>OX422209.1:434859210-440331710 GCA_949130495.1 Sambucus nigra | reverse complement strand
AGTTCTCACCCTCTAACGCCATGTTTTTAAGCCTAAGTGTGGAAATAAGCAAATTACCGTCGTACTCTCAAACCGGGACACCCGCGGCTGCGGGGTCCGTTCCCACGACTTACGTTGGTCCCGTGGGAGGTGTTAGTGCCACCCACGGGGCCGTTCGGGGGCTGTTTCGAGTTTTCACCCTCTAACGCCATGTTAAGCCTAAGTGTAGAAATAAGCAAATTACCGTCGTACTCTCAAACCGGGACACCCGCGGCTGCGGGGTCAGTTCCTACGAGTTACGTTGGTCCCGTGGGAGGTGTTGGTGCCACCCACGGGGCCGTTCGGGGGCTGTTTCGAGTTCTCACCCTCTAACGCCATGTTTTTAAGCCTAAGTGTGGAAATAAGCAAATTACCGTCGTACTCTCAAACCGGGACACCCGCGGCTGCGGGGTCCGTTCCCACGAGTTACGTTGGTCCCGTGGGAGGTGTTAGTGCCACCCACGGGGCCGTTCGGGGGCTGTTTCGAGGTCTCACCCTCTAACGCCATGTTTTTAAGCCTAAGTGTGGAAATAAGCAAATTACCGTCGTACTCTCAAACCGGGACACCCGCGGCTGCGGGGTCCGTTCCCACGAGTTACGTTGGTCCCGTGGGAGGTGTTGGTGCCACCCACGGGGCCGTTCGGGGGCTGTTTCGAGTTCTCACCCTCTAACGCCATGTTTTTAAGCCTAAGTGTGGAAATAAGCAAATTACCGTCGTACTCTCAAACCGGGACACCCGCGGCTGCGGGGTCCGTTCCCACGAGTTACGTTGGTCCCGTGGGAGGTGTTAGTGCCACCCACGGGGCCGTTCGGGGGCTGTTTCGAGTTTTCACCCTCTAACGCCATGTTAAGCCTAAGTGTAGAAATAAGCAAATTACCGTCGTACTCTCAAACCGGGACACCCGCGGCTGCGGGGTCAGTTCCTACGAGTTACGTTGGTCCCGTGGGAGGTGTTGGTGCCACCCACGGGGCCGTTCGGGGGCTGTTTCGAGTTCTCACCCTCTAACGCCATGTTTTTAAGCCTAAGTGTGGAAATAAGCAAATTACCGTCGTACTCTCAAACCGGGACACCCGCGGCTGCGGGGTCCGTTCCCACGAGTTACGTTGGTCCCGTGGGAGGTGTTGGTGCCACCCACGGGGCCGTTCGGGGGCTGTTTCGCGTTCTCACCCTCTAACGCCATGGTTTTAAGCCTAAGTGTGGAAATAAGCAAATTATCATCGTACTCTCAAACCGGGACACCCGCGGCTGCGGGGTCAGTTCCTACGAGTTACGTTGGTCCCGTGGGAGGTGTTGGTGCCACCCACGGGGCCGTTCGGGGGCTGTTTCGAGTTCTCACCCTCTAACCCCATGTTTTTAAGCCTAAGTGTGGAAATAAGCAAATCACCGTCGTACTCTCAAACCGGGACACCCGCGGCTGCGGCGTCCGTTCCCACGAGTTACGTTGGTCCCGTGGGAGGTGTTAGTGCCACCCACGGGGCCGTTCGGGGGCTGTTTCGAGTTTTCACCCTCTAACGCCATGTTAAGCCTAAGTGTAGAAATAAGCAAATTACCGTCGTACTCTCAAACCGGGACACTCGCGGCTGCGGGGTCAGTTCCTACGAGTTACGTTGGTCCCGTGGGAGGTGTTGGTGCCACCCACGGGGCCGTTCGGTGGCTGTTTCGAGTTCTCACCCTCTAACGCCATGTTTTTAAGCCTAAGTGTGGAAATAAGCAAATTACCGTCGTACTCTCAAACCGGGACACCCGCGGCTGCGGGGTCCGTTCCCACGAGTTACGTTGGTCCCGTGGGAGGTGTTGGTGCCACCCACGGGGCCGTTCGGGGGCTGTTTCGAGTTCTCACCCTCTAACGCCATGTTTTTAAGCCTAAGTGTGGAAATAAGCAAATTACCGTCGTACTCTCAAACCGGGACACCCGCGGCTGCGGGGTCCGTTCCCACGAGTTACGCTGGTCCCGTGGGAGGTGTTAGTGCCACCCACGGGGCCGTTCGGGTGCTGTTTCGAGTTTTCACCCTCTAACGCCATGTTAAGCCTAAGTGTAGAAATAAGCAAATTACCGTCGTACTCTCAAACCGGGACACCCGCGGCTGCGGGGTCAGTTCCTACGAGTTACGTTGGTCCCGTGGGAGGTGTTGGTGCCACCCACGGGGCCGTTCGGGGGCTGTTTCGAGTTCTCACCCTCTAACGCCATGTTTTTAAGCCTAAGTGTGGAAATAAGCAAATTACCGTCGTACTCTCAAACCGGGACACCCGCGGCTGCGGGGTCCGTTCCCACGAGTTACGTTGGTCCCGTGGGAGGTGTTAGTGCCACCCACGGGGCCGTTCGGGGGCTGTTTCGAGGTCTCACCCTCTAACGCCATGTTTTTAAGCCTAAGTGTGGAAATAAGCAAATTACCGTCGTACTCTCAAACCGGGACACCCGCGGCTGCGGGGTCCGTTCCCACGAGTTACGTTGGTCCCGTGGGAGGTGTTGGTGCCACCCACGGGGCCGTTCGGGGGCTGTTTCGAGTTCTCACCCTCTAACGCCATGTTTTTAAGCCTAAGTGTGGAAATAAGCAAATTACCGTCGTACTCTCAAACCGGGACACCCGCGGCTGCGGGGTCCGTTCCCACGAGTTACGTTGGTCCCGTGGGAGGTGTTAGTGCCACCCACGGGGCCGTTCGGGGGCTGTTTCGAGTTTTCACCCTCTAACGCCATGTTAAGCCTAAGTGTAGAAATAAGCAAATTACCGTCGTACTCTCAAACCGGGACACCCCCGGCTGCGGGGTCAGTTCCTACGAGTTACGTTGGTCCCGTGGGAGGTGTTGGTGCCACCCACGGGGCCGTTCGGGGGCTGTTTCGAGTTCTCACCCTCTAACGCCATGTTTTTAAGCCTAAGTGTGGAAATAAGCAAATTACCGTCGTACTCTCAAACCGGGACACCCGCGGCTGCGGGGTCCGTTCCCACGAGTTACGTTGGTCCCGTGGGAGGTGTTGGTGCCACCCACGGGGCCGTTCGGGGGCTGTTTCGCGTTCTCACCCTCTAACGCCATGTTTTTAAGCCTAAGTGTGGAAATAAGCAAATTATCATCGTACTCTCAAACCGGGACACCCGCGGCTGCGGGGTCAGCTCCTACGAGTTACGTTGGTCCCGTGGGAGGTGTTGGTGCCACCCACGGGGCCGTTCGGGGGCTGTTTCGAGTTCTCACCCTCTAACCCCATGTTTTTAAGCCTAAGTGTGGAAATAAGCAAATTACCGTCGTACTCTCAAACCGGGACACCCGCGGCTGCGGCGTCCGTTCCCACGAGTTACGTTGGTCCCGTGGGAGGTGTTAGTGCCACCCACGGGGCCGTTCGGGGGCTGTTTCGAGTTTTCACCCTCTAACGCCATGTTAAGCCTAAGTGTAGAAATAAGCAAATTACCGTCGTACTCTCAAACCGGGACACCCGCGGCTGCGGGGTCAGTTCCCACGAGTTACGTTGGTCCCGTGGGAGGTGTTGGTGCCACCCACGGGGCCGTTCGGGGGCTGTTTCGAGTTCTCACCCTCTAACGCCATGTTTTTAAGCCTAAGTGTGGAAATAAGCAAATTACCGTCGTACTCTCAAACCGGGACACCCGCGGCTGCGGGGTCCGTTCCCACGAGTTACGTTGGTCCCGTGGGAGGTGTTGGTGCCACCCACGGGGCCGTTCGGGGGCTGTTTCGAGTTCTCACCCTCTAACGCCATGTTTTTAAGCCTAAGTGTGGAAATAAGCAAATTACCGTCGTACTCTCAAACCGGGACACCCGCGGCTGCGGGGTCCGTTCCCACGAGTTACGTTGGTCCCGTGGGAGGTGTTAGTGCCACCCACGGGGCCGTTCGGGGGCTGTTTCGAGTTTTCACCCTCTAACGCCATGTTAAGCCTAAGTGTAGAAATAAGCAAATTACCGTCGTACTCTCAAACCGGGACACCCGCGGCTGCGGGGTCAGTTCCTACGAGTTACGTTGGTCCCGTGGGAGGTGTTGGTGCCACCCACGGGGCCGTTCGGGGGCTGTTTCGAGTTCTCACCCTCTAACGCCATGTTTTTAAGCCTAAGTGTGGAAATAAGCAAATTACCGTCGTACTCTCAAACCGGGACACCCGCGGCTGCGGGGTCCGTTCCCACGAGTTACGTTGGTCCCGTGGGAGGTGTTGGTGCCACCCACGGGGCCGTTCGGGGGCTGTTTCGCGTTCTCACCCTCTAACGCCATGGTTTTAAGCCTAAGTGTGGAAATAAGCAAATTATCATCGTACTCTCAAACCGGGACACCCGCGGCTGCGGGGTCAGTTCCTACGAGTTACGTTGGTCCCGTGGGAGGTGTTGGTGCCACCCACGGGGCCGTTCGGGGGCTGTTTCGAGTTCTCACCCTCTAACCCCATGTTTTTAAGCCTAAGTGTGGAAATAAGCAAATTACCGTCGTACTCTCAAACCGGGACACCCGCGGCTGCGGCGTCCGTTCCCACGAGTTACGTTGGTCCCGTGGGAGGTGTTAGTGCCACCCACGGGGCCGTTCGGGGGCTGTTTCGAGTTTTCACCCTCTAACGCCATGTTAAGCCTAAGTGTAGAAATAAGCAAATTACCGTCGTACTCTCAAACCGGGACACTCGCGGCTGCGGGGTCAGTTCCTACGAGTTACGTTGGTCCCGTGGGAGGTGTTGGTGCCACCCACGGGGCCGTTCGGGGGCTGTTTCGAGTTCTCACCCTCTAACGCCATGTTTTTAAGCCTAAGTGTGGAAATAAGCAAATTACCGTCGTACTCTCAAACCGGGACACCCGCGGCTGCGGGGTCCGTTCCCACGAGTTACGTTGGTCCCGTGGGAGGTGTTGGTGCCACCCACGGGGCCGTTCGGGGGCTGTTTCGAGTTCTCACCCTCTAACGCCATGTTTTTAAGCCTAAGTGTGGAAATAAGCAAATTACCGTCGTACTCTCAAACCGGGACACCCGCGGCTGCGGGGTCCGTTCCCACGAGTTACGCTGGTCCCGTGGGAGGTGTTAGTGCCACCCACGGGGCCGTTCGGGTGCTGTTTCGAGTTTTCACCCTCTAACGCCATGTTAAGCCTAAGTGTAGAAATAAGCAAATTACCGTCGTACTCTCAAACCGGGACACCCGCGGCTGCGGGGTCAGTTCCTACGAGTTACGTTGGTCCCGTGGGAGGTGTTGGTGCCACCCACGGGGCCGTTCGGGGGCTGTTTCGAGTTCTCACCCTCTAACGCCATGTTTTTAAGCCTAAGTGTGGAAATAAGCAAATTACCGTCGTACTCTCAAACCGGGACACCCGCGGCTGCGGGGTCCGTTCCCACGAGTTACGTTGGTCCCGTGGGAGGTGTTAGTGCCACCCACGGGGCCGTTCGGGGGCTGTTTCGAGGTCTCACCCTCTAACGCCATGTTTTTAAGCCTAAGTGTGGAAATAAGCAAATTACCGTCGTACTCTCAAACCGGGACACCCGCGGCTGCGGGGTCCGTTCCCACGAGTTACGTTGGTCCCGTGGGAGGTGTTGGTGCCACCCACGGGGCCGTTCGGGGGCTGTTTCGAGTTCTCACCCTCTAACGCCATGTTTTTAAGCCTAAGTGTGGAAATAAGCAAATTACCGTCGTACTCTCAAACCGGGACACCCGCGGCTGCGGGGTCCGTTCCCACGAGTTACGTTGGTCCCGTGGGAGGTGTTAGTGCCACCCACGGGGCCGTTCGGGGGCTGTTTCGAGTTTTCACCCTCTAACGCCATGTTAAGCCTAAGTGTAGAAATAAGCAAATTACCGTCGTACTCTCAAACCGGGACACCCCCGGCTGCGGGGTCAGTTCCTACGAGTTACGTTGGTCCCGTGGGAGGTGTTGGTGCCACCCACGGGGCCGTTCGGGGGCTGTTTCGAGTTCTCACCCTCTAACGCCATGTTTTTAAGCCTAAGTGTGGAAATAAGCAAATTACCGTCGTACTCTCAAACCGGGACACCCGCGGCTGCGGGGTCCGTTCCCACGAGTTACATTGGTCCCGTGGGAGGTGTTGGTGCCACCCACGGGGCCGTTCGGGGGCTGTTTCGCGTTCTCACCCTCTAACGCCATGTTTTTAAGCCTAAGTGTGGAAATAAGCAAATTATCATCGTACTCTCAAACCGGGACACCCGCGGCTGCGGGGTCAGCTCCTACGAGTTACGTTGGTCCCGTGGGAGGTGTTGGTGCCACCCACGGGGCCGTTCGGGGGCTGTTTCGAGTTCTCACCCTCTAACCCCATGTTTTTAAGCCTAAGTGTGGAAATAAGCAAATTACCGTCGTACTCTCAAACCGGGACACCCGCGGCTGCGGCGTCCGTTCCCACGAGTTACGTTGGTCCCGTGGGAGGTGTTAGTGCCACCCACGGGGCCGTTCGGGGGCTGTTTCGAGTTTTCACCCTCTAACGCCATGTTAAGCCTAAGTGTAGAAATAAGCAAATTACCGTCGTACTCTCAAACCGGGACACCCGCGGCTGCGGGGTCAGTTCCCACGAGTTACGTTGGTCCCGTGGGAGGTGTTGGTGCCACCCACGGGGCCGTTCGGGGGCTGTTTCGAGTTCTCACCCTCTAACGCCATGTTTTTAAGCCTAAGTGTGGAAATAAGCAAATTACCGTCGTACTCTCAAACCGGGACACCCGCGGCTGCGGGGTCCGTTCCCACGAGTTACGTTGGTCCCGTGGGAGGTGTTGGTGCCACCCACGGGGCCGTTCGGGGGCTGTTTCGAGTTCTCACCCTCTAACGCCATGTTTTTAAGCCTAAGTGTGGAAATAAGCAAATTACCGTCGTACTCTCAAACCGGGACACCCGCGGCTGCGGGGTCCGTTCCCACGAGTTACGTTGGTCCCGTGGGAGGTGTTAGTGCCACCCACGGGGCCGTTCGGGGGCTGTTTCGAGTTTTCACCCTCTAACGCCATGTTAAGCCTAAGTGTAGAAATAAGCAAATTACCGTCGTACTCTCAAACCGGGACACCCGCGGCTGCGGGGTCAGTTCCTACGAGTTACGTTGGTCCCGTGGGAGGTGTTGGTGCCACCCACGGGGCCGTTCGGGGGCTGTTTCGAGTTCTCACCCTCTAACGCCATGTTTTTAAGCCTAAGTGTGGAAATAAGCAAATTACCGTCGTACTCTCAAACCGGGACACCCGCGGCTGCGGGGTCCGTTCCCACGAGTTACGTTGGTCCCGTGGGAGGTGTTGGTGCCACCCACGGGGCCGTTCGGGGGCTGTTTCGCGTTCTCACCCTCTAACGCCATGTTTTTAAGCCTAAGTGTGGAAATAAGCAAATTATCATCGTACTCTCAAACCGGGACACCCGCGGCTGCGGGGTCAGTTCCTACGAGTTACGTTGGTCCCGTGGGAGGTGTTGGTGCCACCCACGGGGCCGTTCGGGGGCTGTTTCGAGTTCTCACCCTCTAACGCCATGTTTTTAAGCCTAAGTGTGGAAATAAGCAAATTACCGTCGTACTCTCAAACCGGGACACCCGCGGCTGCGGCGTCCGTTCCCACGAGTTACGTTGGTCCCGTGGGAGGTGTTAGTGCCACCCACGGGGCCGTTCGGGGGCTGTTTCGAGTTTTCACCCTCTAACGCCATGTTAAGCCTAAGTGTAGAAATAAGCAAATTACCGTCGTACTCTCAAACCGGGACACCCGCGGCTGCGGGGTCAGTTCCTACGAGTTACGTTGGTCCCGTGGGAGGTGTTGGTGCCACCCACGGGGCCGTTCGGGGGCTGTTTCGAGTTCTCACCCTCTAACGCCATGTTTTTAAGCCTAAGTGTGGAAATAAGCAAATTACCGTCGTACTCTCAAACCGGGACACCCGCGGCTGCGGGGTCCGTTTCCACGAGTTACGTTGGTCCCGTGGGAGGTGTTAGTGCCACCCACGGGGCCGTTCGGGGGCTGTTTCGAGTTCTCACCCTCTAACGCCATGTTTTTAAGCCTAAGTGTGGAAATAAGCAAATTACCGTCGTACTCTCAAACCGGGACACCCGCGGCTGCGGGGTCCGTTCCCACGAGTTACGTTGGTCCCGTGGGAGGTGTTGGTGCCACCCACGGGGCCGTTCGGGGGCTGTTTCGAGTTCTCACCCTCTAACGCCATGTTTTTAAGCCTAAGTGTGGAAATAAGCAAATTACCGTCGTACTCTCAAACCGGGACACCCGCGGCTGCGGGGTCCGTTCCCACGAGTTACGTTGGTCCCGTGGGAGGTGTTAGTGCCACCCACGGGGCCGTTCGGCGGCTGTTTCGAGTTTTCGCCCTCTAACGCCATGTTAAGCCTAAGTGTAGAAATAAGCAAATTACCGTCGTACTCTCAAACCGGGACACCCGCGGCTGCGGGGTCAGTTCCTACGAGTTACGTTGGTCCCGTGGGAGGTGTTGGTGCCACCCACGGGGCCGTTCGGGGGCTGTTTCGAGTTCTCACCCTCTAACGCCATGTTTTTAAGCCTAAGTGTGGAAATAAGCAAATCACCGTCGTACTCTCAAACCGGGACACCCGCGGCTGCGGGGTCCGTTCCCACGAGTTACGTTGGTCCCGTGGGAGGTGTTGGTGCCACCCACGGGGCCGTTCGGGGGCTGTTTCGAGTTCTCACCCTCTAACGCCATGTTTTTAAGCCTAAGTGTGGAAATAAGCAAATTATCATCGTACTCTCAAACCGGGACACCCGCGGCTGCGGGGTCAGTTCCTACGAGTTACGTTGGTCCCGTGGGAGGTGTTGGTGCCACCCACGGGGCCGTTCGGGGGCTGTTTCGAGTTCTCACCCTCTAACGCCATGTTTTTAAGCCTAAGTGTGGAAATAAGCAAATTACCGTCGTACTCTCAAACCGGGACACCCGCGGCTGCGGCGTCCGTTCCCACGATTTACGTTGGTCCCGTGGGAGGTGTTAGTGCCACCCACGGGGCCGTTCGGGGGCTGTTTCGAGTTTTCACCCTCTAACGCCATGTTAAGCCTAAGTGTAGAAATAAGCAAATTACCGTCGTACTCTCAAACCGGGACACCCGCGGCTGCGGGGTCAGTTCCTACGAGTTACGTTGGTCCCGTGGGAGGTGTTGGTGCCACCCACGGGGCCGTTCGGGGGCTGTTTCGAGTTCTCACCCTCTAACGCCATGTTTTTAAGCCTAAGTGTGGAAATAAGCAAATTACCGTCCTACTCTCAAACCGGGAGACCCGCGGCTGCGGGGTCCGTTCCCACGAGTTACGTTGGTCCCGTGGGAGGTGTTGGTGCCACCCACGGGGCCGTTCGGGGGCTGTTTCGAGTTCTCACCCTCTAACGCCATGTTTTTAAGCCTAAGTGTGGAAATAAGCAAATTACCGTCGTACTCTCAAACCGGGAGACCCGCGGCTGCGGGGTCCGTTCCCACGAGTTACGTTGGTCCCGTGGGAGGTGTTAGTGCCACCCACGGGGCCGTTCGGGGGCTGTTTCGAGTTTTCACCCTCTAACGCCATGTTAAGCCTAAGTGTAGAAATAAGCAAATTACCGTCGTACTCTCAAACCGGGACACCCGCGGCTGCGGGGTCAGTTCCTACGAGTTACGTTGGTCCCGTGGGAGGTGTTGGTGCCACCCACGGGGCCGTTCGGGGGCTGTTTCGAGTTCTCACCCTCTAACGCCATGTTTTTAAGCCTAAGTGTGGAAATAAGCAAATTACCGTCGTACTCTCAAACCGGGAGACCCGCGGCTGCGGGGTCAGCTCCTACGAGTTACGTTGGTCCCGTGGGAGGTGTTGGTGCCACCCACGGGGCCGTTCGGGGGCTGTTTCGAGTTCTCACCCTCTAACGCCATGTTTTTAAGCCTAAGTGTGGAAATAAGCAAATTACCGTCTTAGTCTCAAACCGGGAGACCCGCGGCTGCGGGGTCAGTTCCTACGAGTTACGTTGGTCCCGTGGGAGGTGTTGGTGCCACCCACGGGGCCGTTCGGGGGCTGTATCAAGTTCTCACCCTCTAACGCCATGTTTTCAAGCCTAAGTGTGGAAATAAGCAAATTACCGCCGTAGTCTCAAACCGGGACACCCGCGGCTGCGGGGTCAGTTCCTACGAGTTACGTTGGTCCCGTGGGAGGTGTTGGTGCCACCCACGGGGCCGTTCGGGGGCTGTTTCGAGTTCTCACCCTCTAACGCCATGTTTTTAAGCCTAAGTGTGGAAATAAGCAAATTACCGTCCTACTCTCAAACCGGGAGACCCGCGGCTGCGGGGTCAGTTCCTACGAGTTACGTTGGTCCCGTGGGAGGTGTTGGTGCCACCCACGGGGCCGTTCGGGGGCTGTATCGACTTCTCACCCTCTAACGCCATGTTTTCAAGCCTAAGTGTGGAAATAAGCAAATTACCGTCGTACTCTCAAACCGGGAGACCCGCGGCTGCGGGGTCAGTTCCTACGAGTTACGTTGGTCCCGTGGGAGGTGTTAGTGCCACCCACGGGGCCGTTCGGGGGCTGTTTCGAGTTTTCACCCTCTAACGCCATGTTAAGCCTAAGTGTAGAAATAAGCAAATTACCGTCGTACTCTCAAACCGGGAGACCCGCGGCTGCGGGGTCCGTTCCCACGAGTTACGTTGGTCCCGTGGGAGGTGTTGGTGCCACCCACGGGGCCGTTCGGGGGCTGTTTCGAGTTCTCACCCTCTAACGCCATGTTTTTAAGCCTAAGTGTGGAAATAAGCAAATTACCGTCCTACTCTCAAATCGGGACACCCGCGGCTGCGGGGTCCGTTCCCACGAGTTACGTTGGTCCCGTGGGAGGTGTTAGTGCCACCCACGGGGCCGTTCGGGGGCTGTTTCGAGTTTTCACCCTCTAACGCCATGTTAAGCCTAAGTGTAGAAATAAGCAAATTACCGTCGTACTCTCAAACCGGGACACCCGCGGCTGCGGGGTCAGTTCCTACGAGTTACGTTGGTCCCGTGGGAGGTGTTGGTGCCACCCACGGGGCCGTTCGGGGGCTGTTTCGAGTTCTCACCCTCTAACGCCATGTTTTTAAGCCTAAGTGTGGAAATAAGCAAATTACCGTCCTACTCTCAAACCGGGAGACCCGCGGCTGCGGGGTCAGTTCCTACGAGTTACGTTGGTCCCGTGGGAGGTGTTGGTGCCACCCACGGGGCCGTTCGGGGGCTGTATCGAGTTCTCACCCTCTAACGCCATGTTTTCAAGCCTAAGTGTGGAAATAAGCAAATTACCGCCGTAGTCTCAAACCGGGACACCCGCGGCTGCGGGGTCAGTTCCTACGAGTTACGTTGGTCCCGTGGGAGGTGTTGGTGCCACCCACGGGGCCGTTCGGGGGCTGTTTCGAGTTCTCACCCTCTAACGCCATGTTTTTAAGCCTAAGTGTGGAAATAAGCAAATTACCGTCGTACTCTCAAACCGGGACACCCGCGGCTGCGGGGTCCGTTCCCACGAGTTACGTTGGTCCCGTGGGAGGTGTTGGTGCCACCCACGGGGCCGTTCGGGGACTGTTTCGCGTTCTCACCCTCTAACGCCATGTTTTTAAGCCTTAGTGTGGAAATAAGCAAATTATCATCGTACTCTCAAACCGGGACACCCGCGGCTGCGGGGTCAGTTCCTACGAGTTACGTTGGTCCCGTGGGAGGTGTTGGTGCCACCCACGGGGCCGTTCGGGGGCTGTATCGACTTCTCACCCTCTAACGCCATGTTTTCAAGCCTAAGTGTGGAAATAAGCAAATTACCGTCGTACTCTCAAACCGGGAGACCCGCGGCTGCGGGGTCAGTTCCTACGAGTTACGTTGGTCCCATGGGAGGTGTTAGTGCCACCCACGGGGCCGTTCGGGGGCTGTTTCGAGTTTTCACCCTCTAACGCCATGTTAAGCCTAAGTGTAGAAATAAGCAAATTACCGTCGTACTCTCAAACCGGGACACCCGCGGCTGCGGGGTCAGTTCCTACGAGTTACGTTGGTCCCGTGGGAGGTGTTGGTGCCACCCACGGGGCCGTTCGGGGGCTGTTTCGAGTTCTCACCCTCTAACGCCATGTTTTTAAGCCTAAGTGTGGAAATAAGCAAATTACCGTCGTACTCTCAAACCGGGACACCCGCGGCTGCGGGGTCCGTTCCCACGAGTTACGTTGGTCCCGTGGGAGGTGTTAGTGCCACCCACGGGGCCGTTCGGGGGCTGTTTCGAGTTTTCACCCTCTAACGCCATGTTAAGCCTAAGTGTAGAAATAAGCAAATTACCGTCGTACTCTCAAACCGGGACACCCGCGGCTGCGGGGTCAGTTCCTACGAGTTACGTTGGTCCCGTGGGAGGTGTTGGTGCCACCCACGGGGCCGTTCGGGGGCTGTTTCGAGTTCTCACCCTCTAACGCCATGTTTTTAAGCCTAAGTGTGGAAATAAGCAAATTATCGTCCTACTCTCAAACCGGGAGACCCGCGGCTGCGGGGTCCGTTCCCACGAGTTACGTTGGTCCCGTGGGAGGTGTTGGTGCCACCCACGGGGCCGTTCGGGGGCTGTTTCGAGTTCTCACCCTCTAACGCCATGTTTTTAAGCCTAAGTGTGGAAATAAGCAAATTACCGTCGTACTCTCAAACCGGGAGACCCGCGGCTGCGGGGTCCGTTCCCACGAGTTACGTTGGTCCCGTGGGATGTGTTAGTGCCACCCACGGGGCCGTTCGGGGGCTGTTTCGAGTTTTCACCCTCTAACGCCATGTTAAGCCTAAGTGTAGAAATAAGCAAATTACCGTCGTACTCTCAAACCGGGACACCCTCGGCTGCGGGGTCAGTTCCTACGAGTTACGTTGGTCCCGTGGGAGGTGTTGGTGCCACCCACGGTGCCGTTCGGGGGCTGTTTCGAGTTCTCACCCTCTAACGCCATGTTTTTAAGCCTAAGTGTGGAAATAAGCAAATTACCGTCGTACTCTCAAACCGGGAGACCCGCGGCTGCGGGGTCAGCTCCTACGAGTTACGTTGGTCCCGTGGGAGGTGTTGGTGCCACCCACGGGGCCGTTCGGGGGCTGTTTCGAGTTCTCACCCTCTAACGCCATGTTTTTAAGCCTAAGTGTGGAAATAAGCAAATTACCGTCTTAGTCTCAAACCGGGAGACCCGCGGCTGCGGGGTCAGTTCCTACGAGTTACGTTGGTCCCGTGGGAGGTGTTGGTGCCACCCACGGGGACGTTCGGGGGCTGTATCGAGTTCTCACCCTCTAACGCCATGTTTTCAAGCCTAAGTGTGGAAATAAACAAATTATCGCCGTAGTCTCAAACCGGGACACCCGCGGCTGCGGGGTCAGTTCCTACGAGTTACGTTGGTCCCGTGGGAGGTGTTGGTGCCACCCACGGGGCCGTTCGGGGGCTGTTTCGAGTTCTCACCCTCTAACGCCATGTTTTCAAGCCTAAGTGTGGAAATAAGCAAATTACCGTCCTACTCTCAAACCGGGAGACCCGCGGCTGCGGGGTCAGTTCCTACGAGTTACGTTGGTCCCGTGGGAGGTGTTGGTGCCACCCACGGGGCCGTTCGGGGGCTGTATCGACTTCTCACCCTCTAACGCCATGTTTTCAAGCCTAAGTGTGGAAATAAGCAAATTACCGTCGTACTCTCAAACCGGGAGACCCGCGGCTGCGGGGTCAGTTCCTACGAGTTACGTTGGTCCCGTGGGAGGTGTTGGTGCCACCCACGGGGCCGTTCGGGGGCTGTTTCGAGTTCTCACCCTCTAACGCCATGTTTTCAAGCCTAAGTGTGGAAATAAGCAAATTACCGTCCTACTCTCAAACCGGGAGACCCGCGGCTGCGGGGTCAGTTCCTACGAGTTACGTTGGTCCCGTGGGTGGTGTTGGTGCCACCCACGGGGCCGTTCGTGGGCTGTTTCGAGTTCTCACCCTCTAACGCCATGTTTTTAAGCCTAAGTGTGGAAAAAAGCAAATTACCGCCGTACTCTCAAACCGGGAGACCCGCGGCTGCGGGGTCAGTTCCTACGAGTTACTTTGGTCCCGTGCGAGGGGTTCGTGACTCTTACGGGACCGTTTAAAGGCTGTTTTACGTTTTCACCCTTTGATGGCATGTTTTTAGGCTTAAGTCTATTTTTTATCAAATTTCCGTCATACACTCAGACCGGGAGCCCCATGACTACGCGGTTCATTCCTATGAGTGACATTGGTCCCGTGCGAGGTGTTCGTGACTCTTACGGGACCGTTTTGTGTTTGTTTTACGTTTTCACCCTTTGATGGCATGTTTTTATGCTTTAAGTCTAATTTTTTTTCAAATTTACGTCGTACACTCCAACTGGGAGCCTCATGACTATGCGGTCGGTTCCTACGAGTTACATTGGTCCCGTGCGAGGTGTTTGTGACTCTTACCGGACCGTTTTAAGGCTATTTTACATTTTCACCCTTCGATGGCATTTTTTATGCTTAAGTTCATTTTTTTGCAAATTTACGCCGTACACTCACCCGGGAGCCCCGTCCCTACGCGGTCGGTTCCTACGAGTCACATTGGTCCCGTGCGAGGTGTTCGTGATTCTTACCAGACCATTTTTTGATTTTTTTACGTTTTCACCCTTCGATGGCATGTTTTTATGCTTAAGTCTAATTTTTTGCAAATTTACGTCATACACTCAAATCGCGACTCCCGTGACTACGCGGTCTGTTCCTATGAGTCGCATTGATCCCGTGCGAGGTGTTCGTGACTCTTACGGGACCGTTTGGTCTTTGTTTTAGGTTTTCATCCTTCGATGGCATGTTTTTATAATTAAGTCTAACTTTTTGCAAATTTACGTCGTACACTCAAACCGGGAGCCCCGTGACTACGCGGTCGGTTCCTATGAGTTGCATTGGTCCCGTGCGAGGTGTTCATGACTCTTACGGGACCGTTTTGTGTTTGTTTTACGTTTTCACCCTTCGATGGCATGTTTTTATGCTTATCGTCGTATTATGAAATCGGGAGTCTAAAATATTTTCAACATATTATCCAACAATCAAACCAATAATTATCCCGTACTCCTTCTAATTATCACATATTCCTTCAAACATACTATCCAACAACAAGCCAACAACCAATAATTATCCCGTACTCCTTCTATCATCTAAAAGATTTAATAAATAATGCATATCAATTATATAACTACTTTAGTTAAAGTAAAGAGTACCTGGCGTGTAATGAAGAACTGGTATGTAATGAAGAAGTGGTATCTAATTGGTATGTAATAATGTATGTGAGCATTCAATTTCTATAAAATTGGATAAACAAATAAAAAATATCATAAAGTTTACCATGATATGTGTAGGTAGTAGCGTTGCACCTCTATCCGGATGCTCACTTACTGTGAAATACCAAATCTGAAAAAATATTTACACTCCGTTAAAATAATGGGTTAATTTAAACACGCCGTTAATTTCAGGGACAATATGCCGTTAAAATATGAGGGTCACCCAAAGTCGATTAATATTAACATCCGAAAATCTAAATATGTGATATAAATTGGCTTACCCAAAGTTTTTTTTACTAATATTAACAACCTAATAGGTTGTAAGACTAAAGTTTCAAAAACATTATCTCACACTATTTATACTTTTACATTAAATTATCTATATATACTATATATATAGATAAAAAATATTATCCCAAATTCAAATCATATAAATTATCTATATATACTATAAATACTGTGTATAAATTGTAAAGACATGTAAACTATATATACATATATTAATGGAATCTACATAAATTAATGGAGAAAAAGAATAAAATTTACTTGGGAGAGAGCTGGGGTTGGGGCGGAGCTGGGGCTGGGGCTGGGGCTGGGCTGGAGCTAGGGCGGAGCTAGGGCTGGAGCTAGGGCGGAGCTAGGGCTGGAGCTAGGGCTGCTGCTGCTAGTAGGTTGAAGCTGAGGAATACTCCAACTGATTGACGAGAGAGAATCGCTAGGTCATCAACATCTGACGAGAGAGAGAGAGAAGCGGGCAAATGAAAAAAAGAAATAGCGCGCCTCTTTATTTTTTAGGAATGACCTGGTCACGGCTTTAGGCCGTGACCCACCATCGCAACACACCACACCCTTAGAGCTCTGCCTGCGACCTGATTGATGAATAATGGTCACGGCCTACAGCCGTGACCCCCTTGCGCGACCTACAGCAGCTACCAAATGAGGTATGGTCACGGCCCATAGCCGTGACCCATACCAAGACATGGTCGCGGCCCAAAGCCGTGACCCTCGATCTGTGATGCGCGGCCATTGTCATCCAACCTATAGTGCTTGAATAAGGTATGGTCACGGCCCATAGCCGTGACCCACGCCCAGAAATGGTCACGGCCCTAAGCCGTGACCCTCAATGTGTGTACTCACTTCTTCCTCATGCCATGGGTCACGGACTTGGGCCGTGACCCATCCGCGACCAAGCTTGGAGGGAATTTTGGCGCGAGTTTGGCGCCAAGATGGTCACGACCTGGTCACGGCCCAAGTCCGCGACCACTGTGGTCACGGCCCAAGTCCGTGACCACTTCCAGAGCATCGATAATTTAGTGTGGTAATTAATATGGTCACGCCAAATATGGAGTGGGTCACGGCCCAAGTCCGCGACCAGCTGGTCGCGGACTTGGGCCGTGACCCACTGGGCGTGACCATTCGCAGGATTTGATGTAGTGACTACTACTACTACTACTACCACTACTACTACTACTACTACTACTACTACTATGACCACCACCACCACCACCACTACTACTACCACTACTACTACTACTACTACTACTACTACTACTACTACTACTACTACTACTACCACCACGACGACGACGACGACGACGACGACGACGACGACGACGACGACGACGACGACGACGACGACGACGACTACTACGACTGCTATTACTATTACTATTACTATTACTATTACTATTACTATTACTATTACTATTACTATTACTATTACTATTACTATTACTATTACTATTACTATTATTATTATTATTATTATTATTATTATTATTATTATTATTATTATTATTATTATTATTATTATTATTATTATTGTTGTTGTTGTTGTTGTTGTTATTGTTGATGTCTAAAATTGGAGTAATCAAAATTTAAAATCGCAGATAAATAATAAGAGCAATCTTAATCAAACACATAAGAGACAGAGAGTTTTAAAGTGGTTCAGCTATAGAGAAATCCTACATCCACTGTTAGTTTAATTTATTCTGATTACAATAGCTCAGTATGGTGTTCTTGAGAATGATTAATTATCCCTTAATACTACACTAAATCTGTCGAATTGTCACGATCATTAACCTTGACAAGTTCAACGGCTGTGACAATTCTGGGGGTGACAACTTTTGTTGTCACAGACATATCACGGTCCTTGACCTTGATAAGTTTTGTCACGATTATGGACCATGAAAAGCTCATGACAATGTTTAAAAAATTATCACGGTCATTGACCGTGACAATTCTGGGCAGGATTGAAAAATAATCTGCTGGGCAGTATGGCCACTGTCACGGCCCCGTAGTATAATTGGATTTGTTATAGCAACGTTGTACCTGTTCAAACGTCATATATCCAAATAAAAAAGAGATAATGCAAATATACATTCAAAATAGAGACAATATGCATCACGATATAATCCAAATATAATTCAAATGTAACAACTTAAAATAATTCAATTCAAATAATGTCACTAAATGTCTGGGGTAAGGTTATCTCTGAGTACGTGAGTAGTCCACACGATATACGAATTGAAACACCCACCAATATACATCGTGCCACATTGTTTGTGCAACCACAATGGGGAGTTCTCCTTCCCAGGTATCACATGCGTGACGAGCACCTTAGACTCGATGTCTTGAAGCGAACTTCCATAAACTGGCATACCCTGGATGGTATTCGGGTCCCTCAACCCCCTCCCTATCCGCTGGCCATCAAATATGTCCATTATAAACACGCTCGGCCAACCAACTATCGACATCAGTCGGCCGAAGGGAGCCAAATAGGGGACTAGATCATTAAAGTCCGCACGTGTCAGCGATGAAGAAGTGAGGTCCACATCCTCTTCATCCTGCACCTCGTCCTCCTCCACCACCTTCTCCTTCCCTTTCCCCTTACGATTTCTGCCCAACGAACGCGTCATGAATGACAATATATCTTGGACCGTCACCTTCCAATGGGACAGCTTCGCGTCATGCGAGTCCACCGTTCGAGCCAACCCGGTGTCTCTCGTCTCCAATTCGATGATCCTAGATTTGGCCACCCTCGAGCGCACCCCCTTGTCCTCCCCTTGCGGTCAAAGCCAAGCACTCGGTTGAGTGCGTCTGCGGATAAATATGCCTTGTCGACATCAGACTGCGACTCATGCACATTCTTAAGCTTTGCCTGAAACGACAAAAAGCACATGATTAGTAAAATAAGTAAATAAAAAAATTATAAGTTAATTAACAAAAGTAAACTATCGGATTACTTATAATCATGGTCGCGACGCTCGGGGACACCTCTGTATCCTTCCCCTTCTTCATCTGAATAGCCACATAAATATCGAGCCTATGTGGCCTACCCCCAGAGCCACTCCCTGTCCCCTGAAATAAAATAAAGTAAAATTAGTATCGACCCCGCAAAGTAAAATAATGCAGAATAATATATTTCTGTAGTTATAGAAATATTAAATCTTACAATCATCATATGCTCCACCTCGGCGTAAGACGTCCAATCGGAGTAGTGCACGTCTATCTTTTTTGCTCGATTTTCCCTCCCCGATTAGCGAGATGACAATTATCGTTCCCCGATCTCATTGTCAATGAACTTTTGCCATTGTGCCAAAGAGATCGGCTCTTTCGGCGGGGCGAATTCACGCATTCGGATAACAGACTCTCGTGTCTTCCCAAAGTACCAGGTCCGCATATTTAAATTTCACGTCTTGTGTTGCTCCTCAACTGCTCCAAGACGGAATCGCGTAGCTTTGGATCCAGGCTGAATTGTTCTTGTCCAACAAATACAATGTTAGTTGCGAATAAAAATAAATATATAAATAAATATATATATATATATATATATATAATGAAATTGAAATCGAAATCGAAATCGAAATTGAAATTGAAATATTCATATTCATATAAATATAAATATAAATACATTACCTGTAGTGCCACCCAAATAGCTAAGTTGAGCTCATTTGGCACCTCCCTCCAACTAGTGTACCCCAGGCCGATGATCGTCTTTACCAGCTCGAGGGATCTCGCTAATAGCCCCGTCTTGTTCTCGATGACCATCCCCACTTTGCCATATTTAGGGAGCCTAGGGGCCGAGTTTCCCTCGTCGCCTCCGCTACCACCGTGCCCAGATGACATCATCGTAATCAGCATCTTTATCCTCACCTTAATACTTGAAGGAGACATTTGCTGTAAAAAAATGTTGTTATTAGTACAAATCAAAATGAATTAGAAGAAGACATGCAAATATGTACAATTACTAAAAATCCAAATGAATTGTAATTGTTTAACACCTCAATTCTAAATTCCAAAACAACAGAAGCTAGCTCATAATATGTACAAATACTAAAAATTCTAAACATCCCCACCCACACACGCACACTACAGAAGAGTGAAAATGATAAAGTGCAAATCAATTAAAAGCATTAAAAATGGATTGATAAAGTACAAATTTGAATATTTATTACAAATTAAAATATTGCTTCAAATTCGGGTTATCGTAAAAAATGGATTGATATTCGGTAGGAGCAGCCAAGTCATCCACACTACTATTTAAATGCTTTGGTGCGTGTAGGACAATTGACCATGGATCGTTGTTGATATACTCTGAGTAAAACACTTGGTTAACCTTTTGAAATGCATAAACAAACGACTCATCGCCCACGTGGTCGTTTCTCTTCAACTTATACAAGTCAAGTATGATAAAATTGGTGAGTAACAGTAAAATACAACCTCTTTGAAGCTTATGTAATCCAATTCAAATATATTTTGAATTACACCATAGTAAGTCATTTAAGCTTCAACGAGGTTTTTATCTTTTGCGCTCACTCGAAAGAAAGTAAAAGACTTGTATGAAATGCCCGAGTTCTGTACATTTGTACTTTCCTCATACACTTTTGTGCCGAATACGTAACCTTTCAATCGATACTTTTTGTACTTTTGTTCCACGAACAAGGGTCCAGTGGCTAGACGAGAGAGCCTTAATATCGCATCACCCATCTTTAAGAGCTCGGAATATAGATAAATTAACTAGATTAGTTGTAAAGTTTGAGTGTAATGTAACATTGTATAATGACCATTTTCATTATAATTACCTCTTGTGACAACCACAGCCTAAATTCGCTGTCTGATTGTACCATTATTTTTCATCTTTTATTGCTCTCACAGGCTTCATATTTTTTGCATATTACAAAATTAATCATGTATAAAATAATCTAAAATAATTTAAACTTACTTTTTTCATTCTTCGACATCTTCATGTGTGTCAAATAGATAACGAGCTACTTGTTCATGTTGCAAACTCGAAAATTTCACTCGTTTTCCCATCACATGACCACCATCATCGATGAACTCATCAATGTCATCAACGCTGGTCGAGTCAGGCATATATTCCCGAGTATATATTGATGACTCCACGATGATGTATTCCTCTGCAATTGATCCTGCAATGTATCGTGTATTCTTAACGTAATTTTTCAAAACTTTCATCAATCTTTCAAACAGATACATCCACCGATATCTAACTGGACCATAAAGAATTTCCTTGTCGCATAGGTGTACCAACAAGTGAACACTTATGTCAAAGAATGCTGGGGGAAAGTACTTCTCCTGCACACAAATCGCTTCGGTCACCACCAATTTTGCAGCCACTATGTGTTCTCGATTGACTACCTTATCACACAAGAGTGAGAAGGTAATACTAATTTGCATAATAGCCCTCCGCAAATCCTTGTGCTTGGAGAAACAGTTCTTAAACAATAGAGTAACCAATTGCATGATCACATGCCAATCATGGGACTTACACTTATGTAACTCATGAGTAGCATAATTCACAATCCTTTGAAAGTTTGATGAAAAATTAGATGGGACCTTCAAATTATATATTGTGTCTAAAAGCACCTGCCTTTACCCACTCGTCAAACTAAACGCACCAGGGGAAATTATTGTCCTTCCCCTACTATCTTCTTTCAACCATAGTTGTGGATTAAGTTTCAACGAGTTAAGGTCTTTTCATACATTTTATTCATCCTTCGAATGACTCCCCCCAAGGGAAGTGCCCACAATATGTTCAGTGAAGTTCTTCTCTGCATGCATTACATCCAATACATGGCGCACCGGATTATTCTTCCAATAAGGAAAGTAAAATAAAATTGACCTCCTAGATCATGCCTTTCTTGTCTCAGTTTCATTCCCAGTTGGGGTCTTCTTATGCTTGATATTATTAAATTTGGGATTCTTACATCGCATATTAGGGCTACATTCAGTAGATTTACTTTTAATTTCTGAACCTGAAAGTTGTCTCGGCGGTAGCCTATGTTCAACCCAGCCCAATAAAAAATTGGAACCTTTCTCAAATCTGAAACTATGAGCCGGAGGTAAAAATTTCCTATGGAAATGGTATACATTTTTTGAGCTAAAGGATAGACAAAGAGATTCAGTCTCCTCTCCACAAATAGAACACCCAAAATAACTATGTACTACACAACCGGATAATGTCCCATAAGATGGAAAATCATGAATTACCCACATCAACATAGCTTTCAGCATAAACTCTTCTTTTCTAAAAGAGTCAAATGATTGCACACCCTCTTCCCACAAATCATTTAATTCTTCTACCAAAGGAGCCAGGTAGACGTCGATGTCATCACTTAGTGCCTTTGGCCCAGGTATCAACAATGACATCATCGAAAATTTAGGTCTCATACATTGTGAAGGAGGGAGGTTGAGTGGGGATAGGATCACTGGCCATACACTTTGATTGGTGCTTATATTTCCAAATGGATTGAAACCATCTGTTGATATAGCCAAACGAATGTTGCGTTGTTCTCGAGCAAAATTGGGATACTCATAATTCATCATCCTCCAAGCTGTAGAATCAATAGGATGACGCATGAGATTACCCCTACTTCTTCCCTCGCATGCCAAGTCATTGCCTCCGCTATCCATAGTACTGTGAAAAATTGCCTTAATCTAGGCCCAAAGGAAAAATATTTCAACACTTTTTGAGGCATTTTTGAGCTTGTGCCTTCTTTACTAGTAGATTGGACATATATAGATTCATCGTAAACTGGACAACGATCGAGATTTGCATACTCCTTTCGGTATAGTATGCAGTCATACACACAAGCATGAATCAATTTATACTTTATTCCCAAACCTTTCAAACTATTCTTCGTAACAGGATAACTATTTGGAAGCGTATTCTCCTTGGGTAGTAAGCCATTCTCCCATTTCAGAATTCATGTCACGCTATTACTAGACAAACCGTATTGCGTCTTCAAACTGTGCAAACAAACTATGCCATGTAAAGTTGTTTGATCTTTCTCACAGCCAGAGTATAATGGTTGGGTCGCCTTAAATTTTAAACTTTGGCAGTCATCGTCAAGGTTTATCGTGATATCTTCATGAGCACTTGAACCTTGTACATCATCAGTAACCTCATTCTCCTCTGCTTCATAAACTCCATACGCATCATCAACTAAATCCTCTAACATATTATGACCTACGTCATCCCCTTCTATATCTATCCTACTTATTGAAGATTGTTGTGAAGGTTGTTCGGGGACAAAAAAGAACTTTCAATTCACCGTGAAAACTCCAAAATTGATAACTATCTTGTATAATCGATCTTAACAAATGTAGTTCAACTGTTTTTCACTAAAATACCTTACCACTCTTACACCTAGCACACGGACACGAAAACTCTTCATCATTATGACATATCTTTGCTTATTTCACAAATTCATTAGCACATCTGCGAAACACATCCCCCATTCTATTTGTCTCATCCATCCACTCTTTGTATTTTGAATATCCCATCACAACTACCACAATTAATCACCTATTAAAGGTAAGAAGCCTATATTCAGGAATTAGTACAAACAAAACTTAGATTTATAGTATGTTTCATTTAATTATGTCTTATTTATATTCGATTTTTAAATTTCAAATTCAAATTGAATTTATAATAGAAATTTATATTTCCTCCATCTCCTCTAAAGGGTGAGTGGTCCTATCCCATTCAAGACCGCATTTTTCTGTAATATACTTAACAACTCATGCACATTGTTACAATTTGAGAAAAATTCGGCAGTATATCCCCATAGTTCTCCAAGTTCATGACGTAGATTGGCAAGTGTGAGTGTTATTTCAATTGATCAATTGAAATAACACTCACACTCGTCAATCTAGTATGTACCCAGAGAAAATTAGGATATGACTGCAGAACTTCCTCCAAAAGTAACAACTTTAAGCTACTAAGAATATTATTATACATAAATTATGCAGTCCCAAACTATCCAAACGGAAAAATTCGAGAGATCTCATTACAGGGGTAATGACTCTCGAACGGGTCTAAGGGCTACTGAATTCGTATGCATAAGAACTAGATGGCTAGTATCTATGCGCACTATATGTAATTTCAAGTACGTTTCATTTAATTATCATACTATATATATATATTGTTCATTATACAAAGTAATTTTCAAAAAAAGTTGAAAAATCTCACCCCCATATGGACAATAATCCAGTGGTCATGCCACATTTAAAATTAACCAACCCAACATCGACCCACTATAATTTAACCGCAATGGAAACAACACATGTGTATCCCACACTCCTTATAATTAGGGGCAATCCTACTTGCATATGAAAGAGGCACTAATTATTAATTTACAAAAAAATTAACAACCAATCAATATTAAATCAATCAATTCTTTTACAAGGGGCACTACAATATGAGGGGCGATATTTAATAAATCAATAAAAATTTAATTAAAAAAATACACGCACGCACATATACACACATAGGCCCACACCCTCGGACGCACCCCCTGCTCTCCCCCCTCGCTGCCGCTGCCCACCACATGCACACACACACATATATACACACACACACACATGCACATACACCCCCTCCCCCCACACGCATATATACACCACACACACACGCACACACACACATGCACGTTTACACACACATGCACATGCACATATACATACACATATTTATTAATAGAGGAGAAATAGAGAGAGAAAACATACCAAAGTTGTAGAGATAGAGAGTGAGCAGTCGCGAGAGAGAGAGAGAGAGAGAGAGAGAGAGAGAGAGGGAATATAATCGGTGGGAAAAAAGAAGAGGGAGGATTTTTTACTGACAAAATTGTCACGGACTTGTCACGGTCATTGATCGTGACAACTTTACGGTATTATCTCGGTCATTGACGGTGACAAGTCCATGGAAACTGTACCTGTCATAGAGACAAGCATTTATCACGACCTTGTCACGGTCAATTACCGTGACAAAAAAATGCGTATTTTTTTATCACGATCAATGACCGTGACAAGGCTAGTCGCTTAAATGGTGCCAATTTGACCATTTTGGTGTAGTGTGAGCTAATGGAGTATTCCATATATTATTGTAGTGTAAAACCCTAGATGGAATGATTTTATATTTCCAGGCATTTACATTTGTGTTCAATAAATGAGACCTTTGGAATTCAACGCTGGTCGCCATTCCATCCGACTAACTTTTGATATTTTTGATGGTTCGAATTCTGGAGTTAGTCGGCCTTCCAGATGACTAGGTTCTTCTGATGTCGATCAAGAAAGCTATAAGTCTACCTAGGATGGCAGGTGTCTGTATTTCATTGATCCACGTGGGGAGATAAGTTTTACATACAACAACAACAACAACAATAACAACACCAACAACAACAACAACAACAATAATAATAATAATAATAATAATAATAATAATAATAATAATAATAATAATAATAATAATTATTATTATTATTATTATTATTATTATTATTATTATTATTATTATTATTATTATTATTATTATAAATTAAAAAATTAGGGGCCAGGTTCCCTGGTAAAAGGTGACTTCACTATTGTCTTTTATTTACCTATCACTGCATACCTTCTCTTTCCCGCCCCACTTTACTTGCCCACAACCCCAGACCATTAATGATGGCGATGATCTCTCCCATAATGGTTTATACAAAACCGTGGTGATCGAGCAACCATGTGTAGCAAAGTGAAGTTTTGTAGGCCATGTGAATATGTCATCATCTGATTTTGCATGCAACCGATGTTTTATATGTGTGTGTGTGTGTGTGTGTGTGTGTGTGTGTGTGTGTGTGTGTGTAAGGGGGTGGTTGAAACAAATCGTTCAAATATGAGTAAAATCACATCACAAAATAAATGTTAAGAGAAATAAAGCCATTTAAATTGTTAAAAAAGAAAACAAAATCATGAAAAATAAGACTCAATCTTTTTAAGGGTTAATGATAACTTAGTCTATTGAAGTTTGGTCTAATTATGACTTTGGTACCTAAAGTTACAAAAGTGGCACATAAAACTCCAAAGTTTGCTAGTTCAATTACTTTCATCCAAAATCTCATAGACTGCTAATTTTTTTTTTATATAGAAAGTGGCATGTGGGGCATACATGCTTTAGATTTAAAATTTCATTATTTAGTTAAATTATTCATAAAATCATATATTTTTATATAAAATTAAAAAAATATGAGAAAAATAACGTCAAATTTGTGACGTCGCTTAGATTGTTTTATTATATAAATTACTTAAATTTGACATATTGTTGATATACTTTATATTTTTTTGCATTTGTGGAGTTAAAAGTCATCATACACTATACTATTGATCAATTTTTGGTTCATTCTTTAATAATCACATGTTATCATCAATAAATATATATTTTCTAAAAGAAAAATATAATTTTATTTATAATTTTAAATAAGGAGTCCTACACTACTATGTTAACTCTATAGTCTATAAGTTATGCGACTTTAATGCAAAATTTAAGATTTGGACCTTTATCAAAGATTTTTATTATTATCTAAAGAGTCCAAAACCTATTTTTAGTTATTATTTTTTATATTTTTAAATTTTAATTTTTTTTTTGTTATAATCTGTTTTTTAAACATGTTTTCTTTATTTTGAAATGTTTTTTTGTAGCTCCCAAAATTCTAATAATAGGTCTAATATTTATAGTTTCTAAAGTATTTAATAAAAGGTATAATATATTTAATATTTTATTTTCTAAATCTTAATAATATATATTATGAGGGGAAGTAATTCGTCACATGTGGGGAGGAGGCACGTGACCTATTGACCTCCCCAACTATTTTTACCATGTGGATAAAGATTAGTGAAGATAACTAACCTACGTAAATCAATGAAAAGATATGACTGATCAACTAGGGATAATTGTCAAGGTGATTAATGTCTTAAGGACTCTATCACTTCCTCTGATAAATGTAAACTTAGTCCCCATGTAATAGGGAAAGGTAATCATATATATTGAGACTGGGGAAGGTAATCATATAAATTGAGACTATGGCAATGAGAAAAGAGGAATCGGGTGCGGATGTGGGCACATTGTTAAACCACTCACATCATGTTCTTATGTGTTTATGTGATTTTTATGCTTCCTTGGTTTGAATTAAATCCTTAATAGTGTGATTTTACTACCTACATGTATAATATATTAATAGTAGGTATAATATATCGAATGAATAATTAAAAATAGGTTTTGAACTCTCTTAGATAATAATAAACGTCTTTGATATATGGCCCAACTCTAAAATTTTACAAGAAGGTAGTGTAACCAATACACAATAGAATTAACATGGCAGTATAGGACCCCTTATTTAAATTATAAATAAAATTATAACAATCTACGTGATGTCACGAATTCGAGGATATTTTTTTCATACTTTTTTTAATTTTATATAAAAATTTATGATTCAAAGAATTTAACTAATTAATTAAATGTTAAATTTTAAGAAAATTGACCTCAAATGCCATTTTTCATCCAAAATTTAAGAGTCCGTTAGATTTCGGATGAAAGTTATTCAACTACCAACTTTTGGGGTTTATGTGCCACTTTTGAAACTTGGGACTAAAATTTCCATTAACTTATCTTTTATAATCACAATTAATGTTTAGTACCTTAAAAATAAATACTATTTTGTATTTAGTATACCTTATTTTCTATGTTATAAAAGTACAAGACATTTTATTATTCGGGTAAGAGTTTATTTTTAATTACATATTTATTTATGTTAGGTAGGTTGAGTAAATGAGAGTGTGTACGGGGGGGGGGGGGGGGGGGGGGGGACCAATAAAGGGCCAAAGAGGTGCTCGTGACTATTTGAAATATTTTATATTAATATTTATTTTATAATTTTCTAGTTGTCTAAATTCGTGATCAAATAGTCACAACTTAGATCCATCATAAAATATGAGCTACAGTTTTGTTGTTCACATGTGTTTCACAATGTCTGTCCATAGCAATTGTTATCTATTAATTTTGGAGAATTTTGTCTGCGATAAACGTTTAATGATTTTTCTATCACGTCAATATTTTCTAGCGATATTTATAGGTCAAGAAGTTTATTTCTTTTTTCATTAAAAGTAAATTTTGTCACGCATATAACATATAGAAATTACAGACAAAATATTTTAAACATGTAAAATTATTCTCGTAATAAAATAAATGTCTTTTCATCCTCTTAACGAAAAAGTTGAATCCGTCACTTAGATCGTTTGAGTGTTTTATATGGTGATGAACTTTAAAATAAATGTTTAATTAAACTTAAATTAATATAAAAGTTGAATTTTTTTTTTGTTTAACGACACTTTTTACAATGTCAAAATTAGTACCATGAGGGGCGGATTTGTAATGGTTAAGGGGGTCATTGCCCCTTTAGATTTTGGAAAACATTTCCCTGGAAAAAATGTTTAACGTTGCTAAATGTGAAGATGGAAATTTTAAGGTGACTATTTGAAGGTTTTCAAAATTACAAGGTTAAAAACTTAATAAGTTGTTTTCAATTACTAAATCCTAATCGATATGCTTAATTTCAAATCCCACTCAATTTTAGTCCCCATCCGCATCCATTATCTCTCTCTATGTCTAACTCAGCTTCAATTTCAAACTGAATGATCTTTAATAAAATTATATGGTTTTAGAGATGCTACAAGAACAATAATTCCGATTGATGTACATGAACTATTTAAACCACAAGGTGTGTTGAACACATTAAAATGAATGTTAAACACACATAAACAGGATACATAAAACAAAGAGCGAAAGACTTAGTTTTATTCACTACATTGAACTTGCTTAAATAATAAAAATGTGTAACTAAATATCTACAAAACTAGGAATGACTCAACATAAAATAAGGAACCATCGTGTGCCAAGTCTATAACAGACTTCTACGGAAGATTAAATAACCATTAAACTGAATTCCAAATGACATGGTCAAACTATACTAAACATAACTCGATTAAATTCTTAACGCCCTCCTTTAAACTGAATGTGCTGCAAATATTAAGTTTAGTGAGGGAATTTAACTTCAAAATAAGGTTGCATTGGTTTTTCCAAATGAATCTCAAGTCTGAATCTGAAATCTGAAAAGTGAATCTTAAGCTTGAAATCGAAATCTGAAAAATATATGTTTGTTTTTATTTTTTAATGGATATCTGAATGAATGTATTTAAACTGATTCAGACATCAGATTTCAGACTTCAGAGATTGATTTAAAAATACTCATTAGCCTCTTAATCATTTTAAAAACTAAAAACTATTTGGTACATATTAACTCTAAATGGTTTAGATTCAGACTTAAGAGGTAAAACCAAACAACACTTAAATTAGGTACATAATACACTCTTAGTAAATTTCGTAGCTTTGTGAAAGAAGGAAACAAGGGGATTGGTCAAGTTGTCTGTAAGTTGATACTCACTTCTACAGTACCTGAAATCAAGAATTCCATCGTTGACAAGATCATATAAGAAATGGTATCGTGCATCGATATGTTTGCTTATGCCATGGAGAATGGGATTCTTCGAAAGCTTAATTGTTGAACTATTATCACAGTATATAGGAATGGAACCATGGTGAATACATGGTAGATCTTCAATTAATTTTCTCAACTAAATATCTTGACAGGCACATGAAGCCACGACCATAAACTTTACTTCAGTGGTGAACAAAGTGATGATTTGTTATTTTCTTAATGACCATCGCACCCGACCCCCACCATGAAAATGTAACCAGACGTTCTTTTTTTGATCATTAAGATCACCAGCATTATGATTATCCGTGTAACCAATTAGGCCAAATCGTTCCGCCTTTGGTAAATTATGCCAAAATCAGTTGTACCTTTCAAGTACCGAAAGATTATTTTGGTAGCTACAAGATATAACTCCATGGCACATTCCATGTATCAACCAATGAGATTTACTTCGTTCGTTATATCAAGCCTATTTGTTGTCAAGTACATTAAACTTCCAATTATTTTCTTCTAAAAAGTTTTGTTGACCTTTTTCCTTCTCAATCTTTAGTTATCTTCAAACCAAAATCAACACGTGTACCAAGTGAGTTCCAATATTGGATTTGAAACTTGGCCAACATGTCTCGAGTATACTTTTACTTCAAGAGAAAAATTCCATCAAAAGATTAAATTACTTTAATACTAAGGAAGTAGTGCAGCATGTCAAGATCAGTAATCTCAAACTCTTTCATCATCGAGGGTTTATAAGCATCAAATATTAAACTATCATATCATGTGTAGATTCAGTCATCCACGTATAATCAATACTCAGTAGCTTATCCTAGGGTTCGGATTGTATAAACAAAGTAGGCTCTTACGGGAACCTTTGAAAGCCTGACTTTTAAAAATGAACATTTATGCAACTGTACTAAGCTCGAGGGGCTTGTTTCTACCCATATAAAGCCATTTTAACTTATATACCTTATTCTTATTCCCTTGATGAACATAACCTGGAGGCATATCAACGTAAATCTTTTCTTGCAAATCGCCACGGAGACATGATGATATAATATACAATTAAAATATAAGCCACAAGTTTTATACTGCCAATGCAATTACCAACCACATATTATCATGCCTTGCAACTGGAATAAAAACTTCATAATAGTCAATTCCAAGTCATTGCTTATAACCTTTCATAATCAAGCGAGCCTTGAACTTTTTAACTTTGCTTTATGCACTTAACTTTATTTTATACACCCACTTAATAATATTTGACTTGTGGACTTTTGGAAGATTAGTCTATTCCCAAGTGTTATTCTTTTCAACGGAATGGATCTCCTCATCCACACATTGCTACCACTTTGGATTTTGAACTGCATCATTAAATCCCACTTGATCACAAAAGTATAGAAAAATTATTATTGGGGTCATAAAATTCATCAATTCCATATACCTCGTAATCTTGCATCCATGATGGTTGACTCCTCGGGTATTAAGATCATGAATATTATAAAGTTTCAAATTGATTTTGTTCAGATAAAGTGTTCGGTGGATAGAAAAAAGATGAAATTGGTGACTATTTGGGAGGATATGATTCGGATTCCCCAAAGAAAGGTTGAGTCTCGACATTATCATCCTCGAAATTCGTTGGAATGGACTACCCTGAAGTAGTTACTGTGGTCATCCTCGATCCTCGCCAAGCGGGCAGGCGCGTGGAGGAAAGGATCCTTCGGGTCCCGCGTGTCCCTCTCGGGAGCACTTCGGCCGGCGTCGTTTGAGATGTGGTGTAAAAATGTAGAGAGATTCAGAGTCGCAAGTCTATTTTACTCAAAACAAACAAAAGAAAAAAGGGAAGCTACCCCGAAGGATGGCATCCAAAGACGTACTGGTGCGTGCGAAACCAAGATGATTCGAGAAGGGTTCGGAGGCTTAGTTACGAAATGGGAAGGTGTTAGGCACCCATTTCGCCCTTTCGGTCTCTCATGAATATTTGCTATTTTCCTTTTGTTTCCCCTCGTGATATGTGTGCATGTGTATATATATATAATGGAGGTAGGAATCCTCGACTTGTATCATGGGAAAGATAAAGCGAGTCGTCCGTAGGATGATATAAGAATAGTATTAGAAAAATAAGATTTAAGCGATTACCCCTACGTTGACCGTTATAATGGAACGATAACGCATATGGAGCAATACGTTATTAAAGGCAAGTGTATAGAATATAAGAAAAATGGATTTAGAGAAGATAGAAAATGAGAGAAAAAGTGAGAAAAAGGACTCGGGTCTCGAGTTTTACCCCGAGACGCCTACGTAGCCTATAAAGGCATCAAAGTCCACGTAGTTCGCATACAAAACGATGGGTGGGATTTATCTCATAAATCCAAATGGGGAATCACTTATTTGTAAGTGTGTGTGTGTGTGTAGAAAAAGTTTTTTGATTGTGAGAAAAGTGTGGAAAAAGTGTGAGAATCCCTACTTGGAATTTATGAGCAAACCCTCTTTTTCTTGTTTTTTGGGTTTTATGAAAATAAAAGATGTAAAATAATAATAAATATTAGGATGTGTGAGATGATATAATAAAAGTGCTAAATAAGAAAACAAGTTATTGAGAATTTAAGAGAGAGTTTGAGAAAGTTTGACCTTCTTGAAGATCTTGAACTAAATCTTGAATGTTGGAGATCAGCCCTTGCACTTGGATGATGATGGAGAGTGGCTAATTCACCAAGTTTGATGAAAAGGATGATGAAAAGTGAAAGTAAAAAAGGGATTTGGAAGTTGAAATCACGCTGCCTTCGAGAGAGGTTTCTGGGATTCGTTCAGAGAGATTTTTATCACATCTGGGGCTCCCTTGCAAATGAGGTGAAGGCCTCCTTTTATAGGCCCAGGTGAGTGCCGATCGGCATAGACCTGTTCCTGCCTATCGGCAGGTGCCGATAGGCAGGGTCTAGAACCTGCCATTTGGCAGTGCGCTTCAGGTTTTTTGGAAAATCGGTCGCCGAGGGCAAACTGTTGGTCAGAATCATGCACGGGGCATACCATTGGAAAGGTAATTCAGATACCTTTGAAAGTCCTTTGGACCTCTCCCGGGTTTGGGAGTTGACTTCGGGTCAAATATGGCTCGAAAGCATTTGTCGGTCCATTGGACGGGGAATCGTTCGGACGGAAACAGATCATTCGTCCGCATGGTAAGTCTGAGTCGCGCATGGGGCAGACCATTGGAAAGGTTTCCAAAGAGTTTGACCCGGTTTGGAGAGTTGACTTTGGTCAACCGGGCCCGAGAAGCGTTCGGTGACCTCTCGGAGTCAAACGGATCGTTCGTCCGCATGGAAAGTCAGAATCGCGCACGGGATGGTTCATTGGAAAGGGTATTCAGTGCCCTTCGAAGATTCATTCAGCTTCGGTTAAGATGAAGAGTTAACTTAGGTCAAGTAGAGCCCGAGAGCGCCCGATGGCCTTTAGGTCAAGTTTCGGACGCAAACGGATCGTTCGTCTGCATGGTAAGTCGGAATCGCACATGGAGCATACCATTTGAAAGGGTATTAAGTACCCTTCGAAGATTCATTCAGTCTCGATCTAGATGAAGAGTTTGACTTTTGGGTCAAACTGAGCCGGGGAGTGTTCGATGGCCTCCAAGTCAGTACTCGGGACATGAACTGGGTTTACGGTGATGAAGGGAGGTACTAGGGACCTAAGGAGACTTAGGGTGTAATAGAATGGGGTGTCTACAGAGCCCCTCGACAGGTGAGTTTGGAACAAATGATGATCGTCGAATAGACACCACATGATTCTTTTGAGGGAGTATGACCGATTCAGAGGGTCGAGGCCGATTCTGAGGACTTAAGGAGTGTGCTGGAGATGATCAATTCTGCGGGTCAAAGCCGAATCTATAGGCTTAGGGTAAAGGTCTAATAATTGAGGTCAATTTTGACCTAAAGAGTGGTGACGACCGAGGACCGGGGTCAATTATGACCCAACTCAGGTGACGATCTAAGATCGATGTCAATTCTGACCTAAAGAGTGGTGACGATCAAGGACCGAGATCAATTCTGACCTAACTCAGGTGACGATCAAAAACCGGGGCCAATTCTGACCCAAGAGTGGTAACGACCGAGAACCGAGGTCAATTCTGACCCAACTCAGGTGACGATCTAAGACCGGGGCCAATTCTGACCTAAGAGTGGATAAAGGTTGAATTTATGATTTTGATCTGAGCTAGGGAGATAATAGCTAGGGAAGCTTATAGGATACCTCGCGGGGGGGAATAACCTATTTTGGGTGCTGTAAGAGAATTCCGCTGGGGAAGTGATCAGGTGATCCTTAGGGATCCTCCGAAGCTTTGCTGGGAGGAGTTTTCACTTGGTTTTTTTAGGATTCCGCTGGGGAAGAGGGATTACGCTTGAGGGAATGCGAAATTTTCTTGATAAAAAGGCTTTAAATCCTTCCTGGGATTTTTAGGGATTTTTTGAGGTTTTTTTGTATTTTCTGGGAATTTCTGTACGAAATTTAAGTGGGGTGCCGATCGGCATAGTATGAAGGGTGCCATTCGGCAGTGGCACGGACTTTTGGGCTACCTCGGGAAGGCAAGGGGTCAGTGCCAATCGGTATGGTAGGGGGAGGTGCCGATCGGCATGGCGCTTGGCATCCTTTATAAAGGGGGCAAATCCCCTCATTTTTTCACAGCTTCTTTTGCTTTCTCTCTCTCTGCGATTCTTCTGCAAATCATTCTATCATTCTGATCTTCAAGAAATGTCCGCTTTTATGAGCACTGTAGTCCACCGGGAGTGGTTGACCGTTGATGACTGGACGAATGTGGAGTGGAGGGCTAGGGCGCCTCTTGCTTTGGGGAGTGAGAACTCCTTTGATGTGTTTGAGCCTGTTGCGAATGAGCGGACCTTGCTGCGGGAGCCATCGCATCATCACTCTTTGAGAGTGATCCCCGACGGTTATGTAAGTAACCCGACCTTTGCCATTCTTCTCTTTCTGGTGATTTTTCTTTCTTGACTTTTGATGAGACTTTTCTTTTTGCCAGTCTGATATTTCTTTGAAGAACATGCGTGCCCGTGGGATAACGGGGCTCAAGGATATCTGGGAGCATCTCCCACCTGTGGTTCACTGGGTGGTCTCATCAGTGGGTTTTGGGCGATTGGCATCGGCACTGGATGAGACGCCTCGTTCAACAGCGATCTTGTGCGCTTTGGGAGAGTGGTGGTGGGACACTACCCACACCTTTCATTTCAGCTTCGGGGAGATGACTGTGACTCCCATAGACGTGCAACAACTGCTGGGACTGGATTATGATGGAGAGCAAATAGAGGTGGATCGCTCCTTACGGGTGAGACCGGAGGCAGTGCGTGCGGCACTTGGTGAGGTAGGGAGGATAGTCTCTGGGGATTCTATCCGGCTGTCCCTGCTGAATGATGTACTGTTGGGTAGGGAGATCGATGTGGAGGACGAGCTGCAAGTGAGGCAGATGGCCCGGTCATTCATTCTGCTGGTATTGGGAGGTTTCATGATGGCGTCGACCGGCGACGTCGTTCATTTGTGGTTTCTGCCGTACTTGAGGATGTTTTCGAACTTTCCTTTCTATGATTGGGGGAGTCTGACCTTAGCGACCCTTTAGTTTTCTCTGGATGCATTTAGTCGGTGCTGCCGATAGACCTTTACTGGGGACACGTACCTTCTTGAGGTATTCTTTATTTTGTGCATTTATTTTCATGCATTCACATTTTCCTTTCATGCACTCGCATTTTCCTTTCATGCATTCGCGTTTTCCTTATGCGTCTCTTTTTTCTTGTGAATTCAGACGTGGTTCTATGAGGTGATTGGGTGCAATACCCCGCTGATTGCTTTGAAGGACGACACTGAATTCTGTCGATTGTATCGATGGCGTAAGGCCAATCGGTAGTCGAAGGGATCTCTCTCCCTTGAGGCGGTGTGTCAAGTCTTGAATGACCTGACCAGTGGTAGGGTAAGACTCTTTCCATTTCAATCTTGGTTTTTGCTCCTTCTGATCTTGTATTGATTTATGCTCGCTCAGAGATTTTTAGGTGACCTTTTACACGTGGAGTACAGCCATTCAGGATACGGGGGCGACCGGGGTGAACGCGCGAATGAGGCATTTTCTGGTGCATGAGTTCGACCATTCCTGTTACCTTGGGGAGAGGGTGGTTCGTCAGATTGCCGAGGAGGCGGTGGTGGTGCCACCTGCGTAGCCTCGCACGTCTATGAGGCGGGAGCGACTGCTGTCGAAGGATGAGAGGATTGCGGTGATGATTAGCGAGTCCTACTTGCTATATACCGATACGGCTGCGCCGTATGACTATATGGATTTTGTGACGAGCTGGTTGATGGCGCCCAGCATATATGATGCACTGCCCTTCCCTCCGGAGGGTTCGAGTCGGGCGGTGGGATCTTCCCACAATAGTGGTGGTCCATCGGCATCTGCGACGACGACGACCTCGGAGGTCCATTTTGTGCGGTTGCATACCCCTTCATACAGCATTCGGCGGGCTGATGGAGGGATGGTGCCTATGATGAACCGTCCTCATACGATGGATCCGGAGGAGTTGGGTTTGACAGAGGAGGTCCTTCGACCTACGGTATACCTTTCTGTTCCTTTCTTTCTTTCTTTTCTATTTTGGTCATCATGCTTTTGATACTGATTTTTCCTTTTCTTGCAGCAAGTCCGGATGTCGACCACTTGGCTCAGGGACATTAGAGACTGGATATCTTCGATGAATGCCCATATTTGGGATGCGGTTCCCATTCCTTCTTGCTTGGTGACGTCTGCCTCATCCGGAGAGGACTCTGGTTCGGGTCGTGGGGGTGCGTCATCTCGTCGTAGGGGGAAGAGAGCACGCCGCAGGGGTGGAAGCTCTTGAGAGAGAGAGAGAATGTGGGTTCAGGCTGAGTCCCGTTGTTTTTCCTTTTTCTTTCTATTTTCTGTAAAAATGATGTAACACAGAAAATAGATATATGCAATGCAATGGAGTTTTTTTATTATCTTTTATTTAATGATGAATGAATGCATGCACATGCGCTTTTTACTTTGCTGCTGAGACCGTAAAAAGGAATATTTTTTGGAATTTTTTGAAAGAAAAATTTTAATTAAAAAGGAAAATTATATAAGGAGAAAAAAGGGATTCTTGAAATTCTGTTGAAAATATCAATTTATTTTTATTGAGTTTTCTGATTTGACAAAAGAGGAAAATAGGGAAATTTCCAAAAATGGGGGGGGGTGCCGATCGGCAAGCACCTTGACCTGCCTATTGACAGTTCAGTCCCGTCCCATTAATTGAAAGCTTTGAATGGTACCCTCTTCAGCCTTTGGTACCTTGTGGGGTAGGAGTCCTTTCGATTTCTGCATGGATGATGTCCCTTGTGAGGGTTTTCACGTATAAAAAGGGGAAAGGGTGGAGTGTTTTATCACACCTTTACATTCTTATCTACTTGCCCACTATTTCTTAGCCTTGCAAGATGGCTCTCCCTGGTAGCATTGAGTTTGCCAACTACCTCGAAGCCTTGGAAGCTATGTGCTCTTATAATGTTGACTACGATGCTTTCAACATGCGTCGAGTCTCCTTGTGGCGCAATCGGCCTCTTGAGTGGAACGTGCTGACGGCGGCGGTACAATTCTGGTACCCCGAAGACCATGTATTCCGCTTTGGGTTGGAAGAAGTTTGTCCTACCTACGAGGAATTTTCTACCATACTGGGTGTAAATCCCAGTGTTGCTGTGGCTTTGCCCAAATTTTCCCGCTCTCCTAGGGATTTGTTGGTCGGGCTTCTTCGTATTTCGCTTTCAGCCGCCAGATCATTGGTTGCTGGAGGAATGATCTCCCTCCCGACGGTGCTGCTGTCCGTGCATTTGCGGGAAGTAGGTGATGCTGGCTATGCTGGAGCCGTGGTTCTGGGTCTGGTTTCCAAATTGCTGCTGGTGACTGGGGAGGTGCAAGTGGACCCACAACTTGCAGCCATTACCTTATGGATGTCATATCGTCACAATCCTGCGATGGTGATACTAACGAAGACCCTGAATGTCCTGGATGCCTGGAGAGAAGGCCATTCTGACCTTTTGAGGGGTAGCCCTGTGATGTTGTTTATGTGGTTGTCTGAAAGATTCCGCTTGGCGACTCCTCCGGAGTATCCCTTGTTGGTTGTACCCAATTTCTTTTCACGCTACTTTATTAGCGTTGGCCTGTATGTTATGAACTGGGAGAATTGGCTTGTGGAATATGGGGCTCGTGGGCTGTATTGGTCAGTGCCTTGGTGGGGATAGTTGCAGCCTATTCTGTAGCTAGGAGAGTATTCATATGTGCGGCTGGTTGGTCTCAGACAGACCTCTTTTTACTTCCCTTGGCGATTTTTTTGCCAATTCGGCTGGGCGCAGATCGTGCCCCCTCGGACCTCAAACTTCTTTCCGGTAGAAGATTTGACTGAGCGCCTGCGTCTGTTGCTTGGGTCTCTGTGGGAAAATCGGCGTCCGTCGACCCGCCCCTTTCAGTCTGTCGGGAAGGTTTGGTATGTCCCCAAAGATTATATAAAGTGGTTGTGGAGGAAAGTAGTCAGCAAGATGTTGGCAGTGGAGCCTGGACAAAGATGGTTTGTTTTATCTCACACCATGGAAGGGGGTGTTGTGGTCTTTTCGAAGATGGTTAAGGCTCATCGATCCATGGAATGTTTGCGACACTCTATTCAGGCAGGGGAAACTTGGGGACCTCAGGATGTAGATGATGAGGGTGCAGGCTCCTACGATAGCTATGGATAGGACTCCTGGGGAGTTTATTTATGTAATAGGGAATATGTGGGGGGATTTTATTTGGATTTTTATGGTAGTAGGGGGAATGGAGTTATCCGTTCCTTTTTTATGTAATACGTACTGTGATTTCTTATTAATGAAATAAACAAGTTTCTGATCACCCAGCTGTGCCTTTTGATGAGTTTTGTATTTTGAATTATCTATACTGATCGCTAAGGCATACATAATCCTTTTGTTCAAATATTTTTATAATGAACCGTCATTCTCGGAGGTAAGAAAAGAATAGTATTTTGTGAAAAAGAAAGGGCCTCACTCACGTGAGGTGCATGAGCTGCCTACGTATCTCTGGGGTTTTTTGAAAATGTTTTTATCTGTTTGCAAAATTGTTTTTTTTTCCAGAGGATTCGGCCCACATAGTTCTTGGTAGAGGGAAATAAAGAGTTTTTTTTTTAGAATAGAAGGGGGATGAGAAGAGTTGTAGCGTGCCGAGATTTCGGACTAGGGGTAGAATTTCTTGAGACGGTCCAGGTTGACTGGACGATCCATCTCCTCCCCATCTAGGTCAGTGAGCATGGCGGCACCGCCGAATAAGATTTTCTTCACAATGTAGGGGCTGCTCCAATTGGGCTTGAATTTCCCTCTAGGGTCCCAGATGGGTTCTATTATCTCCTTGAGGGCTAAATCCCCCTCCCGGACACCGCGGTCCTTGACTTTCTTATTGAATGATCACGCTATTCGACGATGGTACCCCTGTATGTGGTAAAGATCTTTTAATCTTCTTTCATCTAGGAGGGCTAGCTCATCAAGACGGCTTTGGCACCAGTCTTCTTCACTAACTTTGCTTTCGAGCATAACGCATAGCGAGGGTATTTCCAGCTCCACAAGTAGGATTTATTCCATGCCGTAGACCAGGGAGTAAGGGGTAGCAGCAGTGGAGGTTTGGATTGAGGTTCTATAGCCCCAGAGGGCGTATGGGATCCGGTCGGCCCAATCCCTACAACTTTCGATCATCTTGCTGATGATGTCTTTGAGGTTTTTAGTGGCGGCTTCAACTGCACCATTGGTCTGAGGTTAGTAGGGAGAAGATTTGTGTCTCTGAATCCCGTACTCGTTGACTACTTCTGTGACCTCTGTTTCGAAATGAAACCCGTTATCTGATACCAGTTCGTACGGGACCTCATATCGGCAGATAATATTTTTCTTGAGGAATTTGGCCACTTTCTTGGCATTCAATACCGCGTATGACTCAGCCTCGACCCATTTGGTGAAGTAATCGATGGCAACCAGGATGAACTCATGTCCGTTTGAATCCTTTGGTGTAACCTTCCCTATGATGTCGATGCCCCGGGTGGAGAACGTCCAGGGAGAGGTCATGTTGTATAATTCTCGCGGAGGCAAGTGTTGAAGATTGGGGAATTATTGGCATTTGAGGCACCTCCGGACATAGGCAGTGCAATCCTGGATCATGGTGGTCCAGTAGTAGCCCTATCGGATGATCTTCTTGGCGAGCATGTGACCATTCATGTGGGGTCCGCATTCCCCGCTGTGGATTTTCTGCATTATTTATTTAATTTCAGCCCCTGTGATGTAGTGTAGATGAGTTCCATCAAAATTCCTCTTGAGTAGAGCTTTATGACAGATGATGTACTGGGCGGCCAATCTTCGAAGGGTCATTCGATCTTTCTTGTTGGAACCCTCGAGATACCTACCATGTTTGAGGAGGCACCAGATATCATAGTACCAACAATCGACTAGTTCGGGATCTTTGGTGGAGACAAGCTCAATATGGTAGCAATGGGTCGGTTTGTCTTGCTTTTGAACTAGGAAGGGGGTCATTGTTATTCCTTCGGGCATGTCGACTATAGAGGCCAAGGTGGTGAGAGCATCGACTAGGTTATTCTTCGCTCGGGGTAGGTAATAGAAGGTGATATCTCGAAATTGGGAGGCTAACTCTTCTAATTGGGCATGAAAGGGTTGGAGCTTTTCGTCCTTGACTTTCCACTTTCTGAGCACTTGACCGATGATAAGGGCAAAATCCCCATAGACATACAGGTATTTAATACCTTTCTTGAGAGCAACCTTGAGGCCGACTGTGCATGCCTCGTATTCTGTCATGTTGTTGGTGCAAGGGAAATCCAATTTAATGGCTATGGGAGTGTGGGAGTCATCTGTTGCGATCATAAGTATCCTAATGCCATAACCCCTTTTGTTGGCAGCGCCGTCAAAGAACATTTTCCATTGAAGGCAGTCTTGAGTGGCGCAGAGAATATTTTTATCTGGAAATTCGGAGATCCGAACTTCCGCTTCTTCTATAGGGTAATCGGCGAGGTAGTCAGAGATGGCTCTTCCTTTAATGGCTTTCTGTGTGACGTGCACGATATCGAACTCAGTTAGGAGCATCAACCATCGGGCCATTCGACTAGATAAAGCGGGTTTCTCAAGCAGGTATTTGATGGGATCCATTTGGGATACAAGTTTGATGGGGAAGGCGAGCATGTAGTGTCGCAACTTTTGGGTGACCCAGAAAAGTGCGACACATGCCTTTTCTAAATCAGTGTAGTTGACCTCGTACCCGGCTAATTTACGACTGGCATAATAGATGGCTCTTTCTTTATCGGAGTCCTTAAGGTATTGGGCTAGTAAAGCCCCGGCTGTAGTGTCGATTATGGTTAGGTATAGGAGCAAAGGGAGACCAGACTGTGGTGGCATGAGAACTAGAGGTTGGGTCAGATATTATTTGATTTGGTCAAAAGCTTCTTGGCAGGTCTCGTTCCAAACCTTGGTTGAATCTTTTCGAAGGAGCTTGAAGATCAGTTCACAGATGGAGGTTAGCTAGCTGATGAACCGGCTGATATATTATAATTTCCCAAGAAACCCTCGGACTTCTTTCTCTATTCGGGGTGGTGGCATCTCAAGTATGGCTTTCATCTTTGCAGGATATGCTTCTATCCCCTTTTCGCTGACCATGAATCCCAAGAGTTTTCCCTTTATAATTCCGAAGATACACTTTTGTGGATTAAGTCGCATCTGATACCGTCGCAGTCGTTCGAAGAACTTTCGGAGAGCGGTAACATGACTTTATCTAGTTTTGGAATTGATAATCATATCATCCACATAAACCTCGACCTCCTTGTGGATCAGATCGTGCAGGATGGTTGTGGCAGCCGTTTGGTAGGTAGCCCCAGCATTCTTGAGACCAAATGGCATGACGGTGTAGCAAAAAGTTCCCCATGGGGTGATGAATGCGATTTTTTCTTGGTGGTCGGAGTGCATCTTGATTTGGTTGTATCCGGCAAACCTGTCGACAAATGACTTGAGAGCATGACTGGCTGTGTTATCCACGATCATGTCGATATTGGGTTGCGAATAATCATCCTTTGGAGAAGCTTTGTTTAAATCTCGATAATCTACACACATTCGAACCTTCCCTTCTGATTTCGGTACAGGTACAATGTTGTCTAGCCATGTGGGATATTCGATCACCCGAATGAAACACATGTTTAACTGTTTGACCACCTCTTCTTTTACCTTTAGCGACCATTCGGTGCGGAGTTTTCTTAACTTTTGTTTAACCGGCTTGTAATCTGGGAGAGTGGGGATCTCGTGTTGAGCTATTTCAGGATCGATGTCGGGCATATCATCACAGGACCATGCGAAGACATCTACGAACTCCTTCAGCAATTCTTCAAGTTGTGTGCGCTCATGCTCGTCAAGGGTGGCCCCTATCCTAATCTCGCGCAGTTGGCTACTAGAACCGAGATTAATAACAACAGTCTCTTCTTCATTAACTTGAACGCGGTTATGTTATTTATTATTAACCTTATTTAGATCAGTTAAGAATTGTTCATTTGCAAAATCATCATCATCAAAATTTTGATTAGAATTCAAGCAGTTAATGCAAGGCACATCAAGATACTCAAAATATTCATTTATTTCATTAATAGGAAAAACATCATTGAGAACCTTATCAAAAGAGGTCTTGATTATATTTGAGCAAGGATATACAACAGAAGAAGAAATAGGGTAAACATTAGGGTTATGGGAGATTTCAAAGGGTAGAACTGGTGCAGCATGCCAGTTGAGGAGAGGAGTATTAACAGCTTTAATCAGACGGGATAGGTCCATTGATGTAGTGCCTGAATGAACCATGAAAAGTGTCAGCCCCAGTATCTGTAAGTTGAAGGAATCTTCGAAATCACTTTTCTCAATCTCTTCGGCATCTTTCATGAGCGGTTGTACTTGGTGTGGGAAATTTTCGGCCCATGGGTAGCTATCTTGGAAAAAGATCTCCATTCTCGGCCTCATCTTCTTGTCTGTGTGGTCATACCATGGTATTGGAAAACCGTAAAAGGGGAAGTCCTTGCCTTCTTTGATGAATCGTCCATTTAAGGAGTCTCCTGAAATAGTTCGGATGTAGTCTAATCTTCTCTTTGGTCGAGACTGGCGGATCATTCTGAGCTCTTGTTCTGATGGTTGATACCCTAAGCCGCAAGGAGGAAAACTTTCTTCAGTTCGATGGGCTCAAGTATCCCTTGCTGCCTTTGCCCTAGCCCCAGTCCGGGCATGAAGTGCATGTTTATGAACATCTGAATCACAATGACATTGTCGTGAGGGTCATATTCTGGATAAACCCTTTCTTTGAAACCATCCCCTATCGGGAGTGGGAGTGGCTCGACTCGAAATCCTGATAGGAGCATATCATTTGACCCGTGTTGTATCTCGAGAATTGGCCTGCTGGTTTTTGCCCCCTCGGCATTTTTGTTGTCGCCCAAAATGGTGATGACTCGCCCATCGGCAAAGAACTTCAATTTCTGATGGAGTGAGGAAGACACACCCTTGATATTATGAAGCCAGGGTCGTCCGAGCAACAGGTTGAAATAAGCTGGGATGTGTATGACTTGGAATTCAATGACGGGGTTTATAGGGCCAACCCCTATTTCAAGTTTTATGGACCCCATTACCTCACGATGGGTATTATCATAGGCACGCACAGCGGCGGAGGTTGGAGCGAGGTCGCTTTCTTTCAGGCCTAAACACTTAAAGGTTCTCAATGCGCAAACATTCAAGGCGGATCCGTTATCGACAAGAGAGAGTGGCACGGCCTTTCCCATAACTTCGATGGAGATATTGAGTGCATGATTGTGATTCGACCCAATTCTAGGAATTTCTTCTTCAGAGAATGATAGCATTCGGGTAGAGGTCAAGGATCCGACCAGATTTACCGCTTCTTCTGGTGTGGTAGAGGGGGGAACTATGGGTCCAGTGAGTAATTTAATTAAAGCATTTCTGTGTAGCTGGGAAGACATGAAAAGTCCCCATAGAGTGATGTTAGCTTCAGTTTTTTTCAGTTGATTGAGGATCTTTCTCTCCTCGATGGTCATCTCTGGCATAGGAAGGTTTTCAATGCCCCTACCTTTGTCATTTGCTGGTAGTGAGCTTGGAACCTGGTAATGTCTCCCTAATCTGGTCATGTGATTTACTGAAGAAGGAAAGAACATTAATCCCGTTTCTTCATCAATCTCAGGTTGTACTGCCACCCTATTTATTTCTCCGAGGAGTTTTTCAAATGATATCATCCCACATATGTCGGCAACTGTACCAGCTCTTCCTGAAGCTTGTTCTTCACTCGAATCTTTGAATTCTTCCCCCCATTCGGTGGTAGCAACTCTGTCTTTCCATGTGAAGTTTATGCATTCCACAACGTCAACGGCTTCTTTATACAAATTCTCCCATTCTTTGGGGATATGTGTGATTGAAGGGACCAAGCGCCCTTGTAGCTTCAAAGTGTCAAGTAACCCAGTGGTACTGCAAATGCTGTTGGTTTGCCTGAATAATTCTGGCATAGTCTGGACGACATCATCTAGGCTGACTTCGTCGGTTGGTACCACCCATTTGTCTGAATCTCGGGCCCATTTTTGTGCCTCCAAGAAAAGTGTGCTGAACTTCTAGCAATCGATGACCATTTGTGAGGGCAATTTCAGCCCGAACTCTAGGAGTTGGTTTAACACCTCTGATAATTCCATACTTCCATTTTCAGAAAGGGTACGGACAGCGATGCATGCTCTGGTAAGGAGTGACAGTGCCTGATCAGCGAGGTTAGTAGGGTGTAGAAGTAAATATGGAAAAGTTTGAAGAGGTTTAGGAGAGTATATGGGTGTGATTTGAGTTGAGGGATCGAAATCTGGGTTTTCTTCCAAGAAGATGGCATTGGTGTGATTTAGGAGTGGGTTGTGAGTAGTGTTTGACTTAGGATTGGATGGTGGGGCGATGGTACCCCGGTCAATGAGATCTTGGATTATGTTCCGAAGGTGAAAGCATTGGTCGGTGGTATGGTCGGCATTTTGGTGAAAGGTGGAATGAGCATCGATCTTGAAGTTTCTTGGGAGTGGGTTTGGCAATGGACGTGGATTCAAGGGTTTGATGAGGTTTCGGCTTAACAGGGCTTAGTAAACTTTGGAGAGGGGAGCATGGAGCTCAGTGTATTCCCTTCGGATGGGGGCAAGGCGGATTTTTGGTCCCCATGATGTGGTTGGTTGAGATATGTTATTGATGGTCGAGACGGTAGCACTGGCAGGCTTGTCATACTTTCTAGGGGTGAACTGTTCGGACACCTTCTTTGGTTCAACCTCTGTTTTAACGAGGCCTTCCTCGATTTCTACTCCAACCTCTCTGAGAGCTCGGAAGTGGGGATAGTATTATCCTCCCATCGTTGCTCGGACATGGGGCAAGAAGTTCTTCTTCACTATGTTGACCTGTTCTTCCTCGGATGACCGATTAGTCATGGTAGCTGCTTGCTCCCTCCACCGAGTTATAAAGTTACTGATTGATTCTCCAGGATTTTGTTTGAGCAACTCTAAATCACGACGGGTGACCTCAAGCTCTTCGTTGTATTTATACTGCGATATGAATTCTCGGGCTACATCGTTCCAGCTATGGATTCTGAATTCCTCAAGAGATAAAAACCATCGGAGGGCACTATCCTTCAAAGTTTGCTGAAATAATTGGGCCATCACCTCTTCAGAAGCCCCTAGTATAGTCATGGAACGATGATAACTGGGAAGATGAACAATTAGGGGTCCACTCCCTCCGAACTTCTCGATATTTGACATTTTGAACTTCTCAGGTAACCTCGCTTTAGGATAAGGAGACATGTGGGTGTAGTCCATGTAATTCCCAGAGATCCTGACTTAGTCAAACTTCTTGGTGAGCATCTTGAGATCCTCTTTGACTTTATTCAACTCCTCCTCCTTTGGATCAGCGACCACAGGCAGGTTAGCCATAGGCTGGGCAATGTTTGGCATTAGAAGCTGGGCAGGCGGCGGCCCATTGGCAGGAGGGGCACGTGGAGCGTGTTGATATTCTTCTGGAACACAGATAGGTTTAGGTGGACCCATAGCACGAGGGAATAGGGCCTCGGGCTCTTGAGTAATAGGAACTTGGTTTCGTTGCATCTCTTGGACCTCAGTTTGGAGGTTGTTAATCTTCGACACGAGCTGAGCTAGGACTTTCGTCAGATTCGGATGTATGACTGGTGCTTGATCTGTATTCTCCATAGAAGATGGATGGATTCCAGACTCGAAAGAAGTAGTAGAGGAACGGATGAAACTATGGGGTGATTTGACTGAAGACCGAAGCCAATAGGGAGCCAGGCCAAGGGCTTGCGATCAACCTGAGCAGGCGTAGGATGAGATTTATTTTTGAGAAAAAAGGAAGAACTATTTTTGGATTTTTGATAAAGAATGGAGAAATGTTTTTGGATTTTTTATAAAGAAGGGATAAATGTTTTTGAACTTTTGATAAAGAAGGAAAAAATGCTTTTGGAGACGGAACTCAGCATGATTATTATGATTATTATGTTTTCATTTGTATTTAATTCTCCTAAATGCAATGCCAGACGGGACCCGAGCCTGGAAAAGTGGGGGTCTTAATATATGCAAAGCTACGATTTGGACTTGTAACCAGGATCACGGACAGGGTCCCGTGTTAAAAATGTGCGAAAATTGGGCGGCAGATCGACCTGGAATTTCGACAGAGCTTCGGGTTGAAACCGGCAATCTAAAGTGCGTGTCCTAGGTTTGACAACTATATGCGGGTTTGCAGTTGGTTAGGTGAATCGGCATGGGTTCCCCCCTTTGGCGTGACTTCCACGATATACGTCTTGCTCTTGCAGACAATCGGTACGTGTGGACAAGCCATTTGAAATACTTGAGTGTACCTGAATTACCTCACCATATACCTCATGGGGACGGTACGTATGAGAGCGAATTTGATATACTCGACGTACGTGAACAAATTCCCTGCGATATACATCCCATCATGACTTCGGTCAGTGGTACGATGTGGGGGAACCGTTCGATATACGTCGAAGGTACTTGGCCAATGGAAGGTGAGATTCATATCGCTTAGGTTAACTGCGACCTACCGGACTAGCGCCCATCACGAAGTGACCCACCAGTTACTGGGTAAAATTTGGTCAATATCAATGCTCTTTGGTGATGTCGTGTGAATCATGAATGATTCTCTTATTAGTATCTTATGATGAGAATGCCTTTCTTGATTCTGCCAAACAGGAAGCAAAGTATAAGTACCCCAAAAGGTACACCAAGTATGGATGGGTGATGCATGCAACATGAGGATATACATGTGATCCTAGGTGGACGTGGTGTGAAGTGTACATGGAGAAATTTCTGTAAGTGTGTGAATATAAGCATAAGCATGGGATACATATGAGAAAGAGGAACATGCAAATATAGGGGAAACATAAGCAAATATAGAAACCATGTAAATAGAGTCAAGCCCACAAACAAAACACATATCCCCAGCGGAGTCGCCACTGTGGCCATCCCCGATCCTCGCCATGTGGGCGGGCGCATGGAGGAAAGGATCCTTTGGGTCCCGCGCATCCCTCTCGGGAGCGCTTTGGCCGGCGTCGTTTGAGATGTGGTGTAAAAATGTAGAGAGATTCAGAGTCGCCAGTCTATTTTACTCAAAACAAACAAAAGAAAAAGAGGAAGCCACCCCGAAGGATGGCATCCAAAGACATACTGGTGCATGCGAAACCAAGATAATTCGAGAAGGGTTCGGAGGCTTAGTTACGAAATGGGAAGGTATTAGGCACCCATTCCGCCCTTTCGTTCTCTCATGAATATTTGCTATTTTCCTTTTGTCCCCCCCCCCCCCCCCCCCCCCCCGTGATATGTGTGCATGTGTATATATATATAATGGAGGTAGGAATCCTCGAATTGTATCATGGGAAAGATAAAGCGAGTCGTCCGTTATAATGGAACGATAACGCATATGGAGCAATACGTTATTAAGGGTAAGTATATAGAATATTAGGAAAATGGATTTAGAGAAGATAGAAAATGAGAGGAAAAAGTGAGAAAAAGGACTCGAGTCTTGGGTTTTACCCCGAGATGCCTACGTAGCCTATAAAGGCATCAAAGGCCACGTAGTTCGCATACAAAACGAGGGGTGGGGTTTATCCCATAAATCCAAATGGGGAATCTCTTATTTGTAAGTGTGTGTGTGTGTAGAAAAAGTATTTTGATTGTGAGAAAAGTGTGAGAATCCCTACTTGGAATTTATGAGCAAACCCTCTTTTTCTTATTTTTTGGGTTTTATGAAAATAAAAGATGTACAATAATAATAAATAAAAAGTATATTAGGATGTGTGAGATGAGATAATAAAAGTGCTAAATAAGAAAACAAGTTATTAGGAATTTAAGAGAATTTAAGAGAGAGTTTGAGAAAGTTGGACCTTCTTGAAGATCTTGAACTTGATCTTGAATGTTGGAGAGCAGCCCTTGCACTTGGATGATGATGGAGAGTGGCTAATTCACCAAGTTTGATGAAAAGGATGATGAAAAGTGAAAATAAAAAGGGATTTGGAAGTTGAAATCACGCTGCCTTCGAGAGAGGTTTCTGGGATTCGTTCAAAGAGATTTTTATCAGATCTGGGGCTCCCTTGAAAATGAGGTGAATGCCTCCTTTTATAGGCCCAGGTGAGTGACAATCGGCATAGACCTGTTCTTGCCTATCGGCAGGTGCCGATAGGCAGGGTCTGGAACTTGCCATTTGGAAACGCTCTTCAGGCTTTTTTGAAAAATCGGCCGTCGAGGGCAAACCATTGGTCAGAATCACACACGGGGCATACCGTTGGAAAGGTAATTTAGAGACCTTTGAAAGTCCTTTGGACCTCTCCCGAGTTCGGGAGTTGACTTCGGGTGAAATATGGCTCGGAATCATTTGTCGGTCTATTGGACGGGGAATCGTTCAGACGCAAACGGATCGTTCGTCTGCATGGTAAGTCCAAATCGTGCACGGGGTGGACCGTTGGAAAGGTTAGGATATGTACTTCCACATTCCAAATAGTTTGACCCGATATGGAGAGTTGGCTTTGGTCAACCGGGTCCGAGAAGTGTTCGGGGACCTCCCGGAGTCAAACGGATCGTTCGTCTGCATGGAAAGTCGGAATCGCGCACGGGATGAACCGTTGGAAAGGGTATTGAGTGCCCTTCGAAGATTAATTCAGCCTTGGTTGAGATGAAGAGTTAACTTAGGTCAAAGGGAGCCCGGGAGCTCCCGGTGGCCTCTAAGTCAGGTTTCGGACGCAAACGGATCGTTCGTCCGCATGGTAAGTCGAAATCGTGCATGGGGCAGACCGTTGGAAAGAGCATTCAGTGATCTTCGAAGATTTATTCAGTCTCAATCGAGATAAAGAGTTTTACTTTTGGGTCAAACTGAGCCGAGGAGTGCCCGATGGCCTCCAGGTCAGTACTCGGGACATGACCTGGGTTTACGGTGATGAAGGGAGGTACTAGGGACCTAAGGAGACTTAGGGGGTAATAGAATGGGGTGTCTACAGTTAAAGTCCAGAGTCATGTCTTAACTTCATCAAACACTATATCACGATTGATAATGATCTTCTTGGCGATAAGATTGTATCATTTATAGGCTTTCAACTAGTCTCTAACCCTGAGAAAGATACATTTTTATCCTTTATCATCGAGCTTCTTCTATTTTCCATCTAGAACATGCGCATATGCTATGTACCAAAAAATATGCAGGTTGGATACATTATGTTGTGTTCCACTCCATACTTCTTCGAGCATATTCCTGACTACTATTGGACTCCTGTTTAAGATATGAATACTCCACGAGACTTGTTCAAGAAAAAAAACTTTTAGGAAGGCCAAATCCTATTAATATGCTTCACATTATGTTTATGATGGTGCGATTCTCTCTCTACCACACCATTCTATTGTGGGGTGTAAGAAATTGTTGTTTTCTTTTGATTCCATGCATCTCACATAATTTTTCAAATTCTCTTGACTTATATTCTCCAGTATGATCAGTTTGAAAAGTTTGAATATATTTCCCAACATCTTTCTCTATAAGGGCCTTATAATTTTTTAAGGAGGAAAAGGCTTTAGATTTTTCTTGCAATAAATAAACCCATGTTTTTCAAATAAAATCATCGATAAGGGTTATAAAATACATAGTATTATGTTTGGATGGTGGATCCATAGGTTTACATATATCGAAATGGACCAACTCTAATGCATTTTGGCTATCCAAGCTTTCATTGTCTTAAATGTACCCCGTTGTTGCTTTCTAATAATACAACCTTCACAAACTTGCGAAACATGATCAATCTGTGGAAGACTATCCACCATATTTTTTTGATAAAGAGTCTTCATTCCATTACAGATCAAATTACCATAATGAAGGTGACACAAACATTCTTGGTCTTTCACCATAGTACAAAAACATTAAAGAGTATTAAGGGTAAGATATAAATGAAATATCCAATTTCTTATAATATGAACATGAGCAATGAGACCCTTTGTATGTGATAAATTCCCTTTTTTATAATGATCCCATACTCTGTTTCTTGAAATTATCCCACACTTAGCAGATTGCTTTCCAAACCATGAATAAAAAACACATATGAAAGATAATGATTTGAATTCAATAAAGTAATGTAACATTTTCCCACAACACATAATTTAAAATCATCACTAAATTATATTGAAGTACCAAAAGATTCATCCGATTCGGAGACCATGGACTTGTCTCCACACATATGGTTACTCGATCCGATGTCTAAGGACCAAATGTTTTGATAAGACTCTTCCATGGTATTGTGGCCATAAAAAGAGTAACATTATCTTTTGTGTGATCAAAATTTTATGTTCCTCTATTCTCTTTAGATAATTGTGTAAAACATTGAGAACAAAAATGGGCATACATATGGCATCCAAAGCATTCAACATTTGATTTGTCAAAGAACTTTGATTCCTGATCCATTGAATGTTAATTATCCTAACCTCTACCTATGCTTTATAAATAAAATATTTGTTGATATTTTGATCTCTGATGTGTAGGTCGACGGTATCTATTACCTCTACCTCTTCCACGTCCTCGATAAAATCATCTCAATGTGGAAGATTGATGGTTGGTAGAGACTTGTAATGCTTTCTCTTCTCTGACAACAGATTGGGTGTTGTTCGTTAGGGCTTGAAATTAATTAAATATTGTTATTATTGATTTGGTAGTGTTAATTTTGATTATGTTTATTCTTTAGAGTTTTAAATTAATTTGACGTTGTTAATGTTGAAATGAATTTAGTATTGTTATTTTGTTTTGAAATTAATTGTGTATTGTTATTGTTGATTGAGTGTTGTTATTTAGGGCTTGAAGTTAATTAAGCGATACATTTAGGATTTTATTATTTATTTTTGTTTTGAAAGGCTGGTTTGTAGTAATTGGGATAGTATATTGCAATGTACAGAAAATGAAAACTTAAATTGTGTGTTTGTATTAAACTGTATTTTGGGCTAACTGTTTAAGTAATTGGGTCTAAAATATATATATAAATACACAAATAAACATAATATATATATATATATATATATATATATATGATGCTGGAAATAGGACCACCAGATTAAGGTGTTGGAGAGCTCAAACAGGTATAACAACGGCAGCACATAAGCAATATAAATGTAGAATGAGATGAAGAGAAGAGGAGAAAGACATCAATATAAGTGGTTCATCCTATCTAGGCCTACATCCACTGTGCTGGTGAGTGATCTTCACTATAAAAGAAGGGCACTAATGGCCTTGTGATACAATCCTCACTCTCTCTCTTTCTATATATCTACTTTATACTTTGATAGAGCTTTCACTAGGGATTGTAATATGCGATCCCCTTAAAGGAAGAAGATAAATGGTATTTTTAGTGTTTAGGGGGTGTAGTGTAACCCCCAAGCATGCAATGAGCATGTGTATGATGATTAAACCAATCTCATGTGGACACCTGGCTGTGCCACACGTAGATCATAATGACCAAATATTCCCTCACGTGAGGGAATGATCTAGTTATAATGGTTTTATCCACGTGTTTCGGGTCTCTTTGTACTTGCATATGCTCGGACTGATGACGTCATCCACTAGAACCTCAGCCTAGCTGGGTACGAGGTTGATGACTCTGATAAGACAATTGATCCTCCAACCACATGTATAACCTCGGCCGTACAGGCCCGCCGAGGTTAGGTAATCAGGTATATTTGTGCTATCGGCCTAAGTAGAGTATGAGATTGGCTCGAGTTGAACCCATAAAGCTGTTACTGATCTCGGTTGCTGCCCAACCGAGGTTGATGCTTATGAGATTGACATCATTAGGGACAAGCTTATTATTGAGTAGTGTGGATCTTTTGATAACTCGGCCATGAGATAGGACGATGTTGTTGCTCAGAGTACGAAGGTGCACTTTGGTCATATCAATCACCCCTAGCCCTTAGCCTTCTGTGTGAATAGGTGGTTGAGGGGTATATAAGATCGGCTGATGAATGGGCACTTCTAAGTATTTGGTGGTATGGGGATTGTCATTGGGACATATATCATTCTTGGAACTAGCTGGAGTCTACCCCATGGTAATGAATGATGTGGATACACATTTAGGGTTTCAAGGAGAAATGATGAGGCTCCTTCGACTTCACGCGTAATCATTGCATTAATATTTAAAGCCCTTTCTCTTTCTTCTTCACCTTCTTCCCCAATTTGTTTTCCTGCTCGTGTTTTCTGCAAAACCCCAAATCCTCCATAGCCCACCTCCAAGCTCACATGCGAACTTAAGCTCTCCTACCTTAAACCTTCTTCTTCCAACGTCTATTTCCACTTAGGTATTTCCCTTTACCTTTGATTTCCATTGTTGGTTTTTGGTTTTCTTTATTTGGCTTTTTAAGTGAGTTATCTTTTTTTCGATGAACCTTTCCACCACTGTTTGGTGGTTTTAAGGTTAGGCCAGTGGTTGTTTGGTGACCCTTAGGCCACCTTTAGTTTCTCCGAGGTTGGCTTAGGTTGAAATTTCCCATTTCAGGGTTCTCCGGTGACACTCCGATCATCATTTTCGATGTGCTGCTTCATCAATGTTCTCGGTATTCTTCATAAAACCCTTTCAAGTTCCAAGTGTTTTATCTTTAATATAACTATTAATAATTGTTTGTTATTAGTTTAACTTGTTAGGTGTGGTCTCTTATTTCGAATGCTACGACCTTTGTATAAACTTGTAGAGGAGTTTACAAATTTAAAAGAGAAGTGTTTCGAAAAAAATCGACAAGTAGAGTTAGCCTAAGTCGAGGCTCGTAAGGGCAACGGTTTCCCTCTTCGACCTATCTTTCCACCTCCTTTGGTTGTTTTAGACCCTGAGCCTGTTGAGGTTTGTAACTCTATGTCTGAGTCTTCTACTGCAGACCCCATGTCCACCTCTGAGTTTGCTGAGAGTCTGGACTATTTTTAAGAGGCTATGGACTATTCGCCCAAATGAAATGGAGGGTCTGAGGAAGAGGATGTTTGTTCCCGTTCCTCATCTTCTAAGGGCGTTATCTGTAGAAATTTTAGAGCATAGTGTCGCCTTTCCTCTCCCAATTAATGCCATTCGTCTATTAGCTACCATAGTGGTTGAGTTCACAGAGAGGTTTCCTAGTGGTATACCCACTGTTGCTCAGGCCGAGGTTGTTGTAGAAGACGATGGTGAGGATAGTGAAGTGGACACCTCTATAGCTACCGAGCATAAAATCTCTATTTCTGAGTACGACCTTTTAGTCTTCATACATTTGTATGGCATTCCTTCTTCAATCTCCTTGAGGAAGCCTCTGAAAGATGAGAGGGATTTTGATGGTCGGGAGGGAGAGATCTGCGTTTATGAGCAGATGTTCAAGTTGGGTTTTCACCTACCCATTCATCCTACCATCCGATCCATCCTTTCATACATAAATCTTTCCCATTACCAACTATTTCCCAGCACGTGGAGGGTTATGATAGTAGTTATCATCCTTTGGAAGGTTGTTCATCACACCGACCTTCCAGTTAAAGTCTTTATAGGTTGTTATACTCTTTCATCTGCTACGAACCATCCAGGCTACTACCACTTTGTAGCCAGAAAATTTGGAAAGAAGATGCTCCTAGTCACTCAAATTTCAAACCACAACTGGAAACCCCGATACTTATTTATGTTGGGTGCCTGCGAATTTGGTCCAAACCAGGCATTTGGAGCCTCTAAACTGAGGACACCTCTCAGATGGGCCAAAGCCTCTTTGTCGGCTAAGTTCGACCCTGGGTTAAGTCCTGACAATGAAAAATCCATCAAAGAACTTCATACACAAGGCGAGAATGGTCGTCTCGTCAAGTATGAGCATCTGGTGACCCATATTACCTTTCTCAGACAGATTTAGGGGGTGGTCCTTTGGAAGAGCTTCGTAAGTTTTACAATTTTATAACCAAGTTATGTCTTGTACTTTTTGTTTATCTGAGCTGCTAACTTCGAGACTTATCCTTTTACAGAGTGGACAAATGGTATCTCAGATGACCTTTGGGAGATGTTGGGCCCCAATCTTTCCAATCTCATCGATAGATGAGGCGGCAAGAAAGTCCCTCCCCTAGTTCAAATTAAAAAGGGTGTTAGCACATCCAAGGCCGATGATGCTACCAAGAAGAGGAAAACTCCTGCAGACCCTATTTCAACTAGGCCACCAAAATCTCAGAATACAAATCGGGGCATCCCCATCTCCATCGATGATGCTTTAGCTTCTCGTTTATCTCACCTAAATATTAGTGATAGCGTGATCGACCACAGTCTACAGCCGTTGATGCTATCAGCGGGATCATGAATGAGGAAGACAAATATTTTCTTTAATCTTTAGATGTTCCCTTGCTAGCTGAGTTTTCCCTTCACAGAACAGTTCAGGTACTTTGGTGATTAAATTTTTTCTTAAAGTGTTATCTTTGCATTCTTTGAATCATCACAACTCATATGTCTAATCTTTTCCTGCAGGGAGTGATGTCTCTTCACCATTTGGCTAACTGGGCCTTAAAAAGGATGCCCTTGATCTAAAAGGGGAAAGATGCTGAGAAGACTGAGGGTACCCTCAATACTGACCTTAATAAGGTACAGAGGGACCTAAAGCAGGAGAGGGAACAACTACTCGTCTGAAGGAGGACCATGCTAAGACTTTGAAGGCCAAAGATGAGAGTCTTCAAGAAAATATTGATGACGCTATGGAGTCTGCACTAGCTGATGCTGAGGAGATAATTATTATTAACTATAAATCTTCTGATGAATTTGTAGGTTTTGGCTTTGACTATCTCGATGGGGATATCAAGGCAGTTGGCCAATGGGTTGATCTTAAGAACAGAGAGTCCGGAGGCTTGTCTCTAGATGACTTCATTGCTCTTGGATTTTTTTACCTTCGCCTTGCCCAAGCTCTGAAGGAGGTGGAGGATGATGGTGATGCTCCCGTAGAGACGAGCCTTTTGGATGTCACTGAGACTGAAGACGTTGCTAACCCTGAGGACAGGGTCGAAGTCACCGATGCTGGACTTGATAAGACAGCCCTAACCGGTGATGGTTCGGCTCTAGACGAAGGAAAAATTCATCCCTGAGGGCCTCTTTTTATGCTTTGTTTTTATTATGTGAAGCTAATTGCAACTCTTCCTTCTACAAACTGTGGTTGTAACATTTCGATTTTTTGGATGTAAATTTCATAACCTGATCTGTCATAAATGAAATGGAATCTCATTATGCCTTGTTTTTATTTCTTTTCCATCATAATACTTTGTTCCTCTATGATGTTTCGCTTATTCACCACAAAGATAAAATAGCAATAGAGACAACCATATGTTTAGGGTCTGAGATCACCAATTAAATGGTTTTTAGTCTCATAATTCACCAAATTAATGATGTTTAGGGTCTAAGATCACCAATTAAATGGTGTTTAGTCTTATAATTCACCAATTTAATGATGTTTAGGGTCTGAGATCACCAATTAAATGGTGTTTAGTCTCATAATTCACCAAATTAATGATGTTTAGGGTGTGAGATCACCAATTAAATGGTGTTTAGTCTCATAATTCACCAAATTAGTGATGTTTAGGGTCCGAGATCACCAATTAAACGATGTTTAGTCTCATAATTCACCAAATTAATGATGTTTAGGGTCTGAGATCACCAATTAAATGGCGCTTCATCTCATAACTCACCAAATTAGTGATGTTTTGTAGCTTAGGATAAACTAACACAATAAATATCCGAATAGATAAACAACAATATGAGGGAACAGTTGATATTCTCATTGATATTCACTCTCTTGAGTCTGATACATGTATTTCAATAGGGTGGAGGCTAAAATTTATAAGATCATTGGTAATACTTCTTAAGATGATCAACATTCCAGGGGTTTGAGAAAGGCTCTCCTTCAAGGTTTTCCATTCGATTGGTGCCTGGTACGACTTCATCGATCACCTTATAAGGGCCATGCCAATTTGGATGGAGCTTGTTGGGTTTTGCCATGTCTTATTGAGAACTAGGTCTCCCGCAACTATCGTCCTCTCTTTCACCCTCTGATTATAAAATTTGGCATCCCTCTGCTGGTAGGTTGCTTGCCTCACTTCTGCATCTTCTCTTATTTCCTCGATCAGATTAAGATTACGTCTTCTTTCTGTCGTATCTCCTTAAGGGTCATACATCTTAATTCTATGAGTATGAAGACCAATCTCGGTAGGGATGACAACCTTTGAACCATAAGCCAACATGAATGGGGTTTCCCCTGTAGGAGTTTTGACTGTCGTCCTGTAAGCCCGTAGTACAACGTACACTTCTTCAGTCCATCTTTCCTTTGCCTCTTCTAGCTTTTTCTTGATCCCATAAAGAATCATTCGATTTGTAACCTCAATTTACCCATTTTCCTGGGGTCGGCCAGGGGTGGAGAAGAATTATTTGATCCCAACCCTTTCATAATATTTCTCCAAAGATACATTCTTAAATTGAGTCCCATTTTCTGAGATTAAGGTATTTGGGAGACCATACCAGCAGATGATGTTTTTCCAGATGAACTAGAAGGTCTTTTATTCTGTAATAGTGATCATTGGCTCAGCCTCTTCCCACTTAGAAAAATATTCTATCACTACAATTAGGTAGCGATAGTTGTTCACTAACCTAGGTAAAGGTTCTATTAGGTCAATCCCCCATACCGCAAATAGCCAAAGGGAGGTGATGAAGGTTAGAGGTTAATGAGGTTAGTAAGGGATGGTAGTAAACCTTTGACACTTATCGCATCTTTTAACATATGATGCAGCGTCCTTATCCAGGGTCGGCCACCAATACCCCTGAGTAGCAATCCTCCTAGACAATGACCTTCCCCCAATATGACTAAATCAAGAACCTTCGTGAACGTCTTGAAGGATATATGGAATTTCGAATGGACGAACACATCTGAGTAAAGGAAGCTAAAATCCCTTTTTGTACAAAATGTCCCCTATAACAGAGAACTTTGCAGCTTTGTACCTTAATTTTCTTCTCTCTACTTTTGATGATTGCAGCTCCCTTTCTTGAAAGTATCTAATGAGAGGATCCATCCATGAGGCTCCCCTATTCACATTCAGATAAGTTTTAGATGCGCCATCTTCTTCTTCAATGGTCGATCGAAGTAAGATTTCCACTGGCACTGTTCTTCTGATGTCAATTCTTGTTACTGAAGTTAGCCTAGCAATGGCATCGGCTTACCCATTGTCTAGTCGAGGTATCCTCTTTAGCTTTACCTTTTTGAAACTTTTCAACATCGATCTTACTCTTTCCAAAAATTTTGCCATTCTCTCATCTTTGGCCTCATATACTCCTAAGATTTGATTTACCATTAGTCTTGAATCACTATGTACTAGGAGTTGGCCGACACCAAGAGCTCGGGCTAAGGTGAGACTTGCTATTAGATCTTCATATTCAGACTCATTATTGGAGGCCTTAAAGTTAAACCTCAGAGCATACTCAATGTTTGTGTCATCTGGTACCGACATTATCAATCCAACACCACTTCCATACTCGTAAGAGGACCCATCAACAAAGAGGTTCCATACAACATCGGCCTCCGAGATGTTTCCCTTTGATAGGGATCCTTATTTGAAGAGATATCTCCCCTCTTCAGTTTCAGACACTTTCCCTCTTGTTGTACTTATCTCGACCTCATCTAAGGCTGGTTGAGAGGTCTTCCTTGCAGACTATCTTCCTTCTCTAAATTATCATTTTCAACCTTGGCCTTTCTCCAAGTGAACTCGACCACAAAGTCTGCCAATGCATGTCCTTTGATTGCTACCCTCGGTTGGTAGACAATGTCAAACTCTCCTAGCTCAATTGCCTAAGCTATTAGTCTCCCTGATTTCTCAAGTTTATAGATGACCTGTCTGAGTGGTGAGTCAGTGAGGATAACCATTGAGTGAGCCTAGAAGTACGATTTCATCTTTCTAGAAGCGTGAATCAGAGCATAAGCTAACTTATCTATCCTAGGATACCTATGCTCAGACCCTTGTAGTGCTTTGCTGTTGAAATACACTGGCTTCTGTACCCCATCCTCTTCTCTCACAACAGCAACCCTAATAGCCGACTCTAAGATGGCTAGGTAACATATAATTTTTCACCTTAGATTGGTCGTGACAAAATTAAGGGAGAGTCGAGATAGTACTTCATCTCTCTAAAAGCCTTTTCACACTCCACACTCCATTCAAAAGCTATTCTAAGAATTTTGAAAAATAGAAGACACTTATCTTTGGCTCTGGAGACAAACCTCTTTAAGGAAACCACTCGCCCAATAAGCCTTTGAATATCTTTGATAGTCTTGGGGGTCTTCATCTCTAGCAAAGATTTTATCTTCTCTGGATTAGTCTCTAAACCTCTTTGATGGATAATAAAACCCAAGAACTTTTTAGCTCTAACACCAAAAATGCATTTAGTCGGGTTAAGCTTCATTATGTACTCATCCATCGTATTGAAGGTTCTTTCAAGGTCAGTCACATGAGTATAGGCCTTCAGACTCTTCTTTGGCATATCATCAACATAGACCTCCATGGACTTTCCAATCTAATCTTTGAACATCTTATTTACCAGACGTTGATACGTTGTCCCAGTATTTTTTAGGATGAATAGCATAACCTTGTAACAATATGTTACCTTGCATTTGATGAAGGCCGTTGTCTCTGAGTCGGCCGGGTACATAAAGATTTGGTTATAACCAGAGTAGGCATCCATAAAACTCATCAACTCGTGACCAGTTGTAGCATCTACCATCTGATTAATTCGAGAGAGAGGGAAGCTGTCCTTGGGGTAAGATTTGTTTAGGTTGGTGAAGTTTGCACACATCCTCCACTTTCTATTGGCCTTGGGAACAATCACTGTATTGGATAGACATTCCAAACATATGACCTCTCTAATAAACTCAGCCTCTTCAAGCTTTTTAACCTCGTCCCTTATAACATCATATTTCTCCTGGGAGTAAATCCTCCTCCTTTGTTTAATTGGCTTTGCATCACTTACCACATTGAGTTTGTGACACATTATATGAGGATCAATGCCTGGCATGTCTGCATGACTTTAAGAAAATATGCTCTGTCTTCTCCTCAACAACTTGGCCAATACATTTTTAATCTTTGGCTTTAAGTTTTTGCCGACCTGGACGAGTTTTTTCGGCTCGTCCTCATTAAGGACGGTGGTTTCTACCTCTTTCACAGCTTCCCCTTTCTTGAGCTTTGTATCATCTCTAGGATTAAGGGTGTCAATGTTATAAGTGGTGATTGCCTTCTTGTGTGCTTCTCTCTCCTCGGCCGAATTAAAGTAGCATTCTCGTACTGACGTTTGGTCACCATAAACTTCCCCTACTCCATAAGGAGTCAGGAATTTTATCATCTGGTGAACCGTTGAAGGTACGACCTCAAATTCCTTTATGGATACTCATCCAAATATGAGGTTGTAAGGTGAAAAGACATTTTCATCCATAACAAAGAAGTTGATTTTTCTGGTTAGCCACTGGGGCCACTTGTCCCCCATTCTTACATCCATCTCGTACATTTCCAAGGGATGAACTTTCTCCTCACTGAATCCTATGAGGGGATGATGGTAGGGTGCGAGCCTGGCTCGACTAAGTCCCAATCCCTTGAAATATGGCCAGAACATAACATCTGTCGAGCTTCTCCCATCAACTAAGATCCTCAGCACTTCACATCCATGTACCCTAGTTGTGATGATAAGAGGGACGTCATGTCCACTTTCTTCCTTTTCTCTGATTTAACATCAATGGAGGTAGAGTGGATAACCTCGGCCTTTGTTATTTCCTTTACCTCAGCCACATAGGCTTTATGGTTGGCCACTTTCGATCCTCCCCTATCTAGGCCACCACGGATCATTCCTACCCTAAATGAGACCATGTTAAGCATCTTCACTGGGACATTTTCGTCCTTTCGTGATCATCACTGTCCTCATTTGAAGGATCATCTCGTTTGGCTGGGCCATCTTCTCGGTATTTATTATTACTCCTCTTTCTAGGATCGGATCGTCCACCCTTGGAAGCGCCTTTTTCCACATACTTTCTCAACGGCCTTTAACATTTTCTCAATCTCGTCCTTCAGAGAAAAGCATTTGTCAGTCAAGTGATCGTGGTTCCGGTGGAATTCACACCACAAGTTCTTGTTCCTCTTATAGGGAGGAGCTCTTAATTTTTCAAGACACTTTAAAGATCGATAACTCTTTATCTCATTTAAGATGTGCTCATAGCTTACATTTAATGGAGTGTAGTGTGCAAACTTATCATCTACTGACCTTTTCTTTCCATCTTTATTCTTTTTCTAAAACTTGCTTCCACTTCCACTTCCTTTATCATCCTCATACTTATCAGCCATTTCCTCTTCAGCATTCATAACTTTCCCAGTTGTTGCAAGCAATTCGTCCATTGACTTAGGAGGGTCTTCAGCAAGTTTCCACAATAAGTTTCCCTTTTAGAGGCCTCCTATGAGGGCTGTCATAGCTATGATTTTCTCATAGTCTTCCACTTCCAACTTCTCTTTGTTGAACCTCACGATGTAATCTCTTAGACTCTCATTCTTCCCCCACTTGACATAAAACAAATGAGTTGTCTTCTTCTAAGGTCTGACCCCAAAGAAAAAGTTATGGATAAATCACCCGGCCAACTATTTGAAGCTTTCGATAGAGTTCTTTAGAAGTGAAGTAAACCAAATGTGTGCAGCCCCGATCAAAGTGCTTGAAAAATCACAATATCTAATCTCATCTGAGATGGAGTAGATATCGGCTGCCAAGTAGTATATTTTAATATAATAGAAAAGATTAGTGCTTCCATCATACCTGGGAGTTACTACAGGTGGCTTAAATTTGGTCGGGGTTGAATGGTTGATTATCTTTGCAATGAAGGGTGAACCCTCTGAGTACCCCCTCTACAGCGGCTCTCGGCTCTTCAGAATGTCGCCAATCTTGTCTTTAAGCCTTTGAATTGAATCATTCCAGGGTTTTGCAACGTCGGCGTAGCCGATGATGCCCCCTTCCACTTCCAATGGTTGTACCGAGGGTTCTCCTACATATGATCTCCATCGATTATTAACTTCCCCATGACCCCCATCTCGACCATGATGGGGTCGGCCTTGCTAAGGACGACAGTCAACCCCTTCTCTTCTGGATCCTACAAGGCTTCTTAACCTCGTCAATCTCTCCCTTAGGTTATTGACTGGGCCGGGCCTTTCAAAGGCTGACCCTCTACTCAAGCGATCAAATGCTGAGCCTCTTGGGTGATCTTCGAGGTTCTGTCTTCTAGACCTTCCTCGGCTCTCTTGGAGGGGTCGTATAGTATTGTTGGAAATTTCATATGGCTCCCAGCATTCTACTGAAGCATCATCGGCCTCCACATCATCATACAGGTCCTCAGGGCAAGGGTGTCCTTGCCTCCCCAGGCATAAATGACATTGGGGAGGAGGAAGATCTTTGCGTGGTGCCAGGGGTGGTCCCCTGGCCTCATGGTGTTGTTCTTGTGTAGCTGCCGGAGTGATCATCTTCGGTGAGATTCCTAGTGGCCTACTCATCATATTTTGGCTGAGGGCAGCGAACTGCTCTTGCATCACTTATTGGATGGACACCGGGGATTTTAAGGCCGCTGCCACCTCAGCCATCTCGGACAGAGGTGGTGCATGACTGGAACTAGGTCCTTCACCACCAGCTGATGGAGGAGGTGGTGGCAATTCAGGTGCCATGTGTTTTCCTGAAAACTGAGTTGTGATTTAGAAGACTTGAGAGCTTTTAGACCTCTTTCAATGGAGAAAAATTTCCATACAAGGGGGATGGCTGGTTCACCACCAGAGATTTCGATGAGGCCAAGCTATAAAAATAAAGAGATGAAGCTTCTCGTTCCAATAGACGACGCTAAACTGATGATGTAGTAAATAGCACCACCAAATCAAGGTGTTGGAGAGCTCAAACAGGTATAACAATGGCAGCATGTAAGCAATATAAATGTAGAATGAGATGTGGAGAAGAGGAGAAAGACATCAATGTAAGTGGTTCAGCATATCTAGGCATACGTCCATTGTGCAGGTGAGTGATCTTCACTATAAAAGGAGGGCATTAATGGCCTTGTGATACAATCATCACACTCCCCCCCCTCTCAATCTCTCTCTCTCTCTCTCTCTCTACTGTATACTTTGACAGAGCTTCCACTAGGGTTTGTAATATGCGATCCCCTTAAAGGAAGAAGATAAATGGTATATATAGTGCTTAGGGGGTATAGTGTACCCCCTAAACATGCAATGGGCATGTGTATGATGATATAACAATCTCATGTGGACACCTAGTTGTGCCACATGTAAATCATAATGACTAAATATTCCCTCACGTGAAGGAATGATCCAGTTATAAAGGTTTTGTCCACATGTTCCGAGTCTCTTTGCACTTGCATATGCTCAGACTGATGACATCATCCATTGGAACCTCGGGCTTGCTGGGTACGAGGTTGATGACTCCGATAGGACCATTGATCCTCCAACCACAAGTATAACCTCGGTTGAACAGGCCAGCCGAGGTTAGGTAACTGAGTATGTTTGCGCAATCAGCTTAAGCAAAGTATGAGATTGGCTTGAGTTAAACCCATAAAGCTGTTGTTGATCTCGGCTGCTTCCCAACCGAGGTTGAGGCTTATGAGGCCGACATCATTAGGGACGAACTTATCGCTGACTAGTGGGGATCTTCTGACGACTCGTCCATGAGATAGGACGATGTTGTTGCTCAGAGTACGAGGGTGCACTTTGGTCATATCAATATATATATAGGGAGAGGTTCAAAAGTGAACCTAAAAGATGAATATTTTAATGAACCTTAACTAAAAACTCCTTAATAACCCATTAATTTTAATTCCTATGTCGTAATTGGTCCGCGATAATGGCAATGAACACGTGGGTGGGGGTGTATATTAAAAAACACGTGTATCACACGCATGTCCGTTGTTGCTGGCGCAGACCAATTACAATATAAGAATTAAAATTAATGAGTTGTTAAGGTGTTTTTTTGGTTAATGTTCATTAAAATGTTCATCTTTTGAGTTCATTTTTTAACCTCTCCGTATATATATATAGATAGATAGAGAGAGAGAGAGAGAGAGACCCCTCATGTAAGGACTCCTTATGGTGCAGACCCGGGTACATACTATTTTTTAAATAGTAAAAAAATGATTTTTTGGTGAAACTTCATGGATATGATCTCCATGGTGATAAGATCATTTTCAATTTTTTTCATCAAGAAATGCAATAAAAACCTGTTGAGATGAGATGATATATAAAAAAGGGTATAAATATGCATTTTCGACCGTGGAAAATTTGACGATCATCTCACCCACTTTTTTGATTGAATTTTTTTATGAAACTTCATGGATATGATCTAGACAGTGACAAGATCATACCCATGAAATTTCATCAAAAAATTCTATCAATCTATGTGGCTGGCGCAGACCCAAAATTTCAATGGTCGAAAATGCATATTTATAACATTTTTTTAAATATTACCTCATCTCAACGGTTTTTTTTTTTTGTTGAATTTTTTGATGAAAACAATTGAAGAGGGTCTTCTCACCATGGAGATCATATCCAGAAGTTTAATTAAAAAAATTATTTTTTTACTATTTTGAAAAATGGTATGTATTGGGGTATTCACCATAAGGAGTCATTACATGAGACTTTCTCTGTGTGTGTGTGTGTGTGTGTGTGTGTATATATATATATATATATATATATATATATATATATATATATATAGAGAGAGAGAGAGAGAGAGAGAGAGAGATAAGCATAAATTCTTCTGAATTTATCCTCCTAAGTTGGTAGTTTTAGTACCTCGAACAACATAATTGATTTGGTTTTATCCCATATCTTTTTTAATGACTTCTTCTAACAAGTACCCCGAGTTTCGTGTATTTCTTACTATTTTTTACAGATATTTAGTGCCAAAGAGAATGCCAAACAGTGAAAGAAAGCAAGAAATGGAGAGTTCAAGGGTATTTTCATAATTTTACAACCATATTCCGGAGGTGGGGAAAACTAGAAAGTTTAAGAGCTCTAAATTACAAGAACACTGGAAAAAAACGACAGTCAAATCGGAGCTCTGGATCAAAAGATATGGCAAGTCAAAGTTGGAGAAAGAAAGTCAAAGTTGAAATTAATTCTGGAAGCTGAAGAGTTTCAACTCTTGAAATTTCTTGTATAATTCTTTTTTATTAGTTGTAAAATGTGGAGAGGCATTGGAAAAGTCATATTTGAGTATTATAAAAAGCCAAGCCCCAGAGTAATGAAGAGAGGAAGAGAGAGAGTTCATTTTGGCATATAATTTCATATTTTCATAGGATTTAAAAACCCTAGTTTGTAAGTTGAACAAGAGCTATTCAAGATTCAAGTTTCAAGCTCAGATTTCCTTCTTCTATTCAAGTATTGCTAATTTGTACTTTCCATTTCTTTCATATTGTAAGTTTAAATTGCTCTTGTAGTTTAATTTTATTTCTCAATTCAAGTTTCTTTTCAATGCATAATAGACCTATGATTTCTTGCACATTTAGAATTTTGCTTTCATTTAATAAAATCATGTCTAGCTAAGTTTTTTTAGGGTTGGGATGCATGAACCCATCCCAATGTAAATTACATATGTAGAATATAGAATTTAAATTAAAATTTTGAAAGAGTCGTGCAAGATAATTACACAATTATGATAGGTCTTTTAATCTCTCTTACCCTAGGTACTTGGGATGTTTAAGAATATAATGTGCGTAAAATTTTTTAGCACCGCTTTATATTTCCCTTTGATTTCATATGATGCGGGATTGAAACTCATATATGTAATGCTTAGGATCTATAAAGACTTGATTCATTCAAACTTCTAATTTATAATTTTTGTATTCTGCTGAGTAATTACTAAGGATTGGGGGATTGTATTCCCAACTTATTTTCCCTTCATTCTTATTAATTCATTCTTAGTTAATTAATTTTGCTCACATAGTTAATGCAGTAGTTTAATTTAGTGTGCATTTAGTTAATTAGTTATTTTCCATCTCAATCATCTTTTTATTTCTTTTTAGAGTCAAGTTAGGGTTAACAGTCTTACCTTTGTCATCACGTTCACTCGTCCTAGTTCCCTGAGGATTCGATACCCAAACTAGCCACTATACTCCGCAAGAGTGTAGTTAAAGTTTAGATTTTTGTATTACGATTGGAAGCCGATAACAACGACTAGCGTATTTACACGGGCGCTCGGTTTTTCCACTCGATTAATATATCTATATAATAAAGTAAAAAACTTATGTATGTCATAAGATTAAGAGATGATGTCATCTAAATGAGTTTTTGGTGCACTACCTCTTTTTCCCTCAACTTTTTGGTTTCTCCCTCTTTTTTTACTTACCAAATTTACACATCAATTCAAAATTAGGGGTACTTCGGTCCAAAAGACTTTATTCTCTACTTCTCTCATTTCTCACACAAACAAGACATTTCTCTCATTCTATATTTCTGTCCCGTTTACTCATCAGCAACCTCAAAAAAACCCTACCTAAAACATCCCATGCTTCAGCCTCCGCCCCTCCTCTCTACACGTCATTGCTCCTCTATCCACGCCGTCGATTCTCTCTCTGTACGCTGCTCCACTTATGTAGGTTTCATTTTTGATTTTAGCTTTCGTTTGCTTAATATTGCTGCGTATTGTGCTGTAAGAAATTAGACGGATTGTTGTAAGATATTAGGTATATTGCTGTAAGAAATTAGGTGTATTGGTTTAGATTTTAGCTTTGATTTTTAGGTGTATTCGGTTAGTTCATTTTAGCTTAGGTTTAGTTTCTGCAAAAAATTAGGTTTTGATTACATTTTCTGTTTGATTACATTTTTTGTCAGTTAGGCGTATTGCTATCAGTTATATGTTTAATTACATTTTTTGTTTACTTCCACAATTACTCTTGCTATTTTGTTTTTTGACAAACATATTTTTTTTAAAGAATTATTTTCATATTTAATAAATATGAAAATAATTCTTTAAAAAAAATAGTTATTTCTATCAGTAGACGAATCAATGGGTAAGCCACCTAAGGTCAAATGGTTTTACAATGAGACTAATCAATTTTTTTTTTCTTTCTATCAGTAGACGAATCAAAGTGACAGTGGTTGGGTGATGTTGCTACATCCATGAACTTGAAGATTGTTTTAGTTAAGAGATAATCTTTGTTGTAGGTAACATGTAATAGTTAAAGTAATAAAAATCCTCTGAGTTGTGTTATTGTAAACTATGTTTTTATTACGTTTTGAGAATGGTTTACAACAATTACTTATATGTGTATTTTTACAATTATGAGTTACTACATTTTGATCAGTATGTTGAAGTTTTAAACCTTCATATGTTTTCTCTCTAAGCTCATTCATCCCCATATACTTCATACTAAGTAGTTAGGTAAAATTTGTATATAGCAGAATAGTCATTCCGGTTTATTTGTGTTACTTCCATAAGGTAATTGAGTGTGGACTACATTAAAGAAACAATTATATCGTATGAGTTAGGGTGACAATTCAGTAGATAATTGAGGGTGCCAATATGTACGAGTGGGAACTGTTTTATAAAACTATTGGATTGTTGTACGTACGAGTGACAACTGTTTGTACAAGGTTATATATAATAGATACCAAAGATATGTCGGGCTATTAGGAGTCTATTGGATTTCATGTACTTTGAGCTAATTTTTTACCCAGTAAATGTGTTTAATATCCTTTATTTTGCAAATTGTTTTTCTTCAGCTATGGTGGAAGGTGTTCTCATTGATGGACTTTTGTGGGGATCGTTCAAAGAAATTCACTTATGAGGTATCAATGTATAAAAAACAAATGTTAATTTCAATTGAATATATTTGCAACACACAATCTCTTACCATTTATTTAAGGTAATGATATCCCTCTTACTTACTACACCTTAATATCAATGAGATGGATTGAGAGAGGATTCCTTTGTTGATTGTGTATTTCATTACATTCTACGCTTGATTGTGTATTTCATTACTTACTACACTTAATTGTGTATTCCTTTGCTTGATTGTGTATTCAAAACCTGAATATATTTTTTCATATAGTTTCCACTCTATTTTACAATTTCAAACACAACTTACAGTTTTACAATCATGATTTTTCTTCCATTACAGAATGTAATTACTAATCAAAGTATTGTATACTTAACTAAGTTACTGATGAATTATGCAGATGATCTTTGAAAAACAGAGTGGACGAGATCAACCCTTCAACACATTTCAAACTTGAACGATGATGTGTTTCTATTTTCGGTAGACTTATCATATGTCAATACAATGCAGTCACCGTGGGAATTATTTGGACAACTAACACCATTGAAAATTTCGAAAGGTAAACTATCACCATAGTCTATGAATCTCTTAAATCCTTCTTTTTATGTTTTTGATTCGTAACTGACATGAGTTTACAATATAATTGGACTCAACTTTTATCACTCAAAGTGACTTGGGTTTACATTGTACTTGCTTTGTATTACATACAAGGGATTTGTATATTTTGTAGCATCCCAAAATACTTATCGTGTTATGTTTTGTTTATTAAGGTTAAATTCTTGAAAGGAGGGCACAAAAAGCACAGTGGAAGCTCTAGAGACAATCGCCAGAACGCAGTAGCCGATGTTTACGGTACTTTCTAAATCATTGTTGATTGAGTATGCTTTATGGGCATTTTAATTCTCTTATAAGTGTAGGCAATTATAAAATACATAAAAAAATTCTCACTTGAGCCGTTTAACCTGTGTTTATTTACATTTGTTAATCTTGAAGTTTTCTCTTATTAAACTAAAATTACGTATCTTAATCTATTAATATTGAATTTTATAGGGATTCGAACATGGAGGGGTGCTCATATATATGACATTTCTTTTTTTTTTTGTTCTTCAAAGCTCAGGTAATGGATTAAATATTTAATTCATGATTTTAAATAATTTCTTTTTTATATACAGTGTAATGCATAACTATTGAATTAAATTTGAATAAGGTTACATAATGGCCTGTGTGAATGCGCCTTAGAACATGCTTTTGGTTATTAAGATTCATATCGAGGAAAACTTTGAATGAGAATCAATATTTTGTTTGTTAATTTTGTGCATAACTGAATGGACATCTGTCCAACAGAACAAAATTATAAACATAAGTAATCTTAGTTATTGAATTATTTTTAAGAGATTCAATGTGATTATAGTTATTGCAGTATTTTTCAAGAAGTAAAGAACATGAAATATTACTACTTTTTTATTATAGTTATTACACGTGTGATAACTCATCAGTGAAGCCTATCAACGGTGACAATGCAACCTTTTAAGGAAATGGATCCAGCGGTTCAGCTCCCATGAAGGAAAATGCAGTTGCGTTCGAAGATAATTATTTTAGCAATAATGATAGTTCTGAGGTTGAACTTCATGGTGCTGTTTGGGACATATTTCGTAGGCAGGATGTGCCCTAGTGGTTTCGTTCTTCACTCAATGGGGATGATGGATGGATACAGTGAACTAAGAAGAAAATTCCTGCTGTATTATCTAGACAGATGCTGGGGAAATTAAAACAACGAAATGATAGTATGGCCCATGTCAAGGTGATGTGAGTATTGCATTGATAATGCACTACTTTTTTTTACTTTGGTTGATTTTGGAGGGGTGAAACAAGGGTAGATTTGGTGGTTTGTGAAATTTTAACAAACAAAAATGATGTCTGTAAATGGCATCTCATATATATTTACTAGAGTATGCCTCTATGGTATATATTTTTCTCCAAGCCTCTCAACTAAATACTTTTTTATGTTTGGAAAAGTTCAAAAGTGGTGGAAGATCAAATTAGACCATTGTGAGAGAATTGCGGAGTTTCAACGCGGGGCCTTGCTCATCTGTAACCAACCGACCATTTTGGAAAAACTTTTTTTCCTAATAGTTGTCAACATGGTGTACAGGTTTTATGTTTTTATTTAATGCGTTTAAATCAAATCAGCACTCTTTTCTGTTGCATTAATTGTTACATATCATATCTAACTCTTTTTGTTTTTATTTGCAGCACTAGGATTGTCTATATAGAATTGCTCATCGCCCCGAAGATCAAGTTTTGTCCCAACAAGAACTATTGGGATACAAGGGGCATAATGCTTCAATTAGGGAATCCACTTCTTCGAAACATTTTCAAAGTTAGCATAGCTAATGAGAGAGAATGCCAAAATGAATACATCTGCCCCACAATAAAGGTCTTAATCTATTGTAATACTTCTGCCCAGCTGTGTCCCACAAGCCTAAATTAAAAGTTCTCCCATTGAAGACCACACTTGCACTTAAATTATCGAACACAGTTGAGCACATAGTCCGTAGGGAAGGTGTTGGCACAGAAAATGAAGAGATAGGTTTTACAGATGGCGCCGTCACCAACTGTGATGCACTTTATGAACTTAGAAGCACTCATTTCATATCTTCTTCTGAAAATCTAATCACAGACGTTAATTTACATTTGTTCATTTAATTTCACTTCCATAAAACACTAGCTGCTGTGGGAGTCGGGAAATTATGCAGTTGAAGCGTACGCCATTCGCTGGAGGAGGTTTGCTTTCTGCTCAATTATTTAGACTTTTGGGTAAATTTCCTTTCTACTGAATGTTTTGGATAGGGCGTCATGCTGAATTATAAACTTTTTGATAAGTTTTCTTCCTACTGAATTATTTAGAATTTTATGTATTAGTTACACATCATTGCGTTGAAACATTTGTATTTTCCCCTAATCTTCATAACATATTTCAACTGTCAGTAGGCCAATCTGTTATGTAATTTCAGAGTTATATCATTCTGTTTATCATCTTCTTCACCCTTATGAACTGATTCATCGAACACCCCATTATCTCCATTTTCCTTCTCGCATAAGCTTGATCTCCCCTCTTTTTCACAACATCGTTTTCGTATAGAATGACATTAAAACATGCAGAACCATCGTACTTAAAAACTAAAAAGTCTCTGAACTCTAAAGCATTGCCTTCAGCAAATGCCTTACACTCCTAAAAAACAACATTATCACCCTCCGGGTGCACGTGTGTTATGTTGGAAACCCACCGACTGTTTTCAATTGGTTAAAGGATATTTTGGAATATACTGGTTAAGATTAATTTGGGACTTTGAATTCATTTCTATGTTTAGTTTATAGCTTAGAAACTTATTCACGGTAACAGTTTTTCTATGCTTAGATAATAGTGGAAAATGCTCTCCACTCTACACCAGTTTATCAAATAATTTCCTTCATTGTGAAGACTATTCTACAGTGTGATTTGTTGGTTAGTTTACTAAAACGAGTATTCTACCAATTTTATTTTCTTTCTTGACATATAAGGTGAGTTCTTAATTGCATTTGAAAAATTTTCTACTTTTCACGTGACACGTCTATCATTTAGCATTCCCACATTTTCACTTGCAGAAGTTTTTTCGATTAACTAATCAAACATTTATATGATGAATCTCTGTCCCATTTTGGTTTGTTATATCAGATAAGGTATGGCATTGAGATACTACACATAAAGATGCGCAAGAAAGGAAATAATGCTCGCTTCAGACTAAAACTGGAAGGCATGCTCGCTTCAGACTAAAACTGTGATATAGATTAGATGAACGAATTGGAGTTAAGATCTCCAACATGTATTGTGTTTCTTTGCCAATGTGAATATTGACATCTAGTATTGATAACATATTTTGCAATGTGTTTTTAAGTACATCAAAAAGCTTTTCATTTTCCTGTGTCATTTATTTTGATTTTTTTCCATATATGAATATTTTTCATATCAAAGAACTAGGGAATTTTTTTCCTAAAATGAATGGAGTTCTCTGTTTTCGGAGGTTTTGTTACTTGATTGTATTAAAGAGTGCTATAAGTTCCCTTAATGATTTTGTATTATAATGTCATCCTTTTCACACACATTTCCAATATGCCTACAATTCACTCTCAAGGATCTAAACTTAGGTATGAAGACTATGACAAAGCAGGAGCAATTGTGATGAAGAATACTATGACAAAGAGGGAGCAATTTCATGAGGGCTATAACAAAAAAGTTAGTTGATGTACAAATTGTAATGGATGAAACACTTTTTTTTTAATGTTTCTACTGTATTATTTATCACACTTAGATCGGTTTCGTTATCATGTAATGTTATAAACCCCTTGGTACAACTCAAATATATTTATTGATCATAATTAGAATCTTCTCCATTAATAGAAAATAAATGAATTATGTGGGCTCTCACAAGTTAATTTAATTTTTTTCTTGAAGTATACAAATTAATTATGTTTGAATATATGTTAGTGCACAGTGGGTGAAATTTGAACAATATTTCGTATTTCTATACTATAAAAACTCGTCATTTTGCAATTATCAGCGTGCCTTCAGGCACGGGCATACCCTAGTGTGTATATATATATATATATATATATATATATATATATATATATATATATTGGGAGATGTTCAAAAGCGAACATAAAAGATGAACATTTTCATGAACCATAACAAAATATACCTAACACCCATTCAATTTTAATTTCCATATTCTAATTGGTTCGCACCACCGGCAACGGGCACGCGTGTGACACATACCGGTGACAACGAACACACACGCGTCTTTTTTAATAAACGCGTGTCACACGCGTGTCCGTTGTCGTCGGTACGTGTCACACGCGTGCCCGTTGCCGCTGGCGCAGACCAATTACAACATTTGTTTTTTATAAAACATACCAAATAATTTTGTTGGTTTGAAATTATAAATAAGTGCAATTGCCATAATTATATAATTTTTAAAAAAATAGGGAACAAGATTCATCACATATATGTGTAAAAGTTTATATTTGCGCATCTCGTTGTGCGGAGCAATGTCAATAATATATTGTTGTGGGTGACCTTGTAATGTTTGCGGAGCAATGTCAATAATTTAGCAGAAATATTCTTATTATAGCAACAATAACTATTATATAAATTTCTCTAACTAGGCATCCTCTAGAGAAAGTTTAATCAAACACCGAGGGAAAGAAGTTCCCTAGCACTAGGCACTTGCTGTGATGTTTTGATTTTGTCGTGTTTAATCAAATCCCTTCAAAACCTTCTACATCGATACAGATTTGCGATACATTTAGAGCGACACAGTGACGTGTCGTATTAGTATTGACAATTGTCGCTGACGCAGACCTACATTCATAAAACAATAATCAATGCCGATGCAATATCATTCTGTATCAAAAATCGGTGGGGGCGTAGTATTATTGAATCTCTTCCGATGATGTAATGGATTGAGTCCAAGTGTAGTTGATGAGTCAAACTCTCTAACTTGTCAAGTGTTGGTATCGCATCAACCGACTCTACCATTCTTAACCCCACTATTTTACATCTAATTGAGCTGTCACTGAACTTCATTCCTATGTGGCTCTAGCTCTTGTGCTGACCAAATGATTTTATGGCAGTTCTAACAATACAGAGGGAGGGTGGTCCATGTGAATTGCAAATGTCCACGCTAATCGAGGCTAGTTTTGTACTGGCTTGGAAAGTAATTTTGTCTATTTGTGTTGACGCGTTAACAATTTTAATAAAATATTTTGACTTTGACTTGTTATCATGTGCGACAGCTGTATAAAACTACTGTGTGTTCCTTTTCCTCCTTGTCTATTTTACCTTTGAGGAGCATAATGGTTTGGAGTCACTCTCCGTATGTAAAGGTTTTTTGGTTTTGAAGGAATAACTGCCGCAATCGCCGGATGCCGTTTTCAATTGATTAAAACAGTCAACGGGGTGGGGTTTGTTCCGCAGTGCCATATCCTGATCCAATTTTCTTGTTGGCAGGCTACGTTTCGTTTGTACCGTCATGATAAATGCTCAGTATAAATTAGCTTAAAATTTATGTAACAATTCGTTTGAATATATATAGATAAGAGACTATTTAAGATGTAGATTTGTCGTAAAATCTCCAATGAACTCCCTTAAAAAAGAAATACCACATTGCCACTCCAATGAACCTCCACTTCCTTCTCCTCCACTGCCACTATTACCTAATTGTAAAACCAAATCCAAAACATTGAAAGGCCAAATATATCGGAAATGGAACAAAATTAAAAATGTAAAAACAGAGCGAAACCTTGAAAATACAACAAAATCTCAAATGTGGCAATGCGGTCAAAAGAATATATCGAAACTAATTGAAGCACTAAGTGATGGGAATATCTAAATATCTAGAGCCGAGAATGAGGCGGATGTTTAAAGTCATGGAGATTTCTATAATAGTAGACTTGGGTTCCACAACCGATTTATTTATTTTGATTATTTCCACGTTAATGTTCTTTTTTCAATTTTTGCTTTGTATATTTTTTTAGATAAATTAACGTAATGTTTTTAATATTGGTTTAGACATTTGTAAACATATTATTTTAATTTATATGCAAGTTACAATTGTTTAGGTTAACGTAAATAACATATCAACTCATAATAAGAGGAGGGGGTGGGGTGGAAGGCATTGGGGCTACAACTGCTTTGGACAAATAGTACTATGTCGGGAGGATACCATGTGTCCGTGATCAATACAAATAAAGACACAACACGCACACACATTTAATATTCTTGTTTGTATAATGGAAAATATATGAGACACGTATCACATACGTATCATGTTCTTATTCGTGTTAAGCACGAACACGTGGTGTCCTTCACACATAATATTATTTCCCCCTATTTCGAGTGTAAAAGAGAATTTACCTTGAGTTACTTCGTGAGTCTATTCCCAAGAAGGATTGCTCTACAAGGTAAAGTTTATCTTGGAATGCTTATTCAACTAAGGTTCTAAAAAACGCGGAGCGTGACCAAGGTGTGGAGGCTAAGCCTTAAGCCTTAAGCCTTAGAAGCCTAGGCGGGCTTAGGCGTAAAAAAACGTAAAAAGACGTTTAGGCATATTTTAATATTTTTTGACTATGACAACGCTATTAGAAATACTAAAATGGTACATACCTTAATAATGTCTAAATATTTATAAATTAAAATACGATTTTTTTAAAATACAAAAAAAAAAACAAAAAAATTGCGTTTTTTCACGCCTTCTAAAAAACTCGCGTTTTTTCACGCCTTACACCCAAAAAATGCGCGTTTTTCACGCCTAACCCCCAAAAAGTGCGTGTTTTTTTACGCCTTACCCCCAAAAACGTTGACCACGCCTTGATCCTCCTTTTTGTGTCTGAGTTCTTTCTTATAATCTTTCCAAGAAGGAGGAAGTTTTTCAATTATGGCAGCAACAATTACATTATCATCCATATTTAATTTTTTCAGTTTGCAATGATTTGGATGTCATGAAATTGTTCTAGCACAGGCCTATTATCATGCATTTTAAAGCTTAAAAACTGACCGATAAGGAACTTCTTACTTGTAGCGTCTTCCGTAAGATATTTGGTCTCCAATGTTTCCTACAAAGTTTTTGCAGTCCCAACATTTTGGTACAAGTTGAACAAATTGTCAGCAAGTGCATTGAGAATGTGACCACGACACATGTAATCAATGGTCTCCCATTTTGTGCGTTGCCTAGTCTGTTCCACGGTTTCATCTTCATCTTCATTTGATTTCGGTTGTGACAAGACATATACAATCTTCAATGCTGTTAGAAGAAAATGAACCTTTTTCTGCCAACGCAGAAAATTACCACCATCAAAACGGTCCAACTTGACAAAGCCTTCTGTTATTTGTCGAAGTGATTTGGAAGAGTCGGCCATTTCTGAAATTACTGTATTTAGATTGTTGGAAATTATATAGCAAATACAGAAATAGAACTCTTTATTGTATCACAACAATGTCAACTTTAATACAACAATGTAACTTTATGAATCTTCAAGGCGTGATGTCACTTTTCTAAATACAGTATTTGCCCCACACGAATAACTTTGGTATACAAACGGAAATCCGCAAATCCGTACTCAAGATACAATGAAGCAACTTGCACTGCCTGCAACTTGTATATTTGAAGACAGCCCTTGGATGCAACAGGGAAGAACAGTCAATCAAGTTCTTATTCTGTTTCTGTGCACAAAACAGAATAAGAGAATTTGTATATCCTGAAAATTGTAAGAGAGTAATAGTAGGGTTTGAAAATCTTAAACTGGGTTTTTTGTTATCAATGTAATTTCATTTTAGGCAGCCTTTATTTATAGATAATGAAAAGCTTTGTCTTCAAGAGTCATGACTGTTGGATTAACAATCTTAAGTCAATTTCGAAATGGTATGACTGTTAATTACCAACAGTCTTAAGTCATTTCCGAACAGGTACAATTAATACCGAATCGGTTTTGCACGGATCAACCAAAAAGTGACCGCGCCTGAGCTGGAGGAATCTCGACAACCCGCGGCGTGCGAAGTGCAAAGTGCGCCACTAGCGCCTCTACAACCCACTACCCCGCACGCGCGCGTGTGTGCGTGTGCGTACGGTGCTTCGCACCGTATTGAAGTCTCTTGAATAGCCTCTTAAATGCTAGATGAATTAACTCTTCATCTTCCATTTGTACTTATTAAGTGCCCAAATTCTTAATATTTTTTCAATGTGGGACTTAAAGGTTGTCAACTCCTTTTATAGCTTAGTGGTGACACTTAGCTTTGTACATTTTCCAATGTGGGACACTATCCCCTTTTATATTTGGGTTAGCTTCCCACCTCTTCCACACACTTCCAATGTGGGACAAGCTTTTTAAGCTCTTACACCCAAAACTCTTACTCACTTATTTTATAAAATCTCCAACAATCCTCCACCATTTTCAAAATAAGTTTTGTAAATCTTTGATTGTCTGTAAGACTGTGTATAAGCATTGGTGTCTCACGACTTGAACCAATACCATGTGAAGGTTCGTCAAGGCTAACCATGAAAGTATAGTAGACTTGTCTTTGAACTATCAATCCATATTGATCAGTCGGATTTGTCTTCACACACATCTTTTAGTCACTGATTATCCATATAAGCCGGCACATGTATTAGGCCTTGTGTCTGTACCTTGATTTCATGAGTGCTTTAGAGTCAAGCCCAGTTCTCATAGGAAGCGGCACCACTTCCACACTCATATAGGTAGATTATCATAGGTGTCCATGTAACTTCAAACACCATAAATCTATTAAGGTTAAACTCATCCTCTATCATTATTCATTACATGTTCTAAGAACTTATCCTTGGGATGTTAAATTTTATAGTGTTTACAATCACGTCGTATGATGTACTTTAATCATTGAACTTGAGACTTGAATATATCAAGTTTCAAGTTGAGTTTCCATCAAGAGTGATTATTATTAATGGGCTTTAGTCCTATCCCTATTGATGTCTTAGACACCAGTTCTCTTGCAAGACCTTTTGTAAAGGGATCAACTAAATTTTAACTTGATTTTACATAATCCATTGTGATTACACTATCTGTAATCATTTGTCTGACATAACTATGTCTCAGGCCAATATATCTAGATTTTCCAATGTACACTTTACTATAAGCTATGGAAAGTGTATACTCACTATCACAATGTATATATATTGGAGGCATTGATTTTGGCCAAACTGGAATTTCAATTAATAAATTCCTTAACCATTCTGCCTCTTTACTAATTGCAGCTAATGCTACAAACTCAACTGCCATAGTAGAATCAACTATACAAGTTTGTTTCTTTAATCCCCAAGAAACAGCTCCTCCACCAAGAGTGAAAATCCATCCACTTGTCAAGGAATGATCCCCCCGCTCAGTTATCCAACTAGCATCAGAAAACCCTTCTAATACTGAAGGATATCCACTATAGTATATACCATAGTCCATAGTTCCTTTCAAATATTTTAATATTCTATTGACACCATGCCAATGCAATAAACTTGGATTACTAGTATATCTACTTAATTTACCAACAACATAAGCAATATCAGGTCGAGTACATGTCATGGCATACATTAAACTACCAATTACTCGTGCATATTCCAATTGTGAAATAACTCTACCATTATTAGGGATCATCTTTAACTGTGGTTCAAAAGGTGTACTAACAGGTATGCAATCAAACTGATTAAATTTCTTTAAAATTTGCTCAACATAATGAGATTGAGTGAGAACTATATTTTTATCTTTCCTTATTATTCTCATTCCTAATATAACATCAGCTACACCCATATCTTTCATATCAAATTTAGAAGATAGAAAAATTTTTGTATTATTAATGCTTTCTAAATCAGTACCAAGAATTAACATGGCATCTACATATAAACAAATGATCACACCTTTACCATTAGAAAATTTACTATAAACACACTTATCAGATTCATGAATTTTAAAACCGTAAGAAATAATGACTTTATTTCATGCCATTGTTTAGGTGCTTGTTTTAGGCCATATAAGGACTTAATAAGAGTACATCCTTTATTATCTTGTACAGGCATAACAAACCCTTCAGGTTGTTCCATGTAAATTTCTTCTTCTAAGTCACCAATTAAAAAGGCAGTTTTCACATCCATTTGATGAATCTAAAAATTATATATAGATGCTAATGCAATTAAAATTCTAATAGTGGAGGTTCTAGCAACAGGTGCATAGGTATCAAAATAATCAATTCCTTCTTTTTGTGTAAAACCTTTAGCAACCAATCTAGCCTTGAATTTATCAATTGTTCCATATATCTTCATTTTCTTTTTAAAAATCCATCTACATTTAATGGGTTTAGACCCTAGAGGTAAATATACTAACTTCCAAGTTTTATTTCCCAAGATTGAATCCATTTCATCATTTATAGCTTCTTTCCAAAATGCTGAATCTACAGACTTAATTGCCTCACTATAAGTTTGTGGGTCTGTTTCAACGCTAAGAGTCAAAGCATATTGATTACAAGATGTGTCTCTAGTTCCTACAACAAGATATACTACAAAGTCGGGACCAAAGCTTTTTTCTTTCCTAGGTCTCTTACTTTTTCTAATCTCTTCTTGTTCCACTGGTGGAGTATCAGATAATTGTGAAGGAGTGCTAACTTTTTTTCATTATTAATTCTAGGAATAGAAGAAAACCTTTGTTCATAAAAAATTTCATCTTTCGATTCAATTATTGTATTTACCTCAACAGAATCATTAGGTTCACTAAACAAAAATCTATAAGCTTTACTATGTTGTGCATAACCTATGAAAATACACTCAACACCTTTGCTTCCTAATTTCTTTCTCTTAGTTTCAGGTAGTCTTACAATAACTCTACAACCCCAAACTTTAAGATAACCTAAATTAGGTTTTCTATTCTTCCATAATTCGTAAGGAGTTTTCTTATTATCTTTAACAAGTATCCTATTCAGAATATGACACGCAGTTAAAAGTGCTTCTCCCCAAAACCCTTTACTTAAACCAGAATAAGAAAGCATAGCGTTAACCATTTCAGTTAGTGTTCTATTTTTTCTTTCTACTACTCCATTTTGTTCAGTAACTTCATGTATAATTCCCATATCTTCACAAAATTGAGGAAAGTGATATTCACCAACTCTATCAGATCTAAGACATTTTATTTTAGTATCACATTGATTTTCAACTTCATTTTTGTATGTCTTAAATCTATTAAGCACATCATCCTTAGAGTTTAAAAGATATACGTAACAATATTTTTAAAAGTCATCGATAAATGTAGCAAAATATTTACTACCACCTCTAGTAGGTGTTCCATGCAAATCACAAACATCACTATGTACTAATTGCAACAAAGATGTAGTTTTTTCTATTTTTTGGAAAAGGAAATCTTGTTATTTTTGTTTTCATGCATATTTTACACTTTTCATTCATATCATTCTCATATTTAGGAATTAAATTTGAATTAACCATGAAATGTATTTTCTTTGTATTAACATGTCCTAAATGACTATGCCATAATGAAAGACAATCAACAATATAAGCAGAAGAATCTTTTTCATTGATATTGAGCTTAAAAATGCCCTCATACAAATATTCTTTGCCTACAAAGGTACCATTCTTAGTCAGAATACATTTGTCTGACTCAAATACAAGCTTAAAGACAAATTTGTTAAGAAGACTTCTAGAAACTAAATTTTTCCTAACATCAGGAACATGAAAAATATTGGTGAGGCTAAGGATTTTTTCGAAAGTGAATTCGAGATCCACTGTCCCTTTGCCTTTAACAGCAGCAGTAGATGAATTTCTCATATAGAGAGCATCTCCTTCCACTGTTTCATAGGCAGAGAATAAGTTCTTGTCCTTACAAATATGCCTTGTGGCACCAGAATTAACTCACCAAGAGTTGTCTTCTCCAAGCATATTTGCCTCGGATATCATAGCAGCAAATTTTTGCTTTGTGTCTGATGTCCCTCCTTTTTCCTTTAGTTTCTTGAACTCACGACAATCCTTCTTTAAGTGACCTGGTTCGTTGCAATAAAAACAATTTCCTTTCATCTTTTGTTTGCTTTAGAATTATTTGAAAACTTCTTCCACTTGTTATTTTTTCCATGATTGCCATATATTTTCTCCTTTCCTTCCTCCACCACATGGACCTTAGAAATAAAATTTTCTTGTTCCTTTTTACCATCTAGAATTCGAGACTCTTGTTCAATTCTTAAATGAGTCTCTAATTCTTCAAGTGAAAGATCCTCCTTTTTGTGTTTGAGTTCTTTATTATAATCTTTCCAAGAAGGAGGAAGTTTTTCAATTATGGCAGCAATAATTACATTATCATCCATATTTAATTTTTTCAGTTTGCAATGATTTATGATGCGTTGGATGTCATGAAATTGTTCTAGCACAAGCCTATTATCATGCATTTTAAAGATTAAAAACTGACCGATAAGGAACTTCTTACTTGTAGCGTCTTTCGTAAGATATTTGGTCTCCAATGTTTCCCACAAAGTTTTTGCAGTCCCAACATTTTGGTACAAGTCGAACAAATTGTCAGCAAGTGCATTGAGAATGTGACCACGACACAAGTAATCATCGGTCTCCGATTTTGTGCGTTGCCTAGTCTGATCCACGATATCATCTTCATCTTCATTTGGTTTCGGTTGTGACAAGACATATACAATATTCAATGTTGTTAGAAGAAAATGAACCTTTTCTACCAACGCAGAAAATTACCACCATCAAAACGGTCCAACTTGACAAAGCCTTATGTTATTTGTCGAAGTGATTTGGAAGAGTCGGCCATTTATGAAATTACTGTATTTAGATTATTGGAAATTATGTAGCAAATACAGAAATATAACTCTTTATTGTATCACAACAATGTCAACTTTAATACAACAATGTAACTTTATGAATCTTCAAGGCATGATGTCACTTTCCTAAATACAATATTTGCCCCACACGAATAACTTCGGTATATAAACGAGAATTCGCAAATCCCTACGCCAAATACAATGAAGTAACTTGCACTGCCTGCAACTTGTATATTTGAAGAAAGCCCTTAGATGCAACAGCGAAGAACAGTCAATCAAGTTCTTATTCTGCTTCTGTGCACAAAACAGAATAAGAGAATTTGTATCTCCTGAAAATTGTAAGAGAGTAATAGCAGGGTTTGAAAAGATGAAATTGAGTTTTTTGTTATCAATGTAATTTCGTTTTAGGCAGCCTTTATTTATAGATAATGAAAAGCTTTGTCTTCAAGAGTCATGACTGTTGGATTAACAGTCTTAAGCCAATTTCGAAATGGTATGACTGTTAAATACCAACAGTCTTAAGTCATTTCCGAACAGGTACAATTAATACCGAATCGATTTTGCACGGGTCAACCAAAAAGTGACCTCGCCCGATCTACCGCGATCTGACCCGAAAAAATCTCGACAACCCGCGGCGTGCGAGGTGCGCCACTAGCGCCTCTACAGCCCTCTGCTCCGCCCCCGCTCGCGCGCGCGTACCTACGTTCTTCGTACCGTATTGAGGTCTCTTGAATAGCCTCTTAAATGCTAGATGAATAAACTCTTCATCTTCCATTTATACTTATTAAGTGCACAAATTCTTAATATTTTTTCAATGTGGGACTCAAAGGTTGCCCACTCCTTTTATAGCTTAGTGGTGACACTTAGCTTTGTACATTTTCCAATGTGGGACACTATCCCCTTTTTAAGCTCTTACCCCTAAAACTCTTACTTGCTTATTTTATAAAATCTCCAACATCCCATGCAAAAGAATTTAGCACTGGGGAAGAAAAGTGCATTGGTCCACTGTGAAACTTACTTTATATCTAAAAACCTTAAGATGTATATGTACATCTTATAAAGACATTCCGTTGTCCATGGCCTTACTAAAATAAAGCAATATTAATAATTGGTATATAGAATTCAACGATTGTTATTTAAAACATCACAAATGCACTATTGCCATGTTGAGTTATTATTGTGTCACATATTTTAGTTAGTATAGAATTACGCTACTATCTTGAGTGACATAGGACCCTTTAAGACCATATATGTGACATAATAATTGGGGCGGGGGATATAAGGGTTCTTGTGAGGAACTGACACGGGAGACCCTTCTATAAGAGTGCAATGTTTATTTTAATATGCAGCGAAAACCCTAGGACCCTTTAAGACCATAATTCAAAGCTTAACTTTGGTGCTTATTCACATTTTCAAGTATTCGTTTAGAGAATAATAGAACATATCGAAATTAAACTCTAACCTTCATAAAGATATGTTCCCAAAGGATGACCCATCTACTTATTACAATTTTATAATAAACATATCCCAGTCCTAGATTACAAAATTGCCACAATTTTAGTTAGGCAGTGAGGTTGCCTAATAAAAATAGCCAGAGATAGATTGAGAGATTCCTAATTGATTCGAGCGGTTAATGGAGACGGCTATAAATTTGAAATCAGTCTTGTGATCAAAATAAGTTCACATCTGCATGTTTGTTATCAACAAATAAACTAAAAGTATAACATTCATTTCATTTGCCAAATATATATATATATATATACACACACTCATGCATGAAGGGACAGCGAAGATTTTCAAAGTATATAATCGTAAAGTGGCGAAAATTTTTAAAGTACATAATTGCAAAACGAAAAAAAAATTCGTTCCTCAACTAAATAAAGTTTAATTTAAAAAAATGGTCATAATTTCCAAAGTTGTACGCGTGTCTGAAGGCATAACGACAATTCTCCCGGGTATGAATTGTGTGGTCAAGTCATGAAAGTTTTGTATTATAGTATATTTTTCCAAAATATCAATCGTGGTCAATTTTTCTGAAGCGTGGATATTTTCTTCGAAATTATTTAATCGAGTATAAATAATTCAATTTATAGGGACGACACTAATTTTCTAAAGTATACGTCGTTGATAGGACCATGAGTCGTAGTTAGTTCGCAACAGATAAATAATTTTTGAAATAACCTATGGTATGAACCTATTACTTTAAAAAAATGATAAATTTTGAAAGTTTTTTTGCATATATTCATACACCGTGTTGCGAACCTATTAAGTCAAAAAGTTTATTTACAACACATAATTGTAAATAATTTTAAAAAATTGGGCAAATTTTCATATGTTTATATGATTATTCATCGTGTTTAATCCATCATGGATCTTTAATAATTATTAACTATCGTATAAAACAAATATCGTATAGCACAACTGTAATACCCCGTATTTTCATGCTATATTAATTTGGGGGTTTATTAAATTTAATGTGACGATTTATTTAATAAAAATCCGGAAATTTAAATATGTTATAATTATTAACGTGACGAGAGTTAGTAATTATGGGAAACTTGTTGAATATTACTAATGAGCATAGTAATATATTATATTGGTTATATTGAATGTCATAAATGAATTAAATGACTATTTCGGAAATTTAAGTCGGGACGTGCCCGTGTCACGTCGGGACTAATTGTGTTAAATAAAAAGTGAATATTTTTATAAGTTGTCCGTATGGTCGTTTTGAGTGCGCCAACGCGTCCGAAAGGGTTGAGATAGTCAGAAAAGTGTACCCGGGGGTTTGGTTCGGGTCTCGGGGTATTTTTAGGCCTAATTAGTGACCCGGGAGGGCATTTTGGTCTTTTTCAAAAATAGGGTAATTAAACCCACGAATTTTAGCAGCCTTTATCAGCTGGTTAGGCTAGCCATTTAGGGTTAGAACATTCAGAACCCTAAGACGGCCATTGGAGAAGAGAGGAGAGACCTTTCAAGGTGATTCAAGGCCAAAACACCTCCGTTTGCACCATCGTCACCACCAACGCGTAGATCGCGAGGAGGAGAACGCGACCACACCATAATCCACAGGAAATCAGACTTCTGAAAATCCCAGGCAAGTGTTTAACTTGCGTATTTTGTTAATGCAATGTTCATATTAGTTTAGGATTAATTAGGAATGTAATCCATGTAAGAAAACCCCAAATTTTGGTAGGAAATTGCATGTAGGGAAGATTAAAACCTTAAGCTGGAACTCTTGATGTTATAGATGTGTTACCCACGAATTTTGATGTTATACGAGGAAGAAATTCTAGAGAAAAACTGAATCGAATCATAGTTATGAAAACTGTAGGGTTCTTGATGTTTAGATTAGATTTTGGATTGTTTAACCATGATTAATGATGTATACACGCATGCTGAACGTTAAAAACATCTGGAATTATGTTAATATGATAGTAGTAAACTTTTTGGGTCAATTAGTGTTGGAAAATATGGATATTGATGAAGAATTTTGATGAATCCCGTAACTGCAAATCTGCAGAATTTTTACCCAGACCTGCTTGATCGATCGATCGAGCCTAGAGCTTCGATCGATCGAAGGTTCGATCGATCGAGCCCCAAGATTCGATCGATCGACCCCTCCTGGCAGACTCCCATTTTCCCTTGTTTAATTAGTTAACGTAAGTTATCGTGAAATTACCTTTGGGCATTCTAAATAAAATGAATTGGGAGACATTGAGGACCAGTAGGGTATATGGATAAATGTTAGAACCTTTAATCTTCAACGAAAATAGTATTTATGGGATATTTACTTTAGGTTGGTAGATTTATGAATTTAAAGGGTGAGGTACGTAAGAGAGTTACGTTGGAATCTAATAAAGTCACTTACTGAATTTCAGAATTTTGAGGATGTAATCTATGAGTGTTAGGTAATAAGTGAGAAAACCCTTCGAGTTAAGGTTTGGAATAAAACCTTATATGTAATTCCATAACTGTGTAATTAAGGATAAAGGGTATAATTACGGGTGATGAGAAGAACCTATTTTAATTCGATAAAGTGGTATATTTATATGATTGTGTGTAGATATATTATATGCATGTGAAAATCATACCCACGCTACTTGCTATCCCTGAGGTTTCCGCGCTGGGACAAGTCTTATCTCGATGGGACCTTTATGGGGGATATTGACTTGTACCCTAGAAGATAGATGTCCTTGGTACAGGCTATCGATGTGATAGTTCAGACGGTCCTAAGAGACGCCGGTATGTGCCACCCTCTTAGAGACTGGGAATCTATGCTTCGCCTCAATATTGTTTGTGTATTTATGTTAATACAATTCGAGAGTGATTCCGAATGTATTCCCCTTAAAATGAGTGATATGGGGCTTTGGATAGTGGAAGTATGCACGCACCATAGTTTTATTCGGGGTGCTGTTATATATATATATATTATACGAGTAGTCAATATATATATATATATATATGAGATTATGATATTTGAAACTGTCTACTGAGATTTGATAAGTAGAACATGGTTGTTGACTCAAATTATTAAATACTTGTTTTGAGAAAGTTTAAAATGTCACGGGAACTTTATTATTTTTATGAAGTTAAAAATAGAGAATTTTGGGCTACTGTTGGAACATCTTTTAATGTGGATATCGTGTATTAAATCTTACGAGTAATTTTAAGTTAAGTTCAAGCTGCTAGAAAGACTAGTATGTTAGATGCTAAAACAAACCGTTGGGAAGGTTAGTGAGATAGGTGTGCACATTAGAAGAGAGGTGAGTATTTCTCAAGAGAGAGACGCACTAATATGATTTGCATTGGCCTGTATCAATTTAAATACTTGCTTAACGTATTTTAAAAGCAAACACACTTTCAGGCTCTGACCCGTTTCTTTTCTCTCTCTCTCTCTTGTATATATATATGTATATTTTCAGGTGCCCAGCCACAGGGGCGTCTTGCTTAGGATCCCTTGAGAAGAACGAGCTGCAGCTTAGGTGGGAGTTGCAGGTCACTTGAGTAGACGACTTCTTTTATTGGCTCCACTTCTAGTACTCTCATTTATTGGGCACGTGTCGCCCTTTCCATTATTTATTTGTTATCAGGACATTTATATTTCAGTCATTCCAGTATTGTCTCTTTGGGATTTATTCAGTATGGACTTGTGATTTTTAGTTTTCATATGTTGGCATTCGATTGACGAATATATTATTATTTGGTTTATCGTAGTGTGAATCTTAATTGTCGAAATGTTGTTTTATATAAATAAATCTTTTTTTTAATTAAAAGTCGGAAGTTTGTATGAAAAATGTTTTTGACACTTAGCTTAATTATTTAGGGTGTTAAATTGGAATAATCATTTTTATCGACAGTGATGCTGAGAATGAACCAACTATTAACCTTGATTTAATTTAATAAAGGAGTGATCGCCCGTTATTTAATTAGGCGGGGTGTCACAGGTGGTATCAGAGCATCAGGTTCTAGTGTCCATAGGATCTATACGGCTTATTTCGCTTTCAGCTTAACGTTATTGCTATAGAGCCCTATTTTTAGGACTGTTGTATTCTTACTTTTACGTTTAAGTCTTCAGCTATTCGAGATTTGTTGATAACTGTAGACTAATAAACTTGTTCACGTTTCAGATGCCTCCGAGACGTGCTCCGAAAGATAGGCGTGCCCAAGCCGAGCAGCCAGCAGCTCAGGCACCAGGCACAATGAATGCGAATGAAGTAGCCGCCATTGTTGCTCAGACGGTGAATGCTGCAATAGCGGTGATTCAGCAGGCTCCACCCCAGGTTCAGGCAGGGGCGCCAGCACCAGCACAGCTTCCATCCGCATGGGAGAGGGTTCGGGATGCTTTTCAGAAAGCGCATCCCCCTGAGTTTTCTGGTAGCTCCGATATTGTTACAGTCAGCCAATGGAAGAAAGACATCCAGCGGCACCTCCGTATGTATGAGTGCACTGATGTGGAAAAGCAGTTATTGGCTTCTTTTAAATTGGTGGGAGCCGCATTACAGTGGTGGGAGTCCACTACTACTTTGGAGGAGAGGGACACGATCCCTATTCAGTTGTTCTGGGATCGGTTTGACCGCAAGTATTTTCCACCCGCAGTGCAGACTGAGATGAGGCAGAAATTACTAAATCTGAAGCAGGAGAACCTTACTGTAGCTGAGTATGAGGAGGAGTTCACAAGACTACTCACTATTGTGCCGGATGAGGCACCCACTGAGGGAAAGAAGATTTTGCTGTTTGTCGACGGGTTAGCTTGGAGGATCCGTCAGCACCTCATTGGAAATCTATCCCTGAGTACTTTCACTGACGTACTCAATGCAGCGTTACTACATTGCCAGGATCACCGTTTCCATCTTCAGGGAAGCAAGAGAGCAGGAGAGTCCAACCAGCAGGGGCAGGACCGGGGGGTAATGGTGCCGGTGGGGCACCAACTCATGGTCAGACTCGTCAGCACGAGCAGAGTTCCCATCAGGGGGACCCTGCTAAGCGATTCCGTTCAGGTGATTCTAGGCAGGGATTCGGGGGTTTCAGGCAGGGCCATCAGGGCCAGCCTAATCAGCAGGGCCAGCAGGGCCAACACCGACCACAGGGACAGCAACAGGGCCAGCAAGGCCAACAACGTGCACATCAGGGCCAACAGGGCCAGTGGCGTGGAGGTAACGGCCAGCAGGGTCGTGGACAGCAGGGTCAGAGGGGCGATAACTTCAAAGGAAGATGCTTTGGGTGCGACAAACATGGCCATAGGCGCCAGGATTGCCCAGAGGGCGATAGGGCCCCACAGCAGCAGGGAGCCCGTAATGAGCCGCAGAGACCACTTTTCCCACCTGCCCTCCCAGCTCCAGCCCAGGTGCCAGCCCTACCCGCCATTCCAGCAGCTCCAGTGTAGCAGGGGCAATTGCAGTATGGACGTGTCTATAACGTCCACCAAGCAGCAGCTCCACAGGCACCACCCGCGATTGAGGGTATGTTTCCTATCCATGGTACTATGGGTAAAGTTTTGTTTGATACGGGGGCAACGCATTGTTTTATAGCTACGCATTTTGCGAAGTCCTTAGTGTTGTTAGCCACAGCAGAGAGCACCGTGACGTGTGTCGACTCACCACTGGGGAGTGGGTCACTTATATTCTTTATATGCCGGGGAGTAGGGGTAGAGATTGGTAGATTGGTATTGCCTGCAGACATGCTAGTCTTAGACATGCACGAGCATGATGTGATTATTGGTATGGATTGGCTCGCAGCTTATAGAGCCATGATCGATTGCTTCGGTGGAAGCATTGTTTTTGCCATTCCGGGGCAAGAGATGTTTATAGTGGCGATGCCTCGCCCAGAGGGAGGTTCGACCGCTCATTTATATTACATAGAGGAGGATACCTCTAAGGTGGTTGTGATTCCTTTGGATTCGATCCCAGTTGTTAGGGAGTATTCCGATGTGTTTCAGGAGATACCAGGCCTACCGCCCAGTCGTGAGATAGACTTCGTTATAGATTTATTGCCGGATATGAGACCTATAGCACGCTCACCGTACCGTACCGTATGGCTCCGACAGAGATGCGAGAGCTACGGGATCAGATAGAGCAACTGTTAGGTCAGGGCTTCATTCGTAGGAGTACCTCACCTTGGGGCGCTCCAGTCCTGTTTGTGAAGAAAAGGGATGGTTCACTGAGATTGTGTGTGGACTACCGGGAATTGAACAAGGTCACGATACGGAATAAGTATCCGTTGCCTCGAATCGATGATCTGTTCGACCAGTTGAGGGGAGCAACTTTCTTTTCGAAGATAGATCTGAGGTCGGGGTACCATCAGTTACGTATTAGAGAGCAGGATGTTTCAAAGACTGCCTTCTTATCAAGATATGGGTCCTATGAATTCAGGGTAATGCCGTTCGGACTCACAAATGCCCCATCCATTTTCATGGATTTGATGAATCGAGTATTCAGAGAGTTCTTGGATCAGTTTGTAATCGTCTTCATAGATGATATCTTGATATATTCACACTCCGAGGAGGAGCATGCCGAACACTTGAGGCAGGTTCTTCAGACTCTACGAGAGCATCAGTTGTATGCTAAGTACGAGAAGTGTGGATTCTGGTTGCGAGAGGTACAATTCTTGGGCCATGTTGTTTCTGAGCAGGGGATAGCAGTTGACCCGAGCAAAGTGTCAGCGGTGAGGGAGTGGGGACAGCCCACGACACCGACGGAAGTGCGTAGTTTCTTGGGGTTAGCCGGATACTACAGGAGATTTATTCGGGGATTCTCCAAAATAGCGGGTCCATTGACGAATCTGACTCGCAAAGGGGCACCATATGTTTGGGATGACGGTTGTCAATTGGCTTTCGATGAGCTGAAGGATAAACTTACTTCAGCACCAGTCCTTGCCTTACCGAGACCGGGTGTGGAGTACCTGGTTTATACCAATGCGTCCTTACGGGGACTTGGGGGAGTACTTCAGCAGGAAGAGAAGGCTATAGCTTTTGCTTCCCGCAAGCTTAAGCCGCATGAGAAGAATTACCCCACCCATGACCTGGAGTTAGCAGTGGTCGTCTTTGCATTGAGGATTTGGAGGCACTACTTATTGGGCGAGAAATTCCGTTTGTTCACAGACCATAAGTCACTGCAGTACCTGTTCACTCAGCGAGAGCTGAATATGCGTCAACGCAGAAGGTTAGAGTTTGTGAAAGATTACCAGTTCGATATATAGTATCATCCGGGGAAGGCCAACGTAGTTGCTGATGCGTTAAGCCGTAGACCGGCAGACGATGTAGCGGATATCTGGAAAGCAAAGTGGAAGGAGTTGGGTCACCAGGACGCAGTGACACGTTCTTTCATATCCGTGATGTCAGTCACGCCCGAGATTGTTACGAGGGTGATACAAGCACAGACCACCGACCCGTTTTGTCAGGAGCAGATTGTACTACTTCTAGCCGAGGGTGCTGAGTCCTATTCTGTTAGTTCTGATGGAGGGTTGCGGTTTAATGGGAGATTAGTGGTTCCAGAAGGAGCAGAGTTACGTCATGAAGTGATGACTCATTCTCACGGGTCTCGATTTGCAGTACATCCGGGAGGTGATAAAATGTACCAGGACATGAGGCGTCAATACTGGTGGAGTGGGATGAAGAAGGACATCGCCGAGTTTGTGTCCAAGTGTTCTACCTGCCAGCTGGTGAAGGTGGACCACCAGAAACCGTCGGGATTGCTTCAGCCGTTAGAAGTACCCGCGTGGAAGTGGGAAAGTATTTCCATGGATTTCATTACAGGGTTACCTACATCACAGCGGGGCCACGATTCCATCTGGGTGATTGTAGACTGTTTGACCAAGGTGGCTCATTTTCTGCCAGTGAGGACAGATTATGCCACGGGTCAGTATGCCCAGTTGTTCATCGCTGAGATTGTCAGATTACATGGGGTGCCCCTGAATATTGTGTCAGATAGAGACAAGATTTTTGTGTCACATTTCTGGGAAAGCTTTCAGGAGGCTATGGGTACAGAGTTGAGACTGAGTTCAACTTACCACCCACAGACAGATGGACAGACAGAGCGTACTAATCAGATGTTGGAAGATATGCTACGCATGTGTGTTCTCGATTTCGGAGGAGGTTGGGAGCCACACCTTCCACTGGTAGAGTTTGCTTATAATAACTCCTATCAGTTTACGATTGGCATGGCTCCATTTGAGGCTTTGTATGGCAGGCCTTGTCGTTCTCCAACTTGTTGGCTCGAGGTGGGGGACAACAAGTTGCTAGGAACAGAAGTGATTCAGGAGACCTCCGCGAGGATTGAGATAATAAGGAGTCGTATTCGGGTAGCCCAAGACAGGCAGAAGAGATACGCCGATGCGAAACGGTTCTTCCGAGAGTTAGTGTGGGAGATCAAGTGTTATTGCGTGTATCTCCTATGAAGGGTGTGATGAGGTTCGGGAAGAAGGGGAAGTTGGCCCCGAGGTACGTGCGACCATTTCCAATCATCGAGAGGATTGGGCCGGTAGCATACAGGTTGGGATTGCCAGAACATTTACATCGCATCCACGATGTGTTCCACATATCGTCGTTGAGACGATTTCTTCGAGATGATATGGCCCATACTCACATTGCGATAGATGAGATAGACTTACAGTCTGACAGTTCTTATGAGGAGAGACCAGTGGCTATTCTAGACTATAGTGAGAGGAGATTGAGGTCGAAAGTAGTTCCACTTGAGCGAATCCAGTGGGAGCATCATAATGTGGAGGAATCCACTTGGGAGCGTGAGGCAGATATGCGCGAAAGATACCCAGAGTTGTTTTTACCAGGTATACCTTATTCTTCGAATTTCGGGACGAAATTCCGTTGTTAGGGGGGAAGTATGTAATACCCCGTATTTTCATGCTATATTAATTTGGGGGTTTATTAAATTTAATGTGACGATTTATTTAATAAAAATCCGGAAATTTAAATATGTTATAATTATTAACGTGACGAGAGTTAGTAATTATGGGAAACTTGTTGAATATTACTAATGAGCATAGTAATATATTATATTGGTTATATTGAATGTCATAAATGAATTAAATGACTATTTCGGAAATTTAAGTCGGGACGTGCCCGTGTCACGTCGGGACTAATTGTGTTAAATAAAAAGTGAATATTTTTATAAGTTGTCCGTATGGTGGTTTTGAGTGCGCCAACGCGTCCGAAAGGGTTGAGATAGTCAGAAAAGTGTACCCAGGGGTTTGGTTCGGGTCTCAGGGTGTTTTTAGGCCTAATTAGTGACCCGGGAGGGCATTTTGGTCTTTTTCCAAAATAGGGTAATTAAACCCACGAATTTTAGCAGCCTTTATCAGCTGGTTAGGCTAGCCATTTAGGGTTAGAACATTCAGAACCCTAAGACGGCCATTGGAGAAGAGAGGAGAGACCTTTCAAGGTGATTCAAGGCCAAAACACCTCCGTTTGCACCACCGTCACCACCAACGCGTAGATCGCGAGGAGGAGAACGCGACCACACCATAATCCACAGGAAATCAGAATTCTGAAAATCCCAGGCAAGTGTTTAACTTGCGTATTTCGTTAATGCAATGTTTATATTAGTTTAGGATTAATTAGGAATGTAATCCATGTAAGAAAACCCCAAATTTTGGTAGGAAATTGCATGTAGGGAAGATTAAAACCTTAAGCTGGGAACTCTTGATGTTATAGATGTGTTACCCACGAATTTTGATGTTATATGAGGAAGAAATTCTAGAGAAAAACTGAATCGAATCATAGTTATGAAAACTGTAGGGTTCTTGATGTTTAGATTAGATTTTGGATTGTTTAACCATGATTAATGATGTATACACGCATGCTGAACGTTAAAAACATCTGGAATTATGTTAGTATGATAGTAATAAACTTTTTGGGTCGATTAGTGTTGGAAAATATGGATATTGATGAAGAATTTTGATGAATCCCGTAACTGCAAATCTGCAAAATTTTTACCCAGACCTGCTTGATCGATCGATCGAGCCTAGAGCTTCGATCGATCGAAGGTTCGATCGATCGAGCCCCAAGCTTCGATCGATCGACCCCTCCTGGCAGACTCCCATTTTCCCTTGTTTAATTAGTTAACATAAGTTATCGTGAAATTACCTTTGGGCATTCTAAATAAAATGAATTGGGAGACATTGAGGACCAGTAGGGTATATGGATAAATGTTAGAACCTTTAATCTTCAACGAAAATAGTATTTATGGGATATTTACTTTAGGTTGGTAGATTTATGAATTTAAAGGGTGAGGTACGTAAGAGAGTTACGTTGGAATCTAATAAAGTCACTTACTGAATTTCAGAATTTTGAGGATGTAATCTATGAGTGTTAGGTAATAAGTGAGAAAACCCTTCGAGTTAAGGTTTGGAATAAAACCTTATATGTAATTCCATAACTGTGTAATTAAGGATAAAGGGTATAATTACGGGTGATGAGAAGAACCTATATTAATTCGATAAAGTGGTATATTTATATGATTGTGTGTACATATATTATATGCATGTGAAAATCATACCCAGGCTACTTGCTATCCCTGAGGTTTCCGCGCTGGGACAAGTCTTATCTCGATGGGACCTTTATGGGGGATATTGACTTGTACCCTAGAAGATAGATGTCCTTGGTACAGGCTATCGATGTGATAGTTCAGACGGTCCTAAGAGACGCCGCTATGTGCCACCCTCTTAGAGACTTGGAATCTATGCTTCGCCTCAATATTGTTTGTGTATTTATGTTAATACAATTCGAGAGTGATTCCGAATGTATTCCCCTTAAAATGAGTGATATGGGGCTTTGGATAGTGGAAGTATGCACGCACCATAGTTTTATTCGGGGTGCTGTTATATATATATATTATACGAGTAGTCAATATATATATATATATGAGATTATGATATTTGAAACTGTCTACTGAGATTTGATAAGTAGAACATGGTTGTTGACTCAAATTATTAAATACTTGTTTTGAGAAAGTTTAAAATGTCACGGGAACTTTATTATTTTTATGAAGTTAAAAATAGAGAATTTTGGGCTACTGTTGGAACATCTCTTTAATGTGGATATCGTGTATTAAATCTTACGAGTAATTTTAAGTTAAGTTAAAGGTGCTAGAAAGACTAGTATGTTAGATGCTAAAACAAACCGTTGGGAAGGTTAGTGCGATAGGTGTGCACATTAGAAGAGAGGTGAGTATTTCTCAAGAGAGAGACGCACTAATATGATTTGCATTGGCCTGTATCAATTTAAATACTTTCTTAACGTATTTTAAAAGAAAACACACTTTCGGGCTCTGACCCGTTTCTTTTCTCTCTCTCTCTCTTGTATATATATATGTATATTTTCAGGTGCCCAGCCATAGGGGTGTCTTGCTTAGGATCCCTTGAGAAGAACGAGCTGCAGCTTAGGTGGGAGTTGCAGGTCACTTGAGTAGATGGCTTCTTTTATTGGCTCCACTTCTAGTACTCTCATTTATTGGGCACGTGTCGCCCTTTCCATTATTTATTTGTTATCAGGACATTTATATTTCAGTCATTCCAGTATTGTCTCTTTGGGATTTATTCAGTATGGACTTGTGATTTTTAGTTTTCATATGTTGGCATTCGATTGACCAATATATTATTATTTGGTTTATCGTAGTGTGATTCTTAATTGTCGAAATGTTGTTTTATATAAATAAATCTTTTTTTTTAATTAAAAGTCGGAAGTTTGTATGAAAAATGTTTTTGACACTTAGCTTAATTATTTAGGGTGTTAAATTGGAATAATCATTTTTATCGACAGTGATGCTGAGAATGAACCAACTGTTAACCTTGATTTAATTTAATAAAGGAGTGATCGCCCGGTATTTAATTAGGCGGGGTGTCACAACAACACCATGTAAACATTTTAGAAATTTAAAAAAAAGTCTCATTTGTTTATAGGACTATCCCCTATTTAAAAAATAATAAATACTCCCAACAACAACAACAATAAGAATTGTAATAGTACATCTTAGACCTTTTATAAACAACATCAAAATTTAAGTCAAATTTTTTTTGTTTACAAAAGAACTAAGTGTAAACAATTTACAAATTTTGGGTAGAGTTCCTTTTGTATATAGCACTATCCACCCTATTTAACAAATAAACATTACTCAAATATATATGTATAACAAAATAATCCTCGTGTTGTATAACAAAATCGTATATACATCAGATGCATATGTATTTTAGCAAGGGCGTAAGCAGCGTTGTGAAGGATTGCTTCGACTTCTTTATCAAGGACAACGTTGGGCAATGGCAGTATTTTGGCAAGGTCATAAGAAACATTGGGAATGTTTATGCTCTTGAAAATCTGAATAAGAGTATCAACATGGCAGAGCAGCATGACCTCATCCCCACGCGAATTTCTAAACACTCACCATATGATACAATCTAATGGGAAATTATTGGTTGAATCAACAATGATAGCAATACATTTGTTGGAAGCCATGATAACTCTGCCAGGATCATCAACCAAAAATCCAGCAGGCTGTTTGGGCAAGGGCAAGGGCAAGGCATAGAAAGTTAAAAGTTATGTAAATTTCATACCATGTAAATAGACTGTCATAAGGAGTCAAATCATACTCTTTATTTTCTTCACTCCTCTCATTTTTGGCAGTATGCACCACATGAAAATTTTAAGGAAAAATAGTTAGTACAAAAGATAGGTAAAACAAATAAAGGATTTAAGCATGAAACTAAAAATATGAGTCAAATTATACATGTAGAATGAAACTGATTTTGTCCTTGCATCAAACTGAGTCAAATTTTCATATGACTCGAGTTTGATATATACTGACATTGAACAAAAGAACGTGTTTTTATCAACTTCATCAGTTTTACCCGCGATATAAATTGGCATAGAACAAAACACAATACCAGAGAAGTCACAACTTGTAAGTTTTGCCTTGAATGTGATTGCAAGAATTAAACTATCATCCACAAAAGGGAGATTAGAAATTGAAGGGATGGTAAGGATCTATTTAATGCTAGCTCCATACTCCAAATTATCATTTGCAAAAAGGAGGTTCAAAATTGAACAGCTGCTCTCGAATCATCGAAATCAGCCCAGTGCATAGCATAAAATTCTTTCAGAGCCTTCTACTAATAGTTTACAAGTGTTATCTCCTGCATTATCAAGAAAAAATAACTATGAGAAAATTTAGAGATGAATAATAAGCATATATTTGGTTTACGTATATTGTAGATGTGTAGATCAATAGAGTTTTGTAAGAATTCCAGTGAGTCTTCTTTGAGTTGATCACTAGGAGTTCTGAATTTTGATTATAGAATTATTGAAATGATTACAACATATATAGTGATTTGGCATCATATTGGAACGGTTGTGAGGCAATCCTATTAGTTTATCTTAGACTATGGTAACATGTATAATGGTTTGAGAACTTGTGTGATAGTTCGATATAGGATGATGATTAGTATATTTTAGGAATGTATTGAACAGGGTCACCCGTGAGATTTGAGTCTGAGGTCTATCTTGATTATACTCAAGCAATCTCACACCATTTAAAAATGGTGCATAGATTCTTAGTTATAAAAATTATGAGGATTTAAATGCTTCCACAAATGTCACCTTGATTGTTATGGGTGCGATATCATTTTATATTGAGTCAAATAATCCTCGTAAATTGAGTGACAGTTGTATGAGTAGTTCTAAAATCATAATTCAGAAGAATCCATATCTAGGAGATACCATGGAGTGTGATGTCCCATTGATAGACTTATATGTTTTGTTTCCACCAAGTGAAACCCAATCGGTGGATTGTTTTTAAAATTCAAGTGGAATAGAAAATATGTTAAATCTGAGAATGAAGGAATTGATTAGAAGTGATTAAAATCGATTAACAGTTAATTGATTTAATCAAGGGGGTATTATACACTTGACACGAGGATCATTGATATGCCCAAAATATACCGGACAATACAAAGATCTCAACCTCGGCCTTATGGAAGCCGAGGTAATTGAAGTTCAAGAATAACTCATCAGCAACATCATTCCTACTGAGGTTAGCTATAGCCGACGCCTCCAAGACTACGGACCTCGTTTCGTCTTGGAATAAGCCGAGATCATCTAGAACCTTGTAGCGCAGTCCTTATCAGGTCGTCCACAGCCGACGATGCACTAATCTCAAATATCAGCCTCGACTGGACATCGGTCGGGGCAGCAAAGACACAGGTATTAACCATCCTGCAACATCATTGTCGGCCTAAAACGACGTTTTAAGAACCATATGAGAATCAGTAGTCCTGAAGGCTCAGTGTCAATTTTCAGGCCAACATCGGCCCTGGCTGACGTTCCATATATCTAACTTCGGCTGGTATCCCAGCAAAGGCAGGGGTCGTATCTCACCAACCTCGTACTCACCCAGGCCGAGGTTAGTACTATGCAAAGACAGCCGAGCTTCTACACGTACATATGTGGATTGAGGCACGTGGACAAAGCTGTTATAACTAAATCATTCCCTCCACGTGAGGAAATATTGAGGTCATCATTATCTACATAAGATCAACCAGATGCCATTCTCATACGGGTTCGATCCTCATGCACATGCTCATTGCATGATTGAGGGGTACATTACACCCCCTAAGCACTATATATAGAGGTCATCCTCTAACTTGTAAAGGGATCTAAAATTACAACCCTAGCTGAAACTCTATCATTTTGCACAGTAAAGAGAGAAAGCTTTAGATATTGTATCCATGACTATTAATGCCTTATTTTATTGACCTTATTCACTCACCTACGCAGTGGACGTAGGCCTAATTAGCTGAACCACTTATATATTCAAGTGTTCATCCTCTTCTCCTCACCTTCTTCTACATATATACATATACATATATATTCTCCTGTGCTGCCATTGCTATCACTTGCTTGAGCTTGTCAACACCTTATCTGGTGGTGTTGTTTCCAACATCATTATTTTGGCGTCGTCTGTAGGAACGAGAAGTTGTCTCTTCCTCTTTTTCCGCTTAACCTCACCGGAGACTCTGGTAGTGAATCAGACCTCACTCCTTGCGTGGAGTTGTTTCACCATTGAAAGAGGTACCTTAAGGTATTAAACTCATTTTATTCATAAGATCTTCAATTTTGACACATGGCACCGGAGTTACTACCACCTCCTCCACCACCTAGTGCTGGAGGGACTAGTTCTGGCCAGGCACCACCCTAGTTCGAAATAGCTGAGGTGGCGACCGCCTTGAAGTCCTTAGCAGCGACTCAACAAGCGATGAAGGAGCCATTTGCCTAGCTCAGTCAAAATATGATGAGGCCACCTGGGGTATCACCGGAGATGATTACTCCGACAGCTGTTTAACCTCATCCCGAAGTTAGGGGACAACCCCAGGCACCGTGAAAAGACCAACATACTCCTCATAAGAGGAGGGATGTTGCTGACCCTAGGAGTCTACGCTTGGGGAGGCAAGGACACCCTTGCCCAGAGGATAGGTATGATGAAAGGGAGGCAAGAGATGAACCGAAAGATTGATGGGATCCGTATAAGGTTTCTAATAACACTATACATCCTATCCAGAAGAGCAGAGGTTATGGGGGCAGAAGAGATGAAGGTGTCCAATAAAGGGAGTCATCTTTTGATCGCTTGAGCAGAGGGTCGGCCTTTGAAAGGTTAAGCCCAGTAAATGACCTAAGACAGAGGTTGTCAAGATCAAGAAGTGCAGCAGGGTCACAAAGGGGAAATGGGGAACATCGACCTCAGCATGGACGACCCCATCATAGTAGAGACTATGGCCAGGAGGTGAACAAACAACGTTGTGCTGCGACTGGGGAACCCTCAGTCCACCCCTTAGAAATGGCTGGGGATAACCTTGGCCTGGACGACATTACTAGGCCATGGAATGACTCCATCCAACGTCTTGAAGAGAAGATAGGAGACCTCATCAAAATCATAGACCCACTACAAAGAGGCTTCTAGGAGGGCTCCTCCTTCATAGCTAAGATAGAAAACTTCCCAACCCCTGCCAAGTTCAAACCACCCACGGTGTCTCCCAAGTATGATGGAAACACCAACCCTGTACATCATATTGAGATGTACCAGTTTGCGGTGGACATTTATTCAACACCGGATGAGATGAAGTGCCGGGGCTTCTCTGGGACTTTAACGAGAGCTGCACACATCTGGTTTACCTCTCTTCTGAAGAATTCAATTGAGAACTTCAAGGGCTTGGCTGAACGGTTCATTTACAATTTCTATTTTGGGGTAAGACCTCAAAAGAAGACCACCCATCTATTGTACGTCAAACAAGGGAAGAACGAGAGCCTAAGAGACTACATTGCTAGATTTAACAAAGATAAATTGGAGGTTGAGGATTATGAAGAGAATATAGCCATGAAAACCCTCATTGGAGGACTCTAGAAAGAAAATTTATTATGGAAACTTGTGGAAGACCCTCCTAAGTCTATGGAAGAGCTTTTGGAAACTGCAGGAAAGGTTATGAATGCCGAAGAGGCTATGGCCGCGAAGTATGAGGATGTGAATGGAAGTGGCAACGGGAAATTCCAAAGAAAGAAAGATGGAAAGAAGAGGTCAACCGACAACAAGTTTGCACGCTATACTCCTCTAACAACGAGCTGCGAACAAATCCTCAATGAGATCAAGAATGACCGGTCTCTGAGATGTACGGAGAAGATAAAGGCTCCTCCGCATAAGAGGAACAAGAACTTGTGGTGTGAGTTCCACCAAGACCATGGCCATATGACAGACAAGTGCTTCTCCTTAAAGGATGAGATCGAGAAGATATTGAAGTCCAAAAAGTTGAGGAAATATGTTGATGGTAAGGCCCCTAAGAGGGGAATAGATGATCCTAAAAAGAATATAGGCGATAGATGTTGAGATGACACCCCAGCAAGAAGAGACGATAATTCATATGGTGATGATGAGGACGATCCAGACCTCCCACCGAAAGATGATAATGCCCCTGTGAAGAGGGTTGGTATGATATCCATCGGTACTAACACCATATGTGGAGGACTAATAGGGGGTGGCTCCGAAGTAGCCGACCACAAAGCTCATGTGGTAGAGGCTAGTCAGTGACCAAAGTAGAGATTGTGAATTTGGCATCCTCAGAGGCAAAACAGAACATAAATAAAGTAGATATGGATACTCTTATTGTTGGTTTCTCCTGACTCGACTTTAAGGGTATCATCTTAGCTCCGCATGATGACCTTTTGGTAATTACAATAAGAGTTCATGGATGTGAGGTGCAAAGAATCCTCGTAGATGGGGGAAGTTCAACAGATGTGATGTTCTGGCCCTGTTTTAAGAGCTTAGGCCTTAGGAGAGCTAGGTTTGTACTTTATCATCATCCGTTTATAGGCTTCAGCGGGGAGAAGGTTCATCCGTTGGGCATGTATAAGATGGATGTACGAATGGGAGACGAGTGGCCTAAGAGGTTGACCTGAAAGATCAAATTTTTCGTTATGGATGAAAACGTCTTCTCGACATACAACCTCATCATAGGAAGAGTAGCCCTCAAGGATTTTGAGGCCGTGCCGTTAACGGTCCATCAAATGTTAAAATTCCCAACCCCCTATGGGGTAGGGGAAGTGCAGGGTGACCAGACCATAGCACGATAATGCTACTTCAACTCGGCTGAAGAGAGAGAGGCCCATAAGAGGGCAACTACCTCATATAACATTGATACACTTGATCCCAGGGACATAACTAAATTGAAAAAAGGTGAGGCTCAAGCCCTTATACCTTTGACTCACTTGAGTTTATATTGTATAAGTGATCATCTAGTTTGGAAATTGTGAAAATTTATGTCGATCCTAGAAATCAAAGAGCCTCAGAAATTGCTATGCCTATTCATCTCTCTTTCTTGTAGTGATCAAGACTATTGCCAACAATCACACACTTAGAATTCAATTCATGCATGTCATATTGCATTATAATGTGTGTACATGGGTTGAGTGTGTTTAAATCCCTCAATTTGATTTTTAATAATTTTTTGGGATTTTTTAAACAACTTTTAAACAATGTTTTAATAATTAAAACTTGATTTAAAAAGTTTTGGGGTCAATCTCTTAATATTATTTGTTGTATATTATGGCCTAAAGTTACCTTGGGTAGAATCCAAAAGCGCCAGAGACTTCAAGGTATTCTTTGTAATTAGTTTGGACGTGCGTTTTACATCCCTTTACTGGCCAACACCTGTCTGCCTCTGATTGGATGGAGGTGTGTTTCTTTACTGAGACAATAGCCGCGTGTGTTATCAGCCCTTGGATCATTTCTTATCAATGGTCTGCATGTTGCCTTGATGAATCCCCGTGTAGCTTTTTAAGCCAATCAGCGTTCGTTTAAGCACCGCTTTGTGTGAGCCCTTAGATTCAAGTCAATTTAAATTGACTCGATCTCAGCCCTTGGTTTTGATCAGATATCTCGAACCTTCTCCCCCCTCTATAAAAAGGACCCTTCCCTCAGACTTCGAAGACTTTTGCCATTTCATTTCCTTTGAGAAGTTGAGAGAGAAGAGAGAGAAGAGAGAAAAACAGAGAGAGAAGAGAGAGAGTTAGAAACCCTAACTTTATTCATTTATATCCTCTTCAAACCTAACCCAAACACCATATCCAAAAACACTACCCTGAGTGTTCTTGAGTGTTTGAGAGTTTGAGTTGAGTTATTTTTTTTGTTGCTGTAACCTTGTGTTCGTGAGATCTTGTTTCCAACTTAGACTTTTACTTAGATCTAGTTTCTGTTTCCATAGAAATCTCAGATCTGAGTTATTCATGTTACATTACACTTAGTTTCATTTTATTTCTCATCTTGAGAAATATATTGTTGATTATTTGCTCTAAAACGTTTTCTTACTTTGAAATCAACAATAAATGATTTTTGTTTCTTGTTCTTGTAAAACTAAACCTTTGACCTAGTTTGGAATCTCACTTGGAGGTTTTCAATCTCAAAAAGTTTTTGTTTTAAATTCTGAGATTGATTAAGACCTTGTCTGTCTTCCTAGCAAGGTATCCGTGGATTCTGGGAATGATTTAAAGGTCAAATAAGGTGAAAAGTTTTCTAAGAAGAAAGAAAAAGAAAAGATCACAGCATATAGTGTAACTGTAATTTGTTAGGACTGTTTGTACTTAATAAGTGTGTGTGTGTGTGCATGCATGTGTTAGAAAGCACCTCCACAAACACTTACACCCTACAACACGAAAAGTGTTGGTAATAAGATCTTGTGATCACAAGTCGACGTAAAGTGCTGGAACAAATAAGGTGTTGACAAACTGAGAGAACTACATCTACAATCAGAACTGCAGAGAAGTTATAAGGACACCAGAGGGTACATTCCTAAACTTATATAGGTCTGAGTTGTTTTCATGTTAGTTATATAGTTTGTAACTCATAAATTTGTTTTAGTGGATTTTTCATTTTACTCCGTAGAGGGAGTCGTGGATGTTTCCTCAATTGGTGAGGTTTTACCACGTAAAAAATTGTGAACAGAATCTTTCTACATTTTCTCATCTCAGTCTTGGTTGTGCTGTGTTTAAAACTTATTTAAACTATCTTTTAAACTTGTTGTCCAAATCTTGAATAAGATCTCGTACATACAGTTTTATTAAACACTCCTAGTGATTAATCCTTTTTTATTTAAGAAAAAAGTTTCTTCAAAAAACAACTCGGAGTTACTTAAATAGTTTATTTTCAATAAACGGCTTTAGTAACGCATTTTTTTCAATTGGTATCAGAGCTTGGTAAAACTGCTTTTAAAGAGATCCTGTGTTTCTGAAATTGTTTTCTGAAAATCAAATATGGACGAGAAAAATTAAAGATTTGGTAACTTGACCAGACCTCCAATCTTTGATGGAACCAATTTTGCTTACTGGAAAGTAAGGATGATTGCTTTCATTCAAGGAACATAGGGAGATGATGTCTGGGACATTGTTGAAAATGGTTATACTTTTCCTACTAAACCAGCCAACGAAGGAAGTAATGAGAGAGTTAATAAAGCTTTAAGTGAGTTCACTCAAGAAGAGAAAAAAGTTTCTCGAAATAATAACAAAGGAAAGAATGCCATATTTATGTCTATAAATGAACATGAGTTCAAAAGAATCTCATACTGTACCACTTCTAAGGAAGCTTGGGACACCTTAGTCACTGCTCATGAAGGAGACACTAGAGTTAAGTCTGCTAAAACCCAAATGCTTATCCAGCAGTATAACTCCTTAATTATGTCTGAGACTGAATCATTTGATGACTTCTATATGAACCTGACTGATATTGTGACCAAACTCCATGCTAATGTGATAACCTATGATAGACAAGAAATTGTATCTAAAATTCTGAGATTATTACCACAGAAGTTTGATAACAAAAGATATGCTATTGAGGAAATGTGTGATATAAATCTCACTACTGAATTACTCAGTAGTAAATTAAGAACTGTGGAAATGGAACTGGAATTTAAGAAACAATTAACCCAATCCCATAGGAAACAGACTAGTTCCAATCTAAGCTTCTCTTCTAAATTGATTAAGCCTGAGTTTAATACTTCCAATGATGAATCTGATGAGGACTGCAATATAGAGAGTTTGGACAATCAGATTGCCTTGATGACAAAACAGTTCAAGAAAATCATTAAGTTTAGAAACAAAGTGGCTAATAAACAAGGCAAGTCAAATTATCCAACTCCCTCTAGTCACAGACCTCATGAGAAAATCAATGACAAAAATCACAAGGACTCTCATATCAGACCTAATAGAGACCTTAAGAAGACTGAATGCTATAGATGTGGTAAACCGGGACACATTGCACAAGACTGTAGAGTTAATTTGAACACTCAAAACAAACACACTAGAGCTAACATCTGCAAAACATGGATGATTCAAGTGAATCTGAAAATGAGGAACCTGAGTCATCAGATGTTTTTCATCCTTGCATGTCTTTCTTTGCCAAGATTATTTATAATGATGACATGCCTATGTTTGTTAATGAGGATGAACCAAATAATTCTATGACTGATACTTCGAAAATGGTCATTACTGGTTTAGATGCTTTGATTACTGAGAATGTTGCATGTTCTACCTCGGGGTGTGTGAGTCAAAGGGAATGCGATAATGATGATGCTAATGGGTGTGTGAGTTCTAAGAATGAAGCCTTAGGGGTTACTTCACACACCACACTTAGTGATTCGGACAATGAAGACCTCCCAGACATTCACACACTTTACACTAAGACTCTCAAGAAAAGCGCTAGACTAGAAAAGACTGTTAAAGATCTTACCAAGAAATTGGAAGATCTAAGCCTGATGGTTAAACTGAATGCTGAAGAGTACACTACCTAATGTTTAAATCATGAAAGTTAAATTAAAGTTTTTGATGAAAAACTGAAAAATTTGACTGAAACAAATGAAAATCTGGAGAAAAAATACAAAGGGACATTGTTAGAATTGGAACAAACCAAAGAAAAGACAGCAACTGTTTTAAAAAAATTTATAAAATTTGAAAATAATTCTAACTGTTTTGATGAATTTGTTGCTGAATCTAAAACCGATTCTGATGATCGAACTGGTATAGGATTTTGTTCCAATTTGAAAACACAAACAAAGACTTTTGAAACTATCAAGTTTGTGTCAGGAGGCAAAAGACCTATTGAAACATGCCCATACTTTCATTCTCTAAAAACTGAGTTTGATTAAAAAAATCAAAGTTTTAACATTAGGGAATCTAGTTACTCTAGACATGAAAGTTCACCTAAGGCTAAATACATCTACCCTTCTATTAGAAAGAGTGAGTCTGCATTCAAGACTGTCACACCTAGGAATAGAATTCAGCCTCAAAATTCTATAAAACCTTTGTTCAGAGACTTTCCTAAGGAAACCCCCATCTTGAGCAATCTTTATTGCTCCTACTGTAACATATATGGTCACTCTTTCGATGGTTGCTATGCTAGGAGACTTGTTAAACCTATCTATAATCCTCGTACTTACCAGAACTTTAACTATTCTAGGAGGAGTCGAAACAATTATATACTTCCTAGACAGCCAGATAAAAACTCTAACTATAGAAAGAGAAAGACCAAACCTAAAAGAACATTTCCTAGAAGGAATCCTAAGCACTTTCCTAAACCAAATGCTCAAGACTTTCACAAAATTCAAAATCATGTGCAAAACATTTTTCAGCAAAAATCTAATGCTCGCAAATTTTATCAGTTGAGAGCTAATAAGCGCAAGATAAAAACTAGAGCAATTTGGATTAGAAAAGATTATCTATTACCACAGATGAAGTGTAATATTATTATTACTGCTTTAAAAGCCGAACACACATCATCTGGTTGGTATTTAGACTCTGGATGTTCTAAGCACATGACTGGAGATGAATCTAAACTTTTAAACAAAACCAGCTTTGCTGGTGGTAAAGTCATTTTTGGTGATGGAGTTTCATCTCAAATCATAGGCAAAGGAACTCTCCAAGAAGATGGGCTTCCTATGCTTAAAAATGTTCTTCTAGTTAAAGGACTAAAGGCCAACTTACTTAGTATTTCGCAATTTTGTGACTCAGACCATACTGTTACCTTTTCAAAGAACAATTGCAAGATTTTAAATGAAAAAGGTGAATGCATACTTACTCGATTCAGAACTCCTGACAACTGCTACACTGTCAAGAACAATTCTAAAATTTGTAATGTTGCCAGAATGGATGACAACGAGATATGGCATAACAGAATGGGTCACATAAATTACGATAATCTTAGTAAATTGTCTACTCACGACATAGTAAGAGGAATTCCAAAAATTAAACCCATTCATAATATTGTTTGTGGTTCCTGTCAAGAAGGTAAAATTGTTAAGGCCCCTCATAAGAAAGTCAAAGATATTCTCACCTCTAATCCCTTAGAACTCATCCATATGGACCTAATGGGTCCTTCCCAAACTGTTAGCCTTTGTGGACACAGTTATATCTTAGTTATGGTTGATGACTTCACCAAATTTGCTTGGGTAGCCTTTTTAAAACAAAAGTCTGACACTTTTCAAACCTTCCTAAAAATTCTTCTTAGGATTGAAAATGAAAAGGACACTCAAGTAAATAGAATCCGTAATGATAGAGGTGGTGAATTCAAAGACACTGGCATTATAGAATACTGTGACTATAATGGTTACAAACACGAGTTCAGTGCTCCTAAGACTCCTCAACAAAATGGAATCGCCGAGAGAAAGAATCGTACCTTGCAAGAGATGGCACGTGTCATGTTACATGCCAAGAATTTACCTAAATACTTTTGGGTAGAATCTATTCGTACTGCATGTCACATCATTAATAGGGTCTATCTTAGAAAGAATTCCAAACAAACCCCTTATGAACTTTGGTACAATAAAAAGCCTAATCTCAAATATCTTATAACCTTTGGCAGTACTTGTTCTGTATGCAAAGATAGGGAAATCTTATCTAAATTTGAGAGCCGGGGAGATAAAGCCATATTTCTAGGATACTCGCCTAACAGTAGAGCTTATCGAGTGTATAATCTTCGCACTAAAACCATTATGGAATCCATAAATGTAATTGTTAGTGACACTACTGTAGAAAGCAAGACTGGTGAATTACCTATTGAAGAAGAGTCTTCAAATATTTTAGAAAATGACCCTTCTGAAATAGATAATTCATTACTTATTGAGACACCTGAAGTACTTAACTGGGTTTCTAAAGATCATCCCATAAACAACATAGTTGGCAACCCTAGTGAGCCAGCGCGTACAAGATCCCAACTTAGAAATTATGCACATTATGCATGTTTTGTTTCCCTTGTGGAACCAAAGAATGTAAATGAGGCATTGAATGACTCTCACTAGATTTCTGCTATGCAGGATGAACTTTTACAATTTGTCATTCATGATGTATGGTATCTCGTTCCACGTCCTGATCACAAAAAGGTTGTTGGTACTCGTTGGATTTTCAAAAATAAAACTGATGAAAATGTGATAATAATTAGAAATAAAGCTAGATTAGTTGCTCAAGGACACTCCCAAATAGAGGGAATTGATTTTAACGAGACATTTGCCCCTGTTACTCGTTTAGAATCAGTTCGTCTGCTTTTCGCTATAGCTTGTCACATGCATTTTACATTATATCAAATGGATGTCAAATGTGCATTCCTAAATGGAATCCTGGCTGAGGAAACCTATGTAGAACAACCTAAAGGGTTCATTGACCCTAAATATCCAAATCATGTATTTCGTATGAAAAAGGCTTTATATGGCCTTAAATAAGCTCCTAGAGCTTGGTATGAGCGTCTTTCCAGTTTTCTTTTGGATAACGGTTTCAAAAGAGGTGGAAATGACCAAACTCTATTTGTCAAACATTTTGACAAAAACATTACTATTGCTCAAGTATATGTAGACGATATTATATTTGGATCAACTTCTACCTCAGAAGTAAAATCCTTTTCTGAAATTATGAGTAAGGAATTTCAGATGTCCCTTATGGGGGAGTTGCAGTTCTTCCTAGGTCTCCAAGTCAAACAAAATTCAGAAGGATTATTTGTTTTGCAATCTAAGTACTCTTTAGAGATTGTTAAGAAATTCGGCCTCGAGAGTGCTAAAGATGCTAACACACCTATGAGTACTACGGTAAAATTGTCAAAAGATGAAAATGGAAAATCTGTAGATCCTACTCTATATCGTAGTATGATTGGCACTCTACTCTATCTCATTGCCTCACGTCCTGATATCATGTATGATGTGTGTGTATGTGCTCGTTATCAAAACAACCCTAAAGAGAGCCGTTTGAATTCTGTTAAACGTATAATTAAATATGTTAAAGGCACTCAAAATCTAGGACTTTGGTACACTAATGACACACCAAGCACTATTATTGGGTACACTGATGCTGACTGGGCTGGATGTACTGATGATAGTAAAAGCACTTCAGGAGCATGTTATTATATTGGTAATAACTTGGTAGGATGGAGTAGTAAAAAATAAAACCGCACATCACTCTCGACTGCTGAATCTGAATACATAGTCGCTGGTAGTTGTTGTGCTAAATTATTGTGGCTTAAACAAATGCTAAGTGATTATGGTATTCAAGAAAACCAATTGCATCTCTATTGTGATAATCAAAGTGCGATTAATATTTTTAAAAACCCTGTTCAACACTCGCGAACAAAGCATATAAAAATAAGACATCATTTTATACGCGAATTAGTAGAAACTAAGGAATTAGAAATCAATTATCTTCCTACTGATCTACAACTCGCAGATATGTTTACCAAACCTCTAGATAATAATAGATTCATTTCATTACGTAAATCTATTGGTATGGTTTGTGCTGAGTAAATACCTTTGCTGTTTATCCACGTTTTTTCCTTTGTCCATTTGAGATAAAATGGGGGAGGAATTTGAGTCTACTAATCTCTTACATATTCTAAACAGCTTGATCTTAGTGATTCATTGAAGGTATTCCTTTTTGTACAGTCATTCTCAACTGATGTATTAGGGTATTAAATTGTAAATAGTTGAGTTATGTACTTTTTGATTTCTAGGATTTGGGTAGATAGAATTTTGGTAGGACTAAGTTCTTCTTATTTTTGTTGCCCTACGGGTCCTAGTTGACTCAAAGGAGATTTTGTCTCATATTTCCAAAGGGGGAGATTGAAGACCTTATACCTTTGACTCACTTGAGTCTATATTGTATAAGTGCTCATCTAGTTTGGAAATTGTGACAAAATTATGTCCATCCTAGAAACCAAAGAGCCTCAGAAATTGCTATGCATATTCATCTCTCTTTCTTGTAGTGATCAAGACTATTGCCAACACTCACACATTTAGAATTCAATTCATGCATGTCATATTGCATTATAATGTGTGTACATGGGTTGAGTGTGTTTAAATCCCTCAATTTGATTTTTAATAATTTTTTGGGATTTTTTAAACAATTTTTAAACAATGTTTTAAAAATTAAAACTTGATTTAAAAAGTTTTGGGGTCAATCTCTTAATATTATTTGTTGTATATTATGGCCTAAAGTTACCTTGGGTAGAATCCAAAAGGGCCAGAAACTTCAGGGTATTCTTTGTAATTAGTTTGGACGCACGTTTTACATCCCTTTACTGGCCAACACCTGTCTGCCTCTGATTGGATGGAGCTGTGTTTCTTTACTGAGACAATAGACGCGTGTGTTATCATCCCTTGGATCATTTCTTATCAATGGTCTGCATGTTGCCTTGATGAATCCCCGTGTAGCTTTTTAAGACAATCAACGTCCGTTTAAGCACCGCCTTGGGTGAGCCCTTAGATTCAAGTCAATTTAAATTGACTCGATCTCATCCCTTGGTTTTGATCAGATATCTCGAACCTTCTCCTCCCTCTATAAAAGGACCCTTCCCTCAGACTTCGAAGACTTTTGCCATTTCATTTTCTTTGAGAAGTTGAGAGAGAAGAGAGAGAAGAGAGAGAAGAGAGAAAAACAGAGAGAGAAGAGAGAGAGTTAGAAACCCTAACTTTATTCATTTATATCCTCTTCAAACCTAACCCAAACACCATATCCAAAAACAATACCCTGAGTGTTCTTGAGTGTTTGAGAGTTTGAGTTGAGTTATTTTTTTTGTTGCTGTAACCTTGTGTTCGTGAGATCTTGTTTCCAACTTAGACTTTTACTTAGATCTAGTTTCTGTGTCCATAGAAATCTCAGATCTGAGTTATTCATGTTACATTACACTTAGTTTCATTTTATTTCTCATCTTGAGAAATATATTGTTGATTATTTGCTCTAAAACGTTTTCTTACTTTGAAATCAACAATAAATGCTTTCTGTTTCTTGTTCTTGTAAAACTAAACCTTTGACCTAGTTTGGAATCTCACTTGGAGGTTTTCAATCTCAAAAAGTTTTTGTTTTAAATTCTGAGATTGATTAAGACCTTGTCTGTCTTCCTAGGAAGGTATCCGTGTATTCTGGGAATGATTTAAAGGTCAAATAAGGTGAAAAGTTTTCTAAGAAGAAAAAAAAATAAAAGATCACAACATATAGTGTAACTGTAATTTGTTAGGACTGTTTGTACTTAATAAGTGTGTGTGTGTGCATGCATGTGTTAGAAAGCACCTCCACAAACACTTACACCCTATAACACGAAAAGTGTTGGTAATAAGATCTTGTGATCATAAGTCGACGTAAAGTGCTGGAACAAATAAGGAGTTGACAAACTGAGAGAACTACATCTACAATCAGAACTACAGAGAAGTTATAAGGACACCAGAGGGTACATTCCTAAACTTATATAGGTCTGAGTTGTTTGCATGTTAGTTATATAGGTTGTAACTCATAAATTTGTTTTAGTGGATTTTTCATTTTACTCCGTAGAGGGAGTCGTGGATGTTTCCTCAATTGGTGAGGTTTTAACACGTAAAAAATTGTGAACATAATCTTTCTACATTTTCTCATCTCAGTCTTGGTTGTGCTGTGTTTAAAACTTATTTAAACTTGTTGTCCAAATCTTGAATAAGATATCGTACATACTGTTTTATTAAACACTTCTAGTGATTAATCCTTTTTTATTTAAGAAAAGAGTTTCTTCAAAAAACAACTCGGAGTTACTTAAATAGTTTATTTTCAATAAACGGCTTTAGTAACGCATTTTTTTCAGAGGCCGCGGAAGAGGTAGAATCCGTCGTCCTCAATAAGAACGAACCGAAAAAAACCATCCAAATTGGCAAGGCCTTAAAATCTGAAATCAAGGAAGAGATGATAAGATTTTTAAAGAAGAGGGATAGTGTCTTCGCTTGGATCCATGAAGATATTACTGGCATGGACCTGGAGGTTATGTGCCATAAACTTAACGTTGCTGAAGATGCTAAGCCAATCAAACAAAGATAAAGAGTTTACTCCAGGGAAAAGTATGACGTCATCAGAGAAGAGGTCAGAAAGTTGGAAGAGGCAGAATTCATTAGGGAGGTCATATACCCAGAGTGGTTATCAAACGCCATTATTGTGTCCAAAGCCAATGGAAAATGGAGGATGTGCATAGACTTCACTGACCTGAACAAATCTTGCCCAAATGACAGTTATCCTCTACCCCAGATTGATCAGATGGTAGACGCTAGGGCAGGTCATGAGCTTATGAGCTTCATGGACGCGTATTCAGGCTATAACCAGATCTTCATGGATACTGAAGACTCAGAGAAGATAACCTTCATCACATACAAGGGGACCTATTTCTATAAGGTTATTCCCTTCGGCTTGAAAAATGCAGGGGCCACGTATCAACGTCTTGTAAATAAGATGTTCTCAAATTGGCAAGACTATGGAGTTATATGTAGATGATATGTTGAGGAAGAGCTTGAAGGCCAGCACTCATATAGCCGACCTGGAGAGAACTTTTGACACCATGGACTTAGACAGGATGAAGCTCAATCCTGCCAAGTGTGTCTTCGGAGTAGGAGCTGGAAAGTTTCTTGGTTTCATTATCAATCAGAGGGGAATAGAGGCTAACCCCAAGAAAATTAAGGCTTTGCTTGATATGAAGACACCAAGAAGTATAAAAGACATTCAGAGGCTCACTAGAAGAGTCGCTGCACTCAACAGGTTTGTTTCCAGAGCTACAAATAAGTGCCTTCCATTTTTCAAGGTTCTCAGAAAAGCCTTCGAGTGGGATGAAGAAAGTGACAAGGCCTTCAAGGAGCTCAAGTCCTACCTCGGATCCCCACTTCTCTTATCTCGTCCCATTCTGGGAGAAAAGTTATATGTTTATCTAGCAGTTTCAGAGTCAGTTATAGGTGCAACCATAGTACGAGAAGATGTTGGGGGTACAAAGGCCTGTATACTTCAATAGTAAGGCCCTACAAGGGTCTGAAAAGAACTATCCTTGAATAGAGAAGTTGGCCTACGCTTTGATATATGCTTCCAGGAAGATAAAACTATACTTCCAAGCTCACTCTATGGTCATCCTCACTAATTCCCCATTAAGGCAAGTCCTCCAAAAACGTGAGAAGTTAGGCAGATTGATGACCCGGGCCATTGAGTTGGGAGAGTATGACCTTATTTATCAACCTAGGGTAGCCATTAAAGGGAAGGAACTTGCAGACTTTGTTACTGAGTTCACGTGGGAAGAAAATGAGGTTAAGAACAATCCAGTGATCATAAAGGGATCAAATAGTAACGTCTTTCGAGACCCGAAAGAGGTTGTGTCCAATAGAGCCCGAAACGAAATAGTTGAGAATAGGAAGACAAGTACCTATTCAAACATGAAACCCTATTTGAGGGAAGCTTCTCTTCGAATGAAGACGTTTGGAGCCTCTTTGTTGATGGGTCTTCTTACGAAAGTGGAAGCGGTGCATGGCTGATACTCTCAGCTTCGGATGGCACCAACGTTGAATACGCACTAAGGTTCAACTTCAAGGCATCAAACAATGAGTTAGAATATGAGGCTAGGATAGCGGGACTCTCCTTGGCAAAGACCCTTAGGGTTGATCGACTCCTACTTCAGAGTGACTAGAGGTTAGTTGTCAACCAAGTGTTTGGAGTTTATGAGGCCAAGGATGAAAGGATGGTCAGATACCTGAAGAGGGTAAGAATGATGCTATAAGGTTTTGAGGAGGTAAAGATGAAGAGGGTACCTCAACAAAATAACAACCACGCAGATGCATTAGCAAGGTTGGCTTCATCAACAAGGACAAACATCAAAAGGACAGTACCAGTCGAGATCCTGCTCAAACTGACCATTGAAGATGAAGAGGTTGCCAGCTCTTTCCTCAACTTTAACCTAGGGGACTCATGGATGGACCCCATCATCAGATATATTAGAGAGGGAGAGATGCCAGAATCGAAGCTAGAGAGGAGGAAACTGAGGTAGAGAGTTGCAAAGTTCTCAATAATAAGAGATGTCCTATATAATAAGGGATTTCTGTTACCTCTCTTGAGATGCGTTCATCCCACAAAGGTCCCTCGCATCCTACAGGAGGTACATGAGGGTTCTTGCTACAGTCACATAGGAGGAAGACCTTTGGCCAAGAGGATTATCACGTAAGGATATTGGTGGCCGACCTAGGCCAAGGATGACATAGCCTACGTGGAGAGGTGTGATAAATGCCAAAGATTATCCATTATCCCCCATTAACATCATCAACCTATAACGTCAATCAATTCCCCTTATCCATTCACAGTATGGGGGGTCGACTTGATGGGACTGTTGCCGAGAACTGCAAATAATTATCGATTTCTGATCGTTATAATTGATTATTTCTCCAAGTGGGTAGAGGCTGAGCTGATGATCATGATTACAGAGCATAAGACCTCCCAGTTCATCTATAAGGGCATCATATGCAGACATGGCCTTCCGAACACCCTCATCTAGGACAACGAAACCCACTTCAGGAATTCTTCCTTGAAGAAGTATTGGGAGAGAGTTGGGATCAAGAAATTTTTCTCTTCTCCTAGCCGACCACAGGCTAACGATCAGACCTAAGTCATGAATAGAACAATCTTGGATGGGATTAAGAAGAGGTTAGAAAAAGCTAAGGGGAGATGGACTGAAAAGGTTTATGCTGTGTTATGGGCCTACAGAACAATGGCTAGGACACCAATGGGGGAGACCCCAGTTATGTTAGTACATGGCTCAGAAGCCGTCATACCAATAGAGGTAGGACTCCACACTCACAGAGTTCAGACCTACGACCCTGAGAAGAATGAGGAAGAGATAAGACTTGACCTAGATTAGATTGAGGAGAGAAGGGAAGATGACGAGATCTGGCAGGCAGCCTACCAGCATACGAGAAGAAAGTTCTACAATCAAAGGGTAAAATCAAGACCCATAGATGTAGGAGACCTAGTGCTGAAGAACGCTACAGAAGGCAAACAAGATTCACCGTAATTGGCATGGCCCCTACAAAGATATCAAGGAGGTTATACCTGGTACCTTCCGACTAGAAAACCTTGAAGGGGAACCTTTCTCCAATCCATAGAATGCTGATCATCTGAAAAAGTATTATATATGATGTTGCAATGATTTTTATATAAACATATCATCTTATGAAGAGATTATTAATGAGAAGATCAGTTCCTATGTTAATTTTTGGTTCATTATGCTTGTGGTGAAATTTATGGGGGTAAGATCCTAGTCTGATGACCTCAGACCTTAAACATCATTAATTTGATGATATTTATAGGGGTAACATCTTAGTTTGATGACCCCAGACCTTAAACATCATAATTTAGTGAGAAGGTCTGAGGTGAAACATCATATTTTGATGACCTCACACCTTAAATATCATTAATTTGGTGATATTTATGGAGGTGAAACATCATATTTTGATGACCTCAGACCTTAAACATCACTTATTTGGTGATATTTATGGGGATAACATCTTAGTTTGATGACCTCCGACCTTTAAAACATCATAATTTGGTGAGAAGGTCTGAGGTAAAACCTCATATTTTGATGACCTCAGACCTTAAACATCATTAATTTAGTGATATTTATGGGGGTAACATCTTAGTTTGATGACCTCGGATCTTAAACATCATAATTTGGTGAGAAGGTCTGAGGTAAAACCTCATATTTTAATGACCTCAAACCTTAAACATCATTAATTTAGTGATATTTATGGAGGTGAAACATCATATTTTGATGACCTCAGACCTTAAACATCATTAATTTAGTGATATTTATGGGGATAACATCTTAGTTTGATGACCTCAAACCTTTAAAACATCATAATTTGGTGAGAAGGTCTGAGGTGAAACATCATATTTTGATGACCTAAGACCTTAAACATCAATAATTTGGTGATATTTATGGGTCTAACATCTTAGTTTGATGACCTCATACCTTAAACATCATAATTTGGTAAGAAGGTCTGAGGTGAAACCTCATATTTTGATGACCTCAGACCTAAAACATCATTAATTTGGTGATATTTATGGAGGTGAAACATCATATTTTGATGACCTCACACCTTAACATCATAATTTGGTGAAATTTATGGGGGTAACATCATCAGTCATATTATGTACCTAAGGAACGTTGCAAATAAGACCTCATTATATTCGACTGAATTCTGAGATAATTAACTTGGAGAGCAGTCATAATTATTTAGTGAAATTAATTACGATTAAAGAAAGAAAGAAAGTAAATTACGGTAATTATAATTAGGATTTTCGAGTATTTATTTAGAGAAAATTTAATTATTTGACTTGGTCATCTAGTATAGTCCAAATACCCAAGTTGTTAGGCCCGAGCACTCAAGAAGTCTGTTTTGGCCCAAACTTCTTTTTGTACTCTGATATAAAGGTGTGGTAAGGTTCATCATTAGGGTTTGTGAGGGGTGAGATAATACCATTTGCATTTTTTGAAGAGGCCAAGAGAGAGAGATCACCACATCTCACTCATAATGGAGAGTTTTCATCTCAAAAAGTTCCCACACACTTACCTAGCTTTGGGGAGGATCATATACTAGACGTCCTAAGATTTACAGAATGTTAAATAAGTTTTTCAGAGACTATGGAGGGAACTAAGGATTTCATCATCTTCTACATTTGTCTCTCCATATGAATCATAACATGATTCGCTATGGTATTGTATTCTTGAATTCTAGGTTTACTCTTTAAACATAGTTCTTATTTTTTATCAATTCATGATTAATCAAAGATATTTATGGATTAATTTTTTTCCACATTTAAATATCAATCCCAAGTTATTTTTTACAAGAATTGGTTTTCTTGAGATTGATCATGTTTTCGAAAGGTCTAAGTTATCCACTAAGAAAACCTAGCTTGGCATGTTACATGATTACACAATCTTGTATATGGAATCGTACTAACATGGTTTTGTAGTGATTCTATGTTTATATCCCTCCTATCATAGTTACTGTGGTTACCTCGATTTATCACTTGGGCCCAGATAAGAAGCCCAATCAAACACGACCCAGAGTCCAAAGGACTCGTGCCTCAACCAATTTAGTTTTGACCCTGTCAGTTCCTAAAATCTCTCTTCAGAGATATTCTAGGGATTGTGGGCTAAAGTGGGGGAGTCCCACTCCTCCACTTTCTGAAAGAACATCTATATAACAAACCCTCCGTCGGGGTAAAGGGCTTGAATGATTATTCTTGTAAAACACTCCCCGAAGTAAAGAGAAATAATATTGAGAGCACCACCGTGGACGTAGGCATTCTTGATGAACCACGTAAACTTTGTGTTGTGTGATTGTCATTCCTTACGTTTTTTATTTGTTCTGGTGATTGCCTTTTCTTATTATTTTGTGTTGAACTTAATTGTCACCACAGTTACATATATTTATTTTATGTGATTGTATCCTACAGTGGTTTATCCATAAATATTTTCTCTCCATGATTCGACATGATTGTAAGAATTAGGTTTCTATAATTATTTAATCATTAATGTATTTGTATTTTATTGTGAGGGAATGTATTGTTTGTTTATTATTATTGTTGATACCAAATTTAGTCTGCTGACATGGACCATTCACCTACTGACAACGTGGAAATTACATACGCTTCTACCAAGCAATTCAATTTCACCCAAGCAACTAAGAAACCACGAGGAATTTATGGGCCCCGAGCAGATCTTGCTCGTCCCCGAATAACTCAAGGGCCCCGAGTATCTCAAGGGTGTCGACCAGCTTAAGCGGTCCGAGCAGCTTAGGCGGTCCGAGCTACATAAGTGTACAGTATATCCAAATAAAGAGAATCTAGGATATAACTGCGCATTAAATACTCATTAATATGGTACAGATGTACAGGTCTATTGGATAACATCGCATTTTCCTTTCATTGATACGACTTGAAAGGCTATAAATACATTATAACCTCCTCATTAGCAAGGGACTCAAAATTTCTTGGTAAACCCATTATCGAGAATTCTGCAAACAGTCAGCAATAACAAATACAGTGGTCGTAGGCCATTCTTACAAGGCTGAACCACTTTAAAATTCTTTTGTCTTATATTTATATATTCATTTTTATCTGTGATTAAATAATTAGATCAAATCTAGTTTTTTACATCAATAGATTGGCGCCGTCTGTGGGAAACGACTGTAACTATCGTTTTTCACCAAAACAAGTCATCACCAATGGCTGATCATCCTGAATCCGGCAATCGAAATGCTGGAATCTCTCCGAATCCATCTACTCTTCCAAATGTCCAAGATCTGGCTGGCATAATGGCTAATTTGGCTCAGGGCCAGACGACCATGCAAGAAACCATGCGACAACTCATGCAAACTATCCAGGGTGGAACGTCAGCCTAGTCAGGACAACGAAGAATTCAAAGAAATACCCGATTACCTTCTTCGCGAACTAAGCGAAAATTATTCCCAGAGGAATCTCAATCTAGACGCACCGATTCATATCGTACTGAGAGATCGAATGATCCTTCTTATCATCATGGACGGACTTCCTCGGTACGAGCTACAGACACTCAACAAAACATCACGTTATCTCCTAAAAAGACAAGTGCTCTTGAAAGATTAAGCAGAGTCTCTCCTTTTGATCATTTAGGTCCTAGGAGGAATAGAAGTCCCCCTAGGATTGTATCATGGAACTCTCAACGACCCTCTGATTTAAAGGAAGGCTCTGCCCAATCACGACCAGCTGCTCATCGTGAAAGATCCCAAGAAGTTAATTTAACACGGTCTGTTGCTCGATCCAATAGGATCGAAGAAGAAAATGACGCATGGAAAGGTTATGTTCAGAGGTTGGAAGACAGGTTAGGAGAAATGGCTAAGGCCAAGAATCCTTTACAAATAACTTTTGTTCAAGGGACCCCCTTTGTACAGGCGATTGTGGATTTTCCCACACCATCTGTTGATGTAAAAAATTAGATTACTCTAATTATTCAATCACAGATAAATAAATGAGACAAAGAAATTTAAAGTGGTTCAGCCTTATAAGAATGGCCTACGTCTACTGTTGTCTTATTATTGAGTGTTTGGGAATTCTCGATTACAAGTTCTATCAAGAAATTCCTCTCTCGATTCCCGGGTTTGGATTCGGGGTCCAGGTTCCCTTTACAATGAGGATTGTACAATGTATTTATAGCCCTGAGGCTGTAATGTGAAAGGGTAATACATTAAATGATATACATATGAAAGGGTAATACATTTAATGCCCTCTTTGCGTGTGCGTCTGAATGATAAGCATTTAATTAGTCAGTTGAACTGTTGGTTATCCAGCTATTAATGCTTTGTTCGAGATGCAGCTCGGACCGCCTGAGTTGCTCGGACCGCCTAAGCTTCTCGGTACTCAAGAGTTCCTCGGAGAGGCATTGTTCCTCGGAGCTTGTGGGTTCCTCGGGGAACTAGTCTTCCTCGTTGTAGTCTTGTTCCTCGGAGCGCGTGGGTTCCTCGGAAGTGTTTGTTGTTGCCATGTAGATAGCCACGTGTCTTCATATGATTGGTCCATGTCAGCAGATTAAATTTGGTATCAACAGAAGCCCCCAATGTTTCATAGTTCGAAATTTGAGGGGTATGGAACATTCTTTCTCGGAATATGGTAGCTTTAAATAGTCTTCCTGATTTTTAGGAGCGTTTCCCTCGTATTTATTTCTCCTTCCCAATTCGTAGAATCATGCTTTTTTGGACTTTTTTGCGTGCTTCGATTCCCGCGTCCCTTTTCGTCTTTTTAGCCGCTGTTGTCCGTTTTGATTCCCGCACCACTTTTCATCTTTTTAGCCACCGGTAACGTAATCATACTTTTTTGTAATCATTATTTCACCATTTCCCAAGGCACGGTATTTAAACTTTACAGACACTCCCATCGTCTTCTACCTTTCAAATTTTTATCTTCGAGTTTTACGCCGTCTCTTCCTACTCTCTTGTGCGTTCATCTTTTTCGTCGTTCATTGTCAGCAGATTCATTCTTTTCCTGTAAGATCTTCTTCCTTCTTCTTCATTTATTTATTCACCATGGTTTACCCTGTTGAGTTTCTTGAGAAGTTTCGTTCTGATTTCTCCATTCCCTCATGGGTTGTTTTGGAAGAGCTTTCTGAGCCTTCTAATTACTTCCATTTGGCTGAGGGACATTGATTTCCTAGTCTCTTTTTTGCTGACTGTGGATTTTCTTTTCCACCAAATCCCTTGTGTCTGGAATTCTGTCAGTACTTTGACATTGTTCCTGCACGAATAGCCCCAACACATGGAGAATAGTTAATGGGGTGCATAGGTTAAATCAAATTCATGGAAATCAAATAGGAATTCCAGAAATCATGTACTGCTATAGATGGGCATATAATGATAATATTTTTTATTTAGAAACTAGATTTTTAAATAGAGCCTTAGTAGTCAATCTCCCTGATGCCAATAGGGATTATTTTGAACACGGGGTTATAAAAAATTGGGAACACCCTCCATTAGCTGGAGATGAGGTTTACCAGGGTCCCAGATGCCCTCCTTATGGCAATGGGATAGGTTATTTTTATTTTATTTTATTTATTTTGAAATCATGTTTCTTTTGTGTTTGATAAAATGTGCCACTGATAACAATGTTTATTTATTTGCAGTTGATAGCAAGAGAAAGTGCCCAAAAGATGCAGATGTCAATATAAGGATTTTGAAACTTATCTGGAGTCTGCATCAAAGTGTTGCCGACGAGCACATTAGATCAGCTTCGTATATGTTGCAGTACAAGAGCTACACCACTTCTTTCACTGCTCATCCAGTGATAAGTGAATCAGAGCCAGTACCAGCTTCCACAAGTTCATCGCCTGAATCCCATATTCCTTTAAGTGAAAGGATGAAGAAGAGAAGACCTCCTACTCTGTTTGAGAAAACTGCCTCCGGTTCCGGGGAGGTAAAAAGGAGTAGGATTGATGTCCAAAGGGAGGGGATAAAGAAGATTGATGCAGCTCCTCCAGCTGCTCCTGTTAAAGTTGCCGAGAAGCCCGCAGTGGCTCCGAGCAGGTCTGCTGCTTCTGGAGAGGTGATTGTGATATCACCGACCAAGGGTTCTTCCTTGGTTGAATCTGTACCTATTCCCCCGAGGAGGCTGAAGAAGAGTTTATCGGTCAATTTGGCTGATACCATTACTCAGTCCCCAGCTGTTGGGGCTGGAGTTCCCACTTTTATTTCCCCAAGATCTGCCATGAGCTCGGTAAAGTTCTGGATCATTCCCGAGGTCCAAGGTACTGAAGGAAACCTTACTCGGGATATGGTCACCTCGCTAGCTGCTCGTCATCTTACTACTGTAAGTCTCTTTACTTTGAATTTTTCATATTTCCTTTGTTATTTCTGTTTTCAACTTTCTTTCTTTTTCTGTTCACAGTTGACGAGCTGCTTTAACATAATCTTGAATAAGGATGAAGCGATTAAGGCTTCTTGCTTCTCGTCCAGTGTGGAGGGAGTTCTGGAAGAAGCTACCAAGTCTTTGGAAGATTCTCGCCAGAAATATGCTGATGACAAAGCTGTCTGGGAGAAGAAGTTTGCCTCCTCCGAGAAAGAAAAAGCTCGGGCTGTTGATGCCTCCAAGGAGTTGGAGAAGAGAATAAATTCCCTGGAGATGGCAAATAAGGAGCTTGAGGAGAGGCTCAAAACTGCTGGAGAGTTTGAAGATAAACTCAAAGCTGCCGAGGAGGAGTTGGCTCAACTTCGGGAAGTAGGTCGGCAGAAGGAGGAAACAGAAAATAAATTGAAGGCTGCTGAGAACCTGCTGTCTGAGAAGGTCTCCTCGGAGAAATTGAAGAGGAAGATGGCTGTGAAGAAGTCTTTCAGTTCTGGCTGGGACAAGGGGTGGAACAAGGGGTTGGCTGCCATGGTGTCGCAAGTGGACTATGGTAGTCTCAAATACTTTAGGGATGGATGAGTTGCTGCCCTTCAGGAGATGAAGATCGACGAGTCTTCTGAGCTCTTCCAGAGACATATCCCTGGTCCCCCTCCAACTCCAGAAGAGTTAGAAGAGGACGAAGCTACCTCCGAAGAGTCTTCTATGGTGATGGGAGATCATGCCCTAGCTATCCAACCTGCTGCCGAGGAAAATCAACAAATCGTTTCTTCCTCCGAGCAACTGCCTATTCTCCCCGAGCAACTATCCCTTCCTTCCGAGCAACCTACCTCTTCATCCCAACCTCCCGAGAAGGTTTTGGGAGATAAGGAAATGGTGTAGTGTTGTTCGAGTTTCTCTTTATTTTGTTTCTCTTTATCAAATGTAACCCAGAAGATGTAACTCTGAACTATGATCTAATAAAACTTGAACTTTTTTGCATACTGTTGTCTATCTTTCATTCATACTCCGCTTATTCTTCTTATTGATGATTGTTCTTCTTTCTCTGCTAGTTTCTGGCTAGAATGGAACTGCTATCTACCCATGATACAAAGTTGCTGCGACAATGTAATGAGTAATTTAAGGCTGGTCACACAGACCTGAGTACTGCACAAGTTATCGACATACTTGGTCATGATGCTTCAGAATAGGCAGTGGAAGCATATCAATATCCGAAGTGTCTTCTTGATAGGGATGTAGCCAATAACGTTGCCTATTATGAAATGATTGAGGATCTTCAAAGCACCCTTGAGGACTTTCAGCTTCAATACAAAGAATCCACTGCTTTGTTGCATGAGTGGTACGAGAAGAAGTACCAGCAGATCATTATCGACAAGGGCTACGAGAAGCTTTTTGCTGGGTACGATGTAAAGGAGAGAACCTTGAGAGGTGAGGTCGAAGAATGCAGACAGATTGCTGAGTTGTTGGAAAAGGAAAACAACAACCTGCAGAAGGAGCTGTCATAATTGAAGTCTGTAGCTTCCACTTCTAGTGCCTTGATCCTAGTGACCAATGAGGGATTTTCGTTCTTAGAGGTTGAGAACGCCAAGTTGAGGGATGAGTTGGAGACTTTGAAGAGCTCTGGCACCTCTTCATCTTCTCGTGGTCGAGCAAGAGCTCCTCGGGGATGAGCAAGAGTAGCTAAGGTTCTTGTCGAGGAACAGAGGACTCAGTCTGCCTTAGAGAACCAGACTTTCCAATTAATAGCGAAGAATCAGGCGTTGTCTGATATGTCAAAGAAGATTAGGGACCTGGAAAAATAGCTCTCTGCGCAGAAGTCAGTCTTGGAGAATAAGGAGCTTTTCATCAAGAATCTCCACAGGCAGATGGAGAAGCTAACATATCAGTTCCACAAATAGCCCAAGGAGTTCTGGATGGCTGGATACAACGAAGCACTATTCCACTTGGACGATCGTATCCAGAATGCCAACAATGAGGGCTATAAGCAAGGCTGGATGAATGCCTTAGGTGTGTTAAAGCTCGAACAAGGTCATTATCTGTGGGACTACCATGATCCCGGGCTGCTCGACTTACCTGTGCCACCATACAAACTGGACATGAGTTGGATCCATGCTCGGGCCATTCCTCGGAGATTAATTTCAAAGTATCTCGGTGACTACAATTTACATTCTCAAACCGAGGTATCTCGTCCCGAGCATCTCTTAGATCGACCATCCTTGATGAATGTCAGGATGTTGAAGGATCTCAACTTCATCAATTCTCCTCTGTCCTTAAATGATCCGCCTGTTGGCGAGGAACCTGTGTCAAAAGCAGAGGGGAAGAGACCTGTAGAATAGGAATTTTTGATGTAATAGTTAGTTGGCATTTCAATATCAATGTACTTTTCATTTTATTATCAATGTAATTTATTTTGAATTTAATGAAAGACTTTCATTTTTATTTGCAAATCTTGATTGTATTTGTCTTGTAATTATCAAACACTTTATATTTGTGCATATTTGTTAAAAAGATAACAATAACGTGTTGTTTTTCAACCAACTCAGTAACAATTAAAAAGTTACAAGTATCAATACTGTTGCTCGATCACTTAATAATGAGTATAAAAATGTTGTTTAAAATGTTTCCAACCAACCAAGGTTGTTAGATTCTCTATGTCGACCAACTACAGTTAGTGGGTTTTTATCCCCGACCAGCTATAGTTAGTCTTTTTGAAATAATTTTACCCATAAAATGTTTTCGACCAACCAAGATCGATAAATTTTTCTTGTCGATTAACTACAGTTGGTGGGTTTTTATCTCCGACCAGCCATAGTTAGTAGACTTTTATCGCTTTCTGGATGTAATCTTACCTCCCGACCAACATAAGTTGGCATTTGCGAGCATATTTCGTTTCCTAGCCAAATAGGTTGGCATTTTTAGGAATATTTCATTTCCTAGCCAAACAGGTTGGCATTTTTAGGAATATTTTGTTTCCTAGCCAAACAGGTTGGCATTTTTAGGAATATTTTGCTTCATATCCAACCGAAGTTGGCATTTTTAGGAATATTTGGTTTCCTATCCAACCGAAGTTGGCATTTTTAGGAATATTTGGTTTCCTAACCAACCGAAGTTGGTATTTTTAGGAATATTTTGCTGAGCAGTCTAGAGCTTTGCCGAGTAGTGTGTAACACTAGTATTCCCCGAAAAATTCTCAATAAAAGGAAGAACTTTGGCAGAATATCTTCATTTTATTTATAATGATGGAACTGCATTACATGGGAATATACATCACTGATAATACTCGCGTAGGTGCTCTGCGTTCCATGCATTCTTAAACTCCTCTCCCTCTAGAGTTGCTATTCGATAAGTTCCTAGTCGAACAACTTCTGTAACTCAGTATGGTTGTGACACCCCGACTAATTAAATACCGGGTAGCTACTCCTTTATAAAATTAATTCAAAATGCCAAGTTGGCTCAGTTAATAGCATCACTGTCGAAAACATTTTATTATTTCTAACCACCTAGTATTTAAAAAGCAAGTTGCCAAATTTTAATTTAAGTCTGATTAACATGCAACAAGTGTAATGAAGAAATAAATAACACCATTCACCATACTGAAGTAAAACGAATAACCATCACAATAGAGTAAATAAAGTCTGGAGGAAAACTCCTCACTACAATCCCATAACTGAAATAAATAAACTGAAACAATACATGCTAAGGTCTGAAAACTGAAATGTAAAAGATGCTCTAAATAGAAATGGGCAACATGCCCTACAACTGATAGATAGTGACTCTGGAATCCAAAAGATAGAAGCGTCTATAAGCAAATCCCTGTAGCTTCCACAAACAGCTACAGCTCGTCACCTGAATGAGAATCCTATGCTTGGTGTCCCTGTGGCTAGGCACCTAAAATGGTTTTACAAAGAAAAAGAGATTTGAAAAGCAAACGGGTCAGAGCCCGAATGTGGAGTTATATTTTAAAAACCTGCAAGTGCTTTAAAAACATTTAAAACATTAAATGCAAAGTACATGTTAGGACGTACACTCGCATGATATTCTCACCTCTCGTCTAACTGTGCACTCCTAACGTACGTACCCATCTATCTCGACCCATACTACTAGCTAACTGACAACATAACTAGCTAGACTGCCAAAGGTCCTACCCATATTACTCGGTTCCATCTAACATAACAACGCTCGTAATTAATTAGAGGTTTAACGTAAACTCAGTTACTAAATATGCCATTGATATAACTATCAGTTAACTCCTTATATATCTCGAAACAATACCGTAATACATTTACAACATTAACATGAGGATTCCCATTAATTAAATGTATATTATTCACATCATAAATATACGATACAAGCACCCCGCAATCTAAGCTATGGTGCACACATACTCTGCTATCCATCCCGGTACATCACGTACATAAGGATCACATATTCCGAATCTCTCAGGAATAGTTCAGATAACACAAATCACAAATAGTGGAGGCGAACACAGTCACCATCACATGGGTCACGCACATACCTACGCTCCCATGATCATGCAGACTTATTAATATCACAATAAGTCCTTCTATGACCTATGTTCATCAAGGTACCAGTCTATATCCCCCCCGTAGGCACACAAGGATTAGAGGGTCCTAAGCGAACGTAACCTCCCGTGATAGCAAGTATGGTAGGTATGTCATACAAACAATCCATATACCAATACTAAGTAAACACACATCTTAGTAATACCGTATTTTAATCGTAGTACATATCGCATTCTCGTACTAAGTATAATTATCGCAATTCGTACTATTCCGGTTTGTAATTATACGCGCCATAATTCATCCTCACATCGTAGTAGACACTCACGTCTCAACCCAAATGGTTCATTGAATATAACTCTCGTATATAATTTACTCCTCTCAATAACCCAAAAGTCCCAAGTCTAACCTCACATCAATAAAGGAAGGTCATCTATATCCTCGAACAAGTTTACGGGACTCCAAAAATCAAAACAGTCCAAAAAGGACCAAACTGTCAACTCGTTAGAAGTCTCGTTCGAACGAGACTTCGAACGAGTTTGGACTATCAGGTCGTTAGAAGTCTCGTTCGAACGAGGCTGTTCGAACGAGATCCAGTTCGTTCGAACGAACTGTCCCTTCTAACGATATCTCGTTCGAACGAGATATTGAACGAGATCACTACTCGTTAGTAACGACTGGTCAACTCGTTAGAAGCTCGTTCGAACGAGTTCGTTCGAACGACCTGGGGGCTGCTTCTAACGAGCTTCCATCTTCGGCCCAGAATTTTCCCATCTCGTTTTTCACCATTTTTATCACTTCAATCCTTCTCCAAAGTTCGTTCTAACAATGATTTAAGTCCTCTAATCATACTAAAACATGCTTATGTCATAAACTAACGTCTTTTAAGGTAATAAGGCATCCTAAACACCATTAAATCCCAAGATTTTATACTTTTCCCCAATATCATCAAGAACATGAACCCTAGATATATATCAACATCAAATTCCAGAATTTAATTCGTTTTTCTTTCACCCAATCATGTATTAACATCAGATTAATTGTCTCCAAACTATTCTACATGCAATTCTCTTCATAATTTCTCAAGTTCTATGATCTAGACTACATGGGTTTTCATATCTTATCAAGAACAAACCATAAATCCGAATTTTCTAACATGGAAAGAACATTTGCTGAAATTAAACATAATTAAACCACTTGCCTTGGTTTGATTTCTGATTTGGTGAAGGTTTGGTGAAGATTCTGCAGAGTTTCCTCTCTCTCTAAGTTCCTTCTCCAATGGTGGCTCAAGGTGGCTAGGGTTTGATTTGGGGAAGATTGTAAACCTAATGTTAACCTCCGTAGCTTAAAGGGTTAATATGGGTTGGTTATGGGCTTAGTGGGTCAATATCCACATCAGATTTAATTAACCAATTTTCGTCACTTTTAATTCCTCAAAATGTAAAATTACCAAAATACCCTTTAAGTTGCCGGTATGGCCTAAAAATACCCCGGGACCCAAACTATACCCCCGGCTAGTATTTTCTGACTATCTCGACCCTTCCGGACTCGTTGGAGCACTCAAAACAACCATACGGATTATAGATTTTAAATTCACATTTATTAACAAAATATTATACCGTGACGCGGCGGTCCCACGCGTCTCAATAAAATTTCTAAAATGCCGTATATAAATCCCACGACAAATTTTATAATACCAAGTTCATATATAATCATATATGCACATAATCAAATACCAATTCGCATCTCATTAGTATTTATAACCCGGATTAATTTCCAATTAATACTCATTTAATTAATTAATCCCAAAAATAAATATAGACAAAAGTACAGGGTATTACATACTTCCCCCCTAATAACTGAATTTCGTCCCGAAATTCGAAACTAGAAAGTACCTGCTAAAAACAGCTCTGGATAACACTCGCGCATCTCAGCCTCGTGCTCCCATGTGGACTCCTCGACATTGTGATGTCGCCACTGAACACGCACTAACAGAACTATCTTTGACCGCAGTTTCCTCTCGCTTCGGTCCAAAATAGCAATTGGCCCATCCTCGTAGGAGCTATCCGGCTGGAGATCGATGTTCTCCACAGCAATGTGAGAATGAGCCAAATTATCTCTAAGATATTTCCTCAGTGAGGAAATATGGAACACGTCGTGAATCCGATGCAAGTGCTCTGGTAGTCCAAGTCTATACGCAACGGGTCCGATCCGCTCAATAATAGGAAACGGCCCCACATACCTCGGTGCCAACTTCCCCTTCTTCCCGAATCGCATAATCCCCTTCATTGGAGATACCCTGAGCAAAACCTAGTCCCCCACTTGGAACTCCCTGAAAAACCTCTTCGCATCAGCATAACTCTTCTGCCTGTCTTGAGCTACCCGAATGCGACTCCGAATCAACTCAATCCTTGCCGAAGTATCCTGAATCACTTCCGGCCCAAGTAGTTTGTTGTCCCCCACTTCTAACCAACATGCTGGGGAACGACAAGGCCTACCGTACAACGCCTCAAACGGAGCCATGCCAATCGTGAACTGATAGGAGTTGTTGTAAGCAAACTCCACCAGTGGAAGGTACTGCTCCCATCCACCCCCGAAGTCAATAATGCACATGCGTAGCATGTCCTCCAACATCTGATTGGTGCGCTATGTCTGCCCATCGGTCTGCGGATGATAAGCCGTACTCAACCGCAACTCCGTGCCCATTGCCTCCTGGAAACTTTCCCAAAACCTCGAAACAAATATCTTGTCTCTGTCAAACACGATATTTAGGGGCACACCGTGAAGTCTCACAATCTCTGAAATGAAGAGCTGGGCATACTATCCCGAAGTGTAATCAGTCCTTACGGGTAAGAAGTGAGCGACCTTGGACAACCTGTCCACAATTACCCAAACGGAGTCATGACCCCTCTGCGACGTAGGCAACCCCGTAATAAAGTCCATGGATATGCTCTCCCACATCCATACCGGGACCTTCAATGGTTGTAACAATCCTGCTGGTCTCTGATGATCCACTTTTACAAGCTGACAAGTGGTGCATTTGGAGACAAACTCAACGATATCTCTCTTCATACCGCTCCACCAATACTGCCGTCTCATGTCTTGGTACATTTTGTCCCCTCCGGGATGTACCGCGAACCGTGAGCCGTGCGACTCTGTCATAACATCGTGTCGCAATTCCTCTCCTTCCGGAACTACCAATCTCCCATTGAAGCGTAATCCCCCGTCTGAGCTAACGGTATAGGATTCGGCTCCCTCTGCTAGCAATCGAACTATCTGCTCCTGACAGAACGAGTCATTAGCGTGTGCCCGTACTACCTTCGTGACAATCTGCGGTGTAACGGTCATCACAGACATGAAAGATCGGGCCACTGCATCCTGGTGTCCCAATTCCTTCCACTTAGCCTTCCACACCTCTGCCACCTCATCTGCTGGCCTACGGCTCAACGCGTCTGCTACCACGTTAGCCTTACCCGGGTGGTACTGGATGTCGAACTGGTAATCCTTCACAAATTCAAGCCACCTACGCTGCCGCATATTCAGTTCCTTCTGCGTGAATAGATACTGTAGTGACTTGTGGTCCGTGAACAGCTGAAACTTCTCCCCCAAAAGATAGTGCCTCCAAATCCGTAAGGCAAATACCACTGCTACCAACTCCAAATCATGTGTGGGGTAATTTTTCTCATGAGGCTTAAGCTTACGGGAAGCATAAGCTATGGCCTGTCTCTCCTGCTGCAATACACCTCCCAGTCCTTGCAAAGACGCATCGGTGTAAACCAAATACTCAACTCCCGGTCTCGACAATGCTAACACAGGTGCTGAGGTCAATTTGTCCTTCAACTCATCGAATGCCAACTGACAGGCATCACTCCAGATATATGGGACACCCTTACGAGTAAGATGTGTCAAAGGACCTGCTATCTCCGAGAAACCCCGAATAAACCTCCTGTAGTATCCTGCCAAACCCAAGAAACTACGAATCTCCGTTGGTGTCGTGGGCTGTCCCCACTCCCTCACCGCTGACACCTTCCCCGGATCGACAGATATTCCCTGGTCGAAAATAATGTGACCCAAGAACTGGACTTCCTTCAGCCAAAACCCGCACTTCTCATATTTTGCATACAACTCGTTCTGACGGAGTGTCTGCAAAACCTGCCTCAAATGCTCGGCGTGCTCCTCCTCTGTCTGAGAGTAAACCAGAATATCATCAATGAAGACAATGACAAACTGGTCTAGGAAATCCCTGAACACTCTGTTCATCAAGTCCATAAACACTGTTGGAGCGTTGGTCAAGCCGAAAGGCATAACCCGAAAGTCGTAAGAACCATATCTCGACAAGAATGCGGTCTTCGAGACATCCTCCTCCCTGATACGCAACTGATGGTATCCTGACCTCAAGTCAATCTTCGAGAAGAAAGAAGCTCCTCTCAACTGGTCGAATAAGTCATCGATTCGAGGCAACGGATACTTATTCCGTATCGTGACCTTATTCAACTCTCGGTAGTCCACACACAATCTCAGTGAACCGTCCCTCTTCTTCACAAACAAAACTGGAGCGCCCCAAGGTGAGGTACTCCTGCGAATAAAGCCCTTCCCTAACAGCTGCTCTATCTGATCCCGTAGCTCTCGCATCTCAGCTGGAGCCATAAGGTACGGTGCACGTGCTATAGGTCTCGTACCCGGTAGCAAATCTATAACGAAGTCTATCTCTCGACTGGGTGGTAAGCCTGGTATCTCCTGAAACACATCCGAATACTCCCTGACAACCGGGATCGAATCTAAAGGAATCACAACCTCCTTAGAGGTATCCTCCTCTATGTAATACAGATGAGCGGATCCTCCCTCTGGGCGAGGAATCGCCACTATAAACATCTCTTGCCCCGGAATGGCAAAAACAATGCTCCCGCTGAAGCAATCAATCATGGCCCGATATGCTACGAGCCAATCCATACCGATGATCACATCGTGAACATGCATGTCTAACACTAACATGTCCGCAGGCAATACCAAACCACCAACCTCTACCCCCACTCCCCGGCATAAAAAAAAAATAAGTGACCCACTCCCTAATGGTGAGTCGACACACGTCACTGTGCTCTCTGTCGTAGCTAACAATCCTAAAGCTTTCGCGAAGTGTGTAGCTATAAAACAGTGTGTAGCACCCGTATCAAATAACACCCGACTTATAGTGCCATGGATAGGAAACGTACCCTCGATCGCGGGCGGTGCCTGTGGAACTGCAGCCTGGTGAACGTTGTAGACACGTCCATACTATAGCTGCCCCTGCTGAGCTGGGACTGCTGGAATGGGTGGCAATGCTGCCATCTGTGGCGGTGCAGGAAGAGCGGCGGGAAACATAGGTCTCTGTGGCTCCTAGCGAGCACCCTGCTGCTGCTGCTGTGGGGCCCTGCCCCTATCAGGACAATCTTGCTTCTTATGGCCAGTCTTGCCACAAGTAAAGCACTTCCCTGGGAAGTTCCCTCCCTTCTGCCCCTGCTGTCCCCGGCCCTGGTGGCCGTTACCATTCCTCCCTTGGCCCTGCTGGCCCTGATGAAACTGCTGCCCATTCTGTCCCTGTTGGCCCTGATGGCCGTTTGGACCCTGATGGCCCTGGCGGAAACCTCCCTATCCCTGCCTGTAGTTCCCTGACCGGAACCTCTTATTATCCCCCTGCTGGGTACCCTGCTCATTCTGTCTCTGCCCCTGACCAGATTGTGCCCCGCTGGCACCATGTCCTCCAGTCCTGCCCTGATGGCTAGACTCCCCCGCCCGCTTGCCCTCGGCCATGTGAAAACGGTGGTCCTGGCAGTGCAATAATGCTGCGTTAACCACATCAGAATACGTGGCCAACGATAGGTTCCCTAGCAGATGCTGACGGATCCTCCAATTCAACCCGTCGGTGAACTTCTCAATCTTCTTCTTCTTCTCTGTTGGAATCTCGTCAGGAACGATATTCAACAGGTTAGTGAACTCGGCCTCATACTCGGCCACTGTCTTGCCCTCCTGCTTCAGACTCATCAGCTTCCTCCTCATTTCTGTATGAACTGCGGACGGAAAGTACTTGCGGTCGAACCGCACCCAGAACTCCTGAATCGTGAGAGTATACCTCTCCTCTGCGGTGGTAATAGACTCCCACCACTGTAGCGCAGATCCCACTAGCTTGAAAGTAGCTAGCACCTGTTTCTGAATATCAGTGCACTCATGCATCCTCAAATGCCTCTGTATGTCCTTCCTCCATTGGCTCGAGACTACCACATCTGAGCTACCAGCAAACTCTGGCGGATGCGCTTTTTGAAAAGCGTCACGTATACGCTCCCAAGCAGACGGAAATGCATTAATCTGTACTGGCACGGCAACCGGCGCCTGTGGTGGTGCCTGCTGAATAACGGCAATCGCGGCATTCACCGCTTGAGCTACTATAGCTGCAACCTCAGCGGCATTCAACATACCCTGAACTGGAGCGGGCTGGGCTTCGGGCGTTGCATTCCTGGGAACTCGTCGTGCACGTCGTGGAGGCATCTGAAATAAGAACAAAGTTTATAAGTTCGCGGTTTATAAACTTAAAATAGCTGAAGAACGAAGCATACACAAAAGAGTACAACAATCCTAAAATATAGGGCTCTATATCAAAGAAACGTAGCGGAAACATAATAGCCGTACAGATCCTATAGGACACTAGAACCTGATGCTCTGATACCACCTGTGACACCCCGACTAATTAAATACCGGGTAGCTACTCCTTTATAAAATTAATTCAAAATGCCAAGTTGGCTCAGTTAATAGCATCACTGTCGAAAACATTTTATTATTTCTAACCACCTAGTATTTAAAAAGCAAGTTGCCAAATTTTAATTTAAGTCTGATTAACATGCAACAAGTGTAATGAAGAAATAAATAACACCATTCACCATACTGAAGTAAAACGAATAACCATCACAATAGAGTAAATAAAGTCTGGAGGAAAACTCCTCACTACAATCCCATAACTGAAATAAATAAACTGAAACAATACATGCTAAAGTCTGAAAACTGAAATGTAAAAGATGCTCTAAATAGAAATGGGCAACATGCCCTACAACTGATAGATAGTGACTCTGGAATCCAAAAGATAGAAGCGTCTATAAGCAAATCCCTGTAACTTCCACAAACAGCTACAGCTCGTCACCTGAATGAGAATCCTATGCTTGGTGTCCCTGTGGCTGGGCACCTAAAATGGTTTTACAAAGAAAAAGTGATTTGAAAAGCAAACGGGTCAGAGCCCGAATGTGGAGTTATATTTTAAAAACCTGCAAGTGCTTTAAAAACATTTAAAACATTAAATGCAAAGTACATGTTAGGACGTACACTCGCATGATATTCTCACCTCTCGTCTAACTGTGCACTCCTAACGTACGTACCCATCTATCTCGACCCATACTACTAGCTAACTGACAACATAACTAGCTAGACTTCCAAAGGTCCTACCCATATTACTCGGTTCCATCTAACATAACAACGCTCGTAATTAATTAGAGGTTTAACGTAAACTCAGTTACTAAATATGCCATTGATATAACTATCAGTTAACTCCTTATATATCTCAAAACAATACCGTAATACATTTACAACATTAACATGAGGATTCCCATTAATTAAATGTATATTATTCACATCATAAATATACGATACAAGCACCCCGCAATCTAAGCTATGGTGCACACATACTCTGCTATCCATCCCGGTACATCACGTACATAAGGATCACATATTCCGAATCTCTCAGGAATAGTTCAGATAACACAAATCACAAATAGTGGAGGCGAACACAGTCACCATCACATGGGTCACGCACATACCTACGCTCCCATGATCATGCAGACTTATTAATATCACAATAAGTCCTTCTATGACCTATGTTCATCAAGGTACCAGTCTATATCCCCCCCGTAGGCACACAAGGATTAGAGGGTCCTAAGCGAACGTAACCTCCCGTGATAGCAAGTATGGTAGGTATGTCATACAAACAATCCATATACCAATACTAAGTAAACACACATCTTAGTAATACCGTATTTTAATCGTAGTACATATCGCATTCTCGTACTAAGTATAATTATCGCAATTCGTACTATTCCGGTTTGTAATTATACGCGCCATAATTCATCCTCACATCGTAGTAGACACTCACGTCTCAACCCAAATGGTTCATTGAATATAACTCTCGTATATAATTTACTCCTCTAAATAACCCAAAAGTCCCAAGTCTAACCTCACATCAATAAAGGAAGGTCATCTATATCCTCGAACAAGTTTACGGGACTCCAAAAATCAAAACAGTCCAAAAAGGACCAAACTGTCAACTCGTTAGAAGTCTCGTTCGAATGAGACTTCGAACGAGTTTGGACTGTCAGGTCGTTAGAAGTCTCGTTCGAACGAGGCTGTTCGAACGAGATCCAGTTCGTTCGAACGAACTGTCCCTTCTAACGATATCTCGTTCGAACGAGATATCGAACGAGATCACTACTCGTTAGTAACGACTGGTCAACTCGTTAGAAGCTCGTTCGAACGAGTTCGTTCGAACGACCTGGGGGCTGCTTCTAACGAGCTTCCATCTTCGGCCCAGAATTTTCCCATCTCGTTTTTCACCATTTTTATCACTTCAATCCTTCTCCAAAGTTCGTTCTAACAATGATTTAAGTCCTCTAATCATACTAAAACATGCTTAGGTCATAAACTAACGTCTTTTAAGGTAATAAGGCATCCTAAACATCATTAAATCCCAAGATTTTATACTTTTCCCCAATATCATCAAGAACATGAACCCTAGATATATATCAACATCAAATTCCAGAATTTAATTCGTTTTTCTTTCACCCAATCATGTATTAACATCAGATTAATTGTCTCCAAACTATTCTACATGCAATTCTCTTCACAATTTCTCAAGTTCTATGATCTAGACTACATGGGTTTTCATATCTTATCAAGAACAAACCATAAATCCGAATTTTCTAACATGGAAAGAACATTTGCTGAAATTAAACATAATTAAACCACTTGCCTTGGTTTGATTTCTGATTTGGTGTAGGTTTGGTGAAGATTCTGCAGAGTTTCCTCTCTCTCTAAGTTCCTTCTCCAATGGTGGCTCAAGGTGGCTAGGGTTTGATTTGGGGAAGATTGTAAACCTAATGTTAACCTCCGTAGCTTAAAGGGTTAATATGGGTTGGTTATGGGCTTAGTGGGTCAATATCCACATCAGATTTAATTAACCAATTTTCGTCACTTTTAATTCCTCAAAATGTAAAATTACCAAAATACCCTTTAAGTTGCCGGTATGGCCTAAAAATACCCCGGGACCCAAACTATACCCCCCCGCTAGTGTTTTCTGACTATCTCGACTCTTCCGGACGCGTTGGTGCACTCAAAACGACCATACGGATTATAGATTTTAAATTCACATTTATTAACAAAATATTATACCGTGACGCGGCGGTCCCACGCGTCTCAATAAAATTTCTAAAATGCCGTATATAAATCCCACGACAAATTTTATAATACCAAGTTCATATATAATCATATATGCACATAATCAAATACCAATTCGCATCTCATTAGTATTTATAACCCGGATTAATTTCCAATTAATACTCATTTAATTAATTAATCCCAAAAATAAATATAGACAAAAGTACGGGGTATTACAATGGTCCATGCCAATTTGCCTCCAGTTTGTTGTGCTTTTGGATTACTTTCTTCAGCGCATAGTCTCCTTCTTTCAGGTTGCCCTTCTTCACCTTCTTATTATAGAATAGAGTTGTTCGCTGTTGATATGCAGCATTTCTGATGGCTGCTTCTTCTCTAACTTCCTCGAGCATGTCTAAATCTAGTCTTCTCATTAAGTCGCTAACAGGGGAATTAAAATTTAGTACCCTGTGTGTTGGGAGGCCCAACTCGGCAGGTATAACGGCTTCAGTTCCAAATGCCAGCATATATGGTGTTTCTCCAGTTGCTACTCGGGGAGTAGTTTGATAAACCCAGAGTACTGTTTGTAGCTCGTTGATCCAATTCGATTTTGCATCATCCAGTCTTTTCTTCAAGCCATTTAGTAGCGTTCTGTTTGTCACTTCAGTTTGTCCATTGCTTTGAGGATGGTCTGGTGTTGAGTGGACCTTCAAAATGTTTGACTGATGACAATAGGCGGCAAACTCCTTGTTATCGAATTGTGTTCCATAGTCTGTGATGAAGGCATGAGGTAGACCATATCGACAAATGATGTTCTTCCAAACAAATTGGTACACCTTCTCGTACGTCATGTCAATGAGTGGCTCAGCTTCTACCATTTAGTAAAATAATCCACTGCGACGACGAGGTACTTGAACCTTTCTCGGGTCGTTGGCAGTGGCCCAACCAAGTCAATTCCCCACATGGAAAATTATTAAAGGGGAAGTTATGGGTGTCAACAATGCTTGTGGAGTTCTTCGGAAGGAGGAAAAGCACTGGCACTTGTCACATTTCTTGGCATAGGTTATAAAATCAGCTCTCATTGTTGGCTAGTAGTATCAATGCGTCATCACCCTTTGTAAAAGCGTCCGACCTACTACATGTGCTCCACAGGACCCTTCATGGATCTCTTCAATCAATTCATTCACCTCGGAGGGATGTACACATCTCTGCAAGCCTGCCATAATTCCTCGTCTATACAAAACACCATTAGTTAATACATACCGAGCAGTTTTAAATTTCAATTTCTTGGCTGCGAGCTTGTCAATTGGTAATTCTCCTCCTTCAATATATGCCCTGATGGGATCCATCCAAGATGGTTCTAAATCAAGGGTGATAAAGTTCATCGTCAGATCTTCATCTATACTCCGACCAGCTAGCACTTCAATTGGGATTGTTCGTCGTAGCTCGGTGCGAGTAGCTGATGCTAGTCAAGCTAGGGCATCTGCTCTCACATTCTCCATTCTTGGTATTCTGACCAGCTGAATAGTGGCAAATTCTGACACCAGTTCCTTTGCCTTTGCATGATATCTGATCATTAATTCTCCTATAACTGCATATACTCCCAACATTTGATTTATGATCAATTGAGAATCATTGAAGACAATAATCTGCTGTGCCTTCATAATTTTTGCTAAACCAAGTCCTGCAATCATGGCCTCATACTCTGCCTCATTGTTGGAAGCTTTGAATTGGAAACGCAAGGCGTATTCCATATCGACCTCATCCGGAGTGCTTAAAACTATCCCCGCTCCACATCATGTAGTACAAGATGATCCATCTACATATAACCTCCATATAGGTAACTCGTCTTCAAATTTATGATCAGTCAGAGTTCCTCGGTGAAATATTTATTGCTTCCTTTCCTCCTCTGATTTTTTTTGCTCTTCGTCGATCATTTCTTCTTTCCCTTTTACCAACCGGAGTTGGTCTGAGCTCGAATTCAATGATCCTGTAACATCCACTTGCCCTTTTACCAACCGGAGTTGGTCTGAGCCAGTGTTTGTTGATCCTGTAACATCCACAGGTTGATTAGTGAGCAATTCTTATTCCTCGTCCGTAGTTCTCACAACTATCTCTGCGTCACGTCCTATAACATCCACACGCCCTTTTACCAATCGGAATTGGTCTGAGCCTATGTTTGTTGGTCCTGTAACATCCACAGGTTGATCAGCGAGCAACTTTTGTTCCACGGAGCTATCAAGATAGTTGAACTCCGCTATAAAATCTGCTACCGCCTGCCCTTTAAGCGATGATCTGGGTTCATAGAATATATCATATTCACCGAGCTCTATTGCCCAGTACATCAATCTTTCTAATTTTTTTAGATTATGGAGGGCTTGCCTCAATGGCATATCAGTATATACTACTATGATATGAGCCTGGAAGTATGGCCTCATTCTCCTATTTGCCTCAATAAGCGCCAGTGCTAACTTTTCCAGCCTTGGATATCTGATCTCTGCTCCTCGGAAGGCCTTACTTGTGTAGTAAATTGGTTTTTGCACTCCATTCTCCACTCTGATTAACGCCGAGCTAACTGCAATCTCGGACACTACAAGATACAAGTACAATTTTTCTCCCATCACTGGCCTGGACAACAGTGGAGGTGCTCCCAAGTATCTCTTCAAGTCTTGAAAAGGCTTTTCGCATTCATCATTCCACTCGAAAGTCTTTCTGAGTGTCTTGAAGAATGGGAGACATCTATCAGTTGCTCGTGACACAAATCTGTTGAGTGCTGCTACTCATCCTACGAGACTTTGTACTTCCTTCTTCGTCGTTGGAGATCGCAGCCCTAATAGAGCTTTGATCTTTTTTGGATTTGCCTCAATGCCCCGCTGATTGACAATGTATCCGAGAAACATGCCTTCTCGTACTCCAAATATGCACTTCGTCGGGTTCAGCTTCATTTGATATTTATCTAGTTGATCAAAAGTCTGACTTAAGTCAACTAGATGATCGGCAACTTTCTTGCTTTTCGTCAGCATATCGTCAACATAGACTTCCATATTGTCACTGATTTGTTTAGCAAAGACCTTGTTCATCAGCCTCTGATATGTCTCACCTGCATTTTTCAAACCAAAAGGCATAACATTATAATAATAAGTTCCCCTAGGGGTAATGAAAGAAGTACTCTCCCTATCTTCAGGTTTCATTTTTATCTGATTGTAACCAGAATAAGCATCCATGAAGCTTAGCAACTCGTGTCCCGAGGTATCATCCACCAGTTGATCAATTCGGGGCAATGGAAAGTGATCCTTTGGGCATGCTTTGTTGAGGTCGGTGAATTCTACACACATCCTCCACTTGTTCTTCTTCTTCTTTACCATCACCACATTAGCTAACCAATCTGGATATTTAACATCTTCAATAAAACAAGCTTTCTGGAGCTTCTCGACTTCCTCATGTATAGCTTGATTCTTCTCGGGACTGAATACTCTTCTTTTCTGCTTCACAGGCTTGATCTCCTTATTCACATTGAGCTCGTGACATAAGAAGTTTGGGTCTATCCCAGGCATATCTTCATGACTCCACGCAAAAGTTTGTTTTATGCTTTTAAGGAAAGTTATTAATTCTTGTTTTAATGAGGCTTCCAACGACGAACCTATTTGAGTAGTTCGCTCAGGGTGCTCGTCGTCCAGAATGATGTTTTTAGTAGCTTCCACCACTTGACCCTTCACGAGTTGCGACTCATCTCGAGGATCCAATGTTTCAATTTCTGCACCTTCATCCACTTGATAAGTAGTGGTCTTTTTCTTTGATTCTTCCAGTTCTTCTTGCTCGGCGGATGAATAATATCATTCCCGAGCTACTTTCTGATCACCTTTCACAACTCCTACTCCAAAGTTTGTTTGAAATTTTAGGGACTGATGCACTGTAGATGACACAGCCTCGAACTTCTTCAATCCTACTCTTCCCATGATGATATTGTACGATGATTGGATATTCTTGTCCATCACGAAGAAACGTATTCTTTCTGTCCGACAAGCAGGCCACGTACCAATGAATATATCCAACTTGATCGTCCGAAGTGGAAATACTTTCTCGCCAGCAAAACCAATGAGGGGTCTGTGGTAAGGCTCCACTTGAGATAGCTTTAGATTTAAACTATCGAAGCACGAGTAGAACATGATGTCTGCCGAGCTATCATTGTCGACCAGTACTCTTGAAATCATGACTTCTTTCATTCTCATTTTGATCACCAGCGGGTCATCATGAGGATATAAAACACCTGCAAGGTCATTTTTTGAAAAACCGATAACTAATTTCTCCTTGTTCACCTTTCTCGGGCGATCTTCCTCAGCTAGATTTATTCGCTGAATCTACGAGCAAGCTTGAGCCTCACCGAGGTAAGCTTTTCTTTCTGTAGTAAGGTCTCCTCCTCTTGCATCTCCTCCTGTAATAACATTACAATCAAATGACCCAAAGCATATTGAAAATACCTCTCGTTCTGGCTGCCTTGGTTTCTTGGGAAGATCGGGGTCATCCTCTGGATCAACTTTATGGTTTCTCTTCTTGTTCTCCTCTGCTCGACGAGGAGATCTAGACCTCTCTCTAGTTCGGTCGTTGTTTCTTCTTTCGCCTCCCCGATCAACATACTTTGCTAGCTTTCCTCGTCGGATGAGTGTTTTAATTTCATTCTGAAGAGCTATGCAATTTTTGGTCATATGGCCATGATCCTTGTGGAACTCGCAATATTTTTCCCTATTCCTCGTGTCAAGGTCTGCCTTCATTTTCTTTGGCCAGTTTAACTCCTCGCTGTTCTTAATTTCTTCCAGGACGTGGTTGATGTTTGCCTTCAAAGGTGTGTACTTATCAAATTTCCTCAAGACTTCCCATGACGACCTATTTTTGGATTGTTTGTCACCACCATTTTTCTTATGTTCTTTCTTCTTAGCTTTATCACCTTCCACCTTGGTTTCTTTGGCGTCCATATTCTTCTTCGCAGACATAGCTTCCTCGGCATTCATAATCTTGGACGCTTTTCCCATCAAGTCCAACAGGGTCAGTCTTTCCATCATACTTGGGAGTCACAACAGGTGCTTTGAACTTTGATGGTGTTGGAAAATCAATAATGTCCTAGACAAAAGGCGTTCCTCGAACAAAGGATCATTGTAGAGGGTTCTTGGCCTTAGCCATTTCCCCTAATCTATCCTCCAGCCTCTGAATAGATCCTTTCCATGCATTATTTCCTTCCTCGGGCCTATTGGTTCGAGCAACTGATCGCGTTGAAGTGGCTTCCTGGGATTTATCTTGACGAGCAGCTGGTCGGTCATAGGATCTATCTTGACGAGTAGCTGGTCGCGACTGGGCAGATCCTTCCCTTAAATCTGATGGTCGTCGAAAGCTCCTCGACGCTGCATTAAGAGGACTTTTGTTCCTCCTAGGGCCTAATCGGTCGAAAGGAGAAACCCTACTTAATCTTTCCAATGCACTGGTCCTTTCGAGGGAGAGGGTGGCACGTTGTTCAGTATCTGTGGCCCGCACTGACGAAGTTCGTCCAGGTTGATAAGAAAAATCTTCAGATTCCTCATTGCGATATGAATTAGTATGCCTAGTACGCGAAGAAGGCGCACGGGTATTTCTTTGAATGCTTCGTGGTCCGGAATGGGCTGATGCACCGCCATGGAGGGTTTGGATGAGTTGTCGCATTGTTTCTTGCATGACGGTCTGGCCCTGAGCCAGATTTGCCATTATTCCAGTCAGATCTGGAATAATTGGTGGAGCAGATGGATTTGGAGGGGTTCCAGTATTTCGATTGCTGGATTCAAGAATATCAGCCATTGGTAATGGATTGTTTTTGATGAAAAATGATATTATCAGTCGTTTCCCACAGACGGCGCCAATCTGTTGATGTAAAAAATTAGATTACTCTAATTATTCAATCACATATAAATAAATGAGACAAAGAATTTTAAAGTGGTTCAGCCTTATAAGAATGGCCTACATCCAGTGTTGTCTTATTGTCGAGTGTTTGAGAATTCTCGATTACAAGTTCTATCAAGAAATTCCTCTCTCGATTCCCGAGTTTGGATTCGGGGTCCAGGTTCCCTTTACAATGAGGATTGTACAATGTATTTATAGCCCTGAGGCTGTAATGTGAAAGGGTAATACATTAAATGATATACATATGAAAGGGTAATACATTTAATGCCCTCTTTGCGTGTGCGTCTGAATGATAAGCATTTAATGAGTCAGTTGAACTGTTGGTTATCCAGCTATTAATGCTTTGTTCGAGATGCAGCTCGGACTGCCTAAGCTTCTCGGTTCTCAATAGTTCCTCGGAGAGGCATTGTTCCTCGGAGCTTGTGAGTTCCTCGGGGAACTAGTCTTCCTCGTTGTAGTCTCATTCCTCGAAGCGCGTGGGTTCCTCGAAAGTGTTTATTGTTGCCATGTAGATAGCCACGTGTCTTCATATGATTGGTTCATGTCAGCAGATTAAATTTGGTATCAACACTATCAAAATTTAAAGCTCCTGTGGTGACGCCTAAATATGATGGAAAAACTGACCCTGTCCTTCATATAGAATAATACCAGGCAGCTGCCGATATCTATGCTGTTTCGGACGAGATGCGATGTAGGGAATTTTCAGAAACTCTCACTGGACCTGCTCAAATATGGTATAACAATCTTCCTCGTGGGAAGATTGCGACTTTCTTTCAACTGTCCGAGCTCTTTATTGGGAACTTTTGTTTCGGAGCAAAACCAGTTAAACGAGTAGAACACTTGTTAAGTGTTAAACAGAAGGCAGGTGAGAGCACTAGGGATTATATAACTTGTTTCAATAATGAGAAGCTCGAAGTTATTGATTACGAAGAAAAGACAGCAATCACTGCTCAGATGAGTGGACTGTTGCCAAATAAATTGTACTACACTCTAGCCAAAGATTCGCCTACAACCATAGCAAAGATAATGACAAATGTAGCCAAAATTATGAACGCCGAGGAAGCTATGGCTGCGAAGAAGAATATGGACACCAAAAAGACCAAGGTTGAGGGTGATAAGGCTGAGAAGAAGGAGCAGAAGAATAATGGTGGTAACAGGCAGTCAAAAGCAAAGCAAGCATTAGAACAGTTAAAGAAATTTGGAAACTATACTCCTTTGAAAGTAGACATAAACCATGTTCTGGAAGAAATCAAGAACAGCGAGGAGCTAAACTGGCCTAAAAAAATAAAGACAGATCCTGACAAGAGGAATAAATCCAAATATTACGAGTTCCATAAGGATCATGGTCATACGACCAAAAACTGCATAGCTCTCCAAAATGAAATTGAGAAGCTCATCAGGCGAGGAAAATTAAACAAGTATGTGGATCGCTGAAATGGTGGAAAGAGCAATGACCGAGCAAGGCAGAGGTCTAGATCTCCTCGTCGACCAAAATAAGATAAGAAAAGAAGTCATGAAGAAGACCCGGATGATGACCAAGATGACCCCGATCTCCCCAAAAGACCAAAACAGCTAGAACATGAGGTATTTTCAATCCATTTTGGATCATTTGAATGTAATGTTATTACAGGTGGAGATGTAGGAGGTAGAGATATGACTTTCGAGAGAAAAGCTTACTTTAGTGAGGCTCAAGCTTGCTCGTACATTCAACGAATAAATCTAGCTGAAGATGATAGCCCGAGGAAGGTGAATAAGAACAAACTGGTCATTGGTTTTTCTAAGAATGACCTGGCAGGAGTACTATATCCCCATGATGACCCGTTGGTGATCAAGATGAGAATGAAGGAAGTGGTGATTTCACGAGTACTAGTGGATAATAGTAGCTTGGAAGATATCATGTTCTATCCATGCTTTGGCAGTTTGAATTTGAACTATCACAGTTGGAACCATATCATAGGCCCCTCCTTGGTTTCACTGGCAAAATTTTTTTTCCACTTGGGACAATCAAGTTGGATATGCTTATTGGTACATGGCCTGCTTGTCGAATAGAAAGAGTCCGCTTCTTCGAAATGGATAAAAATGTCCAATCAGCTTACAACATCATCATGGGAAGGGTAGGACTAAAAAAATTCGAAGCATTACCATCTACTGTCCATCAATTTTTGAAATTCCCAACCAATTTTGGAGTGGGAGTGATGAAAGGCGACCAGAAAGTAGCTCGGGAATGCTACTATTCATCTACCGAGCAGGAAGAACATGAAGAATCCAGAAAGAAGACTACTACCTACAAAATAGAAGATGCGTAGATTGAAACATTAGACCCTAGAGACGAGTCCCAACTCGTAAAATGGCAGGTTATGGAAGCTACTGAGAATGTCATTCTGGACGACGAGCATCCAGAACGAACAAATCAAATTGGTGCATCCTTGGATGAATCAATAAAACAAGAATTGATTGCATTCCTAAGGTGAAGAAAGCAAACTTTTGCATGGAGTCACGAAGACATGCCAGGAATCGATCCGAATTTCTTGTGTCACAAGCTTAATGTGAATAAGGAAATCAAGCCTGTAAAGCAACGAAGAAGAGTGTTCAGCCCTGAGAAAAATCAAGCTATACAGGAGGAAGTAGAGAAGATACAAAAAGTCTATTTTATAGAGGATGTCAAATATCCTGATTGGCTAGCTAATGTGGTGATGGTAAAGAAGAAAAACAACAAGTGGAGGATGTGTGTGGACTTTACTGATCTTAATAAAGCTTGTCCAAAAGATCATTTCCCTCTTCCCCTACTCGATCAAATTTTTGGATGCTACCTCGGGACACGAATTGTTGAGTTTCATGGATGCTTATTCTGGTTACAACCAGATTAAAATGAAGCCTAAAGATAGGGAGAGTACCTCTTTTATTACCTCGAGGGGAACTTATTGTTATAATGTTATGCCTTTTAGACTTAAAAATGCAGGTGATACCTATCAACGATTGATGAACAAGGTGTTTGCAGAGCAAATCAGTCATAACATGGAGGTTTATGTTGACGACATGCTAACGAAGAGCAAGAAAACTGATGATCATATAGTTGACTTGGGCCAGACCTTTGATTAATTAGAAAAATGTAAAATGAAGCTGAATCCCACCAATTGCATATTCGGAATACGAGAAGGCATGTTTCTCGGATATATTGTTAATTAGTGAGGAATTGAAGCAAATCCTGAAAAGATCAAGGCTCTATTGGAGCTATGATCTCCAATGATGAAGAAGGAAGTACAAAGCCTCACAGGGCGAGTTGCAACACTTAACAGGTTTGTGTCACGAGTAACTGATAGATGCCTCCCGTTCTTCAAAACACTCCAAAAAACGTTACAATGGAATGATGAATGCGACAAGGCCTTTCAAGAATTGAAGAAATACCTGGGATCACCTCCATTGTTATCCAGACCAGTGATGGGTGAAAGACTATACTTGTATCTGGCAGTTTCAGAAAATGCAGTAAGCTCGGCGTTGATAAGAGTGGAGGATGGAGTGCAAAAACCAATCTATTACACTAGCAAGGCCTTCCAAGGAGCAGAGATCAGATATCCAAGGCTGGAAAAGTTAGCACTGGCGTTGATCGAAGCAAGTAGAAGGATGAGGACATACTTCCAAGCTCATACTATAGTTGTGTATACAGACTTGCCGTTAAGGCAAGCTCTGCACAAACCAGAGAAATCAGGAAGATTGATGTACTGGGCGGTAGAATTGGGTGAATACGATATAATTTATGAGCCTAGGACGTCACTCAAAGGGTAAGCAATGACAGATTTTATTACAGAATTCACTTATCCAGACACCTCTGAAGAGCAGAAGTTGAATACTAACCAGCCTGTGGATGTTACAGGATCATCGAGTTTAAATCCCGACCAACTTAAGTTGGTAAACGAGCAAGAGAAGATGATCGACGAGCAGCAAGGAGTGCTAGAGGAGGATATGAGGAAGCATCAAATATTCCACCGAGGAACTCTGTCTAACCAAGAGTTTGATAATGAGATACCTGTGTGGAATTTATATGTAGATTGCTCTTCTTGCACTACCGGCAGTGGAGTAGGAGTTATTTTAAACAGTCTCGATGAGATCGATGTGGAGTATGCGTTGCATTTTCAATTTAAGGCTTCAAATAATGAGGCTGAATATGAAGCTATGATCGTGGGTCTCAGTCTAGCCAAAACTATGAAAGCAGAGCAGGTCGTTGCATTCAGTGACTCACAATTAATTGTAAATCAAATGTTGGGAGTGTATGCATTAAAAGGAGAATTAATGATCCAATATCATGCGAAATCAATGGAGATTGTATCAATCTTTAGTGCATTACAGTTGATTAGAATACCAAGATTGGAGAATGTAAGAGCAGATGCCTTAGCTCGGTTAGCCTCAGCCACACGCACCGAGCTACGAAGAACAATCCCAATAGAAATCTTGGCTAATCGGAGCATTGACAAAGATCTAACGATGAACTTCATTGCCCTTGATTTAGGACCATCTTGGATGCATCCCATCAGGGCCTATATTGAAGAGGGGGCTTTACCAATTGATAAACTCGCAGCCAAGAAACTAAAGTTTAAATTTGCTCGTTATGTATTGACTAATGGCATTTTATATAGACGAGGAATTATAGCAGGTTTACAAAGATGTGTCTACCCCTCCGAAGTGAGAAATTTGATTGAAGAGGTCCATGAAGGGTCTTATGGAGCCCATGTAGCAGGACGGACACTCTTGCAAAGAATGACAACCCAAGGGTATTACTGGCCAATGATGAGAGCTGATTGTATAGCTTATGCCAAGAAATGTGACAAATGTCAACGCTTCTCTTCTATTCGAAGAACTCCCCAAGCATTGTTAATGCCCATTACTTCCCCTTGGCCATTTTCCATGTGGGTAATAGACTTGGTCGGGCCACTTCTAACAAGCAGGGGAAGATTTAAATACCTTGTGGTCGCTGTGGATTATTTTACTAAATGGGTAGAAGTTGAGCCTCTTATTGATATGACATATGATATCAGTTTATTTGAAAGAATATCATTTAAAGATATGGTCTTCCCCATGCATTCATCAAAGATCATGGAATCCAGTTTGATAACGAGGAGTTTGTCGCATATTGTCATCAGTCAAACATATTAAAAACCCATTCTGCACCAGGACATCCCTAGAGCAATGGACAAACTGAGGTGATGAATAGAACGTTGCTGAATGGTTTGAAAAAATGACTGGACGATGCAAAGGCAAATGAGATTAACGAGCTACATTCTGTGCTGTGGGCTTATCGTACTACGCCACGAACAGCAACAGGAGAATCTCCATACATGCTGTCATTTGGAAGTGAAGCAGTTATACCTGCTGAGTTATGCCTACCCACACACAGAGTGTTGAATTTCCATTCTCCTATCAGTGATTTAATGAGGCGATTAGACCTAGATATGCTCGAAGAAGTTAGAGAAGCCGCAGGACTCAGGAATGCTACATACCAACAACGAATAGCTCTATTTTACAACAAGCAGGTAAAGAAGTGTGATTTGAAGGAAGGAGACTATGTGCTGAAGAAAGTAATTCAAAAGCACAACAAACTGGAAGCTAACTGGCATGGACCCTACAGAATAACAGAAGTTGTTCGACTAGGGACCTACAGAATTCAAACCTTGGAGGGAGAAGAATTTAAGAATGCATGGAATGCAGAGCATCTACGCAAGTATTATCAATAGTTGGGATTCCTATGTAAATGCAGTTTTCTCCAGTATAAATAAAGTGTCAAAATTTTTACCCAGTTCTCTCTTTTTAATGAAAATTTTCAGAGTATTGGTGCTACACACTACGCATCAAATTCAGAATGATCTCCACCAGCTACGGTTGGTCGGTAAACAAAAATCCACCAACAACGGTTGGTCGGTAAACTAAAATCCACCAGCTACGGTTGGTCGGTAAATAAAAATCCACCAGCTACGGTTGGTCGGTAAATTAAAATCCACCAACTACGGTTGGTCGGTAAATAAAATCCACCAACTACAGTTGGTCGGTAAATAAAATCCACCAGCTACGATTGGTCGATAAATCAAAATCCACCAACTACGGTTGGTCGGTAAATCAAAATCCACCAACTACGGTTGGTCGGTAAATAAAATCCACCAACTATGGTTGGTTGGTAAATAAAATCCACCATCTACGGTTGGTCGGTAAATCAAAATCCACCAACTACGGTTGGTCATCAAATCAAAATCCACCAACTACGGTTGGTCGGTAAACAAAATCTATTTACTCCTGTTGGTCGACAAAATCAATTTACAATCAACTCAGGTTGGTTAGACTAAGCAGGATCATGGGATGTAACTCATTTTACTTCTTAAGATTAAAGAAGTGATAAGTCACTATGGTCAAAAAATAAAACATAATGAACATATCAAAATACGCATATATTCACAAACAAAGATATTCTGTAAAATGTTTAGAAGAATATAGAATAGCAGAAGACTAAATTTCTTCATTTAAAATAAAAAGAATTACATATGCGGTGAAAAGTACAAGTTATTACATAAAGATCCTACTCTATGGGTTTCTTTCCATCTGCCTTTGAAACAGGTTCTACTCTAGCAGGAGGATCATCTAAGGCATAAGGAGAGTTTATAAAATTTATATCTCGGAGCATCCTAACATTCATTATAGATGGTCAATCGAGCAAGTGCTCGGGCGAGATATCTCAAAATTAGAATGAAGATTGTAGTCGCCGAGATACTTGGAGATTAAGCACTGAGGAATTTCCCGAGAAGGAATCCAGCTCATATCAAGTTTAAAAGGTGGCACGGTCAACTCAAGAAATCCAGGGTCATAATAATCCCATAGATAGTAGCCCTGCTCCAACTTTAACACCCCTAAAACATTCAGCCATCCTTATTTGTAACCCTCGTTATTTGACTGTTGGATCCGATCATCGAGATGATAAAGGGCTTCATTATATCCAGCCAGCCAAAACTCTCTGAGCTATTTGTGGAATTGGTAGGTCAACCTCTCCAGTTGATCGTGAAGATTCTTTACTAAAATTTCCTTATTCTCCAAGGTCGAGCTTTGTGTAGAAAGTTGCTCGTCGAGGTTTAGAATCTTCTTGGACATCTCTACTAAGGCTTAATTCTTCGCCATCAACTGGAATGCCTGATTCTCTAAGGCTGATTGGGTCCTCGCCTCTTCAATTGAGATCCGAGCAGCTCTTGCTCATCCCTGAGAAGATCTTACTCGACCATGAGTAGAAGTGGAGGGTCTAACTTTTTTTAAAGTTTCCAAATCATCTCTTAAGTCGACATTCTCTACCTCTAAGAAAGAGAAATCTTCGTCATTAACAGGGACCAAGGCTCCCGAGGTAAATGCTGCAGATTTCAGTTGAGATATCTCTCCTCGCAAAACATTATTTTCATGCTCCAACAGTTTCGCGATTTGCCTATACTCCTTGACCTCAACCTTTAGAATTATCTCTTTCTTCTTGTAAGCAGCGATGAATTTATCATATCCTTTGTCAGCATTTAGTTGCTGATATTTTTTCTCATACCCTTGATGCAAAAGAGTAGAAGACTCCTTATATTGTTGTTGGAGTTCCTCGATGGTGCCCTGGAGATCCTCAATCATCTCGTAATATGCCACATTATTGGCAACTGCACGGTCGAGCAAGCACTTCAGATATTGGTAGGCTTTGATTGCTCATTCAGAAGTATCTGGACCAAGGATGTCAATGATTTGAGCTTTATTCAGTTCTGCATGACTAGCTTGGAAGTAGTCATTGTATTTTTTCATCAATTCTATGTCATGAGCCGATAATAGCTCCATCCTGGCCATAAACTAGCAAAGAAAATCCATAAACAGGATCAATAATGATAAAGACATGTCAAGAAGAAGAGAGTCAATTTGAACAACCAAAAGTTTGAATTTTTATTCATAAAAATAAATAAATACAAAGCTCCAAGTTACATTCAAAAGAAATAATAACATTAAAACCCGAGCAACTTTACACCTACTCCTTATGTTTTACAACTTCCTCGGAAAGCTGGGATGAGGAGGTTGGTTGCTCGGAAGATAGTGGAAGTTTCTCGACTAAAGTACTGGTGGGCTGAAGTTGCTCGTAGAAAGTCTGAACAACTGGAACAGGAGGAACTTGATCTCCAATCATCATGGAAGATTCCTCTGAGGCAGCTTCATTCTCTTCTTCTTCCCCAGGAGAGGGAGGAGGGCCATGAGTATATTGCTGGAACAATTCTGAATTCTCAGCAATCTTCGTCTCTTTCAAGGCAATAACCCATCCATCTCTGAAGTACTTGAGGCTGGCATACTCCATTTGCAAGGTCATGGGAGCCAGGCCCTTGTTCCAGCCTTTATCCCAACCAGCACTGAATGATTTCTTAATAGCCTTTTTCCTCTTTTCTTTCTCCGAGGAGGTCCTTTCCCTAAGGAGCTCCTCGATAGCTTTCAATTTCCCTTCCACCTCCACTTTCTGACGTTCAACATCATGAAGTTTAACAAATTACTCTCCAGAAACTTTGAGCTTAGCTTCCAGCTCCTTGTTGCTCTGCTCAAAAACCTTGTTACTCTGCTCAGAATCTTTCAATTTGTTCTCCAAACCCTTGGAGGCCTCCACAGCTCGATCTCTCTCTTACTCAATGGACTTGAGTTGCTTCTCCCAAGCCACTTTATCTTCTTCATACTTTTGATGAGAGTCCTTTAAGGACTGAGTTAGACCAACAAAATCCTCCTTTACACCTCCAGAGGAGCTTGAAGCTTTAATAGCCTTATCCTTCTTCAGAATGCTGTTAAAGCATGTTACCAACTGAAGAAAGAAATAATTTTGAGTCAATACAGGGACATATTAATAAAAAGTGAAAACTTAGACTAGTATTACTTACTGAGGAAATATGTTGAGATGACAAGGTAGTGACCCTATCCCGAGGAAGAGTATCTTAAATACCTTGGATTTCTGGGATAATCCAAGACTTCACAGAGCCCATGGCAGAGGTCGGAGGAACAAAAGTGGGAATACCACTTTCAGCATTTAAATCCTGAGAGACAGGTCCAATAGGTCTCTCAGACGAACTTTTCTTTGACTTCTTTGGAGGAGCAGGAATATCTTCAACCAAAGAAGAAGTCTTGGATGGTGATATGACAATAACCTCACTAGGAGGAGAGATAACCACAACCTTGCTCGGAGCCATTGGGGGCTTTTCAGTAATTTTCTTTGCAGCAATTGGAGGGGGTGCATCAATATTTCTTGTTCCTTCCACTGGAACATCCTGCTTATTTTCTTTACCTCCACATTGGCAGAGTCTGATTTGTCAAAGAAAGCAGGATCTCTTCTTCTCTTCATTATGTTACTAATTGGAATATTTGACTCTGAAGAAGAATCTTCTATACTAGTATCAACAGCTGGTACTTGGTCGATGTCAACCACCACTGGACGAGCAGTAAAGGATGAAGTATAGCTCTTGTACTACAACAAATAGGAGGCTGATCTAATATGTTCGTCAGCCACAGAGTGATGCAAACTCCAAATAAGTTTCAAATATTTTAAATTAACCTCTGTCTCCTTTGGAGACTTTATTTTGCTGTCAACTGCAAATAATAAAAATTAAATGTCAGTGATACATTTTATCAAACATCAAGAAAACGAGATTTCAAAAAATAAAAAATAACCTATTCCATTGCCATAAGGGGGACACCTGGGACCCTAATATACATCATCTCCATTTAATGGAGCATGTTGCCAATTTTTCATAACAACCCCATGTTCAAAGTAATCCCTATTTGCATCTGGAAGATTGACAACTAAAGCCCTATTCAAAAACTTAGTTTTTAAATAAAAAGTACTATCGCTGACAACCAATCTATAACAAAACATAATTTCTGGAATTCCTAAACGGGTTCCATTAATTTGATTTAACCTATGGACTCCATTAACTATTCTCCAGGTATTCGGCGCTATTTTTGCAGGAACAACGTCAAAATATTGACAGAACTCCAAACATAAAGGATTTGGAGGAAAAGAAAAGCCACATTTGGCCACAAAGAGACTTGGGAACCAGTGTCCCTCAACCAAAGAGAAATAGTCAGAAGGTTCAGAAAGTTCCTCCAGAATGACCCATGAAGGAATCGAAAATTCAGAACAAAATTTATCAATCGATTCAATAACATAAACCATGATCATCAAAGCAAAATAAAAAGAGAAGGAAGAAGATCTTAGAGGAGAAGAGTGAATTAGTTAACAACGAACAAGGAAAGAAACGAACGCACAAGATAGAGAAGAAATGAAAAGCTCGAAGGAAGATTTGAAAAGTGAAAAAATGATAGGATTTCTGTCGCGTTTAAATACTTTACCTCGGGAATAGAAAAAGTAATGATTACCAAAACGGACGCTTGCATATCCGGCGGCTAAAAAGAAGAAAAGGGGCACGAAAAATGAAGCGGTTAGGGAAGTTCAAAATATTTATGAGGACTGATATTGTGCATTTAAAAAGGAGTTGTATACAATGAATGCTTTCCTAAAAACCATACAAACCGAAAATCTAAGCAGCAAAATGTTCCATACTTTTCTTAAACATCAAACTACGAAATATTGGGGGCTTCTGTTGATACCAAATTTAGTCTGCTGACATGGACCATTCACCTATAGACACGTGTCCGACAACGTGGCAATTACATACGCTTCCACCAAGCAATTCGATTTCACCCAAGCAACTAAGAAACCACGAGGAATTCATGGGCCCCGAGCAGCTCTTGCGCGTCCCCGAATAACTCAAGGGCCCCGAGTATCTCAAGGGTGTCGAGCAGCTTAGGCGGTCCGAGTAGCTTAAGCGGTCCGAGCTACATAAGTGTACAGTGTATCCAAATCAAGAGAATCCAGGATATAACTGTGCATTAAATACTCATTAATATGGTCCAGATGTACAGGTCTACTAGATAACAGTGCATTGCCCTTTCATTGATACGGCTTGAAAGGCTATAAATACATTGTAACCTCCTCATTAGCACAGGACTCGGAATTTCTTGGTAAACCCATTATGGATAATTCTGCAAACAGTCAGCAATAACAAATACAGTGGACGTAGGCCATTCTTACAAGGCTGAACCACTTTAAAAATCTTTTGTCTTATATTTATATATTCATTTTTATCTGTGATTAAATAATTAGATCAAATCTAGTTTTTTACATAAACAATTATAATCATGTATTTATATAGGTCTGGGTGCTGGACAAAATATTATGAAGATTTGGAAGAGTTATGATCATTTTTGCATGAATTTGCGAAGTGGAGAAGAAGTCAACACAAGTGATTCAGAACTATTTGAAATCTAGGTTGGATCGATCTGATCAGGAGCACACAACCTTGATGGTTGGTTTTATGGTGTTTTTCAGTGACTTCTCATGGTGATTATTCCTCATCTCCCTTATAGACCAGGTTGGATCAGTTTTGAGAAGGAAATACTTCAAGAACTCATGGTTGTGATGAAGTCTACACTATACCAAAAATAGAAAATGGTCACTATAAGTGGGTCACGGTCCAAACCGTGACCAGGTGGTAATGGTCCAAAATCTCAACCCCTAGATATTTACCATGATGAAATATTTGACCAGTGTTTAGGGTGACCTCATTTAGGGTATGGTGACGGTAAAAAATCATGACCAAGGGGGTCACTGTCCAAAATAGTGACTAATGCCTGACCCTTTATGGTGACAAGTTTTCCGCTATTTTGGTCACAAAGGTGGTCACGGTCCAAAATAATGACCCAGCCATGACAATTACTAGTGAACATTGATCACGGTATATAACTGTGACCTACAAACCCATTTTAAAATGGTCACGGTCCGTGGTCATGGTCCAAAACTGTTGGCATTTCTTGAGCTTTCAATTGGTCACCAATAGGATCAAGGTCGAGAATCGTGAAAACGTTTAACTTAATAATGGGTAACAGAATGGGTCAATATTTTGTCTCGCGACCCTATTTTAGATATAAATAAATCATAACCCTACATTTTATTTCACCCTTACCCAAAAATCAGAACTCTCTCTTGACAAAACTGGTGAGACTCTCTCTCTCTCTCTCTCTACACAAGGTACATTTCATTTTTTGGTGAAACCCAAAACCATTTGTTTCATTTGTGTGTGTGTTCAATGTGTGTGTGTGTGTTCACGCGATTCAATGTGTTTGTGTATGATTTTGTGTGTCTGTGTGTGCGTTTTATTGCGTGTGTATGTGTGTTGTTAATCATTTTTTTGTCATTGTTAATGTTTAACGAGTTATCAAATTTAAGGTATAGAATTACTATTGAGTTAATGAGTTATATGTATTGATTGTTATTATGAAATTTAAGGAATGAAATTATATATATTGGTTATTGTTAAAATTTGATTAATGATATTTGGAGAATTTCTCCATTTTATTGGGTACTGTTATGAAATTACTATTGAATTTATGATTAATAACTTTTTCACATAACTAACTCTAACTAATTTTTCCATTGTACTATTTTTTCCATTACTATGAAAATTTCTCCATTTCATTGTATTACTTTTTTCACATAATTATTTTTTTAGCAATATTAGGCCTTCAAAAAAATGCTTTAGCTTAGTCAAAGAAAGTAACTTCATAGTAATATTAGGCCTTCAACTATTTTTTCAATCTTTTATAATAGAAAGTATATATATTGTAACCAATCCTTAAGAAAGAAGGATTTTGAATAAGTTGCTACATTCCCAAAGCTTAATCACTCTAAATCTCCCATCTCCTTAAGTTGGCCTAACTGACCTTCAATTTACATGCATTTGGTGGGGGGCATAGCTAGAATGAAGATTGAAAAAGGAAAAAAAAGAAAAAAGCAAATGATATGCTATTTGACTAGGAGGAATGGTAGGGGGAGAAGAAACGTCCTCATCTTTATGCCTTTCTTGTAAGAATTTGAGGCTTGTTGCTCACAAAAGTAGGACTCTTGTCTATCCTGTACTCGGGAAGCAACCTGCCCGGCTTGCACCTCACCCCAGATGCATTACACAGTATTTTAGGACCCAAAGATCCTAGCTCCACTGTGGGGTCCTCTGTGATAGGCAATGCGTTCACCTTCATGGTTACTGCCCATTATTAACCTACAGGCTGTACGAGCTCTTCTAAGAGCTCGTCCTCATTTATACCTTCATGTTCATTGTTTCTCTCTCGTGTTCCTTCAATTTCACCTCTAATCTTCTCCTTTTGAGGGAAAAAGTAATCATTGTCAGCTAATTAGTAGGCATGGGGAAGAAACAGAAGGTTTGAGACTGAGTTAGTCATTTGACGGGTTTGGTTTATTGGGTTGAAATGGTGAGACCAGCTTAATGGTACCCTCTTCCTCTTGCTTCTTTGTGCCTTGCCTGCTATCATAAATTTGTGAGAGCATCTATAATGGTGGATGCTCTTAACAGGTAAAGTTAGAAATCTGATCAGGGTATTTACCTTGCGTCAGTGACTGTCTTCACCATGGGGATAAGTAACCATCAGCTATTTTGTTAAGGTAATAGTTGCTATGAACTACTATTGTCCGTAGGAACTATAAATAGAGTTCTTACGAACAACATTTGTGCGTAGGAAAATGTTACAAACAAATGTTGTTCGTAAGAACCCAAAAATATTATAAAAATAATTATTTAAATTTGTTATGAACAAATGAAGTTCGTAGCAATTCCTACGAACAAATGAAGTGCGTAAGAAACATTTGTAAATTCAGCAGCCGTTCCGTAACTTTACAAATCCACTACCATTTATCCTACAAAATTTGTTGCGTTCAATCCCCCATTGCAGAGCTTCCGATGTGTAAACTTACAATTCTTTTTGCTTTTAGTATCACCACTACGGATGCTCTGAGGGGGAGAAGGGTCTTTTGGGGTTTTCATAACTTTCAAAGTTTTTGAGGTGTTTGGGATTACGGTTCCACTGTTATTGTTAGTTGTTTTAAGATTTGGGGATAATATTGCTGGGGGTTAGACAATTTCCAGTGATAGATAAGCAGTCTTCCACAAATACTAACAGCCATTCCAAGTTAACATCCCCTTCCGTAACATGATCGAAAAAGAGGTTGTCGAGGCAGCTAAGCTTAGAACAAGTTAGAAGGAGGAATTATCCAGCTGATATTCAGACGGTAGACCTCCGAAAACTAAAGTATTTCGACAAAAATCCATAACCACCAGCAAGTTATAGACTTTTTATACCCACAAATTTAAAGAGGCCTTCAACTATTTTTTTAACATGACGAATATTTTTTAATTATATATTTTAATACTTATAATGGGGGTCCATTTCCATTGAAGATCATAATTTTTAAGATTTTGATCCAAGTAGGCAATTCATCATGTTTTTGTGTACATAACAGATGTGTGTGTGTGTGTGTGTGTGTGTGTTGTGGGAGCCCATTTTTTATAAGTTCATGAGAGTATCCGACCAAGATAACTTGAGATATTTGGGCGAGCCCAAATTATAACTTAAATTCTAAACAGGTTGTTTAGTTAGAGGAGGATACTCACAGATGTTGTCCAATCAGGTGCCAAGAATCTAGATCGAGATATTCAAGCACCTCATAGCCAATCCATGAACTATGATGGAGTTCATTAAATAACTCAACCTTTGTAAAAAAACATATCTATAAATTGTACACCCTATCCCGAGGCAAAGGGATGAAAAATTTTAATTGTTGAGAGACACTAAATAAGAACAAGTAACCTCTCCATGGACGTAGGAAATTTGCCGAACCACATACATCATTGTTGTGTGTGATTCCATTTACTTTTGGCCCATTTGTGATTGTTTTGTAGATCCTTTATTGTGAATTTTTCTGCACTCACAATTGGCGCCGTCTATGGGAATCGACTTGTGTTCCTACGAAAGCATTCATTACCATAAAGACAACGATTTCTTACCACAGCAGCAACATTCCACAAGTCGGTGATGTTCAGGAGGATCCTGCCCCTCTTAGGGTTAGGTTTGAAATTTGCCAACATACAAACCCAAGGTTTCACCAAGAAAGGAAGCCTTCAGAAGAGATCCATGGGCCTCCTATGTCCACTCAGATTTTTAGGCCGGTCAATGCCAATGAATCCCGACGTAGAGAACAGGAAGAGGCTACTCACCACCAAGAAGAGAAAATGTTTTCCTTAAGAGGAAACTTAAAATAATGGAGAGGCATCTCCCCAGAAACATAAGGCAGAGTAGAGACATAACGCCCAACCCTCTAGGGGCGCTCCCTCAGCTGAGGAAGGAGTATAAGGAGTAACCAAGAGAGAACTGAACGTGACAGATCAGAGCGAGCACGACCACAATGTGGCCAATAGGAGAGGTGCCACAAGAACAATGATTGACGAAGTGAGGATTTGAGGATTCTGGTACGTAGGGAGATGAACTAGCATCCGGTGCACCTAGGAGACATATCGACCAGAGAGCTTTATATAAGAGCTCTAAACTATCATATGAAGACCCCCTTTTTAAGGAAAATTGAACGCGACGAGCCCCCAAGAAATTCATTATCCCCAGGTTCAAGGTCTACGACGGGAAAATAAATCCCATAGACCATGTCAGGCAGTATCGGCAGGCAATGACCTTCTAGACCCACAATGACGTACTAATGTGCATGATATTCCATTCTAGCCTACATAATGTAGCACAAAAGTGGTTTGAGAGGCTCCCCTATAGGTCGATCAAGAATTTCGTAGTCCTGGCAGAGGCTTTCATGGCACAGTTCATAACGAGCAGCTCCCATCCTAAGCAGGTGGATGCACTACTCACTATGAAGAAAAAGCCTCAGGAAAACCTCAGAGATTACGCCAAAAGATACTGGGAGAACTGTAATGAGATCGAGGGCTTCTCAGAGCAAGTTGTCATAGCATCCTTCAAAATCAACATGTCAACCACCTCTCTGCTGTACCCATATCTCATTAAGAAGGAAGCCATAAACATCGTGATCTTATGGACCGTATCGAGAAGTATTCCAAGGTTGAAGACGTGATCCAACTTAATGGGGGAGATAATGATTGAGAAAAGGTGAATAAGGGGACAAATAATAACGACACCGAGAAAAGAGCAAGTAAGAACGGGGGCAAGAATGGCTCCAAATGTGGAAGTAAGAATGACACCTTTAAGGTGTTCCAGTTTGTTAACACAGTCTTCAAGGAACCCATTTACAAAATTCGCAGTAAAATTAAGGATAAGACCTTCATTAAATGGCCCAAGAAGATGGGCGGCGATCCAACCAAGAGAAATAATGCACTAAGGTGCACATTCTACAAGGAGGGTAGTCACCGAATTGAGAATTACAAAGCTCTGAAGTCACATCTAGAAGAGCTAGTTCAGGCAGGGCACCTTAGAGAGTACACTGATAAGAATACAAATAAGGTCACAACCAATATCGACCAAAAGACAGATAATGTCCTCGATGATGATACAAGACATGAGTTTGTATTCATTTATGGGACATCAGAACTCAAACAGATTCAGGGAAATGCCGTGAGAATGGAACTCAAGACAGTGGTTTCCATGATGGAAGCTTTTCAGATCGATCTAACAAAAACTTAGGTTAGAAAGCGTTGAAGACCAAAAGATGTTGATTACAAGAAGCACACCGTGTTCACCAAAGAGGACTTGATCAGGGTAAGGACCCCCATCATGACACATTAGTAATCATACTCAGGATTACTAATTGGGATATCGACAAGCTACAAGTAGACCAGGGGAGTTCATCTAAAGTGATGTATCTCGACATGTTCCACAAGATAAAATTGGATGTCGTAGACCTAAAAGAAGCCACTATTCCATTTATCATTTTTACAGGAAGGATTACCATGCCTTTAGGAAAGATCACCTTGCCAGTCAGGGCACGGAACATCTCAAAGTTAATCAAGCTCTTAATTGTGTACATCGAGTCTCCATACCATGTTATTTTGAGCATAGGATGGATCCACGCCATAAGGGCGATTCCATCCACTTATCATTAAAGCTGAAATGCATGACATATCATGTAGTGGTAAAAATTTACGACGACCAGGGTACAGCCTGAAAATGTATTATCGCAGCCATCCACCTGAAGATAGAGCAAAGGAAAGAACCTAAGAATGCCTAGGAGAAAGATAGGGAATGAGTTGTTATCTCTAAATAGCAACTATGGAATGATCGACCAGGGGTGGAAGCGACTAGGGTCCACCCCGTAGACAGGGTTGTTGAAAGCTTAAAAGAAGTTATAGCCAATGACAACTTGATAGAAAGGAAGTTTTTGATTGGATCTGATCCTACCGATCAGGAGAAAAGAGAATTGTTTTCTCTCCTTCAAAGAAACATAGATGTTTTTACATAGGAGCCTTACGAGTTGCCTGGGATTGATACCAACTTGGTGTACCACCACCTATACGTCGATCCTACTTTTAATCCCATCATTCAAAAGGCTCGTCTAACGTCCCCCAAAAGGGTCAAGGCAGTAGAGAAAGAGGTAGGGAAGCTGCTCCATTAGCGAAGTTTAGTTCCCTATATGGTTACCTAACCCAGTGGTATTACCTAAAAGCAATGAAAGTTAAAGGGTCTGCATCAATTTTACCAACCTTAACCGGGAATATCCTAAGGATAACTTTCCTCTCCAGAAGATAGATCAGCTTGTCAACGCCACAATAACTCACAGTAGGATGAGATTCCTTGACGCTTACTTAGGATATCATCAGATCCCCCTATACGGGCCTGACCAAGATAAGACCTCCTTTATAACCTCATTTGGTTTGTACTGCTATATGGTTATGCCTTTAGGCCTAGATAATGCAGGGGAAACTTACCAAAGATTGGTAACTAAGATGTTTAGCAAATAGATGGGAGAGACGATGGAAGTGTACATCAACGACATGCTCGTCAAAAGTAAGAACAAGGTCGACCACCTCTCAAACCTAGCAGCAACCTTAGAAATCCCGAGGAAGTACTATATGGATTTTAATAAAAGTAAGTGTTCATTCGGGGTCTAGTTAGGAAAATTCTTAGGCTACCTAGTGAGTAAAAGGGGAATTCCCAGATCAAATTAATACTATCACCAAGGTCCAGTCTACTCAGATACTGAGAGATGTTTAGAAGTTTATTGGAATGCTTGCTGCACTCAATCACTTCATCTTCAAGTCCTCAGAGCGTTGTTGACTATTCTTCTAGCTCTTAAAAAAAGGCAACGGCCTAATATGGAGTGAAGACTGGTCACAAGATTTAGAATAGGTCAATTCTTACCTTAGTATCCCCCACTGTTGGTAATTCCAAATGATGGATAAAAATTATACATTTACCTGACAGTATCAGACCATGCTGTGAGCTTTACCTTAGTTTGTGAAAAGAAAGGAGAACATCATCTATTTTAGTATGATAGCAAGATGTTACTAGATTCTGAACAATGGTACTTGCCTCTAGAAAAGCTCGCCTATGCCCTAGTGATCGCTTTGAGGAAGTTGAAGAATTACTTCTAAGTTAATTCCATGACAATAATCACCTCTTACCCACTCGAGGCCGTTATATAAAAATCTAGTCTCTTTGGGCATCTTTTGAAGTAGTCGATCGAGTTCAGAAGATTCGACATCCACTTCCAGCTCAGAACGACGATCAAGGGAAAGGTCCTAGAATATTTCATTATTGAGTTCACAGGAGATCGTCCAACAGATCAGTTGAACGAAGACCAATTCCTCACATGTGATGCAACGTCCAAAGATTAGACACTATATATTAATGGAGTCTCAAATTCCAAGAAGGCAAGAGTAGGAATTTTTCTCATTACCCCTGAAGACATAATAATTGAGTAGGAAATTAGAATGGAATTTAAATCCTCCAACAACAAAGCTGAGTATGAAGCATTGATCGTCGGTTTATAAAAATCAAACTACTGGGGGCAAAATGCCTTAACGTATTCGGTGATTCTGAACTGGTCCCCAAGCAGGTAAATGGAGGCTTTAATGCCAAAGATGATTGAATGGCATCATACCTCGACGTAGTAAGAGGACTCATGGGAGACTTTGAGTAGGCGGAGATTCAACAGTTTTCGCAAGAACAGAATAGTCATATCCTCAAAGAAATGGGCAAGCGAAGGCTTTCAATAAAACCATATCGATGGAATGAAAAAATGACTGAAAAAATATAAGGGCGCTTGGGTGGATAAACTCCCTTATGTTTAATGGGTCTATTATATAATGCCTAGGAGACCAACTGGGAAAACACCATTTGCCCTCTCTTATGGCATGGAGGTTGTCATCCTTCTAGAAGAAGGTCTCCCTACTATGAGAACCACACTGGTCGACCAAGGCCTCAATGACGAAGCTTTAGGCACTGAACTTGAGCTAGAAGATGAGCGACGAGATCTAGACTTGATCAAGTTGGAATCCTACCAATATCAACTATCCAAGTAGTACAACAAAACGGTCAATCCGAGGAAGTTTTCAATAGAAGACTATGTCCTGCAAAAAGTCCTCGATAGTGCTGTAAAACCATCAGATGGAAAACTGTGACCAAACTGGGAAGGACAATTAAGAGTGATCAGAGATTTTCTTCAGGGAGCATATCATCTGGAAATATTATAGGGCAGGGATATACCAAGAGCATGAAATGCAACCAAACCCAAGAAGTTTTACTTTTAGATCTTCCTTTTTTACAGAATTTTTAGTTTTTTATTGCTTGATAAGACAACTTGCATGAATAAAGGCCGGATTGGCCCATCTATCCTCAAAGTTTACATTGGCTACTTAACTCATCTTGATTATATCTCATTAATTTTCACCTTTTCAAATGATAAATCCTTTCTGCATGTCTAGAATGTTTGATGAACAGGGTTAGCAAGATAAATACAAACACTTTAAATTACCCTCGGGTCCTTGTTGTTAACATAAGAGGCCTCATGAGTTACCCCAATAATAACAAAAGTCCTATTGGGGATGCTTAGTCAATAAATCCAACTTTTGTTGGTCACAACATTTGCTGGTCGCAAAAAAAACCTGCTCGGGTGGATTTCCCAATAACCAAGTACATTCCCTCTATTATCTCGCTTAGGCCTAAGGAAGTGTGATGACATGACCTAAAAGGTAAAGTGAATGGAATGATATTGCTCAGGCATGACTAGGAGAATGTTCAAACATATGAAAGGCAGAGTCCCCACACTTAAACACCATTTAAGCGGTTATAACACCCCAAGATGATTTAAAGTTAAGTACGAGCCTACCTAAAGCCTACAATCGATCTCATTTTGGTCATTAAAAGTGCTAAGTAACCTACGAGCATGTAAAATTGAAATATGTTTAATCATCACACACTCAAATAATAATAAAGTTCTTTATTTAGAATACAAGGTTACAATCACAATACCAAAAACAAATCCATAAAAGCCTAAGAGGGGATAGGGTGTCGAGTAAGATATTATGTTATAGTTGCCCTCTGACCATCGTCTGGCTTTAAAGAAAATTTTTTGACATCTTCATCCAGATACTGATCCAAGAGTTGGGGAGGAATAGCATCGGTCGGAATCCATTCATCATCTCTTAAGAAATGATTATGTCAATATGCACGACATTCAACCTAGTACTTATACCAGAGCTTGGATTCTTTTGGAGTTCTTGCCTCTTTAAGAGCACTCAACCATCCTCGAGAAAAAGCAAGACTTTCATCCTATTTGAATTTTACTGGGACATTTGCCCAACAAGCATTATAACCTTCTCCCCAGACCTCTATGGGTCCCACATTAAAGGAGTGTCTCAGCTTCTTAACATCATCTTTAACACCTCTATAAAATATTTCAAGCTCTCTATTTCTTTTCGCAAAGCATCATTTTTGTACTGTAGGACCTCGCCCACTTGGTTGACCTTAGTACTCTCGAGTAATTGGGCCCTCAGGGAATTAACTTCCTCCTGAACAAAGGCCCCTGTCTCCTCCATTTCTTGAAGGCCATCCTTCAATTTTTCAATCATTTCAATCATGTTTTATTATTCATTTCTAGCTCTTAGTGAGTTACAAATATTCACGAAGGCTTTACGAGCTTGTAAGTTGATATCAGGTCCAAGAAATATCCCCGATTGAGAATTGGGATAAATATAGTGATCTAAATTAGCAGAGTACAAATGATACACATCAAACCAGAAGTAAGTATATCAGAATAAATGGAAACAAATAAACGCATGAGAAAAAGGGGGAATTTCATTATCACACAAAAAAAAGAGAAGGCCAATGGACAATAAATGAAGTTATCAAAATAAGGGTATGGACCAACAAGTCTAAAATTTTACAAGGAAAATTAAAACTTCTAGTCTACAAGAGCCCCAGTCTTTCACCTGGTCTCCCCCAACTATGGTTTTCCCCCTGTCGACCATTTGTTGTTCCTAGCCAGCATTAGCACTCCCTCTAATCGTAGTAAGAACAATTTGAGTTTTGCTAGAATCCTAGTCACAACTTTCTCCCTCTTCTTCCTCAATATAAGGGTCAGTACTAGGAGAGTGAAGGCCTAAAAGTTCAGAATCTACAGGTGTTCCAGCAGCCTTCAAACCCTGGTCCCATCCCTTCTTGAAGGAGACCTTGCAAGCGTAAGCCATCTGGCATTCAGTATCCTCGTAATCTTTATAAAAAAACTTCATGGTAGTTATCATCCTTGGCTTGAGAAAGGTCTCCCTCCAACTTGGACACCTTGCTAGTCAACTCTTTGTTGGCCTCCACTAATTCTAACTTCTCAGTAATCATTGCCTTTTGAGCATCCCCAAGGGCATCATAAGCGTTGGATATCTCACTCTTCTCACACTCTTATGCCTGGTGAGCATTGACAAGGTCCATCTTCTCGGCCTCCAGGGCATTTTTCAACTCTTCATCCCTTCTGAATCCATTATATTGATTGTCCAGAAGGGTAGTGAAATCAAATAACATCTATAAAAAGAAAAATAACAATAGAGAATTAGAATAGAAATGGAAAAGAGTAAAGGAAAAGAAATAGATAGGAAAGACTTACCAGAGCCATTCCCTATGCAGTTTTGAGGGAAAGTTGAGATGGCCCCAGCCTCGAGGAACGCTCGCGATCAGCAGCGATCACCGATGTCTTTAGGAGGTCAAAGGCAAAAAAGGGGGAATCACCCAAGCTAGCCCCCTCAAGATTAGGTACAGTGGGGACTCCAACAGATTGCAAGACTAATTTCTTCTTAGCCTCGGCCTTCTCTCTTTTTCCCCTCTCTCCCCTTCTCTCTCTCTCTCTCTCTCTCTCTCTCTCTCTCTTCTTCTTCTTCTTCTTATTCTTATCTTTTTTTCTCTCTTTTCTTCTCTTCCTATATCAGATGATCCGGAACCACTGCCCTTGGAAGAGTCTTTTACAGAAACCTTTAAATAAAAAATCCTATAAAAATGGATAGCATGATCGTTATCAACATCAGGAAACCTTAACCTCCTGTTCTTAACTAGAGGAGCCATATCCACATCTTCCTCTTTTTCTTATTTTCTTCCTCTTCTTCCTTTGTTTCCTCTTTTCCTCATACTTATACTCCTCCTCTCCTCCCTTTTTCGCTCTCTTCCTCTTCTTCTTCTTGTTTAGAACTTTCCTCCTTTGAAAGAACTAGATCTGAAGGACCTACCTCTGGAGCCCTTAAAATTGGTACCCGGTCGACTGGTCGAGTAATGAAACAAGTGCATGTGTTCTTATATTCCAAAAGAAAGGCTGCTAACCTTGGGTGTTCACCTTATGCCAATATCTCCTTTATGCTCCATGCCTTCACGAGCTCTTTAGTATTAATTTTACTGATTCCAGGCTCCTTGTTCTTGGCATGCGCTGCAATAACAAAGAAGAGGAATATCAACCAAAAGAATGAGAAGAATTCATAAGAAGTTAGTAGAAAGGATAAAATAGGAAGCGACCTATTTCGGCCTCTCCATAGTAAAAAATGGGAAGGTCACGTGGTCTCTCCCCCTCTAACAGTGGAGGGTGCTGCCAATTCATTGCAATGAACCCACTTTCCCAGTAGTTTTTGTGGGAATTCAGAAGATTTACCACTAGAACTCGCTCATATTTTTTTATTTTTAGATACAACAAACCTTCTTTTGTCTTTGAGAAAACATGACAGTAATATATTTCAGCAAGACCTAACTTTATTCTATAAAGATTATTTATTCCATAGACACCGTTTACTATCTTCCATATGTTGAGGGCATATTGAGTAGGAACAATGGCAAAGAACCTAAAAAAATATAAGGAACAACTCATTTGGGGGAAACGCCAAACCCCCTTGAGTTATCAATAGGGTGTGAATCCAGTGCTCCCATAAACTCTACAAACATTATGAGGAAGGGGGCACAATCGATAATCACCCAGTTAGGGATATTTTACTTTCACCTAAACTCTTCTACATGTTTACCATATAATATTGCCATTATGATTAAGGAAGAAACCCTAACTACAACAACTAGATAATACCGAGAAAAAGAACTAGGAAGAGGCAGAGACTATAACTTATTAGAAGTAACGAAATTTTGAGAAAGCACAGAAGGAAGGAAACTTCGATTTTTGAAGCAAAATATCTTAGGAATAGAGTATGCACAAGAAAGACCAGAAACACTGAACAAACAGTTGAGTAAGAAACAATTACTCACCAGAACACTAAAATTATGAGTTTTGAGTTTCTTTGAAGACTTTGGCTCTTCGATTTCTTTTTTATGACAAACGTGCCCTTTTTGCAAGCCTTGTTATTAAAAATATGCCACCATGGACTCTCATTTACATTTTTAGGCCTTGGGACTCCAACCCAGCTGAAATCTGTTGGCCCATGGTTATTATCCCAAATATTTTAGGGGCAATTTTGGGAGCCCATTTTTTACAAAATCATGAGAGTAGAAGAACAAGATAACTTGATTTATTTGTCTCGACCCAAATCATAACTTAAATTCTAGACGAGTAGTTTAGTTATAGGAGGATACTCACGGATGTGTTCAAATCAGGTGACAAGAATCTGGATCGAGATATTCAAGCACCTTATAGCCAATCCACGAACTATGATGGAGTTCCTTAAACAACTCAAACTCTGTAAAAGATATATCTATAAATTGTACACCCTGAACCGGGGCAAAGGGATGAAAAATTATCATCATTGAGAGACACTGAATAAGAAGAAGTAACCTCTCTGTGGACATAGGCAAGTTGCTGAACTACATACATCATTGTTGTGTGTGATTCCTTTTACTTTTTACCCTTTGTGATTGTTTTCGTAGATCCATTATTGTGAATTTTTCTGCACTCACATGTGTGTTTATGTGTATGGGTATGTATATGTGTGTTCTTGTATTTGATTATTCTCACATGTTCTATATTAAAATATGACCCTGTTTATTGTTAGAAAGTGTATATGAAACTCCTGATGCATAATTGTATATTAAATCTCATGTTCAAATATTATATTATTGGAAATCAATCAAGTAGAGGATTTAGAAGGAGTACGGGATAAACTTGTGTTGGATTATTGGGTTGATGGTTGTTGTGGCTTGTATCGAATGATCATAGTTTGATACGGATGATGGATACTTAAAATGCTCAATCTATTAATTCTTCATAATAAACCTTTAACTAATTATTTATCTTAACGACTACGCTATCTTAACAACTAAATATTTAGAATGGATTCATTTGATTAACTTGTTGTGATTGTGTTCACCCCTTCCTTAAATGGTTGTTGTTTGGGTGAACACAAATTAGCGGAAGGTCTTGCACAATTGGTGGACATATACTAATTTTACATCTAATTAAATTAAAATGAACTTAAATTAGACTTGTTTTGTCTGATTGATCAGATGGAAAATCATAATTTGTTTACGATTAATTAGAGACATGATTTATTGTGTCGTCACCCTCATTCACACCCTTCTACGTATTTTTTAAGAAAAATGAGTCGCGAGAGTATGAGAGGGTGAAATTTGACCATACTAAAACATCTTACATTAGTGTGAGCCATATAGAGGGAACTTCGATTTACAAGTATGGTAATATGAAAATTAAATGATTTAATTACCTTAAAAATCCTGGGGTTGATCTCTCGCAAGACTACCAGTCTGATCGTATTTTGTTTTCATTTCTAGAATATAGGGATGAGGCAGTAAAAAATATATTTCGCCTCCATAATTCGATAGGGCAATAACATTTGTGACACTGATAGAAAAGGTGGAAAAAATATCCATACTTTGTGGATACAATTTCGTAAAGAGAGAATTCACCTATATTGAGACGTCTTTTGACACATGCATATTAAAAATGAGCTTGAAAATAAGTTGAAGAATAATGGATTCCGAGTTCATGTCATGGGCCTTTATACGTCAATCATAAACACACTTTCGCCCGAGAAAGAAAAGTACGAATGCTCTGACACCACTTAGAGAGAGTGGAAGGCACTGATGCTACTTATCAGAATGAGAAAACAAATGTGATCAACAAAGATTTCAATTTGAGAGTGAGCAAATATCTAACGGTGTTAACTTATTAAATTTAATCATTCAACAAAGGCAAAGTTCAGGAAAAATCCCCTCAGGGCAAAACCTTTTATTCACTTTATAAAATTTACAAATCTCAACTTATAAACTTTATAAAGGAATTTAAAGTAGACAAATCTCCCATAGGTGACCTTCGTCCACACCTATGATCCTCGCAAGAATCACAAGACCACAGTCCTCCTTCAGCCTCAGCCATTGTCTTCAGTAGTGAATTCCCTCAGGAATTACAAGTCAGTCATGGAGATGCCTTCTCCACAAAGGTTTATGAAAGAATACAAAAATTTCTAGGGTTTAAATAAATTTACAAGAACAATATTCAAGGATGTTTGTTTTGAATTAAAAAGTGTTTTGGAACATTAAAACATGAAGAACTTTCGCAAAAGATGTGCAGTTTTGAATTTGTTAAAAGTTTTAGATAATTTGAACACGAAACATGTATTTATAGGACATTCACAAAATTCGAGGTGGTGGCGACATTCGAACGAAAAGGCTCTGCCCTTCTAACGAGATTATGATCTTGTTCGAAAAAGTTTAGTTTGCTTTTAACGGCATACAAAAAACAGAGACATTAAGCCCTCGATTGAACCACTTTTGAAAAACACTTTTAACGACCTTCAAATGACATGTAATCTCATTTGAACGAGATGTCCATCTCATTTGAACGAGAATTAAAAATAAAATTATTTTTCTTTTCAAAAAAAAAAAAAACTCATGATCGTTTTTGATAAAAATAAACTCTCAAAAATAAATTCTGTAAATTTATTTAAACTCTAAATTTCTTTATACCTTTACGGGATGTTGGGAAGTCTTCAAACTTGGAGACACTCGAGTTCGGTTCATCTTTATGGTGCGTGACGTTTGGTAACGGGATATGCCAAACTAGCACTATGAATAATATTAAAGAAATTGGTCTTATAAATCTCCCCCTTTTTCTATTCCGGTACAAAACACACAAACATTACCGAAAACCAAATTAAAAAGAAAATATCACCTATGACAAAAATACTAACACCATTCCCAACCCTTGAATGGAATGGCATAAGTCTCTTTGTCTTCAAACTTCTTCTTCTTCCCTTTCTTGTTCTTCCCTTAATCTTTTAATCTTCTTGAGTAATGCCAAAAGGAAACCTACACGCATGAAACAATAAATATACCTTGTGACGTATCAAGTTTGAAATAAATAAAACTCATAAATAAATTCTCCCCTATAAATTAAACTCATTTTAATTTACTCTCCCCCTTTGTTTTTATTCTAAATAGAAAAAGAAGTGGAAACATAGGCACGAAATACTAAGCACCACGCAGAAGATAAGATATAATCACAAAATATATAAATCAAGCATGTGTAATGATAATCTCAAAGGCAAACACAACAAATTACTTTTGAAAATTTTCAATTTTTCAAAATAAAATGTATAACTTACAAATACAACACAATGCTATATACAATATGTATGCAAAATATGTAAAAGAAAATCCGACACCCATATATAGGTATAACTAACCATAAAACATGACATAAACACATAAGACTTACACACTAATATAGTATATATGCGTTTAAATGTGTGGGATGGTATGAATGGGTGTGGAGTAGATACAAATGAATTATAACCCAAACACTCAAATACGTTCAAGAAGTTTTAATTGATCGTAAAAATTTATCAAACTAATCTTTAGCCTTAAGTGACAAATAAAGTTGTAATTAATTAACAAAATAAGCACAATACACACAAGCCTAGATTATTGATGATTCTATAAATCAATAGCGTTATGAAAAAATAAGCATACTAGGATTCATTGTGCAAAACTGTTCATATTTTTCTATTCTTTTTTATTCTCAATTCTTTTGAAGTGATCTCTTATTGATGATCAAAGCAAAGAAAACTAAACTGTATTGTCCCATTTTGGCAATTTTTCTCTCTCTTTATTGCCTTTATTTTTCTTGGACTCTTTTCAAATGGTGGCTTTCATGCAAAGTCAACCTGTCTTTCACATCCTTTCCCGTGTACACTCATATTTTTTCAATACTAAACAAAATCTCTCTCGAGAAATAGTTCTTACATGAAAAAATCCTCCATAATCACATAAATATGTAGATGACAAAATTTATGGGAGAACATCTTACCAAGTTCAAATGTACATAGTGAAGTCAAAATTTAACAAGCTCGTGCATGTCTGTGCGGAGGCATATAGAAAGTCGAATCCGTAAAGCAAATCAAGTTCGAAACAACTCCATATAAACATTATTAATATCAATCTAAGTATCTAAAGTCATAACCAAATGTCCTAGACATTTGAAAATTGTGGAGTGAACTGGATTCATACACACCAATATGCCATAACAAATGTATAAAACTAAAATACACAAAAACCAAAAATCTTTTTGTATTTTTTCAAAACTTTTATCAAAAGGAAATCTTTTTATATTTTTCAAATATGACTCAATAAAAGAAAAATACAATATAAAAGATACACACGTCATAACACTAGAAAACATATATCATGAAGCACAACTAGAGTATGAAAAATGAAATCATGCAAGAAATCATCTATAAGATAGCAAGAGAAGAATCATGTGCAAGCATGTGAGAACAACTAGTCTACTATCTAACTCCTATCAAATGTATTTTCTAATACAAATAGGTTTATACTTAATGCATCGGGATTCGGGAACCAAGGGGACACTAGACTTTATCTTGTTAGCACCTCTTCTAAGATCATAACAAAACGACCTAAGATGACTTTTCCTTACATAATGAAACATGTCTAAACGTGAGGAATCTTACCTATAGGTTGACCTTTTCTAACATCCTTGGATGTGGTTGACCCTCGAAAATAAATAATGGTCTTGGCTTTAACACTCGAAGTACTTGAAACATAGGAGCTAGAGCCATTACTACCAACACTACTCGAGTATTTTAAATAATCTTTTAACTATAAAATTTTGGACTCAAGCAAAGAATTAGACTTCTCAAATTTTAGGGATTTATTCTTTATATGTTCAATCATTCCTAGAAGGTTATTTCTATCCCCCTTAATGAAAGCAAACTTATCCCTAAGATTCTTCTCACATGCCTAAAAATCATTAATCAAAACATTATCCTCAACGACACAGACATTAACTCTAGAATTTTTCAAGTCCTCTAATTATCTCTCAATGATTGAGACTCTATCATCACTCTCTTTCTTGGACAACTCTAAAATTTTAAAATCACGATCCATGCCTACATGTCTACAACATTTTTCAACCTAAAAAAACGAAGGAGTACATCACTCAACTAACAACATTTTGAGTCCTAAGAAAATAATAAATGAGTACATAACTCAACTAACAATAATACTCTTAAAAGACCATAAAAGACACAAAAAAGTCTCAAATTCTCTCCCTGCTCGTCTCAAAGGGGCAAAGGTAGGAAACTAAAACCAAATTAAGTTCGAATATTGGAACTCCTCAATTGATAACCTAAATCATCTTTCTTAATCCATTTAGCATCACTTTTTGGAACAACAGTTTTAAAATGGGTATTACGAGAAATTCTTTGGATTGATTCATAACAAATTTAGTTTTTAAAGGGATTCTGGGCATAACATTAAAACTATTTTGTTATTACCTTAAATGCTCATAATAAAATTGTCCTAAATGCCCGCTTTAAAACATAATTTGCATTTGTAAATATGTCTACAATTCAGCTTAGCTTTAACAGGGACAGTCACATGTGTAACATTCTCAGTTTGTCTAGATAAGTTCAAATGCATTAAGCAAAACTATTCTAAGTGACCAAATTTGGAACAAAAAATACAATGAAATTTTTTCCTTTCAGCACACTTGACATTTTTACACTTGGTGTGCTGATTTTTAAAGTCGTTATTTTTATTTAAATTCAGCCTTTTAAAATAAAATTTCTTTAAATGTCCCATTTTAGAACAAAATCAACATTTAAGAATATGTTTAGCAGTCTTAATATTAATAACATTTTGAATTTGCCTAAATTTGCCTAAATAAGACTTATTCAGTCCTAATTTCTTAAAACAAAACTTTTCTAAATGACCCCTTTTGTGACAAAAATCACATACAAATGTTGGCTTAAGAGAAGTAGGTGAGCAATCCTCAAGTTTATCATGTTTATACCTTAGTTTAATTTCAGTCGAATCAGGACACTGTTCACTACAACTAACAAAGTTAGTTTCCTCAAAAGTTTCGCCATTAAACCTAATTGCTTTCAAAGTAAAAAAGTCATCGACATATTTAGTCATGGATTTAACAATTAAACTGGAATTAGAAAAACCATCAACCTTTTTCAAAGCAACCTTAAATTCCTTTTGGCATTCATCATATTTATTCAAAACAACCTTAAGCACAGTTTGAGATTCATCAAATTTAAACAAAATTTCCTTGTTGTTAGTTTCAAGGGAGTGATTAAGCTGAGTTAACATGATAATTCTTTTCTCTAGAATTGAAACATCATTTTCAAGTTCACCGATATGAAAAGAAGATTCTTCGGTTATAGACTTGACCCAATTGTTTAAAACATAATTTTAACCATCAACCTAGAATTAATTGTGCCTAAATCAAAATTGTCTTCATTGGTGTTATCAATGGAATTATTTTTCACACCACTATCTAAGTTGTACTCATGCATCCTTAAAAAATTACAGAATTGCCTACATCATCAGATTCATCAACATCATAAAAAATATTGCCAATAATAGATAAAGAAGCTATGGCAGTAGGGTGGTTTTGAGAAGGTAAGACATGAGATAAATTCTTAAGGTCTAACTCACATTTATCTATATGTAAATAAGAATTACCAGAAATAGTAGATAAACTATCAAAAATTTCCTCAACCTAATAGAAGAAAAAAGATGCAAACGCCATATAGTTCTTGTTCTCTTCATCATTGTCACTATCAGAACTGTCATCCCATATTTTAGAGATATGGTCTTTATTTGAGGATTCCTCTTTAGAATTGGTAAAATAGTTATTAGCATAGTGACCAAATTTACTACATTTCCTACATTGAATATGACTAATCTCTTTTGTATGATTGATAAATTCGTTTGGTTTCTTCTCAAAATGTTTATTAAGAGGCTTGTGAGAATAACAAGGTTGACTTTCTCTTGAGGAAACACTGTTTCGAAACTTGACAAAAAATTTAAAATGATTAGAAAATAAATCAATTTCTTTGTCCAAAGACTTGAGAGTAATAGAAGAATCATCCATATTTGACAAGGAAGAAGAAAACACAAGATTATTAACATTAGAACTATAATTCAGCATACTTTGTGCGAAACTTTTCCTCTTTGTTCATCTCTAAGAGTGTTGTGTAGTTCGAAACCAATAAGTTTACTACATAAAAGATGAGGTGTATTAGTATCTAAATTATCACCTATAGTATGAGAAATTAAATCAAAACTCTTACGAAGCGACCTAAGGATTTTATCACAAATTTCAGAATCAGTATAAACAACACCATTAGCATGTGATTGATTTATAATATCTTGCAATTTAAGGTAAAAATCATCAAATTTATCATTATCTTTCATAAAAAGAGAATCATACATTCTAACTAACATTTGGGACTTTTCTCTTTTAACCTTAGAGTCTCCTTCATGATGTAATACCCCGTACTTTTGGCTATATTTATTTTTGGGATTAATTAATTAAATGCGTATTAATTAAAAATTAATACGGGTTATAAATACTAACGAGATGCGAGTTGGTATTTGATTATGTGCATACATGTTTTGATATATGTATTTGGTATTATAAAATTTGTCGTGAGATTGATATACGGCATTTTAGAAATTTAGTTGAGACGCGTGTGACCGCCGCGTCATGGTATATTATTTTAATTATAAAAGTGATTTTTATTTCTATTATCCGAATGGTCGTTTTGAGTGCGCCAACGCGTCCGGAAGGGTCGAGATAGTCAGAAAACGCTAGCCGGGGGTATAGTTTGGGTCCCGGGGTATTTTTAGGCCATACCGGCAACTTAAAAGGTATTTTGGTAATTTTACATTTTGAGGAATTAAAAGTGACGAAAATTGGGAGTTTTAATCTGATGTGGATTTAACCCACTAAGCCCATTAACCAAACCATATTAACCTAGAAGGCTACGTAGGTTATTAGAAGAGTTTTCTAATTTTCCCAAAGAAAACCCTAGCCACCTTAAGCCACCATTGGAGGAGAAGCTTGGAGAGAGGAAAATCTGCAGAAAGCTTCATCAAACCTACACCAAAATCAGAAATCCAATCAAGGCAAGTGTTTTAATCATATTTAAATTCGTAGAATGTTTCTTCCATGTTAGAAAATTGATGAATTATAACTGTTCTTGAGAGATAATGAAAACCCATGTAGTTTGGAGCTTAGAACTTGAAAATATTGAGGAGAATTGCATGTAGAATGATAGGTAGATAATTATTCTCATGATATCTGTGATAGGAAGGAATTAAAACGGATTTATAGTGAGTTAATTCATGATTCAAAGGTTAGGGTTCATGTTCTTGAAATAATTGGGAAAAAGTGTAGATATTTATATTTTGATTGATGTTAAAGAGATTTAATCCTTGAAAACATGTTAGGAGTTGATTTGAATATGTTTAGGATGAATTAGAGACCCTAAAACGTTGTTGGGATGAACTTTGGAAGAGATTAGGAGTGATAAAATGGAGTAAAAACGAGATGGGGAAAAATCTGGGACGAATCTGGTAGGTCGTTAGAAGCCCCTGCCCAGGTCGTTCGAACGAGCTTCTAACGAATTGACCAGTCGTTCTAACGAAAGGGAGCCTCGTTCAATAACTTCGTTCGAACAAGATCTCGTTAGAAGGGACAGTTCGTTCGAACGAACTGGATCTCGTTTGAACAGCCTCGTTCGAACGAGACTTCTAACGAGTTGACAGAGGGATCTCGTTAGAACAGTCTCGTTCGAACGAGACTTCTAACGAGTTGACAGTTTGGTCCTTTTTGGACTGTTTTGATTTTTGAAGTCCCGTAAACTTGTTCGAGGATATAGATAACCTTCCTTTGATGATGTAAGGATAGATTTGGGACTTTTGGGTTATTACGAGGAGTAAACTACATACGCGAGTTATATTAAATGGACGGTTTGGGTTGAGACGTGAGTGTCTACTACGACGTGAGAAAATTATGGCGCGTATGATTATAAACCGGAATAGTATAAATTGTGATAATTAGAGTTAGTACGAGAATGCGATATGTACTACGATTAAACTACGGTATTACTAAGACGTGTGTTTACTTAGTATTGGTATATGAATTGTGTGTATAACATACCTACCATACTTGCTATCACGGGAGGTTTGCGTTCGCTTAGGGCCCTCTAATCCTTGTGTTGCCCAGATTTAGACTGGTTACCTTGATGAACATAGGTCATAGAAAGACTTATTGGGATATTAATAAGTCCGCTGATCGTAGGAGCGTAGGTATGTGCGTGACCTATGTGATGTGACTGTGTTCGCCTCCATTGTTTGTGATGTTGTTATCTGTGAACTATTCCTGAGAGATTCGGAATATGTAATCCTTATGTACGTGATGTACCGGGATGGATAGCAGAGTATGTGTGCACCACAGCTTAGTTCTCAAGGTGCTTATATTGTATATTTATGATGCGGATAATATACACTTAATTAATGGGAACCTTCATGTTAATGTTGTGAATATAATTACGGTATTGTTTTGAGAAATACAACGAGTTAACTCACAGTGATATATATTGCATATTGAACTTCTGAGTTTACGCTAAACCCCTACTTAATTACGAGCGTTATAATGTTAATAGAACCGAGTAATATGGGTAGGACCTATGATAGTCTAGATAGAGTTGATGTCACTTAGCTAGTAGGTTGTGCCGTTATAGATGGGTACTTACGTTAGGAGTGCACAGTTAGACGAGAGGTGAGAATATCATGTGAGTGCACGTCCTAACATGTACTTTGCATTTAATGTTTTAAATGTTTTTAGAGCACTTGCAGGTTTTTAAAATATAACTCCACATTCGGGCTCTGACCCGTTTTCTTTTCAAATCTACTTTTCTTGTAAAACCATTTTAGGTTCCCAGCCACAAGGACACCAAGCATAGGATACTCATTCAGGTGACGAGTTGTAGATGTTTGTGGAAGCTATAGGGATTTGCTTGTAGACGCTTCTATCTTTTGGATTCCAGAGTCACTATCAATCAGTTGTAGGGCATGTTGCCCATTTCTATCAGAGCATCTTTTACATTTCAGTTTTCAGACTTTAGCATGTATTGTTTCAGTATTCAGTTTACTTTTCAGTTGTGGGATTTGTAGTGAGGAGTTTTCATCCAGACTTTATTTACACTATGTGATAATTATTCGTTTTACTTCAGTATGGTGAATGGTGTTACTTATTTCTTCATTACACTTGTTGCATGTTAATCAGACTTTAATTAAAATTTGGCAACTTACTTTTTAAATACTAGGTGGTTAGTAATAATAAAATGTTTTCGACAGTGATGCTATTAACTGAGCCAACTTGGCATTTTGAATTAATTTAATAAAGGAGTAGCTACCCGGTATTTAATTAGTCGGGGTGTCACAGGTGGTATCAGAGCATCAGGTTCTAGTGTCCTTTAGGATCTGTACGGCTATTATGTTTCCGTTATGTTTCTTTGATATAGAGCCCTATATTTTAGGACTGTTGTACTCTTTTTGTGTATGCTACGTTCTTCAGCTATTTTAAGTTTATAACTGCGAACTTATAAACTTCATTCTTATTTCAGATGCCTCCACGACGTGCACGACGAGTTCCCAGGGATGCAACGCCCGAACCCCAGCCCGCTCCAGTTCAGGGCATGATGAACGCCGTTGAGGTTGCAGCTATAGTAGCTCAAGCGGTAAATGCCGCCATTGCCGTTGTTCAGCAGGCACCACCACAGGCGCCGGTTGCCGCGCCAGTACAGGTTAATGCATTCCCGTCTGCTTGGGAGCGTGTACGTGACGCTTTTCAGAAAGCGCATCCGCCAGAGTTTGCTGGTACCTCAGATGTAGTAGTCTCGAGCCAGTGGAGGAAGGATATGCAGAGGCACTTAAGAATGTATGAGTGCACGGATGTTCAGAAGAAGGTGCTAGCTACTTTCAAGCTAGTTGGATCTGCGCTACAGTGGTGGGAGTCTATTACCACCATGGAGGAGAGGGATACTCTCACGATTCAGGAGTTCTGGGTGCGGTTCGACCGCAAGTACTTTCCGTTAGCTGTTCATACGAAAATGAGGAGGAGATTGATGAGTCTGAAGCAGGAAGGTAAGACCGTGGCCGAGTATGAGGCCGAGTTCACGAATCTGTTGAACATCGTTCCAGACGAGATACCAACAGAGAAGAAGAAGATTGAGAAGTTCACGGACGGGTTGACTTGGAGGATCCGTCTGCATCTGCTTGGGAACCTATCGTTGGCCACTTATTCTGATGTGGTTAACGCTGCATTGTTACACTGCCAGGACCACCATTTTCATATGGCCGAGGGCAAGAGGTCGGGGGAGTCTAGCCATCAGGGCAGGACTGGAGGACATGGTGCCAGCGGGGCACAATCTGGTCAGGGGCAGAGACAGAATGAGTAGGGCTACCAGCAGGGGGATAATAAGAGGTTTCGGTCAGGGAACTATAGGCAGGGATATGGAGGTTTCTGTCAGGGCCATCAGGGTCCAAACGGCCATCAGGGCCAACAGGGGCACAATGGGCAGCAGTTTCACCAGGGCCAAGGGAGGAACGGTAACGGCCACCAGGGCCGGGGACAGCAGGGACAGAGAGGAGGGAACTTCCCAGGGAAGTGCTTTGTTTGTGGCAAGACTGACCATAAGCGACAGGATTGTCCTGATAGGGGCAGGGCCCCACAGCAGCAGCAGCAGGGCGCTCGCCAGGAGCCACAGAGGCCTATATTTCCCGTCGCTCTTCCCACACCGCCACAGATGGCAGCATTGCCACCCATTCCAGCAGTCCCAGTTCAGCGTGTCTACAACGTCCACCAAGCTGCAGTTCCACAGGCACCGCCCGCGATTGAGGGTACGTTTCCTATCCATGGCACTATGGGTCGGGGGTTATTTGATACGGGTGCTACACACTGTTTTATAGCTACACACTTCGCGAAAGCTTTAGGATTATTAGCTACGGCAGAGAGCACAGTGACGTGTGTCGACTCACCATTGGGGAGTGGGTCACTTATTTTCTTTATATGCCGGGGAGTGGGGGTAGAGATTGGTGGTTTGGTATTACCTGCAGACATGTTAGTGTTAGACATGCATGTTCACGATGTGATTATCGGTATGGATTAGCTCGTAGCTTATAGGGCCATGATTGATTGCTTCAGCGGGAGCATTATTTTTGCCATTCCAGGGCAAGAGATGTTTGTAGTGGCGATGCCTCGCCCAGAGGGAGGATCGATCGCTCATCTGTATTACATTGAGGAGGATACCTCTAAGGAGGTAGTGATTCCTCTAGATTCTATCCCAGTAGTCAGGGAGTATTCAGATGTGTTTCAGGAGATACCAGGCTTACCCCCCAGTCGAGAGATAGACTTTGTTATAGATTTGCTACCGGGTACGAGACCTATAGCACGCGCACCGTACCGTATGGCTCCAGCTGAGATGAGGGAGTTACGGGATCAGATAGAGCAGCTGTTAGGTCAGGGCTTTATTCGCAGGAGTACCTCACCTTGGGGCGCTCCAGTTCTGTTTGTGAAGAAGAGGGACGGTTCACTGAGATTGTGTGTGGACTACCGAGAGTTGAATAAGGTCACGATACGGAATAAGTATCCGTTGCCTCGAATCGATGACTTATTCGACCAGTTGAGAGGAGCTTCTTTCTTCTCGAAGATTGACTTGAGATCGGGATACCATCAGTTGCGTATCAAGGAGGAGGATGTCTCGAAGACTGCGTTCTTGTCGAGATATGGTTCTTACGAGTTTCGGGTTATGCCTTTCGGCTTGACCAACGCTCCAGCTGTGTTTATGGACTTGATGAACAGAGTGTTCAGGGATTTCCTAGACCAGTTTGTCATTGTCTTCATTGATGATATTCTGGTTTACTCCCAGACAGAGGAGGAGCACGCCGAGCATTTGAGGCAGGTTTTGCAGACACTTCGTCAGAACGAGTTGTATGCAAAATATGAGAAGTGCGGGTTTTGGCTGAAGGAAGTCCAGTTTTTGGGACACATTATTTCTGACCAGGGAATATCTGTTGATCCGGGGAAGGTATCAGCGATGAGGGAATGGGGACAGCCCACGACACCGACTGAGATTCGTAGTTTCTTGGGTCTAGCAGGATACTACAGGAGGTTTATTCGGGGTTTCTCAGAGATAGCAGGTCCTTTGACACATCTGACTCGTAAGGGTGTGCCATACATCTGGAGTGATGCCTGTCAGTTGGCATTCGATGAATTGAAGGACAAATTGACCTCAGCACCTGTGTTAGCATTGCCGAGACCGGGAGTTGAGTATTTGGTTTACACCGATGCGTCATTGCAAGGACTGGGAGGTGTATTGCAGCAAGAGAGACAGGCCATAGCTTATGCTTCCCGTAAGCTTAAGCCTCATGAGAAGAATTACCCCACGCATGATTTGGAGTTCGCAGCAGTGGTATTTGCCCTACGGATTTGGAGGCACTATCTTTTGGGGGAAAAGTTCCAACTGTTTACGGACCACAAGTCCCTACAGTACCTATTCACGCAGAAGGAATTGAATATGCGGCAGCGTAGGTGGCTTGAATTTGTGAAAGACTACCAGTTCGACATCCAGTATCACCCAGGTAAGGCCAACGTGGTAGCAGACGCGTTGAGCCGTAGGCCAGCAGATGAGGTGGCAGAGGTGTGGAAGGTTAAGTGGATGGAATTGGGACACCAGGATGCAGTGGCCCGATCTTTCATGTCTGTGATGACCGTTACACCGCAAATTGTCACAAAGGTAGTACGGGCATAGGCCAATGACTCGTTCTGTCAGGAGCAGATAATTCGATTACTAGCAGAGGGACCCGAGTCCTATACCGTTAGCTCAGACGGGGGATTACGCTTCAATGGGAGATTGGTAGTTCCGGAAGGGGAAGAATTGCGACACGAGGTGATGGCAGAGTCGCACGGCTCACGGTTCGCGGTACATCCTGGAGGGGACAAAATGTACCAAGACATGAGACGCCAGTATTGGTGGAGCGGTATGAAGAGAGATATCGCTGAGTTAGTTTCGAAATGCGCCACTTGTCAGCTTGTAAAAGTGGATCATCAGAGACCGTCAGGATTGCTACAGCCATTGGAGGTCCCGGTGTGGATGTGGGAGAGCATATCCATGGACTTTATCACGGGGTTGCCTACGTCGCAGAGGGGTCACGACTCCGTTTGGGTAATTGTGGACAGGTTGTCCAAGGTCGCTCACTTTTTACCCGTGAGGACTGACTACACTGCGGGACAATATGCCCAGCTCTTCATTTCAGAGATTGTGAGACTTCACGGTGTGCCCCTAAATATCGTGTCTGACAGAGACAAGATATTCGTTTCGCGGTTTTGGGAGAGTTTCCAGGAGGCCATGGGCACGAAATTGCGGTTGAGTACGGCTTATCATTCGCAGACTGATGGGCAGACTGAGCGCACAAATCAGATGTTGGAGGACATGCTACGCATGTGCATTATTGACTTCGGGGGTGGATGGGAGCAGTACCTTCCACTGGTGGAGTTTGCTTACAACAACTCCTATCAGTTCACGATTGGCATGGCTCCGTTTGAGGCGTTTTACGGTAGGTCTTGTCGTTCCCCAGCATGTTGGTTAGAGGTGAGGGACAACAAACTGCTTGGGCCAGAAGTGATTCAGGATACTTCGGCAAGGATTGAGTTAATTCGGAGTCGCATTCGGGTAGCTCAAGACAGGCAGAAGAGTTATGCTGATGCGAAGAGATTTTTCAGAGAGTTCCAAGTGGGGGACCAGGTTTTGCTCAGGGTATCTCCTATGAAGGGGATTATGCGTTTCGGGAAGAAGGGGAAGTTGGCACCGAGGTATGTGGGGCCGTTTCCTATTATTGAGCGGATCGGACCGGTTGCGTATAGACTTGGGTTACCGGAGCATTTGCATCGGATTCACGATGTGTTCCATATTTCCTCGCTGAGGAAATACCTTAGGGATAATTTGGCTCATTCTCACATTGCTGTGGAGGACATCGATCTCCAGCCGGATAGCTCCTACGAGGAGGGGCCGATTGCTATTTTGGACCGAAGCGAGAGGAAACTGCGGTCAAAGATAGTTCCGTTAGTGCGTGTTCAGTGGCGACATCACAATGTCGAGGAGTCCACATGGGAGCGCGAGGATGAGATTCGCAAACGTTATCCAGAGTTGTTTTTAGCAGGTACTTTCTAGTTTCGAATTTCGGGACGAAATTCAGTTATTAGGGGGGAAGTATGTAATACCCCGTACTTTTGGCTATATTTATTTTTGGGATTAATTAATTAAATGCGTATTAATTAAAAATTAATACGGGTTATAAATACTAACGAGATGCGAGTTGGTATTTGATTATGTGCATACATGTTTTGATAAATGTATTTGGTATTATAAAATTTGTCGTGAGATTGATATACGGCATTTTAGAAATTTAGTTGAGACGCGTGTGACCGCCGCGTCATGGTATATTATTTTAATTATAAAAGTGATTTTTATTTCTATTATCCGAATGGTCGTTTTGAGTGCGCCAACGCGTCCGGAAGGGTCTAGATAGTCAGAAAACGCTAGCCGGGGGTATAGTTTGGGTCCCGGGGTATTTTTAGGCCATACCGGCAACTTAAAGGGTATTTTGGTAATTTTACATTTTGAGGAATTAAAGGTGACAAAAAGTGGGAGTTTTAATCTGATGTGGATTTAACCCACTAAGCCCATTAACCAAACCATATTAACCTAGAAGGCTACGTAGGTTATTAGAAGAGTTTTCTAATTTTCCCAAAGAAAACCCTAGCCACCTTAAGCCACCATTGGAGGAGAAGCTTGGAGAGAGGAAAATCTGCAGAAAGCTTCATCAAACCTACACCAAAATCAGAAATCCAATCAAGGCAAGTGTTTTAATCATATTTAAATTCGTAGAATGTTTCTTCCATGTTAGAAAATTGATGAATTATAACTGTTCTTGAGAGATAATGAAAACCCATGTAGTTTGGAGCTTAGAACTTGAAAATATTGAGGAGAATTGCATGTAGAATGATAGGTAGATAATTATTCTCATGATATCTGTGATAGGAAGGAATTAAAACGGATTTATAGTGAGTTAATTCATGATTCAAAGGTTAGGGTTCATGTTCTTGAAATAATTGGGAAAAAGTGTAGAGATTTATATTTTGATTGATGTTAAAGAGATTTAATCCTTGAAAACATGTTAGGAGTTGATTTGAATATGTTTAGGATGAATTAGAGACCCTAAAACGTTGTTGGGATGAACTTTGGAAGAGATTAGGAGTGATAAAATGGAGTAAAAACGAGATGGGGAAAAATCTGGGACGAATCTGGTAGGTCGTTAGAAGCCCCTGCCCAGGTCGTTCGAACGAGCTTCTAATGAATTGACCAGTCGTTCCAACGAAAGGGAGCCTCGTTCAATAACTTCGTTCGAACGAGATCTCGTTAGAAGGGACAGTTCGTTCGAATGAACTGGATCTCGTTTGAACAGCCTCGTTCGAACGAGACTTCTAACGAGTTGACAGAGGGATCTCGTTCGAACAGTCTCGTTCGAACAGTCTCGTTCGAACGAGACTTCTAACGAGTTGACAGTTTGGTCCTTTTTGGACTGTTTTGATTTTTGGAGTCCCGTAAACTTGTTCGAGGATATAGATAACCTTCCTTTGATGATGTAAGGATAGATTTGGGACTTTTGGGTTATTACGAGGAGTAAACTACATACGCGAGTTATATTAAATGGACGGTTTGGGTTGAGACGTGAGTGTCTACTACGACGTGAGAAAATTATGGCGCGTATGATTATAAACCGGAATAGTATAAATTGTGATAATTAGAGTTAGTACGAGAATGCGATATGTACTACGATTAAACTACGGTATTACTAAGACGTGTGTTTACTTAGTATTGGTATATGAATTGTGTGTATAACATACCTACCATACTTGCTATCACGGGAGGTTTGCGTTCGCTTAGGTCCCTCTAATCCTTGTGTTGCCCGGATTTAGACTGGTTACCTTGATGAACATAGGTCATAGAAAGACTTATTGGGATATTAATAAGTCCGCTGATCGTAGGAGCGTAGGTATGTGCGTGACCTATGTGATGTGACTGTGTTCGCCTCCATTGTTTGTGATGTTGTTATCTGTGAACTATTCCTGAGAGATTCGGAATATGTAATCCTTATGTACGTGATGTACCGGGATGGATAGCAGAGTATGTGTGCACCACAGCTTAGTTCTCAAGGTGCTTATATTGTATATTTATGATGCGGATAATATACACTTAATTAATGGGAACCTTCATGTTAATGTTGTGAATATAATTACGGTATTGTTTCGAGAAATACAACGAGTTAACTCACAGTGATATATATTGCATATTGAACTTCTGAGTTTACGCTAAACCCCTACTTAATTACGAGCGTTATAATGTTAATAGAACCGAGTAATATGGGTAGGACCTATGATAGTCTAGATAGAGTTGATGTCACTTAGCTAGTAGGTTGTGCCGTTATAGATGGGTACTTACGTTAGGAGTGCACAGTTAGACGAGAGGTGAGAATATCATGTGAGTGCACGTCCTAACATGTACTTTGCATTTAATGTTTTAAATGTTTTTAGAGCACTTGCAGGTTTTTAAAATATAACTCCACATTCGGGCTCTGACCCGTTTGCTTTTCAAATCTACTTTTCTTGTAAAACCATTTTAGGTGCCCAGCCACAAGGACACCAAGCATAGGATACTCATTCAGGTGACGAGCTGTAGCTGTTTGTGGAAGCTACAGGGATTTGCTTGTAGACGCTTCTATCTTTTGGATTCCAGAGTCACTATCAATCAGTTGTAGGGCATGTTGCCCAATTCTATCAGAGCATCTTTTACATTTCAGTTTTCAGACTTTAGCATGTATTGTTTCAGTATTCAGTTTACTTTTCAGTTGTGGGATTTGTAGTGAGGAGTTTTCCTCCAGACTTTATTTACACTATGTGATGGTTATTCGTTTTACTTCAGTATGGTGAATGGTGTTACTTATTTCTTCATTACACTTGTTGCATGTTAATCAGACTTTAATTAAAATTTGGCAACTTACTTTTTAAATACTAGGTGGTTAGTAATAATAAAATGTTTTCAACAGTGATGATATTAACTGAGCCAACTTGGCATTTTGAATTAATTTAATAAAGGAGTAGCTACCCGGTATTTAATTAGTCGGGGTGTCACACATGAGTTGTCATTAGAATGTACCGAGCATCTTTAAATGAGATGAAAGATGAAGATCTTTTATATTCAGTTGCATCCATCGCTTGAAAAATAACATTTTTGCCTTTATTGTTATACTGAGAATTTAACTTTCCTTCTTTGGTCAATTCGAAAAAGGGTTTCTTAACAAAAATTTCAGTAACAACACCACTAGGTTTAGTATGGGCAGAAACACCAATTTCAATCATATCCCATACCTCATCTCCCAAGTGTTGGAGGTACGCAACCATTCTTACTTTCCAGTAAGCAAAGTTGTCGTGGGAGGACGTACGGAAGAACCATGCACACCTCCTCCTAAGTCTTATTACGCATAGATGACAAAATTGAGATAAGAATGTGTCCCCATACTCAAATCCGCATTAGAAGTCAAACATTCATATAAACTCGTGCATGTGTGCAATGATGGCATATATACAAAGTCTAATCCAAATGCAAATCAAGTTCTAAACTACTCCATCAATCAATGGTTAAGATCATTCTATGCATATATAATTATGACCAAATATCCTAGCCACGTGAATAATGAAATGATGGGAGTACAAGCACACCAATACGCCACATCAAACATGAAAACTCATGACAAAAAAAATAAACTGAAAATATTTTGGGGGTTTTGTGACAACTCGCCTACTAAAATCAGGGGTGGCCAGCCCAATACTCCAATAATCACAGGAATCATAGACGATCCATTCCTAGCATCACCGTCGATTAAAATAATAGTACGAGATAACCACCAATTATTTTAGAACACGGATTGTCAATTTAAAATTTTGAAAGTAAAAGAAAACACTTAGACAATCCAATTTGCAAAAACAGTGGATACCAAAAATCAACGAATAAAATAATGACAATATAATAGATAATAACCAAATAAGCTGTCGGTTAACAGACCAATACAATTAATTACACCGAGTATTACAATTTAAATATCACATTATAGTAAATGAATAGAAAGCATGGGCAACACGCCCGAATAATAATAAACTGAATGTAACTAGAGTACAAAGGTAGAAGCGTCTAAAACAAATATCCTACAACATCCGCAAAATGCTATAGCTCCATGACTACTGGAAAGGAATGGTCAATACGGGTGTCCTTGCGGTAGAGCACCTGAACGGACAAAGAGTTGCATGCAAAATAAAGAAATATAGATGGGTCAGGGCCCGGTTTGATATGATTACCATGTGACTAAAATGCATGACAGTTAAGTGCGTATTTATCTCTCGCAATATAACACAATGGTTCTCACATCTCAATCTAAAAGCACAACCTAGCGCAATATCAATGACGACGCTCAATGATCATATACATGGGCGAAATCATCTACATTAACTCACGGAGACATCAATCATTCCATACACAATCTAAAGGCACAATTCCTATTCTCTTTAGGAAATACATATATGGTAATTCATTTTATCAAATGTTTACCAATTCAATATCATTTCAAAACTTTCTTTACCCATTTTATTTCCTTTCTTCCATCCAGGAAAAAAAATATATTTTAAGCATGTTTTATTATAAAAAAAAATGCTTTTTCGTTTCATAACATCCCATTTCCCTTCTTCCATCCAGGAAATGTATTCAACTTTTCATTTCCTTTCTTCCATCCAGGAAATGTAATTAAAGCTATTCTATTATCATAAAATGCTTTAACATCAATAATGTCCCACATTATTAGGAATAGTTATATATCATATCATATAACGCATCTAAGACCGCCCGTCCGGGTTTTCCCACTGTGCGCGCCCCTAAATGGCTATCATCTTCCAGGGCCTATCACCAAGACAACCTGGGATCCTAAAACGTAAGACGTCGGGAAACGGCCATATGTTTGCGGGAGAGTCATAACCACAGCCAGAATTACCTCACCGTCGCAGAAAAATATACAATAAATGCTCATATGACCTAGGACTATATCCACCCTGCATTCATTATCCAGGGGGCTTCACCTCACGTGCCCAACTTCCCTTATGCTAGCGATTTAGAGAGGTGTGTATACATAAATTATCATTTATAAAAATCATTTTTCCCATTTTGAAATCATTCACTTTTACATTCTCAAAACCATTAATTTTCAAGGATGAAATACCAATTTTAGAATGTGCATTTCTTATTCTTAAAGTCATATTTTATTAATGACCTAAGACCCGAAGTGCCAATATCCTCCAACTAGTCTCCAAGAGTCCAACATAATACCATAAATCATCAAAGTGAGTCTCCCTCAATAATAGTCTCCCAACATCATCATTTATTCTTCTATAAATTTTAGGTTAACTTCCTATATCATTCGGACATTAACCTACATAAGCTAACCTTTATATTAAGCCCAAATAACCCCATGCTAACCCAGGGCATTTGTCTACCCAACACAACCCTCTAGGACTCCTCATTATTTCCCAAAGTAAGGTTCCTAAACCTTGAACCTAAAAGAAAAGGGATAAAATAAAACTAGAAAAATCTCACAAAACAGGGCATCCGAATTAATTCGCCCTAGGGCCGAATCGATTCGCCCCTAGTTGCGAATCGATTCACCTAAAAGCGAATTGATTCGGTGAGCAAAACCAACAAAGTGTCTCTGTTCGAATAGATTCGGCCTTAGTCTGAATTGATTGGGTCTCCCAAACCTGTAACCTACCCCCTAATCGAATCGATTCGCATGGGAGCCGAATCGATTCGGCCGTGCGAATTTGTCCAATTTTGGCTACGGGTTGAAGAACCCTAAAATCCCAAAACCCTCAAATCTTTGATTTTATCCAACATCAACAAAAATAATTTCTACCCAATCATCCCTACACATCATCTAACTAATTTTCTCAACTCAAATCAAATACAAATACAAGATTAAGGGTTAAATCCCTAAAAACCTACAAATCCCAAAAATGGTTTGAATCTCCAAAATACAACTGCACATGCAATTTATCTCATTAAATCAGTATCTTGCAAGTAAGAAACTTGCCTCAAGTGTGTAGGCTCGGATTCCCTCCTCGAAGCAACGATTTCCTGCTCCAATCTTCCATTTTTCTCTCTTTTCTCTCATTTTCTCCTAACTCTCTCTTCTCTCTCTCTCTCTCTCTCTCTCTCTCTCTCTCTTGGCTTATGACAAAAATGAAGAAATAAAAGGGGTTGGGAGACTTATACGGGTCTTAAACATAAATTACCCTCTTTTAAATGTCGATACACCATTAAAATGACTCGTAACTACATAATTGAGTCACAACCCGTCAAAAATGCCCGAAGCTCAAAAATACAACTTGGCACTTATTTTGACTATCTCAACTATTCCAAAACTAACCGCACCCCCTTTTTTGGCATACGGAGTAAAGTGGAATATTTTTGTGTTCTTATGTCATGTTATTTCATTAATTAAGCTCATATTTAAATATAAGTTATAACCGTCGTGTAAAATACAACGACGCAATAAAACACAATATAATGCCATTTACTTACTCGTAACGGTAAATAGGCAAAACATGGTAAATATTATGCCTTAACTCACGGTAAATAATATTTACTCCAACTTCGTCTATTTTATAAAATTAGCCCATCAGGCAAAATAATATAAAATAGTTGCTCAAAAGACTGGGTTGTTACATACTCCCCCCCTTAGAAGGGAATTTTGCCCTCAAAATTCAGGCACACCGTATAACCATATTAAGGGTATACTATTCTAAGCTATCGTTCTTTCATCCTTAGTAAAATTCCTCGTTCTTGTGGCGTCCCCATTGGACTCGGACTAAGATCATCACTTTTGATATTAGTCTACACTCATCGTGCTCTAATGTAGCACCTAATCGTTCCTCATGAACTATCGATCCTACCTTCCTACGATGAAAAGAAAGATGCCTACAGAACTCTGCACCAGTTACCTTTCCTCCTGAATCACATTATACCCTTCTTAAGAAATACCCTAATAAAACGATTTCCTACCTCCAATACTACATGACCTCTATTCGAGTCGGCGTAGCCCTTCAAAGTATGCGGCTCCATGAACCCAAACCTTAGAGAAATAGTCCAGGACCACTCCAAGTCCAAGGAATATATCTTCCATCGGTTCCATCTAACGAGCAGGAGAATTACTCAGTCGGCTACACCAGGCCACAGACAGTGCCATCCTTAAAGGAAAATGATTTGACTTATTGTACGAAAATTTCGACTCATAAAAGCCACTGCTCCCATCCTTCATTTAAGTCAAACACACACATTCATGTCATGGCTTCCGACATTTGGTTAACTTTCCCCATTCATTCATCCACTTACTGGTGGTAGGATATAACCCATATCCATATGGTTTCCATTTCTTTTTGGAAACTCTACCAAAACTTTGACACAAAAATCTAGTCTCGGTCCATCACTATATTTATAGGCACCTTATACCATTCCATAAAACCACCATAAAGAGATGGGCGTACTCCTCCGTAAATAGTCTGCCCACATTGGCCGAAAAAGCAGCGATTTGGTCAAACGATCAACCATTTTGTTCAAATAGGATTATGACCAATTTAGTGCAGACAATTTAATGAAAATGTCCACGAATATACCCTTCCTCGTTCCACCACTAGTCTCTTCACACTAGTAGGTGAATTGGTCAATCACGGACATGAATGCTCTTGATACAAAGTCCTCCTAGTTATGCTCATTCTACTTGTCTTTCCATGCCTTCACTAATCTCTCCGACGGGTTTTCTACTCGGTGCATCTACTACCCCATTAGCATTTCCTTAGCGAAAGGGAATATCTAATTGATAGTCCTTTACGAACTTTAAACACCAACTCTGCCGCCCCAACAATATACTGCAACAACTTGTTGCTCGTAAAAGACCAAATTTTCCTGCCCAGGAAGTAGTGCCTCTATTTCTTTAAGGTGAATACTACCGCTACGAACTTCAAATCAAGCGTGGGATAATACTTCTCACGAGGTTTAAGTTTGTGAGACGCATAAACAACGGGTCCATGCTCCCGTATTAATGCTTCCCATTCCTGACAAAGACTCGTTAGTTAAATATACTCTCGATCTTAACAACACTAGTGCGGGAGTGAAATTCAACTCATCCTTTTAACTCCCCTAAAGTTAGGTTACCGACGAAATGCTCTATCTAAGAGAGGCCTCATCTCCCTTGGCCTAACATTCCGAATCACTCGAGATCCTACACTTCTTCTTCCCAGGGACCTAATCCCGCTTAAAGTTAACCCACAACTTACTCGTGGTCAACTCTCTACCTCTTTCCTAAAACAACGTCACATGCCCTAAGGGCCTTACATCCTAATAATCCTAAGGTCGATATATACATCCTAATCAAGTTGTGTAAGTATTATCCTAATTATATCCCTAGTGCTCAACACCTTTTCCAACTTTCGACATTCGCTCGGTTTCATGCATGGGACATCTCGCAGAGCGAAATCCAAACAAGGAACCCTCCCGTTACACTACTACCTTGCATCGTTGGTCATCAAGATATAACGGTCTATGACACATGATCGGGACTGCTAAAATTTTAACTCATAACCCTACTAATGTTATTCCACTTCTATGTCCTACGATTAAAATAATTGAAAATTTCAACTAATCGAACGCTTACTTTCTGTAAGGTGTTACAAATGCTTCATCCCAATATACACACATATCTTTTTAAATGGCCTTATCATCAAGGCACAACCATAAGTCTCTATCCAACTTTCATATCTAGGTCTCCCTCACATCGATCAGAGGAGAGAACTATTCATAGTGCTTCCATATTGCACTTTAATAGCCCTTTAATGACTCAATCACGTGATTCTCGGCTAAACCTTCCAACCTAGCTTTCTAACAACAAAAAGAAAGAAAGAAAAGAAAGAAAAATGCAACATCTCTCCACTCCCAACGTCATTAAGGTTCACGTGTGGAGCATCTCGCAAAATGAAATCCAAACAAGGAACCCCTCCTATACATTACAACTTAACTTTGTTGGTCGTGGAGATAAGGCAACATCATACATACAAAATAAAAGAAATAAAATGAAAAATTCCTATATACCTTAAACAATCTCTATAAAGTCTCAATCTTGTATCCAGGTGAGATATTATAGAACAACTAGTTCCATTCTGGAATTACAATTACGATAGCCTTGCAATTTATTCGCTTGCTATCGCTCCAACCAAACTAAGAATATTTCCACTCGTATAATACATATAAAATGAGTAGCACATACCACACATATACTTTATATATATCATCACTCGCCTTAGCGAATGAACGAAAATATAGAACTTCCCTATCATGGAATTTATATAGATACACTCTCTATAAAAATATCGATAATACCACAAACTCGATTTACACACCCGGATCTAGGGTTAATACCACACTACTCCATCTTATCATACAGAATGCACCACCCTTGACTAAGGTGGAACTCCCGCCAACCTTCTTTGCTAATTTCTTTGGCAACTACCAATGGTCCTAAGACACCGTACTCTAGTCTTATCCCAAACCAAACTACTTCCCTTAATTCCCCGCCTAGGCATCCTATTCTTGCCCTTGTTATCCAATTGACAAGACCAAAATGTGTGGTTCTACATCCCAAGTCAAAATCGTTCCTCCATCTCTAGCTACCCTGGCGATTACTCGCGTAGTTCCCTTAACCTCCTCAACAAAAGAACACACTACCGGCCTTCCCCACCTTAGTTCAATGAGTCTTCCCCAGGTGGAAGTCCACCAATGGGGATTCATGAACATCACTTCTCCGAAAGTGTTAATAACACTTATTTCGTGAGCCAATCATTCCACTGAAGGGATCTTTCTTCCTTGCACCTACCTTATTTTGGTGTACGGTTTCCTTACTCATACCACTCTTTATTCACGATCGGCCTCTGATCGAACCTTGTGTGAATATTTGAGAATCCACCTTCTCATCATTCTTGGCGTCCCAGAGAAACTCGTTGTTGAAGATATCTAACGGGTTTTTCCATGGGCAAAACCTCCAACTCCCCCAAATTGTGGTGACTACCATTTCCTCCATTTCAATATTACTCCAACGGGGGAGAGATTTTCCTCAATCCTTCACACCTGGGCATTTCTATACCCTTCTCTAGGACAGAACTCCTAGGCCTTATATTTCCACCGAACGAGGTTACACTTCCTCCATCTGACTTAACTACAACATGTGGTCCTTGTCAAGGACTTTTCAACTCCAACTTGATGTCGCTAGGAATTACAAACTTAGTACCACTCTCTCTCGCAGCGGTACTTGGGAAAACTATATCTACTGTACTTAGTAGTCGCGGTAGCAATACAAGATAATGCTACGAAGGGAGATACCTCCAAAGTGGCCCAAATCCCCGACTACAGCTTACAGTTCTTAGTAATCCCATCTCATGATGCCTTAACAGCGGCTTTCTCGGACGCCCTTCCTCATTCGACCTATGGACCTCCAATGAGCGCACAATTTTTTTTTTGAATTCCTACCCTACGGCAGGAGAGAGAAACCTCACAAGAGGAAATCAACATTCTAAATCCTAAGTCTCTATATTAAATCAAAAGAAATGCAGAAGACGTAGTACATTCGCACAGATTCCTAAGGACACTAGAACCTGATGCTTTGATACCATCTGTGACAACCCGCATACTAAAATAAGGGGTGGCCATCCCAATACTCCAATAATCATAGGAATCATAGACGGTCCATTCTTAGCATCACTGTCGATTAAAATAATAGCACGAGATAACCACCAATTATTTTAGAACACGGACTATCAATTTAAAATTTTGTAAAAATAGTGGATACCAAAAATCAACGAATAAAAGAATGACAATATAATAGATAATAACCGAATAAGATGTCGGTTAACAGACCAATACAATTAGTTACACCGAGTATTACAATTTAAATATCACATTATAGTAAATGAATACAAAACATGGGCAATAGCCCGAATAATAATAAACTGAATGTAACTAGAGTACAAAGGTAGAAGCGTCTATAACAAATATCCTACAACATCCGCAAAATGCTATAGCTCCATGACTACTGGAAAGGAATGGTCAATACGGGTGTCCTTGCGATAGAGCACCTGAACTGACAAAGAGTTGCATGCAAAATAAAGAAATATAGACGGGTCAGGGCCCGGTTTGATATGATTACCAAGTGACTAAAATGCATGACAGTTAAGAGCATATTTATCTCTCGCAATATAACATAATGGTTCTCACCTCTCAATCTAAAAGCACAACCTAGCGCAATATCAATGATGATGCTCAATGATCATATATAAGGGCGAAATCATCTACATTAACTCACGGAGACATCAATCATTCCATACACAATCTAAAGGCACAGTTGCTATTCTCTTTAGGAAATACATATATGGTAATTCATTTTATCAAATGTTTACCAATTCAATATCATTTCAAAACTTTCTTTACTAATTTTATTTCCTTTCTTCCATCCAGGGAAAATATATATTTTAAGCAAGTTTTATTATAAAAAAAAATGCTTTTTCGTTTCATAACATCCCATTTCCCTTCTTCCATCCAGGAAATGTATTCAACTTTTCATTTCCTTTCTTCCATCTAGGAAATGTAATTAAAGGCATTCTATTATCATAAAATGCTTTAATATCAATAATGCCCCACATTATTAAGAATAGTTATATATCATATCATATAACGCATCTAAGATAGCCCGTCCGGGTTTCCCCACTGTGCTCGCCCCTAAATGGCTATCATCTTCTAGGGCCTATCACCAAGACAACCTGGGATCCTAAAATGCAAGACGTAGGGAAGCGGCCATATGCCTGCGGGAGAGTCATAACGACACATAAAATTTCCTCACCATCGCAAAATAATATACAATAAATGCTCATATAGCCTAGGACTATATCCACCCTGCATTAATTAGCTAGTGGGGCTTCACCTCACGTGCGCAACTTCCCTTTTGATAGCGATTTAGAGAGGTGTGTATACATAAATTATCATTTATAAAAAACATTTTTCCCATTTTGAAATCATTCACTTTTACATCCTCAAAACCATTAATTTTCAAGGATGAAATACCAATTTTAGAATGTGCATTTCTTATTCTTAAAGTCATAATTTATTAATGACCTAAGACCCAAAGTGCCAATATCCTCCAACTAGTAATTAAGAGTCCAACACAATACCATAAATCATCAAAGTGAGAGTCCCTCAATAATAGTCTCCCAACATCATCATTTATTCTTCTATAAATTTTAGGTTAACTTCCTATATCATTCGGACATTAACCTACATAATCTAACCTTTAGATTAAGCCCAAATAACCCCATGCTAACCTAGGGAATTTGTCTACCCAACATAACGCTCTAGGACTCCTCATTACTTCCCAAAGGAAGGTTCCTAAACCTCGAACCTAAAAGAAAAGGGCTAAAACAAAACTAGAAAAATCTCACAAAACAGGGCATCCGAATCGATTCGCCCTAGGGCCGAATCGATTCGCCCCTGGTTGCGAATCGATTCGCCCAAAAGAGAATCGATTTGGTGAGCAAAACCAACACACTGTCTCTGTCTGAATCGATTCGGCCTTAGTCCGAATCGATTCGGTCTCCCAGACCTATAACCTACCCCATAACCGAATCGATTCGCTTGGGAGCCGAATCGATTTGGCCCTGCGAATTTGCCCAATTTGGGCTACGGGTTGAAGAACCCTAAAATTCCAAAACCCTTAAATCTTTGATTATATCCAACATCAACAACAAAAATTTCTACCCAATCATCCCTACACATCATCTAACTAATTTCTCAACTCAAATCAAATACAAATACAAGGTTAAGTGTTAAATCCCTAAAAAACTATAAATCCCCAAAATGGTTTGAATCTCCAAAGTACAACTACACATGCAATTTATCATATTAAATCAGTATCTAGAAAGTAAGAAACTTTCCTCAAGTGTGTAGGCTCGGATTCCCTCCTCGAAGCAACGATTTTCGTCTCCAATCTTCCATTTTTCTCTCTTCTCTCTCATTTTCTCCGAACTCTCTCTTCTCTCTCTCTCTCTCTCTCTCTCTCTCTTGTCTTATGACAAAAATGAAGAAATAAAAGGGTTTGGGAGACTTATAAGGGTCTTAAACATAAATTCCCGTCTTTTAAATGTTGATACACCATTAAAATGACTCGTAACTACATAATTGAGTCATAACCCGTCAAAAATGCCTGAAACTCAAAAATACAACTTGGCACTTATTTTGACTAAAGTGGAATATTTTTGCGTTTTTACATCATGTTATTTCATTAATTAAGCTCAAATTTAAATATAAGTTATAACCGTCGTGTAAAATACAACGATGCAATAAAACACAATATAATGTCAATTACCTACTTATAACGGTAAATAGGCAAAACATGGTAAATATTATCCCTTAACTCACGGGAAAATAATATTTACTCCAACTTCCTCTATTTTATAAAATTAGCCCATCAGGCAAAATAATATAAAATAGTCGCTCAAAAGACTGGGTTGTTACAGGTTTTCTAAAAATATTTTTGACTCAAAAATAAAATCTGTTTATATTTTCTAAAAAATATATAAACCAAAAATCTTTTTATATTTTCAAATTTTTTATCAAAATAAAATATTTTTGTATTTTTTAAATGAAATTCAAATAAATAAAAAATATATTATAAAGAGATACACATGTCATAACACTAGCTAGATATATATCATGAAGCAAAGATTAGCGTATGACAATAATGGCATCACAATCATCCTTTAGATTTAGCATGGGAAGAATAATGTGCAACCAAACAAGAACCATGAAGTTTAATTCCTAAAGCCACTAAGTCTGATTTCCTAACCCAAGTAGGTGTGTAACGACGAATGGGGGTTTTGGGAACCGAAACGACTTTATTCTTAAATTTCCTAGGAGAATTTTTAAGGTCATAACAATAATGCCTAAGGTGACCCTTCCTACCGAAATGAGTGCAAGTGCAAACATGGCAAGGAATGTGACCTAAATGTGAACTTCTCCTAATATTCATAATTGGCTCTTTCACATGATTGGTATTGGCTTTGGGAATGGGTGCAATACGATCATAGTAGTCTATACCACACTTATCATCCTTGATTTCAACGGTGACTAAAATCCTATCCAAGTTTTCTGACCTAGCCTCTAAACCAAACTTCACCTTACTCAAGTCTCTCAATCTATCCTCAAGCTCACTAATCCTAGACTCAAGCAAATGCCTAGACTCCTCAAACTCTAGAATCTCCTTCTTCAAAGCCTTCGTCAGACCCTGAAGACTATCTCTCTCTTTCTCAACGTATTTTAGTTTCTCTTTAAGAGTCTTCTCTCATGCCCTAAGGTCCTCAATCAATGTATCATTATTTTCTATGGCACGCTCATTCAACTTAGCTTGCAACTTCAAGTTTAACTTTTTCACCTATACTGCTTCCTCATACAAATCATTAAAGGCAGCTTGTAACTCTCCCACATCAATCTCCTCTTCCTTACTACTTCACCCTCACTCACTTAGTATTCACACTCAACGGCCTCGGAAGTGTCATTCACATGAGAATCTTCATGGGAAGATTTATCGTCATCACTCACATGACATGACGTGAACGTTACAAAGTTGCACTCAATAGAGGAACTCTCTCCCTTTTTCGGTTCACTATCAATTAAGGTGGAATTATTTTCTATCGATTTCTCGCCCTCCTTAGTGGGACACTCCGCTACCTTCTGATCATAACCCTCATAACCAAAACACATATCAGACTCATCCCTCTTAACATTACCACTCTTATTCTTAGGGTTTAGATCGACCTTGTTGTTCTTGGATTTCGCAAGTCTTTTGGCATCTTTAGATTGCTTTTGGAACTTAAAAAACTTTTTGAACTTCTTTGCCAACAAGGCCACATCCTCAAAATTGGAATCAAAATCATCATTCGAAACTTTAGTCTCCTCCTTCTGGGGTTTTAAAGCAATGCTCTTTTCTTTCTTTGGCACTTACTTGGAGGTAAACATGTCAAGCTCATAAGTTTGTAAGTCACCTATAAGCTCTTCTATTTTCGTTGATTCAAGCATATCCAAGGAGTTTAAAATAGTCACTTTGGGATCAAATCTACTAGGCAACGACCTTAAGATTTTCTTTATGACTTGGTTGTCATGTATTTTCTCTCCCAAGTCAAACGACGAGTTCATAATGTTGGAAAATCTAGCGTAAAGCTCATTATACGACTCAGTCTCTAACATCTTAATCATCTCAAATTGTATAGTGAGGTTTTAATGTTTAGATGCCCTAAGTGTGCTAGTGCCTCGTGAGTAAGTGCAAGAATATCCTAATCCTCTTTTGAGGTTTCACGTGTCATAAGTCAATTATACTCTTTCGGTGTGACATGTGAGGAAATAACATGAAGACTTTTAGAATTATAAAGCTCAAGTATATGTTCAGCTTTGGTCCATGACTCAAAAGGTTTTAAACTAGTGGGCTCTCCCTCTCATATGACCGGTGGTGTCCAACCTTTTTCAGCCACTAACGAAACATGCTTATCAATTAATTTTAAAGAAATTATCATTTGCATTTTCCAATAATCATAATTTGTGCCATAAAAAATAGGAGTTCTAAAACTATCAAAAAATTTAAATTCATCCTTAAAAGAATAAGGGATCAACGCACATAAGAAATGTTTCTCTCTCTGATACCAATTTGTAGGACCCTTTTTCAAAGTGTAATTTGAGGTGACAAAATAATTTTCTTTCAAAAATCTTATTCCAAATTTAACACACACCAAATTTGTGAACCAATTTCAATTAAGCCCAATTTTATGTTGTTTCATCCTAAACATATCTTGATGATTAAAGAAAGTAAAATAAAGTAAAGTTCACAACGTTAGATGTATGAGGAAACCACTAAGGGAAAAAATCTCGTAAGACCCAAGCCATACAATCACTATGATAAGGTATTACAAAGGAAGACATACAGACTTACACAATAACTCGATCCACATAAGCCTTAACGCCTTTCTTTTCTTTAACCGCTCCTCCACAGTACCCACGTAAAAATCCTTCTACGATACTCATCCACAACACACGCGTACACAAGTGCCTCGGCGTCCACCAATGAATCTTTGGCAACCGTATATGATTTGGAACATGGCCTTCACTGTTTCTTCACCACAAAACCCAATGACCAACTTATTCAATATGGATGAACGAACTCCTGATGGTGAAAACAAGATCTCTATAGCAATCGTATATGAAAGATCGGATCTTTAAACACTAAGGATGGTTTTCGTCTTTAAAAACCTTAGAAGGCTTATGCAGAAAAATGAAACTGTTCAAAACTGTATTTTGGTTCTACACACCCAACTTTCTGAGAGAAAAATGCTTTAAATAAAAAAACTTAAGTCAGCAAGTTGTTCTAACGATATCCAAATGTCGTTCGAACGACATCAAATGTCTTTTGAACCACTCAAGACAAAGTCAGTGTTTCATACGACTCTAAACGGTGTTTATCTTAGAATACACGAAGTTAAGAACATGCAAAAATCAGTTTTGACATTTTAAAATCATTTATAAATAAAATATCATCCCTAAAACATTTTTCGAGTCCCATAAACATTATGCGTTCAGTATCTCAGAATGCAATTTGATATGAAGACGTGAAACGTGCATCAATAAACATGGCAAGATATACCTCTGAAGCTTGGTTGCTACCTCTTCAACACAACACATCATAGACTTTGGGGAGATCGTGATAATATAAAAATCTATTATGACTCAAACATGTTTTGTTCCGTGAATAAGTCAATTACATACAAATGGACTCAATAGGAAAGTTTTTCCTTACAAGAACTTTAGGAACTTCTTTTGAAAATTTCCCATAATTTTTCTCACTATTTATTTCTATAATTGTCAAAGAATTGGTATAAATTTCAAATGATCCTAAAGGCCCTATTTATAGGTTTCCATGTACATTACGGTGTTGACACGTGTGTAGTGACTAAGCTTTATACAGTGGTGAGTCAATGCCAAGGTGTCTCATTTCAGATTGGTCTTGCAGTCTTAATATCACTAAATTATGACATGTATTTTAGCTTTCTCTGTAAGGACGACACGTGTAAGGTAGTGGTGGCAAAATAAAGTACGAGGTGGAAAGGTATTAAGGGTATAAGGGTTATTTTACACATGAAGGTCATTTTGTTAATTTCACATTATATATTTTCAATATTTCTTAAAGGTCCCTAAAAATATTTTATTTACAAAAAGGTCAATTTATTTTTTAATTTTGCACCCTGAAACTTTATTTATTGAAACTTGATCGGACAACTAATGCGCAACAGACTATTGTGCTAAAGTAAAATACTATCGAATAAATTTAAAATAACTAAGATTTTTAATAGTTTATCCAAGGGGGACCAATTTAAACTTTTACTTAAATTGTTAACTATAAGACAAACTGAAGAAGGTTTGACAAGTTAATTAGAGTCCTAATTATTATCTTGATTAATCAAGGTGATTAAGCAGATAATAACTAATTCAGTTTATTTAGGTGAGTTTCTAGAATAAAGTCCTACTTTTTCATGTTAGGTGATATATACAAAAATTTATAGCACGCGGTGATTTATTTTACATCGCAAACACCCATCTCTGGGTAAAACGAAGGGCCCTCTAGGGTCACCCAATCTACTAAAGTCCAATAAAACAAATCAATACCGAATGATTTAAAAACATGTAACAAGAGTCAAAGTAGGTTAAATCAGACCAAGCCTCTCTTCTTCGGTTGCTCTTTCACAATTAGCCTCACTACGCAGCTCTAGTCCACTTTGCTTTCTTCACATCTCGACTATCCCTCTAGCTTCCTTAGCGCAGGTCGGCTCAATGCTTATTGATTCTATTAGTGACGTGTGGCAGTGCCGCATTTTTTATGTGTCCTATTCTATATAACAGACTCACCCTTAATGTTACAACTCGAATGATAATGCAATAGTTTGATTTCCTATATATCAGTAGAAAATCTTATGTTCCTTCTTCTGTTTAAATCAAGCTATCTTGATTTAAAACTGGTTTCTAGTAAACTTTTTTTTAAAAAAAATTTAGAACAATCAGATTTGTTCTAATATGTAAACAAGAATTAGTGCTATGTGAATAGTGGAGTACAGTGAGTGATCTACAAGTGATATGAAAATATGTATCACGGATCCTGAAATATCACTAAGGTTATGTAATAGGAATAATCAAATAAACATATATAACCTAGCAACCCACAAAGAAATACATATGACTGCAAATATATAAACATTTCAAGTACACAATCAAACATTAAGAAACTACTTTAGAAGTAAGTTTAGATTAAACTAAATTTAATCTAATACCCTAACAATAGTTTTAAGATTTCTTATAGTTCAAAGGTCTCAGTCCACAGTTCTTGATTCAATCCAAGGTTAATAATCCAGTTCAGGTATAGTGTTCAAGAAGACACTCTAGATGTTATTTCTTTATGGGTAGGTCCTTAATATTTTAGGTTTAAATTTCTAAACCTTAAAGCATATGTGAATGTAATTAAAGCCAATCTTACTTTATTTTAATTTAAAAAAAAACATTTAAAATATGAACGCAGAATAGATGAACAGACGTGAATACACAATGATTTTCGTGTGTGAAGCATGTTCACACAAACACAAAAACAGGATCTACAAAAATCAAACAGAACCAAACGAAATCAGAACACAAATCGTGTAATATTGTGTGTAAGTGTAACTAAACACTAGGTATAAAACATATGGTAGATTTAACACCACTTGAAAGAAATAACATAAAAGAAATGTGTTACGTGTGTAAAAGTGTTCAACCAAATGTACACCAAAAATAGATCCAAAAATAAATCTGACAAAATAAGAGATGAGAGGATTTTCACTTTAACAAATCATATGAATAATATACACGTAAGTGAAATTATTAGGGTTCTTGAACATTAATAACAATAGGCAACCAAAGACTCATATTTATAGAGTGCACAAGTGTGATGTGATTAGTGTAAACAATTATCACATGGATTGCTACAAAGAGATACAAACTGTAGATAAAATAATGATCCAATGATCTACAAAGAAACACAAAAAACCTTAAAAATTAGACATGTTGCATACAACTGTAACTAACTAAACCTACTGTTACCATTTATAAATGAACAACATCATTTTGAATCATGAAGAGCCCAGTTGTAATCAATTTAATCCAAAATCATGGGTTGGTTTTAATCAAAGCAACGGGTTATTAAAAATTGCCTACGGTGGCGTTTTGATCATATATGAAACCAATTAGTTTTAATATATAAAATCGTGTTGCAAGATTGGACAACCAACATCAAATAAAATATTACATAAAAAAAATACAAACATGTTAAAGTTATGGTTAAATCGTCAACATATATGGTACATGCCAAATAGCTAAGGCCTATGGGCTACTACCTGACATGTTAAGGTCCAATCGGCCTACTATTAAAATAAAGTGGTGAGCCTTGGGTCAATTCATGTACAATCGTTTTGAAAACGAGAAGCATATTTTGTTACAAACCAACTCGTGTACAGGTCTAAAGAAATTACCACAAGCCGAAAAAAAATATATAGTGCCATGTATAAGTTTTGGAATTAACATAGGACTGTATTATATAAACCAAATATATAACAATCAGAACATATATATATATATATATATATATATATATATATATATATATATATATATATATATATATATATATATTCATTGACACAAATTAATAAATTTTTAAGCTTCCAAATTAATTCTGAAATTTATTTTTAAGAAAATATTGAATCATGTTAATATATTTCAAATTAAAATTTTTAAACTTTTTTAAAAATTCATTTTGAATAAACCCAACATATAATGAGATGCAGTTTCCTATGTGGTGTAATCCACCCTATGTGACATAATTAAAACCTATGAGCCAATAGATGTAGGGTGTGAGATACAACCTTTTTTCTCGAAATGATAACGGAGTCGAATTCTAAATTTCTGAGATGTGTAGTCGACTGAGCTGAGGCCTTGGCATATGTAACTAGACTCAACATAATTACATAAAGAATCTTGTCAAAATTAAAGTCCAACTAGTTTAAGGTCTATATAGGTCAAGTACAAAAAAGAAGCCCTAGGAGTGCTCTATATAGGGGTCTTCAATCTCCCCTATTGGCCTAATTTTTACAAAACCCTTGAGTACATAAAATGCTAAGGTAAAAAAATTTCTAGACTTTCCTAAACAAAAATGTTTTTAACTATCCCACCCAATCCTAGAAAAGAAAAAGACTCAATAACTGACAATCGACAAGATAGAAAAACCAGTAAAATAAAAAATTGTCTTTCTTCCAGAAATCAAGTTAGTAGCTAGTGCTTAATTTGAATTAATGAAAGAGACATAATTTAAGTGCAGGATAGCAGTAATATTTAACGTATTATCAACATGATTGACTAAATATGTACTCATCTTCCCCTATTTTGTCTAAATTATATAATGTCGAGAGTTAACATAGGAACAAATTATAATCTACGAAATAAAAGTCTCCTACATTATATAATTTCGACATTATATAATTTAGACAGAGATACCGTATTAGTAGATACATTTATCCTAAAACCTCAGAGATCTAGTAATCAGGATGCAGAAATAAACAAATTCTAGTTTTCAAGCACAATTACTACAATCATATGTTGAAGTTGTTTCTAAATAAGTATTATCAAAAGACATAGAAAGTATATCAGCAAGTTGAAAATCACTAGTATTATGATGAACTACCCCATTTTGTTTGGGAGTTTTGGGAGCGCTAACTGGGTAAGAATATCCATTAGCCTCACAATACTCTATAACTTAAGTTTTATTAAACTCACCTCCCCCATCATTGAATAAATCTACGGGTTTGGTAGTTATTAAGTCCTTAGACTTCTTGTGAGTAGACTTAGTAATTTACACAATTTTGGCATGGGCTACAGATATTAGTTAGAAGTTCCTTAGATTTTAAAAACTCGAGTTGAGGCCTCAGATGGGAACTCATGATCCACATAGGCAATGTTTTCAAAGGTTTTTGCACATTTTGGGATCTAGGATGGGATTTTTCTTTTTCAAATATTTTCGTATTAGTCTGAGGTTTAGACTTATTAAGGAAATAATTTCAATTATTAGTGCGCTGCCTAGGAAAATTTGCAAATAGCTTCACTTTTCGGTCAAGGCCTTTAAAATGAGTACCTTTCTTATGATTGCTAAGGCATTCCCAGTTTTGGTGACCAAAAGCATCCCAGAAATGAAATACCAATTAATAACATGTTTTTTTAACAACTGGAGCGGACTTTCTAGACTTATATCTACCTAATTCATGTTTAATAGTCATGTTTGTCCTTTTAGGGGGTGGAATGTACTTAGGAGATTCAGCAGACATTATTGGAGGATAATTGAGATCAAATCAGATTTTATAAGTACTCTCATTCAAAATGTGTTTTCCTTTATCAACTGTGGAACTACTCTGATTTGGTTTGACTTGGGTACTATCCTTAACATATATAGTAGGTCTAACACATGGATTGGTTTGAAATTTTTATTCGTAACCAAGTCCATTTGTATTATTACCATATTTTCGAGAGTCTAAAAGTTTATCCCAATCAAAATCTTCTTTGGATTTTTCTAAGTCACTTTCTCTTAACCTTTTAAAAGAATCGACAGGTATTTCTTTAGATTTTTGAAGATCAACCAATGTGGCCTTATATATTTGTTCAAAAATAGTAAAGTTTTTGTTGAGGTCAGACATTTCATTTTCAAAATCAGATTTTTGCTTTTCAATATCTATTCTTTCTTTTTCAAAATTTGATTTGATATCGGCCATCTCCTGTTCAGTTTGCTTAACTATCCCATACTGACTTTTTAAGGTCTCACTAAGTGATTTCACCAAATTAGATAAATTATTCCTATTTCTTAATATTGTAAATACATTTCAGCATATTCATCGTAGTTTACAAAATCATAATCCCAAATAACATAAGTGCTAGTGTAAGAAGTGCCATTTGTTCCATTTAAAACAAAACATAATCATCACAGCGAGAAGCATGTTTAGCATTTGAAGAGCATTTAATTCATGCATAGATGGTTGAGTAGGTAACAATGGTTTATCAAATTTAATTAAATCTAAACTCTCATCAGATTCTTCTTCATCAGAATCATTTAGGCCATCAGTATATTTTCACCATAATAATCATAAACACTATCAAAAAAATCAAGGCATTACAACTTAGACTAATCATGGTCCTCTTTCGAATCAAAAGATTCATCTTAAGTTTTTGTTAAATGGGCCTTATAATTTTTATTGTGTTTGGTCTGTGATTTAACTTGATAGTCTGCAATGAAATGGACTAATGTACCATAATTATGACAAGCCATTTTAGATTTATCTGGTTTGCAATTATTATCACTAGAATAACTAGTCTGATTTTTGTTTCTGTTGTGAGGACTCGATGACTGGTTGGATTGGAAGTTAGACTTCACACAACTTTTTGCAAAATTATTTCTCTCTTTCAAAATGCCTTTTCAACTTCTTTGACATGAGTGCAATCTCACTATCAATCTTTTCCAACTCATTAGCCTCAATATCAAACTCATTTTCAGACTCTAATTGTTAGGAAATTAGTTTAAATTTTTCTTTAACAACATGAGAAGTTTTGTATGCAAGTTTAAAACTACTAACAAATTCATGTTTAGATAAGTTTGTTAAATTCTTCCTTAATGCCGACTCCAACTCCATGGTCTTTTACTTAGAGCAGAGAAGCTCAGGCATGAGTGACGGGTCATTAATTTCTTCAATTATGTACTTCTTGTGATCTAATCTAGGCGCTAGGTATTTAAGGATTTTAGAGCAGATTTCCTTACTAGTGTACACTATACCGTTTGCATGCAACTGGGTAATAATATCAATTAATCTCATATAGAAGTCATTAAAGGCTTTGTTATCTTTAATTACTAACATGTAATATTGTTGAACTAGCATCTGACTCTTTCACTCCTTAACCCTCGCATCACCCTCGTGTGCAGTGACTAGTGTGTCCCATGTCTCTTTACTTGTAGTGCAATGACATATATGTTTCAATTCGTTATCGCTCACACTCATAAAATTAGCATTCTTTCCCTTATTGTTAAAGTAGCTGATTTTCTTTTGTTCATTACTCATTTCAGTTGTCCTAAGTTTTCTAAGTGTAGAAGGAATATTAGGATGTATATAATTGTTTTCAATTAAGTCCCAAACACCATCTCCTAATATATCTTGTATAAAGGTTGTCATACGAACTTTTCAGTAGGGAAAGTTAGAACCATAAAAAATTGGGGGTCTACTTAAATTTCCTAGACTAAGTAACTGATTTGAATTTTCCTTTAAAACAAGATAAAAATAGTTTAACAACAGTTTGAAAATGATATTTTAAAGTCTAGCTCTGATACCACTTGAACGGGCAACTAATGCACAATAGACAATGGCACAGAAGTAAACTACTGTCGAATAAACACAAAATACCTAGGAGTTTTGATATATTATCCAAGGGGGATTAATTTAAACTTTTACTTGAATTGTTAACTATAAACAAACTGATTAAGGTTTGCTAAGCTAATTAGAGTACTAATTATTATCTTAATTAGAATATGTGATTAAGAAGATAATAAATAATTATGTTTATTCAAGCGAGTTTCTAGAATTAAGTCCTACTTTTTCGTATTAGGTGATATATGTAGAAATTTACAGCACTTAGTGAATTATCCTATATCGGGAAAACATTTACCCTAGGAAAAATGACGGACCCACTAAGGTCACCGAATCTACCAAAGTCCACTAAAACAAATCAATATGGAACGATTTATAAACATGTAACAAGAATCAAAGTAGGTTAGACCAGAAAGTTATTACCTATCTCGACCAATCCTCTATGCTCTAGTTTCTCTTTCGCAACTAGCCTTGCTATGCATCTCTTATCCCATTTTCTTTCTTTACGTCTCGACTTTCCCTCTAGCTTCTTTAGCGTTGGTTCACTCAATGCCTATTGATTATAATAGTGATGTGTGGTAGTGTAGTGTTTGTGATGTTTCCCATTCTATTTGACACACTCACCCTTAATGTTACAACCCGAATGATAATGCAACACTTTGATTTCCTAAATATCAGTAGCAAATATTATGTTCCTTCTTCTATTTAAATCAAGATAACTTGATTTTAAACTGGTTTCAGTAAACTTTCTTTTAAAAAATTTAGAACCTCGGATTTGATTTAATATGTACACAAGAATCAATGCCTATATGAATAGTGGTGTTCAGTGAGTGATCTACAAGTGATATGCAAATATGTATCATGAATCCTGAAATATCACTAAAGTTATGTAACAGGAATAATCAAATAAGCGTATACAACCTAACAATACATAAAGCAATATATATATATATATATATATATATATATATATATATATATATATATATATATATATATATATATATATATATGAATGCAAATATATATACACTTCAAGTACAAAGTAAAATATTAAGAAACTGTTGTAGAAGTAAGTTTACATTAAACAAAATTTAATCTAATGCCGTAACAATAGTTTTAATAGTTCTCATAGTTCAAACAGTTTAGATCTTAACAATTCAAAGTTCTCACTCCACAGTTCTTGATTCAATCGAAGGTCAGTAATCCATTTTAGGTATGATGTTCAAGAAGACAGTCGAGATGCTAATTCTTTATGACTAGGTCCTTAATATTAAAGGTTTGAATTTCTAAACCTTAAATCCGATGTGGACGTTACTAAAACCAACATTGCTTTATTTTAATTTTAAAACAAAACATTTTGAAATATGAACTCAAAATAAATGAATAAATGTGAATACACAACGAGTTTCATGTGTGAAGCGTGTTCAAACAAACACAAAAACAAGATCAACAAAAATCAAACAGATCCAAACGAAATCAGAACACAAATTGTGTAATATCGTGTGTAAGTGTAACTAAACGCTAGATATAAAACATGCAGTAGATTTAACACATCTCGATAGAAATAACATAAAAGAAATGTGTTACATATGTGACAGTGTTCAACCAGATGTACACAAAAAATAGATCTAAGAATATATCTAACAAAATAAGATATCAGAGGATTTTTCGCTTTAATAAATCATATGAACAATATATGCAAAAGTGAAATTATTAGGGTTGATGAACAGTAAATTGAAAAATTAATAACAACAAGTGCTAATAAAAGAGTTCTAAACAAATTTGAAAAGATTTCAAAATGTTTTTCAAACAAAAGCAAACATACATAATATCAACAGATTTAGTGTTTGTTTTTAGATATAATCTATTGGAGAAATTATATCTTCAAACTAAAACTCAACGGATTACCTCTGTGTGTGTGGTGTGTGAACTCTTATCCCACCCCCTCTCTCTAGAAATAATTTGGAAGAGGTTCCGTGAAAATTTTATTTTCCTCATCCCATAAAAAAGGGGCAACCAAAGAGTCATATTTATAGAGTGCACAAGTGTACTGTGATTGGTGTAAACAGTTAGCATGTGGATTTCTACAAAGAGATACAAATCGGTAGATAAAATAATGATCCAATGGTCTACAAAGAAACAAAAACAAACCCCTTAAAAATTAGACACGTTGCATACAACTATAACCAACTAAATCAAGTGTTACCGTTTATAAATGAGCAACGTCATTTAGAATCATCAAGAACCCAAGTGTAATCCATTTTAATCAAAAACCGTGGGCTTGTTTTAATCAAAGCAACGGGTTGTTAAAAATTGCCTACGATGGCATTTTGAACATATATGAAACCAATTAGTTTTAATATGTGAAATCATGTTGCAAGATTAGACAACCAACAACAAATAACATATTCTATAAAACAAATACAAACGTGTTAAAGGTATTCAAATTGCCAACATATATGGTACATGCCAAACAGTTAAGTCCTAGGGATACTACATGACATGCAAAGGTCCAATCGGCCTACTATTAAAAAAAATTGGTTAGCCTTGGGTCAATTCATGTAGAATCATTTTGAAAATGAGATGCATAATTTATTACAAACCAACTCATGTACAGGTATAAAGAAATGACCACAAGATGGGAAAAAAATATACAGTGCTATATATATATGTTTTGGAATTAACATATGACTATATTACGTAAAAAAAAATATATAACAATCAACACACACACACACACACACACACACATACACACACACACACACACACATATATATATATATATATATATATGAAATAGTATACATACAAACATATATTCATTCACACAAATTAATAAATATTTAAGCTTACAAATTAATTTTGAAATTTATTTTTAAGAAAATATTAAATCATATTAATAAATTTCATATCAACATTTTTAAACTGTTATAAAATTTCGTTTTGAATAAACCCAACACATAATGAGATGTAGTGTCCTATGTGGTGTAATGCACCTTACGTGACATAGTTAAATTTTATGAGTCAATAGATGTAGGGTATGAGATACAACCTTTCTCAAAATGATAACTGAGTCGAATTCTGAATTTCTGAGATGTGTAGTCGATTGAGCAGAGGCCTTGGGATATGTAACTAGACTCAACATAATTACATAAAAAAATCTTATCAAAATTAAAGTCCAATTAACTGAAGGTCTATATAGTTCAAGCACAAAAAATAAGCCCTAAGAGTGCTCTATATAGGGACCTTCAAAACGATGTCCTTAAAGATTCATAAAATTATTTTTTCTACCCCAAAACTTATCCATTACTTTAATATGTGTCATAAAATTTTAGTTTGATCCAATTCACAGTTTATTCTTCATATTTAAAAATGGGTCTTGTCATATTAAGAACCTAGAATACCACACATGTAAAAATATAACATTTATAAGATAATAAGTAACAGACTATATATGAGCATATAAAAGTGGAGTCATTACAACTTCATTCTTATCACTTCCCGAAATGTCAACATTAAGATGTGACACACTAGATGATCTAGCAACACTAGCCATAAAAGTAGTGAAGTCATTACCAGATGAATTTGAGTCATCGAAGTCTTCAGATTCATTTTCACTATCACTTAGAGTCACATTATAAGTGGTCTTTTCTTTGTCTTGTGTTTTAGGTTTTCTTAGGCCTTCATACGCTCTATGACCTCAACCGTTACACTCAAAACATCTTTTAAATCACCCTTCTTAAAATTATCTCCTTTAGGATTATCATTTTTAAACTTCTTGAGATTTCGATTATTAGAACTACCATTTACCTTGTTTTTATTTTTCTCAAATTTTGATTTACCAAATTTTGAATGTTGGTTCTTAAAATTTGAGAAACTTTTTAAATTTCTTTTCAAACAAGACCATATCATTGGAATTATCATTAGATTCAAAAATATCTTCTTTTTCACCTTTAAACCGACTCCCTTATCTTTCTTTTTGTTATCCTTAGTAAACATGTATAAATCATAAGTTTAGAGATCACTTACAAGTTCTTCTTATTGTAAGGAATTTAATATGTCTAAGGTATTAAGGACAGTGACTTTAGCATTAAAACGGATATGAAGAGATATAAGGATCATCTTTACTACATGATTTTCAAGAATTCTACCACTTAAGTTAAAGCATGAGTTAACTATGTTGGAAGACATAAGACTTGTCAAACGTTTCATTTTCTTTCATGGTGATAGTTTCAAATTGGTTGGTTAAATTTTGTAGTTTTGAATCCTTAATAGTGTTGGTACCCTCATGGGTTAACTGGAATGTGTGCCATGCATCCTTAGAAGTTTCACAAGTTATGTTACGACAAAACTCTTTCAGGGACACGACATTAAATAAATGATTTAAACCTTTAGAATTAAAATTACATAATTTCAACTCATCATCACTCCATTCCTTAATGGATTTTAAAACATTAGCATCACGAACAATAAAAGTTAGAGGGGACCACCCTTTGTCATTAAAAACCCAAATATGTTCATCTATAGATTTTAATTAGGATATTTTATGTGCTTTCTTCTTCTAGCAAATATAGGGGGTCTATTTGATAAATAGCTTTCCATATAACCTTCAGGACATTCTAAGTAAAATTTAGAAACACACTCTGATACCAGTTTAAGGTAGGGTGTCCAGTTATATGGTTAAGTCTAATTTTCTTGAAATTTACTCGATAAACAAACACATTTTGACCACACAATTGATCAAACATGACACGTGGACAAAATATGGGCAGACCAATTTAAATTATGACATGTTTCCAATTTCAAGTTCCTGACTAATTAATCCTACATGGACATGCATAATATCTCTTAGTCAATTTCCAATTGTACTCATTTCATCGAATTTAAGCAATAAATGTGGTTAAACCAGTTTTAGTTTTTGTCATACCCGTGCATTTATGTGAGGTAAAATGAAAACAAAAAAAGTACACAACCACAATGCTGTGAAGTATGAGGAAAAACCTAAAACGAGAAAAACCTCGAACGACCAGGACTAGAAGAAATTCACTACGAATACGATTTTACAAGGACAACTCTATAACACCCCGCATTTCTGTGGATTTAAGATTTAATTAATTCGAATAATTTTAAATTACTTATGTGTCGTAATTTAATTGAATTTATTGTGTTAATGTTCATTTAAATATTAATCGGGAGAGTATATGGATAATTTTTATGGGATTTAAATTACTTAGTGAATAGTAATAATTTTATTTACGTCATAATGTGTATTAGTGATGTGGCATGATTTATATCAACTGGGAGTCGGGTATAGACTAATTTGGCTATGAGATAAGGACTTTTAGTAAATTAATTCAGATGAAAATTCAGAGTGCACGGTTGAGTCCGGATAGGCCGAGATGGTTGAAAAAGAGTACCCGGGGGTAGTAATCGGTCTTGGGACGTTTTTAGACATAACCAGGCCCACACGGGAGTGTTCAGGTCATTTGAGCTTGGCCCATTAGGCTAAAAACGTGATTTAGCATAATGAAACTAGGTCTTAGAGTATTGAATAGCATAAATCAAATTCCAAACCTAGGGATTTGAGAGATAAATATAGGAAGAAAATTGAGACAAATTTGGGGAGCTTTTGAAGACAAATCAAGAGAGGGATTTGAGTGTTCTTCATCAAACCTTCCTCTACCTCAACGGATTAGTCTCTACGAATCCAAAAAGGCAAGTGGTTAACTTGTTGTGATTTTTATAGTGTGATAATCAATTCCTATCATAGTGGGTGTATAAAAAAATCCATTTTGGGGTGTGTTGACAATTAAAATATTTTTTTCCTGAATTAGAGTAATGTGTGTAGATTAATTACTCAACTGATGTTAGATTATGATATGGGACTATTGGAATCAGATTGTAGGTTGAGAATTGGTAACTATTGATGACTAATTTCAAATCTGGTTGATCAATGGGTATCGGTAGAATAAAACCCAGGGAAAAATCCAAATCGAAAAACATGAAGTGAGAAGTAAATTCATATATGATTTGAAGATATCTAGGAGTGTTAGAACCTAGATTTACTGGTTATAATGTTATTGGTAGTTGGGTGAATGTTTGAATGAGGGTTTAAAAGCTTGGGGGGTTTAACAATGGCTGAAACAGGAAGCTAGGAAGAAGAGAATCCGGTCGATCGATCGAACGACCCAGGGAGTCGATCGATCGACTAAGTAGGGATTTTGGCAGTAATCCTTATTTTAATTATTTAGCCTAAATAATTTTTGGGAGACTTTTAAGGTGGATTAATTAGTGAAAATTTAAACACAACTTAATACCTAGGACTTTGGGATGATGGTGTTAAGGAAATTTAAAAGTTAAGTAAGGGTGTGTCTTACGGAAGGAATTTGGTGAGACAAAATTCATAAGTATTTAATTTCGGGTCGTGTGAGTGTGTCCGGGAATAGTAGTTGAGTGACACTATTTTATTAATTTATTGATGTATAAATATATTAATTTGGAGTCGAAATATAGACTCGGATAATATTAAGATACGGGCCAAGTGAGCGAGTCTGGGTATTATAGTTGAGTGACACCAAGGCATATTAATTAATTAATGAGTAAATTAATTAAATTAGAGTTGGACCATAGACTCAGGAAGGTAATAAATTAATTAATGGGAAAATTAATTAAATTAGAGTCGAACCATAAACTCAGGAAAATATAGGCTTGTGCTATGGATTTTGGTACACGGTAAAGTCGAGATTTAAAAAATATATATATATATATATATGGTGTATGATAGTATATATATTGTGTGTGTTTATAAATATTAGTGATTAAATATTTATTTATTTTATATACTCTAGTGTTGTTGGGGGAGGTTGCGCGATGTGGGTGAATCCTCTAGCTTAAGGAGTAGGGTAAGTATATCCTCGGTTCATAGCGTCCAATTTCAGAGATGGGTCATTGAGATGATGTCCTCATACTTGGGAAAATATGACCACCTCCATTACGTTTATTTAGGATTTGATTCGGCGGACCATAGTTGTTTCGGAACTCCAGGTGGGACTGAATAGCCTGGGTTGATAGTACTTTAGAGAATACATCCGAAGTGGTATTACTCAGGAGGATAGGTTTTATATATATATATATATATATATATATATATATATATATATATTCAACATATGTGTAAATGTTGTAATATGGTTCTACGTATATAATGGGATAAATATTTATATACGGGTAATTAAATACATGAAGTGAATTGTATTAATGCTATATAGGTTATATATATATTCAACATATGTGTGAATGTTGTAATATGGGTGTATGTTTATAATGGGATAAATAATTATATACGGGTAATTTCATACATGGGGAAAATTGTATTATTTATATAACTAGCGATTGTTATATGGCTTTCAAGGAGAATGATTAATTAAGTTAAGGTGATAAATAACTTATAGATCATTTATTAAACATATTCGGGCTAGAGTAGGGTGTCAGGTAAAAGTTATAACAAGATCTAGTTACGAGATAAATAACTAGGTGAGTTATAGAGAAAGCGTTAGGTGTGCACATTAGTTGAGGGGTGAGTATGTCCTCAAGAGAGTGCGACACTAACTTAAACATGGAGAGCATTCATGCATTTTCATTACTGCAAGTTAATCATTTGCTAAATATTTTAAAAATATTTTGGTTTCTAACCCTTGCTATCAAATATTTTCAAAACCTTTTAGGTGTCCAGCCACAAGGACACAAGGTGTGAATTCATTCCAAGGATTTGTAGCTGCAACATATTTGGATGTTGAAGGATTTGGATAGATGCATCTATTTTTCTATTCCTAGTTTAGGGATTCATACCAGTCTATCTCGATCAAGTCGCTCACAGTTTTACTTAGTTTCTTTTCAGATTATATGGGATCTATTACTTTCTGTTAGTTTGGTTTGGTTTTGGATTTATCCGGTGGTTTATTCGTTAAGTCTTTTATTATTCTATGTGATAATTGATTCTATATGTATTGGGTGTTTTATATTAATTTCGCACTTATTTTTGTCTTGGATTAATAAAGATAAAGTTTGGCACCAGCTTTTTGAATACTAGGTGCTTAGTAAGTTTTAAAAAGTTTTTGGCAGTGATGCTAAGAATGAACGAAATGATATTCCTATCATATTTTGATGTAGGACTGATCACCCGGTATTTTATTGGGTGGGGTGTCATAGACTCAAAAGACTTACAGACTCGACACAATAAGCTTCGCTGATGACATCTCCAACACCTCTATCCATATCACGTGTATCTTTAACATGCTTACACATCATGTCCCTTATCTCGGTATCTGTCGATAGCCAAATCCCCATCTCTAACTCGTATAAAAATCCACCACACACAGAAATATGTGGGTGTTTTATCTCTTGATCCCCATCTCTAAAGGTTGTAAAGGATGTGGGTGTTTTATCTTAAAAAATGATCCAAGTTGATCATGTAAATGTTGGAGATAAAAATTACAAAGTGTTTTGGCTCTGTAGAAATAAATGCAGTGGAATCTCTCAGATTTTTCCCGAGCTCATGTTCTTTTATAAGTTAAGAGGATTGGGGTAATGGAGAACAAGGGAAAAGACTGCTCATTTGGTGCCATTTTCAATAATTGACCCAATCATTCAAACGAATGGGTATCTCGTTCGAACAAGGATATTTGAATGTGGTTCTAATGGTTTCTTAACACCAACATCAATGAAGTCGTTTGAAGTCTCGTTCGAATGGGGAAATCTCATTTCTAACGAAATCTCATTCTGAGGAAAAAGGCCTAAGTTGGGAAAATGATTTCAAAAACTCAGTTAAAGCCTTTAAACATTTTTATAAAAAGTTTCTCCAACATATTTTCAAAACATAGGGTCATATATATTTTGGGACTAGATCATCAAAATGTTGATATCGTCTTTGATGATGCTTGAATTCTTGAATTACCGAATGTTCAGATTTCATCCGTGGAGAGCATAATATGACACCTAACAAACTAACATGTTTTGTCCTAACGAAAATAGTCAATACTACAAATGACTCGATGTGAACATTTCCTCTTACAATAATTACTCGAGAAAGCATAGTTGTCTTCAAACTGGGTGGGAATGTAAAAGTTTTAAAAATTTAATTCCGCGAGTTATCCTTTATGGCATGATCAATATTCTACCAGTTATCTGCCCATTGATGCCTACAATCAGCTTTTTAAGAGCCAAACAATAGGGTTTAAAAATCTAAACGACATTTTTTTACTTGTAATATTCTTGATAGATGAGAACCCAATTTTATTCTTATCTTGTGTTGAGTATACATCAGTACCGAGAGTTGGGAGTTTAATTAACAGGGGCTTATGGAGTTTTATGACTCGGAGACAGTGTATATGGTGTATTATAATGAACCTATGATGGAGTAGAGTATTTAGAACCCAAAAGTATTGAGAATTCAATTGGTGTATTGGGAGAGGATTGAGATGGAGGAGGAGTGTCATTATCTGGTTGATTTCATATGCTCCTATTTGAGATTTCATATAGAAAAACATTAGTGAAGAATGTACGACACTCATATATATATATATATATATATATATATATATATATATATATATATATACACACACACACACACACAAACACACACAAATGTACATAAATATGTATATACCTTAACAAGAGCTATTAGAACAAGATCGATGTGTCTGATTTCCATATACATGGTATATATGTTTGTTTAAGAGTGTTAATCATTGCCCAAAATGTTAGAAAATGTCAACCCCAAAGTCGTCTTCCTCGTGTTTGCACATATTCCCATCGTGGTAGGAAAGGTCACCTTAGGATGTTGTGTTATAATATTAAAAGAGGTATTGGGAAGTCTAGATACCGTCTCACCATGGTTTTGAAAATCCGATGCATTAGGTATTCGCCTATTTGGGTTAGAAAATCAGTTTTGGAGGCATTGAATGTTAGACTAGTTTATTCTCGAATGCTTGTACATGATTTTTCCCATGTTATATCTTACAGTTGATTGTGTTTACATGTTTAAATACACTAGCTTTTGTGCTTCATCTTATATATGTTTGCTAGTTGTATGTGTTTTGAGTCTTTTGTATTTTAATTTATTATTTATTGGGTCTTATTGAAAAATACACACATATTTTATTTTCCTTTTGAGTTTTTTTTTCTTTTGGTATTATAAAACATTTAAAAACTTAAAAAAAATTTAGTTTATGTGTCATTTAGTTTTACACATTTTGTATGGCATATTAGTGTATTTGAATCCACTTCATTATATGTTTATATATGTCTTGGACATTTGATTATGATTTTTAATGCTTAGACTGTTCTTAGTTATGCTTGCATGGAGTAGTTTGAAATTGACTTGCTTAATGGATTCACTTTGCATATGCCTCCTCACACATATGCATCATCTCTTTTGAATTTTAACTTTATATGTTACATGAACTAAGTGATATGTTCTCCTAATAATATTATCATATACATATAGTTGATTGGAGTATTTGTGCATGTAAAAACTATTGGCCGTGATTTTGTATTTTATTGAAAATATGAGTGTGCACGGGAAAGGGCTACGAAGGGAAAATTATTCCTTGCGTGAAAGGCCACCATTGTCAAGAGCCTAAAAAATTGAGAGGACAGGGAAAAAAATATTGCCATGGCCAAATTTTATCTCATTGATTCTTCAATTAAATTGGTATTTTCAAAATAAGAGTGAAAAAAATGATATTTCTGTGATTTTTAGGGTTTATAAGTTGAAGATCAATGAGTTTGCACAATGAGTCCTAGTTAATTCATGTTTGACGCTATTGATTTGAGAATCATCAATACTTTCTAGGCTAGTGTGCATTATGTCTATTTATCCATTTAAGAGTTCACTTTATTTGTCAGTATGAGGTTAAATCTTTGTTTGATAAAGTTAATACAGTCAAATAGAATTTCTTGGACATTTTTAGTGATTGGGTCATAATTATGTTATTTTTAGTTCATACATTTTCACTCCAATCCACATGTTTAGACAGATTGATACTATGCTAGTGTATAACAATGAAGTGTTTTTTCTCTTGTTTGTGGTATGTGTTATTGTTATATTTTGTCCATTTATCTATATGGTTTCGTTTGTTTTGAGTCTTTGCATCTGAATTTAATCCTTATTTTCAATGTGCTTTATCTTTGAATCAAATTGAAATTCTATATGATCATATTGGTATATCTTGTTGCTCGTTGACATTGGTATCTCATGCTTAATGTTGTATTCAAGTTTGTATCATTTACTGCATCAATACTGGTATTTATTGATCATTGTTTAAATTATTTATGCTTGGGCTTCTTCAAATGATGTGGAGGAAGCCTTGGTTGTCTTGAAGAAGTCTCTACTCGAATCTCAGTAAGGCTTGGAGATTGAGAAGAGTAATTGGGCGGATAAGCTGAAGATAACTGAAACTGCTTGGTAGACGTCTGATGAAAATGCCCTTGAAGCTGAGCGTAAGGTAGAGCAAGCTGAGCACATGGCTAAGACTGCTGAAGAGATTGTATCCACTACTAGATCTAAGAAAAAGTTTGATGTAAAGGTGTCCTTTAGTGCTGGCTGGGACAATGGCTGGAACAAAGCCATTTCTACTACCTCTGATCACATTGAGTATGCAAAATAAAAAATTTCTAGAGATGGTTAGGTTGCTTCCCTTCAAGAGTTTAACACAGTTGAAGGCTCTGAACTTTTCAGAGATATATTCATGGTCCCCCTCTAGTCATTGAGGATAAGGTTAAAGATAAAGCTGGTTCTAGAGAGTCTTCTCTAGTGGTAGAATCTTCTGTCGATCAACCTAAAGTCATTGAATCTTCTCTTCCTCCAGGAAAGAAAATTGAGCCAACTCCAGTATGTAGTCCCTTCTTCTAAGCAGGATAAGAAGGTCGAGAATGATAGAGATAAGGTGTAAAGTTGTTCGGTATTTTACCTTTTGCTTTTCTGTTTCTTTTTCTTTCTTTTTATTGTACTTGAACTCTTTGTTATCAATAAAAGAACCTTTGTTCCTTTTTGTCTCTTGTTGATTATACTTGTTCCCCATTCTTATTATTGGTTGGTAATCATTTTTTCTTTCTAGTTTATAGCAAAGATGGAATAACTTTCTTCCCATGATACCGAGCTACTGAGGAAGTGTAATGCTTTTTTCAAAGAAGGTCAATTAGACTTATCCGAAGAAGATTCAGTTAATTGGTGATGATGCATCAGAGAAGGTTAAAGAAGCCTATAAGTATTTGAAGTACTTACTTGATAGGTCGGTAGCAAATAATATTGCCTACTATGAGATGATAGAAGAACTTCAAGAACAACATAAAGAATCTGTTGGGCTCTTGCACCAGAGCTATAAGAAGAAATATTGAAGCTTAAGTGTAGGTCATGGCTTTGATACATTTATATCTGTTTATAATAAAAGGAAGCTCTACTTAAGCCTGAAGTTGAAGAAACTAGAACTGTTGCCAAACTCCTAGAAGAGGAGAATAATAATTTGAGGGATGAAATGAATCTTTTGAAGCCTGCCTCTGGAGTTTTTGTTGCTAATACTAATGAGGGATACTCCTTTTTAGAGGTTGAGAATGCAACTTTAAGGAATGAGTTCGAAGCCTTAAAAAAATTAAGCTTGCTTCTTCCTCCCGAATAAGAAATAAGCTTGACTGAGTAACCACAGAAGAAGTTAGGACTCAACAGGCCCTTGACAATCAAGCTTCACAGTTAAAAGTTAAAGACTGAGTTATCATTGAGATGTCCCAGAAACTGTAGACCTTGTCTAAACAATTATCCACTCAAGCTTGCCAATTACAGGTTAAGGATGGAGTACTGAAGAAACTGTAGTCCCAAGTTGATAAATTAATCTTTCAATTCCACAAGCAACCAAGAGAGGTTTCGATGGATGGATATAATGAATCTCTGGGTCATCTTGATGATATACTTCAACAGGCTAATAATAAGTTCTATAAATGGCATTGGATGAACACTTTAACCGTGATGAAGGTGGGTGGGAACAACTCTTTATGGGATTGGTATGACCCAGGCTTACTGGAGCTTGACAATATGCCATTTAAGTTAGATGTTAACTGGCTTCATGTTCATCATATTCCTTAATGTGTGATTTCAAAATACTTAGGAGATTACGAGCTACATAATGAACTAGAGATCATCCGACCTCCTCATCTGCTTGATCATCCTAGTAGCAGCAATAATAGGATGATCCAGAATTTTAATTTCATCAACTCTCCTTATACTTTGGATGATCCTCCAGCTGACATGGATCCTATCTCTAAGGCTGAAGGAAAATGTCCTGTAGAATAAGGCTTTGTATTTTGTTTATGTATGTTTAAGCAATAATATGAAATCATTTAATTTAATGAAAATTTTATTTTATGAATGGATTAACGGGTAGTCAAACTCTACATATATGAATGTCTCCTTAGTCTTCGACTATAAACGGATAAATTTTTAGTTAATCTCTAGGTTTTCACCGATTCTATTGATATCCTTAGGAATATCCTAAGTATCATACCAATTACCAATGCTTCACCATTGTTATACTAATGTACCTAAAATTTTAGGTAATTTCATTAGATACCTTGGTTCCCATGCATGAGTGGAACATTTGTCCATCTTTTAGCCTAGTTTAAATTAAAATTATTCATCCGGGTCTTCGTTAACCAAGCATTTGGGACTTACCATTTTGCCTTGCGTGGTTTTTTATGTATTTGACGACCAACTTTGTTGGTGCCTTTATTGATACCAACCAACATTATTGGTGGTTTATGTTGAAGACCAACCTTGTTGATGCCTTTATTGATGCCGACCAACATTATTGGTGGCCTTTATTGATACCGACCAACATTGTTAGTGGTTTATGTTGTTTTGACAACCAACTTTATTGGTGCCTTTATTGATACTAACCAATATTGTTGGTGCTTTATGTTGACGACCAATATTGTTGGTGACTTTATTGATACCGACCAAAATTATTGGTGGCCTTTATTAATATCGACCAACATTGTTGGTGGCCTTTATTGATACCGACCAATATTATCAGTGGCCTTTATTGATACTGACCAATATTTTTGGTGCCTTTATAATGTTTGCAATGTAATACATAGCACTAGTACTTAGGAAAAAAAATAACAATTTGGGGAAAATCATATTCTCATTAATATTCAAATGAACTAAGTAAAACATGACTACTTCACTGATAATACTTCCTCAGGTGTTCTGCATTCCAGGGATTCTTGAATTGTTTACCTTCCAAAGTCTCAATTCAATATGTGCCTGGTCGGATGACTGTTGTAATGAGATAAGGCCCATGCCAACTGGCTTCAAGCTTATTTCTCTTTTTAATCACCTTATTTAAAACATAATCACCTTATTTTAAGTGCTCGGTCGTACCCTCTTGTTATAGAAGTGTGCAGTCGGTTGTTGATAGGCTGCATTCCTTAAAGCTACATCTTCACGTACTTCTTCCAGCATGTCTAAGTCCAGCCTTCTCATCAAATCACTGACTGGGGTATTCAAGTTAAGAACTCTATGCTTAGTTAAACCTAAATCGATAAGAATTACGACTTCAGTACCAAATGCTAACAGGTAAGGAGTTTCTTCAGCAGTTGTTCTAGAGGTTGTTCGATAAGACCACATGACATAATGCAGTTCATTGATCCAATTCCCTTTAGAATTTTCCATCCTTTTTTTAAACCCATCCAACAAATTTCTATTAGTTACCTATATTTGGCCATTGCTTTGAGGATGGCCAGGAGAAGAGTGGATTTTTTTGACATTGGATTGAACACAATAAGCAAAAAATTCATCGTTGTCAAATTGTGTGCCATGATCAGTGATAAGGGCATCGGGAAAACCATACCTTCATATGATATTTTTTCAAATAAACTGATAAACCTTGTCGTAGGACATATCGATCAACGGTTCGGCTTCCACCCATTTAGTAAAGTAATTAACAGCTGCAACTAGGTACTTGAACCTTCTTTGGGTGGTCGGTAGAGTCTCGACCAAGTCAATTCCCCATATAGCAAAGGGCCATGGTGAAGTTATTGGTGTTAGGAGAGCTTATGGAGTCTTGCGTATGCTGGAAAACCTCTGGCACTTATCACAGTTATTGGTAAAAGCTTTATAATCTGCTCACATAATTGGCCAGTAGTACCCCTGTGTCTGGATTCTTTGCAATAACGTTTTTCCTACTATATGGGCTCTATAGGACCCTTCATGGACTTCCTCAATCAAATCCTTTACTTCAGTTGGATGCACACATCGTTGTATACCAGCAGTTAATCCTCTTTTATGCAACACACCACTGTCTAGCACATATCACGCGACTTTGTATTTCAGCTTTGTATCTTCAAGTAGGTCGGTTGGAAAATATATGCTCTTATGGTATCCAGCCAAGATGGACTCATATCAACTATAATAAAGTAACCATCAAATCGTCATCAATTATCCTATTAGTTGTAGCTCAATAGGCATATTTCTTCACAGCTCAGTTCTAGTTGCTGAAGCTAGCCGAGCAAGTGCATTTGCTAGGGCATTTTCTAATATTGGAATTTTGATCATCTGGATAGCTAGCAAAGTGGTAATTATATCCAAATATTTAGCTAAGTATATGGACATCAGTTCTCTTTTAGCTGCATATAAGTTCAACACCAGATTTTCCACCAACTATGAGTCATTATATACCACAACTTGCTCGGCATTAGTGATTTAGCTAGATTTAACCCAATAATCACAGCTTCACACTCTGCCTCATTATTGGAGGCTTGAAATTGGAATCATAGAGCGTACTCTATATCTAGTTCATCTGGAGTATTGAGAATGATTCCATCTTCACAACCAGTTTCACAGGATGACCTATCAATGTACAAGGCTCTATATGGGAATATTACTGTTATACACTTGGTTTGTTAAATTCCCTTGATGGAAGATTTTATCCTTTACCTTTTCATATTTCTTTTTCATCTCCTGTATAGCCTGGTTCTTCTTCGATACTTCTTTTGTAGTTTCTCTTGTTTGGGATTGATCGGGAATATTTTTAGTAGGTCTGTAGACTTCTGAATATTGCTCGGTGTGAGTTCCTTATTGCTCAATAATCTATGGGTGAGTGAATTTCGCAATAAAACCTGCCACAGCTTGGCCTTTTAAAGCAGACCTTAGTTTGTATACAAGGTTATATTCCCCCAACTCCACAGCCCAATACATCAATCTCCCAAATTTTTCTAGCTTATGCAAAGCTTGCGTCAGTGGCATGTTAGAGTATACCACTATGGTGTGAGCTTGAAAATATGGCTTCATCCGTCTACTAGCCTCAATTAAGGCCAATGCTAATTTCTCCAGTCTGGGATATCTGACTTCTACTCCTCAAAAAGCTTTGCTAGTGTAATAAACTGGATTTTAAAATCCATTCTCCACCCTGATCAAGACAGAGCTAAAGGTTGATTCAGATACAGACAGATACAAATACAGCTTTTCTCCTAATACTGGTCGGGAGAGTAGTGGTGGTGTTCCTAGGTACTTCTTCAATTCCTGGAAGGATTTTTCACATTCATCATTCCATTCAAAAGTTTTTCTAAGTACCTAAAAGAATGGAAAACACCTATTCGTTGCTCGGGATACAAATAATGCTACGCGCCCTGTTAGTCTTTGAACATCCTTTTTACAGGTCGAGTATTGCATTTCTATCAAGGCTTTAATCTTATCTGGATTAGCTTCAATGACCCTTTGATTTACTATATACCCGAGGAACATTCCCTCCCGAACTCCAAAGCCGTATTTGTCGGGTTCAATTTCATCTAGTGCTTTTCCAACGGATCAAATGTCTAGTTGAGGTCAGTAATATGATCAACAACTTTTTTCTCCCACTCAGCATATCATCAACTTACACCTCCATGTTCTCCTCAAATACTTTGTTCACCAGTCTTTGATAAGTGGCACGTACATTTTTTAGACCAAATGGCATAACATTATAGCAATCAGTTCCTTGGGGAGTAATAAGGAAGTATATGTCTTCTGGCTTCATTTTGATCTGATTATAACCAAAATATGCATCCATAAAACTCAACAACTTGTTCCCCTAAGTATCATCCACCAGTTGATTAATTTTTAGCAAAGGAAAATGATCCTTTGGGCACGCTTTTCTCAAGTCAGTAAAATCCACACACATCCTCCACGTATTATTTTTCTTCTTGACCATAACTACGTTGGCCAACCAGTACTTTGCGTCTTCGATAAAGGAAACTTTTTTAAGATTCTCCGCTTCTTCCTGTATAGCCTGATTCTTCTTCGATGCTTTACAGGTTTAACCTCCTTATTAACATTAAGATCATGGCAGAGGAAATTTGGGTCTATACCAGGCATATCTTCATGGCTCCATGTGAATACCTTCTTTCTTTATCTCAAGAAGTACACCAACTCTTGTTTAAGAATCGATTCCAATTACGCTCCTATTTGAGTAGTTCGTTCTGGTTTATCATCATCCAGAACAATGCTTTCAGTTTCCTCCATCACTTGGCCTTTTACGAGCTCAGATTCATCTTTTCGATCTAAGGTTTCAACCTCAGATTTGTTGTTTGGATCGGATATATCCAATTGATAAGTGGCTATTTTCATCTTTACTTTAACATATCTTCCTTTTTAGCAGATGAATAGTATCATTCCCGAGCTACTTTCTAATCTCTTTTTACTACTCCTACTCCGAAGTTGGTCAGAAATTTCAGGCATTGATGAACAGAAAAGGGTACAACTTTGAACTTCTTCAGTCCCACTATCCCTATGATCATGTTATAGGTAGAATGAACATTTTTGTCCATTATAACGAATCTCACTTTCTCTGTTATGCCCGTTGGCTATGTCCCGATCAACATATTTAGCTTAATTTTTCCCAATGGAAATACTTTCTCGCCAGAGAATCCAATAAGTGGCCTGTAATAAGGCTCCAGTTGGCTAAGTTTCAAACCCAAACTATCAAAACATGGTTAAAACATAATATATGTCTAACTGTTGTTATCCACTAACGTTCTTGCTACCAATACTTATTTCATCCTGACTCTGATCACTAAAGGATCATAATGAGGATACAACACTTCGGATAGATCGTTCTTAGAAAAGCCAATTATGAGCTTATCCTTGTTAACTTTCCTTGGTCGGTCCTCCTCAGAGAGGTTAATTCACTGGATGTAGGAATAAGCTTGAGCCTCATTACGGTAAGCCTTCCTTTCAGCTATGTGATCTCCTCCTCCTGCATCTCCACTTATAATCATATGACAATCAAAGGATCCAAAACTGAGTGTGAATACCTCGCGTTCAGGTTGTCTAGGCTTCTTGGGGAGATCAAGATCATCTTCTGGATCATCGTCATGGCTCCTCTTCTTATTTTCTCTACTCTTAATAGGTGATTTAGATATCTGTCAAAATCTACCTCCAGTTTTTCCACTAGCTCGTCGATCAACAAATTTGTCTAATTTTCCTCATCAAATGAGTGCTTCCATCTCATTCTGGAGATAAATACACCGGCTGGTCATATGACCATGATATTTTTGAGATTCACAATACTTGGACTTATCCCTCTTATCAACAGGTGACCTTAACTTTTCAGGCCAACTCAAATCATTGTTGTGCTTGATTTCCTCCAACACATGATGCATATCCACCGTTAAGGGAGTGTAATTAGTGACTTTTCTCATCCGATCTAGGCTTTCTTTTACTTTTGAATTCATGTGTTCATTGTGATTCTTGTGCCCCTTATCTGAATTCCCTTCTATTTTCTCTTCCGCCTTTGCATCTGAATTCTTTTTAGCAGCCATAGCTTCTTCGACGTTCATAATCTTCACTGCTTTGGCCATCAATTATGTCATCATCTTCGGGGGATCTTTTGCCAAAGTATAATATAGTTTGTTGTGAAGAAAAACACTCATGAGGAAAGTGATTGCAGTCTTCTCTTTGTAATCAATGACTTCCAATCTCTCGTTGTTAAAACGAGTGATGTAATCTCTGGTACTTTCTCCCACCTTTTGTCTCAGACTAAGAAAATGAGCTACTCGCTTCACTGGTTTTGCTCCAAAGAAAAAATTACCAATAAATAGCTCGGCGAGTTGTTAGAAGATAAAAATTTTCCCCCAAGGAAGACTATTATACCAGGTTTGAGCAGATCCAGTGATTATTCCTGAAAATGCCCTTCACCTCATCTCTTCAGGAATGGCATAGATATCAACCGTTGCTTGGTATTGTTCTATATGAAGAACTGGATCAGTCTTCCCATCATACTTGGGAGTGACCACTGTAGCTTTAAACTTGGCCGACGTCGGGAAATCTACGATGGTTTGTACAAAGGGGGATCCCTTAATAAAAATTATATGGAGGGGATTTTTGGCCTTGGCCATTTCTCCCAACTTATCTTCCAAGCGCTGAATGGAATATTTCCAAGAATCACCACAAGCACCAGACCTATGGGTGGCGGCCTTTTTATGCTGACCAACTGATCATGTTGAGCCTTCTTATTTCGAACCTTCTCTTTAACTGGATCGAGAAATTCGTCCGGTGTTTAATCTGGATTGGGTTAAACCTTCCCTCAGATTGCTTGGTCGTCGAGTATTTCCCGACGTAACCCGTAGGGCATTTTCCTTGGGTCCCAAATGATCAAAAGTATAAGCCCTACTTAGCCTTTCTAAGGCACTCAATATTTCTGGGATGAAGGACCTTCCATTAGAGGAATTAGTAATCCTGATAGAAGAAGTTGCTCCAAGAAGGTACGAAGTATCCCTTGAAGTTCAGGAATGGCTATGTCCAACACTCCTTATTAGCGGCGGTGGTATACTTCTTTGATTAAATTATGCAGGGACCCAGCTTGCATAGTTTGGGCCAACTGTCATATAGTATCCTGCATAGCCTCTTGACTCTTGGCTAAACTAGCCAAAATTCCAGTTAAATCATTGTTATTTAGAGGGACAAAGGGAGTAGGTAGAATTCCCTCATTTCTGGAGCTTGATTCGGGAATTTTAGCCATAGATGAAGAATAAGTGAAAACGTTAAGCAATACGTTCCCACAGACGGTGCCAATCTGTTGATGCAAAAAACTAGACTAGGCCTTGAAAAATGCCATTTAAGATATTTAATACAGGATTAAACTATTAAAATGGCTCCGAACTGTTTGTTGGAGAAACTCTTAATTCAAAACAAAACTTAATACAAGATGTGTTTAAAATGATTATCAAAAGAGTTTTAACGAGGTATTTCAGATCTAGAATGAACGAGTTTTAAAAAACAAAACTTAAACTATTAAATCAGCTTAGCTTAGAAGAAGGTTATGAGAGAATGAGGAAGTGTACAAGTAAATTTTTAATGTGGTAAAACCCCACCCACTGGGGAAACATCCACGGTGACCTCTACATTACAAAAAAATCATCTAGAACAGAGTAACAAATTACAAGATATTTAACAATCAAACCAGATAAACACACCTAAACTAAGTTCGGAATCGTAACCAACTCCTCAAGATTAGATCTAACTTCTCTGAAGGTTGTTGTTGTTGATGTTCTTTTCAGCTTCGTAACTTTACTCGATTCCAGCTTTACGTCAACACAACCAAGTTCAAGATCATTCAACCAAGACTTTAAGTATGGTAGAGTGAAACTGTAGTGGTGATGTGCTCTAACATATGCATGCAACACACCCACACTTAATACAGACAAAATGATTTATCAAATTACAAAATCACTAGATATGCAATATATTCCAAAATCAGTTTAGTCAAGACTAAATAAGACATTAAACCTTTCAAAACAACCACAGATCAAGAGGGAATCTTGATGTGAAATATCCAAGATCCTAACACTTTCTTATTTTTGAAAATGGTAACGATAGAAAGTGCAATCCCCAATCAAGATCTCAAATCTAGATCTTAGTCTGATAGTTTGAGTAAAATAAAATTAGAACGAATATTGTTAGTTTAGGGTTTGAAAACATAAAATCAGTTTAAAAATAACCCACAAGAAATATTTCTCGAAATAAGAAATAAAAACAATAAACTATCTATGTGATTTTTATCACAAAGACGAGGTCTCAAATTTCTATGAAGAGAAACTGAGAAACTCTACCAACGTGACTAAGTTGGAAGGATGATCAAGAACAATATAGGATTAACTTCTCAAACCACAAACTAAACACTCAAAGGTTTAATTCTCATAAAAATATTTCTGGTTTGGATTTGACGAAGTATGAATTAGGGTTTTATTTCTCTCTCTTATCCTTTCTCTCTCTGTTCTCTTGTTCTCTTTTTTTTTTCTCAAACGAGGAATTAACAAAAGTCTCTAAATGCCTCACCAAAGGCATCTATTTATGCAAGACGAAGAAGGATCTGGAACGATGACTTAAATCCAAGGGCGGATATTAAATGAAGTTAAAGCGTTGTAAATCTAAGGGTTCTCAATAAATGGTGATATAGCTAACTATTATTGGTTAAAAACAGTTGACTTGGATTAAACTCAATCACATGCAGACCATAGATAAAACTGATCCAAGGGTTTAAAGTAAGTCACAGATATGTGAGTGACAAGAAACACAAAATAAATCGCTAAATGTGCAACACGTGTAGGCTTAAGATTCATTCTCAAAAGCGTGTGTTGGGTTTCTAAAAAATACCCATTTCACCCACAATATTTTCTGCCGCTTTTGGTTTCTACCCAAGAAAGTTTTAAGAAATAAAAATAATTTCCAATCAACCCTAAAGCTTTATTAAGTTCCAATTTTAATTTCCAAAAATGATTTAAAATTGTTAGAAAATGTTAAATAAATCCCAAAAATTATTTAAAAATTATTTTAAGGGGATTTAACTCACACATGATCATTGCATGAATAAATCACTATATGTAGGCAGTCCTAATATGTAGTGTATGTGTTTACCTTCATGACCTTGTAGAGGAATATCAATGAAGTTTTGAAGATTCTGAGCCTTTTTGGTTTATCTCGGGATAGACATAATTTTGTCACTATTTCCAAACTAGATGAGCTCCTATAAAATGTAAACTCAAGTGAGTCAAAGATATATGGTACTTTAATCTCCCCCTTTTGGAAATATGAGACAAAATCTCCTTTGAGTCATCTAAGACCCGTAAGGGTACCAAAAGAAATAAGAAAATCATATTCTTATACAAACAATCTATCTACCCAATTCCTAGAAATGGAAAAATTACATAATTCAACTATGTACAAACCATTACCTATCAAAATCTGATGCAATAAAGAGGTACTGAAATTTGCAATAAGATACCTAAGACCAAGTTCATTAGATGAGAATGTATAAGAGTGTCCAAGTGGACTCAAATTTCTCCCCCATTTTGTCTCAAACGGACGAAGGGCAGCAACAATAAAAAAAAGGTGTTATAAACATGGACATAAGCAGTAACTTTCATAAACAACGAGAATTCACACGAATCTCCTACATAAAATAGATATAAGAGGTGTTTTTTGTCATTATTTTAACATCCATGCCTTACATCCATCGAGATTGATTATAAGCAAGTGAAAATTTGGAAGTTATACAAATTAAGCAAAAAAAATTATTCAGCCAAAACTATGTCAATTGATTTGCGTAAAGATTCAAAATGCTTAAAATCCAATGGTTTTGTAACCATGTCCGCCAATTGTAGATCAGTAGGCAAATAATTAATTTCTAATTCTTTTGATTCAACTAATTCTCGTATGAAGTGATATCGAATTTTAATATGTTTGGTGTGAGAATGTTGACCTGGATTCTTAGAGATGTTGATCGTACTTTGGTTATCGCAATAGAGATGTAGTTTTTCTTCATTTATACCGTAATCTTTCAGCATGAGTTGCAACCATAATAATTGGGCACAACAACTTCTAGTCGCGATATATTCAGACCAAGTTATTACCGATGTAATAACATTCTCCTGAAGTACTTTTACTATCATCAGAACACCCAGCCCAAGAAGCGTCAGTGCATCCTACTATAGTGCTCGATGTGTCATTAGTGTACCATATTCCTTAATTGTGAGTGCCTTTTATATATTTAATTATTAGTTTTATGTATAATAAATGGCTCTCTTTAGGATTATTTTGATAACGGGCATGCACAAAAACAGAGTACATAATATCTGTGCGCGAGGCAGTTAGGTAAAGCAAACTTCCTATCATACTACGATATAAAGTAGAATCAACGGATTTACCATTTTTATCTTTGGAAAGTTTGACAAAGGTACTCATAGGCGTTCTAACTTCTTTAGCTGTATCTAGACCAAAAAATTTTACAATCTCTAATGCATATTTAGATTGCGAAATAAATAATCCTTCTGAATTTTGTTTAACTTGAAGACCTAAGAAAAATTGCAACTCCCCCATAAGCGACATTTCGAATTCTTTATGCATAATGTCCGAGAAGGACTTGGCTTCTGAAGGGGAGGTGGATCCAAAAATGATATCGTCAATATACACTTGGGCTATGGTAACATTGTTATCAAAAATTTTGACAAATAACATTAGGTCATTTCCGCCTCTCCTAAAACCATTACTTAAAAGAAATGTGGATAGACATTCATACTAGACTCTAGGAGCTTGTTTTAACCCATATAAGGCCTTTTTCAAATGATAAACCTAATTTGGGTGATGAGGGTTAATAAAACCTTTGGGTTGTTCTGCGTAGGTATCCTCAATTAATATACCATTAAGAAACGCAGACTTCACATCCATTTGGTAAAGCATAAAGTGTAAATGACAAGTTATAGCAAAAAGAAGCCTAATAGACTCGAAGCGAGTAACAGGTGCAAAGGTTTCCTCGAAATCAATTCCTTTAATCTGAGAGTATCCCTGGGCAACTAATCTAGATTTATTCCTCATAACCATTCCAGATTCATCAGTTTTATTTTTAAATAGCCATCATGTGCTAATAACCCTTTTGTTTTCGAGCCTCGGTACAAGATACCAAACATCATGAATGATAAATTGAAAAAGTTCCTCTTGCATTACACTAATCCAAAAGGGTTCATTCATGGTTTCATTTACATTATTAGGCTCAATGAGAGACACAAAGCATGCAAAGTGAGCAATGTTGCGAAGTTAAGATCTTTTACGAACAGGTTCTATAGGGTTACCAACAATGCAATCTAGAGGATGGTCTTTGGAAATCCAGTTAGGCACTTCAGGGGTCTCAGTTGGTAAAGACTCAGTTATTTCAAGAGAGTCACAATTTAAAATGCTTTCAAACTCATCCACAATAGTTGTTCTAGTAGTCTTACTTTCTATAGTATTGTCATTTACACTCACATTATGGTCTTAGTTCGCAAGTTGTAAATTCGGTAGGCTCTATTGTTAGGTGAATAACCTAAAAATATAGATTTATCTCCTCTTGTTTCAAACATAGATAATTGTTCTTTATTTTTACAGACGTAAGATGTACTACCAAATGTCCTAAGATATTTCAAATTTGGTGTCTTGCCATACCAAAGTTCATAGGGGGGTTGTTTAGAATTCTTCCTAAGGTAAAATTTGTTGATAATGTGACATGCAGTATGATCTGATTGTACCCAAAAGTATTTAGGTAAATCTTTGGCATATATCAAAACTATTGACATTTCTTGCATTGTTTTATTTTTACGCTCAGTTATCCCATTTTTTTGGGGTGTCATGGTAGCACTGAACTCGTGTTTTTAACCATTATAGTCACAATATTTAATGACACCTGAATCTATGAATTCACCTCCTCCATCACTCCATATTCTATCTACTTGGGAGTCCTTTTCATTTTCTATACGAAGTAAGATTTTCAAAAATGCTCTAAAGGTTTCAAATTTCTGCTTTAGAAAGGCAACCGAAGTAAATCTCGTGTAATCATCAACCATAACTAGAATGTAACTATTTCCATAAAGACTAATAGTACGAGAAGGACCCATTAGGTCCATTTGGATGAGTTCTAAGGGTTTAGAGGATAGAATGTATTTAACTCTTTTATGAGGTGCCTTAACTATTTTTCCTTCTTGACAAGGACCATATACTATGTTAAAAATAGGTTTTATTTTAGGAATACCTCTAACAATTTCCTGAGAGGAAAATTTACTAAGGCTGTCATAATTTATGTGACCCATTCTGTTATGCCATAATTCATTGTCATCTAATCTGGCGATATTACAGACCTCTATAGCTGAATTGACTGTGTAACAGTTCTCAGGAGTATGAAGTCCTGTAATGATGCACTCACCATTTTCATTTAAAATTTTACAATTGTTCTTAAAAAAGGTGACAGTATGATTGGAGTCACAAAATTGTGAAATACTTAGTAGATTAGCCTTAAGACATTTTACTAATAAAAAAATTTCAAGAATAGGTAATCATTCTTCATGCAGTGTTCTTTTGCCAATGATCTGGGCTGATACACTATCTCCAAAAATACTTTGCCTCCAGAGAAGTTAGTTTTGTTTGAAAGTTTGGATTCATCCCCGGTGATAGGCTTAGAACATCCAGAGTCTAAGTATCATCCATACGTGGTGTGTTCTACTTTCAAATCACTAATCACTATATTACATGTCATCTGGGATACTAGATCATCCTTTCTTACCCAAATTGCTCTGGTTTTCAATTTGCGCTTATTAGCTCGTATTTGATAAAACTCGCGAGCACCAGATTTTCATTTAAACAGATTTTTCATAGGTTTTTGAAATTTATAAACATTTTGAGAATTCGGTCGAGAAAAGACTCTAGTATTATTTCTTGATGATTATCTTTTAGTATTAGATCTTATATTTCTCTTTTGATAGTTAGAGTTTCTATCTAGTGGTTTAGGAAAGACATAATTGTTACGGCTTCTCCAAGAATAGTTACAATTCTGATAGGTAAAGGAGGGATAGGTAAGTTGGTATAGACATTTGGAATAGCAACCATATAAAGAATGTTCGTACACATCACAGTATGAGCAATAAAGATTGATCGTAGCAGGTAAGTCTTTAGGAAAGTTGTTAAACATAAGTTTCCCTAAATTATGACTTTTGGCATTATTACTAGAGGGAACAGTTTGAAATAAGGTCTCACTCTTCCTAATGGGAGGACAAACATACTTCCCTTTGAGTTGAACATTATGTTTAGAGTTACTTGTCTCACCAATGTTTAACTGCTACTGTTTTTTAGCAAAATCATTTTTCAAAGATTGAAAGTCTAGACAAATTTCCATAGGTCTTTTCCCACTAGTAACAAACTTTATGGTTTCAAAAGGTTTGGTTTACTCGGTATTTTTGGAGCAAAAAACTATTCCAGATCTGTCATCATAATTGGTCTTACTTTCAGCAACATAGTCCTCAAAACAATTAGAATTACTTTCAAATTTTGAAATCTTTTTGAAAACTGTTGAAGCCTTTTCTTTTCTTTGTTCCAATTCTAATAACGATCCTTTATACCTTTTTAAAAACATTATTGGATTCAGTCAAGTCTTTCATTCTTTGTTCAAAAGCCTTTATTTTGTCATAATGAGTTAAACTTTTAAACGTATACTCTTCAACATTTTGTTTAACTATTTGGTTTAAGGACTCTAGTTTCTTGGAAAGATCTTTGACAAGATTCTCTAGTCTAGCGCTTTTCTTGAGTGTTTTAGTGTAAAGTGTGTGAATATCAGGAAGGTCCTCATTGTTGGAGTCACTAAGTGAGCAGTGTGCTGTGTCCCCTATCGATTCAATTTTAGAACTCACACACCCATGGGAATCATCAATAAGGTGTTCACTTTGACTCACACACACACGATTTTTAGTAATACAATATTCTCAAGCATTAATGTAGAAACATCAGTAAAGAAACATCATTTATCATATCATGATCAGGTTTCTTATCATCAGTATATATTATCTTAGCAAAGAATGACATGCAAGGGTCAAAAGAGTTGGGTGACTCGGGTTCATTATTTTCAGAGTCACTTGAGTCATTTTAAGTCTTGCATAGATGAGCCCTATTATGTTTGGGGTTTTTGTCTAATTTAACCCTACAGTCACTAGACATGTGCCCTAATTTGCCACATTTATAACATTCAACATTTTTAAGGTCTTTTTGAGGTCTCTTGTGATCATTAGCCTTTTGTTTGTCATGTCTTTTCTCATGAGGCCTATTATTAGAAGTGTTGGAGTAATTGGGTTTCCCTTGTCTAGAAGCAACTTTGTTTCTAAATTATACAATCTTTTTTACTTGCTTAGACATAAGGGCAATCTGATTATCCAAGTTACAATCCTCATCAGAGTCAAGGTCAAGGTCAGGTTTAATCAACTTAGATGAAAAAACAAGATTATAATTACCCTATTTTTTATTTGTCTGGATCAATTGTTTCTTGAATTCTAGTTCCATTTCCACAGTTCTTAGTTTTCTAATAAGGAGTTATGGGTTAAGATTTTGATCATCCATTTCCTCAATTGCATATCTCTTATTATCAAACTTCTGTGGAAGTGATCTTAGAATTTTTGAAACAATCTCTTTCCTATCATAAGTTATACCGTTTGCATGCAGCTTAGTTACAATGTCAGTTAACCTAATATAGAAATCATCAAAGGATTCAGTCTTAGGCACGATTTGGGAGTTATACTGCTGGATAAGCATTTGAGTTTTAGCAGCTTTAAGTCTCGTATCACCCTCATGTGAAGTCACTAAGGTGTCCCAAGCTTCTTTAAGGTAGAACATAATGATATCCTCTTAAATTCGTGTTCAGTTATAAACATGAATATATCATTTTTGCCTTTATTGTTACATAGTGAAATTTGTTTCTCTTCTTTAGTGAATTCACTTAGTAACTTTCTAATTCTCACATTATTTTCTTCATCAGCTGGTTTAGTAGGAAAGGTGTAACCATTTTCAATAACTTCCCAGACGTCATCTCCCATAGTCCCTTGGATGAATGCAACCATCCCTACCTTCCAGTAAGGAAAATTGGTTCCATCAAACAGAGGGGGCCTGGAAAGCTTACCTAGTCTCTAAAATTTCTTGTCCATAATTTTATTTTGAAAAAACAATTTCAGAAACATAGGATAAAAAAATATTTTAAAGCAACTAAGCTCTCATACTAATTGAAAACTACCACTTAAGAAGTTTAATACAGGATTAAACTATTAAAATGGCTCTGAACTGTTTGTTGGAGAAACTCTTAATTCAAAACAAAACTTAACACAAGTTGTGTTTAAAATGATTATCAAAAGAGTTTGAACGAGGTATTTCATATCTAGAATGAACCAGTTTTCAAAAACAAAACTTAAATTATTAAATCAGCTTAGCTTAGAAGAAGGTGATGAGAGAATGAGGAAGTGCACAAGTAAATTTTTAACGTGGTAAAACCCCACCCACTGGGGAAACATCCACGGTCACCTCCACATCACAAAAAAACCCACTAAAACAGAGTAACACATTACAAGCTATTTAACAATCAAACCACACAAGCACACCTAAACTAAGTTCAGAATCATTACCAACTCCTGTGGATTAGATCTGACTTCTCTTAAGGTTGTTATTGTTGATGTTCTCTTCTGCTTCATAAATTTACTCGATTCCAGCTTTACGTCAACTCAACCAAGTTCAAGATCATTCAACCAACACTTTAGGTGTGGTAGAGTGAAATTGTAGTGGTGATGTGCTCTCTAACATACGCATGCAACACACCTAAACTTAATAAAACATAATGATTTATCGAATTATAAAATCACTAGATATGCAAGATATTTCAAAATGAGTTTAGTCAAGACTAAATCAAACTTTAAACATTTCAAAACAACCGCAGATCAAGAGGGAATCTTTTTGTGAAATATCCAAGATCCTAACACTTTCTTATTTTTAAAAATGGTAAAGATAGAAAGTGCAATCCTGAATCAAGATCTCAAATCCAGATTTTAGTCTGATAGTTTGAGTAAAATGAAATCAGAACGAATATTATTGGTTTAGGGTTTGAAAACATAAAATCATTTTAGAAAATAACCAATAAGAAAGATTTCTCGAAATAAGAAATAAAAACAATAAACTATTTATGTGATTTGTATCACAAAGATGAGATCTCAAATTTCTATGAAGAGAAACTGAGAAATTCTACCAACGTGACTAAGTTGGAAGGATGATCAAGAATAAGATAGGATTAACTTCTCAAACCACGAACTAAACACTCAAAGGTGTAACTCTTAGAAAAGTATTTCTGGTTTGGATTTGACGAATTATATATTAGGGTGTTATTTCTCTCTCTAATCCTTTCTCTCTCTTCTCTCTCTTCTCTTTTTCTTCTCTTAGATGAGGAATTAACAAAAGTTTGTAATTGCCTCACGAAAGGCATCTATTTATACAATACGAAGAAGGATCTGGAACGAAGACTTAAAACCAAGGGCTGAGATTAAATGAAGTTAAATCGTTGTAAATCTAAGGGTTCTCAATAAGCGGTGAAATATCCAACTCTTATTGGTTTAAAACAATTCACTTGGATTAATCCCAATCATATGAAAACCGTAGATAAAAATGATCCAAGGGTTTAAAATAAGTCACAGATATGTGGGTGACAAGAAACACAAAACAAACCGCTAAATGCGCAGCGCGTATAGGCTTAAGATTCATTCTCAAACGCGTGTTTTTGTTTTCTAAAAAATACTAGTTTCACCCACAATATTTTCTGTCGCTTTTGGTTTCTACCCAAGAAAGTTTTAAGCATTAAAAAATAATTGTAAATCAACCCTAAAACTTTATTAAGTTCCAGTTTTAATTTCCAAAAAATATTTAAAATTCTTTGAAAATGTTAAATAAATCCCAAAAATTATTTAAAAATCATTTTAAGGGGATTTAACTCACATATGATCATTGCAAGAATAAATCACTATATGTATGCAGTCCTAATATGTGGTGTATGTGTTATACCTTCATGAAATTGTAGAGGAATATCAATGAAGCTTTGAAGATTCTGGGGCTTTTTGGTTTATCTAGGGATAGACACAATTTTGTCACTATTTTCAAACTAGATGAGCTCTTATATAATGTATACTCAAGTGAGTCAAAGATATAGGTTGTATGACTGATGTCACTTCGTTGGCTGTACAGGTTGGATTTCAAGCAGTTGGTCGGTCTTCCGAGTTGGCCGGGCTTTTCCATCCTGCTGACTTGGATTTGAGCCACACCGGATGACATGTGTTGGTTTATGGTCCACGTAAGATGGTAAATTTTGGTATCAACAGTATTGTTGTGTTTTTAATTCCTTAATAATTCACTGAGGATATTGGGATATTTTCACAAAATATTTTCTAAGTGTTGGAGCGGAGCTTTAAATCCTTTTCGTCAAAAAAAAAAAATTTGAAGTTTTTGAGGGGGTCCATTTTCTGAAAGGATAAATGAAAAGTTATTATTTTATTGGTCTCATTCAAAGGACACTGTATGTCATTCAAACGACAGTCTGTGTCGCGAGATACATCAAACGACACTGGATCTGATTCAAACGGCATCCAATCTCATTTAAAGGACCCTCCGCCTTAAGTTTGTTATAAAAGGGCCTCTTCAACTCCGTTTTCCATAAGAAGTCTGTGCGTTTTTCATTCTGCAAAATAGTACAATATTAGCAGAACCTTTTCGCTTCTTCTTTTAGAGTTTAATCTCTTATTTTTCATTTCACAAAAGTCCCAATTGTTCTAGTGAATTGTTTTTGGAGTTTGAGAACACATCTTCCTAGTGTTCATACACTTGTGGAGAATATTTTAACATCATATGGCTGCGTGTCATTGAGGTTCGCTGCGTGTGAATCTTTGCTAAAGATAAGACTGCAATTCTTATGGATTACTGCGCATAATTCATTGTTGACAACGCCGACCGACGTTTGCGAGTAATCGTGCGTCAAACTGTATTTCATTGTAATCTGTGTAAGTTGTGATTTATAAATTATAGTGAAATAAAAGGTTTTTGCTTGAGGGGGTTTTTCCTGAACTTTGTGTCGCATATTTTATTTAGGTTGGTTTGACACGTGCACGCACGTAGCTAGTTTATTTTAAGGGATGAATTAATTTGGTTTATAAATTGACACTAATTAAATAAGTTTATGTTTGGAATTCGCACATCTATTCAAATCAGTATCGCACACGGCATTCGTGCCTTTTAAAAATTGGTATCAGAGCATTTTAAAGCGACGATTTACCATTAACAAATTAGTATCAGAGCAGGTTACACTATTTTATTGTGTATTCCTATTTGTCGCAAAATTGTGTGATATTGATTTTTGAAAAATCATATTTTTAAAATTGGCGCAATGTTTCCAAGTAAAAACTAATATAAATGGTTGCTAATTTTTTACGGGTCTAATCATGCTCACTAGAAAGCCCGAATGAAATCCCATTTAAAAGCAATCGATGAAAGAGTTTGGGTCATTTGTGAAAGAGGTTATAATCATCCCACTGTCACCGCTAATAATGTTATTAATTTAAAACCTATATCAAATGGACAGAGGAAGAGTTTAAGTGGATCGCTTACAATTCACAAGGGCTTAGTGCAATTTTTTGACATGTCACCCCTGACGAGTTCCGATGAATTATGACTTGTACTACGTCTAAAGAAGCGTGGGATGTTTTGCAACTCACCCACGAGGGCACTAACGCGGTGAAAGAGTCTAAAATTTAAAGTTTGACCACTCAATGTGAGACTATCACCATGCTAGAGACCGAGTGTTTTAATGAATTTTATGTACATTTGTCTGATATTGTCAACACTAGTTTTAATCTTGACTAGCCTATACCTGATGCACGAGTGGTTAAAAATATTTTAAGATCGTAGCCTAAACATTTTATCTCAAAAGTGACTGTTTTAAATACCTTGGAAAATTGAGTCATCTGAAACTAGAAGAGTTGGTAGGAGACCTCCAGACATACGAAATTAACATGTTCCCCGACACTGTCAAACCTAAGTATAGATGGATCGTGCTTAAAGCACAATATAGGAAGGAAAAGGAAATATCCACAAGTGATAGGAAAAAGAAAGTAAAGTTTTGTGAGTTCGAGTATGAGGACGAGTCTTATTTTTTACACGGCCCTGCTTGCAAAGAATTTCAAAAAGTTTCTCCAACTTTCGAAAAAAAATTCTTCCAATAAAAAGTTTTCGGAGAAAAACAAAAAGAAAGACAAGGCCAAAGAAAGCGATGATAAAGAGAAAGAGAATGAAGAAAATTTGAAATTTTGAAATGTTATGAGTGTGAGGGGAGAGGGCATAAGTCGTTTGAGTGTCCAACTAGACTTAGGATAGAGGGAAAGAAAGTAGCTATTAAAAGGTGTTTCGTTTGTGGGGACCAGTGGCAGGGAGAATGTATTAGAAGGTGTTTCGTTTGTGGGGAAAGCGAGACACGTGAATGGAATTTGTCTTAAGCGAGGCAGGGGGAAACTACAGGATGAGGGCCTGGAAGCACAGCCATTAAAGCAATTCATGGGTGCATTCAGTCAGGGATAAGATGCTCCGGAACTCGAGGATCAGCCGTTGCGGCTAGAGTATGGAGGTAATTATTTTTATCCTATGGGCATGGGGTATATTTTTTAGTGACAAGGAGGATGTCAAAATATGAGACTTCTTTTTTACTAGAGTTCGTGGGTGAGTCGAATTTAGTGGGTGCGTTGGCTGTAGCAGCCATAGTATGTGGATAAACTTTTCGTGGGGTAGTGGAGTTCTTTGGTGTTCTTCGCGGGAGAGTGGAGATGTACACTGAGTGAAGATTTGAATTATGAGAGAGGTTACTACTTTTGAGAATTATGGGAGTAAGGTTGATTATTTTTCCCAAATATCGACTGGATAGCAATGGAATTGAACTATTGTGGATAGCGAGGCTAAGTTTTGGTGTTCGCGACATCAGGGTATGATTGGTACTACGTATCATCTGAGAGTGCGTTTAACCTACATATATGTTGTATTACGTGGTGCGATATGCACATAGTGAGGTCTTGTGTCTCACATTTCATCCTGGTAGATAGGGATGTTTACTGAAAAAGATCAGTGTGATTTAATTTATTTACGAGCAGGGAGAGATAGCTCGGGGTTTATTTTGCACAAGGACTAGTGATAGTAGGGCGCGATATTTTACGTTGTCTTTGGTAGCCTAAGGGTAAGCGCATATACTTTTTTGTTAAGAGACAAGAATTTGGGGGGTCCCTTGTTTGGATTTCGCCTTGCGAGACGTCCCACGCGCGAAACTTAGTGCAACGTTGGAAGTGGGGAGATGTTTGGTCGTTAGTACATGAATTGGGTACCCCACCCAGTAAATATATATATATATATATATAGCATAGTTGGGTAAATTTTTCATGTGGTAAAGCACGGGGATAGGGTGTATGGGCACCCGGGTTAACTAAGGCAATTTTTGTGTGGATAAGCAGGGGTACAGGGTGTATGTGAGCCCTGGTTAATTGAAATGCATATTTGTGTAACTTATAAATAGAAGCAGGAGAGATAGATATAGCGGGCTTAAAGACGCATGACTAGAGAGTAATATTTGAACCTTGGAACACTAGGCTTATCTTAATTTTGAGGACAAAATTCCTTTGTAAGGGGGGAAGTATGTAACACCCCATAATTTTGAGGATTTAATATTTAATTATTTTGGGATTTATAAAAATATTTAAATTGGAGAAACTTAAATTCATGAGTTGGAGAATTTATTTGAGTGAGCCGAATTATTTATAATTGGCGACTTTTAAGTTTAATTGTTCGAAATCTCGTGTGTCGCATTTTGAGGTCGAAATTTGGAAATGTCAAAAAGTATTTTGAATGGCAATTCTGAGTGCGCGGTTGAGTCCGGATGGGTCGAGATAGTCAGAAAAGAGTACCCGGGGGTAGTAATTGGGTCTCGGGGCATTTTTTGGCATAGCCGGACCCACACGGGGTGATTTGGGCTATTTTAATTAGGCCCATGTGGCCAAAAATGGGATTGCGGGTTTTAACCTAATTTAGGGAAGTGTTAAACGACAGTAAACACTAATTCTAAACCTAGGGCTTGAGAGGGAAATTGGGGGAAAGCAAATCAAGAGCCAATTGCGGATTATTGGAGCCAAATTAAGGGACTACACCAACGGATCAGACTCTACGAACAATTCCAGGCAAGTGTTTAACTGTTATGATTTCTAAATTGATGATAATCAATTCATATCATAGTGTGTGTATATGAAAATGCCTTTTGGGTGTGTAACCATAATTAAAATTGGGTTTTCTGAAATTAGAGTAATTGTTAGATTTATTTACTTAAAGGATCTTAGGTCATGATTTGGGGCTGTTAAGATTAAGTTGTAGAGTGGATTACAATATGTATTAGTGATTAAATGGACTGAATATGGTGGGGTCGGATTTGGTAGAACGAGACCCGTGTGAAAACCCCAAATCGGATATACTTGGGGTTTTGTATAAATTTATTGATGGATTAAGGTCTCTAGGGTGTTTAGAACCTTTTCTTGTGTGGAAAATATGTTGGTTCTGATTTGGGTAAAGGTTTAGGGACGAAACAAAAGCTTGAAGGTTCGTTAATGGATGAAATAGCAAGCCGGAGAAAACGATCACCTGTTCGATCGATCGATCGATGGTCCCGGGATTTTGACAGTTTCGCCAGTTTTATGTATAAAGGGAAATTTTAGTTTAGATTTTTCCCCCACTTGCTATGTAATGATAAATTCATATGTGGTATATATTCCTTGACAATTATAGGGTGATATAATTGGGTTTAGGAGGGTGAAAATGGTATGTCATGAGATGAACGAATTTGAGAAGTAATTCATAAGTATTGGTTTTGGGCCGAGGAAAAATATTCGGGTATTGTAGTTGGGTGACACTACATTATTAAAGGAATTGAGGTAAAATGAAATTAGTTATGGGGAAAAAAATAAACTCGGGAAATATTAAGTTACGGGTGAGCGAGTCCGGGTATAATGGTTGGGTGAAACCAAGTATTAAATTAATTAGTGTGTAATTAATTAAATTAGAGTCGGACTGTAGACTCGGGAAAGTATTAAATTAATTAATGTGAAATTAATTAAATTAGAGTCGGACTGTAGACTTGGGAAAGTATTTAATTAATTAATGTGTAATTAATTAGATTAGAGTCGGGCTGTAGGCTCGGGAAGGTATAAATTAATTAACTGAGAGTCGGACTACAGACTCGGATTGGTATAAATTAATAAATGTGTATATTAATTAACTGAGAGTCGAATTGGTATAAATTAATTAATGTGTAAAGTAATTAACTGAGAGTCGGACCACAGACTCGGATTGGTATAAATTAATTAATGTGTAAATTAATTAACTGAGAGTCGGACCACAAACTCGGATTGGTATAAATTAATTAATGTGTAAATTAATTAACTGAGAGTCGAACCACAGATTTGGATTGGTATAAATTAATTAATGTGTAAATTAATTCACTGAGAGTCGGACCACAGAATTGGATTGTTATTAATTAATTAATGTGTAAATTAATTAAATGAGAGTCAGATCATAGACTCGGGGAAAATATTATATTAATTAATGTGTGAATTAATTAAATTAGAGTCGGACCCTAGACTCGGGATAATGATAATTTAATAAGTGAGGAAATTTATTTAGTTGAGTCAGGCCAGAGACTCAGGAAATTTCAGGCTAGTGTTACGGGTTGTGAGTACACGGTGACGCCGGGATTTATTTTATATATATATATACGGTGTAGTGATAGTATATATATGTGTGTGTATATTGTGGGTGCTATTAAATATCAGTGGTTAGATATCTCTATATACTATAAAATGCAAAACAAAGCATTTATTATGCTTTGCAATTAATTTATCCACGTGGCACATCTCTATACTAGTATAAAATGCTATACATGCATTCATCCACCAACCTATCCACGTATGCAAGCTAGGTCTGCTGACAGCGCGCTCTCTTTACTCTATGTCCGTGTCCATTTCTCTTTTGAGAGTGGAATCGCCCACATCACGATGGGGCTCTTTATCCTCCCCATCTTTCGAGAGAGAAAACATTTTTTTTTGTTTTCCTTTTATGAATAAATAAATTGGCTATCTTTCTTCAAATACCCAAAATGAACGGCACAAACTCACTACTTCCCAAACCCATATTTTGGATGTGCTCCTCCACTGCACCTCTACCGTTTCCAATTCTACCTCCACCAGCAGTCGCATGTCCCCAACTGAAACCCTCTTCTAGGACTCACTCAACCACAACGATCGAACAGTCTTCGTAGACGAAAGCGCCTACTTCATATCTAAACTCGAAGAGAAAAATCTTGATATCGAAGCCTACGATGTTCAGTTCACAACTAAAGTAAGACAACTCTATGAATGTCGACTCGAACAGAACCTCCTCTTCTCAACCACACATACGATCTGGATTGGGATATCATTGTTGACGTTCTGTCTAGGACCAAAAGAGGCGGTAAAGGTTCTTCGGAGATCTGTGTTTGTATGCACAGTTTCGATCTCATATATCTTTTTATTTTATTTTATTTTCATAACTGGATTCATCTCTCTATTCTTTATATTATGTTTTCTTTTGGTTTTCCAAACACAAACCACAACGTTTGTAACTTTCGAAACAGGAGCTCTGAAACAATAAATGTCAACGATCGAATCAGATAGGAACTCCAGCGTTAGTTTCAGATCTCGACTTCGTAAGAAATGAGATATCGGCTTCTATTAGAAATTGTGAGATATTGTCTTCGTAATCGATCGAAAAAAGCTCTTTGCCAAAGACCGTCATTTTAGCGGTGGTGTTAAGTAGAGTGAGAAATGTAAAGTTTATGTGTGTAGAAAAGATAAATGATAAATGAGTTTTTGTGTTTGTTTATTTGTGTGTAAAAAAGTTTGAATTTTTTTTGGATTTTTATCATCAGTTCATATTTAATTTGGTGTATCTTTTGTTTCAATCCATCTAACTTTTTTCATATTTTATAGATCTAATCTAGACATCTATTGCAAACCAACAGGTAAGAGTTTTGAAATCCGAGGGCTCAACCCCCGCTTTTAGTTTATATATTATTTATTATTTTTTAGATAATGGCTTTTCAATTAAATCTATTCAGGCACCAAGAAAAAGAAAGTGGCGCTCTGTACTCTCTCTTGGGTTATTAGCCTCTCTCCATTAAAAACATTAAAAAAATCAACAAAAGTTCGTTTAATTTTTTTATACACATTTTTTAAGGTTTTTGTTATGCTTGCATTTTATTTAGCATATAATATGAGAAAAACATGATTGAGGAAGATAGAGTTGTAATGGAGTAAAAATAATGCATTTTTTTTTACCATTGGATCAATGATGCTTTGTTAACAAAATTTCAGATTATAAGTTAAGAAATATATATTATACATTTGTGTAGTTATCTATTTTGATCTTAGCTCATGTTATATCTCATTAGTCAAGATATTCTTTCAAATTTACGAAGGTAGGTTTCAATTTTTTTATATATCATAGGAGCCCTTCTACACCGATACAGATTTGCGACACAATGACGTGTCGCATCAGTATTGATTAGTGTTGCTGGTGCATACCCACATCCATAAGGCAATAGTCAATATCGGTGCGACACATCACTGTGTCGCACCACTCTGTGTCGGCCTAAAAGTTTGACATAGAGAATGCATTTGGTCACATGAGCTCTTAAATTGCTTTGCTTAATAGGTCATCCCCACAGTGTGGATTAAAAGAATGAATACTATTGTTGTGATTTTAGTATATTAAAGAACCCTGTCCCATGTTGTGATTTTTGTACAAAGTGTGTTTACTGCTGTTAGAGGGTATTGATACTCGCTTTCATAAATATATGTTCACTCAAATATTGTTACTCATTTTGTAGTGTTGTGATCTTATTTAGTTTGTACTTTGGTTACGGTTTTGTTTTTTTACCTAATTTATGTTCATATTTTTCAAAAAATTTATTGGTCAAATCTTATATTGATTGGACATTTTATTTATAAAAAGTTCCTTAATAATTGAAACTTTAGAAATTTTTCGTATGTGAAATTAAAGATTTTTTTTCAAATATAGTGACAACATTGTTACATGCAATAATATCAAAGATAAGGTATACACTTGAGGTGTGTATCGACTATCAAAATCTCTTCGCCGCGCATCGCGCGGGTTTACACCTAGTTTATTTAATTATATACTCTAGTGCTATCAAGAGAGGTTGCGCGATGTGGGTGAATCCCCTAGCTTGAGGAGTAGGGTTAATATATCCCCAGGTCATAGCGTCCGGTATATGGGTGAGAGGCTTATCTCACTTTCAGGGACGGAATATGACCGCCTCCACTTCGTTTATGTTTTGGACCAGTTTGGTGAGCGAATCCAACTTGGTTAACTAGGTTATGTGAGCACACCTGGGGATATGGCACTTTAGAGGGAATCATCCGGTGAGGGTATACTCGGAAGGATGGATAGACGCATGATATATGTGTGGATATTTTAGTAAAGATACGTATAATATGGTAGTAAATATTATATGTGGGTAATAATACAGCGTGTGATGTTTTTACTTTATATAACTTGTGTCATGGTTATATGCTATTAATTAAGAAGGAATTAATTAAGTTAATTAGTGAGATAACTTATAATTCATGAATAATTATAGTCGGGTTAGAGTAGTATGGCAAAGGGAGGTTATACTAGGACTAGTTGGATGGGGTAGTACAACTAGGTGGGGTTAAGGTAATCGTTAGGTGTGTACATTAGTGGAGGGGTGAGAATGTCCACAAGGGAGTGCGACACTAACTTAAATATGAAGCGCATTCATGCATTTTAAATTACTGCAGTTACTTCACTTGCTAAATATTTTCAAAATGTTTTAGGTTCTAACCCTTGCTATAAAACGATTTTCAAAACCTTTTAGGTGTCCAGCCACAGGGACGCCATGATTGATATTCAATTCAAGGGACACGGAGCTACGGCATATGTGGATGCTAGCAGGAGTTGGATTAGACGCATCATTTATTCATTCCTAGAGTAGGAATCATTTATCAGTTTCAGTTTTATTTAGGGCTTGTCGCCCAGTCTTCTCAGCACAGTTTTCAGATGTTTTTATTCAGGTGTTGGATGGTTGTATTGGATTATTCGCTTTGGTGGCCGATGGTTTATTCGGAAAATTGCTTAATTAATTATTCAGTTGTGTGAATCGTTTGTATTTAATTCTGCATGTACTGGTTTGTTTAATTAAAAAGTTAAAATTTGGCACCAACTTTTGGAATACTAGGTGGTTAGTAAGTTTTAAAAAACTTTCGACAGTGATGCTAAGGATGAACCAACTGGGATTCCTGTTTTAATTTGGTATAGGACTGATCACCCGGTATTTTATTAGGCAGGGTGTCACATAAATATAATGACTTAACATTATATATACTAATAATAGATTGTCCATATCACATAAGCTAATTATGATTTAAACATAATCTATTATAATTATATTCGAGTCGTCAGATTATAGCTCGCATGTCACGATTTGAGAAAGATCTTAAGCACGCCCTGGAGGCTAAAGTCACTTTGGATAATGCATCTAAGAAAATTGGAAAGATGGTTCTCAATACCATTTTAGGTAGTGATGAGATCTTAGGAATAAGTCATGGACGTGTGTCTATTACACATGTTGCACCCGAGTCGATTCCTACTTTAGTGTTAGATCGACATGACTATGGACCCGACCCACCTAGGCATCCCGTACCTTTTAGGAGAGTGCATAGGAGACATTTTGAGAGGTTTTACTTGGCCTATTTATGTTTTCTCCCATTGTAAAAAGAGAGGACACATTAGGAAATTTTATTTTTAGTTAGGTAGTGTGTCACGTTTTTCAACTACACGTGTTCACACGCACGCACCCACACCTGATGATCCTGATGATTACATGAGAGATTTTGCGTATATTGGGGAGTAGCTAAATTTTTTGATCAAGACTTCATATGATTTGATGGAGTTGTTTCAAAAGATGTCACCGTTTTTTAAAAACCTCATTGCACCTACCGGTTGAGGTCTAGCCTTGTTTGCTAGCATAAGATGATTTACATGATGATAATTTTTGCCTATTGCTAGTATGTATAATTTTATATTTATATTTTCCATTTTTATATTTTATTTGGAAAACCAAAAAGATTTTCATTTTTGAAAATTTTGGGAAAAATACAAAAAGATTTTCATTTTTTTTTTAAAATTAAAAAATCTAAAAAGAGTTTTGTATTTTGTTTACACCATATATAAATGCACATTTAGGATGATCGAGTCACAACATAACTCCATATCCATGTGACTATTTGATAGTGTTTTGAGACAATATGTTGTGTCATTCATGTGCTTTACAAAGTTTAAAGTCTTTAAAATGATATATAGTGTTAATACCTACATGTTTGACTCATTTGTCCTTTATTGCACACATGGACATATTTTTTTACCTTTATGATTGTCTATCACATGTTGGTTGAGTGTTTCCATCTCAATTATGTCTATACAATGAACCAAATGCAATAAAACTTGACAAGAAAGTAATGCATGTTATAAACTATTTGTCAGTTTCTGTGATTTATTTTGAAAAACGAAAAAGGGCTGGGAAAGGTATCTTATTTTCCTTTGTGATAAATTCACCATTTAAATGGACCTAAAAAAGTGAGGAATTAAAAATTATTTGGGGTCCAATGAGGTTTAAAAGAACCCAAAAAAATTAAAAGGCAATAAAAAGAAAATTATGCCAAAAAGGGGCCAACAGGTTTTAGTTTCATCACCTCATAAGAAATCTTGTTGGTGTTCATAAATTTGTGGAGAATATTTCAACATCATATGGCTGCGTGTGAATCTTTGCTGAAGATAGAACTGCGGTTCTTGTGATTGCTGCGCATAATTCATTACTGACGACGCCGACCGACGCCTGCGGGTAATCTTGTGTCAAACTGTATTTCATTGTAATTCGTGTATGTTACGATTCACAAATTACAGTGAAATAAGAGGTTTTTCCCTGAGGGGATTTTTCCTGAACTTTGTGTCGCATATTTTATTTATGTTGGTTTGACACATGCACGCACGTAGCTAGTTGATTTTAAGGACTAAATTAATTTGGTTAATAAATTGACAGTAATTAAATAAGTTTGTGATTGGAATTTGCACATCTATTCAAATCAGTATCGCACACGGAATTAGTGCCTTTTACAAATTGGTATCAGAGCATTTTAAAGCGACAGTTTACCATTCACAAATTAGTATCAGAGCAGGTTACACTATTTTGTTGTGTATTCCCAATATACACAACCAATCTAGTAACATTTTTAGAAATAATATTTTTCCCTAACATTTTTCAGTAAAAAGTAAACATTGTAATTGTTTTACACACCCGTATACATAAACAATTGAAATAACAATTTTTAACATTTTTAGAATCATATACATAAACACTGCCTTAACATTTTGTCTAATTGAATACGTTTTGCCTATGTTTAGGGTTAAATACATGAAAGCCAGAAATTTACATATATTTAGGCTTGTTTCCCCTAACCTTATTCCTAATGGATCAACTACCGTAACATTTTCCCTATCTTAATATTTGTTTTATATGTTTAGGGTTAAATCCATGAAAGCCATAAATGTACATACATATGCATACACATAAACGACATAAACATATACCCACATACACATGCATATACTTATACATAAACCCTAATGGCCTCAGTGCCTTAATGTTTAGTCTTTTTTCCCTGACCCTAACCCTGATGGCTCCTCATACACATACATATGCATCTATATAAAAAAACATAAACACACACACACACACAAATATATATATATATATATATATATATATATATATATATATATATATATATATATATATATATATATATATATATGTATATATGTATATATGTATATATGTATATATATATATGTATATATGTATATATGTATATATATATATATATATATATATATATATATATGTATATATGTATATATATATATATATATGTATATATATATATACACACACACACATACACACACACACACACACACACATACACACATAAAGAGAGAGAGTGACCTTTGTGAGAGATGAGGGTTAGTGGTGGAAGACGGTGATGGTAGAAGCCAAGAGAGAGTGGGGGTCGGCGGTTATTTTTACGGAGAAGGGTCACACATAGAGAGAGAGAGAGAGTGTCTATAAGTGATTTATGATATAAATGAAAATAAAAGAGTTAGGGTTTTATTTATACCTAAAATGGGGTCATATTTTAGGACCATGACTCATTCCATGATAATTTAAATTAAATTAAATGGTCACGATCCAAAATTGTCACCCCTGAAATTCCCCGATATTGGGTCACAGTCCAAAATCGTGAACCCATTTCTTTGGCCATTTTGAATTTCAGTGTTGTCACGGTAGTGGGTCACGATTATGAACCGTGACATATTTCAAATTTATTGGTCATAATCTTTCATCAATGGTCATGGTCGTGCATCATGACCCATTACATGATTAACTTTGTACTTATTTCCCACAATAAGGGTCACAGTTGGGTCACGAGTTTGTACCATGACTCTGATGGTCACGGGTCTGGACTGTAAATAACTTGTGGTATACATCACCTTTGGGTCGCAAACAGGGTCACGATCAAAAATGCATGGTCATGGTTTTGGATCGTGACCAAGCTGGGTGATGGTCCAAAATCGTGACCACCCTAAAGTGACCATTTCTTGATTTGAACGAGGAATTCTATCTTGGCAAGCATGTTTATTTGTATCTCTTTCACTGAAAAATTAGTTAAACTCCTTTAAACACGTATTCCAATGGGCAAAGACCAATTTTGCAAAACTCTAAGTTGGTTTTGCTATATTCTCTTTTGTTTTTGAGATCATGTTAACTCCATGCAAGTAATGTAGAATTTAGGTTTACAAACCCCCTAAGTTCTTCTACATTAAAGAGGATAGAATGTTGGGATTATGTGTGAGTTAATTATTCCTAACTGAGATCGATGTTTGCTGAGGTTTTGGAGATTATGCAGTTGATTTCTAGATTGGAGCATTTATTGGTAGTATGGGTACAGGGAGAGGAGTAGAATGTAGGGGAGAAGAATTGTGGTGGTTGTAATTGTCATATATATAAGTCATGTATGGGTCCTGTAATCATAAATTCATTACTAATGGAATTATTGTCTGTTGGGGCAATAGTGGTTTTTACCACAAAGGTTTCCTTATGTTCTTGTATGATGGATTTTATCTTCTTTCGTTGTTAATCACCAGTTGCATATAATTTGGACTAAATAATTTCATTCAGTAAAATTAAAATTTGGTTGAAATTAAGAATAATTTTACTTTCATCACATGTTGATTAATTAAGAATTTAATCAATTGAATTTAGACCCGTAGGCATATACCTACACTTTGAAACTGGTATCAGAGCCCACTTTATCGTGCTTTTAGGGATATGTCTGTTGAGGGTCAGTAGGTTACATTTCTAATTTTTTATGGTAGTAATTATTCATATTGGAAGATGTACGATATTTTTTTTCTTAAGCCCCAAGATAAGAGTGTGTGATTAACCATTGCTAAGGACTGGAGACATCCAACTCATTATAAGAAAATAAACTTTTTCCATTAATTTTTGAAAATGCTAGAATTTTTTTTTCCCGTATCTATACTAATATTATAAAATGAAAAACAGCATTCAATTTTGGACTAATTCTAGAATATCCACATGTCATCCTTTCTTTTCTCCCTCATTTTATCTTCACTCTTTTCATCAGTGCGAATTTATTCTCTCTTTTCTCCACTAATTTACTCAACAATCGATACACGCGTACACCTTTCTTCTTCTCTAACATTTAATACTTTTCATTTTTTCTAGGAGCCCCTTGAACTTCTTTTAATACATGTATAGTCCAAGCCTTTTTATTTTGCACCGAAAATTCATTCACCATACCAAAAAGGTTTTACCATGCTGCTGGCGCGAACCTTTAAAGATAAGAAAATAAGAGATTGTTTGATACAAAATAAAAGGCTTGAACTAAATGTGTATTAAAAAATATTTGTGGAAATTTTTTGTATTTAATCCTTTTTTTCTATTGCGTTTTGGATTACCAACGCTATATAATGATTTTCTATCTCCAATGTATTGAACTTGATTGGAACGTGATTGGAAAATTTAGAAGGACACGACTTTTCTTCTTGTATAATATACCTGCAAGTACTTCTATAGACCCTGAATTTTTGATCGATTTTTTGCCGATAAACTGATGTGTCGGCCTGCTATTGGTTGGTTTTGAGGACCCGCTGGCATGGACCCCACAAATCAACCAATAGCAAGCCGACACGTCAGTTTATCGTCAAAAATTATGGTAAAATAGAATTTTTGTATTCCTGCTCCTTCTATTTTTTATTTCACCATTGCCTATAATATTGGTAACTGTATTCAAGGATATGTCTCACTCTGCAATTCTGAATCTGAAACACCCTCACTCTCTCACCTCCCACAACTGCCTCTCCCCATTCGCTCTCTTCCAAGCTCATTTCGTTAATACCTCGCATTAGAACCTACGCGTTCGTCCTTCAATATACAGTTGAAGTTTTGCGAGGTAGTTTTACAAAGATGATATTTTTATAAAGTTATGTATGTGTAATAATTGGGTTTCATTTGTTGAATCCTTTAGAGATCTTGGGAATTATCCACAACCCAATTTCCGGAATAAGAACGCTACCGTCCTTGCCATTGAAAGATCCAGGTTGATTGTGGGTTATTGTAAGCCATCGTTTGGTTTTTTTAAATTCTTATTTAAGAGAGAGATAAAGAGAATGGCTTAGTAAAGGTGAGAAAGAGAAAGGGTAAGGTTTTTTTTATAATGTATACGATTTTTCATTCAATGTTTCTTAAAGCCTATTGTTGATACCAAATTTAGTCTGTTGACATGGCTCAATTGGGTGAAGACACGTGGTAATCTATATGGCAACGATAAACACTTACGAACAACACCTCGACTCCGAGGAACCATACGACAACGAGGAACTCTGCTTCCCCGATCAACTCAGACGCTCCGACCTACAAGAACTCTCCGAGGAACTTTTGAGTACCGAGGAACTTTGAGCACCGAGAAACTTTTGAGTACTGAGGAACTTTGAGCACCGAGGAACTTTGGCGGTCCGAGTTGCACCTCGAACAAAGCATTAATAGCAGGATAACCCAACAGTTTGACTGCGCATTATCATACAGATGTATACACTTAAGGGGCATTTAATACATTACCCTTTCACATTACAGCCTTAGGGTTATAAATACATAGTATTATCCTCATTGTAAGGGGACCGGAATTTCTTGAGAAAACTTGTAATAGAGAATTCCCAAACAGTCAGCAATAACAAAAACAGTGGACGTAGGCCATTCTTATAAGGCTGAACCACTTTAAAAGTTCTTTGTCTCATTTTATTTATCTGTGATTAAATAATTAGATATAATCTAATTTTTTACATCAACAGATTGGCACCGTCTATGGGAAACGACTGGTAAAATCATTTTTCATCAAAAATATTTCATCACAAATGGCTGATATTCCAAAACCCAGCAATCGAAACGCTGGAAGCCCTCCAAATCCATTTTATCCGCCCAATATTCCATATCTGGCTGGAATAATGACAAATCTGACCCAAGGCCAGACAGTCATGCAAGAAACGATGCGACAGCTCATACGAACCCTCCATGGCGGTGCACCAACCCATTCAGAATCGCGAAGAATTCAAAGAAATACCCGTTTGCCTTCTTCACGTACTAGGCGTACCGATTCCTATCGTACTGAGGAGTCTGAATATTTTTCTTATCAACCTGGACGAACTTCGTCAGTACGAGCCATAGATACTGAACAACGTATCACTCTCTCTCCAGAAAGGACTAGTGCGCTAGAAAGATTAAGCAGAGTATCTCCTTTTGATCAATTAGGTCCTAGGAGAAGCAAAAGTCCTCCTAGAGCCGCATCGAGGAGTTTTCGATGACCATCAGACTTAAGGGAAGGATCTTCCCAATCGCGACCAACTGCTCGTCAAGATATATCCCAGGAAGCCACATCAACACGATCAGTTGCTCAAATCAACAGGCCCTAGGAAAGAAACGATGCTTGGAAAGGCTCTATTCAGAGGCTGGAGGATAGATTAGAGGAAATGGCTAAGGCCAAGAACCCTCTACAACGAACTTTTGTTCAAGGAACACCTTTTGTCCAGGCCATTGTAGATTTTCCAACACCATAAAAGTTCAAAGCACCTGTTCTGATCCCCAAATATGATGGAAAGACAGACCCTGTCCTTCATATAGAACAATACCAAGTTGCAGCCGACATCTACGCTACTCCGGATGAGATGAGATGCAGAGAATTCTCGGGAACTCTTACCGGATCTGCCCAAATATGGTATAATAATCTTCCTCGGGGTAAGATCTCAACTTTCTTTCAATTGGTCGAGTTATTCATTGGGAATTTCTATTTTGGGGCAAAGCCGATTAGACGAGTAGCGCATTTATTAAGTGTTAGACAAAAAATTGGTGAAAGTACCAGAGATTATATAACTCATTTTAATAACTAGAAGTTTGAAGTCATTGACTATGAGGAAAAGACAGTGATTACCGCCTTGATGAGTGGATTACTGCCCAACAAGTTGTACTACACTTTGGCTAAAGATCCTCCTAGAACCATGTCAGATCTGATAGGAAAGGAAGCCAAGATTATGAATGCCAAGGAGGCTATGGGTGCGAAGAAGAATATGGATGCCAAAGAAACCAAGGTGGAAGGTGATAAAGCTAAGAAGAAGGAGCATAAGAACAATGGTAGTGACAAACACTCAAGAACAAGGTCGTCATGGGAAGTATTGAAGAAATTTGATAATTATACTCCTTTGAAGAAAGACATCAACCACGTTCTAGAAGAAATCAAGAACAACGAGGAATTAAATTGGCTAGAGAAAATGAAGGCAGACCCCGAAAGGAGAAATAAGGCAAAATATTACGAGTTTCACAAAGATCATGGTCATATGAATAAAAATTGCATAGCTCTTCAGAATGAGATTGAAACACTCATCAGACGAGAAAAACTGGCAAAGTATGTTGATCGGAGGAATAATAGAAGAAACAACGGCCGATCAAGAGAGAGGTCTAGATCTCCTCATCAAGTAGAGGAGAACAAGAAGAGAGACCATGAAGTTGATCCAGAAGATGACCCCGATCTTCTCAAGTGACCAAAGCAGCCAGAACGTGAGGTATTTTCAATACGCTTTGGGTCATTTGACTGTAATGTTATTACATGTGGAGATGCAGGAGGAGGAGACCTTACTGTCGAGAGAAAATCTTACCTCTATGAGGCTCAATCTTGTTCATACATTCAACGAATAAATCTAGTTGAGGAGGATCACCCGAGAAAGGTGAACAAAGAGAAATTGGTCATTGGTTTCTCAAAGAACGACCTCGCAGGTGTTCTATATCCTCATGATGATCCATTGGTGATCAAAATGAGGATGAAGGAGGTAATGATTTCAAGAGTACTAGTAGATAATGGTAGCTCGGCAGACATCATGCTCTACTCGTGCTTCGACAGTTTAAATCTAAAGTTATCTCAACTGGAACCTTATCATAGACCCCTCCTCGGTTTTGCTGGCGAGAAAGTATTTCCAGTTGGGAGGATCAAATTGGATATATTTATTGGTACGTGGCCTGCTTGTCAAACAGAAAGAATACGCTTCTTTGTGATGGATAAGAATGTTCAACCATCATACAATATCATCATGGGAAGAGTAGGATTGAAGAAGTTCGAAGTTGTACCATCCACGGTACATTAATGCCTAAAATTTCCAATAAATTTTGGAGTAGGAGTTGTGAAAGGTGATCAGAAAGTAGCTCGGGAATGATATTATTCATCTGTCGAGCAAGAGGAAATGGAGGAATCAAGGAAAAAGACCACCACCTATCAATTGGATGAAGGTACAGATACTGAAACATTGGATCCTAGAGATGAGTCACAACTCGTGAAGGGTCAAGTGGTGGAAGCTACTAAAAACATCATCCTGGACGACGAATACCTTGAACGAACTACTCAAGTAGGTTCGTCGTTGGAAGCCTCACTAAAATAGGAATTAATAACTTTCCTCAGAAGCAGAAAGCAAACTTTTGCGTGGAGTCATGAGGATATGCCTGGGATAGACCCAAATTTCTTATGTCACAAACTCAATGTGAATAAGGAGATCAAGCCTGTGAAGCAGAGAAGAAGAGTATTCAGTCCCGAGAAGAATCAAGCTATACAGGAGGAAGTCGAGAAGCTCTAGAAAGCTTGCTTTATTGAAGATGTTAAATATCCAGACTGGTTAGAAAATGTGGTAATGGTGAAGAAGAAGAACAACAAATGGAGGATGTGTGTAGACTTGGCCGACCTCAACAAAGCATGCCCAAAGGATCATTTTTCGCTGCCCCGAATTGATCAACTAGTGGATGCTACCTCGGGACACGAGCTGCTGAGCTTCATGGATGCTTATTTTGGTTATAATCAGATTAAAATGAAACCTGAAGACAGGGAGAGTACTTCTTTCATTACCCCTAGGGGAACTTATTGTTATAATGTTATGCCTTTTGGTTTGAAAAATGCAGGTGCAACATATCAGCAGCTGATGAAAAAAGTGCTTGCAGAACAAATCAGTTGCAATATGGAAGTCTATGTTGACGATATGCTGACAAAGAGCAAGAAAGATGCTGATCATCTAGTTGACTTAAGCCAGACCTTTGATCAACTAGATAAATTTCAAATGAAGTTGAACCCGACGAAGTGCACATTTGGAGTACGAGAAGGCATGTTTCTCGGGTACATTGTCAACCAGCGAGGCATTGAAGATAACCCTGAAAAGATCAAAGCTCTATTAGGGCTGCGATCCCCAACGACGAAGAAAGAAGTACAAAGTCTTACAGGATGAGTAGCAGCACTCAACAGATTTGTATCGCGATCAACTGATCGATGCCTCCCATTCTTCAAGACGCTCCGAAAAACTTTTGAGTGGAATGATGAATGTGAAAAGGCTTTCCAAGACTTGACGAAATATTTGGGAACACCTCCACTGTTATCCAGGCCAGTGATGGGAGAAAAATTATACTTGTATCTGGCAGTGTCTGAGAATGCAGTTAGTTCGGCATTGATAAGAGTGGAGAATGGAGTACAAAAACCAATCTATTACACAAGTAAGGCCTTTCGAGGAGCAGAGATCAGATATCCAAGGCTGGAAAAATTGGCACTAGCATTGATTGAGGCAAGTAGAAGAATGAAGCCATACTTCCAGGCTCATACCATAGAAGTATATACTGATATGCCATTGAGGAAAGCCCTTCCTAAACCAGAAAAGTCAGGAAGATTGATGTGCTGGGCAATAGAACTCGGTGAATATGATATAGTTTATGAACCCAGATCATCGCTAAAAGGTCAAGAGGTAGCAGATTTTATAGCAGAGTTCACCTATCCTGATACCCCCGAGTAGCAAAAGTTGCTCGCTGATCAACCTGTGGATTTTACAGGATCATCAAATGCAAGCCCAGACCAACTTAGCTTGGTAAAAGGGCAAGTAGATGTTACAGGATCATCAAATTCAAGCTCAGACCAGCTTAGGTTGGTAAAAGGGCAAGAAAAGATGATCGACGAACAACAAGAAATATCAAGAGATGGTGATAGGAAGCAACAAACTTTTCACCGAGGAACTCTGTCAGATCAATAATTTGAAGACGAGTTGCCTATATGGAGTCTGTATGTGGATGGTTCATCCTGCACTACAGGATGTGGCGCGGGGATAGTTTTAAACAGTCCGGACGAGGTCGACATGGAATACGCCCTACACTTCCAATTCAAAGCTTCCAATAATGAGCCTGAATATGAAGCCATGATTGCAGGTCTTATTTTGGCAAAAACCATGGGGGCAGAACAAGTTATTATTTTCAGTGACTCGCAATTGGTCATAAATTAAATGATGGGAGTATATGCAGCCAAAGGCGAATTAATGATCAGATATCATGCAAAGGCGAAGGAATTGGTGTCGGAATTTGCCGCTATTCAGCTGGTCAGAATACCAAGAATGGAAAATACGAGAGCAGACGCCTTAGCTCGATTTGCATCAGCTACTCGTACCGAGCTACGAAGAATAATCCCAATTGAAGTTTTAGCTGGTCGGAGTATAGGTGAAGATCTGACGATAAACTTTAATACCTCGATTTAGGGTCATCATGGATGGATCCCATCAGGGCATATATTGAGAAAGGGGAATTACCAACTGATAAACTTGCAGCCAAAAAATTGAAGTCTAAGGCTGCTCGTTATGTATTGACTAATGGTATTTTATACAAACGAGGAATTATAGCAGGTTTGCAAATATGTGTGCATCCCACCGAGGTGAAAGATTTGATTGAAGAGGTCCATGAAGGGTCCTGTGGAGCCCATGTAGCAGGTCGAACTCTTTTGTAAAGAATGATAACTCAAGGATACTACTGGCCGACGATGAGGGCTGATTGCATAGCCTATGCTAAGAAATGTGACAAGTGTCAGCGCTTCTCCTCCATCCGAAGAACTCCCCAAGCATTATTTACACCCATTACTTCCCCTTGGCCATTTGCCATATGGGGAATAGATTTGGTTGGGCCACTGCCGACGACCAAGGGAAGATTTAAGTATCTCGTGGTCGTTGTGGACTATTTTACTAAATGGGTTGAAGCTGAGCCTATCATTGATATGATGTACAACAAGGTGTATTAATTTATTTGGAAGAACATCATTTGTCGATATGGTCTTCCTCATGCCTTCATCACAGACCATGGAACATAATTTGACAACGAGGAGTTCGCTGCCTATTGTCATCAGTCAAATATTTTGAAGATCCACTCAACACCAGGCCATCCTCAAAGCAATGGGAAAACTGAAGTGACAAACAGAACGCTGCTGAATGGCTTGAAGAAAAGACTGGATATCGCGAAAGCAAATTGGATCAACGAGCTAAAATCAGTGTTATGGGCTTACCGAACTACTCCCCGAGCAGCAACAGGGGAATCTCCATATATGCTGGCATTTGGAAGTGAGGCTGTTATACCCACCGAATTGGGTCTCCCAACACAAAGAATACTGAATTTTAATTCCCCTACCAGCGATTTAATGAGAAGGTTAGACTTGGACATGCTCGAGGAGGTTAGAGAAGAAGCAGCCATTAGAAATGCCTCTTACCAGTAGCGAACAACTTTGTTTTACAACAAGAGAGTGAAGAAGTGTGACTTGAAAGAAGGAGACTATGTGCTAAAGAAGGTGATTCAAAAGCACAACAAACTGGAAGCAAACTAGCATGGACCCTACCGAGTTAAAGAAGCTGTTCGACCAGGGACATACAGAATAGAAACTTTAGAAGGGGAGGAGTTTAAGAATGCATGGAATGCAGAGCACCTGCGCAAATATTATCAGTAATGTAAACTCTCATGTAATGCAGTTTCATCAGTATGAATAAAGTGACAATGTTTTGCCCAGTTCTTTCCCTTTATTGGAAATTTTTTGCGGAATACTAGTGCTACACACTACTCAGCAGATACTTAGCATATCTCGGACTAGTCAAAACTATTCCTAAAAATGCCAACTTGGTTAGCAACTTGGTTGAGTAGTGCTACACACTAATCAGCAGATACTCAGCAGATCTCGAACTACTCAAAACTATTCCTAAAAATGCCAACTTGGTTGGTTAGGAAGTAAATATAATCTCGAAAATGCCAACTAAGGTTGGTCGGGAAGTAAAACTATTCCTAAAAATGCCAACTTGGTTGGTTAGTGTGACACCCCGACTAATTAAATACCGGGTAGCTACTCCTTTATTGAATTAATTCAAAATGCCAAGTTGGTCCAGTTAATAGCATCACTGTCGAAAACATTTTAATGATTACTAACCACCTAGTATTTAAAAAGTAAGTTGCCAAATTTTAATTTAAGTCTGATTAACATGCAACAAGTGTAATGAAGAATAATAACAACATTCACCATAATGAAGTAAATAGAATAACAATCACATAATGTAAATAAAGTCTGGAGGAAAACTCCTCACAACAATACCACAAACTGAAATAACTAAACTGAATACTGAATCAATACATGCCAAAGTGAAAACTGAAATGGAAAGATGTCTCTAATAGAAATGGGCAACATGCCCTACAACTGATAGATGCTGAATCTGGAATCCAAATGATAGAAGCGTCTAAAAGCAAATTCCTGTAGCTTCCACAAACAGCTACAGCTCGTCACCTGAATGAGTATCCTATGCATGGTGTCCTTGTGGCTAGGCACCTAAAATGGTTTTACAAGAAAAATAGATTTGAAAGCAAACGGGTCAGAGCCCGAATGTGGAGATATTTTAAAAACCTGCAAGTGCTTTAAAAACATTTAAAACATTAAATGCAAAGTACATGTTAGGACGTGCACTCACATGAAATCCTCACCTCTCGTCTAACTGTGCACTCCTAACGTAAGTACCCATCTAAAACGACACTAACCACTAGCTAAGTAACATCATATCTAGCTAGACTGATATAGGTTCTACCCTTATTACTCGGTTCCCATTAACATAAAATCGATCTCAATTAAATAGGGGTTTAACGTAAACTCAAATGATCAATATGCAATATATTTCACTATCAGTTAACCCGTTATGTTTTTCTCGAAACAATACCGTAATTATATTCACGACATTAACATGAAGGTTCCCATCAATTAAGTGTATATTATTCACATCATAAATATACAATTCAAGCACCCCGAGAACTAAGCTGCGGTGCACACATACTCTGCTATCCATCCTGGTACATCACGTACATAAGGATCACATATTCCGAATCTCTCAGGAATAGTTCACAGATAACAACATCACAGATAATGGAGGCGAACACAGTCACATCACATGGGTCACGCACATACCTACGCTCCCACGATCAGCGGACTTATCAATATCCCAATAAGTCTTTCTATGACCTATGTTCATCAAGGTAACCAATCTAAATCCGGGAAACACAAGGATTAGAGGGCCCTAAGCGAACGCAAACCTCCCGTGATAGCAAGTATGGTAGGTATGTCATACACACAATTCATATACCAATACTAAGTAAGCACACATCTTAGTAATCCCGTAGTTTAATTGTAGTACTTATCGCATTCTCGTACCAGTCTAATATATATACAACTTATATACTCCCCGTCCATATTTACACTCGCCATAATTTATTCTCAAGTCGTGGTAAACACTCACGTCTCAATCCCATATTAACCATTATTTAAATCACTCGTATATAATTTACTCCTCATAATAACCCAAATGTCAAAAATCTATCAATATATCATCAAAGGAAAGTTATCTCTATCCTCGAACAAGTTTACGGGACTCCCAAAATCAAAACAGGCCAAAAAGGCCTAAACTGCCAGCACGTTAGAAGTCTCGTTCGAACGAGGCTGTTCGAACGAGATTTCAGTTCGTTCGAACGAACTGTACCTTCTAACGAGATCTCGTTCGAACGAACTTATCGAACGGAATTCCCTTTCGTTAGAAGCGACTGGTCAACTCGTTAGAAGCTCGTTCGAACGATCTCGTTCGAACGACCTGGAGAGGTCTTCTAACGAGGGACCAGTTTCGGCCCAGATTTTCTCCAATCTCGTTTTTCATCAATTCTTACTCCTCAAATCTCCTCTAAAATTCGTCCCAACAAGGTTTTAAGGTCTCTAATCAATCCTACTCATATCAAGGTTATAAACTAACGTATTTTAAGGAGTTAATTCATCCCAATCATCACTAAATCATCAAGGCTCATCACTTTCCCCCAATTTTTCAAGAACATAAACCCTAAAATTTTAAATCATGAATTTACCCAACTTAAATCCGTTTTTAGTTTCATCCAATAACTCATATCATCAGAAAAATCAACTACCTACCATTCTACATGCAATTTTTCCTCAAGATTTCAAGTTCTAAGTTCCAAACTACATGGGTCTTCATATTTCACCAAGAACAAATCAATTTTATTAAATTCCTACGCATGGAAAGAGCATTCTCTGAAATTAAACGGAATTCAATCACTTGCCTTGAGTTTATCTCTGATTTTGATGTTGATGATGAAGCTCTCTCCCTCTCTTTCTGCAGAATTCCTTCTCTATAAGCTTCCTTCTCCAAAGGTGGCTATGGTGGTTAGGGTTTTCTTTGGGAAAGTTGGAAACCTAATTTGATAACCTCCGTAGCTTATTGGGTTAACAAGGGTTGGTTAGTGACTTAGTGGGTCAAATCCACATCAGATTTACTTCACTAATTTTCTTCATTTTTAATTCCTCAAAATACAAAATTACCAAAATACCCTTTATATTGCTGGTATGGCCTAAAAATACCCCGGGACCCAAACTACACTCTCGGCTAGTGTTTTTGGACTATCTCGACCCTTCCGGACGCGTTGGCGCACTCAAAATGACCATATGGTTAATAGAATTTAAATTCACTTTTATAAATAAAATAATTATATCCTGACGCGACTGTCACACGCGTCCCAATGAAATGACCAAATTACCGTATATCAATCTCACGACAAATTTCATAATTCAATATTCATATAACATCATATATACTCAATATAGTCAAATACCAACTCACAACTCGCTAGTATTTTACCCGGATTAATTCCCGATTAATTCTCATTCAATTAATTAATCCCAGAAATAAAAAGCCAAAAATACGGGGTATTACATACTTCCCCCCTAATAACTGAATTTCGTCCCAAAATTCGGAACTAGAAAGTACCTGCTAAAAATAACTCTGGATAACGTTCGCGCATCTCATCCTCGCGCTCCCATGTGGACTCCTCGACATTGTGATGTCGCCACTGAACACGCACTAACGGAACTATCTTTGACCGCAGCTTCCTCTCACTTCGGTCCAAAATAGCAATCGGCCCCTCCTCGTAGGAGCTATCTGGCTGGAGATCGATGTCCTCCACAGCAATGTGAGAATGAGCCAAATTATCTCTAAGGTATTTCCTAAACGAGGAAATATGAAACACATCGTGAATCCAATGCAAATGCTCCGGTAACCCAAGTCTATACGCAACCAGTCCAATCCGCTCAATAATAGGAAATGGTCCCACATATCTCGGTGCCAACTTCCCTTTCTTCCCGAAACGCATAATCCCCTTTATAGGAGATACTCTGAGCAAAACCTGGTCCCCCACTTGGAACTCCCTGAAAAATCTCTTCGCATCAGCATAACTCTTTTGCCGATCTTGAGCTACCCGAATGCGACTCCGAATGAACTCAATTCTTGCCGAAGTATCCTGAATCACTTCCGGCCCAAGTAGTTTGTTGTCCCCCACCTCTAACCAACATGCTGGGGAACGACAAGACCTACCGTACAATGCTTCAAACGGAGCCATGCCAATAGTGAACTGGTAGGAGTTATTATAAGCAAACTCTACCAGTGGAAGGTATTGCTCCCATCCACCTCCAAAGTCAATAATGCACATGCGTAGCATGTCCTCCAACATCTGATTTGTGCGCTCGGTCTGCCCATCGGTCTGCGGATGATAAGCCGTACTCAACCGCAATTCCGTGCCCATGGCCTCCTGGAAACTCTCCCAAAATCGCGAAACAAATATCTTGTCTCTGTCAGACACGATATTTAGGGGCACACCGTGAAGTCTCACAACCTCTGAAATGAAGAGTTGGGCATACTGTCCCGTAGTGTAGTCAGTCCTTACGGGTAAAAATTGAGCGACTTTGGACAATCTGTCCACAATTACCCAAACGGAGTCGTGACCCCTCTGCGATGTTGGCAACCCCGTGATAAAATCCATGGATATGCTCTCCCACATCCACATCGGGACCTCCAACGGCTGTAGAAGTCCTATCGATTTCTGATGTTCCACTTTTACAAGTTGACAAGTGGCGCATTTCGAAACAAACTCAGCGATATCTCTCTTCATACCGCTCCACCAATATGGCGTCTCATGTCTTGGTACATTTTGTCCCCTACGGGATGTACCGCGAATCGTGAGCCGTGCGACTCTGCCATCACATCGTGTCGCAATTCCTTCCCTTCCGGAACCACCAATCTCCCATTGAAGCGTAATCCCTTGTCTGAGCTAACGGTATAGGAATCGGTTCCCTTTGCTAGTAATCGAACTATCTGCTCCTGACAGAATGAGTCATTAGCCTGTGCCCGTACTACCTTCGTGACAATCTGCGGTGTAACAGTCATCACAGACATGAAAGATCGGGCCACTGCATCCTGGTGTCCCAACTCCTTCCACTTTGCCTTCCACACCTCTGCCACCTCATCTGCTGGCCTACGGCTCAACGCGTCTGCTACCACGTTAGCCTTACCTGGGTGATACTGGATATCGAACTGGTAGTCTTTCACAAACTCAAGCCACCTACGCTGCCGCATATTCAACTCTTTCTGCGTGAACAGGTATTGCAGGGACTTATGATCCGTGAACAGTTGGGACTTCTCCCCCAAAAGATAGTGCCTCCGAATCCGTAGGGCAAATACCACTGCCGCCAACTCCAAATCATGCGTGGGGTAATTCTTCTCGTGAGGCTTAAGCTTACGGGAAGCATAAGCTATGGCCTGTCTCTCCTACTGTAATACACCTCCAAGCCCTTGCAAAGACGTATCGGTGTAAACCAAATACTCAACTCCCGGTCTCGGCAATGCTAACACAGGTGCTGAGGTTAATTTGTCCTTCAATTCATCGAATTCCAGCTGACAGGCATCACTCCAGATGTAGGGCACACCCTTACGAGTAAGATGTGTCAAAGGACCTGCTATCTCCGAGAAACCTCGAATAAACCTCCTGTAGTATCCTGCTAGACCCAAGAAACTACGAATATCCGTTGGTGTCATGGGCTGTCCCCACTCCCTTACCGTGGATACTTTCCCCGGATCAACAAATATCCCCCGGTCAGAAATAATGTGTCCCAAAAACTGGACCTCCTTCAGCCAAAACCCGCACTTCTCATATTTTTCATACAACTCTTTCTGACGGAGTGTCTGCAAAACTTGCCTCAAATGCTCGGCGTGCTCCTCCTCTGTCTAGGAGTAAACCAGAATATCATCGATGAAGACAATGACAAACTGATCTAGGAAATCCCTGAACACTCTGTTCATCAAGTCCATAAACACTGCTGGAGCGTTGGTTAAACCAAAAGGCATAACCCGAAACTCGTAAGAACCATATCTCGACAAGAACGCAGTCTTCGAGAAATCCTCCTCCCTGATACGTAACTGATGGTATCCCAATCTCAAATCAATCTTTGAGAAGAAAGAAGCTCCTCTCAACTGGTCGAATAAGTCATCGATTCGAGGCAACGGATACTTATTCCGTATCGTGACCTTATTCAACTCTCGGTAGTCCACACATAATCTCAGTGAACCATCTCTCTTCTTTACGAACAACACAGGGGCACCCCACGGTGAAGTACTCCTCCGTATGAACCCCTGACCCAACAATTGCTCAATCTGATCCCGTAACTCCCTCATCTCAACTGGAGCCATACGGTACGGTGCGTGTGCTATAGGTCTTGTACCTGGTAACAGGTCTATAACAAAGTCTATCTCTCGACCGGGGGGTAGGCCTGGTATCTCCTGAAACACATCCGAATACTCCCTGACAACTGGGATAGAATCTAAAGGAATCACAACCTCCTTAGAGGTATCCTCCTCTATGTAATACAGATGAGCGGCCGATCCTCCCTCTGGGCGAGGCATCGCCACTACAAACATCTCTTGCCCCGGAATAGCAAAAACAATGCTCCCGCTGAAGCAATCAATCATGGCGCTATAAGCTACGAGCCAATCCATACCGATAATCACATCGTGAACATGCATATCTAATACCAACATGTCTGCAGGTAATACCAAACCACCAATCTCTACCCCCACTCCCCGACATATAAAGAAAATAAGTGACCCACTCCCCAATGGTGAGTCGACGCACGTCACTGTGCTCTCTGCCGTAGCTAACAATCCTAAATCTTTCGCGAAATGTGTAGCTATAAAATAATGTGTAGCCCCCGTATCAAACAATACCCGACCCATAGTGCCATGGATAGGAAACGTACCCTCAATCGCGAGCGGTGCCTGTGGAACTGCAGCCTGGTGGACGTTATAGACACGTCCATACTGTATCTGCCCCTGCTGAGCTGGGACTGCTGGAGTGGGTGACAATGTTTCCATCTGTGGCGGTGCGGGGAGAGCGGCAGGAAACATAGGCCTCTGTGGCTCCTGGCGAGCACCCTGCTGCTGCTGCTGTGGGGCCCTGCCCCTATCAGGACAATCCTGTCGTTTATGGCCAGTCTTGCCACAAAAAAAACACTTCCCTGGGAAGTTCCCTCCTCGCTGCCCCTGCTGTCCCCGGCCCTGGTGGCCATTACCGTTCCTCCCGTGGCCCTGCTGGCCCTGGTGAAACTGTTGCCCATTCTTCCCCTGTTGGCCCTGATGGCCGTTTGGACCCTGATGGACCTAACGGAAACCTCCTTGTCCGTGCCTGTAGTTCCCTGATCTGAACCTCTTCTGATCCCCCTGCTGAGAACCCTGCTCATTCTGTCTCTGCCCCTGAACAGATTGTGCCCCACCGGCACCATGTCCTCCTGTCCTGCCCTGATGGCTAGACTCTCCCGACCTCTTGCCCTCAGCCATATGAAAGCGGTGGTCCTAGCAGTGTAACAAAGCTGCGTTAACCACATCAGAATACGTGGCCAACGAAAGGTTCCCTAACAGATGCTGACGGATCCTCCATGTCAACCCGTCGGTGAATTTCTCAATCTTCTTCTTTTCTATTGGTATCTCGTCCGGAACGATATTCAACAGATTTGTGAACTCGGCCTCATACTCGGCCACGGTCTTACCCTCCTGCTTCAGACTCATCAATTTCCTCCTCATTTCCGTATGAACAGCGGACGGAAAGTACTTGCGGTCAAACCGCACCCAGAAGTCCTAAATAGTGAGAGTGTCCCTCTCCTCCATGGTGGTAATAGACTCCCACCACTGCAGTGCAGATCCAACTAGCTTGAAAGTAGCTAGCACTTGCTTCTGAACGTCCGTGCACTCATACATCCTCAAGTGCCTCTGCATATCCTTCCTCCATTGGCTCGAGACTACCACATCTGAGCTACCTGCAAACTCTGGCGGATGCGCTTTTTGAAAAGCGTCACGTACACGCTCCCAACCAGACGGGAATCCATTTGCCTGTACTGGCGCGGCAAACGGCGCCTGAGGTGGTGCCTGCTGAACTACGGCAATTGCGGCATTTACCGCTTGGGCTACTATAGCTGCAACCTCCACGGCGTTCATCATGCCCTGAACTGGAGCGGGCTGGGGTTCGGCCGTTGCATCCCTGGGAACTCGTCGTGCACGTCGTGGAGGCATCTGAAATAAGAACAAAGTTTATAAGTTCGCTGTTTATAAACTTAAAATAGCTGAAGAACGAAGCATACACAAAAAGAGTACAACAGTCCTAAAATATAGGGCTCTATATCAAAGAAACTTAGCTGAAAAATAATAAGCCGTCAGATCCTAAAGGACACTAGAACCTGATGCTCTGATACCACCTGTTACACCCCGACTAATTAAATACCGGGTAGCTACTCCTTTATTGAATTAATTCAAAATGCCAAGTTGGTCCAGTTAATAGCATCACTGTCGAAAACATTTTAATGATTACTAACCACCTAGTATTTAAAAAGTAAGTTGCCAAATTTTAATTTAAGTCTGATTAACATGCAACAAGTGTAATGAAGAATAATAACACCATTCACCATAATGAAGTAAATAGAATAACCATCACATAATGTAAATAAAGTCTGGAGGAAAACTCCTCACAACAATACCACAAACTGAAATAACTAAACTGAATACTGAATCAATACATGCCAAAGTGAAAACTGAAATGGAAAGATGTCTCTAATAGAAATGGGAAACATGCCCTACAACTGATAGATTTTGAATCTGGAATCCAAATGATAGAAGCGTCTAAAAGAAAATTCCTTTAGCTTCCACAAACAGCTACAGCTCGTCACCTGAATGAGTATCCTATGCATGGTGTCCTTGTGGTTGGGCACCTAAAATGGTTTTACAAGAAAAATAGATTTGAAAGCAAACGGGTCAGAGCCCGAATGTGGAGATATTTTAAAAACCTGCAAGTTCTTTAAAAACATTTAAAACATTAAATGCAAAGTACATGTTAGAACGTGCACTCACATGAAATCCTCACCTCTCGTCTAACTGTGCACTCCTAACGTAAGTACCCATCTAAAACGACACTAACCACTAGCTAAGTAACATCATATCTAGCTAGACTGATATAGGTTCTACCCTTATTACTCGGTTCCCATTAACATAAAATCGATCTCAATTAAATAGGGGTTTAACGTAAACTCAAATGATCAATATGCAATATATTTCACTATCAGTTAACCCGTTATGTTTTTCTCGAAACAATACCGTAATTATATTCACGACATTAACATGAAGGTTCCCATTAATTAATTGTATATTATTCACATCATAAATATACAATTCAAGCACCCCGAGAACTAAGCTGCGGTGCACACATACTCTGCTATCCATCCCGGTACATCACGTACATAAGGATCACATATTCCGAATCTCTCAGAAATAGTTCACAGATAACAACATCACAAATAATGGAGGCGAACACAGTCACATCACATGGGTCACGCACATACCTACGCTCCCACGATCAGCGGACTTATTAATATCCCAATAAGTCTTTCTATGACCTATGTTCATCAAGGTAACCAATCTAAATCCGGGCAACACAAGGATTAGAGGGCCCTAAGAGAACGCAAACCTCCCGTGATAGCAAGTATGGTAGGTATGTCATACACACAATTCATATACCAATACTAAGTAAGCACACATCTTAGTAATCCCGTAGTTTAATTGTAGTACTTATCTCATTCTCGTACCAGTCTAATATATATACAACTTATATACTCCCCGTCCATATTTACACGCGCCATAATTTATTCTCACGTCGTGGTAAACACTCACGTCTCAATCCCATATTAACCATTATTTAAATCACTCGTATATAATTTACTCCTCATAATAACCCAAATGTAAAACATCTATCAATATAACATCAAAGGAAAGTTATCTCTATCCTCGAACAAGTTTACGGGACTCCCAAAATCAAAACAGGCCAAAAAGGCCTAAACTGCCAGCTCGTTAGAAGTCTCGTTCGAACGAGGCTGTTCGAACGAGATTTCAGTTCGTTCGAACGAACTGTACCTTCTAACGAGATCTCGTTCGAACGAACTTATCGAACGGAATTCCCTTTCGTTAGAAGCGGATGGTCAACTCGTTAGAAGCTCGTTCGAACGACCTGGAGAGGTCTTCTAACGAGGGACCAGTTTCGGCCCAGATTTTCTCCAATCTCGTTTTTCATCAATTCTTACTCCTCAAATCTCCTCTAAAATTCGTCCCAACAAGGTTTTAAGGTCTCTAATCAATCCTACTCATATCAAGGTTATAAACTAACGTATTTTAAGGAGTTAATTCATCCCAATCATCACTAAATCATCAAGGCTCATCACTTTCCCCCAATTTTTCAATAACATAAACCCTAAAATTTTAAATCATGAATTTACCCAACTTAAATCTGTTTTTAGTTTCATCCAATAACTCATATCATCAGAAAAATCAACTACCTACCATTCTACATGCAATTTTTCCTCAAGATTTCAAGTTCTAAGTTCCAAACTACATGGGTCTTCATATTTCACCAAGAACAAATCAATTTTATTAAATTCCTACGCATGGAAAGAGCATTCTCTGAAATTAAACGGAATTCAATCACTTGCCTTGAGTTTATCTCTGATTTTGATGTTGATGATGAAGCTCTCTCCCTCTCTTTCTGCAGAATTCCTTCTCTATAAGCTTCCTTCTCCAAAGGTGGCTATGGTGGCTTGGGTTTTCTTTGGGAAAGTTGGAAACCTAATTTGATAACCTCCGTAGCTTATTGGGTTAACAAGGGTTGGTTAGTGACTTAGTGGGTCAAATCCACATCAGATTTACTTCACTAATTTTCGTCATTTTTAATTCCTCAAAATACAAAATTACCAAAATACCCTTTATATTGTCGGTATGGCCTAAAAATACCCCGGGACCCAAACTACACCCCCGGCTAGTGTTTTTGGACTATCTCGACCCTTTCGGACGCGTTGGAACACTCAAAACGACCATACGGTTAATAGAATTTAAATTCACTTTTATAAATAAAATAATTATATCCTGACGCGACTGTCACACGCGTCCCAATGAAATGACCAAATTGCCGTATATCAATCTCACGACAAATTTCATAATTCAATATTCATATAACATCATATATACTCAATATAGTCAAATACCAACTCACAACTCGCTAGTATTTTACCCGGATTAATTCCCGATTAATTCCCATTCAATTAATTAATCCCAGAAATAAAAAGCCAAAAATACGGGGTATTACAGTTAGGAAGTAAATATATTCTCGAAAACGCCAACTAAGGTTGGTCGGGAAGTAAAACTATTCCTAAAAATGCCAACTTGGTTGGTTAGGAAGTAATTATATTCTCGAAAACGCCAACTAAGGTTGGTCGGGAAGTAAAATTATTCCTAAAAATGCCAACTTGGTTGGTTAGGAAGTAAATATATTCTCGAAAATGCCAACTAAGGTTGGTCGGGAAGTAAAACTATTCCTAAAAATGCCAATTTATGCTGGTTAGGAAGTAAATGTATTCCTAAAAATGCCAACTTATGTTGGTTAGGAAGTAAATGTATTCCTCGGGAAGTAAAAGTATTCCTAAAAATGCAAACTTATGTTGGTTAGGAAGTAAAAGTATTCCTAAAAATGCCAACTTAGGTTGGTCAGGAAGTAAATATATTCTCGAAAACGCCAACTAAAGTTGGTCGGGAGGTAAAACTATTCCAATAAGTGCCAAAGTTGCTCGTTAAGAAAAAACCCACTAACTGTAGTTGGCCGAAAAGAAAATTTACCGACCTTGGTTGGTCGGAAACATTTTATGAGTATGAAGAAGTGATCGAGCAAAAATTTTTGATACTCGTGACTTTTTAAATTACTACCAAGTTGGTCGAGAAACAAAATATCATCAATTTTGGTTAGTCATCAAAAGATTACAACAAATTCAAGATAGTCGACAATAAGTTTTAACAAACTCCAGTTAATCGACAAATAACACAATGTTGTTATCTTTTTAACAGATATACATGCACAAATGTAAAGTGTTTTATAATTACAAGACAATGGCAGTCAAGATTAGTAAATAAAATTATTTCATTAAATGTAGAACAAAATACATCCGGAATGAAATACAAATTTATTACATCAAAATTCCTATTCTATTGGTTTCTTCCCCTCTGCTTTTGAAACAGGTTCCTCGCCAGCAGGTGGATCATTTAAAGCAAGAGGAGAATTTATAAAGTTAATATCTTTTAGCATCCTGATATTCATCACGGATGGTCGATCTAGTAGATGCTCGGGATGAGATATCTCAACATTGGAATGGAGATTATAATCGCCGAGGTATTTGGAAATCAAACACCGAGGGATGGCCCGAGCAGGTCGAGCATCCCACGATTATGGTAATCCCACAGGTAATGACCCTGTTCGAGTTGCAGCACACCTAAGGCATTCAGCTATCCCTATTTGTAGCCCTCATTATTTGCATTCTGGATACGATCGTCCAAGTGGTAGAGAGCCTCATTGTAGCCAGCCATCCAGAACTCCATGGGCTGCTTGTGAAATTTATATGTCAATCTTTCCAGCTGCTCGTGGAGATTTTTGATAAAAAGTTCTTTATTCTCCAAGACAAACTTCGGCGCAGAAAGCTCCTCTTCCAGGTCCCTAATTTTCTTAGACATCTCAGCCAATGACTGGTTCTCTAGAGCAGATTGAGTCCTTTGTTCCTCGACAGGAATTCGAGCAGCTCTTGCTCATCCCCGAGGAGCTCTTGCTCGTCCTCGAGCAGAAGTAGAAGGGCCAGACCTTTTCAAAGTTTCCAACTCATCCCTCAGGTTGGGATTTTCGACCTCCAAGAATGAGAATCCCTCATCAGTCACTGGGATCAAAGCATTTGAGGTGGAAGCTGCAGACTTCAACTGAGACAACTATCTTTGCAAGTTATCATTTTCTTGCTCTAATAACTCAGCTATCTGTATGTGCTCTTCGACCTCAGCCTTCAACGTTCTCTCCCGCACATCGTAGGCAGCAAACCGTTTATCATATCCTTTATCGGCATAGATTTGCTGATACTTCTTCTCGTACCCCTCGTGAAAAAGGGCAGTGGATTCTTTATATTGTTGTTGAAGTTCTTCAAGAGTGCCTTGGAGATCTTCAATCATGTCATAATATGCTACATTATTATCAACTGCCCGGTCGGGCAGACACTTCAAATACTGATAGGCTTCAACTGCCTGCTCTGAAGCACCATGACCGAGGATGTCAGTGATTTGAGCTGCACTCATGTCTGTGTGACCGGCTTTAAAATATTCATTGCATTGCCGTAACAACTTTGTATCATGAGCAAACAATAATTCCATCCTGGCCAGAAACTAATAGAGGAAGAAAAAGAAATAATCAATAAGAGTACAAACAGAGCATGGAGAAGAGAATTAAAAGTATGCATAATCAAAAGTTCAAATTTTATTACATCACAGAGGAGGAGTACAAAGTTCAGAGTTACATGTTCAGGGTTACATTTGACAAAGAAAAATAAAATAGAGAGACCCGAACAACTCTACACCTTTTCCTTGTCTCCCAAAACTTTCTCGAGAGGCTGGGACGATGAGGTAGGTTGTTCGGAGGGAACAGAGAGTTGATCAGGGAGCGCTGGCAATTGCTCGGATGAAGTAACGAGTTGCTGAAGTTCCTCGTTAGTAGGCTGGATGGCTGGGGGATGAGAAACTTGATCTCCCATCACCATGGAAGACTCCTCAGAGGCATCTTCGTCCTCTTCTTCGTCTTCAGGAGTTGGAGGGGGGGCAGGGATGTGTCGCTGAAAGAGTTCAGAATTTTCATCAACCTTCATCTCCTGCAGAGCAGCGACCCACCCATCTCTAAAGTATTTTAGGCTGCCATATTCTACTTACGACATCATAGCAGCCAAGCCTTTGTTCCACCCTTTATACCAGCCGGCGCTGAAGGATTTCTTAACAGCCAATTTCCTTTTAGCCTTCTCCGAGGAAAGCTTCTCGAAAAGAAGGTCATCAGCAGCTTTCAATTTACTCTCAATTTCCTCCTTCTGACGACCTACTTCTCGAAGTTGACCCAACTCCTCTTCAGTAGCCTTAAGTTTATCTTCAAACTCCTTAGCATTTTTGAGCTTCCCTTCGAGCTCTTTATTCTTCTCCTCCAAATCATTTACTTTTTTCTCCAACCCCTTGGAGACCTCAATAAACTGAGCCTTCTCCTGCTCAGCCGAAGAAAGCTTTTTCTCCCAAACTTTCTTATCATCATCATATTTATGACGAGAGTCTTTTCAGAGACTGCGCCAGGCCTACCAAAGCTTCCTCTACACCAGACGAGGAGCTTCAAGCTTTAATAGCTTCATCTTTCTTCAAAATTGTATTAAAACAGCTCACCAACTGTGCAAAGAAAATGAAAGCAAGTTAGTGCACAGATACAAAAAGGAAAGAATAAAAATTTAAGACAATAAGACTTACAGAAGAAATGTGACGAGCTGCTAATGTCATAACAGTGTCCGAGAAAGGTTTTCTTCAATACCTTGGATCTCGAGAATGATCCAAGTCTTCACCGAGCTCATAGCAGAGCTCGGAGGAACAAAAGTGGGAACGCCACTAGTCAGGGGCTGAGAGACGGTTTCAGCCAAATTGATAGAGGATCTTTTCTTCAGCCTCCTCAGAGGAGCATCAACCTTCTCGACTAACGATGTAGTCTTAGTTGGAGAAATGATAATCACCTCACTTGGAGCAGCAGCTTTGCTTGGGGCCACTGGGGGCTTCTCGACCCCCTTCACTGGAGCAGCCGAGGAAGATGCATCAATTTTCTTTATCCCTTCTCTTGGGACATATAGCTTACTTCTTTTTTCCTCTCCAGCACTAGAGGCAGGCTTCTCAAAATAAGAAAATACGCCCGTCTCTCTCTCTCTCTCTCTAACGTAAACCCTAATTCCATAGGGTTTGCATGGCTACGGCTACTACCACCACGTTGAATCCAAAACCTCCTGATCCACAAGTTGCATGGAGTAAATCCTTTGCAAGTGTGGTGAAAGAATCCACAAATTCTGATATACCTCTCATTCAAGTTACCTTTTACAAAGGAGAACCTGCTGTTAAGTTTTCTTCTCAAGATATCAATCTATTGGCTGCCCCGTTCAAGTTTTCTATTGTTGGGAAGTTTTCCCATGGCAGGCCTCCCTCGATGATATTCGTAAGACCCTACACACAATGAATCTTAAAGCTTCCTTTTCCGTAGGGTTATTGGATCAAAAACATATACTCATTCGTTTGTTCCATGAAGAAGATTTCACAAGGTTATGGTTACGTAATCAATGGTTCATTGGTAGAAGCCCGATGAGGACATTTAAATGGTCTCCCAATTTTCGACCTGAGAAAGAAAGTTTTGTAGTCCCAATATGGATCTCTTTTCCATCCTTACCTATCCATTTTTTCTCCAAATCTTCTTTATTTTCTATTGCTCAAGTTGTGGGAAAGCCATTAAAACTGGACAGTTCCACTGCTTCAATCAATCGACCTAGTATAGCTAGGGTCTGCGTTGAGATTGATTTGCTCAATACCCAACCTGATCGGCTTTGGATTGGTTGTGGTGAAGATGGTTTTTGGCAAAACATTTTGTTTGAAGATGTCCCTAAATATTGCATCGACTGCTTCAAAGTAGGCCATGATAGGAAGAACTGTCTGCTAAATTCCACAAGAGATGCTGCAACAAATCCTCCCCAAAACTTTAAACCCTATAATACCAACACTCAAAAAACCCCTGACCCCACCAGAAATGGTGAACTTTTAAAACCTAACCAACAATTTACCATTAAAAAGATTCCTATACCAAAACCCTTGAATCCCCTCATTACCAATGGTGAATCCTCCAAAAACTTATCCCCAAGTCAAACCAACCTTCCTCATAGCAACCAATCTCCATCAAAAACTGATCATAACACCACTAACCTCTCTATTGAACCAATTCCTTCTCCTCAAAATATCCAAGACCCTACCCCAAAACCTATTCAAGACCTTTGTGCCCAATCAATTCCATCAAATCTTCCCAACCAAACTCTGATCAAGACCCTTAACCCAAACAAAATTTACCCAGTCATCCAAAAATTTATCAATAAAATCCAAGATGAAGATCTAGACAATTCTGACATGATGATTCTGGATAACCTTATGCTTTCTCCCAAAGGAACTGTCCTGCCAGCTAAAAAGCAAGATGCCTTGATGAAACCCATTGTCTTATCTGATACTGAAGTGGATCATTCAATTAGCCCCCCTTTTATAGAGGAATTTATTTGTTTCTCTAAAGAGATTGATAAGAAATTAGCTTTTCAAAAAATTTCTGTGGTTGGTTCTGAAGCAGACTTGATTAAAAAAGCACCTCCAAAACGTAGGCCTCCTGATCCAATGTTCAAGAGATTAACTAGAGCTGCTTCTAAGTTCTCAAAAGGTATTTCACCTACTGTCTCTCAATGATAAATTTTCTATGTTGGAATATTAGAGGATTGTCTAACAAGCCCTCTAAAAGGAGACTCAAAAAACTTTGCAAGATTCATTCTCTTCCATTTATGGCCATATTAGAACCTAAATCCAAATTGGATCATCTTGATCAGTTGCGTAGAACCATTTATTTTGATGGAGGATTGACTAATTCCAATAATAAAATCTGGTTTCTTTGGAGGTTTGGAACTACCTGTGTTGAATTATTGAATGATGACCAGTCCATTTTAGTCAAAATTACTCATCCTCATATCCAGTGTGAAGTTTTCATCTCCATTGTTTATGCAAAATGCACCAGACAGGAAAGAACTGATTTGTGGTCTAACTTGTTGCAGCACAAAAATATCTCAAATAACCAGCCTTGGTTGATTACTGGAGATTTGAATATTGTTAATAAGAGTAATGAAAAGTTGGGTGGTCAGGAGATTGACTTCAGGGCTGTAGAAGATTTCAACAATTTCATCTCCACAGCTGCTCTTTTGGAAGTTAAATTCTCTAGTTCTAAGTTCACATGGCACAATAATAAAGATAGTGATAGAATTTGGTCTAGACTTGATAGAGGCCTAGCATCAATTGAGTGGGGTGGTACTTTTCCTAACTTTTCTTTATCTCATTTAAACAAGACCTGTTCTGATCATTGCCCTCTTCTTTTCTCTATTCTTTCCCAATCTGATTTAATAAAAAAGCCTTTCAAATTCTTAAATCTTTGGTGCCAGCATAGGGACATTAAATCTGTTATTGAAAATTCTTGGAATGTTGAGGCTATTGGGAACCCTCTCAGAATATTCTCTACCAATCTTCAAAGACTTAAATCTTCTCTAGTGTCTTGGAATAAAAGTTTATACAAGAATGTTTTTGAAGAAATTTCCAGATTTGAAGAAGAGGTGCTGTCAAAGGAAATTATATTTGAAAACTCCCCAACTTCTGCTAATAGGGACCATCTAGCTCTTTCTAAAGCAAATCTTCTCCAACCTCTTAGCAAGGAAGAAAGCTTTTGGAGGCAAAAAATGAGAGGTAAATGGCTTTTGGAAGGAGACACTAACTCCAAACTTTTCCATACCTCTGTCAAGGCCAAGAGATTGAAGCAAATGATCCACAAAGTTAAAAATAAAGATGGGATTTGGATTTAAAATCTTGAAGGGGTGCAAAAAACTTTTTTAGATTACTTTGAAGACAGTTTTAAAGCTAATATCATTGATGGGGAAGATGACATCATTCAAGATATTGAGCTCTCTTTATCCACTGAGCAAATCTTCATGCTAGATGCTATACCAAATGCAGGGGAGATTTGGAGTGCCATCCAAGACCTTAATGAAAATGGCCGCCCTGGCCCTGATGGCTACCATGGAATATTTTACAAAACTTTTTGGCAAATCATCAAAACTGACCTTATAAATGCTGTTTGTTATTTCTTTTCAGGTGGGGAACTTCCTAAAAGCTGGACTAGCACCAACATTATCCTCATTTCAAAGACCTCTAATCCTTCAGTTTGTACAGATTTTAGGCCTATTAGCCTTTGTAATTTTTGTTTCAAGATAATTACAAAAATCCTTGCTTCAAGACTTTCTCAAGTTCTGCCTTCCATTATTGGCCTATCTCAAGCTGGCTTCATCAAAGGTAGAAAAGTGACTGATAATATTCTTCTTGCTCAAGAGCTTATGCAGAACATTGTTAAGAAGACCTTTGGTTCAAATGTTGTCATCAAATTAGACCTATCAAAAGCGTATGACAGAGTTTCATGGTTATTCCTCATTAAAACCCTTAGAAAATTTGGTTTCTCTGAAATATGGATTGATAGAATTTGGAGGGTTATTTCAAATAACTGGTTTTCAACTATTATCAATGGTCAAAGCGCTGGTTTTTTCAAGTCTTTTGGAGGTCTCAAGCAGGGGGATCCCCTCTCTCCTGGTCTATTTGTTTTGGTTGCTGAAACTTTTAATAAAGGCTTGCATAAGCTTGTTTCCAATGGCCTTATTAAACCTTATTCTCTCCCTAGAAATAGTCCCCTCATAAGTAACTTAAGTTTTGCTGATGACACTATTCTTTTCTGCAATGGGTATACTCATAGCATCAAGAACTTGATCAAGTTCCTAAAAAAATTTGAAATTGCTTCTGGGCAATTAATAAATTTTTCTAAAAGCAGTTTCACTGTTCATCACTCCATCTCGTCCAATAGAATTAAAACCATTGCCAAAATTTCTAAACTATCTTTCAAAAAACCTCCCATTAGATACCTTAGCTGTCCCATTTATTATGGGAGAAGTAAGCATTCCTATTTCGAAGACCTGATCCTTAAAATCAGAGCTAGACTCGATTCTTGGCATTCTAAATTTCTTTCTCTCCCAGGAAGAAGAACTCTAATATCTTCTGTCCTTTCATCTATCTCAGTTCATGCTATTGCAGCTCTAAACCCTACAAAAAAGACCATTTCAATTATCCATAATCTTTTCAGTAATTTTTTATGGGGGCATACTAAGGATTTTGGTCCTAAATTTCACTGGAAAAAATGGTCTGACCTCTGTTTTCCTATTGAAGAAGGTGGTTTGGGGTTCAGAAATATGGAAGATGTTTGTAATTCATCCAGTTTGAAGCTCAATTGGTACCTGAAAACCAGTCCTAGCCTTTGGTCTGATATATACTGGGCTAAATACAAGGGAGGTGTTACTCAAATCGGCTCAGCCTCGCATCGTAGAATTCAAAAATTTAAAAGCATCTCTGATCAATATTCAACTGTCATCAATGGAAACACATATTGGACTCCCACTCAAGATGGTTTGTTCTCACCTAAATCTGCTTGGCAGATTCTCAGATCTATTAAACCTGTATCTACCGTGTTTAAATTCATTTGGAATCCAGGTATCCCGGAAAAAATATCTATATTTATTTGGAAATGTCTACACAATATTGTCCCTTTAGATGTAACTATTCAAGGAATGGGGATTCGTCTAGCATCCAGATGCCGTTGTTGCTATAATTCATCTGAAACTATGCAGCATTTGTTTCTTAATGGCCCTATTGCGCAATCAGTATGGAAACACTTTGCTCAACTGCTTGGTGTTCATATTTCTTATTCTTCTCTCCACATGATGCTTATGTCCTGGTGGTTAAGGTGTCCCGCTCAAGATTATCTCAAATTCATCTTTAGCATTGTTCCTGCTGCTATAATTTGGGAAATATGGATTTCCAGAAATTTATGTGTTTTTAATGTTGCTAAAATGATAGCCAAGAATATTATTCATCAAGTTTATGATCTTATCCAATCTTGTGGTTATCATAAAACCTTCAAGTCCTCTACCAGGAACTTTGATTTGATCATCCAATCTTTCAAGTTGAATGTTGCCTCATATGTCCCAAATTCCTTTCTCATTTTCCATTAGGTCAAACCCCCGGATGGTTTTGCTAAAATGAATTGTGATGGAGTTTCCAAAGGGAATCCAGGTTTTTCCGGATCAGGTGGTATAATCAGAGATCACAGTGGTCGGCTTATCAAAGCTTTCTCCTCTTATGAAGGTTTTATTTCCAACAACAAAGCTGAGATTTTGGCCATCTTTAGGGGATTAAAACTTTGTATATCATTAAATCTGCACAATATCATTGTAGAATCTGATTCTAAATTGGTGATTGACATGCTTAATGGTATTATGAAGTCGATTCCCTGGTCCATTATTGAAGTATTTTATGATATCAAGCTCTTACAAGACAACATTCAAGTCAAATTTCAGCATACTTGGAGGGAGAATAACAAGGTTGCAGACAGTCTAGCAAATCATGGAGTGTATTCTAAAGGTTACTCTTCTTTCAGTCAAGCCAGTGATCTTCCTTTCTCAGCTAGAGGCCACTACAAAATGGATCTGCAAGGTGTTCAATCCATCAAAATTTTCAAATAATGCAGTTTCTTGTATGTTTTTTAATTCCTTTTCTCTAGCTTGTATAAGCCTTGGTAGGGCTTTTCTACCTTAGTTAATAAATTTGTGGTTTGTTTTTAAAAAACAAAAGGGTAGGAGGCCTTCTTTTCTTCATCCTTTCACTCAAAGGAATGTGTGACTCAGGTGAAGAACTTGTAGAGGCTGGTATGGGTTCTGCGTCGCTTATCACCGAACGAGCAGTAAAAGAGGATGTGTAACTCTTGTATTGAAGCAGATATGAAGCTAACCTAATATGCTTGTCAGCAACAGTCTGATGCAAACTCCAGATAAGTTTCAAGTGCCTTATATTAACGTCTGCCTCTTTTGGACACTTTCTTTTGTTGTCAATTGCAAATAAATCAAAATTAAAATATCAGTGGCACATTTTATCAAACACAAAGGAAGCATAATTTTGAAAATAAAATAAAAACAACATATCCCATTGCCATAGGGAGGACATCTGGGACCCTGGTAAACATCATCTCCAGTCAATGGAGGGTGTTGCCAATTTTTCATAACAACCCCGTGCTCAAAATAGTCCCTATTGGCATCTGGGAGATTGACCACTAAAGCTCTATTTAAAAACGTAGTTTTTAAATAAAAAGTATTATTGCCTATAGTCCATCTATAACAAAACATGATTTCAAGAATTCCTATACGGGTTCCATGAATTTGATTTAATTTATAAACAACATTAACTATTCTCCATGTGTTGGTGGCTATTCGTGCAGGAACCACGTCAAAGTATTGACAGAATTCCAGACATAGAGGGTTTGGGGGAAAAGAAAAGCCACACTCAACAACAAAGAGACTGGGGAACCAATGTCCCTCAGCCAAACGAAAATAGTCTGAAGTCTCAGAAAGCTCTTCCAAAATAACCCATGAGGGAATGGAGAATCATAGCGAAACTTATCAATTGATTCTACAAGATAAACCATGATGAAAGAAGGAAATCAAAGAGAAAGAAGAAAATCTTACAAGAAAGGGATGAGTCTGTTGACAATAAACGATGGAAAAGATGAACGCACAGGAGAGAGAGAGACGATAGAAAACTCAAAGAGACAAATTTGAAAAAGTAGAAGACGATGGGAAGTTCTGCAACGTTTAAATACTTTGCCTTGGGAAAGGGTAAAAGTAATGATTACAAAAAGAGACGATTACGTTACCGGCGGCTAAACAGACAAAAGGGGCGCGGGAATCGAAGTGATTAGAGAAATTCAAAAAATTCCAATTCTACGAATTTGGAAGAAGAAATAAATTCAAAAGAAAATACTCCTAAATTTCAAGATGGCCATTTAAAACCGCCATATATCGAGAAAGAATGTTCCACACTCCTCAAATTTCGAACTATGAAACATTGGGGGTTTCTGTTGATACCAAATTTAGTCTGCTGACATGGCTCAATTGGGTGAAGACACGTGGCAATCTACATGGAAACGATAAACACTTACGAACAACACCTCGACTCCGAGGAACCATACTACAACGAGGAACTCTGCTTCCCCGATCAACTCAGACGCTCCGACCTACAATAACTCTCCGAGGAACTTTTGAGTACCGAGGAACTTTGAGCACCGAGAAACTTTTGAGCACTGAGGAACTTAGGAAGTCCGAGCAGCTTAGGCGGTCCGAGCTGCACCTCGAACAAAGAATTAATAGCAGGATAACCCAACAGTTTGACTGCGCATTATCATATAGATGTATACGCTTAAGGGGCATTTAATACATTACCCTTTCACATTACAGCCTTAGGGCTATAAATACATGGTATTATCCTCATTGTAAGGGGACCGGAATTTCTTGAGAAAACTTGTAATCAAGAATTTCCAAACAGTCAGCAATAACAGAAACAGTGGACGTAGGCCATTCTTATAAGGCTGAACCACTTTAAAAGTTCTTTATCTCATTTTATTTATCTGTGATTAAATAATTAGATATAATCTAATTTTTTACATCAACACCTATGTTTTATGTGTTTATTGACCTTTCACTAAAGCTAATAATAGTTAAGACTCTTTTATTATGTGTAAGCCTCCGAAAAATAATTTTTAAAATTAATTCTTATAGACTCCGAAAATTCATGTGTTAAAATTCATGCTTATTTGAGTTTTTTATAACTTTGAGAATCAACTATATTTGCACATATGTTTTTTTTATATTAACTCAATAAGATATTAGATTTAATATCATGAATAAAACACGCAATTCCTATTGTATTTTCATTATAATTTATTTTTGAATAAAATGTGTAGCTACCACATGCTTGAAATATTTGATCAATATGACAATAAAAATTGAAGGTTCCCTTGATAGTTAGATAAAAGAATCTTATTTACAGTCAGTGGCGGAGCCAGGATTCGGAGTTAGTGGGTGTGAAACTGTCTGACGTACCCCGGGGGTTCGGGGGCGGGAGCCCTTCATGCGAATTTTTTTGGATTATTTGTACTATTTTGGGCATAAATCTAGTACTAAAATAGGATAGTTATTACAATGTAACTTTCCTAGACTTCATTTTCTGAAAAAATTGAATGATATGTTCAGTTTCAATATCATCCAACACGTCTCTTTCGATATATTAATCAAACAGATTTAATCTAACTTAAACAAGTTATTTAAAATTAATAGAATTAATGGAAAAGGATTAATCTAACATAAAAATCAGAATTAATCTAACATAAAATTTGTTGAAAAAAGATTAACCCATTGATGTTGAAATTTATTATTGAATTTATTTAATAAATTAATTCAGTAAAATTGTAATCACTTTGTATGGTTAATCATTTTGTAAATTTTAGTAATAAATTCAGTAATAATTTTAGTAATAAAATCAATGTAATAGAGGAGAAAATTTTCAATAATAATTTTTATCTTGAACTAGGGTCCATAATAATTTTCAGTAATAATTTCAGTAAACTAGGGTCGTTCACATTCAGGAATTTTTTATCCTGAACCTGTTAATGTGTTGTAGACTAACAAATATGTAAATGGAGGAGAGAAAGGAGACTTACCTTTTGTTTTGTTCTTGAATAGAGAGAGAAGACAAAACTTTGGTTGGGTTGAAAAATTAGGGTCGGCTGCTGTTGTATATATATTGACTTAAGTTTCAAAAATTACCAATTTTAATCTTAATATTCAAGCTATTACACACACACACATATATATATATATATATATATATATATATATATATATATATATATATATATATATATATATATATATATATATATATATATAAATTCCGAAAACCAGTGCATGCGCCCTCACCCTCTCGTGTGTGTGTGGCTCCTCCCATGTTTACAGTTGTGATTTTTCATAATAGATTTCATTTAATAATTGGTAACGTTCTAATTTTAATTATACACTTATTTTTTTCAAAGTAAGTATGCAAATGCCATTATCAAGTCTTTTCAAGTAAAATATGTATTGTCGTTGTTTAAGTTGTTCCCAAATGTTTTAGTTTTAAGCTTAATGGTGTGTTTGGTGAGAGTTATTTTCGTTGCTGTTGAATTCCAGCTGGGTTGCTTTATTTTGTTATTTTATTTTATCATGTCATCGAGTCTTGATTTTGAGTCTCAATTGAGAGTCGTCGTAGAATTTATCTTTCTTACCATGCCAAGAAAATAACCTTGCACTCTGTTTCAATTAATTTGTACACATGTACTTCGCCACTACAAAAAGAGGACATATATGGATTTTAATGAGAATAGGACCAAAGATGACTATGATAAAAACTTCTCGTATACGGAATCTTGACTTTATCGTAAACCTGTAACTCTAGAAATGCAAAATATTGTTATTATATTGTTGTAATGATTTTTCAATGTGGTATTTATTTTGGAAGTACAAAATTTTATACTCATACAAGTTGTTATTTCTCAATATTTATTACTATAAAGGGAAAGAAATTAGCTGACACAAAGTAAACTATTTAACGTGAAAAATTACTATCATAATAGTCTAGCTCGCGCATCTTATGGGTTTACACCTAGGCCTCATTTGATGCCCCATATAAGGAAGTCAGATTGGATAAAATTATCATATGATTAACGTTATTTTAGATAGGATATAAAATGAGATAAGTTATCCCATGTGAGCTCCTTATCCCATTAGGAATGTGATAAAAGAATCCCGCGGTGTCAAACATTCAAATAAATTTACTACAATGCCCTTATTCAGAGACTACCTAATAAGGGCATTGTAGGAGAGAGAGAATCTGTTTATCTTCATGGCCTTTAACATTGTTCCAGTAAGTGTTCTTTTGTTAGGTAAAAAAAATAAATTGATGTGGATGTCAAACATCAAACGAATTTTATGTGTGTTGTGTTCGTATGCATCTAATGTTACTAATTTTATTTTTTTGAACAAAAAATATAAATATTATTATTTTATTAATTTGTTATCGGTTATAAATGTTTAATGTTGTTTTATTATTCAAAAGTAGGAGTGACAATTCATTTCTCGGGTTGTGTGTTGGGTAAATATCTAAATATAGAATAAATACATTTGTTGTACTCAAAATGGTGCTCATACAGTTAAAAAGAAATTAGATATGGATATTGATGAAGATGAGGTTAGTGCATATATGATGTTTAAAGAGTTGGTCAATATGTTGGTTGTTGGGTATATGTTTTTATCATTATATATGCTAGTGCAAATAATCATTACTAAAAATATACGTTAAAGAATAGAGCATTTGTTAAATATGAGACACGAGTATAGAATATAGATCGCCTTGTACGTGTGAATGACTTGGAATGCATAGATCAACTTAGAATGGATAGGTGTGCTTTTGGTATATGTTGTGAACTTCTTCGTACGAATGGAAAGTTAAAATAAAATGGAAATTTCATAATAGAAGAAAAGGTGACCATGTTCCTAAATATATTTTCCCATCACACGAAGAAACGTGTGATAAAATTTCAATTTTGAAGGTTGGTAGAGATGGTTAATAGGTATTTCAATGAAGTCTTAAATTTGGTGTTACGAGTACAAGGCTGATTACCTAGAGCACCCGAATTAGTACTAGAGGATTATAATTAATAAAGGTGGAAAGGGTTTAAGGTACATATATATTTATTTAATACGATAATACTGAGCTACGATATTAACAGATACTCATTTTAATAATTTTATTTGTTTAGGGGTGCTTAGGTGCGCTAAACGGAACATTTATTCGAGTGAACGTCCCAGAAGTAAAAAAATTAATATATTGGAACAGAAAAGAAGATATTGCTTCTAATGTATTAGGAGTGTGTGGACGTGATATGCAGTTTATATATGTGTTGATAGGAGGGGAAGGTTTAACTGTTGATTCTAGGGTTTTGAGAAATGCAATTTCAAGGAGAGACGGACTTATAGCACCTAACAATGAGTTATTTTTTTCCTCGGTAATTATCCATAATTTTATTTATATGATATTAATGTTGTTGTTTGCTATAGTAGGTTACTATTATCTTATTGATGTTTGGTATACAAATGGTTAAGGATTTCTAGCCCCGTAAAGAGCAACATAACACCATTTTTCTGAATACAGGAAGGGTACACTAGCAGCGGCTACCCGTTAAGAGTATTTTAATAAAAAGCACTCTGAAGCTACAAATTGCATATAGCGGTGTCTTGGGATCCTAAAGATGCGATGGGTTGATCTTAAGAGTCCAATGTAATCTATCAAAACACAATGTCGTATAATTTCTATGTATTGTGTTATTCATAATCACATAAGAAATGAAATGCCAGTAGATCCAATGGAATATACCCTTTGAAGAAGAAGAAGAAGAAGAAGAAGAAGAAGAAGAAGAAGAAGAAGAAGAATGGGTTGAGGGAAGTTTTTTTCCATCGGATGACTCAATTAGGCAAGTTGAAACATCCAACCAATGGTCTGAATGGAAGGATAAATTAGGTGAACAAATGTTTAACGCATGGAGAACTGGATGAGACATTTTTAAATATGAGAATATTTTTATCGTTTTATGTTTTACATGTGTTAAGAAAATAATTAATTCTCTTTACTTGTTGCAATTATTTTTTATTTGTGTAATGTTTTTAATATTTGTGTTACCTTGTCACTAACGTTTTATTTTGAAATAGAACATATTTTTCTATGTCAGGAATGGAAGGTAGCATTCCTATTTAAAGTAAGGGTAAAGAAAAAGTTGGAAATCGATGCGTGTGGACTAGGACTGAGGAAAAATACCTCGTGACAATAGTTGAGGAGATTGTAAGACATGGCTATAGTTGTGACAATGTCTTTGATCCTAGAACAACGTTGGAAGTGGAGAAAAAAATTGAAAATAGCATGTATGGGTGTGGTATTAAAGCAAACCCACACATAGAGTCTAAGATGAGAGTTTTGAAGAAAAACTTTAATTTGGCGACTGATATGTTAAGTTGCAGTGGCTTTGCATGGAACAAAACTTTAAAATGTATCGAGGTTAATCGAGATGATTGATCACCCACGAGAAATGCATGCTCGTGTGAGGGCACGGTCGTTGTTTTCATTTCACCGCGATAATATAAAAACCTAAATTACGAGTACACTTGTGAGGCAAGTTTAGCGGTAAGTCGGGTATCGAAAGATCCATTCGGACGAGTTGTTAGAATTTAATTGATTTAATATTCCAGAAATAAAAGTGTAAAATCTAAATTACAAACTAAAAGGAAAAAGATGCATAAAAGGGAAATGATTATCTAGGCGAGGGTATTGAAACTAGATTAACAAGGAAAAAGATGCATAGGTTACATCGAATATCCCTCACCCGAGTTAATTTGTATAAAATGGATACATGGGTCGACGAGTTATTACAGATGCGTCTCGTTTCGACAGTTAATTGAATCAAGGGTTGTTACGCCCCTAAATTGGCATAAAAGCTTAATAAGATTTTGGCGTCAACAAACACCCCGGAAATTGCACACGCAAGGTCGTAAGCACGGAAAATAGATGATATACCTTGTCAAATCTCCTAGGCGTAATAACTAAGACAACGCACACGAAACAGACAAGTAAACACCATCACCAAAGCAAAGCAATGTGTTAACTCAAGTGAGTTCCATTCAAACACAACCTAATTTAAATCAGCTAGAAAGCATGATAAAAACACGGTAAATAAACGCGATAAATCTACCTAGAAAGTAAGGAAATCAAAGCATGTAAACTAATTATGAAAGTTTGTAAAACTAATTAACAAAGCAATAAATAATGGAATACACACTATATTAATGGAGAGGGTGAATAAATAGTCAACTTAAAACCCAATTGGGTGTCAAACCAAGAAGAATCAAAGAAGAACTCTCTAAATCCCTCAAACCCTAATCTAAACTCTCCTAAAATCTATTATAAAACTTAATATCTGATATTACAAAAAAAAATTGGTATTTATAGTAAGTGGAATAAAATTAGAAAAGAAAAGAGAAAAGAAAAGAAAAACCAAAATATCAGCTGGAAACAGGGGATCGATAGATCGATGCCCTGTGATCGATCGATCGATAATAAATATACCAGACCACTTTCTCACCTCGATGGAAAAATGTGAAGGATCAATCGATCGATCCTTTTGATCGATCGATTGATCAAGTAGGTATGAGCACACTGCATTCCTTTTCCTCCTCTTTTCTAATATTTTGGTTTCATTGTCTTTCTCATCCGCTAAAATCGTCGTAACTTCTTCGTTTTGAATCGAAATCACGCACCATTCACGGCCACATGAATCTTTCGAGGAGGGATACAACTTCTGTGTAGATGTTGGGCTAGGTGCCCAAGATGTGAAAAGACTAAAATGCCCTTGAACCTGCAATCGTGTACAAAAATCGAGCAAAATGCGTTTGAACTTCACACTTAGCATCTAAATACCTATAAAAGCTTAATTAACCCATGTAAAACAAGTTAACATAGAAATCCGAGGTTGTCTAGTTAAAGAGCATAAATATAGGGAATAAGATTCCCGATGGGGCTAAAATGCGTCGGTTCGAAGGATGAAATATGTAATATTTGCATATCACACCCCCTAACTTACACATTGCTAGTCCCTAGCAATGAAAAAGGATGCAACAAGAACTAAAAGCAACCCAAAAGCAGGATAAGTACAAAAGTATGGTATAAAACCAAAAGGCCATTTTCACGGGCCATTCAATTGCATTTAGCATATGCAATAAGCCGTTAAACCCCCAGGTTATCCTGGTGGACGAGTGTCATCTCGTGAGGGTTTTCAGGGATAATACCCACAAACATCAAATGGATTCCTCAAAATAAGCCCAAACCAACATGCGGCAAGCCCAACAATAACGAAAAGGATTCATACACATTATTAGCAAATTGAACGAATTCAAATAAAAGTCCAAATCATTGACATTATAGAATGCACCTCATAGAATTGAAACCTTAAAATGTGGGAGTGTCATTTGGCAAAAACTTATATAAACTGGATACTAAATAAAGCAAACATATATTCAATCCTCACGGGAATTACACTCATCAAGTGAATTCACTCGAAACAGGGAGGTAACACACGAAACATGCGGGCATAAAGAGTAAATGTAAATGGAAACTAGGCCGCACACATGTCACAAATGAAGAACGCTATATATAAACTGAAAAATTATAATCTCAATTAAAGATACCGCACATTAAAGGAGGCGAAATGCATTTTCACAGATTATCAAAACTATTTAAACTTTTAAATTACATCAACCTAAGATCACGTGGGACTTTAATAGGGTTGCAATGTAGGCTAGGCTAGGGTACGAAACGAAGGATATATATGTATGAATTCAAAGTGTTTGAAAATGAAAACTTGGAATAATGGGAAATTGCGGGCAATAGCAAAATTAGAAAACAAATTCCAAAAAGGCATTATATATGTCATCGGGGAGAGTAATCAAAGCTTATTGAACTATATACAACATATACAACTTTCTATTTCTTTTTCTTTTCTTATTTTTCTCATGTTTTCCTTAGTTTTCTTTTTCTTTTTGCCTTATCTTTTTATTCACTTTTTCTCATCTCTTTCTTTACTTTTCTCACTCTCATATGCCTAAATTGCAACCGACACACAACCACATCATTCAATCCCAAAAAACATTCCAAATAAAGGCAAGGAAAGTGTATATATGGGCTAAAACTCCAATGTGGAATTGGTTATGGGATTGGGTTTATGAAACGAAAGGCTAATATTTAGGCTCACAGGGGTTAACAAGGTTAAACATATAAGGTGAGGTCAAGGATAATATGGGTGATATAACAAAGATGGCCTATGATCATTTCACAAAGTTTACGCAATTCTCGAGTCAAAACAATATATGAAAATCATGCTCAAGTAACATATTTCAAGTTATAAACTCAATTAATGAACGATAAAATGAAAGAATAGTGAGATTACCAACGAATTCAACGTTTTCAATGAGAAAAGAATAGAGTATACACTCATAAACGATGAAAGGTACAAAGGTTACTTGGTGTAAGTATATACAATGCAACAAAAGATTACCGAGTTATAAAAATCTTAAACCAAATCAATAAAGCAATAAAAGTGCATGTGCTCATGGGATTAAATTTTAATTCACGAATTTATTCATAATATAAATAAGTGAGACTAAAGTCTAATAACTTCGAAAAATGAGAACATGCATCATTGGGTTGTCTATTGGATCGGGCAATTATTGAAATTTATCATCGCAAACAAAGGCAAAATGCCTAAAAATGAGAAAAAAAGATAGAAAATCTTTTTGATTTTTTTTAATTTTTCTAAGAAAAGCATATTAAGTAACTAACATATGAGAAAAAACATGGACACTACCAATGAATGGATAAAATATCCCACACCCCCTAACTTAAAACCTGACATTGTTCTCAATGTCAATTAAGAACCAAGTTAAGAAGAAAACGAGCGATATTACCCACAATGGAACGATCTCCGTAAGAACAAGTACAAAGAATCTACAAAACAAGTTAGTACCGATCATAGCAAAAACAAATAATAAAAAGTTAACTAATTACACTAGACTAAAATAAAAAGAAATAAAGAATAAAAAGCTAACTATATAAAACCTACTATTTAGGATTCACACTAACTGTAGACTAGAAGTCTAAATAACTGAGCGTCCACCATGAAAATGATTTGACTTTGGATGATAGCCGGTGTACCCTCACACTCAATTATGCCTTTCGAAAAATATGAATTCCGTTTGAAAAACGGAAGGCATGTGTAAGGCGAAAGAAATGAACCATCGCTGATTATCAATTTTGGAGGGACGATGGGGGGTTTGGATTGAACGGGTGACAAAAATATGTGGGGACCGAGAAAAGCTAAATATCCTCCCAAGGATTTTGAAATTAGAATGAGAGGTGGCGCACACAAAGGAAAAGATGCGATCATGGAAGGCGACTCGAGCAAGTACTCGTCATCGGTTAAAAGGTTTAAAACATTAAAGTTTGAAACCAAATCATTGGGTACCTGTGGAGGCGTGATAAAAGAGAATGAAAATGGTGTCGTTGTAGTATAGTGGTAAGTATTCCCGCCTTTCACGCGGGTGACCCGAGTTCGATCCCCGACAACGGCGCCATTTTGATCACCCACGTGAAATGCGTGCTCGTGTGAGGGCATGGTCATTATTTTCATTTCACCGCGATAATACAAAAACCAAAGTTATGACTACACTTGCGAGGCAAGTCTAGAGGTAAGTCGGGTATCGAAAGATCCACTTGGACGAGTTGCTAGAATTTAATTGATTTAATATTTCAGAAATAAAAGTGTAAAATCTAAATTACAAACTAAAAGGAAAAAGATGCATAAAAGGGAAATGATTATCTAGGCGAGGGTATTGAAACTAGATTAACAAAGCGAGTAAAAACTATAGGTTGCATCGAATATCCCTCACCCGAGTTATTACAGTTGTATAAAATGGATGCATGGGTCGATGAGTTATTACAGATGCGTCTCATTTCGACAGTTAATTGAATCAAGGGTTGTCACGCCCCTAAATCCGCATAAAAGCCTAATAAGATTTTGGCATCAATAAATACCCCGAAAATTGCGCACGCAAGGTCGTAAGCACGGGACATACATGATATGCCCCGTCAAATCTCCTAGGCGCAATAACTAGTACAACTCACCCGAAATAGACCCGTAAACACCATCACCAAAGCAAAGCAACGCGTCAACTCGAGTGAGTTTCATTCAAACATAACCTAATTTAATTTAGCTAGAGAGCATGATAAAAATGCGGAAAATAAATGCGATAAATCTACCTAGAAAGCAAGGAAATCAGAGCATGTAAACTAATTGTGAAAGGTTGTAAAACTAATTAACAAAGTAAGAATTAATGGAATACACACTATATTAATGGAGAGGGTGAATGAATAGTCAACTTACAACCCAATTGGGTGTCAAACCAAGAAGAATCAAAGAAGAACTCTCCAAAACCCTCAAACCCTAAGCTAAACTCTCCTAAAATCTATTCTAAAACTTAATATCTGATATTAGAACAAAATTTGGTATTTATAGTAAGTGGAATAAAATTAGAAAAGAAAAGTGAAAAGAAAAAAAAAAGCCAAAATATCAGCTGGAAATAGGGGATCGATCGATCGATGCCCTGTGAGCGATCGATCGATGGTAAATATCCCAGCCCACTGTCTCAGCTCGATGGAAAAATGTGAAGGATCAATCGATCTATCCTTTTGATCGATTGATTGACCAAGAAGGTATGAGCACACTGCATTCCTTTTCCTCCTCTTTTCTCCTCTTTTGGTTTCATTGTCTTTCTGATCTTCTAAAATTGCCATAACTTCTTCATTCTGAATCGGAATCGCACACCGTTAATGTCCACGCGAAGCTTGCAAGGAGGGTTATAACTTCCGTGAAGATGTTGGTCCAGGTGCCCAAGTTGTGAAAAGACTAAAATGCCCTTGAACGTGCAATCGTGTACGAAAATCAAGCGGAATGCGTCCGAACTTCACACTTAGCATCCGAATACCTATAAAAGCTCAATTAGCCCTTGCAAAACATGATAATATAGAAATCCGAGGTTGTCTGTTAACGAGCATAAATATAGGGAATAAGATACCCGAGGGGGCTAAAATGCGTCGGTTCGGAGGATGAAATACGCAATATTTGCGTATCATCAATGATCAATAGGAAGGCTACTCACAGGTATATTATTTAAATTTATTATTTATTATTTATCTCTTCATTTATTAATAATAATTTTCATTATTTGTCTTAACTTAATTCTTTTTGTTTATTGTAGTGAGCAATTGATGCATAGGGACTGAGAAATAAGCCATCTCCATTATATGATCGGTTGGGATACATATTTGGGAAATATCGTGGTACTGGTGCTGCAGCTGAGTCTCCTATCGATGCCATGGATAATATATGTGGTCAGGACGAGGAGAATATTGACATAGATGGTGCTACTCCAACAGCTGTTGTGAAATCTTCCTCCAGTGTTCCTAACCCAATTCATAGAAGGAGGAGAATAAAAAATGATACTTGCATTGTGGGATGGCAACAAATTTGACCTCATTTGTAGAAAATTCTAATAAAATTTTTGAAGTACTTAGTGAAAATTTTGGTGAAGATAAAGAAGGAAAGAATAAGAAGAAAATGTTCGAGGTGCTTAACACTATGACCACTCTAAATGAAAGGGATCACGTTTATCTAGCCAGAAAAATTGTCGAGCGAACGGATTATGTGGACATATTTCTTTCGATGTCAAACGAAAATCGTATGGAGTTTGTTGCCCAACTACTTGAGGAGGGTTTTCAGAAATTTAAATTTATAATGCTTTATTTTTTAGACCAATGTTTTCAATGGATTGATTTCAATAATTGCTTATTTCGACTTGAAGACTAATTTGGATGACTATATATTGGTATTTTTTATGTTGAAGTTTAAATGGTTATTATTTATCGTATTTCATAATGTGTTTCGTTCGTGTTGCATGCAATATAGTTGAGTTGCTATATTGATTTTTCAAATTAACTTTTAGTTTTCTTGATTATACAAGTACTAAAAAATATGTTACCGAGTTAAATAAGTGATAACAACATGTTTTTGTATTTTTTAAAAATATTAAATACAAAATAAGGGTACTTTTGGAAAATTAGAGACAAACTAATCCTATCTGGGACATTTCAAACGCAGGATTGAAATATTATTTTCCATTTTATTTTCTTATTCGGGACTGTGCCAAATGTAATATTAAAATAAATTTTATCCGATTCATACTTATCCTATCCAATAAAACTCTTACTTTATCCTATCCAATTCTTTTTTTAATTCTGTCCAACCCTTTTATATCATGCATCAAAGGACTCTATAATTTTTATTAAAGTACCATAGTATATGAACTTTTAATAAAATACTAATTGCCTGTGGGATTTTCTCAAAATGCGAAAACATTTTCCCCGACTTGTGTGTGTCTTATTGACCTTGGGAAAAAAAGGTGGCGTCACCGAAATCCAAATCTAACTTTTGAGTCTCCCCACTCTATGAAAACCTCCATCGTCTCAATTCTCTCTTCGAATTGTAATACTCCGTATTTATAACGACTTTTAAAATGGGATTAATTAGAATAAATTGTGGTATAATTGGAAATTAATCCGGATTTAAATATTACTCCAGAATAAAGTAATATGTGATTTATGTTGAATATTACTTAGTGATTAAAGTACTATATATGATTATGAATTTACGATTGATTATGACTTTATAAACTTATCGCGCGAATTATGTGTACGCCAATTATGGTAATTAAGTCAGGACACGTATTTGAGTCGTGTTGGGATTAGAATTAAATGAAATAAGAGTAAATTATTTTTATGTCATCCGAATGGTCGTTTTCACTCAGCAAAAGTGTCCGGATAAGAGTAAATTATTTTTATGTCATCCGAATGGTCGTTTTCACTCAGTAAAAGTGTCTGGAAGGGTTCAAATAGTCGAAAAAGTATACTTAGGTGTTTGATCTGGGTCATGGGGCACTTTGGAACCAAAAGGACACCCCGGAGGGGTATTTCGATCATTTTACAAGGGTGGTGAATAGTAACTTCGGAAATATGAGTTTATTTTATAAGTAAAGGGATTGGAGAGTTTAAGTTCATTCACCAAAAATAAGAGGAAAAGGTTTAGGGGAGATTGAGAGACTTTCTATGGGAGGAGAAGAGACTTTTCTAGAAACCAAAAGACAACCAACTTGCACCACCAAGAGCCACCACCACCACTGCCGGAAGTTGGCCGGAAAAAGAGACGACCACCGGTAGATTATCATCCCAAACGGATCATACCTAAAATCTAAAGGAAAGTGATTAATTATTGCAAACTTAGCTTTTATATTGTCCATATTATGATAGTTACGAAAATTCTGAAAAGTTGCATGACCAGAGATAAATTTGTGATAATTTTAAATGGATCTTTGAAATGGATATTATCTAGGAATGATCTCTTTTGAGTATATAATAAAGTTCATGAATTTTATATTATCTTGTGAAAAAATCCGGGATTTACACTCTTATTGATGATTAAGTAAAAAATTAGAGTTCTTGAGACAAAAATGGAATTTGAGTAAATTGATTCATGTTAATGACGTTTAAATTATTTTGGATACTTTAGAACTTATTCATATGTGAAGGTATATGATCTTGATATCATGAGATTAAATTTGGAATCATTTGGTGAAGAAAAATTGGAGTTTATATGATGTTGATGGATAAATAAACAAATATGAGTTTTCTGGAAATAGTATGTTTTAAATTCAACTTTCTTGATGATTTTATGTGGTTCGATTATTGGAAATCATTTATATATCTTCTTTTATCATATGGAATGAATATTGGGGAGTTTGGGACTATTTGATAAAGGTTTTGATGATTAAAAAGTATGAAACCCGTAGGAAAAAAACAATGCAAAAAACTGGGCAATATCTGGTCCGTCGATCGATCGACTCAAGACTGTCGATCAATCGACCAGAGTCATCGATCGATCGACTCCCCCCGGAAATGTGAAATATTTTTCTTTTTAATTGTTGATTGAATCCCAAACTTTGAGGAATCTTTGATGAGGATTAAATGAACTTAATGGGACTTAGAGAAGGGCAGTAGGATATACCTAAGAACGGGAAAATATTATTTTTGGGATTTTTGAATGAGGGGAAACGAACGAGTGTTAATTAAACGAGTTATTATCCAGACTTATATTACTTGGGATTTAAATTGGATAAATGATCATTTAAGGTTGGGACCAGTAGTAAAAGAGTTATTAATTACCGGTATAATCTTCGGAATATGTGGGATTAACCCTGAGAGATAGAATGAAGGGTTAAGAATGAATTAAGGGTTATCGAGAATTAAACCTAATTAAAGATGAGTATAATTAATAGAATTTTGGAAGTTGTGATGACAGGGACGAGTAGGGTGTAGACATTTACCTACTGAATTAGGTAAAGGAATACTTATTTAATCTTCGAGTAATGAGTGAGGTTCGGGAATATAAAATAAAGAAGTAAAATCATAATCTTTAATACGTAGGATTTGATAGATAAAAATACTATGTAGGGGAATTATCATATGGTTGTGTGAATGCCTTATGGATGTTATATTTATACAAGTGTATGAATACCTATAATATAGTTTATTATGTGTATGAAAAACCTACACTACTTGATATCGGGGTGGAGGTTTCGCGTTATGGATGGTCTTATCTTGTGCTCCCATTTGGGAGGATTTTAGATTCGTACCATGAGAATAGGACCTTGCATACGTGTTATTGGTGAGATTGATAGTTTCAACGGTTGAATGGGAACGTAGGTATGTACGTGACCCATTTGACTGGGGAGTATGCTCGCCTTCAATATATTTGTGTTATGTTATATGATTCGTGAGAGACACCAAATCATTAGTCCTCTATACAGTGACATTATGTATCAGTACATGATAGCAGAGTATGCATGCACCGCAGCTGTGACTGGGGAGGTGTCGTATTAGTATGTATATAATTGGTGTGAAACTATATATATAAATTGTGATGTAATCTACTGTGTGACATAGTAGATATAGAGATGTAATCTTCTGTGTGATATTGTAGATTAAAAAAATAAACTGTGATTTAATCTACTGTGTAATGTAGTGGATAGAAGTAAATAATGAAATCTGATTTGAATTAAGTAAGTGAACACTTAATTACAAGGTTGTAACAAGACTAGTTCATATTAAAGAGAAATGAATATGAATAGTTATATTACGTATGGTATGGGACATACGGGTTTATGATATGGGTTAGAATTATGTTGTGGAAACTAGTTAGCAGGGAACCCTAACTAGGAAGATAATAAGATACGATAGGTGTGCACTCTAGATGAGAGGTGAGAATTCTCAAGAGAGAGCCCGCGAAACTAACATGTACATAATAAATGCTTATTTGTAATTTTTAAGCACTTGATATTTTTAAAATCTTTTACAATCGTGATCTAACCCGTTTCCTTGTATATTCTCTTCTCTACTATATCTTGTACATCAGGTATCCAGCATCAGGGATGCCCAACATAGATTACGGATAATCTGATGGATACTAGAAGAGATGCGGATTTTGTTTAGACGCTTCATTTCTGTTGATTCACTCATCAGTAGCATCTACTTCATTTAGGGCATGTCGCCGAGGATTCTAGAGGTTATAATTATTTATGTAAGCATTCTGGATATTAGTTTTATTTAGTGTAAAAGTTATAATTTCACTGTAGAGTATTCCAATCACATTTATTCTTGTTGTAGTTAATTTAGTTGTGATGTGTTGTTGCATTTTATTATTCCGTGTCGGGGAATGGTTTTAATTAAATTAAAAATGGAAAAAGTTTTTGACACTTAGCTTAATTAACTATCAGGTGATTAATAAAGAAATTGTTTTCGACAATGATGCTGAGAATAAAACAACTGGATATTATTATTTAATTAAATAAAGTACTGATAACCCGATATTTAATTAGGCGGGTTGTTATGGGTGGTATTAGAGCATCAGGTTCTTGTGTCTTTCAGATATGTGTGGCTTACTACGTTTCAGCGTAGCGATCTTTGATGTAGAGCCCCATGATTGGGATATTGAATTCTTATGCATATTTTTAATTATGTTCTCCTGCCATAAAGTATGTGAGTTGTAATGCTTATACGAGTTCAGTTGGGAATCATTCTCCAAATACTTTGGGACGACCAACAAGAGCCTTTAGAAGGACAGCAACAGGAGGACTCACCCAAAGATATAGAGTATTTTGGAAAATGGTGTTGGAGATAGAAACCATCATAATTATTATTTGGGCCGAGAATATTAAGGAAGTCGCTTAGGAGCTATAGGTTCCCAAGCACCATCATAGATGATGGTTGTGCCATTATTAACTCACTCAACACTGTATGTGAAAGGTGAGGGAGTCGGAAGGACTCTTGTGAAGGAAGCAATTCAAAGATAAAGTCTGAAGGGTGAAGTGTAGTAACACTCAGGATTTGGAAAATTTCTAGTAAAATTTTGCTAGGAAGAACAAACTTAAGTGATGAGAGTTAGACATCACATATAAAGTACATGTGTGAAGCTGGAATTAAATTTTTAGGTATGGTTCGATAGTGAAATCGTTCATTTGATGTTTTAAGAATTTTGAAACTTATCTTTTATGGGCAAGAAAGAGAGAAGTAACTTGTTTAATGAAATCCTTACCCTAGGAAGAATGGGGTACATAGAAGATAAATAGATTTCATTATGTGAAAGGACTCATGATTTAAATACTCTAGTGTGAGTGAAAATCAGACGAAGATGACTAGAATTAATGTCACCAAGAAATGGGATGATGCTTCCAAATGCAGGGGAGATAGAAGGGTTAGAAAACCTAGCTGAAGGGAAAGATTGAATTCAATATTGGTAATGAAACATCACTGGAAGGTGTACCCAGTAGGGGACCCATTTAAAGTGACATGATTAAACCCCTACTTAGTGGCGATGAAATCAGCCAAGACTAGTGTAGTCGATAATGTATCCCATAGGACCCGTAGAGCCAAAAGAATAATGGGAACAACGATTGGGAGTTAAGATTAATAGGTCCAAGCGGAGGACGTTAAAACGGTCAGTAACGGGGAAATAGTAAGGGAAATTACCTTATGTGAAGAGAGAGACTACTAAGTGTTAAATGTGTCCACATTAAGTAGTGAGACTGACAAATTTTGGGAATAGTAAACCATACAAATTAGGCATAACAACTGGAGGATTGATACTTCTAGGGGAGTAATTGGGTCAAGATAATTAGGCCCAGGAGAGGCCTAGATATGCTGGGCCAATGTTTCAATAATGGGTGTGTAAACCACAGGAGCGAATAATTTTTCCATAATGGGTGGGTACAACTATAGGATGAAACCCTAGATGTATAACAGCTGCAAGTGATCGTGAGTTGTTTTGACCGTGAGAAGTGCATGTAAAGACCCTACGTGATCAGGAGATACCGATGAAGTTTTATTTCATCCTTGTGAATAAAGGGTTAATTCTAGTGGCGTGGTGTGTCACAACAAAAATATATAATTTGAAAATCCTAAACTCACGTGCGAGTCGAGGTTAGTGGAAACAATGATTTTAACAGTCTGGTTATAAATGTATTTCTCATCGATAGCGGGAATTTTTAGTGTCGCCCGTGAGTGAACCGGGTGGGTCCTAATAGTATATTTTGTTATTATAATTTTCAATTTCTTTGAGTTGGCATAATAGAACTTATTATGGTAATATCTAGTGATAAGTTACCAAATGTTTTAACGATAGTAGATTGAGTGATATGACTATCGTGCTGGATACTCCGGGGAGAGTAAAATTAATTTTGTGCAGCACCAACTGAAATAGGGTTGGGCTTATATTTAATGATATCATAGACCTTAGTGAAAATGTTGTCTAGTTATATGTGTGAGTAGAAATTTATTATACCGATGTGACTCAGGATATATTATATTTTTGTCGAACAGCGAGAAATAGCTCATTATATATAGCGCCGAGAATTCGGGATAGTGAGAGCAACATGTTTTATGGATATATAAGCATGGAATAGTATACTTTTATGTCAACATACATAAATTATGGGAAGGTATATATTATGGACTGAGGGTCATTACGGATCTCGACGATCGACTATGTTAAGTAGTAGTGTATCGGGGGGGGTTCCTTGTTGGGATTTTACTTCGCGAGACATCCCATGCATGAAAATAGCGAACGTCGGGAGTGGGACAGAAGTTTGGTCGATAGTACATAAGTTCGTACCTTAGTCATTTTAAAAATACAAACATAAATTTAGAGTTGATAATTGTATTATGACTCAAGGGTTGCCTAGTCCTAGTAACATTATGAATAAAGCAATGATGCCACTGATAGAGTGTTTAAGTTATGACTAGTGGGGTGATTGAGTGTACCCTTACCATATCAGTATGCCAAGTGAGCGAAAATTGATTCAAGAAGGGTATATGGTATTTGAGCAACAATGCGAGAAATATAGGGTGTATGGGCGCCCTAGGTAATTAAATCTAATATTGTTCCCTATTTTGGATATATGGGATAAGGAAAATAAATATAGGGGTTTAGATATCGGGATTTGAATGTCCGGTCATTTATAACGATTAGAGATGTAGTCGGTAGAATAACAAATATATCAGGCTATACATGACTATGGTAATAGAATTTAAATGAAGAGATGTTTGGCTAGATTCCTCTTGTAGCAGACCACCTGTCTGTTGCAATTAGGGTGGACCATTCAAAACCAACAGAGGTTTCTCAAACCGTTAGGGATTTCTAAGTAGTATTGGGAGAATATTCGTAAGTATTTTATCGCAAAGATGGTTACAATCCTAGTGTAATATCCCGAGATTTTTGGGACAATAAATTAATTAAATTTGGGAGAAAGAAATATTATTTTAATTGGAGAATTATTAAATTGGCATTTGAGGTCAAAATTTGAGGATGTTAGAAAGTAATTCGAATGGAAATTTTAAGTGTACGGTTGATTCCGAAAGGATCGAGATAGTCAAAATGACTGTACTTGGGTCTTATTTGGGTTCCGAACTATTTTATGTTTGTTTCGCTCGAATTAAAGTAATCGAGTCATTTAAAGCTGTGTATTTTGGGATACAAGGCTTAAAAGCCTACGGGAGAAACAAATCTCATTTGAGATTAAGAGAAAACCCTAGAAAGAGAGAAAGAGAGAGAGACAAAAGGAGAAAGGAAGAAGATAAAGAGAAGAAAAGCCTGGGAATTCCGCTAAATTCGTGATTTCGAGGGAAATTCAGACTCTACAACTTTGAGACAAGTGATTAAACCTGCTAAATAATTGTTGTGTATAATTTATTTCATGATTTGTGGTTAAATTTCTGAAATTTGGGATAAATATGTTAAAACATAGATTTTGGGATAAATCTTACATTTGATGTGTCTAGGATGAATTTGAGGTTGTAAATTAGTTGGGTTGAGTTATTTGATGTGTATTAATGCTAGCAATATGTTAGGGTGAATAATTTTGGACGGAAGTATGTATTTTGGAGTTTTTGAGAAGTGGAAGTTAGTAAAAATGGAGTTTGGCCGAGGTGACTGGGGGACGGTCGACCGCGCCTTAAGGGAAGGGCATACTGTCTTCGAGGTTAGGCATAATTGAAAAGCGTAGTCGACAGCGGTTAGGAAGCCGGTCGACCGGGCCTCTGTTTTTGGCTCGAGTTTGGGAATTTAAGTTTATCCCCCTTTCCTTTGGGTTTCTATTTACGGGCCTTCCTAATTATTATATAATAGGAGATTAAGCAATTATGTGAGGGAATTAAGGATCTTAGAAAAGTGAGTAGATGTTTGGGGTCTATTTCATAATGAAATTTAGTGTGTATTCTATCTCTCATTTAAAAAATGAGAGAAAAATAAATAGATGATTGGACGTAAAGGTTTGGAGTTTTAGTAATTGATTTCAAGAGAGTGCGAATTTAAGTTATCGTATCGATTAGGTGGGAAATCCTCTTAATGTCGAGGTTAATAATTGAACAGTAATAAATGTTGATTGATGTGCATACGGATATAGATAATATCCTTAACGTAAATTGAATTGAGAGATTAATCAAAATAGATGTGAGGGGTGACCTTTAAGTGAGATAAAGTATAGTGTGTACAAAGTGGAGAAGTTATGTGAGTTATTGACGAATAGTATATCGAGAGTGAAATATACTAAATAATAATATTATTTCGTTTACGCCTAAGAGCGTAATAAGAGTATGAAAATAGTGTTATATATATACCTTGTGTGATGGTATACATTTATATGATGTGATGATGTAAATATATCTTGTGTGAATGATATATATATATGGAGCATACCCCCTCTATGCTATCATGGGAACTTGCGCGATGTGGGTGAGACCCCTGGCTTGAGGAGCAGGGTGCGTATAGTTCCCAGGTCATAGCGTCCATTTATTATTGTGTGATTTTTAGTAGGGGTGAGACGTGGTGGGTATGTTTCGTCTCACTTTCGGGGAGGAACTATGATCGCTTCCCGTACGTTTTGATTTATTGTTTTACCATGGCGGTGTGATAATAGTCCGATATATGGTAACCAGGGATAAAGTGAGTAATTCATGGAAGATGATAGCATTAAGAACCTGCATCCTCGAGTTATAGCTCGCTGGGATGGTTATTATTATACTTGTTTGAATAGTATATTAATTGTATATGATTATGTGATATCATTTTTTTTGTCTCTAGAGTAAAGAGACATAAGAAGATTGATTGAATCTCAATTCGGGAGATTTTATCTGAACAAATTGCGATGAATACATTAAAGTGAAAATGAAGAGTAGATAGTTATATGAGTATATATATTAGTTTGGGTATCGAGGGCATAATGTACCTCAATGACCAATATTGCCAAGGAGTAGTGTATCGGGGGGGTTCCTTGTTTGGATTTCGCTTGCGAGACATCCCACACACGAAATGTCGTGCACTGTTGAGAATTGAGAATAATAAATTAATCACATTATATAAGAATTTGGGTTATATGCGTCATGCATTGAGGGCATAATGAATATTAATAATCAATACTGCCCTAGAGTAGTGTATCGAGGGGGGTTCCTTGTTTGGATTTCGCTTGCGAGACGTCCCACGCACGAACTGCAGTGCAGTATTGAGAATTAGGAGAAGTTTAGTCCTTAGCATTTAGATTCTATTAACTCATTTATGTATATCACTAGAATATGAGAAATTATAGTAAGAGAAATGTTTATGTATATTTATATGTTTTCTAAGTTGACGAATAATTGAGATTATGGTAATATTAGAAGTTGAGGGTAGGATTTAAATGGAATATTAATTGAGTATAAATTTTGGGTGTAGGTTAGATTATTGCCCTATATAGTTTTGGACAATTATTTGAGGATAATGTGTATACGCTTAGATGCGCGCTTTAGATGAGAGGTGAGTTGGATTTATGGAGAGTGCGACTCCACTTTAATTATGTCATAATGCATTTATAATTATTATGCATTTTAATGCACTTGCTAAAAATGTTTTCACACCTCGGGCTCTGACCCGTTTATATTTTCTTCTTGCTATATATATTGTATTATATTAGGTGTTCCTCTGCAAGGACGCCATTGATGATCCATCCAGTGCATTCGAGGAAGCTGTGGTAGTAGCGAACTGTTGCGGTATTTTAATATAGTCGATTCCTATCTTTTGTATATCTAGATTAGGATTCAGTTTGTATATCGGGTTTATACCCAAGAGTTCTTGTTGTAACATTTGTTTATATTTATCTTCATTAGACTGTTATATTGTATGTGACCCGATAGCTCATTCGGGTATTTCCTTTTTGTACATTTGATAGTACTCTGGTACTCATCCCTAAATTTATAGCACGCGTGTGTTCTTTTTCTTATTCTATAGTTGTTATGATGTTAGTCGGTTATTGCTTTGTATGTTTTTTTTGGCACCCTCCTTTTGTGGTAGTGGGTTGTTAATTGTGTTTATTTTAGAATCGTCAGTAGATGCTGAGAATGGTCCACTCGAGATTTCTGATTATTATAGTATAGGGTTGGCCAGCCGTTATTATTTTGAGCGGGGTGTCACACCTATATGGGTGATAGTGGATTAGTTGACTGAAGTAGATCACATTATGACATTTAGCATTGATCATACTTAGAGACAATATGCTTTGATCTTATATAACCATTATAGTGAGGTTACATAGGGTACCGTTTATTATTGTGTCCAAGTAGAACAAGATTTTTGTCTCCCAATTTTGAAAGAACTTTCACGAGGCATGGATACTGAGTTGTGATTGGGTATGATCTATTATTCGCAGAATATTGGGCAGACTAAGAGGAGAAATCTGATATTGGAAGATAAATTATGTTTGTACCCTTGAATCTTAAGGGAGGATGAGAGACGTATGTTCCACTAGTGAAGTTGGTGTACTATAACTCTTATAGATTATTATTGGGCATGGTGCCAGTTGAAGTATGGTATGGTAAGTCTTAATGTTTCTCCTAATTGTGGGATAAAAGTGAGGAGCCAGGAACTATTGCGAATAGTAGAGATGATTTGAAACTTATAGTATATATTGTGTGTAAAATATATAGTGCACAATTAACCTACTTGTGTATGATAATCTCAAGATGAGATGGTATTTATCTAAAGAACGGTTAATCTATTTAAGTGTGTGCAGTAGAAGGTTATATAGTGAATATCTAGAATTAATTATAAGTAGTGAAACTTAAACTGTAAGGCTTGGACAATAACCTACGTGATAGGGTAACCTGGGGTTAAAATGATCATAAGAGAGGTGTTCATTGTTGGGGTATTCGATAGCGAGTAGTATGGGCGGTACTGAGTAGTCTACTTGGGAGCGCAAGTATGTGATGTGAAATACTTATCCAGAATTATTCTTTCCTGCTATACTTTTGCTTTCCAAAATTCGGGATGAAATTCCATTGTAAGGGGGGAAGTATGTAATACCCCATATTTTTAACGACTTTTAAAATGGGATTAATTAGAATTAATTGTGGTATAATTTGAAATTAATCCAGATTTAAATATTACTCTATAATAAAGTAATATGTGATTTAAGTTGAATATTACTTAGTGATTAAAGTAATATATATGGTTATGAATTTACAATTGATTATGACTTTATAAACTTGTCGCGAATTATGTGTACGACAATTATGGTAATTAAGTCGGGACTCGCATTTGAGTCGTGTTGGGATTAGAATTAAATGAAATAAAAGTGAATTGTTTTTATGTCATCCGAATGGTTTCTTTGATTGCCCCAAAGTGTCCGAAACGGTTCAAATAGTCGAAAAAGTCTACTTGGGTGTTTGATTTGGGTCTCGGGGCACTTTGGAACTGAAAGGACACCCTAGAGGGGTATTTCGATCATTTTACAAGGGAGCTGAATAGTAACTTTAGAAATCTGAGTTTATTTTGTAAGTAAAGGGATTATAGAGTTTAGGTTCATTCACCAAAAATAACAGGAAAAGATTTAGGGGAGATTGAGAGACTTTCTATGGGAGAAGAATAGACTTTTCTAGGAAACCAAAAGACAACCACCTTGCACCACCAAGAGCCACCACCACAACTTTCGAAAGTTGGCCGGAAAAAGAGAGGACCACCAGTAGAGTATCATCCCCAACAGATCAGACCTACAATCTAAAGGCAATTGATTAATTATTACAATCTTAGCTTTTATATTGTCCATGTTAGGATAGTTAGGAAAATTCTGAAAAGTTGCATGACCAAAGATAAATTTGTGATAATTTTAAATGAATCTTTGAAACAGATATTATCTAGGAATGATCTCTTTTGAGTATAGAGTAAACTCCATGAATTTTGTATTATATTTCGAAGAAATTCGGGATTTACACTCTTATTGATGATAAAGTAAAAAATTAGAGTTCTTGAGACTAAAATGGAATTTGAGTAAATTAATTCATGTTAATGATGTTTAAATCATTATGGATACAATTGAACTTATTCATATATGAAGGTATATGATCTGGATATCATGAAATTAAATTGGGAATCATTTGGAGAAGAAAAATTGGAGTTTATATGATGTTGATGGATAAATAAACAAATATGAGTTTTCTGGAAATATTATGTTTTAAATCCAACCTTCTTGATGATTTTAGGTGGTTTGATTATTAGAAATCATTTATACATCTTGGTTTATCATATGGAATGAATATTTGGGAGTTTAGGACTATTTGATAAAGGTTTTGATGATTAAAAAGTATGAAACCTGTAGGAAAAACAATGCAGAAAACTGGGCAATATCTGGTCCACCGATCGATCGACTCAAGACTGTCGATCGATCGACCAGAATCATTGATCGATCGACTCCCTCTGAAAATGTGAATTTTTTTTAATTGTTGATTAAATCCCAAACTTTGAGGAAACTTTGATGATAATTAAATGAACTTAATGGGACTTAGATAAGGGCAGTAGGATATACCTAAGACCAGGAAAATATTATTTTTGGGATTTTTGAATGAGGGGAAACTAACGAGTGTTAATAAATGAGTTATTATCAAGACTTATATTACTTGGGATTTAAATTGTATAAATGATCATTTAAGGTTGGGGCCATTAGTAAGAGAGTTATTAATTACCGGTATAACCTTAGGAATATGTGGGATTAACCCTGAGAGATAGAATGACGGGTTAAGAATGAATTAAGGGTTATCGAGAATTAAACCTAATTAAAGATGAGTTTAATTTATAGAATTTCAGAAGTTGTGATGACAAGGACAAGTAGGGTGTACACATTTACCTACTAAATTAGGTAATGGAATACTTATTTAATCTTTGAGTAATGAGTGAGGCTTGGGAATATAAAATAAAGAAGTAACGTCATAATTTTTAATACGTAGGATTTGATTGATAAAAATACTACGTATGGGAATTATCATATTGTTGTGTGAATGCCTTATGGATGTTATATTTATATAGGTGTATGAATACCTATATTATAGTTTATTATGTTTATGACATACCTACACTACTTGCTATCGGGGTGGAGGTTTCGTGTTGTGGACGGTCTTATCATGTGCGCCTATTTGGGAGGATTACCCTGAGGATATGACCTTGCATACGTGCTATCGATGAGATTGATAGTTCAGACGATTGAATGGGAACGTAGGTATGTGCGTGACCCATTTGGTTGGGGAATATGCTCGCCTCCAATATGTTTGTGTTATGTTATATGATTCGTGAGCGACACCGACTCATTAGTCCTCTAAAGAGTGACATTATTATCAGGACATGATAGCAGAGTATGCATGCACCGCAGTTGTCACTGGGGAGGTTTCGTATTAGTATATATATAATTAGTGTGATACTATATATATAAATTGTGATGTAATCTACTATGTGACATAGTAGATATAGAGATTTAATCTTCTGTGTGATATTGTAGATTAAAAATATTAACTTCGATTCAATCTACTTTGTATTGTTGTAGATAGAAGTAAATAATTGAATTAAGTAAGTGAACACTTAATTCCAAGGTTGTAACAAGACTAGTTCATATTAAAGAGATATGAATATGAATAATTATATTACATATGGTATGGGACATACGGGTTTATGATATGGGTTAAAATTATGTTGTGGAAACTAGTTAGCAAGGAACCCTAACTAGGAAGATAATAAGATAGGATAGGTGTGCACGCTAGATGAGAGGTGAGAATTCTCAAGAGAGAGCCCAGAAAACTAACATGTACATAATAAATGCTTATTTGTAATTGTTAAGCACTTGATATTGTTAAAATCTTTTACAATCGTGATCTGACCCATTTCTTTGCATATTCTCTTGTCTACTATATCTTGTATATCAGGTATCAAGCAGTAGGATGCCCAACATAGATTATGGATGTTCCGGTGGATTATAGCTACTAGCAGAGATGCGGATTTTGTTTAGACGCTTTCTTTCTGCTGATTCACTCATCTGTAGCATCTACTTCATTTAGGGTATGTCGCCCAGGATTCTAGAGGTTGTAATTATTTATGTAAGCATTGTAGATATCAGTTTTATTTAGGGTGAAAGTTATAATATCATTGGAGAGTATTCCAGGCACATTTATTCTTGTTGTAGTTAATTCAGTTGTGATGTGTTGTTGCGTATTATTATTCCGTGTCGAAGAGTGGTTTTAATTAAATTAAAAATGGAGAAAAGTTTTTGACACTTAGCTTAATTAACTATTAGGTGATTAATAAAGAAATTGGTTTCGACAGTGATGCTGAGAATGAACCAACTGGATATTCTGATTTAATTAAATGAAAGATTGATCACTCGATATTTAATTAGGTGGGTTGTTACACGAACCTCCTGAACATGCATACGTTTTTATCTTGTTTTATTTACAAAAGCTAACTCATCCAAACACACAACCATGCTGAAACGGTTCTAAGTTCTAATTATTTTGATGCCATGGCCCTCATTTTCCAGGTATTTTCTCTTCATTTCATCTTTTATGTGGCTTTTTCTATTTTTTTAATCAAATTCTTAGTATTTATGTATACACAGCTACTCATACACAAATGCAAATTTAAGGATTTTAATTGACGAACTATTTAGTATTCCTTTGGCATGGTTATTCTTATTTAATGCAAGTTGACAAATCAACAAACTTATTAGTCTTTGAATCATTTGGTGTTGTAATTATGTAGAATTACAATTCAATAAATGGTGTGTTTCGGTTTAATCATAGATGGATTTAAATTTTATAATGGTCGTTCGTGTATGTCACATAGATTGTATGGGTGAACTTTTTAATCAGGATAATTAGTTATCCTACTATTAATAATTTTTTTAGCATAGTTGGCCTAATAAATTAAGGAGGAGCTATTCCAACACTCCTTTTAGCTTCTCCCACACCTTTTATTGTTTCAAGAAAAAAATACCCCAAATTTTCATCATCTTTTATCATTAATTATGCAACATAAAATACCACTTTTTAAAACTGCTTTTTAAAAATAAAAAATATTTTATATATAAAAACTTTCTTTTTCATAAATAAAAAAACAACTTTTTTTTCCAAAAAAAATGATTTCTATACATCATTTAATGGATGTGAGTCCGTGCTAGCGCAACAAATCACACCATTTATTCCCACAAAAACGGTACAAGTTATTAAAAACTAATTTATAAAACAACATTCTTACATTGTTTTGTATAAATATATATAAAAACTAAGAAAACAATTGTTTTTAAACAAATAATTTTTTTATAAAGAAAACAATTTCTTAATGGTTAAAATAGTTTGTTATATGAACAAAATAACATTGTTTTTTCAAAAACAACTTTTTACAAATGGGTGACATTCCTATAACTTACTGTTTTGGGGTAGCAAATCTTTCATTTCTCTAGGTTTATGTGATGGAATGGAAGAATAATATAAGTTTAGAAAAAAAAATTTAAAATATAAAATGCTAATATTTATTTCATGAAGAAATTAAACACACAAAATACTCTTAAAGTTGTGAAAAAAGAAAAATCACAAAAATAAAAGTTGTCTCTAAAACGTAAAAAGTTGTTTTAGAAAAAACTTTTAAAAAAATCAATGATATTTTTTTTATATAACAAACTATTTTAAGCGTTAAGAAATTCTTTTCTTTATAATTTTTTTTAAAAACAACCGTTTTCCTAGTTTTTATATATATTTATAGAAAACAATGTAAGAATATTTTTTTATAAATTAGTTTTTTAAAACGTGTACAGTTTTTGTGAAAAAAAAATTGATGTGGTTTGTGGCTCTGGCGCGGACGCACATTTATTAAGTGATGTATACAAAAAAAAATTTGCCTTTTTTAGAAGTAAACATTTTTTGGAAAAAAACTTGCCATTTTTTTATTATAAAAAAGACGGTTTTTATATAGTAAACATTTTTTTAAAAAAAATAGCTTTTTTTTACTAAACACATTTTTAATATAAAAATATAGTTTTTGTTATAAAACAAACTGTTTTTAATATAGGTCTTTTATTAAAAAAAAATACAAAAATGTTTTTTTAATAGTTAAAGCAGCTTACAACACTGTATTTTATGTTCATAATTATATTTTTTTTAATTAGGTACATAAATGGGAAAAAACTTTACAAGGATATATTTGACTTTGTAGTACACTACTAACAAAGTGGTATTTTATGTTGGGTAATTAATGATAAAAGATGTTGATTAATGAAGGTATTTTTGTCTCCAAACAATAAAAGGTGTGGGGAAAACTAAAAGGAGTGTGGGAATAGCCCCTCCCATAAACTAACCTTTATTCATTTTTTGATATGTGTAGTGCCACAAGTATTTGATAACTTTATTTTGTTTACATCTAAAAAGTCCTAAATGTGTGTTTGATATGTGCTGATTTCTACTGTGTATACGCGAATATAAACATGATAGATTTATTAGCTAAACTTATAAGGTTTATTGGATGATTTTAAGGTTATTTTACCAACTGTAACAACTTTCATTTTCTCACGTAAAGGTTGGTCAGGCACGATATGCCGAAGATGGGGCCTGTCGATCAATTAATACCATTCACAGCACAACGTAATATAAATATTATAATTTAAAAAAGGCCGATACTTTAAACTTTATGAATATATCCATGACAATAAATAAACACCAACAACAACTAAATAATGAATTCAACAGCAAGTAAATACCACAACTCAACATAATGTAAATAAATAAATAAAGTTTATGGGATTTTCAATTACTAGAAATATAATAGTTGTTGGTTGCTATCGACGTTTGTACCACGATTACTATTATGTTTGCCCCGATAAGCTGTATATGCAATGTTTATAACTACATATCATATATAGATTTCCTGCTTTTAAAAAATAATGGGGTTCCATATTCGATGAATACATAAACACAATGGGTTTATTGTTGCAAGTAGTGGCTGATGTGGGGTTTCACCTCTTCCATTTTTATTTTATTTTATTTGCTTTCATATATTAATGAGTCTGGTAACTTGACTTTTGTGCGTAGTCGTTGTTGAAGCCAAGTTAATAAAAAATCTCAATTACCTACAAAATATAACAAACTAAAGTGTAGAGGTAAGTAACGGTATCAATCCACATCAAGGGCGTAAAGTGAGGGAAAAACAATTGTAATTCACTTTTATTTTATTTTTAGGATTTTTACTTTTTGTATATTTTTTTTACCTTTTCAATATTAAAACAATTTGGTTGAGGATGTGAAATAACATTAACTAAATCAAAGATGTAAAGAACAAACTAAAAAGTGACTAAAAATATGAACAAATTCTAACACTAAAATAAGAGACATAGTGAGGTAAATAAATGTGAGAACAATCAAGGAGTGGGACTACACCACAAATTTTAGCTATTCTAACTAATTATTTTAATTATTTTAATTCTCCCAAATTAATATCAAAACTACAGATCAACTCTCGTTGCAAATATAATTTTAATAGTAAAATTTTATAAAATTAAGTTTAACCCTCCACAACTCTAGAAAATAGATTTATACTCCTTTTAATTAATCACTCGCTAGGATCGATTCATCAAAATTTATGTAATTCTTAGAAAATGAAATGTAGAGTTTAAATTCAAGGAATAATACCACACTTAAGAAACCCCTATCTCTAGTTCGAATTTAAAATGGGTATTATATCTCAAATTTTAATTTTCTCTCGAAAATCATTTACCCTCTCTCGAGGCGTAAATTTAAGGGTGAGAGCTCAAAATTAATATTCAAAGGGAATTTTTAATTAATCAAACAATTAAATCAAAATAGCATCAAATAACGGTTCACCCCACCTCTTGAAAGGGGATTTATCTTAACATGATATTAAACATGATGAACAAATAATCAAAGGCTAATAAAATAAAATAGAAGAGAAGAGAACAATCAAACTCAATCTCTTGAAGTGAAATGGAACTCTAATTTCTTTGAAATCAAGCCCTATCCATCCAATATGAGCATCCAACAATAATCAATTCAATATAATACTCAGTTGAATTTCTCACAAATTTCTCACTCACTAATCTCTAACAAAAATAAAAATAAAACTATTTACAAAAATTTATTTTCCCTAATTTATTTTTTACTCTAAACTATCTATCTTCTTCTCCAAGTCTCTCTAAAATAATATCCTCTGTCAAAATGGCCTTCATCTTCTTTAAATAGTAGGCATGGAGCTAAGGGTAAATTAACTAAGGATTAAATGGACATGAGGGGTGTGAGGATAAGTTGGGGTTAAAATGGAGAAATGCACAGATTTGCATGGATTGTGTGAGGTCATGTGAATGAGGGGTGAGGGAATAAAAATTAGATTTGGTTAATGGGCATTGGGGTAAACGGTGTTAGGATGAGTTGAGGGTAATTTGGGAATAATTGGGGTAATTGGTTTAATAGACATGTGGGGATTTGGGTAAGTTGGTTTTGGTTTTGTGTACGTGTGGGAAATCGTGTTTGGTAATAGGAGAAAAAGAAATGAGTTTCGGTTGCTTGAAGTGGGAAATGGGTTAGGATTTTGATTTCGATCGGAGAAACTATGAAGGTTCGATGTCGCGGGTTGGAAGAAGGGATGGATTGGGTATGGAGTAGGGGAGCGGGACAAGGATGCCGGGTTTATGAAGTGGTTTGAAGGAGTTTAGAGAAAATGGGTCTGCAAGTTCCAGTCGGGGCTGCCATGGCGGGTCAGAGGGTATCGGGTTCGGTTTGAGATGGTTTGGGTATTGCGGGTTTGGGATGAAATGGGTTCACCGTAGTGGGGTAGGTCTGGCCGGAGGTTGGTCTCGGGTTTAGGAGGTATGGCGACGAGTTGTCGAGTTTGTGGGTTAAGGAATTTGGTGGTCGTGTTTGTGTAGTGGAGGTTTAAGAGAGAGGAGAAAGGGGTATGACTATGGAGGGTTTGTGTTTTTGTTATGGAGGTGAGAGGAGAGAGAGTGTTGTGAGGTTGAAGATGGGTGTGAGGGGTGGTTGAGTGTGCGAGGGTGTAAATTAGTTAGTGTGTGGGTGAGGGTGAGGGTGAGGGTGTGGTGTAGGATAAGTATGTGTGTGTGTGTGTGTGTGTGTTAGTTACACCCTAAAAATTAAACTAAAACTAAACTAAAAAAATAAAATTAATAAAGCTAGAAATCTAAAAATAAAATCCTACTCTAAAAATAAAATAAAGACTCAATTAATAAAATAAATGAAAGAAAATAAAAATACAAATCAATGAAAACTAAACTAAAATCCTAAAAAAAATGTAAAATATAATAATGCTAAAAATAAAATCCTAAAAACTAATCCTAATAAAATAAGACAAACTAAAAACTAATAAAAATCAAAATAAAAATAAAATTACACTAAATAAAAAGAAATAGAAAAATATGCAAATAAATTCTAAATATCCTAAATAAATCTAAAATAAATTCTAAAAAATAAAACGACTCAAACTAAAAATCTAAAAAAAATAAAAAGGCATAAACTGGACACACAGGGCTTCGAGGTAGGTTTAGGGACTGGTTTAGGCTCGGGTATGGTTAAGAGATAGGGTATTAGCTCCATTTTTTATGTAATTTGCCTTGAAATAACACTTCTGACACCGCAACTGCAATCAAGCCTGCACATTAAACGTTTATGCGCATAAGAACCAAATTATCGAGAATTCGGGGTATAAAATGTACACTTTTGGGTTCTTATCACCCCTCCCCCCCCCCCCCCCCCCCCCCAAAAAAAAAAATAGAGCATTGCTAGTCCCCGAGCAATAAGATAGAGACAAAGATAAGAAACCAAAAGTGTACCACTTTCGCGGAAATTTGTGATTGCACGTAGCATGTGCAACAAGCCTTTAAACCTATATGTTACCCTACAGGACGAGTTGTGTCTCCTGAGGGTTTGCAGGGAACATACCCACAAAATTCTTTTTTTGCAAACGGTAGTCAATCTCTTATTAGACGTAGAATAATCGCACAATCCATCACATGAGAAATATTTTGGAAAATATAAGCTAGAAGTGCATAAAATTTTTAGCTATATGAATAATCAAGTAACATCCTTCCTATAACTCAACGTGTGTAGTGTGAATCAGTCAAATGGGTTGAGTATCATAAGAGTAATTCCTAGATCGCCTTTTCGGAATCAACGTTTCAACTTTCAAATTTCACGGGATATAGCTCTCTCAAACGAACTCACGAGATTTGGGTTAGTGTATCGCTCTTGTGCGTGATAAGGTGAGTAAATATAAGCAAGTTCAAACGTCTCACACACATATAAGGAAGAACAAACATATAGAAAGAAAAATGTTCCCATGAAAGAATGATAATCACTATAATGAGAACGTCGAGTTATTCACCAGGTTGACTTTCATTTGCCCAAGCACCTAGGAGAGAACATAGATTCATATAGGTGAAGGGAAATGAGAGGGATGGGGTGAGGTAGGTAGGATGAGTGGATGTGTGGAATGATGGATATAAGATGGATGGATATGTGATGTGTGAAAGGAGTGTTCAATACATGAAGAACAAGTGTCTTTATTTCAGAAAAAACTAACTACAAATTTTCTTTTTTTTTGCCTCTCTCTCTTTTCTTTTTTTTTTCAAATTTTCTTTTCTTTTTTTCTTTTTTTCTATTTTTCTATTGTTTTCTATTTTTCTATTTTGTTTCTTTTTCTTTTTTTTTCCTCTTTTATACTCTCAACTCTAAAGACATTTTACATTTGGAACAACACTCTTTTTCTCAAAATGATGGATGATATGTAGATGATATGTGATGGTGTGGGGAAATATATGGGAATATGGAAGAGCATGGGAATGTAATGGAAGAAGTGAAGGGTAATTGGTTGCTGTATGGATGAAAATGTAGTGATCGGGACAAATTTTAAGACACGTATTCTTTACAACTCGAAAGAGATGTCGTTCTCAGTGATCAAGCCAAAATTTTACGAAAAATAATGAGATCATACAACGATTTAAGTGCGGACCCAAAGGAACTTGAATCAACTTGTGACTCGGAGATTGCGTACAACACTCTGAAAGGGTGAAAGACACAAATCTCACAAGCTAAAGTCTCTACTAGTGATCCTTAAGGTTGTCTTAGGAATTGTAACACTCTTCAACTCTAAACCGCAGTGACGTGATAAGTGTGCAAATTTTTATTGAGTCTAGAAATTCATGGTGCAACATGCATTATTATCTATTACATAAGCTATTTATAAAAAGATAAATCCTCTAGCTTGATTCCAAGACTTAAAAAATGGATGATAGAAAATTCAAGTCAATGAGTGAGATGAAAGAAAACTGCACGAAAATTTTAAAAAACAAGTTCAAAAATCCAAAAAATTCAAAAGAGGTAGAATTTTGATAAATTTCCCAACCCCAAACAAAAAGGAACATCGTCCTCGATGTTAAGTATAGTGATTTTTAAGATTGATAGCATAAGGCAGGAAAAAGATTACCAGAATCAACTGCTAATGAAGTGGACCGATGAAGCTAAGAATAAACCTGAATAAATGATACGAGAAAAAAATGTGTACAACTCTGTAACATTGTAAAGCATTGGGTGATGTGAAACACAACCCCAGACAGGATGAGACTCATACAAGAAACGATGGGTTGCCTCCCGGTAGTGCTAAGTTTAATGTCTTCATCCAGACCAATGGAATCTCACCCTAAAGATAAGATCAAGGAAAGCGCAAGGTAGCAGGAAAAGTGGGTGATAAGAATCACCCCAAACAAGACTGAAGTGTTAGTCTTGTTGGATAAAGGATAAAAGGGTCAATGCACTTGTATGGAAAAGTGCATCACATGATGCATAGCATCGGTGGACCATGGGTGGGTGGGTATTAGGGTGAAAGTGAGAAAGGAAATGGCAAGGTGAAGAGGTATCGGTCACGAGCCTTATTGAGCTTAATGGTGAGGGAAACTAGGGGCCTATAAGCATGGTGCTCAAGCTTAATGGGGAGGAGAAATGGTGGGGAAAGTGGAATGGATTGGGCCTCATGAAAATCACAATTCCGTTCTATAAATGGGTGACGATAATGGCCACGCCATGACACACCAGGGAGCTAACAGGAAGAAAAATCAACACTGCAAGGAAGTGGTGTGCATGGAGGAGCAAGCTCGATGTCACAGAAGTGGAGATTATCGCCACATATACTCTCATTAATGGTGTAGGGTGGGTTCAAGTAAGGACCTAGATAAACATAGGTGAATTGTTGAGGAATAATGACTAGGTCCAAATAAGCCGGTGGTGGAGAAGGTGGAATAATGGGTGGGTCGGGTGGGATAAATGGTCGAGTAAGATGACCCAACTCAAGTGTACGGGCCACACACTCGTCAGGAGGAGTAAAGGAATACTCACAAGGGAGTGTGGTATCTAAGGATGGAGTGGTCAACTTCTTCACAAGAATATCATCGATGAATATGGTGGGTGGGTAAGACGAGGCACCAAGATCGGAGATAGAGGAATCATTAAAAATATTGGGCTCAAAGGGATCCATGCAAGATGGGACATCATCCATATCCGGAGAGGTAGGAACTATCTCGTATTCTATCTAGGGAAAATGGTGAGTACTCGTTGCTGGAGCTAACCTAAAAGATATGGGCATGTCAAAGACATAAGAAATTGGGACATAAGTTAAAATCTCAAGCGTATCTTTGGATATCACGGGAGTGGGAAGCTCAAGTGTGGGTTCCTTTGGATTTCACGGGAAAAAATCAGTCTCACTAATGAAAGGTAAGTCAACACAATTATCGACGTTGGACCCGGACCATGGAATGATCTCAACTTCGAGATTCTCAGGGTGGTAGGGTTGGTCACACTCAAAATCCGTGGCAGAAGACAACGCATTATCACTCCATGTGGGTGTGACAATGGGTTGGCTTGAGGTAAAATCCGACTCGATCGCACACTCAAATTCATTAAGGCGTTGTTCAAGACGTTGAAGGGATTCATTTTGATATTGAGTGGCTTGCTCTTGCTCGATGATAAATTGTTGCAAGAATGCCTCGAGAGCGGAGATGGAGGATTGTGGTGGATTGATGGTTGGTGGTGGCGGTTGAGGTGGACACAACTCGCTACTAACATCTGAAAACAGAGAATACTCGTATGAAATGTGTGGAGCGGGGTCAAGTGCATCATACATGAAAGGATCGCTTTCGTGATAGACAAATGGTTGATATTCAGTGGGTGCACAGTAACGAAACTGGTCGGGATGGGGTCCACTAGGTTTCCATGACGACTGTTGGAACGTGTGAGGATCCACAACATTGGCTTGGGATTTGTATTGCGTGAAAGGGTGATTAGGCCTCCACGAATAACTGAGGTACTCAAACCACTCGGGATTGGGTATATCATGACAATGGGCCGAGGTGGGTTTCCAAACAGTTTCATATGTATACACATATTCCATCGTGGGTTCGGATGGATATGAAAAATATCGACACTCATGGGACAAGTGATTGGCATATGAACAATGGGTGCACGACAAAATATGTGACGCGTTAACACTCATCATCGGAGGCGATGAAATATGAGGTGCGTACGCATGAGTATCAACGACGTGTGTTTGAGAGTTAAAGCCACTAAGTAAAATGGAGAGGTGGGGCTCAGGATCAACTTCAAACATGATATGAGAGAATGAGAAATGGTCAAAGTAATCCCGTAAAGGACGTTCTTCGGCCATGATGAGAATTTTTTTTTTTATTTCAAAAGGAAAGAAAATATTTTTGGATTTTTATAAAATAAAATGAAGAAAATATTTTTTTGGGATTTTTATGGAGAAAAATAAGGAAAGAAAATGTTTTTGGATGTTTTTTGGAAGAAAAGAATGGGAAAAACATGGACTCTTAAATTTTGAACGAACTTACTAAAACCGACTACCAAAAAAATTAATTGGACACACACAAGACAAGGATAAATCCTAAATAGCACATAGCCAATTTTTATCTTAAAATTTAGTGAAAGGGTAGTCAAATTTTAATTAAATCCGCGGGTGATAAAAATCACAGAAATTAACTTTCTGATCTCCTTTTCAAAAATGTTCTCCTATTGGGCTATCTAGTTGATTGATTTTAAATTTAGTGATAGGTAGGGTAGCACACAATTCGTAAGCGAGTGAGTCGGGTGATGAAATCCCTTCTCGTGAATGACCGGTTGTAGGTCTTAGTAATTTAATTCATCACACCATTCAAAAATAAATGCGATAATAAAATCACACAAGAGCACGTAATCACACACAAGAATTGACTCGCTGACAGGAGAGGCGCAAGGGTTCAAGAGATGTAACTCCCACGATTTTTACGTCATGGGATGCTAAAAAATTTGAGTCGACCGGGGGGAGATCACGCCTATCTCAGTCGACCCCGAGAGTCCTACCGACCCAAAGTAGAGAGACTCCTAAATCCTCACCTTTGGACGCCCTCTCTCTACCTTGTCCAGTTTCCCTATCACATTTATCTTCTTTTTATTACAAATTTAAAATAAAAAATAAATGGTGTCTCTATGCACCGCAATACAAAAAGGCAACAAAGTACGAAAAATAAATGAACTACAAGATTAAATCCGCTTCAAGTGCTTCACGCTCCCAAGAATGGCAACGACGCCATTTGATAACTTGACTTTTGTGCGTAGTCGTTGTTGAAGCCAAGTTAATAAAAAATCTCAATTACCTACAAAATATAACAAACTAAAGTATAGAGGTAAGTAACGGTATCAATCCACATCAAGGGCGTAAAGTGAGGGAAAAACAATTGTAATTCACTTTTATTTTCTTTTTAGGATTTTTACTTTTTGTATATTTTTTTACCTTTTCAATATTAAAACACTTTGGTTGAGGATGTGAAATAACATTAACTAAATCAAAGATGTAAAGAACAAACTAAAAAGTGACTAAAAATATGAACAAATTTTAACACTAAAATAAGAGACAAAGTGAGGTAAATAAATGTGAGAACAATCAAGGAGTGGGACTACACCACAAATTTTAGCTATTCTAACTAATTATTTTAATTATTTTAATTCTCCCAAATTAATATCAAAACTACAGATCAACTCTCGTTGCAAATGTAATTTTAATAGTAAACTTTTATAAAATTAAGTTTAACCCCCCACAACTCTAGAAAATATATTTATACTCCTTTTAATTAACCACTCGCTAGGATCGATTCATCAAAATCTATGTAAATCTGAGAAAATGAAATGTAGAGTTGAAATTCAAGGAATAATACCACATTTAAGAAACCCCTATCTCTAGTTCGAATTTAAAATGGGTATTATATCTCAAATTTTAATTTTCTCTCGAAAATCATTTACCCTCTTTCGAGGCGTAAATTTAAGGGTGAGAGGTCAAAATTAACATTCAAAGGGAATTTTTAATTAGTCAAACAATTAAATCAAAATAACATCAAATAACGGTTCACCCCACCTCTTGAAAGGTGATTCATCTTAACATGATATTAAACATGATGAACAAATAATCAAAGGCTAATAAAATAAAATAGAAGAGAAGAGATGTAACAACCCGTCCTTTTGGGGATAGTTAAATTCCATACTTGGATATAAATTGAAAATTTGAGGAATTTCTAAGAATAGTGATTTTTGGGAATTTCTAAGGATTGGATGATTTTCGATGGGTGATACGTTTGCTTTTGGGATTAAGTCAATATGTCGAAGTATTTTAATTATATGTCACTATTGAGTAAAGCGACAAATGGTAAGATTTTAATTGGAAGATCTGCGGTGAGATGTATTGGATTAAAATAGGGGGTTGCGATCAAGTACCTCAGATGGAAATTTCGACTGCGCCGTGAGTCTCGGAATGGCCGAGATAGTCGGAAAAGAGTGTCCGATTGTCGAAATGGAGTTTCGGAGAATTTTAGAGTTAAAAGGGCTCGTAATTGAGTAAACGAGTCATTTTTGGGTTTTAAGGGGTATAAACCCTTTTCTCCCTATATAAGGAGGGATAGAGGGAGATAATAGAAAGAAAAGAGAGAAGAGAGAGAGGAAGGAAGAAAGTGGAGAGAAAAATGAGATTTCGGGCCAAACTCCGCCGGACTCGACTTAGGATCGTCGGATTTTATCCACGAGGCAAGTGTTTACTTGCTTTATTTATTTTTGAGCATAAATATCATATCGTAGTTTGGTATTAACAAACCCTAAAGATTTTGGGTTGGGTTTTCGTGGATAAGACGGGTTTTTGGGAGTTAAAACGAATAAACCCCAATAATATTTCAATTCGAGGAACTTAGGATTTAATCGAAATTAATTTTTAGTTTCGGGTTCGAGGATGTTTAGAACCCTTATTGTATGTGTAGATGTTGTTGGTTGAGGTTGTAGGACGTTAGAGATGGATATAAAAGCTTGGGAGAAGCTTTAATGGCCGAAACAGCTTCTCGAAGAAGAATGTGTCCGCCATGATCGATCGATCGAGCGTGGGGGATAGATCGATCGAACCATCGATCGATCGACGACCAGGGGTCGATCGATCGACCCTTCAGGAAGTTTGACAAATTTTCATAGGGTTAATTGGATGGGATGAATTCCAATTTTAATTGATTCTAGATTATTTAAGAAAGGAATTAAGTAATCTTTTAAGAGTAAATAGGCATCAAATGGAGGTAATCTATGGGAACCAAGTGAGTGTTTTATGTGCGTGACACTAAAACTATATTTTTGAGAAAAATAGAACAATTGATAAATTAAGAGGTTGGGGTTCCTAAAATAGGGTGGGGACCTCTAAATGATTGTTTAGATGAGAGTCCTTGGGTTTGTGGGAAAGAAATCCACAACCTATTTAATTTTAGGGTATTGTGGGCTTATGGATTATTAGGAGACTAGTGTGAGGACAATTACATTTCGAGTCCTAAGTCATTAATAAAATATGACTAAGAGAATAAGAAATGCATATTCCATGATTGGTATTTAATCATTGAAAATAAATGATTTTGAGAATGTAAAATATGAACGTTTTCAAATTGGAAAAATAAATGATTTTCATAAATGATAATTTATGTATACACACCTCTCTAAATCGCTATCATAAGGGAAGTTGCGCGCGTGAGGTGAAGCCCCCTGGCTAATGAATGCATGGTGGATATAGTCCTAGGCCATATGAGCGATTATTTTATGTTTTTCTGTGATGGTGAGGTAATTCTGGGTGTGGTTATGACTCTCCCGCAGGCATATGGCCGCTTCCCGACGTCTTGCATTGTAGGATCCTAGGTTGTCTTGTTGATAGACCCTGGAAGATGATAGCCACTTAGGGGGCGCACAGTAGGAAAACCTGGACAGGGGGTCTTAGAAACGTTATATGATATGTAATATAACTATTCTTAATAATGTGGGACATTATTTATGTTAAAGCAATTTATGATAATAAATTGGCTTTAAATACATTTCCTGGATGGAAGAAGGGAAATGGGATAAATGATTTGGCTTTATATACATTTCCTGGATGCAAGAAGGCAAATGGGAATATATGAGATGAAAAAGCATTTTTATGATAATAAAATTGGCTTTTAAATACATTTCCTAGATAAAAGAAAAGAAATGGAAAGCTTTGAGATAAAAAGAAAATGAAAATGAAATTGGTAAACATGTTGTAAATGAATTCTCATTCCGGGAGATATATCCGGAAGTGTAGCATGATACGTATATAAAATATGAGTACATATGTTTAAATTGAGTATTGAGGGTCTAATGGATCCCAACGATTGACCTTACCGAGTAGTAGTGTATCAGGGGGGGTTCCTTGTTTAGATTTCGCTCTGCGAGACACCCCACGCACGAACATGGCTTAGTGTTGGGACTGGGGAGAAGTTTAACCCTTAGTGCTCTAATATTAGAATTTCTTGTATGGTGTATATATATACATATCTTTCATGTACTGAGGGTCTAATGGATCTCGACGATCGACCTTGTCGCGTAGTAGTGTATAGGGGGTTCCTTATTTGGATTTCTCTTTGCGAGACACCCCACGCACGAACATGGCATAGTGTTGAGACTGGGGAGAAGTTTAGCCCTTAGTACTTGGAAATAACTAGGGTGGTTAGAAGATGGGTGATAGATTAGTTAGGCAGCGTAGCTTGACTAGGATGTATAGAGAGATGCGATAGGTGTGCACTATTAGAAGAGAGGTGAGGGGTATCTCATGGAAGTGCGATACCAAATTTAAATATGAGATAAAACCTTTTTTTTTAAATAAGGCATTTTTGCACTTGCTAAATATTTTCAAAACTCGGGTTCTGACCCATTTATCTATTTTTCCTCTCTTGCTATATATATATAGGTGTCCAGACACAGAGATGCCTGGATGACACATCTTTCGAGTCAGACGTCTGTTGTAGCAGCTGTGGATGCATGCAGGTTCTCGATAAACGCTTTTATCCTTATACTCTAGATAGGAGGTACTGTATAAACATTCGGGTTGATAACCCAACTGTATTTATTTATTCTTTTCCTCCTTTTAGTGCGGCATTCGATATGGTTGTATCATATTTGAACCGAGTGTTCGGCTATTTTATTTCATTTCAGTTTCATTTACATAAACTGCGAGGATGTTTTAATTGTGTGGGTGTTTAAAAAAAGAGTAGTTAAGTAAAATTTTGACGCCGACCTAATAAGTTATTAGTAATTAAATGGATTTTCGACAGTGATACTAATAATGATCCATATGCGACTCCTGTTTTAATTTGATATAGGAGTGATCGCCCAGTATTTTATTAGGCGGGGTGTCACATGACAACAATCAAACTCAATCACTTGAAGTGAAATTGAACTCTAATTTCTTTGAAATCAAGCCCCATCCATCCAATATGAGGATCCTACAATAATCAATCCAATATAATACTCAGTTGAATTTCTCACAAATTTATCACTCACTAATCTCTAACAAAAATAAAAATAAAACTATTTACAAAAATTTATTTTCTACTCTAAACTATCTCTCTTATTCTCCAAGTCTCTCTAAAATAATATCCTCTATCAAAATAGCCTTCATCTTCTTTAAATAGTAGGCATGTAGCTAAGGGTAAATTGGGTAGGGATTAAATGGACACGAGGGGTGTGAGGATAAGTTGGGGTTAAAATGGAGAAATGCAAAGATGTGCATGGATTGTGTGAGGTCATGTGAATTAGGGGTGAGGGAATAAAAATTAGATTTGGTTAATGGGCATTGGGGTAAACGGTGTTAGGATGAGTTAAGGGTAATTTTAGAATAATTGGGGTAAGTGGTTTAATAGACATGTGGGGATTTGGGTAAGTTGGTTTTGGTTTTGTGAAGGTGTGGGAAATAATGTTTGGCAATAGGAGAAAAAGAAATGGGTTTGGGTTGCTTGAAATGGGAAATAGGTTTGGATTTTGGTTTTGGTCGGAGCAACTATGGAGGGTCGATTTCGCAGGTTGGCATAAGGGATGGCTCGGGTATGGAGCCGGGGTGCGGGATAAGGATGCCGTGTTACTGGAGCGGATTGAAGGAGTTTAGAGAAAACGGGTTTACAAGTTCCATTCGGTGCTGCCATGGCGGGTCAGAGGGTATCGGATTTGGTTTGAGATGGTTTGGGCATCGCGGGTCTGGGAAAAGATGGGCTCACCGAAGTGGGGTAGGTCTGGCCGAAGATTGGTCTCGGGTTTAGGAGGTATGGTGGAGGTGGACGAGTTGTCAGGTTTATGGGTTAAGGACTTTGGAGGTCGTGTTTGTGTAGTGGAGGTTTAAGAGAGAGGAGAAAGGGGTATGGCTATGGAGGGTTTGTGTTTTGGTTATGAAGGTGAGAGGAGGGAGAGTGTTGTGAGGTTGAAGATGGGTGTGAAGGGTGGTTGAGTATGTGAGGGTGTAGATTAGTTAGTGTGAGGGTGAGGGTGAGGGTGTGGTGTAGGAAAAGTGTGTGTGTTAGTTGCACCGTAAAAATTAAACTAAAACTAAACTAAAAAAAATTAATAAAACTATAAATCAAAAATTAAATCCTACTCTAAAAATAAAATAAAGACTCAATTAATAAATTAAATGAAAGAAAAATAAATGAAAATAAAAATAAAAATTAATTAAAACTAAAACTAAAATCCTAAAATAATGTAAAATATAATAAAACTAGAAATAAACTCCTAAAAACTAATCTTAATAAAATAAGACAAAATAAAATAAAATAAAATAAAAACAAAAAACTAATAAAAATCAAAATCAAAATAAAACTACACTAAATAAAAAGAAATAGAAAAATATGCAAATAAATTCTAAACATCCTAAATAAATCTAAAAAAAATTCTAAAAAAACGACTCAAACTAAAAATCTAAAAAAATTAAAAAGTTATAAACTAAACACACACGGGCTTCGAGGTAGGTTTTGGGATTGGTTTAGGCTCGGGTAAGGTTATGAGACAGGGTATTAGCTCCATTCTTGATGTAATTTGCCTTGAAATAACAGTTTTGACACCACAACTGCAATCAAACCCGCACTTTAAACGTTTACGAGCATAAGACCCAAATTGTCGAGAATTAGCAACTAAAAATCGTCTATTCGTGGTATAAAATGCACACTTTTGGGTGTTTATCAGTGTCTTTCTACAAATTTTAAATAAAATTTATGTTTATTTATTTGAGTGCTGGTCACATAGCTTTAGTGATTTTTTCCGATTAAAACATCTATATAAGAATAATGCTAATGTTGTTGCAGTTGCAATTTAAATGCAGAATTTTAAAAGGGATCACAATTACCCAGTGTGGAGAAAATAAACCCGAGGCAAAAATGTTAGAAATCTCAAAAAATAGGTACAAGAATAAGGCTGAGTTGCGGATAATGTCGCTCTCTTTAAGGTGTTTCGCAGCTCTGCCTCCAATTTGTGTTGACAGTGTATAGCCCCGGTACCTCCAGGATAAAATAGCCTCAGACAAATTCAGAAAATCCAAACTAGTAGCATGAACCAGATTAGTTCAACCAACACCCTTTTTGTAATATATATTGCTCGATTCTATGTAGTATAATTAATCTGAGGGAGAAGATTAATTGTTTCTGAACTATGATAATATTTCATTGCGATGAACAATTATTCCTGGGGTAAAAATCACAGAGAGAATTTTTTTTCCCTGATAGAAGAGTTGTGCATTCTAGATATTCTAAAGGGATGCTAAACCTTCGTTTATATAGAAAATATTTAACGTTAGTGGGAAAAAAATGTGGGAGAAAAAATGGGAAGACTGGGTTGTTGAAAGACTTTGTCAACCCACGTTTTTAATTTGGAAAGAAAACGTAATTAATTCTCGTTAAAAAAATTTGAAGCCCAAAAAATTGTCAATTTATTTGTCCAAAAAATTAATTCTTAATGAACCCATGCCCAAGACTCAGACCCGAACACGGGCACGGGCCGGGTCGACTGGACGACGGCGATGTCACACGCGTGTGTGACTTGTCCCATTGGGTCTCCCCCACATACCCACAAAACATTGAATGCCTAAACGGCTTAACCTTTAGTCTAAAAAAAGAGTATATCTTATGTAACCCACATATGTAGTAGAAGTGACAAAGGCAGTTTTCAAGTTTTGCAATTTTACAGCTATGAGTTGTTTCCAACAATCCCCCACTTGCAAAATTTGAAAATATTTTTATCGAGAAATACTCTATAGATTGTGCATAAGCAAAGATGTCTTTCGACTAGAACCTTTACATAGTAAAGATGATTCAGAATATAATATAATAACCGTAGTTTTGAACTCTATATCTGACAATATCCTAATATCCATCACGTTACGACCATGTGCTTATATTCTAATATAGTGAACACTCTAGGAATTTTCCCATAATATCCATAGGAAGCGACTACACTTCCACATTCACATAGGCGAGTCTATCAAGAATACTCGTGTAGTTAGGTATCCCACTTAAAATCGAGCTATAGATCTCATTCGGAGTTATAATAACTCATCCTTCACTTGCTTCAGGATATCATGCTCTATAGGGATGGACTCGGAGTAAAACCCATTTAATATTAATTAATAATGCATGATTCAACCCATATCACTGGTGACTTATTATTACCCTTTGAACATATTTCTTGGAATCTCCAGTCTATATGTTGGGTTACCATCACCGATGACTCATGTATCCAAGGGCTTTAGTCTTATCCCTTTCGAGGTGTTCCACACCTTCTCCCTAGCTAGTCCTTTCGTCAAAGGATCAACTAAGTTTTGTTTAGACCGTATATGATCCACCCTCACAGCACCCATAGAAATAAATTCTCCCACAATACTATGTTTACAATGAATTTGTCGTCTCTTACCGTTATATTAAATGGTTCTCTACTTTTTTAATAGCCGCGGTACTATCAAAATGAATCGAAATGACCGGTATCGGTCTTTTCCATAACGGGATATCTGATAGGAGGTTTCTTAACCAATCCTCCTCTACATTAGAAGTACCTAGTTCTATCATCTCAGACTCCATACTGGATTGAGATAAAATAGTTTGTTTATTAGATTTCCAAGAAACTTCACCGCCAACGATGCTTAATATATATCCACTAGTATCCTTATAATCATCAGATACTGAGGTTTATCTTCCTTTTAAGGTACCGTATGACCCTCTCAATATCATGCCAATGATCCATACTAGGTCTATTGGTAAATCTACATAATTCTCCCACAACATAAGCTATGCCAGGTTTAACACAATCTATAGCATAACGCAAGCTACCAATTATGCTTGCATAAGCATTTTAGTTTACACTATCGTCAGTGTTCTTAAATAACTTTACACTAGGGTCAGTCAAAGTAATTGTATTTTTTTAGAACTTTCTCAATGTAATGAGATTGATCCAAAGAAAGTCCCTTTTTTGACCTAGTAATATTAATTCTCAATATTATACTAGCTTCACCCAAATCCTTCATATCAAAATTGTCACACAATAATTATTTAACATTTTCAATAGCATGAATACTAGAACTAAATATAAGAAAGTCATCTACATAAAGACATATGATAGTGCAAATGTTCTCTACATAGTTATAATAAATGCATTTATCACTTTCATTAATTTTAAACCCATTAGATATGACTAAGCTATCAAATTTATCATGCCATTGTTTAGGTGCCTATTTGAGTCCATAAAGAGATTTGTCAAATTTATATACTTTATTTTCTTGAATGTGTACAATAAAACCTTCAGGTTGATCCCTATAAATCTCTTCTTCTAATTCTCCATTTGAAAATGCAGTTTTAACATCCATTTGATGTACAATTAAATCATTTAAGGCAATTATAGCAAATTGTACACGTATAGATGTTATTCTACTCAAAGGTGAAAATGTATAAAAAAAATATGCGTTTTCTCTTTGTCTAAAACCTTTGGCAATAAGACGTGCCTTATATTTTTCAACAGTACCATCAGGTTTTAATTTCTTTTTGAGAATCCATTTACAGCCAATTGTTTTTACACCCGGGAGGATGGTCCATTAAATGCCAAGTTTTATTTGTTTCAAAAGAATCCATTTCATCATTAATAGCCTCTTGGCATAAATAGACATCTAAAGAAGATAAGGCTTCTTCAATATTATTAGGGTCCTCTAAATTATAAGCATAAAAATCGGAACCAAAATCCTTTTCAACACGAGCTCTTTTACTTTTTCTTTGTTCTAAAATCTTTTCATTAGATTCTCAATTCTTTGCTAATGAAACATATGTGGATGTCGGGCCCCCACTATTTCTCAATTTAAAAAGAAATTTATCTTCATAAAAATTGGCGTCATTTGATTCAATTATTACTTGATTTTTCAAGTCATGAAAACAGTATGCTTTACTATTGATAACATAGCCTACAAAAAGGCACTCATAAGCTCTACTAGTCAATTTAGACTTTTTATGGTCGGGTATTTGTACATAGGCTAAGCACCTCCCCCGGTTCTTAAGTATGACACGTTGGGCTTAATATTTTTTCAAATTTCATAAGGAGATATTTGTGTTTCAGTCTTAGGAATTCTGCGGCAAGACTTTGAAAACATATAAATGTGGGAATGTGGGACACCAGTTAGATAAAATTAATTGAAGTAAAATTAATTAAATTAAGGGTCAGAGATTTGATTCGGATATTTTTCAGGCTAGTGCGACGGGAGTTAGGTACAGAGGAGGCGGTTTAATTTATTATAGATGTATATAATAAATTATCAAATATTTCATTTAATAAAGGGTGTTTTACCTAATAGTGGGACTTGGTGTAATACATTCTAAAGGGTGAAGATACAGATTGAATGAGGGAGTTTTGGTATTGTAGTTTGGTGACACTACTTTAATAAAATAACTAATGTGTGATTAATTAAATTACAAGTCGGGTTATAGACTTAGGTATTTTGGGCTAGTGCTACGAGTGTTAGGCACGAGTTAGCCAGACTTTAATTAAATATATGTATACTGTAGTGTGATTATATATATATATATATATATATATTATCACACACACACACTAGCGAAATTCCCGTGCCTAAAGGCAGGGAGAAAATTTCCAAAAAAGATAATCGCAAAACATCAAAATTTCCAAAATAGATAAAATTATTTTATGCCTTCATTCTTAATTGTATAAAACATGATGTTTAATTATTTCTACTATCTAAAAAAGTCTTATCTAAAAAGTCTTTCTTTACTAACATTGAAAAATATCATGCCAGTTTTTAGGTACTATTTATTAACGTGTTTTGAGAGTAACACTTTATATTTTATTAAAATACGATGAGACCTTTTATTAAGGTGAGACCTTTTACCCCAAACTCCATTCACGTTAACTCCTATTAAAACAAATCCCAACAAAATAATAAAAGTGTGTTTGGGAGTCTTCAAAGTCATAGAAGCTTTAATGTTTTGTTTGAAATTTGTGCCCCATTTTTTATTTTTAACTATGCTCTCTTTTTGTCTTCCAAACTGAGTTATATCAACCCACCTTTTAGTCAAACATGAAGAAATGTAAACGTTGGGGCAAATTTAATATTAAAAATTAATGGAACTAACCCCAAACCCCAGTTTGATGGGAGTTTTAATCTCCCAATAGGCTAATATTTTGTTCGTAAGTTTGAAATGGATGGTCTTATTCAACCCAATTATTTTTTTATCGTCTTATTCAATCCAAACATTTTGCCACTTAAAACTTGAAATGGATGGTCATATTCAACCCCAGTTTGACGAGAGTTTTAATCCCCCAAGGGCTAATATTTTTATATGTACATATACATACATATAATATACATTATGTAATTATACATATATATACATACAGGGGCGGAGCTGTTAAGGGACAAGTGGGGGCACAAGCCCCCAAGAGATTTTCAAAAAAAAAAAAAAGAAGGTATATAAAAGTATTTGATGTAAAAGTTTAAGTTATGAAAGTTTGTAGGTTTTTTTTTATAAATATACCATACATATAACTCAATAATACCTAAAAACAAAGACAAGAAAATAGCAGCAAGTTAGCAACCAAATCCACTCATTCCAAAAACAAAAACGAAAATCCCATTCCCTTTTCGTGGTGTGGTCCTTTTCCTTCCCAAGACCCATGGGTGGTGGTCCTCTGCCTTCTTGCTTGTGCAAGTGTTGCTCCTGCTTGTTCCCTTTATGTGGTGGTCCCCTCCCTCCCCTTCTTCTAAAGTCTAGACTAGAGGTAACTTTCTTAATTATTTATTTGTTTGTTTCTAGACAAGAGCTAACCTTAAAACCCCTTTTTCCAATTCCCCATTTGTACTGGATGCGTAACTTTATTTTTTATTTGAAGATTTATTTGTTTTTTATTTAAATTTAATATGAATAGTCAAAAATAACCTCAAAAAAAAAATTCGGGAGCTCCCGCCCCCGAACCCCCGAAAAATAGCCCCCACTGTCTCATATTCCTCGCTACGTCCCTGCATACATATACATTATGCAATTATGTTATGTATATATACATTATTCTGTATAAATGTATAATATATTATGTAATTATAATTACATATTTATTTATACATTATTCTGTATATATGTATATTATATTATGTAATTATAATTATAATATTTATATATACATACATATACATATATGTAATTATATTATATTATGTATATATAATATTTATATATATATATATATATATATATATATATATATATATGTATATATAATATTTATATATATATATATATATATATATATATATATATATATATATATATATATATATATGTATATATACATAATATAATTATATTATATTATATTATGTATATATACATATATATATAAATATTATATATACATAATATAATATAATTACATATATGTATATGTATATACATATTTATATCTATGTATATATAATATTTTTATTATGTATATATATATAGATAGATATAAATATGTATATACATATACATATATGTAATTATATTATATTATGTATATATACATATATATATAAATATTATATATACATATATTATGTATATGCAAAAAATATACATATATGTAATTATAAATATGTATATTTACATATATGTAAAAATATTTATATATGCATAGATATAAATATGTATATTTATATATACATATATAAATATTTTTACATATATGTATAATTACATATATGTAAATATACATATTTATAATTACATATATGTATATTTTTTGCATACACATAATATAATATATGTATATTTTTACATATATATATAAATATTATATATACATAGATATATATAATATTTATATATATGCATATATACATAATACAATATAATTACATATATGTATATGTATGTATATATAAATATTATAATTATAATTACATAATATAATACATATGTATATGTATGTATTGTATTATATTATGTAATTATATGTATATTATATTATGTATTATATGTATATTATCAGACAGGCTCAGGTGCGGACTTCCAATGCGGGCTTTTCGTGCGGACTTTGTCCTTATCCCGAAAGGGGTCCCCTCGTGGTTCCAAATACTTTTGTTATTTACACTAGATGGTCCCCCTCTTGTCTTATACCAAAACCTTAGGTTAAGACTATATAATTAAAAGATTTATAATTTAGACCCGAAATTGGTATCAAGATCTTAAAGATTTTAGAAACTCACCAAATTCCGACAAAACCCTAATTTTGGTATCAGAGCCATAAGACGTTCCTTTTAGACTAAAAGTAAAAAGACTTTAATGCCCTTGGGATTTATCCCGCGCATTTGCCAAGATATTTTTGGATCCAACCCAGACTACCAACCTATACCCATAACTGATTTAGACTCAGAAGGTTGTTTAACCACACACATAGACGGTTGTTCACATATTGAACATATTTCAGCCAAACACGCAGACAGTAGACAAGTCACTGCTAGTGCTATTAATAGCATAATAGACCAAAATAAGTGTATACTCCTTATATTAAGACAATTAATAAAAGACACCCAAACCCTAGAAACAGAGATAAAAAATATCTCTAAAAGATTATTAGACATAGATAATCAAATCCCAATAGACTTAGTACACATTTTACAAGAAATAAATATTAAAACTAATCATATAGAAGTCCTTAACAAAAACCTTTTAGAAATTAAAACTTTAATTAAAAATCAAGACAGTGAGTTAATTAAACTTACCAAAGAACAAGCTAAGCTTATCCCTAGACTAGATAATTATCTTCCTAATGGAGATAGTTAGATCAAACTGGAATGAGGTACCAAGAGACCTCTCCATTCAGACTTCATCATAATTTTATCAAAGAATTTTAGAAAAGATAAATGATGATAGATTTTATTATAAGATAAATGAAAATGAGATTGCTAACGCGGCCAAAGCAACTAGACTTATATTAGAAATATTGAATTTAATTTCTACATCCATAGCAGCTACCCAAGACTATAATAGTAGCTTTGTTAAAGACTTACATTTAGACTTAAAGGCTAAGACAGAAGGATTAACTACCTTCTACACAGACTTTGTTAAATTTCAACAAAATTTAGCAAATTACCTTAATAATAGGGAAAACCATAACCTATCAAAAATGGATAGTATTATTAATGAACTTAGACTAGACATGGCTCAAGTAGAAGAAAAATACAAAGAAATTATAAACGGAATTAAAGCCGTATATAATAAACCATCCCGAGAAGAAATAGAATCACCTTTTATTCTAACTCTGTTAGATAAAATTGAAAAGACTGTACAAGCCATAGAAGTTAGAACTATGCAACAACTAGAAAAAGATAATGAAGTAAAAGACTATATCACTAACGTTGGTAAAACCATCGTTAATTCTCTAGCTAGACATAGTGAAGAAACTTCTGAAAAGACTAGAAAAGAGAATAAGAATTTTAAAGAAGAAATCCTTAATCAGATAAAAAGACAAAAAGATATTCAGACTTCTTAGAAAGAATTGAAAAAAGACTTGAACAAAAACAAGCAACCACCTGTAAAGAAACCCCTCCCATAGAAACTAGAGAAAAGAATACCATAGGTAGAAGAGTCATAAATGACGGATTAGATAAGACTAGCAAGATAGTTAGCTCTATCCCAAATATTGGACAGAGTAATCATATGCTCCAAAGACTTAAGGACTCATCCTCCAATGTTAGGACATGGTGGAAAGAAAGAAATTTCACCAATCCTCTCCAATGGAAAGAGTGGGGTGAAGTTGACTGGAAGATCGTTGAAGATTCCATTCATAATGGACAACTTCCAGCCGTTAGATACATAGACTTGTTTAAAGAAGGTGCCAATCTTAAGACCCCTAATTATAACATGACCTACCATTGTAGAAATCACGTGTTAAACAAATCCTATACTGAGCTCCAAGTGTTTGACTCAGAATGGCTTAGAACTAGAGGAACTGATAGGAAGTTCCAATTCCTAACCTTTGGACTCTTTCAAGCAAGAATCCAAGGATTACATAGACCTTAGAATAATATTAACATATTATGCTACTTAGTAGACAAAAGATGAAAAGATTTTGAGAAAATCCTTATTGGGATAGCCCAATTAGAAATGTCAAACAACATAGGATACTTTAATGTCATTCCGACATTTACAGTAACCGTAGACACAGCCAAACATTTTAAGTTAATCTTATATGCTAGTGGCTATGAAGACTATATAATCCCAGACGCTAATATAAATATAGAATTACAAAGCTATGTGAAGTTCTCTCAATTTCCTTATGAAGGAATGCAGTCAGGAATTCCTATCGGTAGACTTAATGAAGAAATCTTAGTTAGAACCAATGTTTCAGACTATAATCATACTTACAGTATTAGGAATACTGGACCTGTGAAAGAAAAAGCTAAGACCCTCTGGCAATTGCCAGAATTTCAAGAAATTAAGACTATACAAAATAAACCCTTGTTTATTAACCAAGACGACGTCACTGGAAATGTTACCATCCAGTTTGGTCCTCCTAAGATTGTCAATAAGAATATCCAGACCGAAGAAATTAGATTTAGAAATATGGGAGAAGCCATAATCAATGATCCTTCAGAAGGAGAATGTAGTAGTAAGACTAGTGCTAGTTTACTTAGACAAGCTCCGATAATTAGACCTAAAAGATCATTTGAACAAAAAGACTTAGTTAAAGAAAAAGCTAGGATCCAAAACTTTGGACATGAACCCTCAGAATTGGATATAAAGACATTTAAAGATAACCTTAAGAAAAGTCACTATGTTAGATTTCAAGAAAGAGAAAGATTTAGTATGATAGCCCAAGAGCGCATATTAAAATTAAAATAATCTAAGAATACAAAGGAACTTCTTAGAAACTTAAGACTAATAGAAGAAGGAGAACAAAGACTAATGCCAGCTACATAAGTAGAGCCTAGTAAACAAGAGATAGGAAGTAGTAGTAGGCTAGAAGATGCTCCTAGACTTTTTAGTAAGCCAATAGGAATAAATATTCCTATATATTCAAGCACCGTAGTTAAGACTAAACCCGACTATATAAAAGACTTCCCAACTAGTGACAAGAGTTTCACTCCTGTTAAGACTATGGCAAGCCAAGCCATAAACCCAGTAGGTATATACCTTAACCTAGACAATGTGCAAGATAGGAAGAAGGCCTTAGACGAATGGCGTAACCAGATGAACATGTGTTTTGCATCTAATGAACAATGGGATGCAAGTTCATGTAAGCAGTACGCTGAGCAATCCATTAGAGGTATTGCAAAAGATTATTTAGATAGTTTAAGAAATGCCACAGTTGAAGACTCCTTAGCTAAGATTGAGAATATGAAGGAATACCTAGAAGAAAGATCAATTGAAGAATATATTCAATTGTTCACTTCAGAATTCATTGGAGCTAGACATCTAGCTCAGATCAATGAACAAGACCTAGTAAAAACTAAGTTAGCCCTCCTTAGCATTTGCAAATTAGATAAGATAAATGAATATAGCAATAATTACGAACAACTATATTACCAAATTAAAGAATTTGGAGAGACCTTAAAAGACGAATACTTTAGAAAGATAACAGCCATAGGACAAATCCTAATTAATGAATATAAGAATTGGCCAGGTGTAGCAGGAGTTAAGAACAACTCCCTTGGTGAAAGAATCAATTTCGCCAAAGACTATATCATATCTAAGAGACGTGATATAACCCAAGGAAAGTTGATAGAAGAAACTTTCAAGCAGATCCCTCCAATCAAAGACGAAAGAGACATCGCTCCAATCCAATGGGGATGTGGAAGTGAATCTAAGAAATTCAAAAAGAAATTAAAATGGAAACATAGGAAGTTTAAGACTAGACCTTTAGGATTGCCAAAGAAGTATAAATTTAGACAATCTACTACCTTTAGGGAAAAGAATCCTAAGACTAAGAAAAATAGATTTAACCAAAGAAGATACTCTAAGAAGAATACTAGTAAGCATAAGAAGGTTCCTAATTATAGGAAGAAAAAGATATAGCTCAATCTAAGACTGCCACCAAAGAATGTTGGACTTGCGACAAAGAAGGACACTTTGCTAAAGACTGCCCTAATAAGAAAGATAAAGAAGGTATTAAGATTATTAATACAATATTAGACTATGTAGATCAAGAAGAATTAGATATCCTATATGCTATAGAAATATCAGACATAGAAGATTATAATAATACTAGTATCTATAGTGCATATACAGATAGTGATTCAGAAGACTATAGTGATACTGATGAGTATGAAGACTCTCAGGATATCCTAGACTTATATATGATGCAGACTAATCAAGGAGATCTAGATGATGAATAAATAGACTTTGAAGATGCTTGGTATAAATGTATATTAAGCCCATTCTTGAAGAAAAGATGGACAGTTAGTAATCCTGAGTTACTAACCTATATACCTAGATGTTACTTTGACGAAATACATTATTGCACGTTTGAGATGAAATGTTGCAAGAAAGACTTTAGATGTGTAGAATGTTTTGAGACTATACAAACAGAATTATTTATGGTTTGTACTGTTTGTCAACTACACTACTATGAAGACTGTTGGAGAATTAGATTTAGAGCAATCTATACTAGCCAGTATGACGCTCAAATAAACTTAGATATTAAAGCATATTATCAAGACATTGATAGAAATATAGCCAAAAGATTGCAAGAAAATGAAGACTTCAAAGGAAAAGGAATTTCCTATGATTTAGAAGAACACCATTCTGATAGTAGTTCAGAAGACCAAATACCTTTAGATTTTATAGATAAACCCCAGAAAGGAATATCTATTTTAGAAAAGAACAATTTAGGAATTTCTACTAAACCACATGCTTGTTTTGTAGAATTATTTGTTCAACATAAAGACTATCCTAAAAGACTTTCAGCCTTCATAGATACAGGGTGCTCTCAGAGTATTTGTAAGGCTAATGCCTTCCCTGAAGACTACTTTTTAGAAAGTACTCAAGAAATCTATGGTAAAGTGGCTAATGGAGATCCATTTACCTTATATTTCCAGACTATTCCTATTTATTTTAAATTAGGAAATCAGACCAACAAAACCATTAATCATCGGTTTTGGATAATGGATCCTAGTCCTAGTTTCATAGGAAACATTATTTTAGGACAAGACTTTATTAGTAAATATCATCCTTATACTCAGTATAACGATAAGATATTAATTAGTGACCAAGAGGAATTTAATATTAAAGCTCCTCTAATAGATCATAAGACTGCCTTTGACCTTATGCAGGTCAAACCAAATTATAGGCCCATTAAACATCAGAGTTCTTCAGCTGAGCATGGTGGACCTAGACCTACAACCCAACAAGAAGCCTTAGAAATTACTAAACCCTTACAAAAAGAATGTAAGTGTCCAGACCAAAAGTGTTATAAGTAAATAGCGATTATACAACAAGACATTTTAGATCAAGCCCAGCAGACCTTATTACAGGTCCAAGCTATATCCAAACAGAAGAAAATGGATATAGAAGTAGAAAAGGAAAAGATTAGGAAACTAGCAGAGCCTACTTTAGGAGAAAATCCCATCGCTAAGTGGGATAAAGACCAAAGATATTGTGAAATCATCACTATTAACCCAGACGCCACTATTAATGGTGGAACCATAAGAAAGGATACTCACAAGAAGATAGGGAAGAATTTAAGAAAGACATAGATGAAATGCTTAAGTTAGGTATTATTAGAGAAAGTAAAAGTAGACATAATAGCTTAGCCTTCTATGTTCAAAATGAATCTGAAAGTAAAAGAGGGAAAAGACGAATGGTTATAGACTATAGACAATTAAATAAGAATTGTGAATTTGATTCTTATAAGATACCAGACAAGAATAATTTGATTAATTTAATCGAAGATAGAATTATATTCAGTAAGTTTGATTGCAAATTAGGCTTCTGGCAAATTAGGATGCATCCAGACAGTATTACTTGGACAACCTTTAGTGTGCCCCAAGAAAAATACGAATAGTTAGTAATGCCATTTGGATACTTGAATGCTCCTAAAGTTTTCCAAAGAAGAATGGATAATATATTTAGACCTTATTCAGAATTTCGCCTTGTTTACATAGATGATATTCTTGTAGCAAGTAAGACTGAGACAGAGCATGTAAACCATCTTAAAAAGATTATTTTAGAATTAGACAAACATGGTATTGTTATCTCCGAAAGGAAAATGCAATTATTTCAGACTGAGATAGACTTTGTGGGAATGCATATTAATAAAGGAAAATTATCCTTGGCAGAACACATAACTAAGAAGATTCTTGAGTTCCCAGACCAACTCAAAGATAGAAAAAAATTACAATCATTTTTAGGATTGCTTAATTGTGCTGCAGACTTTATTAAAGACCTTGCTTCAAAAATACAAAGCTTAACATCCAAATTAAAAGGAGCAGACAAAACCATTCCCTTTTATTGGACTAAAGATGATTTTGAAGTAATAAGACAAATTAAAGATGCAGTCAAGAACATTCCTTTACTTGAACTGCCTAATGCAGAAGACTAGTTTATAGTAGAAACAGATGCCTCTGATAAACAATGGGGAGCAGTATACTTTGCCATTGATCATCAGACAAAAAAGAAAAAACTTTGTAGACATAGTTCTGGAACCTTTACAGACCCAGAAACAAGATATACTGCCCATGAAAAGGAAGTTTTAGCCATAGTAAGGGCAATAGAAAAATATATGTTGTTTCTTAGACCTAAACATTTTACTGTTTATACTGACTCTTCTTATGCAGTAAAATTCAGAGATTTAAACTTGTCCAAATCAAGAACTAATAGACTAATTAGATGGCAACAATTTCTTAATGGTTATGACTTATCTGTTATTCATATTAAGGGAAGTAAAAATACCATTCTAGACATTATATCAAGAGAGCCAATGTTTGCTAACACTAAAATTATTTCATGTTTTATGTTGCAAACAGAAGACCTAGAAGACATGAGTTCCTCTGGAACAAATAAACTAAACAGGGAAGACGTCGCAGACTATCTTAGACGCGTAAGACCAAATGCTGGTATAACGCAAAGACCAACGCATATTCAAGACTCTCAAGAAAGACCTATCCTAGAGAACTTTGATGATATCTTAGTTCCTCTTGAAAATCTAGACAAGAGATAATTTCTCAAAATAGACTCATTAGGAAGATGTACTTTCCCCAATATAGACCCGATCAAAGATACCCAAACTTGATCAAATTTAGACGAGAATTTTCAGAAGACGAAAATACTCTTATAGACGCCATATGGTGGAATGTGAAGAATAGACCATCGAGTTCAAATAAAATGTGGTAGCCATTACCAGATTCATGAGGACTCAAAGACTTGCAGTTACCTAGCTCAGTGGTACTATTGCACCTAGACCTCAGACTCAGACTTATGCTCAGACTCTTGGAGAAACCTCCAAAACTTGACCTACTGATTTCTGTTATCAGAAAAAGACTTTTAAGATTAAGATTGTTATACCATTTGGTCATAATAATCTTCCATTAACAGAAGACTTTAAAATAGAAACTAATAACATTATTGATCATTTTAATATGTTATTATCAGAAATAAATGGAGATGCCTTAATAATTAAAGGTTTCTTCAAAGACGTCCCAAAATATATCTTTTTGGAAAATCATAAATGGCTCATATAACTCTTGCAGACCACGGGTTCATTGGACTCGTCCAAATAAAAGACATTGAAGACTCCGTTGCTCTTGGAAAAATAGTCCATGAGTATATTAAGACGGTAGAAGACTTCCTTCCTCTATTTGCCAGAATCTACCAAATTGCTCCAAGTTCCTGTAGAGGAATGAGAGTTGAAGGATTTAGACTTATTAGACTTTCCAGTTATATATTCGAAGATGTTGAAATTCTATCAGATGATGAGACCAAAGAATTAATTGTTGATAAGTCCAAGCTCCAGATTGCTCAACCCATGGAGACCATAGAAATCATGGAGTTATTAACATGAGAAGACAGGTGGTACACTGCCTACCACAAAGAAGACCTGATAATTCAAGCTGATGAGCCATTCTACGAAAGGCTCAAGAAATAATCCAAAGAAATGGTAGAGATAGCTTTGCCGGCTAGCCTTAGAACTGTAGGCCTCATTGATGAATTTTTCAACAATGCCCTACCAAACCAAGACAAGGAAGAAGAAGACACAGATGGAACAAAGACGGGCCCCTCATTAGCTGAAGAATTATTGTAGACAGAAGATGCCCTGTGCTAAGACTTATGCAAGACGACAAGACTATAATTAGATTCCCCTGCAGCCTGCAACTCAGACATGCCCCACACGGACCCCCGTATTGCTTTTTTCATAAAGAAGAAAAAGACCCTTGCAAAAACGTTCGGTTAGAATTATTTCTAGATGACAGATTTACTTTATGTAAAGCAAATAGTATAAGACTTTAATAATTTGTATCTCTTTAAACCGGATCTCTTTTGATTGCTGGTTGCCAGTCGATTGTAGTGCACTTGATCTATAACAGGGAGCGTCCATTTATGTTTTAGACAGCAGTTGAAGGAGGAAGAGAGTCAGAGATTGTTATACTTTTAGAGAGAGTATTCTTGCAGAGAGTAATATGTATATGAGTGAGTAAACCTTTCATAGTTAGGGGAGATAGGATAGTTGTATTTACTTATGCAATGCAATAAAAGTATTTTCTTTTTCAGAAATCTCTTATGCTAAGTTGTTATTATTTTCCAAATTATCTCCAACTTTCTGTTCATAGAGGACTATTGTGTGGAACCTCTGGTGTAGCACACAAGGTGTTATACTGGTGAACCTCCGTCAGGTGACGATTAGCCGTGAGCTATTAGCCAGGTGGGCGTTAGGCGTGAAGGCGTACAGGCAGGAAACGAGTCAACCGCCAAAGTAGTGGATTGAGGTGCGACACATAAAGAGAGAGTTGTAGGAGGCCGAGACCGGAGAAGAATAGTAGCAAGGCTGAAGAGACAAAGGGAAGAAGATAAAGATATTGCAGACCAGAAGGAAGGTATAAACTCGAACCAAACCCTTAACTATTTTACATATTATTGATTTAAGAAGAATCTTATATGAGCTTACAAATCACTAAAGACTTTTTAGAATTTGTTAATCAAACAAGCTTAGACTTAACTAGAGAAATTCAAGACTGGACTCTTACAGACCCTAAAAAAAAGAACTTATAGAATCTGCTTTAGTATATGCAGGTGGTAATTTTAAATACATAGACCAGATCATTGAGTGGTTAGGAAGAGAAGTACCTAGAATAGAAATAATTAGATATAAATATTATATATAGATATAAATATTATATATACATAGATATATATACATTATTCTGTATTTGTATATTATACAGATACAGAATAATGTATATTAGATATATAGATATCTGTATATGTATCTATGTATGTAATATATGATTACGTATCTATATATACAGATACATAATATAACATACATATATATACACACATATATATATATATATATATATATATATATATATATATATATATACATATACATATACATAGATATACATTATTCTATATACATACATCATATATACATATAGATATACATATAGAATAATGTATATCTATATACATATAGATATACATATAGCATATATACATATAGATATACATAGATATACATATAGAATAATGTATATCTATATACATATAGCATATATACATATAGATATACATAGAGCATATATACATATAGCATATAGATATACATAGAGCATGCATATAGATATACATAGAGCATATAGATATATACATAGAGCATATATAGATATATATGCTATATGTATATAGAATAATGTATAGATATACATAGAGCATATATACATATAGATATACATATCTATACATTATTCTATATACATATAGATTATATCTATATGTATATATGTATATGTATATTGAATAATGTATAGAATAATGTACATAGATATACATTATTCTATATAGCATACATAGATATAGATACATAGATATAGAATAATGTATAGAATAATGTACATAGATATACATAGATATACATTATTCTATATAGCATATCTATACATTATTCTATACATTATTCTATATGTATAGAATAATGTATATCTATATATGTATATAGAATAATGTATATCTATGTATATGTATATAGAAATGTATAGATATACATATGTATATAATATATAATATATATTCTATACATATACATATGTATATAATATATAATATATATTCTATACATATACATATGTATATAATATATATATGTATATGTATTCTATGTATACATATACATATGTATATAATATATAATATATATTCTATGTATACATATACATATGTATATAATATATAATATATGTATATGTATTCTATGTATATGTATGTATATCTATGTATATGTATATAGAATAATGTATATCTATGTATATGTATATAGAAATGTATAGATATACATATGTATATAGAAATTTACATATGTATATACATACAGCATATATACATATAGCATATATACATATAGATATACATAGATATACATATAGAATAATGTATATCTATATACATATAGCATATATACATATAGCATATATACATATAGATATACATAGAGCATATATACATATAGCATATAGATATACATAGAGCATGCATATAGATATACATAGAGCATATATACATATAGCATATAGATATATACATAGAGCATATATAGATATATATGCTATATGTATATAGAATAATGTATAGATATACATAGAGCATATATACATATAGATATACATATCTATACATTATTCTATATACATATAGATTATATCTATATGTATATATATGTATATAGAAATGTATAGATATACATATGTATATAGAAATGTACATAGAAATTTCTATAAATTTCTATGTGTATATAGAAATGTATAGATATGTATATCTATAAATTTCTATATACATATGTATATCTATACATTTCTATATACATATACATTTCTATATACATATACATAGATATACATTATTCTATATACATATACATAGATATACATACATATACATAGAATACATATACATATATTATATATTATATACATATGTATATGTATACATAGAATATATATACATATATATATTATATACATATGTATATGTATAGAATATATATTATATATTATATACATATGTATATGTATACATAGAATACATATACATATATATATTATATACATATGTATATGTATACATAGAATACATGTATATCATATATTATATACATATGTATACATAGAATACATGTATATCATATATTATATACATAGAATACATGTATACATATATATGTATACATGTATTCTATGTATATAATAGAATACATGTATATGTATATTATACACATAGAATACATGTATATGTATATGTATTCTACATATATTATATATTATATATAATATTCTATGTTTGTATATGTATATGTATTCTACATATATTATATATATGTATATGTATTCTACATATATTATATATTATATATATATTCTATGTATATAATATAATAATATATATTATATATATTATATACATATATATTATATACATATATTCTATGTATATATGTGTTGATACCAAAATTAGTATGCTGATATAGACGAATAATAAGAAAACACGTGTCGATCTACGTGGCACAATAGCAACGAGGAAGGTTATTTCCCCGACCAAGTCATACTCTCTCCGAGCAGCAAGTGTACTCCGAGGAGCTCTAATACTCCGAGGAACTCCAACACTCCGAGGAACTCCTGAACAACGAGCAACTCAGGCGGTCCGAGCTGCATCTCGACCACAACATTGATTGCCAGATAATCAATAGTTCATCTATTCATTGAATGCTTATCATACAGACGTATACTCTTAAAGGGCATTAATTGTTTACCCTTTCACATGTACAGCCTAAGGGCTATAAATACAATGTATCACCCTCATTCAAGGGGACCGAATTTTCTTGATAGAATTACATATCGAGAACTCCAAAACACTTGGCAATAACAGAAACAGTGGACGTAGGCCATTCTCATAAGGCTGAACCACTTTAAAATTCTTTGTCTCATTTATATTTATCTGTGATTAAATAATTAGAAGCAATCTAATTTTTTACATCAACAGATTGGCGCCGTCTGTGGGAACGACTGTTGTTATCGTTTTTCACCAAAAATCATTCATCATCAATGGCAGATAATCCGGAATCCAGCAATCAAAACGCTGGAAACACTGGAAATCTTCCAAATCCCTCTGCATCTCCAGATCTGGCTGGAATTATGACGAATCTGGCTCAAGGACAAACCGCCATGCAAGAAACAATGCGAAAACTCATACAAACCCTTCATGGCAGTGCACCTACACATTCGGGACAGCGAAGTGGTCAGAGGCAAACCTATTTACTTTCTTCACGATCCAGGCGTACAGATGCTTATCGTAATGAGGAATCTGATGATTTCTCTTATCAACCTGGGCGAACTTCATCAATACGGGCCACAGATACTGAGCAACGTATCACTCTCTCTCCAGAGAGACCCAGTGCCTTGGAAAGATTGAGCAGGGTATCTCCTTTCAGCCGATTAGGTCTTAGGAGGAATAGGAGTCCACCTAAGACCATGTCGAAGAGTTTTTGACAACCATCAGATCTAAGAGAGGGATCAGCACAGTCACGACCGGTTGCTCGACAAGATAGATCTCAGGAGGCCACGTCAGAACAATCAATTGCTCGAACTAATAAGCCCGAGGAAGGAAATGATGCGTGGAAAGGTTCCATTCAGCGGTTGGAGGATAGATTGGGAGAAATGGCTAAGGCGAAGAACCCCCTACAACGAACTTTTGTTCAAGGCACACCTTTTGTACAAGCCATTGTGGATTTTCCTACACCGTCGAAATTTAAAGCACCTGTGGTGACCCCCAAATATGATGGAAAGACAGATCCTGTTCTTCACATAGAGCAATATCAAGCTACTGCCGACATCTATGCTGTCCCCGACGAGATGAGATGCAGAGCCTTCTCAGGAACTCTTACTGGATCTGCCCAGATATGGTACAACAATCTTCCTCGAGGTAAGATTTCAACTTTCTTTTAGTTGGCCGAGTTGTTCATTGGCAATTTCTGTTTTGGAGCAAAGCCAGTAAAACGGGTAGCACACTTGTTAAGTGTTAGACAAAAATCTGGTGAGAGTACTAGAGATTACATAACTCGTTTCAATAACGAGAAGCTGGAAGTCATAGATTATGAAGAAAAGACAACAATCACCGCCTTGATGAGTGGGTTATTACCTAACAAGTTGTATTACACTTTGGCCAAAGATCCACCTACAACTATGTCAGAGTTGATGGCAAAAGAGGCCAAAATCATGAATGCCGAGGAGGCTATGGCTGCGAAGAAGAATATGGATAAAGAAATCAAGGTGGAAATCGACAAATCTAAGAAGAAAGAGCATAAGGGCAATGGCGGTGACAAGCATTCCAAAAATAATAAATCGTCATGGGAAGTCCTGAAGAAATTCGATAATTATACTCCTTTGAAAATGGGTATTAATCATGTCTTGGAAGAAATCAAGAATAACGAGGAAGTAAGGTGGCCAAAGAAACTGAGGTCGGACCCTGACAAAAGAAATAGAGATAAATATTGCGAGTTTCATAAAGATCATGGTCATATGACTAAAAACTGCATAGCCCTCCAGAATGAGATTGAAACGCTCATTAGACGAGGAAAGTTGTCAAAGTATGTTGATCGTAGAAATGAAAGAGGAAATGAAGACCGAGCAAGAGAGAGATCCAGATCTCCTCGTCGAGCAGAAGAAAATAGGAAAAGAAATCATGAAGATGATACAAAGGATGACCCCGATCTTCCCAAAAGGTCAAGGCAACCAGAACGCGAGGTGTTTTCAATACGTTTTGGAACATTTGATTGTAATGTTGTTACAGGTGGAGATGCAGGAGGAGGAGATCTTACTGCAGAAAGAAAAGCTTATCTCGGTGAGGCTCAGGCTTGCTCATACATTCAACGGATAAATTTGGCTGAGGAAGATCGCCCGAGGAAGATAAACAAAGAGAAGCTAGTCATTGGTTTTTCAAAAAACGACCTTGCAGGTGTTCTTTACCCACATGATGACCCTTTGGTGATCAAAATGAGGATGAAAGAAGTAGTGATTTCAAGGGTTCTGGTAGATAATGGTAGTTCGGCAGACATCATGTTCTACTCATGCTTTGACAGTTTAAATTTAAAATTATCTCAATTGGAACCTTATTATAGACCTCTCCTGGGTTTTGCTGGCGAGAAAGTTTTTCCACTTGGGACGATCAAGTTGGATATATTCATTGGAACTCGGCCTGCTTGTCGAACAGAAAGAATACGCTTCTTTGTGATCGATAAGAATGTGCAATCAGCTTACAATATCATCATGGGAAGTGTTGGTTTGAAGAAGTTCGAAGCAGTTCCATCGATAGTATATCAGTGGTTAAAATTCCCAACAAATTTTGGAGTAGGAGTTGTGAAAGGTGATCAAAAAGTAGCTCGGGAATGCTATTATTCATCTGCCGAGCAAGAGGAGTTTGAAGAGTCAAGGAAAAATACTACTACCTACCAGGTGGATGAAGGTACAAAAATTGAAACTCTGGATCCTAGAGATGAATCCCAACTTGTAAAAGGACAGGTGGTGGAATCTACAGAAAATGTTATTCTGGGCGATGAACACCCTGAACGAACAACTCAGATAGGTTCATCATTGGATGTTTCGATAAAACAGGAGTTGATAACTTTCTTGAGAAACAGAAAGAAAACTTTTGCATGGAGTCATGAAGACATGCTAGGAATAGATCCAAACTTCTTATGTCACGAGCTCAATGTGAATAAGGAGATCAAGCCTGTAAAGCAGAGAAGAAGAGTATTTAGTCCCGAGAAGAATCAAGCTATACAAGAGGAGGTCGAGAAGCTCCAGAAAGCCCAATTCATTGAAGATGTGAAATATCCAGAATGGTTAGCAAATGTGGTGATGGTAAAGAAGAAAAACAATAAATGGAGAATGTGTGTTGATTTCACCGATCTCAACAAGGCTTGCCCAAAGGATCACTTTCCATTGCCCAGAATTGATCAACTAGTGGATGCTACCTCGGGACACGAGCTACTCAGCTTCATGGATGCTTACTCTGGCTACAATCAGATCAAAATGAAACCTAAAGACAGGGAAAGTACTTCTTTTATTACCCCTAGGGGAACTTATTGTTATAATATTATGCCTTTTGGTTTGAAAAATGCAGGAGCGACATACCAGCGGCTGATGAACAAGGTTTTTGCCAAACAAATCAGTTGCAATATGGAAGTCTATGTCGATGATATGCTGACAAATAGCAAGAAAGCTGCTGATCATCTAGTTGACTTAGGTCAGACCTTTGATCAACTGGATAAATACCAAATGAAGCTCAACCCGACGAAGTGCACATTTGGAGTACGAGAAGGAATGTTCCTCGGATACATCGTCAACCAGCGAGGCATTGAGGCGAATCCAGAAAAGATCAAAGCTCTTTTAGGGTTGCGATCTCCAACGACGAAGAAAGAGGTGCAGAGTCTTACAGGACGAGTTGCAGCGCTCAACAGATTTGTATCCCGAGCAACTGATAGATGCCTCCCATTCTTCAAAACACTTCGAAAAACTTTCGAGTGGAATGATGAATGTGAAAAAGCCTTTCAAAACATGAAAAAATATTTGGGAGCACCTCCACTGTTGTCCAGGCCAGTAATGGGAGAAAAGTTGTACTTGTACCTGGCAGTATCAGAGAATGCAGTCAGCTCGGCATTGATCAGAATGGAGAATGGAATCCAGAAGCCAATTTATTACACAAGTAAGGCTTTTCGAGGTGCAGAGATCAGGTACCCAAAGTTGGAAAAATTGGCATTGGCATTAATTGAGGCAAGTAGAAGAATGAGGCCATATTTCCAGGCCCATACCATCATCGTGTATACCGACATGCCGTTGAGACAAGCCCTTCATAAGCCAGAAAAATCAGGGAGACTGATGTACTAGGCAATAGAGCTCGGTGAATATGATATTGTGTATGAACCCAGATCATCATTAAAAGGACAAGCTGTAGCAGATTTTATAGCAGAGTTTACTTATCCTGATACCCCCGAGGAACAAAAGTTGCTCGATGATCAACCTGTGGATGTTACAGGATCAACAAACATAAGCTCAGACCAACTCCGATTGGTAAAAGGGATTGTGGCTATTGAAGGATCGTCAAATTCGAGCTCACACCAACTCCGGTTGGTAAAAGGGGGAGAAGAGATGATCGAGGAGGAGCGAGAAAAATCAGGGGAGGATGAAAGGAGATAACAAATATTTCACCGAGGAACTTTGTCAGATAAGAAATTTGAAGACGAGTTACCTATATGGAGATTATATGTAGATGGGTCATCTTGCACAACAGGTTGTGGAGCAGGGATTGTTTTGAACACCCCAGACGAGATTGACATGGAATACGCCCTGCGATTCCAATTCCAAGCTTCCAATAATGAGGCGGAGTATGAGGCCATGATAGCAGGTCTTAATTTAGCAAAGATTATGGAAGCGCAACAAGTGATGGTATTCAGTGATTCTCAATTAATTGTGAATCAGGTGATGGGAACATATGCAGTTAAAGGAGAATTAATGGTCAAGTATCATGAAAAGGTGATGGAGTTGTTGGCAGAATTTGATGCCATTCAGTTGATCAGAATACCAAGAATAGAGAATGCACAAGCAGACGCACTGGCCTGACTAGCATCAGCTACTCGTGCCGAGCTGCGAAGAACGATACCAATTGAAGCATTAGAAAGTCGGAGCATAGATGAAGACCTGACGATGAATATTATTACCCTTGATTTAGGACCATCTTGGATGGATCCCATCAGGGCATATATTAAGGAGGGAGAATTACCGGAGGATAAGCTCGCCGCCAAGAAATTGAAGTTTAAAGCTGCTCGGTATGTACTAACTAATGGTGTTTTGTATAGACGAGGAATTATGGAAGGTTTGCAAAGATGTGTACATCCCTCCGAGGTGAAAGAATTGATTGAAGATATCCATGAAGGGTCCTGTGGAGCCCATGTATCAGTTCAGACACTTTTGCAAAGGGTGATGACGCAGGGATACTACTGGCCGACGATGAGGGCTGATTGTATAGCCTATGCTAAAAGGTGTGATAAATGCCAACGTTTTTCCTCCATCCGACGAACTCCACAAGCATTGTTGACACCCATAACTTCCCCTTGGCCATTTGCTATATGGGGAATTAATTTGGTTGGACCACTGTCGACGACCCGAGGAAGATTCAAGTACCTCGTTGTCGTAGTGGATTATTTTACTAAGTGGGTAGAAGCTGAGCCACTTATTGATATGACATACGAGAAGGTGTACCAGTTCGTTTGGAAGAACATCATCTGCTGATATGGTCTCCCTCATGCCTTTATCACAGACCATGGAACATAATTTGATAACGAGGAGTTTGCTGCCTATTGTCATCGGTCAAACATTTTGAAGGTTCATTCAGCACCAGGCCATCCTCAAAGCAATGGACAGACTAAAGTGACAAACAGAACATTACTAAATGGTTTGAAGAAGAGGCTAAGTGAGGCTAAAGCTAATTGGATTAATGAACTACAGTCAGTATTGTGGGCTTACCAAACAACTCCCCGAGCAGCAACTGGAGAATCACCATATATGCTGGCGTTTGGAAGTGAGGCCGTAATACCTGTCGAGTTAGGTCTTCCAACACACAGAGTGCTGAATTTCAATTCCCCAGTCAGCGACTTAATGAGGAGATTAGATTTGGACATGCTCGAGGAGGTTAGAGAAGAGGCAGCCATTAGGAATGCTGCTTACCAACAACGAACAACTCTGTTCTACAACAAGAGGGTGAAAAAATGCGACTTAAAAGAAGGAGATTACGTGCTAAAGAAGGTCATTCAGAAGTATAATAAGTTGGAAGCAAACTGGCATGAACCTTACCGAGTTACAGAAGTTGTTCGACCAGGAACTTACCGAATAGCAACTCTAGAAGAAGAGGAATTTAAGAATGCATGGAATGCTGAACACCTACGCAAGTATTATCAGTGATGTAAAATGTAAAGCAGTTCCATCAATATGAATAAAACGATGATATTTCGCCATCTTCTTTCCTTTTATTGAAAGTTTTTTGGGGAATACTAGTGTGCAACACTACGCTGCTCGGCAGTAAAAACAACACGATAGTTCAAGCTCAGACCAACTCCGGTTGGTAAAAGGGCGAGAACAAACCATACTCCTTTGGTTAGGAGGCGTACACTAGCTCAGACCAACTCCGGTTGGTAAAAGGGCGAGTGGACATAATAGTTCGAACTCAGACCAATTCCGGTTGGTAAAAGGGCGAGAACACGACATTCCTAAAAATACCAGCTCCGGTTGGTTAGGAAACCATACTCCTTTGGTTAGGAGGCTGACACTGGCTCAGACCAATTTTGGTAAAAGGGCAAGTGGACATGATAGTTCGAACTCAGACCAACTCCGGTTGGTAAAAGGGCGAGAACAACATTCCTAAAAATGCCAATCTCGGTTGGTTAGGAAACAAGATATACTCTCAAATGCCAACTTATGTTGGTCGGGAGGTAAGATTATTACAGAAAATATAAAATTTCCTCGAAGAACAAAATATTCCAAACTGAACCAAGTATGGTTGGTCGGGGATAAAAATCCACTAACTGTAGTTGGTCGACGAGGAGAAAATATTCCAAATAGTACCAAGTATAGCTGGTCGGGGATAAAAACCCACTAACTGTAGTTGGTCGACAAGAACAATTTAACAACCTTGGTTGGTTGGAAAAATTTTCAACATTTTTATACTCACTACTTCATTATTAAGTGATCGAGCAACATTACTAATACTTGTAATTTTTTATTATTAAGTTGGTCGATGAACCACACAATATTGTTATGCAAGCACAAATATAAAGTGTCTGACAAGTACAAGACAATAGCAATACAGATTTGAAAGTCTTTCATAAAATTCAAAATAAATTACAAGTTACGTTGATAATTACATGGATATGTATACTAACTGTTACATCAGAAATTCCTATTCTATTGGTTTTTTCCCCTCAGCTTTCGATACAGGTTCCTCCCCAGCAGGCGGATCATTTAAAGACTGAGGAGAATTGATGAAGTTCAAATCCTTTAACATCCTGACGTTCATCACAGAAGGTCGATCTAGAAGATGCTCGGGACGAGATACCTCGATCTGAGAATGAAGATTGTAGTCACCGAGGTATTTTGCAATTAAGCTCCGAGGAATGGCACGAGCTGGGATCCATTCCATCTCCAAATTATACGGTGGCACAAGCAAGTCAAGTACCCCAGGATCATAATAGTCCCACAGGTAGTGTCCCTGTTCGAGCTTCAGCACGCCCAAGGCATTCAGCCAGCCTTGTTTGTAGCCCTCATTATTGGCATTCTGGATACGATCATCTAAATGGAATAGTGCTTCGTTGTATCTAGCCATCCAGAACTCCCTGGGCTGTTTGTGAAATTGAAATGTTAACCTTTCAAGCTTCTCGTGAAGACTCTGGATGAAAAGTTCATTAGTCTCCAACGCTGATTTCTTTGAAGTGAGTTATTTTTCCAGTTCTATAACTTTCTTGGACAGTTCAGACAAGGCTTGATTTTTTGCCATCAATTGGAATGCTTAGTTTTCCAACGCTGATTGAGTACGAGCTTCTTCAATAGTACGACGAAGAACTCTTGATCCTCTCTGAGCAGGTTGAGTACTTTGTTCCTCGATAACATTCTGAGCAACCCTTCCTCGTCCACGAGAACCTCTTCCTCGTCCCCGAATAGCAGTAGAAGGCCCAGCTCTTCTCAAAGCCTCTAACTCTTCTCGCAACTTGGCATTCTCAACCTCTAAAAATGAAAATCCCTCGTCAGTCACCGGGATTGTAGCTGTTGAAGAAGAGGCTGCAGACTTCAACTGTGCCAGCTCTTTCTGCAAATTGTTATTCTCTTGCTCCAGCAGCTCGGCAATCTATTTACATGCTTCAACTTCACCCTTTAGGGTTCTCTCCCTAACATCATATCCAGCGATGAGCTTCTCGTAGCCCTTCTCGGCAGAAAGCTGCTGATATATCGTCTCATATCCTTCATGCAACAAGGCGGTTGATTCTTTATACTGATTTTGAAGGTTTTTAAGGTACATTGAAGATCCTCGATCATTTCATAGTAAGCCACATTGTTGGCCACAGCTCGGTCAAGTAAGCCCTTCAGCCTTATAATATTCATAACATTGCTGCATCAGCTTTATATCATTAGCAGATAGAAGATCCATCCTGGCCAAAAACTAGCAGAGAAAGCAAAAGTAATCATCAAAAAGAAAATCAAGACAGAGTACAGATAAAAAAGAGACAATTGTATGGAAGAAAAGAACTCAAATTTTATTAGATCATAGTGCAGAGTTACAAAGATCTTGGTTACACTTGATAAAGAAGAAAAATAAAAACAAATACCGAACAACTTCACACCTTTTCCTTGTCTCCCAAGACTTTCTCGGGAGGCTGGGACGAGGAGCTCGGTTGCTCAGTGGGAACAATGGGTTGGTCGACTAGAGCTGGAACTTGTTCAGGAGGAGCAGGCAGAGATGAAAGCTCCTCGTCGACAGGATGAGTCAGGATTGGATCACCCACTACCACTGAAGATTCTTCAGAGGCAGCTTCGTCCTCTTCTTCATCTTCAATAATTGGGGGAGGACCAGGGAGATGCTGTTGAAACAGTTCCGAGTCCTCATTAATCTTCAATTCTTGCAGGGCAGCAACCCAACCATCTCGGAAGTATTTAAGACTCCCATATTGCACTTGAGTCAGCATGGCTGCTACCCCCCTGTTCCACCCTTTGTCCCAGCCAGTGTTGAAGGACTTCTTTACTGCCATTTTTATTTTTATTTTCTCCGAGGAGAGTTTCTCGGATAGAAGATTCTCGGTGGCCTTCAACTTAGCTTCCACCTCCTCCTTCTGGCGATTCACTTCTCGCAGAAGGGACAATTCTTCTTCTGCCATTTTCAACTTATTTTCAAGCTCCCCAAAGTTCGTGAGCTTCTCGGCATACTTATTTTTCTTTCCTTCCAAATCTTTCACCTTATTTTCCAAACCTTTGGAAACTTCAACGAGCTGCACCTTCTCTGCCTCAACTGCAGCCAACTTCTTCTCCCATTCAGCCTTATCCTCGTCATACTTTTGACGGGACTCCTTCAAAGATTTAGTCAAACCCAGTAAAGCATCCTCCACTCCGGACGAGGAGCTAGAAGCCTTGATCGCTTCATCCTTCTTCACAATGGTGTTTAAGCAACTCACCAGCTGAAAAAAGGAGATAATGATAAGTCAGCACAGAGATACATGTATTGATGGAAAGAAAGAAAATTCAGAATATGAGAAACTTACTGAAGCAATATGACGATTAGCCAGGGATGTAAGCACATCCCTAGACATATTCTCCTCAATTCCTTGGACTTCAGGAATGGTCCAAGTCTTTACCGAGCTCATTGCAGAGCTCGGGGGAATGATAGTTGGAACACCAGCTCCACTAACTTGGAGCTGTGGAATGGTTTCAGCTAAATTGACCGAGGAGGATTTCTTCAGTCTCCTCGGTGGCATTTCAACAGTTTCAACCAAAGAAGAGCTTTTGGTTGGGGAGATGGTGACCACTTCCACAGGTGCATTTTTCTTGCTCGGAGCCACTGGGGGCTTCTCGGCAGCCTTCTGAGGAGCAACAGAAGGGGCAACATCTACCTTCTTTGTCCCCTTTTGGACATCAATTTTGTTTCTTTTTCCATCTCCAGCAGAGGTAGTCTCCTCAAAGATAGCAGGAACTCTTCTTTTACCCATTTTCTGGCTCAAAGGAATATGAGAGTCTGGTGAAGAATCCTCAGGAACTGGCGCTGGTTCACCAGTACTGATTACAGGGCGAGCAGTGAAAGAGGTTGTATAACTCCTATACTGCAACAAATATGAAGTTGACCTGATGTGTTCGTTTGCAACTCTCTGATGCAAACTCCAGATAAGTTTCAAATGCTTAATATTTACTTCTGATTTGCTGTCAACTGCAAACAAATACATAGTGAAATATGAGTCATACATTTTATCAAACATAATGAAATCATAATTTCAGAAATAAAATAAAATGAAAATAACCTATCCCATTGCCATATGGAGGGCATCTGGGACCTTGATATACTTCATCTCCAATCAAAGGGGCATGTTGCCAGTTTTTAATAACTACCCCATGTTCAAAATAATCCCTATTGGCATCAGGGATGTTGACTACTAAAGCCCTATTCAAAAATCTAGTTTTTAAATAAAAAATATTATCTAGAACAACCCATCATAACAATATATAATCTCAGGAATTCCTATACGGGTTCCATGAGTTTGATTTAACCTATACACCCCATTAACTATTCTTCATGTGTTGGGGGCTATTTTTGCAGGAACAACATCGAAATAATGACAGAACTCTAAGCACAAAGGGTTTGGTGGAAAAGAAAATTCACATTCAGCAATAAAGAGGCCGGGGAACCAATGTCCCTCAGCCAAACGAAAATAATCTAAAGGCTCAGAAAGATCCTCCAGAGTTACCCAAGATGGAATAGAAATATCAGAACGAAATTTCTCAAGAGATTCAATAACATAAACCATGGCGAATAAAAGAAATGAAGAAGAAGGAAGAAGATCTTACAGGAAAAAGGGAGATCTGTTGACAATGAACGAAGAAAAGGATGAACGCACTAGAGAGAGAAAGACTATGGAAAACTCGAAAGCATAAATTGGAAAAGGTAGAGGACGATGGGATTGCCTATGAAGCTTAAATACTTTGCCTTGGGAAACGACGAAAGAAATGATTACAAAAAAGAAACTATTACGCTACCGGCGGCTAAAAGGACAAAAAGTGCACGAAGATCGAAGCGCTTATAAAAATTCAAAAAGCCAGATTCTGCGAATCTTAAAGGACGTTCGAACACGGAGAAAATGCTCCTAAAAACCAGGAAGGTCATTTAATATTGCCATATACCGAGAAAGAATGTTCCATATTCCTCAAAGTTCGAAATATGAAACATTGGGGGCTTCTGTTGATACCAAAATTAGTATGCTGATATAGAAGAATAATAAGAAAACACGTGTCGATCTACGTGGCACAATAGCAACGGGGAAGGTTATTTTCCCGACCAAGTCATACTCACTCCGAGCAGCAAGTGTACTCCGAGGAGCGCTAATACTCCGAGGAACTCCAACACTCCGAGGAACTCCTGAACAACGAGCAACTAAGGCGGTCCGAGCTGCATCTCGACCACAACATTGATTGCCAGATAATCAACAGTTCATCTATTCATTGAATGCTTATCATACAGACGTATATACTCTTAAAGGGCATTAATTGTTTACCCTTTCACATGTACAGCCTAAGGGCTATAAATACAATGTATCACCCTCATTCAAGGGGACCGGATTTTCTTGATAGAATTACATATCGAGAACTCAAAAACACTTGGCAATAACAGAAACAGTGGACGTAGGCCATTCTCATAGGGCTGAACCACTTTAAAATTCTTTGTCTCATTTATATTTATCTGTGATTAAATAATTAGAAGCAATCTAATTTTTTACATCAACAATATGTATTATATATATATATGTTATGTATATATGTATTCTATATATAATACATATATACATAGAATATATGTATATGTATACATATATTCTATATATATAATATTATATACATAGAATATATGTATATGTATTCTATATACATAGAATATATGTATATGTATTATATACATAGAATATATGTATTCTATACATAGAATATATGTATATGTATTCTATGTATATATATAATATACATAGAATACATGTATATGTACATATACATGTATAATACATGTATAATATATGTATAATGTATAATACTATAATACATGTATTATAGTATTATACATTATACATGTATTATATATGTATTCTAGTATTATACATTATACTAGAATACAAGTATAATACATGTATAATACATACATATTATACATGTATTCTAGTATAATGTATAATACTAGAATACATGTATAATCCATGTATAATATGTATATTATACATGTATTATACATGTATTCTAGTATAATATATATATTATACATGTATTATACATGTATTCTATGTATATTTATGTATATGTATTCTATGTTATATATTATATGTATATATATTTATGTATATGTATTTTATTATGTATTCTATGTTATATATTATATGTGTATTCTATGTTATATATTATATGTATAATATACATATTCTAGGTTATATATTATACGTATAATATACATATAACTATGTATATGTATATAGAATAATGTATATCTATGTATATGTATATAGAAATGTATATATCTATGTATATGTAAATAGAAATGTATATATCTATGTATATTTATTAGAATAATGTATATATCTATGTATATTTGTATATAGAAATGTATATATCTATGTATATTTATTAGAATAATGTATATATCTATGTATATTTATACATATATATGTATATACAAAATAATGTAAATATCTATGCCTATATATATGTATATATAAATGTATATATCTATGTATATGTATATAGAATAATGTATATATCTATGTATAATGTATATATCTATGTATATGTATTTAGAAATGTATATATCTATGTAAAATAATGAATATATCTATGTATATATCTATGTATATTTATACATATATATGTATATACAGAATAATGTATATATCTATGTATATACAAAATAATGTATATAATATATGTATACAGAATAATGTGTATATATCTATGTATATATAATATTTATACATATGTATATATTATATATAATATGTATATAATATACATATATATGGAATATAATTATATTTTGTAAATAATATATTAAATATAAGGAATATATGAAATATATGAAATATACAAAATATATAAATATAAGGATTATATGAAATATAAAAAATTTACGAATTATAAATATATATTAAAATATATGAATTATATAAATTATATAAATGTACGAAATATATAAATATACGAAATATGTAGAAATATACGCAATATACATATATGTGCTAAAATATATAAAATATACGCAATATACATATATGTGCTAAAATATATAAAATATATGAATATAGATTAAAATATACGAAATATACGCAATATACATATATGTGCTAAAATATATAAAATATACGAATATACATTAAAATATACGAAATATATATATTTAAATATTTATTAATAATATATATTTATATATTTATGAAATATATAGAGTTATAAAAAAAAATTGATTTTAAGTGATTTGTCACCCAAAGGTGGCAAACAAAAACCTGTCCCCCCAAAGAATTGAATTTCATCCTAAGGTGACAAATTGTGCAAGTTAAGGCTATCAAACAGTCTAAAAACCGAAAAATAGCAAAATTTTTCAACTTTTAGGAATTTACCTTGAAATTGAATGAACCATTGCCCATTAACCTCAGCCCTGTCCTTTGTCCCTTATCAAACACGTCTGTTGCTGCTGCTTCTTGTAAGTTTAGAGTGGAGTAAAAAATAGCTTTTCAAGTTCGAAAGATATCTGATCAATGTTAACATAAGCTTACTTTCAAAATTATCTAGAAAAAATAAAAAATATCAGATATTACACACATACAAATCATTTTAATAAAATATATTAATATAATAAATAAACAAAAAGAACTCTTGTTACTTACTATCATAAAAGAGTAACAGACCAAAAGAGCCTCGGACTTGAATTGAACTATATCAAACTTGAAGAAATGAAGACTCACATAATTTTAGTCAATTTTATCAGCACTAATGCCTATATCAAATTAGCTCTTTTATATCCATTCAGATGTCATGCCGAGAGCCTATCGAGAAACTCTTATGCCTATATCTAATTATTTATAACTAATGTAATACAAAATGTTTTTCATGGGAGCTAAATACAATGAAAATAAGTAAAAAGTAAAGTTCCATTAACAAAAAATCGGATTTATCTTCATCTTCTACGCACCAACATCTTCTTTCTCTCTCTCCTAAAGTCCACAACCAAGCTCACCACCTCCATTTAATTTACCTCCACCATCACCATAACTCACCGCATAAAACCTACTTTAACCACCTGCCGCCAACAAAAAAAAAAACGTCGGCCTTAGCTTGTTACAAATCCGACGAGCTCCTGATCGGGCCACTTCTGAACTCCAGCGAGTCTCCCACATTATATCCCAATGTAACCCGAGACCCATAAGCAACCTCCAACCCGCGAACTAAACCTACTGCCAACAACCCAAGACCCTCCTTCCTTATTCCGTGAAAAATAAATGGTTAAGTTTTATATCAAACTGCAATGAAGATGAAGGGGAGAGAAAGAGATATCAAACTGCAATAAATCAACCAAAATCAACAATGAGGGAAAGAAAAATAATAAATCAACCAAAATCATTAATGAACTAAAAAAATATCAACAAAAATCAGATCTGTCAACAATGGACATACCCTTTTTTCTTTCTCTCTCTCTTACCATCATCTCCATCCTTTGTGCTCTCTACCGAATTCACCGCTAGTGGCAAAAAGGAGTGTTTGATAGAGAGGAGAGAGAAGAGAGGAGAGGAGAGGAGAGGAGAGAGGATTTTTGTTAAAGATGAAAAACATTTAAGAATAATGATATGAGTATAAAAATCTCACCCAAAATTTCCCCCAAATCTGATGTGGATTTCACTAACTCTCTCACCTGCTTATTAAGTATTGTCTTGTGTTATGGGGTCCCGCCAGGACACCCAATTAATTGCTTTTTTGGAGAGTTTTGGGAGAATTATTTGGGACTCATAGTACCACTCAACATTTAATGGTGGAGTATTTGATAGAGGTGAGAGAGGGAGATTTCGTGTGAAAGTGGTTGTGTAAGAGTGTAAGTGGGCAACGGATGGGATGTGGGAGAGACTCGAGGTAATCAGATTTGGTTCGGGTCTTTTAAGTGTCTTGTTTTAATTTTGCCATGTCACAATGCTTAAATTGTGATATGTCACACTCTCACATTCTTAGATCATTTTAAAAAATTTAATTTTAATTGTCGATAATTTGGAACAGTGAAATTCTATCCTCTCATGTTATATATATATATATATATATATAAAAAAAATAAAGTAGAAAATTTATGTATGTCATAAGATTAATCAATAATGTCATCGAATGATTTTTTCGTGCAATGTCTCTTTTGTCACTCGCATCTTTGATTTTCCTCTCTTTTCTTTCTCACTAATTTATTCCCCCCCTTTCACTTTAATTCAAACACAAGGCCAATTTGGTAAACACACACCAAAATTTACTTCTCGCCACATACTCCCAGACACACCCAAATTGATTTTAGTCTCACAACACAAACCCTTCCATCTCTTTCGGCAACAACCCATACCCTCTTTTCTCCCCGCCCCGCCCACCCCTTGCCTTATCTTTTCTCACCTCTGCTAGCCTCACGTAGGGTTTCTCTCTCTCTCACGCTCTCTCTCTTTATATGGTGCTATTTTTGTGCAGGTTTTGTAATTTCGTTAGTGCGATTTTGTAATTATGTTAAGTCTTGATTTATTAAGAATAAAGATTTTTGAATCAATTTATGTGTGTGTTTCTTTCTCGATCTATCTTAATGATCTTCGTAGAATAGGTTTTGTAATGCAAATGTTTTGAGTGATTTAGATTTAGATATTATTTACATTTTTAGACAGTGATGATCTGAATTAAATCATTAAATATTCATCCACTATTTGTATTCATCTAGGAGCATTTTCCTGTTAGGTTTAATCTTTAGCCTTAAAAATTTTAGTTTGTTTATTTTTTTTGTTCATTTTATTTAAGATCTATTTATGTTTTTGGATCTAATGTTTTTTTTTTTTATTTTTTTTTTATTTTTTCTTTTATAGATCAAGTCTTGATATACTTCAAACCCTAAATTTTTGTTTCTCTCTTTTTTTGCAAGAGTAATTTAGGTTGTTTTTTTAGTCTTATGTACTGCATATGCTGATATGGTGAAATTTAAGAGATATGCTGACATGTTGACATTTAAGAGATATGCTAAAAGTTTGGAAACAACCATTTTGCTATTTCTTTTTGTTTTGTAGGTACTCATTTGGTAATATACATGTGATAATGAAGGGTTCAACGAAGTACAATGATATGTGCAACCCAGGTGTTTGAGAAATGCTCAATATGGGTAATTTTCTTTGGTTGTGATGAATGTATGGACGCCCTTCTTTTTAGTTGATTCTTTTACTCTTTGCTTATATGTATGATTAATGTTAATGTTACTTATTTTCTTACAGAACTTTTAATTGAGCTAAGCACTTTTGTTTGACATTTTTTAGAATGTATCAGAATGTGTAAGTTTGGGCTTCATTTATGTTAGGTTATGGTTATTAGTCCAATTATAATTAGGCTATGATGAATTTTATTGTTTGAGAGCTCATTTTGGACTATGATCTCTTAAATTGAATGCTGAAATTTAATTGTTTCATGGCTCATTTTGGATTTGTGGCAAGTAGGATGAGTGGCTGGAATGGTACCGAAAGAGTATAATGTAGAATGGCAAGTAGGCGGAGTGGCTTGAGGTTTAGTTAGATGATTTTGTGTTGATGTACACTTTATAGCCTATTTTTTGTACGTTAACATCTATTTATTTTTCTTATATAGCGATACAATATATTCTTGACATTTTTTGTTGATTTTTTTTTTATCACCACTCAGTTTTGAGGTTGGGGTTCAATGTGAACTTGAACATATTTTTACTTTTATTTGAACTTATTTCTTACTCTTCTTGGCTTGCAGGACCTCATTGCTCATCTTAACAACTAAAACATTATAATTCCATCAAATTTACTGTCAGATAATTGAAGAGAACTTCAAAGTTTACTCTTGTTACTACCTTCATGTAAAATCCATCCTCATAATGCGTGTCATACATCGAAAGATTCAAAGGTCGTAGCTCAAGAGTGGATATAAATGGGGCACCGGTTGTTGCACAACACAAACACACATCAATTGAATCAGTTAGCGCCGTTATGATAATATCTACAAAATATACTCTTGAATCATCCATTACGGTGACGGTTTCCCACTTAGTTTCATCCAAGTAGAGTTTAAATTTTGGGTACGCGTTTCAATTTTCAAGTATCATGAACCCAAAATTTTTTGGGTACGCATTTTCACTTCGTTGAGTTTTTTATCAGTATTTTGTTCTTTTGCTAGACGTAGCATTGTAAGGATTCCTTTTTAAATTTGTCTTTAGTTTATTTTTATTCGTTGTATGTTATTAAGACTATTTGGATTTGAAATAAGTGGTTTTGTTGTGGTAGAGGAGGTAGTGATAGGGTGCCTGTGACAGCAATTGCTGATGTGGGTTTATTGCTTAGTCGAGTTGAGATGGTGGTTGTAGTGGTGCATTGATGGAGTTTGGATTGTGTTGTTATGGGTATCAATGAATGTTTGACATCTGATAATGAGGAGTTTGATGCGTTGATTGAGAAGGATGGTTATAGTGGAGCTTGCAGTCCGACAGTATTGGTGGTGTTACAACATAGGGCTAGGTGCGTGGTGATGTGAAAATTGGAGTTGGAGCGTGAGGCCCGAAAAAGATCTTAGATCACATAGGGATATCCATTTTTAGTTTTATAACAGTGAAGCCTAGATTGATTATTTTCATGGCACAGACTGGAGCTTATCTTGACGTGATATTGACTTTTAACAATCGTGCACAAATAATGTTGTCTTAAGTCCATTTTTTTGCTTTATTTTCTATAAAATCAATTTACAAATTTCTTTGACATATACGGTGGCTTATCATGATGAATTTTTTACAGACCTGGCAATTCTAAGAAGACCCCACCTAACCGTAGGCACTCTGATATATTTTATTCATTTCAGTCACTAAGATTGAAACCTTATTCCCAGCGGCGAGTCTCCTCTGCCATGAGCCTTAAGGGTTTGAAATGTCGGTCTATCGTAAAGGCGGCGCACACTATTTAGAGGACGCATCATTGTCATTGTTGATGTAAAAGATTAGATCACTCTAATAATTCAATCACAGATAAATAAATGAGACAGAGAATTTTAAAGTGGTTCAGCCTTATAAGAATGGCCTACGTCCACTGTTGTTTTATTGCTGAGTGTTTGGGAATTCTCGATTTATAAGTTCTATCAAGAAATTCCACTCTGGATTTCGGGTCTCCTCCACAATGAGGATTGTACAACGTATTTATAGCCCTGAGGCTGTCATGTGAAAGGGTAATACATTAAATGATATACATATGAAAAGGGTAATACATTTAATGCCCTCCTTGCGTGTGCATCTGAATGATAAGCATTTAATGAATCAGTTGAACTGTTGATTATCCAGCTATTAATGCTTTGTTCGAGATGCAGCTCGGACCGCCTGAGTTTCTCGGACCGCCTAAGCTTCTCGGTACTCAAGAGTTCCTCGGAGAGGCATTGTTCCTCGGAGCTTGTGAGTTCCTCGGGGAACTAGTCTTCCTCGTTGTAGTCTTATTCCTCAGAGCGAGTGGGTTCCTCGGGGATGTTGGTTGTTGCCATTATAGATAGCCACGTGTCTTCATATGATTGATCCATGTCAGCAGATTAAATTTGGTATCAACAGAAGCCCCCAATGTTTCATAGTTAGAAATTTGAGGAGTATGGAACATTCTTTCTCGGAATATGGTAGCTTTAAATAGTCTTCCTGATTTTTAGCAGCATTTCCCTTGTATTTATTTCTCCTTCCCAATTCGTAGAATCATGCTTTTTTGGACTTTTCTGCGTGCTTCGATTCCCGCATTAATTTTCTTCTTTTTAGCCGCTGTTGTCCGCTTTGATTCCCGCGCCACTTTTCATCTTTTTAGCCGCCGGTAACGTAATCATCCTTTTTGTAATCATTATTTCACCATTTCCCAAGGCAAGGTATTTAAACTTCTCAGACGCTCCCATCGTCTTCTACCTTTCAAATTTTTATCTTCGAGTTTTACATCGTCTCTTCCTACTCTCTTGTGCGTTCATCTTTTCCGTCGTTCGTTGTCAGCAGATCCCTTCTTTTCCTGTAAGATCTTCTTCCTTCTTCTTCATTTTTTTATTCACCATGGTTTACCCTGTTGAGTCTCTTGAGAAGTTTCGTTTTGATTTCTCCATTCCCTCATGGGTTGTTTTGGAAGAGCTTTCTGAGCCTTCTAATTACTTTCATTTGGCTGAGGGACATTAGTTCCCCAGTCTCTTTTTTGCTGAGTGTGGATTTTCTTTTCCACCAAATTCCTTGTGTCTGGAATTCTGTCAGTACTTTGACGTTGTTCCTGCACGAATAGCCCCCAACACATGGAGAATAGTTAATGGGGTGTATAGGTTAAATCAAATTCATGGAACTCGAATAGGAATTCCAGAAATCATGTACTGCTATAGATGGGCAGTTAATGATAATATTTTTTATTTAAAAACTAGATTTTTAAATAGAGACTTAGTAGTCAATCTCCCTGATGCCAATATGGATTATTTTGAACACGGGGTTGTCATAAAAATTGGCAACACCCTCCATTAGCTGGAGATGAGGTTTACCAGGGTCCCAGATGCCCTCTTTATGGCAATAGGATAGGTTATTTTTATTTTATTTTATTTATTTTGAAATCATGTTTCTTTTGTGTTTGATAAAATGTGCTACTGATAACAATGTTTATTTATTTGCAGTTGATAACAAAAGAAAGTTCCCAAAGGAAGCAGATGTTAATGTAAGACATCTGAAACTTATTTGGAGTCTGCATCAGAGTGTTGCTGACGAGCACATTAGGTCGGCTTCGTATCTGCTCCAGTACAAGAGTTATACCACTTCTTTCACTGCTCGTCCAGTGATAAGTGAGTCAGAGCCAGTACCAGCTTCCACCAGCTCATCGCCTGAATCCCATATTCCTTTAAGTGAAAGGATGAAGAAGAGAAGACCTCCTACCCTGTTTGAGAAAACTGCCTCCGGTTCTGGGGAGGTAAAAAGGAGTAGGATTGATGTCCCAAGGGAGGGGACAAAGAAGACTGATGCAACTCCTCCAGCTGTTCCTGTTAAAGTTACCGAGAAGCCCGCAGTGGCTCCGAGCAGGTCTGCAGCTCCTGGAGAGGTGATTGTGATATCACCGACCAAGGGTTCTTCCTTGGTTGAATCTGTATCTGTTCCCCCGAGGAGGCTGAAGAAGAGCTCCTCGGTCAATTTGGCTGATACCATTACTCAGCCCCCAGTTACTGGAACTGGGGTTCCAACTTTCGTTCCCCCGAGCTCTGTCATGAGCTCGGTGAAGTCCTCGATCATTCCCGAGGTCCAAGGTACTAAAGAAAACCTTACTCGGGACATGGTCACCTCACTAGCTGCTCGTCACCTTGCTTCTGTAAGTCTCTTTACTTTGAATTTTTCATATTTCCTTTGTCATTTCTGTTTCTAACTTGCTTTCTTTTTCTGTTCACAGTTGACAAGCTTCTTCAATATAATCCTGAAGAAGGATGAAGCGATTAAGGCTTCTTGCTCCTCGTCCAGTGTGGAGGGAGCTCTGGAAGAAGCTACCAAGTCTCTGGCAGATTCTCGCCAGAAATATGCTGATGACAAAGCTGTCTGGGAGAAGAAGCTTGCCTCCTCCGAGCAAGAAAAAGCTCGGGTTGTTGATGCCTCCAAGGAGTTGGAGAAGAGAATAAATGCCTCGGATAAGGCAAATAAGGAGCTCGAAGAGAATCTCAAAACTACTGGAGAGCTTGAAGATAAGCTCAGGGTTGTTGAGGAAAGGTTGGGCCAGCTTCAAGAAGTAGGTCGACAAAAGGAGGAAGCAGAAAATAAATTGAACGCTGCTGGGAACCTGCTGTCTGAGAAACTTTCCTCGGAGAAGTTGAAGAGGAAAGCTGCTGTGAAGAAGTCCTTCAGCTCTGGCTGGGTCAAGGGGTGGAACAAGGGGTTGGCTGCCATGGTGTCGCAAGTAGACTATGGCAGTCTCAAATACTTTAGGGATGGATGGGTTGCTGCCCTTCAGGAAATGAAGGTCGACGAGTCTTTCGAGCTCTTCGAGAGACATATCCCTAGTCCCCCCCAACTCTAGAAGAATTAGACGAGGACGAAGCTACAACTGAAGAGTCTTCGATGGTGATGGGAGATCGTGCCCTAACCATCCAGCCTGCTTCCGAGGAAAATTAGCACCTCGTTTCTTCCTCCGAGCAACTGCCTACTCTACCCGAGAAACTATCTCTTTCCTCCGAGCAACCTACCTCTTCATCCCAGCCTCCCGAGAAGGTTTTGGGAGATAAGGAAAAGGTTTAGTGTTGTTCGGGTTTCTCTTTATTTTGTTTCTCTTTATCAAATGTAACTCAGAAGATGTAACTCTGAATTATGATCTAATAAAATTTGAACTTTTTGCATACTGTTGTCTATCTTTCATTCATACTCTGCTTATTCTTCTTATTGATGATTGCTCTTCTTTCTCTGTTAGTTTCTGGCCAGGATGGAACTGCTATCTGCCCATGATACAAAGTTGTTGCGGTAATGTAATGAGTACTTTAAGGCTGGTCACACAGACCTGAGTGATGCACAAGTTGTCGACATACTTGGTCAGGAAGCTTCAGAACAGGCAGTGGAAGCATATCAATATCTAAAGTGTCCGCTTGATAGGGCTGTAGCCAATAACATTGCCTATTATAAAATGATTGAGGATCTTAAAGGCACCCTCAAAGACCTTCAACTTCAATACAAAGAATCCACTGCTTTGTTGCATGAGGGGTACGAGAAGAAGTACCAGCAGATCATTGCCGACAAGGGCTACGAGAAGCTCTTTGCTGGGTATAATGTAAGGGAGAGAACCTTGAGAGGTGAGGTCGAAGAATGCAGACAGATTGCTGAGTTGCTGGAAAAGAAAAATAACAACCTACAGAAGGAGCTATCACAATTGAAGTCTGCAGTTTCCACTTCTAGTGCCTTGATCCCAGTGACCAATGAGGGATTTTCGTTCTTAGAGGTTGAGAACGCTAAGTTAAGGGAAGAGTTGGACACCTAGAGGAGGTCGGGCCCTTCCACATCTTCTCGGGGATGAGAAAGAGCTCCTCGGGGACGAGCAAGAGCAGCTCGGGTTCTTGTCGAGAAATAGAGGACTCAGTCTGTCTTAGAGAACCAGACCTTCCAACTAAGGGCGAAGAACCAGGCGTTGTCTGATATGTCAAAGAAGATTAGGGACGTGGAAAAGCAGCTCTCCGCGCAGAAGTCAGTTTTGGAGAATAAGGAGATTTTCATCAAGAATCTCCACGAGCAGCTAGAAAGGCTAACATATCAATTCCACAAACAGCCCAGGGAGTTCTGGATGGCTGGATACAACGAAGCACTATTCCACCTGGACGATCGTATCCAGAATGCCAACAATGAGGGCTACAAGCAAGGCTGGCTGAATGCCTTAGGTGTGTTGAAGCTCGAACAAGGTCATTATCTGTGGGACTATCATGATCCCGGGTTGCTTGACTTACCTGTGCCACCATACAATTTGGACATGGATTGGATCCCTGCTCGGGCCATTCCTCGGAGCTTAATTTCAAAGTATCTCGGTGACTACAGTTTACATTCTCAAATCAAGGTATCTCATCCCGAGCATCTTTTAGATCGACCATCCGTGATGAATGCAAGGATGTTGAAAGATCTTAATTTCATCAATTCTCCTCTGTCTTGAAATGATCCGCCTGCTGGCGAGGAACCTGTGTCAAAAGCAGAGGGGAGGAGACCAGTAGAATAGGAATTTTTGATGTAATAGTTAGTATACATTTCAATATCAATGTACTTGTAATTTATTCAATGAAAAACTCTCATTTTGTTTGCAAATCTTGATTTCTATTGTCTTGTAGTTATCAAACACTTTATATTTATCCATATCTGTTAAAAAGATAAAAATATTGTGTTGTTTGTCGACCAACTCAGTAATAATTACAAAATTACAAGTATCAGTACTGTTGCTCGATCACTTAATAATAAAGTAATGAGTATAAAAATGTTGTTTAAAATGTTTCCAACCAACCAAGGTTGTTAGACTCTCCATGTCGACCAACTACAGTTAGTGGGTTTTTATCCCCGACCAGCTATAGTTAGTCTTTTTGAAATAATTTTACCCATAAAATGTTTCCGACCAACCAAGATCGGTAAATTTTGCTTGTCGATTAACTACAGATGGTGGGTTTTCATCTCCGACCAGCCATCGTTAGTAGACTTTTCTCTTAAATGTTTCCGACCAACCAAGGTCGGTAAATTTTCTTTGTCGACCAACTACAGTTGGTGGGTTTTTATCCCCGATCAGCCATAGTTAGCAACTTTTTCACTTTCTGGAATAATCTTACCTTCCGACCAACATAAGTTATCACTTGCGAGCATATTTTGTTTCCTAGCCAAACAGGTTGGCATTTTTAGGAATATTTCGTTTCCTAGCCAAACAGGTTGGCATTTTTAGGAATATTTCTTTTCCTAGCCAAACAAGTTGGCATTTTTAGGAATATTTCGTTTTCTAGCCAAACAGGTTGGCATTTTAAGGAATATTTTGTTTCCTAACCAACCGAAGTTGGCATTTTTAGGAATATTTTGTTTCCTAACCAACCGAGGTTGGCATTTTTAGGAATATTTTGTTTCCTAACCAACCAAGGTTGGAATTTTTAGGAATATTTTGCTGCTGAGCATTCTGAGTTTTGCCGAGTTTTACCGAGTAGTGTGTAGCACTAGTATTCCCCGAAAAATTCTCAATAAAAGGAGAGACTTTAGCATAACATCTTCATTTTATTCATACTGATGGAACTGTGTTACATATACATCACCGATAATACTTGCGTAGATGCTCTGCGTTCCATGCATTCTTGAACTCCTCCTCCTCTAGAGTTGCTATTCGATAAGTTCCCGGTCGAACAACTTCTGTAACTCGATATGGTCCATGCCAGTTTGCTTCCAGCTTATTGTGCTTTTGAATTACTTTCTTCAGCACATAGTCTCCTTCTTTCAGGTCGCACTTCTTCACCCTTTTGTTGTAGAACAAAGCTGTTCGTTGCTGGTAAGCAGCATTTCTAATGGCTGCTTCTTCTCTGACTTCCTCGAGCATGTCTAAATCCAGTCTTCTCATTAAGTCGCTGACAGGGGAATTGAAATTCAGTACCCTGTGTGTTGGAAGTCCCAACTCGGCGGGTATAACAGCTTCACTTTCGAACGGCAACATATATGGTGATTCTCCAGTTGCTACTCGGGGAGTAGTTCGGTAAGCCCAAAGTACTGATTGTAACTCGTTGATCCAGTTTGCTTTTGCATCATCTAATCTTTTCTTCAAGCCATTTAGCAGCATTCTGTTTGTCACCTCAGTTTTTCCATTGCTTTGAGGATGGCCTGGTGCTGAGTGGACCTTCAAAATATTTGATTGATGACAATAGGCGGCAAACTCCTCGTTATCAAATTGTGTTCCATGGTCTGTGATGAAGGCATGAGGTAGACCATATCGACAAATGATATTCTTCCAAACAAATTGATACACCTTCTCGTACGTCATATCAATGAGTGGCTCAGCTTCTACCCATTTAGTTAAATAATCCACTGCGACGACGAGGTATTTGAACCGTCCTCGAGTCGTTGGCAGTGGCCCAACCAAGTCTATTCCCCACATGGCAAATGGCCAAGGGGAAGTTATGGGTGTCAATAATGCTTGTGGAGTTCTTCGGATGGAGGAAAAGCGCTGGCACTTATCACACTTCTTGGCGTAGGCTATGCAATCAGTCCTCATCGTCGGCCATTAGTATCCTTGTGTCATCACCCTTTGTAAAAGCGCCCGACCTCCTACATGTGCTTCACAAGACCCTTCGTGGATCTCTTCAATTAATTCTTTCACCTCGGAGGGGTGTACACATCTCTGCAAACCTGCCATAATTCCTCGTCTATATAAAACACCATTAGTTAATACATACCGAGCAACTTTAAACTTCAATTTTTTGGCAGCGAGCTTGTCAATTGGTAATTCTCCCTCCTCGATATACGCCCTGATGGAATCCATCCAAGATGATCCTAAATCAAGGGTGATAAAGTTCATCGTCAGATCTTCATCTATGCTCCGACCAGCTAACACTTCAATTAGGATTGTTCGTCGTAGCTCGGTGCAAGTAGCTGATGTTAGTCGAGCTAGGGTGTCTGCTCTCGCATTCTCCATTCTTGGTATTCTGACCAGCTGAATAGCGGCAAATTCTGACACCAGCTCCTTTGCCTTTGCATGATATCTGATCATTAATTCTCCTCTAACTTCATATACTCCCATCATTTGGTTTATGATCAATTGAGAATCACTGAAAACAATGACCTGTTGTGCCTCCATAATTTTTGCCAAACTAAGTCCTGCAATCATGGCCTCATACTCAGCCTCATTGTTGGAAGCTTCGAATTGGAAACGCAAGGCATATTCCATATCGACCTCATCCGGAGTGCTCAAAATAATCCCCGCGCCGCATCCTGCAGTGCAAGATGAGCCATCTATATATGGCCTCCATATAGGTAACTCGTCTTCGAATTTATGATCAGTCAGAGTTCCTCAGTGAAATATTTGTTGCATCCTTTCCTCCTCGTATTTTTCTTTCTCTTCGTCGATCATCTCTTCTTGACCTTTTACCAATCGGAGTTGGTCTGAGCCCGAAGTCAATGATCTTGTAACATCCACTTGCCCTTTTACCAACAGGAGTTGGTCTGAGCTAGTGTTTCTTGATCCTGTAACATCCACAGGTTGATCAACGAGCAACTCTTGTTTCTCGTTTGGAGTCCTCACAACTATCTCTGTGTCACATCCTGTAACTTCCACACGCCCTTTTACCAACCGGAATTGGTCTGAGCCTATGTTTGTTGATCCTGTAACATCCACAGGTTGATCATCGAGTAACTTTTATTCCTCAGAGCTATCAGGATAGGTGAACTCCGCTATAAAATCTGCTACAGCCTGCCCTTTTAATGATGATCTGGGTTCATAAATTATATCATATTCACCGAGCTCTATTGCCCAGTACATCAATCTCCCTAATTTTTCTGGCTTATGAAGGGCTTGTCTCAATGGCGCATCGGTATATACTACTATAGTATGAGCCTGGAAGTATGAACTCATTCTCCTACTCGCCTCTATCAGCGCCAATGCCAATTTCTCCAGCCTTGGATATCTGATTTTTGCTCCTCAAAAGGCTTTACTTGTGTAGTAAATTGGCTTTTGTACTCTATTCTCCACTCTGATCAACGCCGAGCTAACTACATTCTCGGACACAGCAAGGTACAAGTACAATTTTTCTCCCATCACTGGCCTGAACAACAGTGGAGGTCCTCCCAAGTATCTCTTCAAGTCTTGAAAAGCCTTCTCGCATTTATCATTCTAATCAAAAGTCTTTCTGAGTGTCTTGAAGAATGGGAGACATCTATCAGTTGCTCGTGACACAAATCTGTTGAGTGCCGCTACTCGTCCTGTGAGACTCTGTACTTCCTTCTTCGTCGTTGGAAATCGCAGCCCTAATAGATCTTTGATCTTTTCAGGATTTTCTTCAATGCCTCGTTGATTGACAATATACCCGAGGAACATGCCTTCTCGTACTCCAAATATGCACTTCGTCGGGTTCAGCTTCATTTGATATTTATCTAGTTGATCAAAAGTCTGACTTAAGTCAACTAGATGATTGGCAGCTTTCTTTCTTTTCGTCAGCATATCGTCAACATAGACTTCCATATTGTCACTGATTTGTTCAGCAAAGACTTTGTTCATCAGCCTCTGATATGTCGCACCTGCATTTTTCAAACCAAAAGGCATAACATTATAATAATAAGTTCCCCTAGGGGTAATGAAAGAAGTACTCTTCCTGTCTTCAGGTTTCATTTTAATTTGATTGTAGCCAGAATAAGCATCCATGAAGCTCAGCCACTCGTGTCCCGAGGTAGCATCCACCAGTTGATCAATTCGGGGCAGTGGAAAGTGATCCTTTGGACATGCTTTGTTGAGGTCAGTGAAGTCTACACACATCCTCCACTTGTTGTTTTTCTTCTTTACCATCACCACATTAGCTAACCAATCTGGATATTTAACATCTTCAATGAAACAAGCTTTCTGGAGCTTCTCGACTTCCTCCTGTATAGCTTGATTCTTCTCGGGACTGAATACTCCTCTTCTCTGCTTTACAGGCTTGATCTCCTTATTCACATTGAGCTCGTGACATAAGAAGTTTGGGTCTATCCCAGGCATATCTTCATGACTCCACGCAAAAGTTTGTCTTCTGCTTCTAAGGAAAGTGATCAATTCCTGTTTTAATGAGGCCGCCAACGATGAACCTATTTGAGTAGTTCGCTCGGGGTGCTCGTCGTCCAGAATGATATTTTCAGTAGCTTCCACCACTTGACCCTTCATGAGTTGTGACTCATCTCGAGGATCCAATGTTTCAATTTCTACACCTTCATCCACTTGATAAGTAGTGGTCTTTTTCTTTAATTCTTCCAGTTCTTCTTGCTCGACGGATGAATAATAGCATTCCCGAGCTACTTTCTGATCACCTTTCATAACTCCTACTCCAAAGTTTGTTGGAAGTTTTAGACACTGATGCACTGTAGATGGCACAGCCTCGAACTTCTTCAATCCTACTCTTCCCATGATGATATTGTACGATGATTGGACATTCTTGTCCATCATAAAGAAACGTATTCTTTCTGTCCGATAAGCAGGCCACGTACCAATGAATATATCCAACTTGATCTTCCCAAGTGGAAATACTTTCTCGCCAGCAAAACCGATGAGGGGTCTGTGGTAAGGCTCCAGTTGAGATAGCTTTAGATTTAAACTATCGAAACACGAGTAGAACATGATGTCTGCCGAGCTACCATTATCGACCAGCACTCTTGAAATCATGACCTCCTTCATTCTTATTTTGATCACCAACGGGTCATCATGAGGATATAAAACACCTGCAAGGTCATTTTTTGAAAAACCGATAACCAATTTCTCCTTGTTCACCTTTCTCGGGCGATCTTCCTCAGCTATTCGCTGAATGTACGAGCACGCTTGGGCCTCACCGAGGTAAGCTTTTCTTTCTACAGTAAGGTCTCCTCCTCCTGCATCTCCTCCTGTAATAACATTACAATCAAATGACCCAAAGCGTATTGAAAATACCTCTCGTTCTGGCTGCCTTGGTTTCTTGGACAGATCGGGGTCATCTTCTGGATCAACTTTATGGTTTCTCTTCTTGTTCTCCTCTGCTCGCCGAGGAGATCTAGACCTCTCTCTAGTTCGGTCATTGTTTCTTCTTTCGCTTCCCCGATCAACATACTTTGTTAGCTTTCCTCGTCGGACGAGTATTTCAATCTCATTCTGAAGAGCTATGCAATTTTTGGTCATATGGTCATGGTCCTTGTGGAACTCGCAATATTTTTTCCTATTCCTCGTGTCGGGGTCTGCCTTCATTTTCTTTGGCCAGTTTAACTCCTCAATGTTCTTAATTTCTTCCAGGACGTGGTTGATATTTACCTTCAAAGGTGTGTAATTATCAAATTTCCTCAAGACTTCCCACGACGACCTATTTTTGGATTGTTTGTCTCCACCATTGTTCTTATGTTCTTTCTTCTTAGCTTTTCACCTTCCACACTGGTTTTTTTGGCGTCCATATTCTTCTTTGCAGACATAGCCTCCTCGGCATTCATAATCTTGGACGCTTTTCCCATCAGATCCGACATGGTTCGAGGTGGATCTTTGGCCAAAGTGTAGTACAACTTGTTTGGCAGTAGTCCACTCATCAAAGCAGTAATCGCTGTCTTCTCTTCATAATTAATGACTTCGAGTTTCTCGTTATTAAAACGAGTTATATAATCTGTGGTACTCTCACCAGCTTTTTGTCTAACACTTAACAAATGTTCTACTCGTTTAACTGGGTTTGATCCAAAGCAGAAATTTCCAATGAATAACTCGGCCAGTTGAAGAAAAGTTGAAATCTTACCCCGAGGAAGATTATTATACCATATTTGAGAAGATTCGGTAAGTGTTCCCGAGAATGCTCTGCATCTCATCTCATCTGGGACAGCATAGATGTCGGCTGCAGCTTGGTATTGTTCTATATGAAGGACAGGGTCAGTCTTCCCATCATACTTGTGAGTCACAACAGGTGCTTTGAACTTTGATGGTGTTGGAAAATCAACAATATCCTGGACAAAAGGTGTTCCTCGAACAAAGGTTCGTTGTAGAGGGTTCTTGGCCCTAGCCATTTCCCCTAATCTATCCTCCAGCCTCTGAATAGATCCTTTCCATGCATCATTTCCTTCCTCAGGCCTATTGGTTCGAGCAACTGATCGCGTTGAAGTGGCTTCCTGGGATTTACCTTAACGAGCAGCTGGTCGGTCATAGGATCTATCTTGACGAGCAGCTGGTCGCGACTGGGCAGATCCTTCCCTTAAACCTGATGGTCGTCGAAAGTTCCTCGACGCTGCATTAAGAGGACTTTTGTTCCTCCTAGGGCCTAATCGGTCGAAAGGAGAAACCCTACTTAATCTTTCCAATGCGCTGGTCCATTCTGGGGAGAGGGTGACACGTTGTTCAGTATCAGTGGCTCGCACTGACGAAGTTCATCCAGGTTGATAAGAAAAATATTCAGATTCCTCATTGCGATATGAATTAGTACACCTAGTACACGAAAAAGGTGCACGGGTATTTCTTCGAATGCTTCGTGGTCCGGAATGGGCTCATGCACCGCCATGGAGGGTTTGGATGAGTTGTCGCATTATTTCTTGCATGACGGTCTGGCCCTGATCCAGATTTGCCATTATTCCAGTCAGATCTGGAATAATTGGTGGAGCAGATGGATTTGGAGGGGTTCCAGCATTTCGATTGCTGGATTCAGGAATATCAGCCATTGGTAATGGATTGTTTTTGATGAAAAATGATATTATCAGTCGTTTCCCACAGATGGCGCCAATGTGTTGATGTAAAAGATTAGATCACTCTAATAATTCAATCACAGATAAATAAATGAGACATAGAATTTTAAAGTGGTTCAGGCTTATAAGAATGGCCTACGTCCACTGTTGTTTTATTGTTGAGTGTTTGGAAATTCTCGATTTATAAGTTCTATCAAGAAATTCCACTCTGGATTTCGGGTCTCCTCCACAATGAGGATTGTACAATGTATTTATAGCCCTGAGGCTGTCATGTGAAAGGGTAATACATTAAATGATATACATATGAAAGGGTAATACATTTAATGCCCTCCTTGCGTGTGCGTCTGAATGATAAGCATTTAATGAATCAGTTGAACTGTTGATTATCCAGCTATTAATGCTTTGTTCGAGATGCAGCTCGGACCGCCTAAGCTTCTCAGTACTCAAGAGTTCCTCGGAGAGGCATTGTTCCTCGGAGCTTGTGAGTTCCTCGGGGAACTAGTCTTCCTCGTTGTAGTCTTGTTCCTCGGGGATATTGGTTGTTGCCATGTAGATAGCCCCGTGTTTTCATATGATTGATCCATGTCAGCAGATTAAATTTGGTATTAACAGTCATCTTCCAAAAATCCCCCTATTCGATCCTCTGACTCATCACAGAAAATAAAGAAGCATTGCTGATCATTTGTGCTTGGAGAACGACAATCTGAGCAGAGAGTTGTTATCTACTGAAGGGAGAGGTTTGGCACCATTTGAATAGCGGAGATAACAGATGTAGGTGCATTTTTCAGCAGGTATATACTTCAACAAAAATCAAACGCAACAGGTTGATTTTAGGGGAAAAATCAAACGCAACAGGTTGATTTTAGGGGAAAAATCAAACGCTCAAGCATAACTCATGTTTGAATCAAACTCTGTTGAAAAAACACTCAGGTGTAAACAAATTACACGAAATTAAACACATTTTTTAACCCAAAATCAAACGCATTTTTTGAAATCAATCATTTTTGGGGGGAAATCAAATAAAATCAAACGCTTAGGTATATACTCATGTTTGAATCTCAGGTATATACTCATGTTTGAATCAAACCCAATAAGTATATGACAAAACTACACATGAGAATTTTGGGAAATCAAATTCATTTTGAGTATATACCTGATCATTTTTCAACAGTATATACTTCTACAAGCAGTTAAGCAACACCGTATAAGTAGTTAAGTAGCACTGTATAAGCAATTAAGCTGTGAACGAGTAGCCTGCTAAATGAAAGTGCAATGGGTAAACGGGTTTGGAATAGCATGCATTAGTAGTCTTGCTCTTGGTGGATTCAACACTGATGTTGGTATTCGCTTGCCTTATGTTTTCAGTGAGCGTATTGGATTTCAGTAACACCCCCTCTATTTTTCGTGTAACAGGATGTCCTTATTATGCATTTTTTAGTGCTGCGTCTGGCCAGCTAGCATGGCTAATTTGGACAGTTGACTTATCATAACGAGCTGATTGCAATAGAAAGTGAGCATACATAGGTTATGTTCATTGCAAAAATAGAAAATGGGTGTAAAAGGTTTTCTTGAAATGTCATTCCATATTAATATTGTACCTGTAAAACGTCATTTAGATTTTTTTGATTGCAATGTTTTTTTTATGTAAAAACACAGTTTAATGACAGAGTTTATTAATCTTTTTTATTTATTATGTTACAGAAAACCTTCAATGACAGAAGAGGAAGATAATAATTATTTTTTTTACGTATGTTCATTTTATTTGAAACTTTTAGACAATAAGTATGTTCATTATCAGGCTTAGTGTGTTTGGGACTTTTAGGTTTTATTTATGGTTTTTTCTTTGATGCTCATTTAAGATTTTATTTTGTTTTTGTTTATTGAATTAGGTCCTTTTTCGATTTATTTCTAGATTTTGTTTGGTTTCGATCTAACTATGAGTATTTTTTGGTTTAGTTTTGCAGATCTAACTGTGATTTTTAAGTTGTTGGATACAAAAACAGAGTATAATGAATCACTCATTTTGTGTGACTTACGCAGCCACTATTGAATTTGCATAGCTGCCCCTATGTTACTACTATGATCCAATTTGTTATGGGCTATGAACTTTGGTATGAAAAGCAGTACATGAACTGAAGATTTTGTAGAACCATGAACTTTGGTGATGTTTTTATATACATAAATTGACAATTATAACCATCAATGTGCGATAAGTATACAACAATAACTGTATTTTTAATTTGATGGGCCCAATTTCAATTTCTCACACATGTTTTTTTATTTATTTTTTATCAAGTTTGGGTCGGTTATTAGGTGTTGACGCTGGTGCTCCAGTTTACCTTTCTGCTATACTCGAATACTTGGCTACTGAGGTTTGTTAAATTTATTTCTTTGTATTTAAGAATATGTTATAGTGTTGTTGGGTGTGATTTGTTTTTTTGTTATAGGTTTTGGAATTGGTTGGTAATGCAGCAAGAGATAACAAGAAGAGCCGTGTTGTACCTAGACACATTCAGTTGGCGATCAGGAATGATGAGGAGTTTACCAGGTTTCTTTGGTATGTTACCATTGCCAATAGTGGTGTCATGCATTACATTCATGCCAATTTTCTCCAAAAGAAGCCCTCTAAAGTTGAATAATAAATGAGGTTATATTACTTTTTGAAAACACAGTGTTGGATTGAGATTAGTAAAGATGAGGTTCTGTTAGGCTATAGTTTTTCATTTTTCTTTTGTTCCTAAATGTTGTAAGATTTCAATTATTCATTGAAAGGAATGAAAATTTAAATCTTATTTTTGTGCTGAGTTTGGTTTCGTTAATTTTTATTGGTAGATTTGGTTTCGTAAACTCTTTTTCAATTGTTGATTTATTCTCTATGTTGAGGTGAAAATAATTTGTTGTCATGCATGGATTTAATTTATCAGATTAAGAATATCAATAGGTTATTTTCAATCATACGGGTCTAATTTGTTGCTCCCCAATCTCGGCAATGTTAGAGATACAATATACTTTAAAATTATGGGTCGAATCCCCATATTCGGGAGAATTGTCGTCGTGCCTTCAGGCATGCACAAGATTGGGGAAATTATGACAATTTTTTTATAAAAATTATGCCTTCAAGCACGCGCATGAATAAATGAGGTTTTATTTTTTTATACAGGGCGGATATTGCTATAAACAAAGGAAAATCTATCCTAAATTTTTAAATTATTTACGATTATTTATATTATATAAAAACATTAGACTTAAATTATACATGATTTGATATTTTGAAAAAAAAACTTCATGAAGAAGTTGCTTCCGTGTTTTGAACCCGAGACCAATCTTAGTTTTGGGGAGGGCACTTGCCATCGAACCAGTGCACGACTTTATGCTTTTAAAAATTATCAGCGTACCTTCAGGCACGGGCATACCCTAGTGTGTGTGTGTGTGTGTATATATATATATATATATATATATATATATATATATATTTGTGTATTTTTATAGATATCAGTGTGAATGATACTTATAGGAATACATACCCCTCTAGTGCTATCATAAGAGGTTGCATGATATGGGTGAAGCCCCTGGCTTAAGGAGCAGGGAGAGTATAGTCCCCAGGTCATATATCCTATTATTTTATTGCGTGATTTATTTTTCGAGGTGAGACGCTTTGGGTATGATTTGGTTTCACTTTCGAGGGGAATATGATCGCATCCACTACGTTTCCAGTATTTTTCCCAAGTTCGGTGTGAGCTAGTCCGACTTGAGGTAGACATGTTAGAGTGAGTATGCCTGGAACATGATAGCATTTTAGAGAAAGCATCTGGTGAGTTATTACTCGGGAATGGATGGTTATTATACGTGACACGAGTATGAATGTTTTAGTATACTAGTACGTATATAATATGAGTAGATAATTATAAACGACATTAATACATAAGTGTGAATGTAATTCTTATATAACTAGTGTGAAAGTTATTGATTTAAAAAGGGTTTCCTATATAACTAGTGTAAACATTATATGATTTTATAAAGTCGAACCGAATAATAAGTTAATGAGTATATAAATTAATAATCAAAGTAAGAATACTCGGGTTGGAGTAGTGTGGTAGAAAAATGTGTGATACGGCTAGTAAAGTGGGGTAGCATAACTAGGAATGTTAGAAGGCAAGTGTTAGGTGTCCACATTAGATGAAGGGTGAGATATACCTCAAGAGAGTGAGACACTATATTAAATATGAAGATTGTGGATGCATATTTAATTATTGCAATTTAACTGTTTGCTAAATCTTTTCAAAAATTTTTACTTCTACCTAACTCGTGTCAAAATCTTTTCCAAAACGTTTTAGGTGTCCAGCCACAGGGACTCCCAATTTGAGAATTATATCCACGGATGCGCAAATGCAGCTCATGTGGAAGTTGCAGGACTTTGCTATGGAAGCTTCGTTCATTTATTCCTAGTGTAGGATCTTTACTTAAGTACTCATTTGGGCATGTTGCCCTCAGATTTAGTATTCAGTTATTTATTTGACCTTGTGTGTCCAGGTAATTGTTCCATTTTATTGTTGTGTTTTACTGTTGAATCGATAGTTGATTTGGTCATCTTCATTTATATTATTAATCTATGTTGTTTTCAGTTACCAGATTATGTGGATGGTTTAATTCTTATTTAATTATGCATGTTGCTAATTAACGAGAGATAAAATTTAGCACCAGTCTAATTAAAGTGCTAGGTGGTTAGTAACTTTAAAAAGGTTTTCAAAAGTGATTCTAAGAATGAGACATATGAGACCAACGTTTTAATTTGATCACGGGCTAGTCTATTGGTATTTTAGTAGGTAGGGTGTCACAGATGGTATGAGAGCATTAGGTTCTAGAGTTCTTAGGATCTATGCGGCTTATTACGTTTCAGCGTAGCGTTCTTTGATATAGAGCCTTATTATAGGATTGTTGTATACCTTTATATATGAGACTTATGTTCTCCTACTATTATGTATAGTTTATTCGATTCATATACGCGTTCGATTGGGCTTTGTACACCGAATAATTTTGGACGACTAGTGAGGGATGTTAGAAGGACTTCTAGGGGAGAGGCTCAACAGAAGCCACGGAAGATTCTGAAAATGATGACCGCAATAGAAGTCACCATGGCTATTATTCAGGCAGATGGTGGTGGTATAATCACTAGAGAGCAGTAGTTTCCCTAAGCACGGTCGTAAAAAATGATGGTGCGAATTCAGACTCACCCAGCATAATCGGTAAAGGAGAGGGGGAGTTAGAGGAATTCTTTCGAAGAGACATTCGTATGAATTCGGAAAAGAAAGGGAGTGTGATTGGCAAATGGAAGGAGATAACCCAAAGTCAATTATGTAGGGTCCCAGGTTTTAATTTCGAGCAAAATTTTAGCTCATAGGAGTGGCGTTGTAGTGGTAGGAGTCAGTCACCATAACCAAGGAGAGATACCACGAACAATGAGGAATTTGGGGTGCGGTTTGACCACAAGTCCTCTCATTGGTTGTTTAAACAGAGAGACAAAGGAGATTTCAATACTTATTTCAGAAGGGGTCATACAGTGGTCGATTATTAAGGAAAGTTGACGTGTTTAGAAAACTTCATACCCAACTAGGTGGATATGGAGAATCAAACAGGTCTTTAAGGTTAATAATGGACTCATAGGTAGAATATACAAGCATGGATGGGGAAATTCGGCTAGAATGACTGATATCATTATCGTCAGTGTCGTACATTTATAAATTTATATCATCGCTTTCATAAGAAGGGAGCCAAGAGAGTTGAAGAACCTAACCACAGGGCAAGACTGGATTTAGCAGTGCTAGTGAGGCACCACAAGAGGGGGTACCCAGTAGAGAACCCATTTTAATGATTGAGATCAATAGAACTCCTTCCATATGATAGATTCAGCCAGGGCCGCTAAGGCCAACAACGAGTCCCATAGGGCCAGCGGAGCCAAAGGGGCAATGGAGGTAGTAACAGGGTCAAGTCTACTAGGTTCGCAAAAAGGATAACCCTGACATGGCTGGTGGGACCAGGGAAAGGTAAATGACACAGAGAGTTGTCTTATGTGTGAATAATAGGAACACATATGTGGATCTTGCCTGGATAGAATCGTGGGACAAGGACGAGATGCCCAGTAGGGGCAACAGTTATAAGAAGTTTTGGTTTGGTTGGGACGAGGGTGTTATGTCTAGGAACCATTTGAACTGCCGGTACTATTGACAATTGAAAGTATGAGTTTTTATCCTAGGTTGATTGGGGTCTATTCTGTGAGACACGAGCAAGTCACAGTAGTTTGTTAGTATTAGATCCACATGTGAAACATGTTTTAGTAGAGGTATCGTTAATATCACTATATTGTGTGTATATTCACTGTTGAGTTGGCGGGGCTCTTTTTAGTTCCATCTGCAGGGGAGCAGGTGTTGACACTGAGAGGATATATTTATGAGGATATCTCATTTGAGAGATGATATTCGAGGTATGGTTTTATCCTGGGTACATACTTTGAGCGATGGTGGGCGGTTACAATAAAATACTATTGTGTTCGCTATTCCGGGGTAGGATTTATATTTTTTGTGATGTCTAATTTGAAAGAGGGTCGAGCTCGTGGTGAGATTTTTATGAAGTAGACTCCAGAGTGTAAAATTTTCTAGTTATATTGGATCCTAGTGTGTAGGGACTTTTACTGATGTGATTTAGGATATATCGGGTTCACCGTTGAGCAGAGAGTTTTAGCTTATTGTTGTTTATATGCTGAGAAATTAGAAATAGTGAGAGCGTCGTATCACGTGACTCCTTGAGATACATGGGCATAGACGATTTGATTTGTATCCGGAGACAAAATTTTTGATATATTAGTTATGTGTTTTTGACCCACGGATTTTGATGATCGACAATGCTAGGGGATAGTGCATTGGAGAAAATTCTTTTGAGCTTCGTTACGGGATGTTACGTACATGGAACTTAATAAACGTTGGAGTAGTGAGACGTTATTGGATGCTAGTGCATCAGTTTTAAATGTTAAATTATTGAACGTGTAGAAGAAACATTTTAACCTGAGAGCTATTACGATATATGGCCAGTGGAGGCGGGGAGTGCTGGAAAGAAGCACCGAGAAACCTTTTGCACCACAAGTTAATGTGTGGGGAAGTATCGAGAAGAATTAAATTACAAATTGTGGGGTAATAGCTATATGACATAGCCACGCTGAGAGTGCGAATCTGATCTTGAGATAAGTATGTTACGTATGAGACATTAGTGATAGATATACTTGGGCTGTAGTACATAGTATGATGAGACTTTGTGTTTGCTGTTCTAAGGTATGATTTTCTTATGCTAGTTATCACCTAAAAGATGGTCTAGCTTATATACAATTGTATATATGTAATGTTCTGTTGCATAATAGATTTATAAGAAAATGTTTGTATTGTTATATTTGATCCAGATGAGTAGGGATGGTTACTGATGGGATTCAGGGTGGATAGGTTCATTATCGAACAGAGAGAGATAGCTCGTGATCGATTCGCACTAAGAAACTAGTGATAGTAAAGGGCGTCATATTGTATGATGTCTTTTGTAATATGAGAGTGGGCGAGTATACTTTAATGTCAGGAGTCAGAAATTTGGGGGTACGTGCTATGGACTGAGGGCCTAACGTATCTCAATGACTAGAAATATTAAGTAATAGTGTATCGGGGGGTTTTCTTATTTGGGTTTTTCTTTGCGAAACGTCCCACGTATGAAACTTAGTGATTAGGCATAAATTCTTCTGATTTATCCCCTTAATTTAAAGGCTTTTATCACCTCGGGAGATATAAAATGCATCGATTTATCTCATATTTGTGATACTAACATCTTCTAACAAAACCCCCGAGTTTTGTGTCTTTTTCATAAAATTTACAGGTAATTAATGCGCAGGCGAAAGAAAGAAACTCGAAGAAATGAAAAGAAGAAAATTTAAAAGGGCAAAAGAGCAATTTGCAGTTGGAACCCAAATGAAATTTTAAGACTCTGAGTTTATAAACACGTAGGAAGAAACGACGTCTAAATCTGAGTTCCGGAGCAAAAGTTATCAGCCTTGAAAGATGAGAGATAATCATGGGAAACTGGTGAGAAAATGAAGAGAAATTGATCCAAGGACCTCGATCGATCCAGATTACATGAAAAATGAACCATTCCGATCATTAAAATTTACTATCTAACCTTTGTGAAGCGGATCGATCCAATATAAAAAGAAAACAAACCGATCCGGTATACACCGAACCGAACTGAAATAGCAGGCCGGATCGGTCCGGAGATTGAATTTTGTAATTATCTACTTTTCCAGCTAGAGTCTTACATGGCTAAAACTCTTGTAATTTCGTAGGTTATTTGTTCAAAAAGATTCCTAAGCATGGGAGAGATTATTTTTACATAGGTTTAGAGAGAGAAAGTAGAGAAGAACCCTAAAAGCTCACAAAACACAGTTGTAAATTCTCAATTACAATTTCTAAAGTAAAGTTGATTTCTTTATCTTCTCTATTGTTTGATTTCGATAATTCTTGCATGATTAATTTATTCCCAGTAGATATTACATCTTTATTCTTATTTAGAAGTAATTTCATCACGAGTTCAGTTGCATGCACCGTAGAAACCCTAGTTTTTGTTAATTGCACCATGTTAGGATGGACTTTTAGGGGTTGGGATGCATGAATCCAACCGGATGTGGTTTGCATGTGTTTAAAATTAGTTACCTGAATTAAGTAAATTATTGAATCGTGTTGTGTGATGATCACAACCGTTGTAGGACTTTTGATCTCGTTTACCCTAGGTAATCGGGATGCTTAAGAGTGCGACACGTGTGTACCTACTACAACACCTGTTTATTATTACTTTTGATTATGTATGGTGCGGGCTAGTACTCTCATATATGTAATGGTTGAGATTAATAAAGACTGAATTTAATCAATTATTTAATTCATAACTAGTTTTATAGCCGATAAACGTACTAGGGTTGGGGGATTGCATTCTAACCTATTTTGCCATTCATACCTAGTAAATCATAATTACCTTACCCTTGCTTGTTTAGTTGCATAATTAGTTTAATTAACTTGTATTTAGTCAGTAGATATAATCCCACTTCAATCACCTTTTTTTTTTCTTTTTTCTTAGTCAGTTTATGGTTAACCATCTTACCTATCATCATCACGTTCCACGTCCTATTTCCCTGAGGATTCGACCCCATCATTACTTGAATGACCAGCTTCCACTTGAGCCTATAAAAGCACGCACTTGAGACACTTTTTAAGTCGCGTCAAGTTTTTGGCGTCGTTGCTAGGGAATTAGGTAAACTGTAGGTTAGATTGAGTTAATCTAAAGCCTTGACCAAAAATTCATTAAAATCCAAAACAAATTCAGAAAATATATAAAAAAATCCAAAAAAGATACAACAAATATCAGAAGCCCGTTCATGCAAAATCTGCAACAAACTCCTCAAACCACTCCCATACGCAAACACAAAAATTCGATAGTTAAGTACAATATGAATACCCCACATACTCCTAACGTACCTTAGTTTTAGATTCCACATCCTACACCGCCAAACTCCATAGCAAGTTACCCTCTGAGTTACCCATCAGGCTACACTTTAGGTTACTCTCCGAGCACCATGCGTGAGGATACTGAGTCATTAAGTGAGAGATCCGTGTCACAACATGGTAGTGTAGGTGCGGGTGAGGAAGAGGCACCGTATCGCCCTTTCAGAGAATATTATATCCCGAGTGATCAGTCATTCCGAGATGCATTCTACTCCTGTTCAATGTCGGTCAATTCCACTTTAAGAATGGGATGATCCAAATACTTCCCACCTATCATGGAATGGAGTCGGAGAAGCTATATCTCCACATTCGAGAATTTGAGGAGGCATGCGAAACTTTCAGGGATCAAACGTGCACAAAATATGTGATCCGCCTCAAGCTTTTTTCATTCTCTCTAAGGATAAGGATAAGACTTGGCTATGGTCTTTATCTCCAAACTCGATTACGTCATGGAATGAGTTACAATCCAAATTTCTCAAAGAAGTTCTTCTCTCCACATAGAAAGAACGCCATTAAGGCTCAAATTCAAACTTTTCAACAACTAAAAAAAGAGTCGTTCAATCGATGTTATGAGCATTTTAATGAGTTAGTCACTTCATGCCCTCGTCATGGTCTTGATAAATAGAAAATCATCTTTTTCTTCTATCATGGGATGAATGTAAACTCCAAACAACTCATTCAAACAATGTGTGATGGAGCTTTTATCAATCTAGATGCTAATGATGCTGAGGTCCACCTGAAGTATGTCGCCGAGACTACTCAAGCATGGGACACATCTGACCCTAGTGCCCGAAATCGACCTCCTCAAGCGTCCACCTCTCCATCAATGTTTGGTTTATACCATCTTGACAAAGATGCCATGATAGACTGTCAAATTGATCAAATTGAGAAGGACGTAAGAGAATTACTCGAAGTATGGGTAATAGAAGCAACCAGCCCCATCCAGCCCCCCATAGAAAATGTGTGTGCTATTTGTGAGGCGGGACATTCAATAGAGTAATGACCGACGATACCCGCCTACGAAGTTATGCTTCAGGAGCATATGAGTGGAGTAGGAGGATTTAAGGGTAATTTCAATGTCCTTCATGGGAATTCTTACAACCCTTTATGGAACAACTATCTTAGTTTTAGCTACGGGCAACAACACGCTGTGTTGAATCCTATTACACACGTTTCATCTCCTCCACCTCCACACTTTCAACAAGCACCAGATATGCAAGGACATATGCAAGCACCACCTCCCAGACCGTATATGACTCCACCACGAAGAAATATCGAGGATACAATACACCAATTCATTAATGCCCAGAATGCAACCAATGCTAAGTATGAGCGCATGTTCACCGACATAAATGTGAATATCTCTAAGTTTCAATCATCGTTGAGTATCCAAGAGAAGCATAAGTGTCCGGATCAAGGCCAAAGACCTCCCCAGAGTCAAACTAGTGTTAGTTCTACATCCATAGATAATCAAGAGCAATATAAATCCATCACCACTCTACGTAGCGGGAGAATTGTTGATTTATCACCTCCCCCACATGACACACCTAAGGACAAGGAGGTTTTGCCCGGCACAAAAGAGGCCGAAGATGCCCCCTTGAAGGAGAGTGAAAATGACGACACTAATGAGCCTAAATTCGTAGTGAAACCCCCCACTTACGCACCTTTCCCTCAATGGTTGGTTCCTCCCCAAAAAGGAAACCCCCGTTATGATATGCTAGAGGTCTTTAAGAAAGTAAAGCTTAATTTTACTTTCCTTGATGCCATAAAGAAAACTCCTGCCTATATTAAGGTCCTTAAAGACTTATTGACAGTGAAAAGAAGGCTAAAGGTGATAAAGAATGTATTCCTCGCACAAAATATGAGCTCCATTCTACTCAACGATCTCCCACTAAAGTTCAAAGATCTGAGTGCACCTACCATTTCCTGCATCACAGAAAAGAATCCAATTGAAAATGCCTTACTCAATTTAGGGGCTAGTGTCAATATCCTCCCCTACTCCATTTATAGGAAACTTGATTTGGGTGACCTCAAGACCATAAAGATCACTCTCCAACTTACAGATCGTACCGTGAAGATACCAAGAGGTATTATCGAGGACGTGATAGTCCAAGTTGACACCTTCTACTTCCTGATAGATTTTGTCATTTGGGACACAGAGCCCTCCTTCACCTCAAGTAACCATGTTACCATTATCCTTGGGCACCCATTCTTAGCTACGGCTAAAGATTTGATTAAAACTCGAAATGGTCAAATGTAACTCACTATCAAGAACATGGCCTTAGAGATAAACATCTTCAACATCGACCAATATATGGGCGATGAGGGCGATTTTCACGCAGTAAATCTTATTGAGAAGATCGTAGAGGAGCACACGGAGGAAAATTTCAGTGAAGATGCCTTAGGAGCGTGCCTTATATCGATAAGTGAGGGTAAGGGGGCGTACATAGACTTCGAGAGGGAGATAGAGGAGTTGAGAATGATTCTTGATGAGGGAGCATCAGATGAGGATGTGAGAGATGTAAATTGGGTTTCTAAATTCGAGGAACTACCACCAGGGGGTCGCGTACGGTTCCCTACGATGAAAAATTTCCTACCCTTGAATTAAAGAAACTACCCTCCAATGTCAAATATGCTTGTTTGGGAGAAGATGAGACATTTCCTATTATTTTCTCCTCTAGCCTAGATAAAGAGAAGAAGGAAAATTATTGGAAATTTTGAGGAAGCACCAAAGTTCTTTTGGTTTGTTCATAGAAGATTTGAAAGGTATAAGTCCCTTAATTTGTACCCATAAAATCCACCTCGAGGAGGACATGATGCCCTCGAGGGAAATGCAAAGAAGATTGAACCCTACCATGAAATCGATAGTGCGAGCTGAAATTATTAAGTTGTTAGATGTTGGGATCATCTACCCAATCTCAAATAGAAAATGGGTGAGTCCTATACAAGTTGTCTCGAAGAAGTCGGCTATAATTGTGATTGAGAATTCCAAGGGTGAGCTAATTCCCCAACGTACCACCACCGGGTGGAACATTTTCATTGATTATCGGAAACTCAATGTGGGCACTAGGAAATACCATTTCCCCTTACCATTCATCGATCAAATGCTAGAGAGAGTGGCGTGATACCCATACTATTGCTTCCTAGAAGGTTATTTTGGATATAACCAAATAGAGGTAGATGTGCTCGACCAAGAGAAGATGACTTTTACATGTCCTTTTGGCACGTTTGCCAACAAACATATGCCATTTGGATTGTGCAATGCACTCGCAACCTTTTAAAGGTGCATGTTAAGTCTCTTGAGCCACATGGTTAAAAGAGGACTTGAAGTTTTTATGGATGACTTCAGCATTTTCGGCACCTCTTTTGACCTTTGTTTAGCGAATCATAAGAACTTGGTACTGAATTGGGAGAAATGCCATTTTATGGTCACCGAAGAAATAGTTCTTATCCATATTGTATCGTCCAAGGAAATTGAAGTTGATAGATCCAAAATAGATGTCATAACTTAGTTACCCCCACCGAAATCACTAAAAGATGTGCGTTCCTTCTTGGTCCATGCGAGATTTTATAGAAGGTTTATCAAGGACTTTAGCGCCATCGCTAGACCCTTGAGTAACCTTCTTATGAAGGACACCCAATTTTAGTGGAACGAAGCATGTCAGTGCAATTTTGATAAATTGAAAAGCATGCTTGTTTCCCCTCCCATCATGCAAGCTCCAGATTGGTCTTTACCATTCGAACTTATGTGTTATGCGAGTGATTTTGTGATATGGGTTGTTTTTGGCCAATGGAAAGACAAGAAAGCTCATGTCATCTACTACGCTAATTGGACTTTAATCGGAATGCAACTTAATTACTCCACCATGGAGAAAGAATTTCTATCAGTAGTGCTTTCCCTAGATAAATTTTGCTTGTACCTCATTGGTTCTCCCATCATATGCTTCATCGACCATGACGCACTGAAATATCTCCTTGATAAGAAGGATGTAAAACCGCTCCTCATAAGGTGGATGCTACTCCTACAAGAGTTTAATCTCTCTACTAAAGATAAGAAAGGAATAGAAAACATCGTTGCCGATTATTTATCCCGACTTTCGTCCGACGTGCCTAGTGATCCCATACCCATAGATGAGTATTTTTAGGATGAGAAACTCTTTGTTATATCTTATCTCCCCTGGTTTATGAACATAGTTAACTATCTTGTGATGGGAGACATACCTCCCGATTGGACACCGCAAGAGAAGAAGAGGTTTATTAGTTGGTCCCCTACATTTTTATATGATGATCCATTCCTCTTCAAATATTTTATGGATCAAATCATCCGACGACGTGTACCGGATGATGAGATACCAAAAGTCAACCAATTTGTCATTCAGAAGCTTGTGGAGGTTATTTTTAGATGAAAAATTCGGCTGCTAAAATCCGTCAAAGCGACCTCTATTGGCCCACAATGTTTTGGGATGTTATAAATTATTGCAAATCTTGTGATAGGTGTCAACGGATGGTAGCTATTACCCGATAAGACATGATGCCACTAACCCCCATACTCATTATTGAGATTTTTGATTGCTGGGGTAGTGACTTCATGGGCCCTTTTCCCCCATCCTTTGGGTTCCTATACATCCTCATTGCGGTAGACTACATTTCTAAATGGGTAGAAGCTATAGCTACCAAAACAAATGATAACAAAGTGGTGATAAAGTTCTTACAATAACACATACTCTCTCTCTTGGGTGCTCTAAAGGTGATAATTAGTGATAACGACATACATTTTTGCAGCATGCCGTTTGATAAGCTTATGAGAAAGTATGAGGTCGGCCACAAGGTTGGAATGACTTATCACCCACAAACGAATGGGCAAGTCGAGTTGGCAAATCATGAAATTAAGAACATCCTTGAGAAAACTGTTGATCCTAACCTAAAAGATTTATCCCTTCGATTGAATGATTCATTATGGGCTTATCGAACCGCATATAAGAACCCCCTCGGGATGTCCCCTTTTCTCTTTGTTTATGGTAAGTCTTGCCATATCCCCGTGGAGCTAGAACACAAAGCGTATTAGGCCATTAAGATGTTGAACTATAAATTGGATAAAGCCGGTAAAGCTCATAAACTTCAATTAAATGAGATGGAAAAGATACGTAATGATGCGTACGAGAACACTAAGATATCCAAAGAATGGATGAAACTTACACATGTTATGATTATCCGACGCAAGGAGTTTGATTTAAGGCAAAAAGTGTTTCTCTATAACTCTAGGCTTCATTTTTTTCCAGGTAAATTACGGTCTAGATGGACTGGCCCATTCGTCGTGAAGAAGGTATTCCCCCATGGAGTTGTGGAACTGGAAGATCCAAAGAAAAGAGATACATTCAAAGTTAATGGGCAACACCTAAAGCCATATTTAGAGGTGTGTGTGGATGAAGTTGACACCATTTGGTTGTCGGACCCTGTTTACGGGGTTGAGTGAGTTATAACAGAGAGGTCGTCGCACCCCCGATGCATATGGGGTGAATTCTTGTGTATAGTAGTTGTGAGTCGGTTAGGGTAGTTAGAGTTCGTAGGTTAAGTCACGGGAGGTTAGGGATAGGAACACCATCACAGATTCCGAGAAAGCATATAGGGTTCAGAGTAAGCATTGGGAGGTTTTAGGTCGATCATGAGTAGGAATAATGGTAGGAACATCCGAGGTTTGAGAGAGAAGAGCATTCAAAGTTAAGGGAAAAAATTAACCTTTGTGGGAACCGGACCGATCCGGTCCTGGGGACCTGAATCGGTTCGTTTTTGGAAAATTTGAAACTAAAAAAAGACTCGGATCGATCCGATCCTAGGAACCCAAATCGGTCCGTTGTCTGTAACTTTTCTTCTCCCTAGTTCACCTCCTTCTCCCCAATTCACTCATTTCCCTCCCATTTCGTCCCTCATATTCCCCCATCCATTTTTTCCCTCCCAAATACACCCCCCTTCCCTCCAAAAATTTTCCCTGCTAAACCAACCCCTCACAAACTATAAATACAACCCTCTTCCCCCCTTCCCATTTCATCACCACTCTCTTACTCTCTCTCACTATCCCATAATCCCACTTTCCTTCAGTCAACATGGCCAACCAAGACCTTCCCTAAAGTGACTCCGTCGAGATTCTCAAAGACGTCGGGGTCGCACACCGCTCCCTTTAAGAATGAATATGGCGTGAGCGCTTCTTCAGCCAGTCTCGTAAACTACAAATGGAGCGCGCAGTGCGCTGGTGCGAGATGCCCAATTTCGTCACCAATCTCTTCATGGCGAAGGGCGCGTGCCATTTCCTCAATAAGCAACATAGTGTGGTTAGGGTAGCCCAAGTACGAGCTTTTTATTGTTCCTTAGTCTGCACCGATCATAACGTATCCGAGGCTTATGTGGGGTGGCATTCGCGTCCCGTTCTCCTTGGACATTCTCATCTAGAAATTAACGACAAAAGACGTTCCAAGCCCTTTCCCATTCACATATGCCAACCACATCCCTCCCCTTGAGAAGGACATATGCATGTCCCGCATTCCACCCGGTGCATCGTTGGATAACGAGACATTCTCGATGGGATGTCTAGGTGATAAGGCGCGCCTCACCTTTCAAATTCTATGTGGTAATATACTCTAAAATTTCAATGACTCGACCATCCACCCACGTCAAGTAACCCTTATTTTTCACCTCTTTGACCCCAACACCCCTATTTTATGCGGTCTTGGACCAAAAGGGTAAAATCCGTCTCTCGTATGACCATCTCATCACTTCCATCCTTGCCGATGCCGACATTGAGTCTCCCACCGATTTTCCTCTCCTTTCCAACCCTCTTGGGCAGGGCACATGTAGAAAAAGTGAGAGGCAATGGGAGATTATCCAGGCATGAAGGGCAGCATAGGATGATTCAGATGATGATAGAGACGAGGAAGAGGAGGAGGCGGAGGTTGAGGCGGACATTGTGATGGGCAATAAGGAGGAGGAGTACGATGAGGATGACAATTCAGGTTATATGCCGGGAGGAAAAGATCTCACCGCCAGGGTTGTCTCTCTCGAGGTGCATTTTGAGGGGTTTATGACTGAGTACCATGAAGATCGTCACGCATATCAACGCGACACTAGTAAGATGGCAGGTCTTCAGGCTAAGATGTATCGTATGTCTATGGGTACACCACCACCTACATATTTTTATGACCCATATGATCCTAACACGCCCGGGAGCTCCCGCACACCACCCCAATGAAGCCCTTATATGGTTTTTTGTGTGTTGGACGTTTGTGTTGATTTTTGAATTGGTTGTAATTGCTAGTTTCTTCTATCCCTGTCTTTTGTAAGACATGTTGCTAGTTATATAAAAAACTGCATTTTCACTATTTGTTCGTTTTATTTCTTCGCACTTTTAACTTAGTTGGATTTCCGTACTTTTTTTTTAAACAATGGAAAAGTCTAAGTTAGGGGGGTGACAAATGTGTATTTCAAAAACTTCACAAATTTTTAAAATGCCCAAAAAATAATTAGAAAATTTCAAAAATTTCCAAAAAAATTGAAATTTTTTGAAAAAGTCAAAAATATGTTTCTTCAAAATAAATGAAAATTGGAATTTAATCAATTTCTAAAAAAATTAAGTGCACAAAGCCAAAATTTACCAAATATGGAAATTGAGCCAAAATTAACGATTTAACAAATAAGTGTGCAGATTATCTAATCTGGTGAGAATTCGAGCCTATCACTTTTTGCGAGTTTTTAAAATCAATCCGAGTTAATGGTTAACTCAAAGTTCATTTCAACATTTTAAAAAGTCATTGAGGAACTCAATACCTTTGCTTTGAACAGTTACGAAAAACGTGTGCGATGATGTCTCAAAAGGTGCGCTAAATATATCTCTAAACTTTAATTAATCTTGAGACGCATATGGTAAAGCATTTATCAATTTGGACAATGAAGTAGGCCCTCGTTTGACACCAAAAAATATTGACCAGAAAAAGTAATAAAAATTTCATCCCTTTTTCAACCCCAACTGAGACTAATAAATATTTTCCTTTCGTTTGATCACCTAAAAAACCCAATTGGCCCGGAATTGTGAAAAGCGAAAAGTAAAAAATAATGTCCGGAAAATGCATAAAAAGAGGTAAGAAAAATGGAAGTATGCTCAGCAAAAAAAAAAGAAAAAAAAAGTGTGAAAAATAGAAAAAAATTTAGAAAAAGCAGAGAAAATGAGCAAAAGCTCGAAAAAGAACAAATGGACATACTAAGAATAGTTTTCAATTCCGAATTTCCCAATCAATCTCATTTACCATTACACCTTACAACCCGATAAAGTCCTAACCGAGTCCAAATTGCGAAAATAATTACCGCGTCGAGAGTTAAGACACGAAAAGATAATAAAATATATTAAAATGGTGTGACTAAGAGATGATGTTTCCCATTTCCCAATAACTGTAAATCGATGAAGAGATATTTTCACCTTAAATATTCCGTTTTTCAAAGTTATGTGTGTGGATTCGTGTCTATTATATTTACTCTTACATATCACACATGCAGAGAGAAAATAGCCACATTTCGAGTGATTCATTTGTGAGTGTATCCGTGAGATTTTGAAATCAAAACGAATTTTCAGAAAGTAATGTAATGATTAATCGGTGGAAATTTGCAGTTTGGTTTTCAGCTTCGCACACACACACACACACACACTATGATTTGATACTTGTGAATATGATTTTAAAAGGGAATATTTTTTGGGGGAGTTTAAATTGTCCAATTTTAAGATATTTTGAATTTTCTTGAGTAGGAAATGAATTTTGTGGGTATATTCACTACAAACCCTCACAAGACACAACTCGTCCTACTAGGGTAACCTAGGGGTTTAATGGCTTTTTGCATATGTTAAATTCAATCGTTTTCCCACGAAAGAGGTATTCTATCCCTAGTTAGAGCTTGACCATGCTTTTCTTTCTTTTACATTTCTCGGGACGATCAAAGTTTTAAGTTAGGGGGGTTTGGTTAGGCATAAATTTTTTCGATTCATCCCTTTAATTTAGAGGCTTTTATCACGTTGGGCGATCTAAAATTCATTAATGTATCTCATATCTGTGATACTAACATCTTCAAACAAATATTCCGAGTTTTGTATATTTTTCATAAATTTTTCAGGTATTTAATGCATAGGAGAAAGAAAGAAATCGGAAGAAAAGAAGAAAAGTTAAAAGGGAAAAAGAGAAATTTGCAACTAGAATCCGGACGAGGACCCAAAATAAAAGTTGACCTCGAGTCTATAGGCACGTAGGAAGAAATGGCATCCAAATCCGAGTCCTGGAGAAAAAGTTATGAGCCTTGAAAGATGAAAGATAATCATGAGAAAATCATGAGAACATGAAGACCCGGCCTGATCCGGATTACAAAAAAATGAACTGGTTCGGCCCTTGAAGTCCACTATCTAAGTTTGGTGAAGCGGACCAATCCGAATTACATAAAAATGAACCGGTCCATCCCTTGAAACTTACTGTCCTACCTTTGTGAAGCAGACTGATCTGATATAAAAAGAAAACGAACCGATTCGGTATACATCGGACCGAATCGAATTAGTAGGCTGGATCAGTCCGAAGGTTAAATTTTGTAATTATCCAGTTTTCCAGCTAGAGTCTTGGACGGCTAAAACTCTTGTAATTTCATAGGTTATTTATTCAAAACGATTCCCAAGCATGGGAGAGCTTCTTTTTACATAGTTTTAGAGAGATAAAGTATAGAAGAACCCTAAAAGCTCACAAAATACAGTTGTTAATTCTCAATTATAATTTTCCAGTAAAGTTGATTTCTTTCTCTTCTCTATAATTTGATTTCAATAGTTCTTGCATGATTAGTTTATTCCCAGTAGATATTACATCTTTATTCTTGTTTAGAAGTAATTTCATCATGAGTTCAGTTGCAAGCACCGTAGAAACCCTAGTTTTGTAAATTACACCAGGCTAGGGTAGACTTTTAGGGGTTGGTATGCTTGAACCCAACCCGATGTGGTTTGCATGTGTGTAAAATTAGTTCCATGAATTAAGTAAATGATCCAATCGTGTTATGTGGTGATCACAACCGTTGTAGGACTTTTGATATCGTTTGCCCTAGGTAACCGGAATGCTTAAAAATGCGATGCGCGTGTAGCTACTACGACACCGCTTTATTCTTACTTTTTATTATGTATGTTGCGGACTAGTACCCTCATATATGTAATGCTTGAGATTAATAAAGACTAAATTTAATCTATTATTTAATTCATAACTAGTTTTATAGATGTTAAACGTACTAGGGTCGGGGGATTGCATTCTAACCTATTTTTCCCATTCATACTTAGTAAATCATAATTAGCTTACCCTTGTATGTTTAGTTTCGTATTTAGTTTAATACTTGCATTTATTCGGTAGATATAATCCCACTTTAATCACCTTTTTGTTTCCTTTTTCTGAGTCAGTTTAGGGTTAACCATTACCAATCGTCGTCACGTTCCACGTCCTATTTCTCTGAGGATTCGACCCCATCTTATCGGGTTATTACTTGAGCGATAGGCTTGAACTTGTGAAAAACTATTACTGAAGCCATTTAATACAAGATTAAACAATTTAAGTAACTTCGAACTATTTTTTGAAGAAACTCTTTTGTAAAAATCAAATCAATTTAATCACAAGAAGTGTTTAAAACTTTGCACGAGATCAGTTCAAGATTTGTTAACTAGTTTTGAAAAACAAAACTAAAATAGTTTTAAATCAGTACATTTATTAGAATGAGATGAGGAGATGTAGAAAGATTATTGACAAGAGATTTTTAACGTGGTAAAACTTCACCCAACTGAGGAAACAACCACGACTCCCTCTACGGAGTAAAAAGAAAAATCCACTAAAATAAATATAACAGTTACAAACTATATAACACACATGCACACAAATCAGACCTATACAAGTTTAGGAATGTACCCACGGGTGTCCTTATAACTTTTCTGCAGTTCTGATTGTTGATGTTGTTCTCCAAGTTTGTTAACTTCACTTTGTTCGAGTCTTTACCTCGACTCTTGTATCAAGATCTTATTACCAACACTTTCAGGGCTGTTGTGTGTAAGTGTTTGTGATGGTGATCTAACACATGCATGCACACACTCACGCTTATTTTTACAAACAGTCCTAACAAATTACAAATCAGATCTATATGCTGTGATTTTCAGTTTCTCTCTCCTTAGGAAATTATGAACCTTATTTGACCTTTAAGATTAACCCAGAATCGACAGTTATCTTGCTCAGAAGACGTATCAAGATCTTAATCAATTTCAGGGTTTTGAAAAGATTTTTGAAATTGAAAACCGCCAAGTGTGATTTCAACTCGTTAAAAGGTCTTATTTCAAAATAACTAAAAACAGAAAACGTTATTGTTGATTTTGAGTATGAAAACATTTACAGAAAAAGAATCAACAATAAATTTCTCAAGATGAAAAATAATAAATGCAGATCTATGTGTAATGTAACATAAAATTCTCAAATCTAAAATTTCTATGAAACAAAAATGCAGATCTAGCTTAATGCTTAATTTGGAAACAAGATCTTAAAACGAAAAGGTCACAGCACGAAACCACTAACAAACCACTCTCAAAACTCTAAAACACTCAAGGTTATGTTTGGTATAAAATTGGTTTTGATAAAAAGGGATCAGGGTTTGAAAAAGGTTTCGATGAACTAGGGTTAGGGTTTCTAACTCTGGTTTGTCTCTTCTCTCTCTAAATGACGAAGTGGCCAAACTCTCCAAATGACTAAGAGGAACCCTCTTTATATAGCGGGCTGAGAAGGATCCAAAAGGTAGAGGCAAATCGAGGGCTGAGATTGAGTCAAGCTATCTAGACTTTCATCAAACGGTTAAAGGTAAGCGGTTGGTTATAAGGCTTGTGGTTGGATGATAAGGGTTCACGAGGATTGGGACAGGGACGCATGTAGATCGTCGATTAGCTGAATCCAAGGGCTAATAAAACACGCTGGTTTACTCTATTAGAAGAAACGCAAATACATCCAATAGGGAAGCAACAACAATAAGGCAAACACCGGATATCAAATGCGTCTATAAACTTAATTACATGGACACTCTAAATTCTCTAGCGCTTTCGGTTCCTACCCAAGGTAACATTCCAGGAAAAAAACCAATAAACTGAATTTATATAATTACCCCAAAACTTTTAATTCCATTTTTAAATAAGAAAAAAATGTTTAAAAATCATTCCAAAATTCCCAAAAAATTATAAAAAATTATGTTTAGGGAAATTAACACACACAACACACATATAAACAATTTAAACAATGTGCGAATAAGGTATGCAGTTCTAAAGTGTGTGTGAGTGATAGTGAATATACCTTGGTCAATCAAACAAGAGGAATGAATTGAATTGAAGGTTCTGAGGCTTTTGGTATCTAGGATGGGGACTCAATTTTGTCTCTATTTCCAAACTTGATGAGCACTTATACAATGTAGACTCATGTGATTCAAGAGTATAAGGTGCTCCAATCTCCCCCTTTGGAAATATGAGACAAAATCTCCTTTGAGTTAATTTGGACTCGTAGGGAAAAAAAAAGAAAAGGAAAAACCTATTCTTATACAAAAATTCTATCTACCCATTTCCTAAAACAGAAAATTACATAACTCAACTAAATACAATTTAATACCCCATTTCAACTGTTGAATATAACAGAGAATAACTGTACAGAATCCTGCAAATAATCACTAAGATCAAGCTCTTTAGAATATGTATAACACAAATGAATTCTTATAAGACTCAAAATTCTCCCCCATTTTGTCTCAAATGGACAAAGGAAAAAATTAGGTAAATCCAAGAGTTTATTCAGCACAAACCATTCCAATTGATTTACGCAAGGCAATAAACCTATTATAATCCAAAGGTTTCGTAAACATATCTGCGAGTTGCAAATCAGTAGGAAGATAATTGATTTTTAATTCCTTAGTCTCAACCAATTCGCGAATAAAGTGATCCTTATTTTTATGTGTTTTGTTCACGAGTGTTGAACAGGATTTTTAGAGATATTGATCGCGCTTTGATTATCACAATAGAGATGTAATTGTTCCTCTTTAATACCATAATCACTTAGCATTTGATTAAACCAATGTAATTGATCACAACAACTGCCAGCGGCTATGTATTCATATTCAACAGTGTATAAAGAAGTGCAGTTTTATTTCTTACTACTCCAACCTACCAAGTTATTACCAATATAGTAACATGCGCCTGATATGCTCTTACTATCGTCAGTACACCCTGCCCAATCGTCATCAGTGTATCATATTATAGTGCTAGGAGTATCATTGGTGTACCATAGTCCTAAATTTAGAGTGCCTTTAATGTACTTGATAATTCTTTTAACACAAGTTAAATAGCTCTCTTTAGGATTGTTCTGGTAATGAGCACAAATGCAAACAGCGTACATAATATCAGGACGTGAGGCAGTAAGATATAGTAAGGTTCCAATGATACTACGATAAAGGGTTAGATCTATGGATTTCCTAGTTTCATCTTTAGACTGTTTAATCGTAGTACTCATGGGAGTTTTAGCATCTTTTGCACTCTCAAGGACGAATTTTTTAATAATCTCTAATGCGTATTTGGATTGCGAAACGAATAATCCTTCTAAATTTTATTTGACTTGAAGTCCTAAGAAAAATTGGAACTCCCCCATGAGAGACATTTGAAATTCTTTATGCATAATTTCAGAAAAAGATTTAACTTCATTAGGGGAGGTTGATCCAAAGATGATACCGTCAACATATACTTGAGCTATAATGATATGTTTGTCAAAATGTTTGACAAAATGGGTTTGATCATTTCCAACTCTCTTAAAACCTTTATCTAAGATAAAGTAGGAAAGGCGCTCATACCAGGTTCTTGGGGCTTGTTTTAGGCCATACAAAGCCTTTTTAAGACGAAAGACATGATTTGGATATTTAGGGTTAGTGAACCCTTTTGGTTGTTCTAAATAGGTCTCCTCAGTCAAAATTCCATTAAGGAAGTCAGATCTAATATCCATTTAGTAAAGCGTAAAATGAAAGTAGCAAGCTATGGCAAAGAGAAGACGAATATATTCTAATCGAGTAACAAGAAAAAAAGTCTCGTTAAAATATATTCCCTTTATTTGAGAGTATCCTTGAGCAACTAATTTGGCTTTTTTTCTAATTACTATCCCACTTTCATCAGATTTATTTTTAAATATCCAACGTGTGCCATTAACCTTTTTGTGATCAGGCCTAGGTACAAGATACCAAAAATCATGAATGACGAATTGAAGAAGTTCTTCCTGCATTGCAGAAATCCAATGAGGATCATTTAATGCATCATTAACATTCTTTGGTTCCACAAGGGAAACAAAACATGCATAATGAGCAAAGTTTCTTAATTGAGATATTGTACGCACAGGTTCACTAGGGCTACCAACAACGGTATCTATGGGATAGTCTTTAGCAACCCAATTATGTACTTCAGGTGTCTCAATTGGTAAAGAATCATCTATTTCTGGAGAGTCATTTTCTAAAATATTTTCAGACTCTACCACAATAGTTGGTTCTCCAGTCTTACTCTCTACAGTAGTGTCACTTATAATAACGCTTATGGATTCCATTATAGACACAATATGCTCTACTATTAGGAGAGTATCCGAGAACGATGGCTTTATCTCCTCAAGTCTCAAATTTGGATAAGTGTTCTATGTCTTTGCAGACATAACACGTACTACCAAAGGTTCTAAGGTACTTAAGATTGGGCTTCTTCCCATACCAAAGTTCGTAAGGAGTTTGTTTAGAATTCTTTCTAAGATAGACCCTATTAATAATGTGACACGCAGTACGAATGGCTTCTACCCAAAAATACTTAGGTAAAGTCTTAGAATGAATCATAACACGTGCCATCTCTTGAAGGGTACAATTCTTTATCTCAGCTATACCATTCTGTTGAGGAGTCTTGGGAGCACTAAATTCATGTTTGTAACCATTATAGTCACAATACTCTATAACACCTGTATCTAAGAACTCTCCACCTCTATCACTACGAATCCTATTTACGTGAGAGTCTTTCTCATTTTCAATTCGAAGTAAAATATTCAAAAAGGTTTGAAATGCGTCAGACCTTTATTTTAAGAAAACTACCCAAGTAAATCTGGTGAAGTCATCAACCACAACAAGAATATAACTTTGTCCACAAAGACTAACAGTTCGAGAAGGACCCATAAGGTCCATATGGATGAGCTCCAAGGGTTTAGAGGTAAGAATATCTTTGACTTTCTTATGAGGAGCCTTAATAATATTTCCTTCTTGACAAGAACCACAGACAATGTTAGAAATAGGTTTCATATTAGGAATCCCTCTAACTATTTCTTGAGACGACATTCTACTAAGATTTTCGTAATTTATGTGACCCATACGATTGTGCCATATCTCATTGTCATCCATTCTAGCAAGTTACAGACCTCAACACTATTTTGAACAGTATAACAATTGTCCGGAGTCCTGAGTCCTGTAATAATGCACTCACCTTTTTCATTTAAAATTTTATAATTATTCTTTCAAAAGGTGATAGTATGATTTGAGTCACAAAATTGCGGGATACTGAGTAGGTTTGCCTTAAGACCTTTTACTAGAAGAACATTTTCAAGTAAAGTTAATCCTTCTTCTTGGAGTGTTCCTTTACCAATGATTTGAGATAATACACCATCACCAAAAATAACTTTTCCTCCAGCAAAGCTGGTTTTGTTTAAAAGTTTGGTATCAACCCCAGTCATGTGTTTTGAACATCTAGAGTCTAAATACCAACCAGATGGAGTGTGTTCATCTTTTAAAGCAGTAATAACAATATTAAACTTCATCTGGGGTAATAGCTCATCTTTTCTGACCCAAACAACTCTTGTTTTCATTTTATGCTTATTTGCTCTTAATTGATAAAATTTGCGAGCATTAGATTTTTGTTGAAAAATGTTTTGCACATGAGGCTGAATTTTATGGAAAGCATGAGCATTTGGTTTAAAAAAGTGTCTTGAAATCCTTCTTGGAAATGATCTTTTAGGTTTAGTATTTATCCTTCTATAGTTAGATTTGTTGTCTGGTTGTCTAGGAAGAACATAATTGTTACGGCTTCTCCTAGAATAGTTGATGTTTTGGTACACAGGAGTAATAGAGACAGGTTTGATTAAACGTCTAGAGTAGCATCCTTCAAAGGAATGACCATACAAGTCATAGTAAGAGCAAAACAAATTTCTCAAAGTTGGTATCTCTTTAGGACAGTCTCTAAGCATAGGCTTGATGAATTTTTGAGGTTGAACCTTATTCCTAGGGAGTACAGTTTGAAAAACCGAATCACTCTTCCTAATAGGGGGGCAGACATATTTAGTCTTAGGTAGACTTTCCCACTTAGAGCAACTTGATTTCCCAATATCAAACTTAGATTGGTTTTTTTCAAACTCATTTTTCAGAGAATGAAAGTGTGGACAAGTTTTTACAGGTCTTTTTCCTCCTGACATAAACTTTGTTGGTTCAAGGATTTTAGCTTGATTCTTCAAATTGGGGAAAAATCCTATTCCAGTTCGATCATCAGAATTAGTTTTGGAATCAGCAATAAATCCATCAAATCAGTTTGAGATATTTTTAAATTTAGCAAATTTTTTGAAAACTGTTGTTGTCTTTTCTTTAGATTGTTCCAATTCTAATAATGTCCCTTTATATTTTTTCTCCGGGGTTTCATTTTCTTCGATCAAATTCTTTAATTTTTGATCAAAAGTTTTAACTTCATTTTCATGAGTTAGACATTTGGTAGTATACCCTTCAGCGTTAAGTTTAACCATCAGACTTAGGTCTTCTAATTTCTTAGTGAGATCTTTCACTATCTTTCCTGGTCTAGTGCTTTTCTTGAGAGTTTTTGCGTAAAGTGTGTGAATGTAAGGGAGATCTTCAGTGTCTGAGTCACTAAGTGCAGTGTGTGAAGTGACCCCTAAGGATTCATTTCTTGAACTCACTCACCCATGGACATCGTCATTATCGCATTCCCTTTTACTCACTCACCCCGTTGTAGAACTAAAAATATTCTTAGAAATTAACGCATCTAAACCAGTAGCAGCAGGATTCACAACAGCAGGAATAGAGTTACTATCCTCATTCTCATACATAGGCAGATCATCATTGTATATAATCTTATCAAAGATGGACATGCAAGGATCAAAAGCATCAGATGATTCAAGTTCCTCATTCTCAGAATCACTTGAATCATCCCATGTTTTGCAAATGTGGGCCCTAGGATGTTTATTAGCAATGTTCAGTTTTACTCTACATCTTGTGCTATGTGTCCTAATTTTCCACATCTAAAACACTCAATGTTCTCGAAGTATTTATTAAGTCTCATGTCCTTGTGGTGTTTATCTTGACCTTTCTCATGAGGTTTGTAGTTAGACTAAATTGGATAATTTGGCTTGCCTTGTTTATTTGCCAATTTATTTCTAAATTTGATAATTTTCTTAAATTATTTTGACATAAAGGAAATTTGATTATCCAAACCATCTATATCACATTCCTCATCAGAATCGTCAGTAGAAATAGTAAACTCAGGTTTCATCAACTTAGAGGAAAAACTCAAGTTGGAACTAGTTTGTTTCCTATGGGACTGGGTCATTTGTTTCTTAAATTCTAATTCTATTTCCACAGTTCAAAGTTTACTACTGAGTAATTCAGGAGTGAGATTTTGATCACACATTTCCTCAATAACATATCTTTTATTATCAAATTTTTGTGGCGATGACCTTAGAATTTTAGATACAATTTCATGTCTGTCATAAGTTATCCCATTAGCATGCAATTTTGTCACGATGTCAGTTAATTTCATGTAAAAGTCATCAAAGGTTTCAAAATCTGACATAATTAGGGAATTATACTGCTGAACAAGCATTTGAGTTTTAGCAGTCTTGACTCTAGTGTCACCTTTATGTGCAGTGATCAGTGTATCCCAAGCTTCCTTAGAAGTGGCGCAAGATGAGATCCTTTTGAACTCATGTTAATTTATGTACATAAATATGGAATTCTTACCTTTTTTATTGTTTCGATAAGTTCTCTTCTCTTCTTGTGTGAACTCACTTAATGCTTTCCAAACCCTCTCATTACTTCCTTCACTGGCTGGTTTTGTAGGATAAGTGTAACCATTGTTAACAATATCCCAAACATCATCTCTCAAGGTTCATTGTATGAAAGAAACCATTCTTACCTTGCAGTAAGCAAAGTTGTTTCCATTAAAGAGTGGGGGTCTGGTCAAGTTACCAAATCTTTCATTTTTCTTGTCCATTGTTTTGATTTCAAGAAAATAATTTCAGAAACACAAGATCTTTTAAAAATATTTCCAAATCTCTAATACCAATTGAATTTTTTTTATTAAAGACGTTTAATACAAGATTAAACTATTAATGTAACTCCGAACTATTTTTTAAAGAAACTCTTTTCTAGAAATCAAATCAGTTTAATCATAAGAAGCGTTTAAAACTTTGCACGAGATCAGTTCAAGATTTGTTAACTAGTTTCGAAAAACAAAACTAAAACAATTTTAAATATGCACACTTATCAGAATGAGATGAGGAGATGTAGAAAGATTAATGACAAGAGATTTTTAATGTGGTAAAACCTCACCCAACTGAGGAAACATTCACGACTCCCTTTACGGAGTAAAAAGAAAAATCCACTAAAACAAATACAACAGTTACAAACTATATAACACACATGCACACAAATCAGAACTATACAAGATGTACCCACTAGTGTCCTTATAACTTTTCTGCAGTTCTAATTGTTGATGTTGTTCTCCCAGTTTGCTAACTTCACTTTGTTCCAGTCTTTACGTCGACTCTTGTATTAAGATCTTATTACCAACACTTTCAGTGTTGTTGTATGTAAGTGTTTGTGATGGTGATCTAACACATGCATACACACACTTACTCTTATTTTTACAAACTATCCTAACAAATTACAAATCAAATCTATATGCTGTAATTTTTAGTTTCTCTCTTCTTAGGAAATTTTGAACCTTATTTGACCCTTAAGATTAACCCATAATCGACAGCTATCTTGCTCAGAAGACATATCAAGATCTTAATCAATTTCAGGGTTTTGAAAATATTTTTGAAATTGAAAACCGCGAAGTGTGATTACAACTAGGTCAAAGGTCTTGTTTCAAAGAACTAGAAACAAAAAACGTTATTGTTGATTTTGAGTATGAAAACATTTACAGAAAAAGAATCAACAACAAATTTCTCAAGATGAGAAACAATAAATGCAGATCTAGGTGTAATGTAACATAAAATGCTCATATCTAAAATTTCTATGAAACAGAAACGCAGATCTAGCTTAATGCTTAAGTTGGAAACAAGATCTTAAAACGAAGAGGTTACAGCACGAAACCACTAACAAACCACTCTCAAAACTCTCAAACACTCAAGGTTGTGTTTGGTATAAAACTGGTTTTGATAAAAAGGTATTAGGGTTTAAAAAAGGTTTGTATGAACTAGGGTTAGGGTTTTTAACTTTGGTTTCGCTCTTCTCTCTCGTCTCTCTCTAAATGACGAAGTGGCTAAAATCTCCAAATGGCTAAGAGGAACCCTCTTTATATAGGGGGCTGAGAAGGATTCAGAAGGTAGAGGTAGATAGAGGGCTGAGATTAAATCAAGCTATCTTGACTTTCATCCAACGATTAAAGGTAAGCGGTTGGTTATAAGGCTTGTGATTGGATGATAAGGGTTCGTGATGATTGGGACAGGGACGCATGCAGATCGTCGATTAACTCAATCCAATGGATAATAAAACATGCTGGTTTACTCTCTTAGAAGAAACACAAATACATCCAATAGGGAAGCAACAGGTGTAAGGCAAACATCGGATACCAAACACGTGTATACACTTAATTACATACGCACCCTGAATTCTCTAGCACTTTCAATTCCTACCTAAGGTAACATTCCAGGGAAAAAACTAATAACCAGAATTTATATAATGACCCCAAAACTTTTAATTCCATTTTTAAATAAGAAAAAAAATGTTTAAAAATCATTCCAAAATTCCCAAAAAGTTATAAAAAATTATTTAAAGGGAAATTAACACACACAACACACATATAAACAATTTAAACAATGTGTGAATAATGTAGCAGTTCTAAAGTGTGTGTGAGTTATAGTGAATATACCTTGATCAATCAAACAAGAGGAATGAATTGAATTGAAGGTTTCGAGGCTTTTTGGTATCTAGGATGGAGACTCAATTATGTCTCTATTTCCAAACTAGATGAGCACTTATACAATGTAGACTCATGTGAGTCAAGAGTATAAGGTTCTTCAATCTCCCCCTTTGGAAATATGAGACAAAATCTCCTTTGAGTTAACTTGGACTCGTAGGGAAACAAAAAGAAAAGGAAAAACATATTCCTAGACAAAAATTCTATCTACCCATTTCCTAGAACAGAAAATTACATAACTCAACTAAATACAATTTAATACCCTATTACAACTATTGATTATAACAGAGAATAACTGTACAGAATCCTGCAAATAATCACTAAGATCAAGCTCTTTAGAATATGTACAACATAAATAAATTTTTATAAGACTCAAATTCCCCCCCCCCCCCCCCCCCCCCCATTTGGTCTCAAATGGGCAAAGGGAAAAATTAGGTAAATCCAAGAGTTTATTCAGCACAAACCATTCCAATTGATTTACGCAAGGCAATAAACCTATTATAATCCAAATGTTTGGTAAACATTTTTGCGGATAAGCATGGGTATACGGTGTATGGGCGCCCTAAGTAATTAATTCCAATTTAATATAATTTGTGATTAGAAGAGGTAGAGATATGTGTAGCGATCTTAGAGACATGTGAGTATGGAAGTATACAAGGCTTGACGTACTAGAATTATCTTAATTCCAAGGACGAAATTCCTTTGTAAGAGAGAAAGTATGCAATACCTTGTATTTCTAAGGATGTAAAATTGAATTAATTTGGTAATATCGGATTTAATTAATCTGGAGGATTTAATTAATTTAGTGAATTAATGATTTAATTGTAAGGACATTTTTGTCATGTCCGTTATCTTACAGTTTTGTATGTCGTACGCCGTTACATTTGGCACGTTTCTACATGATCACATATGACGGCCTCAATCCGAATTCCAGGAATCAAGCATCCTGTATCTCCATCATGTGTTTTACATCAGCCTCAATGACTTCACGTTCCATGCTTTTAGGGACTATATGCTAGTGGTACGCAAGAGAAGTCAAAACAGTGAAAGAAGGCTCGATATGGAAGTTCAAGGGCAATTCGGTAATTGTACATCCACCGTCCGGAGAATAGGTCAACTGGAAAGTTGAAGAGCTTGCCGCAATAAAGATACTGGAAGAAACGCCATCTCATTCCGAGCTATGGTGAAGAAGATATGGCCCTTTGAAGATGGAGAGATTTCCTCGAAGGAATCTGGTTCCTGAGTACCGGACCGGTCCGGCCAAAATAAAAGAACCGATCCGGTCATCCGGACCGATCCGGTCACAAACGGACCGATCCGTTATGCTGAAGGCCAGTATACCCCAGACCGGTGGCAAACCGATGAAGCTGAAAGCCGAACCGATCTGATGTCATCCGAACCGATCCGCCTTCAATAAAAGAACCGATCCGATGTCACCGGACCGATCCGCCTAAAGGGACCGGACCGATCCGCCGAGGATAAATTCTGCCAGATCGTGTTGCAGATTTTTTAGGGTTTTGACTCCTTATTTAAACCACGATCAGTAGTTGGTTTCGATAAGACTTTCCCACGATTTTCAGAGCATATCAACCCTAAAGTCTTCACCTATTGAGTCCTGTGATTCTAGGTTTTTAGATTCACACATCTGCCATATCTATGTGAATCAAATTTGGTAACCCAAGAACACCATTACTGTTGTTCAACCCTTGTGAAGTGGACCGCTCCTTCCTCTTCATTGCTGCCCTACTGGACAGGGATAGTTCTAGCCGCCAACCCTACTGGAAAGGGATATTCCAGCCGCGACTAAAGAATCCGATACCTGAGGGTAATTCTTAGTCAAAAACTTGTATTTCAGTGTAATCCGATTGTAAGCCGTTTCTCTTACAAATTATAGTGATATACAAATGGTTTTGCCCCTGTGGGGGATTTTTCCTTAAACTTTGTGTGTTGAATATCTTGTGCATGATCTCATATTGTTTCAATCACACCTAGTTGCATGCTTAGGGTTAATTTGGGTTAAAAATGGTATTTATTATATTATTTCTTAATTGAACGCAAGCGCCAACTCTTTCATTAATTAATTCAGATTATTTTAAAATTCACATTTGTCGTAATTTGAGGTCGAGATTGAAGAATTTTAGTAAAGTAACTCGGATGATGATTCTAAGTATGCGGTTGATTCTGAATCTGTCAAGATAGTCGAAAAAGAGTACGTTGGGATAGTAATTGGGTCTCGGGCCATTTTTAGGCCTAATCGGGCTCACAAAGTGGTGTTTGGGGCATTTGGGCTTGGTCCATAAGCATAATTTTGAGATTTTCAATATAAAACCTACAGTAGGGAGTTTGTGGCACACACAACTCAATAAGAAAATCCTAGTTTTAGAGAGGAGAAAAGAGGGAGAATATGTGAGAGCTTTTGGGAGCCAAACCTAGAGAAGAGGGGTGTGTTCTTCGTCAAATCTTCGTCTACATCAAAGGAAATCACGCCTTACGAATTCATCCAGGCAAGTAGTTAAACTTGTTTTTAATTTAATCACAGTATTTCGATTCATATCATAGTGGGTGTGATATATAAATTCGTTTTGGGGAGTGGGCTATTATATGAATCGCGTTTTGATAATTTCAGTAAATTGGGTACATTGAATACGAAATTAGTGATGGTTGGGTGTAAATCACTGTTTGAATCAAGTTTAGATTCGAGATATAGAGGTTTGGATCGTTGATTTGTTAATTTTGTAGTAGAATCTAGGATGATGATTTAATAAACCGTACGAAACCCAAATTGTTGAATAATGGATGTTAAGATAAACCACTATTGTTTGAATGATAAAAGGAAGATTATAAGATATTTTAGATGGTTAATAAATGTTGTGAATACCTTGTTTGTGTTCTGATAAGAAACCAAGAAGGATTAAGCTTCAATATTAGTGGACAGCGTGAGGAAGAACAAGGAGGGGAAACGAAGTAAGGTCATTCGAACTACCAGGGTAGTCATTCAAACGACAGTGGAAGTCGTTCGAACGACCACTGGTCTTGTTCAAATGACAATAAGGATTTTGTCCCAATGTCGTATTCGACTTGGTTTCCTTTTGGAATTTCTTTTAAAGGATTTAATTGGGTGAACAAGAAAAGGGGGATATAATTCTTAGGGCCTTGGGAGGTGGGTTTTAAGATATATTTTATTTAGATAGAGTGCCAATCTAAATAGAGGAAATTGGGCGAAATAAATTCAAAGGGTTAAATTACGAACCAAGAAAGGGAGACTGGGCATTTCGGTTGAGTGAAACCAGTTAGATAAAATTAACTGAAGTGAAATTAATTAAATTAAGGGTCAAATATTTAACTTGGATATTTTTTAGGCAAGTGTGACGGGAGTTAGGTGTCGGGTAGTTGATTTAATTTATTATACATGTATATGATAAATTATTGAATATTGAATTTAGTAAAGGGTGTTTTACCTAATAGTGGGACTTGATATAATACATTATAAAGTGTGAAGATACGGGCCGAATGAGGGAGTCTGGGTATTATAGTTGGGTGACACCACTTTAATAAAATAATTAATGTGTGATTAATTAAATTACAAGTTGAGTTATAAACTTAGGTATTTTGGGCTAGTGCTACGGGTGTTAGGCACGGGTTAGCTAGACTTTAATTAAATATATTCATACAGTAGTGCGATGGTATATATACATTTATGTGATTTATAGATTTCAATGTGAATGATATTTGTAGGAATACATACCCCTTTAGTGCTATCATAAGGGGTTGCACGATGTGGGTGAATCCCCTAGCTTGAGGAGCAGGGAGAGTATAGTCCCCAGGTCATATCGCCTATTATTTTATTGTGTGATTTATTTTCTGAGGTGAGACTCTTTGGGTATGATTCGGTTTCACTTTCATGGGGGATATGATCGCCGCCACTACGTTTATGGTATTTTTCCCAAGTTCGGTGTGAGATAGTTTGACTTGAGGTAGCCGAGTAGAGTGAGTATGCCTGGAACCTGATAGCATTTTAGAGAAAGCATCTGGTGAGTTATTACTGAAGAATGGATGGTTATAATACGTGACATGAGTGTGAGTGTTGTAGTATACTAGTACGTATATAATATGAGTAGATAATTATATACGTGATTTATACATAGGTGTGAATGTATTTCTTATATAACTAGTGTGAAAGTTATATGATTTAAAAAGGGATTTCCTATATAACTAGTGTAAACATTTTATGATTTAACATAATTTAACCGAATAATAAGTTAATGAGTAGATAACTTAATAATCAAAGTAAGAATACTCGGGTTGGAGTTGTGTGGTAGAAAGAGGGGTGATACGGCTAGTTAAGTGGGATAGCATAACTAGCAAGGTTAGAAAGCAAGCGTTAGGTGTTAACATTAGATGAAGGGTCAGATATACCTCAAGAAAGTGAGACACTAGCTTAAATATGAAGAGTGTGCATGTATATTTAACTATTGCAATTTAACTACTTACTAAATATTTTCAAAAAAATTTACTTGGACTCTAACCTGTGTCAAAATCTTTTCCAAAACCTTTTAGGTGTCCAGCCAGAGGGACACCCAATTTGAGGATTCTATCCAGGGATGCGTAGCTACAGCTCATGTGGAAGTTTTAAGACTTTTCTATAGACGCTTCATTCATTTATTCCTAATGTAGGATCTTTACATCATTACTCATTTGGGCATGTCACCCTCAGATTTAGTATTCAGTTATTTATTTGACCATATATATCCATGTTATTGTTTCAGTTTACTATTGTATTTTATCGTTGAACTGATACTTGATTCGGTCATCTTTATTTATATTATTCATCTGTGTTGTTTTCAGTTACCAGGTTGTGTGGATGGTTTGATTATTATTTAATTCCGCATGTTTCTAATTAGTGAAAGATAAAATTTGGCGCCGGTCTAATTAAAGTACTAGGTGGTTAGTAACTTTAAAAAGTTTTTAAAAGTGATGCTATGAATGAGGCATATAAGACCAACATTTTATTTTGATCACGGGCTGACCACTTGGTATTTTAGTAGGTGGGGTGTCACATCAACCCACTTGGTGATGTAATCATTGGCCACAATACATAATTTACTTTGACCTTTATTGAGGCCAGGGGCCCTACCAAATCCACTCACCATCGTGTAAAGGGACATTGACTTAGCCTTAAAGTCATCTTCTTGGATGAATGTTATGGAACAAAATAGAAATTCTAACACTTGCCACAATGCTGGACCAGATTCTTGGCTTCCTTACCCAATATTGGACAAAATTACCCTTGTTGTAAGTTCTTATAGACTAAGTCTTTGAGCTAATATGGGCATTAGAGACACCTTTGTGGAGGTTTTTGAGGACATAATTAGCCTCTGATGGGCTAACGCATCGCTGATGTGCTATGTAATACCTATTCTTGAACAATACCCCACATTCTATGTAGTTTCTGGAAGCTAAGGATTTCATTCGTCTGTCTTGAATCTTGTCTTTAAGAAGAAAACCATCCTCAAGGTAGGCCTTTATGGAAGTGGTCCAGTCTGAGCTCTAATTGACCTCTGTAGTGTTGATATGGATCTGAATGATGCTTGTCTAGTTCAATGTGATAACTAGGATTTCTATATCTACCTAATCTGATGAGGACACTTATGCAATATGGCCGTCCTCTGAATTTTCTTCTCGTGGGACCCTTTTGCTGAAAAAATTAGGGATTCTCTTGATGGGATGCTTTTAAATTTCTAAGTACACTATTATCCTGTCACCTTTGACCTCATAGACCTCGGTAACTTGGTTGGCCACTAATTGAGAGTCGCTACTAGCCTATACTATTCTTCTTTTAAACGGATGGCTATGCCTAAGCCTGCCACAAAGGATTCATACTTAGCCTTATTATTATAGGCTTTAATCTTGATTCAAAGTGCAAAAGAGATATTACCTCATTCTGGGATTACCATGTGAAACCCAGCTCCGCTGCCCGAGCTGTTTGCGACGCTGTCCATGCGAAAGACCCATATCAAAGAGCTAAGGTCTATCTCTTAGAACAATGACTATTTGGGCTCTTTGGACACTTTTTTGACCTCTTCTCCCAAGATCTTGGGCTCTTCTTTCATCTCCTCCAGGTTGATGAACTCCATAATAAAGTCTGTCCCTTGATAGAAGTTCGTGGATGATACTTGACATTAAATTCTTCCAACTCTACAAACCACTTGACAAGCCTTCCTAAGGTAGCAATGTTGTCGAGGATATTTTCGAGGGGCTGATTTATCATGACTATAATGTTATGGGATTGAAAATAAGGCCTCAGGCGTCTATAAAAAATGATGAGGCAAGAGGCTAATTCCTCCATCCTTGGATACTTTATTTCGGCATTTGTAGATCTCGAGTAACATAGAAATAGGGTTATAAACCCTATGTTCCTCTCTGATCAGATCCAATCTAATAGTGGTTGATAAGGAAGCAAGGTACAAGTATAGATCTTCCCTAATGACTATTCAGTACAGTAGAGGTGGGGACCCTAGGTATCTCTTAAGTTTCTGAAAGGCTTATTTTTCCTCATGACTCCATTTAAAGGCCTTCTTAAGTATTTTTGTAGGGGGAGTCCCCGCCAAAGAGTGATTAACTTAGTTAATCTGTTGATTGGCAGATGAATAAGGAGGATGAAGGTCACCCGAGAAAGTTACCCCAAAGATTCTCCACATTAGTGGTCCGAAGGACGCACCTCAAATATTCTCCATAGAGGTGGCTCGAAGGACCTACCTCGAAGATTCTCCTACGAACCTGGTTTGAAGGATCCAACTTGTAGATCAAAGTCACTTGGATGACGATAGTTTGTAATAAGAAATATAATGAATTGTATCATGTACTTTACCTTATAATTATATGTTGAGAGAGGTTGTTTGGTACCCACGAGGGACCATGCCTGGCAGGGCATGGGAGATCTAACATGCTCTATCAAATAAACTCCTCTTGGGAACCCCGCAGGGACATCATTTGGAGGATTGGGAGAAAGGTAAAGTTGGTAATACAACTACCAACCCTATTAGCACACTTAGGCAAAACTTCACTTAGTACGTATGGTTGCTCGAGCAACTACAGTCGAGCTACCTCAACTCCTACTTGTTCGAGGGAAAATCCTCGAGGTACCTCAATCTTGCTGTCTTGGTCTTAAGATAGTTCTTAACCAATAAACAGAACACTAAACACTCAAGCTACCTACAAGCCGAGTAATTCTAAAGATAGTCTTACCCACTTTCTGACGTCATAACGTCTGACTCGAAGTTAGAGTACTCAAGTGGGTTTATCCTTAGGACGATAGGTCTAGTTCACCAAATATGACATTTTTAGTCGTTATAAGATAAGCTCCAAGATGCCACGTCATGTCCGCCATTAATGCCCACCATACCTCTAGCCAATGAACAGTTTCTCACTAAATTCTGAGATCCCATGCATTAAATGCAATATATTCTACATTAATGGGTCGTACTTGTGCATTTAATTCAATCGATCATATTAAATATGTGAAAGTTTAGTCGAGTAACTGGCCCTTCATATAAATACACCAGACAAACAGTTTAATAGGGCGGACATCTTGAGCCTAGAATTGCTGCCCAACTTCCCCCATACACGAGAGCTATTGTGAGAACATAATTTCCCATACCCATTAAATATAACTGAGTTCGAAGTTCCTGCCTTGCCTTTATTGTGCCTAGAGTGCTTGCTATTTCTCCCTCCAACCAAGCTACCTGTTGGTTCCATCTATTTATTATGCCTATTGTGTATTTATTGTGCCAACATATCATTCAATACAAGTCTAAATATTGAATTCCTTTGCCTCTTATTCACCTATGTTCACTATGAACATTTAATATTGCACGGTGTTGATCCTGATCTTGATAAGGGGTTACGCCTCACTAGATACTAATTGTGTTCCAAGAACCCACATCTTACATTTGGCGACTCCGTTGGGGAGTTATTCTCTTTTGAAAATATGCCAGAGAATGACACCGCCAGAATCATTGACTTTAATGCCATACATCATGGAGAGGGGGCAAACCTCTCCATGTTATATGAGGGTATGAGAATAGCACGAAAAAAGCCTAATGCGTCCAATGCCGGTGTGAAGAAAATAATGGGCTCACAAATAAGAATAGGCCCGACATAAATGAACGGACTTGTGGGTTTTTTTGTAGAGTTCATCAAGACTTAAGCAGCTCAGGCGATGTTGTGGATCCCTATGGGAGGGAACTCCTTCACTACACCATCAGAGGCAATACCAACCCCTACCGTTATGGGGGTGTTACTACGCCTGCTTTTAACGACGCTCTCCCTATCGCTCTTCCAACCTTTGGAAGTGGGCCTCCCACCATGCTCCCACCCATGACAACTGGGCCAGCGCCGCAAGATGGGGGAACGGCTTCAGTGACTCAGTCCATGATGGACAGCACACAAAAATTTCACCACCTGCTTCGGCGATTTCGATAGTAGTAACAGAGCAGCCGACTGGCTCTGCACTGACCATCTTGGAGGAAATGAAGAAGGACCTGCTGGAGTTCATAGAAATGTCCAAAGGGGGAGATAGTTCTTCGGGGTATAATGACTTCCTTACTCCATACCCCGAGGCATAAAACAATGAACCCTACCCAGTAGGGTATATTCCACCAATCTTCGATAAGTACACGGGGAAAGGTGCAAGCCCAAAGGAGCACGTGAAGAGATTTACCAAAATTCTTAGGGCCCATTGCAATGAAAAAAAGCTGAGGTTGAGGGAATTTTCAAAATCCTTGACAAAAAAGCATACATGTGGTACTCCCACCTGACCCCAGACAGTGTGGGCTCCTGGGAGGAATTTCACGTTTTGTTTGTACAAAAGTTCTTTTTAGCTAAGGACGAGTTTACACTCACCTAGCTAGCACGGGAGAAATAGAAGTCGAGGGAGGATGTCGTGGCCTATGTTAGGAGGTTTCACAAGATCTCTATGAATGTGATGGAGGAAACACGAAAGGATAAACTTTTGTAAGTTTGCACAGAGGGTTTGTTTCCTGAGTATATCTTCTATTTGATTAAAAAAATGCGAGAGAGTATGTTTATAGCATTCTTGAAAGCAGCGAGGAATATTTACTTGGTGGTTAATCCTATACTACCCCGCCTACCTTATCAAACCTGCTACTAAGGCCATCGATTACCTCGGGGAGGGGAGTACCCTCGAGGTTTATAACCCAAATGATGAGGATAAGGAGGAAAAAAGTTACGGCTAACGAGGCAGAAGGGGGAGAGGCAACAAGACAAGATTCGAAGGCGAGGAAGATCCCCCTGAGCTACCTTGCATGGTGGAACAAGTTTTAAACTTGTATGATCTTATGGTTTGAGATAGGGTTTGCAGGCTGACCAACGTTAACACGGTGGAACTCTCTCGAGAGGATAGGGAGAAACCTCATTATTATGCACTTCACAATAGGGTGAACCACCCACCAAAGCATGTTTTTCACTGAGGAGATTTATTGACCATCATGTGAAGAATGGAGACATCGAGTTTCCATAAACTAATGTGAACGATAACCCTTTACCACCACATGGATCCCATATGGCCATCATTTTTTAAAAAGAGGCTGAACGATTGATGAGAGAGCAGTGGCTCGAAGAGGGTGACTTCGAAGAATATCTGGAGCAATGAACCTTCAATCTAGCTCAACTCTATTTAGATGAAGAGGCAGACAAGGTAGACGAACAAGGGAAATAAGTACATGACCCCTTCGAGGGACTTAGTAGGAAGATGGGAGCCTTCTCTCTAGAGGAGGTAAGTGCAGTGCTAGCCTATGATGAGGTTTTATTTAGATATGTAGAGGAAGTTTAAGATCTAGAAGATGAACAAGAAGACCCGTGGGTCGAATGCATCATAGTTTATCTCTCACCAAAGTTTGGTTGGTACTTTGATCAGGTTGGCCTCCCTCAGGACTCACGGCTGGAAGTTACGCGAGCCATCTTAGAAATTGTAAAGAAGAACATGGCGCCACACCTGAAATGGAAAGGGCCTATGGCTAGGCTTGTGAGAAGGTACCTCTCTGAATTCACGTTCTCAAAAGCTGACAGATTAATGAGGTATCCCCATAATAGACCCTTATAGGTTACGATGTCTATATATGATTTTGTTTTCTTACGTGTTTTATTGGATGGGGGAGCAACCATCAATATAATGCATCTTGGGTCCTTTTACGCTACTAGACTATCGGAGACAAGGATAGTACCCAATTTATTGGCAATATCAGGCTTTGACAATCATGAACTGCTAGTCATCATACCAACTTCTAGTCGACAGGGTATGGATTCATAATCATGGGTTTGTTCCCTCCACCTATCATCAGTGCGCTAATGCAAACATAAAAGGCAAAAAGGTGGTGATTCGAGCTACTAAGAAACCCTTCATAAAAGAGGAAGATCATATGGTGGATGCCACTTTCTATACAAATTTGGTTAAAGAAGATACGATGGTAACAAGGTACACTAGGGGAACAAGGGTCCCATCAACTCTAGAGAGGGTGCGAGAACCCGCCCGAATAGTGGTGACCTACAAAGAAGAACGTGACTTGGGTACAGTGAGGCCCCCTAGTTTATCAAGGTAGCTCTGAGACCGAATGACCTCGCTCATTGATCCAATCGAGCACCAAGTCCAGACTCAAACTTCCTTAGTAGGTGCATAATGAGAGAATTGGACAAAAATCACAAAAAGAGGCCTTTGAAAGAAAAAGTTTCCCGGCAGTGCAAACAGGTAGTTTTGCCTAACGACGGGATTATTTAGAAATTATGAAGGTGTGAGCGGGCAGCTGAAGGTCTGGATAACGAGGTAGACTCAGTTTATGAATGCTTCCTGGTGGATAATCAAGGGAAATGTTTGGTGATTGATAACTCTCGAGTGCAAGAGTTTATGGAAATGGTAGAAGAAGAACCCGAGTGCATAAAAGACAGCCCCAGGCCACAGATTCAAGAGTTGGAGAAAATTGACCTGGCCAAAGAAGGTGATGATTCTAACCCCATTTTTATCTCTAAGGACTTGGAGGGAGTGCCTAGAGAGGAGTTGATCAAATTTCTATTAGAGTTCAAAGATGTCTTTGCGTGTAAGTTCACTGATATGCCTAGGGTAGACAAGGAGGTAAGTTGTCACAGGTTGATCATTTTGCCATCCGCTATCCTCGTAAAGCAGGCCACTCGAATGTATAAGACAGAGTTGGATCTAAAGATCAAAGAGGAAGTTCAAATATTTCTTACATATGACTTCATAGTTCTAATCCAACATCCGATTTGTATTTCTAGTATCGTACCTATGGGAAAGAAAGATAAGAGCGAGATCATAATATGTGTGGACTTTAGTACCCTAGATCGAGCATGCCCAAAAGATGAATTCCCGCTTCCTTCCATTGATAACTTGATTTATGCGACGGCGAGACACGAGATGTAAAGCTTCATAGATGGTTATGTGGGATACAACAAAATAAAGATGGATTCGGTCGATACAGAGAAGACTGCTTTTCGAACGCCTTTGGGTTACTTCATATACACAGTTATGCCTTTCGAGCTAAAAAATGCAGGATCTACCTACCAAAGGACAATGATGGCCATCTTTTGCCCTGAAGCATATGATCCTGGTGCCCTATAAAAAGATTATACAACGATTACTCAGGCAGTTCAAAGGGGTAAAGATCAAGAGGCATCCCTCAACGGTGAATCGACATGTAGATGCTTATGCCACTATTGCCCAAAACATCGCCTTTAATGGAGAATTAACGGTGGTTCGGATCACAAAGAGGATAGCTCCCTCGAAAGTGTTAGAAATGTTGCCCAAAGACGATAAGGATGATTGGAGGGGCGAGATCAGAAAGTAACTAAAGAGAGGCAAAGGGCCACTGAGTTTAGTTGGGTCAGTACAATACTTTGTCACCAGGAGAAACTTATACTGAAAAAATAAAGGGGGTTGGTTGTCCAAACGTGTGGACCCCGAGGAAGATAAAAGAAGACTGATCGAGGTACATTAACATAGCTATGAAACTACCGAGATCCCTTTGTATAGAAGGGTACAATGCTATTGTATGTTTGGCCTTTGATGAGACAAGATTCTGCGACAGTACAGAGAGAGTGCATGAAGTGTTGTATGTTTTATCACTAAGTAGAATGCAATTTCATTGGTCAAACCCAAGATTGGAGGCAGTCGTATATAGATTTGTTAATAGGCGTAGTAATGCCTATGGATAAAGAGGATTCTACCAAAGTGAAGAGGCGAGCACCCAGGTAATTTCTGAAAGAAGGGAAGTTGTACCCATGAGGCTACCATGACAGGCCCCTAAGGTGCATAAGAGGAGAGGAGGCTGAAGAAGTGCTAAAGAAAGCTCACGAATCGAGCCACATCGGACGAGCGAAACTCTACGATCAACTCATGACCTTAGGATATTATTGGCCTATAATGGAGAAAGATTAGGTGGAGTAATTTCGTAAGTGTAAATCTTATCAACTACACAGGAATATGAGCCACACCCCTTAGGTGGTCCTACATTCTCTCTCTACACCTTTTCCATTTCAGACTTGGGAGTTCAATCTGCTGGGGGCCATAAACCCTTCGTCGAGAGGAAAGATTTGGATTCTGGTAGCCACAAAGTTCTTTACGAAGTGGGAAAAAGCCATACCACTCAAAAAGGCCACAACAGGGGTAGTGGCCCGATTCATGAAAGAATACATTATGTGGCAATTTTGTATCCCGAAGGTGTTTTTATCAGATAATGGCACCCCGTTTGTGAATAACGAAGTGAGTTTGCTAATGAACAAGTACTCTATTATCCATCATAAGTCAACGGTAGCATACCCTAAGTGTAACGGGCAAGCAGAGGCCACCAAAAAGGCCTTAGTAAATATCTTAGCAAAGATGTTAAAAGATTTCTCGAGCACATGGGATGACAAGATCCCCATAGTACTTTGGGCATACTGAATAAAAAAGAGGAAACCAACGGGATATATCCCATTTCCTTAGTATTTGGGGTAGAAGCAGTTTTGTTGGTTGAGATTGAGGAACCTTAGGACCACTATAACTTACAAAGTGCCATGCCCCCTCACGATCGACACGTGCAACTCGAGGCACTAGAAGAGCACATGGACAATGCAGCAAGACACTTATTGATGTATAAAAAGAAGTTATCGAGATCCTACGACCAATTAGTGAGATCGAGGAAGTTTAAAGAGGGAGGCTTAGTTCTAAAAGCATTCACCAGGAACATCAAAGGTTTACATTGCCCAAGTTTGAGTCCAACTGGGAAGGACCTTACATCGTTCGAGTAGCTCACGATTAGGGTTATTGGGAGATATCCAAGGTGAAGGAAAATGTTACTTTAAAACTATACAAAAAGTGGATGAAGATATACTATGTTTAAATGTACATTTTGCCAACACCCCAGTTTATTGCATTATATCTTGTTAATGTTTATTTGAAGGGATATCCCTCGTAAATGATTAAAACAAAAAAATAGGGAAAGGAAGAAAACACCAAAGGTCACAAACTATTTTTATTTAATAAAAAAGTAAGGAATACCAACAAAGGAAACATTAAATAAATGTGGCTATGGGCTATCCATAATGAAACGAAGGTTCACTAATCTAAGAAACCGATGGTGATGTTAGGTGAGAATTTGCTCAAGGCTGCTCTAGTCTACAATGAGATCGGCCAAAGCTCCATGTTCTGTTGAATAGACTCCAAGTCTTGTTCTTTCTTGAGAAGCTCAGCCTCCGCTCAAGCAACATCTTCACGAGCCTCCTGCACCTTTTGTTTAGAAATAAACAGTTGGGTATCCAAACTTACAAGCTCCTCTGAAATAGCTACTTGTGAGAGATGATAGCTCTATAGTCCATGATAGAGGGCAGGTAGGTCAACTTTCTTCAAGCAATGTAGCATTTTTACCAACCAATATAGTGAGAATCCATCATTGATGAGCACGTTAACCTTCCCCAATAATGACTTAATTGTATCAGAACTAAGTGACTAAAGAGGGGTATTGAGGATCTCCTCCAAAACAATGGTGAGCCTGGGCAAGCGGCAAGTCATCATCCCCCAAATAGGCTGAAGACTGTGAGAAGTCAAAGTTGAAGGAAAACAGGCCAAGAGTTTCTCAATCAACACACGAGGATCCGCAGTCAGTATGTGGGGGAAATTAGCCAAAGTCTGCCTTACAACTAACTCAAGGGCTGCTTCAGGAGGATGTGCACTGAAAACGCTATCATTTGCGGAAGGGAGTCTGGTGTGAGATGCATTGTAACTTTCTTAGACCCAAGAAAAAACCAGCTCATGCACTTCACCAACATTAGGCGTCATCTTTCGAACCGGTACAACAGTAGGAGCCCCACCCAAAGAGTTAATTTTATCTAGAGTCCTTGCCTGCGCCACTTCATGAGCGACAAGCTAAAATTTTAACTCGAGTGCTATAGGTTGATTGACCTCTACCTGAAATACAAGAAATTTCCAAGTGAGAAAAAACACTTACAAATTGGCTTGCAATAATGAATTTTAAGTCCAATATAATTTTCCCGCCTGACCCTCGGTTATGGGAGATTATATGCTAATAAGATTTGTCCATCCTGACCCTCGATTATGGGAGATTTTATGCCAATAAGACCTGGCCTGCCTGACCCTCGATTATGGGAGATTTTATGCCAATAATACTTGGCCCAACTGACCCTATGTTGTAGGAGATTTATAAGACCAATATAACTGGGCCTACCTGACCCTCGATTATGGGACATTTATAAAACCAGTATCACTTGGCAAAACTAATAAATTTTAAATGCAGAAGATATTTAGAAGAAGACAAGTATACCTATGGATGCTGCTCATCAGAAAATTCACAAGTAGCCATTCGAAATATATCTTCTTCCTCAGCCAAACAGGTGCCACCAAAAGACGTTGCTCTTGGGGGGGAAATCACATCCCCCCCTTCGTCAGCAAACTCTTCTAGTCTCCCCTCTCCTTGGCCCACAACATCAACTTTGACTTGGTACTAATTGTCGATTGAGTGCCCAAAAATGGTAACAAGAACCTGGTCATAAGAGGGGTGGGGATTAACAGAGCAACGAGTTCGGGTAAAAATACCTACGAAGCACAATGAAGAGAAAGTTAGAATATCAAGTCAAAAGGATCAAATAATTAAGAATACCAAGAGAAAAATATTACCACGATAAGCGAACTAACAAGAACAGGGATTTAGGAACAGCTTCAACAATCCTCGCAACTAGCACACTTTCCTCAAGATCAACCTGCTCGAAAAAAAAATATAGGATCAGATGAATAGCCACTACTTGATTCAGTTCAAGTATTAGAAATAATTTCCCCTAGGGGGAAATTGAAGGTTACATGCCAAGCAATAGGGGCAGTTATCTCCTGCGGTACAGTTTCTTTCGAGGTAGGTAGAACTTCTCCGCGCTTCTCCAACAGACTACTCTCCTCAACATCATCACACAAGCCACCTCGCGCATCAACCTGAAAAAGGGGAGAGTTGGAACAAAATAGAGTCATCGTCACAAGGTACAAGAGAAAAAGTTAAAGACTTAGAAGAATGATGGATATTATACCTCTTTTTCTTCCAACACGTCCTCTAAAACTTCATAATCAGGAGGAGGTGAGACAGGTTTAGAATGGTAGACCATTCTCCTCAAGCTACATCATCGGAACAATGAAGTATCCACCTCTTCTTCTTCTTCTTCCTTATCTCCTTTCTCACCACCAACATCATCATCACCATCATCGCCAGAACTAGTTTCTACATGCTTCTCAGGCAACTCCTTCTCGCTTGATTCACTCGATTCCTCCAGCATAAGCTTAAGAGGGCTAATTGCCTTCCACTTTTTACTACCTTCGACGGGATGACAAACGTATGAAAAACTACGAGAATCCATCTCAGCTGATATAAAATCCCTATCATCTTCGCTAAAGTTCTACCAAGTCTGTCAAAGTTGATCAAACATTAGACTGACTTCTTAAGTGACTTTGAGGTCAGGAGTACGGGCCACTAGAATTTGCTGGACAATTTTGAGCTTCTTCATTGGGGATATTTTATTAGCCCCCACAGATGCCCCAGATGAACCAAGTATCACTTACTTCAACTAGCCTCGAAGGACGAGGGGCAACAGCAACTACCTCGATTGGAATGGAAGATTGAGATGATTTCTTCTTCTTAACCACAACTTGGTGCACTGGATCTATCGAAGGCATCTCAAAAGGAATAGAGTTATTAAGATTACTCAGAGGGAACATCGAGTTAAATGTGGTACAATTTCTTAAACAAAACTCTGTGGGAGGGTATCGCTTAACCTCAAGATATCGAGGTTCTTTCAGAACGTTACTTTGAAAGTGAACAAACTGGTTTTACCAGAACACCGTTATATACATGACTGACCTGCTCCCTCGAGATTCCTTTCTCGGAATGACAGGATTGGCTGGGTAGCTAATGTAGAGATTTACCACAGCCGAAGTTAGATAATTGGCACAAGAAAAAGAAAAGCTTATAGGATTCTCACTGGTAAAGGGGCTTAGTATAGGGGTTCCTTAATCGTAACCAAATTGCAAGGCTACACGATGGGGGCTGTAAATGAAATACAAAGAAGGCCATTCCGCATAAGAGGGTAAGTAAGAAGGGATCAACAGAAAGGGGACATTATTTGATGGAAAGTTTGGCTAGTGCCTCATCAAGTGGAGTGATGGGACGTTCCTCCTTAGGGATAAAATCATTTGTAAAGAAATGTTCCACCCTAGGCCTATCAAAGGGTCGAAATCGGGTCGGGTTTAGGGAGATCCAGATCCGTGTAATCGGGTCTTCATCGGGTTTGGGTCCGGGTTCGGGTCTTCATCGGGTCTATAATATTGGATCTAAACCCGGATCCGTTCGAGTCTTTGAGTCTATGGTTCGGGTCCGAGTCTGGCCAAATATATACATTTATTTTATATTTATTTTATATTATCCCCCTTCTTTATTTTTTAATATTAAATTAAAATATTTTGTTATGTATTATAGAATATTATTAGTATAAATAAAACATATATTATTTATATTTATTATATACATAAATATGTATTTATATATATTACTTATATGTTATATTGATAAGATATATTTATAAATATATATAAATTTATAGTATATGTATATATATATTTAAAAAATAATAATGTATAATTCGGGTCGGGTCTTCGGGTCTAGGTCTTGTATAAGATCCAGACCCTACCCGTTTAATAAACGGGTCTTCGGGTCTCGTGTCCTAAAAAATATGCTCAGACCCTATTATACGGATCGGGTTCGGGTCGGGTCGGGTCCGGGTCCAAACCCGACCCATTGATAGGCCTAGTCCACCCCAATATAGGGGCGAGGTAAGAACCTTTCGGCTCTATAAATCGAAGAGATGAGAGGCTTCTTGACACTTTTATGATTCTAATAATAGATTCTGGGGATTCTGATAGGTTGAGAACCGGGGTAGTTATCAACTGGGGAATAGTTTGGGAAGTGAGCGTAAAGGACTGTTAAAAGAACGTGATTCGGGTAGTTGGAGATATCAAACCTATCGATGCTCCTGGATAAATCCGTCGCCACCCTGTCCAACCAGGTGTATGATGAACCAAGTATGATAGCCACGAGAGGAAGCTTCACACCTCTAGCGATTAGAACAACCATGTTTATCAAGTCCTTTCGGGGGGCAATCATGGGGCTTTACTTGGAGATAGATCTTTGACAGCATCATCCAGTTGTAACCCGCTAGCTCGATGTGAGAATGAAAACCCCTTCCATCCATGGGTTGTTCGAACACCTATTTTCCATGAGTATTTTCTTTTGCTTCCCTGCGGGTCTTAATCATTGACTTATCTTTACTAAAGTTAAAGTACCTGATTACCTCTGAATAGGCACACTTCTTATATGTAAACATATAGTCTTTCATAACTACTTCTAACTCAGACCTCAAGGCCTTCTCTTTGGTGGACACCTCTTCTTCGAAAAAAGTTTTAAATACCGCCGCTTTTTATCCTAGAAGCTCACAAACATCTTCGAGGGTGATAGTAAATTCACCCCAAGAGGACACAAAGGTATATGACCTATGGCTCCAATGAGACACGATTAGCTTAAGGGTAGTGTCGTTCTTGGCAAGAGTGAGATCACCTAGCCAACTAGAGCAAGATATTATAATAAGATAAAGATGAATATAGTATTTGGAATGGATGCAGTCGGTCAAAGGACCTAACCCCCCACAGGCACCACAGAAAGCCTCAGACTCCACCTTAGAGTATGGGAAATCACCACGCTCAATGCAAAATCAGGTAACAATGGCGGTAGGGATGTAGGCGAAGTCCTTAGCATCCTTTCCCTTGTACATCAAAAACTTAGGGTTTTCAATTGACTCTAGTTTAACGGAAAACCTCTTCGTCATCTGCCAGAAGCCATCAGACTCCCCGAAGTAAGGAGCACGGAGGTAACGCGACCATTGGTTTTGATGCGCCTGAGTTTCGGTGGAAGCATCCCTAGCAGAGTGAGTTCTCTTAATAATGGGTGCCATAGGGAACTTAGGAGAATAAAGTAAGAGGTTAAGTTGAAAGTAATGAAGTTGGAAAAGAAGACAAAGTCTTCTCTCTCAAGAGCTCAACTCAAAGATAAAAACCCAAAGGTGCAAATTTGAAATGAAGGCATACCCCCTTTTATTAGGGAAACACGGACCTCAATGGGCGGTAAAAGCCCGCGCTTAGAGAAGCGCAATAATGATCAAATCAAATTGTGTGTTCACCGCGCACGTGTTGCAACAGAGTTCAAGGGTTTTAATAATGACGTCACGAGGAGCAAACGTACGAATGAGAAGTGTGGGGAACACACGCGTACCCTGGCGCTGCCATGTGTCGTAGACAGAAGCGTAAATGACAAACTTATTAAATGAAACATGCTTGGAGTCTTTTCGCCTTGGGAAAAATGAAGAGTTTTGGGGGAAATTTTAATAAACCTCTTCAGTTCCCCCAAGGCATCTGCCACGAGTAATTATGATACATCATAAAAGGAAGATATATTATTTTAAGTATGGAAATATATTTACTAAATTGATGAGGCGATTCGAAAGATAGAGGAAGATATAACTCCTCCACTACAAATAATTTGTTATTCCTTATAAATCAAGTGCCCAGGGATGTTGAAAAGATGTTGCAGGAAAGGATTGAAGATCAACAAAGGGTTTTGTACACATATTTCTTCACGCAATAAAAAAATATCTCTTTGAAGGGGAAAATGTTGGGGGAGTCCCTGCCAAAGAGTGATTAACTTAGTTAATTTATTGATTGGCAGATGAAGAAGGAGGATAAAGGTCACCCGAGCAAGTTACCTCGAAGATTCTCCACATTGGTGGCCCGAAGTACCCACCTCAAAGTTTCTCCATTGAGGTGGCTCGAAGGACCTACCTCGAAGATTCTCCTATGAACATGGTTCAAAGGATCCAACTTGTAGATCAAAGTCACTTGGATTATGATAGTTTATAATAATAAATATAATGAATTATATCATGCACTTTACCTTATGATTATATGTTGAGTGAGGTTATTTGGTGCCCACGAGGGACCATGCCTGGCAGGGCATGAGAGAGCTAACATGCTCTATCGAATAACCTCCTCTTGGGAACGCCGTAAGGACAAGACTTGATGGATTGGGAACAAGGAAACATTGGAAATAAAACTAACAACCCTCGTGGCACACTTTGGCAAAACTTCACTTAGTACATATGGTCTGTCGAGCCACTACAACTGAGCTACCTCGACTCCTACTTGTTCGAGGGAACCTCCTCGAGGTACCTAGATCTTACATCCTTGGTCTTAAGATAGTTCTTAACCAACAAACAGAAAACTAAACACTCAAGCTACCTACCAGCCGAGCAATCTTAAAGCATGATCCATCACGCCTGGCTAATGTGACCATGCACCTAATAGAGTCATTGTTTACCCACTTTCTGTCATCATACCGTCTGACATTTATGGACTCAAAGTGACAACACTCATGTGGGTTTATCATTAGGACGATAGGTCTAGTACACCAAACCTGACCTTTTTATTCATTGTAAGATAAGCCCCAAGATGTCACATCATGTCTATCATTAATGCCCACCATTCCTCCAGCTAATGAAATAGTTGGTCGCCAAATTATGAGATTCCATGCATTTAATGGAATATCTTCTACATTAATGGGAGGTATTTGTGCATTTAATTCAATCGATCATATTGAACACATGAAAGTTTACTCGAGTAACAGACCCTTCATATAAATACACCAGACAAGTAGTTTCATGGGGTGAGCATTCTGAGCTTAGAATTGCTGCCCAACTTCCCCCATATAAGAGAGATATTGTGAGAACATAATTCCCACTCCCATTGAATACCCACATCATTTAGCATTAACTGAGCTCAAAGTTCCTACCTTGCCTTTATTGTGCCTATAATGCTTGCTCTTTATCCCTCCGATTAAGCTACCTGCTGCTCCCATCTATTTATTATTCCTTTTGTGTATTTATTATGCCAACATATCATTTAATATAAGTTTGAATATTGAATCCCTTTGCCTCTTATTCACTTGTGTTAACTGTCAGCATTTAATATTGCATGGTGTTAATCCCGATCTTAACGCCTCACTTGATAGTAACTGTGTTCCAAGAACCCACATCTTATAATTTTAAATAAGGGTAGGAACTATTCTATAGCCTTGGAGATAAAAATATTGAGGGCGGAAACTCTCCCAGCTAGATTCTAGACCTCTTTCACTGTTCTTGGAGACTTTCTGTCGATGAGAGCTTGGTTCTTTTATGAATTTCCCTCTATTCCCCACCTAGTAACTTGCCTCCAGTAACCCCAAAATAGCATTTCTCTAGGTTGAGGCTTATTTGGTTCCTTTTGAGGATGGAGAAGTCTCTCTTAGGTTCTGCACATGGTTTTGAGCTTCCAGGATTTTAACTAGCATGTCATAAACATAGACCTCTATGGTCTTACCAATGAGGTCTTTGAAGATGGATTTTATCACCCTCTGATAAGTTTCACTTGCATTCTTCAATTCGAAAGGCATAACTTTGTAACAGTAAGTACTTTTATCTGTAATGAATGAGGTCTTATCTTTATCATATGGGGGCATTCTGATCTGGTTGTATCCGGTATAGGTATCCATGAATGAGAGCAGCTTATGGGCTACTATTGAGTCCACCAAGATTTTAATCCGAGGTAGAGGATAACCATCCTTAGGGAAGGCTTTGTTTAGATAAGTGAAGTCGATGCACATTCTCCACTTCTTATTGGCTTTGGGGATAAGTATTATATTAGATATCTATTATGGGTATTTGACTTCTCTGATGAAGTCCGAGGAAGAATTCTTCCTCTCTCGACTAAAAAAACTTTTCTTTTAGCGGATAAGCCTCTGGTTTGGTTCCACACTAAGGTGGTGGATGATGACCTCAATATCCACTCAAATCATATTTGAATGGCTCTAATTAAAGACATCTTTATTTAGTCTTAATAACTCGATGAGTTCCTCCCAGAGGGTGGTGCTCAGACTAGCCCCAATCTTCACTTCCTTGGTTGGTTCCTTAGTATTAATACACACAGTGATCAGAGCCTTAGTTGGCTCACCTATTTTCTCCTTTTATTCATCCCATGGATCTAGAGTATACATGTTCATTAGGTCTATGCCTACTCTCTCTAGAGGGACCTCAGGCATTGGTGGTGGTGGAGGTAGGACCTATGATAAGACTTCGAGGTTCTTCTACAAACTTTACGGGACCTCAGACTAGTTCTGGGGAGTCTTAAGTGACCTATTACTTTCTCTCATGAAATTTATGTAGAAATCCATGGATTTCTTTGACATATACTTTTCCCAATTCAACAAGGGTTGGAAACCTCATCACCAACCTTTGTGTTGAGATGACAACATCCAAGCCACTGAGTGATGGTTTGACCATGATCACATTGTAAGTTGAGGGGAGATCCACCACTATGAACTTGTTCCAGATGGTTGTGCAAGAATCTTTGGAACCAAGGGTTAGGGTGAGAGTGACATATCCTAAGGAATATGTCCACTTTCTGTTGAGCCTGATGAGAGGAGTGGAAACAGGTTACATGTGCTTTGCATCAAGCACCATAGTCACAAAAGCATCTAGGAATAGTATGTTTATGAAGATCCTAGTGTCAATAAGGACTATCTTCATATTTCTATTTCCCATAATCATTATGATTACGAAGTGGTCATCATGAGGCATATTGACCCTCATGAGGTATGTTTCTAGAATTACTATAATGTGAATGCCCATTATAGCTTGATGGGTAAGTGGTCATTATTATTGATGTTTTTTTTATTATTACTGCGATAACCTTTGCTCATGTCTTTGGCCACAAATTCCTTAAGGTAACCCCTTTAGATTACCCCTGTGATGACTTCTTTCAGTCCGAAGAAATATCTGGTGTTGTGTTCATGGTATTTATAAAATTGATAGTACTTTGACATATATTTTTTTATCTTAAGTAGTCCTTATGGGCGTTAGTGGAGGCAAATGATCTTGAGAGTCCCCTATTATAAATACCTCCTCTATGGTGAGTGTTAGTGGGGTGGAATGCTTGGCCTTTGGAGATTTGTTCTTTTGACCTATGCCTTTATTTTTCTTAGACTTCGTAACCCCATAGGATTCCCTAAGATAAGTGAATATGTATTTTCTCTCTCCTTGGATGAAATTATGTTTTCAACATTTATATACTTCTGATCCCTTTCTTGCAGCTCATTATAGAATTTGGCGATTTCTTACAAAAAGACCTCAACAAATCTTCAGAAGTGAATCTCGAAATGAAAGTTGTCATGAAAATTGTGTCATTAAGGTCATCGACTTGGAGGTATTCCTCACTCAATATCTTGACATATTCCTTAAGAGGCCTGTCAGTATTTTGTCTAATATGAGGGACGGAAGTGATAGACTTTAGCATCTTCTATGCTCTAATAAGAAGGATGACAAAAGAGTTTTCCAACTCAGTGAATCTCGTAATAATCCATGGATTTATCTTGAAAAACCAGTGCCTGGTAGTTCCCCTCAATGTAGAGGGAACTCTTTGCACATGACCTCATCTAGGGTATCTTGAAGGAGCATGAGCAACCTATAGGTATCCAAATGATCAATAAGATCCTTAGATCCATCGAATGATTCAATAATAGGAATCTTCCACTTTAGGGGAAGAGCATAATGTTGAACATCATTAGAGAAGAGGGATAATGTCTTTTGGAGGGACAAATTAATGGTGTTGGGAGTTTGTGTCTTTTAATGGTTGAGGAAATTCCCCAACCGGTATTGCATTTTATTGATCTCATTGTCCCAGGGCCTAGAGAACTTAGAACTTTCTTAGAATTGATATTCGAGAATATATAACATGCCCTTGATAGGAATACAGGTCACTGATTATTGGGGGGACTATGGAAAACCCTCTAGATCATTCTCCACCACTAATTGAGGCTCATGGTTGTCCCTAGTACCATTATGTTCCGATATAGCTTGTTCCTCCACTAGTAGGGGGAAAGGGAACCTATTACAGATTGTAGCTATGTGATCAAGGAGATCTTTCTATCGATATTCCATTTATTTAAAAGAATGGCCTAAGATGACATGGGTAATCATCTGTAACAACCCAGATGTTTGGACGACTATTTTATAATACTTTGCCCGATAGGCTAAGTTTATAAAATAGGGGAAGTGGACGTAAATATTGTTTCCCATGATATTTAGGGATAATATTTACTATGTTTTGTCTATTTACCGTATGAGAAGGTGAATATCATTATATTGTGATATATTGCGTCATTATATGTAAAACGACGGTTATGACTTATAAATAAATCTGAGTATAATTAATGAAACAAAATGAATTTAGAACATGAAATTTTTCACGTTATCCCAAATGCCAAAATAGTGGGGTGTGGATGTTTTTAGAATAGTCGAGATAGTTGAAATAAGTGCAATGTTGTATTTTTGGGTGTCGGGCACTTTTAACGCATTTTGACTCAATTAAGTGGTTACGAGTCATTTTAATGGCGTATTAGCAATTAAAAGAGGGCATTTTTGTTTTAAGACCCGTTTAAGTTCCCCCACCCCTTTTTCTTTCTTCATTTGTGTTAGAAGCCAAAGGAGAGAGAGAGAGAAGAGAGAGTTGGGAGAAAATGGGAGAAAAGAGAGAAAATGGAGATTTGGGCCGTATTTCCGTTGCTACCGGAGGTGGATCAGAGACTACGAACCTCGAGGCAAGTTTCTTACTTGCTAGATATGATTTAATGTGATAATATGCATGTGTAGTTAAGTTTTGGAGATTTAAACCCTAAATGGGTATTTATTTATTTTGGTGATTAAACCCTTAAATATTAGTTTTAATTTGATTTGAGGATAAATTATTAGTTATATAAGGTGTAGAAACAATTTGGGAGAATTAATTGTTGTTGATGTTGGCTAAAATGGAAGATTTGAGATTTTGGGGTTTTAGGGTTCAAACAACCCGTAGCCCAACTTGAGATTTTTGTAGGACCGAATCGATTCGATCCTAGGGGTGAATGGATTCGGATAAGGGGTAGGTTATAGGTCTGGCCGACCGAATTGATTCGGGTTAAAATCGAATCGATTCAGACAATTACAGAAAGTCAGTTTTGCTCACTGAATCGATTCGGCTATTCAGCGAATCGATTCGCAAGGGCGAATTGATTCGGCCCAAGGGGCGAATCGATTCGGTTCCCCTGTTTTTGTGAGATTTTTCTTAGTTTGATTTTAACCCTTTTCTTTTGGGTTCGAGGTTTAGGAACCTTCCTTTGGGAAGTAATTAAGAGTCCTAGAGGGTTGCTTTAGATTGATTAATGTCCTAGGATAAAATGGGATGATTGGTCTTACCCCGAGGGCTAGTTGTTTAGGTTAATGTCCGTATAAAATAGGGGATTAACCGAAAGGTAAAATTTGAGATAAAATGCAAAAGTTGAGGCTTTTGGGAGATACTCCTTGAAGAAGGCTCACTTTGAGGGTTTATGAAAAGGTATGAACTCTTGGAGACTAGTTTGAGATTTATGGTACTTCGGGTCTTAGGGCATTAATAAAATATGACACTAAGAATAAGAAAAACATATGATAATATGTGGTATTAATGAGTAAGTACAAATGATTTTGAGAATGTAAAAGTGAATTTTTCAAAAAGGAAAAAGTAATGATTTTCATAAGTGTTAACTTATGGTTACACACCTCCCTAAATCACTATCATAAGGGAAGTTACGTGCATGTGGTGAAGCCCCCTGACTAATGAATGCAGGGTGGATATAGTTCCTAGGCCATATGGGCATTTTTATTACTGCGCTGGTTAAGAGATTCTGGGTGTGGTCTTGACTTTCCCGCAGGCAATATGACCGCTTTCCGATGTTGGTAGGTTCCCAGGTTGTCTTGTATAGATAGGCCCTGGAAGATGATAGCCATTTAGGGGCGCGTCCAGTGGGGAAACCCGGAGGGACGGTCTTAGTTTATTAAAGCAATTCATGATAATGAATTGGCTTTAATTACATTTCCTGGATGGAAGAAGGGAAATGGGATATATGGTACGAAAGTATTTTTATGCTATTAAAAATGACTTTTGATTTACACTTCCTGGACGGATGAAGGGAAGTGGGATTTTATGAAAAAGGTTAAAGCACTTTTATGTTAATAAAACTTGATTTAAAGAATGTATTCTTCCTGGATGGAAGAAAGGAAATAAAATTAGTAAAGAAATTGTATAAATGAGATTAATTGGTAAACATTTCATAAAATGTTGTACCATTTATGTATATTCCTAAGAAAGAAATAGGAATGGTACATAAAGAGTTATGAAATTGACATGGTAAACATTTGATAAAATGTTGTACCATTTATGTATATTCCTAAAGAAAGGAATGGGAATGATGATTTAGATGGTGAATGGATTTACTTATATTTCCGTGAGTAGTTGTAAATGATATGCACACATTTATATATTTATTGATTTTGTGCCGAGGGTCTAATGGATCTCAACGATCAACCTTGCCTAAATAGTAGTGTATCGAGGGGGTTCCTTGTTTGGATTTCGCTTTGCGAGACACCCCACGCACGAATAGGGTATAGTGTTGAGAATGGGGAGAAGTTAGCCCTTAGTACTTTGGGTTAACTAGATCATCATTGATATTGCGCTAGGTTGCTTTTAGACTGAGAGGTGAGAAATATTATTGTTAATTGCGAGAGAATACACACTTAAGTATCATGCATTTTAGTCACATGGGAATCATATCAAACCGGGCCCTGACCCATATCTATATTTCTTGTTTCTGCATATATTACTTGTCGTACAGGTGCTCTACCGCATGGACACCCGTATTTACATTCCCATTCCGGTTGTCAAGGAGCTACAGTATATTGCGGATGTTGTAGGTTATTTGTATTAGACGCTTCTCTTCATTGTACTCTAGTTATGTTTAGTTTATTTATTCGGGCGTGTTGCCCCAATGTTACACTCATTTATTATATTTTAAATATTGAAATGTGATACTCGATGTAATTATTTGTATTGGTCTGTTCACCGACAGCTTATTCGGTGATTATTTATGATATTTGTCGTTCTTCATTATCGATTTTTGATATCCACCATTTTTTTTAAATGTTATTGTCCAAGTGTTTTTCTTTTACTTACTAAATTTTTAAATTGACAATCCGTTTTCTAAAATGATTGGAGGTTATCTCGTACTATTATTTTAATCGACAGTGATGCTGAGAATGGACCATCTATGATTCCTGTGATTATTAGAGTATTGGGCTGGCCACCTATTATTTTAGTAGGTGGGTTGTCACAGATGGTATCAGAGCATTAGGTTCTAGAGTCCTTAGGAATCCGTACGGATGTATTGCGTCCTCTGCGTTACTTCTGATTTGATATAGAGCCCTAAGATTAAGTTAGTTCATTTCTCTTGTGAGATTTCGTTCTTCTGCTAGGTTATGAGAACCCCAAAACTCTTCTGCGCGTTCGTGTGAGACTCATAGGTCGTCATATGAAGGGCGTCGTGGAAGGCCGTGGTAAAGGCATCATGAGACGGGATTATTAAGAGCTGAAGGTTGTGGTCGAGGATAAGGGCCGCTTTAGAGGCCTCTCCCTTTGTAGCATTATTTTATATTGCTACTGTGACTAGTGAGTACAGTAGACATAGTTCTCAAGTACTGCTGCAAGTAGAGAGTGGTGCTAAGATTGGGACTCCAAGTGACATTAATTTGAAGATGAGAAGTCCTTGATGAGGACCACATGTTGAAGTTTGGTTGGATAGAGGAGGTGTAACCTCGTTCGGTGGAAGTATAAGGCTCGAGAGTTTGGCCTAGAGTGGGGTATAGAAGTACCCAGGTTCGAAGATTGGAGGAAAATCTTCCACCCATTTGGAGTAAGGGTTAAGTGGCGAAAAAAGGTAGTCGCCTTATTTTGGTGGAATGGGAGGTTTTACCCATAAAGAAACTCGTTAGATATTTTCAACAGCGAGTTTCTCCGGGATGACATGAATGATGAGAAGGTAGGGTTATCATGTATTCACGCAAGGTTCGGTTAGAGGCCGACAGTGAATAATGGGTATTACGATTAAGGAAACCGTGCACCGAAATAAGGATGTTGCAAGGAAGAGAGAGCCCTTCAATGAAAATGATAGGCTCATAAGTAAGTGTTGTTAACACTTTCGGAGAACTGGTGTTAGTGAGACCCCATCGGTGGACCTCCACCAGGGGAAGACTCACTGAACTAGACAGGGGAGGCCTGTAGAATGTTCTATTTACTAAAGGGGTTAAGGGGGGAACTACACAAATGATCGCTAGTATAGTTAGACATGGAAGTAGTTTAGTTCGAATGGGACTAGATTATGTGCCTAGGAACCATTGATAGTGGCCAAGTAGATTGGCATGAATGTTGGCGGGAATTTCCACCGGAGTTGAGGGTGGGGTGTTCCTTATCATAAGATGGAATAATATTGTATTTACCCTAGATCCGGGTGCGTACTTTGAGCTGGTAGTAGTATATTTGTATGGCTTCTATGATAGGGAAGTTTTATCCTCTTTTTTCACTCGTTATGGGGCGAGTGATGAAATGTGTGGTGTGTGCTACTTGTATTATGCGTAATGTACAAGTAGAGATATTTTAGATCGGTTGGTGGGATAGAAAGCGAATAAATCGCGAGGCTATCCTATTCCTAGTTCTAGAGAAGGACTAGTTGTTTTATAATATCTCTCTTGGATACAGGTTGAGACTTTATAGAGGTGGTTTACGGGGTGTAGTTAGTTTTCATTTTATTTTATTTGTCTTTCTTTATTTGTTTTTGATTGCTTGCTTGCTTTGTTTGCCTTGCTTGTGTGTGATGTTGCCTGATCTCCACAACCAACTAGTTAAGGGGATTGTGTGGAGGGGTTCCTTGTTTGGATTTCGCTTCGGCGAGACGCTCCACGCATGAACTTTAACGACGTTGGGAGTGGATAGATGCGCATTTTCTTTTCTTTTATTTTATTACTTTACTTTTCTGTTGGTTAAGATGATGGGTTGGAAAGGTTTACCCAATAATCACGTAAATGAGTGATTGAGGGGTAAGTTAAAGTGCATGATATGAGCACTGTGATGGTTTTTCCTCTAATCTATGTGGGGAAGACTAAGATATGAAAGTCGAATTGAGACTTAGGGTTATGCCTTAATGAGAGGTCCATCTATAAAAGATGTATGTATGTATATTGGGATAAAAGTGTTAGTGGCATTTTACAGAAAGTAAATGCCAGGTTAACAAAATTTTAAGTTGTTTGAGATGGTAGGACTTAGGAGTAGAAAAGAATTTGTGGAGTGATGAGTTAGGATTCTAGCGATCCCGATCATGTGTCTTAGATCGTTACTTCTCGACGACCGACGATGCAAGGTAGTAGTGTAACGGGAGGGTTCCTTGTTTGGATTTCGCCTCGGCGAGACGTCCCATGCACGAAACCGAGCGAATGTCGGGAGTTGCGAAAGGTCTTGGACACTAGGGATATAATTAGGATAATACTTATACGCCTAGATCTAGATAGATAGATTGACTTTAGGATTTTTAGGACGCAATGCCCTTAAGGCATGTAGTATTGTGTTAGGAAGGTGGTAAGAATTGACCACAATAGTTTTGTGGGTTAAATCTAAATGGGATTCGGTCCCTAGAACGAAAGAGTATAGGGTCTTAAGTGATTCGAAACGATAGGCCTTAAAAGGTGGGGCATTTTCTAGATAAAGCGTTACGTTGGTAACCTATCTTTCGAGGAGTTGAAGTGTAAGTTGACTTTTACTCCTGCACTCATGTGTTACGATCGATAGTGGATTTTAACGAACGAATCTTTGCCAGAAACGGGAAGTATTAATGCTAGAGCATAAACCCCTTTATTTATGCGTCTCACAGACTAAACTCCGTGAGAAGTATTATTCCCCGCTTTAGAGTTCGTAGCGGTAGTTTTCGCCTGAGTAGAGGCACTACTTCCTGGGCAGGAATTAGGTCTTTTCACGAACAAGAAGTTGGTGTTCGTAAAGGACTATCAATTGGATATTCCCTTTTTTCTAAAGAAATGCTGATGGGGAAGATGATGCACCGTGTAGAAAATTCGTCGGAGAGATTAGTTATGGCATGGAATACCAAGTAGAACGAGCTTCACCGAGGGGACGCTATAGTAAGGGCGTTCATGTCCGTGATTAACCAACTCACCTACTAGTGGTGGGACGAGGAAGGAGTGGAGCAGTAGCTTTTCGGAATCAAATTTACGTACGATGGTTCAGATCAATTCTTATGAGAAAGGTACTGTGAGTGTGTCCTAGTGTAGTTATTCCCTAGCAAGGGTATAACATGATTCGGGAAGAACGACAAGGTATGTCGAGATGTGTAGGTGTATCCTTCCGTAGTAAAAAGGTAGGATCGATAGTTCATGAGGAACGGTTTGGTGCTATGATAGAGCACGGAGAATATAGACTGAGGTCAAATAGTGATGACCTTAGTCCAAGTCCAAATGGGGACGCCGCGCTACCAAGGGCTTTTCTAAGCATGATAGAATGATAGTTTAGTATGGTATACCCTTTATATGATTAAGGTTATACTGTATGCCTGAATTTTGTGGGCAAAATTCCCTTCTAAGGAGGGGAGTATGTAACAACCCAGATTTTTGGACGACTATTTTATAATACTTTGCCCGATAGGCTAAGTTTATAAAATAGGGGAAGTGGACGAAAATATTATTTCCCGTGATATTAAGGGATAATATTTACTATGTTTTGTCTATTTACCGTATGAGAAAGTGAATAGCATTATATTGTGATATATTGTGTCGTTATATGTAAAACGACGGTTATGACTTATAAATAAATCTGAGTATAATTAATGAAATAAAATGAATTTAGAACATAAATTTTTTCACGTTATCCCAAATGCCAAAATAGGGGGTGCGGATGTTTTTAGAATAGTCGAGATAGTTGAAATAAGTGTCATGTTGTATTTTTGGGTGTCGGGCACTTTTAACGCATTTTGACTCAATTAAGTGGTTATGAGTCATTTTAGTGGCGTATTAGCAATTAAAAGAGGGCATTTTTGTTTTAAGACCCGTTTAAGTTCCCCCGCTCCTTTTTCTTTCTTCATTTGTGTTAGAAGCCAAAGGAGAGAGAGAGAGAAGAGAGAGTTGGGAGAAAATGGGAGAAAAGAGAGAAAATGGAGATTTGGGCCGGATTTCCATTGCTACCGGAGGTGGATCAGAGACTACGAACCTCGAGGCAAGTTTCTTACTTGCTAGATGTGATTTAATGTGATAATATGCATGTGTAGTTAAGTTTTGGAGATTTAAACCCTAAATGGGTATTTATTGATTTTGGTGCTTAAACCCTTAAATCTTAGTTTTAATTTGATTTGAGGATAAATTATTAGTTATATAAGGTGTAGAAACAATTTGGGAGAATTAATTGTTGTTGATGTTGGCTAAAATGGAAGATTTAAGATTTTGGGGTTTTAGGGTTTAAACAACCCGTAGCCCAACTTGAGATTTTTGCAGGACCGAATCGATTCGGCCCTAGGGGTGAATCGATTCGGATAAGGGGTAGGCTACAGGTCTGGCCGACTGAATCGATTCGGGTTAAAACCGAATCGATTCAGACAATTACAGAAAGTAAGTTTTGCTCACTGAATCGATTCGGCTGTTCAGCGAATCGATTCGCAAGGGCGAATCGATTCGGCCCAAGGGATGAATCGATTCGGTTCCTCTGTTTTTGTGAGATTTTTCTTAGTTTGATTTTTAGCCCTTTTCTTTTAGGTTAGAGGTTTAGGAACCTTCCTTTAGGAAGTAATTAAGAGTCCTATAGGGTTGCTTTGGATAGATTAATGTCCTAGGATAAAATGGGATGATTGGGCTTACCCCGAGGGCTAGTTGTTTAGGTTCATGTCCGTATAAAATAGGGGATTAACCAAAAGGTAAAATTTGAGATAAAAGGAAAAAGTTGAGTCTTTTGGGAGATACTCCTTGAAGGAGGCTCACTTTGAGGGTTTATGAAAAGGTATGAACTCTTGGAGACTAGTTTGAGATTTATGGTACTTCGGGTCTTAGGGCATTAATAAAATATGACACTAAGAATAAGAAAAACATATGATAATATGTGGTATTAATGAGTAAGTACAAATGATTTTGAGAATGTAAAAGTGAAGTTTTCAAAAAGGAAAAAGTAATGATTTTCATAAGTGTTAACTTACGGTTACACACCTGCCTAAATCGCTATCATAAGGGAAGTTGCGTTCGTGTGGTGAAGCCCACTGACTAATGAACGTAGGGTGGATATAGTCCCTAGGCCATATGGGCATTTTTATTACTGCGTTGGTTAGGAGATTCTGGGTGTGGTCTTGACTTTCCCGCAGGCAATATGGTCGCTTACCGACGTTGGTAGGTTCCCAGGTTGTCTTGTATAGATAGGCCCTAGAAGATGATAGCCATTTAGGGGCGTGTCCAGTGGGGAAATCCGGAGGGACGGTCTTAGTTTATTAAAGCAATTCATGATAATGAATTGGCATAATGAATTGGCTTTAATTACATTTCCTGGATGGAAGAAGGGAAATGGGATATATGGTACAAAAGTATTTTTATGCTAATAAAAATGACTTTTGATTTACACTTCCTGGACGGATGAAGGGAAGTGGGATTTTATGAAAAAGGTTAAAGCACTTTTATGTTAATAAAACTTGCTTTAAAGAATGTATTCTTCCTGGATGGAAGAAAGGAAATAAAATTGGTAAAGAAATTGTATAAATGAGATTAATTGGTAAACATTTGATCAAATGTTGTACCATTTATGTATATTCCTAAGAAAGAAACAGGAATGGTACATAAAGAGTTATGAAATTGACATGGTAAACATTTGATATATATTCCTAAAGAAAGGAATGGGAATGATGATTTAGATGGTTAATGGATTTACTTATATTTCCGTGAGTAGTTGTAGATGATATGCACACATTTATATATATATTGATTTTGTGTCGAGGGTCTAATGGATCTCAACGATCAACCTTGCCTAAATAGTAGTGTATCGGGGGGGTTCCTTGTTTGGATTTCGCTTTGCGAGACACCCCACGCACGAATAGGGTATAGTGTTGAGAATGGGGAGAAGTTAGCCCTTAGTACTTTGGGTTAACTAGATCATCATTGATATTGCGCTAGGTTGCTTTTAAACTGAGAGGTGAGAAATATTATTGTTAATTGCGAGAGAATACACACTTAACTATCATGCATTTTAGTCACATGGGAATCATATCAAACCGGGTCCTGACCCGTATCTATATTTCTTGTTTCAGCATATATTACTTGTCGTACAGGTGCTCTACCGCATGGACACCCGTATTTACATTTCCATTCCGGTTGTCAAGGAGCTACAGCATATTGCGGATGTTGTAGGTTATTTGTATTAGACGCTTCTCTTCATTGTACTCTAGTAATGTTCAGTTTATTTATTCGGGCTTGTTGCCCCAGTGTTGCACTCATTTATTATATTGTAAATATTGAAATGTGATACTCGGTGTAATTATTTGTATTGGTCTGTTCACCGACAACTTATTCGGTGATTATTTATGATATTTGTAGTTCTTCATTATCGATTTTTGACGTCCACCATTTTTTTAAATGTGATTGTCCAAGTGTTTTTCTTTTACTTACTAAATTTTTAAATTGACAGTCTGTTTTCTAAAATGATTGGTGGTTATCTCGTACTATTATTTTAATCGACAGTGACGCTAAGAATGGACCATCTATGATTCCTGTGATTATTAGAGTATTGGGATGGCCACCTATTATTTTAGTAGGCGGGTTGTCACATCATCTTGAAAAGAGCAGGATATGTATTTGAAAGAAATGGAACTTGTCGTTCCCACTAATGGTGTTAAAATGGTGGGTGTTAAAATTTTAAGTGACCTTAGACTCAATCAGGTGTTCCCTCTGTACCTCATATGGATAAGAGGGGAGAAGTGTTAAAGTGTGAGACAAAGATATGAAGTGGTTCCAACCTTAACTAAGGACCTTATGTCCATTGAAAGTGGTATTTCGTTGTTTATTAGATCATAAAATATTTATTATAATTTATGAAACCTCTTGGGCTTTGGCTAAGAGAGTCTAAGGTCCTTGCGATATTTGTAACAAATCCAAAGGACATTAGGAAGTAACTGATAGACTTATCTGAAGGTTCCGGAGTATTAATTTAGGAATTAACAAGGAGCATAATATGTATAATAGTTGTAAATAGTGTGAACTATGATTTTACACTCACAACATGTGGGTTAATAGCTTAAAAAATTGGAGTTAACACTTGAAGAAGGTCTTACTCTTTGTTCTCTAAAAGTATGATTATTTTACCTGTTTATATCCTTTATCAACCTCCTATTTATATGAAAACTCTTGGAGAGAGAATGAGGGGATTATCACAGCATGGTTATGATGTTTTTGAGGTCTGATGACATCGGTACGGTGGTGGGGTGTTGGCTAAAGATTTTGTAGGCGGTTTAAGATAGTTACTGGTGCATTTAATGTGGATAGAAACCATCAATGCAAGTGGAATTGAGTGGTGGTAGGTGGAATAGGGTTATCGCAAGGCACGCTGCAGGTGCTCACCTAGACCAAAGGAGGTCCAAAATTTTCATTAGTTAATCCTGAGATGATCTTAAGGTATGTTATGATAATACATTTCCTGAATAAGGACTATATGAACTTAGAAGGACATTTTTATTCAGACTGAGATCCAATGTGCGCATTAAACTTGGCAAAACATAGGTGTTGTGGTCTTTACGCTTGGTTGAAGAGACTTGTTGGAATGACTAGGCCTTTTAAAAGACTTAGGAAGGTGTTCAGGTCTGCTACAATGTTGCGATCTTTTTCCCAGAGGAGATGTTGTCGTTGGATCTAGTTAAAGGTCTGAAAGAGGTCAGAGGTTGAGTCTATGACCTTTGTCCTTGCATTAGTGTAGTTGGTGGACTTAAAAAGCTTTGGAATACTGACGGTCAAATGGTATCATTAAGGTTTTAACCCTTATCTCATTAATTAAATCTTAATAAGGTTTATAACCCTTTGACTATAAACTTCGCATTAATAAGGTCCAAGGACCTTTGACTACCAATCTGGTCTTGAGTTTCCAAAAACCCTTGATTAATGGTAAATAAGGAGGTAAAAGTATCACAATATAAAAATAATTCTTAAGGATGAAGTACATATAAATTAAAATCGAGTTCTAAGGTCTTCACCCCCAACTCAAATATAGTCTTGAGGATAAAATATCCTTGACTTTTAAAAACATTATCTGAGGCGTTCACCCTTAGCTCATAGATCCTAAAATTTAAGAAAATTCTAGGAACCTAAAGCTCCGAAAAGGTCATGGGACTAATTGGTGCTTATTATCGCATTTCAATGAAATTTTCAAGATCTTATCCTTGGATCTTGGGAATTCAGGAAACACCATAATTTTATAACTTCACTAATCTTTAAAAAATTTGCATGTTTTACCCCTTTCATGATATAAAAGAATAAAAAGGGGACTTCTTATGATACATAAAATGATGTTTTAACCCAAAATAGTCTCAAACCGTGAATAAAGGTCCCAAATAGAAAGTTCGAGGTTAGAAATACAAGCATAAGGACCTCATGCCCTATCTCCTATCGGACCTACACTTCAAGAAAATGACCCTTAAAAGGCTCCTCCAAGGCCATATTAAGTATCCAGAACAATCATCAGAGTAAAACACCTAGATGTAGACCTCATATTTTGAAGGAAATACCTTGATATCTCTCCATAATGACTACTAAAAGTGCTAAAGGCTATTCAATGATTCTTAGACCAAAATTCAACTGATCTTATTTATTGCTAAGGAGAAAAAGGCTACATTGGGGAAGATCCAAACGTAATCGCTCATCTCAGGCCATAATAGGACCCGGGTTCATTGTTCCTGATCAATATGACCTCGGTAGCTCATAACCATAATGTTAAGAGTAGATCCTCTACAGGTCAAGAGAAGATTCTCAAACCAATCTGTAGAAATTGTGTACTCTATTATACCAACCCTCACTCATCATTTGTAGGTTGTCCGAGAGCATTAAATTCCATTTAATTCTCTCAATAACCATAACCATTCACATACAAAAACTTCCATCAACACTCCATCATTTTACTGTAGTTATAATGATTAGTTATAGCCACCCATAACTCAACTGCCACTTCCCTGATACCCCAAGTAGTTGGTTATATAAATATTTCATTGGAAAGGTTTAGTGGAGGGGAAGTTATTTTATCTTTAGGCAAGTGAAAATTATTATATTTAGAATTTATATACATAGTTCATCCCACTCTCAGCTCTTGTATTTTATGCTAAGAACCACACTTGGGTCACTTATCATTAATTACCATCTTGTGAGACCTACGTGGTAAGAAATAACTAGAAAAGACACCCAGTTTCTTCCTAAGATATCTCTACTCGTCATAAAGACCTCAGACTTTATTAAACCACCTAAGATGAAGTCTAAGGCTGATCCCAGATATATTATTAAGCAATTTGTTGAAAATACTAAATAAAAACACCTTAAGAGTTAATTTAAGTACCTTAGTCAACATACTAAACTACTATAAATCATTGTATCGTTGTTTTCTCTAACTTAAAATAACTCATCTTGATCTAATGAGGCATATTTGGTGTGGATGAGGTCCTAATCAATATCAACACCATCACTAACCAATGAGGTCAAGTCTCACACATAATACATTTATACGAAAACAAGATATATTCTTATTTATGAATGACTTAACAATTTATCATGGGATTAGACAAGACTTAACAATTTATCATGGGATTAGACAACTAAATATGAACATCCTTATATAATATATTAAAATAAATATTTAGGTGTCGTTGGAGCATTGGGGAAAACATTTGTGGGTTTGGCGAAGGGAGCAAAGACTCCATTTGAAATTTGTACTGTAAATGGAGGGTTGAGAGGCCTCATGAGATCTCATTATTACTTTTGGGATGTTTACTCTATCCTTATCTCTTCCTTTTTTATTTCCATGCACTTCTCCCACTCCTAAGGGGGTTCAAAAGAATATCAATGTTCTTCTTATTTAATCCAATACATCTTCATAATTTAGAGAGGGTTGACCCAGTATAACCATATTGTGGTACTGCACTTTACAACCCCAACTCTTAAAAGTACAATGATGTAGCTTCTAGTGTTGATTACTTATCCATTGAAAGATACCATAAATGTGATGATATGTATGAGGTCTTTTGATGATAAATTCATATATTTTTATGCCCGTATGAAGATGATATTAGTTGATTTCCTTGTGTCAATATGTACCCAGTGATTTCTTCCATTTCCCATCACTATGTTGAATATCAAAGGGCCATCGTGGGGTTGTGGGAGTCTAATGAGATCAGCCTATCGAAAAATCATTATAGGTACTTTCACTTTCATGTGGCTTGCTAAGTGAAGATGTTGAAACTTTCTTAAATGGACCTTTAGAGAAAAAGAATAAAACTTCCATTTATTAACCCCCTAAGATAAATGTGAACATCCACTAGGATATATTTTTATTTCTCATAAACTTCCTCAATATACTCATTCCCTTTCTCTATGTGCTTCTTATCGTGACCTTTTTATGATCTGCTTTATGGACTCATTAAGGCGGTAGAATCTATTGGTATTTTGATCGTAATATTTGTGGAACCAATAATATTTGGATTTATCTCTCCTTTCATCAGGAGTCTTTATAGGTCAAGGGATCAATAGTAAGTTATGTTTATCTATTACTCACAAGGACTTTACAATTATAGATCTAAGGGGATTGTGCTTGGTCCTTTTGTCTATCTTTTCTATCTTATTCTTTGGGGGCATACTGACCAAATAAGTTTCTCTCTGGTGGGTAGAGACTTCATTCTTTTTCCTATCTTGATGTTGAGAGGTCAGATACCCTAGCTGAGATGGTATTCTCTACATTTATATATTTTTGTGTTATTTCAAGAAACACGATCATGAAAAGATATGACCTCTTACTGAAAGACCTCATAGAATCTTAATAGGTGATACTTTTGGTAGAAACACATATCGTACCATTGAGGTCATCTATATATAAAGTTTGCGTTTCTCCTGATTGTTATCTAAAGTAGATGAGTCATAATTCTAGTTTTGAAATCTTTTAGGACACTATGAGTTGTCCCGCTATAATGAAGAGTATTTTATTTGGAATTATTTATTATTAAATTGAGAACAAATTATTAAATGTGGATAATTATTACTTGTGCAAAATGGTAATAATAAATTCATAACTTATATGACATTTATATTTACATGTTATGTGACATTGGTATTGAATGTTATAAATTAATTAATTGGTGCAATTAATTATGTGTGGTTTAGTTGTAAAATAATTAAGTAAAATATTTTATGAAAATGTAAACAATTGTATATTTATATATATATAAGTTGGATTAAATATGTGTCAAATAATTTAAGTCATGCACCAAATCGAGATACATAAGTTTGATGCATAGTGAGACGCTAGATTAAAGAGAGTCTTGTCCGAACTTATGGGCATTGAATTGAAGAACATTTGACTCCTCCACCTCAAAGTTCTGTATAATACATTTGAATATTTCAAGAGAATTCAGAAATTGTATCCTTTGAGGTAGTTTTGATTGAATCATTCAAGGATAGCACACACGTTCACGTTCATAATTTTATGTGAAAATGATTTTTATGATGAGAAAGTGAAAATGCCATTTGAAAATCAATGACTTGCATTGTCTTCTATAGGTGAACAATGAGTTATGCCCACAAGCGTGCGCACGGTTGGTATTTTTTTCCCGTGCGCACGATCGCATGATAAAAATTTATCTGCCTATTTTCATGCGCACAGGTAAAGATTACCTTGTGTGCATGAATAAGCACGTTTTGGAGAAAATTAATTTTCTTCCTAAAAGCATGCATGTTAGTACAAATTACTGATATTCCCAATACTAGTACCATAGCTGCAGAAGAAAAACATGTAATGCCACTATTTGGGGCTGAGACAAGCAGCGACATCATCCTTTTCCTACATCTTATGAGGCCACAGTCAAGTCTCCCATAGGCTGTATCCACCTATTGCACCACTAGAACATACTATATCGCAGACTTAGCCACCTCAACATGCATTTTCTAGTTTTCCAATTCTAGAAGGATTCTATACTTACATCATGTATCCGTATGTCAAGTATTCTATGCACGTGACCCTTCGCTTAACTTCTATAAATAGAAGTTCTCACCCCCTCATTTTGGACAACATGTTTCGGCAGCAAGGCTCTACCAAACTCTTCACCCACTTTCTCTCTCCAAGAGCTTACTCAGGTCAACTCATCACTTATGCCACTACAGTCGCCAGCCCTACATCCAGCTTAGCACAGAGCCTGTATATTCATGTATTCTGCCTCTCTCTCTCTCTCTCTCTCTCTCTCTCTCTCTCTCTCTCTCTCTCTCTCTCTCTCTCTCATGTATGCGTATATTAGCAAGCAGCCTTTGTAATAATGCAAATAAATAGTGAGAATGTGGCACCAAAGTGGATGTAGGCTCATTTTATAGTCGAACCACTCTATATCTTGTGTTATATCTCTCTTTTCTTACTTTATTGTGCTTTTACACTTTATAATAGTTGAGAATATCTTTGATGTCATGGTTATTCCTTATCGATTCAATTTCTTACATTATCATTTTGGCGTCGTTTTTAGGAAACGAGGTGTTCTACGAAGCTTCCTCTTAAATCGGGATCGTAACACCTTATTTCATCCATGGGGACCTTTGGGTCATTATTCCATGAAAGAGATTTTGGTTATTAGACCCATATCTTACATATAAACCCCCTAGGAGGATTTTTATTTCTAGATTTGTTTTCTAAGCCTTTTTCTATGGATTTAGAACAAGTTTTCATACCCCAATGATGTTATCGTACCTAGTTTATGCTGAAAAGTTCAATAGGCCATGCCTCACAAAGGTGGTTAACTAGGGATGCACTCCTCTTCATCTTTATCTATGCTTTTAGGCATCTTATGCCACTTTATTTTCTATACAAGAGGATTTTTGTTACCAAACTTATGCTATTTTGTGAATAAGGACTTTTATGTCTTAGATTAGCTCTCGAATGCCTCTTTAGTCAATTTTTTTGGGGTGAAATCTCAATTTTGGATCAATTTTCGGGAAAGACCCATCATTGCATCTAGTTGGATGCGGCCTGACATGTTGACTACCAATATGCCTCATTCCTTATGCAGAAACTTAGTCAAATTTTGTGTTTTTGGCATATTATTACTTTTAATTATTAAAATTGCTTTATTTGGGGCCGAAGATGCCATAAAAGACCTGAAAACTCATACGTCATGCCTTATGGATTATGGCACGGGTCAAATTATAAAAGTTTGTGTCACATAATTAGGAAACCAATCATTTAATGGACAAAATCCAACTAGGCAATCGCCTTAAGGATCGATAAACAGTCCAATATGGGTTACGATCCCTTTTTCTAATTAACTTTTCAGTTACTTTGCCACCCAGAGGAAAGAGCCCAAAAAATTGTCTGATCTGATAAAACGATATTGGGATAGGAACCATTCTTGCTCGAATCACTTATGGTGGATATTTCTTCTCAAAGAGGGGCCCCGACCACATCCTTATGGGCTTGAGTGTCCGCAACCTCTTTCTTATTACCTTGATAGGCCATAGCAGTTTGCTATAGTTCTGACAAGCCGCGGCCTATGATAAAAGGTTTCATCCATATCTTCATACTTACTCTTTTAAACTTAATTACTCTATAAATTTAGTTTTTTCTCACCACAGTTTAGTTCGTCTCAGAGTATTTTTCTAAAGACTAATAGTTCAAAAGCTATGGAAGAAAGTTTCAAATTAAATACCTAACAGGATGAAGATGTGGCACATTTGTTGAGGTGCATCAACCACTTATATGAAGGCCAATCCTCCCTATATGGCCAAATTAACCTCTTGGGATAGAGGATTCTGATGTTGGAGTCCGCATCGTACACTTACATGCAAAAGGCCACGAGCCTAGAAGACATGGATGCAACTAAGGAATTAAAAAGGAAGAGGAAGCAGGAGGATCAAGAGGCAGAAAGACCCTACAAGGATTTTACACCCTTGAGTTACACTTTGGAGGATGTCCCTGAAAGCATTAGGAAAAATAACCTTCTCAAGTGGTCGGAGAAATTGAGGTCCCCGCCACACAAGAGGGACAAGAGCATATGGTGTGAATTTCATTAAGATCGTGACCACATTACCAATAGGTGATTTTATTTGATTAAAGAGATTGAAAGGATCATCAGGGAGACGATGATCCATCAGTTGAAATGGGATGCAACCTCTAACTAAGATCGTTGCATGCCTAACTATATGCCTTAAACTATTTTATATTCAGAAAAACTTTGAGTTGAAGCTTACATGTAAGAGTATGTTTTTTGTCATAGCTCAATTATCTTAGGCTTACATAGATTTTGGCATATCTCATTACCATTCGACTCAAGCCCTCATGGATGAACGAATATCCAGCATCTCCGACTTTCAAGCATCTCCACATTATGAAGGTATAATGCTATTTAGAGTTTAAATTTATTCCTTAAATTTATTTTGGGATGTTCAAATTTTATATTAAATCTTAAACATGATTTTTTCTTTTAGAAACTCGAGGCATTTTTCAGTGTTTAAAACTTTTCAAAGTTTGCGCATCTCGTTCTAATGAGATGGGATTCTAATTCTAATGAGAGTTCATTTTCGTTTGATGTTTTGTTTGAAGTTTACTTCGATCAAACATCGAACGAGAGCGTACTAATTTAGATCAAACATCAAACGAGATGGCTTATTCTGTCTAATGAGTTGTTATTTTCTTTCAAACGAGCTTCAAATTCATTCAAATGACCCACCACCTTAAAATTTGTGTTCTACTTTTAAATACATGTTTCGTGTTCAGGTTTTTTAAGACTTTTTCCATAACTCTTTCTGCACATGTTTTGCAAAAAGTTTGCAACCTTTTGAGTTTAGAAAACCATTTTGATTCACAAATCACATCCCTAGAATATATTTAAGTGAATCAGTTTAAACCATATAGTTTGTATCCTTGCATACACAACTCTTATGGAGAGAGATTTTTCATGAAAGACCATTGTGATTCTTGAGGGGATCATTAATGAAGACAAAGGATGATCGGTGGATACCGAGCGTAGAAGGCTGCGTGTGGACTACTCCTGATCGAGTAGTATTCTTTGGAGATTATAATAAGAAACTATGCATTATACTTGTGGCTGGTATCAAGTAGTCTGTAAGTCAATAGTCTTGTAAACTCTCTAAAGTGCTGAAAATAAAAGGTTTTGCCCATAAGGGGTTTTTCCTCAAATTGCCTTTGTTGAATGCATGTTTTAATTTATCTGTTTTATCACCTAGATCCATGTTTAGGACCAAAATATAAAATTTGGATATTGTGTGTGTTGGACATTTCATTATATAAATAATCCATTAAGATCCTGATAAATCACTCTCATTACATATCTTATATTTCTTTAACACTCACAAACACACAATGTGTGTGTATGTGTGTGTCTTTTTCATCTCTGAATTCTCTCTTTACCCCTATGAAGTCTTTTTCGAAATATTCTTATCTTAATAGGTTTGAAGAGAACTTAGCAACCGATCATCTCGACGATTGTTGTGAACGGGAGAAGGTGACCTTAGAACAAAAAGGTCATGAAGACCTTAAATGGAATTTATCATCCGTCTTAGTGTGACGGCCTTGACTGGCTTATGATACATCTATACGCATTTGACGCACCTTATACCTTTGACTTACTTAAGTCTATACTGTATAAGTGTTCAACTAGTTTGGAAATAGTGACAAAATTGTTTGTCTATCCTAGAATCCAAAAAGCCTCAGATCTTATCTCTCTAACCCTCTTCAATGATCCATGAAGGTATAAATTGAATCACACTACACACAATTAGAAGTGCATACATGTGTTCATATTGCTTAAAATTGAGTGTGTGATTAATCCCCTTGAATTGGAGCTTTAATAATTTTTTGGGAATTTTTAAATATTTTTTAAACATTTTTTAAATAAATGTTTTTATTAATAAAATGGGATTATAAAATTTGTGGGGTTAATATTCTATTTTGTAAACTTCATTTCTCACTCGAATGTTTGGTTGGGTAGAATCTCTAAGCGCTAGAGACTTCAGGGTACCTTCTGTAATTATTTTAGACGCGCGTGTGAGAGCCACTCACAAGCCAACACTTGTCATCCTCAGGGTGTACCTATTTGTGTTTCTTTTGTGAGAAGGTTGGATGGTTGATTGTTGGACGTTGGATCATTCCTAATCGAGGGTCTGCATGTGTTCTTAGTTAATCCCGGTGCTATCCATATGAACCAATCACAATCATTTTTAATCACCGCTGTTTTATAACCCTTGGATCAAGTCAAAGTTTGCAAGACTTGATCTCAGCCCTTGATTTCCCTCGAACATCCAGAACCTTCCCTCAGCCCTATATATACCCTCCACTTCTCAGCCTTAGAAGACTTTTGGGCATTCGTCTTTCTGAGAGAAAAAAAAATAAGAGAGAAGAGAGAAGTGAGAAGTGAGAGAGAAGAGAGAAAAGAAAAGAGAGAAGAGAGAAGAGAGAGAAAGAAAACTCTGTTAGCCCAAAACCAAACCCTAACCCAAAACACTTCATTTTTCTGAATCAAACCTTCGTATACACTTAACCGCAAACACAACCTTGAGTGTTTGAGAGAGAGAGTGGTTTGTTCATTTGAAGCTATAACCTCTTGGTCCTTGATCTTGTTCACAACTTAAACATTCGTGTGAAGATCTTGTTTCTTTCTTATAGAAACTTTAGATCTACACTATGCATGTTACATTTTCACTAGATCTGCATATTTTCTACTTGATTTAAGAAAATCTTTACTGATTTAGTTTTGAAAATGTTTTATGGTTTCTGTTTTTACAAAACTTAACCTTGACCTAGTTGGATTCACACTTGGAGATTTTCAATCTCACAAATGTTTTCAAAAAGAGATTGATTAAGATCTTGACCGATTTTGAAGCGAGATATCCGTGGAATCTGGGTTATATTAAAGGTCAAAAAGGTTTTTACTTTTGTAAGAAAGAAAGAAAACAAAATCACTACATATAGACTTTATATGTAATTTACTAGGACTGTCTGTAAATCTAAGTGTGTGTGAGTTCATGCATGTGAATAGGAATCACTTCACAAACACTTAACACACTACTACACTGGAAGTGTTGTGTAGAAGATCATAGATCATTGAGTCGACATAAGGAAGCTAAAGCAAAGGAAGTTAGCAAACTGGAAGAACATCATCAACAAATCAGATATATGAGAAGTTAGAAGGACACCAAGTGGGGTATATTCCTAAACTTAGAATAGGTTGATTTGTGTGCTTGCATGTTGTATTGTTTGTAACTATTATTTGTTATTAGTGGATTTTTACTTTTGTGACTTAGAAGTCACCCTGGATGTTTCCTCTGTTGGGAGAGGTTTTACCACGTTAAAAACTGTGTGTTGATTATCTTCATCTACTCATCTCATTCTATAAGTGTGCCGAATTTTTGAAACTGCCTTAGTTTTAAAAACTGATTACACAGTCTTAATTACTCTCGTACATAAGTTTCTTTGTAAACACATCTTGTTTATAATTTTTATTTTCAAAAGAAAAGGGTTTCTCCAACAATCATTTCGGAGTTGCTTATACAGTTTAATCTTGTATTAAACGGCATTAGCGACGTTTTTCAATTGGTATCAGAGCCCTGTTAACTTTTATTTCAAAAGATCTTGTGTTTCTGAAATCGTTTTCTGAAAAACCTAACTATGGACGAGAAGAATGAAAGGTTTGGTAATCTGTCCAGACCTCCACTCTTTGATGGAAACAACTTTGCTTACTGGAAAGTAAGAATGGTTGCCTTCATCCAAGGGACTTTAGGAGATGATGTCTGGGACATTATTGAGAACGGATACACTTATCCTACTAAATCAGCCACTGAAGGAAGTGATGAGAGGGTAAAGAAAATCTTAAGTGAGTTTACCCAAGAAGAAAAAACTATTTCTCTTAATAACAATAAAGGCAAGAATGCCATTTTTATGTCTATTAATGAGTATGAGTTCAAGAGAATCTCATCTTGTGCCACTTCTAAGGAAGCGTGGGACACATTAATCACTGCCCATGAAGGAGACTCAAGAGTTAAAGCTGCTAAACTCAAATGCTTATCCAGCTGTACAACTCTTTGATCATGTCTGATTCTGAGTCTTTTGATGATTTTTACATGAACTTGACTGATATAGTCACTAAGTTGCATGCTAATGGTATTACTTATGATAGAAATGAACTTGTTTCTAAAATCCTAAGGTCATTACCACAAAAGTTTGACAGTAAGAGGTATGCTATTGAGGAAATGAATGATCAAAACCTTACCCCTGAGTTACTCAGTAGAAAACTTAGGACTGTGGAAATGGAATTAGACTTTAAGAAACAATTAAATCATTCTCAAAGAAAACAGCCCAACTCTAACTTGAGTTTTGCCTCTAAGATACCCAAACTTGAGTCTAATTTGACCAACTCTGACTCTGATGAGGAGTGTGATATAGACAAACTAGATAATCAGATTACCTTGATGTCTAAACAATTTAAGAAAATTGTCAAATTTCGAAACAAACAGGCAACTAAACAAGGCAAGCCTAATTATCCTACTCTGTCTAATCCCAAACCTCATGAGAGAGGTCTTGACAAACATCCTAAGGACAACAATTCCAGACCCACTAGAGACCTTAAAAAGATTGAATGTTTTAGATGTGGGAAACTAGGTCACATTCCTCACGATTGCAGAGTTACTCTGAATAAAGCTAACACACACAATAGAGCCAATGTCTGTAAAGTTTGGAATGATTCAAGTGACTCTGATGAAGAGGAACTTGAGTCATCTAATGTACTTGACCCTTGTATGTCTTTTTATGCTAAGATCATTTACAATGATGATATACCTGTGTGTGATAATGATGATCCTACTTCTGCTTGTGTGAATATTGCTTTGATTGGCCTAAATGCTTTATTGTCTGAAAATGTTGCTAGTTCTAGTTCCGTGTGTGTGAGTCAAAGTGATCTCGATAACGACGATGTAAATGGGTGCGTGATTACTAAAACTGAATCGTTAGGGGTCACTACACACACTTCACTTAGCGACTTAGACACAGATGACCTCCCTGATATCCATACTTTGTATGCTAAAACTCTTAAAAAAGGCACTAGACTGGAGAAGACCATTAGAGACCTGACTAAGAAATTAGATGATCTAAGTCTTATTGTGAAGTTGAATGTTGAAGAGTACACTAACCAGTGTCTGTTTCATCAATCTGAAATTGAAACTTTTGATCAAAAATTAAAAGAGTTGACTAAAACTAATGAAACCCTAAAAATGAAATATAAGGGAACATTATTAGAATTGGAGGAAGCAAAAACAAAGACAGCTACTGTTTTCAAAAAAATTTCTAAGTTTGAAAACAATTCAAACTGTTTTACTGACTTTGTTGTTGACTCCAAGACCAATTTTGATGATAGAACCGGTATTGGATTTTGCCCTAAGAACAAACCACAAACTACAAATCTTGAACCTATTAAGTTTGTGCCTGGGGGCAAAAGACCAATTGAAACATGTCCAGACTTTCATTTTATTAAAAAGGAATTTGATCAAAAGCAACAACAGAAAGACATTGGAGAGTCTAGTAATTCTAAGGCTGAGACTGCACTTAAGACTAAATACGTCTGTCCTTTGATCAGAAAGGCTGATTCTACCTATAAGACCATACCTCCTAGGAATAGGACTTCTGAACAGAATGCTGTTAAACCCATCTTTAGAAGTTTTCCTAAGGAAATTCATCCCTCAAGCAATCAATATTGGTCCTCCTGTGACATTTATGGTCATTCCTTTGAAGGTTGTTATGCTAGGCGTCTAAACACCCCTGTGTACAACACTTCTGTCTACAAGAACTTTAACTATTCTAGGAAAAATCGTAACCATTATGTCCTTCCAAGACAACCTGATAAGAACTCTAACTAAAGAAATAGAAAGACCAAAACTAAGAGTTCATTTAAGAGAAAGGCTCCCAGAAACTTTCCTAAACCAAAATCTCAAATTTTTCACAATAATCAGTTTGCTGCTCCAAATGTTTTTCGACAAAAAGTTGTTTCACGAAAATTTTATCAAATGAGGGCAAACTTACGCAAAATTAAAACTAGAGCTATTTGGGTTAGAAAAGATGATCTTTTACCCCAAATGAAGTGTAACATTGTCATCACTGCTTTAAAAGCTGAACACACTTCATCTGGTTGGTATTTAGATTCAGGATGCTCCAAACATATGACAGGAGATGAAACCAAACTTTTAAACAAAACAAGATTTGCTGGTGGCAAAGTAGTTTTTGGTGACGGTGTTTCTTCCCAGATCATAGGTAAAGGAACCCTAAAAGAAGAAGGAATGCCTGTTCTTGAAAATTTTCTATTAGTTAAAGGCCTTAAAGCCAACCTCCTAAGTATATCACAATTTTGTGACTCTGACCATACAGTCACCTTTTCAAAGAACAATTGTAAAATTCTAAATGATAAAGGTGAATGCATTATTACAGGATTTAGAACTCCTGACAATTGCTATACTGTCAAGACTAGTTCTGAAACCTGTAACATTGTCAGAATGGATGACAATGAAATCTGGCATAATCGTATGGGTCACTTAAGTTATGATATCCTTGGTAGATTGTCTAGTCAAGAAATTGTTAGAGGAATTCCTAAAATTAAACCTATTTCAAGTGTTGTCTGTGGTCATTGCCAGGAAGGAAAAATAGTTAAGACTTCGCATAAAAAGGTTAAAGACATCCTCACCTCTAGACCTCTAGATCTCATCCATATGGACCTTATTGGTCCCTCTAGAACTGTTAGTCTTTGTGGACACAGTTATATCCTTGTCATGGTTGATGATTTCACACGATTCACTTGGGTTGCCTTCTTGAAACAAAAATCTGACACGTTTCAGAATTTTTTGAAAATTTTACTAAGAATTGAAAATGAGAAGGACACACAAGTAAATCGTATTCGTAGCGATAGAGGGGGAGAGTTCATAGACACAGGAATAGTTGAATGTTGTGACTACAACGGTTACAAACATGAATTTAGTGCCCCTAAAACTCCTCAGTAGAATGGCATTGCTGAAAGGAAAAACCGAACTCTTCAAGAGATGGCACGTGTCATGTTGCATGCCAAATCTCTACCTAAATACTTCTGGGTAGAATCTATTAGAACTGCCTGTCATATCATAAATAGGGTTTACCTTAGGAAAAACTCTAAACAAACTCCTTATGAGTTGTGGTACGGTAAGAAGCCTAATCTGAAATATCTAAGAACTTTCGAAAGTCAGTGTTATGTCTGTACTGACAGAGAACATCTGTCTAAATTCGAGACACGTGGTGATAAAGCCATCTTCTTAGGATACTCCCCAAACATTCGTGCTTATCGTATATACAATCTGCGTACTAAGGCCCTTATGGAATCGATATTAAAATTCACACTTTATCAAATGGACGTCAAATCTGCTTTCCTAAATGGAATTCTGTCTGAAGAAACATATGTAGAACAACCCAAAGGGTTCATTGACCCTAAATACCCTAACCATGTCTTTCGTCTAAAAAAGGCTCTGTATGGCTTAAAACAAGCTCCTCGAGCTTGGTATGAACGCCTTTCCAACTTTTTGTTGGATAAGGGTTTTAAGAGAGGAGGAAATGACCAGACTCTCTTTGTCAAACATTTTGACAAAAACATTATTATAGCCCAAGTCTATGTAGACGACATCATTTTCGGGTCAACTTCAAACTCTGAAGTTAAATCTTTTTCTGCTATTATGCATAAGGAATTTCACATGTCCCTTATGGGGGAGCTACAACTTTTCTTAGGATTTCAAGTAAAACAGAATTCTGATGGTCTATTTGTCTCTCAAACTAAGTATGCCTTAGACCTTGTTAAGAAATTTGGCTTAGAGAATGCTAAAGTTGCCAAAACGCCTATGAGTACTACCATTAAATTAAGCAAAGATGAAAATGGTAAGTCAGTTGATTCCACACTCTATCGTAGTATGATTGGTAGCCTACTCTATCTAACTGCTTCACGACCAGACATAATGTATGCTGTATGGCTGTGTGCTCGTTACCAGAATAACCCTAAAGAGAGCCATTTACTGAGTGTAAAACGTATAATAAAGTACATAAAAGGCACTCTTAATCTTGGACTTAGGTACACTAAGGATACCTGTAGCACCATCATAGGGTATACTGATGTTGATTGGGCCAGTTGTACTGATGATAGTAAAAGTACATCAGGTGCCTGTTATTATGTCGGCAATAATTTAGTTGGTTGGAGTAGTAAAAAACAGAACTGCACATCTTTATCTACGGCTGAGTCCGAATATATAGCAGCAGGAAGTTGTTGTGCTCAATTATTATGGATAAAACAGATGTTAAGCGATTATGGGATTAAAGAAGATCAATTAGTATTGTATTGTGACAATCAAAGCGCCATTAACATATCTAAAAACCCGGTTCAACACTCGCGAACTAAGCATATTAAAATAAGGCATCATTTTATACGCGAACTTGTTGAAACTAAGGAATTAGAAATTCATTACCTGCCTACTGATCTGCAACTTGCAGACATGTTCACTAAACCTTCAGACTATAATAGATTTCTGTATTTGCGAAATTCTATAGGCATGGTATGCGCTGATTAAACTCTTAAGACCTTAAGTTTTACCCTTTGTCCATTTGAGACAAAATGGGGGAGAAATTTAAGTTTTATGAGTTCAATATTTTGTTCACATTTCATCTAAACTGCTTGATCTTAGTGTGCATATTTGCAGGAATCTCTTCTACTGATTGTCTACCTTTTCTAGTGTAAAAATTTGTAAATAGTTGAGTTATGTAATTTTTGACTTTCTAGGAAATGGGTAGATAGTATCTTTTGTATAGGACTAGGTTTTATTTTTTTTGGTTCCCTACGAGTTTTAAGCTAACTCAAAGGAGATTTTGTCTCATATTTCCAAAGGGGGAGATTGAAGCACGTTATACCTTTGACTTACTTAAGTCTATACTGTATAAGTGTTCAACTAGTTTGGAAATAGTGACAAAATTGTTTGTCTATCCTAGAATCCAAAAAGCCTCAGATCTTATCTCTCTAATCCTCTTCAATGATCCATGAAGGTATAAATTGAATCACACTACACACAATTAGAAGTGCATACATGTGTTCATATTGCTTAAAATTGAGTGTGTGATTAATTCCCCTTGAATTGGAGCTTTAATAATTTTTTGGGAATTTTTAAACATTTTTTAAACATTTTTAAACATTTTTTAAATAAATGTTTTTATTAATAAAATGGGATTATAAAATTTGTGGGGTTAATATTCTATTTTGTAAACTTCATTTCTCACTCGAATGTTTGGTTGGGTAGAATCTCTAAGCGCTAGAGACTTCAGGGTACCTTCTGTAATTATTTTAGATGCGCGTGTGAGAGCCACTCACAAGCCAACACTTTTCATCCTCCGGGTGTACCTATTTATGTTTCTTTTGTGAGAAGGTTGGATGGTTGATTGCTGAACGTTGGATCATTCCTAATCGAGGGTCTGCATGTGTTCTTAGTTAATCCCGGTGCTATCCATATGAACCAATCACAATCATTTTTAATCACCGCTGTTTTATAACCCTTGGATCAAGTCAAAGTTTGCAAGACTTGATCTCAGCCCTTGATTTCCCTCGAACATCCTGAACCTTCCCTCAGCCCTATATATACTCTCCACTTCTCAGCCTTAGAAGACTTTTGGGCATTCGTCTTTCTGAGAGAAAAAAAAAATAAGAGAGAAGAGAGAAAAGAAAAGAGAGAAGAGAGAGAAAGGAAACTCTGTTAGCCCAAAACGAAACCCTAACCCAAAACACTTCATTTTTCTGAATCAAACGTTCGTATACACTTAACCGCAAATACAACCTTGAGTGTTTGAGAGAGAGAGTGGTTTGTTCATTTGAAGCTGTAACCTCTTGGTCCTTGATCTTGTTCACAACTTAAACATTCGTGTGAAGATCTTGTTTCTTTCTTATAGAAACTTTAGATCTACACTCTGCATGTTACATTTTCACTAGATCTGCATATTTTCTACTTGATTTAAGAAAATCTTTACTGATTTAGTTTTGAAAATGTTTTATGGTTTCTGTTTTTACAAAACTTAACCTTAACCTAGTTGGATTCACACTTGGAGATTTTCAATCTCACAAATGTTTTCAAAAAGAGATTGATTAAGATCTTGACCGATTTTGAAGCGAGATATCCGTGGAATCTGGGTTATATTAAAGGTCAAAAAGGTTTTTACTTTTGTAAGAAAGAAAGAAAACAAAATCACTACATATAGACTTTATATGTAATTTACTAGGACTGTCTGTAAATCTAAGTGTGTGTGAGTTCATGCATGTGAATAGGAATCACTTCACAAACACTTAACACACTACTACACTGGAAGTGTTGTGTAGAAGATCAGAGATCATTGAGTCGACATAAGGAAGCTAAAGCAAAGGAAGTTATCAAACTGGAAGAACATCATCAACAAATCAGATCTATGAGAAGTTAGAAGGACACCAAGTGGGGTATATTCCTAAACTTAGAATAGGTTGATTTGTGTGCTTGCATGTTGTATTGTTTGTAACTATTATTTGTTATTAGTGGATTTTTACTTTTGTGACTTAGAAGTCACCTTGGATGTTTCCTCTGTTGGGAGAGGTTTTACCACGTTAAAAACTGTGTGTTGATTATCTTCATCTACTCATCTCATTCTATAAGTGTGCCGAATTTTTGAAACTGCCTTAGTTTTAAAAACTGATTACACAGTCTTAATTACTCTCGTACATAAGTTTCTTTGTAAACACATCTTGTTTATAATTTTTATTTTCAAAAGAAAAGGGTTTCTCCAACAATCATTTCGGAGTTGCTTATACAGTTTAATCTTGTATTAAACGGCATTAGCGACGTTTTTCAGCATTGGCTACTTATAATACCCTTTCTTAGCCGCGAGTTGGCTAATAATACCCTTATTTATCCTTATGGGATTATAATACCCTTTCTTAACTGCGCATTAGCTTATAATACCTTGTTTAGCCACAGGTTTGCTTATAATACCCTTATTTAGCTGCGAGCTAGATTACAACACCCTTTCTTAACCGCGGTTTGTCTTACAATACCCTTATTTACCCTTAAGGGGGCTTCTAATTTCCTAAATGTCCTTGGACAGCCTTGTGTGTGTGTGAGGGGGGGGGGGGGGGGGGTCATAGATATCCCTCCATAGGGGGCGTGAAAATACCTAATAGCCATGGGTGGATTAATAATACACCCAACCATGGGAGGCTTAAAAATACCCCAAAGCAGGAAATACAAGTGCAAAGTTCAACTCAGTCTCAAAGGTCGCAACGTGATAAAGAATAAATATGGGCTGACACTACTAGAAAATACCCTTTTATGACAGTTTTAAAATTCAATTTTATGACCATTTTAATTAAACTGTCATAATAAATATGATTATTTCACAATTATGACCTTTTTTCATTTAAACAAATAATTATGACCCATGTATATTTATTGGGTCATATTAATATGTTATGTTATGACAGTATCATATAATATATTTAAATTTTATGACAGTTTTATATACATGGTAATATTAAATATAATTTTATAAAATAGAGAATTAAGGTAAAGGTCATGTTCCTTCCTATATTTGGATTTTTAGGACAATACTTTTCAAATTTATAAATCTAGTCCCTGTGGTACAATAGCATTTATAAATCTAGTCCCTATGGTACAATACCTTTATTTTTTTGTTCCGCGCCAGCGGCACTATTTTTCACCATTTTCATGGTATTTTTAGTACAGGAACTAAATTTATAAAACTATATGGCGTGTCCTATTTTTATACACTTTGAGCACTATGAGGACCTTTTCCCAAAATCACCTTTATAAAATTAATATTTTTTTAATAAATTTATTTGATTATTTACGACCCATTTAAAGAAAATATACCAGTTGGCGTGAAGCATTTTGGAGGGAAAGAGGCGTGCGTAACATAACCTCAAAGATGCAACACCCCGCCCGCCCTGGGAGAGAGAACGGAGCGCTACTTCATCGATAAAACTAACCAAAATCACAATATAACAAGGTATAGAGCATCTAAATCCCAAAACAACAAAAGAGAACTACAAATCTCAATCTCTTCAAATTAATACCAAGCCTCTCGAATTACATACAACAACTATCTAACTCTAAAAATACAAATCTCCAATGCTTTATACATCAAAATAATACAAGTCTTCTCATTTCTTGTATTAAAATTCTTCCCAAATAATTCACGCTAAAATCATCCCAATTGATCCATAGCACTCAAATCCGTGCTCACCTGCCAACTAAGAAAAAGAGGGGGAACTACACAATACGATAGGAAAGATGCTCAACAATAATATGTTAGCGATGAATAAAGTGCAAAAATACGAATATGAATATTCAAATCAAATGCGAATCTCAATAGCATTTTATCAATAAATTTCGCAACAACGCATTAACCGGGTCACCAGGCCTCACCCCATCCGCATATGCTTTATCAAGTCATAGCCCTTGGAAGCAGAAATTTTGGCGGGTGCCCAATGTTCGTGCCATATTAAAATCTCATGACAACGTGCTCAACGACAACATGAATAATAACACATGAATCAAAATAATTCCAACAATTATTTTTCCATATTTCAATGAATTTAACAATTCAAAATATGAGTTCAATTAACAAGAATTCAACGGAATAAACACTCGCGAGATTTAGGTACTTATTGTGTAAAACCCCATACCTCAAAATCATGACATGAATCCTCACATAATTTCAGCCTCAAAATCTAAACACACCATCACGTTCCTCTTGCAAAAGTAATCAAATCTCGTTCTAGCCCAAACTCGAGAAAACACCAAATAAGCCTTCTAATCTAAGGTTGAAATCTTGAATAAGTTTGGGGCTATGGTTTGTATATGAAAGGGAGTAATTTTAAAGAGATCTTCTGGTTGAAAAGTTTGAGAAAAAGTGATTTGAAAAGCCAAGCCACGAATTTGTTGATATATAAAGGATTAAGAGTTTGATTACGAAAAGAGTTCTAATAAAATACAAGAACTAAAATTTTATTCCAGACGATCGGACCGTTGGAATTGGATGAAATTTTACAGAGAATTAGCTGAAGACGAGAGGCAACTGCAGAAAAAATTTCAGCTCGATCGGACCGTTCAATAGTTTTAATATTTTTTTAGAGTTTTATGTTTTGAGGACTCTAAGAGAGTTTTATATTTTGAGGACTCTTCTATATAATAAAAATTCAATTAAAACTCCATTTTAATTTCGATTTTGAAACCGTTTAAAATTCTCGCCTTTAAAAATAATAACCAACATATTTGAACAATAAAAATAATTTTATCTCAAAATTTATTTTTTCTCTTAATTTCGAAAATACCCCAAAAATTACGCGGGTTGTTACACTTCCCCACTAACAATGGAATTTCGCCTTCGAAATTCGTCGAATGCCTAACTCTCAAATATCAGGCCAACAATCTCTAAATTTAAACTCGTCACCAAGAATAAATTCCTCACATCTAATCTAGATGTCTAACGCGAAACGATCATCTAAAGATTCTATCTCCAAAAATACGCGCCACAAAAACGTAACAGACCCAAAACCCAAGACCCGGGGGTTGTCGTATACCTAAGCTCTGATACCATTCTGTAACACCCCGCCTGCCCGGGGAGAGAGAACGGAGTGCTACTCATCGATAAAACTAACCAAAACCACAATATAACAAGGTATAGAGCATCTAAATCCCAAAATAACAAAAGAGAACTACAAATCTCAATCTCTTCAAATTAATACCAAGCCTCTCGAATTACATACAGCAACTATCTAACTCTAAAAATACAAATCTCCAATGCTCTATACATCAAAATAATACAAGTCTTCTCATTTCTTGTATTAAAATTCTTCCCAAATAATTCACGCTAAAATCATCCCAATTGATCCATAACACTCAAATCCGTGCTCACCTGCCAACTAAGAAAAAGATGGGGAAGTACACAATACGACAGGAAAGACGCTCAACAATAATATGTTAGCGATGAATAAAGCGCAAAAATACGAATATGAATATCCAAATCAAATGCGAATCTCAATAGCATTTTATCAATAAATTTCGCAACAACACATTAACCGGGTCACCAGGCCTCACCCCATCTGCATATGCTTTATCAAGTCATAGCCCTTGGAAGCACGAATTTTGGCGGGTGCCCAATGTTCGTGCCATATTAAAATCTCATGACAACGTGCTCAACGACAACATGAATAATAACACATGAATCAAAATAATTCCAATAATTATTTTTCCATATTTCAATGAATTTAACAATTCAAAATATGAGTTCAATTAACAAGAATTCAACGGAATAAACACTCGTGAGATTTAGGAGCATATTGTGTAAAACCCCATACCTCAAAATCATGACATGAATCCTCACATAATTTTAGCCTCAAAATCTAAACACACCATCACGTTCCTCTCGCAAAAGTAATCAAATCTCATTCTAGCCCAAACTCGAGAAAACATCAAATAAGCCTTCAATCTAAGGTTGAAATCTTGAATAAGTTTGGGGCTATGGTTTGTATATGAAGGGGAGTAATTTTAAAGAGATCTTCTGGTTGAAAAGTTTGAGAAAAAGTGATGTGAGAAGCCAAGCCACGAATTTGTTGATATATAAAGGATTAAGAGTTTGATTACGAAAGAGTTCTAATAAGATACAAACACTAAAATTTTATTCCAGACGATCGGACCGTTGGAATTGCATGAAATTTTATAGAGAATTAGCTGAAGACGAGAGGCAACTGCAGAAAAAATTTCAGCTCGATCGGAACGTTCAATAGTTTTAAATATTTTTTTAGAGTTTTATGTTTTGAGGACTCTAAGAGAGTTTTATATTTTGAGGACTCTTCTATATGATAAAAATTCAATTAAAACTCCATTTTAATTTCGATTTTGAAACCGTTTGAAATTCTCGCCTTTAAAAATAATAACCAACATATTTGAACAATAAAAATAATTTTATCTCAAAATTTATTTTTTCTCTTAATTTCGAAAATACCCCAAAAATTACGCAAGTTGTTACACTTCCCCACTAACAATGGAATTTCGCCCTCGAAATTCGTCGAATGCCTAACTCTCAAATATCAGGCCAACAATCTCCAAATGTAAACTCGTCACCAAGAATAAATTCCTTACATCTAATCTATATGTCTAACGCGAAACGATCATCTAAAGTATCTATCTCCAAAAATATGCGCCACAAAAACGAACAGACCCAAAACCCAAGACCCGAGGGTTGTCGTATACCTAAGCTCTGATACCATTCTGTAACACCCCGCCCGCCCGGGGAGAGAGAACGGAGCGCTACTTGTAAGGACACAAATTTCTAATTGAGTCCATATATAGTTTTGGCTCAATTCCGGACAAAAACATTTATTCATAGGATAGTATTTAATTGTAATATTCTCAAGCCTATGAAATGTTTGTTGAAGACGTAGCGGCAAAGAGTATAAAGCCTCATCAAATATGCCGATTTGCGTTCCTCGTTTCTACGTCATCAACCATAGTTCCATGCTCCCAAGGTATGAATGCAATATTATATATATAGGAGCTTGGAACAAGTTTATTGGGTGTTAGGTTTTATAAAAACTGCGTTTTGTTTTAAGAAAGAATTAATTAAAACTTTAAATAAATGTGTATAAAGTTTTCTGGGCTTAAACAAGGATATTCAAACTTTCTGGTTTTTCGTTCGATAGAGTCGTTCGAACGAGATTGTCGTTCGAACGAAAATGACGTTCGAACGAACCTGCCAACGAGTTCCCATATTAGGCCACTGGAATGTCGTTCGATATGTCGTTGGAACGAACCTTATGTTCGAACGAGATATCCAACGAGATTCTAACGAGTTCAATCTGGAACGTCGTTAGAAGTCTCGTTCGAACGAGATTTCGTTCGAACGAAATGTCGTTCGAACGAGATGCCAGGCGGGAACAGTTTTTGGCAGTTTTTTGGCAATCTTGCACCCACTTTCCCACTAAGTTTTTAACCAAAATAGCGGGAATAACATTTTCCAATCTAACTTTTCCATCCTAGTTTATCTTTTAGAGAGAGTTTGAGAGCAAAATTGTTTTTAGGAAAATGTTCATGTTTTGAGTGAGATTTGTAAGAAAAATATCCATCACTCTAGTGTTTACACCCAAAGAAGTTTATTCCAAGTTCACATATACATATATCTTGCTTGGAGTTTGGCACCGGTTTATCTCTTTCGTTTCAAAGAGATGTTTTGGTTTGCTTCTACATCCATCAAAGAAGAAGACGTTTTGTTGCGATTCTACCCACTTGGAGAAAGGCTCCTTGCTCGGGTGACGGTGACCATATAAAGTCCTATCGGTGAATTCCGAGACCGCGGTGGTGTTCCAAGGTTATTCGCTAGGAAGAGGTGTTTACAAGAAGAAGCATCGGGGCTTGAGAGGGATCGAGTCGTGTATTGTAAGTCTTTTGTCTTGTACTTGTAATTCCGTATCTAGTGGATTTGTGGCTAGGGCCGTCCGAGGTTTTTTCTCGTCTTGGGTTTTTTCTCGTACATCGCGGCGTAGTGTGATTGGTTTATTTTATCTTTTTGCTTAAATAATTTAGAACGCATGCTTAGGATAATTAATAGATAAAATTTGGTTTAAATTATCACACTCAATTTAATTTAGGACTTATATTAAATATTGGGTAAAGTTTATTTAATTCAAGTCTTTTGCTAAAATTTGGTTTCACCTAACTTGCTAATATTGATAAATATGACTTAGGCAAATTCTAGGACTTGGATTGAATTAACAATTGTTTAAGTGAATATCTTAATTGCTCAATTTTACTTCACTTGGTGTAATTTTAATTTGTTTAAGAAATTAAAATTTGTTGTTTTAAAGTTGAACCATCACACCGCTTCCGCATCGAGTTTACATAACAAGGAAATTATAATATTTTAGAGTTGGGGGCCTCGCGCGCCAACAAGTGGTATCAGAGCCAAAGCAATAAATTATTTCGTCAAAGATCCTTAAATAATTTTTGGCTAAAATGGAATTTTCCCCATTTTCAAAATTTCCTATTTTCGATGGTTCAAACTACGCGTATTGGAAAGCGCAAATGAAATCGGCACTAAAATCTATCGACGAGAGAGTTTGGATGTCAGTTGTTAACGGGTGGTCCCCACCAACTTATTTAGTTGAAAATGAACGTGTTATCAAACCCGCCGATAGATGGACTGAAAATGAGTTCAAACTTGCTAATTTCAGTTCCCGTGGTTTAAATGCCTTGTTTAGCACTGTCACACCGGATGAATTCCGACGTATTATGACGTGTGAGACCGCTAAAGAAGCTTGGGATATTTTACAATTAACTCATGAAGGAACTAGTGTCGTTAAAGATTCAAAACTCCAAAACCTCACCACTCAATTTGAAACTATCAAAATGAATGAAAAAGAAACTTTTGATGAATTTTATGCTAGACTTTCTGATATTGTTAATTCATCTTTTAACTTGGGAGAGAAAATACCTGACGACCATGTTGTAAAGAAAATTTTAAGGTCCCTACCCAATAGATTTATTCCAAAGGTGACCGTTTTAAATTCTTTACCAACTTTAGCCTCTACGAAATTAGAAGAGCTTGCAGGTGATTTACAAACCTATGAACTAGATATGTTTCCCTCTAAAACTGAAAAGAAAATCGAAAAGGGCGTTGCTTTAAAAGCCCGAAAAGAGGTCAAACAAGTAGTAGAGAGCGAGAGTGATAGTGACTCGGAAGACATGGCTTTGTTTGCTCGTAAATTTAGAAAATTTGTTAAAATTAATAAAGATAAACTTAAAAATGATTTTAAGAAATTTGATACGTCTAAACATGACAAAGGCGAGAAGATCCCTAAAGCCGAGAAGATCCCTAAACCTAGTAATGAAAATTTAGATAGGGACGAGTCTAATAAGTGCTTTGGTTGTGAAGGTTATGGCCATAGGGCTTATGAGTGGCCCACTAAACTAAGGAAAGAGGGTAAACGACCCATTGCTTATAATGCGACCCTTAGTGATAGTGATAAGGAAGAGGGACCCGATTCCCCCACTAAGAAAAATTTTGTGGCTTTTATGGCTAGTCATGTGAGTGATAGTGATAACTCATCGATTGATGAAACTTTAACACATGACACTTCCAAGGTCAAAGTTTATGATTCACTTGTTTTTGATGATAGTGAGAGTGGAGAAGAAAGAGAGAGTGAAAACTAAGAAGAGGTTAATGTGAGTGAACTTCAAAATACTTTTCAAGAGCTTTATAAAGAATTTATTAAATTGAAAAGAGCTAATTTGAAGTTAGAAGCTAGTTTAAGAGAAAGTGTCAAGGTCGTTGATGAAAGTGCTTTAATAGAAGACCTTAAGACACGTGAGAGGACTCTTCAAGAGAAGCTTGAATATGTAGAAGGCGAAAGAGATAGCCTTAATGGTATAATGGAATCCTTGAAAAAGGATCTTCTTGCTTTTGAAGAGCGAAATGTTTTATTAGAGTCTAACATTTTAGAATTGCAAAATAAATTAAAAGACTCTAATAATGTCAAATTTGATTTGGAGTGTCGTTCGGAAAAATTAGATAAAATATTAGGAACGGTCCAAATTAAAAATGACACTTGTGGTTTAGGCTTCAATACTTGTAATGAATTTACTCATAATGCCCAAACCAATGTTTTAGGAGAATCTACTAGGAATGCATTTAAAGATCACTCCTTAGGTAAATCTTTTCGACATGTTTTTACTTGTACACATTGTGGTCGAAAAGGTCATCTTAGGAAATTTTGTTTTGATCTTAAACGAATACCTAGAAAATCCCATAGTAAAGTAACCATGGTAGTTAAAGTTCCTACACCCCAAGATAATCATTCTTCATTAATTTGGGTTAGGAACTCCGACTTGGTTGCCTTGCAAAATAGGGTTTATGATTCTCATTTACTTTCACATGCCTCCTCCCTTGCTAAATCTAAAGGATGAATGTGTTAGTGTTTGCATACTTTAGCGTTTGTACTTCATGCTATATTCACATGCTAAATGTATGATTGTTTAGTCATTTTCTAGTCATTGCCTCATTTCATATCATATGCTAGAAATTATGACTTGTTTATCTTTTTGTATTATATTTTGTGTTTGAATTAATTAAAAAATATAAAAAGATTTTTGTTTATCATTTGTGTTTTATTTATTTCATTTAAGCTTAATGAAAAATACAAATGATTTTTGTTTATTCTTTTGAGTATATATATTTATTTTTGGTGAAAAATGTTAAAAACTCAAAAAAAAAATTTATGTGTGTATTTTAGTTAGACACACTTTAAGTGGCATATACTTGTGTTTGAATTCCATCTTTTACGCTCCCACGTGGCTAGAACATTTGGTTTAGATTATCAATCCTTATTATGTTCTTTACCATAGTTTTATGGAGTAGTTGGATTTTGTGTTGTTTAAATGGATTCTATTTTTATATGCCTCAATTCACACATGCACGAGCTCCTTTGAATTTTTAAACTTCATGTGTATATTTGAGCTATGTGAGGTGTTCTCCTACCAATCTTGTCATCTACATATTTGTGACTTCGGAGGATTAGTGCATGTCAAAATCCGTTGCATGTGAGATTTGTGTGAAAAACGAAAACATGATAAATATAAATGTGCACGGGGAAGGGCTTCGAAAGGACTAAGTGATCCTTTGCGATTGTAAGCCACCGTTTGAAATGGACCTAAAAGAAATACGTGGTCCAAAGGCCTAAAAACAGAAAATATGGCATTAAAAAGAAAATAAATTGCCAAGGCCTATGTTTGATTGATATATTCATTCAAAATTAATATAAATGCATATTGAGGGAGATTGGATGGTATATCAACGGTTTGCACGATGTCCGTTTATCCTAGTTGCGTATTTAATGTCATGACTCTATTGGTTTGTAGAATCATCATCAAGCTAGGCTTGTATGCATTGTGTATGTTTGTTCATTGAGTTCAATCTTCATATTTTCACATGAGGTTATATTTAACTGTGATGACGTTTGCAATCAATTGAGAACTCTGTGAACATGTTTTAAGGGATTGGGTATAAATTTAATAGTTACTAGTTCACACCCCAACACTGTCGTTTCCGTATGACGCATTTTTGCCATACGAGTGTGCAAACTTATTGTACTTTTGTATCATGTGCGTGTTTATATGTATATATATATGCAAGTGCTTCATTGGTATATTTCTAGTTTATATATATATGATATTTGTTTGTCTTTGCCTTGCTTTTGTTGCCCATATGCTTTCATGTCTTATCACTTTAAGCTTCAACATGCTTTTATGTTTATTAGTTCTTTATCCTTTGCCTATTCCTGAACAAAAAGGGGGAGAAATGATAGGGGGAGAATATCTAATCCTATTATTATCGTATCTTAGTTTGGGGGAGATTTATCTTAGGGGGAGACGTCTTTCTAAGTAGGTCATGTGTTTGATAAATGGGAGAATTAATTTAGGGGGAGTAATTAATTAAAATTGCATTTAATACTTTGATATTCCCTATGCATTTGATGAGTTTGCTTAAGTATGCAGGAATTATTCTAAAGCGGCATCTTTCAATGGCAAAGCGTTTGATCCTTGGGTTGAGTCAAGTTTGGGTGGGTTGTGTTTTGAGTCTAGTAGAGCTTGACGGCCCTTTAGGATTTTTGTTTGGTTTTTGTCCCGGAATAGCCAAAGGGGGATATTTGTAAGGACACAAATTTCTAATTGAGTCCATATATAGTTTTGGCTCAATTCCGGACAAAAACATTTATTCATAGGATAGTATTTAATTGTAATATTCTCAAGCCTATGAAATGTTTGTTGAAGACGTAGCGGCAAAGAGTATAAAGCCTCATCAAATATGCCGGTTTGCGTGCCTCGTATCTACGTCATCAACCATAGTTCCATGCTCCCAAGGTATGAATGCAATATTATATATATAGGAGCTTGGAACAAGTTTATTGGGTGTTAGGTTTTATAAAAACTGCGTTTTGTTTTAAGAAAGAATTAATTAAAACTTTAAATAAATGTTTATAAAGTTTTCTGGGCTTAAACAAGAATATTCAAACTTTCTGTTTTTTCGTTCGATAGAGTCGTTCAAACGAGATTGTCGTTCGAGCAAAAATGTCGTTCGAACGAACCTGCCAACGAGTTCCCATATTAGGCCACTGGAATGTCGTTCGATATGTCGTTCGAACGAACCTTATGTTCGAACGAGATATCCAACGAGATTCTAACGAGTTCAATCTGGAACGGCGTTAGAAGTCTCGTTCGAATGAGATTTCGTTCGAACGAAATGTCGTTCGAACGAGATGACAGGCGGGAACAGTTTTTGGCAGTTTTTTGCCAGTTTTGCACCCACTTTCCCACTAAGTTTTTAACCAACTTTTTCAGACTTTATCAATAGCGGGAATAAAATTTTCCAATCTAACTTTTCCATCCTAGTTTATCTCTTAGAGAGAGTTTGAGAGCAAAATTGTTTTTAGGAAAATGTTCATGTTTTGAGTGAGATTTTTAGAGAAAAATATCCATCACTCTAGTGTTTACACCCAAAGAAGTTTATTCCAAGTTCACATATACATATATCTTGCTTGGAGTTTGGCACCGGTTTATCTCTTCCGTTTCAAAGAGAAGTTTTGGTTTGCTTCTACATCCATCAAAGAAGAAGACGTTTTGTTGCGATTCTACCCACTTGGAGAAAGGCTCATTGCTCGGGTGACGGTGACCATATAAAGTCCTATCGGTGAATTCCGAGACTGCGGTGGTGTTCCAAGGTTATTCGGTAGGAAGAGGTGTCTACAAGAAGAAGGATCGTGGCTTGAGAGGGATCGAGTCGTGTGTTGTAAGTCTTTTGTCTTGTACTTGTAATTCCGTATCTAGTGGATTTGTGGCTAGGGTCGTCCGAGGTTTTTTCCCGTCTTGGATTTTTCCTCGTACATCGCGGCGTAGTGTGATTGATTTATTTTATCTTTTTTCTTAAATAATTTAGAACGCATGCTTAGGATAATTAAAAGATAAAATTTGGTTTAAATTATCACACTCAATTTAATTTAGGACTTATATTAAATATTGGGTAAAGTTTATTTAATTCAAGTCTTTTGCTAAAATTAGGTTTCACCTAATTTGCTAATATTGATAAATATGACTTAGGCAAATTCTAGGACTTGGATTGAATTAACATTGGTTTAAGTGAATATCTTAATTGCTCAATTTTACTTCACTTGGTGAAATTTTAATTTGTTTAAGAAATTTAAATTTGTTGTTTTAAAGTTGAACCATCACACCGCTTCCGCAACGAGTTTACATAACAAGGAAATTATAATATTTTAGAATTGGGGGCCTCGCGCGCCAACACTACTCATCGATAAAACTAACCAAAACCACAATATAACAAGGTATAGAGCATCTAAATCCCAAAACAACAAAAGAGAACTACAAATCTCAATATCTTGAAATTAATACCAAGCCTCTCGAATTACATATAACAACTATCTAACTCTAAAAATACAAATCTCCAATGCTCTATACATCAAAATAATACAAGTCTTCTCATTTCTTGTATTAAAATTCTTACCAAATAATTCACGCTAAAATCATCCCAATTAATCCATAGCACTCAAATCCGTGCTCACCTGCCAACTAAGCAAAAGATGGGGAAGTACACAATACGACAGGAAAGATGCTCAACAATAATATGTTAGCGATGAATAAAGGGCAAAAATACGAATATGAATATTCAAATCAAATGCGAATCTCAATAGCATTTTATCAATAAATTTCGCAACAACACATTAACCGGGTCACCAGGCCTCACCCTATCCGCATATGCTTTATCAAGTCATAGCCCTTGGAAGTAGGAATTTTGGCGGGGGCCCAATGTTCGTGCCATATTAAAATCTCATGAAAACGTGCTCAACGACAACATGAATAATAACACATGAATCAAAATAATTCCAACAATTATTTTTCCATATTTCAATGAATTTAACAATTCAAAATATGAGTTCAATTAACAAGAATTCAACGGAATAAACACTCGCGAGATTTAGGAGCATATTGTGTAAAACTCCATACCTCAAAATCATGACATGAATCCTCACATAATTTCAGCCTCAAAATCTAAACACACCATCACGTTCCTCTCGCAAAAGTAATCAAATCTCGTTTTAGCCCAAGCTCGAGAAAACACCAAATAAGCCTTATAATCTAAGGTTGAAATCTTGAATAAGTTTGGGGCTACGGTTTGTATATGAAAGGGAGTAATTTTAAAGAAATCTTCTGGTTGAAAAGTTTGAGAAAAAGTGATTTGAAAAGCCAAGCCACGAATTTGTTGATATATAAAGGATTAAGAGTTTGATTACGAAAAGAGTTCTAATAAGATACAAACACTAAAATTTTATTCCAGACGATCGGACCGTTGGAATTGGATGAAATTTTACAGCTAATTAGCTGAAGATGAGAGGCAACTGCATAAAAAATTTCAGCTCGATCGGACCGTTCAATAGTTTTAAATATTTTTTTAGAGTTTTATGTTTTGAGTACTCTAAGAGAGTTTTATATTTTGAGGACTCTTCTATATAATAAAAATTCAATTAAAACTCCATTTTAATTTCAATTTTGAAACCGTTTGAAATTCTCGCCTTTAAAAATAATAACCAACATATTTGAATAATAAAAATAATTTTATCTCAAAATTTATTTTTTCTCTTAATTTCGAAAATACCCCAAAAATTACGCGGGTTGTTACAAAAGATTTTGGGAGATACCCACTTACGATTATCATGGAGTCTTCCCTTATCCCACAACCACACCCCGTATCCCACATCCCACAACCATCGCATCCCACCCTCTTCTTCAAGCCGCATCTCACAACTCTTCTTGTACCCGCATCCCACCCTCTTCTTCAACTTGCACATCCTCTTCTTCAATCGTATGCCATTCTGTACAGCTATCATCACCCAAGTCAGCTTGAAGAATTTGTTCTACCTTTTTCTATCTGGAGAATCAATTAAATACAGAGGTAGGTAGGTGTTATTGTTATTACATTTATGTTTTTCTTGAAATTTAATAACTTGGTTTCATTACAATTCCTAACATAATTTATCATACTATGTGGTTGAATTATTAGTTGTTTCTACTCACGGGAGTGCTCGTTTTCGCAACTTGATTGAGGACTCACAATTGTCAGATTTTTATTATTTCTGAAGTATATTGAGGTAATTTTGAATTCTCATCTGTTACTCATATTTATTTTTAGGTAACAATATACACATCTATTTTCTACTCGTCAATAGCGTCGCGTGATGCCTGTCGACTTATAGTTTTGTTCTACAATGCGACACAGTTAACTTTATAATATACAAGTGTTCGGTCTTTTGCAAAAATAATATACTTCTACTGGATGACATTATATAAGTTAATGATATACATGTAGAATTTTTTGACCCTTTAAAAGTAGTATAATTTTCGTGTACTTTGTATTTAAATTTTTTACAATGTCATTCTATAATTTTCAATTTTTTACACCGAAATTATAAATTACAAAAAGTCTTGACAAAAAAAGAATCAACATTAAATTTATATATAAATAATTCATCAATGTACGAATAGCGAGGCAATTAGAAAATACCAAATTAATATCTAGACACAAATTAATTTTAGGGAGGAATAGAGTATGACATTAATCATGAAAAATTTCAATGCATACAATTCAATAATTGCACTTGAATGACGATGAGTGTTATTTCCAAATATATAATGATAGAATCTCAAAAGTAATAATATAAGAGTAGACATACCCTAAACATCTCGAACATCATTATTTTTTTCTTTGTCTGTATGGGGTGTGCGGGGAATTCTTTGTTTTGTGTTAATTTTTCATCATCTAATCCACAACTTAACTTGCAACTTATGAAGGAGATAAAAAACTTTATAGATTTTATGTTAATAGATTACTTTTTAAGGGTAAATTTGCGAATATTAAAACCTATAAGCTATTATCTCGATCGAGTTTGAGAAGTGCAAACAGTGTGATAATTGATTAAACTAGATTCGAAAGTTTTCAAGTAACCCTTATTTAATTAGAGTCCCTAAACATGCATCTAAGGTGCGTGTGTCAACCCATAAATAAATAAAGCATGTGACACAGAAATATGTTGAGACACAGATTTCAGGAAAAAACCCCTTTCGGGTAAAACCTTTAATTCACTCTGAATATACAAGTCGCAACTTACAATTACATAGAGAAATCTGCAATGGATCAACGCGCAGCCAACCCACAAAGACACGCAGTCTTGAACTCAACAAGAGAATACACGCAGCACCCTCCAAGGACTCGCAACCCAAAAAACGAAGGAAGAACCGCAGCTCTCCTTAATGACACGCAGCCATAAAAACTTTGTAGAGACTCCCTCAGCAATGACACGCAACCCTTGGTTGCAAAGATCTCTCCACAAAGATGAACAACAACAAAGTTTGTGTTCTAGGGTTCCAAAAGATTCACAAAAGTAATTGGGATTTTTGTGTGTGAATCAAAAAGATGTTTGGCACATCAAAAATTGAAGTCTTGTTGTGTTTGTACTCTTAAAAACGTTTTCTCAAAGACTTAAAAAAATACACCATCGGAATAGTAATATATATAGGAAATATAAGATGGTGGATAAAAAGTTCACGAAACTGTCAAACTTATCCCAGGCGGACCGGTCCGACCTCGGATCGGTTCTTTTAAAATATGGCTCCATCGGTTTGCATTCGATCCGGGGTCTACTGGACCTTGAGCAAGGCGGATCGGTTCGGGTAGAGGGCGGACCGGTCCGATTTTCCCAGAAAAATAAAAAACTTTAAAAAGCCTCATTATACTTCTTATTTTTATAAAAAACATTTTATAAAAATTTCCCAATACTAAATATGAACTTTAAGGAACGTAAAAACACAATTTTACCAAGTTCATTCTCGCAGAGGCTATGATGTTGAAGACACTTTGATATTCAGATCCGTTGATGTAGATGCGATCTTGAGTTTCCTCAATGGTGTAACAGCGTATGACATACAAATTGATAATGGACAAAAATGTCCTTACAGAGTTAAAGTTCTTCAATTATCTATTATGTTTGGGATACTTATTTGTTGTCAAAGTAATAGTTAAGGGTTTGTTTGAAAATTTACAATCTACCCTCTACTTATAACTTCAACCGTAGACAGAGATATGCAAAAGAGGAGCTTGCATTTCACTTTGGGTTCTCCCCCCTCCTTTGTGTGTAGTTATATGATTGTGTAGTGTTACTCGTTCTTACAGTTATTTTAGCCGTGTTTGGATGTTCAAAAGTACTAAAAGAGGCCTTAGAAGGGAAAAATTATTTCTTATGAGAATATACAAAGATATCACACTTTTTTTTTGTTTTTTTATATTTTTTTCGTTGTATTTTTTGGGATCCCGACATTGGTGTAGGCCTCTTGGGGAAGATATGATGGTCAAAAGAGTACAATGTGATGGTTTGTCATTTGTTTATATAATGGCTGCTACTATTAGGAAATTTAATTTCAGGACATGGATACATGGGTTATTCATGTTATTCTGAACTTTGTATGTCATACTCGTTCTCTAGAACTTTGGATGTCTGAAAAAATTTTGGTGCAGTATCTATATTTCACGCTTTATTAAATGAACTTGATTGGCTTGTTAATACGAACTTCGCTAACATGTTTTTAAAATAATTTGGCCACATAATCAATTCCATAAAATCTTATTCGGTATATAAATGTTTAAAATATAAACACAAACATAATCAAGTACTTAGTTTCACTACTAATTTTTGTATCTCTTCATCACCGTCTCTCTCCTTTGGGTATAATGGTCCAGCAATATGCAACAACCAAGCGCAATGAATAATTAGCGTATAAATATAAAAAGATATTGTTCAATGTTGTTTTCTAAACTGAAAAGAACAGTTCAATTATAAAAAAACATGTAAAGTTTATCGATACTAGTTGATGACAAGTTGTTATGATGGACTAAGTTATTTATATATTTTAGTTAAATATAAATATTTCCTTATAAGATAAATTATTCACTCTATCATCATGACTTTCTTTATTTTCTGACTAAACGTACACCTGGAATTTTTAGTTAATATTTCCTTTTATTCATGACAACTTGCATTTTATTGATCTGCCAAGCTGGCATAGTTTCTATTGTTTTTAATGGGTTGCCTTTTAATACTTAATTAATGTATCACAATATAACTATATGTTATCTCTCTTGGATGTGAGTAGGTGCGCATTGAGATCACACTCTATTTGCGATGGATAGATCTTGGATTTCCATGAGTAGATTATCAAATGAATATGAAGAAGGGATTAAGGATTTTTTTAGAGTTGCAAAAGCAGATGCAAAGGGGAGTAAATCCATCCCATGCCCATGCTCTAAAAGTGGGAATAGATGTAAGTTGAGTCTAAAAGTGGTTAAAAATCATTTATATGCGAATGGTTTTGATAAAACTTATCGTACATGGATATGGCATGGAGAAGTCGCTAAAAGTGCTGCCCCACCTAATGACGACACGTGTGATCCAAACCTTCAAGATTATGTGATGGAGACTCCAGAGGATCTTGAAAACACAGTGGAGATGGTTCAAGCTACAAAGGAGGATTTTATGGGAGATCCTGAAAGCTTTGCAAAGTTGCTTGACGATGCTCAGAAGCCTTTATATAGGGGTTGCAAAAAGTTTACTAAATTATCAGCATTGGTTAATCTTTTCAACTTGAAAGCAAGGAGTGGGTGGACTGATACAAGCTTTTCGAAGTTATTGGAATTGTTAGGAAAAATGCTTCCAGAAGATAATGAATTGCCTATAACTACGAAAAACGCTGTTATAACATTATCGATTTTTGGAATGGGATATGAAAAAAATACATGCGTGTCCCAATGATTGCATACTTTACAGGAAAGAGTACGCGGATGATACTATATGCCCTACATGCGGAACTTCGAGGTATAAGTTAAGGAAGAACACAACTGAGCCAAAGGTGGGTGTGCATGCAAAAGTGTTGTGGTATTTTCCGCCTATTCCACGGTTTAAACGGTGGTACCAATCTGTTCAAACATCAAAATATTTGACAAGGCATGCAGATGAAAGAGAAATTGATTATAAATTGCGTCACCCGGCAGATTCTCCAGCATGGAAGTTAATGGACAAGAAATGGCCAGAGTTTGGAAAGGAAGCAAGAAACCTTCGGTTATCACTTTCAGCTGATGGGATCAACCCATATAGTTCTCTTAGCAGTAGGTATAGTTGTTGACCAGTTATGTTAAGGATCTACAATTTTCATCCTTCGTTGAGCGCAAAGAGAAAATTTTTGATGCTGACAATGTTGATATCTGGTCCACGACAACCAGGCAATGATATTGATGTTTACTTGGCACCATTAATTGAAGATTTACAAACTTTATGGCGTGAAGGTGTTCAGGCTTATGATGCTTACCGACAAGAATCTTTTACATTAAAGGCTATACTTTTGTGGACTATTAATGATTTTCCTGCATATGAGAATTTGTGCGGTTGTGTTGTAAAGGGATATTATACATGTCCAATTTGTAGGGAAGAAAATAATTCTATTAGATTAACAAATTCTAATAAGAATATATATATGTCGCATAGAAGATTTCTTCCACATGACCATCCATTTCGAAAGCAAAAAAAGGCTTTCAATGGTCAGCAGGAGTTTCGAGTACAACCTGAACCGTTGAGTGGTGAACAAGTATTAAAGAAATTGGTAGGAATAGGGCATCTTGGGGAAAGAAGGTGGGTTTGAAAAAGAAGGTTGGCTTGAAAAAGAAGGTTCGTTTGAAAAAGACTGTAAAATCATAGAGAAAGCGCAGTGAAGACCACGTTGAAGGTGGTGCTTCTTCCAAAGATGATAATGCTGGTTTCATATGTTGGAAGAAAAAATCCATATTCTTTGAGCTTGAGTATTGGTAGCATTTGCTTATTCGACACAACTTGGACGTCATTGTAACAACCCGCCCTTTTGGAAACAATTAAATTCCATAATTAAATATAAACTGGCAATTTGGGGAATTTCCTAAAATAGTAATTTTTGGGATTTTCGAGGATTAAATGATTTTCGAGGGATGTTGTGATTATTTTTGGGACTATATAGGTCGAAATATTTTAATTATATGTCGTCGTTGAGTAAAGCGACACGAGGTAAGATTTTTAATTGAAAAACCCACATTTATTTATTTTGGGTTGGAATAGTGATTTGCGGTCAAGTACCTCGGATGGGAATTTCGACTGCGCCGTGAGTCTCAGAATGTCTGAGATAGTCAGAAAAAGTGTCCGATTGTCGAAAATGAGTTTCGAGTAATTTTAGAGGTAAAAGTAACTCGTAATTGAGTAAACGAGTCGTTTTTGGGTTTTAAGGGGTTAAACCCTTTTCTTTCTATATAAAGAGAGGAAAGAAAGAAAGAAAAGAGAGAGAAGAGAGAGAGGAAGGAGAAAGAGGAGGAGAAATGGAGATTCGGGCCAAACTCCGCCGGATTCGACTCGGGGTCGTCGGATTTTATCCACGAGGCAAGTGTTTACTTGCTTTATTTATCTTTTTGCATAAATATCTCATACTGTAGTTTGGTATAAACAAACCCTAAAGGTTTTGGGGTGGATTATCGTGGATAAAACGGGTTTTTGGAAGTTAAAACAATTAAACCCCAATAATATTTCAATTTGTGGAACTTAGGTTTTAACCTAAATTAATTGGTGGTTTTGGGTTCTAGGATGTTTAGAACCCTTAATATATGTGTATTTGTAGTTGGTTGAGGTTGTAGGACGTTGGGTGAGGCGACAAAAGCTTGGGAGAATCTTTAATGGCCGAAATCATCTCGGAGAAGACGATGAATAGTAATCCGTCACTTTAGGGGACCTTTCGGCCAGGAAAAGAATTGATTTAGCTTTCGGCCAAAACATGAAAGTTGTAGATATTTTCGATACGGTCGCGTGAGTGCCGACTGCGTATTTTTCTGATTTCCTTACGATTTGATATTATTTTTACAAGATGGTAGCTTTGGGTTGAAATCATCAACTCGGAAATCAAATCGGGAATTGGAAAAATTACGGCTAGAATTAATTGCGTAGATGTTCGGGATAATTTTGGGGGTAGTTTAGAAACCCCGAAAATGAATTTGGGTTGTTGGATAAAAGGAATTGAGGAGATTTAATTTGGGAGACCTGGTGTGACCGGTCGACCGCGCCCCTAAGGCCGGTCGACCGCGTCAAGGAGAAAAGGCCTAATGATTTGTTTTGTAGGCTTATTTGTAACCCGCGGTCGACCGGGGGTCTAAGACCGGTCGACCGGTGCCCTGTTTTCAGCCCAAGGTTTTGGAGATTATTATTACTTCTCCTCTTTGAGATTAAAGTTTAAGGGCCTTCTAAATTAAAGTATTATAGAGGGTTATGTCCTAAGGGACTTGTGGATTTGGGATTATATATATATGTGTATATTCACTTAGAGTGAATTATTATAATTGAGATATCCAATAAATCCTTAAGAGTTGATTAAGGTAATTAGTAGTAATCAAAGTAAGGAAATACTTTGGGTTTAGTATTATGCATATATGAATGCATGATTATGATTCTTTGAGAGAATCTTTGGGATTATTGGTCATCGATAGATGGTTTGGCAAATATGGCCATTTTTATATATTCAGGTAGGAATATATGGTATATATATATACTATGTGATTAAAGTAAATATATGAATTAAGATAAATGACTTTTGAAAATGTAAATATAAATGTTTTCAAAATGGAAAGTTTAACAATTTTCTTAATTAATAATGTATGGATACACACCTCTCTAAATCGCTATCATAAGGGAAGTTGCGTGCGTATGGTGAAGCCCCCTGACAAATTAACGCAGGGTGGATATAGTCCTATAGGCCATATGAGCGTTTGTTGTATTTTTCTACGCTGGTTAGGAGATTCCGAGTGTGGTCTTGACTATCCCGCAGGCATATGGCCGCTTCCCGATGTCTTGCGATGTAGGATCCCAGGTTGTCTTGATGATAGGCCCTGGAAGATGATAGCCATTTAGGGGCGCGCACAGTGGGGAAACCCGGACGGGCAGTCTTAGAACGCGTTATATGTTAAATCAATTTATGATAATAAATTATCTTTAATTTACATTTCCTGGATGGAAGAAGGGAAATGGGATAAAAGATTTTGGCTTCGGTAACACTCCCGGATGGAAGAAGGGATGTAGAAGCATATGATATGATCAAAGCATTTTTATGATAATGAAAATGTCTTTGAATACATTTCCTGAGTATAAAAAGGGAAATGGGATGATATAAAATGGAAAAGCATTTTTTATGATAATAAAAGTGGCTTTTAAAAGTATATGATTTGTTGAAGCAATTCATGATAATGAATTGGCTTTTACATTCACATTTCTTGGATATGAGAAGGGAAATGGAAAGTTTTTAGAAAAATGAAAGTATTGATAAATACTTTGTATATGGATTCTCATTCCGGGAGATAGATCCGGATGGTTATGGTAAAATATGTATATGTATATATGGATGAATCGAGTACCGACGGTCTAATGGATCCCGACGATCGACCTTGCCGCATAGTAGTGTATCGGGGGGGTTCCTTATTTGGATTTCGCTTTGCGAGACACCCCACGCACGAATATGGCAATGTGTTGAGACTGGGGAGAATTTTAATCCTTAGTGCTCTAATATTATAAATGCTTATGGTATATATTTATATATATCTTTCTGTACTGAGGGACTGGCGGATCTCGACGATCGACCGTGCCGCATAGTAGTGTATCGGGGGGGTTCCTTGATTGGATTTCGCTTCGCGAGACACCCCACGCACAAACATGGCATAGCGTTGAGACTGGGGTGAAGTTTAGCCCTTAGTACATTCCTTGGACTATCTAGGATTGATAGTGGGTTGGTGATAGACTAGTTTAGCGGGATAGCTTGACTAGGATGTTTAGAAGGATGCGCTAGGAGTGCACTGTTAGAATAGAGGTGAGGGGTATCTCATGGGAGTGCGATACCAAACTTAAATATGAGATAAAACCTTTTTCAAAATAATAAGGCATTTATGCACTTGCTAAATATTTTCAAAACTCGGGCTCTGACCCGTTTATCTACTTTTCCTTTCTTTCTATAATATATATATATATATATATATATATATATATATATATATATATATATATATATATATATAGGTGTCCAAACACAAGGACACCTGGATGGCACTTCCTTCGAGTCAGACGTCAGCTGCAGCAGCTGTGGATGCGTGCAGGATTTTCAGTAGACGTTTCCATTCTTGTAATCTAGATAGGAGGTATTGTATAAACATTTGGGCCAATGGTCCAACTGCATTTATTTATTCTTTTAGTACATCATTCGATATGGTTGTATATTTTGACCGAGTGTTCGGTTACTTTATTTCATTTACGCATATACTGTGTGGATGTTTTATTTATTGTTGTTAAAAAGAGTAGTAAAGTTAAAATTTTTGACACCGGCCTAATAGGTTATTAGTAATTAAATGGATTTTCGACAGTGATACTAAGAATGATCTATATGAGACTCCTGTTTTAATTTAATATTGGAGTGATCGCCCGGTATCTTATTAGGCGGGTTGTCACAGTCATGCACATCAAGAAGAATGCTTGCGACAACATCATAGGGACCCTACTTAATATTCTTGGAAAAACAAAAGATGGAGTTAAGAGTCGTCTTGATCTTGTAGACATGGGAATCCGGAATGAATTCTCACCACAATATAATGGTAAACGCACTTATTTGCCACCAACTTGTTATACATTATCGAGGGAAGAGAAAGTATGGGTTTGTGAAACTTTGCGACGACTTAAGGTCCCTGATGGGTACTCTTCGAATTTGCAAATCTTGTTTCCATGGAAGAATTGAAATTGTTTGGTCTTAAGTCCCATGATTGTCACATACTAATGTAACAAATACTTCCTGTTGCAATACGATATGTATTACCAAAGCATGTGAGATATGTGATTATTAGAATTTGCTTCTTCTTTAATGCTATTTGTGAAAAAGTAGTGGACGTGCCAAAATTAAATGAAATTCAGAACGATATTGTGATAACTCTGTGTTTGATGGAAAAATACTTCCCTCCCACATTCTTTGACATCATGGTGCATTTAATGGTACATCTTGTTAGAGATGTTGAACTTTGTGGTCTAGTTTTTTCACGATGGATGTACCCTTTTGAAAGGTAAGTTCGTGCTTATAATTATGAAATTAATCAATAACAACTCAATTAGTTAATACTATTTAAATTTTTTAACATTGATGTAGGAACATGAAAGTGATAAAGGGTCAAGTGCACAATAAAAATCGTCCAGAAGGTTGTATTGCAGAAGAGGCGGTTGAATTTTGTTCCGAGTTCTTACACGGACTCAATGCGGTTGGAGTTCCAATTGGTAGAAATCTGAGGACTAGTGATGATGATGATGATGCAATACAAGATGGCAAACCAATAGGTGGTGGTAATGTCATTGAAGTGGATGAGTCATTATGGGAACAGGCACATCGACATGTGTTGGAAAATACTAATGATGTCCAACCTTATATCGAGTAAATACTATATATTTCATTTTAATAAATATTACTTGCTTGTCTAAGCATAAGATCTTGATGGTTGACTGTATATTTTATTTTTAATAACTAGGGAGCACATGGAGAGATTGAGGCAAAAATATTCTCAAAAGTGCAAAAACCAAAAATGGTTACAAGATGAGCACAACAAGACTTTTATTCTTTGGTTACATCAAAGGGTATGATCAATTTATCAAAAGTAAGGCTCTAAATAACTCTAATTATTTTAACTAACACTCTCAAAATTCAGGTTGACGAAATTCAACAAATGGGCAACAACGTTTCAGATACCTTAAAATGGGTAGCTCGAGGACCACGTCGAGACGTAATAAAATTTCCCGGTTATGTTATTAATGGATGTCATTATAATACAAGGGAACGTGATGTTGATCGAGTCAACCAAAATAGTGGAGTGAGTATTGTTGCCACAACGATGCAGGTTTCTAGTGCTAAAGATAAGAATCCAGTAGTTTCAAATCTATGCTACTACGGCGTCATTACTGAAATTTAGATGATTTATTATATAACATTTAAGATTCCGGTTTTCAAGTGCGTTTGGTGTGAGAGCAACAATGGCGTCAAGATTGATGAACTTGGTTTCACATTGGTTGAACTTGGTAGGGTTGGCCCTCAGAATGAGCAATTTATATTAGCTTCTCGTGCCAAATAAGTTTTTTATGTACCCGACCAACTCGATCCTAAATGGTCAATTGCTTTAGCAACTCCTCAAAGAGTATATAATATTGATGATAGCGATGAAGACTGCATTGCTGGTTGCATTGGACATCATGAATCGAGTAGATCATTGCCAAATGTTGAGGAAATTGACAACTCGCCATCCACGTATGAGAGAACAAATTGCGAGGGGACTTGGGTAGACAATTAGATCAAAATGTAGTTATTTAGGGATGTTTTTTATTATTTGATTGACTTTATTTTCAAGGAATGCACTTTATGTTTTGACTTTTGGCTAAAAAGATCATTTAGGACCTGAAATATGGAAATTTCTAGGCTTTATAAGTTGTGTTTCTCGATTAATTATGCTCATAGTTTCATAGTCTATACATTATAGAAGATATAAGGAAACAAGTTTGATTAAGAGAAACCAATCTAATATAAAATATTTCTCTTAGAGTGCCATATGATTCAACTAGTTTAGGAGTTCTTCTCATATCTGATGGGATTTGATTTTGACAGAAATAACATGTCTGCTATGATCCAGAGCAGACTTGTCCAATTTTCCATTATATTGCTTCAAATTCCCTGAACATGGTTTCTAGCATTTACTTGACTGTTTCATCATATCATTTACTATAAAAGTAACCGAATAATCTAAATTTATTCTTCTTGGGTTTCTAATGAGAAGATATGGAAACCTACTGTTGATGGCATGTTCTCTTTTCAGTCAGCATATGATCTGATTAGAAATTCAAAATTATCTTCTTTAGCTTTTAATTCCATTTGGGTATTAATCAGTGTCCCTCATCTCTTCATGGTTATGTTATCAAATGGTGTTTTCAGTCAAATAACTTTGAGTTCTCCAAATAGTTCTTCAGAATTATTCCTCTTTCTATATTCTTAGAAATTTGGTTAAGTAGAAGTAAGGCAACATTTGAATCTAAGCCAATGAAACATTTCAATGTAATTGAGAATGTTATTTTCAGAGTATGAGATATTGGTTAGAGAATGAATTTGAAATGAGGCATCAGAGATTTCAATCAACAAACTTTAAATATGTTAAAGTTAAATATTGGCCAGTTTGGTGCTGGAGCTATAATAAGAGATGGGTTAGGAAGGTTTTTATGGGCTAAATCTTATTATAATGACCAAGGTGAAAGCATAGATCTTCAATAATTACTAACTGTTATCTCTTTGTTCAATAATTATGCTGAGATATTTTGTTGCAATGTTCTAAATGTATTCTACATTATGAAAATTCTGGTTTTAGGCTCTCTGTCATTAGAGGAACATGGACGAAATGGAGGATCAAGACATAGATAACTTGGAGCCTTCAGAAGATAATTCTAATAACACAAGAAAAGGTAAAGGTATTGATGTTTGTCAACGGATAACCAAAATTGAAGATGGAAAAAGAATTCAACTCGATTACAACATATCTGGGCAGCCCTCTGGTAAAACAAGACTTGATTTTGCGAGTTATAGAGGAGTCATAGTTAAGACGATGATTCCAATACGTTATGGATCTTGGAAGAAAGTGCCAATTCATTTGAAAGAAAATTTATGGACAGCTTTACAAGTAAGTATTTGATTTCTTCCATGTGTCTAGAACCTTTATTATTCGTATATGACACGGATTGTGTCAACGTCAATTTAGGGACTTAATTTCTTACAACGTAAATCCATTCATTAAATATCAGTGCAGATGATGTAGCAGTTGTTGATATTTGTTCCCTTTCTCCTAGAGCCACTGAATTACTAGACTGTGAGATAGATAAAGATACCCTGCCTTTGTACATATCTGATATAGAAGATATTATTTCTAATAATCCCCCACATTTGGAAGATCTTAGACAGTGTGCTAGGACTTTTGAAAGAAAAATTACTGTGGTCAAAGACCTGCTTCATCTTCAATATAGCCAAAATGTTTGATCCAAATAAATAGTAAAGAGTAATATAGCCAAAGGCCTACTTTCTATAATTAGGCCTGCTGCTAATTCTCTTAAGACATGCTTCTTTTTTAGCCAAAGACCTGCTCACTTTATTAAGCCAAGATTTGGTTGTAAAAAATAAAGACCTGCCTTCATTATGCAACCATATAGAGTTATATAAAAACAATCACCAAATAAATTACTCTCTTATCTGTTAACCGACTTTAACTGATTACTCAGTTATAAGAAAGCATCAAAACAAAACAATGTAGAAATTATAATCTAATTACTCTGTTTGCTTCAATTTACTTCAAATATACTACCAGTCACATATATTCCATAGTAGTCCATTAGATTAGAGAAGAATTCATCTCTTCATTAATCAGCTTTGGGATAATAGACATCACTTTGTCCTGTCCACTAGGATCCATAATATCTTCTGTATGCCCTTTTTAGATTCTACCCAATTACCCTACATATTCTTACTGTTGATGTTGGATACACAAGATCCAAAACCAAGTTTTAAACAAAATGAATTAATCTTTTAACTATCTTTCTTGGGCTCCAGTACAACAAAATGAATTAATCATTGAAATATCCTAAACCTCCAGATATTGAGAATGTTTGGAATAGGTCCTTCCCAGCTGTTGTAGCAGAACCCACAAAACACCATGATCTTGACCTTAAACCACAATCAACTTTTAAAGGTGAACCAGCTATTCTTTTCTCTGATAAAGATATTGAGATGCTATCATAACCCTCAAGTATGCCTTGATTGGTAAATTTTCACATGGAAGACCATCTATGGAAGGTATTCGTAAAACTTTTCAAACTTTCTCTCTTAAAACTGCCTTCAATGTTGGCTTAATTGATCACAAACATTTTCTCATTCGATTGAATTCTGAAGAGGATTACACAAGGATGTGGTTGAGAGACACTTGGTTTGTTAGTGGATTTCCCATGAGAATTTTTAAGTGGTCCCCTGAATTTAGGCCTGATATTGAAAGTAGTATAGCTCCTATTTGGATTTCCTTTCCAAAGCTACCTGTGCATTTTTTTCTCTAAATCAGCTCTATTTTCAATTGCCCAATTAATTGGAAAGCCTTTGAAACTAGACACATCCACGGTTGATATTAACAGGCCTAGTATGGCTCGTGTTTGTGTGGAAACTGATCTTCAAAAGAAAATTCTAAGCAGAGTATAGATAGGATGTGGTAGCAAAGGATTCTGGCAGGAGGTCCAACATGAAGATATGCCTTTGCACTGTAATCAATGCCTTAAGAAAGGACATAATTTAGAGTCTTGCATTTTTCTAAATGTATCAACAAACTTGGTCATAGCTAATGTTACAGTCAATAAGAATTCTATGGTGTGGAAAGAAAAGAGATCTACAAGGGTAAATCTAGAGAGGACTGATAAAGCAGGGGAAGGTGAGACAACAGCAAATCTGGAAGGTCATGCTACCAGGGATCAGGTGATACCCAATCAAGAAGTAGAGGAAGAAAATCTAGCACCAAAGATACCAGCCCATAAGTTACCAAGGAAGACTAATCCAGTCATGGAGAGTTTTGTACCTACTAATGCAGTCCAGGAATACATAACAAAAATTCAACATTGTGAGATTTCAGCACAAGAAGCAGACGTTATAGATCATCAAATGCTCTCCCCAAGAGGATCTGAACTACCAAACTATGAATGTCACCATGTTAGTAAGACAGTGAAAAAATGAAGGAGAAGTTGAAATATAACCCTATGGCACCAGAAGACTTATCCAATTTTACAACAATATTTGAAAGAAATTGGAGTTCTATTATGAAATTGAAGGAAATTAGATGCAGGAAACTCTAAAAACAGTTCCCAGTTGCCCAGTTAACTAGTACTGAACCTAAAAAGATAGCCCCTACACAGAAAATTGACCCATTGATTAAGAGATCCACCAGAGCCTCCTCAAAGATATCCACTAAATACTGTCACTTTTCATCCAAATGTTAAACTTTATCACTTGGAATGATAGAGGAATCTCAAACTCTCCAACTTGTAGAAGAATAAAAAAACTTTCAAAAAGATATCAGCTCCCAGCCCTGGCTATACTTGAACCTAAGACCATACTCCAAAATATGCAGCCCACTCTGAGAAAACTGAATTATGATGACTGCATCGCAAATTGTTTAAATAAAATTTGGTTCATATGGAGGTATGGAATCTCAGTTGTCTTAATTCATGATGGGGACCAGTTCTTAACAGTTAAGGTAGCTCACCCTGGATTACCTACTAATTTGATCATTAGTATTATTTATGCCAAATGCTCTAGGGATGACAGGTTGGGGTTATGGAGGGATTTGGAGGAGCTCTCTAATATTGATGACATTTCTCATATGTTTATTAGAAACTATAATGTGGTAGCTGCTCACGATGAAAAGATTGGAGGTAATCTGATTGACCATCAAGCTATGGAGGATTTCAATGAAGCTATTCAGCAATGTGATCTGGTGGATTTGGGTTTTAGTGGATCGAGATTTACTTGGTCATATTACAGAACTAAGGAAGGTGCCATAAACTCTAGACTAGACAGAACCCTATGCAACTTTTCTTGGAAAACTGTCTATCCAAATTCTAATATTACTCACCTGACCAAGACCTGTAGTGATCATGCCCCCCTTCTTCTCTCTATTATATCCTCCTTTGATACTTGTCCTAAACCATTCAAGTTCCAAAAGATGTGGCTAGCTCACTCTTCTTTCCTTCAAACTATGACTAATAACTGGTCTGCTTCCTTTCAAGCTTCTCCTATGAGAAATTTCTCTCTCAAATTGAAGTGTGTCAAAGAAGATTTAAAAATTGGAACAAAAATACTTTCAAAAATATCTTTCAAAATGTTATGGATCTAGAAGATGATATTCTTAAACTGGAATATGAGTTTGAGAGGGATCCTTCAGCTACTAATCGTATGGAGCTGCAGAAGACTAAATCAAAGCTTGATATTGCTCTAGATACTGAATTATTAACTGTCAATACGGGGAAGATCTTCATATATGATTGGCTGTCAGAATCCTGTACCTTTTTCTTTGTTCCATAGCCACGTGTGTGCTAATGCAGAAGTTGTCATTGTTGTTCTTAATCATGTCGAATCCTCTAACATGTCAATCATTTTAATTAACGATATAAATAGAGATTACCTTTTATGATCTACTATAGTGTTGGTGACTCAAATATAGTAGCAACTTGTCATGGACAATTTCCAGTTGGTCTTCAAACGACTATATACTCTTATAGTTTATGAAAAAGAACAATACTTAGTACTCAAATATAAATAATGAAAGATTTATAAAGGCTAAATCTCCAAGACTTTCTCGATCTTCGAAAGAGAACTTCTAAATTTCTCAATTTTAGTTGTACTTGTACCAGGCCTGTTTCAAAATAAGCATAAGTATTTTGTGAAACCCACATTTATCTTGTATTCCTTAATTTATTTTCATTTTTAATTCACAGTCTAAATTTGATATGGATCCGAAGATAAAGAAACAAGTGCTATCTAATATGTCGGCTCAGTGGAAATTTTTTAAAGGAGAACTGACTAGGCTTTACGTCAGACCATTCAGAGATGAACCTGATCAACTCAAGCATCAGCCTGAGATGTATAAAAAATATATTGAATAGGAGGATTGGGAGGAATTCGTAAAAGTGAGAATCTCAAAGGGGTTTAAGGTATATAGCAAATGGTTAAAATCATATATTTTTCAAAGTTATTTGTATAAGTTGCTCATGCTTATGTATTTATAAGGTGCTAAGCCCGATACAAGCTGAAAGACGGGGGAAGAATATATATAACCATCGGATGAGTAAGAAAGGCTATTCTGGACTTATCGAAGACCTTGTATGTACTTGTTTTTCTTAGTTAACAAACATTGATATTTATGAATTAAACTACACATTCTAAGTTCACCCAATTTTTTTTATGTTAACAGAAAGAGGCGGGTGATAAGTTTGATGACGACGATAAGGCTTATCTGTGGAAAAAACGTCGCCATTTTTTTATGTCATGTGAATAGCGGATAAATAGAAACTCATAAATAGGCTACTAGGGAAATAGCGAATAAAATTGTGAGTTTCTATTTATGAGTTTGTTTACATAAATATTCAACATCAAATACATCTAATTGAATTATTATTAATGTTATATATCTTAACTTGATTGATTTTTTTTTTTTTTGCAGGATGTGCTAAACTGTCAGATTAAAGCTGGGAGCTTGGTCATCGAAGGAACCTCAGACGTCCTAACTTTGGCATTAGGGACACCCGAGCATCCGGGTCGTGTTAGGAGTAAAGGGCATGGAGTCACCCCCACAACCTTTTTTAACCTCACTAAGCGAGGATCAAAGAAGCATATTAGCGATTTGGAGTCTAAGCTGCATGCGGAAAGAGAAATAGGCAAAGAAAAAGATGTGCGTATGCAAGAATTGCTGGCAAAGGTGTCGGAGTACGAGAGGGCAATGACGAAAGTAGGACTGAACACCCCAAAAAGTGGCAATGGATTGCACAAAATAATTTCATCAAATGTAAGTGCATCATGTGATTCGCATGCCAAGAAGACAAATAAGAAGAAAAATAGCAATGTAAGAAATAAATATTATCTATTATTGGTGTTGACTTTTTATTTTTTATATTATATAAATGTTATTGATTTGAGTTTTTATTTTTATTTTTTACGTATAAATAGTTGAAAGATGATGGAAAGAGATCCTCTCACATGACATCTCCGAATCCCACACTTCATAATGGCACGGGCAAACCATGTAAATCGGCATTAAATTCACATACCAATATTGTCGCTAAGTGTTGTGTTTTTGAGAGGGTTGGGCCAGACGACAAAGTGCACCATAAACATTTAGGAGAAAATTAAGTGCGAGTGTCTGTGGATACTGTTTACACTCCGGATGCCCCCCTTCCCGTATCTTATGGTGATGAGTTAGTAACAGTTATGAATGCACATAATTCACATGTTGCGTCACCTAAAGAATTTGTTATAGTAGACGTAGAGGTAAAGTTGTGAGCAGTTTTCTTTTATATTAAAGATACCATTGTTAATATTTTTAACTATTTTATAACCAATGCAAACCAGGAAGAATATAGAGAAAATGGTGTTGAGAGATGGGCACTTATGGTATTTGCAAGCATGCTAGATTCAATCATGAAAAGTAATACCGTAAAAATTCCAGTTGGGATTTTTGGAGACGAACTTCAATCAACCTACATTCCTAAAAATGAGTTGGTGCGTTTTTGTAAAATGGAGGAGCTTGATGCCAGTTGTCTAATCGGATACATGAGGTGTGAGAATAAGTTGTTTTCATCTTAATTTTATTTGGCTACTCCTTTCTAATATATTTTTATTTTGTTTTTTAGATTCTTGTACGAGAATTTACAAAATAATCGGGATTTTACTGTATTTGTTAATCCCGGGGCTGCTCAACAAGCTTATTTGAAGAAAAAAATGCATATTTTTATTAGGAATGTAATGAAAGATGCTAAAGAGAACCAAACATATTTTATGCCAATTAACATAGGGTAAGTTTATTTACTGTCTTAAGTTGTTATAATTATATCAAAACATGGTTGTATCATTGATGTTAACAACTCATTACATTGTAGGTTTCATTGGTTTTTAGTAGTTATCGATTTCTCTTCGAGGAATATATTCTATTTAGATTTTTTACATAGGGCGCTAGATCGAGACTTGAAAATCTTTACAAGCATGTGAGTAATGACTTATATATATATATATATATATATATATATATATATATACCTTTAGTCACATTGTCTTTATACACATGTTTTTCATTTTAATATTTGTCTTGAAGTGAATTTAAAGCGTTGGTGGTATCGAAAGGAGGTAGAATTTCAGGTTCAAACTGGGAGAATGTTAAGGTACGATAATGTTAATGAATGTACATTACTGACTTATATCTTAAATCTTAATATAACTATTATCTTCAACATGCCATTCTATAGGGCCCTCTACAACCGGAAAATGTTGAATGTGGGTTTTACATATTGAAGTTCATGAGATATTTAATGGAGAATCCGTCTCAATCTACTAAACTAAAGGTAATAAATATTTATTTTATAACATTTGGTTTCATTGCTAATTACTTTTATAAGGACAAATTGAATACAACTTATGTTATTTGATTTGTTAGATGAAAGAGTTGGCTGAAAAAGTAACCTATAAAAATCATGAGATAGAAGAAGTTCAACATGAGTTCATCGATTTCATTCAGGACTATTTTTAGTGAGCTGCAGTTGTGGACAATTTTGACCTATCTTTTCGGGTGCCTTTTTTTTTCTTCTTCAATCTAATTAATTACTTTGTTGATGATGTTGAATGCCCGGGGTGGGCTTTATATTATTGATGGTGAATGCCCATGGTGGACTTTATATTGTTGATAGTGAATGCCCGAGCTGGGCTTTATATTGTTGTTGTTGGTTAAATATGTCACGTTTAATTTTGGATTATTAAAAAAATAAAGGAAACTCTGTCGAAATTTTTATAAAACCTTCCTCATTTTTCTCTCAAGTAAATTTTTATAATGTTGTTCTTGTTGTTGATGATGATACTAAATGCCCGAGGTGGGATTTATATTGTTGTGGTTGTTAAACATGTCATGCTTAATTTTGGATTATTAAAAAAACAAAGAAAATTTTGCCAAAATTTCCATAAAACCTTCCCCATTTATCTCTTCCATGCCTTAATAAAGAATGAAAGTAAAATTAACTTTAATATTATGCAAATGTTTATTTTTTGATGCTCAATATTATATTAGAATATCATTATTGTTCGAATTATATTCTTTATATGGTGAATCTGTTTTAGTTGTTAACGACTATTTGTTTCCTCCTTTTATTCAGGTATCGATCCGGATGTTGCCTATTGCGTATTCGGTGTAGCTGTTGCTAAATTGGGTTTCCACGCTACACGAATAGAACTAATGTTGCAGTTTAATTTGCTAGTTTTTATGTCTATAGTATAGGTCATTTTATATATCTTTTTATTTTTGAGTTGTCCAGAAGTCTATTGGGAACTGCTGTTGTTTTTTATTTTCTTTAATTTCAAATATTAATGACATTTTTTTATACTTATGGTTCAGTTATATTGGTACTTGGAATTTGCTACTTTGAGTACGAAAATTTGTGCTTTGAATTGGCAATTCGTAGTTTTATGCATAACATGTTTGGGATATTGTAATAGTATAATAGAATTCCTCGCAAAAAAATGAAAGAAAAGAAATAACTTTTATGACCGTATGTTTTATGACAGTTTTATGTAAGCTGTCATTATAATTATTAATGTAATCATACTTTTTATGACCGTTTTATTAATATCCGTCACTTTTCATAGGTTTACAATGACGGTTCAATAAACATGATATTATTGTTAATGACAGTTTGTACGAAAAACTGTCGTAATAGGATGGTTTATCATGACAGTTTTGTCAACACCAATTTTATTAAGACACACAACATTATTGTTAATGACGGTTTGCACATAAAACTATCGTAATAGGATGGTTTGTTATGACGGTTTTGTCAACACCAATTTATTATGACACACAACATTACGACGGTTTTTAAAGCTTCAAAAACTGTCATAAATAATCTTTTATGACCCCTTTTACCGGTAATAAAAATGACTATTTCTAGTAGTGTGAGGAGTTGATGCTCACAGTAAGGGAATTAAGTTCCTAAGGACCACTATAATCTAAGTACATTGCAACAAGCAATTTATATTTCAAGAATTCTACTAAACCTATAGTTCGCGGTAGAGAAGTTCAATTCCCAAGAACCAACTCATTAATACTACTGCAGACATCCTACAGTTGCAAGTTTAAGCAAAGTTCAAATAATTGGCACATACAACTATAACAGGAAAATTACTATAGTCTTTATTCCTAAAGTCCGCAGAGGGCAGCCTAAGTTATGTTACTAACAATCTACAGCACAAAGATTTTAAGCATACATGCAAGGCATTCAACAAAACACAAGGCTACGAAATTACAATTAAAACCAAAACTTTAATACAAAGTTAAAAGGTCGCAGAGGCCCTATGATGTTTGAAGACTACGCGTTCAGAGTTTGTAAAAAATATGTGGAGATAAGCATACAAGTCCATAACGAAATTATAAAAATTCAAGAGGCTGCGTCCTCTTCTTCATCATTTTCATCTCCCTTTGTTGCAGTTTTAGTTCCCTCTAAAGCCTCAGCTCCCGTAGTAACCTCTATCTGCTTTCTGGTGAGCTCCTTCGTAGCCTTTACCTCCTCAATGCATATTACATGCTCAGGGTCATTAAGACTTCAAGTATAGATCTTCTCTTTGGCTTCTGGATTGTTTTGGCCCCCTATGCCTCAACTCCTTGTATTTGTGGATGTAGGACCTATCTTGGAGGATTAAGAAATCCTATGAAGTTTTGAAACTGGACATAAAATCTTCAACTACTTTCTTCAAGGCTGCATCATGGTCTACATCTTTCTATTAGATGGCTACATCATGATCGTCTATAAGATTCTGTACATTCGTAGCATGGCCTTGTACCAAATCTTAATTTTTCTTCTCAACCTAGTTAAAAAAAAATTCAATGGTTCTAGCTTCCAGAATCTTATCTTCAGCAATCTCCAGTGCCTCCGTTGCCTGCTTCAAGTTATGCTCAACCTCATTGTGCGTATTAGCTATAGTCTCCACCTTTGCATTTTCATTCATTTTGTAGGCTTGAAGTGAAGCCTCCACAGAATATTTTCTAGCTTCAAAAGAGGATGACTTAGTACCCTCTAGCTGGGAGACGTGACCATTTTTTGTATCTCTATATAGCTTATGGAGCCCTTCATATTTGGCCCTTTAGTCTATGGCAACCTCTACAACCTGGGATTGTAAAATTCAAAGTGTGGACATAAGGCATATAAAATTCTGTGAAAAGAAAAGAATTGAAGTATAATTTACCCTCAGAAGGCTGTGCAGGGAGTATTCCTCCAGGTTATCCGTATCCTCGTTCACAAGACGGTTCAGATCAGAGGGTTTTGTAGCCTTTTTCATCCTTAGGACTGTGGTAGAAGTTGGTTCCTTAAAACATTTTGGATTAAGCTACCTCAGATATGTCATAGATGACCTTTAGCGACTCTTTCTATCCTACTCTGCGATGTGGGAAGGTTGGTATTAACTGCCATAACAGGTCACGGAGGGGACCCAGTGGAAGTAACATGAATGGGGTTAGGAACCCCATGGTCATCCCTCCCTGAGAAGGAAGTGAGACCATACATAACTAGTTTGGCCCTAATGTCATCATCAAAATGTGTAGGGTCTGCGGCTACCCCCTCCACTTGTGGCACAGTGGTTGTGGTACCAGCAGGGTCTACCTCCTTTTTAGTTGGAGGGACAGTCTCCTTTTCAACATGGGGGGAAAAATTCTTAGCTGCCCTGTTGATTTTCTTGCCCCTATTTTACGGATCTTGGTTTAGACATTGGACCATCTCTTATAAATCATTCAATTGGGAAAGCAAGAGATCCCTATCAATCTCCATCATTGGCTCCCCTTCCGTGCAGGTACCTGAAACGGAGAAATTCAATATCAACATTCAATATAAAGTGAATCCCATAAAAATATTTGAAATAATAAATACCTTCTGCAACCTTCATTGAAGCTTGATGGGAGGTATAGTATCCAAGTTTATAAAGTGACCGCAGAGTCATAATATCTGGGGAGTGCTTATTTGAATCTCTAATTTTAGACCGTAACCTCAATTCTCTCCCTTTTCCTAGTAGAAGGGGTCAGTCATGTACAAACTATAAGGAGATTAGTAAAAACTATGGATATAATAAATGAAGGTAATTAAAGGCCGCAGTAGTTGGAAATTTATGTCGAAAAGATAAAGTAAACTGAGGTCACGATAGTCATGTACCTTCCTTAGGTGGACAACTCCAAGTCTGTGGCAGTCTATGCTCTTTCACCTTCTCCTTCTCATCTAGGTGAACTTACCAAGTATCTCCAGAGACGTACAAAAATTTCCCTTCCAGTTTTAACACTAGAAGGCTTGTCCCTCATTAAATATCGATCGCCACTCTGCAGCTCCATATAGAATTACCATCAATAAAGTTTTCCCTAGGCCTATAGAAGTAAAAAAACTACACAATTATTACGTCTTTTTTAAAATTCTTATTCTAGACAACTAAGGAGGCAAGGGTGGCCCTCCATCCATTAGGGTCAACTTGGGTTGGGGCTAAGTTCATAACCTTCAAAAAAATTCTCATAGGTAATGGGACAGGTAGTCGCAGTCCTAGAAGAAAGGAATGAAGTGGGAAGCAAACCCCATTATTTGGGACTATGGAGCATGACCCCTGCTCCACCGAAGGAGTGTGCAGACTGTTCCTTCTGGTAACTGACAAGCTTCGGCCAAATAAGATAACCACTCCTCTCTCATGATGAAAGCATAGTAGAGGGCCGCAGGCACTCGTGTGGTTCTGGTCGCATTCAGAAGTAATTGCCTCACTATTCCCTGCCTTTATAGTATTCACAACAAGGAATGCATCTATAGCATTCGGGGGTTAGTTGTTTATTGATCAAGTGTCCTCTTCTATGTGAACACCCTCCGCTGCCTCGTTTGGTTCCCTATAAGATGTCGTGGAGTCAGAATATACTTGAACATAAATTGGATAATCCTTCAGCTACAAGGCCTACTAGTCTTCAAAGGTTTATTTGTAACACCACGGGAAGAGAAACACGAAAGTGCCTCTTCCAGAAGTCTTCAAGATATTCCTAAGTATTCCAATGTATATGGCTGCAACAAGGACCTGTAAAAGCAAAACGGCTCCGCAGTTAGAGTGCCGAAGTTAACATGATCAAAATACAAGAGAAATATAAGTCTACCTCATTTAAGAGGCCACAGTAGTATACAAAGAATTTAGACAAAGGAAAAAAAGGAAAAGGTTGCAAAGGTTGAAATTAATGTCACAGTAATGGGGAAAAAAGTCAAGACTTCAGGCCACAGCCATGGGAAAATGAGTTAATATTGTTTTCCACGACTAGCTGTTCAAAACTCATAACGGGCCGTGACTTGGGGATAAACAGGTAAGCGTATGTATCTTTGGACCTTCAAGGATTAAAATCTCAAAACCCTAGTTTTTTGGCGAAGAACACCTTGAACGTCATGTTCGTGTTTTTGGCTAAAAAACATTCCAAATTGGGTTTCAAACCTAGAATCAACTTCTAGAAAATTCCATATGCATTAAAACCCTCATTTTCCAATTCCCAATGACAACAACATACAATCCCATCAAATTACAAATTCCCAAAATCTTTAAAAGTCCTATATTCATGTAGTTAATAAACCTAGAAAGTTTAATTTTACATCTCTACCTAGAAAACCAAATAGCAAATGCCCAATTGGTAAACAATTGCAGCAAGCAGAATATCATATCATATCTATTGATTTCATCAAAACTTTCATAGCCTTAGGCGCATGGTTCATAAAAAATAAATAGGCAGAAAAGGAAAGATTTTTGGCAGTAATGAAGAAAATGAATAGGCATGTATTTTAAGTGGAAATTAAGAAAAACCAAGATAGAAATGAGATTACTAACCTGGGTTGGAATAAGATCTCTTGAGAAGGAATAAAACCTCCTGAAAATGCCTAGAAAGTATGCCTAAAGATCTCCTGAAATCTCATGGGAATAGTTCTCTCAAAGGGTTTGCAAAAGTAATGAGGTCATGACCTCTGACCATTTATAAAAGAGGGTGATGGAAGTTGTAGCATAGCAACTTAATAGTCGTGGCACATTATTGTGTCCCCTACAGAATATTAGTAAATCGGCTTAACTTAACACCATGACATCTCGGCATAAACACAGTCACAACACCAACTCGCAACCTTTTGGCACTAAGGCTTGGGGGCTATTGATATGCTTAATACTGGAACGACGATCCCAAAATGGACAAATATAATGCCACTGTCTGGGGCTGAGATATGGTTTCCATCAGTCGTCATCACAACCTCGTGCACCTCATACCTATCAATCCCCTAACTATGCTCCTCATACTAATCAACCTTTTGTATCTCACGGAGATTCTTCTCCCGTGTATGACCAACTTGACCCCATTACCCACACTTCATATAAGTATTCTCCACATCCTAGTGTTTCTAGCGATTCCACCTCAACCATCACCTCCATCCACCGACATCTCCCCACTACCTTGCACATCCTCTCTCAATATCCTCTTGCAAAAGTTCGCGCACACTCTTAATTCTCAAAATGAATCCCTTCAAAGGCTTGAACAACGATTAAATTATTTTGAGCGCGTGAATGAGTCGGACTTCATCTCAAGTCAACCCATTATTGCCCCCGCGTTGGACGATGATGCGTCGTCTTGTGCCACTGATTTTGAGTGTGGCCAACCCTATCTTCCTGAGAATCTCAACGTTGAGACCACCCAGTGGTTCGGGCCCCAAGTTGATAATTGTGTTGACCTATCCACTGATTGTGAGATCGATACCACACCACCCTATCCTCTCGAACCCACCATTGAGGTTCGCATTTCCCCTTCCACCGAATCTACTATTATGCCAGAGTCTACACCTTTTTATCCTTTTATGTGTGTCCCTGAGGCAACACTTCCTTATAGGTTAGCTCCGGCTGCGAGTGCTTCCCACTGTCCTGAGATTGAATCCGAGATGTTTTTTATCGCTCTGGATATGGATCCTATACCACCATTCTTGGATCCTGTTGAGCCAGCTATTAATGTTCATTATATGTTTCCACCACTTCTGATGGTGACTTTCGGGTTGATAAGTTGATCACTTCTTCGTTCACTTTCATACCTCCTCCTTCGCGTGCCCTGAGGATCACTCTGAGCCTCATGAGGAGTGTATATTCCATACTCTCGAGTTAGATCATCTACCCCTGCCCTTTATCCCACCTGACGACTCAATCCCTTATCCCTTGTATGCTACCCTAGTCATAAATAAATTTAAAATCAATCCACTAGATATCCCCATAGGATACGGTGTTCTTAGGCCCCTTTTTGATCGATTTGACATTGTAGGATAACCCGTAGAGTCCTATCCACCCGACAAACCCTCGAACAGTTCGCTTTGTGGCACGAAAGTGTCCAGGGAAACTAGGTTTTAAGTACGATCGCCCAGTAAAATGGGTTTGTTCTATCTCCACCATTGTACCGACCGACCGTTTCGTCGTAGTAGCTTTGTGGCGAATCTCTGTGGCAAGCCTCTTATCATCTTGTGATTAAAGTAGGAACACACCTTTTGCAAAGGCGATCACTCATATAAATTTCGTGATTTTTATCGTCCGCGGATCTCATTAAAATTTGACTACCCTCTCACCTACATATAAAAATTAAAATTGGCTATGTGTTAGTTAGGATTTATCCTTGACTTGTGTGTGTCCAATATATTTTTTGGTAGTCAGTGTTAGTGAGTTCGTCCCAAATTTAAGAGTCCAAATATTTTTTCTGCTCTTTTCTTCCAAAAAAAACCCAAAAATATTTTCTTTATTTCATTTTCTAAAAAATCCAAAAACATTTTCTTCCTTTATTTTTATTTTAAAAAATCCAAAAATATTTTCTTCCTTTATTTTTATAAAAATCCAAAAATATTTTCTTTCTTTCATTTTCAGAAAAATACAAAAATATTTTCCTCCTTTATTTTTCCTTCAAAAAAATCCACAAATATACATTCTTTTCCCCATCGTTTATTCCAACTAATAAATTTCAAAAATATTTTTTTTCCTTCTTTTTCTCCACAAAAGTCCAAAAATATTTTCTTCCTTTATTTTTATAAATATAAAAAAAATCTTTCTTTCATTTTCAACCAAAAAAAATCATAAAAAAAATCCAAAAATATTTTTCAAAAATCATAAAATATTTTCTTTCTTTTTCAAATTATTAAAAAAAAACAATGAAAATCGTGCGACTAAAAATAAGGTCGTGATCGGTGTTTCTTCACCCTCTCTTTTGTCAATTTTATGAAACTAGACTGACGCTTCAGTCTTATTTGGGGGTGAGTGTCATCACCCAATTTTTCTTTCACACCGTACTTTGTTAGTTCTTATCTTTAGGGTGATAGGTTCGGTCTGGCTGAAGATATTAAACTTAGCGCTACCGGAAGACCGTCCGTGGTTTCTAGTATGATTCTCATCCTGTTTGGGGGTGATGTTTCACATCACCCCATGATTTTCACATGCTTTCTAGACTTGTACATATTTTTGTGTCGCATCTGTTCTTCAGGTTTCATCTATACTCCATCTTGCGTACATTTTCATTACCGGTTCATTATGGTAATATCTTTCCTCCCTTGTCCTTTTCATTTTTTATATGTAGTTTTAAACATCGAGGACGATGTTCTCTTTTGTTTGGGGGTGGGAAATTGACCAAAATCGCACCTCTTTTGAAAATTTTCAGAAACAAGTTATTTTAAACTTTTTTGTGAAGTTAAAATTAAATTTTTATGACATGAATTGTCTATCATCCCTCTTTTAGAAATCTTGGAATACCTGTGTTTGACCTAAAAATTATGCTTTTAACCTTAAATTAATTAATGCCTCTTAAAAAGCGTATTTGCACTATGAATTCCTAAATGCGGCACTTTTACACTATCACTTTTACAATCAAAAGTTAAAGAGTAACTATATTCTCAAGAAATCCTTAAAAGATCACTAGTTGCGACTTAACCCGTGAGATTTGAGCTTTTCACCTTTTTGAGGGTTTTGACGTATCTCCGAGTCACAAGTTGACTCAACTTTCTTTGGAAACCGCACTTAGTCGTTGCATGGTCTCATTATTTTTTCAATTTTGGCATAATCACTGAGAATGACATCACTTTCGAACTGTAAGAAACATGTGTCTTGTAGTTTGTCCCGAGCACTAAATCAATTTTATCATACACTTACCATTTTCACCCTTCACTCCACTTATTGTCAATCCATGTTTTTCTTACCCATATATGTTCCAGACACCATTCATATGTCAATCCTCATCACTACCATAATTTTTTAGCAAGAGAGTGTTTGAAATTTTCCATGTAAATTGTCTTCATTTGTGTTATGAAAAGAAAAGTGCATCGCAATAAAAAAAAAGAGAAGAAAAAAAATAGAAAAAATAAGCAAAAAGGAAAAGGAAAAAAAAAGAAGAAAAATAATGCATGCGATCAAAAATTCAAAAAACTAAAGACATTAGTTATTAAAAGTGTGTCGCACTCTTCTAAAAAACCCTATCATTCATCTTCTTCATTTCATTACCCCCTCATACATTTCATAAACAACATTTTCACCCTTAGTAAAGTGTTCGGGCAAACGAGAAGTCTATATGGTGCATAACTTGACATTCTCGACATTGTGATTAGCATTCCTTCATGAGATCAGATTATTTTTTATGTATTCTTCCTTTTTTATAAAGTTTGTGAGACGTTTGAACTTGTTTACATTTGCTCACATCCTCACATACTAGAGAGATAAACTTACCCAATTATCAAAGAGTTCGATTCAAAGAGACATATCTAGTGAGAATTGAGGTCAAAGCGTCGATTCTTAAAGGGCAATCTTCGAATTACTCTAATGATACTTAAGATTGTTTCACACTAACACACGTTGAGTTTTAGGAAGGATTACGCTTTTTGGTATTAAGTAATTTTATATCTTATTTTGATAGTTGAATACGGTGTTCCTTGATGTCCTTTAAAAGTTGGGTTGTATAGCGTTTCATCATCTACTCAGATACTTCATTTAAATAAGTTTTTGAATTGTGTGGGTATATTCACTACAAACTCTCACAAGACAACACTCGTCATGTAGGGAAACCTATAGGTTTAACGTCTTGTTGAACATACTAAGTGCAATCGCCAGTGCCTGCGAAAGTGGCACAATTTTGGTTACTTATCTTTATTTTCTCTCTTTTTTTTTTTGCTCGATGACTAGCAATGTTCTGTTTGGGGTTGTGTGACAAGCACCCAAAAATGTATAATTTATTCCCCGAATAGATGCATTTTAGTCACTCATTTTTAATTAAAATTGGCCTTATGTTCGTATTTTATCATTTTGCAGGTCTATACACGGTCGCGGTATTAAATAATGCTAAATTGGCGTAATTGCGACAAAGTAGCGGTAAAAAGAGTGCATCGAAAAATTAAAGAGATAGTGAAGTCAAAAGTCCTATTTGCGCTTGTCGAGATCAGTTTTGACGCCCCAAACCCTCTTCCCGAACCAAACCTAAGCCTAAACCGAGCCCAGACCATCATCCGATCCTGTGTGTGTTGAGCTCGTACCTTTATTATTTTTCTAGATTTTTATTTTGAGTCGTTTTATTTTTAGGATTTATTTTTTATTTATTTAGAATTTTCTTGGTTTTATTTTCTCTTCTTATATTTCTTTATTCTGATTTTGATTTTTGTTAGTTTTTAATTTTTATTTTATTTTATTATTTTTCTTAGGACTAGTTTTTAGGAATTTATTTTATTTTTCTTTAGTTTTTAGTTTTAATTTATGTAGTTAGGATTTTTAGTTTTTTTTAGTTTTTATAGAGTTTTATTTATTTATTTATTTTTATTTTTGCGTCTCTTAGTAATAGATTAGGATTTTATTGTTTAGTTGATTTTAATTTATTTTAGTTTGTTAGTTTGATTTTTTAGTTAGTTAGGTTATTTTATTTATAGATGTCCAAATTACAAAACACAAACACCCACATAAGCCTGCACCTAATACATACCCCAAACAACCCCTAAGATACCCTCACCTTAACAAAATACACCCTCACACACCCAATTCAACTTCCCAACATCTTTAACCTATTTCTCACTTTTCTCTCTTCTACCACCATAACCCCAACACCATTCCAACAATACCCATCTCCTCTCACCTAAAACTCCATTAACCTCTCCACTATACCCACATCATCACCACCACTATACCCAACATCCCCAAACAGTTTTAACTCGATTGACCCCCTTTGACCAGCAACCACCTCAACTTGAGACCCGCCTGAACCTCCGACCCAGCCTCCCCCTTAACCCGCTTCCACATTACCTTCTCCGCTGGAAAGTTCGAAGCCCAAGCCAACCTCAACCTGAAACCCATTTCGGTGAAACCCGCCTCAACCTCCCAACCCGAGACCTGCTTGATCCCCAAAACATGAAACAGAAACCCGCAACCCTCCTACTGCAAACCCACATTTTTGTCACCTACCATTCCTACAAATTAGGGACAAACCAAAGTCAATCAAGTCCAAATAAGCCCATGTGGCTATCCTCCAAATAAAATCTTTGATTTATTCACATGCAATCCCAAAAGTCTCTCATCCACAAAGAAGCATCGTGGTTTAGAAAACAAAAGGGACTCTCACAGATACACAACGAGAGACTGCAAAAAATACAAAGAGAGTGTATATTATGTACAATTTAGATTAGAAAAAAATTCAGAAAAATACAAAAATAAATTAGTTTAGATTTAGAATAATTTTTAAGTTTAGTTTTTAGTCTTCTTTTTGTAATCAAGTGCTGAAAATTGTGAAGAAGTTGGACGCATGTCAAGGTGCATTTCAAGACAAATTTGTGGAAAAAATTGCAGATTGTATTTCTTCCTTCTCTTTTCAATTTATATCCTTCTTGACATATTATTGATTGTTGTTTATGCAAACATGATAATGTTTGGATAAACACCCCGTTCAAGGGGTGGGATGCACTGCGAATGATGTTAGTTTAATTAATCAATTTCATTAATGCTATAATTCTAGGAAAATTTATTTTTAACTGTCACTAATTAATTTATGTAACGAGAGTTAGTAAATTAATTGAACAAGTTAATGTTTGAATTTAAGAATCGAACTAGAGATAGGTTTTGCCGATATTTGAATATTAATTTGGTGTTGAATTTTGAGGATTGATATTGTTTTCGCAAAATTGATCCTAGCGGGTAATTTTCTGAAAATAATATAATTCCTAAATTTTCATTGTGTGACATTTTTTAATTAATTTTTTGAAATTGTTTTATTGAATTTATAATTATAATGAGAGTTAGATTGTCGATTTAATATTATCTCAAAATATTTTAAATTAATAAATTGAGAAATTAAAATTATTGATTATGCAGTGTAATCTCATCTCTTGGCATTCATACAATTATCGGTTGCACACTTTTGTTTATTTAGTCATTTCATAATTTTAGCATTAGTTAACTTTTTCCTTCAAATTGTTTTAAATAAAATTTTAAAAAATCCAAAAATATTTTCAGAAAAATTGGATTGCAAGTTTTCACATAAATTATTTCACCTTAGAAGTTGGATTGATACCCGTACCTACCGCAATACGAGTTGTTTTAGACAAGTTTTATAGATACTCGGGAGAATTTTGAGAGTGGCTTTTGAAGACAACGACCATACGTAAAAAGCTTCTTATCAGGAAGCCTGATCTCATCGATCATGTTCGTGAGTAATAGCAAGATATGAACTTATAAAGAAACCACAAGGCCCTCATGTGTTTCATATTCCCTTCCAGCCTGGGGGATATGATAAAAAAGTGATTTGATAAGTTACCACACACATTGGTCAACAACTTTAATCAACTCACGAAAGCATTCAGCGTAATATTTATCAATAGAAGTTCCCATCCAAAGAGGATGAACTCGCTCCTCATTATAACAAAGAAACTCTAGGAAACCTTGCGGGAATACGCACGTTGGTACTAGGAAACCTACAATAAAGTGGAGGATTTATCTGAGTAGGTAATTATGGTTTAATTCAAGATTGGCCTATAGAGTAGTTCTATATTACATCAGTCCCCCACGAAAAAGGAGCCTAGTACCATCGGCAACCTTATGTCCATGATTAACAACTACGATAAAGTCGAATATGTTGTGACTGGCATGCAACGGGGTAAATTTCGCCAAAGGGGACCAAGAATTGAGACAAAGATAATGCCCCAAGAAAGGGGGTAGGAAGTAAAATGGAGGATCTATAAGCAACGATAAGGTGGATCCCACCTAGGCCCATCAGGTGGTCAATACTATTTTCAAGGACTGATCCAAAAAATCATATATAATATCAAATATCAACTATATTTCAAGTGTATGAGAAAGATGACAAAAGATCCATCGAAGAAAAACACTGCCTCGAGATTTTCCTACCACAAGATCATGGGCACATGATAGGGAATTGTAAGGTGCCCAAATCCCACTTAGAATAATTATCCCAAGAAGGCCACATGGACGAATATGTGGAAAATAAGGGCACAAATACCACTATGGAGCACGACTAGAAACCTTACAATGTCCTAGACGATGAAGAGATGAGACATGAGTTTGCGATCTTCCACGATGCCTCAAGTCCAAATTAGATTCAAGGTAATACTTTTCAAGTGGAATTGAAAAAGGTTACTACTATCACGGAGGCTTTCTAGATTAAACCTGCTAAAACCAGTGGGCAAGTGTCGTCGAGCAGCATACATTGAGTATAACAATCATATAGTCTTTAATGAGTAAGACCTAATCGAAGTTAGAATCCCGTATCACAATGCATTAGTAATAAATCTCAGAATTGCCAATGGGGATGTAGACAAGATATTAATTAACTAGGGAAGCTCCTCAGTGGCGTTTTACCTAAAACTGTTCAACACGCTCAACCTCAAGATAGAATATATAAAGGAAGCGACCATCCCTTTAGTCGACTTCGCTAGAAAGATGACCATGACCTTGAGAAATGTGGTACTACCAGTACGAATTGGGAATATATCTAAGTTGATAGAATTATTGGTAGTAGACATTGAATCCCCTTACAAAACTATATTGGGATAATTGCGACTCCAAGCCACGAAGGTTATCCCCTCCAACTACCACTAGAGGCTCAAATGCATCATCGTTCGAGGAATAATAGAGATATCAGAAATCATATTTTTACTCGATAGTGCTTTATTGTTGCCATTAAGCCTAAGTAAGTAAAAAAGAGAAATTAGTTATAAACGAAGCGATCAATTATGGAGATAATCCATCCAAGAAGTAACTAAAGTATTGGAGATCGCGGGTGGAAGAAACAAGGATGGCCCCGCGGAAAGATTCATGAAACCATTGCAAGAAGTCTTTTGAAGACAACCACGCTAATTATTTTTTTATCGGTAGCTCACTTACTGGTCACAAGAAAAGATCTAGTCTCTCTACTCAAAGAGAATTAAGATATATTTTCTTGGAAGCCATGTGAAATGACTAGGATTAATCTCTAAGTTGCGTGCCATCGACCTCACGCGAATTTGACATTCCTGCCGATCATATTGAAGGCAAGTTGAACAACTCAAAGAAGGAAAAAGTTATGGAAGAAGTGGGTAAACTTCTGGAGGCAAGGTCCATTAAAGAAGTTCAATTCCCCATATAGTTCTCTAACCCAATGCTCATAAACAACAGTAACGGGACATGGAGAGTCTTTATAGACTTCACCGACATGAAAAAATTAAGTCCCAAAGATAACTTTCCTTTACTAAAGATTGAGCGGTTTGTCGGCACCACATCCAACCATGAGAAAATGAGCTTCTTGGATGTATATTCAGAGTATCACAAAATCCCTTTATTTAGACCCGACTAGGAGAAGACTTCATTCGTCACTACCCTCGGTTTGTACTCTTATACAGTGATGCCATTGGGGCTCAAGAATGAAGGAGAAACCTACCAACCATTGGTCGCTAAGATGTTCAAACATTAGATGGGTGACATCATGGAAGTCTGCATAGATGATATGATCGTAAAAATAAAGAACAAAAATGGCCATCTACAAGCCCTGACAAAGTCATTTGAGGTACTTAGCGTTGGAAAAATAACTTGAGATTGACATTTAAAATACAGAAAAATTTCAACACTAAATATCTTTGATTAATCATGCATTGAAAAGAAAATAAGAACTATATTTAAAAGATTAACCCTAGGGTCTCAAGAATATAATACCATAAAAAATCATGTTATGATTCATATGAGGAAATAAAGTTTGAAGATGATGAAACCTCAATGCCCTCCAAAGTCTCCAAAAAACTTGTTAAACCTTTTGTAAATCTTAGTTCTTTTAGTGTATGATCCTCTCTAAATCTAAGTAGGTGTGTGGGAACCTTTTGAGATGAAAATCATTCCTTAGGAGTGAGTTGTGGTGGTCACTCTCTAGGACTCTTCATAAAAATATGAATAGTGTTTTCTCTAACCCCTCTCAAACCTTGATGATTAATACTCGCTTTAAAACCACTTCCCACACCTTTATATATAAGTAAAAAAAAGTTGGGCTCTTGGGAAAAAACTTCTTGGGAGTCTAGGCCTAACTACTTGGGTATGTAAACTGCACCAGGGACCCAAGCCAAATAATTAAATTAGCTCCAAATAAATAATCAAAAATCCTAATTCTAATTATAGTAATTTATTTTCTTTATTTATTTATTCATAATTAATTCCACTAAATAATTATGACTGTAATCCATTTTAATTATCTCAGAATTCACTTGGAGATAAACAGATCTTATTTGCAAAGCATATTATGGTACATAATATGATTCCCCATGTTAACAGTTTAATACTCACTTGCTCAAATAAATTTACTATTAATCGGTTTTAACCAACATCTAATCAATTCCTCGATTCTTATACTTAACTTACTTGCTACTCCTTTAAGATTATAACATAATCCATCGACCATGTTGTACTTGGTGGAAACAAAACACATAATTCTATTAAGGGGGTATCAAAATCCATGGTATCCCCTAAACGTGGATTTCTTCGAATTATGACCTCAGACCTACTAACACAAATGTCGCTCAATATTCGGGGATCATTTGACTTAATATAAAATCAGATCACACCCATAACAAACAAAGTGACATTTATGCAAGCATCGCAATACACATAATTCTTGGGATTAAGAATCTATGCACACTTTGCAAATGGTGTGATATTTCTTAAGTCTAATTAAGACATCCCTTAGACTCAAATCTCATGGGTGGCCCTGTTCAATACATTCCTAGGATCACTACAAGAAAAATGAGTATTAGGGACGGTAAAAAACCGTCCCTAAAAGTGCAAAAACCGTCCCTAATACTAGGCGTCCTAAATATTTTAGGGACGGATTTTACCGTCCTAAATTTTAATTCATGGACACTCTGCATTTAGCATTAGGGACGGATTTTACCGTCCCAAATGGTGTTCCCGCGAAAAAATCCCTGCTCCCGCCAATAGTATTAGGGACGGATAAACCGTCCCTAATACTACTGAGATTCTGGCAACCCTATTAGGGACGGTAAAAACCGTACCTAAAGGTAATTTCAATTGATGCAGAAATGGGTATTAGGGACGGTAAAAACCGTCCCAAAAGGTATTCTCAATTAGTACAAATTAGTATTAGGGACGGTTTATAACCGTCCCAATTGATAAATAAAAAATTATCATAAATAGTTATATTATTATATGTTTTATGTTGCAATAATAATTGACGTCTAATTTGCATTATAAATCAAATCATCCGATCATAAACGCAATATATTAACCACATTCATTGAAGCACGTATCCAATAACAATTTCTTCCATTAAACTACATTCAAGTCGAAATGTTCAAATGAGTACAAAATCATACTAATTAATAAGATATACAATTGTCAAAAAAAATATCATCCCTAAATTAAGATGGTAAATATGGTTGTCACGCTTCAAAAACTTCTCTTAGTGTCACATATAGTAGACACACTCAAAATCCCGTCTCTTCAACTTCTTGTGCACAACCTGCAATCAATAAATAATCATTTTATCAAAATAATATTATAGTAAAATAAAATATCCAAATATATTAACGATTCTTTACAATTTTAAAAAAAAATCGACAAAGTCTCCTTTGTTTATACATGAAAACCAACCTGTTTAATGAACACAAAAGCCCGCACGGCAATTAAAAAATTAAAAAATCTCCCAAATCAACAATTCATTATAATTTTTAAAAAAATTCGGCAGAGTCTCCTTTGTTTATACATGAAAACCAACCTGTTTAATCAACACAAAAGCCCGCACGCCCAGTAAAAAAAATAAAACAACAATCTCGCATATTAACAAGAATAATAAATAATAAATTTACCTGTCACAAACCATTGATTCCTTCATGTGTTCCACACGAATAAAATATCCCCCTAAAATGTTATCCTGCAAAACAATATAAGAAACAAAACAAAAACGATATCAGTATTCAAATAATGTTTAAACATAAAAGTCTAAATATGCATATAGTATAGTATCTAATAGTACTAGCGGAATGCCCGTGCCTGAAGGCACGGCGAAAATTTTGAAATCACGTAATTACAAAATGGTGAAAATTTTCGAAATATGTAATTGCAAAACGGCAAAAAAAGAGTAATTTATAACAATTGACCATAATCTCCTTTATTTATAAACTATTCACCCTGCTTAACAAACAACAAATAGTCCAACAACATTCAAATAATCTAAATCCATCAAACAAATTCACATATAATATGAAATATACAATATTCATCAAATAAATTCTCATTGCGTCTCAAAAAAACAAAGTGTCAAAGTTTTAAAAAAATTGGGCAAAATCTCCTTTGTTTATTTGACTATCCACCCTTCTCAAGGGATAACAACAAATCCAATAATATAAAAAAAAAAAAAAAAAATCGCCTAACAAAAGCTTCAATGAAACAAACATCTTAAAAAAATAAATATATATATCATCCCCACCCCCACCCCACCTATCACCCCCTCTCCTGCCACCCCTCATCCCCCGCGCATCACCCCCTACCTGCTCCCCCCCCCCACCTATCACCCCCTCTCCTGCCACCCCAACCCGTCACCACTCATCCCTCGCGCATCACCCCCTACCTGTTCCCCCCCCCCCCCCCCCCCACACACACCTGCTGCCGCCCCCCACCCCACCCCACTTGCTGCTGCCCCCACCCCCTACCTACTGCTGCTGGCCCCCACCCCTCCCACCACCACCACCACCACACCCCTACCTGCTGCTGCTGCTGCTGCCCCCACCCCCACCCCCTAGTTGCTGCTGATGCCCCCCACCCCCTACCTGCTGCTGATGCCCCCCACCCCACCCCACTTGCGATTAAATCCGAGGTACAAAATGCAACAAATTCGGGAATCCCCTGTTCATGAATAGAGAAATAAATTCAATTTTGTAAATCCCAAGCAAACATTTAAACAGATTAAAATTGATCTTTACCCGTAGTTCCACTCGACACAATCGCAAAATGAATCAAAGCGAACGTATACCTATTGCATATCTACAAATCAACGAAAGAAAAAAGAACGATAATTAGGAATATTCAACCCAATACTCTAAAAAATGAATTTAACTGCTTATAAACACATGTCAAGGGTATAACAATAGTAGAGCAATGTTCTTACGCGGTCGGTTCTTACGAGTCACATTGGTCCCGTGCGAGGTGTTCGTGACTCTTACGGGACCGTTTTAAGGCTGTTTTACGTTTTCACCCTTCGATGGTATGTTTTTATGCTCAAGTTTATTTTTTTGCAAATTTACGTCGTACACTCCAATCGGGAGCCTCGGGACTACGCCGTCTGTTCCTACGAGTCACATTGGTCCCGTGCGAGGTGTTCGTGACTCTTGCGGGACCGTTTTGTGGCTGTTTTACATTTTCACCCTTCGATGGCATGTTTTTATGCTTAAGTTTATTTTTTTGCAAATTTACGTCGTACACTCCAATCGGGAGCCTCGGGACTACGCCGCCTATTCCTACGAGTCACATTGGTCCCGTGCGAGGTGTTCATGACTCTTACGGGACCCTTTTGTGGCTGTTTTACATTTTCACCCTTCGATGACATGCTTTTATGCGTAAGTTTATTTTTTTGCAAATTTACGTCGTACACTCCAACCGGGAGCCCCGTGACTACGCGGTCGGTTCCTACGAGTCACATTGGTCCCGTACGAGGTGTTCGTGACTCTTACGGGACCGTTTTAAGGCTGTTTTATGTTTTCACCCTTCGATGGCATGTTTTTATGCTTAAGTCTAATTTATTGGAAATTTACGTCGTACACTCCAACCGGCAGTCCCGTGTCTACACGGTCGGTTCCTACGAGTCACATTGGTCCCGTGCGAGGCGTTCGTGACTCTTACGGGACCGTTTTAAGGCTCTTTTACATTTTCAACCTTCGATGGCATGTTTTTATGCTCAAGTTTATTTTTTTGCAAATTTACGTCGTACACTCCAACCGGGAGCCTCAGGACTACGCCGTCTGTTCCTACGAGTCACATTGGTCCCGTGTGAGGTGTTCATGACTCTTACGGGACCATTTTGTGGCTGTTTTACATTTTCACCCTTCGATGGCATGTTTTTATGCTTAAGTTTATTTTTTTGCAAATTTACGTCGAACACTCCAACCGGGAGCCTCGGGACTACGCCGTCTGTTCCTACGAGTCACATTGGTCCCGTGCGAGGTGTTCGTGACTCTTACGGGACCCTTTTGTGGCTGTTTTACATTTTCACCCTTCGATGGCATGTTTTTATGCTTAAGTTTATTTTTTTGCAAATTTACGTCGTACACTCCAACCGGGATCCCCGTGACGACGCGATCGGTTCCTACGAGTCACATTGGTCCCGTACGAGGTGTTCGTGACTCTTACGGGACCGTTTTAAGGCTGTTTTAAGTTTCACCCTTCGATGGCATGTTTTTATGCTTAAGTCTAATTTTTTGAAAATTTACGTCGTACACTCCAACCGGGAGTCCCGTGTCTACGCGGTCTGTTCCTACGAGTCACATTGGTCCCATGGGAGGTATTCGTGACTCTTACGGGACCGTTTTAAGGCTATTTTTCGTTTTCACCCTTCGATGGCATGTTTTTATACTTTAAGTCTATTTTTTTGCAAATTTACATCGTACACTCCAACCGGGAGCCCCGTGACTACGCGGTCGGTTCCTACGAGTCACATTGGTCCCGTACGAGGTGTTCGTGACTCTTACGGGACCGTTTTAAGGCTGTTTTACGTTTTCACTCTTCGATGGCATGTTTTTATGCTCAAGTTTATTTTTTTGCAAATTTACGTCGTACACTCCAACCGGAAGCCTCGGGACTACGCCGTCTGTTCCTACGAGTCACATTGGTCCCGTGCGAGGTGTTCGTGACTCTTACGGGACCCTTTTGGGGCTGTTTTACATTTTCACCCTTCGATGGCATGTTTTTATGCTCAAGTTTATTTTTTTGGAAATTTACATCGTACACTCCAACCGGGAGCCCCGTGACTACGCGGTCGGTTCCTACGAGTCACATTGGTCCCGTACGAGGTGTTCGTGACTCTTACGGGACCGTTTTAAGGCTGTTTTACGTTTTCACTCTTCGATGGCATGTTTTTATGCTTAAGTCTAATTTTTTGGAAATTTACGTCGTACACTCCAACCGGGAGTCCCGTGTCTACGCGGTCGGTTCCTATGAGTCACATTGGTCCCGTGCGAGGTGTTCGTGACTCTTACGGGACCGTTTTAAGGCTGTTTTTCATTTTCACCCTTCGATGGCATTTTTTTACTTTAAGTCCATTTTTTTGCAAATTTACGTCGTACACTCCAACCGGGAGCCCCGTGACTACGCCGTCTGTTCCAACGAGTCACATTGGTCCCGTACGAGGTGTTCGTAACTCTTACGGGTCCGTTTTAAGGTTGTTTTACGTTTTCACCCTTCGATGGCATGTTTTTATGCTCAAGTTTATTTTTTTGCAAATTTAGGTCGTACACTCAAACGGGAGCCTCGGGACTACGCCGTCTACTCCTACGAGTCACATTGGTCCCGTGGGAGTTGTTCGTGACTCTTGCGGGGCCGTTTTGTGGCTATTTTACATTTTCACCCTTCGATGGCATGTTTTTATGCTTAAGTTTATTTTTTTGCAAATTTACGTCGTACACTCCAACCGGGAGCCTCGGGACTACGCCGTCTGTTCCTACGAGTCACATTGGTCCCGTGCGAGGTGTTCGTGACTCTTACGGGACCCTTTTGTGGCTTTTTTACACTTTCACCATTCGATGGCATGTTTTTATGCTTAAGTTTATTTTTTTGCAAATTTACGTCGTACACTCCAACCGGGAGCCTCGTGACTACGCGGTCGGTTCCTACGAGTCACATTGGTCCCGTACGAGGTGTTCGTGACTCTTACGGGACCGTTTTAAGGCTGTTTTAAGTTTTCACCCTTCGATGGCATGTTTTTATGATTAAGTTTAATTTTTTGGAAATTTACATCGTACACTCCAACCGGGAGTCCCGTGTCTACGTGGTCGGTTCCTACGAGTCACATTGGTCCCGTACGAGGTGTTCGTAACTCTTACGGGACCGTTTTAAGCCTATTTTACGTTTTCACCCTTCGATGGCATGTTTTTATGCTTAAGTTTATTTTTTTGCAAATTTACATCGTACACTCCAACCGGAAGCCTCGGGACAACGCCGTCTGTTCCTACGAGTCACATTGGTCCCGTGCGAGGTGTTCGTGACCCTTACGGGACCCTTTTGTGGCTGTTTTACATTTTCACCCTTCGATGGCATGTTTTTATGCTTAAGTTTATTTTTTTGCAAATTTACGTCGTACACTCCAATCGGGAGCCCCGTGACTACGCGGTCGGTTCCTACGAGTCACATTGGTCACGTACGAGGTCTTCGTGACTCTTACGGGACCGTTTTAAGGCTGTTTTACGTTTTCACCCTTCGATGACATGTTTTTATGCTTAAGTTTATTTTTTTGCAAATTTACATCGTACACTCCAACCGGGAGCCTCGGGACAACGCCGTCTGTTCCTACGAGTCACATTGGTCCCGTGCGAGGTGTTCGTTACTCTTACGGGACCCTTTTGTGGCTGTTTTACATTTTCACCCTTCGATGGCATGTTTTTATGCTCAAGTTTATTTTTTTGCAAATTTACGTCGTACACTCCAACCGGGAGCCCCGTGACTACGCGGTCGGTTCCTACGAGTCACATTTGTCCCGTACGAGGTGTTTGTGACTCTTACCGGACCGTTTTAAGGCTGTTTTACGTTTTCACCCTTCTATGGGATGTTTTTTTGCGTAAGTCTAATTTTTTTGAAATTTACGGCATACACTCCAACCGGGAGTCCCGTGTCTACGCGGTCGGTTCATACGAGTCACATTGGTCCCGTGCGAGGTGTTCGTGACTCTTACGGGACCGTTTTAAGACTGTTTTTCATTTTCACCCTTCGATGGCATTTTTTTACTCCAACCGGGATCCCCGTGACTACGTCGTCTGTTCCAATGAGTCACATTGGTCCCGTACGAGGTGTTCGTAATTCTTACGGGACCGTTTTAAGGTTGTTTTACATTTTCACCCTTTGATGGCATGTTTTTATGCTCAAGTTTATTTTTTTTGCAAATTTACGTCGTACACTCCAACCGGGAGCCTCGGGACTACGTCGTCTGTTCTTACGAGTCACATTGGTCCCGTGCGAGGTGTTCGTGACTCTTACGGGACCCTTTTGTGGCTGTTTTACATTTTCACCCTTCGATGACATGTTTTTATGCTTAAGTTTATTTTTTTGCAAATTTACGTCGTACACTCCAACCGGGAGCCCCGTGACTACGCGGTCGGTTCCTACGAGTCACATTGGTCCCGTACGAGGTGTTCGTGACTCTTACGGGACCGTTTTAAGGCTGTTTTATGTTTTCACCCTTCGATGGCATGTTTTTATGCTTAAGTCTAATTTTTTGGAAATTTACGTCGTACACTCCAACCGGCAGTCCCGTGTCTACACGGTCGGTTCCTACAAGTCACATTGGTCCCGTGCGAGGCGTTCGTGACTCTTACGGGACCGTTTTAAGGCTCTTTTACATTTTCACCCTTCGATGGCATGTTTTTATGCTCAAGTTTATTTTTTTGCAAATTTACGTCGTACACTCCAACCGGGAGCCTCGGGACTACGCCGTCTGTTCCTACGAGTCACATTGGTCCCGTGTGAGGTGTTCGTGACTCTTACGGGACCATTTTGTGGCTGTTTTACATTTTCACCCTTCGATGGCATGTTTTTATGCTTAAGTTTATTTTTTTGCAAATTTACGTCGTACACTCCAACCGGGAGCCTCGGGACTACGCCGTCTGTTCCTACGAGTCACATTGGTCCCGTGCGAGGTGTTCGTGACTCTTACGGGACCCTTTTGTTGCTGTTTTACATTTTCACCCTTCGATGGCATGTTTTTATGCTTAAGTTTATTTTTTGGCAAATTTACGACGTACACTCCAACCGGGAGCCCCGTGACTACGCCGTCTGTTCCAACCAGTCACATTGGTCCCGTACGAGGTGTTTGTAACTCTTACGGGTCCGTTATAAGGTTGTTTTACGTTTTCACCCTTCGATGGCATGTTTTTATGCTCAAGTTTATTTTTTTGCAAATTTAGGTCGTACACTCAAACCGGAGCCTCGGGACTACGCCGTCTACTCCTACGAGTCACATTGGTCCCGTGGGAGTTGTTCGTGACTCTTGCGGGGCCGTTTTGTGGCTATTTTACATTTTCACCCTTCGATGGCATGTTTTTATGCTTAAGTTTATTTTTTTGCAAATTTACGTCGTACACTCCAACCGGGAGCCTCGGGACTACGCCGTCTGTTCCTACGAGTCACATTGGTCCCGTGCGAGGTGTTCGTGACTCTTACGGGACCCTTTTGTTGCTGTTTTACATTTTCACCCTTCGATGGCATGTTTTTATGCTTAAGTTTATTTTTTGGCAAATTTACGACGTACACTCCAACCGGGAGCCCCGTGACTACGCCGTCTGTTCCAACGAGTCACATTGGTCCCGTACGAGGTGTTCGTAACTCTTACGGGTCCGTTATAAGGTTGTTTTACGTTTTCACCCTTCGATGGCATGTTTTTATGCTCAAGTTTATTTTTTTGCAAATTTAGATCGTACACTCAAACGGGAGCCTCGGGACTACGCGGTCGGTTCCTACGAGTCACATTGGTCCCGTGGGAGTTGTTCGTGACTCTTGCGGGGCCGTTTTTTGGCTATTTTACATTTTCACCCTTCGATGGCATGTTTTTATGCTTAAGTTTATTTTTTTGCAAATTTACGTCGTACACTCCAACCGGGAGCCTCGGGACTACGCCGTCTGTTCCTACGAGTCACATTGGTCCCGTGCGAGGTGTTCGTGACTCTTACGGGACCCTTTTGTTGCTGTTTTACATTTTCACCCTTCGATGGCATGTTTTTATGCTTAAGTTTATTTTTTGGCAAATTTACGACGTACACTCCAACCGGGAGCCCCGTGACTACGCGGTCGGTTCCTATGAGTCACATTGGTCCCGTACGAGGTGTTCGTGACTCTTACGGGATCGTTTTAAGGCTGTTTTATGTTTTCACCCTTCGATGGCATGTTTTTATGCTTAAGTCTAGTTTTTTGGAAATTTACATCGTACACTCCAACCGGGAGTCCCGTGTCTACGTGGTCGGTTCCTACGAGTCACATTGGTCCCGTGTGAGGTGTTCGTGACTCTTACGGGACCGTTTTAAAGCTGTTTTACGTTTTCTCTATTCGATGGCATGTTTTTATACTTTAAGTCTATTTTTTTGCAAATTTACGTCGTACACTCCCACCGGGAGCACCGTGACTACGCCGTCTGTTCCTACGAGTCACATTGGTCCCGTACGAGGTGTTCGTAACTCTTACAGGACCGTTTTAAGCCTATTTTACATTTTCACCCTTCGATGGCATGTTTTTATGCTTAAGTTTATTTTTTTGCAAATTTACGTCGTACACTCCAACCGGAAGCCTCGGGACTACGCCGTCTGTTCCTACGAGTCACATTGGTCCCGTGCGAGGTGTTCGTGACCCTTACGGGACCCTTTTGTGGCTGTTTTACATTTTCACCCTTCGATGGCATGTTTTTATGCTTAAGTTTATTTTTTTGCAAATTTACGTCGTACACTCCAATCGGGAGCCCCGTGACTACGCGGTCGGTTCCTACGAGTCACATTGGTCCCGTACGAGGTCTTCGTGACTCTTACGGGACCGTTTTAAGGCTGTTTTACATTTTCACCCTTCGATGACATGTTTTTATGCTTAAGTTTATTTTTTTGCAAATTTACGTCGTACACTCCAACCGGGAGCCTCGGGACAACGCCGTCTGTTCCTACGAGTCACATTGGTCCCGTGCGAGGTGTTTGTGACTCTTACGGGACCCTTTTGTGGCTGTTTTACATTTTCACCCTTCGATGGCAAGTTTTTATGCTCAAGTTTATTTTTTTGCAAATTTACGTCGTACACTCCAACCGGGAGCCCCGTGACTACGCGGTCGGTTCCTACGAGTCACATTTGTCCCGTACGAGGTGTTTGTGACTCTTACGGGACCGTTTTAAGGCTGTTTTACGTTTTCACCCTTCGATGGGATGTTTTTTTGCGTAAGTCTAATTTTTTGGAAATTTACGGCATACACTCCAACCGGGAGTCCCGTGTCTACGCGGTCGGTTCATACGAGTCACATTGGTCCCGTGCGAGGTGTTCGTGACTCTTACGGGACCGTTTTATGACTGTTTTTCATTTTCACCCTTCGATGGCATTTTTTTACTCCAACCGGGAGCCCCGTGACTACGTCGTCTGTTCCAATGAGTCACATTGGTCCCGTACGAGGTGTTCGTAACTCTTACGGGACCGTTTTAAGGTTGTTTTACGTTTTCACCCTTTGATGGCATGTTTTTATGCTAAAGTTATTTTTTTTTGCAAATTTACGTCGTACACTCCAACCGGGAGCCTCGGGACTACGTCGTCTGTTCCTACGAGTCACATTGGTCCCGTGCGAGGTGTTCGTGACTCTTACGGGACCCTTTTGTGGCTGTTTTACATTTTCACCCTTCGATGACATGTTTTTATGCTTAAGTTTATTTTTTTGCAAATTTACGTCGTACACTCCAACCGGGAGCCCCGTGACTACGCGGTCGGTTCCTACGAGTCACATTGGTCCCGTACGAGGTGTTCGTGACTCTTACGGGACCGTTTTAAGGCTGTTTTATGTTTTCACCCTTCGATGGCATGTTTTTATGCTTAAGTCTAATTTTTTGGAAATTTACGTCGTACACTCCAACCGGCAGTCCCGTGTCTACACGGTCGGTTCCTACAAGTCACATTGGTCCCGTGCGAGGCGTTCGTGACTCTTACGGGACCGTTTTAAGGCTCTTTTACATTTTCACCCTTCGATGGCATGTTTTTATGCTCAAGTTTATTTTTTTGCAAATTTACGTCGTGCACTCCAACCGGGAGCCCCGTGACTACGTCGTCTGTTCCAATGAGTCACATTGGTCCCGTACGAGGTGTTCGTAACTCTTACGGGACCGTTTTAAGGTTGTTTTACGTTTTCACCCTTTGATGGCATGTTTTTATGCTCAAGTTTATTTTTTTGCAAATTTACGTCGTACACTCCAACCGGGAGCCTCGGGACTACGCCGTCTGTTCCTACGAGTCACCTTGGTCCCGTGTGAGGTGTTCGTGACTCTTACGGGACCATTTTGTGGCTTTTTACATTTTCACCCTTCGATGGCATGTTTTTATGCTTAAGTTTATTTTTTTGCAAATTTACGTCGTACACTCCAACCGGGAGCCTCGGGACTACGCCGTCGGTTCCTACGAGTCACATTGGTCCCATGGGAGGTATTCGTGACTCTTACGGGACCGTTTTAAGGCTATTTTTCATTTTCACCCTTCGATGGCATGTTTTTATACTTTAAGTCTATTTTTTTGCAAATTTACGTCGTACACTCCAACCGGGAGCACCGTGACTACGCCGTCTGTTCCTACGAGTCACATTGGTCCCGTACGAGGTGTTCGTAACTCTTACGAGACCGTTTTAAGCCTATTTTACCTTTTCACCCTTCGGTGGCATGTTTTTATGCTTAAGTTTATTTTTTTGCAAATTTATGTCGTACACTCCAACCGGGAGCCTCGGGACTACGCCGTCTGTTCCTACGAGTCACATTGGATCCGTGCGAGGTGTTCGTGACTCTTACGGGGACCCTTTTGGGGCTGTTTTACATTTTCACTCTTCGTTGGCATGTTTTTATGCTTAAGTCTAATTTTTTGGAAATTTACGTCGTACACTCCAACCGGGAGTCCCGTGTCTACGGGGTCGGTTCCTACAAGTCACATTGGTCCCGTGCGAGGCGTTCGTGACTCTTACGGGACCGTTTTAAGGCTCTTTTACATTTTCACCCTTCGATGGCATGTTTTTATGCTCAAGTTTATTTTTTTGCAAATTTACGTCGTACACTCCAACCGGGAGCCTCGGGACTACGCCGTCTGTTCCTACGAGTCACATTGGTCCCGTGTGAGGTGTTCGTGACTCTTACGGGACCATTTTGTGGCTGTTTTACATTTTCACCCTTCGATGGCATGTTTTTATGCTTAAGTTTATTTTTTTGCAAATTTACGTCGTACACTCCAACCGGGAGCCTCGGGACTACGCCGTCTGTTCCTACGAGTCACATTGGTCCCGTGCGAGGTGTTCGTGACTCTTACGGGACCCTTTGTTGCTGTTTTACATTTTCACCCTTCGATGGCATGTTTTTATGCTTAAGTTTATTTTTTGGCAAATTTACGACGTACACTCCAACCGGGAGCCCCGTGACTACGCCGTCTGTTCCAACGAGTCACATTGGTCCCGTACGAGGTGTTCGTAACTCTTACGGGTCCGTTATAAGGTTGTTTTACGTTTTCACCCTTCGATGGCATGTTTTTATGCTCAAGTTTATTTTTTTGCAAATTTAGGTCGTACACTCAAACCGGAGCCGCGGGACTACGCCGTCTACTCCTACGAGTCACATTGGTCCCGTGGGAGTTGTTCGTGACTCTTGCGGGGCCGTTTTGTGGCTATTTTACATTTTCACCCTTCGATGGCATGTTTTTATGCTTAAGTTTATTTTTTTGCAAATTTACGTCGTACACTCCAACCGGGAGCCTCGGGACTACGCCGTCTGTTCCTACGAGTCACATTGGTCCCGTGCGAGGTGTTCGTGACTCTTACGGGACCCTTTTGTTGCTGTTTTACATTTTCACCCTTCGATGGCATGTTTTTATGCTTAAGTTTATTTTTTGGCAAATTTACGACGTACACTCCAACCGGGAGCCCCGTGACTACGCCGTCTGTTCCAACGAGTCACATTGGTCCCGTACGAGGTGTTCGTAACTCTTACGGGTCCGTTATAAGGTTGTTTTACGTTTTCACCCTTCGATGGCATGTTTTTATGCTCAAGTTAATTTTTTTGCAAATTTAGGTCGTACACTCAAACGGGAGCCTCGGGACTACGCCGTCTACTCCTACGAGTCACATTGGTCCCGTGGGAGTTGTTCGTGACTCTTGCCTAGGCCGTTTTTTGGCTATTTTACATTTTCACCCTTCGATGGCATGTTTTTATGCTTAAGTTTATTTTTTTGCAAATTTACGTCGTACACTCCAACCGGGAGCCTCAGGACTACGCCGTCTGTTCCTACGAGTCACATTGGTCCCGTGCGAGGTGTTCGTGACTCTTACGGGACCCTTTTGTTGCTGTTTTACATTTTCACCCTTCGATGGCATGTTTTTATGCTTAAGTTTATTTTTTGGCAAATTTACGACGTACACTCCAACCGGGAGCCCCGTGACTACGCCGTCTGTTCCAACGAGTCACATTGGTCCCGTACGAGGTGTTCGTAACTCTTACGGGTCCGTTATAAGGTTGTTTTACGTTTTCACCCTTCGATGGCATGTTTTTATGCTCAAGTTTATTTTTTTGCAAATTTAGGTCGTGCACTCAAACGGGAGCCTAGGGACTACGCCGTCTACTCCTACGAGTCACATTGGTCCCGGGGGAGTTGTTCGTGACTCTTGCGGGGCCGTTTTGTGGCTATTTTACATTTTCACCCTTCGATGGCATGTTTTTATGCTTAAGTTTATTTTTTTGCAAATTTACGTCGTACACTCCAACCGGGAGCCTCGGGACTACGCCGTCTGTTCCTACGAGTCACATTGGTCCCGTGCGAGGTGTTCGTGACTCTTACGGGACCCTTTTGTGGCTTTTTTACACTTTCACCATTCGATGGCATGTTTTTATGCTTAAGTTTATTTTTTTGCAAATTTACGTCGTACACTCCAACCGGGAGCCCCGTGACTACGCCGTCTGTTCCTACGAGTCACATTGGTCCCGTGCGAGGTGTTCGTGACTCTTACGGGACCCTTTTGTGGCTTTTTTACACTTTCACCATTCGATGGCATGTTTTTATGCTTAAGTTTATTTTTTTGCAAATTTACGTCGTACACTCCAACCGGGAGCCCCGTGACTACGCGGTCGGTTCCTATGAGTCACATTGGTCCCGTACGAGGTGTTCGTGACTCTTACGGGATCGTTTTAAGGCTGTTTAATGTTTTCACCCTTCGATGGCATGTTTTTATGCTTAAGTCTAATTTTTTGGAAATTTACATCGTACACTCCAACCGGGAGTCCCGTGTCTACGTGGTCGGTTCCTACGAGTCACATTGGTCCCGTGTGAGGTGTTCGTGACTCTTACGGGACCGTTTTAAAGCTGTTTTACGTTTTCTCTATTCGATGGCATGTTTTTATACTTTAAGTCTATTTTTTTGCAAATTTACGTCGTACACTCCAACCGGGAGCACCGTGACTACGCCGTCTGTTCCTACGAGTCACATTGGTCCCGTACGAGGTGTTCGTAACTCTTACAGGACCGTTTTAAGCCTATTTTACATTTTCACCCTTCGATGGCATGTTTTTATGCTTAAGTTTATTTTTTTGCAAATTTACGTCGTACACTCCAACCGGAAGCCTCGGGACTACGCCGTCTGTTCCTACGAGTCACATTGGTCCCGTGCGAGGTGTTCGTGACCCTTACGGGACCCTTTTGTGGCTGTTTTACATTTTCACCCTTCGATGGCATGTTTTTATGCTTAAGTTTATTTTTTTGCAAATTTACGTCGTACACTCCAATCGGGAGCCCCGTGACTACGCGGTCGGTTCCTACGAGTCACATTGGTCCCGTACGAGGTCTTCGTGACTCTTACGGGACCGTTTTAAGGCTGTTTTACATTTTCACCCTTCGATGACATGTTTTTATGCTTAAGTTTATTTTTTTGCAAATTTACGTCGTACACTCCAACCGGGAGCCTCGGGACAACGCCGTCTGTTCCTACGAGTCACATTGGTCCCGTGCGAGGTGTTCGTGACTCTTACGGGACCCTTTTGTAGCTGTTTTACATTTTCACCCTTCGATGGCATGTTTTTATGCTCAAGTTTATTTTTTTGCAAATTTACGTCGTACACTCCAACCGGGAGCCCCGTGACTACGCGGTCGGTTCCTACGAGTCACATTTGTCCCGTACGAGGTGTTTGTGACTCTTACGGGACCGTTTTAAGGCTGTTTTACGTTTTCACCCTTCGATGGGATGTTTTTTTGTGTAAATCTAATTTTTTGGAAATTTACGGCATACACTCCAACCGGGAGTCCCGTGTCTACGCGGTCGGTTCATACGAGTCACATTGGTCCCGTGCGAGGTGTTCGTGACTCTTACGGGACCGTTTTATGACTGTTTTTCATTTTCACCCTTCGATGGCATTTTTTTACTCCAACCGGGAGCCCCGTGACTACGTCGTCTGTTCCAATGAGTCACATTGGTCCCGTACGAGGTGTTCGTAACTCTTACGGGACCGTTTTAAGGTTGTTTTACGTTTTCACCCTTTGATGGCATGTTTTTATGCTAAAGTTTATTTTTTTTGCAAATTTACGTCGTACACTCCAACCGGGAGCCTCGGGACTACGTCGTCTGTTCCTACGAGTCACATTGGTCCCGTGCGAGGTGTTCGTGACTCTTACGGGACCCTTTTGTGGCTGTTTTACATTTTCACCCTTCGATGACATGTTTTTATGCTTAAGTTTATTTTTTTGCAAATTTACGTCGTACACTCCAACCGGGAGCCCCGTGACTACGCGGTCGGTTCCTACGAGTCACATTGGTCCCGTACGAGGTGTTCGTGACTCTTACGGGACCGTTTTAAGGCTGTTTTATGTTTTCACCCTTCGATGGCATGTTTTTATGCTTAAGTCTAATTTTTTGGAAATTTACGTCGTACACTCCAACCGGCAGTCCCGTGTCTACACGGTCGGTTCCTACAAGTCACATTGGTCCCGTGCGAGGCGTTCGTGACTCTTACGGGACCGTTTTAAGGCTCTTTTACATTTTCACCCTTCGATGGCATGTTTTTATGCTCAAGTTTATTTTTTTGCAAATTTACGTCGTGCACTCCAACCGGGAGCCTCGGGACTACGCCGTCTGTTCCTACGAGTCACATTGGTCCCGTGCGAGGTGTTCGTGACTCTTACGGGACCCTTTTGTGGCTTTTTTACACTTTCACCCTATGATGGCATGTTTTTATGCTCAAGTTTATTTTTTTTGCAAATTTACGTCGTACACTCCAACCGGGAGCCTCGGGACTACGTCGTCTGTTCCTACGAGTCACATTGGTTCCGTGCGAGGTGTTCGTGACTCTTACGGGACCCTTTTGTGGCTGTTTTACATTTTCACCCTTCGATGACATGTTTTTATGCTTAAGTTTATTTTTTTGCAAATTTACGTCGTACACTCCAACCGGGAGTCCCGTGTCTACGCGGTCGGTTCCTACGAGTCACATTGGTCCCATGGGAGGTATTCGTGACTCTTACGGGACCGTTTTAAGGCTATTTTTCATTTTCACCCTTCGATGGCATGTTTTTATACTTTAAGTCTATTTTTTTGCAAATTTACGTCGTACACTCCAACCGGGAGCACCGTGACTACGCCGTCTGTTCCTACGAGTCACATTGGTCCCGTACGAGGTGTTCGTAACTCTTACGAGACCGTTTTAAGCCTATTTTACCTTTTCACCCTTCGGTGGCATGTTTTTATGCTTAAGTTTATTTTTTTGCAAATTTATGTCGTACACTCCAACCGGGAGCCTCGGGACTACGCCGTCTGTTCCTACGAGTCACATTGGTTCCGTGCGAGGTGTTCGTGACTCTTACGGGGACCCTTTTGGGGCTGTTTTACATTTTCACTCTTCGTTGGCATGTTTTTATGCTTAAGTCTAATTTTTTGGAAATTTACGTCGTACACTCCAACCGGGAGTCCCGTGTCTACGCGGTCGGTTCCTACGAGTCACATTGGTCCCGTGCGAGGTGTTCGTGACTCTTACGGGACCGTTTTAAGGCTGTTTTTCATTTTCACCCTTCGATGGCATTTTTTTACTTTAAGTCCATTTTTTTGCAAATTTACGTCGTACACTCCAACCGGGAGCCCCGTGACTACGCCGTCTGTTCCAACGAGTCACATTGGTCCCGTACGAGGTGTTCGTAACTCTTACGGGTCCGTTTTAAGATTGTTTTACGTTTTCACCCTTCGATGGCATGTTTTTATGCTCAAGTTTATTTTTTTGCAAATTTATGTCGTACACTCAAACGGGAGCCTCGGGACTACGCCGTCTGTTCCTACGAGTCACATTGGTCCCGTGGGAGGTGTTCGTGACTCTTGCGGGGCCGTTTTGTGGCTATTTTACATTTTCACCCTTCGATGGCATTTTTTATGCTTAAGTTTATTTTTTTGCAAATTTACGTCGTACACTCCAACCGGGAGCCTCGGGACTACGCCGTCTGTTCCTACGAGTCACATTGGTCCCGGGCGAGGTGTTCGTGACTCTTACGGGACCCTTTTGTGGCTTTTTTACACTTTCACCCTTCGATGGCATGTTTTTATGCTTAAGTTTATTTTTTTGCAAATTTACGTCGTACACTCCAACCGGGAGCCCCGTGACTACGCGGTCGGTTCCTACGAGTCACATTGGTCCCGTACGAGGTGTTCGTGACTCTTACGGCACCGTTTTAAGGCTGTTTTATGTTTTCACCCTTCGATGGCATGTTTTTATGCTAATGTCTAATTTTTTGGAAATTTACATCGTACACTCCAACCGGGAGTCCCGTGTCTACGTGGTCGGTTCCTACGAGTCACATTTGTCCCGTGTGAGGTGTTCGTGACTCTTACGAGACCGTTTTAAGGCTGTTTTACGTTTTCTCCATTCGATGTCATGTTTTTATACTTTAAGTCTATTTTTTTGCAAATTTACGTCGTACACTCCAACCGGGAGCACCGTGACTACGCCGTCTGTTCCTACGAGTCACATTGGTCCCGTACGAGGTGTTCGTAACTCTTACGGGACCGTTTTAAGCCTATTTTACATTTTCACCCTTCGATGGCATGTTTTTATGCTTAAGTTTATTTTTTTGCAAATTTACGTCGTACACTCCAACCGGAAGCCTCGGGACTACGCCGTCTGTTCCTACGAGTCACATTGGTCCCGTGCGAGGTGTTCGTGACACTTACGGGACCCTTTTGTGGCTGTTTTACATTTTCACCCTTCGATGGCATGTTTTTATGCTTAAGTTTATTTTTTTGCAAATTTACGTCGTACACTCCAATCGGGAACCCCGTGACTACGCGGTCGGTTCCTACGAGTCACATTGGTCCCGTACGAGGTGTTCGTGACTCTTACGGGACCGTTTTAAGGCTGTTTTACGTTTTCACCCTTCGATGACATGTTTTTATGCTTAAGTTTAGTTTTTTGCAAATTTACGTCGTACACTCCAACCGGGAGCCTCGGGACAACGCCGTCTGTTCCTACGAGTCACATTGGTCCCGTGCGAGGTGTTCGTGACTCTTACAGGACCCTTTTGTGGCTGTTTTACATTTTCACCCTTCGATGGCATGTTTTTATGCTTAAGTTTATTTTTTTGCAAATTTACGTCGTACACTCCAACCGGGAGCCCCGTGACTACGCGGTCGGTTCCTACGAGTCACATTGGTCCCGTACGAGGTGTTTGTGACTCTTACGGGACCGTTTTAAGGTTGTTTTACGTTTTCACCCTTCGATGGGATGTTTTTTTGCATAAGTCTAATTTTTTGGAAATTTACGGCATACACTCCAACCGGGAGTCCCGTGTCTACGCGGTCGGTTCATACGAGTCACATTGGTCCCGTGCGAGGTGTTCGTGACTCTTACGGGACCGTTTTAAGACTATTTTTCATTTTCACCCTTCGATGGCATTTTTTTACTCCAACCGGGAGCCCCGTGACTACGTCGTCTGTTCCAACGAGTCACATTGGTCCCGTACGAGGTGTTCGTAACTCTTACGTGACCGTTTTAAGGCTGTTTTATGTTTTCACCCTTCGATGGCATGTATTTATGCTTAAGTCTAATTTTTTGGAAATTTACGTCGTACACTCCAACCGGCAGTCCCGTGTCTACGCGGTCGGTTCCTACGAGTCACATTGGTCCCGTGCGAGGCGTTCGTGACTCTTACGGGACCGTTTTAAGGCTCTTTTACATTTTCACCCTTCGATGGCATGTTTTTATGCTCTATTTTATTTTTTTGCAAATTTACGTCTTACACTCCAACCGGGAGCCTCGGGACTACGCCGTCTGTTCCTACGAGTCACATTGGTCCCGTGCGAGGTGTTCGTTACTCTTAAGGGACCGTTTTAAAGCTGTTTTACGTTTTCACCCTTCGATGGGATGTTTTTTTGCATAAGTCTAATTTTTTGGAAATTTACGGCATACACTCCAACCGGGAGTCCCGTGTCTACGCGGTTGGTTCATACGAGTCACATTGGTCCCGTGCGAGGTGTTCGTGACTCTTACGGGACCGTTTTAAGACTGTTTTTCATTTTCACCCTTCGATGGCATTTTTTTACTCCAACCGGGAGCCCCGTGACTACGTCGTCTGTTCCAACGAGTCACATTGGTCCCGTACGAGGTGTTCGTAACTCTTACGGGACCGTTTTAAGGTTGTTTTACGTTTTCACCCTTTGATGGCATGTTTTTATGCTCAAGTTTATTTTTTTGTGAAATTTACGTCGTACACTCCAACCGGGAGCCTCGGGACGACGTCGTCTGTTCCTACGAGTCACATTGGTCCCGTGCGAGGTGTTCGTGACTCTTACGGGACCCTTTTGTGGCTGTTTTACGTTTTCACCCTTCGATGACATGTTTTTATGCTTAAGTTTATTTTTTTGCCAATTTACGTCGTACGCTCCAACCGGGAGCCCCGTGACTACGCGGTCGGTGCCTACGAGTCACATTGGTCCCGTACGAGGTGTTCGTTACTCTTACGGGACCGTTTTCAGGCTGTTTTATGTTTTCACCCTTCGATGGCATGTTTTTATGCTTAAGTCTAATTTTTTGGAAATTTACGTCGTACACTCCAACCGGCAGTCCCGTGTCTACACGGTCGGTTCCTACGAGTCACATTGGTCCCGTGCGAGGCGTTCGTGACTCTTACGGGACCGTTTTAAGGCTCTTTTACATTTTCACCCTTCGATGGCATGTTTTTATGCTCAAGTTTATTTTTTTGCAAATTTACGTCGTACACTCCAACCGGGAGCCTCGGGACTACGCCGTCTGTTCCTACGAGTCACCTTGGTCCCGTGTGAGGTGTTCGTGACTCTTACGGGACCATTTTGTGGCTATTTTACATTTTCACCCTTCGATGGCATGTTTTTATGCTTAAGTTTATTTTTTTGCAAATTTACGTCGTACACTCCAACCGGGAGCCTCGGGACTACGCCGTCTGTTCCTACGAGTCACATTGGTCCCGTGCGAGGTGTTCGTGACTCTTACGGGACCCTTTTGTGGCTGTTTTACATTTTCACCCTTCGATGGCATGTTTTTATGCTTAAGTTTATTTTTTTGCAAATTTACGTCGTACACTCCAACCGGGAGCCCCGTGACTACGCGGTCGGTTCCTACGAGTCACATTGGTCCCATGGGAGGTATTCGTGACTCTTACGGGACCGTTTTAAGGCTGTTTTATGTTTTCACCCTTCAATGGCATGTATTTATGCTTAAGTCTAATTTTTTGGAAATTTACGTCGTACACTCCAACCGGCAGTCCCGTGTCTACGCGGTCGGTTCCTACGAGTCACATTGGTCCCGTACGAGGTGTTCGTGACTCTTACGGGACCGTTTTAAGGCTGTTTTACGTTTTCACCCTTCGATGACATGTTTTTATGCTTAAGTTTAGTTTTTTGCAAATTTACGTCGTACACTCCAACCGGGAGCCTCGGGACAACGCCGTCTGTTCCTACGAGTCACATTGGTCCCGTGCGAGGTGTTCGTGACTCTTACGGGACCGTTTTAAGGCTGTTTTACGTTTTCACCCTTTGATGGGATGTTTTTTTGCGTAAGTCTAATTTTTTGGAAATTTACGGCATACACTCCAACCGGGAGTCCCGTGTCTACGCGGTCGGTTCATACGAGTCACATTGGTCCCGTGCGAGGTGTTCGTGACTCTTACGGGACCGTTTTAAGACTATTTTTCATTTTCACCCTTCGATGGCATTTTTTTACTCCAACCGGGAGCCCCGTGACTACGTCGTCTGTTCCAACGAGTCACATTGGTCCCGTACGAGGTGTTCGTAACTCTTACGGGACCGTTTTAAGGTTGTTTTACGTTTTCACCCTTTGATGGCATGTTTTTATGCTCAAGTTTATTTTTTTTGCAAATTTACGTCGTACACTCCAACCGGGAGCCTCGGGACTACGTCGTCTGTTCCTACGAGTCACATTGGTCCCGTGCGAGGTGTTCGTGACTCTTACGGGACCCTTTTGTGGCTGTTTTACATTTTCACCCTTCGATGACATGTTTTTATGCTTAAGTTTATTTTTTTGCAAATTTACGTCGTACACTCCAACCGGGAGCCCCGTGACTACGCGGTCGGTTCCTACGAGTCACATTGGTCCCGTACGAGGTTTTTGTGACTCTTACGGGACCGTTTTATGGCTGTTTTACGTTTTCACCCTTCGATGGGACGTTTTTTTGCGTAAGTCTAATTTTTTGGAAATTTACGGCATACACTCCAACCGGGAGTCCCGTGTCTACGCGGTCGGTTCATACGAGTCACATTGGTCCCGTGCGAGGTGTTCGTGACTCTTACGGGACCGTTTTAAGACTATTTTTCATTTTCACCCTTCGATGGCATTTTTTTACTCCAACTGGGAGCCCCGTGACTACGTCGTCTGTTCCAACGAGTCACATTGGTCCCGTACGAGGTGTTCGTAACTCTTACGGGACCGTTTTAAGGTTGTTTTACGTTTTCACCCTTTGATGGCATGTTTTTATGCTCAAGTTTATTTTTTTTGCAAATTTACGTCGTACACTCCAACCGGGAGCCTCGGGACTACGTCGTCTGTTCCTACGAGTCACATTGGTCCCGTGCGAGGTGTTCGTGACTCTTACGGGACCCTTTTGTGGCTGTTTTACATTTTCACCCTTCGATGACATGTTTTTATGCTTAAGTTTATTTTTTTGCAAATTTACGTCGTACACTCCAATCGGGAGCCCCGTGACTACGCGGTCGGTTCCTACGAGTCACATTGGTCCCGTACGAGGTGTTCGTGACTCTTACGGGACCGTTTTAAGGCTGTTTTATGTTTTCACCCTTCGATGGCATGTTTTTATGCTTAAGTCTAATTTTTTGGAAATTTACGTCGTACACTCCAACCGGCAGTCCCGTGTCTACACGGTCGGTTCCTACGAGTCACATTGGTCCCGTGCGAGGCGTTCGTGACTCTTACGGGACCGTTCTAAGGCTCTTTTACATTTTCACCCTTCGATGGAATGTTTTTATGCTCAAGTTTATTTTTTTGCAAATTTACGTCGTACACTCCAATCGGGAGCCTCGGGACTACGCCGTCTGTTCCTACGAGTCACATTGGTCCCGTGTGAGGTGTTCGTGACTCTTACGGGACCATTTTGTGGCTGTTTTACATTTTCACCCTTCGATGGCATGTTTTTATGCTTAAGTTTATTTTTTTGCAAATTTACGTCGTACACTCCAACCGGGAGCCTCGGGACTACGCCATCTGTTCCTACGAGTCACATTGGTCCCGTGCGAGGTGTTCGTGACTCTTACGGGACCCTTTTGTGGCTGTTTTACATTTTCACCCTTCGATGGCATGTTTTTATGCTTAAGTTTATTTTTTTGCAAATTTACGTCGTACACTCCAACCGGGAGCCCCGTGACTACGCGGTCGGTTCCTACGAGTCACATTGGTCCCGTACGAGGTGTTCGTGACTCTTACGGGACCGTTTTAAGGCTGTTTTAAGTTTTCACCCTTCGATGGCATGTTTTTATGCTTAAGTCTAATTTTTTGAAAATTTACGTCGTACACTCCAACTGGGAGTCCCGTGTCTACGCGGTCGGTTCCTACGAGTCACATTGGTCCCATGGGAGGTATTCGTGACTCTTACGGGACCGTTTTAAGGCTATTTTTCGTTTTCACCCTTCGATGGCATGTTTTTATACTTTAAGTCTATTTTTTTGCAAATTTACGTCGTACACTCCAACCGGGAGCACCGTGACTACGCCGTCTGTTCCTACGAGTCACATTGGTCCCGTACGAGGTGTTCGTAACTCTTACGAGACCGTTTTAAGCCTATTTTACCTTTTCACCCTTCGGTGGCATGTTTTTATGCTTAAGTTTATTTTTTTGCAAATTTACGTCGTACACTCCAACCGGGAGCCTCGGGACAACGCCGTCTGTTCCTACGAGTCACATTGGTCCCGTGCGAGGTGTTCGTGACTCTTACGGGACCCTTTTGTGGCTGTTTTACATTTTCACCCTTCGATGGCATGTTTTTATGCTTAAGTTTATTTTTTTGCAAATTTACGTCGTACACTCCAACCGGAAGCCTCGGGACTACGCCGTCTGTTCCTACGAGTCACATTGGTCCCGTGCGAGGTGTTTGTGACTCTTACGGGACCCTTTTGTGGCTGTTTTACATTTTCACCCTTCGATGGCATGTTTTTATGCTTAAGTTTATTTTTTTGCAAATTTACGTCGTACACTCCAATCGGGAGCCCCGTGACTACGCGGTCGGTTCCTACGAGTCACATTGGTCCCGTACGAGGTGTTCGTGACTCTTACGGGACCGTTTTAAGGCTGTTTTTTGTTTTCACCCTTCGATGACATGTTTTTATGCTTAAGTTTAGTTTTTTGCAAATTTACGTCGTACACTCCAACCGGGAGCCTCGGGACAACGCCGTCTGTTCCTACGAGTCACATTGGTCCCGTGCGAGGTGTTCGTGACTCTTACAGGACCCTTTTGTGGCTGTTTAACATTTTCACCCTTCGATGGCATGTTTTTATGCTTAAGTTTATTTTTTTGCAAATTTACGTCGTACACTCCAACCGGGAGACCCGTGACTACGCGGTCGGTTCCTACGAGTCACATTGGTCCCGTACGAGGTGTTTGTGACTCTTAGGGGACCGTTTTAAGGCTGTTTTACGTTTTCACCCTTCGATGGGATGTTTTTTTGCGTAAGTCTAATTTTTTGGAAATTTACGGCATACACTCCAACCGGGAGTCCCGTGTCTACGCGGTCGGTTCATACGAGTCACATTGGTCCCGTGCGAGGTGTTCGTGACTCTTACGGGACCGTTTTAAGACTGTTTTTCATTTTCACCCTTCGATGGCATTTTTTTACTCCAACCGGGAGCCCCGTGACTACGTCGTCTGTTCCAACGAGTCACATTGGTCCCGTACGAGGTGTTCGTAACTCTTACGGGACCGTTTTAAGGTTGTATTACGTTTTCACCCTTTGATGGCATGTTTTTATGCTCAAGTTTATTTTTTTTGCAAATTTACGTCGTACACTCCAACCGGGAGCCTCGGGACTACGTCGTCTGTTCCTACGAGTCACATTGGTCCCGTGCGAGGTGTTCGTGACTCTTACGGGACCCTTTTGTGGCTGTTTTACATTTTCACCCTTCGATGACATGTTTTTATGCTTAAGTTTATTTTTTTGCAAATTTACGTCGTACACTCCAACCGGGAGCCTCGTGACTACGCGGTCGGTTCCTACGAGTCACATTGGTCCCGTACGAGGTGTTCGTGACTCTTACGGGACCGTTTTAAGGCTGTTTTATGTTTTCACCCTTCGATGGCATGTTTTTATGCTTAAGTCTAATTTTTTGGAAATTTACGTCGTACACTCCAACCGGCAGTCCCGTGTCTACACGGTCGGTTCCTACGAGTCACATTGGTCCCGTGCGAGGCGTTCGTGACTCTTACGGGACCGTTTTAAGGCTCTTTTACATTTTCACCCTTCGATGGAATGTTTTTATGCTCAAGTTTATTTTTTTGCAAATTTACGTCGTACACTCCAACCGGGAGCCTCGGGACTACGCCGTCTATTCCTACGAGTCACATTGGTCCCGTCTGAGGTGTTCGTGACTCTTACGGGACCATTTTGTGGCTGTTTTACATTTTCACCCTTCGATGGCATGTTTTTATGCTTAAGTTTATTTTTTTGCAAATTTACGTCGTACACTCCAACCGGGAGCCTCGGGACTACGCCGTCTGTTCCTACGAGTCACATTGGTCCCGTGCGAGGTGTTCGTGACTCTTACGGGACCCTTTTGTGGCTGTTTTACATTTTCACCCTTCGATGGCATGTTTTTATGCTTAAGTTTATTTTTTTGCAAATTTACGTCGTACACTCCAATCGGGACCCCGTGACTACGCGGTCGGTTCCTACGAGTCACATTGGTCCCGTACGAGGTGTTCGTGACTCTTACGGGACCGTTTTAAGGCTGTTTTAAGTTTTCACCCTTCGATGGCATGTTTTTATGCTTAAGTCTAATTTTTTGAAAATTTACGTCGTACACTCCAACCGGGAGTCCCGTGTCTACGCGGTCGGTTCCTACGAGTCACATTGGTCCCATGGGAGGTATTCGTGACTCTTACGGGACCGTTTTAAGGCTATTTTTCGTTTTCACCCTTCGATGGCATGTTTTTATACATTAAGTCTATTTTTTTGCAAATTTACGTCGTACACTCCAACCGGGAGCACGGTGACTACGCCGTCTGTTCCTACGAGTCACATTGGTCCCGTACGAGGTGTTGGTAACTCTTACGAGACCGTTTTAAGCCTATTTTACCTTTTCACCCTTCGGTGGCATGTTTTTATGCTTAAGTTTATTTTTTTGCAAATTTACGTCGTACACTCCAACCGGGAGCCTCGGGACAACGCCGTCTGTTCCTACGAGTCACATTGGTCCCGTGCGAGGTGTTCGTGACTCTTACGGGACCCTTTTGTGGCTGTTTTACATTTTCACCCTTCGATGGCATGTTTTTATGCTTAAGTTTATTTTTTTGCAAATTTACGTCGTACACTCCAACCGGAAGCCTCGGGACTACGCCGTCTGTTCCTACGAGTCACATTGGTCCCGTGCGAGGTGTTCGTGACTCTTACGGGACCCTTTTGTGGCTGTTTTACATTTTCACCCTTCGATGGCATGTTTTTATGCTTAAGTTTATTTTTTTGCAAATTTACGTCGTACACTCCAATCGGGAGCCCCGTGACTACGCGGTCGGTTCCTACGAGTCACATTGGTCCCGTACGAGGTGTTCGTGACTCTTACGGGACCGTTTTAAGGCTGTTTTTCGTTTTCACCCTTCGATGACATGTTTTTATGCTTAAGTTTAGTTTTTTGCAAATTTACGTCGTACACTCCAACCGGGAGCCTCGGGACAACGCCGTCTGTTCCTACGAGTCACATTGGTCCCGTGCGAGGTGTTCGTGACTCTTACAGGACCCTTTTGTGGCTGTTTAACATTTTCACCCTTCGATGGCATGTTTTTATGCTTAAGTTTATTTTTTTGCAAATTTACGTCGTACACTCCAACCGGGAGCCCCGTGACTACGCGGTCGGTTCCTACGAGTCACATTGGTCCCGTACGAGGTGTTTGTGACTCTTAGGGGACCGTTTTAAGGCTGTTTTACGTTTTCACCCTTCGATGGGATGTTTTTTTGCGTAAGTCTAATTTTTTGGAAATTTACGGCATACACTCCAACCGGGAGTCCCGTGTCTACGCGGTCGGTTCATACGAGTCACATTGGTCCCGTGCGAGGTGTTCGTGACTCTTACAGGACCGTTTTAAGACTGTTTTTCATTTTCACCCTTCGATGGCATTTTTTTACTCCAACCGGGAGCCCCGTGACTACGTCGTCTGTTCCAACGAGTCACATTGGTCCCGTACGAGGTGTTCGTAACTCTTACGGGACCGTTTTAAGGTTGTATTACGTTTTCACCCTTTGATGGCATGTTTTTATGCTCAAGTTTATTTGTTTTGCAAATTTACGTCGTACACTCCAACCGGGAGCCTCGGGACTACGTCGTCTGTTCCTACGAGTCACATTGGTCCCGTGCGAGGTGTTCGTGACTCTTACGGGACCCTTTTGTGGCTGTTTTACATTTTCACCCTTCGATGACATGTTTTTATGCTTAAGTTTATTTTTTTGCAAATTTACGTCGTACACTCCAACCGGGAGCCCCGTGACTACGCGGTCGGTTCCTACGAGTCACATTGGTCCCGTACGAGGTGTTCGTGACTCTTACGGGACCGTTTTAAGGCTGTTTTATGTTTTCACCCTTTGATGGCATGTTTTTATGCTTAAGTCTAATTTTTTGGAAATTTACGTCGTACACTCCAACCGGCAGTCCCGTGTCTACGCGGTCGGTTCCTACGAGTCACATTGGTCCCGTGCGAGGCGTTCGTGACTCTTACGGGACCGTTTTAAGGCTCTTTTACATTTTCACCCTTCGATGGAATGTTTTTATGCTCAAGTTTATTTTTTTGCAAATTTACGTCGTACACTCCAACCGGGAGCCTCGGGACTACGCCGTCTATTCCTACGAGTCACATTGGTCCCGTGTGAGGTGTTCGTGACTCTTACGGGACCATTTTGTGGCTGTTTTACATTTTCACCCTTCGATGGCATGTTTTTATGCTTAAGTTTATTTTTTTGCAAATTTACGTCGTACACTCCAACCGGGAGCCTCGGGACTACGCCGTCTGTTCCTACGAGTCACATTGGTCCCGTGCGAGGTGTTCGTGACTCTTACGGGACCCTTTTGTGGCTGTTTTACATTTTCACCCTTCGATGGCATGTTTTTATGCTTAAGTTTATTTTTTTGCAAGTTTACGTCGTACACTCCAATCGGGAGCCCCGTGACTACGCGGTCGGTTACTACGAGTCACATTGGTCCCGTACGAGGTGTTCGTGACTCTTACGGGACCGTTTTAAGGCTGTTTTAAGTTTTCACCCTTCGATGGCATGTTTTTATGCTTAAGTCTAATTTTTTGAAAATTTACGTCGTACACTCCAACCGGGAGTCCCGTGTCTACGCGGTCGGTTCCTACGAGTCACATTGGTCCCATGGGAGGTATTCGTGACTCTTACGGGACCGTTTTAAGGCTATTTTTCGTTTTCACCCTTCGATGGCATGTTTTTATACTTTAAGTCTATTTTTTTGCAAATTTACGTCGTACACTCCAACCGGGAGCACGGTGACTACGCCGTCTGTTCCTACGAGTCACATTGGTCCCGTACGAGGTGTTCGTAACTCTTACGAGACCGTTTTAAGCCTATTTTACCTTTTCACCCTTCGGTGGCATGTTTTTATGCTTAAGTTTATTTTTTTGCAAATTTACATCGTACACTCCAACCGGGAGCCTCGGGACAACGTCGTCTGTTCCTACGAGTCACATTGGTCCTGTGCGATGTGTTCGTGACTCTTACGGGACCCTTTTGTGGCGGTTTTACATTTTCACCCTTCGATGGCATGTTTTTATGCTTAAGTTTATTTTTTTGCAAATTTACGTCGTACACTCCAACCGGAAGCCTCGGGACTACGCCGTCTGTTCCTACGAGTCACATTGGTCCCGTGCGAGGTGTTCGTGACTCTTACGGGACCCTTTTGTGGCTGTTTTACATTTTCACCCTTCGATGGCATGTTTTTATGCTTAAGTTTATTTTTTTGCAAATTTACGTCGTACACTCCAATCGGGAGCCCCGTGACTACGCGGTCGGTTCCTACGAGTCACATTGGTCCCGTACGAGGTGTTCGTGACTCTTACGGGACCGTTTTAAGGCTGTTTTACGTTTTCACCCTTCGATGACATGTTTTTATGCTTAAGTTTAGTTTTTTGCAAATTTACGTCGTACACTCCAACCGGGAGCCTCGGGACAACGCCGTCTGTTCCTACGAGTCACATTGGTCCCGTGCGAGGTGTTCGTGACTCTTACAGGACCCTTTTGTGGCTGTTTTACATTTTCACCCTTCGATGGCATGTTTTTATGCTTAAGTTTATTTTTTTGCAAATTTACGTCGTACACTCCAACCGGGAGCCCCGTGACTACGCGGTCGGTTCCTACGAGTCACATTGGTCCCGTACGAGGTGTTTGTGACTCTTAGGGGACCGTTTTAAGGCTGTTTTACATTTTCACCCTTCGATGGGATGTTTTTTTGCGTAAGTCTAATTTTTTGGAAATTTACGGCATACACTCCAACCGGGAGTCCCGTGTCTACGCGGTCGGTTCATAAGAGTCACATTGGTCCCGTGCGAGGTGTTCGTGACTCTTACGGGACTGTTTTAAGATTGTTTTTCATTTTCACCCTTCGATGGCATTTTTTTACTCCAACCGGGAGCCCCGTGACTACGTCGTCAGTTCCAACGAGTCACATTGGTCCCGTACGAGGTGTTCGTAACTCTTACGGGACCGTTTTAAGGTTGTTTTACGTTTTCACCCTTTGATGGCCTATTTTTATGCTCAAGTTTATTTTTTTTGCAAATTTACGTCGTACACTCCAACCGGGAGCCTCGGGACTGCGTCGTCTGTTCCTACGATTCACATTGGTCCCGTGCGAGGTGTTCGTGACTCTTACGGGACCCTTTTGTGGCTGTTTTACATTTTCACCCTTCGATGACATGTTTTTATGCTTAAGTTTATTTTTTTGCAAATTTACGTCGTACACTCCAACCGGGAGCCCCGTGACTACGCGGTCGATTCCTACGAGTCACATTGGTCCCGTACGAGGTGTTCGTGACTCTTACGGGACCGTTTTAAGGCTGTTTTATGTTTTCACCCTTCGATGGCATGTTTTTATGCTTAAGTCTAATTTTTTGGAAATTTACGTCGTACACTCCAACCGGCAGTCCCGTGTCTACAGGGTCGGTTCCTACGAGTCACATTGGTCCCGTGCGAGGCGTTCGTGACTCTTACGGGACCGTTTTAAGGCTCTTTTACATTTTCACCCTTCGATGGAATGTTTTTATGCTCAAGTTTATTTTTTTGCAAATTTACGTCGTACACTCCAACCGGGAGCCTCGGGACTACGCCGTCTATTCCTACGAGTCACATTGGTCCCGTGTGAGGTGTTCGTGACTCTTAGGGGACCATTTTGTGGCTGTTTTACATTTTCACCCTTCGATGGCATGTTTTTATGCTTAAGTTTATTTTTTTGCAAATTTACGTCGTACACTCCAACCGGGAGCCTCGGGACTACGCCGTCTGTTCCTACGAGTCACATTGGTCCCGTGCGAGGTGTTCGTGACTCTTACGGGACCCTTTTGTGGCTGTTTTACATTTTCACCCTTCGATGGCATGTTTTTATGCTTAAGTTTATTTTTGAAAATTTACGTCGTACACTCCAACCGGGAGTCCCGTGTCTACGCGGTCGGTTCCTACGAGTCACATTGGTCCCATGGGAGGTATTCGTGACTCTTACGGGACCGTTTTAAGGCTATTTTTCGTTTTCACCCTTCGATGGCATGTTTTTATACTTTAAGTCTATTTTTTTGCAAATTTACTTCGTACACTCCAACCGGGAGCACCGTGACTACGCCGTCTGTTCCTACGAGTCACATTGGTCCCGTACGAGGTGTTCGTAACTCTTACGAGACCGTTTTAAGCCTATTTTACCTTTTCACCCTTCGGTGGCATGTTTTTATGCTTAAGTTTATTTTTTTGCAAATTTACGTCGTACACTCCAACCGGGAGCCTCGGGACAACGCCGTCTGTTCCTACGAGTCACATTGGTCCCGTGCGAGGTGTTCGTGACTCTTACGGGACCCTTTTGTGGCTGTTTTACATTTTCACCCTTCGATGGCATGTTTTTATGCTTAAGTTTATTTTTTTGCAAATTTACGTCGTACACTCCAACCGGAAGCCTCGGGACTACGCCGTCTGTTCCTACGAGTCACATTGGTCCCGTGTGAGGTGTTCGTGACTCTTACGGGACCCTTTTGTGGCTGTTTTACATTTTCACCCTTCGATGGCATGTTTTTATGCTTAAGTTTATTTTTTTGCAAATTTATGTCGTACACTCCAACCGGGAGCCTCGGGACTACGCCGTCTGTTCCTACGAGTCACATTGGTCCCGTGCGAGGTGTTCGTGACTCTTACGGGACCCTTTTGTGGCTGTTTTACATTTTCACCCTTCGATGGCATGTTTTTATGCTTAAGTTTATTTTTTTGCAAATTTACGTCGTACACTCCAATCGGGAGCCCCGTGACTACGCGGTCGGTTCCTACGAGTCACATTGGTCCCGTACGAGGTGTTCGTGACTCTTACGGGACCGTTTTAAGGCTGTTTTACGTTTTCACCCTTCGATGACATGTTTTTATGCTTAAGTTTAGTTTTTTGCAAATTTACGTCGTACACTCCAACCGGGAGCCTCGGGACAACGCCGTCTGTTCCTACGAGTCACATTGGTCCCGTGCGAGGTGTTCGTGACTCTTACAGGACCCTTTTGTGGCTGTTTTACATTTTCACCCTTCGATGGCATGTTTTTATGCTTAAGTTTATTTTTTTGCAAATTTACGTCGTACACTCCAACCGGGAGCCCCGTGACTACGCGGTCGGTTCCTACGAGTCACATTGGTCCCGTACGAGGTGTTTGTGACTCTTACGGGACCGTTTTAAGGTTGTTTTACGTTTTCACCCTTCGATGGGATGTTTTTTTGCGTAAGTCTAATTTTTTGGAAATTTACGGCATACACTCCAACCGGGAGTCCCGTGTCTACGCGGTCGGTTCATACGAGTCACATTGGTCCCGTGCGAGGTGTTCGTGGCTCTTACGGGACCGTTTTAAGACTATTTTTCATTTTCACCCTTCGATGGCATTTTTTTACTCCAACCGGGAGCCCCGTGACTACGTCGTCTGTTCCAACGAGTCACATTGGTCCCGTACGAGGTGTTCGTAACTCTTACGGGACCGTTTAAAGGTTGTTTTACGTTTTCACCCTTTGATGGCATGTTTTTATGCTCAAGTTTATTTTTTTTGCAAATTTACGTCGTACACTCCAACCGGGAGCCTCGGGACTACGTCGTCTGTTCCTACGAGTCACATTGGTCCCGTGCGAGGTGTTCGTGACTCTTACGGGACCCTTTTGTGGCTGTTTTACATTTTCACCCTTCGATGACATGTTTTTATGCTTAAGTTTATTTTTTTGCAAATTTACGTCGTACACTCCAACCGGGAGCCCCGTGACTACGCAGTCCGTTCCTACGAGTCACATTGGTCCCGTACGAGGTGTTCGTGACTCTTACGTGACCGTTTTAAGGCTGTTTTATGTTTTCACCCTTCGATGGCATGTTTTTATGCTTAAGTCTAATTTTTTGGAAATTTACGTCGTACACTCCAACCGGCAGTCCCGTGTCTACGCGGTCGGTTCCTACGAGTCACATTGGTCCCGTGCGAGGCGTTCGTGACTCTTACGGGACCGTTTTAAGCCTCTTTTACATTTTCACCCTTCGATGGCATGTTTTTATGCTCAAGTTTATTTTTTTGCAAATTTACGTCGTACACTCCAACCGGGAGCCTCGAGACTACGCCGTCTGTTCCTACGAGTCACATTGGTCCCGTGTGAGGTGTTCGTGACTCTTACGGGACCATTTTGTGGCTGTTTTACATTTTCACCCTTCGATGGCATGTTTTTATGCTTAAGTTTATTTTTTTGCAAATTTACGTCGTACACTCCAACCGGGAGCCTCGGGACTACGCCGTCTGTTCCTACGAGTCACATTGGTCCCGTGCGAGGTGTTCGTGACTCTTACGGGACCCTTTTGTGGCTGTTTTACATTTTCACCCTTCGATGGCATGTTTTTATGCTTAAGTTTATTTTTTTGCAAATTTACGTCGTACACTCCAACCGGGAGCCCCGTGACTACGCGATCGGTTCCTACGAGTCACATTGGTCCCGTACGAGGTGTTCGTGACTCTTACGGGACCGTTTTAAGGCTGTTTTAAGTTTTCACCCTTCGATGGCATGTTTTTATGCTTAAGTCTAATTTTTTGAAAATTTACGTCGTACACTCCAACCGGGAGTCCCGTGTCTACGCGGTCGGTTCCTACGAGTCACATTGGTCCCATGGGAGGTATTCGTGACTCTTACGGGACCGTTTTAAGGCTATTTTTCGTTTTCACCCTTCGATGGCATGTTTTTATACTTTAAGTCTATTTTTTTGCAAATTTACGTCGTACACTCCAACCGGGAGCACCGTGACTACGCCGTCTGTTCCTACGAGTCACATTGGTCCCGTACGAGGTGTTCGTAACTCTTACGAGATCGTTTTAAGCCAATTTTACCTTTTCACCCTTCGGTGGCATGTTTTTATGCTTAAGTTTATTTTTTTGCAAATTTACGTCGTACACTCCAACCGGGAGCCTCGGGACAACGCCGTCTGTTCCTACGAGTCACATTGGTCCCGTGCGAGGTGTTCGTGACTCTTACGGGACCCTTTTGTGGCTGTTTTACATTTTCACCCTTCGATGACATGTTTTTATGCTTAAGTTTATTTTTTTGTAAATTTACGTCGTACACTCCAACCGGGAGCCCCGTGACTACGCGGTCGGTTCCTACGAGTCATATTGGTCCCGTACGAGGTGTTCGTGACTCTTACGGGACCGTTTTAAGGCTGTTTTATGTTTTCACCCTTCGATGGCATGTTTTTATGCTTAAGTCTAATTTTTTGGAAATTTACGTCGTACACTCCAACCGGCAGTCCCGTGTCTACACGATCGGTTCCTACGAGTCACATTGGTCCAGTGCGAGGCGTTCATGACTCTTACGGGACCGTTTTAAGGCTCTTTTACATTTTCACCCTTCGATGGAATGTTTTTATGCTCAAGTTTATTTTTTTGCAAATTTACGTCGTACACTCCAACCGGGAGCCTCGGGACTACGCCGTCTGTTCCTACGAGTCACATTGGTCCCGTGTGAGGTGTTCGTGACTCTTACGGGACCATTTTGTGGCTGTTTTACATTTTCACCCTTCGATGGCATGTTTTTATGCTTAAGTTTATTTTTTTGCAAATTTACGTCGTACATTCCAACCGGGAGCCTCGGGACTACGCCGTCTGTTCCTACGAGTCACATTGGTCCCGTGCGAGGTGTTCGTGACTCTTACGGGACCCTTTTGTGGCTGTTTTACATTTTCACCCTTCGATGGCATGTTTTTATGCTTAAGTTTATTTTTTTGCAAATTTACGTCGTACACTCCAACCGGGAGCCCCGTGACTACGCGGTCGGTTCCTACGAGTCACATTGGTCCCGTACGAGGTGTTCGTGACTCTTACGGGACCGTTTTAAGGCTGTTTTAAGTTTTCACCCTTCGATGGCATGTTTTTATGCTTAAGTCTAATTTTTTGAAAATTTACGTCGTACACTCCAACCGGGAGTCCCGTGTCTACGCGGTCGGTTCCTACGAGTCACATTGGTCCCATGGGAGGTATTCGTGACTCTTACGGGACCGTTTTAAGGCTATTTTTCGTTTTCACCCTTCGATGGCATGTTTTTATACTTTAAGTCTATTTTTTTGCAAATTTACGTCGCACACTCCAACCGGGAGCACCGTGACTACGCCGTCTGTTCCTACGAGTCACATTGGTCCCGTACGAGGTGTTCGTAACTCTTACGAGACCGTTTTAAGCCTATTTTACCTTTTCACCCTTCGGTGGCATGTTTTTATGCTCAAGTTTATTTTTTTGCAAATTTACGTCGTACACTCCAACCGGGAGCGCCGTGACTACGCGGTCGGTTCCTACGAGTCACATTGATCCCGTACGAGGTGTTCGTGACTCTTACGGGACCGTTTTAAGGCTGTTTTACGTTTTCACTCTTCGATGGCATGTTTTTATGCTTAAGTCTAATTTTTTGGAAATTTACGTCGTACACTCCAACCGGGAGTCCCGTGTCTACGCGGTCGGTTCCTACGAGTCACATTGGTCCCGTGCGAGGTGTTCGTGACTCTTACGGGACCGTTTTAAGGCTGTTTTTCATTTTCACCCTTCGATGGCATTTTTTTACTTTAAGTCCATTTTTTTGCAAATTTACGTCGTACACTCCAACTGGGAGCCCCGTGACTACTCCCTCTGTTCCAACGAGTCACATTGGTCCCGTACGAGGTGTTCGTAACTCTTACGGGTCCGTTTTAAGGTTGTTTTACGTTTTCACCCTTCGATGGCATGCTTTTATGCTCAAGTTTATTTTTTTGCAAATTTATGTCGTACACTCAAACGGGAGCCTCGGGACTACGCCGTCTGTTCCTACGAGTCACATTGGTCCCGTGGGAGGTGTTCGTGACTCTTGCGGGGCCGTTTTGTGGCTATTTTACATTTTCACCCTTCGATGGCATGTTTTTATGCTTAAGTTTAGTTTTTTGCAAATTTACGTCGTACACTCCAACCGGGAGCCTCGGGACTACGCCGTCTGTTCCTACGAGTCACATTGGTCCCGTGCGAGGTGTTCGTGACTCTTACGGGACCCTTTTGTGGCTTTTTTACACTTTCACCCTTTGATGGCATGTTTTTATGCTCAAGTTTATTTTTTTTGCAAATTTACGTCGTACACTCCAACCGGGAGCCTCGGGACTACGTCGTCTGTTCCTACGAGTCACATTGGTCCCGTGCGAGGTGTTCGTGACTCTTACGGGACCCTTTTGTGGCTGTTTTACATTTTCACCCTTCGATGACATGTTTTTATGCTTAAGTTTATTTTTTTGCAAATTTACGTCGTACACTCCAACCGGGAGTCCCGTGTCTACGCGGTCGGTTCCTACGAGTCACATTGGTCCCATGGGAGGTATTCGTGACTCTTACGGGACCGTTTTAAGGCTATTTTTCGTTTTCACCCTTCGATGGCATGTTTTTATACTTTAAGTCTATTTTTTTGCAAATTTACGTCGTACACTCCAACCGGGAGCACCGTGACTACGCCATCTGTTCCTACGAGTCACATTGGTCCCGTACGAGGTGTTCGAAACTCTTACGAGACCGTTTTATGCCTATTTTACCTTTTCACCCTTCGGTGGCATGTTTTTATGCTTAAGTTTATTTTTTTGTAAATTTATGTCATACACTCCAACCGGGAGCCTCGGGACTACGCCGTCTGTTCCTACGAGTCACATTGGTCCCGTGCGAGGTGTTCGTGACTCTTACGGGACCCTTTTGGGGTTGTTTCACATTTTCACCCTTCGATGGCATGTTTTTATGCTTAAGTTTATTTTTTTGCAAATTTACGTCGTACACTCCAACCGGGAGCCCCGTGACTACGCGGTCGGTTCCTACGAGTCACATTGGTCCCGTACGAGGTGTTCGTGACTCTTACGGGACCGTTTCTAGGCTGTTTTACATTTTCACTCTTCGATGGCATGTTTTTATGCTTAAGTCTAATTTTTTGGAAATTTACGTCGTACACTCCAACCGGGAGTCCCGTGTCTACGCGGTCGGTTCCTACGAGTCACATTGGTCCCGTGCGAGGTGTTCGTGACTCTTACGGAACCGTTTTAAGGCTGTTTTTCATTTTCACCCTTCGATGGCATTTTTTTACTTTAAGTCCATTTTTTTGCAAATTTACGTCGTACACTCCAACCGGGAGCCCCGTGACTACTCCCTCTGTTCCAACGAGTCACATTGGTCCCGTACGATGTGTTCGTAACTCTTACGGGTCCGTTTTAAGGTTGTTTTACATTTTCACCCTTCGATGGCATGTTTTTATGCTCAAGTTTATTTTTTAGCAAATTTATGTCTTACACTCAAACGGGAGCCTCGGGACTACGCCGTCTGTTCCTACGAGTCACATTGGTCCCGTGGGAGGTGTTCGTGACTCTTGCGGGGCCATTATGTGGCTATTTTACATTTTCACCCTTCGATGGCATGTTTTTATGCTTAAGTTTATTTTTTTGCAAATTTACGTCGTACACTCCAACCGGGAGCCTCGGGACTACGCCGTCTGTTCCTACGAGTCACATTGGTCCCGTGCGAGGTGTTCGTGACTCTTACGGGACCCTTTTGTGGCTTTTTTACACTTTCACCCTTTGATGGCATGTTTTTATGCTCAAGTTTATTTTTTTTTGCAAATTTACGTCGTACACTCCAACCGGGAGCCTCGGGACTACATCGTCTGTTCCTACGAGTCACATTGGTCCCGTGCGAGGTGTTCGTGACTCTTACGGGACCCTTTTGTGGCTGTTTTACATTTTCACCCATCGATGACATGTTTTTATGCTTAAGTTTATTTTTTTGCAAATTTACGTCGTACACTCCAACCGGGAGCCCCGTGACTACGCGGTCGGTTCCTACGAGTCACATTGGTCCCGTACGAGGTGTTCGTGACTCTTACGTGACCGTTTTAAGGCTGTTTTATGTTTTCACCCTTCGATGGCATGTTTTTATGCTTAAGTCTAATTTTTTGGAAATTTACGTCGTACACTCCAACCGGCAGTCCCGTGTCTACGCGGTCGGTTCCTACGAGTCACATTGGTCCCGTGCGAGGCGTTCGTGACTCTTACGGGACCGTTTTAAGGCTCTTTTACATTTTCACCCTTCGATGGCTTGTTTTTATGCTCAAGTTTATTTTTTTGCAAATTTACGTCGTACACTCCAACCGGGAGCCTCGGGACTACGCCGTCTGTTCCTACGAGTCACATAGGTCCCGTGTGAGGTGTTCGTGACTCTTACGGGACCATTTTGTGGCTGTTTTACATTTTCACCCTTCGATGGCATGTTTTTATACTTAAGTTTATTTTTTTGCAAATTTACGTCGTACACTCCAACCGGGAGCCTCGGGACTACGCCGTCTGTTCCTACGAGTCACATTGGTCCCGTGCGAGGTGTTCGTGACTCTTACGGGACCCTTTTGTGGCTGTTTTACATTTTCACCCTTCGATGGCATGTTTTTATGCTTAAGTTTTTTTTTTTGCAAATTTACGTCGTACACTCCAACCGGGAGCCCCGTGACTACGCGATCGGTTCCTACGAGTCACATTGGTCCCGTACGAGGTGTTCGTGACTCTTACGGGACCGTTTTAAGGCTGTTTTAAGTTTTCACCCTTCGATGGCATGTTTTTACGCTTAAGTCTAATTTTTTGAAAATTTACGTCGTACACTCCAACCGGGAGTCCCGTGTCTACGCGGTCGGTTCCTACGAGTCACATTGGTCCCATGGGAGGTATTCGTGACTCTTACGGGACCGTTTTAAGGCTATTTTTCATTTTCACCCTTCGATGGCATGTTTTTATACTTTAAGTCTATTTTTTTGCAAATTTACGTCGTACACTCAAACCGGGAGCACCGTGACTACGCCGTCTGTTCCTACGAGTCACATTGGTCCCGTACGAGGTGTTCGTAACTCTTACGAGACCGTTTTAAGCCTATTTTACCTTTTCACCCTTCGGTGGCATGTTTTTATGCTTAAGTTTATTTTTTTGCAAATTTACGTCGTACACTCCAACCGGGAGCCTCGGGACAACGCCGTCTGTTCCTACGAGTCACATTGGTCCCGTGCGAGGTGTTCGTGACTCTTACGGGACCCTTTTGTGGCTGTTTTACATTTTCACCCTTCGATGGCAAGTTTTTATGCTTAAGTCTAATTTTTTGAAAATTTACGTCGTACACTCCAACCGGGAGCCCCGTGACTACGCGATCGGTTCCTACGAGTCACATTGGTCCCGTACGAGGTGTTCGTGACTCTTACGGGACCGTTTTAAGGCTGTTTTAAGTTTTCACCCTTCGATGGCATGTTTTTACGCTTAAGTCTAATTTTTTGAAAATTTACGTCGTACACTCCAACCGGGAGTCCCGTGTCTACGCGGTCGGTTCCTACGAGTCACATTGGTCCCATGGGAGGTATTCGTGACTCTTACGGGACCGTTTTAAGGCTATTTTTCGTTTTCACCCTTCGATGGCATGTTTTTATACTTTAAGTCTATTTTTTTGCAAATTTACGTCGTACACTCCAACCGGGAGCCCCGTGACTACGCGGTCGGTTCCTACGAGTCACATTGGTCCCGTACGAGGTGTTTGTGACTCTTACGGGACCGTTTTAAGGCTGTTTTACGTTTTCACCCTTCGATGGGATGTTTTTTTGCGTAAGTCTAATTTTTTGGAAATTTACGGCATACACTCCAACCGGGAGTCCCGTGTCTACGCGGTCGGTTCATACGAGTCACATTGGTCTCGTGCGAGGTGTTCGTGACTCTTACGGGACCGTTTTAAGACTGTTTTTCATTTTCACCCTTCGATGGCATTTTTTTACTCCAATCGGGAGCCCCGTGACTACGTCGTCTGTTCCAACGAGTCACATTGGACCCGTACGAGGTGTTCGTAACTCTTACGGGACCGTTTTAAGGTTGTTTTACGTTTTCACCCTTTGATGGCATGTTTTTATGCTCAAGTTTATTTTTTTTGCAAATTTACGTCGTACACTCCAACCGGGAGCCTCGGGACTACGTCGTCTGTTCCTACGAGTCACATTGGTCCCGTGCGAGGTGTTCGTGACTCTTACGGGACCCTTTTGTGGCTGTTTTACATTTTCACCCTTCGATGACATGTTTTTATGCTTAAGTTTATTTTTTTGCAAATTTACGTCGTACACTCCAACCGGGAGCCCCGTGACTACGCGGTCGGTTCCTACGAGTCATATTGGTCCCGTACGAGGTGTTCGTGACTCTTACGGGACCGTTTTAAGGCTGTTTTATGTTTTCACCCTTCGATGGCATGTTTTTATGCTTAAGTCTAATTTTTTGGAAATTTACGTCGTACACTCCAACCGGCAGTCCCGTGTCTACACGGTCGGTTCCTACGAGTCACATTGGTCCCGTGCGAGGCGTTCGTGACTCTTACGGGACCGTTTTAAGGCTCTTTTACATTTTCACCCTTCGATGGAATGTTTTTATGCTCAAATTTATTTTTTTGCAAATTTACGTCGTACACTCCAACCGGGAGCCTCGGGACTACGCCGTCTGTTCCTACGAGTCACATTGGTCCCGTGTGAGGTGTTCGTGACTCTTACGGGACCATTTTGTGGCTGTTTTACATTTTCACCCTTCGATGGCATGTTTTTATGCTTAAGTTTATTTTTTTGCAAATTTACGTCGAACACTCCAACCGGGAGCCTCGGGACTACGCCGTCTGTTCCTACGAGTCACATTGGTCCCGTGCGAGGTGTTCGTGACTCTTACGGGACCCTTTTGGGGCTGTTTTACATTTTCACCCTTCGATGGCATGTTTTTATGCTTAAGTTTATTTTTTTGCAAATTTACGTCGTACACTCCAACCGGGAGCCCCGTGACTACGCGGTCGGTTCCTACGAGTCACATTGGTCCCGTACGAGGTGTTCGTGACTCTTACGGGACCGTTTTAAGGCTGTTTTAAGTTTTCACCCTTCGATGGCATGTTTTTATGCTTAAGTCTAATTTTTTGAAAATTTACGTCGTACACTCCAACCGGGAGTCCCGTGTCTACGCGGTCGGTTCCTACGAGTCACATTGGTCCCATGGGAGGTATTCGTGACTCTTACGGGACCGTTTTAAGGTTATTTTTCATTTTCACCCTTCGATGGCATGTTTTTATACTTTAAGTCTATTTTTTGGCAAATTTACGTCGTACACTCCAACCGGGAGCACCGTGACTACGCCGTCTGTTCCTACGAGTCACATTGGTCCCGTACGAGGTGTTCGTAACTCTTACGAGACCGTTTTAAGCCTATTATACCTTTTCACCCTTTGGTGGCAAGTTTTTATGCTTAAGTTTATTTTTTTGCAAAATTATGTCGTACACTCCAACCGGGAGCCTCGGGACTACGCCGTCTGTTCCTACGAGTCACATTGGTCCCGTGCGAGGTGTTCGTGACTCTTACGGGACCCTTTTGGGGCTGTTTTACATTTTCACCCTTCGATGGCATGTTTTTATGCTCAAGTTTATTTTTTTTTAAATTTACGTCGTACACTCCAACCGGGAGCCCCGTGACTACGCGGTCGGTTCCTATGAGTCACATTGGTCCCGTACGAGGTGTTCGTGACTCTTACGGGACCGTTTTAAGGCTGTTTTACGTTTTCACTCTTCGATGGCATGTTTTTATGCTTAAGTCTAATTTTTTGGAAATTTACGTCGTACACTCCAACCGGGAGTCCCGTGTCTACGCGGTCGGTTCCTACGAGCCACATTGGTCCCGTGCGAGGTGTTCGTGACTCTTACGGGACCGTTTTAAGGCTGTTTTTCATTTTCACCCTTCGATGGCATTTTTTTACTTTAAGTCCATTTTTTTGCAAATTTACGTCGTACACTCCAACCGGGAGCCCCGTGACTACTCCCTCTGTTCCAACGAGTCACATTGGCCCCGTACGAGGTGTTCGTAACTCTTACGGGTCCGTTTTAAGGTTATTTTACGTTTTCACCCTTCGATGGCATGTTTTTATGCTCAAGTTTATTTTTTTGCAAATTTATGTCGTACACTCAAACGGGAGCCTCGGGACTACGCCGTCTATTCCTACGAGTCACATTGGTCCCGTGGGAGGTGTTCGTGACTCTTGCGGGGCCGTTTTGTGGCTATTTTACATTTTCACCCTTCGATGGCATGTTTTTATGCTCAAGTTTATTTTTTTTGCAAATTTACGTCGTACACTCCAACCGGGAGCCTCGGGACTACGTCGTCTGTTCCTACGAGTCACATTGGTCCCGTGCGAGGTGTTCGTGACTCTTACGGGACCCTTTTGTGGCTGTTTTACATTTTCACCCTTCGATGACATGTTTTTATGCTTAAGTTTATTTTTTTGCAAATTTACGTCGTACACTCCAACCGGGAGCCCCGTGACTACGCGGTCGGTTCCTACGAGTCATATTGGTCCCATACGAGGTGTTCGTGACTCTTACGGGACCGTTTTAAGGCTGTTTTATGTTTTCACCCTTCGATGGCATGTTTTTATGCTTAAGTCTAATTTTTTGGAAATTTACGTCGTACACTCCAACCGGCAGTCCCGTGTCTACACGGTCGGTTCCTACGAGTCACATTGGTCCCGTGCGAGGCGTTCGTGACTCTTACGGGACCGTTTTAAGGCTCTTTTACATTTTCACCCTTCGATGGAATGTTTTTATGCTCAAGTTTATTTTTTTGCAAATTTACGTCGTACACTCCAACCGGGAGCCTCGGGACTACGCCGTCTGTTCCTACGAGTCACATTGGTCCCGTGTGAGGTGTTCGTGACTCTTACGGGACCATTTTGTGGCTGTTTTACATTTTCACCCTTCGATGGCATGTTTTTATGCTTAAGTTTATTTTTTTGCAAATTTACGTCGTACACTCCAACCGGGAGCCTCGGGACTACGCCGTCTGTTCCTACGAGTCACATTGGTCCCGTGCGAGGTGTTCGTGACTCTTACGGGACCCTTTTGGGGCTGTTTTACATTTTCACCCTTCGATGGCATGTTTTTATGCTTAAGTTTATTTTTTTGCAAATTTACGTCGTACACTCCAACCGGGAGCCCCGTGACTACGCGGTCGGTTCCTACGAGTCACATTGGTCCCGTACGAGGTGTTCGTGACTCTTACGGGACCGTTTTAAGGCTCTTTTAAGTTTTCACCCTTCGATGGCATGTTTTTATGCTTAAGTCTAATTTTTTGAAAATTTACGTCGTACACTCCAACCGGGAGTCCCGTGTCTACGCGGTCGGTTCCTACGAGTCACATTGGTCCCATGGGAGGTATTCGTGACTCTTACGGGACCGTTTTAAGGTTATTTTTCGTTTTCACCCTTCGATGGCATGTTTTTATACTTTAAGTCTATTTTTTGGCAAAATTTACGTCGTACACTCCAACCGGGAGCACCGTGACTACGCCGTCTGTTCCTACGAGTCACATTGGTCCCGTGCGAGGTGTTCGTGACTCTTACGGGACCGTTTTAAGGCTGTTTTTCATTTTCACCCTTCGATGGCATTTTTTTACTTTAAGTCCATTTTTTTGCAAATTTACGTCGTACACTCCAACCGGGAGCCCCGTGACTACTCCCTCTGTTCCAACGAGTCACATTGGTCCCGTACGAGGTGTTCGTAACTCTTACGGGTCCGTTTTAAGGTTATTTTACGTTTTCACCCTTCGATGGCATGTTTTTATGCTCAAGTTTATTTTTTTGCAAATTTATGTCGTACACTCAAACGGGAGCCTCGGGACTACGCCGTCTATTCCTACGAGTCACATTGGTCCCGTGGGAGGTGTTCGTGACTCTTGCGGGGCCGTTTTGTGGCTATTTTACATTTTCACCCTTCGATGGCATGTTTTTATGCTCAAGTTTATTTTTTTTGCAAATTTACGTCGTACACTCCAACCGGGAGCCTCGGGACTACGTCGTCTGTTCCTACGAGTCACATTGGTCCCGTGCGAGGTGTTCGTGACTCTTACGGGACCCTTTTGTGGCTGTTTTACATTTTCACCCTTCGATGACATGTTTTTATGCTTAAGTTTATTTTTTTGCAAATTTACGTCGTACACTCCAACCGGGAGCCCCGTGACTACGCGGTCGGTTCCTACGAGTCATATTGGTCCCGTACGAGGTGTTCGTGACTCTTACGGGACCGTTTTAAGGCTGTTTTATGTTTTCACCCTTCGATGGCATGTTTTTATGCTTAAGTCTAATTTTTTGGAAATTTACGTCGTACACTCCAACCGGCAGTCCCGTGTCTACACGGTCGGTTCCTACGAGTCACATTGGTCCCGTGCGAGGCGTTCGTGACTCTTACGGGACCGTTTTAAGGCTCTTTTACATTTTCACCCTTCGATGGAATGTTTTTATGCTCAAGTTTATTTTTTTGCAAATTTACGTCGTACACTCCAACCGGGAGCCTCAGGACTACGCCGTCTGTTCCTACGAGTCACATTGGTCCCGTGTGAGGTGTTCGTGACTCTTACGGGACCATTTTGTGGCTGTTTTACATTTTCACCCTTCGATGGCATGTTTTTATGCTTAAGTTTATTTTTTTGCAAATTTACGTCGTACACTCCAACCGGGAGCCTCGGGACTACGCCGTCTGTTCCTACGAGTCACATTGGTCCCGTGCGAGGTGTTCGTGACTCTTACGGGACCCTTTTGGGGCTGTTTTACATTTTCACCCTTCGATGGCATGTTTTTATGCTTAAGTTTATTTTTTTGCAAATTTACGTCGTACACTCCAACCGGGAGCCCCGTGACTACGCGGTCGGTTCCTACGAGTCACATTGGTCCCGTACGAGGTGTTCGTGACTCTTACGGGACCGTTTTAAGGCTGTTTTAAGTTTTCACCCTTCGATGGCATGTTTTTATGCTTAAGTCTAATTTTTTGAAAATTTACGTCGTACACTCCAACCGGGAGTCCCGTGTCTACGCGGTCGGTTCCTACGAGTCACATTGGTCCCATGGGAGGTATTCGTGACTCTTACGGGACCGTTTTAAGGTTATTTTTCGTTTTCACCCTTCGATGGCATGTTTTTATACTTTAAGTCCATTTTTTGGCAAATTTACGTCGTACACTCCAACCGGGAGCACCGTGACTACGCCGTCTGTTCCTACGAGTCACATTGGTCCCGTACGAGGTGTTCGTAACTCTTACGAGACCGTTTTAAGCCTATTATACCTTTTCACCCTTTGGTGGCAAGTTTTTATGCTTAAGTTTATTTTTTTGCAAAATTATGTCGTACACTCCAACCGGGAGCCTCGGGACTACGCCGTCTGTTCCTACGAGTCACATTGGTCCCGTGCGAGGTGTTCGTGACTCTTACGGGACCCTTTTGGGGCTGTTTTACATTTTCACCCTTCGATGGCATGTTTTTATGCTCAAGTTTATTTTTTTGCAAATTTACGTCGTACACTCCAACCGGGAGCCCCGTGACTACGCGGTCGGTTCCTATGAGTCACATTGGTCCCGTACGAGGTGTTCGTGACTCTTACGGGACCGTTTTAAGGCTGTTTTACGTTTTCACTCTTCGATGGCATGTTTTTATGCTTAAGTCTAATTTTTTGGAAATTTACGTCGTACACTCCAACCGGGAGTCCCGTGTCTACGCGGTCGGTTCCTAGGAGTCACATTGGTCCCGTGCGAGGTGTTCGTGACTCTTACGGGACCGTTTTAAGGCTGTTTTTCATTTTCACCCTTCGATGGCATTTTTTTACTTTAAGTCCATTTTTTTGCAAATTTACGTCGTACACTCCAACCGGGAGCCCCGTGACTACTCCCTCTGTTCCAACGAGTCACATTGGTCCCGTACGAGGTGTTCGTAACTCTTACGGGTCCGTTTTAAGGTTATTTTACGTTTTCACCCTTCGATGGCATGTTTTTATGCTCAAGTTTATTTTTTTGCAAATTTATGTCGTACACTCAAACGGGAGCCTCGGGACTACGCCGTCTGTTCCTACGAGTCACATTGGTCCCGTGGGAGGTGTTCGTGACTCTTGCGGGGCCGTTTTGTGGCTATTTTACATTTTCACCCTTCGATGGCATGTTTTTATGCTTAAGTTAATTTTTTTGCAAATTTACGTCGTACACTCCAACCGGGAGCCTCGGGACTACGCCGTCTGTTCCTACGAGTCACATTGGTCCCGTGCGAGGTGTTCGTGACTCTTACGGGACCCTTTTGTGGCTTTTTTACACTTTCACCCTTCGATGGCATGTTTTTATGCTTAAGTTTATTTTTTTGCAAATTTACGTCGTACACTCCAACCAGGAGCCCCGTGACTACGCGGTCGGTTCCTACGAGTCACATTGGTCCCGTACGAGGTGTTCGTGACTCTTACGGGACCGTTTTAAGGCTGTTTTATGTTTTCACCCTTCGATGGCATGTTTTTATGCTTAAGTCTAATTTTTTGGAAATTTACATCGTACACTCCAACCGGGAGTCCCGTGTCTACGTGGTCGGTTCCTACGAGTCACATTGGTCCCGTGTGAGGTGTTCGTGACTCTTACGGGACCGTTTTAAGGCTGTTTTACGTTTTCTCCATTCGATGGCATGTTTTTATACTTTAAGTCTATTTTTTTGCAAATTTACGTCGTACACTCCAACCGGGAGCACCGTGACTACGCCGTCTGTTCCTACGAGTCACATTGGTCCCGTACGAGGTGTTCGTAACTCTTACGGGACCGTTTTAAGCCTATTTTACATTTTCACCCTTCGATGGCATGTTTTTATGCTTAAGTTTATTTTTTTGCAAATTTACGTCGTACACTCCAACCGGAAGCCTCGGGACTACGCCGTCTGTTCCTACGAGTCACATTGGTCCCGTACGAGGTGTTCGTGACTCTTACGGGACCCTTTTGTGGCTGTTTTACATTTTCACCCTTCGATGGCATGTTTTTATGGTTAAGTTTATTTTTTTGCAAATTTACGTCGTACACTCCAATCGGGAGCCCCGTGACTACGCGGTCGGTTCCTACGAGTCACATTGGTCCTGTACGAGGTGTTCGTAACTCTTACGGGACCGTTTTAAGGCTGTTTTACGTTTTCACCCTTCGATGACATGTTTTTATGCTTAAGTTTATTTTTTTGCAAATTTACGTCGTACACTCCAACCGGGAGCCTCGGGACAACGTCGTCTGTTCCTACGAGTCACATTGGTCCCGTGCGAGGTGTTCGTGACTCTTACGGGACCCTTTTGTGGCTGTTTTACATTTTCACCCTTCGATGGCATGTTTTTATTCTTAAGTTTATTTTTTTGCAAATTTACGTCGTACACTCCAACCGGGAGCCCCGTGACTACGCGGTCAGTTCCTACGAGTCACATTGGTCCCGTACGAGGTGTTTGTGACTCTTACTGGACCGTTTTAAGGCTGTTTTACGTTTTCACCCTTCGATGGGATGTTTTTTTGCGTAAGTCTAATTTTTTGGAAATTTAATGCATACACTCCAACCGGGAGTCCCGTGTCTACGCGGTCGGTTCATACGAGTCACATTGGTCCCGTGCGAGGTGTTCGTGACTCTTACGTGACCGTTTCAAGACTGTTTTTCATTTTCACCCTTCGATGGCATTTTTTTACTCCAACCGGGAGCCCCGTGACTACGTCGTCTGTTCCAACGAGTCACATTGGTCCCGTACGAGGTGTTCGTAACTCTTACGGGACCGTTTTAAGGTTGTTTGACGTTTTCACCCTTTGATGGCATGTTTTTATGCTCAAGTTTATTTTTTTGCAAATTTACGTCGTACACTCCAACCGGGAGCCTCGGGACTACGCCGTCTGTTCCTACGAGTCACATTGGTCCCGTGCGAGGTGTTCGTCACTCTTGCGTGACCGTTTTGTGACTGTTTTACATTTTCACCCTTCGATGGCATGTTTTTATGCTTAAGTTTATTTTTTTTACAAATTTACGTCGTACACTCCAACCGGGAGCCTCGGGACTACGTCGTCTGTTCCTACGAGTCACATTGGTCCCGTGCGAGGTGTTCGTGACTCTTACGGGACCCTTTTGTGGCTGTTTGACATTTTCACCGTTCGATGGCATGTTTTTATGCTTAAGTTTATTTTTTTGCAAATTTACGTCGTACACTCCAACCGGGAGCCCCGTGACTACGCGGTCGGTTCCTACGAGTCACAGTGGTCCCGTACGATGTGTTCGTGACTCTTACGGGACCGTTTTAAGGCTGTTTTATGTTTTCACCCTTCGATGGCATGTTTTTATGCTTAAGTCTATTTTTTTGGAAATTTACGTCGTACACTCCAACCGGCAGTCCCGTGTCTACGCGGTCGGTTCCTACGAGTCACATTGGTCCCGTGCGAGGCGTTCGTGACTCTTACGGGACCGTTTTAAGGCTCTTTTACATTTTCACCCTTCGATGGCATGTTTTTATGCTCAAGTTTGTTTTTTTACAAATTTACGTCGTACACTCCAACCGGGAGCCTCGGGACTACGCCGTCTGTTCCTACGAGTCACATTGGTCCCGTGTGAGGTGTTCGTGACTCTTACGGGACCATTTTTTGGTTGTTTTACATTTTCACCCTTCGATGGCATGTTTTTATGCTTAAGTTTATTTTTTTGCAAATTTACGTCGTACACTCCAACCGGGAGCCTCGGGACTACGCCGTCTGTTCCTACGAGTCACATTGGTCCCGTGCGAGGTGTTCGTGACTCTTACGGGACCCTTTTGTGGCTGTTTTACATTTTCACCCTTCGATGGCATGTTTTTATGCTTAAGTTTATTTTTTTGCAAATTTACGTCGTACATTCCAACCGGGAGCCCCGTGACTACGCGATCGGTTCCTACGAGTCACATTGGTCCCGTACGAGGTGTTCGTGACTCTTACGGGACCGTTTTAAGGCTGTTTTAAGTTTTCACCCTTCGATGGCATGTTTTTATGCTTAAGTCTAATTTTTTGAAAATTTACGTCGTACACTCCAACCGGGAGTCCCGTGTCTACGCGGTCGGTTCCTACGAGTCACATTGGTCTCATGGGAGGTATTCGTGACTCTTACAGGACCGTTTTAAGGCTATTTTTCGTTTTCACCCTTCGATGGCATGTTTTTATACTTTAAGTCTATTTTTTTGCAAATTTACGTTGTACACTCCAACCGGGAGCACCGTGACTACGCCGTTTGTTCCTACGAGTCACATTGGTCCCGTACGAGGTGTTCGTAACTCTTACGAGACCGTTTTAAGCCTATTTTACCTTTTCACCCTTCGGTGGCATGTTTTTATGCTTAAGTTTATTTTTTTGCAAATTTATGTCGTACACTCCAACCGGGAGCCTCGGGACTACGCCGTCTGTTCCTACGAGTCACATTGGTCCCGTGCGAGGTGTTTGTGATTCTTGCGGGACCCTTTTGGGGCTGTTTTACATTTTCACCCTTCGATGGCATGTTTTTATGCTCAAGTTTATTTTTTTGCAAATTTACGTCGTACACTCCAACCGGGAGCCCCGTGACTACGCGGTCGGTTTCTACGAGTCACATTGGTTCCGTACGAGGTGTTCGTGACTCTTACGGGACCGTTTTAAGGCTGTTTTACGTTTTCACTCTTCGATGGCATGTTTTTATGCTTAAGTCTAATTTTTTGGAAATTTACATCGTACACTCCAACCGGGAGACCCGTGTCTACGCGGTCGGTTCCTACGAGTCACTTTGGTCCCGTGCGAGGTGTTCGTGACTCTTACGGGACCGTTTTAAGGCTGTTTTTTGTTTTCACCCTTCGATGGCATTTTTTAACTTTAAGTCCATTATTTTGCAAATTAACGTCGTACACTCCAACCGGGAGCCCCGTGACTACGTCGTCTGTTCCAACGAGTCACATTGGTCCCGTACAAGGTGTTCGTAACTCTTACGGGTCCGTTTTAAGGTTGTTTTACGTTTTCACCCTTCGATGGCATGTTTTTATGCTCAAGTTTATTTTTTTGCAAATTTACGTCGTACACTCAAACGGGACCCTCGGGACTACGCCGTCTGTTCCTACGAGTCACATTGGTCCCGTGGGAGGTGTTCGTGACTCTTGCGGGGCCGTTTTGTGGCTATTTTACATTTTCACCCTTCGATGGCATGTTTTTATGCTTAAGTTTATTTTTTTGCAAATTTACGTCGTACACTCAAACCGGGAGCCTCGGGACTACGCCGTCTGTTCCTACGAGTCACATTGGTCCCGTGCGAGGTGTTCGTGACTCTTACGGGATCCTTTTGTGGCTTTTTTACACTTTCACCCTTCGATGGCATGTTTTTATGCTTAAGTTTATTTTTTTGCAAATTTACGTCGTACACTCCAACCGGGAGCCCCGTGACTACGCGGTCGGTTCCTACAAGTCACATTGGTCCCGTACGAGGTGCTCGTGACTCTTACGGGACCGTTTTAAGGCTGTTTTATGTTTTCACCCTTCGATGGCATGTTTTTATGCTTAAGTCTAATTTTTTGGAAATTTACATCGTACACTCCAACCGGGAGTCCCGTTTCTACGTGGTTGGTTCCTACGAGTCACATTGGTCCCGTGTGAGGTGTTCGTGACTCTTACGGGACCGTTTTAAGGCTGTTTTACATTTTCTCCATTCGATGGCATGTTTTTATACTTTAAGTCTATTTTTTTGCAAATTTACGTCGTACACTCCAACCGGGAGCACCGTGACTACGCCGTCTGTTCCTACGAGTCACATTGGTCCCATACGAGGTGTTCGTAACTCTTACGGTACCGTTTTAAGCCTATTTTACATTTTCACCCTTCGATGGCATGTTTTTATGCTTAAGTTTATTTTTTTGCAAATTTACGTCGTACACTCCAACCGGAATCCTCGGGACTACGCTGTCTGTTCCTACGAGTCACATTGGTCCCGTGCGAGGTGTTCGTGACTCTTACGGGACCCTTTTGTGGCTGTTTTACATTTTCACCCTTCGATGGCATGTTTTTATGCTTAAGTTTATTTTTTTGCAAATTTACGTCGTACACTCCAATCGGGAGTCCCGTGACTACGCGGTCGGTTCCTACGAGTCACATTGGTCCCGTACGAGGTGTTCGTGACTCTTACGGGACCGTTTTAAGGCTGTTTTACGTTTTCACCCTTCGATGACATGTTTTTATGCTTAAGTTTATTTTTTTGCAAATTTACGTCGTACACTCCAACCGGGAGCCTCGGGACAACGCCGTCTGTTCCTACGAGTCGCATTGGTCCCGTGCGAGGTGTTCGTGACTCTTACGGGACCCTTTTGTGGCTGTTTTACATTTTCACCCTTCGATGGCATGTTTTTATGCTTAAGTTTATTTTTTTGCAAATTTACGTCGTACACTCCAACCGGGAGCCCCGTGACTACGCGGTCGGTTCCTACGAGTCACATTGGTCCTGTACGAGGTTTTTGTGACTCTTACGGGACCGTTTTAAGGCTGTTTTACGTTTTCACCCTTCGATGGGATGTTTTTTTGCGTAAGTCTAATTTTTTGGAAATTTACGGCATACACTCCAACCGGGAGTCCCGTGTCTACGCGGTCGGTTCATACGAGTCACATTGGTCCCGTGGGAGGTGTTCGTGACTCTTACGGGACCGTTTTAAGACTGTTTTTCATTTTCACCCTTCGATGGCATTTTTTTACTCCAACCGGGAGCCCCGTGACTACGTCGTCTGTTCCAACGAGTCACCTTGGTCCCGTACGAGGTGTTCGTAACTCTTACGGGACCGTTTTAAGGTTGTTTTACGTTTTCACCCTTTGATGGCATGTTTTTATGCTTAAGTTTATTTTTTTGCAAATTTACGTCGTACACTCCAACCGGAAGCCTCGGGACTACGCCGTCTGTTCCTACGAGTCACATTGGTCCCGTACGAGGTGTTCGTGACTCTTACGGGACCCTTTTGTGGCTGTTTTACATTTTCACCCTTCGATGGCTTGTTTTTATGCTTAAGTTTATTTTTTTTGCAAATTTACGTCGTACACTCCAACCGGGAGCCTCGGGACTACGTCGTCCGTTCCTACGAGTCACATTGGTCCCGTGCGAGGTGTTCGTGACTCTTACGGGACCCTTTTGTGGCTGTTTGACATTTTCACCGTTCGATGGCATGTTTTTATGCTTAAGTTTATTTTTTTGCAAATTTACGTCGTACACTCCAACCGGGAGCCCCGTGACTACGCGATCGGTTCCTACGAGTCACATTGGTCCCGTACGAGGTGTTCGTGACTCTTACGGGACCGTTTTAAGGCTGTTTTATGTTTTCACCCTTCGATGGCATGTTTTTATGCTTAAGTTTAATTTTTTGGAAATTTACGTCGTACACTCCAACCGGCAGTCCCGTGTCTACGCGGTTGATTCCCACGAGTCACATTGGTCCCGTGCGAGGCGTTCGTGACTCTTACGGGACCGTTTTAAGGCTCTTTTACATTTTCACCCTTCGATGGCATGTTTTTATGCTCAAGTTTATTTTTTTGCAAATTTACGTCGTACACTCCAAGCGGGAGCCTCGGGACTACGCCGTCTGTTCCTACAAGTCACATTGGTCCCGTGTGAGGTGTTCGTGACTCTTACGGGACCATTTTGTGGCTGTTTTACATTTTCACCCTTCGATGGCATGTTTTTATGCTTAAGTTTATTTTTTTGCAAATTTACGTCGTACATTCCAACCGGGAGCCCCGTGACTACGCGATCGGTTCCTACGAGTCACATTGGTCCCGTACGATGTGTACGTGACTCTTACGGGACCGTTTTAAGCCTATTTTACATTTTCACCCTTCGATGGCATATTTTTATGCTTAAGTTTATTTTTTTGCAAATTTACGTCGTACACTCCAACCGGAATCCTCGGGACTACGCCGTCTGTTCCTACGAGTCACATTGGTCCCGTGCGAGGTGTTCGTGACTCTTACCTGACCCTTTTGTGGCTGTTTTACATTTTCACCCTTCGATGGCATGTTTTTATGCTTAAGTTTATTTTTTTGCAAATTTACGTCGTACACTCCAATCGGGAGCCCCGTGACTACGCGGTCGGTTCCTACGAGTCACATTGGTCCCGTACGAGGTGTTCGTGACTCTTACGGGACCGTTTTAAGGCTGTTTTATGTTTTCACCCTTCGATGGCATGTTTTTATGCTTAAGTCTAATTTTTTGGAAATTTACGTCGTACACTCCAACCGGCAGTCCCGTGTCTACGCGGTCGGTTCCTACGAGTCACATTTGTCCCGTGCGAGGCGTTCGTGACTCTTACGGGACCGTTTTAAGGCTCTTTTACATTTTCACCCTTCGATGGCATGTTTTTATGCTCAAGTTTATTTTTTTTCAAATTTACGTCGTACACTCCAACCGGGAGCCTCGGGACTACGCCGTCTGTTCCTACGAGTCACATTGGTCCCGTGTGAGGTGTTCGTGACTCTTACGGGACCATTTTGTGGCTGTTTTACATTTTCACCCTTCGATGGCATGTTTTTATGCTTAAGTTTATTTTTTTGCAAATTTACGTCGTACACTCCAACCGGGAGCCTCGGGACTACGCCGTCTGTTCCTACGAGTCACATTGGTCCCGTGCGAGGTGTTCGTGACTCTTACGGGACCCTTTTGTGGCTGTTTTACATTTTCACCCTTCGATGGCATGTTTTTATGCTTAAGTTTATTTTTTTGCAAATTTACGTCGTACACTCCAACCGGGAGCCCCGTGACTACGCGATCGGTTCCTACGAGTCACATTGGTCCCGTACGAGGTGTTCGTGACTCTTACGGGACCGTTTTAAGGCTGTTTTAAGTTTTCACCCTTCGATGGCATGTTTTTATGCTTAAGTCTAATTTTTTGAAAATTTACGTCGTACACTCCAACCGGGAGTCCCGTGTCTACGCGGTCGGTTCCTACGAGTCACATTGGTCCCATGGGAGGTATTCGTGACTCTTACGGGACCGTTTTAAGGTTATTTTTCGTTTTCACCCTTCGATGGCATGTTTTTATACTTTAAGTCTATTTTTTTGCAAATTTACGTCGTACACTCCAACCGGGAGCACCGTGACTACGCCGTCTGTTCCTACGAGTCACATTGGTCCCGTACGAGGTGTTCGTAACTCTTACGAGACCGTTTTAAGCCTATTTTACCTTTTCACCCTTCGGTGGCATGTTTTTATGCTTAAGTTTATTTTTTTGCAAATTTACGTCGTACACTCCAACCGGGAGCCTCGGGACAACGCCGTCTGTTCCTACGAGTCACATTGGTCCCGTGCGAGGTGTTCGTGACTCTTACGGGACCCTTTTGTGGTGTTTTACATTTTCACCCTTCGATGGCATGTTTTTATGCTTAAGTTTATTTTTTTGCAAATTTACGTCGTACACTCCAACCGGGAGCCCCGTGACTACGCGGTCGGTTCCTACGAGTCACATTGGTCCCGTACGAGGTGTTTGTGACTCTTACGGGACCGTTTTAAGGCTGTTTTACATTTTCACCCTTCGATGGGATGTTTTTTTGCGTAAGTCTAATTTTTTGGAAATTTACGGCATACACTCCAACCGGGAGTCCCGTGTCTACGCGGTCGGTTCATACGAGTCACATTGGTCTCGTGCGAGGTGTTCGTGACTCTTACGGGACCGTTTTAAGACTATTTTTCATTTTCACCCTTCGATGGCATTTTTTTACTCCAATCGGGAGCCCCGTGACTACGTCGTCTGTTCCAACGAGTCACATTGGACCCGTACGAGGTGTTCGTAACTCTTACGGGACCGTTTTAAGGTTGTTTTACGTTTTCACCCTTTGATGGCATGTTTTTATGCTCAAGTTTATTTTTTTTGCAAATTTACGTCGTACACTCCAACCGGGAGCCTCGGGACTACGTCGTCTGTTCCTACGAGTCACATTGGTCCCGTGCGAGGTGTTCGTGACTCTTACGGGACCCTTTTGTGGCTGTTTTACATTTTCACCCTTCGATGACATGTTTTTATGCTTAAGTTTATTTTTTTGCAAATTTACGTCGTACACTCCAACCGGGAGCCCCGTGACTACGCGGTCGGTTCCTACGAGTCACATTGGTCCCGTACGAGGTGTTCGTGACTCTTACGGGACCGTTTTAAGGCTGTTTTAACTTTTCACCCTTCGATGGCATGTTTTTATGCTTAAGTCTAATTTTTTGAAAATTTACGTCGTACACTCCAACCGGGAGTCCCGTGTCTACGCGGTCGGTTCCTACGAGTCACATTGGTCCCATGGGAGGTATTCGTGACTCTTACGGGACCGTTTTAAGGTTATTTTTCGTTTTCACCCTTCGATGGCATGTTTTTATACTTTAAGTCTATTTTTTGGCAAATTTACGTCGTACACTCCAACCGGGAGCACCGTGACTACGCCGTCTGTTCCTACGAGTCACATTGGTCCCGTACGAGGTGTTCGTAACTCTTACGAGACCGTTTTAAGCCTATTATACCTTTTCACCCTTTGGTGGCAAGTTTTTATGCTTAAGTTTATTTTTTTGCAAAATTATGTCGTACACTCCAACCGGGAGCCTCGGGACTACGCCGTCTGTTCCTACGAGTCACATTGGTCCCGTGCGAGGTGTTTGTGACTCTTGCGGGACCCTTTTGGGGCTGTTTTACATTTTCACCCTTCGATGGCATGTTTTTATGCTCAAGTTTATTTTTTTGCAAATTTACGTCGTACACTCCAACCGGGAGCCCAGTGACTACGCGGTCGGTTCCTACGAGTCACATTGGTCCCGTACGAGGTGTTCGTGACTCTTACGGGACCGTTTTAAGGCTGTTTTATGTTTTCACCCTTCGATGGCATGTTTTTATGCTTAAGTCTAATTTTTTGGAAATTTACATCGTACACTCCAACCGGGAGTCCCGTGTCTACGTGGTCGGTTCCTACGAGTCACATTGGTCCCGTGCGAGGTGTTCGTGACTCTTACGGGACCCTTTTGTGGCTCTTTTACATTTTCACCCTTCGATGGCATGTTTTTATGCTCAAGTTTGTTTTTTTGCAAATTTACATCGTACACTCCAACCGGGAGCCTCGGGACTACGCCGTCTGTTCCTACGAGTCACATTGGTCCCGTGTGAGGTGTTCGTGATTCTTACGGGACCATTTTGTGGTTGTTTTACATTTTCACCCTTCGATGGCATGTTTTTATGCTTAAGTTTATTTTTTTGCAAATTTACGTCGTACACTCCAACCGGCAGTCCCGTGTCTACGCGGTCGGTTCCTACGAGTCACATTGGTCCCGTGCGAGGCGTTCGTGACTCTTACGGGACCGTTTTAAGGCTCTTTTACATTTTCACCCTTCGATGGCATGTTTTTATGCTCAAGTTTGTTTTTTTGCAAATTTACATCGTACACTCCAACCGGGAGCCTCGGGACTACGCCGTCTGTTCCTACGAGTCACATTGGTCCCGTGTGAGGTGTTCGTGATTCTTACGGGACCATTTTGTGGTTGTTTTACATTTTCACCCTTCGATGGCATGTTTTTATGCTTAAGTTTATTTTTTTGCAAATTTACGTCGTACACTCCAACCGGGAGCCTCGGGACTACGCCGTCTGTTCCTACGAGTCACATTGGTCCCGTGTGAGGTGTTCGTGACTCTTACGGGACCATTTTGTGGCTGTTTTACATTTTCACCCTTCGATGGCATGTTTTTATGCTTAAGTTTATTTTTTTGCAAATTTACGTCGTACACTCCAACCGGGAGCCTCGGGACTACGCCGTCTGTTCCTACGAGTCACATTGGTCCCGTGCGAGGTGTTCGTGACTCTTACGGGACCCTTTTGTGGCTGTTTTACATTTTCACCCTTCGATGGCATGTTTTTATGCTTAAGTTTATTTTTTTGCAAATTTACGTCGTACACTCCAACCGGGAGCCCCGTGACTACGCGATCGGTTCCTACGAGTCACATTGGTCCCGTACGAGGTGTTCGTGACTCTTACGGGACCGTTTTAAGGCTGTTTTAAGTTTTCACCCTTCGATGGCATGTTTTTATGCTTAAGTCTAATTTTTTGAAAATTTACGTCGTACACTCCAACCGGGAGTCCCGTGTCTACGCGGTCGGTTCCTACGAGTCACATTGGTCCCATGGGAGGTATTCGTGACTCTTACGGGACCGTTTTAAGGTTATTTTTCGTTTTCACCCTTCGATGGCATGTTTTTATACTTTAAGTCTATTTTTTTGCAAATTTACGTCGTACACTCCAACCGGGAGCACCGTGACTACGCCGTCTGTTCCTACGAGTCACATTGGTCCCGTACGAGGTGTTCGTAACTCTTACGAGACCGTTTTAAGCCTATTTTACCTTTTCACCCTTCGGTGGCATGTTTTTATGCTTAAGTTTATTTTTTTGCAAATTTACGTCGTACACTCCAACCGGGAGCCTCGGGACAACGCCGTCTGTTCCTACGAGTCACATTGGTCCCGTGCGAGGTGTTCGTGACTCTTACGGGACCCTTTTGTGGTGTTTTACATTTTCACCCTTCGATGGCATGTTTTTATGCTTAAGTTTATTTTTTTGCAAATTTACGTCGTACACTCCAACCGGGAGCCCCGTGACTACGCGGTCGGTTCCTACGAGTCACATTGGTCCCGTACGAGGTGTTTGTGACTCTTACGGGACCGTTTTAAGGCTGTTTTACATTTTCACCCTTCGATGGGATGTTTTTTTGCGTAAGTCTAATTTTTTGGAAATTTACGGCATACACTCCAACCGGGAGTCCCGTGTCTACGCGGTCGGTTCATACGAGTCACATTGGTCTCGTGCGAGGTGTTCGTGACTCTTACGGGACCGTTTTAAGACTATTTTTCATTTTCACCCTTCGATGGCATTTTTTTACTCCAATCGGGAGCCCCGTGACTACGTCGTCTGTTCCAACGAGTCACATTGGACCCGTACGAGGTGTTCGTAACTCTTACGGGACCGTTTTAAGGTTGTTTTACGTTTTCACCCTTTGATGGCATGTTTTTATGCTCAAGTTTATTTTTTTTGCAAATTTACGTCGTACACTCCAACCGGGAGCCTCGGGACTACGTCGTCTGTTCCTACGAGTCACATTGGTCCCGTGCGAGGTGTTCGTGACTCTTACGGGACCCTTTTGTGGCTGTTTTACATTTTCACCCTTCGATGACATGTTTTTATGCTTAAGTTTATTTTTTTGCAAATTTACGTCGTACACTCCAACCGGGAGCCCCGTGACTACGCGGTCGGTTCCTACGAGTCACATTGGTCCCGTACGAGGTGTTCGTGACTCTTACGGGACCGTTTTAAGGCTGTTTTAAGTTTTCACCCTTCGATGGCATGTTTTTATGCTTAAGTCTAATTTTTTGAAAATTTACGTCGTACACTCCAACCGGGAGTCCCGTGTCTACGCGGTCGGTTCCTACGAGTCACATTGGTCCCATGGGAGGTATTCGTGACTCTTACGGGACCGTTTTAAGGTTATTTTTCGTTTTCACCCTTCGATGGCATGTTTTTATACTTTAAGTCTATTTTTTGGCAAATTTACGTCGTACACTCCAACCGGGAGCACCGTGACTACGCCGTCTGTTCCTACGAGTCACATTGGTCCCGTACGAGGTGTTCGTAACTCTTACGAGACCGTTTTAAGCCTATTATACCTTTTCACCCTTTGGTGGCAAGTTTTTATGCTTAAGTTTATTTTTTTGCAAAATTATGTCGTACACTCCAACCGGGAGCCTCGGGACTACGCCGTCTGTTCCTACGAGTCACATTGGTCCCGTGCGAGGTGTTTGTGACTCTTGCGGGACCCTTTTGGGGCTGTTTTACATTTTCACCCTTCGATGGCATGTTTTTATGCTCAAGTTTATTTTTTTGCAAATTTACGTCGTACACTCCAACCGGGAGCCCAGTGACTACGCGGTCGGTTCCTACGAGTCACATTGGTCCCGTACGAGGTGTTCGTGACTCTTACGGGACCGTTTTAAGGCTGTTTTATGTTTTCACCCTTCGATGGCATGTTTTTATGCTTAAGTCTAATTTTTTGGAAATTTACATCGTACACTCCAACCGGGAGTCCCGTGTCTACGTGGTCGGTTCCTACGAGTCACATTGGTCCCGTGTGAGGTGTTCGTGACTCTTACGGGACCGTTTTAAGGCTGTTTTACGTTTTCTCCATTCGATGGCATGTTTTTATACTTTAAGTCTATTTTTTTGCAAATTTACGTCGTACACTCCAACCGGGAGCACCGTGACTACGCCGTCTGTTCCTACGAGTCACATTGGTCCCGTACGAGGTGTTCGTAACTCTTACGAGACCGTTTTAAGCCTATTTTACATTTTCACCCTTCGATGGCATGTTTTTATGCTTAAGTTTATTTTTTTGCAAATTTACGTCGTACACTCCAACCGGAAGCCTCGGGACTACGCCGTCTGTTCCTACGAGTCACATTGGTTCCGTACGAGGTGTTCGTGACTCTTACGGGACCCTTTTGTGGCTGTTTTACATTTTCACCCTTCGATGGCATGTTTTTATGGTTAAGTTTATTTTTTTGCAAATTTACGTCGTACACTCCAATCGGGAGCCCCGTGACTACGCGGTCGGTTCCTACGAGTCACATTGGTCCTGTACGAGGTGTTCGTAACTCTTACGGGACCGTTTTAAGGCTGTTTTACGTTTTCACCCTTCGATGACATGTTTTTATGCTTAAGTTTATTTTTTTGCAAATTTATGTCGTACACTCCAACCGGGAGCCTCGGGACAACGCCGTCTGTTCCTACGAGTCACATTGGTCCCGTGCGAGGTGTTCGTGACTCTTACGGGACCCTTTTGTGGCTGTTTTACATTTTCACCCTTCGATGGCATGTTTTTATTCTTAAGTTTATTTTTTTGCAAATTTACGTCGTACACTCCAACCGGGAGTCCCGTGACTACGCGGTCGGTTCATACGAGTCACATTGGTCCCGTGCGAGGTGTTCGTGACTCTTACGTGACCGTTTCAAGACTGTTTTTCATTTTCACCCTTCGATGGCATTTTTTTACTCCAACCGGGAGCCCCGTGACTACGTCGTCTGTTCCAACGAGTCACATTGGTCCCGTACGAGGTGTTCGTAACTCTTACGGGACCGTTTTAAGGTTGTTTGACGTTTTCACCCTTTGATGGCATGTTCTTATGCTCAAGTTTATTTTTTTGCAAATTTACGTCGTACACTCCAACCGGGAGCCTCGGGACTACGCCGTCTGTTCCTACGAGTCACATTGGTCCCGTGCGAGGTGTTCGTCACTCTTGCGTGACCGTTTTGTGGCTGTTTTACATTTTCACCCTTCGATGGCATGTTTTTATGCTTAAGTTTATTTTTTTTACAAATTTACGTCGTACACTCCAACCGGGAGACTCGGGACTACGTCGTCTGTTCCTACGAGTCACATTGGTCCCGTGCGAGGTGTTCGTGACTCTTACGGGACCCTTTTGTGGCTGTTTGACATTTTCACCGTTCGATGGCATGTTTTTATGCTTAAGTTTATTTTTTTGCAAATTTACGTCGTACACTCCAACCGGGAGCCCCGTGACTACGCGGTCGGTTCCTACGAGTCACATTGGTCCCGTACGATGTGTTCGTGACTCTTACGGGACCGTTTTAAGGCTGTTTTATGTTTTCACCCTTCGATGGCATGTTTTTATGCTTAAGTCTAATTTTTTGGAAATTTACGTCGTACACTCCAACCGGCAGTCCCGTGTCTACGCGGTCGGTTCCTACGAGTCACATTGGTCCCGTGCGAGGCGTTCGTGACTCTTACGGGACCGTTTTAAGGCTCTTTTACATTTTCACCCTTCGATGGCATGTTTTTATGCTCAAGTTTGTTTTTTGGCAAATTTACATCGTACACTCCAACCGGGAGCCTCGGGACTACGCCGTCTGTTCCTACGAGTCACATTGGTCCCGTGTGAGGTGTTCGTGATTCTTACGGGACCATTTTGTGGTTGTTTTACATTTTCACCCTTCGATGGCATGTTTTTATGCTTAAGTTTATTTTTTTGCAAATTTACGTCGTACACTCCAACCGGGAGCCTCGGGACTACGCCGTCTGTTCCTACGAGTCACATTGGTCCCGTGCGAGGTGTTCGTGACTCTTACGGGACCCTTTTGTGGCTGTTTTACATTTTCACCCTTCGATGGCATGTTTTTATGCTTAAGTTTATTTTTTTGCAAATTTACGTCGTACATTCCAACCGGGAGCCCCGTGACTACGCGATCGGTTCCTACGAGTCACATTGGTCCCGTACGAGGTGTTCGTGACTCTTACGGGACCGTTTTAAGGCTGTTTTAAGTTTTCACCCTTCGATGGCATGTTTTTATGCTTAAGTCTAATTTTTTGAAAATTTACATCGTACACTCCAACCGGGAGTCCCGTGTCTACGCGGTCGGTTCCTACGAGTCACATTGGTCTCATGGGAGGTATTCGTGACTCTTACAGGACCGTTTTAAGGCTATTTTTCGTTTTCACCCTTCGATGGCATGTTTTTATACTTTAAGTCTATTTTTTTGCAAATTTACGTTGTACACTCCAACCGGGAGCACCGTGACTACGCCGTCTGTTCCTACGAGTCACATTGGTCCCGTACGAGGTGTTCGTAACTCTTACGAGACCGTTTTAAGCCTATTTTACCTTTTCACCCTTCGGTGGCATGTTTTTATGCTTAAGTTTATTTTTTTGCAAATTTATGTCGTACACTCCAACCGGGAGCCTCGGGACTACGCCGTCTGTTCCTACGAGTCACATTGGTCCCGTGCGAGGTGTTTGTGACTCTTGCGGGACCCTTTTGGGGCTGTTTTACATTTTCACCCTTCGATGGCATGTTTTTATGCTCAAGTTTATTTTTTTGCAAATTTACGTCGTACACTCCAACCGGGAGCCCCGTGACTACGCGGTCGGTTTCTACGAGTCACATTGGTCCCGTACGAGGTGTTCGTGACTCTTACGGGACCGTTTTAAGGCTGTTTTATGTTTTCACTCTTCGATGGCATGTTTTTATGCTTAAGTCTAATTTTTTGGAAATTTACATCGTACATTCCAACCGGGAGTCCCGTGTCTACGCGGTCGGTTCCTACGAGTCACTTTGGTCCCGTGCGAGGTGTTCGTGACTCTTACGGGACCGTTTTAAGGCTGTTTTTTGTTTTCACCCTTCGATGGCATTTTTTAACTTTAAGTCCATTATTTTGCAAATTAACGTCGTACACTCCAACCGGGAGCCCCGTGACTACGTCGTCTGTTCCAACGAGTCACATTGGTCCCGTACAAGGTGTTCGTAACTCTTACGTGTCCGTTTTAAGGTTGTTTTACGTTTTCACCCTTCGATGGCATGTTTTTATGCTCAAGTTTATTTTTTTGCAAATTTACGTCGTACACTCAAACGGGAGCCTCGGGACTACGTCGTCTGTTCCTACGAGTCACATTGGTCCCGTGGGAGGTGTTCGTGACTCTTGCGGGGCCGTTTTGTGGCTATTTTACATTTTCACCCTTCGATGGCATGTTTTTATGCTTAAGTTTATTTTTTTGCAAATTTACGTCGTACACTCCAACCGGGAGCCTCGGGACTACGCCGTCTGTTCCTACGAGTCACATTGGTCCCGTGCGAGGTGTTCGTGACTCTTACGGGATCCTTTTGTGGCTTTTTTACACTTTCACCCTTCGATGGCATGTTTTTATGCTTAAGTTTATTTTTTTGCAAATTTACGTCGTACACTCCAACCGGGAGCCCCGTGACTACGCGGTCGGTTCCTACAAGTCACATTGGTCCCGTACGAGGTGTTCGTGACTCTTACGGGACCGTTTTAAGGCTGTTTTATGTTTTCACCCTTCGATGGCATGTTTTTATGCTTAAGTCTAATTTTTTGGAAATTTACATCGTACACTCCAACCGGGAGTCCCGTGTCTACGTGGTTGGTTCCTACGAGTCACATTGGTCCCGTGTGAGGTGTTCGTGACTCTTACGGGACCGTTTTAAGGCTGTTTTACATTTTCTCCATTCGATGGCATGTTTTTATACTTTAAGTCTATTTTTTTGCAAATTTACGTCGTACACTCCAACCGGGAGCACCGTGACTACGCCGTCTGTTCCTACGAGTCACATTGGTCCCATACGAGGTGTTCGTAACTCTTACGGGACCGTTTTAAGCCTATTTTACATTTTCACCCTTCGATGGCATGTTTTTATGCTTAAGTTTATTTTTTTGCAAATTTACGTCGTACACTCCAACCGGAATCCTCGGGACTACGCCGTCTGTTCCTACGAGTCACATTGGTCCCGTGCGAGGTGTTCGTGACTCTTACGGGACCCTTTTGTGGCTGTTTTACATTTTCACCCTTCGATGGCATGTTTTTATGCTTAAGTTTATTTTTTTGCAAATTTACGTCGTACACTCCAATCGGGAGCCCCGTGACTACTCGGTCGGTTCCTACGAGTCACATTGGTCCCGTACGAGGTGTTCGTGACTCTTACGGGACCGTTTTAAGGCTGTTTTACGTTTTCACCCTTCGATGACATGTTTTTATGCTTAAGTTTATTTTTTTGCAAATTTACGTCGTACACTCCAACCGGGAGCCTCGGGACAACGCCGTCTGTTCCTACGAGTCGCATTGGTCCCGTGCGAGGTGTTCGTGACTCTTACGGGACCCTTTTGTGGCTGTTTTACATTTTCACCCTTCGATGGCATGTTTTTATGCTTAAGTTTATTTTTTTGCAAATTTACGTCGTACACTCCAACCGGGAGCCCCGTGACTACGCGGTCGGTTCCTACGAGTCACATTGGTCCCGTACGAGGTTTTTGTGACTCTTACGGGACCGTTTTAAGGCTGTTTTACGTTTTCACCCTTCGATGGGATGTTTTTTTGCATAAGTCTAATTTTTTGGAAATTTACGGCATACACTCCAACCGGGAGTCCCGTGTCTACGCGGTCGGTTCATACGAGTCACATTGGTCCCGTGGGAGGTGTTCGTGACTCTTACGGGACCGTTTTAAGACTGTTTTTCATTTTCACCCTTCGATGGCATTTTTTTACTCCAACCGGGAGCCCCGTGACTACGTCGTCTGTTCCAACGAGTCACCTTGGTCCCGTACGAGGTGTTCGTAACTCTTACGGGACCGTTTTAAGGTTGTTTTACGTTTTCACCCTTTGATGGCATGTTTTTATGCTTAAGTTTATTTTTTTGCAAATTTACGTCGTACACTCCCACCGGAAGCCTCGGGACTACGCCGTCTGTTCCTACGAGTCACATTGGTCCCGTACGAGGTGTTCGTGACTCTTACGGGACCCTTTTGTGGCTGTTTTACATTTTCACCCTTCGATGGCATGTTTTTATGCTTAAGTTTATTTTTTTTGCAAATTTACGTCGTACACTCCAACAGGGAGCCTCGGGACTACGTCGTCCGTTCCTACGAGTCACATTGGTCCCGTGCGAGGTGTTCGTGACTCTTACGGGACCCTTTTGTGGCTGTTTGACATTTTCACCGTTCGATGGCATGTTTTTATGCTTAAGTTTATTTTTTTGCAAATTTACGTCGTACACTCCAACCGGGAGCCCCGTGACTACGCGATCGGTTCCTACGAGTCACATTGGTCCCGTACGAGGTGTTCGTGACTCTTACGGGACCGTTTTAAGGCTGTTTTATGTTTTCACCCTTCGATGGCATGTTTTTATGCTTAAGTTTAATTTTTTGGAAATTTACGTCGTACACTCCAACCGGCAGTCCCGTGTCTACGCGGTCGGTTCCCACGAGTCACATTGGTCCCGTGCGAGGCGTTCGTGACTCTTACGGGACCGTTTTAAGGCTCTTTTACATTTTCACCCTTCGATGGCATGTTTTTATGCTCAAGTTTATTTTTTTGCAAATTTACGTCGTACACTCCAAGCGGGAGCCTCGGGACTACGCCGTCTGTTCCTACAAGTCACATTGGTCCCGTGTGAGGTGTTCGTGACTCTTACGGGACCATTTTGTGGCTGTTTTACATTTTCACCCTTCGATGGCATGTTTTTATGCTTAAGTTTATTTTTTTGCAAATTTACGTCGTACACTCCAACCGGGAGCCTCGGGACTACGCCGTCTGTTCCTACGAGTCACATTGGTCCCGTGCGAGGTGTTCGTGACTCTTACGGGACCCTTTTGTGGCTGTTTTACATTTTCACCCTTCGATGGCATGTTTTTATGCTTAAGTTTATTTTTTTGCAAATTTACGTCGTACACTCCAACCGGGAGCCCCGTGACTACGCGATCGGTTCCTACGAGTCACATTGGTCCCGTACGAGGTGTTCGTGACTCTTACGGGACCGTTTTAAGGCTGTTTTAAGTTTTCACCCTTCGATGGCATGTTTTTATGCTTAAGTCTAATTTTTTGAAAATTTACGTCGTACACTCCAACCGGGAGTCCCGTGTCTACGCGGTCGGTTCCTACGAGTCACATTGGTCCCATGGGAGGTATTCGTGACTCTTACGGGACCGTTTTAAGGTTATTTTTCATTTTCACCCTTCGATGGCATGTTTTTATACTTTAAGTCTATTTTTTTGCAAATTTACGTTGTACACTCCAACCGGGAGCACCGTGACTACGCCGTCTGTTCCTACGAGTCACATTGGTCCCGTACGAGGTGTTCGTAACTCTTACGAGACCGTTTTAAGCCTATTTTACCTTTTCACCCTTCGGTGGCATGTTTTTATGCTTAAGTTTATTTTTTTGCAAATTTATGTCGTACACTCCAACCGGGAGCCTCGGGACTACGCCGTCTGTTCCTACGAGTCACATTGGTCCCGTGCGAGGTGTTTGTGACTCTTGCGGGACCCTTTTGGGGCTGTTTTACATTTTCACCCTTCGATGGCATGTTTTTATGCTCAAGTTTATTTTTTTGCAAATTTACGTCGTACACTCCAACCGGGAGCCCCGTGACTACGCGGTCGGTTTCTACGAGTCACATTTGTCCCGTACGAGGTGTTCGTGACTCTTACGGGACCGTTTTAAGGCTGTTTTACGTTTTCACTCTTCGATGGCATGTTTTTATGCTTAAGTCTAATTTTTTGGAAATTTACATCGTACATTCCAACCGGGAGTCCCGTGTCTACGCGGTCGGTTCCTACGAGTCACTTTGGTCCCGTGCGAGGTGTTCGTGACTCTTACGGGACCGTTTTAACGCTGTTTTTTGTTTTCACCCTTCGATGGCATTTTTTAACTTTAAGTCCATTATTTTGCAAATTAACGTCGTACACTCCAACCCGGAGCCCCGTGACTACGTCGTCTGTTCCAACGAGTCACATTGGTCCCGTACAAGGTGTTCGTAACTCTTACGTGTCCGTTTTAAGGTTGTTTTACGTTTTCACCCTTCGATGGCATGTTTTTATGCTCAAGTTTATTTTTTTGCAAATTTACGTCGTACACTCAAACGGGAGCCTCGGGACTACGCCGTCTGTTCCTACGAGTCACATTGGTCCCGTGGGAGGTGTTCGTGACTCTTGCGGGGCCGTTTTGTGGCTATTTTACATTTTCACCCTTCGATGGCATGTTTTTATGCTTAAGTTTATTTTTTTGCAAATTTACGTCGTACACTCCAACCGGGAGCCTCGGGACTACGCCGTCTGTTCCTACGAGTCACATTGGTCCCGTGCGAGGTGTTCGTGACTCTTACGGGATCCTTTTGTGGCTTTTTTACACTTTCACCCTTCGATGGCATGTTTTTATGCTTAAGTTTATTTTTTTGCAAATTTACGTCGTGCACTCCAACCGGGAGCCCCGTGACTACGCGGTCGGTTCCTACAAGTCACATTGGTCCCGTACGAGGTGTTCGTGACTCTTACGGGACCGTTTTAAGGCTGTTTTATGTTTTCACCCTTCGATGGCATGTTTTTATGCTTAAGTCTAATTTTTTGGAAATTTACATCGTACACTCCAACCGGGAGTCCCGTGTCTACGTGGTTGGTTCCTACGAGTCACATTGGTCCCGTGTGAGGTGTTCGTGACTCTTACGGGACCGTTTTAAGGCTGTTTTACATTTTCTCCATTCGATGGCATGTTTTTATACTTTAAGTCTATTTTTTTGCAAATTTACGTCGTACACTCCAACCGGGAGCACCGTGACTACGCCGTCTGTTCCTACGAGTCACATTGGTCCCATACGAGGTGTTCGTAACTCTTACGGGACCGTTTTAAGCCTATTTTACATTTTCACCCTTCGATGGCATGTTTTTATGCTTAAGTTTATTTTTTTGCAAATTTACGTCGTACACTCCAACCGGAATCCTCGGGACTACGCCGTCTGTTCCTACGAGTCACATTGGTCCCGTGCGAGGTGTTCGTGACTCTTACGGGACCCTTTTGTGGCTGTTTTACATTTTCACCCTTCGATGGCATGTTTTTATGCTTAAGTTTATTTTTTTGCAAATTTACGTCGTACACTCCAATCGGGAGCCCCGTGACTACTCGGTCGGTTCCTACGAGTCACATTGGTCCCGTACGAGGTGTTCGTGACTCTTACGGGACCGTTTTAAGGCTGTTTTACGTTTTCACCCTTCGATGACATGTTTTTATGCTTAAGTTTATTTTTTTGCAAATTTACGTCGTACACTCCAACCGGGAGCCTCGGGACAACGCCGTCTGTTCCTACGAGTCGCATTGGTCCCGTGCGAGGTGTTCGTGACTCTTACGGGACCCTTTTGTGGCTGTTTTACATTTTCACCCTTCGATGGCATGTTTTTATGCTTAAGTTTATTTTTTTGCAAATTTACGTCGTACACTCCAACCGGGAGCCCCGTGACTACGCGGTCGGTTCCTACGAGTCACATTGGTCCCGTACGAGGTTTTTGTGACTCTTACGGGACCGTTTTAAGGCTGTTTTACGTTTTCACCCTTCGATGGGATGTTTTTTTGCATAAGTCTAATTTTTTGGAAATTTACGGCATACACTCCAACCGGGAGTCCCGTGTCTACGCGGTCGGTTCATACGAGTCACATTGGTCCCGTGGGAGGTGTTCGTGACTCTTACGGGACCGTTTTAAGACTGTTTTTCATTTTCACCCTTCGATGGCATTTTTTTACTCCAACCGGGAGCCCCGTGACTACGTCGTCTGTTCCAACGAGTCACCTTGGTCCCGTACGAGGTGTTCGTAACTCTTACGGGACCGTTTTAAGGTTGTTTTACGTTTTCACCCTTTGATGGCATGTTTTTATGCTTAAGTTTATTTTTTTGCAAATTTACGTCGTACACTCCCACCGGAAGCCTCGGGACTACGCCGTCTGTTCCTACGAGTCACATTGGTCCCGTACGAGGTGTTCGTGACTCTTACGGGACCCTTTTGTGGCTGTTTTACATTTTCACCCTTCGATGGCATGTTTTTATGCTTATGTTTATTTTTTTTGCAAATTTACGTCGTACACTCCAACAGGGAGCCTCGGGACTACGTCGTCCGTTCCTACGAGTCACATTGGTCCCGTGCGAGGTGTTCGTGACTCTTACGGGACCCTTTTGTGGCTGTTTGACATTTTCACCGTTCGATGGCATGTTTTTATGCTTAAGTTTATTTTTTTGCAAATTTACGTCGTACACTCCAACCGGGAGCCCCGTGACTACGCGATCGGTTCCTACGAGTCACATTGGTCCCGTACGAGGTGTTCGTGACTCTTACGGGACCGTTTTAAGGCTGTTTTATGTTTTCACCCTTCGATGGCATGTTTTTATGCTTAAGTTTAATTTTTTGGAAATTTACGTCGTACACTCCAACCGGCAGTCCCGTGTCTACGCGGTCGGTTCCCACGAGTCACATTGGTCCCGTGCGAGGCGTTCGTGACTCTTACGGGACCGTTTTAAGGCTCTTTTACATTTTCACCCTTCGATGGCATGTTTTTATGCTCAAGTTTATTTTTTTGCAAATTTACGTCGTACACTCCAAGCGGGAGCCTCGGGACTACGCCGTCTGTTCCTACAAGTCACATTGGTCCCGTGTGAGGTGTTCGTGACTCTTACGGGACCATTTTGTGGCTGTTTTACATTTTCACCCTTCGATGGCATGTTTTTATGCTTAAGTTTATTTTTTTGCAAATTTACGTCGTACACTCCAACCGGGAGCCTCGGGACTACGCCGTCTGTTCCTACGAGTCACATTGGTCCCGTGCGAGGTGTTCGTGACTCTTACGGGACCCTTTTGTGGCTGTTTTACATTTTCACCCTTCGATGGCATGTTTTTATGCTTAAGTTTATTTTTTTGCAAATTTACGTCGTACACTCCAACCGGGAGCCCCGTGACTACGCGATCGGTTCCTACGAGTCACATTGGTCCCGTACGAGGTGTTCGTGACTCTTACGGGACCGTTTTAAGGCTGTTTTAAGTTTTCACCCTTCGATGGCATGTTTTTATGCTTAAGTCTAATTTTTTGAAAATTTACGTCGTACACTCCAACCGGGAGTCCCGTGTCTACGCGGTCGGTTCCTACGAGTCACATTGGTCCCATGGGAGGTATTCGTGACTCTTACGGGACCGTTTTAAGGTTATTTTTCGTTTTCACCCTTCGATGGCATGTTTTTATACTTTAAGTCTATTTTTTTGCAAATTTACGTCGTACACTCCAACCGGGAGCACCGTGACTACGCCGTCCGTTCCTACGAGTCACATTGGTCCCGTACGAGGTGTTCGTAACTCTTACGAGACCGTTTTAAGCCTATTTTACCTTTTCACCCTTCGGTGGCATGTTTTTATGCTTAAGTTTATTTTTTTGCAAATTTACGTCGTACACTCCAACCGGGAGCCTCGGGACAACGCCGTCTGTTCCTACGAGTCACATTGGTCCCGTGCGAGGTGTTCGTGACTCTTACGGGACCCTTTTGTGGCTGTTTTACATTTTCACCCTTCGATGGCATGTATTTATGCTTAAGTTTATTTTTTTGCAAATTTACGTCGTACACTCCAACCGGGAGCCCCGTGACTACGCGGTCGGTTCCTACGAGTCACATTGGTCCCGTACGAGGTGTTTGTGACTCTTACGGGACCGTTTTAAGGCTGTTTTACATTTTCACCCTTCGATGGGATGTTTTTTTGCGTAAGTCTAATTTTTTGGAAATTTACGGCATACACTCCAACCGGGAGTCCCGTGTCTACGCGGTCGGTTTATACGAGTCACATTGGTCTCGTGCGAGGTGTTCGTGACTCTTACGGGACCGTTTTAAGACTGTTTTTCATTTTCACCCTTCGATGGCATTTTTTTACTCCAATCGGGAGCCCCGTGACTACGTCGTCTGTTCCAACGAGTCACATTGGACCCGTACGTGGTGTTCGTAACACTTACGGGACCGTTTTAAGGTTGTTTTACGTTTTCACCCTTTGATGGCATGTTTTTATGCTCAAGTTTATTTTTTTTGCAAATTTACGTCGTACACTCCAACCGGGAGCCTCGGGACTACGTCGTCTGTTCCTACGAGTCACATTGGTCCCGTGCGAGGTGTTCGTGACTCTTACGGGACCCTTTTGTGGCTGTTTTACATTTTCACCCTTCGATGACATGTTTTTATGCTTAAGTTTATTTTTTTGCAAATTTACGTCGTACACTCCAACCGGGAGCCCCGTGACTACGCGGTCGGTTCCTACGAGTCATATTGATCCCGTACGAGGTGTTCGTGACTCTTACGGGACCGTTTTAAGGCTGTTTTATGTTTTCACCCTTCGATGGCATGTTTTTATGCTTAAGTCTAATTTTTTGGAAATTTACGTCGTACACTCCAACCGGCAGTCCCGTGTCTACACGGTCGGTTCCTACGAGTCACATTGGTCCCGTGCGAGGCGTTCGTGACTCTTACGGGACCGTTTTAAGGCTCTTTTACATTTTCACCCTTCGATGGAATGTTTTTATGCTCAAGTTTATTTTTTTGCAAATTTACGTCGTACACTCCAACCGGGAGCCTCGGGACTACGCCGTCTGTTCCTACGAGTCACATTGGTCCCGTGTGAGGTGTTCGTGACTCTTACGGGACCATTTTGTGGCTGTTTTACATTTCCACCCTTCGATGGCATGTTTTTATGCTTAAGTTTATTTTTTTGCAAATTTACGTCGTACACTCCAACCGGGAGCCTCGGGACTACGCCGTCTGTTCCTACGAGTCACATTGGTCCCGTGCGAGGTGTTCGTGACTCTTACGGGACCCTTTTGGGGCTGTTTTACATTTTCACCCTTCGATGGTATGTTTTTATGCTTAAGTTTATTTTTTTGCAAATTTACGTCGTACACTCCAACCGGGAGCCCCGTGACTACGCGGTCGGTTCCTACGAGTCACATTGGTCCCGTACGAGGTGTTCGTGACTCTTACGGGACCGTTTTAAGGCTGTTTTAAGTTTTCACCCTTCGATGGCATGTTTTTATGCTTAAGTCTAATTTTTTGAAAATTTACGTCGTACACTCCAACCGGGAGTCCCGTGTCTACGCGGTCGGTTCCTACGAGTCACATTGGTCCCATGGGAGGTATTCGTGACTCTTACGGGACCGTTTTAAGGTTATTTTTCGTTTTCACCCTTCGATGGCATGTTTTTATACTTTAAGTCTATTTTTTTGCAAATTTACGTCGTACACTCCAACCGGGAGCACCGTGACTACGCCGTCTGTTCCTACGAGTCACATTGGTCCCGTACGAGGTGTTCGTAACTCTTACGAGACCGTTTTAAGCCTATTATACCTTTTCACCCTTTGGTGGAATGTCTTTATGCTTAAGTTTATTTTTTTGCAAAATTATGTCGTACACTCCAACCGGGAGCCTCGGGACTACGCCGTCTGTTCCTACGAGTCACATTGGTCCCGTGCGAGGTGTTCGTGACTCTTACGAGACCCTTTTGGGGCTGTTTTACATTTTCACCCTTCGATGGCATGTTTTTATGCTCAAGTTTATTTTTTTGCAAATTTACGTCGTACACTCCAACCGGGAGCCCCGTGACTACGCGGTCGGTTCCTACGAGTCACATTGGTCCCGTACGAGGTGTTCGTGACTCTTACGAGACCGTTTTAAGGCTGTTTTACGTTTTCACTCTTCGATGGCATGTTTTTATGCTTAAGTCTAATTTTTTGGAATTTACGTCGTACACTCCAACCGGGAGTCCCGTGTCTACGCGGTCGGTTCCTACGAGTCACATTGGTCCCGTGCGAGGTGTTCGTGACTCTTACGGGACCGTTTTAAGGCTGTTTTTCATTTTCACCCTTCGATGGCATTTTTTTACTTGAAGTCCATTTTTTTGCAAATTTACGTCGTACACTCCAACCGGGAGCCCCGTGACTACTCCCTCTGTTCCAACGAGTCACATTGGTCCCGTACGAGGTGTTCGTAACTCTTACGGGTCCGTTTTAAGGTTATTTTACGTTTTCACCCTTCGATGGCATGTTTTTATGCTCAAGTTTATTTTTTTGCAAATTTATGTCGTACACTCAAACGGGAGCCTCGGGACTACGCCGTCTGTTCCTACGAGTCACATTGGTCCCGTGGGAGGTGTTCGTGACTCTTGCGGGGCCGTTTTGTGGCTATTTTACATTTTCACCCTTCGATGGCATGTTTTTATGCTTAAGTTTATTTTTTTGCAAATTTACGTCGTACACTCCAACCGGGAGCCTCGGGACTACGCCGTCTGTTCCTACGAGTCACATTGGTCCCGTGCGAGGTGTTCGTGACTCTTACGGGACCCTTTTGTGGCTTTTTAACACTTTCACCCTTCGATGGCATGTTTTTATGCTTAAGTTTATTTTTTTGCAAATTTACGTCGTACACTCCAACCGGGAGCCCCGTGACTACGCGGTCGGTTCCTACGAGTCACATTGGTCCCGTACGAGGTGTTCGTGACTCTTACGGGACCGTTTTAAGGCTGTTTTATGTTTTCACCCTTCGATGGCATGTTTTTATGCTTAAGTCTAATTTTTTGGAAATTTACATTGTACACTCCAACCGGGAGTCCCGTGTCTACGTGGTCGGTTCCTACGAGTCACATTGGTCCCGTGTGAGGTGTTCGTGACTCTTACGTGACCGTTTTAAGGCTGTTTTACGTTTTCTCCATTCGATGGCATGTTTTTATACTTTAAGTCTATTTTTTTGCAAATTTACGTCGTACACTCCAACCGGGAGCACCGTGACTACGCCGTCTGTTCCTACGAGTCACATTCGTCCCGTACGAGGTGTTCGTAACTCTTACGGGACCGTTTTAAGCCTATTTTACATTTTCACCCTTCGATGGCATGTTTTTATGCTTAAGTTTATTTTTTTGCAAATTTACGTCGTACACTCCAACCGGAAGCCTCGGGACTACGCCGTCTGTTCCTAGGAGTCACATTGGTCCCGTACGAGGTGTTCGTGACTCTTACGGGACCCTTTTGTGGCTGTTTTACATTTTCACCCTTCGATGGCATGTTTTTATGCTTAAGTTTATTTTTTTGCAAATTTACGTCGTACACTCCAATCGGGAGCCCCGTGACTACGCGGTCGGTTCCTACGAGTCACATTGGTCCTGTACGAGGTGTTCGTAACTCTTACGGGACCGTTTTAAGGCTGTTTTACGTTTTCACCCTTCGATGACATGTTTTTATGCTTAAGTTTATTTTTTTGCAAATTTACGTCGTACACTCCAACCGGGAGCCTCGGGACAACGCCGTCTGTTCCTACGAGTCACATTGGTCCCGTACGAGGTGTTCGTGACTCTTACGGGACCCTTTTGTGGCTGTTTTACATTTTCACCCTTCGATGGCATGTTTTTATTCTTAAGTTTATTTTTTTGCAAATTTACGTCGTACACTCCAACCGGGAGCCCCGTGACTACGCGGTCGGTTCCTACGAGTCACATTGGTCCCGTACGAGGTGTTTGTGACTCTTACTGGACCGTTTTAAGGCTGTTTTACGTTTTCACCCTTCGATGGGATGTTTTTTTGCGTAAGTCTAATTTTTTGGAAATTTAATGCATACACTCCAACCGGGAGTCCCGTGTCTACGCGGTCGGTTCATACGAGTCACATTGGTCCCGTACGAGGTGTTCGTGACTCTTACGTGACCGTTTCAAGACTGTTTTTCATTTTCACCCTTCGATGGCATTTTTTTACTCCAACCGGGATCCCCGTGACTACGTCGTCTGTTCCAACGAGTCACATTGGTCCCGTACGAGGTGTTCGTAACTCTTACGGGACCGTTTTAAGGTTGTTTGACGTTTTCACCCTTTGATGGCATGTTTTTATGCTCAAGTTTATTTTTTTACAAATTTACGTCGTACACTCCAACCGGGAGCCTCGGGACTACGCCGTCTGTTCCTACGAGTCACATTGGTCCCGTGCGAGGTGTTCGTCACTCTTGCGTGACGGTTTTGTGGCTGTTTTACATTTTCACCCTTCGATGGCATGTTTTTATGCTTAAGTTTATTTTTTTTACAAATTTACGTCGTACACTCCAACCGAGAGCCTCGGGACTACGTCGTCTGTTCCTACGAGTCACATTGGTCCCGTGCGAGGTGTTCGTGACTCTTACGGGACCCTTTTGTGGCTGTTTGACATTTTCACCGTTCGATGGCATGTTTTTATGCTTAAGTTTATTTTTTTGCAAATTTACGTCGTACACTCCAACCGGGAGCCCCGTGACTACGCGGTCGGTTCCTACGAGTCACATTGGTCCCGTACGATGTGTTCGTGACTCTTACGGGACCGTTTTAAGGCTGTTTTATGTTTTCACCCTTCGATGGCATGTTTTTATGCTTAAGTCTAATTTTTTGGAAATTTACGTCGTACACTCCAACCGGCAGTCCCGTGTCTACGCGGTCGGTTCCTACGAGTCACATTGGTCCCGTGCGAGGTGTTCGTGACTCTTACGGGACCGTTTTAAGGCTCTTTTACATTTTCACCCTTCGATGGCATGTTTTTATGCTCAAGTTTGTTTTTTTGCAAATTTACGTCGTACACTCGAACCGGGAGCCTCGGGACTACGCCGTCTGTTCCTACGAGTCACATTGGTCCCGTGTGAGGTGTTCGTGACTCTTACGGGACCATTTTGTGGTTGTTTTACATTTTCACCCTTCGATGGCATGTTTTTATGCTTAAGTTTATTTTTTTGCAAATTTACGTCGTACACTCCAACCGGGAGCCTCGGGACTACGCCGTCTGTTCCTACGAGTCACATTGGTCCCGTGCGAGGTGTTCGTGACTCTTACGGGACCCTTTTGTGGCTGTTTTACATTTTCACCCTTCGATGGCATGTTTTTATGCTTAAGTTTATTTTTTTGCAAATTTACGTCGTACATTCCAACCGGGAGCCCCGTGACTACGCGATCGGTTCCTACGAGTCCCATTGGTCCCATACGAGGTGTTTGTGACTCTTACGGGACCGTTTTAAGGCTGTTTTAAGTTTTCACCCTTCGATGGCATGTTTTTATGCTTAAGTCTAATTTTTTGAAAATTTACGCCGTACACTCCAACCGGGAGTCCCGTGTCTACGCGGTCGGTTCCTACGAGTCACATTGGTCTCATGGGAGGTATTCGTGACTCTTACAGGACCGTTTTAAGGCTATTTTTCGTTTTCACCCTTCGATGGCATGTTTTTATACTTTAAGTCTATTTTTTTGCAAATTTACGTTGTACACTCCAACCGGGAGCACCGTGACTACGCCGTCTGTTACTACGAGTCACATTGGTCCCGTACGAGGTGTTCGTAACTCTTACGAGACCGTTTTAAGCCTATTTTACCTTTTCACCCTTCGGTGGCATGTTTTTATGCTTAAGTTTATTTTTTTGCAAATTTATGTCGTACACTCCAACCGGGAGCCTCGGGACTACGCCGTCTGTTCCTACGAGTCACATTGGTCCCGTGCGAGGTGTTTGTGACTCTTGCGGGACCCTTTTGGGGCTGTTTTACATTTTCACCCTTCGATGGCATGTTTTTATGCTCAAGTTTATTTTTTTGCAAATTTACGTCGTACACTCCAACCGGGAGCCCCGTGACTACGCGGTCGGTTTCTACGAGTCACATTGGTCCCGTACGAGGTGTTCGTGACTCTTACGGGACCGTTTTAAGGCTGTTTTACGTTTTCACTCTTCGATGGCATGTTTTTATGCTTAAGTCTAATTTTTTGGAAATTTACATCGTACACTCCAACCGGGAGTCCCGTGTCTACGCGGTCGGTTCCTACGAGTCACTTTGGTCCCGTGCGAGGTGTTCGTGACTCTTACGGGACCGTTTTAAGGCTATTTTTCGTTTTCACCCTTCGATGGCATGTTTTTATACTTTAAGTCTATTTTTTTGCAAATTTACGTCGTACACTCCAACCGGGAGCACCGTGACTACGCCGTCTGTTCCTACGAGTCACATTCGTCCCGTACGAGGTGTTCGTAACTCTTACGGGACCGTTTTAAGCCTATTTTACATTTTCACCCTTCGATGGCATGTTTTTATGCTTAAGTTTAATTTTTTGCAAATTTACGTCGTACACTCCAACCGGAAGCCTCGGGACTACGCCGTCTGTTCCTAGGAGTCACATTGGTCCCGTACGAGGTGTTCGTGACTCTTACGGGACCCTTTTGTGGCTGTTTTACATTTTCACCCTTCGATGGCATGTTTTTATGCTTAAGTTTATTTTTTTGCAAATTTACGTCGTACACTCCAATCGGGAGCCCCGTGACTACGCGGTCGGTTCCTACGAGTCACATTGGTCCTGTACGAGGTGTTCGTAACTCTTACGGGACCGTTTTAAGGCTGTTTTACGTTTTCACCCTTCGATGACATGTTTTTATGCTTAAGTTTATTTTTTTGCAAATTTACGTCGTACACTCCAACCGGGAGCCTCGGGACAACGCCGTCTGTTCCTACGAGTCACATTGGTCCCGTACGAGGTGTTCGTGACTCTTACGGGACCCTTTTGTGGCTGTTTTACATTTTCACCCTTCGATGGCATGTTTTTATTCTTAAGTTTATTTTTTTGCAAATTTACGTCGTACACTCCAACCGGGAGCCCCGTGACTACGCGGTCGGTTCCTACGAGTCACATTGGTCCCGTACGAGGTGTTTGTGACTCTTACTGGACCGTTTTAAGGCTGTTTTACGTTTTCACCCTTCGATGGGATGTTTTTTTGCGTAAGTCTAATTTATTGGAAATTTAATGCATACACTCCAACCGGGAGTCCCGTGTCTACGCGGTCGGTTCATACGAGTCACATTGGTCCCGTGCGAGGTGTTCGTGACCGTTTCAAGACTGTTTTTCATTTTCACCCTTCGATGGCATTTTTTTACTCCAACCGGGAGCCCCGTGACTACGTCGTCTGTTCCAACGAGTCACATTGGTCCCGTACGAGGTGTTCGTAACTCTTACGGGACCGTTTTAAGGTTGTTTGACATTTTCACCCTTTGATGGCATGTTTTTATGCTCAAGTTTATTTTTTTACAAATTTACGTCGTACACTCCAACCGGGAGCCTCGGGACTACGCCGTCTGTTCCTACGAGTCACATTGGTCCCGTGCGAGGTGTTCGTCACTCTTGCGTGACCGTTTTGTGGCTGTTTTACATTTTCACCCTTCGATGGCATGTTTTTATGCTTAAGTTTATTTTTTTTACAAATTTACGTCGTACACTCCAACCGGGAGCCTCGGGACTACGTCGTCTGTTCCTACGAGTCACATTGGTCCCGTGCGAGGTGTTCGGGACTCTTACGGGACCCTTTTGTGGCTGTTTGACATTTTCACCGTTCGATGGCATGTTTTTATGCTTAAGTTTATTTTTTTGCAAATTTACGTCGTACACTCCAACCGGGAGCCCCGTGACTACGCGGTCGGTTCCTACGAGTCACATTGGTCCCGTACGATGTGTTCGTGACTCTTACGGGACCGTTTTAAGGCTGTTTTATGTTTTCACCCTTCGATGGCATGTTTTTATGCTTAAGTCTAATTTTTTGGAAATTTACGTCGTACACTCCAACCGGCAGTCCCGTGTCTACGCGGTCGGTTCCTACGAGTCACATTGGTCCCGTGCGAGGTGTTCGTGACTCTTACGGGACCGTTTTAAGGCTCTTTTACATTTTCACCCTTCGATGGCATGTTTTTATGCTCAAGTTTGTTTTTTTGCAAATTTACGTCGTACACTCCAACCGGGAGCCTCGGGACTACGCCGTCTGTTCCTACGAGTCACATTGGTCCCGTGTGAGGTGTTCGTGACTCTTACGGGACCATTTTGTGGTTGTTTTACATTTTCACCCTTCGATGGCATGTTTTTATGCTTAAGTTTATTTTTTTGCAAATTTACGTCGTACACTCCAACCGGGAGCCTCGGGACTACGCCGTCTGTTCCTACGAGTCACATTGGTCCCGTGCGAGGTGTTCGTGACTCTTACGGGACCCTTTTGTGGCTGTTTTACATTTTCACCCTTCGATGGCATGTTTTTTTGCTTAAGTTTATTTTTTTGCAAATTTACGTCGTACATTCCAACCGGGAGCCCCGTGACTACGCGATCGGTTCCTACGAGTCCCATTGGTCCCATACGAGGTGTTCGTGACTCTTACGGGACCGTTTTAAGGCTGTTTTAAGTTTTCACCCTTCGATGGCATGTTTTTATGCTTAAGTCTAATTTTTTGAAAATTTACGCCGTACACTCCAACCGGGAGTCCCGTGTCTACGCGGTCGGTTCCTACGAGTCACATTGGTCTCATGGGAGGTATTCGTGACTCTTACAGGACCGTTTTAAGGCTATTTTTCGTTTTCACCCTTCGATGGCATGTTTTTATACTTTAAGTCTATTTTTTTGCAAATTTACGTTGTACACTCCAACCGGGAGCACCGTGACTACGCCGTCTGTTACTACGAGTCACATTGGTCCCGTACGAGGTGTTCGTAACTCTTACGAGACCGTTTTAAGCCTATTTTACCTTTTCACCCTTCGGTGGCATGTTTTTATGCTTAAGTTTATTTTTTTGCAAATTTATGTCGTACACTCCAACCGGGAGCCTCGGGACTACGCCGTCTGTTCCTACGAGTCACATTGGTCCCGTGCGAGGTGTTTGTGACTCTTGCGGGACCCTTTTGGGGCTGTTTTACATTTTCACCCTTCGATGGCATGTTTTTATGCTCAAGTTTATTTTTTTGCAAATTTACGTCGTACACTCCAACCGGGAGCCCCGTGACTACGCGGTCGGTCTCTACGAGTCACATTGGTCCCGTACGAGGTGTTCGTGACTCTTACGGGACCGTTTTAAGGCTGTTTTACGTTTTCACTCTTCGATGGCATGTTTTTATGCTTAAGTCTAATTTTTTGGAAATTTACATCGTACACTCCAACCGGGAGTCCCGTGTCTACGCGGTCGGTTCCTACGAGTCACTTTGGTCCCGTGCGAGGTGTTCGTGACTCTTACGGGACCGTTTTAAGGCTGTTTTTTATTTTCACCCTTCGATGGCATTTTTTAACTTTAAGTCCATTATTTTGCAAATTAACGTCGTACACTCCAACCGGGAGCCCCGTGACTACGCCGTCTGTTCCAACGAGTCACATTGGTCCCGTACAAGGTGTTCGTAACTCTTACGGGTCCGTTTTAAGGTTGTTTTACGTTTTCACCCTTCGATGGCATGTTTTTATGCTCAAGTTTATTTTTTTGCAAGTTTACGTCGTACACTCAAACGGGAGCCTCGGGACTACGCCGTCTGTTCCTACGAGTCACATTGGTCCCGTGGGAGGTGTTCGTGACTCTTGCGGGGCCGTTTTGTGGCTATTTTACATTTTCACCCTTCGATGGCATGTTTTTATGCTTAAATTTATTTTTTTGCAAATTTACGTCGTACACTCCAACCGGGAGCCTCAGGACTACGCCGTCTGTTCCTACGAGTCACATTGGTCCCGTGCGAGGTGTTCGTGACTCTTACGGGATCCTTTTGTGGCTTTTTTACACTTTCACCCTTCGATGGCATGTTTTTATGCTTAAGTTTATTTTTTTGCAAATTTACGTCGTACACTCCAACCGGGAGCCCCGTGACTACGCGGTCGGTTCCTACAAGTCACATTGGTCCCGTACGAGGTGTTCGTGACTCTTACGGGACCGTTTTAAGGCTGTTTTATATTTTCACCCTTCGATGGCATGTTTTTATGCTTAAGTCTAATTTTTTGGAAATTTACATCGTACACTCCAACCGGGAGTCCCGTGTCTACGTGGTTGGTTCCTACGAGTCACATTGGTCCCGTGTGAGGTGTTCGTGACTCTTACGGGACCGTTTTAAGGCTGTTTTACATTTTCTCCATTCGATGGCATGTTTTTATACTTTAAGTCTATTTTTTTGCAAATTTACGTCGTACACTCCAACCGGGAGCACCGTGACTACGCCGTCTGTTCCTACGAGTCACATTGGTCCCATACGAGGTGTTCGTAACTCTTACGGGACCGTTTTAAGCCTATTTTACATTTTCACCCTTCGATGGCATGTTTTTATGCTTAAGTTTATTTTTTTGCAAATTTACGTCGTACACTCCAATCGGAATCCTCGGGACTACGCCGTCTGTTCCTACGAGTCACATTGGTCTCGTGCGAGGTGTTCGTGACTCTTACGGGACCCTTTGGTGGCTGTTTTACATTTTCACCCTTCGATGGCATGTTTTTATGCTTAAGTTTATTTTTTTGCAAATTTACGTCGTACACTCCAATCGGGAGCCCCGTGACTACGCGGTCGGTTCCTACGAGTCACATTGGTCCCGTACGAGGTGTTCGTGACTCTTACGGGACCGTTTTAAGGCTGTTTTACATTTTCACCCTTCGATGACATGTTTTTATGCTTAAGTTTATTTTTTTGCAAATTTACGTCGTACACTCCAACCGGGAGCCTCGGGACAACGCCGTCTGTTCCTACGAGTCACATTGGTCCCGTGCGAGGTGTTCGTGACTCTTACGGGACCCTTTTGTGGCTGTTTTACATTTTCACCCTTCGATGGCATGTTTTTATGCTTAAGTTTATTTTTTTGCAAATTTACGTCGTACACTCCAACCGGGAGCCCCGTGACTACGCGGTCGGTTCCTACGAGTCACATTGGTCCCGTACGAGGTTTTTGTGACTCTTACGGGACCGTTTTAAGGCTGTTTTACGTTTTCACCCTTCGATGGGATGTTTTTTTGCGTAAGTCTAATTTTTTGGAAATTTACGGCATACACTCCAACCGGGAGTCCCGTGTCTACGCGGTCGGTTCATACGAGTCACATTGGTCCCGTGTGAGGTGTTCGTGACTCTTACGGGACCGTTTTAAGACTGTTTTTCATTTTCACCCTTCGATGGCATTTGTTTACTCCAACCGGGAGCCCCGTGACTACGTCGTCTGTTCCAACGAGTCACCTTGGTCCCGTACGAGGTGTTCGTAACTCTTACGGGACCGTTTTAAGGTTGTTTTACGTTTTCACCCTTTGATGGCATGTTTTTATGCTTAAGTTTATTTTTTTGCAAATTTACGTCGTACACTCCAACCGGAAGCCTCGGGACTACGCCGTCTGTTCCTACGAGTCACATTGGTCCCGTACGAGGTGTTCGTGACTCTTACGGGACCCTTTTATGGCTGTTTTACATTTTCACCCTTCGATGGCATGTTTTTATGCTTAAGTTTATTTTTTTTGCAAATTTACGTCGTACACTCCAACCGGGAGCCTCGGGACTACGTCGTCCGTTCCTACGAGTCACATTGGTCCCGTGCGAGGTGTTCGTGACTCTTACGGGACCCTTTTGTGGCTGTTTGACATTTTCACCGTTCGATGGCATGTTTTTATGCTTAAGTTTATTTTTTTGCAAATTTACGTCGTACACTCCAACCGGGAGCCCCGTGACTACGCGATCGGTTCCTACGAGTCACATTGGTCCCGTACGAGGTGTTCGTGACTCTTACGGGACCGTTTTAAAGCTGTTTTATGTTTTCACCCTTCGATGGCATGTTTTTATGCTTAAGTTTAATTTTTTGGAAATTTACGTCGTACACTCCAACCGGCAGTCCCGTGTCTACGCAGTCGGTTCCTACGAGTCACATTGGTCCCGTGCGAGGCGTTCGTGACTCTTACGGGACCGTTTTTAGGCTCTTTTACATTTTCACCCTTCGATGGCATGTTTTTATGCTCAAGTTTATTTTTTTGCAAATTTACGTTGTACACTCCAAGCGGGAGCCTCGGGACTACGCCGTCTGTTCCTACGAGTCACATTGGTCCCGTGTGAGGTGTTCGTGACTCTTACGGGACCATTTTGTGGCTGTTTTACATTTTCACCCTTCGATGGCATGTTTTTATGATTAAGTTTATTTTTTTGCAAATTTACGTCGTACACTCCAACCGGGAGCCTCGGGACTACGCCGTCTGTTCCTACGAGTCACATTGGTCCCGTGCGAGGTGTTCGTGACTCTTACGGGACCCTTTTGTGGTTGTTTTACATTTTCACCCTTCGATGGCATGTTTTTATGCTTAAGTTTATTTTTGTGCAAATTTACGTCGTACACTCCAACCGGGAGCCCCGTGACTACGCGATCGGTTCCTACGAGTCACATTGGTTCCGTACGAGGTGTTCGTGACTCTTACGGGACCGTTTTAAGGCTGTTTTAAGTTTTCACCCTTCGATGGCATGTTTTTATGATTAAGTCAATTTTTTGAAAATTTACGTCGTACACTCCAACCGGGAGTCCCGTGTCTACGCGGTCGGTTCCTACGAGTCACATTGGTCCCATGGGAGGTATTCGTGACTCTTACAGGACCGTTTTAAGGCTATTTTTCGTTTTCACCCTTCGATGGCATGTTTTTATACTTTAAGTCTATTTTTTTGCAAATTTACGTCGTACACTCCAACCGGGAGCACCATGACTACGCCGTCTGTTCCTACGAGTCACATTGGTCCCGTACGAGGTGTTCGTAACTCTTACGAGACCGTTTTAAGCCTATTTTACCTTTTCACCCTTCGATGGCATGTTTTTATGCTTAAGTTTATTTTTTTGCAAATTTATGTCGTACACTCCAACCGGGAGCCTCGGGACTACGCCGTCTGTTCCTACGAGTCACATTGGTCCCGTGCGAGGTGTTCGTGACTCTTACGGGACCCTTTTGGGGCTGTTTTACATTTTCACCCTTCGATGGCATGTTTTTATGCTCAAGTTTATTTTTTTGCAAATTTACGTCGTACACTTCAACCGGGAGCCCCGTGACTACGCGGTCGGTTTCTACGAGTCACATTGGTCCCGTACGAGGTGTTCGTGACTCTTACGGGACCGTTTTAAGGCTGTTTTACGTTTTCACTCTTCGATGGCATGCTTTTATGCTTAAGTCTAATTTTTTGGAAATTTACGTCGTACACTCCAACCGCGAGTCCCGTGTCTACGCGGTCGGTTCCTACGAGTCACTTTGGTCCCGTGCGAGGTGTTCGTGACTCTTACGGGACCGTTTTAATGCTGTTTTTTGTTTTCACCCTTCGATGGCATTTTTTTAATTTAAGTCCATTTTTTTGCAAATTTACGTCGTACACTCCAACCGGGAGCCCCGTGACTACGCCGTCTGTTCCAACGAGTCACATTGGTCCCGTACAAGGTGTTCGTAACTCTTTCGGGTCCGTTTTAAGGTTGTTTTACGTTTTCACCCTTCGATGGCATGTTTTTATGCTCAAGTTTATTTTTTTGCAAATTTACGTCGTACACTCAAACGGGAGCCTCGGGACTACGCCGTCTGTTCCTACGAGTCACATTGGTCCCATGGGAGGTGTTCGTGACTCTTGCGGGGCCGTTTTGTGGCTATTTTACATTTTCACCCTTCGATGGCATGTTTTTATGCTTAGGTTTATTTTTTTGCAAATTTACGTCGTACACTCCAACCGGCAGCCTCGGGACTACGCCGTCTGTTCCTATGAGTCACATTGGTCCCGTGCTAGGTGTTCGTGACTCTTACGGGACCCTTTTGTGGCTGTTTTACACTTTCACCCTTCGATGGCATGTTTTTATGCTTAAGTTTATTTTTTTGCAAATTTACGTCGTACACTCCAACCGGGAGCCCCGTGACTACGCGGTCGGTTCCTACGAGTCACATTGGTCCCGTACGAGGTGTTCGTGACTCTTACGGGACCCTTTTGTGGATGTTTTACACTTTCACCCTTCGATGGCATGTTTTTATGCTTAAGTTTATTTTTTTGCAAATTTACGTCGTACACTCCAACCGGGAGCCTCGGGACTACGCCGTCTGTTCCTATGAGTCACATTGGTCCCGTGCGAGGTGTTCGTGACTCTTGCGGGACCCTTTTGTGGCTGTTTTACACTTTCACCCTTCGATGGCATGTTTTTATGCTTAAGTTTATTTTTTTGCAAATTTATGTCGTACAATCCAACCGGGAGCCTCGGGACTACGCCGTCTGTTCCTACGAGTCACATTGGTCCCGTGCGAGGTGTTCGTCACTCTTACGGGACCCTTTTGGGGCTGTTTTACATTTTCACCCTTCGATGGCATGTTTTTATGCTCAAGTTTATTTTTTTGCAAATTTACGTCGTACACTCCAACCGGGAGCCCCGTGACTACGCGGTCGGTTCCTACGAGTCACATTGGTCCCGTAGGAGGTGTTCGTGACTCTTACGGGACCGTTTTAAGGCTGTTTTATGTTTTCACCCTTCGATGGCATGTTTTTATGCTTAAGTCTAATTTTTTGGAAATTTACATCGTACACTCCAACCGGGAGTCCCGTGTCTACGTGGTCGGTTCCTACGAGTCACATTGATCCCGTGTGAGGTGTTCATGACTCTTACGGGACCGTTTTAAGGCTGTTTTACATTTTCTCCATTCGATGGCATGTTTTTATACTTTAAGTCTATTTTTTTACAAATTTACGTCGTACACTCCAACCGGGAGCACCGTGACTACGCCGTCTGTTCCTACGAGTCACATTGGTCCCGTACGAGGTGTTCGTAACTCTTACGGGACCGTTTTAAGCCTATTTTACATTTTCACCCTTCGATGGCATGTTTTTATGCTTAAGTTTATTTTTTTGCAAATTTACGTCGTACACTCCAACCGGAATCCTCGGGACTACGCCGTCTGTTCCTACGAGTCACATTGGTCCCGTGCGAGGTGTTCGTGACTCTTACCTGACCCTTTTGTGGCTGTTTTACATTTTCACCCTTCGATGGCATGTTTTTATGCTTAAGTTTATTTTTTTGCAAATTTACGTCGTACACTCCAATCGGGAGCCCCGTGACTACGCGGTCGGTTCCTACGAGTCACATTGGTCCCGTACGAGGTGTTCGTGACTCTTACGGGACCGTTTTGAGGCTGTTTTATGTTTTCACCCTTCGATGGCAAGTTTTTATGCTTAAGTCTAATTTTTTGGAAGTTTACATCGTACACTCCAACCGGGAGTCCCGTGTCTACGTGGTCGGTTCCTACGAGTCACATTGGTCCCGAGTGAGGTGTTCGTGACTGTTACGGGACCGTTTTAAGGCTGTTTTACGTTTTCTCCATTCGATGGCATGTTTTTATACTTTAAGTCTATTTTTTTGCAAATTTTCGTCGTACACTCCAACCGGGAGCACCGTGACTACGCCGTCTGTTCCTACGAGTCACATTGGTCCCGTACGAGGTGTTCGTAACTCTTACGGGACCGTTTTAAGCCTATTTTACATTTTCACCCTTCGATGGCATGTTTTTATGCTTAAGTTTATTTTTTTGCAAATTTACGTCGTACACTCCAACCGGAAGCCCCGGGACTACGCCGTCTGTTCCTACGAGTCACATTGGTCCCGTGCGAGGTGTTCGTGACTCTTACGGGACCCTTTTGTGGCTGTTTTACATTTTCACCCTTCGATGGCATGTTTTTATGCTTAAGTTTATTTTTTTGCAAATTTACGTCGTACACTCCAATCGGGAGCCCCGTGGCTACGCGATTGGTTCCTACGAGTCACATTGGTCCCGTACGAGGTGTTCGTGACTCTTACGGGACCGTTTTAAGGCTGTTTTACGTTTTCACCCTTCGATGGCATGTTTTTATGCTTAAGTTTATTTTTTTGCAAATTTACGTCGTACACTCCAACCGGGAGCCTCGGGACAACGCCGTCTGTTCCTACGAGTCACATTGGTCCCGTGCGAGGTGTTCGTGACTCTTACATGACCCTTTTGTGGCTGTTTTACATTTTCACCCTTCGATGGCATGTTTTTATGCTTAAGTTTATTTTTTTGCAAATTTACGTCGTACACTCCAACCGGGAGCCCCGTGACTACGCGGTCGGTTCCTACGAGTCACATTGGTCCCGTACGAGGTGTTTGTGACTCTTACGGGACCGTTTTAAGGCTGTTTTACGTTTTCACCCTTCGATGGGATGTTTTTTTGCGTAAGTCTAATTTTTTTGGAAATTTACGTCGTACACTCCAACCGGGAGTCCCGTGTCTACGCGGTCGGTTCATACGAGTCACATTGGTCCCGTGCGAGGTGTTCGTGACTCTTACGGGACCGTTTTAAGACTGTTTATCATTTTCACCTTTCGATGGCATTTTTTTACTCCAACCAGGAGCCCCGTGACTACGCCGTCTGTTCCAACGAGTCACATTGGTCCCGTACGAGGTGTTCGTAACTCTTACGGGACCGTTTTAAGGTTTTTTTACGTTTTCACCCTTTGATGGCATGTTTTTATGCTCAAGTTTATTTTTTTGCAAATTTACGTCTTACAATCCAACCGGGAGCCTCGGGACTACGCCGTCTGTTCCTACGAGTCACATTGGTCCCGTGCGAGGTGTTCGTGACTCTTGCGTGACCGTTTTGTGGCTGTTTTACATTTTCACCCTTCGATGGCATGTTTTTATGCTTAAGTTTATTTTTTTTGCAAATTTACGTCGTACACTCCAACCGGGAGCCTCGGGACTACGCCGTTTGTTCCTACGAGTCACATTGGTCCCGTGCGAGGTGTTCGTGACTCTTACGGGACCCTTTTGGGGCTGTTTTACATTTTCACCCTTCGATGGCATGTTTTTATGCTCAAGTTTATTTTTTTGCAAATTTACGTCGTACACTCCAACCGGGAGCCCCGTGACTACGCGGTCGGTTCCTACGAGTCACATTGGTCCCGTACGAGGTGTTCGTGAATCTTACGGGACCGTTTCAAGGCTGTTTTACGTTTTCACTCTTCGATGGCATGTTTTTATGCTTAAGTCTAATTTTTTGGAAATTTACGTCGTACACTCCAACCGGGAGTCCCGTGTCTACGCGGTCGGTTCCTACGAGTCACTTTGGTCCCGTGCGAGGTGTTCGTGACTCTTACGGGACCGTTTTAAGGCTGTTTTTCATTTTCACCCTTCGATGGCATTTTTTTACTTTAAGTCCATTTTTTTGCAAATTTACGTAGTACACTCCAACCGGGACCCCCGTGACTACGCCGTCTGTTCCAACGAGTCACATTGGTCCCGTACGAGGTGTTCGTAACTCTTACGGGTCCGTTTTAAGGTTGTTTTACATTTTCACCCTTCGATGGCATGTTTTTATGCTCAAGTTTATTTTTTAGCAAATTTATGTCGTACACTCAAACGGGAGCCTCGGGACTACGCCGTCTGTTCCTACGAGTCACATTGGTCCCGTGGGAGGTGTTCGTGACTCTTGCGGGGCCGTTTTGTGGCTATTTTACATTTTCACCCTTCGATGGCATGTTTTTATGCTTAAGTTTATTTTTTCGCAAATTTACGTCGTACACTCCAACCGGGAGCCTCGGGACTACGCCGTCTGTTCCTACGAGTCACATTGGTCCCGTGCGAGGTGTTCGTGACTCTTACGGGACCCTTTTGTGGCTGTTTTACATTTTCACCCTTGGATGGAATGTTTTTATGCTTATGTTTATTTTTTTGCAAATTTACGTCGTACACTCCAACCGGGAGCCTCGGGACTACGCCGTTTGTTCCTACGAGTCACATTGGTCCCGTGCGAGGTGTTCGTGACTCTTACGGGACCCTTTTGGGGCTGTTTTACATTTTCACCCTTCGATGGCATGTTTTTATGCTCAAGTTTATTTTTTTGCAAATTTACGTCGTACACTCCAACCGGGAGCCCCGTGACTACGCGGTCGGTTCCTACGAGTCACATTGGTCCCGTACGAGGTGTTCGTGAATCTTACGGGACCGTTTTAAGGCTGTTTTACGTTTTCACTCTTCGATGGCATGTTTTTATGCTTAAGTCTAATTTTTTGGAAATTTACGTCGTACACTCCAACCGGGAGTCCCGTGTCTACCCGGTCGGTTCCTACGAGTCACTTTGGTCCCGTGCGAGGTGTTCGTGACTCTTACGGGACCGTTTTAAGCCTGTTTTTCATTTTCACCCTTCGATGGCATTTTTTTACTTTAAGTCCATTTTTTTGCAAATTTACGTAGTACACTCCAACCGGGACCCCCGTGACTACGCCGTCTGTTCCAACGAGTCACATTGGTCCCGTACGAGGTGTTCGTAACTCTTACGGGTCCGTTTTAAGGTTGTTTTACGTTTTCACCCTTCGATGGCATGTTTTTATGCTCAATTTTATTTTTTAGCAAATTTATGTCGTACACTCAAACGGGAGCCTCGGGACTACGCCGTCTGTTCCTACGAGTCACATTGGTCCCGTGGGAGGTGTTCGTGACTCTTGCGGTGCCGTTTTGTGGCTATTTTACATTTTCACCCTTCGATGGCATGTTTTTATGCTTAAGTTTATTTTTTTGCAAATTTACGTCGTACACTCCAACCGGGAGCCTCGGGACTACGCCGTCTGTTCCTACGAGTCACATTGGTCCCGTGCGAGGTGTTCGTGACTCTTACGGGACCCTTTTGTGGTTGTTTTACATTTTCACCCTTGGATGGCATGTTTTTATGCTTAAGTTTATTTTTTTGCAAATTTATGTCGTACACTCCAACCGGGAGACTCGGGACTACGCCGTCTGTTCCTACGAGTCACATTGGTCCCGTGCGAGGTGTTCGTGACTCTTACGGGACCCTTTTGGGGCTGTTTTACATTTTCACCCTTCGATGGCATGTTTTTATGCTCAAGTTTAATTTTTTGCAAATTTACGTCGTACACTCCAACCGGGAGCCCCGTGACTACGCGGTCGGTTCCTACGAGTCACATTGGTCCCGTACGAGGTGTTCGTGACTCTTACTGGACCGTTTTAAGGCTGTTTTATGTTTTCACCCTTCGATGGCAAGTTTTTATGCTTAAGTCTAATTTTTTGGAAGTTTACATCGTACACTCCAACCGGGAGTCCCGTGTCTACGTGGTCGGTTCCTACGAGTCACATTGGTCCCGTGTGAGGTGTTCGTGACTGTTACGGGACCGTTTTAAGGCTGTTTTACGTTTTCTCCATTCGATGGCATGTTTTTATACTTTAAGTCTATTTTTTTGCAAACTTTCGTCGTACACTCCATCCGGGAGCACCGTGACTACGCCGTCTGTTCCTACGAGTCACATTGGTCCCGTACGAGGTGTTCGTAACTCTTACGGGACCGTTTTAAGCCTATTTTACATTTTCACCCTTCGATGGCATGTTTTTATGCTTAAGTTTATTTTTTTGCAAATTTACGTCGTAACTCCAACCGGAAGCCCCGGGACTACGCCGTCTGTTCCTACGAGTCACATTGGTCCCGTGCGAGGTGTTCGTGACTCTTACGGGACCCTTTTGTGGCTGTTTTACATTTTCACCCTTCGATGGCATGTTTTTATGCTTAAGTTTATTTTTTTGCAAATTTACGTCATACACTCCAATCGGGAGCCCCGTGGCTACGCGATTGGTTCCTACGAGTCTCATTGGTCCCGTACGAGGTGTTCGTGACTCTTACGGGACCGTTTTAAGGTTGTTTTACGTTTTCACCCTTCGATGGCATGTTTTTATGCTTAAGTTTATTTTTTTGCAAATTTACGTCGTACACTCCAACCGGGAGCCTCGGGACAACGCCGTCTGTTCCTACGAGTCACATTGGTCCCGTGCGAGGTGTTCGTGACTCTTACGTGACCCTTTTGTGGCTGTTTTACATTTTCACCCTTCGATGGCATGTTTTTATGCTTAAGTTTATTTGTTTGCAAATTTACGTCGTACACTCGAACCGGGAGCCCCGTGACTACGCGGTCGGTTCCTACGAGTCACATTGGTCCCGTACGAGGTGTTTGTGACTCTTACGGGACCGTTTTAAGGCTGTTTTACGTTTTCACCCTTCGATGGGATGTTTTTTTGCGTAAGTCTAATTTTTGGGAAATTTACGTCGTACACTCCAACCGGGAGTCCCGTGTCTACGCGGTCGGTTCATATGAGTCACATTGGTCCCGTGCGAGGTGTTCGTGACTCTTACGGGACCGTTTTAAGACTGTTTTTCATTTTCACCCTTCGATGGCATTTTTTTACTCCAACCAGGAGCCCCGTGAGTACGCCGTCTGTTCCAACGAGTCACATTGGTCCCGTACGAGGTGTTCGTAACTCTTACGGGACCGTTTTAAGGTTTTTTTACGTTTTCACCCTTTGATGGCATGTTTTTATGCTCAAGTTTATTTTTTTGCAAATTTACGTCGTACAATCCAACCGGGAGCCTCGGGACTACGCCGTCTGTTCCTACGAGTCACATTGGTCCCGTGCGAGGTGTTCTTGACTCTTGCGTGACCGTTTTGTGGTTGTTTTACATTTTCACCCTTCGATGGCATGTTTTTATGCTTAAGTTTATTTTTTTTGCAAATTTGCGTCGTACACTCCAACCGGGAGCCTCGGGACTACGTCGTCTGTTCCTACGAGTCACATTGGTCCCGTGCGAGGTGTTCGTGACTCTTACGGGACCCTTTTGGGGCTGTTTTACATTTTCACCCTTCGATGGCATGTTTTTATGCTCAAGTTTATTTTTTTGCAAATTTACGTCGTACACTCCAACCGGGAGCCCCGTGACTACACGGTCGGTTCCTACGAGTCACATTGGTCCCGTACGAGGTGTTCGTGACTCTTACAGGACCGTTTTAAGGATGTTTTACGTTTTCACTCTTCGATGGCATGTTTTTATGCTTAAGTCTAATTTTTTGGAAATTTACGTCGTACACTCCAACCGGGAGTCCCGTGTCTACGCGGTCGGTTCCTACGAGTCACTTTGGTCCCGTGCGAGGTGTTCGTGACTCTTACGGGACCGTTTTAAGGCTGTTTTTCATTTTCACCCTTCGATGGCATTTTTTTACTTTAAGTCCATTTTTTTGCAAATTTACGTCGTACACTCCAACCGGGAGCCCCGTGACTACTCCCTCTGTTCCAACGAGTCACATTGGTCCCGTACGAGGTGTTCGTAACTCTTACGGGTCCGTTTTAAGGTTATTTTACGTTTTCACCCTTCGATGGCATGTTTTTATGCTCAAGTTTATTTTTTTGCAAATTTATGTCGTACACTCAAACGGGAGCCTCGGGACTACGCCGTCTGTTCCTACGAGTCACATTGGTCCCGTGGGAGGTGTTCGTGACTCTTGCGGGGCCGTTTTGTGGCTATTTTACATTTTCACCCTTCGATGGCATGTTTTTATGCTTAAGTTTATTTTTTTGCAAATTTACGTCGTACACTCCAACCGGGAGCCTCGGGACTACGCCGTCTGTTCCTACGAGTCACATTGGTCCCGTGCGAGGTGTTCGTGACTCTTACGGGACCCTTTTGTGGCTTTTTTACACTTTCACCCTTCGATGGCATGTTTTTATGCTTAAGTTTATTTTTTTGCAAATTTACGTCGTACACTCCAACCGGGAGCCCCGTGACTACGCGGTCGGTTCCTACGAGTCACATTGGTCCCGTACGAGGTGTTCGTGACTCTTACGGGACCGTTTTAAGGCTGTTTTATGTTTTCACCCTTTGATGGCATGTTTTTATGCTTAAGTCTAATTTTTTGAAAATTTACATCGTACACTCCAACCGGGAGTCCCGTGTCTACGTGGTCGGTTCCTACGAGTCACATTGGTCCCGTGTGAGGTGTTCGTGACTCTTACGGGACCGTTTTAAGGCTGTTTTACGTTTTCTCCATTCGATGGCATGTTTTTATACTTTAAGTCTATTTTTTTGCAAATTTACGTCGTACACTCCAACCGGGAGCACCGTGACTACGTCGTTTGTTCCAACGAGTCACATTGGTCCCGTACGAGGTGTTCGTAACTCTTACGGGACCGTTTTAAGCCTATTTTACATTTTCACCCTTCGATGGCATGTTTTTATGCTTAAGTTTATTTTTTTGCAAATTTACGTCGTACACTCCAACCGGAAGCCTCGGGACTACGCCGTCTGTTCCTACGAGTCACATTGGTCCCGTACGAGGTGTTCGTGACTCTTACGGGACCCTTTTGTGGCTGTTTTACATTTTCACCCTTCGATGGCATGTTTTTATGCTTAAGTTTATTTTTTTGCAAATTTACGTCGTACACTCCAATCGGGAGCCCCGTGACTACGCGGTCGGTTCCTACGAGTCACATTGGTCCTGTACGAGGTGTTCGTGACTCTTACGGGACCGTTTTAAGGCTGTTTTACGTTTTCACCCTTCGATGACATGTTTTTATGCTTAAGTAAATTTTTTTGCAAATTTACGTCGTACACTCCAACCGGGAGCCTCGGGACAACGCCGTCTGTTCCTACGAGTCACATTGGTCCCGTGCGAGGTGTTCGTGACTCTTACGGGACCCTTTTGTGGCTGTTTTACATTTTCACCCTTCGATGGCATGTTTTTATTCTTAAGTTTATTTTTTTGCAAATTTACGTCGTACACTCCAACCGGGAGCCCCGTGACTACGCGGTCGGTTCCTACGAGTCACATTGGTCCCGTACGAGGTGTTTGTGACTCTTACTGGACCGTTTTAAGGCTGTTTTACGTTTTCTCCCTTCGATGGGATGTGTTTTTGCGTAAGTCTAATTTTTTGGAAATTTAATGCATACACTCCAACCGGGAGTCCCATGTCTACGCGGTCGGTTCATACGAGTCACATTGGTCCCGTGCGAGGTGTTCGTGACTCTTACGGGACCGTTTTAAGGCTGTTTTTCATTTTCACCCTTCGATGGCATTTTTTTACTTTAAGTCCATTTTTTTGCAAATTTACGTCGTACACTCCAACCGGGAGCCCCGTGACTACTCCCTCTGTTCCAACGAGTCACATTGGTCCCGTACGAGGTGTTCGTAACTCTTACCGGTCCGTTTTAAGGTTGTTTTACGTTTTCACCCTTCGATGGCATGTTTTTATGCTCAAGTTTATTTTTTTGCAAATTTATGTCGTACACTCAAACGGGAGCCTCGGGACTACGCCGTCTGTTCCTACGAGTCACATTGGTCCCGTGCGAGGTGTTCGTCACTCTTGCGTGACCGTTTTGTGGCTGTTTTACATTTTCACCCTTCGATGGCATGTTTTTATGCTTAAGTTTATTTTTTTTACAAATTTACGTCGTACACTCCAACCGGGAGCCTCGGGACTACGTCGTCTGTTCCTACGAGTCACATTGGTCCCGTGCGAGGTGTTCGTAACTCTTACGGGACCCTTTTGTGGCTGTTTGACATTTTCACCGTTCGATGGCATGTTTTTATGCTTAAGTTTATTTTTTTGCAAATTTACGTCGTACACTCCAACCGGGAGCCCCGTGACTACGCGGTCGGTTCCTACGAGTCACATTGGTCCCGTACGATGTGTTCGTGACTCTTACGGGACCGTTTTAAGTCTGTTTTATGTTTTCACCCTTCGATGGCATGTTTTTATGCTTAAGTCTATTTTTTTGGAAATTTACGTCGTACACTCCAACCGGCAGTCCCGTGTCTACGCGGTCGGTTCCTACGAGTCACATTGGTCCCGTGCGAGGCGTTCGTGACTCTTACGGGACCGTTTTAAGGCTCTTTTACATTTTCACCCTTCGATGGCATGTTTTTATGCTCAAGTTTATTTTTTTGCAAATTTACGTCGTACACTCCAACCGGGAGCCTCGGGACTACGCCGTCTGTTCCTACGAGTCACATTGGTCCCGTGTGAGGTGTTCGTGACTCTTACGGGACCATTTTGTGGTTGTTTTACATTTTCACCCTTCGATGGCATGTTTTTATGCTTAAGTTTATTTTTTTGCAAATTTACGTCGTACACTCCAACCGGGAGCCTCGGGACTACGCCGTCTGTTCCTACGAGTCACATTGGTCCCGTGCGAGGTGTTCGTGACTCTTACGGGACCCTTTTGTGGCTGTTTTACATTTTCACCCTTCGATGGCATGTTTTTATGCTTAAGTTTATTTTTTTGCAAATTTACGTCGTACATTCCAACCGGGAGCCCCGTGACTACGCGATCGGTTCCTACGAGTCACATTGGTCCCGTACGAGGTGTTCGTGACTCTTACGGGACCGTTTTAAGGCTGTTTTAAGTTTTCACCCTTCGATGGCATGTTTTTATGCTTAAGTCTAATTTTTTGAAAATTTACGTCGTACACTCCAACCGGGAGTCCCGTGTCTACGCGGTCGGTTCCTACGAGTCACATTGGTCTCATGGGAGGTATTCGTGACTCTTACAGGACCGTTTTAAGGCTATTTTTCGTATTCACCCTTCGATGGCATGTTTTTATACTTTAAGTCTATTTTTTTGCAAATTTACGTTGTACACTCCAACCGGGAGCACCGTGACTACGCCGTCTGTTCCTACGAGTCACATTGGTCCCGTACGAGGTGTTCGTAACTCTTACGAGGCCGTTTTAAGCCTATTTTACCTTTTCACCCTTCGGTGGCATGTTTTGATGCTTAAGTTTATTTTTTTGCAAATTTATGTCGTACACTCCAACCGGGAGCCTCGGGACTACGCCGTCTGTTCCTACGAGTCACATTGGTCCCGCGCGAGGTGTTTGTGACTCTTGCGGGACCCTTTTGGGGCTGTTTTACATTTTCACCCTTCGATGGCATGTTTTTATGCTCAAGTTTATTTTTTTGCAAATTTACGTCGTACACTCCAACCGGGAGCCCCGTGACTACGCCGTCGGTTTCTACGAGTCACATTGGTCCCGTACGAGGTGTTCGTGACTCTTACGGGACCGTTTTAAGGCTGTTTTACGTTTTCACTCTTCGATGGCATGTTTTTATGCTTAAGTCTAATTTTTTGGAAATTTACATCGTACACTCCAACCGGGAGTCCCGTGTCTACGCGGTCGGTTCCTACGTGTCACTTTGGTCCCGTGCGAGGTGTTCGTGACTCTTACGGGACCGTTTTAAGGCTGTTTTTTGTTTTCACCCTTCGATGGCATTTTTTTACTTTAAGTCCATTTTTTGCAAATTAACGTCGTACACTCCAACCGGGAGCCCCGTGACTACGCCGTCTATTCCAACGAGTCACATTGGTCCCGTACAAGGTGTTCGTAACTCTTACGGGTCCGTTTTAAGGTTGTTTTACGTTTTCACCCTTCGATGGCATGTTTTTATGCTCAAGTTTATTTTTTTGCAAATTTACATCGTACACTCAAACGGGAGCCTCGGGACTACGCCGTCGGTTCCTACGAGTCACATTGGTCCCGTGGGAGGTGTTTGTGACTCTTGCGGGATCCTTTTGTGGCTTTTTTACACTTTCACCCTTCGATGGCATGTTTTTATGCTTAAGTTTATTTTTTTTGCAAATTTACGTCGTACACTCCAACCGGGAGCCCCGTGACTACGCGGTCGGTTCCTACAAGTCACATTGGTCCCGTACGAGGTGTTCGTGACTCTTACGGGACCGTTTTAAGGCTGTTTTATGTTTTCACCATTCGATGGCATGTTTTTATGCTTAAGTCAAATTTTTTGGAAATTTACGTCGTACACTCCAACCGGGAGTCCCGTGTCTACGTGGTCGGTTCCTACGAGTCACATTGGTCCCGTGTGAGGTGTTCGTGACTCTTACGGGACCGTTTTAAGGTTGTTTTACATTTTCTCCATTCGATGGCATGTTTTTATACTTTAAGTCTATTTTTTTGCAAATTTACGTCGTACACTCCAACCGGGAGCACCGTGACTACGCCGTCTGTTCCTACGAGTCACATTAGTCCCATACGAGGTGTTCGTAACTCTTACGGGACCGTTTTAAGCCTATTTTACATTTTCACCCTTCGATAGCATGTTTTTATGCTTAAGTTTATTTTTTTGCAAATTTACGTCGTACACTCCAACCGGGAGCCTCGGGACTACGCCGTCTGTTCCTACGAGTCACATTGGTCCCGTGCGAGGTGTTCGTGACTCTTACGGGACCCTTTTGTGGCTGTTTTACATTTTCACCCTTCGATGGCATGTTTTTATGCTTAAGTTTATTTTTTTGCAAATTTACGTCGTACACTCCAACCGGGAGCCCCGTGACTACGCGGTCGGTTCCTACGAGTCACATTGGTCCCGTACGAGGTGTTCGTGACTCTTACGGGACCGTTTTAAGGCTGTTTTATATTTTCACCCTTCGATGGCATGTTTTTATGCTTAAGTATAATTTTTTGGAAATTTACGTCGTACACTCCAACCGGGAGTCCCGTGTCTACGCTGTCGGTTCCTACGAGTCACATTGGTCCCGTGCGAGGTGTTCGTGACTCTTACGGGACGGTTTTAAGGCTGTTTTACGTTTTCACCCTTCGATGGCATATTTTTATACTTTAAGTCTATTTTTTTGCAAATTTACGTCGTACACTCAAACCGGGAGCACCGTGATTACGCCGTCTGTTCCTACGAGTCACATTGGTCCCGTACGAGGTGTTCGTAACTCTTACGGGACCGTTTTAAGCCTATTTTATATTTTCACCCTTCGATGACATGTTTTTATGCTTAAGTTTATTTTTTTGCAAATTTACGTCGTACACTCCAACTGGGAGCCTCGGAACTACGCCGTCTATTCCTACGAGTCACATTGGTCCCGTGCGAGGTGTTCGTGACTCTTACGGGACCCTTTTGTGGCTGTTTTACATTTTCACCCTTCGATGTCATGCTTTTGTGCTTAAGTTTATTTTTTTGCAAATTTACGTCGTACACTCCAATCGGTGCCCCGTGACTACGCGGTCGGTTCGTACGAGTCACATTGGTCTCGTACGAGGTGTTTGTGACTCTTACGGGACCGTTTTAAGGCTGTTTTACATTTTCACCCTTCGATGGGATGTTTTTTTGCGTAAGTCTAATTTTTTGGAAATTTACGGCATACACTCCAACCGGGAGTCCCGTGTCTATGCGGTCGGTTCATACGAGTCACATTGGTCTCGTGCGAGGTGTTCGTGACTCTTACGGGACCGTTTTAAGACTGTTTTTCATTTTCACCCTTCGATGGCATTTTTTTACTCCAATCGGGAGCCCCGTGACTACGTCGTCTGTTCCAACGAGTCACATTGGACCCGTACGAGGTGTTCGTAACTCTTACGGGACCGTTTTAAGGTTGTTTTACGTTTTCACCCTTTGATGGCATGTTTTTATGCTCAAGTTTATTTTTTTTGCAAATTTACGTCGTACACTCCAACCGGGAGCCTCGGGACTACGTCGTCTGTTCCTACGAGTCACATTGGTCCCGTGCGAGGTGTTCGTGACTCTTACGGGACCCTTTTGTGGCTGTTTTACATTTTCACCCTTCGATGACATGTTTTTATGCTTAAGTTTATTTTTTTGCAAATTTACGTCGTACACTCCAACCGGGAGCCCCGTGACTACGCGGTCGGTTCCTACGAGTCATATTGGTCCCGTACGAGGTGTTCGTGACTCTTACGGGACCGTTTTAAGGCTGTTTTATGTTTTCACCCTTCGATGGCATGTTTTTATGCTTAAGTCTAATTTTTTGGAAATTTACGTCGTACACTCCAACCGGCAGTCCCGTGTCTACACGGTCGGTTCCTACGAGTCACATTGGTCCCGTGCGAGGCGTTCGTGACTCTTACGGGACCATTTTAAGGCTCTTTTACATTTTCACCCTTCGATGGAATGTTTTTATGCTCAAGTTTATTTTTTTGCAAATTTACGTCGTACACTCCAACCGGGAGCCTCGGGACTACGCCGTCTGTTCCTACGAGTCACATTGGTCCCGTGTGAGGTGTTCGTGACTCTTACGGGACCATTTTGTGGCTGTTTTACATTTTCACCCTTCGATGGCATGTTTTTATGCTTAAGTTTATTTTTTTGCAAATTTACGTCGTACACTCCAACCGGGAGCCTCGGGACTACGCCGTCTGTTCCTACGAGTCACATTGGTCCCGTGCGAGGTGTTCGTGACTCTTACGGGACCCTTTTGGGGCTGTTTTACATTTTCACCCTTCGATGGCATGTTTTTATGCTTAAGTTTATTTTTTTGCAAATTTACGTCGTACACTCCAACCGGGAGCCCCGTGACTACGCGGTCGGTTCCTACGAGTCACATTGGTCCCGTACGAGGTGTTCGTGACTCTTACGGGACCGTTTTAAGGCTGTTTTAAGTTCTCACCCTTCGATGGCATGTTTTTATGCTTAAGTCTAATTTTTTGAAAATTTACGTCGTACACTCCAACCGGGAGTCCCGTGTCTACGCGGTCGGTTCCTACGAGTCACATTGGTCCCATGGGAGGTATTCGTGACTCTTACGGGACCGTTTTAAGGTTATTTTTCGTTTTCACCCTTCGATGGCATGTTTTTATACTTTAAGTCTATTTTTTTGCAAATTTACGTCGTACACTCCAACCGGGAGCACCGTGACTACGCCGTCTGTTCCTACGAGTCACATTGGTCCCGTACGAGGTGTTCGTAACTCTTACGAGACCGTTTGAAGCCTATTATACCTTTTCACCCTTTGGTGGCATGTTTTTATGCTTAAGTTTATTTTTTTATAAAATTATGTCGTACACTCCAACCGGGAGCCTCGGGACTACGCCGTCTGTTCCTACGAGTCACATTGGTCCCGTGCGAGGTGTTCGTGACTCTTACGAGACCCTTTTGGGGCTGTTTTACATTTTCACCCTTCGATGGCATGTTTTTATGCTCAAGTTTATTTTTTTGCAAATTTACGTCGTACACTCCAACCGGGAGCCCCGTGACTACGCGGTCGGTTCCGACGAGTCACATTGGTCCCGTACGAGGTGTTCGTGACTCTTACGAGACCGTTTTAAGGCTGTTTTACGTTTTCACTCTTCGATGACATGTTTTTATGCTTAAGTCTAATTTTTTGGAAATTTACGTCGTACACTCCAACCGGGAGTCCCGTGTCTACGCGGTCGGTTCCTACGAGTCACATTGGTCCCGTGCGAGGTGTTCGTGACTCTTATGGGACCGTTTTAAGGCTGTTTTTCATTTTCACCCTTCGATGGCATTTTTTTACTTTAAGTCCATTTTTTTGCAAATTTACGTCGTACACTCCAACCGGGAGTCCCGTGACTACTCCTTCTGTTCCAACGAGTCACATTGGTCCCGTACGAGGTGTTCGTAACTCTTACGGGTCCGTTTTAAGGTTATTTTACGTTTTCACCCTTCGATGGCATGTTTTTATGCTCAAGTTTATTTTTTTGCAAATTTATGTCGTACACTCAAACGGGAGCCTCGGGACTACGCCGTCTGTTCCTACGAGTCACATTGGTCCCGTGGGAGGTGTTCGTGACTCTTGCGGGGCCGTTTTGTGGCTATTTTACATTTTCACCCTTCGATGGCATGTTTTTATGCTTAAGTTTATTTTTTTGCAAATTTACGTCGTACACTCCAACCGGGAGCCTCGGGACTACGCCGTCTGTTCCTACGAGTCACATTGGTCCCGTGCGAGGTGTTCGTGACTCTTACGGGACCCTTTTGTGGCTTTTTTACACTTTCACCCTTCGATGGCATGTTTTTATGCTTAAGTTTATTTTTTTGCAAATTTACGTCGTACACTCCAACCGGGAGCCCCGTGACTACGCGGTCGGTTCCTACGAGTCACATTGGTCCCGTACGAGGTGTTCGTGACTCTTACGGGACCGTTTTAAGGCTGTTTTATGTTTTCACCCTTCGATGGCATGTTTTTATGCTTAAGTCTAATTTTTTGAAAATTTACATCGTACACTCCAACCGGGAGTCCCGTGTCTACGTGGTCGGTTCCTACGAGTCACATTGGTCCCGTGTGAGGTGTTCGTGACTCTTACGGGACCGTTTTAAGGCTGTTTTACGTTTTCTCCATTCGATGGCACGTTTTTATACTTTAAGTCTATTTTTTTGCAAATTTACGTCGTACACTCCAACCGGGAGCCCCGTGACTACGCCGTCTGTTCCTACGAGTCACATTGGTCCCGTACGAGGTGTTCGTAACTCTTACGGGACCGTTTTAAGCCTATTTTACATTTTCACCCTTCGATGGCATGTTTTTATGCTTAAGTTTATTTTTTTGCAAATTTACGTCGTACACTCCAACCGGAAGCCTCGGGACTACGCCGTCTGTTCCTACGAGTCACATGGGTCCCGTACGAGGTGTTCGTGACTCTTACGGGACCCTTTTGTGGCTGTTTTACATTTTCACCCTTCGATGGCATGTTTTTATGCTTAAGTTTATTTTTTTTGCAAATTTACGTCGTACACTCCAACCGGGAGCCTCGGGACTACGTCGTCCGTTCCTACGAGTCACATTGGTCCCGTGCGAGGTGTTCGTGACTCTTACGGGACCCTTTTGTGGTTGTTTGACATTTTCACCGTTCGATGGCATGTTTTTATGCTTAAGTTTATTTTTTTGCAAATTTACGTCGTACACTCCAACCGGGAGCCCCGTGACTACGCGATCGGCTCCTACGAGTCACATTGGTCCCGTACGAGGTGTTCGTGACTCTTACGGGACCGTTTTAAGGCTGTTTTATGTTTTCACCCTTCGATGGCATGTTTTTATGCTTAAGTTTAATTTTTTGGAAATTTACGTCGTACACTCCAACCGGCAGTCCCGTGTCTACGCGGTCGGTTCCCACGAGTCACATTGGTCCCGTGCGAGGCGTTCGTGACTCTTACGGGACCGTTTTAAGGCTCTTTTACATTTTCACCCTTCGATGGCATGTTTTTATGCTCAAGTTTATTTTTTTGCAAATTTACGTCGTACACTCCAAGCGGGAGCCTCGGGACTACGCCGTCTGTTCCTACGAGTCACATTGGTCCCGTGTGAGGTGTTCGTGACTCTTACGGGAGCATTTTGTGGCTGTTTTACATTTTCACCCTTCGATGGCATGTTTTTATGCTTAAGTTTATTTTTTTGCAAATTTACGTCGTACACTCCAACCGGGAGCCTCGGGACTACGCCGTCTGTTCCTACGAGTCACATTGGTCCCGTGCGAGGTGTTCGTGACTCTTACGGGACCCTTTTGTGGTTGTTTTACATTTTCACCCTTCGATGGCATGTTTTTATGCTTAAGTTTATTTTTTTGCAAATTTACGTCGTACACTCCAACCGGGAGCCCCGTGACTACGCGATCGGTTCCTACGAGTCACATTGGTTCCGTACGAGGTGTTCGTGACTCTTACGGGACCGTTTTAAGGCTGTTTTAAGTTTTCACCCTTCGATGGCATGTTTTTATGATTAAGTCAATTTTTTGAAAATTTACGTCGTACACTCCAACCGGGAGTCCCGTGTCTACGCGGTCGGTTGTTACGAGTCACATTGGTCCCATGGGAGGTATTTTTGACTCTTACAGGACCGTTTTAAGGCTATTTTTCGTTTTCACCCTTCGATGGCATGTTTTTATACTTTAAGTCTATTTTTTTGCAAATTTACGTCGTACACTCCAACCGGGAGCACCATGACTACGCCGTCTGTTCCTACGAGTCACATTGGTCCCGTACGAGGTGTTCGTAACTCTTACGAGACCGTTTTAAGCCTATTTTACCTTTTCACCCTTCGGTGGCATGTTTTTATGCTTAAGTTTATTTTTTTGCAAATTTATGTCGTACACTCCAACCGGGAGCCTCGGGACTACGCCGTCTGTTCCTACGAGTCACATTGGTCCCGTGCGAGGTGTTCGTGACTCTTACGGGACCCTTTTGGGGCTGTTTTACATTTTCACCCTTCGATGGCATGTTTTTATGCTCAAGTTTATTTTTTTGCAAATTTACGTCGTACACTTCAACCGGGAGCCCCGTGACTACGCGGTCGGTTTCTACGAGTCACATTGGTCCCGTACGAGGTGTTCGTGACTCTTACGTGACCGTTTTAAGGCTGTTTTACGTTTTCACTCTTCGATGGCATGTTTTTATGCTTAAGTCTAATTTTTTGGAAATTTACGTCGTACACTCCAACCGCGAGTCCCGTGTCTACGCGGTCGGTTCCTACGAGTCACTTTGGTCCCGTGCGAGGTGTTCGTGACTCTTACGGGACCGTTTTAATGCTGTTTTTTGTTTTCACCCTTCGATGGCATTTTTTTAATTTAAGTCCATTTTTTTGCAAATTTACGTCGTACACTCCAACCGGGAGCCCCGTGACTACGCCGTCTGTTCCAACGAGTCACATTGGTCCCGTACGAGGTGTTCGTGACTCTTACGGGTCCGTTTTAAGGTTGTTTTACGTTTTCACCCTTCGATGTCATGTTTTTATGCTCAAGTTTATTTTTTTGCAAATTTACGTCGTACACTCAAACGGGAGCCTCGGGACTACGCCGTCTGTTCCTACGAGTCACATTGGTCCCATGGGAGGTGTTCGTGACTCTTGCGGGGCCGTTTTGTGGCTATTTTACATTTTCACTCTTCGATGGCATGTTTTTATGCTTAAGTTTATTTTTTTGCAAATTTACGTCGTACACTCCAACCGGCAGCCTCGGGACTACGCCGTCTGTTCCTATGAGTCACATTGGTCCCGTGCTAGGTGTTCGTGACTCTTACGGGACCCTTTTGTGGCTGTTTTACACTTTCACCCTTCGATGGCATGTTTTTATGCTTAAGTTTATTTTTTTGCAAATTTACGTCGTACACTCCAACCGGGAGCCCCGTGACTACGCGGTCGGTTCCTACGAGTCACATTGGTCCCGTACGAGGTGTCCGTGAGTCTTACGGGACCCTTTTGTGGATGTTTTACACTTTCACTCTTCGATGGCATGTTTTTATGCTTAAGTTTATTTTTTTGCAAATTTACGTCGTACACTCCAACCGGGAGCCTCGGGACTACGCCGTCTGTTCCTATGAGTCACATTGGTCCCGTGCGAGGTGTTCGTGACTCTTGCGGGACCCTTTTGTGGCTGTTTTACATTTTCACCCTTCGATGGCATGTTTTTATGATTAAGTTTATTTTTTTGCAAATTTATGTCGTACACTCCAACCGGGAGCCTCGGGACTACGCCGTCTGTTCCTACGAGTCACATTGGTCCCGTGCGAGGTGTTCGTGACTCTTACGGGACCCTTTTGGGGCTGTTTTACATTTTCACCCTTCGATGGCATGTTTTTATGCTCAAGTTTATTTTTTTGCAAATTTACGTCGTACACTTCAACCGGGAGCCCCGTGACTACGCGGTCGGTTTCTACGAGTCACATTGGTCCCGTACGAGGTGTTCGTGACTCTTACGGGACCGTTTTAAGGCTGTTTTACGTTTTCACTCTTCGATGGCATGTTTTTATGCTTAAGTCTAATTTTTTGGAAATTTACGTCGTACACTCCAACCGCGAGTCCCGTGTCTACGCGGTCGGTTCCTACGAGTCACTTTGGTCCCGTGCGAGGTGTTCGTGACTCTTACGGGACCGTTTTAATGCTGTTTTTTGTTTTCACCCTTCGATGGCATTTTTTTAATTTAAGTCCATTTTTTTGCAAATTTACGTCGTACACTCCAACCGGGAGCCCCGTGACTACGCCGTCTGTTCCAACGAGTCACATTGGTCCCGTACGAGGTGTTCGTGACTCTTACGGGTCCGTTTTAAGGTTGTTTTACGTTTTCACCCTTCGATGGCATGTTTTTATGCTCAAGTTTATTTTTTTGCAAATTTACGTCGTACACTCAAACGGGAGCCTCGGGACTACGCCGTCTGTTCCTACGAGTCACATTGGTCCCATGGGAGGTGTTCGTGACTCTTGCGGGGCCGTTTTGTGGCTATTTTACATTTTCACTCTTCGATGGCATGTTTTTATGCTTAAGTTTATTTTTTTGCAAATTTACGTCGTACACTCCAACCGGCAGCCTCGGGACTACGCCGTCTGTTCCTATGAGTCACATTGGTCCCGTGCTAGGTGTTCGTGACTCTTACGGGACCCTTTTGTGGCTGTTTTACACTTTCACCCTTCGATGGCATGTTTTTATGCTTAAGTTTATTTTTTTGCAAATTTACGTCGTACACTCCAACCGGGAGCCCCGTGACTACGCGGTCGGTTCCTACGAGTCACATTGGTCCCGTACGAGGTGTCCGTGAGTCTTACGGGACCCTTTTGTGGATGTTTTACACTTTCACTCTTCGATGGCATGTTTTTATGCTTAAGTTTATTTTTTTGCAAATTTACGTCGTACACTCCAACCGGGAGCCTCGGGACTACGCCGTCTGTTCCTATGAGTCACATTGGTCCCGTGCGAGGTGTTCGTGACTCTTGCGGGACCCTTTTGTGGTTGTTTTACACTTTCACCCTTCGATGGCATGTTTTTATGCTTAAGTTTATTTTTTTGCAAATTTACGCCGTACACTCCAACCGGGAGCCCCGTGACTACGCGGTCGGTTCCTACGAGTCACATTGGTCCCGTAGGAGGTGTTCGTGACTCTTACGGGACCGTTTTAAGGCTGTTTTATGTTTTCACCCTTCGATGGCATGTTTTTATGCTTAAGTCTAATTTTTTGGAAATTTACATCGTACACTCCAACCGGGAGTCCCGTGTCTACGTGGTCGGTTCCTACGAGTCACATTGGTCCCGTGTGAGGTGTTCGTGACTCTTACGGGACCGTTTTAAGGCTGTTTTACATTTTCTCCATTCGATGGCATGTTTTTATACTTTAAGTCTATTTTTTTGCAAATTTACGTCGTACACTCCAACCAGGAGCACCGTGACTACGCCGTCTGTTCCTACGAGTCACATTGGTCCCGTACGAGGTGTTCGTAACTCTTCGATGGCATGTTTTTATGCTTAAGTTTATTTTTTTGCAAATTTACGTCGTACACTCCAACCGGGAGCCTCGGGACTACGCCGTCTGTTCCTATGAGTCACATTGGTCCCGTGCGAGGTGTTCGTGACTCTTGCGGGACCCTTTTGGGGCTGTTTTACACTTTCACCCTTCGATGGCATGTTTTTATGCTTAAGTTTATTTTTTTGCAAATTTACGCCGTACACTCCAACCGGGAGCCCCGTGACTACGCGGTCGGTTCCTACGAGTCACATTGGTCCCGTAGGAGGTGTTCGTGACTCTTACGGGACCGTTTTAAGGCTGTTTTATGTTTTCACCCTTCGATGGCATGTTTTTATGCTTAAGTCTAATTTTTTGGAAATTTACATCGTACACTCCAACCGGGAGTCCCGTGTCTACGTGGTCGGTTCCTACGAGTCACATTGGTCCCGTGTGAGGTGTTCGTGACTCTTACGGGACCGTTTTAAGGCTGTTTTACATTTTCTCCATTCGATGGCATGTTTTTATACTTTAAGTCTATTTTTTTGCAAATTTACGTCGTACACTCCAACCGGGAGCACCGTGACTACGCCGTCTGTTCCTACGTGTCACATTGGTCCCGTACGAGGTGTTCGTAACTCTTACGGGACCGTTTTAAGCCTATTTTACATTTTCACCCTTCGATGGCATGTTTTTATGCTTAAGTTTATTTTTTTGCAAATTTACGTCGTACACTCCAACCGGAATACTCGGGACTACGCCGTCTGTTCCTACGAGTCACATTGGTCCCGTGCGAGGTGTTCGTCACTCTTACGGGACCCTTTTGGGGCTGTTTTACATTTTCACCCTTCGATGGCATGTTTTTATGCTCAAGTTTATTTTTTTGCAAATTTACGTCGTACACTCCAACCGGGAGCCCCGTGACTACGCGGTCGGTTCCTACGAGTCACATTGGTCCCGTAGGAGGAGTTCGTGACTCTTACGGGACCGTTTTAAGGTTGTTTTATGTTTTCACCCTTCGATGGCATGTTTTTATGCTTAAGTCTAATTTTTTGGAAATTTACATCGTACACTCCAACCGGGAGTCCCGTGTCTACGTGGTCGGTTCCTACGAGTCACATTGGTCCCGTGTGAGGTGTTCGTGACTCTTACGGGACCGTTTTAAGGCTGTTTTACATTTTCTCCATTCGATGGCATGTTTTTATACTTTAAGTCTATTTTTTTGCAAATTTACGTCGTACACTCCAACCGGGAGCACCGTGACTACGCCGTCTGTTCCTACGAGTCACATTGGTCCCGTACGAGGTGTTCGTAACTCTTACGGGACCGTTTTAAGCCTATTTTACATTTTCACCCTTCGATGGCATGTTTTTATGCTTAAGTTTATTTTTTTGCAAATTTACGTCGTACACTCCAACCGGAATCCTCGGGACTACGCCGTCTGTTCCTACGAGTCACATTGGTCCCGTGCGAGGTGTTCGCCACTCTTACGGGACCCTTTTGGGGCTGTTTTACATTTTCACCCTTCGATGGCATGTTTTTATGCTCAAGTTTATTTTTTTGCAAATTTACGTCGTACACTCCAACCGGGAGCCCCGTGACTACGCGGTCGGTTCCTACGAGTCACATTGGTCCCGTAGGAGGTGTTCGTGACTCTTACGGGACCGTTTTAAGGCTGTTTTATGTTTTCACCCTTCGATGGCATGTTTTTATGCTTAAGTCTAATTTTTTGGAAATTTACATCGTACACTCCAACCGGGAGTCCCGTGTCTACGTGGTCGGTTCCTACGAGTCACATTGGTCCCGTGTGAGGTGTTCGTGACTCTTACGGGACCGTTTTAAGGCTGTTTTACATTTTCTCCATTCGATGGCATGTTTTTATACTTTAAGTCTATTTTTTTGCAAATTTACGTCGTACACTCCAACCGGGAGCACCGTGACTACGCCGTCTGTTCCTACGAGTCACATTGGTCCCGTACGAGGTGTTCGTAACTCTTACGGGACCGTTTTAAGCCTATTTTACATTTTCACCCTTCGATGGCATGTTTTTATGCTTAAGTTTATTTTTTTGCAAATTTACGTCGTACACTCCAACCGGAATCCTCGGGACTACGCCGTCTGTTCCTACGAGTCACATTGGTCCCGTGCGAGGTGTTCGTGACTCTTACCTGACCCTTTTGTGGCAGTTTTACATTTTCACCCTTCGATGGCATGTTTTTATGCTTAAGTTTATTTTTTTGCAAATTTACGTCGTACACTCCAATCGGGAGCCCCGTGACTACGCGGTCGGTTCCTACGAGTCACATTGGTCCCGTACGAGGTGTTCGTGACTCTTACGGGACCGTTTTAAGGCTGTTTTATGTTTTCACCCTTCGATGGCAAGTTTTTATGCTTAAGTCTAATTTTTTGGAAGTTTACATCGTACACTCCAACCGGGAGTCCCGTGTCTACGTGGTCGGTTCCTACGAGTCACATTGGTCCCGAGTGAGGTGTTCGTGACTGTTACGGGACCGTTTTAAGGCTGTTTTACGTTTTCTCCATTCGATGGCATGTTTTTATACTTTAAGTCTATTTTTTTGCAAATTTTCGTCGTACACTCCAACCGGGAGCACCGTGACTACGCCGTCTGTTCCTACGAGTCACATTGGTCCCGTACGAGGTGTTCGTAACTCTTACGGAACCGTTTTAAGCCTATTTTACATTTTCACCCTTCGATGGCATGTTTTTATGCTTAAGTTTATTTTTTTGCAAATTTACGTCGTACACTCCAACCGGAAGCCCCGGGACTACGCCGTCTGTTCCTACGAGTCACATTGGTCCCGTGCGAGGTGTTCGTGACTCTTACGGGACCCTTTTGTGGCTGTTTTACATTTTCACCCTTCGATGGCATGTTTTTATGCTTAAGTTTATTTTTTTGCAAATTTACGTCGTACACTCCAATCGGGAGCCCCGTGGCTACGCGATTGGTTCCTATGAGTCACATTGTTCCCGTACGAGGTGTTCGTGACTCTTACGGGACCGTTTTAAGGCTGTTTTACGTTTTCACCCTTCGATGGCATGTTTTTATGCTTAAGTTTATTTTTTTGCAAATTTACGTCGTACACTCCAACCGGGAGCCTCGGGACAACGCCGTCTGTTCCTACGAGTCACATTGGTCCCGTGCGAGGTGTTCGTGACTCTTACATGACCCTTTTGTGGCTGTTTTACATTTTCACCCTTCGATGGCATGTTTTTATGCTTAAGTTTATTTTTTTGCAAATTTACGTCGTACACTCCAACCGGGAGCCCCGTGACTACGCGGTCGGTTCCTACGAGTCACATTGGTCCCGTACGAGGTGTTTGTGACTCTTACGGGACCGTTTTAAGGCTGTTTTACGTTTTCACCCTTCGATGGGATGTTTTTTTGCGTAAGTCTAATTTTTTTGGAAATTTACGTCGTACACTCCAACCGGGAGTCCCGTGTCTACGCGGTCGGTTCATACGAGTCACATTGGTCCCGTGCGAGGTGTTCGTGACTCTTACGGGACCGTTTTAAGACTGTTTATCATTTTCACCCTTCGATGGCATTTTTTTACTCCAACCAGGAGCCCCGTGACTACGCCGTCTGTTCCAACGAGTCACATTGGTCCCGTACGAGGTGTTCGTAACTCTTACGGGACCGTTTTAAGGTTTTTTTACGTTTTCACCCTTTGATGGCATGTTTTTATGCTCAAGTTTATTTTTTTGCAAATTTACGTCTTACAATCCAACCGGGAGCCTCGGGACTACGCCGTCTGTTCCTACGAGTCACATTGGTCCCGTGCGAGGTGTTCGTGACTCTTGCGTGACCGTTTTGTGGCTGTTTTACATTTTCACCCTTCGATGGCATGTTTTTATGCTTAAGTTTATTTTTTTTACAAATTTACGTCGTACACTCCAACCGGGAGCCTCGGGACTACGCCGTTTGTTCCTACGAGTCACATTGGTCCCGTGCGAGGTGTTCGTGACTCTTACGGGACCCTTTTGGGGCTGTTTTACATTTTCACCCTTCGATGGCATGTTTTTATGCTCAAGTTTATTTTTTTGCAAATTTACGTCGTACACTCCAACCGGGAGCCCCGTGACTACGCGGTCGGTTCCTACGAGTCACATTGGTCCCGTACGAGGTGTTCGTGAATCTTACGGGACCGTTTTAAGGCTGTTTTACGTTTTCACTCTTCGATGGCATGTTTTTATGCTTAAGTCTAATTTTTTGGAAATTTACGTCGTACACTCCAACCGGGAGTCCCGTGTCTACGCGGTCGGTTCCTACGAGTCACTTTGGTCCCGTGCGAGGTGTTCGTGACTCTTACGGGACTGTTTTAAGGCTGTTTTTCATTTTCACCCTTCGATGGCATTTTTTTACTTTAAGTCCATTTTTTTGCAAATTTACGTAGTACACTCCAACCGGGACCCCCGTGACTACGCCGTCTGTTCCAACGAGTCACATTGGTCCCGTACGAGGTGTTCGTAACTCTTACGGGTCCGTTTTAAGGTTGTTTTACGTTTTCACCCTTCGATGGCATGTTTTTATGCTCAAGTTTATTTTTTAGCAAATTTATGTCGTACACTCAAACGGGAGCCTCGGGACTACGCCGTCTGTTCCTACGAGTCACATTGGTCCCGTGGGAGGTGTTCGTGACTCTTGCGGGGCCGTTTTGTGGCTATTTTACATTTTCACCCTTCGATGGCATGTTTTTATGCTTAAGTTCATTTTTTTGCAAATTTACGTCGTACACTCCAACCGGGAGCCTCGGGACTACGCCGTCTGTTCCTACGAGTCACATTGGTCCCGTGCGAGGTGTTCGTGACTCTTACGGGACCCTTTTGTGGCTGTTTTACATTTTCACCCTTGGATGGCATGTTTTTATGCTTAAGTTTATTTTTTTGCAAATTTATGTCGTACACTCCAACCGGGAGACTCGGGACTACGCCGTCTGTTCCTACGAGTCACATTGGTCCCGTGCGAGGTGTTCGTGACTCTTACGGGACCCTTTTGGGGCTGTTTTACATTTTCACCCTTCGATGGCATGTTTTTATGCTCAAGTTTAATTTTTTGCAAATTTACGTCGTACACTCCAACCGGGAGCCCCGTGACTACGCGGTCGGTTCCTACGAGTCACATTGGTCCCGTACGAGGTGTTCGTGACTCTTACGGGACCGTTTTAAGGCTGTTTTATGTTTTCACCCTTCGATGGCAAGTTTTTATGCTTAAGTCTAATTTTTTGGAAGTTTACATCGTACACTCCAACCGGGAGTCCCGTGTCTACGTGGTCGGTTCCTACGAGTCACATTGGTCCCGTGTGAGGTGTTCGTGACTGTTACGGGACCGTTTTAAGGCTGTTTTACGTTTTCTCCATTCGATGGCATGTTTTTATACTTTAAGTCTATTTTTTTGCAAACTTTCGTCGTACACTCCAACCGGGAGCACCGTGACTACGCCGTCTGTTCCTACGAGTCACATTGGTCCCGTACGAGGTGTTCGTAACTCTTACGGGACCGTTTTAAGCCTATTTTACATTTTCACCCTTCGATGGCATGTTTTTATGCTTAAGTTTATTTTTTTGCAAATTTACGTCGTACACTCCAACCGGAAGCCCCGGGACTACGCCGTCTGTTCCTACGAGTCACATTGGTCCCGTGCGAGGTGTTCGTGACTCTTACGGGACCCTTTTGTGGCTGTTTTACATTTTCACCCTTCGATGGCATGTTTTTATGCTTAAGTTTATTTTTTTGCAAATTTACGTCGTACACTCCAATCGGGAGCCCCGTGGCTACGCGATTGGTTCCTACGAGTCTCATTGGTCCCGTACGAGGTGTTCGTGACTCTTACGGGACCGTTTTAAGGTTGTTTTACGTTTTCACCCTTCGATGGCATGTTTTTATGCTTAAGTTTATTTTTTTGCAAATTTACGTCGTACACTCCAACCGGGAGCCTCGGGACAACGCCGTCTGTTCCTACGAGTCACATTGGTCCCGTGCGAGGTGTTCGTGACTCTTACGGGACCCTTTTGTGGCTGTTTTACATTTTCACCCTTCGATGGCATGTTTTTATGCTTAAGTTTATTTTTTTGCAAATTTACGTCGTACACTCCAACCGGGAGCCCCGTGACTACGCGGTCGGTTCCTACGAGTCACATTGGTCCCGTACGAGGTGTTTGTGACTCTTACGGGACCGTTTTAAGGCTGTTTTACATTTTCACCCTTCGATGGGATGTTTTTTTGCGTAAGTCTAATTTTTTGGAAATTTACGTCGTACACTCCAACCGGGAGTCCCGTGTCTACGCGGTCGGTTCATACGAGTCACATTGGTCCCGTGCGAGGTGTTCGTGACTCTTACGGGACCGTTTTAAGACTGTTTTTCATTTTCACCCTTCGATGGCATTTTTTTACTCCAACCAGGAGCCCCGTGAGTACGCCGTCTGTTCCAACGAGTCACATTGGTCCCGTACGAGGTGTTCGTAACTCTTACGGGACCGTTTTAAGGTTTTTTTACGTTTTCACCCTTTGATGGCATGTTTTTATGCTCAAGTTTATTTTTTTGCAAATTTACGTCGTACAATCCAACCGGGAGCCTCGGGACTACGCCGTCTGTTCCTACAAGTCACATTGGTCCCGTGCGAGGTGTTCTTGACTCTTGCGTGACCGTTTTGTGGTTGTTTTAGATTTTCACCCTTCGATGGCATGTTTTTATGCTTAAGTTTATTTTTTTTGCAAATTTGCGTCGTACACTCCAACCGGGAGCCTCGGGACTACGCCGTCTGTTCCTACGAGTCACATTGGTCCCGTGCGAGGTGTTCGTGACTCTTACGGGTCCCTTTTGGGGCTGTTTTACATTTTCACCCTTCGATGGCATGTTTTTATGCTCAAGTTTATTTTTTTGCAAATTTACGTCGTACACTCCAACCGGGAGCCCCGTGACTACACGGTCGGTTCCTACGAGTCACATTGGTCCCGTACGAGGTGTTCGTGACTCTTACAGGACCGTTTTAAGGCTGTTTTACGTTTTCACTCTTCGATGGCATGTTTTTATGCTTAAGTCTAATTTTTTGGAAATTTACGTCGTACACTCCAACCGGGAGTTCCGTGTCTACGCGGTCGGTTCCTACGAGTCACTTTGGTCCCGTGCGAGGTGTTCGTGACTCTTACGGGACCGTTTTAAGGCTGTTTTTCATTTTCACCCTTCGATGGCATTTTTTTACTTTAAGTCCATTTTTTTTCAAATTTACGTCGTACACTCCAACCGGGAGCCCCGTGACTACTCCCTCTGTTCCAACGAGTCACATTGGTCCCGTACGAGGTGTTCGTAACTCTTACGGGTCCGTTTTAAGGTTATTTTACGTTTTCACCCTTCGATGGCATGTTTTTATGCTCAAGTTTATTTTTTTGCAAATTTATGTCGTACACTCAAACGGGAGCCTCGGGACTACGCCGTCTGTTCCTACGAGTCACATTGGTCCCGTGGGAGGTGTTCGTGACTCTTGCGGGGCCGTTTTGTGGCTATTTTACATTTTCACCCTTCGATGGCATGTTTTTATGCTTAAGTTTATTTTTTTGCAAATTTACGTCGTACACTCCAACCGGGAGCCTCGGGACTACGCCGTCTGTTCCTACGAGTCACATTGGTCCCGTGCGAGGTGTTCGTGACTCTTACGGGACCCTTTTGGGGCTTTTTTACACTTTCACCCTTCGATGGCATGTTTTTATGCTTAAGTTTATTTTTTTGCAAATTTACGTCGTACACTCCAACCGGGAGCCCCGTGACTACGCGGTCGGTTCCTACGAGTCACATTGGTCCCGTACGAGGTGTTCGTGACTCTTACGGGACCGTTTTAAGGCTGTTTTATGTTTTCACCCTTTGATGGCATGTTTTTATGCTTAAGTCTAATTTTTTGGAAATTTACATCGTACACTCCAACTGGGAGTCCCGTGTCTACGTGGTCGGTTCCTACGAGTCACATTGGTCCCGTGTGAGGTGTCCGTGACTCTTACGGGACCGTTTTAAGGCTGTTTTACGTTTTCTCCATTCGATGGCATGTTTTTATACTTTAAGTCTATTTTTTTGCAAATTTACGTCGTACACTCCAACCGGGAGCACCGTGACTACGTCGTCTGTTCCAACGAGTCACATTGGTCCCGTACGAGGTGTTCGTAACTCTTACGGGACCGTTTTAAGCCTATTTTACATTTTCACCCTTCGATGGCATGTTTTTATGCTTAAGTTTATTTTTTTGCAAATTTACGTCGTACACTCCAACCGGAAGCCTCGGGACTACGCCGTCTGTTCCTACGAGTCACATTGGTCCCGTACGAGGTGTTCGTGACTCTTACGGGACCCTTTTGTGGCTGTTTTACATTTTCACCCTTCGATGGCATGTTTTTATTCTTAAGTTTATTTTTTTGCAAATTTACGTCGTACACTCCAACCGGGAGCCCCGTGACTACGCGGTCGGTTCCTACGAGTCACATTGGTCCCGTACGAGGTGTTTGTGACTCTTACTGGACCGTTTTAAGGCTGTTTTACGTTTTCACCCTTCGATGGGATGTGTTTTTGCGTAAGTCTAATTTTTTGGAAATTTAATGCATACACTCCAACCGGGAGTCCCATGTCTACGCGGTCGGTTCATACGAGTCACATTGGTCCCGTGCGAGGTGTTCGTGACTCTTACGGGACCGTTTTAAGGCTGTTTTTCATTTTCACCCTTCGATGGCATTTTTTTACTTTAAGTCCATTTTTTTGCAAATTTACGTCGTACACTCCAACCGGGAGCCCCGTGACTACGCGGTCGGTTCCTACGAGTCACATTGGTCCCGTACGAGGTGTTCGTAACTCTTACCGGTCCGTTTTAAGGTTGTTTTACGTTTTCACCCTTCGATGGCATGTTTTTATGCTCAAGTTTATTTTTTTGCAAATTTATGTCGTACACTCAAACGGGAGCCTCGAGACTACGCCGTCTGTTCCTACGAGTCACATTGGTCCCGTGCGAGGTGTTCGTCACTCTTGCGTGACCGTTTTGTGGCTGTTTTACATTTTCACCCTTCGATGGCATGTTTTTATGCTTAAGTTTATTTTTTTTACAAATTTACGTCGTACACTCCAACCGGGAGCCTCGGGACTACGTCGTCTGTTCCTACGAGTCACATTGGTCCCGTGCGAGGTGTTCGTGACTCTTACGGGACCCTTTTGTTGCTGTTTGACATTTTCACCGTTCGATGGCATGTTTTTATGCTTAAGTTTATTTTTTTGCAAATTTACGTCGTACACTCCAACCGGGAGCCCCGTGACTACGCGGTCGGTTCCTACGAGTCACATTGGTCCCGTACGAGGTGTTCGTGACTCTTACGGGACCGTTTTAAGGCTGTTTTATGTTTTCACCCTTCGATGGCATGTTTTTATGCTTAAGTCTAATTTTTTGGAAATTTACGCCGTACACTCCAACCGGCAGTCCCGTGTCTACGCGGTCGGTTCCTACGAGTCACATTGGTCCCGTGCGAGGCGTTCGTGACTCTTACGGGACCGTTTTAAGGCTCTTTTACATTTTCACCCTTCGATGGCATGTTTTTATGCTCAAGTTTATTTTTTTGCAAATTTACGTCGTACACTCCAACCGGGAGCCTCGGGACTACGCCGTCTGTTCCTACGAGTCACATTGGTCCCGTGTGAGGTGTTCGTGACTCTTACGGGACCATTTTGTGGTTGTTTTACATTTTCACCCTTCGATGGCATGTTTTTATGCTTAAGTTTATTTTTTTGCAAATTTACGTCGTACACTCCAACCGGGAGCCTCGGGACTACGCCGTCTGTTCCTACGAGTCACATTGGTCCCGTGCGAGGTGTTCGTGACTCTTACGGGACCCTTTTGTGGCTGTTTTACATTTTCACCCTTCGATGGCATGTTTTTATGCTTAAGTTTATTTTTTTGCAAATTTACGTCGTACATTCCAACCGGGAGCCCCGTGACTACGTGATCGGTTCCTACGAGTCACATTGGTCCCGTACGAGGTGTTCGTGACTCTTACGGGACCGTTTTAAGGCTGTTTTAAGTTTTCACCCTTCGATGGCATGTTTTTATGCTTAAGTCTAATTTTTTGAAAATTTACGTCGTACACTCCAACCGGGAGTCCCGTGTCTACGCGGTCGGTTCCTACGAGTCACATTGGTCTCATGGGAGGTATTCGTGACTCTTACAGGACCGTTTTAAGGCTATTTTTCGTTTTCACCCTTCGATGGCATGTTTTTATACTTTAAGTCTATTTTTTTGCAAATTTACGTTGTACACTCCAACCGGGAGCACCGTGACTACGCCGTCTGTTCCTACGAGTCACATTGGTCCCGTACGAGGTGTTCGTAACTCTTACGAGGCCGTTTTAAGCCTATTTTACCTTTTCACCCTTCGGTGGCATGTTTTTATGCTTAAGTTTATTTTTTTGCAAATTTATGTCGTACACTCCAACCGGGAGCCTCGGGACTACGCCGTCTGTTCCTACGAGTCACATTGGTCCCGCGCGAGGTGTTTGTGACTCTTGCGGGACCCTTTTGGGGCTGTTTTACATTTTCACCCTTCGATGGCATGTTTTTATGCTCAAGTTTATTTTTTTGCAAATTTACGTCGTACACTCCAACCGGGAGCCCCGTGACTACGCGGTCGGTTTCTACGAGTCACATTGGTCCCGTACGAGGTGTTCGTGACTCTTACGGGACCGTTTTAAGGCTGTTTTACGTTTTCACTCTTCGATGGCATGTTTTTATGCTTAAGTCTAATTTTTTGGAAATTTACATCGTACACTCCAACCGGGAGTCCCGTGTCTACGCGGTCGGTTCCTACGAGTCACTTTGGTCCCGTGCGAGGTGTTCGTGACTCTTACGGGACCGTTTTAAGGCTGTTTTTTGTTTTCACCCTTCGATGGCATTTTTTTACTTTAAGTCCATTTTTTTACAAATTAACGTCGTACACTCCAACCGGGAGCCCCGTGACTACGCCGTCTGTTCCAACGAGTCACATTGGTCCCGTACGAGGTGTTCGTAACTCTTACGGGTCCGTTTTAAGGTTGTTTTACGTTTTCACCCTTCGATGGCATGTTTTTATGCTCAAGTTTATTTTTTTGCAAATTTACGTCGTACACTCAAACGGGAGCCTCGGGACTACGCCGTCTGTTCCTACGAGTCACATTGGTCCCGTGGGAGGTGTTCGTGACTCTTGCGGGGCCGTTTTGTGGCTATTTTACATTTTGCACCCTTCGATGGCATGTTTTTATGCTTAAGTTTATTTTTTTACAAATTTACGTCGTACACTCCAACCGGGAGCCTCGGGACTACGCCGTCTGTTCCTACGAGTCACATTGGTCCCGTGCGAGGTGTTCGTGACTCTTACGGGATCCTTTTGTGGCTTTTTTACACTTTCACCCTTCGATGGCATGTTTTTATGCTTAAGTTTATTTTTTTTGCAAATTTACGTCGTACACTCCAACCGGGAGCCCCGTGACTACGCGGTCGGTTCCTACAAGTCACATTGGTCCCGTACGAGGTGTTCGTGACTCTTACGGGACCGTTTTAAGGCTGTTTTATGTTTTCACCCTTCGATGGCAAGTTTTTATGCTTAAGTCTAATTTTTTGGAAATTTACATCGTACACTCCAACCGGAAGTCCCGTGTCTACGTGGTCGGTTCCTACGAGTCACATTGGTCCCGTACGAGGTGTTCGTGACTCTTACGGGACCGTTTTAAGGCTGTTTTAAGTTTTCACCCTTCGATGGCATGTTTTTATGCTTAAGTCTAATTTTTTGAAAATTTACGTCGTACACTCCAACCTGGAGTCCCGTGTCTACTCGGTCGGTTCCTACGAGTCACATTGGTCTCATGGGAGGTATTCGTGACTCTTACAGGACCGTTTTAAGGCTATTTTTCGTTTTCACCCTTCGATGGCATGTTTTTATACTTTAAGTCTATTTTTTTGCAAATTTACGTTGTACACTCCAACCGGGAGCACCGTGACTACGCCGTCTGTTCCTACGAGTCACATTGGTCCCGTACGAGGTGTTCGTAACTCTTACGAGGCCGTTTTAAGCCTATTTTACCTTTTCACCCTTCGGTGGCATGTTTTTATGCTTAAGTTTATTTTTTTGCAAATTTATGTCGTACACTCCAACCGGGAGCCTCGGGACTACGCCGTCTGTTCCTACGAGTCACATTGGTCCCGCGCGAGGTGTTTGTGACTCTTGCGGGACCCTTTTGGGGCTGTTTTACATTTTCACCCTTCGATGGCATGTTTTTATGCTCAAGTTTATTTTTTTGCAAATTTACGTCGTACACTCCAACCGGGAGCCCCGTGACTACGCGGTCGGTTTCTACGAGTCACATTGGTCCCGTACGAGGTGTTCGTGACTCTTACGGGACCGTTTTAAGGCTGTTTTACGTTTTCACTCTTCGATGGCATGTTTTTATGCTTAAGTCTAATTTTTTGGAAATTTACATCGTACACTCCAACCGGGAGTCCCGTGTCTACGCGGTCGGTTCCTACGAGTCACTTTGGTCCCGTGCGAGGTGTTCGTGACTCTTACGGGACCGTTTTAAGGCTGTTTTTTGTTTTCACCCTTCGATGGCATTTTTTTACTTTAAGTCCATTTTTTTGCAAATTAACGTCGTACACTCCAACCGGGAGCCCCGTGACTACGCCGTCTGTTCCAACGAGTCACATTGGTCCCGTACAAGGTGTTCGTAACTCTTACGGGTCCGTTTTAAGGTTGTTTTACGTTTTCACCCTTCGATGGCATGTTTTTATGCTCAAGTTTATTTTTTTGCAAATTTACGTCGTACACTCAAACGGGAGCCTCGGGACTACGCCGTCTGTTCCTACGAGTCACATTGGTCCCGTGGGAGGTGTTCGTGACTCTTGCGGGGCCGTTTTGTGGCTATTTTACATTTTCACCCTTCGATGGCATGTTTTTATGCTTAAGTTTATTTTTTTGCAAATTTACGTCGTACACTCCAACCGGGAGCCTCGGGACTACGCCGTCTGTTCCTACGAGTCACATTGGTCCCGTGCGAGGTGTTCGTGACTCTTACGGGATCCTTTTGTGGCTTTTTTACACTTTCACCCTTCGATGGCATGTTTTTATGCTTAAGTTTATTTTTTTTGCAAATTTACGTCGTACACTCCAACCGGGAGCCCCGTGACTACGCGGTCGGTTCCTACAAGTCACATTGGTCCCGTACGAGGTGTTCGTGACTCTTACGGGACCGTTTTAAGGCTGTTTTATGTTTTCACCCTTCGATGGCATGTTTTTATGCTTAAGTCTAATTTTTTGGAAATTTACATCGTACACTCCAACCGGGAGTCCCGTGTCTACGTGGTCGGTTCCTACGAGTCACATTGGTCCCGTGTGAGGTGTTCGTGACTCTTACGGGACCGTTTTAAGGTTGTTTTACATTTTCTCCATTCGATGGCATGTTTTTATACTTTAAGTCTATTTTTTTGCAAATTTACGTCGTACACTCCAACCGGGAGCACCGTGACTACGCCGTCTGTTCCTACGAGTCACATTGGTCCCATACGAGGTGTTCGTAACTCTTACGGGACCGTTTTAAGCCTATTTTACATTTTCACCCTTCAATGGCAAGTTTTTATGCTTAAGTTTATTTTTTTGCAAATTTACGTCGTACACTCCAACCGGAATCCTCGGGACTACGCCGTCTGTTCCTACGAGTCACATTGGTCCCGTGCGAGGTGTTCGTGACTCTTAGGGGACCCTTTTGTGGCTGTTTTACATTTTCACCCTTCGATGGCATGTTTTTATGCTTAAGTTTATTTTTTTGTAAATTTACGTCGTACACTCCAATCGGGTGCCCCGTGACTACGCGGTCGGTTCCTACGAGTCACATTGGTCCCGTACGAGGTGTTCGTGACTCTTACGGGACCGTTTTAAGGTTGTTTTACGTTTTCACCCTTCGATGACATGTTTTTATGCTTAAGTTTATTTTTTTGCAAATTTACGTCGTACACTCCAACCGGGAGCCTCGGGAAAACGCCGTCTGTTCCTACGAGTCACATTGGTCCCGTGCGAGGTGTTCGTGACTCTTACGGGACCCTTTTGTGGCTGTTTTACATTTTCACCCTTCGATGGCATGTTTTTATGCTTAAGTTTATTTTTTTGCAAATTTACGTCGTACACTCCAACCGGGAGCCCCGTGACTACGCGGTCGGTTCCTACGAGTCACATTGGTCCCGTACGAGGTTTTTGTGACTCTTACGGGACCGTTTTAAGGCTGTTTTACGTTTTCACCCTTCGATGGGATGTTTTTTTGCGTAAGTCTAATTTTTTGGAAATTTACGGCATACACTCCAACCGGGAGTCCCGTGTCTACGCGGTCGGTTCATACGAGTCACATTGGTCCCGTGCGAGGTGTTCGTGACTCTTACGGGACCGTTTTAAGACTGTTTTTCATTTTCACCCTTCGATGGCATTTTTTTACTCCAACCGGGAGCCCCGTGACTACGTCGTCTGTTCCAACGAGTCACCTTGGTCCCGTACGAGGTGTTCGTAACTCTTACGGGACCGTTTTAAGGTTGTTTTACGTTTTCACCCTTTGATGGCATGTTTTTATGCTTAAGTTTATTTTTTTGCAAATTTACGTCGTACACTCCAACCGGAAGCCTCGGGACTACGCCGTCTGTTCCTACGAGTCACATTGGTCCCGTACGAGGTGTTCGTGACTCTTACGGGACCCTTTTGTGGCTGTTTTACATTTTCACCCTTCGATGGCATGTTTTTATGCTTAAGTTTATTTTTTTTGCAAATTTACGTCGTACACTCCAACCGGGAGCCTCGGGACTACGTCGTCCGTTCCTACGAGTCACATTGGTCCCGTGCGAGGTGTTCGTGACTCTTACGGGACCCTTTTGTGGCTGTTTGACATTTTCACCGTTCGATGGCATGTTTTTATGCTTAAGTTTAGTTTTTTGCAAATTTACGTCGTACACTCCAACCGGGAGCCCCGTGACTACGCGGTCGGTTCCTACGAGTCACATTGGTCCCGTACGAGGTGTTCGTGACTCTTACGGGACCGTTTTAAGGCTGTTTTACGTTTTCACCCTTCGATGACATGTTTTTATGCTTAAGTTTATTTTTTTGCAAATTTACGTCGTACACTCCAACCGGGAGCCTCGGGACAACGCCGTCTGTTCCTACGAGTCACATTGGTCCCGTGCGAGGTGTTCGTGACTCTTACGGGACCCTTTTGTGGCTGTTTTACATTTTCACCCTTCGATGGAATGTTTTTATGCTTAAGTTTATTTTTTTGCAAATTTACGTCGTACACTCCAACCGGGAGCCCCGTGACTACGCGGTCGGTTCCTACGAGTCACATTGGTCCCGTACGAGGTTTTTGTGACTCTTACGGGACCGTTTTAAGGCTGTTTTACGTTTTCACCCTTCGATGGGATGTTTTTTTGCGTAAGTCTAATTTTTTGGAAATTTACGGCATACACTCCAACCGGGAGTCCCGTGTCTACGCGGTCGGTTCATACGAGTCACATTGGTCCCGTGCGAGGTGTTCGTGACTCTTACGGGACCGTTTTAAGACTGTTTTTCATTTTCACCCTTCGATGGCATTTTTTTACTCCAACCGGGAGCCCCGTGACTACGTCGTCTGTTCCAACGAGTCACCTTGGTCCCGTACGAGGTGTTCGTAACTCTTACGGGACCGTTTTAAGGTTGTTTTACGTTTTCACCCTTTGATGGCATGTTTTTATGCTTAAGTTTATTTTTTTGCAAATTTACGTCGTACACTCCAACCGGAAGCCTCGGGACTACGCCGTCTGTTCCTACGAGTCACATTGGTCCCGTACGAGGTGTTCGTGACTCTTACGGGACCCTTTTATGGCTGTTTTACATTTTCACCCTTCGATGGCATGTTTTTACGCTTAAGTTTATTTTTTTTGCAAATTTACGTCGTACACTCCAACCGGGAGCCTCGGGACTACGTCGTCCGTTCCTACGAGTCACATTGGTCCCGTGCGAGGTGTTCGTGACTCTTACGGGACCCTTTTGTGGCTGTTTGACATTTTCACCGTTCGATGGCATGTTTTTATGCTTAAGTTTATTTTTTTGCAAATTTACGTCGTACACTCCAACCGGGAGCCCCGTGACTACGCGGTCGGTTCCTACGAGTCACATTGGTCCCGTACGAGGTGTTCGTGACTCTTACGGGACCGTTTTAAGGCTGTTTTATGTTTTCACCCTTTGATGGCATGTTTTTATGCTTAAGTCTAATTTTTTGGAAATTTACATCGTACACTCCAACCGGGAGTCCCGTGTCTACGTGGTCGGTTCCTACGAGTCACATTGGTCCCGTGTGAGGTGTTCGTGACTCTTACGGGACCCTTTTGTGGCTGTTTTACATTTTCACCCTTCGATGGCATGTTTTTATGCTTAAGTTTATTTTTTTTTCAAATTTACGTCGTACACTCCAACCGGGAGCCTCGGGACTACGTCGTCCGTTCCTACGAGTCACATTGGTCCCGTGCGAGGTGTTCGTGACTCTTACGGGACCCTTTTGTGGCTGTTTGACATTTTCACCGTTCGATGGCATGTTTTTATGCTTAAGTTTATTTTTTTGCAAATTTACGTCGTACACTCCAACCGGGAGCCCCGTGACTACGCGGTCGGTTCCTACGAGTCACATTGGTCCCGTACGAGGTGTTCGTGACTCTTACGGGACCGTTTTAAGGCTGTTTTACGTTTTCACCCTTCGATGACATGTTTTTATGCTTAAGTTTATTTTTTTGCAAATTTACGTCGTACACTCCAACCGGGAGCCTCGGGACAACGCCGTCTGTTCCTACGAGTCACATTGGTCCCGTGCGAGGTGTTCGTGACTCTTACGGGACCCTTTTGTGGCTGTTTTACATTTTCACCCTTCGATGGCATGTTTTTATGCTTAAGTTTATTTTTTTGCAAATTTACGTCGTACACTCCAACCGGGAGCCCCGTGACTACGCGGTCGGTTCCTACGAGTCACATTGGTCCCGTACGAGGTTTTTGTGACTCTTACGGGACCGTTTTAAGGCTGTTTTACGTTTTCACCCTTCGATGGGATGTTTTTTTGCGTAAGTCTAATTTTTTGGAAATTTACGGCATACACTCCAACCGGGAGTCCCGTGTCTACGCGGTCGGTTCATACGAGTCACATTGGTCCCGTGCGAGGTGTTCGTGACTCTTACGGGACCGTTTTAAGACTGTTTTTCATTTTCACCCTTCGATGGCATTTTTTTACTCCAACCGGGAGCCCCGTGACTACGTCGTCTGTTCCAACGAGTCACCTTGGTCCCGTACGAGGTGTTCGTAACTCTTACGGGACCGTTTTAAGGTTGTTTTACGTTTTCACCCTTTGATGGCATGTTTTTATGCTTAAGTTTATTTTTTTGCAAATTTACGTCGTACACTCCAACCGGAAGCCTCGGGACTACGCCGTCTGTTCCTACGAGTCCCATTGGTCCCGTACGAGGTGTTCGTGACTCTTACGGGACCCTTTTGTGGCTGTTTTACATTTTCACCCTTCGATGGCATGTTTTTATACTTAAGTTTATTTTTTTTGCAAATTTACGTCGTACACTCCAACCGGGAGCCTCGGGACTACGTCGTCCGTTCCTACGAGTCACATTGGTCCCGTGCGAGGTGTTCGTGACTCTTACGGGACCCTTTTGTGGCTGTTTGACATTTTCACCGTTCGATGGCATGTTTTTATGCTTAAGTTTATTTTTTTGCAAATTTACGTCGTACACTCCAACCGGGAGCCCCGTGACTACGCGGTCGGTTCCTACGAGTCACATTGGTCCCGTACGAGGTGTTCGTGACTCTTACGGGACCGTTTTAAGGCTGTTTTATGTTTTCACCCTTTGATGGCATGTTTTTATGCTTAAGTCTAATTTTTTAGAAATTTACATCGTACACTCCAACCGGGAGTCCCGTGTCTACGTGGTCGGTTCCTACGAGTCACATTGGTCCCGTGTGAGGTGTTCGTGACTCTTACGGGACCGTTTTAAGTCTGTTTTATGTTTTCTCCATTCGATGGCATGTTCTTATACTTTAAGTCTATTTTTTTGCAAATTTACGTCGTACACTCCAACAGGGAGCACCGTGACTACGTCGTCTGTTCCAACGAGTCACATTGGTCCCGTACGAGGTGTTCGTAACTCTTACGGGACCGTTTTAAGCCTATTTTACATTTTCACCCTTCGATGGCATGTTTTTATGCTTAAGTTTATTTTTTTGCAAATTTACGTCGTACACTCCAACCGGAAGCCTCGGGACTACGCCGTCTGTTCCTACGAGTCACATTGGTCCCGTACGAGGTGTTCGTGACTCTTACGGGACCCTTTTGTGGCTGTTTTACATTTTCACCCTTCGATGGCATGTTTTTATGCTTAAGTTTATTTTTTTGCAAATTTACGTCGTACACTCCAATCGGGAGCCCCGTGACTACGCGGTCGGTTCCTACGAGTCACATTGGTCCCGTACGAGGTGTTCGTGACTCTTACGGGACCGTTTTAAGTCTGTTTTATGTTTTCTCCATTCGATGGCATGTTCTTATACTTTAAGTCTATTTTTTTGCAAATTTACGTCGTACACTCCAACCGGGAGCCCCGTGACTACGCGGTCCGTTCCTACGAGTCACATTGGTCCTGTACGAGGTGTTCGTGACTCTTACGGGACCGTTTTAAGGCTGTTTTACGTTTTCACCCTTCGATGACATATTTTTATGCTTAAGTATATTTTTTTGCAAATTTACGTCGTACACTCCAACCGGGAGCCTCGGGACAACGCCGTCTGTTCCTACGAGTCACATTGGTCCCGTGCGAGGTGTTCGTGACTCTTACGGGACCCTTTTGTGGCTGTTTTACATTTTCACCCTTCGATGGCATGTTTTTATTCTTAAGTTTATTTTTTTGCAAATTTACGTCGTACACTCCAACCGGGAGCCCCGTGACTACGCGGTCGGTTCCTACGAGTCACATTGGTCCCGTACGAGGTGTTTGTGACTCTTACTGGACCGTTTTAAGGCTGTTTTACGTTTTCACCCTTCGATGGGATGTGTTTTTGCGTAAGTCTAATTTTTTGGAAATTTAATGCATACACTCCAACCGGGAGTCCTATGTCTACGCGGTCGGTTCATACGAGTCACATTGGTCCCGTGCGAGGTGTTCGTGACTCTTACGGGACCGTTTTAAGGCTGTTTTTCATTTTCACCCTTCGATGGCATTTTTTTACTTTAAGTCCATTTTTTTGCAAATTTACGTCGTACACTCCAACCGGGAGCCCCGTGACTACTCCCTCTGTTCCAACGAGTCACATTGGTCCCGTACGAGGTGTTCGTAACTCTTACCGGTCCGTTTTAAGGTTGTTTTACGTTTTCACCCTTCGATGGCATGTTTTTATGCTCAAGTTTATTTTTTTGCAAATTTATGTCGTACACTCAAACGGGAGCCTCGGGACTACGCCGTCTGTTCCTACGAGTCACATTGGTCCCGTGCGAGGTGTTCGTCACTCTTGCGTGGCCGTTTTGTGGCTGTTTTACATTTTCACCCTTCGATGGCATGTTTTTATGCTTAAGTTTATTTTTTTTACAAATTTACGTCGTACACTCCAACCGGGAGCCTCGGGACTACGTCGTCTATTCCTACGAGTCACATTGGTCCCGTGCGAGGTGTTCGTGACTCTTACGGGTCCCTTTTGTGGCTGTTTGACATTTTCACCGTTCGATGGCATGTTTGTATGCTTAAGTTTATTTTTTTGCAAATTTACGTCGTACACTCCAACCGGGAGCCCCGTGACTACGCGGTCGGTTCCTACGAGTCACATTGGTCCCGTACGATGTGTTCGTGACTCTTACGGGACCGTTTTAAGGCTGTTTTATGTTTTCACCCTTCGATGGCATGTTTTTATGCTTAAGTCTAATTTTTTGGAAATTTACATCGTACACTCCAACCGGTAGTCCCGTGTCTACGCGGTCGGTTCCTACGAGTCACATTGGTCCCGTGCGAGGCGTTCGTGACTCTTACGGGACCGTTTTAAGGCTCTTTTACATTTTCACCCTTCGATGGCATGTTTTTATGCTCAAGTTTATTTTTTTGCAAATTTACGTCGTACACTCCAACCGGGAGCCTCGGGACTACGCCGTCTGTTCCTACGAGTCACATTGGTCCCGTGTGAGGTGTTCGTGACTCGTACGGGACCATTTTGTGGTTGTTTTACATTTTCACCCTTCGATGGCATGTTTTTATGCTTAAGTTTATTTTTTTGCAAATTTACGTCGTACACTCCAACCGGGAGCCTCGGGACTACGCCGTCTGTTCCTACGAGTCACATTGGTCCCGTGCGAGGTGTTCGTGACTCTTACGGGACCCTTTTGTGGCTGTTTTACATTTTCACCCTTCGATGGCATGTTTTTATGCTTAAGTTTATTTTTTTGCAAATTTACGTCGTACATTCCAACCGGGAGCCCCGTGACTACGCGATCGGTTCCTACGAGTCACATTGGTCCCGTACGAGGTGTTCGTGACTCTTACGGGACCGTTTTAAGGCTGTTTTAAGTTTTCACCCTTCGATGGCATGTTTTTATGCTTAAGTCTAATTTTTTGAAAATTTACGTCGTACACTCCAACCGGGAGTCCCGTGTCTACGCGGTCGGTTCCTACGAGTCACATTGGTCTCATGGGAGGTATTCGTGACTCTTACAGGACCGTTTTAAGGCTATTTTTCGTTTTCACCCTTCGATGGCATGTTTTTATACTTTAAGTCTATTTTTTTGCAAATTTACGTTGTACACTCCAACCGGGAGCACCGTGACTACGCCGTCTGTTCCTACGAGTCACATTGGTCCCGTACGAGGTGTTCGTAACTCTTACGAGGCCGTTTTAAGCCTATTTTACCTTTTCACCCTTCGGTGGCATGTTTTTATGCTTAAGTTTATTTTTTTGCAAATTTATGTCGTACACTCCAACCGGGAGCCTCGGGACTACGCCGTCTGTTCCTACGAGTCACATTGGTCCCGCGCGAGGTGTTTGTGACTCTTGCGGGACCCTTTTGGGGCTGTTTTACATTTTCACCCTTCGATGGTATGTTTTTATGCTCAAGTTTATATTTTTGCAAATTTACGTCGTACACTCCAACCGGGAGCCCCGTGACTACGCGGTCGGTTTCTACGAGTCACATTGGTCCCGTACGAGGTGTTCGTGACTCTTACGGGACCGTTTTAAGGCTGTTTTACGTTTTCACTCTTCGATGGCATGTTTTTATGCTTAAGTCTAATTTTTTGGAAATTTACATCGTACACTCCAACCGGGAGTCTCGTGTCTACTCGGTCGGTTCCTACGAGTCACTTTGGTCCCGTGCGAGGTGTTCGTGACTCTTACGGGACCGTTTTAAGGCTGTTTTTTGTTTTCACCCTTCGATGGCATTTTTTTACTTTAAGTCCATTTTTTTGCAAATTAACGTCGTACACTCCAACCGGGAGCCCCGTGACTACGCCGTCTGTTCCAACGAGTCACATTGGTCCCGTACAAGGTGTTCGTAACTCTTACGGGTCCGTTTTAAGGTTGTTTTACGTTTTCACCCTTCGATGGCATGTTTTTATGCTCAAGTTTATTTTTTTGCAAATTTACGTCGTACACTCAAACGGGAGCCTCGGGACTACGCCGTCTGTTCCTACGAGTCACATTGGTCCCGTGGGAGGTGTTCGTGACTCTTGCGGGGCCGTTTTGTGGCTATTTTACATTTTCACCCTTCGATGGCATGTTTTTATGCTTAAGTTTATTTTTTTGCAAATTTACGTCGTACACTCCAACCGGGAGCCTCGGGACTACGCCGTCTGTTCCTACGAGTCACATTGGTCCCGTGCGAGGTGTTCGTGACTCTTACGGGATCCTTTTGTGGCTTTTTTACACTTTCACCCTTCGATGGCATGTTTTTATGCTTAAGTTTATTTTTTTTGCAAATTTACGTCGTACACTCCAACCGGGAGCCCCGTGACTACGCGATCGGTTCCTACAAGTCACATTGGTCCCGTACGAGGTGTTCGTGACTCTTACGGGACCGTTTTAAGGCTGTTTTATGTTTTCACCCTTCGATGGCATGTTTTTATGCTTAAGTCTAATTTTTTGGAAATTTACATCGTACACTCCAACCGGGAGTCCCGTGTCTACGTGGTCGGTTCCTACGAGTCACATTGGTCCCGTGTGAGGTGTTCGTGACTCTTACGGGACCGTTTTAAGGCTGTTTTACATTTTCTCCATTCGATGGCATGTTTTTATACTTTAAGTCTATTTTTTTGCAAATTTACGTCGTACACTCCAACCGGGAGCACCGTGACTACGCCGTCTGTTCCTACGAGTCACATTGGTCCCATACGAGGTGTTCGTAACTCTTACGGGACCGTTTTAAGCCTATGTTACATTTTCACCCTTCGATGGCATGTTTTTATGCTTAAGTTTATTTTTTTGCAAATTTACGTCGTACACTCCAACCGGAATCCTCGGGACTACGCCGTCTGTTCCTACGAGTCACATTGGTCCCGTGCGAGGTGTTCGTGACTCTTACGGGACCCTTTTGTGGCTGTTTTACATTTTCACCCTTCGATGGCATGTTTTTATGCATAAGTTTATTTTTTTGCAAATTTACGTCGTACACTCCAATCGGGAGCCCCGTGACTACGCGGTCGGTTCCTACGAGTCACATTGGTCCCGTACGAGGTGTTCGTGACTCTTACGGGACCGTTTTAAGGCTGTTTTACGTTTTCACCCTTCGATGACATGTTTTTATGCTTAAGTTTATTTTTTTGCAAATTTACGTCGTACACTCCAACCGGGAGCCTCGGGACAACGCCGTCTGTTCCTACGAGTCACATTGGTCCCGTGCGAGGTGTTCGTGACTCTTACGAGACCCTTTTGTGGCTGTTTTACATTTTCACTCTTCGATGGCATGTTTTTATGCTTAAGTTTATTTTTTTGCAAATTTACGTCGTACACTCCAACCGGGAGCCCCGTGACTACGCGGTCGGTTCCTACGAGTCACATTGGTCCCGTACGAGGTTTTTGTGACTCTTACGGGACCGTTTTAAGGCTGTTTTACGTTTTCACCCTTCGATGGGATGTTTTTTTGCGTAAGTCTAATTTTTTGGAAATTTACGGCATACACTCCAACCGGGAGTCCCGTGTCTACGCGGTCGGTTCATACGAGTCACATTGGTCCCGTGCGAGGTGTTCGTGACTCTTACGGGACCGTTTTAAGACTGTTTTTCATTTTCACCCTTCGATGGCATTTTTTTACTCCAACCGGGAGCTCGTGACTACGTCGTCTGTTCCAACGAGTCACCTTGGTCCCGTACGAGGTGTTCGTAACTCTTACGGGACCGTTTTAAGGTTGTTTTACGTTTTCACCCTTTGATGGCATGTTTTTATGCTTAAGTTTATTTTTTTGCAAATTTACATCGTACACTCCAACCGGAAGCCTCGGGACTACGCCGTCTGTTCCTACGAGTCACATTGGTCCCGTACGAGGTGTTCGTGACTCTTACGGGACCCTTTTGTGGCTGTTTTACATTTTCACCCTTCGATGGCATGTTTTTATGCTTAAGTTTATTTTTTTTGCAAATTTACGTCGTACACTCCAACCGGGAGCCTCGGGACTACGTCGTCCGTTCCTACGAGTCACATTGGTCCCGTGCGAGGTGTTCGTGACTCTTACGGGACCCTTTTGTGGCTGTTTGACATTTTCACCGTTCGATGGCATGTTTTTATGCTTAAGTTTATTTTTTTGCAAATTTACGTCGTACACTCCAACCGGGAGCCCCGTGACTACGCGATCGGTTCCTACGAGTCACATTGGTCCCGTACGAGGTGTTCGTGACTCTTACGGGACCGTTTTAAGGCTGTTTTATGTTTTCACCCTTCGATGGCATGTTTTTATGCTTAAGTTTAATTTTTTGGAAATTTACGTCGTACACTCCAACCGGCAGTCCCGTGTCTACGCGGTCGGTTCCCACGAGTCACATTGGTCCCGTGCGAGGCGTTCGTGACTCTTACGGGACCGTTTTAAGGCTCTTTTACATTTTCACCCTTCGATGGCATGTTTTTATGCTCAAGTTTATTTTTTTGCAAATTTACGTCGTACACTCCAAGCGGGAGCCTCGGGACTACGCCGTCTGTTCCTACGAGTCACATTGGTCCCGTGTGAGGTGTTCGTGACTCTTACGGGACCATTTTGTGGCTGTTTTACATTTTCACCCTTCGATGGCATGTTTTTATGCTTAAGTTTATTTTTTTGCAAATTTACTTCGTACACTCCAACCGGGAGAATCGGGACTACGCCGTCTGTTCCTACGAGTCACATTGGTCCCGTGCGAGGTGTTCGTGACTCTTACGGGACCCTTTTGTGGTTGTATTACATTTTCACCCTTCGATGGCATGTTTTTATGCTTAAGTTTATTTTTTTGCAAATTTACGTCGTACACTCCAACCGGGAGCCCCGTGACTACGCGATCGGTTCCTACGAGTCACATTGGTTCCGTACGAGGTGTTCGTGACTCTTACGGGACCGTTTTAAGGCTGTTTTAAGTTTTCACCCTTCGATGGCATGTTTTTATGATTAAGTCAATTTTTTGAAAATTTACGTCGTACACTCCAACCGGGAGTCCCGTGTCTACGCGATCGGTTCCTACGAGTCACATTGGTCCCATGGGAGGTATTCGTGACTCTTACAGGACCGTTTTAAGGCTATTTTTCGTTTTCACCCTTCGATGGCATGTTTTTATACTTTAAGTCTATTTTTTTGCAAATTTACGTCGTACACTCCAAACGGGAGCACCGTGACTACCCCGTCTGTTCCTACGAGTCACATTGGTCCCGTACGAGGTGTTCGTAACTCTTACGAGACCGTTTTAAGCCTATTTTACCTTTTCACCCTTCGGTGGCATGTTTTTATGCTTAAGTTTATTTTTTTGCAAATTTATGTCGTACACTCCAACCGGGAGCCTCGGGACTACGCCGTCTGTTCCTACGAGTCACATTGGTCCCGTGCGAGGTGTTCGTGACTCTTACGGGACCCTTTTGGGGCTGTTTTACATTTTCACCCTTCGATGGCATGTTTTTATGCGCAAGTTTATTTTTTTGCAAATTTACGTCGTACACTTCAACCGGGAGCCCCGTGACTACGCGGTCGGTTTCTACGAGTCACATTGGTCCCGTACGAGGTGTTCGTGACTCTTACGGGACCGTTTTAAGGCTGTTTTACGTTTTCACTCTTCGATGGCATGTTTTTATGCTTAAGTCTAATTTTTTGGAAATTTACGTCGTACACTCCAACCGCGAGTCCCGTGTCTACGCAGTCGGTTCCTACGAGTCACTTTGGTCCCGTGCGAGGTGTTCGTGACTCTTACGGGACCGTTTAAATGCTGTTTTTTGTTTTCACCCTTCGATGGCATTTTTTTAATTTAAGTCCATTTTTTTGCAAATTTACGTCGTACACTCCAACCGGGAGCCCCGTGACTACGCCGTCTGTTCCAACGAGTCACATTGGTCCCGTACAAGGTGTTCGTAACTCTTACGGGTCCGTTTTAAGGTTGTTTTACGTTTTCACCCTTCGATGGCATATTTTTATGCTCAAGTTTATTTTTTTGCAAATTTACGTCGTACACTCAAACGGGAGCCTCGGGACTACGTCGTCTGTTCCTACGAGTCACATTGGTCCCGTGGGAGGTGTTCGTGACTCTTGCGGGGCCGTTTTGTGGCTATTTTACATTTTCACCCTTCGATTGCATGTTTTTATGCTTAAGTTTATTTTTTTGCAAATTTACGTCGTACACTCCAACCGGCAGCCTCGGGACTACGCCGTCTGTTCCTAGGAGTCACATTGGTCCCGTGCTAGGTGTTCGTGACTCTTACGGGACCCTTTTGTGGCTGTTTTACACTTTCACCCTTCGATGGCATGTTTTTATGCTTAAGTTTATTTTTTTGCAAATTTACGTCGTACACTCCAACCGGGAGCCCCGTGATTACGCGGTCGGTTCCTACGAGTCACATTGGTCCCGTACGAGGTGTTCGTGACTCTTACGGGACCCTTTTGTGGATGTTTTACACTTTCACCCTTCGATGGCATGTTTTTATGCTTAAGTTTATTTGTTTGCAAATTTACGTCGTACACTCCAACCGGGAGCCTCGGGACTACGCCGTCTGTTCCTACGAGTCACATTGGTCCCGTGTGAGGTGTTCGTGACTGTTACGGGACCGTTTTAAGGCTGTTTTACGTTTTCTCCATTCGATGGCATGTTTTTATACTTTAAGTCTATTTTTTTGCAAATTTTCGTCGTACACTCCAACCGGGAGCACCGTGACTACGCCGTCTGTTCCTACGAGTCACATTGGTCCCGTACGAGGTGTTCGTAACTGTTACGGGACCGTTTTAAGCCTATTTTACATTTTCACCCTTCGATGGCATGTTTTTATGCTTAAGTTTATTTTTTTGCAAATTTACGTCGTACACTCCAACCGAAAGTCCCGGGACTACGCCGTCTGTTCCTACGAGTCACATTGGTCCCGTGCGAGGTGTTCGTGACTCTTACGGGACCCTTTTGTGGCTGTTTTACATTTTCACCCTTCGATGGCATGTTTTTATGCTTAAGTTTATTTTTTTGCAAATTTACGTCGTACACTCCAATCGGGAGCCCCGTGGCTACGCGATTGGTTCCTACGAGTCACATTGGTCCCGTACGAGGTGTTCGTGACTCTTACGGGACCGTTTTAAGGTTGTTTTACGTTTTCACCCTTCGATGGCATGTTTTTATGCTTAAGTTTATTTTTTTGCAAATTTACGTCGTACACTCCAACCGGGAGCTTCGGGACAACGCCATCTGTTCCTACGAGTCACATTGGTCCCGTGCGAGGTGTTCGTGACTCTTACGGGACCGTTTTGTGGTTGTTTTACATTTTCACCCTTCGATGGCATGTTTTTATGCTTAAGTTTTTTTTTTTTCAAATTTGCGTCGTACACTCCAACCGGGAGCCTCGGGACTACGCCGTCTGTTCCTACGAGTCACATTGGTCCCGTGCGAGGTGTTCGTGACTCTTACGGGACCCTTTTGGGGCTGTTTTACGTTTTCACCCTTCGATGGGATGTTTTTTTGCGTAAGTCTAATTTTTTGGAAATTTACGTCGTACACTCCAACCGGGAGTCCCGTGTCTACGCGGTCGGTTCCTACGAGTCACTTTGGTCCCGTGCGAGGTGTTCGTGACTCTTACGGGACCGTTTTAAGGCTGTTTTTCATTTTCACCCTTCGATGGCATGTTTTTATGCTTAAGTCTAATTTTTTGGAAATTTACGTCGTACACTCCAACCGGGAGTCCCGTGTCTACGCGGTCGGTTCCTACGAGTCACTTTGGTCCCGTGCGAGGTGTTCGTGACTCTTACGGGACCGTTTTAAGGCTGTTTTTCATTTTCACCCTTCGATGACATTTTTTTACTTTAAGTCCATTTTTTTGCAAATTTACGTCGTACACTCCAACCGGGAGCCCCGTGACTACGCGGTCGGTTCCTACGAGTCACATTGGTCCCGTACGAGGTTTTCGTAACTCTTATGGGTCCGTTTTAAGGTTGTTTTACGTTTTCACCCTTCGATGGCTTGTTTTTATGCTCAAGTTTATTTTTTTGCAAATTTATGTCGTACACTCAAACGGGAGCCTCGGGACTACGTCGTCTGTTCCTACGAGTCACATTGGTCCCGTGGGAGGTGTTCGTGACTCTTGCGGGGCCGTTTTGTGGCTATTTTACATTTTCACCCTTCGATGGCATCTTTTTATGCTTAAGTTTATTTTTTTGCAAATTTACGTCGTACACTCCAACCGGGAGCCTCGGGACTACGCCGTCTGTTCCTACGAGTCACATTGGTCCCGTACGAGGTGTTCGTGACTCTTACGGGACCCTTTTGTGGCTTTTTTACACTTTCACCCTTCGATGGCATGTTTTTATGCTTAAGTTTATTTTTTTGCAAATTTACGTCGTACACTCCAACCGGGAGCCCCGTGACTACGCGGTCGGTTCCTACGAGTCACATTGGTCCCGTACGAGGTGTTCGTGACTCTTACGGGACCGTTTTAAGGCTGTTTTATGTTTTCACCCTTCGATGGCATGTTTTTATGCTTCAGTCTAATTTTTTGGAAATTTACATCGTACACTCCAACCGGGAGTCCCGTGTCTACGTGGTCGGTTCCTACGAGTCACATTGGTCCCGTGTGAGGTGTTCGTGACTCTTACGGGACCGTTTTAAGGCTGTTTTATGTTTTCTCCATTCGATGGCATGTTTTTATACTTTAAGTCTATTTTTTTGCAAATTTACGTCGTACACTCCAACCGGGAGCACCGTGACTACGCCGTCTGTTCCTACGAGTCACATTGGTCCCGTACTAGGTGTTCGTAACTCTTACGGGACCGTTTTAAGCCTATTTTACATTTTCACCCTTCGATGGCATGTTTTTATGCTTAAGTTTATTTTTTTTCAAATTTACGTCGTACACTCCAACCGGAAGCCTCGGGACTACGCCGTCTGTTCCTACGAGTCACATTGGTCCCGTGCGAGGTGTTCGTGACTTTTACGGGACCCTTTTGTGGCTGTTTTACATTTTCACCCTTCGATGGCATGTTTTTATGCTTAAGTTTATTATTTTGCAAATTTACGTCGTACACTCCAATCGGGAGCCCCGTGACTACGCGGTCGGTTCCTACGAGTCACATTGGTCCCGTACGAGGTGTTCGTGACTCTTACGGGACCGTTTTAAGGCTGTTTTACGTTTTCATCCTTCGATGACATGTTTTTATGCTTAAGTTTATTTTTTTGCAAATTTATGTCGTACACTCCAACCGGGAGCCTCGGGACTACGCCGTCTGTTCCTACGAGTCACATTGGTCCCGCGCGAGGTGTTTGTGACTCTTGCGGGACCCTTTTGGGGCTGTTTTACATTTTCACCCTTCGATGGTATGTTTTTATGCTCAAGTTTATATTTTTGCAAATTTACGTCGTACACTCCAACCGGGAGCCCCGTGACTACGCGGTCGGTTTCTACGAGTCACATTGGTCCCGTACGAGGTGTTCGTGACTCTTACGGGACCCTTTTAAGGCTGTTTTACGTTTTCACTCTTCGATGGCATGTTTTTATGCTTAAGTCTAATTTTTTGGCAATTTACATCGTACACTCCAACCGGGAGTCTCGTGTCTACGCGGTCGGTTCCTACGAGTCACTTTGGTCCCGTGCGAGGTGTTCGTGACTCTTACGGGACCGTTTTAAGGCTGTTTTTTGTTTTCACCCTTCGATGGCATTTTTTTACTTTAAGTCCATTTTTTTGCAAATTAACGTCGTACACTCCAACCGGGAGCCCCGTGACTACGCCGTCTGTTCCAACGAGTCACATTGGTCCCGTACAAGGTGTTCGTAACTCTTACGGGTCCGTTTTAAGGTTGTTTTACGTTTTCACCCTTCGATGGCATGTTTTTATGCTCAAGTTTATTTTTTTGCAAATTTACGTCGTACACTCAAACGGGAGCCTCGGGACTACGCCGTCTGTTCCTACGAGTCACATTGGTCCCGTGGGAGGTGTTCGTGACTCTTGCGGGGCCGTTTTGTGGCTATTTTACATTTTCACCCTTCGATGGCATGTTTTTATGCTTAAGTTTATTTTTTTGCAAATTTACGTCGTACACTCCAACCGGGAGCCTCGGGACTACGCCGTCTGTTCCTACGAATCACATTGGTCCCGTGCGAGGTGTTCGTGACTCTTACGGGATCCTTTTGTGGCTTTTTTACACTTTCACCCTTCGATGGCATGTTTTTATGCTTAAGTTTATTTTTTTTTGCAAATTTACGTCGTACACTCCAACCGGGAGCCCCGTGACTACGCGATCGGTTCCTACAAGTCACATTGGTCCCGTACGAGGTGTTCGTGACTCTTACGGGACCGTTTTAAGGCTGTTTTATGTTTTCACCCTTCGATGGCATGTTTTTATGCTTAAGTCTAATTTTTTGGAAATTTACATCGTACACTCCAACCGGGAGTCCCGTGTCTACGTGGTCGGTTCCTACGAGTCACATTGGTCCCGTGTGAGGTGTTCGTGACTCTTACGGGACCGTTTTAAGGCTGTTTTACATTTTCTCCATTCGATGGCATGTTTTTATACTTTAAGTCTATTTTTTTGCAAATTTACGTCGTACACTCCAACCGGGAGCACCGTGACTACGCCGTCTGTTCCTATGAGTCACATTGGTCCCATACGAGGTGTTCGTAACTCTTACGGGACCGTTTTAAGCCTATGTTACATTTTCACCCTTCGATGGCATGTTTTTATGCTTAAGTTTATTTTTTTGCAAATTTACGTCGTACACTCCAACCGGAATCCTCGGGACTACGCCGTCTGTTCCTACGAGTCACATTGGTCCCGTGCGAGGTGTTCGTGACTCTTACGGGACCCTTTTGTGGCTGTTTTACATTTTCACCCTTCGATGGCATGTTTTTATGCATAAGTTTATTTTTTTGCAAATTTACATCGTACACTCCAATCGGGAGCCCCGTGACTACGCGGTCGGTTCCTACGAGTCACATTGGTCCCGTACGAGGTGTTCGTGACTCTTACGGGACCGTTTTAAGGCTGTTTTACGTTTTCACCCTTCGATGACATGTTTTTATGCTTAAGTTTATTTTTTTGCAAATTTACGTCGTACACTCCAACCGGGAGCCTCGGGACAACGCCGTCTGTTCCTACGAGTCACATTGGTCCCGTGCGAGGTGTTCGTGACTCTTACGAGACCCTTTTGTGGCAGTTTTACATTTTCACTCTTCGATGGCATGTTTTTATGCTTAAGTTTATTTTTTTGCAAATTTACGTCGTACACTCCAACCGGGAGCCCCGTGACTACGCGGTCGGTTCCTACGAGTCACATTGGTCCCGTACGAGGTTTTTGTGACTCTTACGGGACCGTTTTAAGGCTGTTTTACGTTTTCACCCTTCGATGGGATGTTTTTTTGCGTAAGTCTAATTTTTTGGAAATTTACGGCATACACTCCAACCGGGAGTCCCGTGTCTACGCGGTCGGTTCATACGAGTCACATTGGTCCCGTGCGAGGTGTTCGTGACTCTTACGGGACCGTTTTAAGGCTGTTTTATGTTTTCACCCTTCGATGGCATTTTTTTACTCCAACCGGGAGCTCGTGACTACGTCGTCTGTTCCAACGAGTCACCTTGGTCCCGTACGAGGTGTTCGTAACTCTTACGGGACCGTTTTAAGGTTGTTTTACGTTTTCACCCTTTGATGGCATGTTTTTATGCTTAAGTTTATTTTTTTGCAAATTTACGTCGTACACTCCAACCGGAAGCCTCGGGACTACGCCGTCTGTTCCTACGAGTCACATTGGTCCCGTACGAGGTGTTCGTGACTCTTACGGGACCCTTTTGTGGCTGTTTTACATTTTCACCCTTCGATGGCATGTTTTTATGCTTAAGTTTATTTTTTTTGCAAATTTACGTCGTACACTCCAACCGGGAGCCTCGGGACTACGTCGTCCGTTCCTACGAGTCACATTGGTCCCGTGCGAGGTGTTCGTGACTCTTACGGGACCCTTTTGTGGCTGTTTGACATTTTCACCGTTCGATGGCATGTTTTTATGCTTAAGTTTATTTTTTTGCAAATTTACGTCGTACACTCCAACCGGGAGCCCCGTGACTACGCGATCGGTTCCTACGAGTCACATTGGTCCCGTACGAGGTGTTCGTGACTCTTACGGGACCGTTTTAAGGCTGTTTTATGTTTTCACCCTTCGATGGCATGTTTTTATGCTTAAGTTTAATTTTTTGGAAATTTACGTCGTACACTCCAACCGGCAGTCCCGTGTCTACGCGGTCGGTTCCCACGAGTCACATTGGTCCCGTGCGAGGCGTTCGTGACTCTTACGGGACCGTTTTAAGGCTCTTTTACATTTTCACCCTTCGATGGCATGTTTTTATGCTCAAGTTTATTTTTTTGCAAATTTACGTCGTACACTCCAAGCGGGAGCCTCGGGACTACGCCGTCTGTTCCTACGAGTCACATTGGTCCCGTGTGAGGTGTTCGTGACTCTTACGGGACCATTTTGTGGCTGTTTTACATTTTCACCCTTCGATGGCATGTTTTTATGCTTAAGTTTATTTTTTTGCAAATTTACTTCGTACACTCCAACCGGGAGAATCGGGACTACGCCGTCTGTTCCTACGAGTCACATTGGTCCCGTGCGAGGTGTTCGTGACTCTTACGGGACCCTTTTGTGGTTGTATTACATTTTCACCCTTCGATGGCATGTTTTTATGCTTAAGTTTATTTTTTTGCAAATTTACGTCGTACACTCCAACCGGGAGCCCCGTGACTACGCGATCGGTTCCTACGAGTCACATTGGTTCCGTACGAGGTGTTCGTGACTCTTACGGGACCGTTTTAAGGCTGTTTTAAGTTTTCACCCTTCGATGGCATGTTTTTATGATTAAGTCAATTTTTTGAAAATTTACGTCGTACACTCCAACCGGGAGTCCCGTGTCTACGCGATCGGTTCCTACGAGTCACATTGGTCCCATGGGAGGTATTCGTGACTCTTACAGGACCGTTTTAAGGCTATTTTTCGTTTTCACCCTTCGATGGCATGTTTTTATACTTTAAGTCTATTTTTTTGCAAATTTACGTCGTACACTCCAAACGGGAGCACCGTGACTACCCCGTCTGTTCCTACGAGTCACATTGGTCCCGTACGAGGTGTTCGTAACTCTTACGAGACCGTTTTAAGCCTATTTTACCTTTTCACCCTTCGGTGGCATGTTTTTATGCTTAAGTTTATTTTTTTGCAAATTTATGTCGTACACTCCAACCGGGAGCCTCGGGACTACGCCGTCTGTTCCTACGAGTCACATTGGTCCCGTGCGAGGTGTTCGTGACTCTTACGGGACCCTTTTGGGGCTGTTTTACATTTTCACCCTTCGATGGCATGTTTTTATGCTCAAGTTTATTTTTTTGCAAATTTACGTCGTACACTTCAACCGGGAGCCCCGTGACTACGCGGTCGGTTTCTACGAGTCACATTGGTCCCGTACGAGGTGTTCGTGACTCTTACGGGACCGTTTTAAGGCTGTTTTACGTTTTCACTCTTCGATGGCATGTTTTTATGCTTAAGTCTAATTTTTTGGAAATTTACGTCGTACACTCCAACCGCGAGTCCCGTGTCTACGCAGTCGGTTCCTACGAGTCACTTTGGTCCCGTGCGAGGTGTTCGTGACTCTTACGGGACCGTTTAAATGCTGTTTTTTGTTTTCACCCTTCGATGGCATTTTTTTAATTTAAGTCCATTTTTTTGCAAATTTACGTCGTACACTCCAACCGGGAGCCCCGTGACTACGCCGTCTGTTCCAACGAGTCACATTGGTCCCGTACAAGGTGTTCGTAACTCTTACGGGTCCGTTTTAAGGTTGTTTTACGTTTTCACCTTTCGATGGCATATTTTTATGCTCAAGTTTATTTTTTTGCAAATTTACGTCGTACACTCAAACGGGAGCCTCGGGACTACGCCGTCTGTTCCTACGAGTCACATTGGTCCCGTGGGAGGTGTTCGTGACTCTTGCGGGGCCGTTTTGTGGCTATTTTACATTTTCACCCTTCGATTGCATGTTTTTATGCTTAAGTTTATTTTTTTGCAAATTTACGTCGTACACTCCAACCGGCAGCCTCGGGACTACGCCGTCTGTTCCTATGAGTCACATTGGTCCCGTGCTAGGTGTTCGTGACTCTTACGGGACCCTTTTGTGGCTGTTTTACACTTTCACCCTTCGATGGCATGTTTTTATGCTTAAGTTTATTTTTTTGCAAATTTACGTCGTACACTCCAACCGGGAGCCCCGTGACTACGCGGTCGGTTCCTACGAGTCACATTGGTCCCGTACGAGGTGTTCGTGACTCTTACGGGACCCTTTTGTGGATGTTTTACACTTTCACCCTTCGATGGCATGTTTTTATGCTTAAGTTTATTTGTTTGCAAATTTACGTCGTACACTCCAACCGGGAGCCTCGGGACTACGCCGTCTGTTCCTATGAGTCACATTGGTCCCGTGCGAGGTGTTCGTGACTCTTGCGGGACCCTTTTGTGGCTGTTTTACACTTTCACCCTTCGATGGCATGTTTTTATGCTTAAGTTTATTTTTTTGCAAATTTATGTCGTACAATCCAACCGGGAGCCTCGGGACTACGCCGTCTGTTCCTACGAGTCACATTGGTCCCGTGCGAGGTGTTCGTCACTCTTACGGGACCCTTTTGGAGCTGTTTTACAATTTCACCCTTCGATGGCATGTTTTTATGCTCAAGTTTATTTTTTTGCAAATTTACGTCGTACACTCCAACCGGGAGCCTCGTGACTACGCGGTCGGTTCCTACGAGTCACGTTGGTCCCGTAGGAGGTGTTCGTGACTCTTACGGGACCGTTTTAAGGCTGTTTTATGTTTTCACCCTTCGATGGCAAGTTTTTATGCTTAAGTCTAATTTTTTGGAAGTTTACATCGTACACTCCAACCGGGAGTCCCGTGTCTACGTGGTCGGTTCCTACGAGTCACATTGGTCCCGTGTGAGGTGTTCGTGACTGTTACGGGACCGTTTTAAGGCTGTTTTACGTTTTCTCCATTCGATGGCATGTTTTTATACTTTAAGTCTATTTTTTTGCAAATTTTCGTCGTACACTCCAACCGGGAGCACCGTGACTACGCCGTCTGTTCCTACGAGTCACATTGGTCCCGTACGAGGTGTTCGTAACTGTTACGGGACCGTTTTAAGCCTATTTTACATTTTCACCCTTCGATGGCATGTTTTTATGCTTAAGTTTATTTTTTTGCAAATTTACGTCGTACACTCCAACCGAAAGTCCCGGGACTACGCCGTCTGTTCCTACGAGTCACATTGGTCCCGTGCGAGGTGTTCGTGACTCTTACGGGACCCTTTTGTGGCTGTTTTACATTTTCACCCTTCGATGGCATGTTTTTATGCTTAAGTTTATTTTTTTGCAAATTTACGTCGTACACTCCAATCGGGAGCCCCGTGGCTACGCGATTGGTTCCTACGAGTCACATTGGTCCCGTACGAGGTGTTCGTGACTCTTACGGGACCGTTTTAAGGTTGTTTTACGTTTTCACCCTTCGATGGCATGTTTTTATGCTTAAGTTTATTTTTTTGCAAATTTACGTCGTACACTCCAACCGGGAGCTTCGGGACAACGCCATCTGTTCCTACGAGTCACATTGGTCCCGTGCGAGGTGTTCGTGACTCTTACGGGACCGTTTTGTGGTTGTTTTACATTTTCACCCTTCGATGGCATGTTTTTATGCTTAAGTTTTTTTTTTTTCAAATTTGCGTCGTACACTCCAACCGGGAGCCTCGGGACTACGCCGTCTGTTCCTACGAGTCACATTGGTCCCGTGCGAGGTGTTCGTGACTCTTACGGGACCCTTTTGGGGCTGTTTTACGTTTTCACCCTTCGATGGGATGTTTTTTTGCGTAAGTCTAATTTTTTGGAAATTTACGTCGTACACTCCAACCGGGAGTCCCGTGTCTACGCGGTCGGTTCCTACGAGTCACTTTGGTCCCGTGCGAGGTGTTCGTGACTCTTACGGGACCGTTTTAAGGCTGTTTTTCATTTTCACCCTTCGATGGCATGTTTTTATGCTTAAGTCTAATTTTTTGGAAATTTACGTCGTACACTCCAACCGGGAGTCCCGTGTCTACGCGGTCGGTTCCTACGAGTCACTTTGGTCCCGTGCGAGGTGTTCGTGACTCTTACGGGACCGTTTTAAGGCTGTTTTTCATTTTCACCCTTCGATGACATTTTTTTACTTTAAGTCCATTTTTTTGCAAATTTACGTCGTACACTCCAACCGGGAGCCCCGTGACTACGCGGTCGGTTCCTACGAGTCACATTGGTCCCGTACGAGGTTTTCGTAACTCTTATGGGTCCGTTTTAAGGTTGTTTTACGTTTTCACCCTTCGATGGCTTGTTTTTATGCTCAAGTTTATTTTTTTGCAAATTTATGTCGTACACTCAAACGGGAGCCTCGGGACTACGTCGTCTGTTCCTACGAGTCACATTGGTCCCGTGGGAGGTGTTCGTGACTCTTGCGGGGCCGTTTTGTGGCTATTTTACATTTTCACCCTTCGATGGCATCTTTTTATGCTTAAGTTTATTTTTTTGCAAATTTACGTCGTACACTCCAACCGGGAGCCTCGGGACTACGCCGTCTGTTCCTACGAGTCACATTGGTCCCGTACGAGGTGTTCGTGACTCTTACGGGACCCTTTTGTGGCTTTTTTACACTTTCACCCTTCGATGGCATGTTTTTATGCTTAAGTTTATTTTTTTGCAAATTTACGTCGTACACTCCAACCGGGAGCCCCGTGACTACGCGGTCGGTTCCTACGAGTCACATTGGTCCCGTACGAGGTGTTCGTGACTCTTACGGGACCGTTTTAAGGCTGTTTTATGTTTTCACCCTTCGATGGCATGTTTTTATGCTTCAGTCTAATTTTTTGGAAATTTACATCGTACACTCCAACCGGGAGTCCCGTGTCTACGTGGTCGGTTCCTACGAGTCACATTGGTCCCGTGTGAGGTGTTCGTGACTCTTACGGGACCGTTTTAAGGCTGTTTTATGTTTTCTCCATTCGATGGCATGTTTTTATACTTTAAGTCTATTTTTTTGCAAATTTACGTCGTACACTCCAACCGGGAGCACCGTGACTACGCCGTCTGTTCCTACGAGTCACATTGGTCCCGTACTAGGTGTTCGTAACTCTTACGGGACCGTTTTAAGCCTATTTTACATTTTCACCCTTCGATGGCATGTTTTTATGCTTAAGTTTATTTTTTTTCAAATTTACGTCGTACACTCCAACCGGAAGCCTCGGGACTACGCCGTCTGTTCCTACGAGTCACATTGGTCCCGTGCGAGGTGTTCGTGACTTTTACGGGACCCTTTTGTGGCTGTTTTACATTTTCACCCTTCGATGGCATGTTTTTATGCTTAAGTTTATTATTTTGCAAATTTACGTCGTACACTCCAATCGGGAGCCCCGTGACTACGCGGTCGGTTCCTACGAGTCACATTGGTCCCGTACGAGGTGTTCGTGACTCTTACGGGACCGTTTTAAGGCTGTTTTACGTTTTCATCCTTCGATGACATGTTTTTATGCTTAAGTTTATTTTTTTGCAAAATTACGTCGTACACTCCAACCGGGAGCCTCGGGACAACGCCGTCTGTTCCTACGAGTCACATTTGTCCCGTGCGAGGTGTTCGTGACTCTTACGGGACCCTTTTGTGGATGTTTTACATTTTGACCCTTCGATGGCATGTTTTTATGCTTAAGTTTATTTTTTTGTAAATTTACGTCGTACACTCCAACCGGGAGCCCCGTGACAACGCGGTCGGTTCCTACGAGTCACATTGGTCCCGTACGAGGTGTTTGTGACTCTTACGGGACCGTTTTAAGGCTGTTTTACGTTTTCACCCTTCGATGGGATGTTTTTTTGTGTAAGTCTAATTTTTTTGAAATTTACGGCATACACTCCAACCGGGAGTCCCGTGTCTACGCGGTCGGTTCATACGAGTCACATTGGTCCCGTGCGAGGTGTTCGTGACTCTTACGGGACCGTTTTAAGACTGTTTTTCATTTTCACCCTTCGATGGCATTTTTTTACTCCAACCGGGAGCCCCGTGACTACGTCGTCTGTTCCAACGAGTCACATTGGTCCCGTACAAGGTGTTCGTAACTCTTACGGGACCGTTTTAAGGTTGTTTTACGTTTTCACCCTTTGATGGCATGTTTTTATGCTCAAGTTTATTTTTTTGCAAATTTACGTCGTACACTCCAACTGGGAGCCTCGGGACTACGTCGTCTGTTCCTACGAGTCACATTGGTCCCGTGCAAGGTGTTCGTGACTCTTGCGTAACCGTTTTGTGGCTGTTTTATATTTTCACCCTTCGATGGCATGTTTTTATGCTTAAGTTTATTTTTTTTGCAAATTTACGTCGTACACTCAAATCGGGAGCCTCGGGACTACGTCGTCTGTTCCTACGAGTCACATTGGTCCCGTGCGAGGTGTTCGTGACTCTTACGGCACCCTTTTGTGGCTGTTTGATATTTTCACCGTTCGATGGCATGTTTTTATGCTTAAGTTTATTTTTTTGCAAATTTACGTCGTACACTCCAACCGGGAGCCCCGTGACTACGCGGTCCGTTCCTACGAGTCACATTGGTCCCGTACGAGGTGTTCGTGACTCTTACGGGACCGTTTTAAGGCTGTTTTATGTTTTCACCCTTCGATGGCATGTTTTTATGCTTAAGTCTAATTTTTTGGAAATTTACATCGTACACTCCAACCGGCAGTCCCGTGTCTACGCGTTCGGTTCCTACGAGTCACATTGGTCCCGTGCGAGGCGTTCGTGACTCTTACGGGACCGCTTTAAGGCTCTTTTACATTTTCACCCTTCGATGGCATGTTTTTATGCTCAAGTTTATTTTTTTGCAAATTTACGTCATACACTCCAACCGGGAGCCTCGGGACTACGCCGTCTGTTCCTACGAGTCACATTGGTCCCGTGTGAGGTGTTCGTGACTCTTACGGGACCATTTTGTGGTTGTTTTACATTTTCACCCTTCGATGGCATGTTTTTATGCTTAAGTTTATTTTTTTGCAAATTTACGTCGTACACTCCAACCGGGAGCCTCGGGACTACGCCGTCTGTTCCTACGAGTCACATTGGTCCCGTGCGAGGTGTTCGTGACTCTTACGGGACCCTTTTGTGGCTGTTTTACATTTTCACCCTTCGATGGCATGTTTTTATGCTCAAGTTTATTTTTTTGCAAATTTACGCCGTACACTCCAACCGGGAGCCCCGTGACTACGCGATCGGTTCCTACGAGTCACATTGGTCCCGTACGAGGTGTTCGTGACTCTTACGGGACCGTTTTAAAGCTGTTTTAAGTTTTCACCCTTCGATGGCATGTTTTTATGCTTAAGTCTAATTTTTTGAAAATTTACGTCGTACACTCCAACCGGGAGTCCCGTGTCTACGCGGTCGGTTCCTACGAGTCACATTGGTCCCATGGGAGGTATTCGTGACTCTTACGGGACCGTTTTAAGGCTATTTTTCGTTTTCACCCTTCGATGGCATGATTTTATACTTTAAGTCTATTTTTTTGCAAATTTACGTCGTACACTCCAACCGGGAGCACCGTGACAACGTCGTCTGTTCCTACGAGTCACAGTGGTCCCGTACGAGGTGTTCGTAACTCTTACGAGACCGTTTTAAGCCTATTTTCTCTTTTCACCCTTCGGTGGCATGTTTTTATGCTTAAGTTTATTTTTTTGCAAATTTATGTCGTACACTCCAACCGGGAGCCTCGGGACTACGCCGCCTGTTCCTACGAGTCACATTGGTCCCGTGCGAGGTGTTCGTGACTCTTACGGGACCCTTTTGGGGTTGTTTTACATTTTCACCCTTCGATGGCATGCTTTTATGCTCAAGTTTATTTTTTGCAAATTTACGTCGTACACTCCAACCGGGAGCCCCGTGACTACGCGGTCGATTCCTACGAGTCACATTGGTCCCGTACGAGGTGTTCGTGACACTTACGGGACCGTTTTAAGGCTGTTTTACGTTTTCACTCTTCGATGGCATGTTTTTATGCTTAAGTCTAATTTTTTGGAAATTTACGTCGTACACTCCAACCGGGAGTCCCGTGTCTACACGGTCGGTTCCAACGAGTCACATTGGTCCCGTACGAGGTGTTCGTAACTCTTACGGGACCGTTTTAAGGTTGTTTTACGTTTTCACCCTTTGATGGCATATTTTTATGCTCAAGTTTATTTTTTTGCAAATTTACGTCGTACACTCCAACTGGGAGCCTCGGGACTACGTCGTCTGTTCCTACGAGTCACATTGGTCCCGTGCAAGGTGTTCGTGACTCTTGCGTGACCGTTTTGTGGCTGTTTTACATTTTCACCCTTCGATGGCATGTTTTTATGCTTAAGTTTATTTTTTTTGCAAATTTACGTCGTACACTCAAATCGGGAGCCTCGGGACTACGTCGTCTGTTCCTACGAGTCACATTGGTCTCGTGCGAGGTGTTCGTGACTCTTACGGGACCCTTTTGTGGCTGTTTGACATTTTCATCGTTCGATGGCATGTTTTTATGCTTAAGTTTATTTTTTTGCAAATTTACGTCGTACACTCCAACCGGGAGCCCCGTGACTACGCGGTCGGTTCCTACGAGTCACATTGGTCCCGTACGAGGTGTTCGTGACTCTTACGGGACCGTTTTAAGGCTGCTTTATGTTTTCACCCTTCGATGGCATGTTTTTATGCTTAAGTCTAATTTTTTAGAAATTTACGTCGTACACTCCAACCGGCAGTCCCGTGTCTACGCGTTCGGTTCCTACGAGTCACATTGGTCCCGTGCGAGGCGTTCGTGACTCTTACGGGACCGTTTTAAGGCTCTTTTACATTTTCACCCTTCGATGGCATGTTTTTATGCTCAAGTTTATTTTTTTGCAAATTTACGTCATACACTCCAACCGGGAGCCTCGGGACTACGCCGTCTGTTCCTACGAGTCACATTGGTCCCGTGTGAGGTGTTCGTGACTCTTACGGGACCGTTTTGTGGTTGTTTTACATTTTCACCCTTCGATGGCATGTTTTTATGCTTAAGTTTATTTTTTTGCAAATTTACGTCGTACACTCCAACCGGGAGCCTCGGGACTACGCCGTCTGTTCCTACGAGTCACATTGGTCCCGTGCGAGGTGTTCGTGACTCTTACGGGACCCTTTTGTGGCTGTTTTACATTTTCACCCTTCGATGGCATGTTTTTATGCTTAAGTTTATTTTTTTGCAAATTTACGCCGTACACTCCAACCGGGAGCCCCGTGACTACGCGATCGGTTCCTACGAGTCACATTGGTCCCGTACGAGGTGTTCGTGACTCTTACGGGACCGTTTTAAAGCTGTTTTAAGTTTTCACCCTTCGATGGCATGTTTTTATGCTTAAGTCTAATTTTTTGAAAATTTACGTCGTACACTCCAACCGGGAGTCCCGTGTCTACGCGGTCGGTTCCTACGAGTCACATTGGTCCCATGGGAGGTATTCGTGACTCTTACGGGACCGTTTTAAGGCTATTTTTCGTTTTCACCCTTCGATGGCTTGATTTTATACTTTAAGTCTATTTTTTTGCAAATTTACGTCGTACACTCCAACCGGGAGCACCGTGACAACGCCGTCTGTTCCTACGAGTCAGAGTGGTCCCGTACGAGGTGTTCGTAACTCTTACGAGACCGTTTTAAGCCTATTTTCGCTTTTCACCCTTCGGTGGCATGTTTTTATGCTTAAGTTTATTTTTTTGCAAAATTACGTCGTACACTCCAACCGGGAGCCTCGGGACAACGCCGTCTGTTCCTACGAGTCACATTTGTCCCGTGCGAGGTGTTCGTGACTCTTACGGGACCCTTTTGTGGATGTTTTACATTTTGACCCTTCGATGGCATGTTTTTATGCTTAAGTTTATTTTTTTGTAAATTTACGTCGTACACTCCAACCGGGAGCCCCGTGACAACGCGGTCGGTTCCTACGAGTCACATTGGTCCCGTACGAGGTGTTTGTGACTCTTACGGGACCGTTTTAAGGCTGTTTTACGTTTTCACCCTTCGATGGGATGTTTTTTTGTGTAAGTCTAATTTTTTTGAAATTTACGGCATACACTCCAACCGGGAGTCCCGTGTCTACGCGGTCGGTTCATACGAGTCACATTGGTCCCGTGCGAGGTGTTCGTGACTCTTACGGGACCGTTTTAAGACTGTTTTTCATTTTCACCCTTCGATGGCATTTTTTTACTCCAACCGGGAGCCCCGTGACTACGTCGTCTGTTCCAACGAGTCACATTGGTCCCGTACAAGGTGTTCGTAACTCTTACGGGACCGTTTTAAGGTTGTTTTACGTTTTCACCCTTTGATGGCATGTTTTTATGCTCAAGTTTATTTTTTTGCAAATTTACGTCGTACACTCCAACTGGGAGCCTCGGGACTACGTCGTCTGTTCCTACGAGTCACATTGGTCCCGTGCAAGGTGTTCGTGACTCTTGCGTAACCGTTTTGTGGCTGTTTTATATTTTCACCCTTCGATGGCATGTTTTTATGCTTAAGTTTATTTTTTTTGCAAATTTACGTCGTACACTCAAATCGGGAGCCTCGGGACTACGTCGTCTGTTCCTACGAGTCACATTGGTCCCGTGCGAGGTGTTCGTGACTCTTACGGGACCCTTTTGTGGCTGTTTGATATTTTCACCGTTCGATGGCATGTTTTTATGCTTAAGTTTATTTTTTTGCAAATTTACGTCGTACACTCCAACCGGGAGCCCCGTGACTACGCGGTCCGTTCCTACGAGTCACATTGGTCCCGTACGAGGTGTTCGTGACTCTTACGGGACCGTTTTAAGGCTGTTTTATGTTTTCACCCTTCGATGGCATGTTTTTATGCTTAAGTCTAATTTTTTGGAAATTTACATCGTACACTCCAACCGGCAGTCCCGTGTCTACGCGTTCGGTTCCTACGAGTCACATTGGTCCCGTGCGAGGCGTTCGTGACTCTTACGGGACCGCTTTAAGGCTCTTTTACATTTTCACCCTTCGATGGCATGTTTTTATGCTCAAGTTTATTTTTTTGCAAATTTACGTCATACACTCCAACCGGGAGCCTCGGGACTACGCCGTCTGTTCCTACGAGTCACATTGGTCCCGTGTGAGGTGTTCGTGACTCTTACGGGACCATTTTGTGGTTGTTTTACATTTTCACCCTTCGATGGCATGTTTTTATGCTTAAGTTTATTTTTTTGCAAATTTACGTCGTACACTCCAACCGGGAGCCTCGGGACTACGCCGTCTGTTCCTACGAGTCACATTGGTCCCGTGCGAGGTGTTCGTGACTCTTACGGGACCCTTTTGTGGCTGTTTTACATTTTCACCCTTCGATGGCATGTTTTTATGCTCAAGTTTATTTTTTTGCAAATTTACGCCGTACACTCCAACCGGGAGCCCCGTGACTACGCGATCGGTTCCTACGAGTCACATTGGTCCCGTACGAGGTGTTCGTGACTCTTACGGGACCGTTTTAAAGCTGTTTTAAGTTTTCACCCTTCGATGGCATGTTTTTATGCTTAAGTCTAATTTTTTGAAAATTTACGTCGTACACTCCAACCGGGAGTCCCGTGTCTACGCGGTCGGTTCCTACGAGTCACATTGGTCCCATGGGAGGTATTCGTGACTCTTACGGGACCGTTTTAAGGCTATTTTTCGTTTTCACCCTTCGATGGCATGATTTTATACTTTAAGTCTATTTTTTTGCAAATTTACGTCGTACACTCCAACCGGGAGCACCGTGACAACGTCGTCTGTTCCTACGAGTCACAGTGGTCCCGTACGAGGTGTTCGTAACTCTTACGAGACCGTTTTAAGCCTATTTTCTCTTTTCACCCTTCGGTGGCATGTTTTTATGCTTAAGTTTATTTTTTTGCAAATTTATGTCGTACACTCCAACCGGGAGCCTCGGGACTACGCCGCCTGTTCCTACGAGTCACATTGGTCCCGTGCGAGGTGTTCGTGACTCTTACGGGACCCTTTTGGGGTTGTTTTACATTTTCACCCTTCGATGGCATGCTTTTATGCTCAAGTTTATTTTTTTGCAAATTTACGTCGTACACTCCAACCGGGAGCCCCGTGACTACGCGGTCGATTCCTACGAGTCACATTGGTCCCGTACGAGGTGTTCGTGACACTTACGGGACCGTTTTAAGGCTGTTTTACGTTTTCACTCTTCGATGGCATGTTTTTATGCTTAAGTCTAATTTTTTGGAAATTTACGTCGTACACTCCAACCGGGAGTCCCGTGTCTACGCGGTCGGTTCCAACGAGTCACATTGGTCCCGTACGAGGTGTTCGTAACTCTTACGGGACCGTTTTAAGGTTGTTTTACGTTTTCACCCTTTGATGGCATATTTTTATGCTCAAGTTTATTTTTTTGCAAATTTACGTCGTACACTCCAACTGGGAGCCTCGGGACTACGTCGTCTGTTCCTACGAGTCACATTGGTCCCGTGCAAGGTGTTCGTGACTCTTGCGTGACCGTTTTGTGGCTGTTTTACATTTTCACCCTTCGATGGCATGTTTTTATGCTTAAGTTTATTTTTTTTGCAAATTTACGTCGTACACTCAAATCGGGAGCCTCGGGACTACGTCGTCTGTTCCTACGAGTCACATTGGTCTCGTGCGAGGTGTTCGTGACTCTTACGGGACCCTTTTGTGGCTGTTTCACATTTTCATCGTTCGATGGCATGTTTTTATGCTTAAGTTTATTTTTTTGCAAATTTACGTCGTACACTCCAACCGGGAGCCCCGTGACTACGCGGTCGGTTCCTACGAGTCACATTGGTCCCGTACGAGGTGTTCGTGACTCTTACGGGACCGTTTTAAGGCTGTTTTATGTTTTCACCCTTCGATGGCATGTTTTTATGCTTAAGTCTAATTTTTTAGAAATTTACGTCGTACACTCCAACCGGCAGTCCCGTGTCTACGCGTTCGGTTCCTACGAGTCACATTGGTCCCGTGCGAGGCGTTCGTGACTCTTACGGGACCGTTTTAAGGCTCTTTTACATTTTCACCCTTCGATGGCATGTTTTTATGCTCAAGTTTATTTTTTTGCAAATTTACGTCATACACTCCAACCGGGAGCCTCGGGACTACGCCGTCTGTTCCTACGAGTCACATTGGTCCCGTGTGAGGTGTTCGTGACTCTTACGGGACCGTTTTGTGGTTGTTTTACATTTTCACCCTTCGATGGCATGTTTTTATGCTTAAGTTTATTTTTTTGCAAATTTACGTCGTACACTCCAACCGGGAGCCTCGGGACTACGCCGTCTGTTCCTACGAGTCACATTGGTCCCGTGCGAGGTGTTCGTGACTCTTACGGGACCCTTTTGTGGCTGTTTTACATTTTCACCCTTCGATGGCATGTTTTTATGCTTAAGTTTATTTTTTTGCAAATTTACGCCGTACACTCCAACCGGGAGCCCCGTGACTACGCGATCGGTTCCTACGAGTCACATTGGTCCCGTACGAGGTGTTCGTGACTCTTACGGGACCGTTTTAAAGCTGTTTTAAGTTTTCACCCTTCGATGGCATGTTTTTATGCTTAAGTCTAATTTTTTGAAAATTTACGTCGTACACTCCAACCGGGAGTCCCGTGTCTACGCGGTCGGTTCCTACGAGTCACATTGGTCCCATGGGAGGTATTCGTGACTCTTACGGGACCGTTTTAAGGCTATTTTTCGTTTTCACCCTTCGATGGCTTGATTTTATACTTTAAGTCTATTTTTTTGCAAATTTACGTCGTACACTCCAACCGGGAGCACCGTGACAACGCCGTCTGTTCCTACGAGTCAGAGTGGTCCCGTACGAGGTGTTCGTAACTCTTACGAGACCGTTTTAAGCCTATTTTCGCTTTTCACCCTTCGGTGGCATGTTTTTATGCTTAAGTTTATTTTTTTGCAAATTTATGTCGTACACTCCAACCGGGAGCCTCGGGACTACGCCGTCTGTTCCTACGAGTCACATTGGTCCCGTGCGAGGTGTTCGTGACTCTTACGGGACCCTTTTGGGGCTGTTTTACATTTTCACCCTTCGATGGCATGTTTTTATGCTCAAGTTTATTTTTTTACAAATTTACGTCGTACACTCCAACCGGGAGCCCCGTGACTACGCGGTCGGTTCCTACGAGTCACATTGGTCCCGTATGAGGTGTTCGTGACTCTTACGGGACCGTTTTAAGGCTGTTTTACGTTTTCACTCTTCGATGGCATGTTTTTATGCTTAAGTCTAATTTTTTGGAAATTTACGTCGTACACTCCAACCGGGAGTCCCGTGTCTACGCGGTCGGTTCCTACGAGTCACTTTGGTCCCGTGCGAGGTGTTCGTGACTCTTACGGGACCGTTTTAAGGCTGTTTTTCGTTTTCACCCTTCGATGGCATTTTTTTACTTTAAGTCCATTTTTTTGCAAATTTACGTCGTACACTCCAACCGGGAGCCCCGTGACTACGCCGTCTGTTCCAACAAGTCACATTGGTCCCGTACGAGGTGTTCGTAACTCTTACGGGTCCGTTTTAAGGTTGTTTTACGTTTTCACCCTTCGATGGCATGTTTTTATGCTCAAGTTTATTTTTTTGCAAATTTACGTCGTACACTCAAACGGGAGCCTCGGGACTACGCCGTCTGTTCCTACGAGTCACATTGGTCCCGTGGGAGGTGTTCGTGACTCTTGCGGGGCCGTTTTGTGGCTATTTTACATTTTCACCCTTCGATGGCATGTTTTTATGCTTAAGTTTATTTTTTTGCAAATTTACGTCGTACACTCCAACCGGGAGCCTCGGGACTACGCCGTCTGTTCCTAGGAGTCACATTGGTCCCGTGCGAGGTGTTCGTGACTCTTACGGGACCCTTTTGTGGATGTTTTACACTTTCACCCTTCGATGGCATGTTTTTATGCTTAAGTTAATTTTTTTGCAAATTTACGTCGTACACGCCAATCGGGAGCCCCGTGACTACGCGGTCGGTTCCTACGAGTCACATTGCTCCCGTACGAGGTGTTCGTGACTCTTACGGGACCGTTTTAAGGCTGTTTTATGTTTTCACCCTTCGATGGCATGTTTTTATGCTTAAGTCTAATTATTTGGAAATTTACATCGTACACTCCAACCGGGAGTCCCGTGTCTACGTGGTCGGTTCCTACGAGTCACATTGGTCCCGTGTGAGGTGTTCGTGACTCTTACGGGACCGTTTTAAGGTTGTTTTACTTTTTCTCCATTCGATGGCATGTTTTTATACTTTAAGTCTATTTTTTTGCAAATTTACGTCGTACACTCCAACCGGGAGCACCGTGATTACGCCGTCTGTTCCTACGAGTCACATTGGTCCCGTACGATGTGTTCGTAACTCTTACGGGACCGTTTTAAGCCTATTTTACATTTTCACCCTTCGATGGCATGTTTTTATGCTTAAGTTTATTTTTTTGCAAATTTACGTCGTACACTCCAACCGGAAGCCTCGGGACTATGTCGTCTGTTCCTACGAGTCACATTGGTCCCGTGCGAGGTGTTCGTGACTCTTACGGGACCCTTTTGTGGCTGTTTTACATTTTCACCCTTCGATGGCATGTTTTTATGCTTAAGTTTATTTTTTTGCAAATTTACGTCGTACACTCCAATCGGGAGCCCCGTGACTACGCGTTTGGTTCCTACGAGTCACATTGGTCCCGTACGAGGTGTTCGTGACTCCTACGAGACCGTTTTAAGGCTGTTTTACGTTTTCACCCTTCGATGGCATGCTTTTATGCTTAAGTTTATTTTTTTGCAAATTTACGTCGTACACTCCAACCGGGAGCCTCGGGACAACGCCGTCTGTTCCTACGAGTCACATTGGTCCCGTGCGAGGTGTTCGTGACTCTTACGGTACCCTTTTGTGGCTGTTTTACATTTTCACCCTTCGATGGCATGTTTTTATGCTTAAGTTTATTTTTTTGCAAATTTACGTCGTACACTCCAACCGGGAGCCCCGTGACTACGCGGTCGGTTCCTACGAGTCATATTGGTCCCGTACGAGGTGTTCGTGACTCTTACGGGACCGTTTTAAGGCTGTTTTATGTTTTCACCCTTCGATGGCATGTTTTTATGCTTAAGTCTAATTTTTTGGAAATTTACGTCGTACACTCCAACCGGGAGTCCCGTGTCTACGCGGTCGGTTCATACGAGTCACATTGGTCCCGTGCGAGGTGTTCGTGACACTTACTGGACCGTTTTAAGACTGTTTTTCATTTTCACCCTTCGATTTCAATTTTTTACTCCAACCAGGAGCCCCGTGACTACGCCGTCTGTTCCAAAGAGTCACATTGGTCCCGTACGAGGTGTTCGTAACTCTTACGGGACCGTTTTAAGGTTGTTTTACGTTTTCACCCTTTGATGGCATGTTTTTATGCTCAAGTTTATTTTTTTGCAAATTTACGTCGTGCAATCCAACCGGGAGCCTCGGGACAACGCCGTCTGTTCCTACGAGTCACATTGGTCCCGTGCGAGGTGTTCGTGACTCTAGCGTGACCGTTTTGTGGCTGTTTTGCATTTTCACCCTTCGATGGCATGTTTTTATGCTTAAGTTTATTTTTTTTGCAAATTTACGTCGTACACTCCAACCGGGAGCCTCGGGACTACGTCATCTGTTCCTACGAGTCACATTGGTTCCGTGCGAGGTGTTCGTGACTCTTACGGGACCCTTTTATGGCTGTTTGACATTTTCACCCTTCGATGGCATGTTTTTATGCTTAAGTTTATTTTTTTGCAAATTTACGTCGTACACTCCAACCGGGAGCCCCGTGACTACGCGGTCGGTTCCTACGAGTCACATTGGTCCCGTACGAGGTGTTCGTGACTCTTACGGGACCGTTTTAAGGCTGTTTTATATTTTCACCCTTCGATGGCATGTTTTTATGCTTAAGTCTAATTTTTTGGAAATTTACGTCGTACACTCCAACCGGGAGTCCCGTGTCTACGCTGTCGGTTCCTACGAGTCACATTGGTCCCGTGCGAGGTGTTCGTTACTCTTACGGGACGGTTTTAAGGCTGTTTTACGTTTTCACCCTTCGATGGCATATTTTTATACTTTAAGTCTATTTTTTTGCAAATTTACGTCGTACACTCCAACCGGGAGCACCGTGATTACGCCGTTTGTTCCTACGAGTCACATTGGTCCCGTACGAGGTGTTCGTAACTCTTACGGGATCGTTTTAAGCCTATTTTATATTTTCACCCTTCGATGGCATGTTTTTATGCTTAAGTTTATTTTTTTGCAAATTTACGTCGTACACTCCAACCGGGAGCCTCGGGACTACGTCGTCTGTTCCTACGAGTCAAATTGGTCCCGTGCGAGGTGTTCGTGACTCTTACGGGACCCTTTTGGGGCTGTTTTACATTTTCACCCTTCGATGGCATGTTTTTATGCCCAAGTTTATTTTTTTGCAAATTTACGTCGTACACTCCAACCGGGAGCCCCGTGACTACGCGGTCGGTTCCTACGAGTCACATTGGTCCCGTACGAGGTGTTCGTGACTCTTACGGGACCGTTTTAAGGCTGTTTTATATTTTCACCCTTCGATGGCATGTTTTTATGCTTAAGTCTAATTTTTTGGAAATTTACGTCGTACACTCCAACCGGGAGTCCCGTGTCTACGCGGTCGGTTCCTATGAGTCACATTGGTCCCGTGCGAGGTATTCGTGACTCTTACAGGACCGTTTTAAGGCTGTTTTTCGTTTTCACCCTTCGATGGCATTTTTTTACTTTAAGTCCATTTTTTTGCAAATTTACGTCGTACACTCCGACCGGGAGCCCCGTGAGTACGCCGTCTGGTCCAACGAGTCACATTGGTCCCGTATGAGGTGTTCATAACTCTTATGGGACCGTTTTAAGGTTGTTTTACGTTTTCACCCTTCGATGGCATGTTTTTATGCTCAAGTTTATTTTTTTGCAAATTTACGTCGTACACTCCAACCGGGATCCTCGGGACTACGCCGTCTGTTCCTACGAGTCACATTGGTCCCGTGCGAGGTGTTCGTGACTCTTGCGTGACCGTTTTGTGGTTGTTTTACATTTTCACCCTTCGATGGCATGTCTTTATGCTTAAGTTTATTTTTTTTGCATATTTACGTCGTACACTCCAACCGGGAGCTTCGGGACTACGTCGTCTGTTCCTACGAGTCACATTGGTCCCGTGCGAGGTGTTCGTGACTCTTACGGGACCCTTTTGTGGCTGTTTGACATTTTCACCCTTCGATGGCATGTTTTTATGCTTAAGTTTATTTTTTTGCAAATTTACGTCGTACACTCCAACCGGGAGCCCCGTGACTACGTGGTCGGTTCCTACGAGTCACATTGGTCCCGTACGAGGTGTTCGTGACTCTTACGGGACCGTTTTAAGGCTGTTTTATGTTTTCACCCGTCGATGGCATGTTTTTATGCTTACGTCTAATTTTTTGGAAATTTACGTCGTACACTCCAACCGGCATTCCCGTGTCTACGCGGTCGGTTCCTACGAGTCACATTGGTCCCGTGCGAGGCGTTCGTGACTCTTACGGGACCGTTTTAAGGCTCTTTTACATTTTCACCCTTCGATGGCATGTTTTTATGCTCAAGTTTATTTTTTTAAAAATTTACGTCGTACACTCCAACTGGGAGCCTCGGGACAACGCCGTCTGTTCCTACGAGTCACATTGGTCCCGTGTGAGGTGTTCGTGACTCTTACGGGACCATTTTGTGGCTGTTTTACATTTTCACCCTTCGATGGCATGTTTTTATGCTTAAGTTTATTTTTTTGCAAATTTACGTCGTACACTCCAACCGGGAGCCTCGGGACTACGCCGTCTGTTCCTACGAGTCACATTGGTCCCGTGCGAGGTGTTCGTGACTCTTACGGGACCCTTTTGTGGCTGTTTTACATTTTCACCCTTCGATGGCATGTTTTTATGCTTAAGTTTATTTTTTTGCAAATTTAAGTCGTACACTCCAACCGGGAGCCCCGTGACTACGCGATCGGTTCCTACGAGTCACATTGGTCCCGTACGAGGTGTTCGTGACTCTTACGGGACCGTTTTAAGGTTGTTTTAAGTTTTCACCCTTCGATGGCATGTTTTTATGCTTAAGTCTAATTTTTTGAAAATTTACGTCGTACACTCCAACCGGGAGTCCCGTGTCTACGCGGTCGGTTCCTACGAGTCACATGGGTCCCATGGGAGGTATTCGTGACTCTTACGGGACCGTTTTAAGGCTATTTTTCGTTTTCACCCTTCGATGGCATGTTTTTATACTTTAAGTCTATTTTTTTGCAAATTTACGTCGTACACTCCAACCGGGAGCACCGTGACTACGCCGTCTGTTCCTACGAGTCACATTGGTCCCGTACGAGGTGTTCGTAACTCTTACGAGACCGTTTTAAGCCTATTTTACCTTTTCACCCTTCGGTGGCATGTTTTTATGCTTAAGTTTATTTTTTTTCAAATTTATGTCGTACACTCCAACCGGGAGCCTCGGGACTACGTCGTCTGTTCCTACGAGTCACATTGGTCCCGTGCGAGGTGTTCATGACTCTTACGGGACCCTTTTGGGGCTGTTTTACATTTTCACCCTTCGATGGCATATTTTTATGCCCAAGTTTATTTTTTTGCAAATTTACGTCGTACACTCCAATCGGGAGCCCCGTGACTACGCGATCGGTTCCTACGAGTCACATTGGTCCCGTACGAGGTGTTCGTGACTCTTACGGGACCGTTTTAAGGCTGTTTTATATTTTCACCCTTCGATGGCATGTTTTTATGCTTAAGTCTAATTTTTTGGAAATTTACGTCGTACACTCCAACCGGGAGTCCCGTGTCTACGCGGTCGGTTCCTACGACTCACTTTGGTCCCGTGCGAGGTATTCGTGACTCTTACAGGACCGTTTTAAGGCTGTTTTTCATTTTCACCCTTCGATGGCGTTTTTTTACTTTAAGTCCATTTTTTTGCAAATTTACGTCGTACACTCCAACCGGGAGCCCCGTGACTACGCCGTCTGGTCCAACGAGTCACATTGGTCCCGTACGAGGTGTTCGTAACTCTTACGGGACCGTTTTAAGGTTGTTTTACGTTTTCACCCTTCGATGGCATGTTTTTATGCTCAAGTTTATTTTTTTGCAAATTTACGTCGTACACTCCAACCGGGATCCTCGGGACTACGCCGTCTGTTCCTACGAGTCACATTGGTCCCGTGCGAGGTGTTCGTGACTCTTGCGTGACCGTTTTGTGGCTATTTTACATTTTCACCCTTCGATGGCATGTTTTTATGCTTAGGTTTATTTTTTTTGCAAATTTACGTCGTACACTCCAACCGGGAGCCTCGGGACTACGTCATCTGTTCCTACGAGTCACATTGGTCCCGTGCGAGGTGTTCGTGACTCTTACGGGACCCTTTTGTGGCTGTTTGACATTTTCACCCTTCGATGACATGTTTTTAAGCTTAAGTTTATTTTTTTGCAAATTTACGTCGTACACTCCAACCGGGAGTCCCGGGTCTACGCTGTCGGTTCATACGAGTCACATTGGTCCCGTGCGAGGTGTTCGTGACTCTTACGGGACGGTTTTAAGGCTGTTTTACGTTTTCACCCTTCAATGGCATGTTTTTATACTTTAAGTCTATTTTTTTGCAAATTTACATCGTACACACCAACCGGGAGCACCGTGATTACGCCGTCTGTTCCTACGAGTCACATTGGTCCCGTACGAGGTGTTCGTAACTCTTACGGGACCGTTTTAAGCCTATTTTATATTTTCACCCTTCGATGACATGTTTTTATGCTTAAGTTTATTTTTTTGCAAATTTACGTCGTACACTCCAACTGGGAGCCTCGGAACTACGCCGTCTGTTCCTACGAGTCACATTGGTCCCGTGCGAGGTGTTCGTGACTCTTACGGGACCCTTTTGGAGCTGTTTTACATTTTCACCCTTCGATGTCATGCTTTTGTGCTTAAGTTTATTTTTTTGCAAATTTACGTCGTACACTCCAATCGGGTGCCCCGTGACTACGCGGTCGGTTCCTACGAGTCACATTGGTCCCGTGGGAGGTATTCGTGACTCTTATGGGACCGTTTTAAGGCTGTTTTTCGTTTTCACCCTTCGATGGCATGTTTTTATACTTTAAGTCAATTTTTTTGCAAATTTACATCGTACACTCCAACCGGGAGCACCGTGACTACGCCGTCTGTTCCTACGAGTCACATTGGTCCCGTACGAGGTGTTCGTAACTCTTACGGGACCGTTTTAAGCCTATTTTACCTTTTCACCCTTCGATGGAATGTTTTTATGCTTAAGTTTATTTTTTTGCAAATTTACGTCGTACACTCCAACCAGGAGCCTCGGGACTACGTCGTCTGTTCCTACGAGTCACATTGGTCCCGTGCGAGGTGTTCGTGACTCTTACGGGACCCTTTTGGGGCTGTTTTACATTTTCACCCTTCGATGGCATGTTTTTATGCCCAAGTTTATTTTTTTGCAAATTTACGTCGTACACTCCAACCGGGAGCCCCGTGACTACGCGGTCGGTTCCTACGAGTCACATTGGTCCTGTACGAGGTGTTCGTGACTCTTACGGGACCGTTTTAAGGCTGTTTTATATTTTCACCCTTCGATGGCATGTTTTTATGCTTAAGTCTAATTTTTTGGAAATTTACGTCGTACACTCCAACCGGGAGTCCCGTGTCTACGCGGTCGGTTCCTATGAGTCACATTGGTCCCGTGCGAGGTATTCGTGACTCTTACAGGACCGTTTTAAGGCTGTTTTTCGTTTTCACCCTTCGATGGCATTTTTTTACTTTAAGTCCATTTTTTTGCAAATTTACGTCGTACACTCCGACCGGGAGCCCCGTGAGTACGCCGTCTGGTCCAACGAGTCACATTGGTCCCGTATGAGGTGTTCATAACTCTTACGGGACCGTTTTAAGGTTGTTTTACGTTTTAACCCTTCGATGGCATGTTTTTATGCTCAAGTTTATTTTTTTGCAAATTTACGTCGTACACTCCAACCGGGATCCTCGGGACTACGCCGTCTGTTCCTACGAGTCACATTGGTCCCGTGCGAGGTGTTCGTGACTCTTGCATGACCGTTTTGTGGTTGTTTTACATTTTCACCCTTCGATGGCATGTCTTTATGCTTAAGTTTATTTTTTTTGCAAATTTACGTCGTACACTCCAACCGGGAGCCTCGGGACTACGTCGTCTGTTCCTACGAGTCACATTGGTCCCGTGCGAGGTGTTCGTGACTCTTACGGGACCCTTTTGTGGCTGTTTGACATTTTCACCCTTCGATGGCATGTTTTTATGCTTAAGTTTATTTTTTTGCAAATTTACGTCGTACACTCCAACCGGGAGCCCCGTGACTACGCGGTCGGTTCCTACGAGTCACATTGGTCCCGTACGAGGTGTTCGTGACTCTTACGGGACCGTTTTAAGGCTGTTTTATGTTTTCACCCGTCGATGGCATGTTTTTATGCTTACGTCTAATTTTTTGGAAATTTACGTCGTACACTCCAACCGGCAGTCCCGTGTCTACGCGGTCGGTTCCTACAAGTCACATTGGTCCCGTGCGAGGCGTTCGTGACTCTTACGGGACCGTTATAAGGCTCTTTTACATTTTCACCCTTTGATGGTGTGTTTTTATTCTCAAGTTTATTTTTTTAAAAATTTACGTCGTACACTCCAACCGGGAGCCTCGGGACTACGCCGTCTGTTCCTACGAGTCACATTGGTCCCGTATGAGGTGTTCGTGACTCTTACGGGACCATTTTGTGGCTGTTTTACATTTTCACCCTTCGATGGCATGTTTTTATGCTCAAGTTTATTTTTTTAAAAATTTACGTCGTACACTCCAACCGGGAGCCTCGGGACTAAGCCGTCTGTTCCTACGAGTCACATTGGTCCCGTGCGAGGTGTTCGTGACTCTTACGGGACCATTTTGTGGCTGTTTTACATTTTCACCCTTCGATGGCATGTTTTTATGCTTAAGTTTATTTTTTTGCAAATTTACGTCGTACACTCCAACCGAGAGCCTCGGGACTACGCCGTCTGTTCCTACGAGTCACATTGGTCCCGTGCGAGGTGTTCGTGACTCTTACGGGACCCTTTTGTGGCTGTTTTACATTTTCACCCTTCGATGGCATGTTTTTATGCTTAAGTTTTTTTTTTTGCAAATTTAAGTCGTACACTCCAACCGGGAGCCCCGTGACTACGCGATCGGTTCCTACGAGTCACATTGGTCCCGTACGAGGTGTTCGTGACTCTTACGGGACCGTTTTAAGGCTGTTTTAAGTTTTCACCCTTCGATGGCATGTTTTTATGCTTAAGTCTAATTTTTTGAAAATTTACGTCGTACACTCCAACCGGGAGTCCCGTGTCTACGCGGTCGGTTCCTACGAGTCACATGGGTCCCATGGGAGGTATTCGTGACTCTTACGGGACCGTTTTAAGGCTATTTTTCGTTTTCACCCTTCGATGGCATGTTTTTATACTTTAAGTCTATTTTTTTGCAAATTTACGTCGTACACTCCAACCGGGAGCACCGTGACTACGCCGTCTGTTCCTACGAGTCACATTGGTCCCGTACGAGGTGTTCGTAACTCTTACGAGACCGTTTTAAGCCTATTTTACCTTTTCACCCTTCGGTGGCATGTTTTTATGCTTAAGTTTATTTTTTTTCAAATTTATGTCGTACACTCCAACCGGGAGCCTCAGGACTACGTCGTCTGTTCCTACGAGTCACATTGGTCCCGTACGAGGTGTTCGTGACTCTTACGGGACCCTTTTGGGGTTGTTTTACATTTTCACCCTTCGATGGCATGTTTTTATGCTCAAGTTTATTTTTTTGCAAATTTACGTCGTACACTCCAATCGGGAGCCCCGTGACTACGCGATCGGTTCCTACGAGTCACATTGGTCCCGTACGAGGTGTTCGTGACTCTTACGGGACCGTTTTAAGGCGGTTTTACATTTTCACTCTTCGATGGCATGTTTTTATGCTTAAGTCTAATTTTTTGGAAATTTACGTCGTACACTCCAACCGGGAGTCCCGTGTCTACGCGGTCGGTTCCTACGAGTCACTTTGGTCCCGTGCGAGGTGTTCGTGACTCTTACAGGACCGTTTTAAGGCTGTTTTTCATTTTCACCCTTCGATGGCGTTTTTTTACTTTAAGTCCATTTTTTTGTAAATTTACGTCGTACACTCCAACCGGGAGCCCCGTGACTACGCCGTCTGTTCCAACGAGTCACATTGGTCCCGTACGAGGTGTTCGTAACTCTTACGGGTTCGTTTTAAGGTTGTTTTATGTTTTCACCCTTCGATGGCATGTTTTTATGCTCAAGTTTATTTTTTTGCAAATTTACGTCGTACACTCAAAAGGGAGCCTCGGGACTACGCCGTCTGTTCCTACGAGTCACATTCGTCCCGTGGGAGGTGTTCGTGACTCTTGTGGGGCCGTTTTGTGGCTATTTTACATTTTCACCCTTCGATGGCATGTTTTTATGCTTAAGTTTATTTTTTTGCAAATTTGCGTCTTACACTCCAACCGGGAGCCTCGGGACTACGCCGTCTGTTCCTACGAGTCACATTGGTCCCGTACGAGGTGTTCGTGACTCTTACAGGACCCTTTTGTGGCTGTTTTACACTTTCACCGTTCGATGGCATGTTTTTATGCTTAAGTTTATTTTTTTGCAAATTTACGTCGTACACTCCAACCGGGAGCCCCGTGACTACGCGGTCGGTTCCTACGAGTCACATTGGTCCCGTACGAGGTGTTCGTGACTCTTACGGGACCGTCTTAAGGCTGTTTTATATTTTCACCCTTCGATGGCATGTTTTTATGCTTAAGTCTAATTTTTTGGAAATTTACATCGTACACTCCAACCGGGAGTCCCGTGTCTACATGGTCGGTTCCTACGAGTCACATTGGTCCCATGTGAGGTGTTCATGACTCTTACGGGACCGTTTTAAGGCTGTTTTACGTTTTCTCCATTCGATGGCATGTTTTTATACTTTAAGTCTATTTTTTTGCAAATTTACGTCGTACACTCCAACCGGGAGCACCGTGACTACGCCGTCTGTTCCTACGAGTCACATTGATCCCGTACGAGGTGTTCGTAACTCTTACGGGACCATTTTAAGCCTATTTTACATTTTCACCCTTCGATGGCATGTTTTTATGCTTAAGTTTAGTTTTTTGCAAATTTACGTCGTACACTCCAACCGGAAGCCTCGGGACTACGCCGTCTGTTCCTACGAGTCACATTGGTCCCGTGCGAGGTGTTCGTGACTCTTACGGGACCCTTTTGTGGATGTTTTACACTTTCACCCTTCGATGGTATGTTTTTATGCTTAAGTTTATTTTTTTGCAAATTTACGTCGTACACGCCAACCGGGAGCCCCGTGACTATGCGGTCGGTTCCTACGAGTCACATTGGTCTCGTACGAGGTGTTCGTGACTCTTACGGGACCGTTTTAAGGCTGTTTTATGTTTTCACCCTTCGATGGCATGTTTTTATACTTAAGTCTAATTTTTTGGAAATTTACATCGTACACTCCAACCGGGAGTCCCGTGTCTACGTGGTCGGTTCCTACGAGTCACATTGGTCCCGTGTGAGGTGTTCGTGACTCTTACGGGACCGTTTTAAGGTTGTTTTACGTTTTCTCCATTCGATGGCATGTTTTTATACTTTAAGTCTATTTTTTTGCAAATTTACGTCGTACACTCCAACCGGGAGCACCGTGACTACGCCGTCTGTTCCTACGAGTCACATTGGTCCCGTACGATGTGTTCGTAACTCTTACGGGACCGTTTTAAGCCTATTTTACATTTTCACCCTTCGATGGCATGTTTTTATGCTTAAGTTTATTTTTTTGCAAATTTACGTCGTACACTCCAACCGGAAGCCTCGGGACTATGTCGTCTGTTCCTACGAGTCACATTGGTCCCGTGCGAGGTGTTCGTGACTCTTACGGGACCCTTTTGTGGCTGTTTTACATTTTCACCCTTCGATGGCATGTTTTTATGCTTAAGTTTATTTTTTTGCAAATTTACGTCGTACACTCCAATCGGGAGCCCCGTGACAACGCGGTTGGTTCCTACGAGTCACATTGGTCCCGTACGAGGTGTTCGTGACTCTTACGGGACCGTTTTAAGGCTGTTTTACGTTTTCACCCTTCGATGGCGTGCTTTTATGCTTAAGTTTATTTTTTTGCAAATTTACGTCGTACACTCCAACCGGGAGCCTCGGGACAACGCCGTCTGTTCCTACGAGTCACATTGGTCCCGTGCGAGGTGTTCGTGACTCTTACGGTACCCTTTTGTGGCTGTTTTACATTTTCACCCTTCGATGGCATGTTTTTATGCTTAAGTTTATTTTTTTGCAAATTTACGTCGTACACTCCAACCGGGAGCCCCGTGACTACGCGGTCGGTTCCTACGAGTCACATTGGTCCCGTACGAGGTGTTTGTGACTCTTACGGGACCGTTTTAAGGCTGTTTTACGTTTTCAACCTTCGATGGGATTTTTTTTGCGTAAGTCTAATTTTTTGGAAATTTACGTCGTACCCTCCAACCGGGAGTCCCGTGTCTACGCGGTCGGTTCATACGAGTCACATTGGTCCCGGGCGAAGTGTTCGTGACACTTACGGGACCGTTTTAAGACTGTTTTTCATTTTCACCCTTCGATGGCATTTTTTTACTCCAACCAGGAGCCCCGTGACTACGCCGTCTGTTCCAACGAGTCACATTGGTCCCGTACGAGGTGTTCGTAACTCTTACGGGACCGTTTTAAGGTTGTTTTACGTTTTCACCCTTTGATGGCGTGTTTTTATGCTCAAGTTTATTTTTTTGCAAATTTACGTCGTACAATCCAACCGGGAGCCTCGGGACTACGCCGTCTGTTCCTACGAGTCACATTGGTCCCGTGCGAGGTGTTCGTGACTCTTGCGTGACCGTTTTGTGGCTGTTTTACATTTTCACCCTTCGATGGCATGTTTTTATGCTTAGGTTTATTTTTTTTGCAAATTTACGTCGTACACTCCAACCGGGAGCCTCGGGACTACGTCATCTGTTCCTACGAGTCACATTGGTCCCGTGCGAGGTGTTCGTGACTCTTACGGGACCCTTTTGTGGTTGTTTGACATTTTCACCCTTCGATGGCATGTTTTTATGCTTAAGTTTATTTTTTTGCAAATTTACGTCGTACACTCCAACCGGGAGCCCCGTGACTACGCGGTCGGTTCCTACGAGTCACATTGGTCCCGTACGAGGTGTTCGTGACTCTTACGGGACCGTTTTAAGGCTGTTTTATGTTTTCACCCTTCGATGGCATGTTTTTATGCTTAAGTCTAATTTTTTGGAAATTTACGTCGTACACTCCAACCGGGAGTCCCGTGTCTACGCTGTCGGTTCCTACGAGTCACATTGGTCCCGTGCGAGGTGTTCATGACTCTTACGGGACGGTTTTAAGGCTGTTTTATGTTTTCACCCTTCGATGGCATGTTTTTATACTTTAAGTCTATTTTTTTGCAAATTTACGTCGTACACTCCAACCGGGAGCACCGTGATTACGCCGTCTGTTCCTACGAGTCACATTGGTCCCGTACGAGGTGTTCGTAACTCTTACGGGACCGTTTTAAGCCTATTTTATATTTTCACCCTTCGATGGCATGTTTTTATGCTTAAGTTTATTTTTTTGCAAATTTACGTCGTACACTCCAACCGGGAGCCTCGGAACTACGCCGTCTGTTCCTACGAGTCACATTGGTCCCGTGCGAGGTGTTCGTGACTCTTACGGGACCCTTTTGTGGCTGTTTTACATTTTCACCCTTCGATGTCATGCTTTTGTGCTTAAGTTTATTTTTTTGCAAATTTACGTCGTACACTCCAATCGGGAGCCCCGTGACTACGCGATCGGTTCCTACGAGTCACATTGGTCCCATGGGAGGTATTCGTGACTCTTATGGGACCGTTTTAAGGCTGTTTTTCGTTTTCACCCTTCGATGGCATGTTTTTATACTTTAAGTCAATTTTTTTGCAAATTTACATCGTACACTCCAACCGGGAGCACCGTGACTACGCCGTCTGTTCCTACGAGTCACATTGGTCCCGTACGAGGTGTTCGTAACTCTTACGGGACCGTTTTAAGCCTATTTTACCTTTTCACCCTTCGATGGCATGTTTTTATGCTTAAGTTTATTTTTTTGCAAATTTACGTCGTACACTCCAACCGGGAGCCTCGGGACTACGTCGTCTGTTCCTACGAGTCACATTGGTCCCGTGCGAGGTGTTCGTGACTCTTATGGGACCCTTTTGGGGCTGTTTTACATTTTCACCCTTCGATGGCATGTTTTTATGCCCAAGTTTATTTTTTTGCAAATTTACGTCGTACACTCCAACCGGGAGCCCCGTGACTACGCGGTCGGTTCCTACGAGTCACATTGGTCCCGTACGAGGTGTTCGTGACTCTTACGGGACCGTTTTAAGGCTGTTTTACATTTTCACCCTTCGATGGCATGTTTTTATGCTTAAGTCTAATTTTTTGGAAATTTATGTCGTACACTCCAACCGGGAGTCCCGTGTCTACGCGGTCGGTTCCTATGAGTCACATTGGTCCCGTGCGACGTATTCGTGACTCTTACATGACCGTTTTAAGGCTGTTTTTTGTTTTGACCCTTCGATGGCATTTTTTTACTTTAAGTTCATTTTTTTGCAAATTTACGTCGTACACTCCGATCGGGAGCCCCGTGAGTACGCCGTCTGTTCCAACGAGTCACATTGGTCCCGTATGAGGTGTTCATAACTCTTACGGGACCGTTTTAAGGTTGTTTTACGTTTTCACCTTTCGATGGCATGTTTTTATGCTCAAGTTTATTTTTTTGCAAATTTACGTCGTACACTCCAACCGGGAGCCTCGGGACTACGCCGTCTCTTCCTACGAGTCACATTGGTCCCGTGCGAGGTGTTCGTGACTCTTGCGTGACCGTTTTGTGGTTGTTTTACATTTTCACCCATCGATGGCATGTTTTTATGCTTAAGTTTATTTTTTTTGCAAATTTACGTCGTACACTCCAACCGGGAGCCTCGGGACTACGTCGTCTGTTCCTACGAGTCACATTGGTCCCGTGCGAGGTGTTCGTGACTCTTACGGGACCCTTTTGTGGCTGTTTGACATTTTCACCCTTCGATGGCATGTTTTTATGCTTAAGTTTATTTTTTTGCAAATTTACGTCGTACACTCCAACCGGGAGCCCCGTGACTACGCGGTCGGTTCCTACGAGTCACATTGGTCCCGTACGAGGTGTTCGTGACTCTTACGGGACCGTTTTAAGGCTGTTTTATGTTTTCACCCTTCGATGGCATGTTTTTATGCTTAAGTCTAATTTTTTGAAAATTTACGTCGTACACTCCAACCGGCAGTCTCATGTCTACGCGGTCGGTTCCTACGAGTCACATTGGTCCCGTGGGAGGTGTTTGTGACTCTTGCGGTGCCGTTTTGTGGCTATTTTACATTTTCACCCTTCGATGGCATGTTTTTATGCTCAAGTTTATTTTTTTAAAAATTTACGTCGTACACTCCAACCGGGAGCCTCGGGACTACGCCGTCTGTTCCTACGAGTCACATTGGTCCCGTGTGAGGTATTCGTGACTCTTACGGGACCATTTTGTGGCTGTTTTACATTTTCACCCTTCGATGGCATGTTTTTATGCTTAAGTTTATTTTTTGCAAATTTACGTCGTACACTCCAAGCGGGAGCCTCGGGACTACGCCGTCTGTTCCTACGAGTCACATTGGTCCCGTGCGAGGTGTTCGTGACTCTTACGGGACCCTTTTGTGGCTGTTTTACATTTTCACCCTTCGATGGCATGTTTTTATGCTTAAGTTTATTTTTTTGCAAATTTACGTCGTACACTCCAACCGGGAGCCCCGTGACTACGCGATCGGTTCCTACGAGTCACATTGGTCCCGTACGAGGTGTTCGTGACTCTTACGGGACCGTTTTAAGGCTGTTTTAAGTTTTCACCCTTCGATGGCATGTTTTTAGGCTTAAGTCTAATTTTTTGAAAATTTACGTCGTACACTCCAACCGGGAGTCCCGTGTCTACGCGGTCGGTTCCTATGAGTCACATGGATCCCATGGGAGGTATTCGTGACTCTTACGGGACCGTTTTAAGGCTATTTTTCGTTTTCACCCTTCGATGGCATGTTTTTATACTTTAAGTCTATTTTTTTGCAAATTTACGTCGTACACTCCAACCGGGAGCACCGTGACTACGCCGTCTGTTCCTACGAGTCACATTGGTCCCGTACGAGGTGTTCGTAACTCTTACGAGACCGTTTTAAGCCTATTTTACCTTTTCACCCTTCGGTGGCATGTTTTTAAGCTTAAGTTTAATTTTTTGCAAATTTATGTCGTACACTCCAACCGGGAGCCTCGGGACTACGTCGTCTGTTCCTACGAGTCACATTGGTCCCGTACGAGGTGTTCGTGACTCTTACGGGACCCTTTTGGGGCTGTTTTACATTTTCACCCTTCGATGGCATGTTTTTATGCTCAAGTTTATTTTTTTGCAAATTTACGTCGTACACTCCAATCGGGAGCCCCGTGACTACGCGGTCGGTTCCTACGAGTCACATTGGTCCCGTACGAGGTGTTCGTGACTCTTACGGGACCGTTTTAAGGCTGTTTTACATTTTCACTCTTCGATGGCATGTTTTTATGCTTAAGTCTAATTTTTTGGAAATTTACGTCGTACACTCCAACCGGGAATCCCGTGTCTACGCGGTCGGTTCCTACGAGTCACTTTGGTCCCGTGCGAGGTGTTCGTGACTCTTACAGGACCGTTTTAAGGCTGTTTTTCATTTTCACCCTTCGATGGCGTTTTTTTACTTTAAGTCCATTTTTTTTGCAAATTTACGTCGTACACTCCAACCGGGAGCCCCGTGACTACGCCGTCTGTTCCAACGAGTCACATTGGTCCCGTACGAGGTGTTCGTAACTCTTACGGGTCCGTTTTAAGGTTGTTTTATGTTTTCACCCTTCGATGGCATGTTTTTATGCTCAAGTTTATTTTTTTGCAAATTTTCGTCGTACACTCAAAAGGGAGCCTCGGGACTACGACGTCTGTTCCTACGAGTCACATTGGTCCCGTGGGAGGTGTTTGTGACTCTTACGGGGCCGTTTTGTGGCTATTTTACATTTTCACCCTTCGATCGCATGTTTTTATGCTTAAGTTTATTTTTTTGCAAATTTACGTCGTACACTCCAACCGGGAGCCTCGGGACTACGCCGTCTGTTCCTACGAGTCACATTGGTCCCGTGCGAGGTGTTCGTGACTCTTACAGGACCCTTTTGTGGCTGTTTTACACTTTCACCCTTCGATGGCATGTTTTTATGCTTAAGTTTATTTTTTTGCAAATTTACGTCGTACACTCCAACCGGGAGCCCCGTGACTACGCGGTCGGTTCCTACGAGTCACATTGGTCCCGTACGAGGTGTTCGTGACTCTTACGGGACCGTTTTAAGGCTGTTTTATGTTTTCACCCTTCGATGGCATGTTTTTATGCTTAAGTCTAATTTTTTGGAAATTTACATCGTACACTCCAACCGGGAGTCCCGTGTCTACATGGTCGGTTCCTACGAGTCACATTGATCCCATGTGAGGTGTTCATGACTCTTACGGGACCGTTTTAGGGCTGTTTTACGTTTTCTACATTCGATGGCATGTTTTTATACTTTAAGTCTATTTTTTTGCAAATTTACGTCGTACACTCCAACCGGGAGCACCGTGACTACGCCGTCTGTTCCTACGAGTCACATTGATCCCGTACGAGGTGTTCGTAACTCTTACGGCACCGTTTTAAACCTATTTTACATTTTCACCCTTCGATGGCATGTTTTTATGCTTAAGTTTAGTTTTTTGCAAATTTACGTCGTACACTCCAACCGGAAGCCTCGGGACTACGCCGTCTGTTCCTACGAGTCACATTGGTCCCGTGCGAGGTGTTCGTGACTCTTACGGGACCCTTTTGTGGATGTTTTACATTTTCACCCTTCGATGGCATGTTTTTATGCTTAAGTTTATTTTTTTGTAAATTTACGTCGTACACTCCAACCGGGAGCCCCGTGACTACGCGGTCGGTTCCTACGAGTCACATTGGTCCCGTACGAGGTGTTCGTGACTCTTACGAGACCGTTTTAAGGCTGTTTTATGTTTTCACCCTTCGATGGCATGTTTTTATGCTTAAGTCTAATTTTTTGGAAATTTACGTCGTACACTCCAACCGGGAGTCCTGTGTCTACGCTGTCGGTTCCTACGAGTCACATTAGTCCCGTGCGAGGTGTTCGTGACTCTTACGGGACAGTTTTAAGGCTGTTTTACGTTTTCACCCTACGATGGCATGTTTTTATACATTAAGTCTATTTTTTTGCAAATTTACGTTGTACACTCCAACCGGGAGCACCGTGATTACGCCGTCTGTTCCTACGAGTCACATTGGTCCCGTACGAGGTGTTCGTAACTCTTACGGGACCGTTTTGAGCCTATTTTATATTTTCACCCTTCGATGGCATGTTTTTATGCTTAAGTTTATTTTTTTGCAAATTTACGTCGTACACTCCAACCGGGAGCCTCGGAACTACGTCGTCTGTTCCTACGAGTCACATTGGTCCCGTGCGAGGTGTTCGTGACTCTTACGGGACCCTTTTGTGGCTTTTTTACACTTTCACCCTTTGATGGCATGTTTTTATGCTCAAGTTTATTTTTTTTGCAAATTTACGTCGTACACTCCAACCGGGAGCCTCGGAACTACGCCGTCTGTTCCTACGAGTCACATTGGTCCCGTGCGAGGTGCTCGTGACTCTTACGGGACCCTTTTGTGGCTGTTTTACATTTTCACCCTTTGATATCATGCTTTTATGCTTAAGTTTATTTTTTTGCAAATTTACGTCGTACACTCCAATCGGGAGCCCCGTGACTACGCGGTCGGTTCCTACGAGTCACATTGGTCCCATGGGAGGTATTCGTGACTCTTATGGGACCGTTTTAAGGCTGTTTTTCGTTTTCACCCTTCGATGGCATGTTTTTATACTTTAAGTCTATTTTTTTGCAAATTTACGTCATACACTCCAACCGGGAGCACCGTGACTACGCCGTCTGTTCCTACGAGTCACATTGGTCCCGTACGAGGTGTTCGTAACTCTTACGGGACCGTTTTAAGCCTATTTTACCTTTTCATCCTTCGATGGCATGTTTTTATGCTTAAGTTTATTTTTTTGCAAATTTACGTCGTACACTCCAACCGGGAGCCTCGGGACTACGTCGTCTGTTCCTACGAGTCACATTGGTCCCGTGCGAGGTGTTCGTGACTCTTACGGGACCCTTTTGGGGCTGTTTTACATTTTCACCCTTCGATGGCATGTTTTTATGCCCAAGTTTATTTTTTTGAGTATTTTCGTCGTACACTCCAACCGGGAGCCCCGTGACTACGCGGTCGGTTCCTACGAGTCACATTGGACCCGTACGAGGTGTTCGTGACTCTTACGGGACCGTTTTAAGGCTGTTTTACATTTTCACCCTTCGATGGCATGTTTTTATGCTTAAGTCTAATTTTTTGGAAATTTATGTCGTACACTCCAACCGGGAGTCCCGTGTCTACGCGGTCGGTTCCTATGAGTCACATTGGTCCCGTGCGACGTATTCGTGACTCTTACAGGACCGTTTTAAAGCTGTTTTTTGTTTTCACCCTTCGATGGCATTTTTTTACTTTAAGTCCATTTTTTTGTAAATTTACGTCGTACACTCCGACCGGGAGCCCCGTGAGTACGCCGTCTGTTCCAACGAGTCACATTGGTCCCGTATGAGGTGTTCATAACTCTTACGGGACCGTTTTAAGGTTGTTTTACGTTTTCACCCTTCGATGGCATGTTTTTATGCTCAAGTTTATTTTTTTGCAAATTTACGTCGTACACTCCAACCGGGAGCCTCGGGACTACGCCGTCTCTTCCTACGAGTCACATTGGTCCCGTGCGAGGTGTTCGTGACTCTTGCGTGACCGTTTTGTGGCTGTTTTACATTTTCACCCTTCGATGGCATGTTTTTATGCTTAGGTTTATTTTTTTTGCAAATTTACGTCGTACACTCCAACCGGGAGCCTCGGGACTACGTCGTCTGTTCCTACGAGTCACATTGGTCCCGTGCGAGGTGTTCGTGACTCTTACGGGACCCTTTTGTGGCTGTTTGACATTTTCACCCTTCGATGGCATGTTTTTATGCTTAAGTTTATTTTTTTGCAAATTTACGTCGTACACTCCAACCGGGAGCCCCGTGACTACGCGGTCGGTTCCTACGAGTCACATTGGTCCCGTACGAGGTGTTCGTGACTCTTACGGGTTCGTTTTAAGGCTGTTTTACATTTTCACTCTTCGATGGCATGTTTTTATGCTTAAGTCTATTTTTTTTGGAAATTTACGTCGTACACTCCAACCGGGAGTCCCGTGTCTACGCGGTCGGTTCCTACGAGTCACTTTGGTCCCGTGCGAGGTGTTCGTGACTCTTACGGGACCGTTTTAAGGCTGTTTTTCATTTTCACCCTTCGATGGCATTTTTTTTACTTTAAGTCCATTTTTTTTGCAAATTTACGTCGTACACTCCAACCGGGAGCCCCGTGACTACGCCGTCTGTTCCAACGAGTCACATTGGTCCCGTACGAGGTGTTCGTAACTCTTACGGGTCCGTTTTAAGGTTGTTTTATGTTTTCACCCTTCGATGGCATGTTTTTATGCTCAAGTTTATTTTTTTGCAAATTTACGTCGTACACTCAAAAGGGAGCCTCGGGACTACGCCTTCTGTTCCTACGAGTCACATTGGTCCCGTGGGAGGTGTTCGTGACTCTTGCGGGGCCGTTTTGTGGCTATTTTACATTTTCACCCTTCGATGGCATGTTTTTATGCTTAAGTTTATTTTTTTGCAAATTTACGTCGTACACTCCAACCGGGAGCCTCGGGACTACGCCGTCTGTTCCTACGAGTCACATTGGTCCCGTGCGAGGTGTTCGTGACTCTTACGGGACCCTTTTGTGGCTGTTTTACACTTTCACCCTTCGATGGCATGTTTTTATGCTTAAGTTTATTTTTTTGCAAATTTACGTCGTACACTCCAACCGGGAGCCCCGTGACTACGCGGTCGGTTCCTACGAGTCACATTGGTCCCGTACGAGGTTTTCGTGACTCTTACGGGACCGTTTTAAGGCTGTTTTATGTTTTCACCCTTCGATGGCATGTTTTTATGCTTAAGTCTAATTTTTTGAAAATTTACATCGTACACTCCAACCGGGAGTCCCGTGTCTACATGGTCGGTTCCTACGAGTCACATTGGTCCCATGTGAGGTGTTCATGACTCTTACGGGACCGTTTTAAGGCTGTTTTACGTTTTCTCCATTCGATGGCATGTTTTTATACTTTAAGTCTATTTTTTTGCAAATTTACGTTGTACACTCCATTCGGGAGCACCGTGACTACGCCGTCTGTTCCTACGAGTCACATTGATCCCGTACGAGGTGTTCGTAACTCTTACGGGACCGTTTTAAGACTATTTTACATTTTCACCCTTCGATGGCATGTTTTTATGCTTAAGTTTATTTTTTTGCAAATTTACATCGTACACTCCAACCGGAAGCCTCGGGACTACGCCGTCTTTTCCTACGAGTCACATTGGTCCCGTGCGAGGTGTTCATGATTCTTACGGGACCCTTTTGTGGCTGTTTTACATTTTCACCCTTCGATGGCATGTTTTTATGCTTAAGTTTATTTTTTTGCAAATTTACGTCGTACACTCCAATCGGGAGCCCCGTGACTACGCGGTCGGTTCCTACGAGTCACATTGGTCCCGTACGAGGTGTTCGTGACTCTTACGGGACCGTTTTAAGGCTGTTTTTCGTTTTCACCCTTCGATGACATGTTTTTATGCTTAAGTTTATTTTTTTGCAAATTTACGTCGTACACTCCAACCGGGAGCCTCGGGACAACGCCATCTGTTCCTACGAGTCACATTGGTCCCGTGCGAGGTGTTCGTGACTCTTACGGGACCCTTTTGTGGCTGTTTTACATTTTCACCCTTCGATGGCATGTTTTTATGCTTAAGTTTATTTTTTTGCAAATTTACGCCGTACACTCCAACCGGGAGCCCCGTGACTACGCGGTCGGTTCCTACGAGTCACATTGGTCCTGTACGAGGTGTTCGTGCCTCTTACGGGACCGTTTTAAGGCTGTTTTACATTTTCACCCTTCGATGGCATGTTTTTATGCTTAAGTCTAATTTTTTGGAAATTTACGTCGTACACTCCAACCGGGAGTTCCGTGTCTACGCGGTCGGTTCCTACGAGTCACATTGGTCCCGTGCGAGGTGTTCGTGACTCTTACAATACCGTTTTAAGGCTGTTTTTCGTTTTCACCCTTCGATGGCATTTTTTTACTTTAAGTCCATTTTTTTGCAAATTTACGTCGTACACTCCAACCGGGAGCCCCGTGAGTACGCCGTCTGTTCCAACGAGTCACATTGGTCCCGTGCGAGGTGTTCGTGACTCTTACGGGACCCTTTTGTGGCTGTTTGACATTTTCACCCTTCGATGGCATGTTTTTATGCTTAAGTTTATTTTTTTGCAAATTTACGTCGTACACTCCAACCGGGAGTCCCGTGTCTATGCGGTCGGTTCCTACGAGTCACATTGGTCCCGTGCGAGGTGTTCGTGACTCTTACGGGACCGTTTTAAGACTGTTTTTCATTTTCACCCTTCGATGGCATTTTTTTACTTTAAGTCCATTTTTTTGCAAATTTACGTCGTACACTCCAACCGGGAGTCCCGTGACTACGCCATCTGTTCCAACGAGTCACATTGGTCCCGTACGAAGGGTTCGTAACTCTTACGGGACCGTTTTAAGGTTGTTTTACGTTTTCACCCTTCGATGGCATGTTTTTATGCTCAAGTTTATTTTTTTACAAATTTACGTCGTACTCTCCAACCGGGAGCCTCGGGACTACGCCGTCTGTTCCTACGAGTCACATTGGTCCCGTGTGAGGTGTTCGTGACTCTTGCGGGACCCTTTTGTGGCTGTTTTTCGTTTTCACCCTTCGATGGCATGTTTTTATGCTTAAGTTTATTTTTTTGCAAATTTACGTCGTACACTCCAACCGGGAGCTTCGGGACTACGTCGTCTGTTCCTACGAGTCACATTAGTCCCGTGCGAGGTGTTCGTGACTCTTACGGGACCCTTTTGTGGCTGTTTTACATTTTAACCCTTCGATGGCATGTTTTTATGCTTAAGTTTATTTTTTTGCAAATTTACATCGTACACTCCAATCGGGAGCCCCGTGACTACGCGGTCGGTTCCTACGTGTCACATTGGTCCCGTACGAGGTGTTCGTGACTCTTACGGGACCGTTTTAAGGCTATTTTACGTTTTCACCCTTCGATGGCATGTTTTCATGCTTAAGTTATTTTTTTGCAAATTTACGTCGTACACTCCAACCGGGAGCCTCGGGACTACGCCGTCTGTTCCTACAAGTCACATTGGTCCCGTGCGAGGTGTTCGTGACTCTTACGGGACCCTTTTGTCGTTGTTTTACATTTTCACCCTTCGATGGCATGTTTTTATGCTTAAGTTTATTTTTTCGCAAATTTACGTCGTACACTCAACCCGGGAGCCCCGTGACTATGCGGTCGGTTCCTACGAGTCACATTGGTCCCGTACGAGGTGTTCGTGACTCTTACGGGACCGTTTTAAGGCTGTTTTACGTTTTCACCCTTCGATGGCATGTTTTTATGCGTAAGTCTAATTTTTTGGAAATGTACGTCGTACACTCCAACCGGGAGTCCCATGTCTACACGGTCGGTTCCTACGAGTCACATTGGTCCCATGCGAGGTGTTCGTGACTCTTACGGGACCGTTTTAAGGCTGTTTTATGTTTTCACCCTTCGATGGCATGTTTTTATGCTTAAGTTTATTTTTTTGCAAATTTACTTCGTACACTCCAACCGGGAGCCCCGTGACTACGCGGTCGGTTCCTACGAGTCACATTGGCCCCGTACGAGGTATTCGTGACTCTTACGGGACCGTTTTAAGGCTGTTTTATGTTTTCACCCTTCGATGGCATGTTTAATGATTAAGTCTAATTTTTAGGAAATTTACGTCGTACACTCCAACCGGGAGTCCCGTGTCTACGCGGTCGGTTCCTACGAGTCACATTGGTCCCGTGTGAGGTGTTCGTGACTCTTACGGGACCGTTTTAAGCCTGTTTTACGTTTTAACCCATCGATGGCATGTTTTTATACTTTAAGTCTATTTTTTTGCAAACTTACGTCGTACACTCCAACCGGGAGCACCGTGACTACGCCGTCTGTTCCTACGAGTCACATTGGTCCCGTACGAGGTGCTCGTAACTCTTACGGGACCGTTTTAAGCATATTTTACATTTTCACCCTTCGATGGCATGTTTTTATATTTTAAGTCTATTTTTTTACAAATTTACGTCTTACACTCAAACCGGGAGCACCGTGATTACGCCGTCTGTTCCTACGAGTCACATTGGTCCCGTACGAGGTGTTCGTAACTCTTATGGGACCGTTTTAAGCCTATTTTACATTTTCACCCTTCGATGGCATGTTTTTATGCTTAAGTTTATTTTTTTGCAAATTTACGTCGTTCGCTCCAACCGGGAGCCTCGGGACTACGCCGTCTGTTCCTACGAGTCACATTGGTCCCGTGCGAGGTGTTCGTGACTCTTACAGGACCCTTTTGTGGCTGTTTTTCGTTTTCACCCTTCGATGGCATATTTTTATGCTTAAGTTTATTTTTTTGCAAATTTACGTCGTACACTCCAACCGGGAGCCCCGGGACTACGCGGTCGGTTCCTACGAGTCACATTGGTCCCGTACGAGGTGTTCGTGACTCTTACGCCACCGTTTTAAGGCTGTTTTACGTTTTCACCCTTCGATGGCATGTTTTTATGCGTAAGTCTAATTTTTTGGAAATTTACGTCGTACACTCCAACCGGAAGTACCGTGTCTATGCGGTCGGTTCCTACGAGTCACATTGGTCCCGTGTGAGGTGTTCGTGACTCTTGCGGGACCGTTTTGTGGTAGTTTTACATTTTCACCCTTCGATGGCATGTTTTTATGCTTAAGTTATTTTTTTGCAAATTTACGTCGTACACTCCAACCGGGAGCCTCGGGACTACGCCGTCTGTTCCTACAAGTCACATTGGTCCCGTGCGAGGTGTTCGTGACTCTTACGGGACCCTTTTGTGGCTGTTTTACATTTTCACCCTTCGATGGCATGTTTTTATGCTTAAGTTTATTTTTTTGCAAATTTACGTCGTACACTCCAACCGGGAGCCCCGTGACTACGCGGTCGGTTCCTACGAGTCACATCGGTCCCGTACGAGTTGTTCGTGACTCTTACGGGACCGTTTTAAGGCTGTTTTATGTTTTCACCCTTCGATGGCATGTTTTTATGCTTAAGTCTAATTTTTTGGAAATTTGCGTCGTACACTCAAACCGGGAGTCCCGTGTCTACACGGTCGGTTCCTACGAGTCACATTGGTCCCATGTGAGGTGTTCGTGACTCTTACAGGACCGTTGTAAGGCTGTTTCACATTTTCACCCTTCGATGGCATGTTTTTTATGCTTAAGTTTATTTTTTTGCAAATTTACGTCGTACACTCCAACCGGGAGCCCCGTGACTACGCGGTCGGTTCCTACGAGTCACATCGCTCCTGTACGAGGTGTTCGTGACTCTTACGGGACCGTTTTAAGGCTGTTTTATGTTTTCACCCTTCGATGGCATGTTTTTATGCTTAAGTCTAATTTTTTGGAAATTTACGTCGTACACTTCAACCGGGAGTCCCGTGTCTACACGGTCGGTTCCTACGAGTCACATTGGTCCCATGCGAGGTGTTCGTGACTCTTACGGGACCGTTTTAAGGCTGTTTTACGTTTTCACCCTTTGATGGCATGTTTTTTATGCTCAAGTCTATTTTTCGGTAAATTTACTTCGTATACTCAAATCGGGAGCCCCATGACTACGCGGTCGGTTCATACGAGTCACAATGGTCCCTTGTGACAAGTGAATAAGATGGGCGGTCACAAATTACAAACCCAAGAATAACTTTTGAACTATGGCTAATATTTATTCCCATTTTCACATCTCTCATATTCAACTTGGACTAATCAAGAATAACTTTAAGCTAATAAACAAATGGTTACCAATTAGTTTAATGCGGACCATTGCAAAGAAATTAACACACCTTAAACCTAGAAGTGGCAATCCATTGGATAATGCCTTCTTTTTCTAGTGTTCACCCTAACTATTCTTTGTTCAAAAGTTATGTACTCCCCCCCCCCCCCCCAACCCACCCACTGGAAGTGACAAGAAACAAATGCCCCAACAATACCCAAGCTAGTTGGAGCAAAGTTGGATGGAATATTTGTGCAGTGAAACTAAATGTAAGAGAGATTAAAATTTGGAGCATTACTAGTTAGATCTGAAACCTTAGAGAATGTGAGATGTATATATTATTATACCTGAGATCTGGTGTTAATGTGGCTGACGTCAATGACCAACACCCTCAAAACTGCTCTCACTTCTCAATCGAACTCCAAATGTAGTTTCGCCATCGCTAATGATGACGAGCTTGAAGCGCCTACACATAAATAAAGACGAGATAAATACAACAGATCGAATTATCACAAATAAAACTCAAACCCTAACTCTAACTGGAATATTACCATTTCAGTGTTGATATCCCATGATCGCTATGTTTTGAACTTCCTCCGTTATCTCCACCCACGATCGCACAGATTTAACAATCAGTTTAATTTTTCAAAAAATAAATAATAGTTTACATGCCAATACAACCCAACAAACTAAATTTAAATAAGTCAAAACTAGACTAGAAAGGTACTGAAAGCCTTACCCAACAAGAAGACGAAGATGAATGTTCTATGACTACTCTTTGAGAAGCATTATTAGGCATAACCAATCCTAAAAATTATACAATACACAAGAATAAATTATTAGGCATCAACCAACTCTAAAAATTATACACTACACAAGAATAATTCTTAGGCATCAACCGACCCGGAACTTATACTCAAATCAGAATCAATGCGACCCGAAAATGACACGCTAACCCCAAATTGCCACCCGTGAACAAATGTGCGCCAACTATGTATAAACTATTCAAGACTTAAATAACAAAATTTGGACCACTCGTCTACACTTCAAACAACCAAACATGAATATATTTATCACTTCAAACTTTAACAGGTAATGATTTAAGCTTATACTACTTAGCCATTTTGTCAACAAATTAGCATACATAACCTATATAACACTACAACCTATATAACACTGAATAAATTCTCATAGAAAAATGGTATAACCGAAAAAAAAATTCAAAACCAAAACACAAAATATGAAAAATGAACAACTCTAAATGAAAAAACTATAGACCTAAACATTTCAACACAAAATGAACAACTCTAAATGAAAATGAACAAATCTAAATGAAAACCCCTGCCCTAAACATTTACAATAGTCATGCCATATTTCAGTAGTTGCTATAATATCTCGAGTAAAGAAATTAAAGGCTTCACATAAAGTATATAATAGGATTAAAATCAACAAACGAAGTTCTAAACTTTTGATTTTAGGTCTTTTTTTCTTAAAGGCCCTTTTCGTTTAAACTTTTGAGAGTTAAACACGAATTCCTAATTAAACATGGATGGAGTACAAAGCAATCCTTCGTTCTCATTTGACTCATGGGATTTAGAAAATTATAAAAACCCATAAAAAAATGTTAAATTTTGTAGCTAGAATCCGTTTGACATTTTTGGATTCGAATCCGAATTTGTTAACAATCCCGTAGTCCAATCCGGTAATCCAATCTGATTTTTATTTTTTAAATTTGGTTTGCTATAAATAATTAAAAATCTGCTTTACACTTACTGATATTAAATGCATAAAAAGCCCTAACTAGTGTGTTAAAAGATGTAAACAGATCACTAAACAAAACTACAAAACTGTAAAAAATGCCTAAACTAATATGATAACAATTTAAGCAGAAATCCCTTACAAATGTCTAAACAAATCACTACAGATAGTGTATATGTGTGTGTGTGTCTATATATATATATATATATATCAGAGAGAGATAATACCTGTGTTGTGCGTGAGGGAGGGTAGGGACGAAATGCTTGGAGACGGAGGAGGTGGAGCGGGGGTAGGGATGCTCAGGGGAGAGGCGGAGGGGGTGGATCTGTTCAGGGGAGAGGCGGAGGCTCAGGAACTGAGCAGTGGGGAGATGCGGAGGGGTAGGGCTGCGCAGGGGGGAGAGGCGGAGGGGTAGGGCAGTGCGGGGGAAGAGGCGGAGGGGTAGGGCTACGCAGGCGGCGGGGGTAGGGCTGATCAGGCGGAGGCGGAGGGGGATAGGCGGAGAGCCGTGAGAGATCGCGCGAGAGCAGAGAGAAAGCGGGAGTTTGGTGTATGTAGAGTTAGGGCAATATTTGGAACAAATGAAAAAAAGTGGGGGGGAAATTAGGAAAAACATTAAAAGGGTCGGATTTAACCGTCCCTTTTGCTATTTTAACAGGGACGGATTTTAAAACCGTCTTTTTTGCTATATTAAAAGGGACGGTAAAAAACATCCGTCCCAAATACTCATTTGGGTAAAATAAAAAATCAATTTATACTAAATGGGACGGATTTTAAAACCGTCTTTTTTAGTGTCTCTTTTGGTATAGTAAAAGGGACGGATTTTTAAAATCCGTCCCATTTGGTATAGTAATAGAGACGGTTTAAAAATCCGTCCCTTATATTAACCCACGAAAAATCAGCACAAACAAATCGCATATACTTTAAGGGACGGTTTTAATTACCGTCCTTTTTTATACATACCATAAAGGACGGTTTTTAAGAACCGTCCCTTTTGCTACTATAAAAAAGGATGGTAATTAAAACAGTCCCTTTTGATATAGCATAAGGGACAAAATGACACGGCCGTCCCTAATACTACCGTCCCTAATATTCATTTTTCTTGTAGTGGATGTACCGATCACAATTCTCTATCAAACTATCAAATAAGTTCTCAAACCATAAAACAAGTTCCCATGGTTTGATGTAAACTACTAGTATTGCATCACAACCCTTTAGATAGGATGTCAACTCCCTATCTAGGTTGTGAACATTTTAATAGTGCTAGAATCAAAATTCCAATCTCCTAGTGATCAACCCGAAGCCGACTCATCATAATTCTTATCGAGATCTATTGATCGATATGTTTGTAATATATTTAAACCAACTATAAGGAATTTTTGCAACCATGATTCTTATTTAGAAATAAACTAACATACCTTTACTTAAAAGTAAACGTCGTACATGATTTTAAGAATAAAACCCCAAAAATTCCCCACTTAGTCTTAAAGTCATGTATCCAACTCCCAACCCATCTATATGATATTTTACTTCCTGTCGGTATAGTATTAACTGGTTGTTATTCAATACAACTTTGGTCATAAACATATCACCTACTTTTTCAATTTTTTTAACTAGGTTAAACCTACACTCAATGTGCTTAACCTTTTTATGGGTTACGAGTTTTCTCAAACTTGCAATCATAGCGCTATAAACATTAAAAGTGTAATAGCTAATTTCATTTCAAAAAATATCATCTAAGTTACTTAGGAAGTAATCAATCCATATATCCCCTTTAGTTATCTCCAAAGTGACAACAACGTTGACCTCCCAGGTGGAGTTAGCAATCCAAGATTTATTCACACTCTTCTAACTTATAGCTCAACCTCCTTGGGTAAATAAATATTCCAAGATAGAATATTTGGAATCCTTATTTGATCAAAAACCTTAGTCTTTGTGCCTAAAGGGTACAAGACCATTATAAGGGAATCTGTTGACCATTACGAAGGCATGCCAGATTTATGTCTCTGAATACAATACATTACATTCATGAGGCTACCCACTATAGAAGCATTAGGTATGTTCCTCATTCCTTCCATTTAATCAAGTGTCCCAAGACATTGATTTCCACACATAATGATTCCATTCTTGGAAATAAATATTTTCATGGAATCCCTATGTTAATCTTATATATGCAACATTGATATAATTAACTTGGGATAACCCCAACATCCTTTACAACCGAACTCGTAAAATATCGATCATAAAGACATGCCTAACATGTCCTAAGAACTTTATATTGAATATCTGGATAAAAACACTCCTATGTAAAACAATACTCCCACCTCGGTCCTAATTAGGTAAATATTATACACAAATTGTAATTGGAAATACAACCACGTTTTCCCCATTCTTCTTATACTAACAAATACTATTCATACTTTGATCAAAATTAAAACTTTATTTCCTCGTCAAACTGAATGAACCAAGACCTTTATGTTAGCTCAAATCCATAAATGGATGTCATAAGTTTACATCACTTTGTGTTTCTCGACTTCTTACTATGTAAGTGTCAAGACGATCATTCAAGATTGCAGTCTTGATGTTAAAAATCTCGACAAATTTTTTCATGGCTACCGTAACAAGGTTTCCTCATAGTAAATCCCTGTTTAGAATAAACCCTTTCATAAGCCATCCCTTCAAGGTTTTCACCTTCTAATCCATCTATATTTTAACTTCTTGTAGGTACACTTGCATCCAATGGGTTTTACCCCATCAGCAATAAATCCCAAAACATGATTCAAATACATCGAATCCCTTTCTGTATCCATAATCATAAGTTAAAGATTTTTTTAATCTTATAATGCCTTATTTGTTGATCTCGAAACTCGGTTCATGTTACTTAGGATCATATCGAAATGGTCACCCAAAATGCTGACCATTCATGATGACTCCTGATGCTCCCACTATAGCGTGGTATAATTTTTTATCAAGTATAAGTGACACATGTACCCTGATCATCGGTAATGCTCCCATTATGATAAGGTAGTGTATTAACGATGTCAGGTTGTATTTCATCTTATTAGAGTGGTCTAGCAACAATGGTAATATGATGTTCCTTATATCTTTTAAGACTAACATACACTTAGGCCTGTAATTTATTACATAATCATCTTACAAGAACTGAGCATTAATGCAATCAATGTCTTTCTTTTACATAAGAATATTAAATAAACTACTTTTATAACCTCTGGGATAACCAACAAAGAGACATACCTCTATCATTAATTTCAATTTTCTTGGGTCCTTCCACAGCCGGAGTGCCGGGGACCCCTAAATTCGAACATTCCCATGAATTAGCTTGCGCCCACTCTTATGTTTTAGGGGAGTTTAAGAGGCCGGTTAAGAAAAAATTAAATTGAAAACGTATATGCCGCCCCTTACATAAAATCCCTTAGAAAATATTGCAGTCCTGAGTAACTACCCATGGACACTATCATTTCTAAAAGATCCTTATTCCTTCCTATCCTCCACACCATTTCGAAGTGGAATACCTATTATAGACTGCTGGTATAAAATCCCACACCTTCGATAAATTATCCCTTAATAATCCTAAGAGGTACACACATCTACGATCAAATCATAGAATATTGGATTAGTTTACCTTACCCTTGCTCCACCTTAGAGTTTCACACTTTTATCTAATCAAAGGTTTCATGATTGTGGTGCATGAGGTAACCACATCCATAACTTCAGGTGATCATCAGTGAAAGCAATGAAACACTCAAACCACCTCTTTATCGGATAGTCACCGAATTGTAATAATAGATGTGGACCATTCCCTACACAACTTTGGCTCTTTATCTTTAGGTCATGAAGGGCCCTTAGTTATTTTACCTTCTAAATGGGATTCAAGACTAGAAGTTCCTCCACTTCCAATGAACTCAATTTTCCATTTTAAACCAGTCTTCGAAGTCTTATTATAATAAAATAACCCAAGCATAAGTGCCAAAATTGTGTTTGGTTCTACTATGAAACTTTATCTTTAGTGACATGTCTAATAAATTATTCAATTTAGTGCTTAGCAATATTGGTGAGACAAACCTTAAAATGTATAAATTATTTTCTAATGTAAGATAACCAATAAAATATATCCGGATTTTGATAAATTTATTTTATAAATCAATTGAATATCAATTAAAAATAATTTAGAAAATCGAAACAAACTTTTCTTAAACCCTAGTACAATAAATAATTTACCTACTTAAATTTATGTCTACATAAAAATTCATAATAATATCCCATTGCTAATACCTAACTTATTCAAATTGCCCATAATTATAAACACCTTTCTTTTAAGTAATTGTCCGATTACCTAAAACCTCTATAACGAGTAGCAGTCCCGATTTGTGGTTCTCGAGTCTACATACTAAGTTACCGTAGATCAGATCATAGAATAAGAATTTAATTTAATATATAAACTACTAGCATATTCTTTTCCTTATAAATCAAGGAAAACCAGAACACATTGCTATAAAGTTCCAACTACATGTAGTGAGAATACCCACCTTTATGATATTCGACTACTACCAAGAAATATGAACATTTCTTAACCCAAATCGTCATACTTGGGACTTATTTTTATAGTCCTAATTCCATCTCGAAAATAATTAGAGCTCTTCACAAAAAACTAACACCAAGCTATAGCTACCGATGACCCTCACTCCTGGATTATGAAATGGTGCCAGGTTTTCCCACCATATCTAATCCAAAGAATCCTTTGTTCACTGATGATAAAATCATTATAAGAATATAATTCTCATATAAGTGTCATCAACAAATCATAGGTTTTTACAAATTCTCATCGGTCAATTCTTTAATATCAAGGTTTCACATATAAAACATCCCTGTTGGGGGGGGTCGAACACTTGTAACACTTAATTTAAAAGAATTACATTGTATTTTAAATATCGTGATTGCATGATTAAAACCATCTGTTGGGGGGTCAGGAGAGATAACGGGAGGAGTTAATCACATCACAATTTTCAAATATTAATGGGAATTATGGGTTAAATGAGTTTATTATCCTAAAAAATTAGAACAATGTCCAATTACATTTTCAATCCTTAAAGCATGTTACTGTTAAACTTTAAGACTATGATAGTGAGAAAAAGTTGAATTCATTTTTAAAATCTTAGAATCCTGAAATTGAAAAAATTAATTTCCAATTAACACACTATAATTAATTCAATTAAAATTTTAAAGTGGCATCCCTCAACTGCCAATTTAAAACCAATCTCGTCAGACATCCTAGTTCCCTTATGAGGTGAGATTTCTTGTTAGGAGCTTAAATCACTCCACGTTGAACCAGCCAAATTTTCATCTTTTATTATGTTATATAGACAGTTAAGGAACCTTATGTCCAACATAATGAATAGTCGATAACTTTTGGTCCCACTCCAAATGACAGTGACTTTGTTAGGGAGGATATCAAAAGTTGTCCATAAATGTATAACATCGGTTCATTCATTGAAATAGAAGCCTCTTATGATGGAGTTCCCCATTAGGTGGATCAAACCCACTCACATTCTAATTCTCAAAATTATCACTTTAGAGTTTTAGTAAATCCTTATTTCCCCGATTAATTATATTCATATGGGAGCCAGACTAGTTAACTCGAGGAATTAATCACGTCTGATTCATAAAACAGCGATGTTGCTTGTGACCATGGGATTTATATTGAAACCCATCTCCCACTTAGTATTTAAAAACTTGAGGATTTTGAAAAAACTATTCATTCAATTCTAAAATACCAAATTTAAATCCTTGGTAATTTTAAATTTACTTGTACAAATTAAATTACCCGATCTCACTATTTTAATTTTCTAAAAATAAAACTTTATTTAAATTAAAATATAACTTAGAGGTCAAAATTTCATTTATTCCTTTAAATTAATTACCCTGATTTAACTCGATATAGAAAAGAATAAACAAAAACATATTTTCCAGAAAAATGGTGATTTAGATCAATTTCAATATGAAATCCATGTTGTCAATTAAATGAGTGTTCCTAATGAATCCAATTAGCACGCTAAATTATGAAATCATAATAATAAAGAGATATGCAATAAAATAATTAAATAAAACAAAACAAAACAATAAGGACAAAATTTCCCTTTTCATCATGGCTTAAACTTCTCCCTGAAGTAGAAATCTTATAGCCAACGAATCCTTGTTGTAGAAGACTTTTCTTTGACTTGGAGTCTAACTTGAAGTAGACTCCATTAAAATAATGAGTTCTTAAAGATCTTTCCTTCTAAAAAAACTATTTTTCACATTTTGGGAATGATCAAAACAAAGAACCGGAGCAAGAGGCATCAAATAACATCAAAATCCTTTTCAAAATGAATCACTTTACGGTCGATCGATCACCTTAGGCTCGATGAATAGCCTTAGGATCGATCACCCCTGTTAGAGAGGAGTCGGTCGATTGACCCAATTAGGGACAACTTTGTTCCAACATAGAAAATCTCATGTAAAAACCTTCATAACTGGGTTAAAACCTCACCAAAATCCATGAACCTTTGGACAACACCCAAACCCATGAAAATACATGATTCTAAGTGTAAAAAAGATTAAATTCCCTTGCAATCGCCTCCATACAAATCGATAATGAAATAATTATAAAAACCTAATTATTACAACCAAATCAAATCTAAAAGCGAAAAATAACTACGGATAAACCACTGTAGGATCCAATAACACAAAATAAACATATGTGACCATGATGGAAATGATATAAACATAGAATCTCTGTAAAACCATATTAATAAGAATCCACACACAAGGTTTTACAATTATAAAACATGCCAAAACTAGGGTTTCTAGGTGGATAACATGGACCCTTTTCAATACACGATCAATATCAACTGGTGCTCTGATACTAATTGTTTGGAAAAATAACATGGGATTGACATTTAAAATGAAGAAATTTTTTAGCCCTAAAGATCTTTGATTAATCACGCATTGAAAAGAAGACAATAACCTTTTTTAAAGATTAAACCTAGGGTTTAAAGAATACAACACCATAGTGAATCATGTTTTGATACATATGAGGAGATAAACATTGAACATGATGAAATCCTTCCTTCCCTCCAAGGTCTCCAAAAACCGTATTAACCTTTTGTAAAACCTAAGTCTCTAGTGTATGACTCTCATAGTTGTGTGGGCACCTTCTGAGATGAAAATATTTCCTTACGAGTGAGATGTGGTGGTCTCTCTCTAGAAATATTCATAAAAATGTGAATAGTGTTTTCTCTCACCCCTATTAAACCTTAATCATGAATTATTCACTTTAAAACTCCTTCCCACACCTTTTTATACAAGTAAAAAAGGTGGGCTTGGGACAAACTGGGTTTTCGGAGACTCTGGGACTAACCACTTGGGTATGTTGATTGCACCAAGGACCCAAGATAAATAATTAAATTAACTCCAAATAAAAACTCAAAAATCTCAATTATAATTACTGTAATGTATTTACTTTCTCTCCGTATTCATATTAATTCTACAAAATAATAATGAGTGCACTCCAATTTAATTATCTCAAAAATCACTCGGATGTAATGAGGTCTTATTTCCAAAGAAGATTATGTTACATAATATAAATCTCCATGTTAATTGTGTGATACTCACTTGGTCAAATCAATTTCTTGATTCTCAGACTTAACTTATTTGCTAGTCCACCAGGATTATAACATAATCCACTGGCATGGTTTTACTTCATGAAAACAAAACACATATGTTTATCAACGAGGTATCACAATCCACGATATCCCTTGGACGAGTATTCCATAAAATTATGATCTAGCAACTACTTACACAAATGTCATTTAGTATGTAAGGATCATTAAACCTGATATAGAATCAGTTTGCGCCCATAGGAATCAAAGTGACATTTGCGTAAGCATTTCACTCCTCATAATTACAGGGATTAAGAATTTATGCACCATTTGAAAATGGTGTAAGATCTAATTAAGATAATCCTTAGACTCAAATCTCACAGGCGACCCTATACAATACAATACAATCCTGAGATGTACCGATTACAATCTTTTGTCGAATTATCAAAAAAGTTCTCGAATGTAATACCCTATATTTTTTGTATATTATTTAATTGTGAAAATTAATTATGTGTGATCGTTTCGACATGTGATGTCACTATTTATAATTATACGTGTTACATTATTCATATTTTAAAATTGAATTTAATACATAGTAAAACATTAATTAAATATTTGAACATGACTATATATTATCGACGACTATGGAATAGTCTGAAATTTGGTATCGAGGGTTTCATCGATTGGATTATCCCCTTAGTGTCGGGTTCCAGTGATCGTGGAGTATTTTTCTATAATGTCAAGTCGCACTAAATTAAAAAATAATTAAATAATTGACTTTCGAACTAATACCGATTAGATTAATAAAAGTCACAAGTTAAATTAATAATTACTTTATATAATGTTTTGAATTGGACTTGGGATGTATATAATGTCCATTTTAGTCTATAAGTATGGGTTTTAGGCCCATTAGGATAGAATAGGATTTGGGTAAGGTTTTAAACTTATTGTAGATGTTTTTAGGCCCTTTTTTTATAAGGCCTATGTTTAGGCTAAACCTAATTTTGTGGGATTAAAGGTTTTAGGAGGTCATTAAGGTTTCATAACCCATATTTCATAATTAAAGAGATTCACTAGAATATTTACAATTTTATTATAATTGTTTTTGTACTAGAATATTTCTATTCATTGGATTCCAAACATAATTTAATTAAAATATGAACTCTATTCGTTTAATTCATAATTTTTATGATTGGGTTCAAATTGAGAATTTAACCTTAATCATATGTATACGCTTAAGTGGATTAATGAGGAAAATATGAATAAATTGACTAGATTAGTGTAAATATGATTTAAATTTGTTGATTTATAGAAACCCTAAAGTAATTTCATACTTGAGTAATGTTTTAGAGAAGAAATTGTTAATTTAGGATCATTAGTCGTTAGATTTTGATCACAACGGTTTAGATATCATAATAGGGTGTTCTTTAAGTGATAGAACATTGGAGTAAGTTATCCATGGTGGACTAGGATTGGTAGATTCGTATTTTGGGGCTGAGATTTGAAGAAATTATAAGTTATAAAAATCTGGATTGTAAACGACTCATTATTATAGAGTAGGGTAGCAATTATATTATGATAATTATAGTAAAGTTTGGGTGTGAGAGATACCTAGACTTGTAGTTACTTAAGATATCGGGCTTGTGTTAGATATAACATATTATAGTTAACGTACGTATTAACTAACAATAGTTAGAGGCTTTATGTGTAATCCTAATGATTGGGGTTTATATTTGCTTATTTCACCATGTTGAGTAAGGTCATACTTTTTTACTTATCTTGTGTATTATGTTCAACATATTGGGTGTGAGTTCTCATAGGATACGTAATATAGGAGATATCTATATGGGGCATAAATGATGGCGACTACGTGGTAACCTAATGTGAGAGACGGATTTTACCTTAGTCATTTTACCCCGGAGTCATTTTACCCCGGACACTAAGTGATTAAATTTTCCATTGTATCTAAATGAGATTCAGGGTGTGATCCTTTCATATAGCTTTGGGTATGGGTCTATTTGACTGGTGTGAAGGTGTATTTATTATCCCTAGTAGATGATATAATGGTTATAGGTGTGAGATAACCTATAATTCTTCCTAGAATGCGCGAGCGATTATTGAAGGCCATATGAATAGGCTTTGATTATGTGAGAGCTTACGAGTAGCCCATTTATAATGTACATGGTATGGACCGTACTTATGTGGATTTGGACTTTAAATTTGTCTTTCTTTGTATGTTCATATACTTAAGGTGTATAAAATATTTAATAATGGAACCTTTTACTATATTTAGTTGCGATGAATAATATGTAATAATGGGATTCAATTAGGCTTGGGTTAAACGCATGAGACATATAGGGTTTTTTGGGTTAGAATAAACTTAAAAACAACTAAAAGACAAGAGGAAAATGCACAGTGATATTGTATCCCAAATTCAATTATAATCTTATTCTACTTAGACTTGGCGTTAACGTTGTCATTATATCTATTTTTACATGTCTTAGGCTGTTGTTGATGTCGTAGACTTCGATTGATTTTATTAGAAATTTTATGGTGTCAGAGCTGTTATTGTTTTATTCAATAGTTCTCTACATTTTTATATTACTTTTTTAGTTATAGTTTTCATTTATACTAAGAATATTTCCAAATATTTTTTATTCCGTAATTTTTGTAAGAGACTTGCTTAATTTATTTGTAAATTTTATAGGGTATCACAATTATTTTCATAGCATTCTAGGTTCTAATGTTCTAGGGCCTTGAGTGCGTCCGTCGCTTTTTCGCATTGTGTTCTTTGATGAATATAGATATTTTCTATTTAGTATTTTTACTCTTGATAATGATGAATGCTTAGGGGGTCTCGCGTCATTATCATAAATGAATGATTCGAACAGATTGAAATGTATTGGCACAGTTGCTTGTTTGTATTTTCTTTATAAGATGTCGCAACCAAGATATTGACTCGGTTTGGAGTTAAGGACTTTTAAGTGTGAGATCTTTAATATGTGTTTACCGTATGGTTCAAGAGGAAATTCTTCCTCTCATCATTCGTAATGACTTTAGTATTAAGTTTCAGAAGGCCTCGTCCAGACAACCGTATAATAGCTAGTATAATGTGGAGTTCAACTGTATTTCTTTTTCTGCATAGGGAGATATTGATATAGAAGTGAAGAAAGACATTCTCATTATCACAAAACATATGAGAAGATTTGGTGTATTATTCGATTAGTGTTATAGGGTGATCGGCATTAACCACTTGCATTTAGGTGGTGGAAGTTACCCTGGTACATTGTTAAAAAATATTACGAACATCTACATGATAAAGTTTCTAAGATTGATAAAATAGGGGGAGATTAGGTATGACAAACTAGGGTCGGCCTAAAGTTATCCCGAGCCAAGGAGGACCTAACTTGCATAAGGAACCACTTTAGGGGAGTAGATCCTAAGAAGTTTGAGGAACATATAATCAGAGTTGTTTGGAGGCAATAAAACCAATGAAATAATGGCCAGTGAAGTTAGAGCAAATGAGAACGGAACTGGCAAAGCCAGTTTTATCATAATAGATCATAGAAATAGTGTCAATAGGACCAATTATAGAGCCATTGTTTCAATAATCCCTTTGAGGAAATTATTACACTTGTTGCGAGTGAGTCCACTTAGTTAGTAGATGCCTTTAAGTAACCTACATGATTGAGGATTCCAACAGGGGATGGGTGCAATTCTATTTATTGCTCTCGTACAATAGTGTTGGTAATACATTGAGGAGTTTTCATTGTTTATTAGTAGCTTGTTTACTAAGATTATGAGATATATTGATTTTATTCGCCGATCATTAGTTATATGTGGATACCCCAATAGGTAAGGGGTTACTTTACGTCGTGATTACTGAAATGTGATAGTTTGTTTGGTTGATTGGTTTTCAACTTCTTTAATGACTTTTTAAATGACCAATCATAATATTTTGTAGATTGCTTAGATAGATATGTACTACGCTTTATGTTTTTTGTTTCAGGACAAAGGAGATTTTTATGGCTATGCTTATGCTCAGAATATGGTCTAACAATCACTTAGGTATAGATGGTAGAACATCAAGAGGGGAATACGATTTCATAGGGATGTTACCAATAGTCCAAATTTTATATATATATCTGGAGAGGTAATAATATACCATCTATGTAAAGGAGTAGTTATAGAGCTAGAGTTTGCACTAACTTTGTGCCTGTCACGAGGGAATCATATTGGGTTAACTCCATTAGAGATGTAGTGTGTCACATGAGCAGGCACCACATCCTTTGAGTGGTAGGTTATTCCAATAATATGTCATTGAGGGGAAATCCCCCAAAGGGTGAACGATTCACTCACTTAATGCGTGAACCATCTGGGGCTGGGTAAGGTCACATTCAGGGATGAGTGTTCAATATTATGTATCAACGACCTTTCGGAACTGTCAAGGAGAGTGATTTCTCCCAATGATTAAAATATGAACGAGTTATCATCAGTGGTAAAATTGGGAGTGGAATATACAGAAGAAATCTTTCTTATATGATATGGAGCGAGAGCATCATTAGTGAATTTTGATTATAAAAAGGAGTAGTTCATTGTGTTCAGCGATAACATGTTGTTTAAGATTAAGTGGTGTTAGTTACACCAAAATTCATGTTAGGGTTGGTTCAGTCCCAAGTGTTGAATTTTTTACCAGGAGGTAGTTTAGACCAAGGCGCGTGTTTTGATATTCATTTTATATCCCATAAGAATTTGGATGTACAGTATTTGAGGAAGTCATTATTATTGGTACAACAATAGTTTAAGAATAATGTGTGTGGAGAGGGTTCTCTTGTTAGTGAAGAAGGAAGAACATCAGAGACATTCGAAGAGCTGCAGTTTTTGAAATCCCAGTATGGAAGTGGGAGAAGAGATCGATTGATTTTATTAAGATCAGAGGTTCCAAAGTGGACATAGAGCCGTTTGGGGTCCTTTGGATTAGACTAAATAAGTTGATTAGAGCTAAGAGTTAGTTAGTTTTTCATGTTAGGAAGGTTTCGAGACACTTCAAAAGAACTAATGTTCACTATAGAGCATGTGAGTGTTGTTGGAGAAGGAAAATAAGCATTTGGAGTCAAATAGAAGTATGGTTTGGGGTTCAAAGAGGTAGGTCAGGTTCTTTTGAATATCTCCCAGAGGATGGGATTTGTGATGTTCAGATTTACAAGGGAAAATAGGCATTATGATGCCTAAGTCCTTTTCATACTTGTCAATAGGGCAAGGCCGGTGTCATTTGACCTCACCTTATCACCATCGGTGCATACACGATGATTCCATGGGTACACGATAGAGGAAATCTCTAATCGATAAGATAGTGCTTCAAATTGACTAGTTTTGTTGAGTGTTAGGCGATTGCGAGTTACGATGAGAGACCTTAGTGTATTTTAGGTCGTAGGACAAGTACATTATGTATAGAGTATGAGGATGCTAAGAGCGAGATATGCTTAGACTTATGAGTAGGACCATAATGAATTTGAATTTCGAGGATAAAATTCCTTATTCATGGGGGAATAATGAAATACTTCATATTTTTTTGTACATTATTTAATTGTGGAAATTAATTATGTGTTATTGTTATGACATAACATGTCACTATTTATAATCATACGTGTTACATTATTCGTAGTTTGAAATCGGATTTAATACACGGTAACACTTTAATTAGATATTTGAAAATGACTCTGTATTATCGACGACTATGGAATGGTTAGAAATTTGGTATTGAGGGTTTCATTATTTGAATCATCCCCTCGATGTCGGATTCTAATGATCTTGAAGTAGTTTCCTATAATGTCGTGTCACACTAAATTAATAAATAATTAAATAATTGACTTTCAAACTACCATTTATTAAATTGATAAAAGTAACGAATTAAATTAATAATTGATTTATGTTGTTTTGGGTTAGTTTTAGGACGCATATAATGTCCATTTTAGTCTATAAGTATGGGTTTCGGTACCATTGGGATAGTATAAGACTTGGGTATGGTTTTAGGCTTAGTGGAGATGTTTTGGGGACCTTTTTTATGAGGCCCATATTTGGACTAAACCTAATCTCGTGGGATTAAAGGTTTTAGGAATTCATTAGGAGTTCATATTCCATAGTCCATAATTAGAGAGATTCCCTAAGGTCTAGAGAGAATGGACTTCAAATGAAGATAACGAATTGAGAATTTTTGGCACAATTGTGTTTGAGGCAAGTTTATTTAGAATTTAATTGTAAATTATTTTCTACTATAATTTTTCTATTCATTGGATTTTAGACATAGTCTAATTAAAATATGAATTCTATTCATCTAATGCATAATTTTTATAATAGGGTTTAAATTAAGAATTTAGCCTTAGTCATACGTGTACACTTGAGTGGATTAATGAAGAAACCCTGGAATCATAACTTAAATATGAATAAAATGACTAGATTAGTGTAAATCTTATTTAAATTTGTTGATTTATATAAACCCTTAAGTAATTTCATACTTGAGTAAATGTTTGGAAAATAGGTTATTAATCTAGGATCATAAGTTGTTAGGTTTGTATCATGAAGGGTTTATATATCATTATAGGGTGTTTTTGAAGTGTTAAAACCTTGGAGTAAGTCATCCATTATGAATTAGGACCGGTAGATTCTTATTTTGGGTCTGAAAGTTGATGAAACTATAAGTTGTAAAAATCTAGATTGCAAAGTCCATGCGAATGACTCATTACTACCGTGTGAACGGAATCCATGAGAACATATAGGATTTAGTCCTTGCGTATGGTTCATAGAATTAAAATTGTAGATTTTTTACTTACGAACCCATGGGCACTGATTTCATATTTTTTTGGTCTTTTATTTAATTTATTATGAATATTTATCAACATTGCTTAAGGCTGAAATTATGGGATGATGATTTTGGGTTTGGACTTTATGTGGTGTTCATTTGGTTAGGGTTTTAATTGAGTACTTGGTTTTGCGTTACAATATGAGAGGTCAAGGTATTAATTTGAGAATAAATGGGATTTATATATAGTTATTGAGGACCTTGAGTATAGGGTCGAGTATGGATATAAATTATGAGATAAATAGATAGCTAGTGATTGTGTAAATCACCCGATAGTTTAGAAGGTATTGATAAATCATTGAGTAGGGTAGTTATTATATTATGATAATAATGGTAAAGGTTGGATTTGAGAGATACATAGACTTGGAAAGACTTGGGAGATTGGTCTAGTGTTATATATAACAAATTATAACGTGTGTATTAACTAACATTAGTTAGAGACTTTATGTGTAATCCTAATGGTTGGGATTTGTATTTGTTTATTTGGCCCACTTGAGTAGGGTCTCACTTGTTTACTTGGCTTGTGTATTATGTGAAATAAACTGGGTGTGAGTTCTCATAGGATATATACTGGAGAGGATATACTCAAAAGGCGCGAGAGAAGAGTATTACGTTGTACTCTGATGAGAGAGACATGTTTTACCTTAGTCATTTTACCCTAGACACTATATGCTGGAATTCCCGTTGTATCTAAATAATATTCATGGGTTAATCCTTTCATATAACTTTGGGTATGTAGCTATCTGACTGGTGTGAAGGCGTAGTGAGTATACCTAATAGATGTTGTGGTGTCAAAAAATCCACCCAAAGGGGGTTACAAAATCGTCACGATGCGAGTATAAAAATAAATAAGAGAAAGAGACAAATATTTACATTATTCGATCATTGATGGTCTATGTCCATGGGCGTTTCACTATAAACTTGAGAGAATTTACATGAAAGTATTTCTCTAGCCTCTAGGCCCCCCTTACAATGGGGGTGTCCCCTTTATATAGAGTTAGGAGTTACAATTGGATAAGTACTATCCTCGCAGCGTTCTCATTACAATAAAATAGTACTTCTTAGTTTTTTATTTTATCAAGGACTCTAGTCGTCCTTATCTTGCTAGAATGGATACGAGTCGTCATATTGATGTAACAACCCGCGTAATTTTTGGGGTATTTTCAAAATATAGAGGAAAAAAAAGTTTTTGATAAAATTATTTTTCTTGCTAAAAAATGTTTAATTTTATTTGAGAATTTCAAACGGTTTCGAAATCAAAGTTAAAACGGATTTTTAATGAATTTTTAAATATTTGTCCCTTATAATTTTTTAGCAGAACTGATAGATTTTCTGGGCGATTGATCGATCAACGCCAAGGGTCGATCGATCGACCCCAGCAGAAATCATGCACTGCATGTTTTGTTTTAGAGTTTGTTTTGGTTTAAACTCTTATCTTTTTTCTTATAAATTGGGGTCGTGGGTGACCATTTTTAAACCATCTTTTGGCACAAATATATGCAGTAAACATATTTTATTTCCTCTCTTTTTATACACAAACAGTACCCTTTATATTATGCATTCAACCCTAGTTTTTGGAGGTGTTCTTGGGGGTTGTTTTGGTGTTGAATCTTGGAAATGATTTGATGATTTTTGGGAGATGTTTTGATGGAGTAATCTGACTTTTCTCGGCAGAATTATGTTGGTTCCTTTTGGTGGTTTAAGGTATGTTTTACACAATATGCTCCTTAATCTCGCAAGTGTTATTCCCTTTGAATTCATGTGGTTATTGACTCATATTTGAATTGTTAAATTCATTTGGAATCTGGAAATTATTGTTGGAATCTGATTTTGATTCATGTGGTATATTATTCTGTTGAGCACGTTGTCATGAGATTTTAATATGGCACGGATGTTGGGCACCCGCCAAGATTCCTGTTCCATCTACTTGATAAAGTATGGCACGGTATGGTGAGGTCTGGTGACTCTGGTTAATGTGTTGTTGAGAAATTATATTGATATAAGGCTTATGAGATTCGCATTTGATTTAAATATTCAAACTCGTATTGTTACGTTTTACTCACCGCTAATATTTGTTGAGCATCTTTCTTGTCGTATTGTGTACTTCCCCATATTTTCTTTTAGTTGGTACGTTAGCATGGATTTGAGCGCTATGCACTTATTGGGATGATTTTATCTTGGATATTTTGGGAAGAATATTCAGGAATACAATTTGTAAGATTAGTATTTATTTTTGTTGTATAGAGCATTTTATTTCGAGATAGATAGTTGTATTATTTCGAGAGACTTGGTTGTATTTTAATTTGAAGAGATTTGAGATTAATGGATTCTCTTATTTTTTATTGTGGGATTTATTTAGATGCTCTATACCTTGTTGCTTGTGGATTTAGTTATTTTTATCGCAGTACCGCTCCGTTCGCTCTCTCTAGGAGGACGGGGTGTTATAGAATGGTGTCAAAGCTTAGGTATATGACCACCCTCAAGTCTTGGGTTTTGGGCTTGTTAGGTTTTTGTTGGGCGTATTTGGAGATAAAAATTTTAGATAATCGTTTCGTGATAGGTTCCGAGATTAGATGTGAGGAATTTATTTTTGGGAGACGAGATTATTTTTGGAGATAGTTGTAGTGGCCTGATTTTTTAGAGTTAGGCTTTCGGTGAATTTCGAGGGCGAAATTCCATTGTTAGTGGGGAAGTGTAACAACCCATGTAATTTTTCGGGTATTTTCAAAATATAGAGGAAAAATAAAGTTTTTGATAAAATTATTTTTCTTGCTAAAAAATGTTGGATTTTATTTCTAATGACAAGAATTTCAAACGGTTTCGTAATCCGAGTTAAAACAGATTTTTAATGAATTTTAAATATTTGTACCTTATAATTTTTTAGCGGAACTGTTAGATTTTCTGGGCGATCGATCGATCGACGCCAGGGGTTGATCGATCAACAGAAATCGTGCGCTCCAAGTTTTTTTGAGAGTTTGTTTTGGTTTAGACTCTTATATTTTTTCCTTATAAATTGGGGACGTGGGTGACCATTTTTAAATCATCTTTTGGCACAAAAATATGCAGCAAACATCTTTTTATTTCCTCGCATTTTTATATACACATAGCCCCTTTATATTATGCATTCAACCATAGTTTTTAGAGGTGTTCTTGGGGTTGTTTTGATGGTGACTCTTGGAGATGTTTTGATGATTTTTGGGAGATGATTTTGATGTTGTAATCTGAATTTTCTGGGCAGATTTATGTTGGTATCCGTTTGGTGGTTTAAGGTATGGGGTTTCACCCAATATGCGCCTTAATCTCGCGAGTGTTTTTCCCGTTGTTTTCTTGTGATCATTGACTCAGATTTGAATTGCTAAATTCAATTGGAATCTAGAATATTATTGTTGGAATCTTATTTTGATTCATGTGGTATTATTATTGTGTTGAGCATGTTGTCATGAGATTTTAATATGGCACTGATGTTGGGCACCCACCAAGATTCCTGTTTCGGCTACTTGATAAAGTATGGAGCCGTATGGTGAGGCCTGGTGACTCCGGTTAATGTGTTGTTGAGAAATTATATTGATAAAATTCTATTGAGATTTACATTTGATTTGAATATTCGTATTTATATTGTTACACTTAATCGTGCTGATATTTGTTGAGCATCTTTCCTGTCGTATTATATGCTTCCCCATATTTTCTTTTAGTTGGCAGGTTAGTGTGGATTTGAGCGCTATGGACCAATTGGGTTGATTTTAGCAAGGACTATTTTGGGAAGAATATTCGAGAATACAATTAAGGAGATTTGTATTTATTTTGATGTATAGAGCATTTTATTTCGAGATAAATAGTTGTATTATTTCGAGAGACTTTGTTGTATTTAATTTGGAGATTTGAGATTAATGGATTCTCTCATTTTTTATTGTGGGTTTTTAAATTCTCTATACTTTTTGATTGATGGATTTAGTTTAGTTTTATCACAGTAGCGCGCTGCTCTCTCTCCCCGAGCGGACGGGGTGTTACAATTGACTGATCCACTTTCCACGCGTCGTGCTACTATTGGAGGTGTATCCCCCCCCCACCCCCCCCCCACCCCCAATAATAACCCCTTATGTCCCAGTTCAGCTAAGTTGACATTGAGATGAGTTGGGAGCCAGTCCGTGGTCTCTTCAAACATGTGTAGTCGTCAATGTGAACTAGACTAGCATGCTTTGAATTGTCGTTCAACTTTTAAGTATTCTTTAATTGATATGCTTGCCTTTGGAAGGTCTCTGAGGAATGCTTTACTTGAGTTGAGAGACGTTCGATTGATATGTGTACCAAACTAAATTATGTCGAGCTGCCTACGTACCCTCATGGGATCAGGTCGATCGTAGTTTGCTCTTCTATTTTTTTGTATGGTCTGATTGAAGAGGTCAACCACAAGCCTCTAAGAACTCATGTGTCGATTCTTTCTCGAGCATGCACTTATTCTAGGGTATTCTCCAGTATTAGGATTTTTGTATACTCCAAATGGAGAGGCTGACCACAGGCCTATAAAGCACTCGTGCGTCGAGGCTTGCTCACGCGTGTACTTAGTCTAGGGTATCATGTTGTATTATGAATTTTGTATAGTCCAATTGGAGAGGCGAACACAGGTCTATTAAGAACTTGTTCATCGAGGCTTGATCAGGCGTGCACCTAGTCTAGGGTATCTCCATGTGTTAGGATTTTTATATGGTTTAATTGGAGAGGCCTACCACATGTCTATTAAGAACTCGTGCGCCGAGGCCTTATGAAGCACGCACTAGTTTAGGGTATCACCCTGCATTAGGATATTTGTATGGTCCAATTATAGAGGCCGACCACATGCCGATTCTTGTGCACCGAGGCTTTCTTGGGCATGTAACTAGTCTAGGTTATCTCCCTATGTTAGGACTTTTGTATGGTCTAATTAGAGAGGCTGATCATAGGCCTATTAAGAACTCATGTGCTAAGACTTGTTCGCATGTGCACCAAGTCTAGGGTATCTCCATGTGTTAGGATTTTGATATGGTCCAATTGGAGAGGTCAACCACATACCTATTAAGCACTCGTGAACCGAAGCTTGTTCAGGCGTGCACCTAACCTAGGGTATCTCCCTGTGTTGGCATTTTTGTTTGATCCAATTGAAGATGCCGACCACAAGCCTATTTAGCAATCGTGCATCGAGGCTTGCTCAGGCATGCACCTAGTCTAGGGTATCTCCCTATATTAGGATTTTTATATGGTCTAATTAGTGAGGCCCACCAGAGGGCTATTAAGCATTCCTACGTCGAGGCTTGCTCGAACAACTATTATCAATGAGGACTATTTAAACCTACTCGCCACAAAAAACCAATCTCGTGGTTTTTAAACTTGATTCCCAATTTCTCTTACTTGAGTAGCATTGTAGTGAATGTTTTCACATGTTAACATTGCCACGGATCCCCTAATTAGGGATGCAAAGAGAAGATGAATAATTATAACGCCCGACCATCCATCGAGACTCTATTGCGAGTCATGTTGACCATTTATCTGGTGTTGAAATAAGAAGATCTAATGATTATTATCCTTAACCACCCATCAGGGATAAGATTAGAAGACCAAATAATATGAAGCCCGTCCATCCATCGGTACTCTGATTCAGTATAATGTCGATTATCTCACATATTTGAGATAACATCCCCCACCGTCCATCGGGGAATTTTTGTAATGAAAAATATCACGTGATCATCCTCCGAGCTTGATACAAATAATAATTATCTCGCCTAACTACCTATTTGGGTTCAATAAGAATTGCCTTGACCAACCATCCCTTGGGGTTAAAATGCAACTTGTGCGGTAGATATATTCGGGACTAAGATAATAATATATGTGTAGACACCCCATCCTAGCATCCCCCTAAGCACCTCCTTCAGCCTCTAGCACTCATACTTTCACTATAAAGCCTAGGCCATACTCCGAGTATCGATTTAGAGACCATCGGCCAATTTTTATCTCCGTTTGGCTTCACTCAACTATTTAACCTGAGCGAATATCATTGAATACTGCAAAGGCTCTGAATCCTGTTTTTAACAGTCCATCCCTTACGTGAATCGTCCCTACAGTTCGGACGAATGATCCGTTTTACTCCGAAGGATCATCGAGCGCTTTTAAGCCTCGTTTGACCTTAGTTAATTCTCTAAACCAAGCGAAACTCATGAAATCTTAAGGGGAACTAAATCCCTTTTCCAATGCCCCGTCCCATGAACGAATCATCCTTACAGTTCGAACAAACAACCCGTTTCCCTCCGAAAACCTCTTGTCCAAAGACCATCGGGTGTTTTCCAGCCCCGTTTAACTTCAGTCAAATCTAGGACCCAAAAATGGCTCAACAGAATCTTAAAATGATTTGAATTACCTTTCCAATGGTCCACCATGTGCACGATTTGGACTTACGATTTTATTGCCATTTTTTTGAAAAAACCGTTCCGGGCTGCCTATATGGACCTCAGGAACCCTGCCTATCGGTAGGGCGTCCTTTTCCTTACCCAATAAGGTAGGACTTATGCCGATAGGCAGTACATGGGACATACCGATCGTCACCCCCCTTGGACCCTATAAAAAGGGACATGACCTCACCCTATAAGGCACAACTAGACCCCTCTCGAAAAATTAGAGAACATTCTCCTCATAATCATAGCCTTTCCCTTTCCCAAATATTCCATTTTCCCATATCTTCTTACCTCATATCCTTACCTCACTTGGTAATTCGGCTCAACTCTCTACATCACTTCCATACCACCTCAAAATCAGCAGACTTTCATTCCAAAGTCAACAACAAGCATCCATAAGAAGGTCTATTTCTCCACCCCTTTTTTGGTTTATCCATTTTGAGTGTTATTATCTTAGTTATATTTTGTGCATTTGTTTCATTATCTCACATCCACTAATATTTACTATTTATTAGTATTATTGCATATAACCTATTTTCATAAAAAAAAAAGAAAAAAAAAAGTTTATCCTTAAATTCCAAAAGCAGGATTTCCAATTTTACCTATTCGCTCTTAAAACATATTTTCCTCACATACAAGGAGTCCCACAATTGGATTTATGGGTAACACCCACCCGTATGCTATTTTCAAACTACATAGACTTTGATGCCCCTTGGGCTATGTTGTCATCTTGGGTCAATCCCGAGATTCGGGTCATCCTCTATTTTTCATTTTATACTTCTTTCATATCTTTTTACATTTATTTTATGAGTTTTAAACTCCTACTTACTTGTGTTTCATCCAATTTACATTCTTCCAGAGAGATTTATGATTCGCCAAATACTTACATAATATTTTTGTTGTTATTTTTGGGTACACTCCTACGAATGAGCCCGCTCCATCCCTTTCATGACGTGAGTTGGATGATTTCATTCTCCCATTATTTATATTATAGACATGTAAACACATATCACATAGCTAAAAAGTAGAAGATTAACCTTAGCCCATGAGAGTGGAATGGGTGCCTAACACCATCCCATTTCGTAACTTAGTCCCTGAACCTTCAAACTATTTGGTTTTACATGCATCAGTTTTACTTTGATGTCGTTCTTTAGAGGCACCGACATTCTTTTGCTTATTTTGAGCAAAAAAAGGTTGTCAACTCTATCTCTTCGTGTTACCCCCATTCGACGATGGCTAACTATGTATATGCACGCCCCGAAGGAATACGACCCTGGATGGACACAGTGGAGACCCCACTAGGGACTTTTATTAGAGGACTAGACTTTATTTCTATATAGGTGTTATTCTTTGCTCTCCTACTTTTCTACATGTGTGGATATGCTCCCAGTTGCCGATCGCATACCCAACTTTGGCTTGGCTCCCTATTGGCTTCGATCTTCATCAAATTGCCCAAAAAATACACTACTTCTTTTGCTACTTCAATCAAATTTGGGATCTACCTCTGCAAGATACCATGGAGAATACCAATTAAACACCAAATTATCACATAGATCTAATAGCCATCCTATCCCAAATCAGCGCCAATATTGATATCCTTCAAACTGATTGATATGACAAATATAGCACCCCGCCGCGGATAGGTACTCATACATGGGCGGGCTTATAGGCCGCGGCCCTAACCAACAGGGTGCGGCCCTAACCAACTCGCGTTACATACACAGGCCGCGGCCCCTCCCTTGGAGGGCCCGACACCTTCTGTTCAGCATATGGTGCCGCACTTATCATCTATCTTATAGGCCGCATCCCTCTCCACTGCAACCAACTACGGACCATGTGCTCCTAGCACGTGACACCTCACATCACTCTTATAAATAGAGGACCGCACCTCGAAATAAGGGATGGATTTCCTCTCCTCTGGAACAGTCTCTACAACGCTTGCTTAAGCCTCGCACGGCTCTCCCCGTACGACCTCAACATACGACTTGGGGGCTACGTGGCCTGACCTCCGGCACACCCGGAACCTCGACAGCCATGTATTCTCCCTATTTCTCATACTTGTACGCCTCTCTAGGCAGGTTTATATTGTAAAGTGCATCGTATATAATGAGAACGGAGCAACACAGTGGACGTAGGCCTATTTTAAGGGCTGAACCACTCTATACCTTATTTTCTATCTATTTACTTGCTTTATCAACTTATTCTACACTTACACTTGATCTGCTGGTACGAGATCTACCTGTGTACGATTTCTCGTATCATCAGTTTGGCGCCGTCTGTGGGAACGAGATATTTCAATCTTGTTTCTCTACATTTTGAGTTCATAAACACCTTATCTTACACATGGGGATCCTTTGGATCAGAATCTCATGTGTGAATTTTGGTTAGTTGAGCTCTGCTTCATATTCACCCCTTTGATGGTTATTTCTCAAGTCCAGATCTACTCTTGGACCTCTGTTTCATAACTTTAAATCTGTTTTGCATTCCCCGATGATATCGTTCCACCTAGATGGTGCTGAAAAGCACGATGGGTTTTAACCCCAAAAAGATGAACGATTAGGGAAGGATTGTACCTATTCCTGTTTTATTGTACATGGCCTGTGATCTAGGGTTTATCGTTCAAGCTGTGCCACTTTGTGCATCGAGAGGTTATGTCCTCATGAACAAACCCTAGTAGGTATGCTTTCTGTAAGCGCCGGGAGGAAAACTCGGCCCTCAGGAGTAAGTGTGATTGCTCCTTGCTGCCTATGAGGGGATGCGACTAGACAGTGAAAATGTCTTATGGCCGCGACCTCTACCAGCGTAGCTGTTTAACAAGCTTCAAAAATTGCGAAGCGGAATCGGAGGAGCACTGGCTCTAAATTGGAATCAATTTAGGCCGCGGCAGTATATCTATGTGCTATGGCCGGCGGCCGCGGCAGTAAGCCCATGTGGCAGTGCAAACGCTGCATCCCCATTTTTCTACTTGGTTACTCCACTATTTGTGAGATTACTTACTGCTGTTAGTTTTGTCTCAGATTATATATATATTTTGTAAAAGACTAACAAAAGCAGAGGATGGAAGGAGAGTCCAGTCAAAGCACAGAAGTCAAAGACGAAATTGTGCAGCTGTACAGCCATCTCAACCATCTGTATGACAGCCATGCCTCGCTCCAGACCCAGGTCAACTACCTAACTCAGAGGGTACTCATGCTAGAAGCCGCGGCCTCACCCAATACGGGCGCGGCACTCATCTCAGCAGCACCCGCGTGCTTGACGACCGCGGCATCTTCAAAGGATGCAGCTGTAGAGGCAATCAGCGGCCAAAAGAGGAAGGCAGAGAAGAAGTCAGGGCCCTACACCCCGCTGGCCTACCCGATTGAAGTGATACTTGAGTACATCAAGGAAGATCAACTTTTGAGGTGGCCAGAAAAGCTGAAAACTCCGCCCCACAAGAGAAACAAAGCCGCTCAGTGCCAATTCCATCAGGACCATGGCCACGAAACGGAGCAGTGCTACGCTCTGAAGGATGAGATCGAAAGACTAATTGGGCAAGGGATGCTGAGGAGGTTCCTCAAGAATGATTAAAGGCTGCAGCCAGACCTAACATAGGCCGCAGGCCACATCTCTCCCTTAGTTTTTCTGTTTTTCAGATCTTTCTGTTTATGTTTGAGGAAGCTCATTACAGCCTTTATCTTCAAGATTTTATGTTTTATTAGCAAAGTCATCAGCTGAAACATACATATATAAATATATGGATTAGCAAATTTTGCCATATCTCATTCCTCTCTTGTTTTCATAATTTGTCATCTCACAAGAAGACCTTTTGTCTTAAACAGATTCCAAGGGAAGAATAACACATTATCTTGGAAGATTATTACTATTTTGGGATGCACCTATGGAGGGATTGCGGTCTTAATTAGCTCAAAAGTTCCCCTCACGATGTGCAACTGTATCTTATCATATGATGATTACAATCATGAAAGCGTCCGAGGATTCAAGGAGCTTTTATTAGCCACGGGGGCTTACAATGCCTGTTCTCATCTCTTGGGACGCGTCATCAAGCCGGGAGGCTTATAATCTCTGGCTATGGAGGGCTTTGTGTATATCAGTAGCTGTGGGCGACTTAATAACATAGCCCAGCCTGGAGAGGCTTGATAGTGTCTCACGCATTAGCTGTGGGTGGCTTCATAACATAACCCAGCCTGGAGAGGCTTGATAATGTCTCACACATTAGCTGTGGGTGGCTTCATAACATAACCCAGCCTGGAGAGGCTTGATAGTGTCTCACGCATTAGCTGTGGGTGGCTTCATAACATAACCCAGCCTGGAGAGGCTTGATAATGTCTCACACATTAGCTGTGGGTGGCTTCATAACATAACCCAGCCTGGAGAGGCTTGATAGTGTCTCACGCATTAGCTGTGGGTGGCTTCATAACATAACCCAGCCTGGAGAGGCTTGATAGTGTCTCATATATTAGCTGTGGGCGGCTTAATAACATAGCCCAGCCTGGAGAGGCTTGATAGTGTCTCATATATTAGCTGTGGGCGGCTTAATAACATAGCCCAGCCTGGAGAGGCTTGACAGTGTCTCACACATCAGCTGTGGGTGGCTTCATAACGTAACCCAGCTGGGAGAGGTTTGATAGTGTCTCACATGTTAGTGCTTGGTGACATGACCCAGCGCGAGAAGATTGGGAAACACCAGCATATGTCTACAAAGGCACATCGTTCAGATGAACCGGAAATGTGCCGCACCCCACCGGTACGGTTGCAGAGCTCTAAGAGCCACTCATCCGTGAAAGCGCTGAGACACTAACATCTAGAGGCATGAGAGGGTTACAATGTCGAATGCCACGGTGGAAGAGAATCAATTGTACCAAGTCTAAGGGAAGAGTTTGCTTCATGATTCATGTTGATTGTGGGACAACAAAAGGCAAACAGTTCAGACAACTGGGTGCAATGAAGGCGGATGGAGACGCATGCAATCAGCAAGTCCCAGCCTTGAAATCAGGACCGCGGCAACCAGGCGAAGACATTTATATGGCATGGCATAATGAAGAGCCGCGTCTTGCACACAGCTACCTCGTGACCGCTAAATCCTTACTTCAAAGACGTCGCACTATCTATATGTCCGCGGAAATGGGATTTTAATCAATATACGAATTCGATCTCTGTCCGCGGACTTAAAATATTATGTTTATCTGGACACGGATGCGTTTTCAAATATGCGGCAGTTACGATGAATCATTCATTATAAACAGGCAATGTAAGAGAGCAAGGAATGGAAAGATAAAAATCATGTACAAAGTAGTCAATATGGCCGCAGCCTTGATATTAATATTCAAGATTACAGAAAGGAGGCCGCAGCCACAAATGCAGATTACAAAAAGAAAGGACGCAGCCCTGAATTAATGATGAGCTCCAGAAATGGACTGAATTTAAGAGGCTGCGTCATCATCTTCATCATCATCTTCTCCATCCGCGGCAGACTCTGTCACTCCTTCCGCAGCCGCTGCTTCGGCCTCCGCCTTCATCCTTGCCCTCTCTTCCGCCGCGGACTTAAGCTCAGCGATGCACTCATGATGCTCGGCATCGCTCAACTTCCAGGCCAGGACCCTCTCCTTGGTTTCGGGGAAGTTCTTTACAAATCTCTGCCGCAGCTCCTGGTAGCCGCGAAGGTAAGCCCTGTTGTTGACAATAAAGAAGTCCTTGGAGCCTTTAAATGACTCCACGGCGTGATCTATGGCAAGCTGGAGGGATTCACCATGATCAGCCTCCAATCTTTTTATTTCCGCGGCGTGGCTTGCTGCATCCTGGGCAGACTTGGACTCCAGCTCCTCATATTTCTTTTGAAGAAATATAAGCTTGTTATTGGCAATCTCTGCAGCTTGGGCAGCTTCCGCGGTTTGAGCCTGCGAGGCTTTTAGGGATTCCGCGGCTTGTATGAAATTTTGCTCCGCTTCCTCCCTTTCCTTGTCTGCCTTCTCCAAGTTCATTTTTACCGCCTGAAGAGCCGCGGCAGCAGAACTCTTCCCAGCTTCAAATGAAGAGGTCCGTGCAGCCTGCAAGTCCGCGGCATGGGCACTCTTCTCGATCTCCTTCAGCCTGTACAAGGCCTCGTACTTCCTCTTCTGAACAACAATCACATCCGCGGCCTGAAATAAAGAGGAAATATGAAAAATACATATGGTGCAAAAGTTGAAAGAATGACGACAGGTACGTACCCTCAGAAGGCTGTGGAGGCCGCAGTCCTCTAGGTCTTCATGATCTTCGCCAACTAACCTATCTAGGTCCGCGGCATCCAGTGCACGCTTCATTCTCCGTGCAGCCTTTGCAGTGGTGTCCCAAGAGGAATTGGGGTCGGGCTGCCTCAATTGGGGTCTTGGTCTTCCATCAGGCCCGGACTCTCCGCGGAATTGTGGGGGCGGCAAGTTAGCGTTAACCCCCACAACAGCTGGCGGTGGAGGAGATGATGGATGAAGGGGCACATCGGTTGACATCAAGCCCACCGCAGCCAGGTTTTCCCCTATGTCGTCATCGAATTGGTCATGTGGAAGGCCGTCATTAACCACCTGCTCTGCGGCAGGATCAGTCGCCTTATTTGCAGTGACCGCGGCTTGGGCAGCATTATTTTCTTCGGAGGGAGCAGTGGCAGGTCCCTTGGCCTTGGATCTCTTCCTTTTTCTGCTCCGCGCAGTATTATTGAGGACCACCGCGTCCTCGTCCATCTCCGCCAATTGTGCGTTCAGCAACTCCCTGTCCACTTCCTCACCTGAAAGGGAGAAACAATGTTAAGCACAAGCATTTGAAGAACTCAAAAATCAAGTTGTAATCCGCAGATTAAAAGTTACCTTCCACGGCCATTTTCAGGGGGATCGACTTATTAGGGAAGAAGCCTGCGTTGAATATAGTGGCAGAGGTCACTAGAGTGCTGAATCTCTTCTTATCAGCAGAAACAGCCGCGGCCTCGGCAACTCTCCTCTCCTGCCGCGGGTTGAGTTGCAAATTGTCAAGGACTGCAGAAGACATTACAAGGGTTAGTATAAAAAAGTGGCAAGTTATAAATAGGGGACGCGGCTATTAAAAAGATACCTAGTTTGGATGGGGTCCCCCATCGCTGCGGCATTTGAAAAGACCTCTCCCTCTCATTCTCTTCAGGGTGGAACTCCCACCCCTCTCCAGAAAGGAAAAAGTACTTCCCTTTCCAGTTCTTTACACTGGTTGGCCTCCCAGTATATAGGGTCTCATCCCTGCCGCGGATGGAAAAGTAGTAGTAGCCCGCGAACTTTACAGAGTTCTCTTTCGGGCGGTAGAAATGGAAAAACTCCGCGGGAGTAATGTCCTTTTTGAACAAATTCTCCCAAAGAACGACCGCGGCAAGAACAGCTCTCCAGCCGTTGGGATCTAACTGGGCTGGGGCCAGTTTCATGGTTTGAAAAAGTCGACGGATGGGAACAGGAACAGGCAACCGCAGCCCGTAAATAAATGCATGAAGTGGAAAGCATATCCCATCAGTGAGTGCCGTGCACGGCCTTTGGTTCGCGGCAGGAGCTGAGCATATCAAATTTGATGGAAATTCGAAGGACTCCGCTACCTGGTCGACCCAATCTTGGGTCATGATGCTGTGGATGCCAAGAGCAGCTAAGGGTCGCTCAGCCCTCCCAGACGTACCATCTGGGGGGTCTCTAGATTCCGCGGCAGTACCTCCTGCCCCCAGTGGATGATTGCTCGAATTGGCTTCTTCCTCCATCGGCACGGACTGAAAATCAAGCTTAGAATCAGAGTCCGCGGAATCAGAATCTAATGTTATGCAGTTGGGGCAATCCTTCAATTGGCAAGACCCTATTGATCTTAAGGGGGGCACGAAAGAGAGTTCAGGAGGAGAAGTCCCAAAGTGCTTTGCCCAAAAGCCCTTCAGAAAGTTGTCTGGGTCAAAGCTCATATGGCTGCAGCAGTACCTGAAAAGCAGAGACCGCAGTTAGGTGCCGCAGCCAATATGGTCCTAAAAAGCTCCTAGGAAGCCGCGGCAGGATTATTAATATGATTAAAGTGGAGTAGCAAGATGGGCTAAACATGCCAAGTGTTGGGTTCTAGAGCCCTAAAGGATGTTTGTAGCCGCGGACTAAAGTTATTGAGATGAAGACAAATTCTGGGTAGCCGCGGAACCTAATCTAAAACTGAGTCACTACAGGCTGCAACCTTTATTTAATACTGGTTACAACCCTTATTTACTACATGCCGCAGATGATTTTTATTAAGCAATGAAGGATATGTTGACTGAGCAGCTCTAAGTTATTTAAGAAATTATTTCACTCCGCGGCCTCAAACACAAACAGGTAATTACTTCAACCGTTGTAAATCCGAAGATCAAAACCCTAGAACACTCAAGAACACAATGGGAACTCAGAAGCCCTAAAGTTTAACCCTAAACTGCAACATTGATGTTCTATTCAAAACCTATTACCCAGTACAAATCCCAAAACAACTATGTAGAAAAGAGCATGGCAAATCTAATACGAAGGAGAATACATGATTCTAGGTTGAGATATTTACGAATGCAGAAGTTAAAGAACTGTTAAAAGGTTGATGGGTGGAAAAGTTACCTTTTAATGAAGAAACCGGCGGTGCTCAGCCTTCAACCACCACGGAACCGCCACACACCGCTTTCGAAAGTCGCCGGAAAACGCAAGAACAAGGAGGAACAGAATTTTCTCTCAAGGTTTTGAAAATGTAAAGAAGTCCACGGCCAGAAGCCATTTATATAAGGGAACGCGGAAGATGAAACGTCGCCTCGATCAGGCCGCGGCACGTCATGCAACACCGCTGCCTGGGATCAAACAGGCCGCAACATAATTCAATAAGCACGAAACATCTCTCAGCATCCGCGGTTGGTACATAATTCAGCCGCAGCCCCAACATTCTACCAATTGGCACTACGGCTTGGGGGCTTATTGATATGACAAATATAGCACCCCGCCGCGGATAGGTACTCATACATGGGCGGGCTTATAGGCCGCGGCCCTAACCAACAGGGTGCGGCCCTAACCAACTCGCGTTACATACACAGGCCGCGGCCCCTCCCTTGGAGGGCCCGACACCTTCTGTTCAGCATATGGTGCCGCACTTATCATCTATCTTATAGGCCGCATCCCTCTCCACTGCAACCAACTACGGACCATGTGCTCCTAGCACGTGACACCTCACATCACTCTTATAAATAGAGGACCGCACCTCGAAATAAGGGATGGATTTCCTCTCCTCTGGAACAGTCTCTACAACGCTTGCTTAAGCCTCGCACGGCTCTCCCCGTACGACCTCAACATACGACTTGGAGGCTACGTGGCCTGACCTCCGGCACACCCGGAACCTCGACAGCCATGTATTCTCCCTATTTCTCATACTTGTACGCCTCTCTAGGCAGGTTTATATTGTAAAGTGCATCGTATATAATGAGAACGGAGCAACACAGTGGATGTAGGCCTATTTTAAGGGCTGAACCACTCTATACCTTGTTTTCTATCTATTTACTTGCTTTATCAACTTATTCTACACTTACACTTGATCTGCTGGTACGAGATCTACCTGTGTACGATTTCTCGTATCATCACTGATGTCCGAGAGATGCAGTGACATCGATCCCAGACTCCAGAAACTCATGAAACTGAGATCCTCCTTCCTCATTCTATGGGTTCACCTTACCCAAAGCCTATTTGGGTCCCGAAGGAATACCACTATGTCCCTCATTCCCCACCTGCAAACAGGCCGCTACCTACTCAGTTCCTGATTCTAAACATCGCCTAGTCAAGTGCTAATCTTCTAGTACCCATGGATCCCAAATAAGAGGAATTAAATAAGGTCAAGGAAGACCTCAAGATGCTATCAAAAATGCTTGCCAAGTTCAGATCTCCGGGAACTATATGGAATACACCCACATATCTCCCTACCCTAAGTCCAGGTTCCCAGAAAAGTTTAAGATACCTGACATCGAGAAGTTTGGGTGCAGTGGTCCCCCAATTGTTCACCTATATAGGTATCACCAAACCTTGATCTCCTCGGTGCCTCAAAAGAAATAATGTCCTAAACATATAAGAAGACCTTAAAATAAAGTTCTCTCTAATGGTTCTTGTCTCTCAAAGAATCTATAATTCATAATTTGGAAGATGTAGCCCAGGAATTCATATATCATTAGAAGTATAACGAAGAGTTAGAGGTCATTCACAAAGACCTATAGCTGCTAAAGTAAAACCCAGGGAATCATTACATATCTTAATTGGAAGGTGGAGAGAGAAAGACACCACTATAACTAACAGGCCCTTAGAGGAGGAACAAGTGAGAATTGTGAAGAAGAATTCTTGCCTCATATTCGAGAATCCATGGGAGGATAGTACTATCTACGCTTTCGATCACTCTGAGAGGTTGGTGTGTAAATCTAAGAAGGTGTCACCAAAGTGGAGTCTGAACCAAAGAAGTTGACCAGATAATTTACACCTCGTAAATATGAAAATCCCGTTAATGCCTCAGGTTTAACCATCAATAACATAAACAACCTGGTACCTCTTGGGCATCAGAATTTCTCCAAAATCTTGCCAAAAATAGGACATCTAACTCCATGCTCCCCAGTTAAAAGTTTACCAGCATCTGTTAGCCCGAAATCTCATCAAACCATAGGAACCTCGACCATTACTAAATCCACTCCCTAAAAATTCAAACATGATGCTCTCTATGAATTTCATCAAGTCACAGACCACACCACTGACCAATACTTTCATCTCAGAAATGTGATCTTAGTCCTGATAGATTAGGGTATCATTGCCCCTCTAGATAATCCCAAGCCCAACACCACTCACAACCCTCTTTAATAACATGGAACTATTAGTAACGTCATCTTCTTAAAAGGAAGCCCTGAGTTTGACCCTTCTACCTAAATTGTACCTATCAAAGCACCCATCATCCCCGAAGTCTTACCCAAACCTCACAAGGTTCGTCCTTTCACCTGTACCCTACATAATTTGTTGATTAAACTCTATCACTCCTTATGAGAGCTTGTATTTCTGTTCGCACCCGATCAGAGGAGAGAGACATGAAACTACCTATTATGCTCGACAAAATCCAAAAGTTTGGGTTGAAATTCCCTGCAGAAATGTTAATTGACTAATAAAAATTCAGTGGACTATTCATGGAAGCCCAGAAGTGGGCTCGAGAATCAGATGAGTGGGTGGTGTCCCATTGAGGAACTCAGTTTAGATGACATTGTATAGATCATGACCGATGTATTTCACTAGACAAAGGAAATCTATAGCATCTTTGAGTTTTTCACCTCTTTGAAACTTCAGGGACGGTTAGTCCCATCACTTGTATATTTTTTTACGAAATGAGAAGATTTATATGATGAGGACATAGAAGTTGTTGAATGCATTAATTACTCTTAACAAGAAGACATCGTATCCACTAGATAGGGGAATAACTTCAATAGCTCAAATGATGAACTGAATCATGAAGAAGCTAGTTCAGTTATCGATTTGTGTGGAATGATCTCTTTTGAAGATTTATAGGGGAAATTATCAATGTATCCATTCAGCCCGAAGTAGATGAATTCACAGGGTTCTTATTCTTCCCCGCCTCTGTGAACCACATGACCAGATTAGGGTGGTACTATAAAGATTCGATTCCCCATTACACCAGAGTAGACAAAGGAAATGGAGTTATCGAAGAGTTACCAATGCCAGAAATAACCGTTGAAGAAAGAAAAGTCCTTAATTAGCTCAAAAAACCCAATCCAACATAACCTTATGGGGACTCTTCATGTCCTCTCAACTTCAATGAAATGTCTAGATAAATCTCCTCACTGGACCCGCAGTTTTTACTTTTACTACTCCTGAAGAAGCCGTGAATATGGTTGGATCCTTAACCTCTACCAGAATCCTCTCTTTTCCTGAAGAAGAAATCCTAAAATTCGGCCCTGATCACAACTATGCCCTAAACATCTTCGTTAAAGTTTTGGAAAGACTGTCCCGCTGTCACTTGTCGACAATGGATCCACTCTCAATGTTTATCCACTTAGTTCCTTCAACTTATTGGGATTGAAAGTCTATGATCTCACTCCCACATCCGTTGTCATGCGTGCGTATGACAACACTCGTAGAGATGTAATGGGTTATAGAAAACTCACACTAGGGGATGTACCTATCAACCCTTTAATCGAGTTATTAGTCATCAATATGCCCGCCTATTTCAATCTACTCCTTGGTCACCTATGGCTCCACAACATCTAAGGGGTGTGCTCTTTTCTGCATAAAAAACTAAAATTATTTGCAACAGGCCAAGTTATAACCATACTGGGGGATGATGACAATTCTAATAGTACCATCACTAGTAATCCACTATTGGATATTCAGCATAGTACTAATGATATTCTCCTCTTCGATTTCAGAATTAATCCACTCCTTGTCGCAGCAAGGGATATCACTAAAGATCGAGTTTATCTAGAGCACAGCCCTCATAACAACGTCAATGTAATTTAGATGTTCAAGAAAATCCACTTTATGCCCGGAATGGGGATAGGGAGATGCAAGCAAGGAATCCTTCATCCCATAATCCTCAAAAAAGCCTTTCCCCCATGTGTCCTGGGCTACCAACCTTCACCGGCTGAACTTAAAACACTTCTTCGATTGTGATCGAAGAGAAATCTAGAGGATGCAAAGATTGTTTCGGGGGACACTATGAACAAAAGGTTTGCCAAAGAGGATGAAGACTTCACCTTTTGTATATTCTCTAAACTGTGGTGTGATTACATTGAAAAGAAGATGAAATTGGGGCTAAAGACCTTCTTTCAAGACAACAACACTTGGGACGAACACCGAAAACATGAAATACAACCTCTTACCTGTAACACCCCGTATTTCTGAGTATATGGAATTTAATTAGATTGTTATTTTAAATTACACGTGTGATATAATTTAATTGAATTAAGTATTAATTTTTTATTTAAAAAATTAATCAGGAGAGATAATAATTAATATTTACGTAATAAAGTTACTAAGGGAATAGTAAATAACTTGTGATAATTATTATACATCATAGCGAGTGATATCGACATGATTGTATTATATCTTAACTGGGATTCGCGTGTTGACTATATTGAGGTCGAGATAGAAAATTTATGTAGAGTGACTTGGATGTCGATTTCGAGGTCACGAATGATTCCAAATTGGTCAAAATAGTCGGAATAGTGTACTCGGGTGTACTGTTTGGCTCCCGGGGCAATTTTAGACCGACCCAGCATTTCGATCACTTAGGATCCTAGGGTAGATGGAATTCTGAGTGTTATATTATCCCCTCTGAGTTGTGTTCTAGGGTTATAACACTTGGGATAGAAAGGATTCCATAGGATAGGAAAAGGAGACGAGATCTAGGCCATTCCACACCTTTTCACACCACGAACGTTGCTGAATTCAAGATCGGAGCAAAGAAAGGACATTCTCACCATCCAAGAACATAAATCAGACCTACTTGATCAAGGCAAGTGTTTATCTTGCATTACTTTGAGCATTTTATAATACGCATGCAATATAAGGTCTAGTTTTGTGAGTTATTCGATGATTCTTAGGATTTGGGTGGGTAAAATTCATAATTCGAGGTAGAAATTCATGTAGAACAAATCCATGTATGTAGATAACAAAAAATTAGAGGATATGGGATAATTAATATGAAAAAAATCTGGGTAAATTGATGTATATGCATGAAGAACACATACACTAGGGTGTTGATCTGTTCTTGGGTATATTTCTTATAGTCTTTATGTGTTATTTATGTTAAAAATTGTCCCTAGACCTATATTTAATGTTTGGGTATATTGGATGGGAGTTTGGGGAAGTATTATAGAGTTTTGATAAAATTTTAATGGTGTAAACTCATAACAGCAATGAAAAAGAGGATACAGTCAGGTGTGAATCGATACGGTTTGAAGACCAAATCGATTCGATGGGCGAATCGATTTGGAGTCCCTACCGAACCGATTTGGCTACCCAGTTTTAATGAGTTTTCCCTTTTATGTTATATTTCCTCATGAAATTAATTACAGGAAACTTTGGTGATAGTTTAATAATGTACAAATACGAATAGAAGGTCAATAGACGTTTAGTAAATGCTCGATTAATCTTAATGCAGGTAATCATGTGATTGGGATCGATGATAGTCAACCGATTGAGATGTGTATCGAGAATTTACGAATTAGGTAACATGAAGAGTAAACCATGACCTAATGTAAATACCAGTAGTATACAGATGTGTTAACTACTGAAATAACTTAAAGGATAATTAGGACCCTTCGGGTGGTGAGTGATACTCGAAAAATATGAGAATAATAATATGTGTGAATTACTAGTACGTTGAGTATTCGAGAGATATAAATAACAAGTACGGGATATATTATAGGTTGTGTGTATACCTACACTGATGATATATATATATATATATATATATATATATATATATATATATATATATATATATATATATATATATATATATATATATATATAAGTTATTTGAATACCTATTATGTGATTTGTTATGTGTGTGAACATACCTACGCTGCATGCTATCACAGGAGGTTCCGCGCAGAGGGCGATCCCATCTTGGCGATTATAGCGAGTCCTGGATGTGTGCTCCATAACATAGTACTTAGGGGAGCTCACTATGTGTTGTGTAATAGTGGGACTGGTAGCTCATTTGTGTACATTAGGTATATGCATATCATAAAGGCTTATAACTATGTTAGACTTCATTGTGTGTTATTGATTTATGGTTCGAGGATAAATTCTGAGCCGGTAGTCCCTGATTTAGTATGAGAAGTACATGGACTTAACAGTGGAGTACGCCTGCATCGCGGAGGCCATTCCGGGAAATGTTGTAGTTGTATATATATTATAGTGTGACATATATGTGACACCCCGCCTAATTAAATACCGGGCGATCACTCCTTTATTAAATTAAATCAAGGTAAACAGTTGGTTCATCCTCAGCATCACTGTCGATAAAAATAATTTTTTTAAAATTTAACACCCTAGATAATTAAGCTAAGTGTCAAAACCATTTTCATACATACTTTCCAAATTTTATTTAAAGAAAATCATTTATTTTATTAACAACATTCAATAAGTAAGAATAACACCACATTAAATATCTGCAACATAGTCCAATTAATTTAAAACATTCGCCAATCGAATGTCATAATGCGAAATATAAAGTTACACCATCAAACTGAATAAAACCCATAGTAACAATACTGGAAATAACTGAAATACAAGTGTCCAATATCAACGGAATAATGGAAAGAGCTACACATGCTCAACTAAATGAAAGTACTAAGAGTGGATCCGAATGAACGAAGTCGTCTAATCAAGAGACCTGCAACTCCCACCTAAGTTGCAGTGCGTTCCTTCCAAGAGATCCTAAGCAAGACGCCCCTGTGGCTGGGCACCTGTAATACATACATATATATACAAGAGAGAGAGAGAGAGAAACGGGTCAGAGCCCGAAAGTGTGTTTGATTTAAAATACGTTTAGCAAGTATTTAAATTGATACAGGCCAATGCAACAACATATTAGAGCGACACTCTCTTGATAAATTCTCACCTCTCTTCTAATGTGCACGCCTATCGTACTAACCTTCCCAACGGGTTATCTTATCATTTTATCATACTAACCTTCCCAATAATTTAGCTTATCTTAACTTACTCATAAGATTTCAAAACCGAACAAAATCATCGTTTAAAAAGATACTTCCAATTAGAAACACAACTCTCGTTTTAGCTTTATTAATTTAAAATGTTTCCCAGTGTCATATTATACTTTCACAAAACAAGTATTTACTATTTGAGTCATCAACCATGTCCTACTTATTAAATCACAGTAGGCAGTTTCAAGTTTCCAAATCTCGTATATATATATTAACTACTCGTATAATATATATATAATAACAGCACCCCAAATAAAAATATGGTGCGTGCATAATCTACTATCCAAAACCCCATATCACTCATATTAAGGGGAATACAATCGGAATCACTCTCGAATTGTATTAACACATACACAAACAAAATTGAGGCGAAGAATAGATTCCAAGTCTCTAAGAGGATGGCACATGCTTGCGTCTCTTAGGACCGTCTGAACTATCACGTCGATAGCCTATACCAAGGACATCTATCTTCTAGGGTACAAGTCAATATCCCCCATAAAGGTCCCATCGAGATAAGACTGTCCCAGCGCGGTAACGTCAGGGATAGCAAGTAGCGTGGGCATGATTTTCACATGTATATAATATATGTACACACAATCATATAAATATACCACTTTTATCATATTAAGGTAGGTTCCCCTCGTCACCCATAATTACTACATTTATCCTTAATTTCACATTATTAGTATTACGTATAAGGTTTCATCTCTAACCTTAACTCGAAGAGTTTTCTCACTTATTACGTGACACTCGTGGACTCTATTCTTCCAAGAAGAAAATTCAGTAGGTGTCACATTTACGTTTCATCGTAACTCTCTTACGCGCCTCACACTTTAACATAACAATTTACTAACCCTAAAGTAAACATCCCATAAATACCATTCTCGTCGAATATTAATGATCCCAACATTTATTTATACGCCCTACTGGTCCTCTATGTCTCCCAAATCATTATACTAAGAATGCCCAAGAATTATATCACGACAATTAAATTTTTTTAAATCATTTACAAGGGAAATAGGAGTCTGCCAGGAGGGGTCGATCGATCGAGGTTTGGGGCTCGATCGATCGAACCTTCGATCGATCGAAGCTCTAGGCTCGATCGATCGATCAAGCAGGTCTGCGAAAATCTGCAGAATTGCAGTTACGGGTTTTATCTCCAAATTTACACCAAATCCATATTTCCAAGTTCCAATCGTCCAGAATTAATGCTACTAACCTTACATCATCATAACAGGTATATTCAACGTAAAACATATCAATTTACATCACTAAACATGGATTTATTATGCCATAATTCATTTAAAACTCAAGAACCCTAAAAATCTCTAACTCATGATTCTAAATGGTTTAATCCCAGAATTTCCTTCTTAATATCATCAATAATTTCGTGGTTAAAGTCCTCTACATGGTAAGGTTTCCAGAAACATCATATAAACCATTACTACATGGATTTTCATATCACAAATTGGGTTTTCTTCTACATAATTCATCCCTAATCATTCCTAAACTAATATGGAGATTGCACCAACGAAAATAGCAAGTTAAACACTTGCCTGGGATTTCTGATATTCTGATTTACGACTGATTTTGGTATGGTTGCGTTCCTCTTCTCGCGATCTACGCGTTGGTGGTGGCGGCGGTGCAAACCGGTGACTTTTTGGCCTTGAATTTCCTTGAGAGCTTTCCCTCTCTTCTCCAATGGTCGTACTAGGGTTTTCTGAATATTTTAACCCTAAATGACTAACCTAGATGGCTGATATAGGTTGCTGAAATTCGTGGGTTTAATTACCCAAGAATGTAAAATGACTAAAATGCCCTCCCGGGGTACCAATTAGGCCTAAAAACACCCCGAGACCCAAACTACACCCCCGGGTACACTTTTCTGACTATCTCGACCCTTACGGACGCGTTGGCGCCCTCAAAATGACCATACGAACAACTTATAATATATTCACTTTTTATTTAACAAAATTTAGTCCCGACGCGACACGGGCGCGTCCCGATTCAAATTTCCAAAATTGTCATTTTATTCACTCGTGACATTCAATATAATCAATATCATATATTACTTTGCTCATGAGTAATATTCAACAAATTTCCCATAATTACTAACTCTCGTCACGTTAACAATTATAACATAATTAATTTCCGGATTTTTATTAAATAATTCACTCGCGTTAAATTTAATAAATCCCCAAATTAATATAGCATTAAAATACGGGGTATTACGTACTTCCCCCCTAATAACGGAATTTTGTCCCGAAATTCAAAAAATAAGGCATACCTGGTAAGAACAACTCTGGATATTTCTCGCGTATATCTGCCTCGCGCTCCCAAGTGGATTCCTCCACATTATGATGCTCCCACTGGACCCGCACAAGTGGAACTATCTTCGACCTCAATATCCTCTCACTATAGTCTAGGATAGCCACCGGTCTCTCCTCGTAAGAGCTATCAGGCTGTAAGTCGATCTCATCTATCGCAATGTGAGTATGGGCCATATCATCCCGAAGATATCGTCTTAACGACGAGATGTGGAATACATCCTGAATGCGATGTAAATGTTCTGGCAGTCCCAACCTGTATGCAACCGACCCAATCCTCTCGATGATGGGAAATGGTCTCACGTACCTCGGAGCCAACTTCCCCTTCTTCTCGAACCTCATCACTCCCTTCATTGGGGATACACGCAATAACACTTGGCCCCCCACACTAAACTCCCTGAAGAACCGTTTCGCATCGGCGTAGCTCTTCTGCCTGTCCTGGGCTATCCGAATGCGACTCCTGATCATCTCAATCCTAGCGGAGGTCTCCTGAATCACCTCTGGTCCTAGCAACTTGTTATCCCCCACGTCGAGCCAACAAGCTGGGGAACGACAAGGCCTACCGTACAAAGCCTCAAATGGAGCCATGCCAATCGTGAACTGATAAGAGTTATTATAAGCAAACTCTACCAGTGGAAGATGTGGCTCCCAACCTCCTCCAAAAATCGAGAACACACATGCGTAGCATATCCTCTAACATCTGATTAGTACGCTCTGTCTGTGGGTGGTAAGCTGAACTCAACCTCAACTCAGTACCCATAGCCTCTTGAAAGCTTTCCCAAAAATGTGACACGAAAATCTTGTCCCTATCTGACACAATATTCAGGGGCACCCCGTATAATCTGACAATCGCAGCGATGAAGAACTGAGCGTACTGAACCCGTGGTATAATCTGTCCGCACCGGCAGAAAATGAGCTACCTTGGTCAAACGGTATACAATCACCCAGATAGAGTCATGGCCCCGCTGTGATGTAGGAAACCCTGTAATAAAATCCATGGAAATACTCTCCCACTTCCACGTGGGTACTTCCTATGGCTGAAGCAGTCCTGACGGTTTCTGATGGTCCACCTTCACCAGCTGGCAGGTAGAACACTTGGACATGAACTCAGCAATGTCCTTCTTCATCCCACTCCACCAGTATTGCCTCCTCATATCCTGGTACATCTTATCTCCTCCAGGATGTACTGCAAATCGGGACCCATGAGAATGAGTCATCACTGCATGACGTAATTCTGCTCCTTCTGGAACCACTAATCTCCCATTAAACCGTAAACCTCCATCAGAACTAACAGAATAGGACTCAGTACCCTCGGCTAGAAGTCGTACAATCTGCTCCTGGCAAAACGGGTTTGTGGTCTGTGCCTGTATCACCCTCGTAACAATCTCGGGTGTGACTAATATCACGGATATGAAAGAACGTGCTATTGCGTCCTGGTGACCCAACTCCTTCCACTTTGATTTCCAGACATCCGCTATCTCGTCTACCGGTCTACGACTCAACGCATCAGCAACTACGTTGGCCTTTCCCGGATGATACTGTATATCGAACAGGTAGTCCTTCACAAACTCTAGCCATCTGCGCTGACGCATATTCAGCTCTCGCTGAGTGAACAGGTACTACAATGACTTGTGGTCTGTGAACAAATGGAATTTCTCACCCAATAAGTAGTGCCTCCATATCCTTAATGCAAAGACGACCGCTGCTAACTCCAGGTCATGGGTGGGGTAATTCTTCTCATGCGGCTTAAGCTTGCGGGAAGCAAAAGCTATACCCTTCTCCTCCTGCTGGAGTACTCCTCCAAGTCCCTGTAAAGACGCATCGGTGTAAACCAGGTACTCCACACCCGGTTTCGGTAAAGCAAGGACTGGCGCTGAAGTAAGCTTGTCTTTCAGCTCGTCGAAAGCCAACTGACAAGCGTCATCCCAAACATATGGTACTCCCTTGCGAGTCAAATTGGTCAATGGACCCACTATTTTGGAGAATCCCCGAATGAATCTCCTGTAGTAACCAGCTAACCCCAGGAAACTACGCACTTCCGTCGGTGTCGTGGGTTGTCCCCACTCCCTCACCGCTGATACTTTACTCGGGTCAACTGCTATCCCCTGCTCAGAAACAACATGCCCCAACAACTGTACCTCTCGCAACCAGAATCCGCACTTCTCGTACTTAGCATACAACTAATGCTCTCGTAGAGTCTGAAGAACATGCCTCAAGTTCTCGGCATGCTCCTCCTCAGAGTGTGAATATATTAAAATGTCATCTATGAAAACGATGACAAACTGATCCAAGAACTCTCTGAATACTCGGTTCATCAAGTCAATGAAACGGATGGAGCATTTGTGAGTTCGAACGGCATCACCCTGAACTCATAGGACCCATATCTCGTCAAGAAAGCATTCTTCGAAACATCCTGCTCCCTAATACATAGCTGATGGTATCCCGACCTCAGATCTATCTTCGAAAAGAAGGTTGCTCCCCTCAACTGGTCGAACTGGTCATCGATTCGAGGCAACGGATACTTATTACGTATCGTGACCTTGTTCAGCTCCCGGTAGTCCACACATAACCTCAGTGAACCATCTATCTTTTTCACAAACAAAACTGGAGCGCCCCAAGGTGAGGTACTCCTACGAATGAAGCCCTGACCTAGCAGCTGCTCTATCTGATCTCGTAGCTCTCGCATCTCTGCCGGAGCCATACGGTACGGTGCGCGTGCTATAGGTTTCGTATCTGGCAATAAATCTATGACAAAGTCTATCTCTCGACTGGGGGGTAGGCCTGGTATCTCCTGGAACACATCGGAATACTCCCTGACAACTGGGATCGAATCTAAGGGAATCACAACCTCCTTAGAGGTATCCTCCTCTATGTAATACAAATGAGCGGTCGAGCCTCCCTCTGGGAGAGGCATCGCCACTACAAACATCTCTTGCCCCGGAATGGCAAAAACAATGCTCCCACCGAAGCAATCAATCATGGCTCTATAAGTTGCGAGCCAATCCATACCAATAATCATATCATGCTCGTGCATGTCTAAGACTAACATATCTGCAGGTAATACCAAGCTACCAATCTTTACCCCCATTCCCCGGCATATAAAGAAAAGTGAACCATTCCCCACTGGTGAGTCTACCTACGTTACAATGCTCTCTACTGTGGTTAATAACCCTAAGGTCTTCACATAATATGTAGCTATAAAACAATGCGTTGTCCCAGTAACAAACAAAATTCGACCCAAAGTTTCATGGATAGAAAACATACCCCAAATCGCGGGTGGTGCCTGTGGGGCGGCAGCCTGGTGGACATTATAGATATGTTTGTACTGTAACTGCCCCTGCTGCACTGGAGCTACTGGAAAGGTTGGCAGGCCTAGTACCTGAGTTGGTGCTAGGAGAGCGATTGGAAAAAGTGGCCCCTGTGGATTACTACGGGCACCCTGCTGTTGTGGGGCCCTATCTCTCTCTGGGCAATCCTGGCGTTTATGGCCATGCGGGCCACACACGAAACATCGGCCTCCGAAGTTTCTCCCCCTCTGACCCTACTGCTGTCGGTGTCGGCCTTGCTGACTTGGAACTTTATTCCTCTTTCGAAACTGCTTCATTTTACCACGTTGTTGACCATAACTGTCTTCGTCTTAGGTAGTTTGTTGTCGCAATTTCGGTGTCTTCACACATTTGTCAGCTTTAGTCACATGCATTTGGTTAACCTCTCTAGGTCTTTTGCCTCCTTTAAGTGTTAGGCTCCGTTCTTGGTATTGTAAAACCGCAGTGGTAACCGCTTGTGCCACGATACCTGCTAACTCGGTGGTTGATACTTTCTCTGGGGATACCTGAGGTCTGAGTCGATCTTGCTCGTTGACTCCCTTAACCGTTTTAGCTAGTTCTTCTTGACGGTCCATCTGAAAATTTAAGTAAATTTGGATGAGTTCATCATTCAAATAAACAAATTGCAGAAGAACGAATTCCCAATGTATAGAGATGAATACAACATTCCTAGTATTTAGGGCTCTATATCAAAGAAAGCAACACTGAAAGCATAATAGGCCGCACAGATCCTAAAGGACACTAAAACCTGATGCTCTGATACCACCTGTGACACCCCGCCTAATTAAAACCGGGCGATCACTCCTTTATTAAATTAAATCAAGGTAAACGGTTGGTTCATCCTCTTCATCACTGTCGATAAAAATAATTTTTTTTCCAATTTAACACCCTAGATAATTAAGCTAAGTGTCAAAACCATTTTCATACATACTTTCCAAATTTTATTTAAAGAAAATCATTTATTTTATTAACAACATTCAATAAGTAAGAATCACACCACATTAAATATCTGCAACATAGTCCAATTAATTTAAAACATTCACCAATCGAATGTCAACATGCAAAATATAAAGTAACACCATCAAACTGAATAAAACCCATAGTAACAATACTGGAAATAACTGAAATACAAGTGTCCAATATCAACGGAATAATGGAAAGAGCTACACATGCTCAACTAAATGAAAGTACTAAGAGTGGATCCGAATGAACGAAGTCATCTAATCAAGAGACCTGCAACTCCCACCTAAGCTGCAGCGCGTTCCTTTCAAGAGATCCTAAGCAAGACGCCCCTGTGGCTGGGCACCTGTAATACATACATATATATACAAGAGAGAGAGAGAGAGAAACGGGTCAGAGCCCGAAAGTGTGTTTGATTTAAAATACGTTTAGCAAGTATTTAAATTGATACAGGCCAATGCAACAACATATTAGAGCGACACTCTCTTGAGAAATTCTCACCTCTCTTCTAATGTGCATGCCTATCGTACTAACCTTCCCAACGGGTTATCTTATCATTTTATCATACTAACCTTCCCAATAATTTAGCTTATCTTAACTTACTCATAAGATTTCAAAACCGAACAAAATCATTGTTTAAAAAGATACTTCCAATTAGAAACACAACTCTCGTTTTAGCTTTATTAATTTAAAATGTTTCCCAGTGTCATATTATACTTTCACAAAACAAGTATTTACTATTTGAGTCATCAACCATGTCCTACTTATTAAATCACAGTAGGCAGTTTCAAGTTTCCAAATCTCGTATATATATATTAACTACTCGTATAATATATATATAATAACAGCACCCCAAATAAAAATATGGTGCGTGCATACTCTACTATCCAAAACCCCATATCACTCATATTAAGGGGAATACAATCGGAATCACTCTCGAATTGTATTAACACATACACAAACAAAATTGAGGCGAAGAATAGATTCCAAGTCTCTAAGAGGATGGCACATGCTTGCGTCTCTTAGGACCGTCTGAACTATCACGTCGATAGCCTGTACCAAGGACATCTATCTTCTAGGGTACAAGTCAATATCCCCCATAAAGGTCCCATCGAGATAAGACTGTCCCAGCGCGGTAACCTCAGGGATAGCAAGTAGCGTGGGCATGATTTTCACATGTATATAATATATGTACACACAATCATATAAATATACCACTTTTATCATATTAAGGTAGGTTCCTCTCGTCACCCATAATTACTACATTTATCCTTAATTTCACATTATTAGTATTACGTATAAGGTTTCATCTCTAACCTTAACTCGAAGAGTTTTCTCACTTATTACGTGACACTCGTGGACTCTATTCTTCCAAGAAGAAAATTCAGTAGGTGTCACATTTACGTTTCATCGTAACTCTCTTACGCGCCTCACACTTTAACATAACAATTTACTAACCCTAAAGTAAACATCCCATAAATACCATTCTCGTCGAATATTAATGATCCCAACATTTATTTATACGCCCTACTGGTCCTCTATGTCTCCCAAATCATTATACTAAGAATGCCCAAGAATTATATCACGACAATTCAATATGTTTAAATCATTTACAAGGTAAATAGGAGTCTTCCAGGAGGGGTCGATCGATCGAGGTTTGGGGCTCGATCGATCGAACCTTCGATCGATCAAAGCTCTAGGCTCGATCGATCGATCAAGCAGGTCTGCGAAAATCTGCAGAATTGCAGTTACGGGTTTCATCTCCAAATTTACACCAAATCCATATTTTCAAGTTCCAATCGTCCAGAATTAATACTACTAACCTTACATCATCATAACAGGTATATTCAACGTAAAACATATCAATTTACATCACTAAACATGGATTTATTATGCCATAATTCATTTAAAACTCCAGAACCCTAAAAATCTCTAACTCATGATTCTAAACTGTTTAATCCCAGAATTTCCTTCTTAATATCATCAATAATTTTGTGGTTAAAGTCCTCTACATGGCAAGGTTTCCAGAAACATCATATAAACCATTACTACATGGATTTTCCTATCACAAATTGGGTTTTCTTCTACATAATTCATCCCTAATCATTCCTAAACTAATATGGAGATTGCACCAACGAAAATAGCACTTGCCTGGGATTTCTGGTATTCTGATTTACGGTTGATTTTGTTATGGTTGCGTTCCTCTTCTTGCGATCTACGCGTTGGTGGTGGCGGCGGTGCAAACCGGTGACTTTTTGGCCTTAAATTGCCTTGAGAGCTTTCCCTCTCTTCTCCAATGGTCGTACTAGGGTTTTTTGAATATTCTAACCCTAAATGACTAACCAAGATGGCTGATATAGGTTGCTGAAATTCGTGGGTTTAATTACCCAAGAATGTAAAATGACTAAAATGCCCTCCCGGGGTACCAATTAGGCCTAAAAACGTCCCGAGACCAAAACTACACCCCCGGGTACACTTTTCTGACTATCTCGAACCTTCTGGACGCGTTGGCGCCCTCAAAACGACCATACAAACAACTTATAAAATATTCATTTTTTATTTAACAAAATTCAGTCCCGACGCGACACGGGCGCGTCCCGATTCAAATTTCCAAAATTGTCATTTTATTCACTCGTGACATTCAATATAATCAATATCATATATTACTTTTCTCATTAGTAATATTCAATAAATTTCCCATAATTACTAACTCTCATCACGTTAATAATTATAACATAATTAATTTTCGGATTTTTATTAAATAATTCACTCGCATTAAATTTAATAAATCTCCAAATTAATATAGCATAAAAATACGGGGTATTACAATATATATATAAGTGTAATTATTCTACTTGTGTGTAATGGTAGAAAAGATACATAGTGTATATCTAAAAGTAATTTAAGTATGAGAAACTTAAACAGATGATGCAATAATAATATTTGATTACAATGAATAATCGGCTAGACGGTAGCGTATCGTATGGGCAGTATAGGGGCGCTCAACCTGGTGTGGTTAGTTAGATATTTAGGCCAAGTTAGGCTGGGTAGCATGGATAGGTGGGTAAAATAGGAGACGCTAGGTGTGCACTATAAATGAGAGGTGAGGAACTCAAGGGACTGTACGCTGGACTAATGTGCATATCTAGTAAATAATTTTATAACTGCAATTTAAATACTTGCTAAATATTTTTCAACATTTTGGGCTCTGATCCGTGTCAAATCTATTTTTGCAAAACATTTTAGGTGTCCAGCCACAGGATGGTCGCCAAGCTTGATGACTCATTCTAGGGATGCCCAGTTGCAACATTTGTGGAAGCTTGCAAGAGTTGCATACACGTTCAGTTATTCATTCCTAGATTGGGATTTATGATTCAGTATTTTATTTGGGCATGTGGCCCCTTCAGTTTATACATTCTTTTAGTTTTATTGATCAAGCTATGTATTGGGATTTAGTTTTATTTATGTAGACTTATGGTTTGGATATTACTTTGGAACCGATAGTTTATTCGGTATTTATATCTATCTATTTATCTCGTGATGATTTAGACTTTTACTAATCGTGTGAATGGTTGAATGATATTATTTAAATTTTCGCAGGTTGTTATATGTTAATGAAAGATAAAACTTGGCACCGCCTTAATTTAACATTGGTGGTTAGTAAATTTAGAAAGTTTCGACAGTGAGGCTAAGAATGAACCAAATGAGATTCCTAGTTATTTTGATAAAGGACTGATCACCCATGGGTAAAATAGTCGGGGTGTCACATTACCGAGAAAACCCTGTCAATACTAAAAACTTAGAGGTTAGAGACTCCAAGTAATCCTTTGACCTATAAACACTGGGGCTGAGTCTTTGCATAATCGGCCGAGATTTTGCACCGTTGGACCCGTCCACTCAAATCACAATTGTTTATATGCCCCTCCTAAACTAGCATGCCATCCTAGTCAAGCTCATTCAACCCCTTCTTTTTATCCTATTCAAATATCTGCACCTATTTCTGTTTCTCCTTTTCTTGATGTAAATATAACTGAGACCTCTTTTGACGAGGTTCTCAACGTTGTTTTCCCTTAAAATAAAATAAATTAGGATTTTGAGTATCTTTTTGTGCTTTACTTTAATTGCATTGATTCTAATCAAACTTTTGATGATGAGGATGATTTTATAAATGAACAATTCTTAATTGATCTTAATAAGGAAAACAATAAACAACATAATTGCATTCAAACTAATGATGATGAGACTGCTGTTATTAACCTCGGTTCTAGTAGCAATCGGTGAGCTATTAGGACAGGGTTCTCCCTCAACGTGCATGAGCTTTCACAATTTGAAGAACTATTGAAATAGTTCATAGACGTCTTCGCATGGTCCTACAATGACATGCCTGGAATTAACCCAAAATAGCTCAACACGAGATCCCAACATTCTCAAATTGCAAACCAGTCAAGCAAACGTTGAGAAAATCGAACGGAATGGTCCCTCAAAGTCAAAGAGGATGTAGTAAAACAGCTGAACATGGGTTTTATTCACGTGGTCTAATACCCTACATAACTCGCAAATATCGTCCTTGTGCCGAAGTGGGGAGGAAAAGTCCGCATGTATCTCGACTATCGGGATTTGAACAAAGCATCCCCGAAAGATGATTACCCATTGCTAAACATCGACATGATCATGGAAAATACGGCTTCTCATGACCTAAAATCATTTGTCAAGGGATTCACCAGTTACAATCGGCTCAAGATTCACCCTGACCACAAAGATAAAACTACCTTCATTACCCCCTAAGGAACTTTCTGTTACACCGGCATGCCATTTGGGCTAAAAAATGCCAGGGCTACTAACCAAAGGGATTCCACAACATCCTGTAGGACCTTATTCACAAAGAAGTAGAGGTTTATGCTGACGACATGATCATCAAGTCCAAGACTTGGGAAGGTCACATTCCCACCCTTCGAAAGTTCTTCGAGTGATTGCGCTAGTACCAAATGCGGTTTAACCCACAATAGTGTGTTTTTGACATCACTGAAGGGAAACTATTGGGATTCATGGTCAACAAAAAAGGAACTGAAGCGTACCCCGCCAGATTGAAAACCATACTCGAGAAGCCACTACCCCGGACTGAGAATGAAGTCCACGAATTTTTAGGTAAATCACAATACATTAGTCAGTTCATCTACCAACTGACCTCTATGTGTGAAACCATCTTCAAACTTCTCCAGAAGGATTAGACTAAAGTTTGGAACGAGGCTTACTAAGAAGCCTTTGACCCAATCAAGAGATACCTCACCCGACCTCCGGTGCTCATGACTCTGCATCCAGGTCTCCCCCTTTTTCTGTACTTAATCGACACTGATACCGCAGAAGGGGATTTACTGGCCTAATACATTGAAGAATCCCACAAGGAAAGAGACATAAACTACACTAGTTAAAAACTATTCGGGTATGAAATCAATTACACTGCTTTGAAGAAATCATGTGTCATATTAGTTTGGGTTATATAGAAATTATGACACTACATGGTTTCTTTTCCATCAGACTAGTATGCCGAATGGATCCCATAAAATACCTATTAGAGAAACCCTCTTTATTAAGACGAATGTCCTATTGGTTGATGTTGTTAGTCAAATTTGATATTATGTACGTCACGTAGAAAGACATGAAGGGGAGGGCCATCTTTGACTACCTTATTGATTATCCTCTGGAAGGAATTGATGTTTGGGTATCTGAATTCCCAGATGAAGACATTCTATGAACCTCTTAGGAGGATCTCAGATGTCAAATGTTCTTCGATGAAGTTGCCAACAAGAAAGGGTGCGATATTAGGATACTCATCATTGCTCTGAATGACTCCTACACCCCTATTTTCATCAAGATGAACTTCCCTTGCACTGATATCATGACTAAGAATGGGGCATGCAGCCTTAAGATAGCCTTCGAGAAAGGCATTAAGCACCTAGACATCTAGAGGGACTCCGTCCTTATTATCAGATAAATTATCAAAAAATAAAATACCAAGGACAAGAATCTCCTACCCTTCCACGACTACTTAGAAGAGCTCGCCTCACGGTTCAAAGATGTCATCTTCCGTTACCTTCCTCACTCAAAGAACAGCCCAGCTGATGCACTTGCAATCTTAGCCTCCATGGTCGATATGCCCAAGGGAGTAACAATGTCCCCTTTATTGGTTCAAATATAGGTTGCGCCCATCGACTGCTACCACATTTAGCTCATCACTGAAGAACACTCTGACATGGTCAGGTTATGGTACTATTACATGTGATGCCTCCTCAAATATGGTAAGTATCCCTAAGATACAGATAAGAAATACCGTACAACCCTTTGCAAACTCTCTACCCAGTACATCATATGTGACAAAGCACTTTTCAAGAGAAACTTAGATGGAACCCATTTGCATTGAATAGCAGGGGATGATATTGAAGGAATGATGTTGAAAATCCACAGCGAAGAATCCAAGACCCACATGAACAATCATATGCTTGGCAAGAAGATCATTCGTCAAGGATACAATTGGACTACCATGGTTCAAGACTGCACTACTTATGTTCAAAGATGACTCAAATGCTAATAGTTTGCCAACCTCCAACACTTGTTACCCCGAGAATTGTACAACATGACCTCTCCCTAGCCTTTGTCCACCTAGGTCATAGCATCATAGGGAAGGTCATTACCAAAGGTTCCAATGGTCATGAGTTCATGTTAGTCGCCATTGACTACTTCACAAAATGGGTCGAAGCCAAGTCATACACGATACTAAATGCTAAGAAAGTGGCCAATATTATTAAAAAGAATATCATATGTCGATATGATTTTCCTCATGAGTTAGTATCCGATAATGGGCTCCACTTCAAAGTTGAGGTCACGGAACTGGTCTACGAGTATGAAATTCAGAGACACAAGTCTTCTCCTTATCGATTCCAAACCGATGGTGCTATCAAAATCACCAACAAAATCCTCAATACCATCATCAGCATGATGACCTAAAGTTACAGAGACTGGCCTAATAGAATCCCATAGACCCTTTGGGGCTATCTCACTTCCGTTAAAACACCTACTGGGGGTTGATAGAAAGGGTTTTGCCACGGCATGAGCGTCACCTACGCGTCGATCGTTTGTTATATTCGGCTAACCAACTCTATATAAAAACCTAAACTTATGACTACACTCAACAAGTGAGTATAGCGTCAAAGTACGGGTATCGAAATCAACAAAGACGAGTTGCTAGAATTTATAAGGTTTAATACTCCTAAAATAAAAATGTAAAAGATGATTACACACAAAAAGGGAAAGATTAATCTAGGCGAGTGTATTTATACTAGATTAACAAAGAGGATAAAACTATAGGTTGCGTCGAATATCCCTTACCCGAGTTAATTAGTATAAAATGGTTACATGGGTGACGAGTTATTAAGACCACGTCTCGTTTCAACAGTTAATTAAATCAAGAGTTGTCGCACCCCTAAATTCACATAAAAGACAAATACGATTTTGGCGTTAACAAATACCCCAGAAATTATGCACGCAAGGTCGTAAGCATGGAGCATACATGATATACCCCGTCAAATCTCCTAGGTGTAATAAATAGGACAACGCACTAAAAATAGACCCGTAAAACTCCATCACCAAAGCAAAGCAACATGTCAACCCAAACTGAGTTCAATCCGACACAACCTAGACTAACTTAGCTAGAAAGCATATTAAAAAGCATGTATTTAAAGAAAGAAAGTAAACCTAAATATGAAAGAAATGAATTGATGAAATACAAGTTAACTAGGCATGGAAATAAAAGAAGCAGGTAAAGAAAGCAAGAAAGTAAGGAAAGACAACTTAAATTAACAAGCTTACATACATCAAAGTGGAAAAAACACCCAAAGTGGTGGAGTAGGGCAAATCTCCATACAAACCCTAAACTAATATAAAATGTAAGATATTTCTCCCAAATGAGAGAAATGAGTATATATATAAAACCCCCAAAATAGAAAACTTCTAATTAAAAAAGTTGAGAAAAACAGGGGATTGATCGATCGATCGATCAGGTCCCAGCTCGCTGTCTAAGCTCTAAGGTAAATATCTGAAGGGTCGATCGATCGACCCTTTTGGTCGATCTATCGATCAAGCTGGGTAGCAACAAGCTCCCCCCTGTTTGGGCTCATTTGGAATTCTCTTCCACTAAATTCGCCATAACTTCTTCATTCGGACTCGGAATCACACACCGTTTGCCTCCACGCAAAGCTTACGAGGAGGGATACAACTTCCTTATAGATGTCGGGCCAAGTGCCCAAACTTTAAATTAACCGAATTGCCCTTGCGCGTGCGGATCTGTACGGAACTTAGCCAAAACGCATCCAAACTCCATACTTAGTACATAATTACCTAAAAAATCCCAATTATACCTCATATAGCATGTTAACAATATAAAACAGAGGTTGTCTGGTTAACGGGCTTAAATATACCGAGGGGGCTAAAAATGCGTAGGTTCGAGGGTATAAATATGCAATGTTTGGTACGAATCACATCCCCTAACTTATACATTGCTAGTCCCTAGCAATGAAATAAGATGCAACAAGAACTACAAGCAAACCAATAGCAGGATATAAGTACAAAATGGGAAGAAGAAGCAATAAAAAGATAAGGCCACTTTCACGGGCAAACGATTGCATTTACACTACACCAAAAACATCAAATTGGCACACCTTGATATAAAAAATCTGGCACACTTTAAAACAGTGCCAAATTCTGGCACGATTTAATGACAACCTGGCACACTTTAAAGAGTGCCAAAATTTGGCACTATTTAAAAGTGTACCAAAATTGAGTACACTTAAATAAAATATAAAATACCCTCCCAAATAATTACTAGTCCACTTTTTTGTTCTCCCGCTCTCTCATCACAAGTCTCCCACTCGTTCCTCTCTCTTATTCTCACCACTGAGGAGGATTTTCACCACATCGCTCTCCCACCCGCATTAGACTCTTCCTCTTCCCCTCCAAGCCCGAGTCCCCCGAATCACACTTTTGTACTCAAGTCTGAGTCAATGCCACTTTTCCATCAAAACACTATTCTGGGTATACATTATTTTCCTTTTATTCATATCTTTTTCCCGTTTTTATGTGATGGATTCTTATTTTGACTATATGGGTATTTTAGATATGCCAGTAGCTGAAAGTGATGGCAAAAAATTATTTTACTATTTCGTTCTTTCTGGAAAAAAAAATATCTTAGATCTAGTAGTTCTTTAGCTTAATGGGGGACTCAGATGCTCTAGTTTTGATGGGTTCGTATATGAGCATAGTATTAATCATTATGTTCTTTTATTTCTTTATTTTACTTTTTCTTAGTTGTGGAGAAACAAATTCATTGACTGCCTAGTAGGTAATTTCATGAATTATTGATTTTAGTCAAATTAGATGGATTGAACAAAGTTATTTACGGATATTTGGATCAAATTTATTTAAAATGTTAAATATGCATACTTTCGCATGTTTATGTATTATTATTATTACTACTCATACTAGGGAAATTTGTGTGTACACAGAGACAATTATTTTGTACAGTTGGTTTGTTTCTAAATTTGCGCTTTTAATTAAATGTTCATTGTTGGGCATGTTAAGTGAGATTAGTAAACACAATAATTGCCTTTTTAATTTGGATTCTTGTACAATGAAATAATTGGTGATAGGATAGGCTTTAATTTAACTACTTCAAATCCACATCTTGAATTAGGCCCTTCAAATAAGAATAAAGATACATACACATAGTGTTAGTAACAATCTAGCACCGAATGTGCTTTAATTGTATTGTACTAAAGTGTGGAGCCCACTATGGTACAGTGCATTTAAAGCACATTCGATACTAGATTGGTACAAAGAGTTGGTGTGTGTAGCATTACTCTTTAAATAATTAACTATCAGATCCTTGCTACTCCTTAGTGTCCTTGTAATGTCATTCTTTTCAAGGACTAAATCAAATTAGGGTTACTTGATGCTTCTTGTGTATCGGTATTTAAAGGCCTTTTTTGTTTGTTTGTTATCTTTTATACGGTAGTATATCTTGCATTAGTAAACTTGAAAATTGAAGTTGTAGCTGATTGTGTTTTATTTTCTTTTTCACTACCTGTCTTCGGTAAGTCATCATAGCAAAATGTTTGGTTCTCAAGCGAAGGATGTGGGACAAAGCCCTCATTTGGTAAGTCATAATAGTTTTGTTTCTTATTGGGTCATTTGTTTATTTCTCGGAATGCGAGTAAAATTTGACAAAGAATTTGGTTTGATTCATTTTGGTGCAGGGGAGGTTGTTTCCATTGGCGAGAATTGTTGGATTTTATGAAAACCTGTTGGGATATAAATCCAAATTATCTTTCTTTGGGAGGACATTGAAGATATTCAAGTACTTCCCCCATTACCGGCCTTTGTGGGCAGTGAGTATTATTAATTTAATAGTGAGTCATTATACATTCTTCAATGACTTGTCATACCTAAATTCAGCTATATCTCAAGTTATTTTATGCAATAGCTATTTAAAAAGTAATAAATTTGTTAATAAAATCCACAAATCATGTGATTTAGTGTTCCTCTTATTGTGTTTAAGCAACTTCATATAAATATTGACACTCTTTTGAACCTACTTACACTTGTTAATTGCACTTCTGGGGTGATCAGAAGATAGCTGGAGTCAAAGATGATATAGTAGATAATTTATGGCTCAAACTCATTAAGTGCACTTATGGCTCGAAGGTAGTTTAGTCACCTACAGAAATTGGATAATTTAGTTGTTATTGGAGTAATGTTAAAACTGGTTGTATTTAGTAGTCATTGCTGGTGTATGGAAGATAAATGTTTATATTGTGTTAGTTGTATCGATGGTTTTTCGAGAAACCCTCCTGAACTATTCATTTTGTTGCAAGACTCCCTTTTGAGACTTAAGCAACGGTTATTTAGCGATAAATGGGGGATCTTTGCAAAAAATAGCATAGTCCAAGATCTTTTTTTATTGCATTAAATTGTTCGGGGGTTGGGGGGTCTTGCAAAAGTTGCTTTGTTAAGGGTTTTTTACACTTTCCCAAGTTTATTTTCAAAGAGTATATACGAATGCTATTAATTTTATGCCGCAGGACCTTTTCACTATGAGTTATTCATCGTACCCTGATCGAGTTCCAAGTTAATGAGTTTGTATTAAATCGAGTGGAGGCGCCTACTAATCAGGTGGCTGACCAGCAAATGCCCGTGTATAATCTTCCTTCCAAGATCTTATGCCATGTATCTTCTTCAACAAGTTCTCAAACATGAAGCATATTTTTTTGGAGATATTGTGACTTCAGTTCATGAATCTTTTTTCAGGTTATTTGCTTGAACTTGATACTTTCAGAAATCTTTTTTCAGGTTATTTGCTTGAACTTGATACTTCGACTGGACACGTTCATGGTTTAGTTTCCCTTAGACATGATTTGTTTTCTCCTTAATTTATTTTGGACTTCTTTTCTTAGGTTCAAATTACGACATCAATGTCTTTCAGTCAATAGGTTAGGATCCACCCATGGTCTCATGTACTTGGGTCTGTCTTAAGAAGTGGTGAACTTTGAGTTTAATGAAACGTTGCCTCCCAAAATGTTACTTATTAGGAAAAAAATGTTGCTATGTTGCCTCTTGCCGCAAATTTATCAATTTAGAACTCAAATATTTATAACTAGGGTGCTCTGATTAATAACTAGGGTGCTTCAATTAACTTTATATAGTGCTTCCATTTTTATACTAATGAATAAATACGGTTTCAAATAATTGCTTTAAAGACTGATTCTTACGCTACTTCTCTTTTCTATCTCTGTTTATAATTCTATCACCAATTAACATATCTACAAAGACAGATGGAATACACAGTATGACTAAGATCGGATAAAATGTGAATAAGAAGACAAAAGAGGAAATTGGAGATGCTATGTCAAAAATTCAACTTTGGAGATGTTTTATTTTCGAAACCATATTTCTTCTCCACAACCTTGGTGTTTTGAGTCAATTTAAACTTTAATGGAACTTGGATAATGATATTCTGAATGTGCCTACTTCCCTATACAGCTTACTTAAAACATAATATCACTATACAGCCTACTTAGTCGGGCATGTACTATATATTATTAAGATGCCATTCATTCTGATTTTACAGATAAATCTGTGGCTGATAGAGTTCACGAGGTGCCTAATAATAGATCCAGGAAATATAAGCACTCTGCCTCGTTCAACATAATAAAATTATTCTCCTATTCTCAGTCTTGTAAGGTCATGACAATCATTTCGTGCATTATTCTCATTTTGAAGTTCACTATAAAACTATTTTTCCACATTTCATTCATCAATTGGATATCTCTCTCTCTGTTGTGCAGTGTATTCGGATTGATGAGATCAGGACTGATGAGTGGTTCAAGAAGAGTTATGTTCTTGTCAGACTTTTTGAATATAAAGATGTCAACCTGGATGATGTAAATAGTGTTTTTGATGATCTTGAGGTTGGTATGCTTTTTGAAAGCTATCTTTATTTTTCATATAATTTCTACATAAGATAAGAATTTTCAGTAATATACACATTTAGTTAACATTGATGGCATCAGAAATTTGCTTGGCAATAACTTATTTTGCTAGGTTCTGCTCAAAGCACACCATGACCAATCGGTAGTTATTCTTTGTCTAATCCACGGTCTTGCCTAAACCAACTTCTAGATTTCTACTTGAGTACTCTCAAACATAATGTATAAGTTGTCTATTCAGATTGGAATTTAGACATAATAATAGATGTATATCCCCCTCTCACCGCCTTCCCCTAACCTCACTACACACGCAAAAAAAATATGCAATTTCTGCAAGATTATGTTGAGGTTGAGAAAATTGAATAATGATCAACTATTAATTGGTTTGAGTGTGAAAAATTGTAGTGAAACTTGGAAATTTAATGGGAAGTGCATGAAAGTGAATTGCGAAGTCTTGTCACTGTTGATTAGATTGAGGAGGGTGGTGGATTGTGTCCTTTCTGAATCTCAATGCTTTGTGGCCGAGAGACGATTTCGGATGTTGTAGTGGTGGAAAATGAATGTGTAGGGCTAGAGAGAGGATCGTCTACATTGAACTGCTAACCAATTCACACATGATAATGATGTTTACATTGAACTATTATCTTAATAGTTTATATAAATTGTTACATAACAGTTTATATAACGTAAATGTTAGATAATAGTTTTATATAACAGTTATGTTATATAAACTGTTATATAACAGCTTGTATGACATAACTGCTATATAAAATTATTATATAATAGTTTTATATAACAATTATGTTGTTTAATTTTTCAATAGTGTCTTTATCTGTTCAAGATAGCTGGTGTGATAACATATGAGAAATGTTGTTTAATTTTTCCTTGAGAAAATTCACGAGAAGTTGGTCCATTTCGTTAGTTTTCTCGAAATCGAATTATCTTCGGACAGTTTGGGATTTATTTTAAGAAGTTTTATGCTTCTGTATATTGTGATTTTAAAAAAAGGTCTATAATGACCAACCAGACTTTGAAATCAGTGAACCAGAACATCCTCACGGCAACTCCCGTGTGCCCTCGTGGGCTGCTGCTGAGCTGTACCCAGGGGGCTGCACAGTTGCTATGGTTGAATTGTGCCTAGGGGGCTATGCAGCTGCTATTGAACTGTGCCCAGGGGGCTACTGCTGAACTGTTATATTATAGTTTTTTTTCTTTTTAATTTTAGTACATTAATCTTATGAGGAGTGAGGTCCTGGATGTAGTTTTTTATGTTATGCCTAATTAGCATACACAATGTTCCAATCATGAATGTAGTTCATTATCTTTGGTCTCCTAATTTTTATCATGTTTTGGACTAAATGGTTTTGGATTCTACAGTAGCTGATGTGAATGGTAAGTGGTGGAACACTTTGGAGTATTGTTATGCTGCTACTGATTTGAACATACATTGTTTGAGACTAATATTTAAAACATCGTGATGATGAGGTGGCAACAGCAGTATTGAAGATGAGGTGGCAACAGCAGTAGTGAAGATGAGGTGGCAGCAGCAGTAGTGAAGATGGTTCATGGATGGTAAGCTATGCTCCTTTATGAACACGTTAGTATTATATTTGTGTTGTCTTGCAACTCGTATTGACTTGGGGCCTATGAATGTTTAATGTCTAGTTTTTCATGTGAATGATAAGGATGGGAAAAAATTAATAAACGAAAGCATCGTTGTCTTGTGCCAAAGCTGGGTCGTTCCTTAATTTCGACTCCGTTTCCTATCCAATCTCAATCAGTCTCATCTCCATTTCCTTTTTGTTATCCCTTAGATCTATTATGCTTTTGTTTATGTTTATGTTTTTTGTTCGATTTCATTTTCAAGGTTAAATAGGACGTCGGTTCGACAATGTTAATTTTCAAACGTTTAATGTTAATTTTTCTATGTTTATATGTTATCATAACAGGAAGTAAAAGATGGAAGTTTTCTTTGCAAGTACCTTTGAAAGTGGCCGCACTTAAGGTACTATTTGATGAATTTGTTAAGATCTTTAGTATATATGTAAAACTAATTGAACGACTTAGGTAGTTTATAGTTGGGTTGAATACGCGCATGTAAGTTGAACATTTGGTTAATGCGATGATAAAGAAAACAAACCAATTTCCCAAAATAATAACCAATGTGACTCGTAGGAACTCGATAATTTCCAAATCACTAGACTTAGTCTTAAAAACATGCATTTAAATTGCGAAAACCTAAAATAATCACCAAACGACCCCGTAAAAGGACCTCGCACCTCGGACGGGACCAATGTAACTTGTAAGAATTGATCGTGTAGTCACGGGTCTCCCGGTTTGAGAATATGATGATTATTTCAAAATATGTAGATTAGGCTTGAAAACAAGTCGTTTGAGGGTGAAAACCTAAACCAGCCCCCAAACGGCCTCGTAAGAGATACGAACACCTCGCACGGGACCAATGTTACTTGTACGAACTGACTGCATAGTCGCGGGTCTCCCGATTTGAGAATATGACGATAATTTCAAAATATATCGATTAAGCTTAAAAACAAGCCCTTAAAGGGTGAAAACCCAAACCAGCCCCCAAACGGCCTTGTAAGAGGCATGAACACCTCGCACGGGACCAATGTAACTTGTACGAACTGACCGCGTAGTCCCAGGTCTCCCAGTTTGAGAATATGATGATAATTTCAAAATGCGTAGATTAGGCTTAAAAATAAGTCGTTGGAGGGTGAAAACCTAAACCAGCCCCCAAACGGCCCCGTAAGAGGCACGAACACCTCGCACGGGACCAATGTAACTTATATGAACTGACCGCGTAGTCCTGGGTCTCCCGATTTGAGAATATGACTATGATTTCAAAATACTTAGATTACGTTTGAAAATAAGCCGTTTGAGGGTGAAAACCCAAACCAACCCCCAAACGGCTTCGTAAGAGGCACGAACACCTCGCACTGGACTAATGTAACTTGTAAGAACTGACCACGTAGTCGCGGGTGTCCCGGTTTGAGAATATGATGATAATTTCAAAATATATCGATTAAGCTTAAAAATAATCACTTAAAGGGTGAAAACCCAAACCAGCCCCAAAACGTCCCCATAAGAGGCACGAACACCTCACACGGGACCAATGTAACTTGTACAAACTAACCGCGTAGTCGCGGGTCTCTCGGTTTAAGAATGTGATGATAATTTTAAAATGCGTAGATTAAGCTTAAAAACAAGCCGGTGGATGGTGAAAATCTAAACCAGCACCCAAACGGCCCAGTAAGAGGCACGAACACCTCGCACGGGATAATTGTAACTTGTATGAACTGATCGCGTAGTCGTGGGCCTCCCAGTTTAAGAATACGTAGATTAGTTGATTAGGCTTGAAAATAAGCCGTTTGAGAGTGAAAACCCAAACCAACCCCCAAACGGCCCTGTTAGAGGCATGGACACCTCGCACGGGACCAATGTAACTTGTACGAACTAATCGCGTAGTCCCGAGTCTCCCAGCTTGAGAATACGTATATTAGTTGATTAGTCTTGAAAATAAGCCGTTTGAGGGTGAAAACCCAAACCAGCCCCCAAACGGCCCCGTAAAAGGCATGAACACCTCGCACGGGACCAATGTAACTCGTAAGAACTGACAACGTAGTCCCGGGTCTTCCGGTTTGAGAATATGACGATAATTTCAAAATAGGTTGATTAGGCTTGAAAACAAGCCCTTTGAGGGTGAAAACCCAAACCATCCCCTAAACGGCCACGTAAGAGGCACAAACACCTCGTACAGGACCAATGTAACTCGTAAGAACTGACCGCGTAGTCTCGGGTCTTTCGATTTGAGAATACGATGATAATGTCAAAATACGTTGATTAGGCTTGAAAACAAGTCGTTTGAGGGTGAAAACCCAAACCAGCCCCCAAACGGCCCCGTAAGAGGCACGAACACCTCGCACGGGACCAATGTAACTCGTAAAAACTGATCGCGTAGTCCCGGGTCTTCCGGTTTGAGAATATGATGATAATTTCAAAATACGTTGATTAGGCTTGAAAACAAGCGGTTTGAGGGTGAAAACCCAAACCAGCCCCCAAACGGCCCCGTAAGAGGCACAAACACCTCGCATGGGACCAATGTAACTGGTAAGAACTGATCGCGTAGTCTCGGGTCTTCTGGTTCGAGAATATGATGATAATTTTAAAATACGTTGATTAGGATTGAAAACAAGCCGTTTGAGGGTGAAAACCCAAACCATCCCCCAAACGGCCCCGTAAGAGGCATAAACACCTTGCACGGGACCAATGTAACTCGTACGAACTGACCGCGTAGTCCCGGGTCTCCCAAATTGAGAATATGACAATAATTTCAAAATGCGTAGATTAGGCTTGAAAACAAGCCGTTTGAGGGTAAAAACTCAAACCAACCCCCAAACGGCCCCGTAAGAAGCACTAACACCTTGCACGAGACCAATGTAACTCGTAGGAACTGATTAGGTAGTCATAACTTGCGTAAGATTTTCAATTTTAGAATATAATAATAATTGCAACTCCTATACGTAATTTTTTAGCTTGAGTAAGCTTTTTTTAATAAATTATTTGGTTACTAATATCGTCTCTTTTTTGTATGCTATTGTTTTTTGCATGATAACATTTTATCATTAGCATTTATTCACATGGAACACACAGAGAACTCAATGGTTTCCAACAAGGGGTTTATTCATGATTCTATTTTTCTGTGTTATGGCCATGCGGGCTTTATGTTACGCAGGTTTTATATTAGCAGGTTTTAGAATGTCTAGAAAATAGAGGAAACTCTGCCCAATTTTTTTTGGTCTGTGAACTAATAAAGACTTGTAATATTTTGATGTTTTTATGTACATTAATTTATCAACAACGTGCAAGATTTGCAATTCGTGAATATTCTTGTTTTCAAATAATTAATTTTTTTTCTTTTAATCAAAAATTTGGCACAGTTCAAAACCGTGCCAAAAATGTATCAATTTTTGGCACGATTTTGAACTGTGCCAAAAGTTTTTCAAACTGTGATCAATTTGGCACAATTCAAAACTATGCCAAAAGTGTGCCAGAAATATCAAATTCTAGCATGGTTTAAAAGTGTGCCAGAAGTGTTCCTGTTTGGTCAAATCTGGCACACTTTTGAGTCGTGCCAGAAAAAAATATCCATTTTGGAACACCTGATTCTGGCACAGTTCAAAATCGTGCCAGATTTGATCTGGCACCGTTTTAAACTGTTTCAGATTCCTGTTTTTGGTGAAGTGTTAGCGTATGCAATAAGCCATTAAACCCCTAGGTTACCCAGTGGACGAGGGTCATCTCGTGAGGGTTTGCAGTTATGAAATCCAAAAACATCATACGGTTTCCTCAAAATATGCCCAATCAACATGCAACAAGCCCAACAATAGAGAACAAGATTTCATACACATTATTAGTAAAATGAACGAATTCAAATGAAAGTCCAAATCATTAACATTATAGAATGCACCTCATAGAATTGAAACCTTAAAATGTGGGAGGGGAGCGAGCATATGCAAAGCACGATTTGGCAAAAACTTATATAAATCGGATAAGCGTTAAAGCAAGCATATATTCAATCCTCACGGGCATTAGACTCATAAAGTGAATTCACTCGAAACAGGGAGCTAACACACGGAACATGCGGGCATAAAGAGTAAATGTAAATGAAAACTTGGCCACACACATGTCACAAATGAAGAACGCTATATATGAAATTAAAAATTATAATCTCAATGAAAGATACCGCTCATTAAAGGAGACGAAATGCATTTTCACAAATTATCAAACTATTTCAACTTTTGAATTAATTCCACCTTAAGATCACATAGGACTTTATACGGTTGTAAAGTAGGCTTGGGGCTAGGGTACGAAATGAAAGGAATGTATGTACAGATTCAAAGTGTTCGTAATGAAAACTTGGAATAATGGGAAGAATGCCAACAATATCAAAATTAGAAAACAAGTTCTAAATAAGCATTGGATATATCATTTGGAGAGCAACCAAAGCTTATTGAACTATAAACACAACATATACAACTTTCTCTTTGTTTTCTTTTCTTCTTTTTCTCATTTTTCTTGTGGTTTCTTTTTCTTTTCACTTCTTTCTTTTCTTTAATTTTTTTCTCATGTTTTCTTTTGTTTTCTTTTCAATTCTCTTTTTCATCTCTTTTTCACTTCTTTCTTTTCTTTACTTTTCACACTCTCACATGCCTAAATTGCAACCACAAGACAAAAACATCATTCAATCCCAAGTAACATTCCAAACAACGGTAAGGAGGGTAGTAAGTATGGGCTAAAACTCCAATTTAGAGTTGGTTATGGGATTTGGGTAATGAAAAGAAAGTCTATATTAAGGCTCAAAGGGGTTGACGAGGGTAAACATATAAGGTGAGGTCAAGGCTAATATAGGTGATATAACAAAGATTGCCTATGATCATTTCCTAAAGTTTACGCAATTCTCGAGTCAAAACAATATATGAAAAGCCTTCTCAAGTAACACATTTCATATATGAACTCCATTAGTGAACGATCAAATGAAAGAATATAGATATTACCAACGATTGTAACGTTTTCAAAGAGAAAAGAATAGTGTATACACTCACAAACGACGAAAGGTACAAATCTTACTCGGTGTAAGTATATACAATGCAACAAAAGATTATCGAGTTATAAAAATCTTAAACCAAATAAATATAACAAGAAAAGCGCATGTGCTCATGGGATTAAAGTTTAAGTCATGAAGTTATTCATAATATCAATAATTAGGACTAAAGTCTATTAACTTCTAAAATTGAGAACATGCATCGTTGAGTTATCTATTGGACCGGGCAATTATTAAAATTTATAATCGGAAACAAAGGCAAAATGTCCAATAAAGAAGAAAAAAGAAAGAAAATCTTTTTGAAATTTTTAATTTTTCTAAGAAAAGAATACTAAGTAACTAACATGTGAGCAAAAACAAGGACTAAATAAAGAAGTGGATAGAATATCCCACACCCCCAACTTAAAACCTGACATTGTCCTCATTGTGAATTAAGAACCAAGTTAAAAAGAGAAAAAGACCTATATTACCCAAAATTGAAGCGATCCCCATACGAACAAGTCCAAAGAATCTACAAAACAAGTTAGTACCGAGCATAGAACGAACAAATAACAAAATGTTAACTAATTACAAGAGACTAAATTAAGAGAATGAAAAACTAAAGATAAAAAATGATAAAAATCTAACTATATACAACTTACTATTTAGACTTCACACTAACTATAAACTAGAAGTCTAAATAGTTGAGGGTCCACCATGAAAATGATTTAACTTTGGAGGGTGACCAGTGTACCCTCACTCTCAAGCATGCCTTCCGAAAAATAAGAATTCCATTTGAACAACGAAAGACATGTGTAAGGCGTAATAAATGAACCATCGTCAATTAAAAGTTTTGGAGGGATGATGGGGGATTTGGATTGAACGGGTGACAAAAACATGTGGGGACCAAGAAAAGCGGAATATTCTCCTAAGGATTTTGAAATTGGAATGGTAGGGGGTGCACATGATGGCAAAGATTCATTCATGGAAGGCGACTCGAGCAAGTACTCCTCATCGGCGAAAAGGTTTAACACATTAAAGTTTGAAACCGATTCATTGGGTACTTGTGACGGTGTGATAACGGAGAATGAAAATGGGGAGGAAAGAAATTCAAACTCAAGAGATGCATCATCTTCGCTTGAAGATTGAGTTTTGAAGGAAATAAGATTCTTTGGGGGCCAAAGAAGAAATCATTTCATTGAAAATGGATATTACTTCCATTTCATCCTCACTTTCAATATCGATTATGCGATGGGCAAAGTCAACAATGGTTTGTTCCAAAGTAGGCATAAAGTCCACATTTGGTTCAAAACATTCCTCGACTTCAAAAGTCTCGAAAGAAAAATCGTCGTTGGATTCAAATAATAAATCCAATTCATGCTCCCACAAACGATTTTCTTCCCGATAACGGTTTTCAAGTTTCTCATTATCAAGCATGCGCAAACCCTCACCGAAAGTCATAGGCCAAGGCGCAGATTCTTAAACATGCGAACTTTGAAAATTACCATCGGACTTAAACTTAAAATCATTATTATAAGAATTTTGAAAACTATTGAAATTCGTTTCAAAGTTCCTATTATAAAGAATTAGAGGCCCAAATTCGTTATCATCATCCTCAAAATTCCAAAAACCCGAATTTTGACTTTCGTTATGCTCGCCCAAAGTCATTTTTGAATTTGTAATTTTTTGGGACTCTAAGTATTGACCAAAAGTCATAGGATTACGGGCATTTTGAGAATTATAATAATCAATACCGAAAGAATTGGAATAAGACATGCTTACCCCAAAAATGGATCGAAGTGACGAATTCCACAAAGTAGAAGCGCGCGCGAAAAGTTCAAGCGTTTCTTGGCGCTCAAATGTAGAAGTCCTAAAAAAATGTAGCAAAAAATACAAATAGAAATAAAATACTACGAAATACTAAATCAAATAAATTCTAAAACAAACTCATCCTCGGCAACGGCGCCATTTGATAGACAAGGTTTTGCCGCGGTGCGAGCGTCACCTACGCGCCGGTCGTTTGTTATATTAGGCTCACCAACTCTATACAAAAACTAAACTTATGACTACACTCAACAGGTGGGTATAGCGGCCAAGTCCGGGTATCGAAATCTACAAAGACGAGTTTTTAGAATTTATAAGGTTTAATACTCCTAAAATAAAAGTGTAAAAGACGATTATACATAAAAAGGAAAAGATGAAAAAAAAGGAAAAGATTAATCTAGGCGAGTTATTTAAACTAGATTAACAAAGAGGATAAAACTATAGGTTGCGTCGAATATCCCTCACCCGAGTTAATTAGTATAAAATGTTTACATGGGTCGACGAGTTATTAAGATTGTGTCTCGTTTCGACAGTTAATTAAATCAAGAGTTGTCACACCTGTAAATTCACACAAAACACTAATATGATTTTGGCATCAACAAATACCCCGAAAATTACGCACGTAAAGTTGTAAGCACGGAGCATACATGATATACCCCATCAAATCTTCTAGGCGTAATAACTAGGACAACGCACTCGAAATAGACCCGTAAAGCTCCATCAGCAAAGCAAAGCAACACGTCAACCCAAAGTGAGTTCAATTCGACACAACCTAGACTAAATTATCTAGAAAGAATATTAAAAAAGCATGTATTTGAATAAAGAAAGTAAACCTAATTATGAAAGCAATGAATTAATGAAATAAAAGTTAAATGGGCATGGAAATTAAAGGAAGCAGGTAAAGAAAGAAGGAAAGTAAGGAAAGATAACTAAAATTAATAAGCTTACATACATCAAAGTGGTCAAAAAATCCAAAGTGGTGGAGTAGAGCAAAGCTCCATACAAACCCTAAGCTAAAGTAAAAAAAATAAGATATTTCTCCTAAATGAGTGAAATGAGTATAAATACAAAACCCCCAAAATGGCAAACTTGTAATTAGAAAAGCTGAGAAAAATAAGGGATCAATCAGGTCCCAGCCCACTGTCTAAGATCGAAGGCAAATATCTGAAGGGTCGATTGATCGGCCCTTTTGGTCAATCAATCGATCAATCAGGGTTGCAACAAGCTCCCCCTATTTTGGCTCATTTGTAATTCTCTTCCGCTAAAATTTTTGTTACTTCTTCATTCGGACCCTCAATCATTCACCATTCGATGCCACGTAAAGATTAAGAGGAGGGATACAAATTCCATGCAGATGTCAAGCCAGGTGCCCGAACTATAAATTGACCAAATTGCTGTAATAACCCCATAATTTTTGGGGTATTTTCAAAATAAAGAGGAAAGATGAAGTTTTTGATAAAATTATTTTTATTGCTCCAATATGTTGGTTATTATTTTTAAAGGCGAGAATTTCAAACGGTGTCGAAAACGGAGTTAATACGGATTTTAAAATGATTTTTAAATATTTTTAACTCTTGGAGTTGTTTTGACTTCCAACTCTTCATTTATTTGCCTTATTTAAAGGAGTCTTTTGATTTCCAACTCTTCACTTCTTTGCATTATAAAAGGGAGTCGTGGGCAACCTTTTTAATATACTTTTGGCAGCAAATATATTTTATATTCCTCTTCTTTTTATATACACATTGGCCCTTGAGATTTGTGAGTTCCAACCTTAGATTAGAGGTGTTCTTGGGGCTCTTTTTTTGGAGGTTCTTAGAGGAGCTTTTGTAGATATTTTGTGTTGATCTTGAGGATGTGATCATTGGTTTCTCATCATGGTTTGAGGTATGGGGTTTTACACAATATGCTCCTTAAATCTCGCGAGTGTCATTCTCTTTGAATTCTTGTTAATTGAACTCATATTTGAATTGATAAATTCATTGAAATCTGGAAAATAATTGTTGAAATTATTTTGATTCATGTGGTATCATTATATTGTTGTTGAGCACGTTGTCATGAGATTTTAATATGGCACGGATGTTGGGCACCCGCCAAAATTCTTATTTCCCGGGCTATGGCTTGATAAAGCATATGCGAATGGGGTGAGGCCTGGCGACCCATTAAAGTGTTGTTGAGAAATTATATTGATAAATGATTTGAGATTTGCATTTTGATTTGAATATTCGTACTCGTGTTATTACGTTTTATTCATAGCTAACATATATTTGTTGAGCATCGTTCGTGTCGTATTATGTACTTCCCCATATTTTCTTTTAGTTGGCAGGTTAGCGCGGATTTTGGGGTGTTATGGAGATTGGTTTTAGCGAGGATTGTTTGGGAAAGATTTGTATTATTTTGATGTATAGAGCTTTGGAGAATTGTATTTTTATTCGAGTTAGATAGTTGTAATTTTAATTCGAGAGACTTGTCGTAATTGAAGAGATTGAGATTAGTGGATTTATATTATTGTGGGTTTATTTAGATGCTCTATAACTTGTCACTTGTGGATTTGGATTTATTTTATCGCATTAGCGCTCCGTTCGCTCTCCCCGGGCGGGCGGGGTGTTACAATTGCCCTTGCGCGTGCGGATATGTACGAAACTTAGCCGAAACGCATCCAAACTCCATACTTAGTACATAAATACCAATAAAAACCCAATTATACCTCATATAGCATGTTAACAATATAAAACAGAGGTTGTCTGGTTAACGGGCTTAAATATACAGATTAAGGCACCCGAGGGGGCAAAAAATGCGTAGGTTAGAGGGTATAAATATGCAATATTCAGTACGAATCTGGGGTAACCCATATTCTCTAGTATAAAGCATGGAAGAGTTCTCCACATTGAGCTAGAAGTACCTTCTCTACGTGTTATGATCGAAAGTAGAGTAGGCGAGAAATATTGGCATCAAAGCCTCTATGAAGAACTCTCGCTTTTAAATGAAAAGAGACTAAAGCCTTTATACCACATTTAGGGTGCCATCGCTGGATAGCGCAATCATACAACATGAAAGTCAAGGACTGCAATGTCCTATAAGGAGACTAGACCCTCAAAAAAATTGTAGAACATATTTGGAACCCAAAAGCGAAATTCAAACCTAATTGGATTGGCCCCTACATCGTGAAGAAAATACTTTCAAGCGGTGTAGCTATGCTCGCATATCTCGTTGTTGAATAAATGGCACGTCCAATAAATCTAGACCATCTCAAGAAATTTTACCCTTAATCCAAACTCTCTACGTCCTAAGAATCTTCTCATCCCCCTTATATTCTAAAAAAAATTCTTCATTTCCCCTTCCCAGAACTACGTGGGACTTGATCCTCTCAAAACAATTCTTTCTAAAATGAAACTCATAATATATTCAAAACCCACAGAGGCACATAGGCAGCCCATATGACGCACATGGGTGAGGTCATTACTTTTTCACAAAATGCTATTCTTTTCTAATCCCCGAGAACGGAGGTCCGTATCATCATTTATATTAACAGAAGGATTATGTATGCCTTAGCGATTGGTCTAGATAGATCAAAAACAAATATTCATCAAAAGGAAAAACAAAATTTGATTACAACCATTTTTATTTTCAAATAAATGAACACAACTGATACATGAAATATTAGTAGAGGGAGTCAAGAAGGCCACTCCCCTTTCAACTACAAAACCAACAAACATCTCCTCTAACAACCTACCCAATCCCTACCAAATAAACCAGCTTCAAAGAAAAATCCTAAAACATGACAAGCACCTACACCAACATAAACGACCCCAGATAAAATTTCCCAAAGCACTACCTTCAGCTGCCAGATGACCCTGCCTCGTCATCATTGCCTGCTCCCGGAGTTCCCCAGGTCTCCCACTCTTGATTGATTCTTTGAATATGCTCCACATAGCAAATTCCTTAATAAGATTTGTCGAAACCACAATACCCTCCTTTATGTCATCGAAGGAAACAAGACACATTTGCCCAGTCTTTGCTTCCATAACTATTTAAGATAATCCCCAGATACATACTAAGCCCCTCCAACAGATTGTGACCAATAATTAGATGGTCGGTGACACTATTGCAAAGGTCACAATATCATTTGTAAAGACTCAGTTAAGTCCTCTACTACGAAGACGTTAGTTATATGAGGAGGCATTATATGATCCCACCCCACTTAGTGTAGAAGCTGCTAAGGAAAATATAAGGAAGTTCAGTGAAAGATAACCAGCCGCACATAGGGCTGGCAATTTTTGACACGATAACCCATTTATGGTAATAACCCGAAACGACCCGAAATTGACCCGATTAGCTTGTATAGATTTAAGACTACCCAAAACTTATACTCAAATAAAAATCAACGTGACCCGAAAATGACACGACTAACCCGAATTGCCACCCCTACATAATGGTACTCTCCCAACTGCAAAATGGCATGTAAGTTTCCCCACTATGGAACAGACCAGTGAAGACATCGGTTCCCATGCTCCACAAACCAATTAACCTAGTTCTCTATTGAAGGGCCAAAACTAAATAAGGGTCGAATGTAGAAGTTAGGGACACCCGACAAGGGATACTTAGGAGGGGCCACCAAGTAGAATCTCTCAGAAAGCCACATGAGCAGCATCACAGGGATCCTCCATAGAAAGTCAGAATGACCCTCCTTCCAAGCATCAAGACCATTAAGGGTTTTTGCCATCACCACCGCCCGAGGGGAACAATGGTAAGACATCCACGCCACTATAGTGGCCACCTGGGGATCAACCGTCAAGTCATCCATCACCAATAAAATCCTAACAGTCAGACCCATGGCTATGGCTCCAGTAACGCCAACATCAGAAAAATCCCTCTTTCACACCAGATTCAGCATAATCGAACAAAGGTTACATGCTCCACTTTACATCAAGCTTTTGAATACCTCATCCATATACCAACCAAGCCTCCAAGGACTTCCTTTATTCAAAAATTTCAGAAAACACATTTCTCCTACTTTTTCTCAAAATAAGTCCCTTCAAATAGAATCTTTTCACCACCAAGCCTCTAAGGTCTTCCTCTAATAAAAAATTCCAAAACACATAGCTTCCAACTTTTTTCTCGAAATAAAACCTCAACAGTAAATTAAACTGCATGTAGAATAAGTCACTAAATCAATATAATCAAACGAAAAATGCATTTTTTTCTGCCTTTTTAAGTATGTTTTCAGGTGCAAAGATGCTAAGTCATGTATGCAAGATGGTCAATGCCAAGCTCCTGTAATTCAAAATGATGGATCTGTGAGGAAATCCAGAAATAAAATAATCAGAAATGGATGTCACCTCTTCTACTGCACCACTCTCTCCCCAAGGTACCAAATGTATCCGAACTCATGCACCTGTAGTCATCGCATATGCACATGCATACTCGTAACCCTCATGTCTTGCAAAGGAAGACTTCAAGGGTGGATAACCCTCATATTTCCCCAGCAAAGAGTCAATAATCCTCCCAGAAGCAAAAAATCCCATAAAATACCTAAAAATACAAAACATTATTTTTCAGAGTAAAATCATTTTTCGAGCATCAATCCCCTTTAAAACTCTCAAAACCCTCAGTTAGATAGATCTCGCACTCTTATCATTAACATACTCCCCGATGGATATAAAAGTCTACCTGCACCCAAAATCTACCACACATTCCCTCAACAGGAGCCATAGTCTACACAATCCCTAGTGGAATCGTAAAATTAATATACAATGGAACTACTCCTAACGAATCATAACTTAAGCTCCTATTAATTGTCCTCAACCCGCAGAATTGGTTATCAAAACTTAAAGTTCCTCAGAATTGACCTCGACTCGCAAAATCGGCCGTCCCAACTTAAGGTCTCATAATTGAGCTCCGCCTGCAGAATTTGTCATCATAAAAATTTATCTCACCCCACATAATTGGTCTTCTGAACTCAAGGTCCTCAAAATTAACCTCAACCCTCAAAATTTATCGTCAAAACTTAAGGTCCTCGAAATTAACCTCGGCCCTTAGAATTGGTCGTCACAAGTTTAGGTCCTTAAAATTGACCTCGATCCACAAAATTAGTAGTCATAACTTAAGCCCTCAAAATTGACCTCAACCCTCAGAATTGATCGTCACAACTTTAGGTTCTCAGAATTGACCTCGGTCTGCATAATTGGTCGTCGCAACCTTAGGTACTAAGAATTGACCTCGGCTCGCAGAATTGGTCATTACAACCTTAGGTCCTCTGAATTGACCTTGACTTACTGAATCGGTCATATTCACCCCTTAGACCCACTAAATCGACCGATAAACTCATCCGGTCCACAGAATTGACCTCGGTCCCCTGAATTGATCATTATCGCCCCTTAGGTCTGTAAAATTGACATAAATCCTCTTCTACAACATCGATGCGATGTCTATTTTTTGACGTACTTCACTTATTTCAAGCTCGCCCGTCTAAGGGCTCTGTAGACACCCCATTCCATGACCCCCTAAGCACCTTCTTAGGTCCCTATCACTCATCCCTTCACCATAAACTCTAGGTCATACTTTGAGTAACGATCTAAAGGCCACTGAGAGCTTTCGATCCCCGTGTGACTCCGATCAACTATTCAACCTAGAATAGTTTGATGAACCTTCAAAGATCTCTACATCCCCTTTCCAAGGGTCCGTCTCGTGCACAAATCGTCCTTATGGTTCAGAAGAATGATCCATTTTACTTCGAAGGGTAAGTGGACACTTGAGGGCCCCTTTTGACCTTAGTAAATTGTCTAAAGGGAGCAAAGCTTGATATATCTTGAAAGACGCTAAATCCCCTTTACAACGGTCCATCCCATGAGTGAATTGACCATATGGTTTGGACAAACGACCCATTTTTCTAAAAAAATCAAAGACCTTCTGGCGCTTCCAAGCCTCATTTGACTTTAGTCAACTCCCGAACACGGGATTCCCTCATAGATTGTTTCAAACGGTCCACCCCATGCATGATTCGGACTTACGATTTGCATTTTATACCCATTTTCTAAAAAAAAACAGTTTCGAAGTGTCTATCGGCACCTCAGGAACCTTGCCTATCGGTAGGCTATCATTTTCCTTGTCCAACAAGGCAGGTCTTATGCCAATAGGTAGGCCAGGATCCATGTTGATCAGTCCCCCATTGGCCCTTATAAAAAGGGCCATGACTGTGACACCCCGCCTACTAAAATACCGGGTGGCCAGCCCGTGATTAAACTAAAATGTTGGTCATGTATGGCTCATTATTAGCATCACTATCGAAATTTTTTAAAGTTAATAATAACCTAGTAATTTAATTAGACGGGTGCCAAATTTTATCTTTCATTAATTAACAACAGGTAGAAAATAAATAATAATACCATCAACACAACTAATAACTGAATCCTATATAGATGAATAACATAAATCAAGATAATCTAATCAACTAACGGTTCAATAGTAAAATAAAACAGTAACTGAAACAATAACCTGGATACACAAAGTTCGATAAGTAAACTAAATACAAAATCTGAGGGAGACATGCCCGAATGAGTACTGAAAAGTTCCTACACTAGGAGTAAATGAACGAAGCATCTATAACAAAGTCCTGCAACTTCCACATGAGCTGCAGCTGCGCATTCCTAAATAAAATCCTCAAACAGGGCGTCCCTGTGGAAGGACACCTAAAATGTTTTGGAAAATATTTTGACATGGGTCAGAGCCCGAGTAAAACATTTTGAAAATATTTAGCAAGAAATTAAATTGTAATAATTAAATATGCATGCACACTTTTCATATTTAAGCTAGTGTCGCACTCTCTTGAGACATAGCTCACCCCTCATCTAATGTGCACACTTAATGTTTGCCTTCTACCTTCCTAGTTAACTTACCCCACATAACTAGCCATAACAAGTATCCTTTTATAGACTAACTCATTGTGCCAACCCGTATTACCCATACAATATGTTACCGAATTTCCATGTCTTTTATCCCATTATAAATTTCTCAGTATATGTTTATTTCTCCCCATAATATAGTAATTTTAAAGTCACTATCTTTCTCTTGTACTAAACCCACACAGTAGAATAAAATCACACGTATACATTTATCACTTTGTTATATACTAAAACTGCACCCCTAAGCTGAGTTACGATGCGAGTATATTACGCTATAATGTCCTGGTACATCATCTACCAAACACACGTAGTAGAATAAATCACAAGTATATATATTTATCACACTAATTATATATATACAATACAACACCCCTAGGTTGGGACCCGCGATGCATGCATACTGTGCTATCAAGTCCCGGTACATCACGCGTTGTATAAAGGACTAGGGATTTCGAATCACTCTGGAACCGTATCAATACAAATCACACATAATAGAGGCGAACATAGTTCACATACCTTTGGGTCATGTACATACCTACGCTCCCATGGTCAGCTGACTTATCAACATATAAATAAGTCATTCATAGTCCTTATGTCCTTAAGGTACAAATATAAATTCCCCCCAAAGGCACACAAAGATAAGATGGTCCTTTTTTGAAAATCAACCCCTCGTGATAGCGAGCATGGTAGTTATGTCACACACATAATAAATCATATAAATCAGTATAGGTATACACACAACCTATATCATATATTCCATACATAGCATATATATCTCCCGAATATCCTACGTATTATTAATTCCAATTACACTTCTTATCGTATATTTCCGAGTACCCCTCACTACTTTAAGTGTGCCAATTATCCGATAAAAAATATTTGAGTAGGTAATTCACTCATATCCTACCAATCTAAGTCATAGGTTCGCTCATCCCCCGAATCTGTTACATTGCAAATTACACCAATTAATCTATCAATTTCACATTAATTAATTTATCAAAGTAGTGTCACCCAACTACAATACTCCGACTCACTCATATGGCCCGTATCTTCACCCTCTAGATTTGTTACATAAAAATCCACTATTAAGGTTAACACCTCTAGTTAAATTCACTATTCGATAATTTATTATATATCTTTATAATAAATTAAACCGGTTAATCTGTACCTAACTCCCGTAGCACTAGCCTCAGAAAGACCAGAGTCAAAACCCCGACCCTCAATTTAACTACTATCACCTCAATTAATTTTATCCAAGTGGTGTCACTCAACCAAAATGCTAGGACTCCCTTTATTGGTCCGTATTTTAACTTTTTAGAATTCATTTCACAAAATTCGGTCAATAAATTTGACACCCTAATTAAATTTAAGTCCTTAATACTCATCCCATAAGACTCTAAGTATTAGATTCCATTTAATTTCTATCAATTAAAATTCCACCTTAATATACCAGCCCGTATGCTAAATTCATCCAAAATTCCCATTCAAATACGTTCGTATATTTTCGACCTATATTTTAGAGTATCGTTCATGATAAATACTCCTAAATCCATACCCCGGATTCATTCCTATCTAATCCAATGATAAAATAATGTTCCTTAATATTTTTCCAAAGTCCTTCACTCATCTACGATCATCTACAAATAATCCAAATTTATTTCTTCCTAAAGATGTCGGTCTCACACACCCTATCGTAGAAAAATCATATCAAATCCAAAACAAATCAGAAAAATATGAGGTCATCGCCCACGCAACCTTGAAGAAAAGATCTACAATCTCATATTTTGCAATAAATGAAGGGTTCGGTCGATCGATCGACCAGATATCACTCATCTTCCCCGACTGCTTTTTCCACCATTTTTAAACTCCCGAGCTTTCCAACTTCAATCCAGACCTCGTTTACTTTATCTCCCATATTTATTTCATCTGCGAACATGTTCAAACACTAATATATGACATTAATCCTCGGTTATTTTCATTAAAATTCTAGGATTCATAAATTGGGTTTTTCTCAACATCCCTTTAATCACAATTCTCAATTTGATTCAATAGTCCGAATTCAACAACAATTTCTACAGGTTTTCGATTCTAATTCATATTATAGCCTCATATGATATTATTCTCACATCAATTAAACATCAATTTCACCCTTAATACTTAAATTCCCAAAACCCAGATTTAACATGTGATACCCTCCAAAAATGAATTTTGCTATAATCACTCATCCCAAAATGAATATGGTTTACACCCACCATGATATGAATCGCAATACCGCTATTTAAATGAAAGAAAGTTTAACTACTTGCCTGGATAATTTTGTAGGGTCTGATTTCCTTTGTTGTAGATGAATGTTTGACGAAGAACAAATTCATCTTCCTTTAGTTTGGCTCCCATAGGTTCCCCAATTTCTTCCATTGTTTTCCTCTGCAACTCTAGGGTTTCTCTCTTTGAGTTATGACTTCCCGAATTCCCTCAATTAGGTTTTATTTCATTAATCCCATTTTTAAGATTATGGGCCAAATTAAAATGGCCCAAAAACTCATGTGTGGGTCTGGTTATGCCTAAAATTGCCTCGAGAGCCGATTACTACTCCCGGGTACTCTTTTCCGACTATTTCAATCTATTCGGAGCCAATAGTGCAACCAGAATTTCCATCCGAATTACTTTATAAAATTCTCAAATTTCGACCCCAAATTACGACTCATGTGAATTTTAAAAAATAACCCGAATTAAATAAATCTTAATTCAACAAATTAATATGAATTCTACAAATTAAATAATTTCTCCAAATCACCAATTTAATTAAATTCTCCTAATTAATTAAATCTTCTAGTACTAAATTATGTAAATTCTATATCCTCATAAATTCGGAGTGTTACATACTTCCTCCCTTACAAAGGAATTTCGTCCTCGAAATTAAGATAAGTCTAGTACTCCAAGCCTCGAATACTTCCCCACTCACATGTCCTTAAGATCGCTACACATATTTCTACCTCTTCTAAATGCGAATTATATTAAAATTAAATTAATTGTCTAGGTCTCCCATACACCCTATACCCATGCATAACCGCACAAAGGTTACCCGGCTCCACTAGCCTTAAATTGTAATACAACTTTCAACTTACAGGAATAACTACCTGAATGCATAATAGCCAAGGTACCAAAACTATGTACTTGTGACCAAACATCTCCCTACTTTCAACGTTGCGCTAAGTTTCATGCGTGGGATGTCTCGCGAATCGAAATCCATGTAAGGAACCCCCCCTGATACACTACTACCTAGCATTGTCAGTCGATGAGATACGTTTGGCCCTCAGTCCATAGCACGTACCCCCAAATGCCGTCTCCTAACATAAAAGTATACTCGACCATTTTCATGTGACCAACGATATCATACAATATAACGCCCTATACTATCACTATTATCTTAGCGCGGGTCAATCACAAGCTATATATCCTCGCTTATCACTAAACATATCCACTCTTCATCTCATCAGTAAATATCCCTACTCACTGGGATCAAATATAATAATACAAACACTTCTCATAAGTATATTATTCAACACACGATAACATATATATATATATATATATATATATATATATATATATATATATATATATATATATATATATATATATATATATATATATAGACTAGGCCCTCTTTCAGGTGATAACTAGCACAAATAAATCATATCTCGGAACAGCAAACACAAAGTCTCACCATATTATATATTATAGACCAAGCATTTCAGTGTAATTATTAATAACGTCTCGTACATAATATATTTATCTCGAGATCATCTCAGCACTCTCGACATGGCTATATCATACGGGTATTCTCGATCACCCCAATTTGTAAATTAAGTCCTTCTCGACCCTGCCCCACCCATTAACTTGTGGTGAAATTTTTTTTCTCAGTGAATCCTTCATAGCACTACCTGGCTCTACTGGCCATATATCGTATTAACTCTCAGCTTAAAGTGTTTCCTGTACTCATTTTATAATTTAACATTTAAAACTGATGCACTAGCATCCAACAACGTCTCGCTATTCCCAACGTTTATTATGATCCATGTGTGTAACCTCCCGTAACGAAGTTCAAAAGAACTTTCCCCAATGCACTATCCCCTAGCATTGTCGGTCATCGAACTCTATGCACTCCAAGCACATAACCAAAATATCACAAATTTTGTCTCCCAACACATAAATCAAATCATCTATGCCCATATCTTTCAAGGCGTCACACGATACTATGCTCTCACTATGACTAAGTTTTTAGCACTTACACAACAATGAGTTAAATCTCTCCATTAAACGGTAAACTCGACATACCCTGAATCTCATTAGTAAAAGTCCCTATACACAGGGATCCAATATAACTAGACCTATGTACTCTCTGAAGTCTACTTTATAAAACTATTATCGCGAGCTTGACCCTCTATTAAGCGAGACATCGTAAAAATACCCATCCTACCCCGGAATAGCGAACATGATAGGCTTGTTGGAACCGCTCACCATCGCTTAATAGTTCGTACTTAGGATAGAACGATACCTCGAATATTACCTTTCAAAATGAGATAGCCTCATAGGATATAGATATCCTCTCAGTGTTCACACTTCTCCCCTGCAATTGGATCTAACGAGAGCCCCTTTACTCAATGGGGAATAACACACACTACAGTTGTATTTACGATACCTCTATTAAACCTATTTCACATGTGAATCTACAATAACACCCGTCATTCTAGCCGAATTTCCCAATCATTGCTTGTGTATTTTCACCACGAGCCCATTTTCAACTTACGGACCCTTTTTTTATTCTCCGTATCCACCTCATTGGGTATGAAGTTTGCTATACAAGTCAACTCTCCTTCATGTCCGGCCACCGTACGACCCTTCTAAAGAAGGACTGAAATTTCCTTTACCCCTCTATTTAAACGATTGATGAGGTGATTTGCGATTAAACCGCACCCCAATTTCCTCGTTATCCATGGTATCTCTACATGGTTGTGTTGACCGGCTCCCACCACTACTACGCCGCTCCTATGAGCAAAAAGTTTTCCTGAAATTTAACCCTGAGTGTCACTGCACTCTACCCTACTCAATTACCTTCTCATCTTCTCCTTCCAATGGTCTGGTGACTCCTATCGTGGTTACCGCTCTCAAAATATTTCGTGGCTTCTGCTGAGCCTCCCCTCCTACTGTCCTTCTAACGGCCCTCGCCGGTCGTCCCAAAAAGTGTTCGGTGCAAGAAGTCCAATGGAACTCGTATATAAATCGCATCATCTATACTTAATCGCAGGACAACATAAGTCGTATATGTGAAGGAATACAACAATCCTATAACAAGGCTTGCTATCAAAGAAAGCTACGCTGAAACGTAATAAGCCGCACAGATCCTAAGGACTCTAGAACTTGATGCTCTGATACCATCTGTGACACCCCGCCTACTAAAATGCCGGGTGGCCAGCCCGTGATCAAAATAAAATGTTGGCCTCATATGGCTCATTCTGAGCATCACTGTCAAAATTTTTTAAAGTTACTAACCACCTAGTAATTTAATTAGACTGGTGCCAAATTTTATCTTTCATTAATTAACAACAGGCGAAAAAAAAATAATAATAAAACTATCAACACAACTAATAACTGAATCCCATATAGATGAATAACATAAATCAAGATAACCGAATCAACTAACAGTTCAATAGTAAAATACAACAGTAACTGAAACAATAACCTGGATACACAAAGTCCGATAAGTAAACTAAATACAAAATCTGAGGGTGACATGCCCGAATGAGTACTGAAAAGTTCCTACACTAGGACTAAATGAACCAAGCATCTATAACAAGGTCCTACAACTTCCACATGAGTTGCAGCTGCGCATTCCTGAACAGAATCCTCAAAATGGGCGTCCCTGTGGATGGACACCTAAAATGTTTTGGAAAAGATTTTGACACGGGTCAGAGCCCAAGTAAAACATTTTGAAAATATTTAGCAAGCAGTTAAATTACAATAATTAAATATGCATGCACACTTTTCATTTTTAAGTTAGTGTCGCACTCTCTTGAGACATAGCTCACCCCTCATCTAATGTGCACACTTAATGTTTGCCTTCTACCTTCCTAGTTAACCTACCCCACCTAACTAGCCATAACAAGTATCCTTCTATAGACTAACTCATTGTGCCCATCCGTATTACCCATACAATATGTTACCGAATTTCCATGTCTTTTATCCCATTATAAATTTCTCAGTATATGTTTATTTCTCCCCATAATATAGTAATTTTTAATGTCACTATCTTTCTCTTATACTAAACCCACACAGTAGAATAAAATCACACGTATACAGTTATCATTTTGTTATATATATACTAACACTGCACCCCTAAGCTGTGTTACGAAGCGAGTATATTATGCTATAATGTCCTGGTACATCATCTACCAAACACACGTAGTAGAATAAATCACAAGTATATATATTTATCACACTAATTATATATATACAATACAACACCCCTAGGCTGGGACCTGCGGTGCATGCCTGCTCTGCTATCAAGTCCCAGTACATCACGCATTGTATAAAGGACTACAGATTCCGAATCACTCTGGAACCATATAAATAAAAATCACACATATTGGAGGCGAACATAGTTCACTTACCCATGAATCACGCACATACCTACGCTCCCATGGTCAGCTGACTTATCAACTCATAAATAAGTCATTCACAGTCCTATGTCCTTAAGGTACAAATCTAAATACCCCCCCCCCCCCCCCCCCCGAAGGCACACAAAGATAAGATGGTCCTTTTTCGAAAATCAACTCCTCGTTATAGCGAGTATGGTAGGTATGTCACACACATAATAAATCATACAAATCATTATAGGTATACGCACAACCTATTTCATATATTCCATACATAACATATATATCTCCCGAATATCCTACGTATTATTAATTCCAAGTACACTTCTTATCGTATATTCCCGAGTACCCCTCACTACTCGAAGTGTGCCAATTATCCTTTAAAATATTTGAGTAGGTAATTCACTCATATCCTACTGATCTAAGTCATAGGTTGGCTCATCCACCGAATCCGTTACATTTAAAATTACACTAATTAATCTAATCAATTTCACATTAATTAATTTATAAAAGTAGTGTTACCCAACTACAATACTCCGACTCACTCATATGGTCCGTATCTTCACCCTCTAGAATTTGTAATACAAAAATCCACTAACAAAGTCAACACCTCTCGTTAAATTCACTATGCGATAATTTATTATATATCTTTATAATAAATTAAACTGATTAATCTGTGCCCAACTCCCGTAGCACTAGCCTGAGAAAGATCAGAGTCAAAACCCCGACCCTCAATTTAACTACTATCACCTCAATTAATTTTATGCAAGTGGTGTCACTCAACCAAAATGCCAGGAATCCCTTTATTGGTTCGTATTTTAACTTTTTAGAATTCATTTCACCAAATTCGGTTAATAAGTTTGACACCCTTATTAAATTTAGGTCCTTAATACTCATCACATAAGACTCTAAGTATTAGGTTCCATTTAATTTCTATTAATTAAAATTCCACCTTAAGATTCCAGCCCGTATGCTAACTTCATCCAAAATTCCCATTCGAATAAGTTTTGTATATTTTCGACATATATTATCGAGTATCGTTCATGATAAATACTCTTAAATCCATACCCCGGATCCATTCCTATATAATCCAAGGATAAAATAATGTTCCTTAATATTTTTCCAAAGTCCTTCACTAATCTACGGACATCTCCAAATAATCCAAATTTATTTCTTCCTAAAGATGTCGATCTCACACACCCTATCGTAAAAAAATCTTATCAAATCCAAAAAAATCAGAAAAATATGAGGTTAGCGCCCACACGACCGTAACGAAAAGATATACAATCTCATGTTTTATAATAACTGAAGGGGTCGATCGATCGATGAATTGGGTCGATCAATCGATCGACCAGATATCAGTCATCTTCCTCGAGTGCTTTTTCCACCATTTTTAAACTCCCAAGCTTTCCAACTTCAATCCAGACCTCGTTTACTTTATCTCCCATATTTATTTCATCTATAAACATGTTCAAACACTATATGACATTAATCCTCAGTTATTTTCATTAAAATTCTAGGGTTCATAAATTGAGTTTTTCTCAACATCCCTTAAATCACAATTCTCAATTCGATTCGATAGTCCGAATTCAATAAAAATTTCTACAGGTTTTTTATTCTAATTCATATTATAGCCTCATATGATAATATTCTCACATCAATTAAACATCAATTTCACCCTTAATGCTTAAATCCCCAAAATCCAAATTTAACATGTGATACCTTCTAAAAAAATAAATTTTGCTGTAATCACTCGTCCCAAAATGAATATGGTTTACACCCACCATGATATGAATTGCAATACCGCAATTTAAATGAAAACAAGTTTAACTACTTTCCTGAACAATTTCGTAGGGTCTGATTTCCTTTGTTGTCGACGAATGTTTAATGAAGAACACACTCATCTTCCTTTAGTTTGGCTCCTAAAGGTTCCCCAATTTCTTCCATTGATTTCCTCTACAGCTCTAGGGTTTCTCTCCTTGAGTTATGACTGCCCTAATTCCCTCAATTATATTTTATTTCATTAATCCCGTTTTTAAGCTTATGGGCCAAATTAAAATGGCACAAACACTCCTGTGTGGGCTCGGTTATGCCAAAAATTATCCCGATACCCGATTACTACCCCTGAGTACTCTTTTTCGACTATTTTGACCTATTCGGAGCCAATCGTGTGCTCAGAATTGTCATTCGAATTACTTTATAACATTCTCAAATTTCGACCCCAAATTATGACTCATATGAATTTTAAAAAAATAATCCGAATTAAATAAATCTTAATTCACCAAATTAATATAAATTCTCCAAATTAAATAATTTCTTCAAATCATAAATTTAATTAAATTCTTCTAATTAATTAAATCGTCTATTCCCAAATTATTTAAATTCTATATCCTCAGAAATACGAGGTGTTACAATGACCTCACCCCACAAGGCACAACCTAGACCCCCTCTCAAAAAATTAGAGAACATTCTCCTTGTAATTAGAGCCTCTCCATTTCCTAAAAAGGCTATTTTCCCACATCTTCTTACCTCATCTCCTTACCTCACTTGGTAATTCACCTCACCTCTCAACATCACTTCCATACCACTTCAAAATCAGCACACTTGTATTCCAAAGTCAGCAACAAGCATCCTTAAGGAGGTCTATTTCTTGAACCCTATTCTATTTTATCCATTTTAAGTGTTATTCATCTTATTTCTATTTTATGATTTTGTTTCTGTAGGAGGGTAGTGAGACTAAGGTCTATGAATAACTGGAAAGGGTGAGGCATGACCCACTCCAATAGACACTATTTGCAAGGTTCTCAAGAACTTCTGGAGTAGCTTCTGATGAAACCTTCTCCTTTTGGTAAAAATGAAGCTCAAGCTGGTACTCTCTTCCTGCAAGAAGATGAACTTTCACAACAATAATAGTAATTTTCTCAAGAGGATCTCCTGAGAATGATGGCTATCAGTAAGGAATGAAAGAACAAGGCACTTAGCACTAGAGAGAGAGCAGGGAGAGAATACTAGGAAGTTCTGGTGTAATTTTGATAGAGTAACAGTGCTATTGAGTTTTTCTATATTACTTTTTGACTTTGCCCAGTGATCTTATTTATACTTGGGCACTAGGGCTGAGTTGGCATCGTTGGGCGCCAAAATTGAGAGGGTAGGTAAGGGACAAGGTCTGATGTGTACCATTTATCCTTACCTATGTGTAAAAGTCTGTTCCCTCAGATAGGTGCAACCTGATGCCAACAAAAAGTCAAAAAGAAAATGTCTCCTAATGGATACAAAATATCTGGTTTGGTAAATATCTTTTGAAACGATAACTTGTCGTACAAACTTTGTAAACTTGGGAGAGGAGGCCTTGAGGATCTCCCACTCTAAAATTGTTAATCTTGAGGGGAAGGGTATTGAGGACCCCTCTCCTCTAAAATCATTTTTACTTGAGAGGGGCCTTAGGGGCCTCTCTTCTAAGAGGATCATTCTGTAAAAGCTTATTTCTTGTGGGCAGCCCTTCAGTTGCTCACTTCACTTGTGGCTAAGTGTTAGATGTAAGTGGTCTTAAGTGAATCGTGGGGTCTTTATACTAGTATTATCTCAATCATAAAGTGCTAAGTGGTTGATCTTGCCCGACAAACCTTGTTCCTCAACTACCAAACTAAAACTCCCAAGAGATCCCAATTAGCCTATTTGACCCTTGCCTGCTCAACTAGGCTACCTGTACAAGAAAGCAAAGTGTTAATATTATTTTTCTGTAAAAGAATGACTTTTCATGATGAGGGGTTGCTCATGGTAGCCACTCCCTCATCCTAGGGTCTCTGCCTTGGGTTTTGGTTGAGGGACCCTAGAGCTTCCTTCACCAATATGACTTTTCTGTCTTTGACGGACATGAGTTCTCTTTCACCGATTATGCATTTTATGTAGCCAGTGGGCCTAGGTTCCCGCACTAATATGATTTCTCTATGGCCGAGGGACCTTAGGTGCATTTTCATCAAAAGTATCTGCGGTCAGGGGGCCTAGGTTCCTACACCAATATTAATTTATGTCGGTACCCTAAGGGTTTCTTCTCAATATGAATTTCTGTTGGGACCCTGGGTGGGGTTCCTTCTCAATATGAATTTCTGTCGGAACCCTGGGTGGGGTTCCTTTTCAATATAAATTTATTTTGGGACCCTAGGGTTCCTTCTTAATATGAGTTTCTTCCGGGACCTTGGGGGTTCCTTCTCAATATGAATCTCCGCTGGGACCCTAGGGTTTCTTCTCAATATGAATTTCTGTCGGGACCCTAGGGTTCCTTCTCAATATTAATTTCTGCTGCTGGGGGACCCTGGGGGTTCCTCAACCTTATATTTTCTGGAGACTACAGAGGGGGTATTCGAGTGACACTCACCCCAAAATATAGTGGTCAAGCTTGAAACACCCTTCTACAGTTTATCTCACATCCACTAATATTTACTTTTGATCAGTAGTATTGCATATAACCTATTTTTATTTTAAAAAAGAAAACAAAACTAGGGTTTATCATTAAATTCCAAAAGTGGGATTTCCATTTTTACGTCTCCACTCTTAAAACACATTTTCTCACATACACATAAGAGGATTCCCACATTTGAATTTATGGGTTGAACCCCACCCCTATGCTATTTTCGAACTATGTGGACTTTGATTCCACTTGGACTACGTAGGCGTGTTGGTCCAATTTTGAGATTCGAGTCCTCCTCCCTTTTTCATTCTATACATATTTAATATCTTATTACATCTATTTTATGAGTTTTAGACTCCTACATACTTGTATTTTGTTCGATGTGCACTCTTCCATAGCGATTTGTGATTCGACGAACACTTACATCATATTTTTATCATTATTTTTGGGTACATTCCTATGGATGAGTCAACTCCATCCCTTCCCTAACGTGAGTTAGTTGCTTCTATTATCCCTTTATTTATATTATACACATGTATACACACATCACAGAGTTAAAAAGGAGAACATTAGCATTAGTCCATGGGAAACCTAAAGGGTGGAATGGGTGCCTAACACCTTCCCATTCCGTAACTTATTCCTCGGACCTTCGAACTATATGGTTTCGCATGCATCATTTTGAACTTGACGTCATTCTCTCCAGGCAGCGATATTCTTATGCCCGTTTTGAGTAAAATAGGTCGACGACTCTATCTCTTCGTGTTACCCCCATTTGACTATGGCCAACTCTGAATCCGCGAGCGTCGGAGGAATCCGACCCAGATGGCCACAATACGACAATAAATATTTTGCCAATCATCTGTCGGGATAAATCTTGAATATGTTTGCCCATCCGCCAGGTTAAGAATCATAGAGTCAAACAATCAATAATGAAGTTGAAAAAATATAAATGCCCGAGCATCCGTCGGTTATAAAAAATAATTTTGCCCAACTATTCACCTAATCTAAAGTGTTGTAGCTAATTGACAATATTCAAATTGAAGTGGTAATAGTCGTCAAACAATTGACAGATATGCTCAATCATTTATCCGAGCAAAATTTCAATAATGGAATAAAATTGAATAATTAATACCGTGGTCGACCATTTGTCGGAGTATTAATAAGATTTTCAAGAACCCGAGATTATGCCCGAGCATCCGTCGAAATTGAATATGTGCACTTGAAGAAATTAATAAATTGTCCAACCATCCGTCAAGGCTTAATTAAATAGCAATTACCATGAGATTGAATTATTTCGCCCAAAAATGTATGATATGCATTGGCTCGACCGTTTGTCGAGTAAAATTTTCAACTCCATACGAGAAATGTTATGTAAAACATTTATAAGTGCTATGTAACGTTTCATATCTCTATAATACTCTAAAATGCTATACAAGCGTTTAGATTGCAAACCATCCATGCTCAATATCAAGTTTTGTTCAGTATCGGAATTGGGTGGAGGTCGAGTGAAGGTCTGGTGGTTTGGGTTCGGTGTTTGATGGCTGCTGGCGAGAAGTGGGTGATCGTCGGACTTTATGGTTTCTGGGAGGAGCATAGGTAAGTTGAGGGTCATTTTTTTGGAGGTAAGGGGTGACAGGTAGGGTGTGGAATGGATTAGAGTTTAAATGGGTTTTGGTTTAATGGTCAGACTTTTGGTCTGAAGGAATAAGTCTCCTGAGCAGGTGGGATGAGATTGTGTAGTGGCTGGAGGGGTTAGCCATGGCTGCCGAAGATGGAGTAATGGCCGGAGTGATGATGGGTCGTCGACTTGGGGGTTTAAGAAGGAGAGAACATGAGTTTATAATTTGTTATAATAAATACAATACTTTCCTGTTTTCAATTTTGGCTTATTAGGTATAAAAGAGGTAATATCTATCCACACTCAGAATGTCTTCCCCCGTTGGGTTATAATGACAATTATAACCCTAAATTTATAAAATCTAAATGTTTAATTTTTTTTACCTTCAACTAAAATAAATAAGTTAAATAAATGAATAAAAAAATATATTCTCCTAAAAAATTACTTTTTATAAATAAAAAAAGTTATTTATAAAACGTAAAATCTTATATATTTTTTTTCATTAAAAAGTTGTTTATAATATGTTAAAAAAATTCTTAAGAAGATGTTTTCTTAAAAAAGTATTTTTTTTTTGTTTACAATTTTTTTTTTTGGTTAAAAACTGTTTTTTGTACTACTTAATTTTTTTATACTATTTTAAAAAATATATATTTCGCGGTAGCGGTATGTATAGGCGCTCCAACCACCTATACGTACCGCATATGCAGATCATTTTTTCTAATATTTTGATTCGCACCAGTGGTATGTATAGGTGATCGGACTGTCTAAACATACCGCTGGTGCAAACAATTTTTTTAAATAGTGAAATGATTATTTTCAAAATAGTAAAAGAAATAGTTTTTAACTAAAAAATAGATAAATATTTTTTAAAATAAATAACAAAATAATTTTTTAAAATAAATAAAAAAAATAATTTTTAACTAAAAATATTAAAATAACATCCATTTTTTAAATAAATAACGAAATAGTTTTTCTAATCAACGTCCATTTAAATAAAAAATAATAAGTTTTTTTTATAAATAACACAATGTTTTGTAAATAGAAAATAACTTTTATAATTTTTATATTTTCAGAATATTAAAATTTTAATTTCTTTGATTATTAGGATTTTTTTTTCAAAATATTATGATTTTATCTTTTTTCATAATATTATACTTTTTTTAACGCAATATATTTTGGGCAAAAGATTATATTTGTTCAAATCATATATGCATAGAGGGTTTTTGGTCTTATTGTGTTTAAATGTCAAAAAAGGTGTGGGGGAAGACATAGTTAGGGAATAGCTATTCCCAAAAAAAAAAGTTAGAATTAGTGTTTCTAGATAAGGATTTGAGCATAGTTTAACAAATATAACCTATATTACCAATTGATGTCTGTTTTTATTCTTATAATTTTACGAAGTTGAGAAATTTCTTCATTATAAATCAATATCTTCAAGTTATGTGCATGAAAATTTTGGTGGTTTGTAGTAAAGGATTTTGTAAGTTACAAAGATACGAAATCCGTGGAAGCGTCTAGAATAAAATATAAGAAATGGTTATTCCTTTGGTGAATATAAATAAACTTAATTAGTGGCTATATTTATTTTTTTATTATTTTTATTTGAATTAAAAGCATATATATTCTTTTCAATAACTTATTTCATGTGTTAAAGCCCGATTAGAAATAAAAAAATTCAACTGTAGTTTGCAATTTTAGCTTCATATATGGAGCCACTATGATACTGTAGGAGGAAGAAAGTTATATTCATTTTATAAAGACGTATTGTGTGGTGTTGCTGTATGAAACCATGTGTGCTACATATCTATCATGTCAAGTTGCTTAAAATTTATCAATTTATAAACTTAACTACAAAAGAGAAATAGTCACTATAATAATTGTAGAAGGAAGAAAGTTCTAATTTTATAGAGATGTATTATGTCATGTTGCTGTATGAAATCATGTGTGGTACATATTTATCATCTCAAGTTGCTTAAGATTTCTCAATTTGTAAACATAACTACAAAATAGAAATACAATGTTTTGCCAACTAATGGCAAATTTAGGTTTCTTGGAAATTTTAGCACCATGGGCTATTTTTATACATTTATAGTATTATGATTTTAATTTTTCTTAGGTAATATTATTAAAGAGTAAAGTCTTATGAAATAGTTAAAGGTACTGATGATGCTGGGATTTAGCACCACCGGATAAGTGATAATGAGCTCAAACAGTAGTAGCTATGGCAGCCATAGAGATGCAAGTATATAAGTATGTAAGTGTGTAGAAGGGGATGAGTATAAGAGGAGATAAGACAATGATGTATAATGGTTCAGCCAATTAGGCCTACATCCACTGTGAGTGTGTGATCCACTAAGTATGGGCACTAATGGCCTTGGATACAATGCACATAAGCTCTCTTTCTCTCTCTACTATGTGTACAAGCAGAGTTTTAGCTATGGTTGCAATAATCTGATCCCCTGTAGGGTTGTAGGTGACAAGTATATATAGGTCTTGGGGGGTGTAGTGTACCCCCGAAGTATGCATGGTGCATGTGAATGATGATCTAGCCAACCCCCTGTTGACACCTGTAGATGCCCAATGATGACATAATATTCCCTCCCGTGAGGGTGTGATTTGGTTATAACGGTCTGCCACGTGCCATGGGAGCCTCACGCGCACTGTTCCACGCGTCTCCCAAACCACGCGCTGTGATGATGTCACCCTCGGCCTATGAGACGAGGCCGAGGGCAAAGTCCCTTCCGGTAGTGAGTCTGGCTTAATTCTGGCCTCGTACTGTCGTACCCTCGTAGTGTCGTCCGGAGCCTGGTGGAGGGTCGGCCCCTCGTAGTGTCGTCCGGAGCCTGGTGGAGGGTCGTACCCTCGTAGGGTCGTCTGGAGCCTGGGGAAGGGTCGGCCACTCGTAGGGTCGTCTGGGCCTGGTGGAGGCCAGCTGGAGCCTGGTGAAGGGTCGGCACCTCGTAGGGTCGTCCGTTTTGGAGATAATCTTCAGCCAGGCCAAGGATATAAATGGGTATATCAATCACCCCCCAGCCCTTGGCCATAGGTGTCATTGAGATGGCTGAGGGATAATGCTAAAATTGAGATGCGTGTATGACTAGTTAGGTGAGTGACACATGGGCAGGTACTCATTGCTATTCAAGTTCCCAAGGCAGGGCGGCTGCACACTTGCATGGGGCTCTGTGCCCTGACTATACCCTTCTTGGCAAATGTGCCCATTTATTACCAATGTATTTAAGAGTTTTTTAAACTCTCTCTCTCCACAGCTTCTTCTTCTTCGCGCCTAAGTTCACTCTCTCTCTAGAACCAGTCGCCATTTGCAGCCTTCAATCCTTCAGGCCTCGCAGCGCTCTTGTTCTCTCCTCATCAGGTAACCTTTTTCTCCTCGCGCCTTCCTTTGTCTTCATTTCTTTGTATTTTTTAGGGTCGTAGGTCGGCACTTTCTTAGAGTTCCCCCATAGCCTTTTTCGGTGTCTTCTCCGGTTGTTAGTTCTTGAACGTTCTTGACAAAAAACTTTTTAGTTCTTTGGTTTAATCCAGAAGTCAAACCTGGTCAATCCCCCAAGTGTTTGTAGTTGAATTAGCCAAGTTTAGTGTAATTTCTCCAAGTGTAGGGTCTTCCCTTTAATGCTTAGGAGGCTTTACAACTTAGTGTCTGAATTCCCATCTTTGAGAGAGAAACTATTTACCGAGATCAGACGAATAGAGGAAGAGGAAGAGAGGAGGCGAGGGGCCGACCCCAATTGGGTACGACCCATCTTTCCCGTTCCTCTTGCCACCATAAGACCATCTGAACCCTCTGAGTCTTGTGGGTCGTCATCTCGTCCGGACGAGACACCCAAATCAAGTGAAATGGACGAGAGAGCTTCCTCGCCAACTGGTGCTGGAACGTCCGGTAGAAGGGACACTTCTGACCTTAGCCCTCCCCGAGAGACCGAAGGTACGATCCCCTCTGAGGTTGTCCCTGTGACAACCCTATCCCCCAATGCCTTCCAAGTGGCTTTTCCCCAGGGTCCTCCTGCAGGTGATGAGGGGGAAGGAGATGAGGACGAGGACGATGATACAGATGATGAGTTTGACACCTCCCACGCCTCGTCCTTTATCTCCTCCGTTAGGGATAGGGACCTCCTGATATGGAGGCATATCTACGGAGTGCCCTCTGGGGTAACTATGAGGGTTCCCTTTGATACTGAGAGGGTTTTTGACTGTCAAGAGGGAGAGGTTGCAGTTTATGAGCAAATGTTCAAGGTAGGTGTCAGACTTCCCTTTCACCCTGCCATTGTAGATATTCTGTCGGCTCTGGGCGTCTCCCCCTCTCAACTTCCACCCAACTCTTGGAGGACGATCCTGGGTTACATTTCCTTGTGGAAAAATTCTTTCACTGATGAGCCCTCGTCCGACGTATTCTTGGCCTGTTACAACATCACCTCTTCATCTAAACAGCTCGGATACTATCATCTAGGGGCGAGAAGGTCTGAGAAGAAACTTCTCCACGTGGCTCAAACTTCCAATCATGATTGGAAAAAGAGATTCTTCTTCATATCTGGGGCGTGGGAGTGCTCCACCGAGGCGTCCCCTTCTACCGATGGTCCGAGGGTCCCTAACAAATGGTCTAATCCCTCAATGAAAGCTAGGTCAGACCCCGGACTTAGCCTGGAGGAAAGGGATATTGTTGAGTATCTGAGGGGACGAGGGAGAGGGGGTGAGATCCCAAAGTTCGAAGATCTGATGACCCCTCGGTACCTCAAAGAAGCTGGTCTGAGGGTCGGCCCTCTGACGGAACTATGTGAGTTATACAGCACGTTTTCCATTCTTTACTTTTTTGAAGTGTTTCCTGTTTATCTCTGTATTTTTCTGATGCATGGTACCCTTTTCAGGTCGTCCTGTAGGTGTGTCAGATTACCTCTGGGAAATGACTGCTCCAAGCCTACTCGCTGGTTTGTCAAAGAAGAAGGGGAAGGAGCCTCAGCAAGCTCCAAAGAAGACGAGGGCCGACGGTTATTGAGCCGATAGCCGATAGCCACAAAAGGAAGGAGCCTGAGGCTCCAGTTGAGCATCAACTTGACCCTAAGACAAGGGCCAGGGTCGAGGCCTCTGAGGGGGTAACCTCTTCGTCGAGCATGGGGGCCTTCTGGTCTCAAAATCTGGCCCATCTGAGGGCCGACCCCTCGTCGCTGATCACAAACTTGAGGGCAGCTAAGGCCTCGATGTTCTCTGCACCGTCGGCCTCTGACTTCGAGTTCTTGGCGAAGATGCCCCCTGCCAAAGTGTACGACTATGGTCTGCACTCCCTTGCTCAAGTATTGGTCTTGACCTTTTAATTTTATTCTTACAAACTGTTACCTCGGCCCATCTTGATGTTTGTTCATTTTTTCTTGCAGTCTGTTTGTGCCTTGACCTCAGCCACCAAGTGGATGGCCGAGAATCAACAAAAGTTTCATGAAGCTGAGAGGTCCATTCAACAAGAGGCCGACCTACGGACAGAGCTGGACACTGCGAGGGCCGAGCTGGAGAGTACAAGGACTGAGCACGCTAGAGTCCTTGATGAGCTGACGAGGCAGCATGATGCCGATCTGCAGGCTAAGGACTTGTTGATCAAGGACAAGGACGAGGACTTAACCAATATGGAGGCCAAGCACAAGACTGGCCTTGAAGCAGCTGTCCGGAAAGCCGAGGCTGATGCTGTTGAGTCTTACAAGGCCTCTGACGAATTCCAAGGGTTCGGCCTTGAATATCTTGAGAGGGGAATTAGGACGGCCTGTCGGTGGGTCGTCCTAAAGTTTGCCGACACAGTATCGTCCATCCGCCCTTCTCTTGAGGTGGTTCAGCTGGATGATCCCTTGATTGATGAGGCCCTGTCGCAAGTGGAGTCCCAAGTTCATGTTGAGGGGGTCGGCACGTCTGAGGATCGGCCAGTCATGATTGCTGAAGAAACCCCATTGGTTGATGTTGAGGCTCTTCCTGCTGATATCGCCCCTTAGGGTGGCCGTCTGTGGCCCATACCCTCATTTTTGTATTTTTGTTCTATGTATTGTAAAACACTTGGACGCTTTATATTAATACCATCGTCTCTTCCTTCCACCATTGTTGTCTTCCTTATTTCCTTATTTTATGGTTTGCTCCTTGTTGATGATGATGCTACTAACCCTTCCCTCGTCTTTTTTGAGGACCAATGTGGGGTCGTCCCCTCATCTGGCTTCATTATAGCCGAGGGTTCAATGAACCAATTTAATGGTTTTAAATAAAACCTACCCTCGTCTTTCTTGAGAACAGCGGTGGGGTCACCCCCTCCCCTGGTCCTCATTTTAGCCGAGGGTTCAATTAACCAAATTAATGATTTATGTAGTCTTCCCTCGTCTTTTTTGAGAACAGGGGAGGGGTCGTCCCCTCCATTGGTCCTCATTATAGCCGAGGGTTCAACTAACCAAATTAATGTAGTCTACCCTCGTCTTTTTTGAGAACAGTGGAGGGGTCGTCCCCTCCACTGGTCCTCATTATAGCCGAGGGTTCATCTAACCAAATTAATGATTTTTATGAAGTTTACCCTCGTCTTTCTTGAGAACAGTGGAGGGGTCGTCCCCTCCACTTGTCCTCATTATAGCCGAGGGTTCAACTAACCAAATTAATGATTTTTATGTGGTCTTCCCTCGTCTTTTTTGAGAACAGGGGAGGGGTCGTCCCCTCCACTGGTCCTCATTATAGCCAAGGGTTCAATTAACCAAATTAATGATTTTTATGAAGTCTACCCTCGTCTTTCTTGAGAACAGTGGAGGGGTCGTCCCCTCCATTGGTCCTCATTATAGCCGAAGGTTCAACTAACCAAATTAATGATTTTTATGTAGTCTACCCTCGTCTTTTTTGAGAACAGTGGAGGGGTCGTCCCCTCCACTGGTCCTCATTATAGCCGAGTGGTTTTTTGTAGATGTTTCCACGCATACTGGAACTGACAACTATAGGGTGAGGGGAATCATATTTCTCATTAATTTTCCAAAGTGTCATGTTGGAGCAACTCCTATTACAACTATGGTCTATCAAGACCTTACAACACTACTGGTAGTATTTCTTCAAATGATCTGCGTTCCAGGGGTTGGAAAAAGGTTCCCCTTCTAGGTTTTCTAGTCTATATGTCCCAGGGACAACTTCATCGATGACCCTGTAGGGCCGTGCCAATTAGGATGGAGTTTGTTGGGCTTTTGCCAAGTCTTCTTGAGAACCAAGTCTCCTACTGCGATATGTCTCTGTTTCACCCTCTGATTGTAAAACCTTGCGGTCCTCTGCTGGTAGGAAGCCTGCCTTATCTCAGCATCCTCCCTTCTTTCCTCAATCAAGTCCAGGTCAAGTCTCCTCTCTTCCGTATTTCCCTGGGGGTCGTACATTTGGACCCTATGAGTGGGAAACTCGACTTCGGTGGGGATGACTGCTTCTGATCCATAAGCTAACATGAATGGGGTCTCCCCAGTAGAGGTCCTTACTGTCGTCCTGTACGCCCACAACACTGCATATAACTCCTCGGCCCATCTTCCTTTTGCCTCCTCAAGCCTCTTCTTAATCCCATCTAGGATTGTCCTGTTCGTAACTTCGGTTTGCCCATTGGCCTGAGGTCGGCCTGGGGTGGAGAAAAATTGTTTGATACTTACCCTCTCACAGTACTTCTGCAGAGAGGCATTCTTGAACTGGGTCCCGTTATCCGAGATGAGGGCATATCACATTCTTCCAGATGAACTGGAAGGTCTTCTGCTCCGTGATCGTGACCATTGGTTCGGCCTCTACCAACTTTGAAAAGTAGTCCATTGCTACGATGAGGAACCGATAGTTATTGACTGCCCTCGGTAAGGGTCCTACCAGGTGTGATAAGCACCCAAAACTGTACATTTTATACCCCGAATAGTTATATTTTAGTTGCTATTTCTCGACAATATGGGTCTTATGCGCGTAAATGTTTATTATGCTGGTTTAATGTACGTTGCGGTGTTCAAACGCGTATTTCAAGGCAATTGTGCATTTTACGGAGCTAAATACCAAATTCTCTGACCCTAACCTAACCCATCCTAGCCTAAACTTGTCCCTAAACCGTCACCCAAGACCCGTGTGTGTTGGTTTGTTCCCTTTTTATTTTATTTTTTTAGATTTTTAGTTTAAGTCATTTTAATTTTAGGATTATTTTAGAATTTTTTAGGTTTTATTTCCTATTTTTATATTTTTTATTTCTATTTTTATTAATATAATATAATTTTATTTTATTTTATTAAGTTTTTAGTTTTAGTTTTTATCTTATTTTATTTTATTTTTTTTAGGATTAGTTTTTAGGAATTTAGTTTTATTACATTTTATTTTTTTTAGGACTTTAGTTTTTAAGTTTAATAGATTTACATTGTTATTTCTTTTTAGTTTTATTTTTATTGAGTCTTGATTTTAATTTTTAGTATAGGAATTTAATTTTTAGTTTTTAGTTTTTATAAGTTTTATTTTATTACTTAGATTTTATTTTTATTTTTAATTTTATTTTATTAGGGTCCAAACTAATACACACACACACACTTAATACCCATTAAACTACCCTCACCCTCACCCCTACTTCCTACACCCTCACCACACTCTAACCCCCCTCTCTCCTTCTTCAACCTCTCACCTTCTCTCTCCTCTCTCCAAAACAGAAAACACCCACCTCTTTCTCTCTCATCCATTCATTAAACCCAATTCTCATCTCACTCACACCACCATAACCCCATAACCCAAGCCAACATCAAGACCCTTCGCCGGCAAATCGCCCAAAGCCCTCCGGCGCCGGCGTCACCACCTACCTTGACCCACCTCGGCAGCAACCCCAGCTCCGGTCGCCACCCCTCCTGCCCGGTGTTGGTCCGCTCAACCAGCGCCCTGCAGGCGCGATCCGTACTCCCGCCGGCCGCTACCCTCTTCCGACCCTCGGCCTCTCTCTCTCTCCTCAACCCATCAACCACAGCCACCTGACCGCCCATCTCCCGCCGGAACTGATCCCCTCTCTCTCGTCCCTGCCACTCCGGCAGCGTGACCATCCACCCAAGGCGACCACCTCTCTCTCCCTGCAAAACCTTCCTTATCGCTCCTGCTCCGGCAGCGACCCATTTCACGAAACCCACCCGACCTCTCTCTCAACCCGAGTCCATTACAACCCATCCATTCCAAGCCAAAACCCATACCCACACCCATTTGGAAACCCATTTCTCCTTTTCAAACCACGATTCATTCACCTGCCAATTTCCAAAAGCCAAAATACAAACCAAAACCCAAAAACCCACATGTGCCTAAAACTAACTTAATTCCCATTTACCCAAAATAACCCCAACACTTATTCCACATGTTCTCATCCCCATTTACCGAAACTACCCTCATGTGCACATTTAATCCAAATCAGATTTTTTCCCAAATGACCTCACACCTCATGTGCACACATCCAAACCACATGCACTCCCTACCTTTTTACCATTATGCCCCTTTTGCTCCATTGCATATAAAATGATGAAGAAGACCCATTTGGTGAAAAATTCTAGATTAGAGAGAGGAAATTGTAGAGAGAAATTTTAGGGTTAGAAATAAATAGTAGATTAGAATTAGTTTTTTTATTTTCTTCTTTTCAATTTAAATTGAGTGAAAGTAATTCTAGTGAGAATCAATTTGTGTGTTAGTGCTTCATGTGTATTTTTTTATCATTCAAATTGAGAGGTGTATGCTTCAAATTGGAAGACTAGAGTTCAACTTTCTCAAAGAGATTTGGTTTGCTTGTTTTATTCTCTTCTCTTTTATTTTAATAGCCTTGATTATTAATTTGTCATATATCATATCATGTTAGGCTAAAACCCCTTTCAAGGGGTGGGGTGAAACCCTTATTTGATATTATTTTAGTTTAATTAGTTTGTTTACTTGAATTATCCCTTTGAATGTTAATTTTGATCCCTCACCCTTAGATTTACGCCTCGAGAGAGGGTAAATGATTTTCGAGAGAAAATCGAAATTCTAGTGATAATACCCATTTTAGATTCGAACTAGAGATAGGGGTTTCTTAAGTGGGGTATTATCATTTGAATTTCAACTCTAAATTTAATTTCTAAGATTGACATAAATTCTAATTGATCGATCCTAGCGGGTGATTAATTAAAAGGAGTGTAGATCTAATTTTCTAGAGTTGTGAGGTGTTAATTTTAATTTTCTAAAAGATTACTATTCTAATTACACTTGCAACGAGAGTTGGTTTGTAATTTTAATATTAATTTGGGAGAATTCAAATAATTAAATTAATTAATTAGAATAACTAAAATTTGTGGTGTAATCCCACTCCTTGATTGTTCTCACAATTATTTTCCTCACTTTATCTTTTATTTTAGTGTTAGACTTTATTTTTTATTTTAGTCACTTTTTAGTTAGTTGTTTAGATTAGTTTAGACCTCACCTCACCCTTTTGTTTTAATATTGAAAAAGCTAAAAAAAAAATTAGAAAAGTAAAAAAGAACAAAAAGAAAATAAATAGTGAATTACAATTGAATTTGTTCCATGTGCTTTACTCCCTAGAAAGTGGATTGATGCCCTTACTTACCTCTACACTTTAGATTGTTATTAATTTTGTAGGTGCATAAGGATTTTGATTAGAAGGACTTTTCAAGCAACGACAAAATACACGCAAAAGTCTTTCTATCAAATGGCGCCGTTGCCATTCTTGGGATTGTGAAGCTCGGAGCTGATTTCATTTTGTACTTCATTTATTTTTTGCATTTTCTTATATTTTGTACCATTTTTACATTTTTTTAGAAGGCTTGTATTTAGGATTATTTTATTATTGGCTTGTATTGCGGTGCATAGGACACCATTTATTTTTCATTTAAATTTGTAATAATTCAAGACAAGCGTGATAGGGAAACCGGACAAGGTAGAGAGAGGGCGTCCATTGGCGAGGATTTAGAAGCCTCTCTACCTTGGGTCGGTAGGACTCCCGGGGACGACTGAGATAGGCGTGATCTCCCCCCGGTCGACTCAACATTTTCGGCACCCCACGGCGTAAAAACCGTGGGAGGTACATTTCTAAAACCCTCGCGCCTCTCCTGTTAGCGAGTCAATTCTTTTGTGTGCTCTTGTGTGCTCTTATTTGATTTTATTCTCGCATTTATTTTTGAATGGTGTGATGAATTAATTAATTAAGACCTACACCCGGTCACTCACGAGAAGGGATTTCATCACCCGACTCACTCGCTTACCATTGTGTGCTACCCTAGCCATCACTAAATTTAAAATCAATCAACTAGGCAGCCCACTAGGAGAAAATTTTGCAAAGGCGATCACTCATAGAAATTCCGTGAATTTTTATCGCCCGCGGACTTAATTAAAATTTGACTACCCTCTCACTAAATTTTGAAGATAAAAATTGGCTATGTGCTAGTTAGGAATTTTTCTTGACTTGTGTGTGTTTCCAATACCACTTTCGGTATTTGATTTTAGTTAGTCCGTCCAATTCAAAGAGTCCATATTTTTTCCCCACCTTTTCTTCCGAAAAAAATAATAAAAATAAAAAAATAAAAAAATCCAAAAATATTTTTCTTCCTTTATTTTTCAAAAAAATCCAAAAATATTTTCTTCTATTATTTTTAGAAAAATCCAAAAATATTTTTCTTTCTTTAATTTTTAGAAAATCCCAAAAATATTTTCTTTCTTTTTGAAAAAATTTCAAAAAATCAAAAAAAATATATTTCTCATCTCATGGCCGAAGAACGTCCTTTACGGGACTACTTTGGTCATTTTCCATTGACACGTGACACGTGTGAGAGTGGTCCCGAGCGGTCTCTTTATGATATTCTTCATGATTTCACCTCTCTCACGAGTACCGTTGGTACTCTTGACCCATCTATGCACTCACCTCCTATTTCATCACCCTCGGTGTCAAGTGTCACTGTGCCTCCTCCTTTGTTGTGCACCCACTGTTCTAATGCCGATCACATGTCCCATGTGTGCCCATACTCTTCATATCCCTACGCACCCACCATGGAATATGTGTATCCATATGACACTGTTTCGGAACACACCTCGGCCTACTACCCTGCTATACCTAATCCCGAGTTGTGTGAGTACCCGAGCTATTCGTGGAGGCCTGATCACCCTTCCACGCAATACAAATCCCAACCCGATGTTGTGGATCCTCACACGTTCCAACAGTCGTCATGGCAATCTTGTGCACCTGTTCACGATCAGTCCCCTCACTACGCACCCCATGCGCATCAACCATTTGTCCATCACGGAAGCACTCCTTTCGTGTATGATGAACTTGGCCCCACCCCACACACTTCATTTGAGTATTCTCCATATAGTCCTGATTATAGCGCGTTGTGTCCACCTCACCCACCACCACCACCCATCATTCCACCATCACCTTCATCCACATCCACTCTCGAAACCCTCTTGCAAAAGTTCATACTTGAGCAAGAGCAAGCAATTCAAACTCAAGCTCTCCAACGGCTTGAACAAAGGTTAAATGAATTGGTGTGTGCGCGAGAGTCGGATAGTCCCATGACCCCACCCATCGTTTCCACCGAGTGTGACGATGATGTGTCCCCTTGTGACACAGAATTTGAGTGTGACCAACCCTACCACCCCGAGAATCTTGAAGTTGAGACCATTCCATGGTCCGGGTCCCAAGTCGACAATTGTGTTGACATACCTTTCATTAGTGATCCTGATCAAAGCCCATCATATCCATATGAACCCCACCTTGAGGTTCCTATTTCCACTCCCGTCATATCCAAAATAATGCCCGAGTCTATACCTATTGAGCACATCGTGTGTGTTCCCGAGGAACCACTTTATCCTAGGTTAGCTCCGGCTACGAGTGCTCACCATTTTCCCGAGATAGAATCCGTGATAATTCCTAACTATTCGGATCTGGATGATGTCCCACCATGCATGGCTCATTCTGAGCCCGATATTTCTATCGATTCCTCTATCTCTGATCTTGGTGCCTCGTCTTACCCACCCACCCCATTTACCAATGCTAGTCTTGTGGAGAAGTTGACAACTCCATCTTTAGAAACCACACTCCCTTGTGAGTATTCCTTTACTCCTCCCAATGAGTGTGTGTCTCCCACGCTTGAGTTGGATCATCTTCCTCCACTATTTATCCCACCCGATACACCATTTATCCCACCCGCCCCACCCATTATATCTTCTACCCCACCACCTGGTTTGGATCTTGATTTTACGCATTTCAAGTTTCCATCAACATTTTTAGATCCTCACCTGAAGCCATCCACCATCTACGAGAGTATTTTTGGTACTACTCTCCACTCCCGTGACACCGAGCTTGTTCCTCCATGCACACCACTCTCTTGTGATATTGATTCTTCTCAACAGCTCCTTGGTGTGTCACGACGCGACCATTACCATCGCCCATTCATAGAACGGTCGTGTGATTTTTATGAGGCCCAACCCATTACACTTACCAAACCCTTTTGCCTCCCTCACCAATTAGAGCACTATGCTTATAGGGCCCTTGTTGCCCTCACCTTTACGCTCAACAAGGCCCGTGACCGACACCTATTCACCCTCACCTTTACCCTTTTTCCTACCCGCCCTTGGTCCACCGATGCTTTGCATCGTGTGATGCATTTTGCTATACAAGTGCATTGACCATTTTAGTCTGTTTCCAACAAGACTGGCGCTTCAGTCTTGTTTGGGGGTGATTCTCATCACCCATTTTTCTGCCACCCCTTGCTTTCATAGATCTTATCTTTAGGGTGAGATTCCATCGGTCTGGCTGAAGACGTTAAACTTAGCGCTACCGGGAGGCAGCCCGCGTTTCTTGTACTAGTCTCATCCTGTTTGGGGGTGGTGTTTCACATCACCCTATGCTTTCTCATGATTATAGACTTATACACCTTTTTTCTTATATCACTCATTCAGGTTTATTCTTGGCTTCACATGTCTACTTCATTAGCGATTCATTCTGGTAATATCTTTCCTACCTTATGCTCTCAATTTTAAAAATCATTTTACCTAACATCGAGGACGATGTTCCTTTTTGTTTGGGGGTGGGGAATTTTATCAAAATCGTACCTCTTTTGAAAATTTTTGATTGTTGAACCTGATTTTTAAAAGTTCGTGCAGTTTCTTTCATCTCACTCATTGATGTGAATTTTCAATCATCCATCTTTCAAAAGTCTAGGAATCAAGCTAGAGAATATCTTTTATAAATAGCTTATGTAATACGTAACAAGGCATTTTGCACCATGAATTTCTAGACTCAACAAAATTTGCGCACTTATCACGTCATTACGTTTAGAGTTGAGGAGTACTACAATTCTAAAGAGAACCTTAAGGATCACTAGTAGAGACTTTAGCTTGTGAGATTTGTGCCTTTCACCCTTTTTGAGTGTTTTACGCAATCTCCGAGTCACAAGTTGATTCAACTTCTTTTGGGTCCGCACTTAAATTGTTGTATGATCTCATTATTCTTCAAATTTTGGCTTGATCACTGAGAATGACATCTTTTTCGAGTTGTAAGAAACAAGTGCCTTGAAATTTGTCCCGAACACTAGATTTTCATCCATACACCTACCACTTTTTCCCACATCATACATTCCCCACTCCACTCATATATCATCCTTCATTTTTGAGAAAAAGAGTGTAAATTTCAAATATTAAATGTCTTCATTATTAGATTGAAGTGAAAAAAAAATAAAGAATAAAGAAATAGAAAAATAGCAAAAATAGAAAAAAAAGAGAAAAAGGAGAAAAGAAAAAGAAAAAGAAAAAAAAAAGAGAGAAAAGAAAAGAAAGAGAGTAGTAGTTAATTTTTATGTGATAAAGACATTTTGTTCTTCAAGTATAAAACACTCTTCTATCATATCCATTCATATATCATCATTCATATCACCATTATATCCTACATCACATATCCACCATCCATCATATAATCACCCCATCCTATTTCACTATCACCATCCATATTATCCCACGTCATCATATCTTTCCCATCTCATTTTCCCCTCACCCATATACATTCATGTCCCCCTTGGTGTTCGGGCAAATGAAAGTCAACGTGGTGAATAACTCGACGTTCTCACTATAGTGATTAGCATTCTTTCATGAGATCATTTTCTTTCTTATTGTTCGTTCTTTCTTATATGTGTGTGAGACGTTTGAACTCGATTACATTTACTCACCTCCTCACACACAAGAGCGATACACTAACCCATATCTCGTGATTTCATTTGAGAGAGATATATCCGTGAGATTTGAAGTTGAAGCGTTGATTCCGACAAGGCAATCTAGGAATTACTCTGATGATACTCGACCCGTTTTGACTGATTCACACTACACACGTTGAGTTCTAGGAAGGATGTTCCTTGAGTATTTACTTAGCGTAAACTTTTTACACATTCTAGCTTGTATTTCTCAAAATATTTCTCATGTGATGGATCGTGCGATTATTCTATGTCTAATAAGAGATAGACTGCCTTTGAATAAATTTTTGCAAATAAGAATTTTGTGGGTATATTCCCTGCAAACCCTCACGAGACACAACTCGTCCTGTAGGGCAACCTATAGGTTTAAAGGCTTGTTGCACATGCTAAGTGCAATCGCAAGTGCCCGCGAAAGTGGTACACTTTTGGTTTCTTATCTTTCTCTTTCTCTCTATCTTATTGCTCGAGGACTAGCAACGATCTGTTTGGGGGTGGTGTGATAAGCACCCAAAACTGTACATTTTATACCCCGAATAGTTATATTTTAGTTGCTATTTCTCGACAATATGGGTCTTATGCGCGTAAATGTTTATTATGCAGGTTTAATGTATGTTGCGGTGTTCAAACGCGTATTTCAAGGCAATTGTGCATTTTACGGAGCTAAATACCAAATTCCCTGACCCTAACCTAACCCATCCTAGCCTAAACTTGTCCCTAAACCGTCACCCAAGACCCGTGTGTGTTGGTTTGTTCCCTTTTTATTTTATTTTTTTAGATTTTTAGTTTAAGTCATTTTAATTTTAGGATTATTTTAGAATTTTTTAGGTTTTATTTCCTATTTTTATATTTTTTATTTCTATTTTTATTAATATAATATAATTTTATTTTATTTTATTAAGTTTTTAGTTTTAGTTTTTATCTTATTTTATTTTATTTTTTTTAGGATTAGTTTTTAGGAATTTAGTTTTATTACATTTTATTTTTTTTAGGACTTTAGTTTTTAAGTTTAATAGATTTACAATGTTATTTCTTTTTAGTTTTATTTTTATTAAGTCTTGATTTTAATTTTTAGTATAGGAATTTAATTTTTAGTTTTTAGTTTTTATAAGTTTTATTTTATTACTTAGATTTTATTTTTATTTTTAATTTTATTTTATTAGGGTCCAAACTAATACACACACACACACTTAATACCCATTAAACTACCCTCACCCTCACCCCTACTTCCTACACCCTCACCACACTCTAACCCCCCTCTCTCCTTCTTCAACCTCTCACCTTCTCTCTCCTCTCTCCAAAACAGAAAACACCCACCTCTTTCTCTCTCATCCATTCATTAAACCCAATTCTCATCTCACTCACACCACCATAACCCCATAACCCAAGCCAACATCAAGACCCTCCGCCGGCAAATCGCCCAAAGCCCTCCGGCGCCGGCGTCACCACCTACCTTGACCCACCTCGGCAGCAACCCCAGCTCCGGTCGCCACCCCTCCTGCCCGGTGTTGGTCCGCTCAACCAGCGCCCTGCAGGCGCGATCCGTACTCCCGCCGGCCGCTACCCTCTTCCGACCCTCGGCCTCTCTCTCTCTCCTCAACCCATCAACCACAGCCACCTGACCGCCCAGCTCCCGCCGGAACTGATCCCCTCTCTCTCGTCCCTGCCACTCCGGCAGCGTGACCATCCACCCAAGGCGACCACCTCTCTCTCCCTGCAAAACCTTCCTTATCGCTCCTGCTCCGGCAGCGACCCATTTCACGAAACCCACCCGACCTCTCTCTCAACCCGAGTCCATTACAACCCATCCATTCCAAGCCAAAACCCATACCCACACCCATTTGGAAACCCATTTCTCCTTTTCAAACCACGATTCATTCACCTGCCAATTTCCAAAAGCCAAAATACAAACCAAAACCCAAAAACCCACATGTGCCTAAAACTAACTTAATTCCCATTTACCCAAAATAACCCCAACACTTATTCCACATGTTCTCATCCCCATTTACCCAAACTACCCTCATGTGCACATTTAATCCAAATCAGATTTTTTCCCAATTGACCTCACACCTCATGTGCACACATCCAAACCACATGCACTCCCTACCTTTTTACCATTATGCCCCTTTTGCTCCATTGCATATAAAATGATGAAGAAGACCCATTTGGTGAAAAATTCTAGATTAGAGAGAGGAAATTGTAGAGAGAAATTTTAGGGTTAGAAATAAATAGTAGATTAGAATTAGTTTTTTTATTTTCTTCTTTTCAATTTAAATTGAGTGAAAGTAATTCTAGTGAGAATCAATTTGTGTGTTAGTGCTTCATGTGTATTTGTTGATCATTCAAATTGAGAGGTGTATGCTTCAAATTGGAAGACTAGAGTTCAACTTTCTCAAAGAGATTTGGTTTGCTTGTTCTATTCTCTTCTCTTTTATTTTAATAGCCTTGATTATTAATTTGTCATATTTCATATCATGTTAGGCTAAAACCCCTTTCAAGGGGTGGGGTGAAACCCTTATTTGATATTATTTTAGTTTAATTAGTTTGTTTACTTGAATTATCCCTTTGAATGTTAATTTTGATCCCTCGCCCTTAGATTTACGCCTCGAGAGAGGGTAAATGATTTTCGAGAGAAAATCGAAATTCTAGTGATAATACCCATTTTAGATTCGAACTAGAGATAGGGGTTTCTTAAGTGGGGTATTATCATTTGAATTTCAACTCTAAATTTAATTTCTAAGATTGACATAAATTCTAATTGATCGATCCTAGCGGGTGATTAATTAAAAGGAGTGTAGATCTAATTTTCTAGAGTTGTGAGGTGTTAATTTTAATTTTCTAAAAGATTACTATTCTAATTACACTTGCAACGAGAGTTGGTTTGTAATTTTAATATTAATTTGGGAGAATTCAAATAATTAAATTAATTAATTAGAATAACTAAAATTTGTGGTGTAATCCCACTCCTTGATTGTTCTCACAATTATTTTCCTCACTTTATCTTTTATTTTAGTGTTAGACTTTATTTTTTATTTTAGTCACTTTTTAGTTAGTTGTTTAGATTAGTTTAGACCTCACCTCACCCTTTTGTTTTAATATTGAAAAAGCTAAAAAAAATTAGAAAAGTAAAAAAGAACAAAAAGAAAATAAATAGTGAAATACAATTGAATTTGTTCCATGTGCTTTACTCCCTAGAAAGTGGATTGATACCCTTACTTACCTCTACACTTTAGATTGTTATTAATTTTGTCGGTACATAAGGATTTTGATTAGAAGGACTTTTCAAGCAACGACAAAATACACGCAAAAGTCTTTCTATCAAGGTCAATCCCCCACACTGCAAACGGCCATGGGGATGTAATGGAGGTAAGAGGCTGATGAGGTTGGTGAGGGATGGTAGCAAATCTTTGGCATTTATCACACTTTTTAACATATGCGGCAACATCTTTCCCCAAGGTCGGCCACCAGTAGCCTTGGGTGATCACCCTCTTTGCCAAGGATCTACCCCCAATGTGGCTTGAGCACGACCCTTCATGCACATCTTGCAAAATAGAAGGGACTTCTGAGGGATGCACACACCTAAGTAAGGGGAGCAGAAACCCCTTTTTGTACAGCGTGTCTCCGATGACAGTGAACTTTGCAGCCCTGTATCTCAGCTTCTTCCTCTCTTGGCTTGCTTCTGGCATCTCTCCCCCTTTAATGTATCTGATCAGAGGATCCATCCATGAAGGTTCTTGAGAAACATTCATGCAAATGCCAAGTGTTCCCTCGACGTCTTCGATAGTTGGTCGAAGCAAGATTTCTACCGGGACTGTCCTCCTTATGTCTGTCCTAGTAGCTGAGGCCAACCTTGCAAGGGCGTCCGCACGGCCATTGTCGAGCCTAGGTATCCTCTTGAATTTCACTTTTTTAAAGTTTTTCAGCAATGACCTCACCTTCTCAAGATACCTAGCCATCCTCTCGTCTTTGGCCTCATAGGCTCCTAGTATCTGATTCACCACCAGCCTTGTATCACTGTGAACCAAAATTTGGCCGACACTAAGAGATTTGGCCAAGGAAAGGCCAGCTATCAAGGCCTCATACTCAGCCTCATTGTTGGAGGCTTTGAAATTGAACCTCAGGGCGTACTCGATGTCTGTGCCGTCGGGTGCTGATACTATCAATCCAGCTCCGCTCCCGCTTTCGCAAGAGGACCCGTCGACGAAGAGACTCCACACAGCATGTTCCTCCGAGAAATTTCCCTCGATGAGTGACCCTTGTCTAAAAAGGTATCTTCCCTCTTCATTTTCAGCCACCTTTCTTCTAGCGGTGCTTGTCTCAGCCTTATCTGCAGGAGGGTCGGTGAGCCTATCTTGCTGGGTATCTGTCTGGCTTAGACCCTCACCCTCGGCCTCGTCATTCTCCCAAGTAAATTCAGCCACGAAATCTGCCAATGCCTGCCCCTTAATGGCTGTCTTAGGCTGATACACAATATCGAACTCCCCCAGCTCTATAGCCCAGGTCATTAGCCTTCCTGATTTTTCAGGCTTGTGTAGGACCTGCCTAAGAGGAGAGTATCGTACGGGCGAAGTCATAAATCTCATTCGATCAGGATTCCAACGAAATTTTGAACGAGAAACCAAAGTTGACCAAAAATAAGACGTTTGAAGTTCATTAGATATACTATTCTAATGAGTTGACTGATCTCGTTTGAATGACCTAGCTTAGCTTGTTCAAACGACTTGAAATATTTTCCAAATTCAAGTTTAAAACATTTAAAAAATATTTTAGAAAAACACATCTAATTAATTAAATATCTAAGGATAAAAAGTTATGCATTCATACTTTAGAGATTCTCAAAACATAAGAGATGATCACAAGGCACTAAACTCGGCATTATCGTGTGAAAATAATATCTTATCCGGCTATGTCTGCAATCAAAACACGTCATAGGCTTGAAAGGTCAATATACTCAAGTCCTAAACTATGACTCATGGGTTTTGTCAAAATAAAGAATAAGACAAAATACATACAAATTGACTCTATCAGAATTTTTTCATGACAAATCTCCCCCTTTGGCTATTTCGAGAAAAAACACAAAACAAAAATATATGGTCTATCAAACTCATCCAAAAGACTCAATCCCCAAATCCAAAAGGAAAAAGTATAACTTGATCGACTCATCAACTGATTAGCTTTGCTCACTACAAAAAAAAAATTCTTTTTACTACGGAGGCTTTTGAGACGACAAAAAATTGGGTCTCTAAAACTGACCTTTTAAGACAGATAAAATTAGCCGTCTTAAAAACTATTCATTTTTAAGACGGCTAATTTTACCCGTCTCAAAAGAGAATACTTAAGAGATAGCTTATTAGAAGCCGTCTAAAAAAGTATACTTTTTTAGACAGCTAAAACTAATTTGGATTCCCTCCTCACAAATTTTCATTGCCCACTTCTTTCTATTATCCTAAACCTAAGAAAACAAACAAAAAAAGAAAGGAAAAGAAAACCCACCCCTGTCATTTCTCTTCTTCCCCGCTCAAGCCCTCTCCCTCGGTAGCATGCCAGACACGCCACCCTAGCCTTATCCATCTCCGCCCTAGCCCTCACCATTGCTGAAGTCGATGGCTAAGCATATAAGATCGTGTAAGTAGTATTTCTTTTTTGTTGACTATTAGTTTCAATAATATTATTTCAAATTTGTGTTTCATAGTTGGGATTTTGCTTATTCTATTTGTGTTTCAATCGCTGCAATCATTGATACATGGATTGTGTACACTTTCGTGACACAATTCCTACCGTTTATACATTTTTTTCGTGTTTGTTCATTGAATGATTTCAATATGTGAAAAAAAAATCATTGGTGTTTTTAATTATTGTGCTACCATAACTGAAATATAAGGAAGTGATAAATTTTCACTCTTAATGGACAATCATGTATATATATAGTTATATGTTAAATATAAATATCATAGTTATGGGACATCATATGTTTTTCATTGATGGATATTTGATAGGGTTCATTGGCATTTAAATATATGATTAATTTTCGGACATTCAAGTTATAGTATCGTCGACCTGACCTGATACGAATAAAAGGAAATTTTAACTCTTGGTTATTGATTAATATCATTAGTTTTTGTATTGGATTGATTTGTAGTGGTGATAGGAGGTTGAGGGTGAGCCAATTGAAAACCCAGATTGTCAATTAGTTATTGTAGTTTAGTTTTAAGATTAATTATGAGAATATGCACATACTTGTGTGTGTTAATTTCAGTTAGAATTATGATATTTTTGTCTCAGTTAATTAATTTATGTCCTTTGCAAGTAGGTTATGCAATAATTTAATTTACTATTCCATTATGATTTTATTTTGTGATATATGTGATGGACCCAATTAATTAAAACACGTGTCAGCATTGAAAAGATCAATAATCAGTATGGAATCAAACGAGAGAATTTTTCGTAGAAATGGACATAAATAGGTTCATTTCCTTACCTACTTTTTCGTCATTAGTTTTTTTAGTTTTTATTGTTAGTTTCTTTTTTGTATTTGAATTATATTATTTGTGTTGAGTGAAGTTTGGGTATACTTCGATACCCTGTTAAATTTGTGTTTGGACCACATATATGTATCTATGAACTTCACTAATAGCATGATGAATTTATGTGATGTAGTTTGGAATGGACTTTACTTTTGCGACTCTTTAAGATAGGGTTTGGGTGAAAAGTTTTTATTATATTATATAAAGTGAAATAAAAAAATAATCCTAAAGTTTGGGTTATTTTCAATTTTAGACTCGATGTTTCAAAGGTTTCAGGATGTCAGTCATGGTTCAAAGTCAAGGCTCATACCACGGCCATATGACCGAGTTAACTAGGTATTTTTACCCACCGATCCGATTCCGAGTTCAGTTTTCAACTATTGTTGTGAATCGAACCTTTACTACTTTCCTTAAAGTGTATGATTACTTGCATTATATATATCCTTAACTAGTAATAGGTACTATTATAACATTCACGAAAAGAAAATTCCTAAAAGGTTGAGACAGATTGTGTACTCTGTAGTTGTTATTGTGTAGCATGATGAATGGAAATTCTAAAATTATAACATAACCTCGTCTATTCTAAACATACATTCTAATATTAAAGTGTGGAATAGAAATATTTTTGGTAATATTTTCCAAAATAAAAAAATAATTATGCGACATTGACGTCATATAATCTAGCATGGGCGCTTCATTGAAAGTGACGTACTTGTGTCGAATCCTTGGTGGGGACCTTTATGGAGTACGAAGGGCACAAAAATCGTGTGTCTACACTCTCTAATCCAAAATTTTCAACATAACAATTGGAATACCATTATTGGTGACATTCCTTCGATTTGTCTTGTTATCCCATATCCGTCGCCCTTTTGACATGTTCTTTCGAACCAAATCACATATCCATGAGAGAAACTATGTCATAAAGGACCCTTAGTGTACACATCATTATTGTCAATAGATGCATGTAGCACATACATCTCTATGCCAGGAGGGTTGTTTGACATATACTTGGGGCGACTCATGTCATTGGGTCGTAGGATCATATCATGGGGTCATGATGTACTTATTCCATTTGATCAAGGGGAAACATGCAACTTATGCTCTTATTCAGGTTCTTGTGTCAGTGGGAGTAAGTTGGGATACGTGGATTAGCAAATGTACTTTAACTGTTAAGAGTGTCCTATTTGTCCCCTAGGGATAAGGTGGCCACAAAAGGCATTTACCAACTAATGATTCAACCTCAGTTTACTAATGTATAAATATGTAATATTAACACTAATATATAATCGCCAATGCATAAATATCTATATCTATGCATTTACACTTTGTGAGCATTATTTTCACATACTTTGAACCGGATTCTATATGTTGATATTTATGAGAGTGTGTATCGTAGGTTTTTGGAGTGAAAAGGCCGTAGTTACCACCTCTATCGGATAAAGGCAAGGACATAGCTCTATCCACATGAAACTTTTGAAGCAATTTTAATTGAGAAGTAACATAGGCTAAGACGGAGTTAAACACCGAATTTGATGTGCTATTAGTGATAAGGTACTCTTTCTCTCTACCCTACCTTTGTTTATAAATATTGTTGTTTCCCCAAAACAACTCTGATGTATTTATAAACGCTTAGGGTGTGTATTTATGGTTTTATGAGATCATGTTTACATATATTCTTTTAAAATTCTTTGTTTGGAAAGGTCAAAGGCTAAATTAGTCTACTTTATGGAAGCAGCATCATCTTTGGACTGTCCGGTTATCCAATCTCTGAATTAACTGTTCGGTTATCCAATCTCTGAATTTGAGCTTGTCCGGTTATCCAGTCTCTGAATTGAGCATCGTCTTTGGGCTGTCCGGTTATCCAGATCACCATCCCCAACCATTTCTCCACCGACCTCTTCTCTAACCGAATATATAATGGTTTCATCACAGAAACATCCAACTTCTTTGATGACCTCTCCATTCAGACCCAACAAACTACCCGGTGTGAATTGGTTGTTTTAATACCCTTGGAATGTCCAACTTCTCTATTGCGGTCCAACATCTTCTCAAATTACCACGCGTCGTTCCATCTTTGGCTTGAAAGGGGGAATAGAAGGAATACTAGGGAGCCACCCAATCTATATCAATCATCGCCCCCCTTCAAACCAGAAATTGTATCATAACTACTATCAACCATCGTCATCTACTAAGAAACTATTGTCAACTCCATTAACCTGGTGACTTTGACAAGTGTGAATCCCATCTTTCCGAAGCCTAGGGCGTCTCTCAGTTAAAGTGCTATATGCACTCTCTCGCTCTTTTGAAATTTAACAACTTAATTAAATACCACTTGTTCCATTTTATGAGATCACCTTTTAACCGCTTTAACTTGAAGGCAAAACTATTCATTTTTATCCCAGTAGCTTCCACAGACTAGGAATTAGAAATAATCTCCAAACTTGAAGTGGTAATTTGCAGAAGCAGTGGACTGTGATTAGAACAACTTTTGTTAACATGAGAAATATGAGAGTTTGGAAAGATTTCAAGGCAAGTTTGGTTCATTACCCCCTTATCCAACCTCTCCCATATTCTAACTCCATGAACATGCCTTACCCATGTGAATTTTGATCCTGACTAGCCCATATGAATAAAATCAGCATCTGAAATGAAGGTGTTAGGCATGTTCATGGGTTATATTAATTCTTTCAATGCTGGAGATACTATATTAAAATCACCAATGACTAAGCAAGGATAAGATGACCTTCCCAAATAGATCTTCTTTCTTCTTTCCTCTTTAAAGCCGCAAGTTTTGATGTAGAATTTATACCTGGTTTAGGAGAATGATTTTAGAATGTTGGCTACTATTATATTCTCTCTGGTGCAGATTTGACTTTCGGGTGGAGTTCTTTTCATTATTTTGGGAATTCAATCCTTCATAGAGGAACATTATAATGCGAATAGCAAAGATACTTCAAGCGCTAACTGTTTTGCATGAATCATGTTCTGTTCATATAATTTGAAACTAAAATTTGAAACAATTTAATCATGATAGAACATGAATCCAATAGTATTATAATTGAATAGTTATAGTATTATGAGTTATCCTGATCGACCGCATCAAACACAAATTTATGAGTCATCCTGATCATGCTTTATCATGCGAATCATATATCTTTACACGTGTTAACATTTATATGTATGTTTAGATGAGTATAAAATTTAATAAACATGTTAAATATGTCATTTTGCATTTTAACAATTGGTGTTCATTGGATAAAAAATAAAATAGTATCTTACCACGTTTGTATAAAAATATATTGTCGCGTCGGCCTCGAACAAAACCCAAAAACCCAAAATGAGGAATAAGTTCATTGAAATCCACATAACCCATAACACTTTATACTCATTGAAATCCTGGTACATCAGTGCCTTATTACTGGAAAATAATCCAGTGATAAAAATAACAACTAGAAAACATAAAACCTTGAAAGTAACAACTAGAAAGTATAAAAATAACAACTAGAAAACATAACTTTGAAAGTAGAATAGAAACATAAAACCTTTAGAGAAAATTACAAACAACTTAATCCAAAGATAACTCAAGAAACGTTATCTCTTTAACTTAGTTATCTTCTCCTCCACTATATTCTATTTAATCTCTATACCAAATCAAAACTCAAGTGATGTTCATATAATAAATTTGGTGTGTATAATTAGAGAACTTTTAAAATACATTTACATAAATAAATTTCACACACACATACTCACAGCATAATGAACCTTTCCTCAATCATAGAATAATGAAACGTTATATGAGGATCAAATAAGACTATAACAATAACAAAATAAATATGAATGATGCACCAAAATAAATATGGAGAGGGGCAGATTAGCTCTAAAAATAGGAAGAAATGTTATATGGGTGTAGGGTGTATACGCATGAGAGTATATTTGTCTAAATATATATAGTCTATAATAAAAAATAAAAATAAAACTTGGTGCATTAAAAAAAAGTCAATGAAATGGCTAATAAATAAAAGCTAAGATGCATAATACTGCAGGTAGTTGAACAGGACGTCCGTTCCGGTTTCAAAAACCCTTTACCTTCCCTCTCCATAAAAGATTATTACAAGATGAAAATGTTGGTTTGAATACCTATAGGCCATCTTTGATAACTATACACAAACAACCATGTCACCTCTCAACTCCAATGAGTTGCACAAAATTTTCAAAAAACCTGATAAATGAAGACGGTCTGGTGAGCCTTGACAAGCTAATATGGCTTCTTGAGAGGATGGGGATAAAAATGACCCTTGAAGAACGAGGATCGAGAGTACTCTAAATGGTAACAAATAAATAAATAAAAAGGTTCTCATGCCATTATGTTTGATCCAATGTAAACCATCTACTTCGATCCATTAACGTTTTCCATACCAGTAGTACTCTGAATGCCAAAAAATAAATAAATACTATTACGCCGTCATTTATGATCTAATGTAAACCATCTACTTCGATTCTCCTCTTTTTCCACACCGGTTTAGTAAGAATTAGAGCTCTGATTATAATTATCAAACTGAGGCTGCATAGAGATTTTATATAAATATAGAAATATTTAGCTATTCAATTGCTCTGCCCGTTCTTAAAAGGCAATAGAGAATATAATTCATGCTTCATAAAGTAGAGGCATAAGACAAAAGCAATATATTGCCATGTCATTGAGGAAAATATAAGTTAAATATACAATTAAAAGGAGAAGGGCTGCATGACTCCAATTTACCTCTTTTTAATTCCAAATGTACTATTACCCACCTTGATCTTTAGCCAGTCATTTCCCTTCTCCTCCTGCTCTTTTCATATCTTACCTGCTGTGTTTATAGCAAAGGAGCTACATGTCCCACTAACTTCCATCATCTCTAGTGTTGATATATCTCCAAGACCTAACGGAATCTCCTTTAGCTGATGACATTCGCACAACACTAACTGCCAAAGTCTTGGGAAATGGTTACTAGAGGCATTCCATTGAGGAATACTAAGATTTTCAAATTTCAAGAATTTGAGTCGAAGAAACCCATCATCACTTGTTTCCCATTATCGTCCAATGCAAGCATTTTGTTTTAATTTGAGAACCTCAAGGTTCGGTAATATACCGATGATCCACATTTCACTCCATTTGAGAGCAGTGTCCCATAATGTTAAACTTTTAAGTGTTTTTGGAAACTTAATTAGATCAGGTAAAGTATTTTCTGCTTCCCAGATGGACGTGTTTAATAACTTCAAAGTTTAAGGCGGTTTATGAAGCCCAGGTCAGGAAATGTTAAAACCCTGGACTCTAATATCAACGGTCCACGAAATCCCAACTTTCTTAGATTGGGAGTCCTTGCCAAGACTTCCTGGCAAGACTGAGAAGGGCATACAAGCGAGATGGATTGTATGTTTTCTATTGTGGGATAGTCGTCAATGATCTGTGTTACAAAAATACTTGGTTCAATGTAATTAATACCTGATTTGATATATAAATGTCTAAAGTTTATCATCTTCCATATGTCCTGAAGTACAACAATATCTTTTTCCACTGCCTTGATAGGTTGAATGCTTGTACACCTCCCTAATTATCCAAAGTTGTGTTAAGTAGGTGCAATCTCCTCTCAGCGGCAGAACACTTGGCATACACAATCACAATATACAACTTTTTTGTTCAGGAACTCTAAATCAAATTGCGTACACAATAACTGATCTTCATTTTTAATCTCTTGATTACTGATACTATGATCAACGGATAATATAGACTTAAAATGATTGAAAACATGTATTCCCACCTCTGAATTATCCTTTAGAACTTGACTATCTTGAGTAGTGATTTTATTGATCAGGAGTTTCTTATGTTAAGCCTTCTCAGAAGAGTGGAAATAACTTGTTATTCTCTGGAGTAGGCGAGTACATTAAATTCACCAATTACTAAATGAGGTTTGGAAAATAAAATTTGAGAAATATTAGTAAACTGAGCCCATGGATCAACCATTTCCTCCTTTGTACACTTGGCATACACTACTGTCATGAATATTTCTTGATTCAAAGATTGATGATTGATGCTAACAGTAATTTTTTGTTCAGTATCAAACACCATCTGACATTGAACTTCAAATCTCCTAACAATCCATATTTAAAATGTAGGTAATATATGACTTTGTTCAGTGTCCTCTCTCCTTTGTTTCTTAAGAGTTTAAAATTACTCTTAACTTGTGAAGATGATGGATCGTGCGCACCAACGTTTATATATTTTGGATTTTTTTTAATTCTTCTCTTCTTTCCACGAATGAGGTCTTTAGCAGTTTTTATATTGATAATTGTCACTTTTTATGCACCTTAAGAAGCTCTTCAGGTTTTGGACATTGTTCTGCGTGAATTGTCGACTAGTAGGTAAAGATTATAAATGACACTCTTCTCTACCACTATTATCTCGAATATCAAAATATTATCATCATCTACTAGATATATGTACGTCTGTGTATTACTTATATATGATTCATACATGTGATTAAAGTCATCACACGAATGACAATCTTAATATCTTTTGATGACTGATTTTAGGATATTTAAAAATAGGACTTTGTGGTAAAGTCATTGTTGATGACATTCTTTTGATGTATTCGGTTAAGTTTCTTGCCAATAGGTTCTTCTTATATAGAACCCAATAAACCTAGATTGATATGGGGTTGATATGATGGAAAGGTTTTAATAGGTATTCATTTTTGGGTGAATTGTAGACAGCAGGCGGACAAAAGATATTACCGCCTTGGACACATGATCTCCCTGTGTTATACGCACTATAAGGGCGCATTTTAGATAGTATGAGGATGAAAGATATCGCTATGGAGAGGCATATCAACTGTTTTATCAACTCTGCTAACTAACATGCTAGTGATTTCTTCATTACACTGCACTTTACTTTTCATTTGTGGAATAAGATTTGATATTTAAGGATGGACGAGTTCTGTATTATGTCACTCCTGTCAGAATTCTGTTTCTAAACTCATAATGTGTAAATATCTAAAAAAGTAATATTATATATAATTTACCATTTCGAATGGTGGGTAGGCTTAGTTGCTTTATTACTTCGTAAATCGGTCACGGGGCATTTCATTACTCTTTTTGTGGCTATTTTAGCATTATAAGTATATTGTTTCAGTCTTTAAGTCAGGTTATTAGTTTAGTTTGTAATTAGTCCGTTAAGTGTTAAATAGTTAAATCAGTTAGGTTTTTAGTGTTTGTTCTTATTTTATATTTATATAATTATGACATCTTTGGAGATGGTTTTTGTACTGGGTTTTAAACAAGTATTGTCCAGGTATCTAAATCAAGTTAATATTTTCTTGACTTTTTCAGAACCATAGCTAATTGTGTTTTGTATCCCATTTGTTGCAGGAAGTTTACTATACCACGAGGACTTGTTATACGTATACTTGAGCCTCTTATCGTTGGAGCTTTTGCATCTATTCTCTCAAACAAAGACCTTGTCGCTTAAGTCTTCTTTAGCCTTGCTCTCAACCACAAGCAGGGGTGAGACATATCCAAGTTAAATTTTGTTCATTATGTTGTCTAACAGTAAAAGGAATCGTAATGTGTATTTTTATTTATATTAGTTGTTTAGAAAGTTGTGGCTATTTCAGTTGTTGTTTTTTAGTTAATTTTTATGTTTAAATAGGTTGGTTTTCATGAATAAATAAATGAGATTCTGTCGATTTTTTAAAATATTAAGTATTTTTAAAAGTAAATAATACGAAGATATTCAAACTTGATAAAGTTTTTAGAGATTGTCATCTATAGGAACTATTAAAAAAAATTACTTCTTTGTTTAAGGTAACTGACACTTAATAAATTTATTGCAGGTGAAAACCTTTTGTGGACAAGGCAAGATATTGGAGTCGTTTTGCTGGAGGTCGTATGCTTGAAGATTGCGAGTTTACTTTGCGTAACATCATTTTTTGTTAAGGATAGATGTTTTTTTATGTATTTTTTCTAATGAGATGAGTGAAATTGTATAAAGAGATCTATGCTGGACACAATGTTTAAATTGTGTATTTTTTCTTTGTATGAACTTTAATTATAATTGAATGGAAAATTATATGTTATATGTTGAAATGGGATGCAAAATATGTCATATTGTTTTTAAGAGATTTTGTTTATAATTATATATAGTATATTAGGGAATGGATGAAATTATAATTTTGGTGCCAAAATTATTAAAGACTGCTTCTTTGACGTCTCAAAAGGGTTCCATAAATGGGGACTTTTTGAGACGGTTAAGTTATCGTCTCAAAAACTCTTTGGGAACGTATGTTGGTGTCTCTAAAAAAAACTTTAAAAGACGGTTTTTTCGTCGTCTCAAAAGGGTCCTATAAGCAATGACCTTTTGAGACGGCGTATTTCTCGTCTCAGAAGAACTTTTTGAGACGGCTGTTGTCGTCTCCAAAAGCTTTTAAAATGTGGGTCTAATACTACGCTCCTTTTCCATCTCAAATGGCATCACAAAAGGCTTTTGAGACGGCTAGAGGACTTTTTGAGATGGTTTGAGCACCGTAGTAAAAAGTAGTTTTTTTGTAGTGGCTCTTGCGTAAACTACGTCACATCGTTGCAAACCTATACACTTAAACAAACCTTCAAATGTAACTTGAATATATAACAATATAAACTGCATAAGAATACCCACCCCCCTTATCTAACGATCTCTACATAAGTTAGGATGTCTCCCCCTAAGGTAAAAATCTCCCCCGTACCATAAATATTGAGATACCATTTCTCCCCCTTTTTGTTCAGGGATAGACAAAGTGAAAGAAGTATAATAAAACCATTTCTTGTCAATATAACCAGAACTCCCCCTAAATGAATAATGATAAGGCATAAAGGAAAAATAAGTATATCATGAAATGGTGTAAAGTGCAACATGTAACAAGACTGTAAGGACATTTTTGTCCATTATCAATTTGTTATGTCGTACGCCGTTACATCAATGAAGAAATTCAAAATTCATATCGTCATCAACAGATCTGAACATCAAAGAAGAGGATGAATCAGAATTCTGTACAGCCGGACCGGTCCGCTCAGAATAAAAGAACCGATCCGACCCCGGACCGGTCCGCCCCTCATCCGGACTGATACGCTTCCTGAAAATCCAGTAGACCCCGGACCGATAGCGAATCGATAAAGCCAAATTTAAAAGAACCAATCCGCCCCCTCGGACCTATCCGCCTCAGACCCGGACCGGTCCACCTGGGATAAACTCAGCCAGATCGTGCAGAGATTTTTTAGGGCCAGGACTTCTTTTATAAACCCACTACGGGGAGTTGGTTTTACAAGACTTCTTCACATGATTTTCAGAGTTCATAAACTCAAAGTCTTCACCTTTGTGAGTTTCCAAACTCATGTTTTGATTCACAAAAATTAGTGAATCATTTTAAAACCCTAGAACACAAACATTTTTGCTGTTCATACTCTTGTGGAGAAGACCGACCTTCTTCTTCATTGCTGCCCTCCTGGAAAGGAAAACGTCCAGTCGCTGACTACAGATCCAACACCTGAGGGTAATTTTGTGTCACCCTTGTATTTCATTGTAATCCGTGTAAATTTTACTTTACAAAATTATAGTGAAATAAATGGTTTTTTCCCTTTGGGGGATTTTTCCTCATTTGTGTGTGTTTGAATGTTCTTACATGCTTTACATCTTATTCAATCACACCTAGATGCAAGTTTAGGATTTAATTGAGTTAAAACTGAGATTGATTATTTAATTTCTTATTTTAACGCAAGCGCACCCTCTTTCAAATTGGTATCAGAGCAGGTTACGCTACTCTATCGTGTATTCCTAGTTTTTGCAAATTTTTTCTATGATATCAATTTCCTGAAAATTTGGTTTTTGAGAAAGTGCGTGTTCAATGGAGAAATCATATAATAAAATGCTAGTTTTGGACGGTACTAACTATGCATATTGGAAAGCCCGCATGAGGTCGGCTTTAAAGGCCATAGATGAAAGGGTTTAGATTTTAGTTGAAAGAGGGTGGACACCTCCCTACGTCACTGTTGAAAACGTGACCAATTTAAAACCTGTCACTTCTTGGACTTAAGATGAATTTAAATGGTCTTCTTTTAATTCTAAGGGTTTGAGTGCTATTTTCGGATCCATCACTCCTGATGAGTTCTGATGTATCATGACATGCACCACGTCAAAAGAGGCATGGGATGTTTTGCAACTTACCCATGAAGGAACTAATGCTGTGAAAGAATCTAAATTGAAAAATTTAACAACTCAATTTGAGACCATCACCATGCGTGAAACTGAATGTTTTGATATTTTTATGCTAGGCTATCTGATATTGTTAATACTAGCTTTCATCTTGTTGAACATATTCCTAATGCAAGAGTTGTGAAAAAGATTCTTCGATCTTTGCCAAGCGTTTTATCCCTAAAGTCATTGTGCTAAATTCTATGGGTAATTTAAATACGCTAAAATTGGAGGAGCTTATTGGAGACTTACAAACTTATGAAATAGATATGTTCCCTAAATCTGTCAAGTCTAAAGATAAAGGAATTGCACTTAATGCCCAAGAGAGAAAAAGTGAGGGGACGGCAAGAAAGAGAGTAGAGTCATCTAGAAAGAAAGAGAGTGAAACTTTTGATTCTGAGTGTGATTTTGACTTAGATGATTTGGCTCTATTTTCTAAAAACTTTAAGAAAATTCTCACATTTAAGAAAAATGGAAATTTTAAAGATAAGAAGAATTTTCAGAAAAATAAGTTTGAAAAGAAAAATGAGAAAGATGCTAAAAACCCTCCTAAGAAAGACAGTGAGAGATGCTATGAGTGCGACGGTAGGGGACATAGATATTTTGAGTGTGCTACTCGTCTGAATAGAGAAAAGGGCAAGGTTGTCCTTAATGCTACCCTTAGTGACGACAGTGAGGTCGAGTCGGTGGACTCGGGAGATGAGTCACCGCATGAGTGTAACTTCTCCGCATTCATGGCTAGTCATGTGAGTACTAATAGTGCACCTCACGACGATGAGGATGCTACTTCACAGGGACACCTCGACAGTGAGAGCGATGCAAGTGAGGGGGAGGATGACTCAAGTGAGAGCGAGAGTGATATTCAACATGCCTACGCTGAGTTATATTCTGAGTCATTTAAAACTAAAAAGCGTAATAAAGCGTTAGTTCTTAAGATCACCGGCTTAGAGGAAGATTTAAGAAAAGAGAGAGAGAGAGAGAGTCCTCCACCTGCACCGCCCTAAGAGAGAGAGAATTTGCATGTGTTAAGAAAAAGAGTTTGTTTAGAGAGAGAGAGAGTAGTTTTGAAAAAGAGAGAGGGGACTTGACTAAACAAGTGGCTAGTCTTACGAGTGAGCTTCATTCTTCCATGGAGACTCGAAAGAAACTTGAAGCCCTTATTACCCAGCTTACTCATGATCTGGAGAGAGCACGGGAAGTCAAGGTACAAATCGAGGACAGATCTGGGAAGATGGGAAAGATGCTCCTTGGCCCCGCTTTAGGTTTTGGTGATCGGAAGGGAATTGGTTATGATGGTGCCTCCATGCCCCAAATTGCACCTGGACCAATTCCTAAGTTCACTACTACTCCTTGTGATCATCGCCAAACTTTACGAAGGAGAGTTTGACTAAGAAAAGCAAACCAAGTTCTGCCTAATACTGTGTTCTTTTGTACATATTGCAAAAGAAAAGGCCACCTTAGGGAGTTTTACTATAGTTTGGGTCGAAAATGACGTACTTTTGCTCCACCACGTCATACAGATGAATTTGCCTGTCTGAGAGAGCATGTTGAGTTTTTAGCTACCACATCACAGAGTTTGATGGAGGAATTCCGACGGATGTCTTTACCGTCAACAAATACTTCAAATACTTCTCACATTCCGGCTAAAACCAACAACAACAAGGGAAAACAAAAGGTTACCACTTCTTGGGTACCAAAGAAAGATAAGAAAGCTCTTATTGTTCATGTTGCTCTCAAAGCACATAATACCTCACAGTGGTATTTTGATAGTGGATGCTCCAGACACATGACAGGTGATGTCTCATTTTTTACCCACCTTGAGGATTATAAGGATGGTAGAGTCACCTTTGGAGATGGGAGCAAGTATAGCATTATGGGACGAGGTACTGTGGAGTTACTAGGATTCCTTAATCTAGAGAATGTTTTGTACGTCAAAGGTTTGAAAGCAAACCGTCTCAGCATTAGCCAGCTGTGCGATGATGACTTTGCAGTAAAGTTTGACCGGGACACGTGTAATGTCTATAATTAGGCCGGTAAACTTTTAGTGCAAGGGGTGAGGATCGAGGATAATTGCTATGGGACTGTACCTACTTCCTCACTTGTCTGCAACAGCGCCACGATCACTCCTATGAATTTTTAGCACCAACGTCTAGGTCACATGAACGTTAAAGATTTGGCTCGTTTAGCCAAAAAGGACATAGTACATGGCTTACCATCTCTTGGAAAGTCAACTTCCACGATTTGTGGACCCTGTCAGTTGGGAAAGTAAATTCGGAGCCCTCATAGGAAGTTGCATTCCTTTACCACCTCCCAGGTACTTGAGCTGATTCACATGGATCTTATGGGTCCTACTCGTACTGAGAGTTTAGGTGGTAAGAGGTATATCCTCGTGATGGTAAACGATTTCTCGAGATACTCCATCGTAGATTTTCTGAGAGAGAAATCCGATGCTGTAGAGTTTTTAACGATCAAGTGTCGTGTCCTGCAAAATCAACACGGAGTCACTATTAACAGGATACGTAGTGACAATGGCACTGAATTTAAGGAAGCAAAGGTAGATTTTTATTGTGATATCCTCGGGATCAAACATGAGTTTTCTGCTGTGAAGACTCCTCAACAAAATGGGATTGTTGAGAGAAAGAATAGAACGATCCAGGAGATGGCTAGATCTATGCTTCTAGGTCGTAATGTTTCTAGGAGATTTTGGGCAGAGGCAGTGTCTACTGCATGCCACACGATGAATAGGGTTTACCTGCGTCCACACACACTTAAAACGCCTTATGAATTGTGGAATGGAAAGAAACCCAACCTGACATATTTCCTTATTTTTGGGAGTAAATGCTACTTCCTACGGGATAGAGAGCAATTAGGAAAGTTTGACTCCAGGAGCGACGATGGAATATTGCTAGGATATTCATCGAATAGTAGAGCGTACCGGGTTTTTAACCTGAAGAGCTCTAAGGTTATGAAATCAATAAACGTCACCATGAAAGATGACGAACCTCCAACGGTTATTAATCCTTACCTTCAGTATGAGGATGAGGACTATTCTGACAGTGATCTACTTGTCCCTCACCCACACTTTGTGGACCCTACTCCTGTGATAGGGGACACACCTTCTTGGTTTCGCAAGAGTCATGACCCTGCCTTCATTTTAGGGGATCCCACTCTTGGGGTCAAGACTCGTGTTCAGCTAGAGAACGTCGTTAGCCACTTTTGCTACACGTCCAAAGTTAAGCCCAAGAATCATAAAGAATCACTCAAGGATAAACACTAGATATCTGCTATGCAGGATGAGTTGCTTCAGTTTAAAAAGAATAATGTCTGGGAACTTGTCCCCCGACCTAGTGAGACAAATGTGATAGGTACCAGATGGATTTTCAAGAATAAAATGGATGAAATGGTACTGTAATTAGAAACAAAGCTAGGTTGGTCGCTCAAGGCTACACGCAGATAGAAGGTGTAGACTTTTGAGAGACATTTGATCCTGTTGCGAGGCTTGAGTTCGTCCGTTTACTACTCACCATCGTATGTAATCTGCGCTTTAAGTTATATCAGATGGATGTCAAGAGTGCCTTCCTCAATGGCATTCTACAGGAGGAGGTTTATATGGAACAAGAGAAAGGGTTTGAAGATCCTACTCACCCTGAGCACATTTTTTATCTGAGGAAAGCCTTGTATGGTTTGAAGCAAGCACCCCGTGCTTGGTAAGAAAGGCTTACTTCCTATCTCTTAGCCTTTGGTTTCAAGAGAGGGGGAGTTGATATGACGCTATTCGTCAGGAGAGATGATGGTGCTATTTTGGTTGCCCAGGTCTATGTGGACGACATAGTCTTTGGATCCACATGCTCCCATCATGATCACCACTTTGAGGAGGAGATGAAAAGTGAGTTTGAGATGAGCATGGTAGGTGAGCTTACTTTCTTCCTCGGTCTCTAGGTTCGTCAGCTAGAGGATGGGATGTTAATCTCCCAATCTAAGTATGCTAGAGACCTTGTGATGAAATTTGGTTTAGACTCTGCGAAGCATACATGTACACCTATGAGTACTTCTATCAAACTTAGTAAGGACACTTCAGGCAAGGACGTAGATCACACCCTTGTATCGGAGTATGATAGGTAGTCTTCTCTACTTGACTGCCAGTCGTCCCAACATAGCCTTTAGTGTTGGAGTCTGTGCTCGATATCAGGCGTCTCCGAAAGAGTCACACTTACTCGCTCTAAAACGTATCATCAAATACATGAGTGGGACTCTCTCATATGGTATTTGGTATTCCTTTGATATCGATGACCGTTTGTCCGCCTATTCGACTGTCGATTGGGCCGGGAATGCAGATGGTTGTAGGAGCACTCACTACACCAAATCTGCCCATTTGTCAAGGTCATTGACCTTGACAAATCCACCTTGTCAAGGTCAATGACCGTGACATTTCGAGGCGAGACAACTTTTTTTGTCACGGTCGTGTCACGGTCATTGACCTTGACACAAAACTCACGTTTTGTGTCACGGTCGTGTCACGGTCATTGACCTTGACACGTTTGTCACGGTTTATAACCGTGACAAAGCCGTGACCCTTTTTAAATAAATTGTCACGGTCATTGACCTTGACAAGCCCGTGACAAAATTGTCACGGGCTTGTCACGGTTTAATGACCGTGACAATTCTGGGCAGAATTAAAAAAAAAAATGCTGGGCAGTATGGCCACTGCCACTGCCCAGCAGTATATTTGTACTTGTTATAGCAACGTTGTACCTGTTCCAAACATCATATATCCGAACAAACTAAAGATAATGCAATTGTTTTGTGAAGAATCCTAATACTAACCAGAATTGGTTGAAAACTCGAAACAGCTTATGATAACTATACACTAAGAAGACGTTTAAATGAAAAGTATGTCATCCATGTGGGACACCCTTGTGTTTGTTATGGATGTCTTTTCATGGTACATTTGGTTTCTAGGAAATTGACTTTAGAATCTAAAATTTAAAATTTAATAAACATGACTTCGGCCCCCATTTAGCTGTTCGTCTGTTAAGCAAAAAAGTTTGTCACTCCATACATACCCCCCCATGAAAAACTTCCAAAATAAAAGCTCAAATCAGGCGTCAAAGAAGAGGGTGAAGAATGATAGACCTGATTAGTGATTCCAGATGTAAATAAAGAATGTTCAGCGATGAAGACAAAGTAACGATATACTACAAGTTGAAAAAAAACACTTCGAGCATGCAAATATCACACGATATGTTCATACAAATTATATGCCATTCGAACTTAAAAGCACAAGACATGTTATACTACACGTTCAATGAAGAAACATTAAAAACACAGTTTATTGAATAGCATGAGTGAGAATATGTATGGTTGGGGATTGTGTGTGTGTGTTGTGGTGGTGGTGGTGGGGGGGGGGGGGACCAAATTGGACACCTCGCAAGCATTTATCGTGATAATATCCATGAAAAAGCCCCTCCCGTTCAATGTGTCACTGCTGCAGGCAAATTACATAATAAAAAATTAATATAATAGATTTTTTACAAGCAAAACAATTATGGTGATTTGAGGTTTTACCGCAACTAATTCTTTGATGTTAAATTTAGCCTCTAACAATTTCATTTCTTGAGGTTCCCTCGAGATGACTTTCAGTGACACAAAAAGTGTTACAGGATATTTTTTGCATCACTAAAAGTCACTATGGGGTTTAAGCCTTAAGAAATGAAACTGTTGGGGGGGAAAATTCAATATCAAATAAATAATGAGCTCCAAAGCCCAAGTGACCCATAAAATTAATAATAGACAATTTAAAAAAAAAACTAAACATGAGATAGAAAATGTCAATTTAGCAGTAGATATAAACACATTGAAAGTTTATCATAGGCGCGATTCGTGATTGTAAGTGTACCAATACAGGAGTCATCTGAGGATCTTTAGTTCTTCAACATAAGGAATTGATAAGGGGTAAAAGATGAAAAATATTTTCCCATCAACAATGACACTAACCTAGCCAATTTCATGACACAATTAATAACCTATCTTGGCCGGTAAGAGATTTATTTCAATTTATGGAACCTAGCCTCACTAGAACAATTACTAAAAAAATATATTTAAATTATTGATCGGAAAGGACAATTTACCAATTGGAGCTGTGTTTGGAGCACTTGAGTTAGGACCATCTTCTCCATTACTCTTTTCTCAAAATAAGTCGTCATATTTTAAATTATTCAGAACATATGAAAATAATAAATTCAGAAATAACAAAAATTCCTAGTAAGAGGCATAACAAAAATCTATGGATACAAATGCAGATCCAATGGATAGGAAAGAGATATTACTTACCCTGAACTGGGGCCGTTTCTTGAGCAGTCGTGTTAAGACCATCTACTCCATGATTGGGTTCTGAAAGAAATAATAATATTTTAAACGATTCAAAACATATAAAAATAACAAATTCAGAAATAATAAAAGTTAATCTAGGAATAAATAATCAGAGCCAATGAATCAGAAAGAAAGATTATTTACTGCTGATTGGAGCCGTTTCTTGAGCATTCAAATTAGGACCATCTGCCCCATGACTGGTTTCTAAAATAAGTAATGATATTTTAAATTATTCAAAACACATAAAGATAACAAATTCAGAAATAATGAAGATTCCTACTAGGAGGCTTAACAAAATCCAGGGATATAATAACCGAGCTAATGGATCGGAAAGAGATATTACTTACTCTCGACTGGAGCCATTTCTTGAGCACTCGTATTCGTACCATCAGCTCCATGACTGATTTCTAATAGAAAAAATCATATATACATGCAAAATGAGACAAAAAATACATCAATACAGTCTAGGTCTAATCATAAAAAATGCATAAAGATAGGAATGGTTGGCAGGGTTATAATAATAAATGCAAACTAGTTCTAAATCATCCTTTTATCTTTTATAATTGTGTTTTAAGGAGTGATAAACAATGTGGAAACACATGAAGGATGATGGGAATTAGAGTTTCTTATGTTATTGGTTCGCTAAACACAATCCTATAATTTTAGAATAAATTCCATGTGTGTATTATTTTTAGGGCTTTAATCAATGACTTTCATTTAAGACATGATGTGGTAGATGTCTTGTAAAAATCTAGAGATAGGGAAAACGTTTTATATTGGTTCAATAATGTGAAGCACAAAATTTTCGAAATGGTCTACACACCTCCACCCCACCCCCTCCCCCACCACACACCACCACACACACACACACACACACCCCACCCACCCCACCCAACCCCCTACCCCCCTCCCCCACCCCCTCCCCCTACCCCCTCCCCCACCACACACCACCACACACACACACACACCCCACCCTACCCCACCCCCTGCCCCCCTCCACCACCCCCTCCCCCCTCCCCCAAAACACACCACCACACACACACACACCGCACCCCACCCCACCCCACCCCCTGCCCCCTCCACCACCCCCTCCACCACCCTGCCCCACCCCGCCCCACCCCCTGCCCCCCTCCACCACGCCCTCCCCCACCCTGCCCCATCCCTCCCCACCCCCACACACGCACACACATACACACATATATATATATACACATACATACATAAATATACAGACAAATATATATATATATAAATGGAAGAGAGAGAGAGAGAGAGAGAAATTGGACCTGAGAGAGAGAGAGAGAGAGAGCAGCGTCGAGTCGAGAGAGAGAGAGAGAGAGGGAGGGAACGGTGGGAGGGAAAAAAGAAGGGGAAAGGGTTTTTGCTGGAAAAGTTGTCACGGTCATGTCAAGGTCATTGACCGTGACAAGGATTGTCACGGTCTTGTCAAGGTCAATGACCGTGACAAATTTAATTATCACGGGCTTGTCACGGTCAATGACCTTGACAAGTCGTTGTCACGGTCGTGTCAAGGTCAATGACCGTGATATAAAACGCGTGTTTTTTGTCACGGTCAATGACCTTGACAAGGCTGGCCGGCTGAAAGGTGACAATTTGCCCATTTTGGTGTAGTGACTTCTGATGGGTGTTTCTATTTTGGTTCTGCTCTTGTCTCTTGGTTGAGCAAGAAGCAAAACTCCATCTCTTTATCCACTACGGAGGTTGAGTACATCGCCGTAGGGAGTTGTTGCATGCAACTCTTGTGGATGAAGCAAATGTTGGAGGATTATGGGATTTCACAAGACACCATGATTATTTCCCGTGATAACACGAGCATGATTCACATATCCCGCAATCCCGTCCAACATTCGCGCACAAAGCACATCAGGTTACGCGAGCACTTCCTACGTCAGTTAGTTGAGGAGAAGGTCGTATCCCTGAGTTTCGTTCCTACCGACCGTCAGTTATCCGATATTTTCACGAAACCTTTAGATTCCCTTAGATTTGAGAGTCTTAGAAAGTCTTTGGGGATTTGCACAGTTGACTGAGGGGTTGGTCCGTGTCTAGCATAGGATGCATTGTCATTATCATATCCTCTGATTCCTATTGCTAGATCGTATCACTAGTGTATTTATTCTTTTTACTTTTTATATTTCTTTTGAAAAATACAAAAAGATTTTCTTTTAGAAAAATTTTGAGAAAATCACAAAAAAGATTTTATTTTGATAAAATTTTTGAAAAATCCAAAAAGATTTATGTTTTTCACCTTTTATGGATGAGCATTTAAGATAGCCAAGTCACAACTTCACTTCATATATCCATGTGACTGTTTGATAGAGATTTGAGACGCTACATCATTTCATCCATGTGCTTTACATTGTTTGGAGTCTTTGAGATGTAATTAGTGATATCTTCCTACATGTTTGACTCCTACATCCTTTATTGCACACATGCACAACTTTACTTGGTTATTGTACTTGTCTATCACATATTGGCTTGAGTGTTTCCATCTCAATTCTGTCTATACAACGTTTAATATGCCATAAAACTTTACAAGATTGGAATGCATGTAAAAAATATTTTTTTTAGACTGAGTGTTTGTTTAAGAACGGGGAGGAGCTGCGAAAGGTAATTATCTATTCTTTGCGCAAAAGCCATCGTTCAAAAGGACCTAAAAAATGGAGGAATTTCATTATCCGAGGTCCAAAGAGGTTAAAAGAGCCAAAAAAAAATTTAAAGGCAATAAAAAGAAATATTTGCCAAATATGGGCCAGTTAGGATTCACCATCAATTCTACAAAGTTTGATAATTTATATTTTCTCTATTCAAAATATAAATCTGAGGGAGTTTGGTTGGAAAATGTCTAAACGGGTTTGCACTTCCTTGAAATTTCTGAAAAAGCATGAAATTCGTTTTGGACGTTATTGGTGTGGAAATCACTTTGAGCTTTGATTTGTTGATTTGATTAAGTCAATGTCTTATATTGCCATTATTTTACACCAAAGGAAGCATTTGAGTTCATTCGTTAAGAGTATCCGATATTCATCGTTCACATTTTTCATGACTGTATGCATTGATTTTCCTATCGAATTTGATCACACCCATTCATTTACGCTATCATCGACTTGGTTGTTTTGTGTTTATTTATGGTGTGATTTAGTCCATGTGACACCCTTTCTTTGCCTTTTAATTTATTTCTCTCATTTGTCTATTTGGAGACATCATAAAAAGGGGGAGAAAGAATTATCTTATTATGGGGAGTTTTGAAATTTTAAAGTCGATGCGTCACTTGGTATTTGTTTTGTCTCATGTGTGTAGGTACTACATGGATTATCATTGGATTGCAGACCCTGATGAGAAAAGCATTAAGAATCCTGAAGATTCGAAGAGCAAATGATGAAGTCTTATTCATTTGTATCGTTCCAGTTTTGGGTTCATGGAAGGGTAGGTTTGTATAGGCACTTTGTAATTTGATAACTCGGATGTTGGTTTTTATGTATATACCGGAATAGACATAGGGGGAGATTTGTAAGGACATTTTTGTCCATTATCAATTTTTTATGTCGTACGCCGTTACATCATTGAAGAAATTCAAAATTCATATCGTCATCAATGGATCCGAACATCAAAGAAGAGGAGGAATCAGAATTCTGCACAGCCGGACCAGTCCGCCCAGAATAAAAGAACCGATCCGACCCTGGACCGGTCCACCCCTCATCCGAACCGATCTGCTTACTGAAAATCCAGTAGACCCCGGACCGGTAGCGAACCGATAAAGCCAAATTTAAAAGAATCGATCCACCCCCTCGGACCGATCCACCTCAGACCCGGACCGGTCCGCCTAGGATAAACTCAGCCAGATCGTGCAGAGATTTTTTAGGGCCAGGACTTGTTTTATAAACCCATTATGGGGAGTTCGTTTTACAAGATTTCTTCACACGATTTTCAGAGTTCATAAACTCAAAGTCTTCACCTTTGTGAGTTTCCAAACTCGTGTTTTGATTCACACAAATTTCCAAATCATTAGTGAATCGTTTTGAAACCCTAGAACACAAACATTTTTTATGTTCATACTCTTATGGAGAAGACCGACCTTATTCTTCATTGCTGCCCTCCTGAAAAGGGAAACGTCCAGCCGCTGACTACAGATCCGACACCTGAGGGTAATTCTGTGTCACCCTTGTATTTCATTGTAATCCGTGCAAATTGTACTTTACAAAATTATAGTGAAATAAATGGTTTTGTCCCTTTGGGGGATTTTTCCTCATTTGTGTGTGTTTGAATGTTCTTGCATGCTTTACATCTTATTCAATCACACCTAGATGCAAGTTTAGGATTTAATTGAGTTAAAACTGAGCTTGATTATTTAATTTCTTATTTGAACGCAAGTGCACACTCTTTCAAAGACACAACTCGGTAACAGAAGTACAAATAATCCAAACAGTGATCAACACTACACCAAAACACTCTTTTAGTAACAGACTCAATTTTTTATTACTAACATTATTATACCATTACTATTTCTCGCAACAGATTACTGTTACTAATATCATATAAGCGTTAGTAATATTAGTTAGTAGCTTACAAGTGAAAATTAGAAAAAAAAGAAGGAAATTTCCCTTCGAACTAAAAGATAAACTTCGACTCTCACACACTCGAACGAAAAGTCCCAACTCATCACCTAGGGTTCCCTTACACCCTTGCTATTCTCATCAAATCAAAACTGTTGGTAAGAATTTGAGCTATTTGGGATATCTACTCGATCTCTCTGCTATTTGTGAGATCTATTTGATGTTCTCTTACACCCCTGCTATTTGGGAGATGTACACTATCTCTCCGCTCAACATTCCTCAGATCTCTTCAGGATATATACATTTTGATTCATACACATCGGTTAACTTTTGATTGCTTTTATTGAGTTTGGTATTATTTTCTTTAAATAAACTACATGTTATATATGTCTTGCTATCTTCAGTCACTAGATCTTAGGTTTTGAATTTTGTTTATCAGTGTTGATCAACTCAAATGTTGTAGGTTTGATTTGAAATTTATTTTAAGTCGCATTGAAATCAATCAACAACGTCGAGTCAAATATGTGATTCGGTGTAGTATTCATAATGTTGTAGGTAGATATGAGTGTGACAAAGTTGGAGAGATCTTTTTATTACTTTTGTTAGTAGTTGTTTTCACATGTGTTTTAGATGTTGTGAAAAATTTCTTTGTAAATTTGATTTCTCTCTTATGATTTTAGTTAGTATAATTCCAGTGTATAATAATGATGGTCGCAGACAACTCATTATCTCCTTCTCTGTCATGCCACCTTTTTAGACAAGTTTGCGATTACTTTATTATATATATCGTACATGCGAGTGATAATGGGGATAGTGGTTGTCATCAGTTTCTCATATTTGATTAATTTTCGAAAACTTGGAGGGGAGGAGGTGTATAGAACAATGAATAATTCTTTGTGGAAGATTCAGGTAATACTCTAAAAACATTGTGTATTTCTAGTAGAGTACATTAATGATGAAGATTCTTATAGCTTCTGTAAAAAATATGTGACTTATGGTGATATTTACCCTCTTGGTGTATTTCTTTTTATTAACTATAGTTGGTTTATGTTGTCCGTTTGGAATTCATTGATATTTTAAAATCAAGAATAGCACTAGGATGATAAATGATTAATTTTTCTCTTTATATGTGTGTATATGTGTATTTAGACACACTATGATATGTGTGACTTACGGTGATATTTGCCCTCTACACTGGTACTAATATGTGAACAGACAGTCGCTGTTTAGTACCTTTGTCTCCCCAAATCCGACATTTCTTTGTTACCGTCTCCATCTTCGGTCTTAATTGAGATTTCTCACTCTGATTCGGTATATGTTTGTCTTTTTATCATTCCCACTTTTTAAATTCAATTAATTGATGATGATTGTCATTTTTGTATATGTCAATAAATCTTCCTCTTTTATTAAGTGGTTTATTTGAATTGTTAGTCGAATATATATGTATTTAACTTTTTTTATTTGTTTGGCCCATCATGATTATTAGGAAAGCAGTTGAGAAAAAATCACTTTGATATTTTGAATTGCAGGTTTTTGTTCATGAATATTTAGAAACAGTTGAATTTGTATACAAAAGCATAAGTTATATGATGTGTTGTATCATTAACTTAAGTTGACAGTTTAGAAGATAGAAGGTTGTGTCACCTTCATATGATTGATGCACTCTGAAAGTTTGTGAAAAATTAAAAGAAAAGAAACTATTACGATTGATTTGTTATTAGTTGGAGTCTTTAATCTTGATTATGGTGTCATTATTTTACACTTAGTCACAGTTTAGCTTTTACAATATGCATGAAGTTCTACTTGACGAGTGATATCGTAAGTATAAAATAATAATAATTGAACTTAGCATTTGACGCGCGAACTGGTTGAGCAATAATAGGAATGTGTAGCATGCGACTTCTTAAAATAGACTCAAGTTTTAGGTTATCATTAGGGAATCAATTTTGAATAATAATTGTGCTTTGATTCTTGATTATGTGCGTTGATTCTAGATGTCTTATTCAATATGTATGTTCTATGTGAACTTTTTTTTTGAGATAGCAACATGTGTTAATTTACCCTTATAAAAAATATCGATTAGAGAGAGGGGATTGGTGCATGAAAGTGGGTTAACTGAGGAAATATTATTTAAATAGGACTATAAGAGTACATATTGAAGGTTCCTATATGGGAAACCTTTGAGAGAGGGGGGGGGGGGGGGGGAGAGAGAGAGAGAATAGGGGATTGATTTGAGCCATTATAGATAATGGAAAGTCGTAAGTATCATTTGGCTCTTAAGCCACTTTTATTAGTAGTATAGATAAAAAGCACTGTTCTAAAAAACCCGCCTAGGGTCCGCCTAGGCTTAAGGCTTGGGCGAAACGCCTCGCCTTAAGTTTTTCACGCCTTATGCTTAGTAAAACCGTTAAGGCGCACTTTTTTCTAAAAACAACAATATTTTAGTGAAACGATATCGCCTTTTAAAGAATTTTTTAACTAACCGAACCATTATCTCATCCAAAATAATCAAATAGTATTTTAATTTTCATATATTTAGACATATTTTTATGATATGTACAATTTTAGTATTTTAATAGCCTTGTTATGGTATAAAAATATTAAAATATATTAAGAAGGCCTAAACGCCTTTTCACGCCTTTTTACGCTTAAACCCGCCTAGGCTTCTAAGGCTTAAGGCTTGACCTCCACGCCTCGATCACGCCCCGCGTTTTTTAGAACCTTGATAAAAAGAAACTGGTAAGGATCCATTATAGTATAGAATGTAGAGTGAAGTTGTGTATACCTTTTTTTTAAAACACATTTAAACTCATGATATATCCAAAAATTACAAACCAGATGATCTACATAGCCATAATTTAACACATGATCTATACAAAAATTTCAGATCACATGATCTACAAAACAATTGGAGACGCCTTATTTTTTAAGTGACATCCGACTATCTACATTAAAGTTGGTCAAGTGTACGTGTATATGCATATTGAAAAAGCATTTGAGAAGGTTATAGACAATAATCATGTCATTGATGTGTATGTGTGTGTTCAGTCATGTATCCATATGGTGCTTGTGTTAATACACACCTTCAGTGTACATAGCAGGAGCTCATTATATATTGCATTTCTCCACTTTTATGACCTAAAGGATGCATGCGTGTGTGTTAATCTTATGTATTAAATCGTCTGTACATCCCCATCACATGGAGTCGCTTGAGGTGATATTAGTAGTTTCTTCAGGCAATGATGTTTTCGTACTGTTACGACCACTAGATTACTGAGTGTTTCATTCGATCAGTGTTACTATTGGAATGATTCAGATTAGTAAGACGATAATTTTGCATAAATTTGACATGTTACATGATCTTATAGTTTTATGTTCAATCTTCATTTTATTGTATGTTGTTGCCTTTTGAGTTGTTATTCTGAAGTCTCCTTGACCCGCTAGATATGAGCGAGAGCGGACATAATTTATTCTTATACTTTTAGTGTTCTTTCAAATTAGCTTTTTGTAGACTCTGAATTTTTATGACATTTGTCTGCAAATGTCACTGCAGTATCAAAGCACACAGGTTGAGGAGGTTACCTGCAGACCCTAAAATTTATAAAAATTTCAATTATTTTTGCGATCTTCAGATATTGGTTTTTTCCTTCAGGCTCGATAGAGATACCTTACCAACCTTGTCAGTTACAATGTGGTGGATTAACTTGATTTTTATGCTCTGTTATCTTATGTTAGGTTTTAATTTTAGTTTTGGGAATTTCATGGGGATATGTTTGAATTTAATTCGAGTTCATGCATAGTTGTTAAAGGCACTAACTTTATGCCTCGCCTCATGTTTAAGAAGGCATGCCTTGTGCGCCTATCACAAGGGTGACCAACTGAATTTTTCCAAGAATAAACCCAGTAGCAGTTATGGATCAATTGATATATTGACTTGAATTATTTTCCAATAGAAACGGTCTAGTAGAGGTTATCTGGAGTAAAACCTCTCTGAAGAAGCAGGGGCGTGTTTACTTGCTAAACAGGTAAAAAGGGTACTTAATGTCAATCTTGTTAGGCTCAAGCAAAGACAAATAGCTCAAGGAATTCGAAGTTCACTAAGGCTCCCAACTATAAGAGGTTATCATTTCTTCATCTTATTATTATTATTCTAATTTTTTGACCGATGACAACTTATTTAATTCTTTTATATTATAATCTTGATTTGACACTCACTCACTTATCCTGGTATGCATAAGGTATAAGCTACAAGCAGGTTTATACTAATGACAAACTCTATTTATATTGCTACCGATCAGGAGGAATTTTGGATGGAGGTCCCCAATAGCATCAATAATCCTTAACTTTCACCTCCCATTGTGCAGTTTTGAAGTTGAAAACAAGTAAAATGATGCATTCAAATGCTGGCTTGAAGATATGTATATACTTAGGTTACTTTTAGACACTTGAAAAATGTGTATTTATTTGTCACTTTTTCTTGCATTAAAACCTATTGGATGCTTAGCGTGTGTTTCATTACAAAGTTGGATAATATGAAGAATAATACTTTATATTTTTGGAAAGTTGGAAATAAGAGACCATTGGCCTGGTGAAATATTTTTTTTACTTTTCCAATGTTCATTAGGCATTTTAAGAACATATATATACTTGGAAGCTGCTCCTTATATATATATATATATTGAGCCTAAGCTTTTGAAGTCTTATGATATTTTTATGCAATAGATGTGTGGAAGGAAGTAAATTTTGATGATGCTAGGTCTGATAGCGAGATGAAGGACAAATGGGATCTTTGTGTAGAAGATTGAGAGTGCTTACTTTATGCAGGGAATTCTCATAAGAATTCACTAAGCCTCCCTACTCGGGCATATTCTTTGCCTTTGTTTTGATGTTTGTCAAGAAATCCTGATTGGGCAAGTGTTGCTGCTAATACTGCATAGTGGAATATGTTCTTGCAAGTCTATGAATATGTCAACTCTTGCTACATCTGCTAGCAGTATTGATCATTAAGTCCTTATTTGGAGACACTCACAGGAGATATAATCTCAGATTATTAATTTTGTATGATTAAATGTTGATATTATAACTAATATGATAGTTTTACTTGTTTCACAAAATGTGTCATTTTTGGATCCTCATCAAGTTTTCAACGTTGCGGATTGCGACGTTGATGGTGATGATCAGGGCCGGTCCCGAGAATTTTGGGGCCCGAGGCGAACTTTTGAATTGGAGGCCCATATTTAACAAAGAGATTTTTTTTTATTAATCTATAAATTGTTGGTTTTTTTAACTGAAAATATGTGGACTTATTTTTTGAGAGTTGCGGCAAGTTTAAATGTTTATCCGTTTAGTTTTCAACAATTTTTTGGTGGACAATTGAAAAATGACGCTACAAATATATATATGCACATGAAATTTTGGGGCCCCTAAAATGTATCTAAAATCGGGGGCCCGAGGCGGTCGCCTCTCTCGCCTCCCCTCAAAACCGGCTCTGGTGATGATAACAGAACAAAAGTTTATAGTCAACAACAACAGACTTCTTTTTTATATTTCATTTTTTTGGTTATAATATAAAAACATCTTTTTTTGGAATGATTGTATTAGGATGTTATATTGGATGCATTTATGAAATAATGTAACTTTTAGGGGGATTGTATTACTATGTTTCATTTGTTTGGATTAAGTTTTTTTTGTAAATAAAGAGTGGAGGCTTATATAAAATATAAATATTGAATATAATGCCCTTGTTTATGCGGACTATTTTTGTATATGTTCTTATGATTTGCATAGTGTAGAAAGAATAATTGAATTTGTATAAATTCATGATATTGGATCTTGAAATAAATATATATTTTCAAATATGTATTAATATTTCTAATGGACTTTTACTATTACAGAAATAGACAAAAATGTTATAAAAAAAGATGTAATAAGGTTAAAATAGTAACTGTAGGAGGGTAGTGAGACTGGGGTCTATGAATAACTGGAAAGGGTGAGGCGTGACCCACTCCAATTGACACTGTCTGCAAGTCTTCAAGGTCTCCCGGTGCAACTTCTGAAGAAAACTTCTCCTTCTGGTAACAATGGAACTCAAGCTTCAACTCACTCCCTGCAAGAAGATGAACTTTCACAGCAAAAATAGCAATTTTCTCAAGGGAAACACCTGAGAGTGATGGCTGTCAATGGGGAGTGAAGGAACAAGGCACTCAACACTAAGAGAATGAGCAGGGAGAGAATACTAGGTAGGTCTGGTGATATTTTAGCAGAGTAACAGTGCAATTTTTCTTGTCTGTCCTTTGACCTTGCCCAGGGGTCTATTTATACATGGGCGTAAGGGGTGAGCTGGCGATTTTGGGCGCCAAAATTGAGAGAGTTGGTGGGGAACAATGTCTGAAGTGTACCATTTGTCCCTACCTGCAGGCAGCTGCTTGTCCCCTCTGCAGGCGCCACCTGGCGCCGACCAAAACTCAAAAAGCACATATGTCCCCTAATGGAGACAAAATAGCAGATTTGGTAGTTATCTTTTGAAATGGTAACTTGTGGTGCAATTTTGCAAATCTTTGAGAGAGGAGACCTTAAGGCCTCACTCCCTCTAAAAAGTGTTATTTTTCTTGAGAGGGACCTCGAGGACCCCCTCCTCTGGAAAAGTCATTTTTCTTGTAAAGAGTTTATTTCTTGTGAGTAGCCAACTCTTTGGCCACTCGCTTCATTTATGACTAAGTGTGCAGTGTGCGTAGCCTCGAGTGGCTTCTGGGTCTTCCTACTAGTATTCTCTCAATCGTATAGTGCTAAGTGGTTGAGCTTGCTCAACATACCTTGTCCCTCAGCCGCCAAGCCAAAACTCCCAGGAGGTCCCGACGCGCCTGTTCGAGCCCTGCTTGCTCGACTAGGCAACCTGTGCAAGAAAGTAAAGTGTTAGTGCTGTTGTTCATTTAGAGCCTGCTGTTTCATGATGAAAACTCCTGTAGCAGCACTTCTCGAATAATCATTTCTGCAGTGACCCCTGCAGTGGCGCTGACGCTTGAAGCGGCGCCGACCCTTGTCCTGGCGCCGTTGCTCGGAGTGGCGCCGATGCTCGAAGTGGCGCTGACGCGTGAGGCGGTACCGACCCTTGTCCCGGCGCCGATGCTCGAAACAGCGCCGACCCTTATTGCGGCGCCGAAGCTCGAAGTGGCACTGACGCGTGAGGCGGCGCCGACCCTTGTCCCGACGCCGATGTTCGAAACGACGTCGATCCTTGTTGCGGCGCCGACGCTCGAAGTGGCGCCGACGCTCTAAGTGGCGCTGACGCCTGAGGTAGCGCTGAGCCTTGAATCAGCGCTGACATGTGAGGCGGCGCCGACCCTTGTCCCGGCGCCGATGCTCGAAATGGCGCCGATGCTCGAAGTGGCGCTGACGCTTGAGGTAGCGCTGATGCTTGAACCGGCGCTGACAGGTGAGGCTGCGCCAACCCTTGTTGCGGCGCCGACGCTCGAAATGGCGCCGACGCTCGAAGTGGCGTCGACGCTTGAAGTGGCGCGGACGAGTGAGGCTGCGCCGACCCTTGTACCGGCGCCGAAGCTCGAAATGGCGCCGACCCTTGTTGTGGCGTCGACGCTCGAAATGGCGCCGACGCTCGAAGTGGCGCCGACGCTTGAAGTGGCGCTGACGCGTGAGGCTGCGCCGACCCTTGTCCCGTCGCCGATGCTCGAAATGGCGCCGACTCTTGTTGCGGTGCCGACGCTCGGAGTGGCGCCGACGCTCGAAGTGGCGCCGACGCCTGAGGTAGCGCTGAGGCTTGAATTGGCGCTGACATGTGAGGCTGCGCCGACCCTTGTCCCGGCGCCGATGCTTGAAGTGGCGCTGACGCCTGAGGTAGCGCTGATGCTTGAACCGGCGCTGACAGGTAAGGCGGCGCCGACCCTTGTTGCGGCGCCGATGCTCGAAATGGCTCAGGTAGCGCTGATGCTTGAACCGGCGCTGACATGTGAGGCGGCGCCAACCCTTGTCGGGGCGCCGACGCTTGAAGTGGCGCTGACGCCCGAAGTGGCGCGGACGCCTGAGGTAGCGCTGACCCTTGCGGTGGCGTAGGGACTCGCCGCGGCGCTGACACTTGCGGTGGCTTTTGGACTTCTGGGTGGCCTCGCGGGTACCTCTCGGATGTTATTTAATAAAAAAACATATTTATTTTATTTTGCTTTTTTTGTTTATAACACCCTTCTACATTAGCCCCTCGTGCAAAGATTTTTTGGTTGGGTAGACTAAAAAAACTTTGTACGCTATAAATCTGGTTTCAACAATTATATATATATTTATATATATATATATATATATATATATATATATATATATATATATATATATATATATATATATATTTTCTGAGGGATCCTAGGATCATTAAATTCTGTGGCCCTTTATCCGAGGTATTTAAATTCTGTGGCCCTGTTACTCTCGAGGATATATGCGAGTTGTACGCCCTTCCTTTCTTTGGGCAACAGGTCTTCACTGATGACTGCGAGGACTCCCTAGAGCAGGAGTTGGTGGGGGAGTTACGGTCATCTCTCGGGGAGTGCTCGAGATATGTGGCCATAAATGTAACGGGTCATTCCAAGCATTCCTTTGCCAAATGGCAAAGATATTGGTTCAGAGACTTTGAGCAGTTGCCAAAGGGGGAGACTTCTCGTGCAGCGCCCAGATCCCAGGATGGTCCTAAGCTTCACTCTCCTGCACATTTAGCCGCTTTCCTTGTTACGTTCCTGACTCGGTTCCTTCTTCCAGGTAAGCCTGAAGACTGTCCCCGCGAACTTCTTTTTAGGTTGGCTGTGCGATTGTCTCGCGGTAGACCAGTACCCATAGCTGCCCTGACCTTGAGTTCTCTTTACACCTGGATAGACCGAGCACACATAGATGTAGAGAGGTCCTGCGGTCGGTATGATGTTGCTAATCATGTCAACGGCCCTTTCTTGATGGCCTTTTTGTTTGAGCATTTCCCCCACTTTTTTGTTTTAAATTAGATACTTTAATATTTAACATGATATTAGAGCATGCTATGAATGATCTAACGGCTCAATTACTCAGCATCACCCAATATAAATATGTCCACGTGTTAGGCTCAAATGACGCCACGTGTAAGGAGGCGTACTGAGATATGAAGTTCTGCGTGTGAAAATTAGAGTCTTGCACTACAATATATAAGATTTTGGGGTCTCTCCACACATTACTGATTGATTTTGAATGAGTTGCTTTAATATAACACACACACACACACACACACACACACACACACACACACACACATACATATATATATATATATATATATATATATATATAAATCTTTTCTACTCAAAAAATGTCATCCAGCAGCAAAGCTAAAGAAGTATATAGAATAGAAAATATATATATGATAATGAAAAAGACACTAAGAGTCAACTTGATTGACATGGAATTATTTTTCATGAAAAATAGTTATTTTTAATCACGTTTTGCATTTGTAATACCCCTATTGTAAATAATATATATAAGCACAACACTCATTTACTTAATAAGTGCTCTATCTTAAATCTCATTTTTAGTGGAAAATATTTCTTATCCATTCTCCAAAGAATTGATTTCCATAAAAAATTTGAAAAAGTAAGACAAAAAAATCATATATTTTTCACTCATTTTTCAACTTCTCATCGAAATGAACTATCTTTCATACATTTTTTATGTTTACAATCAAACGGACCCTAAAAGACATATAGAAAAGGGCATCCAAACAACAAAGGGACAACAATTATATTATAAAAAAATATTGAAATTTAATAATAATAAAATATATAATCATATATATATATATATATATATATGTGTGTGTGTGTGTGTGTGTGTGTGTGTGTAGATAGATAGATAGATATTATTACTTCGAAGAAAGGATTTTTTTTTTTTTCGCCACTGGACGGATTAGATAGATATTATTACTACGAAGAAAGTATATTCTTTTGGCTCCACTGGACGGATCCTTTTCCCATAAGCCACATTGGAGGGATCAGCTTTTGCCTAAATTGAATTTAAAAAGCATCGCACCAATTAATAGTAATCTTTTTCCCATGTATTCTCATAATATATCAACACGTATTTAAAAGGTAAAATCGTAGAAAGCCATATAAAAGGGTAATGAATTTGCACTAATAATATAGAAAAAGTTGCATCCAAAAGTTAATTTCCAGATACATGAATATTTCTGTTCGGTGTCCGCAAGAGAATAATTGATTAATAAGAAAAGTGTGATTGCTTTAGAGTTGTACATGAAAATCAATACCAAGAATTCTTGTGAATTTTGATTCCTTACACACATACGTCATTCCACAAATTATACTTTTATGGTACACACAAGTTACATATACCGTGTGATTAAAAAGAAAGGTTATATATAATTATCTTAGGGTGTGTTTGATAAATAAGATGAAAAATATGCGCCAAGAGTCGATTTTCATGAAATTGAAAACTTGAAAATATTTTCCATGGAAAAAATTTGTTGGTGTTGTTTGATTGCTATTATTTTCCAGGTGGAAAATGTTCTATTTTCATCTTGTGTTTGGTTCCCAATATTTTCCATGAAAAAAAAAGTAAAATATATATATAAAATAGAAAAATAATAAAAATCCTAGAAAATGAATAAAAACACAAAAATAATGAAAAAAAATTCAGAAAGTGAATAAAAATCGAAAAAAAATGGAAAAATCCAGAAAGTGAATACCCCCGCCAAAAAATAAAATAATGAATAAAAATCCATAACTAATGAAAAAAAATACAGAAAGTGAATAAAAATCCAAGCCCAAAAATAATGAAAAAAATACAGAAATTGAATAAAACTCCAAAAATAATGAAAAAAAATCCAAGAGGTGAATAAAAACTCAAAAGTACTGAAAAAAATCCAAAAAGTGAATAAAATCCCTAAAATAATGAAAAAAATCCAGAAAATGAATAAAAACCCAAAAAAAATGAAAAAAAATCCAAAAAGTGAATAAAAACCCAAAAAATGAAAAAAAAAATACCGAAAGTGAATAAGCCTCGAAAAATACAAAAAAAAAATGAAAAATGAATAAAAACCCAAAAATAATGAAAACAAAATCCAGAAAGTGAATAAAAATCCCAAAATAATGAAAAAAATACAAAAAGTGAATAAAATACCAAAAATAATGAAATAATTTCAGATAGTGAATACAAACCCAAAAATAATGAAAAAAATACTGAAAGTGAATAAAACCCCAAAAATAATATTTAAAAAATCCAAAAAAAGAATAAAAATCCAAAAAAAAATAAAAAATACAGACAATCAATAAAAAAAACTAGAAAATGAATATTAACCCCATAATGAATTTTCTGGATTTTCTTCATTATTTCTGGATTTTTATTAAATTTTTGGATTTTTTTCATTAGTTTTGGGTGTTTATTCATTTTCTCGATTTTTTCATTATTTTTGGATTTTTATTCATTTTCTGTATTTTTTTCATTATTTTTGGGTTTTTATTCATTTTTTGGATTTTTTCCATTATTTTGGGGGTTTTATTCACTTTCTGTATTTTTTCCCAATTTTTTTCGGGTTTTATTCACTTTTTGGATTTATCCTCTTTCTTTATTTTTTTTCATTATTTTTGGGGTTTTATTCATTTTATGACTTTTTTTCATTTTTTTGGGGTTTTTTTCCTTATTTTCTGTATTTTTTTCATTATTTTTGGATTTTTATTCACTCTTTGTAATTTTTTATTATTTTTGTTTGTTTTTTCATTTTTCATATTTTTCCCATTATTTTTGGAGTTTTATTCACTCTCTTTCTTTTTTTCATTATTTTGGGTGTTTTTTCATTTTTGGATTTTTTAAAATTATTTTTGGAGTGTTATTCACTTTCCGTATTTTTTTCATTATTTTTTTGTTTTTATTCATTTTCTAGATTTTTTTTTTCATTATTTTTGGAGTTATAATCATTTCTGGATTTTTTTCATTATTTTTTGGATTTTTATTCACTTTCTGGATTTTTTTTCATTATTTTTGGGGTTTTAATCACTTTCTGTATTTTTTTCATTATTTTTGGGTTTTATTCACGTTCTGGATTTTTTTTTATTATTTTTGGGTTTTTATTCAATTTCTATATTTTTTTCATTATTTTTGGAGTTTTATTCACTTTTTGTATTTTTTTCATTATTTTGGGTGTTTTTTTTTCGGTTTTTATTCACTTTCTGGATTTTTTTCATTATTTTTGTGTTTTTATTCATTTTCTAGATTTTTTTTCATTACTTTTGGATGTTTATTCATTTTTTGGATTTTTTTTCACTATTTCTGGGGGTTTTAATCACTTTCTGTATTTTTTTCATTATTTTGGGAGTTTTATTCACTTTTTGGGTTTTTTCATTATTTTTGAATTTTTTCCATTATTTTTGGGGTTTTATTCACCTTTTGATTTTTTTTATTTTTTATTGATGTTTTGGAATTTTTTTCATTATTTTTTGGTTTTTATTCACTTTGTGAATTTTTTTCATTATTTTTTGGCTTTCTATTTATTTTATTTATTTTTTTTCGTTATTTTTGGAGTTTTATTCACTTTCTGTGTTTTTTTCATTATTTTTGGATTTTTATTCATTTTCGGGATTTTTTTTCATTGTTTTGGGGTTTTTATTCACTTTCTGGATTTTTATTTTATTATTATTATTTTTTTATTCACTTTTTGGATTTTTTTCATTATTTTTGAGTTTTTATTCATTTTCTGGATTCTTTATCAAATTTTTTTGTGTGGTAATTCTTTTCCCTGGAAAATGAATAATAAAGTGGGAGGAGGTTTTTTAATTCCATCTTTTGTGGAAAATGTGGTTACGTGATTTATTTTAAAGAAATCAATTCCATAGAAAATTTTGTTTACCAAACATCAAAAAGATGAAAAATGATTCCATATATTGCATTTTTCATGGAAAATTAACGTTATCAAACACACCCTTACTGTAAAAAGCAATTTCCACTTTTCCATTTTGAATTATTTTGGTCTCACATTGAACACTGAACAACCACGCGTATGATGAACATCACCACTCACCAGGAATGTGAATACACATTTCAGAAGAATTTGACTTCAAATTCTATACGTCTTTAGAAAAGTTTCAGAGAAAAAAAGAGGTCATAGCTTGAAACATCAAGGAACCTACAAGATCATTCCTCTCGGTCATTGTGAGCATTTTGTTATGCGAACAAACGAAGTTGTTACTAGTACATGTAGTAAGTAACTATAGAACACCCACGGCCAGGCTATTGTAGATTTCTACACTTGTCATTTTGACCTGAATGAGATTTGACTCGAGCGTGATGTCCTCCGACAAATCTATAGTACGGGTGAGGTTGGTTAGCATTGGAATTTTTTGGGGGGAGTAAACAGTGAAATAGAAACGGTTAATGGGGTTTTACATTAGGCAAAAACATAAGTAATCGCGGTAACGCAAGAAAAGCAAGAAGCAAATAACAAAGGACCACCAAAAGCAATAAAAGCAACAACAGACTACATCATAGGGTTCTCGAGAATCCAAAGCATGGCATTTAGGACCTCATTAATTTCCACGTCGCCTCGTCCTGCATCTTATCTTCACGTGCCAACCAGTCGGCGACACCAATCCTTCCAGGATGAGTATAGATGAAGTCGGCTCCCACAATCCGCATTTGCTCATAGCAGTCGATCCTGATGTTCACGAAGTCAGATTCGATGTATTGGACCCCCTTGAACATCTCAATGAGCTCATGAGAGTCGGTTTCAACCATAATATCTTTCCAGCCCCGCATCTTGGCCATGTGCAGACTGTGAAAGAGCCCCTCCATAAGAGCACGTAGAAGAGAGGGGGCGCCCCTAAGTTTGTCGTAAAACCCACCTTTCCACTGCCCCTTGTCATCCAGGGCATAACCCCCAAAAGTGGCTATGCTGTAGGTAGGGCCAATGCACGCCTGAATCGTAATCCTCGTGTTCTTCGGGTCCACATGCTCAAGTAGGAAAAGGAGAACCTCCAGGATCACCTCGTATTCAGTGTAGTCATGTTCCTGTTGTCTCCCAAGTCGGGCCAGTCCATCCGCCCACATGTTGTTGGTGCGCCTGATGTGGTTAACTCTGATCTTCATCTCTCCTATGATAGCCATGCATTCCCCGATAATGTTCGTCAGGGGGTGATTCATGTGGTCACGTCTACAAAGAATTTGCACGGCGTCGAGGCAATCACTGCGAATGGAGCACCGAATCCATCCCTTAATTCTGGCCAAGTTCAACCCATGAAGAACGTCGACGAACCCTGCCTTTAACGGGTTGCTCTCCCCACGAATCTTGCCATTGAAACCCAGGATCCACCGCTGCTCGTTACTGCTAACTAGGCCACCAAAACCACCCATTCTGCTGAATGGGTCATAACTTCCATCAATGAAGATCTCGTAACCTGTAGCTGGACAAGCACTCAAAACAGTGTCAGTAATATTACTCGGGATATGGTTTGAGACAGAGTTTGGTTTTGCAAAACATGCCAATTCCTTTGCCAAGGCGCTGGAATTAGCGCAAACCATGTTCGGGGTGATATCTCTATTATAAAAAATGAGTATATTACGCTCAGTCCAAATATTCCATAACGTAGATATAAATATTAAATTGACATTAGGTCTAGAATTATCCCATATATTTTCTTTAATCCATTCCAAAAAACTAGTGTGAATGTAAGAGTCCCACACACTATGAGTATAGATAGACTTCCAAACGGCAGTGGCAAGATGATAGTTTTTAAGCATATGTTCAATGTCTTTATCAAGCGCACAAAAATCACATTTTTTAGAGTTAGTTAGTCGTCTGTTAAATCTTTGGCAATTAGTGAGAATCTTCTTGTGAAAAATAATCCAAAGGAACGTTTTATTTTTTGAGGGATGTTGACTTTCCAAATGAGCTTCCAATTTATAAGTGAGGAAGTGTTAAGGTCGATCTTGACACGCGTTTCATAGCATGATTTTATTGTGAATATGTTATTAATGGTAGCATCTCAGCTAGGGGTGTCATCTTTTTCAATTGTATGAGGAAGGGTTGTTCCCAAGATCATGTTGGCAGTATCATTATTGAAGGTGTCCTTGATAAGTTGTTCATTCCAGACACCATCCGTGATCAAGTCACTAACAAGCGAGATGTGAGGGTTGGTGTGAGACCTAGATATGAGGGAGTCCCCCGTCCACCAGTCGTTAAAAACATCCGTAGACTTCCAATACCGATCACTCAATTAGTGTTTTTCACAATGTCATTTTTGCATTTAAGGATTCCCCTCCAAACATGAGAGGCTTGTGCTTTTCGAGTCCAATTCCCTAGGTTCTCCTGCGTTTTATACTTGGCACTGACCACATGGACCCATAATGAGTTTTTATCATTCATCATCTTCCAGCTAATTTTAGAGATAATGGCATGATTATTTGCTTCGCTGGTTCTAAGTCCTAATCCTCCACGTCTTTGGGGCGGCAGACGGTGTCCCAATTAATCAAGTGAATTTTCTTCCTGTCAGCCAAGTCCCCCCCCCCCCCCCCCCGGGAAATCCCTATTGATTTTATCTAGTTTTTCATTAATCATTTTAGGGAAAAGTGTAGTTTGCATATTATAGACGGGAATGGTTAAAGAGACTGCTTGGATGAGTGTTGTTCTCCCAGCGAGAGAGGAGGTTGGTTTTCCAACCTAAAAGTCTTTTTTAGACCTTGTTGACAATGTGGTTGAAGTGATTGGTTGTGGTTCTCCCATGAATGAGATTGGTACCAATATAGATACCAAGATCATTGGTGATGCTTATCCCGCAGCATCTGCCAATGTCATAAGCACTTTTCCTCGAGATGTTCGGGGAGATGTAGATTTTAGATTTAGACAGGCTAAGAGTTTGCCCAAAGATGTCACAGAATTGTTTTAACATCTGCATGACGACATCACAACAAGAATGCTTAGACTCAGTGAAAAGGATGAGGTCATCAACAAAGAGACGGTGTGATATAATCGGGATGGTGGGGGAGGCCTTGACTCCTTTCCACTCTCCCTCGTCCACCTATTGGTTGATAGTGGCACTCAGATAATCCACACACATGACAAAAAGATATGGGGATAGGGGATCACCCTTCCTGAGACCTCTGGATGGTTTAAACCGGGGGAGAGGAGCCCCATTCCATAGGATGGAGGTGGGCGCGTTGGTAATGCATCTACGGATAAGTTGAATGAGTTTTGGATTGATATTGAACCAGATGAGCACTTGCTCCAAGAATTCCCAACTTATCTTATCGTAGGCTTTCTCAAGATCGATTTTGAAAATGGTACCCCCTTTTTTGCCCTTCTTCTCATTAAGAGAGTGGATTATCTCCTAGGTAATAATAATATTATCCGAGGTTTGACATCCAGGTAGGAAACTAGCTTGGTTAGGGCTAATAATTTTACAAAGAATGGGGCGGAGCCTATTAACAATTACTTTGGCCAGAATTTTATACGGCACATTGCAAAGGGTGATAGGCCTAAGTTGGGTGATGCTCTCAGGGCTGCCAATTTCGGGGATAAGGGTAACATGGCTAGTGTTGGCGTTTTTAGGGAAATTAAGAGAGTTAAAGTAATCATCCATGAATTTAAAAAGGCTAAATTTGGTAGACTCCCAAAATGTCTGGTAGAAAATGGGTTATATGTCATCTAGGCCCTGGGCCTTAAGGTCATTCATGCTGAATACCGCACGCCTAACCTCCTAAAGCAATAGAGGGTGTTCCAACGTGCTATTCTCAGTGTTTTCGAAGCGGGGGTCATCAAAGTTACCGAAATTATTAATGTGAATAGTATTGCAAGATTTCGAGAAGAGTGATATAAAATAATTATTGGTGTGTTGCATAATTTTCTTAGTATCATCCTCCCACTCCCAATCAATTTTGATTATATCAATCTTATTATGGCGTCTTCTAATAATAGTGGACGTATGGAAGAATTTGGTGTTTTTGTCTCCTTCTCTAACCCACTTTATGCGGGATTTTTGTTTCCATAGGAATTCTTCATGGCGAAGAATGTCGTTATAATCATTTATAAGATGTTTTTCCAGTGTATCCAGGTTGTGGGAGAAGTGGGCTTCCTGTGCAATTTGAATACCTTTAATTCTACGAAGGATGCATTTTTTGTTAATATTAGTGTGACCATACACCGAATGGTTCCAATGTTTTATAATAGGAATACACGTGTCCACATTATGGAGAAAATTAATATTATTATTCTAGTTATTCAAAACAATATTCCGAAAATTAGTACGATCAAACCAACAAGCAAGTAATCTAAAAGGAAGGGGGGGTATAAGAGTGTTAAAACTTTTACCTTAGATTTTAATAATCATGGGGCATTGATCGAGTGCAGTGTGAGGGATATTATCAACGACTGCATCAGGGAACTGCATGCCCCATGCAAGGTTAACAAGAGCACGGTCGAGTCTGATAAGGGTATTGGCAAACCCACCTCTGCTGTTCGTCCAGGTGAGGCATGGGCTCGTGCAACCGAGGTCCATGAGATTATAACTATTAACATTTTTCACAAATTTATTGCATCTAGAATCTCTATTGTGACTGGAGTAACTTCTTTTATTCGAGGCATCGAAGTGTCCATTGAAGTCGCTAGTGGAAAACCAAGGGGTTTTGAGATCATGGGCAAGATTTTTAAGATTATGCCAAAGCATTTAGCAAAAGGTATGATTAGGGCTAGCATAGATAGCGGACAATAACCAATCATCGTAGCCCTTAAGGGTCATAAGGAAATGGATGGTCTGGTTGGAGACATCAATCGATCGTAGTTTGATGGTACTTTGATTCCAAAGGACCCAAATACCACCCGAACGACCACGAGCTTTGGAGACCTCCCAGTCAGTGAATCCCATACTCTTTAAATAACTAGAAAAGTTGGCGAAGGCAGTTTGAGTTTCCATTAGGGTGATAACTTTCGGTTTGAAATAATTACAAAGTTCAACGAAGGTGGGTTTAAATAGGGGTTTGCCGGCCCCTCTGCAGTTCCAAGTAAGCATAGACATAGAAACCAAATTATTAGGTATGGGGAGCTCCTCAGAAGTGGTCCACATGAGGGCGTTTTTAATCCTGTTGATGGATTCCTTGGTTGACGACATTTTCAGTAGTCTCCTATGCATTAGCGTATCTTCCCCTTCGGTTTGTTCCAAGGTCCGTAGCACAATTCTCGTTTATACGACACTCCACACAATTCGCATATGGAATGATGATGAGCTTGGTCCATCTACACGTCGGAGGAGACCTACACCAGGAGCCATTAGTGAGTGCCGCTTGGAATATCTTCTATTATATGTCATAAAAATTGGTAGTATTATTGTTCATTTAAAGAAAGTAACGAAACAATATGTATAAACAATTAAATAAAAATCAACATGAATTAAAAATAATGGAAGGAAAATATTCATTTAATGTAAAAAATAAAATATAAATTACATGAGGGAGATAAGTGAAAATAATAAAATTGGAGAGATATAAAAGGAATGAATAAAGGTTAATGACAATAATAAAAACGTAGGCTTCAAATATTTTTACGTGATACGATGAGAGATTTCAAAAGTACTTCAATTTATTGTAGTGTATATAGATTAATTTTTATTTAATACTAACTTAAAAATTAAAACCACTTTATACATTAATTTTGCATTCAATTACAAAGTATTACTAACAATAATGTAGAGCAACTACATATACTATACTTTCTGTGAAAATTTAAAGGAAAATTAGCATAGATTTGTCAATATTTTACCACAATTATGATTTTTCATAAAGTTATGCGATACAAATTGGAAGTAAGACGTGGACCAGTTTGGTCGTGCCAAGATCTTATACATTATGTTATAAGGTTTAACCTTTCAATTTTTGTGTTTATATTCTTAACACATGGAAACCAAGAAAAGATTTGGATGTCAATTTTTTTGCATAATGTTATCGAGTGTCGTAGGAATTCTTTATTTATTATTTTTATATTTTAGACTTAATTCACACAAATCAGTGTTAGCATCGACTTAAAAGTTAAAAGTAGTGTGGAAGCTTGAGAGAAAAGTAAAAAGTTATAAGCAATCAGTGTTTTGTTTTTCACTTTAAGAGCATCTCCCATGCAAACTACTATATTTTATTTATATGGAAGTGTAATAAGATAATGAGAATATTATGTGGACATTAATTTACACATTATTCTTAAAAAATATTTTTAATACAAATGTCTAAATCTTAACTATAGTATTAAATGTGAAATTACTTTGAGGAAACACTTTCATAAGTTAATTTAAAAAGACATTTTGCATTTAATGAATGTGAATCTATATTATACCTGTAATCCAATAGTATTAGAAATTTTAATATGATTTAATGCTCACTTTTAAACTCACATAGTTGTTAAACTTAGAAACCAAACTTCCATCAACCTTTTAAACCAAACGTCCAACTTGGGCGTTCTTTTAACTACTAGCATCTTCTACAATTAATAGTCTTTTTCTGTGGATGGTGATGGTGTAACCATGTGAGGAAACCACCTGCTTTCGTGTTGTTTATGGAAATGTCTCCAAGAATTGTGTATTTAATTATTATTAATTTTACTTTGTTACCTTTAGGTATTTTTTTTCATTTAAATAAGAGGTTTCGGTGTTAGAAATGGGGAATTTAAGACTAAATTTTTTTCATTTTTACAATAGAGAGCAAAGAGGGGATTCTTTTGAAAGCTTTGTTTCATTGTTTTGTTTCATTACAGAGTACATAGGAAACATAAGCTTTTAAAGGATTTTGGTTTATTTATTATTCTTTCTTCTACAACTATCCATCTATGGCCCCAACGAGTGTCTGGTGCCACGTATATATATATCGCCTGCTTTCTTTTGACCGAAATATTACACCCCTATGCCATATTAGTGTTCCCCTGCCCACATTTTCCTTTTTTTTTTAGTTTTGTTTTGCCAAAGACCCCCTTCCTCTCCCTTATGCTCATGTTCAGTCCGAATTTTGTGTGTCGTTTTGTATTCTTTTAGTTTCATTATTTTCCCCATATATATATATATATATGTGTGTGTGTGTGTGTGTGTGTGTGTGTGTGTGCATGTGTGTGTGTGTGTGAGGGTTATGTGACTGGGGTCTAGTAAGATATTGAAATGGGTGAGGCGTGACCCACTTCATTGAACTGTGCCTTTAATATTTTCAAGAACTTTTAAAGCAAAACCTGATAAAACGTTCTCATTTTGGTATAAATGGAACCAAAGTAAGAACTACTCCCTGAAAGAAGATGAACTTCACAACAATAATAGTAACTTTTCTCAAGAGGAACTCCTGAGAAAGATGGTTGTCTGTGTGGAGTGGAGGATTAAGGCACTTAGCAGTTAGAGAGACAGTAGGGAGAGAACACTAGGTATCTAGTGTGATTTTGACAGAGTAATGGTATGACTTAAGTTCTGATTGTGACTTGACCTTGCCCAGGCGTCCTATTTATACTTGGGCTCTAGGGCTGAATTGGCACTTTTGAGCACCAAAACTGAGGAGGTTAGTGAGGGACAAAGTATGTCATGTACCATTTGTCCCAACCTGTGTTCAGCCGCTTGTTCCCTCTGACAGGTGCCACTGGTGCAAACCAAAGTCAAAAAGTAAATATGTCTGTTCTTGCAAACAAAATATCTGATTTCATAAATTTATTTTGAAATAATAACTTGTTGTACAAACTTTGTAAGCTTGGGGAGCATCTCAAGGACCACCTCCTCTAAAATATTTTATAAACTTGAGGAGGGTCTCAAGGACCACCTCCCCAAAATCTTTCATAAAAGTTGAGGAGGGGTCTCAAGGACCAAATCTTCTAAAATCATTTTATAAACTTGAAGGGAGGTGACCACCTCCTCTAAATTAATTTTATGAGTTGTTTATTTATTGTAAGCAACCTCTTAGTTGCTCACTTCAGTTATGACTGGGTGCGACTGTGTAAGGACAGGGTGACTCCTAGGATTTTTCTACTAGTGTTATCTCAATCTTAAAGTGCTAAGTGGTTTATCTTTCTCAACAAACTTTGTTCCTCAGCCACCAAGCCAAAACTCTCAAGATATCACAACTTTCCTTTTTGAGCCCTCCTTGCTCAATCAGGCTACATTTATAAGAAAGTAACATATCAGTACTTTAATATATATTCAAGTAACAAATCTTGGGGAGGAGATCACTCTATGGGGACCTCCTCGCCTACTGGTTATTTTTAGTAAGGAATTTGACTTCTGGGGACGAGGAGCTCCTCATGGTGGGACCCCTCACCCAAAATTTGTTCTTGTAATCTTTGAGAATTTGGGGACGAGGAGACCCTTGTGGTGGGCCTTTTTGCCCAAATTTCTTTAGTGTGGTTTCTGAGTTGTTTTGGGACGAAGATCCCTCATGGTGGGACTCCTTGCCCAAATTTCCAAGTTGTGGTTTTTGGGTAGTCTGGGACGAGGAGCCCCTCATGGTGGACCTCCTCGCCCAAATTTTCTTTCTATGATTCTTGGGCATAATGGGATGAGGAGCCGTTCTTGGTGGGCCTCCGCACCCAAATTTCACTTATATGATTCTGAGCTTTTTAGGACGAGGAGCCCCACATGGCGGGCCTCCTCACCCAAGTTCTTTTTTCGTGGATTCTAGGCATATTTGGACGAGGAGACATTTCTAATGGGCCTCCTCGCCCAAGTTCGATTTTTATGAATTTTGGGCATTTTTGGGATGAGGAGCCTTTTATGGTGGGCCTCCCCGCCCAAATTTACTTTTGTCTTGGTCAGGGCACTTCTTTAGGGGGTTGCTCGTGGTGAGGCCCCCCTCGTACAGGTATTTAGGCAATTGGGTGTGTACCCCTCTACATTAGTCCCCTCCTACAAAAATCTATGTGTTAGGTATATCAACGGTTTTTGTACGCAATGATTCATTATTTCTTGGAATAATGAACAGTCTAACTCAATCTCATGGTGATAGTATCACATTAATTAGGCTTGTCACCTCGGCCCACTTTTATGGTTTCGAGGTGATACATGTCAGATGGGGAATACACATCTCATCATTAGGGAAATCTTCCACTCTCTTTTTGATTGGGAGTCTGCATGTGGCTTAATAGGGTATAAAAACTATTTTTAAACATTCATTTCTTTTTTACCTTAGAACTTTCTTTCAAACTTAATTTCTTTAGAGAGAGAGAGAGAGAAAGAAAAGAAGTCGAAGGTTTCCATAGCCACCGTCCTTTCTTCCCTCTTTCACCACTACAAATGGACTATTTATCTTCTTAAAACCTGGATTCCACCATCACCACTGCCACTAACGAGGTGCTAGTGGGTATGGTACCCATTTTCATAACTGTCTCGATAGTTTTGGCCACTGAAGCCACCACCATTACCTCTGTAATTTTGGATTATGTTTCCAGAGATTGTGGCGCTTCGTCTGTTGGGATGCCCATGAGGGGGGCCTCCTCGTCTGTTGGGATGCCCATGAGGGTGACCTCCTCGTCTGTTGAGATGTCCACCATGGGGGGCCTCCTCTTCTATTGCCTACTCGAAGTACCAAAAGGAGTACCTAGCCACTCGTCAATAAAATAACTTTGGTCTTTATCATCCGGCGCCTTATTTTGACAAAGAGGATACCTTCATGACCTAACTCTCAAATTTCAAGCAGGAGTTTGTGGCGAAGATAAACAAGCGACCCCAAATGGGTCTAGGTGAGTCTTCTGATTTTCCCATTGTCTTTCCCGATTCAGTTCTTAGGGTGCGAGTGGACAGGGCTGATTTTCCCCATTCCAATATTGAGGTAAAGGTATGTGGGGGTTCCATTGAGGAATGGGGCCTCTAGGTAGATCATATCTTCTCCACCCCGTCGCATAAGGTTGATATTGAGTGGCTAGGTCTTATGACCACCATTAACAATTTCAAGTATTACTCCATTGCCAAATAGTCCCCTGCTTTTACTTTATTGACTTCTCGCCGGAGTAAGGATTCACACACTTTCATAACTGGTTGGGGGAATTTACCATTACTTTGGAGGATATTTGCGAGCTTCTCGATCTTCCTTACTTGGGGAGCCATATTCTCACTGATGGCTTTGAGGATGAGGTCGAGGAGCAAATAGTGGGAGAGTTCCACTCTTCTTTGGGTGAGTGCTTGAAATATGTTGCTATTAATTTGACTGAGACCACCAAACACTCCTTCACTAAGTGGAAAAGATATTGGTTTAAAGATTTCGAGCAACTTCCCAAGGGTGAAAGTTCGAGCATCTCCTTAAGGATTCAGGATGGCCCAAAAATTAACTCCCCCTCACTCTTAGCAGTATTCTTTGTCACTTTTTTGAGTAGGTTCCTTCTTTCGGGAGGCCAGATGATTCTACTTGTGAGCTTCTTTTTAATATTTATGTGAGGCTTGCTCGAGGGAGGGCAGTTCCCCTCGCATCTCTAACCTTGGGGTCTCTATACACTTGGTTAGGCAGGGATCATATGGATGTTGAGCATTATTATGGGCGTTATGATGCCATAAACTTTTCCAACACTTTCATCATCATGTACTTTTTATTTGAGAGATTTCCTAACTTTTCCCCAGAGGCTAGAGCTTGTCATAGTAGGGTTGCTCGTCCTGCAAGATGGAACAAAAAGACCCCTAAGACTTCTCTGGGGTCTTTGATAGAAAATAATGATGAGTTTTCCTTCAGGCCTTATTACAAGACCGTTGGTGGTATTTTTACTTGGAGCTTCTACTCTGCTTCCCAGGGAACCTTCTACCGCCCTGATGATGCTGAGTCTGTTCCTACCTGCCCCCACATCTCTATAACAGTTATGCTTCTACCATGAACCTTGCCTTCTCTGAGTAACCTGGGCCAAGGTGTGGAGTTCTACCATTCTGAGAGAGTGAGGAGGCAGTTTGGATATAATCAGGAGATTTACACTCATGTTTATCCTTCGAGAAACTCTCCCTCCGAGCTATATCTTGAGGATTTTGTGAATTTCACATTTGAGGGGTTGGTCAATAGAGTTAGCCATTTGGGAAATATGTTTGTACCCTCTAGAGATTACTTGCCTTATTTTACTCGTTCGTGGTTTAACCTTTGGCATTATGTGAGGGATGTCCCTCATGAAACCATTTCCACAAAAATTCCCAATAACGACAGGTACTTGGGCATGACAATGAAAAAGTCATTGTAGCATCGGAGCACCACTATCCTCAAGGTTCCTCTCGAACAACTCACTCCCAATCTTTGTGAGGGCCCTGCTTGACGAGTCTATTTATTGTAAGCAATCTGAGCCTCAACCTGCTCAGCCCAAGTCAAAGGGTAAGGCAAGAGCCCCTGTTGCCTCAAAGAGGAAGCATCCTGATGTGGATGTTTCCAACTTCATACAAGTTACCACTGCCCCTACTACCACTATTACAACTACTGTTGTTGTTTCTCCTACTCCCCCCCCCCCCCCCCCCCACCAATAAGAACTAAGTAGAGCAGGACGAAAAAGAAGACCAGTGTTGGGGTGTTGATCCCTCTCTTGCACCAGACCAATGGTCTGACATTGATGACCTTGGGGTGGAGGAGACATATAGGACTGTGCGAGAGCAGGACTATGAAGCCCTAGGATTATCTACTGAAGTGCCTATTGTTACTTATATTCCTATTAGTGAAGGTACTACACCTTACTCCCTTTTACTTAATGAAACTAACTTTCGCAGGATTTCACTTGTCGGTTCCCCTTATCTATCATTTGAAGAGGAACTGGTCGATTATAGAATCACCCCCTTGTATGATGATGACGATTCTTCTTCGAATGAGATAAGTATCACTAATACTTATGATGATCAACACCTTGATACTTATTCTATGTTATCAATTTTGAAGGTGTCTTCTAGCGAAGGTGTTATGATAGATTCTCCATCTGCCAACAGCCCCACTACTAGGCATTTACCATATGGGCAAGCTGGCCACTCCACCGCTATAGTCTTTTTTCTTAACCTCTTTTGTATTGTTTTATTGCCCATTTACATATGCATAGTTCAAATATGAATTGTCTTTATCTCTGTGACATTGGCAAGGTGTCTCTATTGCGATGAGTGATCCGTCACCTCTGCCTCCTGCCTAGAGGCCTTTTCCTAGGGCGAGGAGCTCCATGTTAGTCTTATCTTTGGGACTATCTAGGGACGTTTGTCAATTCCCCCTAATCAGTCATTATTCTCTTTTCTTTTCAGTTTTACTAATACAGTCTCTGCTCTCCTCTAACTTTTACAGATATCTACTGTATTCCCGATGACAGAGAGGATTTCTTTTATGTCATCCTCTTCGGTCCAAGTAATCATTATCTCTCCCGAGTCCTTTTCTTTTACTTATCATATATTGAAGCATATATTTTAAAGTCTTCTTCTTTTGTATACATAGGTGACTGTTTCTCTTAGCCTCCTTTCTTCACCCCTCTCCTCTATAGTAAGAGGTTATTTCATCGGCCTGCCTGAGGTACTTTGAGTTTGTCTCCTTGATTATCTTTCTCTACTCTGTTATAAGTTTTACAACTATGATTGTATTGTCCTTGTTTGTCTTTATTGCAGGGATTATATTCTGGTGACCCTTCTTCTACTGGGGGAATATCACCGCTTACTGGAGGCACTATCCCAGGTTAATCACCCTCAGGGAGGATCCCCATCTCCCGGATCTTCATGCCCATGGACAATAGGCCTCATATTCAGCCTATATATTTTTGGCCAATTTTCACTATTACGTCTAGTGATCCTATTACACAGGTTAACTCCACCCCTCAAGTATTACTTATTTCCGTTAGTCTCTGTTTCTTTCTTTATCTATTATTTGGTTCATTGACAAATTTACAACGATTAGGCCACTACATCTGTTGCGACTATCCCTCTAGTCGTTTTCCCTTTTTCTTCCTTAGAAGGACTTCGGGTACGCCTGTTTTGAATCTTTTGTCTCTTGGCGCATTTTTCTTTGCCATTTGGATTCCAATCACATACTCTGTTTCTATCTGTTTATATTTCAGTTGACTATTGCTACCACTTCACCGATCATTTTTTCAGTTTCCTCTTCAGTAAACCCAACTACTACCGAGGAAGATCCTACAGTTATTGTCTCTGTGGGAGGCATTATTATAATACCTCTCCCGGTAGTTATTCTAACTTGTCTGTACTTTTCTTCTACATATTTTCTTTATTACTACGAATAACTCAAAATTATTAATAACTTTCATCCATTTGCAAGGCAGTGTTAGTCAAACCTCCTCATTCGTGGCGCCCGTGATGAGGGCCATGGAGATAGCTTCTGGGTCATTACCTGTGAGTATCCCCTTATCTTCTGTAGGGGAAACTACCTTAGCCAGCCTGACTGAAGTCCCCTGGTCTAAGGGGCCTGTTCCTAGTTCTGCAGGAGCAGCTTTAGTGGTATGTTAGTATTTACACATCTACTTGCTAGATTAATTACATAGCGGCATATTCTACTTAACTAGATATGTGGTCCTTTTACTTTTGGGACATATATTTGAACTCTCGGGTTAGTATTCCACCAGTTTCTGTGTCTGAGGACACTCTGGTCAGCATCCTGGAGGAGACTACTCCGGTATGTATAATGTCACATATTCTTCTTTTCATCGACTTGCATTATCGATGTATGAATATATTAACACCCCTTAGCATTGTCATTTCATAGGTTAGTATCACTCTTACTCCTGCTTCTGAGGGGTATCTTGAAGGTGTCTCAGTGGGGAGATCCCAGGTAAACATTTGGTCTGCCTAAACCTTTGAGTTTATGTTTTCTGTGTAAGTACTTGCTGACACTAACCTGTATCCCTATTTTTAGGTTAGCGTCGCGATTGTTCCTCTGGTTGTGGAATAATTAGGGGGAGTTACTGCGAGTGAGATATTATACTGTCATACCTTACTCTCCTCTTTATTTTCTGTTTTCTTCTTTCTTTTACTATTCAAGTGGGCTCACCCTCGCGTTCATGTTTCCTTATTTTCAACTTAGTGAGGTGGCCATCCCTAGCTCTGCGGGACCTATAGTGAGTGATGTACTACGCACTACTCAGGTATTAAATTATCATACCTGGGTTGTTTCTATCTGTTAAAGTTAGAACATTTTTTTTCTTAGCAAAAGAAATCATAACTCTTGTCTATTTTCTGTTAGGCTGGTGCTCAAGGTCATATGTTGTCTCCTCACTTTGATGATAACATATTGACTCCCTTGGGCTATAGGGTAAGATTTCCATAATATTTGTTTCAATTTGAGTATGGGTATAACACCACCTGCTACTTCTCTTCTTTATGACTTATCTACTTTTCCTTGTACAGGATCCGATTGGTGAACCTATTGAGACAACTGATGAGGCCGACCAGAGTTATGAGGCCATAGGTGATGCCGGTTCCGTTGAGGACTCTTCTATTGATCTTTTGAATCTTGAGTCTCATAGAACAGGCTATGATGATATAGAGGTAGAGTCTCTTATAGCTTTCATGAGAGCGTTTTGGTGCTCAGAGATGCCCTCTAGGTTTCGCACACATTAGCAAGAGGTCTTGGAGATGCTTCTAGAGCCCCACTTGAGACTTTTACTTATTAGAGCATCATCAACATTGATAGCCTTACAGTCTTTAACTTGAAGGCCCTGGCCAGCCATTTTTATGATTTCTTATCTACCTCTCCTGCTTCCATGCTCACTCAGAGGGTTGCGTTGCTCCTCCAGGTTCTTCACGATGTTTAACACTGTTATTACTTCCAATTGGACTGGTTTGACGCTTCAGTTCGTCATTTTTTTGGTGTCACCTTTAGGAAGATGATGAAGCTTCATACTTCTAGGCATGCTAGGGTGTAGCAGTGCCAAGTTGAGGTAGTTCGAATCCAGGCTCAAATTCAGTCCCTTTAGGGCAAGTTGGCCAAGCTAGAGGCTGGTAATGCTGAGGATAAGGCCCGAATGGCTAGGTTAGAGGAGCATCTTGTTGAGGAGGTTGGTCCTGCTTACACAGACCTGTGATCTCAGCAGGATTTAATTTTTATTTTTTCTAGTGGGTAAATAGTCTTGTTATGCAGATTTCCCTTTCTACACTTTTCAGATGTAAAGAACTTTGTTATTATTAATGAAAAGCACTATGTTGATTTCTATCATATTGTTTATTCTCTACTTTTGTCTGGACTTTGATATCTTCTTACCATGGCTTGCTTTAATTTTATGTGGCCACATGATCTGTTTGAAATGCCCCATATATTATGGGGTACTTGTGTATTATTTGAGCATGCTGGTATTTTAGAGCTTCCCTCTCTAATTGTGAGGAACTTGCATATTTTTTGAGCAAGTTAACATTTTTAGATCTATCCCCTCTAACTGTGGGTTACCTACATACTATCTGAGCAAGTTAATATTTTATAGCTGCCCCTTCTAACTGTGGGGTATTTTCATATTTTCTCAGCAAGTTAATTTTTTTAGAACTGTCCCCCCTAACTGTGGGGTACTTGTATATTTTCTGAGCAAGCTAATATTTTTATAACTGTCCCCTCTAACTGTGAGATACTTTCATATTTTTTGAAGAAGTTAACTTTTTTAGATCTGTCCTCTCTAACTGTAGGGTACTTGCATATTATTTGAGCAAGTTAATAATTTTTTTAGAGATGCCCCCTCTAACTTTAGGGGCATTTTATTATGCGCATTCATCTCTTAGGGAATAATTGGGAGAAAAGGGTTAGCTCTTCTCCTTCCCACAAACTTTGAATGTAATTTACAAATAAAATATGATTATCATCTATATAAACATTTCCCCTGGTTTGCGGGGTCTTTGTTTCAAACAATTTGTTAAAAATCCTTTTTACCTCTTTCATAAAAAAATAGAGTAGGTTAGTGTAGATTCCCTCTTTCTCCACAATTTTTGTGAGGTGGTCAAGTAAAGCTTTTCTTTAAGAACGGATATTAAAACTTGTTCTTTAGGCAATTTTGTTAAAAATAAAATTTATTATTTTTTTATTATTACTTGAAGGATGTCCTCCCACTGGTCTGGTGACAAGGCTAAAACCATTTGTCTATTATGTCTATAGAAACTTTGCTCAAAATACTTTTCTGTCAGGATGGGTGTACCCCTAAGTGTAATGAGAAAATTTCTGTTTATTTTGGACCCTCTTCTAGGCTTGTAGAGAGTGTTTATAAAGAAAAAATATTCTGATGGATCTACCTCATGCAGTAGGTAAACAGACAAAATAAGAATCATCATGCAATAATCAAAAGGAGTTGCTATTCATTTCCTTTCATTTTCTGTACTATTTACAAAGTTGTGTTGCTCTATCATTTTTACAAAAAAAACTTTTTTGGTGCTAGAGCAAGCCGTTCAAATTCTTTGACAGAAATGAATTTTCAACAGAACTAGGTATAATACATCTTCAGCCACTTATAGTTGATGGACTGGAGGCAGTCACTCTCTGGCTCTGGAATCTGCAAATAAACTGACTTGCCTACCCCTTTTACCACAAAGGGGCCTTCTCAATTGGGTTTAAACTTTGATGTTGATATACTGTGGAGGTGGTGAGTGGATGCTCACAGGACCAACTCTCCCACCTGGAACTCCCTGGGCTTCACTAAGTTTTCACAAGCTCTGGAAAATTGCTGGGTGTAGACTTTAAAGTTCTTTTTCACGTTGTTTCTATGCTCATCAAGTTCCTCTGTCTGCATATGTTATGGATCAAGGATGAGTCCATTTCTTAGAGAAACTTTAGTTGAGGGTACTTCCAGCTCCACTGGTAAGACAACTTTGGTCCCATATACATATGAGAATGGGGTTAACCCGGTCAATTTTCTCTTTGAAGTGTGATAAGTCTATAGTACCATGGGCAGCTTCTCATCCTATGTCCCTAGCATATCCTCCAACATCTTCTTCAAGATACTGATCAAGGTCTTATTAGTGGCCTCTTCTTGGCCATTACTCTTAGGGTAGGAGATGGTTGAGCTGTTGTGCACAAACTTGTACTTCTCTATGAGGAGGGCCATCTCTTTGCATACGAACTGTTTCCCATTATCTGTTAGAATCACCTTGGGCATACCAAACCTGCATATGATATACTCTTTGATAAATTGGGTTACCACTTGGGCATTCACCCTTCTTAGAGGAATGACCTCCTCCCATTTGGTGTACAATTTCGTAGCCCCAATAATAAAAGATTTTCCATGAGATGTTGGGCTGATTTTTCCCACTAGGTCAAATGCCTATATGTGGAAAGGGTAGGTAGCTACTAGGCTTTGTATGCTGACTGGAGGGGCATATACCATATTTCCATGCACTTGATAGGATTTTCATTTCTTCACATAACCAATGGATTCAACCTCTATGGTTGGCTAGTAGTATCCCAGTGTCATCAATTGATCATACAGTTTGGCACCTCCTATATGAGAGGACTTATGAGCTTCCTTCAACACTCTCCTCGTGTCTTCTTTAACTATAAACTTTAGGGCCTTCTCATTGTATCCTTTTATATAGAGATCTCCTTCAACCAAGTAGAAACGGGCTACCCTCTTTTGGAGATAAATTTCTTATGCTCTCTCTATAGGCAACTTATCATCTTTTAGATAGGCTATGTATAGTTGGATCCAATATTCGAAGGCCTCCACAAAATTAGTTTTTGTTGGCTAGTCAAAATGGATTTGGCACTTTAAACAGTCTTGTTGTAGACGGGCAGCCTCTACGCTCATAGTGGGCCAATAGTAGCCCCCTACTGCAACCGGCGATAAAGAGGGATATCAGTGTCCCCACAATGCTTTTTATGCATTTCTGCCAACCTTTCTATAGCTTATTTTTTTCCAACACACCTTGTTAAGAGCCCTTTAGGGCTCTTGAAGTAGAGTGTTTAATATAGCAGGTGGTAGTTAGCTAATTCTAACACCTTTATTGTCCCCTCTCTTGTTCCCAGTTGTTTCACAACTAGGTGCCTCCAATCCTCTGGCTCATTGCTTGGGAACAAAGATTTCACTATAGTAGGCATTGTTTTCCTTCATACTGTGATTGTCTCTTCTAGCTCATCATGTCTAACTTTTGTTCTATTGTAGCTAAGGTGTCAGGGTGCTATTCATTGTTCTTGCATACCTCTCAATGGTGACTTTCAGGAACTATCCCAACAACCTTTGGATTATGTATCTGTAGGGTGCTAAGTTAGCATGTTTGAGAACGGACTCCTCATTAACCTATTTGACTACCAGGTTAGAATCCCCTCGTATACACAATGCCCTGACGCATCTTCGGAGTGATTTCAATATTCCCCCAAATGAGGGCCTCATACTCAGCCTCATTATTTGAGCACTTGAAATATATCTTGAAGGAGAGGGTGATCTTATTCATACTATTTGAAAGTATAATGCCTTCACCTCCTATTCCTTGAGCAATAGAGACATCAAACTCCATTTTCCACTTTTCCATCTCTTCTACCATGCATTTTTGGAAATCCTCCCTAGGTAACTCTTCAGTAGGGGGCTCAAAATTTCCACTTGGGAAATGGGCCAATAAATCTGCTATTGCTTGACTTTTGATGGCTTTGGACACTATGCACTTTAGATCATGCTCCGAAAAAATTAAGAACCATCTCGTTGCTCATCCTACTAGAATTGTTCGTGTTATGAGGTACTTGATAGGGTCACACTTAGTGACTATATGAACTATAAAGGCTAGCAGATAGTGTTTTATATTTTGAGCCACAAAACTAGGGCAAGGCAGTGTTTCCCCACATTGGTGTACCTGGATTCTGTACTTGAGATCACTCTTGATAACAAACGCACTGGCTTCTCTACTCCTTCCTTCTCTTGAGCTAGAAATGCTTTTATAAACCCTTATATTGAAGTAAGGTAGAGTAGTAGTGGTACCCCATATTTCGGCAGAATCATCGTGGATAAGGAGGCTAAAATTTCCTTGATATTATCAAAGTCCTTCTTCTTCTCATCTCCGTAGGTCCACTTGACTTTGTCCTTCAACAAGGGTGTGAATGGATGGGTCACCTCAATTAGTGCAAGTATGAACCTTGTTAGGTAGGACACCTTCCCAAATAAGCTCTTAAGCTTCCTTTGACTCTTCCAAAGTGGCATTATCATGATGTATTTCTTATTTTATGCATTAACTTGCACCCCCTGCCTATTCACAACAAATCCCAAAAACTTTTCTGTAGTGACTCTGAAGGAACACTTCGAGGGGTTCATCTATATCTTATACATATGACATCTCTCAAACACTCTCCAAAGGTTTGCATATGCTCAGTTTCTCTCTTGGACTTCACCACCAGATCGTCCATATATAATTCTAGTATATCATGAAACAAATCATAGAAGATTGCCATCATAGTCCTCTGATACATGGCCCTAGCATTTTTCAATCCAAATGGCATAATTGTATAACAGAAGTTTCCCAATGGCATGAAAAAGGCTATCTTCTTTGTGTCCGTCGGGTCCATCTTAATATAATTATAGCTAACGTACCCATCCATAAAACTATACATCTCATGGCTTATAGTAGCATCAACTAAGTTGTCTATGCTGGGTAGAGGAAACTCATCCTTGGGATATACTCAATTTAAGTAATAAAAATCCACATAAATATGGATTTTTCTTTTATCCTTCTTTGCTACATGTACTATGCTGGAGAGCCACAGAGGATGCTGAATAGGCTTAATGAACCCCCTCACCAATAATTTCTTTACTTCTTCTTTTCTCTTTAGGTCGAGGTCATCTTTGTACATACATGTTGCTTACCTGACTGGGAGAGCATTATGAAGAACATTTAATCTGTGAGAGCTCACTTTTGGATCTATCCCTGGCATCTCTTTCTAGGTAAATATGTCGTTGAACTCTTTTAGCAAGTCGAAGAGCTCTTCTTTCTACTTTGGGTTCAAACTCCTGGAAATTAGAATGGATCTACTTTTACCCCCTTCTACTCCCAAGTTGATTTCCTCTAAATCTTGCAGCTTATCTTTGGGGCCACCTTGCATGCACTTTATAGCCTCCTCTAGTTCCTCAATATGTTCAATGATGTGCGATTCATCCATAACAAAACACTCTGGTGCTGGGTTGGTGCTCTCATCCCAGAACGCCGCCTACACAGACCGTTATAAACGGTATATGACTTTCCCATCGGGTAGGAGCACCTTCATACAAGTTCAAGGAGGTTTAACTACCTCCTCCACCTTCCTCTTGGATTTCTTTATGTGGGGAATGACCCTCTCTCCCTAACGATAGTGGACAGACTTCTTTGGTTGGGCACCTCCTCCAACCACTTGCTTCTCCTCTAACTTTCTTATGGTGCTCTTCTTTTATTCGTTTAGTTCTGTGTATAATGCCGCATCCACCAGATGGGTCTCCTCAATAGAGAAAGGCTTCTGTGTTTCTTTGATTATGATCTTTGTTCCTCAAATGTTGGCATTAGCATATTGGTGGTAGGTAGAGGGTAATATGCCATGGGTATGAATTCATACCCTTCCAATAAATAACTGGTAGATGGTATTGGAATTTATGACATAAAACTTGATGTGGGAAGTAAAATTCCCCAGCTTGATTCCCACGTTCGCATATCTGAGGGATTGCATTTCGGCGCTATCAAATTTTAAAATCACTAATGGCACGGGAACTATCTTCTCTTGATCAATCCTCGTTTCATATAATGTATTGATTCTCATAATGCTAATAAATGCCCCTCCATCCATTAATGCCCCGGGGAATAAAACTCCGTTGATCATAGTTATCACATACAATAAGAGATTGTGGAAGTAAGGGACCTATCTTCCTCAGAAAAGACCACTTCGGAAGTGCATCCCAATTGATCCCTTCCAATTTAGTGAGGGGCCTCCTCATTGTGGTGCTACATCTAAAACCTTTCATGTTATGACTACTCTGGTGTCATACTTCACTCCAATTTAGTCAAAGAACCACTTAAACTTAAGACTCCTCTCTACAGCTTCACATTCAGAGTCTAAGTCCACTTCATATGTTTAAGTATTACAAATGTACTCTACCTTCGATGTCCCCCCCCCCCTCCATCTAGAGTAAGGATGACATCCACTTTTCCCTCTAGGAGGATCACTTTCTCGACTTCCTCACCCTAATCTCTTCTTATTCTGGGGTGAAGAACCACTCCTCTCACTTCCTCTCCAACTTAGTTCTCTATTTACTATTCAATGCTAACCTTTCTAGCTCTTCACATATTTTCTCACTAGTTTCCTACTCCATCGACTCTTGAGCTGATTCTTTATCATAAGCTACCTCCATATTGGAAGTGGAATAATGATGATCTAGGAGTGGGTTCTCATTAACATCCACTGGAGGTATCTATAAAGTACCACCGTCCACCTACTCGCCAATGATCCTCCTTAAGTAGTAACAGTCTTTGGTTAAGTGTTGCACCCTCTATTGTAACTCACAATATTTAGGATTACCTTTTTCATCTTCTGTTTGGATTTCCCCATTCAAGTTAAGGGGACCTGCTACCCCCTCTCGTACCAATGTTCGATAATAATCCATAGCTTCGGCTACACTACAAGGGAGCGGTGGTGGGTCATCCTCTTCGAACTTTCTCTTATTAACTGGGTTGTTATTCTTAGATCTGGAGCCTCCCTTCTTGCCCTTTGGATTTCCATCCACATAGTTAATTGCTTACCTCCTCGAAACTTTAAACCTTTCGAATGTTAGTGGAAGTTATGTCCTCCAACTTGAGGACCTAGGAATAATTATTATGTCTATATTGCTGATATCCCTGGTGAACTCTCTAAAGATCCCATCTCTGGTCTCATTAAACAAATGTAGCTTATATTCCTCCAATAGTCCCTCGACACATATTTTAAGTAGCCTTGCCTCGGATACCTCCTCGTGGACATCTAATGCCTTATCGCGAAAATGCTTGATATATTGCATTAACTCCTCCCCAAGTTTTTTCACCTCTTGTGACACGTGTCTCAATGTGAACTCATCCTCTATTATGAAGAACTTTGAAAGAATTGCCTATGAGTTTCTTCCCATGAGGGGAGGCTATTGGGTGCCAAGTGGGAATACCACGTGTAGGCCTTTCCTATAAGTGTCTTGGAGAACTCCCTCAACATCATATTTTTATCGTTTCCATGCACTCCTAGGTACTCAACGAACCTCTTCACGTGATCTCTTGGGTTATCACCTTTGCCATTAAACTTAATGAACTTTGGTGGGATATACTCCTTTGGGTATGACTTCTAATTCACAGCCTGAGGGTAAGGATCTTACAGCTCCTCATATATACGTGGTGCTTCTCTCTAAGAGGAGGAGAACAACTTCCTCACCTCTTCCATAATAACATCTTTGGAGGGGGATTCCTCCAAACTCATGCCCTTTACCGCGGGTGAACTTGATTTTGCTCTGGCATCACTTTTCGTGGCGAAGCTACCTCCGTCATAATCGTTGCAGGAGTGGCTTCCCCTTTAGAGGGGGAAGCTGTTGGTGTTACACATCCTTGACCCAAAATTACTAGGTCTACATTGTTTTGCTTCAAGAAGTCAAAAAACATGCCCATAAGGATCATACCTGTCATCGGAGCTGCTGGCGATGACCTGGTCTACCCTCCCTAAGGAAAAGGTGTCTTAGCTCCGTTCACTACCAGATCCTCATGATTGGTCTGATCACTTTGGGTTCCATTCCCTGGTGGAATTTCTTCAAAAACTAGCTTCTTAGAAACATTGAAACCTTCTTTATCCATGAAAGTGAGAATATCTCCCCAGCGGAGTCGCCAAATGTATGAGGGCGGTGTGACTAGGGTCTAGTAAGATACTGAAACGGGTGAGGCATGACCCACTTCAATGAACTATGCCTTCAAGGTTTTCAAGAACTTCTAGATAACGCCTGATAAAATTTTATTCTTTTGGTAAAAATGGAACCAAAGTAAGAAATACTCCCTACAAGAAGATGAACTTAACAATAATATTAGTAAATTTTTTCAAGAGGAACTCCCGAGAATGATGTTTATCTGTGTGGAGTGAAGGAATAAGGCACTTAGCACTTAGAAAAAGCAGGGAGAGAACATTAGGTATCCGGTGTGATTTTGATAGAGTAATGATATGACTTGAGTTCTGATTGTGACTTGACCTTACCCAGGGGTCCTATTTATACTTGGGAACTAGGGCTGAGTTGGCACTTTTGGGCGCCAAAACTAAGGGGGTTGGTGAGGGACAAAGTCTGCAATATACCATTTGTCCCTACCTGTGTGCAACCGCCTGTCCCGTCTAATAGGTGCAACCTAGTGCAAACCAAAGTCAAAAAGCTAATATGTATGCGCTTGCAAACAAAATATATTATTTGGTAAATATCTTTTGAAACGGTATCTTGTTGTACAAACTTTGTAAGCTTGAGTAGGGTCTCAAGGACCACCTCCTCAAAAATATTTTATAAACTTGAGAGGGTCTCAAGGACCACCTCCTCTAAAATCTTTCATAAACGTAAGGAGAGGTCTCAAGGACCATATCCTCTAAAATCATTTTATAAACTTGAGGCGGGGTCTCAAGGACCACCTCCTCTAAAATCATTTTATAAGCAGTTCATTTCTTGTGAGCATACTCTTGGTTTCTCACTTCAGTTATGACTGGGTGTGATTGTGCAAGGACTGGGTGACACCTTGGATTTTTCTACTAGTGTTCTCTCAATCTTAAGTGGTTGAGATTTCTCAACAAACCATGTTCCTTATCCACTAAGCCAAAACTCCCAAGAGATTCCAACTTGCCTTTTTGAGCTATGCTTGCTCAATCAGGCTACATATACAAGAAAATAACATATTAGTACTTTAATATATATTACAGTAACAAATCTTGGGGAGGAGGTAACTCTAGGTGGACCTCCGCGCCTACTAGTTCTTTTCAGTAAAGAATTTGGACTTCTGGGGACGAGGAGCTCCTCGTGGTGGGACCCCTCGCCCAAACTTTGTTCCTGTAATCTTTGAGCATTTGGGGACGAGGAGACCCTTGTGGTGGGCCTCCTTACCCAGATTTCATTAGTGTGGTTTCTGAGTTATTTTAGGACGAGTATCCCTCATGGTGGGCCTCCTCACCCAAATTTCCAAGTTGTGATTTTTGAACATTTTGGCCCCTTGTGGTGGACCTCCTCGCCCAAATTTTCTTTATGTGATTCTTGGTAATTTTGGGATGAAGATCCCTTCTTGGTGGGCCTCCTTGCCCAAATTTCACTTTTGTGACTCTGAGCTTTTTGGGGCGAGGAGCCCCTTGTGTTGGGCCTCCTCACCCAAGTTCTACTTCTAGGAATTCTGGTCATTTTGGGACGAGGAGCCCTTTTTGGTGGGCCTCCTCCACAAGTTCTATTTTTGTGAATTCTGGGCATATTAGGACAAGGAGCCCTTTATGGTGGGCCTCCTCACCCAAATTTACTTTTTTCTTGGCCAGGGCATTTCTTTGGGGGATTGCTCATGGTGAGTCCCCCTCGCCAATTGGGCATGCTCGCCCAATTGTTTGGGCAATTGGGTGTGTAGACATTTACAATATATATATATATATATATATATATATATATATATATATATATATATATATATATACACTAGGGTATGCCCGTGCCTGAAGGCACGCTGATAATTTTGAAAAGTATAAAGTCGTTCCTTGGTGCGATGGAAAGTTCCCTCGCCAAAGTTACGATTGGTCTAGGGTTCGAGACACGGAAGCAGCCTCTTCATATATGGAGTAATCAAGCCGACATCCGCCTATTCAAGATCCTGTAGTTAAGCATATTTCCCTTTGACTGAAGGCACGAAGAATTTTTTTCAAAATATCAAGTCATGTATAATTTAAGTCTAATGTTTTTATATAAAATAAATAATCGTAAACAATTTAAAAATTTTAGGCAAAATTTCCTTTGTTTATAGGATTTTCCGCTCTGTATAAGAAATAAAAAATACACCAATAACAAAACTAATAGTTTGAAATTCAAATATAATATCATTGTCTATTTAGATATGTATAACATATGGAGGACTCATTTCTAGTTTCTTTCACATTTTGCAAGGGCCAAACAACAACATTGTACAGAATGTGTCCAACTAAAATAAATATTTTACAAAAGAAATAAATAAGTTCTCAATATTACCAACATACATCATCTTGACTTATGAAAACAATTTTGAAGAAAAAAAAGAAATGGAAGATGCTTGATCTATCGGTTTCCTATCTTCCATCCGACTAAAGATCTCATTTTCATCGTCTTTTATATAATGGCACCACTGTCCATACAATGGGAGCTACTGCACAACAATAGTTTTCGTCAATCGATCAGCTCTTCAAGCACAAACTATAAACAGATAATAAATATAATAATTATTATAGTAGTTATTATAATAATCATTATCATTATGTAAAATTCACATTAAGTAAAAATGTCAAGGGCTAATAAATAGGAAGAAGAGCTTTAAATACCTTTTATAAATTTGTTGTTGCACCCCCAAACGGGCACTTAGAGAGTATGGGTGACAACTCCAAAGCAATCCATGGGAGGAGAGCTTGAAAGATCAAGTCTTTAATGTATTTCCTGTTTCTAATAATCCCATCGCTCAAGTCTAGTACATTATTCCCTCTAACACACCCCCAATAAATGTTATAGCTTCACAAAGTAAGTCGATTTGAGGGAATTCTTCATGATATATGCAAAGCTGGTCCTTAATTCTGCAATAGTTCACATCAAGAATTTCGTCATGATATGTACATTGTTATACATGAAGATTAGAAACCAAATGAATATAATAACAAATCTACGTATTCAAACGTTTAATTTCATGTCGTGTCATTCACGTATTAATTTCAAGAAATGAGGAGCTTATCTAAAATAGTATGAAAGCAAGAAATTAGTGTTAGTAACACAAAAGTTCATTTATTTCCTAAATCTACATTGGCGGTTTCAATCCAACTACACTTCAATAACCACCCCATAACAAATACTAACAATAACAAATACCAAAGAACCTATGACCTATTCATCACTAAATTTGAAAATTCAGTAGTAAGAGGCTACTATAATACCCCGTATTTTTATGCTTTATAAATTTGGGAATTTATTAAATTTAATGTGAGTTATTAATTTAATATAAATCCGGAAATTAATTACTTTATAATTATTAACGTGATGTGAGTTATTAATTATGGGAAACTTGTTGTTGAATATTACTAATGAGTAGATTAATATATAATATTGGTTTTATTAAATGTCAAGAGTGAATAAAATGACAATTTTGGAAATTTGAGTCGGGACGCGCCCGTGTCGCGTCGGGACTAAATATTGATTAATAAAAGTGAATAAATTATAAGTTGATCGTATGGTCATTTTGAGTGTGCCAAAGTGTCCGGAAGGGTCGAGATAGTCAGAAAAGTATACCCGGGGGTTTAGTTTGGGTCTCGGGGCATTTTTAGGCCTATTTAGCACCCCAAGAGGGCATTTTAGACTTTTTGCATTTTTGGGTAATTAAACACACGAAAATTATTAGGCTATATCAGCCATTTGGAATAGTACTTTAGGGTTAGAAGACTCGAAACTTTAGAACGGCCATAGGATAGGGAAGGAGAAAGCTTTCCAAGCAATCCAAGGCCAAAAAGTCATCCGATTGCACCGCCACCACCACCACCAACGCGTAGATCGCGCGATGAGGAACGCAACCACACCAAATTCATCCACATATCAGAACTTTAAAAATCCCAGGCAAGTGTTTATCTTGCTTATTTTCGTTAATGCATCACTCATGTTAGTCTAGGGTTGATTAGGATGAGTTTCATGGAAGAAAACCCATGTTGGAGATAGGAAATTGCATGTAGTAATGTTATATATGAAAATATGGAAATCCCCCTTCATATGTAGAGGTTGAACCATGAATTTATGATGTTTTAGGAGAAGAAATTCTGGAAAAAGATTGATTAGAACAAAGTTAAAGAAATTTCTAAGGTTCATGAGTTTTATACAAGTTTTTCCCTTTTAATCCATGGTTATTGATGAAAATTCACATGCTTTACATAGAAGATTGTTAGTTTGGGTTTATAATGTTTGTAGTACGAATTTCTGGGAGTTTGGGTGTTAAAAATCTGATTTTGGGTGATATTGGATGGTAGAACCCATAACTGTTAATCTGCAGAATTCGTATACCTGTTTGATCGATCGATCGAAACAGGGGTGTCGATCGATCGACGCATCGATCGATCGAGCTCCTGCCATCGATCGATCGACCCCTTTTGGCAGACTCACATTTCCCCTTTGAAAATAGTTAAATTCAAATTAAATGAGTAGAAATATTTGGTCATCCTTATTAAAATAATTTGGAAGGTAAAGGAGACCAGTAGGACTTATTAATAATTATGAGACCTTTAATGTAAGACGAGATGTACATTTTTGGGATATTTACATATAAGGGACGATGAAATTATGCATTAAACGGAGAGACGCGTAAAATAGTTACGTTGGAAAAATAGATGAGTACCTACTGAATTCTACACTTGGGAGGATAGAGTCCATGAGTGTTACGTAGTAAGTTGGATTAATCCCTCAATTAAAGTAAGAGACGAACCGTTATACGTGATAACTAAAGATTTAGAAATAAGGATAAATATTATATTATGGGTGATGAAAGGTACCTAAAGAGATATGGTAATAGTAGTATATTTATGTGACTGTGTTTATGCATATACTATTTACGTGTGAAAATCATGCCGCGCTACTTGCTATCCCTGAGGTTACCGCGCTGGGACAGTCTTATCTCGATGTGCCTTTATGGGGGATATTGACTCGTACCCTAGAAGATAGATATCCTTGGTACAGGCTATCTGATCGATGGTCAAACGGTCCTAAGAGACGTGAGGGTATGTGCTATTCTCTTAGAGACTTGGAATCTATGCTTCGCCTCAATATTGTTTGTGTATGTGTTAATACAGTTCGAGAGTGATTCCGAACTTGTATTTCCCTTAGTACGAGTGATACGGGGATTGGATAGCAGAGTATGCTCGCACCATAATTTTTATGTGGGGTGCTGTTAGAGTATATATATTATACGATTATTTAATATATATATATGAATTTCTTAAATTTGGAACTCCCTATTGTGTTTATGGTAAGTAAGAAATGAATCATGACTTCAATTTGGACATACTTGTTTTGAAAAGTATAATGGGACACTGGGAAACTTTATTAGCAAATAAGGTTTAAATGAGAACTTTGTGATTAAATGAAATTATCCTCTTAAACAATTAAATTGTTCAGTTTAAATCTTACGAGTAACCTAAGATAAGATAAACCGTTGGGAAGATTAGTGCGATAGGCGTGCACATTAGAAGAGAGGTGAGAATTTCTCAAGAGAGTGCCGCACTAATATGTTGTTGCATTGGCCTGTAAACATTTTAAATACTTGTTAAACAAATTTTAAATCATTTACACTATCGGGCTCTGGCCCGTTTCTATTTTCCTTTCTCTCTTGTATATATTACAGGTGCCCAGCCACATGGGCGTCTTGCATAGGATCCTTTGGAAGGAACGCGTTGCAGCGTAGGTGGGAGTTGCAGGCCTCTTGCTTAGACGACTTCATTTATTTAATTCCACTCCTAGCATATTTATTCAGTTGGGCATGTGTCGCCCGTTTCCATTATCCAGTTGTTTTATTGGACATTGTGATTCATTTATTTCTAGTATTGTCACTTTGGGATTTATTACTGTCTGGATGTTTTACTTTAAGTTTTAATGTTGGGATTTAGTTGTTGAATGTTTAAATTATTTGGATTATATGTTCCAGGATAATTGTGGTGTGATTCTTTAATATTGAATTATGTAAAGTTTTAAATCATTGGTTATAAATAGAATTTGGAAAGTAATGTCTAAAATGATTTTGACACTTAGCTTAATTAATTAGGGTGTTTAAACTGGAAAAGTTATTTTTACGATAATGATGCTAAGAATGAACCAACTGTTCACCTTGATTTTAATTTAATAAAGGAGTGATCGCCCGGTATTTAATTAGGCGGGGTGTCACAGGTGGTATCAGAGCATCAGGTTCTAGTGTCCTTAGGATCTGTACGAATTATTTCGCTTTTAGCTTAGCATTTTTGCTATAGAGCCCTACTTTAGGACTGTTGTATTCTTTCTTTTACGTTTATGTCTTCAGCTATTTAAGATTTGGTAATAACTGTGGACTAAAAAATTTCTTCACGTTTCAGATGCCTCCGAGACGTGCACCAAAGGATAGGCGTGCCCAAGCCGAGCATCCAGCAGCTCCGGCACAGGGTACGATGAATGCTAATGAGGTAGCCGCTATTGTTGCTGAGGCGGTGAGTGTCGCACTAGTGGTGGTACAACAGGCTCCACCCCAGATTCAGGAAGTGGCGCCAGTACCTGCACAGCTTCCATCTGCATGGGAGCGGGTTAGGGATGCCTTTCAGAAGGCGCATCCCCCTGAGTTCTCGGGTAGTTCAGATATCATCATCGTCAGCCAATGGAAGAAAGATATCCAGCGGCATCTTCGTATGTATGAGTGCACAGACGTGCAAAAATAGTTGTTGGCTTCCTTTAAGCTAGTGGGGGCCTCTTTGCAGTGGTGGGAGTCCACCACCACCTTGGAGGAGAGGGATACTATCCCGATTCAGGTATTCTGGGAGCGGTTTGACCGCAAGTACTTTCCACCCACCGTGCAAACTGAGATGAGGCAAAAATTACTGAACTTGAAATAGGAGAATTCTACCATTGCTGAGTATGAGGAGGAGTTCATGAGACTTCTCACCATAGTGCCAAATGAGGCACCTACCGAGGGTAAGAAGATAATGTTGTTTGTGGACGGGTTAGCTTGGAGGATTCGTCAGTATCTTATAGGGAATTTATCTCTGAGTACCTTCACAGATGTACTCAATGCTGCCTTACTACACTGCCACGATCACCGCTTCTATCTGCAGGGAAGCAAGTGAGCAGGAGAGTCCGGTCAATAGGGCAGGACAGGGGGTAGTGGCGCTGGTGGAGCACCGACATCCCAGGGACAGACTCGTCAGCATGAGCAGAGTTCCCATCAGGGGGACCCTGCCAAGCGCTTCCGATTAGGTGATTCCAGGCAGGGATTTGGGGGTTATAGACAGGGTCAGCAGGGCTAGCCTAATCAGCAGGGCCAGCAAGGCCAACACCGATAGCAGCAGGGTCAGCAGCAGGGCCAACCGGGCCAACAGCGTTTTCATCAGGGCCAACAGGGCCAGTGGCGGGGTGGTAACGGCCAGCAAGGCCGTGGTCAGCAAGGTCAGAAGGGAGGAAATTTCAAATGCCGATGTTTTGGGTGCGACAAGAATGGCCATAGGCGCCAGGATTGTCCAGAGGGAGAGAGGGGCCCACAGCAGTAGGGTGCCCGTAATGAGCCACAGAGGCCACTTTTTCCAGCTGCCCTCCCAGCACCAGCTCAGGTACCAGCCCTACCAGCCATTCCAGCAGCTCCAGTGCAGCAGGGGCAATTACAGTATGGACGTGTCTATAACGTCCACCAGGCAGCAGCTCCACAGGCACCACCCGCGATTGAGGGTATGTTTCCTATCCATGGTACTATGGGTCGAGTTTTATTTAATACTGGGGCGACGCACTATTTTATAGCTACCCATTTTACAAAGGCCTTAGGGTTAATAGCCACAGCACAGAGCATTGTGACGTGTGTAGACTCACCACTGGGGAGTGGATCACTAATTTTCTTTATATGTCGGGGAGTGGGGGTAGAGATTGGTAGCTTGGTATTACCTGCAGACATGTTAGTCTTAGATATGCATGAGCATGACGTTATTATCGGTATGAATTGGCTAGCTGCTTACAGGGCCATGATAGATTGTTTTGGTGGGAGTATTATTTTTTCCATTCCGGGGCAAGAGATGTTTGTAGTGGAAATGCCTCGCCCAGAGGGAGGCTCGACCGCTCATTTGTATTACATAGAGGAGGATACCTCTAAGGAGGTTGTGATTCCCTTAGACTCGATCCCGGTTGTTCGTGAGTATTCCGATGTATTCCAGGAAATACCAGGCCTACCCCCCAGTCGAGAGATAGACTTTGTCATAGATTTATTACCGGATACTAGACCTATATCACGCGCTCCATGGCGTATGGCTCCGGCAGAGATGCGAGAGTTACGAGATCAAATAGAGCAGCTGTTAGGTCAGGGCTTCATTCGCAGGAGTACCTCACCTTGGGGCGCTCCAGTCTTGTTTGTGAAGAAGAGAGATGGTTCAATGAGGCTATGTGTGGACTACCGAGAGTTGAACAAGGTCACGATACGGAATAAGTATCCGTTACCTCGAATCGATGATCTGTTCGACCAGCTGAGGGGAGCAACTTTCTTTTAGAAGATGGATCTGAGGTCGGGGTACCACCAGCTACGTATTAGGGAGCAGGATGTTTCAAAGACTGCCTTCTTGACGAGATATGGGTCCTATGAGCTCAGAGTGATGCCATTTGGCCTCACAAATGCTCCAGCCGTGTTCATGGACTTAATGAACCGAGTGTTCAGAGAGTTCTTGGATCAGTTTGTCATCGTCTTCATAGATGACATTTTGATATATTCACACTCCGAGGAGGAGCATGCCGAGCACTTGAGGCAGGTTCTTCAGACTCTACGAGAGCATCAGTTGTATGCTAAGTACGAGAAGTGCGGATTCTGGTTGCGAGAAGTACAGTTCTTGGGGCATGTTGTTTCTTAGTAGGGGATAGCAGTCGACCAAAGTAAAGTGTCAGCGGTGAGGGAGTGGGGACAGCCCACGACACTGACGGAAGTGCGTAGTTTCTTGGGGTTAGCCGGATACTACAGGAGATTCATTCAGGGATTCTCCAAAATAACGGGTCCATTGATGAACCTGACTCGCAAAGGGGTTCCATATGTTTGGGATGATGCTTACTAATTGGCTTTCGATGAGCTGAAAGACAAGCTTACTTCAGCACCGGTCCTTGCTTTACCGAAGCCAGGTGTGGAGTACCTGGTTTACACCGATGCCTCTTTACGGGGACTTGGGGGAGTACTTTAGCAGGAAGAGAAGGCTATAGCTTTTTCCTCCCGCAAGTTTAAGCCGCATGAGAAGAATTACCCCACCCACGACCTGGAGTTAGCAGCAGTCATTTTTGCATTGAGGATATGGAGGCACTATTTATTGTGGGAGAAATTCCGCTTGTTCACAGACCACAAGTCACTGCAGTACCTGTTCACTCAACGAGAGCTGAATATGCGTCAGCGCAGACGGTTAGAGTTTGTGAAGGACTATCAGTTCGACATACAGTACCATCCGGGGAAGGCCAACATAGTTGCTGATGCGTTGAGCCATAGACCGGTACACGATGTAGCGGACGTCTGGAAAGCAAAGTGGAAGGAGTTGGGTCACCAGGACGCAGTAGCCCGTTCCTTCATATCTGTTATGACAGTGACACCCGAGATTGTTACGAGGGTGATACAGGCATAGACCGCAGACCCGTTTTGCCAGGAATATATCGTACGACTTTTAGCTGAGGGTGCTGAGTTCTATTCTGTTAGTTCTGATGGGGGTTTGAGGTTTAATGGGAGATTAGTGATCCCAGAAGGATCAGAATTACTTCATGCAGTGATGACCCAGTCTCACGGGTCCCAATTTGCAATACATCCTGGGAGAGATAAGATATATCAGGATATGAGGCGGCAGTACTGGTGGAGTGGGATGAAAAAGGACATTGCTGAGTTCGTGTCCAAGTGTTCTACCTGCCAGCTGGTAAAGGTGGACCATCAGAAACCGTCAGGGTTGCTTCAGCCATTGGAAATACCCGCGTGTAAGTGGGAGAGTATTTCCATGGATTTTATTACAGGGTTGCCTACATCACAGCGGGGCCACAACTCTATCTGGGTGATTATAGACCGTTTGACCAAGGTGTCTCATTTTCTGCCGGTGCGGACAGACTATACCACGGGTCAGTATGCTCAATTGTTCATTACTGAGATTGATAGATTACATGGGGTGCCCCTGAATATTGTGTCAGATAGAGACAAGATTTTCGTGTCGCGTTTTTGGGAGAGCTTTCAGGAGGCTATGGGTACAGAGTTGAGGTTGAGTTCAGCTTATCACCCACAGACAGACGGGCAAACAGAGCGTACTAATCAGATGCTGGAGGATATGCTACGCATGTGTGTCCTCGATTTTGGAGGAGGGTGGGAGCCACATCTTCCACTGGTAGATTTCGCTTATAATAACTCTTATCAGTTCACGATTGTCATGGCTCCATTCAAGGCTTTGTATGGCAGACCTTGTCGTTCCCCAACTTGTTGGCTAGAGATGGGGGATAACAAGTTGATAGGACCAGAGGTGATAAAGGAAACCTCTGCGAGGATTGAGATGATTATAAGTCGCATTCGAGTAGTCCAGGACAGGCAAAAAAGCTACGCCGATGCGAAACGGTTCTTCCGGGAGTTTAATGTGGGGAACCAAGTGTTACTACGTGTATCTCCTATGAAAGGAGTGATGAGATTCGGGAAGAAAGGGAAATTGTCCCCGAGGTACGTGGGACCATTTCCCATTATCGAGAGAATTGGGACAGTAGCATACAGGTTGGGACTGCCAGAGCATTTACATCGCATCCACAATGTATTCCACATCTCATCATTAAGACGATACCTTCGGGATGATATGGCCCATACCCACATCACGATAGATGAGATAGACTTACAACCTGACAGCTCTGACAAGGAAAGACCAGTGGCTATCCTAGACCATAGCGAGAGGAGATTGAGGTCGAAGGTAGTTCCACTTGTACGGGTCCAGTAGGAGCATCATAATGTGGAGGAATCCACTTGGGAGTGCGAGGCAGATATGCGCGAGAGATACCCAGATTTATTCTTACCAGGTATGCCTTATTTTTCGAATTTCGGGATGAAATTCCGTTATTAGGGGGGAAGTATGTAATACCCCGTATTTTTATGCTTTATAAATTTGGGGATTTATTAAATTTAATGTGAGTTATTAATTTAATATAAATTCAGAAATTAATTACTTTATAATTATTAACGTGATGTGAGTTATTAATTATGGGAAACTTGTTGTTGAATATTACTAATGAGTAGAGTAATATATAATATTGGTTCTATTAAATGTCAAGAGTGAATAAAATGACAATTTTAGAAATTTGAGTCGGGACGCGCCCGTATCGCGTTGGGACTAAATATTGATTAATAAAAGTGAATAAATTATAAGTTTCTCGTATGGTCATTTTAAGTGCGCCAAAGTGTCCGAAAGGGTCGAGATAGTCAGAAAAGTATACCCAGGGGTTTAGTTTGGGTCTCAAACATTTTTAGGCCTATTTAGCACCCCGAGAGGGCATTTTAGACTTTTTGCATTTTTGGGTAATTAAACCCACGAAAATTATTAGGCTATATCAGCCATTTGGAATAGTCCTTTAGGGTTAGCATACTCAAAACTTTAGAACGGTCATAGGAGAGGGAAGGAGAAAGCTTTCCAAGCAATCCAAGGCCAAAAAGTCATCCGATTGCACCGCCACCACCACCAACGCGTAGATCGCGCGACGGGGAACGCAACCACACCAAATTCATCCACATATCAGAACTCTAAAAATCCCAGGCAAGTGTTTATCTTGCTTATTTTCGTTAATGCATCACTCATGTTAGTCTAGGATTGATTAAGATGAGTTTCATGGAAGAAAACCCATGTTGGAGATAGGAAATTGCATGTAGTAATATTATATATGGAAATCTGGAAATCCCCCTTCATATGTAGAGGTTGAACCACGAATTTATGATGTTTTAGGAGAAGAAATTCTGGAAAAATATTGATTAGAACAAAGTTAAAGAAATTTCTAGGGTTCTTGAGTTTTATACAATTTTTCCCTTTTAATCCATGGTTATTGATGAAAATTCACATGCTTTACGTAGAAGATTGTTAGTTTGGGTTTATAATGTTTGTAGTACGAATTTCTGGGAGTTTGGGTGTTAAAAATCTAAATTTGGGTGATGTTGGATGGTAGAACCCGTAACTGTTAATCTGCAGAATTCGTATACCTGTTTGATCGATCGATCGAAACAGGGGTGTCGATCGATCGACGCATCGATCGATCGAGCTCCTGCCATCGATCGATCGACCCCTTCTGGCAGACTCACATTTCCCCTTTGAAAATAGTTAAATTCAAATTAAATGAGTAGAAATATTTGGGCATCCTTATTAAAATAATTTGGAAGGTAAAGGAGACCAGTAGGACTTATTAATAATTATAAGACCTTTAATGTAAGACGAGATGTACATTTTTGGGATATTTACATATAAGGGACGATGAAATTATGCATTAAAGGGAGAGACGCGTAAAATAGTTACGTTGGAAAAATAGATGAGTACCTATTGAATTCTACACTTGGGAGGATAGAGTCCATGAGTGTTACGTAGTAAGTTGGATTAATCCCTCAATTAAAGTAAGAGACGAACCGTTATACGTGATAACTAAAGATTTAGAAATAAGGATAAATATTATATTATGGGTGATGAAAGGTACCTAAAGAGATATGGTAATAATAGTATATTTATATGACTGTGTTTATGCATATACTATTTACGTGTGAAAATCATGCCCGTGATACTTGCTATCCCTGAGGTTACCGTGCTGGGACAGTCTTATCTCGATGTGCCTTTATGGGGGATATTGACTCATACCCTAGAAGATAGATATCCTTGGTACAGGCTATCTGATCGATGGTCAGACGGTCCTAAGAGACATGAGGGTATGTGCTATCCTCTTAGAGACTTGGAATCTATGCTTCGCCTCAATATTGTTTGTGTATGTGTTAATATAGTTCGAGAGTGATTCCGAACTTGTATTTCCCTTAGTACGAGTGATACGGGGATTGGATAGCAGAGTATGCCCGCACCATAATTTTTATGTGGGGTGCTGTTAGAGTATATATATTATACGATTATTTAATTTATATATATGAATTTCTGAAATTTGGAACTCCCTATTGTGTTTATGGTAAGTAAGAAATGAATCATGACTTCAATTTGGAAATACTTATTTTGAAAAAGTATAATGGGACACTGGGAAGCTTTATTAGCAAATAAGGTTTAAATGAGAACTTTGTGATCAAATGAAATTATCCTCTTAAACAATTAAATTGTTCAGTTTAAATCTTACGAGTAACCTAAGATAAGATAAACTGTTGGGCAGATTAGTGCGATAGGCGTGCACATTAGAAGAGAGGTGAGAATTTCTCAAGAGAGTGCCGCACTAATATGTTGTTGCATTGGCCTGTAAACATTTTAAATACTTGCTAAACAAATTTTAAATCATTTACACTATCGGGCTCTGACCCGTTTCTATTTTCCTTTCTCTCTTGTATATATATGTATATATTACAGGTGCCCAGCCACAGGGGCGTCTTGCATAGGATCCTTTGGAAGGAACGCGCTGCAGCTTAGGTGGGAGTTGCAGGCCTCTTGCTTAGACGACTTCATTTATTTGATTCCACTCCTAGTTTATTTATTCAGTTGGGCATGTGTCGCCTGTTTCCATTATCCAGTTGTTTTATTGGACATTGTGATTCATTTATTTCTAGTATTGTCACTTTGGGATTTATTACTGTCTAGATGTTTTACTTTAAGTTTTAATGTTGGGATTTAGTTATTGAATGTTTAAATCATTTGGATTATATGTTCCAGGATAATTGTGGTGTGATTCTTTAATATTGAATTATGTAAAGTTTTAAATCATTGGTTATAAATAGAATTTGGAAAGTAATGTCTAAAATGGTTTTGACACTTAGCTTAATTAATTAGGGTGTTTAAATTGGAAAAGTTATTTTTACGACAGTGATGCTAAGAATGAACCAACTGTTCACCTTGATTTTAATTTAATAAAGGAGTGATCGCCCGATATTTAATTAGGCGGGGTGTCACAGCTACAAAGCGCAAATGCCCCAAATAATTATCATCCGGCGAGTATAATGTGCATCGCTCATTGCACTTAGAGCCTTAAGATTTAACAGTATGAAGTAAGCTAATATTAACAAACACAATTGGAAGGAACCAATGTAAGTTGATAAAAAAATATTAGTAACTCGACGCCGACTGTTAGCCGATTGTTGCACTAGCAGCAGTGGCTGTGTTGTTGTCGCAACAGCAACAACAGTAGTGGCGTAATGGCACTGCTTTGATTGAAAATAGATATTATATGATATAGTCTAACTTGTAAATTTACATAACATAAACCGTTATTAAAATATAAAGCTATTGAAAATACCTTTGATTAAAGTCTCAAACAAATACATATCAATAGAGATCCCAAATTTAGTATAATTATTTCCAAGTAAAGTTATTCATTTAAAAAAGTACCTTTTACAAATCTGGTATATGAGTTGTCTTATTGACTCATGCGTATGTGAAGAGTGTAGCAGACACCACCAATGAAGGCCGTCAATAGGATGTTGTTGCCACATGTCATAACACATATCAACACTAACTGTAGGCATGTTTCTATGTTATTAGGAAGCTAATAAATTGATTCCAGGGGGTTGCTGTAGAAACCACCATCTTGATGCTGCTGCAGATACAAAAATTGATTCAACTGGGATGCATGTTAAGTCCAGGACACTACAGTACAATAATTACGTGAAGACTAAGTAAAGAAGAGTAAGAAAAGTGCTTGTTATATATGCACATTCATCTATGCTTACATGAAAGAAATATAAAAGAACATAATTATTTTTCAGGTAAGAACCTTAGGAATGCTTCAGATGTATTGAGATCACAAATAACTCTCTTCGCATCAGCATTCCATGCTTTAATGCCTCCATCAGCATTGCCTATGAGAAGCTTTTTACAAAATAAACAACAAAACATGATCCGCAATAGAATTTGTACATAAAGTTTGACTAATGTTGATCGATGTTTCTCTTAACAATCAAAATTCTCACAGTCTCTAAGTTCAATAATTTTTTGTGTACAATGTTTGATGATGAAATTAATTTTCATGAAATTTGATTGTGCAGACTAAATGGAATAATGCGCTTTCGAAAATGTTTAGGATTGATTGCATTGGAACTTCTCCATACATAAATTGTCTCCCAAATCTTTACCATCACAGATTAGGACCAAGAGACATGTTTTTGATACTATCATCCTATGGACTCTACCAATACTTCACAAACGAAGAGGCTGCTTCGGAAGTTAAACTTTTCAACGCATGGTCACTCGAAGGAGATCCTCCTCAGCACCTTGTTGAAGAAATACTTTTTATGCAGGAATGAAAGCTGGTATAATCCACGTTTAATTGAAAATATATTACTTTTAATTGTTGAGTGACATGCCAATTAAGCCCTGGGGAATCAGTGAGGCTTAGTCGTGCAATGTATTAGGTGGTGAGGCTTGTAAAATTATGATCGGTACAACACCTACAATAGAAAAGTAAACGTATTATTATTCACATTTATAACGATAATTCAACACCAAAAAAGTCAAGTTAATCAACCTTGTGCATGCGATCAATACCAAGATTTTCCAATACTTCTAGAGCAACCAATCAAAGAACTTGCAAAAAAAATAATTAAACCTCTTGCCTAAGCATTTGTTCATAGCACATGGCATAAGAAGACACCAGGGATGACCTATATGGGTCTCGTACTCAATCACTATTCAACTTCTAACCAATCTCGAATTTAGTAGTAAATGCAATACAGGTGAAGAGTGGTTGGTGTCAGATTGATCAGTAATAAAAACCTGTCATTTTATCATTAATTTTGGACTAACATTTCAGCTATCATGTGCTAGATTTGGACCATCCAAAACATTTCCTTCCTTGAATAGGAGTTGCAAACTTTGGAAGAGTCCAATTGTTGCCCATGTCCTGCTTGCAAAACATACAATTTTTGGATTGAATTTTTACTATTGAATTACAATTAGTCCAATTGCAGCAGTCAAGAATATGTACATCATTCAAGTTAAATATCAACACATATAGTCAGTGTACTTGAATTGAGAAATATTTCTCAGATAAACAGCAGTCAAGTTAACAATTTAAAGGGAGATAAATAATAGATTATCAAAATTAAATTCAAGAAATTAACACAGTTGAAGTTGCATAAAAAAAAAAAAAACACAATGCATTATTCTTCTATGCTCACACATATATGGGATGGTGCAAAATATAATATACAGAAAGATATTACGATCAGAATTACAAAGTAGTTGCTCAGAGTTACGATGAGGGCTGATGGCAAATATACCCGATGTTTGCAACAGTATATTTTTTCATTTTATCGATTTTCAGCAGTATATTTGCCATTAGAACAACTATACTGCTAATATATTGTAGCAACTGATATACATCAGTATATTTGCAGTATATTAGTCATATAAAGTATATTAGTAATATAAGTTGCAGTAGTATATATGACTAATATACATCAGAACAAATATACTCGATGGTTGCAGTACTATATCAGCTGGCCCTGTAATGATATTGGAACGACCATTAGACGCTTTAAGATGACTAAGTTTTAATGAAAATGTCTATTTAGATATGATTTTAAGTCTCCGGATGGGTGCATAAACTCTAATTATCATTAGCTGTGCGAAATTAGCCCATGGAGCCCTGGTGGAAAAGAGTTAAGTATTTGCGACATCGCCTAGTGAGTTCATATATAAATGGATTCATACATAATAGTCTAAAATAAATTCATATATAAATGAACTCACATAAATCAACTAATAAAATGAACTCAAAATCATAAACAATCTATATATGTATGCACAAATAGAAACAAAGGGACATTGAACTCAGAAGTATTGACTTGGATAAATGCCTTGTGAAGGTGTTGATATCAATGAAGCTTTGGAACCATAGAACCAATTGTTGAGGTGCATATAATGAACTTGGGATTTAGAGCTCATATCTGGTATAAAAAATCACCATAAATTAATTCATTCATGTCATGGAAGATACAATAGTAAATGAGATACAATTTGGTACCATTGCACAAATAGAAACAGTCCTTGCAAATGGGATTTTAAAATACATTGTAGACTCATAAGTCTTGCACTTGGTTACTGCTATCATGATTTGTTTGTTAATGCTCTAATGCAAAAAATCAGACCACTAATATAATTTCGTGATAATTTACACTCAAAATTAATAGTTCGATGAGGAATGAATATGAAGTAACCTCTATCCCGATCATGAATTACCAGGTTTACCTATTGGTGTCTAGTATGTGGTCTTGAATAAGCTCCTGTTGCAGCATTCCCTATATACCCAAAAAAAATAAAGAAATGGTTCGTAAATGTTTCATCAACTCATTTGTTCATTAGTATAATTTGAACTACTGCCGTCAGACCCGATGAACTGCTATAATTTCTCGATTAGAATATTATATTTGTAGCAGTATATTTGCCATCAGTATATACTGGTATCATTACTGGCTGATGGCAAATATACTCGATGGTTGCAACAGTATATTTTTTCATTTTCTCGATTTTCAGCAGTATATTTTGCCATTAGAACAACTATACTGCTAATATATTACAGCAAGTGATATACATCAATATATTTGCAGTATATTAGTCATATAAAGTATATTAGTAAAATAAGTTGCAGCAGTGTATATGACTAATATACATCAGAACAAATATACCCGATGGTTGCAGTACTATATCAGCTGGCCCTGTAATGATATCGGAATGACCATTAGACGTTTTAAGATGACTAAGTTTTAATGAAAATGTCTATTTAGATATGATTTTAAGTCCCTGGATGGGTTCACAAACTCTAATTATCATTAGCAGTGCGAAATTAGCCCATGGAGCCCTGGTGGAAAAGAGTCAAGTATTTGCCACATCGCCTAGTGAGTTCATATATAAATGAATTCATACATAACAGTATAAATTGAATTCATATCTAAATGAACTCACATAAATCAACTAATAAAATGAACTTAAAAGTATAAACAATCTATATATGTATGCACAAATAGAAACAAAGGGACATTGAACTCATAAGTATTGACTTAGATAAATGCCTTGTGAAGGTGTTGATGTCAATGAAGCTTTGGAACCATATAACCAATTGTTAAGGTGCGTATAATGAACTTGGGATTTAGAGCTCATATCTGGTATAAAAAATCACCATAAATTAATTCATTCATGTCATGGAAGATACAATAGTAAATGAGATACAATCTAGTACCATTGCACAGATAGAAACAGTCCTTGCAAATGAGATTTTAAAATACATTGTAGACTCATAAGTCTTGCACTTAGTTACTACTATCATGATTTGTTTGTTAATGCTCTAATGCAAGAATCAGACCACTAATATAATTTCATGATAATTTACACTCAAAATTAATAGTTCTATGAGGAATGAATATGAAGTAACCTCTATCCCGATCATGAATTACCAGGTTTACCTGCTGGTGTCTAGTATGTGGTCTTGAATAAGCTCCTGTTGTAGCCTTCCCTCTGTACCCAAAAAAAATAAAGAAATGGTTCAGTAAATGTTTCACCCAATTTATGCGAAAACCAAGATTGTCATCTTTTTCGTCCTTTCCGATGGTTTTTAACCAGCCAGGATAAGATTTTAAAGCTGGTTATAAATGTTGTGATAAGATTTTAAAAGAAAACTGGAAAATAGGATGTAATCCACCTCCTAGAAATTCCAAATATTCTAAATATTCTCGAAAGAGAAAATTTAAATGGAAACCTTGGAAAAAGAAAACATCTTTTTCAAAGAATAAAAAATATATTAGAAAAAAGAAACCTTCTAAAAAACCACCTCTAAAAAAGAAGTGTCGTTGTTACATTTGCAACGAAGAAGGCCATTATGCACCTGATTGTCCTAAAAAAGGAAAAAGTGCAAATAAAATGATAAAATTTCTTGAAGAAGAAGAATTAGAAATATTCTATGGAGAAGATTTATCTGATTCTGATATTTCTAATTATGAAATTTTATATGAGATTGAATCTGATTCGGAAACATCCGATGAAGAATTCGTATTTATGTATAATACTGCCGAAGTGCGAGGTAGTAGCGAAGATGAGCTACAAACAATAGCCCTTCGTGAAATAGTTGGAGAAGAAATCACTTTTACCAACGAACAACTACAAGAAATTGATAATCAAAGGCAACTTATAAAAAAGGAAGATGTCTATAAATTATCAAAATTCAAATTATTCTCAACAAGAATATTTGAACAATTTAATGGTAATACTACTGCTGGCTCAACAGATGATGAAACAGCAGATATTAAACTTTTTGATTTAAAAAAGATCAAAAGATGGAAGAAGAAACACCCAAATATTAAATATATACACATCGGGTTTATTCAAATCTGTATTACTGCCCTGTTTAGACAAGGTATGGATACACCCGTAGCTATACTGGTCTTAGACAAAAGATTCAGTAATCCTATGAATGCCATAATTGGAGGAGTACAATCCAATTTAGTAAATGGAGTTATTTGGTTTAATATAAAACCAAATTTCTTCATATCTATTGATGATCCAAATATTGAGGAATCTGTCATTATAAAAATCCAAACCAAAGGAATAGGAATGAAAGATACCTCACGAAATATGTCAATACATTGGAAAATAATTCATGAATTGACAACTCTACCACATACAAATACACAAAATGTGGATAGAAATATTATAGAAATATTTGAACCTCGACCATTTGATTCGGCAATACAGCCCAGATTAATCAACTGGAGAGATTTGGAAGTACCAAAACAATGGATACTACCCCAAATAACAGAACCACCTCCTGAAAAACAACAAAACAGTGTTGAATTACAGGTATCTGGTAATAATGTCTATTTTAAAAATAAACATTCAGAAAATTGGCAAAAGAATTTTCCTGACAATGATTGGGAAAAATTAAAGGGAAAAAACCTTTTAAAAGGCGAAAGTAGTAATAGTAAACCTCCTATTGCTATGAAAAATATACAAGTACCAATATTACCTGGAACAAATTATCTAAAAGAAGATAATATAAAATCCAGTCAAATTTATCATTTCCAATTAGGAAAAGAAGAAATAATCTTCTCACCAAGCCATGGAAAGAGAAGATATACTTATGTATTAGGTTACTTCAATTTTGCAGGCTATAAACCATATAGTCTTTGCACATTAATTGATACAGGAGCAACTATATGTTCTTGTAGACCTAATGCTTTACCTCCTGAAAAATGGATAAAAATGAAAAACCCTATTGCTGTAACAGGCATCAATGGGACACAGAATTTCATTGATTTAAAAGCCAAAAAAGTGGCTATATGGTTTAACGAAAAGAAATTCATTATTCCAAAAATCTTATGCTTTCCAGAAATGCATGGAGATTTTATATTAGGCAACAATTTTATCTCAGAATATTTGCCTATAAGTATTGATGAGGGAACTATAAATCTAACCCTCAACAAAGATGTAGTAAAAATCCCTTTACTACAACGACATAAATATAAGTGCGAAAGAGATTTTCGTCTACAATCCAATTTTTTCTCTACATAATTTTGATTAACGACCTGATGTCTTTCAGTTCGTTTGACCCAGCTAAAAACTATATCAGTTAAACTATTTAACGTAGTACTAATTTTACTAATATCATTTTCAGATTTTTTATCTATATGTAAACTATGATTATACATAGACTCATCTTTTTGTAACCATGGTGCTAAACATTGTAGATTAATATTATTATTATTTTGTTCATCTTTTCTAGATTCCATTGGTACCTAAGACCTCCTATTATATGTTGTTTCAGGTGCCTAAAACCAGTTTTCCTAATGCCTATTGCTTAACTAGAGTAGCTTTTTGGCAAATGGAAATATGGGCTTTGAAACAATAATAGGGATATGGGTTTTATGAAAACTTTTAAAGATTTTCAAAATAATATAATAATATCTTTATATTCAATTCACCGTGATTTTTTACTCTTTTTTTTTTTTTTTTTTTTTTTTTTTTTTACAATGACAGTCGTAACTTGATTATAATATGGAGATTATAACTGCATATACCAATCTTAGCGACAAAACAAACTAGGATTAAATAACATAGTTATTTATATAAAACTAGGATTAAACGATATTTCATACAACAATTATTACGACACTTAGTTCCAAAAACTTTATATTTTACCCTAAAATTTTCTCCAGAAACATAAGTTCTGTGATGGAGTATAATAGTTTCTACTTTAACATTCATACTAGCATAACAATATAAACATAGTTATAATGCTAACCTTTGATCACAAGGCTCTGATACCAACTTCACAAGTGCGGATCGAAATATTATTGAACTGATGTGAGTAAAGGATATTACAAGAGAGGAGAAGAGAAATATTACAACTTATGACTGATGATTTCAACTGAGAGGAAGCTCTCCTATTTATCCCCTACGGACTTCATCCGTTATGTATTCTAATTCAGAAAGAAAAGAGAAACAAACAAAAGAGATAATACAATCTGACAGCATCTTTCATTTTTTCAAAAAGTGCACAGTAATATTAAAGTAAATAGTAGTTGCACAGTAAATGTGCATAGTAATGTGATTTGGACATTTTTGTTTTAAATGCCAAACGTCATTGCATGCGTCAGTTGGTTACTGTACTTATGCAATCCTTATGCAATCCCCACTTCGTGTGCTAGATGATTTGCAGTCGTTCATGTGGGTTCATCTTCTTCATACATTTGTCATGCATCAAATGCATTGGCAATGTTGGCCTCAGCAACAGAGTCGAAGGACATGCTGTCGTTAGGGCTGTGGTTTGGAGGTCCATGTAATTGGGCTTGTTCATATTCCTCCGCATGGCTTAATTGTTCAAAGGGAACATCCAAATTATTTTTGTTTTTCAAATTATTTAGAAACTCCCTTACCGCCGCTCGTTGTTCAAGCGAGGTGGTGTAATTTATCGGTAAATCGGTAACAAATAATCGTCTGCCATCAGTTACCATGAATTTTAATGTTGATTCCCGACAAAAATATTCTGCATAGTTTGAAGTATTGATCAGGTTTTGTGACCAATATCTCGTTGTGTCCAACTGGTCCAACGGTACATTAAGTGCAAATTCCCAATTTTGTTCAATCTCGTCCCATTCATAGTCCTCAGTACCTCTGAGGTACCAGATCTGGTAGGGTTGATAGAAAATTTCTCTTGATCGCCAACCAATTGTGCTTGTGATATGAAATGACAGATAGCGAGTATATTTGTACCTGCTTTTTGTCAATACATGATAGACCATGGTTTTGATCATCATAGGTAAAAATTCAAAATGATTGAAACAAGATACACTGGAGAAGATTAGTTTGTTTACTAACCCCCATTCAATTGTTTCAATATCCCAAGGTGGATATCCCTCTTCAGTAATGAAATGCAGTTTTGGCATGTCATCACTATAATTTAAACTGGAGTAAAAATGTTGGAGTAAAAGACTTTTTATCTTTTGCTCATGGTCCTCAATTTTTGGTAAAATTTCGATTTGGAATAGAGGACGTGGGAGAATTATCTTTGCTTTTTCAAATAGACAAATTCTCCTGATGGTATTGAAGATCTTGTCAGAAAAATCATTTTCCAGTAATTCAGAAAATTCCAGAAAAGTATCAATTTTTTCTAAAGGAAAATCTTCATTTTCATAGTTTAAGCTTTTTATGAGTTTGAGGCTCAGACTTTTGAATTTATCCAAAGTTGCTGTTTGTTCAGCAATTTTGTTAGCAAGGATACTCATATTTTTTCTAAAATCTTTTCTTTTATCTCGGAGATGAGATTTCCATGCTTCATTTAATGGTGTATACAACTCGCAGGGGATTCCTGGGTTGTGAAAGTCATGGGTTTCAGTATCAAGGAGGCTTTCCTTGGTCTGTAGTTTGGAGAACTGGTAAATCATATTAGGAGGTCCTAACTGTTTCATCCAATTTTCCCATGCTGTGATGGCTTCTGGCATAGTATTAAATTTTTGGTGACACGCACCAGGGTATTTGTTTACTTGCATAAAACATTGATTCCAGTTGTCATAGAAGCCTGGATTTCTTCCACTGAATACAACATAAACATGATTTTGTTGAGGTTGTGTAGATGATGATGCTTGGGTTTTTGCCTTTTTAGCAATAGATACCCAATCTCCTTGTGCTTCCCCGGGGTGCTTATCTCCCATCCTGAAAATAGTAATTCCACTTGTTTAGTGGTTTTGATAAAATATATTTCAAAATATTCCACTTGTTTAATGGGTTTCTAAAAACTCTACTTGGTTAGTAGGTTTTTCTTCATAGTTCCTGCTAAGATAATCTGCAAGAAAATTATTAGTACCATTTAAATGTTCAACTTCAAATGTATAGACAGCGATTTGGTTGAACCATTTAAGTCTTCTTCCTTCTAAAATATTTCTTTTATTTATGAGGAAGTCTTTGACAGCTTTATTATCTGTTCTGACAATAAAGTCTTCAGGTGCTAAGAAAATATGGAATTTTTTAATAGCAAGCTTAATTGCTAATAATTCCTTTTCAAAAATAATATAATTCAGTTCATTTGGTTTAAATTTTCCTGAATTATATCCACATATCAATTCATGTTTTTGAATTATTTTTGGGATAGTGGTTTTCTTACCACGAATACCAAAAGTATTGGAAGGATTGTTTTCATTCCAATATTCTGCAGGAATTGCTTTGAGAACACATCCCCAGCAATTATCCGAAGCATCAGTTTCCAATATTAATTTATCTCCTATTTTAGGAAAATAAACTTTTGGGCAATTATTAATAATTTCTTGTTTAATTGTTTTGACAACAAGAGTATCATTATCACTCCATGTAAAAACTTCATTCTTTTTGAGTTTTTCAAGAAGTGGTAATTCTTTTTGAGATAATCCTTTTATGAAATTTCTTCCATAATTAAGGATCCCTAGGAAACTTTGTAATTGTTTTTTATCCACAATTTCCTCATTAAAATCTCTTATTTTAGAGATGATATGATCTTGTAATTGTAGGCCATCCTGGTTTAGGATTATGCCAAGAAAATTAATTTCTGTTTTTTCAACATCAATTTTCTTAGGTGATAAAATGATTCCATGTCTTTGGAATTTTTCACAGATAATTTTCAGATGATATCTATGTTCTTCTATGGTTTTGGAAAAAACAAGGATGTCATCTATATAGACAACACAAAAATCCTTAAGGTCTTTAAAGATTTTGTCCATCCATCTTTGATATACCTGAGGAGCTGTGTTTAGTCCAAAAGGCATAACATTCCATTGATAATGTCCTCTAGGGGTACTAAAGGCTGTCAATGGCTTGGATTCTTCAGTTAGTTTTAACTGCCAAAACCCAGATTTACAATCGAATTTGCTAAAGAACTTTTTTCCTTTAGTTTGGTTGATTAATACATCTTTTCTTGGAATAAAATAACCATCAAATTCTAATTGTTCATTTAGTCTTTTATAATTTATAACCATTCTAGCTTTTCCTCTTATAACTTCATTGTGTTTTCTTACCATGAAGGCAGGGCTAGAGTGTGGACTTATTGTTTCTTCAATAAGGTTTATATCCAATAATTCTTTGATTTGTTTATCAAATTCATCTATATCATTTCTGGTATAGATCATTGGTTTTACTCTTATAATGACATTGGGATCTCTTAGTCTGAGATTACAATACCTTGGACTTTTATTCCATAATTTTAGTGGGTTTTCACTAAAATTATCATTTAATATAGTATAAAGCCAATGAGTTTCTTCAAGGGCTTTGATAAAAGGAGTTATATCCCCTTTCTTAGTAGGACGAAAATCTCTTTCGCACTAGTATTATTTGAACTACTACCGTCAGACCCGATGAACTGCTATAATTTCTTGAATAGAATAGTATATTTGTAGCAGTATATTTGCCATCAGTATATACTAATATCATTACTGGCTGATGGAAAATATACTCGATGGTTGCAACAGTATATTTTTTCATTTTGTCGATTTTCAGTAGTATATTTGCCATTAGAACAATTATATTGCTAATATATTGCAGCAACTGATATACATCAGTATATTTGCAGTATATTAGTCATATAAGTTGTAGCAGTATATATGACTAATATACATCAAAACAAATATACCCGATGGTTACAGCAGTATATCAACTGGCCCTGTAATGATATCAGAATGACCATCAGACGTTTTAAGACTATTATTTTAACAAAAATGTCCATTTAGATCTGATTTTAAGTCTCCGGATGGGTGCACAAACTCTAATCATCATTAGCAGTGCGAAATTAGCCTATGGAGCCCTGGTGGAAATGAGTCAAGTATTTGCGACATCGCCTAGTGAGTTCATATATAAATGAAATCATACATAACAGTATAAAATGAATTCATATATAAATGAACTCACATAAATCAACTAATAAAATGAACTCAAAAGTATAAACAATCTATATATGTATGCACAAATAGAAATAAAGGGACATTGAACTTAGAAGTATTGACTTGGCTAAATGCCTTGTGAAGGTGTTTATGTCAATGAAGCTTTGGAACCATAGAACCAATTGTTGAGGTTCCTATAATGAACTTGGGATTTAGAGCTCATATCTGGTATCAAAAATTGCCATAAATTAATTCATTCATGTCATGGAATATACAATAATAAATTAGATACAATCTGGTACCATTGCACTGAACATGTGACGGATGCTCATGGGCATAATAAAAGTTTATCCATCCAAAATAAGAAAATAGTGTAAAAATCTTACTCTGTTATAAGCTTAACATCATAAGAGAGTAATGCTTGATTATTCAACCCACGTAAAATAAATTTAAAATGATAACAAAAAATTGATATAAAGATTACCTATTAGGAATTCACTTTCATGTGATATCCTCCTCAAAGTCACTGGTTGATCGAAAGCATTTGTACAATGTAATAGACATTACCTACCAAGTAGTGAGTACACTGTAATATGAAGACAAACCAGTTTATAATTAACATAGATAATACAAAGACCCGACGCTCAATCATAAACATAATAAACAATTTTGTTGCCTGCCGATGCCATGGTGTGGCAAAATTACTTTTTAAAGAAGTTATATTTCCAAAAGAATAATTTCCTGCTATATAGGTTACTGGGCATGAATCTCGTTATATTACCATATTTCATGTTGCTGCTGATGTATAACACAATTTTGATGTCATCTTCTTTTTATTCTTTCTTCCTATACTAATTTAATTAGAACATCCTCCGTATTCATTATGTTTTCTTATCAATAACAATGTTTCGTATAGATAATTTTTAATGGCACTTTGAATATTGGGGTTTAATTGGTTTCATTAGTTGATAAATAAATGAATTTTGAAACTCTATGACGAAAAAGCAAGCATATATTGTGTGATAGATAAAGTGATATTGTGATTCCATTTCAGAAAAATATTTTGTGTCTATTAGAGATTCTAATCTTGTTTTATATGTAATTCTGTAATAAAATTATCATGTTGAACATATAAATTCTCATGTTGAGACCATGTATAAGGCTCATGATCATTGCCAGTATAAATGATAGACCCAAAGAAGAGGTCGACACAAAAAGGAAAGAGAGATTTGAAAAAAAAACATACCTAATTATGATAGCCAATAACAAATGAGCAATGGGCCTGCCAAACCAATTGTGATTCCAAAAGTTAATGTCAACACCACTGCCAATAACCCAAGTAGATTGAAAATTAATGATGGCAAAAGACTTCTTGAAACCATGCCAAACCGAGGATATATTAAATGCACAACCATGAGTGTCAAACTTTTACCTTGCTTTGAGAAAGTTGTTCCAGTGGGCTGTCTTGGAAGAGGATGTCCCAGGTGTGTTTCGGAGTGGCACATTACTCATCTCTATCTAACCTATTTCTTCAACACAACTTCACTTCACAGTTGATAACTGGTATAAAAACTTGAGAGAGATTGAAAAAAATAGTACTCGCTTTTAGAACCGACCAGGTTCGAGCATACACTGAGTACGCACAATCCGGATCGTGCAATTTTTTTTTTTTGATTTTAGATGTGATGAAAAAGGAACCCTAAAATTTGAACATAATATTCAAATATAATATTCATAACCAATATCTAAAAATCTGAACAATACCCTACAATCTCTGAACAATACCCTAACATTTGGAGTCCATATCAAAACAGAAGTCTAATACTCGTACCCAATACCCAAAAATCACAAACGATTTTTGAAAACAAAATAGACCCGATTGCTATGAACCTGGAATGAATGACCTATGAAATAGACCCGGTTGCTATGAAATCAAACCTGGAAACTGACCCAGATGCAGATTCAGAAACAAAATTGTGTGTGTGTGTGTGTGTGTGTGTGTGTGTGAGTTCTCTCTTCATCCCATTAAATAAAATAATATGTTTATGCAAGTACAAAGAAATATTATATTTTATTCAGATAACATTCATAACATACAATTGCGCCCCCGCATTATGCGGGGTACATACTAGTTATATGTTATTTCACATTGCTGAAGATACTTTTCACATTTAGTTTTTTTTTTTACATTGTGAATAATTATTATTATCTCATCAATTTCATATTTGCTATAAATGGTTAAATTGAAGACTTGTTTTTACCCTCATTGCACATAAATCGTACGTGACGATTAAAAATTTTCCAATCCACATTAACATTAACATTAACATTAACATGGAAGATGATGTAAATTAAAGGATAAATGGCAATGCATGCCATAAATAAAAGGGGAATATTGCATTTGTTGCACGGAATAAATTTGATCAAAAGCTTTTTGGGTTCTTTTTGTCCTTTCTCCCTTTTTCTCATGTTGGGCAATCTTCGTTCAGACTAGATCCACATACTTATACAGCGGTGAGAGTATCGTAATTTTAAGTTAAACGAGTGGTTATTCTAAACATCATAATAATTAAATGATAAAATTATGTGGGTTAATTATACTTAGGATCTCTGAACTTTACACCCTCCTATAGTGGCGGAGCTAGTAATTTAGCTTGGGTGGGGCACAATCCAATGATGAGAGTATGGGGGCGGTAGCCCCCGAATTTTTTTTAGGGGGTTATTTTTATATTTTTACAAATATTTCATTGATAATACGAGTTTGGTCGGTAATATGAGTTTATCAAAACTAAACCATTTTTTAATTATAAAAATCAAAAGTAGCATGATATAAACCAAACCCGAACCACTTGATTCCATGGTAAAATATGTATTTTCGATAAATTTCGAAACTATTGTAATAACAATAACAAAAGTAACAAAAAAATTGTTAAAAATAAAACAAATAAAAAAACTAGGTTCAATATCATTTTATAATTAGTCAAATTTTCTTTAACCAAAAAAATAATTTTAACCAAATATTAAACTGATGGCCAACCACTTTTTAAAGCTTGGTCGGCTTTAACAATTGTTTTCAAGAATCCTTATTTATAGCAGGTGATAGTATCCGGGCGATGTGGGACTCTAAGGCCTCGTTTGGGAGTTTGGGAGAGAAAAGAAAGGAAAGGAAAATTTTATTAGGAGAGAAAAGAAAAGAAAAGAAAGTTAATAGGAGAGAAAAGAAAAGAAGAGAAGAGAAAGGAGTTTGGGAGAGAAAAGAAAATAATTTTCTTTCTTGCGTTTGGGAGTTTGGAAGGAAAATAATTTTTTTAAGAGAAAGAAGGAACAATTCATTAAAAAACTTTCCTTTCTCTCCATTTCTTTCCGATTTGGAAAGAAAGTTTTTGAGAGAAAGGAAGAGAAAGTTTTTTAAAAATTTTCCTTTCTTTTCTCTCATTTTAAACTCCCAAACGAGAGAAAGTCACTTTCTTTCCTACTTAAACTCCCAAACGAAGGAAAGGAAACACACTTTCTCTTCCTTTCCTTTCTTTTCTCTCCAAAAATAGAACTCGCAAACGAGGCCTAAGCAACTGTGTTGCAATTTTTTAACCTGCCAAAGCTGTTCAATTCAACCAAGACATACTTCGTGTCAAAGTTGTTAAGTTTGGTTCATACCTCATGCTATATAGATTTTTTTTCTTTAAGTGGGGCATGTCAAATGACTACAAGTTGCCCTTTAATGTTAACACCGTCAATTTTTTGGAAGTAAAAGTGAAGGCATTTTAGTCCTAACATAATTTTTTTAAATAAAATTTAAAAATAATAGTAAAAACATTTCAAAATTAAGAAAATACTAAAAAGTATAAAAAAATCCTAGAAAAAATTTAAATTTTTTAAAAACATTTGGTAAAAAAATATTTATTTAAAAATTCTAAAAATTCCCAAAAAAATATTTAAAATAAGGAAAGTTTTAAATAAAATAAGTCAAAAAATATATTTTTAAAAATACTAATATTTATTGGAAATTACATTAAAAAAACATTTACAAATATGGAAGTTCGTAAAAAAATATCAACATTAGGGGGGAAAATAAAAGTATAAAATGACATAAATTAATAAAATTACAAAAAAGAATTAATTAGAATTCTGAAAATTATCGGGAAAACTTACAAAAAATTGGAAACAATATATAAAAATTCAGCAAAGAAATTTTTTGAATAAAATTGATTTCCAATATAAAAAAAGATTTCGAACAAATAAAAAATAATTTCCAGCAACAATAAATTATTTCCAGCAAACAAAATATGATTTCCAGCAATAACAAAATAGTTTTAGAAAAAAAATATTTCCAACAAATAAAAATTATTTTCGGCAATAAAAAATAATTTTCAACAATATAAATTGATTTTCAGCAAATAAAAAATAATTTTTAGTAATAATAAAATATTTTCAGAAAATAAAAAGTAGAAAAAACGAAAGTTTCAGCAAATTAAAAAAAACATTTTTACCCCAAAATGAAAAACATGTTTAAGAAAAAAACATTCTAACCTTAGTAAATAAAACAGAAAAAAAAATTCCAAATTGTTTTCCCCAAAGACAAATTGTCTTTATCGTTGATTATTACGAAAAAAAAGAACAAAAGTTACAGATTTGGAGAGCCGCGATTTGGGGTTCTCGTGGTTCAACATTTGAGTCCATTTGATGAGGTCTTCTGATAAAACCAACACAGATTTACAACGCACCAAAAATTCCACATAGAAAAACACACACAGAAAAACAACTCTCCAAAACAAAAACAGATCTGGGTGGGTGGGGAGAGGGTTTAGCAGGTTAAGGGTGGGGGGCGATAAGGCGTCAGGGTTCCGGGTAGTAGGTCAGGGGGGGACGTCTACGTTGGTTGGGGGCTGTCTTCTAGTAGGTTAGGAATTTTTTTTTTTTGGGGGGGGGGGGGGGGGGGGGGACGCAAGTCGGGGCGGGGAGGGGAGGTCATATGTGTGTGAGAGAGAGAGAGAGAGATGAAGGGATAGAAGAGAAAATACAAAAATGAGTTAGGTATTAAGTATTTTAAGAAAATAGGTTAAAATTAGGGACATATACCAAATAGTCCTTCGAACATTTTTTAATACTCATTTAGTCCAACCTTTTTTATTTTGCCTCAAAAAGTCCTTTGCCACATATTTTGAAGAGGGAGTGCCGCTGGCGCGGACCTCTAAAAATAAGAGAATATTGAGTGCTTGAGGGACTAAATGGGTTAAATTAAAAATATGTGTCCTTTTTAAAAAATATACATTTATAGTAGGGACTATTCAATAATTGACCCTTAAAATTATCAAATTAACCTCTAAAAAGTCACATGCTATGTATATGCCTAATTTTTCTAGTAAAAAACTAACGGAAGTGAATATTAGGGGGTTATTTGTAATGGTGTTGAAAGTTCGGGGGGGTTATCTATAGAAATTGAAAGTTGGGGTGGGAAAGTGTAGGAGGGGGTAAAGTTCAAGGGTCTTAAGTGTAATTAACCCCAATTATATTTAACGCTTTTTATTTTTAATAAACTTTAAATGGAAATTAATTAAGAGTTATTATTTGATTAATTAAAAAGATTAAAAATGAGCTACATGATTGAAACTAGCTCTCCCCGTTCAAAGCATTCTAAAACTATGTGAATGTTATCAAATGTGTATTAAGTAGATATCCACTTGTATTCGAGTTCACTGGTATTTAATAATTATGAAGGGGTTTATTGGATTACTTTATTTTGTACTATAAATATGAGTCATTTTCCTTGAGTAATTACATATCAATGAAATGAAAAACTCGCACTCTAAATTTTCTCTGTGTTCCCTTTATTTTAAAAACGTTTTCAGCACAAGTGCTCTCACTATATTTTTTTACATAGTGCAAGCTTCAAGAAATATAAAGCATCACAACACCATCATCCCATAACTAAATCTCTTCAGAATTAGCACAACTAAATCAGCCCATTTTCTGTCGTTACAAACTACCGATTTATTCCAAAGGCTTAGTAAGTTATACATTCGAGCGATTATTAGATTGCATGGAATCCTTTTATCTGTTGTATTGGATAGAGATCCTCATCTTATAGAAATTTTTTGGCAAGAATTGCAAGTTGCAGTGGGTACCAAACTTCACTTAAGTACATATGTGTACTTAAGTGGGGGGACGACACAAGTCGGGGCGGGGAGGGGGGTCATATGTGTGTGTGTGTGAGAGAGAGAGAGAGAGATGAAAGGATAAAAGAGAAAATACATGCATTCCACCCCCAAATGGATGGACAATCCGAACGCACAATTCAAAGAAGATATGTTACGAGCTTGTAAGTTAGATATGTCAAACCATTAGAATGTATATTTACCCCGTGTCGAATCTTCATATAACAACAACTATCAAACCAGTATTAAAGCTGCCCCATTTAAAGCTTTATATGGTAGACCTTATAGATCCCCTATATGTTGGATATAATCAGGAGATAGTAAACAGTTTGGTTCTGAAATAATTCAAGAAATCACTGAGGTGATACGATAAATTCGAGAGAAATTAAGGACCGCCCAAGATCGACAAAAGAGTTATGCTGATCATCGTCGAAAATCATTGAAATTTCAAGAAAACGAGCAAATATTTATGAAAGTATCTCCAAGGAAAGGAATTTTATGTTTCAAAAAGAAAGGAAAATTAACACCCCGATATTTTGGACCTTTCACAATTTCTAAGAAAATTAGCTCTGTAGCCTATAAATTAGAATTACCGGTGGAATTATCCAACATCCATAATGTGTTTCATGTATCACAGTTATGTTAGTATCTATCAAATCCATCCCATGCTGTCACATGGAAAGATGTTTCAGTTGAACCCAACCATGAATTTGAGGTACGTCCTATTCAAACTCTTGATCCCCAAGTGAAGTATCTCAGGAATAAAGAAATCCCCGCAAGTAATTTGGGAACACTAAAATCAACAAAAAGCTACATGGGAACCAAAATAAGAAATGAAGGATAATACCTCGACTTATTTTTAAGGTAAAATTCGAGGACCGATTTTGTTTTAGGTAGGTAGTTTGTAAGAATCGAGAATTTTCAAACCTTAATATAACCTACGGCCTCGATTTTAAACCCCGTAAGGTGAGTAAAATAAAAAGTCTTTTAAATAAGAAATAACCTATGTTTAAAATCCTACAAGTTTGCTTTGTTATCTTTCCCCCTTGACGATTCTATTTATTACCAAAGAGTCCCTAAAACTTTCAAAATGAAATAATATAAAATAAGATATATTAAACATAGGAAACCGTGTGCACCCATTTGAACACAATTCAAAACTCTCCCTAACTTCATTCACATCTACCTCTTTTGTACACCTATGAACTCTCCCTTCAAACTAGTATAAATACCCTACGTTAGACACAGTAACGACTCATCCCACAATGCATTCTCAAAAATTCCCTCAATTTAGGTAACTAGTCATTTTATGTTTTAAATACAATTGTTTCAATTCTAGTGTAATACCCCGTATTTTTATAGCTTTTAAATTATGGGATTTATTAAATCTAATTGAGATAAATTAATTTAATTTTAATCCGGAATGTTGCTTTAAATATTTACTAGCGTGACGAGAGTTAGTAATTATTGAAAATTTGTTATCTGTTGAATATTACTGGATGAGTATAGTAATATATGAGATTTATTGTTATAATATTTTCACGTGTGAATAAAATGACAATTATGGAAATTTAAGTCGGGACGCGCCTGTGTCGTGTCGGGACTAAATGTTGATTAATAAGTGAATATTTTATAAGTTGTTCGTATGGTCGTTTTGAGTGCGCCAACGTGTCCGGAAGGGTCGAGATAGTCAGAAAAGTGTACCCGGGGGTTTAGTTTGGGTCTCGGGGCGTTTTTAGGCCCAATTAGTACCCCGGGAGGGCGTTTTGGACATTTCGCAATTATGAGTAATTAAACCTACGAAAATTAAAAGGGTTATATAAGATATCTAGGTTGTCTTCTAGGGTTAGAACAACTAAAGACAAATGACGGCCATTGGAGAGGAAGAGGAGAAGCTCTCCAAGGAGTTCTAGGCCAAGAACACCTCCGATTGCACCGCCGTCACCACCAACGCGTAGATCGCGAGACGGGGAACGAAACCACACCAATTTCGGCACCAAACCAGATTTCTAAAAATTCCAGGCAAGTGTTTATCTTGCTTATTTCGTTGATGCATCTTTCATATTGGTTTAGGAATGATTAGGATGAATTGTATGGAAGAAAAACTCAATTTGAGATAGGAAATTGCATGTAGTGATGACTTAAATGATATTTTAGAAACCCTTTGTCATGTAAAGGATTAAGAGTTTGATTAAGAAAAGAGTTCTAATTAGATACAAACACTAAAAATTTTATTCCGGATGATCGGACCATTGGAATCGCTTGAAATTTTAGTATGTTGTAGCGAACGGCGAGACATGACTGCTGACAAAAATTCAGCTTGATCGAACGGTCGGATTTCTAAAAATATTATTTTTACTAGAGAGTTTTATGTTTTGAGGACTCTTAGAGAGTTTTATATTTTGAGGACTCTTAGAGAGTTTTATATTTTGAGGACTCTTCTAAATAATTAAAAAAAAAATTCAATTAAAACTCCATTTTAATTCCGATTTCGAAACCATTTGAAATTATCATCTTTGAAAATAAAATTCAAAATCCTTTAATGTAAGGCGAAATCTATATTTTTGGGATATCTTACATGAGGGACAATGTAAGTATATGTTAAAGAGAGAGAGACACGTAAGAGAGTTACTTTGGGACAAATGTGTATACCTACTGAATTTTATACTTGGGAGGATAGAATCCGTGAGCGTGATGTAGTAAGTGAAAAAGTTCCTCAAATTACAATAAGATGTGAATGGTTATACGTGATAACTAAATAATGAGAAATAAATACAAATGTCGTAATTATGGGAATTGAGAATTTACCCATTATTGAAATGGTAATGTTAGTATAGTTATATGATTGTGTATGCATATACTATCTATGTGTGAAAATCATGCCCACGCTACTTGCTATCCCTGAGGTTTCCGCGCTGGGACAGTCTTATCTCGATGGGACCTTTATGGGGGATATTGACTTGTACCCTAGAAGATAGATATCCTTGGTACAGGCTATCGGAATGATAGTTCAGACGGTCCTAAGAGATGCGGGTATGTGCTTTCCTCTTAGAGACTTGGAATCTATGCTTCGCCTCATTTTGTTTGTGTATAGGTATCCTTGGTACAGGCTATCGCAGTGATAGTTCAGACGGTCCTAAGGGACTTGGAACCTATAGTTTGTATATGTGTTAATACAATTTGAGAGTGATTCCGAATTTGTATTCCCCTTAATGTGAGTGATATGGGGTTTGGATAGTAGAGTATGCCCGCACCATAGTTTTATTTGGGGTGCTATTATGGTTTATATATATATTTTACGAGTGGTTAATATATATATGAAATTCTGAAATCTGGAACTGTCTACTGTGATGTGATATGTAGGATGTGGTTGATAACTCAAATTATAAATACTTGTGTTGAGAAAGTATAATATGACACTAGAAAACTTTATTGATTTATAAGGTTAAAATGAGAACTTTGTTACTAATTGAATAGTATCTTCAAACAATTAAATCGTTAATTTTGAATCTTACGAGTAATATAAGATAAATTAATCCATTGGGAAAGGATAGCATGTTATATGATGAGATAGACCATTGGGAAGGTTAGTGCGATAGGTGTGCACATTAGAAGAGATGTGAGAATTTCTCAAGAGAGTGTCGCACTAATATGTTGTTGCATTGGCCTGTATCAATTTAAATACTTGCTAAACGTATTTTAAATCAAACACACTATCGGGCTCTGACTCGTTTCTTTTTCTCTTTCTCTCTCTTGTATATATATGTATGTATTACAGGTGCCCAGCCACAGGGGCGTCTTGCTTATGATCTCTTGGAAGGAACGCGCTGCAGCTTAGGTGGAAGTTGCAGGACTCTTGATTAGACGACTTCGTTCATTCGGATCCACTCTTAGTACTTTCATCTAGTTGGGCATGTGTAGCTCTTTCCATTATTCCGTTGTTATTGGACATTTGTATTTCAGTTATTTCCAGTATTGTTACTATGGGATTTATTCAGTTTGGATGTGTGACTTTAGATTTCGTATGTTGACATTCGATTGACGAATGTATTAAATTAATTGGATTATGTTACAGAATTTAATGTGGTGTGATTCTTACTTATTGAATGTTGTTAATAAAATAAATGATTTTTCTTTAAATAAAATTTGGAAAGTATGTATGAACATGGTTTTGACACTTAGCTTAATTAATTAGGGTGTTAAATTGGAAAAATTTATTTTTCGACAGTGATGCTAAGAATGGACCAACTGTTCACCTTGATTTAATTTCATAAAGGAGTGATCGCCCGGTATTTAATTAGGCGGGGTGTCACATCTAGTAGTTTTCTTCATAGTTAATATACGTAGAACACTAGAAACATGTAAGCTTTTACGTGTAAAAATGCATAAGATCGAAGAAAACAGTAGAAACACCATTACAGTAACTAAACCTTCAATTTAAAGCCATGAATGGACTCCTTAGAATCTCAGGATGTCAAGTGTAATGGTAATACCCCATGAAAGTTCGTATAAAAGGCTAGTCGATCAAAAGTGTTTTTTAAATTAAAAACCTGCAAATTTGAAATTCTCAATATATAATCCATGAAAATCCTTGAAAAAAAAGCCAAGTTACTCTCATACATAGCAGAAACCCAACCTAATTCATAAGACACCCTGTCATACTCTATAAATCCACGAATGTAAGTCAAAAGTATCTAAGAACACACAATTTTATAACTCAAAATATATTGAGATTCAAACCATGAAACTTATATATTTAAAATCCTCATGAAAAATTATGTTTAGTTGGTTAAGAAAACATCTCAAATGGTATAAAACAGAAGGAGAAAAACTCAGTCAATGTTTTAAACCCTAATAAGTCAAAGTCAAGAGGAAGAAGATGAAGACATTTCTAGAAAGTTTAACCCCACGAGTGAGGGCGCGTGGCCAATCAGAACACTCTGCTTTTTTTTCCAAAAAATTTTATTAAATTTTTCTGATCAAAATGGTATCAGATAAGACCATGTTTGGATATTCATAGCCCAAGTTATGCAAAAATGAGGTTTTTACTTAAAGAAATTTTATTAAAATTACAAATTCACCCCTAGTAATTTTTCCAAATTTGGAATTTATACTCCAAACTTTGCCTCTGCACACATCAAATTATTTTAAAATAAAAACTCTCTTGCACCAAAGTTCAAAAATGAGCTTAAAACCCTTATTGTAAATTCCCAAAATAAATTACACATACACCCCCGAAACTTTATTAAAGACAATTTTAACTACAAAATTGACTGATTAAACCCTAATACCCTATGCCACACATTATAATAGAAAACCAAGTCTCAAATCTTCTGAATAATCCTCTGTGATCGAAATTCAACAGAATAACCAAGCAAGTAGGGTTTTCCTACCTTTTCAGTATTATATTTCACGTTTTTTAAATACTGCTATTGATATCACTCTGTGATAGCCGCATTGACTCTGGGTATGTGCATGTTATTATACTGCCATACCATGTATTTTGTTAATTATCATCATCGGTATTTTAATTATCACGAGTATTTAATTTAGAATCAATTTTAAACCCTTCTCCCTTAATAACTGGGATCACGTACAATATTGATTCAGTTTGCCCTTACACTTTTGTGCTGTAAGGAAATTTTTGTCCATTATCGATTTATATGTCGTACGCCGTTACACCGTTGAAGAAGCTCAAGATCGCATCTACATCAACGGATTCGAATATCAAAGGGTCTTCAACATCATAGCCTCTGCGAGAATGAACTTGGTAAAATTTTATTTTTACGTTCCTTAAAGTTCATATTTAGTATTGGGAAATTTTTATAAAATGTTTTTTATAAAAATAAGAAGTAAGTTTTTTCAAGAAAAATGAGGCATTTAAAAGTTTTTTAGTTTTCTGGGAAGCCGGACCGGTCCGCCTCTATACCGGACCGATCCGCTACCGAACCGGTCCGCCCCTCAACCAGAGCGATCCGCTTGCTGCAGATCCAGTAAACCCCGGACCGAAAGAGAACCGAAGAAGCCAATTTTTAAAAGAACCAATCCGAGGTCGGATCGATCCGCCTGGGATAAATTCGGCCAGATCTGTTCGAGATTTTTTAGGCTCAAAGTTTTCTTATTTAAGCCAACTTCGGGGAGTTATTTTTCAAGACTTTTCAAGACGATTTTCAGAGTCCTAAATACTCTAAGTCTTCACCTTTTTGAGTCCCAAGACTCTGTTTGATTCACATACAAAAATCTCAATTACTTTTGTGAATCTTTTGGAACCCTAGAACACAAACTTTGTTGTTGTTCATCTTTGTGGAGAGATCTTTGCAACCGAGGGCTGCGTGTCATTGCTGAGGGAGTCTCTACAAAGTTTTATGGCTGCGTGTCATTGAGGAGAGCTTCGGTTCTTCTTTCGTTGTTTTGGGCTGCGAGTCCTTGGAGGGTGCTGCGTGTATTCTCTTGCTAAGTTCAAGACTGCGTGTCTTTGTGGGTTGACTGCGCGCTGATCCATTGCAGATTTCTCTACGTAATTGTAAGTTGCAACTTGTATATTCATAGTGAAATAAAGGTTTTACCCGAAAAGGGTTTTTTCCTGATATCTGGGTCTCAGCATATTTACTGTGTCACATGCTTTATTTATTTATGGGTTGACACACGCACCTTAGATGCATGTTTAGGGGCTAAAATTAAATAAGTGTGTCAAATTAGAAATTTGCGAAGTTAATCAATTATCACGCAGTCTTGTCTTCTCATGTGCTATATTTTACCATAACCATCAGTATTAACAAGAAAGTAAACTTACGTGTTATTCCACAAAATTTTCTACTTGGCCTATTGTACTTAGATGATTGAGAGCCTTTATTATTGATACATACGTGTGAGTGCCACTTTAATTGTTAACATATCAGGTTACTTTTCCCCAAAGATTTTGGGATTATTTATGATAAAGTTACACTGATAAATTAATTACCTCTATACCCCTTCGTGAACTGGTAAGTATGGGATTATTATTTCAAAGATCCTCGATTTTATTTAACCAGGATTCTAATTAAATTGGGCATATGTCTTAAATTCTTAAATGGATTAATCCCTATAGAATTATGAAATTCCCTAAAAATTTATGTTTAGAACCTGATAAATATGGAATTATCAGCTTATGGAATTATTAGCTTATTATTGTCAGTCTTTGTAAACACTGATTCCATACATACTCCAACTTTTATTTATATCTATATCATTATTATAGAACCGGTAGAACCTACTTAACATATTTGTGCTAGTTCATTCCTTCTCCAGATCCACCAGGAGAAAGAAGATATTATATCTTCCCTACTAGAGATAGACACCGGTCACCTGTTCGCATATGTGACCGTATGGGCAGAGATTAAACCAGAATGGAGCAAGGAGTGGCGCTTTTCAATTTTCTATGTTATCGTGTGTACTAAAAACGTGTAATTCACCCCTGCGATGCTGCCACTTTATGTAACATATTAATAATTAATAAAAGGTTATGTTATTCCTCCTTAACTTTAATTCATTTCTTTATGTGTACTTCTTGTTCTTTCATACTAAAAGGCAGGGTGTGACAAGTTGGTATCAGAGCATGTTTTAAAATTAATGCATATCGTCGGCTTAACATTCTTTGTGGGAAATAGATAATATATTAGTTATTTGATTTTTATAACTTCTTTTACTATTATATGGTTATACATTATACCGTATGTATGCATGGGATGCGTTTCTTATCAATTTAAATATTAAGCTGGAAAATCATTGGGAAAGAAGGGTAAGAGAAGAGGCCTTTGCTAGACTTAGAGAAATGATCCGAGGAGTGGAAGAAGACTGGGTAGGTTCAAGCAATGAGGTTAAGATTCTAGTGTTGATTAACAGAGCACTAGGTGATATGAAGGTGATGAGGAAGGTGGAGGACTTTACAAATGATCCGTTCATACTACAGGAAGCCACTAATCTAGCATTCGTCGATGATTTACAAGTTCCACCAATGTATCTAGAAGCACTAGAAAATGATGATATATATGGAGGAGATTCCCCTAGCACTATAGATGACTCAACTGTAAGAACATACTTCTTATCATGTACTTTTGTTTTAATTGGTATATTCCGGACAAAATAAATTAAGTCTATGCTAGTTTTAATTATGAAGTTTAATTGAGCCTTTGACAAAGTTCAAGTCCAAGAATGTGCAATTGAGAGCTTTAAAGAAGATTGCAAGTAAAGAGGTGTTGCATATGTTTAAGATCACTCAGGTATGAATACTTATAAGTATTTGAGTAATTTTGTATATTGATTAAATGTTGGGTGATTTAAATAATTGGGAATAAAATCTTTTTATGTTTTAAAAATATTTATGAGTTGCAAAAAGTTTAAAGAAAATTTGAGGATTTATTTAGAAGAAAAAAATATTAATTTAACACTGTAGCTCGCTCGAACGAAATAGTGGCTCGTTCAAATGACATCCCCATGTTGCGCGAATGAGATCCACTTCTCGCTCGAACGACCTGTCGCCTCGATTTTTGTGTTTTCATTTTCTTGGACTATGTGCTGCTCACTTATAAATAAAAAATGTATCTATGAAAGTTTGATAAGGCAGAACAATTTCGAAAACTTATTCCCATACAATTTTTCTCTCATCCGGTGTTTATTCAAGATCGTATTACTCAATTCCAAAGTTAGTGATCTTGAATGCGTTTACCGGAAGACAATTCATTCCCTACACCATGTTGCACTTTGTGAGGAGAACTATACAACCGGAGAGCTGCGTGCTATTGTAGAGGGAGTACTTATGAAGTAACTTGTGGAGAAGTCTTCTTCTTCTCTACTGTTGCCCACCTGGAGTTCCCCTGGGAGATTTCAGCCGAGACATCGAAACCGACACCTGCGGGTATTTCGTATGTCACTCTATTTCATTGTAATCCGTGTAAGTCGTGTCTTACAAATTATAGTGAAATAAAAAGGTTTTACCATTCGGTTATTTTTCCTGAAATTATTTCTTTTACCGCATGCTTTATTCATTGAATGTATTTAATCACTTAGATGCATATTTAGGGTTTAAGAAGTTAAAATTGGTTTTACCTAAAAATTAGAACAAAGTTGTTTTTAGCTAAAGTACACACTAAAGGGCCTTTTCAAATTAGTATCAGAGCTTGTTGCACTATCTTATTGTGTTTGTGATCTCGTGTCTTTAGGTATGCCTTTCAGTGGTTTTGATGATTTTAGAATTCACTTGTTTGAATCATCTAATTTGAATCATCTAGTAAGCATGAACTTCCCACCTTTGTGGCTAGTCATGTAAGTGATAAAGACTGACCTTTGCATGATTCTTCCACATCCACAGAAGTTGATACACCTGTGAGTGAGGGTGAGGTAAGTGAGGGTGAGAGCGAAGACGAGAGAGATTTGCAAAATGCTTTCAAAGAATTGCATGGAGAAACTTTAAAAGTAAAGAAAGCAAACGTGAAATTAGGAGCTATGTTGAAAGAACGCGCCATAGAAATAAATAATTCCAATGCTTTAATTGAGGATCTTAAGGCACAAGAAAAGAAAATTCGAGAGAAGCTAGAATATGTCGAGGGTGAGAGAGATAGTCTTCGGGGGTTGATGGATACTATGAAAAAGGAAATTCTGGATTTTGAAAATTCTACGCGTTTACTTGAGTCAAGGATAGGTGAACTTGAGGAAAAACTAAAAGATTCGAGTAAATTTAAGTTTGATTTGGAGGCTAGGTCTGAAAAGTTAGTCAAAATCTTAGGCATCGTCAAAATCAAAGATAAACGGCGTGGTATTGGCTTCGATAATCATGTCGCACCTGCTCACAAAGCCAAAACCGTGCAAACAAGAGAGCCGCGTGGAACTTTAGGAGAGAGCCACCTAGGAACGTGAGGTATAATCGGCCTATAGGACACGCTCCTCACCATATCTACACTTGCACTCATTGCGATAGGAGAGGTCATCTTAGACGATTTTGCTACGATCTTAAGAACTCTCCTAGAAAGTCTAAAGCCATTTCGTTTCCCAATGCCCCTACTCGTCATTTCACACCTACTTGGGTTAGGAAGTCGGATTTAGAAGCGTTACGTATTAGGCTTGGTTATTCTCGCATCATTGCTCGTGGTTCTCCTCATGTTTCATCCTTCGATTGAGGTTGTTCGTTGGCTTATCATACACTAGTATTTACATCTTGCATTATATTTTGCTAGTGTTATGACACGTTTCTAGTTTTTGGCATGTATTTGAGTTTTATCAAAAATACGAAAAGATTTTTTTCTATAAAAAACTTTTGAAAATACAAAAAGATTTTTCTTTTTATAAAAACTTTTGAAAATACAAAAAGATTTTTGGTTTTTGAGTCATGAGGTTACATGGTTGATATGGGATATTGGTGTGCTTGATTCCCCCCCCCCCCCCCCCCCCCTTCCTTTCATTATTCATGTGACTAGGACTTTTGGTAATTATTATTGATGCCTAGAATGATCTTAACCTTTGCACTATGGGGTTGTTTCGAAGTTGATATGCATTTTGATTCGACTTTGCTTATATGCCATCCTTGCACACATGCACGGTTTTATATGAATGTTTGACTTCTCTTGCATATTTGAGTTTGGTGAGACGTTTGTATCTCAATTTTGTCATCTATGCGTAAGTAAACTTACGGAGGAGGTGTTCTTGTAAGAACCATTTTCCGTGAGAATTGATATAAGGAAAAAATGACGAGTGTTCACGGGAAATGACTGGGAGAGTATAAAATTGACTCATCATGAAAGACACCGTTTAAAAGAGCCCAAAAGAAAATCAAGGCAAGAAAAATTCATATGACAATAATTGGGGCCAATAGGACTTTCTCTAAGTTGAGATTGATAGATATTTCTAAACATCTTGTAAAATTCATATATATGAGGGAGTTTGGTTGGAAATTAATTTAAACGGGTTTACACCACGAATCCTATGTTGAAACATCGTATCATTACACTATTGTTTGTAGAGTCGTCAACAATCCGGACTTGTATGCATGTTGATTAAGTTTAGTTCATCAAACTCTCACTTATTTTGTCACACATGGCTTTGATGAAGTTTGATCAATTAGAACTTTTTGATCGATTCGACGTAATGCAATGATGACTCATTTGTTGTAGTTCACGCCCATACAATCCACATTCATGATTGAGCACATTAGTACCATGTTATCATGTAATTCCTGTTGGCCATTTTTAACACTATTTTTTGTTGTAAGTCTGTTTCTATTTTCTAAGATCTGTTTTGGGATAATTTTTTCACTAGGCAAATACTGACTATTTTGGGGGTATTTTTGGAATTTTCACTTTCTCGTCCGAACAACATCACATGTCGCGCGAACATGTCGTTCAAGCGACATCCAAAATCGTTCGAGCGACATTATCAAGTCATTCGAGCGACATCAAGCGAGATCAGGGTTATTTTTATGTCGTTCTCTCTTCTCTCCTTTCGTTCTCTCATACCCTTCCTCTGCACTCAAAAAATAGGGACACCAGTTTTTCAAAAAAAAATACCATTTCTTTTTCTTTTAAAAGCTTCACCTTTCTGGTTTTTCATCTCTCTTGAGTGCGTGTGTCAACCATTGTTGGTCCAGTATCAGCCATTGTTCTCCGGCGTGTGTGTCTCTAGAAGGTTGATTCTCCGGCGTGTGTGTCTCCAAAAGGTTGATTTTCCACCGTGTGGTTCTCCGGCGTTAATAAGACAAACTACGCGCATGCAAATAAGGATCAATCCTCCAGTGTTTGTCCTCCTGAGTTTATTCCACCCCATTTTTTTACACCCACTAAGGATTTCGAGGTCCTACTGTTCTCCGACGATTTCGAGGTCCTACGGTTCTCCTTTTTTCGACATTTTATAGGTATTTCTGATCATAACTGTCTTTTGATTTTTTTTGAAATCATTTGATAGAATTTGCTGTTGGTCTAGTATATTATTGTTGATTTTTAGATGTTGTTGTGGTTGATGTTCGCGGTGGTTCGGTTGGATGTGTGTACGGAGATAGTCTATTAGGTATATGTTTCATGTGACGGTACCCTTTCACGCATTACTCTTTACACCTGTTTAGTCATGCCACCTAGACGTCGTGGTGCCCCTTCAGGGCGACTCGATGAGCCACTTCCCTCTGCTCGAGCTCAGAGAGCTCAGGCCTGTAGACCCCCGTACACTCTTGTGAGGTGGGCTACCCATGTTGAGTATGATCATTACTTCTTATTAAGTCTCCACATTCGATCGGTTGTTCAGGAGAGGGTGTTTCGTTATTATGAGTTTTAGGGGTTAGGCATTCAACAGTGGTTGTCTAGTAGGGGATGGGATTATATGTTTGAGGCTCATGGGGTTGTCTATCTGGACATTGTTCGAGAGTTTTTCTTTCGCGCTCTTCCCCACGCTGAAGAGATCTTTTCTACTATACGTAGCGTTCCTGTTCTCGTCACAACAGATCTCATAGCTACTTTTTTGCACCTTCCCCGTGTCCCTAACGTTTTGTTTCCTTGTTATACCGACGATGGACCTACATATGATGATATTCTGCGTCATTGCTTCTGGGAGATTCCCCAGGTAGGTACTACTATGTACCATCGCCAGCTTTTTCCTGCCTTCCGTGTATTTAATAGGTTTGTGTCATCATCCATTTATCCTAGGATAAATCATACTCAGATTGGATATGACATTGTCTATTTCATGTATCACGTCTCTCAGAGGTGGGATATCGATCTACCGACGGTCATGCTTCATGTTATATCATCTGTTACCGTTAGTGGTACCATTCCAGTCCGCCCTGCTCTTCCTTATGGGATTCTCATCTCCATCATTTGCACTACTGCCGAGGTTCTGGTTTTAGAGGGTGATTAGAGTCTCCCTTCATCTGCCTTTATTAATCGTAATACTTTCCCTCATTCCGAGAGTCATTTGCCACAGGCAGCGAGAGCTAGTGCTTAACCCCCTGAGGGAGCCTTCTCCTATGCTGATCCTTGTCAGCCTGGTGATCACACTGCCCTGAGCACCTCTGAGTTTTCTCACCCACCACCACCCACTCCTGCTCCCATTCATCCTATTGAGGAGGAGGTTTCTACCTTACAGGCACAGGTAGCTGCTCAGTACAGGATGTATGACTCTATCATGGCCAGATTTGATACTGAGGCCAAAGTATGTGCTCGTGCTGAATCCATGACGACAACATTTTTTTATGAGATGTGATAGAGAGAGCAGCTGAGAGTAAGATCTTCTGGACTAGGTCATATTTTATCTACATATTCTGATGACACTTCTACTACTACTGATGATGATGCTCCTGCCGATGCTTAGATGTATTTGTTTTGATATTGTATGTGAGATATTGAGATGCCTAATGTATTTATTTATTCTCAGATATGATGTACTCTTCTGGACCATTGTATCACTCTTGGTTTAGTTTATGACATGGATGTACTGTTTAGTGATTCTCTTGTTATGATTCAGTTAATGCTATTTTTTACTATCCATTGTCATACTGATATTGTTTATCTAGCCATGCTGTTCATTCTCATATATTCATGTTAGATTTGGTGTGTTTGTCCGACCTTTTATCTATTCCAGGTAAAAAGGGGGGAGAGATATGTGATGTAAGGGGAGTATTTATTATGATATTATATTTGTTTTATTCCTTCATACTTCACTTGGGTATTTACTTGTGTCTCTTATGTGTAGGTATTGTTTTCAGAAATTTAGATATTTATTGATACATCACATTCAGAGACAGATTCAGATGATTGCCATTCAGAGACAACATCAGATTCAAATGCTTGCCGTTTATTCAGTTTCACTATGTCCTGTATTTTTATATTTCTAAGTTTTGGGATAGGACATGTATTTGTTTACGGCATATAGCATTTTTTTTTAGTTTTGTCCCGGAATATCCAAAGGGGGAGATTTGTAAGAACATAATTCTTATCATGTACTTTTGTTTTAATTGGCTTAATTCCAGACAAAATAAATTAAGTTTAGGCTAGTTTTAATTATGAAGTTTAATTGAGCCTTCGATAAAGTTCAAGTCCAAGAATGTGTATTTGAGAGCTTTGAAGAAGATTTCAAGTCAAGAGGTGTTGCATATGTTTAAGATCACTCAGGTATGAATACTTGTAAGCATTTGAGTAATTTTGTATATTGATTAAATGTTGGGTAATTTAAATAATTGGGAATTAAATCTTTTTTATGTTTTAAAAATATTTCCGAGTTGCAAAAAGTTTAAAGAAAATTCGAGGATTTATTTAAAAGAAAAAAAATGTTAATTTAACATTGTAGCTCTCTCGAACGAAATAGTGGCTCGTTCAAATGGCATCCCCATGTCACGCGAACGAGATCCACTTCTCGCTCGAGCGACCTGCCGCCTCGATTTTTGTGTTTTCGTTTTCTTGGACTCTGTGCTGCTCAGTTATAAATGACAACCGTATCTGCGAAAGTTTGATAAGGCAGAATAGTTTCGAAAACTTATTCCCATACAGTTTTTCTCTCATCCGGTGTTTATTCAAGATCGTATTACTCAATTCCAAAGTTAGTGATCTTGAACGCGTTTACCAGAAGAGAATTCATTCACTACACCTTGTTGCACTTTGTGAGGAGAAGTCTACAATCGGAGAGATGCGTGCTATTGTAGAGGGAGTCCTTATGAAGTAACTTGTGGAAAAGCCGTCTTCTTCTCTACTCCTGCCCACCTGGAGTTCTTGCGGGAGATTTCAGCCGAGACATCGAAATCGACACATGCGGGTATTTCGTATGTCACCCTATTTCATTGTAATCCGTGTAAGTTGTGTCTTACAAATTATAGTGAAATAAAAAGGTTTTACCATTCGGGGATTTTTCCTGAAATTGTTTCTTTTACTGCATGCTTTATTCATTGAACGGATTTCATCACTTAGATGCATGTTTAGGGTTTAAGAAGTTAAAATTTGTTTTAACTAAAAATTGGAACAGAGTTATTTTTACCTAAAGTACACACTGAAGGGCCTTTTCATCAACAGATGGTACGTATCAAGGAGATTACTTAGTTAGCCCCGATTTCGCAACTAGTGATGATTTAATTGTTCCCATTTAGAATAAGGAACCTATAATTAAAAAGTTATTTATATATTATATAATATAAATGTTAGTCGTATTGTGATTGATAAGTGATGTACAATAAGACTATGCACTTAAGTCTGGTATAAAATAGGCTTACTTCTTTAATTATTCTGATAATTCTTATTGTTTAAATTATGCTATATTAGGACGGTTAGTACTCGAACTCCCTCTACTTGATCTCAACCAGAACAGACTCAGACTAAAGGAATCATGCGTTGTATCCAAGAACTTACTACATTAGCTCGACAAAAATAGACTACTCGTTCTACTAATGAAGATATTTTTGACGAACTTCATAGGATGAATGCTCATAAGGAATTTCTATGACAACGACCTCCATCTTTTCTTTGAAAGCCAGGTGAAAATGAAACTGAGAAATGGATGCGCTAAATTATAAAAATCTTGAACGGAGTAAGTATAGATACTAATCTCTGAATCACTTTAGCTGCATACATGTTTGAGGGCGAATCAGATTTCAAGTGACAAGCTATGTCACGTAACCATATTGTTGCGAATTTTAATTGGGAAGAGTTTGAAGAGACTTTTTTCAAAAGTATTTTCCCGCGACTGAGAGAGACCAACGAACAGTTGATTTCCTAAAATTACAATAAGCTACCTTTTAGTAGCTCAATACGAGGCTAAGTTTACTAAACTATCTCATCATGCTCTGGAATACGTAGATACTAAGATAAACTAAGCAATTTGAAAGATAACTACATCTGAAAATTAGGAATTCTATCGCTCCACAACATTAATTCAATCTTCACCCACAGTTTTCAAGAAAAATCATATCATCAGAACCCCATCTTATTCTAAATCCCATCTGTATACAAATTCCAGTGGGCAAGCTTATTCCCAAATTCAATACCATACAACCAATTCTGAAATCCATTTTCATGAATGCCATGAGCTAGGACATATTCGACCCCGATGTCCTAAGATAAAATAATCTCCGATCCACTGCCAATTGAACAAACCCTCACAAAATAAAAAAATTTGTTCTATTCCAAATCACTTCAAGCCAGCTCAGAGAACTCAACCAATCTCGAATCGTGGGAGGAATTATGCCACACAGCTTATGCAAAATGCACGTGACGTGATTAAAGATATGATTATTTTTCAGTAAATTCCTACCTATATTTTGTTTGACACAGGAGCTACGCATTCTTTTATTAGCCTTAGACTAGCAAAATTGATACGATTGACCCCCACGTCCTTGATTAGTCCAATGAATATTGAATTACCAACAGGTGAAATCAATACATCAACACAAGGGTATAGAAATTATACGATTCAACTTGGTCTAGGACCTCTATCAGTGAACTTGATAATATTAGATATTCGTGGATTTGATACCATTATCAGAATGGATGTATTATCTTAACATCACACTTATATCGATTGTCAAGCCAAGAAAGTTCATTTTTATGATGGAAATAATCATTCTTTTGTATTCCAAGGAATAGGTTCATCAAAATATTCAAAATTTTAAATTCTCAAATTCAAATTTCTTCTTTAATTTCTAATTTGCTGGAACAATTTGAAGATGTTTTTCCAGAAGAAATACCTGGATTACCCCCTTTTAGAGAAATTGAGTTTAGTATCAATCTTTATCCCAATACACTTCATATTTTGATAACCCCATATTGAATGGCTCCCTTAGAACTTCAAGAACTTTGTACGCAATTGGATGATCTTTTATCAAAAGGGTTCATTCAATTAAGGACATCGCCTTGGAGAGCTCCGATATTATTTGTTAAGAAACACGACGAAAACTTTAGATCGTGCATAGATTATCGTAAAGTAAATTCTATAAATATTAATAATAAGTATCATTTACCCCGAATAGGAGATTTGTTTGATCAACTTAGAGGAGCAAAGGCCTTTTCTAAAATAGATTTATGATCCGGATATCATTAATTACATGTCAGAGAGGAAGATATTCCAAATACTTCTTTTCAAACTCTTTATGAACATTTTGTGTTTACAATAATTTCCTTTAGTTTAACCAATTCCCCATCACCTTTTATGGACCTAATGCACCGACTCTTTAGACTTTTTTTGGACCAATTCGTTATTATTTTCATGGACAATATTCTTGTTTATTCTCAAGACTTAACAGAGCATGTTCAACATCTGAAAATAGTATTAAGTACTCTCGGAACTCATCGGTTATACGCAAAAAAGAGAAAATCTGATTTCTCGATGAAAGAGATCAAATTTCTAGGACATGTGATTTCTGAAAATGGAATCCAGGTCAACCTAGCTAAAATTTCAGCCATTTTGGAATGGACAAATCCTACCAATATTACTGAAATAAAAAGTATTCTCAGATTAGCTGGATATTATCGTTGATACTTCGAAGGGTTTTTGCGGATTTCTCTACCCCTTTCAAAAATTACTAGGAAGGAAGTTCCATTTGTATGGATAGAAGAATGTAACCAATCATTCCAAGTGTTGAAGGACAAGTTGACTACTTCTCCTTTTTTTACTATTCCTTCTAATAATGTAAGTTATGAGGTATATACCGATGCTTTGTTACAAGGATTAGGATTTGTATTAATGCAGAATGAAAAAGTAGTAGAATATGGATCACGACAAGTCAAGACACATGAGCGTAATTATCCAATCCATGATCTAGATCTAACAGTCGTAGTTTTTGCACTAAAGATTTGGTGTTGTTACCTTTATGGTGTAAGTTTTTAGTTTTTTCAGATCACAAAAGTTTGAAAAATATCTTTACTTATTTAAGACAACGACGATGGATATAATTTTTGGAAGATTATCGATTTTAACTTAATTACCATCCAGATAAAGGTAATGTAGTAGCTGACGCTTTGAGTCAAAATCTAATAGGAAGACTTCTTACTCTAAATTCCTATAATATTGCTTCTACCATAGAGCAATATGATCTATGATTACTTACCCTTTGTACCAATTTTTTTATTATTATCGCTCATCCTGAATTAAGAAATAGAATCTTATTACAACAGACCCAAGATTCATTTGTTTAGATTTTTTGAGCAAAAATCCATACTTTTCCTATGATAGAGAGACATGATTCAAATTTAGAAATAGATTGTATGTACCTAACAATACATCTCAACGTGACGAAGTGTTACATGAATCTCATCATTCCAAATTCATGATACACGCTCGAAGTTTGAAAATGTAACATGCTTTGAAGAAGTAATACTAATGACCAAACATGAAAACCGATATCAAGAACTTGGTAAGGAGATGTCTTACTTATCAATAAGTAAAGATAGAACACCAACACCCTGGTGGACTTCTTCATCCCTTACCTATTCCCGAATGGAAATGGGATCATATATTACCATGGATTTTTTTAGTGAACTACCCTGTACGTCCCAAGGTCATAATTTAGTTTGGGTAATAGTAGATCAACTTACTAAATCAACCCATTTTTATTCGTTACAAACAATCGATTCATTCCAAAGCCTTAGTAATTTACACATTCGAGAGATTATTCGATAACATGGAATCCCTTTATCCATTATATCGAATACAGATCCCCATTTTTTCAAAAAATTTTGGTAAGCATTGCAAGTTGTAATAGGTACCAAACTTCACTTATGTATCTCATTCCACCCCCAAACAGATGGACAATCCGAACGCACAATTCAAACTTTAGAAGATATGTTACGAGCTTGTACATTAGATATGTCTGACCATTGGAATGTGCATTTACCCCTTATCGAATTTTCATATAACAATAGCTATTAAACCAATATTAAAGCTAACCCATTTAAAACTTTATATGGTAGGCCTATTTGATCCCCAGTATGTTGGATAGAACAGGAGATATTAAACAGTTTGGTCTTGAAACAATTTAACAAACCACCGAGGTGATACAACAGATTCGAGAGAAATTGAAGACCGCCCAAGATCGACACAAGAGTTATGCGGATCATCGTCGAAAACCATTGGAATTTTAAGATAGCGAGCAAGTATTTCTGAAATTTTCTCCTAGGAAAGTAATTTGACGTTTCGAAAAGAAAGAAAAATTAGCACCCCGATATATTGGACCTTTCGCAATTTCTAAGAAAATTGGCTCCGTAGCCTATTAATTAGAATTACCGATGAAATTATCCAATATCCATAATCCGTTTCATGTATCACAGTTACGTTAGTATATATATCATATCCATCCCATACTATCACATGGCAATAGGTTGCAATTGAACCCAACCATGAATTTGAGGTACGTCATATTCAAATTTTTGATCGCTAAGTGAAGTATCATAGGAATAAAGAAATCCCCTCAGTTAAAGTACTTTGGGAAGACCAAAATCACCAAGAATCTACATAGGAACCAAAACAAGCAATGAGGGATCAATACCCCGACTTATGTTAAGGTAAAATTGAAGGACGAATTTTTTTTAGGTAGGTAGAATGTAAGAACCGAGAATTTTCAAACCTTAATATAACCTATGACCTCGATTTTAAACCCTGTAAGGTGAGTAAAATCAAAAGTTTTCTAAAGAAGAAATAACAAATGTTTAAAATCCTACAAGTTTTCCTTTAACTTTTAACCCTTGAAGTTTCTATTTATTACAAAAGATTCCCTGAAACTTTCAAAATGAAATAAAAACGGATATATTGAACCCCTAAACCTCAACCCTATATCAAATCAAACCTTTTAACCTAAATTAACATGAAATTATAGTTATAACCCTAGAAACATTTTGAAATTATCAAAATACCCCTAAACTTTACCAAAAACCTACTTTTATGCGCATAATTTCAATTACATCAAATATAAAGGACCCAAATCTAAACCTTAATTTTACCATAGCCTACACACACTACCACATTAACAAAGGAGGTGAAAATCACATTGTAACACATGGTAAACCATAGGAAACCATGTGCACCCATTTGAACCCAATCCAAAACTCACCCAAACTTCATTCACATCCACCTATTTTATACACCAATCAAATCTCCCCTCGAAGTAGTATAAATACCTTATGTTAAACACAGTAAAGACTCATCCCACAGTTCGTTCTCAAAGTTTGAATTTTCCTTCAATTCAGGTAACTCATCATTTTGTGCTTTAAATTCATTTCTTTCAATTCTAGTTGTTTTATGCATAGTTAATATAAGTAGAACACTAGAAACCTGCAAGCTTTTACGTGCATAAATGCATAAAACTGAAGAAAATGATAGGAACATTATTAAAGCTTGAGATTTAATGGTGAAATTTATTACTGTAACTAAGCCTTCAATTTAAAGCCACGAATAGACTTCTTAGAACCTCATGATGTCAAGTGTAATGGTAAAACCCCATGAAATTTCATACAAAAGGCCAATCGATCAAAAGTGTTTTTAAAACTAAAAACTTGCAAATCCGAAATTCTTGACATATAATCCATGAAATTCCTTGAAACCAAAACCATGTTACTCTCATACATAGCAGAAAACCCAACCTAATTCATAAGATACCCTGTCGTACTCTATAAATCCACGAATGTTAAGTAAAAAATTCCAAAAAATAGACAGTTTTACAACTCAAAATATATTGAGATTCAAACCATGAAACTTATATATTTGAAATCCTCATAAATAATTAGGTTTAGTTGGCTAGGAAATCATCTCAAATGGTATAACACGGAAGGAGAAAAACTCAGTCAAAGTTTTAAACCCGAAAAAGTCAAAGTCAAGAGGAAGAAGATGAAGACTTTTTTTCCTAAATGTTCAACTCAACGCGTGAGGGTGTGTGGCCAATTAGAACACTCTGATTTTTCTTCCCAAAATTTTTATTAAATTTTTCTGATCAAAATGGTATAAGATAAGACCATGTTTGGATATTCATAGCTCAAGTTATGCAAAAATGAGGTTTTTACATAAAGAAATATTATTAAAATTACAAATTCACCCCTAGTAATTTTTCTAACTTTGGAATTTATACGCCAAACTTTGCCTCTGCACACATCAAATTATTTTAAAATAAAAACTCTCTTGCACCAAAGTTCAAAAATGAGCTTAAAACCCTTATTTTAAATTCCCAATATAAATTACACATATACCCCAAAAACTTTATTGAAGACAGTTTTAAGTACAAAACCGACTGATTAAAACCTAGTACCCATATGCCACACATTTTATAACAGAAAAACAAATCCAAAATCTTCTGAATGCTCTAGTGTGACCTTAATTCAATAGAATACCTAAACAAGTAGGTTTTCCCTACCCTTTCAGTATTATACTTCGCGTGTTTTAAATACTGCTATTAATATCACTCTCTGATAGCCACATTGACTCTGAGTATGTGCGTGTTATTTTACTACCATACCATGTATTTTGTTAATCATCATCAGTATTTTAATTATTAAAAAATATTTAATTTAGAATCCATTTTAAACCCTTCTCCCCTAATAACCGAGATCATGTACCTTATTGATTCAGTTTTCCCTTACACTTTTGTGCTATATTTTACCATAAACATCAGTAATAACTAGGAAGTGGACTGACGTGTTATCCCACATAACTTTCTACTTGGCCTATTGGTCTCAGAAGATTAAGAGCCTTGATTATTGATACATACGTATGAGTTCCACTTTAATTGTGAGCATAGAAGGTTACTTTCCCTAAAGGTTTTAGGATTATTTATGATAAAGCTACACTAATGACTTAATTACCTCTATACCCCTTTGTGAACTGGTAAGTATGGGATTATTATTTCAAAGATCCTTGATTTTCTTTAACTAGGATTGCAATTAAAATGGTCACACGTCTTAGATTCTTAAATGGATTAATCATTGTAGAATTATGAAATTTCCACATTTTTTATATTTATAACCTGATAAATATGGAATTATCTGCTTATTATTGTCAGACTTTTTAAACACTGATTCTATCCACACTCCAACTCTCATTTTTATCTATACCATTGTTATAGAACTGGTAGAACATACTTAACATATTTATGTTAATTCCTTCCTTCTCTAGATGGGAGCGAGGAGTGGCGCTTTTCAATTTTCTATGTTATCGTGTGTACTAGAAACGTGTAATTCACCCCTGCAGTGGTACCACTTTATGTAACATATTAATAATGAATAAAAGGTTATGTTATTCCGCCTTAACTTTAATTCATTGCTTTATGTGTACTTCTTGTTCATTCATTCCCAAAAGCAGGGTGTTACGGGTTATGTGGGTCAAATTAGGGGATATGCTTCACGCAAGGTATGTATTGAATTTTTGTGTTATGTTAATATTATATATATATATATATATATATATATATGTGTGTGTGTGTGTGTGCGTGTGTGTGTGTGTGTGTGTGTGTGTGTGATGGCTATTCATGATATAATATTTTAATTACTTAAAGAAAATATCTTCTACAAAGACATTAAAAGTTGATTTTTAGATATATTCAAAATAAGAGTTTTAACATTCTTTTTACTTTTGTCCAAAAAATTGATTATATTAAATTATTATTTTATCTATTCATAATTTATCCTTATACTTTTGTAATATTGAAATTTTGATTATAATTTAACACTCGTGTTTGTTATAAGTTGTGATAAATATAAATTTTGGAATGAGGAATTCCATATTTTTTTATTAGAACCCGAAGTTCCTAATTATCATTCAAAGTTGAGACTCAAAGTTCCCTTTGTAATTAGAATTGGATTTTTGCTATTTTAAATTTTAGACTTGAAGTTTTCATATAGTATTTTAATATCGGTCCCGAAGTTCTCGAACCGTTTAAAATTGAGGCCTTGAGTTCCTCATTGCTGTTTAAATTATGGAACCAGAACTTTTTAATTTTTAATTAAGACCCAAACTTACTTATTATCATTCAAATTTAGAACTTGAAGTTCCAATATACTAATTATAAATGGGTAAATATGCTCTGACACCACTTGTAAGAGTGGAGGCTCTAATATTACTTTGTGAATGCAAAAATAAATGTGCTCGGTAAGGATGGTTACAAATAAAAATTTTATTTTTGTATTTTTTAATTTAAAACCCAATTAAACCTTTTTTGTGAAAATCAATTGATCAAATTTTATCTTTTTACCCTAAACATGCATCTAGGTGATAAAATAGATAAATTAAGCATGCAATCACACGACAAATAAGAAAAAATTCCTTTCGGGCAAAACCTATATGTAGACACCCCATTCTGTTACCCCTTAACTCTCTTTAGGTCCTTAGTACCTCCCTTCATCACTGTAAACCCAGGTCACATCCCGAGTACTAACCTGAAAGCCATTGGGCACTCCCCGGCTCAGTTTGACCCAAAAGTCAAACTCTTCGTCTCGATCGAGACTCAATGAATCTTCAAAGGTCACTGAATACCCTTTCCAACGGTCCACCCCGTGCGCGATTATGACTTACCATGCGGATGAACGATCCGTTTGCGTCCGAAACCTGACCTAGAGGCCACCGGGAGCTCCCGGGCTCTATTTGACCTAAGTCAACTCTTCAGCTCGACCGAGGCTGAATGAATCATCCAAGGGAACTGAATACCCTTTCCAACGGTCCATCCCGTGCACGATTCTGACTTTCCATGCAGACAAACGATCCGTTTGACTCCGGGAGGCCACCGAGCGCTTCCCGGGCTCGGTTGACCAAAGTCAACTCTCTAAACTGGGTCAAACTCTTTGGAATGTCTAATTACATATCCTAAACTTTCCAATGGTCCACCCCGTGTGCGATTCGAACTTACCATGCGGACTAACGATCCGTTTGCGTTCGAGCGATTCCCCTTCCAATGGACCGACAAATGCTTCCGAGCCATATTTGATCCAAAGTCAACTCCCGAACCCGGGAGAGGTCCAAAGGACTTTCGAAGGTCTCTGAGTTACCTTTCCAACGGTATTCCCCGTGCATGATTTTGACCAACGATTTTCTCTCGGCGGTCGATTTTCCAAAAAGGCTGAAGGGCACTGCCAAACGGCAGGTTCCAGACCCTGCCTATCGGCACATACCGATAGGCAGGAAGAGGTATATGCCGATCGGCACCCACCTGGGCCTATAAAAGGGGGCCTTAACCTCATTTGCATGGGTAGCCCAGATCTGATAAAAACCTCTCTCAACGAATCCCAGAAACCTCTCTCGAAGGCAGCGTGATTTCAACATCCGAATCCCCTTTTTACTTCCACTTTTCATCATCCTTTTCATCAAGCTTGGTGAATTATCCACTCTCCATCATAATCCAAGTGCAAGGGCTACTCTCCAACATTCAAGATCAAGCTCAAGATCTTCAATAAGGTCCATCTTTCTCTACTATCTCTTAAATTCTCTTAAACTCTCAATAACTTGTTTTCTTATTTAGCACTTTTATTATCTCATCTCACACATCCTAATATACTTTTTTATTTAGTATTATTGTACACCTTTTATTTTCATAAAACCCAAAAAACAAGAAAAATAGGGTTTGCTCATAAATTCCAAGTAGGGATTCTCACACTTTTTCCACACTTTTCTCATAACTAAAACACTTTTTCTACACACACACATACACACTTACAAATAAGTGATTCCCCATTTGGATTTATGGGATAAACCCCACCCCTAATTTTGTATGCGAACTATGTGGACTTTGATGCCTTTATAGGCTACGTAGGCATCTCGGGGTAAAACTCGAGACTCGAGTCCTTGTTCTCACTTTTTCTCTCATTTTCTATCTTCTCTAAATCCATTTTCCTTATATTCTATATACTTGCCCTTAATAACGTATTGCTCCATATGCGTTATCGTTCCATTATAACAATCAACGTAGGGGTAATCATGTAAATCTTATTTTTCTAATAATATACCTTCCTACGGATGTCTCACTTTATCTCTTCCATGATACAAGTAGAAGATTCCTACCTCCATTCTATATATACACATGCACACATATCACGGGGGGAAACAAAAGGAAAATAGTAAATATTCATGAGAGACCGAAAGGGCGGAATGGGTTCTTAACACCTTCCCATTTTGTAACTAAGCCTCCGAACCCTTCTCGAATCATCTTGGTTTCGTATGCACTAGTATGTCTTTGGATGCCATCCTTCTGGGTGGCTTCCCCTTTTTCTTTTGTCTCTTTTGAGTAAAATAGACTGGCAACTCTGAATCTCTCTACATTTTTACATCACAAATGATGCCGACCGAAGCGCTCCCGAGAGGGACGCGCGGGACCCAAAGAATCCTTTCCACCACGTGCCCACCTGCGCTGCGAGGATCGGGGATGGCCACAATGGCGACTCTGCTGGGGATATGTGTTTTGTGGGCTTGACTCTATTTACATGGATGCTATATTTTATATTTCCCCCATATCTGCAGGTTCCCCTTTCTCATGTGTATCCCATGCTTATGCTTATATTCACACACTTGTAGAAATTTCTCCATGTACACTTCACACCACATGCACCTAGGATCACATGTATATCCCCATGTTGCACGCATCACCTATCCATACTTGGTGTACCTTTTGGGGTACTCATACTCGGATCCCTGTTTGGCATAATCAAAAAAGGCATTCTCATCATAAGATACCAATAAGAGAATCATGCATGATTCACACAACATCATCAAAATGCATTGATATTGACCAAATCTTACCCAGTAACTGGAGGGTCACTTCGTGATGGGCGCTGGTCCGGCAGGTCGCAGTTAGCCTAAGCGATATGACTCTCACCTTCCATTGGCCAAGTACGTATATCGAACGGTTACCCCGCATTGTACCGCTTGACTGAGTCATGACGGGAGGTATATCGCAGGGAATTCGTTCACGTACGTCGAGTATATCAAATTCTCTCTCACACGTATCGTCCCCACGAGGTATATGGTGAGGCAATTCACGTACACTCAGGTATATCAAATGTCTTGTCTACACGTACCGATTACCCGCAAGAGCAAGACGTATATCGTGGAAGTCACGCCAAAGGGGGGAACGCATGCCGATTCTCCTAACCAACTGCATGCCCGCATATAGGTGTCAAACCTAGGACACGCACTTTTGATTGCCGGTTTCAACCCGAAGCTCTGCTGAAATTCCCGGTCGACCTGCCGCCTAATTTTTACGCATCTTTAAAATGGGACCCTATCCGTGAGCCTGGTTACAAGTCCAAACCGTAGCTTTGCATATATTAAAACCCCTATTTTTCCAGGCTCGGGTTTCGTCCGGTATTGCATTTAGGAGAATTAAATACAAGTGAAAACATAATAATCATAATAATCATTCTGAGTTCCATCTCCAAAAACATTTCTCCCTTCTTTATAAAAAAATCTAAATTTTTTTCCCTTTTTCTCAAAAATAAATCTCATCCTATGCCTTATCAGGCCGATTGCAAGCCCTTGGCCTGGCTCCCTACTGGCTTCGGTCTTTAGTCAAATCACCCAGGAGTTTCATCCGTTATTCTACTACTTCTTCCGAGTCCAAAATCCATCGATTTTCCATGGAGAATACAGATCAAGCACCAGTCATACAGCCGGATCTGACGATAGTCCTAGCTCAACTCGTGTCCAAGATTGACAACCTCTAAACTGAGGTCCGAGAGATGCAACGAAACCAAGTTCCTATTCCTCAAGAGCCTGAGGCCCTGTTCCCTCGTGCTATGGGTCCACCCGAGGCTATCTGGGTTCCGAAAGAATATTAGCACGCTCCACGTGCCCCTCCTGCCAATGGGCCGCCGCCTGCCCAGCTTCCAATGCCAAACATTGCCCAGCCTATGGCTAACCTGCCTATGGTCGTTGATCCAAAGGAGGAAGAGTTAAATAAAGTCAAAGAAGATCTTGAGATGCTCATCAAGAAGTTTGACCAGTCAATATCTCTGGAAATTACATGGACTACACCCATATGTCTCCTTATCCTAAAGTAAGGTTACCCGAGAAGTTCAAGATGCCAAATATTGAGAAGTTCGGAGGGAGTGGACCCCTAATTGTTCATCTTCGCAGTTATCATCATTCCATAACTCTACTAGGGGCCTCTGAAGAGGTGATGTCCCAATTATTTCAGCAAACTTTGAAGGATAGTGCCCTCCGATGGTTTTTATCTCTTGAGGAGTCCAGAATCCGTAGCTGGGAGGATGTAGCCCGAGAATTCATGTCGCAATACAAATATAATGAAGATCTTGAGGTCACCCGTCATGATTTAGAGCTGCTCAAATAGAATTCTGGAGAATCAGTCAGTAACTTCATAACCCGGTGGAGGGAACAAGCAGCTACCATGACTAATCGGCCATCCAAAGAAGAACAAGTCAACATGGTGAAGAAGAACTTCTTACCCATGTCCGAGCGACGATGGGAGGACAATACTATCCCCACTTCCGAGCTCTCAGAGAGGCTGGAGTGGAAATCGAGGAGAGCCTCGTTAAAATAGAGATTGAACCAAAGAAGGTGTCCGGACAGTTCACCCCTAGAAAGTATGACAAGACTTCCAGTGCTACCATTTCGACCATTAACAACATCCCTCAACCAACCACATCATGGGCACCAGAAAGCCGCCCTGCCCCCATCCGAAGGGAATATACTGAGCTCCATGATCCCCTCTCCAAAGTTTACCAAGCTCTGTTAAGCCGAAACCTCATCAAACCCTTGGATCCCCGTCCATTGCCAAATCCACTCCCAAGAAACTTCAAAACCGATGCTCATTGCGCCTTTCACCAAACTGTCGGCCATACCACTGACCAATGCTTTCACCTTCGGAACGTAATTCAAGATCTCATTAACCAGGGTACCATCGCCCCACCAGCCAATCCTAAGCCAAACACTACTCACAATCCACTCCCAAATCACACCAATGCCATCTTCTTGGAAGAAAACCCAGATTTCGATCCCTCAACTCAAATTACACCCATATACTCTCCTAAACCTCTTCAAACTTGCCTATATTTCCTCCTACACCCTACTAGCCTCACTGATCAGGCATTGTCACTCCTCACCAGAGCATGCATCGCTGTTCATACCCGTTCTGAAAATGGAGGTATGGAATTATCAGACGTGTTAAACCAACTCCTAGAGTTTGGGCTGAAATTGCCCTCACAGATGGTCATCGATTGCCAGAAATTCAGTACACTGTTCTTGGAGGCATGAAAATGGGCCCGAGATTCAGACCAGTGGGTGGTACCAACCGATGAAGTCAGCCTAGATGATGTTGTCCAGACTATGGCAGAATTATTTGAGCAAACCAACAACATTTGCAGTATCACCGGGTTACTTGGCACTTTGAAGCTACAAGGGCGCTTGGTCCCTTCAGTCACATATATCCCCACAGAATGGGAGAACTTGTATGAAGAAGCCGTTGAAGTCGAATGCATTGACTTTACATGGAAAGATAGAGTTGCTTCCACCGGATGGGGGAAAGTTCGAAGACTCGAGAGAAGAACAAGATTCAGGAAGAGATGGCCTAGTGGCCGACATATATGGGATGATATCATTTGAAGAACTCCTTAGAAAATAAATAAGGTGGCAGAACTACCTGAGATTGATGAGGAAACGGGATTCATATTCTTTACTTCTTTAATAAATCACATGACCAGATCAGGGAGACATTACCAGGTTCCAAGCTCACTACCACCAAATGATAAAGGGAAGGGCATTGAAAACCTTCCTATGCAAGAGATGACCATCGAGGAAAGTAATATTCTCGATCAACTGAAGAAAACCCAAGCTAACATCACTCTATGGGGGCTTTTCATGTCTTCCCAGCTGCACATAAATGCTTTAACTAAGCTGCTCACTGGATCCATAGTTCCTCCCTCTACCACACCAGAAGAAGCGATAAATCTGGTTGAATCCTTGACCTCTACCCGAATGCTATCATTCTCTGAAGAAGAAATCCCCAGAATTGGGCCGAATCACAATCATGCACTCAATATCTCCGTCGAAGTTATGGGAAAGGCCGTGCCACTCTCTCTTGTCGATAACGGATCCGCCTTGAATGTTTTCCCTCTGAGAACCTTCAAATGTTTAGGCCTGAAAGAAAGCGACCTCGCTCCAACCTCCGCCATAGTGCGCGCCTACGATAATACCCGTCGTGAGGTGATGGGGTCCATAAAACTTGTAATAGGGGTTGGCCCTATAAACCATGTCGTTGAATTCCAAGTCATAGACATCCCAACTTATTTCAACCTGTTGCTCGGACGCCCCTGGCTCGACAATATCAAGTGGGTGTCTTCCTCACTCCATCAGAAATTGAAGTTCTTCGCCGACGGAGAGTCATCACCATTTTGGGAGACAACAAAAATGTCTAGGATGCAAGCACCAGCAGTCCAATTCTTGAGATATAGCACGGGTCAAATGATATTCTCCTATCAGGATTTCGAGTCGAGCCACTCCTACTCTCGGTAGGGGATGGTTTCAAAGAAAGGGTTTGTCCAGAATATGACCCTCATGGCAATGTCAATGTCATTCAGATGTTCAGAAACATGCACTTCATGCTCGGACTGGGGCTAGGACAAAGGCAGCAGGGATACTTGAGCCCATCGAACTAAAGAAAGCTTTCCCTCCTTGCGGCTTGGGGTATCAACCATCAGAACAAGAGCTCATAATGATCCACCAGTCTTGACCAAAGAGAATATCAGACTGCATCCGAACTATCTCAGGAGACTCCTTAAATGGACAATTCATCAAAGAAGGCGAGGACTTCCCCTTTTACAATTTTCCAGAACCATGGTATGACCACACAGATAAGAAGATAAAGCCTGGAATGGAGATCTTTTTCCAAGACAGCTACCCGTGGGCCGAAAGTTTCCCACACCAAGATGCCGAAGAGACTGAAGAAAACGATTTCGAAGATTCCTTCAACTTACAGATACTGGGTTTGGCACTCTGCATGGTTCATTCAGGCACTACATCAATGGATCCATCCCGTCTGATTAAAGCTGCTGATACTCCTCTCCTCAACTGGCATGATGCGCTAGTTCTACCTCTTGAAATCTCCCCTAACCCCAATGTTTACCCTATTTCTTCTTCTGTTGTCTATCCTTTCTCAAATGTAATCTAGACCTCTTTCGATGAGGTTCTCAATGCAGTTTTTCCTATCAATGAAATAAACGAAGATTTTGGGTATCTTGTTGTGCCTTTCATTAACTGCTTGAATTCCAATCAAACTTTTGATGATGATGATTTTGCAAATGAATAATTCTTAATTGATCTAAATAAGGTTAATAATAAACAACATAACCGCGTTCAAGTTAATGAAGAAGAGACTGTTGTTATTAATCTCGGTTCTAGTAGCCAACTCCACGAGATTAGGATATGGGCCACCTTTGACGAGCATGAGCGCGCACAACTCGAAGAATTGCTGAAGGAGTTCGTAGATGTCTTTGCATGGTCGTATGATGATATGACCGGTATCGATCCTGAAATAACTCAGCATGAGATCCCCACTCTCCCAGATTACAAGCCGGTTAAACAAAAATTGAGAAAACTCCACACCGAATGGTCGCTCAAGGTCAAAGAAGAGGTGGTCAAACAGTTAAACGTGGGTTTCATTCGGGTGATCGAATATCCCACATGGCTAGCCAACATTGTACCTGTGCCGAAACCAGGAGGGAAGGTTCGAATGTGTGTAGATTACCGAGATTTAAACAAAGCTTCTCCAACGGATGATTATCCTCTACCCAATATCGACATGATCGTGGACAACACAGCCAGTCATGCTCTCAAGTCATTCGTCGAAGGGTTTGCTGGATACAACCAAATCAAGATGCACCCAGACCACTAAGAAAAAATCGCATTTATCACCCATGAGGAACCTTTTGCTACACCGTTATGCCATTTGGTCTCAAGAATGCTAGGGCTACCTACCAAAGGGCTTCCACAAACATCCTGCACGATCTAATCCATAAAGAGGTCAAGGTTTATGTGGATGACATGATTATCAAGTCCAAAACTAGAGAAGGTCATATTCCCACTCTCCGAAAGTTCTTCTAACGACTACGACGATATCAGATGCGACTTAATCCACAGAAGTGTGTCTTTGGCGTTACAAAGGGAAAACTCTTGGGATTCATGGTCAGTGAAAAAGGGATAGAAGCATACCCTGCAAAGCTGAAGGCCATACTTGAGATGCCACCGCCCCTAACAGAGAAAGAAGTCCGAGGTTTTCTTGGGAAATTATAATATATCAGGCGGTTCATCAGCCAACTAATCTCCATATGTGAACCAATCTTCAAGCTCCTCCGAAAAGATTCAACCAAGGTTTGGAACGAGGCCTGCGAAGAGGCTTTTGACCGAATCAAACAATACCTGACCCAACCCCCAGTGCTCATGCCACCACAGTCTAGTATCCCTTTGCTCCTATACCTAACCATAACTGACACTGAAGCTGGGGCTTTGCTAGCCCAATACCTTGAAGACTCCCGTAATAAAGAGCCATCTATTATGCCAATCGCAAATTAGCCGGGTACGAGGTCAACTACACTGCTTTAGAAAAGGCATGTGCCGCAATTGTATGGGTCACCCAAAAGTTACGACACTACATGCTCGCCTTCCCCATCAAATTTGTATCCCGAATGGATCCCATCAAATACATGCTTGAGAAACCCGCCTTATCCAACCGAATGGCCCGATGGTTGATGCTCCTAACCAAGTTCGATATCGTGTACATCACACAGAAAGCCATTAAAGGAAGAGCCATCTCTGACTACCTAGTCGATTATCCCATAGACAAAGAAGATGTCCAGATCTCCGATTTCCTAGATGAAAATATCCTCTGCACCACTCAAGACCGCCTTCGATGGAAAATGTTCTTTGACGGCGCTGCCAACAAAAAAGGATACGACATTGGGATCCTCCTAATAGCCCCAGATGACTCCCACACTACCATCGCCATAAAATTGGATTTCCCTTTCACCAACAACATGACGGAATACGAGGCATGCACAGTGGGCCTCAAGGTTGCTCTCAAGAAAGGTATTCAATACCTTGATGTCTACGGGGATTCTGCCCTCATCATCGGTCAAGTGCTCAGAAAGTGGAAAGTCAAGGACGAAAAGCTCCAACCCTTTCATGCACAATTAGAAGTGTTAGCCTCCTAATTCTGAGATATCACCTTCCATTACCTACCCCGAGCAAAGAATAACCTAGACGATGCTCTCGCTACCTTGGCCTCCATGGTCGACATGCCCGAAGGAATAACAATGACCCCCTTCCTAGTTCAAAAGAAAGATAAATCGACCCATTGCTACCATATTAAGCTTGTCTCCCCTAAAGATCCCGAACTAGCTGATTACTGGTACTATGATATCTGGTGCCTTCTCAAACATGGTAGGTATCTCGAGGGTTCCAACAAGAAGGACCGAATGACCCTCCGAAGACTGGCCGCTCAGTACATCATCTGTCATAAAGCTCTACTCAAGAGGAATTTCAATGGAACTCGTCTACATTGCATCGCAGGGCCTGAAATTGAGAAAATAATGCAAAGAATCCACAGCGGGGAATGCGGACCCCATATGAATGGTCACATGCTCGCCAAGAAGATCATCCGACAGGGCTACTACTGGACCACCATGATCCAGGATTGCACCGCCTATGTCCAGAGGTGCCTTAAATGCCAATAATTCTCCAATCTTCAACACTTGCCTCCGTGAGAATTATACAACATGACCTCTCCCTGGCTGTTCTCCACCTGGGGTATCGACATCATAGGGAAGGTTACACCAAAGGATTTAAACAGACATGAGTTTATCCTGGTTGCCATTGATTACTTCACTAAATGGGTCGAGGCTGAGTCATACGCAGTATTGAATGCCAAGAAAGTGGCCAAATTCCTCAAGAAAAATATCATCTACCGATATGGGGTCCCGCACGAGCTGGTATTAGATAACAGGCTGCATTTTGAAGCAGAAGTCACAAAAATAGTCAACGAGTACGGGATTCATAGACACAAGTCTTCTCCCTACCGACTTCAGACCAATGGTGCAGTTGAAGTCGCCAATAAAAATTTCAAAGCCATCATCATCAAGATGACCGAAAGTTGTAGGGATTGGGCCGGTCGGATCCCGTACACCCTCTGGGGATATCGAACTGCAATACGAACCTCTACTGGGGCTACCCCTTACTCCCTAGTCTACGGTATGGAAGCAGTCCTACCTGTGGAGCTGGAAATACCCTCGCTACGCGTTATGCTCAAAAGCAAAGTTAGTGAAGAAGACTGGTACCAAAGCCGTCTTGATGATCTAGCCCTCCTAGATGAAAGAAGATTAAAATCTCTTTACCACATACAGGGGTACCATCGCCGAATAGCGCGATCATTCAACAAGAAAGTCAAGGACCGCGATGTCCGGGAGGGGGATTTAGCCCTCAAAGAGATAATAGAACCCATCTGGGACCCCAGAGGGAAATTCAAGCCCAATTGGAACGGACCCTACATTATGAAGAAAATCTTATCCGGCGGTGCCACCATGCTCACTGATCTGGATGGGGAAGAGATGGCTCGTCCAGTCAATCTGGACCGTCTTAAGAAATTCTACCCCTAGTCCGAAATCTCGGTGCACTACGTCTCTTCTCATCCCCCTTCTATTCTTAAAAAAAATGCTTCATTTCCCTCTACCCAGAACTACGTGGGCCTGATCCTCTACAAAAACTATTTTTAAAACTTTTCAAAAAACACCAGACGTACGTAGGCAGCTCATACTCCTCACATGAGCACGACCCTTTATTTTTCACAAAATACTATTCTTTTCTTACCTCCGAGAACGGCGGTTCATTATAAAATTATTTGAACAAAAGGATTATGTATGCCTTAGCGATCAGTATAGATAATTCAAAAATACAAAATTCATCGAGAGGCACAACTGGATGATCAGAAAATTGTTTATTTCATTAATAAGAAATTACAGTACGGATTACATAAGAAAAAGGAACAAATAACTCCCTTCCCCACTACCATAAAAAGCCAAATAAAATCCCCACACCTGTTACACAAATAAACTCCCCAGGAGTCCTACCCACAGCTACCAGAGGAGCCTGCACCCTCATCATGTACATCTTGAGGTCCCCAAGTTTCCCCTGCCAGAATAGAGTGCCGTAAACATTCCATGGATCGATGAGCCTTAACCATTTTTGAAAAAACCATAACACCCCCTTCCATGGAGTCAGATAAAACAAACCATATTTGTCCAATCTCTACTGCCAACATCTTGCTGACTACTTTCCTCCACAACACTTCATATAATCTTTGGGGACATGGAAAACCTTCCAGACAGATTGAGCAGGACGGGTCGAAGGACGCCGATTTTCCCACAGAGACCCAAGTAATAGAAGCAGGCGCTCAGTCAAATCCTCTATCGGAAAGAAATTTGAGATTCGAGGTGGCACGACCTGCGCCCAGCCGAATTTGCGCAAAAGCCGCCAAGGGAAATAAAAAGAGGTCTGTCTGAGACCAACCAGCTGCACATATGAATTCTCTCCTAGCTCCAGAACAGGCTGTAACTTCCCCCACCAAGGCACTGACCAATACAAACCATAAGCCCCATGCTCCACAAGCCAATTCTCCCAGTTCTCAACATACAGGCCAACGCGGATGAAGTAGCGCAAAAAGAAGTTGGGTACGACCGACAAGGGATATTATGGAGGAGTCGACAAGCAAAATATTTCAGATAACCACATGAACAGCATCACAGGGCTACCCCTCAAAAAGTCAGAACGGCCTTCTCTCCGGGAATCCAGGCCATTCAGAGTCTCCACCAATATCACTGTCGCGGGATTGCGATGGTATAACATCCATGAAGTAATGGCTGCAAGTTGTGGGTCCACCTGCAATTCCCCAGTCACCAACAAAAAATTTAAAACTAGGCCCAGAACAACGGCTCCATCATAGCCAGCATCACCTACTTCCCGCAAATGCACGGATTGCAGCACCGCCGGGAGGGAGATTATTCCTCCAGCAACCAATGATCTAGCCGTCGAAGGCGAAATGTGAAGAAGCCCGGCCAACAAATCCCTAGGAGAACGGGAAAATTCAAGCAAATCCGCAGCAACGCTGTGATTTACACCTAGTATGGAAAAAAATTCCTCGTAGGTAGGACAAACTTGTTCCAACCCAAAGCGGAATACATGGTCTTTGGGGTACCAGAATTGTATCGCCGCCATCAGCATATTCCACTCAATAGGCCGATTGCGCCACAAGGAGACTCGACGCATGTTGAGGGCATCATAGTCGACATTATAAAAGCACATAGCTTCCAAGGCTTCGAGGTAGTTGGCAAACTCAATGCTACCAGGGAGAGCCATCTTGCAAGGCTAAGAAATAGTGAGAAGGTAGATAAGAATGCAAAGGTGTGATGAAAACACTCCACCCTCCCCCCTTTTTATACTTGAAAATCCTCACAAAGGACATAATCCCTGCAGAAATCGGAGGTAATCCTACCCCACAAGGTACCAAAGACTGAAGAGGGTACCAATCAAAGCCTTCAATTGATGGGACTGGAGTGAACTGCCGATAGGTAGGTCAGGGTGCTTGCCGATCGGCAACCCCCCCCCCCCCCATTTTTAGAAATTTCCCTTTTTTCCTCTTTTGTCAAAATAGAAAACTCAATAAAAATAAATTGATATTCTCAACAGAATTTCAAAATCCTTTTAAATTTCCCCATGTTAATAAAAAACTTTCCTTCAAAAAAAATTTCAAAAATATTCCTTTTTACGGTCTCAGCAGCATAGTAAAAAGCGCATGTGCATGCATTCATTCATCATTAATAAAAGATAATCAATAAACTCCATCGCATTGCATATACTTGTGTTCTGTATTACATCAGTTTTGCAGGAAATAAAAAGAAAAGTCAAAAACAACGGGACTCAGCCCGAACCCACATTTCATTATCCCTCTCTCTCAAGAGCTTCCACCCCTGTGACGCGCTCTCTTCCCCCTACGGCGAGACGACGCACCACCACTTCCCAAACTGGAGTCCTCTCCGGACGAAGAAGAAAGCACCAAGCAAGAAGGAAAAAGAACCGCATCCCGAATATGGGCAGTCGCCGAAGATATCCAGTCTCTGATGTCCCTGAGCCAAGTGGTCGACACCCGGACTTGCTGAAAGAAAAGGCAAAATCAGTATCAAAGGAAGGATGACCAAAAAGAAAGAAAGGAACAGAAAGGTATACCACAGGTTGAAGGACATCCTCTGTCAAACCCAACTCCTCCGGATCCATCGCATGAGGACGGTGCAGCATAGGCACCATCCCTCCATCATCCCACCGAATGTTGTATAAAGGGGTATGCAGCCGCACAAAAGGGACCTCCGAGGTCGTCGCCGTCGCAGATGTCGACAGGCCACCATCGCTGTGAGAAGATCCCATTGCTCGACTCGAACCCGCCGGAGGGAAGGGCAGTGCATCGTATATGCTGGGCGCCATCAACCAGCTCGTCATAAAATCCATATAGTCATACGGCGCAACCGTATCGGTGTATAGCAAGTAGGACTCGCCGATCATCGCCGCGATCCTCTCATCCTCCAACATCAGTCGCTCCTACCTCATAGATGTAGGAGGATGCGCGAGTGGCACCACCACCTCCTCCTTAGCAATCTGGCAAGTCACCCTCTCCCCAAGGTACCAGGAATGGCCGAACTCATGCTCCAGCAAAAGCCTCATCCGCGCGTTCACCCCGGTCGCCCCCACATCCTGAATGGCTGTCCCCCATAGGTAAAAGGTCACCTGAAAATCTCCAAGCGAGCATAAATCAATACAAGATTAGAAGGTGAAAAAACCTAGACTGAAATGGAAAGAGTCTTACCCTACCACTGGTCAGGTCATTCAAGACCTGACGCACCGCCTCCAGGGAAAGAGATCCCTTCGACTGATGATTGGACTTACGCCATCGATACAATCGACATAAATCCCCAATAGTGTCGTCCTTCAAAGTAATCAGTGGGGTGTTGCCCAATCACCTCATAGAACCACGTCTGAATTCACAAGCAAAAAGAGACGCATAAGGAAAATGCGAATGCATGAAAGGAAAATGCGAATGTATGAAAAGAAATGCACAAACTGAAGAATACCTCAAGAAGGTACGTGGCCCCAGTAAAGGTCTGCCGGCAGCACTGGCTGAATGCATCCAGAGAAAAGTAAAGGGTCGCCAAGGTCAGACTCCCCCAATCATAGAAAGGGATGTTCGAAAACATCCTCAAGTACGGGAGAAACCACAAATGGACGACGTCTCCGCTCGACGCCACCATGAAACCTCCCAGCACCAAAAGAATGAATAACCGGGCCATCTGACTCACTTGCAGCTCATCCTCCACATCGATCTCCCTACCCAACAGAACATCCTTCAGCAGGGAAAACCGGATAGAATCCCCATAAACTATCCTCCCTACATCACCAAGTGCCGCACGCACTGCCTCCGATCTCACCCGTAAATAGCGATCCACCTCTATCTGCTCTCCATCACAATCCATCCCTACCAGCTGCTGCATGTCAAGGGGAGTCACAGTCATCTCCCTGAATCCAAAATTAAAGGTGTGGGTAGTGTCCCACCACCTCTCTCCCAAAAAGCACAAGACCGCTGTCGAACAAGGCGTCTCATCCAGCGCCGATGCCAACCGCCCAAAACCCGATGATAATACCATCAAGTGAACCACAGGTGGGAGATGCTCCCAGACATCCTCGAGCCCCATTGTCCCACGGGAACGCATGTTCTTCAAAGAGATATCAGACTGGCAAAGAGAAAAGTCTCATCAAAAGTCAAGAAAGAAAAATCACCAGAAAGAGAAGAATGCCAAAGGTCAGGTTACTTACATAACCGTCAGGGATCACTCTCGAAGAGCGATGATGCGATGACTCCCGTAACAAAGTCCGCTCATCCGTAATAGGCTCAAACGCATCAAAGGAGTTCTCACTCCCCAAAGCAAGAGGCGCCCTAGCCCTCCACTCCACATTCGCCCAATCATCAACGGTCAATCACTCCCGGTGGACTGCAGTGCTCACAAAGGCGGCCATTTCTTGAAGATCGGAATGCTAGAATTATTTGCAGAAGAATCGCAGAGAAAGAGAACGCAAAAGAAGCTGTGGAAAAAATGAGGGGATTCGCCCCCTTTATATAGGATGCCAAGCGCCATACCGATCGGCACCTCCCCCTACCATACCGATCGACACTGACCCCTTTCCTTCCCGAGGCAGCCCAAAAGTCCGTGCCACTACCGATGGCACCTATCACATCATGCTGATCGGTACCCCCTTAAAATTTCGTACAAAAATTCCCAGAAAATACCAGAAAGCCTCGAAAAATCCTCGGAAAATTCCTAAAAATCCTAAGAAGGGTCTAGAGCCTTTTTACCAAGAAAATTTCGCATTCTCTCAAGTGGAACCCCTCTTCCCCAGCGGAATTCTCAAACACCAAGTGAAAACTCCTCTCGGAAAAACTCCGGAGGATACTTAAGGATCATCTGATCACTTCCCCAGCTGAATTCTCTTACAGCACCCAAAGTAGGTTATTCCCCCTGTGAGGTCTCCTAAAAGGTTCCCCAGCTATCAACTCCCTAGCTCAGATCAAAATCACAGAGCTCTTTCTCCAGCAGAATCAAAGCCACTCTTGGGTCAGAAATGGACCCGGTCTTGGATCGTCACCTGAGTTAGGTCAGAATTGACGTCGGTCCTCGGTCGTCACCACTCTTGGGTCAGAATTGGCCCCGGTCTTAGATCATCACCTGAGTTAGGTCAGAATTGACCTCGGTCCTCGGTCATCACCACTCTTAGGTCAAAATTGGCCCCGGTCTTGGATCGTCACCTGAGTTAGGTCATAAATGACCTCGATCCTCGATCGTCACCACTCTTAGGTCAGAATCGGCCCCAGTTTTGGATCGTCACCTGAGTTAGGTCATAATTGACCTCGGTCCTCGGTCGTTACCACTCTTGGATCAGAATTGGCCCCGGTCTTGGATCGTCACCTGAGTTAGGTCAGAATTGACCTCAGTCCTCGATCGTCACCACTCTTGGGTCAGAATTGGCCCCGGTCTTCGATCGTCACCTGAGTTAGGTCAGAATTGACCTCGGTCCTCGATCGTCACCACTCTTAGGTCAGAATTGGCCCCGATCTTGGATCGTCACCTGAGTTAGGTCAGAATTGACCTCGGTCCTCGGTCGTCATCACTCTTGGGTCAGAATCGGCCCCGGTCTTGGATAGTCACCTGAGTTAGGTCAAAACTAACCTCGGTCCTCGGTCGTCACCACTCTTGGGTCAAAATTAGCCCCGGTCTTGGATCTTCACCTGAGTTAGGTCAGAATTGACCTCGGTCTTTGGTCGTCACCACTCTTGGGTCAGAATCGGCCCCGGTCTTGGATCGTCACCTGAGTTGGGTCAAAAGTGACCTTGGTCCTTGGTCGTCACCATTCTTGGGTCAGAATTGGCCCCAGTCTTGGATCGTCACCTGAGTTAGGTCAGAATTGACCTCGATCCTCGGTCGTCACCACTCTTGGGTCAGAATTGGCTCCGGTCTTGGATCGTCACCCGAGTTAGGTCAGAATTGACCTCGATCCTCGATTGTCACCACTCTTGGGTCAAAATTGGCCCCGGTCTTGGATCGTCACCCGAGTTAGGTCAGAATTGACCTCGGTCCTCGGTCGTCACCACTCTCGGGTCAGAATTGGCCCCGATCTTGGATCGTCACCTGAGTTAGGTCAGAATTGACCTCGGTCCTCGATTGTCACCACTCTTTAGGTCGTAATTGACCTCGGTAGACCGTTACCCTAAGCCCACAGATTCGGCTTTGACCCACAGAATTGGTCATCCCCAGCACACTCCTTAGGTCCTCAAAATCGGCCTCGACCCTCTGAATCGGTCATACTCCCTCAAAAGCATCATGTGGTGTCTATTCGACGGTCATTATTTATTCCAAACTCACCCATCGAGGGGCTCTGTAGACACCCCATTCTGTTACCCCCTAACTCTCCTTAGGTCCCTAGTACCTCCCTTCATCACTGTAAACTCAGGTCACGTCCCGAGTATTGACCTGAAAGCCATCGGGCACTCCCCAGCTCAATTGGACCCAAAAGTCAAAATCTTTATCTCGACTGAGACTCAATGAATCTTAAAAGGGTAATGAATACCCTTTCACCCTGTGCGCGATTTCGACTTACCGTGCGGACGAACGATTCGTTTGCGTTCGAAACCTGACCTAGAGGCCACCGAGCGCTCCCGGGATCTATTTAACCTAAATCAACTCTTCATCTCGACCAAGACTGAATTAATCATCGAAAGGCACTGAATACCCTTTCCAACGGTCCATCCCGTGCTCGATTCTGACTTTCCATGCGGACAAACGATCCGTTTGACTTTGGGAGGCCACCGAGCACTTCCCGGGACCGGTTGACCAAAGTCAACTCTCCAAACAGGGTCAAACTCTTTGGAATGTCGAACTAAATCTCCTAACCTTTCCAACGGTTCACCCCGTGCACGATTCGGACTTACCATGCGGATGAACGATCCGTTTGCGTCCGAGCGATTCCCCGTCCAATGGACCGACAAATGCTTTCGAGCCATTATTGACCCAAAGTCAACTCCCGAACACGGGAGTAGTCCAAAGGACTTTCTAAGGTCTCTAAATTACCTTTCCAACAGTATGCCCTGTGCATGATTCTGACCAACGGTTTTCCCTCGACGACCAATTTTCTGAAAAAGCCTGAAGCGCACTGCCAAACGACAGGTTCTAGACCCTGCCTATCGGCACCTGCCGATAGGCAGGAAGAGGTATATGATGATCGGCAACCACCTAGGCCTATAAAAGGAGGCCTTCACCTCATTTGCAAGGGGAGCCCAAATCTGATAAAAAACTCTCTCAACGAATCCCAGAAACCTCTCCCAAAGGCAGCGTGATTTCAACATCCAAATCCCCTTTTTACCTCCACTTTTCATCATCCTTTTCATCAAACTTGGTGAATTAAACACTCTCCATCATCATCCAAGTGCAAGGGCTGCTCTCCAAAATTCAAGATCAAGCTCCAGATCTTCAAGAAGGTCCAACTTTCTCTTAAATTCTCTTAAACTCTCAATAACTTGTTTTCTTATTTAGCACTTTTATTATCTCATCTCACACATCCTAATATACTTTTTATTTAGTATTATTGTACACCTTTTATTTTCATAAAACCCAAAAAACAAGAAAAAGAGGGTTTGCTCATAAATTCCAAGTAGGGATTCTCACACTTTTTCCACACTTTTCTCACAACTAAAACACTTTTTCTACACACACACACACACACACACACACTTACAAATAAGAGATTCCCCATTTGGATTTATGGGATAAACCCCGCCCCTCATTTTGTATGCAAACTACGTGGACTTTGATGCCTTTATAGGCTACGTAGGCGTCTCGGGGTAAAACCCAAGACTCGAGTCCTTTTTCTCACTTTTTCTCTCATTTTCTATCTTCTCTAAATCCATTTTCCTTATATTCTATATACTTTCCCTTAATAACGTATTGCTCCATATGCGTTATCGTTCCATTATAACGATCAACTTAGGGGTAATCATGTAAATCTTATTTTTCTAATATTATAACTTCCTACGGATGACTCACTTTATCTCTTCCATGATACAAGTCGAAGATTCCTACCTCCATTCTATATATACACATGCACACACATCACGGGGGGAAACAAAAGGAAAATAGCAAATATTCATGAGAGACCGAAAGGGCAGAATGGGTGCCTAACACCTTCCCATTTCGTAACTAAGTCTCCGAACCCTTCTCGAATCATATTGGTTTCGCACGCACCAGTATGTCTTTGGATGCCATCCTTCGGGGTGGCTTCCCCATTTTCTTTTGTCTGTTTTGAGTAAAATAGGCTGGCGACTCTGAATCTCTATACATTTTTACATCACAAACGATGCCGACCGAAGCGCTCCCGAGGGGGACGCACGGGACCCGAAGGATCCTTTCCACCACGGGCCCGCCCGCGCGGCGAGGATCGGGGATGGCTTCACTATATTTCATCACTTCGAATAATTTTACAAGACAATCGACTTGCAAATAACTTGATACCAGCAACAAGTATAATGTGCTAGTCTTCGAAAATCTCTAAAGAATATTACTCAGTCCAGAGCAGTCCACAGGTAGCGGTCCACCCTAGGTATCCACCGATCTGCCCTCGGTCTTTAGCCTTTTTCTTCAACCGTGATCACTCTGGTCATAAGGTCAACTATAAATAATCATATCCACAAGGTGTATGAAAAGAGATAAAACTTCATAGAGTTTCAAACTGATTCACAATAAATATTTGGGAATGTGTGTTATGAATAAAAAGTGTTTTAATCACACAAAACTTTAAATACTTTTGAAACAGATATTCCAAATGCATTCTTTCAAAAGTCTAAGAAAAAAATAAACACGAAATATATATTTATAAGAAGGCTCAAATTTTGAGGCAGTGTCACTCATGCGAATGAAAATACGCTTCATTCGAACGAGAATAGCATCTCGTTAGAATGAAAGTAAGATCGTTCAAATGAAAATACTATATCATTTGAACGAACTTTAAACGAGCCCAAACAGTATGCCCTCGTTAAATGCACATTAGATAAAATGTAAAAACGAGTCTTTTAATGCGTTAGACTTCTCGTTCGAACGAGAATGACTTCTCGTTTGAACGGAGTTAGAAAATTTGAAAAAAAATAAACATAAGGAATTTCCCCGATTTTAAACATAAAAAATATAATTTCAATTGTAATTAAAATAAAACATCCCAAAATATTAATAAATAAATTTAATATTTAAAAACTTTATACCTTCGTAAAGTTGAGAACCATGGAACTTAGAGATTTTGGAGATTCAGTTCTTCATGATGGATTGAGTCAAAGTGTAGCGGGATATGCCAAACTAATTGTAAGTCTAAGCTTTGAGCAAGGATATAAAAATTGCTCTTACAAATCTCTCCCTTTGGCTATGCCGATACAAAAATAAAATTGAAATCCAAATTAGAATAAAAAAAATTCTAAGATAAAAAATATCCTAATACCCACCCAAACCTAGAAAAATGGATAGTTACAAGATAATGATGTCTTCAAATAATGTCTTCAAATCTCCACTTCTTCTTGTTCTTCTCTTGGGATATTTGTCTTCATCGAGTGTAATGGGAATATGATATTCCAAAAGTACTTATACACATGAATCAAAGCAAATACCCTGTGATGCATCGAGTTTGACATATAAAATAAAATTCACAAAAATTCTTCCCCATAAATCAAACTCATGAAACTCCCCCCGTAATCAAACTTATGTAAAATTCCCCTTAATACCAATGACGACCAAAAGTATGTAATGTATTTCAAGATTTTATAAGTATGTGAAAACCCATTTATCTTCAACCTAACTCCATCAAAATATCACATATAGTAATTATTCTCTCAATCGTTTTGAAGAAATTAATGCTCATTTGTAGCGAAGCATCAATGTTCTAGAAAATGGCATCGCACTTCTGTTTTTATGTGCCTTTAATCTTTTTGTCTCTTTGCATTACAAATGTTGGATTTTCACTCAAAGACTTTTTCTTTCGCAACCCAATTCTATTGCTTAATATATAACAATTTTACTGAAAAAATGATTTTTTTTTTTAAATTCGAAAAATAGTTCTTACATGCACAACTTTTTATTATCTCATTTGGTTCGTTTTTAAAACAAAATTGCGATGAAAATATTATGATCAACATGTGACAGGTAAGTACAATACTCAAATAAGCTTGTACTCATGTGCATCAAAGGAGACAGGGAGTCAAGCATGTACAAAAGTTATCATCAAATCACATCGTAATGACTCCACACATTATAAAGCATATAAATGAAATGATATCATGTCTCAAAACACTATTAATTATATAGACACGTGAATATGGAATGAATGGGTGACTTGTGCATCTTTAATGTTCATCCATCGTTGGTATAAAAAAATACAAAACTCTTTTTGAATTTTTCAAAAATTTTATCAAAATAAAATCTTTTTCACTTTTTCAAAAAGAAATCGAAAATCATTTTGTATTTTTCAAAAATTTTCAAGAAAAACAATACTCTTTGAATTTTTCAAAAAAAATATCAAAATGAAAAAATATAAGTACAATGATAGTACACACTAGCAATAGGCATGTAAATTATGAACATGAAAATCATTCTATGCTAGAAAATAAGTCTCAATCTCAATCTTTAGGCCCAGAGGAGTTCTCCAAAGGAGATGACATCCTATGAAATACCTACATCAAATTTTGTGAAGTCTTGACTACATACTCTAATTGCTCTCGAAAACTAGCAAAATCTCTTAAGTGATGCGCATGAGCATGCAGAGTAATATGTGTGGGAGTGCATGTTGAAACTCGTGTATAAGCAAATCGTGGAACATACCTATATGAAACTCTTCCTAGCTTAAAACAAAACTCTATAAGGTGACCTCTTTGTTTATAATAGGAAAAAACATAAATGGGCTTAGGTTCACCTCTCTCAAAATGTCTAAGACGAGCTCTCCTAGGTAGATTAGGTCGAGGTCCATAAGGGTCTAACATAAACTCAGGAATCGACTCGAGTGCGTTATGAACATTGTATGGACGTCGTAACTCATTCCTAACCTCTTAATGTTACCTAAAGAGGAACCTAGGAGCATCTTTCCAACCTTCTTAAATGTGATTTTCATAAAAGATATCCCAATATTCTAAGTGAAATGCTAAGGAATTAAAACACAACCTTTACCAAATTTATCTCCCGAAGATTTGAATGTTGAAGAACTTGATATTCGGAATCGTCTTGATACAGGAATGTTCTTGAATACCCTTTGACGGTTGTAGTGGTATACGACATACTCAACTGATAACGAATAATATAAAATATGTCCTTATAAATCTCCCCCTATGTTTATGCCGGTAAAAAATACAAACATCTGAATTATCAAATAAAAAATCCTATACAAATCTAATAACCTCCCATGAACCCAAAACTGAAAAGGTACTAAACATGTAGGTCTAAAACTAGTCTTCAAAATCTTCAACTTCAAAATTTTAAAATTTTCTCATCAGGGTGTGCTAAATAATGATCTTCGAATCTTTGTACCTACACATATGGGACAAAGAAAATACATTCGTGACACATCGAGTTTGAAATGATATAAGAATAAATAAATCAATAATGAAATCTCCCCCATAATGAGAAAACTCCCCTACAATTCGTTCCCCCCCCTTTTTATTTGTCTGAAATAGACAAGGAAACGAATAAACAAAAATAAACATGGAGTTGTCAGGACAAACATGCATAGAAAATATGAATCAAAATACGTTCATGCAAAGGAGTAACACAAAAGCTTTCCACAAACTATTTTTATTTTTTTTTTCATACAAAAATGCACAAATAATTTTATAAAAAAAATCACACACCATGAATTTGCACTAAGACAACCAAATCATGGAAACAGAATGAATGGGTGTGAACATATTCAATAGGTAAATCAGCGCAATCAAACATCACATATGTGCACGATGAATATGTGTACTCCTAATGAATGAATCTAAAAAACGTCCTTAGGTATTAAAAGTGTTGAATTTAAATGACATTGACTCAACCCATCAACACATCAAAGTCAAGAATGATTCCCACACTAATAACGTCTAAAACTATGAATGCTTTTTCATGACGATGTCAGGACGTGCAAACCCGCTTTTCATTTCTTTCCATACAAACTCCCTCATAAATAATAATCATTATATTTTCTTTTGAGGTGGTCCTTTTTGGCATATTTATCTTTCTATTGTCTATAAATTTTTTCTTGCCCTTTTAAACGGTGGCTTTCACGACGAGTTAATTTTACACTCTCGCAGCCCTTTTCTGTGATTCACTCATCATATTTTGTTGAAATTAAATTCATCACGAAAAACGGTTTTCACATGCACTACTTTCATTGTCAAGTTTTATCGCATATGGTTCATTTTAAAGACAGAATTGAGATGACAACACTCCGACCAATATGTGATAAACAAGTATAATAATCAAATAAATTCGTGCAAGTGTTCAGTAAAGTAACTCATGAGTCAAACGTGTAGGTAGTAAAAACTAATCACATCTCAATGACTCCAAACATTGTAAAGAACAAAATGAAATGATGATGTATATCAATACACTATGAAATCATCACGTGGATATGGAATGAAATTATGACTCGGTCATCCTAAATGTCCATTCATACAAGATGCAAAAGCGAAAATAAAAAAACTCTTTTTTTACTTTTTCCAAAAAATTAATCAAAATAAAATCATTTTCTATTTTTCAAAAATAAAAAATCTAATGCAAAAAATGCATACTAGCAATAAGGAAAAAAATATCATCATACAAATCAACCTATGCTAGCAAACAAGTCTAAACCTCAACCGTTAGGTGCAGTGGAGTTTTCCAAATGTGGTGACATCCTATGAAAAAACTCCATCAAATCATGTGAATCTTGGCTAAAAAATTTACATGTTCCCTAATATGTGCAAACTCTCTCGTGTAATCATCTGGAGCATCAGGTGTGGATGTGTGTGTGTGAACATGTGTAGTAGCAAAACGTGACACATGACCCAACTTAAAATAAAACTCTCTCAAGTATCCTCTCTTCTTATAGTGTGTTCAAACATAAATAGGCCTAGGTACACCTCCCTCAAAACATCTCCTATGCACTCTCTTATCAGGTACGCGACGCCTAGGTGGGTTGGGTTGAGAGCCATGTGAAATAAACACTAAAGAGGAAACTGACTCGGGTACAACATGTGAAGTGGACGCATCATCATGACTTATTCCTCGTCTCTCATCATCACCCAAAATGGGATTGAGAACCATATTTCTAATCTTCGTAGATGATATCTCTAAGGGACTTTGACCTACATTCATATTCGAGATCACTCTCGAGTTGGGATACACGTGTCGTTAGACTAGACACCGTGTTGGTCAAATCACTTTTTTCTCGGCCTAAAGCTATCAATGTTCACTTAATGAAACATACTCTACCTAGAGATGCCTCCCTTTCGCCTCAAACTCCCTCAAAACCTCTAACTCTCTCTTCAAATCTCTCACCTTAAGACTTAACTCCTTATTTAATTTTTTAGTCTTTAAGGCCTCGGTGTGCAAATCTCTAAATGCGGTTTGGAGCTCACTATCACCCTCACTCACACACTCACTCTCAGACTCACTAGAAACACTCAAATCATCCTTGGGGGGGGGGGTCTCACGTGCACAAATATCCTCATCATCATGGGAAAAATTGGGTGTGCTCACGTGACTAACAAAAAACAGAACAAACTTCCCATTTGACAACTCATCCCCGGAATCTTTCACCTCTTCCTCACTATTGCTAAAAGTGGTTGGCATGGAAATATTTTTGCCCTTTCTCTTTGGCCTAGCTGAAATACCATTTCATCTTGCAAACTATAGAAAACATACAAGGATAATTAATTCCCTTCTCGCTACTAAAGAGATAGTGACACCTATCTGGCAGTGATACTAGGACACTATGTCGATGGCATTCGATGGTAGACTGAAAACATGACAGCCAATCCATACCAAGGATCATCTCAAAACCATCTATACCCATAAGGATCAAATCATAATCCAAGTCATAATCTCCAACCATGGTCACACATATATGATAGACCCTATCAAGAATTATAACACCACCTATTGGAAACTAAATGAAGATAGGAGGACGAAACTGGTTCATCTCTAATCCCAAACTAAAAGACAAGGAACTCAATATGAAAGAATGTGATGTGATCAATTCAAATAATGATTTTAACTATATACTGTATAATAGAATCATAATTTCAATCACTAAAGGGTTGCTGGGAGATGCAGCATGCTGTGATGTGGCATAAGCTCGCTCGGGCTTGAACCTACTAGTTTGGCCACTGGGAACCTGACCCTGCCCATGACTACCCTAACCCTGGCTCAAATGTGAACCGTCCATGCTATGTCTCGCGGGTTACTAATAACCTAAAGATAACTATTGTTGCTCTTGAGTAGGGCCTGTATAACTGGAACTCTTATCTGGCACAAAATTATAATATGTTGACTGTCTGAAGTCTGTTGAGGGAAATCCTTCTTAAAATGACCTAGGGACCCATAAGAAATACAAGTCCTATCTGTGGGGCTATGGGTATCTGATCACAAGTGCACTAGGCTAATGAAGAGCCAACCCCGATGGCAGCCTTAAGATTCACGAAAAAGACTCAAGCCCCACTTTGGGACTTCTTGTTCCCTCCAAACTTGGACCCACTAGGATCTTTATTCTTTTCCTGGATAGTCTTACTATGTTCAACATTAAGCTCTAACCATATAGCCTTGTTCACTGCAGTCCTAAAATGGGTAAATCCAAACTTATTAGAATCCACTGAATGCTTAGGTTGAGGCCCTTAACAAACAACCTCATTTTCTCAGCCTCATCTTTCTACACGACATCAATTTACCGTCACAAACTTTTAAACTTCACTAGATACTCATTTACTGAACTCTTCCCTTAAATTAACTGGACAAATTCATCATTTTTGGCATCCTTGAACGCCTATGGAAAGTACCTATTGAGGAAGGCCACCCTAAAACTTCTCCAGTTAATCATCTTAGTGGCACTGGCAAAGTAGGTGCTCCACCAACGTTGTGCTTGTTTTTGAGCTGGAACGTAGCAATTTTGACCTTGTGCACTACTGGCTCATCCAGAATTTCCATTATCTAGGTGACTTTGTCGAGCCACTCCTCAACTGCCTCGGGGTCAGCTATCCCATTAAAGGTTGGCAGGTGCATCCTCCTGAACTCCTTAAGGATAGAGGCAGAGGTGGTACTCTCAAAAGTCCCATTGTCGTTTACCCATTTATGTTGTATGAGGGAGTTGACGAGCTGACACACAACACGCTCTATGCATCTAAGCTCATTGGTGCCCGATCTACTAGCGATGTCACGGCGTGGAGGCATCTACACAAGAATAGAGAGTTTAATACACAATGATACGAAGTAAGGCAATAGTGAAAGTGATTTAAACATTAACTAAATAATTAAATATGAAAAAACTTATGAGGAAATATTACTAAGAAAAACACTCCATCACACCTGAGGATCCTATTGATCTAATACCATTTGTAGTGTCCCAACTCGGATTTGGATCACCGTTGGGTTAACCGAGTCAAGGAGTTAAAAAAGAAAGGTGAAAGTCCATTTACTTTATTTAAGAAAGTCCTTTAATTTGCTTCCTTATTAAGAACTAAATTTGTCGTTTTTAACTTGAGAAAATAAGTGATCACTTTAAGTAATTAGTTAGTTTACAATACTTATTTATAAAAATCCAATTTAGTCCGCAATGCTAATTAAATAGGAAATGAATCACAAGTATCCCTATATTATTACAAGCCATGACCAAAGGCCAAAATAAAAGTGTTCAAAAGTTCTAAACTTATCGATATTCCAAACCATTATTTTATTAAAATGATGGAGATCTAACGACATTCGTTGCCCTCTGGGGCCATACTAGCATTCCTTTCGACGTCCCTACTTGTTGTACCTGGGGGTGTGGTGGGGTTTTTTTGATTTGGCATAAATATTTCATATTTATCCCCTTAATTTTGGCATTTTTACGATTCCATGGATTGTAATTAAATTTGATTTATCATATTTATGCTACTAATCCTATTCAGCAAGTATTTCTTGTTTTAGGTATTTTTATCTTATTTGATAGGTATTTTATGCAAGCAGATACGAGAGGAAAACCCAAACTAAGAAATAAATGAAGAAAGGGAAGATTGAGGGCAAATACGTAATTTTTCAACCCGAAACCAGATGCAGAGCTAAAGTAAAAGTGACGAACTTGAAGCAATGAGCATAGTGGAAGAAATGGAACCCAAATCTGAGTTACGATAAATAAGATATGCACGTTTGAAGATGAGAATAAAATTCATGGTCAAAAGACAAAACTCAGAAATTCACCTTAGGCGAACCGGTTTGTGGTGAAGTCGAATCGATTCGATTGATTTGTTTCACAAATTTTATTTTTTATCCTATTTTTTAGCCAAGAGTTGTATGGTTTGGAACTACTTCCAAAACGACTCAAAGTCATTGTAACATTAGATTAGGGTGCTTTAACTTTAGTTTTTCATAACTTTTAAAGGAGTTTTGAGAGGCAAGAAGGAAAAGCAAAGAGAAGAACGTTAAGAATATTAATTTATTGTCATCATTGCATGCAATCTCAATATAAGTATTGTTTTCTCTCTTCTTTCTTTTAAGATTACATCTTTTCATGATATTCCCTTCTTATTCCAAATTTTTGCTTTTTTTATATGTTGTTTTATGTTAAATTTTTCATCATGAATTCATGCAAAGTAGAAATCTCATGTGTAGTTAATTTCTCCATATTCGGCTTGATTTTTAGAGGGTTAGGGTAGATGAACATAACCTAGGTATTATGGATGAATACTAAATTGGACATAATTAAATAAATAATTGTGAGGTTTGATACTTTATCGGAATAACTGTTGTTGACCTTTTAACTTCATTTTCCATAGGTAATCGGAGTATTTAAGGATAGAATACCTGTGTTGATGTTAAATTAATTTTTGACCAGATATTGGGCGGAGTAAAATCCTCATATGTTTAGCACTTAGATAAATTTTGTAAGGACAAGTTTTCAATAGAGTCAATTTGTAGCATTGGCTATTTCTGTTGGACAAAACATTTAGGGTCATTTAATGTCATGTTACTCTACTTGATGAAGAATTTGAGCATCCCACAGTTCAACATTCACAAGTCCTCATCTCATCATCCGATGCTCGCTTTCCTAAATGGTATATGATCCAATTATTTTATACTTTGTTAGAGACAAATTTTTTAATTGTTACATGCTTCTTGGTAAAAGTTTTCTATGTCTTTTGGCTATTTAAAGTTAAATTTTAATATTCTAAAATTAAAAAGGTCGATCAAAAGCGTTCGTTTTAATGTGTGTGTTCGAAAACATGAGAAAAATTCCTTCTTGGATTTCCCTACAATGTCGTTTGATATGTCGTTTAAACAACCCTTCTCACATTGTCATTCAAATGACTTCGGATAAGATCCTTATTGGATTTTTCCTGAAATGTCGTTTGAAGACTCGTTCCAACGACATTCCGTTAGGTCATTCGAATAAGCCAGTTCAGTCATTCGAACGAGGGATTTATTTTTTGAAAAATATAGTTTTTCCCTCTAACCTTCTTTTTCCACTACTTCCATCTATGAAATTACTTTGGAGCTCGAGAAAATAGAACTTTTAGCCCTTGCACTTTAGAAGAAAAATATTTTCATTTTTCAAAAAGTCTCTAATATTTTATGTGGTCTTTAGAATTATCTTTCAAGAACCAAAAACCACAAATTCATCCTCTTACACATTCTTCTCGGCATGGGTGCCGTGGACCTCCCCACGAGTTGATTTTGGAGATAATGCTTGGCTTTCGGTGGATACAGAGACACAATAATGTTGTGTAGCATGTTGGATTTACACGTACTATAGACAGAGGTATTAAAAACGACATAACATGTCTTGTGGAGTCAAGTCTGTAAGTCTTGTGTGTTTTCTTCTAAAAACTGTATTCATAGTGGGTTTTGCCTAGGTCTGGCCGTCCGATATTTTTCCCATTTAGTTTTTCCTCGTAAATCAACCTGACGTGGTTGTGATTTTTCTTTACGCACTTGTTATCACGCATGCTAACATAGGAACTTAGTAATCAAAACTAAAATTTAGACAGTATTAACCTACTGGCCTTATTGTAATTTGTATTCTATGTTGTTAATTTGTTTAAAGTAGTGCATTTAACAAATTGAACTGAATTCATATAACCCTATAACTTCAAATTGGTATCAGAGCTCACATACTTCCTAGGTCTTCAAGTGCGTCAACCAGATAGAGGGATATTTTTAATTAAGGATAATGGTGCTATTACATGTATGCAAAAAATCTTGTGAAGAAATTAAATCTGGACTCTGTTAAGTATGCACGTACTTCAATGACTTCATACATTGAGCTTAGTAAGGACACCAAAGGAAAAGATGTAGAGTACACTCTTTTTAGGAGTAGGTAGTTTACTCTACTTAACCGCTAGTCATTTAGATAGTTCCTTTAGTGTAGGGGTTTGTGTCCGTTATTAAACCGCCCCAAAAGAGTTCCATTTACTTTCCACTAAACGTATTATCAAATATGTTATTGGGACCTTATCGTTTGAAATTTGGTACTCTTTCGACACTAATGATTATCTATCAGCATATTCGAAAGCCGTTTGGGCAGGATACGTTGATGGTCGTAAGAGCACCTCATGCATATGTTTTTATTTTGGTAGTGCACTTGTCTCATGGATAAGCAAGAAACAAAATTCCATTTCTTTATCCATGATAGAGGTAGAATACATAGCCACCGAGAGTTTTTGCACTCAACTCATTTGGATGAAGAAAATGTTGGAGGATTACGGTATATCATAAGGCACAATGACTATTTATTGTGATAATACGAGTGCAATCCATATTTCCTGAAATCCCGTCCAATATTCTAGAACAAAGCACATTAGGATTAGAGATCACTTTATTCGAGAGTTAGTTGAAGAGAAAACTATTTTCTTAAGCCTTGTAACAACCGATCGTCAATTGATAGATATCTTTACCAAATCTCTAGATTCCCTTAGATTCGAGAATCTTAGGAAATCCATTGGGGTTTGATCCATTGATTGAGTTTGGAGTCGTATGTCTAGTATAGGTTGAGCCTCATGTCTATCTCTTTACCTATCAACTAGATTATATTTTCGTACATATATTTTCAAAAATTCCAAAAATATTTTCATTTTTTTTGTGTGTATAAATGCTTTCATAAAACTTTTGTCCATATAGGTTATGTGTGTGAGATTTTTGGATCACTATTTCATTTCGTATTCATGTGTCTTTCGATGAGTTGCTAGTCCAAATTTCGTCTCACTTGTGCGCTTTGATGCTTGTTAATGATATATTCTTCTATGATTGCCTCATATCATGGCCTTTCATGCACACACCTATCACGAAATCTTAAGGATGCCTATGTCACTTTACATATGCTAAGTGAAGTAAAGTGTTGTCTTATCAATTTTGTCACATAAACTTATAAGCAATTGGAAATATAATTATTCATGTAAGAGCCATTGCTCGGATTGAGAAAAACAGAAAACAAGTATCCGATAAAGTTTTATTTAGTAATGGAATCGGGTTACGAAAGACAAGTTGTCTTTGTATGAATAAACACCATTTGCAAATAGAAAGAGGGAATAAAGTATTCATGGAATAAAAAATTGAAAATTGCCAAGGCCAATATGTAGCATGCAACATATTGTGCAAAATTATAAAAAAAATATATGCTTTTATGGGAGACATAGGTTGAAGATCAATGGGTTTGCATAATAAACCATAACATTTCTTTTTAACGTGACATTATTTTCCAAAGAATTATCAATCTTCTAAGCATTTTCTTTTTGTGGCTAGTGTCTAATTATACTCCCCGTATTTATGACATGGTTGATATGACTGTATATTGTGTAGATATATTGTTTGGAATTTTGCACTTGTGCATTGTCTTAGGCGATGCTCTCACTTGTATTGTTCACACCCATTCATTATGTTCCCATAGTTCGAGTATTTCAACACTACCTAGGACAATTGAAAATAAAAAAATTCTGGGTTTTCAACCTTGTTAGGGCTTTATACTCTTTAATTTTTTCAATTTTTTCCGTTTTATTTGCTTTGGAAATGTTTGAAATCTCGTTCGAATACCCGTTCAAATGAGATTCTAACAACCCTCTCCCCAATAAATCCCTGAAATCTCATTTGATTTATCGTTCGTATGCCTTTCTAACGACATCGTTCGAATGAGATTCCCATATTCTCAACCATTTGTCTCCATATTCACACATATAAAATCCTTCACTTCCTAAAGCCATTTTCCATTTCTCATAGAGTTGTGGTGGATTTCTAAAGCTTCATTTTTTAGGTATTCTTTTCCATCCCTTATCTAGTACATTTTACTATTTTGATTTGAGTATATATGTTTTGGGTATTTTTTTTTATATGAAACACTTCGATGGTGTTTATTTCTCATCATTGACCCATTTCATATAAACTCAACATTTTCTTTGGGGCTATGTCTATAGTTTATATATCTTTTGATACATAATTTTTTTTTCATAAAAAGTTTATCTTTGCCCCGGTTAAATGACATATCTCATAAAGTTTTGACATTATTTTTATCAAAAAAATTTGTTGTAAAAAATCATGGAATTTAATTTACATTATTTTATTAGTTATTTATTCTCATATTTATGATATTCTAATGGAGGATGAGATTTCTTGTTATTGTTTTTGGTTTTTGGTGTTGTGGTGGTTTGGCCAGTTTATATTTAGTCATCTTTTCCATTTTTCTAATGTTTAGAACTCGATGACCTAGGCGTGTGCCGCCCCTTCAAATGAGGGATGTTGATTCGATGAAGAAGTTTCAATTATAAATCTTAATCTTCTATGGGGTACACATGCAAATAACACACTCTTACACATCCTAGGGTTCCCTACTAGGTCTATTGTTTGAGAAAATATTATAAACCTAGTTTCTCTGTAAGGGACCATAGTTTTCACTTGTCTAGTCACCCGTGGTGGGATCCCATGTTCAGTCTTTGTGACCCTATCTATCCCGATTTTATTAGAGAGTTTTTATTTTCTATGCTCGTAGCAGAGAGAGTTCTAGTCACAGATGTACATGGTAGGGAGGTTGTTATCACTATTGACTCCATGGCCTATTTTATCAATTTACCCTGAGTGGCCAACCGTACCTTCCCTTGGCCTAAAAATTCTAGACCTTCCTCTGATGTTATTTTAGATACCATCTTTCAGCTGATTCAGTCGAGTTCTGCCATTTTTTGTTATAAAAATCCCAAGTCTGATTTCATGATCCTTAATTGGATCATTTATGCGTACCTCCTAACATTTGCAAATGATACTCAGATTTCACCGGACCATGTGAATCTGATGTATGCAATTAGGATTGGGATTTCTATTTATCTTCCTTATTTTATTTATGGAGTTCTTAGAGTCGTTCGTATGTCACCTTCTGTGCCTGTTCGACATGCATTTCCTTTTGTAGTTCTAGTCACTCGACAGTGTTTGGATCTTGGTTGCCCCCTTACTCCTTCGATTATACACTCGACCCAATATCAAACCATCGATAGTTCATCCATAGGTTGATCCCATGGTCATCTTCCTAAGGATACACCTCATTCTACTCCATCCGACTCAAAGTCATCCCAATCTATTGCCTCACCTACTCTATCTCAGTCTCGACCTTCTACCTCTCCCCGTCATCCATCTTTAGAGTTGGATGAGCTTATGTTGATGTGTTTTTAGGTTGAGAAAATAAAGAAGGAGCGCTATCAGGACTGCGCTATGATGCAGGAGTTCTTTGCCTTCATGCAGAGGTATAGGTAGCTAGTTGAGGAGGCCCATGCCCATAGAGAAGAGGCTCGGGCATGTAGAGACTCCTTCATGATGCAGAACTTTGAGGAGATCCATAAAGCTGAGATACGGCATGGTGTAGTATCCATTGTTGGTGATGAGACCCCAGATGACGATCCTAATGATCTAGCACAGTGATCTTTGTTTAGGCAGTTATTTGTTTTGTGCATTTGTGAGAGAGAGCTTTATATTTCTTTCAGTTGCACTTTCATTTGTACCGAATATTGGTTTTCCATTTCCCTTTCCTATTTTTAGATTTAGATATTGCTTATTCACTTTGGATATTATTTTGGATTAATGTTAATCATCTCTTGCTTCATTTTATTATATATCATTATTATGGATGATTTTCAATTCATTTTATGCTATAGATGTTTCTTTCCCATGCTAGTGTTTTCATGTTATCTGTATTGGATTATTCTATATGCACTAATATTGCAGGAATATTTTATCCCTTTGTCTTTACCGGGCAAAAAGAGGAGAGCATGTTTAGGGGGAGTTTGTAATTTGATTTAATTATTTCCCCAATCGTTTTATGGCTTTGTTATTTCATTTGTGTAGGTTATTTCTTTATATGTCATATTATTACCTACAAGAGCTTTACATTGCAGCTTTATTGTCAGTCTAGTCGGCTTATGATTGGCTTGACGACCTAGCTTATGATTGGCTTGACGACCTAGCTTAGCAAATTACCCCGAAATAGCCAAAGGGGGATACAAAACATTTAGGATCATTTAGTGTCATGCTACTCTACTCGATGAAGAATTTGAGCATCTCGAAGTTCAACATTCACAAATATTCACCTCATCATCCGATGCTCTCTTTCCCAAAATGTATATGCCCCAATTATTTTATACTCTATTGGCGACAAATTTTTTAATTGTTACATGCTTCGTGGTAAAAGTTTTCTAAATCTTTTTGGTCTTTAAAGTTAAATTTAACTTTCCAAATATAAAGAGGTCGTTCAAATGAGTTCGTTTGAACGTGTGTGTTCTAACGACATTAGCCGAATTCCTTCTTCGATTTTCCAGAAAAGTTGTTTAATATCTCGTTCGAACAACCCTTCTCACATTGTCGTTCAAACAACTTCAGACCATATCCTTATTGAATTTTTATTGAAATGTTGTTTGAAGACTCGTTCCAATGAGATTTTGTTATGTCATTCGAACAAACTAGTTCAGTCGTTAGAACGAATGGTTTATTTTTTGAAAAAATATAGTTTTCCCCCTAACCTCCCTTGTCCATTACTTCCATCTTTGAAACTACTTTAGAGCTCGGGAAAAATAGAACTTTTGGCCTTGCACTTTAGAAGAAAACATTTTTGCTCTTTTTAAAAAGTCTTATTTTATGTGATCTTTTGGATCATTTTTCAAGAATTAAAAAACACAAATTCATCCTCTCATACATTCATCCCAATTTGGGTGCAGTGGACTTCCACACAAGTTGCTTTTGGAGACGGTGTTGGGCTTTCGATGGATACCAAGACACAAGAGTGTTTTGCAGCGTGTTGGATTTACACGTACTACGGAAAAAGGTATTGAAGACGTCATTAACGGGTCTTGTGGATTCAAGTATGTAAGTCTTATGTGTCTTCTTTTGAAAACCATATTCCTAGTGGATTTTATCTAGGCCTAGACGCCCAAATTTTTTCCCATTTGGGTTTTTCTCGTACATCGGCACATTGTGGTTATGCTTTCTCTTTACAATATTGATATCATGCATGCTCACGTACGAATTTAGTAATCAAGAGTAAAATTTGGAAAGTATTAACCTACTAGCCTAATTGTAATTTGTATCATGTGTTGTTAATTTGTTTGAAGGAGTGTATTTCACAAATTGAACCGAATCCATATAACCGAGCAACTTCAAATTTTAAGGTTTTCACTAGAATATATATATAATTACCGACAATTCGGGGGAGTGTATTCCATCCCCACTTTATCACATATTTTATTTCTAAAACTCAAACAAATTTAGTCTTGCATTTAGTAGTTAGTTTGCATTCATTAGTTACTTTTCATTGGTTTATTGGACTTTGCATAAACAACCGTCATCACCTTTCTTATTTTTGTTAATGAATCAGATTTTGGACGTGTTTTCATAATTGACATCATGATCATCGTCTTATTCCTTGAGTTTGACACCCGACTTACCAGGATATTAATTGAGAGACCGACTTACACTTGAGATGTAAATAAACGTGTTGCACAAACTTTTTTAGGCGCCCCAAGTTTTTAGCGCCATCACCGGGGACTATGTAGACACTCTAGGTTATGTCGATTTAATCTAAGAAATTGACTCTAAATCCTAAAAGGACAAAAAATCATAAATACCAAAAATCCAAACAAATAAATTCAAAAGATCTAAAAATATCCAAAAAAATAAGAAAAATAAAAATAAATATAATAATATTCTTTCGAGCTTTAAATTGAAAATACTCAACCCAATCCTAATTCAAATCCCAATCCACCTACGGTACACGAGAATCCTATAGTTGAACTCACTCCTACTATCCCTCGTGCTCCGAACTCTCCAAAATTTTGGGTACCACCTCCTACACTGCATAGTCACACCATGAGTCATATGTCTACGAACCTTGGTGAGAAAAGTGTTTCTTTAAGTGTTAATGTGATGTCTGATCACACTAGTTTTAGAACGAGTGATGGAATGATTTCGTATAACCCCATAAGAGACCTCTTATACCCCGAGCAAACTGTTACTCCGGGATGCATTATATTCCCATATAATGCGGGGCAGTTTTACTTTAGTAATGGGATAATTCAGATTCTCCCAATGTTTCACAGTATGGAGTCGAAAAAGCCATACCTCCACATTACAGAGTTAGAGGTGGCGTGCAAGACATTGAATGATCAAATGTGCCCCCAAAGCATAGTGTGCCTCAATATTTTCCCTTTATCTCTTAAGGATGAGGACAAGACTTCTCTTTGGTCCTTATAACTGTACTCAATAGGCACGTGAAGGATATGCAAACTAAGTTTCTCTAAAAGTTCTTTCCCGCACATAGGACTAACACTATTATGGCTCAAATTCAGACCTTTAGGAAAATCGAGAATGAGGCCTTTGATTAGATGTTAAGAGAGGTTTCATGAGTTAATTAACATGTGCCCACACCACGGTTTTGAGAAATGGAGACTCATCCACTACTTCCATTGTGGGCTAAGATTATGTTCCAAATAACTCATTGAGACTATGTGCCCGGATGATTTCTTAAGGTTAGATGCAGAGGCCCACTTTAAGTATGTTGCCAAGACTACTCAAGCGTGGGACACATCAGATCCGAACACCCGACCCAAAGCTAGACAGATGTACATGGCCCCTTCCTCACTCGAACTCTATCAATTGGATAAGGAAGCCGAGTTAAAACTCCAAATCAATCAATTATCCAATAGGTTAGAAGACGTGATCGAGTCTAGGGGGAGACATGTATCCGACTCCACTCAAGCAATTAAGGAGGAGATGTGCATAATTTGTGAAGCGAGACATTAAATAAAGGAAAGTCCTACAATTCCTGGCTACAAAGTTATGCTATAAGAGAAAGTTGAGGCGGTGGGAGCCTATAAGGGTAATTTTAATTCCCCTCAAGGGAATTACTATAACCCTCCTGGATAAACCATCCTGATTTTAATTACAGTCTACAAAATGCAGTGATGAACTCGAATCAACATGTTTCCCAACAGCTGGCACTAATCCCACCTTACCAACAAGCACCACATATGCAAGCATCCCCTTCCGCGCCTTATATATTCCCACAAGAAAAGAGTCTCGAGGACACTTTATCCCAATTCATGCAAATTCAGTCAGCCATAAACTCTCAAAAAGCATAAAATTTTGCCGACTTAAAGGCGTCGTTGTCTAAGTTGCAATCTTCCCTAAGTGTCCAAGAAAAGGTCAGGTTTCCCACGCAAGGCCAAAGACCTCCCCAAGGTCGAAATTGTGTTAGCTCTAATATCGACGAAAATAAAGAGCAATGCCAAGCAATTACCACTCTACGTAGTGGGAGAGTGTTTGACTTGTCACCACCCCACACGACGGGCAAAATGACAAGGAGGTTTTGCTCGGGACAAAAGAAGTTGAAGATGCCTCCTTAGACAAGAGTGACAAAGATGACATAGTTAGGACCGAGGTGGTACTGAAACCCCCTAATGCCACTCCTTACCCTCAACGGTTGGTCCCTCCTTCTAAAGGGGCCTCTTGTGACGATATCATAGAAGTGCTTAAGCAAGTAAAGCTTAATTTACCTTTTCTCGAGGCAATCAAGCAAATTCCCTCATATGCAAAGTTTCTTAAGGACTTTCTAACGGTGAAATGTAGGTTAAAGGTAAAGAAGAAGGTGTTCGTAGCATAAAACATAAGTTCAGTATTTTTGAGCGACCTCCCACTGAAGTATAAAGATTCGGGTGCACTTACCATTTCGCGTACCATTGGACAGAGTAAAATTGAGAGAGAGTTATAAGATTTAGGGGCAAGTATTAATATTTTCTCTTGCTCCATCTATAGACAACTTGATTTGGGGGACCTTAAGCCTACAAAATTACTTTCCAACTCGCGAATTGTTTCATGAAGATATCTTGGGGGATTATTGAGGATGTGATTGTCCAAGTTGACACATTATATTTCCTGGTAGATTTTTTCATTTAGGATATGAAGCCCTCCTCCCCCTCGAACCATTATCTTCCTGTGATCCTTGGCCGCCCATTCTTAGCTACGACTAATAATTTGATTAACATGTGAAATGGGAAAATGTAACTCACGTTCGGGAACATAACACTGGAAAATAATATGTTCAACATCACCAATAAAATGGGTTATGAGGAAGAGTTACACGAGTCAGATCTTATAGAGGAGGTAGTATGCGAACCTTTTGAGGGTAATCACACTAGGTATACGTTAGAGGCGTGTCTTGTTACGATGAGAGAGAGCGATAATGAGTACACCAATTTTGAGTGATAGGTGAGGGAGATGAGAGATTTGTTGGATGCGAGTGAGAGAGATGAGGACGTGAGAGATAAAAGACGGGTCTCTCAATTTGAGGAACTACCATCGATGGAATCGCACATAGTTCCCTTTGATGAGAAATTTCCTACTCTCGAATTGAAAAATCTTCCTTCTAACGTCAAATATGCTTACTTAGTAGAGGATGAGGCATATCTTGTTGTTGTCTCCTCGAGCGTAAACAAAGAGCAAGAGGGAAAACTTATGTCCATTCCGAGGAAGTACTGAATTGCTTTTGGTTGGAGCATCACGGATTTGAAGGGTATAAGTCCTTTAATTTATACCCATAAAATTCACCTTGAAGAGTACGTGAGACCCTCTAGGGAGATGCAAAGGAATTTCAACCTAACGATGAAAGATATCGTAAGAGTAAAAATTGTAAAGTTATTGGATACGGGCATCATTCATTCCATCTAGAAAAGTAAATGGGTGAGTCCTATTCAAGTCGTCTTGAAGAAGTTAGGAATGACAGTGGTCGAAAAATCAAGGTGGAACTTATCCCAAAATGTGCCACCATCGGTGGCACATTTTCATTGACTACCAAAAGCTCAGTTCGAGCACTCGAAAGGACCATTTCCATTAAACCAAAACTAGAAACTTTTCACGATTAAAAACCTTGACAAGGCAGACTTGTCAAGGTAAAAAATTATGACAAGTTTTGGGGTGACAACTCTTTTGTCACGGACTTGCCACGATCAAAGTCCATGAAAAGAAGTGTACTTATCACGGACTTTGATTGCGACAAGTCCATGACAAAGGAAATTTTTTCACAAACATTGACTGTGACAAGTCCGTGACAATACTGGAAAGATTTTAAAAAATAACTACTGGGCAGTATGGCTACTGCCACTGCCCAACAGTATATATCTCAAGAAACATACATCAATTCATAAAAATTAGAGCGATACACATTAATTCAATCATACTATCAAAGAATAATGATAAAAAATATTCAATATTCATAATCTACCAACAAATACGAATGAAATTAATACAAATTATTGTCATGGGGTTGTGTTTTTAACAAGTCTAAGGAGGAAGGTAAGTCACACTACATAAAAATTGAGACAACGGTCAATTTTTTGAAAGTCCTACTGTTCGTCCAACCACAAGGGTTCGTTCTCTTTTTCAGGCACAATATGAGTGATGCGAACCCTTGCCTCAATTAGTTGCAACACAGGTCCATGAATCAAACTACCCGGGTGTGTGTCTGGATCCCTCAACCCCCTAGATATGGACTTTCCACTCCATGCGTCTGCTATATACACACTCAGGCAGCCAGTTATTGACATAGGCCATTCAACGATGCTAAATGTGGAGAATGGATAATATGGAGGTGATGAGTAGGTGGGCATCTATGAGGGGGTGCCCATCGGAGGTAAGGTAAAGAGAGATGGAGAAGTCATGAGATGGACCCCAACAGATGGTTCATGTACTTGAACATATTTTGGATCATAGCCTCTAACCCTTTTAACTTATCTCCATGGGTGTCCACGTTATGAGCCAATCTAGTGTTTCTCATCTCTATCCTAATGAGCTTTGACTCCCCCACTCGAGAGTTCACCCCCTTTTTCTCCCCTTGTGATTTTCCCCGAGCACTTAGCTCAGTGCGTCCATAGCCAAAGATGCCTTGACAACATTAGACTGGGAGTTGTGCACTTCCTTAAGCTTTGTCTGAAACGAAAAAAAAATGTACATAATTAGTTAAGTCAATAAAATAATTATAACGTAATTAAAAAATTAAAAAATTGTAAGATATTTTTATAAATTATAATTGTGCCTGCCACGCTTGGGTACACCTCCATATCCTTTCCCTTGTTTGTCTGAATTCCCACATAGGCATTGAGCCTATGTGACCTACCCTCGGGGCCACTCCCCGTCTCCTAAAATAAAACAATGCAAAATTAGTAAGTAATACAAAGTAATGTTAAATTAGAATAACATCAAAGTAAAATGAAAGAAAATTAAAAACATATCTTCTTGTGCTCCACAGTGGCGTAAGATGTACGCTCGGAGTAGTGCATGACTACCTTTTTGGCCCGGTTTGTCCTCCCCAATTGATGAGAGCACAACTACTGATCCTAGATCTTATTGTCGATAAACTACTTCCATCTTGCCAATGAGATTGGCTCTTTAGATGGTTCCGCATCCTTAAGCCTCAATATGGACTTCTGGTCCTGGCCAAAGTACTGTGCTCACATGTTTTTCCTCCACGTATTGTATTAATCTCTAAATTGTTCGAACATGGTGTCACGTACATTTGGGGGAAAGACAAATTATTCATGTCAAATAAATACAAATAAAAAAGAAAGTAAGTGTTAATTGTGTTTAAATTATAAAATATAAATATAAAATAAAAATAAAGTGAGTAACTACCTGTAGTGCCCTCTAGATGGCCATTTTGAGCTCGACGAGCACCTTCCTCTAACTATGTACCTCGGGCTGACAATCATCTTGAGTAAGTCAAGGGCCCTATCCTGTAAGGTCATTTTGTTCTCGACGAGGGATCCCAATTTTCCCCATTTTAGGGGCCTAGTGGTAGACGAGCCTTCCTCACCTCCACTACCCTATTGCCCTGATGAAGGCATTTCTTGCAAAAATTGTTGTTATTAGTACAAACATGTATATGAGAAAATGATCAATCTAAATGAATAAAAATATTAGACTATCATCTGATAATAACAAAGCACTAGAAGAATTCAAGTTAACGATATTATAAGAATATAAATAATTGGAATACCTATTGCAAATCGAAATATTGTTTCAAATTAAGGTCATGTCATAGACTTTGAATTAATTCCTTAAATCCAAATTAACATATTCACTAACCAAAAAACAAATTTTGATTCGAATCCATAGATCCTAATTAAGTCTAAATGAATTAAAAGCATCAAAATGTCGTCCGATAATAATAAATCACTGAAGAATACACATTAATGGTTATTACAAATAATTGGAATACTTATTACAAATCTAAATTTTTTTTCAAATAATTATAATACTTGTTATAAATCTACAAATTATTTCAAATTCGGGTTATTATCTAAAATGGATTGATTTTCGGTAGGAGCAGCCAAGTCATCCACACTAGTGGTTAGATGCTTTGGTGCGCGTAGGATAATCGACCATGACTCATTATTGATATACTCCGAGTAAAACACTTACTTGGACGTTTAAAAAGCACAAAAAAATGGCTCTTATCTCACGTGCTCGTTGCTCTTCAACTTGGATAAGTCAACTATAACCAAATTGGTACCGTGATCAACTTTACATCACCTAGTCTATTTTTGTCACCCATCCACTCTTTTTATAGAGGATGTCCAGTCACATCTGCTACAAACAATCACATATTATGAGTAAGAAGCGTATATTCATGGATTAGTAAAAATAAAAGTGTGAAAATTTTGTTTATAATAAATGATTTACAACAAGATTGACATTTCATCTTTCGGTGTTATATTATAAAAACAACATGAATCATATTTCCCCCATCTCCTCTAAAGGTGAGTGGTCCTATCCCATTCAAGACTGCATATTTTTATAATATACTTAGTAGCTCATCCACATTGTTCCAATTTGAGAAAAATTCGACAACATATTCCCATAGTTCTCTAAGTAAACGATATACATTCGCAAGTGTAAGTGTTATTTCATTTTATCAATTGAAATAGTAATTAACACCGCATCATATAGTATGTACCCAAAGAACATTAATAGATGGTATCAGAACTTTCCCTAAAAGTAACAAGTTTAAGCCACTAAGAATATTATTATATATAAAATTTGTCATACTAAATTGTCCAAGAAAGACAATTCAAGAGTCTCATTACAGGGGTAATGACTCTCGAACGGGTCTAAGGGCTATTAAATGTATATGCATAAGAACTAGAAGGCTAGTATATATGCGCACTATATGTAATTTAAAGTAGTTATAAATTATTATAGTAAGTATGTTTCATTTATTCGGTAGTAATGTTTATAGTGAAGATTTATACATAGTTATGTTTCATTTTGCATTATTAATTGTTTAACAACAAGCTTTTAAAATTTATAGTATGCTTTATTTCTATCTTATTTATAATCGGTAGAATCACAATCCTAAATGTTAGAAATGACCAATCAACAACAATTCAAGAATCCCAAACAAAAATTCAGATAATAATGAGAAATATTAGAAATGTCTATGGCCAACCAACTCAATGGCCATCTAAATGTTCAAATCCACCAATCAACAACAATTCAAGAATTCTAATAATGTGAAATATTCAATATATGAGAAACATTTTAGCGCAATAAGGTGACATAATTTTTAAATTAACACAATAATAAATAAGGTGACATCATTTTTAAATTAGCACTATAGATAATAAATTAGCATAATAAATGAATAATACATTAGCACAATAAATTATAAAAATTAAATAAGTGCATTCGTTTGTGTGTATGTTCGAAATTATTTTTAAGGTTTTAAATTAATTTCATTTGTATAAATATTTCTAGGTTTATTTTTAGGGATTTTCATGTTAGGGTTTTCATTTTAAATTATTTTAGGGTTTTCATTCTAGGGTGTGTATGTGGTGTGGTGTGTGTGTGGTGTGCGTGTGCGTGTGCGTGTGTTTCTGGGGGGTGAAGGAGATAGATAGATAGATAAATAGATAAATAGAGATAGAGATAGAGATAGAGATAGATGGATAGATAGATAGATAGATAGAGAGAGAGAGAGAGAGAGGGTCACCGAAAATAGATTGTTCTCAGAGAGATGTTGTTGTTGCCAAAGTATATATATATATATATATATAGGGAGAGGGTCACAAGTGGACCAAAATAATGGAATTTTTAATGGACCTTAACAAAAAACACATAATAACACATTAATTTTAATTTCTATAGTGTAATTGGTCCGCGCCAGGGGCACCCGAGACCACACCTTCACCCCACTAATCCCCCACCACCACCACCACCCCCCCACCTCCCCAACCACCACCATCACCATAGCAGCCCTTGTGGCAGCCCTTATGACAGCAGGGCTGCCATGGGGGTGGGGGTGGAGGTGGGGGTGGGAGGGTGGGGGTGGGGTGAGGGGGGGGTGGGGGATCGACCGACACGCGTATTTGGTGCCGCTGGCGCAGACCAATTACACTATAGAAATTAAAATTAATGTGTTATTATGTGTTTTTTGTTAAGGTCCATTAAAAAGTCCATTATTTTGGTCCACTTGTGAACCTCTCCCTATATATATATATATACATATATATATATATATATATATATAGAGAGAGAGAGAGAGAGAGAGTTGTGTTAGGGTAAACTGAAATGAGGGTCTTCGAACTGTTTGTAATAAAAAAACTTGTCACGATCATGTCAAGGACTTTAACCATAAGAACTTATAAATTTGTCACGGTCAAAGTCCGTAACAAGACTATGACAAGTTTACTGTCATTGTCATTGACTGTCGATGATACTAGAATGTGTACCACCAGATCAAAGTGATGAGTGAGCTTATACCGGTACGACAATGGCAGTAAGTAAGCAATATAACAGTGAAGAGAGAGGGATATGAGGCAAGGAGGAACAACACCTTGATTTAAGTAGTTCAGCCTATTGAATGCCTACATCCAATGTGCGGTGTGTGAAATCCACTAGAAGAGGCTCTAATGGCCCTAGATACAAGCACTTTAGATTTTCTCACTCACTAAACAATTTGACAGAGTTCTGTTATGGTTGCTAATTATCGATCCTTTACGATGTAGAAGCTAAAGTGTATTTATAGTGCCTTGGGGGAGTAATGTACCCCTAAGCATATAATCAACATGTGCATGAGGAGGCTCCCAATAGCTAGTTAACACATGTCCTTCACACATGTAACTAATTATGATGAAATATTCCCTCACGTGAGAGAATAATCCAATTGTAATAGACTTGTTCACGTGGGATATTCCATCTTGGAACCTTTTACTGCTCGTATTGTAGGTGTTGTCTAGAGAGGTCTCAGACTAGCTGAATGTGAGGTTACTAATGTGAGAATGAGGCTACTGATGTAGTCTCAGCCGAAGGCGATAGGACGATACGTGCTATACAAGCCATTACTAGGTGTTGGATGGAGTAAAGGACGAGACATGTCTTCGATGATGAAGTTCTCCCCTTAGGTTTTGGCCCACAAGATGACCGAGGTTGTGGATGATGAGGCTGACCCCATCTGGACGAGTCTTGGGTACTACCCAAATAGGGTCCTTTGGTAACTCAACTGCGAAACCTAACGTCCCTCATCCTAGGATGAGGTCACACTTTGTCATATCAATCACCACCGATCCCCCAGCCATCTATGTGAAGCGGTGGCTAGGGGATACGAGTCAGTCCAATCTTTTTTGTGATATGCTCAGAGTGGTAAGTGTCTTAGTTCTGATTAGTAGCGTCTGCCCCAAATTGATTTGACGGCTAAATGTTTGGGGCTTTGTGCCCTCAATGATGGGCATTGGAAATTGAACCTAATCTTCACCAAGTTTTAAAAACAACTTAACCTCTATCTTTTCCATGTTTCCCATTTCACGCCGAGTTCCTCTCTCTCTCTCTCTCTCTCTCTCTCTCTAAAACTCCCTTACTTTTAGCAACCAACCAACCTTCCTTATCATTTTCAGGCAATCTCAATCCTTTCTTAGGGTCTTTTATGATAAAGTACTCCAACAAGTAACCTCATTCCTTGCTCTTGTGCATCTTTCCACTATTTTGAGGTTGACTTTTTTTTTCGGCAAGTTTTTCATAACACCGGCGACCTCCACTAGTGGTCTTAACTCTTACTGGGATGGTTTTGGGTTAGGCTGACCGTGGTTTTAGGGTTTTATCACCCCCTTACCCGGTAGTTATCCCCCTTAGGAACTTCTCCGATATAGCTCTGATTATCTTCTCCGACAGCATCAAATCCTGTTCTTAGCTGATCTTGAGCAGAACGATCAATCTTCCAGCTTTTGATCTTTTGGCCAAAAAAGTCAATTTGTTTCCTATTTGTCTCTTTTTTCTTTTTTCTTGCCAAGTTAAGTCTCATCCTGTTGATGTTAAGGAATTTATATAGACTACCCGAGGAATTTCCCCGCCTCAGAGAGAGGTATCTTCAAGAAATTGGGAAGGCAGAGGTTGAGGAGGCCGAGAGGCATAAAGTCAAGGAATTTCTCATTTATCCCATTTATCCTCCCCCACTGGTTGTTATTCTTCCCCCAGTTGTTGAGTTGAGTGACTTGTCTGAGTCGTCTTCTTTAGCGGACAATAATATGTCCATTTCTCAGTCGGTACAGAGTGTTGACTCTTTTAAGGAATTAATATCTTACATTGCATCCCAGGTTAAAGGGTTTAAAGTGGACGAGGTTTCTTCTCGTGTGCCACTCAGTGGGCCGAGACATCAGATCAATCTGACTCCATCCAAATACTCGAGCCTAGTGTCTCCATTCGACCTCCAATATATGTTATTCCTCTCTCGGTCGTGACGAGAGCTGAGTTTGTTCAAAAATTCCAAACTGGTGATCCCAACAATCCTCAGGTTGAGTCATCAAAAGATAGTGGTGAGGAGAGTGAACTCGACACCTCTATAGATGAATCTTATGAGAATATTGTCTTTGAGGCTGACCTTCTGGTTTGGAGACACCTCTATAGCATAGGATCCTACTTTTGACTACCCATTCACCCAACCGTTCGTGCCATATTAGCTTGCTTAGGACTTTCCCCCTCTCAGCTTTCTCCGAATGCCTGGGAGTTATTCTTGACTTTATCTCCAGCTGGAAGATTATTCACCGAACCTACCTTCTAGTTAGCATTTTCATGACTTGCTATATTCCTTTGTCTTCCAAGACTCACCTCATAGCCAGGAAGTATAAGAAGAAAGTTTTGTTGGTCACTCAGACCTCAAATCATAATTAGAAGCCCCGATACTTCTTCATCTCTGGGGCTTGGGAATTTGGTCCCAATCAGGATTGTGGAACCCCTGAGCCCAGGGTTCTTCTGAGGTGGGATAAAGTCTCTGCGTCGGTCAAACTTGATCTGGGGTTAAACCTTGAGGGCACTGAAAAGGTTCAGAAACTTTGCGAACAGGGTAACAATGGTCATTTTGTTAAGTTTGAGCACCTAATGACCCTACTCTACTTGGCTCAGACAGGTCTGGGGTTGGCCCCCTAACCGACCTACGTAAGTTGTTTTTCTTACTTAACTATTGTCTTGTACCTTGTAGTTTCTCATAGCTAACCTCATTCATTTTTTACAGAACATCCAAAAAACATACCTAATGACCTTTGTGAAATGGTGCCCCCAAATTTGAGTAAGCATGTCTGAATTCACGACAAGAAATCTTATGCTCATGTTCCCCCCACGAAGAAATATACTGCAGGTGTCCCCAGCCAAGACGACGATGCTGGAAAAAGAGAAAAGGATGAGACGAGGATAACTCTTCCCATCGTCCATCAAAATAATTTTGGCCTGAGCGGGAAATCCCAATTTCTATAGATGAGGCTTTGGCATCTCGTCTATCCCAACTAAAGTTAGACGATGATAGTGTCCTTGGTAATGCTAAAAAGGCGATGGATGGTGTCAAATGCCTTGTATCTGAAGGTGATAAGCATTTCCTTAAGTCCCTGGACATCTCTTTGCTCACTGAGTTGCCCACCCATAGGGCTATTCAGGTATTTTTATAGAACTTGTCTATGAAGTCTCTTCAGTCCCATCTTATACTAATTTATTTGTTTATATTTTTTATTGCAGAGCATGGTCTCCCTCTATCGTATAGGGGACTAGATCCACAAGAAGCTTCCCTTAATTCAGAAGGAAGAGATGCAGTGGCGACTGAGAATAATCTAAAGGACGAACTTCAAAAGTCCAAGTCAGCTTTGCAAAAATTATTAGACGAGGTTACCAATCTGAAGGTTGAGTATACCAACACCTTAAAGAAAATGGTCGAGAATAAACAGGTCAAGATTGCTGTTGTTGTTCACGAAACATTGTATAAGGCTAAGGCACAAGCCATAGTCGAGTTTAAGGACTTTAATGAGTTCGAAGGCTATGCCTTTGAATATCTTGAAAGTGGCATCAAGATTTCTGGCCGATGGTCTGCCCTCAAGCATGCTGAGGTTATAAACTTATCCCCTGATGATTTATCTGGTCTAGACTTTAGCAACCCCCTCCTTGAGACTGCCTTAGCTGACATTGAAAATCCAGTTGACCCTTGGGAGGTTAACCCCATTGAGGTTACTGAGGACAATGAAACTACAGTGGAGATAGGTATCAATGACAATGGGGCTGAGACTACCAATATTGGGGCTGATAGGATGACTCAGGCAGGTGGTGATGGGTAGGCCCAGGTAGGTGTTGATGGAGCCTAGAAATTTGAGCTCTTATAATCTTTATTTTGGATAGAACGGCCTTTTATGGCCTTGTACTCCATTTTTGTGAAGCTTTTTATTCTGACTTGTAACCTTTCTATAATGAAATGAATCTCTTTAATTTCATGTCTTCTTCTTGTGTTATGTGAATATGTTTGCCCTAATTTTTCATTATTAGCATGACTTGAATCCACCATAATTCAAAAGTCCTCTCTCGTCGTTTTGAGAGTGTATGGATGGGCATCATCTCGTCCGTGCACTGTTGTCTCGGCTGGGAAAGAATTTTCACCAAGTTAATGATGTTTAATAAATGAACCACAACCAAGTGATTTTAAAATTGTATCCACCAAGTTATGTTGTTTAATCGCAAGTCCCCTCTCATCGTTTGAGAGTGTATGGTTGAGTATTGTCTCGTCCATGCACTGTTGTCTCGGTCGTGAAAGACTTTTCACCAAGTTAATAATGTTTAATAAATGAACCACAACCAGGTGATTTTAAATTTGAATCCACCAAGTTATGGTGTTTAATCACAAGTCTCCTCTCGTCGTTTTGAGAGTGTATGGATGAGTATCGTCTTATCCATGCACTGTCATCTCGGTCGAGAAAGAATTTTCATCAAGTTAATGATGTTTAATAAATGAACCACAACCAAGTGATTTTACATTCTCTCGATGTTGTTGAGAGTCCATGGACGAGGTCAACCCCGTCTAGACTATCATGTCACCAAGAGAAACTTAAGTCTACTTCACCATGAATGATGTTTTATAGCTTAAGATAAGTAGATACATTCAAGTAAACAGGCTAGGTATGAGGGAGCACTTGGAAATTTTCATAGTATTTCATTTATTATCTAATTCTCGTATACACGTACGAAAATGCAATTAAAAGGAGACGATAAAACTCAAATCTTACTTGTAGTACTTTTTGAGATGGTCGACGTTCCACGGGTTGGAGAATGGCTCTCCTTCCAAGTTTTCCAATCGATACCTCCCTGGGACCACCTCTTCAACCACTCTATACGAACCATGCCAGTTCGAGTGAAGATTATTGGGTTTCTTACACATCTTCTTCAAGACAAGGTTTCCCACCCTTAGTGGCTGAGCCTTCACCCTCTTATTATAGAACTTTGTTGTTCTTTGTTGATAAGAGGATTGCCTAACCACAACATCTTCTCTTCTTTCTTCCACAAGGTTCAAATCAAGTCTTCACTCTGCAACGTTCTTTTTCGGGTCGTACATCTAAACCCTGTGTGTTGGAAGACCTACCTCTATCGTAACCACTAACTCTGAACCATAAGCCAAAATGAATGGAGTTTCCTCAATTGGAATCCTCTTCGTCATCATGTAAGCCCATAAGACAACATACACCTCCTCAATCCATCTCCCTTTGGCATCCTCCAATCTTTTCTTGATATCATCAAGAATTGTTCTGTTTATTACCTCTTTTTGCCCATTATCTAAGGTCGAATAGGAGTGGAGAAAAACTGCTTGATGCCAACTAGTTCACAATATTTCTCTAGGGAGACATTTTTAAACTGTGTCTCGTTATCAGAATTCGGGGTATTAGGTATACTATACCTGCAAATGATGTTTTTCCAAATAAATTGGAAAGCCTTCTTCTCTGTGATTGTAATCATCGACTCGGCCTCTACCCACTTAGAAAAATAATTAATCACCATAATTAAATAACGGTAATTATTCAACCAAATCAATCCCTCAGACCGCAAATGTCCAAGGAGAAGTAATAGAAGTAAGAGGGTGGTAGGGTATGGTGGTGAACCTCTGACACTTATCGCACTTATTAACTTATGTAGTTGGGTCCTTCGCCAACGTCGGCCACCGATAACCCTGAGTGATGATACTCTTAGCCAATGACCTTCCTCCAATATGACTGGAGCATGATCCTTTGTGCACGTCCTTTATAATGTACTTTACCTCAGATGGATGAATGCATTTGAGCAGAGGAAGTAGGAATCCTTTCTTGTATAAGATGTCTCCTATAAGGGAGAACTTGGCTTCTTTACCTCAACTTCTTTCTCTTGGCTATGGACACAGGCAGCTCACCATTTTTAATGTACCGGAGGATGGGACCCATCCAGAATGTTCTCATACTCAAGTTCAAGCAAAATTCCACAATATTTCCATCCTCTTCAATCGTCGACTGATGAAGGATCTCTATCGGGACCATTCTTATAATTTCAGTTCTTGTGGCTGAGGCTCATCTTGCTAGAGTGTCATCTCGGCCATTGTTTAGTCTGGTAACCTCTTTAACTTTGCTTCACAAAAATGATTTAATGTTGTTTTTACCTTTCCCAAGTACTTTTCCATTTGTCGTCCTTGGCCTCATATATCTCAAAATTTGGTTAACAACCAACCTGGAATCATTATGGATAAAGAGTTGGCCTACGTGTAGTGACCGGTCAAGTGAGATGCCTGGAAGTAGGGCCTCATACTCTTATTCATTATTGGAGGCTTTAAAGCTAAATCTCAATGCATATTCAATATCGGTCCCATCTGGGGCCGACACAATTTATCTTGCTCCACTTCCATTCTCACATAAATATCCATCATTGAAGAGGTTCCATACAGTACCATTTTGAGAAAAATTACCCTCTTTCAGGGTTCCATTCTTGAATAGTTATTATTCCTCCTTATTTTCAAACACCTTACTTCTTACTGAACTCATCTTGGCATCGGCTGGGGAAGGACGCACCCTGTTCTCCTACTCATAAGTTGTGGCTTCAATCTCTTCTATATCGGCCTTGCCGTTCAATCACCGTTCTTAGTTGGTATATAAGGTTGGACTCTCCCAATTCGATTGCCCAAGACACCAGCCTTCCTGACTTCTCAAGTTTGTGAATGCCTTATCTGAGTGGTGAATCTGTGAGGAATATCATGGTATGTGCCTAGGACTACGTGTTCATCTTCCTTAAGGCATGGATCATAGCATAGGCCAGCTTCCCCATTTTAGGCTATCTTTGTTAGACCCCTTGGAAGGCCTTGCTCAGCACTAATGGTTGACTATGATATTGCTAAATAAAGATATAACTTCTCTCCTTGGACTGGTATTGACAACAAGAGTGGAGAACTGAGATAGGACTTCAAATCTTGGAAGGCCTTATCACACTCATTGTTCCATTCAAAATGTTTTCTCAATATTTTAAAGAAAGGAAGACATTTATCACTAGCTCTAGACACAAACTTGTTTAATGTGGCCACCCATCTAGTTAGTCTCTACACATTCTTTATTATTGTGGGAGTCTTTATCTCCAGTAAAGCTTTGATATTTTCAGGGTTGGCTTAAATCCCCCTCTGATTTATAATAAAGCCTAAGAACTTGCCTGCTCCAAGGCTGAAGACATACTTGACGGAGTTGAGCTTCATCTTATACTCTTCCATCGTGTCAAAAGTGCGCTCAGGGTCGGCCATGTGAGTGTCAACCTTAAGACTCTTTGTCAACATGTCATCGATATATACTTCCATTGTCTTCCCAATTTGCTCTTAGAACATCTTAATAACCAATCTTTGGTAGGTTACCCCGATATTTTTAAATCCGAAGGGTATGGCCTTGTAGCAATACGTCCCCTTGTCCGCTATGAAAGTTATATTCTCTGCGTCGGTCGGATCCATGAATATTTGATTATAAACTGAGTAGGCATCAATAAAATTCATTAATTCATGATCGGAAGTAGCATCGACCATCTGATCTATCCTTAGTAATGGAAAGTTATCCTTGGGGCAGGCTTTGCTTAGATCTGTAAAATCAACACACATCCTCTACTTGCCATTAGTTTTGGGGATGAAGACAACATTGGATAATGACTCAGGGTAAATGACTTCCCTGATAAAGTCTGCCTTTTCTAACTTCTTCATCTCTTCTCGGATGACATCATACTTTTCCCCGGAGTAGACTCTCCTTCTCTGCCTAATCGACCTTGCATCCTCGTTCACGCTAAGTTTGTGGCAAAGGACCTTCGAATCAATGCCTGGCATATCCCGATGGCTCCAATCAAAGATACTCTGTCGCTTCTGTAATTGCTTGATCAATTCCTCTTTGTCCTCTTTCTTTAGGGCTTTTCTAATCTGGATGGTTTTTTTTTTTGCTCGTCCTCACTAAGGATGTTGGATTCTACCTCCTCAATGACCTCTCCCTTATTTAGCTTCTTTTCATCGCTGGGATCTAAGGTATCAATGTTGTAGGTCGTAATGGCCTTTTTGTATGCTTATTTCTCCTCGACTGAGTTAAAGTAGCATTCACGTGCCTCAACTTGCTCCCCCTAAACTTTCCTTACTCCATATGGGTTCGGGAATTTAATCATCTAGTGGACCGTTGAGGGCACAACCTCAAATTCCTTGAGGGATACCCTTCCCAGAATTATATAATACATCGAATCTACATTTTCATCCATGATGAAGAAGATGATATTTTTTGTTAGACATCTTGACCAGTTATTTCCCATTCTTACTTCCATCTCATATATATCCAAGGGTTGTACTTTCTCACCACTAAAGCCGGTGAGTGGTTGGTGGTATGAGACCAACCACTTTTTTCTCAGTCCTAAGCCTATGTAATAATTCCAGAACCTAACATCGGTTGAACAAAGGGTCATCATGTGGAGCCAAAATTCCTTTGAAATCCAATCTCGAAAAACCAACAACTAAGGTATTGATATCAACTTTAGCTCTCTTACCTTTCACAGGCTCTATTGAAGCTTAGTTGACAGTCTTTGGTTTTGTGGAAGATCTTTAGCCTCAGCCACATGCACTTTTCTATCTGTAATTTTCTTTCCTCCTCTAAAAAGCCCTTCGCAGGTCATCTTGACCTAGTGTGAGATCGTATTTAGCCGACCTTTTATATCAGTAAACTTGGGAGGGAGGTTCGGGTTATCTTCATCACAGTCGTCTGACTCAACATCATCTCGGTCGACTGGAGCATCTATCTTACACTGTTCGCTTCTCTTTTTCTTCTGGGTGTCGTCTCGGCCACCCTTAGAGTTACGATTGTCAACATACTTTCTTAATTTTTTGGCCTTCAACATTTTCTCAATTTCATCCTTCAAAGCAAAGCATTTGTCGGTCATGTGTCCATGATCGTATTGGAACTCACACCATAAGTTTTTGTTCCTCTTATGGGGAGGAGCCTTCAATTTCTCAGGCCACCTTAGGGACCGATAATTTTTTATCTCATTCAGGATATGTTCGCAGATTACAATCAGAGGATTGTAGTCGACAAATTTGCCATCTATCGACCTATTCTAGTTGTCTTTATTCTTTTTTTGGGACTTGCCCCCGTTGTTGGTACATTTCTCATCCTCATTCTTTACTGCCATACCTTCTTCGGCATTCATGGTCTTATTTTTCGTTGCCAGTAGCTCAGCCATGGACTTTGGTGGGTCTTCATCAACCTTCCACAGTAGTTTTACCTTCTACAGACCTCCTATCAGAGCTGTCCTCACAATGCTTTCCTCATAATTTTCAACTTCTATCTTCTCTTTATTGAACCTTGCGATGCACTCCCTTAGAATCTTATTATTTCCTTGCTTAACATACAATATGTGATTCATCTTGTTTTGAGGTCTCACCCCAAAGCAGAAGTTATGTATAAAACTCTCCGCAAGTTGTTTGAAGCTCTCAATCGAGTTTTTAGGGAGTGAGGTAAACCACACATGGGCTGGCCCTGTCAATGTACTTGAGAAGAACCATCACTTCATTTCATCTGACATAGAGTAAATGTCGAATGCGAATTAGTACATTTCTATGTGTTGGACTATGTTCGTACTCCCATCATACTTAGGTGTGACCACCGACGACTTGAATTTGTCTAGGGTTAGATAGCTGACGATCCTAGTTACGAAGGGTGAGCATTCAGAGTAACCCCTCTGTAGGGGATCTCGGCTCTTCAATATATCTGCTATTTATTTTTTAGCCTTTTGATCGATTCATTCTAAGGCCGCTCGGTGGCTATTGCAGCATTGTCCTGGATAATATTTTCCCCTGCCCTCTCGACTGACCGAATAGAAGGTTCTCTTGCCACAGACCTTTATAGATGATTTACTTTTTTTATCCCCTCGTTTCGTCCACATGGAACCCTATAGCTTGCTCCTTCTCTCCTGGAGCCAGCAATACTCCTTAACATAGACAGTCTATCTCTGAGATCACCCATTGGGCCGAGGCTTTCAAAAGCTGACCAACTACTTAGCCGATCAAAGGCTGAGCCCCTTGGTTGAGCGTCTTTACACGACCTCATACCGTTCCCTCGGCTAACTTGAATGCGACGTACAATATTAACATATATCTCATATGGTTCCCAACACTTGGCCTAGGCATCCTCAACCTCGTAGTCATCGTATCGATCCTACGGTCAGGGTTAACCTTGCCTCCCCAGGCATAAACATAACCTAGGGTCAGCACCGTCTCTCCTCTGCTGATGAGGTGATAACTCCCTATATAGTGCTTGGGTTGGTCCCCTAGCATCTGGATTCTGCTCCATGGCTGCGGGAGTAATCATCTCCGGTAATACCCCAGGGCCTAATCAATACATTTTGGCTGAAGGCAATCAACTTCTCCTACATCGCCTGTTGGCTATCCACCAATAACTTCAATGCTGCCACCACCTCCACTATTTTTGACTAAGCGCGTGGCTAGAGATAGGACCACAAGGTGGCGGTGGAAATTCTGATGCCATATTTAAAACCTGATGGATGAGATGCAAACTAAAAAGTAGAAACTTAAAATATCAACAAGAGCTCTTTCAATAATGAAACAGCTCCACGAGAGGGGAGGAGTGATCCATCACCAGAAATTTTGGTGAGTATAAGCTAAAGAAGGGAAAAGATGATAATCCTCGTTCCCACATACGATGCTAGACTGATGATACCAAAATTGGTACCACCAGATCAAAGATGGGTGAGCTTATACCGGTACAACAATGGCAGTAAGTAAGAAATATAACAATAAAGAGAGAGGGTGATGAGTCAAGGAAGAACAACACCTTCATTTTAGTGGTCCAGCCTATTGAAGGCCTACATCCACTATGTGATGTGTGAGATCCACTAGAAAAGGCTCTAATGGCCTTAGATACAAGCACTTAAGTTTTCCTTTCTCACTAAACAATTTGGCAGAGTTCGATTAGGGTTGCTAATTATCAATCCTTTACAATGTAGAAGATGTAGTGTATTTATAGTGCCTTGGGGGTGTAATGTACCCCCAAGCATATAATCATCATGTGTAAGAGGAGGATCCCAATAGCTAGTTAACACTTGTCCTTCACACATGTAACTAATTATGATGCAATATTTCCTTATGTGAGATAATTATCTGGTTGTAACAGACTTATCCATGTGGGATATGACATCTTGGAACCATGTACTGATCGTACTGTAGGTGTCATCTAGAGAGGTCTCGGACTGGCCGAGTGCGAGGTTACTGATGCGAGAACGAGGCTACTGATGTAGTCTTGACTGAAGGCGATAGGTCGAGACGTGTTATATAAGCCATTACCAGGTGTCGACTAGAGTAGAGGACAAGACACGTCCTTGCTGATGAAGTTATCCCCTAAGGTCTCAGCCCACAAGATGGTTGAGGTTGTGGATGACAAGTCCAACCCCATCTGGATGAGTCTTGGTTACGACGCAAATGGGTTCCTTTGGGAACTCAAATTCAGAAGCTAACGTCCCTCGTCTTAGGACGAGTTCACACTTTGTCATATCAACCATGACAACAAATGCTTATTTTATTGTCATGGTTTTTGATTGTGACAATGCTGGCCGGGTATAGAGTGATAAAAAATCAATTTTGGTGCATTGTTCCCTTTGCCTCTTATGGACCAAATGCTTGACAGGGTCGCGGGCCACCCATTTTACTATTTTTTAAATGGTTATTCTGAGTGTAACCAAATTGAGGTGGATGTTTTAGATCAAGAGAAGACTACACTCACATGTCCTTTTGGCATGTTTGCCTATAAATATATGCCATTTGGATTGTGTAATGAACCCACTACCTTTTAATGATGCATGCTTAACATATATAGCGACATGGTCGAAAGGAGCCTCGAGGTGTTCATAGACGATTTTAGTGTCTAAGGCCCCTCTTTTGACTATTGCCCCCCTAATCTTGACAAGATGTTAGCCCGATGTGTGGAAAAGAACTTGGTACTAAATTGGAAGAAGTGCCATTTTATGGTTACTAAAGGCATAGTTCTTGGCCGCATCATGTCATCCAAAGGTATAGAGGTCGATAGGGTGAAAATTGATGTTATTATCGAACTTCCCCCACCTAAGTCACTAAAATATGTATCTTTCTTAGGCCACATGGGGTTCTATTATAGGTTTATTAAAAACTTTAGTGCCACCTCTAGACCCTTAAATAACCTACTCGTTAAGGACACCCCTTTTGAGTGGAGTGAAGCGTGCCAAGAAGTTTTTGAGAAATTAAAAAGCATGTTAATCTCTGCTCCATCATGAAAGCTTAGGATTGAACTCTTTCATTCGAGTTTATATGTGATGCAAGTGATTATGCGATAGGGGTTGTTTTAAGGAAATTGAGAGATAAGATTATTGGAAAGGGGTTGTTTTAAGGCAATTGAGAGATAAGAAATCCCACGTCATATACTATGCTATCCGAAATTCAATCGGGATTCAATTGAATTACTTCACCATGAAGTAAGAGTTGTTAGCGGTAGCATTTTCCCTAGAAATATTTTGTTCTTACCTCATCGGTTTACCCATAACATGTTTTACTGACCACGCATCTCTCAACTATCTCCTTCTAAGAAGGATGTGAAACCACACCTCATTACGTGGATCTTACTACTCTAAGAATTTTACCTTTACATTAAAGACAAGAAATGAGTAGAGAAAGTCATGGTCGATTATCTATCAAGGCTCTCGTCCAACGTACCTAAAGATCCTATACCCATCGACGAGTATTTCCTGGATGAGAAATTATTTTCCGCTTCCTCTCTCCCCTAGTTTACCAACATTGTTAATCACCTAGTTATGCGGGCCATCCCCTCTGATTGGACTCCACAGAGGAAAAAAAGTTCTTTACTTAGTCGCACATGTTCTTTTATGACGATACCTACTTGTTTAAGTATTACATCGATTAAATAATTCGAAGATGTGTGCCGAAAGACGAGATCCCTGGTGTCATCCAGTTTTGTCGTTCATAAGCTTTTGGAGTCCACTTTTCCACGAAAAGATGGATGCTAAGATTATCCAAAGTGGTATTTATTGGACCACAATCTTCTAGGATGTGAACACCCATTGCAAATTTTGCGATAGGTGCCAAATAATGGGAGTTATTACTCAGCGAGACATCATGCCATTAACCCCTATTCTCGTCATCGAGATATTCGATTGTTGGGGCATTGACTTTATGGGACCTTTTTTTCAATCATTTGGTTAACTATACATCCTAGTCGTGGTAGACTATGTGTCAAAGTGGATAGAGTCCATAGCTACTAGGACGAGTGACAATAAAGTGGTGGTAAAGTTCATTCATGAACACATATTATCTGTCTTCTGTGCTCCGAAGGCTATCATTAGTGATAACGACATGCTCTTTTACAATAGGCCACTGGAAAAATTAATGAGAAAGTATGGTGTCATATATAGGTTTGGGATGACGTACCACCCTCGAACAAACGAGAAAGCCGAGTAAGTGAATTGAGAGATCAAACAAATTCTCGAAAAGACCATTGATCTTAACTGAAAGGATTGGTCTACTCATATGATCGATGCGCTATGGTGTTATAAGATTGCATACAAGAACCCCATCGGAATGTCCTCATTATACTTTTTGTATGTAAAGCCTTGCCATCTCCCGTCGAGCTCAACACAAATCATATTGGGCCATCAAGAAGTTGAACTATAACATTGACAAAGTTGGTGAAGTGCGAAAATTTCAATTGTACAAGTTGGAAGAAATACATAACGATGCGTATGAAAGTACCCGCATATCCCTGTAAAGGATGAAAATCGCACACAAACGAACTATCAATCGAAAAGAGTTTTGTCACGGTTAAAAAGTGCTTTTATATAACTCGTGGCTACACTTGTTTTTGGCAAATTACGTTCACGGTGGACCGTCCCGTTCATCATAAGAGAAGTGTTTTCCCACGGTACTATAGAAAATGGAGAATCTGAAAGGTGGGGACACGTTTAAACTTAATCAACAACGCCTAAATCCGTATCTCGAGGTGTGTGTTGAGGAGGCCAACACGATTTGGTTATCAGACCTCATCTACGGGGATGAATAAGCTTTCAAGAGAGGTCATCGCACCCCCGATGTATATGGGGTGAGATTTGTTGTATAATGTGAGTTATTTGAGTTTTTTTAGGGTGATTAGGTGTCCTTAGAGTTCGCGTTAGAAAGGGTTAAAGTCACGAAATTAGCCTGGCCATTCCCGAGAGAGCATAAGTCACGAAACAGTGAGAATTTGAGGTACCCCATAGATCAAAGTTGAAATGAAGGTCATAGGAGGATGTTTAGAGGTGAATAATCCATTCTCCTAACTTAGCCTCGAAAACCATGAGCATAAAACCATGTTGGGACAGTAGTAATTTACGAACTGGTTCATCCTAGGGCTGAACCGATTCGCCGCACCTATTCATAATGTTTTCCTTCCCTCTTCCTTTTCCCTCCACATTCATCCACAAATTCCCCCCTCCGCCCCACAACCTTTCCCCTTCCCTCAGTTTCTAAATTCCACACCTTATTTCACCCCCCCCCCCCCCACAATTTTCAACCCTTTTTCACTCCCTCCACCACATGCCACCAAAACCTTCCGAATTTCCACCCTTTACCCACCTATAACCCCCTTAAACAATTTCTTCCCCACCTCCACTCTTTACTCTTATCCTCTATTATTCTCCTGAAGTATTTTCCTCCCAAGATTCAAAGCATGTCTCGGTATACCAAATACGATTCTGCCGACATTATTAACGAAGGTTAAAATGACAGGTTTGACTCATGTCAAGAGAGGTATTGGCACGAGATGCATTTTGGGCCCAGTCAGGTAGTTTTTATTAAAAGAAATGTCCAATGGGATGACCTCCTAGCGGGGGTCATTGTGCTCTTCCAACGGCGTGGGTGGTGCGATTGGTTAAACCCCCCCATTCGATATGGTCTACGATGAAAATGTCTTCCTCTTCTGCAGTATGCTTGTGCGTAAGTCCGTAGGCTTTTATGAGGCCTATGTCTGAGTCAAGCGAGTGACACTCTCTCTCTCGCTATAATTACAGTTAAGATGCGGGCGGAGGGGGTGATAATCCATTAAAACCACACCTATCAGAACCTCGTCCCCTGGTTTCAAAGGAGATGTATGTCACGTGATGGGCACCCGAGGAGAATGGACCTCGGATACCTTCCCCGTGGAGCATATCCTCGAATGCATACGCTACACCCACATCATCACATGTGGCACTATCCTACCTACAACCAAAATTCCGCCTTCACCACAAGAATTTTCTCTACCATTTTCTTAGACGAGCAAAGCCTAATGAGCCTATCGAACCTCTATTTCCAAGAGATTCTTATCGCTGCTTTTGACAAGAAAGGCAATCTATCTCTACCTTTCGCGAGGTTCATTTTTGGTGTTTGCTTCGATGCCCGTGTGCTTATAGGAGTCGCCTACACCTGCATTCCCAAGCCAGTCAACCACTCCTCCATTGATAGGAGTGCACGCCAAATGCAAGTTGTTAAACTCCCCCTCCGATTTTCAAGGATGTGGAGAGGGTCGAAGAGGAGGAAGAGGTGGGTGGCACGGGAGAGGAGGAATAAGCAGGCAATTTGGACTACGAGCCCGATTTTAACAAGAGAGACTATCAATCGGCGGTTATTAATCTCCTAATTGATACTTTAGAGAGTCGGATTGAGGGGTTTATAGACGAGTACCAGGAGGATAGGCGAGCTTATAGGCGTGGCATGAGCCTCATGATACGCTTACAAGAAGACATGTACCACTTGAACATGGGTTCAGATGTGCAATTTCCTACTTACTTCTACGACCCATACGCCTATAACTCCGATGCACCCGACCCTTCCCATTGAAACCATGGTCCTTTTTGTGTTTTTTATATTATGTAGTTCTTGTATACTTCATTGATGTATTTTTTCTAAGAGCTGTGTAATATCCATCCCTTTGTAAAACATTGTATTTGTTTGTCTATTAATGAAAATTTTCATTTTTCTTATTTGTTCATTTTATTTCGCACTTTTTCTTTTCTTATTTCGATTTTAGTCATTTTTATTGAGGACAATGCAAAACTCTAAGTTAGGGGATAACAAGTGCGTCTTTAAAACTTCAAAAATTTTTAAAATTCCCAAAAAGTTTTGAAAAATGTCAAAAAGCCAAAAAAAAAAAAAACTTCAAAATAAAATTCAAAAAAATAGAAAAAATTCTAAAAAAACTAATTTTTTTTTCTTCAAAACAAATAAAAATAGGAATTTAAAATCTTCAAAAATGTCATTAAATCTTTGCTTGAAGTCTCAATTTGTAAAACTTAATGCACTAAGCCGAAATTGATAAAAAATGGAAATTGAATGAATATTGATGACTTAACGAATAAGTGTGGAGATTTTTTAACTCGGTGAGATTTTTAGCCTAATATTTTTTTTGAGTTATTAAATCACTTTGAATTAAAAATTAACTCAAAGTTCATTTCAGTGTTAAAAAGTCGTTGAGGATGTCTAAATCATTATTTGATCGGTTACGAAAAACAAGTGAGATTTTGTTTTGAAAACGCGCTAAAAATATCTCAAAATTAAAATTAATCTCGAGACAGATATGGTAATGTAATTAGTAATTTGGATAAATGAAGTTAGGCCATCATTTGCATACCCCAAAATATTAAGCTATAAAAAGTTACGAAAAAGAATATTCTTTTGCAATTCAATTTGAGCCTAAATTTTTTACCCTAATTGTTTGTTAACCCAAAAAAACCCAATTGGTCCGGAGTTGTGAAAATTGAAAATTCATAAATTAAGTCTGAATGGTGCATAAAAAGAAAAAATGCTCAAGAAAAATAACGAGAAAAAAATGAAAAATATAAAAAATATAAGAAAAAAAAGAGAAAAAGAGCAAAACCCAGAAAACTCCTACGTACATCACGAGAAAATTTTTCCAACTCCGAATTTTTCAACCATACCATCTTTTATCCAATGCACCAAAACCCAAAACAAATCATAACTAAGTCCAAATAATGAAACTAATTACCACGTGGAGAGCTAAAACATCATAAGATAATGAAAGAGAAAAAATAGTGTGACTAAAAGATGATGCTTCTCGTATTCCAATGACCATAACCCATTCATAAGATCTTTTTAGCTAAATAATTTCGTTTTTCAATTTTTGTACGTGAATTGGTGTTCCATTACATTTAAACCTAATATCATGCATACTACCTTCCGAATGATTCGTTTATGAGTGAATTCATGAGAAAGTTAATCAATGAATTTTTTTTCAAAGTAACGTAATGATCAATCGGTGGAAGTTAGTAGTTTAGATTTTTGACTTCGTGCACGCACACTATAAATTGAGACTATTGAATAAAAATTTGGAGTGATTATTTTTGTAGAATTTAAATTATATAGTTTTTAATTATTTTGGTACTTTATTTTAGCGGAAAAATGAATTTTGTGGGTAAATTCACCGCAAACCCTCATGAGACACCACTCATCCTACTAGGGTAACCTAGGGGTTTAAATGTTTGTTGCATACGCTAAATGCAATCACTTACCCGCGAAAGAGGCATTATATCATAATAAATTATTTTCAACCACTTACTCTTATTTTATTACATTTCTCGGGACAAGCAACGTTCTAAATTAGGGGAATTTGATTTAGCAAAAATATTTCATATTTATTTCTTTAATTTTGGGACTTTTACGGTTCCGTGCAATGTAATTAGACTAGATTTACCTCATATTTATTCTACTAATCCTATTTGGCAATTATTTCTTATTTTGGATATTTTTATCTTATTTTACAGACATTTCGTGCAAGTGGATGCGAGAGGAAAATCGAAACTAAGAAATAAATAAAGGAAAAGAAGATCGAGGGTAAATACGTAATTTTTCAGTCCGAAGACAGATGCGGAGGTAAAAATAAAAGTGAAGAGATTGAAGTTACAAGCATACTGGAAGAAATGACACCCAAATCCGAACTACGATGAAGAAGTTATGCACGTTTGAAGATGAAAAGAAAATCCAAGGGCAAAAAAGTGAAATTGGAAATTCACCTTGGTTGAACCAATTCGTGGTCAGGCCTTACCGATTCGTTTTACCTATTTTGCGAATTTTTATTTTTCATCCTATCATTTAGCCCAGAATTATATAGTTTTGAACTACTTCCAAAACGACCCAAAGTCATTATAACATCATATTAAGGTACTTTAACTTTAGTTTTTCATAAATTTTAAAGGAGTTTTGAGAGGCAATAAGGAAAAGCAAAGAGAAGAACATCAAGAACATCAATTTATTGTCATCTTTATATACAATCTCAAAATAAGTATTGTTTTCTCTCTTATTTCTTTCAAGATTACATATTTGCATGATATTCTCTTATTCTATTAGATTTTTGCTTATTTATATGTTGTTTTACGTTCAATCTTACATCATGAATTCATGAAACGTAGAAACCGCATGCGTAGTTAATTTTTCCATGCCCAGCTAGATTTTTAGAGAGTTGGGGTACATGAATCCAACCTAGTAGTATTATGGATGAATATAAAATTAGATAGAATTAAATAAATAATTAGGAGGTTTGATACTTTGTCGAAACAAGTATCGTGGATCTTTTAACTTCGTTTGTCTTAGGTAACCGGAGTATTTAAGGATATAATATATGTGTTGATAATTATATCATTCGCGATAAATTTATTTTTGACTAGATAGTGTCCGGAGTAAAATCCTCATATGTCTTACTTAGATAAATTTTAAGGTTTTCTCTGAATTTGTATTTAATTCTTGAATGTCTTATATTCAACATAATTACTGACGGTTCGGGGGAGTATATTTCATCCCCACTTTCTCATATATTTTATTTTTAAAACTTAAGAAAATTTAGTCTTGCATTTAATAGTTAGTAAGCATTAATTAGTTACTTTTCATCAATTCATAACACTCTACATAAAAAAAGTCATCACCTTTTCTTATTTTCATTAGTGAGTCTCTAGTTTGATTTTTGACTCCTTTCCATAGTTATCGTACCGATCATCGTCCTATTCCCTAAGTTCAATACCCTACTTACCAGGATACTACTTGAGCGATCGGCTTACACTTGAGTTGTAGATACACGCATTGCACACATTTTTTTAGTCGCGTCAGTTTTAACATAAAAAGTAGGGGTAAGTGAACGCTCAGCAGGGTGGGTAATACTAAGCTACAAGTTTTTACATAAATTGCTATACATATGTCATGTATTTTGATCAATTTCAAAAACGTTTTATAATTTAGCTAGTATTCATGCAATTACTATGCAATACACCCGATCGATGATCTCATACTCATACTCAACCATTTCATCACCCTTTACTGGATCTAAAGACTAATTATTCATGGTTTAGCCAGTAGCCTCATTTATCACTTTTCATTGGGTTATCTTATTTATACATTCCTATGTACAAACATGTACAACCATTATCATTTTCGTTTCATATTATCTTTTCTCGGAATCGTCACACCGCTAACTATGCTACCATATGCTCTGGTCAGTGATTTTGGATCTTTTACCCCAGGGCTCCAGACCCTCCTTAATTATCTCGGTGTCATCCGAGCCCAATTTAATGTGTGTTAATATTTTATCTAATGCCCACATTATTCCACCTTTTACCATTTTTCTCATTCTACGATTTAAGTCATTCGTTCATTTCATCAACGTGCCATATATTCACTTTATCCGTTTTTGCCAAAATTCCGACCGATAAGGTCTAAGAGGTAGTCCAACCACTAGGACCCTCATTTTTCCCAAAATCGCCTGCCCTTTTATAATAATTTTAGTGAAAAACATATTTAATTTTATTTTGGCACTAGAACTTAACCTTTCTCTTTGAAAACATCAATCTTATGATTTTATGTCAAAAATCATGTTGTCATTTTATCTTTTTCCACATAAAATATAATCACTCATTCAAGATTATATTTAACTAAATGTCCATAACTTTACCCTATTAGCACATATGACTCCAAATATCTTTTTCATTTATCACTACACTAAATCTGTCGAATTGTCACGATCATTGACCTTGACAAGTTGGACTTGTGAAGGTCAATGACTGTGACAATTCTAGGGGTGACAATGTTTTTTGTCACTGACGTGTCACGGTCATTGATCGTGATAAGTTTTTAAATATTGTCACAGTCATGTCAGGGTCTATGACCGTGACAAGTTTTGTCACGGTTTATGATCGTGACAAACCCGTGATAATATTTAAAAACTTGTCATGGTCGATGACCGTTACACGTCTGTGACAAGTTTTATTTATCACGGACTTGTCACGGTCATTAACCGTGATAATTCTGGGCAGAATTAAAAAAAAATCTGCTGGGAAGTATGGCCACTGCCACTTCCCAACAGTATATTTGTACCTGTTATAACAATATTATACCTGTTCAAACATCATATCTCCAAATAAAATAGAGATAATGCAAATATACATTCAAAACAGTATGCATAACGATATAATCCAAATATAATTCAAATGTAACAACTTAAAATAATTCAATTCAAATAATGTCACTAAATGTCTGGGGTAAGGTTAGCTCTGAGGAGGTGAGTAAGCCACATGATATACGAATTGACAAACCTAGCAATATACATCGTGCCGTATTGTTCGCGTACCCACAAGGGGGAGTTCTCCTTCCCGGGTATCACATGCGTGACGAGCACCTTGGACTCGATGTCTTGAAGCAAACGTCCATGAACTGTCATACCCTGGACGGTATTCGGGTCCCTCAACCCCCGCCCTATCCGCTGGCCATTAAATATGTCCAGTATAAATACGCTCGGCAAACCAAGTGTCGACATCGGTCGGTTTAAGGGATCCAGATGGGGGAGTGGATCATCAAAGTCCGCACGTATCGGCGATGAAGCAACGAGGTCCACATCCTCGTCATCCTGTACCTCGTCCTCCGGTACCTCCTCCTCCACCACCTTCTCCTTCCCTTTCCCCTTACGATTTTTGCCTAACGAACGCTTCATGAATGAGAACATATCTTGGATCGTCGCCTCCAAACGGGACAGCTTCGCTTCATGCGAGTCCACCGTTCGAGCCAATCCGGTGTCGCTCATCTCCAATCCGTTGATCCTAGATTTTGCCACCCGTGAGCTCACCCCCCTTATCCTCCCCTTGCGATCAGCGCCAAGCACTTGGCTGAGTATGTTTGTGGACAAAGATGCCTTGTCGGCATCAGACTGCGACTCATGCACTTCCTTAAGCTTTGCTTGAAACGACAAAAAGAATATGATTAGTAAAATAAGTAAATACAAAAATTATAACATAATTAACAAAAAGTAAACTGTCGGATTACTTACAATCGTGGTTGCGACGCTCGGGGACACCTCCTTATCCTTCCCCTTCTTCGTCTGAATAGCCACATAAGTATCGAGCCTATGTGGCCTACCCCCAGGGCCACTCCCTGTCCCCTGAAATAAAATAAAGTAAAATTAATATCGGCCTCGCAAAGTAAAATAATGCAGAATAATATATTTCTGTAGTTATAGAAAAATGAAATCTTACCATCATCCTATGCTCCACCTCGGCGTAAGACGTCCGACCGGAGTAGTGCACGTTCGTCTTTTTTGCCCGGTTTTCCCTCCTCGATTGGCGAATGCCAATTGTCGCTCCCCGATCTCATTGTCAATGAACTTTTGCCATTGTGCCAATGAGATCGGCTCCTTCGACGGGACGGATTCAAGCATTCGGATAACGGACTCTCGGGTCTTCCTAAAGTATCGGGTCCGTATATTTTTCTTCCACGTCTTGTGTTGCTCCCTCAACTGGTCCAAGACGGAATCGCGTAGCTTTGGATCCAGGCTGAATTGTTCCTGTCCAACAAATACAATGTTAGTCGCGAATAAATATAAATATAAATATCAATTTAAATCGAAATTGAAATTGAAATATTCATATAAATATAAATATAAATTCATTACCTGCAGTGCTACCCAAATAGCTAACTTGGGCTCATTTGGCACCTCCCTCCAACTAATGTACCCCGGGCCGATGATCGTCTTTACCATCTCGAGGGATCTCGCTAATAGACCCGCCTTGTTCTCGATGGCCATCCCTAATTTGCCATATTTGGGGAGCCTAGGGGTCGAGGAGCCCTCATCGCCTCCGCTACCACCGAGCCCATACGACATCATCACAATCAGCATCATCATCCTCGCCTTAATACCTGAAGGAGACATTTGCTGTAAAAAAATGTTGTTATTAGTACAAATCAAACTGAATTAGAAGAAGACATGCAAATATGTACAATTACTACAAATCTAAATGAATTGTTACTGTTTAACATCTCAATTCTGAATTCCAAAACAACAACATCTAGCTCATAATATGTACAATTACTAAAAATCTGAAATATCCCCACCCCCACCTCTACTGCCCACACACGCACACTACACAAGAGTGAAAATGATAAATTAAAAGCATTAAAAATGGATTGATAAAATGCAAATCAATTAGAAGCGTATATTCATGGATTAGTATAAACAAAACTTAGATTTATAGTATGTTTCATTTAATTATGTCTTATTTATATTCGATTTTTAAATTTCAAATTCAAATTCAAACTTAGATGTATAGTATGTTTCATTTAATTTCATTTAATTTCTATTTCCTCCATCTCCTCTAAAGGGTGAGTGGTCCTATCCCATTCAAGACCGTATATTTCTGTAATATACTTAACAACTCATGCACATTGTTACGATTTGAGAAAAATTCGACAACATATCCCCGTAGTTCTCCAAGTACACGACGTAGATTGGCAAGTATGAGTATTATTTCAATTGATCAATTGAAATAACAGTCACACTTGACAATCCAGTATGTACCCGAGAACATTAGGATACGACTGCAGAACTTCTTCCAAAAGTAACAACTTTAAGCCACTAAGAATATTATTATACAGAAATTATGCAGTCCTAAACTGTCCAAACGGGACAATTCGAGAGTTCTCATTACAGGGGTAATGACTCTCGAACGGGTCTAAGGGCTATTGAATGCGTACGCATAATAACTAGAAGGCTAGTATCTATGCGCACTATATGTAATTTCAAATATGTTTCATTTAATTATCATACTATATATATATTGTTCGTTATACAAAGTAATTTTCAAAAAAAGTTGAAAAATCCTACTCCCATATGGACAATAATCAAGTGATCATGCCACTTTTAAAATTAAACAACCCAATATCGATCCACTATAATCCAATCGCAATGGCAACAACAAATGTGTATCCCGTTCTCCTTCTAATTCATCTACTCAATTAATTCTTTTCATCAATTAAACTAACAATTAAAGTTTATAATTATTAATTTACTAATTTACAATGAGGGACAATCCTACTTGCATATGAAAGGGCACTAATTATTAATTTACAAAAATAATTAACAACCAATCAATATTAAATCAATCAATTCTTTTAAAAGGGGCACTACAATATGAGGGGAAATATCCAATAAACTAATAAAAATTTAATTAAAAAAAATTCACACACGCACATACACACACACACACACACGCATACACACACACACACACACACATTCCCCCCTCCCCTCCCCCTAGCCCTGCTGCCTCCCCCCCCCCCCCCACACACACATTTACACACACACACACACACACACACATTTACACACATATATACACACACGCACATATACATACACATACATAAATGGGGGAGAAATAGAGAGAAAACATACCAAAGTTGTAGAGAGAGAGAGAGAGAGCAATCGCTAGAGAGAGAGAGAGAAATGGGAGGGTTTTTTTACTTACAGAATTTGTCACGGACTTGTCACGATCAATGACCGTGACAAGTTTTTATCACGGACTTGTTACGGTCAATGACCGTGAAAAAAACGCGTATTTTTGTTTCACGGTCATTAACCGTGACAAGCCTGACCACTAAAAAGGTGACAATTTTACCATTTTGGTGTATTGCATTCTAACAATATTTAATACATTTTAGGGCTATTTTTCTACATTTATTTATTTCTTTATAAAATCCATTTTAACATGCTCAAATAAGTCTAATATATCATCATCCACCTTAATACATGATTCTACATGTGCGAAAGCGAATTTCAAGCCTAAGAATACCTCAAAATATACTTAGACAATTAAAATCGTGAGTTTATATATTTTTAACATGTTTTCTTCCATTTTCAAGTTAAAATGCCATAATTTTTTTTTTGATAATTAAAAATGCCATAAATTTATGAAAAGACCCTTATAGGATTTTGTCTTGTTAAAAACTCCATTTTTTTACAAGACTACAGTATTTCATGCAATAACTTTATTTTAGTCATTTTAAATCATCTATCATTCATCTTACATAATTTTCATAGCTAAAGCCTTGAACATTGGAAGACGAAAACCCTACCTTGGATTAGAAGAGGAGAAACACAAAAGGGATGATTTGAAAGCTCATAAAGTCTCATAAGCTCAAGACTCCAAAGGCTTCTTCAAATGACTCTAAAAGTCTTCTCTCCAAGCTTTGCTCCACTATTTTCTTCCATGAACCAAGCTCGAAAATGGTAGAATATGCTTGAATATGGTAAAACTTATGGTTTGGAGGTAGTGGCAAGGTTTGGTCATGGAGGAAAAATGATTAAAAAGGGAGAAGATGGGTGTAGGAAACTTAGAGAAACAGAGAGAGAGAGAGAGAGAGAGAGAGAGATGTTGAATATGGTGGGGGAAAACACCCTCACCCTCTCCTCTTATAACCTAAATAAATCCATTTAAAAACTTTTAAAAACTCTCGCAAAACATACCAAAAGCATTTTTGTTCATCCAAGCCATCAGAAGTTGACACGTCACCTGATAAATGGTTAAAAGCGCGACAGCACATCAAGCCTAATCGAATTGATCGATTTCTTCCTATTTCTTCCTAGGTTATTCGAGCAATAATGGGACCTCGTTCAAATGAGACTAGGTTCTCATTTGATAAATCCTTTGAGTGACTATCTAACGAGGTTGTGCACCTATGCAAAGGTGGGTTGTTTGATCGTCAATAGATGTCCATTTCGAACGAGGTGGGATTTTCGTTCGAATCACCAGAATCTCGTTCGAACGAGACAAGGACCTCGTTCAAATCACCTTAAGTTCGTTCGATCTACCCAGATTTCTTAAATATCCAATTTCACCCAATAATTTTCAACAATTAACATCAAGGCCAAAGAGTACTTGAATACAGAGAGAAAACCATATATATAAAATCCAAATCCCAATAATTTCACATGATTACAAATTACACGGGGAAAGAATAAAATAATGGGCACGGGTATTACGCGGGCACTGATTTGAATCCCTGTATCACTAGAATGGATGCATGCATACTGAATTCCATATTTTGTACTATAAATATGAGTCATTCCCTTTGAGTATTTACATATCAATGAAATTAAAGTTCACTCTCTAAATTCTCTATATGTCCCCTTTAGTTTACAACAGTGAAATTATATTTAACTGCATTTTCGAACCACCTCTTAAAATTTGAATATTAATGCCATGTGAATTACAACTCATTGATTAAGGTTGTTTATATTTAAACACTGAAAAAGAGTTTAACACACATTATATTAGCTTGTATTAAAAAAATATATATTTGAGCTATTCCTTCACGTTTATTAACTCTTTATCAAATCTATAAATTAAGAAAGTTAGCACCTAATTTAATAAATCAAACATTTAACTAGATGTTCTGATTCACTATTATGATGAGAAAACTATATTATAAAAGGGTATGTTTCAATAATGAGTACATAAATATTTGATAAATTGTATACAAAACTATATCCACATCGTAAACAAGTATTTGATATCAATACATAAATTACGCATATGAATTATAGACAAAATGTGCACATAAATCACTATATATGAATTGTGTACAATTTTCCACATAAATTGTACTTCCTCCATCCTATATTAAGAATCCATATTATCTTTTTGTATACATTAAAAACATCTTCAATCAATGATCAATATCAATATATTTTCCATGTCAGGAAGTTAGGATAAAATTGACTATTAATTAAGAATGGTCCAAAAAGGAATAATGGATCCTTAATTTCGAATGAAAGGAGTATATATTAATTCTTTGTATATATTATGTATGCGAATTATGTATAGAATTGTTGTTTAGACTATTTTGGAAATAGTAATATTTTGAGTTTCAAATATTTTTTTTCATATCATCTCTTAAACAATAATAAATGTTGTACCTTGTCATTTGAATTCCATGAAGATTCAATACTTTATTATTGTTCGAGGATGATTTGAGAAATTTTTGGGAATTCATACGGCTGGTCGTTTTCGGAAATCTCAATTTTTTGTAATTATACGTGTAAGCTTCGACATTTAACTTATTGTTTATGTATCGATCAACTCAGCAATGGTTTTGTGAAGAGAAACTTCATTCAAATACAAAACATTCAAAAGGCAAACAAGGACTCTTTAATCCTGTTCTCCTCCCACATTCATATCTCTCACTCAGTACACACATAGACGGATGTATACGCACACGTATGACTACATATATACATCCATTAACAGAGGCACATTCATAGCTGGCTACCTATACCTCAGAACATATATATAATTGATATAGAGGGATCTTCATGTAAAGTTCAAATGCTGGGAATATAAGCAAAACATATAAGCTAGTGGCTATATATACGCTAGCATGTATATATGTATCTTGCATGTGCATAATCATGGCGGTTTTGTCTCTGTCATATCTCTCATAAATGGGATAAGGGTAAAAGTTGTACTACATCTCATTGGCTTTTAGCTCTTGCTCTCCCCACATTAGCTTTGGCTAGAAATCATGTATGGCCATAAATATAGCATCGCCACTCGCCAGTAGTGAGATATCATGTGGGCAGTGAACTTCCAACTCCAATCAGCATAAAACCACATATTTCATGAACTCAAAAGCTAGAGTTGCCATATCTCTAAAAAAAAGCACACAGCATGCTTCCAACCAAGAACCACACTCTACTTCCTAGACAAGCACATCATTGAATGAAAGCTTAGTATTAATTTAGCTTTAATAGGAAGGATGATACATTAAAGGCAAAGTTTTTCATTGTTAGCTTTGGTGGCACAACAAAATGCATTTCATAAATAAAAGGGAAACAAAATATGAGGGAAAATTCATGGGAATTGAAGAAAACTTAAGAATACACATAAAACTCGACGGATACAAGATTTTGTTAGCAAACTTGAGAATACGTAAAAACCTGACCATTGAAGCGGTGGTAGATACAAAATTCAAGCAATACAAGACAAAAATCCATACAAAATTCAAGCAATACAAGACAAAAATGCATAACTTAGTAAAATATAAATAAATTTACAAACTTAGTAAAATTCCGGGGCCATCCCCTTGTATCCCAAGAAAGGTATTAGATGTTAATTAAAGAAAACAGGGAAATTTTTTCGCTAAACGTTCCTAGTTACTTGAGCACATTACAAACTCTTGAACTCAACTCAAACTTTGTATGATTCCAAAGACAACAATAACAACCAGATTACTTACTATAATCTCTTTTGGGGGATTCACTTTTTAAATAAAAAGCCAAAACTCAAGCTCTAGTTTGGACCCATGTTATTCAACTGTTTTGTATTCATAAATAAAATATAAAGTAGCATGTCATATCAAGATTTAAAACAGTTTTTAACATGATTTTCAGAATATTTGTTTTTCATGCAATTATAAAATTATATGTTGTATTAACTATAATTCGAATATAAATCTTTGTCCATTGTTAGGGTTAGATACAGTGGTTGACTATATCTAAAGTCACGACTTGAATACTCCCATATATTGCTCCTTAAAACCTCTTTGAAACAGCCCATAATTCACACTTGTATGTCCCCAGAATTTTGAGAAAATATAAAAAGGTAAATTTCGGATTTTTTCTTCGACCTTAAATAATTGTGTGTTATGAGATAACCCTAGATGCTCTAAGGCAACTCAAAATATAAGGGAAAGAGGGCCGACTCGAAACACTTAGTAAAAAATACTCTATTTTCTAGGCTCCACCAAGTGACTTAAAAATAGAAATCAACCCAATCTCTTAATTTTCGCATTTATCGCGTTTGCATAATTAAATATCTAACTTGTCAAGATTACATTAATGAAAAATACATAATTTTGGATTTTAATATAATTAAAACTAAAAAAATAATTTTCAATTTAAAATATTAATTTCCAACACTCTAAGCACAATTGAACTTAGATGATAGAAATTTCAAATTTTATCACGGGATATGACTTCTCACACCTCTATTTGATGAACCTAAATTTAAGGCGGTTTTAAGTGATAGGGAATTTAATTAAGCTATATTCGTCTATGTTTTCTCTAGTTTAAGTTTCCACCTTCTCTACATGAGACACATGATCAAATTCCCTAGTTAATTTGCCATTCTTTGATGGGCCCTGAGGTTCTCATAAAGAGAAAAAACAGTTTCAGACCAACTTGCTCAATGCAACCCTAAATATTCTTAAAAAATATACCCTACTTATAATATCAATGCACATCCATCCAAACACAAATAGATCAAGAAGAATAATAAGAATGAGAATTGGGATATGTAGAGCCTCAGAGAAATAAGAAAATATATACATAACCCAAAATCTCCATAATCTCTCTTTAGACAACAAAAACTAAATACTACAACAAATAAATACTAGTGAATTTAGGACAATAATTAGTAAGACAACTGCGCTCTACTCCTCTTTCATGTAATTTCTCATTCGGGACGGTACCATGTCCTGAAGAAGTCCATCATCTCTTAGCAAAGGTGAACGAGAGGGGCAAACTGGTTTCTCTTTAACAAAATCAGGCGATGAGGAATTAGTAGTAGTGTTAAGGTTGAAAGAAATTGTTGGGTTATGGAAATAGGGTTGCTGTTGTAGGTTTTGGTATTGAGGTTGTGAAATGAGAAAAGAGGAAGTAGAACCACCACGAACGCCACCAAAAAAGGTTGTTTCAGGCAGAATTCCAACACTTCCACGAGGCGGCACCGGGTATGGGTGTGTGTGCGTACCTTCATAGGTGGTAACAACGATGGATGTGTCATCCGATGATCGTTCAACTCTCTTCTTCACACCACAAGCTGGAGTAGTGCAACGGTAGTAACTCCTGCAAACAAAACATTATAATCTTGTTATAAAAATTACCAAAATGATTTAAATAACTCCACCCTTTTCAATCAAATCTTGCAAATCGTATCAATAATTAAAAAAGATAATTGGTATGCACATAAATAAGTACCTCGGGAAAGGGCTGTTTTTCACAGCTTTCTGACCGTACTTCCTCCATCTATACCCATCATCCAAGTGATCAACCTCGCTCCTTGTCATGAACGCAAATCTCGGTTCCCTTTGCCTTTTCGTGTTCTTTTTTATGGGTTTCAACCTACGGTATACCCACCAAAAAATATTATACTTTTACTCAAAAAATCAGTGTTATCAGATTTGCATAATCCGGCCACTGTAATTAGAACATGCATACAGTTCACCCATTAAGAAAAAATCCATAGCTTTATTTCCCTTTTTTAGCTAAAACCTTTACCTCATCTTTCATCCAAACTAGTACACAAACATAAAACCATATGTGTATAATATAAGAAAAGGTGCTCACTGTTTCTTAGTTTTTTCTTGATCATCATGCTCTTCATCCTCCACTCTTTTGCTCTGGTGGTCATCATTTGGTGGTTCGGTTGATGATGAAGATGACGTAGAATTAGGAGTGGCCGGGGTATTGACCATCTCCAGCGAATCGGAGATAGCTGGTGATGGAATAATTTGTTCCGGCATCAAGGATGTATGAATCAAATCGAAAAATGAAGGTCCGTAATCTTGTAGCCCCAACGTGTCCATAAATCCCAAAGAGCCTTTTTCAGTATCAAATGGCATGTCAAAGAAGGTTGGTGAAGCAAAATTTCCCGGAAATTGGTCGTTGAATATCGAACTCGCCATCTGATTATCTGTCTTTATTTGCTCCTCTTTGTTCTCCATAGATTGTTCAAAAGCTTAGATTCTTCATTTGAGTCGTCCCACTGTAGCTTTATTACAAAAGTTTAGAAAGAGAGAGAGTGAGTGGGAAGATAGATATATAGGGAGAAGGTGAGAAAGGGTGCATTTGGTTTTGGGTTTTGCAAGTGTGAAAGACTTTTGTGGTTGGTATTTGGTTAGAGACGAGTTTTCCACAAGGAGGGTTGACCGACAAATGCCGGTGAAGCATGTGTACGGAAACTTGTGAGGACGGCCCAGTTGGCATTGAATGAAAAGAGGTACCGTCAAGTGGTCCGCAAAATAGTCGTCGGTTTTGAACGCGGGATTGTTGACCGGAAACCGGCAGGGTGTGAACCGTTTAAGAGTTTTCACTACACGTGGGCCGAAAAAGTTTGGCCCGAGATGTATCATGTGTAAGCAAAACCCTTTTTACCTTTTGATATTCCTTCTAGCGGTTAACTTTCAATGAAAATATATCTTTTGTCATCAATCTCTCTTTTGCCCTTTTTATACATCACATTTATATAATATAAATAGAATTTTTTTATTTAAAGAACAATGTGACATATGTAACAATTGTATACACAAAGTAATTAAATCTAGTTTTTGTGTTCATTTTCTTGTTTTTATTTTTTTAGTTATTAGTCATATTATAATATGAGTATGAGATATTTGTCATTCTTTGCAAAAAGAAAGATGAGTTGTTAAAGTGAAGTTATAAGCGATTTTAGATGGTTATGAGACATTTTACAATTTTAAAAATAAATGGGAGTGAACCTTAACAAACCTTTGTATATGGGACTAAATCCAATAAAAATATTTAATAGTTTTTTTGTGTTTCGTCACACATCCAAAGTTTTTTTTACGCTCTCCTCCTATGTAGTTTTTAAATTGTATTTAGTCTCAAAACTATTCAAAACTTTCATCAACCGTCTTGTAACAACCTCTCTTTATCTCTGCAGAGAATGACATGTGTCATATAGTTGTTACAATATGACCAACGACTAAAAAGCTAAAAACATAGGAGTGAATGCAAATAAATGTTTAAAAGTTGGACTAAACACCTGTAATCCCTATAATGACATGTGTCCTATAGTTGTTACAATAGTCAATAATTAAACATACCAAAATTTAAGAAGCCCAAGGCCTAAAGATCCTATACTAATACCATATTGATTTAAAGGATTAAAAATGTTAACATGTGCCTTAAAGTTACATGCTTTTAGTCTTAAAATAGTAAATGTGAAAGTTTTATATAAATATCTGTATCATATTAATTATATATTGAAGTTTTATTATTTTTTAATTTTTAAATTTATGTCTTTAGAACACGTATTATCAGAATCCTTAAAAGAAATACATAGTGCAGATATTATACATATTTAACAATGCTTCATAAACGTTATGCCTTTTTCTCTTTATGCACATGTTGATAAAAAAAAAACGTTATGCCTTTTTCTCTTTATGTGCATTATTTCATGCATGGGGACTAGGCCCCGACACCTATTCAAGATACGATAGTTGCATGGGCAATGTTACTTTATGTGATTATAATTTCCTAACTGGAATGAGGTAATACGTTTCGTTCACTAGGGTCCCTAGTTTGGTTGGACCAACTATCATTAAAAGTTTTTTTATATGCCACATGAGAATTGCCTCTCTCTTATAACAATCTCTTCTAACTGCTTGAGACCAATAAAAGTTGATGTAGTTACAAAGCCAAGATCAACTAATAATTAGAGCAAGCTTAACACATGATAATTGAGACATTATTAGGGAGCTAAGTTTCTTAAAGGAAGAGAGAAAGGGAGGGAGAGAGTTGCGTTACTACCAAGCTCAAGTTTGATTTAGGTGAGGACTTGTAAGTTTTGTACCTCACGTGATGAAGGGTAAATTGGTAATCTGAATTCTGATTGCTTGATGATCCACGTAAACATCTCTATCGAAAGCTAGTTTGGGGGCAAAAAAGAACAAGAAAGATCGGAAAATAATGGACTGAAAGAATTTGGTGATGAAGAGCGTGTTAAAGAAGGAAAAATGGCACGTGTAGCTTCATATGTCTGTCACATTGGGCACAACTCTGACACGAATTCCGCGTTACCAACCCAAGCGCCAGTTGCTTCTTGCCCGACAAGCTAAATACACCGTCAAAAAACCAACATATTAAAAAAATAGTTTATGTAATCTTTAAAATACTCTCACTTTTTAGATCTTATTTTGAAATACAATGTGTATCTTCACATTTACTGATATTTTTTTTTTATAGTAAAGCTCACGTAACTCACATACAATATTTAATATGATGATGATGTATTATCATTTTTAAAATTTAGTCCAGAAATCGAATTTTTTTTCTCTTAAACTACTTGACTATCTTGACCATTTTTCGAATCCTAATGAACAACAATTTAACTTATACTTGTTTATGTTTTTAAGGAATTCAAATGTGTGAATTCTAAAAAAAAATGAGTTATGAACACCTTCGCATTCCATTGGTGAAACATAATAGCAAAAAAACACAATAATATATATATATATATATATATATATATATACACACACTACCTAAAAAGAGGAAAATTATTCTTCAATGATCAGAGGACTAAATTACCCTCATTGAATTTAATATTCCTATCATACCTTTAACAATAGTCTGACATATTTCTCTCATATTCATTAACACATACGAAATACTCACATTCATTCATCCCATCTCTCTCATATTCATTTACACGTACCAAACCATCAAATTTAATTCATCTTCCAACCCTAGAAATCAAATTTCAGTTGTCCCAAATATTTACTCTCGAATTCCCAACAGTACGAAACATTCATATTCATTCTCCAATTCATTCACACATACGAAAAATCATAATTCATTCATCTTCCCCAAATAAAAATCAGCAGTCAGCTATCCCAAAAATTTATTTTCAGATTTATTCATTTTTCAAAATGAAAGTTGAAACACCAATAGTCCAATATGCTTACGTAAGTTGTTTGTATATTAGATATGTCTATTTAATTGAAATTCCATCGTATATTTGCTTGGTTGCTCTTGTTTCTTCTTCAAAAAATAAGGTCAATACTCCTAATTCCATCTATAATTTTTTATTCAGTCTTTCATTGGTGATGAAAAGTATGCATTTGTCAATTTGAAAATAATTACATAAATTTTATAGTTATATCTATCTCATTGATGATTTTAGTTTCTCAATTGTGCTCAAATTTTGTATTTTCAATTTACCTATTTTTCAATTGATGTTTTCTACTATTCTAAATTCAATGTTAATTTCAAAATAATTATATATATTTTATAAGTTCAGTAATTACCAATTTCACACCTCACTTGATTATTGCTCTTTATGCATTCATATGCACTTCCTAGTTTTACATGTTTGTATTCATGTTATTTCTTACATATTCTAAATTAAACGTGAATTTGAAAACACTTATATGAATTGACATATGCCTACTGATATATGCCTACTAATATATGCCTATTGTTTTAAATGTTAATTTTAAAAGTATGCCTACTGATATAAACTTTTTTGCTACTAGAGATTACAAATTTCGAACCTCACTTGATGCTTATTTTTTATTCATTAAAACATGTCTATGTTTAGGGTTTTCTTCTAATTAGGAAAATTTCACTCATGATAACTATTTTTTATTAGTTTCTTAACGCAAAAGTTCATTACTACAATAGTTGATGGTACTAAGACAACTACTTATTTTTTGATTTATTATCATTGTTATATAATATGATGTAGTTACTCCTTATAATCATGTTAATAGTAGTACGATTGTAATCTGATATTTCATAAAAAAATGTGATCATTTAAATTTTTCGTAATTAAGTTTTAATTGAAATCTCGTAGGATATTGTCAATATTGGTGGTACAAGCTCGGATTGTGAATCTGTGAGTGAAGGAATTTCACTTTTGTTGAGGAGGTATGTGAAGTAGTTAATACCATATTGAAAATGTTTCCTATAATTTATATTCGAGATGGTCATATATTTCCTTTGAAACTTTGTAGGATATTGTCAATATTGGTGGTAGAAGCTTGGATTGTCAATCTCATAGTGAAGGAATCCGCCTTTGTTTACGAGGTAATTGCAATTGATTAATGTATCATTGCAATTTTACTTATCATTTTTGCTTTAAATTACTGGCCATTTTGAAACCAGTTGAAGAAACTGATTTACGTAAGATTGTCTTATGTTCAGGAAAATGAAAAAGAAAGTTCAGCCATAACAGTGATGATAAGCATTCATATGTTTGCCTAACAATTTCCTATTTTCAAACACCTTTTTTTTAAAGAAATAAATGAATATATATATATATATGGTTAGAGACTTAGAGTATACGCTTTGATTCAATTTTATATTATTGATTATTGATCCTACTACTGTTAGTTTATTGTAATCTGATATTATTACTCTTAATGATGATAAGTACTATTGATTATTGATCCTAGTACTGTTGGTTTTGTGTCATTGTTATATAATACGTTGTACTTAATCCTTACAAGCATGTAAATAGTAGTAGGATTCTCCTTATCCCACCTTCCATTTTTCCAAATATTATTGTTTATTGATCTTCTTATCAATGTATTTATGATCAGAGAAGTTGATGGGGACATAATCTCAAAGAAAAAAGTTGTTGTTCTATCATTGATAAACCATTTAAGATCATTTTTTATTCCATCTGTGTCTTGGATAATTCTTTTCCACATGAGAGATCCGATAGGCTGCATCTTAACTCCGTTAAAGTGATATTTTTGCAATTTTTTTATGTCAAGTAACATAGCCCACAAATAATTTTTATATATAAATTGCCACCAAAGTTTGTAATTCATAACTTTTTCTACATCGTGAAAACTTCTAATACCTATCCCCACTCACCAACTGGATAATGACTCATCTTCACCATGACCCCAGAATAATTCATCCATCATACTTTTCATTTTCTTGATAACATTTTTGGGGGACTAAGAGAATATATGATATGAATATGGGCTGACAGGAGAAGATTCTTAAATAATATCACTTTCTCTCCAGGAGATAAAGGCTCCCCTTTTATCAATCTAATTTCTTCCTCAACTTAAAAATGAGATCATCAAACAACCTTTCATTCTTTTAACTCACATAGAGAGGAAAACCCAAATATATTTTTGGTGGATTCTTAGGAACATCTACTTTGGGAATGGTTGAAATTCGAGTACTCGTAACACTTATAGGAAGATAGGCATTGTTAAAAGAATCTTTGACTGGGTTATAAACATCATCACCAATAATCTCCTAACAATTATTGAAAAAATTGCATGTGTAACCATCTGCACCATGAACAGTGGTCTTATCCATCCCCAAACAACATTTTTAGCTTCATTTATATTAGATTTTTTACATATGTCTTCATTGTTTGCCTCATTAATAAGACATGGAATAACTTCCATTAGGTCTTCATTTCCAATTTGGGAAGGATTCCCTAACTGTTTTTCAAAATACTATGTCTGATTTCTATTCTTCTAAGCAAACCATATAAAATAATAGTGCTAAAAACAAAATAGGTTAAATCAATTTTATTGGGATTCTTGGATATTGAGTTAATGTTGTTTTGAGTCTTAAGCTTGATCGGGGAGGGTTTTTGATCTTGAGGTTAATATTTATGGTAAATAATCTTCCAAAAACATCATTTCACAAATTCTTTCAAATGTCATCCATTTCAACATTCGAAAATGTATCCGTTAACCCAATTCCACGGAAAAAGATGGAGATTTACTTGGTTACTTTGAGCCCAATTAAATTATTAATAGATATCAAGGTTAGCTACAATTAACTAAAAAATCACTTTATGATTAAGTAAATCATGTAAGACCTATCAAATGCATATTTAATATTACATTTGCTCTCTTATTAGGAGAAATTGTATACAAATCTCTTTTCTACCCATTGCTGGAACTAGAAGCAACTCCCAATTGTCATCACTGCAATGCCCACGGATTTCAATATGAACCACCCACATTTTGCTATAAAAAAGATCAAATATCCCTTGTTGAAACTTTTGTCCCTGAGGTTTAATTTGATCATTTCACATCCAATTCAGCCGAATCGAGAGAATTTCGTGCTAATATTAAAGCATATAATAGCATGTTTGCCTTCACTTCATTTAGAGTTACTCTTGACAAGCAACTAACATCCTCAAGATGCGGTGTATATACGTATCGAGTTCAAGGTCAAGTTTATCATCATTTACCCTCATTTTAGCCTAATAACAACCCTTGTTACTTCCAACTCTACTTCCATGACACTAAAAATGAGGTTATAATAGAATGGGCATCTTACTAAGGTTGTCGTTAAACGTTGATATAGTGGAAAAACTCTTGAATGTGCTAAATGAAAATCCATATGCTCAATTTTTACGTCGACTAAAGGACTTCCCTTCACTCGATGCACTTCAAGTTCGAATCACTAAACATGTCAACCTTGATCAGAGAATCTACAATGCTCCTATACTGCAATATGGATTGAAGGAAATAATGAAAATATTCCTTTCGAGCGAGACATCATTGTCGTATCACATTCTGGTCAATGACACCAAATAAAACACTACTTTGGATGTTATGACCCGTTATAGTATCTATTTATATTTCCAAAAATATAGGTTGGATGGCATCAAGACATAAGGTGACGAAATGATACCTCATCTAGCACATCTACAAACATCCCATCCTCCGTACATGCAATCACATATACAGAGGACATTTTCTCATCTGAGCAACAAGGCACCGACTTAACATCAAATATTTTTATACTCTCACTCTTAAATTCAAATTTGATTGCATTTTAACAAATCCTATTTCAATTTGGACAACCGTACACTCCTATAGGTGCTCAACGAGATACCTTATCAAAAGCATCATGCGAGAATACTATGCACACAAATTGAAGATCAGAAATAATAGACAATCAATGCTATTATTGGCTGATAAGATACTACAACAATATTCTGTTGACATGTACATAAAACTAGAAACCACCCGACTTTACTACTATCGTAACCAATAGAAGAAAATCATAGCTAAACTCTACTAGGGGTTGGTTGATAGCATCACGACAGCTGTAACAAGAGCGAACAAGGTAGGTCAAAGGATTGTTCTCCCTTCATCATTCATTGGTTGACCTGGAGATATGCACTGTCGATACCTTAATGCAATGGCTTTAATTCAAAGATGTGGAAAGCCCAATTTATTCATCAAAATGACTTGCAATCTCAATTGGAAAGAAATCATTGATAATCTTCATCTAAGACAGGTGCCTCAAGATCGACCTGATCTAACATCAAGAGTATTTTGAGCTAAATTAAAAGACGTAAAGGATCAACAATTTAAGTAAAAAAATATGGTAAGGTCTCTACGCACGTACATGTAATATAATTCCAAAAGAGAGGTTTGCCACATGCTCATATTTTGGTCATACTAAAATAAGATTACAAACTCACTACTCTAGATCATTACGATAAATTCATTTGCGCAGAGATACCTGATATTCACAAATACCCTTTACTTCATTCACTGGTTATCAAACACGTGATATACGAGAAGTGTGGAGAGCTGAACAAAAATAACCCCTATATGAAAAATGGGAACTGCAAATTTCATTACCCTTACGAATTTGAGCTTGCTACCTCTAAAGGTCAGGATTCATATCCTATTTATCGACGAAGAAATGATGGGAGATAAGTACGTATGCACAATAAATTATTAGACAACAGATGGGTGGTTCCTTACAATTTATATCTCCTCACAAGATATAATTGTCATATTAACGTTGAAGTTTGCTCGGGGTTAAAAGCGATGAAGTACCTTTACAATTACATTTACAAAGGGCATGATAAAGTGGATATTCATATTTCGTTCGATGAGAATGAGACAACCACCATCAATGAGATCAAATACTTCTAAGATGCAATCTGGGTATCTACACAAGAAGCTATTTGGAGAATTTTTGAATTCGAGCTAAACGAAATCAAGCCATCAGTGATAAACCTTCAACTCCACTTGCCATAAGCGTACTATCACATACGGGGAGAACCAAAACTTAAATAATGTTCTAGATACCCCGAATATTAGCAAGACAATGATAATAGAATTCTTCAATATGTGCTCCAGATTCAGTAAGGCGCGTCAATATTTGTATAAGGATTTCTGTGAGTACTATGTATGGGACAACAAATCCAAAACCTGGGCTAAAAGGAAGAATAAACTCGACGTAATCGACCATGTCAATGGTTCAAATCTTGTAGAAGGGGAACACTACTATTTAAGACTTCTTCTAAATCACGTCAGAGGACCGACATCTTTTAAAGACCTTATAACTTGTGATGGAATCACTCACTTAACATTTAAAGAGGCTGCACAAAAACGTGGATGGTTGGAATCGGACGATATCATTACCGATTACCTCTCTGAAGCAACCACTTTCCAAATACCTGAGGCACTAAGGATATTCGCAATTATTTTAATTTATTGTGAGCCCTATGATGTGAGAAAATTATGGGAAACAAACTTAGAGTTTTGTCCGAAGACTTTAAAAGACTCCACCCACATTCATTGGCTGCACAAAAAGATTGCACAGTAAATAACATCAGCTTCTTTCTAGATTCAATGTGAAAATCAATTAAATACTTTGACCTGCCTGCATATAGCACTAGCCACTTATCATCCAATAACACCAGTCCAAGATAAATTACCGACGAACTCCATGTCGAGACACCATAAGAAGACTATAATTTATGTACAGTTTAAATGCAGACCAAAGACATGCATACTTGGTTATACTCGAAACGGTGATTGTTGGAAATTCGGGTTCATTCTTCATTGATGGGCCTGGAGAAACTAGAAATACATGTCTTTATAGAGACTTACTTGCCCACATTAGGAAATAGAGGTATGATTGCACTTCCTACAACAACATCAGAAGTAGCTGCATCATTATTGCCTAGAGGTCAAATTGCACATTCTTACTTCAAAACACATATTCTTGCCAATAAGACAAGCTTATATAACATTCCCAAGCATAGTGGCACATCAAAAATTATACGACAAGTAAAAATCATAATTTAGTATGAAGAACCAATGGAAAAGAGATTTGAGATTGAAACTCTTGATAGGACATTACAGGATTTAATGGATAGTATTGGACCTTTCGATGGCAAGGTCATTGTCTTTCGTGGAGAATTTTGGCAAATACAACCCATAGTACGTCGTGGGTTAAGATTGAAAACAGTAAATTCTAGCATTGTGATGTCGCCGCTTTGGCCTACAATGCAAGTATTAACTTTGACAATAAATATGCGTGCCAAAAATAATCAATAGTTCAACGATTTCCTTTCAAGAATTGGTAATAAGACGAAAGTTTCAACGCATTGTGATTTGATAAGTCTTCTTGATGAAAGGGTCATATGTCCACGAGTAAATGAACGACCCGAATAGTTTATCATTGACGTTATCTTCCCATTATTAAATATTAATGTCACCTTGCCAAACATCATGACAAATCAATCAAATCTTGCAACAACTAATGAACACGTTGACTCACTCAACGATATAATGATTGATATGATCCTTGGAGATTTGAAGACATTAAATAGCTTTGATGAATCTATGGATAACACACACAAATATTACCAAAAAGAATTTTTAAATTCCTTGATGCTGAATGGATTTCCATCACACGCATTGAAACTTAGACCTAATTGTTCAATCATTCTTCTTTGTAATATAAATGCAACAATTGGATTGTGTAATGGAACAAGAATGTTGTACAACTGTTCTTTTAATAATATCATCCACGTGAAAATTTCAGTTGGCCAACATAAAGGCAGAAATATCCTCCTACCTCGCATTCCCTTATCCCTAGCCGAGAATGAGGGACACCCCTTTCAATTCAAAAGGAAACAATTTCCTATTAGTTTATGTTTCGCTATGACAATAAAAAGAGCCCATGGGCAAACAATTTCTAACGTTGGTGTTTACTTACCAACAAACATCTTCTCCACGACCAACTGTACGTCGCTTTATCGAGAGGAACTTCAATGACAACCACAAAAGTACTCCTCAACTCTGAAAATTCAAGGAATAATAAGGTCACCAAAAATATTGTCTACAAAGAAGTTCTATTGGCATTAAGGTAACAAATAATTTAATCTCCCATTTGTTACTAGTATTCATATATTTCATAAACCATATTTATGTTGCATATTCCCCTATAAGAAATTCTTGTAGTTCAGTTCTCTTTCATCCATACTAAGTTATTTTCTTATCACTTTACAATAATATATTATACATACTGTCATCTTCTTTGAATAGGCCAAACGCTTACTCATCCAATGGCGTCACCTGAAGTCGAAATTCAGCAAAACAAAATGATCAACAATCTTCAGGGACTTGAAACTAAGTGGAAAATCATTTGTCAAGTAATGCGGAGAGGCACTATAGAATCATACAGAAATTCAATAGGTTCTGGGAATATTTTAAAAACAATCTGAAGGATGAGGAGTTTCAAATTCTTCTAATTACATTATTTCAAAGTATTTACATGAATATTTTCAAAATCATAAATTTCATCTCCTTAAAAAATATAGAGGAATCTAAAATTCAAGCAGTTATATGGATTGACGACATAAAAAACTAGAAGGACTGCTTCAAATTAAGAAATAATATTTCATTCCTAATGGTATGGTACACGGAGTGAATGATGCTTACTCAATCGTTCACGATAAAATTGTGGATACGGTCGAACGGATTCTAGGATATTCTTATCTAAAAGAGTACCTATCTTTCTGTAACCTCTAAAATCAATCAAATAATAGTGGACGCAGGCTTTCTTACATAGCTAAACCACTTTAAAAATCTCTCTCTTTATTTACCATTACATATTTTATCCGTGATTATAAAATTAGATCATGTCTAGTTTTTTACATTAACAGATTGGCGTCGTCTCTAGGAACGTGTTTTTAATAGCAGTTCTCACTCTCATATACCCTTATTCAAGACAAGATGAATGGCCCTGAGTCCAGTGCTAGAATTTAAGGCAACCTGCCTGTTCCATCTGCCCAACCTATGGCAACAGAGTTAACTGGAATCCTTGCTAGTATTGCTAGAGGACAAGAGGCCATGCAGGAAATGGTGAGGTAATCGACCCAATTTATTCAAGCCAGATCTCCAGCCTTATCCAAATAACAAGCAGTTATATCACCACAAAGAGAAATGCCACACCCACCTCCAAGATCCAGCAGGCATAGTTATTCCATAACATCACAAGATAAGTCTTATCGTCCAAGAGAAAGTTCATCACCGAGGTCAACAAAACCATATGACATCCGCTCTCTTTCTCCTGAAAGTCCAAGCGTCTTGGAAAAGCTAAGCTGAGATTCTCCTTTTGACCACTTGGGACCCCGAGCAAATAGAAACCCTCCCAGACCATTATCCAGGAACACTCGGCATACAATCGACCAACGAGAAGCCTCAGTCAAATCAAAATCAAACGTTCGATAATCTGTACGCATCGAGAAGACCTCTCAGGAGGAGAGTTCAATGTAGACACATGGTCGGAATAGCCGAGCTTCTTGTTTATATCTAATGTAGGTAATCCTTCATGGAAAGGATCATTCCAACGATTGGAAGATCGACTAGGGGAGATGGCAAAGGCAAAAAATCTTTTATAGCGGAGCTTTGTTAAAGGATCTCCCTTTATTCAGGCAATTGTGGAGTTTCCTACTCAACCTAAATTTAAAGCTCATGTGGTTACCCCCAAATATGAAGGTAAAACTGATCATGTTCTCCATATCGAGCAATATCAAGGTGCAACTGATATTTATTCAATTCCTGATGAAATGAGGTGCAGAGCATTTCCAAGTACCATTGTAGGTTAAGCCCAAATAATGTATAATAACCTGCCCCGAGGATAAATTGCCAACTTCAATCAACTTGCTGAGCTATTCATCAGCAACTTCTGTTTTGGAGCCAAGCCAGTGAAAAGATTAACTCATCTTTTAAGTGTCAGGCAGAAAGTGGTGGAAAATATTAGGGAATACATTACGTGTTTAACAATAAGAAATTGGAGGTGATTGATTATGAGGAGAAAACAGCCATCACTGCTCTTATGAGTGGCTTGCTTCCCGAGAAACTATATTATACTCTTGTAAAAGATCTTTCTAAAAATATGTCTAAACTCATGGCAAAGGCAGGAAAAATAATGAATGCCGAAGAAGCAATGGTCGCAAAACAGAGTCATGCCACGAAGCCTAATACGAAGCCTGAGAAGAAGGAGAAAATAGAGCAAAAGGAGAAAAAGTCGAAGAAAGAAGACAAGATAAAAAAGTATGGAACCTACACTCCATTGAGTGTTAGAATTCACCATATCTTAGAGGAAATCAAACACAATAAGGATTTGTGATGGCCGAAGAAGTTAAGGGCACCTCCTAACAAGAGATATAGATCCAAATATTATGAATTACATAACGATCATGGTCATACATGGATAAATGCATCACTTTGCAAAATGAGATAGAATCCCTCATCCGTCAAGGAAAACTCAATAAATTTATTAATCGACATGATAGCAGAGAACTTAGAAGAAGTTTGAATTCTTCATCCAAGTCTAGAGATGACATGAAGAGAAATTATGAAAATTATCTAGACCTATCGAAAAAGACCAAGTAACCAGAATATGAGGTAACTATGATCAAATTTGGTTCATTTGATTATCACATGATTACAGGTGGTGATGCAGGAATAGGTGATCACATTGTCAAAAGGAAAGCTTACTTAAATGAAACATGGGCTTACTCCTATATCCAGGTAATTAATATGAACGAAGATGATCTTTCGAGGAAGGTAAAAAAAACAAATTGATGATTGGTTTTTCAAAAAATAATCTCTCCGAGGTACTTTATCCCCATGATGACCCATTCATTGTCAAATTCAGAATCCAGGATATTATCATCGTCGTAGTTTTGATTGACAATGGGAGTTCAGTTGATATTATGTTTTATCCTTTCTTTCATAGTTTGGACTTGAAGCTCAGCCAACTGGAACCCTATCACATGACATTAATAGGCTTTTATGATGCAAAAGTTTACCCTTTGTGGATAATCAAGCTAGAAGTTTTGTCCGGCACATGTCCAGTAAGTCGTACAAAGAAAATATGCTTCTTCGTGATGGATAAAAATGTTCAATCTGCCTATAATGTGATCCTCGATAAGGTAGGGTTGAGGAAGTTTGAAGCCATACCATCAACAGTCCATCAATGCTTGAAGTTTCTAACTCATTTTGGGGTAGGTGTTGTGAAAGGTGACCAAAAGTTGGCCAGAGAGTGTTACTACTCCTCAGCCGAGTGAGAGGGCCTCATTGAATTGAATAAGAAGACTACAACTTACTAGGTGGATACTACTGATCCTAATAATGAATCTGAAGTTGAAACCTTAGATCTACGAGATAAAACAAAGTTGGTTAAGGGAAAAATTATGGAAGTAACTAAATGCATCATTCTGGATGATGATAATCTAGAAAGAACTACGCATATCAGCTCAACACTGGATTCCGTTCTTAAATAGGAATTAATTATGTTCCTGAGGCAACAAAGAAATGTATTTTCTTGGAGCCATGATGATATGCCTATGATAGATCCTAATATCCTCTATCATGAGCTCAATAGCGGTAAGGATGATAATCGGATCAAGAAGATACGTAGGGTTCTTAGTCCAGTGAAAAATTAAATATTCAAGAAGAAGTAAAGAAGCTACAAAAGGCTCGGTTTATTGGAGATGTGAAGTATCCAACCTGGTTAGACAACATTATAATGGTCAAGAAAAAGAATGATAAATGGAGAAAGTGCATAGATTTCACTAATTTAAATTAGACGTGCCCAAAATACCATTTTCCCTTGCCTAGAATTGATCTGCTGGAGGATTCTACATCGGGACATGAGCTTTTAAGCTTTATAGATGCCTATTCTGGTTATAACCAAATAAAAATAAAACTCGAAGACAGGGAAAGTACTACCTTCATCACCCCCAAAGGAACTTATTGCTATAATGTAATGCCCTATGGTCTTAAAAATGCAGGAGCAACGTATTAAAGGTTGATGAATAAGGTCTTTAAAGAGAAGATATGCAAGAACATGGAGGTTTATGTGGATGATGTGTTGATGAAGAGTAAAAAATCTTCAGATCATATCGGCGGCCTTAGTCAGATTTTTGATCAGTTGGAAAAGAATTAGATGAAGCTGAATCCGACCAAGTGTGTCTAGGGTACAAGGCGGGATGCTCCTCGGCTTCATAGCTAATCAAAGGGGAATTGAGGATAATCCAACAAAAATAAAAGATTTAATTAAAATACAGTCGCTGACCTATAAGAAACATCTGCAGAGGCTCACTGGAAGAGTGGTAGCTTTAAACAGATTTGTTTCCCAAGCAACAGACAGGTGTTTACTGCTTTTTAAGATGTTGAGAAAAACTTTTGAATGGAATGCAGAATGTGAAGAAGCATTCTAGGAGTAAAAGAAATAACTGGGATCACCACCATTGCTCTCCCGACCAGTCTTGGGAGAGAAATTTTACTTATACTTAGCTGTTTCTAAGTCAGTAATGAGCTCGACCTTGGTCAAATAGGATAATGGAATCCAAAAACCAATCTACTAAACCAGCAAAGCATTGAGAGGAGCTGAAATCAGGTATCCATGTTTGGAAAAATTACCCTATCACTTATTGAGGCTTCTAGATATATAAAACCTTATTTCTAAACGCACACCATAGTTGTGTATATTGATCCGCCTCTTTGGTAAGAACTCTACAAACCTGAGATGCCAAGAAGATTGATGTACGAGGCGATAGAATTGGGAGAGTATGACATTGTCTATAAACTAAGATCTTCATTGAAAGGCCAAGTTTTGGTAGATTTTATTACTGAATTTACTTATCTAGAGGTTCCCGAACAACAAAACTTGCCTGCCGAGCAGACTTAGAAAGAAGAGAGCTTAGCTCAAAAGAAATTTGATATAGCAGTCAATCAACTTGAGTCAGCCAGAACTCAAGAAATGGCCCAAAAATATGCAGAGGAGAGTAAGAAGATATTCCAGCATGGATCATTGACATAAAAAAGTTTTAATAATGATGTTCTATTAGGGAATTTGTACTAGGATGGATCTTCATATGCTAGTGACAGTGGAGAAGGTATAATACTTAATACTCCTGATGATATTCATATTGAGTATGCTCTCAGGTTTTAGTTCAAAGCATCAAACAACAAGGAAAAATACGAACCCTTGATAGTTGGGATGAATTTAGCTCATTTATTAGGCATCGAGCAAGTAGTGGTGCATAGTGATTCACATGTCATCGCCAAATTTCTAGCCATCCAAATGAATAGGATCCCAAGTATAGAGAACACCCGAGCTGATGCACTTGCTCGACTAACATCAACAATGAGAATTGAGCTCAGAAGGACAATCCCAATCGAACTCTTGGTTAATCGGAGTATTGATGAGGACTTGATGGTTAGTTTCATTACTGTAGATCTGGGGCCTTCCTAGATGGATCCCATTAAAGCTTATATTGAATATTGAACCTTACCACCCGATCCTAAAGAGGCAAAGAATCTTGGATATAAAGCAGCGAAATATGTGTTAAACAAAGGAGTTTTATACAGAAGGGGATTGACGATTTCCTTGAAGCTCTGTGTTCATCTAATGGAGATGGAAGAATTGATCAAAGAAGTGCATGAAGGTTCTAGTGGAGCTCATTCATTTGGAAGATCATTGCTCTAATTCATCAACACTTAGGGATACTACTGGCCGACCATGAGGGCATATTGTACATGCTTTGCAAGAAAGTATGATAAGTGCCAGAGATTATCTACCGTTCATTGAACACCTAATGCTACTTTAATGCCAATTACTTCTCCTTGGGCATTCTCTATATGGGAATTGACTTGGTCGGCCCACTACCGACCACCAAAGGCTCGTTTAAATACTTAGTTATTGTTGTGGATTACTTCGCCAAATGGGTGGAGGCAGAGTCATTGGTTGATATGCCTTATGAGAAAGTGTATCAGTTCATCTAAAAGAATATAATTTTTCGATATGGTTTACCAAATGCTTTTATTACAGATCATGGCACCCAGTTCGACAACGAGGAGTTTGAAGCATATTGTGCCCAATCCAAAATCCAAAAATTTCATTCTGCACCAGGCCATCCTCAAAGTAATGATAAAACAGAAGTGACAAACAAAACTTTATTGAATGTGCTGAAGTAAAGACTTGATGTTGCCAAGGGAAACTGGATTAATGAGCTACTCTCTATTCTTTAGGCTTACAGAATAATGCCGAGAACAACAACTGGAGAAACACTATACATTCTTGCATTTGGGACTGAAGCTATGGCACCAGTCGAGCTGTACCTATTTGGTAAGAACTCTACAGAATAATAGTTATGTATATTGATCTGCCTCTTTGGTAAGAACTCTACAAACCTAAGATGTCAGGAAGATTGATGTACTGGGCAATAGAATTGGGAGAGTATGACATTGTGTAAAAACTAAGATCTTCATTGAAAGGCCAAGCTTTGGTAGATTTTATTACTGAATTTACTTATCCAGAGGTTCTCAACCAATAAAAATTACACGCCGAGCAGAATTCGAAAGAAGAGAGCTCACCTCAAAAGCAAGATGATATGGTTGTCGATTAACTTGAGTGGTCCAGAACTCAAGGAATGGCCCAGAAATATGCAGAGGAGAGTAAGAAGATATTCCAGCATGGGTCATTGATAGCAAAAGGTTTTAATAATTATGTTTCGTTATGGAGTTTGTATATGGATAGATCTTCATGTGCTATTGGCAGTAGAGCAGGTATAATACTTAATACTACTGATGATATTTATATTGAGTATGCTCTCAGGTTTTAGTTCAAATCATCAAATAACGAGGCAAAATATAAAGCCTTGATAGTCGAGCTAAATTTAGCTCATTTATTAAGCGTCGGGCAAGTGGTGGTGCATAGTGATTCACAATTGGTTATTAACCAAGTGATGAATTTGTATGGAGTTAAAGTAGAATTGATGATCGGGTATCTTATTAGGGCCATGGAACTCATCACCAAATTTCTATCCAGACAAATGAATAGGATCCCAAGAATAAAGAACACCCGAGATGATGCACTTTCTCGGCTAGCATCAACAATGAGGATTGAGCTCAGAAGGACAATCCCAATTGAACTCTTGTATAATCAGAGTATTGATGAGGACTTGATGGTTAGTTTCATTACAGTAGATCTGGGACCTTCCTAGATGGATCCCATCAAATCTTATATTGAAGATTGAACCCTACCACCCGATCCTAAAGAGGCTAAGAATCTTCGATATAAAGCAGGGATATATGTGTTAGATAAAGGAGTTTTATACAGAAAGGGATTGACGATTTCCTTGCTACGCCGTGTTCATCCAATGGAGATGGAAGATTTGATCAAAGACGTGGATGAAGGTCCCAGTGGAGATCATTCATCTTGAAGATCATTGCTTCAATGCATCAATACTCAGGGCTACTATTGGTCGACCATTACTGCATATTGTACATCATTTGCGAGAAATTATGATAAGTGTGAGAGATTCTCTACCATTCATAGAACACCTAATAGTACTTTAACACCAATTACTTCTCATTGGCCATTCGCTATATGAGGAATTGACTTGGTCGTCCCACTGTCGACCACCAAAGGCAGGTTTAAATACTTAGTTGTTACTATAGATTACTTCACCAAATGGGTGGAGGCAGAGCCATTGGTTGATATGCCTTATGCAAAAGTGTATCAGTTCATCTGGAAGAATATAATCTGTTAATATGGTTTACCATATGCTTTCATTACAGATCATGGCACCCAGTTCGACAACGAGGAGTTTGAAGCAAACTGTGCCCAATCCAAAATCCAAAAACTGCATTCTATACGAGGACATCCTCAAAGTAATGGTAAAACAGAAGTAACAAATAAAACTTTATTGAATGGGATGAAGAAAAGACTTGATGCTGCCAAAGGCAACTGGATTAATTAGATTCTCTTTATTATTTGGGCTTACAGCACAATGCCGAGAGCAACAACTGGAGAAACATCGTACATGCTTGCATTTGGGATTGAAGCTATGGCACCAGTCGGGCTCGGCCTACCAACCCACATGGTACTGAATTTTGATTCCCTGGTTAGTGATTTGATGAAATGATTACATCTCGACATGTTAGAGGAGGTATGAGAAGATGCAACTAAGAGAAATGTTGTCTACCAACACAAAACTGCTCACTTTTATAATAAAAGGGTAAAGCCGACTAACCTAAAAGAGGGTGATTATGTTCTTAAGAATGTTCTCCATAAGAATAACAAGATTGAGGCCAACTAGCATGGCCCATATCGCATATCAGCTATCATCTGACAAGGGACCTATCAAATGGAGACTTTGGATGGTGAAGAATTCAAAAATCCTTGGAATGATGAACATCTTCAAAAGTATTATCAGTAATTCAAAGGATTTCCATTATTGTATTTCATTTCCTTTTACTTGAGTATCAATGAAAATTTGATTTCACTCTCTTTAATTTTTCAATTTTTTTCGGAGTACGGTGCTGATATACACCCCCCAGAACAGAAATAACGCAGTGCATATATATCTTCAACTCTGACCAAGTTAAAACAGGGTTAAAATCCTCAGCACTTGGTTGGGAAAGAAAATAACCTAGTCAAAATAGTATTATAATCCTCAGCACTTGGTCGGCAACAACAATTTACTTCATGTATGATATCGTAAAAATAAAATTACGAAGAAGAGGTTGATTAGTTCATGTATATTTTTTTACACAATTCAAGAACAAGAAGTGTAAAACTTCGTATAAAACTAAAAAAAGTTACAAATAGGTTTTACCAAACTAAGTAAAATGCAGGAAGACATGTAAAAATTCCTAAATACAGGAATATAAACATATATTCCTCATACGCTTGGTCACCAATGATAACTAATGCTAAATTTGGATTCATATATCTGAGTGCATTAGTGGAATTAATGGCATCACCAATTATAACTAATACTAAATTTGGATTAATATATCTAAGTGTGTTAGTAGAACCAACGACAGTACAATCACAAGTTAACCGATTGATTAAAAAAATCATAAGTTGACAAAAACAAACACATTTTTGTTCATACAAACTATATTTCATTCAAATGAATTACGAAATACAGGATAATCATTCAACTGGACGTTTTCCCTCAGCTTTGGAAGATGATTGCACTTTTTCCATATCAGCAGGAGGATCATCCAGTATATAAGGAGAATTAATAAAGTTAAAATCTTGAAGCATCCTTCTGTTGCTGCTGCTCGGTGTGTTAGTCAGATGAGGAGGTCGAACTATCTCAATTTCATCGTGTAACTCTTAATCCCCTAAATATTTCGATATCAATCATTGAGGAATAGATTCAATATAAATTCAATTGACATCTAACTAGAATGGAGGATATTGGTAGTCTAAGAAATTAGGAGCATGCCAATACCAAAGTTTCTTATCTTGATTAACATTTATCACAACCAAGCAATTGGTCCAACCCCATTTATAACCTTCACGTCGATTTTGAGTGAGGTGATCATCTATATGTCCCAAAGCTTCATTGCATCCATAAATACATACCTTTCTGGGTTGTTTGTGAAATCGGAAGGTTAACCTTTCAACTTAAAATGGAAGTTTCTTCAAAACCTCTTCTTTCGCCTTTAACTGAGAGGATTGGTCGACAAGGGATTTGTCTTTAGCTTCCAATCTTGTGGACAAATCGATAATGGCTTGACTCTTCACCTTCAGTTGATCAACTTGATTAGCTAAAGTTTTCTTGGTCCTAGTCTCTTCTACAGTTAATCAGGTAGATCTTTATTTGGAAGATTCTACAGGTTTGGATTTTTTCAAAGCTTCAAGTTCTTCCCTCAATTTGGAGTTTTCCTCCTCTAGAAAAGAGGCACCTTCATCGGCACTAGTAGCAGAAGACTGTTCTAAAGACCCAAGTTCATCGCTCAACCTATTATTTTCCTCTTCCATAAGTTTAGAAATCTTTCTAGCTTCATCAACATCACGATTCAATAAAAAATCCTTTTTTCTAAAAGTAGAGGCATATTTTTCCAACTTCTCTTCAGATACCCAAGCTTCACTCAAGGTCTTGTACTTGGCTTCATAGTCGGCATGAAGTAAAGCTTTGGCTTTATTGTGCTCTACTTGCAATTCTTTGATTATCTCATAGTATGAAACATTGTTGGACACAACCTGATCAAGGAGAAACTTGAGATAAGTGTATGCATCCCTTGCCTGATCAGAAGCATCAGAATCGAGCAAGTCTGTTAATTCTTCATCAATCAAGTCCAAGTGACCAGTTTTGAACATATTGTTGCAGCGTTTGAGTTAGTCGGAGTCAGTGGAGGTAATTTGTTATATCTTGACCATAAACTAGAAAGATAAAGTAACAATTGATCAACAATAAAATAAGACAGAGCAATAGCCGATCAATAACAAATGACACGTCAATTGAAGAAAAAATTATTTCATTGATAAATAAGGAACGTTACAAGTACATGAGATCAGAGACAAAAAGAAAACAAAAAAAGGTGCAAAATACAAAGAACAAAAGTCGAACAAGTATACACCTTCTTCTTAACCTTTTCAGTCTCAAGCTGGTCATCAGAAGGGGCAGCTGAGTCCATAGGAGCTTTAACTTATTCGGCAGGAGGGATAGCTGAGTCAACAGTAGTTTTGTTTTGATCGGCTCAAGGGGTAGTAGAATCAACCACCAAAGAGTATTCCCCCTAACTAGCATTATCCTCAATTTCATCATCAAGGTTGGGAGGAGAGTCAGGGTCATGCCTAAGAAAGAGCTCAGAATCCTCGACAGTGCCAACTTCCTTCAAAGATGCCAACCAACCCTCCTTACAGAATTTTTTCTTTGCATACTTAATTTTTGCAGAGGTAGCAGAGATGGCTTTATTATAACCCTTATTGAAGAATTCTTCCCTAGACTTCTTTATCTTAGCCTTCTCAGAGGAAAAGTTAGTGGATAGTTTGGTTACTTGTCCTTCAGCAGCCTTTGCCCTACGCTCAGCTTGAGCAGCGTTCGAGTTAGCCATAGACGACATTATCAGCTTTTTATCGTGCTTCTTAAGTAGTCTTAATTTTCTCTTACCAAGCCTTCTTATCTGTCTTCAAAGCTTGCTCGGAATCCAAAACAAATTTCCTAAGACCTTCAAAGGCCTTCTCTACTTCTCCCGAATAAGAACGTAGTTGATCATCCTTCTCTAGCTTTTGGTTGTAATCAACTAGGAATTGTAAGAAAAAAGCTAACTCAGTACAAGTTAGAGAAGACTTGAACAGTATCCAACCAACTTTAAATATGAAAACTTACCAAGGCTAAACTTTAAGTAGCTCTTGCTGATAGGTTTGATCGGGACATTGAGGCAGCAACAACTCTATATTTTGGGAGGGTGCTAGAGTTGATCAATTTCCTAGCCAAACTAGGACTAAAGGCTACAAATAAGACAAAAATAATTGGGACCATGCCAACTAAACCTGGTTGATCGGCATCAATAACTTTCTCAACCTGCTTAGCGATGGGACCTCTCCCCAGTTTCTTCAAAGGAGTCTCATCACCCTAGTTGGCTGGGGGCTTCTTGCCAACATTAGTCTTCTTCTTTGGGGCACCAGTATCAATAGGCTTCTTGGCGCCAGTAACAGAGAAATTTTCCAAGAGATTGGGGATTCTTCTTTTTCCCATGCTGACAGAAAGAGGAAGGACGGAATAAAAGGAAGAAGATGTGCTAACTTGAGCACCAACACCAGCAGATTCAGTGGACGAGGAAGTAGACCTTAGATCCCTCTCCAAATCAATTACGATTGAAGGCACGACAATTATTGGCTGAGCAATAAAACAAGTTATAAAACTTCTATATTTTAACAATACAGAAGCTGATCGGGGATGATCTTCTCATGTTCACTGATTAAGACCCCATAAGAATTCCGGCTCCTCTAAATCTACTTCAACAGGCTTGGGGCACTTTCTCTTACGATCTTCTACAACAAAGTAATAAGCAGAAATAGTTAGTACACATAAGTTTGTACATATCAGTAAAGAGGGCAAAAATTAAAATAACAACATATCTCATTCCCTGATTGAGGTCACCTAGGGCCCTGATAGGCGACTCCTCCCTCAAGGGGACATGTTGCCAGTGCACTATTAAAGCATGACTTCTATAATCTTTATTGGAGTAAGGCAAATTCACCACTAAAGCCTTGTTAGCTGCTTTGGTCTTCAAATAATATGTATTCTCCCCTGAAATTTCACATTTATAAAAAAACATAATCTCTGGAATCCCAATATGGACCCCATAGATTTCATTCAATATGTTCAGACCAGTAATAATTCTCCAGGTTTTGGGAGCCACTCGTGATGGAATGACGTCAAAATATTGGCAAAGACGAAGAAGAAAAGGGTTTGGTGGAAATGAAAAATCACACTCTACTGTAAACAAAGTGGGGATCCAATGACCTTGACCCAATGAATATACATCGAAAGGTACATGGGGAACTTCTAAATTGACCCAAGAGGGAATTTTATGTTTTTCCCTAAATTCTTCTAGAGAATTAGCATCAACTATATAAACCATGTTTCAGAAAGAAGGAAATGAGAAAAAACAAAGAAAAAGAAAAAATTCTTACAAAATATTAAGGATTCAGTAAGAGCCGTAAAACAAAGAAGGAACCATGGCAAACGATCGCACAAAAGCTCAGAGATGACTGCTACAGTTCAAAATTTTAGGGTGAGGTAAAGCCTATAAAAGCCTCTCGCATTTTATAGGCTGCCTTGAAAATAGTGAACGTAATGATTAAATGTACCAATGATTGACATTTCGACAGCTTTGTGTATCAAAAGGTGAAAAACACCCATTTACCCTTTAGAGATTCGCTAAAATTCAAATTATTTGCAAAAATGCAATTTTCAAACAGTGCCAGTAAATTTTACAAGTGTGGGAGGTCGGCTCCGAACAAGCATCATGAAAATACTTCGAGCTACTTCTCGAATCAAATGCTCCATAATTTCACGCAAGCATTAATCAGGGAACATTGGTGGCTTTTGTTGATCCCAAAAATTATCCACCTACGTGGACCAATTAGAAGTGAACACGTGTCCTACTACATGACCAAAATCCTCATCAGCATATAATAAATTTGTCGACCAACAAGAAGAATGCCGACCAACACAAGGAATTCCAACCAACATAAAGAAGGCCGACCAACAAGACTAATGAAGAGTCATCATACCAAGGGTCATACCGCACGTGGTTTATACAACCAATCATCACATTCATTATGTAATGATGTAAATGCTTAATTGTATAAAAGCATTCCATCCCTTAACATTCCGACCCTTGACCTCCGGGTCACTATAAATATATTGCATCCCTTTCATCAAGGACATGGTTGAACGAATTCTGGGATATTCTTATCTAAAAGAGTACCTAGCTTTTCGTAACCTCTAAAATTAATAAAACACCAGTGGACGTAGGCTTTCCTATATAGTTGAAGCACTTTAAAAACTCTCTCTCTTTATTTACCATTACATATTTTATCTGTGATTATAAAATTAGATAAAGTCTAGTTTTTTACATCAACAATATGCATTCTAAACTTAAAACTTTATGTTCAATTAAAACATCCTTAATGTTTATTATTATACTTCTCACTTCTCTTCACACTCCTTAATATACTATTCAATATTATTATTTATTATTTATCACAGATTCCAATCAATGAAATTCCCATTGTGGGGCGACTTAGCAGAGAATGAAGGCCAACAATTAAGTGACTTGTAAGCCTTATTTCCTATAATAGCTATTTCTCAAGCTAAACGTTCATTTTACGAAGGTAAAAGAATATTTTTCCCCTCCCCGAACAATTACTACAATTGCTACTAAATTAAAATAAATATATGCATTCTTAACAGGTGGATATATGTTGAGCAGTGTCTCAAAGACTATAATTCAGATTGACTTTGAAATCATACAGGCTATCGAATTAAAATAATGGTTCGACATTTTATTTTTAACACAATTCAACTTCTACCTTAGATATATTAATTGCCAAAATATCAATTATAGGTTGGAGACCTCACTATCATCCCCCACATTTTGATAAATTTCCTTCACCTCCATAAAAAAAATTAAGAATGTGGACAATGTTTCTATTTGTTATATTATTAATGGAATCCCATCAACTAAGGAGGTGATGATTCATTTACTATGAATCCTCTCTAAGTGTCTAATATCTTCATTTTCATAACGTAACATATTCAATTTTTCACATACCAAAAAATATTTTATGTTCTTTCGTTGCTGTGATTATGGAGGTCAAAGATAAAGAAAATCCATGGTATGATGCTTGCAATGTCTACAATAAAAAAGTCACTGTTACGAATGGAATTGTAACATGCTTAAATTGTGGTTCATCAAATGCAAATTATACCACGAGGTATAATCCAAAATTTCTTAATCTTGTCAAATTATTGACATAACTCATATATAAAACTTTACCGACACATTATTAAACCGAACATAAGGTACTTACTTCAATTTTTCATCCAAGACAAAGATGAAAGAGCATCAGTCACACTATCCAAGAAAGACGAGTCTTTCATTGACTGCAATATTCCAACTTTCATCACTTCTAAAGACAATGTAATATCATTTTTATTAACACTTCAAATTCATACATAAATTCTATAAGATAGATACTATTTACATTTACTTGATATTCGTATATATTAATTTTTTTCAGAGGGAATTATGCACTCATAATATATTTGAAAGTTATATACATGCATTGGCAAAATCCACAGATTCTACCTGAAAGGAAAATCGCTTAAAGATTCTGAACAAAAGCTTGCACGTTTTGTGGCTCATAAAGTTGAAGAGGAAGAAAAACCATCGAATCATAACAAGCGTCAAAAGCAACATATTTGATGATTACATTTCCATTTTTTAGCATTACACATTGTTATTATCCAATTTTGTCCCAAAACAAATTATCTATTTCTTTGCACTTTACATTTTTATTAACTCAGATTCATGGATAATGATTTTTATTCAATCATATTTCATATTGTGGCCATCCCAATCAAGATGCGTGCCCTTCCCCTCTTCTGCCTCCCAAAGGGGAATGTGGAAGGAAGGGGGATTGAAAGGTCTCATGCCCTTTCTTGGGAACTCTTCAGTCGTCGTCGGTGTGGGGTAAATGTAAAAAGATGGAGTCGCCAACCTATTTTTCACAAAATAGGCAAAAGAACATGTTGTTTCCTCGAGAGAGCAGCATCGAAGAAAGCTGATGCATACAAAACCAATAGTTCTAAGGGTTCGGGGGCTAAGTTATGAAATGGGAAGGCGTTAGGCATGTATCTCTCCCTTTCGGTCTCTCATGGGGTTGTGTTACTGTTTTCCTTTATTTCTCCGTGAAGTGTGTGTCCATGTATATATAACGGAGATCGAAATCATTCAACTCATACCATGAAAAAGATAGAGTGAGGTCATCCAAAGGAATGTTCCCAAAATAATATATAGAAAATATGATTTATGCGTTTATCACGATATTGATCGTTATGATGAAAAGATAATATGTGTTGGATGAAACACTAACAAACATAATATGTATACTAATACAAGAATATGTAAATGGTGGATTTAGAAAAATTGGAAGATATAGAAAAAGTTAAAAATTGGATTCGAGTATCGGGTTTTAATCCAAAACGCCTATGTAGCCCATAAAGGCATCAACGTCCACATAGTTATCATACGACATGGGGATGGGGTTTATCCCATATATTCAAGTGGGATTTTGTTATAGGTGTGTGTATAGAAAAATGTGTTTTAGTTTTGAAAAAGTGTGATGGATAATCCCGTTCGAAATTTATAGGTGTAACCCTCTTTTTTGTTTGTTTTGATCTTTTTTATTGAAAATAAAGTATGTGAAATATACTAATAAAAATGTAGATATTAATGTGTATGAACTAAAATAAGAACTAGATTATGAATCTAATGTATTTAATGCAAAACTAAGAAATTTAAAGAGAGAGAGAAGGATTTGGACCTTCTTTAAAGCTTGATCTTTAATCTTAGTTGCACTCCATTGAATATGAGATGAATATTGAATGAGAGAGAATATGATTTTTCCAAATTGGGTATGAAAGGGATGGTAATGTAAGCTTGAATGGAATTCACATGGAGGAACTTCGCTTATTTTGAAAGAATGTTGCTGAGATCAGTGATGCTGATGGATCTGAGGTGTGCTCTGGGAATGAGGTCATGCCCTCTTTTTTTAGGGTAGGGGGATTCTGATCATCATAGACCTAGCCCTACCAATCGGTAGGTGACCCTAGACACACAACCGATAGACAGGGAAATGGACCTGCCAATTGGTAGTCTCGTGCAAATTTTCTCATAAATATGGTCGTAGAACGCAATCCATTAATCCGAATTGCGAATGGGGCATACCATTAGAAATGTAATTTTGATACCTTAAAGAGTCCTTTGGACCACTCCTGGATCCGAGAGTTGACTTTGGGTTAAATGTGGCTCGAAAGTGCATGTCGGTCGTTTGGACACGAGATCGTCGGAGGGAAACGGATCATTCGTCTGCATGGTAAGTCACAATCGCACACAGGGTGGACTATTGGAAAGGTTAGTAGATTTACTTTAACATTTCAAAGATCTTCTATCAGTTAGAAAAGTTGACCTTGGTCAACTGGGGCCTAGAAGCACCCGGTGACCTCTTGGAGTAAAACGGACCATTCATCCGCATCATAATATAGAATCGTGCACAAGATGAATTATTGTAAAAGGTATTCAATTACATTTGAATATTCATTTAGTCTCATTTGATTTGAAGAGATGACCATGGTCAAATAGAGCTCGAGAGCGACCGGTGGCCTCCGGATCGATTTTTGAGGGAAAATTGATTGTTCGTCTGAACGGTTATGTCGTTTTGTTCATGAAGTGGACCATTGGAAAGGGGTTTTCATTCCCTTAGAATTCAAAGAGATTTTTTTTCTAACGATGAAGTTAATTGGGGTCAAATCGGGCCCGAGAGAGACTGGTGGCCTCCAAAATGATTTTCGATAGTAAAATAGTCTGTTTGTTCAAACCATTATGCCAATTTATGCATGGGGTGGATTATTGGGAAGGGGATTCAGATCCCTTCAAATATTCAAAGATCTTTCACTCTGACGATAGAGTTTACCAGAGTCAAATGGAGCCCAGGAGTGCCTAATAGCCTCCATATCGGTACTCAAAGTATGACATAGGGTTTATAATAGAATGGGGGAGTGATAGGGACCTAAGGAGAGACTTAAGGGGTCCTAGAATGTGGTGTGTAAAGAGACACTCTATGGGTTATCTTGGAATAAGTGAAAGCCATTGAATAGACACCACATGATGTTTTGGGGAAGAAGTCGATTCTATAGACCTAGAGGATGAGGATGACCGATTCAGAGGGTCGAGGCCAATTCTGAGGGCCTAAAAGGAATGCTAGGGATGGTCAATTCTATGGGCTGAGGTTAATTCTGACCTCAAAGAGGTGACGATCGAGGGTTGAGGTCAAATCTCACCTCAAAGAGGTGACGATCGGGGGCCGATGTCAATTTTGACCTGAAAGAGTGACGATCAAGGGCCGAGCTCAATTCTAACCTAAAAGAGGTGATGACCCAGGGCTGAGGTAAATTATGACCTAAAAGAGGTGATGACCGAGGGTCGAGGTCAATTATGACCTAAAAGAGGTGATGACCTGGGGCCAAGGTCAATTCTGACCTAAAAGTGGTGACGATCGAGGGTTGAGGTCAATGTTAACCTAGAAAGGGGTGACAACCAAGGGCCGAGATCAATTTTGAGATAAAATAGATGACGAATCGGGGCCGAGTCAATTCTAACCTAAAAGAGGTGACGATCGAGGGCTGAGGTCAATTATAACCTAAAAAGGTGATGATCAAGGGCCGAGGTCAATTATGACCTAGAAGAGATGACGACTGAGGGTTGAGGTCAATTTTTACCTGAAAGAAGTGATGACCTAAGTCTAAGGTTAATTTTGACCCAAAAGAGGTGACGATTGAGGGCTATGGTCAATTCTGGCCTAAAAGAAGTGACGACCCAAGGCCGAGATTAATTCTGACCTGAAGGAGGGCTGAAGTAGAGACTCAACTGGGGATATTTATCTTGCGGTTCTGTTGAGGAATTTTGGGGAGCATTTGATTTTGAGTTTTAGGTTTTGCTGAGGGAGAGGAAATAATCTGAGGGTTGGATGTTTCTTAGCTGGGAAATTTTTACTTTTAGTGGTGTCCTTTGGAGATGTTGCTAGGGAGATGTGGAATTAATTTCAATAATTCCACTGGGGAGGCAAGAGTTTTACTGGGGAAATGAGTGTGGTAAAAATGCTTTTCCTGGTGAAAAATGTTCTAACATTCATTTGATAATTTTAGGAATTTTTTGGGATTTTCTGGAATTTTTTGGGAATTTTTGTACAAAATTTATGGAAGGGTGTCGATCGACATTGTTTGAAGGGTGCCAAACATTAGTGGCATGGTCTTTTGGCATACCTCAAGAAGGTGGAAGGACAGTGTCGATCGGTGGTTTGTAGGGAGATGCTGATTGATATGCCCCTTAGCATTCTATAAAAAACGTGTATGTTTTCCTCATTTTTCATAGCTTTTTGACTTACCTTCTTCTGCAATTACCTTTTGCAAATCATTTTAGCGTTCCAAAATGAAGATATGTTTGATTTTTCAAGAAGCGCGACACATATGGCGTGGCTCAGTGTTGACGATTGGGAGAACATGGAATGGAGGTCTAGGGTACCCCTTATACTAGGCAACGGAAATTCTTTTGACTCATTCAAGCCTATTGAGGATGAGCAGATCCTCTTGATCGAGCCATCACATCATCATTCTTCTAGGATGGTGAAACCTAGTGGCTATGTAAGTTTTGATGACTTTTGGTATTCTTTTCTTTTTTCCTCGTGATATTCCTTTTCCTTGGAATTTTGACAAGAATTTTTTACTTTTTGTCTTTGACAGTCTGATGTTTCTATGTCGACTCTGCATGCTCGAGGTACAACGGGGCTTAGGTATGTTTAGGAGCACCTCTCATTGGTGGTGCAATGAGTGGTGTCATCAGTCGGATTTTAGGAGACTGGCTTTGGCAGTGGATGAGGCTCCTCGTTCTACTATTGTTCTCTATGCTCTAGGGGAGAGGTGGTGGACACCACACATACAATGCATTTTGGATTTAGGGAGATGAAGATGACTCCGATAGACGTGCAATAACTATTAGAGCTAGACTATGATAGGTTGTAGATAAAAGTGGACCGGACATTACGAGTGACGCCAGAGGCACTAACGGCAGCGTTGGGTGATGTGGAGAGAGTAGTCTTTGGGGACTCTCTTTATTTGTATCTTTTGAGGGAGTTATTGCTGATGAGTATGGGCTTCAGGTACAACAGATGGCCCGTTTGTTTATTCTTCTTGTGTTGGGAGGTTTCTTAGTGGCAACGAGTGGCGACGTTATCCACTTGTGGTTTTTTCCATTTCCGAGGGTGTTTTCGAACTCCCCTCTTTATGACTGGGGGAGCCTGGCCTTGGCGACCCTTTATTCCTCTCTTGATGTGTTCAACTGGTGTTGCCGGAAAACTTTTACTGAAGCCACGTATCTTTTGGATGTATTCTTAATTTTGCGCATTTTTTATTGTGCATTCGCATTTTCCTTTATGCGTTTTATTCTTGGTTTCTTGATTTCTAACCTTTTATCCTTTGTAGACGTGGTCCTATGAGGTGATTGGGTTTAACACCCAATTGATAGCTTTGAAGGATGAGTCTATTAGGAACTTCTTTCGGATGACTTCAACCGACACTCAAAGAATTCTCTTTCTCTAGAGACGGTGCGTCAGGTCTTGAATGGCCAGATGAGCGAGCGGGTAAATCCTTTTTTCTCTTCTGAGACGAATTTTCCTTTATGATCTTTTCTTGATATTGATCTTTCTCTGTTTTGGAATTTTTGGGTAACATTCTATCCATTAGGGACAACCATCTATCACACATGGTTGACAAGGGGGAACGCGTAGATGCGGCATTTTCTGACACATGAGTTCATGTACTCCTTCTATCTTAAGGAGAGAGTAGTCCGATAGGTTTTGAAGGATGAGGTTATGGTGCCATCGATGAGACCCCTGGTGTATATGAGTCGAGTGTGGTAGATGTCTGATGATGCGCAAGTAGCGGCGATAACGGATGATCCTTACTCGTCACATACTAAAATAGTGGCGGCGTATGATTAATATGACTTTGTGACAAGTTGGTTGATGTCGCCCAGCATATATGACGTGATGCCTCTTCCACATACGGGTTCGAGTCGGCTAGTGGGGTCTTCTCACAGTGCAGGCGGTGCGTTAACATCGGCGGCGACGATGACCTCAGAGGTTCCCTTTGTGCATTTGGCTCCTCCTTCTTACAAAATTCGACGGGCGGATGGCGTACGATGCACCATACTAGTGCGATGGATTCGAAGGAGATAGGGAAAAAGGAGGATTTTTTCAAGCCAGCGGTATACTTCTTATCTCTTTTTCTTTGATTCCCTAATTTCTTTCTTTGCCTCAGACTGACTGATTTTCTCTTTTCTATTTTTCTTGCAGCATATCTGAGTGTCAACCACCTAGTTGAAGGATGTTCGGGATTGGATAGATTCAACGATCACCCATATTCTGGATGCGATTCTAGTTCCTTTCTTCTTGGTTCCATCTGCCTCATCAGAGGAAGGGTCTGGCTCGGAGAGTGGAGGTACGTTGTCTCTTTGCCAAGAGAAGAGAGTGCGCCTTAGGGAAGGAGACTATTAGAGAGACAAAGAGAGAGAGAGAGAGAGAGAGAGAGAGAGAGAGGTTGGTAGGTGAAGGTAGGTGAGAGAGAGAGAGAAAGGTTAGTGTGTGAGAGAGAGGAGAGAGAGAGAAAATTGGTTCAGGATGAGTCCCGTTGTATTGTTATTATTTCTTCATGCAAAATCAATGCAACACAACAAATACCTATGCAAATAAAATGAAGTTTTTGTTTGTTTTTAATGAATTAATGCACATGCTCTTTTTACTTTGCTACTTAGACCATAAAAAGAATTATAAATGATTTATTTTAAAAGAAGATAATTAAAAACACCGGGAGAAGGAAATTCGGAATTCTTTAAGAGTAATAAAATTATTTTTATGGAGTTTTTTTTATTTTGACAAAAATGAAAAAGGGAATATTCGATAAATAGTGGGTTGTCGATTGGCATTCCCCTTGTCCTGCCTATCGGCCTGTCAGTCCAGTCCAATTAACCCAAGGCTTTTATTGCACTTTCTTCAATTGCTTGGTACTTAGTGGGGTTAGTTTTTCTCTAATTTCTGCTGGATGTTTGTCTTTCGTTAAGGTTTTCCAAATATAAATAGGGTGTGTGGGTGGAGTATTTTCTTCACACCGCCACGTTACTTCTCTTTTGCATTCTTCTTTCTTACTTTGCGATATGGATCTCCATGGCAATGATGAATTTGCTAACTACCTCGAAACCTTGGAGGCGATATGATCCTATAATGTTTACTATGATGCTTTCAACATGCATCGAGTCTCTTTATGGACCAACCGACCCATATAGTGGAATATGCTTATGGAAGCAGTAGAGTTCTGGTATCTCGAATACCATGTCTTTCGCTTCGGGTTAAACGAGGTCTGTTTGACCTATGGAGAGTTTTCTACCATGTTGGGGATAAATCCCAGTGTCGCGGCGGCTATGCCTGAATTTTCCCGATCTCCTAGGGAGATTTTAACGAGACTTTTTCATATTTCTCCTTCGGCGGCCAGGTACCTGGTTAAAGGAGGAATGATTTCTCTTCCTGTTGTGTTGCATTCTACGCATTTGCAAGATGTTGGTTAAGATGGAGCCGCCATTCTGGGCTTGATTTCAAAACTAATATTGGTGACTAAGGAACTACTAGTGGACCCTCAACTTGCATCCATTGCTTCATGGATGTCATATCATTGCAATCCTGTAACGGTGATATTGGTGAAGACTTTGAATGGTCTGGATGCCTGGCGAGAAGGTCGTTCTGACTTCCTGAGGGGTAGCCTCGCGATGCTGTTCATATGGTTGTTAGAGAGGTTCCATATGGTGATCCCACATAAGTAGCCTTTGTTAGTCGTGCCAAACTTCTTTTCTGGCTACTTTATCAGTATAGGCCTAGACATCGAGAGCTATGAGAATTGGTTTGTGAAGAACGGGGTATGAGGCTTGCGTTGGTTAGTACCTTGGTGGGGGGATCTGTTGCCCATTTGGAACTGGGGGAATACCACTATGTTCGGTTGGTTGGCCTCTGACAAACCTCTTTTTACTTTCCCTGGAAGCTCTTGTGCCAATTTGGTTGGGAATAAATTGTGCCACCTTAGACACTAGACTTACTTTCGGTAGAGGATTTGACAGAACGTATAAGTAGGCAGCTTGGCTCTCGGTGGGAGAATCATCGACCATCGACCCATCCATTCTAGTCTGTTGAAAGAGTCTGGCATATTTCAAGGGACTACATGAAGTGGTTCTGAAGAAAATTAGTTTCCAAGATGTTGGCTGTAGAGACTGGGCAAAGGTGGTTTGCCATATCTGACACCATAGAGGGAGGTATTGTGGTTTTTCCCAGGCTAGTCCGGGCTTATCATTTTATGAAGCGTCTGCGGCACTCTATTCGAGCAAGGGAAGTTTGGGGACCCCAGGATATGGGTGATGATGTGGTTGGTTCCTCTAGCAGCTACTGGTAGGACCCCTTTTATTTGTGAAACTTTTGTAATGGGTGTTTGGTTCTGTTTATAGTTATATAAGTTATTCTGGTTGTATTGTGTGGGAATAATTTGGAAAGGTTGTTTTAGGTGTAGTGGGACTTTTTTTGCATTTGTTTTTTTAGGAAAGCAGGGGTGGGTTGGAAAGGTAAGTCGTTTGACTCCCTACGCCGATGTAATCATAAAGGAATTTAATGAAATAAAGAAACTTTAAATTATATTGTCGTGCCTCTTGACGAGTTTTTCATTTGAATTATCTATACCAATCGTTGAGGCATATATAATCCTTTTATTAATGTATATGTTAAAATTAATTATCGTTCTCGGGGACAAGAAAAGAATACTATTTTGTGAAAGAGAAGGGGGCCATGATCATGTAAATCGTATGAGCTACCTACATATCTGTGGGTTTTTTTGAAATTTTCTAAAATTCATTTTTTAGAGTAAAGAATATTTTTAGAGGATCAGGCCCTACATTGTTCTAAGTAGAGGGAAATGAAGAATTGTTTTTTTATAATAGAATGGATATGAGAAGATTCATAGCGTGCCGAGATTTCAGACTAGGGGTAAAATTTCTTGAGACATTACTGGTTGACTGGATGGGACATCTCTTCCCCATTGAGGACGGTGAGCATAGCGGCGCCGCCTGATAAGATCTTCTTTACAATGTAGGGGCCACTCCAATTGGGCTTGAATTTCCCTCTGGGGTCCCAGATAGGCTCTACGATTTCTTTAAGTGCTAAGTCCCTGTCTTGGACACCACGGTCCTTGACTCTCTTATTGATTGATCGCGTTATCCGGTGATGGTACCCTTATATGTGATATAGATCTTTTAGCCACCTTTTGTCCAAGAGTGATAGCTCGTTAAGACATCTCTGATGCCAGTCTTCCTCATTGACTTTTCTTTTAAGCATGATGCGTAGTGAAGGGATTCTAGGTCCACGGGTAGGACTACTTTCATGCCGTATACTAGAGAGTAAGGAACTTTGCTGATTTCAAGAGAATCTTATTGAGATCAATGATGCTGATGGATCTGAGGTGTGATATGGGAATGAGGTCATGGCCTCTATTTATAGGGTATGAGGGATGTCGATCTACATATCCCTAGCCCTACAAATTGGCAGGCGACCCAGACACACTACGGACAGTTTGGGAAATGGACCTGCTAATTGGTAGTCTCGTGCATATTTTTTTTAAAACGGTCGTAAAATGCAATTCGTTGATCCGAATTATGCACAGATCATACCTCTACAAAGTTAATTCAAAGACCTTCAAGAGTACTTTGGATTGCTCCGGGGTTTGGGAGAGGACTTTAGGTCAAATATGGCTCAAAAGCACATATCGGTCCTTTGGACAGGAGATCGTCCAATGGAAACAGATCGTTCATTTGCATGGTAAGTCAGAATCGTGCGCAGGGCAGACTATTGGAAATGTTAGGATATGTACTTTGAATTTCAAATATCTTTCCTCGGTTTGGAAAGTTAACCTTGGTAAACTGGGGCCCAAAAATGCCTAGTGACCTCTCGGAGTAAAACGAATCGTTCATCCGCACCGTAAGTCAGAATCGTGAACGGGGTGGACTGTTGGAAAGGATATTAAGTTTGCTTCGAAGATTCATTTAATCTCATTTGAGCTGAAGAGTTGACCTTGGTCAAACGAAGATCGACATTGACTGGTGTTCTCCAAATCGATTTTCGAGGGAAAACTGATCGTTTGTCTGAATGGTTATGCCGTTTCATTCATGAGGTAGACTATTGGAAATGGGTTTTAATGACCTTTGAAGATTCAAAGATATTTCATTCTGAAGATGAAGTTGATTGGGGTCAAATCGAGGCTCGGGAGCGCCCAGTGACTTCCAAATCGATTTTCGATAATAAAATAGTCCATTCATTCTAACCGTTATGTCTATTTGTGCATGGGGTGGACTGTTGGGAAGAGGATTCAGAGCCCTTTGAGGATTTAAAGATCTTTCTCTCTGACGATAGAGTTGACCGGAGTCAAACAGGGCCCGGGAGCGCCCGATGGCCTCTAAATCGGTACTTGGAGTATGACCTAGGGTTTGTAGTGGAATGGGGGAGTGATAGGGAGGAGATACTTAGGGGTTCCTAGAATGTGGTGTCTACACGTATCTTCTTACATCATTGTAGCTAGATTTTTTGACACAAATCATTTCCTTTATTCCATTACTTGTACATAATTTGTTCTAGGATTTACGCTTTACACAAATAATTTTTTAATTGATAGATTCTTATTCATTAATTCAAATCCCCAAGTGAAAATCTGAACTTGCCAACACGTGAAACGCACGCAGGCACAACTAGTGTTTCTAAATGTCTGTTGTCTATTATTTGTATTTAATTTACCTTATTTTTTATGTTTTAAAATTTGAGGTTGTATATTTACTTAATCTTTTTTTTAATGTTTAAAAGCATGATATGTGTAATTAATTTACAATATTTTTTATGTTTTAAAATATTTATCCTCTATTTTTTTAACATTAATTTTTGAGGACATTTTAATATTTGAGAGATATTTAATTTTAAAATTTTAGCACAAAAATAATAATAAGAAGAAGAAAAATGACCTTAAAAGGTTTCGACCCAATGATAAATAAAAGTACTCTAGCATTTTAACAAAAGAAACCAGTAGAAAAGTTTGAGAAGGGACTTATAATTAAAGAACCATTTTAAGATTTAGGGTTTACTATTTTAAGGGTATATGATTTTGTGTGGGGGTTTGTGTGTGTCTGTGTGTGTGTGTGGGCAAAAGTTATTTTTTTTAAGTTTAGAGCTTAGGGTATGAGGTTTTATCTTATTTTAGGATTTTCATTATAGGGTCTATAGTTTAGGGTTTATGATAAAAGATGATGGATTTTTTGAATGTTTATATAATGATTGAATTTTTAAAATAAAAACATGTACTAAAGGTCAATTTAAAAATTATTTAAAGATTATTTTCCAAATAACACATATTATTTTTCTAATCTTTTCTTCTATTTTCATATTACGTTGAAATTTTATTACTTTATTTTCCCCATATTTCTTATTTATAGAGGAAATTTAAGGGTGGCAATTCGGGTTAGTCGTGTCATTTTCGGGTCGCGTTGATTTTTATTTTAGTATTATGTTTTGGGTACTCCTAAATCTATACAAGCTAATCGGGTCATGTTCGGGTTATAACCGTAAATGGTTTATCGGGTCAAAAATTGTCAACTCTACGAAAATTATCTTTTATGTTTTAAAATCGTTTGAGATTTTATGTTTAAAAGCATGTTGTATGCATTTAATTCACCATATTTTTTATGTTTTAAAATATTGGTCCTATATTTTTTTAAACATTTATTTTCATGAATATTTTAAGGTTTGAGATATATATAATTTTAAAGTTTCAATATGAAAAGATAAAATAAGAAAAATGGCGTTGAACAGTTTTGACCCAACGGTAAATAAAAGGTCCCTAACATTTTAACAAAAGAAATGCGTCGAAAAGTATAACAAAGGACTTAGTCATTAAAAAACATTTTAAGATTTAGGGTTTAGTATTTTATGGGTATATGATTTTGGAGGGTAGTTTGAGAGAGTTTTGTTTTGTTTTTGTTAAGGTTAAGTTTTTGTTTTTTAGTTTAAAGCATAGGGTTTATGGTTTTAGAGAAATACTTTTGACACCGATTAAAAATTCATGGCAAGTCAATATCTGCTGATGTGGGTAAATGATTTGTTAATGGATATGCCCTAATGAAAATTAAAATGTCACGATGAAAATGAACCTACAATTCCTTTATCTTCCATCTTAAATTTAATTTCCACTATAAAACAAATAATTTTAAAATACTGTAATTTCATCACTAGGTGACCCAAATGTTATTTAACTATATAAAAAATAGAATGTTAGGTCTCGTGTCACGTTGCATATTGATTGAATCATGTTCATATTTTTTTTAAAAGTTGTGTTGTATGTTGTCGCTTTTATTTGGGCATGTTCAGGTCAGGTAAAAAAATAAGATTTCATGTTGAGTAATGTTCTGTTTTAAATGGAATACATTCTTGTTTGGTAAAACAAATATCACATCATGTCATTTCTATGTGGGTTGTGTTTGGGTAGGTTGATAAAATAAGATTTCACGTTGTGACGCATTTTAAACCGAACATGATGTGAAATCTTATTTTTTTATTTAACACAAACACAACTCAATAAAAAGCGGCACGAGATGAAACAAATTCAGGTTTACTAAATACGAACACGACCCAATTAAAATGCGATACAATATGAATTCTTATTTTTTTACCTAACACGGACACATTCCATTTACGACACGACATGACATGACATGAAATCTTATTTTTTTTACCTCACACGAACTTAACCCAAATAAAAGTGACACGACATAACACAAAATATTTTTTTTTTTGCAAAATATGAACACAATTCAATCAATACGTAATGCGACACGAGATATAATGAAATAACATTTGGGTCACCTGCTGATGAATTTATAATAATTTTTAGTTGAAATTGAATTTAGAATGTAAGAGAAAGGAATTTTAACTTCACTTTCATACTGATGTTTTAATTTTATTGAGGAAAGCATCCTCCCTTGCCAAATCATCTCGCCACTGTTAGAGAAATAGACAAAAACTATGCTTTATGTAATAGTTATAATTATGGATTTATTGTGGAAATAAAATCAATCTTTTCTATTTTAAGGAGAATCATGTGTGGACATAATGGATGCATTATTTTATCTATTGTCGATGTCTTTTATTATGCTCAATAGGTGTTTTGGTATGTAGAGTACGGCTTACACTCAGATGAACAAATAATCAATTCTTGTGGAATATAAGTTGTTCACAGGCTTAGATAGATTTGGACATACCATCAGTAGGGCTGTAGCACAATATTTTAGTAGGTTTATCTTGATTACAGGAAACGATATAGTTTTAACTTATTATGCTAGTACACTTTATGTGTATTGAATGGGACTACCTTGACGTCATTGTCTTTATAATAATTTTTAAGATAATGTGCACCTCGTGATTATTAGACTTACTTAAGGCTCTTAATCTGGATATGATTGGGAGGCACATGAAAAAGTTATTTATTCCTTTGACATATCGGGTGAGATTCATTATTGGATCAATAATCTTGATAGATTGGGTAATGGTGATTAATGTATGGTGGAAGTCTTTTATGGATGGAATCCACATCTCGTTATAGATAATAGTGATACCCCTTGAGATGCTTATAGGTTTTGTATGTGTCAAATCCTTCAGGTGGATTATGTTAATCTGATAGTACAAATAAGTTAAGTTGGACCGCTCAAATAAATTATTAGTAATTTATTTATTAACGTGTATATATAACCTTAACGTTGGGAAAATTAAGTAAATAATAATTAGGATCTCGAAATATAATTTTGAGTTAAGGAGTGGACTTGAAATTATAATTATTTAGTGTTATTAATTATAATTAAATGAATGAGATTAGGATTCGGGAAGAATTAAGTTTTTTTAGGCCAATTAGGAGACACATCCTTATCTCTTCTTAGGGCCCTACTGTAGCCTATATATATGCACCTAAGGCTCATTTTTCTCAAGCCATCCGTCATTCTTTGATACTCAAAATCCTTGTTCGGATTTATTTGAAAGAGAGACAACAGAGAGGAAAGAGTAGAAGAGAAGGTGGTCACGAAGAAAGATCCCACACTCTGCTCGTGAGGGTTCATACAGGAATATAATAAAAGACTGCGAGGTGCATCGGGTCTGCATTTTTTATTCATAATCATCACATACGGTTTGTGCTAAGACGAGATCAAATCAAAGAGATCTCGAAAATAAATCCTTATTTCGCCTTGTAGGATTTTGTGTATGTGTAGTTTTTTTATAGTTCAATCTATATGCATATTCAATAGACCTTTGAATTACCACTCCAATAACCACATCAATCGGTATATAATTGTGGTGGGCTTTAACCTGTGCCAATAGAATTTCTCATGGTTTTATCTTTTTCTTTTTTGTTTACGGTTTTTATTATAGGGTATATAGCTTAGGGTTTAGGATAAGAGAAGATATATTATTTTTTTAACGTTTATATAATGATTGAATTATTAAAATAAAAACATGAGGTAAACATTAATTAAAAAATATTAAAAGACTATTTTCTAAATGACATATATTTTATTTTTCTAACATTTTCTTCTATTTTCATATTATGTTCAAATTTTTTTCTTTTATTTGTTGTACATAACTGAAATTAAATTTCTCTTTGAGAAGTCTATGTTTCTTTGTATAGAAAGACATAAATGTTTGAATGAATAGATAAATAACTCAGTGATATACTTTTTTATTATCTCAAAGTTTATATATCCTTTATTTTTACCATGTTTTTGCACTTTTGACATTAATTAACATATTTATACAATTTATTAGTATATCCATGTCTTATCACTCATATTTTAATTTCCCCTTGAGCTTGATGGGCTACACATAGCCCTTCATGTGTTATAATCCTTTGCCCTTCTTCTTACCTTGAAATTTTAGAATCATACTATAATTCTGTCAAAAATAATTCAGCATAAATGATGTAATTAATAGATTTAATCTTAAAACCCTATTATCTTGACCATGAGGTATGCTAGATAGTTCATAATTGTTTCTCTAATTATTTACAACCTAAGTATTACTAATTTTCTTCCATTCACTGAGGCCCAATTTGATTGCACAAATTATTTGATTATCTAAATTGGTTTATTATGAATGAGTGAATTGTAATGAGTGAATTTGAAATGAGCTTAAATTCAATTTTAGGCATTGCTTGGTAGTCTAAAATTGATATTAAGGTTCAATCATAAATAAAGTTAATAATGAATTGAGAGATGAGGGTGGGAGGAGGAAGAGAGAGATGAGCAGTGAGATGGAGTTTTTTTTTCTGTGACTACTATTTCAAATTGATGCATTTCATATTTTTTATGAAATATTTTAATTTCATATTTTACACATGAGCTAAAATGGGAAAATTAATTAATCATTTCATTAATTAAACCAAACACAATTAATGGACCAATTTATAAATTAACCAATTTATAAATGAGCCTATTTATAATTTTGAGACGACTAAATGGGGTCTAATGCATTACACAATTTCCCATGACACTTCATCAATTTCATATTAGTTGTAATGCTTATGTATTGGAGTTAGATACATTTTAAGTCATCTTATTCTCATTTTCATTCATGAATATTAGTGAGACTGTGTGGCCTCTCTGTGGTAGCTATCCAAAGTAAAAATATTTCTAATAAAAATGAATATTTTATTTTAATCCAAATTCATACTAAAGATGATCCTATTCTCTAAGTGAAAATATATAATTTACAAAAAATATTATCTTGTTAATATATGTTCATTAAGCATATTATAGGAATCTAAATGCTAAAAAGTAAGTCATACACTTAATATGAGTATTTTTAGGAAGAAACATTTGCATGAGAAAACATCAGACCAACCCGACACCTTACACTATACATGTAAAGATATATAAAAATGGAGAAATTACTTTAAACTTGAACCTCTCTATAGACTCAATAGAGAAAACTATTCACAATCCACTTTTCCAACTTGTAGTAGCAAGGGCAAGCAAGAATATTATCCAATGACTTGCCACGTCAAATCGTGTCAATCTTATTCATAACATCATATTTGAATCTCTTCAAAAAGTTTCTTTAAAGTTGAAGTAGACTTTTCTTTAAGTAAAAGAACGAAGAGTAGCGAAAGGAACCAATATCTAGACTATGTGAGTATATCCTAATTGTTTATGGTGTAGAACATGTTTTAGGTCACCAAATATCTCATAAATTTTATAAAGTTCAAAAGTGAAAAATACTCAAGCATAAAAATGAAACTTGAATTTGAAGAAATATAAATTTTCAATGGTTTCTCTCAAAACAATACAAAGAGTTTTTATACACAAAGAATGTTTAGCTCTTTTAGAAATCTTATTTCTTTTAAACTTGATTTGGAAAAGCAATTTTAAAAACATTAACATGTTTATGGAGAGGATAATCATCTATATAGTAAGCAGTAGAAGTGTAAACACTAATCCATAAGATGAGAAGACAATTAGGGGTGAGGATTGTGCCACCAAAGATAAAAATGGAGGGTTGAGATTGTTTTGTTCCATTTCCTCTTTTGCCCTTTAATTTTTTGGTTTCCCTCCCTTTTACCTCACTCCTAATTGATTTCTCCCTCTTACTTTAATTCAAAACAAGGGGAAAAATTAGTATCTTGACAAAGAATCCTATCATTCTCTCTCTTTAGAGTACGATTTGGGGATCTCATCTTCATATTCCTTTTTCTTTTCACTACGAAGGAGCTTTTGCGATCTCATAATCTTCACGGTTCTTTATCTCATAGTCTTCACCATTCTTCCTCTGAACGATAAGGTTTGATTATTTTTTCTTTGGCCACCATTTATGATGTTATTTCATGTTGTATTTTAATCTTTGGTTACCATGTTATTTGTTTGCATTTTGTGTTGGAAACTCAGGTATTAGCTTTGGAGTTACGAAATGGTGATAAGAGAGAAATTTTCTTTTTGGCTATGATTATTTGGATATGTTTATGTGTTTATTTGAAAACATTCAACACGATATACACCATTTGGGTTATTTTTTTACAATACATCGTAACTTTGTTTTTATTTTCTTTATATGTACATACCATCTTGAGGTATGTTTGAAACACTCGGTTTTCATTTGTTTTATGGGTACACATCATCTAAGAGCTGTTAATTTTGTTTACAGATTTTGTTCATTTTGTTTTAGATCTATTTATGAGTGAGTTTTTGTTGTTTATTTTATTTTTTTCAAGGGACCTGATTATAATATGGTATAAATTTTTATTAGGTAAATACTGTGCTTCTGGATCTTCTAGAAGATATATTTCTAAGAAAAGAGGTATTTAGGGCCTTTATGTCTATGACTACTATTTGGAGATGATTTTTATTTTATTATTTGACCAAGAATGTTGACAATCATTTATGTTTGAGATATTTTTAAAGTTGCATAGAATAATTACCTATTATTTGACTAATTTGAATTTTTTATGTTATCCATGAACTTTTACTGTATTTTTGTTAATTTTGAGTCACGTGTAATGTATTCGCATCCATTTCAATGTTCAGTTCAATAATGTCCTAATCTCAAAAAGGTACTTTTTCATTTTCTCACTAATTTCTCTTTCATCCTTTTATTTTTAATAAAATGTGAACAACTGGTTTGGGATTTGTAACTTATTTTCTGATAATCTCTAATAAGTTTGGGTGATTAACCCTAACTAAAAATGGAGTAGGGATTCTTGATTTTCTAAGTGAAGTATTTGACTTTACCTATAATAGACTTTATTTGCGTTGTTAGCGTTTGAACTATGTATTTTATTTTTATTTTTCCTATTTGTTAAGTAAGCACTCTTGATTTCGATTAATTGCATCCATAAAACTTTGACCTATCTTATTATTGGGGTTTTCCCCATTCTTTATTTTATAAAATATAATCTACTAGCATGTTAGTTATATACTACTAGCTAAGAGTTATTACTTTTTGGGTGTTCATTGGGCTCCTTAGTTTTTTATGCAATTAATGGTTGTTTGGGTCCAATTTTAAAATTGTGCTATCATTGTACATAGTTGGGTTCAGTGTCAATTTTTTATGGGACTAATTATTTTCTATTTATTTATCAAGAATCAATACAATATTGAGGAGTTTTCATGTTTGAAGGGTTTTGTTATTTTGTCAATTCATGTGTCCTCAATTTGGTTTGCTATAGTGAATGTGGAGAGGAGGCGATAAGTGGAGATGAATTGAAGGCACACTATGGCTCTCTTATCCAAGGTAAATATCATTTTTTTTCTTTATTACATCTCTTAAATAGAGAGCATCTCTATTTTTGTTTGTGTTTTTTTGTTAGTAATTTTTTCCCTATTAGTTTTGGTCATATTATTATTGAAATTGCATTGCTGCTATATATGTTTTTTCCATCATATTATTAACCCACGGTAGTTTGCTCAAATTCAAACAGTGGTTAATATCTAACTATAACATTATGTGTATAAAGTAGAAATTTAGGAAGTTTCTCACGAGGAAGAGCGCCACATAAAAAATACGCAACAGAAATTGTGGTAGACCATTACAAAGAGCAGTTATAGGTCCAAGCCTTTCTTACTATTTCATATTGACCAAAGGACTTAAAGCATACCTTTTTGGTACTTCATCTATCGTGTTTTTGAAATTTGTTTCTTTTTTACTTTTGGACTATTTTGTTACTTCTTTGTAAATATGTTTTGTTCAAGCTTAGTTTGTTCAAATTTTAGGCATTTTAATTTGTGTATTTTGTTATGTTTTTAAGCATTAATAGATCTCAATTTTTGCATTTTAGGAATTAACAGATCTGAAATTTTAGGCATAAACAGATTTTAGACATTAACAGAAAGATGAATGATTATAGAACTAATACGCCCCCTTTCCACTATAGTAATTTAAACTGTGATTTTACATTTCTATGATATTTTTTCCCATTAATTTTCCCTCTTAGAGTGAAAAATAATGCTTGATCCATATCATATTATTATGTTTTTTTAACATTTGATACACACCTGCAACATGATTTTGATGGGAACAACATTTGATGTTTACATGCACAAGTTTTACTTCTTAGTTATCTTACTTAGTATAATAAGAAAATGATTTTCTTTGTTGAGTATCTTTCTTGGTATATTTTGTTCAGCATGGTACACTTATTTATGATGAAATACTTGATCCTTATCATATTATTATATGTTTTTAAGAAGCTAAAATTAAGATAGAATGCAATGTGACTCCAAACCTATTATTTTTTAATATGGGACTAACTGTCAATGCTACCTTAATAGGACGAAGTGTAGTGAAGGAGTAAATAATTAAAAATGTGCTTGGATTGGCTGTTGGTAATCTGTGGAAAATGCATAACTGGAATGAGAAGAGGAAAGTGAGGTCTTCTTATGACTTGTTGGAGAGAGGTGAGATCAGTGTTGTTGCAGAAGAATAAATACAATTGTCTGCTTTTATGATAGTATTTACACCTTCATTGACATTTTACTCGATTTTATTCCTTCCAATGGGCTCTTGAATCAGACATGAGCGCACTTTCTTGGTTTTTTTAAATTGATTGTAATGAATATTTGTGGGTTTTTTTCAACTTTTCATCTCTTACTTTATGGAGGTGCTGATTTTTGTATTACTACTGGTCTATATCGTCGAACATAGTTTTATAACGTAGAACATCATAAAACGTATTTGCATAACGCAAATGCTTGCATGTTTTTAAAAAAATGGAGGATTAAATAATTAATGATACATTCTACTGTAGTATAAGTTCTATAATCTGAATTTCTTTTGCACAATACATTAAGTTTATTTTGGTGAACGCCTCTTTTATTTTATCTTTGTTGAAACTATATGCCATTTAGAACTTTAATTTAAAAGGAGATTTAGGAAACAGTCTTCTTATGGAACATAAATAAGACGATTGAATACATTTCTTGTATGAACTTATTGGCATTAATGAGTCCAAATAAATCATGTTCGAATACCATAGTTCATTTGTTAATTCTCTATGAATAGTTGAATACCTTAGTTTATTATTAATTCTAATTTTTTTTTGCTCTTTACTATCTTTGTTAATAATATGTATTCATCTTTCGTATGAAAACTTTCGAATATTAATTTGACTAACTATGCATTTCTTTTGCATTAGGAACCAAGTGATGCTAAAGCTTAATCCAAACCATTTGGTGTTGTTACTCTTCATGTTCAATCATGGTTTATTGCATATAATCTTAGTTTAATAATTTTTATTTGATAAGACTTAAAGTAATGATTTTCTGATAACATTAATAAGAAGCGAATCAATCACCTGTCACACAACCCATAATTCCAATTAATTATATCCTAATAAGCATACATGCTAAAGTTCATCCGAGCATAACATCTTTAATTAATTATTGCTAGAATACCTATTCTTCTCGGGATAACTTTGTTCTTATTTTTCAAAATTTCCACTTATGGTCTTGGAGAAGGAACAATGTGCATATGGTGGAGCTACACTTTTATTCTCTTTTAAGTTGATTGAAAGTGGAAGAAAAATCAGAAGTGAGTTGAATGGAATCTATCAAATTTCTTATTATAAATAATTTATGTTGCTTATGTTATTGGATTTGAATGAAATAACTCGGTTTTACATAAGTTCTTACTCTAACTTTCTGATTGGATTTGAATGAAACAACTCGGTTATATGCAGAGGTTGTAGAGTCATTTCAAGGGTGTAAGATTTAGTATCTCAAATGTTTTTCCAAATGTAAGATTTAATATTAGCTATAAAAAGGCGACTATCTAACTAATCAAAGTCTTACATAGTATAATTTGTGGGTCCCAATAAGCACAATACACCTGTCTCAACAACAAGGTATTTATAAAGTTCATCTCTCATTTCCTGCAATATGAAAACCATATAAATTGATTGATTGCTTGACTAAAAGAAAATAATATTAATTGTGAACTTTCAACCAGTAAAATCATATATTACAAATAATAAAGCGTAAATAAAACATAATAAATTATAAAAAAAAAACTAATTGAAGACAAAGAAGACTATTTTAAAAAGGAAAAAAAGAACATGTATTGGACACATTACTATATGATGTAAAAAAGTCATGCCCATTTGAATTGACTCATGCCTTCCGTACCATAAAAATGTGTTGAATTCTTTTTGTTTTGGATCACCATCTGAGAGGAAAAAACATAAATCAGTTAGTTCTTGTAAAATTTAACCTAAGCTTTGACATTCCTTTACAAACCCAAGCACAAACAAACACTAACAAAATTACGGGAAACAATTAAAAGGTCTTGGAAGGATAACTCAATGTCTGGTATGAAATATAAGGTCAATAGTAATTAGATCATGAGCGAAGATTACCAAACATAACACTCCCTGTATTGTCTTTCATGTAAAGACATCTATGAAGGATTCATATTTTCATCTCTTTCATTATTGTCATTCAAATTCTGCCTATTCTACACAATATCACAAACTATATTGTCTTTCATAGTCAAAAGATAAAAAAAAATTTAACCCGTTGTGAACTACCCATTAAACATGCATATGTAATTGAATTCGAAAATGAACTAAATTGTAGACTAAATTGTGAACAAAAGACATAATAAATTGTAAGAACATCTATGAATCTATATTATACTAAGTTTGCACAAACATTAAATATTTGAACATTTGAACAAAGTTCAAGAGTATGGTTGTTGGTTTGTATGTTTCAGGTGTATACTGATTTTTTGTCCTTTATTGATTTTTGAGATCAAGTCCAAGTTATTCCATTCTCAACAACGTAAGCGATCGGTATCTTAGCCAAAATCTATGTGGGTGACACGTCACATGTAATACTTTTTATTTTTCTTATGGAAAGGACCAGTTTCATTCATCAAGATTGATTAATATACACAAAGTACTCTGTATCTATTCTAATAGAGCCAAAGATAAGTTTCATTACTTCATCCTCTTTCCTGCTCAGACCTTAACCAATCCATCCCTACGGTTTCAACCAAAATACAAAGCTGGGGTATAATGGGAGGATGAAAACTTAAATGTTTTAAAATGTAAGGTGTGAAATAAAATAAGATGCAAACTTCAAATTTCTACTTGTCCCGGGTTACAGTCGATTGCCATCCATTGTCATTAATCTTTGGGCATTAATATTTTTTTGGTTTGGGATATTATATTTTTAAGAGGAAAAGCATTTTGAGTTATTTCAGAGTTAAATCACACAAAATAGTGTTCCCTGTAGAGTTATGTCTTATTGAGCATTGTGCACGACATTTTGAGCAGTATTATCCACGACACTTGCACTGCTGCACAGAATGCAGATGATAGTGCTCCGTGTTGAATACAGTCCCTTTTCTTGAAAGAAATTAGATTTGGGAAGTTAATTTTGGTAAAAATTTTTTTGGATATGCTATGGATTTTTGTTTTATTTGGGTTTTGATTGGTGTGAATTTCATTTAACAAAATTATTGTTTGTAATTTTGGAACCTAATAGGTTTTATTTCATTGGGCTCGATTGACAAAATTATGCAGTGGGCTTATATTTTATTTACAACCTTTGTGCTGACACGATGTGGAAAGCACAATTTAGACATGAAATATGGTGTTTTTCTGCTTAAAAATGACATGATAACTCGAAGTACATTATTCGGTTTAAGCTTTAACACAGTTACATTATTTAGTCCTTTTTTGGAGTTGTACTCCCCTTTTGTGCTTTCTATTGATGTAACTCGTATTTCCTCTTAGTCCTATTATGGAGAACACAACCTGAGATTAATAATGCTGATTTGAATGAGTATGAAATAACTTAATAAGAATTCTCCACTACTTCTATCATTTCTTTACATAGGACAATGTCTCATTGGATTTTGTTGGCATATTTTTACGTGGTCTTATATGTTTCTTGGTAGTAGTACATGTCTCGATTAATGACTTGTGGAGAATTGGTGGTCTTATATGCTTATTGGTGCTAATATAGGTCCGTGACGCGATGCACAATTTATTATCTGCGCAACTTGGCCAACTCATGGGTGATTATACATGTTGTAAGTGTATATTAGAGGCACAAATAATGTGATTTCAAACTAAGTACAAAAAATGTGATTGCATCGCTAATCTTTTTTTTTCCTTTTCAGGCCAAAGAATGTGCTTAGTCAACTTTTCATCTCAATTTAGCAAATTAATTACAACCCACATATGTATTTGATTATAAATCATATTCATGATGACAATTATTAGATTTCCCAAATTGCATCATATATTTAGATGAATTTCATATGTATTAAGATGGATTTTTCATTAATGTCTGGATGTGTACTAGTGTTATTGCGAGCTATTTATATTATTGTACTATTCTTGATTTCTTAAACAGGGGGTGGATAGTCCTATAAACAAAGGAATTTCTTCCCAAATATTTTAAATTTTTTAGACATTTGTGTTAATAAAAATAACTTCCGACTTAAAAGTATTTGATGGTATGCTACTATTTGTGCAAGATACATGACACTATTAGTATTGTCATTGATTATTTATATTTATTAAATAGAGTGGGTTGTTCTATAAACGAAAGGATATTTTGCCCAAATATTTTAATTTGTTTACAACTATTTATTTTATATAACAGTTTACCATTATTATGACGAAATGAGATTATTATTGTTTATACATAAATCAGGGTGGATCGTCTTATAAACAAATGAAATTCTACCTAAAAAATTTAAATTGTTTACACTACTTTGTTTATAAAATAAGCATTCTCAGTTGATTATAAAAGATTCAAAACTGTAGAGAATGATTTTTTTGCCATTTTCCAATTACTTACTTTAAAAATTGTCGCCGTTTTGTGATTACGTACTTTGAAAATTTTCGTTGAGCCTTTAGGCACGGGCATTCCGCTTGTGTGTGTGTGTGTGTATATATATATATATATATATATATATATATGTGTGTGTGTGTGTGTGTATGTATGTATGCCCTACTCAAACTTATGGTAACAGACTCCCATACTCCTTATGTGATTCTACACCACACAAACAAGCCATCATCCGATCTATCTCAAATATATGACTGGAAAAGTGGTTTACATTTTTTATGATATAATTTAACCACTTAAGATATTTAAATCTTGAACTTGACAACCTTATCTTTCCACTAAAGGGGTCGTGACCAACGAATCCAAGATTTTGTTAAGTGAGGATACCCTTTGTTGCAGAGAACCAACATTGATCAAGGTTAGGAAAGGAGATAGAGAAATTACAATTTACAATTTAAAAAAGCGCATATAATTGTAATTGCAAACAACACATCTAATGAAATAGAATTTTAATTACAATCTAAAAATTCATCATTCATCCACAAAACTCTCGATTTCTGCACTCTCTGTACATATTTTTCTATTATAGGATAATCCCAACCATCCTCAACACTCATCCACACTCTCTCATGTTTGGATCTCAAGTGTGCTCTCATTTTGCCCTTCCATTTCCCATAGTTAGATCCATCAAAGTATGGTGGTCTATTCCTGGAGATATTATCACGGTATTGATGCATTCTGAAACAAACAATCTAATCACAATCTAAATAAATCTAAGAGTAACGACAATAAGAGAAACAAATAAATATGTAAGATCAGCTCTAACATGTTAGTTCTTAGAAGATCAACTACTCTAATACCAATTGAGGTCGGTGTGTTCTACACAATATGTTTTACTCAAATAGACCTAGAGGGGGTGAATATGTTTTGAATAAAATTATCACTAATTTTTTGAATAAGCTTGACCATGTTTTCAATTCATGTAATTAGCACGCAACTAGGTGATAAAAAACATTATCTAATGAAGTTAAACAAATTAGGATCTAATTTAAGTTAATTAGGTGAATAAACTAAATGCAAAAACCCTAAGTTAATTTAACGAAGGATAATTTTGAATCCAAAATAAGATCTAGGTGAGTGTGTGAAATAGAATGTTCTAAGGACAAACAATTGTCGGTGAAAAAACTCTACTACTATGAAATCAATAGAATTAAGATGAACAAGAAATAAAATTTCACAATCAGACAAGAACATAGTATGCATGTGGTTCGCCAATGTGACTACATCCATGGGGTGTTCATATCTCTTTATTGATAGATTCTTGATAATAAAGATTATATGACCTTTTTCCTAGGGGTGTGGGCTACATTTATAGAGAACGAAAATAGGCTGAGTCGTGTAGGATTCCATGACCTTGGATTGGTATCGTGATCTGATTGGGTGAATCCAATTCCAATATTTCTTTTCAGTGTCCTCAAGTCGCTCTTATCTCTTTGATTTGAAGTTGTTACAAACTCTATCGAACACCCACCATCTTCTCCTGACTACTCGAATAGTTCCCACATAATTTCCCCCAAAACTTTGTAGCCTAATTGGTGCGTGAAGGTTTGATCGTCTATTGAATGCAACTCTGATCGTGGTCAACAATGAAACTTGATTTCCAATAGAAGATGTGGATGGAGGGTGAAAACACTTGGTGTTCTTCAAGTTAAAATTTTCCTTTATTTTTCCCATTAGACCTAAAGGTCACACTTGTAATTTCCCTCGGTAGTTCAAGGGTTTGCTGGTAATTTTATGCCCTTTAGCCAAAAGATGGTAGTGTGTGTTTTATTCGACATTTAGGTCCGTGTTAAAAATTATGGTTTATCTTTGAAGTTATACAGAGAACTTAAAGACAATCCTATCGTCATTTTGGAGCGCATCTTCTTTCTTCATTATTCAAAAACATCTCAGAGCCATTTTCCTGCATTTGTCACTATAAGTTCCTCTCTTTCCCTTTTCTAATTTTATGTAATTTTTCCTTCAAGCATTATCTTTATTTCTTACATCGTTCTTATTTATTTATTGAGAAAATGATTTATCCGATTAGTGAGGATTCGATTGAGGATTTTAGGAGAAGTTTATCTATCCCTGCGTAGGTGATCATAACTTCTACAAAATTCTTAGAATTGTCTCTTTCAAATTGTGTTTCATTTTCAGTAATGATCATCCTTGGTACACCAAAATGGGTTAAGAGGTCATATGAGTGTCCCTTATATTTTCCAAAGGCTCATCCTCTATCCATTTGCCGATGTATTATATGCTGACAAGGAGGTACATATGATTTCACATTACTGTAGCTAAGCAACCCATATTATCTAATACCCATTATTCAAAAGTCCACGAAATGGTCAAGAACCTGAGGTCACTAGATGGATGATGAAGCGTGAGTGAGAACACTTAATATTTCTTGCATTTTTCACATAAGAGACTGCGTCCTTCTGCATGTAAGGACACCAATAGACCTCCTTTGTGGTTTTGAATGCTAAATATCTACCCCCGCCATGACTCCCACATATATCCTTATACAACTCATAAAAGATTTGGTCGATGTCATTAGGATGCATGCATTAAAGGTAAGGTCTAGTGAAATATTTCTCATGTATCTTTTCATCATAGGAGAGGTAAAAATGAACATCCTCAACTCTAACTTGATGATCTTGCATCTTGTTGGTAGGTAGTATATCCTCTCGTAAATACGACATGATTGGATCCATCGAGCTCAGAGTTTTTTGGGCACTAAGGAATTGTTAGAAAACCTTGGGATTCATAATGCTCGATTAGGAAAGGTACTCCACCTCAATCATCACCCTAAGTTTAAAGTTGATAGTTGAGGCCAAAGTGGCAAAGGAGTTTGCATGATTATTACTTCCTCGGGGAAACTGTTGGATTTAAACTTTCCTGAACTTGACGAAAAGTGCTTGAGTGACCTGTAAATATGCCGACATGCATTTATTTCTAGTGTTATATTCTCTTGATATTTGGTTGGATATAAGACTTGAATTTTGGAATAATTCATAGTGACGTGTGCCAAGGGATATAGCCTTCTGCAATCCGGCGATGAGTGCTTCGTATTCAGCCTCATTGTTCGATGCTTTAAAGATAAGCTTAATTCCATGACCAATCATATTTTGATTTGGAGTTACCATGCCAATACCTGCTCCCGACCCTTTTGAATTGGAAGCCCCATCTACATAGAGTGTCCATTTGTTAAGATGGCTAACATATTTGATGGTAACTTAGTTGACGAGTTCTCTTTCATCGGGCTCCTACCCTCCAGTGAACTCAACGATAAAATTTTCTAAACCTAATCATTTCACTGCAGTTTTCTGTTAATAATGGATATCAAACCTTATCAGCTCCACCGACCATTGGGATATCAATCCAAAGAGGTGGGTCTTTCTGAGAACTACTTTGAGTGGGAAGGAGGTATTAATTATGATTGAGTGAGCTTCAAACTTGAAGTTATAAGGTTATATGTATTATGTTGTAATTCGTGAAATACACTCCGTTAAACAAATTAACAACACAAGATACAAATTATGATTAGGCTAACAGGTTGATACTTTCCAAATTTTAGTCTTGGTTACTAAATCCTATATAAGCATGCATGATTTTAAATATGTAAAGAGAAAGCACAACCACAACGCACCGATGTACGAGAAAATCCTAAATGGGAAAAGAGTTAGCCAGGCCTACAAGAATCCAGTACAAATAGGGTTTTTACAAGAATACACACAAGACTTAATAACTTGACTCCACAAGACCCGGTGGTGCCATCTTTTATACTTCCATCCGTAGTACGTGTAGATCAAACACGCTGCACAATACTCATGTGTCTCGGTATCCACCAAAAGCCAATAACTGTCTCCAAAAATAACTCGTGTGGAGGTCCACCACACCCAAACTCGGATCAATGTATGAGAGGATGAATTTGGATTTTTTGGTTCTTGGAAAAAATCACATAAATTGTTGAAGACTTTTTATAAAGATGAATGAGGTTTTTTTTTCCTGAAGTTCAAGAAAAATTTCTCCAATTTTCCTGAGCTACTCTATTGTTTGAAAGGTGGAAGTAGTGGAAAGGGAGGTTGAGGGGAAAAACTATTTAAAAAAAATAAAACATCTCATTCGAACGACAAAATTGACTCATTCGAACGACATGACAAAATGTCGTTTGAACGAGTCATCAAACGACAATTCAGACAAAATCCATTAAGGAACTCATCCAAAGTCGTTTGAATGACTATAAGATAAAGGTCATTAGAACGAGATACCAAACGACATTATAGTTAAATCCATGAAGGAACTCGTCTGAAGTGATTTGAATAAACACGTTCAAATGAACTCATTTGAACGACCTTCTTCATTTTGGAAAATTAATTTTAACTTTAAATAGCAAGATATGTTTAGAAAAATTTCACCATGAAGTATGTAACTACTTAAAAATTATCTCCAACAAAGTATTAAATAACTGGGTCATATGCCTTTAGGAAAATGAGCAATCGGATGATGAGATGAAGACTTGTTAAATGTTGAAATTCTGAATTCTCAAATTCTTCATCGAGTAGAGTAGCATGTTATCAAATGACCCTAAATGTTTTTTCGAACGGAAATAGCCAATACTACAAATTGACTCTATTAGAAATTTTTCCTTAAAAATATCCTCCTTTGGCTATTCTGGATCAAAACATAAAATTAAAAAAAACTTAGAATTTTCTAATCCACGACATAAAGCCGATCCTAATTCTCATCCCCAAAACCCAGAAAAAGGACACATTTGACTCGACTAACAATGAAGATGCTATGTGAAGATCTTTGTAGGCAAGAATCTGGCATATAAATAAATAGCCTACACAAATGAAACGACAAAGACATAAAACGCATAGGGAAATAAAGATGAAAACAAACCAAATTATGAAACATGTTCTCCACCTTTTTGCCCAGAAAAGACAAAGGGATGGAACGAACCCATAATGTTAGTGAATATAGAATAACCTTAATATAGATAACATGAAAACACTAACATGAGTAAGCAACATCCATAGCATAAAAGGGATGTGAAAATCATCCATAACAATGATAAATGATAATATGAAGCAAGTGATGATTAACATTAATCCAAAATAGTACCCAAACTGATTAAATAATATTCAAATCTAAAAGCAAGAAACAGAAATGGAAATCCAATATCTGGCACAAATGAGAGTAACAAATAAATAAAGTATAAATTACTCTCTCATAAGATTCGGTGCCCAAAGAACTTACACCATGGTGCCCAAAGAACTTACACCATGTCGCATCTCAGCACGATGGAGTTCCTCAAAGTGCTACATTGTGAGAGAGTCTCTACGTGCCTAAGCCTCCTCTCTGTAGGCCTACGCCTCCTTAGCTAGCTTTTTATCTCTCTTCATGGAGGCAAAGAAATCATGCATTATAGTGCGGTCCTGACAATGCTCCTTCTATATTTTCTCAACCTAGAAACGCATCAACCTAAGCTCATCTGACCCTAAAGGTGGATGACACTGAGAGGTAGAGGTTTGGGACTGAGATGGAGTACATGAGGCAGAAGACTAGGATGAATCTGAGTGAGTGGATAGGATGTGTATCCTTAGGAAGATGACCTTGGTACCGACCTATGGATAAACTATCAATGGTCAAATATTGGGTCACTGGTATATTCGAAGGAAGAAGGGGGAAACTAACTTTTAAACAGTGACCGGTGACTAGACCTACAAAATTCAGTACCTGTAGAATATGCATAAAAGGGGACATACAAACGTATCCAAGAACTCCATAAATGTTCTCGGTAAGATCAATAGAATTTCCAATGTTGATAGCATACATTAGACTCACATGATTCGGTGAAATCTGAGTATAGTTTGAACGTGGAAGGAGGCACGCACAAATGATCCAATTAAGAATCATTAAATTAGACTTGAGATTACTATAATATAAAATGGCAGAACGCTACTGAATCACTTGACAGACGATCTCTAAAATAAGATCATAGGAAGATCTAGCGTCTTTGGGCCAAGGGAAGGTAGGATTGCCGAGTCGGGGTAAATCGACAAGATGGACAATGGAGTCGGCGATGATAACAATCTTCTTACCAAGTATTTTGGAGACTAGTCATCTCTCAGATATGAGCATTTAAAATAAGAATTCTTGAATAAGGTTAGGATAGATAGGGTCGTGAAGATTGAGCATGGGATCCCAACCACGGGTGAAAAGCCAAGTGAAAACTACGATTCTATAAAGATAAACTAGGTTTCTAATCCTTTCCTTAATGATAGACATAGTAGGTAACCCTAGTGTGTGAAAGAGTGTGTGACTTGCATGCGTATCCCAATGTAGATGAAGATCTAGAATGGAAACGTCTTCATTCGAAGAGCATTCCTCATCCGATGGAATATCGCGCCTAGGTTGTCGACTTCTAGCCATGAGAAAAATGGAAGAGATGACTACAACCTACCCAAATACAACCAACAAATCCGCCACAACACCAAAAACTAACAACATCAACACAAATCCCATTCTCCATCAGAACATGACAAATATAAATATATAAACTAATAAAAAATTCATGTGAAATTTCATGATCTTTGACAGTAAAAAAATTACGATAAAAACATTGTCAAAAATTCATGATATGTCATTAAAAAGGGGAAAACAAAAAAAATGTGAAGAAAAATTGTATCAAAAAGTATATGTAATATAAACATAGCCCCAAAGAAAAAAAAATGTTGAGTTTATATAACAAGGGCCAATCATGATAAATAAACACCATCAAAGTGTTGCATGTTACAAAAAAAATACCCAAAACATATATATACTGAAGCAAAGATACTAAAATATACTAGAGAAGGGATGAAAAAGAATACCTTAAAATGAAGCTTTAAAATCCCAACACAACTCTAGGAGATATGTAAAATGGCTTTAGAAATGAAGAGTTTTATATGGGTGAAGATGGAGATGAGGGGTTGGGAATATGGAGAGTGTGGAAGATATGGAGTGAAGTGTTGAGAGGTATTAGGGAGAGAAACCGTTCTTGACTGTGAGAGAGAGAGAGAGAGAGAGAGAGAGATTAAAAATGAAACGGCTAAAAATATTTGACCCAACCAACCTATTATAACCCCGATCGTTCGAATGATTATGTGAATCTCGGCCAGGTGAATAACTTACGGACGATCAATCGAATGAGATTTCAGGCTAGGATTGGGGAAAGGGTCATTAGAATCTCGTTCAAATGAGAAATCTAATGGGATTTCAGACCTTTTAGAAACAAATAAAAATAGAAAATTTTGAACAATAAAGAGTATATTGGCCCAATAAGATTAAAAATTCAGAAAATTTTGATTTTTAATTATCCGAGATAGTGTTGAAAATAATCAAACCGTGGAAACATAATGAACGAGTGTGAGTAATGCGAGTGAGAGCATCGCCTTAGACAACGAACAAGTGCAAGATCCCAAATTATATATCTACACATTATGCACTCACATTAACCTTATGACAAATAGGGGGAATTTAATTGGAGAATAGCCACATAAACAAAACGCCTAGAAAATTGATCATTCGCTAGCCAATAGTGTCACCTGAAAAAGAAATATTATAATTTATTGTGCAATCTCATTGATCTTCAACTTATGTCTCCCATAAAAGCATATATTTTTAAAATTTTACACATTATTTTTCATACTACACATTGTCCTTAGTAATTTGTATTTTTATGCCCTTATTCTTTTAGGCTCTATTTCTTTTTGCAGATGGTGGTTATTCATGCAAGGACAACATGTCTTTCGCAACCCGATTCCATTGCGTAACATAACTTTATCGGATAAATATTTTTCTATTTTTCTCAATCCGAGCAATGGTTCTTACATGCACAATTATAATATCTATTACTCATAAGTTTAGGTGACAAAATTGATAACACAACACCTTAATTCACCTAGTGTATATAAAGTTCCGTAGACATCCTTAAGATTCCATGATAGGTGTGTACATGAAAGGCAATGATATGAGGCAATCATAGAAGACTATATCATAAACAAGCATCAAAGCATCATATCAACTCATAAAGAGCACAAGTGAGAGGAAATATGGACTAGCTACTCATCGAAATCCACATGAACATGGAATGATGTAATGATTCGAAAAACTCACACACATATCCTCTATGGGAATTTTTTTTTATAAAAGACTATATAAGTAAAAGAAATGAAATTATTATTGCAATTTTTAAAAATATATGTACAATAATATAATCTAGTTCATAGGTAAAAAGATAGACATGGGGCACAACCTAAACTAGATATACGACTCTGAACTCAGTCAATGGAGAAAATCCTAATGGATTTACTAAGATTCTTAAATCTAAGGCCATCTAGAGGTTTGGTGAAGATGTCGGCCAATTAGCGATCAATGCCTACAAAGCTTAAGGAAATGACTTTCTCTTCAACTAACTCTCAAATAAAGTACGCACGGATCCTATTATGCTTTGTTCTAAAATGTTGAACGAGATTTTGGGAAATATGGATTTCACTCATATTATCACATTAAATAGTCATTGTGCCTTGTGAAATACCGTAATCCTCTAATATTTGCTTCATACAAATGAGTTGAGTGCAACAACTCCTGGCGTCTATGTAGTCGGCCTCCGCCGTGGACAAAGAAATAGAATTTTATATCTTGCTCATCCATAAGACAGGCACACTTCCAAAATAAAAACATCCGCCTGAGGTTCTCTTACAACCATCAATATCTCCTTTCCAATCGACATTCGAATACGCTGATAGACAATCATTAGTGCCGAAAGAGTACCAAATGACATATGCTTAATGGAAAGTAAATGGGACTCTTTTAGGGCATCTTGATAGCGGGCATAAACTCCTACACCAAAGGAAATATCTGGACGACTAGCGGTTAAATAGAGTAATGTACCTATCATACTCCTAAAAATAATGTTCTCTACATCCTTTCCTTCGGTGTCCTTACTAAGCTTAACGGATGAACTCATGGGTGTATGTGCATGCTTTGAAGAGTCTAGATTAAATTTCTTTATAAGATATTTGGCATACTTATATTGGGATAAAAATATTTCGCCATCGAGTTGATTCACTTGAAAACCTGGGAAGAAAGTGAGCTCCCCGACCATACTCATCTCAAACTCACTTTACATTTTTTTCTCAAAGAGTTGAGTATGTTTGTATCATGTTGATCTGAAAACTATGTCGTCAACATACACTTGGGCAACTGAAATAGCACTCTTATTTAGAGGAATAAAAAACGTCATATCTACTCCCCTTCTCGAGAATTCACTAGTAAGGAGATGGGAAGTAAGCCACTTATACCAAGCATGAAGATATTTCTTCAAACCAAATAGGGATTTTTTTCATGTAAAAGACGTGATTCAGAGGCTTAGGGTCTTCAAACCCTTTAGGTTGTTCCACATAGACTTTTTCGTAACGAATGCCATTTAGGAAGGCACTCTTATTATCCATTTGATAAAGTTTGAATTTAATATGACATGCTATGGCTAGTAAAAGGAGAACGAACTCTAACCTAGAAATATGAGCAAATGTCTCATCAAAATCAACACCCTCCATCTGGGTATATCCTTTGGCTACTAACCTAGCATTATTACGAACAATGACACCATTTTCATCCATTTTATTTTTGAAGATCCATTTGGTACCAATGATGTTAGTATCATTAGGTCGGGGAACTAACTCCCAAACATCATTCTTTTGAAATTGAATCAACTCTTCTTGTATTGCATTTATCCAATGTTTATCTTTTAGAGCTTCTTTGAAGTGTTTAGGTTATATTTTAAAGGTATAACACAAATAAGTAGCCTTATTTTTAAGTTGTACCCTAATCTTGACACCTAATTCAGGATTCCCAATAATTGTTGAGGGGTCATGAATTTTATAAACCCAAGGGGCTGGATCCCTTTTTTCAAGTGAGGGGTCAACCAAATCATTTTGAGACTCACTATGATGAACATCGTGGGGTGCATCACTCTCATGTGAGGAATCATCCTCAATATCAACAAATTTGGCTGGAGCATCATCTTTTATTGTAACATTTATAGTTTTCATAACTTTAGAACTATATAAGTTGTAGGCCCTATAATCTCTACTATTTGGTGAATACCCTAGAAATATACCGTCATCACTCCTCGAGTCGAATTTTCCTAAGATCTTTCTATTCCTAAGGATGTAACAAGGACTCCCAAATACTCAAAAATAGTCTAGGTTGGATTTCTTACCTGTACCCAATTCATAAGGAGTCTTATTAGTATGGGGACACGCGTATACCCTATTCACCGTATGAAACGTGGTGCTTACCGCTTCTGCTCAAAACCTAAGGGTCATTTTCCTACCTAAAAGTATCGACCTTGCCATTTCTTGAGTCGTTCGATTCTTCCTCTCTACTAAATCATTTTGTTGAGGCATTCGAACGACCAAAAGCTGATTCTTAATTCCAACTCAATCACAAAAATCATTCGCACTGGATTCCCTAAATTTAGTTTCATTATCACTCCTAAACCGATTAATGGTGACACCACATTAATTTGAAGGACTCGACATTTAACCGTTAGAAAATCAACTACATCAGACTTTTCCCTAAGAAATCTAATTATTGAACATATTGAAAAGTCATCTACCATCATTAAGATCTATCTCTTTCCTCATATAGTCTCGGTATGAGTAGGACCCATAAGGTCCGTGTGAATAAATTCTAAGACACGAGAGGTGGTTATAGAGTTCAGTTTCTTATGAGTACTCTTAATTTTTTTTCCAAGTTAACAAGGACCAAAAATTGAGGAGGTTGGTTTTCCTAAGGACGGCAAGCCTAGAACTAGGTCTCTTTTCACTAGACGATCAAGATATCTAAAATTTACATGACTTAGACGTTGATACGAAGGATCTATGGGGGAAACCTTGGCATTATTGCAAACTCATGAAGACTTTATAATTATCCCATAACAATTGTCACTAGCTCTCACACCTTATAAAATAGTCTCACCAGATTTATCGTAAACCGTGCATTCCGTCTGGCTAGACTTAACTGCTAGGTTTTCGTCGAATAACTGGATAATTCTTATCAAATTAGCTTTGAGTCCATCAACATAAAGACCATTTTCAAGTTTTGGAAAACCAGAAACTTCAATGGTGCCTCTACGCATAATTATAAATTTACTCCCATTGCCAAAGGTGACTTTACCATAATTGTGATCTTCAAGAGTAATAAAAAGGGATTTATCATCTGTCATATTTCTAAAACATCCACTATCAAAATACTATTGGGAGGTCTTTTGATCCTTAAGATAAATATGAACAATAAAATCCTTCTTGGTCTTATCTTTTGCGACCTAAGCTTGAGTTGTGTTCTACCCTTTGTTGATTATAGTCTTTTGGTTGTCAAGAAACCCTTTAGTTAAACCTTTGGATGTATTGATTAGATACTCAACTTGGTTTTTAAGGCTAGATAAGTATTTATAGTGTGACCTATAATTATTGGGATATGAATTCTTCCTAAGCTTTTAACAAAAATCTCTAAGTTGACTCCTTTTGTGGTGAATAGTAGAAACATAGGGTTGATTTGGAGTCACTTTTATAGGTTTCTTAGGTAGATTTCTCTTAGGTGGGTTAGGTTTAGGAGTCATTGTTTTGGTAACAAACTTATCTAAAGGTTTAGATTTAACATTGGATGACTCACCATCTTCATATCCTATACCTTTTCTCTCTTGCTATCCTTTCTCCTTATAACCTAAAACTGTACCGAGAAATAACTTCCCCATTCTCCCAAAATTATACTCAAGTATGACTTTGACTTCTCGAGAGGCCTCAAGATCTTTCTCAAGTTTGATAACTTTTGCTTCAAGTGTTTTTCTAATCTCCAAGGATTGCTCAAGATCTTTGGTAACACGAGCTAGAAAGTCAATCAAATCAAATTTTTCTTTACCCACCAAAGTAAGCTTCTCAAAGAGAGAAATATTTATCGCCTCGAGTTGACTAACTAAAGCCTCCTTCTCCTTCAGGATTTTCAACTCCTTTTCTAAAGTCAAAATCTTAAAAGTTAACTTTATATTTATCTTTTGAATTTCCTTAGGCTCAGTGTATAACTCAGAATAGGCAGATTGTAATTCACTTTCATCAACATCACTCTTACTTTCTTTGTCATCACTACCATGTGAGTGATTGGATACATCCTCAAGTTCATGATAAAAAATGTCAACACTAAGATATGACTTACTTGAATCACTAGCATAACTCGCCATAAAAGCGATGAAGTTGCTTCCAGATGGACTGGAATCATTAGAGTCCTCAGACTCATTGTCACTATCGCTAAGATTCGCATTATAAATGACTTTATCCTTACCTTGTCTCTTAATCTTAGTGGGGCACTCATAAGCTTTATAACCTCGCCCCTCACACTCAAAACATCTCTATGAATCATACTTTTTAAAGTTATCTCCTTTAGAGTTATCATTTTCAAACTTCTTTTGATCCACATCATTCAAACTTCTACTTGCCTTATTTTTATTTTTCTCAAATTTTGAGTTTTGCATACTAAACTTGAGAAACATTTTGAATTTTTTAGCAAATAAGGCCATATCATCAGGATTCATATATAACTCTTTGAATTCGAACGCTTCTTCCTTTCTAACTTTTAGAGAAACTCCATTATCTTTCTTTTTGTCATCATTAGGAATTATGTCCAATTCATATGTTTAGATCTCACCTACAAGCTCTTTGAGTTTTAATGAATCAAACACTCCTAAAGAGTTAGAACTGTGACTTTGGGGATGAAACGACGAGGGAGAGATCTAAGAATCTTCTTGACTACATGAGTTTCAGGGATCTTATTACCTAGGTTAAAACATGATTTGACAATATTAAAAATACGGGCATGAAACTCATCCAATGTTTCACTCTCTTTGATGGTGATAGTTTTAAATTGAGTAGTCAAATTTTGAAGTTTAGACACCTTAACCGCACTCATTCCATAATGAGTAAGTTGAAGAATGTCCCATGTCTCCTATGAAGTTTCACAAGTCATGATTAAACGAAACTCCTCGGGATTAACGACACTAAACAAAGCATTTAAACCTTTAGAATTAAAGTTACATAATTTTAACTCATCCTCGATCCATTGTTCTACAAGTTATAAAATAGTTTCTTCTTTAACAACAGTAGGAGGGAACCACCCTTTTTCAACAACAATCCAAACACATTCATCAATTGCATTTAACACATTCTAATGTGTGCTTTCCAAGAGGCATAATTAGTTCCATCAAACATAGGGAGTCTATTTAACGAATAACTATCCATATCACCTCCAGGATTCATCTAAATCAATTTTACAAACTTTCTCAAATACTAATTTGAAGTTGCAAGGTTATATGGATTAAGTTCAAATTCATTAAATACACTTCGTTAAACAAATTAACAATACATGCTACAGATTATGATTCGACTAGCCGGTTGATACTTTCCAATTTTTAGTCTTGGTTACTAAATCCTATATGAGAATGTATGATATCAAATACGTAAAGAGAAATCATAACCACAACGCACCAATATATGAGGAAAACTCAAATGGGAAAAACTTTGAATGTCTAGTCCTAAAAAAAATCCACTATGAATATGATTTTTACAAGTAGACACACAAGACTTATAGGCTTGATTCCACAAAACTCATTGATCCCGTGTTCAATACCTCCATCCGTAGTACGTGTAGATCCAGCACGATGCACAACACTCTTGTATCTCGATATCCATCAAAAGCCAAGCACCATCTCAAAAAACAACTAGCGCGGAGGTCCACCACACCTAAACTGGGATGAATGTGTGAGAGGATGAATTTGGTGTTTTTTGTTCTTGGAAAAAGGATCCAAAAGATCACATAAATTGTTGGAGAGTTTTTATAAAGAGAAATGAGGTGTTATTCAAAGTTCAAGAACAAGTTCTATAGTTTTTCCCTAGCTCCTATATAGTTTGAAATGTGGAAGTAGTGGACAAAAGAGGCTTAGGGGGAAAATAATATTTTTTAAAAATAAAACCACTCGTTTGAACGATATGAAAAAATGTCATTTGAATGGGTCTTCAAATGGAAATTTAGACAAAATTCTTTAAGGATCTTGTTCTAAGTCATTTGAATGACTATGAGAGAAAGGTCACTTGAATGAGATATCAAATGACATTACACGAAATCCATAAAGGAACTCGTCTAAAGTCATTCAAACAAACACGTTCAAACGAACTCGTTTGAACGACCTGCTTAATTTTGGAAAATTAATTTTAACTTTAAAGAGAGAAATATGCTTAGAAAACTTTCACCAGGGAGCATGTAACTACTTAAAAATTGTCTCCAATAAAGTAATAAATAACTTGGTTATATACCTTTAAGAAAATGAGCAATCAGATGATGAGTTGAAGACTTGTTGAATGTTCAAATCCCATATGCTTAAATTCTTCATCGAGTAGAGTAGCATGACACAAAATGAAACAAAAACGTTTTATCCAATGGAAATAACCAATACTATAAATTGACTTTATTAGAAATTTATCCTTATAAAAATAGTGTTTTAATTTTTGTGAAGCGAACACTAGTGAGCAAACGAGTTTCTCTAGGGGAAATTATCATGTTTTTTTATCCATCAACATCTTATTAACATCATAGATATGGGTTTGACTCTCCTTTTTTTACACATTAGAGCAGATCTAACTACGTGGTCAGATACCGCTAGATACAAGTAAATCAGATCACCCGGATTTGGTACCACAAGAAAAGGTGCTCAACTGGGATAAAACTTAATTTTTTCAAGTGCCTTTGAGCATTCAAGAATGGTTGAGACTTTTCAAAAGACTTAGAGATGAAGCGGTTAAGTGATACTAACATTTTAGTGAACTTTTGTACATCCCTAACTGTTTTAGGTGGTTGAATATTGTTAATCGCCTCAATATACACTTCGAATCCCCTTTGGATGACTAGGTAGCCCAAGAGCGTCTTGGGTTGTACTCTAAAAGATCATTTGGTTGCATTATATTTTATCATGTAATATCTGAGTGTTGGGGTTTTATTCCTAAAACATGTATGACATTTATTTTTAAGTAAAGGTGTGTTAGTTTATTTTAAAATAAGAATCATGGTTGCGATAATGACTTATATTTGTTTTAAATATATTGTATATGTGTCCATCCCCAATCCTCATTGCGGGCGGGAGAGTGAGGATCCTAGGTCCCCCGCGTCTCTATCGGGAGCGCGTCGGTCGGCATCGTTGATGAGGCGAAAAATGTAGACAGATGGAGTCGCCAGTCTATTTTATTCAAAACAGACCAAAGAAAGGGAGCCATCTCGAAGGACATCATCCAAGGACATACTGATACATACGAAACCAAAATGATTCGGGAAGGGCCCGTAGGCTAAGTTACGAAATGGAAAGGTGTAGGCACCCATTCCGCCCTTACGGTATCTCATGGGTTTTTGCTATTTTCCTTTATTTTCCCCGTGATATATGTGTATGTGTATATATATAGTGGAGATAGGAATCCTCGACTTGTATCATGGAAGAGATAAAGCGAGTCATCCGTAGGAAGATTCATAAAAATAATATTAGAAAATAGGATTTACACGATTATGCTTGAGTTGATCGTTACAATGTAACGATAACGTATGCAGAATAATACACCACTAAGAAAAAATATATGCATATATAAATATATGTAATCTAAGAGAGTTGAGTTTAGAGAAAATAGAAAACGAGAGAAAAAGTGAGAATAGGACTCGAGTCTCGAGTTTTACCCCGAGACGCCTACGTAGCCTATAGAGGCATCAAAGTCTACGTAGTTCGCATGAAAACGAGGGGGTGGGGTTTATCCCATAAATCCAATCGGGTACTTCTATTTATTTGTGTGTGTGTGTGTGTGTGTGTGTAAAAAAGTGTTTTAGTTGTGAGAAAAGTGTGAGAAAAGTGTAAGAAAAGTGTAAGAATTCCCGTTTGGAATTTATGAGCAAACCCTCTTTTTCTTATTTTTTATTTTTTTATGAAAATAAGATATGTGCAATAATACTAAATAAAAAGTATATTAGGATATGTGAGATGGGAGAATAAAAGTGCTAAGTAATAAAACAAGTTAATGCGAATTTATGAGAGTTTAAGGAGAGAATTTAGAAAATTGGACCTTCTTAAAGATCTTAAGCTTGATCTTGAATGTTGGAGAGTAGCCGTTGCACTTAGATGATGATGGAGGCTAGTTAATTCACCAAGTTTGATGAAAAGGATGATGAAATGTGAAGGTTGGAAAGGGATTTGGATGTGGAAATCACGCTGACTTCGAGAGAGGTTTTCTGGATTTTCTCAGAGTGATGTCTATCAGATCTGGGCTCCCTTTGCAATGAGGTCAAGGTATCCTTTTAATAGGTCCATGGCATTGCCGATCGATATAGCCTTGGTCCTGCCAATCGGCAGGTGCCTTTAGGCACACTACCGATAGGGAGGGTCTGGGACCTGCCGTTTGGCAGTGTTTTTTAGGCATTTTTGGAAAATCGACCGCTGAGACCAAATTATTAAAATAAATCATGCACGGGTGGAACATTGGAAAGGTTATTCAGAGACCTTCGAAAGTCCTTAAGACTGCTCCCAGGTTCGAGAGTTGACTTTGGGTCAAATGTGGCTCGGAAGCGCTCGTCGGTCCTTTGGATGAGAAAACTTCGGATGTAAACGAATTGTTCGTCCACATGGTAAGTTAGAATCGCGTATGGGGTGGACCGTTGGAAAGTTTAGGAGATGTAATTCGACATTCCAAAGAGTTTGATCTAGTTCGGGGAGTTGACTTTGGTCAACTGGTCCCTGGAAGCATTTGGTGGCCTCTCGGAGTAAAATGGATCGTTCGTCCGTACCATAAGTCGGAATCGTGCACGAAGAGGACCATTGGAAAGGGATTTCAGTGACCTTTAAAGATTAATTTAGCCTCAGTCGACATGAAGGGTTAAATTTGGTCAAATGGAGCCTGAGAGCACCCGGTGGTCTCTAGATCAGGTTTCGAGAGAAAATGGGTCGTTCGTCCGCATGGTAAGTTAGAATCGTGCACATGATGGACCGTTGGAAAGGGGTTTCAGTGCCCTTCAAAGATTCATTTGGTCTTGGTCAAGCTATAGAGTTTGACTTTTGGTCAAACGGAGCCTGGGAGCATCCGATGGCCTCTAGGACGGTACTCGGGGTATGACCTGGGTTTGTAGTGATAAAGGGAGGTGATAGGGGCCTAAGGAGAGTTTAAGGGGTAATATAATGGGGTGTCTACAGAGCCCCTCGACGGGTGAGTTTGGAACAAATGATAGCCGTCGAATAGACATCGCATGATGCCTTTGGGAGAGTATGACTAGAGGGTCGAGGTCAATTCTGAGGACCTAAGGAGAAGGATGACCGATTATGTGGGTCGAAGCCAATTTTGAGAGCTTGGAGATGTGGGTGACCGATTCTGCGGGTCAAATCCAATTATGGGGGCTTGGAGATGAGGGTGACCAATTCTATGGGTCGGAGCCAATTATGAGGGATTAAAGGGGCATGTTGGGGGTGGCCTTAAAGGAAAGATTTTATCAATTTCGAGGACCTAACGATGAGGATGGTTGATTCTGCGGGTCGAAGACAATTCTGAGGGCTTGAAGATGAGGGTGACCGATTCTACGAGTCGAAGCCAATTCTGTAGGCTTGAAGGAACATGATGGGGATGTTCTTAAAGGAAGTCATGACCAAAGAAATGATGTGGGTGACCAATTCTACGGGTCGAATCCAATTCTGAGGCTTAGGTTTTGATGATCAATTCTACGGGTCGAAGCTAATTTTGCAGGCTTTGGAAAGATGACCGATTACGCGGGTCGAAGCCAATTATGCGGGGTTGCAGATGAGATGACCAATTATGTGGGTCGAAGTCAATTCTATGGGCTTGAAGATGTGATGACCAATTCTGCGGGCTTGAAGATAAGATGACCAATTCTGTGGGCTTAAGTTGGGGTGACCGATTCTGCGGGTCAAAGCCAATTCTGCAGGCTTGATGATGTAATGACCAATTCTGTGGGTCGAAGCCAATTCTGCGGGTTTAAGTTGGGGTGACCAATTCTGCGGGTTGAAGCCAATTCTGCGGGATTGAGGTGATGACCAAAGACCGAGGTAAATTCAGACCAAAGAGAGGTGACGACCGAGGACCCAGGTCAATTATGACCTAACTAAGGTGACGATCTAAGACCGAGGTCAATTCAGACCTAAGAGAGGTGACAACCGAGGACCGAGGTAAATTCAGATCTAAGAGAGGTGACAACCGAGGACTGAGGTCAATTTTGATCTAACTAAGGTGACGATCAAAGATCGAGGTCAATTCTGACCTAAGATAGGTGACGACTGAGGACCGAGGTCAATTTTGACCTAACTAAGAGGACGATCTAAGACTGAGGTGAATTCTGACCTACCTAAGGTGACGACAGAGGACCAAGGTCAATTCTGACCTAACTAAGGTGACGATCCAAGACTGAGGTCAATTCAACCTAACTAAGGTGTGCATTTCCTTCGAGAAAATCAGGGATTCTTCGGGGGATAAAGATTAGATTTTAGGTTCCTCTGGGGAATAGTGAATGAGCTGGGGAGCCGATTGCTGGGGAAATCCTTGTGTCTTTTGGAGACTTTACTTGGGGAGAATGATTCTTTGAAATTCTGCAGAGGAAAATTACCTTGTGATCTTGATTTGAACAGGGGGGAGCCGATGGCTGGGGAAATCCTTGTGATTTTGGAAATTTTGTGGAGGAAAGGAAAATTTGATGCTAAAAACTCCGCTGGGGGAGTGATTAGGTGGTACAAGTATTGGACATATTTCTCGGGGAGGTTTGAGACCTTTGGGGTATAGGAGGTGATCCTTAGAGATTCTCTAGGGACATTGCCCGGAGGTAATTCACTTGGATTTTTAGAACTTCGCTGGGGAAATAGGGGTTCCGCTTGAGGGAGTGTGGAATTATCTTGGTGAAAATGTTTTAGATCCTTCCTGGGATGTTTAGGAATTTTTTGAGGATTTTTCAGTATTTTCTGGGAGTTTTTGTACGAAATTTTAAGGGGGTGCCGGTCGGCATGGTATGGGGGTGCCATTCGGTAATGGCACGGACTTTTGGACTACCTTGGGAAGGTAAAAGGGCAGTGTCGATCGATGGTTGGGGGGTCAGTGCCGATCGGTATGACCCTTGGCATCCTATATAAAAGGGGGCGAATTCCCTTCATTTTTCACAGCTTCTTGCTTTCTCTCTTTCTAAGATTTTCCTCTACGAATCGTTCTAGCATTCCGATCTCTAAAAAATGGCCGCTTTCGTGAGCTCTGCAGCACATAGGGAATGGTTGACCATTGATGACTGGGCGAACATGGAGTGGATGGCTAGGGAGCCTCTTGCTTTGGGGAGCGAGAAATCCTTTGACGTATTTGAGCCGATTGCGGATGAGCGGACCTTGCTATAAGTAACTTGACTTTTGGCATTCTTTTATTTTTGGTGATTTTTCCTTTTCTTCTAGAATTTTGACAAGGTTTTTTCTTTTGACAGTCTGACATCTCTTTGAAGAACATGCGTGCCAGCGGGACGACGAGGCTTAAGGATGTTTGGGAGTATCTTCCACCTGGGTGTGTTGGGTGGTATCCTCAGCAAGTTTTGGGAGGTTGGCATCTGCGCTGGATGAGACGCCTCATTCGATAGCGGTCTTGTGCGCTCTTTGGGAGAGATAGTGGGATACTACCTACACCTTCCATTTCGATTTCGGGGAGATGATCGTAACTCCCACAGATGTGAAGCAACTACTAGGGCTGGATTATGATGGGGAAAAGATAGAGGTGGATCGTTCTCTGCAGGTGAGGTCGGAGGAGGTGCGTGCGGCGCTTGGTGACGTAGGGAGGATAGTGTCTGGGGTATTTAGTTGTCCCTGCTGAAGGATGTTTTGCTGAGTAGGGTGGTTGATGTGGAGGACGGGCTGCAGGTGAGGCAAATGGCCCGATTGTTTATTTTGTTGGTGTTGGGAGGCTTCATGGTGGCGTCGAGCGGCGACGTCGTTCATTTATGGTTTTTTCCATACCTGAGGGTGTTTTCGAACATCCCTTTCTACGATTGGGGGAGCCTCACTTTGGCTACCCTTTATTTTTCTCTGGATGCATTCAGTCAGTGCTGCTGGTAAACTTTTACTGGAGCCACCTATCTCCTTGAGGTATTCTTTAATTTTCTCACTTTCCTTTCATGTATTCGCACTTTCCTTATGCGTCTTTTTTTATTGTGGGTTCTTGTCTTTGGCAGACGTGGTTCTATGAGGTGATTGGGTGAAATACCCAGCTGATCGCTCTAAAGGATGAGACTGTTGGGGACTTACGCCGGTTGTACTGGTGGTGAAAGGCCAATAGGCAGTCGAAGGGATCTCTTTCTCTGGAGGTAGTGCGTCAGGTCTTGAATGGCCTAACCAGTGGTAGGGTAAGACATTTTACTTTTTAGTCTTGGTCTTTTGCATGTTCTAATTATGTATTAACTTATGTCTGGTGGGTATTTTCAGGTGACCTTTTACCCTCGAGGGAAGACCATTCAGGACACATGGGTGACTGGGGTGAACGAACAGATGAGGTGTTTGTTGGCGCATGAGTTTGGCCACTCTTGGTATCTCGGGGATAGGGTGGTCCGACAGATTACTTAGGAAGTGGTGGTGCCACTTGCGAGGCTTCTTATGTCTATAAGGCGGGAGCGACTGCTGTCGGAGGACGCGATGATTGGGATGATGATCATCGAATCATACTCATTGTACACTAATATAGCTGCGCCGTATGATTACATGGACTTTGTGACGAGCTAGAAGATGGCTCCCAACATATATGATGCCTTGCCTTTCCCTCCTACGGGTTCGAGTCGGGCAGTGGCGTCCTCCCACAGCGGCGGTGATCTGTCGACATTTATGGCGACGACGACTTCGGAGGTTCCTTTTGTGCGGTGGCATATCCCTTCATACAACATTCGGTAAGCTGATGGGGGGATGGTGCCTATATTGCACCGTCCTCATGCGATGGATTTGGAGGAACTGGGTTTGACAGAGGAGGTCCTTCATCCTGCGGTATACCTTTTCCTGTTCCTCTCTTTCTTTCTTTTTGATTTCTTTTATGTTTTGATACTGATTCTGGCTTTTAGTTACAGCAAGTCCGGGTGTCTACCACTTGGCTGAGGGACATCAGAGACTGGATATCTTCAGCGACTGCCCATATTCGGGATGCGGTTCCTGCTCCTTATTGCTTAGTGTTGTCTTCTTCGTCTGAGGACTTTGGCTTGGGTAGTGGTGGTGCGTCGTCTCGCTGTAGGGGAAAGAGAGTGCATCATAGGGGTGGAAGCTCTTAGAGAGAGGGGTGAAGGGTAGGCGAGAGAGAGAGAGAGAGAGAGAGAGAGAGAATGTGGGTTCGGGCTGAGTCCCATTATTTTTTTGCTTTTCTTTTATTTCCTGCAACATTGATGTAACACAGAAAAATATATATGCAATGGAGTTTTTTATTATCTTCTGTTAAAGGTGAATGAATACATGCACATGCATTTTTTACTTTGCTGCTGAGACCGTAAAAAGAGATGTTTTTGGTATTTTGATGGAAATTTAAAAATGAGAGATTATACAAGGGTGGAAGGGGACTTTTGAAATTCTGTAGAGAATATCAATTTATTTTTAATGAGTTTTTGATTTTGAAAAAAGAGAAAAAAAGGGAAAACTTCCAAAAATAGGGGGTTGCCGATCGGTAAGCCCCTTGCCCTACCTATCGGCAGTCAAGTTCAGTCCCATCAATTCAATGTTTTGATTTGGTACCCTCTTCAGCCTTTTTTACTTTTTGGTGTAGTATTCCCTCCGATTTCTGCAGGGATTACCTCTTTTATGAGGGTTTTCAAGTATAAAAAGGGGTAAGGGTGGAGTGTTTTCATCACACCTTCACATTCTTACTTACTTGCCTACTATCTTTTAGTCTTGGAAGATGGCTCTCCCTGGTAGCATTGAGTTTTCAAACTTCCTCGAAGCCCTGGAAGCAATGTGATCTTATAATGTTGACTACGATGCTCTCAACATGCGTTGAATCTCTTTGTGGCGCAATCGGCCCATTGGGTGGAACATGTTAATGGCGACGGTACAATTTTGGTACCCCGAAGACCATGTATTCCGCTTTGGGTTAGATGAGGTTTGTCCTACCTATGAGGAATTTTCTACCATGCAAGGGATAAATCCCAGTGTTGCTACGACTTTGCCTGAGTTTTCCCATTCTCCTAGGGATTTGTTTATCGGGCTTCTTCTTATTTCGCCTTAGGTGGATAGACCACTGGTTATTGGAGGAATGATTTCTCTTTCGGCGGTGTTATAATCAGTGCATTTGCAGGAGGTTTGGCGATGTTGGATACGCTGGAGCTGTTGCTATGGGCTTTGTTTAAAAATTGTTGCTGGTGACTGGGGAACTGCTGGCGGACCCATAACTTGCATCCATTACATCATGGATGTCATACAGTCGCAATCCTACGATGGTGATACTGGTAGAGACTTTAAACGGCCTGGATTCTTGGTGGGAAGGTCGTTTTGACTTTCTGAGGGGTAGCCCCGTGATGCTGTTCATACGGTTGTCTAAAAGACTCCGCCTGGTGACTCCTTCAGATTATCCTTTGTCGGCTCTACCCAACTTCTTTTCGTGCTTTTTCATCAGCGTTGGATTGGATATTGAGAGATGGGATAACTGGTTTGTGGATCATGGGGCTCTAAATCTGTATTGGTTATTGCTTTGGTGGGGATAGTTACTGCCTATACTGGAACTAGGAGAATACCCATATGTTTGGCTAGTTGGCCTTAGACAGACCTCTTTATATTTTCCTTGGCGGATTTTGTGCCAATTTGGCTGGGAGCAGGCCGTGCCACCTCAGACACTATATTTCTTTCCGATAGAAGATTTGACTGAGCCTCTGTGCATACAGCTTGGCTCTATGTGGGGAGTCGGTGTCTGTCGACCCGTCCCTCTCAGTCTGTTGGGAGAGTTTGGCACGTCTTCGAGGATTATATGAAGTGGTTGTGGAAGAGAGTATTCAGCAAGATATTGCTATTGGAGACTGGACAAAGGTGTCTTGTTTTATTTAATACCATGGAAGGAGGCATTGTGGTTTTTTTGAGGTTGGTTTGAGACTATCGGTTTATGGAGCGTCTGCGGCATTCTGTTCAGGCAGGGGAAGCTTGGGGACCCTAGGATGTAGGTGATGATGATGGAGCGGGCTCCTCTGGTAGCTGTGGGTAAGACTCTTAAAGACGTTTTTGTGTAATGGGGAATAAATATGGGGATTTTATTCGGCTTTTTAGGAAGGTGGGGAAGGGAGTTATCCGTCCCTTTTCTCATGTAATCTGTATCGTAATTTCTTATTAGTGAAATAAACAAGTTTTTGATCAATCAGCTGTGCCTTTTGAGGAGTTTCGTATTTTTGAATTATCTATAGCGATCGCTAAGGCATATATAATCCTTTTGTTCAAGTATATGTTAGAATGAACTGTCGTTCTCGGAGATAAGAAAATAATAGTTTTTGTGAAAAAGAAGGAGTTGTGCTTATGTAAGATGTATGAGCTGCCTACGTACTTCTAGGGTTTTGAAAATTTTAAATTTGTTTGAAAATGATTTTTTTTTGCAGAGGATCAGGCCCACGTAGTTCTGGGTAGAGGGAAATGAAGAGATTTTTTTAATAGAAAGGAGATGAGAAGAGTCGTAGTGTGCCGAGATTTCGAACTAGGGGTAGAACTTCTTGAGACAGTCTAAATTGACTGGATAAGACATCTCCTCCCCATCTAAGTCAGTGAGCATGGCGGCACCGCCCGACAAGATCTTCTTAATAATGTAGGGGCCGCTCCAATTGGGCTTGAATTTCCCTCTGGGGTCCCAGATGGGCTATACTATTTCTTTCAGGGCTAAATCACCCTCTCGGACATCGCGGGCCTTGACTCTATTGTTTAATGAACGCGCTATTCGACGATGGTACCCTTGTATATGGTATAGATATTTCAATCTCTTTTCATCTAGGAGGGTCAGCTCGTCAAGACGTCTTTGGCACCAGTCTTCTTCGCTGATTTTGCTTTCAAGCATGATGTGGAGTGAGGGTATTTCCAACTCCACGGGTAGGACTGATTCCTTGTCGTAGACTAGAGAGTAAGGGGTAGACCCAATAGAGGTTCGAATTGAGGTTAGGTAGCCCCAGAGGGTGTATGGGATTCGATCGGCCCAATTTCAACAACTTTCGATCTTCTTACTGATGATGTCTTTGAGGTTCTTGTTGGAGACTTCGATTGCACCATTTGTCTTAGGTCGGTAGGGAGAATATTTGTGTCTCTGAATCCAATATTTATTGACCAATTCTGTGACTTCTGCCTCAAAATGTAACCCGTTATCTGACACTAACTCGTATGGGACCCCATATCAGCAGATGATGTTTTTTTTTATGAATTTGGCCACTTTCTTGGCGTTCAGGACTGCGTATGACTCAGCTTCGACACACGTGGTGAAGTAATCAATGGCCATTGGAAGCCTTTGGTGTAACCTTTCTTATAATGTCGATGCCCCAGGTGGAGAACGACCAGGGAGAAGTCGTGTTGTATAATTCACACGGAGGCGGGTGTTAAAGGTTAGAGAACTGTTGGCATTTGAGGCATCTCCGAACATAGGCGGTGCAATCTTGGGTCATGGTGGTCCAGTAGTAACCTTGTCGTGTGATATTCTTGGCAAGCATGTGACCGTTCATGTGGGGTCCGCATTCCCCACTGTGGATCTTCTGCATTATCTTTTTAATATTAGCCCATGCGATGCAGTGTAGGTGAGTTCCATCGAAGTTCCTTTTTGAGTAGTGCTTTGTGACAAATAATGTACTGGGCGGCCAGTCTTCGGAAGGTTACTCGGTCTTTCTTATTAGAACCCTCGGGATACCTACCATGCTTAAGGAGGCGCCAGATATCATAGTACCAATAATTGGCTAGCTCTGGATCTTCTATGTATACATGCTCAATGTGATAGTAATGGGTTGGTTTGTCTTGCTTTTGAATTTGGAAGGGGGTCATTGTTATTCCTTCGGGCATGTCGACCATGGAGGCCACGATAACAATGGCATCAGTTAGGTTATTCTTTGCTCGAGTTAGGTAATGGAAGGTGATATCTTGGAATTAGGAGGCTAGCTCTTCTAAGTGGGCATGGAAGGGTTGGAGCTTCTCGTCCTTAACTCTCCATTTTCTGAGCACTTGATCGATAATAAGGGCGAAATCCCCGTAGACATCTAGGCATTGAATACCTTTCTTAAGAGAAACCTTGAGGCCTACCGTGCATGCCTTATATTCAGTCATGTTATTGGTACAAGGGAAATCCAGCTTGATGGCAGTGGGAGTGTGGGAGTCATCTGGGGCGATCAGAAGTATCCCAATGCCATATCGCTTTTTATTGGCAATGACGTCAAAGAACATTTTCCATCGGAGATTGTCCTGGGCAGTGAAGAGGATGTTTTCATCTAGAAATTCGAAGATCCAGACATCGGCTTTATCCATAGGGTAATCACTGAGGTAGTCAGAAATGGATCTTCCTTTCATGTCTTTTTATATGACGTACACGGTATCGAACTCGACTAGGAGCATCAACCATCGGTCCATTCAGCTGGATAAGGCAGGTTTCTCGAGCAGGTATTTGATGGGGTCCATTCGGGATACAAGCTTGATGGGGAAGGCAAGCATATAATGCCATAACTTTTGGGTGACCTAGCCAAGCACGACACATGCCTTTTCCAAAGCAATGTAGTTGACCTTGTACCCGACCAATTTGTGACTGGCATAATAAATGTCTCTTTCTTTGCAAGAATCTTTAAGGTATTGGGCTAGTAAATCCCCAGTTGTAGTGTCGGTTATGGTTAGGTATAGGAGCAAAGGGAGACCAGGTTGTGGTGGCATGAGTACTGGAGGTTGAGTTAGGTATTATTTGATTCGGTCGAAGGCTTCTTGGGAGGCCTCGTTCCAAACCTTAGTTGAATCCTTTCGGAGGAGTTTGAAAATAGGCTCGCAGATGGAAGTTAACTGGCTGATGAACCGGTTGATGTATTGCAATTTTCTAAGGAAACCTCGGACTTCTTTCTCTATTCGGGGAGGTGGCATCTCAAATATGGCTTTCAGCTTAGCAGGATCTATTTTTATCACTTTCTCACTGACCATGAATCCAAAGAGTTTTCCTTTTGTAACGCCGAAGACGTATTTTTATGGATTGAGTCTCATCTGATACTGTCGCAGTCATTTGAAGAACTTTTGGAGAGAGGGGACATGACCTTCTCTAGTTTTGGATTTAATAATCATATCATCCTCATAGACCTCAACCTCTTTGTGAATTAGATCGTGCAGGATGGTTGTGGCAGCCCTCTGGTAGGTTTCCCCAGCATTCTTGAGACCAAATGGCATGACAGTGTAGCAAAAGGTTCCCCATGGGGTAATGCATTCGGATTTTTCTTGGTGATCTGGGTGCATTTTGATTTGGTTGTATCTGGTAAACCCGTCAACGAATGACTTAAGAGCATAACTAACTGTGTTGTCCACTATCATGTCGATATTGGGTAACGGATAATCGTCCTTTGGAGAGGCTTTGTTCAAGTCCTAGTAGTCTACACACATTTGAAACTTCCCTCCTGATTTCGGTACAGGCACTATGTTGGCTAGACATGTGGGATATTCTATCACACAAATGAAGCCCACATTCAGATGTTTGACCACTTCCTCTTTGACTTTGAACGACCATTCGGTGCGGAGCTTTCTTAGCTTTTGTTTAACTGACTTGTAATCTGGAAGAGTGGGGATTTCATGTTGAGCAATTTCAGGATCAATGTTGAGAATATCGTCATAGGACTATGCGAAGACATCCACAAATTCCTTCAATAATGCTTTGATTTGTGCGCGATCATGCTCATCAAGGGTAGCCCTTATCCTAATCTCGCGCAGTTAGCTACTAGAACCGAGATTAATAACAACTGTCTCTTCTTTATTAACTTGAACGCGATTATGTTTTTTATTATTAACCTTATTTAGATAAGTTAAGAATTGTTCATTTGCAAAATCATCATCATCAAAAGTTTGATTAGAATCTAAACTGTTAATGTAAGGCACAACAAGATACTCAAAAACTTCATTTATTTTATTGATAGGAAAAATAGCATTGAGAACCTCATCAAAGGAGGACTCGATTACATTTGATCAAGGATAGACAATAGAAGAAGAAATAAGGTAAACATTGGGATTAGGGGGGATTTCAATAGGTAGAACTGGAATAACATGCTAGTTGAGGAGAGGTGTATCAGTAACTTTAATCAGGTGGGATGGATCCAGTGATGTAGTGCTTGAGTGAACCATAAAGAGTGTCAGCCCTAGTGTCTGTAAATTGAATGAGTCCTCGGAGTCACGTTCCTCAGTTTCTTCGATATCTTTGATGAATGGTTGTACATGATGTTGGAAACTTTTAGACCAAAAAAAGATCTCCATTCCAGGCTTCATCTTCTTGTCTGTATGGTCATACCAAGGTTCCAAAAATACGTAAAAGGGGAAGTCATCACCCTCTTTGATGAATCGTCCATTCAAGGAGTCACCTGGGATAGTCTCGATGCAGTCTAATCTTCTCTTTGATTGAGACCGACGGATCATTCTGAGCTCTTGTTCTCATGGTTGATACCCCAAACCATAAGGAGGGAAAGCTTTCTTCAATTGAATAGGCTATGTATCCCTTGTTATTTTTGTCCTAGCCCCAGTCTGGGCATGAATTGCATGTTTCTACACATCTGAATCACATTGACATTGCCATGAGGGTCATATTCTGGATAAACCCTTTCTTTGAAGTCGTCCCCTGCCAGGAGTAAAAGTGGTTAAACTCAAAATCCTGATAGGGCATATCATTTTACCCGTGTTGTATCTCAAGGATCGGACTTCTGGTACTTGCTTCCTCGGCATTGTCATCGTCACCCAAAATGGCGATGACTCGTCTATTGGCGAAGAACTTCAATTTCTGATGGAGCGAGGAATACACACCCTTGATACTGTGGAGCCAAGGTCATCCAAGAAATAGGTTGAAACAAGCTGGGATGTCAATAACTTGGAATTCGACGATAGGGTTTATAGGGCCTGTAAGGACATTTTTCTCATGTCCAACATGTTACATTTGTGTATGTCGTACGCCGCTACATTTGGCACGTCACCTCACGATCTCACATGACGGCCTCTATCCAAATTTCGGGAATCAAGCATTCAACATCTCCATTAATGTGTCCCACATCTGCCTCAACGACTTCACGTTCCAAGATTTTAGGGACTTAATGCAAGCGGTATGCAAGGGAAGTCAAAACAGTGAAAAAAGGCACGATATGAGTGTTCAAGGGCATTTTCGTAATTTCACATCCATAGTTAGGAGGTCTGGTCAACTGGAAAGTTGAATATCTCGCCGCAACGAAGATACTAGAAAAAACGGCACCTCAATCCGAGCTACGGTGAAGGAGTTATGACCTTTTGAAGATAGAGAAAATTCCTTAAAGAATGCTGTTTTTTTTGTACGCTGGATAGAATTTTAGAGTTTTAAGAACGTGGGACTCTTCATATTTTTTCCTATAAATACCAACATCGGGGAGTTGTTTTGAAAGACTTTAGAAGACGTTTTTGAGAGTTCAAATACCTCTAGTCTTCATATTTTTTGAGTCCCAAGACTCATGTTTTGATTCACACATCATTGCCAAATATTTGTGAATCCTTTTGCAACCCAAGAACACAACTTTGGTTTGTTCAACCCTTGTGGAGAAGACGTTTCTCTTCTCCATTGCAGCCCTACTGGAAAGGGATAGTTCCAGCCGCGACTATAGAATCCGACACCTGAGGGTAATTCTTAGTCACTTGTATTTTCATTGTAATCCGAAATTGTATAGCCTACAATATTATAATGAAAATAAATGGTTTTTCCCCTTTGGGGGATTTTTCCTCAATTGCATGTGTTTGAATGTTCTTGCTTAGATTATCATCTTATTCAATCACATACTGTTGCATGTTTAGGGTTTGTTTGGGTTAAAAGGTTTTTAATATATAATTTGCTCATTTGAACGCAAGCACATACGTTCTCAAATTGGTATCAGAGCAGGTTACGCTAATCTATCGCGTATTCTTATTTTCCGCAAAATTTTTCTAAGATATCAATTTTCTGAAAAAAATTGATTTTTGAAAAAGTGCGTGTTCAAATGGAGAAGTTGTATAATAAAATGCCTGTTTTTGACGGGACAAATTATGCTTATTGGAAAGCCCGAATGAGGTCGGCTTTAAAAGCCATTGATGAACGTGTCTGGATTCTGGTTGAACGAGGGTGGACTCCTCCCTCCGTGACTGTTAATAATGTGACCAGCTTGAAACCTGACACTTCTTGGACTGAGGAAGAGTTTAAATGGTCATCTTTTAATTGTAAGGGTCTAAGTGCTATTTCTGGGTCTGTCACACCTGATGAGTTCAAACGCATAATGACGTGCACCACGTCAAAAGAGGCATGGGATGTTTTACAACTCACCCATGAAGGAACTAATGCTGTGAAAGAATCTAAGTTGCAAAATTTGACAACTCAATTTGAAACCATCACCATGCATGAATCTGAATGCTTTGATGAATTTTATGCTAGACTTTCTGACATTGTGAATACTAGCTTTAATCTTGGTGAACATATTCCTAATTCTAGAGTTGTTAAAAAGATTATTCGTTCTTTACCTAAGCGTTTTATCCCTAAAGTCACTGTGCTAAATTCTATGGGTAATTTAAATATGCTAAAATTGGAAGAACTTGTAGGAGATTTGCAAACTTATGAATTGATATGTTCCCTAAAACTGCTAAATCTAAAGATAAGGGAATTGCTCTTAAAGCCCAAGAGAGAAGGAGTGAGGGGTCGGCTAGAAAAAGGGTAGAGTCGTCTAGAAAGAGAGAGACTGACACGTCAGATTCTGAGTGTGATTTTGACCTAGATGATTTGGCTCTTTTTGCAAAAAATTTCAAGAGGATTCTCAAATTTAAGAAAAACGGCAATTTTAAAGATAAAAAGAAATTTGAGAAAAATAAGTTTGAAAAGAAAAATGAAAAAGACTCCAAAAATAATCCTAAGAAAGAAAGTGAGAGATGTTTTGAGTGCGATGGTAGGGGTCATAGAGCCTTTGAGTGTGCCAATCTTCTGAATAGAGAGAAAGGGAAAGTTGTCCTTAATGCTACCCTTAGTGACGACAGTGAGGTCGAGACGATGGATTCAGGAGATGAGTTACCGCATGAGTGTAACTTCACCGCATTCATGGCCAGTCAAGTGAGCACTCCTAGTTCTCTTCACGACGATGAAGATGATGCTTCACAGGGACACCTCGACAGTGAGATCGATGTGGGTGAGGGGGAGGGTGACTCAAGTGAGAGCGAGAGTGATATTCAACGCGCCTACGCTGAGTTATATTCAGAGTCTTTTAAAACTAAAAAATGTAACAAAGCGCTAGTTCTTAAGATCACCGGCTTAGAGGATGATTTAAGAAAGGCGAGAGAAAGAGAGTCCTCCACCGTCACCGCCGTGAGAGAGAGAGAATCTGCCTGTGTCGAGAAAGAGATTCTGTTTAGAGAGAGAGAGAGTGTTTTAGAGAAAGATAGAGGGGACTTGACTAAACAAGTGGCTAGTCTTACGAGTCAGCTCCATTCCTCCGTGGAGACTCGGAAGAAACTTGAAGCCCTTGTTGCCCAGCTGACTCATGATCTTGAGAAAGCACGGGAAGTCAAGGTACAAATCGAGGATAGATCTGGGAAGATGGGAAAGATGCTCCTCAGCCCCGCTTTTGGTTTTGGTGATCGGCAAGGAATTGGATATGATGGTGCCTCCACATCCCAAATTGCACCTGGACCAGTTCCTGAGTTTACTACAACTCCTTATGGTCACCGTCAAAATCTCGTAGGAGAGTTCGACCAAGAAAAGAAAACCAAGGTTCGCCTTTGACTGTGCTCTTTTGTACTTATTGCAAAAGAAAAGGACACCTTAGGGAGTATTGCTATAGCATGGGTCGGACACGACGTACTACTGCTCCACCACATCATACTGATGAGTTTTCTAGTCTGAGAGAGCGAGTTGAGTTCTTAGCTGCCACGACTCAGAGTTTAATGGAAAAATTCCGACGGATGTCTTTGCCGTTAGTAAATACTTCTCACATTTCAGCTAAAACTAATAATAACAAAGGCAAACAAAAGGTCAGCTCTGCTTGGGTACCTAAGAAAGATAAAAAGGCCTTTGTTGTTCATGTTGCTCTCAAAGCACATAATACCTCTCAGTGGTATTTTGATAGTGGGTGCTCCAGACATGACAGGTGATGCCTCATTTTTTATGACTCTTGAGGACTATCAGGATGGCAGAGTCACCTTTGGAGATGGGAGCAAGTCTAGCATTATAGGACGTGGTACTGTCAAGTTACCTGGATTTCCTAAGCTAGAAAATGTTTTGTACGTCAAAGGTTTGAAAGCAAACCTTCTCAGCATTAGCCAGCTATGCGACACTGACTTTGTAGTAAAGTTTGATCGGGACACGTGTAAAGTCTACAATCAAGCCGGTAAACTTTTGATGCAAGGGGTGAGGACCGAGGATAATTGCTATGGGACTGAGCCCACATCCTCACTTGTCTGCAACAGCGCCACGATCACTCCTATGGATCTGTGGCACCAACGTCTAGGTCACGTGAACATTAGAGATCTTAATCGTTTAGCAAAAAAGGATCTAGTACGTGGCTTACCATCTCTTGGAAAGTCAACTTCGACCGTTTGTGGACCCTGTCAGTTGGGAAAACTAATTCGTAGTCCTCATAGGAAGTTGCACTCCATTACCACCTCCCGTGTTCTGGAGTTGATTCACATGAATCTTATGGGTCCCACTCGTACTGAGAGTCTAGGTGGTAAGAGGTACATCCTCGTGATGGTAGATGATTTCTCAATTACTCCATTGTAGGTTTTCTGAGAGAGAAATCCGATGCTGTAGAATTTTTAACGACCAAGTGCCGTGTCCTGCAAAATCAACACGGTGTCACTATTAACAGAATACGTAGTGACAACGGCACTGAATTTAAGGAAGCAAAGGTGGATTTGTACTATGATAGCCTTGGGATCAAACATGAGTTTTCTGCTGTGAGAACTCCTCAGCAAAATGGGATTGTTGAGAGAAAGAATAGAACGATCCAAGAGATGGCTAGATCTATGCTTCTAGGTCGTAAAGTTTCTAGGAGATTTTGGGCAGAGGCAGTGTCTACTGCATGCCACACGGTGAATAGGATTTATTTGCGTCCACACACACTACAGACACCTTATGAGTTGTGGACTGGCAAGAAGCCCAACCTGGCGTATTTCCGTGTTTTTGGGAGTAAATGCTACATCCTACGGGATAGAGAGCAACTAGGAAAGTTCGACTCCCAGAGCGACGAGGGAATATTTCTAGGATATTCATCGAATAGCAGAGCGTACCGGGTTTTTAACCTGAAGAGCTCCAAGGTTATGGAATCAATAAACGTTACCGTGCAAGATGACGAACCTTCGACGGTTATTGATCCTAACCTTCTGTGTGAGGATGAGAATTGTTCTGACAGTGATTTACCTGTTCCACTCACACACCCTGTGGACCCTACTCCTACGCTAGGGGACACACCTTCTTGGGTTCGCAAGAGTCATGACCCTTCTGCCATTGTTTGTGATCCCACTCTAGGGGTCAAGACTCGTGCTCAGCTAGAGAACGTTGTTAGCCATCTTTGCTACACATCCAAAGTCGAGCCCAAGAACCATAAAGAAGCACTCAAGGATGAACACTGGATATCTGCTATGCAGGATGAGTTGCTTCAGTTTAAAAAGAATAATGTCTGGGAATTAGTCCCCCGACCTAGTGAGACTAATGTGATAGGTACCCGGTGGACTTTCAAGAACAAAATGGATGAATATGGTACCATAATCAGAAATAAGGCTAGGTTGGTCGCTCAAGGCTACACACAGATAGAGGGTGTAGACTTTGGGGAGACATTTGCTCGTGTTGCGAGGCTTGAGTCCGTCCGTCTTCTGCTCGCCATCGCATGTCATCTGCGCTTCAAGGTGTATCAGATGGATGTCAAGAGTGCCTTTCTGAATGGCATTCTACAGGAGGAGGTTTATGTGGAACAACCAAAAGGGTTTGAAGACCCTCAGCACCCTGAGCACGTCTACTATCTGAGGAAAGCCTTGTATGGTTTGAAGCAAGTATCCCGTGCTTGGTACGAGAGGCTTACTTCCTATCTCTTAGCTCGTGGCTTCAAGAGAGGGGGAGTAGATATGACGTTGTTCGTCAGGAGAGATGACGGTGCTATTTTGGTTGCCCAGGTCTATGTGGACGACATAGTCTTTGGATCCACATGCTCCCAGCATGCTCACCACTTTGAGGAGGAAATGAAAAGTGAGTTTGAAATGAGCATGGTTGGTGAGCTTACATTCTTCCTTGGTCTCCAGGTTCGTCAGCTAGAGGATGGGATGTTCATCTCCCAATCCAAGTATACTAGAGACCTAGTGAAGAAATTTGGTTGAGACTCCGCTAAGCATGCACGTACACCTATGAGTACCACTACCAAGCTTAGTAAGGACACTTCAGGCAAGGACGTAGAGCAAACCTTATATCGGAGTATGATAGGTAGTCTTCTCTACTTGACTTCCAGTCGTCCCGACATCGTCTTTAGTGTTGGAGTCTGTGCGCGATATCAGGCATCCCCAAAAGAGTCACATTTACTTTCTCTAAAACGTATTATTAAATACGTGAGTGGGACTCTCTCATACGGGATTTGGTATTCCTTTGATACCGATGACCGTCTGTCCGCCTATTCGGATACCGATTGGGTTGGGGATGTAGATGGATGTAGGAGCACTTCTGGTGGGTGTTTCTATTTTGGTTCTGCTCTTGTCTCCTGGCTGAGCAAGAAGCAAAATTCCATATCTTTGTCCACAGCGGAGGCTGAGTACATAGCTGCCGGGAGTTATTGCACACAACTCTTGTGGATGAAGCAAATGCTGGAGGATTATGGTATTTCACAGGACACCATGACCATTTCCCGTGACAACACGAGCGCGATACACATATCCCGCAATCCAGTTCAGCATTCGCGCACCAAGCACATCAGGATACGTGAGCACTTTATTCGTCAGTTAGTTGAGGAGAACACTGTATCCCTGAGTTTTGTTCCCACCGACCGTCAGTTAGCCGATATTTTCACGAAACCTTTAGATGCCCTTAGATTTGAGAGTCTTAGGAAGTCTTTGGGGATTTGCACAGTTGACTGAGGGGTTGGTCTATGTCTAGAACATGACGCTTCTTCATGTTCATATCATATGCTTCCTATTGCTAGTCTATTTTATTTGTACCATTTCTTAGTTGTACAGCTTTGTTTTATTCTTTTTGCTTTTTATATTTCTTTTGAAAAATACAAAAAGATTTTCCTTTAAGAAAAATTTTAAGAAAAGCACAAAAAGATTTTATTTTGATAAAATTTTTGAAAAATCCAAAAAGATTTATGTTTTTGCTTCTTTTATGGATGAGCATGTAAGATAGCCAAGTCACAACTTCATTCCATTTATCCATGTGACTGTTTGATAGAGATTTGAGAGGCTACATCATTTCATCCATGTGCTTTACATTGGTTGGAGTCTTTGAGATGTAATTAGTGATATCTTCCTACATGTTTGACTCCTATATCCTTTATTGCACACATGCACGGCTATATTTGATTATTGCACTTGTCTATCTCATATTGGCTTGAGTGTTTCCATCTCAATTCTGTCTATACAATGTACAATATGCGATAAAACTTGACAAGATTGGAATGCATGTAAAAACCGTTTGGTGAGACTGTGTGTTTTTGTATAACGGGGAGGGGTTGCGAAAGGTAATCATCTATCCTTTGCGCAAAAGCCACCGTTAAAAAGGACCTAAAAAATGGAGGAATTTTAATATCCGAGGTCCAAAGAGGTTAAAAGAGCCCGGAAAAAATTAAAGGCAATAAAAAGCACTTCATGCCAAAAATGGGCCACTTAGATTTCACCATCAATTCTCCAAAGTTTGAGAATTTAGAATGCCTCTATTCAAAATTATATCTGAGGGAGTTTGGTTGGAGAATTTTTAAACGGGTTTGCACTTCCTTGAAAGTCCTGAAAAAGCATAAAATCGTTTTGGACGTTATTGGTGTGAAAATCACTTTGAGCTTTGATTTGTTGATTTGATTGAGTCAATACCTTATATTGTCATTATTTTACACCAAAGGAAGCATTTGAGTTCATTCACTAGGAATATCCAATATTCATCGTGCACATATGTCATGTTTGTATGCATTGATTTTCCTATCGAATTTGATCACACCACTTCATTTACGCTATCATCGACTTGGTTTCTTTGTGTTCATTCATGGTGTGGTTTTATCCTAGTGACACCCCGCACTTGCTTATTTGATTTGTTTCTCTCATTTGTCTATTTGGGGACATCATAAAAAGGGGGAGAATGAATTATCTTATTATGGGGGAGATTTGTAATTTGAATTTGCTCATAAATTGATATATATATGTTTATCTCATCATTTTAAACTCGATATGTCACTTGGTATTTTGCTTTGTCTCATGTGTGTAGGTACTACATTGATGATCTTTGAATTGCACACCCTGATGAGAAAAGATTTGAGATTCCTGAAGATTTGAAGAACAAACGATGAAGACTATTCATTTGTACCTTTTCCAGTTTTGGGTTCATGGGAGGGTAGATTTGTATAGGCAATTTCGTATTTGATAATTCGGATTTTTTATGTATGTACCGGCATAGACATAGGGGGAGATTTGTAAGGACATTTTTCTCATGTCCAACATGTTACATTTGTGTATGTCGTACGCCGCTACATTTGGCACGTCACCTCACGATCTCACATGACGGCCTCTATCCAAATTTTGGGAATCAAGCATTCAACATCTCCATTAATGTGTCCCACATCTGCCTCAACGACTTCACGTTCCAAGATTTTAGGGACTTAATGCAAGCGGTACGTAAGGGAAGTCAAAATAGTGAAAAAAGGCACGATAGGAGTGTTCAAGGGAATTTTCTTAATTTTACATCCATAGTTAGGAGGTCTGGTCAACTGGAAAGTTGAATAGCTCGCCGCAACGAAGATACTGGAAAAAACGGCACCTCAATCCGAGCTACGGTGAAGGAGTTATGACCTTTTGAAGATAGAGAAAATTCCTTAAAGAATGTTGTTTTTTTTGTACGGTGGATAGAATTTTAGAGTTTTAAGAACGTGGGACCCTTCATATTTTTTCCTATAAATACCAGCTTCGGGGGAGTTGTTTTGCAAGACTTTAGAAGACGTTTTTTAGAGTCCAAATACCTCTAGTCTTCATATTTTTTGAGTCCCAAGACTCATGTTTTGATTCACACATCCTTGCCAAATATTTGTGAATCCTTTTGCAACCCAAGAACACAACTTTGGTTTGTTCAACCCTTGTGGAGAAGCCGTTTCTCTTCTCCATTGCAGCCCTACTGGAAAGGGATAGTTCCAGCCACGACTACAGAATTCGACACCTGAGGGTAATTCTTAGTCACTTGTATTTTCATTGTAATCCGAAATTGTATAGCCTACAATATTATAATGAAAATAAATGGTTTTTCCCCTTTGGGGGATTTTTCCTCAATTGCATGTGTTTGAATGTTCTTGCTTAGATTATCATCTTATTCAATCACATACTGTTTCATGTTTAGGGCTTGTTTGGGTTAAAAGGTTTTTAATATATAATTTGCTCATTTGAACGCAAGCACATACGTTCTCAGGGCCAACCCCTATTACAAGATTTATGGATCCCATAACCTCCCTACGGGTATTATCGTTGGCCCGTACAACAGCGGAGGTTGGAGCAATGTCACTTTCTTTCAAGCCTAAATATATGAAGGTTTTTAGTGGGAAAACGTTCAAGGCGGATCCATTATCAACAAGAAAGAGTGGTACGACCTTCCCCATAACTTCGACGGAGATGTTGAGTGCATGATTGTGGTTTGGCCCAATTCTGGGGATTTTTTCTTCGAAAAAGGATAACATTCAGGTAGAGGTCAAGGATCCAACCAAATTTACTGCTTCTTTTGGTGTGATAAAGGGAGTAACTATGGGTCCATTGAGAAACTTGATCAAAGCATTTTTGTGCAGCTAAGAATACATGAAAAGCCCCCATAGAGTGATGTTAGCTTGAGTTTTCTTTAGTTGATCAAGGATCTTGCTTTCCTCGATGGTCATTTGTAGCATAGGAAGGTTTTCAACTCCCTTCCCTTTGTCATTGGCTAGTAGTGAGCTTGGGATCTGGTAATCCCTCCCTGATCTGGTCATGTGATTTACTAAAGAAGGGAAGAACATGAATCCTATTTTTCTAATCAATCTCGGGTTGTTCTGCCACCTTGTTTATTTCTTCGAGGAGTTCTTCAAATGATATCATCCCACACATGTCAGATATCGGGCTAATTTTCTCATAAACTTGTTCTTCATTCGAATCTCCGAATTCTTTCCCCCATCCGGTGGTAACAATTTTGTCTTTCCATGTAAAGTCGTTGCATTCCACAACTTCGACAGATTCTTCATATAGGTCTTCCCATTATGTGAGGATGTGTAAGGTTGAAGGGACCAGGCATCCTTGTAGCTTCAGAGTATCAAGTAACTCGGTTATACTACAAATGTTGTTGGTTTACCTGAATAATTCTGCCATGATCTGGACAACATCATCCAAGCTAAATTCCTTGGTCAGTACCACCCAATTGTCTGACTCTCGGGCCCATTTTCTTGCTTCCAAGAACAGCATGCTGAACCTCTAGTAATCAATGATCATATGCGAGGGCAATTTTAGCCTGAACTGTAGGAGTTGGTTTAAGACTTCTGATAATTCCATTCCACTATTTTCAGAACGGGTACAGACAAAGATGCACGCTCTAGTAAGGAGTGATAGTGCTTGATCAGCGAGTCTAGTAGAGTGTAGGAGGAAATATGGGCAGGTTTGGGAGAGTATATGGGTGTGATTTGAGTTGAGGGATCAAATCTTGGGTTTTCTTCTAAGAATTTAGCATTGACATGATTTGGGAGTGGGTTGTGAGTAGTGTTTGGCTTAGGATTAGCTGGTGGGGCAATGGTACCCTGGTCAATTAGACCTTGGATTATGTTTCGGAGGTGAAAGCACTCGTCAGTGGTATGACCAACAGTTTGGTGAAAAGCGCAAAGGGCGTCTGCCTTGAAGTTTCTTGGGAGTGGATTTGGCAAAGGACGGGGATCCAAGGGTTTGATAAGGTTTCGGCTTAACAGGGCCTAGAAAAATTTAGAGAGGGGATCATGGAGCTCGGTGTATTCCTTTCGGACCAGGTGATAAGCACCCAAAACTGTACAATTTATACCCCAAATAAATGTATTTTAGTTGCTATTTCTCGGTAATATGGGTCTTATGTGCTTAAATGTTCATTATGCAAGTTTAATTGCAGTTGCGGTGACAAAAGCTATATTTTCTGGGAATTTACAGTTATAATGGAGCTACATACCCTTACCCCGTAACCCTAACCTACCTTAAACCTAGCCCAAACCTACCCCAAACCCTGTGTATGTTTTGTTTGTCCCTTTTTAATATTTTTTAGATTTTTATTTTGTGTCGTTTTATTTTTTAGGTTTTATTTTAGATTCATTTAGGATTTCTAGTTTTTATTTTCTATTTTTCTATTTTATTTTTATAATTTCATTTTATTTTGATTTTTATTAGCTTTAGTTTAATTTTATTTTTATTAGGATTAGATTTTTTTAGGACTTCATTTATTAGTTTTATTTGATTTTATATTTATTTAAGATTTTAGTTTTAGTTTTATTAGGCTTTATTTTTATTTTTTTATTTTTATTTCTTTCTAATTTCATTTTTAATTGAGTCTTTATTTTATTTTTTTAGAGTAGGAATTTAAATTTTTAGATTTTTATTTTTATTAGTTAGTTTTATTTTATTATGGTTCAAATTAAACACACACACACACATTATCCTATATACCCCCATACACCCAAACAACAACTCACCCTTACCCAACCTTACTACCTTACACTCACCCACACACAATCATCACCACACCCTTCTTCTACCTCCCAACCTTCTCTCTCCTCTCTCCTCTCTCCTACCAACCTCCATTACTAACCACCCCACTTCCATCACTACCCTTTAACCTGCAACCCAAAACCCAAGACCCATATACAAAACTCCCAACCCGCCGGCGTTCCACCTGCTCGCCGGACCTCCAACCTCCTCACTTCTCTCCGGTCCGTGAACCCCCGACAGCAACCCGCCTCCAACGCCTGAATCCACTCCGGTGACCTCCAATCGAACCCGATCTCTCTCTCTCTCTCTCTCTTCACGACCCTCGGCATCGCCCAACCCCTCTGGCGTCGACCTCGGCTTCCCTCTCTCTCTTCGCCGACGATGGCCAAAACTGCAGCCACCCGCTTGCGTGAACAACTCGGGCCAGCTCAAAAAATCGACCACCCTTATACCACCTCGCCAACCCGCGATCCGGCATCGACGCACCTGAGCTACCCGAACCATTTTCATCCAACCTTATCCCTCCATGGAAACCAAACCAAAACCCATCTCCTTTTGAAACCCACATCACCCATTACCCATTTTCAAGCCACGAATTTCATTCCCCTGCCCAAAGTCTTGCCACCCTTCAACCATAAACCCAATTCAACCCAAAGACCCATTTCAAGCTTTTAACCCATTTCACCATTTCTCCCATTTAAGCTACGATCTGCCAAACCAAAACCAAAGCCAAACTCAATAAATTCCATGTGCCTTATATCCCAATTACTCCTTTATTCCCTTTTTCCCATAATAACCCCAACTAACACCTTTCACACCTTTTACCCAAAACACCCCCATTAACCATATCAGATTTTTTATTCCCTCACCCCTCATTCACATGACCTCACACCATATCCACATGCACCCCCTAACCATATACCCAATGTACCCCTTTACTCCATCCATCTACCATAAAAGAAGACTCAAGACCTCATTTGGGGGGATCTCTAACTTAGTTTTTTTTACTCTTGTGTGATAAATTTCTACTTTTAGTAAATATCACAATAAAGAGGTGTGTAGTGAAATTTATCTATAGGATGAATTCCACTCCACCCATCTATAATGAATTTTGGCATTTTTAGCCATTAATTCATTATAGATTGATGTAGTTGAATTTATCCCTTATGGTAAGTAAATTCTAACCCATTCCTTTATGTTGAGATTTTGCATTTTTTGCAATTATCTCAATATAAATTAATGATCTAGAATTTATTTCTTTGGGTGAATTCTAATGTACAATTTTATAATTTTAGGATTTGCATTTTTAGCAAATCTATTTTATTATTTAGTTGTCCATTATGAATTCATCCACTATCCTTTTTATTTTTATTTTGTAATTTTTAGTTTAGATTCAATAAATACGTGAGTGAGGAATTGTAATTGAGAGATCGATGATGTAATTGAAGATTTCATGTCAATTCAAAGCTTAAATGGGTTTGATCTCCTCCTCTTCTTCTTCTTTAATGTTGGTTGGGACAGTAGTAGTAAAGATCTCAGTGCTGTAGATGCTAAATTTGACTTCTGAACTTCAATAGTATGTGCATAATAACTCCTGAATATGCCTCCTGAACTTCTGAATTCCTCCTCAACTTCAATATACCTCCTGAACTTCAATAGCCTCCTGAACTTCAATATCAAAAATAATTCCTGAGCAAGAAAAAACAACTCCTGAATGATAATTAGTCGGGGCCCCGACCGTGTGAGTTTGTGGAGTTGAATTTGATGCTCGACTGCATGATGTTATAAGAATGTGCCACCGAATGAATAAATATATCTGTAATAGAAGCCCCCAACTGTGGAATGTGAACTTTGAATGCTTTTTGCTTGATCGCTTTCACATACTCATAAAATGTTTTCGACCAACTGTAGTTGACAGCTTCTTATTTTCGACCAACCTGAGTTGACATTTTTGGGAATAGATTTACTTCCTAACCAACATAAGTTGGCATTTTTAGGAATATATAGTTTTACTTCCCGTAGGAATACATTTACTTCCTAACCAACATAAGTTGGCATTTTTAGGAATACATAGTTTTACTTCCCGTAGGAATACATTTACTTCCTAACCAACATAAGTTGGCATTTTTAGGAATACATTTCCTAACCAACATAAGTTGGCATTTTTAGGAATAGTTTTACTTCCCTTAGGAATACATTTACTTCCTAACCAACATAAGTTGGCATTTTTAGGAATACATAGTTTTACTTCCCGTAGGAATACATTTACTTCCTAACCAACATAAGTTGGCATTTTTAGGAATACATAGTTTTACTTCCCGTAGGAATACATTTACTTCCTAACCAACATAAGTCGGCATTTTTAGGAATACATTTTTGATAATAAATAATAGAGACTTCCTCGGAGCTGACAAACGGATTGTTGGGAATAAGATATAATAAATGCTGGAGACATCCTTGGATATGGCCAACAGATTTTTGGGAATAAGATAATATAAATGTTGGAGACCTCCTTGGAGCTGACCAACAGATTGTTGGGAATAAGATAATATAAATGTTGGAGACATCCTTGGAGCTGACCAACAGATTGTTGGGAATAAGATAATATAAATGTTGGAGACCTCCTTGGAGCTGACCAACAGATTGTTGGGAATAAGATAATATAAATGTTGGAGACCTCCTTGCTGAAATAAGAATAGAATATGCATCCAAATAGATATAAAGAATAATTAAAAATAATAAAATGCCTCGTTGAACTGCCGAGGTAGAATTATATAATGCCGAACAAGAATAAGATCTTCCAGAACATAAGAATATGGTCGAGAACTTTGTCAGGCCTGAATATAAATAAGAATTATCCGACCAATTATCCGTTGGGGGTGAAATACAACGAATGTTGTATTTCTCCTTAAAGCTGAATAAGTATCTTGTCGAGGCACAAGTGCATAATGCCGAATAAGAATAATATTTTCCAGAACATAAGAATATGGTCGAGAACTTTGTTGGGCCTACATATAAATAAGAATTACCCCGACCAACTATCCGTTGGGGGTGACATATAATATATGTTATAGTTCTCCTCGGAGCTGAATATGATAATAAGTATCTTGCCGAGTTCCATGTTGAGATGAATATAGAATATGAATCCCAAGGGATATATAGAATAATTTGTGCTGGAGCCGATATCTGGGCAATAATAAAATATATAATGCCTCGCTGAGGTGAAATGATAATAGTTTCCAGATTGTTTCCGAGCATTAGTCGGCGTTGAGTCTTATACCTGTAAAAATTAATATCTTGCTCTACCATTTGTGTAGGCTGAATTGATTAGTGGTGAGAATAATTAATCATTCAATAAATATATGATAGGTATATGTTTGAGAAATAAAAATATTAATTTCAAAAAATAAAATAATATATGTTGGCTGATATGTGGAGGCAAAATTGCCTGATGTCGAGCAATAACAGTTTCCAGAAGTTTAAGATTGTGGCTGAGCTTTCGTCGGGATTGAATATCGTCCCTATGAAATCTTAATAAGCTACCCGAGCACCTGTCTAGACTAGATCAAATAATTATTGTCATGAGAATAATTATTCAGCCAAACAATATGTGATGTGTATCAGCATAAGGCAATAAAAATTTCAAAATATGAAATAATATGTTTTATGCCAAATGTGTGTGAGATGGACAAATTATTATTAGATATGCGCCATAAATAAGACGTAAAGTTTTTTGTAAAGTTATTTAATCTCCAACAACTAATCAGGTATAAGTCGATGTTTGAAAATTATTTATCACTTGACTTTAAAAATATTTTTTGGGGTGATCACAAGTTTAAAAAAAAAACTTAAGCCCCATGTTTGCCCCCAAGATGAACTCGCGTTTAAAGAAATATCTGGGGTGCTCCGCATTTTTTAATACCCCAAGATTCTACTGCTGCCGACAAATGGCATGGATGTTGCCGACCAACATTTAAAGATATCTCAAGTTATAGAATATATGGTGCCGACCAAGAAGCAAATAGTCCCCGACCAGCTGAGCAATTTCGCCGATCAACAAAAATGGTGCATTGACAGCACCGAACAACATTAGATGTCACCGACCAAAAAGTGGATGGTTGGATAGTTGCCGACCAGTAAATTGAACCTTCTGAACAAGAATGAGATGTCGCCGATCAAGAAGTAGATGATCGTCGACTTGCAATTGGTTCCATCGAGCTACAATAAGAGTCTCTGACCAACAATAAGATACCTCGTAGTTGGATAAAATTATTTCAACGTTGCTGATGGATCTTCAAATCTTATCTCCGACAAACGAAAATGGTCTGGTTAAGCTTCTCTTTAATAAAATGTGGCCCAAGATGATGCCGACCAACAATATAGATGACTGACCAGAATATCTCGAATCCTTAGATCAGAAAAATAACATTCGATGTAAAATTTAAGCATTAAGAATGTTAATTAAATGAATAATTATTTAATCCACTAGATCGCGTGATTTCGACAAAGAAACCCTGTGATGTGATGAACGAGGGGCCAACATATCAAATTTGTGCCCAGAGTCTTGATATGGTCATGATTTGATTTACTGATCCTCTTTTACAAGAGGTGGGTAATGATTTTTCAGGTGAGAGAAAATTATTTTTTATATTGATCCCTTCCTATTCCCTATTTGGAGAGATAAAAATATACTGAATGATCGAAGTTATTACCAAATTTATATCAAAAATCAATCAATGAGATTTTATTGACATAGATGGAAGATGAACAAAATTAAGTATATAGTTCATAAAAATGAATGCAAAGAGACTCAAACTTGAAGAGAGAGAAAATAGATCTGGATCATGATTTCCATGAGAAAACTTTTTATTGTCTTTAACCTTTTCACATTCTCTGATTAAAAATATGATGGGAATTTGAATAAACATCAAAGATCTTACAAAATTTATAATGAAAATTATCAAATCTTACCACCGTCATATATATTGGTATATGTAATCATTTAAAATATTTATTCCATGATATAAAATTGAAACTTGAGAATCAAGAAAAAAGTTATGATTTATGAAATCCACTATTTTTCAGATTTCTAAATAAGAACTAATCTAACAGTTTTGATTTTAAAATCATGATATGCAATATTTTGCAGATAAAAATTGGACAATTAATATATGTATATAAACATAAAAATCATGATTGAATCAAAAGATGTATGTATAATTGATAATTGATTATACATAGAGAAAATGAAATAAACTTAGCTTTTGATGGAGAACAATGCTTGTAACACGTTCCCACAGACGGCGCCAATCTGTTGATGCAAACTGGACCGAATCCCATTTTTATGATCACAGATAAATAGATGAAAGCAATCCAATCAAGCACATAAGAGACAAAGATTTTTAAATTGGTTCGGCTATGAATAAAGCCTACGTCCACTATTATTTTATTCCCAGAGGTTTACAATAGCACCATAGCGTGTAGAGAGAGAAATGATGTGTATCTTGTGTATGGGGTTTCTATGTTCTCTTGGTTCTCTTCCTTTTTGGCTAAGGGGATACATGTATTTATAGTGATGGGAGATAAAGAGATTCATTGTATGTAGACATTTATGTCTACATTCAATGAATCTAATTGTTTAATTGCTTGGTATGCTATGTGTTGTCATCTATTAATACAGTATAAATGTACATTAAGGCTCATTAAATGCGCTGTCATCTTCATTAATGCACATTAAATGCATAGTTATCCTTTGATCTTCCTGGTTGGTATGCCGACCAACTCTCCTCGGGTGCCGACTAACTCTCCTTGGGTGCCGAATAACTCTCCTCGGGTGCCGACTAATACTCCTCGGGTGCCAACTAATTTTCCTCGGGTACTGACCAACTCTCCTCGGGTGCCGACTAATACTCCTCGGGTGCCGACCAACTCTCCTGGGATGTCGAATATTACCACGTAGGATGACATGTGTCCTTTTCTGATTGGTCCTCGTAGATGGAGAATTTTTGCGTTAACAGTACGTATAAGAGAAAATTCGATATACTCGGTGTACGTGAACGAGTTCCCTGAATACCTCCCGTCAAGACTTCGGTCAAGCGGTACGATGCGGGGGAACTGTTCGATATACATTGAAGGTACTTGGCCAATGGAAGGTGAGAGTCATATCGCTTAGGCTAATTGTGCCCTGCCGGACCAGCACCCATCACGAAGTGACCCTCTAGTTATTGGACAAAATTTGGTCAATCATAATGCTCTTTGGTGATGTCGTGTGAATCATGCATGATTATCTTATTGGTATTTTATGAGAATGTCGTTTTTGATCATGCCAAACAAGGAGCAAAGTACAAGTACTAATGGTATAGATGCATGCAACATGAGGATATATGTGATCCTGGGTTCAAGTGTCGCGAAGTGTACATGGAGAATTTTCTACAAGTGTGTTAATAGAAGCATAAGTATAGGGGACACATGGAAAAGGGGAACATGCAAAAATGGGGGGAAAATATAAACAAACATAACATTCATGTAAATAGAGTCTAGCCCTCAAAATAATATCCCCAGCAGAGTCGCCACTATAGCCATCCCCGATCCTCATCGCGGGTGGGAGATTAAGGATCCTAGGTCCCACTCGTCCCTCTCGGGAGCGCTTCGACCGGCGTCGTTGATGAGGTGAAAAATATAAAGAGATGGAGTCGCTAGTCTATTTTACTCAAAACAGACAAAATAAAGGGAGCCATCCCGAAGGACATCATCCAAGGACATAATGATACATACGAAACCAAAATGATTCGAGAAGGGTCCAGAGGCTAAGTTACGAAATGGAAAGGTGTTAGGCACCCATTCCGCCCTTACGGTATCTCATGGGTTTTTGCTATTTTCCTTTATTTTCCCCATGATATATGTGTATGTGTATATATATAGTGGAGATAGGAATCCTCGACTTGTATCATGGAAGAGATAAAGCGAGTCATCCGTAGGAAGATTCATAAAAATAATATTAGAAAATAGGATTTACACGATTATGCTTGCGTTGATCGTTACAAGGTAACAATAACGTATGCAGAATAATACACCACTAAGAACAAATATATACATATATAAATATATTTAATCTAAGAGAGTTGAGTTTAGAGAAAATAGAAAACGAGAGAAAAAGTGAGAATAGGACTCGAGTCTCGAGTTTTACCCCGAGACGCCTACGTAGCCTATAGAGGCATCAAAGTCTACGTAGTTCGCATGAAAACGAGGGGGTGGGGTTTATCCCATAAATCCAACCGGGGACTTCTATTTATTTGTGTGTGCGTGTGTGTAAAAAAGTGTTTTAGTTGTGAGAAAAGTGTAAGAATTCTCGTTTGGAATTTATGAGCAAACCCTCTTTTTCTTGTTTTTTTGGTTTTTTATGAAAATAAGAGGTGTGCAATAATACTAAATAAAAAGTATATTAGGATATGTGATATGGGAGAATAAAAGTGCGAAGTAATAAAACAAGTTAATGCGATTTTATGAGAGTTTAAGGAGAGAATTGAGAAAATTGGACCTCCTTGAAGATGTTAAGCTTGATCTTGAATGTTGAAGAGCAACCCTTTCACTTGGATGATGATGGAGGGTAGTTAATTCACTATGTTTGATGAAAAGGATGATTAAAAGTGAAGGTTGAAAATGGATTAGGATGTGGAAATCACGCTGACTTTGAGAGAGGTTTTCTGGATTTTCTTAGAGTGATGTCTATCAGATCTGGGCTCCCTTTGCAATGAGGTCAATGTATACTTTTGTATAAGCCCAGGGCATTGCCGATCTACATAGTCCTTAGGGACACTACCGATAGGTAGGGTCTGGGACCTGCCATTTGGCAGTGTCTTTCAGGCCTTTTTGGAAAATCGGTTGCTGAGCGCAAACTGTTGATCCGAATCATGCACGGGGTTGAACCATTGGAAAGGTAATTTAGAGACCTTCAAAAGTCCTTGAACTGCTCCCGAGTTTGGGAGTTGACTTTGGGTAAAATATGGCTCGGAAGAGATCGTCGATCCTTTGGACGGGAAAACTTTGGACGCAAACGGATCGTTCATCCGCATGGTAAGTCAGAATCGTGCCTTGGGTGGATCATTGGAAAGGTTAGGATATGTACTTATACATTCCAAAGAGTTTGATCCTGTTTGGGGAGTTGACTTTTGTCAACTGGTCCCTGGAAGCATTTGGTTGCCTCTCAGAGTAAAACGGATTGTTCGTCCATACCGTAAGTCGGAATCGCGCGCGGAGCGGACCATTGTAAAGGGGATTCAGTTCCCTTTGAAGATTCATTCAGCCTCGATTGAGCTGAAGGGTTGAATTTGGTCAAATGGAGCTCGGGAGTGCCCGGTGGCCTCTAAATCAGGTTTCGGGGGAAAATGGGTCGTTCGTCCATTTGGTATGTCAGAATCGCGCACAGGATGGACCATTGGAAAGGGGTTTTAGTGCCCTTCGAAGATTCATTCAATCTCGATCGAGCTTAAGAGTTTGCGTTTTGGTCAAATGGAGCCTGGGATCATCCGATGGCCTCTAGGTCGGTACTCGAGGTATGACCTGGGTTTGCAGTGATGAAGGGAGGTACTAGGGACCTAAGAAGAGTTTATGGGGTAATATAATGGGGTGTCTACAGTAAACATGTCGCTTAATAGAGTTCAATAGGGATTTCAATTATTCGGCTTCAGGTTGATCACTAAAATATTGGGATTTCCTTCTAGAACTAATAAAATGATTACAACCTAGATAGGTATTTAACATCCTCGTAATGGTTGTGATGCAATCCTAGTAGTTTATCTTAAACCATAATAATGTTTTTATTTCTCGATGTGATATCCTGTAAAATTTACAAGTAAATTGATGAGGTCTATTGTAAAAATTACGAGAATAAAAAACATTTGGCAACATTCTCAGCATAAATGAAAATTAAAATTGAAAAAGTAATATAAAGAAGTAGAGAGCTACTTAATAAAAAAAATACCAACTATGGTATCATAAAACTGCCAATAAAATCAACCCAAGTCGACGACAACAATAACAACATATGACTTGTAAAAACAAATATAACAACAACATTAACAACAAGTTTAAGTAGAATAAGATTATAATTGAATTTGGGATACAATATCACTACACATCTTCATCTCGTCTTTTAGTTGTTTTTAGGTTTATCCTAAACCAATCAATGCTAGATATCTTATGCGTCTAACACCAAGCCTAAGTGAACCCTATGATTACATATTATTCATCTCAACTTAATATAGGAAAATGTTCCATTAAATATTTTGTACATCTCAATTATATGAACATATCAGGAAAGATAAAGTCTAAGTCTATATCCACATAAGTACGGTCCATAGCATCTACATCATAAATGGGCTACTCGCAAGCCCTTGCGTAACAAAGGCATAATCTTATCACGTTTAGGAATCACTCGCACATACTCGATAGAGATATAGGTTGTCCCACACCTATAGCCATTTAATCATATACTAAGGATAATCACTACGCCTTAACACGGTTTAGATAGCCCCTTACCCAAAGTTGTATGAAAGGATCAGCCTATGAATCTCATCTAGATACAATGGGAATTTCAATACATAGTGTCCGAGCTAAAATGACCAAGGTAAACTCGCCTCTCATATCAGGGTACCATGTAATCATTGTCTCTCACGCTCCAAAAGGATATCCCCTCTAATACGTATCCAATGAGAACTCACACTCATTATATTTCACGTAATACACAAGACAAGTAAATAAATACTACCCTACTCAACAGAGTCAAATAAATAAATACAAACCCCAATCGTGAGGATTACACAAAAAGTCCCTAGATATTGTTATTTAATATACACGTTAACTATAATCTATTATATCTAAGACCATCATGATCTCCTAAGGCTCTGTAAGTGTAGGTATCTCACAAACCCGAACTTTATCCGCATTATCATAATATAATTACTACCCTACTCAATGGTTTATCATTACCTTCTAAACTATCGGGTGATCTACAGAATCACTAGTAATCTATTTATCTCATAATTTATCTCCATACTCCCTATACACAAGGTCCTAACCAATTATATATAAATCCCATTTATTCTTGGATGAATACCCTAACCTCTGAAAATGTAATCTCAAAATAACTCCCCAATAAAAACCCTAACAAAATGAACACCACACAAAGTACAATAACAGAATCGTCAATTTAGAATTTATAACTTGAGCAATGTTGGTAAAATATTCATAATAAATTAAATAAAAATCACAAAAAATAAACGATAACACCCATGCACTCGTAATTCAAAAATATACAATTACACATATACAAACCTTGTGCACGGACTAAATCATATATGTGTGCATGGATTTCACTCCCACGGCAATAATAAGCCATTTGCAATCTGGATTTTTATAACTTAAAGTTTCTTCAACTTCCATCCCCAAAATATAAACCTATCAATCATAATTTTCCATAGACAACTTACTCCAAAGTTATAACACTTTAAGAATACCCTATTATAATATCTAAGCCCTTTATGATAAAAAAACTAACAACTCATTATCCTAAATTAATAATATATTCTCCAAAAATTTACTCAATTATGAAATTACATAAGGGTTTCTATAATTCAACAAATCTAAAATCGATTTACATTAATCTATTTAATTTATTCATGTTCAAAATGATTCAAGGGCTTCTTTATTAATCCGCTCAAGTATATTGATAGACGGGGTGAATCGGGTGTTCGCGTTACCTATACCAGTTGTTGTTTTCGGCTCCCACTGCTATGCAAAAAAAAAAAACTTTAACCACACTCTTTACAGAAGTATAATGTCTATTTCGGGTAGTTGTTAGAATTTTATTAATTTAATACTTTAGGAATAAAAGTGTAAAAGATGAAAGTTATAACAAAAGATAAATCTAGGCATGTATTCAAACTAATGTTAACAAAACGAGTAAAAACAATAGATTGAGAATAATATCTCTCACCTCAGGTTAAATAGTATAAATGGTTACATTGAAAGACAACTTTAGAAAGATTAAATCTCATTTTATCAGTTAATTATATCTAGAGTTGTCACCCCCGAAATTCTCATAAAAGCCTACTATAATTTTAGCGTCAACAAATGTCCTGAAATTACGCACTTATGGCCAAAATACAACTCATACATGATATATACCGTTAAATCTCCTTGGATTAAAATCAAGAATAACCTAACCCATTTAAAATCATATAACCCATCACCAAAGAAAAAAAAAAACCATTAATCCAAGGTGAGTTCAATCATCGCAACCTAAACTAAGGTAGCTACAAAGCATTGTAAATGACATGAATTAAATGAAAGCAAGTAAATAAAGCAAGTAACAAGGCAAAAATCTATGTTAAAAAATAAAGAAAATAAGAAAACAAAACTTGAATAAATGAGGAAGAATATGAGTAGTGTAATGTACATACACAAATTGTATGGAACCCGAAGAGAGAGAAACTCTCAAAACCTAACCTAATTTGATCTAAAAACTAGTTATATATCTAAATAAACCAACTTATATATATATATATATATATATATTAAGTTGGAATAAAAGAAAAATAAAAACAAAAGAAAAAGGAACAGTCACCAAATAGCTGATGGGCCCGGTTGACCACAGCCAAGGGGCTGATCGATCGTGGGTTCTGAAATAAGCCCATTGCCTTCCTTTGTAGGCATAAAATGAATGGACGCTCGACCGTGGTCCTTGGATCAGTCGATCGGGGCTCTGTTTTCTGGGGCATTTTTGTTTTTTAAGAGGGGAAAAGTTGCATTACAAAAATGGCTCTAACTTCATCGTCCAGACTCGGAATGAGAAGCAATTTGCATCCACGCAAAGCTAACTCAACGACTACGTATCCATGGAGATCAATTAGCGAGACCATGAAATATGAAAAGACTAAAATACCCTTCAAGTTAAAACAAATTATGAAACTTCCTCGAAATGCAACCAATCATCACGCTAAGCTTTCCAATACCTATAAAAGCTAAATTATACCCCGTAAAGCATATAAAAATACGTAAAATAGCTTGTATAGTTAACAAGATTAAATTAGTAATTAAGGAACACAAAAGTGATAGAATGCAAAAGAATAACAGGCGCCATATATCACACCCCCTAACTTAGACATTGTTAGTCCCTCGTGATGAAATAAAACTAGTCTAACAAGTAGAAAAACAAAAATTATAAAAGCACAAAAGATATAAATTCCACTTTCGCGGGAGAACCATTGCATTTAGCATATGAAATAAGCCGTTAAACCCCTTAGTTATCCTAATAGATGAGTGTTGTCTCATGAGGGTTTTCAAGGATGAAACCCAAAAACATCAAGTTCCCTCAAAATATGCCCAATCAACAATAAAAAATAAGCTCAACAATAATGAAAATGAGTTCAACATATTGTTAGCATAGTGAATGAATTCACACAAAAGTCCTTAGTTATTAACATTATGAAATGAACTTCATAAAATTGAAACCTTAAGCATGGGAGGAAAAAGAGCACATGCAAAGAATTGACAAAACGTTTATAAAATCGGATAAGCATCAAAGCGTGCAGATATCAATCATCATCGGTGTACACAATCAAAAAATGAATAACTACGAAATGGGGTGTACCACACATGGGATATGTGGACATAAAGAGTAGATGTAAATGGAAACTAGTCCGCACATATGTCATCAATGAACAATGCTATATATAAAATGAAAAATATTGCAATCTCAATGAAAGGATATCATCATTAAATGATATGAGATGCATTTTCATAGATTATTGTAATTATTTAAACTTTTTAATGATATTCACCTTAGGATCTCGTAGGACTTTTATAGGGTTGTAATGTAGGTTTGTGGTTAAGGTTATGAAATAAAGAGAATATGGACGGATATAAAGGTGTTTGGAGATGAAACACTTGGGATAATGGAAAATTGTGAGCAATTTCAAAATTAAAATATGATTTCCATTACAAGCATTGAATGTAACATTGGAAATCAACAAGGATTATTGAACACAATATACAAAATGGAAATAGTTTCTCTTTCTTTTGTTTTCTTCTTTCTATCTCATCTTTTTTTTTCTTTTGTTTTTCTATTATTTTTCTTCACTTTTTCTTCTCTTTCACACTCTCACATGCTTAATTGCAACCACATAATAAGAACCTCATTCAATCCTAAGTATCATTCCAAACAAAGGTATGGAAGGTGATATATATGGTTTATAAGTCTAATGTGGAATTGTTTATGGGATTTTGGGTTTTAAAATAAATGCCTATATTAAGGCTCAAAGGGGTTAACGACGGAAAACATATAAGGTGAGGTTAAGGTCAATATGGGTGATATAACAAAGCGGGACTATGATCCTTTCCTAAATTTTATGCAATTCTCGAGTCAAAACAACTTTAAAAATCATGCTCAAGTAACACATTTTGATATGATTCTCATGGGCTTAAATCATGCTCGAGTATCAATGATTCTCATGGGCTTAAAGTTTAATTCATGAAGTTTTTCATAATATTAATGATTCTAGGACAAAAGTCTAATAACTTCTAAAATTTAAAACATGCATCATTGAATTATATATTAAATTGGGCATTTATTGAAATTTATCATCGAAAATAACGGCAAAATGCCCAACAACGGACAAAAAAAGAAAGAAAATGTTTTTGAATTTTTCAATATTTACATCAAAAAATGCTTAGGAAGAACATATATTCAAAACATGGACTCAAAAAGTAATGGGAAGAATATCATAGGCCCTAACTTAAACCTTGCATTGTCCTCCATGTGAACCAAGAACCAAATTAAAGATAATAAAATTTTGAAATTACCCAAAATGGAGCAATCTCAGAAAAGCACAAGTTCAATGATTCTACAAAACATGCTAGCACCAAGCATAACAAAAAAGAAGAACTAAAACTTTAACCAATTACACTAGACAATAAGTAAAACGAAAAAATCAACCTAATATATACAACCTACACTCTGACCTTCTAACTAACTATACACTAGAAATTGAAAATTTTGAGGGCCCACTCAGAATACGATTTGACTTTAAGGAATTAATGGTGTATCCTCATTTGCATGAATATCTTAAAATAAGAATTTCGTTTGAACAATGGAAGATATGTATAAGGTTGAAAAAATGAACCATCACCAATTAAAAGATTTTGAGGGATAATGAGGGTTGGATTGAATGGGTGACGAATACACATGAGATCTGAGAAAAACTGAATTTCCTCCCAAAATTTTTGCAATTGGGATGATAGGTGGAGCACATGGAGGTAAGATTGAATTCTTGGAAAGAGACTTAAGCAAGTAATCCTCTTTAGTGAAAGGGTTGAATGTTGTAAAGTTTTGAACCGATTCATGGGATACTTGTAATGGTTTGATAATGTAAAATAAATATGGGGAGGAAATAAATTCAATCTTAAGAGATAACTCATCATCGCTTAAAGATTGAATTCCAAAGGAGAAGGATTCACTTTCAACGGAACGTTCTTCTAAAATTGTTTAAGATGAAACATACTTTTCAACCGCCTCTTTGTTTTCCAAAGAAGAAATCATTTCATTGAAAGGGATACTACATCCATTTCTTCCTCCCTTTATTCTCTATTATGACCAGGCCAAAGAGAATAATGGTTTGTTCCAATGTAGGAATCTATTCCTCATTTAGTTCAAGACAATCGTCAACTTCAAAAGTCTCAAAAGAAAAATCATTGTTGAATTCGAATAATACATCTAACTCTTGTTCCCAACAATGATTTTCTTCCCGATAATAGTTTTCAAATTTTCTATTTTCAAGAATGTGCAAATCCTCACGTAATGCCATAGGTGGAGGCCTGGATTATTCAAAATGAGAAGTTTGGAAACTATCATCGAAACTACTATCAAAATCATTATTATAAGAATTTTAAAATCTATTGCAATTAGTTGCACCATTCTTATTATGATGACTTTATGGCCTATTAACGAGATGATCATTCTCAAAATACCTATAATTGATGTCTTGACTTTTGTAATACTCTCCCAAAGTCATTTTAGATGTTTCAAGGTTTTTACTTTGAGAGTATTGACAAAAGTTCAACAGTTTAGGTGAATTTTGAGAAATTATCATTACGATTACCGAAAACATTGAAATACGATATGCATACCCCGATAATATCAAGATGAGAAAATCCATGAAGTGATGTGCGACCGATAGATTTAAGAGTTTCCTGGCGCTCAAATGTAGAAGTCCTACAAAACTAGTTAACAAATAATACAACTAGAAAGAAAAATATTATGAAAGAAAAAATCAATTAAATTCTAGAACAACAAAATTCCCAGACAACGGCGCCATTTTGACAGATGGGGGGAACCCGTACATTTATGTTACCTCATCATTTTCGGCTCCCACCGCTATGTAAAAATAAATTTAAACTTTAACCACACTATTTATGGAAGTATAGAGACCAGTCTAGGTATCAAATCCACATAGAATAGTTGCTAGAATTATATTTATTTAATACTTCGGGAATAAAAGTGTAAAAGATAAAAGTTATAACAAAAGATAAATCTAGACATGTATTCAAACTAAGGTTAACAAAATGAGTAAAACTATATATTGAGAATAATATCCCCTAACTCGGGTTAATTAGTAGAAATAATTACACGGGAAGACAAATTTAGCAAGATTAAATCTCATTTCACCAGTTAATTAAATCTAGAGTTGTCACCCCCTAAATTCTAATAAAAGCCTACTATGATTTTAGCGTCAATAAATATCCCAAAAACTATGGATGCATGATCATATATACGGCTACATGATATACACCATTAAATCTCCTAGGCATAAAATCAAGAACGACCTAACCCATTTAAACTCATACAACCCATCAACATAGCAAAACAACCCATTAATCCAAGGTGAGTTCAATCATCTCAACCTAAACAAAGATAGATATAAAGTATTATAAATAACATGAATTAAAGGAAAGAAAGTAAATAAAGCAAGTAACAAAGCAATAATCTAGGTTAACAAAGCAAGAAAACAAGAAATAAAATCTTGAATAGATGAGGAAGAAGATGAATAGTGTAAGTTACATACAAAAATGGGGTAGAACCCTAGGAGAGAGAAGATCTCAAAACCTAACCTAATATGATCTAAAAACTAGCTATATCTCTAAATAAACCGGTATATATATATATATATATATATATATATATATATATATATATATATATATATATATATATATATATATATATATATATATACTAAGTTGGAATAAAAGAGAAGGAAAACAAAATAAGGAAAAATTGTTAAATATCTTATGGGCCCGGTAGACCGCGCCTAAGGGGCTAATCGATCGGGGTTTTTGAAATAAGCCACTGCCTTCCTTCGTAGGCATAAAATGAAAGGTCGGTCGACCGGGGCTCTGTTTTCTGTAGTGCTTTGGTTCTTTAAGAGGGGAAAAGTTTCATTACAGAAATGGCTCTAACTTCATTATTCGAACTAGGAATGAGGCGAGGTTTATGGCCATGCGAAGCTAACTCAATGAACTATGTGTCCATGGAGATCCAATGGCCAGGTGATGAAGTATGAAAAGATTAGAATGCCCTTGAAATTACAAAAAAATACATAACTTCCTCAAAATGAAATTAATCATCACATTAAGCATTCCAATACCTAACAAAAGCTCAATTATATCTCACAAACCATATAAATATGCATAAAAGAGGTTGTCTAGTTAACGATCTTAGAATTAAGAGACACAAAAGTGATAGAATACATAAGAATAACGGGTGCAAATATGCAATATTCGTGATGTATCATGTATATATATGATTAAAGTTAAATTCTCAATTTAAACCCACTTACAAAAATTATGAATTAGATTAATATAATTCATATTTTAATTAGATTATGTTTAGAATCCAATATATAGTTTTATTCTAGTACAAAAGCAATTAAAATGAAATTCTAAATAAACTTTCCTTAAACATAATTGTAAAGAAATTATGATAAAACGTCTAAATTCCTCCTCTTCTCTTGAAGTCCATTCTCTCTAGCCCATAGTGAGTCTCTCTAATTTTGAAATATTAATTTTGAAACAACAAACATAGGTCTCATAAAAAAATATCCCAAAAACATCTCCAATAAGCCTAAAAACCATATCCAAGGACTATATTATCCCAATGGACTAAAACCCGTACTTATAGAGTAAAATGGACATTATAAGCATCCTAAAATCAACTCGAAATAGGACATAAATCAATTACAAACTTAACTCGTTACTTTTATTGATTTAATCAATATTAGTTAGAAAGTTAATTATTTAATTATTTATTGATTTAGTGCGACATGACATTATAGGAAACTACTTTACGATCATTAGAACCCGACACTGAGGGGATAATCCAAACAAAGAAACTCTCAATACTAAATTTTCAACCATTCCATAGTTAGCCATAATACACAATTACGTTCAAATATCTAATTAATGTTTTGTCATGTACTAAATTTGATTTTCAAATACAGATAATGTAACTCATATAATTATAAATAGTGACATCACATGTCACAATACGAACGCACAATTAATTTCTACGATTAAATAAATTACAGAAAATACATGGTATTATATTCTCCCCCCTTAAATTCATTACAGTCTTACTCGTAACTCTAAAAATATATGAGTTCTTTCCACAATTATATCTCACCCTTAACATCCTCATACTCTATACAGAATCTAGTAGTCCTTCGACCTAATATAAGGTATCTCGTTGTAACTCGATGCAAGGAATTTTTTTTTAATCGAGTCAATTTGTATGTATTTTCTTAATTATTTGTTTGGACAAAACTTGTTTGAGTCATAAGTTGTTAGGTTTTCAGTTGTTTGTCCTTCAAGCCTGTGCTGCGTGTTTGAAGATCATATCAGCTAAGATAAATTGAAATAGAATTCATATCGTATTTTCAGAAGAGTTTCTTCTTATAATTTGAGGGATCTCATTTAGGTATGAATACATGTTTATGTTTGATCCTTGGATTTGTTTGGGTATGTTTTGAAAATCTTGTTTGATAATATTTTCATAAAATGTTTTTTTTATTTTTTTAACCTTTTCATTTTAAAATCATTTGAACGAGATTATTAAGTTATTTCAACGAGTTAGTGAATGTCGTCAGAATGACCTTTAAATGAAGTTCAAATGAGTTTCGTCTATTTATCAGAAGAATCGCATTTGGAGATCGTTCGAAGTTTGTTCGAACGAGATATGTACTTCGTTTGAACGATATTGTGACTTAGATCTAACGACCCTACAGTTTTTATTCTAACGAGATTACTCCACCTCAAAATTTGTGTTTTATATACATAGATAAATTGGTCCCAGTCATCTATGGATGAAGTAATCCATGTCTTAGACAGGGTTACACTTGGCATATCACCAAGGTTTTAGGCATTAGTCTTGTGAGTGCCCCACTCGACTAAGGAAGGATGGAAAGAAATTGAAGGTGTACAATGCCACCCTTAATGATAAATGAAACAGAAAAGGAATGTGCCTCCCCCATTGAGCATAACTACATTGCGTTCATGGCTAGTCGTGTAAGCTTAGATGATAAGTCTTTTGTCATTGAAGATGATCATTTTAATGATGATTTTGAGGTCTGATCTTATGATTCCCAAGAAGAAGAAGAAGAAGAAGAAGAAGAAGAAGAAGAAGAAGAAGAAGAAGAAGGAGGAGGAGGAGGAGGAGGAGGAGGAGGAGGAAGAAAGTGATCTTCAAGTGGTTTTTTGAAAGTTGTACACCGAGTAATTGAAGTTGAAGAAAGCCAACTTATGTTTAGAAGATAAGATAAAGGAATGTGTCGTAGGAAATAGTAATGCTAAATAATTTAGGAGTTAAGGTCATGTGATAAGACTCTTAGAGGGATACTCGAGTATATTAAGGGAGAGAGAGATAACCTTCGAGGTTCGATGGAAGTTTTAAAGAAGGAGTCACTTAAGTTTGAAGAGTCTAAGCGTCTACTTGAGTCTAGGATTAGGGAGTTAGATAAGAAAGGGAGAGACTCGAGTTATGTCAAATTTGATTTGGAATCTAGGTCGAAGAAAGTCGATAGATGTTAGGCATTGTACAAGTTAATATGATAATATTATAATTAGATTCGATGATATAAATTCTTTAGCTGCTAAAGCCAAGACCAAAGTTTCAAGAGAGTCAACTATTGCTAGGGACGTTAGAAAAGATAAACCCAAAGGTAACATTTCTCGTGTCTTCACTTGCACACATTGTGGTATGAAAAATCACCTTAGTCCTTTTCATTATGATCTTAGAAAAAGTTCTAGGAAGTGTAAGATTAGTGTCATCAAGGTTCACCAAACCCTTGATCATCAAGTTACACCTATGTGGGTTAGGAGATCTAATTTTGAGGAAGTTAATGGTAGGCGTGTTGATCCTCGCATGATATCATATGATTGTTCGCATGCTATATCTTATGAGTGATTGTGGTTCCATATTTTTCATACACTAGATTTTTTGCTTTAGGTTATATGTGATTACTAGTTGTATGATGTTTATCTTTTGTATTTTGATTTTCCATTTTTTATGTATACAAAAATATTTTGTTTTTTTTTTAGTCATTTTGAAAATTTGAGTGATTGGGTCTTATTTCTTTTGTTGCTAGTTCACGCCCCTCCACTTCGAACCACTGTTGTTTTGACAAATCGATATTATGCTAGTGTGAAAACTTATGTGCTATGTGTGTTATTTGTGATGTTTATATATATATATATATATATATATAATATGGGACAATGGTGTTATGAATAGTAACTTATGCATGATAAACATGCATGATAAACATTCATGACATTTTATGTGTTGCATACTTGCATGCATACACATGCATGTATGCATGCATACATATATACATTATTATTTTTTTATTTTTTTCATAATATATTTTTTTAATAATAATTTTTTTTAAATATTTTTTTTAAAAAAAAATAATTTTTTTTAAGTTTTTTTTTTTTTAAAAAAAGGTTGGTTATTATGGGCTGAATTTTATCACGGGAGCAAATTTATCGCTGTGCCCTCGAGCACGAACATCTGCTAGTATATATATATGATTGCAAGTCATTGGTATATGTTGGGTTATATATATATGCTATGTTTTTGTTTTTAGTCGTTGCATTTGCTTTTAATCCATCTTTGTCATATGCTTAATCTTATATTCATATTGTCATGTTGTATGATCACATTGATATATGTTGTTGCTTGTTATCATCGGTATCTCATTTATGCATCAAATTTGATATCTTATGGTCATTTTTAAATTATTATTGTATGTAAAAATTATTCTCCTACATAGGCCAATGAAAAGTAGATACTTGTCCTCCTAACGCGACTACCCAACCATCTTGGTCAGCTCTAAAAACACTTAGTCTGATGGCATGCTGACTAACACCAAGAATTTGAAGCATCAAGAATAGAAAAGGCTACTTGGGTGGAATAGCGACCACAACTAAATATTAAGAGTCTTATTTATTGTATACAGATGTAAATGCCCATAAAGATAAAGGCATTCCATCTCTTGGGTTCCTAACTAGTATAAATGCATGATCTCCCATAGCATAAGGGGACGATTCAACCAAGCACAAGCACGCTCCATACTGAGCTATTGTAATCACTTGAAATAATACCAATAGTGGACGTAGGCTCTTCTTATAGTTGAACTACTTTAAAAACCTTATTTCTTCTGTGTTTGTCTCTCTTGTTTATCTTTATTCATCTATGATTAGAAATTTGGACCCCATCCATTTTTAGACATCAACATATTGGCACCGTCCGTGGGAATGACTACTTGTCATCGTTTTCAACCACTTTTATTCCTTTTGTTCAGTTTGAAATTTCTCTGAAGAATGACAACCTTTCATGAGAGAAGCCTTGCAGCTGCCGATAACGATCTAGACCCATGTGTTCCCACTAGTATGGAAAATCTTTAGGGAATTTTTCTCAACTTGGCTAAGGGATAGGAAGCTATGCTGGAATAAGTTAGGTAATTGGCTTGCACGTTGAAAGGAAAATCCACAATTGAACCATCCTAGAGGGACATGCCACCTGCTCCAGCCAAGAATGAGAGAAGTCATTGCATCAGGTCCTCTCGTGACATATCTTACCAGCTTGGGGTCACGTTATTAATTCGATCAACTGATTATTATGATGGTTGTACTTTCATCAACGATCAACCGAATGTGTTAGAGCGATTGAGTAGGGAATTTTCCTTTGATCATTTGGGTCCCCAAGAAACCATAAGCTATCACAGGGAGCAAGATCGACCTCGTGATCATATAATGGGATCTATGAGATCTAGGGCTAGCGTGGGAGGCTTTGTGTGTGCCAAGCAGACTTCTCAGGAAGAGATCTCAGCACATGTCTATAGTAAAGCCACCAAAGATTCTTCAACCAAGTCTAAACGAGAGGAACATTCCTGAAAAGTATCCATGCAACGACTTGAAGATCAGCTAGGAGAAATGGAAAAAACCAAGAATTCTTTGCAAAGAAGTTTGGTGAAACGATCCCCTTTTATTCAGGCTATTGTGGATTATCCCATGCATTTTAAATTAAATCCACCAGTCGTTACACCCAAGTATTATAAGAAGACTAATCCAATCATCCATATTGAGCAATATCAAGCTATCGGTGATATATATTATGTCCCTGACGAGATACGCTACAGGGCTTTCTCTAGTTCCATCACAAGCCCAGCCTGGATATGGTACAATAACCTCCCTAGAGGTAAAATTTCTATTTTCCATCAGTTTGTCGAACTATTTATTAATAACTTCTATTTTAGGGCTAAGCCGATTAAATGTTTCACTCATCTCTTGATTGTTAGTAAAAAACCTAGAGAAAGTACTCGGGAGTACATCACACACTTCAATCATGAGAAATTAGAGGTGGTAGATTATGAATAAAAGACTACTATTGCAGCACTGATGGGGATTACCGCTAAGGATTTGTACTAAGCTCTAACAAAAAATCCTCCCAAAACTATGACAGAGTTGATGGCTAAGGCTAGGAAGATTATGACCCCCGAGGAGGCTATGGCTGCTAAAGAAGCTCTATAGGTGAAAATCAAAAGTCAAAAGAATTCGATCAAAAAATATTCGAAATACAAGAAGGTTGACAAAATTAAGAAGTATGATGAGTACACTCCTCTCACAAAGGGTGTCCATCACATATTGAAGGAGATCAGGGGAAGCAAATACTTAAACTGGCCTAGAAATCTAAAGTCACCTCCTAATAGGAGAGATAAATACAAATGTTGCAATTTTTATAGAGATTATGGGCACACCACTGATAATTGTATCACCCTGAAAAATAACGTCGAAAATCTTATTTGCGAGGAAAACCAACTAATTTTGTGATCGAACTGGTGGTTGAGAAACCAGAAGGAGATCAGGGTCATCTAGCAGAGGGAAAGGTGATATGAAAGGCCACACAATAATAATTTTGAGGATGACCCCGACTTGCCGATGAAACCTGAGGAACCTGAAGTTGAGGTGGGAATGATTTCCTTTGGATATCATTTCATTGCAGAAGGAGATGCCAATGGAGGAGATAATCTTTCCAAGAGAAAGAATTATCAGAATGAAGCCAAATCTTATCTTTCTATCAGACAGATTGACATGTTCAAATACACAGATGATCGACCTAGGAAAGTCAATAAAGATAGGTTGGTGATTGGTTTCTCAAAAAATGATTTGAGAGGAGTACTTTATCCTCGTGATGATCCATTAGTTACCACTTGCAGGGTTCATCATAATAGAGTAGCAAGAATCCTGGTAGACAATGGGAGTTCTACAGACGACATGTTCTACAACCATTTTCACAGCCTAGGGCTACGAGATAGTAAGCTAGAACCTTATCACATGCCTCTCATAGGGTTTTCAGGATAAAGAGTGTATAACTTGGGAACAATCAAACTGGATGTATTGGTCGGCACTTGGCCGACAACAGAAAGAAAAGGATTCATTTCTTTATATTGGATAAAAATGTCCCTTCATCTTACAACATAATTCTTGGCAGAGTGGGAATAAAGCACTTAGAATCGTCTACTGTGCATGAATTTTTCTATCAATTATGGAGTCGATATAGTGAATGGTACCTATTTGGAAGTTGGATAATGCTACTGTACCTCAGTCGACTAATAGGAAGCACACAAGGGCACTACCACCTACCATATTAAAACCCTGGATCCTCAGGAAGAAGAAGACCTGGTCAAAGGACAGGTTACGGAAGCAATAAAAAGTATCGTACCTGATGATGAGAATCCAAAAAGTACTACTCAAATTGGTCAATCCTGGATTCGTCCCTCAAACAGGAATTGATTGCATTCCTTAAAGGGTGGAAAAATGTACTCATCTATAGCCATGAGGATATGCCAAGGATCGATCCTAATTTCATCTACCATGAGCTCAATATCTACAAGGACTCTAAGCCGATCAAGCATAAACATAAAGTTTTCAGTCCTGAGAAGAACATGGAAATCCAGGAGGAAGTGGAAACATTACAAAGTGCCCAATTTATAGAGGATGTCAAGTATCCCAATTGGTTGGCTAATGCGATAATGGTCAAAAAGAAGAATGACAAGTGGCGAATGTGTGTAGACTTCACCGACCTCAACAAAGCATGCCCAAAAGATCATTTACCTCTTCCAAGGATTAATCAATTAGTAGATGCAAATGTAGATGCTCATTTTCTTAGTTTCATGGATGCTTACTATGGGTACAACAAGATTAAGATGAAGTTGGAAGACAATGAGAAAACTTCCTTTATCACCAGTCGAGGAATATATTATTATAACATTATGCCTTTAGCGATGAAAATGCCGGAGAAACATACCAAAGGCTGGTGAATAAATTATTTGAAGAACAGATAGGCAAAAATATGGAAGTGTATGTAGATGACATGCTCATTAAGAGAAAGGTTGTCGCCGACTACATAAAAGACTTGGTTCAAACATTTTACCAGCTAGAGAAGCATTAAATGAATCTCAACCCAACCAAGTGCATATTTAGTGTACAATAAGGAATGCTCTTAGGATATATTATGAACCAGAGGATAATAATCCTGACAAAGTAAAGGCTTTAATGGAGATGAAGTCCCCTACCTGTAAGAAATATGTGCAAAAACTGACTGGAAAAGTGGAATCTCTTAACCGTTTCGTGTCCTGAGAAATAGGCAAATGTCTTCAATTTTCAAGGTGTTAAAAAGACCTTTAAGTGGAATAACGAGTGTGAGAAAGATTTTCTGGAGCTGAAGAACTATTTAGGTTCACCGCCACTCCTCTCCTGACCAGTTTTGGGAGAAAAGTTTTATCTCTACTTGGCTATTATAGAGTCAGCTATCAGCTCGACTTTGATCCAACTAGAAAGAGGAGTTCAAAAGTCGGTGTACTACACCATTAAAGTATTCCGAGGATTATAAATAAGGTACCCATACTTAGAAAAGTTGTCACTTGCACTTATGGAAGCCTCTAGGAGAATGAGATCGTATTACCAAGCCCACACTATTGTGGTATACATCGACTTACCTTTATGATAAGCTTTGCACAAACATGAAAAGTCAGGAAGGATGATGTGTTGGGTAGTTAAACTTAGGGAATATGAGATTGTTTATGAGCTAAGAACTACATTAAAAGGGCAATAAGTGGAAGACTTCATTATAGAGTTCACATATGCATAGGTGCCCAATAATCCAAGTTTATCTGTCAACCATACCTTTTCGAAAGAGAGCTTAGCTCAAAAGTAAACTAAGATTGTCGCCGACCAACTAGAATCATCGTTTGCTCAAGAAATAGCTCGATAATTGGCTGAACAAAGAAAAAAAATATTCAAATATGGAGTGTTGTAAGAGGAAGATTTCAACAATGATAGTTTCGTATTAAAGTTGTTCGTGGATAGATCTTCATACGCCACTGGCAGTGGATCTGGACTTATTATCAACACTTCAGGTGATTTAGATGTGGAATATTCTTTTTTATTTTAGTTTTAAACTTCTAATAATGAAGTCGAGTACGAGGCATTAATTACAAGCTTGGAACTAGCTTCATCATTGAGTGCCGAGAAAATGATAGTGCACAGTGATTCTCAAATCATTATCAATAAGATGATTCAAATATATGGAGTTAAAGGAGAAACAATGGTAAGATATTTAAATAAGACTATGAAGGTTTTTTATTTATTTACTGTTGTCAAGATGGCCCGAATTCCAAGGGTCGAGAATGCCCGAGCAGATGCCCTTGCTTGTCTACCCTCAGTGACTCTGATAGAGCTTAGACGAACCATCCCAGTTTAAATGCTCACCCATAGAAGCATTGAAGGGGAAGCTTTTAGTATAATCTCTATAGAATTGGTTCCTTCTTGGATGGATCCGATTAGAAATTACATTGAAAGAGGCTTATTACCTGCCAACCAAAGAGAAGCTAGGCAGATGATATACAAAGTAGCCAGTTATGTTTTGGAGAAGGTTGTTCTATATAGAAGGGGATACAATATTTCTTAACTTCATTGTGTTCATCTAGCTAATATATGATATGATCAAGGAAGTACATTAAGTCTCATGGGGAGCTCATTCGGCCGATCGATCACTAGTACAAATAATTTCCATATAGGGCTACTATTGGCCGACGATGAAGTCAGATTGGGTTTCTGTAAGGACACAAGTCTCTGATTTAGTCTTAACGATGTGTTGGCTGAATTTCGGACAAAAACCTTTGAGTCATATGATAGTGTTCAAGTGTATCCATCCAAGCCTATGGCGTGTTAGTTGAAGACGTAGCGCCCAAGTTTGTAAAGTTTCATCATATGCCGAGTTTATTGTGCCTCGTTTCTACGTCAACAACATTGGTTCCAATACTCCTAAGGTATGAATGCATTATATATATATATAGGAGCTTGGAAATTTATACGGTGTATTTTATAAAAAATTTATAAATACTTTTAACGACTTTGTTTTACTCGGAAAATATTTTTTTAGAACCTTTCATAAAAAGTTTTGGGCTTACAAAGAATTTTCCATTTTCTGACAAGTCGTTCGAATGAACTGGAATCTCATTCGAACCAACTGGAATCTCGTTCGAAAGAGATTACCACGTCGTTCGAATGAGACTTCTAACAAGATTTCCTTTTTCTCACTAGAACATTGTTAGTAAAGTCGTTCGAACGAAAATGTCGTTCGAACGCATTCGGTGGGAACAGTTTTTTGGCGGTTTTTGGTAGTTTTCTCCATGTTCCCACTACTTTTTCCCCTCTAACTTTTTTCATAATTACTAAGTGCGGGAACCAACTCTTTGAAAGTAACTTTTTCATATTCTACAATCTCCAAGAGAGTTTTGTGAGCATAATTCTAGAATGAAAGAGTTCATGTTTTGAGTGTGTGTTTTTTAAGAAAATTCTTAAACACTTTTGCTTACACCCATATTTGTTTATTCCAAGTATCACACACACACACACACACACACACACATATATATATATATATATATATATATATATATATATATCTTGCTTAGAGAGTGTTTGGCAACGGTTTTTCTCTACACCCCAAAGAAGAGAAGTTTGGGTTTAATTCTACATCGCAGCATTCTCATAAGGTGAAAGGCACCGTATGTGGTTGATGGGTTCCTAAAGCTTCATTGGTGGATTCCAAGGCTCCGGTGGATTTCAGGATTATCGACTAAGCAAAGGTAGTAGCAAGAAGACGCGTAGGATCTTGAAGGGAGTCGAGTCGAGTGTAGTAAGTCATATGTCTTGTAATTGCAATTTCGTACTTAGTGGACTTAAAGCTAGGGTCGTCCGAGGTTTTTTCCCGTTGTGAATTTTTCCTCGTACATCGCGGCGTAGTGGTTTGTTTATTTTATGTTTTGCAAAATCACATTAGATGCATGCTTAGGTAAAAACATAAAATTATAATATTTAATTTGGTGCTAATTTAATTGGGGTAAATATTAATTTAATTAAAGTCATTAATTTTATTGGATAAAATTTGGTTTGGCCTGTATAGAAAAATGAATTAATCTTGTTAGGAAAATTTCTAGGACTTGCGTTAAATTGAATTTTTTTGCTTAAAGTAAAAAATTCACAAATTTGATTTTTAGTATAATTTTAATTTTGAGAAAATTAAAATTTGTTTTAATTTTTGAAGAAATTAGTTTTATTTTATGTAGTTGTTTTGTTGAACCATCTATGAAAGGGCGAGCTTTTCTGAATCAAAGCTCTGATACCACTTTGTAAGGGTTGAACTTATCTAAATCAAAGCTCTGATACCAATTTGAAGGTTCTTATTTCCTTTGTATGTAAAATCGATGCGGAAGCGTTAGGTGATGGTTCAACTAAAAAAACAACAAATTTTAATTTCTTAAAACAAATTAAAATTACACCAAGTGAAGTAAAATTAATCAATTAATATATTCACTTAAACCAATTAATTAATCCAAGTCCTAGAATTTTCCTAAGTCATATTTATCAATATTAGCAAATTAGGCGAAACCAAGTTTTAGCAAATGACTTGAATTAAATAAACTTTACCCAATATTTAATTTAGTCCCAAATTAAATGAAGTGTGATAATTTAAACCGAATTTTATCTTGAATTATCCTATGCATGCGTTCTAAATAAATTATGCAAGATAAAATAAACCAATCACACTACGCCGCGATGTACGAGGAAAAACCCAAGACGGGAAACAACCTCGGACGGCCCTAGCCACAAATCCACTAGATACAGAATTACAAGTACAAGACAAAAGACTTACAACACACGACTCAATCCCTCTCAAGCCCCGACGCTTCTTCTTGTAGACACCTCTTCCTAGCGGATAACCTTGGAACACCACCGCGGTCTCAGAATCCACCGATAGGACTTTATATGGTCACCGTCACCCGAGAAAGGAGCCTTTCTCCAAGTGGGTAGAATCGCAACAAAACGTCTTCTTCTTTGATGGATGTAGAAGCAAACCAAAACTTCTCTTTGAAACGGAAGAGATAAATCGGTGCCAAACTCCAAGCAATTGTTATGTATATATGTGAACTTGGATAAACAATATGGGTGTAAAACTAGAGTGATAAAATATTTTCTCTTGAAAAATAGCACTCAAAACATGAACATTTTCCTAAAAACAATTTTGCTCTCAAACTCTCTCTAAGAGATAAACTAGGATGGAAAAGTTAGGAAAAGTTAGGAAAAGTTAAGGTTGGAAAATTTTCTTCCCGCACATATTAAAGACTGAAAAAGTTGGTTAAAAACCAAGTGGGGAAGTGGGTGCAAAACTGCCAAAAAATTGCAAAAAACTGTTCCCGCCTGGTATCTCGTTCGAACGACATTTCGTTCGAACGAGACTTCTAACGACGTTCCAGATTGAACTCGTTAGAATCTCGTTGGATATCTCGTTCGAACATAAGGTTCGTTCGAACGTCATATCGAACGACATTCCAGTGGCCTAAAATGGGAACTCGTTGGCAGGTTCGTTCGAACGACATTTTCGTTCGAACGACAATCTCGTTCAAACGACTCTATCGAACGAAAAAACAGAAAGTTTGAATATTCTTGTTTAAGCCCAGAAAACTTTATAAACATTTATTTAAAGTTTTAATTAATTCTTTCTTAAAATAAAACACAATTTTTATTAAACCTAACACCCAATAAACTTTGTTCCAAGCTCCTATATATATAAAATTGCATTCATACCTTGGGAGCATGGAACTATGGTTGATAACGTAGAAACGAGGCACGCAAACCGGCACATTTGATGAAGCTTTATACTCTTTGCCGCTACGTCTTCAACAAACACTTCATAGGCTTGAGAGTATTGCAATTACATACTATCCTATGAATAAATGTTTTTGTCCGGAATTGAGCCAAAACTATATATGGACTCAATTGGAAATTTGTGTCCTTACAAATCTCCCCCTTTGGCTATTCCGGGACAAAAACCAAACAAAAATCCTAAAGGGCCGTCAAGCTCTACTAGACTCAAAACATAACCCACCCAAACTTGACTCAACCCAAGGATTAAACGCTCTGCCATTGAAAGACGCCGCTTTAGAATAATTCCTGCACACTTAAGCAAACTCATCAAATGCATAGGGAATATCAAAGTATTAAATGCAAAGTTAATTAATTACTCCCCCTAAATTAATTCTCCCCTTTATCAAACACATGACCTACTTAGAAAGACGTCTCCCCCTAAGATAAATCTCCCCCAAACTAGGATACATTAATAATAGGATTAGATACCATTTCTCCCCCTATCATTTCTCCCCCTTTTTGTTCAGGAATAGGCAAAGGATAAAGAATTAATAAACATAAAAGCATGTTGAAGCTTAAAGTGATAAGACATGAAAGCATATGGGCAACAAAAGCAAGGCAAAGGCAAAATAAATATCATATATATATATACTAGAAATATACCAATAGAGTACTTGCATATATAAATAGATATAAACTCACACATGACACAAAGTACAATAAGTTTGCACACTCGTATGGCAAAAATGTGTCATATGGAAACGGAAGTGTTGGGGTGTGAACTAGTAACGATTAAATTTAGACCCAAACAGTTAATAAACATTCACGGAGTTCTCATTTGATTGCAAACTTCATCACATTTAAATATAACCTCATGTGACAATATAAATTGAACTCAATGAACAAACATACACAATGCATACAAGCCTAGCATGATGATGATTTTACAAACCAAATAGAGTCATGACATTAAAGACAACTAGGATAAACGGACATTGTGCAAACCGTTGATATACCATCCAATTCTCCCTCAATAAGCATATATATTCTTTTGCTTTTGAATGAATATATCAAACAAACATAGGCCTTGGCAATTGTTTTCTTTTTAATGCCAAATATTCTGTTTTTAGGCCTTTGGATCACGTATTTCTTTTAGATCCAATAAACGGTGGCTTACTATCGCAAAGGATCACTAAGTCCTTTCGGAGCCCTTCCCCGTGCACATTTAGATATATAATTTTTTATCTCACAAAGCTCACGTGCGACGTATTTTGACATGCACTAGTCCTCCTAGGTCATAGATATGTAGATGACTAGATTGGTAGGAGAACACCTCAAAAAGCTCAAATATAACATGTGACATTAAGATTTCAAAAGAGCTCGTGCATGTGTGAAAAGAGGCATATAAAAATAGAATCCATTTAAACAACACAAAATCCAACTACTCCACAAAATATGGTAAAGAACATAATAAGGATTGATAATCTAAGCCAAAAGTTCTAGCCACGTGGGAGCGTAAAAGATGGAATTCAAACACAAGTATATGCCACTTAAAGTGTGTCAAACTAAAATACACACATAAAAAAAATCTTTTTGAGTTTTTAACATTTTTCACCAAAAATAAATATATATACTCAAAAGAATAAACAAAAATCATTTGTATTTTTCATTAATCTTAAATGAAACAGATAAAACACAAATGATAAACAAAAATCTTTTTATATTATTCAGTTAATTCAAACAAAAGAAATATAATACAAAAAGATAAACAAGTCATAATTTCTAGCATATGATATGAAATGAGGCAATGACTAGAAAATAACTAAACATGCATACATCTAGCAATGATATATAATATGAAGCACAAAAGTCTAGAGTATGCATACAATACTAACACATTCAACCTTTATATTTAGCAAGAGAGGTTTCATGTGAGAGTAAATGAGAATCAACAAATCTTGTATCTAGCGCATTAAATAAAGATTTCCTAACCCATATAGATTTATATTTAACATGATGGGGATTAGGAAATAATGAAATGCTAGATAAAGATTTCCTTGGACTTCTTTTAAGATCAAAATAAAATGACCTAAGGTGACCTTTCCTACCACAATGCAAGCATGTGTAAACACGAGGAATGTTACCTAAGGTGTGACCCTTTTTAAAGACCTTGGACAAAGTTGACCCTCTAAAACAAACAATGGTTTTAGCTTTAGCAATGGAAGAATTTGAGCATGATGTGCTAGAACCATTAGAACTACTACTAGAGTCTTGAAAATCATTTTTCATTTTTAAAATTTCGGACTCAAGTAATAAATTAGACTCCTCAAAATTATGGGACTCCTTCTTTAAATTTTCAATAATTCCTAGAAGGTAAACACGCTCTCCCTCAATATGAGCAAGCTTGTCCCTAAGAGTCTTTTCACGATTTTCACTCTCTTTCTTGGACTTTTCTAAAATATCAAAATTTGAATGTAAGTCCATGAGCTTTTCACGAAAAATATCTTTTTGAGATAAGGAGATTTGCAAAGACTCAATGTGAGCTTTAAAATAAGAATTTTTATTTTCAAGAAATTTAATTCTTTTTACAAATCTCAAATTTAATTCCTTTAAATTTTCGTTACATTTGTTAAGCCTATTTAATTCCTCTCGAAAATCAAAAAATTTATTTTCATTAAAATTGGACAAATTTTCATTAAGACGTCCCATTGAGAGAAAAAAAATATGAGAGTGATAAAAAAATTGAACCACCTAAAAAGGTAAGGAAATACAAAAGCCGAAAAACGGATCTTTAACGCGATAACTTAGCGCTCCGGCTCTGATACCAATCTGAAAGGGCGAGCTTTTCTGAATCAAAGCTCTGATACCACTTTGTAAGGGTTGATCTTATCTAAATCAAAGCTTTGATACCAATTTGAAGGTGCTTATTTCCTTTGTATGTAAAATCGATGCGGAAGCGTTAGGTGATGGTTCAACTCAAAAAACAACAAATTTTAATTTCTTAAAACAAATTAAAATTACACCAAGTGAAGTAAAATTAATCAATTAATATATTCACTTAAACCAATTAATTAATCCAAGTCCTAGAATTTGCCTAAGTCATATTTATCAATATTAGCAAATTAGGCGAAACCAAGTTTTAGCAAATGACTTGAATTAAATAAACTTTACCCAATATTTAATTTAGTCCCAAATTAAATGAAGTGTGATAATTTAAACCGAATTTTATCTTGAATTATCCTATGCATGCGTTCTAAATAAATTGTGCAAGATAAAATAAACCAATCACACTACGCCGCGATGTACGAGGAAAAACCCAAGACGGAAAACAACCTCAGACGGCCCTAGCCACAAATCCACTAGATACGGAATTACAAGTACAAGACAAAAGACTTACAACACACGACTCGATCCCTCTCAAGCCCCGACGCATCTTCTTGTAGACACCTCTTCCTAGCGGATAACCTTGGAACACCACCGCGGTCTCGGAATCCACCGATAGGACTTTATATGGTCACCGTCACCCAAGAAAGGAGCCTTTCTCCAAGTGGGTAGAATCGCAACAAAACGTTTTCTTCTTTGATAGATGTAGAAGCAAACCAAAACTTCTCTTTGAAACGGAAGAGATAAACCGGTACCAAACTCCAAGCAATTGTTATGTATATATGTGAACTTGGATAAACAATATGGGTGTAAACTAGAGTGATAAAATATTTTCTCTTGAAAAATAGCACTCAAAACATGAACATTTTTCTAAAAACAATTTTGCTCTCAAACTCTCTCTAAGAGATAAACTAGGATGGAAAAGTTAGGAAAAGTTAAGGTTGGAAAATGTTCTTCCCGCACATATTAAAGACTGAAAAAGTTGGTTAAAAACCAAGTGGGGAAGTGGGTGCAAAACTGCCAAAAAACTGCCAAAAACTGTTCCCGCCTGGTATCTCGTTCGAACGACATTTCGTTCGAACGAAATTCTCGTTCGAACGAGACTTCTAACGACGTTCCAGATTGAACTCGTTAGAATCTCGTTGGATATCTCGTTCGAACATAAGGTTCGTTCGAACGTCATATCGAACGACATTCCAGTGGCCTAAAATGGGAACTCGTTGGCAGGTTCGTTCGAATGACATTTTCGTTCGAACAACAATCTCGTTCGAACGACTCTATCGAACGAAAAACCAGAAAGTTTGAATATTCTTGTTTAAGCCCAGAAAACTTTATAAACATTTATTTAAAGTTTTAATTAATTCTTTCTTAAAATAAAACACAATTTTTATTAAACCTAACACCCAATAAACTTTGTTCCAAGCTCCTATATATATAAAATTGCATTCATACCTTGGGAGCATGGAACTATGGTTGATGACGTAGAAACGAGGCACGCAAAGCGGCACATTTGATGAAGCTTTATACTCTTTGCCGCTACGTCTTCAACAAACACTTCATAGGCTTGAGAGTATTGCAATTACATACTATCCTATGAATAAATGTTTTTGTCCGGAATTGAGCCAAAACTATATATGGACTCAATTGGAAATTTGTGTTCTTACAATCTATATTCCGCACTTATAGGAAATTAATGTGAATGTTTTAAAAATAGGGGGTCCTATCGCCGGTTTCAAATTGGTATCAGAGCCGAAGCATTAATTTATTGCATTAAGGTCCATTTAAATATTTTTGACTAAAATAGAATTTTTCCCATTTTCAAAATTTCCTGTTTTCGATGGTTCCAACTATGCGTATTGGAAAGCACATATGAAATCGGAACTTAGGTCTCTAGATGAGAGGGTTTGGTTGTCAGTCGTTACCGGGTGGTCCCCAACTACATATTTAGGTTAAAATGAACGTGTTCCCAAACCCACCGATAGATGGAGTGAGAATGAATTTAAACTTGCAAATTTTAATTCCTAAGGTTTAAATGCCTTGTTTAGCGCGGTCACACCGGATGAATTTCGACGCATTCTGACGTGTAAAACCGCTAAAGAAGCTTGGGATATTTTACAACTCATTTATAAAGGAACTAGTGTCGTAAAAGCTTCTAAACTCCAAAACATCACCCCACTCAATTTGAAACCATGAGAATGAATGAAAAAGAAACATTTGATGAATTTTATGCTAGACTTTCCGATATAGTTAATTCATCTTTTAATTTGAGAGTGAAAATACCCGACAACCAATTAGTAAAGAAAATTTTAAGGTCCCTGCTTGATATATTTATTCCTAAGGTGACCGTGTTAAATTCTTTACCCACTTTAGCCTCTACGAAATTAGAAGAGCTCGTAGGTGATTTACAAACCTATGAAGTAGACATGTTTCCCTCTAAAACTGAAAAGAAAATAGATAAGTGTGTTTCTTTGAAAGCCCGAAAGGAGGAAAACCAAGTAGTAGAGAGTGAAACTGAGAGTGACTCAAAAGATATGGCTATGTTTGCTAGAAAATTTCATAAATTTCTTAAATTTAACAAAGGTAAATTTAAAAATGATTTTAAGAAATTCAAAAATTCTAATAATGACAAGGCCGAAAAGATCCCTAAATTTTTTAATGAAAATTCTAATAGAACAAGTCAAATAGGTGTTATGGTTGTGATGGGTATGGCCATAGGGTTTTTGAGTGCCCCACTAAACTAATGAGAGAGGTTAGGCAACCTATTTCTTATAATGCAACCCTTAGTGATAGTGATAAGGAAGAGGAACCCAATTTCGCCACTAAGCCCAACTTTGTGGCTTTTATGGCAAGTCATGTGAGTGAAAGTCAGCACTCCTCAATTGATGAAATTTCAACACGTGACACGTCCAAGGTCATTGTTTGTGAATCCCAAAGAAATGATGGTAGTGAGAGTGGAGAAGAAAGAGAGAGAAAGTGATGAGGAGGTTAAAGAGAGTGAACTTCAATTTGCATTTCAAGAATTATATGAAGAATCTATTAAATTAAAAAGAGCAAATTTGAAGTTAGAAGCTAGTTTAAGAGAGCGTGTCAAAGTAGGTGATGATAGTGTGTTGATTGAAGGCCTTAGGACACGTGAGAGATCTCTTCGAGAGAAACTTGAGTATGTAAAAAAGGAGAGAGAGAGATGGCCTTAGAGGTTTGATAGAATCCTTAAAAAAGGAGCTTCTCGAGTTTGAAGAGAGAAATTGTTTGCTTGAGTCTAGGATTGTAGAGCTTGAGAGGAAAGTGAGATATCAAGTAGAGTCAAATTTGATTTGGAGAGTCGTTCAGAGAAATTAGATAAAATCTTAGGAACGGTCCAAATTAAAAATGACACTTGCGATTTAGGCTTCAATTCTTGTAACGATTCCACCATTAAAGCCAAAACCAATATTTTAGGAGAATCCTCTAAGAATAATGTTATAGATCATTCCTTAGGTGCTCTCATTGTAGTCGAAAAGTTCATCTTAGGAAATTTTGTTTTGATCTAAAACGAGGTCCTAAAAATCCCAACGTAAGGCAACCGAGGTAGCCAAGATTCCTACACTCCGAGATCGTCATTCGTCATTAGTTTGGGTTAGGAGATCCGACTTGGTACCTTTACAAAATAGGATTTTTTATTCTCATTTACTTTCACATGCTTCCTCCCTTACTAAATCAAAAGGTTGAATGTGTTAGTTTTTTGCATACTTTAGCTTTTGTACTTCATGCTAAATTATCATGCTAATTGTATGCTTCTTTATCATTTTCTAGTCATTGCTTTATCACATATCACATGCTAGAATTATGATGTTTATTTATCTTTTGTATTATAGTTCTTTCATTTTAGTTTGCATTAAATAAAAAAAATACAAAAAGATTCTTTTTATCATTTGTGTTTCACCTTTTAGTAATTTAGACTTAATGAAAAATACAAATGATTTTTGTTTATCTTTTGAGTGAATATTTTTCTCTGTTTGGTTAAAAATTTCAAAAACTCAAAAAGATATTTGTTTTGTGTGTATTTTAGTTTGACACACTCTATGTGGCATATACTTGTGTTTGAATCCCTTCTTTTTCGCTCCTATGTGGCTAGAATTTTTGGTTAAGATTGCCAATCCTTAAAATGTTCTTTACCATGCTTACATGGAGTAGTTGGATTTTGTATTGCTGTAATGGATTCTATTTTTATATGCCTTTATTAACACATGAACGGGATCACTTGAAATTATAACTGCACATGTATATTTGAGCTTTGTGAGGTGGTCTCCTACCAATCTTGTCATCTACATGTTATGTAACCTAGGAGGACTAATGCATGTTAAAATCCGTTGCACGCGAGAATTGAGCGATACAAGATTATATATATATATATATATATATATATATATGTGTGTGTGTGTGTGTGTGTGCGTGTGTGTGTGTGTGTGTGTGTGTGTGTGCACGGGGAAGGTATATAAAAGGAAATATCATCCTTTGCGAGTAAGCCACTGTTTGCTTGGACCTAAAAGAAATACGTGGTCCAAAGGCCTAAAAGAATAATGGAATTAAAAGAAAAATATTTTCCAATGCCTATTTTGTTTAGTTGATTTATTCATTCAAAAGATTAAACTATATATGCATATTTCGAGGGAGATTGGATGGTATATCAACGATTTGCACAATGTCCGATTATCCGAGTTTTACTTTCAATGTCATGACTCTATTGGTTTGTAGAATCATCAAAATTCTAGACATGTATGCATTGTGTATGTTTGTTCATTGAGTTCAACCTATATTGTCACCTGAGGTTATATTCAAATGTGATAAAGTTTGCAATCAAATAAGAACTCCGTGAACATGTTTTAAGTGACTGGGTCTAAATTTAATTGTTACTAGTTCACACCCTACACTTTTGTTTCCATATGACACATTTTTTCCATATGAGTGTGAGAAGCTTATTGTATTTTGTGTCATATGTGGTGTCTATACCTATATATATGTGCGTGTGCATCTGTGATAGTCATTATGTCTACATATATATGGTATTTTTTTCTTTGCCTCACTTTCTAGTCCATCTATGCTTCTAATTCATAATTGGTATCTATCGTGTTGCATATTGTTATTGATATCACATTACGTATCTTATGTATCACATTGGTATCATTTTTTTGCATCTTCGTTGGTATCCGTTATTATTCGCTTTCATGATCTTATCACTCTAAGATTCATGTTTAAATTATTTTTTATCCTTTGTCTATTCCTGAAAAAAAAGGGGGTGAATTATAGGGGGAGAAATGGTAACTAATCCTATTATAATCGTATCTTCGTTTGGAAGATTTAACTTAGGGGGAGACGTCTTTCTAAGTAGGTCATTTATTTGATAAAGGGGAGAATTAATTTAGGGGGAGTATTTCTTTTACATTTAATATTCTTATTCCCTATGCGTTTGATAGTATGCTTAAGTGTGCAGGAATTCTTCTAAATGCCAACTTTCATCGGTAAAGATATTGATCATTGGGTTTTGACTCAATCTATGTAATTTTTATTTTGGGTGGGATATTTTTTTAAGTCTAGTAGATCTTGACGGCCCCTTAGGATTTTTGTTTGGTTTTTATCCCGGAATAGCCAAAGGGGGAGATTTGTAAGGACACAAGTCTCCGATTGAGTCTTAATGTTGTGTTGGATCAATTCTGGACAAAAACATTTGAGTATAGTGTTCAAGTGTATCCATCCAAGCCTATGACGTGTTAGTTGAAGACGTAGCGGCCAAGTTTATAAAGCTTTATCATATGCTGAGTTTATTGTGCCTCGTTTCTATGTCAACAACATTGGTTCCAATGCTCCTAAGGTATGAATGCATTTTATATATATATATATAGGAGCTTGGAAATTTATAGGGTGTATTTTATAATTTTTTATAAGTAGTTTCAACGACTTTGTTTTACTCAGAAAATATTTTTTTGGAAGTTTTCACAAAAAGTTTTGGGCTTACAAAGAATTTTCCATTTTCTGACAAGTCGTTCGAACAAACTGGAATCTCGTTCGAACGAGATTACTAGGTCGTTCGAAAGAGACTTCTAACAAGATTTCCTTTTTCTCACTAGAACATCCTTAGTAAAGTCATTCGAACGAAAATGTCGTTGAAACGAGTTCGGTGGGAACAGTTTTTTGGCTGTTTTTGGTAGTTTTCTCCATGTTCCCACTACTTTTTCCCCTCTAACTTTTTTCAGAATTACTAAGTGCGGGAACCAACTCTTTGAAAGTAACTTTTTCATATTCTACAATCTCCAAGAGATAGTTTTGTGAGCATAATTCTAGAATGAAAGAGTTCATGTTTTGAGTGTGTGTTTTTTAAGAAAATTCTTAAACACTTTTGTTTACACCCATATTTGTTTATTCCAAGTATCACACACACACACACACATATATATATATATATATATATATATATATATATATATATATATATATATATATATATATATATATATATATATATATATATATATATATATATATCTTTATTGGAGAGTATTTGGCTCCAGTTTTTCTCTACACCCCAAAGAAGAGAAGTTTGGGTTTACTTCTACATCCCTCAAACAAGAAGTTTATTTTTGGTTGTGGCATTCTCAAACGGTGAAAGGCACCGTGTGACAACCCGAATATAATTATGATAAATTATATTTAAATCATGCTTACCTTATGTGATATGAAGAATGTGTTATTAGTATATCTAATATTAAATGATTATGTTTAGTCTAATCCTACTTTCATAAATCATGAAATGTCGAGTTATGTACGAACACAAAATTTTGTTATTTTCGATGGAAATGTTCCCATTTAAGACTAGTTTTGACCCTTATAACATTACAGTTGACTTGAGGTGAAAACTATATGATTGTAGATATGTGAGTTAGGGTTGTAACAAAACAAACGGATCATCAAATGGATGCCCGAGTAAAGAGTTATACCGAATTTACGAACAAAGGGCAAAGTTGTCCATTCCCATTAAGTGGTAATTTGTCTTTTATTAAACCAAATGGTTTAATTTGATTGGTTGTCTTGGGAGGAAGCCTTGGCTGACCTTATACCTTTGAAATATCTTTATCCTTCAGCCAAAATCATCCATTAAAGGGTTTCACCTCGAGGAAAGAGAATTAAGGAGTTTGGGAAGGAAAAGTGAGGAGAAAAGGTGTAGAAAAATCCGTGGAAATTACGTATAAGTCCCGAAGGTAATCCTAATTGGAAATCTTGTAATTTATCTTATATTACTGATTTATATGATATAAATCATCAGAGGTTTACGAAAGTTTCATCCCTTTATATGTATGTATGGTTAGATGCAAGTTTATGTTAAGTTGAATGTAGAAACCCTTAAAATTGCTTTGTATTGAAACCCCTTACATTGAAACCTGCATATCTCTTTGTGTGCTTACTGGAATTGATAAATTCCAATTGGATATGAAATTAAACTCATATATTCATATCATATCCGAAAATGAGAATTTATCTCCTTGTGGTTAGGTCGTAATAATGATTTCAAGTTGGTACATGGTTGCTGTTTGTATACTTGATTTCGGTATGCACAACGTTTAGTCAAGATTTTGAGATAGAAAATGAAGTAAAAAAATTATGAAACTTTAATTATGTACTATTAAGTATGTTTACTGAAAATGGGCTAAAAATCATGGAAAGTTATGCTGTAGAAAAATTATGAAAATTCTGGGAATTCGAAGGAACAATAGAGGAGCTTGTAGGGCAGATTTCTTGTATTGTAGAGAAATGGTCATAACATGCTCTAGGAAGCTTGAAAAATTACACCATCACTTGTACTGGATATTATATTCATATATTTTTTCATATTCATAAGGTTGGACCCCTGTATTTGTTCAATTTAGGAATATAGGATGGTTAAGTATGTAAGACAATAATTTCAGGCCATACTGGGTACCCCTTGAATGAATGTTTATATTTCGTCCTTACAAAGGGTACTTTGAGTACATGTTTCATGTATATATACATCGAGGAGTATAATTTCATGTTTACTTGACTTTGGTTATAAATTCCTCATAAGGTATTTCTTACGGTTGAATGTCCGTAACTTTATCAACATGTATATCATTGTTTTGCCTTTACCTATGTTTTATGGAATGTGACTTAATTGGAATTATATTGTTGATGTATAGTCATGAAAAGTTACATAATTATGTTAGGATAATATTTATGATTGAGGTTCAGTACTGATTTAGTTGGATTGACAGGTGTAAGGTCTAATCAACCCAGTTCAGCTCCACCAGAAGGAAACGTGAATACATAGTTGTCAACCAAGGTGAGTATACTCACTAGAAAGAGATATGTGTATCGTGTTGTTGATATGATCAAAATATAATGAATATGAAATTGTTCATTTCGGTTTACCGAAATGGGAGGTTACTCCCCGACCCGGAATGGGGGAGATTTATCTATTAATGATAAGGGGTTACTCCTCGACCAGGAATGGGGGAGAATTGTCTATTTAGACAGGATATGTGAATCATGATTCGGAAAAGTTGGTCATTCATTATGAATGAGCCGGATAAGTTAATACATAAATATATGGAAATGATTTATTGCATTTAAATTTATGCAGTAGTGATGCATTCACTGGGCTATTTTGCTCATGGTTCCTATGTTCACATTTTTCAGGTAACGCGATGTCACTGCCAAATCTAGGAAGTCGGGTTAGGTTAGCCAGGAATGGGAGAAAAAAATATTTTGTTTAAAAGTAAATGATGTAATTAAGTTAAATTTTCCTTCAAGCAATTTTGTATAAGTGTGACTACTCTGATGTTGTAAAAAGGTTTTCAGATATATGAATTTACAATGATGACTCTGAAATTAAAACTCTTGTTTATGGTTTGGTTAAATTAATCATGATTTGAATCACTTTGAATTTCAAACTTAATTATAATTAACTGGGTTGGGGTGTGTCAGCTTTTGGTATCATAGCCTAGGTTTTTGAGGTTCTGGAGTGAGAAGAGTCTAGATTTGGCAGTGAATGTCAGAAATATATTTTATTTGATACTAACAATCATGTTAGAAAAGATATGTATATCCGCATGTTGTTATATCTTTTATTAATTTCAGATATAAGATAATGGAATGAGGGAATATGAATGTGGGAATATAAGATGAGGCTTCAAATATGGCAACAGAAGCGGAGATTGAGCAACCTGTTTATGGAAATGTAGAATCCGAGCAGGAGCAATTGACAGACATGAAAAAAATAGCGCGTGCTATGACTCTAATGGCATAGCAACAAGCTAGATTTATGGCTCATGTGGAAGAACAAAAGACCAGGTAACTGGAGGCATAAGCCTTGGCTAGGGTTGAGGAGGTGATACACCAGGAAGAAATGAGTACTTCACATGAGAAATTTATTAAAATGAACCCACCCTCATTTGAAGGAGCAGTTGATCCAGCATAGGCAGAAGAATGTGTTAAAGAGATTGAACTTATTTTCGGGGTGATTAGAATGCCTGAAAATCAACGAGTGATCTTGCCAATGTACATGCTGAAAGGAGAAGCTAAATATTGGTGGGATGCCACCAAACATTTGTTGATTACTCCAGGAGGTGGTAATGTGATCTCATGGGATTCTTTTATTAAAGCCTTGTTTGATAAGTATTTTCCTCCGATGTATCGAAAAGAAAAGGAGAAAGAATATTCCTGTTGAATCGGGGAAGCATGACTGTTAGGGAATATGAAGCCAAACTTACAGCCTTATCTCGATTTTCTTCGAGGTTTATCCGGAATGAGGAATACATGTGTAGCCTATTTCTTGACGGACTTGAGTTAGTTATTAAATCAAGGTTGTTGGCTTTAGAGACTGTTTAATTATTCAGCCTTGGTGAGTAAAGTCCTGCTGGTAGAAAATGACGTGAATGAAGCAAGAGGGAATCGAGAATGAGGTGTAAAGAGAAGCAGATTCAATCCAAGTTATGAAAAAGGTAGTGATACAGAATATTCAAGACATCGAAGGGAGAAATTTTAGCATGGTAGAGGTATGGGAGGTGGTTCGCAGAAGGATGAGGCTAGTAGTGGAAGAGGCTCAGGAGCTTCAGCGTAAGGAGATTCGAATGTTTGTTTCTTTTGTGGTACATCGGGCCATATAAAAAGAAATTGCCCAAAGTTACATAATATAGAATGTTTTAACTGTCATCAGAAGGGCCATCTGAGAAAGAATTATCTTATGCTATCTAGAGCAGTTTCAGTTAGTAGTGTGGGGCCTCATAAAGGATCATCTCCAGGGAATGCAACCAGGGGAAAGGATATAGGTCAAGCAAGTGGATCAAAGGCAGGAGGAAGAGTGTTTGCGATGACATTGCAAGATGCCCATGCTACACTTGAAGTGGTTACAGGTAAACTTTTTATTGCAAACAAAGATCTATATGCACTCATTGATCCTAGATCTACGCATTCATTTGTGGCATTACACATTGTTTCATATTTGGATAGACCATGTTCATTCCTCAATTGTGCCTTATATATTTCTACCCCAATGGAAAGTGAAATTCTAGTTGAGCATGTTTATAAAGATTGTGTCGTACGAATGGGTAAGCGAGATTTCTATGTTGATTTGATACCGTTGGCCATTCGGGATTTTGATATTATATTGGGTATGGATTGTTTATCATCGTATCATGCTTCCATTGATTGTTTTTGAAAAGAAGTTACATTTTATCTTCCTAGTGAACCCGAGTTCCAGTTTACAGGGGAAAGGAATGTTGTCCCTAATTGCCCTATCTCAGCAATAAAGAGCAGAAAGTTATTGAGTAAGGGTTGAACAGGGTATTTAGCATATGTGGTTGATGTTAGTAAGGAAGCACTTAAAGTTGAAGATATACCAGTGGTTAGAGAATTTTCTGATGTCTTCCCAGACGAATTGCCAGGACTGCCACCCGATAGGGCAGTAGATTTTTCAATTGAATTAATTCCAGGTATTGGTCCGATTTACTTGCTCCTAATAGAATGGCACCAATAGAGTTGAAGGAATTGAAAGTGCAATTACAAGATCTGATAAGCAAAGGGTTCATTCGGCCTAGTGTTTCACCATGGGGAGCCCCAGTGTTATTTGTGAAAAAGAAAGATGGGACAATGCGATTATGTATTGATTATCGACAGTTAAATAAGGTGACCATTAGAAATAAGTACTCTCTACCTCGTATCGATGACTTGTTTGACCAATTACAGGGGGCCACAGTATTTTCGAAGATTGATTTGAGATCGGGTTACCACCAATTGAAGGTAAAGGATAGTGATATTTCCAAAACAGCTTTTCGGACTCGATATGGGCACTATGAGTTTTTGGTGATGCCATTTGGATTAACTAATGCTCCAGCAGTTTTATGGATTTGATGAACCGGGTGTTCCACCCTTTCATTGATTCATTTGTGATTGTATTCATAGACGATGTGTTGATTTACTCGCGTAGCGTGGAGGAACATGAGAAACATTTGAGACTTGTATTGTCGATTTTGAGAGAGAAGAAATTATTTGCTAAATTCAGCAAGTGTGAGTTTTGGTTGAATGAAATTGTGTTTTTAGGGTACGTTGTCTTGGGAAATGGGATTTATGTTGATCCAAAGAAAGTGGAAGCAATTATTGAATGGGAAAGTCCTAAGAATGTGACAGAAATTAGGAGTTTCCTAGGATTAGCAGGTTACTATTGCGGATTCATTAAGGGATTTTCAGTATTAGCATTACCACTGACAAAATTGACTTGTAAAGAAGTGAAGTTTGTATGGATGAAGAATGTGAGAGGAGTTTTAAAGAATTAAAGAATCGGTTGGTTTCAGCCCCTATACTTACTATTCCATGTGGGAATGAGTCTTTTGTGATCTATACAGACGCTTCATTTCAGGGGTTAGGATGTGTTCTTATGCAGAATGGGAAGGTAATAGCATATGCTTCCAGACAATTAAAGACGCATGAACTAAATTACCCTACACATGATTTGGATATAGCAGCCATTATTTTTTCTTTAAAGTTGTGGAGACATTACTTGTATGGAGAAACTTGTGAGATATTTAGAGATCATCAAAGTTTGAAATACTTGTTTACACAAAAAGAACTGAATTTGAGACAAAGGCGTTGGATAGAGCTGATTAAAGACTATGACTGTACCATTCATCATCATCATGGGAAGGCCAATGTAGTAGCAGATGCTTTGAGTAAAAAATCATCAGGGATGCTTGGTTGCATACGGTGTGCCCGTGTTGGAAATATTCTTGACTTGTCATCGATGGGGATTGAATTGAAGTTTTTAAAAAGCGGAGGATTATTAGCACATGTCACAGTGAGACCTTTATTGGCCGAACGCATACGAAATTTGCAAACCAGTGATCCATTCCTTGAGAAGAAGAGACAAGATGACCTGGATGGTAAAGAGAGTGACTTTAAAATTAAGAATGATGAATCGTTGTGTTATAAAAACAGGATTTGTGTACCGAATGATCCACCCTTAAAGAAGGATATATTAGAAGAGGCACATAGTTCTATTGACTCTATGCATCCGGGAGGTACCAAAATGTATAGAGATTTGAAAGAGTATTACTGGTGGAACAATATGAAATGTGAGATTACAGAATTTGTAGCTAAATGTTTAGTATGTCAGCAACTGAAAGTGGAACATCAGAAGCCGGTAGGATTATTGCAGTCATTGCCTATTCCGGAATGGAAATGGGAGCATATAACGATGGATTTTGTTACAGGATTACCACGGTCACCAAAGGGGAATGATTATATTTGGGTGATTGTAGATCGATTGACAAAGTTGACCCATTTTCTTCCAGTTAAGACAACCTACACGGTTGACAAGTATGCACGTATGTACGTTGATGAGATTATCCGTTTACATGGGGAACTAATGTCAATTGTATCAGATAGAGATCCAACGTTCACTTCTAAGTTTTGGCCTCATTTACAGAATGCCATGGGCACAAGTTTGAAGTTCAACACTGCATTTCATCCACAAACCGATGGGCAATCTGAGAGGACGATTCAAATATTAGAAGATATGTTACGAGCATGTGTATTTGACTTCAAGGGCAGTTGGGATGATCATTTTCCATTGATGGAATTCTCATATAATAATAGTTACCAGTCCACCATTGGTATGGCTCCATATGAAGCTTTATATGGGAGGAGATGTAGAACTCCTTTGTGTTGGGATGAAGTAGGTGAAAGGAAACTTTTGGGTCCTTAATTGATAGATATGACAACTGAAAAGATCCAAAATGATTCGGGAATGGATAAAGATAGTGCAAAGCAGAAAAAAAATTTATGCAGATAAGAGGAAGTATCCATTGGAATTTCAGAAGGGTGATTTTGTATTCCTACGTATTTCACCGTGGAAAGGCGTTATGAGATTTGGAAAGAAGGGGAAACTAAGTCCAATATACACTGGACCATATGAGGTGTTGGAAAGAATTGAGAACCTTGCATATAGATTAGCATTACCTCCAGATTTATCCTGTTTGCATGATGTGTTTCACGTATCGATGCTTCGTAAGTATTTGGCGGATCTATCTCATCAGTTGAAAGCTCAACCAATTGAACTGAAGGAAGACTTGTCGTACATCGAGGAACCATTGGAAATTATTGATAGTAAGGAGAAGGTATTGAGGAATAAAGTTATCCACTTAGTTAAAGTTATGTGGATGATCCATGGAGGTAAAGAAGCAACTTGGGAAATGGAGGATAGCATGAAGAAACAGTATCCCCATTTGTTTGGCAAGTGACCTTTATATTAAATTTCAGGGACGAAATTTTCTAAGGTGGGTGAGTTGTGACAACCTGAATATAATTATGATAAATTATATTTAAATCATGCTTACCTTATGTGATATGAAGAATGTGTTATTAGTATATCTAATATTAAATGCTTATGTTTAGTCTAATCCTACTTTCATAAATCATGAAATGTCGAGTTATGTACGAACACAAAATTTTGTTATTTTCGATAGAAATGTTCCCGTTTAAGACTAGTTTTGACCCTTATAACATTACAGTTGACTTTAGGTGAAAACTATATGATTGTAGATATGTGAGTTAGGGTTGAAACACAATAAACGGATCATCAAATGGATGCCTGAGTAAAGAGTTATACCGAATTTAAGAACAAAGGAAAAAGTTGTTCATTCCCTTTAAGTGGTAATTTGTCTTTTCTTAAACCAAATGGTTTAATTTGATTTGTTGGCTTGGGAGGAAGCCTTGGCCGACCTGATACCTTTGAAATAGCTTTATCCTTCAGCCAAAATCAGCCATGAAAGGGTTTCACCTTGAGGAAAAAGAATTAGGGAGTTTAGGAAGGAAAAGTGAGGAGAAAAGGTGTAGAAAAATCCGTGGAAGTTACGTATAAGTCCCGAAGGTAATCCTAATTGTAAATCTTGTCATTTATCTTATATTACTGATTTATATGATATAAATCATCATAGGTTTGATAAAGTTTCATCCCTTTATATGTATGTATGGTTAGATGCAAGTTTATGTTAAGTTGAATGTAGAAACCCTTAAAATTGCTTTGTATTGAAACCCCTTGCATTGAAACCTTCATATCTCTGTGTGTGCTTACTGGAATTGAGAAATTCCAATTGGATATGAAATTAAACTCATATACTCATATCATATCCAAAAATTAGAATTTATCTCCTTTTGGTTAGGTCGTAATAATGATTTCAAGTTGGTACATGGTTGCTGTTTGTATACTTGATTTCGGTATGCACTATGTTTAGTCGAGATTTTGAGATAGAAACTGAAGTCAAAAAATTATGAAACTTTAATTATGTACTATTAAGTATGTGTACTGAAAATGGTTGAAAATCATGGAAAGTTATGCTGTAGAAAAATTATGAAAATTTTGGGAATTCGAAGGAACAATAGAGAAGCTTATAGGGCAGATTTCTTGTGTTGTAGAGAAATGGTCATAACTTGCCCTAGGAAGCTTGAAAAATTACACTGTCACTTGTACTGGATATTATATTCATATATTTTTTCATATCGATAAGGTTGTACCCCTGTATTTGTACAATTTAGGAATATAGGATGGTTAAGTATGTAAGACAATAATTTCAGGCCATACTGGGTACCCCTTGAATGAATGTTTGTATTTCGTCCTTACAAAGGGTACTTTGAGTACATGTTTCATGTCTATATACATTGAGGAGTATAATTTCATGTTTACTTGACTTTGTTTATAAATTCCTCATAAGGTATTTCCTACGGTTGAATTTACGTAACTTTATCAACATGTATATCATTGTTATGCCTTTACCTATGTTTTATGGAATGTGACTTAATTGGAATTATATTGTTGATGTATAGTCATGGAAAGTTACATAATTATGTTAGGATAATATTTATGATTGAGGTTCAGTACTGATTTAGTTGGATTGACAGGTGTAAGGTCTAATCAACCCAGTTCAGCTCCACCAGAAGGAAACGTGAATACATAGTTGTCAACCAAGGTGAGTGTACTCACTAGAAAGAGATATGTGTATCGTGTTGTTGATATGATCAAAATATAATGAATATGAAATTGTTCATTTTGGTTTAACAAAATATGAGGTTACTCCCCGACCCGGAATGGGGGAGATTTATCTATTAATGATAAGGGGTTACTCCTCGACCAGGAATGGGGGAGAATTATCTATTTAGACAGGATATGTGAATTATGATTCGAAAAAGTTGGTCATTCATTATGAATGAGCCGGATAAGTTAATACATAATTATATGGACATGGTTTATTGCATTTAAATTTATGCAGTAGTATAGTAGTGATGCATTCACTGGGCTATTTTGCTCATGGTTCCTATGTTCACATTTTTCAGGTAACGCGATGTCACTGCCAAATCTAGGAAGTCGGGTTGGGTTAGCCAGGAATGGGAGAAAGAAATATTTTGTTTAAATGTAAATGATGTAATTAAGTTAAATTTTCCTTCTAGCAAGTTTGTATAAGTGTGGCTACTCTGATGTTGTAAAAAGGTTTTCAGATATATGGATTTACAATGATGACTCTGAAATTAAAACTCTTGTTTATGGTTTGGTTAAATTAATCATGGTTTGACTCACTTTGACTTTCAAACTTAATTATAAGTAATTGGGTTGGGGTGTGTCACACCGTGTGTGGTTGATGGGTTCCTAAAGCTTCATTGGTGGATTTCAAAGTTCCGATGGATTTCGGAATTATCGGCTAAGCAGAGATAGATGGAAGAAGATGCGTCGGGGCTTGAAGGGAGTCGAGTCTAGTGTAGTAAGTCATCTTTCTTGTAATTATAATCCCGTACTTAGTGGACTTAAGGCTAGGGTCGTCCGAGGTTTTTTCCCGTTGTGGGTTTTCCTCGTACATCGCGGTGTAGTGGTTTGTTTATTTTATCTTTTGCAAAATCTCATTAGATGCATGCTTAGGTAAAAAGATAAAATTGGAATATTTAATTTGCTGCTAATTTAATTTGGGTAAATATTAATTTAATTCAAGGCATTTATTTTATTGGATAAAATTTGGTTTGGCCTATGTAGAAAAATGAATTAATCTTATTAGGCAAATTTGTAGGACTTGGGTTAAATTGAATTTTTGGGCTTAAAGTAAAAAATTCACAAATTTGATTTTTAGTATAATTTTAATTTTGAGAAAATTAAAATTTGTAATACGTTTGTTTTAATTTGTGAAGAAATTAATTTTAGTTTATGTAGTTGTTTTGTTAAACCATCTCTATTCCGCACTTATAGGAAATTAATGTGAATGTTTTAAAAATAGGGGGTCGTGTTTCTGTTCCTTTTGCCAAAAGTGTGATAACGCCAAAAATTTTCTACTATCCATATAATATCAGGGATTATCATAATTCGCATCACTTATCCTTGGTTATTTGCTATTTGGGAAATAGACTTGGCTGGTCCATTACCGACCACCAAAGAAAGGTTCAAGTATTTGATTGTATCAATGGATTACTTTACCAAATGGATGGAACCTCAGACTTTGGTTCATATCCTCATCAGAGGGTTTTTCAGTTCATATGGAAACATATCATATGTCGCTATGGCATGCCTTATGCTTTCATCATTGATCATCTTACCCGGTTTGATAATGATAAGTCTGAGGAATATTAGATCTGGTCTAGAATTCACAATCTTCATTTATCACCTGGACATCCACAATGTAATGGTCAGACAAAGATTACTAAAAGACTCTTCTTGATGGGTTAAGGAAAATGTTTGATGATGCTAAAGAAAACTGGATCAATGAGATGCATAGTGTCCTTTGGGCCTATAGGACTACACCAAGAACAGTAATAGGTGAGACTCCGTACATACTCTCTTTTGGCACTCAGGCAGTGGTTCAAGATAAAATTGGTCTGCTGACTCATAAAGTGCTGAATTTTAACTCCCCCCAAAGTAATCACTTGAGGCGACTAGATCTAGACATGGTTGAAGAAGTCAGAGAGGACGCTGCAATTTGGATGGTTGCTTATCAACAAGGAACTGATAAGTTCTATAATTAGAGATTCAAGATAACCAAATTAAAGCAGGGAGATTGATTAAGGGTAAAAAGTAACGCGTGTAAATCACCGATCGTTGTTTTCTGTTCACCGCATTAATACAAAAACCTAAACTTATGACTACACTGAAAAAGGGAGTATAGCGGCCAAGCCCGGGTATCGAAAAATCCACAAAGGCGAGTTGCTAGAATTTAATAGACGTAATACTCATAAAATAAAAGTTTAAAAGATAATAGTTAACAAAATAAAAGATAAATAAAGGAAAAGATTATACTAGGCGAGAGTGTATTTAAACTAAATTAACAAACGAACAAAAAATATAGGCTGTGTCGAATATCCCTCACCCCGAGTTAATTAGTATAAAATAGTTACATGGGTCGACGAGTTATTAAGATTGCGTCTTGTTTCATCAATTAATTAAATCAAGAGTTGTCACACCCCTAAATTCTCATTCAAGACTAATATGATTTTGGCGTCAACAAATATCCCGAAAATTACGCACGCAAGGTCGTAAATACGGGCATACATGATATACCTAGTTAAATCTCCTAGGCATAATAACTAGAACAACACACCCAAAATATATACGTAAACTTCATCACCAAAGCAAAGCAATGCGTCAACCCTAGGTGAGTTCAATCCGACACAACCTAATTTAAATCATCCCCTAGGCATATTAAATGACATTAAATAAATTAACTAATTAATTAAAGCACAACTAATTAATTAAAGCTACAACAAATAATTCAATTAACACTACAAATTAAACTAGGCTTGGAAATATATGGAAAGCATGAAAATCTAGGCTAGAAAGCTTTAAGTAGGCAAAAGAGACACTAAATAGTGTCCACTTATATTAATGGGTGTCAAACCACCAAGAAAATGGAGGAGAGGGGTGTTCTCCACATAAATCCCCAAAAATGGCACAAACCCTAACTAAACTAAGAGAGAGGGAGAAACTAGATTAAAAAAAAAACTAGAAATCATACAAAAATAACTAAAGTTTTGTATTTATACTAAGTGGGGAAAAGGAAATAAAAGAAAAATAAATAATAAAAGGAAAAGGGTTAGGTTGTAATTAAACAATAAAAGAAATAAGAAAAAGAAATAAAAAAGAAAAAAGAGGGCCACAATAAAAATCTCGGCCAAAATAGCAGAACACCGGTCGAACGCGGCTTGGGTCAGTCGACCGCGCGTAAAGGGAGGAGCACACTGGATTAAACGCAAGGAAAAAACCCATTTCCCGATCGACCGCGATGGCTGGGCTGGTCGACCGCGCCTGCTGGGACAGCCCACCAATCTCTTTGTTGTGCACACAACAATCCACCAAATGCCAAATACCCAAATGGGTATAGCCGAGACTACCATACCTCCATTGATGCCAACCCGAGATAAGCAGCTATTATGGTTCCGACCTACAATGTTGATGTGTGTGGCGAAAAATGAAACCTCCATCTCCAAAAATGCCAACAACCCAACTCCATCAAAAATGGCCAAAGCCTCGAAATGTCGAAGTGGGTACTCCAAAAACCCGAGCCAACTAATCCACAACTAGTTCCACACACGACCCAAGATCTAATTTCAGACAAAAGGCTTCAAGTTGGGATGAACCTAGAACCAGAGCACAAACACGAGCCAAAGAAAAATCGTCCATGGAAGCTTGCTATAAATGAAAGAGAAAAGGATATAGATGGAATTATTAATTGTTAATGAATAAATAAAATAATAATAAAATTAACTTATAATTCTTTCCCGATTAAAGGTCTGTGTTTCCTTCGTTTGGACTCCGATTTGAGCACCATTCATAGCTACGCGAAGCTTGGACCGAGGGCTACAACTTTTGTGGAGACTTTGGTCAAAAATACCAAAGTCTGAAATTGTGAAAATGCCCCTGAACGTGCAAATCGCGATGAAACTTTATCGGAACATGCTCAAACTTCATACTAAGCACCATAATACCTATAAAAGCTCAATAATACCTCAAATGACATGTTAGCATATAAAACGGAGGTTGTCTGATTGATGACCATATTTATAGCAATTACGGTACCCAAGGGGGTTAAAATGCTTAAGTTCGAGGGTATAAATATGCAATATTCGATACGAATCAGAGATCTTGTACTTAAGAAGTAATCCATAAGAACTAAAGTTTCAGTGAAATTGGCATGGTCCATATCGTAACTCGGTTGTTATCCGACCAGGAACATATAGCCTAAAAATAATGGAAGGATAAAAATTTAAGAATCCCAGCAACACCAATCACATTTACAAATATTATCAGTAATTTTACTTTAATGTAATCGATCATTTTGTTTAATGAAGTTACAATTTTCTACCAATTATACTTCCTTTTTATGTTTTCTTTCGGAGTATGGTGATATGATGCCACCAGTAACTAAATTTTCTAAGTCTTAATTCAAACCTTTTCAACTATAAAAAAGTTAAGTTTGGAAGTTTTAATATTTCAAACTTTTCCAACTTCAAACTTTTCCAATTGGAAAAAAGTTTAGTTTGGAAGTCTTTCTAATTCAAACTTTTCCAACTTCAAAAATGTTTAGTCTGGGAATATTTCCAAACTTTATGTTTGATTCTTTCTTTGACCAATCAAGAATAAGAATTCAGCAAAGCTTCATGTATGACTTAAAGTTAAACACAAATGGTTTTACCTAACCGAGTTATACACATGAATAAATATCATTCCTAACACACTTGGTCTCCAATTATAACTAATGCAAAAATTAGTTCAACAAAAGTACTTACAGTTTTATCTATATGCATTAGTCGAATCTAAGGCATTAAAAATAGATTCAACCATGAATAAAGTATTTATCATTTAAAAAGATTACTTAGTCAGCAACCTAATTAACTATCCATAAGACAGATTACCTAGTCAGCGTGTTAATTAAAATTTATTCATCAGCTTAAGTAAATATGAAAATGATTCAACATCATTCACATTGAAAAATAACATCATTTCTAAATATTTGGCATTGCAATACACCAACCAAAAATCAATCTTATCCTACAGAGCGTTTTCCTTTAGCTTTGCTCATTCCAGCAGGAGGCTCATCAACGGTACTCAGTAAAGTTGTAGATCTAAAATCTCTTATCCTGGTATGTCTATAACTGCTCGGCTGATCCAGTAGATGTTAGGGGCGAGCATATTTATCATCCACTTCAAGGCCATAATCTCTAATATATTTTTTGACTAAGCTCTGAGGAATTGCATCAGTTAGAATCCAATTAACATCAATTTTAAAACCTAGATCAGGATAATCCAACATTCTTGGATCATATCGGGACCATAATTCATTACCCCTAGGTATCTTCAATAGCCCAAAAAGTTCAACCAACTCCATTTATACATATCCGACCTAACATGCTCCATGTGTTTGTCCAAATAAGTTAAGGCTTCATTATACATGTCCATCCAGATAGCCTTGGATTGCTTGTGAAAGTGGAAAGTTAGTCATTCCACCCTATCTTGGAGTTTTTTAATGCCCTTAACCTTCTCCTATAGTAGACCAGCTTGGTCGGATAAAGTTTTCTTAGTTATTTCTTCATCTACTAATGGTCGAGCAACTATGAATTTCCTAGAAGACTAGCCAGATTTGGTTTTTATTTTCTTCAAAGCCTCTAATTCCTCCAGATGTCTGGCATTTTCCATATCCAAGAATGAGACACCTTAATTTGTCCCTGTGTCTGCTATTTTCTTCAAGATATTAAGCTCACTCCTCAAAATATTATTTTCTTTCTCCAGGAGTGCAGTAATCTTTTGGGAATTTCTAGTTTCTTTATTCAACACCATCTCCTTTTTATTTATAGCAGAAGTTATATCCTGTAATTTTTGTCAAAACCCCAACCAGCACTTAGGGCTTCATACTTATCTTCATAATCTGAATGAAGCAATGCCAGGGAAAGTTTATGGTCCTCTTGCAGGTGTTCAATCATTTTATAATAAGCAACGTTGTTCGCCATCGCTCTATCCAGAAGACAATAAAGATGGACATAGGCATATTTCACTTGGTAGGAATCATCTGAGCCGAGCAACAGCACAAAATCTTCTTTAGTTAAAGGCACATAACTAGCCTTAAGAATATTCTTGCATTGCCTCAAAAGGTTGGATTTATCCGAAACTATAAAATCTTTCATGACATCAAACTAGAAATTTACAAGTATAAGTATATAAGCCCGACCAAGGAAAATAAATAATATTGATCAAACAAGTAATCAACATTAGAGAAAAGTTGAAAATATTGAACAAAACTATTTTATTTCATTTATAAGTTAGTGGTTATAGAGATGATTCCATTATGAAGGAAAAGAAGAAGAAATGAAAAATACACAAAAGAAAAAAGAAAAAAACTAGTTGAAAGGAGCTAAACATTCTCCTTCTCCTTGGCCTTGTCTTGGTCAGTAGGAGGAAGGTCGGAAGTATCTTCAAACACTATTGAAGATTCCCTAGAACCCTCTTCATCATCAAAATCCTCATCTAAGTTAGGAGAAGTTCCTAGGTCATGTCTCTCAAAATAATTCAGAGTTTATTTGGGTGTCGACCTCGTTTAGGGCATCCAACCATCACTCCTTGTAGGAAATATTCTTGGCATACTCTATGTGAATGGATGCAGTAGCAAAAGCTTTATCACAACCTTTATTAGTAACCTCCTCTTTATCCTTCTTGCTCTTGGCCCTCAGATCAAGGTTCTTAATAGTTAGGTTGGAGGACTTGCCTTTAGCAACCTTTACCCTGCTCTCAGTTTCTATCAGCTTCTAAAGGTCAACATGTCATTGGCATCCTTTTATTGGTCCTCTGTTGCCTTTGCCCTATCCTTGGCAGCCTTAACCTTGTACTGTCAAGTTTTTTTTCTCTCTTTCTCTAAGGCATCCCTAGAGCCCTCTAAGGATTTCTATAAACTCTCAAAACCATCCTCCACATCAACCAAGGAAGCGTTTAGGTTGTAATCTTTCTCCAGTATCTGGTTATAATCTACCAAGAAATACAAAAGAGTAAGTATACTACATCAATACATAAAAATATATTAAACATTATTAAAAATAAACAGAGGCGCTATGATCTTACCAATGCCAAATTTTGACTAACCCTATCAACTAGTCGGGTGATGGTCATGGGGGCTGTTGCCAAACTATCTGTTAGAAGAGTACCAACCTTTATCAAATCCATGGCCAAGTCTAAGTTCATCATCATAAAGGCATCTTTAATTTTGCCTTGCTCGACAGATTACTTCTTGGCTAACTCTTGGCAGCTGGGTAAACCTTTCTTCAACCTCTTGGATTAAGGTTCAATGACTTGGTCTCCTTTAGTAGTGAGGACTTTAGGCCTCTTGGCGATCGGGTAAAACTTTCTTCAACCTTTTGGATTAAGGTTCAACAACTTGGGCCTCTTATCCGCTGCAGTGCTCTTTTTAGAAGGAGGGTGAGGAGATCCAGATACAACCTATAAAATCAGGATCTTTCTTTTTTCCATCTCTGTAGTAGGCGAAGTGGGAATGGTAGTGATGTTAAGGGACTTAAAGTAAAAAGAAGTTCCTTCTTGAAGAAGCTCTACTCCATCCGATTCAGCAGCAGAAGAAGTGGACACTGGTTCCTCGTCTAAGTTAATGGGTGATTGAGGTAAAATAATAGAAGGTCGGGAAATAAAGGAGGTGACAACACTTTTGTATTCTAGAAAGAAAAAAGTTACTCAAAGATGCACCTCTCATGCTCTTTGATGGATAGCCCACAAATACTTAAGGTCATCAATATTTACCTCACTCTTCTTTGGCATTTATTTTTGCTTTCCTCTACACAGAAAAATAAATAAGTTAGTTGAAAAAGCTTTAAACCGTTGAAAAGCAAGTGAAAAATTGAAAAGTAAAAGCATAACCTATGCCACACCCTTCCAGGGGCAATTAGGACCAGTTTATGTTACCCCTCATGAAGGGAGCATGCTGCCAATTCTTCACTATAACACCATCATCCCAGTAGTCATTGTTGGAACCTAAAAAGTTAACCACCAATTTCATATTGGCCTGCCTAGTCTTTAGATAATAAGTACTATCACCAATGTCCCCCCACTTATAATAGAATATCACTTTCGGAATCCCATTATGAATCCTATGAATTTCATTTAGCCTATTCACCATATTTAAGATCCTCCATGTATTGGGGGAGACTCTCGTTGTGACAATGTCAAAATACTAATAAAATTTTAAAAAAAGGTGGGTTTGGGGGGAAGGTGATACCACACTCAACAATGAACAAAGTGGGAATCCAAGGACCCTCAACTAACGATTACACATCAATAGGTCCAATAGAAATTTCTAAACCTACCCACTAGGAATTTTCCTTTTTACCCTAAACACCTCTGAAGAAGTTTCATCTACGATGTACACCATAACTGAAAGATAAAAAAATCAAAGAAGAAAAAGTGAGAGCTTACAGAGATTGAAAAAATTGAGAAGTAGCAAAGACGGAGGATAAAAGCTTGAGAAGAAAAACTTGAGAAGAAAGGAAAATCTAATTGAAGAAAGTTTAAGGTAAAGAGAAATTGAGGGAAACCTCCGTCCTTTTATAGGTTACCTAAAAAATAGAAACGAAATGATTAACTGTGATAACGGATTGAGTATCTCTCTTTCGGTAGTTGGTTTAACTGTTTGTGATCAAACATTTGAACTTTCGGTAGTCACACGCATCCCAAAATATAAAAAGACCAACATACCCTTTGGAGGTTTGCTAAAGTTTTAATTATTCATAAAAATTCCGTTACATAAATAGTGGTAAAATTTTACAAGTCCAAGAGGTCAACAGCCGACCAACTCTTAGATATTATGCCGAGCAAAATTTGGAACAAATACTTCATACTTTCGATCGATCATTAATCATGGAGCATTAAGGCTTTTTTTGTATGTAAAAATGACTCTCCTACGTAAAATAATGAAAATTAAACACGTCTTACTACGTGGCTACCCAGCCATCTTGATCAGCTCTAGAAACACTTAGTCGTTTGGCATGTTGACCAACACTAACAATGTGAATCATCAATAATAGTAAAGGTTAGTCAAGTGGAATAGCAACCAATACTGAATATTAAGATTCCTATTTATTGTATACAAATACAAATGCTTGGAAATATAAAGGCAATCCATCTCTTGGGTTCCTAACCAGTATAAATGCATGATTTCCCTTAGCTCAAGGGGACGATTCAACCAAGCACAAGCACACTCCATACTGAGCTATTGTAATCACCTGAAATAATACCAATAGTGGATGTAGGCTCTTCTTATAGTTGAACCACTTTAAAAATCGTATTTCTTATGTATTTTTCTGGATTGTTTATCTTTATTTATCTATGATTATAAATTAGGACCCCATCCATTTTTAGACATCAACAATTATATATGCTTGTGTTGCCGAGTTATTTATTATTGCATGTTTCACTTCACATCATTGCATGGTATTACTTGTTTTCTTTATGATTACATGTGTTACATTTATGGAGAGTATTGTTATTGTGCGCTTTATTCTTTGTCTATTTCGAAAGAAAAAGGGGGAGAAAAGGTATTTAACTCTAAATTAGGGGAGATTAATTACCTTAGTGGGAGAGGTCCTATCTTAGGAGGATATTGGTAGAAAAAAGGGGAGGGTTTTTCATATGAAAATTTATATTTTAATATTCAAGTTACATTTGAAAAATGTGTTTAAGTGTGCAGGTTTAGCCATGATGCGCCAACATTTCACAAGATGCAAAGATACTCATATTTGTATCGGTCAAGCGTCTATACTTTTTTCTTTTGGGGTTAGGATTGAGTCTTAGTTACTTAATGACCCAGTAGAGTTTTTGTTTTTGAGTTTTGAACCAAAATAGCCAAAGGGGAAGATTTGTAAGGATAAATTTTCAAATCGAGTCAATTTTTATGTATTCTCTTAATTTTGTGTTTGGACAAAACCTGTTTGAGTCATGGGTTGTTAGGATTTTAGTTGTTTGTCCTTAAATCTTGTCACTACAACAAAATGTGCCTTTAGTACTGGTATTTTACCGTTAATACAAAAATTAGTAATGGAATTTTTTCGTTAGAAAAAAGGTGTGGGACACAAAATTAGTAACAAAATTTCACCGTTACTATACATAACGGTAAAATTCCGTTACTAATTCTAAATTTACTAACAGTATTTTACTATTACCAATTCTGATTTAGTAACGGATATTTGCGTTACTTTTTTAACATTATTTCACCACTTTTTCTGATTTTGTAACAGTAAACTTCCGAGAGTAATATTAGTACATATTTAAAAAAAATCAAGATCCAATATCCTGAATTTAAACAAATTCAATTGTTCTTACAACACTATTCAAATCATAAGAACATATAGAAAAAAGTCCATTATTGCCACACTATACAAACCATAAGAATATATACAAAAATAGTTCACATAAACAAGGGCATTATATTCAATAATTATATTTTATATAAGCATCCACTCTTTATTTACAAAAGAAATTTAAACCAAGCAAATTAAACATACTAATACAATCACCCGAAAAGTTACAATATTTTCATAAATGAATCCAATATAACATCCTTATATAATCATCCCGAATTGAGATGTTTTAATATTACAACCGTCAAATGAAATATAAAACAGAGGTCCGTCAACTCTATCTTTAAATCTTCATCAATGGAGAACAACCATATTGCTTTGCCTCCACCTCGACCTCCATCTATGACAATCATCAGATGTTAAAGATTATTGCAACAAGGTGGCATAAGAAAATTTTAACTAAAGAATATGGGGAACTATATTAGTCTCTCTTAAATATAAAGCCACCTTGTGGGATTAGAACATACCCTATTAAAATCAAGTTTTCATCATAATGATTCCAGTCAACACAGTGAACTTTGGCATTATGAGCCTTTACAACCTATTCACGAATATTAAAAATCATCAATTCAACATCAATAATAGAAACTGATTTTCCATTATAGGAAAATATGCAGTTAAGAAACAAGTAGAAAAGAAGTGAACAAGATTCAAACAATTAGAGGAGTAGGAGCACGGACAGTACAGTGATGCACAAAATAAGTTTGTTCAAGACAAACATTAACAAATCCTTTTCCAACAAACGAGGTCAAGAAACTAAGGAAAAGATCAAGAGAAAAATGAAAACTGTACACCCACTCGCATACAAAAAAATTATGATCAACAAACCATCAAGTTTGAATCTAGATTATACTACGAGTCTTGGAGTATTTTGGAAAAAACTAAATGCAAGGCTAAAATTAAGGGGAGAGCTTAGCATCAGTTTACTAAATAAATGCAGAGCTATCCCACCCAAAACAAATAAATTTTAAGGATATTAAGTTAGATAAATCTGCTAAATTTTAAAAGATGTTTTTGAAATTTATTTATCTACTTTTTTAAGGATATTAAAAAGTAAGACTAGGTGACCTACCAATCCTCAAGACTAATAAACATCAGGAAGCTGTAGACCCACACTTGTAGAAAATTTTCCAAGTACTTTTTTCATTTCATCAGTTCTATACACCGTGGTGTTATAAGAGAAAAGCAAGTCTTGCAGTCACAAGCAATTCAACATCGCATTATTTTAAAAATGAGTATCCAGACATCATTTTATGGTATAGTTTCCGATGATTCAAGAAATCGTCCATAAGGCGTTCTCATATCAGCAAGTCAAGAGTAAAGTGTGTAATAAGTAAGTAATGCGAGTAAATAAAGAGAAGACAAGATATAGAGTGGTTCAGCCTTTAAAATAGGCCTACATCCACTGTGTTGCCCCGCTCTCATTATATGCGTTGCATTGTACAATATAATCATGCCTAAAGAGCCGTACAAGAATGAGAATAAAGGAGTATACATGATGACTAAGGATTCCGGTGTGCTGAGGAGGTAGCTGCGATGTGGATGAACAGTACAACTGTGCCCTGATGTTGTGTAGAGAGAGTCGGTATTTTAGAACCTACCTGGGCGTGTGTGGAATCCATCCTCTTATTTCGAGGTGTGGTCCTCTATTTATAAAAGGTATGTGTGTTGTGTCCTGTGGCGCTGGAGGTAGAGCTGTCGCGTCCTGTACAGAGTAGTGCCGCGGCTTCTTCTTAGGGAATAATTACTACGTGTCCAGCCTTATAATAAACAGGGCCGCACCCTGTGCTTGCCATCTCCGTGGCGTCTTGATGGGGGCTGCGCCCTTTGATGAGGGTGGCCGCGACCTTTGATGAGGAGGGTCGCGCCCTATGTTCTGTAGATCCGTGGCATCTCAGCATTTGTATTATAGAATACTATCTGCGGCAGGGCGCTATATCTGTACTATCAATAAGCCCCTAAGCCGTGGTTCCAAGAGAATTCAATTGGGGCCGCAGCTTAGACCAGTATGCTTAGGTGTCGCGGTTCTACCAAAGCGACAATTCGTCTTCCGCACTCTCTTATATAAATTATTTTTGGCCGTGGACTTCATTACGTTTGCAAAAACTTTGAGAGCAAATTACGAGTGAATTATGTTCTTCCTCTCTTGCGTATTCCGGTGACCCTCCAAGGCTGCGTGTGGTTGTGCTAGGTGGTTTGAAGCTGAGCATTCCTGACTTCTTCATTTTACAGGTAACTTTTTCAATCAATCATCCTTTTTAATCAACTTCGTAGCTTATATTTCTTTAATAATCAAACACACAAGCTTCTTCATTGCTTGATAGGATTTTAGGGTTTTAATTGAACTTTCATCACCCTAGAATCAAACACACGTACGATAAAATAATTACTTGAATCCATCTTCGTATGTTGAATCCCATGAAATCATATAATGGTTATTGCTATTCATGATGTTCTTGATATAAATTCTTCATATTCTAGGTGTTGGATCTTAAAAATGGCTAAACAACAGTTACTTAACTGTTTGAGAAAGAGGTCGCGGCATGATAGGAATTGATAATACATTCTCCTGAATTGTCCTTATTTGCGTCGTACTGTGCCAAATGGCCGCGGTCCCTTAAATTATGGGATTTTTCATCCGAGGCACTTTGATGCATATCCACGTATTCTGCCGCGGCGGTGGAGTCTTTTAAGGCTCTGAATCACCACCCTTGTAGTTTCGAACAACCTTCAAACTTTTATGAACCAAATACACATCCATGTTAAATAACTATAATTGCTACTAGAATCTCTTGAATCGTCTTTTAGCAAATTTAGGATAGTATCTCTTAAACCAATTTGAGCCTATATCCGCGGTAGTATATGTTCCCCTGCTGATAAAGTGGGTGGCCGCGGCTAGTAGGGCCAGAGGACGACCCCTTAGGGAAATAATTCCAAAAAATTCTTATAAATAATCTTTTCGCGGCTACTTGAAGTCTTTTCCAAACCATAATGGTTGCGACGCCTAACTGCGAACTCTTCTTTTCAGATATTGCTGCAGCCATATGAGCTTTGACCCAGACGAGTTCCTGAGAGGGTTTTAGGCAAAGGGCTTTGGGATCTATCCTCCTGAACTCACTTCTGTGCCCCCTCTAAGAACAATAGGGCTTTGCAAACTAAAGGATTGCCCAAACTGCATAATAATAGACTCAGACTCCGCGGGATCTACGTGTGGGAAGGATTTTCAAGCCACGCAGATGGAAGAAGAAGCCAACTCAACTAACTATCCAGTGGGTGCAGGAGATGATGCCGCGAAAGTTAGAGATAACCCAGCTGGTACATCGGGGAGGGCTGAGAGACCCTTAGCTACACTTGATATCCATAGCGCCATGACCCAAGACTGGGTTGAGCAGGTGGCTCAGGCCTTCGAATTTTTAGAAAATTTTATGTGCTCGGCACCTGCCGCGAATCAAAGACCTTGCACGGTTCTGGCCAATGGAGTTTTCTTCCCACTCCATGCCTTAATTTAGGGGATGCGGCTGCCTGTTCCTGTTCCCATCCGTCACCTTTTTTAGACAATTAAACTGGACCAAGCCTAGTTAGATCATAATGGCTAGAGAGCCATTCTTGTCGCGGTTATCCTTTGGGAGAACCTATTCAAAAAGGACATCACTCCCGAAGAATTCTTTCACTTCTACCGCCCAAAGGAGAACTCAGTGAAGTTCGCGGGTTACTACTACTTCTTTGTCCGCGACAGGGACGAGACCCTTTATACTGGGAGGCCGAATAGTGTGAAGAACTGGAAGGGGAAAATTTTTTACATCTCTGGAGAAGGCAGGGAGATTCACCCCGAGGATAATGAGAGGGAAAGGTCATATAGAATGCCGCGACAATGGGTGTCTCCCTCTAAATTAGGTAGTAAGACTATAGTTGCGTCCTTTCTTCATATTTTGTATATTAACTTCCACTAACCTTTAAGTTGTCTTTTCTGCAGTTCTTGATAATTTGCATTTGAACAAGCGGCAGGAGAAGAGAGTAACTGAGGTCGCGACAGTTCCAGCTGAACATAAAAAGTTCAGCACACTCGTCACATCAACGACCATATTCGAAGCATGGTTTTTCCCAAACAAGTCCATTCCTCAACAGATGGCTGCGAAAGGTAATCTCCTGACCGTCATAACTTTACTGCACAGTAACTTATGCTCCAAAATTCCATTTCTAATATTTGTTGTTGCTTTTTCAGGTGAGGAAGTTGGCAGGGAATTGCTGGCCGCGCAATTGGCAGAAATGGACGAGGACGCAGTCGTCCTAAACAACACTGCGCGAAGCAGAAAGAGAAAAAGGTCTAAAGCCAAGGCACCTACCGCGATGTGACACCCCGGATAATTAAATACCGGGTAGCTACTCCTTTATTAAATTAATTCAAAATGCCAAGTTGGTTCAGTTAATAGCATCACTATCGAAAACATTTAATGATTAATAACCACCTAGTATTTAAAAAGTAAGTTGTCAAATTTTAAATTAAATCTGATTAACATGCAATCAAAGAATTATGAAAAAATAACATAACCATTCACCATAAAGAAGCAATAGAATAACCAACAAATAATAATAAGTCTGGAGGAAATACTCCTCACAACAATCCCACAACTGAAATCAAAAGAACAGTGTACCCTCAATTAATGACATGCCAAAATCTGAATAACTGAAATATGAAATGTCTCTAAATAGAAATGGGCGACATGCCCTACAAATGATGAAACTGAATCTAGAGTCAAGACTAGAAAAGGAGGTGTCTACTATCAAGGCCTTGTAACTTCCACAACAGCTACAGCTCGTCACCTGAATGTAAATACTATGCATGGTGTCCTTGTGACTGGGCACCTAAAAGGTTTTTACAAAAAAAAATAGATTTGAAAGCAAACGGGTCAGAGCCCGAAAGTGGAGAGTATTTTAAAAACATCAAGTGCTTTAATAAAATTAAAACAATGAATGAAAAATACATGTTAGGACGTGCACTCACATGAGCTCCTCACCTCTCAACTAATGTGCACTCTTAACGCATCCATAGCCCGTACTAGTTATGCTACTAACTAACTAGTCTAATACAAAACCTGGCTTCACTTTATAGGTTTAAGGGTTTATTCATGTCATTAAAGTATACCCTGTATGTGCCTTAATTCCCTAATAACAACCTTTTATTATGTGGAGTTCTCATTTTAATCTCTATTAAAATAGCACAAGTATACACATTGTTACTTTACTAAGTATTTCATTGAACATTAGTCGTATATTATTCACATCATAAATATACATTATAGGCACCACTAGTCTAGGCTACGGTGCACATACTCTGCTATCTCATCCCGGTACATCACGTACATAAGGATTACAAATTCCGAATCTCTCAGGAATTGTTAGAATAAGCACAACACACAAAAATGGAGGCGAACATAATTCAACATATCCACGGGTCACGTACATACCTACGCTCCATAGTCAGCTGACTTATTAACTCACAAATAAGTCATTGTAGTATTATGTTCTTAAGGTACCAATCTAAATCCCCCCGTAGGCACACAAAGATTAGTTGGCCCAACACGAACGACGACCTCCATGATAGCAAGTATGGTAGGTATGTCATACACATAAGTCATATACTAAGCATTCACACGTCTTAGATATCTTAATATTAATAAAGGTATATTCTACATCCCTATACCATTATTCCAATTTTATGCATTTTAAGTCTTCCGATAATATATAATGTAGACTGTCGACACATCTCACATCCTAGTTTCTTATACTTAAAATATATCTCAAAGAGGTTACTAAGTCTCCTATTATTTCCACATTTAATTTCATTATTCTTAAGGTCATTATTTCTGCCACAAACCTCATTTCATCAAATCATTCGAATTTACTCTTTTAAACCTAATATTATCTCACTAGTCGAGCTTTATTGGATTTTAGACAACTATCCCAAATTAAATTCTAATTAAGGTTCGATTTCATAACCATACCTACTGGTCTTCCTTAAGTCTAAGAATACTCACAAAGTCTCCATCAATAATTTTCTAGGGTTAACATCCTTAAAATTTTAAACGGGAAGATTTTACTCATTCTGGGAAGGTCGATCGATCGACCTTGTATGTTCGATCGATCGATGATGGTCGATCGATCGACTGATGAATGTTGATCGATCGATTGCACCAGATAGGTTACGGACTGCTTCATTTTGCAGTCCTCAAATCGTCCCAAAAATTCATTACAATGCATGAAACTTCATTCTAACGTTATAATATCATCACATAATCATCCTACAACATTGTTAACGTTCTAAAACTAATTAATCATCATCCAAAGGCCTTATTTAGATCAAAACATCCTTAAGAACCCTAGTGTTCTATTTCTTTCAAGAACAACAGTAATTCTCTTCTTTAATCCGTTTTTAGATCATCAAGTATTATGTTTTGGATTCATAATTCGTCCAGAATATGTCTACATGCAATTCCTAACATGGTTTATAGTTTTAATCCTCAAATTCATGGGTCTATATCAATCTTCCAAGACAAAATTCGATAATTACACTAAACATGGAAGAACACATTCATTGAATCAATTGTAACTAAATCACTTGCCTTATGTTCTTCAGATTTGTTGTTGGTTGGAGATGGTTGAATTCCTCTCTCTCTCTCTATACAAGTTCTTCTCACAAGATGACAATGGAGGTGGGGCGTTGGTTTTTGGCAAGTTATAATATTTTCTTAACTTCTCTCGTAGCCCACTACTTAGATTAGGGTTGAAAATGGGTTAGTGGGTTTAATGATAAGTTATAATTAAAGTCTAATTTTCGTGGGTTTTAATTACCAAATTTTTGAAATTACCAAACTACCCTTTTGGGTTGCCGGTTTGGCCTAAAAATGCCCCGGGACCCAAATTAAACCCCCGGCTAGTGTTTTCTGACTATCTCGACCCTTCCGGACACGTTAGCACACTCAAAATGACTATTTGGTCGAAAGAAAAATAATTTATTTTTAAATCTCATAAATTCATTCTCGACGCGACTGACACGCGCGTCCCAATTAAATTTTCCAAATTGTCGTGTTTCAGCCTCGCGACAATTTTAATATTTTTAATATTCATATATTGCCATATATACACATTATAATCAAATTCAAAATCACATCTCGTTAGTATTTTATCCGGATTAATTCTCAATTAATTCACATTTAATTTAATTAATCCCATAAATAAATATCGATAAAAATGCGGGGTATTACACGCGGCTCCGTCAAACAATTTGGAAACACCGGTCGCAGACCCTACTCCTGTCGTGGAGAATACTAATGTAGCCGCCCATCCAACATCTGCATTTGATGATGATATTGGGGCCAACCTAGCCGCGGTAGGTTTATGACCGATGATGTCCCTTTAGATACAACTTCTCCGTCGCCGCCACCTGTTGTTGCAGTAAATGCAAATCTGGCACCTCCTCAGTTTCGTGGCGGAGCTGGTCCCAATGGTAGACCATGGCCCCAATTGAGACAGCCTGACCCAGAGTCTTCATGGGACACTACGGAAAAGGATGCGCAAAGAATGAAGATAATTATTGATGTCGCGGACCTGGAGAGGTTGGTGGGGGTAGACCACGACGACTTGGAGGACTGTGGTCTCCATAACCTTCTGAGGGTAAGTGCTACCATTCTTTAATTTTGCTACTAAGTTTTTTGGCCTCCCATATTTTGCTTCTAACTTGTTTTATTACAGGTCGTGGATGGTTTAGTGGCCCTGAAGAGGAAATATGAGGCCCTTTATAAACTGAGAGAGGCTACAGATAGGGTGCATACTTCTAACTTGGAAGCTACACGGACCTTATCTTTTGAAGCTGGCAATAAGTCTTCTGCCACGGCTCTTCAGGCAGCCCACATAGACCTGGAGGAAGAAAACAAGGCGAGGGAGGAAGCGAAAGAGAGCTTCAAGCAGGCCGCGGACTCCCTTAAAATCTCCCAGGACCAGACTGCGGAAGATGCCCGTATCGCGGAGATTTCAAGCAGTAAGCTCGCTCTTCTTCAGGAGAACTATGAAGAGCTAGAGGCGAAGTCTATTCAAGAAGCCCAAGAGCATGCCGCGGCAATAAAAAAGATGGAGGCTGATTATGGCGACGCCCTCCAGCTGGCCACAGACCACGCCGTAGAGTCATTCAAAGGCTCCAAGGACTTATTCCTCATCAACAACATAGCTTACCTCCATGGATACCAGGAGCTTAGACAGAGATTTATAAAAAACTTTCCTGAGGCCAAGGATTCGGTTCTTGCTTTGAAACTCAATGATGTCGAGCATCAAGAATGCATCGCTGAGCTTAAGGCCGCGACCGAAGAGAAAACGAGGCTGAGGGATAAAGCAGAAGTGGCGGCCGCGGATGGAGAAACTGAGACAGCCGCGGATGACGAGGAGGCTGATTGGAATGATGACGCATCTTCTTGAACTTGTATTCAGTTTCTTATCATTAATACAAGGCTGCGTCCCTCCTTCTACTTTATTTTTGTTGTGGTTGCGGCCTACTTTTTTGTAAACTGTTAATATCAAGGCGATGGCCATATTTGATTGCTTGCAACTCTTTGTTATATTACTTTGCTTGCTTTATTGAATGGTTGAACATAACTTCTTTTCATATTTGAAAATGCATTCTCGATTGGATGAACATAATATTTTCAGTCCGCAGATAGCATGTGATTCCTTCCATAGGATGATTATTTGTTATGTTCACGCCCACATAAATAGTGCTACAGCACCTTTAAAAGTATAGACCATAAGCTTCGCTATTTCATAAGGCTGCTATATACGGGCCGCGGCCCTTTTTCTATTTTCCACGAATGGACCCTGAATAAGGCCGCATCCTCTAAACGATTTCACTTGATGGCCGTAGGCGTACTTGCAAGGCTGCGGCACTCTGAGTACATGGATCTTCACAGGCTGCTTTCATTGCATTTGGTTTCCCGAACCGCTTAACTGTTGTCATCCCATAACCAATATGGAACATATAGAGAAGGCTTTTATTCTAGTGCTTTAATTGCAAAATCACCGTGCCAGAGTAGAACGGCTTTTAGGGATGTTATACCTTTTCTATTTTTCTGAGTCTTGATACAATTGATCCTCTTCTACCGTGGTATTTGACCTTGTAGCTTTCTCATGCTTCAGAATGCCAGTGCCTCAGCACTTTCATGAATGAATGGCTCCTAGAGACCTGCAACCATATCGGTGGGCTGCGACACATTTTTGGCCATTGCATCTGAACAATGTGCCTCTGTAGACATATATCATATTTTTAAGCCTTTCCTGGCTGGGTTATGTTATTAAGCCACCCACAGCTATCAGATAGGATATTTTCAAGCCTCCTCAGGTTAGGTTATGTTATTAAGCCACCCACAGCTATCAGATAGGATATTTTCAAGCCTCCAAAGGATGGGTTATGTTATTAAGCCACCCACAACTAATATACGGGATACTATCAAGCCTACTTAGGCTGGGTTATGTTATCAAGACACCAACAACTAATATATAGGATACTTTCAAACCTCCTCAGGCTGGGTTATCTTATCAAGACACCCACAGCTAATATATAGGATACTATCAAGCCTCCTCAGGCTGGGTTATGTTATCAAGCCACCCACAGCTGCTGATATATACAAAGCCATCCCTGGATGGATATTATAAGCCTCCCAGATTGAAGAAGAATCCCGAAAGCTAAGAATGGGCATTGTAGGCCCTCGTTGCTAATGACAGCATCCCGAGAGCAGAGAATTGGCATTGTAAGACACTGTTGCTAATAAAAGCTCCTTGTATCCTCAGATGCCTTCATGAATATGATCATCATATGATAAGATATAGTTGCACATCGTGAGGGGAACTTGTGAGATAATTAAGATCGCAATCCCTCCATAGGTGCATATCAAAATAATAATAATCTTTCGAGATAATTTGTTATTCCTCCATTGGAGTCAATTTAAGACAAAAGGTCTTTTTGTGAGATGACAAATTATGAGAACAAGAGAGAAATTAGATATGGCAAAATTTGTTAATTCATATATTTATATATGTATGCTCCAGCCTGTGACTTCGTAAGGATAATATAAAGTTTAGTTTAAAACAACGTAAGCAGAAGTTGTCTCTATAAAGTGGGGATAGATGGAATTTAAGAGATAAGAATGGAAAATGAGGATGCGGCATGCAAGATGAGGCTGCATCCCCTAATCATCTTTGAGGAACCTCCTCAGCATCCCTTTCCCAATTAGCCTTTCAATTTCATCTTTTCGAGCATAACATTGCTCAGTGTCATGTCCATGGTCTTGATGGAATTTGCACTAAGTAGCTTTGTTCCTCTTGTGGGCTAGAGCTCTCAGCTTTTCTATCCATCTCATCATCTTATCCTCTTTGATGAACTCAAAGATATCTTCAATCGGGAAGGTCAACGGAGTGTAGGCCCCTAATTTCTTCTCTACCTTCTCCGCTCTCCTTTTTTGGCTCCAGCTGACTACTTCCGCGGTCGTCTCTTCTTGAAATGTCCCGGCATCAAATACTGTTGGTGCCTTTGTCATGGGTTCCGCACCCACATCAGGAGAGTCCACGACCTCTAGCATTAGGACCCTCTGAGTTAGGTAATTGACTTGGGTCTGAAGTGAGGCATGGCTGTCATAGAGATGGTTGAGGTGATTGTACAGCTGTACAATCTCATTTTTTACTTCTGCGCTCTGGATGGATTCTCCTTCCATTTCTGTTTTTGTTAGTCTTTATAAAGTATATAGATTCTGAGACAAAACTAGCAGAAGTGAGTAATCACAGAGATATTGGGAAGCAGTGTTTGAACTGCTTCATGATATGCTGACGAGGCCGCGACCAGTATGGCACCCAAGTGCATTGCCGCATCCCTTGAATGGTATTCACCAAGGTTAAACTGAAGGCCAATCGAGTCCCTTCCCCGATGATTGAGCTATTGTAACAGGTCCGCACTAGTAGGGGTCGCGGCATTTGAGTTTGTTGAATTGATAGGCTGCACCCCTGTCTAGGCATTGGAGTAAAAAATCCCAAGACAGAAACCAGAAAACTAAGTTCTCCTCCCCCAACACTTGAAGAGTACCTACTAGGGTCTATCGATTAGAGAATACCTTTGCGGTGCACAAAGTGGCACGATTTCAATGATAAACACTGAATCATAGGTCGATAACAGTAATAGGGGAGTAAATATAACCCTTCCCTAATCATCCATCTTTTCGGGACTAAAGTCCACCATGCTTTTCAGCATTATCTAGATAAAACGATATCATAGGGGTATGTAAAATAGATCCAAAGTCATCAAATGAAGACCCAAGAGCAGATCTGGATATAAGGAATACCCATTTAAGGGTGAAAATATAGAACGAAGCTCAATAACCAGAATCGACCCGTGAGAAGATGATCCACAGGAAACTCAGGGATCGAATAAGGTGTTCAAGAACTCAAATATATAGAGAAACAAGATTGAAATATCTCTCGTTCCCATAGACGGCGCCAAATTGATGATACGAGAAATCTTCCATAAGGCGTTCTCATATCAGCATGTCAAGAGTAAAGTGTGTAATAAGTAAGTAAAGCGAGTAAATAAAGAGAATACAAGATATAAAGTGATTCAGCCTTTAAAATAGGCCTACATCCACTGTGTTGCTCCGTTCTCATTATATGCATTGCATTGTACAATATAATCATGCCTAAAGAGGCGTACAAGTATGAGAATAAATGAGTATACATGATGACTGAGGATTCCGGTGTGCCGAGGAGGTAGCTGCGATGTGGATGAACAGTCCAACTGTGCCCTGATGTTGTGTAGAGAGAGTCGATATTTTTGAACCTGCCCGGGTGTGTGTGGAATCCATCCTCTTATTTCGAGGTGTGGTCCTCTATTTATAAGAGGTATGTGTGTTGTGTCCTGTAGCGCTGGAGGCAGAGCTGTCGTGCCCTGTACTGAGTAGTGTCGTGGCTTCTTCTTGGGGAATAATTACTACGTGCCGCACTCTATAATAGACAGGGCTGCACTCTGTGCTTGCCATCTCCATGGCGTCTTGATGGGGGCCGCGCCCTTTGATGAGGGGGGGCGCTCCCTTTGATGAGGAGGGTTGCGCCCTATGTTCTGTAGATCCGTGGTATCTCAGCATTTGTATTATAGAATACTATCCGTGACAGGGCGTTATATTTGTACTATCAGTTTCTTACAACAAAAATAATTATTAGAGTAAGAGAAAGTATAATTCTCAATTAATTAATCATGAACTCAAAAATAGAACAAAAACAAAAGTCTTGATAAAGTTCAAATACATTAACAAATCAAAATCATTGAAACACAATGAGAAACAATATGTATTGGCTTCCGACCAATATGGATTATAATTGAGAATAAGATGAGGTGTGGACATCTTACCCCTTATAAGAGTATTATGTACATATATCCAGTTTATAGCTTCAAATAGGAAAAGATAAGTGTAACTAGCTAAAAGCCAAATGGTTGATTGTGCTACATCTACTATTCCAGTTGCTCTTAAAATTAACCTCCTTCCTCAATTTAAATGTCCAATTTAGCCAAAACCCTGACCATAAGATCTCACTTACATGAAACACTGAAATATATCTTCAGTTTATGTAGTTTTACTTCTCCAATAACACAATTAGAATGTTAGATTATTAGACATCATATTCGGTGGAATATATACCAAGAATATTGAACTGAAAAAACACATGCTTTAACAACACAATATAAAAGCTATTAAAAAAATTAAAGAGATTATTACATCATATACCTTCCTTGTCCTTGCTATTCCTTCAATATCTTTTTAAGTCTACACTACACTAGATCCTGCGAATGGTCACGATGAGATGGTCATGACCCATGTCGACCATCTCATTTTTTGGTATGACCATATTCATTACGACACTAAATAATGGATGCTCTGGAAGTGGTCACAGATCAAATCCCTGACCATCGTGGGTCATGGACTTGGGCCGTGACCAGGGTATGACCATCTTAGTGCTAGATTCGCGCCAAAATTCCCTCCAAACTTGGTCGCGGATGGGTCACGGACTTGGACCATGACCATAGGCGTGAAGAAGGAGAAAACATACACATATGGGGTCACGGTCCAATTTTTCCTTTTTTTTCCGTCGCGGTGTGGGTCACTGACTTTGGCCGCAACCAATTTTTGTCACGATTGTGGGTCACGGACTTGGGACGCAACCATTCTTTCCTTTTTTTCGTTGCGGTGTGGGTCATGAACTTTGGTCGCTATCAATTTTTATCGCAGTATGGGTCACAGACTTGGGCCACGACCCACGAAATTAGTCGCGCCGGAAATGGTCATGGCCCAAGTTCACGACCCATAGTCTTGGTCAAGGATTTTGGTCGTGACCATTCGCAAATTTTGGTGTAGTTCTAGTTCCCAATGTCATCCTTTTCTTCCGGCACAATGGAGGCATCACTCGAGATTCACTTATTAATGTCGAAGAAAAATCAATCATAGCCTCAGTTTCAGGAAGAGCTTTTGTACCCACAAAATCAATCATAGTTGAGTATTTACAAAATGAATGGCGAGTAGTAGAAAAAAAAAATAACCCAATCCATGTCCTTTCAAACTACTCGTGCAAGAAAAGCACCCTTCTCGTTTACCTAAATACTCAATGTGTAATTCTCATGTTTCTCGCTCGGATCATATGAAATGATTCACAAGTTATTTAGTTATCGACCCAAAATGTTTCATAAATTATTCAAACCATATCTCACAACTTGCTCCACCCAATAAATCTAGTGATATTCTCGACTTAAAAGTGATTTTCGTTTGATCGTACAAAAAATTACGCTCAACTTTCTAGAACAAAAACCGTCGGTGACTTACTACTCAACCATTCAAAACTATTTTCTCAGATGCTTTCCATCCTTTAGATTTCGATCAGTGGAAAGGCTATTCAGAAGAGTTAAAGATGCATTATCATTGCTACAAGATGTTAACACAGAGGTGACGCCTTCAGTAGAAACTTCTTACTTGCACATTTGGTGTTCAACAACTAAATTTCTTGATATTGAAACAATAGGAGATTGTGGTTTCAATTTTTTCGTGTCAACTCCTAAACAACCACTAACAGAATTGTGAACATAATTGGGATAATTTCCTTTTTATGTGATGAGTCAGCTTCACGACTGTTGATTTCTTTATTAGACAAGTGTCCTTGTTTTTCCAGTACCTTTTTTCCATTAGTAATCTTTTTATTACTGTTGGACACATCCTCTATTTTACCTACTTTACATGAGAATATAGGTGTTCGGCATCATTTGGTATTTCACATGATTTTGAATCAGACTGATCCGTTAGCAATATTTTGAGTTCCCTGAAGAATTATCTAAGATTATCTCTCCTGTGTTTCTCCAAATAAGGACTTAATTATCACCAATATTAGCAGACGTAACAAGAGTTAACATTTTATAGCCCTCCAAGAACAACATCCATTATGCATTAGATGTGTGTGTACTAGAAGTATTAGTACCAATACTTGCCCTATTAGAAATTCTTGACAAAAATAAAAAAATAGGCAAAAAATGTGCCCGAGTAGGGACTAAGATTGTGTTACTTTTGTGCTAAGAGAATATGAGGAAAATTAATATTCATTTGTCAACTCGTCCAAGTGTGAATCTTCCATATGTAGATGCCCTTAAAAAGAAAAACCCTAGATTCAAAAATTGAATACGAATCAAATACATATATCATTAGAATTCCTTGCACCAAGGAAAAATCTATTTTAAGCATAAAGTAAGCACTCTTAATCTTCTACACAAATATCCAATTTTTCTTTTTTCTTGCTGTTACGTCTAACATCAGTAAAATTTTGTTTCTTCCACACATCTATTGCATAAAACTATCATAAGACTTCAACATTATATAAGCTTAGAAATCTTTAGTCCAAGGTTAACACTTAAACTTTCTTTATTTTCAGAAGCAGAACAAGGAAGAATTGATTCAGAATTTTGTTGAAATTATTATTCAATGAAATTATAACTATTCCTAATGCCTGAAAAAATAGATAATAATGTGTTCACAACATATATTATCCAATGGATACAATTTTTCATAATAAAAACCAAGCCCAAGTGCAAGCATTCATTACATTACTTGATCTTTAAGTGCTAGAATTACAATACACAATTCTTCAATCTCCAATAATAGTACATATATTAAATTAATATGAGGTGAGAATATAAATCCTCTTAACTTATCAACCACTAAATCCTAAACTCATTTTACCTAGGGTGACTTACTCGAATACTTATTGCTCATACATTAACTCAAACCAATATTAAATTGGTTCACAGTAAACTCAACCATTCAAAACTAGTTGCTCATATGCTCTTGACCCCTTATATATTGGTTGCTTATTTTAAACTATTATTGGCCGGGATTTTAAACCACACTCATATGGTGCAGGATTTCTGTCAAACACGTGATGTGTGAATGAATAGATGATAGTCTTTATTTCAAGCATCCAACCCACGTAGAACTAAAACAAATCCTGAATCCCATTAATGAGCAAACAGGATTAAACCAAAAAAATTATTGAAAATACATCCGACCAGTTTTGGGTTGCTTGCCTTAGTGAAGATAATATTATATACATCATTTTCGCGAGCAAGTCTTCTGAAAATTACGCTTAATAACATCATTTCTCTTCATATTACTCTTAAGAAACATTGCCAACGGTGTTCTAAAAGCGCAACATTAACTATACCATCATTTCTCATGCTCAACCATCACTTTAGATCAAATAAATATGAATTGAAAGTACATGACAATCGAATATAACTAACTAGAACTCTCATTTGAGTCATATTAATCAGTTATACGGTAAAATAATGAATACTAAACCCTTTAAGCTAAATAAATACTGAAAAAATACCTTCTGATGTTTATGTCGATGATCTATCGGACTAGTATGAACAAAATAGGAGACTCTCAGGGCATATCATCGAGGCATGTCTCTGTCTTGGCATACTGAATAGGATAAAAAAACAAATAGTAACAATTGGATTAAACCAACAAATCTCATTAACAATTGTGAACCTCAGGCAAAGGCATAACACAAGATAAAAAAATCCCAAAATAGAGTCTCAAAACCTGAGATCAACTGTTTTAAATCCTCAAAGATATAAGGAATCAACCTAAACTAGCTAATAAAAATTAGTGCCCAATATCAACAAAATAAATCATTAAAACTCATAATAAATCTAGTACTTACAACAGTGATTGTAGCATAAAATCTATACAAATGAAAAATAGGGTATAATATCAACAAAATTACCCTCAAAATGATGAGCAACTGAGATAGAAACTTTGAAATTAGTTTAGGATTGAAAATTACCTAGGGTTTTTGGCTCGGGACGAACCTTTAAAATCCCCCAACACCGTTTGAAAGGAAAGAAAACTGTTCTGACATGGCTTGGCCAGAGATAAAGTGAGATCTCAACGGAGAGAGTGAGATCGGGCCTTAGTTTACGCCTTGGTCATATTTGTGAGAGAGGGGGGGGATAAATTTGGGGGCGAATTTTTTCTATGAGAGTATCGTTTACGTGTGTGTTTGAGCGTGGCTTTTGAGTTTGGGGGTGATTTTTTTTTTTTTTAAAAATCACTCTTAAAATATCGAATCAATATTAGTTAAATTAGATTATTAACGGTATTTTATTGTGATAAATAGTAATGGTAAAATAGTGTTCGTAATAAAAAAAATAGTTTGTTACTAAAAGAGTGCTTTGGTGTAGTGTATGATGCCTGTTTGAAGATCGTACCAGCCAAAATAAATCAACATTGCATACATATCGTGTTTCGAGACGAATTTTGTCTTCATCATATGAGGGATCTCATTGAGGTATGAATACATGATTATGTTTGATCCTTAGATTTGTTTGGGTATGTTTTCAAAATATTGTTTGAGGCTATTTTCATAAAACGAGATTTTAAAAGAAAAATATTTTTTAAAGTTATTCGAATGAGATTCTTAAGTTCGTTTGATCGAGTTAGTGAATGTCATTAGAACGACCTTCAAATGAAGTTCAAACCATTTTTCATTTGTTTGTCAGTACAATCTCATTTGAATCTCGTTCAAAGTCTGTTCAAACAAGATATGATAGTTCGTTCAATTGATATAGTTTTGTGTCCGAAAGATATTATGACTTCGTTCGAATGAACCTATAGTTTTCATTTGAACGAGATTCCACTGCCTCAAAATTAGCATTTTCTATAAATAGGCAATGCCTGGAATGTTTTCATTTTATAATTTTGGAAAAAAAATGCCTTCCTACAAAAATCCAAAAGCCTCCAAACCCTTGTTTACACCCAAATTTAAGATACAAGAATCCTATATCTATATGTTTATTTGAGATCTTTTCTTTGTTGTACCGTAGTTATTTTCTTTTCACACTCTAAATCTTTCAAGCGATGGAGACCTTATTTTGTGTTATGTGAAGGATGGACTGGTCACGAGACAAGTAAGATCGATGGGATACCGAGACGTAGGAAAGCACATTCATTGTGTGGCTTTTGAATGGAAACCTATATCATAGTGGACTTGTGTGGATGGGTCATTTGAGGTTATTTCCATTGTGAGTTTTCCTGATACATCATCGTGTTATGATTTAATATTTTTTATTCTTGCTTAAACACATCTAGATATATGTTTAGTTCAAGACTAAAATTGGTAATTGTTTTACACAACACTTGGTTTAATCGGTTCATATATAAAAAAATTTAAAAATTAAAATTTGGTTATTTTCCATATAACCCTAAGGCATTAGCATTTTTCACTCGCAGTCGGCTAACACTCAACCAAATTAATCTATCCTTGAAGCATTAACTTGTCCCTCAAGGATTCCCTCCACCATGTACCCATAAAAACGTCGTGTACGCATCGATAGTGATTTGGTGAGGTCAAATGACACTAGCCTCACCATATCGACAAGTATGAAAAGGACTTAGGTAAAGGAATGCCAACTCTACCTTGGAAATATTAAATTCATAATTCACATCCTCAAGGACATGTTCAAATGTATATGATCAACCTCCTAGGATCCCAAAACATGCTTATGCTTAACTCCAAATGATGCTTTATGTGTTCGACAACACTCACATGCTCTATAGTGAACCTACTTCTTCTGAAGTGTCTCGAACCCTTCCTAACAATAAGAAATAACTCTTAAATCTAATCAAATTAGTCATTCTAACCTAAAGGACCCCAAGCGGATCCATATTATCTTTGAAATCTCTGATCCCTATTAAAATCAATAGGTATACTCTCCCACTTCCCTATTAGGATTTCAAACACTACAACTCTTCGAATGTCTCTAGTGTTCTCCCTCCTTCACTGGCAAGACCACCCTCTCGACATGCATTATACCAAAACTATTTTTTTCATACTAATAATAATGACTTCCCCAATTACAGTACATTCAATCACTTATGGGATGTAAAGTGAATCGCAAAACACGCGCCTTTGATCAAAATTACCCCTAGTAAGAAATTAAACGCTTATTCCTAAACCAACTATAATAGGAATTTTGGTGTAACGGACACCACTCCCTCTTTAATGAAATGTCATCGTCAATTATAGCGAATTACTCCCTGCAGTCAAAATTCAATAGTGATTCTCCCGCTCCATATCTTGTCAAAAAGTTATCTTCTAGATAGTCTACTCCTTATTTCACGACTGATGATAACTCGTCGATGTTTTAATCATTAGGAGAGAACACACTTATTAATTGTTACAAAAGGTCATTGATATGTAATTTAAAGCATTCATCCCATATTTTGACCTTAACCAGTCCCAGATGGTCCACACATTAACTAAGTGAACTGTTCATCCTTTGAAATCCTTCCCCTCAATGACATATTTAAGGAATAACCTACCACTCAAACGGTACGATACCTTCTCATGCGACACACTACATCTTCGACGGAGTTAATCCAATATGATTCCCTCACAACGGGAATAAAGCTAGTGTAAACTATAAGCCTATAACTACTCCTTTATGTACGTGGTAACTTAGTACCTCTCCGGATATATCTAAATTTTTTGCATGATTGGTAACATCCCTATGAAATTGTAGTCCCCTCTTAATGTGCTCTCATCTATACTTAAGTGAGTGTTAGACCATTACCCGAGCATAAGCATAACTATAAAAATATCCTCTGTCTGAAAATAACCACCATAAAAATATCCCCTGTCCAAAAATAACAACCATAAAAATAGTACATAGCTATCCAAGAAATCTAAAATATGATCATTTTTCTATCTAAAACTTCAACAAAGTGGTTGATAACCAAGTTGACCAAACAAACTACCACGTCTTAACAATCACGAAGTAAAGCAACCCCTTGTTTATTGGATATCCACATATAACTAATGATCGTTGAATAAAATTTAAATATTTTTCTATCTTAGTAAACACGCTAGTAATAAATAACGACAACTCCTCGATTTCTAACCAAGTCTCATGTGCATGAGTAGTAAATATAATTGTACCCATCCGGCATTATTATCTTCAATAATAAATACTGATCAAATGTATATATTAATTAAGTATCCTCACTCACCACAAGTGTAACAATTTCCTGTAATGTGATTATCGAAATAGAAGCTCTACAAGAAGCCTTATTAACCCTATTTTTATAGTCGATTCTAATAAACAGGCCTTGTTGGCCCTATTCTCATCTTCTCTGACTTGACTGGAAATAATTAACATGAATCTACTAGACCAAAAATAACTCTCATTTTGTTATTATGGAACGTCTGAGGGTCTACTCCCTTGGCGTGGTTCCTTATACAGGTGAGGTCCTCTCTGGCTAGGGATAACTCTACACTGACCCTAGTTTGTCTGACCTAATTCGTCTCCTAATTTTCTCAATCGTAGGCACTCTATCCTTCAGATGTTTATGTAAGGACATATTTTTGATAGAGTCAATTTGTATGTATTTTGGCTTATTTTGTGTTTGGACAAAACCCTTGAGTCATAGGATGGGAATTGAGTGCGTTGACCATCTAATGCGCATTTTATTGAAGACATAACAACCAAGATATTATGTTCACATCATTGTGCCGAGTTTCATGCTTTGTCATCATTTTCATGTTTTGAGAATCTCTCAGGTATGAATGCATATATTTTTTATCCTTGGATATTCAATTAATTCGGTGTGTTTTCCTAAAATTTATTTTAAATATTTAAAACTTGATTTTAGAAAAAAACATCCAAGTCATTTGAACGAACTTGGGTAGTCTTTTTAACGAGCTAAGTCAACTCGTTAGAAAAGTATAACCAATGAACTTCAAACGACCTATTTTTGGTCTTCTATGATTTCTCATTCGAAATTTCATTAGAAGTCCGATCGAATGTGATGTATGGATTTGTTTGAATAAGCTTTCTGATTTCGTTCGAACGAGTCGACGAGCATTTTTTTAAATGATATTTTTTTCATATTTATATCATTTTTGGAAAGCCTACTATAATTAAAAGTACGGAGAAATAGTTTTTAATGAGGTTTTAACCTAAATTTTGAGTTCCCAAACTCCTTCAACAATCTCTCTGAGTTTATATGATCGTTTATGATAAAAAAAAAATTTAAGCCCAAACCCTGTTACACCCAATTGCTCAAAGATTCAAGTACTTAACATATATGTTCTTTGAGATATTTCTTATGGGAAATAAGGTTTAATCTAAATATCTTGTTGAGAATCGTTTCATACGGTCGACTCTGTCTTTGCTATTTACACATGGTGGACTCCCTTTTGTGCTGTTGAAGTGAATAAGTGGTGGATTTCGTGTTCCAATCCATAGGCCATTTTTTAGCCTATTCGGTGGATATCGAGGCATTTGTGAACTCACTTTTTATATAAGTTAGGTGACTAGACTCTTTCTTTTCACGATAAAGGAAAGGTTAAAAATCGAAGATGCGTCAAGACTTGCGAGGGCTTCGAGTCATTGTGTAAGTAATCTGTCGAATTTTATAATTCCTTGTCATAGGAATTTTATTTGCCTGAAACATCCGAGATTTTCCCATTTAGATTCTCCTCGTACATCGGCCGTTGTGGTTGATTTACTTATTTTATTCTTCACTCGCCTAAATTCATGTTTAGGTTAAGATAAAATCGATTAATCTGTTTATCACAATAATTGAATTAAAATTTATGCTAAGTTTAATTTTGGTTACACTTATTTGATTGAACTTAAATGGAGAAAAATTAAAAATAGTTAGTTTCCTTATTTTTCACCTATATAGACCCCGTCGGAGTGTTAGGACTTTCAAATTGGTATCAGAACGGGAACACTAACTTATCGTGTTAATCCCTGTTTCGTATAATTCAAGAATTTTGGTTTTTCTTTCTCTCTATCTCTCTCTTTATAGATAATTTGTTTGTTTCTCTCGATGGGTCATCATAGTGATAAGTTTCCCAATGTGCCTAGCGACGATGATGATTTTGATATTCGAGAGGAGTTTAATGAGCTTTATTGTCGTGCTGAAAAATATAATCATTTGAGTTTGAAGTTTGCAAAAAAGAAATAAATATCTTGAAAAAGAAATTTTGCATTATAAAATTGAAATTGAATTTTTACGAAATAATCAAACTAAAAGAGATATCTTTCATGAGGAGCTCATGGACATGAAATGTGATTTTTAAAATTTAAAAGTGTCCAATAAAGAGAGTGATGATAGAGTCCAAGTTTTAAAGAATGAGTTAGAGGACTCTAGGATGTTTGAGGCTAGTGTGGAAGAACGTGCCATTGAGGATAACGATAAATCGATAAATATTTTGAAGGCATGTGAGAAGACATTTAGGGGTAATTTCGCTCACATGGAGGGGGATTGAGATAACCTTCCAGGAATTATTAAAAGGATGCAAAGAGATAGAATTTAGGTAGAAATTTCGATTAAACATGAAGTGGAATTGGGACGACAATGTTAACAACACCTGGTGAAGAACAAAAAATGATATCGAGAAAATAGGTATGTAAATTTTAAGTGAGAGTAAAGGAAAGAGATTCATTAAAAAAGAGACTTGGTGGTGGAGCGAGGAAGTGAAAAAGGTAATACAAAAGACACGTGTAAGTTTTAAAGTGTGGCAAAAGAGTAAAAATCAAGAAGATTTAGACAAGTATAAGAAGTTAAAAAGTGAAGTGAAAAATATTATTAGGAATGTACAAAAAAATGCACTAGATAATCTTCATAATAAATTAGGTACCAAGGAAGGGAAAAAGAAAATATATAAATTGGCAAAGAATAGAAATAGATTGACAAGTGATATGGTTCCAGTTAAGTGTATTAGAGACACAAATCAAAATATATTATTTAATAATAAAGAAATTCTAAATAGATGAGAAGAGTATTTTCAAGGATTATTAAATCAAGAATATTCCCAAAAATATCGAGAACATTGAATCGAATATAGGAATGGTATGCCTGATTACCAAAAAAGAAGTAGATATATTAATAAGACAAAATGTGAAAGAATAAAGAGGTTGGCCCGGATAAGATACCCATAGAGGTATGGAGGACCCTTGGAAGTATATCGATAAATGGTTAACATGTTTATTTAATAAAATTTTAAGAGAAAGGAAAATGCCAGATGAGTGGAGGAAAAGCACCATAATACCTGTGTACAAAAATAAAAGGGATATACAAAGCTGTGATAATTATAAAGGAATCAAACTGATGAATCACACTATGAAATTATGAAAAAATGTTATAGAATAAAGATTAAGAAATGAGTCAACTATTTCAAACAATCAACATCTCCCATTTCTCTACCCCTCCCAAATTTGAAATCCAGCCTACCTCACCCTCTCACACTCCCTCTCCGGTCGATGCCTCCCTCTCCGCTTCCTTCCAAACTCCGGTTCCAATGAATCAACCGTTTTCCATCGGATCTTCACCGGATCCTCTCACGGATATTCACTAGATCTTCACCGAATTTGCACCGGTCTCCCAGATATGAAATCGTCATATCTCCACCAGTTTACTAATCATTTGATGTTTTCTGGTTTTGTTCAACTATCGTTATCTATTTCTCACCGAGGAATAGTCGTTGCTCTCTTTAAAGATCAAGGCCAGTGTAGTGAGTCTTTCATACTCTGTACTTTTTTGTTTTAGTTTTCTTTTTTTTTTCTTTTTTGAGCTATGTTTTTTCCATAAAAAATAGATCTCTCTCTGAGGAAACTTTGATTTTTTATAGATCTACATTTTTTTGTGGTATATTTTTTTTTTACAAATCCAACCCCACGCTGTGTGGGCATTTAGGCTTCAAAATCAGCGAGTTTTTTTGCACAGATCTAAATTTTTAATTTTGTGGTATATTCACATTCTTGATTTTATTTAGGTGTTTTTTTGCTAATATATTTTTTTGCAGATCTATTTTTTATAGACCTAATATTTTGATTGTCTAGTTCAATTTTTTATTATTTTAGTTAGTGGCAAGTCAGTAATACAAATGTGAGTTCTATGATGGTGATTTTAGGGCTTACTGTTATTGTTTTACGTTTTTGGATCTTCAAACAATTGCACATACACACAACTCTGTGCCACACCACTGAGATTTTAGGTTTTTGTTTAATTTAGGGGTTTCAAAATTTCATTTTGGGGGTTTCTTAAAATATATTATTCTAAACTTTGAGTTATACATTCTAACGATTAACCTTTTTGTTTGGTGTTTGGGTTTTAGTAATTTTTGTACTTTAGTTTCTAAGGTACTAATTGAGTATCTCCAATTTGGTGTTCAAGAAATCTCAGGTACTCTCTCTCTCTCAAATTACTTTTTGACTTTTGGTGGGTTCATAATTTTTTGTATTATGTTCAGGTTTTAAATGATTCCTTGGTTTAGTTATGGAGATGGAAATACGGTCCCATTAACATTGAAGGTAAAAACAATTTCTTAACTAATTTTGTTTTCTATGTTTCGTGTTATCTCTTCCATTGCCCCTTTCCCCTTTTAGTGGGTTCACAGTTTCTTGTGTTATGTTAAGGTTTTAAACATTTCTTTAAATTAGTTATGGAGATGGTTGAGTTGTTCCCATGTTTTTTTCCAAAAAGGGGGTTAACTTTTTTATTGTATTAGCTTCAATTCAATTACACTTTGATCATGTGTAGTATGTACAGTTGTGTATAAATACACTATAGGTTTGTGGTCTGTTTAATCCGCATTAGAGTATTTGTTAGATGAGTTTGGGCTCTTTGAATATTATTAGATTGGTTGTTATCCCTTAAGCAGGGTGGATAGTCCAATAAATAAAGGAGAATATGTCCATTTTTTTAAATTGACACTTTATTTGAGGCACAATGTGAATTCGGTTGATGAATATTGTATGTTTTATCGTATATGTGAATTTATTTGATGAATTTAGACTATTTCAATATTGTTGGACTATTTGCTATTTGTAAAGCGCAGTGGATACTCTTATAAACAAAGGAGATTATGGTCATTTTTTTAAATAATACTTTATTTTGTTGGGGAACGAATTTTTTTCCGTTTTGCATACATACTTTCAAATTTTTTGCCGTTTTACAATTATGTACTTAGAAAATTTTCATCGTTTTACGATTCTGTACTTTGGAATTTTTTTTAATTTATACTTTATTTTATTGGGAAACGAAATTTTTTCCATTTTGCATACGTACTTTGAATTTTTTTGTTGTTCTGTAATTATGTACTCAGGAAATTTTTGCCGTTTTACGTTTCTGTAATTCGAAAAATTTTGTCGTGTCTTCAGGCACGGACATTTTGTTAGTTCATATATATGGTATCGTTTCTTTTAGACTTTGCACTTGCACTTTCCATATATGCCACATATTCCATTTAGTTTCATGTGGTTTCATATTGATATGCTATATGATCATGTTGGTATCTCTTGTTTCTTATTTACATTGGTATCTCATGCTTCATCTCGTATTCAAGTTGGTGTAATTTTTGTATCATAATTGGTATTAATTGCACTACACCAAAACACGCCTTTAGTAATGGTATTTTACCGTTACTAAAAAAACTAGTAACAAAATTTTTCCATTAGAAAAAAGGAGTGGAGAACAAAATTAGTAATTGAATTTTACCGTTACTATTAGTAACGGTAAAATTCTTTTACTAATTCTGAATTTACCAGCAGTAATTACGGTTACTAATTCTAATTTAGTAAAGAAAATTTTTGTTACTGTAGAAGGGTGTTATAAACAAAAAAAGCAAAATAAAATAAATATGTTTTTTTATTAAATAACATCCGAGAGGTACCCGCGAGGCCACCCAGAAGTCCAAAAGCCACCGCAAGTGTCAGCGCCGCGGCGAGTCCCTACGCCACCGCAAGGGTCAGCGCTACCTCAGGCGTCCGCGCCACTTCGGGCGTCAGCGCCACTTCAAGCGTCGGCGCCCCGACAAGGGTTGGCGCCGCCTCACATGTCAGCGCCGGTTCAAGCATCAGCGCTACCTGAGCCATTTCGAGCGTCGGCGCCGCAACAAGGGTCGGCGCCGCCTTACCTGTCAGCGCTGGTTCAAGCATCAGCGCTACCTCAGGCGTCAGCGCCACTTCAAGCATCGGCGTCGTTTCGAGCATCGGCGCCGGGACAAGGGTCGGCGCAGCCTCACATGTCAGCGCCAATTCAAGCCTCAGCGCTACCTCAGGCGTCGGCGCCACTTTGAGCGTCGGCGCCACTCCGAGCGTCGACACCGCAACAAGGGTCGGCGCCATTTCGAGCATCGGCGCCGGGACAAGGGTCGGCGCAGCCTCACGTGTTAGTGCCACTTCAAGCGTCGGCGCCACTTCCAGCATCGGCGCCATTTCGAGCGTCGACGCCACAACAAGGGTCGGCGCCATTTCGAGCTTCGGCGCCGGGACAAGGGTCGGCGCAGCCTCACGCGTCCGCGCCACTTCAAGCGTTGGCGCCACTTCGAGCGTCGGCGCCACTTCGAGCGTCGGCGCCATTTCGAGCGTCGGCGCCGCAACAAGGGTTGGCGCAGCCTCACCTGTCAGCGCCGGTTCAAGCATCAGCGCTACCTCAAGCGTCAGCGCCACTTCGAGCATCGGCGCCATTTCGAGCATCGGCGCCGGGACAAGGGTCGGCGCCGCCTCACATGTCAGCGCTGATTCAAGGCTCAGCGCTACCTCAGGCGTCAGCGCCACTTAGAGCGTCGGCGCCACTTCGAGCGTCGGCGCCACAACAAGGATCGGCGCCGTTTCGAACATCGGCGCCGGGACAAGGGTCGGCGCCGCCTCACGCGTCAGTGCCACTTCGAGCTTCGGCGCCGCAATAAGGGTCGGCGCCGTTTCGAGCATCGGCGCCGGGACAAGGGTCGATACCTCCTCACGCGTCAGCGCCACTTCGAGCATCGGCGCCACTCCGAGCAACGGCGCCAGGACAAGGGTCGGTGCCGCTTCAAGCGTCAGCGCCACTGCAGGGGTCACTGCAGAAATGATTATTCGAGAAGTGCTGCTACAGGAGTTTTCATCATGAAACAGCAGGCTCTAAATGAACAACAGCACTAACACTTTACTTTCTTGCACAGGTTGCCTAGTCGAGCAAGCAGGGCTCGAACAGGCGCGTCGGGACCTCCTGGGAGTTTTGGCTTGGCGGATGAGGGACAAGGTATGTTGAGCAAGCTCAACCATTTAGCACTATAGGATTGAGAGAATACTAGTAGGAAGACCCAGAAGCCACTCGAGGCTACGCACACTGCACACTTAGTCATAAATGAAGCGAGTGGCCAAAGAGTTGGCTACTCACAAGAAATAAACTCTTTACAAGAAAAATGACTTTTCCAGAGGAGGGGGTCCTCGAGGTCCCTCTCAAGAAAAATAACACTTTTTAGAGGGAGTGAGGCCTTAAGGTCTCCTCTCTCAAAGATTTGCAAAATTTCACCACAAGTTACCGTTTCAAAAGATAACTACCAAATCTGCTATTTTGTCTCCATTAGGGGACATATGTGCTTTTTGAGTTTTGGTCGGCGCCAGGTGGCGCCTGCAGAGGGGACAAGCAGCTGCCTGCAGGTAGGGACAAATGGTACACTTCAGACATTGTTCCCCACCAACTCTCTCAATTTTGGCGCCCAAAATCGCCAGCTCACCCCTTACGCCCATGTATAAATAGACCCCTGGGCAAGGTCAAAGGACAGACAAGAAAAATTGCACTGTTACTCTGCTAAAATATCACCAGACCTACCTAGTATTCTCTCCCTGCTCATTCTCTTAGTGTTGAGTGCCTTGTTCCTTCACTCCCCACTGACAGCCATCACTCTCAGGTGCTTCCCTTGAGAAAATTGCTATTTTTGCAGTGAAAGTTCATCTTCTTGCAGGGAGTGAGTTGAAGCTTGAGTTCCATTGTTACCAGAAGGAGAAGTTTTCTTCAGAAGTTGCACCGGGAGACCTTGAAGACTTGCAGACAGTGTCCATTGGAGTGGGTCACGCCTCACCCTTTCCAGTTATTCATAGACCCCAGTCTCACTACCCTCCTACATTTGGCGACTCTGCTGGGGAGGTATTCTCATTTCCATGGACAAAGAAGGTTTCAATGTCTCCAAGCAGTTGGTTTTTGAGGACATTCCATTTGGTAATGGAGCTCACAGTGACCAGACTACTCAGGAAGAAGTGGTGGTGATCGGAGCCAAGGCGCCAGCGCCTCAGGGAGGCCAGACCAGTTCGCCGGCAGTGGCTCCAATGGCAGGTATGAACCTTATGGCAATGTTTTTTGACTTTTTAAAGCAAAACAACGTGGATCTATCAAACTTGGGTCAAGGTTGTGTGACACCTGCTGCTGCCCCTTCTGGAGGGGTAGCCACTCCTGTTACGATTCCGGCAGAGATGATTCCGGCTCGGAAGGCGGCGCCGGAGCATGTCCTGGCGCCAACAGGTTCTCCAGTTCCTAAAACCACATGTTTGGAGGAATCACCCTCCAAGGCTGTTACTATGGAAGAAGTGAGGAAGCTCCTCTCCTCCTCTCAAAGAGATGGTTCCTACCTATACGAGGAATTACAAGACCCCTATCCACAGGAAGTAAGTGAGAAGCCATACCCTGAGGGGTATATTCCACCAAAATTTATCAAGTTTGGCGGTAGGGGGGAGAACCCTCGAGAACACGTGAAGAGGTTCGTCGAGTACCTGGGAGTACACGCTGGCGACAAGAGCCTGAGATTGAGAGAGTTCTCTAAAACTCTCACTGGGAAAGCCTATACATGGTATTCCCACTTGGCGCCTAACAGCGTCCCTAGTTGGGAAGAGATGCACAGGCAGTTTCTCCAGAAGTTTTTTGTAGCGGAGGATGAATTTACACTGAGGCACCTGGCGCAAGAGGTCCAGAAGCCAGGAGAGGAATTGATGCACTACATCAAGCGATTTCGCGAGAGGGCCTTAGATGTTCACGAGGACGTGGCGGAGGCCAGGTTGCTACAAATATGTGTGGAAGGACTCTCGGAAGAGTACAAGCTGCATTTGATCAACGAAGCTAGAGATGGGACTTTCAGAGAATTCACCAGGGCTGCCAGCAACATCGCTATGATAATCAAACCGAGAACCCCGGGTTGGAGGACACAAGTTCCACCGACTCCTGGGAGGTTTCAAGTTACGAGGAGGCAGGCGGTTAACTATGTGGACGGGAGTAACAAAGGGAAGAAGGGAGGTCCCGGGGCCAGGACTGATAGTCCCGGCAACAAGAGAAAGTTCGGGGAGGATGTCCCGCCGCCACAACCGTGCAGCGTAGCGGAGGCCATGGATTGTTACCGCACCCTAGTGCGAGAAGGCGTAACAGGACCCCCCAACCTAAAAGTAGAGATCCCCACTGCAGCTGACAAGGCCAACCCGAAGTACTGCAAATTGCACCCACGAGTGCAGCACTCTACCAAGGATTGTTACTACTTGAGAAGGATCATTGGTGAGCAGATGGCCAGAGGTACCCTGCAGATACCCCCCGTGGACGTTAACGAGAACCCCCTCCCTACGCATCATTTTGGAACTGCCAACATGGTAGTTGCCTATGACGAAGAAGCTACGAGAAGTCTTGCGAAACGGGAGGACGGCGAGCAGTTATGCGAGGAGTTAGAAAATCTGTCACTAAGCAGACTTCAGCTGGAAAGAAAGCAAGAGGAGTGGTTCTTCACTCCGGAGTATGAAAGCGGGAGCGGGGAAGCTGAGGAAGTCGGTCTCTCAGAAGGCGAGGTAGACATCATCCTCGCTCTAGACGAGGGAGGGACCTCTGAAGCGGAGTATGTTTGCAGTGCCCAGACGTACGAGGTAGACTTAGATTCTGAATGTGAGGCCATAGCAAGGAGTCCCAAGTTCAAGTGGTTTTTCGACCAGATAGGGGTGAAGTACGACACGAGGGTGTCCATCACGAGGAAAGTATTGGAGGCGGTGCAGCAGCATGGAGACCCTTCGCTAAATTGGCAGGGGCCAATGGGAAGGATGATTAAGAAGTATACCTCTGAAGTGGTGTTTTCAGAAGCGGATAGGGCAGTGCCTTACTTCCACAATCGCCCGTTATACGTCACAGCCATAATTAATGGAGTCTTGTTTCCTAGGGCGTTGATGGATGGAGGAGCATCCATTAACATTATGCCCATCAGTACGTTATATGAAACGGGAATTGACCAGGAGAAGGTGGTCCCGGTACCGCTAGTAATCTCCGGATTCGACAACGCCGGAATGCAGTCAATCGGATATGTGAATGTGGGAATTAAGTTGGGAAATTTCACCTCCCACATCAAATTTCATGTTATTAACGCTGACACCAGCTACCAATTACTCATTGGAAGGGTGTGGATGCACACTCATGGCGTAGTGCCTTCCACCTACCATCAGTGCGCGAAGGCAAATATTAGAGGTGCAGAGATAGTGATCAAGGCCACGCAGAGACCCTTCGCAGTTGAGGAGGCCCACCTGGTAGATGCCGCCTTTTACACCGAGTTAGACGAGGAAAGAAAGGTCTCTACGAGAAAGCTAGCAGGAAGTGAGATAACTGAGGGAAGGGTCCCGCAGAAAAAATCCGCTCATGATCGTCTAGGGGAAAGAATAATTGCCCACATAGAAAAAGGCAAGAGGAAGGTAGAGGAGGTAGCTAGGCCTCCTCGAACTTGCAAGAAAGTGGTTTTGCCCAATGGAAAAGTCATCTACCGTTTATAACGGTCTGCGCGGGCGATGTTCTGGGACGAGAGCATCGACCCGGCGCCCGAGTGTTTTATTGTTGATGAATCCCATATTGTTGAGCATGTGGAAGAACCAGAAGAGGCGCCGGAGTGCATGCAAGACGGACCCAGAGAGCAGCTGCAGGAGTTAGAGGAAATCAAGTTGGGGTCGGAAGAGGGCGAGAGTAGACCCATCCTAATTTCCAAGTGCCTGGAACAGAAGCAGAGGGAAGAGCTCATTAAGCTACTTAAGGAGTTCACTGATGTATTTGCTTGGAAGTACACGGAGATGCCGGGAATAGACGCAGAAGTGAGCTCTCATAGATTGAACATCCTTCCCAACGCCCTTCCGGTAAGGCAAGCCACACGCACATATAAAGCAGACCTTGATTTAAAAATAAAGGCTGAGGTGGAGAAATTGTTAGCGGCAGGGTTCATCAAGCCTATTCAGCACCCCATATGGCTGTCCAGCATAGTGCCAGTGGCAAAGAAAGACAAGACCCAAATCAGAATCTGTGTAGACTTTCGCGACTTGAATAGGGCGTGTCCTAAGGATGAATTCCCACTACCCAGCATAGACAACTTAGTGGATTCCACCGCGGGACATGAGATGTATAGCTTCATGGACGGGTATGTTGGATATAACCAGATTAAGATGGACCCCGCCGACGCAGAAAAGACTGCCTTCCGCACGCCGTTAGGGAACTTTCACTATACAGTCATGCCCTTCGGATTGAAGAACGCTGGGGCCACATACCAGCGGACCATGATGGCAATCTTTCACGACTTATTTCATGACATACTAGAATTCTATATGGATGATTTGGTGGTGAAGTCTAGGAAAGAAAGCAAGCACATTCAAGATCTCAGGAGAGTATTCGAGAGGTGTCGTCAGTATAAGATGAGAATGAACCCCTCAAAGTGTGCCTTTGGGGTTACTGCAGGGAAATTCTTAGGTTTTGTGGTAAATAGACAAGGGGTGCAAGTGGATGCAGAGAAGATGAAAGCCATTGTGATGATGCCACCGCCCAAGAGTCAGAGACAACTTAAGAGCTTCCTGGGAAAGGTATCTTACCTGCGGAGGTTTATACCTGCGTTGGCAGAAGTAACTCATCCGTTCGCGCCTCTACTAAAAGACAAAGCCAAGTGGGTTTGGGGAGAGAGGCAAGAGAGTGCGTTCAAAAAGATTAAAGAAATCCTAGCCTCTCCGTCCACAATGATTCCCCCCGAAGCCGGAGCGCCACTGCTGCTCTACCTCACTTCTACCGAGAGGTCGATAGGGGCCCTCTTGGCGCAAGAGAAGGAAGGAATGGAAAGGCCGGTTTACTACCTATCAAGAGTAATATCCGGGACAGAATCGAGATACACCAGCGTTGAGAGGCACTGCCTGGCGCTGGTATTTGTAGCCCAGAAGTTGAGACACTACCTTTTAGCCTTCACCATTCACATAATTACTAAGTGTGATCCCATCAAGTACCTCCTCGCGCGGACTATACTCGTGGGACGAGCAGCAAGGTGGTTTTTGATTTTGTCAGAGTATGATCTAAAGTGCGTAGTACCTAAAGCCATCAAGAGCCAGGCGGTAGCAGATCTGCTGGCCCACTTCCCGAGTGGGGTTTTCGAACCACCTAGTGAAGAGCTACACGGAGAAAGTTTCCAAGCATGCATGGCGGAGGAGGTGAAGAAGTGGTTTATGGAATTTGATGGTTCTAGTGCACAAGGAACAGGTGGGGCTGGCGTCATACTGTCAGATGGGAAGGAGAAGATTACCCTCTCTTTGAAGTTAGATTTTAAATGCTCAAATAATGAAGCTGAGTACGAAGCCCTCATTCTAGGGATGTTGGAAGCGCTCAGAAGAGGGATCAGGGTACTGTGTATACGAGGAGACTCCAATCTGGTAGTAAGGCAGGTCAATGGAGAGTTTTCCCTTAAACATGCCAACTTAGCGCCGTACAGACACATCATTCAACGACTGCTGAGACAATTCTTGGAAGTAACTGTGGAGAGGCAAGCGCGAACGATGAACAGGCACCCTGACGCGCTCGCCACCATAGCACAAAAGTTGGACATGGAGGAGTCAGAAGCAACCATCACCGTTAGGCGGAGAACAGTGCCTACTACCGTAAAGTCCCTATTCCCAAGTGATGAGCCGGAAGACTGGAGGCGTCTGGTGGAGAGGCAACTGGAAACCGGAGAAGGGGCAATGAAAATTTTGGAGTTAGCCAACTATCATGTGCTGCAGGGAACTCTCTATTTCAAGAGTCCCGGAGGGTTTCTGGCACGGTGCGTAGGGGAGCAGGAAGCCAAAGAGAGGTTAATAGAAATGCACCAGAGGCACTGTGGAGATACAGATATCCCCCTTTACAGAAGACTGCAGCGAAGCGGGTATTTTTGGCCCTCCATGAGCGTAGAAGTGGCCCGCTTGCAACAAAGCTGTCTAAAGTGCCAAGCTAATTTTGACCAGCCGACGGAAGCTAACTTCGTGGAAGCCTTCGAAGATTGGAGACAGCCGTACCTAGCGTATCTGAAGAATGGGGAGCTTCCCGCCGAGAGAGCGGATGAAATCTATCTTAGAAAAAGGGTAGCACGTTTCTACTTGGTCAAAGGAGAGCTGTATAGGAAAGGGTATAATGAGAAGGCGTTAAGGTGCGTAGCCAAAGAGGAAGTGGAAAGGGTGCTGAAAGAAGCTCATGAGCCCTCCCACATGGGAGGCGCCAAGCTGTATGATCAGCTGATGACGTTGGGATACTACTGGCCGACCATGGAGGCTGACTCCATTGGATACGTGAAAAAGTGTAGAGCATGCCAAGTGCACGGAAACATGGTGCACGCTCCCTCCGTCAGCCTACAAAGCTTGGCAACCCCCTATCCCTTCCACACATGGGCGTTCGACCTGGTGGGTAAGATCGCCCCAGCATCTCATGGCAAGACCTTTATCATTGTGGCTACAGAATTGTATACCAAATGGGCGGAGGCCATCCCTTTAAGGAGGGTCACTGCCCAAGTGGTAACCCAGTTTATAAAAGAGTATATCATATGTAGGTTTGGTATACCCAAAGTGATCCTAACGGATAATGGGAAGCAATTTGTATGCAAAGAGATGGCCCTCCTCACGGACAAGTATAAGATTGTGCATAGTAGCTCAACCATATCCTACCCCAAGGGCAATGGCCAGGCGGAAGCTACTAATAAGACCCTGATAAATATTCTGAAAAAGATGCTAGAAGACATGCCGGGGGCATGGGATGAGAAGCTACCTATGGTGTTGTGGGCCTATCGTACTTCGAAGAGAAAGCCAACAGGTTTCACTCCCTTCTCTCTAGTGTATGGGACCGAAGCTGTCCTACCAGTGGAACTGGCGGTACCTTCGGCCAGAATTTCTCTTAGCAATGGGCTCATTCCAGATCCTAGGCATGTGCAGCTGGAGGCACTAGATGAGCACAGGGACAAGGCGAGAGAGAATTTCAAAGTCTACACTCAGCAACTGTCCAGAGCCTATGAAAATTTGGTTAAGCCTAGGGAATTCCAGGTGGGAGATCTAGTCCTACGAGCATCAACCCACCATCTCCGTAGCATGTCGGCGTCCAAATTCAAACCTAACTGGGAAGGCCCTTTTGTTGTCAGAGGAGTGGGGAAGTCGGGCTACTGCCAGATATCAGAACCTGAGAGTGATTGCCTCCAGTCCATCAACTGCAAGTGGCTGAAGAGGTACTATGCTTAGTAGCAACTAACAAGTTTTGTTTGTATTTTGCATGTCGGCGACGGATGTCAAGGATTGCTCCTACACCAGAAAAGTTTTTTTGTTTTTTTGAAGCAATACTACACTGTAAACGATAGACAAAAGTAAAAGAAATGAAATAGCAACGTTTTTGGTCATTTTGACGTTTATTTCGCTTACTTATTTATACATACATATACGCTCCCTATTAAGTTAGAAGAGAGTAAAAAAAGAGAGGTCGGGAACTTTGCTCACTACACTTGGGAGGTAAGTCCATCCTAAGAGAAAGTATACTGAGCAAAGTCCCCCAGACATAAATTAATATAGTTTTATGATAAAATCAGGCTTCCAGAAAGGGGAGGGGGTCACCCTCCTCCCCAACCCAGCCTCTATGACTATAAGCAGTAATATGTAGGAATACCCCCACAGACAGAGGGGCAACCCAAGAAAGTCACATGCCAACACCTCACAGTTACAAGAGGTGCATTCAAAAAATAATGTGTACAAAATGATAATACATAACTTTTCATATCAATGCAAATACCCCGCAGTATATGGGGTAGCCACCAGTAGACTAAAGGCTCACAGAAATTAGAGCAAGTCATGTACAACAAACACCCACAGCATAAAGGGAGAACAAAAGAAAAAGAAAGTGCAGAAGAAACAAAGTGTCTCATACATGAATGATAAGTGATGTACATATAGAATTCTGAGCACTACAAAGCAAGAAGTAGCCTATCGGCTAGAAACCACAAAAAATAAATCATCGCGCGCGATGGCGCCAGCATATGACGGACCAGCCTCCCGTAGAAACTCTTCCTCCAACCGGACGGATTTAGCATCATCCTCCTCATCGCCAGACTCAAGTCTGGCAAGCTTCACCTGCAGTAGGGCGATCTGATTCCGGATCCTCGTAGCCTCAGCGTGTCGTTGCTCAACCCTGGACTGCCGAGACGTGTGAAACCTCACTATCTTCTGGAAAGGAACACTCAGGAAGGGGCGAACCCCTGCGTCAAGCCAATCCAAACGAAAATGATAGAACTGCTGTAAGTCGCGGAGAGCATCCAAGAATAGCAAGATAGAAGAGCTAGTCAGCTTAGCAGGGGAGGTAGCCAAGAACTCATGAACATGGCTGGCAAGAGCCCTCAGGTTGAAGGCCGTAAGACTGTTAACCTGGAGTATACTCTGAGAAGTGAACGTCTCGGGGTGGTGCTCCAAGATGAGATCCAAGAGCTGACGCTCATGTACCCTGAAGCGGCCTGGTAACTCCTCACGCCATAGCCTACTAGAAATAGTCGCAGCGTCCTCTGTTTCATCATCGCCCTCGGAGTGGCGAGATCCCGCCTCAGAGGGAAGAAAAGAAGACTCCCCACCAGAATCAGCATCACCGACTAAAGGAGTGAACTCAGAACTGTGATCTCCCTCCGCGTTTGCCCCACTACCAGTCTCCACAGTTACCGGAGTATCCTCATATACCTGGAAACAATGAGACAAGGGTGTTATAGGAATGCTTGCACAGTATACGCAAGAAGAAAAGAAAAGGGGAATAGTAAAAAGAGGGGGTACGCCAGTCTAGTACCTCTCTCACAGCTGCCCCGCTGCCAGACTCCACAGTCACCGGAGTATCCTCATACACCTGGAAACAATGAGACAAGGGTGTTATAGGAATGCTTGCACAGTATACGCAAGAAGAAAAGAAAAGGGGAATAGTAAAAAGAGGGGGTATGCCAGTCTAGTACCTCTCTCACAGCTGCCCCACTACCAGTCTCCACAGTTACCGGAGTATCCTCATATACCTGGAAACAATGAGACAAGGGTGTTATAGGAATGCTTGCACAGTATATGCAAGAAGAAAAGAAAAGGGGAATAGTAAAAAGAGGGGGTACGCCAGTCTAGTACCTCTCTCACAGCTGCCCCGCTGCCAGACTCCACAGTCACCGGAGTATCCTCATACACCTGGAAACAATGAGACAAGGGTGTTATAGGAATGCTTGCACAGTATACGCAAGAAGAAAAGAAAAGGGGAATAGTAAAAAGAGGGGGTACGCCAGTCTAGTACCTCTCTCACAGCTGCCCCGCTGCCAGACTCCACAGTCACCGGAGTATCCTCACACACCTGGAAACAATGAGACAAGGGTGTTATAGGAACGCTTGCACAGTATACGCAAGAAGAAAAGAAAAGGGGAATAGTAAAAAGAGGGGGTATGCCAGTCTAATACCTCTCTCATAGCTGCCCCGCTGCCAGACTCCACAGTCACTGGAGTATCCTCACACACCTGGAAACAATGAGACAAGGGTATTATAGGAATGCTTGCACAGTATACGCAAGAAGAAAAGAAAAAGGGAATAGTAAAAAGAGGGGGTATGCCAGTCTTATACACGGTACCTGAACAATGCCCTCCGCAACGGTCATAGAAGGAGGAGCAGGGGCCCCCGTAGGGGCAACAACACTGATTGATGCTCCAGAAGAGGTTGCCTCGGTAACCAATACTTCCGAAGAAGCTACCTCAACCTCAGGCATCGTAGGGATAGCTACCTGAAGAGGCGCAACGACAGGACAAACCAGCCCTTGTATAGGGGCTGCTGAAACGTTAGTGGCAGGAGCCGCACTCGAAACAGCGCCAAGGGATAACTGTAACAAAGTAAAAGAGGGCTACGATAAGCACAGACTGGACAGATAAGAAAATAGAACTAAGAAAATAAAAGAATACCTGAACCCCATCTAAGGGGGAAGCGCGGAAAAAGACGGCCTGCGCAGCAGGGGCTGTACTGATGGCCTGCAAAGAATGAAAATGCGTTGTTTACTGCATGTTCGAGGAAAAGGAGATCCCATTGCTTCAACAGAAAGGACTGACCTGAAGCATGGGCTCACTGGTGGAGGCCACGGTAAATATTGGGCCACGAGAAATTGCCTGAACCAAAGATCTACCATCCATAGATACGCGGACCCTAGGGATAGAAATTCTCCCCGAAAAGGACAAACCCGGGGCGATAACGCCAGCTAAGGGAGGAGCCCCTTCCTGAGAAGAAAATCCAAGAGCCATTAAGACTCCTGCTGAGAGGAGACAAATATTCAAAAAAAAAAAATAAGTACTACCTCAGATGAAGAGGCCTCCAGGGGCTCAGCTGTAGAAGTACCCGCCGCCGAGACAAGAGAGGACGATGTGGCAACGCCCGAAGACATAGCTCTCTACGCATGATAAATGGGTAAATAAAAAAAAAAGAGAAGAAGGAATACAAAAGGAAATGACGCAATGAAAGTTTTGAAAATAACGAGGCATACCTGAGGAGAAGGGGAAGCCACAGGAGTGGTCCGAGTGACGGTAAAATGCACAGACGAAAGCTGCGAGGAAGCGACAGTATACGCAACCAAAAGGCAGTTAGGAGATGAATAAATTACAACAGATGTTAAATGAATTGAGGAAACAGCAAACCTCTCTAAACAATCCCCGGGAGGAAATGAGCATGGAGTTCCTCTCCCGCTGAAAGGGCGTCGGTCGTAGTGGGGGAAGAGGAGAACCACCTGCCTCGATGGAAGTGGCCTGCACAAATATAACAGAATGATTTAAATGAAAATATATACATATATATGATGAAGGGAAGAAAGAAAATGATATGCAAAAAAATATATATAGACAAGTGAAGGGAGAACGCTTACAGTAACGGGGCGCGTAGTCTGGCTATAAGGGAGATGGGTGGGGCTGACCCCCCCAGGAGAACGGGAGGCTTCATCATCGCTAGAAGACTCTCTGGAGACTGATAACAAAGTATAAGTGTTAGTAGTGCTTTCGCTATGGAAACCCAGGCAGCCCATATCACCCGAAGAAGAACTATGGTCGTCATAGGAAGGGGTGCTTCCATAATCAACTAGTTCCTCTTCCAATGAAGGGGAGGGAGATGAAAGAACTCCGCGAGAACTGGTTCCACTAAGTAAAGGAGGCTGTGATATAGTACCTTCTGCAATAGGAATGGACGCGACCCGCGTCTCCTGAGAAGTAAGGCTCGGTGAGGAGTAACCTTGGTCCACCGTAGAGGAAGCAGCTATGCCAGCGCTACTTCCTTTCTTTTTCTTCGCAGCCCGGGTCCTCACAGGAGAAGAAGGAGGAGAAGCAGTAGTAGCAGGAACAAAATTGGAAACATCGGTGTCAGGATGCTTCCTTTTGCTAGTAGTAGAGGTGCCCGCCTTCCCTTTGCTTTTTGGTTGGCTTTTAGACTTCACAGGGGGAAGCTCAGTCGACGGAGGTGGAAGTGACTCGTCAAAGAGAGGTTTCACTAAAATAGGGATGGCCTGCTCCAAGGGTGGCGTAGAGGTGGTACTGAGAAACCAAGGCTCTTTCTGCGTTCGCCTGACCAAAAACTGAGCTCTGGTATATTTAATGGGGTTAGTCTCATGAGGAGGGCCAACTACACATTCTTGAATAAGACGAACCTGCTGCTGCCAAAGAAGGAACCAGGATGAAGTGAATGAAGGCTGATAATCACTGGTAGGAACATAGAGACCACCCAAACCACTGACCCTGCGGAATAACCCCTGAAGAGTAAAGCTCGCGCAAGCCTCGGAGAATGCCTCAGAATGACTGCTGTAGGTAGGAAGAGGAGGAGTGTGGACACCCTGATCATAACCAAACTGTCGTCTTGCCCTCTCGGAATGGTAAAATTCAGCACGGGGACCTAACTCGGTCCAAGAAGGAAGGTGACATGGTAAGAGCATCGTCATCACATTAATATGGGGACACGTGGAAACTGACCCCACTGCGGAAGGACAATAGAAGGTTCCGCCATCACCAGGGAAAGAAAGCCAGCTGAAAGTACCCCCTGGGCGCTTGGTATAAGGCCGAAACTGAAATTCCTCGATATCATCAATCAACATTCCCAAAGACTGCTTGGGAGTTTTCTTATGCCACCTAAGAAGCCTCGCAGCGTCGCTATGACAAGCGTAATTGGTGAAGGGGAGGGCCTCCCGAATCTTATATATTGTGGTGCAAAGGTCTAATTTTCTTAAGTGGGACTTCATATATATATATATACACACACAATAATAGCCTTATATAATCCTTAATAATAAATTAAGGTAAATCCTACACAATCAAACCGAACAAGAATACTAATCACAATCACATGATGGCACAACTTGCACGTGGATCGACAATGTGCTTACGTCCACGAGGTGTTGCTCTCTCTCTTTATTACTTATATTCCCCTCTTTCAGGGGTGCATGTTACATTTATAGAGAATAGAAAGAGACTGAGTCGTATGGAAATCCATGACTTTAGATTGCTATCAGAACTTAATTGGGTAAAACAAATTCAGAGATTTTCGTTGATCAACCTCTATCCATCTATATTTATTTGAGTCATAATTGTTGTCAACTCTATCGGACATGCGTCAGCTCCTCTTAACTATTCAAATAATCCCCTCATAATTGCCCCCAAAACTTTACACACTACACCAAAATGGGTAAATTGGCACCCTTCCAGCGGCTAGCCTTGTCACGGTTATTGACCGTGACAAAAAAATACGCGCTTTTTGTCACGGTCATTGACCGTGACACGTCCGTGACAAATGTCGTAGTAAAAAAACCCTTTCCCCTTCTTTTTTCCCCCGCCGTTCTTCCTCCTTTTCTCTCCCTCTCTCTCTCTCTAGTTTCAGGTTACTCTCTCTCTCTCTCTCTCTCTCTTCCATTTATATATATGTGTGTGTGTATATATGTGCATGTGTGTGTGTGGGGGGTGGGGTGGGGGTGGGGAGGGGGGTGGGGCAGGGTGGGGGGAGGGGGGGCTGTGTGTGTGTGTGCGTGTGTGGTGGGTGGGGGTGGGGGTGGGGCAGGGTGGGGGCTGTTTGTGTGTGTGTGTGCGTGTGTCTGGTGGGTGGTGTAATACCCCGTAATTTTTATGACTTTTAAAATGGGTTATATTAATGGATTAGTTGGATTTTATTATTAATTAATTCATTTGGGTTTTATCCGGATTGTGGATATTAAAATGGATGATTCTGAATATTACTTAAAGATAATTAGGTAATATATGAATGTGATGTCATTGATATGACGGTATGATATAATTTCTCGGTAAATTGGATTTTTAGTCAGACGCGGTATGGGACGTGTCGGGACTAATTTATTAAATTAAAAAGGAAATTTATTTTCTATCAACCTTATAGTCATTTCGACTGCGTCATTGCGTCCGGAAGGTTTGAAATAGTCAGAAAAGTCTATTTGGATGTTAATTTTGAGTCTCGGGTCATTTGGAAATGAAAGGACAACCCAAAAGGGCATTTTGGTCATTTTTCTAGGGGGGATGAATAGTGATTTCGGGTTTTGTCTTATTATAAGTATTGGTAGATTAAGTGTACGTGGGTTATACATCTCCTCTTCACAAATTAGAGAAGTAATCTTCCTAGAGAGAGTGAAAGGGTGCTTGGGAAGGGAAAAACCTACTTGGGAAGGAGAAGAATAAGAACCAAGGTTCACCACCACCGGAGGTTGACTGGAGAAGGGACAACCAACTGAGATATACTACACCAAAGGATCAGACCTTCAGTAAAGGCAAGTGTTTGATAATGGCAATTTAAGTTTGTATATTGTCCATGTTAGAATAGTTATGAAAAGAGAAGATTATTCATGTTTGGAAGAAATAATGGAGTTATTAAATGGATTTCTGGAAACTGAATTGATATAGGAATTAAACTCATGTTGTAGGTTGATAATAATCCACGAAATAGTTATGAATCTGATGAAGAAATTATGAAAACCATTGATGTGTTCTTGAAGAAGATATGTAGATAATTTTCTGGAAATAAGGATATAAACATGCTTTTTAATCCAATCTCTTGATGATTCTAGGATGTTTAGATCATTGGAAATCATTTATATATGTTGATACATCATGTAGTAAGGATTATAAGTCATTGGATGTTAGTATGAAGGATAGAATGAATAAAAATGGTGAAACCCGTAGTTGCTGAAATGCAGAAAAACCAGGCTGTGACCTGAGGCATCGATCGATCGACCCCCTGCCTTCGATCGATCAACCTCCCCAGAATTCCTATAGTTGTTTCTTTTTAATGTTGATTCTTATCCAAAACCTTTTGTATATCTTTGGTGATTATTAATTGGACATTATGGGACTTAGAAAAGATCAGTAGACCCTTGATAAGATTTGAATTAATGTGATTGGGATTTAATTGATTAGAATGATGATAAGTAAATTGAAAGATATTTTGGTTGCTAGATTCACGTGTTGGATTCTAATTGGTGTGTATGAGGATTAAGGATAGGTCCAGTAGGGCAGATTTAATATAAGGTGAGGGTAGCCTTAGGGTTACAATTTGAACATCAAGGACTGAGTTTAAGCTCATTATTGATTTCGCAAAGGCTGAGTGTAGTACAAGAGCGTAGTGGTATGGCTCCTGGATAGAGATGGGATTTGGAACACATTTGGTTGAAAGAGGGTATGCGGTTATCCCGATCGCGTATTTGAAGTTGACGGACCTTTTCGATCGACAAGTTATGTAGTAGTGTATTGGAGGGGTTCCTTGTTTGGATTTCGCTTTGCGAGACGCTCCGCTCATGAACCTTAACGACGTCGGGAGTGGAGAGATGTTATAGGATGCGAGGATAATTAAATTATGAAGTAAATATATGATATTTTAATACGTGGAATTTAAAGAGATATAATGCTACGTATAATCTAAGGTTAATGTGAGTACCCTGTTGTTAGTATATTATAGGTATGATAATGCCTATTTGATTGATTAATGATTATGTGTATGACATACCTAGCTTACTTGCTATCGACGGGAGGTTTGCGCATGAGGGCAGTCATATCCTGATGAATCCATGGGATCTTTGATTTGTCGCTCGAGAACGTAGGTCTATGAAAGACTTATCGGGGAGTTGATAAGTCCGCTGACTATGGGTACGTAGGTATGTGCGTGACCCATGGGTATGAGAACTATATTCTCCTCCAATGATTGTGTTGTTGTTTATGGTTCGAGGTATCCTTACCGAACCTTTTGTCTCCTATTCGGCGACCAGCGATATTGGGACATGATAGCAGAGTAATGCATTGCACCGCAGCCATGACTTGGGGTGACATATTATATATGAATATATATATATATATAATGGATTAAATGATTGAATGGATATATTGTGGTTAAATCATTTACTGTGTGATAATTGTAGATAACGGTAAATAGAGAAAGATAATGGAATTAAGTTAATGAATGTTTATTGAAAAGCTTAATTCATATTAATGAGAAATGATTCATGTAAATGAGAAACAATGAGATATGTAAATGAATAATAATGAGACGTATGGTATGGGACATACGGGGATTATGATATGGGAATGGAATTTTAATATGGAGACTAGAAAAGAGAAACCATTAACTATGAAGTTAATAGGAAACGTTAAGCGTGCACTCTAGTTGAGAGGTGAGAATAACAAGTGAGAGTTGGATCTAACATGTACATAATAAATGCTTTATTGCACTTTCTAAATACTTGTTGTTTTAAAAAAATCATTTACACAATCGGGCTCTGACCCGTTTCCTTGCATATTTTCTTTTCTATTGTATCTTCCATATCAGGTGTCCAGCAGCAGGACGCCAACCTTAGCGGATTTTTGACAGGCTATGGAGCTATGGAGTTTTGCTTAGACGTCTATCATCTTTTTGATTCACAATATACTTAGTTAATGCATTGTGCCCAAAGGATTCAGTTCAGTTATCTTTTTCTATCGAGGTTAAATACTATTGTATTCGTGTCTTTTTAATACATTTGATATTGTTGGGATTATTGTAATGCATTTATATTATTTGGGAATGTTTATTCCAATTGCATTTAAATTCTTTTGTGTTATTTATTGGGTTATCAGTGTTGTAGAATAAAATGTGTTGTGTTATTCTTAAATTGGAAATGGATTTTGTTAAATTAAAATTTGGAAAATTTTTAACACCAGCTTAATTGAGTATTGGGTGAGTTGTAAATGTTTTCGATAGTGATGCTAAGAATGAGCCAACTGTATATTCTGTTTTAATTTGGTATGGGACTGACCACCCGGTATTTAATTAGGCGGGGTGTTACAGGTGGGGGGAGGGGAGGGGGCAGGGATGGGTGGGTGGGTGGTAGGGTAGGGGTGGGGGGCTGCATGTGTGTGTGTGTGTGTATGTGTATGTGCGCGTATGTGTATATGTGTGTGTAGTGTGCGTGTTTGTGCGTAATGTTCCTTGTAAACGAATTGATTGATTGTCCCTCATTGTAAATTAGTAAATTAGTAAATTAATATATGATTAATTATGAAAGTAGTATTGCCCCTCATTGTAAATTAGTAAATTAATAATTGTATACTTTAATTGTTAGTTTAATTGATGAAAATAATTAATTGAGTAGATGAATTAGAAGGAGTACGGGATACACATTTGTTGTTGACATTGTTGTTGGATTATAGTGGATCGATGTTGGGTTGGTTAATTTTAAAAATGGCATGACCACTGGATTATTATCCATATGGGGGTGGGATTTTTCAACGTTTTTTGAAAATTACTTTGTTTATACGCTTCGTACCTTTAATATACGCTTCGTACTTTGAAAATTATTGTCCATGAATATACGCTTCGTACCTTTAATAGGTAATAAATATTCCAATTTGTACAGAAACATCCATTTTTAATGCTTTTAATTGATTTGCACTTTATCATTTTCACTCTTATGTAATGTGCGTGTGTGTGGGCAGTAGGGGTGGGGGTGGGGATGTTTAACTCTTGTACATATTATGAGCCAGTAGATGCTGTTGTTTTGGAATTCAGAATTGAGGTGTTTAACAGTAACAATTCATTTTTATTTGTAGTAATTGTACATATTTGCATGTCTTTTTTTAATTCATTTTGATATGTACTAATAACATTTTTTTACAGCAAATGTCTCCTTCAGGTATTAAGGCGAGGATGATGATGCTAGTTATGATGATGTCATCTGGTCTCGGTGGTAGCAGAGGCGACGAGGGATCCTCGGCCTCTAGTCTCCCCAAATATGGCAAATTAGGGATGCCCATCGAGAACAAGTTGGGGCTATTAGCGAGATCCCTCGAGCTGGTAAAGACGATCATCAGCCCGGAGTACATTAGCTGGAAGGAGGTGCCATATGAGCTCAAGTTAGATGTTTGGGTGGCACTACAGGTAATATATTTATATTTGTATTTATATTTATATTTATATAAATATTTCAATTTCAATTTCAATTTCGATTTCAATTTCATTTTATATTTATATTTATATTTATTTGTAACTAATATTGTATTTGTTGGACAGGAACAATTCGACCTGGATCCAAAGCTATGCGATTCCGTCTTGGAGCAGTTGAGGGAGCAACATAAGACGTGGAAGAAAAATATGCAGACTCGGTACTTTGGGAAGACACGAGAGTCCATTATCCAAAGGGGTGAATCCGTCCCACCGAAGGAGCCGATCTCATTGGCACAATGGAAAAGGTTCATTGACAATGAGATCGGGGAGGGACAATTGGCATCTCGCCAATCGAAAAGGGAAAACTGGGCAAAAAAGATGTACTTGCACTATTCCGATCGGACGTCTTACGCCGAGGTAGAGCAGAGGATGATGGTAAGATTTAATTTTTCTATAACTACATAAAATATATTATTCTGCATTATTTTATTTTGCGGGGCTGATACTAATTTTACTTTATTTTATTTCAGGGGACAGGGAGTGACCCTGGGGGTAGGCCACATATGCTCGATACTTATGTGGCTCTTCGGATGAAGAAGGGGAAGGGTAAGGAGGTTTCCACAAGCTTCGCGGCCACGATTGTAAGCAATCCGACAGTTTACTTTTTGTTAATTACGTTATAATTTTTTAATTTACTTATTTTACTAATCATGTGCTTTTTGTCGTTTCAAGCAAAGCTTAAGGAAGTGCATGAGTCGCAGTCTGATGCCGACAAGGAATCTTTGTCCACAGACGCACTCAGCCAAGTGCTTGGCTCTGATCGTAAGGGGAGGACAAGGGGGTGAGCTCGCGGGTGGCCAAATCTAGGATCATCGAATTGGAGACGAGCGACACCGGGTTGGCTCGAACGATGGATTCACATGACGCGAAGCTGTCCCGTTTGGAGGCGACAGTTCAGGATATGTACTCATTCGTGAAGCGTTCTTTGGGCGAAAACCGTATGGGTAAAGGGAAGGATAAGGCGGTGCGGGAGGAAGAGGTGTGGGAGGACGAGGACGAGGATGAGGATGTGGACATCGCTACTTCATCGCCGACACGTGCGGACTTTGATGATCCACTACCCTATTTGGCTCCCTTCAACAGACCGATGTCGACACTTGGTTGGTCGAGAGTGTTTATAATGGACATATTTGATGTCCAGCGGATAGGGCGGGGGTTGAAGGACCCGAATATTGTTCAGGGTGCACTAGTTCATGGACGTGAGCTTTAAGACATCGAGTCCAGGGTGCTCGTCACGCATGTGATGCCCGGGAAGGAGAACTCCCAATTGTAGTTGTGCGAACAATGCGACACGACGTATATTAGTGGATGTGTTAATTCATATATCGTGTGGCCTACTCACCTCCTCAGCGTTAACCATACCCCAGACATTTAGTGACATTGATTTAAGTTTGAATTGAATTGTTTTAAATTATTACATTTGAATTATATGGTGATGCATATTCTCTCTATTTTGAATGTATATTTGCACTATCTCTATTTTATATGGATATATAATGTTCGAACAGGTACAACGTTGCTATAACAGGTACATATATACTACTGGGCAGTGGCAGTGGCCATACTGCCCATTAGATTTTTTTTCAATTCTGCCCAGAATTGTCACGGTCATTGACCGTGACAAGTCCGTGACAAAGGATTGTTGTCACGAACTTGTCACAGTCAATGATAGTGACAATTTCTTAAACATCGTCATGGGTTTGTCACAGTACTTAACCGTGACAAAGCTTATCAAGGTCAATGACTGTGATAAGTCCGTGATAAAAAAATTTATCACCCCCAGAATTATCATGGTCATTGACCTTGACAAGTCCAAATTGTCAAGGTCAATGACCGTGACAATTCGACAAATTTGGTGTAGTGTAAAGCTTGATAGGGGTGCAGATGTTTGATCTCTTATTGAATATGACAGTGATTATGATCGACAGTGAAGTTTGATTTCCCATGAACTTGTGGTTAGGAGATGTCAACACTTGTATTTTTGGATAAAAACTGACTTTATTCTACCCATTAGGCTCAAAGGGCACACTTGTAATTTTCCTTAGTTTTAAGGGTACGCTGGTAATCTTGTGTCATTTTAGCCAAAGGACGGTACCATATGCGTCAGTCGACATTTAGGGTCGTGTTTGCTAATGATAATGATTCCTTGAAATTTGAACTAAGACAGAGACATTTGCTATAATTAAATATTTATGATATACGAATGTTTTTTTTAAATGAATAACTCATATTCATTTGCTTTCATTATTCATTGTAAGTCTCTCTCTTTTGTCCCTAATTTCTCTGTATTATTCGTTTCTTCAAGCATCGTCTCCATTTCGTTTGTCGTTCTTATTTCTTGACTTGCAAAAATGATTTACCTAGTTAGTGAGGGTTTTATAGAGGATTTTATGAAGAGTTTATGCATTCTTGAGTGGGTAGTTATAAAGTTTGGGGAAAATTGAAAGATTATTATAATATTGAAGGAGGCCATTGGATATTCTCCCAATTCATTGTTGAAGACGGCATAATTTTTGCTCGAAACATACTCTTCTTAGAGTTTTGTGAGTATTTTTGTGTCATTACAGCCCAATGCTCTCCAAATACTTGGAGGACAGTGAACGGGGTGAATAGGATAAACGAGTTATATGGAACTCAGTTAGGGATCCTGTAGATCCGCTATGTTACATGTGGGTGAGGACAAATGATAACACCTATTATCTGAAGGAGATGAAGGAAAATAATGTGTTTGTGGTGAACCTACTAAATTAAAATAATGATTATTAGTCTCGTGACTTCATTGAAAAAAAGTGGGAGCCCCTACCTATTCTTGAGGGCGGTGAACCTTATAGGGGTCATAGGTGCCCTCATATGGGACATGAAATAGGTCTAAAAATAATTTTTTTTATTCCTTCTCTGTTCGATTATGTCTTGCTTAAATTTATTAATGTTGTTATTTTTGTCTTGTGTAGAAACATCCAAGAAGAAAGAGATCGAACATTCTCACGTAAATTTTGATAAACTAAGCAAAGTTTAGAAGCTTAAAAGGCCTTTTTGTGCTGGTGCCGAACATCAAATACTGAATTCTTTGTTGCCGGACTACACCTGCACCACCACTTCCTTCGTCACTCGACCAATTGACAAGGACCTAGAAATACCTGTGCTGCTTGACAGGGAGGAGTCTTTAACTACGAGCACTTTAATCTCTTTTGAGTTTGTGGACGTCACATATATTCAAGTCGTTATCCCTTCCACTTCTAAGGAGGAAATTCCGTCGAGGAAAAGGATTCCCAATCTGCTGGAGGGAGTCATTTCCCCCAGTTCCTTAAAAGCCTGGCCTTCCAAAAAGAAGGAGGTTCGAGGTCCATTCAACCCTGTCAACTTAAGGGATTCCTCTAATAAGTCGCAGGCTAATCTTGCGAAGAAAAGTAAGACTGACACAAGTTTGTCAGTTGTTATTCCCACTAAAAAGGTAGATGCCTATACTAAGGGGAAGGGCCCTTCCATTATGCTAGTGGCTATAATGTCGATATGGCTTTTGTATTGCTAAAGAGGTCATCTCCGAGAGGACAAAGAATTGGTCAATAACCTGTCAACCGATCGGTTGGTCTACCATAATGCTAGTATGTGTTTTGAGACTATGTTTGGTCCATCCCTTCAAGTTTTTCATTAAATAAATCCTTCTGCTCGGTATATGTGTTTATAGTTTTTGATGGAATTTTTTGACATCCTAGATAGGAGGGCCAACCAAGATAAGGTTAAGGCTAATATGTTTCAGCCTTGAATGAGTCTCAGAAGGCTCTAAAGGCTGCTGAGAAGGCCTACAAGCATGAGGAGAAGGCCAATGACTTGAAGCTTGCTAATAAAGTGTCCAAGATCAAGCAGTTGGATAAGGCTTCCGAAGAGTATACGTAGTCCTTTTCCACCACCTTTGAGATAAAGAACAAGGCCTACGACCAGGGGTGAGATGAGGCCTTTGGTCAGGCCATGAAACAACTGAACTTTATCTACAAGTTTTTCTTCAAGAAAGACTTGAATGTGGCCTTGGTCAAAATCGGGGTTCCCTCTAAGTTTGAGCTCTTCAGCGAGCACGATCTAGGTTCTCCCCTAAACTTAGAGGAAGAGGAGGGTGAATCAAAAGGCATGGTCTAGGAAAAGGAGGGTGATGAACAAGTAAATGAGGATGCGGATCGGAACAAGGTTATGTCTATTGAAAAATAAGTGACAACACAGGAAGAAGACCATGGTAGTTAGATTGGTTTTGTACTTCTTGTACTTTGTATTTCCTATTTTTTTTTCTTGTAAGGGCTTGATGAAAATTTTCATTTTAATGAAAAAACTTATCAGTTTGTCTTTATGATATTTTGTTCGATTACTTTTGATTGATTATTTTTATATTCATGCTTTATCCCTACTTTCTAAAAATCTTTCCCTTTTTATCTTTATATTCTGATAACAACTTAGCCTTGGTTCCAATAGAGTTCTTGGTCGGTATGCTTATGGCCGTGCTCGAGAAGACTTTTCATTTTTTTAGTAAGCACTCCAAAAGATGCCAAGTGCTTATGGAGAGCAGACCTGTCTAGTTTCTTCTCTCCGGGCCGATATGCAGGAATGAAAATAATTATTTGATGGAGAAGCTCGATAAAGCCGATCAAACTTTTCAAGAAGACTAACTGATCAAGAAGAGACTTTAAAAAAGGTGATTAAATTGAGATATCAATTTCATCATAGTCCATTCATAACATGGTCGGAGGGCTATGATGAGGGATAAATGGACATTTACCTCATTGGACAGAGCTAGTCTAGTCACTTACAAACATGGGTGGCTGAACACTTCGACAGTTATGATCGTTCCTCATGACTACTAATTCTGGTATTGATATGAGGTCAACTGTTGTTTTATTCGGCTCCCTCCACTTCGGAGTGTGGAATACTAGATTCTCACAGACGCCAAGCCTATTCAATTGATAAGGAACTATCTCCTCGATTATGATAGTGATGATGAATTACATCCTGATCCGGACGATGGTCATCGTGTTGTAATAACTTTCGAGCTTAATTGTAGAAGATAAAGTGTCTATGGTCATCTTTTTTGTAATTTTATTGTAATAACTACGCTAAATATAAAAAATGGTCATAGTTTTAGGCCGTGGCCAAGCTCTTGGGTCATGGTTCTAATCCGTGACAAAATTAAGGGTGATCATTTTAGGGGTCACGGTCCAAACTCATAACCACGGTATATAGTCACGATATTTTTTGTAACCCTAATACTAGGGGCTTAGTTACGATTGTGAACCATAAACAAGGGTTATGGTTGGTCAGGGTTCTTAACTGTGACTATATTTTCTTAGTCACGGTCCAAAACCATGGCCACTAGCTGTAACATACTGTGAACTTTGGCTGGTCATGGTCATGAACCGTGACTCCCTATTATGCCCACATGTCGTGACCCATTAAAATGTTTTCATGGACATGGCCATGGTTTTAGACCGTGACCAATATTGAATTTATTTTTGAAAATAGTTTTTATTTTTTTCCTTCAAAAAATATCATGTACATATTTTCAAACTTGTATACAATTCCATTATAAAACTAACTAATACATAAATAAACAAGCAATAGTAAAAAAACTATTAAGACATCAAATTAATTATATTAATTCAACACATATAAATATTAAAATCTTCAATGTGTTCCTTCCCCAAAGCATATGCAAAATGTTCAAAGTGTTCCTTCTTCAGCGAGACCTGTAAATATTTTAAAATGTTCCAAATGGTAAGAAAGGACTTGAATCCCAAAATGACTTTAGGACGCCTAAGTAGTAAAAAATGGCATCAAAGTCCACGTAGTTCATAAAATGAACAAGGTTGGGGTCTAACAAATGATTCGAATCCCGGGTGTCTCTTTTGATTTATAGAAATAAAAGTGAAATGGGTTGAAAGTGTAGAAAAATATGAGAACACTCTAAATTGAAAATTGTAGTATAAGACTCCTTTTTGTATTTTTAATTTATAAAAATAGATGTGAATGTATATGTGATAATAAAAAGAGTGGAATTAGTGATAGAAGTATTATAAACAAACTAGAACAAGAATAAGAATGCTAAAATATTCAAAATAACAATTATGGGACTAGTAAAAGATAAATGATATTGTAAAATGTAAGAAACGAGGAAGTGAGCGAAATATGACTAACTATGCACTACACCAAAAATGGGAATCTGGAATGGTTTAATACCGTGCCAAACCCAATCTGGCACGGTTTAAAACCGTACCAAAATCATGGGTGCCAAATTTTTTGGCATGGCTTAAAACTGTGCCAGATTGCCCAATCTGGCACGCTTTTGGCCCGCTTTTAAACCATGCCAAATTTTAATCTGGCACGTTTTTAAATAGTGCCAAATATTGAATCTCACATGCTTCTGGCACGATTTAAAATCGCGTCAGAATTTCATTTTCTGGCACGTTTTTGGTACATTTTTAAACTGTGCCAGATTTTTCAATTAATAAAAAAAATATTATTTGAAAACAAATCAGGAAACTCAATAAATTCCAAATCTGGTAGGAAAAATATTTATTATTTGCAAAAAAAATAAGAAAATTCACAAATTGCAAATCTCGCACGTTGTTGATAAACCAATGTGAATACAAACTTCAAAATATTATAAGTCATAATAGTTCATAGACCCTGTTGATACCAAAATTAGTCCGCTGACGTGGATCAATTATGTGGAGACACGTGTCACTTTACATGGCGCCTACAAATATTTTTGAACAACACCTTGACTTCGAGGAACTCAATCTCCCCGACCAACTATGACTCTCCGAGCAACAAGTATACTCCGAGCAACTTGTACATACTTAGCTACTTAGGCGGTCCGAGCAGCTTAGGCGGTCCGAGCTGCACCTCGATCAGAGCATTTATTACCAGACAATTAAGAGGATTAAATGCGCATTAAATGCTGATTATTATCATATAGATGTATATGCCTATTGGAAAGCTATGTATTACCCTTTCACATGTACAGCCTCAGGGCTATAAATACATTGTATCATCCTCATTGTAAGGGGACTCGGAATTTCTTGGTAAAACCTGTTATCGAGAATTCCCAAACAGCCAGCAATAACAAAAACAGTGGACGTAGGCCATTCTTATAAGGCTGAACCACTTTAAAATTCTTGTCTTATTTATTTTTATCTGTGATTGATTAATTAGGCATAATCTAATTTTTTACATCAACAGATTGGCGCCGTCTGTGGGACACGACTGAAATTCTCGTTTTTCACCAAAACAATTTATCACCAATGGCTGATAATCCTGAATCCAGTAATTGAAACGCTGGAAACCCCCCAAATCCATCCGCTCCTCCAAATGTCCAAGATCTAGCTGGAATTATGGCCAGTTTGGCTCAAGGCCAGACGGATATGCAAGAGACTATGCGACAACTCATGCAACCTATCCAAGGTGGATCGTCGACCTATTCAGGACAACGAAGTGTTCAAAGAAATACCCGTTTAGTTTCTTCGCGCATTAGGCAAAGCGATTCATATCGCACTGAGAAATCTGATGATTTTTCTTATCAACCGGGCCAAACTTCGTCAGTACGAGCCACAGATACTGAACAACACATCACTCTCTCTCCAGAAAGGACTAGTGCACTAGAAAGATTAATTAGGGTCTCTCCTTTTGATCGATTGGTCCCTAGGAAGAATAAAAGTCCTCCTAAGGCTATGTCGAGAAACTTTCGATGACCATTTGATCTAAGAGAGGGTTCTGCCCAATCACAACCAGTTGCTCGACAAGATAGATCCCAGGAAGCAACCTCAACACGATTAATTGCTCGAACCAGTAGGCCCGAGGAGGGAAAGGATGCATGGAAAGGCTCTATTCAAAGGTTGGAGGATAGACTAGGGGAAATGGTTAAGGCCAAGAATCCTCTACAAAGAACTTTTGTCCAAGGGACGCCTTTTATACAGGCAATTGTGGATTTTCCCACACCATCGAAGTTCAAAGCACCTGTTGTGACCCCTAAATATGATGGAAAAAATGACCCTGTCCTTCATATAGAACAATACCAAGCTGCTGCCGACATCTATGCCGTGCCAGACGAGATGAGATGCAGGGCATTTTCGGGAACTCTTATCGGATCTGCACAAATATGGTACAATAATATTCCTCGGGGGAAGATATTAACTTTCTTTCAATTGGCCGAGCTCTTCATTGGAAATTTTTGTTTTGGAGCAAAACCAGTTAAACGAGTTGCACATTTGTTAAGTGTTAGAAAAAAAATAGGTGAGAGCACCAGAGATTACATAACTCGTTTCAATAACGAGAAATTTGAAGTTATTGATTACGAGGAAAAAATAGCAATTACAGCTTTGATGAGTGGACTGTTGCCCAATAAATTGTACTACACTTTGGCCAAAGATCCACCCAGAACCATGTCAGAACTAATGGCAAAAGCGTCCAAGATCATGAATGCCAAGGAGGCTATGGTTGCGAAGAAGAACATGGACACCAAAGAGACCAAGGTGGAGGTTGATAAGGCTAAGAAGAAAGAACATAAGAACAATGGTGGTGAAAAGCAGTAAAAAATAAAGCCATCATGAGAAGTATTGAAGAAATTTGAAAATTATACTCCTTTGAAAGTAGACATAAACCATGTCCTGGAAGAGATCAAGAACAACGAGGAACTAAACTGGCCTGAGAAAATGAAGTCAGATCCTGATAAGAGAAATAAGGCCAAATATTGCGCGTTCCATAAAAACCATGGTCACACAACCAAAAATTGCATAGCTCTCCAGAATGAAATCGAAGCACTCATCAGACGAGGAAAGCTGACCAAGTATGTTGATCGAAGAAATGAAAAAAAAATCAACGACCGAGCAAGACAGAGGTCTAGATCTCCTCGTAGATCAGAAGAAAACAAGAAAAGAGATCATGAAGATGATCCAGAAGACGACCCTGATCTCCCCAAGAAACCAAGACAACCAGAACGTGAGGTATTTTCAATTCGTTTTGGATCATTTGATTGTAACGTTATTACAGGTGGAGATGCAGGAGGTGGGGACCTTACTGCGGAAAGGAAATCTTACCTCAATGAAGCTCAAGCTTGTTCATACATTCAACGAATAAATCTAGCTGAGGATGATCGCCAGAGGAAGGTGAACAAAGAAAAATTGGTCATTGGTTTCTCCAAGAATGACCTCGCAGGTGTACTATATCCTCATGATGATCCACTGGTGATCAAAATGAGGATGAAGGAAGTAATAATCTCTAGAGTACTGGTGGATAATGGTAGCTCGGCGGATATCATGTTCTACTCATGCTTCGATAGTTTAAATCTGAAGTTGTCTCAGTTGGAACCTTATCACAGGCCCCTCATTGGGTTTGCTGGCGAGAAAGTTTTTCCACTTAGGACGATCAAGTGGGACATGTTCATCGTCACATGGCCCGCTTGTCGAACCGAAAGAGTACGTTTCTTTGTGATGGATAAGAATATCCAGTCAACTTACAATATCATTATGGGAAGGATGGGATTGAAGAAGTTCGAAGCAGTACCATATACGGTACATCAATGCCTGAAATTTCCAACCAATTTTGGAGTAGGAGTTGTAAAGGGTTACCAAAAAGTAGCTCGGGAATGTTACTACTCATCTGCTGAGCAAGAAGAACTGGAGGAATCTAGGAAAAAGACTACGACCTACCAAGTGGATGAAGGTGCAGAGATTGAAACATTAGATCCTAGAGACGAATCGCAGCTCGTGAAAGGTCAGGTGGTAGAAGCTACTGAAAACATCATTTTGGACGACGAGCACCCGGAACGAACAACTCAAATAGGTTCGTCATTAGATGCCTCACTAAAACAAGAATTGATAGTTTTCCTAAAAAGCTGAAAACAAACTTTTGCTTGGAGTCATGAGGATATGCTAGGAATAGATCCAAATTTCTTATGTCACGAACTCAATGTGAATAAGGAGATCAAGCCAGTGAAGCAGAGACGAAGAGTGTTCAGCCCCGAGAAGAACCAAGACATACAAGAGGAGGTCGAGAAGCTCCAGAAAGCTTCATTTATTGACGATGTCAAATATCCAGACTGGTTGGCAAATGTAGTAATGGTGAAGAAGAAAAATAACAAATGGAGGATGTGTGTAGACTTTACCGACCTTAACAAGGCATGCCCAAAGGATCATTTTCCTTTGCCCCGAATTGATCAATTAGTGGATGCTACCTCAGGACACGAGCTGTTGAGCTTCATGGATGTTTATTCTGGTTACAACCAGATTAAAATGAAACCTGAAGATAGGGAGAGTACTTCTTTCATTACCCCTAGGGGAACTTATTGTTATAATGTTATGCCTTTTGGTTTGAAAAATGTAGGTGCAACATATCAACGACTGATGAACAAGGTGTTTGCAGAGCAAATCAGTTGCAATATGGAAGTTTTTGTTGATGATATGCTGACAAAGAGCAAGAGAGCTGTTGACCATCTAATTAACTTAGGCCAGGCCTTTGATCAACTAGATTAATATCAAATGAAGTTGAATCCCACAAAGTGCATATTCGGAGTACGAGAAGGCATGTTCCTCGGGTATATTGTCAACCAACGAGGTATTGAGCAAACCCTGAAAAGATCAAAGCTCTATTAGGGCTGCGACCTCCAACGACGAAGAAGGAATTACAAAGTCTCACAGGGCGAGTTGTAGCACTTGACAGATTTGTATCACGAGCAACTGATAGATGCCTTCCATTTTTCAAAACACTCCAAAAAACGTTTGAATGGAATGAATAATGCGATAAATCCTTTCAAGAGTTGAAGAAATATTTGGGAGCACCTCCACTGTTGTCCAGGCCAGTGATGGGAGAGAGGTTGTACTTATATTTGGCAGTTTCAGAAAATGCAGTTAGCTCGGCATTAATAAGAGTGGAGGATGGAGTACAAAAACCAATTTATTACACTAGTAAGGCCTTCCGAGGAGTAGAGATTAAATATCTAAGACTGAAAAAGTTGTCACTGGCGCTGATCGAAGTGAGTAGAAGAATGAGGCCATACTTCTAGGCTCATACCATAGTCGTATATACCGATATGCCGTTGAGGCAAGCTCTTCATAAACGATAAAAATCAAGGAGATTGATGTATTGGGCAATAGAACTCAGTGAATATGATATAATTTATGAGCCTAGATCGTCACTAAAAGGGCAGGCAGTAGCATATTTTATAGCAGAGTTCACCTATCCTGATACCTCCGAGGAGCAAAAGCTGGATACCGACCAATCTGTGGATGTTACAGGATCATCTAATTTAAATTCCGATCAACTTACGGAGGTCGACGAACAAAAGAAGTTGGTCGGCGAGCAAGAGAAGTTGGTCGGAAAGCAAGAGAAGATAGTCGACGAGCAGCAAGAATTGCTAGAGGAGGACAAAAGGAAGAAGCAAACGTTTCACCGAGGAACTCTGTCCAATCAAAAATTTGAAGACGAGGTACCTATATGGAACCTATATGTGGATGGCTCATCTTGCACTACAGGTTGTGGGGTAGGGATTATTTTAAACAGCCCGAATGAGGTCGATATGGAGTATGCTCTGCGCTTCCAATTCAAGGCTTCTAATAATGAGGCTGAATATGAAGCTATGATTGCAGGTCTTAGTCTGGAAAAAACCATAGGGGCAGAGTAAGTTATTGTATTCAGTGACTCGCAGTTGATTGTGAATTAAATACTGGGAATATATGCAGCCAAAGGAGAATTAATGATCAGGTATCATGTAAAAGCGATGGAGATTTTATCAAGTCTGATGGCAGTGCAGATAATTAGAATACCAAGATTGGAGAATGCCAGAGTAGATGCCTTAGCTCGTTTAGCATCTGCCACACGCACCGAGCTACGAAGAACAATCCCAATTGAAGTCTTGGCTAGTCGGAGCATAGATGAAGATATAATGATGAACTTTATTACCCTTGATTTAGGACCATCTTGGATAGATCCTATCAGGGCATATATTGAAGAGGGGTATTTGCCAACTGTTAAACTCGCAACCAAGAAACTAAAGTTTAAAGCTGCTCGTTATGTATTGACCAATGGTGTTTTATATAGACGAGGAATTATAGCTGGCTTGCAGAGATGTGTACATCCCGCCGAGGTGAAAGACTTGATCGAAGAAGTCCATGAAGGGTCTTGTGGAGCCCATATAGCAGGTCGAACACTTCTGCAAAGGATAATAACGCAAGGATACTATTGGCCGATAATGAGGGCTGATTGCATAGCCTATGCAAAAAAATATGACAAATGTCAACGCTTCTCCACTATCCGAAGAACTCCCCAAGCATTGTTGACACCCATTACTTCCCCTTGTCCATTTGCCATGTGGTGAATTGACTTGGTTGGGCCACTTCCAACGACCAGAGGAAGATTTAAATATCTCGTCGCCGCAGTGGATTACTTTACTAAGTGGGTGGAAGCCGAGCCTCTTGTCGACATGACGTACGAAAAGGTGTACCAATTTATTTGGAAAAATATCATCTATAGATATGGTCTTCCCCATGCATTCATCACCGACCATGGAACACAATTTAACAACGAGGAGTTCGCTGCATATTGTCATCAGTCGAATATATTAAAAACCCACTCTGCACCAGGCCATCCCCAGAGCAATGGGCAAACTGAAGTGACGAACAGAACGCTGCTGAATGGCTTAAAGAAAAGATTAAATGACGCAAATGCAAATTTGATCAACGAGCTACATTCTATACTGTGGGCTTATCCTACTACTCCCCGAGCAGCAACTGGAGAATCTCCATATATGCTGGCATTTGAAAGTGAAGCTGTTATACCTGCCGAGCTGGGCCTCCAAACACACAGAGTGATGAATTTCAATTCCCCTATCATCAACTTGATGAGAAGGTTAGACTTGGACATGCTCGAGGAAGTTAGAGAAGAAGCAGCAATCAGGAATGCTGCATACCAACAACGGACAGCTCTGTTCTACAACAAAAGAGTAAAAAAATATGATCTGAAAGCAGGGGACTATGTGCTAAAGAAAGTAATTCAAAAGCACAATAAACTGGAAGCTAACTGGCATGGGCCCTACAGAGTAACAGAGGTTGTTCGACCAGGGACATATAGGATTGAAACTTTAGAAGGGGAGGAGTTTAAGAATGCATGGAACGCAGAGCATCTTCGCAAATATTATCAGTAGTTGGGGATTCCTATGTAATGCAGTTTTCTTCAATATAAATAAAAGTTGTGGATGTTTTGCCCAATTTTCTCCTTTTGTTGAAAATTTTTCGGAATGCTAGTGCTACACACTAAAAAATTTCCCAGAAATACTAACTCCGATTGGTTGGGAAGAAAATCCACCAACTAAGGTTGGTCGGGAATAAAAAATTGCCCAGAAATACCAACTCCGGTTGGTTGGGAAGAAAATCCACCAACTATAAGTGGTTGGGAATAAAAAAATTCCCAGAAATACCAACTCCGATTGGTTGGGAAGAAAATCCACCAACTAAGGTTGGTCGGGAATAAAAAATTTCCCAGAAATACCAACTCCGGTTGGTTGGGAAGAAAATCCACCAACTATAAGTTGGTCGGGAATATAAAATTTCCCAGAAATACCAACTCATGTTGGTTGGGAAGAAAATCCACCAACTATAAGTTGGTCGGGAATAAAAAATTTCCTAGAAATACCAACTCCGGTTGATTGGGAAGAAAATCCACCAACTATAAGTTGGTCGGGAATAAAAAATTTCTGGGAAGAAAATCCACCAACTAAGGTTGGTCAGGAATAAAAAATTTCTCAGTGTTACCAACTCCGGTTGGTTAGGAAGAAAATCCACCAACTAAGGTTGGTCGGGAATAAAAAATTTACCAACTAAGGTTGATCGAGAACTAAAAATACCAACTCCAGTTGGTCGAAAACAGTTGGTTAAACAAATGAAAGTCATTTCAAGGCTTAAATTAAAAAGTGGTAAATTTCTTGATATTTATGGCATTTTAAATTACTAACATAGTTGGTCAAAAAACGAAATATCACCAACTCTGGTTGGTCATCAGATGATTATCATCAATTCAAGATAGTCAGCAATAAGTTTTCACCAACTTTAGTTGGTCGGCAATTTAAAATAACACAAAATATTTCTATCTTTTTAACAGATATACATGCACATTCATTAGTAAATAAAAAGAAATGTCTTACAGAATATTTCCAAGACAATCGAAATTGCAAATAAAAATAGAAGTTTTTCATTAAATCCAAAACAAAATACATTGAGAATGAAATACATATTTAAAAAATTATTACATCAAGATTCCTATTCTATTGGTTTCTTCCCCTCTGCCTTTGAAACAGGTTCTTCGCCAGCAGGAGGATCGTATAAATCATAGGGGGAATTTATGAAATTAATATCTTTGAGCATCCTGATGTTCATCACAGATGGCCTATCAAGAAGGTGCTCCGGGCGAGATATCTCAAATTTGGAATGAAGGCTATAGTCACCGAGATACTTTGAAATCAGACATTGGGAAATGGCCCGAGCAGGAATCCAGCTCATATCCAGTTTGAAAGGAGGCACCGACAAATCTAGCAACCCAGGGTCATAGTAATCCCACAAATAGTGACCTTGTTCCAATTGCAGCACGCCCAAGGCATTTAGCCATCCTTGCTTGTAACCCACATTATTTGCATTTTGGATCCAATCATCTAGATAGTAGAGGGCTTCATTATAACCAGCCATCCAAAACTCTCTGGGCTGTTTGTGGAATTGATAGGTTAACCTCTCCAATTGCTCGAGGAGGTTCTTCGCTAAAAGTTCTTTACTCTCCAAGCCAGACTTTTGTGCAGAGAACTGCTCGTCTAGATTCAGAATCTTCTTGGACATCTCAGCTAATGCTTGATTCTTTGCCACCAACTGGAATGATTGATTCTCCAAGTCTGCCTGCGTTCTAGCTTCTTCAATAGTAAGTCGAGCAGGCCTTGCTCGTCCCCGAGAATCTCTTGCTCGTCCGCGAACAAAGGTAAAAGGACCAGCTCTCTTCAAGGTTTCCAATTCGTCTCTCAGATTGACATTTTTGACCTTTAAGAGAGAGAAACCCTCGTCGTTGATAGGGACCAAAGCGTTCGAGGAAGACGCTGCAGATTTCAACTGAGATATCTCTCCTCGCAGGTTATTATTTTCCTGCTCCAGCAACTTAGCTATCTGCCTGTGCTCTTCGACCTCGGTCTTCAAAGTTCTCTCCCTCACATCATAAGCAGCGAATAACTTATCATATCCCTTATCAGCACTTAGTTGCTGATACTTCTTCTCATATCCCTGGTGCAAAAAGGCTATAGATTCCTTGTATTATTGTTGAAGCTCCTCGAGAGTGCCCTGGAAGTCTTCAATCATCTCATAATATGCTACATTATTAGCCACTGCCCGGTCGAGCAAACACTTTAAATACTGGTAGGCTTCAACTGCTTGCTCTGAAGCATCTGGACTGAGGATATCAATAATTTGAGCTTCAGTCATATCTGTATGACCAGCTTTGAAGTATTCATTGCATTGTTTCAGTAATTTTGTATCATGAGCTGATAACAATTCAATCTTGGCCATAAACTAGTAAAAGGAAGAGATAGCAAGAATCAATAAGAGTGCAAACAGAACCCGAAGAAGAGAATCAATAGTATGAATAATCAAAATCTTAGATTTTATTGCATCATAAAAGAGAAGTACATAGTTCAGAGTTATATTTGACAAAAATAAACAGAGAGAAAAGCCCGAACAACTCTACACCTTGTCCTTGTTTCCCAAAACTTTCTCGGGAAGCTGGGACGAGGAGGTAGGTTGCTCGGATGGCATAGAAGCTGCTCGGCTGTTCAGTGGGTGTTGGAAGCTGCTCGGCTGAAATGTTGGTTTACTGAAGCTGCTCGGTAGGAGTAATAGTTGGTTGGGGCTGTTCGTAGCAAAGTTCAACAGTAGGGACCTGATCCCCAACCATCATAGAAGATTCCTCGGAGGCAGCTTCGTCCTTTTTTTCTTCCCCGGGAGTAAGAGGAGGGCTAGGAATGTGTCGTTGAAAAAAATTGTTGGAGTTCTCATCGACATTCATCTCTTTCAGAGCAGCCACCCAGCCATACCTGAAATATTTAAGGGCTGCCATACTCCATTTGTGACACCATGGCAGCCAAACCCTTATTCCAACCTTTGTCCCAGCCATCACTGAAGGACTTTTTCACAGCCAATTTCCTTTTCACTTTCTTCGAGTAAAGTTTCTCAGATAGAAGTTCCTCGGTAGCTTTTAACTTCCTTTCTGCCTCTTCCTTCTGACGACCAACGTCACGAAGTCTACTTAGCTCTTCCTCAACAGATTTGAGCTTGTTTTTAAACTCTCCAGCATGTTAGAGCTTCCCCTCGAGCTCTTCGTTCTTTCTCTCCAAGTCTTTTATTTTCTTCTCCAACCCATTGGAGACTTCAACAGCCTGATCCCTCTCCTGCTCGATGGAATTAAGCTTCTTCTCCCAAGCAGCTTTATCATCGACATACTTCTGACGAGAATCCTTTAAAGACTGCGTCAGACCTACAAAAGCCTCCTTACACCACCCGAGGAGATGGACGATTTGATGGTTTCGTCCTTCTTCAGAATAGTATTAAAGCAGGTTACCAACTGGAAAAAGAAAATAACTGAAAGTCAGTGCAAGGACATAACATTGAAAAATGAAAATTTAGATTAGCAATACTTACTTAGGCAATGTGCTGAGCTGCCAAAGTGGTAACCCTATCCCGGGAAAGATTTTGTTCAATATCTTGGATCTCGGGGATGATCCAAGACTTCACCGAGCTCATGGCAGAGCTCGGAGCAACGAAAGTGGGAACACCACTTCCAATAGTTGGAGGCTGAGAGATGGATTCAGCCAAATTGACCGAGGAGCTCTTCTTTAGCTTCCTCGTGGGAACAGGAACATTCTCGATCAAGGATGACGTCTTGGTCGGTGATATAACTACAACCTCGCTTGGAGGGGAAACAGCTACAATTTTGCCTGGAGCCACAGGGGGCTTCTCGGCAACCTTCTTAGTAGCAGCGGGAGGAGGTGCATCAAGTTGTCTTGTCCCTTCTTCCGGGACATCCTGCTTGCTTTTCTTTGCCTCTCCAGCAATAGAGATAGATTTCTCAAAGAGGGCAGGAGCTCTTCTTCTCTTTATTCTATCACTAAGAGGAATATGTAATTCAGGAGAAGAACTTTCAGAAGCTGGCACTGGTTCTCTGTCACTTATCACTGAACGAGCAGTAAAAGACGAGGTGTAACTCTTGTACTGCAACAAGTATGAAGCTGATCTGATATGTTCATCAGCGATAGTCTGATGCAAACCCAGATAAGTTTCAGATGCTTTAAATTAACTTCTGTCTCTTTTGGAGACCTTCTTTTGCTGTCAACTACAAATAAATGAAAATTAAAATATCAGTGACACATTTTATCAAACACAGAGAAAGCATAATTTCAAAAATAAAGTAAAAACAACCTATCCCATTGTCATAGGGAGGACATCTAGGACCCTGATACACATCATTGCCAATTAGTGGGTCATGTTGCCAATTTTTCATAACTACACCATGTTCGAAGTAATCCCTGTTGGCATCTGGGAGATTGACGACTAAAGCCCTATTTAAAAACCTAGTTTTCAAATAAAAAGTACTGTCACTGACAGCCCATCTATAGAAAAACATAATTTCTGGAATTCCTATACGAGTTCCATGAATCTGATTTAACCTATGGACTCCATTAACTATTCTCCATGTATTGGGGGCTATTTTTGCAGGAACCACGTCAAAATATTGACAGAATTCCAGACACAAGGGGTTTGGGGGAAAAGAAAAGCCACATTCAGCTACAAAGATACTGGGGAACCAATGTCCTTCAGCCAAACGAAAATAATCTGAAGGTTCAGAAAGTTCCTCCAAAATGACCCATGAAGGAATAGAGAAATCAGAACGAAACTTATCAAGAGACTCAATAAGGTAAACCATGATGAATAAAGGAAATAAAAAAGAAGGAAATAGATCTTCCAGAAAAAGGATGGATCAGTTGACAACGAATGATGGAAGGAATGAAAGCACAAGATAGAGAGGAAATGGAGAACTCAAAGATACAAATTTGAAAAAGTAAAAGGCGATAGGATTTTCTGCAACGCTTAAATACCTCACCTTGGGAATGGGTAAAAATAATGATTACGAAGAATGACGTTTGCGCTACCGGCGGCTAAAAAGACAAAAAGGGCACGGAGACCAAAGCAGTTAGAAAAATTCGAAGAGTCTGATTCTATGAATTCGAAAGAAAAAATAAATACAAGGAAAACACTCCTAAAATTTAGGATGACCATTTAATCCCGCCATATTTCGATAAGAATGTTCCACACTCCTCAACCTCGAACTGTGAAACATTGGGGGCTTCTGTTGATACCAAAATTAGTCCGCTGACGTGGATCAATTATGTCGATACACGTGTGACTCTATATGGCGCCTACAAATATTTTTAAACAACACCTTGACTTCGAGGAACTCAATCTCCCCGACCAACTATGACTCTCCCAGCAACAAGTATACTCCGAGCAACTTGTACATACCGAGCTACTTAGGCGGTCAGAGCAGCTTAGGTGGTTCAAGATGCACCTCGATCAGAGCATTTATTACCAGACAATTAAGAAGATTAAATGCGCATTAAATGCTGATTATTATCATATAGATGCATACGCCTATTGGACAGCTATGTATTACCCTTTCACATGCACAGCCTCAGTGCTATAAATACATTGTATCATCCTCATTGTAAGGGGACTCGAAATTTCTTGGTAAAACCTGTTATCAAGAATTCCCAAACAGCCAACAATAACAAAAACAGTGGACGTAGGCCATTCTTATAAGGCTAAACCACTTTAAAATTCTTTTGTCTCATTTATTTTTATCTGTGATTGATTAATTAGGCATAATCTAATTTTTTACATCAACAGTGTAAGGACATTTTTGTCCATTAACAATTTATATGTCGTACGCCGTTACACCGTTGAAGAAATTCAAGTTTCATACATTCATCAACGGATCCGAATATCAGAAGAAGAAGAGGAATCAAAGTCTGACAGATCGGACCGGTCCGCCTGAAATAACAGAACCGATCCGGTCAACCGGACCGGTCCACCTCAGACCGGACCGATCCGTTTTGTTGATGGCCAGTATACCCCGGACCACATGCAATCCGATGAAGCCTGAAATAAAAGAACCGATCCGCCTCAACAGCACCGATCCGCCTGCAATAAAAGAACCGATCCGGTCAATCGGATCGATCCGCCTCAGACCCGGACCGGTCCGCCTGGGATAATCTTAAACTGATCGTGTTCAGATCGTGGTCAGATTTTTATGGCTCAAGTCCTCTTATTTAATCCCACTACGGGAAGTGGTTTTCTAAGACTTATACACACGATTTTCAGAGTACAGAAAACCCTAAGTCTTCACCTATTGAGCATCTAGACTCTAGGTTTTTGATTCACACAAATTTCCAATCCTTTGTGAATCACTTTGCAACCCAGGAACGCACTTTTGCTGTTCACATCCTTGTGGAGAAGACCGTTCTTCTTCTTCTTCATTGCAGCCCTATTGGAAAGGGATAGTTCCAGCCGCCGACTACAGAATCCGACACCTGAGGGTAATTCTTAGTCACTTGTATTTTCATTATAATCCGAAATTGTACAGCCTACAATATTATAATGAAAATAAATGGTTTTGCCCCTTTTGGGGATTTTTCCTCACAAGCATGTGTTTGAATGTTCTTGCTTAGATTATCATCTTATTCAATCACATACTGTTGCATGTTTAGGGTTTGTTTGGGTTAAAAGGTGTTTAATATATAATTTGCTCAGTTGAACGCAAGCACACACGTTCTCAAATTGGTATCAGAGTAGGTTACGCTAATCTATCGCGTATTCCTATTTTCCGCAAAATTTTTCTAAGATATCAATTTTCTGAAAAAATTGATTTTTGAAAAAGTGTGTGTTCAAATGGAGAAGTTATATAATAAAATGCCTATTTTTGACGGGACAAATTATGCTTATTGGAAAGCCCGAATGAGGTCGGCTTTAAAAGCCATTGATGAAAGGGTTTGGATTTTAGTTGAAAGAGGGTGGACTCCTCCCTCCGTGACTGTTGATAATGTGACCAACTTGAAACCTGACACTTCTTGGACTGATGAAGAATTTAAATGGTCATCTTTTAATTCTAAGGGTCTAAGTGCTATTTCTGGGTCTGTCACACCTGATGAGTTCAAACGCATAATGACGTGCACCACGTCAAAAGAGGCATGGGATATTTTACAACTCACCCATGAAGGAACTAATGTTGTGAAAGAATCTAAGTTGCAAAATTTGACAACTCAATTTGAAACCATCACCATGCATGAATCTGAATGCTTTGATGAATTTTATGCTAGACTTTCTGACATTGTGAATACTAGCTTTAATTTTGGTGAACATATTCCTAATGCTAGAGTTGTTAAAAAGATTCTTCGTTCTTTACCTAAGCGTTTTATCCCTAAAGTCACTGTGCTAAATTCTATGGGTAATTTAAATACGCTAAAATTGGAAGAACTTGTAGGAGATTTGCAAACTTATGAAATTGATATGTTCCCTAAAACTGCTAAATCTAAAGATAAGGGAATTGCACTTAAAGCCCAAGAGAGAAGGAGTGAGGGGTCGGTTAGAAAAAGGGTAGAGTCGTCTAGAAATAGAGAGGCTGACACGTCAGATTCTGAGTGTGATTTTGACCTAGATGATTTGGCTCTTTTTGCAAAAAATTTCAAGAGGATTCTCAAATTTAAGAAAAATGGCAATTTTAAAGATAAAAAGAAATTTGAGAAAAATAAGTTTGAAAAGAAAAATGAAAAAGACTCCAAAAATCCTCCTAAGAAAGAAAGTGAGATGTTTTGAGTGCGATGGTAGGGGTCATAGAGCCTTTGAGTGTGCCACTCGTCTGAATAGAGAGAAAGGGAAAGCTGTCCTTAATGCTACCCTTAGTGACGATAGTGAGGTCGAGACGGTGGATTCAGGAGATGAGCACTCCCAGTTCTCTTCACGATGATGAAGATGATGCTTCACAGGGACACCTGGACAGTGAGATCGATGTGAGTGAGGGGAGGATGACTCAAGTGAGAGCGAGAGTGATATTCAACGCGCCTACGCTGAGTTATATTCTAAGTCATTTAAAACTAAAAAACGTAACAAAGCACTAGTTCTTAAGATCACCGGCTTAGAGGATGATTTAAGAAAGGCGAGAGAAAGAGAGTCCTCCACCGTCACCGCCCTGAGAGAGAGAGAATCTGCCTGTGTCGAGAAAGAGATTCTGTTTAGAGAGAGAGAGAGAGTGTTTTAGAGAAAGAGAGAGGGCACTTGACTAAACAAGTGGCTAGTCTTACGAGTCAGCTCCATTCCTCCGTGGAGACTCGGAAGAAACTTGAAGCGCTTGTTGCCCAGCTGACTCATGATCTTGAGAAAGCACGAGAAGTCAAGGTACAAATCGAGGACAGATCTGGGAAGATGGGAAAGACGCTCCTCAGCCCCGCTTTAGGTTTTGGTGATCGGCAAGGAATTGGATATGATGATGCCTCCACGTCCCAAATTACACCTGGACCAGTTCCTGAGTTTACTACGAATCCTTATGGCCGTCGTCAAAAACCTCGATGGAGTGTTCGACCAAGAAAAGAAAACCAAGGTCCGCCTTTGACTGTGCTCTTATGTACTTATTGCAAAAGAAAAGGCCACCTTACGGAGTCTTACTATAGCATGGGTCGGACACGACGTACTACTGCTCCACCGCGTCATACTGATGAGTTTTCTAGTCTGAGAGAGCGAGTTGAGTTCTTAGCTGCCACGACCCAGAGTTTAATGGAAGAATTCCGACGGATGTCTTTGCCGTTAGTGAATGCTTCTCACATTCCAGATAAAACCAACAACAACAAAGGCAAACAAAAGGTCATCTCTGCTTGGGTGCCTAAGAAAGATAAAAAGGCCTTTGTTGTTCATGTTGCTCTCAAAGCACATAATACCTCACCGTGGTATTTTGATAGTGGGTGCTCCAGACACATGACAGGTGATGCCTCATTTTTTACGAATCTTGAGGACTATCAGGATGGCAGAGTCACCTTTGGAGATGGGAGCAAGTCTAGCATTATAGGACGTGGTACTGTCGAGTTACTTGGATTTCCTAAGCTAGAAAATGTTTTGTACGTCAAAGGTTTGAAAGCAAACCTTCTCAGCATTAGTCAGCTGTGCGACATTGACTTTGCAGTAAAGTTTGATCGGGACGCGTGTAAAGTCTATAATCAAACCGGTAAACTTTTTATGCAAGGGGTGAGGACCGAGGATAATTGCTATGGGACTGAGCCCACGTCCTCACTTGTCTGCAACAGTGCCACGATCACTCCTATGGATCTGTGGCATCAACGTCTAGGTCACGTGAACGTTAGAGATCTAAATCGCTTAGCTAAAAAGGACCTAGTACGTGGCTTACCATCTCTTGGAAAGTCAACTTCGACCATTTGTAGACCCTATCAGTTGGGAAAACAAATTCGTAGTCCTCATAGGAAGTTGCATTCCATTACCACTTCTCGTGTTCTTGAGTTGATTCACATGGATCTTATGGGTCCCACTCGTACTGAGAGTCTAGGTGGTAAGAGGTATATCCTCGTGATGGTAGATGATTTCTCCAGGTACTCCATTGTAGGTTTTCTGAGAGAGAAATCCGATGCTGTAGAATTTTTAACGACCAAGTGTCGTGTCCTGCAAAATCAACATGGTGTCACTATTAATAGGATCCGTAGTGACAATGTCACTGAATTCACAGAAGCAAAGGTAGACCTTTACTGTGATAGCCTCGGGATCAAACATGAGTTTTCTGCTGTGAGAACTACTCAGTAAAATGGTATTGTTGAGAGAAAGAATAGAACGATCCAAGAGATGGCTAGATCTATGCTTCTAGGTCGTAAAGTTTCTAGGAGATTTTGGGCAGAGGCAGTGTCTACTGCATGCCACACGGTGAATAGGGTTTATTTGCGTCCACACACACTACAGACTCCTTATGAGTTGTGGACTGGCAAGAAGCCCAACCTGGCATATTTCCATATTTTTGGGAGTAAATGCTACATCCTACGGGATAGAGAGCAATTAGGAAAGTTTGACTCCCGGAGCGACGAGGGAATATTTCTAGGATATTCATCGAATAGCAGAGCGTACTGGGTTTTTAACCTAAAGAGCTCTAAGGTTATGGAATCAATAAACGTCACCGTGCAAGATGACGAACCTCCGACGGTTATTGATCCTAACCTTCAGTGTGAGGATGAGAATTGTTCTGACAGTGATTTACCTGTTCCTCTCTCACACTCTGTGGACCCTACTCCTGCGCTAGGGGACACACCTGCTTGGGTTCGCAAGAGTCATGACCCTTCTGCCATTGTTGGTGATCCCACACTAGGGGTCAAGACTCGTGCTCAGCTAGAGAACGTTGTTATCCATCTTTGCTACACGTCCAAAGTCGAGCCCAAGAATCATAAAGAAGCACTCAAGGATGAACACTGGATATCTGCAATGCAGGATGAGTTGCTTGAGTTTAAAAAGAATAATGTCTGGGAACTTGTCCCCCGACCTAGTGAGACTAATGTGATAGGTACCCGGTGGATTTTTAAGAAAAAAATGGATGAAAATGGTACCATAATCAGAAATAAGGCTAAGTTGGTCGCTCAAGGCTACACACAGATAGAGGGTGTAGACTTTGGGGAGACATTTGCTCCTGTTGCGAGGCTTGATTCCGTCCGTCTTCTGCTAAGCCATCGCATGTCATCTGCGCTTCAAGGTATATCAGATGGATGTCAAGAGTGCCTTTCTGAATGGCATTCTACAGGAGGAGGTTTATGTGGAACAACCAAAAGGGTTTGAAGACCCTCAGCACCCAGAGCACATCTACTATCTGAGGAAAGCCTTGTATGGTTTGAAGCAAGCACCCCGTGCTTGGTACGAGAGGCTTACTTCCTATCTCTTAGCTCGTGGCTTCAAGAGAGGGGGGTAGATATGACGTTGTTCGTCAGGAGAGATGACGGTGCTATTTTGGTTGCCCAGGTCTATGTGGACGACATAGTCTTTGGATCCACATGCTCCCAGCATGCTCACCACTTTGAGGAGGAGATTAAAAGTGAGTTTGAGATGAGCATGGTTGGTGAGCTTACATTCTTCCTTGGTCTCCAGGTTCGTCAGCTAGAGGATGGGATGTTCATCTCCCAATCCAAGTATGCTAGAGACCTAGTGAAGAAATTTGGTTTAGACTCCGCTAAGCATGCACGTACACCTATGAGTACCACTACCAAGCTTAGTAAGGACACTTCAGGAAAGGACGTAGAGAAAACCTTATATCGAAGTATGATAGGTAGTCTTCTCTACTTGACTGCCAGTCGTCCCGACATCGCCTTTAGTGTTGGAGTCTGTGCGCGATATCAGGCGTCCCCTAAAGAGTCACACTTACTTGCTCTAAAAAGTATTATTAAATACGTAAGTGGGACTCTCTCATACGAGATTTGGTATTCCTTTGATACCGATGACCGTTTGTCCGCCTATTCGGATGCCGATTGGGCTGGGGATGTAGATGGTTGTAGGAGCACTTCTGGTGGGTGTTTCTATTTTGGTTCTGCTCTTGTCTCCTGGATGAGCAAGAAGCAAAATTCCATCTCTTTGTCCACTGCGGAGTCTGAGTACATAGTCGCCGGGAGTTGTTGCACACAACTCTTGTAGATGAAGAAAATGATGGAGGATTATGGGATTTCACAGGACACCATGACCATTTTCTGTGACAACACGAGCGCGATACACATATCCCGCAATCCAGTTCAGCATTCGTGCACAAAACACATCAGGATACGTGAGCACTTTATACGACAGCTAGTTGAGGAGAAAGTCGTATCCCTGAGTTTCGTTCCCACCGACCGTCAGTTAGCCGACATTTTCACGAAACCTTTAGATGCCCTTAGATTTGAGAGTCTTAGGAAGTCTTTGGGAATTTTCACAGTTGACTGAGGGGTTGGTCTTTGTCTAGAATAGGATGCTTCTTCATGTTCATATCATATGCTTCCTATTGCTAGTCTGTTTTATATGTACCATTGCTTAGTTATACAGCTTTTATTTATTCTTTTTGCTGTTTATATTTCTTTTGAAAAAATACAAAAAGATTTTCCTTTAAGAAAAATTTTAAGAAAAGCACCAAAAAGATTTTATTTTGATAAATTTTTTGAAAAATCCAAAAAGATTTCTGTTTTTGCTTCTTTTATGGATGAGCATTTAAGATATCCTAGTCACAACTTCATTCCATATATCCATGTGACTGTTTGATAGAGATTTGAGACGCTACATCATTTCATCTATGTGCTTTACATTGGTTGGAGTCTTTGAGATGTAATTAGTGATATCTTCCTACATGTTTGACTCCTATATCCTTTATTGCACACATGCACGGCTATATTTGATTATTGCACTTGTCTATCTCATATTGGCTTGAGTGTTTCCATCTCAATTATGTCTATACAATGTACAATATGAAATAAAACTTGACAAGATTGGAATGCATGTAAAAACCGTTTTGGTGAGACTGTGTGTTTTTGTATAACGGGGAGGGGCTGCGAAAGGTAATCATCTATCCTTTGCGCAAAAACCACCGTTAAAAAGGACCTAAAAAATGGAGAAATTTTAATATCCGAGGTCCAAAGAGGTTAAAAGAGCCCGAAAAAATTTAAAGGCAATAAAAAGCAATTCATGCCAAATATGGGCCACTTAGGTTTCGCCATCAATTCTCCAAAGTTTGAGAATTTAGAATGCCTCTATTCAAAATTATATCTGAGGGATTTTGGTTAGAGAATCTTTAAACGGGTTTGCACTTCCTTGAAAGTCCTGAAAAAGCATAAAATCGTTTTGGACATTATTGGTGTGAAAATCACTTTGAGCTTTGATTTTTTGATTTAATTGAGTCAATATCTTATATTGTCATTCTTTTACACCAAAGGACGCATTTGAGTTCATTCGCTAGGAGTATCCAATATTCATCGTGCACATATGTCATGTTTGTATGCATTGATTTTCCTATCGAATTTGATCACACCACTTCATTTACGCTATCATCGTCTTGGTTGCTTTGTGTTCATTCATGGTGTGATTTTATCCTAGTGACACCCCGCACTTGCTTATTTGATTTATTTCTCTCATTTGTCTATTTGGGGACATCATAAAAAGGGGGAGAATGAATTATCTTATATTACGGGGGAGATTTGAAAGTTGAGTTTGCTTATAAATTGGTATATATGTTTATCTCAATTCAAACTCGATATGTCACTTGGTATTTTGCTTTGTCTCATGTGTGTAGGTACTACATGGATTATCATTGGATTGCACACCCTGATGAGAAAAGCGTTGAGATTCCTGAAGAATTGAAGAGAAAACGCTGTAGTCTTATTCAATTGTATCTTTCCAGTTTTGGGTTCATGGAAGGGTAGATTTGTATAGGCATTTTTCGTTGTTTTGATAATTCGGATGTTTGTTTTTATGTATGTACCGGTATAGACATAGGGGGAGATTCGTAAGGACATTTTTGTCCATTAACAATTTATATGTCGTACGCCGTTACACCGTTGAAGAAATTCAACTTTCATACATTCATCAACGGATCCAAATATCAGAAGAAGAAGAGGAATCAAAGTCTGACAGACCGGACCGGTCCGCCTAAAATAAAAGAACCGATCCGGTCAACCGGACCGGTCCGCCTCAGACTGGACCGATCCGTTTTGCTGATGGCCAGTATACCCCGGACCGCATGCAAACCGATGAAGCTTGAAATAAAAGAACCGATCCGCCTCAACCGGACCGATCCGCCTGCAATAAAAGAACCGATCCGGTCAATCGGATCGATCTGCCTCAGACCCGGACCGGTCCGCCTGGGATAATCTTAAATTGATCGTGTTCAGATCGTGGTCAGATTTTTATGGCTCAAGTCCTCTTATTTAATTCCACTACGGGAAGTGGTTTTCTAAGACTTATACACACGATTTTCAGAGTACAGAAAACCCTAATTCTTCACCTATTGAGCATCTAGACTCTAGGTTTTTTATTCACACAAATTTCCAATCCTTTGTGAATCACTTTGCAACCCAGGAATGCACTTTTGCTGTTCACACCCTTGTGGAGAAGACCGTTTTTCTTCTTCATTGTAGCCCTACTGGAAAGGGATAGTTCCAGTCGCCGACTACTGAATCCGACACCTGAGGGTAATTCTTAGTCACTTGTATTTTCATTGTAATCCGAAATTGTACAGCCTACAATATTATAATGAAAATAAATGGTTTTTCCCCTTTGGGGGATTTTTCCTCACAAGCATGTGTTTGAATGTTCTTGCTTAGATTATCATCTTATTCAATCACATACTGTTGCATGTTTAGGGTTTGTTTGGGTTAAAAGGTGTTTAATATATAATTTGCTCAGTTGAACGCCAGCACACATGTTCTCAAACAGACCCAAAAAGATTGGGCACAGTTTTCTCTATTTTCTAGACATTCTAAAACCCGCTAATATAAAACCTGCCTAATGTAAAGCCCATACGGTAATAAAATTAAACAATAAAATTCTAAAAGCATGCATGGCCATAACACATAACAAAATGAATCCTGAATGTCAACAACATTAAATAAACCATCTTCCTATTGTAAACTACTGTCTTCTTCATGTGTTCCACGTGGATAAAAGCTAATGATAAAATATTATCCTGCAAAAAGTAGGATACAAGAAAAAGATATCAAACCTAACGACATGCTTTTAAGCCTAATATAGATATTTTCAAATTATCGTCATATTCTCAAATCGAAAAATTCGATGACTACGTGGTCAATTCCTACGAGTTACATGGGTCCCTTGTGAGGTGTTTGTGCCTCTTACGGGGCCGTTTGGGGTCTGGCTAGGATTTTCACCCTCTAACGGTATGTTTTTAAGCTTAATTTAAATATTTTCAAATTATCATTGTGTTCTCAAATCGGGAGTCCTGTGATAATGCGGTCAGTTCCTACGAGTTACATTGATCTCATACGAGGTATTCGTGCCTCTCACTAGGCCACTCGGGGGTTGGATTGAGTTTTCACCCTCTAACGGCATGTTTTTAAGTCAAAGTCTAGATATTTTCAAATTTTCATCATATTTTCAAATCGAAAGTTCGATGACTGTGCAGTCAATTCCTACGAGTTACATTGGTACTGTGCAAGGTGCTCGTCCCTCTTATGGGGCAGGTTTGGGTTTTCACCCTCTAACGGCATGTTTTTAAGTCTAAGTCTAGATATTTTCAAATTATCGTTTTATCCTCAAATCGGAAGTCCTGTGACTATGCGATCAGTTCCTACGAGTTACATTGGTCCCATGCGAGGTACTTGTGCCTCTCACAGAGCTGTTTGGAGGATGGTTTGGGTTTTCACCCTCTAACTGCATGCTTTAAGCCTAAGTCCAGATATTTTTAAATTTATCATCGTATTCTCAAATCGGAAGTCTCGTGACTGCGCGGTTAGTTCCTATGAGTTACATTAAGTCTAGATATTTTCAAATTATCATCGTATTATCAAACTGGAAGTCCCGCGATTATGCGATCAGTTCCTACAAGTTACATTAGTCCCGTGTGAGGTGTTTTTGCCTCTTACGGGATCGTCTAGGGGCTGATTTGGGTGTTTACCCTCTAACGACATGTTTTTAAGCCTAATCTAAATATTTCAAATTACCATTGTATTATCAAACCAGAAGTCCTGTGACTATGCGGTCAGCTCCTATGAGTTACATTGGTCTCATGCGAGGTGCTTGTGCCTTTCATGGGGCTGTTTAGAGGTTGGTTTGGGTTTTCACCCTCTAACGGCATGTTTTAAGCCTAAGTTTAGATATTTTCAAATTATCGTTGTATTCTCAAATCGAAAGTCTCGCGACTACACAATTAGTCCCTACGAGTTGCATTGGTCCCGTACGAGGTATTTGTGACTCTTACGGGGTAATTTGAGGATTGTTTTGGAGTTTCACCCGCTAACGACATGTTTGTAAGCCTAATCTAGACTTTTCAAATTATCATCGTATTCTCAAACTGGGAGTCCTGGGAATACGCAGTCAGTTCATACGAGTTAAATTGGTCCCTTGCGAGGTGTTCGTGCCTCTTACGGGGACGTTTGGGGGCTAGTTTGGGTTTTCACCCTCTAACAATATATTTTTAAGCCTAATCTAGATATTTTAAAATTACTGTTGTATTCTCAAATCAGAAGTCATGTGACTACGTGGTCAGTTCCTACGAGTTACATTGGTCTCGTGCGAGGTGCTTGTACCTCTCACGGGGACCTTTATAGGTTGGGTTTTCATCCTCGAATGACATGTTTTAAGCCTATGTCTAGATATTTTCAAATTATCATCGTATTCTCAAATCAAAAGTCTCACGACTACGCGATCAGTTCCTACTAGTTACATCGGTCTCGTGCAAGGTGTTTATGCCTCTTACAGGGTTATTTGAGGATTTTTTTGGAGTTTCACCCTCTAACGACATGTTTTTAAGCCTAATATATACTTTTGAAAATTATCATCATATTCTCAAATCGAGAGTCTCGAAAATACGCGATTAGTTCATAAAAGTTACATTGGTCCCTTGCGAGGTGTTCGTGCCTCTTACGGGGACGTTTAGGGCCTGGTTTGGGTTTTCGCTCTTTAACGATATATTTTTAAGCCTAAGTCTAGATATTTTCAAATTATATTGTAATCTCAAACCGAAAGTTCTGTGACTACGTGGTCAGTTCCTACGAGTTACATTGGTCCCGTACGAGGTGTTTGTGCCTTTTACGGGGCCGTTTGGGGGTTTCGTCCTCTAATGACATGTTTTAAGCCTAATCTAGAGTTTTAAAAATTATCATCATATTCTTGAATCGGGAGTCTCGGGACTATGCGGTGAGTTCATACAAGTTACAATGGTCCCTTTTGAGGTATTCCAGCCTCTTACGGGACCATTTGAGGGTTGGTTTGGGTTTTCATCCTCTAACGGCATGTTTTTAAGCCTAAGTCCAGATATTTTCAAGTTTTTGTCATATTCTCAAACTAGGAGTCCCGTGACTACGCGGTCAATTCCTACGAGTTACATTAGTTCCGAGCAAGGTGTCCGTGCCTCTTACGGGGCCATTTGGAGGTTAGTTTGGGTTTCCACCCTCTAACGGCATGTTTTTAAGCATAATCTAGGGTTTTGCAAATTATCATTATATTATCAAACCGAGAGCCCTGTGACTAAGAGATCAGTTCCTACGAGTTACATTGGTCTCGTGTGAGGTGTCCGTGCCTCTTAGAGGGACGTTTGGGGGTTGGTTTGAGTTTTCACTCTCTAATGACATGTTTTTAAGCCTAATTCTAGATATTTTTAAATGTTTGTTGTATTCTCAAACCGGGAGTATCGTGAGTACACGGTCAGTTCTTACAATTTACATTGGTCCCGTGCAAGGCTTTCATGGCTCTTACGAGGCCATTTGGGGTTGGTTTAGGTTTTCACCCTCTAACAACATATTTTTAAGTCTAAGTTCAAATATTTTCAAATTATTATCGTATTCTTAAACCGGAAGTCCTGCGACTATGCAGTGAGTTCCTACGAGTTACATTGGTCCTGTGCGAGGTGTTCGGGCCTCTTATAGGGTCGTTTGCAGGTTGATTTAGGTTTTGACCCTCTAAATGCATGTTTTTAAGCCAAAGTCTAAATATTTTCAAATTATCATCGTATTCTCAAATCGAGAGTCCCATGACAATGCGGTCAGTTACTACAAGTAACATTGGTCCCATGCGAGGTGTTCGTGCCTCTTACGGGACCTTTTGGAGGCTGATTTGGGTTTTGATCCTCTAACGGCATGTTTTTAGGCCAAAGTCTAAATATTTTCAAATTATCATCGTATTTTTGAACTAGGAGTCCCGTGACTACGCGATCAGTTCCTACGAGTTTTATTAGTCCCAAGCAAGGTGTTCGTGCCTTTTACGGGGCCATTTGGTGGTTGGTTTAGGTTTTCACTCTCTAACGACATGTTTTTAAGCCAAATCTAGATATTTTTAAATTATTATTGTATTATCAAACTAGGAGTCTCGTGGCTACACGATCAGTTCCTACAAGTTACATTGGTCTCGTACGAGGTGTTCGTGCTTCTTACGGGTCCATTTGGGGGCTGATTTAAGTTTTCACCCTCTAACAACGTGTTTTTAAGCCTAAGTTTTTCAAATTATCGTTATATTCTCAAAGCATACTATAACATTCATCTTAGCAATTATAGTATTAAAATATAAACTTCAATGAAGTTGACAAATGTTATTTTATGTATTTTGGAGTGAACCAACAACAATGTTCTCTTTACATTACAAAAGATGGGCCTTCGACGATTTTAGTAGTAAAGGTCTATCCAAATTTGCATTACAATTTTTGGCATTTTCATTTGTTTAAAGCGAAATGATTTTTTATATTAAACATATATATGTTTTCTAATCTTTTTAGCTCCTTCAATCAAATAACTATAACCACAAGATGAATCAATCGAACACAAACATAAAGAAATTTACAAATCTGCAAGACTGGTTTGTCGACTTCAACAAAGCCTACAGATTCCATCATCTTGCGTATCTTCGATACATTTTACAAAAGGCAAACATAGATTAGCAAACTAAGCTTTAAGCACAAGAGTTAGAATAGTGGGTGATTTTTTTACTTTTACCCTCACTGCTATTTAAACTTTCGTATTACACCTCACTTATATAATAATTTGAGATACACTCATAAAAGCATCGCTAACGCTCACATAATGTAACATAATATTAGATCGAAGCTATGATTACTAGACTGGATTATAATGACCATCTTATATGGGGGGCTTCTGAGAAGATAAGTTGTAATACCCGAGGGCTTTGGAGTTTTCTTTTAAATTGTAAACATATATAAAAATATCCCCCATCAAGTCAAATCCCGTTCTAAGTTTACAAAACATCATATCTCCTAATATGGTCCTATAGGCATTAGGAGGTAGCTGGGTTAGAGTCACACCGTAACCCCTCAGAATGGAATGAATTGCGGGATGAAGGGGTAGCCTTATCCCCACTTGGAGAGCCCATAACGGGAGGCAAATATTCTCAACATCCTTTACAGAATAACATCTATTTGATACACTAGGCATTTTGTTTTGGATGGCTATGGGAATGGTGAATTTTTCTCTCATCGCCTCAAGCTCCTCCTCAGTTACAGTTCACTGGTACCAACGAGTATCAGTTTTGGAGGGATTATAAGTATTAGAAGACCCAAAAGTATTCTCCTCCTCTTTGTCTGTAGCCTCGACATAGTACCCATTAGTAGGAGAAACATAAGGGTGTGGACCCACACTCTCTGGTATACCATCCTCAGCACTATCAGTATCAGGCTCTTCAAAAAGAGAATCAGGATTAATAGGATCCATAGGAAGAGTGTTCACGCAGTCACCCTCAATAAAAAGGAGTATGATAGGGACGGTATCAGAAGTTTCTAGAACAGGGGAAGAAATATAAGGGACCCTAGGGTCAATAGAAGAACCACAACTAGAGGGGGTCTTGGGTGTATAAAGAGGATGACCAGGTTTTTCCTTTGGTCTAATCACTTGTAATTGATGGGGAAACCTCCTCTCCGTGATCCCAAGACACTCAAACTCAAGTCCATAAATAAAATTATTAATTCTTTAAACATGAGGAGGAAAACTCATAAGAACTCCTATTTTTATGTACTAAACCTAGGCCAACCAACACTATATCCGTTTAACGTCACAATTTCCAAATAACAACAATGAACCAACCAAGAAATTGAAGTACGAAGAAACCTTAACTAAAACAAGGAAGGCATACCTAGTAAAATGAATTAATGGTTGGTTAAGCTATGAAAGATAGAGAAGGAAACCACTCAAATACTTTTGACAGCAAAAGGATCGGTCTCTCAAATACGCTTGAAGCAATGCTTAAATATCTCTCTTTTCAGCTCTTTGCAAAAAATCAAAGTGACAAAAATGAGATAAGTGGCTTGTATTTATACTTTTTGAAAAAAAGAGGTTAATAAGACACAACAGACCAAACGTCAGCAAATCTGCAGAAAGGAAATGGCAGTATAGAGTATCAATATGAATGTATAGTCTCTATCATTACAAAGAGGACGCTTTAGGTACCTGACACGTGTTTTGGAATTTTTTAAAGAAATCCTAAAGGCAATTTTCTCCGCTTAGGCCGACTAAAGCAAGCCAACCATAAATGTCTTAATACGAACAACATGTAGTACCTCATCCACTTACCATGCATCAAGTTGTAGAGTTCGTGTAAGAGTTATTACGGCCTTTTTGTTATACCCATATAATACCAAAAGTTAATAAGCTCCAAGTGGAATAAGAATTAATAAACGTGCTCGAATTCACTCCAAAATGAGGTCGCCTCAGTATTAATCTGGCCGATCAACTTGATTGACAACTGTCACATTCATTTAAATAAGGTTGGATGCATCATATGTTCCCGTGGGCACTTACACACATGATGTCCCTCATTGATCACATGGGTTAATAAGAACATGTTTTTTGTGACTCAATTACCCATGAACTTATCCCATAGAGCCAACCTATGATCCTAGGCGCTTTAATTTGATATTATGATAAACTTGTATCTTTCGGTGTAACTTCCCAACTTATAAGGGCAATCTACCTTTCCTCTTGTAAAGATCCATAAATTACATATAAATAGGGTATTAACCCAAGATAGAAGGGGGATTCCATTGATATCTTCTCAAAGCAATGAGTTAGATCATCAACCCTAATTGTAACCATGGATATAGGTTTCCTTAAAGGGCCGAACCACATAAAATCATGGTGTTTTCTCTGTCTCTCACCCATATTCTCTATTATCATTATACCTCTCTTTATTGATCTGTTTATTATTTGTTGTCCCCATTTTTGGATGTCAACACTCTTAATTTTTGATAAATCTACCATAATAAGTTTGGAGTCATGATCAACTTTATAAGCATTCGTAGTGTCCTCCACCTTCACCCACTCACAATAGAATATGATTTTTGTAAAATATAAATAATCAGGTTCTAGGATTTGTTGGACAATCCCATAATATATCAGCACCGTATCTTTTGGATTTTTATCTCTTTGGCAAGCAACACAGTAGTTAAGGAAGAAATTGAGATTTCACTATTTTGTGTTAAAAGCTTTTCCTCAAATGGATATGCAATGAAATAAAAAACATTAGAGCGGAATTTCTTAAACTTTTTCACTCAAAATCTGTGAACTTTTTCTTGGCGTGAAAGCCTTAACGATACATTTCCTCCTTTTAGAAGTTTCATTTATTAATAAATTTATATTAGGATATGTTTTTACCGCACGTGATTATTTAATTACACACATAAGAGGTATAAATTTCCTCTTTTGATATCCATGACCTAAAGTCATTCGTCATGTAACTAATCCTTTGATTTTAGGCAATTTCATTCTTGTACTTCCTAAAGGTAAATTGTAGAGTTTAGATAATGACATATAGAATACATAAAATCAAACAAGATTAATTGAGTTAGTTATGTCGCTACTTATTCTCTCTAATCTTAACTTTATCTTGCGATTTAAAGACATAATGTGCTACTTACTCGTATTATAGATTAGTGAGTCTCACCTTTTTAGGGTTCCCAAAAGGTAATTCATCCTCAAACTCATCAGGTTCTCAATCACTCATTCACCAAGAGTTTGAACCTCCTTAGCTCTTGTTCTGGCATATGTTCTCGAGCGTATAGGGATGATTCCACAGTTACACATTCCTCAACAATTGAACCTCTTATATACCGTGTATTCTTCACAAAAATTTGGAAGGTTTTCATCAAGCGCTCAAAAGAATACATCGAGTGATCCCTAACGGGAACACACAATAAAACCTCATCTCATAGATGCACAAGCAGGTGGATGCTGATATCGAAGAACAATGAAGGAAAATGTTTCTCTAATACACAAACTGCCTTGACTAATGTTGATTTTGCTACTCTATTTTACTTTTTGTTTACCACTTTGGTCCAAAGTATGGTAAAGAACAAACCGATTTGCATAATTTCCCAATGAATATCTTTATGTTCAGAGAAGCAATGCCTAAATAGCAGAGAAATTGATCTAATGATGACATGCCATCAATGAGACTTCCACTGTTTCGGGTCATATATTTAGTAGCTTACTACCCTGTGCAAATTACCGAAATAACTAGTTGGAGCGTTCATGTTGAACAACGTGTCTAAGAGGATCTTTTTCTCTCTAGTAGTCAAAGTGAAAGCTGTCGAGGGACATAAATTCTTCGGATTATAGGATAATTTTTTAACCATAATTTATTCTTTATTTTCATATCATTTAGATCGCGATGCGCCTGATTTCCATATTTTAAATGAGATGCACACAAACATGTTCCTATCAGATGTTCCGCAACATTCTTCTCTATGTTCATCACATCAATTACATGCCTTACACAATGATCTTTATAATACGACAAGTTAAAAAATATTGATCATCTAGACATTGCCTTCATTTTATTAAGGTCGTTCGAATTACCCCTAGCTTTACGCTTCAAGTTTACAAAGTACGGGTATTTGCCTATGTACATATTCCCTGTAGTCATAACTTTCGCCTTTTCCTTGATTTTCTGACTAAAAAAAAGAAAGTTTCGTTCTATGCTCGTGATCGACAGGTAAGAAGTTAGACTTGTCATTCCTATAAGGGTAATTCGTCGGCAGAAATCATGATGACCCATGTAACTCATATTACCACTATGACTTAGCCATCTAGATTTAGTTTCCTCCCCATATATGGGACATCCATAATAATCATTAACATTGCAACTAGATAAGGTCCTATAAGTAGGAAGGTCGTGGATCTCCCACATCACCATTGCTTTAAGTGTGAACTCTTTACACTTATGAGGGTCAAATACCGTCACACTTTTATCCCATAACTCTTTAGGTTATTCAATTAATGGGGCTAAGAATATATAAATATCATTGTCAGGAGCCTTCGAACCAGATATTAATAAAGTTAACAATGTGAAATCCTTTCTTATGCAGAGTGTCAGAGGTAAACTTATAGGCGGCATGAGAACTAGACAATAACTCTAATTAGTACATAAATTACCAAAAAGGTTAAACCCATCGGTTGATAATTCAAGACAGACATTGCAAAATTCCTTTATAAATTCATGGTGTTATATTTTTGAAATTTTCTAGATGATTGTATCAATCGAATGATGCATCTTATTTACACCCACCTCACATCAAGTGTTTCATGTCATGGCCTCTGTTATCCACCGTACAGTGGAAAGCCATTTAATCATGGACCGAGGGGAAAATACTTTAAAACCTTTTGTGTAACTAGCAAGCACTTGCGATATTTGCAGACTTAACTTTTTGATTATCATAATGCACATATTTAGGCTCAATACATACAAGACACTCGTCGTTCTCTTCATGCCCGTTGCGGTACAATATGCCATCATAAATGCATGCATGAATCAATTTTTACTTTAAACCCAAACTTTTCAATCTCTTCTTCATGGTAGGATAATTGCCTAGTAACGTGTTCGCTTTCGGGAGAATATATTTAACCCACATAAGAATTCTGGTTACGCTGTTGTTTGACAAACAAATTCACTCTTCAAATTTTACAAGCCGATCATTGCGTACAATACCGAGTGACTTCTTTGAAATTTTTATATAAAGGTATATATGCAACGTCTTTCATTGGTATGTATTCCCAATCTTCGGGTAATTTGTCATCAACTTTTTCATTGAATTGGTCATAATGCACATTACCCATATCCATAGGTTAGTGGTTTTGATCGTGATGGAATCGATGTGCTAGATAATTGTTCACCACTTACATCCAGTGATGTTTTGTCATGCAGTTATGTACTAGTAATTCTTCTGGAGCATATGGTACATTATTTTCCCCATGGAATGTCCATATCTTATAGTCTTACATCATACCCCACATTAGTAAATGCAATTTAACATCTTCCAATGACTTAAATTTTCCATTTATACAACAATTGCACTGACACGGAATCTTATCATTATAAAGATTTCTATTTTCATATTTAATAAATTCTCGAACACCCTTCACATGATTATCAGATACTTTGTGACTCTCTCCCATCCACTATTTGTATTGTGGGAAAGCTATTAAGCAGTCTTCAAAATTCAAAATAAATTCAAATAAAATTTATTAAACTCGATCAATAAGAAATATTACAGGCAAATTTATTCAAATGAAACAGATATTACAACCAAAGTCATTAAAATATTACAAATTTGTTTAAAAAAGAAAACATTGTTCAATGCAGAGGATTAACCAACAAATTACTTGGCCAAATATTAAAACACCTTGCATTATTTGAGAATAATGGACCTTCCCCTTGGTCAACGTATGCAGACTCATCTCCATAACCAGAGTATATTTTTCGATGAAAATGTGAGCATAAACCATCACCAAAGGCCTATTATGGACACGTGTTTCAATAATTATAAATGTCCTTCCATTGGTCTTATTCAGATTTCCCTCCCTAACCTTGTCTTCTAGGAAGTCGTTCCATTAGTCAGTGGGCATTTTAATATTTTGGGGAACTTTTCCTTTCATCCCTAATATATCATAACTCATTGCCTACTTGGGGAAAAAATTCTTCCAAAGGTTCTTCCGATAGGTTTTAAAGCATAAGCTACTTTGGAAAGAACCTTTGGCTTCGAATCAATTAGGAATGAAAATGTCTTATTAAGTTTCTCCCAAACGTCATCCTTTAAGGCATGATCAACCTTATTCCAGTTATCTATTCCCCAACCCCATAGTTATCTTTCCAAGAGATACACAACAACTTTCAAAAACCTAAATGTTGCCTTTACATCGATTGAATTATAACCGTTAATGGAGAACTCAATGCTCTTCTTAGGCAGCAGCAGTTGGGGTGTCGGATTATTAGATATTTCTTGAGTTTTATGACTCAAATATGGAGTAAAAGTAATCTCCAGTGGAGTAGAGTAATAATATCCAGGAGGATTTAAGAATTGAGCTTGGGGTGTATGAGAGCGCCTAGTTGGCAGTATTCTGCAATTTGGTTGATTATTATCTCTTCTCTTCGATTAAAGACTATATATATATAGACACAGCCCATTTTTAACATCTTTTAAAACATGGTCAATGTGTCTTATTTCCATCCAATCAATATGACTATTAAAAAAACTATGAAATTTCACATGCGGACAAATTAGGTGTAAGTGTGTCTATGATTGATGTATAAAGGTCTGTGACATGATCTCATAATACTTTTTTCTTAAACTTATTTGGAAGCTCACTTTTATATGCATGTGTCGCGAAACTTCGCAATCTGGGTGAATGCTCTCTTTATGGAATTATATCCACAAAGGATGAATATTTCCAACCTTTCCTACCTTTGTCACCAACGTTAGTGCCTTGTCGGGATTATGCAAGAAAAATATATTCTCTACTGCCTCATAACAACATTCTGGCAATGAAAATAGAATACAATAGAACTAAGAGTCTAGCGAGAGATCAACTCCATTATTTGTAAGGTAGTTAAATTATTCAATTTTTCTATTACCATACCTGGAAATAGGATTTCCAAGATGTTTTAGTGAGGTTAAATTGAACCCTCTCTTACTCTTGTTTCCAGTAAAATATGACTCATTTTTCATGGAAAATGTATAAAAGGGTGTGAATATGAGCCTTAAGGGTGAAGAAACAACAAGTTATGGCTCTAATTAATCCTAAACAAATTATGGTTTTCCATCCGATCAATCATACATAACAATTCAAGTTCATCTTAATATAATTAAACCTAAAATTACTATTTTCCCACCAATTGAGGAATCCCTTCCATCAAATTGTGTCGCAACCACAACAAGTTAACCAAATGACTATATTCTAAACATTTAGTCGTTAAGAAAAATAATTAGTTAAAGGTTTATTATGAAGAATCAATAGAGTGAGCATTTTAAGTATCCATCGTCTGTATCAAACCACAATCATTTAACATAAGCCACAACAACACTCAACCCAATAATCCAACGCAAGTTTATCCCGTACTCCTTCTAAATCATCTACTTGATGAATTTTCAACACAAGTTTATCCCATCCAACATTACTAACCTAACAATTTATATATCAACATTACTTACCTATTAATGTCCAACTCTGATATAGTTCAACATTACTAACCTAACAATTTATACATCAATATTACTAACCTAATAATTTCCAACATTAATAACCTCACCCCCCCCCCCCCCACACACACACACACCCACATGTAGTTGAATCCCCCTCCCCCCAAACACATAGTTGAACCCCGTAGTTAACCCCCTTGCACACATGCACGCTGAAACATACACACATGCCCCCATTAAATCTCACAAACATGGATAATAAATATGCACACACAATAAACACACGCGCACACATATACACACACACTCATATAAACACACGCACACAATAAATGGAGGAAAGAAAGTAAGGGAGAGGCTGAAGATAAACGAGAGAGAAAGGAGATTATCGTCGACAGTTAGAGAGAGATGATATTTGGTATAAGGGTAAAATGAAATCTTGGGGTTCTATTTTTTTTATACCCAAAATGGGGTTACAGTCTAAAACCATGACCCATTCTATGACTTATTAATTACTTAAACATGTTCATGGTTTAAAGACCGTGTACCTATACATGACCATTTGAAAACGTCAGAAATGGTCATGGTTTTGGACCATGACCATGTATTATGGCCATTTTGAAATGGATTTGGGGGTTGCAGTTCTAAACCTGATATTGTCATGGGGGTCACGATTGTAGATCGTGATCACCGTTGTGACCAAAAGAGCGAGAATTTTAGATGCAAAATGTTCCACGATTTTGAACTATGACCTCTTAGTCACGGCTCCTGACCGTGACCCTCAATCCTGGTCATTATGTATGATCACGAGTGGATCGCGATTTTAGACCGTGACCACTAGTGTGATCAATCGAGCGAAAAACTTGGCGTCATAATGGGTCATAGACGAGTCAAGGGTTTGGACCGTGACCCCATTGGTCATGGCTCCTGACCATGAACACACCGTTAATGAGGCCAACCTAAACTCTAGTCATTTATTTGGTCACAATAAATAGCTAGGGGTCATGGTTTTGGATCGTGACCCACTGGTCATGGTTTTGGACTGTGACCCATTTACTGTGATCATTTTTGGTTTTTGGTATAGTTATTTTTCCTAAATTATGTTGACCATTTCTAGAGTGAGGATGAGATCTTATAACCATTGTTAATCCATGGATTTTGTCTATTAGAAGAAATACAATCAACACTATACATGTGAACATAGGCACCACTTTGAGCCGAACCACTTATACTTGATTTTCATCTCTTTCCCTCATCTCTCTCTATTATTTGTCTAGATTAGCATTACTGCGATTTGTATCTCTTTATATATTATGTTTATAATCAGTGTACTAATGCTAAGGATCATTTAAGTATATCAGTTTTAGACAATAACATATTGGCCCTGTCTCTAGGAACACGACAAGCCAATTGTTTCTTCCTACCATTAATGATTTCTGTAACTTGAGGATACCCAATTATGAGAAAACAGTGAATCACAATCTGATTCATTTGTGTTTCATTAGGTTAGAGTTTATTAATCACTATTTCTTTTCCATTCTCTCTAAATTCCATAAATCCTCACTTGGATATACTTTTTCTTATTTCAGATCCATATTCTTACAATTTCTTTTCGAAGTTTTGATATACACTATTTTTGCATTTTTGGTACTTTATTTTCAGCAAGTTTCTAGAAATATAAGCAAAAACCCAAAAAGCATCCACGCACGAAAGGAAGTCCTCCTTCAACACCTCTTGGTATGGGAAGCCTTCAGGGAATCCTAATAAGCCTTGACAGAGGCAAGGAAGTGACACGATAAAGTAGGAAGAGTTAACACAAACATTTTTAGATGGATAACATAGCCTCAGAACAAATCGAAATACCTTGATAGGGGTGAAAACTTTTATAGGAGGCATGATTTTCCACTTCCTGCCCATTACAAAGATAGGAGACATGCTCACTATGACAGAGAATCGAAGAACCCCAAGAGGCTGAACTTGAGCTCACGAGATGAAGGAAGATGGTCCAGGTACTCCAGGTCGTGAAATGATAGGTCTTACTATCTAGGTGCAATGTCCACCATTAAACCGACTGATTTTGATGATGAATAAACTTACTTTGGGGAGACGCCAAGTCTTTTGGAAAATGATAATACGAGTCTCTCCATTTGATTATCTAGGACTAAGAGTGGTGAAGGTGAACCTGTATAGGGAGCCCAAAGAGCTAAGAGAGAATATGGAAGAGCCTAAGAGGTTTAAGACGAGGCCAAATATAAGATAAGCGTGTGTGGTTCAACCCAAACTGAGCATACTTCTAAGGAGGAGAGCTTAGTTAAAAGTCGAGTCCAAGTAGGGAAGTCAATTGCAGTGCAAGCCGAAAAGAAAGAACAACCTTGAAAGGGTTCTATTCGGCATTTGGAAGATCACTTAAACGATATCTGTAATACCCCGTATTTTTATGCTATATTAATTTGGGAATTTATTAAATTTAATGTGAGTTAATTATTTAATAAAAATCCGGAAATTAATTATGTTATAATTATTAACGTGACGAGAGTTAGTAATTATTAGAAATTTGTTGAATATTACTATTGAGCAAAGTAATATATGATATTGATTATATTGAATGTCACGAGAGAATAAAATGACAATTTTGGAAATTTGAGTCGGGACGCGCCCGTGTCGCGTCGGGACTAAATATTGATAAATAAAAGTGAATATTTTATAAGTCATTCATATGGTCGTTTTGAGTTCGCCAATGCGTCCGAAAGGGTCGAGATAGTCAGAAAAGTGTACTCGGGGGGGTTAGTTTGGGTCTCGGGGCGTTTTTAGGCCTAATTGGTACCCCAGGAGGGCGTTTTGGACATTTCACCTTTTTGGGTAATTAACCCACGAAAATTCAAAGCGTTATCTCAGATATCTGGATTGTCATCTAGGGTTAGAAACTCTAAACACAAGTAACGGCCGTAGGAGAGGAAGGAGAGAGCTCTCAAGGCAAATTCAAGCCCCGAAATCCACCCGTTTGCACCGCAACCACCACCAACGCGTAGATCGCGCAACGGGCTACGCAACCACACCAAAAATATCAGCAAATCAGAACGTCGAAAATCTCAGGCAAGTGTTTATCTTGCTTATTTCGTTGGTGCATCCTTCATATTAGTTTAGGGATGATTAGGGATGAATTTCATTGAAGAAAACCTAAATTGTGATAGGAATTTGCATGTAGTGATGACTTAAACCTTATTCTGGAAATTTTTGGTGATGTAGGAGAATAATCCACGAAATTTTAATGTAGTATAAGAAGGAATTTTTGGGAAAAATAGATTGGAACCATGATTTAGAGATTTCTAGGGTTCTTGTATGTTTAAATGAATTATGGCATGATTAATCCATGTTTAGTGACGTAAATTGACATGCTTTACGTTGAAAATACCTAATATGATGATATAAGGTTAGTAGTATCAATTCTGGGACGATTGGGATTAGAAAATATGGAAAGCTTGATCGATCGAAGGTTCGATCGATCGAGCCCCAGACCTCGATCGATCGACCCCTCCTGGCAGACTCCTATTTCCTTTTTAAATGAGTTAAATTCAAATTATTGTGAGATAATTCTTGGGCATCCTTAATAAAATGTTTTGGGAGATAGGGAAGACCAGTAGGACATGTGAATAGATTTTGGGACCCTTGATGTCGGGCAAAGATTGTATTTTGGGGTAATTACATAAGGGTCGGTGAAATTATGATTTAAAGAGAGAGACACGTAAGAGAGTTACTTTGGGACAAATGTGTATAACTACTGAATTTTATAATTGGGATGATAGAATCCATGAAGCGTTATGTAGTAAGTGGAAAAGTTCCTCAAATTAAAGTAAGATGTGAATGGTTATACGTGATAACTATATAATGTGAAATAAATGCGAATGACGTAATTATGGGAATTGAGAATTTACCCATTATTGATATGGTAATATTAGTATAGTTATATGATTGTGTATGCATATACTATCTATGTGTGAAAATCATGCCCACGCTACTTGCTATCCCTGAGGTTTTCGCGCTGGGACAGTCTTATCTCGATGGGACCTTTATGGGGGATATTGACTTGTACCCTAGAAGATAGATATCCTTGGTACAGGCTATCGGAATGATAGTTCAGACGGTCCTAAGAGATGCGGGTATGTGCTTTCCTCTTAGAGACTTGGAATCTATGCTTCGCCTCATATTGTTTGTGTAGAGGTATCCTTGGTACAGGCTATCGCAGTGATAGTTCAGACGGTCCTACGAGACTTGGAATCTATACTTCGTCTCAATATTGTTTGAGTATGTGTTAATACAATTCGAGAGTGATTCCGAATTTGTATTCCCCTTAATGTGAGTGATATGGGGTTTGGATAGTAGAGTATGCCCGCACCATAGTTATTATTTGGGGTGCTGTTATGATATATATATTTTCGAGTAGTTAATATATATATATGAAATTCTGAAATCTGGAACTGCCTATTGTGATTTGATATGTAGGACATGGTTGATGACTCAAATTGTAAATACTTGTTTTGAGAAAGTATAATATGAAATGGGAAAACTTTATTGATTAATAAAGTCAAAATGAGAACTTTGGTTACTAATTGAAATATTCTTTTCAAACAATGGAATCATAAATTTTGAATCTTACGAGTAATCTAAGATAAGTTAAACCGTTGGGAAGGTTAGTGCGATAGGTGTGCACATTAGAAGAGAGGTGAGAATTTCTCAAGGGAGTGTCGCACTAATATGTTGTTGCATTGGCCTGTATCAATTTAAATACTTGCTAAATAATTTTTAAATCATATACACTATCGGGCTCTGACCCGTTTTTTTCTCTCTCTCTCTCTTGTATATATATGTATGTATTACAGGTGCCCATCCGCAGGGGCGTCTTGCTTAGGATCCCTTGAAAGGAACGTGTTGTAGCTTAGGTGGGAGTTGCAGGCCACTTGCATAGACGACTTCGTTTACTTGATTCCACATCTATCATACTCATTTATTGGGCATGTGTCGCCCTTTCCACTATTTATCTGTTTTATTGGGACATTTGTATTTCAGTTATTCCTAGTACTGTTACTATGGGATTTATTTCAGTATGGATGTTTTACTTTAAGTTTTAGATGTTGGGACTTTGAATGTTGAATGTTTATAGTAATTGTATTATGTTCCAGGTTAATTGTTGTATGATTCTTACTTATTGAAAATGTTGTTAATAAATAAAAAAATAATTTTTCCTTTAAAAATAAAATTGGTCAGAAATGTTGAAAAAAATGGTTTTGACACTTAGCTTAATTAATTAGGGTGTTAATTTGGAAAAGTTTATTTTTACGACAGTGATGCTAAGAATGAACCAACTGTTCACCTTGATTTTAATTTAATAAAGGAGTGATCGCCCGGTATTTAATTAGGCGGGGTGTCACAGGTGGTATCAGAGCATCAGGTTCTAGTGTCCATAGGATCTGTACGGCTTATTTCGCTTCCAGCTTAATGTTATTTCTATAGAGCCCTATAATAGGATGGTTGTATTCTTCCTTTTAAGTTTATGTCTTCAGCTATTTGAGATTTGATAATGACTGTAGACTAATAAACTTCTTCACGTTTCAGATGCCTCCGAGACGTGCACCGAAGGATAGGCGTGCCCAGGCCGAGCAGCCAGAAGCTCCGACACAAGGCACTATGAATGGTAATGAAGTAGCCGCCATTGTTGCTCAGGCGGTGAATGTCGCGCTAGCGGTGACTCAGCAGGCTCCACCCCAGATTCAGGCAGTGGCGCCAGTACCAGCACAAATTCCATCTGCATGGGAGAGGGTTAGGGATGCTTTTCAGAAAGCGCATCCCCATGAGTTCTCTGGTAGCTCCGATATTGTCACAGTTAGCCAATGGAAGAAAGACATCCAGCGGCATCTCCGTATGTATGAGTGCACCGATGTGCAAAAGCAGTTATTGGCTTCCTTTAAGCTGGTGGGAGCCGCTTTGCAGTGGTGGGAGTCCACTACTACATTGGAGGAGAGGGACACGATCCCTATTCAGTTGTTCTGGGAGCGGTTTAACCGCAAGTACTTCCCACCCGCCGTGCAGACTGAGATGAGGCGAAAAATTACTGAATTTGAAGCAGGAGAGCTCTACCGTAGCTGAGTATGAGGAGGAGTTCACGAGACTTCTCACCATCGTGCCAGATGAGGCACCCACTGAGGGCAAGAAGATTATGTTGTTTGTGAACGGGTTAGCTTGGAGGATCCGTCAGCATCTTATTGGGAATCTATCTCTGAGTACTTTCACTGATGTACTCAATGCCGCGTTGCTACATTGCCTGGATCACCGCTTCCATCTGCAGGGAAGCAATAGAGCAGGAGAGTCCAGCCAGCAGGGCAGGATCGGGGGAAATAGTGCTAATGGGGCACCATCCCATGGACAGACTCGTCAGCACGAGCAGAGTTCCCATCAGGGGGACCCTGCTAAGAGATTCCGTTCAGGTGATTCCAGGCAGGGATTTGGGGGTTATAGGGAGGGTCAGCAGGGCCAGCCTAATCATCAGGGCTAGCAAGGCCAACACCGACAGTAGGGTCAGCAGCAGGGCCAACAGGGCCAACAACGTGTTCATCAGGGCCAACAGGGCCAGTGGCGGGGAGGTAACGGCCAGCAGGACCGTGGTCAGCAGGGTCAAAGGGGAGGCAACTTCACAGGCCGATGTTTTGGGTGTGGTAGACACGGCCATAGGCGCCAGGATTGTCCGGAGGGAGATAGGGCCCCACAGCAGCAGGGTGCCCGTAATGAACCACAGAGACCACTTTTTCCGGCTGCACTCCCAGCTCCAGCCCAGGTGCCAGCCCTACCAGCCGTTCCAGTAGCTCCAGTGCAGCAGGGGCAGTTACAGTACGGATGTGTCTATAACTTCCACCAGGCAGCAGCTCCACAGACACCACCCGCGATTGAGGGTATGTTTCCTATCCATGGTACTATGGGTCGGGTTTTGTTTAATACTGGGGTGACTCATTGTTTTATAGCTACGCATTTTGCGAAGGCCTTAGGATTGTTAGCCACAGCAGAGAGCACAGTGACGTGTGTAGACTCACCACTGGGGAGTGGGTCGCTTATCTTCTTTATATGCTGAGGAGTGGGGGTAGAGATTGGTAGTTTGGTATTACCTGCAGACATGTTAGTCTTAGATATGCATGAGCATGATGTTATTATCGGTATGGATTGGCTCGCACCTTATAGAGCCATGATTGATTGCTTCGGTGGGAACATTGTTTTTGCCATTTCGGGGCAAGAGATGTTTGTAGTGGCGATGCCTCGCCCAGAGGGAGGTTCGACCGCTCATTTGCATTATATAGAGGAGGATACCTCTAAGGAGGTTGTGATTCCGTTAGACTCGATTCCAGTTGTTCGTGAGTATTTCGATGTGTTTCAGGAAATACTAGGCCTACCCTCTAGTCGAGAGATATACTTTGTTATAGATTTATTGCCAGATACCAGACCTATAGCACGCGCTCCATACCGCATGGCTCCGGCGAAGATGCGAGAGTTACGAGATCAGATAGAGCAGCTGTTAGGTCAGGGCTTCATTCGCAAGAGTACCTCACCTTGGGGGGCTTCGGTTCTGTTTGTGAAAAAGAGAGATGGTTCACTGAGGTTGTGTGTAGACTACCGGGAGTTGAACAAGGTCACGATACGGAATAAGTATCCATTGCCTCGAATCGATGATCTGTTCGACCAACTGAGGGGAGCAACTTTCTTTTCGAAGATAGATCCGAGGTCGGGGTACCATCAGCTACGTATTAGAGAGTAGGATGTTTCAAAGACTGCCTTCTTGACGAGATATGGGTCTTACGAGTTCAGAGTGATGCCATTTGGTCTCACAAATGCTCCAGCCGTATTCATGGACTTAATTAACCGAGTATTCAGAGAGTTCTTGGATCAGTTTGTCATCGTCTTTATAGATAACATTTTGATATATTCACACTTCGAGGAGGAGCACGCCGAGCATTCGAGGCAAGTTCTTCAGACTCTACGAGAGCATCAGTTGTATGCTAAGTACGAGAAGTGTGGATTCTGGCTGCGAGAAGTACAGTTCTTGGGCCATGTTGTTTCTGAGCAGGGGATAACAGTTGACCCGAGTAAAGTGTCAGCGGTGAGGGAATGGGGACAGCCCATGACACCGACGGAAGTGCGTAGTTTCTTGGGGTTAGCCGGATATTACAGGAGATTCATTCGGGGATTCTCCAAAATAGCAGGTCCATTGACGAATCTGACTCGCAAGGGGGTACCATATGTTTGGGATGACGCTTGTCAGTTGGCTTTCGACGAGATGAAAGACAAGCTTACTTCAACGCCAGTCCTTGCACTACCAAAGTCGGGTGCGGAGTACCTAGTTTACACCAATGCCTCTTTACGGGGACTTGGGGGAGTACTTCAGCAGGAGGAGAAGGCTATAGCTTTTACCTCCCGCAAGTTTAAGCCGCATGAGAAGAATTACCCCACCCATGACCTGGAGTTAGCAGCGGTCGTTTTTGCATTGAGGATATGGAGGCACTACTTATTGGGGGAGAAGTTCCGTTTGTTCACAGACCACAAGTCACTGCAGTACCTATTCACTCAACGAGAGCTGAATATGCGACATCGTAGATGGTTAGAGTTTGTGAAGGACTATCAGTTTGACATACAGTATCATCCGGGGAAGGCCAACGTAGTTGCTGATGCGTTGAGCCGTAGACCCGTAGACGAGGTACGGATGTCTGGAAATCAAAGTGGAAGGAGTTAGGCCACCAGGACGCAGTAGCCCATTCCTTCATATCTGTTATGACAATTACACTCGAGATTGTTATGAGGGTAATACAGGCCCAGACCACAGACCCATTTTTCCAGGAGCATATTGTACGACTTTTAGCCGAGGGTGCTGAGTCCTGTTCTGTTAGTTCTGATGGGGGCTTGAGGTTTAATGGGAGATTGGTAGTTCCAGAAGGAGCAAAATTACGTCATGCAGTGATGACCCAGTCTCACGGGTCCCGATTTGCAGTACATCCTGGAGGAGATAAGATGTACCAGGATATGAGGAGGCAATACTGGTGGAGTGGGATGAAGAAGGACATTGCTGAGTTCGTGTCCAAGTGTTCTACCTGCCAGCTGGTAAAGGTGGACCACCAGAAACCGTCAGGATTGCTTCAGCCATTGGAAGTACCCGCGTGGAAGTGGGAGAGTATTTCCATGGATTTTATTACAGGGTTTCCTACATCACAGCGGGGCCACGATTCAATCTGGGTGATAGTAGACCGTTTGACCAAGGTGGCTCATTTTCTGCCGGTGCGAACAGACTATACCACGGGTCAGTATGCTCAGTTGTTCATTGTTGAGGTTGTCAGATTACATGGGGTGCCCCTGAATATTGTGTCGGATAGGGACAAGATTTTTGTGTCACGTTTCTGGGAAAGCTTTCAGGAGGCTATGGGTACCGAGTTGAGGTTGAGTTCAGCTTACCACCCACAGACAGAGTGTACTAATCAGATGTTAGAGGATATGCTACGCATGTGTGTTCTTGATTTTGGAGGAGGTTAGGAGCCACATCTTCCACTCGTAGAGTTTGCTTATAATAACTCTTATCAGTTTACGATTGGTATGGCTCCATTTGAGGCTTTGTATGGCAGGCCTTGTCGTTCTCCAACTTGTTGGCTCGAGGTGGGGGATAACAAGTTGTTAGAACCAGAGGTGATTCAGGAAACCTCCGCGAGGATTGAGATGATTAGGAGTCGCATTTGAGTATCCCAGGACAGGCAAAAGAGCTACGCCGATGCAAAACGGTTCTTCTGGGAGTTTAATGTGGGGGACCAAGTGTTACTGTGTGTATCTCGTATGAAAGGAGTGATGAGGTTCGGGAAGAAGGGGAAATTGGCCCCAAGGTACGTGGGACCATTTCCCATCATCGAGAGGATTGGGCCGGTAGCATACAGATTGGGACTGCCAGAGCATTTGCATCGCATTCACGATGTATTCCACATCTCGTCGTTGAGACGGTATCTTCGGGATGATATGGCCCATACTCACATTGCGATAGATGAGATAGACTTACAGCCTGACAGCTCTTACAAGGAGAGACCGGTGGCTATCCTAGACTACAGTGAGAGGAGATTGAGGTCAAAGATAGTTCCACTTGTACGGGTCCAGTGGGAGCACCACAATGTGGAGGAATCCACTTGGGAGCGCGAGGCCGATTTGCGCGAGAGATATCCAGATTTGTTTTTACCAGGTATGCCTTGTTTTCCGAATTTCGGGACGAAATTCCGTTATTAGGGGGGAAGTATGTAATACCCCGTATTTTTATGCTATATTAATTTGGGGATTTATTAAATTTAATGTGAGTTAATTATTTAATAAAAATCCGAAAATTAATTATGTTATAATTATTAACGTGACGAGAGTTAGTAATTATGGGAAATTTGTTGAATATTACTATTGAGCAAAGTAATATATGATATTGATTATATTGAATGTCACGAGAGAATAAAATGACAATTTTGGAAATTTGAGTCGGGACGCGCCCGTGTCGCGTCGGGACTAAATATTGATAAATAAAAGTGAATATTTTATAAGTCATTCGTATGGTCGTTTTGAGTGCGCCAACGCGTTCGAAAGGGTCGAGATAGTCAGAAAAGTGTACCCGGGGGGTTAGTTTGTGTCTCGGGGCATTTTTAGACCTAATTGGTACCCCGGGAGGGCGTTTTGGACATTTCACCTTTTTGGGTAATTAAACCCACGAAAATACAAAGGGTTATATCAGATATCTGGATTGTCATCTAGGGTTAGAAACTCTAAACACAAGTGACGGCCATAGGAGAGGAAGGAGAGAGCTCTCAAGGCAAATTCAAGGCCCGAAATCCACCCGTTTGCACCGCAACCACCACCAACGCGTAGATCGCACAATGGGCTACGCAACCACACCAAAAACATCTGCAAATCAGAACGTCGAAAATCCCAGGCAAGTGTTTATCTTGCTTATTTCGTTGGTGCATCCTTCATATTAGTTTAGGGATGATTAGGGATGAATTTCATTGAAGAAAACCTAAATTGTGATAGGAATTTGCATGTAGTGATGACGTAAACCTTATTCTGGAAATTTTTGGTGATGTAGGAGAATAATCCATGAAATTTTAATGTAGTATAAGAAGGAATTTTTGGGAAAAACAGATTGGAACCATGATTTAGAGATTTCTAGGGCTCCTGTATGTTTAAATGAATTATGGCATGATTAATCCATGTTTAGTGACGTAAATTGACATGCTTTACGTACCTAATATGATGATATAAGGTTAGTAGTATCAATTCTGGGACGATTGGGATTAGAAAATACGGAAATTGTTGAAGTTTGGAGATGAAACCCGTAACTGCAGAATTTCAGTTTTCGCAGACCTGCTTGATCGATCGATCGAGCCTAGAGCTTCGATCGATCGAAGGTTCGATCGATCGAGCCCCAGACCTCGATCGATCGACCCCTCCTGGAAGACTCCTATTTTCTTTTTAAATGAGTTAAATTCAAATGATTGTGAGATAATTCTTGGGCATCCTTAATAAAATATTTTGGGAGATAGGGAAGACGAGTAGGACATGTGAATAGATTTTGGGACCCTTGATGTCGGGCAAAGATTGTATTTTGGGGTAATTACATAAGGGTCGGTGAAATTATGATTTAAAGAGAGAGACACGTAAGAGAGTTACTTTGGGACAAATGTGTATACCTACTGAATTTTATAATTGGGAGGATAGAATCCATGAAGCGTTATGTAGTAAGTGGAAAAGTTCCTCAAATTAAAGTAAGATGTGAATGGTTATACGTGATAACTATATAATGTGAAATAAATGCGAATGACGTAATTATGGGAATTGAGAATTTACCCATTATTGATATGGTAATATTAGTATAGTTATATGATTGTGTATGCATATACTATCTATGTGTGAAAATCATGCCCACGCTACTTGCTATCCCTGAGGTTTCTGCGCCGAGACAGTCTTATCTCGAAAGGACCTTTATGGGGGATATTGACTTGTACCCTAGAAGATAGATATCCTTGGTACAGGCTATCAGAATGATAGTTCAGACGGTCCTAAGAGATGCGGGTATGTGCTTTCCTCTTAGAGACTTGGAATCTATGCTTCGCCTCATATTGTTTGTGTAGAGGTATCCTTGGTACAGGTTATCGCAGTGATAGTTCAGACGGTCCTACGAGACTTGGAATCTATACTTCGCCTCAATATTGTTTGAGTATGTGTTAATACAATTCGAGAGTGATTCCGAATTTGTATTCCCCTTAATGTGAGTGATATGGGGTTTGGATAGTAGAGTATGCCCGCACCATAGTTATTATTTGGGGTGCTGTTATGATATATATATTTTCGAGTAGTTAATATATATATATGAAATTCTGAAATCTGGAACTGCCTATTGTGATTTGATATGTAGGACATGGTTGATGACTCAAATTGTAAATACTTGTTTTGAGAAAGTATAATATGAAATTGGAAAACTTTATTGATTAATAAAGTCAAAATGAGAACTTTGGTTACTAATTGAAATATTCTTTTCAAACAATGGAATCGTAAATTTTGAATCTTACGAGTAATCTAAGATAAGTTAAACCGTTGGGAAGGTTAGTGCGATAGGTGTGCACATTAGAAGAGAGGTGAGAATTTCTCAAGGGAGTGTCGCACTAATATGTTGTTGCATTGACCTGTATCAATTTAAATACTTGCTAAACAATTTTTAAATCATATACACTATCGGGCTCTGACCCATTTTTCTCTCTCTCTCTCTTGTATATATATGTATGTATTACAGGTGCCCATCCGCAGGGGTGTCTTGCTTAGGATCCCTTGAAAGGAACGTGCTGTAGCTTAGGTGGGAGTTGCAGGCCACTTGCATAGACGACTTCGTTTACTTGATTCCACATCTATCATACTCATTTATTGGGCATGTGTCGCCCTTTCCACTATTTATCTGTTTTATTGGGACATTTATATTTCAGTTATTCCTAGTACTCTTACTATGGGATTTATTTCAGTATGGATGTTTTACTTTGAGTTTTAAATGTTGGGACTTTGAATGTTGAATGTTTATAGTAATTGGATTATGTTCCAGGTTAATTGTTGTATGATTCTTACTTATTGAAAATGTTGTTAATAAATAAAAAAATAATTTTTCCCTTAAAAATTAAATTGGTCAGAAATGTTGAAAAAAATGGTTTTGACACTTAGCTTAATTAATTAGGGTGTTAATTTGGAAAAGTTTATTTTTACGACAGTGATGCTAAGAATGAACCAACTGTTCACCTTGATTTTAATTTAATAAAGGAGTGATCGCCCGGTATTTAATTAGGCGGGGTGTCACAATATCATAAAGACCAAGAACCCATTACAGAGGTTTTTTTCCAAGGGTCACCATTTACCTCATCGATCGTGGGTTATCCAATGCTAACGAAGTTCAAGCCACCTTTCATCACTCTAAAGTATGATGGAAAATCTGACCCCATGTTGCATGTAGAGAAATAACAAGCCGCTACTAATATATATTCTATTCCCCATGAGATTCTTCACATATCATTCTCTAATAGGATCACTGGGTCAGCTCAAATTTAGAAAAATAGCTAACCAAGATGGAAGATCTTAAACTTTCAGCAGCTGGATGATCTCTTCTTTAACAACTTCTGCTTCGAAATAAATCCAGGTAAGAGGGAGGCTCACCTGTTTAGCATTCGTTAGAAGAATGATAAATTGACCGGAGAGACCATCACATGTTTTAACACCAAGAAGCTGAAGGTAATTGATTATGATAAGAAGATCACAGTCACATCACTCATAAGTGGTTTATTTCCCAGAAACTTATATTAGGAATTGGCTAAGGAGACACCAAGAATAATGTTTGAATCATTGGCCAAAGATCGTAATATTATGAATGCCGAAAAACTATGGCACCAAAGGAGTTGAGCCAATCTAAGGCAAATACTAGTAGGATTTAGGAGAAGAATAAATACTCCAAGGACCATAAAAAATCCGATGGGCCAAATAAGTTTGATGAGTATACCCGATTGACGGTAGGTGTGAACCACATACTCGATGATATTCAAGGGAGTAACGACCTAAAAGGGTCGAGAAAATTTAAAGGTCCTCCTAATAATGGGGATAAAAGCAAGTATTGCGACTTCCATAAGGATCATGAACACAACACTCACAATTTCCTTATTTTGGAAAATGGGATTGAGGACCTCATCATATGAGGCAAATTGAAGAAATACATTGATAAAGGTGGCTGGTCAAATATGTGGGATGAATAAAAACCTAAAAGGCAATCAGAGTCCCCTTGTAACAAGGCGTTCAAAAAGAAAATTAGAAGGGATGATGATTTGGAGGATTGTCCATACCTTTCTAAGAAGCCTAAAGATCTTATGCGTGAAGTTAAGATGATTTGTTTTAGGTGTAACTTCATAGCAGAAGGTGACACTGGATGCGGAGATGGACCGATAGAAAGAAAAGCCTACCACAATGAGGCAAAGTCTTGAACTCATATTCAACATGTCAACTTAACTAGTGCCTTGGAAACTCACCCCTCGAAAGGTAATTAAAGATCATCTTATTGTTGGTTTTTGTAAAGATTACCTGTCAGGTGTTCTTTACCTGCACGTTGATCCTATGTTTGTCACAATGATGGTGTATGAGAGTCATGTGGAAAGGATTTTGGTCAAAAATGGTATGTCCTATTTTATAATTGCTTTAATAATTTAAGGTTAAAAGATAGCAAGTGGGAGGCGTGTCACAGGTCTCTCATCAATTTTTCAGGGGAGAAGGTACTGCCCTTTGGAACAATTAAGGTGGAGGTTATGGTCGGCACTTTGACAACCTTTCGAATAGAGATGATCGATTTTTTCATCCTGGACAAGAATGTCCACTTTGTATTCAACATCATATTTGGAACATCCAGATTGAAAAAGTTCGAAGCTATTCCATTTACTATGCAGCAATGTTTGAAATTACATACAAACTATAGGGTTGGGATAGTGAAAGGAAATCAAGTAGAGGACCGAGAATGATACCACACCTTGACAGAGTAGGAGGAGATAAATAAATTGACCACTACTTATCATATCAAGACATCAGATTCACGGGATAATGATAAGTGAGTCAAAGGCCAGATAGTTGAAGAGATAGAACCTATGATGTTGGATAAAAAAACCTAAAAAGGACATCCCAAATAGTCTTGTCACTGGACCCAGCTATTAAGAAAAAGTTAGCAGAATTCTCGAGGAAGATAGAGAATGTGTTCATCTGGAGCCATGAGGATATGCCTAGGACAGATTCAAAGTTCCTATTCCACGAGCTCAATATAATGAAGGATTCCAAGCTTGTAAAACCGAAAGGCTATGGGTTCTGTCAGGAGAAGAAAATGGCAATACATGAGGAGGTTAGTAAATTGTAGAATGTAGATTTCATTGAAGGCGTTAAGTAATCGAAATGTCTCTCAAATTTGGTAATGGTCAGGTAGAAGACAAATAACTGGCATATGTGCATTGACTTCATAGACCTGAACAAGGAATATCCCAAAAATCACTATCCTTTGCCCAAGATTAACCAGTTGGTCAATGCTACTGTCGGGCTTAAATTTTTTAGGACCAGATAGTCAAAACCATGGAAGTTTATGTTGATGATATGCTAACCAAGATAAAAAAAAAAGCAGCTGATCACATCAATGATCTTGGATAAACTTTTTCTTAGTTGGAGAAGAACCAAATGAATATCAACCCTGCAAAATGTGTCTTCGAGGTCAAGAAGGGGAAGTTCCTGGGCTTCATAGTCAACCAGAGGAGTATATGGGCTGACCTGAACAAGAAACAAGAAATGATCAATATGCAGCCTCCTATGGGTAAAAGGATATTTGAAGGTTGACAGGACGTGTGGAAATGATGAATGAGTTTATGACAAGAGACAGTGATCGATGTCTTCTACTCTTTCAGGTGATACGAAAGACCTTCAAGTGGAATTATGAGTGTGAGACAACATTCTTCCAATTAAAAAAAGTACATGGGGTATGCGCCATTGCTATCAAGGCCAATCCTAGGTGACAAAGAATATTTGTACTTGGTAGTATCAGAGGCGGCAGTCAGTTCAGTTTTGATCCGACAACAAGCAAGAGTACAAAGGCTTGTTTATTATAACAGTAAGGCTTATCATGGAGCAAAAATCCGATACCATAGATTGGACAAATTAGCTCTGGCATTGATTTAATCTTCGTGCAAAATGAAGTCATACTTCCAATCATATACTAAGCACATACAATTATCATTTATACAAACCATCCTTGATGAAAAATTATTCATAAACCTAAGAAAATAGGAAAACTAATGTCCTAGTATTAAAACTAACAGAGTATGACATACAATATGAACCCAGAATTGCCATTAAAGATAAAATAGTGGATGATTTTATAGTTAAGTTTACATACGAAGAAAAAAAATGTTGAACAGACTTCCACAAAAGACAGCTCGGTAGCAGGAACATCAAAGAAATTTTTTACGGAATAGAGCTCGACTGTTAAGACATCCAAACAAACTTATCTGGAAGAGAGCTTAGAGGCAAAGATAATTAAGCACACTTCTCAAAAAGAGATCTTAATAAATCTAACCAACTAGATTATTTGTGGAATACAGTCATCGACTCAATAGGAAGAAAGGGATATAGATATGGAGCAAGTGAAGAAATTGTTCAATAATAGATGTTTAGTTAAAGGCATCTTTGGAGAAGAGCCTCTATTTTGGCAGTTATCTGTGGATGGATCATTTTGTTCTAATGGAAGAAAAGCAAGATTAATAATCATAACACTTGATGGGGTTAATATGGAGTATTCCTAAGTACCATTTTGATGTCTTCAATAATGAGATCGAGTATGAGGCCCATATATCAGGCTTGGGATTAGCATCATCACCGGGTGCCAAAGAACTATCCGAACACAAATGACTCTCAACTCTTTGTGAACCAAGTTCTCAGAGTGTACGTGGTAAGAGAAGAATCAATGATGAAATACTTGGCTAAGGTGAAAGTGACATTGTCAAAATTCTTAGTTATGTGAATGATCCGAATGCCAAGGGTTACAAACACAGGGGCAGATGCACTTGATCATTTGGTGTCGGCCATCAGGATAAATATAAGAACAATATATTAAGGTCTTGATGAGGCACAATAAAAGCACGAAGACTCTACTCTAAAGAAGCAAGGTATGTAATGAAAGGAAAAAAATTGTTTAAGAGAGGGTTTATCGTGTCAATGATCAGGTGTGTCCATCCTGCTAAATTTTAGGACTTGATAAAAGAAGTGCATGAGGGCTTGTTTGGAGACGATTGAGTGGGAAGATCGTTAGTGAAGCGAGTAGCCACTCAATGCCACTACTAGCCCACTATGAAGAGGACTTCTTAAGTTATGAAAGAAAGTATGAAAAGTTCCATAAGTATGTTGTTATCCATAAGATTTCAGGATCCTTATTGACTTCGATCACATCCTCTTGGCCCTTCAACATGTAGGGGATTGATCTAGTCAGTCCTTTACCAAAGACAAAAGGAAGATTCAGATATTTGGTCATATTAGTGGATTCCTTCACCAATTGGGTGGAGCCGAGCCCCTGGTGGAGATGTCATATGAAAAATCTTCCTATGGAAGAACATATTTGCCATTACGAATTCTTATATGCCTTCATCACTAATCATGGTACCCAATTCGACAATATTGAGGATTACTATATACATTCAAATATCTAGAAACTATACTCCGCACCTAGTCACCCACAATGCAATGGGTAGATAAAGGTGACAAACAAAATTCTAGTGGGTAAAATGAAGAAAAGGTTGGATGATGCCAAGGTAAATTAGATTAATTAGCTTTAAAAAGTTCTTTGGTCGTACATGATAACACCGAGAAAAACAATGGGAGAGACTCCATTCATGTTGGCATTTGGTACTAAGGAGATAGTACCCATTGAGATTGTCTTACCCAGCCATCGAATGCTGAACTTTAATTCACCAGGGAGATATTTGATAAAAAGACTCAGTATGGATCTTCTAAAAGAAGTAAGAGAAAGCGCAACAGTACGGGTAATAGCCTACTAGCAAAGGACTGTTCGATTTATACTAAAAGGGTAAAGCCGAGAACTTTAAACCAAAGATATTACTTTCTCAAGAAGGTTATTCAGAAAGGGAACAAGGTTAAACCCAATCGACACAGCCTGTATAGAGTATCTACTATCGTACAACCCGAAACCAATAGAATTAAGATTTGGAAAGTGAGAAATTTAAGAACCCATGGAACACCGATCACCGAGAAGGTATTACCAGTGATGAGCATATTACAGATTGGAAGGATAAATTTTTATTTCCTTATAAGATGTATTCAAGTAATTAATGAGAATAAGAACTTCATCCTCTACATATGTTGCCATTTTATGTTTTTCATGCATTATTCAATATTTGTTTCGTCGGTATGAGAGATGGGGAAAAATCTTAGGCCGAAGACATGTCAGATACGAACACATCAAACATCATCAAAACCACACTTCATGTATCACCTCGTCTTTGGTGAGGTCACGATCAAGAAGTCTTATCAGAATATGGGAAATCCAGTGCAGTCATATGGACAACAAGATCTGACCATAATTAAATAAAATAAGGATAAATCCTAGTTTATTTTGTCAACTCTTGTAACTAATGTTGACACATATTCAAGATGATAAGACCCATCCACGTGACCATTAAACTAGCACAAACATTAATAGATCCTAAGTCAGGATTACTCAGGTTTTTCCAAAACTGGTAGCTAGTAAGGCATATTGAGAAAATTCAGGCATTGTTGTCGTTACGCTGGTATTGATTCCCAACATGGCTGAGAACTCTTCATAGGTTAGGCGGACCTCATTTAAACCAAAATGAAAAACATGATCTTCAGGATATCAAAACTGTGATGCCGCCACTAGTATATTCCTGTCAATTGCTCCGTTATGCCACAAGGAGACTCGACGCAAGTTGAAAGCCTCGTAGTCCACGTTATACAAACAAATCTCTTAAATACTTTCAAGGTAGGAAGAAAACTCTGCATGCATCGAAAGGGACATTTGGGGAATAATAGAGAGAAAAAAAGAAGTAAGAAGTAAGAAGGATAAAGTGGATGGAAAAATTACAATCCTTACCTCCCCTTTTATACGCAAATGGCTTGGAAAAAGATAAGGAATACGAGGAGTCCGAATGAATTCCTACTTATAAAGTATTATTCTTTGCAAGAAATGACAATCAAAGCCTTAGGGTGATTTGACTTGACCCATATGCCGATAGGTAGGACAAAGGCTATGCCGATCAACAACCCCCCTATTTTAGAAGTTTCTATCTTTCCTTTTTTGTCAAAATTAAATTCTCCAAAAAAAATCCTTGCTTTAAAACCCCTGGGTTATTTCTTCTTACTTATCCAATTCTATTTATCATTTCCTAAAATAATATTTTTCACAAGTTAATTAAGCTCTCCTTTTCTAAGTCATTTTTACAGTCTTAGCAACAAAGTAAAAGTGTCTATAGGATAAGTCATTAAAATAAGAATTAAAATTAAAAATCTCCTTCATATATATATGATGCCGTTGCATGATTACATTTTTCAGGCCAGGGCCTTTGATCAAAGGTTGTATCCCATGCTTGTACTTGCTCTCTTTTGATTATACTTTATCTATAAATCCTTGTTTTCTCACTATGGTTCAGTTCATCTCACAAAATAGTTTTTAAAGACTAACAGTCAAGAAGAGTCAAGGAGGGAAGTTTTGGATCAAGTCCCCAACAGACTTAAGATGTAGCATACTTGCTAAGGTGCGTCAACCACCTATATGAAGTCCAATCCTTTATCTAGGGCCAAATTAACCTCCTTGGATAGAAATTTCTGATGCTCGAGTCTATAACATTTACCAGCATATAAGAGTTCATAGAAAGTTATAGGTTCTCAACCACAGAAGATAAGGCCACAACCAAGGTAGTGAAGAGGAGGAAGAAGGTGGATCAAGAACTAGAAAGGCCCTATAGGTACTTCACATCGTTGAACTATAATTTGGTTGATATCTTTGAAAGCATCAAGGAGAAGAACCTCCTCAAATTGTTAGAGAAGTTCAAAACCATGGCTTATAAGAGGGATGGAGGAAAATGGTGTGGATTCCATCGATATTACAACCACACAACCGAAGGATGCTTTTTTTTTACAAATAAGGATGAAATGCTCATCAGGAAGGGAATGCTGTAACGGTTCAAAGGGGATGCAGTCCAAAATTAAAACAGCTACATGCCTATCTCTATGCCTTAGAAAATTTTTGTTTTGTATCATTGTAAAAAACATACCTCAAGTTTATGTATTGACTTTATATTTCATGAGCATACATTTATATATTTCAATTCCAAGTTCTCACTTTATTTCTAAGTCTTTTAAAAAATTCTTATTCTAACATGTTTGAAAAGAACCTAATAATGGATCATCCCAACGATTGACATGAATGAAAGAAAATTCCCCCAGAAGGAAAGGCATGGTAGCCTCGGGTGGCTTATAATACTCCCTCTTAGCCTTGGGTGGCTTATAATACCCCATGACAACCTTGCGTGGTTTATAATACCCCAAAAAAGATAGGAATGGATTTAGAATATCCCGAGACAACTGTTAGTGGCTTCAAAATACCCATCCATGCGTGGTGTGAAAATATCCTATAGCCATGGATGGCTTGAAAATACCCAACCATGGGTGGCGTGAATATATACAACAGCCATGGATGGCTTAAAAATACTCGGCCAGGGGAGGCTTGAAAATACCCCACAGCTATGGGTGGATTGAAAGTACACCGAAACAATAATTCAATGTGCAAAAAAAAGCTAACTCTGGCTTAATGGCTACATCCTGGTGAAAAAAGTGTGGGTTATGGACTTAGAGTCCACGACAATGGCGTTCAACCCCCCAAAACTATTGCAGTTTATTACTATCATGGCAGGCATCCTAAATTCCTAAAAAGTTTAATTTATCATAAGAGAGAATCCTAAAGATAGTGACATGGAATCCCAAAGTTGTTATATTAGCTAACTTCATGACCTAAAGAAAAATAGTTAAAGTAGATAAGTAGGCATACAAAGGCATTTAACATTAATTAATACAACAAAGCCACAAAAGAATATTAAAATCTGTGGAAGTATAATACAAATATAAATATCCGCAGAGGGATAATAATGTTTAACAAAGAGTTACAAATTGTTGCAAAAATTGAAGGAAAGGAGAAATCATAAGAGCTCAAGATTGAGCAGCTTCTTCTTCATCTTCCTCACCTTCATCCGTGGTGATCTCAGTTTCTTTAACCTCAGCTGCCATGGCCTCTTTCATCTGTTTCCTATTTAGTTCGTCCATGGCATAGAGTTTCTCAATGCACAGTGTGTGGTCTACATTAATGAACCTCCAGCTATATATATGCTCTTTGGCTTCATAGTAATTTTTGACAACCTTGTGCCTCATTTCTTTGTAGCAGCGAATATAGGCTTTATTTTGTAGAAGGTAAAAATCTTCTGAAGTTCTGAACTGGGCCATGCTATCCTCATCTTCCTTTTTTAGTGCCGAGACATCGTCATTATTCAATTGTTTAATAGATGCGGCATGCTCATCAGTTATCGTTTTCAACTCCTCAGCATGGCTTTGGATCAAGCCAAGCTGGTTAAACTTCTCCTCAGGTGTCGCAGCCTTACTGGCAGCCTCTAAGCATTTGACATCAACAACTTTAAAGTCTTTCATGACCTCCTTGAAGTGTAACTCATCTTCATTTTTAGCCTTTTCTATGGCCTCAACTTTGGCATGAGCATTAAACTTTTGGGCTTGCAGAGCAACCTCCACAGACTTCTTTTAATCTTGAAATGAGGATGACTTGACACCCTCCAAATGGGACTGGTGATCCCCCTCCGTATCCCTATACAGTTTGTGCATACCTTTATACTTGGCCCTTTGGGAAATTATGGCCTCTGTAGCCTAGAGAAGGAAAAGACGAGTGTTAGTAGAAAAATAGAGAAAAGTCCGTGACAAGTAAAAAAGAATGGTAACTTACCCGCCAAAGGCAATGAAGGGTATATTCTTCTATGTCCTCCACGTCCTCATCAACGAGACACTTAAGTCCTGCAGCTTTCGCAACCCTCTTTATTAAATGGGACTGTGACGACAATTGTTCCCCATGGAGACTTGGGGTCAGGTTGCCTCAAATGTGGCCATGAACGCCCATATTTATCCCTTTTTTCTCATTTGTGGAGGGGGAAAATTGGCATTAACTGCCACATCTATTTATGGAGGGGAAGCATAATCAAATATATTAATTGGGCTTATAGGACTGTGATCATCCCCTAGTGAAGGAAGATATAATGGTCATAGATACATTTGCACTAGCATCATCATCAACCAGTAGAGGATCTTAAGAAACCACCTCCAATTGCTAGACAACAAAGGCCATAAGCTTCTTTTTAACTTGAGGGACAACATCCGTGGCTGCCCTCTTATTCGTATTTCCCTTATTCCACAGAGCCTAGTTAAGGGCTTGGATAGTATTTTCAAGATCCTTCAGCTAGGAAAGAAGAAGATCTCTGTCAATCTCCATAGTTGACTGGCCTTTCGTAGTAGTATCTGAAAAATAAGATATCAGTTACAAAGAAAGAATTTAAGAAAAAACTGGGTACAGAGTTAATGAAGATCAAAGTACCTTTCGCATACCTCATTGGTGGTTGTTGGAAAGTGTAATATCTAAGATCCAACAGCGACCACATAGTCACTATTTTAGAAAACTGCTTCTTCCCATCAGATATTAAAATCACGGTCTCCATTCTCTTTTTTGCCTTTTTGAAGGAGTTTGACATGCAAAAACTATATAGAAGTTATAAGAGGATGCAACATGTAAGAACTTAGGTTGTAGCAAGACTATGTTAAACAGATAAAGGTTGTGTCAGGGAAAATATTAAGTGTAGAAATTCAATAACTCAATCCATATAGATACATTCTTTAGTAGGATGACCCCAAGTCCGCTACAGTTTATGTGCTTTGTCCCTCTCAGATTCATCGGGGTGCACCTCCCAGTTATCCCCATCAAATTTAAAAGTACCAACCCTTTTAGTTCTTGAAACTAGAAGTCGTCCCCCTCATAAAAATACCTATCACCACTCCATAGACCCATGGAACCTTATTTGGTTTGTACAAGTCAAAGAACTCTGTGACAGTTATGTCTTTTTCGAACTTCTTCTTCCACAAAACTAGGGAAGAAATAATGACCCTCTAGACATTGGGATCAACTTGGGTTAGAGCCAAGTTCTTTACCTTGAGGACCTTCCTCAGAGGCACTGGGACAAGATGCCACAACCCTAGAAGCAATGTATGAAAGGGAAGCTAATTCCACCATTGTGGACTGCAGAGCATAACCTCTGACCTGCTGAGGGTACAATGCAGACAGTTCCCTCATGGAACTTACATGTCATAGGAAGATGGGCCAAATATATCTCTCTCATCATGTAAGGATGTTGAATGGTCGCGGTCTTTCTCGTTGACTCATAGCCACGGCAAGGTGGCCCTACCTCAACACTTTTAATTTTTACGGTTTAAACTTCTGTAACAATCGTGGCCTCTCAATTAATGGGGGTTTGGTTGTTTCTTGAACAAGTGTATTCCTCCATTTTGTGAACACCTTCTACAGCCTCCATTTGATCCCTACAGTCATAAGACCCCGTAGAGTCAAAATCTTTTTGCACGAAGTTTGGGAAATTCTTCAGCTTATAGGGCCCAGTCATTTTCAATGATTTGATATGCAACATCCCAGGAGGAACATCAAAGTTCCTCTTCTATAAGTCTTTCAAGTACTCCCAAGTATTCCAATGCATAAGGTGGCAAGTACCTATAAAGTAGAGGGTCTCCACAGTTAAAGTGCCCCGGACATTATGATCAAAATACATGAAGTAAAATAGAAGCAAATGCCTAAAAAAAGAGGCCGCAACATTATACAATGTGGATACAAAAAAAATGTGGAAAAATGAAGACTGAAGAGCAAACCTAGGGCCACATCCATGATATACTAAAAATAGGGTAATAGGCCGCATCCATGGGAAAAAAGAGATGGAAACAAGTTACAACCAACTGTTCAAGGTACACAACTAGCCATGACTTGAGGATAAATAGGGATGGTTTGTTAACTTTGATTTATGAATATCAAAACACAAAAAACCTAGGGTTTTTGGCCAAGCACACAATGAATAGTCAGTTCATGTTCTTGGCTATTTACCAGTCAAGTGGGTCCCATACCTAATTATTATCCCTATAACCCCATTTATATGAACAATAACGGCTTTCGAATTCCCAAAAAGAACTAAAATGCGTGCCACACAAACCCAACCAAAAATTAAGCCAAATCTAAAACAAAAAACATTTATATCCCTTTTTTTATTTCCTACCCTATACACAATACGGTTACTAACAAATCAAAGAAATGGGAAAGACCAAACCAAATAGAAGTTCATGGTTAATGAAATACAAGAGAAATTAAGGCAAAGCATCTGCACATTTTCAAGTCTATTGCAAGTCAAATAAAATCCCTAACCAAATTAGGCAAAAATTGAGAAAACCCCTAATCAAATAAAACTCACTACAAAGACCTAACTAAAGCATGTTCAAGCATATGTCAGGACATAAATCACAAAATAGGTATATAAAAACCATGAGCTTGAATTTATAGTTGTATATATACAATAATCGAAAAAGAAAGCAAAGAAGACCAACCTGGATTGATGAAGATTCACTTGAGATTGATGAACTCTCACTTGATAAAGTTATCTAAGATAAGAAATTGGGAATAACCTTGGTCAAACTTCTCTCAATGCCCGGGGAAAGGTAATGAGGCCATGAAATCTTCATTTATATAAGATGGCATGGGAAGTCAAAACGTCACAATAGAAGGCCACATAACGTGACCCTCACCAGACTTCTATAAATAAAAGTTATCACCTCCTCATTTGGACAAGAATTCTTTGGCAACGAAACTCTGCCAAACTCTTTACTCACTCTCTCTCTTCCCTTAACAAAAAATTATAATTTGATTTTTGAAAACTATTTGAGAAAAGTGGAGCCAGAATTCAATCCCTCGAACCGTGAGTATTTTTGTTAGATATAAAATTTTCAATAATTATATATGTAATTAAAAGAAAATATTAAATTTATCAAAGTACTAAATATATGAGAATTTTACTCTGCACAATATTTAGTCAATAACTAATTAAATGCAATTTACAAGATTGCCTACACGCGTATTATATACTCAAATACTCCAATTACCTATGGAAAACAAAGTTAAGAAACCTATAATAATCGTTCTGAAAAAATATAAGGCCTATTAATTATTTATATGATTTTGTCAAATTTTATATCCAACTTATATACCTAGGTTGGATTCATGTATCCTAACCCTAAAACTATTTAACCGAACATGTTAAGTCTGACAATGCATGAGTTATTAACGTTACATGAAGACATGATGATGGAAATATATCAAGAAACCATATACCCGAACAAAATTCCTACATTCAGGTCTATCGAACCAATTAGCCCATATACCCGAACTGATTTGCCCTAGAAAACTGGTTCTATCTATTTCCAATTCGGTTCGATCAAAAGGACTGCGAAAGCTGCCTTATTTTGGGATGAATTCTTCATATTTTCTCTTTTGCCACTAGATTTTAATCCCAACTTCAATTGCTCATAACTTCTTCACCTTAGCTCGGATTTGGGTTTTGTTTCTTCCAGTGTGTGCATGACTTCAAGATATTTGACTTTTTCGTTGGCCACTCCTCTTGATTTTGGATGGAAAATTATGAATATGCCCTTCTCTCTCCTTTTTCGTTTCTTTCACCGTTTTGGTTTTCCTCTCGTATCCACTTGCACAAAATGCCTGTAAAACAAGAGAGAAACACGCAAAACACAAAATACTTGTCGAAATTGTTCATAGCATAAATATGAGATAAATCCAGTCTAATTACAGTAAGTGAGACCACAAAATTACCAAAACTAAAGGGATAAATATGAATTATTTATGCCTAATCAAATCCCCAAAACTTAGAATATTTTTCATCCCAAGCAATGTAAAAGACTAAAAGCATGAGTTTAAAGGGACATCTAAATAACTAATGTGATAGGATACCTCTTTTATGGACAAGCGATTGCATTTAACATATGCAAAATGCCGTTAAACCCCTAGGTTACCCTAGTAGGATAAGTGGTTTCTCGTGAGGGTTTGCAAAGAATTTTCCCACAAAATTCATTTTTAAACTCAAAGAAAAATTATCAAAATAACTCAAATTCATAAAATTTAAATTCTTAAAAAATATTCACTTCAAATTTTTAGTCGATAATCACATTCATAGTGTGTGTGCGCGCGCGACGTCGAAAATCAAACCACTAACTTCCACAAATTGATCAATTACGTTAATTTTCAAAAATTCGCTTTGATTCAATTTCTCACGGAATGTACTCATAAACAAATCACTCAGATTGTGGCTATTTTTCTCTCGGCATGCGTGATATTAGGAGTAAATGTAATGGACACGAGTTCACGTGCACAAATTGAAAGATAAAAAATTTTGGGTGAAAAGATCTCATGAACGGGTTACGATTATTGGAAAATGGAAAATATCATCTTCATTCGTAACATTTTGTCTCTATATTATGTTTTTATGTTTTATCTCTCCATTCGGAAATTAATTTTGTTATTTAGACTCAGTTAGGATTTTTTCAGGTTAAGGTGTATTACGTAATGATGGGAATGTTTGGGAAAATTCAGAGTTAGAAAATTTTCTTGTGATGTTCGTGGGAACTTTTTCGGGTATTTTCTCTTTTTCTTTTATTTTTCCTTCTATTTTTATATTTTTCTCATTTTATTTTTTTATTTTTATTTTTTTGTGATCATTTTTTCTATTTTTCTTGCCCTTTTTTATATACCATACGGACTAATTGATGAATTTTTTTATTTTCGCAACTCTGGGCCAATTGGGTCTTTCAGGTTAATAAACAAAAAGGGGTATAAATTTTTGGGCTCAAACTGACTTGCAAAAGGTTAATTTTTTTATGAATTTTTATGGCTATTATTTTTAGGTAAACAAATAATGTCCTAACATCATTTATCCGGATTACTAACTACATTATCATATGCGTCTCGAGATGAATTTTAATTTGAGACATTTTTAGCACGTTTTCAAAATAATATTTCACACGTTTTTCGTAACCAATCAAAACAACAATTTTTCAAACACTGAAAAGAACTTTGAGTTAACTTTTAATTCGGATTGATTTAATTACTCGAAAAAAGATATTGGCTCAAAACTTCACCGGGATAAAAATCTCCACATTTATTCGTTAAGTCGATAATTTTTGCTCAATTTCTGTTTTTGATCAATTCCGGTCTAGTGCATTATTTTTTACATATTGAGATTTCAAACAAAACTTTAGTGATATTTTTGAAGATTTTCAATTCTAATTTTTATTTACTTTGAAAAATATATACATCTTTTGACTTTTTCGGAAATTTTCAAATTTTTTGGGTATTTTTTGAGATTTTTGATTTTTTTGAAATTTTAGACCTTTTTAATTTTTTTAGGGCATTTTAAGATTTGTGAAGTTTAAAAACGCACCTTTACCCCCCCCCCCCCCCCCCCCCACATACTTTTGCATTTGTCCTCAATCAAAAGGACTAAAAGCTAATTAAGCAAGAATGGTGAGAATATGAAGAAACAAATGCTAAAATGTAATATGACATATTAAGAACACAAATACGATTGCATTTACGAAAGATATATGATTACATAGTTCTTGTGTGAAAAAGATACAACGCTAAAAATTAAAGAACTACATAACACAAAAGTCTTCAAATACGCCTTTAAAATTTAGTGAGAGGGCCTGGGAGGATTAGAGTCTCGGGTGTATGGATTGTAAAAGAAATTCAAGAAGTGCTCATTTGGGCCCATGTTCAAGTGATACAAGTTCGCTTGAAGGCATATCATCATGCTCATATTATTCCTATATTCTCGACGGTTCACCTCATGCTCCTCGTGGAACTTGATATAAACCTCTCGATGCGAGTCTCTAAGTAGTCAATATAGCTATTGATATTGTATGCGCTCTCATAAAATTTTGCCTCGTAATTTGGGTCGGCCTCCACTTCTCCCTCGTCGCCCTCCCCCTTACTTGAACTTCTTCACTACTTTCTCCATCGTTTTCGGCCTCCGCCATTTCGACATCCTCAAAGATATGTAGAGGATGTTTAACTTTTCTCATTTGAATCGTGCTTTGCCCAATGGAAGATGCATTTATAGGCTTGGGCACACGGATGTAGGAACCCCTTTCGGTGACATAAGCATCGAAGCAAAGAGAGAAAATAAACCATGCATAGGGAAGAGACATTTTACCCTTTTTGTCGAATGTTGTAGCAAGGATATCTTGGAAATAAATATGCGTGAGGCTAATGCGGCTTTGATCATCGAGGAGATGATGGAGAAAAGTTCCATGGTGCAGTCGGATGGTAGAATTATTAGTAGTGGGGAGTATGGTGCCGTACGTGGTGATGTGGGCATAGCGAAGGTTATCGAGAAGTTTCTCGATGGGAAAAGTGTTCGTGGTCCATTCGTTTCTGGGCTCCCAATGGTCGACATGATCTTCTTTTTTAGATGAGAGGCGCGACATTCGGGTAGGTATGATTTTGAGTCATGCTCAGCCCTGTAGTGCGAATTTTGCGTTGAATGATTTGGAGTGAGAGGGAGATTTTTTTCCATGGGCATAGGCTTCATATTGGCCCTGAGATTTACGGACTAGCGTCCTATTGAAGAGACTTACAACACTATCTTAGACTAGGTCGCCGAGTGGTTTCAACTATTCACACCACCTGAAACGATTAAAAATATTGGTGACCTTGGCGGGGAGGTCATCCCATTTTCTTTGAGCTCGTCTAAAATTGATCAGGTGGGGCCAAAAAAATATTGGACCCAATTTCGCTCTTGACATGATCGAAATCCTTCGTTTTCACCCTCATCATTGATGTCGACGGAGTCGTATCTGGATGGTCGAGTTATAATGGATAATGGTAGAGTAGGACTTAGGAGACATTGAAAGTAAGGAAGGATGAATTTTTCTTGTGGGGAAAAGGGTGGGTATGGGTGGGTAATTATAGGTGTTTAAATGGTCGAAAAGGGTGAGGAATTAAAAAGTTGGGTGGGAGAATTAGGATGGGGTGAATTTTGGGTTGGTTTTAGGATGGAGGGATGTAATAGGGTGAAAATGTTGTGTATGAAGGTAGGGGAAAGGATTGAGAGGGAAGGGGGGGGAGGTGAATTTTCAATGGAAAATGAGGGAAAAAATGAATGAACTCAATTTTTCTGCTCAGCGGGGGCAAACCGGTTTGGCTGGGAGAACCGATTCGACTAAAAAAATCTTCCCAAACGTGAGTTTTCCCCTTTCTTGCATAGGGTAAGGCACGGTGATGGGGGAAAACTTCCAACATCACTACAAGGACCCTAATTCCAATTTTGGTAATCGAGGAACTTAAAAAACTCACCATGTTACAACTTTCGATCTCTCGTGACGTGTTAGGGTAAAATCAACATTCCTACATCACCCCATACGCGTCGGGGGTGCGACACCTCTCTCAAAAAAACTTATTCATGCATGTATACAGGGTCCGATAACCAAATTGTATCGGCTTCCTCCACGCACGCCTCTAGATATGGCTTTAGGAATTATTCATTCACTTTGAACATATCCTTATATTTAGGATTCTCAAGTTCTATTGCACCATAGGGATACACCTCTCTCACTACAAACGGGCCAGTCCACCGCGAACATAACATGTCGGCAAATAAATGGAGTCATGAGTTGTACAAAATAAATTTTTGGCTCGAGTGAAACTCTTTTCGATTGATATTTCTCTCATGTGCTAGTTTCATCCGTTCTTTAGCGAAGCTGGGCCTTTCATACACATCATTGCATATTTCTTCGAACTCATGAAATTGTAATTTTCGCACTTCACCGACTTTGTCGAGATTCTAATTCAACCTCTCAATGGCCCAATATGCTTTGTGCTCAATCTCAATGGGAATATGGAAAGGATTTCCATACATAAAGCGAAACGGGTACATTCCGAGGGGGTTCTTGTACATGGTCCGATAAGCCCATAATGCATCGAGTAATCTATTGGACCAATCCTTATAGTTGGGATCAACGGTCTTTTCCAGGATGTGTTTGATCTCTCAATTTACTAACTAGGCTTGCCCATTCGTTTGGGTGTGGTATGTCATCCTAAACTTGTGGATGACGCCATACTTCCTTATTAACTTTTCAAATGACCTATTGCAAAAATGCGTGACGTTGTCATTAATGATGGCTTTAGGAGCACCAAACGAGAAAGTATGTGTTCTTCGATGAACTTTACAACCACCTTAACATCATTTGTACTAGTAGATATGGCCTCTTCCTATTTAAAGAGACAGTCTACTGTGACTAGGATGTATAAGAAGCCAAAAAAAGGAGGGGAAGGTCCCATGAAGTCTATGCCCAACAGTTGAATATCTCAATGACAAGATTTGGGGTCAATGACATTATTTCACGTCAAGTAATGGATCCCATCCATTGGCACCTATCGCAAGATTTGCAATGATCATTCACATTCCAAAAGATAGTGGGCCAATATAGATCGCTTTGAAGAATTTTTGCAATCGTATTTTTTGGTTGAAAATTGACCTCCACTTGCTTTCGAATGAAAAAATCTGATGACACTAGGGATCTCATCATTTTGCACACATCTCTTGATTATTTTATTGGCGTAATATTTAAATAAATAGGGATCGTATTAGAAAAACATGCGCGGCCATGTAAAGAACTTCCTCTTCTGTTGCGATGTCCAATCGGAGGGGACAACTATTGTGACCAAATAGTTCATGATATTCGTAAACCAAGGAAGAGAAAAAGTTGCAAATAATTTATCAATTAGGAAGTATTGATCTATGGGTATGGAATCTTTAGGTATGTCAAACGAGAGCCTAGATAAATGATCAACTATGACATTCTCTACTCCTTTCTTATTCTTAATGGAAAGTTCAAACTCTTTGAGTTGTAAGATCCACCTAATGAGGCAATGCTTTTCATCCTTATTAGAAAGGATATATTTAAGATCCATTTGGTTGGTAAAACACTTTATAGGTGACCCGATAACGTATGAACGTAATTTATCTAGGGTTAATACTACCTTTAACAACTCTTTCTCCGTGGTGGAGTACTTCAATTAAGGACCGATTAAAGTTCGGCTAGCATTGTATGTGATGTGGGATTTCTTATCTCTTTGTTGCCCTAAAATAGCCCCTACCGCATGATCATTCGCATCGCACATAAGCTCAAATGTAAGGGTCCAATTCAGTGCTTACGTGATGGGAGCAAAAAATTAACATGTTTTTTAATTTTTCAAAAGATTCTTAGCATGCTTCACTCCACTCAAAGGGGCATCCTTCACGAGTAGGTTACTTAACGGCCTCACGATGGTGCTAAAATACTTAATGTGGTGATAATTATATTCAACACAAATTAATGAGAAAAGCGCAATCACTCAAACAAATAACAGAAGATAATGAATGCCAATCACACAACACAGTATGTACGTAATTCAGCAATAATGCTTACGTCCATGGTAGTGCTCTCAATATTATTTCTATCAACTCCGGGGAGTGTTTTACAGAGAATATATTACGTGCCTTTTTCCCCAGGCTTAGGGTTTATTATATACATGTTTGTTCTCGGGGAGTGGGGGTGTTGGACTCCCACACGTCCACTTTCTACTCCTAGAATATCTCCCCACGAGATTTTAGGAGTAGACTAAGTCATAACCAAATTCAGAAAGATGTGAGGATCCCAGACTTTGGGCCGTTCCTATTGGGCTACTCATCTGGGCCCGTGATGGAAAATCGAGGTACCCACAATTGCCCCTAAAGTTGTTGGGCCACAATTTGGGATCAATAACTTTAAATGATTGTCATAATGGCTCTCTTGTAAATTTTGTAACTCTTCCCAAGGTTGGATTTATCTACTTGATTTTGACAGCAGCCTGCTTCGGGTCTCATGCTATATGATTGGAAATGTTTAAAAGGTTACTCGGAACAGCATTTCCATACTGTCGTTCCAAGCTTATTCATATTTCCTCATCTTCTTCAAACTTCCTCTGTTGCGCCCTTCTCTCCAGGTCTTCGTTTACTTTTCTCTCAATCTTCTTCATCGCCTGGCTTTATGATCTTGCGTCGTCCAAGCCAAACCTTCATCCCGTAAGTTCCTTCTGCTCTCTCTCTCTGTTTTTCTGTTGATTTTGCTTCGAATTCATAATTAGGGTTTATAAATGACGAAGATAGGCAATAGATCTGTGTCAGAGTTTAGGAAGTTCTATAATATCCCAGACTGGGTAAAAATCGTGTGCGCCTCTGTCCCTAAGATTGTTGGAGAGATAGAGGACGCTCATTGGATTCACATCTTGTTGTTGTCCCAAGGGGGGGCTCACCTTCCCCCCAAGCAATTTGTTTTTGCATTTCTTCGACTACTTCAATATCGTTCCTGCACAGTTCTCGCCAAACGTCTGGAATATACTCAATGGTGTCCATAGAATAAATCAACTTTATGGCACTAAATTACGGCTTGCTGAAATTTTTGTTTTTGTTATTCCTTCTCTCGAACTAGTTCTGGACTTCTTTACCTCAAGGCCAGGAGTCCTGATAGGGTATTGGTAGTAGACCTACCTAATTCCCATAAGGATTACTAGCAAGAGGGTTTTCTTACTAGAAATTGACAGTTTGCCTCCCATACTGAGGGGTCGAGGTCTGATAGATTCACAGTCCCCTTTCATGGGGAGGAGTACATAGGTAATCTTAGCCTTTGCTCTGCTCTTTTATTTTTCTGTCAATGTTTAATTTTTCTGATATTTTTCCGTTATCCTTTCAGGGAGGACAAAGAACTTGGAACCTGCCCTTAGTGAGGTTCGAGCTGCCGAGCTGATTAAAGCTTGGAATATCAGAGAATCTTTGGTTGACGGTGACCATCCCCGATCAGCTGCTTTTCTTCTGGAGTATAAGAACATCGGTTCCAATTTCATCGCGCGGCCTGTGGACAACATTCCTAACTTGTATATTACTGAAGAAGTTGTTACGGACCCCATCCAGTTGGACGAGGAAGAGAGCAGTTCTAAAAATGATATTAGGGGAGGTGCTGAAGGTGGTTCCAGTGAGGCGAGCTCTAGTAGTGGAGATTATTCTAGCTCGGAAGAGGTTTCTGAGGCTCAAGAGTCTTCTGACGAGTCGAGTAGTTCTAGAGAGGCAGAAATGGTTCCTCTTAGAAGAAATCTGATCAGGGATGATGATGATGATGAGGATGATGTGCTTCTCTCGAGGAGGTCAAAGAAGCAAAATTCTGTTGGTGGAGAAGTTACCACTGGCTCTCATCCTACTGCCAATGAGCAGGGGAGGAAGAAAAAAGAGGAAGAACAGTTGAGAGAGAGAGAGAGAGAAAGAAAGAAGAGGGGAGGAAGAAATCTGAAGAGAAAAAGAAGGTGGAGGAGAGGAAGAGAGCTGAGAGGGAGAAGGAGAGAGAAGAGGAGAGAAGGAGGGTGGAAGCGAGGACTAAGGCAGGGCAAGCTTTAGTGCCCGTGTCTGCATTGCCCAAGGGGGCCTCGGTCACCACCTCTCCCCAACTGGCTCCTGCGCTACTCGAGAGAGAAATTTTGCCTACTGATCGCCAGAGGGCAATGAGGACTGACTAGTTATCCCTGCAAGCGAGTCAGAGGCTAGCTTTGGTAAGTTCATTTATGTTCTATGACACCCCGCCTAATTAACCCCGGGTGATCAGTCCTAAATTAAGTTAGAATAGGTTTCTCAGTTGGTTCATTTTTAGCATCACTGTCGCCTTTTTAATTACTAACCACCTAAGTGAGAAATAGACTGGTGCCAAGTTTTATCTTTTATTAATTTAAATGAAAATCTCATGCGGAAATAAAATAATATAACAATCACTGTTAACTGAAACAACCATTCACAATTAATTAACTGACCGAATAAACCATCGGTTCAAAAATCCAACGAAAGTAAAGACAATAAATAAAACCCAACAGGTCTGACAAATAATAAATAATCCGTGAGCAACATGATCGAATAACTGATAAGAAGTCTCTATACTAGGAATGAAAGAATGAGGCGTATATTAAACTCCCGCAACACCCACATATGCTGCAGCAACGGATCCCTGAAATTGAGTCAAGCCTGGCGTCCATGTGGCTGGACACCTAAAAGGTTTTTAAAAGTTTTTATAGCAAGGGTTAGTACCCAAAACATTTGAAAAACATTTAGCAAATGATAAACTTGAACTAATAAATAAATATGCATGCTCTCCATATTTTAGTTAGTGTCGCACTATCTTGAGGACTTCCTCACCCCTCGTCTAATGTGCACTACGAACGCCTTAATTAATTCACCTAGTTATTTATCTCATGACTAGATAATTAATAAAACCTCCTTGCACCCACCCTACTCTAACCGAGTGTGCCATGATTATGATTTTTAAGTTATTAACGACATCAACTTAATTAATCATTTCCCTTTTTAAATTCATATAACTTCCACCCTTGTTATACATATAACACAACTCATGTTTTGTATTAATTAGCCCGTGTATAATTAATTACCTACTTATATACTTATAGTCATATTACAGCATTTACAAACATACTGAAATACATTTAATAATAGCATCCACCTGAGTAAAGACTCACAGAATATAAATTCTCTAAAGTGCTATCCCACTAGGTATATTCACATAACCTAGTTACCCCAAGTCAGAATTGCTCACTAACTTGGTTACTACATATGATTGGAGGCGGTCATATTCCTTCCCTGAAAGTGAGATGCCTCTCACCCATATAATGGACGCTATGACCTAGGAATATACTCACCCTACTCCTTAAGCTAGGGGATTCATCCACTACGTGCAACCTCCCCCTATAGCACTAGAGTATATAATAATAATATCTAACCACTGATATTATTGTACACACCATATATATATACTATCACACACCGCATATATATAAATATAAACATCCCGGCTGCACCGTTTACTAAGTCCGTGACACAAGCCTATTCGAATTATTAAGAGTTTATAGTCCAACTCTAATTATTAATTAATTTGCACATTAATAACTTTTGGTGTCTCCCCAACCAATATATTCGGACTTACTCTCATGGACCGAAATAACAACAACACCCAAGTCTAAATTCCCAACTCTAAATTATTTAGCTTTCACCTAAATAAATTTAACGTCTTGCTATCGCTCAACCAATAACCCCGGACTTACCCACTAAATCCATCTATAACCATTTTTGAAATATTATTCTCACAATTTAATCATAGTGTGCCACACCTAAATTTCTCCCAAGTCCCAATTAATTTCCCTCACAATTAATTAGTTTATAACACCATTATTTATTTCTTATTACATAAGACATGGAAAGATTTTTATTTCATTTTTCCCTTGTATAAAAAAACTGGCCGAACTGCCAGAATTTGCCGACCTTCGATCGATCGACCGACCCCCGACCCTCGATCGATCGATCGAATAGGTCATCGTCTTCTCCGTGTAGTATGTTTCAGCCATGGACGAATATCTCCAAACCCTAACCTGTTCTACAGTAAAATCCAAGTCTTCCCATCGACAATAAATACCAAAAACCTTATAAGGACCCCCATAAAGTCCAAAAACATCAATTAATTTACTTTCTCTACTATTTTCACGAATTTGGGGAAAAAATCAATTCAATCTTTAATGCATTTAAACATCCATTCCTTACCTTAAATTCATTTCTAATTCCTCCGGGTTTACACATCTTACCAGATACATATACCAATCTCAGATTTTACATGAATTTCTACTTAATTTAGAAATCAGATTCGTGGTTTACCCATGTTTATACCCCTTTAAATCCCAAAATGAATTTCTTTGATTACTCACATCACATGAATATGAATTAAAATACAATTTAAGTGCTACAGAATGTTAACCACTTGCCTTAGGGTTCGTAGAGTCTGATTTTGGAGTTGTGAATGCTTAAGGTTGAAGATGACCCCTTTGTTTTGGCTCTCCTTCGATCCCCAAATTTGCCTTTAACTGCTATTAGGGTTTCCTAATCCACTAAGTCTTTTTCTAAACTCAATTCAGCCATTCCCTTATTTCTTATAATTGCTTAATTAGGCTAAATCCCGTTTTTTGCCTAGTGGGCCATGCCCAATTGACCCAAATGTCCCCGTGGGGGCCCGACTATGCCTAAAAACGTTCCGTGACCCGTTTACTATCCCCGGGTATATTTTTCTGACTATCTCGGCCCATCCGGACTCAATCATACACTCAGAATTGGCATACGAATTAATTTATAAAAATTCTTATCTCACACCCAATTTAGTCTATACGGACTCCCGGATGAGATAAGTGCATACCCCGTCATTAATACCCGAAATGACGTAAATAAATTATTACTATTCACTTAGTAAATAAATTTTCCTAAATATTAACCATTCAGTCCCCGTCTAATATTTAAATAGATATTGCCATAATTAATTCAATTAAAATTACGACACGCAAGTAATTTTGAATTCTCGAATTAATTAAATATTAAATGCACAAAAATACGGGGTGTTACATACTCCCCCCTTATAAAGGAATTTTGTCCCCGAAATTAGATCGTGCCTGTGGTGAAAAGCTCTGGATATTGTTACCGCATATCCTCCTCCCGCTCCTAGGTAGATTCGTCAACATTGTGATGACCCCACTGTACTCTTACTAGTGAAACAACCTTGGATCGGAGCTTTTGCTCACTACGGTCCATAATAGCCACCGGTTTCTCCTCATACGAGATGCTTGGATGCAAATCAATTTCCTTGAGTGGAATGTTCCAAAAGGCTCTCTCGCTCCTTCTATATTTCTTCAGCGATGCCACATGGAACACGTCGTGTATCCGCTGAAGATGTTCTGGCAACCCCAGTCTATATGCTACCGGTCCCACCCTCTCAATAATAGGGAAAGGTCCCACGTACCTTGGTGCTAACTTACCCTTCTTGTCGAACCTCATAACCCCTTTCATAGGGGATACCCGGACTAATACCTGGTCCCCAACCTCTAACTCCACATGTCTCCGTGAAGCATCAACATAACTCTTCTGCCTATCCTGAGCTATCTGAATCCTCCCTCGGATTAACTCTATCTTGGCAGATGTCTCCTGGACAATCTTTGGCCCCAAAAGTTTGTTGTACCCCACCTCTAACCAACAAGCGGGTGAACGACAGGGTCTCCCGTACAGTGCCTCAAACGGTGCCATGCTCATCATGAATTGGTAAGAGTTGTTATATGCGAACTCTACCAAAGGAAGATATTTCTCCTAACCTCCCCCGAAGTCTAAAATGCACATTCTGAGCATGTCTTCCAGCATCTGATTAACTCTCTTAGTCTGCCGGTCGGTCTGTGGGTGATAGGCTATACTTAAACGTAACTCCGTGCCCATGGCATCCTGAAAGCTCTGCCAAAAGTGGGCCACAAAGATTTTGTCCCTGTCGGACACAATATTTATCGGCACCCCGTGCAGCTTAACAATCTCTGCTATGAATAGATGTGCATAACGCATCGTCTCAAAGTCTGTGCGAACTGGAAGAAAGTGGGCCACCTTGGTCAACCGATCCACAATGACCCATATGGAATCGTGACCCCTCTGTGATACCGGTAATCCTGTAATGAAGTCCATAGAGATGCTCTTCCACTTCCACACGGGAATTTCTAGCGGCTGTAGCATCCCCGATGGTCTCTGATGGTCAACTTTCACAAGCTGACACATGGCACATTTCGAAACAAACTCTTATATGTCCCGTTTCATTCCTGCCCACTAATACTGCCTCCTCATATCCTGGTACATTTTATCCTCACCGGGATGTATCGCAAATCTTGAGCCATGGGACTCTGTCATAACAGCGTGCCTCAACTCCTCATTCTCTGGTACAATTAACCTCCTATTAAGGCGTAGGCCTCCTTCCGAGTTGATCAAGTAACCCTCTGCTCCCTCAGCTAACAACTAGATCACCCTATCCCGACAGATCTGATCCTCTGCCTAAGCCCTCACAACCCATATAATGATCTTAGGTGTGATGGATAATGCTGACATGCAGGCCCTGGATACATCATCCTCATATCGAAGCTCTCTCCACTTCTCTTACCAGACTTATGATATCTTCCCAGTCGATCTCCAGCTCAATGCATCTGCTACCACATAGGCTTACCAGGATGATACTGAATATCAAACTGGTAATCTTTCATGAATTCTAGCCACCGCCTCTGCCTCATATTCAGGTACTTCTATGTGAAGAGATACTAAAGTGACTTGTGATCTGTGAATAATGTGAACTGCTCTCCTAGAAGATAATGTCTCCATATCCTCAAAGCAAAAATAATCGCTGCTAACTCCAAGATGTGAGTGGGGTAATTCCTCTCGTTGGGCTTTAGCTTTCTAGAATCATACGCTATAGCCCTTTCCTCCTGCTGAAGCACACCCCCAAGTCCCTATAAGGATGCGTCAGTGTAAACCCGATATTCTAATCCTCCCTTCGGCAAAGAAAGTACGGGTGCAAATGTCAACTTGTCCTTTAGCTCATCAAAAGCTAATTGACAATGATCACTCCAAGTGAAAGGTACTCCTTTCCGAGTCAGATTCGTTAAAGGGCCCTTAATCTTTGAGAATCCTTTAATGAACTGCCTGTAATAACCGGCCAAACCCAGAAAACTGCGCACCTCGATCGGTGTCGTGGACTGTCCCCACTCTCTCACTGCCGACACCTTATTCGAATCTATCGTGATACCCCGGTCTGACACCACGTGGCTAAGAAATTGTACCTCCCGTAGCCAAAATCCACACTTCCTGAATTTGGCATAGAGCTGATGATCCCTTAGTGTCTATAGAACCATATGCAGATGCTCTGCGTGCTCCTCCGTGATATACGAGTAGATTAGAATATCATCAATGAACACGATGACAAACTGATCGAGATACTCCTTAAAAACCCTATTCATGAGATCCATGAACATTGCTGGTGCATTGGTGAGCCCGAATGGCATCACCTTGAACTCATATGATCCATACCGTGACACGAAATCAGTCTTAGGAACATCCTCCTCTCGAATCCGCAGTTGATGATACTCTGACCTCAAGTCGACCTTGGAGAAGTAAGATGCCCCTCTCAATTAGTCAAATAAATCATCAATCCTAGGCAACGGATACTTATTCCGTATCGTCAACTTGTTCAACTCCCTATAATCCACGTAAAAGCGGAGTGAACCATCTCTCTTCTTTACAAACAACACCGGTGCACCCCACGGTGATGTACTCTGCCGAATGAAACCCTGACCCAGGAGCTGCTGAATCTGTTCCTTCAATTCACGCATCTCTGAAGGAGCCATACGGTAAGGTGCCCGAGCAATCGACCTTATCCCCGGTGCTAAGTCGATAACAAACTCGATTTCTCTACTGGGTGGTAACCCTGGTATCTCCTGAAACACATCCTCAAAGTCCCTCACTACTGGGATTGAGTCCAACGGAACCACCACCTCCCGTGAGGTTTCCTCCTCGATGTAATATAAGTGTGTGCGCAATCCTCTCTCAAGTAGAGGCATCGCTATCAGCAACATCTCCTGCCCAAAAATGGATAACACGATTGTCCTCTCGTAATAATCTACGGTCGCCCGATACCCTGCCAACCAATCCATACCCAGGATGACATCGTACCCCTCCATGTCTAACAATAAAAGGTCTGCTGCTAAACTAAGTCTCCTAATTAAAATGTCCACTCCCCTACAAATCGAGTGAATCGAAGCCCCGCTGCCTACTGGTAACTCTACACAAATTCGAAGACTACCCGCGATCTCTAATAACCCGTCTTGCTTAGCAAAATTAGATTTAATGAATGAATGTGATACTCCTGTGTCAAAAAGTATACTACCCTCATGACCATAGATGAGAAACATACCCTCAACTGTCGACGGTGCCTGCTGTGCTGGAGGATTGGGAACAACCTGGACGTTATACACATGCCCATAGTGCATTTGCCCTTGCTGCTATGGGGCGGGTGGTGCTGGTGTTGTTGATGGCATCTGCCCCTGTTGAGAACCTTAATGATGGCCTCTGCCCCTCTGCGGGCACTCCCTCTTGAAGTGTCCTGGCTCATCACAAATAAAATAGTGTTTCTGACCGTCTCCCCGTTGTTGGCCCTGTTGGCCCTAACGTGGCTGGCCCTGTTGGCCTCCCCCATTGTTCCCTTAGCCCTGACGGCCCTGAGGAACCTGCTACTACTGATTCGGGCCCAGCTGCCCCGACCTGAACCCCTGTCCTCCCGGTCGAAACCCACCAGGCCTAAATTTCTTGGCCTAATTCCCCTGCTAACTGATAGCCTGCTGCTGAGTGCCACTCGTGTCACCACCAGTAACCGCCTTACCCTGCTGGCTCATCTCACCTACTCTCTTACTCCCCTTCGAATGGAAGCGATGATCCTGGAAATGTATGAGGGCGGCATTAACGACATCTAGATAAGTTTCTAATGCCGGATTCCCAATCAAATGCTGCCTGATCCTCCAGGCTAATCCATCCATGAACCTCGACTTCTTCCGCTCCTCATCGCTCACCTCATTTGGCACAAAGTTTGCCAAACGAGTGAACTCTTACTCATAGTCTGCCACTGACCAGTCACCCTATACCAGCTCAATGAAATTATTCCTCATCTCAGCCTCTATCGCTGGTGGGAAGTATTTGTGGTCGAACCGCACCCAGAATTCGAATATCGTCATAAAATCCCGCTCCTCAATGGTGGTAACTGACTCTCACCATTATAAGGATGCCCTCGACAGACGAAAGGTAGAAAGCATCTATTTCTGCACATCGGTACACTCCAGCATGCGCAGATGGATATGAATATTCTTCTTCCAGTCACAAGCCTCAACTACATCGATACTACCTCGCAACTCAGGTGGGTGACCCATCTGAAAGGTCTCCTTAACTCACTGCCAAGATGGTGGCCCTGCTGGAGCCTGAATTGCTGGTGACACTGGAGGCGGTGCCTGGGGCTGTGGAAAATGAGCTGCCATAGCTCGTATCGCTGTCTCGACCGCCTGGGCCACTATCACTGCCACCTGAGTAGTGGAAATCAACTCGGGTGGGTGGTGGTGGCAGTACTTGTGGCTCCCGATGAGCCTCCCTGACCTCATCCCTATCCTCAGCCCTCTCCGCTCTCGGTCTCTTCGGTGGCATCTGAAATAGATTGAATTGTATAAGTACACAATTTATACAAAAAATAATAGTAGAAATACGATAAATCACAAGCAGAAAATGAATCAACAGTCCTAATAATAGGGCTCTATAACAACCGAACGCAACGCTGAAACGTAGTAAGCCGCACAGATCCTAAGGACACTAAAACCTGATGCTCTGATACCATCTGTGACACCCCGCCTAATTAACCCGGGTGATCAGTCCTAAATTAAGTTAGAACAGGTTTCTCAATTGGTTCATTCTTCGCATCACTGTCGCCTTTTTAATTACTAACCACCTAAGTGAGAAATAGACTGGTGACAAGTTTTATCTTTCATTAATTTAAATGAAAATCTCATGCGGAAACAAAATAATATAACAATCACAACTAACTGAAACAACCATTCATAATTAATTAACTGACCGAATAAACCATCGTTTAAAAAATCCAACAAAAGTAAAAACAAGAAATAAAACGCAACAGGTCTGACAAATAATAAATAATTTGTGAGAAACATTCTCGAATAACTGATAAGAAGTCTCTATACTAGGAATGAAAGAATGAGGCATCTATTAAACTCCCACAACACCCACATATGCTGCAGCAACGGATCCCTGAAATTGAGTCAAGCCTGGTGTCCCTGTGGCTGGACACCTAAAAGGTTTTTAAAAGTTTTTATAGCAAGGGTTAGTACCCAAAACATTTGAAAAACATTTAGCAAATGATTAACTTGAACTAATAAATAAATATGCATGCTCTCCATATTTTAGTTAGTGCCGCACTATCTTGAGGACTTCCTCACCCCTCGTCTAATGTGCTCTACGAACTCCTTAATTAATTCACCTAGTTATTTATCTCATGACTAGATAATTAATAAAACCTCCTTGCACCCATCCTACTCTAACCGAGTGTGCCATGATTATGATTTTTAAGTTATTAGCAACATCAACTTAATTAATCATTTCCCCTTTTAAATTCATATAACTTCCACCCTTGTTATACATATAATACAACTCATGCCTTGTATTAATTAGCCCGTTTATAATTAATTAGCTTATTATATACTTATAGTCATTTTACAACATTCACAAACATACTGAAATACATTTAATAATAGCATCCACCCTAGTAAAGACTCACAGAATATAAATTCTCTAAAGTGCTATCCCACTAGGTATATTCACATAACCTAGTTACCCCAAGTCAGAATTGCTCACTAACTTGGTTAATACATACAATTGGAGGCGGTCATATTACTTCCCTGAAAGTGAGATGCCCCTCACCCATATAGTGGACGCTATGACCTGAGAATATACTCACCCTACTCCTCAAGCTAGGGGATTCATCCACTATGCGCACCCCCCCCCCCCCCGCTATAGCACTAGAGTATATAATAATAATATCTAACCACTGATATTAATGTACACACCATATATATATACTATCACACACCGCATATATATAAATATAAACATCCTGACTACACCGTGTACTAAGTCCGTGACACAAGCCTCTTCAAATTATTAAGAGTTTATGGTCCAACTCTAATTATTAATTAATTTGCACATTAATTACTTTTGGTGTCGACCTAACCAATATATTCGGATCTACTCTCGTGGCCCGAAATAAAAACAACACTCGAGTCTAAATTCCCGAGTCTAAATTATTTAACTTTCACCTAAATAAATTTAACGTCTTGGTATCGCTCAAACATTAACCCCGGACTTACCCACTAAATCCATTTGTAACCCTTTTTGAAATATTATTCTCACAATTTAATCATAGTGTGCCACACCTAAATTTCTCCCAAGTCCCAATTAATTTCCCTCACAATTAATTAGTTTATAACACCATTATTTATTTTTTATTACATAAGACATGGAAAGATTTTTATTTCATTTTTCCCTTGTATAAACAAACTGGCCGAACTGCCAGAATTTGCCGACCTTCGATTGATCGACCGACCCCCGACCCTCGATCGATCGATCGAACAGGTCATCGTCTTCTCCGTGTAGTCTGTTTCAGCCATGGACGAATATCTCCAAACCCTAACCTCTTCTACAGTAAAAACCAATTCTTCCCATCGACAATAAATACCAAAAACCTTATAAGGAATCCCCATAAAGTCCGAAAACATCAATTAATTTACTTTATTTACTGTTTTCACGAATTTGGGGAAAAATTCAATTTAATCTTTAACCCATTTAAACATCAATTCCTTATCTTAAATTCATTTCTAATTCCTTTGGGTTTATACATCTTACCATATACATATACCAATCTCAGATTTTACATGAATTTCTACTTAATTTAGAAATCAGATTCGTGGTTTACAAAACCCCATGTTTATACCCCTTTAAATCCCAAAACGAATTTCTTTGATTACTCACATCACATGAATAAGAATTGAAATACAATTTAAGTGCTACAGCATGTTAACCAATTGCCTTAGGGTTCGTAGAGTCTGATTTTGGAGTTGTGAATGCCCAAGGTTGAAGATGACCCCTTTGTTTTGGCTCTCCTTTGATCCCCAAATTTTCCTTTAACTGCTATTAGGGTTTCCTAATCCACTAAGTCTTTTTCTAAACTCAATTCAGCCGTTCCCTTATTTCTTATAATTGCTTAATTAGGCTAAATCCCGTTTTTTGCCTAGTGGGCCATGCCCAATTGACCCAAATGTTCCCGTGTGGGCCCGACTATGCCTAAAAATGTCCCGTGACCCGTTTACTACCCCCGAGTACACTTTTCTGACTATCTCGGCCCATCTGGACTCAATCATACACTCAAAATTGGCATACGAATTAATTTATAAAAATTCTTATCTCACACCCAATTTAGTCTATATGGACTCCCGGATAAGATAAGTGCATACCTCGTCATTAATACCCGAATTGACGTAAATAAATTATTACTTCACATAGTAAATAAATTTTCCTAAATATTAACCATTCAGTCCCCGATTAATATTTAAATATATATTGCCATAATTAAGTCAATTAAAATTACGTCACACGAGTAATTTTGAATTCCTGAATTAATTAAATATTAAATGCACAAAAATGCGGGGTGTCCCTTTTTGCTTGCAGTTCGTGATCGAATTCGCTGTTCTCTACCGTACTCGCGACGAGCTAGTGAGTAGAAATGCGGATTTGGAGAAGAAGAACATTGAACTGAAGGGGAAATGCACCGAGCTGGAGGCCATTCTGAAAGTTGCTAGCGAGGCCCCAAAGTCCTCTGATCTTTCCCTTGTTGAAGCCAACAAGGCGAAGGAAACGGAGATCAAGGAGATGAATGAGTTAAGGCACTCCTATGATCTTCTCTATATGTGCAAGATGGCCGTGGTCGAGGAGAACAAGGTGTTTTAAGAGCAGGTGAAGAAGGTGGAGTCTGAGGCTGCTACCATTAAGGAGAGTTCGTACAACTCTGGGTGGGATGCCGCATATGAGGACGCTGATGCTCAGATAGGTTACATCGACTGACTGAACTTCAAGAAGGGCTGGAATAAGGCTCTCCTGGCTGCTGGGGTGGATGTTGATTCACCCTTATTTGACGAGCATGATCCAGGCCCCAAGCCTGTTTTAGACGAAGCCCCTACCCCAACCGTTGAAGGTATTGCTCCCGCCTCCCAGACTGTTCCTGTTGATGCCCTTCCTACTCGGGGACATAAGTTATCCCTTATGAGGGAAATGCTCCTACTGCTGCTGATAAGGGGAAGCAACCAATCTCTTCTGAACAAATTGAGGTTGCTAGCTAGTCTGCTCTTAGGACTTCTCCGTATTTTACTTGTACTTCTCTCGAACAAACCGATGTAATTGTACCCTTTTATTTCAATGAAATGAAAATTCTTTCTTTTATTAATTCTTCTGCTTTTTACTGCTTATTTTATGGCTTGTAATTGATTGATGTAAATGAGTATATACCTGCCACCTCTTAATTGGGAAGGATCCTTGGACCTAACACGAGCACCCAAGTTCGCCAGACCATTATTTGGATTTACAAATCTCTCAGGTCGAGAAATAAGAGCTTTAAGGACCAGTCTGAGCTTGTCGCCAAGCTGAAGGATAGACTTCAGGAGATGGAAGAAGTTGGTGTCTCAGTCCAAGAAGAAGTGAACACTTTGAGAGCTAGGCTCCTAGATGCCTCTGAAATCAATCAAGTCGGAGAAATTCTTCAGCAAGAGAATGAGACTATGAGGAGGGAGGTGTCGCGAATCAAGGAGCATGCGCCGAGCATCGCACCTCGTGTTCTATGAGGTTCCTCTTCATTAGCTATTTCGCGAACTGGTATAGAGCCGAGAGGTGCTCCTTCAGCCTTGCGAGGTTCTACCTCATCAGTGGCTCTGCGAGCTGGTTCTGATGTAGGGGGTCCAGTTAGGGAGATTAATGAGCTTTGAGAAGATGTCCATCGAGCATACGTGATTGCTACCGAGCTTCAAAGGGATATCACAGGGCTGAGGCATCTGTTCAAGAAAGAACCTCGGTGAGTGTGGGTTGATGGTTATGACCAAGGTTGGGCAGATGCTTCGATGAGGCTGATAGAGTTTAAAGATCTCACCTTTATTAGGGGATGGTTGAGTGCCCTCAGGGAGCTGCAAGTCCCAAGGAACTCAGTACTGTGGTACCGTCATGAGATCTCTCCATCAACTTTGAGGCTGAATCCTTTCAGGAGGGATGACTAATGGATCCCTATCGATGTTATCTCCAGGTAGCTATTAGAGCCAGACGCGAATAAGGTAGAGGAGGAATTGGCTCCTCATTCAGACGATGGCCGAAGAGCACAAGTGGCTGATTGCCTTGTTTAGAAACCTCAGCCTCGTTAAGATTTTATCGTATGTAGCTCATTGTATATGTAATGAAGTAATGTAATATCGATGTTTTAGGCGATCTTGCCGATCAGACCCGTATTGTATATTCTCATTATAAATGTGATGAAGTAATTTAATATCTATGCTTTGGGCGATCTTGCCGACTAAACAGGTGTTGTATGTTTTTTACTTCATTTATTCCTCACTTAACTTTCTTAGGCCCTTCGTGGCCGACTAGATCGGTAGGATTATTTTATTGAGCTATTGTCCTCCCAGTACAGTATGCTTATAAGATACTATTCTACCATACTTTACCTTTTAGGTCATGTTGTCACACTCCCTTAGGCCTAAGCATGGAAATGGCGAGGACACACCTGGTGTTGGATGTTCCATTCGATCAGGCTTTTTGAGCTAAACATTGTTTGGCAACCAATTCGATTTGGCCGAATTGCCTAAGGGTCCCCTGTAGGGCTTTATATATTGCCAGGGGAAATGCTAAGAGGTTGTTCGTGTTTCATAACAAAGACCTGAGGAGGGTGTTTCCCTGCTTTTGTATACTTAGTAATATGCCTGTCACTTGGAAAAGGTGTGCAAGTTATAAAGCTCATAATATAAAATTAACACTTCAGAATGTCACACTTATTAATGTCACTGCTAAACAATCTTTTATTAAGCAATAAAAACTGAGTTGCCAATTCCAAAAATGCGATAAAAGATGAATGAAAAAAATTAGAAGTAGAATTTCTTCAGATTGGCTGCATTCCAAGCTCGAGGTATCTCTCTACCCTCCAACATTTCTAAGTGATAGGCTCCTTGTAGGTTGTTCCTTGTTACCTTGAATGGTCCTTCCCAATTTGGACCCAGCTTGCCATATGATGGTTTTACTGCGCTGCCAAGGAATTTCCTCAGGACGTAGTCCCCAACCTGGAATGCCCTTGGATTGACCTTCTTGTTATAGTGTTTCGTGAGCTGTTGCTGATAGCTTGCCAGCCTTACTAGGGCTAGTTCTTTGCGTTCATCAGCTAAGTCAAGTTCAGCGAGTAATGCTGCATCATTTTGGCCTTGGTCAACAAGGGTGGTTCTCATGGTTGGAAGGACAGCTTCCAAGGGGATGACGTCTTTCGTTCCATACATTAGTGAGAATGGGGTTTCCCTAGTTGCTCATCGTGGGGTGGTGCGGTAGGCCCAAAAAATATGTGGCAGCTAACTTACCCACACGCCTTTGGCTCGCTCTAGTCATTTTTTCTACCCATCGATCACTGCTTTGTTTGAGGCCTCGGCTTGACCGTTGCTCTGGGGGTAGGCCACCGAGCTAAAGTAGTGACTGATTCCTTGTTCTTTGCAGAAGTTTTGGATAGGGCCACTTTTGAACTGTGTTCCATTGTCGGTGATGATTATTCTGGGGATTCCAAAACGGGAGATTATATTCTTCCATATGAACCTCATCATATCTGCATCTCAGATATTTTCAAGTGGTTCTACCTCGATCCATTTGGTGAAGTAATCTGTTGTGACCAACAGATACTTGCAGTTGCCAGTGGCGGTAGGAAGAGGGCCTACGATGTCCATCCCCCACTGGGCGAAAGGCCATGGGCTGGTAAGTGACTTTAGGTCACTAGCAGGTTGATGGACCATAGAAGCGTGTAGTTGACACTTCCCGTATTTGCGAGCATATACTGCAGAATCTCTTTGTATATATGGCCACCAGTAGCCTTCCTTTATTACTCAGAAAGCTAGTGACCTTCCTTCAATATGGCTTCCATAGATTCCTTCGTGGAGTTTGTGTATAACTTTCTCGATGTCCTTTGGGTGAACACATTGAAGGTAAGGGCTAGTGAATGATTTCTTGTATAGTTTGCCCTCAGGAGATAAGTGAAAGCGAGCAACTTTGACTCTTATCAGATGAGCGGCCTTCTTATCGTTTGGAAGTGCACCATCTTTCAAATAGTCCCTCAAAGGGTCCATCAAATTGGGTGCTGACTCAATCTGGAGCATATGTTCCCTGTGTAGTAGCTCGTCGCTTTGGTTGATGCTCGGATGGGCGAGGAAGTCGATTGGGATCGTCCTCTTTAAGTCAGAATCGATTGCTAAACTTAGGGTTGCCAGGGCGTCGACATGGCTGTTCTGTTCTCTGGGAAACTGTTAGACACTGACTTCCTCAAAGATGGACATTAACTCCCTTGCCAAGGCGAGGTAGGCTGCCATTCTTTCATTTCTTACGTTGAACTCCCCATTTATCTGGTTGGAGACCAATTATGAGTCGCCGAACACCTGTAGATGCTTTTCCCCCAACACGTGTGCCTTCTGCAAGCCGGCTATCAAAACTTCGTATTCTGCCTCGTTATTGAAGGCTTCAAATCCAAGCCTGATTTCTTGCTCGAGGATTGTGTCTTCTCGAGTAACGAGCACAATGCCTACTCCTGCCCCCTTTGAGTTGGAGGCTTTATCAATGAATAGTAGCTAGACTCCTGATGGGTGGTCTTCAATTTGCCTCATTAGTTGAAGCTGATCCCAAGGCTGTTCGCCCGTGAATTCTGCGATGAAATCGGCGAGGACCTGCCCCTTGATTGCATTCCCGGGTCGAAATTGTATGTCAAATCGTCCGAGCTCGACGAACCATTTGGATAGTCTACCGGATAATTTTTCTTTTCGCAGGACTGCTTTAAGGGGGTGTGATGTGAGGACAACGATAGTGTGAGCTTCGAAGAAGTGCTTCAGTTTCCTCGAAACTGTCACCTATGCAAAATTGAGTTTCTCTAGTGGAAGGTAGCGTTGCTCGGCGTCCAACAAGGTCTTGCTTGCATAGTAAACTGGGTGTTGTACTCCTGCTTTTTCACATACTAGTGCAAAACTAATGGCGTGACTGGAGACGGCGAGATACAAGTATAGGGGATCATCTTCTTGAGGTATAACTAGCAGAGGCGGTGAGCTAAGTTAAGCCTTGAGCTCCTCTAGTGCTTGAGAGAAATTTTGATTCCATTCTACTGTCTTGTTTCCTTTTAAGACCTGGAAGAACGACTTTCACTTCTTAGAGGACTTCAAGATGAAATGGTTCAAAGCAGCAAGCATGCCTGTGAGCTTCTGCACGTCTCGTATCGTGCGAGGGGGTTGTATCCTATTGATCGCATCGATCTGGTCCGCATTGGCCTCAATGCCTCTCTCGCTAATCAAATATTCGAGGAATTTTCCTGACTGGACACCGAAAGAACACTTACTTTCATTGAGCTTCATTCGGGTTTTCCTGAGGATCTCGAAGGTTTTTGATAAGTCTGAGAGATGGTCCTCTTTTCACTTGCTTTTGATGAGCATGTCATCAATGTAGACTTCCATGGTATCTCCCATTCAGTTTTTAAACATCTTGGTGACCAGCCGCTGGTAGGTTGCTCCCGCATTCTTGAGCCCAAAGGGAATAACTTTGTAGCAGTATAATCCGACAGTGGTGATGAACGTTGTCTTGTCTTGATCTGGTGCATACAGAGGGATCTGATAATACCTCGAATATGTGTTTAGAAAACTCATTCTCTCGTGAGCTACTGTGGCATCCACCAATTAGTCGATCTTTGGGAGAGGGAAATTGTCCTTAGGGCATGCTCTATTAAGTTCAGTGAAATCTATACACACTCTACATTTCCCATTACTTTTTGGAACTACTAATGGGGTTGATAGATATTTATGGAATTGAACTTCCCGTATGGATTCTACATCCAGTACCTCCTCAACTTCCTTTTCTACAGCTTTGGCCTTATCGGGCACAATTCGCCGTGCCTTCTACGCGATAGGCCTGAAAGTGGGCTCTGCGTGAAACCGATGATAAACCACACTGGGATAATTCCAGGCAGTTCGTACGGTTCCCATGCGAAAACATCTAGATTACTTCTTAACAATACTGTCAATTCCTTCTTTGCTTGATCTGTGAGAGAAGCTCTAATTAAGAACATCATGTCATTCTTGCTTCCACCGGCTGCTATTTCCTCCAGGTTTTCAATGACCCGCTCAGAGGGGAGGAGCCTGGTCTCCTCCACTCCAGGCCTTTCATATCTTAACTGCTATTTTGAAGGTATCAAACCTTTCTGCTCCTCGACTTTCTCTTTGGTCTTCTCGACCTTCTTCTCTGGTTTTGGGTGGATGGCTACTATGAAGCACCTTCTTGCCATCGCCTGATCTCCGTGAATCTCCATTACTCCTCACTCAGTCACATACTTGAGTTTCTGATGGTAGGTCGAAGGGACTGCATTCATTGCATGTAGCCACCCCCTGTCGAGGATAGCTTGACCTGGCGAGTCAATGTCGACCACCAAAAACTCGATCATCTTGGAGACACTTCTCGCCCTTATAGGCAGCACGATCTTTCCTAGTGGAATAGTCACTTTTCTGGAAAAGCCAACTAGAGGGATAGTGGCTTCCTTTAGGTCGGCAACTCTTAGCTTCAACTTTTTGAAGAGGTCGAGATACATTACCTCGGATGAGATTCCCTGATCAATGAGCAACTTGTCAACATCATAGTTAGCTATCTTAAGCATAATGATCAGGGCGTCATGATGTGGGGTCCTCACTCCCATCAGATCTTCATCTATAAATACGATGTGTTTGCTATAGTCAATGTCACCTACTCGTCGACGCTTTTCTGATTGCGTCTTTGCTGGATTGATATAAAAAGCTTGCATTACTGCTGTAAGCTTTTTTACTTCCATCCGAGATGAATTCCCTTGAATCTGCTTCATGTCTGATGCCCCATGAATTACTGTAAATTCATGGCCAACATCGTCCTCAAGTACATTGTCGGGCCTCGTATCTGCATTGGCAACAACTTTCTCTGCCTTCTTCTCCATAAACTCGTTCAGGTTCCCTGTCCGAGCCAGTTCTTTGAGGTGAGACTTAAGAGCCTTGCAATGCTCAGTTTTGTGTCCTCCCTCCTTGTGAGAAGCGTATCTCAACGCATTTTTTCTCTTTGAGGGATCTCCTCCCATCTTTCTAGGCCACTTAATAAATGGTTCGTCTTTAATCTTCACCAGGATCTTGTAGATTGGTTCTTTGAAGACAATGTTCACTACCTGAAATGCTTTTAAAGCATCGCTCTTGCCTCCATTCTTGGAGCCATTCTTGCCCCCTTTCTTCTGGTTCTCGACCTTGTCGCTACCCTTGGCAGTGAGCTTAGCTCGAATGTTCTCCCCTATATTGAAGCGGGTCACATCCTCCACTTTGGCGTATTTCTCGATGCGAGCCATCAGGTCATCTATGGTTGTGGGCTCCTTCTTCGTTAGGGATTGGTACAGAAGGCAAGAATTTGGAAGGCCGATCTTAAAAGAGGCCAATGCTACCTGTTCCGAGCAGTTCTCGACCTCGTTGAGAAATTCCCAGTACCTCTTTACGTAGTCCCGAAGGCTCTCCTGTGATGCCTTCTTCATTGTTAGCAAAGCATCCATCCTCTTAGGATGGGAGCTGCTGGTAATGAAACGAGTCGTGAAGAGCTCAACAAGGGACTCAAAGCTCCCGATGGACCTATGAGGGAGCCTCTCAAACCACTTCTGGGCCATATCGTGCAGGCTCGAAGGGAAAAGCCTGAACATTAGTGCATCCCGATGGTTCCAGAGAGTCATGGCTTGCCTTTACTGACTAACTTGATCGATAGGGTCAGTTTTTCTGTCATATATTTTGAATCTCAAAATAGTAAATTTCTTGGGGGCTTCCTCTTATTCTATCTCCCTCGAAAATAGAGATTTCATTTGGGTCTTGAGAGCTCACAGAGTAAGATCCCTGGTTAATCTGGCACCCTGATGCCCTGGGTGTTGGTCCATCTCTCTTCGGACCAAATTTCGTATAAACTCATGACCTTGAGCTGGGCTCCTGTAAGGGTGAGCTGTTCGATGTTGCTCGGTTAAGTAATCACCTGACTCGAGTTTCTCACTTCTCTGGGATCCGCATCTGGGTCTCCTTCCTCGGCTGCGAGACTTGCTCGCCTGAGGGCTAGGAGTGCGATATGGACGTCTCCTAGTGCTGTGATGGAGCTCTTTCTCCAACCTGTCTAATTTCCTTTCGAGGCGAGCATTCTCAGCCTCTTTCTTGCGCGCGGACTCCCTTTTCTCTTTAAGCCTTTCCTCATAGGCATCAATCAATTTGGAGATTTGTGTGGACCTGGTTGGTCCATGGCTCTCCTCTGATCTTAGCCTCTCCCGGCGAGCCCTTTGATCCGAACGCTGAACTTTAGATCTGATCCTATAAGGAGCAGGCTGTTCTTGGATATCCCCTGCCTGAGGGGCATTGTTACTGTGACCAGACATTCTAGCTTCTTGGTTGGCGAGGGCTTTCTTAAAGGAAGACAAATGTTTCCCACAGACGGTGCTAATTGTGGTGACAATTATATTCAACACAAATTAATGAGAAAATCACAATCACTCAAACAAATAACAGAAGATAACGAATTCCAATCACATAACACAGTATGTACGTGGTTCAGCAAGAATTCCTACATCCACGGTGGTGCCCTTAATATTATTTCTATCAACTCCGGGGAGTGTTTTACAGAGAATATATTGCGTGCCTTTTTCCCAGGCTTAGGGTTTATTGTATACATGTTTGTTCTCGGGGAGTGGGGGTGTTGGACTCCCACATGTCCACTTTCTACTCCTAGAATATCGCCCCATGAGATTTTAGGAGTATACTAAGTCATAACCGAATTCAGAAAGATGCGAGGAGCCCAGACTTTGGGCCGTTCCTATTAGGCTACTCGTTTGGGCCCGTGATGGAAAATCAAGGTACCCACACTTAATAAAACTATGATAAAACCCTGTGTGTCCGAAGAAAGAGCACATGTCTTTTAGTCATTTGGGTGGGGGGAAGTTCGACAATAACATCAATTTTTCCCGTGTCAACATTTATCACCTTGGATGACACGATGTGGCTAAGAAATACTCCTTCGATAACCATAAAATGGCATTTCTCCCACTTTAGTACCAAGTTCTTTTCCACACACCGGGTAAGCACATTTTTGATATTATCAAGGCAATGGTTAAAAGATGAGCCAAAGACACTAAAATCGTCCATGAACACCTCAAGTCCCCTTTTGACCATGTCGCTAAATAGACTAAGCATGGACCTTTGAAAGGTCACGGGTACGTTACACAATCAAAATGGCATACATTTGTAGGAAAACTTGTCAAATGGACATGTGAACGTTGTCTTACTTGGTATAATAAATCCACCTCAATTTGGTAATACCTGGAATAACCATCTAAAAAGTAGTAAAACAGGTGGCCTCCTACTCTCTCAAGCATTTGGTCCATAAACAGAAAAGGGAGGTGATATTTTCTAGTGCTGGCATTGAGCTTCCAGTATTCAATCCAAATGCACCACCCTATGGTGATATGTTTTGGAATAAGTTCCCCCTTTGCATTTTCGGCCATAGTCATTCCTGACTTCTTCGGGACGACTTGAATAGAACTCACCCATTTACTATCTGAGATGGGATAGATGATTCCCGAATCTAATAACTTAAATATTTCCATTCTAAAAAAGTCTTTCACGGTCGGGCTTAAGAGCCTTTACATCTCCCTAGAAGGCCTCACGTCCTATTTTCTGTGGATTTTATGGGTACAAATTAAAGGACTTATACCTTTTAAATTCGTAATGGTCCAACCAAAATTACCTTGTGCTTCCTTAAAATGGCCATAATCTTCCCTTCTTGTTCTTTATTCGGGCTCAACGAGACAAAAATGGGATATGTTTAATCCTGATCTAAATAAGCATATTTGATCTTGGAAGGAAGCCACTTCAATTTAAGTTTTGGAAATTTTACATTGGACGGAACCGTGCATGATTCCCTTGGTGGTATTTCCTCGAATCGAGAGACCCAACTAATATCTCTCACATCCTTCTCACTCGTGTCGTCATCTAATAATTCTCTAATCTCGCTCACCTCTCATTCGAAATCGGTGTATGCACTATCTCTCTCGCTTGCCGTAACTAGACACGCCTCTAGTAGATCCCTAATGTGGTTATCCTCAAGGTGTTCGTGTACTAACTCCTCTATAAGATTTGACTTATGTAACTTATCCTCATCACCCATTTTCTTAGTGATGTTAAGGATATTCGTTTTGAGTGTCATATTCCTAAACGTGAGTTGCATTTTCCCCTTACGCAGGTTAATCAACGCATTAGCCTTGGCTAAGAAAGGGTAGTCAAGGATCACGGGAACATGATGTCTCGAAGGAGAGGAAGGCTCCGTGTCCTAAGTGACAAAATCTACCCAGAAGTAAAAAGTGTCTACTTAGATGATTACGTCCTCAACTATCCCACGGGGTGTCTTCATGGAATGGTCCGCGAGTTAGAGAGTAATTTTAGTGGGCTTAAACTCTCCTAAATCTAGCTTTTTATAGATGGAATAGGGGAGAATGTTGGCACACTCCCCTAAATCTAATAAAGATCTATCAATTCTATTATCTCTAATGATGCATGAAATTGTAGGTGCACTCGAATATTTATACTTGGGTGGGAGGTCGCTCAAAATTACCGAACTCATGTTTTATGACAATAACACCTTCTTCTTTACCTTTAATTTACATTTCACTATGAGCAAGTCCTTGATAAACTTTGTTTATATATGAATTTTCTTGATAGATTCAAGAAAAGGTAAATTAAGCTTTAATTACTTAGGCACTTCCAGGATATTGTCAAGGGATTCCCCTTTAGAAGAAGGGACCACTTTTGAGGGTAAGGTGCAGCTATAGGGGGTTTCACAACCACCTCAGGCCTAATTGTGTCATATTTGTCATTACTCTCTTCCAAGGGGGCATCTCTATCCTCTTGCGTGCTGGCAAAACCTCTTTATCATTTTGATCGTCATGCGGAGGAGGTGGCAAGTCAACAAATCTCCCACTACGTAGAGTGATTACTGCTTGACATTTCTCTTTATTTTCATCGGGATTAGAGCTAACACAATTTTTACCTTGGGGAGGTCTTTGGCCTTGGACTGTAAACTTTCCCTTATCTTGGGCACTTTGGAATATTGCAACTTAGAAAGAGATGCCTTTAATCAAATTTTTTTGGGCGTTTTGGGTATTGATTGCTGACTAATTTTGCATGAATTGATCAAGAGTGTCATCGAGACTCTTTTGTTGTGGGATTATGTAAGGCATGGGAAGAGGCGATTGCATGGGTGGTATTTGTTAATACAGTGGGAGTGGTAGAGGTTGTTGGATAACATGTGGATTCATGTTCATCGCTTCATTCTGTTGTTTATTACTAAAATCGGGATGGTTTTTCCATAAAAGATTAAAATAATTCCCATAAGGGGTCTTAAAATTTCCCTTACAAGCTCCCACCGCTTCAACTTGCTCTTGTAGCATAACTTTATAGGAAACTATAGTCAGACATTCCTTCATTTAATGTACCACTTCACAAATCGCACAACTCTCCTCCGGTAAGAGTAAAAGTGGACTGAATATATCTCTCCCTTAGCTTCGATCACGTCTTCTAGTCGCTTGGCTAACTCGTTGATTTAGAGTTTCAACTTGTCCTCCTTGTCCAAGTGATAGCGTCTGAACGCGGAAGGAGTTATGGACATGATTTTAGATTTAGGTTGGGTGCTCGTATTCGATGTGTCCCAAGCTTGAGTAGTCTTGGTGACATACTTAAAGTGGTCCTCCGCATCGTTTATGTCTAACCTCAAGAACTCTCCTAGACACATAGTTTCAATGAGTTATTTTGAGGTTGGGCTTAGCCCACCATGAAAGTAAGAGATGAGTCTCCACTTCTCAAAGCCACGATGTGGGCACATATTAACTAACTCATTGAAACTCTCCCAACACTTATCAAAAGTATCATTATCGTTTTGCTTAAAATATTGAATTTGAGCCCAAATAGAGTTGGTCCTATATGCGGGAAATAACAATTGGATAAATTAAGCCTGGATGTCTCTCCACGTAGCTATCGAGTCTTGTGCTAATGAAAAAAGAAAGTTCTTGGATTTGTATTGAAGAGAAAATGGGATGAGCTTTAGGTAAGAAACATCTTGGCTTAACGATTGATCATTGAACATCTCGCACACCTCCTAAAACTCTATAATGTGGAGGTAAGTCTTCTCCGAATTAATACCCTGAAATGTTGGGAGAATTTGAATCATCCCATTCCTAAAATGGGATTTCTTTGCATCATATGAAAATATAATACATCCCAAATCAAGGGTTCATTTGGGGTATAAGAGGTCTCTTATGGGGTGATACGACATCACTCCCTCACCCATTCCCAAACTAGCATGAACAGACATCGCACTCACACTTATATAGTCACTTTCCTCACCGGAGTTCCTAGACTTATGAATCGTGTTGTGACTACGTGGTATAGGAGGTGGTACCCTAAAATTTGGAGAGTTCGGAGTGTGAGGGCTAGAAGGGGCGAGTTCAATTATAGGATTTTCTTGTAGCGCGGGATGATTGGGATTTGGATCGGGCTGAGTATTTTGCATTTAAAGCACGAGAGAATATCTTTTATTTTTTCTGATTTGTTGGATATTTTCAATTTTTTTGAATTTTTGGATTTTCTATTTTTTTTGGATTTTTAGGATATATAATCAAATTCTTAGATTAATTCTACCTAACCTAGTGTGTCTACCTAATTCCCTGACAACGGCACCAAAAGCTTATCGCGACACAAAAAGTGAGCATTGCATGTACATACAACTCAAGTGCAATCCGGTCGCTCAAATAATAATGCTGGTAAGTCGAGGTCAAATCTGTAGGGAATAGGATAAAGATCGTGATGACAACTACGAGGAAGGCTTTTATAACACAATTATCGACTCTTAAATGGAAAAAGAAAAGGTGATGAATTTTATGAGAAGTTCAACTTAACTAAAGCAACCCATATAGCAAATGCAATTTAATTAAAAGAAAGGAAACTTAAATTTTTATTCTTGAAAACTATTTGAGAAAAGTGGAGCCAGAATACAATCCACCGAACCTTCGGTATTTCTGTTAGATATAAAATTTTCAATATTTATGTATGTAATTTAAATAAAACATTAATTTTATCGAAGTACTAGATATACAAGAATTTTTCTCAGCACAATATCTAGTGAATAACTAATTTAATGCGAGTGACAAGATTGCTGACACACGTATTATATCCTCAAATACTCCGGTTACATACGACAAACGAAGTCAAGAGACATATAATAATAGTTTTGTCAAAATATCAAACCTATCAATTATTTATATAATTTTGTCGAATTTTATATCCAATTTATATACCTAGGTTGAGTTCATGTATCCCAAACCTCAAATTATTTAGTCGGGCATGTTAAATCAATGATGCCTGAGTTATTAATGTTGCATGAGGGCATGATGATTCAAATATAGTAACAAAGCATGCGCTTAAACACAATAAAGAAAAAAACTGAAAGAAGAACATGCATAAACCAAGCTCGGATGAAAAACCGAAAAGAAATTTAGCTCCGTATTGAAATTGCATGAATGAGAATTACAAACTTGATTCTTAATGTTCATCTCTCTATAGCATTCAAAAACTATGAAAAACTATGTTAAAATACCCCTAATATGATTTTACATACATCCTAAGTCAATTGGAAGAGTCCCTAAGTCATACAACTCTTGGCGCTAAAAATTAGGCACAAAATAAAATTCCCGCATTCAGGTCTATTGAACCGGTTTGTCCTAGCGAGGCGAACCGGTTCTATCCATTTCCAAAACGGTTCAGCCAAAAGGACTGTGAAAGATGCCTTATTTTGGGACTAATTCTTCATATTTTCACTCCCCCCCGGATATTTATTCCAACTTCAATAGCTCATAACTTCTTCACCGTAGCTCAGATTTGGATGTCATTTATTCCGATGTACTCGTGACATCAAGATATTTGATTTTTCAGTTGGATCCTCCTCCTTGCTCTGGACGTAAAATTTCAAATATGCCCTTGTCTCTCATTTCCTTCGTTTCTTTCGTTGTTTCGGTTTTCCTCTCTCATCCACTTGCACAAAATACCTGTAAAATAAGAGAGAAACACACAAAACATGAAATAATTATCGAAAAGGTTAGTAGCATAAATATGAGACGAATTCAATATATTTACCCTGATTGGGACCATAAAGGTTAATAGCATAAATATGAGATAAATTCAATATAATTACATTACGCGGGACCATAAAAGTACCAAATCTAAGGAGATAAATGGAATTATTTATGCGTAATCACACAGAACACGTATGTTCATGCATTTAGTCTTACCTCACTCTTGTAAGCCTCTAAAGGCTATCGAATCTTGTACTATTACATGTGCTTAATGATAATGAGACACAAAAGTGGACATAGGCTCGTTTTATCGCCGAACCAATTTATATCTTGTTTTCTATATGTTTATATTTACGTTGTTATGCTTGATATTCCTTAAGATAAACGGGTATAGCTTTGATGGAACTATTCAATTTTGTGGACCCAATTTTTGACATCATCACACTCAAACTAGAAATAGAATCATAGTTGATTTCAAAGTCAAAATCGGGTATAATTCCAAATGTTCATTACAAAAGATGTTCATTAAAAAGGTTCACAAAATCAAAAATTCAGAAATGCTCGACCACGAGAACATTTTGAATTCCATGGGTAACTCTAGGAGTCTGGTCAACCTATGGATCAACTGAGGGAGCAGTGGTAGAAGGTGCATCATCCATAACGGTGTCCTATGAAACAGGAAGAGTGGTCTCAACAATATTGGTTTGGTCAACTCCATTGAGCTTATCATCTTCAGTGGTAGATTCATCAACATCGATTAATTGCTTAGCGGCCAAAGTTGTGGCTTTCTCATCATCACCTTCCCATTCACTTCAATATTTGTGAATCAAGGTAATGTTTCACGACCCTCTTTGTAAGATCCTTGTAACCATCAAGAAAGAGGGTTATAGTTTTTAAGTTTTAGTTAATAGACAATTTGAACTTTTGCACCTCGACTTCCTCAGCCTTAATAAGGCTTCATTACCTTTAACAAGTTCCTAGTTCACCCTAACCAACTCCCGATTGGCTATGATGAGATCATGTTTAGATGCATCCATCTCGTTATTAGCCTTTTTGAGGTCATCCATAAGACATTTTAACTTGATGGAACCAATACTAGTTTGGTCCTTCGGGTTTTGGATTTCCTCTTCCACCTGTCTGAGAGATATTGTCTTCATGACCATCTGGTCGTCCTTCTCTTTAAGTTATCCATAAGACTTTTCAACCTCATCGACGGACTACTTCAACCCATCCTTCAACTGAGTGTTATCCTTACTGAATGTTGTAATAATGCTCCTCTGATCCTCATAGGCGATATGATTGGTCACGAATTTCACTCTTAAAATAGTGGCAGTTATTTCCCCTTAAAAGAAAAGTAAAAAAGATCAACAAGCAATAGAATTAGAACATATGTAGACGAGGGAAATTTTATCAGGCTTACCACCGACAAACGGTGTTAAACCAACTTCCATAAGGCATTAGGGTAATAACCCCTAGAAACAAAAAATCATTGATATTCCCATGATTACCAAGCTTATCAGTAATGTTATTTATATATGATGAAAAATGGAGTTTGGACTATTTTCCATATCCTCAGTCGTGATAGGAATACTAGGGTAAAACTTAAAGTCTTTAACCTCACCATAATGGGAGGAAGTTCCGTGACCACGAATTAGCCAATGAGAGGGTCGCCCTTTATTTTGAATCCTCTCAACAACAGACCTAATTGTCCTAGTCTCAGCCACTTGTGGGACTTTAGGGTCACTTTGAGTTACGGGGGCTTCGAGGGGCCTCCTTTTACTAACATCATTAGGACTAGAAGACATAAGAGCATTCCCCTTTGATTTTACCCCAGTAGTTGCTTCAGCCTCAGCCGTCCTTCGAGCATTTATCTGAGCTGGTTTCATGCCCTTATCATCATCCCTCTTTCGGGCATCAACTCTCTTCTTGGACTCAGCATTTTTATCAACCTTCTCCTTTTACTTGACCTTAATATTTTTACAACATGTAATATCCATGGCAGTGTGATAAATTTCCCGAGGTGCTATCCCATTAGAAGGTTTAGCAATAAAGCTCGAGGTAGTAAAAGTGGAAGCTACACAAGAATTCAACAATTAGTTATGTCAAAGTGCATAAGAAAACTACGATCAGATATAGAAAAATGTTATCACCTTATTTGCCTTTGGCTTAAGGAATTTAGTTAGCCTCAACACCTTGATCATCTTTAATAGGGCCTTCTTCCACCAAAGGAGATAATGCCCTTACAAAAGGAGCACCACCTGGGGGAGTGTGATACCCAGCACATTTTAATTTATCCACAAAGAAAAAGTCTTCAAACATTAGGGGATTGGGAACACAATAAGTCTCAATCAAGTCTAGCAGTACAGAAGGAAGTATATGATATTTCGTAACAAATGTATTAACACAATACAAGTGGAAGGGAAATTAGAAAGCAAATGAAAATAGATGTTTACTAATTTTGTTTTGCCCAAACCATTCATGGGTAACCTTACAAAACCTATCCTTCGCACATGCTCTAAATTTCGAGTCACCCTTCATGAATACAAATTAATTTGTCTAACTATGGATACTGGTCTGGACAATCTTAACCATCCTCAAATGGAACTTCTTGGGTGTGAATTAGTAATACCCAGAAGCCTTTTATTTGCTGTTTAGGCCATGGAAGAACCTAAATATGTCCCCACATATATCAAAACCAGTTCGGTCCTTATAAATCATCGTCGACATAAGAATTATCCTATAGGAATTGGGGGAAGTTAGGTAAGAGCAATGACATAACCCTTCAAGATGGACCTAAAAACTAGGTGAAATGGTAGACGAAGTCCAACTTGGAGTGCTGACAAGGGAAGCTAAACCTCATTTCATTTAGACGATCATAAACTCTCTCATCGCAATTAGGAAGCCTAGTCACTATGCTAATAGGAATGTCGTACTTATCCCTCAGAGCATTCAATTCGTCCTTAAGCACATCACAGGTGTGTCATCTAACATCGATGTCGGAAGGGTCATAGGAGTTAGTGGAACTCCCAAAAGCACTCTCCTAGCCAGAGGATACCTCAACGAGAGATGGGGAGGTCATAGGATGGTCACACATGACTCTTTTTGACACACCCCAACCCAGTTACTTATAATTAAGTTTGAAAGTCAAAGTGAGTCATACCATGATTAATTTAACCAAACCATAAACAAGAGTTTTAATTTTAGAGTCATCATTGTGAATCCATATAACAAAAAACCTTTTTACAACATCAGCATGGTCATGCCCATAAAAATTTACTTGAAGGATAAGTTAACTTAATTACATCATTTACACTAAACCAAATCTTTGTTCCACCTATTCCTGTCTAACCCAACCCGACCTCCTCGATTTGGTAGTGACATCACGTTACGTGAAAAAAAATATGAACATTGGAACCATGAGCAAAATAGCCCAGTGAATGCATCACTACTATACTACTGCATGAATTTAAATGCAATAAATCATGTCCATATAATTATGTATTAACTTATCTGGCTCATTCATAATGAATGACCAACTTTTCTGAATCATGATTCACATATCCTGTCTAAATAGACAATTCTCCCCCATTTCTGGTCGAGGAGTAACCCCTTGTCATTAATAGACAAATCTTCCCCATTACGGGTTGAGGAGTAACCTCCCATTTCGATAAACCGAAATGAGCAATTTTATATTCATAACATTATGATCATATTCGTAACAGTATACAAATACATCATTCCAGTGAGTACACTCACCTTAGGTTGTCAACTATGTATTTTTGTTTCCTTCGGGTGGAGCTGAACTGGGTTGATTAGACCTTAAATCTGTCAATCTAACTAAATCAGTACTGAATCTCAATAATAAGTATTGTCCTAACATAATTATGTAACTTTCCATGACTATACAACAATAATATAATTCCACTTCAGTCACATTCCATGAAACAAGAGTAAAGACAAAACAATGGTACACATGTTGATAATGTTATGAACATTCAACCGTAGGAAATACCTCATAGGGGATTTATAATTAAACCCAAGTAAATATGAAAACATACTTCTCAATGTATATACACATGAAACATGTACTCAAAATACTCTTTAGAAAGATGAGATAAGAATATTCTTTTATGGGGTATTCAGTATGGCCTCAAATTATTGTCTTCTATACTCAACCATCCTATATTCCCAAATTGTATAAATAAAGGTGTCCAAACTTATCAATATGAAAACATATATGAATATACTTTCCATTACAAGTGACTGTCTAATTTTTCAAGCTTCCTAGGGCAATTTATTACCATTTCTTTACAACACAAGAAATCTGCCCAACAAGCTCCTCTATTGTTAGTTACAATTCCCGGAATTTTCATAATTTTTATACATCATAAATTTCCATGATTTTCAACCCATTTTCAGTAAACACACTGAAGAGTAAAGAATTAAAGTTTCATAATTTTTTGAGTTCATTTGCTATGACAAAATCTTAACCAAACTCAGGGCATACCGAAATGAAATATACAAACAACAACTATGTACCAACTTAAAATCATCATTAAGGCCTAACCACAAGGAGATAAATTCTAATTTTAGGATAGGATATGAATATATGAGTCTAATTTCATATCCAATTAGAATTTCTCAATTACAGTAAGCACCCAAAAAGATATGCATTTTGAATACAAGGGGTTTCAATACAAAGCAATATGGCCTATAAACACTACTTATCTCACATATGAACCAATACATATTATCACAAAGGATAATGCAATTTTAATCAATAATTCACGAATCTATACTTTGAAATAAGTAAAATACATGATTAAAATAATATTAACACATAATTTTACCTTGGAAACACCTTAAGAATTTTCTTGGAATTATTTTCCTAGCTTTTAATGTAACCCTTTCTTCCTTAACTTCTACTTTCTCTTTCCTCAAGCTAAAAACCCTTCAAACTGAACCTAGGTTTAATTTGGCTGAATTAATAGGTTAGAAGAAGAGTTTTAAGTCGGCCAAGGCTTCCTCCCAAGCAATCCAATCAAATTAAAATGTTTGGTTTACTATTAGACAATTTACCACTTACAGGGAATGGACATATTTTTCCCTTGTTCGTAAATTCGGCCTAACTTCTTACTCGGACATCCGTTTGATGCACCGTTTGTTTTGTTACAACCTAACTCAGATGTATACAACTATCTAGTTTTTACCTCAAATCAATTGTTATGTTATAAAGGTCAAAACTAGTCTTAAAAAGGGATATTTCTATCGAAATTGACAAAATTTTCTGTTTATACATAACTCGACATTTCACAATTTATGAAAGTAGGATTAGACTAAACATGATGAATTAACATTATATATACTAATAACATATTATCCATATCACATAAGCTAATCATGATTTAAACATAATTTATCCTAATTATATTTGGGTTGCAAGTCACCCCCCTTTGAAAATTTCATCCCCGAAATTTAATATAAAGGTCACTTACCAAACAAATGGGAATACTATTTCTTCATGCTATGCTCAATTTCTTATTTAACTCCATGGATGATCCACATAACTTTAACTAAGGGAATAACTTTCTTCCTCAATACGCTCCTTACGATCAGTAATTTCCAATGGTTCCTCGATATACGATAAGTTTTCTTTCAGCTCAACAGATTGAGTTTTTAATTGATGAGATGGATCTGCCAAATACTTATGAAGCATCGATACATGGAACACATCATGTAAATGAGACAACTATGGAGGTAATGCTAATCTATATGTCGGGGCCCCAATTCTTTCCAATACTTCATATTGTCCAATGTATCTTAGACTTTGTTTCCCCTTTTTCCCAAATCTCATAACGCCTTTCCATGGTGAAATTAGTAGGAATACAAAATCCCCCATTTGAAATTCCAATGGATGTTTCCTATTATATGCATAAAATTTCTGCCTGCTTTGCGCTATCTTTATCTGTTCCTGAATCATTTTGATCTTTCATTTGTCATATTTATTAATTCAGGAGCCAAAATTTTCCTTTCACCCACTTCATCCCAACACAAAGGCATTCTACATCTCCTCCCATATAAAGCTTCATACGAAGCCATACCAATGGTGGACTGATAACTATTATTATAGGAGAATTCCATCAATGGAAAATGATCATCCCAACTACCTTTGAAGTCAAATACACAAGCTCGTAACATGTCTTCTAATATTTGAATTGTCCTTTCTGATTACCCATCGGTTTGTAGATGAAATGCAGTGCTGAACTTCAAACTTGTGCCCATGGCATTCTATAGACGAGGCCAAAACTTAGAAGTGAACATTGGATCTTTATCTGATACAATTGACACTGGTGCCCTATGTAAATGGATAATCTCATCATCGTACATACGTGAATACTTGTCAACAGTGTAGGTGGTCTTAACTGGAAGAAAATGCGTCGACTTCATCAATCGGTCTATAGTCACCCAAATAGAATCATGCCCCTTTGGTGACCGGGGTAATCCTATAACAAAATCCATCGTTATATGCTCTCACTTCCATTCTGGAATAGGCAATGACTGTAATAATCCCGTATGCTTCTGATGCTCTACCTTTACTTACTGGCATACTAAACAATTAGCTATGAACTCTGCAATCTCACATTTCATATTGTTCCACCAGTAATACTCTTTCAAATCTCTGTACATTTTTGTACCTCCTGGATTCATAGAGTAAATAGAACTATGTTCCTCTTCTAATACATCCTTCTTTAAGGGTGGATCATTCGGTACACAAATCGTATTTTTATAACACAACAATTCGTCATTATTAATCTCAAAGTCACTCTCCTTATCATCCAGGATATCTTGTTTTTTCTTCTCAATGAATGGATCACTAATCTGCAAATTTCGTATGCGTACTGCCAATAAGGGTCTCACTATGATATGTGCTAATAAGCCTCCCCTCTTTGAAAACCTTAATTCAATACCCATCGATTCCAAGTCCAGGATATTTCCCACATGTGCACATTGTATGAAACCTAGAATCCCCAATGATTTTTCACTCAAAGCATCTGCTACTACATTGGCCTTACCAGGATGATGATGAATGGAACAGTCATAGTCTTTAATCAGCTCTATCCAAGGCCTCTATCTCAAATTCAGTTCTTATTGTGTAATCAAGTATTTTAATCTTTGATGATCCATATATATCTCACAAGTTTCTCCATACAAGTAATGTCTCCATAACTTCAAAGAAAAAATAATAGCTGTTAACTCCAAATTATGCATAGGGTAGTTTCGTTCATGTGTCTTTAATTGTCTGGAAGCATATGCTATTACCTTCCCATTCTGTATAAGAACACATCCTAACCCCTAAAATGAAGCGTCTGTATAGATCACAAAAGACTCATTCCCCCATGGAATAGTAAGTATATGGGCTGAAACCAACCGATTCTTTAATTCTTTAAAACTCCTCTTGCATTCTCCATCCCATACAAACTTCACTTCGTTATGAGTCATCTTTGTTAATGGTAATGCTATTGCTGAAAATCCTTTAATGAATCTGCGATAGTAACCTGCCAATCCTAGGAAACTCCTAATTTCTGTCACATTCTTAGGACTTTCCCATTCAACGATTGCTTCCACCTTTTTTGGATCAACATATATCCCATTTCTCGAAACAACATGCCCTAAAAATACAAGTTCATTCAACCAAAACTCACACTTGTTGAATTTAGCAAATAATTTCTTCTCTCTCAAAATCTACAATATAAGTCTCAAATGTTTATCATGTTCCTTCATGCTACACGAGTAAATAAACACATCATCTATGAATACAATCCCAAATGAGTCAATGAAAGGGTGGAACACTCGGTTCATCAAATCCATAAAAACTGCTGGAGCATTAGTTAATCCAAATGGCATCACCAAAAACTCATAGTGCCCATATCGAGTCCAAAAAGCTATTTTGAAAATATCACTATCCTTTACTTTCAATTGTTGGTAACCCGATCTCAAATCAATCTTCAAAAATATTGTGGCCCCTATAATTGGTCAAACAAATCATCGATACGAGGTAGAGGGTACTTGTTTCTAATGGTCACCTTATTCAATTGCCGATAATCAACACATAATCGCATTGTCCTATCTTTCTTTTTCACAAATAACACTGGGGATCCCCATTGCAAAACACTAGGATGAATGAAACCTCTGCTTATCAGATCTTGTAATTGCACTTTCAATTGTTTCAACTCTGTTGGTGCCATTCTATAAGGAGTAAGGGAAATGGGACCAGTACTTGGAATTAATTTAATGGAAAACTCTACTTCCCTATCGGGTGGCAATCCTGGTAATTCCTCTCGGAAGACATCAAAAAATTCTCTAACTACTGGTATATATTCAACTTTAAGTGCTTCCTTACTAACATCAACTACATAAGCTAAATACCCTGTACAACCTTTACTCAATAACTTTCTACTCTTAATTGCTGAGATAAGACAATTAGGGACAACATTCCTTTTTCCTATAAACTGGAACTCGGGTTCACCAGGAAGATAAAATGTAACTTCTTTTAAAATACAATCAATGGAAGCATGATATGATGATAACCAATCCATCCCCAATATGACATCAAAATCCTGAATGGCCAATGGTATCAAATCAACATATAAATCTCGTTCCCCCATTCATAAGACACAATCTTTATAGACATGATCCACCAAAATTACACTTTCCATTGGGATCGAAATATATAAGGCACAATTGAGAAATTAACATGGCCTACCCAAATATGAAATAATATGTAATGCCACAAATGAATGCGTAGATCCAGGATTAATGAGTGCATATAAATCTTTATTTGCAATAGAAAGTTTACCTGTAACCACTTCTGGTGTAGCATGGGCATCTTGTAGCGTCATCGTAAACACTCTTCCTCCTGCCCTCGATCTAGCGACTTGTTTTGTACCTCTTCCCCTGGTGGCATTGCTTGGAGAGGATCCTTTATGAGGCCCCAAACTACTGACTAAAATCGCTATTGATAACATAGGACAATTCTTTCTCAGATGACCCTTCTGGTGAAAGTTAAAATATTCTATATTAAGTAACTTTGGGCAATTTCTCTTTATATGACCCGATGTCCCCAAAAATAAACAAGCATTTGGATCTTCTTATGATGAAACTCCTGAACCTCTTCCACTACTAGCCTCACCCCTCTGCGAACCACTTCCCATACCTCTACCATACTGAAATTTATGCCCTCCAAGCCTTGAATATTCCGTATCACTACCTTTTTGATAATTTGGGTCGAATCTGCTTCTCTTTATGCCTCGTTCTCGATTCCTTCTCGCTTCATTCACATCATTTTCTACTAGCATGTATTTGTTCACCAAGGCTAAATAATTTACAGTCTCTAAAGCCGACAATCGTGATTTAATTACTAACTCTAGTCCATCAAGAAATCAGCTACATATGTCTTCCTCGTTCTGTACAAACCTTAAAGCAAAACGAGATAAGGCTGTAAGTTTAGCTTCATATTCTCTAACTGTCATGCTTCCCTGATTCAACATGAAATATTCTTTCTCCTTTTGTTTTTAATACATTGGGGGAAAATACTTATCGTACAAATCTTTGACAAAATCATCCCATGAGATCACATTCTCACCTCCTGGAGTAATCAACAAATGTTTTGTGGCATCCCACCAATACTTAGCTTCTCCTTTCAGCACATATGTTGTCAAGGTCACTCGTTAATTTTCAAGAATTCTCATTACCCCAAAAATAAGTTCAATCTCTTTAACCCATGCTTTTGTCTCTACTAAATAAACTTCTCCTTCAAATGAGGGTGGATTCATTTTAATAAATTTCTCGTGTGAAGTTCTCCTTTCTTCCTGATGTATCACCTCCTCCGCCCTAGCCAATGCTTGTGCCAATAGTTGTCTGGCTTGATGTTCTTCTATATGATCCATTAACCTAGCTTGTTGCTCTACCATTGAAGTCATAGCACGTGCTATTTTTTGCATGTCTTTTAATTGTTCCGACTCGAGTTCTACATTTCCATGAACAGGTTGCTCAACCTTCGCTTCTGCTGCCATATTTGAAGCCTCATCTTCTATTGCCACATTCACATTCCCTCCTTCCATTATTTTATATATGAAATGAATCAAAGATATAACAACATACATATATACATATCTTTCATACCATAATCGTTAGTATCAAACAAAATATATTTTTAACATTCAATCCCAAATCTAGACTCTTCTTACTCCAGAACCTCTAAAACCTAAGCTCTGATACCAAAAGATGACACACCCCAAACCAGTTACTTATAATTAAGTTTGAAAGTCAAAGTGAGTCATACCATGATTAATTTAACCAAACCATAAACACGAGTTTTGATTTCATAGTCATCGTTGTGAATCCAAAGAACTAAAAATCTTTTTACAACATCAGAGTAGTCATGCCCATAAAAACTTGCTTTAAGGATAAGTTAACTTAATTACATCATTTACATCAAACCAAATATTTGTTCTTCCCGTTCCTGGCTAACCCAACCCGACCTCCTAGATTTGGCAGTGACATCGCGTTACCTGAAAAAAATGTGAACATTGGAACCATGAGCAAAATAGTCCAGTGAATGCATGACTACTATACTACCGCATGAATTTAAATGCAATAAATCATGTACATATAATTATATATTAACTTATCCTACTCATTCACAATGAATGACTAACTTTTTCGAATTATGATTCACATATCCCGTCGACATAGACAATTCTCCCCCATTCCTGGTCGAGGAGTAACCCCTTGTCATTAATAGACAAATCTCCCTCATTCCGGGTTGAGGAGTAACCTACCATTTTGGTAAACTGAAATGAAATTTTTTATATTCATAACATTATGATCATATTCGTAATAGTATACAAATACATCATTCCAGTGAGTACACTCACCTTGGGTTGTCAACTATGTATTTATGTTTCCTTCAGGTAGAGCTGAACTGGGTTGATTAGACCTTACACCTATCAATCCAACTAAATCAGTACTGAATTTCAATCATAAGTATTATCCTAACATAATTATGTAACTTTCCATGACTATACAACAATAATATAATTCCACTTCAGTCACATTCCATGAAACATGAGTAAAGACAAAACAATGGTACACGTGTTGAATAAGTTATGAACATTCAACCATAGGAAATACCTCATAAGGGATTTATAATTAAACCTAAGTATATATGAAAACATACTTCTCAATGTATATACACATGAAACATGTACTCAAAATAGTCTTTAGAAAGAGGAGATAACAATATTCTTTCATGGGGTATTCAATATGGCCTCAAATTGTTATCTTCTATACTCAACCATCCTATATTCCAAAATTGTATAAATATAGGTGTCCAACCTTATCAATATCGAAACATATATGAATATAATTTCCAGTACAAGTGACGGTGTAATTTTTCAAGCTTCCTAGAGCAATTTATGACTATTTCTTTACAACACAAGAAATCTTCCCTACTAGCTCTTCTATTGTTACTTAGACTTCCAAGAATTTTCATAATTTTTATAAAGCATAACTTTCCATGATTTTAAACCCATTTCTAGTACACATACTTAATATTACATAATTAAAGTTTCATAATTTTTTGACTTTATTTGCTATGTCAAAATCTTGACCAAACTCAGGGCATACCGAAATGAAATATATAAACAACAACTATGTACCAACTTGAAATCATCTTTAAGGCCTAATCACAAGGACATAAATTATAATTTTTGGATATTATATGAATATATAATTCTACTTTCATATCCAATTGTAATTTCTCAATTACAGTAACACACAAAAAGATATGCAAGTTTGAATACAAGGGGTTTCAATATAAAGCAATATGGCCTATAAACACTACTTATCTCACATATGAACCAATACATATTATCACAAAGGATAATGGAATTTTAATCAATAATTCACGATTTATATACTTTGAAATAATTATAATACACGATTAAAACAATATTAACACATAATTTTACCTTGGAAACACCTTAAGAATTTTCTTGGAATTCTTTTCCTAGCTTTTAATGTAACCCTTTATTCCTTAACTTCTACTTTCTCTTTCCTCAAGCTAAAAACCCTTCAAACTGAACCTAGGATTAATTTGGATGAAGAAATAGGTTAGAAGAAGAGTTTTAAGTTGTCTAAGGATGCCTCCCAAGCCATCCAATCAAATTAAAACATTTGGTTTACTAAAAGATAATTTACCACTTAAAGGGAATGGACAAATTTGCCCATTGTTCGTAAATTCGGCATAACTTCTTACTCGGACATCCTTTTAATGCACTGTTTATTGTGTTACGACCCTAACTCACCTATATGCATCTATATAGTTTTTACCTCAAATCAATTGTTATGTTATAAAGGTCAAAACTAGTCTTAAACATAGACATTTCTATCGAAATTGACAAAATTTTGTGTTTATACATAACTCGATATTTCATGACTTATGAAAGTAGGATTATACTAAACATGATGACTTAACATTATATATAATAATAACATATTATCCATATCACATAAGCTAATCATGATTTAAACATAATTTATCCTAATTATATTCGGGTTGTCACACTTTTAGCTGAAGCTTCTAAGTCAATAATGGATATATCATAGACTATGTTAATAAAATTACCACTACTAGGTTGGTGTTCAGGCCTGGTTAACTTTTTTTGGTCTCACAAACTCAGGATTGTGAGATTCCACATCCGGAGGTAGGGGTGCAAAACTAGTAAAATAAGCTACAATGGGAGTATACCTAGGATGACTGTGATTCTCCTCAGGTCATAGAACCTGGAGAGGTTTATGGTACCTTCTAGGAATAATGCCTAGATAATATTGTAAGGACACAAATTTCTAATTGAGTCCTTTGTAGTTTTGGCTCAATTTCGGAAAAAAAAGTTTATGTCATAAGATAGTGTTTACGTGTACCTACTCAAGCCTATGCTGTGTTTAGTTGAAGACGTAGCGACCAAGTGTATAAAGCTTAATCAAAAGCCGTGGTTTATGTTCCTCGTTTGTACGTCATCAACAGTAGTTCCATGCTCCCAAGGTATGAATGCATTTATATATATATAGGAGCTTGGAACATGTTTTTTTGGGTGTTAGGTTTATTTAAAACTGTTGTTTTAATTTCAGAAAGGCTTTATCAAACTTTAAAATAAAGTATATAAAGTTTCCGGGTTAAAATAAAAATTTATGAACTTTCTATTAGTTCGTTCAATATGTCGTTTGAACGAGTTTTTCGTTCGAACCAGATGTCGTTCGAACGAGTTTGCCAACGAGTTCCCAGTACAGGCCTTTGAAATGTCGTTCGATATGTCGTTCGAACGAACCTTATGTTTGAACGAGATATCCAACGAGATTTCTAAAAAGTTCAATCTGTAACTTCATTAGAAGTCTCGTTTGAATGAGATTTCATTCGAACGAAATGTCTTTCGAATGAGACGTCAGGCAGGAACAGTTTTTTGGCAGTTTTTGACAGTTTTTACCCATGTTTCCCACTTGTTTCTCCACTAACTTTTTCAGAACTTATAATGTGCGGGAACAACTTTTTTCAACTTAACTTTTTCATATCCTACCAACCTCTAGAGAGTGTTTTGAGAGAAAAATTGTTTTAGGGAAAAGTTCATTGTTTTAAAGTGTCAATTTTCAAGGAAAAATCAATATACACTTTAGTTTTACACCCATAGTTTTGTTTATCCAAGTTCACATATATACATCTTGCTTGGAGTTTGGCACCGGATTTATCTCTACATTAGTTTGAAGAGAAGTTTGGGTTTTCTTCTAAATCCCACAAAGAAGAAGACGTTTTCGTGATTTACCCACTTGGAGAAAGGATCCTAGTTCGGGTGGCAGTGACCACATAAAGTCCGATCGGTGGATTTCGAGACCGCGGTGGAGCTCCTGGGTTATTCTCTAAGTGGAGGTGTTTACAAGAAGGAGCGTCGAGGCTTGAGAGGGATCGAGTCGTGTGATGTAAGTCTTTTGTCTTGTAATTATAAATTCGATACTTAGTGGATTTGAGGCTAGGGCCGTCCGAGGTTGTTTCCATTTTTGGGTTTTTCCTCGTACATCGCGGCATAGTGTGATTGATTTATTTTATCTTGCATAATGACTTAGAACTCATGCTTAGGATAATTCAAGATAAAATCCATTTTAATTGTCACACTTAATTTAATTTAATTGGGTGCTAAATTATATTTGGGTAAAGGTTATTTAATTCAAGTCTTTTGTTTAAAATTGGTTTGGCCTAATTTGGAAATAATGTCAAATATGACTTAGGCAAATTCTAGGACTTGGATTAATGGCGTTTAAGTGAAATCAAATAGTGTGTGTGTATTTTATTCCATTTCACTTTGTTTAATTTTAATTTTAAGAAGAAATTAAAATTTCGTAATTCATTTTTCTTGAACCATCACCTTTACGCTTCAGCATATATCGATTCAATATAAAAAGGAAATATAATTTTCAAAGCGTTTCACTACACCAAAATGGGAAAATTGTCACCTTTCAGCCGGCCAGCCTTGTCAAGGTCATTGACCGTGACAAAAAAACACGCGTTTTATGTCACGGTCATTGACCTTGACACGACCGTGACAACTAATTGTCACGGTCAATGACCGTGACAACTAATTGTCACGGTCAATGACCGTGACAAGTCCGTGATAAATTTAATTGTCAGGGTCTTGTCACGGTCAATGATCGTGACAATTATTGTCACGGTCAATGACCTTGACACGACCGTGACAACTTTTCTAGCAAAAACCCTTTCCCCCTTCTTTTTTCCCTCCCACTGTTCCCTCCCTCTCTCTCTCTCTCTCTCTCGCACTGTTCCCTCCCTCTCTCTCTCTCTCTCTCTCTCTCTCGACGCTGCTCTCTCTCTCTCTCTCTCTCTCTCTCTCTCTCTACTTCCAGGTCCAATTTCTCTCTCTCTCTTCCATTTATATATATATTTGTGTGTATATTTATGTGTGTATGTGTATATATATATGTGTGTATGTGTGTGCGTGTGTGGGGGATGGGGCGGGGTGGGGCGGGGTGGGGGAGGGAGTGGTGGAGGGGACAGGGGGTGGGGTGGGGTGCGGGGTGTGTGTGTGTGTGTGTGGTGTGTTTTGGGGTAGAGGGTGGTGGAGGGGGGGGGGAGGGGGTGGTGGAGGGGGGCAGGGGGTGGGGTGGGGTGGGGTGTGTGTGTGTGTGGTGGTGTGTGGTGGGGGAGGGGGTGGTGGAGGGGGCAGGGGGTGGGGTGGGGTGGGGTGCGGTGTGTGTGTGTGTGTGTGGTGTGTTTTGGGGGAGGGGGTGGTGGAGGGGGGGAGGGGGTGGTGGAGGGGGCAGGGGTGGGGTGGGATGAGGTGTGTGTGTGTGTGTGGTGGTGGAGGGGGTGGTGGAGGGGGCAGGGGGTGGGGTGGGGTGGGGTGTGTGTGGTGTTGTATTTGAAGGAAATAAAAGCATGAATTAAGCATTTTTAACACTAATATGCAAGTTGAATCAATAAACACGCAAACAATTATACACCCTAGCAAGAACACATAAACACCATAAATCACTAATGAAAAAACAAAAGGATGATTCATACCTATAAGTTATTAGATGGATATTTGAAATTCTTTGGGGGGAGAAATAAGGTTTTGTAATGCTAGAACTTAAGGAAGTCCCGAGATTTTGGGGAGAGTATGGGAGAAACGTTGTAAAAATGATGGGGAGGGGTAACTTAAGAGAGTCAAATTTAATGACTTAAAGGCGCAAGTCGATTCGATTCAAATTCAGATCATTTCACTTTGTCCCATCTTTCTTACTTCCCTGGTTTGAATCAATTCGAAAAAGGCCCAAATATATTCGGCACCTGTTAGATTTGGCACTGCTTTTTATTTTGGTAAAAATGGGAGGATTCATGGGATTTTGGGTTTGACCTACTCTATAATGCTTGTAACTGACCCAAAATCAATTCCCATTACAAATTTTTAACCCTAATGAATGTTTGTGGTTGTTCAGCATAAAAAGCAGGCCTGGGAAAACCAAAACAACTCCATATGAGATTTCCCATGTTTAACCAAGAACATCCTTAGACTTGTAGGGGGTGGGGTGGGGTGGGGTGTGTGTGTGTGTGGTGGTGTGTGGTGGGGGAGGGGGTGGTGGAGGGGGGCAGGGAGTGGGGTGGGGTGGGGTGTGTGTGTGTGTGTGTGTGGTGGTGTGTGGTGGGGGAGGGATAATTCACGGGCTTTAGCTAAACTAGGGTTTTATAGAGTTTCGCTCCTACTACTTGGGCAATGACTATACTAGGGACCAAAGATAAATAAATAAACTGGATTCAAAGTAAATACTAGGAAATTCCAATTTATAACCGTCTAATTTATATCCTTTATTTATTTAATCACGATTCATTCCACTAAATAATCATGATTGCACTCAAATTTAATTATTTATAAATCACTCGAAAGAATGTGTTCTTATTATTAAAGTTGATTACGGTATATTATGATTCCCCACGTTATGTTTTCGATACCCTCTTGGTTAAATAAATTTTCTACTAACCGATTTTAATGAATATCTGATCAATTCCTTGATTCTAAAACTTAATTCTATAGGATTATAAAATAGTTCATCGGTCGGGTAAACAAAACATATAAGTCTATCAAGGGGTATCACAATCCAAATTATTTCTTGGACGTGAATTCCTCCAAATTATGATCTCATACCTATTCACACAATGATTGACCAACTTGCGAGGATCTATTGTTCTAACATATAATTGAACTTCACCCATCGCAATCGAAGAAATAATTGTGAAAGAAATTTAATATCCATAACCTAGGGATTAAGAATCTATGAACTTTTTGCAAACGATATGAGATTTCCCATGTTTAATCAAGAACATCCTTAGACTTGTAGGGGGTGGGGTGGGGTGTGTGTGTGTGTGTGGTGGTGTGTGGTGGGGGAGGGGGTGGTGGAGGGAGGTAGGGGGTGGGGTGTGTGTGTGTGTGTGATGTTCAATTTAGTTGGTGCACAAACTAACGGTCAAAGTAATAGTATACAATTCCAACATTTCAAACTACTTGAATATCACAAATGGATACGAACTTAAAATATAAATTGAGATAACCTTAGAATCTAATTAGGGTAAAAATATAATGGCATCAACTAACATATATGTAGGGGTGGGGTGGGTAGGGGTGGGGGTGGTGTGTGTGTGTGTGTGTGTGTGTGTGTGTGTGTGTGTGTGTGCGCGTAGGTGCGTAGGTGTGCGTGTGTGTGTGGCGGTGGGTGGGGGTGGGGCACCCATTTAATAACTCTTTAAATATTTGGAAAAAACATAATATTACAAAATTGAAACGAAATGGTATTGACGGAACTTACACATACGTTATAATATAGATGGAACATTTTTTTATCTGTACTATTAATTCAATTAATTCAATTAGGTAAAACGAAATGTGTACTATTAACATTTTTTTTATCTATACTAATAACATTTTTTTTACAGCAAAAATGTCTCCTTCAGATGTTAAGGCGAAGATGATGATGCTGTTTATGATGATGTCGTCTGGGTTCGGTGGTAGCGGAGGCGACGAGGGCTCCTCCGCCGCTAGGCTCCCCAAATATGGAAAATTTGGGATTACCGTCGAAAACAAGCCGGAGCTTTTAGCGAGATCCCTCGAGATGCTAAAGACGGTCATCGGCCCGGGGTTTATGACTTGGAAGGAGGTGCCGTATGAGCTCAAGTTAGCTGTTTGGGCGGCACTACAGGTAATATTTATATGAATATTTCAATTTATATTTATATTTATATTTATTCGCAACTAACATTGTATTTGTTGGACAGGAACAATTCAACTTGGATCCAAAGCTACGCGATTCCGTCTTGGAGCAGTTGAGGGAGCAACACAAGACGTGGAAGAAAAATATGCAGACACGGTACTTTGGAAAAACACGAGAGTCCATTTTACAATGGCGCGGATCCGTCCCGCCCAAGGAGCCGATCTCATTGGCACAATGGCAAAAGTTCATTGACAATGAGAGCGAGGATCGACAATTGGCATCTCGCCAATCGGGGAGGGAAAATCGGGCTAAAAAGACGGACGTGCACTACTCCGGCCGGACCTCTTACGCTGAGGTGGAGCATAGGATGCAAGTAAGATTTAATTTATCTAGAACTATAGAAATATATTATTGGATATTATTTTACTTTACGGGGCCGATACTAATTTTACTTTACTCTATTTTATTTCAGGGGGTAGGGAGTGGGCCAGGGGGTAAGCCACATAGGCTCGATACTTATGTGGCTCTTCGGACGAAGAAGGGGAAGGACAAGGAGGTGTCCCCGAGCGTCGCGGCCACGATTGTAAGTAATCCGACAGTTTAATTATTGTTAATTACGTTATAATTTTTTAGTTTAGTTATTTTACTAATCATGTGCTTTTTGTCATTTCAAGCAAAGCTTAAGGAAGTGCATGCGTCGCAGTCTGATGCTGACAAGGCATCTTTGTCCATAGACGCACTCAGCCAAGTGCTTGGCTCTGATCGCAAAGGGAGGATAAGGGGAGTGAGCTCGCGGGTGGCCAAATCTAGGATCATCGGATTGGAGACGAGCGACACCGGGTTGTCTCGAACGTTGGATTCACACGACGCGAAGCTGTCCCGTTTGGAGGCGACGGTCCAAGATATGTACGCATTCATGAAGCGTACGTTGGGTGGAGACCGTAAAGGGAAAGGGAAAGGGAAGGAGAAGCCGGTGGAGGAGGAGGTGCGGGAGGACGAGGCGCGGGATGAAGAGGATGTGGACCTCGCTGCTTCATCACTGAAACGTTCGTACTTCGACGACCCACTTCCCTATTTGACGCCCTCCAACAAACCATTGTCGACAATTGGTTGGCCGAGCGTGTTCATATTGGACGTATTTGATTGCCAGCGGATAGGGCGGGGGTTGAGGGACCCGAATATCGTCGAGGGTGGAATAGTCCATGGACGTGTGCTTCAAGAGATGGAGTCCAGGGTGCTCGTCACGCATGTCATACCTGGGAAGGAGAACTCCCTATTGTGGTTGCGCGAATAATGCGGCACGACGTATATTAGTGGGTGCGTCAATTCGTATGTCGTGTGGCCTACTCACCTCCTCAGTTTTATCCAAGTGTAGTAACATTATTTTTAAGTTTGTCCATTTTAATTTAAAATTTGGATTATATCGTCATGTATATTGTTTTTACTTTGAATATTTGGATTATATCGTCATGAATATATATTTGCATTATCTTTATTTTGTGTTGGATATATGATGTTTGAAACAGGTACAACGTTGCTATAACAGGTACAAATATACTGCTGGGCAGTGGCGGTGGCCATACTGCCCAGCAGATTTTTTTTAAATTCTGCCCAGAATAATCACGATCATTGACCGTGACAAGTCCGCGACAAAAGTTGTCACAGACGTGTCACGGTCAATGATCGTGACAATTGGGGTCACGGTTATGTCACGGTTTATAACCGTGACAAACGTGTCACGGTCATTGACCTTGACACGACCGTGACACAAAACGCAAGTTTTTTGTCAAGGTCAATGACCGTGACACGACCGTGACAAAAAAAGTTGTCTCGCCTCGAAATGTCACGGTCATTGACCTTGACAAGGTGAATTTGTCAAGGTCAATGACCTTGACAAATGGGCAGATTTGGTGTAGTGTTTAAAATCGGGGGCCCTTCGGCGACTAAAAATATGACTCTTATTCAGTAAAATACTCAAACGTAAGGCTCATAACTCATCAAGGAAAGATAGAATTTGGGGTACACAAAGGCTTAAGTCTATTTGGTTTTCAAAACCAAAGGTTTAGTCAAAGAAAAACCCTATAATGGAAAAAAATCTATATATTTAGGGAAAACTAGGTCAACTAACTCAATGGCCACCAAAGACTATTAAAGTCCATATCAAAGTCTAAATAAGACAGTGACCACCACCAACAATAAAAAATTACAACCCAAAAGGAAAGAAACTAAAGAAAAACTCAAATTGCAACCCTAAAAGAGAAATGGCGTACTTGGAACCCTAGAAGAGTTGAAGGCAATAAAAAACTCTCAATCTCTATCTATAGATAGACGAAAATCAGAAAAACTCGCCAAAGAAGTATTTCAAGCAAGGAATCAAGAAGAAATGGAAGCAGGCGGAAGAAGTTTCGTCGTAGAAAAACGGAGTCAGTGAGCGAAGGAGTTTCTCTCTATAAAAGAAAATGCATATGTGAAAATGAATTTAAAATTTTTGAAATGATTCAAAATTTGGGTGTTATAGTTTTTATGCGGTAATCATTACCCCTATTAATGCAACACATGATATCATGCCTGGAAAAGTGGACAGACACATTGCAGACTGATACACGCTGCCCCGGGCACCCGCGTCGTGTTTGCACCAAACGCCAAGCCTCAGCATCTAATGCATTGCAATTTTAATTCTAAGAGAAAAATTTACAAGTCATTATGCTCGGCGTGTATCGAGAAGATTCAAGGACGACCATAATTGAGAAGGCAGAAAACTTCCCATCGATTAAGACTTCACTCACTCAATATGCTCAATGCATACTCAAAAGACATAATACCTAAGAGAATTCGATGCATACCTCCATCGCGAGAAAGTATTAAAGGATTTTCTTATGACAAGAATATGGTGTGACCCAGGAACCAATCAGAAGGTGATAGATGGAATCATTTATCCCTTAAAGGAGGTCGGCTCAGCTACCCATCTGATCAGCTAATGCAATTGAGATCGCCTAACGTCGCAGGCAATCGACTAAACTTAGCTAGATCACGATAGTTAATACTGTTACATAACAATGTCAGAAAAATCATATACCATATAATACAATGACATCAGTAACAGTCATGCCACACACGCATGTGGGAGATATGCAAATATACCTCCTTCATACATGTGTAAATTCTCATTATTATCCTCCTTACTTACAATAAAAGGAGCAACTGGCTAACCTATAAAGGCACGACACCTTCCCTTTTATACTCTCTCCTTTAACAGACTATATATAACACATTGTCCCTCATTATAAGGGGATCGATATATATATTTTTCCTACTATTATGCCATCCACTTTTAGAGTGAGCACTGTATATTCTATCCGTTGTTTATCCATAACTTTTGTCCATTAGAATCAATACACCTGTGGATGTAAACACCACTTTAGGCCAAACCACGTAATCTTGATTTTTATCTCTTTTTTTCATATCTCTCTATTGTTTTCTCTAGATTTAGACAATAACACCTAGAGTGAAAGGCGTCTTAGGAAGCTTTGGCCTGAATGATCAATAAAGATCAAATATGATATTTTTAAGTAGCTAAATGTCGTATTATACGTGTATTTAATTATCTATCATGGCTTGCCAGCATTGTTTTTATACCAACATCAGGAGGTAATGTGCATATGCGCATTGATTATTGAAAGTTAAACAAAGATTCTATGAATGATGATTATCCTCACCCAAATCAACATGATCGTAGGCAATACAACCAATCATGCCCTTAAATCCTTTATCGATGGTTCTGTCAGTTACAAAGATGAGTCTTGATCATCAAGAGAGACAATATTCATCACCTTGTGGGGAACTTTTATTACACAGTGACTCTATTTAGTCTAAATAATGCAGGGACTATATATGAGAGGGCTGACTTAATAATTCCACATAACGTAAATCATAAATAAATTAAAGTCTATCTAGATGACATGATTATGAAGGCCATGTGTTTTCTCTTATAAAGTTCTTCAAACGCCCGCACCTTTATCAAATGTGTCTCAAATTGCAAAAGTGCATCCTCGAAATCACTAAATGAAAACTCCTGGGCTTAGTTATCAGTGAGAAATGAATTGGAGAAAATCCCAATAAATATTGTGATATCCTTGATAGGACTCGTCTTCGAAGTGAAGAGGAAAATTGTGCTTTTTCATCAAGTTGAAGTATATCGGTTGCTTTATTAATCAGGTCACTTCCATATGTGAAACCATATTTAATCTTCTTCACAAGTATTCAGTTAAAGTTTGGAATAACAATATCAAGACTCTTTGGACAGGATCGAACATAATCTCAAGCAACTATCAGTGCTCATCCCATTCCATCTAGGATCTTCACTTTCGCTTTATTTCATAGTAATCGAGACTGCTATTGGGGCTATTTTTTCCCAATATCTTGAATTATCATGAAAAGAGAAATATATTTATTATGTTAGCCTAAAGTTGATTGGTTATGTAGTTAAATATTTGAACCTCAAAAAATCGTGTGTTATTTTAGTGTGGGTAACTCAAAAGCTTTAACAATATATGATCACATTTCCCATAACTCTCATTTATCGCATAAATCCCATGAAGTATTTTTTTTCAAAAAACTTGTTTTGTCCAGCCACATGGTCAACTGGTTACTCTTGTTATCTGAATTCTATGTTGTGTATTTCATGCAAAAATCTGTAAAAAAAAGATATCTTCGATTATTTAGCTAACCACTCGACGAATGAGCCTAATATCTGGATTGCAGAATTTCTTAATGAAAGAAATTTGAATATCTCGTGTTAAGAAATTCATTGGAAATTATTGTTTGATGATGCATCAAATAAGGAAGGTTATGGGATAGATATACTATCAATCACTCCTGAATATTCACATACTCCTATTACAATCAAGTTAGACTTCCCCTATACTAAAATCATGACAGATTACAAAGCTTGCACAATCAGTCTCCAAATTTCACTCAAGAAAAGAATCTAATACACATATGTATATGGAGACTCCAACCTCATTATTGGAAATATTCTTAGTAAATGGACGAGAAGATCCTACCATTCCATGCCTACCAAGAGTAAGTGTCATCACAATTCAAAGATATAACCTTCCAAAACTAGGACTGATACTGAAGAGGTTATTAATCAAATCCATAGTGGATAATATGGTCCCCATATAAACGGTCACATTCTAGCCAAGAATATTATTCAAAAATGATATTACCGCACCACCATGTTATCTGATTGTATGATGTATGTCAAATAATGTTTGAAATGGAAACAATTTTCTAGTTTCCAACATCTGTCTCCCTATAAGTTATCAATATGAACTCTCCATTTTTCAATGTGGGGAATTAATAGTATAAAAAAATTAACACCCAAAGAATCTAACGTGCGTGAATATATTCTTTTCATGATTGACTACTTCATCAAGTGGTTCGAAGTAAAATGGTTTTCATTTGCAATGACATTGTTTGCCCTATGGATGCCTTTCGAGCTCATATCCAACAATGGTATGAACTTTCAAGTAGAGGTTACGTAGATAATCAAATAATATAGTATCCAGTGGCGCAAATCATTTCCCTACATACCCTAAATGAATGGAGTTATTGAAGTTTTGAATAAAATTCCTAAATCCATCATCATTAAAATGACTAATGATTTCAGATATAGGACAAATAAGATCCGATATGCATTTTGGGATATCACAAATCAATTTAAACTTCCACTAGTGATACACAGATATCTCCACTATATGTATGGAAGTTATTTTTTTTGTTGAATTTGAGTTTCCCTACCAAAACATCGTTCTTGCGAATTAGATCAATCAAGATGATTGGTTGTGGAACGGTTATGAAGAATTGAATATGTAGGATAGCAAAATACTCAAATCACTCTTTATATCCTAGGTTACCATGGACTCATTGTGAACTCATTCAACAAGAAAGTCAAAGAACGCAATAGATGGAAATGAGAGCTAACCATGAAAGAAATTATCGAAAAAGTATGGAACCCCCTTGGAGTGGACCATATCTTCTGAGATGGTGCCACAATTTTAGTTAATTTTGATGGTGAAGAATTATCCTGGCCTATTAGCCTAGACTGCTTAATGAAATTTTATCCATAAACTTCTACCTCTTTTCTTTTTCCTTACTATTTTCCCTACCCTCCTAATAAAATATCCCCCTATTGATAGAAAAAGTACGTCGGACCTAATCCTCTCATTAAAATATCTTTCAAATAAAAAAATTCTTTTTGACTTATCCCACAGAGGTACGAATGCATCCAATAAAGTGATTTTATGAATCCTTTTTATTTATTTATCTCCCACCTATGAGGATATACACATACGTTTTCTCATCTTTTAACATTAGTAAAAGGTTTTTGTATGTCTTAGTGGATGATATAGATTTATTAAAACATAGAGCTTCTTTTAATAAAGCACAATGCATATACTCTCCTATCGAAATTATTATTTCATTAAAAGATGATACAAGTACTTTCGTACCTAAACCTTAACACATCATACTGTCACACCTCGCAAAATTCAACAGACGGGGTGGCTAGCCACCGCCACCGGATTTTGCCGGGCGTGAACTAAATAAATACCATTCTTAGCATGAGACAGATATGAGACATTAATAAATCAATCCACGAGATAAATAATTGAATCGATCCCAACTGAAAATAACAATTGAACGATAAAATATCCATCACATGCTAAACTTCGAATAAAAGCCAATCTCCAACAATGATTAAATAAATCTAAATAATCAAGAACTGTGAATAATCCAACTATCCTCTAACAAATTTGGAACTGAATGGCCCAATAAAAACCTAAATGAAGTCTCATAATGAAATACGACTGAAAATAAAGTCTAACTAAAATTAAGCAATAAAAAGAATAAGCTCTAGTTGCACCTCCAAACGATAAACTCTGATAATCCTATGCAGCTTCTCCGAAAGTTATCCTGAAAAAATTAGTCAACGCACGAGGTCAGAGCCCCGAACCCTTGAATCTATCACAATAGAATATTTTAATTAAAAGATATTATTAAACACGATAAATGTAAATCACTAACTACCCGCAGAGATCCCCATTTCAAAAGCACATACCAATATGATTTTTAAATTCTCAAGTCCCACGATGTTAATTTAATTAAACTAACCCAATTAATTAATGTTCTCACTTTTTATTACGGTGGTCGTCCCACCCCGGGTGGTAATTACCACTAACGTGTCACACTTCCCCTTGTCAATAGCCAGCTAAATCCATTTAAACTGTCGATCCCCCACAATATGACAAGGTTCCACACACGATAGGACATAAATCGCCCAAGCTGACCCGGTTAAACTGTCGGTCCCTGACACATTATGTCGCCATAAATTTTAATACCCGTTTTATCTTAGGCATTAATTATCAATTTATCAATTTCACCAATTATAAATTACCCCGCCCTTTTAATCGATGTGAGATCCTCAAAATACCCCTTAGTACCATACCTAAGGGTCTCAAGTTATCAATACGTCCTACCCTATATATAGGAAGGATTTCTGACATAAACCTCGACCTAGTCTCATGCCTAGGCTAGCATAATGATGACAAAGTAACAAAAATCATCCCACCCCGACATAATCAAGTCATAATAATCTACCCTCACTAGTCCCATACCAAGAAGGCATAAACCATCAAAAGGCCTACCCACTAGTCTCATACCTAGAATGTATCCTAACATATAGGGAGAGAAAAAATACCCAAAAACCCGTCATCATAATGGCAATTTAATAAAACCAATAAGTCCCATAAATAAGAACAATTAATCAATGTACCAAACTACGCATGATAGTGAAATTCAATTAAATCTTAATTTAATGATCACATCGTCGTAAACACCCAATTAATCTCATATAATTATTTTAAATTAAATACACCGAGATTTCATCATTAATACATCAAAATTCCAATTTCATTATCTCTACATAAATTACGTGAGTTATTCACCCCCAAATTCATTCAATTCAAAACTAGGGTTTTTCTACATGCAACCTACACCAACAAAACCCAAAAATCCACTCAAAAATCCTATGTACTCAAGGGTTATGAATATTAATCATATTAAAGGATTTCATAAAAAAAAACCCAAGTTTTATTTCTCCATTTTCTCTATTTAGATTACTAACTGATTTTAATCGAAAACACATGATTAAGGGTTTAGGCGACACTTAAAATGCATAATACCAAAGTAAACGAATAGATTATTCATGCCTGAAATTAGTCGGATAAAATCTGAGTAGAAGGTTGAACTCCTCTTGAGAAAACACCAATTGAACCTTCAAGACTTGTTAAAACTTGGGGCTCGGTGTTGAAGATGAGAGAAATATGTTTTGAGAACCTTATTGGAGAAAGTTTGAGAGAAAAAATGTTTTTCGAAGTCCCAGTCCCATAACAGTTTAGTATATAAAGGTTTTAAGAGTTAAAACCAGATTAGGACTCTCTAATCCATCCACCGCCCCTGTCATTCGAATGAAGTATGATGTTGTTCGAACGAGATGCTACGTCGTTCGAACGACATACGCTGTCGTTTGAACGACCCTACATCCAAAAGTGCAATCTTTTTAAAATTTGACTTTTTTTAATCTGATAAATATTATTAAAAATGCACCTGCCAGTTAAACGATAAAAATCCTTATAACCTTTTTATAAAATACCCGAATTAATTCCCGATTGAAAATTTTTCTAATAAAACAAGGTTAAATTCTTAAAGGCCATTAAATCCAAAATTTTATATTTCTCCAAATGAATTAAAGTCAAATAATTAAAACATGGGGTGTTACATACTTCCCCACTAGCAAATAATTTTGTCCTCGAAATTAGACGAAGCATACACATCAACGCGTAAATTTTGCAAAAGAAAATAAGGCTCGCATATGCCTACCCGTAGAATTCATAATTAGGCGCCCATATACCTAATATACCCGAACATAATCCTTAACAAAAATACAATATATATAAGCCTACATATAAAAGTATCTAAGAAGATATTACGTACCGCGATACCCTACTAGCCACGTAATCTATCCTGCTCTGCCTGAAGCTGAGGAGGCACATAACACCTCCCATAACCGGTATTGGTTGATGCTGCGGCTACTCCCTGTCCACCTGATGCTGTCGGTGTTGCTAGTGCTCCCTTAACACCTACTATCGCGAGAACTGGGGGCCTCAGTCCTTGCTGTCCCTGTACTCCTGAACCTTGTTTCCCTTGTGTAACTTGATCTTGTTGGGCTTGTACTCCTTGGTTTTGTTGGACCGCTATCTTGTAACACCTCGTCGCTGGATGTCCTACTTTCCCACATACAAAGCATTCACCCTTAAAAGGTTCGTAACTTTTAGTATTCACTTGCTCTTCTCCGTGTACTTGTTGTTCCTAGTTTGTTCTTTATTTCCTCCATGCCTGGTCACTGCGACCCTTACTCTCACCTCTTTGTCCATTTGACTCTTGTCTCTTTCCCAACTTCTTTTGACAATTGGCCTTCTATTGCCATAGCAACATTGCGACATCCACCACCTGAGCATAGGTAGTGTACGTAGGATTTCCCAACACCATTTGCCTAATCGACCAAGACAATCCCTTATTGAAACACTCTGTTTTCTTTACCTTAGTACTAACCTCCTCTGGTACAAACATAGGTAAATTTGTAAACTCCTATTCATACTCGACAATCGACTTTGAACCTTTCTTAAAGTCCATAAATTATCTCTTCTTTGCGTTACTAATTGCATATGGAAAGTACTTATTGTTAAACTTGGTCCAAAATTCTGCATATCCCAACTGATCCCTATCCTCCGACGTGGTGGCACTCTCCCACCACTATAGTGCATCCCCTATCAACTTAAAAGTTACTAATATCTGCTTCAGCACATCTGTACAGTCCACCATCCTCAAATGTCTCTCCATGTCCCTCCTCCACTAGTGAGCAACTGTTGGGTCAGATCGCCCTCAAAAGGTTGGAGGATTTCCCTTAAGGAAACTGGTTCTCACCCTATCCAAAGCTGAGATGGGTGTACCCTAATGCTATGCAGATAAAGTCATCCTTCTCCGTGTCCCCTCTCTAAACCGTTCGCTGTGGCCTCACGAATGATAGCCGCTAACTCCTCGGCCTCCAAAATAATCTGACGCCGCTTATCCTGAGTCACGAGACCAGAAACCAAGTCCACTCTCCTATTCCCAGTTCTCCTTATGTTCGCCATCTGAAAAGATAGGAACAAAAGAACATCAAACCCGGAATGACAAAGAGTACAAATCATAAAAAGGAATCAAAGATAAGCAATGCGGAAGCTAAAATGGGCTCATAACCTACGAGACCTAAGACGATGCTCTGATACCATCTGTCTCACCCCACGCAATCCGACAGACGGGCTGGCCAGCCACCGCCGCCGAACTATGCCGGGCGTGAAATAAATAAATACCATTCTTAGCATGAGACAGATATGAGACATAAATAATCAATCCACAAGATAAATAATTTAATCGATCCCAACTCACAATAACAATTGAACGATAAAAGATCCATCACATGGTAAACTTTGAATAAAAGTCAATCTCCAATAATGATTAAATAAAATCTGAATAATCAAGAACTATGAATAATCAAATTGAAATACTCTAACAACTTTGGAACCGAATGGCCGAATAAAAACCCAAATGAAGTCTCATAATGAAATACAACTGAAAAGAAAATCTAACTAAAATGAAGCAATAAAATGAATAAACTCTAGTTGCACCTCTAAACGATAAACTCTGATAATCCTATGCAGCTTCTCTAAAACTTATCTTGAAATAGTTAGTCAATGCACGAGGTCAGAGCCCCGAGCATGAATACACACTACTCCCCTCAAATAGGACCCTTGAATCTAGACAGTAGCATTATATGCAATAAATATCACAATAGAATATTTTAATTAAACGAGATTATTAAACGCGATAAATTTAAATCACTAACTACCCGCTGGGATCCCCATTTCAAAATCACATACCAATATGATTTTTAAATTCCCAAGTCCCACGATGTTAATTTAATTAAATTAACCTAACTAATTAATGTTCTCACTTTTTATTATGGCGGTCTTCCCACCCCGGCTAGTGATTCCCGCCAAAGTGTCACACTTACCCTTATCAATAGCCTGCCGAATCCGTTTAAACTGTCGATACCCCGCAGTATGGAAAGGTTCCGCACACGACATGACATAAATCGCCCAAGCTGACCCGGTTAAACTGTCGGTCCCTGACACATTATGTCGCCAAAAAATTTAATACTCGTTTTATCTTAGGCATTAATTCTCAATTTCTCAATTTCACCAATTATAAATTACCCCACCCTTTTAATCGATGTGAGATCCTCAAAATACCCCTTACGCCCATACCTAAGGGTCCCCAAGTTTTCAATACATCATACCCTATGTATATGATGGATTTCTGACATAAACCTCGACCTAGTCTCATGCCTAGGCTAGCGTAATGACGATAAAGTAACAAAAATCATCCCATCCCCGACATAATCAAGTCATAATAATCTAGCCTCATTAGTCCCATACCTAGAAGGCGTAAATCATCAAAAGGCCTACCCACTAGTCTTATACCTAGAAGGCATCCTAAAATATAGGGAGAGAAAAAATACCAAACAACCCGTCGTCACAATGGCAATTTAATAAAACCAACAAGTCACATAAATAAGCACAATTAATCAATGTACCAAACTATGCATGATAGTCAAATTCAATTAAATCTTAATTTAATGATCACATCATCGTAAACACCTAATTAATCTCATATAATTATTTTTAATTAAATACACCTAGATTTCATCATTAATACATCAAAATTCCAATTTCATTAGCTCTACATAAATTACGTGAGTTATTCGCCCCCAAATTCATTCAATTCAAAGCTCGGGTTTTTTCTATAAGCAACCTACACCAACAAAACCCAAAAATCCACTCAAAAATCCTACGTACCCAAGGGTTATGAATATTAATCATATTAAGGTATTTCAAAAAAATAGCCCCAAGTTTTATATGTCCACTTTCTCTAATTAGATTACTAACTGATTTTAAATGAAAACACGTGATTAAAGGTTTAGGAGACACTTAAAACGCATAATGCCAAAGGAAAGGAATAGAGTATTCATGCCTGAAATTAGTTGGATAAAATCTGATTAGAAGGTTGAACTCCTCTTGAGAAAACACCAATTAAACCTTCAAAACTTATTAATAGTTGGGGCTAGGGGTTGATGATGAGAGAAATATGTTTTGAGAACCTTACTGGAGAAAGTTTGAGACAAAAAATGTTTTTCGAAGTTCCAGCCCCGTATCAGTTAATATATAAAGGGATTAAGAGTTAAAACCATATTAGGACTCTCTAATCCATCCACCGCCCCTGTCGTTCGAATGAAGTACGATGTCGTTCGAACGAGATTCTATGTCGTTCGAACGACATACGATGTCATTTGAACGACCCTACATCCAAAAATGCAATCTTTTTAAAATTGACTTTTTTAATCTGATAAATATTCTTAAAAACGCATCTGCCAGTTAAACAATAAAAATCCTTATAACTTTTTTCTAAAAGACCCGAATTAATTCCCGATTGAAAATTTTACTAATAAAACCAAGTTAAATTCTTAAAGGCCATTAAATCCTAAATTTTTTTTGTCTCCAAATTAATTAAAGTCAATTAATTAAAACACGAGGTGTTACACGTACAACATTTTCCTAAACTTAAGATATTTCCAAAATCGAAGCACAAAGTAACATACATAAATCCTAATTAATAAGATATCTCCAAAACCAAACCTATGAAGAACTTACCCTAACCATGAAATTTTTTTCATCACACTTGACGTACCATTACTATCATCACCACCTCCACTAGCATCACCATCATCTACTCTACGTGCAATAATCGCTTAAAAAGTATGCCTTATCCTCTATACCCGCCTTTATATCATGAGAATCTTCAATCTCATAACAATACCGTCTTCAATAACCCCTACGCCAATATCCATCTCATACCCATATCTTGTCGACAAACCTTCACTCACATAGCTTCCCATAGCTACCGAAGTAACTCATTGCATACCAATCCCTCTTTGCAAATTGAGGCATCCGTTTACCCCATGGCCTTTGACATTGCCATAGACCACCCAAGAGAATCGTAGAGCTTCGATCAGATTTTCATTAGGAAAAAAGTTACCAATTGGTGAAGGAATTATTTTCTCCGATCCTGTTTGATGCAGTAATTTCTAAGAAAAATAAAGTGAGGTCCTCCATAGACTGACGAGCCGAGCTTAGAGGTAGTCATGTAGTTGCAATGCAAGGATCAGTTCTCCCCACTAAGGTACATACTATCTAACCTTAGTATCTCCATTCAGCAACAATCAATCAATTAAAATCTTAATCGATCCAAACCCATGGTTCACATGCACTCTCAATAAAAAAATTGACGATTGTCAAATTGTCGGCATGGCAGAGGCCTGATTCGCTGAAACCTCTTTAACAGCAACTTACAGGAGAATTGGGATACCTTTTAAGAAATTAGTAGGGTATGATTTACTATCATTAAGATCGTTCAAAGTCTCGTACAGAATCATAGTATCTGTAACGTATTGACAACTCATCCATAACACTATGGTAGCCAGTTGGAGGTCCTCTATCACCCCTATTATCACCAAAAACAACTTTTTTATTAGACACAATTCAATGATACTTTCATATTCAACCGATCACACTTCCTAAAAATAACAGATTCAAAAACCCTAGAGGGAAGGATTTCAAAGCCTATCACTAGTGATCATATATTGAGGTAGAATTATGAAATAGTTGACTAAATATATCTCGGGAAAAAAAGGAAAAGTCCAGCATCACAACTTCCATTCATGGGTTCTGACCCAATATTGAATAAAACTCTTCATAAGTTTGGTAACTTTATCTAACCTGAATGAAGCATATGATCCTCAGGGTCCGAGAATTCCAGGACAACCTCTAGAAAGCTCCAGTCAATTAGACATTTCTTCTATAGAGAAATCGATCTCAAGTCAAAGGCGTCATAGCCAATCTCATACAAAAACCTCTCCTCTAGCTAGGCAAGATAATTATTCTATTCATCAGACATGGGAATCTCCATTGAAAGGATTACAAAAAAAAAATAGAGCTAAGAACCTTTCAAGAGAATGGTGGGTGTTTCAAAACCTATCCGTGAACCCCTTTTTATAAGCGACACTTTCTCCCCATTCAATATGAGTCCAAGAGTCCATCAAGCTCACACATTGTTTCAGTCAACTCATCGTTAAAAATACTTAAATGCTACTATATTTAAAGGGCGTCCTTCCCGAACTACCAATAGGCATAAGGGGATGCTTGTTGATCGGAAGTACTCCTATTTTTAGCTATGATGCCTTTTTCCTTCTTTAGATTAAGAAACTGTATACTCCTACCCCCCATAACATTATAACCTTTAGTAATCTAGTCTACATTATTTCTCTTTACCTTTCTTAATAATATCCATCATTACCTATTTCATTTATTATCTTACAATCCACAATTGAAAATTAAAGAGCATGCATTTTAGAATCAATCAAATAATATAAGATAAATAAAAAATGTGCCATCATTTTTGTATATATTTCTTTCTCAAGTTCATTACAGGTACATTAATAATAACGAGAAGAAAAAAAAGTATAAAACCATAATCATGGTAACACAGGATCTTAGAACAACTCTTATCTTCCACGATCAAACTTAAACTTTATACATCAATTATCAACATCCCCTTGTTCTCTTCCCATTATAGCGAGAAGTACCAGTCAAGTTACCTAAAGCACTACCGAAGGTAGTAGGAGTGGGATCTTTAAAAATTGTGGAGGTAGACATAAATGAACTGAGTCAAGAATATGCTTCGTAGATGAAGTCGTACACTCCAAGACATCCTCACTATCACATTATTCACAAGTTAGAAATATATGAAATTTTAGTATGAATCAAAAGAGGGAAGAATGTAAAGTGAATAACATAAATGTAAAGTCAAAATCATACCCCTCATGATATGATATCCAAATAAAGAGGAAGAAATAATCAAAGCTCATACCCTGGATTAACCAATCATAATACCCATAACCAGGTTTCGTAATGGCACGCCCAATAACTTTCCATATCCACGTATTAATAGTAGGCCTCCCTAGCCAAAGTCATCCCATGAGTATAATCAAGAAACCTATGAAGCTCCCTCATTAACTCTAGGGGATCAGCCGGTGGAACTGTTTACTCACTAAGCATGATCTGGCAAAAGACCCACTCACCCAAATTCTAATATTCCACAAACTCATGTATCATCAAACGATGCATCTAGTCTTGTTCAATCATCACCTCATATATCTGTTAGATCTCAACCCCTAAGGGTAGAAGAGAACTAATAAACAAAAAATGGATATATAATTAGTATTGATTAAGGGTAAGAAAGAAGATTAATTATCAATGGATAAGTCAATAATTATACATGGTCACTCGTTGGGCAGTCCAGAACAATCAAGACTATAGGTTAATACAAGAGAATTTTTAACTTTTGGTTGCATGACCTCCACCTCCTCATTTGGGGCCATTCATCCAACCCCTTGTCTTTCACGGTGATCAAACATATCCCCAAACTAGTGGTCTTAATGATTTAAACCTGTCAAAATCAAGAAATGATCATCAATCATATGTAAAATGTGTTTTATGCAAAGCATATACAATTTATATCAACATGTAAAAAAATTCATATCCCTAGTAAGTTAGAGGCTACATCTATTGGTCTATGTTCATCAATTATTTTTTGTAAAGCTACAAAATTAAAAAATACTAAAATAAAATAATAGCTCCTATAGATAAGGGCCACCAGTAAAAGTAAGCATGCATCGCCTACGGAATGCGTCTAGTCCGGCATACAGATATGAGAGGATAAAGGTTACCTAGTGATAGGAGTTAATTTGGGCAAAGTCCATCAGATATGGTTGGAACCATAAGTGCACACCCTCATCGACCTTTAAGAACAACATGGTCATGAATAGGAGAAGCACAAACAAGTGCTCCTAATGCACCTACTGAGGTCTTATCACATAAATTCTCCAAGTATCCAACCTCTTCTATAACCACTTAACCCTAATGGACTCGCTATAATGATGCCCAATAGACACTATGGTTGAGGTGATGGTGGTTGATTAGTGTCAAATATTATATTTTATTACCTCATTTTCTATCCAGTGTTGCAGTTCCATGCTTGTTATATCCCACTATTTATACCCAAATATTGGATAACCTTGATATTCATGATTAATCACTTTTTTTAAGGTTTATTTTCGTATTTAAAGGGTTTGGGAAGGTAATGGTAAAGTTTGGAAGCATTGAGAGCAAGAAACATCCATAAATGCACTTTGAAGGGAAGAATGGTAATTTCATAAGGGTAGTACTTGACTCGGACTCTTCATCAAGTTTATCGACCTAGAAATAAGGAATGTCTAGATTCAAGTGACGTGTCAATCTAATCTAAAAAAAAGAAGTTATAAAGAGTCAAAGTTGAAATTGGGAAAATTCAAAAGTCAAAAGTTAAAGATTTAGGTCAAATAAAAGTTAAACCTTATAACCTGAATTCTTCTAGAAATTTATTGACCTCAAAAGAAGGAACATATAGGTTCAAATGTCACATGAATCCAAGGTTAAACGAAGAAGTTGTAAGCTTAGAGGTGAAAAATAATTATGAAAAATGGATTGAGCAGATCATGACATGTGGTTGAGCCAAATCATGCCACGTGGGACCAGCAGATCATGATGTTGCTTCTTAAAATTGAATGGGGTTGGGGAGAGTTGATGTGACACCCCGCCTAATTAAACCCCGGGTGATCAGTCCTAAATTAAATTAGAATAGGTTTCTCAGCTGGTTCATTCTTAGCATCACTGTCGAAACTTTTTAATTACTAACCACCTAAGTGAAATTAGATTGGTGCCAAGTTTTATCTTTCATTAATTCAAAGAAATACTCATTCGGAAATAAATCATTAACAATCACAAGTTAACTGAATTCGACCATCACATAAAGATAAGAAACTGGCCGAATAAACCATCGGCTAAAATCTAACACAAATGTAAATACAAATAATAATGGATCTCAAGTATATGAAATAAATACTAAATAACCACCGTGAGCAACATGCTCAGATATCTGATAGAAAATCCCTACACTAGGAATACAAGGAATAGAGGTGCCTATCCAAATCCTGCAACATCCACATATGCTGCAACAGTGAATCCCTGGAATGAATCAAGCCTGGCGTCCCTGTGGCTGGACACCTAAAAGTTTTTGAAATTATTTTATAGCAAGGGTTAGAACCCAAATTTTTTTGAAAATATTTAGCAAATGATGAACTTGCAGTAATAAAATATGCATGAATGCGCTTCATATTTTATTTAGTGTCGCACTCCCATGAGTACAGACTCGCCCCTCAACTAATGTACGCACCTAACGTCCTCTTCATATCCCACCTAGTCCTCTACCCCGAAACTAGATACATGATCTAACTCCTGTCAATCGCCCTACCAAAGGTGGAAAATGAAACTTTTCCCATAAATTCTCCTAAGGTGTCACGCAGACCAAACCATCCCGAGGCATCACACGTAACTTTACCTGTTGATACGGCGAAAATATTGCGTATTTCACCCATTAACCTACGCGTTATTAGCCCCCTCGGGTATCTTATTCCCTATATTTATGCTCGTTAACCGAACAACCCTCGGATTTCTATGATAACATGTTTTTCAGGGGTTAATTGAGCTTTTGTAGGTATTTGGATGCTAAGTGTGAAGTCCGGATGCGTTTCGCTCGATTTCCGTACACAACCGCATGCGCAAGGGCATTTTAGTCTTTTGACAGCTTGGGCACCTGGCCCTACATCTACACGGAAGTTGTAGCTCTCCTCGCTAGCTTCGCGTGGCCGCGAACGGTGCGCGATTCCGATGCATAACGACAAAGTTACGTCGATTGGAGCGACGTTGGATTGTATGCCAAAACAGGGAGAATTGCAGGCTGCCTCTGTTCGATCGATCGATCGACCATAAGGGTCGATCGATCGACCATTCTTATTTTTGCAACGAATTACACTGTCGATCGATCGACACCAGAGGTCGATCGATCGATCCCCTGTTTTTCCCCTGCAGATATTTTCCTTTATTTCTTTCTTCTTTTCTTTTATTACAACTTACTATATAAGTTGATTTTGGTTGTAATAAAAGGGGGACCTGATATTTTTAGAGAGATAGAGATTAGTTAGGTTTAGTTAGGGTTTGGTGTGGAGATTTCCTTTCTTCTTCTTCTTGGATTGACAACCCATGTGGTTTGTAAGATTGAACTATTCACTTCCTCTCCATTTATATAGTTTGTTCTTCTTCTCCTCTTTCCTTGTAATTTAGTTTCAATGCTTTCTAACTAGTTTACATGCTTTAATTCTTGCTTTCTTAGTCTAATTAGCATAATTTAGTTTAACTCACCATGCACCCTTAGATAAATAGGGTCGGGATTTCATTTCCGCCATTTTCGAGCCCCGAGCTCCGAAAACTAGGTTTAGTGCAAAATCGCGTTTAATTGAAACCGCGCGTATCAAAGTTGGATTGCTAAGCGTTTATCTTTCTTTGTCATGCAACGTTAGAGTTTATAGCGACAATCCGAATTTAATCCGCGTGTGTCCATTTTTGATTAAATGTTTAATCTCGCAACTTTGGGTTAAATTCCTTCTTGTGTGATGTTTACGCTTAATTGTAAATGCTCGATTAGATTGCTTTCGAGCCTTAACTCTAGTTAGTAGTTGTCTCGATCCGTTTGGTTGAATGCGATCCCGATCCTCGCTTTCCTTTATTTTAGCATTAACTTCTCTTTTCTCTTGTCACCATAACCACCTATCACCTTTTACACTTTTATTCCTGAAGTAATTAAACAATTAACATCTGAAATTTAATAATTCCCTGTGGATTCTCGATACCCGACTTACCGCTTTACTTGCTTGTCAAGTGTAGCTGTAGCTTAGGTTTATTCTTTTGCATGTCGAGCGGGAGCCGAAATCAACGATAGTGTCCCTACACGAACACTCGGTTTCCCTCGCATCAAATTGGCGCCATTGCCGGGGAATTATTGTTCTAGATAGTAATTGTTTTATGATTTCGTAGTATTTTTCCTTTTCTATTTGTATTCTTTCTTTTAACCTTTCTTGCAGGATTTGCATACTTTGAGCGCTAAGAAACTTCTATTCGAGGTTGCTCACTTTCTTTTTTTGGATTCTCCATCTTTCAACACCAAGGTAACCATGTCTTTCTTTTATAGTTATTACGGTCATTCTAATGATTCTTACTTTGGGGATAGTTTTCAAGTTTTCCATTTTGAAGATTTTCTTGAAAATCAAAGACTTGAAAACATTTATCGGAATGAAAATCGTTATTGGGAGCTTGAGTTGGATTCATTATTCGAATCCAATGACGATCTTCATCTCATTACTTTCGAAGACGAATTTCAACCAAATGAGGAATCCGAGGATCTAGAGCCGAGGAAGCCTACTTTGGAAGAAACTTTTCTTCTTTACTCCCAAGGTTTGGAAGGCTTAAATGATGCTGGAATGAGACTTGGTTCACTTTACGATGAGATGAATTCTTTTGCACAAATCAACGAGGAGGTGGAAACTAGTGTTTCACCTCAATTTTTCAAAGAATTTCTCATCGAGTGTGAATCTCTCTCCCTCGAAATTCAATCTCCTTCCGACGATGAGTCGATTGAGATTGAATTTTTTTCATCACCGTATTCGTTTTTCGTGATCGAACCATTAGAATTACCGGTCGATTCCTATGAGTCGGTAGAAACTTTTATAATTTCTACACTTCTTGCCGACGAGGACTCTTTACCGGACTTGTTTTCGATGGATGTAATCCCTATGAGTGCACCATCTCCCATTTCATTTGAAAAACCTTTGGGAGATGAATCGATTTTTCTTGGACCTCAAGTGTACTTTTTCCCCTTGTTATCCAAATCCCCCATCGTCCGCCTAGAATTTCAAATTGGCGATGGTTCATTTTTTTCACCACCCACATGCCTTCCGTTGTTCAAACGGAATTCTTATTTTCCGGGAGGCATGTTGGCTTTGGAGGGTCCACCATTGATCTTTCAAAGTCAAATCCCTTTTTGGGTGGACCCTCAACTATTTAGACTTCTAGTGTATAGTTAGTGTGAAGCCTAAATAGTAGGTTGTAAATAGTTAGCTTTTTAATTTTCTTTCTTTCCTATTTTTCTTTCCTTTTAATTTAGTCTAGTGTAATTAGTTAACTTTTTGTTATTTGTTTTTGCTATGCTCGGTACTAACCTGTTTTGTAGATTCCTTTGGACTCGTGCTTATGGAGATCTCTCCAATTTTGGGTAATATCGTTCTTTTCCTCTCTTTGTGTTGTGTTCTTAATGCGCATTGAGGACAATGCAACATTTAAGTTAGGGGGTGTAGGATATTCTATCCATTTCATGTGTAGTCCATGGATTTGCTCACATTTAGTTACTAAGTATGCCTTTTTGTGAAAAATTTGAAAATTTTCAAAAATATTTTCTTTCTTTTTTCTCCTTTGTTGGGTATTTTGCCTTGTTTCCAGTGATAAATTTCAATAATTGCCCGATCCAATAGACAACTCAATGATGCATGTTCTCGATTTTAGAAGTTATTAGACTTTAGTCCTCAAATCATTGATATTGTGAATAACTTCATGAATTAAACTTTATCCCATGAGCATATGCACTTTCCTTGTCATATTGATTTGGTTTAAGATTTTTATAACTCGGGAATCTTTTGTTGCATTGTATATACTTACACCGAGTAAGCTTTGTACCTTTCGTCGTTTGTGAGTGTTATACACTATTCTTTTCTCATTGAAAACGTTGAATTCGTTGATAATCTCACTATTCTTTCATTGATCGTTCATTAATTGAGTTCATTCTTGAAATGTGTTACTTGATCATGATTTTCTTATATTATTTTGACTTGAGAATTGCGTAAACTTTGTGAAATGATCATAGGCCATCTTTTTTATATCACCCATATTGACCTTGACCTCACCCTTATATGTTTACCCTCGTTAACCCCTTTGAGCCTAAATATAGCCTTTCTTTTCATAACCCAAATTCCCATAACCAACTCCAAATTGGAGTTTTAGCCCATACATACACTTTCCATACCTTTGTTTGGAATGTTACTTGGGATTGAATGTTGTTGTTATGATGTCGGTTGCAATTTAGGCATATGAGAGTGTGATGCAAAAGAAAAGAAAGTAGTGAAAAAAGTGAAGAAAAAGAGAAAGCAAAAAGCAAAAGAAAACAAAACAAAAAATGAGAAAAAGAAGAAAAGAAAAGAAAAAGAAAAGAGAAAGTTGTATATGTTGTGTATATAGTTCAATAAGCTTTGATTACTCTCCAATTGTTATATCTAATGCTTGTTTGGAAGTTACTTTACATTTTTGATATTGCCCGCATCCTTCCCATTATTCCAAGTCTTCATCTCCGAACACTTTGAATCCGTACATATACCTTTCATTTCGTACCTTAACCCCAAACCTACATTACAACCCTATAAAGTCCTATGTGATCTTAGGGTGCATTTAATTTAAAAGTCATAATAGTTTTGATAATCTGTGAAAATGCATTTCGCCTCTTTTGATGAGTGGTATCTTTCATTGAGATTACAATTTTTCAGTTTATATATAGCGTTCTTCATCTGTGACATGTGCGCGGCCTAGTTTCCATTTACATTTACTCTTTATGCCCGCATGTCCTGTGTATTACCTCCCTTTTCATAGTGAATTCATTTGTTGAGCGTAATGCCCGTGAGGATTGAATGTATGCATGCTTTGATGTTTAGTATCCGAATTATTTAAGTTTTTCGCCAAATCTTACCTTGCATATGCTCACTCCCCTTCCACATGCTAGAGTTTCGATTCATTGAGGTGCATTCGATAATGTTAATAACTACGGACTTCTCATGCGAATTCGTTTGCTATGCTAATAACATGTTGAAATTTTGTTCGCACTGATGAGTTTGTCTTACTTGATTGGGCATATTTTGAGGAAACTTTATGATGTTTGTGGGTTTCATCCCTGAAAACCCTCACGAGACGACACTCGTCCACTAGGGTAACCTAGGGGTTTAACGACTTATTGCATACGCTAAATGCAATCGAATCGCCCGCGAAAGTGGCCTTATCTTTGTATTGCTTTTATACCATACTTTTGTACTCTCTCCTGTGTTGGTTTACTTGTTCTTCTTGTTGCATCTTATTTCATTGCTAGGGACTAGCAATGTGTAAGTTAGGGGGTGTGATATGGCAGAAATATTGCGTATTTCACCCGTTAACCTACGCGTTATTAGCCCCCTCGGGTATCTTATTCCCTATATTTATGCTCGTTAACCGGACAACCCTCGGATTTCTATGATAACATGTTTTGCAGGGGTTAATTGAGCTTTTGTAGGTATTTGGATGCTAAGTGTGAAGTCCGGATGCGTTTCGCTCGATTTTCGTACACAACCGCATGCGCAAGGGCATTTTAGTCTTTTGACAGCTTGGGCACCTGGCCCGACATCTACACGGAAGTTGTAGCTCTCCTCGCTAGCTTCGCGTGGCCGTGAACGGTGCGCGATTCCGATGGATAACGACAAAGTTACGTCGATTGGAGCGACGTTGGATTGTATGCCAAAATAGGGAGAATTGCAGGCTGCCTCTGTTCGATCGATCGATCGACCATAAGGGTCGATCGATCGACCATTCTTATTTTTGCAACGAATTACACTGTCGATCGATCGACACCAGAGGTCGATCGATCGATCCCCTATTTTTCCCCTGCAGATATTTTCCTTTATTTCTTTCTTCTTTTCTTCTATTACAACTTACTATATAAGTTGATTTTGGTTGTAATAAAAGGGGGACCTGATATTTTTAGAGAGATAGAGATTAGTTAGGTTTAGTTAGGGTTTGGTGTGGAGATTTCCTTTCTTCTTCTTCTTGGATTGACAACCCATGTGGTTTGTAAGATTGAACTATTCACTTCCTCTCCATTTATATAGTTTGTTCTTCTTCTCCTCTTGCCTTGTAATTTAGTTTCAATGCTTTCTAACTAGTTTACATGCTTTAATTCTTGCTTTCTTAGTCTAATTAGCTTAATTTAGTTTAACTCACCATGCACCCTTAGATAAATAGGGTCGGGATTTCATTTCCGCCATTTTCGGGCCCCGAGCTCCGAAAACTAGGTTTAGTGCAAAATCGCGTTTAATTGAAACCGCGCGTATCAAAGTTGGATTGCTAAGCGTTTATCTTTCTTTGTCATGCAACGTTAGAGTTTATAGCGACAATCCGAATTTAATCCGCGTGTTTTCATTTTTGATTAAATGTTTAATCTCGCAACTTTGGGTTAAATTCCTTCTTGTGTGATGTTTACGCTTAATTGTAAATGCTCGATTAGATTGCTTTCGAGCCTTAACTCTAGTTAGTAGTTGTCTCGATCCGTTTGGTAGAATGCGATCCCGATCCTCGCTTTCCTTTATTTTAGCATTAACTTATCTTTTCTCTTGTCACCATAACCACCTATCACCTTTTACACTTTTATTCCTGAAGTAATTAAACAATTAACATCTGAAATTTAATAATTCCCTGTGGATTCTCGATACCCGACTTACCGCTTTACTTGCTTGTCAAGTGTAGCTGTAGCTTAGGTTTATTCTTTTGCATGTCGAGCGGGAGCCGAAATCAACGATAGTGTCCCTACACGAACACTCGGTTTCCCTCGCATCACCTGTGGTAAATACTACTCCCGAATTACTCAAAAATATAAAATGCACAATCCTTGCTTCCCATCTACCCATCGACTTAGGAGCGACACGTTCAACCAAATATATAACTCTGTCCCGAACACCTTCTGACAGTTTAACATGCTGAGCATTAATCCCTTCATTGGAACTATAGAATTTCAAAGTTTTCCTGGTTGATGCCCTCAACTCAACCCTTTATCATCCTTAATTGGTCTAGCCAGAGACAAATTCACTATGTCTCATTCAACACCAATACTCATGCTCAAGAACTTCATTCCTTGTGTAGTTTTTGTCAGGTAGGCATCTACACCTTGTCTATGCGTAAAACCACTATAGGCATAGAAATAAGTGATAATCTTTTATAGTTTCCCAAAAATGTGGGTTTCTCCCTTGCCTATGAATATCTTATTTCATAGGCCTCCCTCACCTTTCCACTCCCTATGATGGAGGTAGTTATCCCAAATATACATCTAGTCAGACCGTTTTCTTTCTCAAACGGATTTCAGCTCGCAACACTTTTCCACTTATTTTTTGACTGCCCCGCAGGCATATATTCAATATGTTTATTTACACATCCCTTTTATTTAAGACAACTCTGAAATCATACTAACCAGGGCGCCCATACACCCTATGTCCCGTGCTTAACCACATAAAATTTATCTTAATTAACCAGGGTGCCCATACACCCTGTTCCCGTGCTCAACCGCATGAAAGTTACCCGACTATGCTAGCTGTAACCCGTAGTATAACTTCTAACACGTAGTCATATCACATACATGAATAATAATCGGGGTACCCAATCTGTGTACTAATGACCAAACATCTGCCCACTTCCAATGTTGCGCTAAGTTTCATGCGTGGGACGTCTCGCAAAGCGAAATCCAAATAAGGAACCTCCTCGATACACTATTATCTAATATTGTCGGTCATTGAGATCTCTTAGACCCTCAGTTCATAGTACGTACTCCCAAATACTTGTCTATTAACACAAAATCATATACGCATACTATTTTTCTACAAAAGACAACATGAAATACCGCGCCCTTACTATCACTAGTTCTTGTGCAAAATAGATCCCAAGCTATCTCTCCCCGCTCAAAAAATAATTCTAACCACCCTGAATCGCTTCAGTATACATCCCTTCTTACTAGGAAAAATATAATAATACAAGACATTCTTATATGTCTATCGTACCATACAATACAAGCTATATACACAAACATATATATAGGCTAGTCTCCCTCGCAGGTGACACCTAGAAGGAGTCATTCATAACTTGGTGTCACGAACACCAAAATTTACTATCACTATCCGTAATAGTTCACAACCATTGCTAACCAATCCATACCTAGGAAAAATCACGCTTCCATAACACTCGTCAAAATGAGTAAATCTCATAAAATATTCCCTCTCAGTTTTCACACCTGCTCCGCTACAGATAAGACTAAAGAGAGCCCCGTTACCCCGGGGTAACCATATACTTAATAGTAACACTACTATACACCCACTAAACTCGTCCCCCACGCGAATATAGTGCTAACAAGAATATTGTGACCACTCGTGTCACGAAATTCACCCCATCTATCCGAGGATAAAACTCATACTTCTACTCGCCTATCCACCGGCGACCCAAATGGTTCATGGACATAATATTCTGATCTGACCGAACCAAAATTTCACAATTTTTGTCTCTACTGGGCATTCCACTTCTATCCCCTGCCCCACTGTGGACATAATCAATTATTGTGGTTCCACTTCCACACATAAGACACCTCTCTGTGTCAATCCCCTGCCTCAGGCCCCAATGACCATGTTGGGGTTGTCCCTCTCGCGTACTTGGTAGTCTTGACCCTAAGTGCTACCCCATGTCCCTTAAGCTTCCCTATCCCTATAGGACTCGTTATTAGCCTCGTTGTCCCGGATAAAATCCACCATCAATAGGTAGAAATTTCCTTAATTTAAAACATTAAGATGGCTCCCTTACTAGGTATACCCTTCCGTCGTGCTTCACTAGCAACATTAAATCTCATTTCGTTCTTAGGTTAAACACTATAACCTTATTGGCTCCTGCATCTTAGAAGTGTTAATGTAAGATGGTAAACAAAAGATATTGACGACCTCAACATTAGTCATCCTAGTCGGATTTCCCATCCATTATTGTGTATTCTCACACGGTTCATTATCCATTTGCGGGTTCCTTTATCGTTCTCTGTATCCCGTTCATTGGTTACGAAGTTCACTTATACAATTTATAGTCTCTCTCATGATCAGTTACAATCTTACCCATTTCATAAACTCTGAAATTTCACTCGCAACCTTATTTGCGGATGGACGGTCTTATGGTCACACCGTACCCAAAATTTCTCGATTGACTTCATATTTTCTCCTTCATACGTGGTGGCCGACTCTCTTACCACTACAACACTGCCCCACTAGGCCAAAAATTTCATTCAAAATTTTGTCCTGGGTGCCACTGCACACCATCCTACACAAGTCTTTGGGTTATTTCCTCCCATCGACTTATCGCGCTACTCTTCTACTCAATCCTTATAGATAGCCCTTCCAAAAGGGTCCTTCCACACTTCCCCACCCTTTGCTGACTACGCCGGGTGAGACTGAAATTGTACCACCGTTATCTACAACAGTGCTTTGGGAGACTATGGATTTCAGGTGATTATTCTATCCCTACTGGCCTGAACAACAATCAAGGTGATTCCTGTCACGATCACCATTTCCAGAATACCCTATGTCTCCTATTAAGCATCTCCTCCTGCAATTCTCCCATGGCCCTCGTTGTTCGTCCCAAACAATGTTCGGTATACAAAGCCCAATCGAACTCGGGTATGAATCACCTCACTATAGTTGATAGCAAGAGAACGTAACTCGCATAAGTAGAGGAATACAACAATCCTATCATAAGGCTCTACATCATTGAAGCGTGAAAAGCCGCACAGATCCTAAGGACACTAGATACTGATGCTCTGATACCATTTGTGACACCGCGCCTAATTAAACCCCGAGTGATCTGTCCTAAATTAAATTAGAATAGGTTTCTCAGCTGGTTCATTCTTAGCATCACTGTCGAAAATTTTTAATTACTAACCACCTAAGTGAAATTAGATTGGTGTCAAGTTTTATCTTTCATTAATTCAAAGAAATACTCATGCGGAAATAAATCATTAACAATTACAAGTTAACTGAATCCGACCATCACATAAAGATAAGAAACTGGCCGAATAAACCATCGGCTAAAATACAACACAAATGTAAAGACATATAATAATGGATCTCAATTATCTGAAATAAATACTAAATAACCACCATGAGCAACATGCTCGGATATCTGATAGCAAATCCCTACACTAGGAATAGAAGGAATAAAGGCGCCTGTCCAAATCCTGCAACATATGCTGCAGCAGCGAATCCTTGGAATGAATCAAGCCTGGCGTCCCTGTGACTGGACACCTAAAAGGTTTTGAAAATATTTTATAGGAAGGGTTAGAAGCCAAAGCATTTTGAAAACATTTAGCAGATGATTAACTTGTAGTAATAAAATACCCAGGAATGCGCTTTATATTTTAGTTAGTGTCACACTCCCTTGAGGACAGACTCACCCCTCAACTGATGTGCGCACCTAACATCCTCTTCATATCGCACCTAGTCCTCTACCCCGAAACTAGATACCTGATATAACTCCTATCAAACCGCCCTACTCAATCCCGATTATTTTAAAAGCATGATTTAGAAGTTATTTATCACCTCAATCATCTTCCTTGAAAGACATATAACATTCACTAGTTAAATAAATAAATCACTTTTCTCCATATATTGAAATTTCCCGTATATGATTATTCACCCCATTATGTACGTATAATTATCTTACAACAATCACACATGTTTAATGAGAATATAACCCATACATAATTAATACAATTCACTTCACGTATTTAATGACCCGTATATAACTATTTATCCCATTATGTACGTAGAACCATACTAGAACATTCACACATACGTTGAATATAAATATAACCCATCCTCCGGAGTAATAACTCACCAAATGTATTCTCTAAAGTGATATCACAGTAGGTGTACTCGCATAACCTAGTTACCCCCAAGTCAAAATCGCTCACTAACTTGGCCAAAAACATAAACATAATGGAGGCGGTCATATTCCTTCCCTGAAAGTGAGACAAGCCCCTCACCAATATAACGGACTCTATGACCTGGGGATTTACTCGCCCTACTCCTCAACCTAGGGGATTCACCCACTACACGCAACCTCCCTTGAGAGCACTAGAGTATATGAATTAAATAAATATCTAGTCATTGATATTTAATAACACACACCATATATATATATACACTATCACCACATCATATATGTATAATAATTTGTTCTCGGCATTAGCGTGCACAAAATTCCATAGCACTAGCCTATATTTTACCCAAGTCTATGGTCCGACTCTAATTTAATTAATTTAAACATTAATTAATTCATTGCTTTCCCGAGTATATGGTCCGACTCTAAATTAATTAATTTATCCCTTAATTAATTTATTACCTTGGTGTCACTCAACCAATATACCAGGACTCGCTCACTTGGTCCATATTTCAATATTTTTCGAGTCAATATTACCACTCCAAATTAATCTACTCCTCTAAGTAATCAATTTATCAGCTTGGTATCACTCAACCAATATACCTGGACTCGCTCATGTAGACCGAAATTAAATATCACCCGAGTCAAATCCCCGACTCCAAAATAATTAGTTTTCCTCTATAATTAATTTAAATGAGTAGTGTTATCCTATTACTATACCCAAACTTATTCACCTAATCCGTTATTTTATTTCTTAGAATTTATTTCCCAAAATTCATTCGCAATGTGTCGCACTTGATTCCCCCACCACTCCCAATTATACTCCCTTATAAAATTTAAGAATTAACTCCCATAATTAATTTTTTTTTCTTAATTATGCTAGGGGAATTTGCAACCATAATTTTTACCATATAAATCCCTAAGCCAAACTGTCAAAAAACCTGAAGGATCGATCGATCGACCCCCAACCGTCGATCGATTGATCGAACAAGTGGTCGTCTTCTCCACCTTGATGTTTCCTCCATTAACGAAATTTTCCAATTTCTAACCCTTGGTCTATCCCAAGCTCAATCAACATTGTGACTATATAAGAACATGATCAGGGCCTCTCATAGAACCTCAAACATAAATTAAATTTCATAAATTTCTACCTTTCTGATTTGGGAAAAATCCCGGGTTTTTACTCATTAGGTTTCAATTTCATCTACTTACCCCAAATTCGTCCATAATTTCTACTGGTTTTTTCACATGTAAATCAAATATCCTTACAGAACCATGTCACACCATTAATTCCCACCTTAAATCCCATTTAATTGTTCCTTTCATAAAAACCCCGTTTTGTACCCAATGTACCCAAAACGAATTTCTGATTTCACGTCACAAAAATATGAATTAATTAACATCAATTAATATCATAGCAAGTTAACAACTTGATTTTGGGTTCATTGAGTCTGATCCGTTGGTGTAGAGACAGGCTTGATGATGCACACCCAACTTGGTTGCTTGATTTGTCTCCAAAATATTCCTAATGTATTCACCAATTGCTCCCTCTAGTTTCCTTTCCAACTCTTTGTGGTTTGGATGTGTGTTTTTCTGTCGTTCCACACTCTTAGGTTTAGGTTTAACACACTAATCCCGTTTTTTACTTATGGGCTTAATTAAAATGGCCCAACTATCCCCGTGTGGGCCCGATCATGCCCAAAAATACCCTGTGACTCATTTACCACCCCTACGTATACTTTTTCGACTATCTCTACCCATCCGGACTCAATCGTGCACTCAGAATCGACATCCAAATTAATTTATAAAAATACTTATCTCACACCAAAGTTAGTCTATACCGACTCTTGGCTGAGATAAAAAAATGTCACATCACTAATACACGTTATGACGTAATTAAATTATTACTATTCACTTAGTAATTAAGTTTTCCCAAATATTAACCATTACTCACCGATTAATATTTAAATAAATATTACCATAATTAATTCAATTAAATTACGACACACAAGTAGTTTAAAATTTTCCGAATTAATTAAATATTACATGCATAGAAATACGAGGTGTTACAGTTGAACCCAGGACCTCCCCCTTCCCTCCCTTAACCACCAAATCAAACACTTATTTATTAAATGTATAGTAATCAGAAATATATAACCCACATTTTAAGTCCATCTCGCATTCTCAACTCCTTTCCAACCACCCATGTCCAATAAGTTTTTCTCTGATAACGCGTATGCCCCCAAATTTAGAAAAAAAATAATTTCCTTTATCTGCGGAATACGGATGGTTCAATTAAAGAGAATAATCTTTTCAAGATTCACAATTAAAATATTACAATTTTAATTCTTCCAAAATTAAAATTAAACTTTTCTCAAAAACAAAAATAACGCTTAAAGTTCAATATGAGAAATTTACTTTTAGCCCAAAATTAATTTAACACAAGTCTTAAAATTTACCTACACAATATTTTCAATATTATCAAATTAGGCCAAACCAAATTTAACAAATTAAATTACTGACTTGAATTAAATTAATATTTACCCAAATTAAATTAGCCCCAAATTAAATTTTCCAATTTTATCTTTTTAACTAAGCATGCATCTAATGTGATTTTACAAAAGATAAAATAAACAAACCACTATACCGCGATGTACGAGAAAAACCCACAAAGGTAAAAACCTCAGAAGACTCCTAGCCTTACGTCCACTAAGTACGGACTTAGTCGACATTCTCGGAGTCCAATGGAACCTTGGAATCCACTAATGAAGCTTTTTGGGACAAACCTTCAAGCCGAACTCGAAGTCTTTCTCCGAGTGGGAATGTCGCAGCAAACCAAGTCTTCTTCTTTGTGGTATGTAAAAGCAAACCCAAACAACTCTTTGATTGGTAGAGTAGAACCCTGTGCCAAACAAAAATACAACCAAAGATATATATATATATATATATATATATATATATAAGAACTCGGAATAAATAAACTATTGGGTGTATACTTGGTTTTGTTCTTTGAATAAAATCAATTTGAATAACAACACCAAGGGATTTTTTGTTGGAAGATATTTTCTCTCAAAGAGCCTTTGGAAGTTCTAAAAAAGTCACTCAAAAAGGTTGGTTCCCGTACCTGTTAAATCTGGCAAAAGATAGTGGGGAAAAAGAGTGGAAAAAGTGGGAAAAAATTGCAAATAACTGTTCTCGCAAAATCTCGTTCGAACGACATTTTCGTTCGAATGACATTTCTAACGATAAGATAGTGAGAAATTGAAAATATCGTTCGAACGACCTGGGAATCTCATTCGAATGAGATTCCAGTTCGTTCGAATGACTTGTCAGAAAATAGAAAATTCTTTTTTAAGTCCAAAACTTTTTATGGAAAGTTATAAGATAATATTTTCTGAGTAAACAAAATTCGTTAAAAAATATTTAATAAGATACACCCAATTAAAATATCCAAGGTCCTAAATATACATAATTTCATTTTTACCTTTTGGAGACCTTGGAATAATGAGATGTTGATGACACATAAATGAGGCACAAGAAATCGACAATGATGTTCTCTTGAAAATCAGGCTGCAACGTCTTCAACTTTAACATATCATAGGCTTAATGGATGGTCTAAAACTCTATCCCATGACTCAAGTATTTTTATCCGGAATTGAGCCAACACTACATAAGACTCAATTGGAGACTAGTGTCCTAACATATCTCCCCCTTTGGCTATTTTGGGACAAAAACCAACAAAATCCTACAGGGCCGTCAAGCTCTACTAGACTCAAAAACATCCCACCCAAAAATAAAAATAAGAAGCTTGACTCAAAGACCACTTAGGATAAATAGCTTTGTCGATGAAAGTTGCCACTTAGAAAAATTCCTGCACACTTAAGCAAACTATCAGACGCATAGGGAATATCAAGAATATTAAATGCATGTAAATTAAGTACTCCCCCTAAATTTATTCTCCTTTATAAACTATGATCAACCTAAGAAGATAACGCTCCCCCCCTAAGTTAAATCTCATATACTAAGATATGATTATAATAGGATTAGATACCATTTCTCCCCCTATCATTCTCCCCCTTTTTGTTGAGGAATAGATAAAAGTGATAGAATTTATAAAATACTCATTTCTCCCCCAATATAATTAAGTATGAATTCTCTCACTGAAAACTACACGAGGGATATATATATATATATGGGAAAACAAGTACAATGAAGATGCATAAAGTGTTAAGGACATGAAAGTATATGGGAAACAATAGACAATAACTAATACAAGCAAGAAGTATGGATGCTAACTATGATGCGAACAAAAACGATATCAATTTGAAACATAAGAGACTAAGCATGTGATATCAAACAAACATTTTACAACCAGTTAGATACCAATTATGAATTAAAGCATAGGTGGACTAGCTAAAATGGCAAAGACTCAAAACAAAAACAAAATATCATATATATGTAAACACACTCGATAGAAAATATATGCAAGCACACATATATAGATATAAACACAAAAATGACACAAAATATTATAATATGAGTTTTTCACACTCTTATGGAATAAATGTTTCATATGGAAACGAAAGTGAAGGGGTGTGAACTAGATACTAATGAATTTCAAACTCAATCACTTAAGCATGTTCACGTAGTTCTCATTTGATTGCAAAACTTTATCAACTAAAATTTAGCCTTATGTGACAAGATAAGTTGAACTCTATGAATAAACAAACACAATGCATACAAGCCTAGCATGTTGATGATTCTACAAACCAATAGAGTCATGACAATGAAAGCGCAACTGGGATAAATGAACATTGTGCAAACTATTGATATACTATCCAACTCCCTCAAAATAAGCATATTATTTTTTAATGACTATATCAATCTAAATAAATATAGGCCCTGGCTAAATATTTTTCTTTTCATGTCATATTCTTTTAGGCCTTTGGACCACGTATTTCTTTTAGGTCCATAGCAAAAGGTGGCTTACTCGCAAAGGATAATGTATCCTTTCGGAGCCCTTCCCCGTGCACACACACACACACATACACACACACACACACACACACACACACACATATATATATATATATATATATATATATATATATATATATATATATATATATATATATATCACACAAATCTCACGTGCAACATATTTTAACATGCACTAGTCCTCCTAGGTCACATAATATGTAGATGACTATATTGGTAGGAGAACACCTCACAAAGCTCAAGAATACATGCGAGTTAAAAATCAAAAGAGCTCGTGCATGTGTGTGAGAAGGCATATAAAAGTGAATCCATTAAGCGAGTCAAACTTAAACTACTCCACGTAACCATGATAAAGAACATTTTAAGGATTAAAATTTTAACCTAAAGTTCTAGTCACATGGTAGTGGTATGAAGGATTCAAACACAAACATATGCCACAAAAGGTGTATAAAACCGAAATACACACAAAAATAAAATCTTTTTGAGTTTTTTAAAAATTTTAGCGGAACAAAAATATTTATTCAAAAGAATAAACAAAAATCATTTTTATTTTCATATTATACTCAAAAATGAAAAATAAAATACAAAAGATAAACTTGTCATAATTCTAGCAAAATTTATATAATAAAGCATGGACTTGAATATGACAAATGAACATACAACTAGCAAGGATACAACATTAGGCACGACTAGTGTATGTTAACATGCAAGAAATTGCTCATATGATATAGCAAGAGAGGAGTCATGTGCAAGCATGCTTAAACCATCGAAAATAGGAAATATTGAAAAAGGCATATTTTCCATTTTACAAACATAGAAGGATGTTAAATGCAATAATTTAGCGATCCCGCTCTGATACCACCTGATAACACGTATGCCCCCAAATTTAAAAAAATAATTTCCTTTATATACGGAATACGAATGGTTCAATTAAAGAGAATAACCTTTTCAAGATTCACAATTAAAATATTGTGTGGCAACCCGCCTAATAAAATACCGCGGGATCACTCCTATATCAAATTAAAACAGGAGTCTCATATGGATCATTCTTAGCATCAATGTCGAAAATCCATTTAATTACTAATAACCTATTAGGCCGGTGTCAAAATTTTACTTAACTCCTCTTTTTAACAACTACAAAATTAAAACATCCACACAGTTTGCGTAAATGAAATTGAAATGAAATAAAATAATCGAACACTCGGTCAAAATATACAACCATATCGAATGATGTACTAAAAGAATAAATAAATGCAATTGGGTTATTAACCCGAATGTGTTTACAGTACCTCCTATCTAGATTACAAGAATAGAAGCGTCTATCGAGAACCTGCACGCATCCGCAGCTGCTGCAGCAGACGTCTGACTCGAAAGAAGTGTCATCCAGGCGTCCCTGTGTCTGGACGCCTATATATATATATATATATATATATATATATATATATATATATATATATATATATATATATATATATATATATATATATAAGAAGAAAGGAAAAGTAGATAAACAGGTCAGAGCCCGAGTTTGAAAAATATTTAGCAAGTGCATAAATGCCTTATTTTTTTGAAAAAGGTTTTATCTCATATTTAAGTTTGGTATCGCACTCCCATGAGATACCCCTCACCTCTCTTCTATTAGTGCACACTTAACGCACCCTAACAAAATACCCTAGTCAAGCTATCCCGCCTAACTGGTCTAATTCACCCGTCTACTAGAAACCTATACATCCCAAGTACTAAGGGTTAAAATTCCCTCCATTCTCAACACTGCACTGAGTTCGTGCGTGGGGTGTCTCACGAAGCGAAATCCAAACAAGGAACCCCCCCGATACACTACTACTTGGCAGGGTTAGTGGTAGAGATCCATTAGGCCCGTAATACAAAACTAATGTATGTATATATACTATACAACGACATACATAACATACTTACGTTAATATACATAATTCAATATACATCCGGATAATATCTCCCGGACTGAGGTTTACTTTACATTTATCTACAAAATGTTTACCAATTCTTTTACATTTTAAAACTTTCTATTTCCCTTCTTATATCCAGGAAATATATTTAAAGCAAGCTTTATTATCATAAAAATGCTTTACCGTTTCATAACATCCCAGTTCCCTTCTTACATCCAGGAAATGTAATTAAAAGCCAATTTTATTATCATAAAAATGCTTTTCATAGCATATGCTTCCATTTCCCTTCTTCCATCTAGGAAGTGTTTCCGAAGCCAATTCATTTATCCCATTTCCCTTCTTCCATCCGAGAAATGTATTTAAAGCCAATGCATTATCATGAATTGCTTTAACATATCTAAGACCGTCCCTCCGGGTTTCCCCACTGGACGCACCCCTAAATGGCTATCATCTTCCAGGGCCTATCAAACAAGACAACCTGGGAACCTAACAAATCGTCGGGAGCGGCCATATGCCTGCGGGATAGTCATGACCACACCCAGAATCACCTAACCAGCGCAAAAAATATATAATCGCTCATATGGCCTATAGGACTATATCCACCCTGCATTCATTAGCCAGGGGGCTTCACCATACGCACGCAACTTCCCTTATGATAGCGATTTAGAGAGGTGTGTATCCATAAATTATTATTTATGAAAAATCATTTATCTTTCCATTTTGAAAACATTCATTTTTAAATTTTCAAAAGTCATTTACATCATATCATATATATACTTGAATTACATAGTATATACATATACCATATATTCCTCCTCGAATTTATAGAAATGGCCATATTTGCCAGTCACATCTAACGATGACAAATAATCCCAAAGATTCTCTCAAAGAATAACAATCATGCATTCATATACGCATGATACTAAACCCAAAAGTATTTTCTCACTTTGATAAGTAATAAATACCTCAATGCCCTCTACGGATTTATTGGATATCTCCAATTATACCACTTTACACTAATTGAATATATATCTATATTCTCAATTTCATCCTAATCACCTCATAGGATTTGCCCAACAATAATCGATATAACTATGCTTTCTATACGCATAATTATATAGGCCTAAATGCCCACTGAAATATTCCAGGGAGTATTCTTTCCCGAACATAAACTATGTCCGTTCCTCGGGTTATGCCCTACACCAATCCAAGGCATTCTATTTCATCTAAAGGTTTATTTACCCTGAAAAACCCTCACTTAGGAGCCCCAATATCATAACTAGGATCCTCCCTAAAAATCCCAAATTGTATTTTAACTCGCCATACTCTTAAGGGAAGAAACTATCAATTCTGACCAAAGCGAATCGATTCGCCCCATTTGCGAATCGATTCGGGTGGGCGAATCGATTCAGCCCCCAATCCGAATCGATTCGGAAAGTGTTCTGCAAACAGGTCCTTAATGGTGAATCGATTCGGCCCACTGCAGAAACACATATCCCCTTAGGCGAATCGATTTGTCCTGTTCGAGGGGCACTGTTTGGGAAATTTTTCAATCTCCAAAATACCCAAAACTCAATCCAATCTCCATTTAAATCATAACTTGGATTTATTCCTACAAACCCAAAGTTTTCATATCTCCTCAAGTTCTTTAGAGGTCCTAACACTCCTTTTGATAACCCCTAATATTTATCTCCAATAAGTTATATCCTTAATTTCTAACTAATGATTTCGATCTCGGACAACTTTTCGTAGAAAAATCACTATAAATCCAGAACAAATCAGAAAAATACGCGGTCGGCGCCCACGCAACCGCATCGAAAAGATCTAAATTTTTTTTGACCAGGATCCGAATCAATTCGCATCAAGGCCAAATCAATTTGGAAAGATGCAGGTCATTATTCATCGTCTTCTCCGAGACGGTTTCGGCCATTAAAGCTTCTCCCAAGCTTTTGTCGCCTCACCCAACGTCCTACAACCTCAACCAACTACAAATACACATATATTAAGGGTTCTAAACATCCTAGAACCCTAAACCACCAATTTATTTCGATTAATTTCTAAGTTTCTCTAATTATGAAATTATAGGGGTTTATTCGTTTTAACTCCCGAAAACCCACTTTATCGACGAAAACCCAACCCAAAATCTTTACGGTTTGTTAATACCAGAATACGGTATGAGATTTATGCAAAAAGTAAATAAAGCAAGTAAACACTTGCCTCATGGATAAAATCCGACGATCCCTAGTCGAGTCCAACGGAGTTTGGCCCGAGATCTCCATCTCTCTCCTCTTTCTTCCTTCCTCTCTCTCTTCTCTCTCTTTTCTTTCTCTTTTCTTTCTCTTTTCTCCATCTCTCCCTCTTTATAAAGGAAGAAAAAGGGTTTAACCTCTTAAAACCCAAAAACGACTCGTTTACTCAATTACGAGCCCTTTTTGACTCTAAAATTCTCTGAAACTCATTTTCGATAATCGGGCACTCTTTTCCGACTATCTCGGACTCACGGCACAGTCAAAATTCCCATCTGATGTACTTGACCACAAATCACTATTCTAACCCATAAAACTTAATGCGGGTTTTCTATTAAAAATCTTACCTTCAGTCGCTTTACTCAACGGCGATGCATAATTAAAATACTTAGACCTATTTAATCCCAAAAGTAACCACAACACCCATCGAAAATCATTAAATCCTCAAAAATCCCAGAAATCACTATTCCGGGAAAATTCTCCAAATTTCCATTTATACCAAAATATGGAATTTAATTGTCTCCAAAAGGACGAGTTGTTACATATTACAATTTTAATTCTTCCAAAACTAAAATTAAACTTTTCTAAAAAACATAAATAACGCTTAAAGTTAAATATGATAAATTTACTTTTAGCCCAAAATAAATTTAACACAAGTCCTAAAATTTGCCAATACAATATTTTCATTATTACCAAATTACGCCAAACCAAATTAAATTATTGACTTGAATTAAATTAATATTTACCCAAATTAAATTAGCACGAAATTAAATATTCCAATTTTATCTTTTTAACTAAGCATGCATCTAACGTGATTTTGCAAAAGATAAAATAAACAAACCACTACGCCGTAGTGTACGAGGAAAACCCACAACGGGAAAAATCTCGGACGACCCCTAGCCTTAAGTCCACTAAGTACGGAATTAAAATTACAAGACTGATGACTTACTACACTCGACTCAACTCCTTCAAGCCCCGACGCGTCTTCTTACAACCACCTTTGCCTAGTCGACAATCCCGGACTCCATTGGAACCTTGAAATGCACCAATGAAGCTTTTTGGGACAAGCTGTTAACCCGCACCCAAAGCCTTTCTCCGAATGGGAACGCCGCAAAAAATCAAGTCTTCTTCTTTGTGGGATGTAGAAGCAAACCCAAACAAATCTTTGATCGGTAGAGTAGAACCTGGTGCCAAACAAAACTCCAAGCAAAGATATATATATATATATATATATATATATATATATATATATATATATATATATATAAAGAACTTGGAATAAAAAAACTATTGGGTGTATACTTGGTTTTGTTCTTTGAATAAAATCAATTTGAATAATAAACACCAAGGGACTTTTTGTTGGAAGATATTTGCTCTCAAGGAGCCTTTGGAAGTTTTAAAAAAGTCACTCAAAAAGGTTGATTCCCGCACCGATTAAATCTGGCAAAATATAATGGAGAAAAAGAGTGGAAAAAGTGGGAAAAACTTGCCAATAAATGTTCCCGCCAAATCTCATTCAAAAGACATTTTCATTGCAACGACATTTCTAACGATAAGACAGTGAGAAATTGAAAATCTTGTTAGAAGTCTCATTCGAACAACCTGGGAATCTCATTCGAACGAGATTCCAGTTCGTTCGAACAACTTGTCAGAAAATAGATTTTTTTTCAAGCCCAAAACTTTTTATGGAAAGTTATAAGATAATATTTTATGAGTAAACAAAAGTCATTAAAAATATTTAATAAGATACACCCAATTAAAATATCCAAGGTCTTAAATATACATAATTTCATTAATACCTTTTGGAGACCTTGGAACAATGAGATGTTGATGACACATAAACGAGGCATAATAAATCGACAATGATGTTCTCTTGAAAAGCAGTCGCAACGTCTTCAACTTTAACATGTCATAGGCTTGATGGATGGTCTATAACTCTATCATGCGACTCAAATATTTTTTTCTAGAATTGAGCCAACACTACATAAGACTCAATTGGATACTTATGTCCTAACATTCTCTTTTCAAAAGCATTCTTGTTTTTTTGCCCAAGTTTTCAGCATTAAAAAAACCAAGATTCCTATTTAATATTTTCCACCAATAACGTGTTATTCCCATTTTAGCCCCAACTATATTTTCCTTACCTATAAAAGGTTCCTTCCCCCATACAAAAAAATACATTTTCTCAATGTTAGACACCCAACTTTAGAGTTAGGGACCCCCTCTTAGTTTCAGTAATTTTTTTTAAAGCGTTATTAATTTAGTATTTTTAAGTGATTTACGAGGTTATAATATGAAGATTGAGTGACACATTCAAATATTCAATCTAAATTATTCTTATTTTATTCAAGTAAGTGTTATATTTTTTATCATTTTTTCTCATACACTATTTTATTTAATTACTTAAACTTGTTTTCTAGTTGATTAAATGAGGTTAAGAGTAACGAACTCACCTTGGGTATATAGTTGATTTGTTATGGTATGATGGAGTAAAATTATTTTGATAGGTTAATCGTTCTCAATTTTAAACCTAGGAACCTTAAAGGGCTATATGACGTATGCACCATATTTTCTATCATGTGTGTGCAATTTTGGAAATCTTTTTTATTCCAAACTCATATTTATACTTTTATCAAATATGGAGAGTGACACTTTGGATTTAAATGAGCAATAATCATATTTCAAACTTGTCTGACCATATAATCATTTATGATATGTATTTTGAGGTGAGAGGTTTAATTCTCAATCTATAGTTTTCATATTTATTGCCATGATTAGTTGTAATATAAAATATTTTAAAAATAAAATTCATCTTTTACACTTTTTTTAGAAGTAATAATTCAATTAAATTTTAAATGACGTTCTTGGGGGATTTAAAACCTTATGCATGACTATGCTTATAAACTAAGTGTAGTAAAATGAGGTGATAAATCACCAACGACGGTGTTCTTATACGACCACTCGGTTTTCGCTCTTATCAAAATCGCATCATTGTTGGGGAAAATTTTATTTCTTTATTGAGATGTACATATTTTTGTATATATTATTTTTTTTTATTTTTTTTATATGCACTCTAACCATTGAGATCTAAGAAACATTATAAACAAAGAAAACAATTGAAGTACACGTGCTTGTGAAATTCTCAAAAAGCAAACTTATTGTATCTATATCTTCATTTAATTCTTTAAATAGTAATAATAGTTTTGGTAATGGTTCAAAACTTTATTATAATAATATTTTTTTAAGTTTTCCACCACCGATGTCTTTCGGTGAATATTTATGAAATTTTGAAAATCAATCTTTAGAACTTTTGAAAATAATTATTATGATAATGGGTCATAAATTTTTTTAATAAATTAGTGAATTTTTTTTATAATAATAGTTTTACAAACTATTATAATTATAATTTTCAAAATTGTTGTAATGAAAATTTTGCTGCTAGTTACAATAATGACGTCCCAATTCCTGATAATGAAGAATTTGCCCCCAAATTGATGTTTTTGGTGATTACTTGCAAATTCATCAAAATACAAGAATCGAACATCATTCTTGCAAAATTTTAAATAGATAATGTTTTGAATGAAATGAGGAATCCGAGGATCTTAATCAAAGATCGACCTCTGTGGAATAAAACATATCCCTAATGATCCAAGACCTAAAGAACATGGAAACTTTCCTCACGGAGTTACTTCCAATCTTAGAAATATTTAAAAAATGATGATGTTATTTGATTAGTGGCACCTTTAAATGAATTTAACTCTTCTTCCAAAAATATAACCATTTTGATAACCTCAGTTCCATCTAAATTATTTTGAAAAGATCAATATAATAAAAATGACTCTAATTCTTGTGAAATTCAACCAACACTTGATGAATTTATAGGAATTGAATTTATTTTATCACCACTTTTCGAATCGTTAGAACTACCACAAGAATTAGATAAAAGTCTTGATGATTTTGATTCAATTCTTATTGAGGAATGCTTACTTGAAATGTTTTATATGATGGAAATTTTTTTAACATGTGACCTACCCCCCCCTTCAATTGGAAAAATCATGGGGAGATCAAGTTAATTTTCATGGAACTGATTTGTTTTTTCAACCGAGAGACACCAAGCATATTCCTCTCGATTGTACTACCCCTCTATATCCAAACTACCCATCATCCAAATAAAATATTTATTCCAAAATTTGTGATGGTTCAATTTTTTTCCCAAGGCATGTCTCCCGTTGCATAAACATAACTACTATTTTTCAAGAGGCTTGAAACATCGTGGAAGTCCACCATTGACCCCACAATCTTAACATGTTTTTCGGGTGAACCCTCATAAATTTCGCTTTCTAGTTTATGGTAAATTAGAGGCTAATATTTGTTTTTTATTTTTTGTACCTATATTCAAAAGGAATAAAAAGATCTTTGTTTCGTTTTGATTGATTCTTACATTTTTTTCAGGTTTATTGAATTTGATTTTTGGGGATCTCCCCATATTGGATAATATCTCTCTATCACTTTAATTGAATATTATTTTTAAAAAATATTGAGGACAATGTAATGTCTTAGTTGGGGGTGTCATTATGTATTTTCATATATCATGTTCATGTTCATGTTCATTTTCTATTATTATGGCAAAACATAGACCATCCCATATGGTAGGGAAAAGGGTCAGCCTCGTTATATTAATTATGCTTGCCACATGTATCCCTCTGCTCGACCTAGCGATCTGCCTGTTAACTTCACAATTGTCTTATGGAATTAACTTTCCCACCTTATTGACCAAGTCGTTGTCATTCCAGTACTTGACTATACACATAAGGAAGACCCACTAGCCATACTCGTGCCACCTGAGCACGTGGTAAACATGCATTTTCGCCCGCTCCGTTTGAGCTGTAACTGAATCATCAATACATATCATATCATGTGTAAATGATGTAACTGCCCGACCTATAAAGACAGTTCACATGTCCCTCAATATTTCCAGCTAAGTGTAATACCTCGTCATCTTATTGATTTTATTTAATGGGATTAATTAAATTTAATGGGATTATTATTTGGAAATTAATCCAAATTTAAATACTAGCGAGACGATAGTTGGTATTTGATTACGATAATAATGTTAAATATTACTGAGTGAATATGGTAATATATGATTATTGAATTTATTAAAATTATCGAGAGTAATAAATACGACAATTCAGAAATTAAGTTGGGACGCGCGTGTCAGTCTCGTTAGGAATCATTTTAAATAGTTTAAAGGTAAATTATATTTATGTCATCCGTATGCTCATTTTGAGTGTGCCAACGTGTCCAGAAGGGTCGAAATAGTCAGAAAACACTAGTCGGGGGTTTAGTTTGGGTCCCGAGGTATTTTTAGGCCTAACCGGTAACTCGGGAGGGTATTTTAGTCATTTTCATTTTTAGGGAATATTAACCCACAAAATTTAGGCTTTATTTATCACCCAACCTTAGGGCCATTATCTGCCAAAATTAAGTAGTGGGTAAGTGAGAAGAGAGGATAAGTTCCAAGTGAGTTTCCAATGCCATAACCACCACACACCACCACTATCGCCGAATTTGTGACCGGAGAGAGGAAGAGAACCAACCCTTATTGTCATCAGAGGATCAGAACATTGAATTTCCAGGCAAATGTTTTAATTCATTAAGATTCAACAAATAATTTTTCCATGATAGTGTAGGATTTGATGACAACCATGAAACTATTGAAACTCATGAAACTTGGAGATTAAACCTTAATTCGGGGTAGGATTGATATGTAGTTTGAATCTAGAAGTATCTCTTTAACGAAATCATAAACCATGCATAGTTAAATTACGAATTTATGAGGAGATTTATGATGATTATTGAAGAAAATGGAAAATAGGGTTTTCATGATAATAGGATGATTTGATCCAAGAAAAGTTTAATTGATGATGTTTTAAGAATTCTCGAGCGTTAAGAATCATGTATTTTGGTTGTATGATTACCCAATACGGTTACTTTAGGATTTAACATCTTGTAATGAAGAATTGGGACAAAACTAGGACTGAAAATGAAGAAATCCAAGACATGCACCTGCTTGATCGATCGATCGGCATTCATAGTTCGATCGATCGACTAGGATCGATCGATCAACATTCATAGGTCGATCGATCGACCTCCCTAGAAACCGTGACCTTTTTTTCCCTTTTTGGATTTAAGCGATTCCAGCCATTGAAAGTTCTAGGTGAGGATTATGTGAATACATTAGGACTTTAGGGAGACCAATAGGGATGTAATTGAAGGCCGGAACATATTAGAATTGGTTTGAAATGTAGTGTTGAACTTACGACTGTCCGACGAGTAATTTACCATTATAAAATGTGAGAGCACGACTTAAGTTGTTATGAGTGATAAGTTAGGGTTTGTGACAAAAATATGGACCTCGGAGTACTGAATTGAGATGTGGGATACGTAGAAGACTTAGTAACCTTTTCGAGATAGGTTTAAGTACTCGAAACGATACGACGTGAGATTTATTGGCAAAACGTATTATATATAAGTTGGAATGATAATGATGTACGAAGAAGGCTGAGGGTATAGGGCTGAAAATATACCTTTAATAATATAATTACCTAAGTTGCGTGAATACTTAGTATATGGATTATTGTTTGTATGACATACCTTCCATACTTGCTATTACGGGAGGTTGGTTTTCGAAATAAGACAATGTGATCTTTGTGTGCCTACGGAGGGATTTAGATTGGTACCTTAAGGACATAGGGTTGTGAATGACTTATTTATGAGTTGATAAGTTAGCTGACCATGGGAGCGTAGGTATGTTCATGACCCGTGGGTATGTGAACTATGTTCGCCTCCAATATGTGTGATTTTATTTATTGAAACAGTTCCTGAGCGATTCTAAATGCGTAGTCCTTACGTACGTGATGTATCGAGATTCGATAGCAGAGTATGTTGGCACCGAAGCTTAGCCTATGGGTTCCATATTGTATATATAAGTTGAGAATGTTATACTTGTACTTGTAACTGGCTCACTGTTAAATTTGTGAATACAAATAATTGAGATATTTGAATGGGATTAAAAATGTGAGAATTTATATCATAATTGATGTAATAATCTGATTAATGTGAGGGTGTGTTATACACGGAATATATTAGAACGCTACGAGTAGAATCACAGACTAGTTAGTTAGCAGCATAACTAGGATGGGTCAAGGGTATACGTTGGGCGTTCACATTAGTTGAAGGGTGAAGAACTCATGTGAGAGCATGTGACTAACATGTATAACATATTTACTGTTTAATGCAATTAAACACTTGCTATATTTTTAAACTATTTTCACCTCGGGATCTGACCCGTTTGCTTTCAAATCTATTTTTCTTGTAAAACCTTTTTAGGTGCCCAGCCACAGGGATGCCAAACATAGGAGTTCCATTGCATTGACTTGCAGTAGCTGCTGTGGAAGTTATAAGATCTTGGTATTAGATGCCTCCATATTCTACACGTGATTCTATTCATGGTTATTTATCTGATAGGGCATGTCACCATTTCCATTTAGAGACAACATTCTCAGACCTTTAGTTTTATTTCAGTTTTGGATTTATGTATTATATTCAGACTTTTGTATTGTCATTTATTCAGTATTTGGGTTATTCAGGGGAGTGTTACTCCAGACTCGTTTTATTTATTCCATTATTATTATGTTGTGGTTATGATGTGGATGTTGTATGGTTAGCTTAATTTAATTGGTTTCATGTTAATTTAATTTAATAAAATTTGGCAACTCACTTTTTAAATATTAGGTGGCTAGTAATTGTTTACAATGTTTTCGATAGTGATGCTATGAACTGAACCAATTTGATATTTGTATTAATTTAAATAAAGGAGTATCTACCCGATATTTAATTAGTCGGGGTATCACACTAAGTAATTATAAATAGCACGAGAACCTATAAAGATAGAAGACTGAAGTCATCTCTCCTGTGCAAACCCTAAATTTGTACCCATACATAATAACTCATAATTCCATCATAGCACCTGTGGATGTAGGTACCATTTCTAGATCGAACCACATAATTCATGTCTCCTCTCATTGTATATCATCTCCATTCTCTATTTTCATTTATTATCTATTTGTTATTATTTATTACCATTAAATCCCCAACTAAGGCAAAAATTACCTAAACTAATTTTAGACGATAACATATATATAAATAAAAAATAATTAATTATTTAAGTGATTATTGGCAGATGTTTCTCCGTAAAACCAATGCCAATCATTATATATATATATATATATATTTCTTTTTTTTTAGGTTTTTTGCCTAAATTTTTTATTTTTATATATTTTACTTTCTAGTTACCTCATTATTTTAATAAAAATAAAAATTAAACATATCTAGGGATTGACTTTCCTAAATAGTTCTTTAGTATATTTACCATCACTATTATGCTTTAATGATTTATATGATTCATGTATTGATACTTTATATACAACACGATCTATACTTGCGTAATTGCTAAAACATAAATGACTAGGTAAATTAAAAGATACATAGGTATACTTGTCATGTGAGCTTTGTGTTCTCTTTCCTATTCTGAGTGATGTATACATTTATTCATTATTCTTTTGGAAAATATTTTAATTCGTTGGTAATCTCAATATCCTTATTTTGACTGTCAACTAAAGAATGGTGATATGATCTTTTTACGTAACAAAATTCGAAAAGTATGTTTAACCTCACTTTTGATCAAAGGCAATTCTTTTCAATCATTTCATCCGCGTCACCACCTTGAAAATAAATTCAATAAGAAATTCAAAGTGAAATAAGGACTAGATGAAAATCAAGGAAGAGGAGAAAAGAGAGAAAATAAAAGAAAAATTAGAATAAAGGAATTCAAAAAGATCTAATAATTTAAAAGAAAATAAAAGAAAATAAGAAGTAACTCTTCAAAGTTTACCCCTTCTTCAAAATAAAAAATCATTTTTTGGTGTTAACTACAAACATCCGTTCATACATTTTCCATCCTGAAAAATTCTTAAAAATAAAGAGGATAACTTAAAAATTGAAAAGATTACCTTATTACATTCTTTAGGATACAGTATCCGTTCATGAGATTACGTTTTATCATTTTATATAAACATCTTTCATCAATGACATATGCAAGAATTTTTTTGCAATTATGTTTACTTTGAATGCCTACATTCCCCAAGTGACTTATACCGATCAAGAGTGCCTTTATTTTTTTAGTGTAATCATCAGTGAGAAGTGAACTAGTGCGCTTCATTATAAACATTCAGGTCATTAAATGTTATATACAATTTCACTTGTAAATTTTGTGATGCACACTACATACACTGTCAATATTTAAAACTCGTGAATTTCCTTAATATAATGGATATAGTAAATAAACTATTGGAGAAAGATATTGCCATTTACTTGTTAAAACCCAAGATTGTGGATGATTTTTTTTAGAAAATGGGTAACTATTTTGAGAAAAATATGATGTTTGTGAGTATCATCTCTACAAAATTTCACAAGGAAAAAATCGTCGAATAGGGTAAACTAGGGGTTTGATGTCTTGTTGCATAAGATATATTCAACCGTACACCCCACGAAAGTGAATCTCTATTCTTTTTATAGTTCATGAATAAAATAGCGAATTTGAAAGGAAAATGTTTTTTACTATGTTGCTAAGTTAGCAACACGTTAGATGGGGGTGATTAGTGTCAAATATTGTATTTTATTACCTCATTTTATATCTGTATTACAATCACGTGCTTGTTATATCCCACTATTTATATTCCAATTCTCTATAACCTTGATTTTTATGAATAATCACTTTTTCAAGGTCCATTTGAGTATTTATAGGGTTTGGAAATTTAAAGGTGAAGTTTGGAATCATTGAAAGCAAGAAACATCCATAAATGCACTTTTAGGGGGAAATGATAATTTTATAAAGGCGATACAGGACTCGGACTCTTCACGAATATTGTCAGCCTCAAGAAAAGGGACATCTGGGCTCAAGTGGTGGACCAATCCAATCTCAAATGAAGAAATTATAAAGAGTCAAAGTTTAAAATCAGGAAAAGTAAAAAGTCAAAGCTTTGTCTCAATGAAAAAGTCAAACTTTATAACCTGAACCTTGTTGAAAATTTATTGATCTCGAAACAAGGAACATATCAGTTTAAACGAGACACGAATCTGAGGTGAAAAAAAAAGTTAAAAGCTTTGGGTGAGAAATGTAATTATGGAAAATAGGTTAAGCAAATCGTGACACGATATAGTGCCACATCATGCCATGTGGAACTAGGAGCTCATGCCAAGTGGAACCTAGGGATCATAACACATGGCACCGTAGGATCATGACACGTGGAATCACAGGATCATAAAACATGGCACCATCAGATAATAAAAAGTGGCATTGTTGTTTATTCTTAAAATTGAAAATTCAATAATGAAGCCCATCTGGGCTCAAACCTAACCTCCCACAAGCTTTGATAATAAGCGTTAATCCAATTATTATATTATATTTGTTAAACATCCCATGAACCAAAGAGAATTGTATAGAATCAATCCTAAGCATGGAAAAGACCTTGGCCCTGGACGAACAGATACCAAGGAAGGATCTCGGCTCAGCAAAGAGGTCGACATCCTTTCCACCTAGGCGGACTGGGCTGATGCCAACAAGGTTGACGTATAGACTGTAACATTAGTAACGCTGTTAAAGGCTAACTAACACCATGTGTATGGAATCATAGATAGTTACCATGTGTAGAACATTCCCTAATGGGTAAAAGATCAAACTATTACATGTCTTATGGGTGCTCCATTCACAAGATGCTCTAACTTGGCTCATACAGGTCGAACAGACATTCCTTCTTATTCATTCACTATAAAAGGTGTAGGAGGGTAGTGAGACTGGGGTATATGAATAACTGGAAAGGGTGAGCCGTGACCCACTCCAATGGACACTGCCTGCAAGGTCTTCAAGGTCTTCTGGTTCAACTTCTTAAGAAACTTTCTCCTTCTGGTAACAATGGCACTCAAGCTTCAACTCACTCCCTGCAAGAAGATGAACTTTCACAGCAAAAATAGTAATTTTCTCAAGAGAAACACCTGAGAATGATGGCTGTCAGGGGGGAGTGAAGGAACAAGGCACTAAGCACTAAGAGAATGAGTAGGGAGAGAATACTAGGTAGGTCTGGTGATATTTTAGCAGAGTAACAATGCAATTTCAATTGTCTGTTTATTAACCTTGCCCAGAGGTCTATTTATACTAGGGCATTAGGGATGAGTTGGTATTTTTGGGTGCCAAAATTGAGAGGGTTAGTGGGGAACAATACCTGAAGTGTACCATTTGTCCCTGCAGGCAGCCATGCCTGTCCCCTCCTGCAGGCGCCACCTGGCGCCAACCAAAGTCAAAAAGCACATATGTCTCCTAATAAAGACAAGATATCTGATTTGGTAATTATCTTTTGAAACGGTAACTTGAGGTGTAATTTTGTGTATCTTGAGAAATGAGGCCTTAAGGACCCATCTCTTCTAAAATTATTGCTTTTCTTGAGAGGGACCTTGAGGACCCCCTCTTCTGGAAAAGTTATTTTTTTATAAAGAGTTTATTTCTTGTGAGTAGCCAGCTCTTTGGCTGCTCACTTCACTTGTGACCAAGTGTGAAGTGTGTGTAGTCTTGCGTGACTTCTGGGTCTTCCTACTAGTATTCTCTCAATCCTATAGTGCTAAGTGGTTGAGTTTGCTCAACATACCTTGTCCCTTAGCCGCCAAGAGAAAACTCCCAAGAGGTCCCAACTAGCCTACTTGAGCCCTACTTGCTCAACTAGGCAACCTGTACAAGAAAGAAAAGTGTTAATACTGTTGTTCTTTTTAAAGAATGACGTTTCATGATGAGGAGTTGCTCATGGTAGCCACTTCCTCATCATGGCCACCCTGGGTGGGTTCCTTCTCAATATGAGTTTCTGCCGGGACCCTTGTGGTGGCACTTTTTGGATAACATTTTGCCAGTGACCCTTGCGGTGTCACCCTTCGCATGACATTTTTGCGGTGACCCTTGCGGTGGCCCTTATCAATCTTGGACTTCTGCAGTGTCCTTTACGGGGAACCTCTCGAATGTCATTGCTTCAGTGACCCTTGCAGTGGAACTTCTCAATCTTGGACTTCTGCGGCGGACATACGGGGCACCTCTTGAATGTCATTGCTGCAGTGACCCTTGCAGTGGCACTTCTCAATCTTGGACTTCTGCAGTGTCCCTTGCGGGGCACCTCTCGAATGTCATTGCTGCAGTGACCCTTGCGGTGGCACTTCTCAATCTTGGACTTCTGCAGTGTCCCTTACGGGGCACGTCTCGAATGTCATTACTGCAGTGACCCTTGCAGTGGAACTTCTCAATCTTGGACTTCTGCGGTGGCCCATGCGGGGCACCTCTCGAATGTCATTGCTGCAGTGACCCTTGCAGTGGCACTTCTCAATCTTGGACTTCTGCGGTGGCCCTTGCGGGACACCTCTCGGATGTCATTGCTTCAGTGACCCTTGCAGTGGCACTTCTCAATATTTGACTTCTATGGTGTCCCTTGCGGGGCACCTCTCGAATGTCATTGCTGTAGTGACCCTTGCAGTAGCACTTCTCAATCTTGGACTTCTGCGGTGGCCCTTGCGGGGCACCTCTCGAATGTCATTACTGCAGTGACCCTTGCAGTGGCACTTCTTAATCTTGGACTTCTGCGATGGCCCTTGCGGGGCACCTATCGAATGTCATTGCTGCAGTGACCCTTGTAGTGGCACTTCTCAATCTTGGACTTCTGCGGTGGCCCTTGCGGGGCACCTCTCGAATGTCATCGCTGCAGTGACCCTTGCAGTGGCACTTCTCAATCATGGACTTCTGCAGTGACCCTTGCGGGGCACCTCTCGAATGTCCTTAATAAAAAAAGGAGTTTTTATTTTATTTACTTTTTTTTATAGGTAGGCACCCTTCTACATTATCCCCCCGTGCAAAGTTTTTTGGGTTGGGTAGACCAATAAAATTTTGTACGCCATAAAATCAATTTCAACAATTATATATATATATATATTTTTTTTGAGGGACCCTAGGATCATTAATTGTGGTGTCCCTTTATCCGAGGTTTTTTAATTTTTTGAGAACCCACGCGTCAATGTGGGAACTATCATCTCATCATTTGGGAAAAAAGGTCATCACCTTTTTTTGCCTTCCGGTACGTTTTCCCACTCTGATGTAAAAAACATAAGACCCTTTTCTTGAGCACTTTCATCATCTTCAAAATCCTCATAGGGTCTTTGGGTTTGTAGTGAGAGAAAGTGAGAGCAAAGGAATTTAAAACACCATAGCCTCTCATCTTTTTGTTCTGGATTTTCGATGCTTCAATAATGGCTTTTAATCCATCAACATTTCTTCAAATGTGCACATCCCTATAGCTCGCTTATCACTTGGCTCGATATCTTCTTCCTTGCCCATTATTTCCATTTGAGAGAAAAAAAGTTTGATTATTTCCCACCTATCTAGGTTTCCTCTCGGTTCATCTACAACCACTTTTGCCGAGGATCTCTCGCCTCTTGGCAGTTCCTCGTCTGTCGCCTCTCGACCGAGATTTTACTGCTGAGGATTTCACGTTATTGGGTTTCTCTGGAGTTCCTCATTATTAGTTTCTTTTTTTTTTGCCACCATTCTCATCATCAGTAGCTGTCGGAATGAGTATTGGGGAATGGGGGTCTTGAAATTTGAGTAATTGCTGGAGGGGTCTCGACGGCTAGAGACTAGTTGAAGGGTCTCGCCCGATTTGTTTGTGGAAAGGGTCTCGCCTAAAATTTTTTTTTGTGGAGGAGGATCTCGCCGGGAAGCGTTTGTAAAGGGGGATCTCGCCCGATCTAGTTTGTGGAGAGGGTCTCGCCCAAAAAAATTTATTCGTGGAGAAGGGTCTCGCCGAGAAGCGTTTGTAAAGGGGGATCTCGCCCCATCTTTTTTTTTCTGGAGAGGGTCTCGACGGGAAGTGTTTCTGAAGAGGGGTCTCGCCCAATCTTTTTGTTTGTGGAGAGGGTCTCGACGGGAAGTGTTTCTGAAGAGGTGTCTCGCCCAATCTTTTTTTATGGAGAGGGTCTCGACGGTTGCAAAGCGGGGTCTCGCCTGGTTCCCCCGCGCTCTTGGGTATCGCGACCAGTGGGTGTGGAACTGGGGGTCTCGACTGATTCTTCTACAACTTTGGGTGTCTCGACCAGCGGTAATGTGGAACTAGGTGTCTCGACTAGTGACTCTATAGGATTGGGGGTCTCGTCCAATTTCAACTCACCCTTGGGTTTTGCATTCGGGGTAGCCCCTCCTGGGGGTTCTGTGGGCAATGTGTTGTTTGATACAGATTTTTAACGAGACACCTTTTGTACTATGGGTTCCTCATCAATGCCACCACTTAGCGTCGCAAGACCCTCTTTATTTGTGGACTCATCGCGGGCAGACTTCATGCTAGGGAGTTACTCGCAATTTTTTTTTTCTGCAGGGGTTGTCACTTCCCCTCTCTATTTGGCGGCGAGGAATACCCGGGGTTCTTCACTTGGGATCTCTACTAGGATTAGTTCTTTTCTTGAGCCGATGGCTCTCGGTAGTTCTTCAGCTACGTCATCCTCTTCTCAGGCATGGAAGGACTATATGCGCATTCGTCAAGGGAGGGATTTTAGTACTTATCGTCGTGATCCTTTTTTTGGTCTGACTGACAACTTCATGGTTTCTCTTACTGAATTTGAGGAAAAATTCTCTAGCACTATTATCGAGCGCTCTCACGTTGGATTAAGTGAATCTGCTGATTCCCTCACTGTTTCTCCAGATTCTATTCTCCGCGTCCGCGTCGACCGCGACGATTTTCCTTATTCTAATATTGACATCATAGCTGCGGGGGGTCCCACCGGAGGAGTGGGCCAGCTGGGTTGACTATGTTCTGGGCATTCCCGATTACGTGACTACTCTTAGGGAGGTGGGTCTTTTTACCACCGTCAGCAGTCTGAAGTCCTGCACCATATCTAAGCATATTTCTTCGCTCAATCTTTTATTGTCTCGATGGAGTATGGAGTCCCACACATTTGTCACGAGCTGGGGTGAATTTACTATCACTCTAGAGGATGTATGTGAATTGTATGCTCTTCCTTTCTTTGGGCAACATGTTTTTTCTGATGACTGCGAGGATTATTTAGAGTAGGAGATGGTGGGGGAGCTACAACCAGCTCTCAGTGAGTGCTGCAAGTATGTAGCTATAAATATAACTGGTCATTCCAAGCATTCCATTGCCAAATGTCAAAGGTACTGGTTTAAGTATTTCGAGCAGTTGCAAAAGGGGGAGACTTCCCGCGCAGTCCCCAAAACCCAGGATGGTCCCAAGCTCCACTCTCCTTCACATTTGGCCTCTTTCTTGGTTACATTTTTAACTCGGTTCCTTCTTCCAGGTAAGCCTGAAGATTCCCCTCTCGAATTTCTTTTTAGATTGGCTGTACGGTTATCACGTGGCAGGTTAGTACCTATGACCGCCTTGACTTTGGGTTCTCTTTACACCTGGATGGACCGAGCACATATAGATGTAGAGAGGTCTTGCGGTCAGTATGATGTTGCTAATTATGCAAATGCCGCTCTCTTGATGGCCTTTTTATTTGATCACTTCCCCCACTTTACTCCAGGGACTTATGCCTGTCATAGCGATGCTGCGCGACTTCTCCGATGGCACAAGAAAATTCTGAAGAGATCTTTGGGAATATTGATTGATGATATTGAGGAGTTTCAGTTTCTGCCTTATACCAAGCGCCCTGGGGGAACTTTCAGCTGGCTTTCTTTCCCTGGCGATGGCGGGACTTTCTATTGCCCTTTAGCAGTGGGGTCTGTTTCCACCTGTCCTCATATTAATGTGGTGACGATGCTCTTACCATGCCTCCTCCCTTCTTGGACCGAGTTAGGTCCGCGTGATGAATCTTATCATTCCGAGAGGGCAAGACGACAATTTGGCTATGATCAGGGCGTTCACATCCCTCCTCTTCCTACCTACAGCGTTCCTTTTGAGGCATTTTCTGAGGCGTGCGCTAACTTCACTCTTCGGGGATTGTTTCGTAGGGTCAGCGGTTTGGGTGGTCTCTATGTGCCTCCCTGCGATTAACATCCTTTGTTTACTTCATTTTGGTTCCTTCTTTGGCAGCGACAGGATCGTCTTATCCGAGAATGTGTAGTTGGTCCCCCTCATGAGACCAACCCAATTAAATATACCAAAGCCCAATTTTTGGCTAGGCGGACGCAGAAAGATCCTTGGTTTCTCAGTACCACTTCCACGCCACCCTTGGAACGGTCCATTCCCATTTTAGTTAAGCCTCTTCTCGATGAGTCACTTCAGCCCCTACCGGCTGAACTTCCTCCTGTGAAGTCTAAAAGCCGATCGAAAAGAAAAGGGAAGGTGAGAACCTCCGCCGCAAGCAAAAGGAAGCACCCCGACACAGATGTATCTAATTTCGTTCATGCTACTACCACTTCTCCTCCCCCTTCTCCTGTGAGGACCCTAGATTCGAAGAAAAAGAAGGGAAATGGTGCTGGCGCGACTGCTTCTTCCCCGGTGGACCAAGGGTCTGATACTGATGATCTTGGGGTGGAGGAGACATATCAAGTTGTGAAAGATAAAGGTTATGGAACCTGTGGCATTACTTCCCAGGAGGGGCGAGTCGCATCTATTACCACTGCAGAAGGTATTGTATCACGACATTATTTACTTAGTGGGACTAGCTCTCTCGGAGTTTCACCTCCTGGATCTCCCTCCCTTCATCGGAAGAGGAACTAGTTGATTATGGGAGCACCCCTTCCTATGACGACCATTGTTCTTCTTCGGGTGATACGGAAGACCTGGGTTTTCATAGCAAAAGCACTACTAACACTTATGCTTTGTTATCAATCTCGAGAGAGTCTTCTAGTGATAATGAGGCATCCCATTCTTCTGGGGGAGTTATCCCCACTACCCGACATCTCCCTTATGGCCAGACTATGCGCCCTGCTGCGGTAAGTGTTCCCCTTCATTGGAAATTTGATGTATACGATTTTATTTCTTCCCCCTCATTATTTCACTTATTAAGGAAAGTATTCTGTCGTATTTTATAGGTCATTTCCCCAGAGGCAAGTAGTTCTCCTCTTCCCCAGCTGTGACTGACGCCATTCTAATGGGAGAGGAACTCCAGGCTTATTTCTTCCCGAGGCCTTTTTAGAGAGATTTGTCATCTCCTTATTTCTTTTACCATCTAATGTAGTTTGCTAATCTTCCAATTATATTTTGGTTGTGTATGCTGGCTTTTCCCTGCAGCTTTCATCTGTGCACCATACCGGCACGAGGATCACTTTCGTGTCATCTCCTTCTGCCCCGGTAGGCCTCGCTATTTTTGTAACTTTCACCGTGCTGCCTTTTTTCTTTACTCCTTCCTTTTATTTAACCACTTACAATGTGAAGGGGGTTGTGCCTTCCGGCATTGTCACTTCATCTTCTCTTTTTTCGACAGTGGGAACTTCAACCGCTGGGTCCCTGGTCACCTCTTTATCTAAGGTATGTATTATTATTTCTTGAATGTTTGTTTCCTTGCGGTAGCAGGTCCTAACGTCTTTTGTATTTTCTTCTCAGGGAAGGACTCTTCCCTTACCTGATGTTACTATCCCTGGTTTGTCCCCTTCGGGGAAGATTTCCATCCCCCGAGTCCTCATATATCTGGACGGTAGGCCCTTGGTTCAGGAAATTTCTTGCGGCCCAATATTTACTGTGGCCTCAACTAGTGAGCCTACACTTCAGGTTAGGCCTTTTCCATTCGAGCATGGAATCTCTTCCCCTCGAGCATGTGATGAATAATATGTTTTCATTCTTTGCAGGCTATCAGCACAGCCCCTGCTGCGTCGACCGTCCTTTTCCGCTCTTCCCCTCTGGATAGGGCCCAGGTATTTTCATATTTGCTTAGTTATAGATTTCTTCTCTATCCGATCTGTACTTATCGTAGCCCTCTTTATCCTTTGTTGCAGTTATCCTTTGGTGTTATTTCGATGGCGACTCCTGCTATCGTCTCTTCAGTAGCCCCTATACACGGGCCCGCTTACCCTATTATCGCGCCCCTTCAGGTAGCTATCTTTGCTGTGCCATTGAGGAATTTCCCTCTCCCCTTATTGATTGAGATATTTTTTATGCAGGAGATAGGTGATTTATTAACTCTTGCCCCTTTTTCTTCTCCGTAGCCTCGCCTGTCCATTGCGACTGCCGTTGCTGAGGTTGTTCTTTCGAAAGCGCCTGAGGTTGAGGTAGCCTATTTAGGAGCATTAGTTACTGAGATATCCCCTTTAGGAGCACCTGAGTCTGGGGCCACCTCTTCAGAAGCACTGGTCGCTGAGACAGCCCCCATAGGAGCATCGGCTAGTGTGGCGGCCCCTGTGGGAGCCCCCGCACCTCCTCCTTTGACCGTTATGGAGAGCGTTATTCAGGTACAGTGTATAAGGGTATACACTTCCCTTATGTCATTTTTTATGCCTTTATTATTTTGTTTAAATTGTACAAGCATTCCCATCTTCACCCTTATTACATTGTTTCTAGGTGAGTGAGGTTGCTCCGACGGCTATGGAGTCCTATGAAGTTGCTCCGATATTTGTGGAGTTAAAGAGTGGGATGGCTGTGAGAGAGGTATTAAACTAGCATACTCCCTCTTTTTACTATTCCTTTCTTTTTTTATTGCGTATATTATGCAAGCATTCTCATCTCACCTTTGTCTCATTGTTTCCAGGTGCATGAGAGTACTCCGATGACTGTGGAGTCTCGCAGTGGGGCAACTGCGAGAGAGGTATTAAACTAGCATACACCCTCTTTTTTACTATTCCCCTATTTTCTTCTTGCGTGTACTGTGCAAGCGTTCACATTTCACCGTTGTCTCATTATTTCTATGTGTATGAGAGTACTCCGATGACTGTGGAGTCTGGCAGTGGGACCACTGCAAGAGAGGTATTAAACTAGCATACCCCCTCTTTTTACTATTACCCTCTTTTGTTCTTTCATATTCTGTGCAAGCGTTCTCATTTTACCTTTGTCTCATTGTTTCCAGGTGCATGAGAGTACTCCGACGACTGTGGAGTCTGGCGGTGGGATGGCTATGGAGAGAGATCATAGTTATGGGGCCACCCCCATGGTTGGTGACGCTGATTCTGGTGGAGAGTCTTCTTTCCTCCCTCGTGAGGTAGGATCTCTCCACTCCGACGACAATGATGAAGTAAAGGATGTTGCGACTATTGCGAGTAGACTATGGAGTGAGGAGTTACCAGGACGATTCAGGACACATGAGTGTCAGCTCTTGGATATCATCTTAGAGCACCATCCCGAGACATTCACTTCTCAGAGTATACTTCAGATTGACAGTCTCATGACCTTCAACCTGAAAGCTCTTGCCAGCCATGTTCGTGAGTTCTTGGCTACCTCCCCTGCTAAGATGACTAGATCTTATATTTCACTATTCTTGGATGCTCTATGCGACTTGCAGAAGTTCTATCATTTCCATTTAGATTGTCTTGATACGGTAGTTCTCCCCTTTCTGAGTGTTTCTTTTCGAAGATGGTGAGATTTCACACTTCCCGACAGTCTAGAGTTGAGCAATGGCAAGCTGAGGCCATGAGAATTCGAAATCAGACCGCATTACTGCAGGTGAAGCTTTCGAGACTCGAGTCTGGCGATGAGGAGGACGAGGATAAATTCATCAGGTTGGAAGAAGAGTTTCTGCGGTAGGCTGGTCCGTCGTATGCCGGCGGCATCGCTCGTGATGATTTATTTTTTATCGTTTCTAGCGGATAGACTACTTCTTGCTTTGTAATGCTCAAAATGTTATGTGTACATCGTTGATCCTTCATGGATGAGACATTTCTTTTCTTCTGCACTTTTCTTTTCCCTTGTTCTCCCTTTATACTGTGGGTGTTTATTTTATATGACTTGCTCTAATTTCTGTGAGCATTTAGTCTACTGATGGCTGCCCCATATGCTTCAGGGTACTTGCATTAATATGAAAAGTTATGTCTATGTATATATATTGTATATATTTTTCAAAAATTCACCTCTTGTAGCTGTGAGGTATTTGCATATTACTGTCTTGGATTGCCCCTTCTGTCTGTGAGGGTATTCTTGCATATTACTACTTGCATTCGTAAAGGCCAGGTTGGGGGGGGGGGGGTGACCCCTGTCCCTTTTCAGAAAGTTTGGTTTTATTGAAAACTATTTGAATTAGCTAGCCCCTAGTCTTTGGGGTCCTTGCTCTATATTCTCTTTAAGAGTTTCACTGTTCTTTGAAATATTAAAGAGGAGGAATTTGACCCCCCTCTATATTTTCTATTAATTTATGTCTGGGGGACTTGATTCTGTATACTTTCTCTTAGGGTGGATTTACCTCCCAAGTTTAGTGAGCAATAGTTCCTAATTTTTGTGTGCTCTCTTCTAACTTAGTAGGGAGTATATATATATTAATATATATACATATAGATGAGTAAACAAATCAAGCATTAATAATGACCAGAAGTGTTGCTATTTCATTTCTTTACTTTTGTGTGCTGTTTACAATGTAGTATTGCTCTAAAAAAAATTACAAAAAAACTTTTCTGGTATAGGAGAAATTCTGAAAATCAATTACAGACATGTAAAACACAAACAAAACTTGTTAGCTGTTACTAAGCATAGTACCTCTTCAGCCACTTGAAGTTGATGGACAAGAGGCAATCACTCTCTGGTTTCGATATTTGGCAGTAGCCCGACTTCCCCACTCCTCTAACGACAAAGGGGCCTTCCCAGTTAGGTTGGAATTTTGATGCCGACATGCTACGGAGATGGTGAGTTGATGCTCGCAGGACTAAATCTCCCACCTGGAACTCTCTAGGCTTGACTAAGTTCTCGTAGGCCCTGGACAATTATTGAGTGAAGACTATAAAATTCTCTCTCGTCTTGTCCCTATGCTCGTCCAACGCCTCCAGGTGCACATGCCTTGGGTCAGGGATGAGCCCATTTCTAAGAGAAATTCTGGCTGAAGGTACCTCCAGCTCCACTGGTAGGATAACTTCAGTCCCGTATACCAAAGAGAATGGAGTAAACCCTGTCGGTTTTCTTTTCGAAGTACGGTAAGCCCATAACACCATAGGTAACTTCTCAACCCACGCCCCCGGCATGTCCTCCAGCATTTTCTTCAAAATGTTTATCAGGGTCTTATTGGTAGCCTCTGCTTGGCCATTGCCCTTTGGGTAGGAGATGGTTGAGCTATTATGCACACTTTTATATTTGTCTGTGAGGAGGGCCATTTCTTTTCATACGAATTGCTTCCCATTATCTATTAAGATTACCTTGGGTATACCGAACCTGCATATGATATACTCCTTTATAAACTGGGTTAGCACTTGGGCAGTGACTCTCCTTAGAGAGATTGCTTCTGCCCATTTGGTATAAAATTCTGTAGCCACAATGATAAAAGTCATGCCGTGAGAGGCCGGGGTGATCTTTCCCACCAGGTCGAACGCCCATGTATGGAAGGGATAAGGAGCTACCAAGATTTGCAGGCTGATAGAAGGAGCGTGCACCATGTTTCCATGGACTTGACACGCTTTACATTTCTTCACATATTCGATGGAGTCAGCCTCCATGGTTGGCCAGTAGTATCCCAGCATCATCAGTTGATCATACAGTTTGGCGCCTCCCATGTGGGAGGGCTCATGAGCTTCTTTCAGCACCCTTTCCACATCCTCTTTGGCTACGCACCTTAGCACCTTCTCATTGTACCCCTTCCTATATAACTCTCCCTCGACCAAATAGAAATGGGCTATCCTTTTTTTAAGGTAAATTTCATCCGTTCTCTCGACGGGCAGCTCCCCATTTTTCAGATATGCTAGGTACGATTGTCTCCAATCTTCGAAAGCTTCCACAAAGTTAGCCTCCGTCGGCTGGTCAAAATTAGCTTGGAACTTTAAACAACTTTTTTTCAAGCGGGTCGCTTTTGCACTCATGGCAGGCCAATAATACCCACCTCGCTGCAGTCGTCTATAAAGGGGAACATCAGTATCTCCACAGTGCTTTTGGTGCATTTCTATTAACCTCTCCTTGGCTTCTTGCTCACCGACACACCTTGCCAGAAACTCCCCAGGACTCTTGAAGTAGAGAGTTCCTTGCAGAACATGATAGTTGTCTAACTATAATATTTTCATTGTCCCTTCTCTAGTTTTAAGTTGCTTCTCTACCAGATGCCTCCAATCTTCTAGCTCATTAGTTGGTAACAAAGATTTTATAGTAGTGGGTACCATTCTCCACCGCACTGTGATGGTTGCTTCTGACTGCTCCATGTCCAGTTTTTGTGCTATGGTGGCGAGCGCGTCAGGGTGCCTGTTCATTGTTCGTGCCTGCCTTTCCACAGTTACTTATAAGAATTGTCCCAGCAGCCTTTGGATGATGTGTCTGTAGGTTGCTAAGTTGGCGTGCTTAAGCACTACACCAAAAACACCAATTTGGCACACCTTGATGTTAAAAATTTGGCACAGTTTAAAACTGTGCCAAATTTTGGCACGGTTTAATGTTAATCTGGCAGACTTTTAAGCAGTGCCAAATTTTGGCACTGTTTAAAAGTGTGCCAAAATTGAGAACACTTTGCTAAAATATAAATATCCTAAAAAAAAAATTACCTCCCCCGATTATTTTTGGTCTCCCGCTCTCTATCCTCTCCCGCTCTCTCTCTCTCTCTCTCTCTCTCTCTCTCTCTCTCTCACGTTCAAGAAATCCACCTAGTTTTTCTCAGCCCGATTCTTCCTGAGACCAACCCACCCACAACCACAAAGCTTACTTCTTATAACCTCTCTATATCCCCGCCTTTGTCCACCGTCAATGGAGATTCGAACCCGATCTCGAAGTGGTACGCCTCCGTCTGGGTATAGGGGACATGTTACAAACCGGGGACATAGTTGAAGAGATAAAGATCGGAAATTTAAGCATCCGGTCCTCATTTAAGAACGGACGGTCCGGTGTTCAGAGGATTTTGCACAACTCGTTTAAGGCCAAGGATACTTCGATTCGTGTACGAGTGAGAAGAGGATCGGACGAGTTTGCTGAGTTGATGGCTTATATTGTGCCAAACGAGTCGGGTGGGAGAAAACAATACATGTTGCGGGGGATTGATGATCCAAACTACGCCGTTGGATTTTTTGATCGGACGGAGGCTGATTGTTTGGCATTGCAAGGTGTGTATGGTTAACTTTTTCGGAGATCTGTTTCGTTACGTTTCTTACGCGTATGTGTGTGATATCATCAAAACACGTGTGTGTGTGTGTGTGTGTGTAAACTGTAATAGATATTGAAATGATCATATATTGTATGCTGCAATACTGAAAAATGTGAAACAAGCTTGGAGCTTCTGTCTCAAATTATTTTTTAAATCTTTGGCTTTCATTTTTATGTAATCTAAAACATCAGAGGTTATAGTTGTATTTTTTCTCTAGTTGTTGATAGACTTCATACTTTGGACTTGTAAGGAAACTCGAATTTGTGAACGGTTGCAAAGAGTTGTAACGATAGGAGCATCAACTGCCATGGAAGTAGTCTCAAACCCTCGAAGCAACCCATATACATGTGAGTGATCAACCGCATATGATGTGCATTATTTTACTCGTGATATAATTTTAATTTTATTATGATTTTCAATTGAGTTAAAATTACACCTCCTAATTTGGTTATCTTAATCAATGATGTTGGGAGGGGGTGTTTAATTGAATCGAGTGAAATTGCTTCTAAAATTTTGAAGTTTTGAGAGCATTATTCTAAGAATTTAAATAGTTCAATTATTTTTTGTGAAAAAAGGTATGTTTTCCACATCTTATATGTTTTAACCTAAAAAAGTATGAAAGTCTAAATTTATGTATCATTTGTGTATGTATTTATTTGGTTTTATAATATTTTTTAACTTTCAAGATGCTCAAAGGTGATGGGAATAAGGGGTGACCACGTGAAGAGTCTTTTGATGTTCGAATCGGATTAGGTAAATCAGTTGTGCTGAATTAGTCATCTATTTCAAAAGCATTATTTATTCTTCGTAATGAAGTTGGCTCTATCGTTGAAACAATTACATGTATCTATGTTTCAATACTGTTCTTACAGTCATTTGTATCTCTATGTATGATGCTATCAATCAACTCCATTTAGTTATTGGAAAATGATGCATCAAAATTTTGTATATTGAATAACAAAATGTCCATCAATTGCAAATACTTGAATTGATGATTAACTTTTGATACATCAATTGCAAATACTGCTTTATTTCACATTTGAATTGATGATTAACTTTTGAATTTGATTAGGTTTGGTTAAATAGGGACTATTAGAGAAATCATAAGAGGAAGATGCTTGCTACACTTGGAGTTTTGGCTAAACATGGAGTATGCGAAGGCTCTCTAATTGGTACGTTGGGCACAATCAAATTTTAGACTCGGATATGGTTTGGATTTGTCAATTTGGGATAATCTTAAAAACTAACTTCTGAAACGCTAATGAATTTGTATGTATCTATGATTTTGTGGGTGTTTAGGAAATTTGGCCGAACAAGAGCACCGAATGGGTTTTCTTGATAAGGCATTGACAATTACAGGGATTGATGATTGGAAATATTAGATCACATTTGAACTGATGAATCTAGCTGAGCACTTTAGTGTTGTAAATGGGTTTTGATTTTTGTGATTGTCTAGTTGAATCTAGGTGAGCACAATTTCATACACGTGTGTGTATAATCATATATGGGTACTGTAATATTAAAGAGTTTGATCCAGTGCTGGGTGGGAATTGAATGCAGGTATTGGGGAGGTTTGGAGATCAAAAGGCCAGCATAGGCTGCTAGTGATTTGTTTGGTTTTGTTTTACAAATGTTCAACTCACGCCAGTTCCATCCAATCTTAATCAAGTTACTACATGTAACTATTATTTAGTACCCATTTATTAACCTTTTAAAATGCAATGAATTATTTCAACTCAACATTTATAGTTTGTCTTTTTCATTCTATATCTGATCATTCCTTTTAAAGTTTGAAAATCACTTCATGGCTTACTTTATGAACTTATTTAGTTAAATTGGTGGAAGGGACTTGCTGGTGGTTTGGTTTTGGAATTTGCTGTTGCTGTTGAGTTTATTTTAAATGTTAAAACATGTTGGATTTAACGAATAAACAAATGAAACTATGTCAAAATTTTCTAAAATCCATAAACATTCTAAATTGATTAAAGGGTGAAAACCCAAACCGGCCCCCAATCGACCCCGTACGAGGCACGAACACCTCGAACGCGACCAATGTAACTTGTAGGAACTGACAGCGTAGTCCCGGGTCTCCCGGTTTGTGAATAGGACAGTAATTTGCAAAAATCACACTTAGTTAAAAATAGGCCGTTAAAGGGTGAAAACCCAAACCGGTCCCCAATCGACCCCGTACGAGGCACGAACACCTCGCACGGAACCAATGTAACTTGTTGGAACTGACAGCGTAGTCCCGGGTCTCTCGGTTTGTGAATAGGATGATAATTTACAAAAATCAACACTTAAACTTAAAAATATGCCGTTAAAGGGTGAAAATCCAAACCAGCCCCCAAACGACCCCGTAGGAGGCACGAACACCTCGCACGGGACCAATGTAACTTGTAGGAACTGACCGTGTAGTCCTGGGTCTCCCAGTTTGAGAGTATGATGATAATTTGCAAAAATCACACTTAGACATAAAAATATGCCGTTAAAGGGTGAAAACCCAAACCAGCCCCCAAACGACCCCGTAGGAGGCATGAACACCTCGCACGGGACCAACGTAACTTGTACGAACTGACCGCATAGTCCCGGGTCTTCCAGTTTGAGAGTATGATGATAAATTGTAAAAATCACACTTAGTTAAAAATATGTCGTTAAAGGGTGAAAACTCAAACCGACCCCCAAACGACCCCGTAGGAGGCACGAACACCTTGCACTGGACCAATGTAACTTGTAGGAACCCACCGCGTAGTCCCGGGTCTCCCAGTTTGAGAGTAAGACGATAATTTTCAAAAATCACTCTTCGAGTTAAAAACAGGCCGTTAAAGGGTGAAAATCCAAATCGGCCCCAATCGACCCCGTAAGAGGCACGAACACCTCGCACGGGACCAATGCAACTTGTAGGAACTGACAGCGTAGTCCCGGGTCTCCCGATTTGTGAATAGGACGATAATAGGAAAATATCAACACTTAAACTTAAAAACATGCCGTTAAAGGTGAAAACCCAAACCAGCCCCCAAACGACCCCGAAGGAGGCACGAACACTTCGCATGGGACCAATGTAACTTGTAGTAACTGACCGCGTAATCCCGCATTTCCCGGTTTGAGAGTATGACAATAATTTGCAAAAATCACACTTAGACTTAAAAACATGCCGCTAAAGGGTGAAAACCCAAACCAGCCCCCAAACGACCCCGTAGGAGGCACGAACACCTCCCACGGGACCAATGTAACTTGTAGGAACTGACCGCGTAGTCAAGGGTCTCCCGTTTTGAGAGTATGACGATAATTTGTAAAAACCACACTTAGTTAAAAACATGCCATTAAAGGGTGAAAACTCAAACCGGCCCCCAAACGACCCCGTAGGAGGCACGAACACCTCGCACGCGACCAATGTAACTTGTAGGAACTCACTGCGTAGTCCCGGGTCTCCCGGTTTGAGAGTATGACGATATTTTGCAAAAATCGCACTTAGAGTTAAAAATAGGCCGTTAAAGGGTAAGAACCCAAACAGGCCCCCAATCAACCCCGTAGGAGGCAGGAGCACCTCGCACGAGACCAATGTAACTTGTAGGAACTGACAGCGTAGTCCTGGGTCTCCCGGTTTGTGAATAGGAAGATAATTGGCAAAAATCAACACTTAAACTTAAAAACATGCCGTTAAAGGGTGAAAACCCAAACTGGCCCCCAAACGACCCCGTAGGAGGCACGAACACCTCGCACGGGACCAATGTAACTTGTAGGAACTGACCGCGTAGTCCCCGGTCTCCCGGTTTGAGAGCATGACGATAATTTGCAAAAATCACACTTAGACTTAAAAACATGCCGTTAAAGGGTGAAAATCCAAATCAGCCCCCAAACGACCCCGTAGTAGGCACGATAACCTCGCACGGGACCAATGTAACTTGCAGGAACTGACCGTGTAGTCACGGGTCTCCCGGTTTGAGAGTATAAGGATAATTTGTAAAAATCACACTTAGTTAAAAACATGCCGTTAAATGGTGAAAATCCAAACCGGCCCCCAAACGATCTCGTAGGAGGTACGAACACCTCGCGGGGGACCAATGTAACTGGTAGAAACTGACCGCGTAGTCCCGGGTCTCTCGATTTGAGAGTATGAGGATAATTTGCAAAAATCAGCACTTAAACTTAAAAACAAGTCGTTAAAGGGTGAAAACCCAAACCAACCCCCAAACGACCCCGTAGGGGGCACGAACACCTCGCACGGGACCAATGTAACTTGTAGGAACTGACCGCATAGTCAAAGGTCTCCCGGTTAGAGAATATGGCGATAATTTGCAAAAATCACACTTAGTGAAAAACAAGCCGTCAAAGGGTGAAAACCAAATCCAAACCACAAATAGCCCCGTAGGAGGCACGAACACCTCGCACGGGACCAATGTAACTTGTAGGAACTGACCGCGTAGTCCCGGATCTCCCAGTCTGAGAATATGACGATAATTTGCAAAAATCACACTTAGTTAAAAACATGCTGTTAAAGGGTGAAAACCCAAACCAACCCCCAAACAACCCCGTAGGAGGCACGAACACCTTGCACGGGACCAATGTAACTTGTAGGTACTCACCGCGTAGTCTCGCGTCTCTCGATTTGAGAGTATGATGATAATTGGCAAAAATCACACTTAGAGTTAAAAACAGACCGTTAAAGGGTGAAAACCTAAACCGGCCCCCAATCGACCCCGTAGGAGGCACGAACACCTCGCACGGGACCAATGTAACTTGAGGAACTGACCGTGTAGTCACGGGTCTCCCGGTTTGAGAGTATAAGGATAAGTTGTAAAAATTACAGTTAGTTAAAAACATGCCGTTAAAGGGTGAAAATCCAAACCGGCCCCCAAACGATCTCGTAGGAGGTACGAACACCTCGCGGGGACCAATGTAACTGGTAGAAACTGACCGCGTAGTCCCGGGTCTCCCGATTTGAGAGTATGAGGATAATTTGCAAAAATCAGCACTTAAACTTAAAAACAAGTCGTTAAAGGGTGAAAACCCAAACCAACCCCCAAACGACCCCGTAGGGGGCACGAACACCTCGCACGGGACCAATGTAACTTATAGGAACTGACCGCATAGTCCCGGGTCTCCCGGTTTGAGAGTATGTCGATAATTTGCAAAAATCAAACTTAGTTAAAAACAAGCCGTCAAAGGGTGAAAACCCAAACCAACCCCCAAACGACCCTGTAGGAGGCACGAACACTTCGCACAGGACCAATGTAACTTATAGGAACTGACCGCGTAGTCCCGGGTCTCCCGATTTGAGAGTATGACGATAATTTGCAAAAATCAGCACTTAAACTTAAAAACAAGCCGTTAAAGGGTGAAAACCCAAACCAACCCCCAAACGACCCCGTAGGGGGCACGAACACCTCGCACGGGACCAATGTAACTTGTAGGAACTGACCGCGTAGTCTCGCATCTCTCGGTTTGAGAGTATGACGATAATTTGCAAAAATCACACTTAGAGTTAAAAAAAGACCATTAAAGGGTGAAAACCTAAACCGGCCCCCAATCGACCCCGTAGGAGGCACGAACACCTCGCACGGGACTAATGTAACTTGCTAGAACTGAAAGCGTAGTCTCGGGTCTCCCGGCTTATGAGTAAGACGATAATTGGCAAAAATCAACACTTAAACTTAAAAACATGCCGTTAAAGGGTGAAATCCCAAACTGGCCCCCAAATGACCCCGTAGGAGGCACGAACACCTCGCACGGGACCAATGTAACTTGTAGGAACTGATCGCGTAGTCCCGGGTCTATCGGTTTGAGAGGATGACGATAATTTGCAAAAATTACACTTAGACTTAAAAACATGCCGTTAAAGGGTAAAAACCCAAATCAGTCCCCAAATGACCCCGTAGTAGGCACGAACACCTCGCACGGGACCAATGTAACTTATAGGAACTGACCGCGTAGTCCCGGGTCTCCCGGTTTGAGAGTACGACGATAATTTGCAAAAATCAGCACTTAAACTTAAAAACAAGCCGTTAAAGGGTGAAAACCCAAACCAACCCCCAAACGACCCCGTAGGAGGCACGAACACCTCGCACGGGACCAATGTAACTTGTAGGAACTCACCGCGTAGTCTCGCGTCTCTCGGTTTGAGAGTATGATGATAATTTGCAAAAATCACACTTAGAGTTAAAAATAGACCGTTAAAGGGTGAAAACCTAAACCGGCCCCCAATCGACCCCATAGGAGGCACGGACACCTCGCACGGGACCAATGTAACTTGTAAGAACTGACAGTGTAGTCTAGGGTCTCCCGGCTTGTGAATAAGATGATAATTGGCAAAAATCAACACTTAAACTTAAAAACATGTCGTTAAAGGGTGAAATCCCAAACTGGCCCCCAAACGACCCCGTAGGAGGCACGAACACCTCGCACGGGACTAATGTAACTTGTAGGAACTGATCGCGTAGTCTCGGGTCTCTCGGTTTGAGAGTATGACAATAATTTGCAAAAATAACACTTAGACTTAAAAACATGACGTTAAAGGGTAAAAACCCAAATCAGCCCCCAAATGACCCCGTAGTAGGCACGAACACCTCGCACGGGACCAATGTAACTTGTAGGAACTGACCGCGTAGTCCCGTGTCTCCCGATTTGAGAGTATGACGATAATTTGTAAAAATAACACTTAGTTAAAAACATGCCGTTAAAGGGTGAAAACCCAAAATGGCCGCCAAACGACCCCGTAGGAGATACGAACACCTCGCACGGGACCAATGTAACTTGTAGGAACTCACCGCGTAGTCCCGGGTCTCCCGATTTGAGAGTATGACAATAATTTGCCAAAATCACGCTTAGACTTAAAAACATGCCGTTAAAGGGTGAAAACCAAAACAAGCTCCCAAACGACCCCGTAGGGGGCACGAACACCTCGTACAGGACCAATATGACTTGCAGGAACTAACGGCGTAGTCCCAGGTCTCTCGGTTTGAGAGTATGATGATAATTTGTGAAAATCACACTTAGTTAAAAACATGCTGTTAAAGGGTGAAAACCCAAACCAACCCCCAAACGACCCCGTAGGAGGCACGAACACCTCGCATGGGACCAATGTAACTTGTAGGAACTCAACGCGTAGTCCCTGATCTCCCGGTTTGAGAATATGGGGATAATTTGCAAAAATCAACACTTAAACTTAAAAATAAGCCGTTAAAGGGTGAAAACCCAAACCAACCACCAAATGACCCCGTAGGGGGCACGAACACCTCGCACGGGACCAATGTAACTTGTAGGAGCTGACCGCGTAGTCCCGGGACTCCCGGTTTGAGAGTATGTCGATAATTTGCAAAAATCACACTTAGTTAAAAATAAGCCGTCAAAGGGTGAAAACCCAAACCAACCCCCAAACGACCCTGTAGGAGGCACGAACACTTCGCACGGGACCAATGTAACTTATAGGAACTGACCGCGTAGTCCCGGGTCTCCCGATTTGAAAGTATGACGATAATTTGCAAAAATCAGCACTTAAACTTAAAAACAAGCCGTTAAAGGGTGAAAACCCAAACCAACCCCCAAACGACCCCGTAGGGGGCACGAACACCTCGCACGGGACCAATGTAACTTGTAGGAACTGACCGCTTAGTCTCGCGTCTCTCGGTTTGAGAGTATGATGATAATTTCCAAAAATCACACTTAGAGTTAAAAACAGACCGTTAAAGGGTGAAAACCTAAACCGGCCCCCAATCGACCCCGTAGGAGGCACAAACACCTCGCACGGGACCAATGTAACTTGTAAGAACTGACAGCATAGTTTCGGGTCTCCCGGCTTGTCAGTAAGACGATAATTGGCAAAAATTAACACTTAAACTTAAAAACATGCCGTTAAAGGGTGAAATCCCAAACTGGTCCCCAAACGACCCCGTAGGAGGCACGAACACCTCGCACGGGACCAATGTAACTTGTAGAAACTGATCGCGTAGTCCCGGGTCTCTCGGTTTGAGAGTATGATGATAATTTGCAAAAATAACACTTAGACTTAAAAACATGCCATTAAAGGGTAAAAACCCAAATCAGCCCCCAAATGACCCCGTAGTAGGCACGAACACCTCGCACGGGACCAATGTAACTTGTAGGAACTGACCGCGTAGTCCCGGGTCTCCCAGTTTGAGAGTATGAAGAGAATTTGTAAAAATCACACTTAGTTAAAAACATGCCGTTAAAGGGTGAAAACCCAAACTGGCCTCCAAACGACCCCGTAGGAGATACGAACACCTCGCACGGGTTCAATGTAACTCGTAGGAACTGACCGCGTAGTCCCGGGTCTCCCGGTTTGAGAGTATGATGATAATTTGCAAAAATCACACTTAGACTTAAAAACATGCCGTTAAAGGGTGAAAACCCAAACAAGCTCCCAAACGACCCCGTAGGCGGCACGAACACCTCGTACAGGACCAATGTGACTTGTAGGAACTGAACGCGTAGTCCCGGGTCTCTCGGTTTGAGAGTATGACGAAAATTTGTGAAAATCACACTTAGTTAAAAACCTGCTGTTAAAGGCTGAAAACCCAAACCAACCCCCAAACGACCCCGTAGGAGGTACGAACACCTCGCATGGGACCAATGTAACTTGTAGGAACTCAACGCGTAGTCCCGGATCTCCCGGTTTGAGAATATGGGGATAATTTGGAAAAATCAAGACTTAAACTTAAAAATAAGACGTTTGAGGGTGAAAACCCAAACCATCTACCAAATGACCCCGTAGAGGGCACGGACACCTCGCACGGGACCAATGTAACTTGTAGGAGCTGACCGCGTAGTGTCGGGACTCCCGATTTGAGAGTATGTCGATAATTTGAAAAAATCACACTTAGTTAAAAATAAGCCGTCAAAGGGTGAAAACCCAAACCAACCCCCAAACGACCCTGTAGGAGGCACGAACACTTCGCACGGGACCAATGTAACTTATAGGAACTGACCGCGTAGTCCCGGGTCTCCCGATTTGAAAGTATGACGATAATTTGCAAAAATCAGCACTTAAACTTAAAAACAAGCCGTTAAAGGGTGAAAACCCAAACCAACCCCCAAACGACCCCGTAGGGGGCACGAACACCTCGCACGGGACCAATGTAACTTATAGGAACTGACCGCGTAGTCTCGAGTCTCCCAGTTTGAGAATATGATGATAATTTGCAAAAATCACACTTAATTAAAAACAAGCCGTCAAAGGGTGAAAACCAAATCCAACCCCCAAACGACCCCGTAGGAGGCATGAACACCTCGCACGGGACAAATGTAACTTGTAGGAACTGACCGCGTAGTCCCGAATCTCTCGGTTTGAGAATATGACGATAATTTGCAAAAATCAACACTTAAACTTAAAAACAAGCCGTTAAAGGGTGAAAACCCAAACCAACCACCAAATGACCCCCTAGGAGGCTCGAACACCTCGCACGGGACCAATGTAACTTGTAGGAACTGACCGCGTAGTCCCGGGTCTCCCGATTTGAGAGCATGATGATAATTTGCAAAAATAAAAAAACAAGCCGTTAAAGGGTGAAAACCCAAACCAGCCGCCAAACGACCCCGTATGTGGCACGAACACCTCGCACGGGACCAATGTAACTTGTAGGATTTGATCGCGTAGTCTCGGGTCTCCCGGTTTTAGAATATGTCGATAATTTGCAAAAATCACACTTAGTTAAAAACTAGCCTTCAAAGGGTGAAAACCAAAACCAACCCCCAAACGACCCCGTAAGAGGCACGAACACCTCGCACGGGACCAATGTAACTTTTAGGAACTGAACGCGTAGTCCTGGATCTCCCGGTTTCAGAATATGACGATAATTTGCAAAAATCAACACTTAAACTTAAAAACAATCCGTTAAAGGGTGAAAACCCAAACCAACCACCAAATGACCCCTTAGGGGGCACGAACACCTCGCACGGGACGAATGTATCTTATAGGATTTGACCGCGTAGTCTCGGGTCTCCCGATTTGAGAATATGACGATAATTTGCAAAAATCACACTTATTTAAAAACAATCCGTCAAAGGGTGAAAATCCAAACCAGTCCCCAAACGACCCCGTAGGAGGCACGAACACCTCGCACGGGACCAATGTAACTTGTAGGAACTGATCGCGTTGTCCTGGGTCTCCCGGTTTGAGAGTATGACGATAATTTGCAAAAATCACACTTAGACTTAAAAACATGTCGTTAAAGGGTGAAAACCCAAACCAGCCCCCAAACGACCCCGTAGGAGGCACTAACACCTCGCACGGGACCAACCTAACTTGTAGGAACTGACCGCGTAGTCCCGGGTCTTCCAGTTTGAGAGTATGATGATAATTTGTAAAGATCACACTTAGTTAAAAATATGTCATTAAAGGGTGAAAACTCAAACCGGCCCCCGAACGACCCCGTAGGAGGCACGAACACCTTGCACGGGACCAATGTAACGTGTAGGAACCCAACGCGTAGTCCCGGGTCTCCCAGTTTGAGAGTAAGACGATAATTTGTAAAAATCACTCTTAGAGTTAAAAACAGGTCGTCAAAGGGTGAAAATCCAAATCGGCCCACAATCGACCCCGTAAGAGGCACGAACACCTCGTACGGGACGAATGCAACTTGTAGGAACTGACAGCGTAGTCCCGGGTCTCCCGATTTGTCAATAGGACGATAATTGGCAAAAATAAACACTTAAACTTAAAAACATGCCTTTAAAGGTAAAAACCCAAACCAGCCCCCAAACGACCCCGCAGGAGGCATGAACACTTCGCATGGGACCAATGTAAGTTGTAGGAACTGATCGCGTCGTCCCAGGTCTCCCGGTTTGAGAGTATGACAATAATTTGCAAAAATCACACTTAGACTTAAAAACATGCCGCTAAAGGGAGAAAACCCAAACCAGACCCCAAACGACCCCGTAGGAGGCACGGACACCTCCCACGGGACCAATGTAACTTGTAGGAACTGACCGCATAGTCGAGGGTCTCCCATTTTGAGAGTATGACGATAATTTGTAAAAATCACACTTAGTTAAAAACATGCCATTAAAGGGTGAAAACCCAAACCGGCCTCCAAACGACCTCGTAGGAGGCACGAACACCTCGCACGGGACCAATGTAACTTGTAGGAACTCACCGCGTAGTCCCGGGTCTCCCGGTTTGAGAGTATGGCGATATTTTGCAAAAATCACACTTAGAGTTAAAAATAGGCCGTTAAAGGGTAAAAACCCAAACTGGCCCCCAATCGACCCCGTAGGAGGCAGGAGCACCTCGCACGGGACCAATGTAACTTGTAGGAACTGACCGCGTAGTCCCGGGTCTCCCGATTTGAGAGTATGACGATAATTTGCAAAAATAACACTTAGACTTAAAAACATGCCATTAAAGGGTAAAAACCCAAATCAACCCCCAAATGACCCCGTAGTAGGCACGAACACCTCGCACGGGACCAATGTAACTTGTAGGAACTGACCGCGTAGTCCCGGGTCTCCCGGTTTGAGAGTATGAAGATAATTTGTAAAAATCACACTTAGTTAAAAACATGCCGTTAAAGGGTGAAAACACAAACTGGCCTCCAAACGACCCCGTAGGAGATACGAACACCTCGCACGGGTTCAATGTAACTCGTAGGAACTGACCGCGTAGTCCCGGGTCTCCCGGTTTGAGAGTATGATGATAATTTGCAAAAATCACACTTAGACTTAAAAACATGCCGTTAAAGGGTGAAAACCCAAACAAGCTCCCAAACGACCCCGTAGGCGGCACGAACACCTCGTACAGGACCAATGTGACTTGTAGGAACTGAACGCGTAGTCCCGGGTCTCTCGGTTTGAGAGTATGACGAAAATTTGTGAAAATCACACTTAGTTAAAAACCTGCTGTTAAAGGCTGAAAACCCAAACCAACCCCCAAACGACGCCGTAGGAGGTACGAACACCTCGCATGGGACCAATGTAACTTGTAGGAACTCAACGCGTAGTCCCGGATCTCCCGGTTTGAGAATATGGGGATAATTTGGAAAAATCAAGACTTAAACTTAAAAATAAGACGTTTGAGGGTGAAAACCCAAACCATCTACCAAATGACCCCGTAGAGGGCACGGACACCTCGCACGGGACCAATGTAACTTGTAGGAGCTGACCGCGTAGTGTCGGGACTCCCGATTTGAGAGTATGTCGATAATTTGCAAAAATCACACTTAGTTAAAAATAAGCCGTCAAAGGGTGAAAACCCAAACCAACCCCCAAACGACCCTGTAGGAGGCACGAACACTTCGCACGGGACCAATGTAACTTATAGGAACTGACCGCGTAGTCCCGGGTCTCCCGATTTGAAAGTATGACGATAATTTGCAAAAATCAGCACTTAAACTTAAAAACAAGCCGTTAAAGGGTGAAAACCCAAACCAACCCCCAAACGACCCCGTAGGGGGCACGAACACCTCGCACGGGACCAATGTAACTTATAGGAAATGACCGCGTAGTCTCGAGTCTCCCAGTTTGAGAATATGATGATAATTTGCGAAAATCACACTTAATTAAAAACAAGCCGTCAAAGGGTGAAAACCAAATCCAACCCCCAAACGACCCCGTAGGAGGCATGAACACCTCGCACGGGACAAATGTAACTTGTAGGAACTGACCGCGTAGTCCCGAATCTCTCGGTTTGAGAATATGACGATAATTTGCAAAAATCAACACTTAAACTTAAAAACAAGCCGTTAAAGGGTGAAAACCCAAACCAACCACCAAATGACCCCCTAGGAGGCTCGAACACCTCGCACGGGACCAATGTAACTTGTAGGAACTGACCGCGTAGTCCCGGGTCTCCCGATTTGAGAGCATGATGATAATTTGCAAAAATAAAAAAACAAGCCGTTAAAGGGTGAAAACCCAAACCAGCCGCCAAACGACCCCGTATGTGGCACGAACACCTCGCACGGGACCAATGTAACTTGTAGGATTTGATCGCGTAGTCTCGGGTCTCCCGGTTTTAGAATATGTCGATAATTTGCAAAAATCACACTTAGTTAAAAACTAGCCTTCAAAGGGTGAAAACCAAAACCAACCCCCAAACGACCCCGTAAGAGGCACGAACACCTCGCACGGGACCAATGTAACTTTTAGGAACTGAACGCGTAGTCCTGGATCTCTCGGTTTCAGAATATGATGATAATTTGCAAAAATCAACACTTAAACTTAAAAACAATCCGTTAAAGGGTGAAAACCCAAACCAACCACCAAATGACCCCTTAGGGGGCACGAACACCTCGCACGGGACGAATGTATCTTATAGGATTTGACCGCGTAGTCTCGGGTCTCCCGATTTGAGAATATGACGATAATTTGCAAAAATCACACTTATTTAAAAACAATCCGTCAAAGGGTGAAAATCCAAACCAGTCCCCAAACGACCCCGTAGGAGGCACGAACACCTCGCACGGGACCAATGTAACTTGTAGGAACTGACCGCGTTGTCCTGGGTCTCCCGGTTTGAGAGTATGACGATAATTTGCAAAAATCACACTTAGACTTAAAAACATGTCGTTAAAGGGTGAAAACCCAAACCAGCCCCCAAACGACCCCGTAGGAGGCACGAACACCTCGCACGGGACCAACCTAACTTGTAGGAACTGACCGCGTAGTCCCGGGTCTCCCAGTTTGAGAGTATGATGATAATTTGTAAAGATCACACTTAGTTAAAAATATGTCATTAAAGGGTGAAAACTCAAACCGGCCCCCGAACGACCCCGTAGGAGGCACGAACACCTTGCACGGGACCAATGTAACGTGTAGGAACCCAACGCGTAGTCCCGGGTCTCCCAGTTTGAGAGTAAGACGATAATTTGTAAAAATCACTCTTAGAGTTAAAAACAGGTCGTCAAAGGGTGAAAATCCAAATCGGCCCACAATCGACCCCGTAAGAGGCACGAACACCTCGTACGGGACGAATGCAACTTGTAGGAACTGACAGCGTAGTCCCGGGTCTCCCGATTTGTCAATAGGACGATAATTGGCAAAAATAAACACTTAAACTTAAAAACATGCCTTTAAAGGTAAAAACCCAAACCAGCCCCCAAACGACCCCGCAGGAGGCATGAACACTTCGCATGGGACCAATGTAAGTTGTAGGAACTGATCGCGTCGTCCCAGGTCTCCCGGTTTGAGAGTATGACAATAATTTGCAAAAATCACACTTAGACTTAAAAACATGCCGCTAAAGGGTGAAAACCCAAACCAGACCCCAAACGACCCCGTAGGAGGCACGGACACCTCCCACGGGACCAATGTAACTTGTAGGAACTGACCGCATAGTCGAGGGTCTCCCATTTTGAGAGTATGACGATAATTTGTAAAAATCACACTTAGTTAAAAACATGCCATTAAAGGGTGAAAACCCAAACCGGCCTCCAAACGACCTCGTAGGAGGCACGAACACCTCGCACGGGACCAATGTAACTTGTAGGAACTCACCGCGTAGTCCCGGGTCTCCCGGTTTGAGAGTATGGCGATATTTTGCAAAAATCACACTTAGAGTTAAAAATAGGCCGTTAAAGGGTAAAAACCCAAACTGGCCCCCAATCGACCCCGTAGGAGGCAGGAGCACCTCGCACGGGACCAATGTAACTTGTAGGAACTGACCGCGTAGTCCCGGGTCTCCCGATTTGAGAGTATGACGATAATTTGTAAAAATAAGCACTTAAACTTAAAAATAAGCCTTCATAGGGTGAGAACCCAAACCAACCCCCAAACAACCCCGTAGGAGGCACGCACACCTCGCACGGGACCAATCTAACTTGTAGGAACTGACCGCGTTGTCCAGGGTTTCCCGATTTGTGAGTATGACGATAATTTGCAAAAATTATCACTTAAACTTAAAAACAAGTCGTTAAAGGGTGAAAACCGAAACCACCCCAAAAACCACCATGTAGGGGGCACGAACACCTCGCATGGGACCAATGTAACTTGTAGGAACTGACCGTGTAGTCCCGGGTCTCCCGGTCTGAGAGTATGACGATAATTTCAAAAATAACACTTAGACTAAAAAACAAGCCGTCAAAGGGTGAAAACCCAAACCAACCCCCAAACGACCCCGTAGGAGGCACGAACACCTCGCACGGGATCAATCTAACTTGTAGGAACTGACCGCGTTGTCTCCGGTCTCCCGATTTGAGAGTATGACGATAATTTGCAAAAATCAGCACTTAAACTTAAAAACAGGCCGTTAAAGGGTGAAAACCCAAACCACCCCCAAACCACCCTGTAGGGGGCACGAACACCTCGCACGGGACCAATGTAACTTGTAGGAACTGATCGCGTAGTCCCGGGTCTCCCGGTTTGAGAGTATGACTATAATTTGCAAAAATTAGCACTTAAACTTAAAAACAAGCCGTTAAAGGGTGAAAACTCAAAAAACCCCCCCAAACGACCCCGTAGGGGGAACGAACACCTCGCACGGGACCAATGTAACTTGTAGGAACTGACCGCGTAGTCCCGGGTCTCCCGGTTTGTGAATAGGACGATAATTTACAAAAATCAACACTTAAACTTTAAAACATGCCGTTAAAGGGTGAAAATACAAATCGGCCCCCAAACGACCCCGTAGGAGGTACGAACACCTCGCACGGGACCAATGTAACTGGTAGAACCTGACCGCGTAGTCCCAGGTCTCCCGATTTGAGAGTATGACGATAATTTGCAAAAATCAGCACTTAAACTTAAAAACAAGTCGTTAAAGGGTGAAAGCCCAAACCAACCCCCAAACGACCCCGTAGGGGGCACGAACACCTCGCACGGAACCAATGTAACTTGTAGGAACTGACCGCGTAGTCCTAGGTCTCCCGGTTTGAGAATATGGCGATAATTTGCAAAAATCACACTTAGTTAAAAACAAGCCGTCAAAGGATGAAAACCAAATCCAACCCCCAAACAGCCCCGTAGGAGGCACGAACACCTCGCATGGGACCAATGTAACTTGTAGGAACTGACCGCGTAGTCCCGGATCTCCCGATTTGAGAATATGACGATAATTTGCAAAAATCACACTTAGTTAAATACATGCCGTTAAAGGGCGAAAACCCAAACCAACCCCCAAACGACCCCGTAGGAGGCACGAACACCTCGCACGGGACCAATGTAACTTGTAGGAACTCACCGCGTAGTCTAGCGTCTCTCGGTTTGAGAGTATGACTATAATTTGCAAAAATCACACTTAAAGTTAAAAACATACCGTTAAAGGGTGAAAACACAAATCGGTCCCCAATCGACCCCGTAGGAGGAACGAACACCTCGCACGGGACCAATGTAACTTGTAAGAACTGACAGCGTAGTCTCGGGCCTCCCGGCTTGTGAATAGGACGATAATTGGAAAAAGTCAACACTTAAACTTAAAAACATGCCGTTAAAGGGTGAAATCCCAAACTGGCCCCCAAACGACCCCGTAGGAGGCACGAACACCTCGCACGGGACCAATGTATCTTGTAGGAACTGATCGCGTAGTCCCGGGTCTCTCGGTTTGAGATTATGACGATAATTTGCAAAAATAACACTTAGACTTAAAAACATGCCATTAAAGGGTAAAAACCCAAATCAGCCCCCAAATGACCCTGTAGTAGGCACGAACAGCTCGTACGGGACCAATGTAACATGTAGGAACTGACCGCGTAGTCCCGGGTCTCCCGGTTTGAGAGTATGACGATAATTTGTAAAAATCACACTTAGTTAAAAACATGTCGTTAAATGGTGAAAACCCAAACTGGCCTCCATACGACCCCGTAGGAGATACGAACACCTCGTACGGGACCAATGTAACTTGTAGGAACTGACCGCATAGTCCCGGGTCTCCCGGTTTGAGAGTATGACGATAATTTGCAAAAATCACACTTAGACTTAAAAACATGCCGTTAAAGGGTGAAAACCAAAACAAGCTCCCAAACGACCCCGTAGGGGGCACGAACACCTCGTACGGGACCAATGTGACTTGTACGAACTGACCGCGTAGTCCCGGGTCTCTCGGTTTGAGAGTATGATGATAATTTGTGAAAATCACACTTCATTAAAAACATGTTGTTAAAGGGTGAAAACCCAAACCAACCCCCAAACGACCCCGTAGGAGGCACGAACACCTCGCATGGGACCAATGTAACTTGTAGGAACTCACCGCGTGGTCCCGGATCTCCCGATTTGAGAATATGGGGATAATTTGAAAAAATCAACACTTAAACTTAAAAACAAGCCGTTAAAAGGTGAAAACCCAAACCATCCACCAAATGACCCCGTAAGGGGCACGAACACATCACACGGGACCAATGTAACTTGTAGGAACTGACCGCGTAGTCCTGGGTCTCCCGGTTTGAGAGTATGTCGATAATTTGCAAAAATCAAACTTAGTTAAAAACAAGCCATCAAAGGGTGAAAACCCAAACCAACCCCCAAACGACCCTGTAGGAGGCACGAACACTTCGCACGGGACCAATGTAACTTATAAGAACTGACCGCGTAGTCCCGGGTCTCCCGATTTGAGAGTATGATGATAATTTGCAAAAATCAGCACTTAAACTTAAAAACAAGCCGTTAAAGGGTGAAAACCCAAACCAACCCCCAAACGACCCCGTAGGGGGCACGAACACCTCGCACGGGACCAATGTAACTTGTAGGAACTGACCGCGTAGTCTCGGGTCTTCCAATTTGAGAATATGATGATAATTTGTAAAAATCACACTTAATTAAAATAAATCCGTCAAAGGTTGAAAACCCAATCCAACCCCCAAACGACCCCGTAGGAGGCACGAACACCTCGCACGGGACAAATGTAACTTGTAGGAACTGACCGCGTATTCCCGAATCTCTCGATTTGAGAATATGACGATAATTTACAAAAATGAACACTTAAACTTGAAAACAAGCCGTTAAAGGGTGAAAACCCAAACCAACCACCAAATGACCCCGTAGGAGGCTCGAACACCTCGCACGGGACCAATGTAACTTGTAGGAACTGACCGCGTAGTCCCGGGTCTCCCGATTTGAGAGTATGATGATAATTTGCAAAAATAAAAAAACAAGCCGTTAAAGGGTGAAAACCCAAATCAACCCCCAAACGACCCTGTAGGGGGCATGAACACCTCGCACGGGACCAATGTAACTTGTAGGAACTGACCGCGTAGTCTCGGGTCTCCCAGTTTGAGAATATGATGATAATTTACAAAAATCACACTTAGTTAAAAACAAGTCGTCAAAGGGTGAAAACCCAATCTATCCCCCAAACGACCCCGTAGGAGGCACGAACACCTCGCACGGGTCAAATGTAACTTGTAGGAACTGACCGCGTAGTCCCGGATCTATAGGTTTGAGAATATGACGATAATTTGCAAAAATCAACACTTAAACTTAAAAACAAGCCGTTAAAGGGTGAAAACCCAAACCAACCACCAAATGACCCCGTAGGAGGCACGAACACCTCGTACGTGACCAATGTAACTTGTAGGAACTGACCGCGTAGTCCCGTGTCTCCCAATTTGAGAGTATGACAATAATTTGCAAAAATCACCCTTAGTTAAAAACATGCCGTTAAAGGGTGAAAACCCAAACCAAACCCCAAACGACCCCGTGGGAGGCACGAACACTTCGCACGGGACCAATGTAACTTATAGGAACTGACCGCGTAGTCCCGGGTCTCCCGATTTGAGAGTATGACGATAATTTGCAAAAATCAGCACTTAAACTTAAAAACAAGCCGTTAAAGAATGAAAACCCAAACCAACCCCCAAACGACCCCGTAGGGGGCACGAACACCTCGCACGGGACCAATGTAACTTGTAGGAACTGACCGCGTAGTCTCGGGTCTCCCAGTTGGAGAATATGATGATAATTTGCAAAAATCACACTTAATTAAAAACAAGCCGTCAAAGGTTGAAAACCCAATCCAACCCCCAAACGACCCCGTAGGAGGCACGAACACCTCGCACGGGACAAATGTAACTTGTAGGAACTGACCGCGTATTCCCGAATCTCTCGATTTGAGAATATGACGATAATTTGCAAAAATCAACAGTTAAACTTAAAAACAAGTCGTTAAAGGGTGAAAACCCAAACCAACCACCAAATGACCCCGTAGGAGGCTCGAACACCTCGCACGGGACCAATGTAACTTGTAGGAACTGACTGCGTAGTCCCGGGTCTCCCGATTTGAGAGTATGATAATAATTTGCAAAAATAAAAAAACAAGCCGTTAAAGGGTGAAAACCCAAATCAGCCCCCAAACGACCCCGTAGTAGGCACGAACACCTCGCACGGGACCAATGTAACTTGTAGGAACTGACCGTGTAGTCCCGGGTCTCCCGGTTTGAGAGTATAAGGATAATTTGTAAAAATCACACTTAGTTAAAAACATGCCGTTAAAGGGTGAACACCCAAACCAGCCCCCTAACGACCCCGTAGGAGGCACGAACACCTCGTACGGGACCAATGTAACTTGTAGAAACTGACCGCGCAGTCCCAGGTCTCCCGATTTGAGAATATGACGATAATTTGCAAAAATAACACTTATTTAAAAACAAGCCGTCAAAGGGTGAAAACCCAAACCAACACCCAAACGACCCCGTAGGAGGCACGAACACCTCGCACGGGACCAATCTAACTTGTAGGAACTGACCGCGTTGTCCCGGGTCTCCTGATTTGAGAGTATGACGATATTTTGCAAAAATCAGCACTTAAACTTAAAAACAAGTCGTTAAAGTGTGAAAACCCAAACCACCCCAAAAACCACCATGTAGGGGGCACGAACACCTCGCACGGGACCAATGTAACTTGTAGGAACTGACCATGTAGTCCCGGGTCTCCCGGTCTGAGAGTATGACGATAATTTTAAAAATCACACTTAGACTAAAAAACAAGCCGTCAAAGGGTGAAAACCCAAACCAACCCCCAAACGACCCCGTAGGAGGCACGAACACCTCGCACGGGACCAATCTAACTTGTAGGAACTGACCGCGTTGTCCCAAGTCTCTCGATTTGAGAGTATGACGATAATTTGCAAAAATCAGCACTTAAACTTAAAAACAGGCCGTTAAAGGGTGAAAACCCAAACCACCCCCAAACCACCCCGTAGGGGGCACGAACACCTCGCACGGGACCAATGTAACTTGTAGGAACTGACCGCGTAGTCCCGGGTCTCCCGGTTTGAGAGTATGACTATAATTTGCAAAAATTAGCACTTAAACTTAAAAACAAGCCGTTAAAGGGTGAAAACTCAAACCACCGCCCAAACGACCCCGTAGGTGGAACGAACACCTCGCACGGGACCAATGTAACTTGTAGGAACTGACCGCGTAGTCCCGGGTCTCCCGATTTGTGAATAGGACGATAATTTACAAAAATCAACACTTAAACTTTAAAACATGTCGTTAAAGGGTGAAAACCCAAACCAGCCCCCTAACGACCCCGTAGGAGGCACGAACACCTCGTACGGGACCAATGTAACTTGTAGGAACTGACCGCGTAGTCCCGTGTCTCCCAATTTGAGAGTATGACAATAATTTGCAAAAATCACCCTTAGTTAAAAACATGCCGTTAAAGGGTGAAAACCCAAACCAACCCCCAAACGACCCCGTGGGAGGCACGAACACTTCGCACGGGACCAATGTAACTTATAGGAACTGACCGCGTAGTCCTGGGTCTCCCGATTTGAGAGTATGACGATAATTTGCAAAAATCAGCACTTAAACTTAAAAACAAGCCGTTAAAGAATGAAAACCCAAACCAACCCCCAAACGACCCCGTAGGGGGCACGAACACCTCGCACGGGACCAATGTAACTTGTAGGAACTGACCGCGTAGTCTCGGGTCTCCCAGTTGGAGAATATGATGATAATTTGCAAAAATCACACTTAATTAAAAACAAGCCGTCAAAGGTTGAAAACCCAATCCAACCCCCAAACGACCCCGTAGGAGGCACGAACACCTCGCACGGGACAAATGTAACTTGTAGGAACTGACCGCGTATTCCCGAATCTCTCGATTTGAGAATATGACGATAATTTGCAAAAATCAACAGTTAAACTTAAAAGCAAGTCGTTAAAGGGTGAAAACCCAAACCAACCACCAAATGACCCCGTAGGAGGCTCGAACACCTCGCACGGGACCAATGTAACTTGTAGGAACTGACTGCGTAGTCCCGGGTCTCCCGATTTGAGAGTATGATAATAATTTGCAAAAATAAAAAAACAAGCCGTTAAAGGGTGAAAACCCAAATCAGCCCCCAAACGACCCCGTAGTAGGCACGAACACCTCGCACGGGACCAATGTAACTTGTAGGAACTGACCGTGTAGTCCCGGGTCTCCCGGTTTGAGAGTATAAGGATAATTTGTAAAAATCACACTTAGTTAAAAACATGCCGTTAAAGGGTGAACACCCAAACCAGCCCCCTAACGACCCCGTAGGAGGCACGAACACCTCGTACGGGACCAATGTAACTTGTAGGAACTGACCGCACAGTCCCAGGTCTCCCGATTTGAGAATATGACGATAATTTGAAAAAATAACACTTATTTAAAAACAAGCCGTCAAAGGGTGAAAACCCAAACCAACACCCAAACGACCCCGTAGGAGGCACGAACACCTCGCACGGGACCAATCTAACTTGTAGGAACTGACCGCGTTGTCCCGGGTCTCCCGATTTGAGAGTATGACGATAATTTGCAAAAATCAGCACTTAAACTTAAAAACAAGTCGTTAAAGTGTGAAAACCCAAACCACCCCAAAAACCACCATGTAGGGGGCACGAACACCTCGCACGGGACCAATGTAACTTGTAGGAACTGACCGTGTAGTCCCGGGTCTCCCGGTCTGAGAGTATGACGATAATTTTAAAAATCACACTTAGACTAAAAAACAAGCCGTCAAAGGGTGAAAACCCAAACCAACCCCCAAACGACCCCGTAGGAGGCACGAACACCTCGCACGGGACCAATCTAACTAGTAGGAACTGACCGCGTTGTCCCAAGTCTCTCGATTTGAGAGTATGACGATAATTTGCAAAAATCAGCACTTAAACTTAAAAACAGGCCGTTAAAGGGTGAAAACCCAAACCACCCCCAAACCACCCCGTAGGGGGCACGAACACCTCGCACGGGACCAATGTAACTTGTAGGAACTGACCGCGTAGTCCCGGGTCTCCCGGTTTGAGAGTATGACTATAATTTGCAAAAATTAGCACTTAAACTTAAAAACAAGCCGTTAAAGGGTGAAAACTCAAACCACCGCCCAAACGACCCCGTAGGGGGAACGAACACCTCGCATGGGACCAATGTAACTTGTAGGAACTGACCGCGTAGTCCCGGGTCTCCCGATTTGTGAATAGGACGATAATTTACAAAAATCAACACTTAAACTTTAAAACATGTCGTTAAAGGGTGAAAACCCAAACCAGCCCCCTAACGACCCCGTAGGAGGCACGAACACCTCGTACGGGACCAATGTAACTTGTAGGAACTGACCGCGTAGTCCCGTGTCTCCCAATTTGAGAGTATGACAATAATTTGCAAAAATCACCCTTAGTTAAAAACATGCCGTTAAAGGGTGAAAACCCAAACCAACCCCCAAACGACCCCGTGGGAGGCACGAACACTTCGCACGGGACCAATGTAACTTATAGGAACTGACCGCGTAGTCCTGGGTCTCCCGATTTGAGAGTATGACGATAATTTGCAAAAATCAGCACTTAAACTTAAAAACAAGCCGTTAAAGAATGAAAACCCAAACCAACCCCCAAACGACCCCGTAGGGGGCACGAACACCTCGCACGGGACCAATGTAACTTGTAGGAACTGACCGCGTAGTCTCGGGTCTCCCAGTTGGAGAATATGATGATAATTTGCAAAAATCACACTTAATTAAAAACAAGCCGTCAAAGGTTGAAAACCCAATCCAACCCCCAAACGACCCCGTAGGAGGCACGAACACCTCGCACGGGACAAATGTAACTTGTAGGAACTGACCGCGTATTCCCGAATCTCTCGATTTGAGAATATGACGATAATTTGCAAAAATCAACAGTTAAACTTAAAAGCAAGTCGTTAAAGGGTGAAAACCCAAACCAACCACCAAATGACCCCATAGGAGGCTCGAACACCTCGCACGGGACCAATGTAACTTGTAGGAACTGACTGCGTAGTCCCGGGTCTCCCGATTTGAGAGTATGATAATAATTTGCAAAAATAAAAAAACAAGCCGTTAAAGGGTGAAAACCCAAATCAGCCCCCAAACGACCCCGTAGTAGGCACGAACACCTCGCACGGGACCAATGTAACTTGTAGGAACTGACCGTGTAGTCCCGGGTCTCCCGGTTTGAGAGTATAAGGATAATTTGTAAAAATCACACTTAGTTAAAAACATGCCGTTAAAGGGTGAACACCCAAACCAGCCCCCTAACGACCCCGTAGGAGGCACGAACACCTCGTACGGGACCAATGTAACTTGTAGGAACTGACCGCACAGTCCCAGGTCTCCCGATTTGAGAATATGACGATAATTTGAAAAAATAACACTTATTTAAAAACAAGCCGTCAAAGGGTGAAAACCCAAACCAACACCCAAACGACCCCGTAGGAGACACGAACACCTCGCACGGGACCAATCTAACTTGTAGGAACTGACCGCGTTGTCCCGGGTCTCCCGATTTGAGAGTATGACGATAATTTGCAAAAATCAGCACTTAAACTTAAAAACAAGTCGTTAAAGTGTGAAAACCCAAACCACCCCAAAAACCACCATGTAGGGGGCACGAACACCTCGCACGGGACCAATGTAACTTGTAGGAACTGACCGTGTAGTCCCGGGTCTCCCGGTCTGAGAGTATGACGATAATTTTAAAAATCACACTTAGACTAAAAAACAAGCCGTCAAAGGGTGAAAACCCAAACCAACCCCCAAACGACCCCGTAGGAGGCACGAACACCTCGCACGGGACCAATCTAACTTGTAGGAACTGACCGCGTTGTCCCAAGTCTCTCGATTTGAGAGTATGACGATAATTTTCAAAAATCAGCACTTAAACTTAAAAACAGGCCGTTAAAGGGTGAAAACCCAAACCACCCCCAAACCACCCCGTAGGGGGCACGAACACCTCGCACGGGACCAATGTAACTTGTAGAAACTGACCGCGTAGTCCCGGGTCTCCCGGTTTGAGAGTATGACTATAATTTGCAAAAATTAGCACTTAAACTTAAAAACAAGCCGTTAAAGGGTGAAAACTCAAACCACCCCCCAAACGACCCCGTAGGGGGAACGAACACCTCGCACGGGACCAATGTAACTTGTAGGAACTGACCGCGTAGTCCCGGGTCTCCCGATTTGTGAATAGGACGATAATTTACAAAAATCAACACTTAAACTTTAAAACATGTCGTTAAAGGGTGAAAACCCAAACTAGCCCCCTAACGACCCCGTAGGAGGCACGAACACCTCGTACGGGACCAATGTAACTTATAGGAACTGACCGCCTAGTCCTGGGTCTCCCGGTTTGTGAGTATGACGATAATTTGCAGAAATATCCACTTAAACTTAAAAACAAGTCGTTAAAGGGTGAAAACCCAAACCAACGTCCAAACGACTCCGTTGGGGGCACAAACACCTCGCACGGGACCAATGTAACTTGTAGAAGTTGACCGCGTAGTCCCAAGTCTCCCGGTTTGAGAATATGACGATAATTTGCTAAAATCACACTTAGTTAATAACAAGCCGTCAAAGGATAAAAACCAAATCCAACCCCCAAACAACCCCGTAGGAGGCACGAACACCTCACACGGGACCAATGTAACTTGTAGGAACTGACCGCGTAGTCCGGGATCTCCCGATTTGAGAATATGACGATAATTTGCAAAAATCACACTTAGTTAAAAACATGCCGTTAAAGGGTGAAAACCCAAACCAACCCCCAAACGACCCCGTAGGAGGCACCAACACCTCGCACGGGACCAATGTAACTGGTAGGAACTCAGCGTAGTCTCGGGTCTCTCGTTTTGAGAGTATGACAATAATTTGAAAAAATCACACTTAGATTTAAAAATAGACCGTTAAAGGGTGAAAACCCAAACGGGCCCCCAATCGACCCCGTAGGAGGCACAAACACCTCGCACGGGACCAATGTAACTTGTAAGAACTGACAGCGTAGTCTCGGATCTCCCGGCTTGTGAATAGAACGATAATTGGCAAAAATCAACACTTAAACTTAAAAACATGCCGTTAAAGGGTGAAATCCCAAACTGGCCCCCAAACGACCCCGTAGGAGGCACGAACACCTCGCACGGGACCTATGTAACTTGTAGGAACTGATTACGTAGTCCCGGGTCTCTCGGTTTGAGAGTATGACGATAATTTGCAAAAATAATACTTAGACTTAAAAACATGCCGTTAAAGGGTAAAAACCCAAATCAGCCCCCAAATGACCCCGTAGTAGGCACGAACACCTCGCACGGGACCAATGTAACATGTAGGAACTGACTGCGTAGTCCTGGGTCTCCCGGTTTGAGAGTATGACGATAATTTGTAAAAATCGCACTTAGTTAAAAACATGACGTTAAAGCATGAAAACCTAAACCGGCCTCCAAACGACCCCGTAGGAGATACGAACACCTCGCACGGGACCAATGTAACTTGTAGGAACTGACCGCGTAGTCCCGGGTCTCCCGGTTTGAGAATATGACGATAATTTGCAAAAATCAACACTTAAACTTAAAAACAAGCCGTAAAAGGGTGAAAACCCAAACCAGCTCCCAAACGACCCCATAGGGGGCACGAATACCTCGTACGGGACCAATGTGACTTGTACGAAGTGACCGCATAGTCCCGGGTCTCTCGGTTTGAGAGTATGACGATAATTTGTGAAAATCACAATTAGTTAAAAACATGCTGTTAAAGGGTGAAAACCCAAACCAACCCCCAAACGACCCCGTAGGAGGCACGAACACCTCGCATGGGACCAATGTAACTTGTAGGAACTGACCGCGTAGTCTCGGATCTCCCGATTTGAGAATATGGGGATAATTTGCAAAAATAAACACTTAAACTTAAAAACAAGTCGTTAAAGGGTGAAAACCCAAACCAACCACCAAATGACCCCGTAGGGGGAATGAACACCTCGCACGGGACAATGTAACTTGTAGGAACTGACCGCATAGTCCCGGGTCTCCCGGTTTGAGAGTATGTCGATAATTTGCAAAAATCAAACTTAGTTAAAAACAAGCCGTCAAAGGGTGAAAACCCAAACCAACCCCCAAACGACCCTGTAGGAGGCACGAACACTTCGCACGGGACCAATATAACTTATAGGAACTGACCGTGTAGTCCCGGGTCTCCCGATTTGAGAGTATGACGATAATTTTCAAAAATCAGCACTTAAACTTAAAAACAAGCCGTTAAAGGGTGAAAATCCAAACCAACCCCCAAACGACCCTGTAGGGGGCATGGACACCTCGCAAGGGACCAATGTAACTTGTAGGAACTGACCGCGTAGTCTCGGGTCTCCCAATTTGAGAATATGATGATAATTTACAAAAATCACACTTAGTTAAAAACAAGTCGTCAAAGGGTGAAAACCCAATCCAACCCCCAAACGACCCCGTAGGACGCACGAACACCTCGCACGTAGGAACTGACCGCGTAGTCCCGGATCTATAGGTTTGAGAATATGACGATAATTTGCAAAAATCAACACTTAAACTTAAAAACAAGCTGTTAAAGGGTGAAAACCCAAACCAACCACCAAATGACGCCGTAGGAGGCACGAACACCTCGTACGTGACCAATGTAACTTGTAGGAACTGATCGCGTAGTCCCGGGTCTCCCGATTTGGGAGTATGATGATAATTTACAAAAATAAGAAAACAAGCCGTTAAAGGGTGAAAACCCAAACCAGCCCCAAACAACCCCGTATGTAGCACGAACACCTCGCACGGGACCAATGTAACTTGTAGGAACTGATCGCGTAGTCTCGGGTCTCCCGGTTTGAGAATATGCCGATAATTTGCAAAAATCACACTTAGTTAAAAACTAGCCGTCAAAGGGTGAAAACCCAAACCAACCCCCAAACGACCCCCTAGGAGGCACGAACACCTCGCACGGAACAAATGTAACTTGTAGGCACTGACCGCGTAGTCCCGGATCTCCCGATTTCAGAATATGACGATAATTTGCAAAAATCAACACGTAAACTTAAAAACAAGACGTTAAAGGGTGAAAACCCAAACCAACCACTAAATGACCCCTTAGGGGGCACGAACACCTCGCACGGGACGAATGTAACTTGTAGGATTTGACCGCATAGTCTCGGGTTTCCCCATTTGAGAATATGACGATAATTTGCAAAAATCACACTTATTTAAAATCAAGTCGTCAAAGGGTGAAAACCTAAACCAACCCCCAAACGACCCCGTAGTAGGCACGAACACCTCGCACGGGACCAATCTAACTTGTAGGAACTGACCGCATTTTCCCGAGTCTCCCGATTTGAGAGTATGATGATAATTTGCAAAAATCAGCACTTAAACTAAAAAACAAGCCATTAAAGGTGAAAACCCAAACCACCCCCCAAACCACCCCGTAGGGGGCACGAACACCTCGCATGGTACCAATGTAACTTGTAGGAGCTGACCGTGTAGTCCCGGGTCTCCCGGTCTGAGAGTATGACGATAATTTCAAAAATCACACTTAGACTAAAAAATAAGCCGTCAAAGGGTGAAAACCCAAACCAGCCCCCAAACGATCCCGTAGGAGGCACGAACACCTCGCACGAGACCAATGTAACTTGTAGGAACTGACTGCGTAGTCCCGGGTCTCCCGGTTTGAGAGTATGACGATAATTTGCAAAAATCAGCACTTAAACTTAAAAATAAGCCGTTAAAGGGTGAAAACTCAAACCACCCCCCAAACGACCCCGTAGGGGGCACGAACAGTCGAACCGGATTAATGTAACTTGTAGGAACTGACCGTGTAGTCCCGGATCTCCCGGTTTGAGAATATGATGATAATTTGCAAAAATCAACACTTAAAACTTAAAAACAAGCAGTTAAAGGGTGAAAACCCAAACCAAACACCAAATGACCCCGTAGGGGGCACGAACACCTCACACGGGACCAATGTAACCTGTTGGAATTGACCGCGTTGTCCCGAGTCTCTCAATTTGAGAATGTGACGATAATTTGCAAAAATCACACTTAGACTAAAAAATAAGCCGTCAAAGGGTGAAATCCCAAACCAACCCCCAAACGACCCCGTAGGAGGCACGAACACCTCCCACGGGACCAATGTAACTTGTAGGAACTGACCGCGTAGTCCGGGTCTCCCGATTTGAGAATATGATGATAATTTGTAAAAATCAGCACTTAAACTTAAAAATAAGCCGTCAAAGGGTGAAAACCCAAACCAACCTCCAAACGACCCCGTAGGAGGCACGAACACCTCGCACGGGACCGATCTAACTTGTAGGAGCTGACCGCATTGTCCCGGGTCTCCCGATTTGAGAGTATGACGATAATTTGCAAAAATCAGCACTTAAACTTAAAAACAAGCCGTTAAAGGGTGAAAACCCAAACCACTCCCCAAACCACCATGTAGGGGGCACGAACACCTCGCACGGGACCAATGTAACTTGTAGGAACTGACCGTGTAGTCCCCGGTCTCCCGGTCTGAGAGTATGACGATAATTTCAAAAATCACACTTAGACTAAAAAACAAGCCGTCAAAGGGTGAAAACCCAAACCAACCCCCAAACGACCCCGTAGGAGGCACGAACACATCGCACGGGACCAATCTGACTTGTAGGAACTGACTGCGTTGTCCCGGGTCTCCCGATTTGAGAGGATGACGATAATTTGCAAAAATCAACACTTAAACTTAAAAACAAGCCGTTAAAGGGTGAAAACCCAAACCACCCCCCAAACCACCCCGTAGGGGGCACGAACACCTCGCACGGGACCAATGTAACTTGTAGGAACTGACCGCATAGTCCCAGGTCTCCCGGTTTGAGAGTATGAATACAATTTGCAAAAATTATCACTTAAACTTAAAAATAAGCCGTTAAAGGGTGAAAACTCAAACCACCCCCCAAACGACCCCGTAGGGGGAACGAACACCTCGCACGGGACCAATGTAACTTGTAGGAACTGACCGTGTAGTCCCGGGTCTCCCGGTTTGTGAATGGGACGATAATTTGCAAAAATCAACACTTAAACTTTAAAACATGTCGTTAATGGGTGAAAACCCAAACCATACCCTTAACGACCCCGTAGGAGGCACGAACACCTCGTACGGGACCAATGTAACTTGTAGGAACTGATCGCGTAGTCCTGGGTCTCCCGGTTTGTGAGTCTGACGATAATTTCCATTCATATATGTAATTTTTTTGTTTTGATTATTCTTTTTTTGTAAATTATTGGATTAATAATATCGTATCTTTTGTGTATTCTATTTTTTTGTAGGATAACAGTTAATCGTTGGATTTTATTCACGTGGAACACACAAAGAACTTAATGGTTTACAACAAGGGGTTTTTAATGATTCCATTTTTTTGTGTCATGACCGTACGGTCTTTTGTTGTTTTATTATTGACTTTTATGTCCGTGAGGGCTTTTGTAAGTTAATTGTTATGTTTTGTGGCCGTGCGGGCTTTATGTTAGGGAGGTTTTGTATTAACAGGTTTTGGAATGTCCAGAAAATAGAGGAAACTCTGCCCAATTTTTTTTGGGCCTGTGAGCAGTTAAAGACTTATAATATTTTGAAGTTTGTATGTACATTAGTTTATTAATAACGCGTAATATTATTAATTTCTGAAGTTTGTGCTTTCAAATATTTTTTTTAAATAAAAAAATTTGCACAGTTCAAAACCGTGGCAAAAGTGTATCATATTTTGGCACGGTTTTAAACTGTGCTAAATTTTTTTAAACTGTGCTGAATCTGGCATAGTTAAAAACTGTGCGAAAAGTGTGCCAGAAGTGTTCCTATTTTGCTGAATCTGGCACAGTTAAAATCTGTGCCAAAAGTGTGCCAGAATTATCAAATTCTGGCACGGTTTAAAAGTGTGCCAGAAGTGTTCCTGTTTGGCTGATTCTGGCACAGTTAAAAACTGTGCCAAAAGTGTACCAGAAATATCAAATTCTGGCACGGTTTAAAAGTGTGCCACAAGTGTTCCTGTTTGGCTGATTCTGGCACACTTTTGAGCCGTGCTAGAAAAAAATTCCCATTTTGGAACACCTGATTCTGGCACAGTTCAAAACCGTGCCAGATTTGATCTGGCACAGTTTTAAACCGTGCCAGAATCCTGTTTTTGGTGTAGTGAAGGGAAAACTCCCCATTGACCTGCCTCACTACCAAGTTGGAGTCCCCTCGTATACACAATACCCTAACCCCTTTTCTAAGCGCTTCCAACATCCCTAGAATGAGGGCTTCGTACTCAGCTTCATTATTTGAGCACTTGAAATCTAACTTGAAGGAGAGAGTGATCTTCTCTTTCCCATCTGACATTATGATGTCGGCTCCACCTATTCGTTGAGCACTGGAACCGTCAAACTCCATAGACCACTTCTTCACCTCCTCCGCCATGCATGCTTGAAAGCTCTCTCCGGGTAGCTCTTCACTAGGTGGTTCGAAAACCCCACTTGGGAAGTGGGCTAGTAGATCTGCTACTGCTTGGATTTTAATGGCCTTGAGCACTATACATTTTAGATCATATTCTAACAAGATCAAAAACCATCTTGCTGATCGTCCTACGAGTATAGTCCGCGCGAGGAGGTACTTGATGGGATCACACTTGATGACTATGTGAACTATGAAGGCTAGAAGATAGTGTCTCAAAGTCTAGGCCACAAATACCAGTGCCAGGTAGTGTCTCTCAACGCTGGTGTACCTCGATTCTATTCTAGAGATTACTCTTGACAGATAGTAGACCGACTTTTCCACTCCTTATTTCTCTTGCGCCAAGAGGCCCCTATCGATCTCTCTGTAAAAGTGAGGTAGAACAGCAGCGGTGCTCCGGCTTCGGAGGGAATCATCGTGGAAGGAGAGGCTAGGATTTCTTTAATCTTCTCAAACACTTTCTCCTGTCTCTCTCCCTAAACCCACTTGGCTTTGTCTTTTAGTAGAGGCGCGAACGGATGAGTTACTTCCGCCAGCGCGAGTATAAACCTTCGCAGGTAGGATACCTTTCCCAGGAAGCTCTTAAGTTACCTTTGACTCTTGGGCAGTGGCAACATCACAATGGCTTTCATCTTCTCTGTATCCACTTGCACCCCTTGTCTATTCACAACAAAACCTAAGAATTTCCCTGTGGTAACCCCAAAGGCACACTTTGAGGGGTTCATCCTCATCTTATACTGGCGGCACCTTTCGAATACTCTCCTAAGATCCTGTATATGCTTTATTTCTTTCTTAGATTTCACCACCAGGTCATCCACATAGAATTCTAGTATATCGTGAAATAGGTCGTGGAAAATTGCCATCATGGTCCGCTGGTATGTGGCCCCGGCATTCTTCAATCCAAAGGGTATGACTGTATAATGAAAGTTACCCAATGGTGTGCAGAAGGCAGTCTATTCCGTATCAGAAGGGTCAATTTTAATCTAGTTATAGCCAACGTACCCATCCATGAAGCTATATATCTTATGTCCTACGATGGCATCCACTAAGCTGTTTATACTTGGTAATGGGAATTCATCCTTAGGACATGCCCTTTTCATGTCACGAAAATCCACACAGATTCTGATTTGGCTCTTGTCTTTTTTCGCCACTGGCACTATGCTGGAAAGACATATGGGGTCATGAATAGGCTTGATGAACCCTGTCGCTAACAACTTCTCCACCTCAGATTTTATCTTCAAGTCAAGGTCCGCTTTGTATGTACGTGTGGCTTGCCTTACTGGAAGGGCATTGTGAAGGATGTTCAATCTATGGGAGCTCACTTCTTCATCTATTCCTGGCATCTCCGTGTACTTCCACGTAAATACATCACTGAACTCCCTAAGTATCCCAATAATCTCTTCCTTCTGCTTCGATTCTAGACACTTGGAGATTAGAATGGGTCTACTCTCACCCCCTTTTGGCCCCAACTTGATTTCTTCCAATTCTTGCAGCTGTTCTCTGGGTCCATCTTGTATGCATTCTGAAGCTTCCTCTGGTTCCTCAACATGCTCAACGATATGGGATTCATCAACAATAAAACACTCAGGATCCAGGTCGATGCTCTCATTCTAGAACACTGCCCGCGCAGACCGTTATAAGAGGTAGATGATCTTTCCATCAGGCAAGACCACCTTCTTACAGGTTTGAGGAGGCCTAGCCACCTCCTCTACTTTCCTCTTGCCTTTTGCCATGTGGGGAATCACCCTCCCCCCTAGACGGTCATGAACAGATTTCTTCTATGGGACACTTCCTTCGTCTACCTTGATCCCTTCTAGCTTTCTTATGGAGACCTTTCTTTCCTCATCTAACTCAGTGTAGAAGGCAGCGTCCACTAGGTGTGCCTCCTCAACGGCGAAGGGTCTCTGCATGGCCTTGATCACTATCTTCGTACCTCTAATGTTTTCTTTTGCACATTGATGGTAAGTGGAAGGAACTATGCCATGAGTGTGCATCCATACCCTTCCAATGAGCAATTTGTAGCTAGTGTTAGCATTAATAACATGGAACTTGATATGGGAGGTGAAATTTCCCAACTTGATTCCCAAATTCACGTATCCAATAGACTACATTCCGGTATTGTCGAATCCGAAAATTACTAGCGGTACATGAACCACCTTCCCTTGGTCAATTCCTGTTTCATACAATGTGATGATGGGAATGATGTTAATAGATCCTCCCCCATCGATTAATGCCCTGAGAAATGAGACTCCATTAACCGTGGCTGTAACATACAGCGGGCGGTTATAGAAGTAAGGCACCAACCTATCCGCTTCTGAAAACACCACTTCAGAAGTATATTTCTCAATCATCCTTCTGATTGGCCCCTGCTAATTTATCAAAGGATCTCCCCGCTATTGCACTGCCTCCAAGACTTTCCTCGTGATGGACACCCTTGTGTCGTACTTCACTCCTATCTGGTTAAAAAACCATTTGAACTTGGGGCTCCTTGCTATGGCCTCACATTCGGAATCTAGGTCCACTTTATACGTCTGGGCACTGTAGACATACTCCGCCTCAGAGGTCCCTCCCTCGTCTAGAGCGAGAATGACATCTACCTCACCTTTCGAGAAGGCCACTTCCTCAGCTTCCCCACTTCCATCTTCTTGTTCCGGAGTGAAGAACCACTCCTCTTTCTTCCTTTCTATCTTAAGTCTCCTCGGTGATAGATTTTCCAACTCCTCACATAACCGATCGCCGCTCTCCCACTTCATCAGACCTTTGGTAGCTTCTTCATCATTGGAAACTACCATGTTGGCTGTACCAAAGTGATGTGCCGGGAGTGCGTTCTCATTAACATCCACAGGGGGTATCTGCAAGGTACCATTGGCCACCTACTCGCCAGTGATCCTTCGCAAGTAGTAACAATCTTGGGTAGAATGTTGCACCCCTTGGTGCAACTCACAGTACTTTGGGTTGGCCTTGTCAGCTGTAGTGTGGGTTTCTCCTTTTAAGTGAGGAGGTCTAGTTACCCCTTCTCGTACTAAGGTACGGTAACAATCCATAGCCTCAGCTACGCTGCATGGTAGTGGCGGCAGGGCATCTTCCCCAAACTTTCTCTTATTGCTAGGACTGCCTGTCTTAACTCCAGAGCCTCCCTTCTTCCCTTTGGGACACCCATCCACATAGTTAACCGGTTACCTCCTCGAAATTTGAAACCTCCCGAAAGTCAGTGGGAGTTGTGTCCTCCATCCCGGGGCCCTTGGTTTGATTATCATGGCTATGTTTCTAGCAGCCCTGGTGAACTCTCTAAAAGTTTCGTCTCTAGTTTCGTTGATCAAGTGCAACTTATACTCTTCTAAAAGTATTTCTACACATATCTGCAGTAACCTAGCCTCCGCCACATCCTCGTGGACATCTAAGGCCTTCTCACGAAATCATTTGATATAGTGCATCAACTCTTCTCCTAGATTTTGGACCTCTTGTGCTACGTGACTCAATGTAAATTCGTCCTCCTCTACAAAGAACTTCTGGAGGAACTGCCTGTGCATCTCTTCCCAAGTAAGGACCCTGTTAGGCGCTAAGTGGGAATACCATGTATAAGCTTTCCCAGTGAGGGTCTTAGAGAACTCCCTTAACCTCAGGTTCTTGTCGCCAACATGTATACCCAAGTACTCGACAAACCTCTTTACGTGTTCTCTAGGGTTCTCCCCCCTTCCGCCGAACTTGATAAATTTTGGTTGAATATACCCCTCAGGGTATGGCTTCTCACTTACTTCCTGCGGATAGGGGTCTTGTAACTCCTCGTATAGGTGGTAACCCTCCCTCTAAGAGGATGAGAGGAGCTTCCTCACTTCCTCCATAGTAACAGCCTTAGAGGGTGACTCCTCCAAACACATGCTTTTAGCAGCTGGTGAACCTGTTGGCGCCAGAGCCTGCTCCGGCGCCACCTTTCGAGACGGAATCGTCTCTGTCGGAATCGTAATAGGGGTGGCTACCCCTCCAGAAGGGGCAGCAGTAGGTGTCACACAACCTTGACCCAAGCTTGATAGGTCCACGTTATTTTACTCAAAAAGTCGAAAAATATTTCCATAAGATCCATACCTGCCATTAGAGCCACTGCCGGAGAACTGGTCTGCCCTCCCTGAGGCGCAAGCGCCTTGGCTCCGATCACCACCACTTCTTCCTGAGTAGTCTGGTCACTGTGAGCTCCATTACCAGACGGAGTGCCCTAAAAAACCAACTGCTTAGAGATATTGAAACCTTCTTTGTCCATTAAAGCAAGAATACCTCCCCAGTAGAGTCGCCAAATATAGGAGGGTAGTGAGACTGCGGTCTATGAATAACTGGAAAAGGTGAGGCGTGACCCACTCAAATGGACACTGCCTGCAAGGTCTTCAAGGTCTTCTGGTGTAACTTCTTAAGAAACTTTCTCACTCTGGTAACAATGGCACTCAAGCTTCAACTCACTCCCTGCAAGAAGACGAACTTTCACAGCAAAAATAGTAATTTTCTCAAGAGAAACACCTGAGAATGATGACTGTCAGTGGGGAGAGAAGGAACAAGGCACTCAGCACTAAGAGAATGAGCAGGGAGAGAATACTAGGTAGGCCTGGTGATATTTTAGCAGCGTAACAGTGCAATTTCAATTGTCTGTTTATTGACCTTGCCCAGAGGTCTATTTATACTAGGGCATTAGGGATGAGCTAGCATTTTTGGGCGCCAAAATTGATAGGGTTGGTGGGGAACAATGTCTGAAGTGTACTATTTGTCCCTGTAGGCAGCCCTGCCTGTCCCCTCCTGCAAGCGCCACCTGGTGCCAACCAAAGTCAAAAAGCACATATGTCTCCTAATGAAGACAAGATATCTGATTTGGTAATTATGTTTCAAAACGTAACTTGAGGTGCAATTTTGCATATCTTGAGAAAGGAGGCCTTAAGGACCCCTCTCTTCTAAAATTATTTTTTTTCTTGAGAGGGACCTCGAGGACCCCCTCTTCTGGAAAAGTCATTTTTTATAATGAGTTTATTTCTTGTGAGTAGCGAGCTCTTTGGCTGCTCACTTCACTTGTGACCAAGTGTGAAGTGTGTGTAGTCTTGAGTGACTTCTGGGTCTTCCTACTAGTATTCTCTCAATCATGTAGTGCTACTTGGTTGATCTTGCTCAACATACCTTGTCCGTCAGCCGTCAAGCCAAAACTCCCAGGAGGTCCCAACTATCCTACTTGAGCCCTGCTTGCTCAACTAGGCAACTTGTACAAGAAAGCAAAGTGTTAATACTGTTGTTCTTTTTAAAGAATGACATTTCATGATGAGGAGTTGCTTATGGTAGCCACTCCCTCATCATGGCCACCCTGGGTGGGTTCCTTCTCAATATGAGTTTCTGTCGGGCACTTTTCGGATAACATTTCTGCAGTGACCCTTTGCGGGGCACTTCTCAAACGTTATTTCTGCAGTGACCCCTACGGTGGCACCCTTCGCATGAATTTCTGCGGTGAGCCTTGCGGTGATCCTTACGGTGGCCCTTCTCAATCTTGAACTTCTGTAGTGACCCTTGTGGGGTACCTCTCAAATGTCATTGCTGTAGTGAGCCTTGCAGTGGCACTTCTCAATCTTGGACTTCTACGGTGGCCCTTGTGGGGCACCTCTCGAATGTCATTGTTGCATTGACCCTTGCAGTCGTACTTCTCAATCTTAGACTTCTGCGATGGCCCTTGCAGGGCACCTCTCGAATGTCATTGCTGCAGTGACCCTTGCAGTGGCACTTCTCAAGCTTGGACTTCTGCAGTGGCCCTTGCTGGGTACTTCTCGAATGTCATTACTGCAGTGACCCTTGCAGTGGCACTTCTCAATCTTGGACTTTTGCGGTGGCCCTTTCGGGGCATCTCTCGAATGTCATTGCTGTAGTGACCCTTGCAGTGGCACTTCTCAATCTTGGACTTCTGCGGTGGCCCTTGCGGGGCACCTCTCGAATGTTATTGCTGCAGTGACCCTTGTAGTGTCACTTCTCAATCTTGGACTTCTCCGGTGGCCCTTGCGGGGTACCTCTCTAACGTCATTGCTGCATCGACCCTTGCAGTGGCACTTCTCAATCTTGGACTTCTGCGGTGGCCCTTGCGGGGCACCTCTCGAATGTCATTACTGCAATGACCCTTGTAGTGGCACTTCTCAATCTTGTACTTCTGCGGTGGCCCTTGCGGGGCACCTCTCGAATGTCATTACTGCAGTGACCCTTGCAGTGGCACTTCTCAATCTTGGACTTCTGGGGTGGCCCTTGTGGGGCACCTCTCGAATGTCATCGTTGCAGTGACCCTTGCAGTGTCACTTCTCAATCTCGGGCTTCTGCGGTGGCCCTTGTGGGGCACCTCTCGAATGTCCTTAATAAAAGAAGTATTTTTTATTTTATTTACTTTTTTTATAGGTAGACACCCTTCTACAAAAGGCAAGATCCCCCATAAGTATCAAGGCAACCAACCAACTATCCTACTGATAGAAAGATATATTCTAACATTCTTACTAGTGATAAAGGATAACCTGTGGACTTAGGCTAATTCTTGAGGGAAAAAACATGTATATCTATGTATAATTTCTCTTATTTTCACCTATGTCTTCATACATCTACAGTTTGCTGTTTATTTGTTTAGTATCTAATATTGGGTCGCAGCTAGTTAGGACAAAACCTTAAAACCAATTTTAAACGATAACAAAATGATGTCATTTATGGGAACAACTAAATCCTAGTAGTCTTTCATTTGATTCCTAACTACAAAAATTTTAGAATTACTATAAAACACCCCTAAATTTCATTTACGGTCATCTCGCTGATTGAATCAGTAGATTCGCTTAATTTCTCACCTTAAATCTTAAATGTATTGTTCAATTGTCTAATTTTTTGTAATCTATACCTAGATACATTGATTTCTATCCTAAAACAGTTTCCTCATTTTCAATTTTGCGAATATCCCGTCATGCTTTATTCTCCTGTTATCATACTCTATTTTTATGGAAATTTTATAAAAATGGTTGAACACCCAGAAAGTAGTAGGGAAAAAGAAGCTACAACCCCCTCCACCCCTATTAGAATAGGTGATCTAGTAGAATTCTTACATAGCTTGGTTAAGAGCCAAGATGCTAGACAAGAAAACATAAGACGGCTCACCCAAAGTGTTATGGCCTCGCAAATCCCATTAGTCCATCCAAAATAGTTTCCAAGCTTTGGATAAAAATCTAGACAAACATAGGGAATCACCTCCTCCTACCCCATACAGAGATAGGAGGCAAGAGAACCGAGGTAAAGCGATGGAAAATCCCAAGAAGTTAAATTTTGGATCCGATACGAACAGATTTGCTTAGATAAATGGGTCAGAACATGAAGAATTGTAAGATCCGTACAAACAAACGGATGTAAACTATCTCTACATATATAATGAAAGAATAAATAATCTTATATTAACATATAAATATTGTAGTAAATTTTTTTGGATTATTACCAAGATGAACCCATAAAAAACATAAATTCCAAAGTTACCTTAAAAAATTACAAAGCAACCCACGAACTTTTTAATTGACTTTTAAGTTATCTAAATGAACTATAAATTCCAAATTTCCTTTTAAAATAACTTCAAAACCTTTTAAAGTTAAAATCATCCCCTCGTATAACTTCCCCGTGTTTTGCAAATTATATAAAGACCCCAACAGTTTGGACATAATGAAAAAAGGCCTTTAATCTTAACCAAAAACCTTTAGGTACTAAAACCTAAAACACCTATCATCTTACTTATCAGATGGCCTAATAAGAATGCCAGTTAAACACCATGGGAACAAATGGTAGCTTAGGATAAACCTACCTATTTTTGCACCTTAAACTTTTAGCAAGAATTTTTCTCATTAGACCAACCAAAAACCACCCCAATTTCGACCAGTAACACCTCCACCACCTCCCCTATATAAATCCTCTCTTAGTGCAGAAGAATTAATATAAATAATCGCTAAAATCCCAAACCAAAATTTTGGTATTTTTGGGTATACTTACATTTTATGTTTATAAATTAGTTCTTTCAATTCCAAGTAGTTTCTTCACTAGTTTAGGATTTAATTATGCTTTTACATGTAAACTTTAATGTAGAAATACCAAGCTAAGGTGCAAATTTAGAAAACACCATGAAAGCTTGAGCTTTAATGGTGGATTCGGTGTTCTTGGCATTGAATCAATTTCAAGGACGTAATATGTGCCCTTATACTCATAGTAACTCAACCATAATGTTTAATTTCAGTATTGTATGTTTATACGCCCAAAAATCACATTTTTCCATTTTGATAGTTAAAATTTGAAATTTAAACTACAAATTAGAACTTCAAACCAAATTATTTTTGTTCCAAATTCACACAGAAACCAAACAATAACACTTCCATTGTTTGAATTTCACTTTAAATCCATGAATATTCAACTAAAAGTTTCAAAATTTTAGAGTTCATAAATAAGGAGCTATAATTAACCTCAACCCTTAAAAGTTATATTTTTAGTTATATCGTTCCAGAAAAATGTTATTATATCTTGATATTGAATTCCACTTTCATATGGAATTTCTTATACTGACTCATCAATGTAAAAGGGTGCGATATCGATTATCAATTTCATTCTCAAATTTCCAAACTTTAAACTTATTTAACTAGATGTCAATTTTTATCCAAATTAATTAAACCCTAAAACATGCATCTAGGTGAATAAATTAATCATTCCATTAAAAACAATCACAAATTGCTGGATACTCTAATTTCAAGGAAAATTCCCCTGAAAGGGGAAAACCTTTATTTCTATAAATGTTTGCAAATTGCAACGTACAACACACTTATAGAAATTTGCAATGAATCTACCACAGCAAACTCACATAGGCCGCAACCTCGAAACCAACAATGGACTCTTGCAATAATCCATGAAAACCTTAACTCTATCTCCAGCAAGGAACATCCTCGAGTCTTCCCAAGTGATCGCAATCGTCAGCAAGCAACTTCCTCAAGAGCTACCAATCCAGTAGTTGATATGGAACTCTATAAGAACAAACTTCAACGAGAAGTGATTTCGATTTCATAAAAGATTCACAAGAGAATTGGGATGTTTTGGTGTGAATCAAGAACATAAAAAGCCCTAAAAGTGAAGACTAAAAGTTCTACAGGATTGCAGTTTTTGTGTTTAAAAGTCTTAATGAAAAAGGTCTCAAACTCAAATATTTATAGATGAACAAAATTTTTGAGGTAGTACTGGTCTTTCGAACTACTTGAAATCACATCTTCATGTTGTTTGAACGACATCTCATCTCGTTACTAATGACCTTTCAAACCATAGTTAAAACATAAAACAATATGGGTTGATTCGAAGCAGTAAAGAAATGACCCTTCAAACGATGCATTGAGAAGTCGTTCAAACAGAATGAGGCATTACATGTTGTTATAAGCTGTCATTTGAATGACTTCTCAATGTCATTTGAACGACATTGCTACGTTGTTTGATTGAAAGAAGTAACAAAGCTTATTTTTTAAAATTCTCCCCTTGTTGAAAAATTATTTTGACTTAGAAAAAATTTCCTCATTATGCTTTAAGAGAGTTTCAAAAAGTATCCCAGTACTAGTGTAAAGAAATTACAAAACTTAAACACATTATATATGAGATTATACCTCATGTAGCGCAAATATTGAAGATACTTTAAATTCGGATCCGTCTTCATGAATGAATGAACTTGAGCTTCCCTCCACAATTGTAGTGGTATACGACATATTCTATGTAAACTATGGACACTGGAAGTTATGTCCTTAAAAATCTCCCCTCTGTCTATTCCAATACAAAATAAAAATATCCGAATTATCAATCAAAATGACTATAAAACTATAACACCCACACATGCAACCCAAAAAAGAAAAGGTTCTAAAAATGCAAGTCTTCAAATTCTTCAAAAATCTTCAACTTTGAAATTTCTTTAATCCACGTCTCTTTATTTTCCTTGATCCTCTTTCATGCGCTTTCCATATGATCATCAAAGTCTTACACATAATAAATAACCAATACCTTCATAACGTATCGAGTTTGAAATGAGATAAACATAAAGTAAAGCAAATTAAATAAATCTTAAATCTCCCCCATAATGTAAACTCTCATCACCTATAATTCATAATTCATTCTCCCCTTTTTAATTGTCTAAAATAGACAAGGAAAGAATAAATAATAAGTTCGGAGTGTCACGACAAGCATAATAAATAGCAAAACAATTACGCTCATGCAAGGATAAACTCAAAAGGATCCACAACCTCCTTTTGATTATTTTTTAATTTTTTTCAAGCAAAGAAAAGTTACAAACACAGTACACACCATGAATTTACACTAAGATAACCAAATCATGGAAACATAATGAATTGGGGTGAACATATTCAATAGGGAAATCGACTCAAACATACATAACAAATGTGCACAATGATTATGGATGATGATGATGGGATTTAGCACCACCGGATAAGTGATAATGAGCTCAAACAGTAGTAGCTATGGCAGCCATAGAGATGCAAGTATATAAGTATGTATGTGTGTAGAAGGGGATGAGTATAAGAGGAGATAAGACAATGATGTATAGTGGTTCAGCCAATTAGGCCTACATCCACTATGAGTGTGTGATCCACTAAGTATGGGCACTAATGGCCTTGGACACAATGCACATAAGCTCACTCTCTCTCTCTCTCTCTACTGTGTGTACAAGCAGAGTTTTAGCTAGGGTTGCAATAATCTGATCCCCTGTAGGGTTGTAGGTGACAAGTATATATAGGTCTTGGGGGGTGTAGTGTACCCCCCAAGTATGCATGGTGCATGTGAATGATGATCTAGCCAACCCCCTGTTGACACCTGTAGATGCCCAATGATGACATAATATTCCCTCACGTGAGGGTGTGATTCGGTTATAATGGTCTGCCACGTGCCATGGGAGCCTCACGCGCACTGTTCCACGCGTCTCCCAAACCACGCGCTGTGATGATGTCGCCCTCGACCTATGAGACGAGGCCGAGGGCAAAGTCCCTTCCGGTAGTGAGTCTGGCTTAATTCTGGCCTCGTATTGTTGTACCCTCGTAGTGTCGTCCGGAGCCTGGTGGAGGGTCAGCCACTCGTAGGGTCGTCTGGGCCTGGTGGAGGCCAGCTGGAGCCTGGTGAAGGGTCGGCCCCTGGTAGGGTCGTCTGGGCCTGGTGGAGGCCAGCTGGAGCCTGGTGAAGGGTCGGCCCCTCGTAGTGTCGTCCGTTTTGGAGATAATCTTCAGCCAGGCCAAGGATATAAACGGGTATATCAATCACCCCCCAACCCTTAGCCATAGGTGTTATTGAGATGGCTGAGGGATAATGCTGAAATTGAGATGCGTGCATGACCAGTTAGGTGAGTGACACATGGGCAGGTACTCATTGCTGTTCAAGTTCCCAAGGCAGGGCGACTTCACACTTGCATGGGGCTCTGTGCCCTGATTATACCCTTCTTGGCAAATGTGCCCATTTATTACCAAGGTATTTAAGAGTTTTTAAACTCTCTCTCTCCACAGCTTCTTCTTCTTCGCGCCTAAATTTACTCTCTCTCTAGAACCAGTCGCCATTTGCAGCCTTCAATCCTTCAGGCCTCGCAGTGCTCTTGTTCTCTCCTCATCAGGTAACCTTTTTCTCCTCGCGTCTTCCTTTGTCTTTATTTCTGTGTATTTTTTAGGGTCGTTGGTCGGCACTTTCTTAGAGTTCCCCCATAGCCTTTTTCGGTGTTTTCTCCGGTTGTTAGTTCTTGAACGTTCTTGACAAAAAACTTTTTAGTTCTTTGGTTTAATCCAGAAGTCAAACCTGGTCAATCCCCCAAGTGTTTGTAGTTGAATTAGCCAAGTTTAGTGTAATTTCTCCAAGTGTAGGGTCTTCCCTTTAATGCTTAGGAGGCTTTACAACTTAGTGTCTGAATTCCCATCTTTGAGAGAGAAACTATTTACCGAGATCAGACAAATAGTGGAAGAGGAAGAGAGGAGACGAGGGGCCGACCCCAATTGGGTACGACCCATCTTTCCCGTTCCTCTTGCCACCATAAGACCATCTGAACCCTCTGAGTCTTATGGGTCATCATCTCGTCCGGACGAGACACCCAAATCAAGTGAAATGGACGAGAGAGCTTCCTCGCCAACTGGTGCTGGAACGTCCGGTAGAAGGGACACGTCTGACCTTAGCCCTCCCCGAGAGGACGAAGGTACGATCCCCTCTGAGGCTGTCCCTGTGACAACCCTATCCCCCAATGCCTTCCAAGTGGCTTTTCCCCAGGGTCCTCCTGCAGGTGATGAGGGGGAAGGAGATGAGGACGAGGACGATGATACAGATGATGAGGTTGACACCTCCCACGCCTCGTCCTTTATCTCCTCCGTTAGGGATAGAGACCTTATGATATGGAGGCATATTTACGGAGTGCCCTCTGGGGTAACTATGAGGGTTCCCTCTGATACTGAGAGGGTTTTTGACTATCAAGAGGGAGAGGTTGCAGTTTATGAGCAAATGTTCAAGGTAGGTGTCAGACTTCCCTTCCACCCTGCCATTGTAGATATTCTGTCGGCTCTGGGCGTCTCCCCCTCTCAACTTCCACCCAACTCTTGGAGGACGATCTTGGGTTACATTTCCTTGTGGAAAAATGCTTTCACTGATGAGCCCTCGTCCGACGTAATCTTGGCCTGTTACAAAATCACCTCTTCATCTAAACAGCCCGGATACTATCATCTAGGGGCGAGAAGGTCTGAGAAGAAACTTCTCCACGTGGCTCAAACTTCCAATCATGATTGGAAAAAGAGATTCTTCTTCATATCTGGGGCGTGGGAGTGCTCCACCGAGGCGTCCCCTTCTGCCGATGGTCCGAGGGTCCCTAACAAATGGTCTAATCCCTCAATGAAAGCTAGGTCAGACCCCGGACTTAGCCTGGAGGAAAGGGATATTGTTGAGTATCTGAGGGGACGAGGGAGAGGGGGTGAGATACCAAAGTTAGAAGATTTGATGACTCCTCGGTACCTCAAAGAAGCTGGTCTGAGGGTCGGCCCTCTGACGGAACTATGTGAGTTATACAACACGTTTTCCATTCTTTACTTTTTTGAAGTGTTTCCTATTTATCTCTGTATTTTTCTGATGCATGGTACCCTTTTCAGGTCGTCCTGTAGGTGTGTCAGATTACCTCTGGGAAATGACTGCTCCAAGCATACTCGCTGGTTTGTCAAAGAAGAAGGGGAAGGAGCCTCAACAAGCTCCAAAGAAGACGAGGGCCTCAGGGCCGACGGTTGTTGAGCCGATAGCCACAAAAGGAAGGAGCCTGAGGCTCCAGTTGAGCATCGGCCTGACCCTAAGACAAGGGCCAGGGTCGAGGCCTCTGAGGGGGCAACCTCTTCGTCGAGCATGGGGGCCTTCTGGTCTCAAAATCTGGCCCATCTGAGGGCCGACCCCTCGTCGCTGATCACAAACTTAAGGGCAGCCAAGGCCTCGATGTTCTCTGCACCGTCGGCCTCTGACTTCGAGTTCTTGGCGAAGATGCCCCCTACCAAAGTGTACGACTATGGTCTGCACTCCCTTGCTCAGATATTGGTCTTGACCTTTTAATTTTATTCTTACAAACTGTTACCTCGGCCCATCTTGATGTTTGTTCATTTTTTCTTGCAGTCTGTTTGTGCCTTGACCTCAGCCACCAAGTGGATGGCCGAGAATCAACAAAAGTTTCACGAAGCTGAGAGGGCCATTCAACAAGAGGCCGACCTACGGATAGAGCTGGACACTGCGAGGGCCGAGCTGGAAAGTACAAGGACTGAGCACGCTAGATTCCTTAATGAGCTGACGAGGCAGCATGATGCCGATCTGCAGGCTAAGGACTTGTTGATCAAGGACAAGGACGAAGCCTTAACCAATATGGAGGCCAAGCACAAGACTGATCTTGAAGCAGCTTTCTGGAAAGCCGAGGCTGATGCTGTTGAGGCTTACAAGGTCTCTGACGAATTCCAAGGGTTCGGCCTTGAATATCTTGAGAGGGGAATTAGGACGGCCTGTCGGTGGGTCGTCCTAAAGTTTGCCGACACAGTATCGTCCATCCGCCCTTCTCTTGAGGTGGTTCAGCTGGATGATCCCTTGATTGCTGAGGCCCTGTCGCAAGTGGAGTCCCAAGTTCGTGTTGAGGGGGTCGGCACGTCGGAGGATCTGCCAGTCATGATTGCTGAAGAGACCCCATTGGTTGATGTTGAGGCTCTGCCTTCTGATATCGCCCCTTAGGGTGGCCGTCTGTGGCCCATACCCTCATTTTTGTATTTTTGTTCTATGTATTGTAAAACACTTGGACGCTTTATATTAATACCATCGTCTCTTCCTTCCACCATTGCTGTCTTCCTTATTTCCTTCTTTTATGGTTTGCTCCTTGTTGATGATGATGCTACGAACCCTTACCTCGTCTTTTTTGAGGACCAATGTGGGGTCGTCCCCTCATCTGGCCTCATTATAGCCGAGGGTTCAATGAACCAATTTAATGGTTTTAAATAAAACCTACCCTCGTCTTTCTTGAGAACAGCGGTGGGGTCGCCCCTTCCACTGGTCCTCATTTTAGCCGAGGGTTCAATTAACCAAATTAATGATTTTTATGTAGTCTTCCCTCGTCTTTTTTGAGAACAGGGGAGGGGTCGTCCCCTCCACTGGTCCTCATTATAGCCGAGGGTTCATCTAACCAAATTAATGATTTTTATGAAGTTTACCCTCGTCTTTCTTGAGATCAGTGGAGGGGTCGTCCCCTCCATTGGTCCTCATTATAGCCGAGGGTTCAACTAACCAAATTAATGATTTTTATGTAGTCTACCCTCGTCTTTTTTGAGAACAGTGGAGGGGTCGTCCCTTCCACTGGTCCTCATTATAGCCGAGGGTTTAAATAACCAGTAATGGTTTTAACAAAGTGTACCCTCGTCTTTTTTTAGAACAGTAGTGGGGTCGTCCCCTCCACTGGTCCTCATTATAGCCGAGGGTTTAAATAACCAAATTAATGATTTTAACAAAGTGTACCCTCGTCTTTTTTGAGAACAGTAGTGGGGTCGTCCCCTCCACTGGTCCTCATTATAGCCGAGGGTTTAAATAACCAAATTAATGATTTTAACAAAGTGTACCCTCGGCTTTTTTGAGAACAGGGGTCGGGTCGTCCCCTTCACTGATCCTCATTATAGCCGAGGGTTCATCTAACCAAATTAATGATTTTTATGAAGTTTACCCTCGTCTTTCTTGAGATCAGTGGAGGGGTCGTCCCCTCCATTGGTCCTCATTATAGCCGAGGGTTCAACTAACCAAATTAATGATTTTTATGTAGTCTACCCTCGTCTTTTTTGAGAACAGTGGAGGGGTCGTCCCTTCCACTGGTCCTCATTATAGCCGAGGGTTTAAATAACCAGTAATGGTTTTAACAAAGTGTACCCTCGTCTTTTTTTAGAACAGTAGTGGGGTCGTCCCCTCCACTGGTCCTCATTATAGCCGAGGGTTTAACCCACCAAATCAATGGTTTTCTGTAGATGTTTCCACACATACTGGAACTGAAAACTATAGGGTGAGGGAAATCATATTTCTCATTAATTTTCCAAAGTGTCCTGTTGGAGCAACTCCTATTACAACTGTGGCCTATCAAGACCTTACAACACTACTGGTAGTATTTCTTCAAATGATCTGCGTTCCAGGGGTTGGAAAAAGGTTCCCCTTCTAGGTTTTCTAGTCTATATGTCCCAGGGACAACTTCATCGATGACCCTGTAGGGGCCGTGCCAATTAGGATGGAGTTTGTTGGGCTTTTGCCAAGTCTTCTTGAGAACCAAGTCTCCTACTGCGATAGGTCTCTGTTTCACCCTCTGATTGTAGAACCTTGCAGTCCTCTGCTGGTAGGAAGCCTGCCTTATCTCAGCATCCTCCCTTCTTTCCTCAATCAAGTCCAGGTCAAGTCTCCTCTCTTCCGTATTTCCCTGGGGGTCGTACATTTGGACCCTATGAGTGGGAAACTCGACTTCGGTGGGGATGACTGCTTCTGATCCATAAGCTAACATGAATGGGGTCTCCCCAGTAGAGGTCCTTACTGTCGTCCTGTACGCCCACAACACTGCATATAACTCCTCGACCCATCTTCCTTTTGCCTCCTCAAGCCTCTTCTTAATCCCATCTAGGATTGTCCTGTTCGTAACTTCGGTTTGCCCATTGGCCTGAGGTCGGCCTGGGGTGGAGAAAAATTGTTTGATACTTACCCTCTCACAGTACTTCTGCAGAGAGGCATTCTTGAACTGGGTCCCGTTATCTGAGATGAGGGTGTTGGGTAGACCATATCTGCATATCACATTCTTCCAGATGAACTGGAAGGTCTTCTGCTCCGTGATCGTGACCATTGGTTCGGCCTCTACCCACTTTGAAAAGTAGTCAATTGCTACGATGAGGAACCGATAGTTATTGACTGCCCTCGGTAAGGGTCCTACCAGGTCAATCCCCCATACTGCAAACGTCCATGGGGATGTAATGGAGGTAAGAGTCTGATGAGGTTGGTGAGGGATGGTAGCAAATCTTTGGCATTTATCACACTTTTTAACATATGCGGCAGCATCTTTCCCCAAGGTCGGCCACCAGTAGCCTTGGGTGATCACCCTCTTTGCCAAGGATCTACCCCCAATGTGGCTTGAGCACGACCCTTCATGCACATCTTGCAAAATAGAAGGGACTTCTGAGGGATGCACACACCTAAGTAAGGGGAGCAGAAACCCCTTTTTGTACAGCGTGTCTCCGATGACAGTGAACTTTGCAGCCCTGTATCTCTGCTTCTTCCTCTCTTGGCTTGCTTCTGGCATCTCTCCCCCTTTAATGTATCTGATCAGAGGATCCATCCATGAAGGTTCTTGAGAAACATTCATGCAAATGCCAAGTGTTCCCTCGACGTCTTCGATAGTTGGTCGAAGCAAGATTTCTACCGGGACTGTCCTCCTTATGTCTGTCCTAGTAGCTGAGGCCAACCTTGCAAGGGCGTCAGCACGGCCATTGTCGAGCCTAGGTATCCTCTTGAATTTCACTTCTTTAAAGTTTTTCAGCAATGACCTCACCTTCTCAAGATACCTAGCCATCCTCTCGTCTTTGGCCTCATAGGCTCCTAGTATCTGATTCACCACCAGCCTTGAATCACTGTGAACCAAAATTTGGCTGACACTAAGAGATTTGGCCAAGGAAAGGCCAGCTATCAAGGCCTCATACTCAGCCTCATTGTTGGAGGCTTTGAAATTGAACCTCAGGGCGTACTCGATGTCTGTGTCGTCGGGTGCTGATACTATCAATCCAGCTCCGCTCCCGCTTTCGCAAGAGGACCCATCGACGAAGAGACTCCACAGCATGTTCCTCCGAGAAATTTCCCTCGATGAGTGACCCTTGTCTAAAAAGGTATCTTCCCTCTTCATTTTCAGTCACCTTTCTTCTAGCGGTGCTTGTCTCAGCCTTATCTGCAGGAGGGTCGGTGAGCCTATCTTGCTGGGTATCTGTCTGGCTTAGACCCTCACCCTCGGCCTCGTCACTCTCCCAAGTAAATTCAGCCACGAAATTTGCCAATGCCTACCCCTTAATGGTTGTCTTAGGCTGATACACAATATCGAACTCCCCCAACTCTATAGCCCAGGTCATTAGCCTTCCTGATTTTTCAGGCTTGTGTAGGACCTGCCTAAGAGGAGAGTCAGTAAGGATGACCATAGTATGGGACTGGAAGTACGGTTTCATCTTCCTTGAGGCATGGATCAAGGTGTAGGCCAACTTTTCCATCCTCGGGTATCTTTGCTCTGCCCCCTGGAGTGCCTTGCTGTTAAAATATACAGGCTTCTGTATACCGTCCTCGTCTCTCACAATGGCTGCGCTGATGGCAGACTCTGAGACGGCGAGGTACACGTAAAGTCGCTCACCCTGCACGGGTCGTGACAGCAGCAAGGGAGACCCTAAGTATGATTTAGCTCCTTGAAAGCCTCATAACACTCTTCACTCCATTCAAAGGCCTTCCTGAGGATCTTGAAGAATGGAAGACACCCATCTGTGGCCCTTGACACAAATCTGTTTAAGGCAGCAACTCTCCCTGTGAGTCTCTGCACGTCTTTAATGGACTTGGGGGTCTTCATCTCAACAAGGGCCTTTATCTTTTCAGGATTGGCCTCGATGCCTCTTTGGTTGACAATGAACCCCAGGAACTTCCCTGCTCCGACCCCGAAGACACATTTGGCCGGCTTAAGCTTCATCTGGTACTTGTCCATCGTATTGAAGGTCTTCTCCAGGTCTGCCACATGATCCTCTGCCTTCAGACTCTTCGTCAGCATGTCGTCTACGTAGACCTCCATAGATTTCCCAATTTGATCTTCAAACATTTTGTTCACGAGGCGCTGGTACGTTGCCCCTGCATTCTTTAGGCCAAAGGGCATGACCCTGTAGCAGTATGTCCCCTTGTCAGTGATGAAGGCAGTCCTCTCCGAGTCTTCAGGGTTCATGAAGATCTGGTTGTACCCTGAGTCGGCATCCATAAAACTCATGAGCTCATGGCCTGCAGTAGCGTCTACCATCTGGTCAATGCGAGGGAGAGGGAAGTTGTCTTTGGGGCAGTGCTTGTTGAGGTCTGTGAAGTCCACACACATCCGCCACTTCCCGTTGGCCTTTGGGACAATGACTGCGTTGGACAACCATTCAGGGTAGATGACCTCCCTGATAAACTCGGCGTCTTGTAATTTTTTAACCTCATCCCTGATGACCTCGTACTTCTCTCTAGAGTAAATCCTCCTCTTCTGCTTTACCGGCTTCACTCCCTCTACCACATTGAGTTTGTGGCACATGATTTCAGGGTCGATCCCTGGCATATCTACATGACTCCACGCGAAGACGCTTCGTCTTCTCCTCAACAGTTTGATGAGGTCTTCCTTGATACTGGGCTTCAGAGACTTGCCAACTTGGACGGTTTTTCCCGGGTCATCCTCATCGAGGATGATGGGTTCTACCTCCTCAGCAGCCTCTCCTTTTTTGAGCTTCGTCTCGTCCCTGGGGTCTAGGGTATCAATGTTGTAAGTGGTTGTAGCCCTCTTGTGTGCTTCCCTTTCTTCAGCGGAGTTGTAGTAGCATGTGAGACCCCGACTAATTAAATACCGGGTAACTACTCCTTTATAAAATTAATTCAAAATGCCAAGTTGGCTCAGTTAATAGCATCACTGTCGAAAACATTTTATTATTACTAACCACCTAGTATTTAAAAAGCAAGTTGCCAAATTTTAATTTAAGTCTGATTAACATGCAACAAATGTAATGAAGAAATAAATAACACCATTCACCATACTGAAGTAAAATGAATAACCATCACATAACAGTAAATAAAGTCTGGAGGAAAAACTCCTCACTACAATCCCATACTGAAATAAATAACCGAATGCTGAAACAATAAATGCTAAAGTCTGAAAAATGAAATGTAAAAGATGTCTCTAAAGAAATGGGCAATATGCCCTAAAACTGATAGATGATGACTCTGGAATCCAAAAGATAGAAGCGTCTACATGCAAATCCCTGTAGCTTCCACAAGCAGCTACAGCTCGTCACCTGAATGAGTAACCTATGCTTGGTGTCCTTGTGGCTGGGCACCTAAAATGGTTTTACAAAGAAAAAGAGATTTGAAAAGCAAACGGGTCAGAGCCCGAATGTGGAGTTATATTTTAAAAACCTGCAAGTGCTTTAAAAACATTTAAAACATTAAATGCAAAGTACATGTTAGGACGTGCACTCACATGATATTCTCACCTCTCGTCTAACTGTGCACTCCTAACGCAAATACCCATCTATAACGATCCATACTACTAGCTAACTGACAACATAACTAGCTATACTGCCAAAGGTTCTACCCATATTACCCGGTTCCATTTAACATAACAACGCTCGTAATTAAATAGAGGTTTAACGTAAACTCAGTTACTAAATATGCCAATGATATAACTATCAGTTAACTCATTATATATCTTGAAACAATACCGTAATATTTTTACAACATTAATATGAGGATTCCCATTAATTTAATGTATATTATTCATATCATAAATATACAATACAAGCACCCCGCAATCTAAGCTGTAGTGCACACATACTGTGCTATCCATCCCGGTACATCACGTACATAAGGATTAAATATTCCGAATCTCTCAGGAATAGTTTACCGATAACAACATCACAAATAATGGAGGCGAACACAGTCACCATCACGTGGGTCACGCACATACCTACGCTCCCACGGTCAGCGGACTTATTAGTATCACAATAAGTCTTTCTATGACCTATGTTCATCGAGGTACCAGTCTATATCCCCCCCGTAGGCACACAAGGAATAGAGGGTCCTAAGCGAACGCAACCTCCCGTGATAGCAAGTATGGTAGGTATGTCATACACACAATCCATATACTAATACTAAGTAAACACACGTCTTAGTAATACCGTATTTTAATCGTAGTACATATCGTATTCTCGTACTAAGTATAATTATCGCAATTCGTACTATTCCGGTTTGTAAGTATACGCGCCATAATTCATCCTTACATTGTAGTAGGCACTCACGTCTCAACCCAAATGGTTCATTGAATATAACTCTCGTATATAATTTACTCTCCTTAATAACCCATAAGTCCCAAATCTAACCTCACATCAATAAAGGAAGGTCATCTATATCCTCGAACAAGTTTACGGGACTCCAAAAATCAAAACAGTCCAAAAAGGACCAAACTGTCAACTCGTTAGAAGTCTCGTTCGAACGAGGCTTCGAATGAGTTTGGACTGTCATGTCGTTAGAAGTCTCGTTCGAACGAGGCTGTTCGAACGAGATCCCAGTTCGTTCGAACGAACTGTCACTTCTAACGATATCTCGTTCGAACGAGATATCGAACGAAATACCTTCTCGTTAGTAACGACTGGTCAACTCGTTAGAAGCTCGTTCGAACGAGTTCGTTCGAACGACCTGGGGGCTGCTTCTAACGAGCTACCAGTTTCGGCCCAGATTTTTCCCAAAATTGTTTTTCACCATTTTTATCACTTCAATCCTTCTCCAAAGTTCGTCCTAACAACGATTTAAGTCCTCTAATCATACTAAAACATGTTTAGGTTATAAACTAACGTCTTTTAGGGCAATAAGGCATCCTAAACATCATTAAATCCCAAGATTTTATACTTTTCCCCAATATCATCAAGAACACGAACCCTAGATATATATCAACATCAAATCCAGAATTTAATTCGTTTTTCATTCACCCAAACATGTATTTACATCAGATTAATTGTCTCCAAACTATTCTACATGCAATTCTTCTCAAATTCCTCAACTTTTATAATCTAGACTACATGGGTTTTCATATTTTATCAAGAACAACCATAAATTCGAATTTTCTAACATGGAAAAGACATTCTCAGAATTTAAATAGAATATAGTCACTTTCCTTGTTTGTCTCTGAATTTGGTGTGGATTCGGTGTAGAATTTCTGCAGAATTCCTCTCTCTCTCTCCTTCTCCAAGCTTTCTTCTCCAAAAAGCTATGGTGGCTAGGGTTTGCTTTGGGGGAACTTATGAAAACCTAATTTGATAAACCTCCGTAGCTTGTTGGTTTAATAAGGGTTGGTTGGGTTAATTCCTTATCAGATTACAACTCTCAATTTTCGTCACTTTTAGTTACCCAAAAATACCAAATTACTAAAATACCCTTTAAGTTAGCGGTATGGCCTAAAAATACCCCGGGACCCAAACTATACCCCCGGCTAGTGTTTTCTGACTATCTCGACCCTTCCGGATGCGTTGGCGCACTCAAAACGACCATACTAATTATAGATTTTAAATTCACTTTTATTAATAAAATATTATACCGTGACGCGGCGGTCCCACGCGTCTCAACAAAATTTCTAAAAATGCCATATATATAAATCTCACGACAAATTTCATAATACCCAATACATATATAATCATATATGCACATAATCAAATACCAATTCGCATCACATTAGTATTTATAATCCGGATTAATTATCAATTAATACACAATTTAATTAATTAATCCCAAAAATAATTATAGTCAAAAGTACGGGGTATTACATACTTCCCCCCTAATAACTGAATTTCGTCCCGAAATTCGAAACTAGAAAGTACCTGCTAAAAATAGCTCTGGATAACGTTCGCGCATCTCATCCTCGCGCTCCCATGTGGACTCCTCGACATTGTGATGTCGCCACTGAACACGCACTAACGGGACTATCTTTGACCGCAGTTTCCTCTCGCTTCGGTCCAAAATAGCTATTGGCCCCTCCTCGTAGGAGCTATCCGGCTGGAGATCGATGTCCTCCACAGCAATGTGAGAATGAGCCAAATTATCTCTAAGGTATTTCCTCAGCGAGGAAATATGGAACACGTCGTGAATCCGATGCAAGTGCTCCGATAGTCCAAGTCTATACGCAACCGGTCCGATCCGCTCAATAATAGGAAACGGCCCCACGTACCTCGGTGCCAACTTCCCCTTCTTCCCGAAATGCATAATCCCCTTCATTGGAGATACCTTGAGAAAAACCTGGTCCCCCACTTGGAACTCCCTGAAAAATCTCTTCGCATCAGCATAACTCTTCTGCCTGTCTTGAGCTACCCGAATGCGACTCCGAATCAACTCAATCCTTGCCGAAGTGTCCTGAATCACTTCCGGCCCAAGTAGTTTGTTGTCCCCCACTTCTAACCAACATGCTGGGGAACGACAAGGCCTACCGTACAACGCCTCAAACGGAGCCATGCCAATTGTAAACTGATAGGAGTTATTGTAAGCAAACTCCACCAGTGGAAGGTACTGCTCCCATCCACCCCCGAAGTCAATAATGCACATGCGTAGCATGTCCTCCAACATCTGATTGGTGCGCTCTGTCTGCCCATCGGTCTGCGGATGATAAGCCATACTCAACCGCAATTCCGTGCCCATTGCCTCCTGGAAACTTTCCCAAAACCTCGAAACAAATATCTTGTCTCTGTCAGACACGATATTTAGGGGCACACCATGAAGTCTCACAATCTCTGAAATGAAGAGCTGGGCATACTGTCCCGAAGTGTAATCAGTCCTTGCGGGTAAGAAGTGAGCGACCTTGGACAACCTGTCCATAATTACCCAAACGGAGTCGTGACCCATCTGCGACGTAGGCAACCCCGTGACAAAATCCATGGATATGCTCTCCCACATCCACACCGGAACCTCCAACGGCTGTAGCAATCCTGCTGGTCTCTGATGATCCACTTTTACAAGCTGACAAGTGGCGCATTTCGAGACAAACTCAGCGATATCCCTCTTCATACCGCTCCACCAATACTGGCGTCTCATGTCCTGGTACATTTTGTCCCCTCCGGGATGTACTGCGAACCGTGAGCCGTGCGACTCTGCCATCACATCGTGCCGTAATTCCTCCCCTTCCGGAACTACCAACCTCCCATTGAAGCGTAATCCCCCGTCTGAGCTAACGGTATAGGACTCGGCTCCCTCTGCTAGCAATCGAACTATCTTCTCCTGACAGAACGAGTCATTAGCCTGTGCCCGTACTACCTTCGTGACAATCTGTGGGGTAACGGTCATCGCAGACATGAAAGATCAGGCCACTGCATCTTGGTGTCCCAATTCCTTCCACTTTGCTTTCCACACCTCTGCCACCTCATCTGCTGGCCTGCGGCTCAACGCGTCTGCTACCACGTTAGCCTTACCCGGGTGGTACTGGATGTCGAACTGGTAGTCCTTCACAAACTCAAGCCACCTACGCTGTCGCATGTTCAACTCCTTCTGCGTGAACAGATACTGTAGTGACTTGTGATTCGTGAACAGCTGAAACTTCTCCCCCAAAAGATAGTGCCTCCAAATCCGTAAGGCAAATACCACTGCCGCCAACTCCAAATCATGCGTAGGGTAATTCTTCTCATGAGGCTTAAGCTTACGAGAAGCATAAGCTATGGCCTGTCTCTCCTGCTGCAATACACCTCCAAGTCCTTGCAAAGACGCATCGGTGTAAACCAAATACTCAACTCCCGGTCTCGGCAATGCTAACACAGGTGCTGAGGTCAATTTGTCCTTCAATTCATCGAATGCCAACTGACAGGCATCACTCCAGATATATGGCACACCCTTACGAGTAAGATGTGTCAAAGGACCTGCTATCTCCGAGAAACCCCGAATAAACCTCCTATAGTATCCTGCCAAACCCAAGAAACTACGAATCTCCGTTGGTGTCGTGGGCTGTCCCCACTCCCTCACCGCTGATACCTTCCCCGGATCAACAGATATCCCTTGGTCGGAAATAATGTGACCCAAGAATTGGACTTCCTTCAGCCAAAACCCGCACTTCTCATATTTTGCATACAACTCGTTCTGACGAAGTGTCTGCAAAACCTGCCTCAAATGTTCGGCGTGCTCCTCCTCTGTCTGAGAGTAAACCAGAATGTCATCAATGAAGACAATGACAAACTGATCTAGGAAATCCCTGAACACCCTGTTCATCAAGTCCATAAACACTGCTGGAGCGTTGGTCAAGCCGAAAGGCATAACCCGAAACTCGTAAGAACCATATCTCGACAAGAATGCGGTCTTCGAGACATCCTCCTCCCTGATTCGCAACTGATGGTATCCTGACCTCAAGTCAATCTTCGAGAAGAAAGAAGCTCCTCTCAACTGGTCGAATAAGTCATCGATTCGAGGCAACGGATACTTATTCCGTATCGTGACCTTATTCAACTCTCTGTAGTCCACACACAATCTCAGTGAACCATCCCTCTTCTTCACAAACAAAACTGGAGCGCCCCAAGGTGAGGTACTCCTGCGAATAAAGCCCTGCCCTAACAGCTGCTCTATCTGATCCCGTAGCTCTCGCATCTCCGCTGGAGCCATACGGTACGGTGCACGTGCTATAGGTCTCGTACCTGGTAGCAAATCTATAACGAAGTCTATCTCTCGACTGGGTGGTAAGCCTGGTATCTCCTGAAATACATCTGAATACTCCCTGACAACCGGGATCGAATCCAAAGGAATCACAACCTCCTTAGAGGTATCCTCCTCTATGTAATACAGATGAGCGGTCGATCCTCCCTCTGGGCGAGGCATCGCCACTATAAACATCTCCTGCCCCGGAATGGCAAAAACAATGCTCCCACTGAAGCAATCAATCATGGCCCTATATGATACGAGCCAATCCATACCAATGATCACATCGTGAACATGCATGTCTAACACTAACATGTCCGCAGGTAATACCAAACCACCAACCTCTACCCCCACTCCCCGGCATATAAAGAAAATAAGTGACCCACTCCCTAATGGTGAGTCGACACACGTCACTGTGCTCTCTTCCGTAGCTAACAATCCTAAAGCTTTCGCGAAGTGTGTAGCTATAAAACAATGTGTAGCACCCGTATCAAATAACACCCGACCCATAGTGCCATGGATAGGAAACGTACCCTCGATCGCGGGCGGTGCCTGTGGAACTGCAGCCTGGTGAACGTTGTAGACACGTCCATACTGTAGCTGCCCCTGCTGAACTGGGACTGCTGGAATGGGTGGCAATGCTGCCATCTGTGGCGGTGCAGGAAGAGCGGCAGGAAACATAGGTCTCTGTGGCTCCTGGCGAGCACCCTGCTGCTGCTGCTGTGGGGCCCTGCCCCTATCAGGACAATCCTGCTTCTTATGGCCAGTCTTGCCACAAGTAAAGCACTTCCCTGGGAAGTTCCCTCCCCTCTGCCCCTGCTGTCCCCGGCCCTGGTGGTCGTTACCATTGCTCCCTTGGCCCTGCTGGCCCTGATGGAACTGCTGCCCATTCTGCCCCTGTTGGCCCTGATGGCCGATTGGACCCTGATGGCCCTGGCGGAAACCTCCCTGACCCTGCCTGTAGTTCCCTGACCGGAACCTCTTATTATCCCCCTGCTGGGAGCCCTGCTCACTCTGCCTCTGTCCCTGACCAGATTGTGCCCCGCTGGCACCATGTCCTCCAGTCCTGCCCTGATGGCTAGACTCCCTCGACCGCTTGCCCTCGGCCATATGAAAACGGTGGTCCTGGCAGTGTAGTAATGCAGCATTAACCACATCAGAATACGTGGCCAACGATAGGTTCCCAAGCAGATGCTGACGGATCCTCCAATTCAACCCGTCGGTGAACTTCTCTATCTTCTTCTTCTCTGTTGGAATCTCGTCTGGAACGATATTCAACAGGTTAGTAAACTCGGCCTCATACTCGGCCACTGTCTTGCCCTCCTGCTTCAAACTCATCAGCTTCCTCCTCATCTCTGTATGAACTGCGGACGAAAAGTATTTGTGGTCGAACCGCACCCAGAACTCCTGAATCGTGAGGGTATCCCTCTCCTCCGCGGTGGTAATAGACTCCCACCACTGTAGCGCAGATCCCACTAGCTTGAAAGTAGCTAGCACCTGTTTCTGAACATCAGTGCACTCATGCATCCTCAAATGCCTCTGTATGTCCTTCCTCCATTGGCTCGAGACTACCACATCTGAGCTACCAACAAACTCTGGCGGATGCGCTTTCTGAAAAGCGTCACGTACCCACTCCCAAGAAGACGGGAATGCATTAACCTGTACTGGCGCGGCAACCGGCGCCGGTGGTGGTGCCTGCTGAATAACAGCAATCGCGGCATTTACCGCTTGAGCTACTATAGCTGCAACCTCAGCGGCGTTCAACATGCCCTGAACTGGAGCGGGCTGGGGTTCGGGCACTGCATTCCTGGGAACTCGTCATGCACGTCGTGGAGGCATCTGAAATATGAACAAAGTTTATAAGTTCACGGTTTATAAACTTAAAATAGCTGAAGAACGAAGCATACACAAAAAGAATACAACAGTCCTAAAATATAGGGCTCTATATCAAAGAAACGTAGCGGAAACATAATAGCCGTACAGATCCTAAAGGACACTAGAACCTGATGCTCTGATACCACCTGTGAGACCCCGACTAATTAAATACCGCGTAGCTACTCCTTTATAAAATTAATTCAAAATGCCAAGTTGGCTCAGTTAATAGCATCACTGTCGAAAACATTTTATTATTACTAACCACCTAGTATTTAAAAAGCAAGTTGCCAAATTTTAATTTAAGTCTGATTAACATGCAACAAATGTAATGAAGAAATAAATAACACCATTCACCATACTGAAGTAAAATGAATAACCATCACATAACAGTAAATAAAGTCTGGAGGAAAAACTCCTCACTACAATCCCATACTGAAATAAATAACCGAATGCTGAAACAATAAATGCTAAAGTCTGAAAAATGAAATGTAAAAGATGTCTCTAAAGAAATGGGCAATATGCCCTAAAACTGATAGATGATGACTCTGGAATCCAAAAGATAGAAGCGTCTACATGCAAATCCCTGTAGCTTCCACAAGCAGCTACAGCTCGTCACCTGAATGAGTAACCTATGCTTGGTGTCCTTGTGGCTGGGCACCTAAAATGGTTTTACAAAGAAAAAGAGATTTGAAAAGCAAACGGGTCAGAGCCCGAATGTGGAGTTATATTTTAAAAACCTGCAAGTGCTTTAAAAACATTTAAAACATTAAATGCAAAGTACATGTTAGGACGTGCACTCACATGATATTCTCACCTCTCGTCTAACTGTGCACTCCTAACGCAAATACCCATCTATAACGATCCATACTACTAGCTAACTGACAACATAACTAGCTATACTGCCAAAGGTTCTACCCATATTACCCGGTTCCATTTAACATAACAACGCTCGTAATTAAATAGAGGTTTAACGTAAACTCAGTTACTAAATATGACAATGATATAACTATCAGTTAACTCATTATATATCTTGAAACAATACCGTAATATTTTTACAACATTAATATGAGGATTCCCATTAATTTAATGTATATTATTCATATCATAAATATACAATACAAGCACCCCGCAATCTAAGCTGTAGTGCACACATACTCTGCTATCCATCCCGGTACATCACGTACATAAGGATTACATATTCCGAATCTCTCAGGAATAGTTTACCGATAACAACATCACAAATAATGGAGGCGAACACAGTCACCATCACGTGGGTCACGCACATACCTACGCTCCCACGGTCAGCGGACTTATTAGTATCACAATAAGTCTTTCTATGACCTATGTTCATCGAGGTACCAGTCTATATCCCCCCCGTAGGCACACAAGGAATAGAGGGTCCTAAGCGAACGCAACCTCCCGTGATAGCAAGTATGGTAGGTATGCCATACACACAATCCATATACTAATACTAAGTAAACACACGTCTTAGTAATACCGTATTTTAATCGTAGTACATATCGTATTCTCGTACTAAGTATAATTATCGCAATTCGTACTATTCCGGTTTGTAAGTATACGCGCCATAATTCATCCTTACATCGTAGTAGGCACTCACGTCTCAACCCAAATGGTTCATTGAATATAACTCTCGTATATAATTTACTCTCCTTAATAACCCATAAGTCCCAAATCTAACCTCACATCAATAAAGGAAGGTCATCTATATCCTCGAACAAGTTTACGGGACTCCAAAAATCAAAACAGTCCAAAAAGGACCAAACTGTCAACTCGTTAGAAGTCTCGTTCGAACGAGGCTTCGAACGAGTTTGGACTGTCAGGTCGTTAGAAGTCTCGTTCGAACGAGGCTGTTCGAACGAGATCCCAGTTCGTTCGAACGAACTGTCACTTCTAACGATATCTCGTTCGAACGAGATATCGAACGAAATACCTTCTCGTTAGTAACGACTGGTCAACTCGTTAGAAGCTCGTTCGAATGAGTTCGTTCGAACGACCAGGGGGCTGCTTCTAACGAGCTACCAGTTTCGGCCCAGATTTTTCCCAAAATCGTTTTTCACCATTTTTATCACTTCAATCCTTCTCCAAAGTTCGTCCTAACAACGATTTAAGTCCTCTAATCATACTAAAACATGTTTAGGTTATAAACTAACGTCTTTTAGGGCAATAAGGCATCCTAAACATCATTAAATCCCAAGATTTTATACTTTTCCCCAATATCATCAAGAACACGAACCCTAGATATATATCAACATCAAATCCAGAATTTAATTCGTTTTTCTTTCACCCAAACATGTATTTACATCAGATTAATTGTCTCCAAACTATTCTACATGCAATTCTTCTCAAATTCCTCAACTTTTATGATCTAGACTACATGGGTTTTCATATTTTATCAAGAACAACCATAAATTCGAATTTTCTAACATGGAAGAGACATTCTCAGAATTTAAATAGAATAAAGTCACTTGCCTTGTTTGTCTCTGAATTTGGTGTGGATTCGGTGTAGAATTTCTGCAGAATTCCTCTCTCTCTCTCCTTCTCCAAGCTTTCTTCTCCAAAAAGCTATGGTGGCTAGGGTTTGCTTTGGGGGAACTTATGAAAACCTAATTTGATAAACCTCCGTAGCTTGTTGGTTTAATAAGGGTTGGTTGGGTTAATTCCTTATCAGATTACAACTCTCAATTTTCGTCACTTTTAGTTACCCAAAAATACCAAATTACTAAAATACCCTTTAAGTTACCGGTATGGCCTAAAAATTCCCCGGGACCCAAACTATACGCCCGGCTAGTGTTTTCTGACTATCTCGACCCTTCCGGACGCGTTGGTGCACTCAAAACGACCATACGGATTATAGATTTTAAATTCACTTTTATTAATAAAATATTATACCGTGACGCGGCGGTCCCACGCGTCTCAACAAAATTTCTAAAAATGCCGTATATAAATCTCACGACAAATTTCATAATACCCAATACATATATAATCATATATGCACATAATCAAATACCAATTCGCATAACATTAGTATTTATAATCCGGATTAATTATCAATTAATACACAATTTAATTAATTAATCCCAAAAATAATTATAGTCAAAAGTACGGGGTATTACATAGCACTCTCTCGCTGTCGTCTGGTCTCCCTGAACCTCCCCCACCCCGTATGGGGTAGGGAATTTAATCATCTGGTGGACCATAGACGGCACGGCCTCGAACCCTTTGAGGTCCACCCGCCCCAATATGATATTATAGGCTGAAAACACATGCTCATCCATCACAAAGAAACTGACCTTCCTTGTGAGCCATCTCGGGCACTCGTCCCCCATCCTAACGTCAGCCTCATACACTCCAAGGGGGTGAACTTTTTCCCCACTGAATCCAATCAACGGATGATGGTATGGGATGAGTCTAGCACGGCTGAGACCTAAGGCCTTGAAGCATGGCCAAAACATTACATCTGCAGATGAGCCCCCATCTACCAGGATCCTCGGCACCTCACACCCATGCACCCTGGTCGTGATGACGAGTGGGTCATCATGCGGGGCTAAGAGGCCTTTGAAGTCCATTCGTGAGAACCCTACTATTAGTGTGTCCATGTCCACCTTCTTCCTCTTTTCTAGCTTGGCCTCCAGAGATGTCGAGAGGACAGTCTTCGTCACTGCCCTGGCTTCTTCCACGTGGGCCTTCCTATCTGCGACTTCTGACCCTCCTCCTGCCAGACCCCCAGATATCATTCCCACCCCTAGCGAGATCATATTAAGCCTCTTGACGGGGCCCTGATCGTCTCTCGGCGGGAGGTCAGGGTCGTCCTCATCATCAGAAGGGTCGTCCCCTCTTTTTTGAGGACCCTCTCTACATGCATCGACTCCCTTCTTTCTGGGGTCGTCCCCTCGGCCCCTCTTGAAGGCGCCTCTGTCGACGTACTTTCTGAGCTTCCCTTCTTTCAGCATCTTCTCAATCTCATCTTTCAGGGCAAAGCATTTGTCTGTCACGTGACCGTGGTCTTGATGAAATTCACACCACAGGTTCTTATTTCTCTTGCCAGGTGCTGCCCTTAGCTTCTCAGGCCACTTCAGGGATCGGTCACTCTTTATCTCATTGAGAATTTTCTCATAGCTGACCGTCAGAGGGGTGTAACCAGCGAACTTGTCGTCCGTGGACCTCTTCTTCCCCCTCTTTGTTCTTCTTAGGGTACTTACCCCCACCAGTACCTCCCTTCTCGTCTTCATATTTTACGGCCATCGCCTCTTCGGCGTTCATCACCTTTCCTGCTGTCGACAGCAATTCGGCCATCATCCTCGGAGGGTCTTCAGCAAGCTTCCATAACAGCTTCCCCTTTTGGAGTCCTCCAATCAGGGCTGTCATAGCTATGCTTTCCTCGTAGTCTTCTACCTCCAGCTTCTCTTTATTGAATCTGGCTATGTAGTCCCTCAGACTCTCATTCTTCCCCTGCTTGACATAGAGCAGGTGGGTGGTCTTCTTCTGTGGCCTTACTCCAAAGCAAAAGTTGTGGATGAACCGGTCTGCCAACTGCTTAAAGTTTTCAATGGAATTTTTTGGAAGAGACGTGTACCAAACGTGTGCAGCCCCTGTCAGGGTTCCGGAGAAGGCACGACATCTCATCTCATCTGAGATAGAGTATATGTCTGCTGCCGATTGACACATCTCAACATGGTGGACAGGATTGGTGCTCCCATCGTATCTTGGGGTGACCACAGGTGGCTTGAACCTTGATGGCGTAGGGAAGTCGACTATCTTCGCCACAAAGGGTGAGCCTATGGTATATCCCTTCTGAAGGGGATCTCGGCTCTTCAATATATCACCTATCTTATCCTCTAGCCACTGGATTGAGTCATTCCAGGGCCTCACAGGGTCGGCGCGGCCGATGTTATCCCCAGCCGCCTCTTGAAGGTGGACGGAGGGTTCTGCTGCAGCAGGCATGTGTCGACTGTTCACCTCCCTTTGGCCGTCATCCCGCCCCTGGGGTCGGCCATCTGCTGCCTCCTGCCTGGTCCTCGCAGCACTTCTTGACCTGGACAACTTATCCCGCAGGTCATTTACTGGGCCTAGCCTCTCAAAGGCCGACCCTCTGCTCAAGCGATCAAAAGCAGAGCCTCTCGGGCGATCATCAGGGTTTGGTCTCACGCCCTTTCCTCTACTATCCTGGAGAGGTCGCACAGTGTTGTTGGAGACCTCATACGGTTCCCAGCATTCTATTGGGGCCTCCTCCCCCTCCAGATCGTCATACCTGTCTTCAGGGCAAGGGTTTCCTTGCCTCCCCAGGCGTAAACGCCTGGGGTCAGCAACATCCCTATGCCGCTGAGGGGGTGGCAGGTCTTTGCGTGGTGCCTGGGGTGGTCCCCTGGCCTCATGCTGTCCTGGGGCTGCTGCCGGAGTAATCATCTCACGTGAGACCCCTGGTGGTCTCAGTATGTTCTGGCTCAGAGCTGTGAATTGCTCCTGCATCATCCGTTGGCTCGCTGCCAGAGACTTTAGGGCTGCCGCCACATCAGCCATCTCAGACTGAGGCGGCGACTGACTGGAACTGGGTCTTCCCCCCTCATCCGGTGGGGGAAGTGGTAGTGGTGGAATCTCAGGTACCATGCGTTTGAGCTAGAACAGTTGAAGTATGGTGAGCTTGGGAACCTTAATGGGTCTCTTTCAATGGTGAAACACCTCCTCTCAGGGGGAGTGTTGGTTCACCACCAGAGTGCCCAGTGAGGTCAAGCTGTACAAAGGAAGAGATGTCTTCTCTTTCCCACAGACGGCGCCAAACTGATGATGCTGGGATTTAGCACCACCGGATAAGTGATAATGAGCTCAAACAGTAGTAGCTATGGCAGCCATAGAGATGCAAGTATATAAGTATGTAAGTGTGTAGAAGGGGATGAGTATAAGAGGAGATAAGACAATGATGTATAGTGGTTCAGCCAATTAGGCCTACATCCACTGTGAGTGTGTGATCCACTAAGTATGGGCACTAATGGCCTTGGACACAGTGCACATAAGCTCACTCTCTCTCTCTCTCTCTACTGTGTGTACAAGGAGAGTTTTAGCTAGGGTTGCAATAATCTGATCCCCTGTAGGGTTGTAGGTGACAAGTATATATAGGTCTTGGGGGGTGTAGTGTACCCCCCAAGTATGCATGGTGCATGTGAATGATGATCTAGCCAACCCCCTGTTGACACCTGTAGATGCCCAATGATGACATAATATTCCCTCACGTGAGGGTGTGATTCGGTTATAACGGTCTGCCACGTGCCATGGGAGCCTCACGCGCACTGTTCCACGCGTCTCCCAAACCACGCGCTGTGATGATGTCACCCTCGACCTATGAGACGAGGCCGAGGGCAAAGTCCCTTCCGGTAGTGAGTCTGGCTTAATTCTGGCCTCGTACTGTCGTACCCTCGTAGTGTCGTCCGGAGCCTGGTGAAGGGTCGACCACTCGTAGGGTTGTCCGGAGCCTGGTGGAGGGTCGGCCACTCGTAGGGTCGTCTGGGCCTGGTGGAGGCCAGCTGGAGCTTGGTGAAGGGTCAGCCCCTCGTAGGGTCGTATGGGCCTGGTGGAGGCCAACTGGAGCCTGGTGAAGGGTCGGCCCCTCGTAGGGTCGTCTGGGCCTGGTGGAGGCCAGCTGGAGCCTGGTGAAGGGTCGGCCCCTCGTAGTGTCGTCCGTTTTGCAGATAATCTTCAGCCAGGCCAAGGATATAAACGGGTATATCAATGGATACTCCTAACGAATGAACTTCACAATCATCCTTAGGTGTAAAATTTGTTGAATTCAAATGACATCGACTTCAAATCAACAAATCAAACTCTAAAATGATTTCCACACCAATAACGCCTAAAACTATGTAATGCTTTTTCTAGACTTTGTGAGGGCGTGCAAACCCGTTGATATATGTACAACCAAACTCCCTCAAATATAAGATAGTGTTCATAATTTTATATTCAATTCTTTTCTTTTGAATGATCATAACAAACTAAACTAATTTGGCCTTGGCTACTTTTTTCAATGGCACACTTTTTTGGTTCTTTTCAAACTTTTTAGACTGTGGCTACTTTTTACAATGCCACACTTTTTTAGGTCCGATTTAAACGGTGGCTTAATCATAAAGGACATCTCTACCTTTAGTAGCCCTTCCCCATACTCACTCATCATTTTTTTTAAATTAAACAAATTCCTCACAAGCAATGGTTCTTACATGCACTACTTTCATTGTCAAGTTTTATCGCATATGGTTCGTTTAAAGATGGGAATAAGATGGAAACACTTCGACCAACATGTGATAGACAAGTACAATAATCAAATAAATCCGTGCATGTGTTCATTAAAGGAAATTATGAGTCAAACATGTAGAAATTAATCTCAAATTTTATCTTAATTACTCCAAACATTTTAAAGCACATGGATGAAATGATGTATTGTCTCAAAAAACTATCAAATAGTCACATGGATATGGAATAATGTTGTGACTTGGTCATCCTAAATGTCCATCCATAAACTATGTAAAATAAAACACAAAAATTGTAAGGACATTTTTGTCCATTATCAATTTATATGTCGTACGCCGTTACACCGTTGAAGAAACTCAAGATCGCATCTACATCAACGGATCCGAATATCAAAGTGTCTTCAACATCATAGCCTCTGCGAGAATGAACTTGGTAAAATTTGGTTTTTACGTTCCTTAAAGTTCATATTTAGTATTGAGAATGAACCGGACCGATCCGCTTGCTGCAGATCCAGTAAATCCCGGACCGAAAGCGAACCGAAGAAGACAATTTTTAAAAGAACCGATCCGAGGTCGGATCGATTCGCCTCCAAGCCGGACCGGTCCGCCTGGGATAAGTTCGAACAGTTCCGTGAGTTTTTTAACCACCATCTCATATTTCCTATATATATAACTATTCCGATGGTGTATTTCTTTAAGTCTTTGAGAAAACGTTTTTAAGAGTTCAAACACAATAACACTTCAATTTTTGATGTGACAAGCATCTTTTTGATTCACACACAAAAATTCCAATTACTTTTGTGAATCTTTTGGAACCCTAGAACACAATTTTGTTATTGTTCAACCCTTGTGGAGAAGCCGTCTCTCTTCTTCATTGCTGACCACCTGGAGTTCCTGCAGGAGATTCCAGCCGACACTGTTTCTAGCCGTTGCTTTGAAGGTTTGACGAAGACACCGTGCGTTACACTTGTGGGCGATTATCAGGTTGTATGTAAGTCAATGGTCTTGTAAATTCTTCAAAGTTCTAGAAATAAAAGGTTTTGCCCTTCGGGGATTTTTCCTTAACTTTGTGTCGCTTGCTTTATTTGTTTATGGGTTGACACTTGCACTTTAGATGCATGATTAGGGGCTGAAATTAAATAAGTGTGTCAAATTAGAAATTTGCGAAGTTAATCAATTATCACACGTAGTTCTCACATTCTCAAAAATCTCTTTGTCTTTTTTCAAAAAATTTATCAATAGAACATCTTTTTGCCTTTTTCAATATTTCTTAAAAAATAGAAAATCTTTTTGTATTTTTCCAAAAATTTTCAAAAACAAAAATCTTTTTGGTTTTTCGAAAAAAAATATCAAAATGGAAAAGGTAAATATAAAAGTGGTACACACGAGAAATAGGCATAAAATATCAACATGAAAATCATCCTATGGTAGAAAGCAAGTCTAAACCTCAACCATCAGGTGCGGATGAGTTTTTCAAATGTGGTGACATCCTATGAAAAACATCCATAAAATCATGTGAAGCCTTGACTAAAAACTTAACTTGATGCCTAGGTGGGTTAGGTTGAGAGCCATAAGGATCTATCATAAACTCAAAAACTAGATTTGGTGCAACATGAGAAGTGGATGCACCGTCATGACCTATTCCTAGTCTCTCAACATTACCCAAAGCGGGACTAAGAAGCATCTTTCCTACATTACTATATGTATCCTTTATAGTAACCTTATACTCACGTGCCCGTTTGAGATCTCTCTTAAGTTGGGACACACGGAATTCAAGTTCACTCTTTTCCCAACCTATGATGACCAACTGCTACCTCAAAGAAACTTTCACCTTCTCAAGTTGATTCGCCGATGCCTCAAATCCCCTCAAAACTCCTATCTCTTTCTCGAAACTAACACCTTAAGCCTAATTCCTTATTCAACCTCTTCCTCTTTAAGGTCTCGGTGTACAAATATCTAAACTCTCGTTGGAGTTCACTTTCATCCTCACGTCCAACCTTGCTCTCACACTCAATAGAAACACTCAAATCATCATCGGGGGTCTCATATACAGAAGTATCCTCATCGTCATGGGAAATGTTAGGTGATTTTCCATAAAGGAGACACACATACCATCTGATAACTCATCCCCAAAATATTTCACTTCCTCGGCACTATCGCTAAGAGAGGTTGGCATGGCAATTTCTTGCAGTTTCTCTTAAGCACAGTGAGACATTTAAACGTTTTGTGCCCTTTGCCCTCGCACTGAAAACATCTCTCCTCTTACTCTTTGGCCTCTAATTTCTTTTTATTTTTCTCAAAAATCTTTTTATTGGAAGAATTTTCTTTGAAAATTTTGATAAGCTTTTTAAATTTTTTAGCAAGGATGGCCACATCATCAAAATAAAATTCGCCCTCAGACTCGGACTTATAAACTTTCTCTTTCTTTTTCTTATAATTCTTGGACACTTCCTCACCTTTTATAAACTGGGGCTTAAGTGCTATCCCTATATCCTTAGGCTTGATAGTGTCAGGAAACAGGTCAATTTTATATGTCTGGAGGTCTCCTACCAGTTCTTCTAACTTAAGATTGCTCCAATTTCCTAAGGAATTCAACACAATGACTTTAGGAATAAAACGTTTAGGCAATGATCTCAAAAAAATTTAACTACTAGTGCATGAGGAATGTTTTCACTAATATTGAAACTAGTTTTGAAAATATCAGACAAACGAGCATAAAACTCATCAAAACATTCAGATTCAAGCATGCTTATTATTTCAAATTAAGAAGTTAAATTTTTCAATTTAGATTCGTTCACTGCATTTGTGCCTTCATGGGTTAGTTGAAGAACATCCCAAGCTTCCTTTGACGTGGTACACGTCATGATGAATTGGAAATCATCAAGTGTGATGGAGCATGAATTTTCACTTAGCCCATGATAATTATATGTGCTCCATTTAAATTTATCCTCGGTTCAGTCTGACACAGGTTTTAGATTTGTCATATTATTGACGGCGATAGTGGGAGGAGTCCACCCTCTTTCACAAACAACCAAAACACGTTCATCGATATCCTTTAATGAAGATTTCATGCGATCTTTCTAATAGGCATAATTAGTGCCATCAAATATGGGCATCCGATTATATAAGTTATCCATCGAAAAAATTGCGAAAAATTTTCAAAATCAGATTTTTCAAAAAAAATCTATATCACAAAAAAATTTGTGAAAAAAAGGATCGCTCGATAAATGAGAGTAACTTGCTCTGATACCAATTTGTAAAAGGGTGAGATATCGATTATTAATTTAATTCAAAAATTTCCAAGCTTTAAACTTATTTAACTAGATTTTAATTTTTTATCCAAACTAATTTAAACCCCAAAACATGCATCTACGTGAATAAATTAATCATTCCATAAAAAACAATAAAAAATTGCTAGATACACTAATTTCTGGAAAAATCCCCGAAAGGGAAAAAACCTTATTTCCATAAATGTTTGCAAATCGTAACGTACAACACACTTACAGAAATCTTCAGCCAATCTACCACTGTAAACTCACATAGGCCACAACCTCGAAAAAAGTAAGGAACTCTCGCAAGAACCTATAAGAACCGTAGTGCTGTCTTTACAAGGAACACCCTCGAGTCTTCCCAATTGATCGTAATTATCAGCAAGCAACTCCCTGAAGAGCTTCCAATCCACCAGTTGAGATGTCACTCCACAAGAACAAACTTCAACAAGAAGTGATTTGGGTTCCACAAAATATTCACAAAAGAATTGGGATGTTTTGGTATGAATCAAACACATAAAAAGCCATAAAAGTGAAGACTAAAAGTTCTGCAAAATTGCAGTTTTTGTGCATCAAAAGTCTTAATGAAAAAGTTCTCAAACTCAAGTATTTATAGATGAATAAAAATTTTGAGGCTGCACAGGTTATTCGAATGACTTGAAATAACATCTTCATTTCATTTGAACGATATCTCATGTTGTTACTAATGACCTTTCAAACGACAGTTAAAAACATGAAACAATATGGGTTCGTTTGAAGCAGTAAAGAAATGACTCTTCAAATGACATTGCATGTCATTTGAAGTTGTTGCTTGAACGAATTATCAATGTCATTTGAACGACATAAGGGACAAAAAATATTTTTAAAATGCTCGCTTGCAGGTCTCGAAAAATTATTTTGACATAGAAAAAAATGCCTGAACTTGTTTTAAAATAGTTTTTAAAAGTATCCCAGTACTAATGTAAAGCAATTACGAAACTTAAACACATTCTATATGAGATTGTACCTCATGTCGTAAAAATGTTGAAGATGCTTAAAACTTGGATCCGTATTCATGAATGTATGAATTTGAGCTTCCCTCGATGGTTGTAGTAGTATACGACATATGTTATGTAAACTACGAATAATGGAAATTATGTCCTTACAATCAAACATTAAGCATCACCTATAGAAATGTCGATTATTAGTAGAGGATCAACTAATGAAACAGGCTCGATAATTTATCGAGGATGAAGCGTTCCTGTAGCAAGCAATTTTGTTAGCATAGAATGACGCGTCGGTATAAGAACTTCGTATAACTCTAGCGGTATCTCCCTATGACTACGTACTAGATCTACCATCTCTAGATGCTTCCACATCATCATCAGGAACAAGTACTGGGGGTTTTGAGGAAGAAGATTAGGAGGAGGGATAACTTATGCCTCAAGCAGGATAGACAGCTGAAAGGGTTCACGATCATTGTAAAATAAATAACTTGTCGAATATGTGTAAGGGTAGTGCGAGAAATGGAGTGTTACGTTACTACTAGTTTAGCAGATTGGGAACTAATCATAAAAGTTTGGATGTTTTAACAACAGGTTTTCATGTTATAGGTGTGATAAGGTTTCCTTATAGCAGTTTGAAGGATCTTTTAATTTAACTAGTTATGTTTTATAAATTGTTTGTCAACTAATCCATCTGTGGCTATGGATAGCATAGACAAATGTTTACAACAACCCACTAGACTAACACAAGAACGTCAGAATTCTATAACATGGATTGAGATATCTATAAAGGTTCGACGAATGAATGCTCTGAAGGAATTTTTACGACAACACCCCTGCTTTTTATGGGAAACCTGGAACAACAGAAGTCAAATGTCGATTCAGGCAAATTATAAAGTTTCTAAACAGAGTAGGAATGCTACCTCAACTCTAAGTTGATTTTTACACTTACTTATTTGAAAGCGAGGCTGATCATTGGTGGCAATCAGTGAAACGTAACCAAAATGTGGAAAACTTAACATGGCCATAATTTGGGGACATGTTCTTTAAAATATACTTTTCTGAATCTTTATGCGATCTGCTGACGGTGGAATTTTTTAGACTCCAACAGAACAACATGACGGTAACACAGTACGAGGCCCAATTCATATAACTCTCTCGTTATGCTCAAGAATATATTGATACTATTATTACAAAATATAAACATTTTGAACTAGGGCTTAAATCCAATATTAAAACCATCCTTATTCCATTGCAAATTTGTGAGTTCGGTAAAATGATCGAAGTAGCCAACCTTATTGAAAAGAATCCAGTTCCATGTGTAACTTCTCATAGTAATCTTCCCCTGCCTCGAAATAATTTTCACAACCATTCACTAAATCTTTCCATCCGAAATCTCCCTAATTTTAACCTAATAAAGGATGGTCATATAGCTAGATTCACCATCAAAATAGTGGTACTTCCATTCGTTAATATGAATGAAATACCCTTGGACACATTAGACCCCAATGCCCCAAGTTTTTTAAACCTAACTATAATCCCAGACCCGTTATAAACACCGACAAAAACATCAAACCATGATGAACCATGGGAAGACCTCCAGGTACACCAGAAAAATTTGTTCTTAAATATCTTCCAAGAAACACCAATAATCAAGCATCCATACCCAATAATGCAACTCAAGGCCGATCTTTCATACTGTTAACATAAACAGACAATAAGAACGTTATCAAAGTTATTGTTTTAATTTATGACCTTATGACAAATGCATTAGTTGATTTATGATAAACTCACTCATTTGTTAGTTCAAAGTTTATGGCCTTAGCAAATCTTATTCCTATTACTTTAGATCATCGGATTACCATAAGTATGCCTACGGGTGCCATCATCAGGACATGGAAGGTTTGCAAAAATTATGAGGTAAAACTCGAGGTACGAACCATTATTATTGATTTAGTGGTCTTAAAAATAGTAGGGTTCAATATCATTATTGGGATATATGCTTTATCCACCAAAAACACATATATTAATTGTTCTTTAAGAAAATTGATCTTTCCAAACTCTACAACCCAAAATAGCATATTTTAGGGACAACATTCCAGGACTTTATTAAGTATATCCTCTTACTCTTTAAAACTTCTTGACGGTTATGAAGATGTATTTCCTGAAGAATTACCTGGAATTCCCCATGTAGAGAAATTGAGTTCATAAACAATATTTCCCCTAGTACCCCTCCCATTTCTATACCACCCTGCCGAATAGCACCTCTAGAACGATGGTAACTTTGAACCCAACTTGATGAACTATTAACCAAAGGGTTTATTCCACCAATTATATATCCTTAAGGTGATCTAGTCCTATTTCTGGAAAAGAGAGACGATTCATTTCGAATATGTATAGATTATCGTATATTGAACTAGGTCACTATTAAGAATATATATCCTTTACCTAGAATAGGTGATCTATTTGATCAATTATGAGGAGCCAATGTATTTTTGAAAATCGATTTACGATTCGAATATCATCAATTAAGGGTAAAAGAAGAAGATATACCAAAAATAATTTTTAGAACTCGGTATGGATACTTCGAATTTTTAGTGATGTCTTTTGGACTTATTAATGCCCCAACCGCTTTTATGGACCTAATGCATTGCATATCTTAATCATTTATGGACCAATTTGTGATTGTATTCAACGACGATGTCCTGATATATTCCCAAAATTAAAGAGATCATGAAACTCATTTGAAAATCATACTAGACACCTGACAACGTCACCAGTTGCATGCCAAGAAGAGCAAGTGTGACTTACTAATGAAAGAGGTAAAATCCCTAGGACATGTTATTGAAAAATAAGGAATTCAAGTAGACCCAACAAAAACTGTTGCAATTATGGAATGGCCCCAACCCACTACCGTAACCGAGGTTCGCAATGTTTTAGGATTAGCTGGTTATTATCGAAGATTCGTAGAAATATTCTCCATTAATGCTCTACCTCTCATAAAATTAACCCAAAAGGATACATGTTTTGAGTGGAACCAAGAATGTGCTTAAACCATATGTACCTAGAAAGAACATTTAACTACCACCCATATACTCACAATACCTTCTAGTACTATGAGTTACGACGTATACATGGATGATTCCTTACAAGGGATAGGTCTACTCATGCAATCAGGAAAAATAATAGAGTATGGGTCATGCAATTGAAAATCCACGAGTGCATTTATCTAGTTCATGATCTAGAATTAATCGCTATCATTTTTTCCTTGAAAATTTGGCCATGTTACTTATATAGAGTAGAATTTCAATTATTCTCAGATCACAAAAGTTTGAAATATATCTTTACCCAAACAGATCTAAATTTACAACAACGCATATGGATGGAATATTTAGCAGATTGTGACTTCCAATTACTATACCACCCTGACAAAGGAAACAAGGTGTCGATGCCCTAAGTCATAAAACTTGTGGTAGACTAATAGGAACAATTGCATATCAAATCATGATAACATTGGCTGACTATAATCTGCAAAGTAAAACCTCTACGATTACCCATAACATTATCTTATAACCATATCTTCAAAGGAATATAATTGAGGAACAATTCATCACTCACCGCTCAATGCTGAAGGATTGAACTTGGAAATGCTAGTACAGAATGGACATATCACCCTATCAATGGAATGTAATTGCATAACCGAATATGTGTAACTTTTGATTCTAAGATAAAAAGAAGAACTCTTACAAGAAGGTTATCATTAAACTTTTATTAACCATCCAGGCAGCACCAAAATTTATCATGAAATTAAAAGATATTTTTGGTGGGCGGCAATGAAATGAGACATTCAAACCTTTACTGCCAAATGTTTAACATGTCAAATGTCAAGATTGAACACCAACATCCAGGTGGACTCTTGCAACCTTTTCCCATCCTAGACTATAAATGGTATCATGTTACTATGGACTTTGTCAATGGATTATCTCCCACAACCCAAGGATATAATTCGATTTGGGTAATCATAGATCGATTAGCTAAGTCATATCACTTTATTAGACTAAGTAGCACCGATTCACTTCAGCGACTTAGTAACTTATACCTTCAAAAAATCGTCAGATTACATGGGACTCCTTTATCTATTATATCTAACCGAGATCCTCGGTTTGCAAAAGTTTTCAACAAGATCTACAAAAATCCATGGGTATTAAAATACTTCTTAGCACCGTATTTCATCCTCAAACCGATGGACAATCCGAATAACTAATTCAAACCTGAGAAGATATGTTGAGATCATGCACATTAGATCTAGAAAGAAATTAGAGCGATCACTTAGCATTAGTAGAATTTTCCTACAATAATAGCTATCAAGTTAGTATTCAAGCCACTCCATATAAAGCACTCTATGGAAGACCTTGTCGTTCTCTACTCTATTGGAACGAATCTAGACAAAATCATATTTTTGGACACAAATTACAGTAGAAACCACCGAGAAAATACATTTAATCAGGGTAAGGTCAAAGGAAGATCAAAGTCAATAGAAAAGTTATGTCGATCATCGCAGGCAACCCCTTAAATTTCAAGGAGTCCAAGTTTTCTTAAAATTATCACCTCAAAAGGGAATTATTAGATTTAAGATAAAGGGAAAACTCATACCACGATACACCGAACCTTTTATCATTACGAAATGTATTGGACTAATAGGATATCGACTAATATTACCCCCTAATTTGACACAAATTCACTATGTATTCCACATGTCTCAATTGAGAAAATATATTTTTGACCCAAGCCACGTCACCACATGGGGCGGACTATGAATAAAAACTAACCATGATTTCGAAGAAAGACCTCTTCAGATGCTAGACACCCAGGATCGAGTATTTCTCACCAAGATTATCCCTTTAGTGAAAGTTCTTGAGCAACATCATGGAATCAAAAAAGCAACCTAGGAAATTAGGGATATCATATATCAAAAAAATTCTAACTATTGGAAGGTAATTTCGGGGATGAAATTATTTTTTGGTTGGGAGAATTGTAAGCTCCGTACAAAGAAACGTGTCTAGACTATCCCTATATACATAATCAAAGAATAAATAATCTTAACTTAACATATGAATATATTAGTAAAATTTTTGGATTGTTACTGATGATGCTGGAAACAGCACCACCCTTCAAGGTGTTTGTAAGCTCAATTCAATGTCAACAATGGCAGTATAAAGGTATATGTTTAGTAGAAGGAGGAGAGGAGAAGAGGAATCATCACCGGAATATAAGTGGTTCAGCCAATTAGGCCTACGTCCACTGTGCAAGTGTATGATGTATATCACTATATGATGGCTCTAACGGCCATAGATACAATCTCTCAAGCTCTTTCTCTACTGTGCGTTTAGACAGAGTTTCAGCTAGGGTTGCTAATTTCAGGATCCTTTGCAAGGTAGAGGATGACCTCTATATAAGGTGCCTAGGGGGTTTAATGTACCCCCGATGCATGTAATGTGCATGTGTGTGTTGACCTCACCAATATGGAGAAGCCATCTGTCACTGTCACATGTAGAGAATGATGATGAAATATTCTCGCCACATGTGGGGAATAATCTTTTTATAACTAATTTGTGTCCACGTGCCCTAATCCAAATGTCAGCAGATGCTCGGCTATCGTGCTTGGTCATGAACTCGGCCTGGTACAAGCCGAGGTTGGTAAAGTCTAGTCGCTCGTTCAGTTCGAGGTGGCCATGAAGGTCTTGGCTCATATTAAGCTGAGACAATGGATAGGGGTCGGCATTATTCGAGGTTGAGCTGGCTTATGCTTGGAGCATCGACTGATGTTTTGATGAGGTTGTTGGTAGAGAGGCTTCTAGTGAGATCGGCCTATATCTGGCCGAGGTTTCCATTCCTAGGTGTACGAGAGTGCTGCTGATCCTTATAATGTGTGCAATGTCCTTTGGAGAGGCCGGTGGTAGTGTCGGCCTGGGCCGACCTTCCTATGGCCGAGGGCTGATGTCTCATGCCCAAGGCTTATCCAGCGTCGGCCATAATCTCAGCTGAGGTTGGTGTCTCTGAGCCGAGGTCACACTTAGGGCATATCAATCACACCCCAGCCCTTAGTTACATGTGAGAGTAGGTGAATGTGGGATTTTCACATCTCCGAGGCCTTTCTAATATGAGCTAATATTTGTTTGACACTTGTCTAATGTTGAAGTGTGGCTTGCTTGGCAAGCGTGTGTTATCAGCCGCCTTTGGGGCTCCCAAAGAAATGATGGGCCTTGGGAATCGCGCCTATATATTTAAGGGCTTTGAACCCTCATTTTCCCCTCCTTCCTCGATTCTCTCTCCTGTACGATTGCATTCCAACAATTTCTCTCTAAAGGCGTTCTCTTCACGATTAGCATTCAGAGGTCCTTGGTGGTGATTTCTTTGAATTTTCTTCGCTTCCCTTATTGTTTCATTCTCAGGTATCTTCCTCCCTTCATTTGCCTTCATTTTATTTGCTTTTTCCTATTTATTTGTATTTTTCGGCGACTTTCTGAGCTTTCCGGTGAGACCACCATAGTTTCAGGTGAACTGTTCTTGCTAGGTTAGGGTAGTTTGATCTTTAAATAGCTTTATTCCCTTGGTCAATCTTATTTGCCACTTGATCTTTGAAGTGTAGTCTCTTCCTCTGATGCTCAGACCCCTCTATCAACTTCTTAATGAATTCCCTTCCCTCAGAGAGAAGACTTTAGAAAAAATTAGGCAAATGAAAGAGAGCACATGAGGAGGCTCGTAGGTCACAAGAATTCCCTATTAGACCCATCTTTCCACCACCTCTGAAGGTGATATATCCTGGTCCCTTGGAACCTTTTAATCAGGCAGAGGTTCCTGCCGATCCAATACCGATGTCTGAGTCTGAGTCTTCCACCTCAGACCCCATGTCTGTGGATTCCTTCCAGGAGGCCATGGACTTCACAACTCGGGAAGATCAGGCCCTTGATCAGGCCAAGGTCTCTAGCCGAGCCTCATCCCATAATAACTCGAGCACCTCGTCCTCTTCCTTAGAGGTTGAGATTATTGAGCCGAGTGTGGCCATTCTTGACGCCATTCCTCTGTCGGCCGTCACCGGGGCCGAGTTCGCTCAGAGGTTCCCGAGTAATCCATCAATGTCTCCTCCGGCCGAAGTTGAGCAAGATAATGACGACGATGATGACGCTAAGAGTGATGTCGACGTCTCTGAGGTGGACAAGATTGAGAATACTATTACTAAGTTAGATCTTATTTGTTCAGAGATCTGTACTCTATTAGTCCCTCAATAAAGCTTAGGAGACCTCTGAGGGAAGAGAGGGCCTATAATGGCCGAGATGGTGAGATCTGCTTGTATGAGCAGATGTTCAAATTAGGATTCCGTTTTCCCATTCATCCCATTATTAGGTCCATCCTTGCCTTTATTAATTTGGCCCCTTCCCAACTGTCTCCCAATGCTTGGAGGGTTATAATAGGGGCCATAGTCTTATGGAGGGATGTCCACCACTCAGACCTTCCAGTTCAGGTCTTTGTTGGTTGTTATGTTCCCTCCTTGGCTAAAAATCATCCGAGCTACTATCATTTTATAGCTCGAAAGCCTGAGAAAAATATGCTCCAAATAACTCAGACTTCCAACCACAACTGGAAGCCTCGATACTTTTTCACTTTTGGGCCATGGGAATTTGGCCCATGTGTACCCTCGTCTATTCTAGAGCTGAGGATGCCCCCGAGATGGGGTAAGGTCACAATATCTGCGAGGGACGACCCTGGTCTGAGCTCATAAAACCTTCAGAAGGTGAAAGCCCTTCAAGTTCAGGGGATACACGGTCTGCTTGCCAAGTTCGAGCATTTGATAATCCCCCACTACCTCTCTAAGATAGGTCTAGGTGGAAGTCCCCTTGTTGAGCTTGGTAAGCATTTTTTTATTCCAAGTTGAACCTCTGAGTTTCTTCATATCTAATTCTCTAACTCAGATCTATTTATTTTTGCAGAGCGCCCAGAGAATATCTCAGATGAGCTTTAGGAAATGGCTGCTCCTAGCTTGACGAGACTCGTAAAGAAAGCAGGTCTAAATGCTCCTCCTTCAGCTCCCTCTACCTCAAAGCCCCAAGCCACGAAGAGGAGGGCTTTAACTGATCATGCCCCTGAGGATTAGAGGCAGAAGAAAAAGAGTGCTTATACGACCATCCCAATCTCTTCAGAAGACGCTTTGTCAGCTTATCTAGAGCAATTGAAGATTACTGACAGCATCGTCGGCCACAGTCTGCAGGCCCTACATGCCTTCGATTCTACGATGATCGAGGCCGATAAGCGTTTCTTTTGGTCATTGGATACTCCCTTGCTGATTGAGTTTGTCATCCACAGATCTATTCAGGTATAACCTCATATTTCTTTGTAATTTCCAAATGTAACCTCTGATTTGTCTCTGACTTACTCATGATCACAAAATTTGCAGGGCCTGGCAGCTATGCACCACCTCTCCAACTGGACTCTGAGGAAGTTTCCCCTCATCCAGAAAGGTCAAGAGGCCGAGAAGGTCCAAAGTACTTTGAATGCATAAATTGACCGCCTGAAGTCTGAGCTGGGTGAGTCTGACAAAAAGGTAAAGGGGCTAGAGAAGGAGGTCTCTCAGCTTAATAAGGACCATGTTATGGCTCTGAAGGCCATGGACGAAAGTCTACAGCAGAAGGTCAGCTTAGCCGTGAAGGCATCCCTTAATGGCGCCTCTGAGGGGATAATAGCTGAGTACAAAACTTCTGATGAGTTCATGGGCTTTGACTTTGAATAACTCGAGAGAGGTATCAAAGATACTACCAAGTGGGCAGCTGCCAAGGAGAAGGAGGCTGGGACTTTAAAAGCCTCTGATTTCTTAGGCCTTGGATTTGCTAATCCCCAGCTTGCCCAGGCCCTTCAGGAGGTTGAGGAGGAGGTTGCTGCACCTGCCAAGACTGCAATGTTGGACGGCACTGACGTTGGAGGGGCAAACCACAATGATGACATTGCCGAGGTGACCAATATCCTCCAGCCTAACTAGGCTGAAGACACTAGTATTCCCCCCTCAAACCCTTAGAGATAATTTTTGAATATTGTTTGTAACCCCTGAACATTTATAATTTCTCAATGAACATGGTTCTTACTTTTTAAATCTTTGAAACCTCTGAATATTTATAATCCCTGAATGTGTCATTCTCTGAGGAGGATCATCTTCTTTTATTGAATGTATGTCGTGATGTTTTGGCTCTGAAGCTTATGCAATGGTGTTTGCCTAAACCAAATTAGTAGTCTGAGATCAGACCTCGTCACCACTGAATGGTGTTATGAAGGTCTAAGGTCATCACCTAAAATGCTATCCTCATAATTAATCTCACCAAATTAATGATGTTAAGGGTCTGAGGTCATCTCATTATAGTGTCTGAGCTCAGACCTCGTCACCACTTAATGGTGTTATGAAGGTCTGAGGTCATCACCTAAGATGTTATCCTCATAATTAATCTCACCAAATTAATGATGTTAAGGGTCTGAGGTCATCTTATTATGGTGCCTGAGCTCAGACCTCGTCACCACTGAATGGTGTTATGAAGGTCTGAGGTCATCACCTAAGATGTTATCCTCATAATTAATCTCACCAAATTAATGATGTTAAGGGTATGAGGTCATCTCATTATGGTGTCTGAGCTCAGACCTCGTCACCACTGAATGGTGTTATGAAGGTCTGAGGTCATCACCTAAGATGTTATCCTCATAATTAATCTCACCAAATTAATGATGTTAAAGGGTCTGAGGTCATCTCATTATAGTGTCTGATCTCAGACCTCGTCACCACTGAATGGTGTTGTGAAGGTCTGAGGTCATCACCTAAGATGTTATCCTCATAATTAATCTCACCAAATTAATGATGTTAAGGGTCTGAGGTGATCTCATTATGGTGTTTGAGCTCAGACCTCGTCACCACTGAATGGTGTTATGAAGGTCTGAGGTCATCACCTAAGATGTTATCCTCATAATTAATCTCACCAAATTAATGATGTTAAAGGGTCTGAGGTCATCTCATTATGGTGTCTAACTTCAGACCTCATCACCACTGAATGATGTTATGAAGGTCTGAGGTCATCACCTAAGATGTTATCCTCATAATTAATCTCACTAAATTAATGATGTTAAGGGTCTGAGGTCATCTCATTATAGTGCCTGAGCTCAGACCTCGTCACCACTGAATGGTGTTATGAAGGTCTGAGGTCATCACCTAAGATGTTATCCTCATAATTAATCTCACCAAATTAATGATGTTAAGAGTCTGAGGTCATCTCATTATGGTGTCTGAGATCCGACCTCGTCACCACTGAATGGTTTTATGAAGGTCTGGGGTCATCACCTAAGATGTTATCCTCATAATTAATCTCACCAAATTAATGATGTTAAGGGTCTGAGGTCATTTCATTATGGTGTCTGAGATCAGACCTCGTCACCACTGAATAGTGTTATGAACGTCTGAGGTCATCACCTAAGATGTTATCCTCATAATTAATCTCACCAAATTAATGATGTTAAGGGTCTGAGGTCATCTAATTATGGTGTCTGACTTCAGACCTCGTCACCACTGAATGGTATTATGAAGGTCTGAGGTCATCACCTAAGATGTTATCCTCATAATTAATCTCACCAAACTAATGATGTTAAGGGTCTGAGGTCATCCCATTATAGTGTCTGAGCTCAGACCTCGTCACCACTGAATGGTGTTATGAAGGTCTGAGGTCATCACCTAAGATGTTATTCTCATAATTAATCTCACCAAATTAATGATGTTAAGGGTCTGAGGTCATCTCATTATGGTGTCTGAGCTCAGACCTCGTCACCACTGAATGGTGTTATGAAGGTCTGAGGTCATCACCTAAGATGTTATCCTCATCATTTCTGCCATAAGTGCACAATGTAGTAAGAATCATCATGGGAACTGATCTTTTATTAATAACCTCTTCATAATAAGATGGTACATTTACATAAAATACTTTGCAACATCATATGGGTTAGCGAAAGGTTCTCCTTCTAGATTTTCTAGATTGTAAGTGCCGGGCACAACCTCTTCTGTCACTTTGTAGGGACCGTGCCAGTTTGGATGGAGCTTGTTTATTTTTCGTAAGGTCTTCTTTAGCACTAGATCTCCCATCGCGATGGGTCTTGACCTCACCCTTTGGTTGTAGAATTTCGCTGCCCTATGGTTGTAGGCTGCTTGCCTGATCTCCGCGTCTTCTCTTCTTTCTTTAATTAGATCTAGGTCTAGCCTCCTCTCTTCCCCATTTTTATCGGGGTCATAGGTCTGAACCCTATTATTTGGGAGCCCGACTTCTGTTGGTATGACCGCCTCTGAGCCATGTGCAGGCATGAACGACATTTCTCCTGTAGGTGTCCTCGCCGTGGTCCTATAAGCCTATAACACAGCACAGACCTCTTCAGTCCATCTTCCCTTCGCATCTTCTAACGTCTCCTTGATTCCATCGAGAATTGTTTTGTTCGTGACCTCGGTCTTTCCGTTTGCCTGAGGCCGGCCAGGAGATGAGAAAAACTGCTTTATCCCCACTCTTAGGCAATACTTTTCTAAAGAGGAGTTCTTGAACTGGGTCCCATTGTCCGAGATGAGAGTGTTTGGGAGGCCATATCTGCATATGATGTTCCTCCAAATAAATTGGAAGGTCTTCTATTCTGTGATCGTTATCATCGGCTCTGCCTCTACCCACTTTGAAAAGTAGTCGATGGCAACTATCAAGAATCTACAATTATTGGCAGCTCTTGACAGGGGTCCTACTAAGTCAATCCCCCATACTATAAATGGCCATGGAGAAGTGATTGACGTCATAGGCTGATGAGGTTGATGAGGGATAGCGGCGAATCTTTGACATTTATCACATTTCCTCACATAGGCTGCAGCGTCCTTGGACAAGGTTGGCCACCAGTACCCCTGTGTGAGGATTCTTTTGGCCAATGGTATTCCCCCTATGTGGCTAGAGCAAGAACCCTCATGAACTTCCAGTAAGACCCGGGGAACTTACGTGGGGTGAACACATCTGAGGAGAGGTAGTAGGAATCCTTTCTTATACAGGACGTCTCCTACTACCGAGAACTTAGCAGCCTTATATCTCAATTTCTGCCTCTCTAACTTGGATTCAGGTAGCTCTCCCTCTCTAATATATCTGACGAGGGGGTCCATCCACGAGTCTCCTAGGTTCAAATTGTGAAAAGGGTTACATACCTCTTCTTCCTCAATGGTTGCCTTCCCCAAGACCTAGATCGGAATGGTCCTTCTAACATCTGTCTTCATTGCCAAGGCCAACCTTGCCAATCCATCTGCGTGACTGTTACTTTATCGAGGCACTTTCTTCAGTCTTGCCTCTTCAAAATATTCTAACATCATTCTCACCCTTTTCAGATACTTGGCCATCCTTTCATCTTTGGCCTCATAGACTCCCAGTACTTGATTGACAACTAACCTTGAGACGTTGTGGAGTAGGAGTCGCTTTACGCGAAGAGTCTTTGCTAATGAGAGACCTGCTATCATGGCCTCATACTCGGACTCGTTTTTAAAAGCCTGGAAGTTGAATCTCAAAGTGTATTCAATGTTGGCACCATCTGGAGCCGAGAGTATCAACCCTGCACCGCTTCCACTGTCGCAGGAAGAGCCATCAACGAAGAGGCTCCAAATGTCTGTATCCGATGAGAAGACCCCTTCTGACATGACTCCTTACTTGAAAAGGTACCGATCTTCCTCGTTCTCCGCGACTCTGCTCCTGGCCCTGTTGGACGCGACCTCTTCCTGATCTTGGAAGATGTTTGGTGTCGTCTCTTCCAAATTTTAGAAGACACCACGGTGTTCAACACCCTCTAGGCTATTCTCTGCCTAGGCCTCTTCCCATGTGAACCCAGCGACAAAGTCTGCGAAGGCTTACCCTTTGATGGCCGTCCTAGGTTGGTAGGTAAGATCGTACTCCCCCAAATCAATGGCCCATGTTATCAATTTCCCAGACTTCTCAGGTTTATGTAGGACCTATCTTAGTGGGGTGTCGGTAAGGACAACCATGGAGTGGGCCTGGAAGTAAGGCTTCATCTTCCTCGAAGCATGTATCAGGGCATAAGCCATATTTTCCATACGAGGATAATTTTGTTCAGACCCTTGAAGGGCCTTACTATTGAAATACACAGGCCTTTGGATCCCAGCGTCTTCCCGTATTATGGCTGCGCTGATGGATGATTCAGATACTTCCAGATACACATACAATTTCTCTCCTACAATAGGCCGAGATAGCAATAAGGGAGACCCCAAGTAATACTTGAGCTGGTTAAAGGCTTTTTCGCACTCTTCGTCCCACTGGAAGGCCTTTCTCAGTACCTTAAAGAATGGAAGGCACTTGTCCGTTGCCCTAGAAATTAATCTGTTAAGTTCATCCACTCTCCCTGTAAGTCTTTGGATATCTTTGATACTCCTCGGTGTCTTCATGTCAAGCAAAGCCTTGATTTTTTCAGGGTTCGCTTCAATCCCTCTCTGGTTGACGATAAATCCTAGGAACTTACCAGCTCCTACTCCGAAGACACACTTCGCAGGGTTGAGTTTCATTCTGTATGAGTCCATAATATCGAAGGTCTTCTCGAGATCTGCTACATGAGTGCAAGCCTTCAAGCTCTTTGTTAGCATATCGTCTACATACACCTCCATAGTCTTACCTATTTACTCTTCGAACATCTTATTCACAAGACGTTGGTATGTTGCCCCTGCATTTTTCAGACCGAAGGGCATCACTTTATAGCAGTATGTCCCCTTGTCGGTATTAAAGGCTATCTTCTCAGAGTCTTCAACATCCATGAAGATCTGGTTGTATCCGGAATATGTGTCCATGAAGCTCATGAGCTCATGTCCCGCTGTAGCATCCACCATCTGATCTATCCGAGGTAAGGGATAGCTGTCTTTTGGACAAGATCTGTTCAGGTCAGTGAAATCAACACACATTCTCCACTTCCCATTGGCCTTGGGCACGATGACTGCATTTGATAACCACTCCGAATATGTGACTTCTTTTATAAACTCAGCCTCTTCCAATTTTTTAACCTCTTCTCGGATGAAGTCTTACTTTTCCCGGGAGTAGACTCTTCGTCTCTGTTTGATTGGCCTGGCATCTTTGGTCACGTTGAGCTTATGACTCATAACTTCAGGGTCGATGCCGGGCATGTCTGCGTGACTCCATGCGAAGACACTCTGTCTCCTCCTGAGGAAGTTTATCATCTCTTCCTTGATTTCTGCCTTTAGGGCTTTACCGACCTGGATGGTTTTTTCTGGCTCGTCCTCAATGAGGACGATGGAATCTACCTCTTCTGCGTCCTCTCCCTTCTTCAACTTTGTCTCATTTCTTGGGTCAAGCGTATCAATGCTATAAGTGGTGGTTGCCCTCTTATGGTCCTCTCTCTCTTCGGTCGAGTTGAAGTAACATTCTCGCGCTATGATCTGGTCACCTTGCACTTCCCCTACCCCATAGAGAGTAGGGAATTTTAGCATCTGATGGATCGTCGATGGTACAACTTCAAACTCTTTAAGGGCCACTCTTCCTATGATGAGGTTATAGGCCGAGAATACGTTTTCGTCCATCACGAAAAAATTTATCTTCTTGGTCAACCTCTTAGGCTAGTCATCACCCATCCGTACATCCATCTCATACATGCCCAAGGGGTGGAACTTTTTGCCACTGAAGCCTATCAATGGGTGATGATAGGGTACCAGCCTTGCTCTACTCAGACCTAGGCTCTTGAAGCAAGGCCAAAACATCACGTCTATCGATCTCCCCCCATCTACGAGGATCCTATGCACCTCACACCCATGCACCCTTGTCGTTATGACCAAAGGGTCATCATGGGGGGCTAAGATACCTTTGAAGTCGAGTCTGGAGAACCCAACTACAAGGGTGTCCATGTCCACTTTCTTCCTCTTCTGCACTGTATCAGAACACGTTAGATTTACACCTTCAAGCTTGGCCACTGACCTAGCCTCTGCCACGTGAGCCTTCCTATCAGCTACTTCAGAGCCACCTCCTGCAAACCCTCTGCATATGGTGTCAACACCAAATGATATCATACCAACCCTCTTCACCGGGGTGTTGTCATCTTTCGACGGAAGATCCGGATCGTCTTCATCATCACCTTCTAAATCATCGTCTCTTCTGGCTGGGATATTGTCACGGCATCTGTCATTTCTCCTTTTCTTAGGGTCATCTCTTCCACCTTTAGGAGACTTACCATCCACATACTTCCTCAGCTTTCTAGATTTTAACATCTTTTCAATCTCATCTTTCAAGGCGAAGCATCTTTCCGTGACGTGGCCATGGTCCTGGTGGAACTCGCACCATAGGTTTTTGTTCCTCTTATGTGGTGAGGCTTTCAGTTTCTCTAGCCATCTCAGAGTCCTGTCATTCTTAATCTCGTTGAGGATGTGCTCGCAACTCACAGTCAGAGGAGTATAGTGGGCGAACTTGTCATCACCCGACCTCTTCTTCCCATCTTTCTTCTTTTGGGACTTTCCACTACTACTGCGGTTCTCGTCCTCATACTTGGCGGCCATTGCCTCTTCCACGTTCATTACTTTCCCTATGGCTTCCAGGAGCTCCGTCATAGACCTTGGGGGGTCTTCTGCAAATTTCCACATAGCTTCCCTTTCTGTAACCCCCTATGAGGGCGGTCATGGCTATATTCTCTTCATAATCTTCGACCTTCAACTTCTCTTTGTTGAACCTGGCTATGTAGTCTCTTAGGCTCTCTTCCTTGCCCTGCTTGACATACAACAGTTGAGTAGTCTTCTTTTGAGGTCTCACCGCAAAGTAGAAGTTATGGATGAATCGTTCAGCCAAGCCTTTGAAGTTCTCAACTGAGTTATACGGAAGGGAGATAAACCAGCTGTGTTCTACCCCTGTTAAGGTCCCAGAGAAGGCCCTACACTTCATCTCATCGGGTATCGAGTAGATGTCTGCTTCTGACTGATACATCTCGATGTGATGTACAGGGTTAGTGCTTCCATCATACTTGGGAGACACCATAGGAGGCTTAAACTTAGCTGGGGTTGGGAAGCCCACTATCCTAGCCATAAATGGAGAGCCCTTTGAGTAACCCCTTTGTAATGGGTCCCTTTTTCTAATGAGGTCTCCTATCTTCTCCTCAAGACGGTGGATAGAGTCATTCCATGGTCTCCTACCATCGGCTTGGCCGAGGTTGCCCCCAGCCACCTCCAAGGGGTGGACTGAGGGTTCCCCTACCACAGCACAACGCCGGCTGTTAACCTCTTCCTCGTCTCTACCTCTATTTTCATGGGGTCATCCTTGGTCAGGCCGACCTAGTCTGTCCCCTCCTTGTGAGCCGGCAGCACTCCTTGACCTGGATAACCTCTGTCTTAGGTCATTCACTGGACCCAACCTATCGAAGGCTAACCCTCTGCTCAATCTATCAAAAGTTAATCCTCGTTGTTGGGCCTCTTCAACTCTTCGGCCAGCACATCCTCGACTCTGCTGAAGAGGGCGAACCGTATAGTTCGAAACCTCATATGGCTCCCAACAATCTTCTGGGGCCTCTTCTTCCTCTAGATCATCATATATGTCCTCCGGGAAAGGGTTTCCTTGCCTCCCCAGGCATAAGCACCTAGGATCAGCAACGTTTCTTCTCCATTGGGGTGCAAGATGGTCCTTCATTGGTGCCTCGGGTGGTCCCCCGGCATCAGGATGAGGCTGAACAGCCGCCGGAGTGATCATATCTGTTGAGACTGCAGGTGGCCTCATCATAGTTTGGCTAAGCTGCGCAAATTGCTCCTGCATAGCTTGTTGTGTTGCAGCCAAATACCTCAAGGCTGCAGCTATCTCCACCATTTCGGACTGGGGCGGCGCCTGACTTGAACTAGGCCCTCCACCTCTAAGCGGCGGAAGAGGCGGCGGTAACTCTGGTGCCATGTGTTGCTTAGTGAAGAACTTAAGTATCAGGTGAGCTTAATACCTTTAAGGACCTCTTTCAATGGTGAAACGGCTCCACACAACGGGTGGTTCCTGGTTCACCACCAGAGTCTCCGGTGAGGTTAAGCTGTAGAAGTGGAAGAGATAGATTCAATTCCCATAGACGACACCAAAATGATGATGCTGGAAACAACACCACCCTTCAAGGTGTTTGTAATCTCAATTCAATGTCAACAATGGCAGTATAAAGGTATATATTTAGTAGAAGGAGGAGAGGAGAAGATGAATCAACATCGGAATATAAGTGGTTCAGCCAATCAGGCCTACGTCTACTGTGCAAGTGTATGATGTGTATCACTATATGATGGCTCTAATGGCCATGGATACAATCTCTCAAGCTCTCTCTCTACTGTGCGTTTAGACAGATTTTCAGCTAGGGTTGCTAATTTTAGGATCCTTTGCAAGGTAGAGGATGACCTCTATATATAGTACCTAGGGGGTTTATTGTACCCCCCATGATTGTAATGTGCATGTGTGTGTTGGCCTCACCAATATGGAGAAGCCATCTGTCACTGTCACATGTAGAGAATGATGATGAAATATTCTCCGCACGTGTGGGGATAATCTTGTTATAATTGATTTGTGTCCTCGTGCCCTAATCCAAATGTCAGCAGATGCTCGGCTATCCTGGTTGATCATGACCTCGGCCTGGTACAAGCCGAGGTTGGTAAAGTCTAGTCGCTCGTTCAGTTCGAGGTGGCCATGAAGGTCTCGGCTCATATTAAGCCAAGACAATGGATAGGGGTCGGCATTGTTTGAGGTTGAGCTGGCTTATGCTTGGAGCATCGACTGATGTCTTGATGAGGTTGTTGGTAGAGAGGCTTCTTGCGAGCTCGACCTATATCTGGCCGAGGTTGCCATTCCTAGGTGTACGAGAGTGCTGCTAATCCTTATGATGTGTTCAATGTCCTTTGTAGAGGCCGGTGGTAGTGTCGGCCTGGGCCGACCTTGCTATGGCCGAGGGCTGATGTCGCATGCCCAAGGCTTATCCAGTGTCATCCATAATCTCGGCCGAGGTTGGTATCTCTGATCCGAGGTCACACTTGGGGCATATCAGTTACCAACATGAACCTTAGAAAATATAAATTCCAAAGTTACCTTACAAACTACAAAACACCCCCTAAAGTTTTTATTGACTTTCAACACATCTAAATGAACAATACATTCCAAAATTTCTCACAAATAACATCATTACCTTTCAAAGTTACAAATCACCCCTCTTATTAATCCCTTAAATTTTGAAAATTACACAAGGACCCCAAAAGTCTGGAAATAAAGGAAAAAGACCTTTGAAATTAACCAAAAATATTTAGGGATTAAAACCTAAAACACCTATCATCTTCCTTCTTAGTTGGACTGATAAGAATGCCACTTAAACACCATGGGAGACAATGGAAGCCTAGGATAAACGAACCCATTTTTACACCTTAAAATTTCTTTGAGAATTTCTCTTATTAGACCTACCATAAACCACACCAATTTGACCAATAACACCCCCACCACCTCCCCTATATAAACCCCCTCTTAGTGCAGAAGAATCAATATACACAGTAGCTCAAAACCCAAAATAAAATATTAGCGTTTTTGGGTATAATTACATTTTATGTTTATAGCTTAGTTCTTTCAATTTCAAGTAGTTTATGCACTAGTTTAGGATTCAACTATACTTTTACATGTTAATTTTAATGTAGAAATACCATGCTAAGGTGAAAAATTCAGAAAGAAGAATTAAACCTTGAGCTTTAATGGTGGATTTTATGTTCCTGGCCTTGAACTGGTTTCAATGGGAAAATACTTGTTTTTAAACTCATATCAACTTAACCATAATGTTTAATTTCAGTATATTATGCTTATGTGCCTAGAAATTGAGTTTTTCCATTTCGACAATTAAAATTTTCAAATTTCAAATTCTCTTTGTAACTATAAATTAGAATTCCAAACCAAACTGATTTTGTTACAAATTCACACAGAAACCAAACCATACCACTGTCATGGTTCGAATTTCATTTTAAATCCATGAATATTCAACTAAATTTTTTAAAATTTCACCGTTTATAAAGGAGGATCTACAGTTAATCTCAACCCTAAAAAGTTATATTTTTTGGAATCCTCGTCAAAAAATAGGAAGAATAGCTTTTGAATCACCTCAAATGGTGTTCTATAATGGATTTAATTGAAGGTTAAAATTTTAAACTTGAAAGTCAAAATTTGAGATGTTGAATATATAGAGTAAGCCACGCTCATAGTAGAGTCCATTCCAGTGCGTCTATAGTTCGACTCCGTATGTGAGGGCACGTGACCGATCAGAAAATTCTGAAAAAATTACCCAAAATTTTAGTTTATTTTTCTGGTGAAAATGGAATATTATAACACCCAGTTTGGATAATTAGAAATCTGATTCGATGTAACCCCTCAATGGATTTTTAAACTTTAAAAGTTTTTTGCAGATAAACCCCTGAAGTTTTTCAACTTTTGTATTTTCACCCCAAACGTTTTCTAAAGGTTTTTGACATTATTAGGAAAAAAAAGTGTATTAGCTCCAATCTTAAAAACCTAAGGAACCTTAAGTGACAAAACCAAACTTTCTTTTCATTTTAAACCCCGGCATTTATTTACTATGCAATTTTATAACTTGTATCGGAATTCAAACATTTCACAAACCTTATTCTTAAATAGAAGTACACTACCTCTTTGTCAAAATTACACGGACTTCTACCCTGACCAAAAAAAACTCCACGAAACTTTTTTTGAAAAACCTAAACAGCAAGTAGGTGATTTCTTATTTAGTATTATTTTCATGCAATGCTTTTGATTACGCCTTTTGTTGATATAATTATACGATAGACCTAGTATATCATGTTCTCATTGATGAACTCATTTGAGTAGTTTAACTGTTTACGTATAGTTTATTCATATTTTTAACAATGATTATGCAATCATAATAAGAAGGTATAGGATCCCTCACACTTTCATTGCTGACCATATCACCTAGTTTGACAAATATGAGTTTTAAAAGTATTATAATAAGGCCAAAATTGAAAAATTACATTCATCACAAGCTCATTCATACTGAAACAGGAAGACATGGGTCACGAATTGAACTTTTCTATATGGAATGAAGAAGTGGTGAGAGTTGACCAGGGGAAATTAGATAAATGAACTGGAAGGTGTGTTATGGACCTACATGACAACATCGCAAACAATAAGAAAAGAAACGCCCTACATGTTAGCCTTTGGTAGTGAAGACATTCCCAGTTGAGGTCAGCCTCCTAAGATATAAGGTCCTTAACTTTGATTCCCCCAATAGTGATTTTGCTACAATATTGGATTTAGACCTTATATACGAAGTCAGGGAGGCAACAACATTTAGGGTAGAATCCTATGAACAACGCACAGTAAAATTCTATACCAAAAGAGTTAAGCCTTGTACACATAATGAGGGAGACTAAGTATTGTAGAAGGTTACATAAAAGTCCAAGAAGCTGGAAATAAATTAAGATGTTCCCTACCGTGTGAATAAAGTCATACAACCTTGCACCTATCAGATTAAAACTCTTAAAGGGTAGTTATTCAAAAACCCTTGGAACTACGAACACCTCAATAAGTATTATCATTAGGAAGTATTTTAGTTATTAAAGAAGAAATGATGCAGAAAGCTAAATTACTTCTACGAGAAGAAGTCATTATATGAGAATATCTGTTACCCCAATTACAGTTTTTTGATTATCAAATTCTTATTGGCATTCATTTAAAGTTCATTAAAAGAGATGGGAGAGAGGCTTCAGTCGAAGACATCTCAAGGTACAAACTAAATACATCGTAGTTTTGGTCGGATAATGCCAACCCAATTGACCAAAGCACATCTTTGACTACTCAAAAATGTTAGGTTAGGTTAGCTAAAGACCACCCAATTAACCAAAAGCACATTCTTGACTGCTTAAAAATCCCATGTCAGGTCAGTTAAAATTAACCTAATTAATGAAAAGCACATCTTTGAATGATAAAAAATGATAGATCATATCGGCTAAAATCAACCCAATTGATCAATACACGTCTTTGACTGCACACAATATATAGAACAGGGTGTGATGACAAGATACAACCACACACCTTTCCTAACTGGATAACTAAAATAGTTCATCCCTAAGGAACTAGTAAGCCAACACTATGATGATAAGATTCGACAACACAGTCAAAAAGGATAAGAAATACCAGCAAGATCCAAAATAGAACTTGGATTAAACTACAAAATTGACTAGATCCAATCATGCAAATCAATGAATAAAAAGTATGTGAAAAAAATATATTAAATAGTGAATAATATAAATTACTTTTATTGGTATTAATTCATAATTTTTCAAGGATTGTTCCCATTAATATGTTCATAGATGAATAATATTTTCAAAAATCTAAGTACAGATAAAAAGCAGGAGGCTTAAAAGTTAACTCTGGGTTCCAAACAGCAGGAAGTTCCTCCTCAACAACCTTTTTATCCTCAATAACCTAGAGATCATCATTTAAATATAACTATGCTTCATCTCTTCGAACATCCTCCTCTTATTCATCCCAGTATTTTTCTTCATCATCATCCCCCTCTCAAGACATGATGACATTAGCAATATCAGGGTAATGTTTAGATGCCCTTTTTTTCAGTTCGGCATAGCATTTAAGAAAGGTCATGGTTATATGAATGATGTGTCCCTTGGAGTATTTGAATGCCTTCACATGCCTTTCTACAACCATGGAAGCAGTAACCAAAGCCTTGGAGAGTTAAACTTTCAAAATATTAAGTTGGTCCTTGGCAGCTTTAAGATTCTATTACAGGAGCCTGATCTCTTCTTCAACTTTGCTAAGTTGTTTCACTTTAATCACCATTTAGTCATAAGCTCCTTGAAGGTTTGTATAAGCCTTATAAAGGTAGACCTAAAGATTCTTGATTTTCTCTTTAAGTCCTTTTGTGCTCCTTAATTCATCATAAGAATTTAAGGCAAATTAAGCTTTCCCCATAAAAATGGTGGGGGCCATGTTACCCTGTGTAAGAAGAAAATGAATAAATTAGATCAAGAAAATACATCATCTTGGATAAGAATTACTAAAGATAATTTGATTCAATTTACTACAAATACCTAATAGGAAGCAAAATTTCAAAGGTTATCCACATCCAGAATCAGTAAGAACTAAAAATAAAGTTATATACCACATAGCCCGAAAATTCAAGAGTATTAGTAGCATTCAGAAGTATGTAATTTTGGTGTGCAGGGAGTTTTTCCTTAATAATCAAATGGTCAAACTCATACGGCTAAACGCGGCCATAGGGAGATGAAGAGTTCCCCCTGAACAGCCTCTGAGTAGGTTGTCCATCAATAAAAATTCTCTCTTTGGCCTTATACTTGAGCAGTTTTGGATTTTTGATAAACGGATTATCTAAGGGTATTTTCTTGCTACTCTGCCTCTTCTCAGACACCTTTCTCAACCTTTTTCTTCTTGGCCTCTTCAGTGATAATTTTTGTTGCTTCAGTATTTAAAATCAAAGATTTGTTGTCATTTCTTTATTTGGTACGAGCTTCTTCCTTTGCTTTTTTAGTAGTTTCTTGCTTATCAAGTTCTTCGAGTTGTTTAGCTCGGATTCTTTCGCTTTATACCGAGAAACGTTGACTGGAGCTATAATAAAATAGTTGTAATTATAAGTTGAAGCTTCACAAAACAACATGGATAGATTCTGTTAATAATCATCTAGGCATGTATAGTATCACATAAAAATAAGGATAATCTAAGGCTTATAAAAATATCTCACCTTATTTGGCCTCCTGATCGGCCTCTTCATAGTCAACTTCAACTTGGCCAACCTCCACCTCATTATCCTCCTCTTCCTTAAAATTTTCCTTATCATTATTAACTGTCCTTGGCATCCTATAAGTGTCAATATCAATGGTACTGATGCTCAGATAGTCATCATGTCCCCAAACTTCTTGGGGAATATACATCCTCAAATACATAGGGTCTAAAGTACACACTCATATAATAAGCTTCACCCACCTCTTGTACAATAAGGAATCAAATTTGAGGTGCACTAGTCTATGGAAATTCTTATCCCTCTTTATGGTTCATTAGGAAAAAACTTTCATGCACTAGAGATAAAGGAAAACTTGGTTTCCTAGTTATGATTGCTAGTTTGGGAAACTTGGACTATTTTTGTATTAGACTTTTGGGGAGAGAAGTACTAATACCCAAGAGTTTTGTGGTTATCCTTTAAACCATACACAAATATGAATATGTCTCCATTAATGTCAAACCCCTTATATTTCTTCCAGTGGATCATACAACCTACTATTGAACTTTAGGAATTTGGAGGAAGATGGGTAAGGGTCACTCTATAACCCTTTAATATAGATCTTATTAAGAGATGGAGCGAAAGATGAACTCCCACTTTAATTTCTTAAAGAGGAAAGAAAACCTCATTAGAATCTCTCCTATTACGATCTCTCTCCTCTAGGTTAAGAATGATAATGGTCACATCTTATGGTATGGAGTATAAATTCTTAGGTTAGCCAGATCCTCAACTTGTACATCACTCTTGTACCATATAGAATCAGAAGTTGTATAATTATAAGAGGTGTTGGGGGATCTCCTAGTACCACCTCTCCTCAGAGTTTAACTGGTCAGAGGAAGTGGCATTACTAGTATCAGTGTACTCCCCCTCCAACCCTGATGCTTACATTATCAAAACTCTCTGAAGTATGAAATTCCAATGTACTATACTCAACACTTAGGGACTTGGGGATGACGTAGTGGAAGAAGCAAATTTTGGGATAAAATTTGGCTAGGCTAAATCTTTTTCAGGTTTAAGGACTGGGATTAGAGTAAGAAATCTTTTAGCAGAAGCACTAGGGTAAAGTTTGTTCAAATCAATAATGTGCTTCCAAATTCTTTAGGATTCATTCATCAATGGAACACTTACACTTAAACTAACCCTCCCTAAACCCTAAAAATGAAAAAACCTAGGTGAAAATACCTTAGATCACTGTGAAACCAAAAATGAAATAGTAGTAAATGATCAGAGAAAGATTGCACAAAGAATTCCCGATGATCCTAGATGAACGGGAAGCCGAGTTGTTGAAATCGTTAAAAACTCATGATCGATATTTTTCTCTCTCTAAAAAATTTAAACACGGAATTTGAAAAAGGAAAGTGATGTTTTGTCCCACTTTTATAAGGTGGAGAATGCGTGCATTAAACGCACCTTAAATGAAGATATTGGATTATCGGCATGTGACAAACTTAAGTCAGATGGAAATTTCATCCCCCAAAATGCACAATTCATTATGCTCGATCGACCGAGCAAAATAACTTTACACTTTTGAACCAAGAGAATTACACCTAGGACTATTCGTAAAAACTTCACCCACTTATTTTTAATTATGAGCAAAGTCTTTGGGGCTTTTGTTATACTATATTTGTTAAACATCTCATGAACCAAAGATAATTATATAGAAGCCAACCCTGAGCATGTGAAATACCCCTGTCTCGTACAAATAGATACCAAGGAGGTACCTTGACTCAGTAAAAAGATCGACATGCTTTCCACCTGGGCACACTAGGTTGATTCCAGAAAGGTAACTAACATACTGTAATGTTTGTAACACTATTAATGGATTGGAAACACCATATGTGTGGCACAACATATAGCCAACACGTGCAAAACCTTCCCTAATGGGTAAAACATGAAACTATTATATGTCTTGTGGTTTCTCCATTCTCAAGATTATCCAAACTAGACCATATGGCTCCAACTGACAATCCCTCATATTCATTCACTACAAAAAGGAAATATCCCTTATTAGGATCAAGGAAACCAACCTACTATCCTACTGATAGATAGTAATATATTCTTATATTCTCACTGTTTGGATAAAGAGACAGAACGATTGTATTATTCTGAGACTATAGTTAAAGGATAACATGTGGATGTAGGCTCATTCTTGAGGGCTGAACCACGTAACTTTGTGTATAATTCCTCTTATTCTCACCTTTGTCTTCATACATCTAGATTTTTTCCTTTTTTCATTTTTTTTTATCTCAAATTGGATCTCAATTATCTAAGACAAAACCTTGAATCCAATTTTAGACATACCACTGACCTTTTGCTAAAGTCAAAGGAAAAATCTATTTTTTTTGTAATATTCACACCTTGAGATTGGTCATTGGTTGTCCTCCTCAATCGATTAGACTAAGGATGTTGCCTTCTGATTAGGGTACATTCGGTACTTGGCTTTTCTTTATCAAGTGCATCATCATCAATATATCAAACTCCAACGTGAGCGACTCGTGGGCTGAGGAGAGTTCAACCTAGGATCTCTCCTTCCCCCTTCCATTCCTTAACCACCAGACTAAAAATTTATTCATTAAATGTATAGTACCCCGGTATATATATCCCATATTATGATCCCACCTGGCATTCCCAAATCCTTTCCAACCACATATTTCCAATAAGTTTTTACTATTTTCAAAAGCATTCTACTTTTTTTCTTTTGCCCATGTTTCCAGCATTAAAAAAGACCAGGATTCCCATTTTAATAATTCCCACCAATAATGTTTTATTTCCATTTTAGCCCTCCAACTATTTTTCCATCGCCTATAAAAGGGGCCTTCTCCCAAACCAAAAAAACCTCCATTTTCTTAGGGCTACGCACCTAATTTTAGAGTAAGAGACTGTTTATTACATTTAGTAGTTTTTAAGCTTTATTAGTTTAGTATTTTCGAGAGATTACAGGGTTGTAATATGAAGATTATGTGGTATATTAAAATATTCAATCTAAATTCTTCTCATTATTGTTCAAGTAAGTTTTATATTTATTACCGTTTTCTCTCATACATTATTTTATTTAATTATTTAAACATGCTTTCAAGTTAATTAAATTAGTTTGAGATTAATGAACTCACGTTGGAAATATAGTTTCTTCGCTATGGTACGATGGAATAAACTTGTTTTGATAGGTTAATTGTTCCCATTTTTACACCTAGCAACTATAATGGGTATATCACGTATGAACTGTATTTGCTACCTTACGTGTGTAATTTTGGGAATATTGTTGACACCAAACTCATATTTTAACTTTTATGGAAATTTGGGGTGTGACACTCTAGATTCAAATAATTATCTAAATAAGTATTAATCATATTTAAAACTTTTTTAAACATTTAACCATTTATGATATGAAAAGATTTCAATTTATCCCCTAATTGGTTCAATGGTTGATGCCCGCCAAAGGTATGCTTAAGCTGAATGTGGATGGGAGCTCTATAAGAAATCTAGGGCAAAGTGGAGGTGGAGGTGGAGGTATTTTAATAAATCACTTGGGAGAAGTTTTATGGGTGTTCCATTCATTAAATGGGATCAAATCTAGTCTCGAGGCAAAAGCGAAATCTCTTCTTGTCCATGGAAAATTAAATGGGAAGTGGAGAAAATTAAAGCTTTAGTATCCCATTTATCTGTTACAATTCATCATATATAGGGAGAGGAAAACATAGTGGAAGATTTCTTATCTAAGAAGGGAAATTAGCTTCAAATTCCTTCAATTAGGAACTTGAAAGTTTAGCTTTTAATTTTTTTAGAGGCTTTGTTCTTTAGTTGTTTTGATGCTTTCTCTAAATTGTAAGCTGCAGTGAGGGATTTTCCCACTAGTTCATAAATAAAAATTCTTCTTGAATAAAAAAAATTCTCAACATAGAGATCTCATATTTATTAGTTAATTTAGTTTCAATACTCGCCTAGAGTAATTGTAATATAAAACATTTAAAAATCAAAATTTATTTTTTAAACTTTTTAAGAAGTAATAAATTAAATAAATTTTAAACGACATTCTCTTTGGATTCGATACTGTAGATACCCTAATTTATGACCCCCCCCCCCCCCCTAAGCATATCCTTAGGTCCATAGGACTTCCTCCTTCACCATAAACCCTAGGTCATACTCTGAGTATTGATCTGGAGGACACCGGTCGCCCCAGACTCCCGTTTGACTATCAGTTAGATTTCCCACCTAAGAGACATCGCATTCAATCTTCGAAGGGCCCTGAATACATTTTCTAATGGTCCACCCCGAGAAAAAATCGACCTTACGATTTGGACGAACGATCCATTTTCCCCTTCCTAATGAGCGCTCCCATCCCCCAATTGAGTTCGATCGACTCTCTAACTCGAGAGAAGCTCTTTGTATCCTAGAAGGGTCCAAAATCCCATTTCCAATTGTCCGCCCCATGTGCAAATTGGTCTGCGGTATAGAAGAATGGCCCATTTTACTCTGAAGCTCATTGGGCACTTCTGGGGACCGTTTAACCTTCCTCAACACACTAAACCGATTGAAGATCATTGCAACATTAAAGGTCCCTACATAACCATTCTAACGATTCATCCCATGCATGAATCATCCTTACAGTTCAGACGAATGATCCATTTCCCTCTTGTCTAAAAGTGTGATGGCGCTTTTGAGCCCCATTTGACCATAGTCATTTCCCTAACCCAAGAGAAGCCTAATGAATTCATAGATAAATCTGAATAACCTTTTCCAATGCTTCATTCTGATTCATTCCACGCGCAATTTGGACTTACGGATTACATTTTACGACCATTTTTTTGAAAAATCTACTGAGGACTATCGAATGGAAAACTCATTTCCCTGCCTATCTGCAATGTATCTTGGATTTCCTGTCAATAGAAAAGACAAGGACAATGATGATTGGCACCCCCCTTGAGTCTATATAAGGAGATCATGAGCTCACTTTTAAAGAGACCTCGGAAATATCCATCTTAGTGATATCAGCAACATTATCTCGAAGTCAACATGGTTTCCATCTTGAAACTTCTCCCCCACATTCCATTTCCATCATTTCCTTACCCAATTTGGAAAATTTTCTTCCTTAGCCTCTTACCACCTTCATTTACTTGCAAGATCATCCCTTCAACATTCAAGATCAACTTCAAGGCTTCAAAAGAAGGTCCAAATAGTTCACTTTCTCTATAAATTATCTTATTTTTACATTAGTTACTTAATTCTAATTTTAACATTTCATTTTTATCGCACATATTAATATCCAGCCTTTTTATTAGTAGTATTGCACATACTATACTTTCTATAAAAAAAATAAGAAAAAGAGGGTTTGCTTGTAAATTGCAAAACGGAATTTCTCACACAAAAACATATTTTTCCTCACACACATATAAGAAAATTCCTCGATTGGATTTATGGGATAAATCCCATCCATTATTATATGCGAACTAAGTGGACTTGATGCCTTATTAGGCTATGTAGGCATCTCGGGTAAAATCTAATATTCGATTCCTCTCTTATTTTTGTTCATATATTATTTTCATATCATATATTTGTAATTCATGTTTGTGTCTTCTCCAAACTATACCATCGTCCTTTTATAAAAGATTGGTGACCTAATAAATGCATAAAATATTTTAACTACTATTTCAGTAACACTCCTAAGGATGACCTTACTCTGCCTTTATCCATGATGCCAACTGAGTAACTACACTCTTCATTTATATATACACGCACACACTTCACGGAGTTAATAAGGAGAAGAATAACACATGCTCTTGAGAGACCAAAAGGCTGATATGGGTGCCTAACACCTTCCCATTCCGTAACTTATTCCCCAAATCCTTGAACTAATTGGTTTTTCAAGCATTAGTATGTCTTTGATACCGTGCTCTTGAGGCGATAACATTTCTTTTGCCTATTTTGTGAAACATAATATGGCGACTCTATCTCTATACACTACCTATACATCACCCAAATTTACAATGGCCGAAGCACCCTAAGGAAGGACACGACACCCCCTCGCATGCATGCCAAACGGGGAGGAATAGCCACAGTGGATACTCTACTGGGGATAACTTGCATTCTTTGAGGATGAGACTCTATTTTTACTTGGGTGTTATTATTATGTGCATGTGTGCGTATGCACCTACCTATATGCTCCCTTTTTCCTCTATTACTTCTTGTAAATATCTACCTCATGTATATGTCACTTCTCACTCATTTTTCACTTCACACACTTGTAAATACCCTCCATGTACACTTCACACTACCTACACTTGTATATAGATTCACTTAAACCCACATTCTTCACACGCCGCTTAGAATCATGCTTTAGGCTTCACTAACACACACCTCCACTTGCCACACTTGTGTATAGCCATTCTCACTTCACATATCACACGCCACTGGTAGTTGATCCATGCTTTGGCTCACTACCACATCCTCACTTGCAGATATTCACATGTTATTCACTCACATGTATCCATGCTTAGTGTAGTGTTCATCCTCCACGCTAGATTTATTTTTCATGATAGTAGTACATTTTCCCCCATTAGTATAGTGCTCCTTTTACTTATCATGTCAAATAAAAGGCTCTCTCCATAATACACTAATTAAGAATTGGGAATTTTGCACACTACATCACCAAGAGCATTGCAATATTGACAAAAAAAATTCCCGTATTAGGGGGTCACTTTGTGATGGGCATTGGTCCTATGGGTCGCAGTTAGCCTAAGAAATATTACTCTCACCTTCCATTAGACTGGTCGACGTATATCGAACGGTTCCCCCTACATCGTACTGCTTGACCGAACTCACGGCGGGAGGTATATAGAAGATAATGCGTTCACATACGTCGAGTATATCAAATTCTTTCTTACACATACTGTCCCCATAAGGTATATAGTGAGGCAATTCACATACACTCAAATGGCTTATCCACACCTACCGATTGCCCTCAAAAGCAAGAAATATATCGTGGAAGTCATGCCAAAGGGGGGAACTCTACCACTAGCCCAACAAACTGCATAAACCTCATATAGGCTTCAAATTTAGGGCACTCATATTTAGTTTGTCGATTGCTACACGAAACTCTGCCGAAATACCGGGTCAACATAGAGCCCAAATTTTGTGATATTTCACCATTTTTCAAAATAGGACCCCGTCCATGAGCTTAAAAACAAGTCAAACCATGTCTTGCATATTTGTCAAACCCAATTTTCCCAGGCTCAAGTCCCGTCTGACATTTTTTTTTGCATTTAGGTAAACCTAATACAAGTGAAAACATAATAACAATAATAGTAATCATGCGAAAATACTTCTCTCATTTTTACCCTCATATTTTCTCAAAAAAATAAAATACCAAAAATATTTTTCCTCCTTTTATAATAAATAGCAAGAACATTTTTCCTCTTTTTATCAAAAATACAAAAAAAACATTTTTCCTCCTATTATCAAAATAACAAAAAAATCATCTTTTTCAAAAATTTCGAAAAACAATCCTTTCTTCCCTCTTTAAAAAATAAACTCGAATTACTTTTCCTTTTCAGGTCAATCGTATACCCGATTCTTGTCCTAGCTCCCTATTGGCTTCGATCTTCCATCAAACGACCCCAAAGATCCACCAGTTCCTCTGCTACTTCTTTCGAGTTCTAAATCTACCTTCAGCAACTCTTCATGGAAAATGGAGACCAAGCATCGAATGTTTAGCCTAATTTGGTGGCAGTTTTAGTTCAACTCAGTGCCAAGATTGGCAACCTTTAGATCGAGGTCCATGAGATGTAGGAAAATTAAGTCCAGATTACCAAAGAACCTAAGGTCCTCTTTCCTCGTTCCATGGGTCCACTCGTTCCCTAGCCTATCTGAGTCTAGAAGAATATCATCATGCTCTGTGTACCCCGCTTGCCAATGGGTCACCGATAGCTCAGCTCCCTATGCCAAACCTTGCCTAGCCAAGGGATAACTTGCCAATGCCTGGTGATCCAAAGCAGGAAGAATTGAAAAAGGTCAAGGAAGACCTCAAGCTACTATCCAAGAAATTAGACCAAGTCAATATATCCAAGAAATGCATGGACTACACCCATATATCTCCCTATCCCAAAGTAAGATTGCCAAAAAAGTTCAAGATGCTAGCCATCGAGAAATTCGAGGGCAGCGGGCCTTCAATATTACACCTTCGCAGTTATCACCGATACATGAGCCTTCTTAATGCCTATGAAGAGATAATGGCTTAGATGTTTCAACATATATTGAAAGAAAGTGCCCTCTGATGGTTCCTATCCCTTGAATAATACAAATTTCCTAGTTGAAAAGATGGCACTTGAGAATTCATGTCTCAGTACATGTACAACGAAGCATTAGAGGTTACATGTCGTGATCTATAGATTCTTAAGAATAACTCAAGGGAAATCGTTAGTAGCTTCATAGGAAGGTGGAGAGATAAAGATGCTACCATAACCAACCGACCCTTTGAAGAAGAATAAGTCAGTATCATGAAGAGGAATTTCTCACCCAATATTTGAGCGACTACGAGAGGTCAGTATTATCCAGACTTTTGATCCCTCAGAGAAATGGGTGTAGAAATTGAAGAACATGTTACCTAGGTAGAAGCTGAGCTAAAGAAGGTGACCGAGCAGTTCATTCCCAAAAAGTACAAAAAGCATGTCAGTGCTACATCCCAACCTACCACCTCTTAGACACCAGAAAGTCGCCCTAATCTTGCCAAAAAAGAATGCACCGAACTCCATGCTTCCGTATCCAAAGTCTACCAAGCCTAGTTAAGCCAAAACCTTATCAAACCCTTGGACCCACGTCCACTACCAAACCATCTTCCCAAGAACTTAAAAACCAATTCCCACTATGACTTTCACCAATTCGTGAGCCACATTATTAACCAATGCTTCCATCCCAGAAATGTGGTTCAAGGCTTGATTTATCGGGGTCTCATTTTTCTACCAAAATATCCTAAACCGAATATGACCAACAACCCACTTCTCTCACATGAAAATGAAGTCTTTCGAGAATATAATCTAGAATTTTAGCATGCATTATCGTCCGCACTCGATCCGAGGGGAAAGACATGGAGTTACTAGTTTTTTTAAAGAAACTTCTAAAGTTTAGGTTAAAATTACCCACCGAGATGACCATCGACTATTAGAAATTTAATACCCTATTCATCGAAGCCCGATAATGGTCTCGAGAATTAGAAAAATAGATACTACCTTCAAAAAATTCAGTTTAGAGGACGTGGTACAGATTATGGCTGACATGTTTCGACAGACCAACGAGATCTATAACATTTTTGAACTACTCACTGCTTTGAAGCTTCAAGGGAGGTTAGTCCATTCACTCCTGCACCTCCTCGTTGAGTGGGGATATTTATATGAGGAAGCCATTAAGGTTATTTAATGCATATATTTCTCTTGGCAAGAAGACATCGTCTCCACTAGATGGTGGAACGAATTTGACAACTCAGATGATAAACTTAGGGAAAAATTAATCCAGTAATCAGCATGTGCATAATGATATCCTTCGAAGACCTACTGGGTGAAATAAGTAAAGTAGTCATTCATCCAGAAATAGATGAAGACCCGGGTTATTGTTCTTCCCCATCTCAATAAACCACATGACTAAACCAGGGAGATACAACGAGGATAGGAATCCTCAGTCATCAGGAATAGATAAGTGAAAAGTAATTATCAAACAACTTCCCATGCCAGAAATAATCATTGAAGAGAGAAAAATCCTCGACCAACTCATGAAGAATCAAGCTAACATAACATTTGGGGGACTCTTCATGTCTTCCCAATTATAAAAAAATGCTATGATAAAACTTTTCATCATCCCACAGTCCCTCCTTCCACCTCTCCCGAAGAATCTGTAAACATGGTTGGGTCTTTGACATCCACCAGACTCTTTTACTTATCCGAAGAGGAAATTTCAAAAAAATTCCCAATCACAACTATGCCCTCAATATTTATGTTGAAGTGATGGGAAAGACATTCTCATTCTCACTCGTTGACAACGGATTCACCCTCAATGTTTGTCCGCTCAGAACCTTTAATTGCTTGGGGCTAAAAGTTAGTCACCTTACTCCTACTTCTACCATAATCCGTGCCTATGATAATACCCATAGAGAGCTAATAGGATCTATAAAACTCATAATAGGGGTTGGACATATCAACCATGTTACTGAATTCAAAGTCATTGACATATCTTCATGCGTCAACCTTCTACTTGGTTGGTAATGCCTTCATAGCATCCAGGGCATATCTTCTTCCCTTTATCAAAAATTGAAATTCTTCATTCAAGGACAAGTCATCACCATTTTGGGGGATGAAGATGGTAAAGAAAATGCCAGCACCAGCAATCTAATATTGGAAATCCAGTATCGAGAGAATGATATGTTCCTCTCCGAATTTAGAATTATTCCACTTCCCCTTCCAGCAGGACACAATATCAAAAAATTATTATGTCTAGAACAAAGCCCTCATGGCAACATTAATGTGATACAGATGTTCAAGAACATGCATTTCATGCCTGGGATGGGGCTGGAGCAACGTCTATAAGGTATACTGGAGCCCATAGTACTGAAAGAGGCCTTTCCCCCATATGTCTTGGGTTATCATCCTTCACCAGAAGAACTCAACATGCTCCGCCAATCATGACTAAAAATGGGTTTAAAATATGCAAAAACTATTTTAAGATATTCTCTTAATGGAAGATTTATCAAGGAGGGTAAAGACTTCCCTTTTTATGTCTTTCATGAACCATGGTATGACCATATCGGCAAGAAGATGAAATCGGGGATCGAAATCTTCTTACTAGACAACTACTCTTGGGCCAAAAATTTCCAGAAAGTGCAACCTCTCACCGAGAAATCCATAATAGTTATTGAGGTCTCCGAGAAAAGTGATTTTGAAGACCCATTCAACTTACAGACACCGGGGATGACTCTCTGTATGATCCGTTCATACGTTACACCGTCGAACCCATCCACTCTAATCAAGGCTATTGGCGGGCATCTTCTGAACTAGAATGTTATACTAGTCCAACCTGCTGAGATTCAATCTAACCTTATTATTTACCCTATTTTTTCACCTGTTCTTGCTTCTTCTTCTTTCTGATATTAATGTAATCGAGACCTACTTTGACAAAGTTCTCAATGTTATTTTTCCCGAAAGTGAAATAAATAAGGATTTTGAGTATCTTATTCTGCCTTACACTAATTGCCTTGATTCTAATAAAACCATTGATGATGATGAATTTGCAAATGAAAATTCTTAATAGATCTTACTAAGGTTAATAACAAATAACATAATCGTATTCAAATTAATGAGGATGAGACTATTGTTATCAATTCGGTTCTAGTGACCAACAACGTAAGATTATGATAGGGTCCACCCTTAATGAGGCTTAGCGCGCGAAATTCGAAGAGCTATTGAAAGAATTTATGGATGTATTCACATGGTCCTACGATGACATGCCCAGCATCAACCTCGAAATAGCTCAACATGAGATACCGACATTTCTAGAACGCAAGTCTTTCAGACAAAAAAAAAGAGGAAACACTGCATCGAATGGTCGCTCAAAGTCAAAGAAGAGGTAGTCAAGCAGTTAAATGTAGGCTTTATCTATGTGATAAAATATCCCACATATCTTGCTAACATCGTTCCAAAGCTAAAATCAGGAGGAAAAGTCTGCATGTGCATCGACTATCAGGATTTGAACAAAGCATCTCCAAAGGACGATTAATAATTTCCCATCATCGACATGATTATGGACAATACAGCGAGTCATGCCCTCAAGTCATTTGTCAATGGTTTTATCGGATACAAACATGTCAAGATAAGCCCTGACCATTTGGAGAAAACTTCATTCGTCACCGCCTGAGGAACCTTTTGCTACACTATTATTCCATTCGGGCTCAAAAATGTTGGGGCTACCTACAAAAGGGCCGCCACAACCATTTTGCATGATTTGATACACAAAGAGGTCGAAGTATACATAAACAACATGATTATTAAATCTAAGACTCGAGAAGGTCACATTCCCTTTGTTCAAAAGTTCTTCGGACGACTGGGGCGATACCAAATACCGTTAAACCTATAGAAATGCATTGTTAGCATCACGAAAGGGAAGAATTTTGGATTCATGGTTAGCAAGAAGTGAATTAAAGCAAACCCTAATATGCTAAAAGACATACTTGAAATGCCACCACCCCGAACGGAGAAGGAAGTCCTAGTATTCCTAGGTAAACTTTAGTACATTAGTCGGTTCATCAGCCAACTGACTTTTATTTGTGAGCCCATCTTCAAACTCCTTCAAAAGGATTTTACCAAAGTCTGGTGGAATAAGCCCTGTTAGGAAGCCTTTGATAGAATTATATAATACCTTACCCAACCTCTGATACTTATGTCGCTGCAGCCAGGTCTCCCCATCTCCAGTATTTAACCGTAACGGATACCACGATAGGGACTTTATTAGCCCAATATATCGAAGAATCCCATAAAAAGAGCCATCTAATATGCTAGCTAGAAACTAGGCGAGTACAAAGTTAACTACATCTCCTTGGAAAAAGCATACATCACCCTTATCTTGGTCACTCAAAAGTTACGGCACTAAATGCTCACTTTTCCTATCAGACTAGTTACCCGAATGGATCCTATTAAGTACCTTCTTGAGAAACTCGACCTATCTAGTCGAATGGCTCGGTGGTTGATGTTCCTAATTGAATTCAATATTGTGTACGTGACTCGAAAAGCTATAAAAGGGAGAGATATTTCTGACTACCTTGCTAACTACCCTATAGAGGGAACCGACATTTGGGTCTCATAATTCTCGGATGAAGATATCCTTTACACTTCTCAAGAAGACCTTAGATGGCAAATGTTCTTTGACAGCACTTCCAATAAGAAAGGATAAGGAAATGGGATACTCTTGATCTCCCCTGATGACTCTCACACTCCCATTTCCATCAAGCTAAATTTCCTCTGCACCAATAATATGATTGAATATGAGGCATGTACTGTAGGCCTCAAAGTCACCCTCAAGAAAGGTAGCAAACACTTTGATGGCTATGGGGTAACTAACCTCATCATAATCTAAGTCCTTAGAAGATGGAAAGTAAAAAAAAAAGCTCGTAGCCTTCTATGTCCACCTAGAAGAGCTGGCCTCCCAGCTCCAAAACATCACCTTCTATTACTTGCCTCGAGCAAAGAACATCTTAGTCGATGTCCTTGCTACCCTGGCCTCCATAGTCTACATGCCCGAGGGAATAATGATGGCCCCATTTTTAGTCTACAAATAAGTTATGACAACCCACTACTCCCACATTGAGCTCGTCACCGAGGAAGATTTCAATATGGTCGAGTTATGGTATTATAATATTTTTTGCCTCCTCAAACGTGATAGTTATTGCCAAGATGCCGATAAGAAAGATCATGCAACACTTCACAAATTTATTACCCAATATATCATCTGTGATAAAGCACTATTCAAGTGCATGGGGGTAGAAAGAAGAAATAAATGAATAAATTATCATCCCTAGTTACCCACCATTATGATTCCTTAGCCTTTTGTGTTTTTCAGCACCAACTAGGTAGGGCAGCATCATTGGAGTATGTAAAACAGACCTGAGGCCTTATCAACGGATCTAAAGCATAGAAAAAGACTTAAAAAGAGATAGGAATAAAGAACTCTCATATGGACTCTCTACGTAAAATATGAGCTTAAGATGTAATAAGGTGCATAGAACCCTAAATAAGAAGAAACAAAAGATTTAATACCTCATTTTTCACAAACGATGCCAAAATGATGATGCAAGAAATTGTACATATATCATTATCAACCACCATATCAAGTATAAAAGTATAAATAAATCAATTAATAATATAAATGCACAAGATTTAGAGTGGTTCGACTATAAAAATGAGTTTAGCTCCACTTTGCTGCCCTGCTCTCATTATATGTGTTCGATAGTATAATATTGTGGTGCCATTAGAGGCGTACAAGAGAGGTAAGCGAGTAGAATACATGAAAATGGAAAGGTTGCGCTACCTAAGAGGTGGCTTATAGAGAATAGGTCTGTATGGCCTCAGCTGGGTAAGCCCCCAAGTGTAGTGGCCTGTATAGATAGGTGGGGTAGAGATTCTTATAGGGATTCGTCGATAGATTCGTCTCCCATTTGTGAGGTGAGCACTTTTGTTTGTAAAAGTAAAAAGGAGGTGTCATGTGCACGAAGCACATGACATGTAGATAAGTTGTATGATCGTGCAATCTTTCTAGAAGGACAACTTTCAAGTGAAATATGTGACAGTCCATGGCAGGTTGTTCACTGTGGTAGTAGGAGATGGTCGCGACATGTCTGGTCGAATGCAGTAGCAGGGTGTCTTATATTGGTCGCGACCTATCTGTTCCTAGGCAGTGGCCTATTATTTTTTGTCTGCAGCCAGTGCCAATATTGGGCATATCAATACCCTACAATAGTTATGGGTGGAGTCCATCCTCTAACTACCCCCATCCACACTTACTCATCAATAGACCTAAGCGCAAATTTCATACAGGCTTTCTAATACGTATAAATTAACCTGTCAAACATCAATAACCTATTTATTTATCCCATAGAAAATCCCCCATAAAATATACCTAAGTAACTTATAGACACCCACTCTGATACCAATTGAATCACCGACTTTCTAATTAATAATTAAATAGATAAATACAAAGATTATTGCGATTACAAATTATACCAGAATCACTCTAAGCCTTGTAAAACATAAGGATCTGATTATTATAAATTTTAATATTGTATATCCTAATTCCCAAGTTTTCATGAAAGATTAATAAGGTTATTAAACACCAAGCACAATCACATAGGAGACGTGATGTACTAGGAAAACCTAACTGAAAAAACCTCAGACAGCCAAGCCTAGACAAATTCCACTATAAACATTATTTTACCAAAAGACTCAAAACATTTTTTAACCCTCCCTTTATATCCGTCGCACAATCCGGCATTAAACTCACCACAAATCCATGCCTTGGTCTCCTCTAATAACCTCAACTGTCACCCAAATATGTGGAATCCACCACACCAAAAATATGAAGAGTTAGATGTGTGGGTTTGATCTTAGTACTATGATCAAAATGATCAAATGTGTATTTAGATTTAGGTTAAAAGGAGTTTTTATTCTTTAGAGAATTAAAAACGATTCTATTCAAAAAGGCTCTGTGAAATCTCAGTAAAAACTAGTTTTGATGAAGATTTTGCAAGAGGAAAAAATCAAAATAATTTTCTCAAATTTAGCAAAGTTCATTCGAACGAGATTACAAGGTCATTCAAATGACTTTATATATCTCTTTGGAATGAGATCAGACTTTGCTCGAACGGCATGATAGATTTTGTTCGAACGAGCTTCTAACGACTTTCAAATAATAAAATAAATGAAACAAAACAAAAGTCATTTGAATGTCGTTAGAATATAGTTTAAACAATAATGCAATCTCGTTTGAACAACATTTCCTTCTCATTCAAACGACATTATCAACGTCGTTTGAATAACTGAACAAATAGAAATTTTTTCAAGAAAACATTTTACAACATAAATAGCATCAGAATGAAGATCCAAATACATTAACGAATATGTTGCATATAGAAAATTGTATACCTTTATTCTCGAGATGCGTTCAGTGCATCCAGTGATATATAAAGAAGAATATAGATGCTTGGGTGTCTCGGATCATAGGATTAAGTAACAAATTTATGACATAAATTAAACATATATGTTTTGACCAACAAATTAAGCCAATAGATATATATGACTCGATTGCAAATTTTCCCTTACAAGGAGTCCACTGGGACACTCAGGCCACCGCGATCTCGGTAATAAGGAAAGTTTCCAAATCCTCTTGCCTCAAACACAAGTTTAAGGAAAATGTCATGGACTTAGATAATTACTAACTAGACTACCTTCACAGGGTAACCACATACATTTGTAGTGTTTTATTTCATGTTTTGCCTATTTATTACTAACCTCTTATTTTCTTAAAGGCTGTTAAGGCTGCCATGAGTGAAAGGTACAAATATGAATAAATATATGCACATGATAGGTCGTGGAGTCTACACATCTATCTAGGGTGGAAAAGTCTAAGTCTTCCTCATTTGAAGCTAGAAAGATGCCTGCGACTGCACCTTTAAAAACTGTCTAACTTGAAGTTGAGGCCAAAGTGGAGGTTATTATACAAGACAAGATTGTGGCCGAATATAACTTCAATCATGCCACACATACTCTCAAGGTGTTAGAGGGCAGTAATGGGAAGGCCGCCAATCTCAAGACTTATATCTTTATTAACACAAAATAATGTCGAAAATTCAAAAAATGGTGGATTAACACGTTGTGGCCCTGAAGAAGACTTCTGGGGAGGCTGTGTCTTATTTTAAGACTTTAAAATATTTTTGGTTGTCCAGAATTAGGCCGACATTCGCGACTACAAGGAAATGAGATAGAGAGTTGCCAAGAACTTTCCTGAGGACAAGCAAGACATTTTTTTCTTAGAGGTTCACTGATGCCGAGAACACCCTATGTCATGTGGAGCTGAAGGATGACGAATATATTGCAAAGAAACAAAAGTAAGACGCCATGACTACTGCTTAAGAGGAGACTGAGATCGGCATTGAGGATGAGGATGATGATAAAGAAGGGTATGCCCAGTATTAGACTCTGCATCTTTAGCTCTTTATTTTTTATGAACTTGTAGTTTTTTGTTATAATGAAAAATATTCCGATGAATGAAATTTTCTTTTAGCACCGCAACCATATATTTTTTCTTTGTCTTACAAGCACTATTGTCTTCACATTGTAGCATTATTCTAATTGTAGCTTGATTAGTTATAGCTTTATCTTATTGTTAACTTATGAACTTAGTTTTACTATTGGAGTTTCTTATGGTCGTATCCTTTGAAGTTATCTAGAGCCTTTAGCTTACCTTCCTCAGCCCATTGGGTACTATTAACCCTCAAGGCTAGTCGTGTAACATTCGTGGCATTAGGTTCTTATATGATGAGTAATTTCTTGATTGGTTTCACGGCCTTATGACCGAATATCTCCACTATTCCAAACGTGATCTTAGTGTTGAACTCCATTGCCGTCACAACCTTAGTAATGTGTCATGTCCAAAGGATTTGAATGATAATTCATGGATTTTAGGGGTATCCCCCCAAGGCTTTCGGCATGGTTGTGGATAATAATATGTTATCTTCCTCTTTTTAGGTCTTCTATCTCTTGAAATCTTCAAAATATATTGTATTATTATTTAGGAGCCTCCCCAGGCTTCTAAGGTATATTTAATTACCCCTCCCCCTAAGGATCATAAGATATAAATATATAATCAAGGATCATAGGGTATAAGTAGCCCCGTAAGGCTCGATCCCACTTATTAATAAGTGAAGGCATGCTATTCTACAGTATTCCCTAAACCTAATAAAATATATTCACTCCAAGTAGGTCATCGTTGTTTTAGAGGATCTAACCAGAATCACTAGCATGAAACTCTTATAGTTTGGATATCTGTCCAGACTAGGTATGATTTCTTTGAATGAAGTATGTGTTTCTTATGACTTAGGTTTTATGTGGACTATGTTTGATTTTTTTATAGGAATCTGCATTTTTATGACTTAGACTACGTCTTATTGCTCTCACTGAAGTCTGCATTTCTTATTACTTAGGATCTATTGTTATATATGGTTCTGGATTTGTCTCTCAGCTCCTAGGTTTATGGGACCTCTGCCTCCACGGCCATTTATGGGCATGTGCATCTTCTCTTATAATTGGTGAGGTTTACTTTGTTAAATCTTTTGCATAAAAATTATAATTGAATTATGGCAAACTATTAACTTTTCAATGATATGAATTTGATGGGACACAAATTTTCTTTTTTGGCCTAATTATGGTCTTGCAATAATTATAAAAGTATAAAATTGGCAAAAACTCCCTCAAAATATCTTTTCAGACATATCCTCCGTGTTGCTCAATTGTTGTTCGCGGTCTTCGTGAATCTTCACAGCATTCCCTATGTGACAAGTCTTTTGACCTCATGTCTTAGGTTGGGGCATTTGTTGGTTATATGGTCGTGGCCATTGTAATTCAAGCCATTTAATTTTGTCACTTATATGAGCAGGATTTTTAATTTTCTCTGGACATTTGAAGAGGTTTTGTTCTTTGATGATGGCCAAACTAGTTTCCATATTATAGTTAAGAGGAACAAACTCTTCATATGGTCTTTTTGGACGAGCCCCGTGCTTTTTTTCTTCACCTATGAAATTTATGTCGCGGACTTCCTTTTAGACGTCGTGGCCTCTGATTTCATTTCAGTGTCTTCGGCCTTCAATGTGTTTCTGAAGGCCAGGGATTCTAGCATTAGGATTCTTTGTCCGAATAGATTAATTTGTCCCTTGAGTGAGTCCAAATCTTTGTAAAGATGGTTGATACACCTCATTAGGTGTGCCATGTCTTTTGTCTACCTGTACCCTGATCCTACACTACTTTTCATGCTGTGTTCTCTTTAAATAGTTAGTTCTTCAGAATTTTTTTTCTTATCTCTAAGATGAACTAAATATAGTGAGAAATCCAAATCATAGAGAGAGGAGAACTAATTCTTGAGCAGAAAAAATAATAAAATGAGGCTTATTCCACTGAGGTCGTGACTTGTAAAGCTAATAAGATATGAGGTCGGGGCTATTGTCCTTTAAGATGATTTTTTCCACTGTAGTTAATATGATTGAACACGATTTCTCCCGAGGTGATTCCATTTGTTAGAAAATTTCCCAAATACATGCCCTTAGACAAAATGGTAATGCGCTAAGTGAAAAGTTAATAAAACGTCTTAACCTATCTCAGGCTGTTTAACGATCCTTACGGCAATACCCCAATCGGATTTTTTTCTATAGAAACTTCATTTTATAATCCTAGCCTTATGCAAGATAACACAACCCAAAAGCCATAAAATATGATTTGGGGGTTTTTAAGCATTTTGTGGTATCTTTGGTATAAGAGAAAACAATTATTTAATGAAAATTTTTAAACATTAGAAAAATAAAAGTTATGGTTAAGCTGTTACTGGGAGTCCGTAGCCTGTAATATGACAACATGAGAGGTTGCAGAACTGTGTGGCAGAATGTAGGTTTTAACCCGAATTTTTCCCAAACGTGATGTTTTACCCCAAGAATTAGGATAAATATCCTTTGAGGTGTTAATACAAAGCATGATAAGTCCTTATGTGCAAATAAACATAGGTTTAGCATCAACTATCAAATTTATATGTCATAGTAAGGCTAAATCTCCGTAAAATGTAGAGAAAACAACAAATATATTCATCCCTAGTTCCCAGTCCTTATAGGGTCGTGGACAGTTCAACAGCTTAGTCAGATTTAGAAATAAGAACATCATTGGGAGAAATAAATTTGCCTAGAAAACCCTAAATAGTCTTAGGAACATATCTGAAAAGATGAAGAGACCCTAACTAGGGTTTATATAAAAATATGGGCTCAACCGCCAAAATATCACCCAAAAGATGAAGATCCGAGAATCCTTATGGATGAAATAAGACACAACTGACTCGATTTGTGAGAAACTGGGTAAAGCACCTTATTTTCCCAGTAACGGTGCCAAGCTGTTGATGCGTGAAAATGGATCTACTAGTGTAAATCTTGCCATTAATGCTATACTTAACAGTCAAAAGTATAAAATATATATAAAGAACAATAAACACAAGATTTAGAGTGGTTCGTCCATGAAAATGATCCTACATCCACTTTGGATCCTTATTCTCATTAGATCTATATATTCAGGACAAGGTTGGGGGCCTATTAGGCATACAAGAGTAAAGAAATCGGATAAATACATAAACATACATGTGCTTTATTGTAGAGGTCATGGACATGTAATGCAAACTAGTAGGAGGCCGCAATTGTTAGTGTCTAAGGTTGCCTAAACAGATGATCAAAGTGTGTACTTTATTGTAGTGAAAAGTTAGCGAGAGTTTGATAGGGCTTCGTTACCCAGTATTTTCTTACCAGATGAGGGGCTATGCATCTTTATTTACACTAGTTGGTTAAGAAACTCGAGTGGATTGAGTAAATACTTTATGGATAAGGATTAAGTGAAGGAATCTTTCTCAAAAGTGGAAAATTAATAGGCCATTGCTGATGTGTAAGGGTCCGTGGACTATCTTTCTAGAATCATGCTGAGGTTAAAGGGTCGCGGCCTATGAGGCACCAAGTTGTGTCCTTCTAAGGCAGTCTATGCTTAGGGTTTACAGTCTTTGAGATGCTAAATCGGTGTCTAATGTGTTTCAAGAAAAAATAAAGTACTAGTCACGTCCTAATTATGTAGTTGGTCATGGATTTATTTACAGGCCGAGGCCTTTTGAACACATCTTCATGTTTTTTCATTCCCTTTCATATGCCACGTGTCTCTTGTCCATTGGTCGATATACTTTAAGTCTAACAATATTCTTATACAAAGTGTTCAAAGAGCCATTAGACTGTTGAAAGATATTCGTAACTCCCAAAATTTGTAAGTGGGTATTTTTCCTTTCATGATTGGAGAAATTTGGAAAATCTTATAAAATTTCAAAAACTATAAGTGAATAAATGGTTAGGGCTAAAACATTTGAATGTGTGATTATAACTTTAATATGGAAATAGTATACCATTTTTGTTTATGAGTGAAAGTAGACACTTGCAAAACGTTTTCAATAAATTCAATGTCTCAAAGATTAATATTTATCCAAATTTGGGTCACACCAAGGATATGAAACCAAAGGTTTTAACCAAAAAATTATATATGAGGGGGGAAATTATTATAAAAAAAATATCCTTGAGAGTGCACCTGCGATCTTAAAATGGATTATTTATATAATTTAGTGTCTAGCATACACAATTCTAAATTTTATCTTTTTATCCAAAGACAAGCATCTTGGTGATAAAAAAGATAAATTAAAGAAAGCGGCTATATCCTAATTCGTCCATAGGTGATGGTCCACCCTCGGTATCCATCGATCAACCTATGCCTTCCTTCTATAGTAATCCCCTCGAGAACCACAAGGTCATTAGTGAAGAAGATATCTTTATAAGAGTAACTTAGATATCAAAATATTTAGGATTCCAAATGGATTAACATATATATATTTGGGAGAAATGATTTGTGAATCAAAAGGTGTTTTAGACAAAAATAGAGTGAGAACTTTTGCACCAGGTATACAAAAATAATTTTCGCAAAAGTCTACCTTAAAATCCTTTCGAAACAAGTATCTATATGAAAGGCTCAAATTTGAGGCGGCGGCATGTGTTCAAATGAAAACTAGGCTCGTTCGAACGAGAATAGCATCTTATGAGAATGAAATCAAGTTCATTATAATGAAATATCTATCTCATTTGAACAAGCTTCAAATGAAGCAAAACATTATGCCCTTGTTCGATTTTTTATTGATGTAAACTTCAAACGACACTTTGAATAAAAAAGAGATCTCGTTAAAATGAGAATCCCATCTCATTTGAACGAGATGCGCTAACATTGAAAATTTTTAAATAAATAAAAAATGCCTTGACTTTTTAAATAAAAAGATCTCCCAATATAAGCATAAATAAATTCAAAATCCTAAATTATTTTATACCTTCGTAATGTGGAGACCATCTTAAATTTGGAGACAATGAAGATTCAATTCTTTGTAACGGCTCGAGTCAAATGGTAATAGGATATGCCAAAAACTATGATATCCTAAGCTATGAGCAAATGATTGAAAATTTTCTCTTATAAATCTCTCCCTTTTAAGCTATTTTGGTACAAACATAAAATCCAAATCCAAATTACCTGAAAATCTCCTAAGAAAAAAATAATATTCTAATACCCTCCCAAACCCTAAAACGGATACGTACAAATAATGATGTCTTAAAAAATGGTGTCTTCAAATCTCCAATTCATCTTATTCTTATCTTGGTCATTTTTTTTTCATCGAGTATAAATGAGAATATGACCTTTACCTACACAGATGAAACAAAGCAAATATCCATGTGATGCATCGATTTTGAAATACAAAATAAAATGCATAAAAAATTATCTCCCCCATAAATCAAAGTCCCCCATAATTTTTCCCCCCCTTTTATTTTGTTCGAAATAGACAAGGAGTAAAAACTAATCATGAAATGCAAAGCATCACAAAGAAGAATAAGATATCATCACAAAATGATATGAATGAATAACATACAATGATAATCTCAAATGCTCCGCAAACTATTTTTGAAGTTTTATAATTTTTCAATTTTTTCAAGCATAAGATTTTACAAATACAAAACACAATAAAGAAACAAAAAAAATACCTGAATCATGGAAATGGAATGTAGGGGTATGAACACATTGTATTGGTTAATCAACGTAGACAAACATAACATATGTGCACAAAGGAATGAAACACCACTAACGAAAGATCTCAAAGTCTACCTTAGATGTAAAAATGGTGAACTCAAGTATAATCGAGACCGTAAGTAATTTTCACATCAATAACGTTCAACACTATGTAATGCTTTATGAGATTTTTATAGGATGTGCAAAACCATTTCTCTTCGACATAACTCCCTCAAAATCTCACATAATGAATTTTTGCTCATAATTGTTTTTAAAAAAATTAATGCTCATAAGTAGCGAAGCATCAATGTTCTTATATATTAGCTTGTAACTTATGTATTTATGTGCCTTTAATCTTTTAGGATTTGTTCTTTCCAAATGGTGACTATTCACGCAAAGTCAACCTATCTTTCGCAACCTGATTCCATTGCTTATAATATTCCAAATTTATCGAAAAAAATATTTTTTTATTTTTCAATCAAGACAATGGTCTTTCGTGCACTACTTTTATTATCTCATTTTCTACATTTGGTTCATTTTAAAAGCAGGATTGAGATGCAAACACTATAATCGACACGTGAAAGGTAAATGCGATTTTCAAATAAGTATGTGCTGGTGTGAATTAAAGGTGGAAAAGAGTCAAACATGTAGCAAGTTGTCATCAAATCACATCTTCATGACTCCACACATTATAAAGAACATAAATGAAATGAAGTCACATCACAAAACACTACAAAATAGTCACGTGGAAACAGAATGAATGGGTGACTCGAACATCTTTAATGTTCATCCACATATAGTGTAAAAAAATTTAAAACTCTTTTTGAATTTTTCAAAAATTATATTAAAAATAAAATCTTTTTGTCTTTTTCACTTTTTCTTAAAAGAAACAGAAAATCTTTTTGTATTTTTCAAAAAAATTCAAGAAAAACAAAAATCTTTTTTTATTTTTCAAAAAATGTATCAAAATGAAAAATGATAATACAATGGTAGTACAATCTAGAAATGGGAATAATATGAGAATAAGAAGGAAAATCATCCTATACTAGATAACATATCCAACCTCAGTCAACGGTGCAAATACCTAAAGATATCCTAAGAACCTCAAATCGAAGTGCATCTAAAGGTTTCATGAAAATGTCGGCTAACTGATTTTCGATGGTTACAGACCTCAAGAACATGACTTTCTCCTCAACTAGGTCTCAAATAAAATTCTCATGTATCCTAATGTGATTTGTGGTCAAATGGTGGACTGGATTACATGAAATGTGTATGGCACTCGTATTATCATAGGAAATAGTCACCGTGCCCTGTGAGATTTCATAATCTACCAGCATTTGCTTCATCCATAAGAGTTGCATGCAACAACTCCCGGTAGCTATATACTTAGCCTATGTCGTGGATAAAGATACAAATTTTTTCTTCTTACTCATCCACCAAAAAAGAGCACTCCCAAAGTATAAAAACCCACCCTAAGTGCTCCTACACCCATCGATATCCCCGGCCTAATTGATATCCGAATAGGCAGACAAAAGATCATCGGTATCAAAGGAATACAAATATTGTATGATAGAGTCCCACTCATGTATTTGATAATACGTTTAAGAGAGTGTAAGTGTGACTTAAAACCTGGTATCGTGCACAGACTCCAATACTAAAGTAAATATTGGGTCGACTAACAGTAACGTAAAGTGGATTACCTATCATACAATGATATAAAGTCTTCTCTACATCCTTGCCTAAAGATTCTTTCCTAATCTTTATCGATGAACTCAAAGGGGTGCAAGCGTGCTTAGCGGTGTCTCGACCGAATTTCTTCATAAGGTCTCTTACATATTTGGATTAAGATTGAATATCCCATCCTCAAGTTGATGAACTTGGAGACCTAGGAAGAATGTAAGATCACCTACCATGCTCATATCAAACTCACTCTTCATCTCTTCCTCAAAAGTGTGATCATTGAGGGTGCACGTGGATCCAAAGACTATGTCGTCCATATAGACATGGGCAACCAAAATAGCACCATTATCTCTCCTCACAAACTATGTCTTATCTACTCCCCCTCTCTTGAATCCGCGAGCAAAGAGATAGAAAGTAAGCCTCTTGTACCAAGCATGCGGTGCTTACTTCAAACCACACAAGGCTATCCTAAGATAATAGACGTGTCTTAGGTGCTTAGGGTCTTCAACCCTTTTCAGTTTCTCCATGTAAACATCCTTCTTTAGAATGCCTGATCGAGCGGTAAAAGTGTGTTCGTGTGAGGACACAATCGTTGTGCGTTTCGCCGCCGCGATGCAAAAAACCTAAGCTACTACTACACTTGACAAGCAAGTACAGCGGTAAGTCGGGTATCGTAAGAAATCCACAGGGAATGATTAAATTTTAGATGTTAATTGTTTTAAAACTTCAAGAATAAAAGTGTAAAATAAATAAATGAAAAGGTGATGGTAGGAAATGGTGACAAAACAGAAAAAGGAAGAAGTTAACACTATACTACAATTAATAAAATGAGAGTCGGGATCGCATCCCCGCCATGGGCTAAACAACTAATAATTAGAATTTCGGTTCGAAAACATTTAATCGAGCATTTTTAATTAAGCATAAACATCACACAAGAAGGAATTTAACCCAAAGTTGCGAGATAAAACATTTAACTGAAAAATGGTCACACGCGGATTAAATTGGGATTATCGCTATAAACACTAAAGTTGCGTGACAAATAAAGTTAAACGAATAACAATCCAACTTTAATACACGCGGTTTCAATTAAATGCAATTTTACACGAAACCCTAACTTTCGAGGTCCAAACCCAAAAATGGCGGAAACACAATCCCGACCCTATTTATCTAAGGGTAATACATGAATTAAACTAAATTACAACTAATTAAACTAGGAAAGCAAGAAATAAGACAAGTAAACTAATTAATAAAGCATGAAATCTACTCTACAAAGCAAGAAAGTAAGCAAGAACAACTAGATTAATGGATTGGGTGAAGAAAAGTTCAACATACATACACAAATGGTTGTCAACCAAAAGAGAAATGAAGCCAAGCTCTCAAAACCCACAAAACCTAAGCTAAACTAACCTAAAAATCGTGTATAAACTGATATCTTTGCTCTCAAATGAGAGAGAATTGGTTTTATACAAAATATCCCATGGCAAACTTGTAATAAAAGGGAAGAAAACCAAAAATCTGGAGGGCCGAATCGATTCGGAAATGGTCCGAATTGATTCGGAAACAGGGGAAGTTCATTTCTGCAATTCTGCAGCATTCCAAATCGATTCGGTTTTGGGCCGAATCGATTCGCAAGCTACAGGTCTGAATTCTGCAGCTTTGTCCTGTTTTACGGAAAATGCTGCCATTTCTTCGTTATAGCTCGGAATGAGGCACGGTCGGAGGCTACGCGAATATAACTCAAAGGACTACAACATCCAAGAAGACATTAGGCTAAAAAACCAAAATATGAAATGACTAAAATGCCCTTGAATGTGACCTTGAGTGTACTTTTCATGTCAAAACCATCCTAAAAATGCCATAACTCCATTATTACAACTCAGAATCATGCACCGTCGGTGGCCACACGAAGAGAAATCAGAGGGCTTCAACTTCCGTGAAGAGCTCGGGATTCAAACCCGAATCCTGAAATTACTAAAATGCCCCCGAAGCTACAAAAGTCGACGAAATATTTCCGGAAAGCTTCCGAACTTCATACTAAGCATCCAAATACCTACAAAATCTCAATTAACCACTGCAAAACATGTTAACATAGAAATCCGAGGTTGTCTGGTTAACGAGCATAAGTATATGGATTAAGATACCCAAGGGGGCTAATAAGGCGTAGGTTAACGGGTGAAATACGCAATATTTACGCCGTATCACACCCCCTAACTTACACATTGCTAGTCCCTAGCAATGAAATAGGAAACAACAAGAACAACAAGTAAACCAAAAGCAGGAAAAGTACAAAAGTATGGTATAAAAGCATAAGGCCACTTTCGCGGGCGATTCGATTGCATTTAGCGTATGCAATAATCCGTTAAACCCCTAGGTTACCCTAGTGGACGAGTGTCGTCTCGTGAGGGTTTTCAGGGATGAAACCCACAAACATCATATGGTTTCCTCAAAATATGCCCAACCAAACATGCGACAAACTCAACAACAATGAAAAAGATTTCAAAAATGTTATTAGCATATTGAACGAATTTAAGCTAAAGTCCGTTGTTATTAACAAGTTGAATGCACCTCATAGAATTGAAACTTTAAAAGTGGGAGGGGGGAAAGCACATGCATAGTGTGATTTGGTGAAAAACTTATATAAATCGGATATTAATCAAAGCAAGCATACATTCAATCCTCACGGGCATTACGCTCAACAAATGAATTCACTATGAAAAGGGAGGTAATACACGGGACATGCGGGCATAAAGAGTAAATGTAAATGGAAACTAGGCCGCGCACATGTCACAAATGAGGAACGCTATGTAGGAAATGAAAAACTTGCAATCTCAATGAAAGATACCGCACACTAAAAGAGGCGAAATGCATTTTCACAGATTATCAAAACTATCATGACTTTTAAATTAAATTCACCCTAAGATCACATAGGACTTTATACAGGGTTATAATGTAGGTTAGGTTAGGGTACGAAATGAAGGAATGTATACACGGATTCAAAGTGTTCGGGATGAAAACTCTGGATAATGGAAAAATGCGGGCAATAACAAAATTGGAAAAACAAGTTCTAAAACGGCATTAGATATATCATCGGGGAGAGTAATCAAAGCTTATGGAACTATATACACAACATATACAACTTTCTCTTTTCTTTTCTTTTCTTCTTTTTCTCATTTTTCTCTTTTGTTTTCTTTTGCTTTTTGCTTTCTCTTTTTCTTCACTTTTTTCACATCACTTTTCTTTACTTTTCAAACTCTCATATGCCTAAAATTGCAACCACACAACAATAACATCATTCAATCCCAAGTATCATTCCAAAGAAAGGTATGTAAGGTGTATGTATGGATTAAAACTCCAATTTGGAGTTGGTTATGGGATTTTGGGTAATGAAACGAAAGGCTAGTATTTAGGCTCAAAGGGGTTGACTAGGGAAACATATATGGTGAGGTCAAGGCTAATATGGGTGATATAACAAAGAGGGCCTATGATCATTTCCAAAAGTTTACGCAATTCTCAAGTCAAAACAATATATGAAAATCATGATCAAGTAACACATTTCAAGCATGAACTCAATTAATGAACGGTCAAATAAAAGATTGGAGAGATTACCAACGAATTCAACGTTTTCAATGAGAAAAGAATAGTGTATACACTCACAAACGATGAAAGGTACAAAGCTTACTCGATGTAAGTATATACAATGCAACAAAAGATTACCGAGTTATAAAAATCTTAAACCAAATCAATAGAACCAGGAAAGTGCATATGCTCAAGGGATAAAGTTTAATTCATGAAGTTATTCACAATATCAATGATTTGAGGACTAAAGTCTAATAACTTCTAAAATCGAGAACATGCGTCATTGAGTTGTCTATTGGATCGGGCAATTATTGAAATTTATCATCGAAAACAAGGCAAAATACCCAACAAAGGAGAAAAAAGAAAGAAAATATTTTTGAAATTTTTCAAATTTTTCACAAAAAGGCATACTTAGTAACTAAATGTGAGCAAATCCATGGACTACACATGAAATGGACAGAATATCCTACACCCCCTAACTTAAATGTTGCATTGTCCTCAATGCGCATTAAGAACACAACACAAAGAGAGGAAAGAACGATATTACCCAAAATTGGAGCGATCTCCACAAGAGCGAGTCCAAAGGAATCTACAAAACAAGTTAGTACCGAGCATAGCAAAAACAAATAACAAAAAGTTAACTAATTACACTAGACTAAATTAAAAGGAAAGAAAAATAGGAAAGAAAGAAAATTAAAAAGCTAACTATTTACAACCTACTATTTAGACTTCACACTAACTATACACTAGAAGTCTAAATAGTTGAGGGTCCACCCAAAAAGGGATTTGACTTTGAAAGATCAATGGTGGACCCTCCAAAGCGAACATGCCTCCCGGAAAATAAGAATTCCGTTTGAACAACGGAAGGCATGTGGGTGGTGAAAAAAGTGAACCATCGCCAATTTGAAATTTTGGGCGGACGATGGGGGATTTGGATAATAAGGGGGAAATGTACACATGAGGTCCAAGAAAAATCGACTCATCTCCCAAAGATTTTTCAAATGGAATGGGAGATGGTGCACACGACGGGATAACATCCATTGAAAACAAATCCGGTAAAGAGTCCTCATCGACAAAAAGTGTAGAAATTTTAAAAGTTTCTACCAACTCATAGGAATCAACCGGTAATTCTAATGGTTCGATCACGGAAAACGAATATGGTGATGAAACAAATTCAATCTCAATCGACTCATCGTTGGAAGGAGATTGAATTTCGGGGGAGAAAGATTCACATTCGATGAGAAATTCTTTGAAAAATTGAGGTGAAACACAAGTTTCCACCTCCTCGTTGTTTTGTGCATAAGAATTCACCTCATCGCAAAGTGCATCAAGTCTCATTCCAGCATCATTTAAGCTTTCCAAACCTTGGTAATAAAGAAGCAAAGTCTCTTCCAAAGTAGGCTTCCTCAGCTCAAGAGCCTCGGACTCCTCATTTGGTTGAAACTCATCTTCGAAAGTAATGAAATGAAAATCGTCATTGGATTCGAATAATGAATCCAACTCAAGCTCCCAATAATGATTTTCATTCCGATAAATGTTTTCAAGTCTTTCATTTTTAAGAAAATCTTGAAAATGAAAAACTTGAAAACTATCCCCAAAGTATGAATCATTAGAATAACCGTAATAACTATAATAGTAGGACATGATTACCTCGTTGTTTTATGCTGGAGAATCTGAGTAAGAAAGTGAGCAACCGCGAATCAAAGTTTCTTAGCGCTCAAAGTATGCAAATCCTGCAAAAAAGGTTAAAACAAAGAATACAAATACAAAAGGAAAAATACTACGAAATAATAAAACAATTACTATCTAAAACACACTCCCCGGCAACGGCGCCATTTTGATCGAGCGGTAAAAGTGTGTTCGTGTGAGGACACAATCGTTGTGCGTTTTGCCGCCGCGATGCAAAAAACCTAAGCTACTACTACACTTGACAAGCAAGTACAGCGGTAAGTCGGGTATCGTAAGAAATCCACAGGGAGTGATTAAATTTTAGATGTTAATTGTTTTAAAACTTCAAGAATAAAAGTGTAAAATAAATAAATGAAAAGGTGATGGTAGGAAATAGTGACAAAACAGAAAAAGGAAGAAGTTAACACTATACTACAATTAATAAAACGAGAGTCGGGATCGCGTCCCCACCATGGGCTAAACAACTAATAATTAGAATTTCGGTTCGAAAACATTTAATCGAGCATTTTTAATTAAGCATAAACATCACACAAGAAGGAATTTAACCCAAAGTTGCGAGATAAAACATTTAACTGAAAAATGGTCACAAGAGGATTAAATTGGGATTATCGCTATAAACACTAAAGTTGCGTGACAAATAAAGTTAAACGCATAACAATCCAACTTTAATACACGCGGTTTCAATTAAATGCAATTTTACACGAAACCCTAACTTTCGAGGTCCAAACCCGAAAATGGCGGAAACACAATCCCGACCCTATTTATCTAAGGGTAATACATGAATTAAACTAAATTACAACTAATTAAACTAGGAAAGCAAGAAATAAGACAAGTAAACTAATTAATAAAGCATGAAATCTACTCTACAAAGCAAGAAAGTAAGCAAGAACAACTAGATTAATGGATTGGGTGAAGAAAAGTTCAACATACATACACAAATGGTTGTCAACCAAAAGAGAAATGAAGCCAAGCTCTCAAAACCCACAAAACCTAAGCTAAACTAACCTAAAAATCGTGTATAAACTGATATCTTTGCTCTCAAATGAAAGAGAATTGGTTTTATACAAAATATCCCATGGCAAACTTGTAATAAAAGGGAAGAAAACCAAAAATCTGGAGGGCCGAATCGATTTGGAAATGGTCCGAATTGATTCGGAAACAGGGGAAGTTCATTTCTGTAATTCTGCAGCATTCCGAATCGATTCGGTTTTGGGCCGAATCGATTCGCAAGCTACAGGTCTGAATTCTGCAGCTTTGTCCTATTTTACCGAAAATGCCGCCATTTCTTCGTTATAGCTCGGAATGAGGCACGGTCGGAGGCTACGCGAAGATAACTCAAAGGAATACAACATCCAAGAAGACATTAGGCTAAAAAATTAAATATGAAATGACTAAAATGCCCTTGAATGTGACCTTGAGTGTACTTTTCATGTCAAAACCATCCTAAAAATGCCATAACTCCATTATTACAACTCAGAATCATGCACCGTCGGTGGCCACGCGAAGAGAAATCAGAGAGCTTCAAATTCCGTGAAGAGCTCGGGATTCAAACCCGAATGCTGAAATTAATAAAATGCCCCCAAAGCTACAAAAGTCGACGAAACATTTCCGAAAAGCTTCCGAACTTCATACTAAGCATCCAAATACCTACAAAGCTCAATTAACCCCTGCAAAACATGTTAGCATAGAAATCTGAGGTTTTCTGGTTAACGTAAGTATAGGTATTAAGATACCCAAGGGGGCTAATAAGGCGTAGGTTAACGGGTGAAATACGCAATATTTACGCCGTATCAATGCCATTCAGAAAGGCACTCTTAACATCCATCTGATATGACTTGAAGCGCAGATGCCATGCCTTGGTGAGTAGTAAGCGGACGGACTCAAGCCTAGCAATAGGAGTGAATCCCTCCTCAAATTCTACACCCTCGATCTTTGTGTAGCATTGAGCGACCAACCTAACCTTATTGTAAACTATGGTACCATTTTTATCCACCTTATTCTTGAAAATTGATTTAGTACCTATCATGTTAGTATCGCTAGGTCGGAGAACCAACTCGAAGACATCGTTGTTTCTAAACTGAAGCAACTCTTCTTATATGGCCTATATCTAATGTTCATCCTTGAGTGCTTATTTCATGTTCTTGGGCCCGAATTGGGATGTGTAGCACAGATGGATAACAACATTTTTTAGTTGAGCACGAGTCTTGCAACCTAATGTAGGATCACCAAGTGTAGTGGGAGGGTCATGACTCTTTTGAACCCAAGATGGTGTATCCCCTAAAATGGGAATGGGGTCCACCGTGGCAGTATGAGGAAGAATGGGATCGTCACCATGGGTGCATCATCCTCACATTGCACGCGAGGAGTAACAAACTCCGATAGTCATCATCTCTAATCATGACGTTAATTGGCTCCATAACCTTAGAGCTAGGCAGATTCAAGCATTGTGATTTTTATACCGTCGTGAGTGAGATGGAGGGTATCCCAAGCTTCTTTAGACGTGGTGCACGTCATAATATGTTGGAACTCATCAGGGGTGACGTCTCCTGAGATGGCACTAAATTTGCGAGCATTAAAATTGCACCAATTAGATTTATTCTCTATCCACTGTAAGACAGGTTTAGGTCTGACGGCATTATCAATTATGACACTGGGAGGTGTCCACTCTCTTTCACAGACTACCCAAATACGCTCATCTATGGCCTTTAAAGTAGACCTTAACCTAGCCTTCCAGTATGTATAATTTGTACCATCAAAGATGGGCCCTCGATTATAGAAATTCTCCATTAAAATAAGATTTTTCAAAAAACAACAATTTCAAAAAAATTGATATCAAAGAAAATATTTTTGCGAAAAAGATCACACAATAAATTTGTGCAACAGAATCTGATACCAATTTGAGAGTGCGCTTGCAGTCTTAATGGATTATTTATATTATTAAGTGTCTATCACACACAATTTCAAATTTCATCTTTTTATCCTAAGATAAGCATTTAGATGATAAAACAGATAAATTAAAGCATGCAAATAGACAAGGCAATTTGAGGAAAAAAAAACCTTGCGAGTAAAACCTTTTATGCATCAACACTTTAGAGTTTTACAAGACACTACTTATAAAACCTAAAAAAAAATCTCTCTCTTGAGTTATCCATAGGTGGAAATCCACCCACGGTATCCACCGATTAGTCTCTGTCTTCCTTCAGCGGTGATCCCCTCGATAACCACAAGGTCAGCAGTGAAGAAGATCTCTCCACAATAGTAACTTAGATATGAAACTATTTAGGGTTTCAAATGGATTCACATGTATATTTGGGAGATATTATTTGTGAATCAAAAGATGTTTTAGACCAAAATAAAGTGAGAGCTTTTGCACCACGTATGCAGTAATCGTTTTTGCAAAAGTCTCTTTTACAATTCCTTCCAAATAGGTATTTATATGAAAGGCTCAAAATTTGAGGCGGTAGCACTCGTTCAAATGAAAACTAGGCTCGTTCAAGAGAGAATAACATCTCATTAGAATGAAAGCAAGTTTGTTCGCATGAAACAACTATCTCATTTGAACAACCTTTAAATGAGCTTCAAACAATGCAAAACAGTACTCCCTCATTCGATGTTCGATCGATGTAAACTTCGAATGACACTTCGAAGGAAAAAGAAATCTCATTAGAATGAGAATCTCATCTCGTTTGAATGAGATGCGCGAACCTTGAAATTTTGTAAATAAAGAAAAAATGCCTTGATTTTTTTAAATAAAAACATATCCCAATATAAACGTAAATAAATTCAAAATCATAAATTATTTTATACCTTCATAATGTGGAGATCATCTTGAATTTGGAGACGATGTAGATTCAGTTCTTTTTTACGACTCGAGTCAAATGGTAACGGGATATACCAAAAACTATGATAACCTAATCTATGAGCAAATGAGAGAAATTTTTCTCTTAGAGTCCTAAAAGGGTGTGAGATATTTCACTGAGTAGAATCTTTTTGTCCTTTCTTTTATGATTCATTATCTAAATGGAGCTTGATTTTGGACCTTTATCTCAATGGTTTTAATTGGTTTTTGTTTTGCACAAATGAGACAAGATATAATGTTCACAATTGATAAATCTATAATACCCCGTGATGAGAGAAATTCAAGTCAAGCCAATTTAACGATCATTGGCACTCGAACCGCAGTAAACACCCCTCCTCTCTTTACTGAATGAAGAGTGGGAAGGCCAAGTCATATGACCAATTGGTTCAAAATAAATTACGCTTCCTATTTTGGAGACCCACTCGCCATGGGGAATAGGAAACGTGTTAAATTTCATTCATTCGGGATTCGAACACCCATACCATTTAAATAACTTCACCCCCATTAGTGGGTATAAAATTATAGAACTCTCAGTGTATGAAAAACGTTGCTAATGCCGTTTAATACAAGATTAAACGGTATAAGCAACTCCGAGATGTTTGTTGAAGAAACCCTTTTATTCTGAAAATAAAAATGATAAACAACAAGATGTGTTTACAAAAACTTGTGTATGAGAATAATCAAGACTTTGTAATTAGTTTTAAAACAAAGATAGTTTCAAAAATTCAGCACACTATAGAATGAGATGAGTAGACGAAGATAATCTGAACACACAATTTTTAACGTGGTAAAACCTCTCCCAATAGAGGAAACATCCACGGTGACTTCTAAGTCACAAAAGTAAAAATCCACTAACAACAAATAGCAGTTACAAACAATACAACATACATGCACACAAATCAACCTATTCTAAGTTTAGGAATATACCCCACTTGGTGTCCTTCTAACTTCTCTTAGATCTGATTGTTGATGATGTTCTTCCAGTTTGATAACTTCCTTTTGCTTTAGCTTCCTTGCGTCGACTCAATAATCTTTGATCTTATTCACAACACTTCCAGTGTAGTAGTGTGTTAAGTGTTTGTGATGTGATTCCTATCAACATGCATGAACTCACACACACTTAGTTTTTACAAACAGTCCTAGAAAATTACATATAAAGACTATATGCTGTGATTTTCTTTTCTTTCTTTCTTACAAAACTTGAAACCTTTTTGACCTTTAAATATATCCCAGATTCCACGGATATCTTGCTTCTAAATCGGTCAAGATCTTAATCAATCTCTGTTTTAAAAATATTTTTGAGATCGAAAATCTCCAAGTGTGAATCCAACTAGGTCAAGGTTAAGTTTCATAAGAATACAAGCCATAAAACATTTTCAAAACTAAATCAGTAAGGATTTTCTTAAATAGAGAAAGAAACATGCAGATCTAGTGAAATATAACATGCAGAGTGTAGATCTACAATTTCTATGAAGAAGAAATACAGATCTTCACACGAATGTTTAAGTTGGTAATAAGATCACTGATTAAGAGGTTACAGCTTCAATATGAACAAACCAGTAACACCACTCTCTCTCAAACACTCAAGTTTGTGTTTGGGGTTGTGAGTATACGAAGGTTTGAATCAGATTTGAAGTTTTTAGGGTTAGTGTTAGGGTTTGGCTAACACAGTTTTCCCTTTCTCTCTCTTCTCTCTTTTCTTTTCTCTCTTCTCTCTCACTTCTCTCTTCTCTCTATTTTTTTCTCTCAGAAATGACGACTGCCAAAAGTCTTGAAAGGTTGAGAATTAGAGGGCTTTTATAGGAGTGGAGGAAGGTTCTGGATAGTCGAAGGCAATCAAGGGCTGAGATTAAGTCTTCCTAATATTGACTTGATCCAAGGGTTATAAAATAGCGGTGGTTAAGTTGAATGTGATTGGTCCAACGAGATAGCACAAGGATAGGTTTAAAACACATGCAGGCCATCGATAAGGTTTGATCTAACGATCACCAAACCACCAGGCAACCCTCTCACATAACAAACACAAATTGATACATCAGGAATGTGACAAGTGTTGGCCTATAAGTGGCTTGCAAACGCGCGTCAAAAAATAATTACAGGCAGCACCCTGAAGTCTCTAGCGCATTTACATTCTACCCAATCAAACATTCCAATGAAAAATGAATTATTCAAAATACCATATTAACCCTACAAATTTTATAATCACACTTTTATTAATGAAAACATTATTTTTAAAATGTTTAAAAATGTTTAAAAATTCCCAAAAAATTATTAAAACAACATTTTAAAGGGAATTTAACACACAATCAATTTTAAGTGATATATACACATGTATGCACTTCTAATGTGTGTAGTGTGATTCAATTTATACCTTCTTGGATCATTGAAGAGGATTAGAGAGATTAATTCTGAGGTTCTTTGGATTCTAGGTTAGACAACCAATTTTGTCACTATTTCCAAATTAGTTGAGCACTTATACAGTATATACTTAAGTAAGTCAAAGGTATAAGGTGCTTCAATCTCCCCCTTTGGAAATATGAGACAAAATCTCCTTTGAGTTAGTTTAAACTCTTAGGGAACAAAAAAAAAATAAAACCTAGTCCTATACAAAGATACTATCTACCCATTTCCTAGAAAGTCAAAAATTACATAACTCAACTATTTACAAAATTTGTACACTAGAAATGGTAGACAATCAGTAGAAGAGATTCCTGCAAATATGCACACTAAGATAAAGAAGTTTAGATGAAATGTGAACAAAACATTGAACCCGTAAGACTCAAATTTCTCCTCCATTTTGTCTCAAATGGACAAAGGGTAAAAATTAAGGTCTTCAGAGTTTAATCAGCACATACCATACCTATAGAATTACGCAAATACAGAAATCTGTTATAGTCTAAAGGTTTAGTGAACATGTCTGCAAGTTGCAGATCAGTAGGCAGGTAATAAATTTCTAACTCCTTAGTTTCAATAAGTTCGCGTATAAAATGATGTCTTATCTTAATATGCTTAGTTCGCGAGTGTTGAACCGGGTTTTTAGATATGTGAATAGCGCTTTGATTGTCACAATAAAATTGTAACTGATCTTCTTTAATCCCATAGTCGCTTAACATTTGTTTTATCCATAATAATTGAGCACAGCAACTTCCAGCTGCTATATATTCTGACTCAGCTGTAGATAAAGATGTGCAATTCTGTTTTTTGCTACTCCAACCAACTAAATTATTACCTACATAATAGCAGGCACCTGATGTACTTTTACTGTCATCAGTACATCCGGCCCAATCAGCATCAGTATACCCTATGATGGTACTGCAGGTATCATTAGTGTACCTAAGTCCAAGATTAAGAGTGCCCTTTATGTACTTTATTATACGTTTTACACACGATAAATGGCTCTCTTTAGGGTTATTCTGGTAACGAGCACACAGACATACATCATATATTATATCTGGTCATGAGGCAATTAGATAGAGTAGGCTACCAATCATACTACGATAAAGTGTGGAATCAACTGACTTTCCATTTTCATCTTTACATAATTTAACAGTAGTACTCATAGGCGTTTTGGCAACTTTAGCATTATCTAAACCAAATTTCTTAACAAGATCTAAGGCATAATTAGTTTGAGAGACAAATAGTCCATCAGAATTCTGTTTCACTTGAAATCCTAAGAAAAGCTGTAGCTCCCCCATAAGGGACATGTGAAACTCCTTATGCATAATAGCAGAAAAAGATTTAACTTCAGATGTTGAAGTAGACCCAAAAATGATGTCGTCTACATAGACTTGGGCTATAATAATGTTTTTGTCAAAATGTTTGACAAAGAGGGTCTGGTCATTTCCTCCTCTCTTAAAACCCTTATCCAACAAAAAGTTGGAAAGGCGTTCATACCAAGCTCGAGGAGCTTGTTTTAAGCCATACTAAGCCTTTTTTAGACGAAAGACATGGTCAGGGTATTTAGGGTCAATGAACCCTTTGGGTTGTTCTACATACGTTTCTTCGGACAGAATTCCATTGAGGAAGGCAGACTTGACATCCATTTGATAAAGTGTAAATTTTAAGTGACACGCTATGGCGAAAAGAAGTCGAACAGATTCAAGACGAGTGACAGGGGAAAATGTCTCGCTAAAATCTATTCCTTCTATTTGTGAGTAACCTTGAGCAACTAGTCTAGCTTTGTTTCTAAGGATTACCCCATTTTCATCAGATTTGTTCTTAAAGATCCAACGTGTGCCAATAACATTTTTGTTTTGAGGCCGTGGTACAAGATACCAGACATCGTGAATGATAAATTGTAAAAGTTCTTCCTGCATAGCAGAAATCCAGTGTGTTTCATTCAATGCTTCATTAACATTTTTCGGTTCCACAAGGGAGACGAAACATGCATAATTAGCATAATTTCTTAACTGGGATCTAGTACGAACTGGCTCATTAGGATTACCTACCACGTTGTCAATGGGATGATCTTTAGAGACCCAGCCAGGTTCTTCTGGACTCTCAATAGGTAATGAGTCATCTACTTCTGGTGAATCATTTTTGAAATCATTTTCGGATTCAACCACAATAGGTGATTCAGATATATTATTTTCGACAATAGTGTCGCTTACAATTACATTTATCGATTCCATAAGGGCCTTAGTACGCAGATTGTATATACGATAAGCACGACTATTTGGAGAGTATCCTAAGAAGATGGCTTTATCACCACGCGTCTCGAATTTAGACAGATGTTCTCTGTCTTTACAGACATAACACTGACTTCCGAAAGTTCTTAGATATTTCAGATTAGGCTTCTTACCGTACCACAACTCATAAGGGGTTTGTTTAGTGTTTTTTCTAAGGTAAACCCTATTAATGATATGACAGGCAGTTCTAATAGATTCTACCCAGAAGTATTTAGGTAGAGATTTGGCATGCAACATGACACGTGCCATCTCTTGAAGAGTTCGGTTTTTCCTTTCAGCAATACCATTCTGCTGAGGAGTCTTAGGGGCACTGAATTCATGTTTGTAACCATTGTAGTCATAATATTTAACTATTCCCGTGTCTATGAACTCTCCCCCTCTATCACTACGAATGCGATTGACTTGTGTGTCCTTCTCATTTTCAGTTCTTAGTAAAATTTTCAAAAAATTCTGAAACGTGTCAGATTTTTGTTTCAAGAAGGCAACCCAAGTGAATCGTGTGAAATCATCAACCATGACAAGGATATAACTGTGTCCACAAAGACTAACAGTTCTAGAGGGACCAATAAGGTCCATATGGATGAGATATAGAGGTCTAGAGGTGAGAATGTCTTTAACTTTTTTATGCGAAGTCTTAACTATTTTTCCTTCCTGGCAATGACCACAGACAACACTGGAGATAGGTTTAATTTTAGGAATTCCTCTAACAATCTCTTGACTAGACAATCTACCAAGGATATCATAACTTAGGTGACCCATACGATTATGCCAGATTTCATTGTCATCCATTCTGACAATGTTACAGGTTTCAGAACTAGTCTTGACAGTATAACAATTGTCAGGTGTTCTAAATCCGATAATAATGCATTTACCTTTATCATTTAGAATTTTACAATTGTTCTTTGAAAAGGTAACTGTATGGTCAGAGTCACAAAATTATGATATACTTAGGAGGTTGGATTTAAGGCCTTTAACTAATAGTACATTTTCGAGAGTAGGCATTCCCTCTTCTTTTAAGGTTCCTTTACCTATGATCTGGGATGAAACTCCATCACCAAAAACTACTTTGCCTCCAACAAATTTGGTTTTGTTTAAGAGTTTGGTTTCATCTCCTGTCATATGTTTGGAGCATCCTGAATCTAAGTATCAACCAGATGAATTGTGTTCAGCTTTTAAGGCAGTGATAACAATGTGTAAGGACAATTTGTCCATCTTTATGTATATGTTATGTCATACGCCGTTACAAGATTGTTGGTTGAAAAGATCACATCGTCATCAACAAAATCCGAAGATCAAAAGAAGAAAGAATTTGGGAATCAGACCTGACCGGACCGATCCGGTCCAGAAAAAGAACCGATCCGGTTTACTGGACCGATCCAACCATCTACCGGACCGATCCGTTTTGTCAGACTCCAGTAGCCACCGGATCCATAGCGAACCGATGAAGGCAAAAGTCCCGGACCGATCCGATGCCAACCAGACCGATCCGGTTTCAGAAAAAGAACCGATCCGACTTACCCGGACCGATCCGCCTAATCGACCGGACCGATCCGGCGAGGATAATTACTGCCAGATCGTGCAGTAGATTTTTTAGGGTTTCGATCCCTTATTTAAACCACGATCAGCAGTTGGTTTTCTGAAGACTTTCCCACGATTATCAGAGCATATCAACCCTAAAGTCTTCACCTATTGAGTCCTATGATTCTAGGTTTTTAGATTCACACATCTTCCGTATCTTTGTGAATCAAATTTGGTAACCCAAAGAACACCATTGATGTTGTTCAACCCTTTGTGAAGTGGACCGTTTCTTCCTCTTCATTGCAGCCCTACTGGACAGGGATAGTTCCAGCCGCAAGCCCTACTGGAAAGGGATTTTCTTCCAGCCGCGACTACAGAATCCGATACCCGAGGGTAATTCTTAGTCAATCTGTATTTCATTGTAATCCGATTGTAAACCGTATTTTACAAATTATAGTGATATACAAATGGTTTTGCCCCTGTGGGGGATTTTTCCTTAAACTTTGTGTGTTGAATATCTTGTGCATGATTTCATATTGTTTCATTCACACCTAGTTGCATGCTTAGGGTTAATTTGGGTTAAAATTGGTGTTTATTATATTATTTCTTATTTGAACGCAAGCGCCAACTCTCTCAAATTGGTATCAGAGCAGGTTACGCTAATCTATCGCGTATTCCTTTTTCCGCAAAATTTTTTCTAAAGATATCAATTTTTGAAATAAATTGATTTTTGAAAAGAGCGTGTTCAAATGGAGAAGTCATATTATAAAATGCCTATTTTTGACGGGTCGAATTATGCCTATTGGAAAGCCCGTATGAGGTCGGCTTTAAAAGCCATTGATGAACGTGTCTGGATTTTGGTTGAACGAGGATGGACTCCTCCAACCGTGACTGTTGATAATGTGACCAACTTGAAACCTGACATCACTTGGACTGATGATGAATTTAAATGGTCGTCTTTTAACTCTAAAGGTCTAAGTGCTATTTCTGGGTCTGTCACTCCTGATGAGTTCAAACGCATAATGACGTGCACCACGTCAAAAGAAGCATGGGATATTTTGCAACTTACCCATGAAGGAACAAATGCTGTTAAAGAGTCAAAATTGCAAAATTTAACAACTCAATTTGAAACCATCACCATGCATGAAAATGAATGTTTTGATGAATTTTATGCTAGGCTCTCTGACATTGTTAATACTAGCTATAATCTTGGTGAACATATTCCAAATGCTAGGGTTGTTAAAAAGATTCTTCGTTTCCTTCCTAAGCGCTTTATACCTAAAGTCACTGTGCTGAATTCCTTGGGTAATTTAAATACTCTAAAATTGGAAGAACTGGTAGGAGATTTACAAACTTATGAAATAGACATGTTTCCTAAATCTGCCAAGCCAAAAGATAAGGGGATTGCCCTTAAAGCCCAAGAGAGAAAAAGTGAGGGGTCGGCAAGAAAGAGAGTCGAGTCGTCTAGAAAGATAGAAACTTCTGATTCTGAATGTGAGTTTGACCTAGATGATTTGGCACTTTTTGCTAAAAACTTCAAGAAAATTCTGAAATTTAAGAAAAATGGGAATTTCAAAGATAAAAAGAATTTTCAGAAAAATAAGTTTGAAAAGAAAGACTTTAAAGAACCCCCTAAAGACAGTGAGAGGTGTTTTGAGTGCGACGGTAAGGGACACAGAGCGTTTGAGTGTGCCACTCGTCTGAATAGGGAAAAGAGTAAAGCTGTCCTAAACGCTACCCTTAGTGACGACAGTGAGGTCGAGTCGGTGGACTCGGGAGATGAGTCACCGCATGAGCGTAACTTCACCGCGTTCATGGCTAGTCATGTGAGTACTCCTAGTGCATCTCACGACGATGAGGATGCTACTTCACAGGGACACCTCGACAGCGAGAGTGAAGAGAGTGATGGAGAGGAGGAAGGTAGTGAGGACGAGAGTAGCCTTCAACGCGCCTACGCCGAGTTATATGATGAGTCCTTCAAAACTAAAAAACGTAACAAGGCGTTAGTTCTTAGGATCACCGCGTTAGAAGAAGAGTTAGGAAAGATGAGAGAGAGAGAGTCCTCCACCTGCACCGCTATGAAAGAGAGAGAGTCTGCCTGGGTTAGTAAAGAAAATTTGCTTAAAGAGAGAGAGTGCAGTTTTGATAAAGAGAAAGAGGACTTGACTAAACAAGTGGCTAGTCTTACGAGTGAGCTCCATTCCTCCCTGGAGACTCGAAAGAAACTTGAATCCCTTGTTGCTCAGCTTACTCATGACGTTGAGAGAGCTAGGAAAGTCAAGGTACAAATCGAGGACAGATCTGGGAAGATGGGAAAGATGCTCCTCGGTCCCGCTTTAGGTTTTGGTGACCGGCATGGAATAGGTTTTGATGGTGCCTCCACGTCTCAAATTGCACCCGGACCAATTCCTGAGTTTACTACGACTCCTTATGGCCGTCATAAAAAACCAAGAAGGAGAGTTCGACCAAGAAAACCAAACCAAGGTTCTCCTAATATTGTGCCCTTTTGCTCCCATTGCAAAAGAAATGGACACCTTAGGGATGATTGCTATAAGTTGGGTCGGACACGACGTACGGTTGCTCCACCACTTCAGACTGATGAGTTTGCCAGTCTGAGAGAGCGTGTTGAGTTTCTATCCGCCACATCACAGAGCTTGATGGAGGAATTCCGACGGATGACCTTACCATCAATGAATGCGCCCCGCATTCCGGCTAAAACCAACAACAACAAGGGAATACTAAAAGGTACCTACTCTTGGGTTCCTAAGAAAGAGAAAAAGGCCCTTGTTGTCCATGTCGCTCTCAAAGCCCATAATACCTCACAGTGGTATTTTGACAGTGGTTGCTCCAGACATATGACAGGTGATACCTCATATTTTACCCATCTTGAGGATTATAATGATGGGAGAGTCACCTTTGGAGATGGTAGCAAATCTAGCATAGTAGGACGAGGTACAGTAGAGTTACCAGGATTTTCAAAGCTAGAGAACGTGCTGTACGTCAAAGGTTTGAAAGCAAACCTTATTAGCATCAGCCAGCTGTGCGACGATGACTTTGCAGTGAAGTTTGACCGGAAAACTTGTAAGGTCTATGATCAAGCCGGTAAACTATTAGTGCAAGGGGTGAGGACAGAAGATAACTCTTATGGGACTGAGCCCAAATCCTCACTTGTCTGCAACAGCGCCACGATCACTCCTATGGATCTGTGGCACCAACGTCTAGGTCATGTGAACGTCAGAGACTTATCTCGTTTAGTCAAAAAGGACCTAGTACGTGGCTTACCTTCACTTGGAAAGCCAACTTCCATGATTTGTGGACCCTGTCAGTTGGGAAAACAAATCCGTAGCTCGCATAGGAAGTTGAATTCCATTACCACCTCCCGTGCTCTTGAGTTGATTCACATGGATCTTATGGGTCCTACTCGCACGGAGAGTTTAGGTGGTAAGAGATACATTCTCGTGATGGTAGACGATTTCTCCAGATACTCCATTGTAGGTTTTCTAAGAGAGAAATCTGATGCTGTAGAATTTTTAACGACTAAGTGCCGTGTCCTGCAAAATCAACACGGGGACACTATTAACAGAATACGTAGTGACAACGGCACTGAATTTAAGGAAGCAAAGGTGGATTTGTACTGTGATAGCCTTGGGATCAAACATGAGTTCTCTGCTGTGAGAACTCCTCAGCAAAATGGGATTGTTGAGAGGAAAAATAGAACGATCCAAGAAATGGCTAGATCTATGCTTCTAGGTCGTAAAATTTCTAGGAGATTTTGGGCAGAGGCAGTGTCTACTGCATGCCACACGGTGAATAGGGTCTATCTGCGTCCACACACACTTAAGACGCCTTATGAATTGTGGACAGGCAAGAAACCCAACCTGGCTTATTTCCGTGTCTTTGGGAGTAAATGCTACATCCTACGGGATAGAGAGCAATTAGGAAAGTTTGACTCCCGGAGCGACGAGGGAATATTGCTAGGATATTCATCGGACAGTAGAGCGTACCGGGTTTTTAACATGAAGAGCTCTAAGGTTATGGAATCAATAAACGTCACTGTGCAAGATGACGAACCTCCGACGGTTATTGATCCCAACCTTCAGTGTGAGGATGAGAACAATTCTGACAGTGATTTACCTGTTCCTCTCCCACACTCTGTGGACCCTATTCCTGTGTTAGGGGACACACCTGCTTGGGTTCGCAAGAGTCATGACCCTTCTGCCATTGTTGGTGATCCCACTCTAGGGGTCAAGACTCGTGCTCAGCTAGAGAACGTTGTTAGCCATCTTTGCTACACGTCCAAAGTCGAGCCCAAGAATCACAAGGAAGCACTCAAAGATGAACACTGGATATCTGCTATGCAGGATGAGTTGCTTCAGTTTAAGAAGAACAATGTCTGGGAACTTGTCCCCCGACCTAGTGATACTAATGTTATTGGTACCCGGTGGATTTTCAAGAATAAAATGGATGAAAATGGTACCATAATCAGAAATAAGGCTAGGTTGGTCGCTCAAGGCTACACACAGATAGAGGGTGTAGACTTTGGAGAGACATTTGCTCCTGTTGCGAGGCTTGAGTCCGTCCGCTTACTACTCGCCATCGCATGTCATCTACACTTCAAGGTATATCAGATGGATGTCAAGAGTGCCTTTCTGAATGGCATTCTACAGGAAGAGGTTTATGTGGAACAACCAAAAGGGTTTGAAGACCCTAAGCACCCTGAACACGTTTACTATCTGAGGAAAGCCTTGTATGGTTTGAAGCAAGCACCCCGTGCTTGGTACGAGAGGCTTACTTCCTATCTCATAGCCCGTGGCTTCAAGAGAGGGGGAGTTGATATGACGTTGTTCGTCAGGAGAGATGACGGTGCTATTTTGGTTGCCCAAGTCTATGTGGACGACATAGTCTTTGGATCCACATGCTCCCAGCATGCTCACCACTTTGAGGAGGAGATGAAAAGTGAGTTTGAGATGAGCATGGTAGGTGAGCTTACATTCTTTCTTGGTCTCCAGGTTCGTCAGCTAGAGGATGGGATGTTCATCTCCCAATCCAAGTATGCTAGAGACCTAGTAAAGAAATTTTGTTTAGACTCCGCTAAGCATGCTCGTACACCTATGAGTACCACTACCAAGCTTAGTAAGGACACTTCAGGCAAGGACGTAGAGCAAACCTTGTATCGGAGTATGATAGGCAGTCTTCTCTACTTGACTGCTAGTCGTCCCGACATTGCCTTTAGTGTTGGAGTCTGTGCGCGTTATCAGGCGTCTCCCAAAGAGTCACACTTACTCGCTCTAAAACGTATTATCAAATACGTGAGTGGGACTCTCTCATACGGTATTTGGTATTCCTTTGATACCGATGACCGTTTGTCCGCCTATTCGGATGCCGATTGGGCTGGGGACGTAGATGGTTGTAGGAGCACTTCTGGTGGGTGTTTCTACTTTGGTTCTGCTCTTGTCTCTTGGTTGAGCAAGAAGCAAAACTCCATCTCTTTGTCCACTGCGGAGGCTGAGTACATCGCCGTCGGGAGTTGTTGCACGCAACTCATGTGGATGAAGCAAATGTTGGAGGATTATGGGATTTCACAGGACACCATGACCATTTTCTGTGATAACACGAGCGCGATACACATATCCCGCAATCCTGTCCAACATTCGCGCACAAAGCAAATCAGGTTACGCGAGCACTTTATACGTCAGTTAGTTGAAGAGAAAGTCGTAACCCTGAGTTTTGTTCCTACCGACCGTCAGTTAGCCGATATTTTCACGAAACCTTTAGATGCCCTTAGATTTGAGAGTCTTAGGAAGTCTTTGGGGATTTGCACTGTTGACTGAGGGGTTGGTCTATGTCTAGAATAGGATGCTTCTTCATGTTCATATCATATGCTTCCTATTACTAGTCTGTTTATATGTACCATAGCTTTCTTGTACAGCTTTTATGTATTTGTTTCTTATTCTTAGAAAAATACAAAAAGATTTTTTTTGAAAAATTTTGAGAAAAGCACAAAAAGATTTTATTTTGATAAAAATTTTTTTGAAAAATTCAAAAAGAGATTTGCCTTTTATGGATGAGCATTTAAGATAGCCAAGTCACAACTTCCTTCCATATATCCATGTGACTGTTTGATAGAGATTTGAGAGGCTACATCATTTCATCCATGTGCTTAACATTGATTGGAGTCCTTGAGATGTAATTAGTGATATTTCCTACATGCTTGACTCCTATATCTTTTTTTTTGCACACATGCACGGCTATATTTTGTTGCACTTGTCAATCTCATGTTGGCTTGAGTGTTTCCATCTCAATCCTGTCTATACAATGTATAAAATGCGATAAAACTTGACAAGATTGGATTGCATGTAAAAACCGTTTGGTGAGACTGTGCGCATATTTTCATAACGGGGAGGGGCTGCGAAAGTTGATTCTTATCCTTTGCGCAAAAGCCACCGTTAAAAAGGACCTAAAAAATGGAGGAATTGTAATATCCGAGGTCCTAAGAGGTTAAAAGAGCCCGAAAAAATTGAAAGGCAATCAAAAGCAATACATGCCAAATATGGGCCATTTAGGTTTTCACCACCAATTCTCCAAAGTTTGAGAATTTAGTATACCTCTATTCAAAATATAAATCTGAGGGAGTTTGGAGATTGAAAAACGGGTTTGCACTTCCTTGAAAGTCCTAAAAACGCATGAAAATCATTTTGGACGTTATTGGTGTAGAAATCACTTTGAGCTTTGATTTGTAGATTTGATAGTCAATGTCATATATTTCCAATCTTTTACACCAAAGGAAGCATTTGAGTTCATTCGTTAGGAATATCCAATATTCATCGTGCACACATGTCATGTTTGTATGCTTTGATTTTCCTATTGAATTTTGATCACACCCATTCTTTTACGCTATCACCGACTTGGTTGTTTTATGTTCATTCATGGTGTGATTTTATGCCTTGTGACATCCCAGTACTTGATTGCTTGATTTATTTCTCTCTTTTGTCTATTTGGGGACATCATAAAAAGGGGGAGAATGAATTATCTGATTATGGGGGAGTTTGAATTTTGGGGGAGTTTTGAAATTTGAGGTTCATCATAAATCTGGTATATATGCATATGTTTATTATCTCATTTCAAACTTGATACGTCACTTGGTATTTGCTTTATCTCATGTGTGTAGGTACATCCTTGATAATTCCATGATACACACCCTGATGAGAAAAGCGTGAAGATTCCTGAAGATTTGAAGATCAAACGATGCAGTCTTATTCACTTGTACTCTTTCAGTTTTGGGTTCATGGAAGGGTAGATTTGTATAGGAAATTTCATATTTGATAATTCGGATTTTTTTATGTTTGTTCCGGCATAGACATAGGGGGAGATTTGTAAGGACAATTTGTCCATCTTTATGTATATGTTATGTCATACGCCGTTACAAGATTGTTGGTTGAAAAGATCACATCGTCATCAACAAAATCCGAAGATCAAAAGAAGAAAGAATTTGGGAATCAGACCTGACCGGACCGATCCGGTCCAGAAAAAGAACCGATCCGGTTTACTGGACCGATCCAACCATCTACCGGACCGATCCGTTTTGTCAGACTCCAGTAGCCACCGGATCCATAGCGAACCGATGAAGGCAAAAGTCCCGGACCGATCTGATGCCAACCAGACCGATCCGGTTTCAGAAAAAGAACCGATCCGACTTACCCGGACCGATCCGCCTAATCGACCGGACCGATCCGGCGAGGATAATTACTGCCAGATCGTGCAGTAGATTTTTTAGGGTTTCGATCCCTTATTTAAACCACGATCAGCAGTTGGTTTTCTGAAGACTTTCCCACGATTATCAGAGCATATCAACCCTAAAGTCTTCACCTATTGAGTCCTATGATTCTAGGTTTTTAGATTCACACATCTTCCGTATCTTTGTGAATCAAATTTGGTAACCCAAAGAACACCATTGATGTTGTTCAACCCTTTGTGAAGTGGACCGTTTCTTCCTCTTCATTGCAGCCCTACTGGACAGGGATAGTTCCAGCCGCAAGCCCTACTGGAAAGGGATTTTCTTCCAGCCGCGACTACAGAATCCGATACCCGAGGGTAATTCTTAGTCAATCTGTATTTCATTGTAATCCGATTGTAAACCGTATTTTACAAATTATAGTGATATACAAATGGTTTTGCCCCTGTGGGGGATTTTTCCTTAAACTTTGTGTGTTGAATATCTTGTGCATGATTTCATATTGTTTCATTCACACCTAGTTGCATGCTTAGGGTTAATTTGGGTTAAAATTGGTGTTTATTATATTATTTCTTATTTGAACGCAAGCGCCAACTCTCTCACAATGTTACACTTCATTTGGGGTAAAATATCATCTTTTCTAACCCAAATCGTTCTAGTTTTAATTTTGCACAAGTTTGCCCTCATTTGATAAAATTTTCGAGACACAACTTTTTGTCGAAAAACATTTGAAGCAACAAACTGATTATTGTGGAAAATTTGAGCTTTTGGTTTAGGAAAGTTTCTGGGAGCCTTTCTCTTAAATGAACTCTTAGTTTTGGTCTTTCTATTCCTGTAATTAGAGTTCTTATCAGGTTGTCTTGGAAGGACATAATGGTTATGATTTTGCCTAGAATAGTTAAAGTTCTTGTAGACAGAAGTGTTGTACACAGGGGTGTTTAGACGCCTAGCATAACGACCTTCAAAGGAATGACCATAAATGTCACAGTAGGAGCAATATTGATTGCTTGAGGGATGAACTTCCTTAGGAAAACTTCTAAAGATGGGTTTAACAGCATTCTGTTCAGAAGTCCTATTCCTAGGAGGGATGGTTTTAAAGGTAGATTCAGCCTTTCTGATCAAAGGACAGACGTATTTAGTCTTAAGTGTAGTGTCAGCCTTAGAATTACTGGACTCTCCAATGTCTTTTTGTTGTTGATTTTGATCAAATTCCTTTTTAATAAAATGAAAATCTGGACATGTTTCAATTGGTCTTTTGCCCCCAGACACAAACTTAATAGGTTCAAGATTTGTAGTTTGTGGTTTGTTCTTAGGGCAAAATCCAATACCGGTTCTATCATCAGAATTGGTCTTGGAGTCAACAACAAAGTCAGTAAAACAATTTGAATTGTTTTCAAACTTAGAATTTTTTTTGAAAACAGTAGCTGTCTTTGTTTTTGCTTCCTCTAGTTCTAATAATGTTCCCTTGTATTTCATTTCCAGGGTTTCATTAGTTTTAGTCAACTCTTTTAATTTTTGATCAAAAGTTTCAATTTCGGATTGATGAGACAGACATTGGTTAGTATACTCTTCGGCATTCAGCTTCACAATAAGACTTAGATCATCTAATTTCTTAGTCAGGTCTCTAACAGTCTTCTCCTGTCTAGTGCCTTTTTTGAGAGTTTTAGAATAGAAAGTATGAATATCTGGGAGGTCATCTGTGTCTGAGTCGCTAAGTGAAGTGTGTGTAGTGACCCCTAACGATTCAGTTTTAGTACTCACGCACACATTTACATCGCCGTTATCGAGATCACTTTGACTCACACACACGGAACTAGAGCTAGCAACATTTTCAGATAATAAAGCATTTAGGCCAGTCAAAGTAGTATTCACACAAGCAGGAGTAGGAGCATCATTATCACACACAGGCATATCATCATTGTAAATGATCTTAGCATAAAAGGACATGAAAGGGTCAAGTACATTTGATGACTCAAGTTCCTCTTCATCAGAGTCACTTGAATCATTCCAAGTTTTACAGACATTGTCTCTATTGTGTGTGTTGGTTTTATTCAGATTAACTCTGCAATCGTGAGCAATGTGACCTAATTTCCCACATCTAAAACATTCAATCTTTTTAAGGTCTCTGCTGGGTCTGGAGTTGTTGTCCTTAGGATGTTTGTCAAGACCTCTCTCATGAGGTTTGGGATTAGACAGAGTAGGATAATTAGGCTTGCCTTGTTTAGTTGCCTGTTTGTTTCTAAATTTAATAATTTTCTTAAATTGTTTAGACATTAAGGCAATCTGATTATCTAGTTTGTCTATATCACACTCCTCATCAGAGTCAGAGTTGACCAAATTGGTCTCAAGTTTAGATATCTTAGAGGCAAAACTCAAGTTAGAGTTGGGCTGTTTTCTTTGTGAATGATTTAATTGTTTCTTAAAGTCTAATTCCATTTCCACAGTCCTAAGTTTGCTACTGAGTAACTCAGGGGTAAGGTTTTGATCACTCATTTCCTCAATAGCATACCTCTTGCTGTCAAACTTTTGTGGTAATGATCTTAGAATTTTAGAAACAATTTCATTCATATCATATGTTATACCATTAGCATGCAACTTAGTAACTATATCAGTTAAGTTCATGTAAAAGTCATCAAAAAACTCAGAGTCAGACATAATCAAAGAGTTGTACTGCTGGGTAAGTATTTGAGTTTTAGCAGCTTTAACTCTTGAGTCTCCTTCATGGGCAGTGATTAATGTGTCCCAAGCTTCCTTAGAAGTGGCACAAGATGAGATTCTCTTGAACTCATACTCATCAATAGACATAAAAATGGCATTCTTGCCTTTATTGTTATTTCGAGAAATAGTTTTCTCTTTTTGGGTAAACTCACTTAAGATTTTCTTTACCCTCTCATCACTTCCTTCAGTGGATGGTTTAGTAGGATAAGTGTATCCATTTTCAATAATGTCCCAGACATCATCTCCTAAAGTCCCTTGGATGAAGGCAACCATTCTTACTTTCCAGTAAGCAAAGTTGTTTCCATCAAAGAGCGGAGGTCTGGACAGATTACCAAACCTTTCATTCTTCTCGTCCATAGTTAGGTTTTTCAGAAAACGATTTCAGAAACACAAGATATTTTTCAAATAAAAGTTTACAGGGCTCTGATACCAAGTGAAAAACGTTGCTAATGCCGTTTAATACAAGATTAAACTGTATAAGCAACTCCGAGATGTTTGTTGAAGAAACCCTTTTCTTTTGAAAATAAAAATGATAAACAACAAGATGTGTTTACAAAAACTTATGTACGAGAATAATCAAGACTTTGTAATCAGTTTTAAAACAAAGATAGTTTCAAAAATTCAGCACACTATAGAATGAGATGAGTAGATGAAGATAATCTGAACACACAGTTTTTAACGTGGTAAAACCTCTCCCAATAGAGGAAACATCCACGGTGACTTCTAAGTCACAAAAGTAAAAATCCACTAACAACAAATAGCAGTTACAAACAATACAACATACATGCACACAAATCAACCTATTCTAAGTTTAGGAATATACCCCACTTGGTGTCCTTCTAACTTCTCTTAGATCTGATTGTTGATGATGTTCTTCCAGTTTGATAACTTCCTTTTGCTTTAGCTTCCTTGCGTCGACTCAATAATATTTGATCTTATTCACAACACTTCCAGTGTAGTAGTGTGTTAAGTGTTTGTGATGTGATTCCTATCAACATGCATGAACTCACACAGACTTAGTTTTTACAGACAGTCCTAGAAAATTACATATAAAGACTATATGCTGTGATTTTCTTTTCTTTCTTTCTTACAGAACTTGAAACCTTTTTTACCTTTAAATATATCCCAGATTCCACGGATATCTTGCTTCTAAATTGGTCAAGATCTTAATCAATCTCTGTTTTAAAAATATTTTTGAGATCGAAAATCTCCAAGTGTGAATCCAACTAGGTCAAGGTTAAGTTTCATAAGAATAGAAACCATAAAACATTTTCAAAACTAAATAGTAAGGATTTTCTTAAATCGAGAAAGAAACATGCAGATCTAGTGAAATATAACATGCAGAGTGTAGATCTATAATTTCTATGAAGAAGAAATACAGATCTTCACACGAATGTTTAAGTTGGTAATAAGATCACTGATTAAGAGGTTACAGCTGGAATATGAACAAACCAGTAACACCACTCTCTCTCAAACACTCAAGTTTGTGTTTGGGGTTGTGAGTATACGAAGGTTTGAATCAGATTTGATGTTTTTAGGGTTAGGGTTAGGGTTTGGCTAACACAATTTTCCCTTTCTCTCTTTTTTTTTCTCTCTTCTCTCTCACTTCTCTCTTCTCTCTATTTTTTTCTCTCAGAAATGACGACTGCCAAAAGTCTTGAAAGGTTGAGAATTAGAGGGCTTTTATTGGAGTGGAGGAAGGTTCTGGATAGTCGAAGGCAATCAAGGGCTGAGATTAAGTCTTCCTAATATTGACTTGATCCAAGGGTTATAAAATAGCGGTGGTTAAGTTGAATGTGATTGGTCCAACGAGATAGCACAAGGATAGGTTTAAAACACATGCAGGCCATCGATAAGGTTTGATCTAACGATCAGCAAACCATCAGGCAACCCTCTCACATAACAAACACAAATTGATACATCAGGAATGTGACAAGTGTTGGCCTATAAGTGGCTTGCAAACGCGCATCAAAAAATAATTACAGGCAACATCTTGAAGTCTCTAGCGCATTTACATTCTAACCAATCAAACATTCCAATGAAAAATGAATTATTCAAAATACCATATTAACCCCACAAATTTTATAATCACACTTTTATTAATGAAAAAATTGTTTTAAAAATGTTTAAAAATTATTAAAACAACATTTTAAGGGGAATTTAACACACAATCAATTTTAAGCAATATATACACATGTATGCACTTCTAATGTGTGTAGTGTGATTCAATTTATACCTTCTTGGATCATTGAAGAGGATTAGAGAGATTAATTCTGAGGTTCTTTGGATTCTAGGTTAGACAACCAATTTTGTCACTATTTCCAAATTAGTTGAGCACTTATACAGTATAGACTTAAGTAAGTCAAAGGTATAAGGTGCTTCAGTGTATGTGTGGCCAACTCGGGCGACGCCTTGGGGGGAGGAGGAGAGAAGATAGATACAGAGATAGATACGTCTCCCCCTCGGGAAGGCTACACCACGGTCTCATACCCCTCTTGGGAAGGTTGCTTTAGTCGTTGTCCATGTAGGGGGTAAATATGAAGAGATATAGAGTCACCAGGGAAAAAAATGTTGTTGCTTCGAAAGAGAGAAATCAAGGATAAACTGAAGCATACGAAACCAATAGTTCAAAGGTTTAGTGTCTAAGTTACGGAATGGTAAGGTGTTACGCACCTTTCCCGCCATTTCGGTCTCTCATGGGCTAGTGTTATTATCTTCCTTTTTATATCCTCGTGAAGTGTGTGAACGTGTTTATATAATGGAGATCTGATTTATTCAGCACAACCATGGACAAGCTTGTTCCCAAAATAACATATGTAGAAAGTATCATTTGTGCATTCATCACGATGTTGGTCGTTATTAGGAAATAATAATGCGTGTTGAATGAAACGCAAACACGTATAATATATAAATGAAAATGGGAGATTTTAAAAAACTAGGGAATTTGGGAAACAGAGGGAATTGGAAAATTGGACTCCAGTCTCGGATTTTAATCTGGGATGCCTACGTAGCCTATAAAAGCATCAAAGTCCACTAGTTTAGATGTAGCATAGGGGTGGGGTTTATCCCATTAATCCGAACGGCATTATATTATATGTGTGTGTGTTGAAAATGTGTTGCTTTGATTTTGGAAAAAGGTGTGATGGGTAATTTTGTTCGTAATTTACGGGTGTAACCCTCTTTTATTTATTTTTCGAATTTTTGTAGAAAATAAAATGTGTGCAACATACTAATGTAAGTGCATATATTAATGTGTATGAACTAAAGTAAGAAGTAGATTATGAATCTAACGTTTATTATGAAAAAATAATGAATTTAAAGAGAGAGGGAAGGAATGGGACCTTCTTTGAATATTGATATTTGATCTTGGATGAACTTCCTTGAGTTTTGATGAATTTTTATGAGAGGGAAAGATATTTTCCAAATTGGGTATGAAAAGGACGAGGATGTAAGCTTGGATGGAACTTCACATGAGGTACATCGCTAATTTCGAGGGAGTGTTGTTGAGATCACTGATGTTAACGGATCTATCCCTCTCCTTTTTTAGTGAGGTCATGGCCCCTATTTATAAGGTTAGGGGTGCCGATTGGCCTACCCCAGGGGGTTCTTGTCGCCATGTTCCCCCACATACAGTGCCGATAAGCGGGATTAGGACCTGCCAATTGGTAGTCCCGTGCAGGTATTTTATGAAAAATGGTCGTAGAACATGAATCGTTGATTTGAATTGTGCAGGGGGTATACCGTTAGAAAGGTATTTCGATACCTTCAAGAGTCATTTGGACGTATCCCAGGTTCGGGAGATGACTTTGGGTCAAATGTGGCTCAGAAGCATACATCGATCCTTTGGACGAGAGATCGTCAGATGCAAACAGATTGTTCATTTGCATGGTAAGTTAGAATCATGCATGGGGTGGACTGTTCAAAAGGTTAGGAGATGTAATTCGACATTCCAAAGAGTTTTTTTGGTTCAAAAGGTTGACCTTGGTTAACCAGGGCTCAAAAGAGTCCGGAGGCCTCTCGGAGTAAAATGGATCATTCGTCCATACCATAGGTCAAAATCATGCACGCGGTGAACTATTAGAAAGGGTATTTAGTACCCTCTCGTTCGAGCTGCAGAGTTGACTTTGGTCAAACGGAGCCTGTGAGCACTCAGTGGCCTTTGGATCGATTGTCAAGGGAAAACTGATCGTTCGTCCAAACAGTTATGCTATTTTATGCACGGGGTAGACCGTTGAAAAGGGATTTCAGTGCCCTTTGAAGATTCAAAGATATTTCACTATGGCAATGAAGTTAATTGAGGTTAAATTGGGGCCCGAGAGTGCCCGATGGCCTCCAAATCGATTTTTGATAATAAAATTTTCCATTCATTCGAACAGTTATGCCAATTCATGCACGGGGTAGACCATTAGAAAAGGTATTCAGGGTCCTTCAAATATTCAAAGAGCTTTCACTCTAACGGTAGAGTTAACCGGGGTTAAACGGGGCCTGGGGGTGCCCCGATGGGCTCTAAATTGGTACTCGGAGTGCGACCTAGGGTTTAGAGTGATATGGGGAAGTTCTAGGGACCTAGGGGGTCCTAGAATGTGGTGTCTATAGATCCCCTTGGCCGGTGAGATTGGAACAAGTGATAGTCATCGAATAGACACCACATGATAAAGGTCAGTTTTATGGACATAAAACGACGGGATGATTGATTCAGAGGGTCGAGGTCGTTGTTGAGGACCTAATGATGCTATTGGGGAAGGAGATTCTGAGGACCTAGAGGAGGTGAGGATTAAGGAGGTGACCAATTTTTTAGGCTGGGGTTAGTTCTGAGGATCTAAATTGTAGCGACCAATTCTGTGGGTCGAAGCCGATTCTCAGGGATTAAGTAGAACCGACCAATTCTGTGGGTCGAATCCAATTTTGAGGGCTTATTTGGAAATGACCAATTTTGAGGGTCAAAGCCAATTCTTTGGGCTTATTTTGGGTGACCAATTCTGTGGGTCAAAGCCAATTCTGCGGGCTTTAGTAGGAGCGACCAATCCTGAGGATCGAAGCCCATTCGGCGGGATTAAGATAGAGGTGACCAATTATGAAGGTCAAAGCCAATTATATGGGCTTAAGTAGAAGTGACCAATTCTGAGGGTCGAAGCTAATTCTTCGGGCTTAAGATAGAAGTGACCAATTCTGAGTGTTAAAGCCAATTCTGAGGGCTTATTTAAGGGTGACCAATTCTCTGGGTCAAAGCCAATTATGTGGGCTTATTCGGGATGACCAATTATGCGAGTCAAAGCCAATTTTATAGGCTTAAGTAAAAGCGACCGATTCTGAGAGTCAAAGCCAGTTCTGCGGGCTTAAGATAGAAGTGACCAATTATGTGGGTCAAAACTAATTATGCGGGATTATTTGGGGGTGACCAATTCTGAGGGTCGAATACAATTCTGAGGGTTAGGTAGAAGTGACCCATCATGAGGGTCAAAGTCAATTCTGCAGGCTTATTTAGGTGACTAGTTCTACAAGTCAAAGTCAATTCTGAGGGCTTAGGTATAAGCGACCATTTTTGCTGGTCGAAGACAATACTGCGGGATTATTTGGGGGTGACCAATTATGAGGGATTAAGTTGAAGCGATTGATTCTGAGGGTCAAAGCCAATTCTGAAGTATTAAGGTAGGAACGACTAATTCTGAGGGTCGAAGCCAATTCTGAGGGCTTATTTAGGGGTGAACAATTCTGCAGGTTAAAGCCAATTCTGTGGGATTATTTGGGGTGACCAATTCTATGAGTCAAAGCCAATTCTGCGAGCTTAAGTAGAAGCGACCAATTCTTGGGGTCGAAGAAAAATCTACGAGTTTAAGATAGAAGCGACCGATTTTGAGGGTCGAAGCCAATTCTAAGGGCTTATTTAGGGATGACCAATATTGCGGGCTTAAGTAGGGTGACCAATTTGAGGGTTGAAGCCAATTATCAGGGACTTAGGGAAGCATTTGGTTTTAAGTTCCGGTGGGGAAAAGGGAATGATGTGAGGATTTTGGGTAGGGGAATTTTTGAAATTTTGGAGCGTCCTCTGGAGACATTTCTAAGGAGCATTGTTTTCTGGAATTATGTTGGGGATGTAGAAAAAATATCTTTTCTTGGTGAAAAGGTTCCCAAGTTTATCTGGTGATTTTAAGAATTTTTCGAGGATTTTTTGGGATTTTCTGGTATTTTTTGGACTTTTTGTACAAAATTTTAAAGGGGGTGTCGACCGCCATATATGGAGGGGGTGCCAAATGGCAGTGGCATGGTCTTTTGGGGTACCTAGAGCAGGTGGAAGGACAGTGCCGATTAGTGGTGGCAGGGAGATGCCGATCGGCATGCCCCTTAGCCTCCTATAAAAAGGGGGCGGGTTCTCCTCATTTTTTGTAGTTTTTTTACTTGCCTTCTCCTGTAATTACCTTCTGCAAATCTTTTTGACGTTCCAAATTCAAGAGATGGATGATTTTTCAAGCAGTGCTACTTACATGGCATGGCTCAATGCCAACGATTAGGCAGGTTGGGAATTGAGGGCTAGGGTACCCTTACACTTGGCAGCGAGAACTCATTTCACACATTTTAGCCAGTGGTGGATGATCGGATTATTCTATGTGAGCCCTCGCATCATTGTTCTTCTAGGGTGGTGAACACTGGTGGCTATGTAATTATCGAATGACCTTTGGTATTCTTTTCCCTTTTTCTTGACAAGATTGCTTTATTTCTTGAATTTGATAATGGTTTTCTTTATTTCTGCGACAGTCTGAAGTCTCCAAGTCGATTATACGTGCCCGAGGGATGACGGGGCTTAAGGATGTTTGGGAAGACCTTCCATCCGTGGTACACTGGATGGTGTCATCATCTGGCTTTGGGAGACTAACGTCTTCTCTGGATGAGATGCCTCATTCCACGGCCGTTCTGTGTGCTCTGGGGGAGAGGTGGTGGGATACTACCCACACCTTCCATTAAGGCTTTGGGGAGATGACGACTCCCATTGATATGCAGAAGATCTGGACTGCGATGGTGTTCATATTGAGGTGGACAGCACACTCAGGGTAACACCGAAAGAAATGGTGACGGCGCTGGGTGATTTGGAGAGGGTGGCTTCTGGGGACTCTCTCCTCTTGTCTCTGTTGAGGGAGTTTTTGTTGAGGAGGAGGTTTGATGAGAGCGAAGGGAATCAGGTGCATCAGATGGCTCATTTATTTATTCTACTTGTGCTAGGAGGTTTTCTGGTGTCGACGACTGATGACGTCGTGTACTTGTCGTTTTTGCCATTCCTGAGGGTGTTCTCGGACATACGCCTTTATGATTGGGGGAGACTTACTTTGGTGACCCTTTATTATTCTTTCGATGTATTCAGTCGGGGTTATCGACAGTCTTTTACTGGAGCTATGTATCTTCTTGAGGTATTCTTTATTTTTCACATTTTTCTTTTCTACATTCTCATTTTCCTTCATGCGCTTTTTCTTGATTTCTTAAATGTTGGCCTTTTCTCTTTGTAGACCTGGTTTTATGAGGTGATTGGGTTAAACACCCAGTTGATAGATTTAAAGTATGACTCTGTTCGGGACTTCTGCCGAATGTACTGGTAGCGGAGGTCCAACCGACAGTCGAAGAAGTCTCTCTCTCTCTGGAGGCGATGCATCATGTCTTGAATGGCCTGACGAGTGAGCGGGTAATCCCTCTTTTATCTTGAGACTTAATTCACCTACTATAAAACCGGACTTACCCTAAGCATTTTGAGACTTTTGTTCAAATTGTCCCAGAGAGAAAATAAGAGAGGGAAAGATAGAAGAGAGAGAAAGGAGGAATTTTGAGAGAGAAATAAAGAGAAAGGAAAGAAGATAAATCAATCTTCGTCCTTCATCACCTCTGAGTGAAACCCTTTAACCCAAATAGTTTTAAACTTCAAACACTTTTACCAAAAACCTAAAAATATGAGAGATAGACCAATCTAGGGTTTCTGTGGGTTTGGTATTTGGGTTGGCATCTGTTAGAAGACCTCTTTCGATTTAAGTCTTTCTCAAAACACCTCTCTGAGAAAATAGCAAGTTTCATATATTGAAACTTGAGATTTTCTAAAGAGAACATCACAAGCTTATTTTTCAGTTCTCTTTTTGGATCTCTGTCTTCAGATCCATTTGATTTCAAAGTTTTTGAAAAATAAACTTCTAGGGTTTCAAGAAAAACCATATCCTTAAGAGCATTTGTGTTTCTTGGTTTTTATTTCACATTTTGTGAAATAAACGTGTTCAAAATTAAAAAGAGATATATAGGACCTTGGCTATTTTTTAAAGCAAGGTTGTTCTTCTAGATATGATCTTGAGTTAGAATTTCTTTTACAAAATCGTTTGAATCAATTTTTGTATGTTATTTCTGATTCTATTTTTACGATATATACTTCTAGTCTAGTTTGGATCTCAATTCGTAGTTTAAAATTTCAAAAATATTTTCAAAATACTAAAATTGTATAAAACCTTGGTCGTCTTCTAAGAAAGGTAACCTTGAGATCTGTGGATTAATAGAAAGATCAAGAAGTCTTGATACTTGAAAATATTCTATTCATTTTAGAACTGTTTGTAATGTGATAGGAATGTCTGTATAAATAATTTTGAGAGGGTGATTTGCATATCTGCATACAGTACACATCATAAACACGTCTCACACGAACACTTAGACACAGTCGTTTATTTGAGGCTTAAAAATTGAAAGAGTTGCTGGAGTCTGAATTCAAAGAGAAGGAGGTCAAGGAAAAGGCAAAGGAGAAACAAAGAAGAGATCAGTTCTAGTCAGAACCCTTTGGAGTGGAGTAGCTCAAGTAGGTGTAATTCAGAACTTCGATTTAGGATCCTTGTGTGCTTGCTTAAGTGTTGTAACTTGATTCTTTATTCTAGTGAATTTTTTGTTTTGTGCCGTAGAGGGCACCGTGGATTCCCTTGATTAACGGTTTTGCCACGTTAAAAATTCATGTATCTATTCCTTTAAATATTCTTAAATGTTGATGTGATTGGGACTGCATGGTAACTTTAGTAGATGTTTCTTAAATTTAAAAAAAAGGAACGTAATCAATTATCGAATCTAAACCACACATTCGTAAAGTTTGTACAACACATCTTGTGTTTTTCGAAAAGAGTTTTGCCCAAAAAGTTTATTCGGAGTTTACACAATTTATAACTGTCTATCATTAACCTTGTAAACAAGCTTTTAGCATTAAAGATTTTCTTCAACTGGTATCAGAGCAGGAACACCTTTTCTGATCCTGAAACTTGAGAAATTATTTCGAAACTTCTTTCTGAATATGGAGGAAAGATTTGAGAATCTAGGTAACCTTTCCAGACCTCCACTATTTGATGGAAATGACTTTTCATACTGGAAAGTACGAATGACTGCTTTCATTCAAGGAACCCTTGGCGATGAAGTCTGGGAAATGATTGAAACATGGTTTGAACATCCTACTAAACCTACTTCTGGAACTGATCCAAAAAGAATTAAGAAACTTCTTAGTGAATTTACTAAGGAAGAGAAAAAAGCATCTCTAAATAATAACAAAGGAAAGAATGCCATTTTTATGTCCATTAACGAAAGAATGTCATTTTTATGTCCATTAACGAACATGAATTCAAAAGAATATCCATATGTTCTACTTCAAAAGAGGCATGGGACATGTTAGTCATTACGCATGAGGGTGATGAACGTGTCAGAGCTGGAAAAACTCAAATGCTCATCCAATAATATAACACCCTGATTATGAATGATAATGAATCATTTGACGACTTCTAGATAAGGTTAACTGATATCTTTACAAAACTTCCTGCTAGTGGTATAACCTACAGTAGAAAGGAAATTATTTAAAAGATTCTTAGGTCATTGCCATCTAAATTTGACGGCAAGAGATATGCTATTGAAGAAATGAATGACTTGAAGAAATGAATGACCCAAATATGACTCCTGAATTACTTCAAAAATCAGTTGACCAGACAAACTAATAAAGCCTCTTGTTAAAATGTTGTGTTTTATTCTAAATTTCTAGTGCCTAAATTGAACACTCTAGATTTTGACACTAAATGTCTTAAAAACTGTGATTTGGAAAACCATGACAATGAACTAGCTCTCATGACCAAGCATTTCAAAAAGATTTTGAAATTTAGAAATGTTGTAGCCTCTAAACAAGGCAAATCAAATTATCAAGGTAATAAATTTCGCAGACCTCATGACAGAGGCAATACCAAACACACTTATGACAATAGGAATAATTATGACCCCAACATACCTAAACCTAACATAAAAGATGTTCAATGTCACTGTTGCGGTAAACTAGGTCACTATGCTAGTAAATGTCCAACTAGTCTTAATAACAACAACAAGGCCAATATGTGTAATACATGGGGATGACTCTAGTGATTATGATGAGGATGAAATAGAGTCAAACCAGATAAATGAGTATTGCCTGTCTTTCTTTGCTAAGATAATATATAGTAATGATGCATGCTTGCCTGCTCATGAACCTGCTATGCCTGTTGATGTTGTTAATGATATTGCTGATAATTCTATTCCTATTACTACTGAAAGATTGTGTGTGAGTCAAAGTGATAATGGTGATGACTAATCGAATGTGTGCGTGAGTAAAGAACCTATCAAAAATGTAGAGGACACTTCACACGATGCACTTAGCGAGTCTGATGATGATATGCCTGATTTACATGAGTTATCCACGAAAACGATTAAGAAGAGTGCTCGCCTAGAAAAATGATAAAAACCTTAAGTGAGCATATTGATTTGCTTAACCAGACCATTAGGAAGCATATTTAAGATTATACTGCCCAATATGTTGCTCACAAGACTGAGATTCAAGACTATGACTTGAAAATAAAAGATTTGAATCAAAAGAACCATGAATTTGAACAGAAATACAAGGCAACCCTTGTTGAACTAGAAGAGTCAAAGAAAATGGTTTCAAATGTATTTAAAAAATCCAACACTTTGAAACACAAACTAAGTCTTACGAAAAAATTATTACTGGAAGCAAATTTGACTCTGAAGATAAGTCTTGCGTATGCTTTGGAGAAATAGTGCATAGAAGTAAGACCAAAGTTTCTCCTTGAAATGTTACTTTTGTAAAATAAGGCCAAACTTGTCAAATTGTTCAAAAATGTGAATCTAGTCTCAATGTATCTCAAGCAACACATAATCAGTATAATCAACAGATGAATCCAAACAGTCAGATTAAATATATTTGTCCTTATGCCAGTGACCAAAGACAAATCAAAATCTAATGACAACTGGACTACTGTACCCAATAGATTCAAGCCAATTTTCAAAGACTTTAGCAATAAAGTCAAGACCTATGCTCATCAGTATTATTCCTACTGCGATATTTTAATCCATACTCTTTATGAATATTCCGAAAAAGGTTATACACCCCGACCTACCTAAACTTTAACTATTCTAGGAAATCAAGAAATACTTATGTACTCCCTAGACAGGACACAAATAACTCTAACTCTAAAAAGAAAAAAGGAGGGTCCAAGACTAAGAAAAAATTATTCAGAAAGACCCCCCAAACCTTTTCTAAATCAAAAGGCAACAAAACTTTTAAAACTAGGCCTATTTGGATTAGACAAGATGATCTATTACCCCAGATCAAGTGCAACATTGTCATTTCTGCTTTAAAGGTACAAATCACTTCAATTGGATGGTACTTAGACTCCGGATGTTCTAAACATATGACCGGGGACGAAACCAAATTGAAAAATAAGACAGACTTCCTTGGAGGTAGTGCCATGTTTGGAGATGGTGTTTCATCTCAGATCATAGGTAAGGGAACATTGAGTGAGTAGGGGCTTCCTGAATTAAATGATGTTCTCTTAGTCAAAGGCCTTAAAGCTAATATTTTAAGTATATCATAATTTTGTGACTCCAATCACTCAGTTACCTTTTCAAAAAATGATTACAAAATTATGGATGAAAAAGGTAATTATATTTTAACAGGAAACAGAACCCAGGAGAACTCTTACACAGTAATCCCTAATTTTGGAATCTTGCCATGTTGCCATATTAGAGGATTTTGATCTATGACACAATAGATTGGGACATACAAATTATGATAATCTTAGAAGATTGAGTTCCTAAGAGATAGTTAGAGGTTTACCTAAAATTAAAAATTCTTTTAATCCTATATGTGGACCTTGTCAGGAAGGCAAAATAAGTAAAACCCCTCATAAGAAAGTTAAAGATGTCCTGACCACTAAGCCTCTAGAACTTATCCACGTGATACTTATGGGTCCCTCAAGAACTATTAGTTTCTGTGGAAACTATTACATCCTAGTTATAGTGGACGACTATACGAGATATACATGGATGGCCTTTATAAAACAAAAATCAGATACCTTCAATGAATTCTTAAGAATCCTCTTGAAAATCGAGAATGTGAAGGATACCCAGGTGTGTCGAATTAGGAGTAATATAGGTGGAGAGTTCAAGGACTCTGGTATTTCTGAGTATTGTGTAGCTAATGGCTATAAACATGAGTTTAGCACTCCTAAAACCCCGCACAAAATGGTATAGCTGAACGTAAGAATAGGACTTTACAAGAAATGGCTAGGGTCATGTTACATGCTAAGAATATCCCTAGATATTTTTGGGTAGAAGTTGTCCAAATCGCGTGTCACATTATTAATCGTATCTACCTCAGAAAAATTTAAAAGAGACCTCTTAAGAGTTATGGTTCCACAAAAATCCAAACTTAAAATATTTTAAAATCTTCGGGAGTATTTGCTACATCTGCGAAGATAGAGAGCAACTTTCAAAATTTGATACCAGAGAAAAGGGAATTTTTCTTGGTTGTTCCCAAAACAATAGGGCTTTGAGTGTTTTTAACTATCGAACCAAAACTATTATGGAATCAATTAATGTAATTGTAGATGACACGAGTGTAAGGATAAGTGACAGGAAACCAGTAGCATTTGATGAGGACGAACCTAATTTATCCACCTATCCTTACAATGATACTAATTAGCTACCACCAGAGAGTCCTTCAGTACCCACTTGGGTTTCTAAAGATCATCCCACTGAAACCATTGTCAGTAATCCTTCAGAACCAGTTTGAACTAGATCCCAACTTTGACAAGTGGCACAATTTTCTTGTTTTGTTTCTCTTGAGGAACCTAAAAATGTTAATGATGCCCTTTCTGAATCATTTTGGATAAATGCTACGCAAGAAGAGCTAGTCCAATTTCAGAGTCACGATCTTAGGAATCTTGTTCCTAGACCAAAAGACTCGAAGGTTATTGGCAAAAGATGGATTTTTAAAAACAAAACAGACGAAAATGGGGAGGTCATTAGAAATAAAGCTAGGTTGGTTTCATAGGGATACTCCCAGATTTAGGGAATTGATTTCGATGAAACCTTTGTACCTGTTACATTCCTAGAATTAGTTCGTCTCCTTCTTGCCATCTCTTGTCATAGGAAATTCAAATTATTCCAAATGGATGTTAAATCTTCTTTTTTAAATAGAATCTTATCTGAGGGAGTATGCGTAGAACAACCTAAAGGATTTGTTGATCATGCACACTCGGACTACGTCTTTAGGCTTAAGAAAGCCTTATATGGGTTGAAATAATCTCCTAGAGCTTGGTATGAGAAACTGTCTACTTTTCTAGTGTCTCACAAATTTGTCCGTGGTGGAAACGATCAAACGTTATTTGTTAGAAAGGAAAATCAACATGTCTTAATCGCGCGAGCATATATGGATGACATTATTTTTGGTCCACCTGTCCTAAACAAGTCGAGAATTTTTCAGATATCATGCATACCGAATTTCAGATGTCACTTATGGGTGAACTACAATATTTCTTAGTTTTATAAGTAAAACAATGTAGTGATGGACTTTTTATTTCTCAATCCAAGTATGCTGCAGATTTAGTTAAAAATTTCGTCTTAGAGAACTCTAAACCTTCTAGAACCCCCGTGAGTACTTCAACTAAACTTTTTAAGGATGATAATGGGAAAAGTGTTGATCCCACTCTTTATAGAAGTATAATAGGGAGTTTGTTGTATCTTATCGCGTTTCGACCCGCATTATCCTTCGTTGTCTGTATCTGTGCTAGATATCAAAGTAACCCTATAGAATCTCACTTATTAAGTGTGAAAAGAATTATTAAATATATTAAGGGTACCCTAAAACTTGGTATTTGTTACACAAATGATACAACTAGTTCTATTGTAGGATACACCGATGTCGATTGGGCCAGTTGTTTGGATAATAGTAAAAGCACTTCTTGTGCTTGCTACTACGTAGATAATAATCTCGTAGGTTAGTCGTGTAAGAAACAGAATTGTATCTCCTTAACTAGCACCGAATCTGAATACATAGCAGCTGGTAGTTGTTGTTCACAATTATTATGAATTAGACAGATGCTTAGAGATTATGGTATCATCGAAAATCAGTTACCCATGTTTTGTGATAACCAGAGTGCTATTAATATTTCCAAAAATATTGTAATGCACTCCCGAACCAAGCACATTAAGATTAGACATCATTTTATCCATGACCTTGTCGAATCCAAATATCTCATCATTGAATATTTGAACACTAAGAAGCAGCTCGCAGATCTCTTTACCAAACCATTAGACAATATACGATTTGAGTATTACGAACCGCTATAGGCATGATAACTCTCAATTAAGTTTTATCGCATTTATCATAGCATAGGTAGCATCTTGCTTATAATTAGTTTCTGAAGTTTTAGGGAATGGTTGTTTGATAAATAACTAAAGACACCTCTAAACACTGTTTTATGTACGAGACCCCTGATTCTGCCATGTTCATGATATGTTCTGTGATTGACTCTGTTTTTTTTTTTATCTATACCCCTTGTATATTTGAGAAAAATTGGGGGAGAAGATCTTGAGTATTACTAAGCGATTTTTTATATATTCCTCATTCTAACTCAAATAATATGCCATTCAGTGTTTATTTTGTTACAGGCATTTCAGACCCGTTGTATAGCTTCTTACATTTTTGTAGGGTATTGATCTGTATATAGTTGAGTGATGTGTTTTTTACCTTATTTTCAATTCTAGGATGGGAATGGGTAGATAGAACCTTTGTATAGGACAACTAGGATTTTTCAAATTTCACCCTCTAGTTCAGATTACTCAAGGGAATTTGTCTCTAATATACAAAGGGGGAGATTGAGAACACACTATATAATTGACTTACTTGAGTCTACATTATATAGGAGTTACAACTAGTTTGGATATTGTGATAAAGTAGGATTAGTTTTATGAGTTTCTCCATACACAAAGGTTCAAGAAGAAGGAAGAGGAAGAAGCAATCAAATCTAATCAATCCTTAAAGGGAAGTTATTTGTAACCTTAAAACCATAAATAGGACACTCTCACTTCATCATATATATCTCATATTTGCATTAATGATTTTACAACACTTTAATACTTTTGAAAATCAAATTAATTCAGTTCAAAACATTTTATACAATTTTAAAATAATTTTTGAATTAATTAAAACTTGATTTTAAAAGTGTTGTGGTTGAAATTTGAATTTTAGAAAATAACTTTGTTCGATGAAAGTTAGCTTGGGTAGAATATAAAAGCGCTAGAGACTATAAGGTGTCTTTATAATTATTTTATAACACGCGTTTTACTTTCATCTTGTCCATACACGTGTTGGTAGCTAGACGGGTAGATTTGTGTTTTCTTATAAACTTAACTTCGATCACCAATCTCAACCGTTGGATTAGTTTTATCAACGACCTACATGTGTTGTGTTATAATCCCAATGCTTAACTCTCATCCAATGAGATTCTATCGTTTCATCGCTTGGTTATAAACCCTTGTATCATTAGTCAAACTGTGTGAGTAAATCTCAGCCCTTGATTGCAATCGAATTTCCAGATCCTTCCTTCACCTACTATCAAACTGGACTTACCCTCAGCATTTTGAGACTTTTTTTCAAATCGTCCCAGAGAGAAAATAAGAGAGGGGAGAGAGAGAAAGGGAAGAATTTCGAGAGAGAAATAGAGAGAAAGGAAAGTGTAAGGACACAAATTTCCAATTGAGTCCTTTATAGTTTTGGATCAATTTCGGACAAAAGCATTTGAGTCATAGGATAGAGTTCAAGTTTATCCATTCAAGCCTATGACGTGTTTGTTGAAGACGTAGCGGCCAAGATATTAAAGCTTCATCAAATGCCGAGTTTAATGTGCCTCGTTTCTATGTCAACAACATTGGTTCCATTTCTCCTAAGGTATGAATGAATTTTGAATATGTATATATATATAGGAGCTTGGAACATCTTTCATTTGGTGAACTTTTGTTTAAACTGTTGTTGTATTTCAGAAAGTTTCATTAAAACTTTTAAATAAATTTTCTGGGCTAAAAATAGAATTTTCAACTTTTTGATTTTTCATTCAATATTGTCGTTCGAACAAGTTTGTCGTTCGAACGAGGTTTGCAACGACCTATCACTGGAACTTCGTTAGAAGTATCGTTCGAATGAGACTTTGTTCGAACAAAAATCTCGTTCGAACGAGATTTGGCTGGAATAGTTTTTTGGGCAGTTTTTGACAGTTTTTCCCACTTTCCCACTTGTTTTCCTCACTAACTTTTTGACAGACTTAATATGTGCGGGAACCAAATTTTTCTAATTAAATTTTTCACGTCTTTCCATCTCCAAGAGAGAGTTTGAGAACTTCCATTTACAAAAAAAAGTTCATGTTTTGAGTGTCTAATTTTTCAAGAAAAAAATCATTTAACACTCTAGTTTTCACCCATTGTTTATTAATTCCAAGTTTCAGTATATATATCATTGCTTGGAGTGTTAGACACCAGTTTATCTCTACACCTTGAAGAAGAGAAGTTTGGGTTTTCTTCTAAATCCCTCAAAGAAGAAGAAGTTTGTTTTGCTGCGGCATTCTCACATGGTGAAAGGCACCATGTGTGGTTGACGGTGTACCTATTGTCTCATTGGTGGTTTCCAAGATTTCGGTGGAGCTCCGGGGTTATCTACTAGGCGGAGGTGTTTACAAGAAGACGCGTCAAGGCTTGAAAGGGGTCGAGTCGAGGAAGTAATTCATATGTCTTGTAATTTGTAAATCCATACTTAGTGGACTTAAGGCTAGGGTTGTCCGAGGTTTTTTCCCGTTGTGGGTTTTTTCCTCGTACATCGCGGCGTAGTGATTCATTGTTTAATTTTATTTTGCTATATCACTTAGAACGCATGCTTAGGTAAAAAGATAAAATTTGTTTTAATCACTACTTATGTTTAATTTGGTGCTACTTTAAAGTTGGGTAATGTGTAGTTAATTCAAGTAATTAATTTAATTTGTTAAAATTAGTTTGGCCTAATTTGGTAAAATTGTCAAATATGACTTAGGCAAATTTCTACTACTTGAGTTAATTAATTGTGTTTAAGTGAAATCAACATTGTGTGTGTGTTCCATCTTATTTCACTTGGTTTTAATTTTAATTTGGCAAGAAATTAAAATTTGTGAATTTGTTTTAATTGAACCATCATCTACGCTTCCGCATCCTTAACAGGAAATTACTACTTTTCGAAGTATAAGAATTTAAAATTTGGGGGCCTCCTCATTTTACAGAAAGAATATAAATCCATATTCGTCCTTTATCACCTCTTAGTGAATACCTTCAACCCAAATAGTTTTAAACTTAAAACACTTTTACGAGAAACCCAAAAACACGAGAGATAGAGCCAATCTAGGGTTTCTGTGGGTTTGGTAGTTGGGTTGACGTCTGTTAGAAGACCTCTTTCATTTTAAGTCTTTTTTAAAACACCTATCTGAGAAAATAGCAAGTTTCATATATTGAAACTTGAGATTTTCTAAAGAGAACATCACAAGATTATTTTTCAGTTCTCTTTTTGGATCTCTGTCTTCAGATCTATTTGATTCCAAAGTTTTTGAAAAATAAACTTCTAGGGTTTCAAGAAAAAATAGATCCTTAAAAACGTTTGTCTTTCTTTGTTTTTATTTCATATTTTGTGAAATAAACGTGTTCAAAAATAAAAAGAGACACATAGGACCTTGGATATTTTTTAAAGCAAGGTTGTTCTTCTAGATTTGATCTTGAGTTTGAAGTTTCTTTTACAAAATTATTTGAATCAATTTTTGCATGTTATTTTTTATTCTATTTTTACGATATAGACTTCTAATCTAATTTGGATCTCAATTGGTGGATTACAATTTCAAAAATATTTCAAAATACTGAAATTGTGTATGACCTTGGTCGTCTTCTGAGAAAGGTAACCTTAAGATATGTGGATTAATAGAAAGATCAAGAAGTCTTGATTTGTAAAATATAGACTTGAAAATATCATATTCATTTTAGAACTGTTTTTAATTTGATAGGAACGTCTGTATAAATAATTCTTAGAGGGTGAGTTGCATATCTGCATATAGTACGCATCACAAACACGTCTCACACGAACACTTAGACATAGTGGTTTGTTTGAGACTTAAAAGTTAAAAGAGTTGATGGAGTTTGAATTCAAAGAGGAGGAGGTCAAGGAAAAGGCAAAGCAGCAACAAATAAGAGATCAATTCTAGTCAGAAACCTTTGGAGTGGAGTAGCTCAAGTAGGTATAATTATGAACTTAGATTTAGGATCCTTGTGTGTTTGCTTAAGTATTGTAACTTGATTCTTTATTCTAGTGAATTTTTTGTTTTGTGTCGTAGAGGGAACCATGGATGTTTCCCTTGATTAAGGGTTTTACCACGTTAAAAATTCATGTGTCTATTCCTTTGAATATTCTTAAATGTTGTTGTGATTGGGACTGCATGGTAACTTTAGTAGATTTTTCTTAAATTTAAAAAAAAGGAAGGTAATCAATTACCGAATCTAAACCACACATTCAGAAAGTTTGTACAACACATCTTGTGTTTTTCGAAAAGAGTTTTGCCCAAAATTTTTATTCGGAGTTTACACAATTTATAACAGTTTGTTATTAACCTTGTAAATAAGCTTTTAGCATTAAAGCTTTTCTTCCAGTACTAACAGGTTTTTTAAACTTTTCAGGTGCAAATTGTCGAGAGGTTTTCCTCGGTTTAACTTGTATCTTGACATGACTTTCTTCGATTTCCACTCCTGCTCCTCAAAGGGCTTAAAGTGAGGGTAAGACTGCCTCCCATTGTTGCTCAGACATGGGGTAGGAAATTCTTCTTTACGATACTAACATGTTCTTCTTCGGAAGGTTGATTAGTCATAGTAGTTGATTTTTCTCTCCACCTTGCTATGAAGGTGCTAAATGATTCCCCAGGGTTATGTTTAAGTAGCTCAAAGTCACGGTGGGTAACTTCTATCTCCTCACCAAACTAGTACTGTGATATGAACTGGAGGGTAACATCTTCCCAACTACGAATTATGGATTCCTCAAGGGATAAGGGAAAAACGGTTTACTATATTAATAACAAAATGTTATAAGTTGAGTAAACTCCGAATAAACTTTTTGGACAAAACTCTTTTCGAATTATAACACAAGATATGTTTAAAAAAAATTATGAATATGTAGTCTGGATTTGGTAGTTGATTACCTTTGGTTTTAGAAATCAAAAACCATCTACTAAATCTAACATGAAATAAAATCACAACAGAAATTAAGAACATTCAAAGTAATGAACACGGGTATTTAATGTGGTAAAACCCTTAATCAAGGGAAACATCCACGGTGCCCTCTACGACACAAATCAAAAATCCATTAAAATAAATATTCAAATTATAACACTTAAGCAAGAACACAAAGATCCTAAATCTAAGTTCAGAGTTATACCTACATGAGCTACTCCACTCTAAATATTTTCTTATTAGAACTAATTTTTTCTGGTTGCTTCTTTGTTTTTCCTTGATCACCTTTTCCTTGACTTATGATTCCATCAACTCTTTCAACATCAAAGGTTCTCAAACAAAACCATTGTGACTAAGTGTTCGTGTGTGAGAATTTGTTTGTGATGTGCACTAAATGCAGATTTATGCAACTCACCCTCTCAAATTATTCATTCAGACAAATTCCTATAAATCAAGGGGTTCTATATGACATGCAGAAACTGATTCAAATTCTTTTGTCAAATAACTTCTTTCTCAAGATCAGATCTAAAAAACAACCTTTCTTTTAAAACTAGCCAAGGTCTTATGTGTTTCTATTTTATTTTTGTACATAGTTATTTCAAAAATCGTGAAATATAAAGCAAGAAACACAAACGTTCTAGAGATCTGATTTAACCTTGAAAAACAAAAGTTTCTTTTTCAAAATCTCTTGAAACAGAAAGGATTTACAATAAAAGATCCAAAAGAGAATAAAAAATTAAGCGTATGATTTTCTCTTTTAAAAAAACTCAAGTTTCAACAGTGAAACTCAAGATTTTCTTAAAGATGAGTTCTGAGAGAAACTAAGACTTGAAGTGGTCTTCAAACGTCGAAAAAATCCAACACTAATATCATAGAAACCCTAAATGGATCTATCTCTCAAGGTTTGGGTTTTCTAGTGTATGAAACTATGAAAGTTTTAGTGTTTGGATTAAGGGAAAACACGCAGAGGTTGAGCTACGAAGATTAGGGTTTATTCTCTCTCTCTTCTCTCTAACTTTTTCCTCTCTCTTCTCCTTTCGCTCTCTTCTCTCTATTCTCTCTTTTCATATCTATTTGGATGAAAGACAAAAGTATCAAATGGATGAGACTATATGGGTTTATATAGTAGCTAAGGAAGAATCTCTAATGTCTGAGTCAATCCAACGGCTGAGATTAACTTTGACCAGTTGACTTCCAATCTAACGGTTCAATATGAGCAGTGGAAAAATTAACGTTGATTGGTTAAAATTGGTTGCACGTGGATTCATTCTAAAAACATACATATCGTTGATAAGGTTTAACTAAGGGCTGAGATTGCATATAGCATATGTGTCTTAGAGAAAACACAAAAACAACCGTTAATGAACCAACACATGTTTGAATGATATAGGCAGTAAAACGCGTGTTGAAAATATTCTAAATTTAGCCCCTGAATTCTCTAGCGCTTTGAGATCCTACCCAACACAACTTTTAATGAAATAAACCATTTATCATAATTTAACTTTTAACCCCAATACTTTTTAAAACCAAAATTTAATAATTTCAAAAAATTATTTAAAATGTTTTCAAAAATGTTATAAGGAAATTAAAATGATTTAAAAACATTGTTAAATTGATATAAACCATATATGCACATGTGAACTTAATAATATGCAGTGTAACTGTTCTAAAGTGGTTGTAAGGTATAATTAACTTCCCTTTAGGTGATCTTGATGATTATTGGACTGGATTTCTTCATTCTTGCTTGAACCATTGAGAGATAGAGCAAGTCATAAAAGCTAACCTACTTTGTCTCGTTATCCAAACTAGTTGGAACTCATATACAATATAGACTCCAGTAAGTCAATTATATAGTATGTTCTCAATCTTCCGCTTTGGATATTAAAGACAAAATCCCTTGAGTATTCTAAACTCGTGGGTGAAAAGTGAAAAATCCTATTTGTCCTATACGAAAGATCTAACTACCCATTCCCATCCTAGAATCGAAAATAAGATGAAAATAATACATCACTCAACTATAATAAAGACTAATACCCTATTAAATAGAACAAGCTATACAACGGGTCTGATGTATGTCTGTAAAATATTAAACACTTGAATAGCATATTAGTTTAGTTAGAATAGGAATAGCATAAAAAATACTCACATTCTTCTCCCCCAATTTTTCTCGAATATACAGTGAGATAAAAAATAGAGAAAAACACGAATATGTAAAAAGTTTTCAATCACACAGTATATCGTAAGCAATCGCAGAAACAAGGGTCTCCTATATAAACTAGCGTTAGGAGGTATCTTTTGTCATTTGAGAGACGTACATGCCCTAAAACCTCATAAACAAATTATTAGCGTGAAACTACCGAGGTTATGATAAATGTGACCAAAATTACATGAGAACCATCATACCTATAGTTGTTACAAGATACTTAAATCATATGTTATCCAATGGTTTGGTAAAAAGATCTGCGAGTTGTTTTTGAGTATTTAAATATTCAATAATGAGTTATGTAGATTATACAAGATCACGAATGAAGTGATGTCTAATCTTAATGTGCTTAGTTTGGGAGTGTTGTACCAGATTTTTTGAAATAATTATGGAACTGTGGTTATCACAATACAAGGTAAATTGATTTTCTGTGATATCATAATCTTTAAGCATCTGTCTAATCCATAATAGTTGTGAATAATAACTACCTGTTGTTATGTATTCTTATTCGGTGCTAGATAAGGAAATACAATTTTATTTCTTGCACGACCAACCTACTAGGTTATTTCCCACGTAGTACCAAGCACCAGACGCCCTTTTTCTATCGTCAGAACACCCTGCCCAATCGGCATCGGTGTACCCTACAATAGAACTAGTTGTATCTTTTGTGTACCAAATACCAAATTTTAGAGTACCCTTCACATACTCAATAGGTGGGTTTCCTTAGGGCTACTTTGATATCGAGCAAAGATACATACTGCGAAGGAAATGTTAGGTCTAGAAGCTGTAAGATATAAGAGACTCCCTATCATACTTTGATATAGAGTAGGATCAACATTTTTCCCATTATGATCCTTAGATAGTTTTGTTAACGTACTCATGGGGGTTCTAGAAGGTTTAGCATTTTCTAATTCGAATTTTTTAACAAGTTCTGCAGCATATTTGAACTGAGTGATAAATAGACCGTCATTGAATTGTTTTACTTGTAGGCCTAAAAAATATTAAAGTTCACCCATAAGTGATATCTGAAATTCAGCATGCATGATATCAGAAAAATTCTAAACTTGTTTAGAACACGTGGATCCAAATATTATATCGCCAAAGTACACTTGTGATATTAAAACATGTTTATTTTCATTCCTAATGAATAAGGTTTGATCATTTCCACCTCGGACAAATCCATTAAAGAGAAGGAATGTAGATAGTCACTCATACCAAGCTCTAGGAGATTATTTTAAACCATATGAGGCTTTCTTAAGCCTAAAGACATAGAGTGGGTGTGATGGATCTACAAATCCTTTGGGTTGTTCTATGTATACCTCCTCAGTCAAAATTCCATTTAAAATGCGGACTTAACATCCATTTGTAATAATTTGAATTGTGGGTAACATGATATGGCAAGGAGGAGACGAACTGACTCAAGACGAGTAACGGGTGCAAACATTTCTTCGAAGTCAATTTCCCTCTATTTGGAGGTAACCTTGCGCTACCAACCTAGCTTTATTTTTAATGACCTCCCCATTTTCATCTGTTTTGTTTTTGAAAATTCATCGTGTGCCGATAACCTTCGAGTCTTTTGTCCTGGGAACAAGATACCACACATCGTGACTCTAAAATTGAACTAGATCTTATTGCATAGAATTGATCCAAAATGAGTCAGAAAGGGCATCATTTACATTTTTAGGTTCCTTAAGGGAAACAAAACATGCAAATTGTGCCACATTTCGAAGTTGGGATCTTGTTCTAACAAGATCAGAAGGATTACCAACTATAGTTTTAATAGGATGGCCGTTAGAAACCCAAGTGGGTATTGAAGGATTCTCGGGGGGAAGTAAATCAGTGTCTTGTGCAATTGTAAAATTTGGTTCAACCTCAACAGGTGGCACTGATTGACAGTCACTACTCCCTACACTAGTATCATATATAATCATATTAAATAATTCCATAATGGTTTTGGTTCGATAGTTGAAAACACGAAAAGCCCTACTATTTTGGGAATAACCAAGAAATGTTCCTTTCTCTCCTTGGGTGTTAAATTTTGAAAGTTGTTCTCTGTCTTTACAGATATAAAAAATACTCCCGAAAGTTTTAAAATGTTTTAAGTTTGGCTTTTTGTGGAACCAAAGTTCATAAGGGGTTTGTTTGGAATTTTTTCTAAGGTATACACGATTAATGATATGACATGCGGTTTGAACAACTTCTACCCAAAAATATCTAGGAAGACTTTTAGCGTGCATCATAACCCTAGCAATCTCTTGTAAAGTTCTATTCTTACGTTCAGCGGTGCCATTTTGCTGGGGTGTTTTGGGAGCCCTAACTCATGTTTATAGCCATTGGCTATGCAATATTCAGTAACACCAGAGTCTTTGAACTATCCACCTCGATCACTCCTAAAATGAAACACTTGAGTATCCTTATCGTTCACTATTTTCAAAAGGATTTTTAAGAATTCACCAAAGGTATCTGATTTGTGTTTCATAAATGCAACCCAAGTATATCGCATATAGTCGTCTACTATAACTAGGATATAATTATTTCCACGGAAACTAACTATCCTTGAGGGACCCATGAGGATCATATGGATAAGTTCTAAAGGTTTTGTGTTCAAGACATCCTTAACTTTCTTATGAGGGGTTTTACTGATTTTCCCTTCCTGACATGGTCCACATATCGAATTGAAAGAATTTTTATTTTTGGCAAACTTCTAACTATTTCTTGGGATCTTAATCTTTTAAGATTATGAAATTTTGTATGTCCCAATCTATTGTGCTGAAGGTCATAATCCTCTAATATGGCAACATGGCAAGACTCGAACTTAGGAATTACTGTGTAACAGTTTTCCTGAGTTCTTTTTCCTGTCAATATACAGTTTCCTTTTTCATTAATAATTTTGCAATCAGTTTTTAAAAAAGTAACAGCATGATTGGAATCAGAAAATTGGGATATGCTTAAGAGATTAGCTTTAAGGCCTTTAACTAGGAGAACATCATTTAGATCAGGAAGCCCCTTCTCACCCTTTCCTTACCTATGATTTGGGATGAAACACCATCTCCAAACATGACACTGCCTCTAAGGAAGTCGTTCTTCTTTTTTAATTTGGTTTCATCTCCGGTCATATGTCTAGAACATCCAGAGTCTAAATACCATCCAGTTGAAGTGTGTTGTTCCTTTAAAGTAGTAATGACAATATTGCACTTGAGCTGGGGTAATAGATCATCTTTTCTAATCCAAATAGGTAAAGTTTTGATCATTTTATGGCCTTTTGATTTAGAAAAGGTTTGATGGGTCTTTCTAAATGGTTTTTTCTTAGTCTTGCACCCTCCCTTTTTCTTTTTATAGCTAGAGTCGTTTGTCATCTGTCTACGGAGAACATAAGTATTTATTCCTTTTTTTATAACAGTTAAAGTTAAGGTAGGTAGGTGTATATATCCTTTTCTTAAAGCATTCTTCAAGAGTGTGGCCAAAACCATCGCAGTAAGAACAGTACTGATGGGTGTTGGTTTTGACTTTATTACTAAAGTCTTTAAAGATGGGTTTAGCTCTATTTGGTATAGTCATGCAATTGTCATTGGTTTTGAGGTTTTATCTTTGGTTTCTAACGGGTGGACAAACATATTTGGCATGACCATTTTAATTAGGTTGTTTATGATATTAATTATGTGTTTCTTGAGAGACATTAAGACTAGATTCCCCTTTTTGAACAGTTTGACAAGTTTGGCCTTATTTGATAAAAGTAAATTATTTAGGAGAAACTTCGGAATTACTGGTCTGCACTATTTCTCCAAAACCTAGGCCAAACTTATCTTCAGAGTAAAATTTGCCTACAACAACAATTTCCTCATAAGATTTAGCTTGGGTTTCAAAGTGTTGGCATTTTTTAAACACATTTGAGACCTTTTGCTTAGACTCTTCAACTTCAATAAGGGTTGCCTTATATTTTTGTTCAAACTCATGATTTTTTTTAGACAAATCTTTTATTTTTAAGGCAAATTCTTGAATCTCAGTCTCATGGGCAATACACTGGGTAGTATAATCTTCAGTATTCTTCCTAATGGTCTGGTTAAGTAAATTGATACGCTCAATTAATGATTTTATCATTTTTTCAAGACGAACACTCTTCTTAACCGTTTTCGTGTATAACTCATGTAAATTAGTCAAATCATCATCAGACTCGCTAAATGTGTCGTGTGAAGTGTCCCTTAAAGCATTACTTGATTCTTTTAGACTAACGCATACGTTCAGTTCATCGGCAATATTAACGCTTTGAATCAAACTTAGATTACTTCCAATAATAATAAGAGCAATATCAACATCAACATTAACAGGCATCACAGATTCATGAGTAGGTAAGAATGCATCATCACCATTATATATAATCTTGGCAAAGAAAGACATGCAATACTAATCATTCTAGGTTGACTCTGTTTCATCTTCATCAGAATCACAAGAGTCGTCCCACATTTTACACACATTACCCTTGTTATTGTTGCTAAAATTAGTTGGACATTTACTAGCATAATGTCCCAGTTTACCACATCTATGACATTTCACATCTTTCAGGTTTGTCTTAGGTTGGCTATTGTCATAGGTCCTTTTATTTTCATGTGAGTGTTTGGCATTGTCTTTGTCATGAGGTCTGTGAGTTTGATTACCTTGATAATTTGACTTGCCTTGTTTAGAGGCTACTGCATTTCTGAATTTGAGAATCTTTTTAAAATGCTTGATCATAAGAGATATTTTATTGTCAAGGTCATCTAAATCACAGTCATCAATACAGTCAGTGTCAAAGTTCAAAGAACTTATTTTAGGGACTTGCATTTTAGATGAAAACACAACATTAGAACTAGATGATTTATTATTTTGTCTGGTTAGTTGTTTCTTGAAGTCTAACTCCAACTCTACAGTCCTCGGTTTACTACTAAGAAGTTCAGGAGTCATATTAGGGCCATCCATTTCTTCAATGGTATATCTCTTATGGTCAAATTTGGAAGGTAGTGACCTAGGAATCTTTTGAACAGTTTCCTTTCGACTGTAGGATATACCATTTGCATGAATTTTTGTGAAAATATTAATTAACCTAATGTAGAAATCGTTAAAGGATTCATTATCATCCATTATAAGGTTGTTGTATTACTAGACAAGCATTTGAGTTTTTCTTGCCTTAACTATTTCATCGCCTTCATGAGCAATGAAAAGAGTGTCCCATGCCTCTTTAGAAGTAGAATATATGGATATTCTTTTAAATTCATGTTCATTAATGAACATAAAGATGGCATTTTTGCCTTTGTTATTATCTAGGGACTTCTTTTCCTCTATCGTAGTAAATTCACTAAGAATTTTCTTAATCCTTATTGGATCAGTGTCATATATAGCCTTAGTAGGATGTTCATAACCATTTTCAATCATATCCCAGACATCATCACCAAGGGTTCCTTGAATGAAATCAACCACTCGCACTTTCCAGTATGAAAAGTTGTTTCCATCAAAGAGAGTGGTCTGGAAAGGTTACCTAACCTCTCAAATCTTTCTTTCATATTCAGAATTTTTTGAAAGAAATTTTGAAAAAAACTTCTAAAGTTTCAGGATCACAGAAGATGGTCCTGCTCTGATACCACTTGAAAAAAATGTTTACTAGATTAATAACAAAATGTTATAAGTTGAGTAAACTCCGAATAAACTTTTTGGGAAAAACTCTTTTCGAATTATAACATAAGATGTGTTTAAAATTGTTTTCTGAATATGTAGTCTGGATTTGGTAGTTGATTACCTTAGGTTTTAGAAATCAAAAACCAACTACTAAATCTAACATGCAGTACCAATCACAACAGAAATTAAGAACACTCAAAGTAATGAACACCGGTATTTAACGTGGTAAAACCCTTAATCAAGAGAAACATCCACGGTGCCCTCTATGGCACAAATAAAAATCCACTAAAATAAAGATTCAAATTACAACACTTAAGCAAGAACACAAAGATCCTAAATATAATTTCAGAGTTATACCTACATGAGCTACTCCACTCCAAATAATTTTTTATTACAACTAATCTTTTCTTGTTGCTTCTTTGCTTTTTCCTTAATCTCCTTTTCCTTGACTTATGATTTCAGCAACTCTTTCAATATCCAAGTTTCTCAAACAGAATCACTGTGACTAAGTGTTCGTGTGTGAGAATGTGTTTGTGATGTGCACTAAATGCAAATTTATGCAACTCCCCCTATCAAATTATTTATACAGATAAATTCGTATAAATCAAGAGGTTCTATATGACATGCAGAAACTGATTCAAATTCTTTTGACAAATAACCTATTTCACAAGATCAGAACTGAAAAACAACCTTGTTTTTAAAACTAGCCAAGGTCCTATGTGTTTCTATTTTATTTTTGTACACAGTTATTTCACAAATCGTGAAATATAAAGAAAGAAATACAAACATTATAGAGATCTGATTTAACCTTGAAAAACATAAGTTTTTTTCTCAAAATCTCTGGAAACAGAAAGGATCTACAATAAAATATCCAAAAGAGATTCAAAAATTAAGCGTGTGATTTTTTCTTTTAGAAAAACTCAAGTTTCAATAGTGAAACTCAAGATTTTCTTAGAGATGATTCTGAGAAAAACTAAGACTTGAAGAGGTCCTCAAATGTCAAAAAACTCCTACACTAATATCAAATAAACCCTAAATGGATCTATCTCTCAAGGTTTAGGTTATCTGGTGTATGAAACTATGAAAGTTTTAGTATTTGGATTAAGGGAAAACACACAGAGGTTGAGTTAAAAAGATTAGGGTTTCTTCTCTCTATTTCTCTTCCTCTCTCTTCTCTCTTCTCCCTTCTCTCTATTCTCTATATTCTCTCTTTTCCTCTCTGTTTGAATGAGAGCCAAAAGTCTCAAATGGATGAGACTACTTGGGTTTATATAGTAGATAGGGAAGAATCTCGAACGTCTGAGCCAATCCAACGGTTGAGATTAACTTTGAGCAGTTGACTGCCAATCTAACGGTTCAATATAAGCGTTGGAAAAACTAACGCTGATTGGTTAAAACCGGCTACACATGGATTGAGTCTAAAAAATGCAGATTGTTGAAAAGGTTTAACCAAGGGCTGAGATTGCGTATAACATATGTGTCTTAGAGAAAACACAAAACCAACCTTTAAGGCGCCAACACATGTTTCAATGATATAGGCAGTAAAACGCGTGTTGAAAATATTTTTCATTTTTCCCCTGAATTCTCTAGTGCTTTGAGATCATACCCAACACAACTTTTAATGAATAAAACCATTTATCATAATTCAACTTTTAACCCCAATACTTTTTAAATCCAAGTTTTAATAATTTCAAAAATTATTTAAAATGTTTAAAAAAATGTTATAAGTGAATTAAAATGATTTAAAAATAATATTAAAGTGATATAAACAATATATGCATATGTGAACTCAATAATATGCAGTTTAAGTGTCCTAAAGTGGTTGTAAGGTAGAACTAACTTCCCTTTAGGTGATCTTGATGATTCTTGGACTACATTTCTTCATTATTGCTTGAACCTTTGAGAGATAGAGCAACTCATAAAAGAGAACCTACTTTATCTCGATATCCAAATTAGTTGGAACTCCTATATAATATAGACTCAAGTAAGTCAATTATATAGAGTGTTCACAATAAAAACCAACAGAGAGCGTTATCTTTCAAAGTCCGCTAGAACATCTGGGCCATTACTTCTTCAGAAGCCCCTAGAAGATTCATGACTCAGTGATAGATACGGAGATGAATGATTGGGGGTCCACTACCTCAGAACTTCTCGATATTGGGCATCTTGAATTTTTCTGGTAATCTGGCTTTAGGGTAGGGAGACAAGTGGGTGTAGTCCATGTAGTTCCCAGAGAGTCTGATTTGGTCGAATTCCTTGGTCAACATCTTAAGGTCTTCCTTGACCTTATTCAATTCTTCCTCTTTCGGGTCAATAGTCATGGGTAAGTTAGCCCCTGGCTGAGCAAGGTTTGGCATAGGTGGATGGGTTGGCGACGTCCCATTAGCAGAAGGAGCACGGGGAGCGTATTGGTATTCCTCGGGAACCCAAATACGCTCGGGTGCAGGCGAACACATAGCGCGAGGGAAAAGGACCTTGGGCTCTTCAGGGACAGGGGCCCGATTTCTTGGCATCTCATGAAAGTCGATTTAAAGTTTGTCAATTTTACTAGTGAGCTAAGCTAAAATTGTCAATAAATTCGGATGTAAATTCGGCACTTGATCCATGTTCTCCATGGAAGGCGAGTAAATCTCGAACTCAGAAGAAGTCAGAGGACTGATGGAACTTCAGGGCAATTCGACTGAAGACCGAAGACAATAGGGAGTCGAGCCAAGGGTATGTGATTAACCTGATAAGGAGAAAATTTGGGATTTATTTTCAAAAAAGAAAAGAAGAAAAAAAAATTATTTTTAGAAAAAGGTGGAAAATGTTTTTTGAAATTTTTTGGAAAATATGCGGATAAAAATGTTTTTTGGACACTTTTTTGAAAGGGAGCGAAAAAGACAAGATAAGGGTCTCAGCATGATTTTTATATTTAATAGATTCTCACTTGTATTAAGTTTGCCTAGATGCAATAGAAATATCGGACGGGACTCGACCCTGGAAAAATTAGTTTTGCAATATATGAAAAAACTAGGGTTGGACTTGTTACCAGGCTCACGGCAGAGTCCTATTTTAAAAATTGCGCAAAATTTTGGGCGACAAGCCGACCCTAAATTTTGGTAGAGTTTCGGGTCAAAACCGACAATCTAACATGTGTGACACCTATATGCGAGTATGGTGGTTGGGTTAATTGGGTTAATTGGAAGATGTTCCCCCCTTTGGCGTGACTTTCGCGATATACGTCTTTCTTTTGAGGGAAATTAGTACGTGTGGACAAGATATTTGATATACCTGAGTGTACATGAATTGCCTCACTATATACCAGGTGGGGACGCTACGTGTAAGGGAGAATTCAATATACTCGACGTACATGAACGAGTTCCCTGCAATATACCTCCTGCCATGACTTCGGTCAAACGATACGATGCGGGGGAACCGTTTGATACACGTCGAAGGTACTTGGCCAATGGAAGGTGAGAGTCATATCGCTTAGGCTAACTGCGACCTTCCGGACCAGTGCCCATCACGAAGTGACTCCCCTCTTTGGTGATGTTGTGTGTACCATGCATGATTCTTTGATTAGTATCTTATAGAGAGAGTATCTTTATTGATCATGCCCAACCGAAAATGAGGTACAAGTATGAACAGTAGAACAAGTGAGAGTGAGACGTGTGTGATAAATATAAGTGAGAATGGATATATACAAGTGGAGGTGTGTGTTAGCTACACCTAAGCATGGATTTCTACGTGATGTGGGCAATATATGGATATATGTGATCCTAGGATCACGTGGTGTGAAGTGTACATGGAAAATTTCTACAAGTGTGTGAACAGTGGCATAAGCATGAGGTACATATGTACAAGGAATAATAAGGAGAATATGAAAAATAGGGGAAAATACAAGAACGTAAAAATACCCATGCAAATACAGTCTAGCCCTCTTAAAAATAGTCCCCAATAGAGTCGCCACTGTGGTCATCCCGGGCGACGTCTTGGGGGAGGAGGAGAGAAGAGAGATACAGAGATAGATACATCTCCTCCTCAGAAAGGATGCGCCGAGGTCTCGCACCACTCTTGGGAAGGTTGCTTCAGTCGTCGTCGGTGTAAGGGTAACTATTAAGAGATAGAATCTCCAGCTTATTTTTCACAAAACAGGCAAAACAAATGTTGCCACTTAGAGAGATTGACATCAAGGACAAACTGATGCATACAAAATCAATAGTTCGAAGGTTCGGGGGATAAGTTACGGAATGAGAAGGTGTTAGGCACCCGTCCCGCCCTTTCAGTCTCTCATGGGCTAGTGTTATTATTTTCCATTTTATATCCCCGTGAAGTATGTGAGCGTGTTTATATAATGGAGATCGGATTAATTTATTCAACTCATACCATGGAAAAGGTAGAGTGAGGTCATCCATAGGAATATTCCCAAAATAACATATGTAGAAAGTATGATTTGTGAGTTCATCATGATTTTGGTCCTTATTAGGAAACGATAATATGTTTTGGATGAAACGCAAACAAGTATGATATATATATATATATATATATATATATATATATATATATATAATAGAAAATGGGAGATTTTAAAAATTAGGGAATTTGGGAAATAAAAAGAATTAAAAAATTGAACTCGAGTCTCGGATTTTAATCCGGGACACCTACGTAGCCTATTTTTTTTTTGGCAAAGAGGGACAGTACCCCCACACGTTTTATTAATAAATAATGGAGAAACAGCCTCTCCAAGGCTTACAAACCCACTAACTTAAATTTTCTAGAGGATGGGCCCATTACTCTAGAAAGGGAGTATATAAATTTGGGGATTTATCCCATATATTTGAAAAGAATATAACGTATCCTATAAAGGCATCAAAGTCCACGTAGTTCGGATGTAGCATAGGGGTGGGGTTTATCCCATATATTTGAACAGAATTAAATTATATGCATGTGTGTAGAAAATGCGTTGTTTTGATTTTGGAAAAAGGTGTGATGGGTAATTTTGTTCGAAATTTACGGGTGTAACCCTCTTTTATTTATTTTTTGGATTTTCGTAGAAAGTAAAGTATGTGCAGTATACTAATAAAAGTGTAGTCATTAATGTGTATGAACTAAAGTAAGAACTAGATTATGAATCTAATGTTTATTATGCAAACACAAGGAATTTAAAGAGAGAGGGAAGTAATTGGACCTTCTTTGAAGCTTCATCTTTGATCTTGGATGAAGTCCATTGAGTGTTGATGAATGTTGATAAGAGGGAAAGATATTTGCCAAATTGGGTATGAAAAGGATAAGGGTGTAAGCTTGGATGGAACTTCATATGAGGAACATCACTGATTTCGATGGAATGTTGTTAAGATCACTGATGTTGATGGATCTGTCCCCCTCCTTTTGGAGTGAGGTCATGGACCCTATTTGTAGGTTCACGATGTGACGATTGGCCTACCCCATGGGGTAACTATCGGCATGTTCCCCCGACACAGTGTCGATAGGTAGGGATTAGGACCATCCAATTGGTAGTCTTATGCATATTTTATGGGGAAAATGGCCGTAGAACATGAACCGTTGATCTGAATCATGCACGGGGCATACCGTTAGAAAGTTATTTCAGATACCTTTAAGATTCCTTTGGACTACTCCCGGATCCGAGAGTTGACTTTGGGTCAAATATGGCTTAGAAGCATTCATCGATCCTTTGGATGGGAGATCATCAAATGCAAACGGATCGTTCGTCCGCATGGTAAGTCAGAATCATTCATGTTGTGGACCATTGAAAAGGTTAGGATATTTAATGTGAAATTTCAAAGAGTTTTGCTCGGTTCGTAAGGTTGACATTGGTTAGCCAAGGCTCGGAAGCGCCCTGGGAACTCTCGGAGTAAAACGGATTATTCGTTCGTATCGTAGGTTAGAATAGTACATGGGGTGGACCATTAGAAAGGGTATTCATTACCCTTCAGAGATTCATTCAGTCTCGTTTGATCTAAAGAGTTGACTTTGGTCAAATAGAGCCCGGGAGCGCCCGGTGGCCTCCGAATCAATTTTCAGGGAAAAACTGATCGTTTATTCGAACGATTATGCTATTTTATGCACAAGGTGGACCCGTTGAAAAGTGGTTTCAGTGACCTTTAACAATTAAAGGAGCTTTTGATCTAATGGTGAAGTTGATTGCGGTCAAATTGAGGCTTGGGAGTGCCCGTGGACTCCGAATCAATTTTTGATAGTAAAATGATCCATTCATCTGAATTGTTATGCCAATTCGTGCACAGGGTGGACCTTTAGAAAGGATATTCAGGTCCCTTCAAATATTCAAAGAGCTTTCACTTTGACGATAGAGTTGACCGGGGTTAAACGGGGCCCAGGGTCGCCCGATAGGCTCTAGATCGGTACTCGGAGTGCGACCTAGCGTTTACAGTGAGATGGGAGGTTCTAGGGGCCTAAGGGGATACCTAGGGGGTCCTAGAATGTGGTGTTTACAGTATGGATCCTATATAAAGGCAAGGTAGGTCAAGAGAGAAAGTAAGATTGATTGTAAGCAGTCACTACAACTTCTTAAGAAATAAACTACTCCCCCTTCTCTTTACCTCGTGGATGTAGGTCGCATTGGAAAAACCACATATATTTCTTGTTCATATTGAGTTGCTACATTATCTGCATTAATATATATAATTATTTTATAATCCATTTCTGACATCAACATCTTTGGCATCTTGTATGGCAACCATAGTTTAAAGCCATGAATAGAAATTAATTCACCAAGGCCATCCATGGACTTATTGAACATTAAGAAGAACTCTAGGCATAGTTAGTAATCCTAAATAGGCTCCAACTCAACCTTTCTTCACATGCCAGCAAGCAGCAAGTTAACCAAGAAGACCTCACTAATAATCAGAATGGAGACTACGTGATTCCCCACCACCTCTTTCATCATCTACTCGCTTTTATATGGTAAGAGCATCAGTATTTAGAAGTATTGACCCACATCTCGCTCCAATAAATAAAGGAGGTGTTAGTCATGCATCACTATTCTGTAATAACCCAAGACTTTCGAAACAGTAATTTATTTATTTTGGGAGAAATAAATAATATTCTATTGGAGAAATAATTAAATTAGCAATTGAGGTCAAAATTTAAAGTTGTTAGAAAGTGTGTCGAATGGAAATTCTGAGGGTACCATAGTGTCCGGAGGGGTCGAGAAAGTCGAAATGACTGTACTTGGGGTCTATTTGGGTTCCGAAATAAATTAGGACCGTTTGACTCGAATTAAAGTTACTGGGTCATTTAAAGTGTGTATTATCATTTAAAGATGTGTATCTTGGATTTTAGGCTAAATTAGCCTAAGGGAGATATTTCTCCAAAAGAGAGAAAGAGAAAAAGAAGAGAAAGAAAGAAAGAAGAAGAAAAAGAAGAAGAAAAGGAAGGAGAAGAGAGGGAGAAAGAGGATTTCCCCGCGGATTCAGACCCTACTAACCCGAGGCAAGTGATTAAACTTGCTAAATAATTGTTGTGTACCATCTATTGCATGATTTGTGGATTGATTTTTACGATTTAGGTTTAGTTTTACGAAACCTAACTTTTGGGTATAATCTTAGATTTAATAGGTAGATCTTTGATTTGAGGTTAGAAACTAGTTTATATGTATTCTAGGATGATTATTGATGTTATATTTGTGATTGGGTTGAAGAAAAATGGAGAGAAAACCATTAAAATAAATTTTGGGATTTTTGGCTTACTAAAAAGTAGCCATTTTCGAGCCTCCATGTAGGCCGAATCGATTCGGCCCCCTAGCCGAATCGATTCGGAAATATGCAGGTGCCCAGGTCTGAGTGACCGAATCGATTTGGACTCCAGCTGAATCGATTCGGCCTGAGACAGAGTCCCAGGTCTTATGACCCGAATCGATTCGCCTTCCTGGCCGAATCGATTCGGAATAAGCCCGAATTGATTCGGAAACAGGGCTTTTGGAGGGATGGTTTTTCTAAAGAGAAATTCATCCCGTTTTGTTTGAAGTTATCGATTGGGGATCTCTATAGGAGATATTTAGATCATGTTTTGGAGACTTTTAGCGAGTTTCCCCTAAAAGAAAGTTTGGAGTCATTGTTGACTAAATTTGAGGAATACCGATTAGAGACTTTCGTATTTTCCTAAGTGGGGAAGCCTACTTTTATTTGAGGTTTGTTTGGTGATGATAACAACTTCACGATTTGAAAATGAGGTTGATTTAGAGATGCCGGATCTTAGGATCCAATCCCAAATTGGGATAACTTTAAAGGTTCACAAAATAAATGAACCTTATAATGGATGGAGAATTATGAATGCTATTTGATGTGCATATGGATATAGAAATACCCTTATTAATGATGGATTTGGGAGATATCTCATACAACGAGAAATGAAAATTGAGGTGAAATAGGATATAGAATATCCTTAACTTAAATTGAATTGAATTGGAAGACAATTTATATTAGAAGCGATATGAGAGCTTCAAGCGAGAATTAGTATAGCATATACTAAGTGGGGTTAATGTGTGAGATGGAGCATTAGTATATCTTGAGATAAATATACTAAAAAAATGATGTTGATCAAATTACGCCTAAGAGCGTATAATGAAAATGAATATGATGTTTCAGGTATACCTTATATATAATGGTATATCTTTATTATGTGGGATGTATGTATACCTTATATGATGGTGTATATACATGTTAAGCATACCCCCTCCTTGCTATCATTGGGAAGTTTCGTGCATAGAGGGTGAGCATTCTGACTAGAAAAGCAGGATGTGGATATTCCCCAGGTCATGGTCGTCCTTTGTGGTCAACAAATGACATTTATGATATATATTTATTTATTTTGGGGGTGAGAGGGCGGGGGTATGTGTTTCTCTCACTTGCCGGTTAGGAACCATGACCGCTTCCCGGACGTTGTGTGCGTGAGTTGATCACGAGGTGGGTGTCGTTGAACCCCACCAGGTGGCCCCAGTTTGCTACGTATATGGGCTGCTGGAAGATGATAGCATGTGAGCCTGCGTTCTTCGAGTTATAGCTCGGTTGGATGGTTATTATTGCTTGTGCTTGTATTTGAGTGTCAATGGCATAATGGACCTCAACGAACTACATTGCCAGGATTAGTGTATCGGGGGGTTCCTTGTTTGGATTTCGCTTCGGCGAGACGTCCCACGCACGAACCGCAGTGTAATGTTGGAACTTGGGGATAATTTTAGTCCTTAATGCTCATAATTATATATATATATATATACATTACCTATCCCGACAATCGACAGTGCCAGGAGTAGTGTAACGGGGGGGTTCCTTGTTTGGATTTCGCTTCGGCGAAACGTTCCACGCATGAAACGCCGTGTACTGTTGAGAATTGGGAATATTAATTAATTAAAATTGGACTATAATCATTTGGGTTACATGCATCTTGCATTGAGGGCATAATGAGCCCTGAGGATTGATACGGTCAGGAGTAGTGTAACGGGGGGGTTCCTTGTTTGGATTTCGCTTCGGCGAGACGTCCCACGCATGAAACGTAGTACCGTGTTGAGAATCGGGAGGAGTTTAGTCCTTAACTCTTGATGCTAATAACTCATCTATAATAATTATATATATGGTTCCATGCCTTATATGGGCATCACTAGAATATAAATTCTAGTAATTGAGATTGATGGTGTATGTTGATGATGTGGACATGATTGGATCATGTAACTTTATATGTTCAACAAATGAACATTATAAAGATAACTATAACAATTACATTAAAGATAATGTATACAACTTAATGAATATAGTGATAATGTAGAATTGGGAGATAGGTTAGATGGTTTCACTTAAATACTTTATTTGGGTTTAAGTTAGAATCCTCTTACCTATTTAGAATCGGACATCCTTGTGGAGACACGTGCATACGCTTAGTGCGCGCTTTAGATGAGAGGTGAGTTGAATTTTGATGGAGTGTTCGATTCCAACTAAATCATGTAATAATGCATTTATAATTATTATGCATTTTAATACACTTGCTATAAACTGTTTTTCAAACTCGGGTTCTGACCCGTTTATATTTTCTTCCTCCATGTATATATATTGTATTACTTCAGGTGTTCCTCCGCAAGGACGCCTTTGATTTTCCTCCATTCAGGATTTGTGGAGATGTGGCAGTAGCGGACTGTTGCGACACTTTGCTTTAGTCGATTCCTATCTATTGTACATCTAGATTAGGATTCAGTTGTATTGAGTTAGTATTCAAGTGTTGTAGATTAACACTTTCATATTTTATTGATCAGATTATTGTATTGTCTGTTGCCCGACAGCATATTCGGGTATTTCATTGTTGAGATTTTTTGTACAATATATTGTACTCTTTTATTACTGGAGCATGCAAATTTCACATCATAGTTAGATGTATATTGTTGATTGGGTGCATTATTGGTTTTGTTGTTGTTGTTAAAAATAAAAGTTTTAAATTTTTGGCAATTCGCACTAAATGATTGTGGGTAGTTAGCCTTATATTATAGTGTTTAGTTGTTGATGTTGAGACTGTACCATTTGAGATACCTGATTTATGTAGTATAGGGCTGGCCACCCGTTATTATTTGGAGCGGGTTGTCACAGGTGGTATCAGAGCATCAGGTTCTAGTGTCTTTAGGATCTGTGTGCGTTACTACGATCTTCCGTAAGCGTTCTTGATGTAGAGCCTTATTGTTAGGACGATTATATTCATACGTCCATATCTTTCTCTGATTCGAAAATATTTGAAAGGCGTTCTGATACAATTGTTCTTGTTTCAGATGCCACCGAAGGGAGGTCGTTCAGTCAGGGCAAACAAAGGGCAACCCCAAATGCCTCAAAGGAACATGACTACGGATGATGTTGCCAATATTGTGGCACAAGCAGTTACTGTTGCCGTTTCTACGATGGCTCAGCAATCTTCCGCTCGAGCAGCCCCATCCCATTTAGGATTGTCTTTATGGGAGAGAGTGAAAGAAGATTTTAGTAAGGGGCATCCTCCCGAGTTTGCAGGGGGAGCTGATGCAATGGCTGCAAGTCAATGGCAAAATAGTATGCAGAGGCATCTTCGTATGGTTGAGTGTTGTGGGGTGCAGAAACAATTTTTAGTCACCTTTAGGTTATCGGGTGCAGCTCTTAAATGGTGGGAGTCTGTCACCACATCTGAACAGAGAGATACTCTACCAATAAAAGATTTTTGGGAACTTTTCGATCGAAGGTATTTGCCTTCCCCTACTCAGGATATGGGGATTTTTCAAGGAAATAGAACGGTGGCGGAATATGAAGAAGATTTTTCTCTATGGGCGAGATTAGTACCTAATGAGGTAAATACGGAAGAGAAACGTATATCGAAGTTTGTTCGAGGTTTAGATTGGAAAATACAATTACATTTGTTAGAAAGTCCTAAGTTAATGACTTTCGTCGAGGTTGTGAATGCGGCACTATTAAAGTGTCATGAACATCGTTTTCGTTCTTAAGAGAGTAAGAACTTTGGAGATTCGAGTTCATCAGGTAAGTTTGGTAAAGAGAGTGCCAGTAATGCGAGAGCGCAGAAAGGATTTGCGGGTAAGTGTTTCTTTTGTACAGAAATAGGTCATAAAAAGAGAGATTGTCCTAAAAGAGGTAAAGGACCACAGTTTGATGAGATTTTGGAAGTGCAACCCCTACAGCAGATTCAAGGTCGCTTTAGACCGGGGGACTATGTTTGGGAGCCCGTTGATGAGGATGGGCAATCGGATTAGAGATGAATGATGTAAGTTAACTTTTCCTTTATAAATGGGATTATTAATATGTAAAGTTTTGGATATATCGTATGGGATATATAGATGGATTGGGTAGTGCTATAGCCCTTTTATGTTTATGTATGGTACGTAATGACCCTACAAGGGAATTTTGAGCAAGACAAGCTCTTATTCTATTATTTTGTAAGGAGTGATGATTTTGTAAGGTGCTCATAAAGAGCTTTAAACCTTATGGTAAATGTAAGAATGGTTATGATGATAAGCAGTTTTAATAAAAGCAACTTCTTTTTATATAACCATGATAGACTATTATGAATGTTGAATTCCAGATATGGATTTGCCTTATAAAAAGGCTATATATTGAAATGATGTATGATGTGGTTGTTGATAAGAGTTTATATGTTATGGATTGATGGGACGCAGGTAAAATTTTAGCTCATGAGTATGATAATATTTCTGAGCTACATGTTATATAGATGATGATCTATAAAGACCTTGTGTTGGACATAAGGCATTTTATATTATATTATATATATAAACCGTTTTCCCAAAATAAATTAGTTTTTTAAAATAAAATTTTTATCGGCCTTCGGGCCCTTTCAAAATAAAATTTTCCATTAAAATACTTTCAAACTCTAGTCCGGATTTAACAAACTCTCAATCCCCGACGTCGCCACACAGTAGTGTATTGGGATGGTTCCTTGTTTGGATTTCGCTTTTGCGAGACGTCCCCCGCACGAAATTGGCGATTGTTAGGAATTGAGAGGAGTTTTTTCTTTGGACCATTCAAATTTTTGTTCTATTAAAATTTTAGTATTATTATATTGTTGGAATTGTGGAACTTTGGAGGCAAATAAAGCCTCATTATGATTGCTGTGAGCACAAAGCTCAAATTTAAAGGGTGTATGGGCGCCCTTGTTGTGGATATTGGTTTTATTTAATGCATAATTAACTTAAAATAAAATAAATTAAATTAATTCGTCGTGGGAAGTTAGAAGTTTGGAGATAGGATTAGTGATGATGGGTAGATTAGAACTAGTTAAGCTTTGGATAATTAGGCTTAGCTAAATTTCGAGGACGAAATTCTTGTAAGTGGGGAAGTTTGTAACAACCCAAGACTTTCGGAACAGTAATTTATTTATTTTGGGAGAAATAAATAATATTCTATTGGAGAAATAATTAAATTGGCAATTGAGGTCAAAATTTAGAGTTGTTAGAAAGTGTGTCGAATGGAAATTCTGAGGGTACCATAGTGTCCGGAGGGGTCGAGAAAGTCAAAATGACTGTACTTGGAGTCTATTTGGGTTTCGAAATAAATTAGGACCGTTTGACTCGAATTAAAGTTACCGGGTCATTTAAAGTGTGTATTATCATTTAAAGATGTGTATCTTGGATTTTAGGCTAAATTAGCCTACGGGAGATATTTCTTCAAAAGAGAGAAAGAGAAAAAGAAGAGAAAGAAAGAAAGAAGAAGAAAAAGAAGAAGAAAAGGAAGGAGAAGAGAGGGAGAAAGAGGATTTCCCCGCGGATTCAGACCCTACTAACCCGAGGAAAGTGATTAAACTTGCTAAATAATTGTTGTGTACCATCTATTGCATGATTTGTGGATTGATTTTTAGGATTTAGGTTTAGTTTTACGAAACCTAACTTTTGGGTATAATCTTAGATTTAATAGGTAGATCTTTGATTTGAGGTTAGAAACTAGTTTATATGTATTCTAGGATGATTATTGATGTTATATTTGTGATTGGGTTGAAGAAAAATGGAGAGAAAACCATTAAAATAAATTTTGGGATTTTTGGCTTACTAAAAAGTAGCCATTTTCGAGCCTCTAGGTAGGCCGAATCGATTCGGCCCCCTAGCCGAATCGATTCGGAAATATGCAGGTGCCCAGGTCTGAGTGACCGAATCGATTTGGACTCCAGCCGAATCGATTCGGCCTGAGACAGAGTCCCAGGTCTTATGACCAGAATTGATTCGCCTTCCTGGCCGAATCGATTCGCTGGGCCGAATCGATTCGGAATAAGCCCGAATTGATTCGGAAACAGGGCTTTTGGAGGGATTGTTTTTCTAAAGAGAAATTCATCCCGTTTTGTTTGAAGTTATCGATTGGGGATCTCTATAGGAGATATTTGGATCATGTTTTGGAGACTTTTAGCGAGTTTCCCCTAAAAGAAAGTTTGGAGTCATTGTTGACTAAATTTGAGGAATACCGATTAGAGACTTTCGTATTTTCCTAAGTGGGGAAGCCTACTTTTATTTGAGGTTTGTTTGGTGATGATAACAACTTCACGATTTGAAAATGAGGTTGATTTAGAGATGCCGGATCTTAGGATCCAATCCCAAATTGGGATAACTTTGAAGGTTCACAAAATAAATTGAACCCTATAATGGATGGAGAATTATGAATGCTATTTGATGTGCATATGGATATAGAAATATCCTTATTAATGATGGATTTGGTAGATATCTCATACAACGAGAAATGCAAATTGAGGTGCAATAGGATATAGAATATCCTTAACTTAAATTGAATTGAATTGGAAGACAATTTATATTAGAAGCGATATGAGAGCTTCAAGCGAGAATTAGTATAGGATATACTAAGTGGGGTTAATGTGTGAGATGGAGCATTAGTATATCTTGAGATAAATATACTAAACAAATGATGTTGATCAAATTACGCCTAAGAGCGTATAATGAAAATGAATATGATGTTTCAGGTATACCTTATATATAATGGTATATCTTTATTATGTGGGATGTATGTATACCTTATATGATGGTGTATATACATGTTAAGCATACCCCCTCCTTGCTATCATTGGGAAGTTTCGTGCATAGAGGGTGAGCATTCTGACTAGAAAAGCAGGATGTGGATATTCCCCAGGTCATGGTCGTCCTTTGTGGTCAACAAATGACATTTATGATATATATTTATTTATTTTGGGGGTGAGAGGGCGGGGGTATGTGTTGATCTCACTTTCCGGTTAGGAACCATGACCGCTTCCCGGACGTTGTGTGCGTGAGTTGATCACGAGGTGGGTGTCGTTGAACCCCACCAGGTGGCCCCAGTTTGCTACGTATATGGGCTGCTGGAAGATGATAGCATGTGAGCCTGCGTTCTTCGAGTTATAGCTCGGTTGGATGGTTATTATTGCTTGTGCTTGTATTTGAGTGTCAATGGCATAATGGACCTCAACGAACTACATTGCCAGGATTAGTGTATCGGGGAGGTTCCTTGTTTGGATTTCGCTTCGGCGAGACGTCCCACGCACGAACCGCAGTGTAATGTTGGAACTTGGGGATAATTTTAGTCCTTAATGCTCATAATTATATATATATATATATATATATATATATATACATTACCTATCCCGACAATCGACAGTGCCAGGAGTAGTGTAACGGGGGGGTTCCTTGTTTGGATTTCGCTTCGGTGAGACGTCCCACGCATGAAACGCCGTGTACTGTTGAGAATTGGGAATATTAATTAATTAAAATTGGACTATAATCATTTGGGTTACATGCATCTTGCATTGAGGGCATAATGAGCCCCGAGGATTGATACGGTCAGGAGTAGTGTAACGGGGGGGTTCCTTGTTTGGATTTCGCTTCGGCGAGACGTCCCACGCATCAAACGCAGTACCGTGTTGAGAATCGGGAGGAGTTTAGTCCTTAACTCTTGATGCTAATAACTCATCTATAATAATTATATATATGGTTCCATGCCTTATATGGGCATCACTAGAATATAAATTCTAGTAATTGAGATTGATGGTGTATGTTGATGATGTGGACATGATTGGATCATGTAACTTTATATGTTCAACAAATGAACATTATAAAGATAACTATAACAATTACATAAAGATAATGTATACAACTTAATGAATATAGTGATAATGTAGAATTGGGAGATAGGTTAGATGGTTTCACTTAAATACTTTATTTGGGTTTAAGTTAGAATCCTCTTACCTATTTAGAATCGGACATCCTTGTGGAGACACGTGCATACGCTTAGTGCGCGCTTTAGATGAGAGGTGAGTTGAATTTTGATGGAGTGTTCGATTCCAACTAAATCATGTAATAATGCATTTATAATTATTATGCATTTTAATACACTTGCTATAAACTGTTTTTCAAACTCGGGTTCTGACCCGTTTATATTTTCTTCCTCCATGTATATATATTGTATTATTTCAGGTGTTCCTCCGCAAGGACGCCTTTGATTTTCCTCCATTCAGGATTTGTGGAGCTGTGGCAGTAGCGGACTGTTGCGGCACTTTGCTTTAGTCGATTCCTATCTATTGTACATCTATATTAGGATTCAGTTGTATTGAGTTAGTATTCAAGTGTTGTAGATTAACACTTTCATATTTTATTGATCAGATTATTGTATTGTCTGTTGCCCGACAGCATATTCGGGTATTTCATTGTTGAGATTTGTTGTACAATATATTGTACTCTTTTATTATTGGAGCATGCACATTTCACATCATAGTTAGATGTATATTGTTGGTTGGGTGCATTATTGGTTTTGTTGTTGTTGTTAAAAATAAAAGTTTTAAATTTTTGGCAATTCGCACTAAATGATTGTGAGTAGTTAGCCTTATATTATAGTGTTTAGTTGTTGATGTTGAGACTGTACCATCTGAGATACCTGATTTATGTAGTATAGGGCTGGCCACCCGTTATTATTTGGAGCGGGTTGTCACATATTCATCCATGAGATCTTGGATTGCCCAATGTCATGGGTATTCATGTTCCCTAGGATATGCGCCTTCAATGGAACGTTTGCCCTATGGGATCATATTGATAACTACTAAGTGCACATGGACTTATTAGGAAGCCTAGATTAAATCAGATATATGGCCTCTTCCACAACACTAAAAGTTTCATCTAAGAAATGGTTTAATCGGTTACCCCCAAACTAAATTACCTACTTCTGAGAGCTGACTGATTTCTTTATCAGACACTTTATCAGTAGTAGAGTGCATACAAATATGACTGATTACTTGTTTAACATCCTGTCAGACCAAGTAGGAGTCATTGAGGGATTTGATCAAGAGATTTAATTATGAAATTTTTAGGGTTAATCACCCAGATGAATGGGTAGTCATATCAGCATTCTTGAGAGGTCTCTATAGTAAGAGCTCCATCTACTCCCTATCTAAGAATTCATTGACCAACATGACCAAACTTATGCGAAAGTTAAAATAACATATTTATGTCGAAGACATTGTCTGCATTCACCTTCATCCTAAGAGGAATGATAGTCGTGAGGAAGAAGATCAGGAGATGAACAACCAAAGAAAATATGGGGATCGAATAGGAATGAGACAAATGACTTACTTTTTCTAAAAAATAAAATAAAATCCTAAATATAAAAAGGACAGTTGAAGGAATTCGTGAAAAGGGAAGATAGAATAATTGAGGATCGAGGTAATAGAGAAAATGATAATATCCATCGAAGTCAATCTAGAGATCACGATCATAGGTAATAAACATTAAAGGAAGTTGAAGTAGCTAATAAAGTTTATCCGGTCGAATGGATATGCATGATATCTAGGGAATTTATATCCAGAGTGGAGTACACACCCATAAAAAGACCTATAAAGGTAAACAAAAGGGAGCTGATGAAGGTTGAAGTATCCAAACCCCTTTAAGATTAGGAAAATAATGTTTACCCCAAAGGACTCACACAACGTAATCATACCACATGGCAACCCACTCTTGATCGAAGCCATCATATCCAATTAGGTTGCTCGAAGGATCATAATAGATACAGGTAGTTTGACAGACATTATATATTACGATTGATTTGAGAAGATGTGATTCAAAGGGCAAGGATCAGATCACTCAAGATCCCACTCTTGGGCATTATAGGAGAGAAGGTATAATTGCCCCTCACTAAATGTAGGGGCCCAAAATCCCCTGTTCTACAAGTTAAATTCCTAATTGTGTGATCACTATCATCTTATAATGTTATAAATGGATGAACAACACTTAGTAGTCAAGATGTGGTTCTATCCATTAATTTCCTTACCGTTCAGTTCCCAAAGCCAAACGGGACACGAATGGTATGCGAAAGAAAATCCAATGCCAGGAGTTGCTATTTCACCTCATTGAGAAAGAACAAAGAGGCTTTCCACATTGATGGACTTGATCTAAGGGAGGAAGCGGATAGAAGATCTCTAGTTAAGGACCTTATCCATATTCCATTATTTGAAACACATCCAAAATGGGTAGTCTATGTAGGATCATCCTCGGTTGATCACAAGAGAGAAGAGTTGGTACAATTCAGGCAAAAACATCGTAATACATTATCTTAGAGGCATGAATACATGTAAAGCATAGACGAATAGAAGATGACCCACTTCTTGAATGTTGAATCGATGTCCCATTCAGTAAGATAGTAAAAAATGCCTTCACACCAAAGAAAAATCGGGCAGTGCACGTTGAAGTAGAAAAATTACTTGACACCTAGTTTGTTCGGGAGGTCAAATACCCGAATAGTTGTCCAACATTGTCATGGTGAAGAAACCAAATGGGAAACGAATATTATATGTAGATATTTCAGACTCAAATAAATCATGTCCCTAAAAGTGCGAATATACGAAATGGTCTAAACAAAATCCATTTTTTAATTTTTTTCAAATTAAATATTAAACTTAAACAAAATTACCCCAAATAAACGAAGCACCAATTTTAAACGAAAGTTGTGTAAACTAATTTTAGATAATTTAATGTTATCCTAAAATATGCATCTAGGTGATAAAAGGATAAAGTAAAATAAGTAAACACACAGCGCCCCGATGTACAAGGAAACCCCACAATGGGAAAAAGTTTGGATGGCCCAACCATGCAAATTCACAATGATTGGAATTATAAAGGACACAAGAGTAGACTTACAACATAAACTCGATGCCCTCGCAAGCCTTGATGCTCTTTGTTCCTCAATCCCTGCATAGTAACACCCTAGAGTCCACCCGTGTAACTGTCACAATGTGTGAGTCCACAAATGCCTCGATATCCATTAAATAGCCCAGCAATCGTCTAGAGATCAAATAATAAAATCCATCGCCTCTTCACCACAATACCACACCACGAAATTCGTCGTGTATAAACAGCCAATATGGAGTCCACCAGATGAAATGATTCTCAACAAGATGAAGAGAATAAACAAAGGTGCCCAAAATGAAATCTTAAAGCATAATATGATGAACACTTGGATCCTAAATAACTTGGGTGTAAACTAGGATTTGAGAAAGACTTTTGATAGAGTTTGGGAACTCAAAACATAAGTTTTTATCTCAAATAAATTTTTTGCTTCGTACACCGATTTATAGGATTTTTTCAAAAATCAGACTAGGATGAAACACTTTGAAGAAGATCTCAAAATCTTGAAAAATACGCCAATTAATTCGATGACTTTGAACCTCGTTTCAGAGAAGTGTAAGATCGCGTTCAAACCAGTATCCAATGACCTATCAAATGAGATTATACCGAAGGCCAAAGCTGGTTCGTTCGTTGGAACCTATTCTAACGAGGTACACTATCTAGATCAAACGACATACCCAATGTTTTTCTAACGACCTTTCGAAACAAAATATTTTTCTTTTAAAAAATATTAAAAAGGGTAAAATTATTTTTTTAAAAAATCATAAAAACTTAACACCCAAATATAAAATCTCCAAGGATCAAAATATTTATGCATTCATACTTGAGTGATCCTTGGAACGTGAAGACCAAAATGAGAACAAAACACCACACGATAATGTAGATCTTCTAACTTGGCCGCTACATATTCAAGAAACCATGGAATAGTCTTAAAATATCAACACATCCAAGTCCTAACCTATGGCTCAAAGAGTTTTTTCCAAACATAGAATAAGCGAAAACATACAAGTTGACTCTATTCACAAATGTTTCCTTATAAATCTCTCCTTTTGGATATTTCTGGAAAAAGCCAAAAATAAAAACTCCCATGGTCTGTCAAGCTCATCTAATACTCAGTCCCAACCCCAAAAGGAAAAAGTACTTATCGATCAACTCATGAACCTTGAGTAGCTTTGCTCGCTTGTAACTTTGTCGCATGTTGCAAACCTTCACACTTAAACATGCCTTTAAATGTAAAGGGAATATAACAATATGTAATATATGAATTAAAATAAACTACCCCTATGTCGTACGATCCCCACCTAGTTAATACGTCTCCTCCTAAGATAAATATCTCCTCCTAAAACTAGAGTGAAAGATATAATTTCTCCCCTTTTATTCAGGAATAAACAAAGAAAGAATGCATAATAAAACATTTCTACCACATAAATTATTTCTCCCTCAAAATGTCACTACACCAAAACAGACGATTTGTAAGTGTTTAAAACACTTACAAATAAGCGCGTTGCAAAAAAATTGTAAGTGTTCAAAACCGTTGCAAATGTTATTTGTAAGTGTTCATTGGGAACACATATCCGTTTTGGGTAACCGTTGTAAAAAATGTTGTAAGTGTTCTGAACACTTACATATTAAACTTTTGCAAGTGTTTTCAACACTTACAAAATTTTTATTTGTAAGTGTTTAGAACACTTACAAAATTCAGCAACTTTTTTTAATTTACAAGGGTTATAAACACTTGCAAAAGAATATATATATATATATATATATATATATATATTGTAACGGTTCAAAACACTTACAAAGATTAATAGGAAGGAAAACAATGTTCATTTTGTAAGTGTTATGAACTTTTACATAAATTAAAATATTAAAAAAAACAAAAATTAGCCACCACGTACCACCAATATCACATATAATAAACAGTAAAAATAGCTAAAAGCATAACAATTATATCCAAACACTTTCGTACAATACTTAATGATATGTTGAGCATAAACAAGCACTCTCATCAAGAAAGGAAGCAAGAACTAAAGGTATATAGTGAGTATTCTCCTTAACAAACTTCATACATCTAGTTATTGTATCCAAATGCACATGTTCCACAAACCTATTAGTATGGCAAGGAAATCGTGTCGATAAGAGAATTGTCACTAGTTCCCTCAAGATAGCCACTGCCAGTACTCACCGCCTCGTCGCTAAATGACCCTCTAAGTGCATAAAAAACGAAATCGGAGCATCTACCACTTCAACATTCCTATCGGCAGAAGATGAAACGACACTACCAATGAGAGTCTGTTAAAAAACTGAGCAACGTCACGAAAGTCAAATTTAGCAACAATTTTATGCGATTGTGGACATAAACAAATAAGTGACTCTTAAAAAGACAAGCACACGGGACATAAATAAATGCAAAACCATGTATGGCCAACACAGTTATATATTAGTTGTTGTGCAGTTAGTATAACACAGTGGAAAGGCCCAATCAGATGCATTCACAGTGAACATATGACTTGTGTTTACATAAAAAAAAATTAAATAACGTGTAGTGATGTTAATCCATACCATAGGTTTAAGGAAGGTCAATAACTTGGCAATATTTATATTAATTGCTCAGGGGAGGTTTTTGTCTATTTGAATCCAATGCTTATGAAACATAGGCTAAATTAAAGAGTGTATACACGTTCACAAACGGATCAACAAAAAAGAGGAAGTTAAAACTCGTATATCCATTTCTATGCCTAGTCATTATATTAACTTATTCTAGAAAGTCATTATACCCTATGGATACTTTTTTTTCCTTCTTAATTAGGCTCATCGACTAGATTTCGCAAAGTGAAAATATAGTTTCCATATGTGCCAGGTCCAATTTTCACCATGTCAACAACGCTAATACAAATTCCAAAGATGAAAAAATTCTCCATCCCACTCAAATGAAAAAATCATAGCAACAAACACACGTACATGTCACTAATTTACAATATGCCTAATCATATAGAAAATCCGCCAAATTACTGGGATTCAATGTGGCCTTTGCAAGATCTATGGTAGAGTGATATGGTTGCATTAACTATGTTCTAGACCAATTAACCTTCACCTATTAAACATATTAGAATTGAACTTCAACAAACTTATCCCAAAGAAAAAATTATTTCATATTCTTCAACACAATTGTAAATTAATCAGTTACTTGACCAAACATGACGAAAGGAGAAAATACTCACATTGTTCCAGCAATTCGTGTGCTTATATGGGTGTTCTATTCTTCATCAAACTTCGCCAAACCAAAGTCTGATATCTTAGCATTAAGGTCCTTATCAAGAAGGACATTAGTAGCCTTTATGTCTCTATGTACAATTTTCAACCTCAACTCCTCGTGAAGATATGCCAAGCCTCTTGCTATCCCCAAGCATATCTTCTTTCTTGCTCACCAATCTAGGTTGAGATGCTGTTTCTCACAACCTAAATATGAAATAAGAGAACATAAGTTCTTGAATCTTGACAGGTATAGAACAGTGTAAGAGATGGTAGTGTATTATTTACCAAAAAGTTCCCGAGCTAGACAGTTATTTTCCATGTATTCATAGACTAGTAACAACTGGTTTCTTTCAATACAACCATAAAGCCTCACAAGATTTGGGTGCTGTAAAGAAGTTATCATGCCAATCTCATTCACAAATTCACGATTTCCCTGCTTTGATTTGGAGGACAGCTGCTTAACAGCAATTCCTGCACCATCCGATAGTACACCCTATAAGCAAGCAAACAGGATGAACTTATGATTACTTCTAACAAAAACATACAATATGAGATAACTCAATTGTCAAAAACTACTTAAACATCACAGTATACAAGATAATATATATAATTATACATGCCAATTGGTGACTAGGCATGTTGTTGTTATGCATACCATATCTTTTTATCATTGAATGTATTTGTTTATAGGTATATATGATTCATTTTAAGACAAGAATAATTTGTTGTGAGCACGAACTAGTGTCATGTATAAATTTAAGGACTGCAGCTGGTACAATTAGTTTTATCAGCATGGATAATATACAGTGGACAAGTCTAATCACCATTGTAATAGACTTTAATGATGTTAGGATCACAAAGCTAAAAATTATATTACCAGCCAAACAGCACACACACACACACGTCTAATGAACATATAGAAGCTAATAGCAGGCTTGGAAAGAAAGAACAAGTTTGACAATTAAAAATAACCCTATGATGTACCAAAAATCCACCATATGATTACCAAAACAGAAATGATAACCCATTAAAAGAGTATGACCAATCAATACCAGAAGAAAAAGGAGAGGAAGAGGAAAAAGAAGAGTTCGAAAACAATAACCACAGATAACTCCAACAAGCTAAAACTAAGTGAGCACATCACATGGGTCTAGCATTAGGGAGGATCAATATATTTCATCTTTGTAAAATATTTTGAACTTCAAAGCCATAACAATAAGGGAAACACCCACCACACTATTGCAGCGGAGTCAATATTGTTCAACTGATTTCTATGACTCTAAACTTCGGCCAAATCAATAAGAAAGAATAAGTATTTATTCAATCAAATATTCAAACTAAAAGAAAAAAAATTATGGAATTGGGATAATATAGCTGTCATTTAATTAGAATGATACTTAAAAGGAGATTTGTAAAGCAGCAAATCCAACATTGGAACATCAGTTCAATTTTCTTCCAACAGTATATCCAGCATTCAAATGATAATCCCATTTTAACCAAAAAATGAACCCATTTGCAAACAGGAAGAATCAAGTATTACTCTAACCAAAATAAACTGTAGTCACTGAAACATCGCTTAAAACCAGCACTTGCAATTAATGTTTTATTGAAATTGAAGGGAGCAATTTAGAAGGGCTTAGACACGAGTAAAAGAAGGCCTCACTCCTTAAACACAAGGTCGGAAGCCGACCTTAGCAGATATCATTATGGACCTTATAAGGATAAGCCACCATCAATGGTGCATTTCACAATGGAAAGGATGCTTCCCAAGAAGATAGTCAGTCCTACTATGACTGATGTGTGCCTCCACCATTAACACTTTTGTACCCTTAGATTTTGGCTCTCAGAACTCGTGTACTTTACCAGAACCTAATTAACACATTTGGCAATACTTGATCCCATCTAGAAATGAAAACATTGTGATACATATACATAAAACATATAATCTAATAATTGAGCAATAAAGAAATTGAGATGGAAATTAGGTTAAATTCTCCCGAATGAAATGTAAGCAACGACATTGCAATGAAAGTAAAAAAATGAAGAATAGTGTGAAACCAAAAGAAGATCTAATAGAAAACATAATGGATGGATGGATAGTGTACCAAATGAGGAGCAGTTGTTGACACCTTCAAGGGTAACAACACCAGTGAGAATGAAGAAAAAGGGCAACAAGAAAGCGAGGATGAGGATGGTGTGGAAGAGTGTACGGTAAGAAATGTGACGAGCTGCGACCTTGATCTTCATCAAGTCAATAAATCCATTAGTGCTCGATATCATTATACTTCTGATACTAGGTGACAACTGAACCTGCATACGAACCCCCAACCTTCTCACCATTACAATCACACCATCCAGATTCCCCCTCCAATGCATTGCCATACACGCAATCAATCTATACTATATAAAAAGAACTCCTGCATCATCGCTCTATCTTACTAGAGTTCCTCTGCCATCTGTTCAACCTACAATCGCATTAACCTAATCTCCTTCGACTCAGCAGGGGGATGATGACGGGAAGTAGAAGGTCGGGACTGGTAAGGAGTGGATGGAGTAGCATAACCTAATCTCCAAGTTGTCAGTTATTTTGAAAAGTTGATAGAATTTATACCTGCAATACAGAACACCCTTAAATGAACTGTAGTTGCCAAGATGCAAATGAAACCATCGGTTAATAAAGTATATAAAACTAAATACAATACTTAAACCATTGAGGATAGGGCCTTATTACGATCATCACCCCTCACTATAAGATGGAAATAACACTTCAAACCAACATACTGTTAGTGCCTTCAGGAAACTTAAGTATCAATTTGCAGTGGTCAATTATATGTGCAGTAAGTCCAAGCCATTTGTTTGCCTATATGCTATTCCATCTTCAGATACAATTTGATCCTTCTACGGCCAAATCTCAATTTGTGCAAAGCCTTCGATGGCTTCCTTATGAAAACATCCATTTTTATTTGGGTATAGACGGCATCTCTTTATTCTTCATGATATTGACCACATTTATGATCCCTATTTGCATTTCAGTGGTTGCTTTGCATCTTGTTGCTTGGTTACCAATTTTATTGAAACATCGAACTGAGCTGTGAGCCTATGCCTGATAAATAGGAAGATGACAGTAAAAGACAAGCCAAAACTTTCAACATATGCTCTCTTGTAGAAAATCGCATAATATTTGTTTAGTCATTTCATTGGTCAATGATATTAGAAACTTCGCTTCACAATCATTTGAAAATTTAACGTGATAGTCATACTATATTAAATGGGATGTGGAATGATAAATAGGCAGGACAAAAATGACAAGCAAAAACTTTCAACATAAGTTCTCTCGTAGAATATCGCATAATAATTTTTTATGATGGGGTCAATGATATTAGAAACTTCACTTCACAGTCATTTGGAAATTTAACATGATAGTCATAATATAGCAGGTTCGCGTCACACAGTAGAGGAACTCCATTGCTGAGGTCATTCGTGTGATGAAAGCATAAATACGACAAATGGAAGATACTTGATTTATATCAATTTGCCGCTTTGATATCATAAATACTAGCATGAAAGGAAAGGAAGCCCCAATCCCCTTGACTTGGAATGCAGGGAAAAACTTATTAACTGGCAAATAGCCCATTTCTACAAAAATGGATTTATTTGAGTCTCGGGCAGGAAACACACCAATTGGCTCTTCACCCATGTGAAACGTAAAGGCAACATGCTTTCCCATCAACTGGCCAAGTTGACTATCCGAATTGACCACCCCGGGGCATCAATCACTAGTCCTCTCTATGGTTCCCTTCCCGAACGAGATTGAATGATTTTTCCCATCGGTCACTGCTTTTGTCACTTCACTACGAAAGAAGCAGACTCTATAAGTCTTACCAAACTAAGGCTTGGGCTTGCCCTACCGTAAAAGCCTTGCGTCCGTAGCTCTTTTCTTCTTGTGAAGGGTCGAAGGGAAGGCCTTCAATTGAAATCATTTCCACACAAGGGGACTGCTTTTACCATAAGAAAGGGGAATCTTTGATAAGTAAAGGAGAAAGAGATATGAAAAGAAAGATATCACCTGACATGTGACTGGTAGCCCCGGAATCGACGAATACATATTTTAAAAAGATATATATTAAATTAAATTTTGAAAAGAAATAAAAAACTGCCTTGAAGAATAAAAATACACACTAAGATGTTCCCACAATATAATTGCCTCACAGACATCATAATTGTACTCCAAGGTTTCCTAGACCTAGGTTCTGTTAGTGCCTTCAGGAAACTTAAGTATCAATTTACAGTGGTTAATTATATATGCAGTAAGTCCAAGCCATTTGTTTGCCTACATGATATTCCAAGGTTAGCTAAATGTATTAAATCAAATATGAGGAGAAGATACATACCACTATTAGAATCAAATGTCCCTATTTAGGGCAGCTGTGAAGGCCTCAACATCTGCCCCAGAATGCATAGTTTCATCCTGCAACACAACACACATAAAGTTGTCATACATATTACAGATATGCGTATCGTAAGAAATATAAAAAAGAACAAACCTCTTCCATCCTCCTTTATCCGGGCTTGGGACCGGCAATGCAAAGGATATATTTGCATTGGCGGAGTTAAAAAAGGTTATACCATATAGCAAAAGGCAACTCAAGTAATCAAAAAATGCAAAACATAATGAACATAATAAAGTCCATAGAAAATACTAGCATCATAAAGTCCATAGCATAACAAAGTCTAGCATAATAAAGTCCATAGCATAATAAAGTCCACGACATAATCAAGTCCATATCAAATACTAGCATAATAAAGTCCGTAGCATACTCAACACAAGCATGACTTTAATAAGTCGCTAACAAAAATTAAAAGCAAGAAGACATTGGGATCCAAAAATACGCGTGACTAAACTCTTCGGCCACACCACCCAACTTCCACTACCAACATCTCCGAGAACCTCAGCACCACCTTGTGTTCCCAAGTAAAGAGAAGCATTTTCCTCAACCACTTGGTCCACTAACAATACCACCTCTTTCTCGTAATTCACTATGTGATTGTTCACTACGTCTCGAGGGGTAGCGTCTATCCTTCCCTTGCCAATAACCTTACCATTCAACCCGAGAACATCACATGAGACACCATCTTCTAGTGAGCAGGATTCTACATTAAATGATGCAACTGTCCCATTACTTGCACTGGCTCCAACAGCTAGAGAGGAATGGGACTTCCCCAACACCATACCTATCATTGTCTCTATATTGCTTAGTTTATTATTCATGCCTTTGATCTCGGATTCCAATGTATCGAGACTACCTTTCATTTGGTTCCCATTGGCCTTTTCAATTGCAAGCAAAGATAAAGATGGCGCTGAAGCCTCGATGGATGATAGCGAAACTATGGAACCCACACCACGAGTGCGCCCTCTCTTGTCAATACCAAATACTTCAGACAAGGCATCATTTTTCAATGATTGTGGTTGGTTGGTGTTATCACTACAAATTTCTTCTAGTTCTTTTTTCTTCGCGAGCACCTTGTCCTATGAAATGCCAAATATATAGAATTGTCAATACTAATCATTTGAATGTATAATGTTTTCATGTAACAATCGTCATTCACTATTTATAGAAAATCGCCATGATTGGAATAATTCTCTCTTTGACTGACCCATCTTTACATGTGTGGCTAGCTATCCATACATCAACACGCATTGGGTTTTTATGCAATTTCTTTGTCTACAAAAAAAATATAACATATATTATCTTCAAGGCAATAGTAATCGAACAAAGCAGTAAAACATAGTCGTACTTACCATATTGTACTCGACTTGCGCATGCCCATCACGCCCACTTGTGTGAGTGACCCCAATCTTTGCCCTATTATCTTTCCCTGCTTTCCTCTTTTTTTAGCCTCTTTCGTATTCTCATGCTCCAGGAACTCTTTCCACTGTTCTGGCTTAACACCTGGAGGTACATTGGCCAATCTTTCGGCATCCATTGAATACTTATCATAATAGATCTTTCGTAACGTGGATTTATATGTTTTAAGTAGGTTGCACATACTTTTGTAGCAACTAATCTTGTAACTATCCGGGAGTCCATATGTTCTCTAACAAGACAATTGATATTTTTAAATTATAAGAATTGTGTAAAGTTATAGAAAAGCAAATATAATAAACAAATTAAGTATACATAAGAAGTCTCACTTTCATCTCTTTCCAAACATCTTCCTTGTATGTTTCTGGAACCTTACGCCAATCAGTATACGATATTGGGACCTGAGCCTGGACCACTTTACCAAGTCGAGACATATATCGACCTTTCTCGCTACCTATTACCTGATTATGTTGATTGATCTCAACTGCAATTATGGTGTCTATAGCTGATCCATCTGGACTATCGTGTGGGTTGGAGACATTAGCTTCATTTGACATTACTAAAATTCAACTAGCGTTAGATATACCATGCATAAATATTCTGCATTAATAATATATCTAAATGAATTATTCACATATTATGTCCAAAATTACTAAAAATATATAATCTCTCCAAATGCATAATCTGTCCAATTTTACTAAGAATTGGTCCATTTACCGCATGTTACAATACAAGTGAAGCATTAAAGTAGTACATAAACATAATAGATCACAAGAAACAAAATCTTGAAGCGATGTCTAAAATTCTTTTACATAGTAGGTAAAGCATTAAAGTAAATAAAATTAAGCAAAAATTATAAAAATCAGCTTTAGCTTTAACTAGAAGTCCTGAAGCAAATTCTTCAAATTGGGATTATCCATAAGAATAAACTGATACATTATAGGGACCTCAAGTTTGTCAACACTTGTTGTTAATCTCTTTGGTGCATGCAAAACAATAGACCAACCATTGTCTTCAAAATCCTTTGAGTAAAACACTTGAGATGCTTCAGATGCAAGAATGAATGGCTCATCGTCGATTATATCCTTACTCTTCAACTTACTTAAGTTTACCATCATTAAGTTCGATTCAGAATCAACTTTGAAACCATTTACCTTGTCCTCAACTCTCACCCAGTCACAGTAAAACATAACTGTTTTGAAAAATGTAAAATCCAACTCAAATATTCCAAGAACAATGCCAAAGTATGTTGTCTCCGCTTCCTTATAATTCATATCTTTTCCGCTTGACCTGAACTTTGTGATGGCCCTCATTGACACGCCACTATTTTTGGTTACCCGTGACTCATCATACTCACGTGTGCAAAATTCAAACACATTCACCTGATAGCTCTTATATGATTGTACATCATATAATGGCCCATTTGCTAGCCGCCAAAGTGCAGTATCAATCAATCCCATTCACCTGATAGCTCTTATATGATTTCATAAGATGATTATATATATATCTATATATACACGCACATGAATAAATGTAAAATTTTATTATGTAGTCGAATTAAAAGTGAACCTCCTTAATCAACCATGGGATAAAACCCTCGGTCTTTTCCTTCAATGTAGTCGCTCTTCGGTTACGCCCAAATGTGGATTCCCAATAAAGATCATATTTCCTACACCAATTCAATACCCACACTTAGGCAATCCTGCTTCCTGCACCAATTTACATAAGCGGTATTTTTCAATTAAAAAATCTCAAATCATATTGATATACTTACTTCTGCCATTCCTCCACTTCATCTGATTGGTGTAATACCCACTTACGTGCTTGTGCAAATTGTAATGGAGTTAACTTCACATTCTTCCCTTGTACTAAAGGACCCTCGCCTGCGCATTCATCATCTTCATCTTCATCAAGAAAATCTTCACGCGTATATTTGTGATTTCCTTCACTAGGGTTTGGCATGTACTCCATGCAATATAAGGTCGATTCTTCTACCATATATTTCTCTGCAATGCTCCCTTCAACATACCTCTTATTATTAGCATACTTCTTGTAATATTTCATCAACCTACGCATAAAAATATATCGATTACAAAAAAAATGTTTGTCGAAATAAAAAGGTTAAGCAAATCATTTATTATTTAATTACCTCTCATAAGGACACATCCACCTATATCTTATCGGCCCACAAATCAAAACTTCCTCTGCTAAGTGTATAACGAGGTGGACAGTAATAACAAAAAATCCAGGCGAAAAATATTTCTCCAAAACACACATAGCCTCAAACAATGCGTTCCTTGCCGACTCCAAAACAACCCTCTTGATCACTTTGGAACATAACACATTAAAAAAATGCTTAACCGTTGAATTGATATTCGCAAGTCCTTGTGTTTTGGATAAGCATTTTTAAGCAGCAACGGCAACAAATATTGCATAATTACATGATAGTCATGTTATTTGAGCCCCTTCAATCCAAGTGGTTGTAAACTCACACAATTACTCAAGTTAGAAGAAAAATCTCTTGGAACTTTTAGCTCCTTTAAAGTACAAAAAAACCATTATTTTTCTTTTTTGTTTAGAGTGAATGCAGCCTTTGGTTTCACAGTTTTTCCTGAACTTTCGTCTGTTTCTATCCACATCTTCTTCTTGATCCTCATGGTATCTTTACGGGCATTTTCGGTATCTTTCGTTCTATCTTTAATGTCTAGAATGGTTGACAAAAGATGATCGGTGACGTTCTTCTCAATGTGCATAACATCTAGATTATGACGAACACTATGCTCTTTCCAATAGGGAAAATCAAATAAAATAGACCTTCGATACCATGGAGTGGTAACATCACTAGCCACATTCTTATCCCCTTTACGTTTTCTTTTTATTCCCGAAATTTGTTTACCAATTCTCATCTTGATGCATAACACCTTCTTCTCAACCTCCGAACCAGATAACCTTCGTGGAGCTTTACGATGTTCAACCTTGTTTTTGAAATTATATTTTTCCTCCCTAAGCTTGTGATCACGAGGAAGGAATCTTCTATGACCACGATAACAAATTTTCCTACTACTCGTAAGTCGTTCAGATTCAACTTCTTCCGCACAAACTGGGCACCCCTTATAACCATGAACCGTGCAACCCGATAAAGTTCTATATGCAGGAAAATCATGGACAGCCCACAACAACATCGCTCTCAAAGAAAAATTAGTTTTCGTATATGAGTCGTACGCCATTACACCTTGAAACCATAATTCCTTTAACTCATCTAACAAGGGGGCCAAGTAAATGTCAATGTCTTTGCTCGGAGCATTCGGCCCGGATATTAAAATTGACATCATTGAAAACTCCCTTTTGATGCTTAAAGACGGTCCCATATTAAGAGGAGTAACAATCATAGGCCAACAACTGTAACTAGAGCTGAGATTCCCGTATGGATTAAAACCATCAGTGGCTATACTAAGATGAACATTACGTTTTTCAGCCGCAAAGTCTGGCCACATCACATCAGCAGATTTCCATATAGACGAATCAACAGGATGACGCATGATATTTGTGCTACACTGCATCCTAGCATGCCAAGTCATCTCATTTGCAATCCATGGTATGGTAAATAATCTCTTCAACCTTGGAATCAGTGGTAAATGTCTAACTGTCTTCAGAGATACTTTACCCTCCCCATTTATTCCCAACCTATACCTGGGTAGGTTGCATACTGGACATTTTACCTTCATTGCATGTTCTTTTATATATAAAATACAATCATTTTGGCATGCATGAATTATATTATAATCCAAACCAACTTCTTTGATTATCTTCTTCATAGCTAGATACTTGGACGGTATTGTATTTCTGTTCGGCAAAAACTCTTTAAACACCCCCAAAATTTCCGTAACACTATTATCTGACAAACCATACCTTATCTTAACATTATTCAATTTGATAAGAAAATATAGTGTCGTATGTATCTCGGGACTTGACGGGTACAACGGTTCACTTGCCTTGCCATGTAACTTTTCATATTTTAACTCCTAATTAGTCTCGTCACGATTGTCACCTCCCCCCATTCTAACATGCTCACTTGATAAATGATCTACTTCACGCTTAAACATTTCGAATGCGTTGTAAACGAGCTCTTCCATTCTTGGATTTTCGAGGACAGGGTCATTGCATTCAACACTTTCAGTGGATTCTTTTTCTTTTCTTTTAACGACTTCCTTTTCACCCTGAAAATGCCAAAACGTGTATGACTTGGATATACCATAACGAAGCAAATGAAAATGGACATCTTCAAGCTCCAACAACTTTCCATTTTCACATTTTATGCATGGGCATGAAAATAAGGTTTCTCCGCCACGGTTATTCTTTACAAAATCAATGAACGTAGCAACCCCATTAATGTATTTTGCACTTCCTCTTTCACGTTCCTTCATCCATTCTTTACTAACTTCCGATGACATTCTGTATGTTGAGATATGTTAGTAAAAAATTAATATATACTATTTAATATCTAAGGGTCAGGCAACAAGTAAAGAAATAGTCTATTGTTCACAATCTTTGATTAATGTTTAATGGAGTAAAAAGGTGATTACAAGTGGATTTTTCAAGCAAACATGAACTAGTTTACAACTTAATAGTCACTCAATCCGACAACCCCTATTTTTGTACAAATTTTTTTATCAACATATATAACATGATGTTAAAATCTCAAATAATAGAATTTATAACCAAATGAAGTATAAATTAAATATTTTTATGGTTGAAACCATAAATAATCTTCTCTATATTCGAAAGATAACATAAATACACCCAACCTTAAACCCAAACACGTCAAACCCCAACTCAACATTACTTCTTGGTTCAAAGAAAGAAAAGAAAACCAAATTTTAGTTTCAAGCGATGCTTTTCCTGTACAGAGAGTTTGTATCACCATGTACATATTGAAGGTTTACCTTGTCAATGACGGACTCTCCAAGTTTTTTTAATAATTTTTTTAAAATGTGGTTGACAGACCCAAATCTCTTTACAATTATTCAAAACCCAGATTTGGCAGACTCAAATCATTAATTTAACTACTAATTCCCACTTGGGGTGAAAATCACAAATTAGATAGTAATTAATTACACACACGCACCATTATTCCAAACTATTAATCATGTATGAATAATACGCACCAAATATTTAACAGACAGATATCAAATTAGACATACGCACCAAATAGAATAATACGCACCAAATAAAACATACGCACCAAATATTTAACAGAATAAGACATATGCACCAAATAAAACCCTAAATCGTATCTTTAACAGAATAATACGCACCAAATAAAATAGACGCACCAAATATTTAACAGAGTAAGACATACGCACCGAATAAAACCCTAAATCGTATCTTTAACCCTAAACCTTAAATCGTTGAAAGATGATTGCATACAACCCTAAGCGAAGGCTATGGGTTTGTTAAAATTAACTAACGTTGATTTGTTAACAGAATAATGTTGATTTCTTAAAACAGGGCAAACCTTCAATATACAGATTTGTTAAAACAGGTTAAACCTTCAATACTCACCAATAATGATAGCATATTTGTTAACAATAGGGCAAACCTTCAATACGCACCAAATAAAACAGGGCAAAAAGAATACATTCAATAATAATACCTATATCGCATGAAACATCTGAAATACAATCAATAATATTTTTTGGAGAAGAAAAATTATACAGATTTCGCACGAAGAAAAATATTGCACGAAGAAAAACATCTGAAACATTCAATAATAATACCTATTTCGCAAGAAGAAAAACATTCAATAATAATACCTATATCGCATGAAACAACCAAATCGCACAAAATAATGAAACCACCAAATCGCCCAAATCGCATAAAAATTTTGGAGAAGAAAATTTTTGGAGAAGACATATGCACCTTCGCCTAAACTTTGGAAAGGGACACGAAACACGAAAGTTTGGAGCGGGACACGAAACACGAAAGTTTGGAGCGGGACACGAAACACGAAAGTTTGGAGGGTTTGGAGGGAAGGTTTGGACTAATTTTTTTTAGTGAGGAGATTTGGACTGATTTTTTTTTAGTATGCAACCCTTTTGGGTTATCCCACTTAAATTAAGTAACTATCACAAATTTTACAACGGTTTTGAACACTTATAAATTTTGTAAGTGTCCAAAACCGTTGTAAATTATGTAAGTGTTTTAAACACTTACAAATTAAAAAATCTATTAGTTGCTAAATAGCCATTATGGTATAGTGTGCGAGAACATATGATTCCAATATAAATATATAGGAAATAATAATATCACGCAATGGTGTAAATTGCAACAAACTCAGTATGGCAACAAAGGTACAAATAATGATCAATTAATACCAATTTTGAGGCAAAAATGTTACCAACTTCAATACAAAATGAAGCATGAGATATCAATATAACCAAATAACAAGCGATTCTAATATGAACATACAGCATGGCAATTTGATTCAAATAGAAAGCACATGGGAAATAATGATTAAATGCAAACATAAAGACACAAAACAAAACGATACCATATGTATAGATATGAAAATGATACCAATGAAACATGGGCACACACAACATGACACAAAACACATAATCTTTACATATTCCCATAGTATCGATGTATCACAATAAACATGTAGAATGGAGTGAAGGGGTGTGAAATAGAGACAAGTGAATTATGACCCAATCACTCAAAAATGTTCAAGAAGTTCTATTTGACGGTATTAACTTTATCAAATAAAGATTTAACCTTATAGTGACAAATACAGTGAACTCATAATGGACACACAGCACAATGAAGACTAGCCTAAAAAATATTAATGATTCTTAAATGAATAGCAACAAACATGAGATAACTAGAACTTATAGTGCAAACTCATTGATCTTTAACTTATAACACCCTTAAAATTATAGATATATCATTTTTTCATTCTCATTCTTAATATACCAAGTTAATTAAAGAATCAATGAAAAAACATTAGCCTTGGAAATATTTTATTTTCTCTTGCCTCTTAATTTTTAGGATTTTGCCAATGGTGTCCTTTAACACAAGGAAGATTTCTCCCTTCTTAGCCCTTTTCCATGAACATTCATGTTTTCAATAAAAGTACAAACTCAAGGGAAATGGTTCTTACATGCACAAATTCCCCAATCAAAAATATATGTATATGAAAAGATTGTTGGGAGAACATCTCATTTAGCTCATTTAACATATGATGTTAAATTCAAAAGATCTCGTGTATGTATGTGAAAAGGCATATGAAAAGTAAACCCACTAACCACGCGTAACACCTCGTAATTTTAATGATTTTTATATTGGGATTAATTGGGATTTATTAAATTAAATTGAGTAATTAATCCGGATTAAAATAAATATTACTTAACGAGAAAGGGGTTAGTATTTATTTGTAATGAATATTACTTTGTGAATAAGTAATAAATTGATAAGAAAGTATTATGTTTGTCGTGAGTGAGAGATAAGGCAGTTACGGTAAATTTAGTCAGGATGCGCGTGGCAGTTGTGTCGGGACTTAATTTTGGGAAATAAAAGGTAATTTCATATTAGACAATTCAAATGGTCATTTTGAGTGAACTAGTGTGTTCGGAATGATCGAAATATTTAGAAAAGTGTACTCAGGGATTTAGTTTGGATCCCGAAGCATTTTTAGGTCAAACCGGCACCCCAAAGGGGTATTTTTGTCTTTTAAATTTTGGGGGAAAATATACCTATGAATTTTATAAGTGTATATCAGATTATATGTTGAGTAAGTTAGGGTCATCAGTTACCAAACCAAAGAGGGGCTAAATGAGGAGGAAGGAAAGGGTTTTCTAGGAGACTTTAAGGCTTCTCCACCATTCTTGCACCACCACCACCACCGTTGGGTAGATCGGAAGGAGAGAAATGTCACCCAACCACTAATCTACAGAGATATAAGTGTATACTTGTTGATATGGTGTTTGAGACCTTTGGTTGGGAGTTTGGGATATAGTAATGGTGGTTTAGATGATTAAAAATGATGAAATCCCGTAACAGTTAAAGGAAGAAGATGATACATGTTACAACAAATTGATTCGGCTCCTTGGCCGAATCGATTCGGTTTCCCAGATTTACACAGTTTTTTCCTTTTTTTACTTAGAACTCATGGGAAATGATTGGGTTGACCTTTGAAGTAGTTGTAAATCCTAATGAGAGATATTCTAATTTTAAGTATGCAAATGTTGGGATTGAGAATTGTTACACAAAGAGAACTTAAGGCAAAAATCAATTAGGTAATGTGGTAATCAAACCTAATTCGGATAATTACATCGTTTCACGAACAATTTAAAGGAACGTATGATCATACCAGTAGGTCGTGAGTGATATATTTACTGAAATTACTCGTGGGACAATCGATAACCTTTCGAGTATTGGGAAACAATCGGGATTATACAGTGAGAAGTATGATGGTAAAGTAAAGATACGTAGAATATTCGAGAGTACTATACTACGTACGGGATATCTGAGATTGGTTATGTGTATACCTATACTAAATATATGGGTATATATGGATGGTGTGAATACCTACTATTTGATATATATTGTGTAAACATACCTAGGCTACTTGTTATCACGGGAGGTTTCGTGTCGGGGACAGTCTTATTCTGATGATCCCATTGGGGGGATATTGACTTGTACCTCAGTACATAGAACTTAAAAATTGAGTGCCACTTATGTGAATAAGGGTGTGACCGGTCATTTGAGTACGTTAGGTATGTGCGTATCCCAAAGGCTTAAAACAATGTCCGCCTCCAATATATGTGATTTGATTAATGGTTTGAGGGAGATGATCGGAACTTGATGGTCCCTAAATATTAAAAAACAAACATTTGCTTGAGCGGAATTAAGTTAAGGATGAATGCAAACCAGTTTTCTTTTTTTTTATGAAAAACTCTTTTTCAATTTTATCAAACCAAGTTGTGACACAAATTAACTTAACCAGATTTTATCTTGCTTAATCCTAAGCATGAAACTAGTGATTAAATCAAGTAAAATAAAGTAAAGCAATACTCACAATGCCGATGTATAAGGAAAAACCCAATCGGGAAAAAACCTCGGATGGCCCAGGCTAGACAATCACTATGACAATGGAATTACAAACACAGACAGTATTCTTATACAACGACTCGATCCCCACGAGACTTGATGCTCCTCCGATATTCTACCAATCTTCACAGTGCCCACGTAGAAAGTAACCTTCTTCTACGATACCCATCCACAACACTCACCTCCACGAGTGTCTCGGTGTCCACCGATATGGCCTGTATCATCTACGATGTAGAAACCGGTATCCGTCGAATCTTCACCGCAAAACCCAACATTGTTCACAACAAATATCACATAAACATATGGTAATGAGATCTCGGATCTTTGTAAACTCTAAGGATGTGTTTAAGCCTTTAAAACCTTAGAAAACATGTGCAAACGGGTTTCTATATCGTAAACTATTTTTCCAAAATGCACGCACTTTGAGCAAACAGAACACCTTTATTTATAATAAATTAAGGTGGTGTCAGAGTCTCGTTCGAGCGACATCTCTTGTCGTTTGAACGACGTCGTTAGATAGAGTTATAATTAAACCATTTTAAAATTAGTGTTTTTATTAAAACCAACTCTTATCCAATTAGCATTCGTCCTTATTTGAAATAAACGAAGTGTAAACATTTAAACCTCTTTTAAAAAACATTTTAAAAACATTTTCTTTTAAAAATAACAACCTTATTTTTGCAAAATAAAATTTCGAGTTTCATTATCATTACGCATTCATACCTGAGTGATCTCGGAAAGCAATTAAACCTTGAAGACGATAAATTGCACCAATTAAACTTCGACATGATTTATTCCTTTTAGTTTTGTCGCAACGTCTTCAATTAATCTTTGACAGGTCATAGTCTCGTAATGATCGGACAATAAAATTCGACCTATGACTCAAACGTGTTTTGTTCCGAGAATAAGTCAAAACTACATTAAGACTCAATTGTAAATTTGGTCCTTACAGAACCGACATCCTCATTTTGTATGTGATGTTCTGGGACTTGATAGCAGAGTATGCCATCACCGCAGATCTCCACCTAGGGGTATTATGTGCGTATATATAATAAAAGTGATGAAAATATTTATATACGATTGATTATTTCTACTACGAGTGTACTAGTAGATAAGATATATAGTGATATCTAAATTACTCACGTATTAGAACTTAAGCATTAACTGGTAATCCCTTAATTAATTTAAAGAATTGAAAAATGCAATATTGTATTATATTGGCAATACGGGTGGGACCATAACTTATTACATGAGAGAAGAGATGTAAGTCAAACTAGTTAGGCGGGTACCATAACTAGGAGGGTTATAGTAGTATTTTAAGCATGCACAATAGCTGAGAGGTAAGGATATCAAGTGAGCGCACACAGAGTTAATATGTATATAATATCTTATCTTGTCGCATTTTAAGTACTTTCTAAACTTTTTTAACTATTTTACTTAGGCTCTGACCCATTTCTAATCCATTTTAGGTGCATAGCCACAGGGATGCAAGGCATATGAGTTCCTTTATTTGACATGATGCATCTACTGTGGAAGTTGCAGAGCCTTACTAGTAGACACCTCCACTCTTATTCAATTCTTATTTATCTCTTTTTATCTCGGTCGGGCATGTCACCCATTCCTAGTTGGACATTATTTACAGAGATATTGTATTTTTAGTTATTTCAAGTATTTGATGTAGATTTTACTAATGGATGATTGTATTGGAATTTTATCTGAAGTGTTATTCGAGACTCAATTATTCGTTTATGTCTTTATTTCATCAATCATTATTATGTGCATGGAATGGTGAATGTGATGTATTTATTTTATATTAATTACATGTTAATAAAAAGAACTAAAATTTTTACACTGGACATTAGGGTATCAGTAATTAATTGGATTTAGACAGTGATGCTGAGAATAAAACCATTAATGATTCTTGTTTAATTTAATAATGGACTGATCACCCAGGATTAGAATAGGCGGGGTTTCACAACAAGCAATTTTCAAACTACTATGTTAAAGCATGATTAAGAGCAATCTAAGCATTGAAAATCATAATTAAATGTCCTATACATGTGGAAACATGTAAGGAAGTGGACTCAAACACATCGATATGCCACACAAAAATGTATAAAACCAAACTACACATAAATAAAAATATTTTTCAGTTTTTAATAATTTTTCAAAAGACTTAAAGGACGCACAAAATCTTTTTGTATTTTTCAATAAGACCCAATAAATTAATAATCAAAATACAAAAGGCTCAAACAATATACAAATAGTAAGCATATACAATATGAATATCAAAAGTTAATGTATGTAAACATACGAACACAATCAACCATTATATTTACCATGAGAAGTTCCATGTGCAAGAATTCGATAATCAACATGTCTATCATGTAAAGCCTCAAAATTTGATTTTCTAACCCATGTAGGTGTGATATTATGCTCACTGGTTTTGGAAACCTCGATGACTCTAGACTTAGACTTTCTAGGACCATCTCTAAGATCAAAGTAAAAATGCCAAGGTGACCTCTCCAACCACAATGTGTACACATGTAGACATAAGGAATGTTACACTTTGGTTGACCTTTTCTAATGTTCCTAGCAATGGTTGAATCTATCATAAGCTTGGTTTTGGATTTAATAGTGGAAGCATTTGGAATATTCAAGCCTTTACCACAATTGTCATATTTGATTTGTACGGTGCCTAATAATTTATCCAACTATTTCGACCTAAACTTCAAATAAAATATGACATTACTTAAATCTCTCAATATATCTTTTAATTCCACAATCCTATACTTGAGACTCATCAAAATTTAGAGAATCCTTCTTCAAAACCTCCATTAATCCCCGAAGGCTACCTAACTCCCCCTCAACAAATGCGATATTTTCTCTAATAGTCTTTCCACATGCCTTAAGATCATTAATCAATGTACTCTAATCATTACCAATGATATGTTAATTCAAACTAGCTTTTAACTTCAATTTAGCTTTTTTCACTTTCATCGTTTCAGCATAAAACTCACGAAAGGCAAATTAAAGTTCACTATCCTCCTCTTATTCCTCATTTCCACTCTCTCCACCATCACTCATTGGGGAATCATAAATAATGTCCTTAGAAGTGTGATGCTTAGAATTATCTACATTGGATTGTTTTTCATCAAGTCTTACATGACTATCCATGAATGCGGTGTAATTGTGCTCAATGAGGGAATTTGATTCCTCTTCCAAATCACTATCACTAAAGGTGGTATTGTACACTTTCGATTTCTTGGCTTCCTTCCTTAGTTTAGTGGGACATTAAAATGCCCTATGGCCATAACCCTTACACCCAAAGCATCAATTATACTCATCCCTCTTGAAATTATCATTAACAAATTTAAGAAATTTTACAGCCTTGTTAAAGTTTCTTTTTTCAAACTTCTTTTCATCTTTCAATTGTTTCAAACTTGAAAAGTTTTTAAAATTTATAGCAAACATGTCCATATCATTATAATCGATTTTAGACTCATCATTCGAAATAAGTGTTTCCTCCTTTCAAGCTTTTAAAGCAATTCCCTTATCTTTTCTCATTTTTTAGAGAAAAACATGCCAAACTTAAAAGTTAGAAGATCACTTACAAGCTCTTCAAGTTTTGTAGAGTCCAAAATACCCAAGGAATTCAAAAATGCCATTTTTGAATTAAATCTTATAGGTTAAGGACCTTAAGATTTTCTTAACTGCATGGAATCTGGGTATTCTCTCTCCTAAATTAAACAGTGAGTTCATAATATCGGACAATCTAGTGTAGAACTCGTTAAATGATTCAATACCCTCCATCCTAATTGTTTTAAACTGAGTGGTAAGGTTTTAGAGTTTTGAAGCCTTAACTACACTAGTACCCTCATGAGTGAGTTTGAGTATGTCCTAGACCTCTTTATACATTTCGCATACCGTAATATGACAAAACTCCTCTAGTGTGACCGCACATAACAAAGCATTTAGGACTCATCCTCAATCAAAGTTTCAACGAGTTTGGGAATCCTACAAACACCTACTAAGGATGTGGGTGGGGACCAACCCTTAACTACCGCCTTATATACTCTTTCATCTAGTGACTAAAGTGTCGATAAACAAAGGTGGCCTAGAAAATAGTTGAACCTCTATATAAGAACTAAAATTCATGCCTAAACATGGATCTAACATAACAACTTAGTGTTCTAGCTCTGATACCAATTTGAAATTGCGACTATACAGAATGGTCTAAACCCAAGCCAATTTTTATTTTTTTCAAATTAAATATGAAAGTTAAATAGAAATAAACTTTAGCACCAATTTTAAACGAAAGTTGTGTAAACAAGTTTTAGCCAATTTTATTTTATCCTAAAACATGCATCTAGGTTATAGAAAAATAAACTAAAATAAGTAATCACACAATGCCTGATGTATAAGGAAACCCCACAATGGGAAAAACCTCAGACAGTCCAGCCACGTAACTTAACTATGTATGGAATTACAAATGACACGACAGTAAACTTACAGCATAGAATCGCTCTTCATTCCTCAGCCTCGGCAAGGTGACATGCAGGAGCCCACATGTGCAACTCCCAAAATATTTGAGTCCACATATGCCTCGATATCCACCGAACAACTTCGCAACCATCTACAGATCAAATAACAGACTCCACCACTTTTAACAACAACACCACACCACAAAATCCACCGTGTGTAAACAGCAAATACACAGTCAACTGTATGAAACGATACTCAATAAGATGAAGAAAATAAATCAAAGGATCCCAAAATAGGATCTCAAAGTATAATATGATAAACATTTGGATCCTAAATGACTTGGGTGTTAACTACGGCTTTGAAGAGATTTTTGATAGAATTTGGGAACTTTAAATATAGTTTTTGTCTCAAATAAAAACGCCTCTCCCCACACTTATTTATAGGAGCATTTACAAAAACTAGATTAGGATGAAACACCTTGAAGAAAATCTCAAAATCTTGAAAAATAAGCCAACTCATTTGAACGACTTTGAACCCCATTTGGTCAAATTATAGGATCTCATTCGAACCAATATCCAATGAGATATCAAACGAGATTCCAATAAAGGCAAAAGTTAGGTCGTTCGAAGTTCGTTGGAACTTATTCTAATAAAGCACCTTATCTCCTTCAAATGACATACCCAATGTTGTTCTAACAACCTTGCAAAAAAAATATTTTTCTACTAAAAAATATTAAAAAGGATAATTTATTTTAAATAATTTTAGAAAAACCTAACACCCAAATATAAAATCTCCAAGGATTAAAATATTTTTGCATTCATACGTGAGAGATCCTCGAAATTTGAAGACAAAATTGAGCTTGAAACACAGCACGATGGTGTAAATCTTCTAATTTAGACACTACATATTCAAGAAAACACATCATAGGCTTGAAAGATCAACATACTCAAGTCCTAACCTATGACTCAAAGAACTTTATCCAAATCGGAATAATCCAAAATATACAAATTGACCCTATTATCAATTTTTCCTTACCATATTAAGGACTGTTATGCCCTCCCAAGGAATGACTTGTTTGTGGATCTTATAATGGGACACGAGATGATATAATTCATGGAATCATACTCTGGTACAATCAAATAAGGATGCACCTCCCTAATGAATAAAATAAATCATTCATTACCGATCGTGGAATGTATAACTATAAGGTTATGCCTTTAGGGATAAAACTTTCAGAACCACTTACCAATATTTTATTAGTGCAATGTTCAGGAAGTTAATGGAGGTGTATGCATGGTGGTCAAAAGTAAAAAAAAATTAAGGGCCTATTAATGATCTTGAGGAGATATTATAGCCAAGTCCCCACTCCTCACTAAACCTATCACAGGCGAAGAGTGATATCTTTACTCGGTGATTTCATCTCCAGCCATCAGCTCAACGCTCATTAGAGATGACAATAGTATTCAACAATCAGTATACTATATGATTAGAGCATTCAAAGGATCAGAATCCATATATCCAAAAATTGAAAAGTTATAATTTTCACTCATATTTATTTTCCCTAAAATTGAGACCAAACTTCCAAGGACACACTATAATCATTTGCATCGACCATCCCCTCAGGCGAGTTCTGTATAGACCAAAGGTCTTCAATCTACTAATACAGTTGTCGTTAGAAATGGGAGAATTTGGCATCCATTACAAACTATGGGTAACCCTCAAAGGGTAGGCTATTTTGGACTTTCGGGCTGAGTTCACCAACTTAGGAGATGACTAGTCAATTCAAAAACTAAATGTTTAATGGCGAGTTTGGATTATTTATGTAGATGGATCCTCCAACAAGTTTGTTATTAGAGTGGGAATTATCATTGACACACTGCATGGATCAAACGTGGAATACACCTCGATATTCAACTTCCAATCATCAAATAATAAATCTAAGTACAAGGCTCTAATCGTTGAAGTATAATTGGGACTCTCCCTCAAAGTTGACCAAATCAAATTCTACAATTACTTACGGGTTGTCATTAGTCAGGTTCTGGGAGAATATGAAGCTAAAGGAAATAATATTTGTCCTACCTCAAGAGATTTTAAGAGTTAGCAAGTCTTTTAAAGGAATTCATGATCAACCACGTTCATAAAAAAATAAGAAGGCCAATCACCTGGCCAAGTTGGCATCATCGGATGAAGGAAAATCCCTTGTTAAATTCTTAAACCAACCTTTTGGGGGTTTATTCTTAAACCATGTGTAAATAATTTTATTATTGATTAATAATGGATTTTTTTATTCGTTTTGAAATGAGAATCAAGTTTGTGAGAATGCTTTATATTTTTTTAAATATATTGTTTCATATAAATGTCAGTCGATGGAGCTTAGTAAAAAATCCAGTGAGTTGACTTTGGGATGATCATAAGGAGATTGGAATTTCAATTCTATCACTATTGAAAAGTTCACAACCTATATAGGAAGTTGACATACTATTTGAACGGTTGCGATATAATCCTAATAGTTTATCTCTAATTACGGGAACCTGTATGATGGTTCGTGAAGAAGTGTAATATTTACGTGAGTAAAATACCTACAACAAAGATAGAGGGGGTCAATAGGTTTGAATACATATTATGACCAATTTTTTATTTCAAATAATTTTTCTTGCACATTCAAGATACTCAACACAAGTTTTACCAAATTGATTATTCAATGACTTGATTAACTCACACAACAATGTAATCAGGTGAATCTAGATGAACAAAACTAAATCTAAAAAGCCTAAGTCAATCTTATCTAATTCACTATATTAAAATTACATCTAAGTGATGTGTGTGATCAAATGTGTGCATATTAATAGCGATAATTCATAAACAATCACAAGACAAGAATTATGAGGAAAAACCCCTCACACGGGGGTAAAAAACCTCGATACACTACAATTCTCATTTCTATCTAAAAAGAAATTTTACAAAAGATAAGAAGGTAACTCTCACATAATCTTTGTCATTTAGCTACATGTGAACCTTTAAACATCCCCCATAGTCAATGAGAAACCATCGCAACATCCATGCCATGAAAGAAGAAGTTCATTCTTTTCCTTGAAAGTCTCATCACACTCCAAATTCTCCAATAACTCGGAATGTCTCAAATTTTATATCTGGGAGTGGATAATCATTAAAATTTCAAAATAGAATTATGAATTCTAATAGGCTATGTGAATCTAAATCAAAACACTCCCAATTCTCACTGAAAAGCATAGACCTAAGTTTTATCAATTTTGGACACTGTTAGCTTGATATGAGAATAAGCCAACTAATATTAATACCAAAATTAAAATTTCAATCTCACCCTTCGAATATCCAGTGGAAAAAAACCCTAAAGCCTAAAATAATCTTATTACTCTTACAAGACTCAAACCTCACTAGCCATATAGTGAGAGCAGTAAGAACATAATGTACAAAAATCCATAAGACCAATGATGAAGCAAAACTCAACTCTGAACTAGGCCTGTAAATAGGTCAGGTCTGGATCGGGTCTACCTATATCCATACCGATCTGGATATTTTTTAGTGAGCCAGATCTTACCCGATTACCCATCATGTCTCAAAAAATCTATCTATGCCTGGACCCGTTAAGGACCCAAGAACCCGACCCATTACTGAACTGAATACCTGAATATCTAAGATTAAAAAATGGACCAAAAAATATAATTTAAACAAAATATTGCTTATCTTTCATGTTTAGCCCAAAATATGTATATATACTGACTTATATATATACACACATATAAACCAATATATATATATATATATTGTGAGTGAAATTATTGTGATAATAGGAAATCTAAAAAGAAATATCACGATGGGAAAATAAATGATCACACATAACACCAAAGATACGTGGTTCGAAAACTTTCCTACATCCACGAAGAGGTCATTGTATTCTTATTAGAGTCTCTCAAATAATCGAAGTTACATCTCTTTGCCATGGGTCAGGGTTTACATTTTATAGTTGCATAAATAAGTAATTGAATTATGTAGATAACTCATAGGTTTCTCGAATATCTCCTTCGAGATTGTTGGTAACCGATTCGAGATCTCCAATCATTTAAGCACTCATCAAATACATAGATATAAAATAACTATTTTCAGTTGAGTCGGGGAGTCCATTCTGCGTAGTGTCTTAGCCAGATAAAGTATTCGGCTTGAATTAAATAAGCCCCCACAATTTCCCAAATAATCTTTGGGCTATGATATTGGGCCAACATATTTTAAGTGGGTTTAAGTCCCAAGGCCTTGAACTATTTTAAAATCGGCTTGGCATTCTTTAATAATATTTGAGAACTCTCGAGGGTATGCTCATTCGGGTAGATTTGGAAGTAACATGGATGGCAAACTTATGATATCCTTAAAAGGACAAGGGTGCTCTAGTCCGATCAGAGATATAAAGCACCAAAATCCTCTTGGGGAACCGTTCCTCATCATTTTTACACAAAGTTCAAACGAAGTTCAATAACCATCATTTCAAATGTTTCTTCTCCACGAAGTCATCATATTTCCTCTCTCTAGCCCATCATATTTCCAGAGCTTTCTTTGATCATGTAAGGGCATATTTTCCATCTTATCCCTAGTTCCTAGTTTACATCGTGTATGGCGTATCCCGTTACATCCGTCAAGACAATTCACGTTCATAAGCGCAAGTAAACATATCCAAATATTACCCATCTTCAATATCTATATGACATGAGGTATACTTTGGTATGGATTTAGTTTTGAGTTACTTAAATTTTTTACTAAGTGTTGGGTCACTTTTTATAAACTTATTTTTATCAAAATGAGGCATTTTTCAAACTTAAAATGTGTCATGAGATACCTATATAAGGCGAAACTCTAAAAACTCCTTTAAGTCGGTCAAATGATATTAGCGTATCGTTCGAAGGGTCGTTTTAATCCCAAGATCTCATATAGATCAAACGAGAGCGTATTGTTTTGTTTTTTCATGGTCATTTGATAGGTCGTTGGAAGCAGCATCTAACGACATCCCTATGTCATTTTAACAACCTAGAGATCTTGTTCTAATGAGATTCCACCACCTCAAAAAAATCCTATAAAACCTATTTTGTGAAGATTTTTTATTGAGACTTTTTATTTACGCAATCTGCAGAACAACTGCAATTAAGTCTTCACTTTTTAGGGAAAAAACACTTTTTAGATTCACCAAAACAATCCCATATACTTTCGTGAATCTTATTTGGAACCCAAACACTTCTGTCACGAAGTTTATTCTTGTGAAGTGTTGTATCTACTGTTGAACTTGAGGATACTCGAGGGTATTCACTACTAAAGGAGGAACTGCGGTTCTTGTGATTCTTAAGGGAGTCATCGTTGGTTCAAGGCTACGGTCTTCTTGGGTTATTCCGGGAATTCATTGAAAATTTCTCTATTGTGTTTTAAGTTCCAATTTTCAAACATTAATGAAATAAAGGCTTTGTCCTACGAGAATTTTTCCTGAAATTATTTGTTTCCAAGCTCATATGATTTATTGCGTTCAATCACATGGATTCATGTTTAGGGTTTATTGAAATTGGAATATTAGTTTGTTTGAGATTGACATCTAGTTAAATAAGTTAAATCTATTGAAATATTTCAAAATCTCAAATTAGTATCACATCTGCTTTATAAATTGGTATCAGAGATTTTAGGGTTTCCTTGAAGTAACCTTCTTATATGATGCTCATCCACAACACACGCCTCCACGAGTGTCTCGGTGGCCACCGATATGGCCTGTATCGTCTACGATGTAGAAACCGGTATCCGTCGAATCCTCACCACAAAATCCATCAATGTTCAAGTGTTGAACAAATCCAACTTAGTGCAACAAAGGTCATATAAACATATGGTAATGATAACTCGGATATTTGTAAACTCTAAGGATGTGTTTAAGCCTTTAAAACCTTAGAAAATATGTGCAAACAAGTTTTTGGATCGTAAACTGTTTTTCCAGAATGCACGCACTTCAAGGAAACAGAACACCTTTATTCATAATATATTAAGGCGGTGTCAGAGTCTCGTTCGAACGAAACTCTATGTTGTTTGAACGACATGAGTTCTTGTTCGAGCGACATCTCTTGTCATTTGAACGACGTCGTTAGATAGAGTTCTAATTAAACCATTTTAAAATCAAAGTTTTGATTAAATACAACTCTTATCCAATTCTCATACGTCCTTATCTGACATAAACGAAGTGTAAACATTTAAACCTCTTTTAAAAAACATTTTAAAAATACTTTCTTTTAAAAATAACCTCCTTATTTTTACAAAATAAAATTCCAAGTTTCATTATCATTACGCATTCATATCTGAGTGATCTTGGAAAGAAATTAAACCTTAAAGACGATAAATTGCACCAATTAAACTTCAGCATAATTTATTCCTTTTAGCTTTGTCGCAACATCTTCAATTAATCTTTGACGGGTCATAGTCTCGTAGTGATCAGACAATAAAATTCTACCTATGACTCAAACGTGTTTTGTTCCGAGAATAAGCCAAAACTACATTAAGACTCAATTGGAAATTTGGTCCTTACAAATCTCCCCCTTTGACTATTCCGGGACAAAACCAACAGTGAAATGCCTAAGCCGGGCCGTCAAGCCGTGTGATGCCTAAAACCCAACCTATAAACCTAAAAACAAAATTACATTATCAGTAAAGCATAAGATTCTTCAATAATGATCCGGCAAGCGTGAAACTATCTCTGAATGTCTGAATGTGATGTAGACTTGAAATCTCGAATACCTTTTTGCATACCTACACACACGAAACAGACAAATACCAAGGGAAGTATGGAGGAACAAATGATATAAATCAATAGGAAATATCAATGTGAGTAAACATGATACCAATATGTAAACATGATATAAACATGATACCAGTATGAAACAAAACTCACAAAAAACTCCCCCTACATCAAACACATCTCTCTCTCCCTTTTTGTCTTGAATAGACAATCCGGTGAAAAGATAAAACAAATCTAGCATTCTATACCAATGTGATACCAATTTGAATGAATTAACAGTGAAGCACAACTAGATAAATAATTAACCACACAATTGAATCATCAAACTAAGCAGGTGTGATGAACGAATCAATGCAGCAAGAAATATAAGCAAATCATAGTAAGCTACATAAATAGAGACCCAGTACCAAAATATGAACCAATTTACAACAGGGTAGTGAAATAGAAAGACAACCAGCTAAAAGTCAAACTAGATAAAGCAAGTTATCATTCGAACGAGCCACGGATGTCGTTAGAATGAACTAAGAAATCTCGCAAACAAAACAGTATGTAGTTGTAACAAACATACTCTAAACTTCACAGAATCCTCAGAATTTAAAACAGTGTTGCCCAGTTGAAAAATTTTAGGAAAAATAAAACTGGAAGGGGCTCAAAACTGTGAAACAGCGGCAAAACTAAGATAACTAAACAAATATGAGTAACATGCTAACATAGTATCGATGTGCCTAAAGATGAACATGGAATGTATGGGCGTGAACTACAATAAATGAATCACAATTCCAACACATCGAAACGATCACGAAGCTCTAATCAATAATAATCTATCATCAAACTTTAGTATAGACATATGTGATAATTAAAGTGTGAGTTTAATTAACTAAACAAATATCATTCACATGAATTCGGAATATTGACGATTCTACAAATAATAGCGTCATGACACAAATTTTCAACTTTTAGGATCCTTTGTGCAAACCCGTTTAAAAATTCTAATCCATCCAAAATCCCTCAAATATATATCATATTTTCTTTTGAATGAACTAAATTAATTTGGCCCATTTTTGGCATATGATTCTTTTTATTCCCATTTCATTTTTTCGGGGCTCTTTTAAACGGTGGCTTTCACGACGGGTCAATTTTGCACTCTCGCAACCCTTTCCCATACACTCATCATATTTTCAATTTAATCCTCATGGGTAAACGATTATTACATGTACACTCCCTTCTTAAGTCTACTTACGCATAGATGACAAGATTGTGATAAGAACGTCTCACCAAACTCAAATATGCAAGATTAGTCAAACATCCATATAAAGTCGTGCATGTTTGCAATCATGGAATATATACAAAGTCGAATCGAAACGCATATCAACTTCAAAACATTCCATAATATAATGGCTAAGACCAATCTAAGCATCGATAATTATGATCAAATGTCCTAGCCACATGGATAATGTAAGGAGGGGGGTCCAAGCACATCAATATGCCACATCAAACATGTTAACTCATGACACAAAAATAAAATCGAAAATCTTTTTGGATTTTTTTTAATATTTTGACTCAAATAAAACAAAATCTTTTTGTGTTTTTTCTCAAAAATTTAAAAAAAAACAAAATCATTTTGTTTTTTTTCAAAAAATATGCAATAAATAAAAATATAATACAAAGTGATAAACATGGTGACACACTCAACCTTTAGATTTAGCATGGGAAGAATCAAGTGCAACCAAATGAGAACCATGAAGTTTTATTCCTAAATCTACCAAATCCGACTTCCTAACGTGTGTAATGACGCATGGGGATGGGGGAATCAGGGCAACTTTATTTCTAAACTTCCTAAACTGTCGAGGAGCATTCTTAAGGTCATAGAAAAACTTTCTGAGGTGACCTTTCCTACCACAAAACGTGCAAGTGTAGTTGTGGTGACAATTAATCTCAACACAAATTATAAGCGAATGCGATCACCAAGAAAAGTAAAGAACATAAATTAGAATAGCTACAATCACACACGACACAAGATATACGTGGTTCGGCAAATGGCCTACGTCCACGATAGTGCTCTCTCTCTCTCTCTTTATTTCACTTTTCTCCAGGGGAGTGTTTATAATTACATACCCTTTGCCCCAGTCCAGGGGTACAATATATACATGTGAACTTCGAAGAGTGGGGGTGTTGGTCACCTCCACGTTGGCCCATAATCCCTAGAATATCCCGTGAGAGATTTTAGGGGTTGAATGGAACGTTGCTGATTTAGTCACCTGTGAGACTTTGGAGTTTGGGCCGGACTCCCCCTATTCCTGATAGGGCTTCGTCCGGCTACTTCTCTGGGCCACGAAAAATGGACTAAGTCAGACCACTTCTCTGGGCCAAGACAAATGGACGAGGTACCTACAATTGCCCCTATAAATTTTGGATCACAATTTGGGCTCAATAATTTTAAATAATAGCTCTGATGGCATTTTTGTGAATTACAAGATTCCTTGGGGAGTGAAACGTCTTTCCCTAGTAGATTTAGGTGGCAGATTCACTTCGTTCTCCGTGCACTATCATTGAGAGGGTTTAAATTTGTTTAAAGAGGCCATTTTTGACATCGCTTCAAAAAATCTTTGCACTCTCAAGATTTCTCCAGCTTCTTATTGTGTTTTCTCACTTCCAGGTCTCTCCTTCCGTCTTCAAGCACTTTGTTGTCTTTCCATCTTCCTTGCTTGTGGCCTTGTGTCGTCTCAAGATGATTTTTACTTCGTAGGTTTTCCAAACTTCTTTTCCTTTCTTTTCTATTGAAAACTCTTCTTTATCACTGCTAGGATTTTTTCTTATGATGGCAAGAATAGTTAATAGGTCAATAGCTAAGTTTAGGGAGTTTTACAACATCCCTTACTGGGTGGACATTGAATGTGCCCATATCCCTCACAATGTTTGAGACATTGAGGATGGGAATTGGATTCATGTTCTTCTGTTGTCTCAGGGGGGTCTGACGTTTCCCCTAAATCGCTTATTTTTGCATTTCTTTAGTTATTTCTATATATTTCCTGCCCAATGTTCTCCAAACATTTGGAAAATTATGAATGGATTACGTAGGATCAATCAGATCTATGGCACCAATTTAGGTCTTGTTGAAATTTATTATTGCTATACCTTCTCTCGAATAAGTTCTGGTCTTCTTTATTTGAAACCTAGGATTCCTGACAGGATGTTGGTAGTCAATCTATATGATTCCCACAAGGACTATTGGCAAGAAGGGTTTATTTCCAGTAACTGGTAGTTCCCTCCTCAAACTGCGGGAGCGAGGTGCAGGGGACCTACGATTCCCTTTTATGGGGAGGAGTACATAGGTAGACATAGCTCTTGTTCATCTCATTGATTTTCTATTAGTGTACTGTATTTCCTATGTTTTCCTTTTTTTTCTTTTTTCAGCGAAAATAAAAAACTTAGAACTTGAACTCCATAAAATTCGTGTTGCTGAGCTAATCAAAGCTTTGAAGATCATGGAATACTTGGTTGATGGCGAGCATCCACGATCAGCTACATTTCTTTTAGAGTACAAGAACATTGGGTCCAGATTCATCTCCCAACCTGTTGATAGTATTCCTCAACTTGATATCATAGAAGAAGTTGTAGCTAAACCAATCTAGTTGGATGAAGAGGAGAGCAGCTCTGGTGAAGACAGCGTGGGTGCTGACAGAAGTGGAGTTGAAGGTGATTCTAACGAATACAGTTAAATTGGTAAAGGATCCTCCAGTTTGAAGGAGGGTTCAGAGGGTTTGGATGATTCGGATAGCTCCAGCGAAGAGACTATGGCCCCTCATAGGAAAAATTTAATCCAGGATGATGATGAGGACAATGTGGCACTTGCTCGCAGGTTAAAAAAGTAGAAGTCTGGGAGTGGGGATACTGCCTATAGCTTATGAGCAGGAGAGGAAGAAGAAAGAGGGGCATTAGTAAGAGATAGAAAGATAGAGGAAGAAGGAAGAAGAGAGGAAGAAAGAGGGAGAGAGGAAGAATAAGGAGAGAGAAGAAGTGAGGACTAAGATGGGGCAGTCTCTAGTGCCCGTGTCTGCCCTAGCTGAGGGGGCTTCTATTGCCCTTTCCCCTCAGCTGGCTCCGGCCGTGCTTAAGAGAGCAGTCTTTCCAGCTGATCACCAAAGGTCGTCAAGTATAGGGACTGACCAGTTAGCCCTAAAGGAAAGTCAGGGGCTAGCTTTGGTAAGTCTTGTTTTTACTCTTTTAATTTTCCTTTTAATACCTTCTTCACTAATGTTCTTTTTCTTTCTGTAGTTTGTGTCTAATTTTACCGTCATCTATCGCAGCTACAACGAGTTGGCGAGGAAAATGCTGAACTCGAGGTGAGCCTAAGGACTTATAGTGCTACTCAGAAGTCCTCTAACCTTTCCTTGGATAAATCCAACAAAGCGAAAGAGGTGGCATCTAAGGAGCTGTAGGAGCTAAGGCAATCTTATGACCTGGTCTGCACGAGCAAGATAGTGGTGGTGGAGGAGAATAAAGGGCTCATCGCGAAGATAAAAAAGCTTTAGTCTGAGGCTGCCACCATCAAGGAGAGATCTTATAATGCTGGGTGGATCAGAGCATATGAGGATGTCGAGGCTCAGATCGCCTATATCAGTCGCTTCAACTTTAAGAAAGGTTGGGACAGAGCTTTGCTCGCTGATGAGGTGGACATTGATTCTCCTTTCTTTGATGCGCACGACCCTGGACCGAAACCTATTGTAGAGCGTGTTCCTCCTCCTGCTGCTAGTGAAAATTCTTCAGTTGTGCTAACCACTGCTACTGATGCTCCCCTTGATCAGGGAATGGTGACAGCTCCATCTGAGGGAGGTGCACCTGAGGCTTCCATGGATAAGGGGAAGCAACCAGCATCCTCAGAATAGACTGAGCTCACCAGATAGTCTTCTTAGGGAGCCTTTGTATTTTTTTATCTCTATTTCTTCTCATTGATGTACTCGAATTGTTTTTGTTTTAATGAAATGAAGTTTTGTTCCTCTTCATATACTGATTTATTTATTCTTGATGCTCGTATGATTTGTAGCTTATTGATATTGAGGAATATATTCCTGCTACCTCTCACCTATGAAAAATTCTTGGTCCTAATGTGAGCAACAGAGTTCGTTGTGCCTTTATAAAAATCTGTAAGTCTCTTAGATAGAGGAATCAAGAATATAAAGAACAGTCAAAGCTTGTTGTCAAGCTGAAAGATAGGCTTGAGGAAATGGAGGAGGTCGGCACTTCTGTTCAAGAAGAAATGGATGCTCTGAAGGCTAAGCTTCTGGATGCTTCTGAGGTCAATCAAGTTGGAGAGGTCCTTCAACATGAGAATGATGCTCTAAGGAGGGAAGTCTCGTGACTTAAGGAGAATGCGCCGAGAATTTCCCCTCGAGTTTTACGTGGTTCCTCTTCATCGACTGGGAGGCGAGTTGGTACTAATGATAGTGGTTAAGATAGGGATATTATCAAACTACGGGTGATGTTTGCAAGGTGTACGTGATATTCATTGGTCTTCAAAGAGACGTCACCTTACTGAGGCACCTATTCAAGAAAGGTCCTCGATAGGTGTGGGCTGATGGCTATGAACAAGGTTGGACTGGTGCTCCAACAAAGTTGAAGGGGGTTGAGGAGTTAGCTTTCATAAGAGGGTGGTTGAGTGCCCTTAGGGAGTTGCAAGTCCCTAAGAACTCTGCTCTCTAGTATCGGCATGAGATCTCTCCCTCAACTTTGATGCTGAACCCATTCAGAAGGGATAATCAATGGGTTCCCATATATGCGATCCCAAGACAGGTCATGGAACCAAATTCAGACTAAGTCGAGGAGGAATTAGATCCTCACCCAAATGATGGCCGAAGAGCGCGAGTGGATGACTACCTTGCTCAGTGATCTAGTTCTCATTAAGATTTGAATTACTCAGCATATGTAACTTTTGTATATATAATGATGTAATAAAATAGTTATGTTTTGGGCGATTTGCCGACTAAACATGTGTTGTGTTACTTTTTACTTCATTGATCTCCTATTCAGTTATCTTAAGCTCTTCCAGCCAACTAGATTTGATTTAGGAAGAGTTAGCCATTGAGTGAGTATCCCCCCCAGTCCAGTATCCTTTTAGCGTACCATTTTTCCTTACTTTACCCTATAGGTTGTGTCGTCACACTTCCTTATGCCTAAGTGAGGCAATGGCGAGGATACACCTGATATTGGATGTTCTATCCGAGTAAGATTTATGAGCCAAACGATGTTGGCGACCAACCTGGGTTGGCCATATTACCTAAGGGTCCCCTATAGGGCTTCATATATTGCTAGGGGCAAGCTAGGAGGTCATTCGTGTTCGTTAATGAATGTCTGAGGAGGGTCATTACACATTGACCCTATTTTAATAAGTTTCTCGTGATCTTAGTTTTGTATGTTAAGAGGGGAGCCTGTAACTTGGAAAGGGTTCATGAATTATAATGTAGTTGAGAAAAATCAACACTCCACAAAATGCCACTTCCAAACAAATCTCATTAATCAGAAATGAATTAAAAATTAAACACTGAGTTCAAAAATAAAAAAGAAAACTAGAATTAGAATTTCTTCAAATTGGCTGCATTCCAAGATCTAGGTATCTCCCTTCCCTCCAGCATTTCTAAGTGATAGGCTCCTTGTAGGTCGTCTTTTATCACCTTTAATGGCCCGTCCCATTTTGGTCCTAGCTTGCCATCTGATGGTTTTACAGCGCTGCCAATAATTTTCCTCAGGACGTAGTCCTCAACCAGTAATGCTCTTGCATTGACCTTTTTCTTCTAGTGCTTTCCTAGCTATTGCTAGTAGGCTGCTAGTTTCACTAGAGTTCTTCAGCTAGGTTAAGTTCAGCGAGTAATGTTGCATCGTTCTGGCCTTGGTCGACCAAAGTGGACCTCATGGTAGGGTGTCCAACTTCTAAGGGGATAATTGCCTCAATCCTATACGTCAGTGTGAATGGTCTCTCTAGTTGCTCATCGTGGGGTGGTGCGGTAAACCCATAGGATGTGGGGTAGTTCGTTTACCCATGCTCCCTTAGCTCGCTCTAAACGATTTTTTAATCCATCAATCACTATTTTTTTGGAAGCCTCGGCCTATCCGTTGATCTGAGGGTATGCCATAGAACTGAAGTAGTGCCTGATCTCGTGGTCGCTATAGAAACCCTGGAAGAGGCCACTCTCAAACTGGGTTCTGTTTGTCAGTGATGATAGTCTTGGGAATCCCAAAATGGGAGACAATGTTCCTCCATGTGAATCTTATCATGTTCGCATCTCTAATGTTTATCAGTGGCTCCCATTTGGTAAAGTAGTCTATTAAAACCAATAGATACTTGCGATTATCGGATGCGGTAGGTAGAGGTCCCACGATGTTCATACCCCATTGGGCGAAGGACCATGGTCTAGGAAGTGACTTAAGGTCACTATCCGGCTGGTGAACCATAGGTGCATGAAGTTGGCACTTTTTGCATTTTCGAGCATAGATTCTAGCGTCTTTCTGCATGTACGACCACCAGTAGCCTTCTTTCATTACTCGAAAATCTAGCGACCTGCCCCCCAATGTGACTCCCACATATTCCCTCGTGGAGTTCATGCAGGACTTGCTCGACGTCCTTTGGATAAACGTATTGGAGGTAAGGGCCAGTTAAAGATCTCTTGTACATCTTGACTTCAGAAGATAAGTGAAAGCGAGGAGCTTTGACTCTTATCTGATGAGCGGTCTTCTTATCTGCTAGTAGCGCACCATTCTTCAAAAAATCCCTTAAGGGGTCCATCCAACTAGGGGTTGTCTCAATCTGGAGAACATGCCCTACGCTTGGTGACTCGTCGATCTGGTTGATACTTGGCTAGGCAAGGAAATCAATCTGAATTATCCTCTTCAAGTTGGAGTTGATCGCTGAGATTAAGGCTGCTAAGGCATCAACATGGTTATTTTATCCTCTGGGAAACTGTTGGATGCTAACTTGTTCAAAGTTGGCCATAAATTCTTTCGCAGTGGCGAGATAGGCTGCCATCCTCTCATCTCTAGCGTTGAAATCTCCAATTATCTGGTTGGAGACCAACTGTGAGTCACTGAATACTTGGAGTCGCTTTGCTCTGAGCGTTCGCGCATTTTGTATGCCCGTGATCAGTGCTTCATATTCTGCTTCATTACTGGAGGCTTTAAATCCAAGCCTGATTCCTTGGTCGAGTATTGAACCTTCAGGGGTAATTAGCACAATACCTACTCCTACCCCTTTGGAATTGGAAGCTTCGTCAACGAATAGTCTCCAGAAACCTGACGCTAGGGGAACTTCATTCTGATGAGTTGTTTGAGGTTGGTCACAAAGATGTTCTCCTATAAACTCTACGATGAAATTAGTGAGGATCTGTCCTTTGATGGCATTCCTCGACTAGAATTGAATGTTAAATCGCCTAAGCTCGATCGACCAGTTTGATAGTCTTTCAGAAATATCTTCTTTTCTCAGGACTTCTTTAAGAGGGCGGGATGTAAGTACAATGATGGAGTGCACTTCTAAGTAGTGTTTTAATTTCCTTAGGGCTACCACTAGAGCAAAGGCGAGTTTTTCTAGTGGTAGGTATCGCTGTTTGGCGTCTAAAAACATCTTGCTCCATAATAGACTAGATGCTGGATCCCCATTTTCTCACATATCAGTGCAGAACTTATAGCATAACTGGATATATTAAGGTAAAGGTATAAAGAATCATTCTCTTGAGGGATTACGAGCAAGGGCGATTTACTGAGGTAAGCTTTGATCCCCTCTAATGCCCTCGAGCAATCATCGTTGCACTCCACATCTTTGCTCTTTTTCAACAATTGGAAGAACGAATGGCACCTTTCGAATGACTTTGAGATGAACCGATTTAGGGCGACGAGCATCCCCATGAGCTTATACACATCTTTTATCATACGGGGGGGATGCCACCTGTTAATGGCATCAATTTGGTCTGGGTTGGCCTCAATACCTCTCTTGTTGACCAAGTACCCAAGGAATTTTCTAGACTGGACACTGAAGGAACACTTACTTGCATTGAGCTTTATTCGATACTTCCTAAGGATTTTGAAGGTCCTTGATAGGTCAAAGAGGTGTTCTTCTTTGAGTCTGCTCTAGACGAGCATGTCATCGATGTAGACTTCCATAGTCCTTCCCATCTGGTCTTTGAACATCTTAGTGAACAAGCGCCGGTAAGTTGCTCCTGCATTTTTTAGCCCAAAGGGAATAACCTTGTAGCAATATAACCTAACTGAGGTTATAAATGCTATTTTGTCTTGATCTCGCTCGTATAGAGGGATCTGGTGATACTCGGAGTATGCGTCTAAGAAGCTCATCCTTTGTGTGTTGCAGTGGCATCCACCAGTTGATCAATCTTTAGGGGGAAGTTGTCTTAAGGCATGCCTTGTTGAGATCGGTGAAATTGATGCATTCCCTCGACTTTTCATTGCTCTTAGGGACAACCACTGGGTTGGATAGCCATTTCGTGAACTGGACTTCTCGTATGGATCCTGCATCCAGTAATTTTTTAACTTCCTTCTCCACTACCTTAGCTTTTTCAGGAACAGTTCGGCGAGCTTTCTGTGCTATTGGTTTAAAAGCTGGATCAATGTGAAGTTGATTACAAGTGATGTTCGGATCAATCCCGGGAAGCTCATAAGGCTCCCATGCAAAGACATCAAGGTTACTTTGGAGTAGGGTGACCAATTCCCTCTTTTCGTGGTCGGTGAGTGAGGTTCCAATCAAGAACTTTCTTTCACTTGAACTGCTACTGGCTGTGACTTCCTCTAGGTCCTCGATGACTCTTTCAGAGGGGAGGAGACTAGTCTCCTCCACTCATAGTCTCCCATATCTTAGTTTCTATTTGGAGGGCATTAGCCTCTCCTCCTCTTCGTTCTTACTTCTAACTTCCTCAAACTTCTTATCTGGCTTGGGGCAGATGGCTGCTATAAAGAACATTCTCACCATCGTATGATCACCGTGGATTTTCACCACTCCTTGTTCAGTCACACATTTGAGCTTCTGATGGTAGGTAAAGGGGATGGCCTTCATCGCGTGCAGCCCTCCTCTGTCAAGGATCGCTGGTAGGGAGAATCAATATCGACCACGAGAAATTCGATCATTTTCGAGATGTTTCCTGCCCTTACTGGAAAAATAATCTTTCCCAAGGGGATGGTTATTTTTCCAATGAAGCCAACTAGAGGAATGGTGGCTTTCTTTAGGTTGGCGATACTTAACTTCAACTTCCTAAATAGGTCGAGGTACATTACTTCGGATGAACTACCTTGGTCGAAGAGCAACATGTCGATGCCATAGTTAGCTATCCTGAGTGTAATGATCAATACATCATGACGTGGTGTTCTTACTCCCACTAGGTCCTCGTCTGTGAACACAATGTGCTTGCTGTAGTCAACATCCTATGCTCGATGACGCTTCCCTTCTCGTATTTTGGCAGGATCAATTTGAAAAGCTTGCATTACTGTTGCAAGCTTTTTGACTTCCATCTGAGCCGTGTTTTCTTGAATCTGTTTGAGCTCGGGTGCTCCATGAACTACTGCAAACTCATGGTCGACGTCTTCCTCGAGCACATTTTTGGGCCTTTGATCACCATTGGCAGCTACCTTCTCTGCCTTTTTTTCCATAAATTTGCTTAAGTGTCCAGCTTAAGCTAACTCTTCAAGGTGAGACTTGAGGGCTTTGCAGTGCTTGATTTTATGCCCGCCCTCTTTGTGGAAATCAAATCTTAGTGCATTGTTCCTCTTTAAAGCGTTTCCACCCATCTTCCTGGTCCACTTAATGAATGGTTTGTCCTTGATCTTTGCCAGAATCTTATAGATCTATTCTCTAAAAATTGTATTTACTGCTTGAAATGCCTTCGAGGCATCAGTCTTATTCACATTCTTAGGGTCGCTCTTAGCCCCATTATTACTCCCTTTCTTTTGAGTCTTAGTTTTGTCAATTCCTTTGCCAAAAAACTTGGTGCGACCATTCTTCCCTTCACTGGGATGGGTCACATCTTCAACTTTGGCATATTTTCAATACTAGCCATCAAGTCATCGATAGTTGTGACCTCCTTCTTAGTGAGGGACTGGTGTAAGAGGCAGGAACTGGATAATCCAATCTTAAAGGATGCAATGGCGACCTTCTTCGAGCAGTCCTCAACCTCATTGAACAACTCCCAATACCTTTTCGCGTAGTCTCTGAGGTTCTCCTGGGGAATTTTCTTCATGGTCGACAAATCATCCATCCTTTCGAGATGGGAGCTGCTGGTAATAAAGTGAGTTATGAAGATCTCTGTTAGGGACTCGAAGTTCCTGATGGATCTATGGGGGAGTTTCTCGAACCAATTTTGAGCCACGTCGTGCAAGCTCAAAGGTAAAATTCTACACACCAGTGCATCTTTGTGGTTCCAAAGGGCCATGGCCTGTCTGTACTGTCTGGCATGGTCGATGGGATCAATCTTACGATCGAAGATCTTGAATCTGGGCATGGTAAATTTTTTAGGGGATCCTTCTTCCTCTATTGAAAAGGGGGATTTCATTTGGATCCTGAGAGCTCGACTGGCTAGCTCTATGGTCGATCTGTCACCCCAATGTGCTGAGGGTTGGTCCATCTCTCTCCGGATCAAATTTTGTATGTCGTCGTTCCCTCGAGCTGGGCTTCTGTAAGGGTGAGTTGATTGTTGTTGTTCGGATGAGTCGTTATCTGACATGTTCCTCAATTCTTTGAGATCCACATTTTAGGCTCATTCCTCGACTGCAAGATCTGCTCGCCAGAGGTCTAGGAGTCCAATAACGACGTTGCCTTGTATTGCGATGGAGTTATGTCTCCATTTTCTCCAATCTCCTTCTGAGGCGAGCATTATCGGCTTCCTACTTATGAGTGGCTTCATCCTGCTCTTAGGGCCTGGCCTCGTAAGCATCGATTATCCTGGAGACTTGCATGGACCTATCTGGTCCCTGGATTTCTTCTGAGGCTTGTCGTTTTGGGCGAGGCCTTGGGTTTGAGCATCAAACTTCATATCTAACCCTACGAGGGATAGGTTTTCTTGGATATCCCCTGCTTGAAGGGAATTGCTACTGTGACCAGACATTGTAGGTTCTTGTTGGTAAAGCCTTTCTTAAAGGAAGAACAATAGCTTCCCATAGATGGGGCCAATTGTGGTGACTATTAATCTCAACACAAATTATAAGCGAATGCGATCACCAGGAAAAGTAAAGAACATAAATTAGAATATCTACAATCACACACGACAGAAGATATACATGGTTCGGCAAATTACCTACGTCCATGGTAGTTCTCTCTCTCTTTTTATTTCTCTTTTCTCCTGGGGAGTGTTTATAATTACATACCCTTTGCCCCGGGCTAGGGGTACAATATATACATGTGAACTTCGGAGAGTGGGGTGTTGGGCACCTCCATGTTGGCGCATAATCCCTAGAATATCTCTTGAGAGATTTTAGGGGTTGAATGGGTCGCTGCTGATTTAGTCACATGTGAGACTTTGGAGTTTGGGCCAGACTCCCCCAATTTTTTATAGGTCTTAGTCAGGCTACTTCTCTGGGCTAAGACAAATGGACTTAGTCAGGCTACTTCTCTGGGCCAAGACAAATGGACGAGGTACCCACAGTAGCGATGGTATGGAAAGTGACCTACATGTGGACCTTTTCTAACGTTCCTATGTGGCTCTCTCACGCGTGCGGGGGGGAATGGGAACAACATGATCATCAAAGACAATACCAACCCTATCTTTCTTAATTTGTATGGTACCTAGCATCCTATCCAACTTCTCACTTCTATCCTCCAAGTCAAACTTAACTCGAGATGAGTCTCTCAAACTATCCTCCAATTCTGTAATCCTAGACTCGGGTCGATGCTTAGACTCCTCAAACTCTACGTACTCCTTTTTTAAGGTCTCCATTAAACATTTAAGGGTGTCTCTCTCTTTCTCGATGTACTCTAGCTTCTCCTTAAGCTTCTTCCCTCATTCCCTAAGATCCTCAATCAACGCATCATTATTTTCTACGGCACGCTCTTTCAACTTAGCTTGCAATTTCGAGTTATCCTTTTTCACCTTCACAGTTTCCTCAAACAACTCTCGAAATGCAACTTGCAACTCTCCTACGTCGATCTCCCCATCCTCGCTCTCATCACCCTCACCCTCTTGGGAAGCACTCTCAATGGCCTCGGAAGAGTCATGCACATGAGTATCCTCGTGGGAAGATATATCGTCGTCGCTCACATAACATTCCATAATGCAACAAAGTTATGCTCAATGGGGGAATCCTCTCCCTTTTATGGTTCACTATCACTTAAGGTGGCGTTGTATGCTATCGGTTTCCTTCCCTCTTTCTTAAGTCTAGTAGGACACTCAACTACTTTGTGACCATAACCCTCACACCCGAAACACTTATCAGAATCATCTCTCTTAGGTTTCTCACATTTATCCCCGAGGGTTGAGTCTCCCTTGTTCTTAAAATTTCTCAAACTTTTTGGCATCTTTCGATTTCTTATGAATTTAAAGAAACTTTTTGAACTTTCTTACCAACAAGACGACATCCTCAAAGTTGGAATCGTAGTCGTCATTCGAAACTTTAGTCTCTTTCTGCAGGGCTTTCAAAGCAAAGACCTTTTCTTTCTTTGGCACTTTCTTGGAGGTAAACATATTGAGTTCATATGTTTGTAAGTCACCTACGACCTCTTCTAGTTTTGACGAGTTAAGCATACCAAGGGACTTCATAACGGTCACTTTCGCATCAAACCTACTCGACAACGATCTCAAAATTTTCTTAATCACTCAGTTATCGGGAATCTTCTCACCTAGGTTAAATGTTACATTAACCATAGTGGATAACCTAGTGTAAAACTCATCAAACGTCTCACTCTATAACATCTTAATCGTCTCAAACTGTGTAGTGAGATTTTGCAACTTAGACGCCCTAACCGTGCTTGTGCACTCATGAGTGAGTGACATTGTATCCCAAGCTTCTTTCGAAGTTTCACAAGTCATGATAAGATTATACTCTTTAGGTGTGACATTTGACGAAATAACATGCAGACCTTTAGAGTTATACTGTGCAAGCCTATGTTCAGTTTCAGTTCATGACTCAACGGGTTTCAAACTAGTGACCTCACCCTCTCGTGTGACGGGTGGTGACCAACCTTTTCCAACAACTAACCATACACACTCATCAATAGACTTTAAATCACTTCTCATTCGCATTTTTCAATAAGCATAATTAGTTCCATCAAAAACAGGAGTGCAAAAACTGTCAAAATTTTTTAAATTCATCCTTATAAGTAAAAAGGGATCAAATACAATAAAAATGTATTTCTAGCTCTGATACCAATTTCATGATCCCAAAATATTGAAAAACAAACTTTTGCTTGATGGGAATTAAGTTAAGGATGAATGCAAACAAACTTTTGCTTGAGGGGAATTAAGTTAAGGGGAATTAAGTAAAGATACGTAGAATATTCGAGAGTACTATACTACGTACGGGATATCTGAGATTGGTTATGTGTATACCTATACTAAATATATGGGTATATATGGATGGTGTGAATACCTACTATTTGATATATATTGTGTAAACATACCTAGGCTACTTGTTATCACGGGAGGTTTCGTGTCGGGGACAGTCTTATTCTGATGATCCCATTGGGGGGATATTGACTTGTACCTCAGGACATAGAACTTAAAAATTGAGTGCCACTTATGTGAATAAGGGTGTGACCGGTCATTTGAGTACGTTAGGTATGTGCGTATCCCAAAGGCTTAAAACAATGTCCGCCTCCAATATATGTGATTTGATTAATGGTTTGAGGGAGATGATCGGAACTTGATGGTCCCTAAATATTAAAAAACAAACATTTGCTTGAGCGGAATTAAGTTAAGGATGAATGCAAACCAGTTTTCTTTTTTTTATGAAAAACTCTTTTTCAATTTTATCAAACCAAGTTGTGACACAAATTAACTTAACCAGATTTTATCTTGTTTAATCCTAAGCATGAAACTAGTGATTAAATCAAGTAAAATAAAGTAAAGCAATACTCACAATGCCGATGTATAAGGAAAAACCCAATCGGGAAAAAACCTCGGATGGCCTAGGCTAGACAATCACTATGACAATGGAATTACAAACACAGACAGTATTCTTATACAACGACTCGATCCCCACGAGACTTGATGCTCCTCCGATATTCTACCAATCTTCACAGTGCCCACGTAGAAAGTAACCTTCTTCTACGATACCCATCCACAACACTCACCTCCACGAGTGTCTCGGTGTCCACCGATATGGCCTGTATCATCTACGATGTAGAAACCGGTATCCGTCGAATCTTCACCGCAAAACCCAACAATGTTCACAACAAATATCACATAAACATATGGTAATGAGATCTCGGATCTTTGTAAACTCTAAGGATGTGTTTAAGCCTTTAAAACCTTAGAAAACATGTGCAAACGGGTTTCTATATCGTAAACTATTTTTCCAAAATGCACGCACTTTGAGGAAACAGAACACCTTTATTTATAATAAATTAAGGTGGTGTCAGAGTCTCGTTCGAGCGACATCTCTTGTCGTTTGAACGACGTCGTTAGATAGAGTTATAATTAAACCATTTTAAAATTAGTGTTTTTATTAAAACCAACTCTTATCCAATTAGCATTCGTCCTTATTTGACATAAACGAAGTGTAAACATTTAAACCTCTTTTAAAAAACATTTTAAAAACATTTTCTTTTAAAAATAACAACCTTATTTTTGTAAAATAAAATTTCGAGTTTCATTATCATTACGCATTCATACCTGAGTGATCTCGGAAAGCAATTAAACCTTGAAGACGATAAATTGCACCAATTAAACTTCGACATGATTTATTCCTTTTAGTTTTGTCGCAACGTCTTCAATTAATCTTTGACAGGTCATAGTCTCGTAATGATCGGACAATAAAATTCGACCTATGACTCAAACGTGTTTTGTTCCGAGAATAAGTCAAAACTACATTAAGACTCAATTGTAAATTTGGTCCTTACAGAACCGACATCCTCATTTTGTATGTGATGTTCTGGGACTTGATAGCAGAGTATGCCATCACCGCAGATCTCCACCTAGGGGTATTATGTGCGTATATATAATAAAAGTGATGAAAATATTTATATACGATTGATTATTTCTACTACGAGTGTACTAGTAGATAAGATATATAGTGATATCTAAATTACTCACGTATTAGAACTTAAGCATTAACTGGTAATCCCTTAATTAATTTAAAGAATTGAAAAATGCAATATTGTATTATATTGGCAATACGGGTGGGACCATAACTTATTCCATGAGAGAAGAGATGTAAGTCAAACTAGTTAGGCGGGTAGCATAACTAGGAGGGTTAAAGTAGTATTTTAAGCATGCACAATAGCTGAGAGGTAAGGATATCAAGTGAGCGCACACAGAGTTAATATGTATATAATATCTTATCTTGTCGCATTTTAAGTACTTTCTAAACTTTTTTAACTATTTTACTTAGGCTCTGACCCATTTCTAATCCATTTTAGGTGCATAGCCACAGGGATGCAAGGCATATGAGTTCCTTTATTTGACATGATGCATCTTCTGTGGAAGTTGCAGAGCCTTACTAGTAGACACCTCCACTCTTATTCAATTCTTATTTATCTCTTTTTATCTCGGTCGGGCATGTCGCCCATTCCTAGTTGGACATTATTTACAGAGATATTGTATTTTTAGTTATTTCAAGTATTTGATGTAGATTTTACTAATGGATGATTGTATTGGAATTTTATCTGAAGTGTTATTCGAGACTCAATTATTTGTTTATGTCTTTATTTCATCAATCATTATTATGTGCATGGAATGGTGAATGTGATGTATTTATTTTATATTAATTACATGTTAATAAAAAGAACTAAAATTTTTACACTGGACATTAGGGTATCAGTAATTAATTGGATTTAGACAGTGATGCTAAGAATAAAACCATTAATGATTCTTGTTTAATTTAATAATGGACTGATCACCCAGGATTAGAATAGGCGGGGTCTCACAACAAGCAATTTTCAAACTACTATGTTAAAGCATGATTAAGAGCAATCTAAGCATTGAAAATCATAATTAAATGTCCTATACATGTGGAAACATGTAAGGAAGTGGACTCAAACACATCGATATGCCACACAAAAATGTATAAAACCAAACTACACATAAATAAAAATATTTTTCAGTTTTTAATAATTTTTCAAAAGACTTAAAGGACGCACAAAATCTTTTTGTATTTTTCAATAAGACCCAATAAATTAATAATCAAAATACAAAAGGCTCAAACAATATACAAATAGTAAGCATATACAATATGAATATCAAAAGTTAATGTATGTAAACATACGAACACAATCAACCATTATATTTACCATGAGAAGTTCCATGTGCAAGAATTCGATAATCAACATGTCTATCATGTAAAGCCTCAAAATTTGATTTTCTAACCCATGTAGGTGTGATATTATGCTCACTGGTTTTGGAAACCTCGATGACTCTAGACTTAGACTTTCTAGGACCATCTCTAAGATCAAAGTAAAAATGCCAAGGTGACCTCTCCAACCACAATGTGTACACATGTAGACATAAGGAATGTTACACTTTGGTTGACCTTTTCTAATGTTCCTAGCAATGGTTGAATCTATCATAAGCTTGGTTTTGGATTTAATAGTGGAAGCATTTGGAATATTCAAGCCTTTACCACAATTGTCATATTTGATTTGTACGGTGCCTAATAATTTATCCAACTATTTCGACCTAAACTTCAAATAAAATATGACATTACTTAAATCTCTCAATATATCTTTTAATTCCACAATCCTATACTTGAGACTCATCAAAATTTAGAGAATCCTTCTTCAAAACCTCCATTAATCCCCGAAGGCTACCTAGCTCCCCCTCAACAAATGCGATATTTTCTCTAATAGTCTTTCCACATGCCTTAAGATCATTAATCAATGTACTCTAATCATTACCAATGATATGTTTATTCAAACTAGCTTTTAACTTCAAGTTAGCTTTTTTCACTTTCATCGTTTCAGCATAAAACTCACGAAAGGCAAATTAAAGTTCACTATCCTCCTCTTATTCCTCATTTCCACTCTCTCCACCATCACTCATTGGGGAATCATAAATAATGTCCTTAGAAGTGTGATGCTTAGAATTATCTACATTGGATTGTTTTTCATCAAGTCTTACATGACTATCCATGAATGCGGTGTAATTGTGCTCAATGAGGGAATTTGATTCCTCTTCCAAATCACTATCACTAAAGGTGGTATTGTACACTTTCGATTTCTTGGCTTCCTTCCTTAGTTTAGTGGGACATTAAAATGCCCTATGGCCATAACCCTTACACCCAAAGCATCAATTATACTCATCCCTCTTGAAATTATCATTAACAAATTTAAGAAATTTTACAGCCTTGTTAAAGTTTCTTTTTTCAAACTTCTTTTCATCTTTCAATTGTTTCAAACTTGAAAAGTTTTTAAAATTTATAGCAAACATGTCCATATCATTATAATCGATTTTAGACTCATCATTCGAAATAAGTGTTTCCTCCTTTCAAGCTTTTAAAGCAATTCCCTTATCTTTTCTCATTTTTTAGAGAAAAACATGCCAAACTTAAAAGTTAGAAGATCACTTACAAGCTCTTCAAGTTTTGTAGAGTCCAAAATACCCAAGGAATTCAAAAATTCCATTTTTGAATTAAATCTTATAGGTTAAGGACCTTAAGATTTTCTTAACTGCATGGAATCTGGGTATCCTCTCTCCTAAATTAAACAGTGAGTTCATAATATCGAACAATCTAGTGTAGAACTCGTTAAATGATTCAATACCCTCCATCCTAATTGTTTTAAACTGAGTGGTAAGGTTTTAGAGTTTTGAAGCCTTAACTACACTAGTACCCTCATGAGTGAGTTTGAGTATGTCCTAGACCTCTTTATACATTTCGCATACCGTAATATGACAAAACTCCTCTAGTGTGACCGCACATAACAAAGCATTTAGGACTCATCCTCAATCAAAGTTTCAACGAGTTTGGGAATCCTACAAACACCTACTAAGGATGTGGGTGGGGACCAACCCTTAACTACCGCCTTATATACTCTTTCATATAGTGACTAAAGTGTCGATAAACAAAGGTGGCCTAGAAAATAGTTGAACCTCTATATAAGAACTAAAATTCATGCCTAAACATGGATCTAACATAACAACTTAGTGTTCTAGCTCTGATACCAATTTGAAATTGCGACTATACAGAATGGTCTAAACCCAAGCCAATTTTTATTTTTTTCAAATTAAATATGAAAATTAAATAGAAATAAACTTTAGCACCAATTTTAAACGAAAGTTGTGTAAACAAGTTTTAGCCAATTTTATTTTATCCTAAAACATGCATCTAGGTTATAGAAAAATAAACTAAAATAAGTAATCACACAATGCCTGATGTATAAGGAAACCCCACAATGGGAAAAACCTCAGACAGTCCAGCCACGTAACTTAACTATGTATGGAATTACAAATGACACGACAGTAAACTTACAGCATAGAATCTCTCTTCATTCCTCAGCCTCGGCAAGGTGACATGCAGGAGCCCACATGTGCAACTCCCAAAATATTTGAGTCCACATATGCCTCGATATCCACCGAACAACTTCGCAACCATCTACAGATCAAATAACAGACTCCACCACTTTTAACAACAACACCACACCACAAAATCCACCGTGTGTAAACAGCAAATACACAGTCAACTGTATGAAACGATACTCAATAAGATGAAGAAAATAAATCAAAGGATCCCAAAATAAGATCTCAAAGTATAATATGATAAACATTTGGATCCTAAATGACTTGGGTGTTAACTACGGCTTTGAAGAGATTTTTGATAGAATTTGGGAACTTTAAATATAGTTTTTGTCTCAAATAAAAACGCCTCTCCCCACACTTATTTATAGGAGCATTTACAAAAACTAGATTAGGATGAAACACCTTGAAGAAAATCTCAAAATCTTGAAAAATAAGCCAACTCATTTGAACGACTTTGAACCCCATTTGGTCAAATTATAGGATCTCATTCGAACCAATATCCAATGAGATATCAAACGAGATTCCAATAAAGGCAAAAGTTAGGTCGTTCGAAGTTCGTTGGAACTTATTCTAATAAAGCACCTTATCTCCTTCAAATGACATACCCAATGTTGTTCTAACAACCTTGCAAAAAAAATATTTTTCTACTAAAAAATATTAAAAAGGATAATTTATTTTAAATAATTTTAGAAAAACCTAACACCCAAATATAAAATCTCCAAGGATTAAAATATTTTTGCATTCATACGTGAGAGATCCTCGAAATTTGAAGACAAAATTGAGCTTGAAACACAGCACGATGGTGTAAATCTTCTAATTTAGACACTACATATTCAAGAAAACACATCATAGGCTTGAAAGATCAACATACTCAAGTCCTAACCTATGACTCAAAGAACTTTATCCAAATCGGAATAATCCAAAATATACAAATTGACCCTATTATCAATTTTTCCTTACCATATTAAGGACTGTTATGCCCTCCCAAGGAATGACTTGTTTGTGGATCTTATAATGGGACACGAGATGATATAATTCATGGAATCATACTCTGGTACAATCAAATAAGGATGCACCTCCCTAATGAATAAAATAAATCATTCATTACCGATCGTGGAATGTATAACTATAAGGTTATGCCTTTAGGGATAAAACTTTCAGAACCACTTACCAATATTTTATTAGTGCAGTGTTCAGGAAGTTAATGGAGGTGTATGCATGGTGGTCAAAAGTAAAAAAAAATTAAGGGCCTATTAATGATCTTGAGGAGATATTATAGTCAAGTCCCCACTCCTCACTAAACCTATCACAGGCGAAGAGTGATATCTTTACTCGGTGATTTCATCTCCAGCCATCAGCTCAACGCTCATTAGAGATGACAATAGTATTCAACAATCAGTATACTATATGATTAGAGCATTCAAAGGATCAGAATCCATATATCCAAAAATTGAAAAGTTATAATTTTCACTCATATTTATTTTCCCTAAAATTGAGACCAAACTTCCAAGGACACACTATAATCATTTGCATCGACCATCCCCTCAGGCGAGTTCTGTATAGACAAAAGGTCTTCAATCTACTAATACAGTTGTCGTTAGAAATGGGAGAATTTGGCATCCATTACAAACTATGGGTAACCCTCAAAGGGTAGGCTATTTTGGACTTTCGGGCTGAGTTCACCAACTTAGGAGATGACTAGTCAATTCAAAAACTAAATGTTTAATGGCGAGTTTGGATTATTTATGTAGATGGATCCTCCAACAAGTTTGTTATTAGAGTGGGAATTATCATTGACACACTGCATGGATCAAACGTGGAATACGCCTCGATATTCAACTTCCAATCATCAAATAATAAATCTAAGTACAAGGCTCTAATCGTTGAAGTATAATTGGGACTCTCCCTCAAAGTTGACCAAATCAAATTCTACAATTACTTACGGGTTGTCATTAGTCAGGTTCTGGGAGAATATGAAGCTAAAGGAAATAATATTTGTCCTACCTCAAGAGATTTTAAGAGTTAGCAAGTCTTTTAAAGGAATTCATGATCAACCACGTTCATAAAAAAAATAAGAAGGCCAATCACCTGGCCAAGTTGGCATCATCGGATTAAGGAAAATCCCTTGTTAAATTCTTAAACCAACCTTTTGGGGGTTTATTCTTAAACCATGTGTGAATAATTTTATTATTGATTAATAATGGATTTTTTTATTCGTTTTGAAATGAGAATCAAGTTTGTGAGAATGCTTTATATTTTTTTAAATATATTGTTTCATATAAATGTCAGTCGATGGAGCTTAGTAAAAAATCCAGTGAGTTGACTTTGGGATGATCATAAGGAGATTGGAATTTCAATTATATCACTATTGAAAAGTTCACAACCTATATAGGAAGTTGACATACTATTTGAACGGTTGCGATATAATCCTAATAGTTTATCTCTAATTACGGGAACCTGTATGATGGTTCGTGAAGAAGTGTAATATTTACGTGAGTAAAATACCTACAACAAAGATAGAGGGGGTCAATAGGTTTGAATACATATTATGACCAATTTTTTATTTCAAATAATTTTTCTTGCACATTCAAGATACTCAACACAAGTTTTACCAAATTGATTATTCAATGACTTGATTAACTCACACAACAATGTAATCAGGTGAATCTAGATGAACAAAACTAAATCTAAAAAGCCTAAGTCAATCTTATCTAATTCACTATATTAAAATTACATCTAAGTGATGTGTGTGATCAAATGTGTGCATATTAATAGCGATAATTCATAAACAATCACAAGACACGAATTATGAGGAAAAACCCCTCACACGGGGGTAAAAAACCTCGATACACTACAATTCTCATTTCTATCTAAAAAGAAATTTTACAAAAGATAAGAAGGTAACTCTCACATAATCTTTGTCATTTAGTTACATGTGAACCTTTAAACATCCCCCATAGTCAATGAGAAACCATCGCAACATCCATGCCATGAAAGAAGAAGTTCATTCTTTTCCTTGAAAGTCTCATCACACTCCAAATTCTCCAATAACTCGGAATGTCTCAAATTTTATATCTGGGAGTGGATAATCATTAAAATTTCAAAATAGAATTATGAATTCTAATAGGCTATGTGAATCTAAATCAAAACACTCCCAATTCTCACTGAAAAGCATAGACCTAAGTTTTATCAATTTTGGACACTGTTAGCTTGATATGAGAATAAGCCAACTAATATTAATACCAAAATTAAATTTTCAATCTCACCCTTCGAATATCCAGTGGAAAAAAACCCTAAAGCCTAAAATAATCTTATTACTCTTACAAGACTCAAACCTCACTAGCCATATAGTGAGAGCAGTAAGAACATAATGTACAAAAATCCATAAGACCAATGATGAAGCAAAACTCGACTCTGAACTAGGCCTGTAAATAGGTCAGGTCTGGATCGGGTCTACCTATATCCATACCGATCTGGATATTTTTTAGTGAGCCAGATCTTACCCGATTACCCATCATGTCTCAAAAAATCTATCTATGCCTGGACCCGTTAAGGACCCAAGAACCCGACCCATTACTGAACTGAATACCTGAATATCTAAGATTAAAAAATGGACCAAAAAATATAATTTAAACAAAATATTGCTTATCTTTCATGTTTAGCCCAAAATATGTATATATACTGACTTATATATATACACACATATAAACCAATATATATATATATATATATATATATATATATATATATATATATATATATATATATATATATATATATATATATATATATATATTGTGAGTGAAATTATTGTCATAATAAGAAATCTAAAAAGAAATATCACGATGGGAAAATAAATGATCACACATAACACCAAAGATACGTGGTTCGAAAACTTTCCTACATCCACGAAGAGGTCATTGTATTCTTATTAGAGTCTCTCAAATAATCGAAGTTACATCTCTTTGCCATGGGTCAGGGTTTACATTTTATAGTTGCATAAATAAGTAATTGAATTATGTAGATAACTCATAGGTTTCTCGAATATCTCCTTCGAGATTGTTGGTAACCGATTCGAGATCTCCAATCATTTAAGCACTCATCAAATACATAGATATAAAATAACTATTTTCAGTTGAGTCGGGGAGTCCATTCTGCGTAGTGTCTTAGCCAGATAAAGTATTCGGCTTGAATTAAATAAGCCCCCACAATTTCCCAAATAATCTTTGGGCTATGATATTGGGCCAACATATTTTAAGTGGGTTTAAGTCCCAAGGCCTTGAACTATTTTAAAATCGGCTTGGCATTCTTTAATAATATTTGAGAACTCTCGAGGGTATGCTCATTCGGGTAGATTTGGAAGTAACATGGATGGCAAACTTATGATATCCTTAAAAGGACAAGGGTGCTCTAGTCCGATCAGAGATATAAAGCACCAAAATCCTCTTGGGGAACCGTTCCTCATCATTTTTACACAAAGTTCAAACGAAGTTCAATAACCATCATTTCAAATGTTTCTTCTCCACGAAGTCATCATATTTCCTCTCTCTAGCCCATCATATTTCCATAGCTTTCTTTGATCATGTAAGGGCATATTTTCCATCTTATCCCTAGTTCCTAGTTTACATCGTGTATGGCGTATCCCGTTACATCCGTCAAGACAATTCACGTTCACAAGCGCAAGTAAACAGATCCAAATATTACCCATCTTCAATATCTATATGACATGAGGTATACTTTGGTATGGATTTAGTTTTGAGTTACTTAAATTTTTTACTAAGTGTTGGGTCACTTTTTATAAACTTATTTTTATCAAAATGAGGCATTTTTCAAACTTAAAATGTGTCCTGAGATACCTATATAAGGCGAAACTCTAAAAACTCCTTTAAGTCGGTCAAATGATATTAGCGTATCGTTCGAAGGGTCGTTTTAAGCCCAAGATCTCATATAGATCAAACGAGAGCGTATTGTTTTGTTTTTTCATGGTCATTTGATAGGTCGTTGGAAGCAGCATCTAACGACATCCCTATGTCATTTTAACAACCTAGAGATCTCGTTCTAATGAGATTCCACCACCTCAAAAAAATCCTATAAAACCTATTTTGTGAAGATTTTTTATTGAGACTTTTTATTTACGCAATCTGCAGAACAACTGCAATTAAGTCTTCACTTTTTAGGGAAAAAACACTTTTTAGATTCACCAAAACAATCCCATATACTTTCGTGAATCTTATTTGGAACCCAAACACTTCTGTCACGAAGTTTATTCTTGTGAAGTGTTGTATCTACTGTTGAACTTGAGGATACTCGAGGGTATTCACTACTAAAGGAGGAACTGCGGTTCTTGTGATTCTTAAGGGAGTCATCGTTGGTTCAAGGCTACGGTCTTCTTGGGTTATTCCGGGAATTCATTGAAAATTTCTCTATTGTGTTTTAAGTTCCAATTTTCAAACATTAATGAAATAAAGGCTTTGTCCTACGAGAATTTTTCCTGAAATTATTTGTTTCCAAGCTCATATGATTTATTGCATTCAATCACATGGATTCATGTTTAGGGTTTATTGAAATTGGAATATTAGTTTGTTTGAGATTGACATCTAGTTAAATAAGTTAAATCTATTGAAATATTTCAAAATCTCAAATTAGTATCACAACTGCTTTCTAAATTGGTATCAGAGATTTTAGCTCGGCGCTTTACCATTTCACAAATTGGTATCAGAGCAGGTTTCACCATATTATCGTAAGTTCCTTTTTTCGCAAAATAAAATTGTGATATCAATTATTTTTGAAAAATCGCAATTTTTCTGATGGATAACTTATATAATCTGATACACGTCTTTGATGGCACAAATTATGCCTATTGAAAATCCCGCATGAGATCTTGTTTAAAAGCAATTGATGAAAGATTTTGGCTTGTATGTGAAAGAGGATGGACTCCTCCCACTGTCACTGTTGAAAATGTCATTAATCCCATACCTATGTCTGATTAGACTGATGATGATTATAAATGGAGTACCTATAACTCTCGAGGCGTTAGTGCTAAATCTGGAGTCGTCACCCCTGACGAGTTCCTCCGTATTATAATTTTCACCATGTCAAAAGAGGCCTGGGATATCCTTTAATTACATATGAGGGTACCAATACAGTTAAGGCGGCGAAATGGAAAAATTTGACCACCTAGTTTGAGACTATCACTATGGTAGAGTCCGAGTGTTTTGATGAGTTTTATGCTAGGTTATCGAACATTGTTAACACGAGTTTTAATTTGGGTGAGAAAATTGAGGAGTCGAGAGTTATAGAAAATATTTTTAGATAACTCCCATCCCATTTTATACCTAAGGTCACATAGGTTAAAAGAACTCATAGTAGACATTCAAACTTATGAGATTGATATGTTTTCGAAAACCATTAAGCCTAAGGATAAAGGGATAGCTTTAAACACTCAGGTTAAGAAAAAGAAAAAGAAAAAAGATAGAGTCTTTGAGTCTAATTCTGAGGGTGAGATTGATTTAGATTAATTGGCCTTGTTTGTGGAAATTTTCAAAAAGTTTCTCAAATTTTCCAAAGAAAATGCTTCCAATAAAAATATTTTTGATAAAAACAAAAGGAAAGATGAGGCCAGGGATAGCGGTGAGAAAGAGGAAGGGGTGAAATGTTTTATGTTGTGAGTGTGAGGGAAAAGGTTACAAAGCTTATGAGTGTCCCACTGTGCTAAAGATAAAGGGTAAAAAAATTGCTAATATGGCCACTCTTAGCGATAGTGACATCGAGCTGGATGATTCTGGGAATGAATCACCACATGAAAAGTGGGTTGCTTTCATGGCAAGTCACATGAACACATCTATTTTATCCCACAATGATTAGGGCACTTGTATACGTGATAGCCTCGATGATGCTTTGAGACATTTAGGGGTAGTGAGTGTGCGGATGAGACCGCAAGTGAGGGTGAAAGTGATTTCCAAAAGGTGTTTAGAGATTTGTACACTGAGACATCGAAAAACAAAAAGTTGAATAAGAGTTAGGTCCTAAAATGTTAGATTTGGAAAGAGATAGAAGTTTTGAGGGTGTGTGAGGTGTCGACGAATCAACTCGAGAAGGTGAGAGTTTCTATGTGTGAGCAGTTGATCATCTTATATCGGGAAATGATTGAATTGACCAACACTGTGGATAGTCTTATGGGATATCTTCAATCCTCATCGGAGACTCATGAGAAACTTGAAGTCGGTGTATCCCAACTCGAGAGAGATCTCTAACGTGCCTAGGAGGTCAAGGTCACTATAGAGGACACATCTAAGAAGGTTGGAAAATTGTTCCTCAGTCTCAATTTGAGTAACATTGAGAGACTATGAATAGGTTGTGACGGTGTGTCTATTTCCCTTGTTGCACCTGAGACGATTCTCGAGTTTATGATAGATCCATATGGATCTCAACCTAACCCACCTAGGCATTCATTTCCCTATTAAAGAGCGCATCCTAAACGTTTTGAGAGAGGTATTTCTAGGTCCATGTATGTTCGTTCCCATTGCAAGAAAAGAGGACACCTTAGGGAATTTTGATTTAAGTTGGGTAGTCTGTCTAATAGGTATTTACCTCGTTATGCTACTCCATGTGTTCTACGCACTCCCCCACATGATACTTCACATTCTCTCGCACATTACATGAGATATTTTGAGCATTTTCATGAGCAAGTTGAGTATTTGGTCAAAAATTCACACAATTTGACGGATGTTTTTCATAGGATGTCACCACCTTTGGAAAACACCTCCGGACCTAATAATTGAGGTTAAGACTTGTTTGCTAGAATAGAATGATTTTCAAGTCCATATCTTTATGCCTATTGCTAGTGTGTACTGCCATTGTATATATTTTTTCCATTTCGATACATTTTCAAAAAACCCAAAACGATTTTTGTTTTGAAAAAATTTGGAAAATTCAAAAAGATTTTTTATTAAAAACACAAAAAGATCTTTGTATTTCTTTTCACACCGTTTATGGACGGATATTTAGGATGACCAAGTCATAATATTATTCCATTATTCATATGACTTTTTGATAGTGTCTTGAGACGCAACATCATTTCATCCATGTTCATTTTAAAGTCATAGAGATGTGATTAGTTATTACTTCCAACATGTTTGACTCATGATTTCTTTTAATTCACACGTGCACGCATTTGTTTGATTATTATACTTGTCTACCACATGTCGGTCAAAGTATTTTCATCTCAATCATGTCTTTAAAATGAACCAAATGAGATCAAATGAGACAATGAAAGTAGTGCATGTAAGAACCGTTGCTCGGGGGAGTTTGTTTGTTATAAAAAAATTGATGAGGGTACACGGGAAAGGGCTGCGAGAGGAAAGTGAACTTGACATGAAAGTCATCATTTGAAAAGAGCCCAAGAAAAATTAAGACAATAAAAAAAATGCCAAAATGGGGCCAATAGTAAATCTCTTCAATAGATATTAGCACCTCAATAGATAAATAAAAGGAATTATTATTTATGAGGGAGTTTGGTTGGAAATCAACAGGTTTGCACATCCTAACAAAGTCTTGAAAAAGCATTACATAATTTTAGATGTTATTGGTGTGGATATCATTTTAGAGTGTGATTTGTTGATTAGATTGAGCCAATATTATTTGAATTCAACATTTTTACACCTAAGGACGATTTTGAGTTCATTCGTTAGGAGTATCCAAAATTCATCGTGCACATACGTTATTATTATTTGAGTTGATTTTCCTATCGAATTTGTTCACACCATTCAATATGTTTCCACAATTTGGTTACCTTAGTGTTAGTTCATGGTGTGTTGTTTTTATAAAATTATTTTTACTTGAAAATATATGAAAAATCAAAAATATTTTGTGAAACCTTTTCAATTTATCCTTTCTTAAGATTAATTTCATATATTTGTGATAATTTGTTATGCTTGTTGTGACCCAGTCTTGTTCATTATCTTTTAATCTTTTTCTTGTCCTATTTCAGATAAATAAAAAAGGGGAGAACGAATTTCGAATTATGGGGGAGTGAGAGATTGAATTATGGGGGAGAATTGATTTTATTATTGATTTCATTTATGATTATTTATCTCATTTCAAACTCGATACGTTGCGAAGGTATTTTCTTTGTCTATTATGTGTAGGACTTTGATGAGGATGTGAAAATAACACAAAAAGAAAAGCAATGACATTGGAAGATTTGAAAGTTGAAGATTTTTGAAGACTTGCATATTTAGTATCTTTCCACTTTTGGGTTCATGGGAGGGTACTAGATTTACACAGGATATTTGATTGATAATTCGAATTTTTTTATTTGTAATGGAATATCCATAAGGGGATATTTGTAAGGAAATATTTTTCATTTTGTCCCTAGTTCCTAGTTTACATCGTGTATGGTGTATCCCGTTACATCAGTCAAGACAATTCACGTCCACAAGTTCAAGAAGACGGATCCGAATATCATGCATCTTTAACATCAATGCAACATGAGGTATACTTTGGTATAGATTTAGTTTTGAGTTACTTAGATTTTTTACTAAGTATTGGGATAGTTTTTATAAACTAGTTTATATCAAAATGAGGCATTTTTCAAACTTGAAATGTTTTCTGAGAAATCTATAGGCAAAACTTTAAAAGCTCGTTTAAGTCATTCAAATGACATTGGCATGTCGTTCGAAGGGTCAGTTCAAGCCCAGGATCTCATATGGATCAAACGAGAGAAACTGTTTTATTTTTTCAGGATCGTTTGATAAGTCGTTCGAAGAAGCATCTAACAGCATCCCTATATTGTTCTAACGACCTAGAGATCTCGCTCTAACGAGATTCTACCACCTCAAAATTTTTGCTTCCTTATACAAACCTATTTTATAAAGCTTTTTGATTGAGACTTTTTATTACGGAATCTTCAGAATAGCTACAATTAAATCTTCACTTTTTAGGGAAAAAAAACTTTTTAGATTCACTAAAACAATACCATATAGTTTTGTGAATCTTCTTAGAAACCCAAGCACTTATTTCAAAACTTTATTCTTGTGGAGTTTTGTCTCTACTGCTAGACTTGGGGATACTCGAGGGTATTCACTGCGGAAGGAGGAGTTGCGGTTCTTGTGATTCTCGAGGGAGTCATTGTTGGTTCAAGGATGTGGTATTTATGGGTTATTGTAGAAATTCATTGCAGATTTCTCTATTGTGTTGTAAGTTTCTATTTGCAAACATTAGTGAAATAAAGGTTTTGCCCTGTGGGAATTTTTCTTGAAATTATTTGCTTGCAAGCTTATATGTTGTAATGTTTTTAATCACATAAATGAATGTTTATGGTTTAATAAAGTTGGAGTCTTGGTTTGATTGAGATTGACATCTAGATAAATAACTTAACTCTATTGAAATATTATAAAATTTCGAATTGGTATCACATCCACTTTTATAAATTGGTATCAGAGTTTTTAGCTCGTCATTTTACCATTTCACAAATCACTTTTTCTTATAAGTTCTCTGATCTTCTATTTCTTTAATTCGCCTTTTTAGTTAACATTCTTTACTATTTGAATTCTCTTTTCTTTATATATCTTCTTGACGAAATAACTATTGCAGAGTTTAGAAAAACTCATAATATCCCTGAGTGGGTGGAGATCTACTGTGCCCTTATACCCATAGACGTTAGGGACGTAGATAATGAGCACTGGATCCACACTCTGCTCGTAGTGCTGGGAGTTTAACTTTTCTCCAAAACCCTCTATTTTTGGAATTTGTTAGCTATTTTGAGGTTATCCCTACCCAATGTTCCCCAAGCACTTCGAAGATAGTGAATGGGGTACATATAATCAATTAACTATATGGGACCAACCTTGGGCTCCCAGGAATTTGCTAATGCTACGTCTGGTCATGCACTACCAATGGTATATTCTACCTAAAGGACAGGAAGGATGAGAAGGTTCTAGTTGTGAACCTTCCTTACTCCTACAAGGGATACTGTGAGCAGGGTTTTATTGCCATAAGTTGGCAACATCCTCCCTTACCTGAGGATGTGTGGTACTGAGGTCCCCGGTGCCCTAACTTGTGGGAGGATCACATAGGTCACTGCCCTTCTTCTTTATGTTTCTTGTTGAACTCTTCATCTATTATTTCCTTTTCTTATCTTATGTTGTGTGTTTTTCCCCTATTTTGAAGCTCGCGATAAGAACCAAGAACCTTCTCTTTGAGATATTAAAGTTATTAACCTCCTCAAAACTTAGAAGATTAGGGATAGATTTCTCAATGATGAGCACATTCATGCAGCGGCCTACTGGAATACAAGAACACAACTTCCAGCTTTATTACTTGGTCAGTCGATGAAATCCCAAAGTTAGAGCTTTCAAAAGAGAATTCCTTTGGTCTATCTAAGACAATTGAGATTGACGAAGAGGAGGAGGATGAGGAGGAGGAGGAAGAAGAAGAAAAAGAAATAGCACCATTGAAAAGAAGATTACTCATTATGGACATGAGAACCATGCCCTATTTCCAAACAAGATGAAGCTCCTAAAGAAGGCTGAGGGGGGACTCCCCTACGATTGGTGGTTCCATCTTAGGAACCAAGGGGAAAGATAAGGAAGCAAAAAAGAAGAAGTTTGAATAGGAGAAGAGAAAATAGGGGGAGACAAAGAAGGAGGAATAAAGAAAAAGAGAGGAGGAGATAAAAAAAAAGCTTCCTTTAAAGGACTCAGCTGAGTCTTCCCTCTCTATTGATGTTGCTAGTGAGGGGGCTAGTGTGGCGAACACCCTATCCTTTGCCTCCAGTTTGCTAAAAGGGGAAGTTCTCACACTCGATTGCGAGTACTCGTCGCACTGGGGGCAGACCAGTTGGACCTCAAATCTACACAGGCACTTGACTCAGTAAATATCCTCCCTTTTTCTATTATTCCATTTTTGTTTGACTTTCTCATATTAAATCTTCTTCTTTTTTCCTTAAAGTTTTTGTCTAACTTTACCACACTCTTAAATGGTTGTGCCGACCAATACATGAAGAACCAGGATATGAACGAAGCCCTAAAGAAGTCCCGAAAGGACTTGGCTGATGCTCGCAATTATTTTAAGCTGGAAAAGAAGAAGGCAGAGAAGGCCCTCACCAAGCTAAAGGTGGACAATTAACTTGTTATTTCCGAGAAGGAGAGGTTGGTTGGTGAGAAGCTATACCTATTTAGGAAGGTCCAACAATTAGAGGGAGAGCACCCAGGTATGAAGGAGAATAGCTATTCGGATGGTTGGAACGCGGCGTGTAATGACGTTGAGCTCTAGATCGCCTACACCAAGAAGTTGTACTTCAAGAAAGGATGGGATCAAGCCTTATAGAAAATGGAGTTCCAACAAAGTCTGGTATGTACTAGCTTCATCTCCCAGGCCCTTATCCCCTTACTGTTAAGGAGCCCCCTGACTAAGATAGATAAGAGCCAGATGAGGTCAAGATAGTTGAGAATCAAACAAAGAAAGTTATTGGGAAAGAAAAGGAACCATAAACCTCTTAGAAGGTGAAAGAATGAATCCATATAGGTCTGGACTTTGTGTTTTCCCTGATCTTATATTGTAATGTTTTTTTACTTATTTGGTTGTAATGGCTTTTTCCTTCCCTTTGAGATATTAATGAAAAGGATTCTACTTTTTTGCCAATATTCCTCTTTCTATTATAAAGATGGTCTATGTGCTTGCAATCCGTTCTACCATTTTTAGGTTAATTTTATGGAGGACTATATATATCTTTCCTCAAATTTAGGGAAGGTTTGGATCCCAATTATGGGTGGGCAAACTCGTTGGACCTTCTTGAAGATTTGTAAGCAGTTGAAAATAAGGACTTCAGCATATAAGGAACAGTCCAAGATGGTGGAAAAATTGAAGGATAATCTCCAAGTCATGGAGGAGATCGGATCCTCTATACAGGAGGATATAAATAGTCTGGGGGCCTAGCTTCCAACATGTAAGTATGTAGGCCAGGTGGATGAGATGATTCAAGCCAAGAATGATGTTTTGAAGAACGAGGTTTTCGAGTTGAAAAAAGATGTTTAGCAAAATTATACCATCATAATTGGCCTTCATAAGGATGTCAATAAGATAAGTCATCTCTTCAATACTGGGCCTCAACAAGATTGGGTAGCAAGTTACAACGAGGGATAGACGGATGCGTTTGTGAGGCTGAAGTCGAAGAGCATGAACAACTGAATATCTAGCTTACCATACTTGAATAGCTTGTATCCTTGTATGATTTTTAGAATATCTTTGTATAATCTAACTCTTCAGTCCTTTGTCAAAATGTATAAAGTTTGTTTATTAACTATTTCATATTTTGAGCATGTGTTGACTAAAGATAGTTAATAATTACTTTTGTATTTTAGATGCTGACTAGGAAGAGTTAATACTTACCAATCATTAAGGACTTTAGTTGACCATATAATACTGTTAATCATTTTGGGCCTTTCACCAACTCAATGTGTTAGTATCTAATGTTAATAATTTTGGGCCTTTGCCAACTAAATGAATGCATGACAAGTGCTAATCATTTTATTCCTTTCATCGACTAAATGATTTGATAACTTATGTCAAACATACTTTCAATCTAATATGCCTTAGCAATATCATTCCATCTTCTTTACCTTTTAGGTTGTGTCATCACACTCCCTTAGGCCTAGGTGAGATAATGGCAATAATTCACTTAGCTAATGGTCCATCCGCTCGATTAGATTTTTAGCGACCAACACAGTTGGCGATGTTGGCTTTTTGCCTAAGGATCCCCTGTAGGTCTTTTATTGTTATCGGGATAACTCATGAGGTCCTTTGTGTTGATTATGACAAAGACCTGAGGATTTCAATGACTGAAATAAACTTAACGGGTTATTATAATTATTATAAATCCTTCTTGGAACAAGGAGATCCTTAATTAGAATAAGTTTAATAACCTATTGTAATCCTAAGGAGTTATGTTCTCTACAAGGAAGTTCCTTGGTTGAAGTAGGATGAGCAGCTTACTGTAACTAAGTGTGATTTTAGTTAGTGTTGAGAGAGTCGAGCTATCGTTTGGGAATGGTTCATAATATTGAGATACATAACGAAAAATTGAGATAATTAATATGCAAGAGAAAAATACGAGAGCCAATATGCCTTTATTTATTAAATACTAACTTAAGAGGAACACAAGTTTGAAATGAAAATTTGTGTAAAATCAATGTGTTGGAAAAGACTAAGAAAACTAAAAGTAGAATTTCTTAAGATTATTTCATTCCATGCTCTTAGTATCTCCCTACCGTCCAACATTCCCAAGTGATAAGATCCTTGTCGGTCGACCTTGATTACTTTAAAATATCCTTCCTAGTTTGGTCCTAGCTTAAAATTTGACAGTCGTACTGCACTACCGAGGAATTTCCTTAGGACATAATCCCACACCTGGAATTTCCACGGATTGACTCTCTTGTTATACTAGTTTACCATTTGCTGCTAGTTTGAATGGCCTACTATCTTCATTCGTCCAGTAAGTCAAGTTTAAAGCGTAAGGAATCATCGTTAAGCCCTTGGTCGACCAAGTTTGTTCTCATCATAGGGATACATGCTTCAAGCATGATAATAGCTTCCATTTCATATGTGAGCAAGAATGGTGTTTCCCTAGTAGGTCTCCTAGGAGTGGTACGGTAGGCCCAAATGACATGAGGGAGCTCATCCACCTAGGCACCCTTTGATTTTTCTAACATCTTCTTCAGCTCATCGACCATCATTTTGTTAGAATCTTCTGGATGATCGTTGCCTTTGGGGTATGCCACAAAATTGAAGCGATGCTTGATGTCATGCTCATTGTGGAAGATTTGAAAGAAGAAACTTTCAAACTGCGTGCCATTGTTAGTGATGATAGCTCTTGGTACCCTAAATCATGTTATGATGATCTTCTAGACGAACCTTATCATATCGGCATCTCAGATGTTCATTAGTGGTTTTGCCTCTACCCACTTGATGAAGTAGTATATGCCAACCAGTGAATATTTGGGATTCCCAAGTGCGCTAGGTAGTGATCCCACGATATCCTATACCCATTGCATAAATGGCTAAGTAATGGTCAAGGATTTCAGGTCGCTAGCTGATGAACCATGAGGAAGAATTTTTGTCATTTTTCACATCTCTAATCATAGATAACTGTATCCCTTTGCATGTGTGGCCACCAGTATCCTTCTTTGATTGCTCGAAATTCCAATGATCTTCACCCTGCGTGACTTCCAAGAATACCATCACGAAGATCACTGATAACTTATTCGATGTCTACAGGTGGGTGCATTAGAGGTGGGGGCGGTGAAGGATCTTTTGTAGAGTTTTCCCATGGGTTAAGGTAGAAACAAGATACCTTTACTGTTATTTGACAAGCTAATTTCCTATCATTTGCTAGCATGTCTTTCTACAAGTAGGCAATAATGGGGTATATCCAACTAGGGACTCTTTCTATGAGGGGGAACTTCTCTATGACCACTATCTAGTCAATACTAGGTTGGCGAGAAACTCTACCTAAACAGACCTTCAAAGATTAGATTCCACTAGTGAGCTTAGGGCTACTAAGTCGTTAACGTGATTTTTTTCCCTCGAGGGAAATGTTTAATGTGAACCTTTTTAAATCCTACCGTAAGAGTCCTCAGTATGACAAGGTACGCTGCCATGCTATCGTCTTTTGTCCTAAGATCTCAATTCACTTTCTTGGAGACCAGTTTAAAATTGTCGAACACGTTAAGGAGTTTTTCCCCTAGCAATTGGGCCCTGCGCAGGTCATCTATCAGTGCTTCATATTAGTCTTCGTTGTTGGAGGATTCAAATCCCAACTTGATTCCTCACTTAATAATAGCGTCTTCAGGTGTGATGAGGATACTCCTACTCCTTCCTCCTTAAAATTAGAGGATCCGTCAACATATAGGGTCCAGTCCCTAGACTGTGCTTCCTTATTTGTTGATTGCTCCATTACCTGTTGGTCAGTGGATTTATCTCCCGTGAATTCGGTGATTAAATTGGCTAAGACTTGTACCTCAATTGTTATTCTTGGTTAAAACTGAATATCAAACCTTTTGAGCTCGATCGACCACTTTGAGAGTCGTTCAAAGAGGTCAGCTTTCCAAAGAATAGATTTGAGGGGAATGAAGTGATCACTGTTACAAAGTAATGCTTGAGCTTCTTAGAGGCAACCTCCATGCCTAGGCTAGCTTTTTCAAAGGCAAGTAGTATTTCTTTGCATCTAGGAATGTCTTATTGGCATAGTATCTAGGGCATTGTCTGCCCTTTTTCTCACGTACCAAAGCCAAGCTAACAGTGTGGTATGATACTGTGATGTAAAGGTACAGGTTAGATCCGTCATCATAAATCACTAACGGGGGTTATTTGCTGAGGAAGGACTTGATCTCCTCCAAAGATCTTGAGTATTCATCATTCCATATGAGGCCTTTATCCTTCTTTAGTAGCTGAAAGAATGGTCGGTAGTCTTTATAGGACTTGGAGATGAAGTGATTGAGTTCTGTGACCATTCCGGTAAGCTTTTGAATATCCCAAAACATTTTTGGGGGCTAAACCTTATCGATCGCATCAATTTGGTCTCAATTGTCCTCAATCCCGCTTTTACTGAGTAAATAACCCAAAAATATACCTGACCGAACACCGAATGAACACTTGCTTGAATTAAGTCTCATCTGGTACATTCTAAGGATTTTAAAGGTTCTGGATAAGTTCATGAGGTAGTCGTCTATATTCTTGCTCTAGTCTAACATGTCATCGATGTAGACTTCCATGGTGTCTCTCATCTGCTGCTCGAACATCTAAGTGACCATCCTCTATTAAGTTGCCCCTGTGTTCTTTGGTCTGAATAACATAACCTTGTAGCGGTATAGACCCACTAGGGTTATAAAGAATGTTTTATCTTAGTTGGGGCCAAACAGTTGATGGTACTCTAAATAGGAATCCAGAAAACTCATTCTCTCGTGAGTTACCGTGGCATCAACTAATTGATCGTTCTTAGGTAGTGGAAAACTATCCTTAGGGTAGGCTCTGTTGAGGTCTCTGAAATTAATTCAGACTCTCTAGTTGTCGTTGCCTTTTCGTACTACTACAGGGTTAGACAACCACTTAGGGAACTAAACTTCCCTAATGGATTTTGCATCCAGAATGTTCCCAACTTCGTTATCCACCACTTTAGACTTTTCAGGGGCTGTTAGGAATGCCTTCTGAGTAATGATCTTGAAGGTTGGGTTAACATGTAGACGGTGGCAGGCTACATCGGGATCAATTCCATGTAGACTATACGCCTCCCAGGAGAAAACATCCAAATTACTTATCAAGAAGGAAATTACTTCTTTCTTTTCACGATCGGCAAGCGCATTTTTGATCAAAAACTTTCTATCCAGAAAGTTGTCATCAGCACCCACTTCTTCTAGGCTTTCGATAACCCTATCAGCAAGATGGATACTGGTATCTTCCACCCCTGGTCGATCGTCCCTTAGTTGCTATTTAGAGGGTGTAGCCACTCTTGGGCTTCCTCTAAGGTGTCTTTTGGCTCTTTATTCTTCTCCTTCCAAGGGTGAATGTCTACGATGAAGCACTTACTTACAGTGGCCTAGTCGCCATGAATCTTGACCAAGCTTGAGCTTCTGGTGGTAGGTAGATGGTAAGGCTTTCATGAGGTATAGCCAACCTCTTTCTAGAATGTCATGATATGGAAATTCTATGTCCACCACCAAGAATTCAATTAATTTTGAGATATTTCCTATTCTAACCGATAAGACTATCTTTCCCAATTGCATCATAATTTTCTCCGTGGAGCCGATCAATGGAATTATGGCCTCCTTTAGGTCGGCGGTTGAGATTCAACTTATGGAACAGCTTTAGGGACATCACCTCTGATGAGATTCCTTGGTCTATCAGAAACTTATCGATGTCCCAGTTTGTGATTCTGAGATTAATCACAAGCGCATCATGGTGGGGAGTCCTCACCCCATTCAGATATTCTTCTATGAAGACGATGTATTTGGTGTATTTGACATCCTCTGATCGTGAGCGGTTGCAAACTTGGATTTTTGCAGTGTCAATCTGTAATGCCCCATGACGACAATGACCTTTTTCAGTTCCATCCAAATATCATTCCTTTATATTTGCTTCAGGTCGGACGCTCCATGGATCATGGGAAACTCTTGTCCCTTTTTGTCATCAAGGACATTATCCAATTTTTGGTTGCCATTGGTTGTGACCTTATTGGCTTTCTTCTCTATGTATTTGTTCAAATGTCTAATTTGGTCCAGCTCTTCCAAATGCGACTTCAAGGCCTAGAAATTCTCTATCTTATGGAAACCCTCCTTATGGAATGCGCATCGGTCACCACCCATTTTCTTAGGACACTTAACAAATAGCTGATCCTTGATCTTGCTCAAGATCTTGTAGATTGGTTCTTTGAAGATGTGTTTACGGCCTGGAACACTTTTGAATGATTGGCCTTATTCCCATTTTTGGAGCCGTCCTTTCCCCTGTTCTTGTTCCCTTTCTTTAGAGGGTCACTTTTATCTCCTCCATTACTTATTTTTACTCGATCATTATCCCATGGGTAGAGGAACCACATCCTTAACCTTGGCGTAATTTTTAATATACGCCATGAGGTCATCGATGGTGTTAGCCTCTTTTATCGTCAGGGACTGGTGCAGTTGAGATGTGGTCAGCAGACTAATATTGAAGAACGCAGTAACAACCTGCTCCGAGTTGTCCTCCATTTTATTAAAGACCTCCTAGTACCTCTCGACATAATCACGGAGACTCACTTGTGTATTTTTCTTCATCGTGAGCAGTGAATTCAATCTATTGGGGTGGGAAATGATGGTTATGAAGTGAGTAGTGAAATCCTCTACTAGGGCCTTAAAAGTCTTAGTAGACCTATGGGGAAGATTCTCAAACCTCTTTCCTGCTACTTCATGCAAGATAGAAGGGAAGATTCAACACATCAAGGAATCATTGTGGCTCCACAAAGTCATCGCTTGCCTGTACTGCCGAACATGATCTATGGTATATGTCTTTCCATCATAGATTTTGAATCTGGGAATGACAAACTTCTTTGACAGTTCCTCTTCTTCAATCACCCTTAACAAAGGGGATTTCCTCTGTGTGTTGAGAGATCTTCTAGCCATCTCCTTAGAGAACCTGTACCCTCGATAGGCTGGATGTTGTTCCATCTCTCTATAGAACAAAATTATGATGTCCTCATCTTGATGACTATTACTTATGTGGTTCCTCTCTGATCGTCCATGCTCTGATCGATCACTCTCTAACTTTTCGCACTCAGATCAATCCTGGTAGTCTCTGGAGCTCCTCTCTCGGCTACGAGTCTTGCTCACCTGAGGACTAGGTGACCTATCATGATGTTTCTTGGTACCTCTATGGAGATCCCTCTCAATTCTTTCACGTAGCCTTTGTAAGCGAGCATTCTCTTCAATCTGGAGGCATGTTGCCTCCTCCTACTCTTGAAGCATGTTTTCATAAGCATCTAATATCCTGGAGTTTTGAACAGACTTAGGTGGTCCTTGACTTTCCTCAGAAGGTTACCTCTCTTAGAGAAACTCGGGATTTGATGGTTGTCGAATCTCTAACATATCCCTAGGTGGGGTTAGATCATCCTACACGTCACTAACCTGGGATTTGATGGCTGGTGAGACATCATGGGATTTCTTTCGATAACTTCCTTTGTAGAAAAAAGAATCAATTCCCACAGACGGTGCTAATTGTGAGTGCAATTATTATCACAATAAGAAATCTATAAAGCAATATCCCGATGACGGAGTAAATTATCACACACACCCCCAAATATACATGGTTAGGTAAATTTCTTACATCCACGGAGAGGTTACTGCATTCTTATTAGTTTCTCTCAAATAATCAAACTTACATCCTTTTTCTCATGTCAGGGTTTACTATTATAGTTGCAGAAATAAGTGATTTAATTGTACAAGCAACTCAACCAGCTTGTAGATAACTCGTAAGTGTCATTAAATATCTCCTCCGAGATTGTTGGTAATCGATTCGAGTCTACATCCATGCATTTAAGCACACATCAAATACATGGATATAAAATAACTATTTTCAGTTGGGAAGGCCCAGTCCATTCTACGTACTGGGCTGGTCTGCTCAAGTATTTGTCTTGAATTAAATAAGCCCCCACATATACAAACATATACATATATATATCGGGTAGGGTCCTTAACGAATTAGGTCTACCTATATCCATATCTGATACATTTAATTGGCCGGTAATGGGGTTTCATAAAAGTTCTTCGACCTAAGTTTAATGGATCGGGTATGTGTCAGGTCCGTGTCCATACCCAAACCATTGACAGGCCTAGTCTGAACAATGGATCAGAGTCAAAATCACCAATGTTATGCCTAAAATCACATGAAACAACAAAGATCATTACGCCAGCAAGAATGCACAAAGAGAAACCCCCCCTACTTGAGAATCCATCCAGAAATCAATGTGATATAGGTGATATAAATCATGTAATCATGTGAAATAGGAAATCATCTAATATCAATGAGTATATCTACCCTTAAACGACATATCCCCCATCATAGATATGTATACCCCTTTTTGACAAATCCCCTATTTTGGAACAAGAAAAATTATTCAACCTTTTTTGTCTTAGAAATACAAAGAGAAGAAATATATCATAGTAATCAAAATCACAATGACATAGAGAACTAGCGAAGCAAAAGCTAGGAAAGCATGTAAAGGACCATAGCTATAATAAAGGAATGCACAACGATAATTTACAAGTGTATCATCATATAAATATCAAAATAGGAACTAGAATACGAAATATAGAAATCAATAAGCATAGAAGCAGGCTATGTGATATACAAACAATCAACCAGAATATGATCATACACGAAGCAAGGATATAGCAATATGAGCATAAGAATATGAATTCCAACTGAGAATGATCTAACTGAGGATAAGAATATGCATAAAGTCAAATGATCCATAAATCCAATAAAATAATTCATACATACATCCAAAATTATCCAAGTATCAAGTGTAAAATAATAAGGTAATAAAAATCAACAATCAAAGAGATGATGTTGGAAATCTCTAGAAAACAACATACATGATGGGAGTATAAGTATCACAAAAAAATATCATGACGTCATATGATAGAGACATGTGAGCACGGAACATGTGAAGCAATGATGATTACCATATATATTCAACAATCAAGAACAAGGTGATATAAGATCACAAGATAAAATCAACAAGGTATAGTATCAAACGCTAGTTAATACAAATACACCAAAAAGTCACAAGAGACAAAAAAATCTACAAGGAACGTGGTGTTTAAGATCGGATTAGCAAGATACTAACTCGATATGCACAATCTTAACTCCCAAAATTAATTGAATATCATATAGATATGATCCAAACTATGATCAAGGTCTTATCATAATAATCGAATTGCCTAGGCATAGTCACATAAGCTCTATGAAGAGAATGCAATTAAGGTATAAGTTTTAAGGCTGAAGGTACAACACAACTCATGAAATATATGACTAGATAAGTGTACCATCATAATAGGAACCTACATGGAACCAAAATATTGTACCAAGAACAGATCAGCATGCGTACGAATTCAATCACACCCGTGTGAATGGCTTTTTGTGTGAATGGTAGCTATTTGCAGGCGTGCACACAAAATAAAGAATATTCCTCAAATAAGTCCCAAAAATTCCTGAAATTCTCCATGTAACCTATGAAATCCCAACTCTCAAAATATCAGTGATATGAATGATTAGAAATGCATGAAAAATCATTCCATTTGACTTTATTAGCACCGATTTTGGATATAATGCAATAAATAGAAAAAATCAACAACTCACGCACACATATATACAAATGCAGGTAAAAATCATGTAAAATGTGATAGAGATTAGGAAAAATATAACAATTGGATCTGACAAGGATATTTCATTTAAATCTTGATTAAAGCATGAATTATAAACACAAATAATCCAAATCTCAATCAATTCAAAATACAAGGATTAAAATTCTTATCAAAACAATATTTTGGATCTTTAAAATATGAATTAAGTTATGATTCATGTGATAAATAATAGATACAAAATCAACATGTATACACATAATCAACTCATACTATCATTACAAATGATACTTAAAAATAATCATTACATCAATATCCTTATTATTTCAAATAAGGTCATTTCAAGCCATTAACTCCGTGAAGCATATGTTGACTAAAATCTTTTGAATGCGTACTAAAAAGAAATTTTCATTTTTAAAATTCTAAGCCAAATCTTGTTTTTCATGCCGGTTCAAGCTCTTGGATTATGGCTCTTTTTTAACATATTTTGGCTTTTGCCGTCGATTGGCTTTTCACACGCCTAGATGTCATCAACCCAAATATATTTGAATTCCCAAAATGGATGTAATCACTCTAGGGGTATCCCTTGTCAATGATTTTGAAAATGGTCCTTTTTAACTCCTTCATAGTAATAATCTCACACAATCTTAGATACGGACCAACGAAAAACCAACAAGATCTCGGGATTTGATCATGGTCAAATTAAGCACTAAAAGAAATAATCACGTGAGTGAAATCATATGCAACAAGTGATATGAATGTGCTCAAGTAGTGTGAAATTGATACCATAGAGTTTAACAAATTTTTCAACCATGATTTATCAAATGAATTTCAATTTAATAATTAAATCAATTAATATTTTCAATCAAATGGTTTCTAATTCACTTTTAATCATCATTCAAGTTGAATCAATCATCAAATCAAAAGTGTTAGAGACTTAAGCACACGTCAGAAAAAGAATTAACACGAAATCTTTTTGGATTTTTGAATAATAATGATTCATTTATTTAAAAATAGTGGTTAGTAAGAAATAAAAGCATAGAAAGAAAATGCAAGGAAAATGCACATATACAAAGAGTCCTCGCCAAAACATGAAACATGATAACGACTAGAAATCACTCACCCACAAAGATTTGTTTCCCCCACAGATTAAGAATGAACTGGGAATGGAGACCTACATGAACCTAGTCATACTAGAAAACTATCTACCTAGATAGCGATGGGCATTCCATCTCCCAGATCAATGGGAGGAACTAAAGTAACCTATTTCTTTGCAAACTTTAATTATAGAAAAATAACTTATATTTTCTTCCTTAGTGCATTCCTAGGCAAACCACCATCAACTTTTGGAATTCATATCTCATTCCACCTTGTATTATTATGCCTAGTCCTTGGAGTTTTAGCATATGGTCTTGGTCCAAGAAACTGTAATATCCCGTATTTTCTGGCATTTATTTATTATTTATTAATTGTGAGAAGAAATTAATAATTGGGAATTAATTACTACTTGAGATAACTAGTAATAACGTAAATTTATATTTAGATGATGATTAAAGTTGAATATTATATGATTTATTTGAGCGACCTATTATATTTAATTAATAGGTATAATTAATTAGCTATGTTGGACAATATGCGACTATGCATAAAATAATTAATTGGATGTTTTATTTTACATTATAAGATTTTATCGTGAGATGTGAGGTATAACTAATGGAAATAGACTCTAGAGTGATACGGAGACTCGAATACGAGTTTTATCATCTTAAGTTGGTTTTGGGGGGAGGTATACCCTTAGGCTAAGTTTTGGGCTATTCCGAGCAGTGTTTTGAGCTCACTGGAGATTTCCAAAATAGGCATATTATAGACCTGCAGGAATTAGAGGTATTTGAAAGAGGTTAGACAATTAGAATTAATTATTTATCATCATAAGTGAAAACTTTAGCATCCATATACTTGTGGGAGAACTTGAGAGGACTTAGGGAGGAGAAAGTACAAGGGATCCAATATAAGGATTCACCATTATTCGTTTGGAATCAAGAAAATTCTTGCAATACACTTTTAAATTTATAACTTGTTTATAGTTCATGTTTTACTATTATAATCTGAGATTAGAACGCACGTTTAGGACCTGATTTGATTGGTCTGAATCATGTTTGTATATTAGGTTAATTAGGAGTTGTATTAACTGCCAATGCATTGAGAACTTGTACTTTTATGTTAAATAAGGATTGTTACAGTTGGTATCAGAGCATCTAAATTCTAGTGCCCTTAGGATCTATGTTACACTTGTTACATTTCACGTTGTGTTCTTTGATATGTAGATCCTTATGAGTAGGATTCATTGTATTCTTTTCATTTGCTAATACGAATCTTCTTTTCTTTTAGATGGAAAACACCAGATCCGATAGACTATGATAGACTACCAAAGAAGCTGCAAAGAGAGAATCTTAACAGGAAATGCAACCACAATCGTAGTAGGCACCACCCATAGATTCAATAATAGAATTAGCTTCTATAGTTACGTAAGTTTTCATCACAATTATGCTTTATATATTCCATCCCTTATATCCGCCACTACAGTCACAGCCACCATAGCAGGTGCTGATACCAGTTCAGCCATAGACCACAGTATGGGAGATATCATGGAAGAACCTTGCTAAGGGCCACCCACCGGAGTTTACTGAGAGTACTAGCATGTTAGTGGAATGTTAACGGATGAAGTATAGTTAGATACATTTTAAGGATGGTGGAGTGCACGAAAGTGCACAAGCAAGTGTTGGCTTCATTCTGATTGGTTGGAGGGGCTTACAGTGGTGGAATTTAGTCACTACAATTAAATAGAGGGGCATAATGATCATTATAGAGTTCTGGGTCAAATTCAATGACAAGTACTTCCCACCCGTAGTTAAGAGAGAGAATAAGAGGCAATTTATGGACCTCAGGTAGGAGGGCCACACTGTGGCAGAGTATGAGCATGAGTTTACCACTCTATCACTGTTTCTATTAGATAAGGAAAAAAATTAGGAGGAGAAGATGGAGAAATTCATCTTCAGATAATATGGTTTATCAGGCAGACCATTTTGGGGAACCCTACATTTGCCACTTATACATAGGGAGTGAATGCCACTTTACTCAACTCTCAGTATAACATAGAGTTTCTGAAGGGTAAGGAAGAGAAAAGGCCCAAATATAGGTTCGTTAAGCCAGTAGGGCAAGATAAATAGGGGTGGTACATAGGGGGCCTAGCAGTCTAAGGGCCTCAGTTAGGAGATTATAACTATAAAAAGTACAAAGGGTTTGATGACTGTAAGGTTCATCAGGGGAAGTAGCCTTAGTAGTGCCAACAGGGTCAGGGATAGTGGACTAGGGGATAGCAGGGCTAAAACCATAAAGACCAAAAGGGCCAGCAACAAGAAAGACATCATTTTAACGGCACATGGTTTACTTATGGAGAGGGTGGCCACATAGATAGGATCTCCCTAGGGATAATCAGGGAAGATCAGGTGCGGATTTGCAGTTACCAGCCCCATTGTTTTTTATAGTAACAGCGATACCAGTACCACCAGCCTATCCTCATAGTCAAAAGTAGTTTCAGTACAAGCGTGTGTATCACATCTCGCTTAGGGATACATATGCACCAAACCAATAGGTTGAGGGTATGTTTCCTATCTTTAGGCGTATAAGACGCATACTAATTCATCGCATTCATTTGTTTCTAGTAGCTTTACTCGGTCATCGGGGATGGTAGACCTAGCACAAGATATTATATTACATGTTTATTCACCGGTGGGTAGAGGGGCACTAATTATTTCCGTGTGTAGAGGGATTGGGTGTACATCGATAGGATTATATTTGCAGATGACTTAATTGTTTTAGATATGTCTGAGTATGACGCTATTCGAGGATTGGCTATCCACTTATAGAGCTTCTGTGGATTATTTTTGCCATTCTAGGGCTAGAGATGTACTTAGTTGTGATGCCGCGCCCGAAGGAAGGGTCGAGCATACATTTATATTATATTTAGGAGCACACTTCTGAAGGAGTCACAGTGTCTTTAGATTCTCGTTCAGTGGTTAGGGAGTTTCCAAATGTATTTCAAGAGATTTGGGGGTTGCCTTCGAGTAGCGAGATTGAGTTCGTGGTTAATTTGGCTCCGGGCACGATACCTATTTCCCGTATTATATCATATTGATCCTTTAGAGATGAGGGAGCATAACGACCAGATTCAACAGCTTTAGGGACAAGGATTTATTTGGAGGAGTACTTCACTTTGGGTAGCTCCAGTCCTATTTATGAAAAAGAGGGATAGATCGTTAAGGTTGTGCATTGATTATCGGGATTTGAACAAAGTCCCCATATAGAACAAGTATCCATTACCCTGTATTGATGACTTGTTCAACTAGTTGAGGGGTGCTTCGTATTTCTCAAAGATTAATTTGAGATTGGGATATCATCAGTTGAGGATTCGAGAGTCAAATGTTTCGATGTGGCATTTTTGACGAGATATGGATCATATGAGTTTATGGTTTTCCATTTGGGCTACCCAATATACCAACAGTATTTATGGACTTGATAAATAGTGTTTTCAAGGAGTTTTTGGATTAATTTTTTATAGTAATCCTTAATGACATCCTAATTTATTCCCGAACTACAGATAAGAATGAACAACATTTGTGCATAGTCTCACAGACGTTATGAGACTATCAACTCTATGCGAAGTTCAAGAAGTGTGGATTTTATTTGAAAGAGGTGTAGTTCTTGGGTCACGTCATATTTAATACAGGGATATTAGTGGACCCTAGTAAGGTTTTGGAAGTGATGGAGCGGGGATAACTCACGGAACCTACGTAGGTGTGTAGTTTTCTGGGGTTGGTAGGCTATTATCGTCAAATCAAGGGGTCTCGAAGATAGTTGGACCTTTGACGAACTTAACTAAGAAAGGTGTGCCATTTTTTTGGGATGAGTTTTTCCATGAGGCTTTTGATGAGTTGAAGGACTAGTTAACTATAACTTTGGTACTCATTTTACCTCGTAGTGGAGTGGCGTATATGGTGTGTACTAATGCATCCTTACAGGGAATCGGGGGTGTGTTGATACAGGAGGAGAGGCCGACAGCATATGGTTCTCGTAAGATTAAGACTCAAGAAGAGAATTACCCCACCTATCATATGAAGTTGGTAGATGTGATTTTTTTTTCTTTAGAACTGGAGGATCTATCTTTTGGGGGAGACATTCCATCTTTTCACGATCCATGAGAGTTTGTAATACTTTTTCACACAGAGGAAGTTGAACATGAGCTAGCGTAGGTGGCTTGAGTTCATGAAAAAGTACCAATTTGATATTCAGTTTCACCTAGGGAAGGCGAATGTTGTGGCGGACACCTTGAGTTGCAGGCTAACAATGATATTTGTGACGATTTGGAAGGAGAAGTGGGGTTCACCTAGAATGGAAGAATAGTTTTCTAGTGTATTCATGGTAGTGTTAACCCTCCCACCCGATATAATCATTCGGGTTATGAAGGCATGGGCAGGGGATTCTTCTTATTAGGAGAAGGTTCGATAGTTGTTTACAAAGTGAGTAGAGTCAAATTTGATGGGATCTGATGGGGATTTGCGATTCTAGGTAGACTTATGGTTCCAAAAGAAGAGGAGTTATGGTAGGTAGTTATGACTAAGGCGCATAGGTCTCATTTTACGGTGCATACCATTGGGGAAAAGATATACCAAGATATGAGGCACTAGTATTAGCGGACGAGCATTAAGAATTACATCACAATGTTTGTGTCAAAGTGTGACAGTTGCCAAATGGTGAAAGTAGTTCACCAGAGCCCACCGGGTGTTCTATTCCCTCTTGAGATTCCTTTATGAAAATAGGAGAGAATTTTCTTGGACTTTATTGTAGGGTTTCCTATGTCACATGGGGGACATGATGCCACATGGGGGATTATAGACCATTTGATAACGGTGGCTTACTTTTTATTGGTCCAACGGATTTTACTTCGCAGTAGTACGCTAGGCTCTTCCTTATAGAGATAGTAAAATTACATGGTGCACCTCTCAACATTATATCAGATAGGGACAAGACATTTGTGTCCCACTTTTGTAGGAGTTTTCACTAGGGATTGGGGATAGAGTTAAAGTTGAGTACCTCATATCATCCACAGATGGATGCTCAGACGAAGCTAATGAATCAGATATAAGAGGACATGTTTTGGATTTTGGACTTCAAATGATGTTAGGAGCAATACCTACCGTTGATAGAGTTTTCTTACAAAAAAATTTATCAATTCATAATTGGCACGGCACCATTTGAGGCTTTGTATATGAGTCCTTGCCATTCTCCCATGTGTTGGTTAGAAGTAGGTGAGACCAATCTTCTCGAACCCGAGTTTATTTAGGATACCTTAGAGAAGGTGGAAATGATCAGAGATAGGATTCGTACTGCCCAAAGTTAGCAAAAACGTCATGTGGATGCAGACAGGAGGCACTTAGAGTTTTTTACTGGAGATCAGGTCTTACTTTAGGGGTCTCCTATGAAGATAGTTATGCGTTTTGAGAATAAGGGGATACCGGCTCCCTGATAGATCGAACTATTCACCATTATTGAGAGGATAGGGTTAGTCGCGTCCCGTTTAGCCTTGTCAGATCACTTACAAAGTATCTACGATGTTTTCCATATCTCAGCATTATGAAGATTCCTTGGAGATGCACTAGCCTGTCAGTACATTCCTCTTATGAGATAGAGCTTCATCTCGACGTGATTTATGAGGAGAAGTTAGTTGCTATCTTGGATCGTAGGGAGTAAAAACTTCATTCCAAAGTGATTCTTTTAGTTCATGTCTAGTGGGGGCACCACAATGAGGATGAGTCGATAGGGTAGAAGGAGGGTGGCATGCGAAAGAAGTATATAGAAGAGTTCTGTATTTTAGAGGACGAAATTCCTTTATTGAGGGGAAGAATGTAATATCCCATATTTTCTGGCAATTATTTATTATTATTTTTTATATTGAAAAGGGACGGAACCCCCACAAATATTATTGCAAGGGGGTTTTGGGGAAAGGTCCTCATAATTATCAAAGTGTATAAAAATAAGTCACTCCACATAATTTTATAAATTTAGTCCCTATACTAAAAACACCATGAAAAATGGTGAAAAATGCAGCCACTGACATGGGCCAAAAACTTGAACTCCTAACTCTAACGGGACCACACAAATAAATGCTATTTTACCATAGGGACTAGATTTATAAACTTGAAAAACGTTGTCCTAAAAATCCAAATATAAGAAGGAACATAACCTTTACCTTAATTATCTATTATTGCAATTAGGGGAAATAGCCTCCCCTCTGGGGCAAATACAATCTCAAAAAAAGTAAATGAAATCTTTGGGGAGCCAATAACCAAAGAAAAGGTAAAAAAATGAAATTTGGGCCTTATAATAGACCCATTACAATAATCAACTCTTAACTAATCTAAGTTATATGCATCCTATCTTATCCAGCAGTAAAGCACATCTAGCCCTTTTAGGAAGATCCTTCAATTCAATGAACAACTTCATCTCTTCCAAATAAACTCCCTCGTTTGCTAGGAAATCATCGACCATATTTGTTTCCCTATAACAGTGCTTCAGAGTGTATTGAATCCTTTAAAGATTAGAAATGATATCATCCATGCAATCTCTAAGTCTCCAAGGAATGGACAATCCTTTATTGATCATATTAACAACCAACAAAGAGTCCATTTCTATATGAACAAAATTAACATTACTTTGAATACATGTTTGGACTCCCTTCTTTAATGCCATAATCTCTGGTTCAGAATTTATTGAGATACCATTAGGATCGCAAACCTCACTACCAATTGAGAATAAGCATATCTGACAATGCCCACATATCCACTAGGGCCTGGATTGCCTTTACAAGCACCATCAACATTTAATTTAAACCAGTTGTGGAATTAAGGATACCATTGAAGAAGTTTTGGAACAGTCTTTGTCTGAGAAATTTTCACATTAAAAACAACTAAAATTCTATCATCACAATAAGCAGGCCTACTCTTAAATTTCACACATATGCACAAAATAGAAATTAAAATAGTGATTTGAAATATTACTTCATGATCAGTGAACTTCTTAGCCTCATATAAAGTCAAATTTCTCCCTTCCCATATTTCCCAACATACAACATTAGGAATTTCTCTTCCCAAAAATATAATGTAGTCTATTTATCTATTATTAAACCACCAACTCAAAAACATAGAAGATATAGATGCTTAATCAATTTTAGCTCCCATTAAAGCTTGAAAATGATCCCATATAGGCATACTACCCCTGCAATTTAGAAATAAATGGTAAGAAGACTGACATTGATTTTGGTAGGTTTGACATCTAGATACCACTTTGATACCCAATTCTTTGATCACATCATCAAGAGGAAGACAATTATTCAGCAATCTCCAAGAGTTAATTGAGATTTTCAATGGAATGTTCGTATACCATATCTGATTTAAAACTATTGAAGTTGTGAAATGATTTTTACAAATATCCAGGGCCGATTTAAACATAAAATGGCCAGAGGTAGATGGTTTCCAAGACCAATTACCATTTATACATAGCATACTGTCCAAGCACTCTTCTTCAACATGCATAATTCTTTTCCATGAATGGGATCCCACCTTAGGATTATTTTCCTTGTATCTCTTCTTCATAAATTCTACCAAAAGGGAATTTTTTTTATTTGAATTTTCGGTACATTATCATAGATGAAGCTTTAATCAGCATATTTAAATTTAATAACTCAAGACCACCCTCACTTTTCTTTTTACAAAGAGATTCCCATTATTTCAATTGATATTTCCAACCAATATCATCATTTCCACCCTAAAAAAATTTATTCAGCATGGTATGGATTCTTCTTATGATGGACTTAGGTGGTTTTAAAGAGGCAAGAAGATACATTGGAATGGATGTTAAAATATGTCTTATAAGTATATATGTCTCTCCACTTTATAGGAATTTGGCTTTCCATCCTTGAATTCTACTTCTAATAGAGTCAATGAGTTTATAGAAACTTCTATTCTTGCATATTCCTTTATACATAGGGCAAACCAAGTATTACAATGGGAGTTTACTTCATTTCAAACTAGTGGCTCGTTCAATCTTAGAACTTTTATCAGGGGGCTACTTGTCAGATAAAATGAAACTACTTTTTGAAATATTGATTTTTAAACCTGATATCTCTTCATATATGTTAAGGAACTCCAAAATAGCCTTCAAAGTATCTATATCTCCTCTAGAAAAGATGATCACATCATTCGCAAATGAAAGGTGAGAAATCATAGGACATCCACATGTGGGATAGTAAGGTTTAGCATTTCCTTTTAGCATCAAACTTTTAATGACCCTACTTAAAACTTATGCAGTAATGATGAAGAGAATAGGAGAAAGTGGAACTCCTTACCTTAGCCATCTAGAATAATTGAAATAACCTTTAGGAGCACCATTAATTAAGACTGAAAACCAATTATTTGAAATCATTCTCCAGATAAGATCCATCCATCTCTCCCCAAATCCCAATCTTCTCATCATATTTATAAGATAACTCTAATTAACTCTATCATAAGCCTTCTCCATGTCAAGCTTGATAATAATATTTCCTCCATGAGTTTTCTTATTCAAATTGTAAACCATCTCTTAAGCAAGCATTACATTATCTTGAATACACCTCCCCATCACAAATCCACTTTGATTAGGTGAAATAAACTTATGAAGAACTGTTGAAAGTCTATTTGATAAGATTTTAGAAATAATCTTATAAGAATAATTATACAAACTTATTGGCCTATATCCTCCACGGGTCTTAGGGTGCTTAATTTTAGGTATTAGGACAATTGAGGAACTTATCCAACTTTAAAGTAACTCTGGTCCTGCGATGAAGCTATTTACAGAATCTAAAAGGTATTCCTTTATGATTTGCCAACAACTTTTATAAAACTCCCTAATAAGACCATCAGGCCCTGGGGATGCCTATGATCTCAACTGCTGAACTTCTTGAAACACTTCTTGTTCTTCTATAAAATCTTGAAGCATTGTATTTAATTGTGGAGTAACAATGGATGGGATAAGGTTTTCAATCTCTAGGATGTCCATATTTGGATCTTTTTCCTTTGTCATTGGGCTGCTAAAATGATTCACAATGAGCTGTTGCAACTCCTTTTTATCTTCTATCAAAGTCCCTTCATGATCTTATAATCTATTAATACTAAGTTTTATATAATTAGCTTTAACTTGAGCATGAAAAAAATTGGTATTAAAGTCTCCCTTCTTAAGCTAACTTATATTATATTTTTTAGACCAAAAGACTTCTTCATTATGCAAAGCCTTTAGCAAGCATTTCCTGCCTTTGTGCAATTTCTGCCTATTCTCCTCACTACTTTCATGATCATAATCAATCTCAAGATTAACAACTACATCTTCCAAATCTCTAATATTCTAAAAAAAAGATCCTTAAAAATAACTTCATTCCATTATTTCAGCACCTCTTTAAGTCTGTGCAACTTCAAAGAAAACTTCTTTAAACCATATGCATTTGCAGGCTCACTCCAAAAGTTCTTTACCACATCTTGAAAATTAGCATGATTTCACCACATTTATTGAAATTTAAAGGCCCTAGTAACCATTTTAGTCTATTTTTGTATTAAAATCAATAGGGGGCATGATTAGAACTACACTTATTCAGATGAATGATGGAAGTTTGATGATAAATTTCATTCCATTTCAGGTTCAAGAAGCCTCTTTCTAACCTCTCAAGAATCCAGTCATCATCCATTGTATTACTAAACCAAGTATATTTAGAGCCAGTAAATCCCATATCAACAATCCCACAATCTTCTATAGCCTGTTTGAATTCACTAACAACTTGAAAATCGACATTATTTCCTCCAGCCTTTTCACTATAACAGAAAATAACATTCAAGTCACCTACTGCACAAAAAGGCTTCTCTACATATCTATTATCTATTTCATTGAGATGACTCCAAAGATCTCTTCTTTCCTCTTTAGAACAACTGGCATAAATAACAGACATTACTATATCCTATTATAAGGAATGATTATTTAAAGAGAATGTCAATTGTTGGTCTTCATCTTCAATTGGACACATCTCAATGTCAAACCTCCACATAATCCATACTTTCCCTAACTTTTTACTGAGACAACCATCAAAACCCCAATTTAATCTATAAAACTTAATTTTTTAAGAGTCTACATTGGTCTCTAATAAAGAAATTAAAGGAATTTTATGCATTCTAATGAGTTTCTTAATTCTTGTGTTAGATAATTTATTGACAACTCCTTGAATATTCCAAATTAAGTAAGAAGTCATTGGGAGTCTAGAGGAGAGAATTTATTGTTACCTTGGACTGATGATCTTGTAATTCTCTTAAACAAGGGGTCAAACACCCAAACAATGGTTTAGGGAAATGTGGTCTTCTTCTTGGTCTTCACATTCCACTTCTTGGACAACATCACCCTTTTATTCTTATCATGCTGCAACTTTTCTTCTATTCTGTTAGCAAACAGTTGCAGATCTTCAATCATTAGAGTTCTTTCTTCTTCATCAATGTCACCATCAATGGTATAGAGATTATCTGTTGGGTAGTTATACATTTTATCTTCATTTGTTCTTCTCTTATAGTTCTCCTTAGTTAACCTTTGTCTTCTTTTCTTGATCAGAGGTTGACACTCGCTGTGAATACTTTTTATCCTCTCACTCAAGTTAATTTCACCTTCCTCTAGATTAAGGGCATCTTATTTATATGTATCTGCAATATCTTCTTCAAATTGATTAGTATTATTATTCATCTTTAAATTGTTTTCTATATCATTTACCTTGTCTGCTATTAAGCCTTCATTGCTATCAGTATTTGTAGTGATATTCTCCACCCCATTGGTATTCTCTATGATAACCACTATTAAATTCATGTTCTTCACTGCTTGATAAACTTGCCTTTGAGTCTGCTTGCTATCATTGTTGTTCCTACCTTCTAGATGATTCTTGAAATCCTTATTCTAGTTGGGATCTTTGATAATACAATTGTTTATGGCATGGCCTTTCTTCGCGCAATATGATTAGTATTTGGGAAATTCTTTAAGAGATCCACTTCCACGCACACTCTAGCCAAACTTGGCATGTTTTGAATATAATGAAGACTTCAAGAAAAAAAATAGATTGGAAGCTTTAGGAAATTAATCCAAATTGGAGTAATATTGCTTTCCTTTTCAGGGCTAAAATCTGGTGACCACTTGAATGTGCCATAAGGTATTTACCAATAAACCATGAATCTCTCATCAATAATCTAGCGTAGTCCTCTTCACTGTTTAGTCCAATTAAAATGCGCTTATGTACTATAAGCCCAATATTAAAGGCAGTTTTTAATGAATATGTTTAAAATACCTTTCTGAACGCCTCCATTGATGGCCTCCCATGTGAGAACTTACCAACAAGTGCATGTTTGACTGGTTTGGCAAAGGAATCTATCTCTTCTAATGAAAACGTTACAGCAAGTTCTCCTCTAAATGAAGATGGTGGTTTCAATGATAGTATAGGATCTTTTGATTCTACAAAATGATCTTTTCCAAACATTGGAAATTGTGAGAAAAAATAAATAAATGGGAATTGAATATTACTTAAGATAATTACTAATAACAAAAATTCATATTTAGATGATAATTAAATTTTCATATTATCTGATTTATTTCTGTCGCTTGTTATATTTTATTAGCGGGATTAACTATGTTGAACTATATGCGGTTACATGTAAAATTATTAATTGAGTGTTTTATTTTATGTTGTGAGGTTTTACCATGAGATATGAGGTATAACCAACTGGAGTGGACTTTAGAATGATAAAGAGACCCGAATACATGTGTTTATCATCTTAAGTTGGTTCTGGGGGGAGGTATACCCTTAGGCTAAGTTTTGGGTTATTCCGAGCAGTGCTTTGGGCTCATTAGGGGGCCAAAAATAGTTTTTTATCGGCCTTCGAGAATTAGAGGTATTTAATATAGGTAAGACTAATTAATTAATCATTTATCATCATAATATCAAACCTTGGCAGCCATGTACTTATGGGAGAACTTGAGAGAACTTGAGGAGGAACGAGTACAAAGGATCAAACACAAGGATTCAATGTTCTTCGATTTAAGGCAAGAAATCTCTTGTAATACATTTTTAAATATATAACCTGTTTATAATTATGTTTTCGTATTATAATGTGATATTAGAACGCATGTTTAGGACCTTATTTAATTAGTCTGAATTATGTTTGGATATTGGGTTAATTAGGAGTTGTATTCATTTCGAATGCACTGAGAACTTGTACTTTTATGGAAAAGAGGGGTTGCTACATAAACTCTCTTCTAGTGCCACCCTTATCATGCACTAGGAAATCAATCAAACCATCAAGTTTATAAAAAATCTCATTAATAGGATTCTTATGGAATACTTGTCTCCTATTTCCCATGAATCTGTTGTTTCACTATCTCAAGCACCTACAAGCTTGATTTGTACGGCATTATAGCTTACAAAAAAAGTAAAAATGTACATTTCTTCTCACAACACTCTTCACATTATTTCTCGCCTCCTTTTTCGCATGTTGATATTTTAAACTAATTTTTTTAATTCTTTTTCTCTTAAAACAAAAATGCACAATATAACTCATCTTACCACAGAATGAGCACCCTGCACCATTTTATAAATTCAGATTTAGGTACAATCTCCGTGTTTTTCAATAAAGGAGTTTGTTGCTTATCCTTATTATCAATAATAGAACCTTCACCTTTCAATTTTGAGTTTTCATCATTCGATTTAAGAAATCTAATGCCATGGTTATATGGTTTCCATTGAGCATTACCCAACAAAATACTATCTAGAACACTTGTTCCATTAAGTTCTTTGGTTTTCAAATACTTGGCATGTGCAATTCAATTTTTAATTTTTCAAAGTCAAATTTTAAATTTTCATTGTGAAGTTCTATCTCTTCCCTTTCTTTCAAAATAGATGCATTTTGTGACTTCAAAGAATTACATTTAATTTTCAACATATCAACCTCCTTTTTGAGTTCCAAACATTCCAATTGACATACAATAAATCTTTTTATCTTTTTCTTTAAGTTCAATTGGTGAATTGTCCTTTTGTTTAACAATTCTATGTTTGATTCTTTAAGCTTTAAAGACTCTTGAAATAGTTCGTCATAATCCCCATGGATGTCATGCACTTCATCGTCACTACCTTCAAGTCCTCTACGCATAGAAATGTGTGAGCCCTCACTATTACAAGATTAAGAATCACTAAGCAACCTATTTCTAGAAGTTTTGATCATATTATTCTTCACCCCACTCTCTAAAGTATCCTAACAAAACTAACCTTATCACTCTTATCTTTCTTCAGTATGAAAGGAATCTCTCTTCCATTTTCTTTCAAAATCAAAGAATCGGTTTCATTTGAATCATGTGATGAACATTCACTCAAAGAGTCAACTTGAGATGAATATGACTTTTTTTAAACCTTTAAAAAGTCGAATTCATTTTTTCAGAGTCTCAAATCTATTCTCAAGTTCACTTTTAAAAATTCCACAAACTAGAAGTTCTTCCTCCACTTTTTCAAGTTCAAGTTTCAAATCAATTTTCTTTTGTTCCGAAACGGTTTTTCGAATCAGCATTTTTTAAACTTGTCAATCTTTTTAAATAAGAATCTTGTAACCTCAAAGCGTGGTTATCTTCTTTCAAATCACAAATCAATTCTAACAACTCAACCTTTGCTTTTTCAATCAATTTAAACCTTTCACTTGTAAGTTTACTGGTCATTTGAAACACTTTAAAATCATTTTTATCTTGTTCATAGGGTTTGTGTTGATTAGCCAATCTAGCATTTAACTTTTTCATTTTGAGAGGTTCAGCATTCACCTTTTTTTTTCTTTTGACTCAAGGATCTGTCATTTTCATCAAAAACAACATTAGTATATTTAAATTACTTTTGAGAGACATGATTCACCACACTTTTATTAAATTTAAATTTAAACTGATCTACAATTTCACCTGGGCTCAATATCATTGGATAATTCACACTCGGACGAATACTAGAAGCAAGATCAAAATCGAATATTATAGCACCATTAGTCATAACAAGCAAAACAAATAGCACAATAAAAATAGGTCAATGATCAAAAACACAATAAACATATAACAACATAAGGTCAACTCAAGCACATTAATGCTAAAATAAGAGCACCAAGGTATGATACCAATTGAATAAGTGTATTATTTACGTGGGTAAAATACCTACAACGAACCTAGAGGGGGTGAATAGGTTTGAAGACATATTATGATCAATTTTCAATTTCAAATGATTTATCTTGCTCATTCAAGATATTCAACATGAGTTTTATCAAATTTATTATTCAATGACTTGATTAACTCACACAATAGTGTAATTAGATGAATTTAGAGGAACAAAACTAGATCTAACACACCAAAGTCAATTTTAATTGTATTCACTGGATTCAAATTAGATCTAAGTAATATGTGTGATCAAATGTGTTCATATGAGTAGAGATAATTCAAAAACAACCACAAGATATGGTTTATGAGGAAAAAAACATGTAGGGGTAAAAAATCTTGACGTAGTCCAATCCTCATTTCTACTTCAAAATATATTATATAAAAGACAAGAAGGTACCTCTCACACATTATTTATCATGTAGTTAATTATAAACCTTTCAACTTTACCTCATAGTTAATGAGAATCCACTACAAGCTCCATGTCATGAATGAAGAAGTCTATCTTTTTTGTGGAAATCATGCCACACTCCAAATTCTCCAATATCTTGGAATGCCTATAATTGTAGATCTATGAGTAAATGATCACACCAATTCAAAACCGAATTATGAATTTTAATAGGCTATGTGAATATGAATCAAAACACTCTCAATTCTCTCCCAAAAGCATAGATCAAGTATAGATCTAAGTTTTTGTAAGGATATTGTCCGTCACAATTCATTATGTCGTATACCGCTACAAGTCGTCAAAGAATTGATGAAGTTATCATCAACAAACTCCAGATCCGAATTATAAGTGAACTTCAACATTCAAGCTCCAACGAGATAATTTTGGTAAAAATATGTTTAAAGTTCCATTTGCACTATATAATGTGTTGGGATTATGTTTTAAAGGTTAGATTTTTTTATTATAAAATTTCTTTTGAATAAGAGAATTTTTATTTTAAGAAAAAATAGATTTCGAAAGTTTTTTTTTTTTTGTTTGGAAAATGATTTCATAAAAGCCTTGTTTTGTTAAAAGAAGGGGAGTTTTGGTTACTGCATGTATTAGGCACTTACACGCCATTTTCTAAATATAAAAAGGTGAAGGAGTTTATAAACTCAACGTCTCTCTTCCTTCATTCTTTTGTTACCAACCTACCACTACCTTGATCAAGTATTGATTACTAAGCTACCTTGTCATGCGCCTTTGCTGGATGAAAAAGGGGGCCATTGATTATTCAATGATTGGTCATTGACCAATATTTATAATAAATGAACACTGCCTCTTTTACAAACTGACGTTTGTTTTTAAGGATAACTAACGTGTCTGGATGCCAATGATTAGTGTGTGTGATCTTTAAGAGTCTTTTAAATACACGCCTTTGTTAGGTTTATTTCAACACGCAAATAAAGGAGAAGCGTCCCTAATGATTATTTATGATAAGGCCAATAAGTGTGAATGGTATTTTATAAAAAGAGTTATTCTGTTCATAAGAGGGGGTGAGAAGAAAAGTTTTTTTTTTGCAGAACACTTTCTGAAATAGAAAAAAAATCATGTTCGATATTTTCCAAAATGCCTTCTTCTTACAGTTAATGGTCCAAAACTTTTTGTCCATTTAATTCATAATCCCAACTACTTTTATGAATTATTTTGTGAACCCCAAGACATACTTTTCTGAAATACTATGTTGTTGATTTTGGTACTGTTCATGGTACTAATTGAAGTATGAGGATATTAAGGTCTGTTGTGTATGGATCTTTGCTGAAATAGAATTGAGTGTTCTTGTGGAGCTACTGAGGTTATTCCATTGCTGATGACGCCGAACGATGCCTGCGGATATTCTTGTGTCAAATTATTTCATTGTAATCCGTGTAAGTTGTGATTTACAAAATTATAGTGAAATAAATGGTTTTGCCCTTCGGGGATTTTTTCCTCATTTGTGGTTATCTTGCATGCTTAGATTAATTTATTTAATCAATCACGTTTGTTTGCAAGAGTTTAAAAAAATTATTGGGACTCGAATTGGAATTAATTAAATAATTTATTTATTTGAACGAACGCGCACTCTCAGTTTTATCAATTTTGAAGGGAATAAGTGAACTTGAAAAGAGAATCAAAGGAATAATTATCTCAACCTCAAAAATCTCTCAGAAATATATTTGAGTTATGGGGTTTTCATATCATATTAAATTGGATGGAAAATGGCTTATTTATAGAGTTTTATAAAATCTGATGTCGTCGGGTGTACAGGTAGATATGGTTGTGTGCATGTTTCTAGAAATGATGGAATCGAGAACAAAGGCCGTGCACATGGGCTCACTTTGTAGCCGTGAAAATGCCTTCGTGCGCACAATCTCATTTTTTAGTCGTGTAAACGGTTAAGACACAAAAACTTTTTAACATGCCTTAATAGCTTCAAACACTTAAGCCAAATCCCAAAATCTTTTTCAAATGTCCTCCAAGAAAATTTAAAACATTTAAAATACTTCTTCCATCAAATTTTAAAATCCTCATACATTTTTAAAAAGTTTGTGCATGTGTGTGTGTATGGCTATAAACAATTCATAACCTCTAATGAAAAGGATATAGCCTTCACTTCAATATGAATGCATAGAAATGGAAGTATTCAATGAGAAACTTTCAAAATATTTATCTTAAATGGGTCATCTAAGTATATTTAAGCCAAATGATTGTACCTCACTCATATCAAATCAAGTTTATGTGACTTGAAATAATCATGGACTCAAATGTTTTGACACGAGAATAAGCCAACTAATATTAACTCCAAAGTTATATTTTCAGTTTGTGAACTTGTACCATAGTTCAATAGAGTATTATGATCGGTACATCCCAAGAATATATCGAACATTATCACCCGTGAGATTTGAGTTGTAGGGTTGTCTTGATTAGACGCAAGCAATCTCACACCATTTGCAAATGGTGCAAATATTCTTAATCCCGATAATTATGAGGATTATAATGCATTTGTGATTGTTGCTTTGATTTCTATGGGTGCGATTCAATCTTGTATTGAATCAAATGATCTGCTCGTAGTGGGTGACAATTATGTAAGTAGGTATGAGATCTTAATTCAGAGTAATATGCATCTGAGGATACCTAGGATTGTGATAATCCTTGATAGACTTATAAGATTTATTTCAACCAGTAAACCTAATCAGTGGATTATTTATAATCCAGTGAAGTAGCAAGATAAGTTAAGTCTGAGAATCAAGGAATTTACTATATGTTGGTTAAAATCAATTAGCGAAAAATTGATTTGATCAAGCGGGTTTCGAAAGCTTAACACGAAGAATCATATTATGCACCTTAATATATTTTTAAAATCAGACCTCTTGATATCCGAGAAATTTTTGAGATAATTAAATTGGGACTGCAGTTATAATTATTTAGTGGGATTAATTATGATTAGATAAAAAATAAAAAAATAATATTATTTGTCTTGGGTCCCTGGTGTAGTCTAAATACCCAAGTACTCAGGTCATACTCTCAAGAAATCCAGTTTGGCCCAAGCCTACCTTTTAAAATTGTATATAAGAGTGTGGTAAAAGGTTAAGATAATTATTATTACACTTTAAGGTTTAAGAAGGATAAGATAAAACATTATTTGCATTATTGTGAAGAGGGTAAAAGAGAGACCATTATATCTTAATCATAAGAAAAGGTTTTCATATCAAAAGGTATCCACCCACCTGCCTGACTTGGGGGTGATGATACACTAGAAGATCCTAGCATTCAAAAGGTTTAAGCAAGCTTTTCGAGATCCAAAAGAAGGCAGCCCTACATCATCAATAAATATTTTTCTCCCCATCGGATTACAATCCGATCCGCAAAGGTATTGTGCTCTAAACCTTAGGTTTGTTATTCAAACCTAATTTTTTATTTTAAATTTTCCTAATATTTGATTCATTAAGTATCCATGGATGAAATGTTTTATTCCACATATATTGATCCCCGACAAACCTAGCATCTAGCTAAACGAGGTCAAAAGGTCAAGATAGAGGACAAAGGTCCAAGTTAGATGGATAAGTTCATACAATACATACATGATTGAATTCTTTCATAAGATCATTTAGAGTTTAGGAATATCCCAACAAAGGTGACTAAATACATACTCTATTATAGGATTTTATATCAGAGGAGTTATACTTGACCAATCCTCTTTTAAGTTCGACCAATGGAAGTACAATGGTCCTGAGGAGTAATCATGAAAGGGGAGTAATCATGAGAGGGTATGCAAAGCTTAGCATCGAAATCCATAAACTAGGAGTACTATTGGTCTAATATGACAAGGGATGCAAAAACTTATGTTTAAAAGTATAATAGGTATTAGCGCACAGCTAACTTCTTCAACCAGCCTATCAAAGATCTCTCCCCAATCATCTCTCTATGGATATTCACTCTTTGGGGGATGAATAATTTAGGTCAATTTCTGACCAGACAAAGACAACAAAAAATTTTACTAGTGGTAATAGACTAGTTCACGAAGTGGGTGGAAGTTGAACCACTAACACGAATCACTAACCAGATTGTTCACTTCGTTATGTGGAAGTTCATCATAAGTCGGTATGGCGTACCATATGCAATCATCATCGATAATGGAAAACAGTTCGATAGTGTGTATATTGATGAGGAATGAGATCAGTTTATAGTCAAATGTTTCTTATCGACACATAGACGCCCAAGGTGTAATGGGAAGGTAGAAGTCTTGAACAATACAATATTGCATGGCCGAAAAACATAATTGGACAATGACTAAGGTTTATGGGTTGAAAAGTTGATTTAATTATTATGGACTTACCAAATGACTACTCAAGAACCCATAAAATAAATACCTTTCTCCCTCACATATTGTATAAAGATTATCATACCAGTTAAATAGAGTTATCCAGCCTGAGAGTTTATCATTTTGAGTGTGAGGTAAATGAAGACATGATGAAAATCGGTATGGATGTCATTGAAGAAAAAAGGGAAGAAGTAGCTATACCAATGGACACTACATATCCTAATGTCGCTTGGTACTAAAATCGAAGGGTGAAGAGTCATACGTTCAAAGTAAGTGAACGTGTTATAAGGAAAGTGATGTAGTCGACTATGACAACTCATATATATTTTAATAATTATTTTGATCAAGATTATTTATTAAAATTACACAGGATGTTAAAACAATTATATATCATGCTTAGCATATAATGATAAACAAAGATACACCAAAGTAAAGATCGACATGATAAATCCTCATATACTAATATATAATGACTAAGAGTTAAATAAGAGTTAATTACATCACCAAGTAAAACCTATATTATCTGACACCAATTGATATATACCAATCCTCTCACATTCAATTTATATTTTACAACTTAGTACAAATACGAAGAACAAAGTAAACCTCGCATCTCTCAAAATAAATTAACCAACAATGTGATGGTTCACGCCCACTATAATAAGATAATAGTTATACACTAGAGTAGTAAAAATATCAATTATGAAGATAAATAGCAAACTCTAGAGTTATTAGATTAACTGTTATCCATATAAATCTAGTATTCATATATATATCAATACATCATTTTACTTGTCTACAGTGAGTATACCAAACCCATGTCTCGGAGTCGAAACATGCAACATTATTTATTAATTCATAATAAGCCCATAATGTGTAGCCTAAAAGTATCCAAATGAATCTGTTAATCATTATACTTACCGTTAAAGCATAAGGTTAACAACACGCATATTATTAACAAAGTCTAACTTAATATTTTGTTTACGTCTACAATTCTTACAGTATAACTATTTTTAATCACTATGTTTTAAGACCTCGCCATTCCCATATAAGCAGAGTTTAATGAGTAAAAGTGAACTTATACCAATATCATATAGGTCTTTAAAATCTAACTAAATTACAAACTCCACTGCATATGTGTGCATGGTAAAAAATCTTAGTTGTGCGTATGGCATCGTTCGCATGGTAAAAAACATAGTCCTTCGCACAGTGAACGGAACTAAAATTTTCCTAAAAACAGATTTGTCTTTAACTTACTCCCTCTTCCACAAGCCCAGAACTCATAATCACCATTTTCTTCCTAAAATGAAGTTTTATGCCCCAATACCCTCCAAATATGGTCTAGGATAGTTACTAAAGTAAAACATTGCTAAAAAAATTCTCAATTTCCCATATTAAATTAAGAAATTTTAGCATATAACTTCATACCAAATTTCTACATTAAGATTTGAAGGGAAGTATACAAATTCATGTAAAGAATTAGTCTACCACATGATTCCATTTAAGTAAGAATATAAAAAAAGAATATACCATTATCTAACTCAATTTAATTAAACTAATTTAAATAAAACATACAATTTCAAGAATCAGGTTCATTAATTTATGTACAACAATCACTATTTTTCAATACATCAAATAATCCTAATTATTTTTACATCTTTTTTTTAATTTATGAAAATCTTATTTAGGTAGAAATCATTATTTACATCATGAGAAGAGAGAGTAAAATTATCTTTTCTTAAATGATGAATACAATTCTCCAAAAGAAAGATAAAAGAAATTCTTCGAAAACCCTTGTAATTTTTCTTTAACACATCTTCAATTGATGTAAAGAAAATTCCAATGATGTGGAAAAGAACCCCCTTGAAAATAGTTGAATTATCCTTCAAAATGTCCCAAAAAGTCTTTTGTTTGTAATTGGGAAGATGTTTCCCCAAAACCAAGTTTAGAAGTGTAAGCTTTTCGGTTAGGATGAAGGGAAATAATTTATGGATTGGAATTATGTACTTTGTGAAATTCGATTGAGGTTTGGAAGTTGTATTGTGGGTTTAGGAGGTAGTAGGGTTTTATTTAAATTCTTATACTAATTTCATTAACCTATCTTTCTCTCCAAGTATTCTTCAGTTACCTAACCTCATCCATCCAACTAATTACTTAACTTAGTTTCCAAATAATAATTTAAAATCTTTTTTAAATTAAGTCAAAATTAAATATTTTAAATCTCATTCTTTTCTCAAATAAACAAATTCCAATTAACTCAAAGTTAATTTCTAAGTTTTTTATAACCTTTATTTTCCACTTAAAGAATTGCAAAAATTCAATTTTGAGTTAAAACAATTATTTAAATTTTCCAAAAAAATCCTAAAATGAAAATACATAAAATCCATTTAAATCTCAAAAATCTAATTTAACTAATTATTTTAATTAATTATTATCTTTTAAATTTATGGGGTACTACAATCTTTCCTCCTAACAAAAATAATTCCTTCCATGGTATTCATAATAAATATCTTACTTACTTGAGTCAAAAATCATATTTTCTCATAAAACATTGGATGGAAATTATTTCCTCATATCGAATGAGTTAAATTATCTCCTCATTTAAGAACGAGTCAAAATCATCTCCTCATACTAGAATGAATCAAATTCATCTCCTTATATACGAATGAGTCAAATCCATCTTCTCATATCGGAATCAGACAAAATCACCTCCTCATATAAGAATCAATCAAAATCACCTCCTTGTATTAGAATGAGTCAAAATTATCTCCTCATATAAGATAGAATCAAAATCATCTCCTCGCATACCGATGAATTAAAATCATCTCCTCATATTAGAATGAGTTGAAATTATCTCCTTATATAGGAATGAGTCAAAATCATCTCCTCATATGCGAATGAGTCAAAATTATCTCCTCATATTAAAAAATCATCTCCTCATATAAGAATAAATAAAAATTGAGTCAACTTAATCATTTTTTCATTCATAACAATATATATTTCGATCGATATCCCGCCCAAACCACCTTGTAAACTAAGGTGTGGTAAATCATCATTATCGATGAACATTTTAGGTCATGCGCATACAATATATCCATAGTCAGTCTACTCTAGACCCTCCACCGAACCGCCAATAACCATCAATATATCCACTTAGTATATGCCATGCACATACGTTTATTGCATAAGGTGACACTATACCCCCACACAATCAAAGACGCCAAAATAAATTTATGCAAGAATTTAAACATCCTAAAAATCTTAACTTCCAATCTTCCCTAGAATCCATACGTAAGACATCTCATAAAATAAAATTCAAATAAGGAACCCCCTCGTTACGCTTATGTATAGGTTAGATAGTTGTCTGGACTCATAATCATGCATAAATTACATACTACTGAAGAATAATTACTTAACTAATACCTCTTAAATTTCAAACTCCTACCCTCTCTAGACCCCATGAGTGGAATGTCTCGTAAACAAAGTCCAAAGAAGGAACCCCCCCCCCCCCCCCTTATACACTTTTGTCTAGATTAACTAGTTGTTAAGGCAAAAACTATACTGATTCCCTCATGGAACCTACATCTTACTCTATGATTAACATTTCATATTAATACCTCTCTTAACTGTGTTGTTATTTTTCCAAGTATTTCCATTCCCTTTTGAAATTCTCACTTGTAGTTTCAACAATCTTATGGGATAGAAAATTCTAAAGAAAAATCTCAATTCTACTATTTACATATATAAAATAATTCTCAATGTGCTATTTCTTGCATTATAACCTTTAAAGTATGTATCCCACCATTCATAACTCTAAATACACCATTAGAAAGCCTCAAGCAAAGTAAATCCCAAGGTGTAAATATTATAAATCATCTTTCACTAATTTGTCTCAACAATCATACTTCTACCTACACTAATAATTATCTAGTGAATGAAATTAATATAATTTATCTATAACATCAATATATTTTATCTAAATGCACAGTCTACAATCCCAGTATTATCATTCAATAAATTAAATCCCAAAGATAATAAGCACCAAAGATAACTCCATGAGTTAAATGTGTAATTATTCACCCAATCATAATGTCTACACTTATCACGATCCCTAATCTTATATCATTCAGTGACGTTAAATATCCAAAAATATTTTTTTATCTATGATCAATATCTGTTTCCACTCTCACAATATGGGCTAAAAATTTAAAATTTTCACGACAATCTTCCCAACTATATCAACTACTCAACTCCCGACTTCCAATTCCAACAATGTAGGTTTAGAACCAACATAAGTTTACATACAAATTTTTATTCTTAAAGAATGCATTCTTCCATTCATAAAATTCATGATTTCCAATCATATGCGTATAAGACAAATTTGTAAAGTTTCACGTAAGGACTCATAATACGTTAATTTATCTGTATTCAAGTGGGATTCGTGTAAATTTACCAACAACCAAACTGTATCAAGAAATGCTTAACATATCATAACGTTAATCATATTTCACTAATACACCAAAAGGGTTGAACAAAAAAAGTTCGTTTTTAACCCCTCACACCCATTTGTTCACTACGGGTATTTTCATTTCATTATTTGATTGACACTAGGCTCATATCCCCACTATACCATTTTCTCATATGATGACTACTTTCATTTACTCAGAAATTCTTGACATAATGTCTAATTATACTATGGCCAAAGGATTTATCTATTTATTCGTATATCGAATCCTGGTTCAAAAATATGCATATAAAATGGGATGCATATGAATTTTCCAACAATTAAAAATATCCCAACATAATCACAAGTAATTTGTATTAAAATTTCACGGGAGAAATCCTATTCATATTTCACCCTTCATTTTTTAAAAGAATCATAAGGAACATATTTTTAAATTCTTGGCCAAATTAACATGCAACTCATTATAACATTACGACTTTTATACAATTTACCTTTTATAGTCACTTCTTGGGTAGTATTCTTTTCAAGGATTTCAACTTTTAATGTAAACAAATAACAACATGTGGATAATTGAGTTCATGTTGCCCTAATTAGATCTTAACTTTCTTTTAAATCAATTAACATATTGTAGAGGGGGCTTGAAGGTAATCCTGAGATTAGGGATGATTCCCTAATTGGTAATAGCGATTGAGATTAAGCAACCGAGGCAGCTCAAGCGTGGCAACTCAGCCAGGCAGCTCGGCGCAGCAACTCATGCTTCAGCTTGTTGTACTAATCATGTTGTATTTTTGTTTATGATTGACTGTAAGCTATAGAGGTTGTAATGATATAACGAGAATAATAATGAATTTTAGTGTGAGGTCAAACGGTACTCCCGAGAGACCAGGCTTGGCAGGGCCTGGGAGAGCTTTCATGCTCTATCGAATGACCTCGCCGTGGGAACTTTAGAGGGACTTGGTTTGGAGGATTAAGAAGTGAGGCACCGTTGGGGCTTGTCCTGACCATCTTAGATACACCTGGTAAAACACCGAAGGACCCTGACCATGAAACCTTGGGCGGAACAGCTTTGGGTTCCATCGGGCGTTGAGTTGTGAACCAAATAACCCTCTACTTAAAGTCACATCTACTGTAGGTGATGTCACTAGCCAGCTAAACAATGTCAGACATACACTTGAGTAAACCACCTTGGTATTTGGGGCTGTCAGGCAGTTGGTGAGCCACCTCTGCGACAACAGCCCCCTGACACACAGTGGTTAGGCAAAAGGCATGTCTTGGCATTTAATATTTATAACGTGGAGACAACTAGTGCATCAGGCATTTAATGTTGTGACATAAAGTATGAGGGATGTCTTTCATAGTCTTTAATGACTGAGTTGCCTCGGGGGTGGTGTGGGGGGCTATTTAAGGACCCTAACCACCTTTGAGGAGGAGGATCCTTTTGAGAGTCTGAGAAGTTATTACCAGAGAGAGAGAGAGTTATTACAAAGCAGAGAGTTTACCCACTCACCATTGTTACTTATTACGAAGCTTTTGATATTTGATAGGGATTCCTGAGGGTATTAAGTGTGTTTATACCTGCGTACCAAGGTGTATCTAGGGTGCTTACTTCTCTCTCACTCTAGCTAAGTTACTTATAAGGTTTATTACTATTTCCTGAGTTATACACTTGGTTTTGTGAGTTTAAACTGAGTTTGTCTTCATTGGGTTTATGTTTGTGTGTCATATCATTAATCCAAAGCTTTGGCCGAGCTAGCTTATCATCATCATACTCAAATAGGGGTTACGCCTCCATCTTATCTAAAGTACCCTCTTACATTTGGCGACTCTATTGGGGAGGCATTCTCCTAGGTAAGGACTATGGCGCAAGATACTGCTACTCGAAGACTCAACTTTGATGATATCCAACATAATGAAGAACAGTCCGCGAGAGAACTGGCGGCCCTAAGGGATGGGGCCCCTCGAGTAGAGGTACCTTCGGTTCCAATGGTGTCAGGCATTCCAGGGGTGACACAACCTCCCACGAGCGCGGGGTTGGGTCCCGCCCAGATTACGCTCCTCATGAGCAAGTTTTATGAGTTCTTACAAACCCCAGTAGCTTCAACTATGCTAGGAAGATTGGAGGCTAACACTTTCGTAACACCAGGAGTAGCGCCCACAGCCCCACCAGGTGCAGGTATTGCTGGAGCGATCCCGTCAAGCGCACCCTCTGTTGAGGATCCAGCAGTAGGAACCTCAGGAGTTTCAACGAAACTACAAGTAATGCTTGTTTCAGTTGCAACGGGTACGCAGCTCGTGGTCTCACGGGTGGTTGCCCTAGTATCATCGCCCATGGAGGAAATGAGAAGAGAGATGCGGAAAAAGATGTTGAAGTTCATGCAGCCTCCTCGCAATCAGCTAGCGAGGTGGCTTTGGTTTATGATGAATTTCGAACACCTTATCCCTAGGGATAGAATGATGAGCCTTACCCAAAGGACTATATTCCCCCTATCTTCGAAAAATATACAGGGAAAGGTGGGAAGCCAAAGGAGCACATTAAGCATTTTGTTGAACATTTAGGATCACATTGTAATGACAAGAAGCTTCGATTGAGGGAGTTTTCCAAATCCCTAACCGATAAGGCATACACCTGGTACTCCCATTTGACTCCCAACAGCGTTTCTACGTGGGAGGATATGCATGTATTGTTCATCCGAAAGTTCTTTTTGGCAGAGGATGAGTTCACCTTGACCCAACTGGGTAGGGAGAGGCAACGACCTGGGGAAAAGGTGGTGGCCTATGTTCGAAGGTTTAGGGAAAGGTCCCTCGATGTAAGGGAGGAGGCCAAAGAGTCCAGGTTATTGCAAATTTGTGCTGAGGGACTGCTCCTTGAATACATCTGCCATCTTATCAACGAGACGCGCAAGGGGACTTTTGCGGCATTCTTGAAAGTGGCGAGAAATATCTCTTTGGTGATGCGACCCAATCCGGTGGTGGCGCCCATGATGTTCAGGCATCCGATGCAACCCGCGGGGGGGAGGCCTCTGCCCCCATGGGTAGGATACACCGAGGGGGAGATAAGGCCAAAGCACCGAAGAAGGACAATAAGAGGAAGTTCGAGAGAGACAGAGAAGACCCACCACCATTGCCCTGTACAGTAGAAAAAGCTATCAGGTGTTACAATGCGATGGTTCAAGGGGAACGATCTATGAGCTAAAGGACGTCCCCGTAGGGGAGCCCGACGCAGCAACGAAGGTGGATCCAAAGTACTGCCAGGTTCACCGAAGGATCCAGCATCCAACGAAGAGCTGCTTTACATTGAGAAGCATTATCGACAAATATGTGAAGGTAAGGACGTTACAAATTCCCCCCTAGAATGTCAACAATAACCCTTTGCCCGCGCATGGGGCCAATCTCGTAGTGGCCTATGATGAAGAGGCCAAGAGAGGGGAAAGGGGGTCAACAGCAGGGCAAGAAGAATATGAAGAGGCTTGGGAAGACTGTACGAAAGGAATGGAGAACGTTGTATTGGCCTACGATGAAGAAAGTGCTAAAGATGCGGAAGAGGTGTACAGCGTTGAAGGCGAGGAAATAGACCCAGCTCTGGAATACTACGCAGTTTTGAGGTCCCCAAAGTTCACTTGGTTCTTCAATCAAGTGCGGGTACCGAAGGAGATTAGGCTCGAGATAACCCAGGCAATACTTGACAATGCGAGGAAGAACGCAGCCCCTTCGCTAAGGTGGAGGGGACCTATATCCAGGTTGGTGAGAAGGTTTCTGTCAGAGGTAACCTTCAGCGACGCACATAGAGCTGTAAGGTTCCCTCATAACAGGCCATTATATGTGACGTCCAGTGTCAATGGAGTTAGCTTCGCAGTGACTCTCATGGATGGAGGAGCTTTCATCAATATTATGCCAATCAACTCCTTTCACGCGAAAAATATTCCAGAAGAATGGCTGGTCTCCATGCCTTTGGTAATTTCGGGGTATGATAACCAATCCTCCAAATCTATCGGGTATGTTAATGTGGGGATTGTGATGGGAAACTTGAATTCCCATGTAAAGTTCCACGTGATAGAGAGTGCAACCTCCTATCATCTGTTAATAGCAAGGGTGTGGATGCACAACCAAGGCCTGGTTCCTTCTACATACCACCAATGTGCTAAGGCAAATGTCAAGGGCACAGAGGTAACCATTAGGGACACAAAGAGGCCCTTCGCGGTTGAAGAAGCTCACTTGGTGGACATAACATTTTATACGGAGCTAGAGGAAGATGTACGGATCTTAACAAGAAGAATGGAGGGAGCATGGGTTCCCTCAATCAAAGAAATGATGGGGCCCTTAAATGAATAGAAGATGGAGAGTGGCCCAAGGGAAACAGTTGAGGAAGCTCAGCAGGTGACCCCTCGGCCCCAAGGCATCTCGAAGCAGCTTAAAGAAAGGATGAGACATAGAATGGACCCAATGTAGCACGAGGCCCAATGCCAGAGCGTGTTGAGTCAATTTTTAGGAAGAATGATTGCTGAGGCCTCCAGAGAAAGGAAAAGTAAGGCAGTCGTAACGACCAGCAGACAATGCAAGAAGGTCATCACCAATGAAGGAAAGGTGGTCTATCGTTTGTGATGGTGTGAACGGGTGGCCGAAGGGACCAATGATGAGGCTAACCCGGTATATGAATGCTTTCTGGTAGATCAAAAAGGGCAATATATGGTGATAGATAACTCCAACATATAAGAGTTTGTGGGAGATATGTCTTAAGAGCCTGATTGCATGACAGATTAACCAAGTCCGCAGGCGCAAGAGTTGGAGCAATTGAACCTAGCAAAAGAAGGAGAGGACCCAAGACCCATCTTCATCTCGAAGGATCTCAGAGCTAAAAAATGAGAAGCCTTTGTAGAATTGATTTGGGAGTTCATATATGTTTTTACGTGGAAATACACGGAAATGGAAGGGCTGGATGAGGAAGTAATTTGCCACAGGTTGAACGTAATGCCTTCAGCCATTCCAGTGAAGCAGGCAACTAGAACGTACAAACCCAAGATGGATCTAAAGATTAAAGAAGAGGTCCAGCGCCTACTAATGGCAGGATTCATCGAACCAATACAACACCCACTCTGGCTATCCAGTATTATCCCAGTGGGAAAGAAGGACAAAAACCAGATAAGGATCTGTGTGGACTTTAGAGATTTGAATAGAGCCTATCCTAAAGATGAGTTCCCTCTACCCTCCATCGATAGCTTGATAGACGCAACGACTGGTCATGAGATGTATAGCTTTATGGATGGGTATGTGGGGTATAATCAGATCAAGATAGACCCCTCGGATGCAGAGAAAATGGCATTCAGAACACCGTTGGGTAACTTCATGTACAGGGTGATGCCATTCGGCCTCAAGAACGCTGGGGCAACTTACCAGAGAACGATGATGGCCATTTTTCATGACTTCCTCCACAAATTTGTAAAATTTTATGTGGATGACTTGGTCATCAAATCAAAGGACTCGGGGTCCCACCTGAGCAATTTGAGGAAGGTGTTTTCTCATTTCAGGAGATATAAGTTGAGGATGAATCCATTGAAGTGTGTTTTTGGAGTAACGAGTGGAAAATTCTTAGGCTTTGTGATTGATCGGCAAGGGGTGCAAATGGACCAGGACAAACGGCGGGCGATCTTAGAAATGCCAAGCCCTAAGACAGTGAGGGAGTTGAAGACCTTCCTCGGTAAAGTCTCCTACCTTAGGAGATTTGTGCCTGGATTGGCCGAAGTAACACACCCGCTGATGCAGCTGTTGTAAAAGAGCACGAAGTTCAGCTGGGAGGAAGTTCACCAAGAGTCTTTCGCTGGACTGAATAAGCTACTGGTTTCACCACAGACCATGGTTCCCCCACGAGTAGGAACGTTGTTTCAGTTATATCTTACATCTACCACGAGGTCCGTTGGAGCTTTGCTGGCACAAGAGATTGATGGGCAAGAACGACCAGTCTACTACCTCAGTAGAATCATACATGGGCCGGAGATTAGATATAGCAGCCTAGAAAGGCATTATTTGGCCTTAGTCTTTATAGCACAAAAACTTAGGCGTTATATGCTATCTTTTACGATTCACATTGTAACTAAATGTGATCCCATTAAGTATTTGTTGGCAAGAACTATATTAATTGGCAGGGAAGCTAGGTGGTTCCTCATCCTTTCAGAATATGACTTAAAGTGTGTAGTTCCTCGCACGATCAAGAGCCAGGCGTATGCCGATCTATTGGCAATATTTCCATCAGGAACGTTTGAACCACTTAAAGAAGACATTCCAGGAGACGACCTATAAGCTAATTATCTAGGTGCAACTGAGGAGGAGTGGACGATGCAGTTCGATGGATCTTCGGCAGAAAAGAAGGGAGGGCCAGGGGTTATTCTTTCAAAGGTAATAGAAGAGATTTGCCTTTCCTATAAGTTAGATTTCCCTTGCTCCAATAACGAAGCAGAGTACGAGGCATTGGTGCTAGGGTTGCTAGAAGCTCTTCGAAGGGGAATTCGTTCACTCTGCTTTAAGGGTGATTCGAACTTAGTGATCTAGCAAGTAAATGGAGAATACGCGTTGAAGCACATAAACCTGGCACCATACAGAACGATCATCCAGAGACTCCTCAACCATTTCCATCGAACTAAGATCAAGAGACATCCTAGAACGATGAATCTCCACCCAGATGCATATGCAACTATTGCCCATAAAATGGTCATGAGGAACAATACAAATATCGTCATGATCCAACGAAAAATAGCTCATTCGATGGTGCAATCAATTCTACCGATGGAGGAGGACGCGGACTGAAGGGGAGAGATTAGGAAGCAGCTGGAGTCTAGTGAGGGGGCAATGGGGCTAAGAGAGTTGGCCCAATATTTTACAAACTAGGGAAATCTCTACTTCAGAAATGTAGGTGGATGGTTATCAAGATGCATTGGCCCAGAAGAAGCAGAGCGAAGGTTAAAGAAAACACATGAAGAGCACTGCAAAACAACTGAGGTACCTCTTTATAGGAGAATTCAACGAGAGGGATACTTCTATCCTAGAATGAAGTAGGACGCGGTGGAGCTACAATGGAGGTGCGATAAGTGTCAGCTTTTCTTTGAAGCGGCGGAATGTCATTTCATTGAAACTCGGGCTGATTGGAGGCAACCCTATATTGAATTCATTAAAGATAGAGTTGCCCCGACAGAGAAAATTGATGCAATGGGACTAAAGCGAAGGGCCCCAAGGTTCTATATCTAGGAGGGGCAGCTCTACCGAAGGGGATACTTCAACAGGCCATTGCGTTGCATTACGAAGGAAGAAGCAGCTGAGGTCCTCAAACAGGCGCACGATCCAGCTCACTTAGGAGGGGCCAAGTTGTATGATCAGCTGATGACGTTGGGGTATTATTGGCCAACGATGGAGAAGGACTCTGCTGAGTTCATTCGAAAGTGCAAGGCTTGCCAACTACATAGAAACATGATCCATACCCCATCGATAGACTTACACTCTCTGGCAACGCCTTACCCTTTTCACACTTGGGCATTTGACCTGGTGGGGGAAATACATCCTTCTTTGAGGGGGAAGATATGGATACTAGTCGCAACGGAATGCTTTACAAAGTGGGCCGAAGTGATACCACTCAGAAGGGAAACGACTAGGGTGGTAAGCAACTTCATCAGAGAATACATCATTTGTCATTTTGGGATCCCAAAGGTTATTCTCTCAGATAACGGGACGCCCTTCGTCAATTCAGAAGTAATAATGCTCACAGACAAGTACTCCATCGTTCATCATACTTCAACGGTGGCATACCCAAAGGGAAACGATCAAGCCGAAGTGACTAATAAAATGCTGGTTAATATTCTGGCCAAGGTAATGGAGGACTTCCCAGGATCGTGGGACGACAAGATACCAGCTGTGTTATGGGCCTATCGAACAACCAAGAGGAAACCCACAGGGAACACTCCGTCCTCGCTTGTTTACGGGGCGAAGGCAATCCTTCCAGTGGAATTAGAAGTTCCCTTTACCCGATACACCTTGCGAAGCAGCATGCTCCCTCAAAATAGGCTTGTGCAGTTGGAAGCGTTAGATGAGCACAGAGATATCGTGATGCAACACTTCCAAATATACACGAAACAGCTCTCCAGGGCATATGATAACTTGGTGAGACCTAGGAAGTTCGTGGAGGGAGATCTCGTCTTGAAAGTAGCAGTGAAGCATATCAGAGGGCTTCCTCTACCGAAGTTTGTAGCCAATTGGGAGGGACCTTTTGTTGTAAAAGAAGCTCATGACTAGGGCTATTGCTTAATTTCTAAGATGGAGGAAGACAAGCCATTTAAAATTAATAATAAATGGCTGGAGGTTTATCATGTGTAGACAATTAAGTTTGAACAATGATTGTAAATAGATGTTCTTTATGAATATACAAGTTTTAGTTGTGACTTGAGCAGAGTGAAAGAGTTGCAGAAATATAGAAATTTATAACATGCAAAAGCAGTTGTAACATGCAGAAGAAGTGGAAAATATACATTTTTCATTCATTTGTAAACGATGGAGCATTACAAAATTGGGAACTACTGCCCAAGAATTATATAGAAAGAAGCAAGAGGAAGATATATACAAATGTTGACTAGCCTAAAAGGAACCATAGGTCCGAAGATGAGAAAAAATCTCTGGGAAGGCCCGAAGAAGCTGTGGTACAAGATTGTTGGGCATTGAGGGAAACCTCCAACCTCGTTTGAACTTGTGCACGTTGGATAAGGAGCCTTTTTCGTTTCATCTTGGCCAGACGCAAAACTTCTTAAACATCATTCACCTCCTTATCAACTGCTTCTAAGAGGGGTACTATTTCGGCCAACCTGGCTTCCTCAGCTCGTTGGTCCTACTGATGTTTCTGCAATAGTTCCCTCTGCCTGATCAGTTGTTGGCTCTTCAAAGTTTTTAAGTACGATATAAGCCAGTTGAAATCAAAACCATCACGACCCAACTCCTTCAAATAGCCAAGAAATTGGTTAAGGATTGGTCTGGTAACGGTCGCAGTGGGAGTACTGGTAATTTCTGCAACAACAGTGGCCATGCCTTGCAACCTATAACTCATGACAGAGATGTTCGAACGCAAGAAATCCATCGAGAAGGTTTCAAGATTGTGATTCACAAGTTTCTCGATCACCAGTCGATGAGTGGCATGCATTTGGGGAGAATGTTGAAGCACCATTAAGCAAAATGCATGAGGAACCAAATCCGGCAGAGGAAGCTCACACCTGGATTCACTCTCCGCTGCAGCACCAGTCGCGGAACCTTGGACGGCCTGGTCAGAGTCCTACGAGATGGCAGGTTCCCGATGAGGTGAACCAACAGGCAAAAGAACGGGGGGAGAGATCTTTCGTGCAACCTGAGATAAGAAAAGAAATGATGTTGTGAAAAAATCTTAACAAGTGTTTTCATTGTTAAGTCACCGTTATAGGTGGAGTTTGTGAAAAAATCTTAACACCTGTTTTCATTGTTAAGTCACCGTTATAGGTGGAGTTTGTGGAAAATCTTAACAAGTGTTTTCATTGTTAAGTCACCGTTATAGGTGGAGTTTGTGAAAAATCTTAACTGTTTTCATTGTTAAGTCACCGTTATAGGTGGAGTTTGTGGAAAATCTTAACAAGTGTTTTCATTGTTAAGTCACCATTATAGGTGGAGTTTGTGAAAAAGCTTAACTGTTTTCATTGTTAAGTCACCATTATAGGTGGAGTTTGTGAAAAATCTTAACAAGTGTTTTCATTGTTAAGTCACCGTTATAGGTGGAGTTTGTGGAAAATCTCAACAACTGTTTTCATTGTTAAGTCACCGTTATAGGTGGAGTTTATGCTATAGGGGAGTTGGTGAAAATTCTTCAAAAAAAATATATAGAGAATTAGAAATACCTCAATCACGGAAGAAGCCAGAACGGAGGTAACTATGGAAGCAGTAAGGATAGGAACCGTTGGGGGTGGGCTCGTTACCTCAGAGGCTACAACGGGATCCCCGGTTAGAGAAACCTCAATGGCAGACAAAACTCCCTCACCAACATAAGGGACCAAGGACAGCATGCGCGGTTCACCGAAAGAAGATGATGGGCTCTCAAATGAGGCCCCAACAGAGGTAGGTGCAGAAAAATCACCACGAGGGGAAAAAGCACCAACCTTGACCTTATATGCAGGCAGACCATCAGGAGAAGATGGAAAGAGGATGGAAGAAAGCTTCAACATGAAGAAGCTAAGTGTTAAAAAGGAGAAATAAGTACAGAAAAATGGAGAAATACTTTTGGGTGTTACTTACCTCGGTTATGGCACTGAAAAGGGGAATGGCGGTAGGAGGTCTCGCCAGCATTGTTGGAAGAGGAACGTTAACTAACAACGAGGGAACTTCAAATTGGGGCACCCAAGGTTCAGTATGATAAATAAACAAAGGGGTGAGACTGAAAGGATGTTATACCAAATAAATTATAGAAGAAATCATACCTCGGTCTCATTTTCTTCAGCCAGAACAATGGGCAGAAGAAGCTCGGATGGAGAGGATAAACCAGAAGGGGTGGGGAGAGTTGTCTCTGGTGGCGAAGGGATCCCACAGAGTCAGCACCACCATCATCCACGGAAACATCTCTTGCGCGTTGAGAGGCTGAATGGAGAGTATAGGTAATCCCAGTCATGGGCGAACGAGGAGAACTCACAACGAGTGGCGAAGCATCGAACCCCCCCCCCCCCCCCCGAAAGGGCTCACGGGGGGGTAGGAGGATTGGCAGTTTCTTCTTCAACCTCATGTACCAAAATTACCAAAATGCATAAGCAAATGCACTTTTTTTAAGCAAACGAGAAATGTTAGTAGAACAAATATACATACCTCAGATCTAATAGGCGAGGAGGCAGGAGATAAGTGCACTTCAGAAGTCGGTCTCCTCTGGGACTTGGTGCCCAGAGTTTTCTTCCTCATTCCTGATATACCGGGGCGACTACCTCAAAGAACGTTTGAGCTTTTTCTCCTCTTCGTCGTGGGCTCAGTGGGATTAAAAATGATTGTGGGGAAGGTTCCCGGTGGAGGAACAGCTGGTACACGCCATTTTAACTCAGCGTTTATGCGTGCCACCTCAACTTGCACTTTCCTTCTCAACTCCTCGGCCCTCTCTGCGGGCATAGGAGGAGGAATGGAGGCAATGGAGAATGACCCCTTAGGAGCTTGAGATTTAGGCTGAGACTTGGTCTTGGACTTGGAAGACGTCCCACTCTTTGCCTTCTGACCTGAGGGTTCATCGGTAGTAACTTTGGTCGAGGGGGCAGCTTTCTTAGAGGCTGCAGCACTCTTGGGTTTGGGCGTAGTAGTGGGAATCATGGAACAAAGGTGAGGAAGCTCAGTGGGACATGCCTTGGGGGTCTTACTCATAGGGAACTCAACCCCATGGATGGAATTACCTTTCAAACCCAGTTCCAAGGCAGAAAAGGAAAGCACTGGAGGGTACACTAGATCCCCCTCGACGAACTCCGCAATATTAGGCAACTGTTTCGGCCAGTAGCATGTAGCGAACAAAGAAGACACATTCCATTGCCTTTTGTTACTAGGAATGGTTACTCGCCCAGCCATCGCAGAACTTATTCCCCATGCAGCGGTAGATGAAAATAGGGAGCAGGCCTCGCTAAAAGAAACCTTGGCGTTTGATGATTGAAAAACTGGGCGAGGAGCCCCCTGATCAAAACCAAATTGACGACCGCACCGATTGGGGTTGTAGTGCTCGCTAGTATATCCCCACTCGGTATAAGAGGGCAGATACCTGGGGGAGAACAGAACAACCACAGCTAGTTAAGGGTCTTCAATATCCACACCTACCTCCACTAACCTGGCTTCGTGTTGGAAAAAGTCACAGTTGTGAACGAAGATATCTTCTTCGTAGGGCCTCATAACGAAGTCCTCAAAACGATTAATCACGGAGATCAACTCCTTTCGACTCAGTTTCTTATGATAAAGGTAGGAGCATGGGGGCAGAATGTTTTCCCCAGAAGGAGGACGATTGATCTTGGCCGTTACGGAGGAAAAACGAACATAGAGAAAGCTCGTCAGAAGGACACAGTTGGAAAAATTTGCCAAGTTATAATGACCAAGAGATCGCTCCATGTCAAAGAGGGTTCGGTCGAGCCAGGTATAGAGAGATCCTAAGGCGATTGCAGCAAGGGGAAGCCTGGCCCCTCAGGCCAAACGAAGGGAAATATTGATTAGGTCCCTTCGAGGCTGATCATTGGGATTTCCCGGTAGAAGAAAATGGGAAAGAATGACAAGGATATAAGGAGGAAGTTCCAGCGATGTTCCTTGACCAGGGGCACCTCCAGAAGAACTACCTTCGGCAGAGTCCTTAAAGAAATAATTGATAAGTGGGGAGAAAGTGACCTTATTCAATGAACCGGTGCAGCTTCGACATATCCGGTCCAACTCCAAACGGTCAGCAGTCTCTTAGGCATCTAAAGCCTCATCATCATTAGGGCTCGTGGAATGTTGCTTCAAGGCCCAGGAGCTCACACAAGTCTTCCAATGTCACTGTGAACTCACCCCACGTAGCGATGAAGGTGTGGGTAGTAACATTCCAGCGAGACACCAGAACAGGAAGGGCAACGTTGTTCTTGGATAGAGTGAACTCACCGAACCACTTGGCCCGTTGCAGCCCAATCTTGGTAAGCGTTTCAACATAGGAGCTCTGCAAGTGGGAGTTCCACGCAGCAAAGTGAGCAGGAGAACCCCCGGATGCTTCAAACTCAATGTGGGACCACGGGAAGTCCCCTCGATCCAAGCAAAATTGGAGAGTCCCTTCGAGAGGAAGAAAACCCCACTCAGTAGAAGCTTCATCTTCATCACCCAATAATAAAGGGTCAAAATTAGAGAAAAATGGATCCTCTTACACGCACTAGCAAAATCATCACCTTCTCCAAAAATGGGTGATCGACGATAAAACCTTAGTTGTTCCTGGCGAGCAGCATCCATGGTAGAGGCAGTGGGCGGAGCACTGGAAGGAGACGCGACGGAGTTGCTTGAGGACGCCATGGAAAATAACGATAAAGTAACAGAGAAACTTTGAGCAAGAAAAGTTTTAGAACGAGAATGGAGAAACACGAGCACAACTGGAGATAGAGATGGTAATAGAAGAAACAACTCAGGGGGTAAGAGCTCAAAACAACAATGGAGTTCTCACGGTTTCTTTTCTCTCTCTAAAAGACAATGAAAGCTTGAAGACGATGAAAGAAAAGTAATAGAAAAGAAAGGTTAAGTGTTGGATATGGACGTTTGAAATTTTGAGTTCGGCATTTAGATTTCCCCACCCTTGCACGTGCGCGGCCACCTATAATCATTTCACATGAACATGTGGCACTTCGGGAAGTACTTTGGCAGTTGAAAAGACAGCGTCACGTCATTAATGAAGTGACGCATAGAGAACAGTAAGCATTGCCTTCTCCAACAAGTTTCAGTTTTGGCGCCAGAATTTTTTTGTCACGCATATCCAATAAATTCCTAACGAAGAACATCCCACATGGCCAAACGTTATTCAAACACAACGAAACTACACAGGGGAGAATTTCATCTACAAGGAGCCCAAACGAGTATTTGAAAAGGTTGCTAGGTCTTTCGGGAGAATTTCAAATATTAAAGCTAGAACGGTTGAAGATCAGCATGAGGAAAAAGCGGCGATATCCCTTCGCCCCAGCCCCAACGAGAATGGCGCTTCGGCTTAGATTCACGGAGAGAAGGTTCCTCGGATTGAGAAGTTTTCGTGCAGGTATTTCTTGTTCCCACAAATAAATCCCTCCACGAGGGGGCAAATGTAGAGGGGGCTTGAAGGTAATCCTGAGATTAGGGATAATTCCCTAATTGGCAATAGCGATTGAGATTAAGCAACCGCGGCAGCTCAAGCATGGAAACTCAGCGAGGCAGCTTGGCGCGAAAACTCATGCTTCAGCTTGTTGTACTAATCATGTTGTATTTCTGTTTATGATTGACTGTAAGTTATAGCGGTTGTAATGATATAACGAGAATAATAATGAATTTTAGTGTGAGGTCAAACGGTACTTACGAGAGACCAGGCTTGGCAGGGCCTAGGAGAGCTTTCAAGCTCTATCGAAGGACCTCGCCGTGGGAACTTTAGAGGGACTTGGTTTGGAGGATTGAGAAGTGAGGCACCATTGGGTCTCGTCCTGACCATCTTAGATACACCTGGTAAAACACCGAAGGACCCTGACCGTGGAACCTCGGGCGGAACAGCTTTGGGTTCCATCGTGCGTTGAGTTGTGACCCAAATAATCCTCTACTTAAAGTCACATCTATTGTAGGTGATGTCACTAGCCAGCTAAACAATGTCAGACATACACTTGAGTAAACCACCGTGGTATTTGGGGCTGTCAGGCAGTTGGTGAGCCACCTCTGTGACAACAGCCCCCTGACACACAGTGGTTAGGCAAAAGGCATGTCTTTGCATTTAATGTTTATGACGTGGAGACAACTAGTGCATCAGGCATTTAATGTTGTGACATAAATTATGAGGGATGTCTTTCATAGTCTTTAATGAGTGAGTTACCTCGGGGGTGGTGTGGGGGGCTATTTAAGGACACCAACCACCTTTGAGGAGGAGGATCCTTTTGAGAGTCTGAGAATTTATTGTCAGAGAGAGAGAGTTATTACAAAGCAGAGAGTTTACCCACTCACCATTGTTACTTATTATGAAGCTTTTAATATTTGACAGGGATTTCTGAGGGTATTAGGTGTGTTTATACCTGCCTACCAAGGTGTATCTAGGGTGCTTACTTCTCTCTCCCTCTAGCTAAGTTACTTCTAAGGTTTATTACTATTTCCTGAGTTATACACTTGGTTTTGTGAGTTTAAACTGAGTTTGTCTTCATTGGGTTTATGTTTGTGTGTCCTATCATTAATCCGAAGCTTTGGCCGAGCTAGCTTATCATCATCATACTCAAATAGGAGTAACGCCTCCATCTTATCTAAAGTACCCTCTTATACATATAGGTTTAGTTAATATCTAATTCATTTAGGTAAACCCCTAGTAGATACGCCATGACTTCCAAAAAGATTGTACAATGACTGATACATCAAAAAGTCATTCACCTTTACCCATAACAATATGCCATAACCAGATCACCCATCAAGACAAAAAAAATCTAACGATTACACACAGGTAATCATAAATAATATCACCCACCCATAATATAACGTTGAATTTAATAACAATCTACATGAACCAAACTAATCACATCTAGGCTCTAAGAGAAATGGTCCCATTTCAGATGCAAGCGGTACTACAACCTCTAATGCCTCCTCAATTGTGAATATCTAGTCATAATGACCCTAATTTCTGGGACGTCTCATATGTTGGTGTCTTTTTTCTCCACATGCACAACAAACACCTTTGAAATGGCCTAGTCACCTAACAGACACTTACTCTCCCCACTCGGATCCTTGACCTCTAACTTAAGCAAATTGTAAGCCTCTATCACCCTGCCTCGTGTCATAATCTACTCAGGTCCTTTTTCCATAACGTTCCTCATGAGGTTCCTTTTGATCCTCTAATTTAATCCTAACAGTACATGTCTCCATATTGGTCATATCTAGACCACTAGTTTCTCCCCTGATGATGCTGAGAATCAGCACCACCAGGTGAGGTGTTTGCAAGCTCAATATAGGTACAACAATGGCAACACAGCTGTATAAAGAAGATAAGAATGAGGTGAGGATAAGAGGAATAACACCTGAATATAAGTGGTTCAGCCAATCTGGCCTACGTTCACTGTGAGTGTGTGTGAGTAATATCACTGAAAGAAGGCACTAATGGCCATGGATACAACCTCTCAAGCTTTTTCTCTCTCTACTGTATGTATTTAGACAGCTTTAGCTAGGGGTTTAATATCTGGATCCTTTTGCAAGGTAGGGGATGATCCCTTTATGTAGTGCCTAGGGGGTGTAATGTACCCCCTATACATGTAATGTGCATGTGTGTAGTTTCCTCACCAATGGGAGTGTGCCACCTGTCATGGCCACATGTAGGTAATGATGATGAAATATTCTCCCACCTGTGGAGAATAATCTTGTTATAACTGATTTGTGTCCAGGTGTCCTTATCCAAATGTCAACAGATGCTCGGCGGTTTTGTTGTGGTAATGCCTCGGCCTAAGAGGAGCCGAGCTGTAAAGGTTGGATGCCCATTCAATCTGCGGTGTTAAGTGGAATCTCGGCCTGATGTCCGCCGAGGTACATGTTGGGGTCGGCCTGTGCCGAGGTTAGGCGTGCGGCATGCTGATGGCTATACTTCTGATAACCTCGGCCCAAGCCGAGGTATGACCCATGTGGAAGATGAACCATTGGCTCCTTGTCATCTCGGCCCATTTATGATCGAGGTTGCTACTCTTGGGTACTTGTGGATCCTGTTGATGTCTACAGTATGCGTAGTGTCCTTGGGGAGGTGCTCGTAGTAATGTCGGCTGAGGCCGAGGTAGTCTTGGCCGAGGGATGATATCGTGGGCCCCTACCCACTGGTGGGTCGGTCACTGTCTCGTCTCTTATCTCGGCCGAGGTAGGTATCCCTAGGCCGAGGTCATACTTGGGTATATCATCCCCTCTTTGCCAAACTCTTCTAATAGTTCACTCAATCTTGACAAAGCATCGAAGTGACATTCATTACTTAAGTATATGTGGTGAAATTTGGGTTCCCTTATATAACTTTATTAATCGACCAAGTCAGTCCTTGAACGAAAAAATTCATCTTCTTTTCCTCAGTGATCACCTTTTCTGGGCTAAGTATGGTTAGATTTATGAACTTTTGTTCATATTCGGTCACTCTACGTGAACATTTCTCTAAAGCCAGTAATTACCTATTCTTCTTAAATATGATAACATACGAAAGATACCTGTCATTGAATCTTGCCATAAATTCTCCACAAGTCATATGATCCCTTGTTTCAGTTGTGGTCACACTCTCCTGCCATTTTAAAGTACTATCAATTAACTTAAAGTAGCCAACATTTATTTCTACACTTTCGTGCATTCTGATATACCCATATATATACTCAGCCAGGCCGAGGGCACCCTCCACCAAGACGAGCCCGCGAGGGTCTCGTGACCCTTCAAGAGGCCGACCCCTCATCATGGTCCAGGCGACCCTTCAAGGAGCCGACCCTTCATCAGGCCCAGACCACCCTTCAAGGGGCTGACCCCTCATCATGGTCCAGACGACCCTTCAAAGGTCCGACCCTTCATCAGGCCCAGATCACCCTTCAAGGGGCCGACCCTTCATCAGGCCCAGACGACCCTTCAAGGGGCTGACCCCTCAACATGGTCCATACGACCCTTCAAGGGACCGACCCTTCATCAGGCCCAAACGACCCTTCAAGGGCTGACCCCTCAACATGGTCCAGACGACCCTTCAAGGGTCCAACCCTTTATCAAGACCAAACGACCCTTCAAGGGGCCGACCCCTCATCATGGTCCAAACGACCCTTCAAGGGGCCGACCCTTCATCTGGACCAGATGACCCTTCAAGGGTCCGACCCGCTCATCAGGCTCAGACAACCCTCCGTGGGTACTATAGTACGAGGCCTAAATTATCCCAGACTCACTACCAGAAGGAACTTTTCCCTTGGGCTCATATCATAGGCCGAGGGTGATATCATCACAGCACGTGGTTTGGGAGACGTGTGGAATAGTACACGTGGGGCTCACATGGCACGTGGAAGACCGTTATAACAATATCACCCCCTTCACGTGAGGGAATATTATGTCATCATTTGGCATCTATAGGTGTCAACGGGAGATTGTCTAGATCATCATTCACATGCACCATGCATACTTGGGGGTACACTACATCCCTCAAGACCTATATATACTTGTCACCTACAACCCTACAAAGGGATCGATCGATAAATTGTAACCCTAGATAAAACTCTGCTTGTACACACAGCAGAGAGAGAAAGGGAGCTTATGTGCATTGTATCCAAGGCAATTAGTGCCCATACTTATTGGATCACACACTCACAGTGGATGTAGGCCTAATTGGCTGAACCACTATACATCATTATCTTATTCCTCTTATACTCATCCCCTTCTATATACATTTATACATATACATATCTATGGCTGCCATGGTTACTACTGTTTGAGCTCATCATCACTTATCTGGTGGTGCTAGATCTCAGCATCATCAGTTTGGCACCGTCTGTGGGAACGAGAAGACATCTCTTACTTTGTACAGCTTGACCTCACTGGGCACTCTGGTGGTGAACCAGCTCTCCCCTGAGAGGAGATGTTTCACCATTGAAAGAGACCCATTAAGGTTCTCAAGCTCACCAGTCTTTTCTTCAGTTCATCTTTTCATAGCTCAAACACATGGCACAGGAGATGCCACCACCATCATTTCCTCCACCAGATAGTGGAGTAGGACCCAGTTCCAGTCAACCACCACCTCAATCTGAGATGGCTGATGTGGTAGCAGCCTTGAAGTCTCTAGCAGCAAGCCAACGGATCATGTAGGAGCAGTTCATAGCTCTCAGCGAGAACATACTAAGACCCCCAGGGGTCTCACCCGATATGATTACTCCAACAGCGGCTCCAGGGCACCATGAGGCCAGTGGACCACCCCAGGCACCACGTAAAGACTTGCCACCCCCACAGCGGCGGAGGGATCTGGCTGACCCTCGGCGTCTATGCCTGGGGAGGCAAGGAAACCCTTGCCCTGAGGACAGGTATGATGGTCTGGAGGGGGAGGAGGCCCCCATAGGATGTTTGGAACCGTGTGAGGTCTCCAACAATACCGTACGACCTCTCCAGGAGAGCAAAGGGAAGAGTGGAAGGCAAAATCCTGGCGATCACCCAAGAGGCTCTGCTTTTGACTGCTTAAGCAGGGGGTCGGCCTTCGAGAGTCTGGGGTCCGTAAATGACCTGCGGGAAAAATTGTCCAGATCAATGAGTGCTGCGAGGTCCAGAAGGGAGGCAGCAGATGGATGACCCCATAAGGGCCGACCCCATGGACGGGATGACGGTCAGGGGGAAGTAAACATCCGACACATGCCTACTACAGCAGAACCCTCAGTCCACCTTAAAGAGGTGGCAGGGGATAACATTGGCCAAGCCGACCCTACGAGTCCCTGGAATGACTCGATCCAGCGACTGGAGGATAAGATCGGTGATATACTGAAGAGCCGGGACCCTCTTCAGAGAGGATACTCCATAGGCTCACCCTTTGTGGCGAAGATAGTCAACTTCCCTACGCCATCAAAGTTCAAACCACCTGTGGTCACCCCAAGATATGACGGGAGTACAAACCCGGTCCACCATATTGAGATGTATCAATCAGCGACAGACATATACTCTATCTCAAATGAGATGAGGTGTCGTTCCTTCTCCGGTACTCTGACTGGGGCTGCACATGTTTGGTATATGTCTCTTCCAAAAAATTCCATTGAAAACTTTAAGCAGTTGGCAGACCGGTTCATCCACAACTTTTGCTTTGGGGTGAAGCCGCAAAAAAAGACCACACACCTGCTCTATGTTAAGCAGGGGAAGAATGAGAGTCTAAGAGACTACATAGTCAGATTCAACAAAGAAAAGTTAGAGGTTGAAGACTATGAGGAGATCATAGCCATGACCGCTCTTATTGGAGGACTCCATAAGGGAAGGCTACTGAGGAAGCTTGCTGAAGACCCTTCGAGGATGATGGCTGAATTGCTGTCGACAGCAGGGAAGGTGATGAACGCCGAAGAGGCGATGGCCGCAAAATACGAAGATGAAAAAGGAGGCACCAGTGGGGGTAAGTACCATAAGAAGAACAAAGAGGAGAAGAAGAGGTCAACGGACGACAAGTTCGCTGATTACACCCCTCTAACAGTCAGCTGTGAGCATATTCTCAATGAGATAAAGAGTGATCGGTCCCTGAAGTGGCCTGAGAAGTTAAGGGTAGCCCCCAACAAGAGGAATAAAAACCTGTTGTGTGAATTTCACCAAGACCATGGCCATGTGACAGACAAATGCTTTGCTTTGAAAGATGATATTAAAAAAAATTAAAAGAAGGGAAGCTGAGGAAGTACGTTGACAAGAGTGCCTTCAAGAGGGGCCGAGGGGACGACCCCAGAAAGAAGAGAGGTGATGCATGCCGAGAAGATCCTCCAAAAAGAGGGGACGACCCTTCGGATGATGAGGACGACCCGGACCTCCCTCCAAGAGACGACCACGGCCCTGTCAAGAGGCTTAATATGATCTCTCTCAGCGTGGGAATGATCTCCGGAGGATTGGCAGGAGGAGGATCAGAGGTCGTAAACAGGATGGCATAGCTGAAGCCAAGGCAGTGACCAAAGTTGTACACTCAACCTCGCTGGAGGCAAAGTCAGAAAAGAGGAAGAAATTCGATATGGATACCCTGATAGTGGGGTTCTCAAGAATGGACTTCAAAGGCCTCTTAGCCCCACATGATGACCCTCTCGTCATCACTACCAAGGTACATGGATGTGAGGTGCTTAGGATCTTGGTAGATGGGGGTAGCTCTGCAGATGTGATGTTTTAGCCATACTTCAAAGCCTTAGGTCTCAGCCGTGCTAGGCTCATCCCGTACCATCACCCGTTAATTGGTTTCAGTGGGGAAAAGGTTCATCCCCTCGGAGTGTATGAGGCCGATGTCAGGATGGGGGACGAGTGGCCGAGATGGCTTACCAAGAAGGTCAGCTTCTTTGTGATGGACGAGCATGTCTTTTCGGCCGGCAATATTATACTGGGGCGGTTTTCCCTCAAGGGGTTTGAAGCTGTGCCATCTACGGTCCATCAGATGATTAAATTTATAACCCCTTACGGGGTAAGGGAAGTTCAGGGAGACCAGACGACAGCGCGGGAATGTTATTACAACTCCGCCGAAGAAAGAGAGGCACACAAGAAAGCAACAACCACTTATAATATTGATACCCTAGACCCCAGAGACCAGACGAAACTGAAGAAAGGAGAGGTTGCGAAAGAGGTAGAATCCATCATCCTCAATGAGGATGACCCGAAAAAAACCTTCCAAGTCGGTAAGTCTCTCAGGACAAATATCAAGGAAGACCTCATTAAACTGTTGAGGAGAAGCCAAAGCGTCTTTGCATGGAGTCATACAGATATGCCGGGGATTGACCCTGAAATCATGTGCCACAAGCTCAACGTGGTAGAGGGTGCAAATCCAGTGAAGCAGAAGAGGAAAATTTACTCTCGAGAAAAATATGAGGTCATTAGAGATGAGGTCAAGAAGCTGGAAGATGCTGAGTTTATCAGAGAGGTCATCTACCCTGAATGGCTGTCCAATGCCGTCATCGTCCCAAAAGCCAACGGGAAGTGGAGGATGTGTGTAGACTTCATAGACCTCAACAAGCATTGTCCCAAAGACAGCTTCCCTCTCCCCCGCATTGATCAGATGGTAGACGCTACCGCAGGCCATGAGCTCATGAGCTTCATGGATGCCTATTCAGGGTACAACCTAATCTTTATGAACTCGGGAGACTCGGAGAAGACATATTTCATTACCGACAAGGGGACATACTGTTATAGGGTCATGCCCTTTGGCCTAAAGAACGCAGGGGCAACGTATCAGTGCCTTGTAAATAAAATGTTTGAAGACCAAATTGAGAAATCTATGGAGGTCTATATAGATGACATGCTGACCAAAATCTTGAAGGCAGAGGATCATGTGGCCGACCTTGAGAGGACCTTTAACACGATGGACAAGTACCGGATGAATCTCAAACCGACCAAGTGTGTCTTCGGGGTTGAAGCAGGGAAATTCTTGGGGTTTATCATGAATCAAAGAGGCATTGAGGCCAACCCTGAGAAAATAAAGGCCCTGTTAGAAATGAAGATCCCCAAAACCATTAAAGACGTTCAGAGGCTCACGGGACGAGTGGCTTCTTTGAATAGGTTTGTGTCTAGAGCTATAGACAAGTGTTTACCATTCTTCAAAATTATCAGAAAGGCCTTCGAATGGAGTGAAAAGTGTGATGAGGCTTTCAAGGAGTTTAAGTCATACCTAGGGTCTCCCTCGCTATTATCACGACCAGTGCAGGGTGAACAACTACATATGTACTTAGCCATCTCAGAATCACCCATCAGCGCAGCCATTGTGAGAGATGAGGACGGGGTATAGAAGCCTGTGTACTTCAACAGTAAGGCACTCTAGGGGAAGAGCAAAGATACCCACGAATGGAGAAGTTAGCCTATGCCTTGATTCATGCATCAAGAAAGATGAAGCCATACTTCCAGTCCCATACAATGGTCATCCTCACTGACTCTCCTCTTATGCAGGTCTTACACAAGCCAGAAAAATCGAGGAGGCTAATGGCCTGGTCCATAGAGCTGGGAGAGTTTGACATTGTGTATCAACCAAGGACGGACATTAAGGGGAAAGCATTGGCAGATTTTGTGGCTGAATTTACTTGGGAAGATGATGAAGATAAAGATGAGAGCCTAGCGAAGATAGATACCCTACAAGGCAGACTCGCCGACACACCCACAGATAAGGCTGAGACAAGCACCGCTAGAGAAAAAGTGGCCGAAAACAAAGAGGGAAGATATCTCTTTAGACAAGGGTCCCTCATCGAGGAAAATTTTTCAGAAGATACTGTGTGGAAACTCTTCGTGGACGGGTCCTCCTGCGACAGCGGAAGTGGAGCTTGATTTATAGTATCAGCACCCGATGGCATAGATATTGAGTACGCCCTGAGGTTCAACTTCAAAGCCTCCAACAACGAGTCCGAATATGAGGCCCTGATAGCAAGACTCTCCTTGTCCAAGTCTCTTAGTGTCGGCCAGATTTTGGTCCACAGTGATTCAAGGCTAGTAGTGAATCAGATACTAGGAGCCTACGAGTCCAAGGATGAGCGGATGGCCAAGTACCTTGAAAAGGTGAGGTCACTATTGAAGAGCTTCAGAGAAGTAAAATTGAAAAGGATACCTAGGCTCGATAATGGTCGAGCTGATGCCCTTGCTAGGTTGGCCTCGGCGACTAGAACAGATATCAGGAGGACAGTTCCAGTGGAAATTTTGCTTCGACCAACTATTGAAGATGCTGAGGGAACACTTGGCACTTGCTTGAATGTTTCCAAGGAAGCTTCATGGATGGACCCTCTGATCAGATACATTAAAGAGGGGGAGATGCCAGAAGCAAGGCAAGAAAGGAAGAAGTTGAGATACAGAGCTACAAAATTCACCATCATCGGATACATCTTGTACAAAAAGGGGTTTTTGCTCCCCTTGCTTAGGTGTGTGCACCCCTCTGAAGTACCACGCATTTTGCAAGACGTGCATGAGGGGTCATTTTCAAGCCACATCGGGGGGAGATCTTTGGCAAAGAGGGTGGTCACCCAGGGGTACTGGTGGCCGACCTTGGGGAAATATGCCACAACATATGTAAAAAAGTGTGATAAATGTCAAAGATTTTCCACCATCCCTCATCAGCCCCATCAGCCTCTTACCTCCATTATATTCCCTAGGCCATTTGCAATATGGGGGATCGACCTAGTAGGCCCCTTGCCTAGGGACATCAATAACTATCGGTTCCTCATCGTGGCAATTGACTATTTTTCAAAATGGGTGGAGGCGGAGCCGATGGTAACGATCACAGGGCAGAAGACCTTCCAGTTCATCTGGAAAAATATTATATGCAGATATGGTCTCCCCAACACCCTCATCTCAGATAACGGGACTCAATTCAAGAATACATCTCTAGAGAAGTACTGTGAAAGGGTGAGTATCAAACAATTCTTCTCTACCCCAGGCCGACCTCAGGCCAATGTGCAAACAGAAGTTACAAATAGGACAATCCTAGATGGGATCAAGAAGAGACTTGAGGAGGCAAAAGGAAGATGGGTTGAGGAGTTATATGTTGTACTATGGGCCTACATGACGACAGCAAAGACCTATACCGGAGAAACCCCATTCATGCTAGCTTATGGTTCAAAAGCCGTCATCCCCACCGAAATTGGGTTTCCAACTCATAGGGTCCAAATGTATGACCCCCGGAAAAATATGGAAGAGAGGAGACTTGACTTAGACCTGATTGAGGAAAGGAGGGAGGATGCCGAGATAAGGCAAGCCGCCTACCAGCAGAGGACCGCAAGGTTTTACAACCAAAGGGTGAAGCAGAGGCCGATTGCAGTGGGGGACTTAGTCCTCAAAAAGACTTGGCAGAAGCCCAACAATCTCCATCCAAATCGGCATGGTCCATATAGGGTCATCGATGAAGTTGTCCCTGGGACCTATAGACTAGAAAACCTGGAAGGGGAACCCTTTTCCAACCCCTGGAATGCAGATCATTTGAAGAAATACTATCAGTAGTGTTGTAATATCCTATCGCATCACAATTGTAATGGATGTTGCTCCAACATAACACTTGGAATATTAATGAGAAGTATCAGTGTTTTCCTTCATCTTGTGTTTATCAGTTCTAGTACGACTGGGCTCACCTTAGAGAAACCCCCCTCGGCTATAATGAGGGTCAATGGTGGGGACGACCCCTCATTCGCCCTCAAGAAAGACGAGGGGGGACTTGGTTGAAAAACCATTAAAATGATAAAAACACCCTCGGATATAATGAGGGTCAATGGTGGGGACGACCCCACCTTTGCCCTCAAGAAAGACGAGGGAAGACTTAAAAACCATTAGGTTGGTTAAAAACAACCCTCGACTGTAATGAGGGTCAATGGTGGGGACGACCCCACCTTTGCCCTCAAGAAAGACGAGGGGGACTTTATTAAACATTAATTAAAATTGGTGTAAACCACCCTCGACTATAATGAGGGTCAATGTTGGGGACGACCCCTCATTCACCCTCAAGAAAGACGAGGTAAAGGTTAGTGATATTATTAATGTAAAAAATTCACAATACAAATCACACAAGAGACGAGTATGGAAGACAACAAGAGAGATGATATTATAAATGAAGTATTACAAAATGATGTTTGTTCTACAAAAATAAGGTACAAAAATGGGGTACATAAAGAGGGCATTGGCTACAAACAGCCACCCTATTGAGCAACATCAGAGGTCAGGGCTTCAACATCGATAAGAGATGTCTCCTCAACGACCAAGACAGGCTGATCCTCAGACGTGCCGATACCCTCGACGTGCACTTGGGACTCCACGTGGGCTAAGGCCTCAGCAATTAATGGGTCATCCAATTGAACTGCCTCAAGAGAGGGACGGACTGATGATACGGCATCACCAAACTTAAGGACGACCCACCGACAGGCCGTCCTGATTCCCCTCTCCAAGTATTCGAGACCGAAGCCTTAAAACTCGTCTGAGAGTTTGTAGGCCTCCACAGCGTCAGCCTCTGCCTTCTTCACGGCCTCAGATAGCTCAGTCTTGAATTGAGCCCCCAGGGTGGTCAAAGCCTCATCCTTCTCTTTAAGAATCAAGTCCTTGGCCTCCAGGTCTGCATCATGCTGCTTTGTCAACTCATCCAGGACCCTTGCATGCTCAGTACTGGCACTCTCCAATTCATCCCTTGCAGTCTCAAGCTCTGACTGCAGATCAGCCTCGTGATGAATAGACCTCTCAGCTTCATGGAATTTTTATTGATTCTTAGCCATCCACTTAGTGGCCGAGGTAAAGGCACAGACAGACTGTGTAAGAAAAAGAAACTTCATTCGAAGACTAAGGAAACAGTATGTGAAAGAATTCAACTAAGGAAATGAAGTAAGAACAAGTACCTGAGCCAGAGTGTGCAGACCATAGTCATACACCTTCGTCGGGGGCATCTTGGACAAGAATTCATAATCGGAAGCCGAGGGGCAGAAAACATAAACGCCTTGGCTGCCCTCAGGTTGGAAATCTGAGAAGACGGCTCAGACTTCAAAAATGCCAAGTTTTGGGACCAGAAGGCCCCCATACTGGAAGAAGAGGCGGTCCCCTCAGACGCCTCCACCCTTGCCCTCATCCTAGAATCTGGTCGAGGGTCAACGGGGACTTCTGGATCTTTCCTCTTTTTCCTGTCAGAGGTCGGCTCAACGTGAGTCGGCCCCACGGTCTTTGCCTTCCTCGGAGCTTGCTGAGGCTCCTTACCTTTCTTCTTGCCCAGACCAGATAGTAAGCTCGGGTCAGTAATTTCCCAAAGATGGTCAGATATACCTGCAGGACGACCTGAAAAGAAGATAACACGTAAGAAAAATGCAGAGGCAAAGATGAAACACTTAGAAAAAATCAAAGATTGGGCAAAAAATAATATAACTCACATAGCTTTGTCAGGGGGCCGACCCTCAGACCAGCTTCCTTGAGGAATCGAGGGGTCATCAGATCTTCAAACTTTGCAAGTTCACCCCCTTTCCCTCATTCTCTCAGATACTCAACTATGTCCTTCTCATCCAGACTAAGTCCGGGGTCTGACCTGGCCTTTATCGAGGGGTTAGACCATCTTTTTGGAACCCTCGGACCATCGTCCAAAGGTTGAGCCTCGGTGGAAAATTCCCATTCTCCAGAGACGAAGAAAAATCTCTTCTTCCAATCGTAGTTGGAGGTTTGTGCCACGTGAAGAAGTTTTTTATCAGACTTCCTCGCCCCTAGATGATAGTACCCAGGCTGCTTGGACGGGGAAGTGAGATTATAACAAGCCAAGAACAGATCGGCCGAAGGCTCGTCAGTAAAGGCATTCTTCTATAAGGAGATGTAGATGAGGATCGTCCTCCAGGAGTTGGGAGGAAGTTGAGAAGGGGCAACGCCGAGGGCTGACAAGAAATTCACAATGGCAGGGTGCAGAGGGAACCTAACACCGACCTTAAACATCTGTTCATATACAGCGATCTCTCCCTCTTCAACCTCAAAGACCCTCTCAGACTCAGAGGGGACCCTCATACTTATGTTGGGGGGCACACCAAATGCATGCCTCCACAGCAGGAGGTCACGATCCCTGACTGAGGAAATATAGGACGAGGCATGGGAGGTGTCAACTGGGTCAGCGTCTGAGTCCTCACCATCATCCTCAGTGCCCTCTCCCTTGGCCTCATCACCTGTCAGAGGCCCATGAGGAAAAGATATCTGAAAGGCGTGGTGGGATAAAGTTGTCACAGGAATAGCCTCAAAGGGGACCATACCTTCAGCCTGTCTGCCTGGGCTAAGATCAGACGTTTCTCTCCTCCTAGAAGGGCCAGCACCTGTTGGTGACGATGCTCTCTCATCCATCTCTCCCTCGCAAGATTGACTCTCGACTGGACGACAGGATGACCCACAAGACTCAGGTGATTTTATTGTGGCTAGAGGAATGGGAAAAATGGGTCGTACCCAATTAGGGTCGGCCCTTCGTCCTCTCTCCTCCTCTTCCTCTATTTTTCTTATCTCTACAAAGAACTTCTCTCTCAAGGATGGAATCTCTTCAGCTAAACTATAAAGCCTCTTAAGAATTAAGGGGAAGACCCTACACTTAGAATAATTTATCTAAGCCAAATACAAACAATCTCACAGTTGACTAGGTTGGACTTTTCGATCGAAACCAAAGAATTAAAGGGTTTTTATCAAGAACATTCAAGATCAAACCACCGGAGAAGAACGCCGTAAAAATTATGAGACAGCTAAAGAAAAGCCTAGTCCTACAGACCTAAAGTAGTCGAGGTGTAAATAGCAATGGAACATAAAGAGGGCAATAGCTCATAGGGATTACCTGAGAAAGAACAGCGAGGCTTGATGCAGAAATTGCAGAAATGGCTATGGAGCTGTTGAGAAGTTTAGAAGCTAGAGAGAGAGTTTCGGCGTGAAGAAGAAGAAGAATAAAAAAATAAAACTTCAAAAATCTATTTAAATACCTTGCTAATGAGTGGTCCCATTAACCAATGTAGAGCACAGCCCACGAGGAGGGCATCATTAGGGCACAAAGTCCCAAGCAAGGTGTGCAGCCGCCATGCCTTGGAAATTAGAACAACAATGAGTATCTGCCTACGTCTCACATCAGCTTGACAGGTGTCATTCATCTAATTGACCATACACTCCTCTCAAAGGAAACACTATCCCTCATCCATCTCAATAACATCTATAGCTAAGGGCTTTGGGTGATTAATATACCCATAAATACCCTCGTTCAGGTCGAGGGCGCCCTCCACCAAGATGATCATGTTATGGTCTCGTGACCCTTAAAGGGGTCGACCCCTCATCATGGTCCAGGCGACCCTTCAAGGGGCCGACCCTTCATTAGGCCCAGACGACCCTTCAATGGGTCGACCCCTCATCATGGTCCAGACGACTCTTCAAGGGGTCGACCCTTCATCAGGCCCAAACGACCCTTCAAGGGGCCGACCCCTTAACATGGTCCAGACGACCCTTCAAGGGGACGACCCCACATCAGGCCCAGACGACCCTTCAAGGGGCCGACCCTTCATCAGGCCCAGACGACCCTTCAAGGGGCCGATCCCTCAACATGATCCAGATGACCCTTCAAGGGGCCGAACCTTCATCAGGCCCAGACGATCCTTTAAGGGGCCGACCCCCTCGTCAGGCTCAGACGACCCTCCGAGGGTACGACAGTATGAGGCCTAAATTAGGCCAAACTCACTACCAAAAGGAACTTTGCCCTCGGCCTCATATCATAGGCCGAGGGTGATATCATCACAGCGCGTGGTTTGGGAGACGCGTGGAACAGTGCGCGTGGGGCTCACATGGCATGTGGAAGACCATTATAACAATATCACCCCCTTCACGTGAGGGAATATTATGTCATTATTTGGCATCTACAGGTGTCAACGGGATATTGTCTAGATCATCATTCACATGCACCATGCATACTTGGGGGGTATACTACACCCCTTAAGACCTATATATACTTGTCACCTACAACCCTACAAAGGGATCGATCGATAAATTATAACCCTAGCTAAAACTCTGCTTGTACACACAGTAGAGAGAGAAAGGGAGATTATGTGCATTGTATCTAAGGCCATTAGTGCCCATACTTAGTGGATCACACACTCACAGTGGATGTAGGACTAATTGGCTGAACCACTATACATCATTATCTTGTTCCTCTTATACTCATCCCCTTCTATACACATTTATGCATATACATCTCTATGGCTGCCATGGTTACTACTGTTAGAGCTCATCATCACTTATCTGGTGGTGTTAGATCTCAGCATCATCACATTCCACCATCCTAAGGGGTATCTTTAAGTCTCGCCTCCATTGATGAGCCATCATTAGGTAAAATTCCCCTGAGAACGTGGGTCGATTAACCTTATGAAAACTTTTTTTTTAATCAAAGAGGGACGGTACCCCCACAAATTTTATTAAGTTTTTAATAATAAAGAAACAGCCTCTCCGTGGCTTTACAAACCCAAAAATAAAACTTACATATATCTAGAGGTTGGGCCCAATACTCTAGATGAAATGAAAGGAAATTTGGGGATTTATAAATAACCCCATTACAATGAGAGAAAACTTGAAAATTTAAACTTGGGTGTTTATTTCAACCCTGTTACAATTTTAATCTTCTATGTCTGATTTGAGGAGAATGTATCCTATCCAATTTAAGAAGACCTTTGACCATTTGAGGAAGAGATTCAAAGTTCCAATATACAGAGTCAACATCGCTCATAGATGCTCTTGAAGCTAGATGGTCTGCTACTATATTCTTTTCTCTCCAAACATAAGTTAGCTTAATTTGATGTGTAGAACAAATGTTGTTTAAGATCTCTAAAGCTTGCCATGGAGGTTTTGATTTCTTCTCAATAATTTTAATAAGAAACTTGCAATCTGTTTCAATAAAGATATTTTGAATATCTAAAATAGACACTAGATTTAGACCTTCCTTTAAAGCAATTATTTCGGCAAAAAAGGAATATTGAATCCCAATGGATTTCTCAAAACCTGCAATAAACATACCTGTAGAATCTCTAATAACACCCCCAATACCATTTTGATCAGGGTTACCTTTGGATGCCCCATTGATATTTAATTTAAAATAACCGTCAGGAGGGTTTTCCCAAGCACATTTAATGATTTTCACTTTACTTGGGGAAATTTTAACGTTAAATGTGTTGATAATAATGGAGTCCTCAGTAGAGCTTTTATCATAAAATTTGTTGTTGTTCATTATGGATGTGGTAAGGAAAATTATTTTATAAATTATAGAAGCAGAATTTGATTTAGTATTTTCAAAAACAATTTTGTTTCTAGGCTTCCATAATTCCCATGTAATTATCCTAGTAATGATTTGACAAAAGGATTTTAAGAAATCTTTTTTGTAATGTGTCATCCACCATGAAAGCAACATATAACTGCAAGAAGTATAATTCGGAACCACACCAAACATTTGAGTAAAGTACCTCCAAACTTCCTTGGAAATTTTACATTCAAGGATAACATGTTGTGCACTGTCAACATCTAAAAAGCATTGTCTACAGACTGATGCTAGTCTTATACCAACCTGCTGAATTTGAGTCTCAAATGGCATCGAGTTATGAAGAAGTTTCCAAACAAAGTTTGAAATTTTCATTGGACATTCAGAGACCCAATTGATTTTCCTACTTATAGAAATAGGCCTCGATTGTCTACAAACATCAAAAGCAAATTTCATAGAAAATTCTCCCGTTGAGGAGGGAGTCCATATTTTATTATCTTCTTGAATGAAAGAATCCGCTAGAGATGAAATTTTATCCAATCTTTTGCCTGTATTTGAACGGTTTCTAATGTTCAAACCTTTATTATACTTTTGTCTCATAAAAGTGGCCCATATACCATCCTCAAATTTAAATTTCCAATGAAGTTTAATACTAGAAGCAGCTATTACGTCTTCTAAGCTTCTAAAGTTAAGACCCCCTTCATTAAAAGAAAAATATGTTTCCTTCCACTTCATCCATTGGCATGGATTTTCTTTGTTGGAACCTCCCCAATAGAATTTAGCAAAAATATTGTTTAGTCTTTTCAAAATAATTTTAGGAGGGTTAAGAACTGATAAGGTATATACAGGAATAGAGAGAAGAACATGTTTAATCAGCACAGCTCTACCAGCTTGAGATATTAGTTTAGATGACCAAGTGTTTAGCTTATCTCTAATTTTATCCATAAGATCTGAAAATTGAATAATTTTATTTCTCCCTTTACTAATATGACAACCAAGGTATTTTAGCAGAAGATTTTTATGATGTAGACCTGAACATGTTTCTATAGCTTTTCTCCTGACAGGGCTAGTTTTTTTGTCAACATAGAATGAGATTTTAGAATGATTTACAGATTGGCTAGAAGTGGCCTCATAAACCTTAAGTAAATTAATTATAGCACGAATACTTTTACAACCACCATTAGAGAATATTATAATATCATCAGAATATCCTAAATGAGAGATAAGTCTACACTTATTAGGGTGAGAATAAGGGATTGCTTTCTTAGTTTGGAAAAGTTTGCCAATATTTCTAATAAGGCTTTCAGCAGCTAGAATGAATAGAGTTGGAGATAAAGGATCACCTTGTCTAATACCTCTAGTAGAATTAAAAGTCCCTTACTTTGACCATTAATATTGATGGAAAACCAATTATTAGAGATAATTCTCCAAACCATATCTATGAACAGCTCATTCTCCCATTTCTTGGGCAAGGAGAATATTGTCTTGTATACTCTTACCTTTGACAAAACACTTTGATTAGGGGAAATAAGACATGGGAGAATGATGACTAGTCTATCATTAAGAATTTTAGATATAATTTTACTAGAGAAGTTACAGAGACTTATTGGTCTATATTGAGCACAGGTTGTCGGAGTATTAACTTTGGGAATAAGAGCAATATTTGTGGTAGTCCAGCTCCTAGGAAGCTCAGCACCAGTAAAAAATACATAAATTGCATTAATGAGATCACTTTTAATAATATCCCAAAATTTTATGTAGAATTCACCACCATATCCATCAGAGACAGGGGCACTAGATGAATCTAGACTTTGAATTGAAGAAAAAAATTCAGATTCTGTTGGAAAATCTGTTAATATTTTATTCATATCTTCAGTTACAGAACATTCAATAACTTCCAAGAAATTAGTGTCAAGTTCTTTAAGATCTACTGACCAATTTTTTTGAAAGTGATCCATAAAGAGATTTGCAATACCTTCAGGGGATTCATCCCATGTGTTATCACTTGTCTTTATTTTGGTAATTTTCATCTTTCTTATCCTATGATTAATTGAAGCATGAAAAAATTTAGTGTTAGAATCTCCAAGTTTAAGCCATTTTTTATGGCTCTTTTGAGACCAATAACTCTCTTCTCTTTACAATGCTAAGCTTAGACGAGCTCTATCTGCAAACAACTCTTCCCTAGTATTCTCATTTGGAGAAATTTCAAAACAATATTCAGCTAATTTAACTTTATCCTCAAAGTCACTAACTGATTGAAAAATATTTTTAAAAGTATCTTTATTCCAATTTTTCAAAATAGATTTTAAATACTTTAATTTAAGAGCAAATTTGATCATAGGGGAAGCTTTAATATTTCTAGTCCAAGCATTTTCAATGATATCCTGCACATTTGATTGAATGCACCACATGGATAAAAATTTAAAAGGTTTTGGATAGTTATCTGAGCTACTTTTTACAGAAAATAGCAGAGGACTGTGATCTGGGTATGATTTATGCAGATGTGTTATAGAAGAATTTGGGAAGAGCATAAGCCAATGATTGTTTACTAATCCTCTATCTAATCTACAAAATATCGTACCTGCAATTCTATTATTAGTCCATGTAAATCTATATCCTATGTATCCTAAATAAAGTAAGGAGCTTGTGGCAATCATTTCATTGAAATCTTCCATGGCATGGAAATCAATTTGATTTCCACCTATTTTTTCTTCTTCCCTAGAAACCACATTAAAGTCACCCATTATGATCCATGGGAATGATGAAAAAGTAGTAGTATAATTCTCAATGTCTTCCCATAAGGTTCTTCTTTCCATTGCATTGCATTTTGCATATACTAATATGATGAATATGGAAGTTTTTATGAGTTGTACATCAATTTTTAGGCAGAGCATTTGCTCACAATTGTAAATTACCTTAAGATTAAGCTCATTATTCCATAAGAACCATATTTTGTTTGAAGAGTTTGCAGTGCTATAGTTAAAGCTCCATTTCATTTGAAATTTCTTCAGTTGAATATTATCTACTTTGGGTTCTAAAATAGCAATGGCAGTCAAATTATATGTTCTTATCAGTTTTTTAATTCTTCTACTTGTAGCTCTATTTCCTACACCTCTAGCATTCCAGCAAATGAGATTAATCATAAGACTATTTAGGAGGATTGAGAGTTAGAGACTTACCTAAAGATCTTGTCAATCTTTTAAATAGAGGATCTGATTTTGATGTTGTTCCTGATTTGAGGTTCTTGATTTCTGAAATATTATTTCCTAATTCTTTGATTTGCTTATTCCTGAATGTTTTTGAATCTTGAATTTTCTTCCACTTAACATCAATCCAAGAAGAAAAATTCTGCAGGTCGTCAATCAATGGCACAGCTGGCAGTGTGTATTCCTTATTCGAGTGGCAATCTTTATCAGTAGCTGGATATTTCCCAATTGTTGGTATAACAGAACCTTTAGGAGATAAGTTATAATGATCCACAATTGTTGTTTCATCTGTACTGTATCCCACGTGTTTGATTTTGAGGATTGGAGAAGGCTTCTGACTCTGAGTTAAACTTCTAATAGGAGAATTTAAGGTTATTTGATCATTAGTTTCCTTTTGAGGCTCTAGCTCCTCTTCAACAGCTTCTAAATTATTTTCTTGCAAAATTTCAAAGCGGTTTGACAACTGGTTTGAGGGGTCAACTGATTTAGAAACATTTTTTGAAATATTTTGCATAGGTTCTTGATGCTTATTTGGGAGATCTTGATATTGTTCCATGGTTATGTTTTCTTGATTTTGAGGTTTTACAAGAGGTTTTTGAGTGGATTTAATCGCATGATACTTGATCAAACATTTCACTTCTTGATGCCCTTTCTTTTTACAAAAATCATAGAAATATGGAATGTTTTCATATACCACCTCCAGCCAAAAACCTTTTGTTCCTGAACAATTAATCCATATTCTGTGGATCCTTTATTTAGAATGTTGATTTCCACACACATTCTTACAATGCTAGGCCTTGATAAATAAGTTGTAGATGCATCCATCTTGAGAGGTTTTCCTATAAGTTGTGCTATTGAATACAAGGCATATTTCGAATAGAAGTGTATAAGGAGATTTGGGATGTTTATCCACACTGGACCCACTAGGCTCTCCTCATCAGGCTTAAAATCTACAGACCATTTAAAGGTGCGCATGGGGAACTTTCCAATATACCAGAGTTCTCTTAGCCATAGTCGCACATAATCTTCCTCGCAATTGAGACGAATTAGGATATGTTTTGAATCGATTAGACCTATAGAAAACTCTGATTTTAAAGAAAAGGTATGGAATGACTTCCTGATGAATTACATTGGATTTTTTCCATGAGAAAATTTCCGAATGATGGATAACTTAAATGGTTCCACTAGAGATTGAATGTCTTCTTCGGAGAAGATGACAGTTGGTTCACCTTTAAATGTTGTTGGCCTCTTTAATTCTGGTTCTTTTGATGATGAATTCTTAAGAACACTCGCAAAAGACTTAGCCCAGAAATTTGTTGGATCAGGAGGTTTTGGTTGGATCAAAGTATCTGCAGGAGGGATCGATGAGTTTTCCATGAGAAGGGAGAGTTTTTAGACCTAAGGGAGAAAGAGAATTCTCCCTAGGTTCTTGCTGCTTTCTTGGAGAGAGTTCTCATCACATTTCTCCTTATGAAAACTTCCCCTCACTTTATCCTAAGATAATAATGGAATTTCTTATGGTTGTACCATTTCGGTTCTAGCAATTTGCATCCCTATCTCGACACCGATTGCTATGGCCTTCTAAATAATCACTACCATTTTCTCGACTCGCAAAATAAATTAACCTTATCTTGTTTGTCCTACCAAACCCATTATCGCATTTGTCATCAAGGCTCTCTTATCTTCTCTCATGCAAATGTTCATTATCTGAAAAGATTGGAGAAAAACATATATTATACTCAATGTCTAAAGTGAGTGCAAATCCATAAAATTTATTAAAGAATGATAGGTAAAAAAAACTAGGATAGACCAAGAACCATGCTCTCATACCATACTGACTATGACACCCCGTATATATTTAATAATTATGTTGATCAAGTCTATTAATAAAATTACACATGTTGTTAAAACAATCACATATCATCTTTAGCCTGTAAAGAGAAACAAAGATCAATGATAAACAAAAGGAAAGATCGACAAGATAAATCATAAAATACTAATATATAATGAATAAGAGTCAATTACAACATCAAGTAAAACCTATACTATCTGGAAGTAACTAATACATACCAGTACTCTCACATTTAATTTATCTTTTATAATCGAGTACAACTAAGAAGAATAAAGTAAATTTCTCCTCTCTCAAAATAGAATAAGTAAATCTAAAATGAGGTACAACCCCTATATCTTCAAAACTCAGTAATGAATGGAACAAAAGACAATATGCTCGAGTAAGAAACTACATCAGGTACACAGGACCACCTGCAATAATGCGGACTATGACAAGTACACAGGATCACCTGCAATAATGTGATGGGTCATCCCCACCGCAATAAAATAATAGGTACGCACTCGAGTAGTAAAGCTATCAATCATGAAAGTAACAAACTTTACTGTTATTAGATTAACTGTTATCCATATAAATCTAGTATTTACAAATATATTGGTACATCCTTTTACTTGTCTATATTGAGAATACCAAAACAATGTCTCGTAGTCGAACCATGCAACATTATTTATTAATTCATAATACCCCCATAATGTGTAACCAAAAATTATCCTAACGGTTTCTTTAATCCATTAATCATTACACTTCCCTCTTATGCATAACGTTAATAATACATATACTACCCACAAAGTCTAACTCAATATTTTTTTATGTATAAAATGTTTAGAGTATTATTATTTTCAATCACTATATTTTAAGACCCAATATATAGACACCACATTCTAGGACTCCCCTAAGTGCTCTCCATAGATCCCTAGAATCTCCTTGTTTATCACAAATCCTAGGTTATACTTTGAGTATCGATCTAGAGGCCATCGGTAACTCACAGGCCCCATTTGACTCTAGTCAACTTCATCATTAGATAAAAATCTCAACGAATCTTCGAAGGGCTCTGAATCCCCTTTTCAACGATCTATCATATGCATGAATCGACATAACGATTCGAACGAACAGACCATTGTACTATCAAAACCCGATCTAGAGGCCACCGGGCACTATCGAAACCCAATTTGACCCCAATAAACTTAATCATCATAGATAATTCTCAATAAATCTTCAAAGGTCATTAAAACCCCTTTCCAATGGTCTGCCCCGTACACAAAATGGCATAACCATTCGGACGAACGATCTATTTTCCCCTAAAAAACTGAATCAAAGGCCATAGGGTGCTCCCGATCTCCGTTTGACCAAGGTCAACTATTCATATCAAACAATACTGAATTAATCTTAAAATATCACTGAATAACCTTTCCAATAATACTCCCCGTGCATGAATTAGCCTTATAGTACAGACAAACGACTTGTTTTACTTCGAAAGGCCAACAGGCCCTTTCGAGCCCCGTTTGACCAAAGTCAACTCTCCAAACCGAGTGAAGCTCTTTGAAACATCGGATCTCCTCACATAACCTTTCTAATGGTCCGCCCCATGTGCGACGCAGACTTAGGATTTGGATGAACGATCCATCGTCATCCACCGATCTCCTATCCAAAGGACCAACGGGAGCTTTCGAGCCCCGTTTGACCCAAATTAAACTCCTGGACCCGGGAGTGGTCCAAGGATTCTCAAAGGTATCTGAATAACCTTTCCAATGGTATGCTTATTGTATGATTTGACTTACAAATTTCGTTTTACGACCATTTTTTCAAAAAATTTGCACGACACTGCCAATTGGCAGGTCCATTTTCCTACCTATCGATAGTGTGTCTAGGGTTACCAGCCAACAAGCAGGGCAAGAACAATTCCAATCGGTAGTCCCTTAACCCTATATAAGGACAGCATGAGCTCACCTTGAAAGGCACCTTAGAAATATTACTTCAGTGATCTCAGTAACATTCTTCTTAAGTCAGTGAGGTTTCCTTATTTGCGACCTTTATCCACCATTCATTTCCATCACTTTCACACCCAATTTAGAAAAATCTCCCTAAATTATTCACTCACTTGGAATGAAGTTCATCATCAATCAAGATCAATCTCCAAGTCTCCAAAGAAGGTTCGAACATTATTCTCTCTCTTTAAATTTCTTTATTTTTGCACTTATAAGTTCTTAATTTAGCTTTTATTTTAGATCATACACATATTAATCTTCAATCCTTTATTAGTAATATTTAACATAATATATTTTCAATAAAAAAATAAGAAAAAGAGGGATACACCTATAAATTCCAACGGGATTTTTCATCACATTTTCTCAAAACTAAAAATACCTTTTTCCACACATTTTAAGGACATAATTTTATAAATGTTCGGGGTAGAATCTAGGAATTTTTAAGAATAAAATGGATGAAAATGGTACCGGGTGGATTTTCAAGAATAAAATGGATGAAAATAGTACCATAATCAGAAACAAGGCTAGGTTGGTTGCTCAAGGCTACACACAGATAGAGGGTGTAGACTTTGGGGAGACATTTACTCCTGTTGCAAGGCTTGAGTCCGTCCGCTTACTACTTGCCATCGCATGTCATCTGCGCTTCAAGCTATATCAGATGGATGTCAAGATTGCCTTTCTAAATGGCATTATACAGGAGGAGGTTTATGTGGAACTACCAAAAGGGTTTGAAGACCCTAAGCACCCAGAGCACATCTACTATCTGAGGAAAGCCTTGTATGGTTTGAAGCAAGCACCCCGTGCTTGGTACGAGAGGCTTACTTCCTATATCTTAGCCCATGGATTCAAAAGAGGGTGAGTTGATATGATGTTGTTCGTCAGGAGAGATGACGGTGCTATTTTGGTTGCCCAGGTCTATGTGGATGACATAGTCTTTGGATCCACGTGCTCCCAACATGCTCACCACTTTGAGGAGGATATGAAAAGTGAGTTTGAGATGAGCATGGTAGGTGAGCTTACTTTCTTCCTTGGTCTCCAGGTTCGTCATCTAGAGGATGAAATGTTCATCCCCCAATCCAAGTATGCTAGAGACCTAGTGAAGAAATTTGGTTTTGACTCCGCCAAGAATCCACGTACACCTATGAGCACTTCTATCAAGCTTAGTAAGGACACTCCATGCAAGGACGTCAAGCAAATCGTGTATCGGAGTATGATAGGTAGTCTTCTATACTTGATTGTCAGTCGTCCTGACATAGACTTTAGTGTTGGAGTCTGTGCGTGATATCAGGCATCCCCAAAAGAGTCACACTTACTCACTCTAAAACGTATTATCAAATACGTTAGTGGGACTCTATCCTACGATATTTGGTATTCCTTTGATACCGATGACCATTTGTTTGCCTATTCAGATGCCAATTGGGTCGGGGATGCAGATGGTTGTAGGAGCACTTATGGTGGGTGTTTCTACTTTGGTTCTGCTCTTGTCTCCTGGCTGAGAAAGAATCAAAACTCCATCTCTTTGTTCACTGCGGAGGCTGAGTACATCGCCACCGGGAGTTATTACACGCAACTCTTGTGGATGAAGCAAATGTTGGAGAATTATGGGATTTCATAGTACACCATGACTATCTCTTGTGATAACACGAGCGCGATACACATATCTCGTAATTCGGTCCAACATTCGCGCATAAAACACATCAGGATACGCGAGCACTTTATACATCAGTTAGTTAAGGAGAAAGTCATATCCCTGAGTTTCGTACCCACTGACCTTCAGTTAGCCGATATTTTCACCAAACCTGTAGATGCCCTCAGATTCGAGAGTCTTAGGAAGTCTTTAGGGATTTGCACAGTCAAACTGAAGGGTTGGTCTGTGTCTAGGATAGGATGCATTATCATGTTCATATCATATGATTCATTTTGCTAGTTTGTATCATTTGTATTCTTATTTTTTCTTTTTTATATTTTTATTGAAAAAATCCAAAAATATTTTCTTTTTAATAAAAATTTTACAAAAGCACAAAAAGATTTTTGTATTTTGTTTACACCTCTTATGGATAAGCATTTAAGATAGTCGAGTCACAACTTCCATTTCCACTTTTCACGTGACTGTTTGATAGTGATTTGAGACGCTACATCATTGCATCCATGTGCTTTACATTGTTTGGAGACTTTGAGATGTGATTAGTGATATCTTATTACATATTTGGCTCCTTATCTCCTTTATTGCACAAATGCACGGCTTTATTTTACTATTGTACTTGTCTATCACATATTGGCTTGAGTGTTTCCATCTCAATTATGTCTATACAACGAACCATATGCGACAAAAATTGACAAGATTGTAATGCTTGTAAAAACCGTTTGGTGAGATTGTGTTTTTTTTAAAACGGTGAAGGTCTATGAAAGGTTATTATCTATCCTTTGTGATTAAGCCACCATTTAAATTGGACCTAAAAAATTGAGAAATTTTATTATCCGGGGTCCACAGAGGTTAAAAGAGCCCGAAAAAATTTAAAGGCAATAAAAAGCAATACATGTCGAACATGGGCCGTTAGGTTTCACCATCAATTCTCCGATGATTGAGAATTTAGATCACCTCTATTCAAAATATAAATCTGAGGGAGTTTGGTTAGAGAATCTAAACGAGTTTTCACTTCCTTGAAAGTCCTGAAAAGGTATTAAATAATTTTGGACGTTATTGGTGTAGAAATCACTTTGAGCTTTGATTTGCTGATTTGATTGAGTCAATGTCTTATATTTTCATCTTTTTACACCTAAGGAATATGTTGAGTTCATTCGTTAGGAGTATCCGATATTCATCGTGCACATATGTCGTGTTTGTATGCATTGATTTTCCTATCGAATTTTATCACACCCCTATATTTCCGCAATCATCGACTTGTTTTTTTTTTTGTGTTTGTTCATGGTGTGATTCTTTGTTGTATATTTTGTGTGAAAAAATTTTGAAAAATTCAAAAATAGAATGTTTATTACCTTGTGACACTCTCCATTTTCATTTATTTGTGCTTCTCATATCTGTTTATTTGGGGACATCATAAAAAGGGTGAGAATGAATTATGGGGGAGAGTTTTTGTTGATTTATCATTGATTTGCTTAAGATTAATAGATCTTTGATTTTTGAATATCATTATATTTCAAATTATTGCGTGTCACGGGTATCTGCTTTATCTCATGTGTGTAGGTACAAAATTGATATTTATTGGATTGCACACCCTGATGATAAAAGCTTTGAGAGTTTCTGAAAAGACGCAGACTTGAAGATGTTGAATTTTGATTGACGACATGTCAGTTGGTATTCTCAGTTTGAGGGTTTAATGGGGATAGTATCTTATATGTCATTTGTTTTATGGAGATAGCATAATTCATATTTTTTATGTATGTACCGGCATAGACATAAGGGGAGATTTGTAAGGACATAATTTTATAAATTTCCGAGGTAGAATCTAGGAATTTTCTATTTGTCCTAGATCACAGTATGTATGTCTGATACCGCTACATTCGGCACGTCAACACGATCATCCAAGATGGCCTTGATTCGAATCCATGCATCCATCATCTTCACACGTGCATCATGCCTCATGCGACGTGCTGCTCAACCGTTCCCACTACTCCACTTCACGTTATTGGTAAAATGATTTATTGGAGTTCTTTATATTTGCATAAATATTTGGGAAATTTTCAGTAAATATTTTTTAGAAGTCTGATTCGTTTTTATCAAAAAGCATAATTTTTTTTAAGTGTAGAAGCGAACGTGCCTCGGTCGACGAGCTTGTTCAAACGACATCGCTCTGTCGTTCGAGCGACACGAGCTTGTCGCGCGAACTCGTTCAAGCGACATGAGGATGTCTCCTTATCTCGTTCGAGCGACATCGCCGCCTCAATTTTAATTTAATATCTGGGTTCATTCTACACGTTTTCCAAGTCTTTTTCGCACACGATTTTTGCATTTTATAGCCCAGGAAACAGACTTCATGTTTTAAGGTTTCATGCCTTTTTTATTCACATAACCACTCCCATATATGTATGTGAATCTTTAAACCTTCAAGAGGATCGTTTTTACTCATTTGGAGTAACTTGTCGAGAAGCCGATTCTTTTACATTGCTGCCCATCTGGAGTTCTTGCTAGACATTCTAGCCGACGACATCGAAATCGACACCAGGGGGTATTTCGTATGTCACTCTTGTTTTCATTGTAATCCGTGTAAACCATTCTTTACAAATTATAATGAAAATAAAAGGTTTTGCCCCTTTGGGAGATTTTTCCTCATTTGTGTGTTTGTTTGTGATTGAGTGTTCTTGCATGATCATATTGTCTTCAATCACACCTACATGCATGTTTGAGGATTTAATTGAAAACCTGAGTTTAATTAAATAATTTTTTTGTTTGAACAAACGCAGACTCTCAAATTGGTATCAGAGACAATTACACAATTATACCGTGTAATTTTCCGCAAAACTTTTTAAGATATCAATTTTATGAAAATTTGATTTTTGAAAAAGGGCGTGTTCAAAATGGAGAAATTATATAATAAAATGCCAATTTTTTACGAGACAAATTATGCTTACTGGAAATTCCGCATGAAATCCGCTTTAAAATCCATTGATGAAAGAGTTTGGATTCTGGTTGAAAGAGGGTGGACACCTCCCTCCATCACAATTGATAACATGATTAATTTAAAATCTGTGACTGCATGGACTGAAGAAGAATTTAAATGGTCATCTTTTAACTCTAAGGGTCTAAGTGCTATTTCTGGATCCATCACACTTGACGAGTTCCGATGGATAATGACGTGTACCACGTCAAAAGAGGCATGGGATGTTTTTCAACTTACCCATGAAGGAACTAATGCCGTGAAAGAATCAAAACTGCAAAACTTAACAACTCAATTTAAAACTATCAGCATGCTTGAGACTGAATGTTTTGATGAATTTTATGCTAGATTATCTAATATTGTAAACACTAGCTTTAATTTTGGTGAACACATTCCTAATGCTAGAGTTGTTAAAAAGATTCTAAGATCACTGCCTAAGCGTTTTGTCCCTAAAGTCACTGTGATAAATTCTATGGGTAATTTAAACACGCTTAAATTAGAGGAACTTGTAGGAGACTTACAAACGTATCAAATTGATATGTTTCCTAAATCTGTAAAGCCTAAAGATAAGGGAATTGCACTTAATGCCCAAGAGAGGAAGAGTGAGGGGTCGGCAAGAAAGAGGGTAGAGTCATCTAGAAAAAGGGAGATAGAAACGTGTGATTCCAAGTGTGAACTTGATTTAGATGATTTGGCTCTGTTTGCAAAAAAATTCAAGAAAATTCTCAAATTCAAGAAAAATGGAAATTTGAAAGATAAAAAGAATTTTGAGAAAAATAAGTTTGAAAAGAAAAATGAAAAAGATTTTAAAGACCCTCCTAAGAAAGACGGTAAGATATGCTATGAGTGCGACGGTAAGGGTCATAGAGCTTTTGAGTGTGCTACTAGGCCGAACAGACTTGCCAAAGAAAAGGGCAAAGTTGTCCTTAACGCTACCCTTAGTGATGACAGTGAGGTCGAGTCGGTGGACTCTGGAGACGAGTCACAGCATAAGTGTAATTTCACCGGATTCATGGATAGTCGTGTGAGTACTTCTAGTACTCCTCACGACGATGAGGATGTTAATTCACAAGGACACCTCGACAGTGAAAATGATGTGAGTGAGGGGGAGGATGCTGCAAGTGAGAGCGAGAGTAATCTTCAACGTGCCTACACTAAGTTATATAATGAGTCATTTAAAACCAAAAAACTTAACAAGGTGTTAGTTCTTAGCATCACCGCTTTAGAGGAAGATTTAGAAGAAGTGAGAGAGACAGAGTCCTCCACCCTGTGTTGAGATAGAAATTTTTTTTAGAGAAAGAGAGAGACTGTTTGAAGAGCGAGAGAGTTGTTTTGAGAAAGAGAAAGGGGACTTGACTAAACAAGTGGCTAGTCTTATGAGTGAGCTCCATTCCTCCCTGGATAATCGGAAGAAACTTGAAGAGCTTGTAGCCCTGCTTACTCATGATCTTGAGAGAGCACGGGAAGTCAAGGTTCAAATCGAGGACAGATTTGGAAAGATGGGAAAGATGATCCTTGATCACGCTTTAGGTTTCGGTGATAGGCAGGGAATAGGTTTTGATGGTGCCTCCATGTCCCAAATAGTAGTTGGACCAGTTCCTGAGTTTACTACAACTCCATATGGCCATCGTCAAAAATCAAGAAGGAGAGTTCTACCAAGAAAAGCAAATCAAGGTTCGCCTAAGACTGTGTTCTTTTGTACGTAAGTCAAAAGAAAAAGCCACCTGAGAGAGTTTTGCTATAGATTGGGTCGGACACGTTGTACTAATGCTCCACCACATCGTACTGATGGTTTTACCAGTCTGAGAGAGCATGTTGAATTTTTAGCCACCACATCACAAAGCTTGATGGAGGAATTCTGATGGATGTCTTTATTGTCAGTGAATGCTTTTCGCATCCCGGCTAAAACCAACAACAACTAGGGTAAATAAAAGGTTACTACTTCTTGGGTACCTAAGAAAGACGAAAATGCCCTTGTTGTCCATGTCGCTCTCAAAGCACATAATACCTCATAATTGTATTTCAATAGTGGGTGCTCCATACATATGACTGGTGATGTCTCATTTTTTACCTACCTAGAGGATTATAAGGAAGGTAGAGTCACCTTTGGAGATAGGAGCAAGTATAGCATTATAGGACGAGGTATAGTAGAATTACCAGGATTTCCTAAGCTAGAGAACGTTTTGTACGTCTAAGGTTTTAAAGCAAACCTTCTCAGCATTAGCCAGCTGTGCGATGCTGACTTTGCCATAAAGTGTTATCGAGATGCGTGTAATGTCTATAATCAAGTCGGTAAACTTTTAGTGCATAGAAGATAACTGTTATGGGACTTTGCCCAAATCCTCACTTGTCTACAACAGCGCCACGATCACTCCTATGGATCTGTGGCACCAACATCTAGGTCATGTGAACTTTATAGATTTGACGCGTTTAGCTAAAAAGGACCTAGTACGTGGCTTACCAACACTTGGAAAGCCAACTTCCATAGTTTGTGGACCCTGTCAGTTGGGAAAGAAAATCTGTAGCCCCTACAGGAAGTTGAATTCCATTACCAATTCATGAGTACTTGAGTTGATACACATGGATCTCATGGATCCTGCTTGTACAAAGAGTCTGGGTGGTAAGAGGTACATCCTAGGGATGGTAGATGATTTCTCCAGACATTCGATTGTATGTTTTCTGAGAGAGAAATCCGATGCTGTAGATTTTTTAACGACCAAGTGTCATGTCCTGCAAAACCAGCATGGAGTCACTATTAATAGGATACGTAGTGATAATGGCACTGAATTTACAGAGCAAAAAGTAGATCTTTACTGTGATAGCTTAGGAATCAAACATGAGTTTCCTTCTGTGAAGATTCCTCAGCAAAATGGGATTGTTGAGAGAAAGAACAGGATGACTCAGGAAATGGCTAGATCTATACTTCTAGGTCGTAAGGTTGCTAGGAAATTTTAGGTAGACGCAGTGTCTACTGCATGCCATACGGTGAATAGGGTTTATCTTCATCCACACACGCTTAAAACTCCTTATGAATTGTGGACTGGAAAGAAGTCGAACCTTGCATATTTCCATGTTTTGGATAGAGAGAAATTAGGAAAGTTAGACTCCCAAAGAAACAAGGGAATATTTCTAGGATATTCATCAAATAGTAGAGTGTACCGGGTATTTCACCTAAAGATTTCTAAGGTTATAGAGTCAATACACGTCACCGTGCAAGATGATGAACCTCTGATGTTTATTGATCCTAGCCTTTTGTGTGAGGATGAGGACTTTTCTGGCAGCGATTTACTTGTACCTCACCCAAACTCGGTGGACCCTACTCCTATATTAGGGGACACACATGCTTGGGTTCGCAAGAGTCATGACCCTGCCTCCATTGTAGGCGATCCCACCTTCGGAGTCAAGACTCGTGCTCAGCTAGAGAACGTTCTTAGTCATTTTTACTACACGTACAAAGCCGAGCCCAAGAATCACAAAGATGCACTCAAGGATGAACACTGGATATCTACCATGTAGGATGAGTTGCTTTAGTTTAAGAAGAATAATGTCTGGGAACTTATCCCCCGACCTAGTGAGACTAATGTGATAGGTACCAGGTGGATTTTCAAGAATAAAATGGATAAAAATGGTACCATAATTAGAAAAAAGTCTAGGTTGATTGCTCAAGGCTACACACAGATAGAGGGTGTATAATTTGGGTAAACATTTGCTCCTGTTGCAAGGCTTGAATCCGTCCACTTACTACTCGTCATCGCTTGTCATCTGCGCTTCAAGCTATATCAGATGGATGTCAAGAGTGCCTTTCTAAATGGCATTCTACAGGAGGAGGTTTACGTGGAATAACCAAAAGGGTTTGAAGACCCTAAGCACTCGGAGCACATATACTATCTGAGGAAAGCCTTGTATGGTTTGAAGTAATCACCTCGTGCTTGGTATGAGAGGCTTACTTCCTATCTCTTAGCCCGTGGAATCAATAGAGGGGGAGTTGATATGACATTGATCGTCAGGAGAGATGACGGTGCTATTTTGGTTGCCCGGGTCTATGTAGACGACATAGCCTTTGGATCCACATGATCCCAACATACTCACCACTTTAAGGAGGAGATGAAAAGTGAGTTTGAGATGAGCATGGTAGGTGAGCTTACTGTAATACCCCGTACTTTTATGGATATTTATTTATGGGATTAATTAAATTAAATGGGAATTAATTGAGAATTAATCCGGATAAAATACTAACGAGATGTGAGTTGGTATTTGATTATAATGTGTATACATATGATGTGATATGAATATTGAAAATATTAAAATTGTCGCGAGACTGAAATACGGCAGTTTGGGAAATTTTGTTGGAACGCGCGTGACAGTCGCGTCAGGAATGTAATTATTTAAATTAAAAAGTGAATTTTATTTTTATCAACCGTATGGTCATTTTGAGTGCGCCAACGAGTCCGGAAGGGTCGAAATAGTCATAAAACACTAGCCGGGGGTTTAGTTTGGGTCCCGGGGCATTTTTAGGCCATATTGGCAACCCAAAAGGGTAGTTTGGTAATTTCGGAATTTTGGGAATTAAAACCCACGAAAATTAGAAGTTAAAATCTGATTTAGTCTTTACCCACTAAACCCACTAACAACACTAAATGACTTAATGGGCTACGGGAGTTATTGGAAGAAATTTTAAGAGGTTCCTAAGGCAACCTCTAAACCACCATTGTCATCTTGGAGAAGAACTTGTAGAGAGAGAAAGAGAGAGGAGAATTATGCAGAGAGAGAGAAAGCAATTCAACCAACAACAAAAATCTGAAGAACAATCCGAGGCAAGTGGTTTAATTACGTTAATTTCAAGCGAATGTTTCCTCCATGCTTAGAAATTTATATAATCGCATTGTTTTGGGAGATTTATAAAAACCCATGAATTTGAGGATTAAAACTATAAACCATGTTAGGATTTGCATGTAGACATATTCTGGATGAATTATGAATTCATACTATATCCCTTGATAATTAAAAAACGGATTTAAGAAAAGGATTATTGTTGATTTTGAAAGAAATAGAAAACTAGGGTTCTTGATGATATTTTGATCTAAATAAGGCCTTTGGGTGATGATTAATTAGTTTTAGAACGTTAACAATGTTGTAGGATGATTATTTGATGATATTATAACGTTAGAATGAAGTTTCATGCATTGTAATGAATTTTTGGGACGATTTGAGGACTGCAAAACGAAGCAGTCCGTAACCTATGTGGTGCAATCGATCGATCGACATTCATCAGTCGATCGATCGACCACCATCGATCGATCGAACATACAAGGTCGATCGATCGACCTTCCCAGAATGAGTAAAATCTTCCCATTTAAAATTTTAAGGATATTAACCCTAGAAAATTATTGATGGAGACTTTGTGAGTAGTCTTAGACTTAAGGAAGGCCAGTAGGTATGGTTGTGAAATCGGACCTTAATTAGAATTTAATTTGGGATAGTTGTCTAAAATCCAATAAAGCTCGACGAGTGAGATAATATTAGGGTTAAAAGAGTAAATTCGAATGATTTGATGAAATGAGGTTTGTGGCAGAAATAATGACCTTAAGAATAATGAAATTAAATGTGGAAATAATAGGAGACTTAGTAACCTATTTGAGATAGGTTTTAAGTAGAAGAAACTAGGATGTGAGATGTGTCGACAGTCTACATTATATATTATCGGAAGACTTAAAATTCATAAAATTGGAATAATGGTATAGATATGTAGAATATACCTTTATTAATATCAAGATATCTAAGACGTGTGAATTCTTAGTATATGACTTATGTGTATGACATACCTACCATACTTTCTATCACGGAGGTCGTCGTTCGTGTTAGGCCAACTAATCTTTATGTGCCTACGGGGGAGATTTAGATTGGTACCTTAAGAACATAATACTAGAATGACTTATTTGTGAGTTAATAAGTCAGCTGACTATGGAGCGTAGGTATGTACGTGACCCATGGATATGTTGAATTATGTTCGCCTCCATTTTTATGTGTTGTGCTTATTCTAACAATTCCTGAGAGATTCGGAATTTATAATCCTTATGTACGTGATGTACCGGGATGAGATAGCAGAGTATGTGCACCGTAGCCTAGACTAGGGGTGCCTATAATGTATATTTATGATGTGAATAATATACAACTAATGTTCAATGAAATACTTAGTAAAGTAACGATGTGTATACTTGTGCTATTTTAATATAGATTAAAATGAGAACTCCACATATTAAAAGGTTGTTATTAGGGAATTAAGGCACATACATGGTATACTTTAATGACATGAATAAACCCTTAAACCTATAAAGTGAAGCCAGGTTTTGTATTAGACTAGTTAGTTAGTAGCATAACTAGTACGGGCTATGGATGCGTTAGGAGTGCACATTAGTTGAGAGGTGAGGAGCTCATGTGAGTGAACGTCCTAACATGTATTTTGCATTCATTGTTTTAATGTTATTAAAGCACTTGCTGTTTTTAAAATACTCTCCACTTTCGGGCTCTGACCCGTTTGCTTTCAAATCTATTTTTGTAAAAACTTTTTAGGTGCCCAGCCACAAGGACACCATGCATAGTATTTCCATTCAGGTGACGAGCTGTAACTGTTGTGGAAGTTACAGGGCCTTGATAGTAGACGCCTCCTTTTCTAATCTTGACTCCATATTCAGTTTCATCATTTGTAGGGCATGTCGCTCATTTCTATTTAGAGACATTTCATATTTCAGTTATTCAGATTTTGGCATGTAATTAATTGAGGGTTCACTGTTCTATTTATTTCAGTTGTGGGATTGTTGTGAGGAGTATTTCCTCCAGACTTATTGTTATTTGTTGGTTATTCTATTGCTTCTTTATGGTGAATGGTTTATGTTATTCTTTCATAACTCTTTTATTGCATGTTAATCAGATTTAATTTAAAATTTGACAACTTACTTTTTAAATACTAGGTGGTTAGTAATCATTAAATGTTTTCGACAGTGATGCTATTAACTGAACCAACTTGGCGTTTTGAATTAATTTAATAAAGGAGTAGCTACCCGGTATTTAATTAGTCGGGGTGTCATAGGTGGTATCAGAGCATCAGGTTCTAGTGTCCTTTAGGATCTGTGCGGCCTATTATGCTTCCAGCGTAACTTTCTTTGATATAGAGCCCTATGTTTAGGATTGTTGATTTCTTTAGTAAAATCTCATTCTCCTGCTAAGATGTATATGATAGCGAACCGTATTGTGATCGGGTGTATTCGTGTGCCGAACAATGTAGTACGTCAGGCGAAGACAGTTGGGTGAACAGCAGGAGGCAAATATATATTGCGGTTAATTGATTTACTTAAAGAAGGATGACCGTAGTTGAAGTCATCGATATTATGGCACGGAAGTCCTGGATGATATAGAAGGCTATGGCATGACTTGAGACTTTCGGGTACAGCTATAGTAGGAATGGGGTCAAATTAGACACATCCAACAAGGTTGGAATGGGAGAGAAAGAGTTAGGTGTAACATTGAAGAGAACCAGCAGTAGCAATACTCGAAAGGCGAAGACGGCATGTGCTAGCCAAACGAACGCAATGTATCCAAAGGCTTGGACATATGTCAGGATATGACCAATTGAGAGTGAGAATTTGGAGAAATTTTTCCTTGACTCGTAAGAACGGAGATTCAATGGTGAGAAACAAGCAACCCACTTAAAAGTGGAATATGATGTCAAGAGGGTGTACACGTATGGTTTGGCCATAAGTTCCTTCATCAGATGTTCAGGTTGAAAGGCGAATGTTTTTCTGAACTCACATAAGAGGGCCAAACAGGGGTCAACTTGTGAGGAGAAATTTAATGTTGTAGAGAACCTTACACCGGGTGAAGAAGGTGGTATGGAGAAGAGGATGTTAAAGGGAGAATCTACATACAAGAAGAATTGTTAGCTCTTATGGGGAATTTTGCTTGGATGATAAATACAGATAGTAATGATATCGCGTGGTGTAAATTTGGAGGTAAATGTTCCCTTGGGTAGGGAGATACAAAAATCGAAGAATTTTTATAGAATAAGACTGGGAAAATGGTGTTGGAGAAACACCATAAGGAGGAAGACCCAACGGAGAAACAGTTAAAATAATTCGATAGCGGAATTACTACCGAGCGATGGTAATTTCAGTAAGAGAGGTGGAAAAATAGTAGTGTGTTCCTTAGGTACATCAAGCTAAGGGAACAATGGATATAGTCTTCAGAGATGAGACTACCAACGTCCGAGGAAAGGACCACTTTAACATGGTCAGGGTGGCCGGAAATAAGTGGAGTATGTGTAGAGGTACTTAGTGGGAGTGAAAACCCGTACATTATAAATGTTTCCCGATGCAAGAGTAGGGATCAAGGTATTGTGCCTGGCGAGGGCAACAGTTATTGAAATATACGGTTTGGGACAGACTTGTGTGGTAAGTCTAGGAACCATTTGAGCAGCCGTGACGATTATTAGGATAGAAGTATAAGTTATATCCTCAGATGAGGATGCATGTTATTTGTGGCATGAATGAGTTACTACATTTGTTACAATTGTATTTTCACTTGAGAGTCGAGTTTAGTGAGTATATCAGTAAGTTTATTATATATAAGAACATTTTCCCTAATAGTGTGGGAGTTACTTTTATTGTCATCCGCGGATGATGAATGGGTATATTAATAGCGATTTATGCTTTATCGAAATTACTCATTTTAGTGTTGTGTTATACGAGTATGATATGATCTTAATTATTGTTTTATATATATGATTATACCGATAGTGTGCTGGTATTGCAAGTTTATTGGGATTACTACATCGGGGTAGCATGTTTTGTTCTGGCGAGGCCCCATCTGTTAGAGGGCCGGGCTCGCAATTGTACTTTCGTGCATATATGTGTGTGTATATATATATGTTGTGATTTCAAAGTATAATGGTCTCGGATATTTAATCCCAGTATGCGTAGGGATTTCATTATTATGAGTCGTATGTAATTGATTTACTAGTCAACAAAGAGTTAGTTGGTTTTTATAATTAACGATAGAGAGGTTGTAACAAAAAGAGTGCATTATTTTATCACCCGTTAGAGATTTGGAAGTTTATACTCATAGTTGTGTGTCTAGGGACGGGAATTTGAGGGTCTCAAATATCTCGCATGTTGTATATGAAATGTGATTTCCATTACTGTAAGAGAAAAGTGTCTTTCAGAAGGAGTTCTTTGTTTATGTATAATTGCGAACTGAGATGAAACTTTGTTGTTAAAAGACGAGAGTGTAGGGGTACATATTATGGACAGGGCTTAACGGATTCCGATGAACGACAATGTTAGGTAGTAGTGTATCGGGGGGGTTCCTTGTTTGGATTTCGCTTTGCGAGACACCCCATGCATGAAACTTAGCGTAAGGTTGGTAGTAAGGAGATGTGTGGCCCTTCGTTCGTGATTTGGATACCTCTATCGTTATGGGAGTACGTAGTTATAACGGGAAGTTACAAGGAGTAAATTATGATGTCAGGCCATTAGATCCAGTTGTTAGTAAATTACGATATAAGTACTAATAATGTTAGTTTTGTCACGGCGTGTTGAAGGACGCATTGAGGATAAGGAGGATTTAGGATTTCTAATTCAGAAGCGATTGAGAACGCCCAAGTGGTATAGCACCGTTGTATTTACAGTGACAATAACGAGTTTGGGATTTGTATGAAGCGTATATAATGTTTAAAAACCATATGGTTGGGTTATAAGGGGCGTAGACATCTTGATTTGCTAAAGTGTAAATCAAAGGAAGAGGGAACATAGACGGGTGAGATTATTACTTATGAGATTAAACGTCATAAGAAAAGGTGTAAGTGAATATCATGCGTAGTCAGTGTAGCACGTTCAAATTTGGAGGAAAGGCAGAAGAAAGCCATTTAATAAAAGGATATCTCTTGAGAAGACGAATAAATTATTATGAGCAATTTGGAGTAGAGTTCTGATCAATCGAATGTTGAGGGTGACTCAAGAGTAAATAGAGTGAGAATGTTAATAAGGTATAAGGAGTCCGAATTTTCACAAAGAGGTGAGAAAGTGTAAGGGTCGAAACTTTCGCATACGCCAAGAGAAGCAGAGGATCGTTAAGTATCACTTAACGGGAAGGAACATTTAAAATAAAGTCAGCATTTAAATGGGTGTAGTAAGTAGTAGAACGGTTGGGTGTTAGATGATTAACCAATTAATTTTGTATCCAACCAATGATACCAGGGATGGAAGGGTCAAGTTAGTAAATTCCTTGAGGGACAACAAATTCCTTCAAATACGTGAGTCATGTTGTTCAGAAGGAGACAAATTGTTATATACTTGAATGATTTACACTATTAGATAGTGAACACGCCGGTACGTGGTTCGACGTAGTATTATTTAGAACTGGGATGAAATCCCCGAAATCCACATTTAGGTGGGGTGACAATAAGTAGTGGGAAATAACGATTCAAACTGAGGGTTGTATCACCTATAACCCGAGGTGAAGGCGCAAGGTGACTAACGACTGATGGATTGTATGAAAGAAATTTTGGATTCATTGCGATATTTTCAATTCCAAATCGTGTATAACTAGTGAGGTATATTGTAGTCATGAGGAGGAGATATTACCTAATGGTAGAGTTGGGGGAAAAGCACCCGTATCTATTTATGGTGGACAAGGTGCTTACAAAGGTTTGTGTGACACCAACAGGCTGCAGTGGTTTTCCCTTGTGTAAAAGTCACAACGTCGGGATATTTCAAGGAATGGACAAGCGTAGTCAGATGTGTTATTGATTCATCCCAGGATGGGAGTTTGGTGTTTTGATAAACGCGGGAGTTATTAGTGAGGTGCGGACTCACAATACTAATAAAAATAATGCGGCTAATGATGTATAGGCTATTTTTATTCGAATGTTGTTTAATAAGAGCACAACGTGAGGTGCATTTATCGAAGATTATTCTGATAAGGTATCAAGTATGTTAAACAAGCTTATTGTGAAGCGAGGGTTTTAGTGATTTGGGCTTTTCTTTATAATTGTTTTGAATACTGGAGGATACCTAATTTTTCCAGGTGTGCCTTACTTATCAGAATTTCGGGACGAAATTCTGTTATTAGGGGGGAAGTATGTAATACCCCGTACTTTTATGGATATTATTTATGGGATTAATTAAATTAAATGGGAATTAATTGAGAATTAATCCGGATAAAATACTAACGAGATGTGAGTTGGTATTTGATTATAATGTGTATACATATGATGTGATATGAATATTGAAAATATTAAAATTGTCGCGAGACTGAAATACGGCAATTTGGGAAATTTTGTTGGAACGCGCGTGACAGTCGCGTCAGGAATGTAATTATTTAAATTAAAAAGTGAATTTTATTTTTATAACCGTATGGTCATTTTGAGTGCGCCAACGAGTCCGAAAGGGTCGAAATAGTCAGAAAACACTTGTCGGGGGTTTAGTTTGGGTCCCGGGGCATTTTTAGGCCATACCGGCAACCCAAAAGGGTAGTTTGGTAATTTCAAAATTTTGGGAATTAAAACCCACGAAAATTAGAAGTTAGAATCTGATTTAGTCTTTACCCACTAAACCCACTAACAACACTAAATGACTTAATGGGATAAGGGAGTTATTGGAAGAAATTTTAAGAGGTTCCTAAGGCAACCTCTAAACCACCATTGTCATCTTGGAGAAGAACTTGTAGAGAGAGAAAGAGAGAGGAGAATTCTGCAGAGAGAGCGAAAGCAATTCAACCTTCTTCAACCAACAACAAAAATCTTAAGAACAATCTGAGGCAAGTGGTTTAATTACGTTAATTTCAAGCGAATGTTTCCTCCATGCTTAGAAATTTATATAATCGCATTGTTTTGGGAGATTTATAAAAACCCATGAATTTGAGGATTAAAAATATAAACCATGTTAGGATTTGCATGTAGACATATTCTGGATGAATTATGAATTCATACTATAGCCCTTGATAATTAAAAAACGGATTTAAGAAGAGGATTATTGTTGATTTTGAAAGAAATAGAAAACTAGGGTTCTTGATGATATTTTGATCTAAATAAGGCCTTTGGGTGATGATTAATTAGTTTTAGAATGTTAACAATGTTGTAGGATGATTATTTGATGATATTATAACGTTAGAATGAAGTTTCATGCATTGTAATGAATTTTTGGGACGATTTGAGGACTGCAAAATGAAGCAGTCCGTAACCTATCTGGTGCAATCGATCGATCGACATTCATCAGTCGATCAATCGACCACCATCGATCGATCGAACATACAAGGCCGATCGATCGACCATCCCAGAATGAGTAAAATCTTCCCATTTAAAATTTTAAGGATATTAACCCTAGAAAATTATTGATGGAGACTTTGTGAGTATTCTTAGACTTAAGGAAGACCAGTAGGTATGGTTGTGAAATCGGACCTTAATTAGAATTTAATTTGGGATAGTTGTCTAAAATCCAATAAAGCTCGACGAGTGAGATAATATTAGGGTTAAAAGAGTAAATTCGAATGATTTTATGAAATGAGGTTTGTGGCAGAAATAATGACCTTAAGAATAATGAAATTAAATGTGGAAATAATAGGAGACTTAATAACCTCTTTGAGATAGGTTTTAAGTATAAGAAACTAGGATGTGAGATGTGTCGACAGTCTACATTATATATTATCGGAAGACTTAAAATGCATAAAATTGGAATAATGGTATTGGGATGTAGAATATACCTTTATTAATATTAAGATATCTAAGACGTGTGAATGCTTAGTATATGACTTATGTGTATAACATACCTACCATACTTGCTATCATGGAGGTCGTCGTTCGTGTTGGGCCAGTAATCTTTGTGTGCCTAAGGGGGGGATTTAGATTGGTACCTTAAGAACATAATACTATAATGACTTATTTGTGAGTTAATAAGTCAGCTGACTATGGAGCGTAGGTATGTACGTGACCCATGGATATGTTGAATTATGTTCGCCTCCATTTTTGTGTGTTGTGCTTATTCTAACAATTCCTGAGAGATTCGGAATTTATAATCCTTATGTACGTGATGTACCGGGATGAGATAGCAGAGTATGTGCACCATAGCCTAGACTAGGGGTGCCTATAATGTATATTTATGATGTGAATAATATACAACTAATGTTCAATGAAATACTTAGTAAAGTAACGATGTGTATACTTGTGCTATTTTAATAGAGATTAAAATGAGAACTCCACATATTAAAAGGTTGTTATTAGGAAATTAAGTCACATACATGGTATACTTTAATGACATGAATAAACCCTTAAACCTATACAGTGAAGCCAAGTTTTGTATTAGACTAGTTAGTTAGTAGCATAACTAGTACGGGCTATGGATGCGTTAGGAGTGCACATTAGTTGAGAGGTGAGGAGCTCATGTGAATGCACATCCTAACATGTATTTTGCATTCATTGTTTTAATGTTATTAAAGCACTTGCTGTTTTTAAAATACTCTCCACTTTCGGGCTCTGACCCGTTTGCTTTCAAATCTATTTTTGTAAAAACCTTTTAGGTTCCCAGCCACAAGGACACCATGCATAGTATTTCCATTCAGGTGATGAGTTGTAGCTGTTGTGGAAGTTACAGGGCCTTGATAGTAGACGCCTCTTTTTCTAGTCTTGACTCCATATTCTGTTTGATAATTTGTAGGGCATGTCGCCCATTTCTATTTAGAGACATTTCATATTTCAGTTATTCAGATTTTGGCATGTAATTAATTGAGGGTTCACTGTTCTATTTATTTCAGTTGTGGGATTGTTGTGAGGAGTATTTCTTCCAGACTTATTGTTATTTGTTGGTTATTCTATTGCTTCTTTATGGTGAATGGTTATGTTATTCTTTCATAATTCTTTTATTGCATGTTAATCGGATTTAATTTAAAATTTGACAACTTACTTTTTAAATACTAGGTGGTTAATAATCATTAAATGTTTTCGACGGTGATGCTATTAACTGAACCAACTTGGCATTTTGAATTAATTTAATAAAGGAGTAGCTACCCGGTATTTAATTAGTCGGGGTGTCACACTTACTTTCTTCCTTGGTGTAATGATACAAATTTCCAATTGAGCCCTTTATTATTTTGGATTAATTCCGAACAAAAACGTTTGAGTCATAGGATAAAGTTCTTGACCATCCTTCAAGCCTATGACATACTAAAGTTGAAGACGTAGCGGCCAAGATTAAAGCTTCATCAAATGCCGAGTTTGTTGTGCCTCATTACTACGTCAACAACATGTGTTCCATTTGATCCTAAGGTATGAATTCATTACATATATATATAGGAGCTTGGAACAATATTTATTGGGTGTAAGTTTTTTTTAAACTGTTGTTTATTTTCATAAGGTTTCTTTAAAACTTTAAAATAAAGTTTCTGGGCTAAAATCGATTTTTTAAGCTTTCTAGATTTTCGTTTGAAATTTTCGTTCGAACGAGTTTTTCGTTCGAATGAGAATTTCGTTCGAACGAGGTTGGCCAACGACCTGCCTCTGGAAATTCGTTAGAAGTATTGTTCGAATGAGACTTCGTTTGAATGAAAATCTTGTTCGAACAAGATTTCAGGTGGGAAATTTTTTTGGCAATTTTTTCCATGTCTCCACTTACCTTTACCCACTAACTTTTGGCAGAAGTTATATGTGCGGGAACCAAGTTTGAAGAAACCAAGTTTTGACATTTTCTAAACACCTTTTAGAGAGAACATTTTTTTGAGAGAAAATTCCTAAGTTCAAAAGTTCATGTTTAAGTGTTTGTAGTTCAAGAACATTATTTGAAAAACACTTTCTTACACCCATAATTTGTTTATTCCAAGTTTCCATATAAATATCTTGCTTGGAGTGTTTGGCATCGGGTTTACTCTACCAATTTGAAGAGTTCGTTTGGGTTTACTTCTACTACCCTCAAAAAAGAAGTTCGTTCGTTTTTGCTGTGGCATTCTCACATGGTGAAAGGCATCATGTGTAATTGACGATGGTTCCTAAGGCCTCATTGGTGGATTCCAAGGTTCCAGTGGAGTTCGGAATTGTCGGCTAGGCAGAGGTAGTTACAAGAAGACGCGTCGGGGCTTGAAAGAGTCGAGTGTTGTAAGTCATCTTGCTTGTAATTATAAATTCCGTACTTAGTGGACTTAAGGCTAGGGCCGTCCGAGGTTTTTTCCCACTGTGGGTTTTTCCTCGTACATCGCATCGTAGTGATTTATTTTTTTATTTTATCTTATGAAAAATTCACCTTAGATGCATGCTTAGGTAAAAAGATAAAATCTGGTTTAAATCACTACTTATTTAATTTGGTGCTAATTTAAATTTGGGTATATGTTAATTAAATTCAAGTCATCATTTAATTTGTTAAAATTGGTTTGGCCTAACTTGGTATTATTGAAAATATGACTTAGGCAAATTTCTTGGACTTGGGTGAAATTGGTTTAAGTGAAAAATGTATTTGTTGTCTAATTCAATTTCACTTTGACCTTGTTTAATTTTAATTTGAAAGAAATTAAAATTTGGTGTTTGTGTGTGTTTAATTGAACCATCTCGCTTCTGCAACTTTAAAGGAAATTGATTATTACTTTTTGGTAAAATTTAAAAATTGGGGGCCTTCGTATTCCCAACAAGTGGTATCATGGCGTGATCACTAAATTATTGCATTTAAGATCCTTTAAATATTTTTGACAAAAATGGAATTTTCCCCATTTTCAAATTTTCCTATATTCGATGGTTCTAATTACGCGTATTGGAAAGCGCGGATGAAATCGGCACTAAAATCTATCGACGAGAGAGTTTGGTTGTCTATCGTCAACGGGTGGTCCCCACCTACACATCTAGTAGATAATGAGCGTGTTCCCAAACCCGCCGATAGATGGAGTGAGAATGAATTTAAACTATCTAATTTTAATTCCTGAGGTTTAAATGCCTTGTTTAGCACGATCACACCGGATGAATTTCGTCGCATTATGACGTGTGAAATCGCTAAAGAAGCTTGGGATATTTTACAACTCACTCATGAAGGAACTAGTGTTGTAAAAGCTTCGAAACTCCAAAACCTCACCACTCAATTTGAAACCATCAAAATGAATTAAAAAGAAACTTTTGATGAATTTTACGCTAGACTTTCCGATATTGTCAACTCATCTTTGAATTTGGGAGAGAAAATACCCTACAACCGAGTAGTTAAGAAAATTTTAAGGTCCCCACCCGATAGATTTATTCCTAAAGTGACCGTGTTAAATTATTTACCTACTTTAGTATCTACGAAATTAAAAGAGCTCGTAGGTGATTTACAAACCTATGAACTAGACATGTTTCCCTCCAAAACTGAAAAGAAAGTAGAAAAGGGCGTTGCTTTGAAAGCTCGAAAGGAGGAAAAACAAGTAGTAGAGTGTGAAAGTGATAGTGACTCGGAAGATATGGCTATGTTTGCTAGGAAGTTTCGAAAAATTCTTAAATTTAACAAAGATAAATTTAAAATCGATTTTAAGAAATTTGAAAATTCTAAGCATGACAAAATCGAAAAGATCCCTAAAACTCCTAAAGAAAATTTAAATAGGGACGAGTCAAATAGGTGTTTTGGTTGTGAAGGGTATGGCCATAGGGGAAAAGATTTCCCCATTAAACTAAGGAGAGAGGGTAAGCAACCAATTTATTTTAATGCAACCCTTAGTGATAGTGACAATGAAGAGGGACCCGATTCCCCTACTGAGCCCAACTTTGTGGCTTCTATGGCAAGTCATGTGAGCACCGATAATGAATCTTCCCATGAATATATACAAACACATGACACTTTCGAGGTCAAAGTTTATGATTCTCTTATTTTTTTATGGTTGTGAGAGTGAAGAAGAAAAAGAGAGTGAAAATGAAGAAGAGGTTGATGTGAGTGAACTTCAAAATGCTTTTCAAGAACTATATGAAGAATTTATTAACTTAAAAAGAGCGAATTTGAAGTTAGAAGCTAGTTTAAGAAAGCGTGTCAAGGTCATTGATGATATTGTATTAGTGGAAGACCTTAGGACGCATGAGAGAGCTCTTCGCGAGAAGCTTGAAGATGTAGAAGTCGAGAGAGATAGCCTTAGAGGTTTAATGGAATCAATAAAAAAGGTGCTTCTCGAGTTTGAAGAAAGAAATGTTTTGTTAGAGTCTAGAATTTTATAATTAGAAGAACAATTAAAAGACTCTAGTGAAGTCAAATTTGATTTGGAGTGTAGGTTCGAAAAACTAGAAATCTTAGGTACGATCCAAATCAAAAATGACACTTGTGGTTTAGGCTTCGATACTTGTAATGAATCAACTCATAAAGCCAAAATCAATGTTTTAGGAGAATCACCTAGGAAAGCCTTTAGAGATCATTCCTTAGGTAAGTCTTTTCGTCGAGTCTTTAGGTGCTCTCATTGTGGTCGAAAATGTCATCTTAGGAAATCTTGTTTTGATCTTAAACGAGGTCCTAGAAAATCCCTTCTTAAGGCAACCAAGGTAGCCAAGATTCTTACGCCCCGAGATCGTCATTCGTCATTAGTTTGGGTTAGGATATCCGACTTGGTAGCTTTACAAGATGGGGTTTTTTATTCTCATTTACTTTCACATGCTTCCTCCCTTGCAAAATCTAAAGGTTGACTGTATTAGTTTTATTTGCATACTTTAGCTTTTGTGCCTCATGCTATATCACCATGCTAATTCTATTCTTGTTTTAATCATTATTCTAGTCTATACTTCATGCTTTATCACATGCTAGAATTATGATTGTTGTGTATCTTTTGTATTATATTTCTTTTGATTTTCATTAAATGAAAAAAATAAAAAGATTTTTTTTATCATTTGTGTTTCACCTTTTTAGTCATTTAGGCTTAATGAAAAATATAAATGATTTTTGTGTGTCTTTTGAGTAAATATTTTTTGGTCCAAATCTCAAAAATATTTTTTTTGTGTGTATTTTAGTTTGACACACTCTATGTGGCATACACTTGTGTTAGAATCCCTTCTTTTTTGCTTCCATGTGGCTAGAACTTTTGATTTAGATTGTCAATCCTTACTATGTTCTTTACCATGCTTACATGAAGTAGTTGGATTTTGTGTTGTTATAATGGATTCTATTTTTATATACCTCAATTCACACATGCACGAGCTCTCCTGAAATTTTAACTTCATATGTACATTTGAGCTTTGTGAGGTGTTCTCCTACCAATCTAGTCATATACATACTATATGATCTAGGAGGACTAGTGTATGTTAAAATCCGTTGCACGTGAGATTTGTGAGAGATATAAAAATGATATATATACATGTGCACGGGTAAGGGCTCCGAAAGGAAATATCAACCTTTGTGAGTAAGCCACCGTTTGGAATTGATCTAAAAGAAATACCTGGTCCAAAGGCCTAAAAGAATAATAGCATTAAAAGAAAATATTTGCCAAGGCCTATTTTGTTTAGTGATTTTGTCATTCAAAAGATTAAACTCTATATGCTTAAATTGAGGGAGTTTGGATGGCATATCAACGGTTTGCACAATGTTCGTTTATCCTAGTTGTACTTTCAATGTCATGACTCTATTGGTTTGTAGAATCATCAAAATTCTAGGCTTGTATGCATTGTGTATGTTTGTTCATTGAGCTCAATTTATATTGTCACATGAGGTTACATTCAAATGTGATGAAGTTTTCAATCAAATGAGAACTCCGTGAACATATTTTAAGTGATTGGGTCTACATTTAATTATTGCTAGTTCACACCCCAACACTTCTGTTTCCATATGACACATTTTTGCCATACGAGGTGAAAGGCTTATTTTATTTTGTGTCATTTTGGTGTTTATATCTATATGTGTGTACTTATGCTAAGTTTGAATCTATTGTGTATACATATAGATGATATTTTGATGTTTTTGAGTCTTTGCCATGATTCTCTAGTTCATTTATGCTTTTAATTCATTTTTGGTATCTATCTTATTGCGAATTTTATTTCGATATCATATGCTTAGATTACTACAATCAATTGATATCTTTTGTTATCGCATCATAGTTGAAATTCATATCTTTATGTGGATTAGTTGAATTTGAGTTGCCCACGTGGTTTAATGTTCTCATCACTTTTTGCACTATTACATGTTTAACTTGTTATCCCATTCTATTTATCCCTTTTTTAGTTTAGGGGGTGTCTAAGATTTAATTGGGGGAGGTAAGTTAATTTCTGATTCTTTAGCCTTTGTCTATTCCTGAACAAAAAGGGGGAGAATGATAGGGAAAAAATGGTATATAATCCTATTGTAATCGTATCTTAGTTTGAGAGATTTAACTTAGCGGGAGATGTCTTTCTAAGTAGATCATTTGATAAAGGGGGAGAATTAATTAAGGGGAAGTCTTTATTAAAATTGCATTTAATATGTTAATATTCCCTATGCGTTTAATGTGTTGCTTAAGTGTGAAGGTATTATAAAGCGACATCTATTTAAAGTGGCAAAGCGTTTTATTCTAAAGTGGTATTCGAGTCAATCATTGTACTCCTTATTTTGGGTGGGGTGTTTTTGAGTCTAGTGAGTTTGACGGCCCTTTAGGATTTTGTTTTGTTTTTTGTCCCGGAATATCCAAAGAAGGAGATTTGTAAGGACACCAATTTTCGATTAAATCCTTTGTTGTTTTGGCTCAATTTTGGACAAAAACGTTTTAGTCATAGGATAGAGTTCTTGACCATCCTTCAAGCCTACGACATACTAAAGTTGAAGAGGTAGCGGCCAAGATTAAAGCTTCATCAAATGCCGAGTTTGTTGTGCCTCGTTTCTATGTCAACAACATGTGTTCCATTTTTTCCTAAGGTATGAATGCATTAAATAAACATATATCTACGAGCTTGAAACAATATTTATTGGGTGTAAGTTTTGTTTAAACTGTTGTTTATTTTCAGAAGGTTTCTTTAAAACTTTAAAATAAAGTTTCTGGGCTAAAATCGATTTTTTAAGCTTTCTGGAATTTCGTTCGAAATTGTCGTTCGAATGAGTTTTTCGTTTGAACGAGAATTTCGTTCGAACGAGGTTTGCCAATGACCTGCCTCTGGAACTTCGTTAGAAGTATCGTTCGAACGAGACTTCGTTCGAACAAAATCTTGTTCGAACGAGATTTCAGGCGGGAAATTTTTCTGGCAGTTTTGAGCATTTTTTCCCATGTTTCCACTTACCTTTACCCACTAACTTTTTGAGACACCCCGACTAATTAAATACCGGGTAGCTACTCCTTTATTAAATTAATTCAAAATGCCAAGTTGGCTCAGTTAATAGCATCACTGTCGAAAACATTTTTATTATTACTAACCACCTAGTATTTAAAAAGTAAGTGCCAAATTTTATTTTAAGTCTGATTAACATGCAACAAGAGTAATAAAGAATAATAACACCATTCACCAAAATGAAGTAAATAGAATAACCATCACATAATGTAAATAAAGTCTGGAGGAAAACTCCTCACTACAAATCCCACAACTGAAATAAATAAACCGAATACTAAAACAATACATGCCAAAGTCTGAAAACTGTAATGGAAAGATGTCTCTAATAGAAATGGGCAACATGCCCTACAACTGATAGATAATGAATCTGGAATCCAAGTGATAGAAGCGTCTACAAGCAAATCCCTGTAGCTTCCACAAACAGCTACAGATCGTCACCATAATGAGTATCCTATGCAAGGTGTCCTTGTGGCTGGGCACCTAAAATGGTTTTACAAGGAAAATAGATTTGAAAGCAAACGGGTCAGAGCCCGAATGTGGAGATATTTTAAAAACTTGCAAGTGCTTTAAAAACATTTAAAACATTAAATGCAAAGTACATGTTAGGACGTGCACTCACATGATATTCTCACCTCTCGTCTAACTGTGCACTCCTAACGCAAATACCCATCTACAACGACACAACTCACTAGCTAAGTGACATAATATCTAGCTAGACTGTCATAGGTTCTACCCTTATTACTCGGTTCTATTAACATTATAACGCTCGTAATTAAATAGGGGTTTAACGTAAACTCAGATGCTCAATATGCAATATATTTCACTATCAGCTAACCCGTTATGTATCTCGAAACAATACCGTAATTATATTCACAACATTAACATGAAGGTTCCCATTAATTAAGTGTATATTAATCACAACATAAATATACAATACAAGCACCCCGAGAACTAAGCTGTGGTGCACACATACTCTGTTATCCATCCCGGTACATCACGTACATAAGGATTACATATTCCGAATCTCTCAGGAATATTTCACAGATAACAACATCACAAATGATGGAGGCGAACACAGTCACATCACATGGGTCACGCACATACCTACGCTCCCACGATCAGCGGACTTATTAATATCCCAATAAGTCTTTCTATGACCTATGTTCATCAAGGTAACCAGTATAAATTCGGGCAACACAAGGATTAGAGGGCCCTAAGCGAACGCAAACCTCCCGTGATAGCAAGTATGGTAGGTATGTCATACACATAATTCATATACCAATACTAAGTAAACACACGTCTTAGTAATCCCGTAGTTTAATCGTAGTACTATTCTCATTCTAGTACTAATATATAATTTATACACTTTATACGATTCCGGTTTATAATCATACGCGCCATAATCTATTCTCACGTCGTAATAGACACTCACGTCTCAACCCAAACGGTTCATTGATTTAAATCATTCGTATAGAATTTACTCCTCATAATAACCCAAAAGTCCCAAATCTATCAATACATCATCAAAGGGATGTTAACTCTACCCTCGAACAAGTTTACGGGACTCCAAAAATCAAAACAGGCCAAAAAGGCCCAAACTGCCAGCTCGTTAGAAGTCTCGTTCGAACGAGGCTGTTCGAACGAGATCCAGTTCGTTCGAACGAACTGTACCTTCTAATGAGATCTCGTTCGAACGAAGTTATCAAACGAAGTTCCCTTTCGTTAGAAGCGACTGGTCAATTCGTTAGAAGCTCGTTCGAACGAGTTCGTTCGAACGACCTGGGGAGGGGCTTCTAACGACCTACCAGTTTCGTCCCAGATTCGTCTTAATCTTGTTTTTCACCATTGTTACTCCTCAAATCTCCTCCAAACTTAGTCCCAACCATTGTTTTAAGTTCTCTAATCATCCTAAAACATGCTAAGGTCATACACTAACATCTTTTAAGGGATTAATACATCCTAAACATCATTAAATCACAAGTTTCTACATTTTCTCCAATTTTCTTCAAGAACATAAACCCTAGATTATTATCATCATAAATTCCCAGAATTTTATCCGTTGTTACATCACATAAATATGAAATCTCTGAATTCAATCTTCAACCAACGTTTCTACATGCAAACCTATACCCAAAATTAAACTAATAACTTCCAATTTCATGGGTTTTCCTTTAACTCTTAAATAAGATTAATTATCAAGATTTCTAACATGGAAGAAGCATTCACTGCATAAAGAATGTAATTTAAATCACTTGCCTTGAGTTTGTTTCTGATTTTGATGACGATTTCCTCTCTCTTTCTGCAGAATTTCCTCTCTCTCTCTTTCTCCAAGCTTCTTCTCCAAAGGTGGCTATGGTGGCTATGGTGGCTAGGGTTTGCTTTGGGAAGGTATTAGAAAACCTAATTCTAATAACCTACGTAGCTTGATGGGTTAATATGGGTTGGTTAGTGGCTTAGTGGGTCAATTCCCAATCAGATTAAAATTCCCAATTTTCATCACTTTTAATTTCCCAAAATACGAAATTACCAAAATACGAAATTACCAAAATACCCTTTATTTTGCCGGTATGGCCTAAAAATACCCCGGGACCCAAACTAAACCCTCGGCTAGTGTTTTCTGACTATCTCGACCCTTACGGACGCGTTGCCGCACTCGAAATGACCATACGATTAATAGAATTTAAATTCACTTTTATAATCAAAATATTACACCGTGACGCGACGGTCACACGCGTCTCAACAAAATTTCTAAAATGCCGTTTATCAATCTTACGACAAATTTTTCATAATTCAATATTCATATAAAAACATGTATGCACATAATCAAATACCAACTCGCATCTCGTTAGTATTTTTAACCCGGATTAATTTCCAATTAATACGCATTTAATTAATTAATCCCAAAAATAAATATAGCCAAAAGTACGGGGTATCACATACTTCCCCCCTAATAACTGAATTTCGTCCCGAAATTCGAAACTAGGAAGTACCTGCTAAAAACAACTCTGGATAACGTTCGCGCATCTCATCCTCGCGCTCCCATGTGGACTCCTCGACATTGTGATGTCACCACTGAACACGCACTAACGGAACTATCTTTGACCGCAGTTTCCTCTCGCTTCGGTCCAAAATAGCAATCGGCCCCTCCTCGTAGGAGCTATCCGGCTGGAGATCGATGTCCTCCACAGCAATGTGAGAATGAGCCAAATTATCTCTAAGGTATTTCCTCAGCGAGGAAATATGGAACACATCATGAATCCGATGCAAATGCTCCGGTAACCCAAGTCTATACGCAACCGGTCCGATCCGCTCAATAATAGGAAACGGCCCCACATACCTTGGTGCCAACTTCCCCTTCTTCCCGAAACGCATAATCCCCTTCATAGGAGATACTCTGAGCAAAACGTGGTCCCCTACTTGGAACTCCCTGAAAAATCTCTTCGCATCAGCATAACTCTTCTGCCTGTCTTGAGCTACCCGAATGCGACTTCGAATCAACTCAATTCTTGCCGAAGTATCCTAAATCACTTATGGCACAAGTAGTTTGTTGTCCCCCACCTCTAACCAACATGCTGGGGAACGACAAGGCCTACCGTACAATGCCTCAAACGGATCCATGCCAATAGTGAAATGATAGGAGTTGTTATAAGAAAACTCCACCAGTGGTAGGTACTGCTCCCATCCACCCCCAAAGTCAATAATGCACATGCGTAGCATGTCCTCCAACATCTGATTTGTGCGCTCTGTCTGCCCATCGGTCTGCGGATGATAAGCTGTACTCAACCGCAATTCCGTGCCCATTGCCTCCTGGAAACTCTCCCAAAACCGCGAAACAAATATCTTGTCTCTGTCAGACACGATATTTAGGGGCACACCGTGAAGTCTCACAACCTCTGAAATGAAGAGCTGGGCATACTGTCCCGTAGTGTAGTCAGTCCTTACGGGTAAAAAGTGAGCGACCTTGGACAACCTGTCCATAATTACCCAAACGGAGTCGTGACCCCTCTGCGACGTAGGTAACCCCGTGATAAAGTCCATGGATATGCTCTCCCACATCCACACCGGGACCTCCAACGGCTGTAACAGTCCTGCCGGTCTCTGATGATCCACTTTAACAAGCTGACAAGTGGCGCATTTCAAAACAAACTCAACGATATCTCTCTTCATACCGCTCCACCAATACTAGCGTCTCATATCTTGGTACATTTTGTCCCCTCCGGGATGTACCGCGAACCGTGAGCCGTGCGACTCTGCCATCACATCATGTCGCAATTCCTCCCCTTCCGGAACTACCAATCTCCCATTGAAGCGTAATCCCCCGTCTGAGTTAACGGTAAAGGACTCGGCTCCCTCAGCTAGTAATCGAACTATCTGCTCCTGACAGAACGACTCATTAGCCTGTGCCCGTACTACCTTCGTGACAATCTGCGGTGTAACGGTCATCACAGACATGAAAGATTGGGCCACTGCATCCTGGTCTCCCAACTCCTTCCACTTTGCCTTCCACACATCTGCCACCTCATCTGTCGATCTACGGCTCAACGCGTCTGCTACCACGTTAGCCTTGCCTGGGTGATACTGGATATCGAACTGGTAGTATTTCACAAACTCAAGCCACCTACGCTGCCGCATATTCAACTCCTTCTGTGTGAACAGGTACTGTAGGGACTTGTGGTCCATGAACAGTTGAAATTTCTCCCCCAAAAGATAGTGCCTCCAAATTCGTAGGGCAAATACCACTGCCGCCAACTCCAAATCATGTGTGGGGTAATTCTTCTCATGAGGCTTAAGCTTACGGGAAGCATAAGCTATGGTCTGTCTCTCCTGCTGTAATACACCTCCAAGCCCTTGCAAAGACGCATCGGTGTAAACCAAATACTCAACTCCCGGTCTCGGCAATGCTAACACAGGTGCTGAGGTCAATTTGTCCTTCAATTCATCGAATGCCAGCTGATAGGCATCACTCCAGATGTATGGCACACCCTTACGAGTCAGATGTGTCAAAGGACCTGCTATCTCTGAGAAACCCCGAATGAACCTCCTGTAGTATCCTGCTAGAGCCAAGAAACTACGAATCTCAGTCGGTGTCGTGGGCTGTCCCCACTCCCTCACCGCTGATACTTTCCCCGGATCAACCGATATTCCCCGGTCGGAAATGATATGTCCCAAAAACTGGACCTCCTTCAGCCAAAACCCGCATTTCTCATATTTCGCATACAGCTCGCTTTGACGCAGTGTCTGCAAAACCTGCCTCAAATGCTCGGCGTGCTCCTCCCCTGTCTGGGAGTAAACCAGTATATCATCGATAAAGACAATGACAAACTGATCTAGGAAATCCCTGAACACTCTGTTCATCAAGTCCATAAACACAGCTGGAGCGTTGGTCAAACCAAAAGGCATAACTCGAAACTCGTAAGAACCATATCTCGACAAGAATGCAGTCTTCGAGACATCCTCCTCCCTGATACGCAACTGATGGTATCCCGATCTCAAATCAATCTTCGAGAAGAAGGAAGCTCCTCTCAACTGGTGGAATAAGTCATCGATTCGAGGCAATGGATACTTATTCCGTATCGTGACTTTATTCAACTCTCGATAGTCCACACACAATCTCAGTGAACCGTCCCTCTTCTTCACAAACAAAACTGGAGCGCCCCAAGGTGAGGTACTCCTGCGAATAAAGCCCTGACCTAACAGTTGCTCTATCTGATCTCGTAGCTCTCGCGTCTCTACCGGAGCCATACGGTACGGTGCACATGCTATAGGTCTCGTATCTGGCAATAGGTCTATAACAAAGTCTATCTCTCGACTGGGGGGGTAGGCCTGGTATCTCCTGAAACACATCCGAATACTCCCTGACTACTGGGATAGAATCTAAAGGAATCACTACCTCCTTAGAGGTATCCTCCTCAATGTAATACAGATGAGCGGTCGATCCTCCCTCTAGGCGAGGCATCGCCACTACAAACATCTCTTGCCCCGGAATGGAAAAAACAATGCTCCCGCTGAAGCAATCAATCATGGCCCAATAAGCTACGAGCCAATCCATACCGATAATCACATCGTGAACATGCATATCTAATACCAACATGTCTGCAGGTAATACCAAACCACCAATCTCTACCCCCACTCCCCGGCATATAAAGAAAATAAGTGACCCACTCCCCAATGGTGAGTCGACACACGTCACTGTGCTCTCTGCCGTAGCTAACAATCCTAAAGCTTTCGCGAAGTGTGTAGCTATAAAACAGTGTGTAGCCCCCGTATCAAATAATACCCGACCCATAGTGCCATGGATAGGAAACGTACCCTCAATCGCGGGCGGTGCCTGTGGAACTGCAGCCTGGTGGACGTTATAGACACGTCCATACTGTAGCTGCCCCTGCTGAGCTGGGACTGCTGGAATGGGTGGCAATGCTACCATCTGTGGCGGTGCGGGAAGAGCGGCGGGAAACATAGGTCTCTGCGGCTCCTGGCGAGCACCCTGCTGCTGCCGTTGTGGGGCCCTGCCCCTATCAGGACAATCTTGTCGCTTATGGCCAGTCTTGCCACAAATAAAGCACTTCCCTGGGAAGTTCCCTCCCTCTGCCCCTGCGGTCCTCGGCCCTGGTGGCCGTTACCGTTCCTCCCTTGGCCCTGCTGGCCCTGGTGAAACTGCTGCCCATTCTGCCCCTGTTGGCCGTTTGGACCCTGATGGCCCTGACGGAAACCTCCATGTCCCTGCCTGTAGTTCCCTGATCGGAACCTCTTCTGATCCCCCTGCTGCGAACCCTGCTCACCCTGTCTCTTCCCCTGGACAGATTGTGCCCCACTGGCACCATGTCCTCCAGTCCTGCCCTGATGGCTAGACTCTCCCGACCTCTTGCCCTCAGCCATATGAAAGCGGTGGTCCTGGCAGTGTAACAAAGCAGCGTTAACCACATCAGAATACGTGGCCAACGAAAGGTTCCCTAACAGATGCTGACGGATCCTCCAAGTCAACCCGTCCGTGAACTTCTCAATCTTCTTCTTCTCTGTTGGTATCTCATCTGGAATGATATTCAACAGATTCGTGAACTCGGCCTCATACTCGGCCACGGTCTTACCCTCTTGCTTCAGATTCATAAGTTTCCTCCTCATTTCCATGTGAACAGCCGACGAAAAGTACTTGCGGTCAAACCGCACCCAGAAGTCCTGAATAGTGAGAGTGTCCCTCTCCTCCACGGTGGTAATAGACTCCCACCACTGCAGTGCAGATCCAACTAGCTTGAAAGTAGCTAGCACCTACTTCTGGACGTCCGTGCACTCATACATCCTTAAGTGCCTCTGCATATCCTTCCTCCACTGGCTCAAGACTACCACATCTGAGCTACCTGCAAACTCTGGCGGATGCGCTTTCTAAAAAGCGTCACGTACACGCTCCCAAGCAGACGGGAATGCATTTTCCTGAACTAGCGCGACAACCGGCGCCTGAGGTGGTGCCTGCTGAACAACGGCAATTGCGGCATTTACCGCTTGGGCTACTATAGCTGCAACCTCAGCAGCGTTCATCATGCCCTGAACTGGAGCGGGCTGGGGTTCGGGCGTTGCATCCCTGGGAACTCGTCGTGCACATCGGAGGCATCTGAAATAAGAACAAAGTTTATAAGTTCGCTGTTTATAAACTTAAAATAGCTGAAGAACGAAGCATACACAAAAAGAGTACAACGGTCCTAAAATATAGGGCTCTATATCAAAGAAACTTAGCGGAAACATAATAAGCCGTCAGATCCTAAAGGACACTAGAACCTGATGCTCTGATACCACCTGAGACACCCCGACTAATTAAATACCGGGTAGCTACTCCTTTATTAAATTAATTCAAAATGCCAAGTTGGCTCAGTTAATAGCATCACTGTCGAAAACATTTTTATTATTACTAACCACCTAGTATTTAAAAAGTAAGTGCCAAATTTTATTTTAAGTCTGATTAACATGCAACAAGAGTAATAAAGAATAATAACACCATTCACCAAAATGAAGTAAATAGAATAACCATCACATAATGTAAATAAAGTCTGGAGGAAAACTCCTCACTACAAATCCCACAACTGAAATAAATAAACCGAATACTAAAACAATACATGCCAAAGTCTGAAAACTGTAATGGAAAGATGTCTCTAATAGAAATGGGCAACATGCCCAACAACTGATAGATAATGAATCTGGAATCCAAGTGATAGAAGCGTCTACAAGCAAATCCCTATAGCTTCCACAAACAGCTACATATCGTCACCAGAATGAGTATCCTATGCACGGTGTCCTTGTGGCTGGGCACCTAAAATGGTTTTACAAGGAAAATAGATTTGAAAGCAAACGGGTCAGAGCCCGAATGTGGAGATATTTTAAAAACCTGCAAGTGCTTTAAAAACATTTAAAACATTAAATGCAAAGTACATGTTAGGACGTGCACTCACATGATATTCTCACCTCTCGTCTAACTGTGCACTCCTAACGCAAATACCCATCTACAACGACACAACTCACTAGCTAAGTGACATAATATCTAGCTAGACTGTCATAGGTTCTACCCTTATTACTCGGTTCTATTAACATTATAACGCTCGTAATTAAATAGGGGTTTAACGTAAACTCAGATGCTCAATATGCAATATATTTCACTATCAGCTAACCCGTTATGTATCTCGAAACAATACCGTAATTATATTCACAACATTAACATGAAGGTTCCCATTAATTAAGTGTATATTAATCACAACATAAATATACAATACAAGCACCCCGAGAACTAAGCTGTGGTGCACACATACTCTGTTATCCATCCCGGTACATCACGTACATAAGGATTACATATTCCGAATCTCTCAGGCAACATCACAAATGATGGAGGCGAACACAGTCACATCACATGGGTCACGCACATACCTACGCTCCCACGATCAGCGGACTTATTAATATCCCAATAAGTCTTTCTATGACCTATGTTCATCAAGGTAACCAGTATAAATCCGGGCAACACAAGGATTAGAGGGCCCTAAGCGAACGCAAACCTCCCGTGATAGCAAGTATGGTAGGTATGTCATACACATAATTCATATACCAATACTAAGTAAACACACGTCTTAGTAATCCCGTAGTTTAATCGTAGTACTATTCTCATTCTAGTACTAATATATAATTTATACACTTTATACGATTCCGGTTTATAATCATACGCGCCATAATCTATTCTCACGTCGTAATAGACACTCACGTCTCAACCCAAACGGTTCATTGATTTAAATCATTCGTATAGAATTTACTCCTCATAATAACCCAAAAGTCCCAAATCTATCAATACATCATCAAAGGGATGTTAACTCTACCCTCGAACAAGTTTACGGGACTCCAAAAATCAAAACAGGCCAAAAAGGCCCAAACTGCCAGCTCGTTAGAAGTCTCGTTCGAACGAGGCTGTTCGAACGAGATCAAACTGTCAGCTCGTTAGAAGTCTCGTTCGAACGAGGCTGTTTGAACGAGATCCAATTCGTTCGAATGAACTGTACCTTCTAATGAGATCTCGTTCGAACGAAGTTATCAAAAGAAGTTCCCTTTCGTTAGAAGCGACTGGTCAATTCGTTAGAAGCTCGTTCGAACGAGTTCGTTCGAACGACCTGGGGAGGGGCTTCTAACGACCTACCAGTTTCGTCCCAGATTCGTCTTAATCTCGTTTTTCACCATTGTTACTCCTCAAATCTCCTCCAAACTTAGTCCCAACCATTGTTTTAAGTTCTCTAATCATCCTAAAACATGCTAAGGTCATACACTAACATCTTTTAAGGGATTAATACATCCTAAACATCATTAAATCACAAGTTTCTACATTTTCTCCAATTTTCTTCAAGAACATAAACCCTAGATTTTTATCATCATAAATTCCCATAATTTAATCCGTTGTTACATCACATAAATATGAAATCTTTGAATTCAATCTTCAACCAACGTTTCTACATGCAAACCTATACCCAAAATTAAACTAATAACTTCCAATTTCATGGGTTTTCCTTTAACTCTTAAATAAGATTAATTATCAAGATTTCTAACATGGAAGAATCATTCACTGCATAAAGAATGTAATTTAAATCACTTGCCTTGAGTTTGTTTCTGATTTTGATGACGATTTCCTCTCTCTTTCTGCAGAATTTCCTCTCTCTCTCTTTCTCCAAGCTTCTTCTCCAAAGGATACTCATGTCGAACTCTCTACACAGCCCTAATACAGCTTGGAGGATACTCATCTACCTCATAGCCATCTCTCCGACCCACCCGAGACCATTACAGACATGTATTCTTCTCTCTCAACTATCTTGTACGCCTATTTTGGTATTTTAAACTTGTACAACAATGCATATATAATGAGAGTAGGGGAGTAAAGTGGACGTAGTCTCATTTAAATAACTGAACCACTATATATCTTGTGTTTTGTCTCTTTACATGCTTTATATCTATTATATACTTGATATGCTGATATGAGAACGACATATGTCTGATTTATCGTATCAACATTCTAGCATCGTTTGTGGAAACGAGGTATTTCTATTTTTTTTTCTCTATATTTCGGGTTCTTAGCACCTTATTTCATTCATAGGGACCCCCTAGGTCATCATCTTATGGGTGAGTTTTGTTTATTGAGCTCGTATTTTGTATATACACCCTTAAATGGGTATCACGTATTTTTAGATCTGTTTGATGGTCTCCTTTTATGGCCTTAGATCTATTTATATACCCCGATGATGTTACCTCACCTAGATAGTGCTGAAAAATACAAAAAGGCTCTAGCCTCGCAAAGATGGGTAACTAAGGATGAGTTTTATTTGCTCATTTGCTACTTTCTCAGTCTATGATCTAGGTTTTTCTACCATGGTTGTTCCATTTTTTAGGCACTCAAAGACTGATTTGTCCTTGATAGACCCCTAGTAGGATTATTTTTTCATACAGACATATGGATTAAACCCAGAATATGGGTCCTCAGAATTGCACCATGTTGCAGCAAGAAGGATGCAGCATATCAGACAAATTGCTTGAGTGTCGTGGCCCTCATAGAGGACGTTGCATAGCTTCATTTCATCACCTGGGAGGACATGGTAAAACTATCCTAGGATTCAACTCTAGTTCTCCCTTGGAGAGGCCATAGCAGTGACTTCACGTGTTCAGCATGCTGCGGCCACAGAAGTGTAGCTTGACAGATTGCCACAGTCTACATCCTTATTATTATACTAGGTTATTTCCTCTATATTTCTTTCATCACTCACTCTTGCTAGTTTTGTATATATATATATATATAAAACAAAGGAGAAATAGAAGGAGAATCCAGCCGAAGTGCAAAGATAAAAGACGAGATTGCTCAGTTGTACCACCATCTCAACCATCTATATGACAGACATGCCTCACTCCAGACTCAGGTCAACTTTCGAACCCAGAGGGTTCTTATGTTGGAGGCTGCAACACCAAACGTTGTTGTTCCAACCATCGTGGCTGCAGTCGCAGAAGCCACATCCCCAAAGACAGCAGAGAAGAACCAAAAGAGGAAGATGGAGAAGGCAGAGAAAATCTTTGATGCCTACACCCCACTAACTTGTGAAATCGAAGATATTTTTTAGTTCATCAAATAAGACAAGTTTCTCAAGTGGTCTGAAAAAATGAAGTCTCCTTCCCACAAAAGGAACCGGGTCCAGTGGTACAAATTTCGCCAAGACCATGGACATACCACTGATAAATTTTTTGCGCAGAAAGATGAAATCGAAAGGCTGGTTAAGCAAGGGATGCTACAGTAATTCCTGAAAGATGTATAAGGGATGCAGCCTAACCTAACAGGTTATATTCCTTATATCTGCCTTAGTTTCCACTCTATGTTTCTGTTTTCATCTTTGAAAAAGATTTATTTAAATGTTTCCTTTAGACTTTGTATTTTTCTAACAAAGTCATGAATATATGCATACATGAATATATGAATTGGGCTTATTTCGCCATATCTTATTTCTTTTGTTTTCATTATCTCACAAAAGGCCTTCGTCTTAAACAGATTTCAAATAAAGATAACGTATTATCTCGGGGATAACTACTTAAATGGGCTCATAATGACCTCATGACGCCCAGGTATACAAAGGCATATAATATTTAAAAATCGCCAAAGCAACTATCGAGATGATTCTATTAGCCACTGGGGCTTGCAATGCCCGTTATTCGCTTTCGAAATGCTTCAATTAGACAGGAATGGCTTGATATATATCCAATTATAGCTTGGGGAAGATTCATAATACCTATCTTAGGGAGTCCTCATAATAACCCAATTAAAGCGTCTAGGAGAAGCTGCGAAAGTGGCTTCAAAATAACGCAACTGAGAAAAGTCGCAGCAGCGGCTGCATGCGATTAAAACGACTGAAAGAAGTTGTGAAAGTGGCTTCATTACAATTAAAGCAACTAATAGATTCTGATGTAATGACTTGGATTTGGATCCAATTAAATCTGCAAAGGATAAATGGCCGCATCCCTATTCAAAAATCACGAGAAATGCAAACAAAACGAGAAGTAAGAAGATGTCAGTCACTCAAGGCTTATCAAGCTTCCCTACGAACAAGGTTATTGTAGCCTTTATGTTCCCCTTTTATTGGATGCTACCTCGGCCTTTATGAGATAAATATCATTAACTTGGTGATCTCATACTTGAAACATCATTAACTTGGTGATATGAGACAAACATCATTAACTTAGTGATCTCATACTCGAAACATAATTAACTTGGTGATCTCATACTTGAAACATCATTAACTTGGTGATATGAGATGAACATCATTAACTTGGTGATATCATACTTGAAACATCATTAACTTGGTGATATGAGACAAACATCATTAACTTAGTGATCTCATACTCGAAACATAATTAACTTGGTGATCTCATACTCGAAACATCATTAACTTGGTGATATCATACTCGAAACATCATTAACTTGGTGATATGAGACAAACATCATTAACTTGGTGATCCCATGCTCGGAATATCATTAACTTGGTGATATGAGACAAACATCATTAACTTGGTGATCTCATATCTGAAAAAGATACTGCAGCCTATGTTATGCAACTACAGCCCTAATGGTTGAGGTCACAGTGTGATAGACATTCAATTGGGCAAAATCTTATCAAGATGAGAGGGTGTGGCATTCAGTACAGTTCGCAGCATCTAGATTTGGAAGCGTTAAAAGAAGGAGGTTGTAGTCGCAGCCTCATGTTCAACGTTTATTTTAAAGGGAATATAGTTGCAACCCATTAGCAAGTGCATACATTCAAAGAAATACATTCAAATAAAAAATGAAGCAAAGGGCATTCAAATATTTAAGAAAGCTACAAGTAATAGATGGTTGCAACCCAAGTTAAAGTTCAACAATGAAATGACAACTCAAATGCCGCGGCAGGCTAGCAACCCAGCCGCAGCCTCAAAATTGCTATTCACCAAGACGTGAAAAAATTATGGAAAGGTTAAGAAATAGGGAAAAAGAGTTGAGCCACAGCCCCAAAGTAATTTTCCTTTGGCACCGCGGCTTGGGGGATAATAGGCATAAATGTGGAATGAAAAATCTCAAGGCAAAAAATAAGAGGCCACAACCTTATTAAATAAGTGCTTTGTAAGGTGTTACCGTGGCCCTATGTCCATACTGTTATTATTGAAGAGCATTTTTGCAAAGGATAATTGTACGTTCAAGTAGTCAAAATAATTGAGGCGAAGCATTCATTCAATTATTTAAGCAAATAAAGCAGTAGAATAAAAAGCCTACAGATATAAAGTCAAAAATAATCAAGTTTGGGATAGAGGCTGCAACCTTAATTAAGTTCAAATGTTAAAGGGTTGCAGCCTTGTGTACAATACAAAAGAGAGGCAAAAAAGATTTTAAGTCTAAGAGGCATCATCATCTTCATCATCTCCCTTTTCCCCCTCTATGGTTATCTCTATTTCTTCATCCTGTTTTATAGCCTCCTCTAGCTGTTCCTAGCTCTCTCCTCAGCTGCAGCCCTAATTTCATCATCCACACAGGCATTATGCTCAGCGTCACCAACACTCCAGGACATGATCTGATCCTTAAACTCTGGAAGGTTCTTGATGACCAAGTACCCCAATTCCTAGTAGCAGCGGATATAGGCCTTGTTATTAATAAGGAAGAAATCCCTAGACTTCCTTTATTTGGCCATGGTAGTCCTTGTATCCTGAGTGAGAGTCGCGAAATGAGACTCTTGTATCTACTTCACAACTGTAGCGTGCTTTGTCTCCCTTTGTGTGTATTTTTCTTGGAGTTCCTTCAATTTGCTCTCAAGACTAGAGGCATATTTAGCATCATCCACAGTCTTTGTTTGTTCAGCTTGAAGAGATACTGTAACCATTTTTAATTTCCCTTCAGCATTATTCTTGGCTTGACGGCAGTTTTAAGGTCCATCTGGGCAGCTTGGAGTGCTGCAACAGCAGATTGCTTACCTGCCTCAAAAGATTAAGCCTTGTCACTCTCCAAGTCTACAACATGAACCCTGTCTGTGGCCTCCTTCAATTTATACAGGCCTTCATATTTCAGCCTCTGGGATAAAATAACGTCCTCGGCCTATAGAAATATTAAAAATATTAACAAAAATATACTATAGAAAAAATGAAGTGAAAAGTAAAATAGCCTTTACCCGCAGTAGGCTGTGAAGGCCATACTCCTCAAGATGCTCATGGTCCTCATCTACCAATCGGTATAAGGCAAAGTTATCAGCAACCTTTCGCATTCTGTAGATCGCCCTGGCAGTTGTGTCCCAGGAAAATTGAGGGTTTGGAGTCTGTAGTTGGGGCCACAGACGGCCATCAGAACCAACACTGGCACAATTTTGGGGAGGCACCAAGTTGGCATTTACATCCATTATAACTTGTAGAGGTGGATAATTGGAGTTGGTAGCTTAAGAAACTCCGCATCCACTTTGCAGCTCAGATTCAGTTGGCAGCATGCCTGCCGTGTCCAAGTGGTTGCCAATATCATCGTCAAACTGGCCCTCAGGCCTCTCTTGGGCTGCAGACTTCTCAACCTGCACAGTTGGTGCGGCAGGATTTGATTGAACTCTTCATTGGCCATGACAGTACATTGGGCGACTGCATCCTCATCCATCTCACAGCCAATTGGGCGGCCAAGAGGTCTCTATCTATCTCCTCACCTGAAAAATCAACATAGTAAAGATCAAATATTGAAGATTCGAAGATAACTGTCGTAACTTGATTAAAGAAAAGGGATTATTACCTTCTGCGGCCATCACCTTTAGTAAAGATTTGTTGGGAAAGTAACCTCCGTCAAATATTGAATCAGAAGTCACTAAAGTGCTGAAGTTTTTGTCCTTATCACTAAAGGGTGCAGCCCTTCCTACTCTTCTTTCTTGGCTCTCACTGAGGGGTAAATTATTAAGAGTTACATAAGGGGTCAACATTAGTATAACACAATAAAATATACAAAATAACTACAATTGCAAGAACCAGATGCGGTATGATTAAAAGGCTGCAGCATTATAAACCTAGCATGGATGGGTGTCCCCATTGTCCCAACATTCTATGTGATTTTTCTCTCTCTCTGTCTCTTCTGGATGAGTCTCCCAACCTTCTCCAGAAACGTAAAAATATTTACCCTTACAGTTCTTTACACTGGAAGGTCTTCTAGTATATAAGACCTCTTCATTGTTACGAAGGGCAAAGTAGTAATACCGAGCAAACTTGACAGAGTTCTCCTTTGGCCTGTAAAAATGGAAGAACTCCACGGGAGTTATATCCCTTTTGAAATTTTCCTTCCAAAGAACTAGAGATGCTAGAATTACCCTCCAACCGTTGGGATCTAATTGGGCTAGGGCCAACTTCATTGCACTAAATATCTTCCTAATTGGGACAGGCACAGGAAGCCGTAGCCCGTACACAAAATCATATAAGGCGAAGCAGACCCCATCTTTGAGGACCGCAGAGCATGGCCTCTGCTTCGCGGAAGGAGCTAAAAAAAGTACATTGTCTGGAAACTCAAAGACCGCAGCAACCTGGTTGACCCATTCCTCAGTCATGATGCAACGGACGTTTAAGGCTGTGGAAGGTCTCTCAGCTCTATTAGATGGGCCCGTAGGTGCATCTCTGGCCTCAGAAGGCCTAACTTCCACTGTCTCATCGTCAACAGGTTAGTTACTGGATTTGGTTTCTTCTTCTATTGCCACAGCCTCAGTAGCTTCCCTACGAGTAGAGTCTACGGAGTTGAAATCTAGAACAAAACGGTTAGGCCAGTTTTTTAGTAGGCAAGGTCCAAAAGTCTTCAGAGGACGCACGGATGGAATTTCAGAAGGAGAAATGTCAAAGTGTGTTCTCCAAAAGTTGTCAGGATTCCAACTCATAAGGCCGCAACAAGACCTGAAAAGCAAAAGATTCCGTTGTTAGGTGTCGCAGCCAATATGGTCAGAGAAGCCTCTTAGAGGTCATTATAGGAACTACATAAGACAAGTAAAGTGAGGTTTCAAGACTGGCAGCCAACTACACTAAGTTTTAACCCTAGCCTAAAGTCTCCTGTCAGGTGGAAGTTTTACTTTATGTGGCATATTATTTAAGTAAAAAAAAGCATTTAAAATGTTTCTACATGCCGCAGCCTTGCACTTCAAGGGTAAAGGGATGCAGACGATCAATTAAAAACCTAAACTATTAGCAGAGGGAATATTATTAAAGTATTGGCATATTGTCACAGCAAGAAAGCACAAGTTGTGCTACCTGCTGCGGCCAGACTCACGAACAACTTAATGATGGAAATTATCTAGCCTAAAGATTGAAAACATAGAATTCAAAGGGTTTACTAATTAACACGAAGAACATCAAGAATAGGTTTTGTATGTGGTACGTTTTTAGTCTACGAAATCCAAGTTTCCGACATAAACAGAAATAGAAAAGACTAAAAACCTAATCCTAAGCTAGCAAATTCAGTTCAAACCCTAAATCCTACACAAATTTAAGGGATTCGAACAGTTATGCATTTAATTCAAGAAGAAAGCCAATTTATTTCAAGATTAGCTATTATTATGAGTTCGGCCAGTTAGTGGATTCAAATGGTTCATTTCATTATGGATATGAGCAAAAATCAAGAACAACCAGCAAAACAAAAATTACAGATGCTATTGATGGGATTTTTTATTTGAAAGTTACCTGGGAATTGAAAGAAATCAGTTGCTTAGCCTCTAAACAGCCACTAATCGTTGCCTGAAGATTGCCAAAAAACTCAAAAGAAAAACTAGCAGAATTTTGCTCTCGATTTGCTCTCAAAGGTTTGGGAAACCTAATGAAGGCCACGGTTAGATCCATTTATATAAGAGGGCGCGGGAAGACGAAGAGTCATTTTGAAAATTACCACTACAGAGATGGCACGCCGCGGCAATCACGACATCAAGCCGCAGCACCAAATCACCCCTTGGCACTACGACTTGGGGGCTAATTGATATGACAAATATAGTACCCTACTGCGGAATTACTGAAAGGCATGCGTTGATGCTTGAAGGACGCGGCATCTTGTGGGGTTCCTCAAATACAGGTCGTAACCTTGTACAACACAAGGTGCGGCACCCAGCATGTCCACCTAGTTGGCTGCATCCCCCTTATTCACAACTGCTCCAGACTTGTTATATGTCACGTGCTCAGGGCACGTGACACAGTTGACATACCGCCTATAAATAAAGGTCCTCCACACCTCGAAGTTAGGGTTTCAATTTCAGGTTCTGATCCCGAGATCCGAGACAACTACACTTGGCGACGCCCTGTCGAACTCTCTACGCAGCCCCAATACAGCTTGGGGGCTACTCATCTACCTCGTAGCCATCTCTCCGGCCCACCAGGAACCATTACAGACATGTATTCTTCTCTCTCATCTATCTTATACGCCTATTTCGGCATTTTAAACTTGTATAACAACGCATATATAATGAGAGTAGGGCAACAAAGTGGACGTAGGCTCATTTAAATAGCCGAACCACTCTATATCTTGAATTTTGTCTCTTTACATGCTCTATATCTATTATATACTTAATATGTTGATATGAGAACGACATGTGTCCGATTTCTCGTATCAACAGGGGTCATTATCCAATTCTTAGATGGGCATCTAAGAGCATCCAAAGATAGTGTAAAAATGGGTTTAGTGTAAATTTAAAGTAGTTGTAAATTTTTCATACTTCAATAGTAGTGTAAACGCGCATGCCAACTCAACAAAGTGTAAAATGTACCTTGATTTTACACTCCCGCGTCATCTTTCTCTCTCAGCTAAAACTTAAAATGTTATATATGTTATTTTATATGTCTCATTATTATAAAATCTAGGGTTATTATGGTTTTGGCCCCCATTAGTTTGTCCGTTTGGGGATTAATCCCCGATTAAAAACTATTATAGTATTAACTCCCATTTTTCACTTTTAATGGCTCTTTTTGAACTTTTTTATGCTTTTACCGACACATTTTTTCCAACAAGTGTCACTAAAAGTGAAAAATGGGGGTTATTTCTACAATAATTTTTAATTGGGCGTTAATACCTAAACAGACAAAGCTAATGGGGGCAAAACCCAAATAACCCTAAAATCTATTTTTTTGAATAGCTCTCATCAAGATCTAATGATTCATATTCAATAAGTAATTTGGTTTTTTTACGTTTATACATTCTATCTTTCTATTTTAAATTTTAATACAACTTAATCGGTTTATTAGACTTTAGTATATTTTTCATTGCTAAATGAAATTTTTCGCCGCTAAATATCACCAAAAATCACGTTTAGTGGCAAAATTTTCACAATTAGCGATGAAAAATGTAATGAGGTCCAATAAATTGATTAAGTCGTATTAAAGATCAAACATTAGTAATATATTATAGTAAGAAAAACTAAGTTATTCTTTGTGGAAAAAAAATAGTAGCTTTTACTCCTTATACATGTAGTTGGTATCTTATTGATCTTTCCCATTTTTACACTAAGGGTGTGTTTGATAAATAAGATGGAAAATAACTCCCAAGAGTCAATTTCCATGGAATTGAAAACTTGGAAATATTTTCCATGGAAAAATTTTGGTGGTGTTGTTTGATTGCAATTATTTTCCAGGTGGAAAATGTTTTATTTTCCATCTTTTGTGTGTTTGATTTCCAATATTTTTCATGAAAAAAAAGTAGAAAATATATATAAAAACAGAAAATTAATAAAAATAGCAGAAAATTAATACAAATTCCAGAATATTAATAAAAATAACCAAAAAAATTTAAAAAAACAAACAAAAAATGAATAAAAGACCAGAAAATAAATATTAACCCGGTATTAAATAAAAAAAATAGAAAAAATGTATTCGGAGTATTAGGAAAAAATAAAAAATGAATAAAAATCAAATCCACCACGCCCCCCCCCCCCCCCCCCCATCCCAACCCCCAACTATTTCGTCCCCCCCGTGTCGCCAGGTCTGTTCTTTTTTTTAATTCTCTTGTTTTTTTTATTTTTTTTTCAAATATTTGCATTTTTATTAGTTTTCTAGGGTATTTATTCATTTTCATTTTTTAAATTTTTTGAGCGCTTTTTTTTTTGAATTAATAAATTTCTGACTTTTTAATAAAATTCTAGGTGTTTTTTAAAATTAATTCAGGGGTTAATATTTGTTTTTTATTTTTTATTCATTTTCCGTATTTTTTTTCATTATTTTTATGTTTTTATTGAAGTCTCTTTTTTCTCATTTTTTTTATTTTCTGGTGTTTTTTTAAATTAATTATGGGACTAATATTTATTTTAGGATCAAATACCTAAAAGTCCCTCAAACATGTTTTAATACACATTTAGTCCAAACCTTTTATTTTGTACCAAAAAGTCCCTTATTCTCTTATCTTTAAAGGTCCGCGCCAGCGGCATGGTAAAGCCTTTTTGGCATGGTGAAGGACTTTTTGGTGCAAAATAAAAAAGCTTGAACTATACATGTATTAAAAGAAGTTTAAGAGACTATTTAGTATATGCCCCTTATTTTTTGGGGCTTTATTCACTTTCTGTATTTTTTCTTTATTTTTTGGGTTTTATTCACTTTCTGGATTTTTTTATTATTATTTTTTGGGTTTTATTTCACATTCTGGATTTTTTAAAATTATTTTTGAGAATTTATTTACTTTTTAGAATTTTTTTCAATATTTTGGGTTTTTATTCAATTTCTAGATTTTTTTTTCATTTTTGGGGGGGGGGGGGGGGGGGGAGGGGGGGTTATTCACGTTTTTGAATTTTGGGGTTTTATTCACTTTCTAGAAACTTTTCATTATTTTTTGGTATTTATTCACTTTATGGAATTTTTTCATTTTTTCGGAGGTTTATTCACTTTCTATATTTTTTTTCATTATTTTTGGGTTTTTATTCAGTTTCTGGATTTTTTATTATTATTTTTGGGGTTTTATTCATATTCTGTATTTTTTTCATTGTTTTTGGTGGTTTTATTCACTTTCTGAATTTTTTTTAATTATTTTTGGGGATTTATTTTTTGGTTTTTATTCACTTTATGGAATTTTTTCATTTTTTGGGGAGTTTATTCACTTTCTGTAATTTTTTTCATTAATTTTTGGTTTTTATTCAGCTTCTGGATTTTTTTTCATTATTTTGGGGATTTTATTCACTTTCTGTATTTTTTTCATTATTTTTGGATTTTATTCATTTTATGGATTTTTTTCATTTTTTGGGATTTTATTCACTTTCTGTATTTTTTTCATTGTTTTTGGTGGTTTTATTCACTTTCTGGATTTTTTTTTTTATTTTTGGGGTTTTATTCATTTTCTGTATTTATTTCAATTTTTTTAGGTTTTTATTTACTTTCTGGATTTTTTTCATTTTTTGGGGAGGTTATTCACTTTCTGAATTTTTTTCATTATTTTTGAGATTTTATTCACTTTCTGTATTTTTTCATTATTTTTTTGTTTTTATTCACATTCTGAAAAAATTTCATTATTTTTGAGTTTTTACTTATTTTCTGGATTTTTTATCAAATTTTTTGGAGTGGCAATTATTTTCCCTGGAAAATGAATAACAAGGTGGGAGGAGGTTTTTTAATTCCACTTTTTTGTGAAAAAAGTGGTTCTGTGAGTTGTTTTAAGGAAATCAATTCCATGAAAAATTTTGTTTACCAAACATTCAAAAGATGGAAAATGACTCCATATATTGTATTTTTCATGGAAAATTAGTGTTATCAAACACACCCTAAAAGTTTAAAGAATACCATTGGAGTTCAAAACAATACAGTGGTCTAACTCTTTGTGTCACTTGGGATATTGTTTTGGATTCCAAATGTGCAGTAGAGAAAGGGAGTAGGTTTGGCTTTGAGCCAGAAAAATGAGAGTGCTTTTCTATAGCAATCTATTTATAGTGCATGTCTAGACCAGCAAGTAATCCAATTTCAATGAGATGATGAGTACACAGAGAAATGGTTTAGTTGCCTCTAAAAAACATGCAAACCACGATTAATATGCTCATTCAGGAAGATATTCCCTCCCCAACCCCACGAATTTGGAACTTTTGTACATTAGAGGTGACGCAAAAAGCAAGAGGGGAGCACATGGCATGAGGTAGCAAGTTAGAGACTACGTCTCATTGTCATCATGAACTGACCTCTTCTAAACTCTTGACTCTGTCTTCCTTCTAACCACTCCCTTTCTTTCTTTCTTTCTATCTACTACACAGCACTTTATGTATATAAGAAAAATTTGTGCTTAACAACCACTTCATATCCAAATGTTTTCACTTTCCACTTAGCAAAACAAACTATACTATGGGCATCCATTTAGCTTTCTACTTACTCATGCTCAACCTTTCAACCTCATTTGCTACTAACCGATTGAACGAAACATGCCTAGATGATATCACAATGATGCTGAGGTTCGGTGCGTACCAAGATAGTTGCCCAGAGGCAGAACCCATCATCTTCTCTTGGGTCGAAAAGGCCGTCTCTGAGGACCCTAGAATGGCAGCTTCGTTGCTTCGTCTTCATTTCCATGATTGCTTTGTTAACGCAAGTCACATTTTTTAATCTAATTAAAACCCATAAATTTAGTAAATAATGAATTATAAATCGAATTTAAAAATTCATTTTCATGTAAAAATGACTATCCCAAGTTCGCTTCATGTTTTCATTTGTTGTTTTAATAAGTTCATAGAAAGACTATAACAATGTACTAATAAACATAGTATCTATGGTTCTAATTTTCTAAGTTATGCAGGGATGTGATGCATCAGTGTTATTAGATGACGCACCAAATTTTGTTGGAGAAAAAACTGCAGCGCCAAACTTGAACTCATTGAGAGGGTTTGAATTGATCGATGCCATAAAATCGGACCTTGAATTAATTTGTCCAGAAACTGTTTCTTGTGCTGATATTCTTGCTATTGTAGCCAGAGACTCAGTGGTTCTGGTATGTCCCGTCTTACGCTATTAAACTGATCCTCCTATAAGCAGCCCTTTTTCGTTACAATCAACCTTTAGGACTTTATACAACAAGAAGTTCCACGTTACCACGGCAAATATTTAATCAAGTAATACGTGTCTCTCTCTCTTATCATGTGATTTAAAATACATTATCACATGACCCAAGTAATGTGGCTGTTTTGTAGATACAACTGTGATACTGAATATGTTTACTATGTTTAGGAGTAGATTTATTTCCGTGTGAGGAGGTTTAATTTGGATTACAATTCTGTAGTCAGGTGGGCCTGGATGGGAAGTGCAGATGGGAAGGAGGGACAGTTTAAGTGCTAGTAAAACAGCAGCCAATAACAACATTCCAGGCCCAAATTCTGATGTTACTACGCTGGTGTCCATGTTCAAAAACGTTGGGCTCAGCCTCAAAGACATGGTCACGCTCTCTGGTACATAAACATAAACCGTAAACACATTTCCTTCTTCTCAGCGTTAGCATTTGGTTAACGAGAAATACCCTGATGGATTTTCTTTGGCAGGTGCGCACACGATCGGAAAAGCTCGGTGTTCAACATTTAGTGGTAGGCTAAACAACGGCGGCAGTGACCGAAATGGCGCAGATATTGACTTGGAATTCCTGGAATCACTCCAGCAGATATGCTCAGAGGGGAACACGACACTCGCACATCTAGACCTCGTAACCCCATCAACATTTGATAATCAGTACTACGTTAACCTTCTTTTAGGAGAGGGATTGCTTCCATCTGACCAAGCCCTGGTGAGTGGAGATGAGAGTACACGTGAACTTGTTGAATCCTACGTGGATGACCCCGCAATCTTTTTTGAAGAATTTAAACAGTCAATGTTGAGCATGGGGAGCTTGGGGGTGTTAACTGGAGAAAATGGCCAAATTCGTAGGAGCTGTACAACTGTAAATCAATTTTAGCTTCCCCACTACCTCTCTTTACTCAGCTTGTATAATAAATGAGTGCTCTGTCAGTCACTGGTGTGTGATTCGTTGGAAGATTACCATAGTAGATTTGATTGGCAGTCCTGGGGATGCCATAGTGTGGACTTATTGGGGTGTAGCTTTCCTAACGCATGTGTTGGAAATCTTAATTAATTACTAATTAAATTATCGAGCTTTTTGGCTTGCCAATAGGGCAGTGTCATCCTAGTCTCAACTTTGGCACTCTGAATAATAACGGTAAGACATGATTCTAACGAATGTTGATATTAAAATAAGGGTAATGGTACAAACACCAGTACCAACTCAGTACCGAATGTGCTTTAAATATATTGTACCATCATGAGACCTACACTTTAACACATTCGATACTTGATTGGTACTAAGAGTAGGTGTATGTATTATTATTCTTAAAATAACCTCCAATGCCACTATAAATTGTAGAAAAATCAAGAACCATATGTGACACCCCGACTAATTAAATACCGGGTAGCTACTCCTTTATTAAATTAATTCAAAATGCCAAGTTGATCCAGTTAATAGCATCACTGTCGAAAACATTTTAATGATTACTAACCACCTAGTATTTAAAAAGTAAGTGCCAAATTTTAATTAAAGTCTGATTAACATGCAACAAGTGTAATAAAGAATAAATACACCATTCACTATACTGAAGTAAATAGAATAACCGTCACAAAACGTAAATAAAGTCTGGAGGAAAACTCCTCACTACAATCCCACAACTGAAATAAGTAAACCGAAAACTAAAACAGTACATGCCAAAGTCTGAAAACTGAAATGGAAATGTAACTCTAATAGAAATGGGTAACATGCCCTACAACTGATAGATAATGAATCTGGAATCCAAGTGATAGAAGCGTCTACAAGCAAATCCCTGTAGCTTCCACAAACAGCTACATCTCGTCACCTGAATGAATATCCTATGCATGGTGTCCTTGTGGCTGGGCACCTAAAATGGTTTTACAAAGAAAAATAGATTTGAAAAGCAAACGGGTCAGAGCCCGAATGTGGAGTTATATTTTAAAAACCTGCAAGTGCTTTAAAAACATTTAAAACATTAAATGCAAAGTACATGTTAGGACGTACACTCATATGATATTCTCACCTCTCGTCTAACTGTGCACTCCTAACGTAAGTACCCATCTATAACGACACAAACCACTAGCTAAGTGACATCAACTCTAGCTAGACTATCATAGGTCCTACCCATATTACTCGGTTCTATTAACATAATAACGCTCGTAATTAAATAGGGGTTTAACGTAAACTCAGATGCTCACTATGCAATATATATCACTATCAGTTAACTCGTTATATTTCTCGAAACAATACCGTAATTATATTCACCACATTAACATGAAGGTTCCCATTAATTAAGTGTATATTATTCACATCATAAATATACAATACAAGCACCCCGAGAACTAAGCTGCGGTGCACACATACTATGCTATCCATCCCGGTACATCACGTACATAAGGAGTACATATTCCGAATCTCTCAGGAATAGTTCACAGATAACAACATCACAAATAATGGAGGCGAACACAGTCACATCACATGGGTCACGCACATACCTACGCTCCCACGATCAGCGGACTTATTAATATCCCAATAAGTCTTTCTATGACCTATGTTCATCAAGGTAACCAGTCTAAATCCGGGCAACACAAGGATTAGAGGGTCCTAAGCGAACGCAAACCTCCCGTGATAGCAAGTATGGTAGGTATGTCATACACACAATTCATATACCAATACTAAGTAAACACACATCTTAGTAATCCCGTAGTTTAATCATAGTACATATCGCATTCTCGTACTAACTTATAATTATCGCAATTTATACTATTCCGATTTATCATCATACGCGCCATAATCTATTCTCACGTCGTAGTAGACACTCACGTCTCAACCCAAACGGTTCATTGAATTAAATCTCTCGTATATAATTTACTCCTTGTAATAACCCAAAAGTCCCAAATATATCCTTACATCATCAAAGGAAGGTTATCTATATCCTCGAACAAGTTTACGGAACTCCAAAAATCAAAACAGTCCAAAAAGGCCCAAACTGTCAACTCGTTAGAAGTCTCGTTCGAACGAGACTGTTCGAACGAGATCCCTCTGTCAACTCGTTAGAAGTCTCATTCGAACGAGACTGTTCGAACGAGATCTCAGTTCGTTCGAACGAACTGTACCTTCTAACGATATCTCGTTCGAACGAGATATCGAACGAAACTGCCCCTCGTTAGAAGCGACTGGTCAACTCGTTAGAAGCTCGTTCGAACGAGCTCGTTCGAACGACCTGGGTTGGTTTCTAACGAGCGACCAGCTGCGAGCCCAGAATTTCCAAAATCGTTTTTCACCCAATTTCTACTTCTCAAATCTCCTCTAAACTTCGTCCCAACTATGTTTTAAGGTCTTTAATCAATCCTAAACATATATAGTCACATCCTAACATGTTTTTAAGGGATCAATCCATCCTAACATCAATCAAATTCACAAATCTCTACACTTTTTCCCAATTATTCAAGAACATAAACCCTAACTTTATGAATCATGAATTAATCCAATATAGTTCCGTTTTAATTTCTTCCAATCACAATTAACATGAGAGTACTCACCTACCTATCATTCTACATGCAATTCTCCTCAAGATTTCAAGTTCTAAGCTTCAAAATACATGGGTTTTCATTATCTTTCAAGAACAATTGATATTCTGCAATTTTCTAACATCGAAGGAACATTCTACGAATTTAAATATAATCAAAACACTTGTCTTGATTGTCTCTGAGTTTGGATGATGGTTTGATAGAGCTTTTCTGCAGAATTTCTTCTCTCTCCAAGCTTCTTCTCCAATGGTGGCTTAAGGTGGCTAGGGTTTTTCTTTGGTATTGTAAACCTAATGATAGCCTCCGTAGCTTAATGGGTTAATATGGGTTGGTTAGTGGCCTTAGTGGGTTAAATCCACATCAGATTAAAACTCCCAATTTTCGTCACTTTTAATTCCTCAAAATGTAAAATTACCAAAATACCCTTTAAGTTGCCGGTATGGCCTAAAAATATCCCGGGACCCAAACTACACCCCCGGCTAGTGTTTTCTGACTATTTCGACCCTTCCGGACGCGTTGGAGCACTCAAAACGACCATACGGATAATAGAAATAAAAATCACTTTTATAATTAAAATAATATACCATGACGCGGCGGTCACACGCGTCTCAACAAAATTCTCAAATTGCCGTATATACATCTCACGACAAATTTCATAATTCCAATTTCATATATAAAAACATGTATGCACATAATCAAATACCAACTCGCATCTCGTTAGTATTTATAACCCGGATTAATTTCCAATTAATACGCATTTAATTAATTAATCCCAAAAATAAATATAGCCAAAAGTACGGGGTATTACACCATACAGACATACGTTATACCGAAAATACTCCTCTAATTCATACATGTATAATGACTATGACGCTGATTTACAAAATTGGAGGAATACATTGTGAATTCAATAGAACCATGTTGAATGACTTGAGATACTGATGGGGCAAGAGAAAGACGATTCGCGAGGTAAACAAGGGCTCAGCCGGGATACATCACATGATTGGGATAATATTATGACAATCTCATAACGAATTGATCATTGGCTTAATTCAAGATGAAATACTTTGAATTGTGATGAAAAATAATGAAATATAATTTCATCTATGTGGAGTTGAATTTTGTCACTATTTTTATATAAAGTCCTGTAACTAGAACATCTACAATTTATTTACAAATTCAAAAGAACAACTTTTTTAAGAGTGTGTTTCATTACAAAGTTGGAAAAAAAAATAAAAATAATTCATTTTTATCAAAAGTTGAAAACTGAGTGGAAAGATATGCGAGTGCTTTGATCTTACTTTTAGAGTTTTCCATAAAATAAATTCTGGGGGGGTGAATTGATAAACTATGAAGTATTTTAAATATATGTAACTATGATTCCGTAGAATGTATTTGAAATCAAACACCAAAAGTAAAATAACTATTTTTCATGACAAAATATTGCATCCTTAACCAAAAGAACCCCAAGGGAAAAAAGCTTGCCAAATTATCTAGATTTGTTATTCATATGCCCATAACCATAAAATGCAGGGACGAAATCAGGATTTAATCTTAAGGGGGGGGCATAAATTAAAAAAAATCTCAGCAATATAATATTTTCTTCCTCAATTTCGTGCCACTCAAACCGTTTTTTCATTAAATGATTCAATTATATCACATCTTCTGATATAATCTTGTTATTTATTACATTATATTAATCAAACAAATTCAATTAAAAAATAATATGACTATTCAAAAAAATTAATGTTGCAAACCTCGATAATGTGTATCATTTTCTCTCAATTTCTAATTCATGTAATAACATTTGTTTAAACTAAAAATATCAATAAATAGAATAGAAGTTAAAGTACAAATATATATTTCCAATTAAAATAAATATTTAAGATGAGACATTAAGTTTAAAATTAGGCGAAAAAAAGTCTATAATTTGAATGGATTTTACAGCCAAAAATAGAATTAACACTTTTAAAAAATTATTGAGGCCAAAATTATGCATAATGAAAAAGGGTTTACAAATTTTAAAAGACATACAAAGTATAAGGACAAATTTCTAATTAAGTCAATTTATAGTGTTAGCTTAATTTCAGACAAAACTAATTGAGTCATAAGATAGTAGTTTGTTATATCCTTTCAAGCCTGTGACAATTGAGTTGAAGACGTAGTGGCCAAGCCTAAAGTGAAGAAATCACCAGTGCCAGTTTTCGTGTCAAGTTTATATGTCATCAACATTTGAATTCCAATGTCTCTAAAGGTATGAATGCATTTAATATATAGACTTGATTATTTTTAATGGGTGTCATTTTATTAATCTAATGTCAAACCGACTTTGTATTTTATCATAAAATCATTTTAAATCTTTACATAAAAGTTTTTGGGCTTTAAATACAGTTTTGGATTTCCTGAAAAAGTCGTTCGAACGAGCTATCGAACGAAATTTGTATCTAATTTACTGAAATGTCGTTAAAATGACATCGTTCGAATGAGTTTATCTAACAAGAGTTTTGTCTTTTTCTACTCTGAATCTCGTTCGAACGACATTCAAAAGTCGTTCGAACGACCTGACGATTTTTGTGTCAGTTTTTTTCTAAAACTCCCCACTATTCCACTAACTTTTTACCAATTTTAATAGTGCGGGAACATAGTCTTTGGAGGAATTTTTTTCCAGATTTTCAAGAGGCTTGAGAGCTCCAAACATTAACCAAAAAGTCCCTTTTATTTTTGTGAATCAAAATGCTTTAATCTTTACACAAAAATGAGTTTTACACCCATAATTTACTCTGATCCAAGTTCCTATATATATACTTACTTAGAGATCATCTTGTTGGCATTGGGTTTCATCTCTACCTAAAAAAAATGAAGTTTCCTACGGAGGAGTCCATGTTTTGTTGATTCGTGGTGTGCATACAAACAAACGCTTTGTGTGTAGTTGACGGTAGCTAAACCCCATCGTTGGATTCTGAGACTACGGTGGATTCTGGAGTTATCAACTAGGCGGAGGTGGAAGCAAGAAGAAGCGTCAAGGCTTGAGAGGGAGTCGAGTTGAGGAAGTAAGTATTTTGTCTTGTTTTTGTAAAACTATACCTAGTGGATCTGTTAGCTGGGTCGTTCGAGATTTTTTCCGTTGTGGATTTTCCTCGTACATTGCGGCGTTGTGTGATTGTTTTTATTTTTATCTTGCTAAAATCATTTAGATGCATGTGTAGGTGTAAAAAGATAAATATAGGTTTAAACACAACAATGGTGTAATTTTGGTGCTTGATCAAGTTTGGATAATTTTAATTTAATTTAATTCAAGACGATTTGATCTCTTTGGTAAAATGCATGTTTTGGTTTGTTTGGCATAATTTTAATTTGAATTGAATTAAATTTATTTAATTATGGTTAAAAGAAAATTTAAATATTTGTTTAGGTTTAATTTAATTGTGAAAGAATTTTAAATTTTGGAATATTTTGTGAACCATCACATTTCACATTTGAGAAATATAAAATATGGTATTTTTCGGGAACCTTCGTTTCTTCCACAAAGATATACCTTTAAAAATAGTTACATGTATTGTATATAAAGTTTTGGGCTTTGTATTTTCGGTCAAATAGTGGGTACAAACCAAAATAAAAAGATCAAAATACATGATTTTTTAAATGAAATGGGGGAATCACTATTACACAAGTAAAATCCTTAAAAGAAATGAGGTTGTAAGTGAGATTTTTTAATTTTGGAGGGGGCATGGCCCCCCTTAGTCCTTCTTTGCTTTCATCTCTGCCTGTTTGATTATGTAAATTTTTCTATTATGTAAATTTGTTCATTGTGAAGTAGTGAATTGTAAATTAGTGAATTTGAAATGAATTTAAATCCACAGGACCTGTTTGGTTGCGCAAATTGTTTGATTATGTAAATTGGTTCATTGTAAATTAGTAAATTGTAAATGAGTAGATTTGAAATGAGTTTAAATACAATTTTATGCAACGTTTGGTAATCTGAAATTGATATTAAGGTGGTATGAGAAATAAATATAAAAACAAATTAAGAGAGAGAGGGAGAGGGAGAGGGAGAGGGGGGATGGGGAAGGGAGGGAAAGAGAGAGAACAGCATACACTTTCTGTGACTCCTATTTCAAATGGATGCATTTCACGTTTTTTTGTAAAATGGTTCAATTTCAGATTTTACACATGAGTTAAAATGGGATAATTTCTGAATCATTTCATTAATGAAATCAAACACAACTAATGGATTAATTTATAAATGGACCGATTTATTAATGAGCCAAATTACAATTTTAGGACAGCCAAACGGGACCACAATGTTTGGTAATGTTAAGGTTCGATGACAAAAAAAAAGATAAAAACAAATTAGGAGCGAGGTCGAGGGGGAGGGAGAAGGATGTGAAAGAGGGAGAGGAGCATGCACTTTATGGAACCCCTATTTTAAATGAATGCATTTCACGTTTTTTTGTGAAATGATCCAATATCAGATTTTACACATGAGCTAAAATGGGATAATTGATAAATCATTTCATTAATGACACCAAACACAATTAATGAGTCAATTTGTAAATAGACCAATTTATTAATGAGCGAATTTACAATTTTAGGACAACCAAACGGGGCAAAAGTTGATTGCCAAATTGATGAAATTATTGAAACAAGAGTGTATGGACAGTAAGGTTTCAAATAAACTTTAATATATTTATTATTGCGTTATTATAATACCAATCAATACAAACATATACACACAAGTGGTACAACTATATATATATATATATATATATATATATATATATATATATAAATAACCTAAAAATCAAACTTTTTAATGAACCTAATAAAACGATAAAAAATAATCCATTAATTTTAATTCTTATGTTGTAATTGGTCCGCGTGAGCAGCGCCTGCGACCATTACGGCCAGACCCCTCCACCCCCACCCCCACCCCACCCCACCCCACCACTGGCAGACATACCGAGCCAAACTCATCTCAATTCCACGACTATACTCGAGTTAACCCAACACCACCTTATACCCCTTGCACACACACCTGAGCGTTCATCACCATAGCCCCATTTCTACTATAACTCGACTCCCTTACAACCCCAACTTCCGATTCACCCCATATCCGATGAATCCTCTAACTCCTTCAATTCAATCCGCCTAATCCAAAACCCGAACATAACCCACCTAAACTCCGAAGAGTACACAACTTGTAACTGATAGCGCGTGAGAAGTGTGTGCGTGTAAGTGCACAGTCGTTATTTTCTGTCTCGTTGTGACTATACAAACAAACCTAAATTACTACTACACTTGCGTGGCAAGCACAGCGGTAAGTCGGGTATCGAAAATCCACAGGGACCAGTTGCTAGAATTTAAGTGATTTAGTACTCTGAAATAAAAGTGTAAAAGTTGATTATAAACTAAAAAGGAAAAGATGCATAAAAGGGAAATATTAATCTAGGCAAGGGTATTGAAACTAGATTAACAAAGCGGTAAAACTATAGGTTGCGTCGAATATCCCTCACCTGGGTTAATTTGTATAAAATAGTTACATGGATCGACGAGTTATTACAAATGCGTCTCGTTTCGACAGTTAATTGAATCAAGGGTTGTCACGCCCCTAAATTCTCATAAAAGCCTAATAAGATTTTGGCGTCAACAAATATCCCGGAAATTACGCGCGAAAGGTTGTAAGCACGGGACATACATGATATGCCCCGTCAAATCTCCTATGCGTAATAACTAGGACAACGCACCCGAAATAGACCCGTAAACAGTATCACCAAGCAAAGCAACGCGTTAACCTGAGTGAGTTCAATTCAAACACAACCTAATTTAAATTACCTAGAAAGCATCGTAAAAACGCGGTAAATAAACGCAATAAATAAACGGGGTAAAACTATACTAGAAAGTGATTAAATCAAAGCATGTAAACTATTTAGGAAAGCATGTAAATATAATTAGAAAGCACGAAAATAAGGAATACAAAATGGGGTGTCAAACCAAGAGAGGAAGAAGAATGAGCTCTCAACCTCCAAACCCTAACCTAAAATCTATCCTAAACTAGTATATCTCATATTACAAAAAAAAAATGGGTATTTGTAGTAAGTGGAAAAGAAAATAAAGGAAAAAGAAAAGAAAAGAAAATATCTCAAAATATCTGGCATGCGCGGTCGACCGGTACTCTGTTTCTTGGAATCCTTTGGTCATCACATGGAAGAAAAGTTCAATAACGGAAACGGGCATATCTTCTTCGTCCGAACTCCAAACGACGCACCGTTTACGACCACGCGATGCTAACTCAACGAACTACGCATCCGTAGAATTTTCATGAGCTGGATAAGATATGTGAATTGACTAAAATGCCCTTGAAGTAGCGTCCGACGACGGAACTTCTCTGAAATGCAACGGATCCTCACTTTTAGCGTTCCAATACCTACAAAAGCACAATTAACCCCTGCAAAACATGTATATATCCAAATCCAAGGTTGTCTGGTTAATGAGCATAAATATAGGCATTAAGGACCGTAAAAGCGCTAGAATGCATACAGATAACGGACGAAAATATGCAATATTTGATACGAATCAGTAACCTTCGTCGACCTTAACCCATTTCAACCCAGCGTCGTCGCCCCACTCCAGCGGCCTTGACTCTTGTGAGCCAACCTCGCCTGCAAAAATTGAAACGAACAAGACTCATTTCCAAACCCAACAAACCCGGATCCACCACTACCCATCTCAAGCCAACACGAATTCATAGTTATACCCATTTTATATATAATTGCACACAGATGGATATGAAATATATGGCCTTGTTCGAGAAAATCAATGAGTCGTTCTTGGCGCAGATGGGGGGGGGGGGTTAAAGTGTGTGTATTTAAAAAATGCGTGTGTCCGTTACCTCTAGTGCGGACCAATTACAACAACGAATTAAAATTAATTGGATTGTTTTTTAATGTTTTATTAGATTCATTAAAATATTCGGTTTTTAGGTTCATGAACACTATCTTGATTTATTATAATGAAAAAAACGAACACTATCCTGATTTATTATAATCCATGACTATGACACCAATACCGAATCCAAATCTGAAATGATGAAAATTGCAATAACATGGGATTTCAATAACCAAACCTAAATCCACGTAATCACAATAAAACTAAAAATGAAATGGTAAAACTCATTCTATAAATAGAATACTCAAACCCGTGGGATTTCTGTTTTAGTTTTGTTTCAATGATTTTTTTCTCCCATCAATCATTGTCAATGACTCCATTTACTCCCGCGATGCCAGCAAAATCAAATTTATATGTTAGTAGGCACTATTGAATGATACAATGAGATAAAAACAAACCTTAGAACTTATAAACAACTGAACAAATATATAAACAACTGAACAAATGTAATGCTGGAAATTTTTTACACGATAACCCGTTTACGGTAATAACCCGAAATGTGACACGATTAACTTGTAAAGATTTAAGACTACACAAAACTTATACTCAAATCAAAATCAACGCGACCCGAAAATGACACCACTAACCCGAATTTCCACCCGTGAACAAATGTGCGCCAACTATATATAAACTATTCAAGACTTAAATAACAAAATTTGGACCACTCTTCTACACTTCAAACAACCAAACATGAATATATTTATCACTTCAAACTTTAACAGGTAATGATTCAAGCTTAAACTACATAGCTATTTTGTCAACAAAGTAGCATACACAACATATATAACACCACAACCTATATAACACTGAATAAATTCTCATAGAAAAATGGTACAACCAAAAAAAACAAATTCAAAACCAAAACATAAAATTTGAAAAATGAACAACTCTAAATGAAAAAACTATAGACCTAAACATTTTTAACACAAAATGAACAACTCTAAATGAAAATGAACAAATCTAAATGAAAAACCCCAGCCCTAAACATTTCAACACAAAATAATTAAATTAAGAAACCAATGATTAAAAGATGAAAATCGTACCTGATTGGGTTGAAAATCAAGATACCAACGATCAAGAAACCAACTACTGAATAAAAGAAAGGAGGTGTCGCTATGGGTGCAGGGGGATGGCGCTGCGCAGGGGAGAGTAGGTGGCGCAGGGGAGAGGGGGATGGGACGGGGCTGGGGAGTGGGGCGGCTCAGGGGAGAGGGGGATGGGGTGGCGCTGGGGAGTGGGGCGGTTCAGGGGAGAGGGGGTGGGGCGGCGCAGCGAGTGAGAGGGAAGAGAGCAACGAGAGAAAGGGTGAGGCGGCGCAGCGAGTGAGAAGGTCTGAGAGCGGGAGTGTCGTGTGATTGTAAGTTGGAGAAATGAAAAAATGTGAGGGAAAAATAAGGAAAACTATCAAAAGGGTCGGAAATGTCTTTCCCTTTTGCTATACCAAAAGGGATAGATTTTAAAACCGTCTCTTTTGCTATAGCATAAAGGACAGATTTTTAAAACCGTCCTTTTTGGTATAACAAAGGGGACGGTTTAAAAATTCGTCTCTTATATTTTTTGGGAAAAAAGCTAAAAATCCAAGTAATGCCAAAGGGACGGATTTTAAAACCGTCCCTTTTTCTATATCAAAAGGGACAATTTTTAAAATCCGTCTCTTTTGATATAGCAAAAGGGACGGTTTTAAATTTCGTCCCTTAAATTAGCCCGGAAAAAATCAACGCTAAAAATTTGTATATACTTTGAGGGACGGTTTTAATTACTGTCATTTTTTATAAATACTAAAAGGGACGGTTTTTAAAAAACCGTCCCTTTTATTACTATCAAAAAGGACGGTAATTAAAACCGTCCCTTTTGGTATAGCATAAGGGACAAAATGACACGGCCGTCCCAAATACCCATGTCCCCAATATTCATTTTTCTTGTAGTGTCACTTTAGAATCTCTCTCTACCTATATATATATGCACAATCAGACTCTCCAACATATCTCATATCAACATATCTATAAACATACTCATTTTTGTTAAATAGTAAAAAAAATATAGTTTTTAACCAAACTCGGTATATGATCTACATAGTGAGGATATCATGTACAAAGATAATCATCAAAAAATTCAGCCCGAAAATGGGTGAGATGAAAAGTGGGTATATATGAGCATTTTTCGGCCGTTCAAAAATTTTTCCATCATCTCATTCACTTTCGAATTGAATTTTTTGAGGATTTTTGTATAGATAATCTTCGTATTATGTGGATCATATATATGAGTTTTGTTATAAAAATATATTTTTTTACTATTTTAAAAAAAAATGGGTATGTTCATAGGCATGTTAAGTGAGATATGTTGGAGAGCCTAAGTGTGTTTATGTGTGTATGTATATATATATATAGGGACAGGTTCAAAAGTGAACCTAAAAGATGAATATTTTAATGAACCTTAACAAAAAAAATACCTTAACCACCCATTAATTTTAATTCATATGTTGTAATTGCTCTGCATCAGTGGTAATGGACATGCGTGTGATACACAGGTGGGTGGTGTAAGGTGTGCGTATTAAAAAATACGCGCGTCACACGCGGATCCGTTACCGCTGGCTCGGACCAATTACAACATAGGAATTAAAATTAATGGGTTGTTAAGGTGTTTTTTGTTAAAATTCATTAAAATGTTCATCTCTTAGGGTCACTTTTGAACATCTCCCTACATATATATATATACTAAATTTGTCCCCGTGGTAAAACCCAGGCATTAATAAAAAAAAATTAAATAAAAATAAATAAAACTCAGCCCATAATTTTTTTTAAAATATATTTAAAAAATAAATAAAAAATTTGCTTTTAGCATGGCATTTCATGCATGCGCATGAAATGAGAAAATGTCATGCATTAAAAAGTGGAGATATTTTTTCAAAAATCATGGCTCCATATTATATATATATATATACAGTCCTGCTCTTGTGTCGACTAGTCCGCATTTTAAGAATGCGGACCGGACATGTGTCACCTGGCGGTGAGCGCAGAAAAGAAAGAGAGTGTGCCTATAATTTAGGCGATAATTTCTAAGCACACCGTTAGGTGACACATGTCCGGTCCGCATTCTTAAAATGCGGATTAGTCCGCACAGGAGCATTATTATTATTATACATATACATACATACATACATACATATATATATATATATATATATATATATATATATATATATATATATAGAGAGAGAGAGAGAGAGAGAGAGAGAGAGAGAGATGTTCGAGTATATACTAAGTATGCATACCAAAAAAATTTAAATAGTAAAAACAAAAATGGCTGAATTTTTTTATATGACGTTTAAACATTTCAAAGAATCCATATAAAAAAAATGCAGCTCAAAATAAATTTATTTTGCTATTTACAAAAATTGGTTAAAAGCTGCGAAAGTTTGACAAGTTTTTTAAATGAGCAAAAAAGTTATTTTGAGCTGATTTATTTTATGTGAATCTCTTTAAATGTTTAAATACCACACAAAAAACTCAACTCAAAAATAAATTTTTTAATACTTAAAAAAGTTATCAGCGTTCATGGTATATATATGCGGTATGCATGATAGCGTCTATCTCTCTCTCTCTCCCTCACACACACACAGATAGAGAGAAGCAAAAAATGAAGTTGGCTATTTGTTTCAATAGAGAATTAAGGTCAAGGTCATGTTCCTTAGGACAGTGATTTTCAGGTTTATAAATCTAGTTCATGTGGTACAATAACATTTATTTGTGTGGTTCCTTTAGAGTTAGGAGTACACAAATAGGTAATTTTATTTGTTTTAGTTAAATGGGTATTTATACCCTTACTCATACTCATTTAAAAATCATTCTAAAAATAAACACATAACCCCACCTCCACCCCACCCACCGGAATCCTCGTCGGAACGCCAATATCCTTGTCGGAGACCGCTAGACTCTCTCCTCGTTTCTCTCTCTCTCTTCGTCTATTTCTTTCATTTTTTTGGTCCGCGTCAGCGGCACCATTGCCAGCGCTGGAGAAGAAGGTTTTTCCCCGTAAAAAATAGAGTTTTCGCCGAAAAAATGGAGGTTTTAGTAAAATAAAAATTTACTGGTTTCAATTTTTTGTCAAAAAATAACAAAATATGGGTGTTGTTGAATAGCTCTCGATGAGTAAATTTCAAATATATAAATTTTATGAATTTTGAATTTGTAGATTTGAAGCTATGAACTTTTAAAAATTTGATGATTTTTTTTTGTATGAGTTGTCAAATGATATATTGATCATTTTTCATTGTCTTTTTAGTACAAGTCATAAATTTATAAAATTATACGGTGTATCTTATTTTTATACCATTTGAGTTGGATTGGACATTTTTTCCAAAACCCACTTGTTTCAAACCTCGATTTCATGCTTTTCCAAAATCATCCCAAACACTGCTGAGTTGGGTATAGTCCTGATCTGCCTACCCCTGAGTCCACCGTAGTATTACTACGGTAGTAAAGTTTCCCTTAGACGACCCTCACTATGAATCGAGAGTACGCCAATTTTTCAATGCAACACTGCTGGTGTCAAAATAACAGTGTGTGATTCGTCAAACAGTGTAGATAATTACATTATAGATCCTTTTTTACCAATTTTCTCCCGTTGTAAGTTTGACTGGTTGTTGCGGTCTTAGTTGAAGGGAGCTTTCTACAGTGGGAACACTGGAAAAAAAAACGTGCATCTCAGCCAAATAGTTTCAATATCTACGGAGTGAACCTTTTTCATTATGTACAGATTGGCTGTTTATGGGAATAGTTTCATTTTTTTTAAATGTTAATTATATTTTGATCCCTTCATATTTGCACCTATTTTCATTTCATCGCTTGTACTTTCATTTTTTATAATTAACCCCTCAAAACATATCATTTTACCCATGATCATAATAGTGTTAATTTTCTAGATAAAAAATTGATCATCTGCACAAGCGATTGAACAAAAGTACCCTCATGCAATGTATATGACTAATTTTTCATCCAAAAATTTAACACCGTTAATATCTCAAGATAAAATGACTTACTTTTATAAGTTAAGGAGGGGTAAGTATGTGAGATCAAAGTATAATTAACCCAAAATAAATATATAAATAGTCATATTCACCTTGCCTTCCATAAATTCTCTAAACAAATCCACCTCTATCATGTTTCAAAATGATGCACAATCAATGATTGGTTTGAAAAATGTGCTTTTTCTACATAGTCTTCGCTCGGATTAACCTCCGTCAAATATGAAAAGTTCAATAAAAAAAACAAAGTTTTATGTCATGTTAACCCTCATTAAAGAGGGTTGACAAATTTGAATTCCTTCACAATAGGCAAGTGCTGAAAAATGTGCAAGATCTTCCAAACCGGTCATCGATAGTTTATCGTTTTGGAAAACCCTTTAAAGGAGGTATTTTTTGGTAAAAACATATTGTAGAATGATTATTTTGCCAATAGCCCAAAAAAATTATAACTATGAAATGGATTAACATCTAAAATATCTAACGGTGACAAAATTTATTTGATGATGTTACAAAATTACTGAATCAAGTAATCCAAGCCTAGGTAGTAATGGCATACAAACATAAATTCGTCCAGCCAGTTACTCAGAGACTTAAAACCGCGACAAACATAAAAAAGCAAAAAGAAGCTGAAAAATAACATAACACGTTCCCACTAGGCAGTAGAATTAAATGAACTCCTGCCACACTCCCTACATTGTCAGACGCCCATTCTGAAAGCAGCAACTTTCACTTTAAGTCAAGTCCCTGTTAAATACAAGTCATGTTAAGATAAATACTGAATTGTGATCCAGGTGCCAATAAAAAGGTATATACTATTTTTACTTCAGTCCACTTTATTTGTGCTTATCTAGTCTGGACCCTGAAATTTTACTTAGCATTTGGTCCCCAAAATGCCTTTTCACGGCACATTGTATCTCAAGGTGTCGCAAAATATTAAAAGTGGCCTAAAAAAAATTGTGACAATGTTCAAGAAGTAAAAACAGGAGTAATGTAAGCACAAATCATATATAATAACTATAATCTCTCCTTAAAGGAGAGAGCGACAGATTTCATCTATTTAATGCATACTCATTATAAAATATGTATACGTCATTAATTAGATATATTTATACATCACATTTAATAATTTACATGAAACTTATTAAATATGAGTTTTTTCCGAGCGACACATTTCATCTATTTAATGCATACTCATTATAAAATATGTATACGTCATTAATTAGATATATTTATACATCACATTTAATAATTTACATGAAACTTATTAAATATGAGTTTTTTCCGCATATCTTTTATCCATTTCCATAGAGTATGTCTTTTAGTTCGTCTTCGACATCATTGCACTTTACAAGTGTTACAAATGGTCACACAAGTGTTACAAATCACTTTATACAATATTGTGAAACCTAATTTTAGAGTGAGAAAATACAATAGTGATTTTTTTATATATTTCTTTTATCTAGTAACAATAAAAAGATTACAAAATGACATCACATAAATGAAGATATTTATTTAGCTATCTTAAAAATGTGTGATAGCGGTTTAGATGAGCATTATATGTTATACAACACCCGCGCATCGCACGGGTTGAAAAACTAGTAATGACAAAAAATACTGAACATAATGACTAGTCCCTAAGACCTAGAAATTGACTATAAGGACCCCCGAAAAACAAATTTATCAATGAGTCCACATGACAATGTATTTACCTACTTTCTTCTAAATGTCTACATCTCTACAATCAAAATGTACTTGTATAGGGTTTTTTTTAATTAAGAAGGAAAAAAGTAACTTTTGAGGAACATTCTACATTCTTTCTAAATGTATATGTTCCTCCATTGAAAATTTAACTACACAGTTTTACAACACCCCAAAATTTAAAAGAAAAAAAAAGTTGCTACTAATTTAAGGGAAACGGGGTAACAAGACCCCTGGCTCTTCAAAAATTGATGATAAGGAAGCGCAAGAAACATATTTGTTAATATGACCACATAAAAATTATATATACATGCTTTCTTCCAAATATCTCCATCTCTAAACATATTAAGCTATACTTTTTTCCGGCTTATTTTTGTACATTTTGGAGCTTTTGACACATTCCAACGAGGACATGTCTGCAACTGCTGTAAATACTGGATCACAGTGACCTAACCAATCGATCATGTTCTCTTTTATTCAAGGTTCTAAAAAACGCGGGGCGTGATCGAGGCGTGGAGGTCAAGCCTTAAACCTGATATGTGTGCGGAGCATGCATAAACCGACTATCCATACTCATAACAAATATCACATTTGATCTCGTGTTGGTTAAGTAAATGAAACGAGTCTCTGATAAACTGTAGGATCTAAAATCAAATCACATGTTTCGATCGAGCGTTTCAAGTTCAGGTTCAGGCACGTGGGTGTAAAAGTTGGACAACAGCATTCTAGTATCCTAAGAAGATCCAATGTATACTTGCGCTGAGATAAAGAGATCCCGCGTCGAGTTAGTTATTAAACATTTTACCCCATTTTAACTTTTCAAATACTAAAAAACTACGCACCCCTCCCCACGTGTCCAAAAAGTGTCTCCTGGCGTATCCTAATGTGTCCCCAAACTTGTCCTAATGTGTAAACATAAAAATATTAGGATACTCGCGCGTCCCGTGTCCGAGCGTGTTGCATCCGACACGTCTCAAATAGGATACTCTTTCTTCGGGAGAGTGCCCATGCTTCATAGGTCGAACATGTGTCAAAGGGTTTGTGACCTCTAAATGAGAAAGAGAAGTCCGAACTTATGATAAACAGCCCCTACGGCAAATCGCAACCCCTATTCTAGCTAGATAGGGGTGCAATTTTTTGAAAACAAGCCCCAAGGCAAACTACGAATTTTACACCAGAGAAGGTACGTACGATGCTCTGAAATCAAACCCTAGAATAGATTCACCTAGGTGGGAAGAGGAGGTTGGTAGTGAATCGGGGCCGAAAAGGTGAGAGGAGAGGTGGGGAAGAGTTGACACAGCCTAGGGTAGGCTCTTGAGGTCAAAGATAGAGAGTTAAGAGAAAGAAATAGATAGATAGATTAAAATAAGAGATTTAGGCTCGGCTCTAATGCCAAGAAGTCTTTTGTGATGGCTTACCAAATTGGGAGCCTAATAATTGTATTTATTCTTGAAACATTGCAATTCTAGAAGGCTCGAGAGACTACAAAGCTAAGGCTACACAATTAAGGCCCAAAACATGGAGGATACAATACAAAAAGAACAATAATAAAAAAACGAAGTGTTTGGCATGGCGCGTATACTCTGGTATTAAACAATCCAGTCCCCAAATATAACTAGAGCCTTACTAGTTCCCTAAAAGAGCAAAATATTAAAGCAATAGAATTTAGTTGAAACCTGCTGGCTTATTCTTCCACATCCATTCCTGAGCAGCCTGACCCCCCTGCAACAGAGGAGCACAACGTAAAAAAAAAAAAAAAAAAAAAAAGCAACCAACGAAAGTCTGAGAAGCAAGCACCTCATACCTGCTGGAAACGTGTGGGATCACTCATTGTACCGGATGCTGCTTGTGGTGGAAATTGTGCAAATCCATGTTCCTGCCATAATAATTAAATTTAAAGTATAAATAGAAAAAATGAAACTAAGCTTGCAAATATGACCTGATAATTAAACCACCACCACCACCCAAACCCAATCTTGAATGACCACCAGTGACCTAAAGAATAATCCCTAGTGAAGAAAAGCCACCCTATCGAGCCAACGGCAAATAACATACAGTGGTCCTCTAGTCTTTTGAGTTTTTGTGCTTTACTAGAATCCTAATCAGTAAATTCATATATTTTTTGAAGCGTAAGGAAAGGAATTGACATTTTGTGATCACACTATAGACATGAGTTATGGAACTTTGAACGTGAATATATCATTTAGAAATCCCCCAAATCACAAAAGCTCTAACCAGACAGCACCTAGAGGAATGCATCCCGTTGCATAGCATTTAAAACGCTAAATGCAAGAGCAAGACTGTAGAGCATTTTCACTATAGACAGCAGAGTTCATGATGGAGACTGTGATATCGGATTGAAGACATGCACAGAAACATGGAGAAAAATATAATTAAATTCAACTCATTTTATTTTTACTCATTTTCCTTGGCACGGACACTTCTCCAAAAGTGACGTACCCGTGTAGGACACCGGGACACGCCTATAAATTAAAGGCCAATTGCAGGAGATAAGCACCTTATTATTGATGATTGATATTAAACATTATTTTTTGAATTATTAGAGTTTAGTGAGCTTAAGTTCCTTTGCCTATTCGTTCTTAGTGCTACACTAGTTAAACAGACATGGTGAATGGCGAACATTTTTCAACATGGACATAAACACTCACCCGTATACTAACCTAAATAAAGAGTCCAACTGAGATAAATTATACCTGAAGATTTGGGTGAGCTGAAACACCATGAGCCTGATACTGCAATATTATTATAATAGATAAGCAAATAAACAGCTAAAACTATCAAGCTTGACAAAGGTATGTAATAAACACTGACCTGCGAAGATCTAGAAGTTTGATTCAACTGTTGTGGGTAGTGGAGCTGTGTTTGAAGTTGATTTTGAAGCTGCAGTTGTGCAGGTACTTGCTGCGTAGGCAAACTTTGAGGGTACAACTGACTTTGAGGCTGTTGAACTGAAGGCTTTTGTTGCTGTGGCTGTGGCTGCTGCTGCAGCTGTTGTTGGGGCTGCTGATGCTGCAACTGTTGTTGGGGCTGCTGATGCTGATGCTGATGCTGCTGCTGTTGGGGCTGCTGATGCTGTTGCTGTTGCGGCTGCTGATGTTGTTGCGGCTGCGGCTGCTGATGCTGATGCTGCGGCGGCTGCTGATGCTGTTCGAATAAGGTCAACTCCTCTGGCTTTTCCCACTTCAGGTCCATGTCAATAAAAAATTGTCATATAAACAGTTTTAAAGAACTTAAACAAAAATAAATGGGATGGTAAGAAATTTACTTTGCTTTCGCCAGTTGTGCTATTGTAATAGTACTTGTATCCATCAGGGGAGGTGTGTTCGGTCCAATTACATTTCACTGGAGCAACTGCCTGGGTCATTACAGGAACAACTGGAGCAGCAGATGTAGCAGGAGTCACATCTGTCCCCGCTGCTGGGACAACTCCCTGTGGTACCATCCCAGTCCACGGAGACTGTAACAGAAAAAAAAAATTCACATATGACCTCACACTATCTAAAACTGGTTTTTATTTTTATTTATTTATTTTTGTGTGTGAGGGGTAGGGGTGGGGGTGGGGGTGGGGGGGGGGGGGGCGGGGGGGGATGTCACAAGATTCGAGGTTGGTAGGACGAAATGGAAATATATGGACACACGATCTGAAATAAGAAAAAGAAATGAAGCCCAAAATGAGATGAAATCAACCTGTCAGAAGAGTAGAGTTTTTTACGAGTACAAAAAAAATCATGATCAATTGTCCCTTTCAGGGTCTTCAGAACAAATATCTTTAGAACAGTATATACGCCATGTGCATGTACATCTATGAAGCACAGACTCGACACGTAATACGTGTTTCGACACGTGACACGTGATTTTTCCAAAAACTAGGATACGACATGCTAGAATACGTATAATATATAATATATGTTAAAATATATAATATATATTTAAATATATATATATATATATATATATATATATATTAATGAAATAAAACAGGTTTTTTCCATAAAATGGATTATTAGAGCATTCTTAACATGAAATTATGAAAATGGATCATACAAAACAAAATTCAAACACACTTAAACATTAAAAATCATAAATAAGGCAGAATCACCATCACATAAGAAATAAAAATTAAAAAAAAAAAATTCCTTTTAAGTGTCCCAGCGTGTCGGCAACGTGTCCCAACATGTCCCAGCGTGTCCGTGTCGGACTAGTGTCAAAGCTGACTCTTGGCTTTCGAGAGAGTGTCGGTGCTTCATAGATGTACATAATCCAAAAGGTTGGGGCTAAACTGTACAATCAACGTGCAAAATCCAGGGGTGAACAATTGCAAATAAAATCCGGAAATTGATCTTTGAATATCTATTCTATTGCGCTTGATTTTTAAGGGATCATAGGATATTAGATGATAAATTGCCGATTTTAACGAGTCTAGTCAAATGGAGGAAGACGTATTTGGGATTACTGGAGTATTTCAGTGCATTAGGAGGTTGTAGAGGTAGCTCATGTAACTGTTCTAGTTAGCTTGTTTTTTATAGCTGGTGTGTCGGACAAGATAAACTTCCCATATGTCAAAAGTCAACTATATTATTAGATAAATACCATGTCCCAACTCCTGAGGCGACAAACTACATCTAGACATGACACAATTTGTCACGTTATTGAAAAAAATCAGTAGAAAATGCAATTGAATAACATGCAGCAAGCATAACACTAATGATTAGTACAAAGCTCCTACCAAAAATCTGATTTTTTTTCCAGTGCAAATAACTAAATAAAACAGACCCTCTTAAAGTTCAAACTTGAAATACCTGTTGTTTAGCAGCTTGCGAACTCTGATGTGCCGGTAAAGTTTGATTGGATGGTTGCATCGACTGCAGCTGTTGTTGAAGCTGAGAGAAAGCCTGCTGAGAGGACTGGAAGCTTGCCTGTAATGTCTGTGTCTGTTGTGATAGCAACTGAGCTAACTGAGAAGGGGATTGATGTAATTGCTGCTGAGCTGGCAACTGCTGTTGATTTGCCATAGCAGAGAGAGCATGCGAAGGTAAGTTATTATTTAAAGAGGGTCTTGTCATAGCGGATGATAAGTTCTGCTGGAGTTGAGGCTGTGAAACAGGTAACTGTCCACTCAAACCATGCAACTGCTGTAATGGAAACCCCTGGCTATAGGGGTTTTGACCAGTGGGATTAGGTATTTGTGGTTGACCAAATTGCTGTGGTGATTGCACAGAAGTTTGCGTCTGCGAGTAAGATGATGGAATCTGATGTTGTAGCGGCAGAGAAGATGGAAAGTGTTGTTGCGAGTGATTAGGCTTCTGTGATGGTGATATTTGCTGGCCAATGGATGGGACTTGGGGCGAAGACTGATTAGAGGTCTGAAAACAATGCGAAGAAATATGAATAAGAGGCCAAGAGAAATAAAAGCCCGAAGGCAATTTCATCTTTATATATACCTGTTGTGACATAGAAGATGAAGCTGCAAGTCCGGGGAGGGAACCATCTGCAGAGGCACTAGGGCCCCCAAAAGAACCACCCTAAGATATTTGCAATAATAAGGAAATAATCGTGAGCAGAGGTGAAATCAGAAGTAACAAAATAAAAACAAATTCCGTAATCCTATGAATTAGGCTCGGATAAAAAAAATGGGAATTAACATACATCGCACAAATGTTATAAAAGTGAATCAATACCAATCCAATTACAAAGCTAAGAGATTATACCGTTCAAATTCTACTCTTCTTGTGGGCATGGGGGGATGTAATACCCCGTATTTTTGTGGACTATATTTATAATTTATTAAGTAAGGAATAAATTAATAAATGGTACAAATTATTACTTGTGTGGTTCAGTAATATTAAATTTGCATAATTTAGATGATAATTAAATTTTGCATGCGATGTGATTTTTATAACGTGTGTTTAAAATAATTAATTGGTGATATTAATTGTATAATATTGGAATATGTTTACGCGTAAAATAAGTAAGTGAGTAGTTTATTTACGCTGTGAGGTATTACCGTGTGCGTGTGGGGTATTACCGTTTGGATTGAACTCTGGAGTGTCACGGAGGTCCGGATATATCTTTTTAGTAGTTTGAATTGGGCCTATGGGGTAGGTATACATTTAGGCTCATTTGGAGGCCCAAAATTAAGCCTTTTGGTGACCTGCGGGATTAGACTTATTTTAAGGGTGTTAACCCTAATTAGTTGGACACATTACACACAAAACGACTTGAGAAGAGCTTTGGAGAGGAAGAACAGGGGATCAAGAGGAGGATTCATCTTTTCAGGCAAGAAATCTTTTATTTTATCATTGTGTAATCTGTAATTCATTTACGCTTTCATTGTCATAAAATTGTTTGAGGATTTAAAAGCATGTTTACAGATTTAATTTGCTATCTTAATCACGTTTATATTTGGGTTTAATTAGGTTGTGGAATTAACCTATTATTGGAAGTAAAATCTGATTAAAAATTGGGGTTATGTTGAGGCTCATGAATTGATTCGTTTTTGTATATGGTTCTGTATTTAGAAATCATGTTTAGGATTTAATTTAGCTGATAAGTTGAATCTATAGGTTAATTTGTTAATTGGGCATGTAAACTGAACTCACTTTGTGTAAAGGATGAATTAGGGTTTAAACTTGAGGATTGGTAGTTTTAAGCCTTTAATTGACGCTGCAGATCTTATATAGTGGTGAGAATCGTTCAGGATCATAAACTAGTAATTATAAGTGGGTACATCGAAGTTTTAAAGGCCTCAGAAAAGCTTGGATTTCATTAATGGACGAATTGGTTCGATTTTTGATATTCTGGGACGAAGGACTTGATCTCGTCAATCTCGTTCAAACAAGATGTGTAGGTTCGTTCCAACGGGGTTGTTCGAACGATAAATGTATTTTTCGTTCAAACACGGTTTTTGGGCCGTTCGAACGAGGGGTGGATTTTCGCTCGAACGAGAGTGTCTGGTCGTTCGAACGAGTTTATAACGGCAGCGGCATTTGGGGCAGATGGCTTTGGATTTTAATCGCATAATTAATTGTTGTGAGTACCTTAACAGGAGAGTTAAACTAGAGAATAAAGAGATGAGACATTGGTATGGGTTTCAAGTAGAATAAATCTTTTGATACTTGTTACAATCCGGTGATGGGGACTAGGACAATTTGAGTACTCTTAAGAGTACTCGTTATCCTATTCTATTGTATACATGATTCAAAGTCAAGGCAGATACCGCGACGATACGACCGAGTTGACTAGGTATCGGTACCCACCGATCCGATTCCGAGTTACGAGTTGAGTTTTCGATTATTGGTGTGAATCGACCCTATATCGGTAATTTCTCGGTAGTATCGGCTCATGTCGGTGATATTACGGTAGAATCGGCCCATATCGGTGACGTCACGATAGTATCAACCCATATCGGTGATATATCGACCGAGATGGTATAAGTTACTAAGCATCGATCTCTCTATCTCAACTTCTAACTCACTCAGACACGATCGGAGCAATCATTTCCAATTCGGTTCAAGATATATGATGTTTCGTTTTCGTAAATCGGGTTTTTTTGTTTAAATCTTTTATTTCGTATCTCCCATTTAACCTTCTTTTTTACATTTACTTATCATTATTTATCTATCCTTAAAGTGTATGATTATATACATTATATATATCCTTAATTAGTAGTAGGTACTATTATAACCTTTACGAAGAATATATTACGAAATATATATTGATTTAGATAATATTATGCATACTAAATGATGATTCAGAATAAACAATTAGACAATGTTATACATACTAAATGGTGATTTTGCACTTGTCTAATTGAGCCATATTATTATTCCTACTTTCCTGTATTTAAAAAAAAAAAAATTGAGTTCTCTAAATGGTGTATATTTTCAGATCGCCCGAGACCGATACAGATACCGAGTCAAAAATTGAGCGTCCGAGTCATAGACCGATACCCCAACTTTGAACCATGATTGTATAGGTATATTGCAACTAAGGTTTGAGAGTTAATAAACTCATGGATGTAATAAACAATCCGGTGACGGGGATTGGGGTAGTTTTGGGGTACACTTGCAATATTCTACTTGGTTGTATATGTTGATATAGTTTTGAGAGATAGTAAACCCAATTAAGTGACAATCCAGCGCTTGGGATTGGGATGATTTGGGTACTCTTGAGAATATTCGATATCATATATATATATATATATATATATGTGTGGTTTGTTTACATGAACATACCAGTTACTCGTCGTGAATCTATTGGTCAGGGTTTTAGATTCATGTGGTTATGACCATGTACCGCATACCTGGCTATTGACGCAGGAGCCTTTTGGAGCTCAATGTCTAGTGATCACACATTCAGGATAGCCACCCTCTCATGAGGAGAGATGCGGATGGCTTGATCCATCGAGCGATTTTAGCAATGGTGTTATTGTGTGTTAACACATTTAGACCATACATTCAAGATGGTCACTGCTTCGTGATGTGAGACGTTGATGACTTGATCCATCGAGTGGGTTTTGATATGGACTGCTGATGGTGTTACTGCATAGTGATCTCCCCCTTTCTTTTGTGTGTTGTTTTGAAATCCGTTAGGTTAGAGACTCCTACAGGTTTACTGACAGAAGTACGAGAAGGTCCCCCGAAGGTAAATGCTTTCGTGTGGTTGTTAAGAGATTTATACACGTATATATGATATTAGTTCGGTGATAAGACACTGTGACTTGGACCCTATCTCATATTTGTGTATGCTTTATGAGACTTTGTATATCTTATCTTTCGGGTGACATGAGTGAGGGTCCGTATGAGATAGTATTGGTACATACGCTATAGTTCAGTGACGAAAGTGTTTAATTAAAAATGTTAAGGCAAAGTAAAATGTTACGTTATAAGATCATGAGAATCTAAATAAGTAAAGGATTGGATATTGAGTTGTATATCGTACATGAGTAGTTAGTTGCATCCCGTGTTATTAATTCAAAATGTGATAGTACTTATTAGTCTATAGATAAAGACTTTTAGTATAGTTATGCCTTGAGTTGGGACACTCGTATAGTATTTCACTTATGATGAGGGTTGAGATATCTCTTGCATGTGAGTGTAGACGGGATAGCATGTTTATCGTAAATGAGCCGCACGATTATTACTCTTTTGATATTGTAAGTTATTTCTCCAAATAATTGGGAAAAGGCTTTGTTGAGTTGAATTGAGTATATTGTAAGTTATTTCTTGCAACTTTCGGGCTCTGACCCAAAATTTATAAATGTTTTTCCCCCACAAGTATTATTATTGTTATATACAGGATTAGCAGGTTGAGCGATCAGACTTGCAGCATTGAAGATTCAGTTATCATCCTTAGTAGGAGTACATTTTAGTTTTCATTGTATTCAGGAGTTTGATTCAAAGATGGGTATTGTTATATTTCTTTCATTTCAGTTGGAACATTTGTATAAAAGAGATTTCTATATAGTGGATTCAGTCATTGGAGTTTCAATTATTTCAATTCGGTTATTCTTATTGTCGTCCTTCATTGAGTTTATGGTGAATGTTTGTATTTATTGTAATTTTTGTTTATCGTTGATGCTAAGAATGATATAAATTGTTTTAGTGCTCCCTCTATTTCGTGTCCGGCCTGATCAACTGGGCGCAGAAAAATCAGAATCGTTACAAGGGAGTGGGGGGGACGTTCGAATTCTTCAGAAGTAATTAGTTTGATCCATCGACAATTGCTAGCTTAAAAGAGTTGCCCTCTTCCCTTAACCATTTCGGTTGCGCAACTGCTTTTAACTAACTATTGACATCAGATATCCCTAAATAAAGCCTTGCAAGGACTGAAATAACCTAGTTTGCTGGGGAGAAATACTAAAGAAAAACATATACGTACGAAAAGAAGAAGCCAAAGTTGAATAATATAAATTGAGCAGCCTGGTTCAAAATCTTAGCACAAATCACTCTTTACTATTTCAGCATCTAAAAGGCCGTAGATTTAAATTCTTATTTGAATTCAGCTCGATTTTTTCCTAATCCCCATCTGGCATATTCAATCTTCGCAAGCATTGGAAAACTCGGTGTTATAAAAAAAATTCTAGAAGGCCGATTAATCCCCCCACCTAGGAGGAAGAAGGTGACTGACCGCCCCAGTAATTGCAAATCAGGAAAAAAAAAGTCAGTTGATCGCTGATTAAACGTTTGTTACGGGACTGCTATTAATCATATCTGGGCTTTTTATTATATTTAAAAAAAACTAGACTACGTTTTGTAGTTAAGTTGTTAAACGAAGGTAGATAAACAATAACGACAGACGCCCTAAGTCTCGCTCTCTCGAATGAACCATTCTCTCTCACTTGAGTCCATCTCACACTTGAACAAGGAAGGCCTGAGCTCCATCTCTCTCGCGCGTTCATATAGCAGAAGTCTCAAACTCAGTTTGTTCTCTAATTTTCCATTTGTTACTAAATTTGAGTTCATATACCGGGTTTATTTGTGCACATATTGCATTATTTTTATTCTACTAAATGTACTTAAAAGTTTAGATTTAAGGCTTATTAAGATTTATGCATTTTTAGTGCCAGAACTTATTTCTATTTGAATACCATATTACTAGTAGTTGAATAATTTCGTTAGGGAATAGGCATATTTGAAATCTATACATATATATATATATATATATATATATATATATATATATATATATATATATATAATCCTCCTACGTGGCCGATTAATCCCCTCCCAGCTGTCTAGGAGCTAGAAGGCCTTTGGCCGTCCAATGACCACCCAGCGTTTTTAGAACATTGGGAATACTATGCTACAATTACCATGCCAATGTATCAATTTTAATCTACTCCATACTATAGTGTCATTTCCTAAGATCAACCAAGTAATACTACGATTACATAAAATGACCATTTTATTGGAATATTTTATACGGTGCAATTAATTGAAATATTGCTAGAGACATGAAAATTTATACAGTTTCACATACTACAAAGCAAAATGTACAATGTTTTTCAGCTGCTCTGTATGCGTACATGCATTGATAGATATGCATATATATATATATATATATATATATATATAGAGAGAGAGAGAGAGAGAGAGGGTCAGTTATTCTATCCTCACAGTTATAAATTACAAGCTTATAATTTTTCCCCTCAATGAGGTATATTCAAATACCTAGGACTGAAATTTCTTTTACATGTAACCAGCTTTACTTTGAATACACACATGTAACCAGATTTCCCTTCATACACTCAAAGCCAAAGACAAGGTTAAGCACCTTCATAGACCTAAATTCCTTGATATTCCCACCAACTCATTCGATTGAAAGAAACTCGTGTCAAGAATTAGGACAAGCACCCACGATGTCAAGTTCCAAAAAATCTTATATCCCAAACAAATCTTGTGAAAGTGCAATGTAGTACGATGCGCTCAATGTTCTATCCTTCCTAGTCCCTCATTGCAGAAAGTACACCAATGTGGAGAAAAGCAAATCGTTGACTGCAACTCACAAGTGTTGGGGATCCCTGCCTTCCAAATCATTTATATGGGTCAAATTGAGAGAAGGTGGAGGAATCTACTATGAGCTTAAAGAAAATTTTACAAGAAAAGGAACTGAAGGAGTTAGACCAACCAAAGAGAGAGAGGAAATCGAGGAATTCCTTATTGCTAGGATTACTTCTAAAACTTGTGTTCTAAAGTAATTGAAGGGAGAATTCTAAAAAACAAAAACAGCAATGACAGAGTCGGGCAAAGTCAGGCAATAGGCAAACAACAAACACAACTTGAAATCCTCAATCTTTCCAAACCTCGACTCCACGCACACACGGGCGCACAACACCTCACCCAAAAAAATGAGTATGTTTGAAAATAATTCAAGCCGTGACAAGACATTTGGCATGGTACCCATGGACATGAACCCAGTATTTGTTATCCTAATGATGACCCCAAAGCACGTCCTTCTCTAGAAGAAATCTCTATAGCCACTTTCCCAAAGAGACACATTCCTTCTAATGGGAACTTTATGGTGGAACAAAAGAGTCTCCGAAGAAATGAATGATTTAACGTGAATCTACCCCTCAACAACCCCCCCTTTCTTTCACCAATCTAGCCTTCTGAAAAAATTCCATCACTGACTCCCAAAGGTCAAACATCCTGGATCAGCCGATTTTACCTGGCAAGAGCCAAGTACAGACAATTTTACCTGACACGTGGGTTGCGCACTGATATGGGTACATGCATAGTTGATTTAGGCGCACCCAGGTGCAAAGGTATATCTCGAGCCTAGGTGCAAGGCGAGACTTGAAAGCTGGCGCACTTTTTGCAAAAAAATACAAAAAATTGTTTATTCATTTTTTAAGTAATATATTGATGTTATAACATGATGACAACAATGATAAACTTAATGGGATAATTAAGATTCCAAAATATAACAAACATATTAACATGTAAAGCTAAACTTTAACCGACAAATGTAGGTCTTAAAACATATTAACATGGTATTCAGAAGTGGCGTCACCAATTCATTTACTTTTCTGCTATTATTAGCATAAATGTAACCCTTAATTTGAACAACGAAATAAGTGGGAATGAAAAAGAACTCCCCACCACCCCCACGCCACCCACCCACCCAAAAAAATGTATATATACAAAATGGTTTGATTAACATGGTTTGATTTTTTACTTGTGTTGTAAATGTTATTTTTACATAAAGGATGCAAATATTATTTTACAAATGTTTAGAGGATACAAATATTACTTTTACAATAATTACAGTTGTATATTTGTTTGTAAAAGAATAACATTTATGTTTTTTTAAAAATAATAACATATTAAAATATAACATTGGGTACATTATTACAATAAATAATAACAAATAACATTTGGATCATTCGCATTCTTTAAAAAAAAATGGCACATATACAACGCACTAAATTAAACCCACATACACGATGACCAAATAACCCACACACGGCACACTAAATTAAAAAAACAATTAGCATTTCGTAACCCCCCCAAAAAACCACGCTTACCAACACAACACTGGAGAGCATGGTTCAAAGTATCGGCCGAGTTGACTCGGAATCGGAAGGTACCGATACGATACCGAGAGGCGTTTCAAAAAAAAAAACTGAATCGTGTTGTCTCGCCGAGATATCGACCGAGACAATCGATTCCGAGACGCGTCGCCGCGATATCGGCCGAGACAACTAATTCAATTTTTTTACAAACTGTAAAATGTTATAAAAATGATACAAATTGTTAAATGTTATAAAAATGCTATTTTTTTTAGTTCTTATAAAAATGTCACAAAAAAATGTTATAAAACTATAAAAATGTTATTTTTTTTAAATGTTATAAAAATGTTACAAAAAAATGTTAGAAACTATAAAAATGTTATTTTTTTATAAATTTTATAAAAATGTTACAAAAAAATGTTAGAAACTATAAAAATGTTATTTTTTTATAAATTTTAAATGTTATAAAAATGTTGTTTTTTTTAAATGTTATAAAAATGTTACAAAAAAATGTTATAAAACTATGAAAATGTTATTTTTTTTAAATGTTATAAAAGTGTTACAAAAAAATGTTATAAAACTGTTAAATGTTATAAAAATGTTATTTTTTTTAAATGTTATAAAAATGTTAAAAAAAAATGTTATAAAACTATAAAAATATTATTTTTTTAAATGTTACAAAAAATTGTTATAAAACTATAAAAATGTTACAAAAAATTTTATAAAGCTATAAAATGTTATTTTTTTTAAATGTTATAAAAATGTTACAAAAAATGTTATAAACTATAAAAATGTTATTTTTTTAAAAAATATGGTGGGTCTTCAACTGATAGTTCTGGGTATAGAGGTTTTGGATATTATCATCACTGTAGTCAATCAGGAGATCGCCAACCACAATTTCTAAATTATGGATCATCTAGTCAATCATCCCAACCCTCTGAGCAGCAATATGGTTTATATTTCTTTCCTTACCCTACTGAAAGAAATTACCCCTATCCAAATCCGTATGATCGATATCGCAACTAAATAGGGAGATGAAAATGAGGAAACATTGTAATCATTTCTATTTATCTTCCATGTAAAATTTTTATCAAGTTCTATGTGCCATTTGATTGTTTTCAATATTTTAGTATTGGTTTACTATGCAATATTGAATCTGATAACTCTGTCGCGCTTTAGTATAACCAATTATACAATGCAATGCATATTGAATGATGGGTTTGAATGTATCCTATTGGTCCACTTTGTTAATCTTATTTTTTTTTAATTTTCTACATTTTTTCCGGAATTTTTTGCGCTCTCTAAATAGTGTATCTTTGCGTATCCCCCGATACCGCGACCGATACCGAGTTGAAAATCGAGTGTCCGATACCGAGACTTTGAACCATGCTGGAGAGAGAGAGAGAGAGAGAGAGAGAGAGAGATTGATTCTTAGTAACTTGTACCATCTCGGCCGATATATCACCGATATGGATCGATACTATTGTGATATCACCGATATGGGCCGATTCCATCCCGATATCGCCGATATGGGCTGATTTCATCGCGATATCGCCGATATGGACCAATTCTACTGCGATATTGTCGATATGGACCGATTATACCGCTAAATCACCGATACTACTGAGAAATTACCGATACAGGGTCGATTCACATCAATAATTGAAAACTCAACTCGGAATCGGATCGGTGGGCATCGATACCTAGTCAACTCGGTCGTATTGTCGCGGTATCGGCCTTGACTTTGAACCATGATTACATATCCCAACCCATTCGCGAGCTTTATTAACTTTATTTTCAACATCTCAATACCAACCGCGACACTTTTATACATCTTCACTTTTAGACCTGGAAGGTTACCAAAAACTTCTACGCTCCCACTAGAATTGCAAACTTATCCTCATCCACACTCACTTAGAAGATGGTATTGTCTACAAATTGCAAATGAGACACCCCAATGTTTTCCTTTCCAATCTATTCTACAAGCTCAAACTATGCTTTAATCCAAAAATCTTTAAATTACTGTATACTAAAGCGTTGTGAGTTTTCAATATTTGAAACCATTACTTCCCTTCTGTTTTTATAATATACGTTGCACAAAAAACAGAATGATATTATATTCGAGTCAAAAAAATATCAAAAGCTAACTATCAATGAATGTGTGACCTTGACATAAAAAGTACATGTGGAGTCGGTACATCATGGGTACTCTGACGTTGGTAAAAAAGACGGTACTTGTAGAGGCCCCTGGCCCTCTCTTATAAAGAGAATTATTATGGCGAGTTATTATTAATGAGCCTTGAGAGAGATGATTTGAGAGAAAATATGGTTTGATTATTATTATTATTCGTGCGTGTTTATGTGTGTGTCAATTCTGTTGCGTTTCACATCAAATTGGTATCACGTTCGCTACTAATCACCGAGCGTATAAAGTTTTGAAGCCATGGCGAGGGCTTAGAGCAACCAATAGTGCGGTGTGTACTCAACGGCAATAAATATTTTGAATCCAACCAACACAAGAGATAGGGATCGAGACTTAGAAGATTGGGACGAGGAATGGGACACGACCCCCCTCGACTACACAGGGCGGCGCAAGGTCCTCCTGTCACCCGCCGTGGCCTCACCTCCCCCACCATCGACACCAGCAAGCCTTTTCCCCTCCAACCACAACTACCACAGCCCACTGCCCCATACGTCGTCAATTTGGTCCTCCCCATAGCTATAACCCAGACAATTCCCAACTTTGTCCAAACCAAGATTGAAACCAACCCAAACCACAAATCCGACCAACACCCATCTTCGCCAGTCTCCGATGATCTATTTCAGCCCCAAACCATTGTCAGCGAACTCACTTTGTAAAGGCCTTACCTTCCCGAACCCCCTCTGCCCAAATATGGGAACTTCCGGCCTATCTCCGCCCAGATCTGGGCTCAGACTCGACCGCACAAACCCTTGCACAAAACCAGCAGCCATCTCGTGTTTCCGAGCACCGAAGATGATTTCCAGCCACCAGCGGTCGTCGCCCGACCTCCGGCAACTCGGGTGGCTGAGTTAGACAGTGAGATTGTTGGGTTTGATGAGAAAGCAACTAGGGCTTGTAAAGTGGAGGTGAGGTCGGGTGCAGAGTTACTTGGAGTTGCTGGGTTTAGAAGAAGTGGAGTGGCTGGTACGGGTTGTGATGAAGAGAATGAAAAAGCAGCTAGAGTTTTATTTGTTGAGTTGGAGTTTTTAAATGAAAGAGTGGCTTTGAGGCTTTTGAGGACTTTGGGATGCCCATTTGGTCTCTATTTGACTTTGGCTCAATTTTAAATGACAACCCACTTGGGTTGAAATTTAAGGGTCCAAAATTTGATTTTTTTTGGGTGGACAAATTTGGACAACCCACAATTTTTAAAATGCTGCAAAATATTTAATTTGAGCCCCAAAAGTTTCAGAAAATTTATTTTTCACCACCTATAAAAGAAAAATATTTGGTTACCAAATTAAAAACCCGATTTATTCCAAATATATTTAATTGGCACGGGCAGCAACGAATTAATGTGAAAGGCTGGAAGATTCAGAAGATCGTGATATGTACTTGGGCGTGTTCAATTCAACCCTATGGCGCTCGGGGCGAGCTTTTCGAAGAAGGGGAGAATAACGTGAATTGGAATATATCAAAGATATATATTAGTACATGATATTAGTATTATTAGTATTATTTATTTATTACAGATAATTATTCGGATTTATCTTTTAATTAGTTACCTATTTTAATTAGGTTATTTAGTTCCCTTTTTAATTAGGGGACTTGCTCCCCTAAGTTTAGGATTACCTATAAATAAGGCCATTGGCCCTCTCTTGTAATCAGAATTATTATGGAGAATTATTATCAATGAGCTTTGAGATAGATGATTTGAGAGAAAATATGGTTTGACTATTATTATTATTATTATTATTATTATTATTATTCGTGTGTGTTCATGTGTGTATCAATCCCGTTGCGTTTCACATCACTTAAAGCACCAAAAACATAAGACTAACAATTTAAAAGAACGTAGATAAAAATGAGTACCTTGACATCCTAATCATCTAACCATAAGACTAACAATTTGTAAGAAATTTCCAACATAGATATAAATGGATACCTTGACATTCTAATCATCTAACCAAAAATCCGGGAACGAAAAGGAATGCCAAAACATGGATTCCTCCCGAAAATGTATATAAGAATTTTATATCAAGAATATATACAGACATAACAATGATTAGTAAATCATCAACTGTCTTACCGGAGTTGAAGACAAAGCCATATCACCAGACCTAGGAAGCAATTGATTCCCAAAATTATGCATGCCGGAATTAGAAGATGGGCCCATGTTCTGCGGACTCATTGGGTTCCACGGATTAGGAGGAATATTTCCATGCATAGACTCATCAAAATTTGGTGTTGGTCTGCAAGAATTGGTAGTGTGGCAAAAAAAAGGAAAAAAATGTTGAAATATTCAAAGTGGATCAAACAAGGAGCGAGAGAGATACCATAACCCCCTCTCTTCTTCCCCAAAAAAACGAAGAAGGAATATACCTAACTCCTGGTGGTTGGAACCGAGGACCAAAACCAGGACCACCAAATGCAGGACCACCCCTGTATAAGGAACAGAATATATTAAGCCACTACTTCTACATATACAAAAGTCCAGACAATCAATAACGAGTATAAGATACAACGCCTATTATACATTGTCAAATCCTTTGACTCAAACAACTCTTATGAAATTTGCTCATATATAGCGCGATATTTGAACTTATATCAGTAAAAAGATAGAACAAAATCATTCCATGTAACTACTCTCTAAATAGATTTTTCAATAAGGCGGAGTTGAACATTCAAAATTATAAAACATTAAACCAAGTTACCAACTCCATGCACTTTACATTAAGTTTACAAGAGAGCAGTATTCACAGATCCACTTGTTACAAAGACCAAAATACAAAGTAAACTTAAAAGATATTACTATAATAAAGTCATAGGAAAAACCTTGGTTCTCCAGGTCTAGGCCTCTTAGGATCAGCAAACCGAACTGTTAATGGCTGATCACAACCCTAAGATGACAAAGAAAAGGGGGTAAATGTAAATTTTTCGACAAAAGCATCACAAAACGGGACACTATTAAAACAACGAAAATAAGCTTACTCTCATTGTAAATATTCCATTAAGACCATTTATAGCAGCCATCGCCATCTCTCTTTGAGAAAATTTTACAAATCCACATCCTTCAAAATAGCTATAAGATATTAAAACACACAAGTGCTAGTTTCGTACGCATCTAAAACATTCATATATGTTCTCAAGTTACTGGGGCATGAATTTTATCTAAAGCTATTAAAGGACAAACCCGTGCACAAGGTTCCCGCCAATGCGGGGTACTGGGGGCTAGATGTACGCAACCTTATCCCGCATATGGAGAGAGGCTGTTTCCACGACTCGAGCCTGTGACCTCAGGTCACACAATGGAGCAACCTTACCATTGCTCCAGATTCACCCCTTATTTTTAAAATGGGTGCAACACGAGGACTTCCCAAGAGGTCACCCAACCACGCTTAACTGTGGAGTTCTAATGGGATCCGGTGCATTAGTGCTGGTAAGATATTATTAGTTTTAGAGTTACGTTGGAGGCTAAGCCTCCTTTTTGGCTATAAAACTCATTATGTAAACTACTTTCATTTATTAATATTATAAAGAGAGTTTATCTTGTTTTGAGTGCTTTTCTTAGTTGTGGCATTGACAAGGTATGTAAAGGAATAATCAATAAGAAAACAAATATAAGTAGGTTATTATTCTTTGCATGTGATTATTCTAAACAATGTTGTGAAAAAGTTTTAGCTAATTGCAATATTTTCAGAGAAGCCTATAGTTTTCAAACAGAAATATGGCTTTTAGCTCAAAGCAAGAGGTTTGATTCATTCGAGAATAGTGTCAGAATGCTTTCGTCATCAGTGATAGCTTACTGTGGAAGGAGCGCAAAAACGTATATTTGAAAGCATTCAGACAGATCCTACGAAAGTTATCAAGAAAACAGAAAATATAGTGCAGGAGGCAACATACATATGGCACGTAATCATCAGAAACCAAGCCACTTGGACCATTGGTAGGGGATGGAGGATATCAGAAGAAAATAATGGAAAACCAAGGCAGAGAAAGAGAGGGGGAGAATACTACAGGCCAATGATTTTGAAAGCTAAAGCAGAAAAGGGAGGGGATAGAATATAATACAGAACAAATGAAGAAAATAGTAGGAAAGGTTAGAAGTCTTTGTGGTTGCTTCTCTTGATGAGTCCAAGCTTGGATTTGCAGATGTATGCCCTGTAGTGGTTTGGTCATGTGTCTGTTTTGTTTGTGGGCTGCAATGATAGGAGATTTGTTTAGTTTTGTTTGAACGGCCTGGTTGGAGCATTGTTGTGTGCAGGGACCCAGATTGAGCTAGTTGTATTACTTTTGGTGTTAATTAATAAAATCTTACATTTCACCAAACCAAAAATAAGAAAACAAAGTTATCAAAAAAATTATCCACCCTGGTTGCTCCAGCGGTAAGGAGTGGACTAGTTGGGCCAATGGTCTAGAGTTCGAAACTCCACAATGGATACCAGATAGTAAGCGGGGCTAGTGTTAAGGTGGCTCACAGCATTCCCTGTTTAGCTCGCATGGGAGAGTCCAATTGTGGCTCGTTCATATGGAGGTTCCGGGTTATCAAAAAAAAATCAATAAAGATAAAAACATAAAAGCAATACAACAAACCCCGACTCTGCTTCATTTCATCACGCATTAGATAGACATCTTCAACTCGACCATAAGGTGAAAAGATCTGCAAAAATAAGTTAGGGGAACAACATTAAAAACAATATATAAAATTTACATAACAATGAATGCAGATATAAAGTGAAAGAATATACCATTAAAAAAATGACATCAAACTAATGACGATAATCTCTTTTTTTTAACCCCCCCCCCCCCCCCCCTCCATGTGTAAGAAAAATATGGAGAAGAAAAGTCCCAAGAAAACAACTGATGAGGAATTTTATAAGGTTATTATTTATATATTTATATTTTGAATGGATTAGAAAGAAAGAAAAAAATAGGCGATGAAGAAAGAGAAAGAAGATGCACAGTCAAAGCCTAAGTCAAATCATAAATCAATCCTCTAATTAATTAATGGGATTGCATCATTATCTATCTAAGAAATTCTAATTCAATATAAATACACTAATAACCCATTATCGTAACAGGATAAACACTACACAGTCGATATATACTAAAAAAACAAACCTAATTTACTTATAATTACTAAAAAACTAAACTAAACAAACTATATATTTATCACAAAATATAAACATATAAAATAAAACCGAATTTAATTCCTAATCCTATTGAACTTGTTCATTGGATTTGAATCACCAACTCTAGGAAAGAATATCATGAACAAACTAGTTAATCAATCTAAATGGAACATACTTCCTCAACTTCCTTCTCCGTAGCTTGTTTGTTCATTGAACCAACAAACAACTTGTACTCAACTGCACCTAGCATAAAAGGGAATCACGTCAGAAATGGATAATTCAGAATAGATAAGGTTAAAAAAACACTAGTATAATAAAGAAGTTTCCATAAAGCACACTTACTTCCAAGAGAGATCAAGGCACGAAAGAAAATATATAAGAAAAGTCTGACCCATCAAGGGACCATAGTCGCTTACCATACTACTTCTTGAGACCAACCAAAACCCCTCTCAACAGAAGACAACTCAACAAACTCTAAAGATCAGAATATTCCTCATAAATAACTAATCCATACACAGCCACTATTAGAATTCACTCAAGAAGCAATACAGATATTGTGATTGAAAGACAATCCCCTAACCCAAACATTCTTTCAGACTTGAATGTTAGAACCCTCTCTCCCACCTCCAAAGACAATAACCTCTCACCACAACTTGAGAGCAAATCTCCATAGGATAAAAGGAAGACTATACAAAACTTATGGTGCTTCAAATATATGGACCTTATAGCTATCTAATACTAATAGTCAAGTTATCCAAGGCTATGATCAAGTTCTCACCATTATGGCAATACAAATCATTAATGAGGTTCTTCTGGTTACTTCATTCTGAACACCAACCACTGTAAAATGAGATCTCAAACAGGAGCATTTTTCTCTTGGAAATCAATCCAATAAGATAGTCTATATATGGAGGTTTCTACAAGGATTTTTTGCAAAGAGATGATGGCTCAGAAACATATTAAAAATAACTCTAGAGTAATTCATGGACTCAGAAACATGCCAAACCAAAGTTTCAATAATATATATGCTTGATGATGTCTTCCCCAAGCATAGAAAATGTTGTTTACACAAATATCTATACAGAAGGGAAAAGATAATAAGGAAACAGAAAATTACCAACGCGTTCTCGTTCCCCATCAGCATATCTGACTTGGATAGGGCCCACTCCCTAGAAAACAGAGATTAATACATGATCCTGTCAAACACGAATTAGCCAACACAGGTAACTGCATGTTAAAGCAGGTAAAAAAAACTAACCCCAGGCAAAGTGTGCTGGTTGTGTAAAGCTCTTATGGCCCTATCAGCTTCTTCTGGAGTAGCATATTTTATGAAACAACATCCTGCAGAAGTAAAGAGTTTTATTCTGGTTTCATTAAGTTACTTCTACTGTATCCTAGGGATGATACACATGCAGATGGATACACATGCATGTGCCAGTACAGTATGTGTTTAAGGTATGTCGTGTATATAGACGCATAAAATTTGTAAACAGTAGAACCAAAATACACATGCCAACAGTATCATAAACGTTCTACCATCCAGATCAATTAATATAAGAAAGACACATTTATGGGTCATGGAAGTCGAATCATTCCAAACATCAATAAGTCAACAACCATGTCATGGGTAGACTTTTAATCTTGACCCAAGTTGATGTCCTTGTTATTCCATATGTGATGGTTCCAACATAAAAATATGGTGTTCAAAAGCCATCAGAAATCACATAAATAAAATGAAAAGAGAAGGGGAAACTTAAAACATCGTAAAGCAGTGGTATCCACCGTACCTATCAACTTATGGCTAACAGTTGAACTACTCCAAGTATGGACACTCATCACCAAGCATACAAAACAGCATGAATATTTAACCTCATAAGGCTGCCTAATATGGATTCTATATCCAACAACTCATCAAAAGTGAAGAAACTGATGCATGACTTATGGTAAGAACGCAATAAAAACAACAGAAAGCACAAATATCGGTGGCGAGGAGCCACCAAATTGTCGTGGGCACAATAGCTGAACAATTGTCGTGGCCACAAATCTTAATATCAGTAAATACAACGCAGTTAATCTCCTTCCAGTACTAAAACCTCAAAACCTTACACCAAAATGGTGAATCCATGGAAATAGTTAATAGAAACAGTAACATTTAAATCCTTGAACAAGATCCCAATTCAATTCCCCAACAATAAAAATTAACCGCAGACACATGTACAGTGCCGAATTAACTTTTAATTAAACATATATAGACTACCAATTGTACTGCATCATTAGAGCACATGATAAAACCTCCTTAGAGAACATACCAAACAAATAACATGTCTAAGATATCTTACAATAGCACCAGTACGTGACATTAAGCAGTATCCATTATTTCAACAAAATCCTAACAGCCCATCCACAATGGGGCCTTGTACTATAAATGCTTCATCGTATTTCTCGTCTGCATACCATCAAGGTCAAGGTACAGCTTAAAATGAACGCGTGTATCCCAGTATTAAACAAGGATAACGGTAAAAAACCATTGCAGCATTCACAGAGGAAACAAAGGCAGATTCATCACCACTCTACCAAGCATATAAAAAATTCAATAAGTCGTTCTGGGAATATACATCAAGTCCCCATGCCAACCACAACATTATACATCCAAATAGTGACCACTTTCACAGCAAAGCTGCCAACTATCATCTTCCACAACCAAATCTGCTATACTTTTAATGTCAATCTTCCACTCAACCAAGATATACAATACACAAAGATTTATCGAAATGCAAGTGGATTGGATGGATTCCACTCCCGCACAATAAGGAGTGATTGAAATCATCTGGACAATGAACAGGGGCAACATATGGTATAGAACCTAGTGATTTCATTCACTACTAGAAAACCTAATAAATTTTCGGCAATGCATCACAGTCAAAATCTAGCGGGCATACATACATCCAATTGGAATAAAAATAACAAACCTTTACAGCATATAAATTATGCATCACCATTGACAAAACTAGAGATAGCTGCCATGAAACAAACACGTAACACTACAAGTACAATAAAATTCAAGATGTAAGACTATGAACCCCTTTAAGGGGGCGGACATTGAGGCAATGAATATTAGCGGCCATTACTTTGTGAAAGAAAGAAAATTGGTAGAGAACGATATCTGCAAAGTGCATCTGATAATATGAATTATTATGGTCAAAATACCATAATTTTGACCCTGAGGATTTGTGTATTATGAGACAAACATTTCAAAATTATCTGTATTCAATCTTCTTGGTCAACCTCCAAATTAAACATAAGAAACAAATGTAATGGAGTGTCTGCAGCTCAGCACAACTGAATTTTTGAGCTTCTATAGCAACACCATCTCCTTAAATTGTGATTTTCCGCAGACCATACAACTTGTATTAACACCTAAACTTCACAGACCTTCAATGCTCAACCAAAATAATTACTATTACATACAACTGCTCAGCTGAATACTCAACCGTACACCACCCCTCTCTTGCAGAATGATAAGTGAATAATATATATCCAGTCACAATTCATAATGCCGCTGTACCATTACATAAATGTGTGGTTCTGCCATCGACACAATCCTACCATCATCAAACCCCTAAAGCCATCATGCCACCAAAACTATCAGGAATATGCAGAGTTTTAGTACATATATCGAGCACATAAATTTCACTTGGCAAGTTGAAGCACATCAACAATAATTTAACCTCCACACACTGAAACCTACAAGGTAAGAACCATGATAGATGAAACCACAAATGGAGGTCCCTTTTATATACACACACGACCACAAGAACAAGAATGAAATGGGGAAAAGATAATCGAGAAAGTATCTATCATGTCCAATATCGAACAAAATAAATTATTGTCTCCAATTCACCAACCGAATTATCATTATCAACACTCGCATTGAATAAGCTTTAAGAAAAGAATGCAGCTATTTTAATAAATTAACCATAAGCATCAAAGCAAGCTCTCGCACCTTCAGTAGTATATCGAAAAACAGTATGACACAAACACATGAACCAAAAGTAAGCAAACATCACATCAATCACAAGCAGATCCGACAGAAAATCAAATGAAACAAGCACATGGTTGAAAAGCCACACAGTCATTGGAAGATTACATCCTCGATTCCTCGTCTAATGAGTTCATAATAAAATCAAACATAATTACATTTAATAACATCATGGCAAAGCCCACGGAAGCAACCAAAATATTTGTAAAAGTTAAAAGGTATCCACCACAATACATAATAACTTCTCCCATTTAGTGAATTAGAAGGAACATAATTTAGAATGAATCCCATTACGTTTCAATGGCCCAATAAAGAATGAACCACAGGTAACTCCACATCCAAAAATAAGGAATTCAGATAAGTGGCAGCCAAGCTTACAAAAAGCTACCGGCCTACTGCTTACTTTCTTACTTTCTTAAAACAAATGAATTGGCACACAAGAATAATAATTAAAATGCACATATCTCCACAATATCATGTACATGCCATATAGGATTAAACACATCTCACAACACCTTATACAGCACATAATGCCCAACCATCGTCAACTTGGAAGGGGGAAAACATAAAAAGGACAACCGCCCTGAGACCACTCGCCAATATAAGACTAGCTGCAACGGCATTCAAATATAGATTAATTAATTCCAACAACTTGCTTAAATTTGAAGAGGGTAATAACGACAAATTGCAAGGTGGAACTATTCATCTTATCAACAAGAGATCCATAACATCAAAAAGTAGCTTTTGAAGGAATAGACAAAGTCTAAACTCATTAAAGCCAACCCAACCAACCATCACTGAATAATAATCCAACTTGGGACCCATCTCAATTTTGCCAAGATTATAGCTGGTATATGAGACAAAAAGGCATTCAAGATGAAGAATTCCATGATGATCATAATAAGAACCCATAAAATTCTTCCATATTACATTGTTTTTTATACACATTCACTACCAATAACCCCTGTACTGATATGTCACTTGTCGTACAACAATCAAACTTCCATACATCTTGCCATAAAATACCTATTTATGTTAATAGGATTACGAATGGCACTGGTGTGGCCCGCACTATTGCAGTTAATTAATAGCAACATCTACAACTTCCAAGTACCCAACTAATTTACATAATTGAACGTTTTATAGATCTATTCTTGAATTTTCTACGTCTACAAGACAAACATAAAAAAAATCAATAACAAGAAGCCCGAAAATTGTTGGGAAAACTAACTGGGATGAAACATAAGCTTACAGTCACTCCCCTCAACCCCTCAAATACCCTGAAAAGAGAGATTGGTACGGTTCACAAATAATTTGTAACTGATCAGATATGATTATACCTTGCTGTTGCCCCGTTCTCTTATCTTTGATCAAAGCAACCTCTACGACACGTCCATGTTCCTCAAACAAAGGGCGGATCTAAAATCAAACATGCAGTATTTTAGCAAAAATGAAATACGGACATTAGTACACTTCAATGTACGGTGATAGACAAATTCTACGGTTCAATTATTAAACAATATGTCCAAATCTAGATCCCCTACGTATGAACATATGAGAGAGAGAGAGAGAGAGAGAGAGAGAGAGAGAGAGAGAGAGAGAGAGAGAGTATATACAACATTTAGGGTGTTTTTTGATTGACAATATGGAAGATTCCCTATTTTCAACTTTTGCTATGTTGATTGCCTAATTTTCCATGGAAATTTAGGGTGTGTTTGAATTGACAATATTTCCCATGAAAAAAAATTCTTTGGTGGGGATGTAAGGAAAATTTTCCTTGGAAATTTTTTCCACCCACTCCAATCAAACACACCCTTAAAACCAATACCATAAATATTATCCACTGTCCTTTGAAGCATCACAAAATGACAAAAGTTGTCATTAAAAATGTAATATATATCAGCAGTTAGCCAAGAAGTTTCCTAAGATAATAGTTTTGGAATAAATAAGCACTAGAAGCAAAAATAGTACTTTGAATGTATAGTTAAATGCCTAAACTTAGAAATAACATAAACTAGACACTGTAAGAGCTTAACAAAGTGACAAACTTACATCATCTTCGGTGGCGGTCTTTGGAACGGAGCCGACAAAAAGTTTGGCAAAACTGCTCCCATCAAAATTATCTAGGAAGAATAAATATCAGTACCTCGCACAAAAATTAATGAAAAGAAGAATGTGAACATGCAACAAGGACAAATTAATCACAAACAAGGCATAAAGTAACCCTGTCTTGGTGCCTATTTAACTGATGTGCACGTGAGGTCTTGAGGGTTTAATTGTAAGATTTCAATTGTACATTTTTATTTCCACGTCTCTTTTAGGTTATTTCCTTATGTTAGTTTTTTAGCTAGAGGGTGATATTTATTCTAGTGTTCTAAAAGGCGCTAGACGAGGGCCTTCGAGGGACTGAGCGGCTAGGGGGGACTAAGCGGTTTTTTATTTAATTAGTTTTTAAATATATATATATATATATATATATATATATATATTACATAAGAAATACTTATTTAAAATGCTTAAGAGTTTTCAAACCAAACATCTCACATAATTTAAACCCAAAGAAGATACCAGAAATTGTTGTCAATATAATAACAAAAGACATTAAACTTTTATTCATAAAAATGCATTTTCCAACCAAACATTTTCCATTATTTTAACACAAACAAAATAATATCTTTTCAACCAGGAAAAAAAAGCACAAATAAAGAATATATAAATGTGATGTAGCAAGGGTTTAATCATCTTCTGGAAATATTAGAGTAAGTGAAGGGTATCTTAGTCATTTAATGTTTTCCTAGTTGTAGTAGGATTACTAGTGGTACAAATAATAAATAGATAATGATGTAATAGAAATCTCATTATTCTTTGGCTTGTTAATACAATTTTCAGATTTATACTTGTATTTTTTTACTCTTCTTTGGATCCAATTGGTGGTTTTTACATTAAATTGATATCAGAGCAAGGTGAGCTCCTTGTGGTGGGTGGGTGTCCTCCCATTGCATCTCCATTAACGGCCCAAGAAGAGAAATCGGAACATCAAGTTTGAAATTAGTTAAACCCTAGAAGAAATCATGATTCACATGATGGTTGAAATCAAAGAACAACTGATTGAAATGAGGAACCAACAAACCCTAATTTTGTCAAAACTACGGTTAAAACAAACAAATCCCCTCAAAAGGAACAAAAAGAAGATGGGAGAGAAGCATAACTCGATACACATACTTTATCGTCGATTTATCTCCGGAAGACTGTTTCTTGCTCCGACAAATTTCAATAAAGGTGAATCAAGTTGGTGATGATCCTAGATAGGGGTGTGCAGAAAAACTGGCCAAACCGACAAAATCGAATCGAACCGCAAAATTTCAGGCCTGGTTTTTTTAAGGGTCAGGTCGGTTCGGTTTGCTCAGGTATAAAACCGAAGGGGTCGGTTCAGTTTTCGATTTTGGAATAAAAAAATCGGTTTTCAACCGAACCAAACCGAATTAATTTTTATATTTTTTAATTTTATATTTCATATTATATTTATATTAGTGTTGGCATATTATATTATATTTTTTAATTTTATATTTATATTAGGTATTAAAAAAATATTTTTTATTAAAATAAATGAAAAAACCGAACCGGCCCTATCAAAAACCGACCCTGTTCGGTTTGGTTCTTCAATCGGTTTCGGTTCGGTTCGGTCCTTCAACTCCAAAAACCGACAAGGTAGGTTCGGCTCAAAAAACCAGGCCAAAACCGAACCGACCGAACCGTGCACACCCCTACTCCTAGGAGACTCGTGTCAGTGATTGGGCTACTTAAAAGGAAGTGGATTGATAACTACGAGTTAATTGTGAGTGGCGCATGTATTTCTTTTACCTGAGTTGTAGCTTGACCCTTGTGTTGAAGACTTGGTTGGTTTGGATATTTATGTTCTCCCACAAATCTGCTATAACCCAATTTTGAAGGGAAAGCTTGGAGATAATAATTTTGGACCCTCCTAAATTTTTGACAAAATTATTTTTGAGACCTCATAATTATTCTCTTCTTCTTGGCTGCATATATTGGAATATGTTTTTAAACACAATTTTGGTTAGAGTTTGTGCTTGGCACACCTGTTTTTAAAAACTGAGTTATAAAAATATTGTGCTAAAAACCCGGGTTTTTTTAAACAGTAAAATGTCGTTTTCAAAAAATTATTTTTTAACTCAAAATCATTAATTCTCCATATCTTCATGCATTTATACATATATATATATATATATATATATATATATATATATATATATATACGTGTATATTTATATTATGAGTACATGTACACAGAATTATGTATATGTATATATTATACTAATATCTATATATTAAATTACATTATCATTACATAAATGATACTTATATATATGCAATGTTATTTTTGAGGTACATAAATACGAGCAGTTGTGAATATTTACGCGATGTTCGGCCTTTGCTGGCTCAATGGGAGGCTCAAGGCCTCCCGGGCAATTACAAAACTAGTAGTAAACATTACAAAACTGGTAGTAAACATTCTTTGGTCCAAGGGCATTGGTTGCTTTCCCAACATTGATTATAGCTCGATACGCTTCTTCAACAACAACTGCAATGGAAGAAATTCACTTAATGCTAATAAGTCATTGTTATTCCCTGTCATCAAGACAGACACATAACTTCAGGACCGTAGAAGACGGTGGGGAGGATGGAGAGACACCTTTAGGTCGATTACATCACAAATCTTGAGTTTGGCTCCTCATATATGCCAAATTTTCAGAAACTTTCTCTCAAGAAAACCTTCAAACATTTGATGCACACTCCCAATTGTTGTAAACTCCACAATGATAACTTTTAAACACCACGTAAAACTCTGAATTCATTGTTTGGTTATCTAGGATATCCATAGTGTTCCTTTATGTTTTTGCTTCTTTGATGTATCTTTGGAGAGGATACCTTGACCTCTATATTAGTTCGCATCAGGTTTATAAAATCCCTTTTATTGTCTGAACATATTATTAGGTTTAGGTCCTACTTATGAACCCTATAAATAAGGCCCTTGCCGACTAATTGTATTCTTCAATATTAATAACTGTTCATTAATTAATTGTGTTCACATAAGAATGAGAGAATAACATAATTTCTAAAATGTTTTTATTATTGTGAGTAATTTCTTATGCATTTACGTCAAAAATAAATAGCCAAAGAGGTTTCAGCAATAATCATTTATATCTATTCGGTTTTTACTTCTCAAAAACAATGTATATGTAGTTAAAGTTTAGCATCACGGATGAGCGCTAAAAAAAAACTTGATTTCTCAATGTAAACATCAAAAATTTGAACTTCTATATTAAAAAAAAATGAATAAAAAACATAAATAGCCTATGAAAACTCTAAGGGCCTGTTGGTTATGTGTTTAAAAACTGTAATATGTTTTTAAACACAATTCTAGTTAGAGTTTGTGTTTGGCACACTTGTTTAAAAACTGAGTTATAATGCTAAAAACCTGTTCTTTTAAAAGCCGTAAAATGTATCAAAAAAAAATTAACTTGGAATCATTAATTCTCCATATATATATATATATATATATATATTATTGGAATACATTGTACTACATACATGATACTTATATATATGCAATGTTATTTTTGAGGTACATAAAGACGAGTAGTTGTGAATATTTACGCCACAAGATGTTCGGCCTTTGCTGGCTCAATGGGAGGCTCACGGCCTCCCGGGCGTTTACAGAATTGGTAGTAAACGTTCTTTAGTCCATGGGCATTAGTTGCTTCCTCAACATTGGTCATAGCTCGAGAGGCCTCCTCGACAGCAGCTGCAATGGAAGAAAATCACTTAATGATAGTAAGCCATCGTTATTCGCTGCCATCAAGACCGCCACTCAACTCCAGGATCGTAGAAGACAGTGGAGAGTGGGGAGTTAAGCAGGGCCTCAAGACGCCTCTAGGTCGATTACATCACAAATCTTGAGCTTGGCTCCTCCTCATATATGCCAAACTTTCAGAAAGAAAACCTACAACATTTGATGCACACTCCTTCCAACTCCCAATTGTTGTAAACTCAACAACGATAACGTTTAAACACAACGTAAAATTCTGAATTCATTGTTTGGTGATTTGGGATGCAATAAGATTGAGGATAATTGGGGAGCTCAAGTGCTATTGACGCTTGGGACAGCAAGGGTCGGCTTGCCACCCGAAGTCAAGGATTTCCCCCTTTCCTACAAAATGACCCAACTTTGGCATGGAAACCTATTATGTCAATCCCTTGGAGTTGGCCTCGTTAATTCCAAGCCTTATTTTGCTCTTAAAATGTACCATTGTTAACTCCATTGAGTTATTTTGATTATGAAGACAAAGTGGCAAGTTTACTATATGTACTAGGAAGTGGTAAAAGAAAACATTGAAACCTACTAAATTAGGAGGGTTGTTATGTTACAAGATAAGAGTCTAATGATTAATGAATTATGTACCAGGAGATCCTCCGCGGGAAGAGAATGGAAACCCTCGTTTCTGTCCAGATAAAGGCATCTGTTGTTGATCTGAATTGAATCCCATTCCCATTGGTCGAAATCCAGCGCCACCGCCAGGAGGAAAACGAGGTGGACTGTCGAAAGGACGGTGGTCGCGGCCACCGGAAAATCCGCCGCGATTGAAATTGTTGGGGCTACGGCGGTTGATGGGGCCATCGGAGAAGCGAGGGGGACCTCCTCTCGATTGCCTGTATTGGTGAGATTCTGGGCCGTTGCTAAAGCGGTCCCCTCTGGGTCTGTCCATCTATTGCGAACCCTAGAAATTTTGGAAGACGTAGAGCTGGAAGGTTAGTTCCAGTGTGTTTACAGCAATTGTCCAATTAAGAGAGAACCTCAAAGACAAGTGATAAGTCGCGACTCGAGAGCAGTCGGTAATTTTCGCCAACGCGCAACTACAACTTTCTTTTCCATAATTTTGCAATTAACACCGCATATTAGGCCGAAAGTTGGAAAATACAAAGGAGCTTTTATTATCTAGTTCTTGGACTAATAATTTTGAACAAAAAAATCACGCTCAACAAATTTTCAAAACCCTAATTCTCTTCGATCAAACCCTAATCGTTGAAGTTCTACATTTTACATTGTAAATCAAATTCTTTCAAACACCACTAACAAGTATGTATACATTATCATATCACCCTTTTGTTCTTGTGTATTTTGTGTTCTCATATGTATAAATTTGTAGACACATGGACCGATGAAATCACATTCTTCTTCTTCGTGATATGAAAAAATATATTTGTTTTCCTCATTTTAATTGCAAAACAGATTTTTTACATGTTAGATATGTGTATTTCATCATTGTACTTTTCCTCCTGTATACATCATTTATCGAGGATTTATCAAGAACTAGAAATATATACATGATTGGAATATGTACATGTACAAGCCATGTTTTACGTGTATTATGTGTATTTTGCGTGTACTTTCAAAAAGTACACGCAAAATACACAGAATACACGCACGTTGAAATTGAATTTCTCAATTCATTATGCGTGTGCTGTTATGTTTTATACGTGTACTCTATAAAATATATATTTCAAATCCATATTTGATCAATCATGTGTAATTTCGATCCGCGTCAGCGGCATTTGAATGATATTCCATGAGTTTGTAAGAAGTATTATTATTTTGTTAATATTTATGAGTGTTTTTGGTCCGCGCCAGCTACATTGAATGATATGTTATTAGTTTGTAATCGGTATTATTGCGTGTTCTTTTTCATTTTTTGCGTGTACTTTGTTGAAAGTACACGCAAAAAATTCGTAAAGTACACGCACATTGAAATTCAATTTGTTCACTCCAATATTCATGTACTAATGTGTATTATGAGTGTTATTTTGTATTGTTGTGTTATTGTTTAGGAATCATACGATCAAGCATGTTCAACTACAAAACTGCTGCTTGCACTTTCGAAGATCTTAACAATACAAAACCTTTCACATTGACAGTCAATAGTACTAATGATGACGAAATTCATTTTCTCCTTCGCATCAATGATAGAGCTAAAAGGTTACTTGGTTTCTACTACTACTATGAAGACATTTACTGCACTTTTGATGTGCAACAGCTTCAAGTAACCGAATCGAAAGCGAATGATTTTGCTAAACGAATTGAGCAATATTGCTTAAGGGGTTTTGATAATGTTGGAGCTTTTAACATTCAACTATTGTATCACTTCTTTACTGAATATGTTAGGAATAGAGAATCTTAATTTTTGACTTGTCGAACAACCTCTGTTAGGTAGTACGCCTTTAGCATATTGAGACTTGTATATTATCGCCTTTAGCATGTATTTTGTTGAGACTTGTATAAATTATTTATGAGGATATTGCATGTACTTTTGTTAAATACACTTGTATTTTATTGTTTTAGTCTATATTTTATTATAATTGGCATGTATTTTATTTTTTGTACATATCATTATAGGTTAGTAATTTAAATTTTACTTATAGATCAATATAATGGGGATGAAGATGAAGGCAAGAAAAAAAATATATTAAAATAGCAGTTCTGATGATAGTTCTTCATCCAGTTCCAGTTCTAGTATGGCATTAAAATCTAAACGTCCTGCAAAGAAGAATGACCAATATCGGTCAAATATTGTTAGCTTTCTCCAAGATTTGCATCAAATTAAAGATAAAATAAGCAATAGCCATATTGAACTTCTTAAGAAGACTCCATTTTGGGAGCTTTTCAATGCCTACTACAGTGAGAAAGTAGTAGAAGTGGACCACAAGGAGACGGATACAAATATTTTATCAATTATCGAACTCTACAATACGGAAATCAAAAGTTTTTGTATGAAGAGTAGGATTCCAATAATGCCAATAGATATAAGTGAAATATTTGCCATACCCCTGGTTGAGGGTTTAAAATCAATAGAACTGAAAAAGCGACCGAATACTGCTCAAAAATCTGGATTACAAGCACGATACTTGGCAAAAATAATAGGAAAGTCAGAAATATTGAATGGTTTGAAGAAATCAGTTGAACTGGAGACATATGAAGGAATTGTTGATTTTGTTAAAATTGTGTGTCTCCACTTCTTGAACACGTTGTTTTTCTCCAACTCAAACTTCACCCTTTGAGAATTTTGGTTGAAATACATCGATAATATTGAGGAAATGAATAAGTATGATTGGGCATCTGCTGTGCATGAGTTTCTCATACATTTATTTGACATATCAGGAAGTTCAAAACCTAGCACAGTTATTGGATGTGTCATTTTTCTACTAGTGAGCAAAAAAATGTCCTAATATTTCAAAATTTACATACTAATACTCACTTGTACTTTGAAAATACACGTGATATTTTCACTTGTATTTTGAAAATACACGTTTATTTTCACGTGTATTTTCAAAATACAAGTGATATTCCTGATATTTCAAAATTTACATATCAATACTTACCTGTACTTTGAAAATATAACCAGTGTACTTTCAAAATACTCTTGTTATATTTTTTGTCAATATTATAAATATACTTTAAAAAGTACACGTGAACTTATATTGACAAAGTACACGTTAAATTTGTAAAAATCACATGTACTTTCAATATACAATTGTAAAATTTGTAAAGTACACGTTTAATTTTGCCTGTATTTTGAACAAATCACTTGTACTTTCCATTATGAATCCCTAGGTAATACAACTATTAAATTGATTTTATTTTTTGTATGATCACAGTATTGGGCATGAGAGAAATTTGAAATTATTTTTCCTGTTAAAGAATTTAAAGAAAATAATCCAAAATTCCTGAAGTGAAAATTGTCGTATTTGAGACAATGGTTTGTGAATAATGACATCACAACAACAACTTTGAAGCATGCTACAAATAAACCAACTTGTAAGGACAGTTTTGTACAAAAGGAATCTCAGTTTGAAGTGCCAAGTTACTCTTTGAACATTTCTACAGAAAGTCCTATATATGTTGATTCATCATCAGAAAAAAGTTGCCGAATATATTAATGACACTGAGTTTTTACATGGTTGGAATATTCTCCTTAAAAACATTGTGACTCCAAAGAAAAAGAAGGAAAAAGATCAACCAAAGGTTAATTTGGAGGAATAAATTGTTGTTTTGAAAAGGGAGTTGTTGGAAAAAAATAACCAACTATCTAAAGCAGCTGAAGACTTTAATGATGCACTTGAGAAGGTGACCTCTTTGGAGCTGGAGAGTGCCATTTTGAATGAACAGTTGCAGGTAGATCGTGATTCACTTTTTGAAGCCCGTAAGGAAATGAAGAAGTTAAAAGTGGAGAATTCCAACCTTTTGAAGGAAAAAGAGTTACTAAATAAGTTGGAGGTAGAAAATACCAAAATAGTTGAGTTAAACAATTCTTTAAAAGAAAAGCTTGATCAAGTCACAATGAGTGACTCATATTTAATTAAAGAATTGGATGAATCGTTGAAAAAACAGGCAGAATCAATACGAATTTTGGAACAAAAAAATAAATATCTGTCTCTGAGCAATTTTTATAAAGTACACGTAGTTTTTCTAAAGTACACGCAGTTTTATTTCATAGTATTTTTAATGCAGTTTTATTTGATATCATAAATAATGTAGAGTACATGCATTATTTGATTAAAAATAATGCATTTTTATTCAAGTATTGCTTATAATGTAACATTTTTTTTGTATAACATGAAAACAATAATAAAATCATTAATGGCGAAATTTCAGAGTTGAAGAAAATGCTTGATGAATCAGCATTGAAAAAAACTGATCAGGTATCTATAAAATACAATAGATATATAGTACACGCTTTACTTTATAAAGTAAACGCAAATTATGTTGAAAGTACACGTGTATATTATAAATTTTATAAATTACACGTATTTTATAATACATGCGTGTATATTATAAAATACATACATGTATTAAAATACAGGCGTGTACTTTATAAAATACACGTAAGAGAAAATGAATCATTGTTTCAAAAAATGCTTACAATACAATATTCCTTGTTAAATATATCAGGCAAACATTAATAAACAACTCATGAACGAAATTTCGAGTTTGAAGATTGAACTAGCCTCAAAGACAGTTCAGGGTACCCCCAAAATATTCAAAACAAAAGGGCCTCTTACTAGAAGACGGAAGAGAAAAAAAAACTGACAGCGAAACCGAAAAGCATGAACCAATTAAGAAACAAAAAGAGTCAAAGCTGAGAAAATGCCGTCTAACAATAGCTCAATAAATGAAAGAAACTCACTTCAAGCTTGAAGCAATCAAAGTATACAAATATCTCGATGAAGCTTCGAAGAAAAAGATTGAAGAGTTTATTCAAAAGGCTGAGCCAAGGTAAAGTTTATTGTTTTATGATTTATCACTTCGCTAATTTATATTTTTTTTGGTGCAAAAGAATAAGGTTATTATTATTATACAATTCTTAATGATTATATAAAATGCAGGGAATTTATTTTCCAAGGGCTGGTTTCGTATGTCCCATGGGAAGATTTTGTTGAAGTCCTCAACAATCAATAAATTTCAAGCCAAGTATGTAATCCAAATATTAGACACCCATTAAATTTTAACATTATTATTTCCTCACCATTTTATATTGTGTGAAACAAATAATACTTGCCTTTAGTGAAGTATTGAGGTTAAAATTGTCAGAGAAAGGACTCTCCTACTTACACACTTTTTCTGATTACTGTTGGGTAAGTACAATTAAACCGAAAGTTTTGAGAAATAAAATTTCAGTTTTTTTATTAACACAATGTCTATAATTTTTATTCAGATAAAAGCTTGTAGCACAAATGAAGTCAATAAGAAGGGGGAGTTATATAAAGATTTATTTGAATACTTAGGCACTTGTAATAATTTGTTCATTGTACTAAGACATAGTGTGAGACATTTCACATTACTTGTGATATACAAAAAAGAAAATAAAGTGGTCCACATGGATTCCCTTCGACCGAACGATAAGGAAAAAAACACAATATTCATCGATGATGCAAAAAAATTGGTTAGTGCCTAAACTTAATTAGTAATGTTACATATACTTATATTATACACGTGTACTCGTATATAATATAATGCGTGTACTTTGTATTAGTTGCACATAATCACCCATCATATTTTAAAATACACGTGAGACGAATCAATACAAATTACGTGTACTTTAATATTATGCGTGTACTTTTAACTCTTTAGGCAAAATACACGCATCATATTTTAAAATACACGTGATATGAAAAAATAAAATATGCGTGTACTTTAATATTATGCGTGTACTTTTAACTCTTTAGGCAGAGTACACGCATCATATTTTAAAATACACGTGATATGAAAAAATAAAATATGCGTCTACGTTAATATAATACGTGTACTTTTCACTCTTTAATCTTCATATACTCTTTTATTTGTATACACTAAATATTTGTCTTCTTAACAGTTTTCTGTCTTCCAAAAAACAGTGTGCCTATTGAAGACTGAAGCAGAAACAATGAAAAACAATGGTATCAAAATTCAGCTAAAGTTTGATGATGGTACACCAAATGAGTTTACATTGTATGATGATCCATTGACAGAGCAAGAAAAAAGGACAGTAGATTTCTTGCTGGAAAGTGATCTCAAATTTGACCTAATAAGAGATTATGAATGCCCTAAATAATATAATGGATAAGAAAAACTTCATTTATAAGAATTACTAATTTGTATCTTTTCAAAAAAAATCATTCACATCATACTAATTTGTATATTTATTTTATTTTAATTTCAGGGTTGACTGTGGGGTGTTCTGCATATACTACATTGAATAAATTAACAGAAACAAGGAAATGCAAAAATTGTTTCAAGACCCTGACATGCTAAAACAAAGAGCATATGTACTCGGAGAAATTCTTCTATCAAAATATTTCGTCCTCCGAAAGGAGAAAAAACTTATATAAATTGTGATTCAAATACAAACCATATTTGTAATTTGTTTTGTGTTATATTGGTTATTGTTTACAATATTTATTACACCAAAATTGTTTATGTTCGCTGAAGCGGACCACAATCCACGTAAGGTTCAGACAAACAATGCACCTGAGTGTTATGAAACAATGTACAAGCATTTTTCACGAAAAATACAAGTGATAATTACTAAGTACACCAATGAATTATTCAAAGTACACGCATTTTGACTAAAGTACACACACTGGTTAATATAATAAATTTTTTATTATATTAATTGAAAACTACTTTAAATATTTATTCAGGACACAATAACCAAAATTAATTTACTAAGCTCAATTACTCACTTCCCAACTACTTCTGGTTAAGAAATAAATAGATTTAACTTTTTTAATAAAAGAGTAATATGTGTTCATTTCTTAACCATTACATCTAGGGTAAAGATAACATAATGACTATTCCAGCAGAAAACTTCCGAGATACTCTTGAGAGAGATGAAAGAAATAAAACAAAAATAAGGCAAATTGAGGAAAATATTTCCTCATATGAAACTGTCTTTTAGCAGTTTCAAACATATATGAGGGAAGGCTATTCTGGACTTCCACCCAATCCCATAGATTTATTTGATGTGGATGAGGACCCACCTCAAACACATGAATACCTCATGTCTTTCTATACACAATAAGTTTCCATGAAAATCACCAAGCTGGAGGAGAAGAAGGCTCTCCATGAAGGCCTTGTAGCTGTCATAGAAGAAGAAATTCGACACTAGTCGAATTTAATTGACTCTCTTCTTAACACCCTAGATGCCTTTGACAAACTTCCCTAATAGAAGCCTTCTTTAGTTTTTTCAGCTTTTGTTATGTGAAAAAATTGTACTTTATTTTTTTGTTTTTAATAAAAAATTTATTTCTTTCATGCATGTATTCTCACTTATGTCATACACCAAATATAGTAAAGTACACGTGAACCCTTATAAAAATGATCACGTGTATTGTAAAAAATTTAAACATTAATATCATTTAATGTAAAAAAATTGGTATGTCAAAATATGATTGCATGTATTATAAATTATAATACACGCAAATTTTTATAAAGCACAAATAAGATATTGTCCCAAACAATTATATAAATGCGTGTACTTTATATATTACACGTGTATTTTATAAAGTACACACGTAGTCTATAAAGTACACGCCTATTGAAATACTTGTATAATAATGCCGATGCCGCGGACCATAATACACATAGGAATTTAAGAATATGAGTGACCCAAGTGTCTTTTATAAAGTACAAGCACATTGTAATGTCCAAAACCATTTTCCAAATAGTACATGCATTTATATACGTCTACTTGATAAAATTACATGCAGAATACATAAAGTACATGTATATTGAATTAGATTTTTGTCATGTCAATATGCGTGTACTTTGCTAAAATATGCGTGTACACTTATATTTAAATGTGTGTACTTTAATTATCAATGCGTGTACTTCATAAAGTACACGCCATCAAGTACACGCATATTATATTTATATTATGCATGTACATCATAAAGTACACGCATATTTCATAAAGTAAATCTAAATTAAATGTCATTAATAAAGTACACGCATATTGAACTGACCAAATCCATTTTTAAATACGTGTACTTTATGTATTATATGTGTACTTCATAATGTACACGCATATTTCATCAAGTATACGCATTGATAAAATTTATTTGAACATCAAAATGCGTGTGTACTATACATAACATGCGTATACAAATGTAAAGTACACGTGAACATCAGGAAAAATGATCACGTATATTTTATGAAAAATATGTGTACAGCTACATAAAAAATAAACTAAAAAATGAGACTTAAAAATAAATTATATTCATTTATGTGAAACAAATGGTTTATTAATTAATTTATTCAATCAAATGGTTAAAATGAATGAATTCAACAATTTTAAAAATATTCAAATGGGTTCCTTACAAGCAGAATGACCCGTTTTACTACACCTCGATCAAGTAACTTCCCTTATTGTGATCTCACCAAAAGACTTTATCCTCTTATTTTTTGGCCTTCCTGTCGATCTCTTAGTCATTGGTGGAAGGACATATGGATTTTCAGGAATAAGAATATTTATGGAAATTAAATCAGGAAGAGGAACTATAGGTATCGAGTATGATTTTCTGTAGAAAGATACCTTATATTACTCCTCAATATAATCATAAATACTAGTCCCTTTCCTCCGCACAACACAAACAACATGAGAACATGGAAAACATCTAATCTGCCAACTCTTACAGGAACAAGTTCTTTCTCCTAAGTCAACTGTTGCTCGCACTTCTGAATGAACTTCAAATACATTTTGACTTGAGTGACTAATAGTCCAATGTCGGCTTTTATTCCAATTTTCATTCAGTAACTTTTGGAAAAAAAAACATAGCTCATTTGTCCAAGTGTCAGACTCAACAAGTTTGTTTGCATTAAAATTCATAATCTTCACTCTCAATTTATCAAGCATATTCATTACTAGTAAATGCCTTTCCTCCAATATCCATGAATTGAATGACTCCGCAACACTAGATGCCATGTCACCATACCGTTTACCAGGAAAATATGCACATGACTAATTATCGAGAGACAAAGTATCAATGAAATCGGCAATAGCATCTCCTCCTTCCTTCTTCAATGCTTCAATATTCTTATGAAATACATCTACTGAGACAGCATATGCACAAGACAAAAAATCTTTAACAATTTTCTTTCGAAATCCAGCACAATTCCCACGGATTTTCTTTTTTATATTCCCTTGTAAATGATGTATACAGTAGGAATGTGCAGACAACGGGAAGACCCTCGAAACAACTTCAAGTAATCCATTGTTTCGATCTGATATAAATGTTATGTTTCGATATTGCTCAACTACTGCACTATGCAAATTGACAAGAAATCACATCTAGTTATCTTCGATTTCAGAATCAACAACAACATATGCAATAAGAAAAAGGCCTGAAATATAAAAATATATCAAAATTAAAATAAATATCATATCCATGTACAACACTTTGTAAATTGATGCTGCTAGCGCAGACCCTAAAACACATGGGAAATATATTATGTATTTAATTTAAATTGTTTGTAAATAACAAGACAAAACATAAAAATGTACCGTACACATGATAAAGATAAAAAGACATGCACGTTTACTTTCCAATCTTTTGCTTGGCTTTATTATTAACAACACTAACATCAACATACACGCATAAAAATGTAAAGTACAGGTGAACTAAACAAAAACATTCAAAGGTACTTTACATTTTTAACGTGTACTTGACTTTATTATTTCTAAATAACAACACCTATCATCAAAGTACACGCATAAAAATGAAAAGTACATGTGAAATTAAGAAAAACATTCACGTGTATTTGACATGTACTATGTGTGTACTTTAGTTTGTATTCAACATAACAACATCATCATATACACGCATAAAAATGAAAAGTACACGTGAAATTAACAAAAACATTCACGTGTACTTGATATGTACAATGTGTGTACTTTACTTAGTATTACACATAACATCGTCATCATCAAAGTACACGAATAGTAATAAAAAGTACACATGAAATTAAGAAAAATATTCACGTGTACTTGACATGTACTATACGTGTACTTTACTTAGTATTACACATAATAAGACGTATCATAAAAATACACGCAGAAAAATAAAAAGTACACGTGAACTAAAACAAAGACATTTAAAGGTATTTTATATTTTTATGCTTGTATTTTGATGACATGGAATGGAACAAATAAAATGTCAACGCAATACAAATAATAAAATATTTACAATTAATTTATCATTGTTCCCATTCCTTGCAGTAGCTGATAGTATTTTTCCACGGTAACGGCTCTTTAAAAATGCACCATCAAGAAATAAAACAGGTCTGCAGTATTGAAATCCATAAATACACCCTCTAAACATTACAAATATTCTCTTGAATTTTTACTCTCATGTTCCACGTCAAGGATGCAATGCGACTCAGGATTATACTGCAATAGAAGGTTACGATAATTATTCATTAATGCATAAGAAACCTTTTCATCACCATGTATATCAACAGCGGCCATCTCTTTCGCATGCCATGCATGTTAATAAGCTATATCAAGATCATAATTCTTCTTTATATCTCTAACTACATCAATTGGTCTCAATAGCGGGTTATCTCTAAGATCATCAACTACCAATGTTGAAACCAACTTGGAGGCTATCATTTTGGCTGACGGACTACGAAAGACACCTCTACATGTATGTTCATTATTCATTGCACGTATGTAAAAGTATCCATTTATTGTAGATAATGAAGCATGGATTCTCCACATGAAATTCTCAGTAGTCTTTTTAGAGCATTCAGCCATAACTCGAGTTTTATCATTCTTCAAATACACATACTTGAACCCAATCTCAACGGCATACTTTCCCAATTTATCCCGAAGTTCCACTACACCTCCTTCAAAACACTGTTGCTCATGACTTATATAAGTCTTCCAATCATTCGAAAGATAGACTTTCGACTTACTTGGCTCCACACCTCCAAGATAAAAGTCATTTTCAATGCAATAATTAAAATTATTTGCAATGCCTGATGATAAAGACTCTAACCTCTGTGTATTTGTATCACCACTGTCAATCCTCTCAGAACTTGTATTACTGCAGTGAACCCCATAAAAAATTAGATTAGATCATTCAATCCGTTCACGACATGTATTACTTGGAAATGGTAATGAATCAATGACATATATCCAAATGAAATTAGCTTTCACGATCAATTGGGACCGCAACATACAACAAACATCGTTGTCACAAACCAATATGAACCGACATTCATCACCAAATGAATACCTCAAAGAAAAACTACCACTTCTCAAATTAGTAAACCTAATACACAACTCATTACATATGAAATCTAATGAGATATCTTCAAATATTTCAATACAAGCCATATTATTCAAATAACAACACCTTGCTATTACACTACTTATCATAATGTCCTGCAGTAAAACAGAGACGAAAAACATTTACTTCAAGGTCCACAATTCTAAAAATGTGTGCAATAATTTAATGCACGAAATATCAAAATATTTATATATAATTAATATAAAATTACAGACACTATTTTAAAACCTATACATGAAGCAATAAAACAGACACATATTTTCAAAAAAATAATAACGTCTACTTTATAAACACCGCGTGTATTTTGAAAACTGATATCGAAGTGGTTATTTCCGCTGGCGCGGACCTATATCAATAAGTGATTCAATACCAAATCAAAATCAAGGACTCTTAAAATTAGAATGAAACATCAATAATATTCATTCAACACATTCAACTAACAATTATAAATATTGATAAATATAACTTATATACGAAGAATCCAAACATAAATGCATAAAAAACACAAAATCAAAACATATACATATAAACATATAAAAAGCTATTCAATCACATAAATGAATATTAAAATGAGTCTCTTGAATCAAAACAAAGGACATACACTTATTGTAATCGATCGAAAATAGAAAAATCAACTGCTGATAAAGATAAACTTACAAATGATAGAGTCAAGTGATACAGGTAGAATCGATTAAGGACACTGTAATCGATTATAAGACAGCCGAAAAAAGCATAAGATTGATGTTATTTTCGATTTCGGAGAATAGTCGTTAGTTGCAGAGAAAACTCCAATAGCCGATTAGGTTTATGATTTTTTTTAAATTGGCAGTATTTATATGTTAGACCTAATCGTTTAAAATTTATTGGGCCTGTTTTTTTCGTCCAAAATTATTAGTCCAAAGACTAGACCGTAAAAACCTAAAATATAAATGATCCTAACGTAAATTTTCTACAACAAATAATTTCAAGATCCATCAATACTTTTCAACATGAGTTACCACTACACTAACACATTTTCATACCCATTTTCTATATCCGCATAATAAGACACGACAATAGAAAATTATATTTTGTGCCCTGTCGAAACCCACAACAATAAAGTATAAGGTCTATAAGTACTGGGTATAAATATGTGTACCAAAGTGGGTACATATACCTTTATCCTTTCAACATATATGTATTTGCTACAAGTTAAAAATTTATTAATTTTCTGTTTTTACTTTTCTTATCAAATATAAAAGTTAAAAAGTAAAAGTAAATATGAAAAATGTATTTATGGAATATATATGTTGATATAAAAAATTATCCACCTACGTGGACCAATCAGAAGTAGACAAGACGTGAACATTCATGAGTTGAAGTTCCTTTGGAGCATCCACCGGCGAATTGGCGAGGAACACCCCAGAGTTGCCTCTTATTTGCTACAGTACAGGAGCTCTATAACTTCTTTTGTTGTTCGACCCACAACTTCAATAGTTATTAATCCCATTAATCTTGAGGAAAATCCAATTCACACCTCCTCTGCTGAAGAATCTGCTGGTGGAGAGCATGATTTTGGAGCCTCCTCATGTTTTCAGTCTCTCGACATTTCTATCATTCCATTATCTCCACTTGTTGCCATGAAAAAGGGGGAAATCCCTAACTTCATCACTGGAGTCTTGTCTCCTCCTACTAAGAAAGTTGTCGTGACAACTAAGAAGCCAAATAAAGTGTCCAAGGCTCATGAGAAAGATAAAGTTCCTCAGGTCGTCATTTATGAGGAAATAAATATTGATGGTCCTCAATTCATAAGGTTGAAGAGAGGCTTTCCTGAAATGCAAGTTAAAAAGAGTTCTACTGTCGACCAGGATTTGGTCAAGAATATTTCACTATTGTTGAAGAATCATCCTCCATTTCTATCCATCCTGGTGTTGTTAGGAAATTGATTAAGACTGGAACCCGTGCTACTGGCAGAGCAGCTCTTGCCCCTCTGTCAATACTGAAGTTGGTAGAGAATTCTTGCCAAAGTTTGCTTATGGTGATCACTTCTTATTTATTGGTCACCTCTTGATACATTTTCCTTTTTCACACTCCTTATAATTTGATGTTGTTTTTTATGCAGCTTTTAGCAAACTTTAATCAGATTCTTGAGAAGGACGAGTAAGTATGTTCTTCTAGTGGAGAAGTTGAAGAGGCCCTTGAGGGTTTGCGGAAGTTTGTTGAGGCTTCAAATAAATTGTTGGAGTCCAAGTAGAAGGCTTGGGATGAGGAGATGCCGAAGGCCATAAATGTAGTCACTCTTGCTGAGGGAAAGTTGGTTACTGTAGAGACCAGTTTGATAGCTGCTCAAGATAAATTGGCTACAGCAGAGGCCAATTTACTGTCTACTGAGAAGAAAGCTGTGTCGATCGAGGAGAAATCAGTTACAAGTGAGGGTCTCCTGAAAGCTATCGATGAGAAAGTTGTTGGTTTATCCTCTGAGTTGGTCGCCGAGAAGGCCAAAAATAAGAAGCTCAAAGAAGACTCGTTCAATAAAGGTTGGGATAAGGTATTTGTGGCAGCCTCTACTCAGATAGAGTTTGTGATAAATAAATCCTTTAGGCATGGTTGGTCAGAGGCACTTAAGGAGGTGGGCACCTCCGCAGAGTCTTAACTATTTTGAGGCATGATCCGGGTTCCCCTCCCAACTTGGAGGAATAATTTAATAATGAGGAAGAATCTGGTGAATCTTCCCTTCAGTCTTCTGACTCTACTTTGAAGACCATTGATGAAGTTACTCCTTTTATCGACTATATTTCTTGAAGCAGTGCCATAGACAAAGAGAAGGTTTAGCTCCTTTTTCTTTTTCTTTTCATGTTTATTTACTATGTAATAGGTCCAGGGTAAGTTATAACACCCTTTTTATTATCAATGAAATCATTTGAAGTTTCCAGCTATATGTTTTGTACTTATCCATTTTTCTGCTCTTCTTGCTTGGCTGAATGAATTCTCGTATTTATGTTATAGTTGCTCAGTAATTATACTTACATATTTATGTTTATAAATTTCAGTTTGATGCTAGGAAGCATGTTATAGTTTTCGCTGAATCCGACCTACTCAGGTGGAGTAAAGACCTTTTGGAAGCTGGATATGTTGATTTATCCGAAGAAGACTTGATTCGCATACTTGATTAAGATATGTCTGAGTAAGATAAATAAGCATATATTCATGTTTATAGTTTGCTGAGCAGGGTTATGGCAAATAACGCTACTTATTACGATATGATTGCAGACTTGCAAGAAGACTGTAATGAAAGCAAAGCTTTATTGCATGCCGACTATAAGGCTAAGTACAAGGCGTTGAGTGAAGGATGGGGTTTTGAGGAGAAGAAAATATGCTTCTGTGTATAGGAGAAAAGAATTCTTGCTAAGGCGTGAAATTGATGAAGCCATGGATATTGCCAAGCTCTTAAAGGAAGGGAATGATAAACTCTGTATGAATTGGATATATTTAAATAATCTTATGTCCGTGGTGCCGATGAAGGTGTCTCTTTTTGGGAGAATGAAAATACCAGGTTGATGGAGGAACTTGAAACTTTGAAGAAATCCAAACCTGGGCAAACTTTAAGACGATAAAGGACTAGCCGACCAACTAGCGATGAGGTTGGGACTCAGAAAACGTTGATCGGCCGAGCTGCCCAGTTGAAAGTAAAGGTTTAAGCTATTGTTGAATTGTCTACATAACTAGAAGCTAAGGATAAATCCATTGCTGACCAGTATTTACAGTTGAAGGTGAAGGATGATGTTTTAAATAAACTTCAACATCGAGTTGAAAGTCTAACCTTTTAATTTCACAAACAACCTAGAGAGGAGTGGATGGAAGGCTCTAATGAAGCTCTGGGCCATGTAGATTATCACCTTGCTCAGACCCATCGTGAAGGCTATAAATGGGGATGGACCAACTGCTTGACTTTATTAAAATATGACCGTAATAGCCAATTGTTGTATTAGAACGAGCCTAGTCTGTTAGATTGTGATGATGTTCCTTTCAAGTTGGACACCTCATGGATCCCTATAGATGTTATTCCTCAATGACTGATCACTAAATACTTGAGAGACTATGGTTTACATGATGTTCATGAGATAGTTCTCCCCCTCATCTGATCAATGTGTCGAGCAACAACGAAGAATGTTTCATATAGCAATGCTTCATGTTGTTGTATTGACCCTTTCTACGAAGGATTGATTGCATAAACTTTGTGCGAAACAGCTCGGTTATCCCTACCATGTACCTGTGATCATAACACCCCGTCGGGGAGAGCGAAGCGGTACTCGATAAAACCAACCAAATCCACAATCAACAAGGTATAGAGAATCTAAATAAATTCCACAATATACAATAAATGAATCCACTAATCTCAATTCTCAAATTAAATACAATAAATGTCTCTCGAAATAATACAACTATCTATCTCGAAATAAAAATAAATCTCCAATGCTCTATACAACAAAAATAAATACAAGTCTTCTCATTTTATACTCTCGAATATTCTTCCCAATATATTCAAGCTAAAAAATCAATCTCCAATTAGTTCATAGCGCCCAAATTCGCGCTAACCTGCCACTAAGAAAAAAATATGGGGAAGTACACAATACGACAGAAAAGATACTCAACAAATATTAGCGGTGAATAAAGCACAACAATACTAGTACGAATATTCAAATCAAAATGCAAATCTCAGAAGCATTTAATCAATATAATTTCTCAATAACACATTAACCGGGTCACCAGGCCTCACCTCTTGGTGGGTGACCAATCTCTGTGTCATTTAAAATCTCATGACAACATGCTCAGAACAAATATAATATCACATGAATCAAAATCAGATTCCAATAATAATTTCCAGATTCCAAATGAATTTAGCAATTCAAATATGAGTTCAATAATCACATAAAATCAAAGAGAATAACTCTCGAGATATAAAAGAACATATTGTGTAAAACCCCATACTTTAAACCATCATAAGAAACCAACATGAATCTGCCCAGAAACTCAAATAAAACCATCAAAATCATCTGACAAGGATCCACAAATCATCTCCAAGCTCCAACATCAAAAGAAACCCAAGAACACCTCTCAAATTAAGGTTGAATATGATAACATGAAGGGGGTATGTGTATTAAAAAAAAGATGAATATATAAAAAGGATACTGCATATTTGTGGCAAAAGATAGTTTCCAAAAGGTCTCCCACAACCTCTTTTTATAAGGCAGAAGAATAGGAATTTGAACCAAAACAAAACTTTTCAAAAACACTTGTTGCGCACGAAATCTGTTGAGGTCGATCGATCGATCCCCTGGAGTCGATCGATCGATTCCACAGGGATTTTGATTATGTCGACTTAAAATAAAACCAAGGGATAATATTTTAAAAATCCATTTTAACTCCGATTGAATCTCTTCTTTAAAAATAATTCTCAATATTTTTTAGCAAGAAAAATAATTAAATCAAAAACTTTATTTTCCTCTATATTTTTTAAATTAATTTAAAATACCCCAAAATTACGCAGGTTATTGCACTTCCCCACTAACAATAGAATTTCGCCCTCAAAATCCGCCGATAGCCTAACTCTCAAAATCAGGCCACTACAACAATCTCCAAAAATAATCTCATTTCCCAAAAATAAATTCCTCACATTTAATCTCGGAACCTAACACGAATATCACCGAAAATACTCTATCTCCAAAGTTTGCTAATCACGCAATGAACCCAAAACCCAAGCCCCGAAGGTTGCCGTATACCTAAGCTCTGATACCATTTTGTAACACCCCGTTCGGGAGAGTGGAGCAGTACTCGATAAAACTAACCAAATCCACAATCAACAAAGTATAGAGGATTTAAATAAATCCCACAATATAAAATAAATGAATCCACTAATCTCAGTTCTCAAATTAAATACAATAAATGTCTCTCGAAATAATACAACTATCTATCTCGAAATAAAAATAAATCGTTAATGCTCTATAAAAAAAAAATACAAGTCTTCTCATTTTGTACTCTCGAATATTCTTCCCAATATATTCAAGCTAAAAAATCAATCTTCAATTAGTCCATAGCGCCCAAATCCGCGCTAACCTGCCACTAAGAAAAAAATATGGGGAAGTACACAATACGACAGGAAAGATGCTCAATAAATATTAGCGGTGAATAAAGCATAGCAATACGAGTATGAATATTCAAATCAAAATGCAAATCTCACAAGCATTTAATCAATACAATTAATCAACAACGCATTAACCGGGTCATCAGGCCTCACCATATCGAGCCCGTACTTTATCAAGTAGCCGAAAATTGGAATCTTAGCGGGGGCCCAACCTTTGTGCCATATTAAAATCTCATGACAACGTGTTTAACACAAATATAATATCACATGAATCAAAATCAGATTCCAATAATAATTTTTAGATTCCAAATGAATTTAGCAATTCAAATATGAGTTCAATAATCACATGAAATCAAAGGGAATAACTTTCAAGAGATTAAAGAGCATATTGTGTAAAGCCCCATACCTTAAACATCATAAGAAACCAACATGAATCTGCTCATAAACTCAGATTAAACCATCAAAATCATTTCACAAGGACCCACAAATCATCTCCAAGCTCCAACATTACCCTCCCCCCCCCCCCCCATAACACCTCCAAAACTAAGGTTGAATATGATAATATAAAGGGGCTATACGTATTAAAAAAAGAGGAATATATGAAAAGGCTACTGCATATTTGTGGCAAAAGATGGTTTAAAAAAGGTTTCCTACGACCTCTTTTTATAAGGCAAGAGAATAGGAATTTGAACCCAAACAAAACTCTTAAAAAACACTTGTTGCGCACAAAACCTGTTGAGGTCGATCAATCGATCTCTTGGGGATTTTAATTCTGCCGACTTAAAATAAAACCAAGTAATAATCTTTTAAAAATCCGTTTTAACTCCGATTTTGAAACCGATTGAAAATCTCGTCTTTAAAAATAATTCTCAACATTTATTTAGCAAGAAAAATAACTAGATCAAAAACTTTATTTTCCTCTATATTTTTTAAATTAATTTAAAATACCCCAAAATCACGCGAGTTGTTACAGTGACGAGCTCTCTTCCTGAGAAGTCTGCTCGACGTGTTCTGATCGTCAGGCGCTGGCCTTGACCTGATTGAGGCTTCATAATAGTTGGTTGGACGTTGAGTGCTCCTAAACGGTCAAAAGGTGGAGCACTACTAAATTTTTCCTGGACGCTTGGCCTTTCAGGATAGAACTAATGTCCATTATAGAACTTCTGAGGATCTAATTGATGAACTGACTCTTGAATGATAAGTTCTATCATGTGATGATCTGGAATAGCTATGTCGGATATGAGAGCTAGCTATGATAAGTTTTGGTTCCTTTAACTTTCATATAATTACAGGTGGCGATGCAGGAGGAGGCAACCGCACTGCCGAGAGAAAATCTTATTTGAATGAGGCTCAGGCCTGATCTTATATCTAGAGAATCAATTTCAACGAAGATGATCAGCCTATGAAAGTCAATAAAGACAAACTGGTAATTGGCTTTTCCAAGAACGAGCTCTCTGGGGTACTCTATCCCCATGATGATCCATTGATCGCCAAATTCAGGATCCAGGATGCCGTCATCACCATGGTTCTGATTGATAATGGGAGGTCGACAAATGTTATATTTTACCCTTACTTTTAGAGTTTGGATTTTAAGCTCAGCCAAATGGAACCTTACCACAGGCCATTAATATGTTTTTCGGGTGAAAAGGTTTACCTTGTTGGGACAGTCAAGCTAAAAGTGTTGTTCGATACCTGGACGACGAGCCACACTGAGTAAATACACTTCTTTGTGATGAATAAAAATGTCCAATCTACCTATAATGTGATCCTAGGCAAGGTATAATTGAAAAAGTTTGAAGATGTACCGTCAACAATCCATCAATGTTTGAAGTTCCCAACTCACTTTGGGGTAAGAGTTGTGAAAGGCAACCAAAAGGTGGCCATGGAGCGTTAATATTCCTCATTCGAATAAGAAGACTTTATTGAATTGAATAAAAATACCACCACTGATTAGGTAGATACAATTGAGCCCATCGGTGGCTCTGAAGTTGAGACTTTAGATCCCCGAGATGAGACAAAATTAGTCAAGGGAGATTGTAGAAACTACTGAAAATATTATCTTTGACGACGACAAGCCAAAGAGGACTACGCAGATCGGCTGAACACCGGATCCAATCCTTAACCAAGAACTGATTATGTTTCCGAGGCAACTGAGAAATGTATTTGCATGGAGCCATGAGGATATGCCTGAGATAGATCCCAATTTCCTATGTCATGAGCTCAATATCAATAAGGGCGCCAAGCCGATCAAGCAAAGGCGCAGGATTTTCAATCCAGAGAAAGATCAAGTTGTTCAGGATGAGGTGGAAAAGCTTCAAAAAGCTCAATTTATTGAAGATGTTAAGTATCTAGTGTGATTGGGAAATGTTGTAATGGTCAAGAAGAAGAATGATAAGTGGAGGATGTGCGTGGATTTCAATAATTTAAATAAATCTTGACCAATATATCATTTTCCTTTACCTAGTTACGATCAATTAGTCGATGCTACGTCGGGAGATGAGCTCTTAAGCTTCATGGAAGCTTACTCTGGGTACAACCGGATTAAAATGAAACCAGAAGATAGGGAAAGCACAACTTTCCTTACCAATCGAGGAACTTATTTCTATAACATAATTCCCTTCGGGCTAAAAAATGCTAGAGCGACCTATCAAAGGTTGGTGAACAAGGTATTTAAAGAACATATAGGCAAAAACATTGAGGTTTATGTGGATGATATGTTAACAAAAAGCAAGAAGGCTTCGGATCATATCAGGGACCTTGGTCAAACTTTTGATCAGCTGGAAAAGCCTCAGATGAAGCTGAATCCGACCAAATGCGTGTTTGGAGTCCAAGAGAGAATGTTCCTTGGATTCATAGTCAATCAAAAGGGAATTAAAACTAATATAGTAAAATTAAAGCTTTGGTATAAATGCAGTTGCCAACTTACAAGAAATATGTACAAAGGATCAGTAGAAGAGTGGTAGGTTTAAACAAATTAGTTTCTTGGGCAATAAATAAATGCTCACCATTCTTCAAGGTATTGAGAAAGAATTTTGAGTGGAATGCGAAATGTGAAGAAGCGTTCCAAAAATTAAAGAAGTACCTAGGGTCTCCACCTTTATTATCTCGATCAGTTTGGGGAGAGAAATTGTACTTATGCCTGGAAGTTTCTGAATCTGCAGTTAGCTCGACCTTGGTTAGATTGGATAATGGTATCCAAAAAATAGTTTACTATACCAACAAAGCATTCAATGAAGCCGAGATTAGGTATCCACGCTTGGAAAAGTTGGCCTTAGCATTCATTGAAGCCTCCAGACGTATGAAGACTTATTTCTAAGCACACACTATAGTAGTGTATACTGATCTACCACTTCGACAAGCGCTCCATGAGCCTGAGAAGTCAGGTAGATTTGATGTACTGGGTAGTAGATCCAAGAGAATATGACATTATCTACGAACTAAGGTCTTCATTGAAAGACCAAGCTTTGGTAAATTTTATTGTTGACTTCACCTATTCAGAAATCCTCGACCAATAAAACTTGCCAATTGAGTAGACTTCTAAATAAGAGTGCTCAACTTAAAAGTAAGTTAAAACTACTGTCGATCAACTCGAATCATCCAGAACTCAGAAAATGGTTCAGAAATACGCTGAGGAGAGCGAGAAAATATTTCATCACGGAATTCTTTGATAATAATATTCCATTGTGGAATTTATACGTTGACGGTTCTTCGTGTGCGACTGAAAGTGGAGTAGGTATAATACTCAGTACTCCTGATAATGTTGATGTTGAATATGCACTTAGGTTTCAGTTCAAAGCATCGAACAATTAGGCTGAGTATGAAGCCTTAATAGTTATACTGGATTTGGCCAATTCATTAGGCACCGAGCAAGTAATGAAATACAGTGATTCACACTTAATGGTCAACCAAGTGCTTCATTTATATAGAGTCAAGGGAGAACTGATGACCATATATTATGCCAAAACCATGAAAGTTATTTTCATGTTTCCAGTCATACAAATGAATATGATCCCCATAATAGCTAATTTGCGAGCAAATGCACTTGCTCGGCTAGCTTCAACAACCAAAATTGAACTCAAACGCACCATTCCAATAGAGATCCCAGATAATTGGAGCATTGACAAGGACTTGATGGTTAATTTCATTACTATAGATTTATGACCTTGTTGGATGGACCCAATCAAAGCTTATATTGAAGATGAAGCCTTGCCACCTAATCCCAAAGAGGCCAAGAAACTTCGATATAAAGCAGCAACATATGTGTTGGAAAAAGGGGTTTTATACAGGAGGGGATTAACGATCTCCTTGCTACGTTGTGTTCATCTAATGGTGTGGAAGATTTGATCAAAGAGGTACACGAAGGTTCCTGTGGATCTCATTTTATTGGGGGATCATTACTTCAAATAATCAACACTCAATGATATTACTGGTCGACTATGAGGCCAGATTGTAAAGCCTTTGCGCAAAAGTGTAATAAGTGCCAGAAGTTATCTACCATTCATAAAGCACCTAATGCTGCTCTAGCACCAATAACTTCACCCTAGCCATTCACTATTTGGGGAATTGACCTAGTCGGCCCACTGCCAACCACCAAATGTAGGTTCAAATATTTGGTTATTATTGTTGATTACTTCACCAAATGGGTGGAGGCAGAATCATTGGTAGACATGCCTTGTGAGGAAGTGTATCAGTTCATTTGGAAGAACATAATATGCAGATATGGGTTACCATATGACTGTATTACGGATCATGGAACTCAATTCGATAACAAAGAGTTTGAAGCATATTGTGTTCAGTCTAAAATCTAGAAACTACATTCTGTACCAGGCCATCCTCAGAGTAATAGTTAAACATAAGTAACAAATAAAACTTTGCTCAACAGATTAAAGAAAAGGCTCGATGTTGCTAAGGGCAACTGGATTAATGAGTTACATTATTTTCTTTGGGTTTACAGAACAACGTTGGGAAGAACAACTATCGAAACACCTTACATGCTTGCATTTGGGACTGAAGCCATGGTTTCAGCCGAGATAGGCTTACCAACACACATGGAGCTGAATTTTGATTCTCTAACTAGTGACTTAATGCGGCGACTAGATCGAGATATATTGGAGGAAGTCCGAGAAGATGCTGCCCTGAGAAACGCTGCATACCAACACAAAACTGCTCGCTTCCATAATAAAATTATCAAGGCGACCAACCTCAAAGCAGGCGATTATGTCCTTAAGAAAGTTATCCAAAAGAATAACAAGCTTGAGGATGGCCCATATCACACTTCAGCAGTCATCCGACAAGAAACTTATCGACTGGAGACTTTGAAGGGGAAGAGTTAAAAAAATCCTGGAATACTGAGCACCTCCTAAAGTATTATCAATGATTCAAGGGATTGCAATAGTTGTATTTCTTTATGTTCAAGATAACTATTAGTCAATTTTTAATAACATTTTGATTACAATACCTTTAATTTTTTCGATTTTTTTTCGGAGCATGGCGGTATACATGCCCCAGAAACACCAAGTACAACTATTTATTGGTCTTCAGATCTTGCCGATCAATAATACATACATACTTAATCCGATTGAACTTATCTGCGGATCAGCAGAACATACTTAATCAGGTTGAACTTATTTGCCGATCAGCAGAACATACTTAATCATGTTGAATTTATCAAATTTCAGATATGCCAACAACTTAATGCACAATTGGTTTTCGTTACATATTTACTTCATGTATGATCTTATATTAATAAGTCATGAACAAGAAGTACTTACAGATCAATTTAAATAGGGATACATTCCTCACATATGGTCGACACTATTAATTTACTTCATGTATAACTTCGTCTTTGACAAGTTAAGAACAAGAAGTCTGTAAAAGTTCGTATGTAACTAAAATAGTTACAAATAAGTTTTACCGAACTAAGTTAAATGCAGAAAGACATGTAAATGTTCCTAGTCATTAGAATACAAACATATATTCCTCATACACTTGGTCACCACTGATAACTAATGCTAAACTTGGATCAATATATATAGGTGCATTAGTAGAATCTATGGTATTATAATCACAACCACTGATAATTAATGCCAAACTTGGATCAATATATCTAAGTCAATTAGTATAATCAATGGTATTACAATCCTAGGTTGACTGATTGAGTAAATATTCAAGAGTTGACAACACATAATTATTGATTTTCATTCATATAAATTGTATTACATTCAAATGAATAACACAAAAACAAACGAGCTATTCAATATGACATTTTCCTTGAGCCTTGGAAGTCGACTGAGCTGGTTCACTCTCTCCATTCCAACAAGAGGGTCATCTAAAGTATAAGGAGAATTAATAAAGTTAGAATCTCTCAGCATTCTCCTGTTGCTACTGCTCGACACATTATTCAGATGAGGGGGATGAACTATCTCATAAAAATCATGTAAACCATAGTCTCCTAGGGATTTAGTGATCAGACATTGAAAAATAATATCAACAGGGATCCATGAGATGTCCAACTTGAAGGGAGGATTATCATAATCTAACAGACCAGTCTCGTTCCAATATCACAGTTAGCTATTACGATCATGTTTTAGTAAAGTCAAGCAGTTGGTATATCCCTATATATAGCCTCCACAATGGGTCTGAGCAAGGTGATCATCTACATGGCCCAAAGCTTCGTTATAGCCTTCCATTCACACCTCTCTGGATTATTTGTGAAATTGCAAGGTTAACCTTTCAACTTGATGTTGAAGTTTCTTTAAAACATCATCCTTTACCTTTGACTGTAAAGACTGGTCAACAATGCTTTATCCTTAGCTTTCACTTTTGTAAATAATTTAGCAGTAGCTTGACCCTTCGCTTGCAACTTGGCAGCTTGGTCGGCCAATGTTTTCTGAGTCCTGGCCTCATTACCAGTTGGTCGGCTAGTCCTTTGCCATCTTGAAGTTTCCCCAGGTTTGGATTTCTTCAAAGTTTAAAGTTCCTCCATTAACATGGCATTTCATTCTCCAACAAAGAAGCACCTTCATCGGCACCACTGATAGAAGATTGTTCTAAGGTATCCAATTCATTACGGAGTTTATTATTCTCTTCATCCAAGAGCTTGACAATATCCCGGTCTTCATCAATTTCATGCCTTAGTAAGAATTCTTTTCTCCTATATACAAACATATTTTTCCAGGTTCTCGACAAAATCCCAGGCTTCACTCAATGCCTTGTACTTGTCCTTATAGTCGATATGTAATAAAGCTTTGTCTTCATTACGATCTTCTTGAAAGTCTTCAATCATATCGTAATAAGCAGCGTTATTATCCACAACCCTGCTTAGCAAACCATAAACATGAATATATGTTTCTTTGGCTTGCTCAGACACATCTGGACCAAGTATACCGATAAATTCTTCTTCGGATAAATCAACATGGCCAGCTTTTAAAAGGTATCTACTCCGCCTGAGTAAGTTAGATTCAACGTAAACTATAGCATGCTTCCTAACATCAAACTAAAATTCGCAAATGTAAGTATTTAAGTATAATTACTAAGCAACTATAACATAAATATGAGAATTCATCCAGCCAAGCAAGAAGAGCAGAAAAAAGGACAAGTACAAAATATATAGCACGAAACTTTAAATGATTTAATTGATAATAAAAAAAGGTGTTATAACTTGTCCTATACCCATTACATATTAAAGAAACATAAAAAGAAAAAGAATAAGGAGTTAAACCTTCTCCTTATCCCGGGCACTGCTTCCAGAAGGTTGGTCGGTAAAAGGGGAAACTTTATCAATGGTCTTCAAAGTAAACCCAACAGGCTGAAAGGAAAATATCCCAAATCCTTCCTCACATCAAATTCTTCCTCCAAGTTAGGAGGAGAATCTGGATCATACCTCGAAAATAGTTCAGACTTTGTTGGGGTGCCCACCTCCTTAAGTGTCTCCGACTAACCATCCTTAAAGGATTTTTTTATCATAAACTCTATCTGAGTAGAGGCTTCCGTAAATTCCTTTTCCCAACCCTTGTTGAATGAATCTTCTTTGAGCTTCTTATTTTTGACCTTCTCAGTAGCCAACTCAGAGGACACACCAATAGCTTTCTCATCCGCACCTTTCAAAAGACCTTCTTGTAATTAATTTTTCCTCGATCGACGTGACCTTCTTCTCAGTAGATAGTAAATTGGCCTCACATGTAGCCAACTTATCTTGAGAAGCTGTCAAACTTATCTCTACAGTAACCAACTTTCCCTCAGTAAGAGTGGCTCTATTTACGACCTTCTGCACTCCTCATCCCAAGCCTTCTGCTTGGACTCTAATAATTGCTTTGAAGACTCAACACGCTTCCTCAAACTCTCAAGGGACTCTTCAACTTCTCCACCAGAAGAACAGACTTGATCATCCTTCTCAAGGATCTGATTAAAGTTTGCTAAAAACTGCATAAAAGTAATATTAAATTATAAGGAGTGTCAAAAAGGAAGAGGTATCAAGAGGTGAATAATAAAGAAGAAGTGATTATTAATGCCAAACTTTGGCAAGCATTCTCTGCCAACTTCAGTCTTAGCAGAAGGGCAAGAGCTGCTCTGCCAGCAGCACGGGTTCCAATCTTAATCAATTTCCTGGCAACGCCCGAATGGATAGAAATGGAGGAGGATTCAACCGCGGTCTAATATTCTTGGATCTTCTCAACCAACTCCTGGTCGACAACATAACTCTTTTTAACTTACTTCTCGGGCAAGCCTCTCTTCAACCTCCTAGATTGAGGAGCATCAGTATTTACTTCCTCATAAATGATAGGCTGAGGAACTTCGTCTTTGTCAGAAGCCTTGAACACTTCCTCTGGCTGTTTAGTTATCACGACGCTTTCTTGGCAGGAGTTAGATAAGGCTTCAGTGTTTAATTCAGGTGTTTTCCTCTTTCCTATGGCATCAAGTGGAGAGGAGGGAATGATAGAAATGTTCAGAGACTCAAAAAATGAAAAGGCTCCTAAATCCTTTTATACACTAGCAGATGCTTCAGCAGAGGAGGTAAGAATTGTCTCTTCCTCAAGATTAATGGGATCAACAAATGTTAAAGTTATGGGTCTAGCAATAAAAGAAGTTATAGAGCTCCTGTACTGTAGTAGTAAGAGGCAGCTGCGGGGTGTTCCTTGTCAATTCGCTGGTGGATGCTCCAAAGGAACTTCAACTCACGAATGTTAACGTCTTCTTCTTTAGGATAATTCTTCTTGCTCTTAATTGTGAAAAATACAGAAACAAGATAAGAAGTGAATGTATTAGCATATCATTAGACAGCTGGTAAACAATGAACATAAGAATACAATTATAGAGATTGGCAACCTATGCCAGGATCCACTTGAGGACACCTGGGCCCATCATACACTTTCCAAGTTTTTAAAGGGGAATGTGCCAATTTTTAACAATGACTCCATAATCAATGTAATCCTTGTTAGAGTTTAACAAATTAACAATTAAGACCCTATTCACAAACCTAGTCTTCAAATAGTATGTATTGTCACTGGTCACCCATTTGTAATAGAACATCAGTTCAGGGATGCCAACATGGGTCCCATAAATTTGATTCAACCTATGATTCCATTTACTACCCTCTAGTTATTGGGGGCTATCTAGATGGGACAATGTCAAAATACTGACAAAATTCTAAATAAAATCTATTGGGGGAAATATGAAGCCACACTCAGCAATGAAGAGAGAGGGAATCCAATGACCCTCAGACAATGAAAACACATCCGTAGGCGGTAAGGGCATCTCTAAATCAACCCAATTAGGGATATTTCGTTCCCTCATAAATTCCTCTAAGGAATCTCCATGTACGATGTAAACCGTGGTTATAAATAAAAAAAGGAAAGCGAAAGAAAAGAGAAGAGAAGAAGAAAGCTTACATAAAAATGAAGACTGAAGCGAATGAAGGATGCAAAGAAAAGCTTAAAAACAGAGAACTTGGGGAAGAAGTAGACTTCGAAAGCTTAAAAGGGTTTGGTAAAGAAAATCCGACAAAAATCTCATATTTTATAGTTTACTTGGGAAATCGTGCAAGAAATGATTACTCTGTATCAACGATTGACATTCCAACGGCTTCACGGTACAAAAGGTGTAAAATACAATTTTCAAATTATTTACAAAAATGTCATTATAAGATCAAAACATAAATTTTTTGTACAAGTCCCACATGTCGGCAAACGCCGACCAACTCTGAAGAAAATATACTTCATCCTTTCATCAATAGCATCAAGAATGAAGTATTGGGGGCTTCTGTTGATACAAAAAATTATCCACCTACGTGGACCAATCAGAAGTAGACAAATGTCTTTTTACGTTGTAGAAATCTCAATCAACATATAGTAGCTCGATAGACATGTTGACCTACATGAAGAATGCAGACCATCAATGCCAATGAAGCGCCACCATACCAAGGGACTTACTACACGTGGTTCACACAACCAACAGTCATATTCATTATGTATGGGTGTAAATGCTTAAATGTATAAAGGCATTCTATTCCTTGTTCTCCAAGTCACTATAAATACATTGTATTCATTTCATCAAATGGGAAGATGAAACGGATTATAGGTTATTCTTTTTAACAAGAGTACCTAGCTTTCTATAATTTATGAAATCAATATCATAACAGTGGACGTAGGCTTTCTTACATAGCTGAACCACTTTATAATCTTGTTTCTCTCTTTTATTATTTCATTATAATTCTATATTTTACTTGTGATTATAAATTTGGATTAAATTCCTTTTTGACATCAACAATATCTATCTCTCTCTCTCTCTCTCTATATATATATATATATATATATATATATATATGAAATATACAAAATATAAAAATTATACACATATATGAAATAAACCAAAAAAATATATGAAATATACGATATATTTAAAAAAAATGTACGAAATATATCAAATATTAAAAATATATATATGAAATATACGAAATATTTAAAAAAATATATGAAGTTATGAAATACATGAAAAATATATGAAATATTTACAAAAATATACGAAATATATAAGTATTTAAAAAATATATATTAAATATAAATAATATATGAAAATATACACAATATATACAGAATATATAAATGTACAAAATATATACATATACGGTATATATTAAATATACGAAATATATGAAATATACATATATACTAAAACATATGAAATATATACATGTACGAAATATATAAATACACTGAAAATATTAAATATACAAAATATATACATATATGAAATATACGGAACACACACACACACACACACACACACACACACACACACATATATATATATATATACACATACTAAAAATATGAAATACGTAAACATACGAAATATATAAATGTACGAAATATATTAAATATACGAAATATATACATATATGAAATATACGCAATCTACATATATACTAAAATATATAAATGTACGAAATATATAAATATACAGAATATATTAAATATACGAAATATATACATGTACGAAATATACACATACACGAAATATACAAATATACTAAAATATAAATACACGAAGCATATACATATATAAATTGTACGAAACATATATGTGAGTGCAAATTAATCACAATTAAAAGACTTCAGAAAGCGATTAAACAATATGTTAATCACACAACACGCAAATATACGTGGTTCGGCAAATTGCTTACATCCACAGAGATATCACTATATTTCTTATTAGTTTCTTTCAAGGTTTTCGAAATTGCATCCCCCTTGGCCCTAGAATGTGGAGTGTATTTATAGTTTTGTAAAACCGTAGTGGTTGACTTAATCAATGACTCCCCTGGCTTGAGATAAGCTCGTGTGATGATTCCCTGAATATCTCATCCAAGATTTTGGGTAACCAACGTGAGCTAATTGTAGTTTTTGACATGTTTGTAATTATCCAGGTGATAAATGATGGCAGTAATCCATGTTATTTAATAAGACGGGTCGGATGAGACCAGTGTGCTATCTGGGCCTAGTCGGTTGGTCTTGAATTAGGCCTAATTTGTATTTAGTGTAACACCCCGTAAATTTAAATGGATTTATTTAAATTAATTTGGATATTCGGGAGAACTAAAATTTTGGAATTTATTAATTTTGAGTAATTTAAAATGTTGAGTTTTTATAATGAAAAGTGGGATTTTAATCGAAATTAAAATCGAAGTCAAAATGAAAAAAAAAATGTTTGTCATGGTTCTGGGCCGTGACTAATGGGCAAACTTTATTTTTAGTTAAATAGAATTAAACTAGGAGAACTGGGCTTTTTCGTCAGGGGCGAATCGATTCGGCTTGTGGCAGAGGCGGCGGGAAGGTTAGGGTTAATAAGACTCATATTGTTAGTCCAACTCTTAAACCCTTTATATATCACACTAATTTATGGATGAACTTTTCAAATTACTTTTTCACAAAGTTTTTCACGAGAGAAAACTTCCAAAATATTTTCCTCTCAACCACAAACTTCAACCTCCAACTTCAAATTTTGGAAGGCTTAATTAGGGTTTAATCAAGATTGTTCAAGAATGACTATTTGCTAATTTTTCGCGAGGAATCCAATCGTCTACACAAATTTTCTTCATCTCAATCTTAGGCATGAATACTTTATTCTCTTCCTTTGGGATTATGCGTCTTAAGTGTTGCCCAAACTATTAATCATATGTTTTTGATAAAATTAATTAGTAACTTAATTAGAGAAAGTGGACACTTAATTTTGGGTCTGTTTTTATAAAACTTTTAAATATTAATAAATCTTTGAAACCCTTGGGTGCGTAGGTAAGATTTGAGTTTTTATGATTTTTGGTACAGGTTCTCATGTAGAATTTTTATGGAATTATTTATATGGTTAATAGTAGTGTTCACACTTATAAAAATCAAATGACTTATAAAAGAGGACGATTATGATGCATGGAATATTATTGCATGTTAATTAATTTATGAAAGAGTATGCGCTTGTGTTCAAATAAGAAATAATATAATTAAATTCAGTTTAACTCAAATAACCCCTAAACATGAAACTAGGTGTGATTGAAACAAGATGAGATCTTGCAATAGTTATTCAAGCACACACAATTGAGGAAAAATCCTCCAAAGGGGCAAAACTATTTATTTCCATTATAATATTGTAACGTACAATTTCGGATTACAATGAAAATAAAAGTGACTAAGAATTGCCCTCAGGTGTCGGATTCTGTAGTCGGCGGCTGGAGATATCCCTTTCCAGTAGGGCAGCAATGAAGAAGAAGAGCGGTATTCTTCACAAGGGTTGAACATCAAAGGATTGTGTTCTAGGGTTACAAACAGATTCACAAATGTACGAGAGGTTGTGTGAATAAAAAAACTAGAGTCTTGGGACTCAACTTGTGAAGACTTAGAGTTTTTGTACTCTGAAAATCGTGTAGAAGTCTCACAGAACCAAATCCCCGTAGTGGGATTAAATAAGAAGTCCTGGGCCTTAAAAATCTGGACACGATCTGTTTGAGTTTATCCAGGGCGGACCGGTCCGGATCTGAGGCGGATCGGTCCGGGTAAGCGAATCGGTTCTTTTTATTTTTGGCTTTATCGGTTCGCTATCGGTCCGGGGTGTACTGGCTTTTCAGCAAGCGGATCGGTCCGGCACAGGGGCGGACCGGTCCGCAGGCAGATTGGTTCTTTTTCTCTGGGCGGACCGGTCTGGCCTGCCAAACTTTTGGTTCCTCCTTTTCTTTGATATTCGGATCCGTTGATGATGATATGAATCTTGAATTTCTTCAATGGTGTAACGGCGTACGACATAACAATTGATAATGGACAAAAATGTCCTTACAAATCTCCCCCTATGTCTATGCCGGTACATTCATAAAAACAAACATCTGAATTATCACTTTACAAAGTGCCTATACAAATCTACCCTTCCATGAACCCAAAAAATGAAAAGGTACAATTGAATAAGACTTCATCGTTTGTTCTTCAACTCTTCAGGAATCTTCGACACTTTTCTCATCAGGGTGTGCAAAAAGTGATCATTAATGAAGTGCCTACACACATGAGACAAAGCAAATACCCAGTGACATATCGAGTTTGAAATGAGATAAATAGAGATACCAATTTATGATGAAAGCATACGTTATCAAATATAAAAAACTCAAAACTCTCCCATAATATGAATATGATAATTAATAAATCTCCCCCTTTTATGATGTCCCCAAATAAACAAATGAGAGAAATAATGCAAACAAGCAATGACGGGGTGTCACAAGGAAATACACAACTTTTTTTTGAATTTTTCAAAAATTTTCAAAAAAAATCACACCATGAATGAACACAAAGCAACCAAGTCGATGATAGCGTTAATAAATGGGTGTGATCAATATTCGATAGGAAGATCAATGCATACAAACATGACATATGTGCACGATGAATATTGGATATTCCTAGCGAATGCTTCCTTTGGTGTAAAAGAATGACAATATAAGACATTGACTTAATTCAAATCAACAAATCAAAGCTCAAAGTGATTTCCACACCAATAACGTCCAAAATGTTTTCATGCTTTTTCAGGACTTTCAAGGAAGTGCAAACCTATTTATATTCTCCAACCAAACTCCCTCATATTTTTATTTTGAATAGAGGCATTTCTAAATTCTCAAACTTTGGATAATTAATGGTGAAACCTAAGTGGCCCATATTTGGCATGAATTGCTTTTTATTGTCTTTAAATTTTTTTCGGGCTCTTTTAACCTCTTTGGACCCCGGATAATAAAATTCCTCCATTTTTTAGGTCCTTTTGAACGGTGGCTTTTGCTTAAAGACGTGATAATTACCTTTTGCAACCCCTCCCCGTTCTTAAACAAACACTCGGTCTCACAAGAAAAATGGTTTTTACATGCAATCCGATCTTGTCAGGTTTTATCGCATATTATTAGTTGTATAGACAGATTGAGATGAAAACACTCAAACCAACATGTGATAGACAAGTGCAATAAGCAAATAAAGCCGTGCATGTGTGCAATAAGGGAGATAGGAGTCAAACATGTAGGAAAATATCACTAATTACATCGCAAAGACTCCATACAATGTAAAGCACATGGATGAAATGATGTAGTGTCTCAAATCTCTATCAAACAGTCACATGAAAAGGTGGAATGAAATTGTGACTTGGCTATCTTAAATGTTCATCCATAAAAGGTGCATAAAAAATACAAAAATCTTTTTGTGCTTTTGTGAAATTTATATACAAAAACAAAAATCTTTTTGGATTTTTCAAAAGAAAAAATAAATAGCTGTACAACAAAGCAATGGTACATATAAAATAGACTAGCAATAGGAAGCATATGATATGAACAAAAAAAACATCATATTCTAGACATAGACCAACCCCTCAGTCAACTGTGCAAATCCCCAAAGACTTCCTAAGACTTTCAAATCTAAGGGCATCTAAAGGTTTCGTGAAAATATTGGCTAACTGACGGTCGGTGGGAACAAAACTCAGGGATACGACTTTCTCCTCAACTAACTGACGTATAAAGTGCTCACGTATCCTGATGTGCTTTGTGCGCGAATGCTGAACTGGATTGCGGGATATGTGTATCGCGCTCGTGTTATCAGAGGAAATGGTCATGGTGTCCTGTGAAATCCCATAATCCTCCAGCATTTGCTTCATCCACAAGAGTTGCGTGCAACAACTCCCGGCGGCTATATACTCAGCCTCCGCAGTGAACAAAGAGATGGAATTTTGCTCCTTGCTTAGCCAGGAGACTAGAGCAGAACCAAAATAGAAACACCCACCAGAAGTGCTCCTACAACCATCTACATCCCCGACCCAATCGGCATCTGAATAGGTGGACAAACGGTCATCAGTATCAAAGGAATACCAAATACCGTATGAGAGAGTCCCACTCACGTATTTAATAATACGTTTTAGAGCAAGTAAATGTGACTCTTTCGGGGACGCCTGATATCGCGCACAGACTCCAACACTAAAGGCTATATCGGGACGACTGGAAGTCAAGTAGAGAAGACTACCTATCATACTCCGATATAAGGTTTGCTCTACGTCCTTGCCTGAAGTGTCCTTACTAAGCTTGGTAGTGGTACTCATAGGTGTACGTGCATGCTTAGCGGCGTCTAAACTAAATTTCTTCACTAGGTCTCTAGTATACATGGATTGGTAGATGAACATCCCATCCTCTAGCTGACGAACCTGGAGACCAAGGAAGAAGGTAAGCTCACCAACCAAGCTCATCTCAAACTCACTTTTCATTTCCTTTTCAAAGTGATGAGCATGTTGAGAGCACGTGGATCCAAAGACTATGTCGTCCACATAGACCTGGGCAACCAAAATTGCACCGTCATCTCTCCTGACGAATAACGTCATATCAAATCCCCCTCTCTTGAAGCCACGGGCTAAGAGATAGGAAGTAAGCCTCTCGTACCAAGCACGGGGTGCTTGCTTCAAACCATACAAGGCTTTTTTCAGATAGTAGACGTGCTCCGGGTGCTGAGGGTCTTCAAACCCTTTTGGTTATTCCACGTAAACCTCCTCCTGTAGAATGCCATTCAGAAAGGCACTCTTGACATCCATCTGATATAACTTGAAGCGCAGATGACATGCGATGGTGAGTAGTAGACGGACGGACTCAAGCCTTGCAACGGGAGCAAATGTCTCCCCAAAGTCTACACCTTCTATCTGTGTGTAGCCTTGAGCGACCAACCTAGCCTTGTTTCGGATTATGGTACCATTTTCATCCATTTTATTCTTAAAAATCCACCGGGTACCAATCACATTAGTCTCACTAGGTCGGGGGATAAGTTCCCAGACATTATTCTTTTTAAACTGAAGCAACTCATCCTGCTTAGAAGATATCCAGTGTTCATCCTTGAGTGCTTCTTTATGATTCTTGGGCTCGACTTTGGACGTGTAGCAAAGATGGCTAACAACGTTCTCTAGCTGAGCACGAGTCTTAACCCCTAAAGTGGGATCGCCAATAATGGCAGACGGGTCATGACTCTTGTGAACCCAAGCGGGTGTGTCCCCTAACACAGGGGTGGGGGCCACAGAGTGTGGATGGGGGACTAGTGGATCACTGTCAGACGAGTCCTCATCCCCACACTGAAGGTTATGATCAATAACCATCAGAGGTTCGTCATCTTGCAGGGTGTTGTTTATTGATTCCATAACCTTAGAGCTCTTCAGGTTAAAAACCCGGTACACTCTGCTATTCGATGAATATCTTAGCAATATTCCCTCATCGCTCCGGGAGTCAAACTTTCCTAATTGCTCTCTATCCCGTAGGATGTAGCATTTACTCCCCAAAACACGAAAATATGCCAGGTTGGGTTTCTTTCCTGTCCACAATTCATAAGGTGTCTTAAGTGTGTGTGGACGCAGGTAAACCCTATTCACCGTGTGGCATGCAGTAGACACTGCCTCTGCCCAAAATCTCCTAGAAACATTACGACCTAGAAGCATAGATCTAGCCATTTCCTGAATCGTTCTATTCTTTCTCTCAACAATCCCATTTTGCTGAGGAGTTTTCACAGTAGAAAACTCATGTTTGATCCCAAGGCTATCACAATACAAATCTACCTTTGCTTCCTTAAATTCAGTGCCGTTGTCACTACGTATCCTGATAATAGTGACTCCGTGTTGATTTTGCAGGACACGGCACTTGGTCGTTAAAAACTCTACAGCATCGGATTTCTCTCTCAGAAAACCTTTAATGGAGTACCTGGAGAAATCATCCACCATCACGAGGATATACCTCTTACCACCCAGACTCTCGGTACGAGTGGGACCCATAAGATCCATGTGTATAAGCTCAAGAACACGAGAGGTGGTAATGGAATGCAACTTTCTATGGGGACTGCGAATTTGTTTTCCCAACTGATAGGGTCCACAAACCGTCGAAGTTGGCCTTCCAAGAGATGGTAAGCCACATACTAGGTCCTTTTTAACTAAGCGAGTGAGATCTCTAATATTTACGTGACCTAGACATTGGTGCCACAAATCCATGGGAGTGATCGTGACGCTGTTGCAGACAAGTGAGGAAGTAGGCACAGTACCATAGCAATTATCCTCGGTCCTTACCCCTTGCATTAAGAGTTTACCGGCTTGATTGTAAGCATTACATGCGTCCCGATCAAACTTTACTGCAAAGTCAGTGTCGCACAACTGGCTAATGCTGAGAAGGTTTACTTTTAAACCTTTGACGTACAACACATTCTCTAGCTTAGGAAATCCTGGTAACACTATAGTACCTCGTCCTTCAATGCTATACTTGCTCCCATCTCCAAAGGTGACTCTGCCATCCTGATAATCCTCAAGAGATGTAAAAAATGAGGCATCACCTGTCATATGTCTGGAGCATCCACTGTCAAAATACCACTGTGAGGTATTATGTGCCTTGAGAGCGATATGCACAACGAAGGCCTTTTTATCTTTCTTAGGTACCCAATAAGTGGTGACCTTAAGTTTGCCTTTGTTGTTGTAGGTTTTAGCTGGAATGTGAGAAGCATTCACTAACGAAAAAGACATCCGTCCGAATTCTTCCATCAAACTCTGAGATGTGGCAGCTAAGAACTCAACTCGCTCTCTCAGACTAAAAAAGTCACCAGTATGACGTGGTGGAGCAGTAGTACGTCGTGTCCGACCCATGCTATAGCAAAACTCCCTGAGTGGCCTTTTCTTTTGCAATAAGTACAAAAGAACACAGTCAAAGGCGGACCTTGGTTTGCTTTTCTTGGTCGAACTCTCCTTCGAGGTTTTTGACGATGACCATAAGGAGTCATAGTAAACTCAGGAACTGGACCGGGTGCAATTTGTGACGTGGAGACACCATCATACCCAATTCCCTGCCTATCACCAAAACCTAAAGCGGGGCCGAGGAGCATCTTTCCCATTTTCCCTGATCTGTCCTCGATTTGTACCTTGACTTCCCGTGCTTTCTCAAGATCATTAGTCAGCTGGGCAAAAAGAGCTTCAAGTTTCTTTCGAGTCTCCACGGAGGAATGGAGCTCACTCGTAAGACTAGCCACTTATTTAGTCAAGTCCCCCCTCTCTTTCTAAAAAATACTCTCTTTTCCTCTAAACAAACTCTCTTTCTTAACACGGGCAGATTCTCTCTCTCTCGGGGCGGTGTAGGTGGAGGACTCTCTATCTCTCGTTTTTCTTAACTCTTCCTCTAAGCCGGTAATCTTAAGAACTAACGCTTTGTTACGCCTTTTAGTTTTAAATGACTCAGAATATTAACGCTTTGTTACGCCTTTTAGTTTTAAATAACTCAGAATATAACTCAGCGTAGGCACGTTGAATATCACACTCGCTCTCAGTTGTGTCATCATCCCCCTCACTCACATCGCTCTCACTGTCGAGGTGTCCCTGTGATGCATCATCCTCATCGTCGTGAGGTGCACTAGGAGTACTCACATGACTAGCCATGAATGCGAGGAAGTTACACTCATGCGGTGACTCGACTCCAGAATCCACCGACTCGACCTCACTGTCGTCACTAAGGGTAGCGTTAAGAACAGCTTTCCCTTTCTCTCTGTTCAGACGTGTGGCACACTCAAAGTCTCTATGACCCCTACCGTTGCACTCAAAGCATCTATCACTTTCTTTCTTAGGAGGATCTTTAAAAACTTTTTCATTTTTCTTTACGAACTTATTTTTCTCAAATTTCTTTTTATCTTTAAAATTGCCATTTTTCTTAAATTTCATAATCCTCTTGAATTTTTTTGCAAAAAGAGTCAAATCATCTAAGTCAAAATCACAACAGAATCTGACGTGTCAGTCTCTCTCTTTCTAGATGACTCTACCCTCTTTCTAGACGACCCCTCATTCTTTCTCTCTTGGACATTAAGTGCAATTCCCTTATCTTTAGACTTAGCAGTTTTAGGGAACATATCAATTTCATATGTTTGCAAATCTCCTACAAGTTCTTCCAATTTTAGCGTATTTAAATTACCCATAGAATTTAGCACAGTCACTTTGGGGATAAAACGCTTAGGTAAAGAACGAAGAATCTTTTTGACAACTCTAGCATTAGGAATATGTTCACCAAGATTAAAGCTAGTATTGACAATATCAGAAAGCCTAGTATAGAAATCATCAAAATATTCAGTCTCATGCATGGTGATGGTTTCAAATTGAGTTGTCAGATTTTGCAATTTAGACTCTTTCACAGCATTAGTTCCTTCATGGGTGAGTTGTAAAACATCCCATGCCTCTTTTGACGTGGTGCACATCATTATGCGTTTGAACTCATCAGGTGTGACAGACCAGAAATAGCACTTAGACCCTTAGAATTGAATGATGACCATTTAAATTCGTCTTCAGTCCAAGAAGTGACAGGTTTTAAATTGATCACATTATCAACGGTGACGGAGGGAGGAGTCCACCCTCTTTCAACCAAAATCCAGACATGTTCATCAATGGCTTTTAAAGCAGACCTCATGCGGGCTTTCCAATATGCATAGTTTGTCCCGTCAAAAACTGGCATTTTATTATATAACTTCTCCATAATGAACACACTCGTTTTCGAAAATCAATTTTTCAGAAAATTGATATCTTAGAAAAATTTTGCGGAAAAATTACACGGTAAAATTGTGTAACTGGCTCTGATACCAATTTAAAAGAGTATGCGCTTGTGTTCAAATAAGAAATAATATAATTAAATTCAGTTTAACTCAAACAAACCCTAAACATGCAACTAGGTGTGATTGAAACAAGATGAGATCATGCAATAGTTATTCAAGCACACACAATTGAGAAAAAATCCCCAAAACGGGCAAAACCATTTATTTCCATTATAATATTGTAACGTACAATTTCGGATTACAATGAAAATACAAGTGACTAAGAATTACCCTCGGATGTCGAATTCTGTAGTCGGTGGCTGGAGATATCCCTTTGCAGTAGGGCAACAATGAAGAAGAAGAGCGGTGTTCTTCACAAGGGTTGAACATCAAAGGATTGTGTTCTAGGGTTACAAACAGATTCACAAATGTATGAGAGGTTGTGTGAATAAAAAAACTAGAGTCTTGGGACTCAACAGGTGAAGACTTAGAGTTTTTGTACTCTGAAAATCGTGTAGAAGTCTCACAGAACCAATTCCCCGTAGTGGGATTAAATAAGAAGTCCTAGGCCTTAAAAATCTGGACACGATCTGTTTGAGTTTATCCAGGACGGACCGGTCCGGATCTGAGGCGGATCGGTCCGGGTAGGCGAACCGGTTCTTTTTATTTTTGGCTTTATCGGTTCGCTATCGGTCCTGGATGTACTGGCTTTTTAGCAAACGGATCGGTCCGGCACAGGGGCAGACCGGTCCGCAGGCGGATCGGTTCTTTTTCTCTGGGCGGACTGGTCCGGCCTGCCAGACTTTTGGTTCCTCCTCTTCTTTGATATTCGGATCCGTTGATGACGATATGAATCTTGAATTTTTTCAACGGTGTAACGGCGTACGACATAAAAATTGATAATGGACAAAAATATCCTTACAATTTAGTATTATTGAATGGAATTAATTGTGTTGAAATCAACGGCGGTGCTATTAACTGTTTTAAATTAAATTGGAACCTTTATGATTAAATTGCTATGTTATGCATATTGAATTGTGTTTTGTGATTTGTTTTAGTCACTTTTGCCATCGCGGGGACGAGGAGCTTTTTGGTAGGATATTGCTCACTTTTATTATAGGATGCTTACTAGGTATGGGACTAGTGAGTATGCCTTGGTTATAATTTATGCTTGCTAGGTATGGGACTAGTTAGTGTAGATTCATGTGGATTTTATATTTCGGGGTGGGGCTGATTTTTATGTTTTATCATCATTACGCTAGCCTAGGCATGCGACTAGGACGTGATATATGTTGGTAATTTATCCTATATGTAGGATAGTACGTATGTGTACTTTGGGGACCCTTAGGTCTGGGACTGAGGGGTATTTTTGAGGATCTCACATTGAAAAATGGTGGGGTAATTTGATAATTGAGAATTTGAGAAAATGAGAATTAATGCCTAAGATAAAATCAGGTATTAAAATTTGGTGGCGATATAATGTGTCAGTCAGTGGACGATTTATGTCGTGTCGTGCGTGGAACCTTATCATAGGACGGGGACATCAGTTTAAACGGATCAGAGGCCATTGACAAGGGAAAGCGTAAAACTTTGGTGGGAGACTACCCCTGACAGGAGGACCGCAATAAATATTACTAATAATAAATTGAGGAGAATGATAAATTGGGTTATTTTTATCAAATTAACAACTTGGGGCTTAATTATTTAAAGTCATATTGGTGTGCATTGTGAGTAATAATTACTGAGGGTAGTTAGTGACTTTTTCTATCGCGTTCATTATATTCCGTTTGATTAAAATATTCTATGTAATACCCCATATTTTTATGGCTTTTAATTATGAGATTAATTAAATGAAATTGCTTTTAATTATGGGATCAATTAAATTAATTTGGGATAATTAATTAGAAATTAATCCGGATTAAAATGCTAGCGGGACGAGAGTTAGTATTTGATTATGATAATGTTGTTTAATATTACTGAGTGATTATGGCAATATATGATTATTGAATTTATAAAAATTGTCGTGAGTTGAAAAGAAGGCAGTTTCGGTAATTAAGTTGGGACGCGCGTGTCAATCATGTCAGGACCCAATTTGATGAATTTAGAAGTAATTTATTTTTATGTCATCCGTATGATCATTTTGAGTGCGCCAACGTGTCCGGAAGGGTCGAGATAGTCAGAAAACACTAGCGGGGGGTTTAGTTTGGGTCCCGGGGCATTTTAGTTGAGGATTTGAGGGTTAAGTTTGATGAACCCCGTAGGCAAAATTATGCAGATTCGCAATACCTGTTTGATTGTTCGATCGACTCATGAATGTCGATCGATCGACTCCTCCTGATTTTTATAGATTATTTTCCGTGAAGGTTCGGCAAATCCCAAGCTTATAAGAACTCTTAGGGGATTTAATAGAATATTGGGGGACTTGGTTAAGGTCAGTAGGATTGTAGTTAATATCCGGAATATGTTATACATTATGGAATTGGATGGAATACTTTTGAATGTTTAACGAGTGAGTTACGGTTAGAAGTTTCATAAAATTGGGGTTTAAAGTGGACGAATGTTTATTTAAGGTTAAGACCAGTAGAAGAGGGACTTGGAATTATTGAGATAACCTTAGAGACTAGTGGGAGACTTAGTAACCTTATGAGGTAGGTTTAAGTATTCAGACTTATACGACGAGAGTTGTTGCGCTAAACATATTACGTAGAGTATTCGGGATGCACTATGATATGTATGAGACTTAAGATATAGGGCTGGTGTATACCTATATTAATGTGATGATTACCTAGGTTGTGTGATTACTTAGTATCTGGATTATTTTGTGTATGACATACCTACCATACTTGCTATCATAGGAGGTTATTTTTCGAAAAAGGACCTTCTTATCTTTGTGTGCCTTCGAGGGGATTTAGATTGGTACCTTAAGGACATAGGACTATGAATGACTTATTTGTGAGTTGATAAGTCAGCTGACCATGGGAACGTAGGTATGTGCGTGATCCATGGGTATGTGAACTACGTTCGCCTCCAATACGTGTGAATTGTATTGATACGGTTCGTGAGTGATTCGGAACACGTGATCCTTATGTACGTGATGTACCGGGATTCGATAGCAGAGTATGTGTGCACCACAACTTAGCCTAGGGGTGCCATATATGTATATATATACATATAGTGATTTATAGATGTACTTGTGACTATTTCACTGTTGCTTAGTTGATGAGAATAACTAGGATATTTAAATGGGTTAAAAATGTGAGAATGTATATAACACCTGAGATATGTAATTTGATTGACATAAATGTGATATATAAGTATAATATATTTAGGTAATACAAGTAGACACCCTATATTAGAATGTGAAAATAGGAGTTAGTACGGACTAGTTAGATAGTGGCATAACTATGATGGGTTAAGGGTATACGTTAGGCGTGCACATTAGTTGATGGATGAGAAACTAATGTGAAAGTACGCAACTAATATGTATATAATATTTACTGTTTAATGCAATTAAACACTTGCTGTTTTTAAACTGTTTTCACCTCGGGCTCTGACCCGTTTTCCTCTAAATCTATTTTGTTTTATAAAAACATTTTTAGGTGCCCGGCCATAGGGACGCTAAGCATAGGAGTTCCATTTTGATGACGTGCTGTAGCTGCCGTAGAAACTACAGGATCTCGACATTAGACGCCTCCACATTTACTCTTGGTTCCTTCAGAGTCATTCATATAAGTTAGGGCATGTTTCCCATTCTTATTTAGAGATTGTAGTTATAGACTTTCATTATTTTAGATATTGGTTTATTTATTCAGACTCTTGTATTGAGATTTTATTTATTCTCGTATTATTAATATTGGAGTGTTTATTTCGGATTCAGTTATTTCATTTCGTTGGTTATTCATATGAGATTGATTATGCGATTGATGGATAATGATTTAATTATTTGGTTAATTGTTAATTTAATTATTAAAATTTGGCATCTCTATTTAAATATTAGGTGGCTAGTAATTAATTAAATGTTTTCGACAGTGATGCTAAGACTGAACCAACTTGATATTCTGTATCAATCTAATAAATGAGTAGCTACCCGGTAATTAATTAGTCGGGGTGTCACATTCTATTATGATATTTATCATGTATAATGCTACTGTCTGGGCTCATGGACCCTATTTGATGGGAGTAGTGTGTATTCTTGCTCGGTGCTCTGACCTCATGCATTGACTAACCTTTTCAGGAATAAGTCTGAAAAAGCTGCATAGGATTGTTTGGAGACTTTCTTGGAGGTTTAGCAGGAGTTATTTACTTTATGCGTATTAGTTTAGTTTAGTTTTCTTTCCTTCGTATTTACATTGAGACACAATTTATGGTTTTGATTGGGCCATTTGGTCCCAAAGTTGCTATGGGGTTTATTCATATATTTCTTTAGGGAGTCAATTGGAGATTATTTAGTTTTATATTATTGGAGATTGTATTATCATTTGTAGTTTTAGCATGTGATGGCTATCTTATCGCACAATTGGTTATTATCTTTTAGGATTAATTCAATTATTAATCCGTGTATTATTTTATTTATGTCTCATATCTATCTCATGCTAAGAATGGTATTTTATTTACTCGCTCCCGATTTAGTTTTGGTGGTGGCCGACGCCATAATTTAGCGGGGTGTGACATTTAAGTCCACACAATTACCCTAAAAAAATCCTAGCAAAAAATAATTGGGCCTAAGGATTTTACTACTGTCATGGGCCCATTGATCCATTCTTCACGAAATTAAATCGACAAGTCACACTTGTAAATAAGTTGAAGTTACAAGGGTACGCTCGCCCGTGTAAAGGGTGAAGCGCCAAAAACCTCTTTAGTTCATGCATCTTATGATTGTGCACGATATTTCAAATCGGGTTTGTTCCAATAGTTAACCCCAAACCGTCATTCTGCCCCTAGTATTCTGCTATAAAAAAACTCCACAGCTTATTCATTAGCATTCTTTAGGTTTCGGTGTAAGTCTCTATCATCTCCATCATCGGCTATTATTTTCATAGATTTCTTCTCATGTCTTCTTTTAACCTTTCCCCCAAATCCTCTATTTTTTGAATTTTTGGAATTTTTTGGGGGTGGTCTCAGCTCAATGTACCCCTAATACTTGGCGTGTAATCAATGGAGTGAATCGAATAAATGATATTTATGGGACTAACCTAAGAATCCCGTAGATCAATTATTATTACATCTGGTCTCTTATTATAAATGGCCTTCTTTACTTGAAGGCGAGGATGGACAACAAAGTGTTGGTCATAAACCTCTCTGATTAGAACAAGGGATATTGGGATCATGAGTTTATTGCCATAAATTGGCAACATCCACCGCCCCGTGAGGGGGAAGAATATATAAGGTTTTTGTGCCCAAACTGGGGGTGATATAGGTTAAGTCTTGAACCTTTATTCACTTATATTTATCTATTATTTTGTTATACTATTGCTAACAACGTCCTTTGCTTTATCTTGCAGTTTGTGGCAGAGTTTACCAGCCTCTTGGATGGTCGTGCCAGATAATCCAAGTTAAATGATGAGTTGAATGAGGTCCTCTAAAAATTCGAACAGCCATGGCCAACGCCGTGGAGGATCATGAGAAAAAAAAGAAGTCCACCATATAGGCCATGGCCTCATTGAATACTGAGAATAATCTATTGAAGGTGGAGAATACTCGTCTGAAAATAGAAAATTCTCGATTAACTGCTGACATGGCCCAGATCCCTTTTGCCAAGGATGCCAATTTCAAATAAGGCTGGGATGAGGCCTATATTGACACCAAAATCCAGATAGACTATGTTTGTAAGGCTAGCTTCAAAAAGGGCTAGGATCAAGCTTTAACAAAAGTCGGAGTCCCTGACGAGTCCGAGTTGTTTGGTGAGCAGCATATGGGTTCCCCCTCCTCAAGCTAACGAAGGGCCTTCTACCAGAACCACTGTCAATCATGCTAAGGAGGTGGCTAATAAGGAGGAAGGGGATGATGCAGAAAAGGAGGTGAAGAAGTGAAGCCCATAGTCTCTAGGGTTTTTCTTTTTTGCTTGTACTTTATACTCTTTTTGTTACCCTCTTGGTGTTGGATTGTAAAAGACTCTGCATACATCCTTATTAATGAAAATTATATTTTCTTCACTTTGAGTGTGCCAATTTTTGCATTTCTGTTAAATTATATCATGTTTTGCGTTCATATTGTAGCCTATTGTCGAAAAAATTCCTTCTTCCAGTAATTTAGACAATGTGCTCGAGAGAAATGCTAACGCGCAGGCTCGCCAGACATTTTTAACAGCCTGTAAGGCTTTAAAGAAAAGGACCCTACAAGGACGAGTCCACCTTGGTCACCAATTTAAAAGACCACCTCAAAGACTTAGAGGATGTGGGCTCCTCCACACAGAACGAAATAAATGACTTAAAGGCCCAGCTAGCTGAAACCAAGGATGTGGAGGAGGTCGGCGCTCTAGTCCAGTAAGAGAATGATGATCTGAAGAAAAATCTTGTTGTGGCCGAGGAAAAGGTTCAAAGGAGCAACGTCCTGATAATGGGGTTAAACCACAATGTAAATAAACTTTGGTACTTATTCAGGATGGGTCCCCGAGCAACCCGAGCGACTGGTAATGATGGGGGGTGGATGGATGCCCCTGTAAGACTACATGAAGCTCAAGACGTGGCCTATAAGCATGGCTAGCTGAATCCGCTGAAGGTTATTAAAGAACCTAAGGATTTCTGGTTCTAGCATATGTACCACGTTGAATGTCCAACGTATCGACGAACTCCTTCAGAGTGAGATGAAATGTGGATCCCCTTGGATGCCATTCATCTTTAACTTGTTGAGAACTACCTGGAAGACCATGATAGCTGATGATGCTGGAAGCAGCACCACCAGATGAGGTGTTGATAAACTCAAGCTAATGAAAACAATGGCAGCACAAGAGTGTATATATATAGTAGAAGGAGGTGAGGAGAAGAGGATGATTGATATACCCGTTTATATCCTCGGCCTGACTGAGGATTACCTCCAAACAGACGACCCTACGATGGGCCGACCCCTCCACCAGGCTCCATACGACACCTCAGAGGGGCCGACCCTTCACCAGGCTCCAGACGACCCTACGAGGGGCCGACCCTTCACCATGCTCCAGATGACCCTACGAGGGGCCGACCCTACGAGGCCAGAATTGGATCAGACTCACTACTGGAAGGAACTTTGCCCTCGGCCTCGGCTCATAGGCCGAGGGTGACATCATGACAGCGCGTAGTTTGGGAGACGCGTGGAACAGTGCGCGTAAGGCTCACATGGCACGTGGCAGACCGTTATAACCAAATCACACCCTCACGTGAGGGAATATTATGTCATCATTTGGCATCTACAGGTGTCAATAAGGGGTTGGCTAGATCATCATTCACATGCACCATGCATACTTGGGGGGTACACTACACCCCCCAAGACCTATATATACTTTTCACCTACAACCCTACAAGGGATCGATCAATTAATTGTAGCCCTAGCTAAGACTCTGCTTGTACACACACAGTAGAGAGAGAGAGAGAGTGGGTTATATGCATTGTATCCAAGGCCATTAGTGCCCATACTCAGTGGATCACACACTCACAGTGGATGTAGGCCAAATTGGCTGAACCACTATACATCATTGGCTTATTTCCTCTTATACTCACCCCCTTCTACATACTTATACACTTATACATCTCTATGGCTGCCATGGCTGCTACTGTTTGAGCTTACTATCACTTATCCGGTGGTGCTAAATCTCAGCATCATCAGTTTGGCGCCGTCTGTGGGAACGAGAAGACATCTCTTCCTTTGTACAACTTAACCTCACTAGACACTCTGGTGGTGAACCAACACTCCCCCTGGGAGGAGGTGTTTCTCCATTAAAAGAGACCCACTAAGGTTCCCAAGCTCACCAGTATTTTCTTCAGTTTAACTTTTCATAGCTCAAGCACATGGCACCTGAGATGCCACCACCACCACTTCCCCCGCCGGATGAGGGGGGAAGACCCAGTTCCAGTCATCCGCCGCCTCAGTCTGAGATGGCTGATGTGACGGCAGCCCTAAAATCTCTGGCAGCAAGCCAGCGGATGATGCAAGAGCAGTTCACAGCTCTAAGCCAGAACATACTAAGAGCACCAGGGGTTTCACCTGAGATGATTACTCCGGCAGCAGCTCCAGGGCAGCATGAGGCCAGGGGACCACCCCAGGCACCACGCAAAGACCTGCCACCCCCTCAGCGGCGTAGGGATGTTGCTGACCCCCGGCGTCTACGCCTGGGGAGGCAAGGAAACCCTTGCCTTGAGGACAGGTGTGACGATCCGGAGGGAGAGGAGGCCCCTATAGAATGCTGGGAACCATATGAGGTCATCAACAATACTGTACGACCTCTCCAGGATAGTAGAGGAAAGTGCGGGAGACCAAACCCTGATGATCGCCCGAGAGGCTCGGCTTTTGATCGCTTGAGCAGGGGGTCGGACTTTGAGAGGCTAGGCCCAGTAAATGACCTGCAGGAACAGTTGTCCAGGACAAGAAGTGCTGCGAGATCCAGGGGGAGGCAGCAGATGGCCGACCCCGAGGACGAGATGACGGCCAAAGGGAAGTGAACAGCCGACACAGGCCTGCTGCGGCAGAACCCTCCGTCCACCTCGGAGAGGTAGCAGGGGATAACATCGGCCAGGCTGACCCTGTGAGGCCCTGGAATGACTCAATCCAGCAGTTAGAGGATAAGATCGGTGATATACTGAAGATCCGAGACCCTCTTCAGAGGGGGTACACCATAGGCTCACCCTTTGTGGCAAAGATAGTCAACTTCCCCACGCCATCAAAGTTCAAGCCACCCGTGGTCACCCCAAGGTATGACGGGAGCACCAACCCCGTCCACCATGTGGAGATGTATCAATCAACAACAGACATATACTCTATCTCAGATGAGATGAGGTGTCGTGCCTTCTCTGGTACCTTGACAGGGGCTGCGCATGTCTGGTACACGTCTCTTCCAAAAAATTCCATTGGAAACTTCAAGCAGTTGGCAGACCTGTTCATCCATAATTTCCGCTTTGGGGTGAGGCCACAGAAGAAGACCACCCACCTGCTCTATGTTAAGCAGGGGAAGAGTGAAAGTCTGAGGGACTACATAGCCAGATTCAATAAGGAGAAGCTGGAGGTGGAAGACTATGAGGAGAGCATAGCTATGACAGCCCTGATTGGAGGACTCCAAAAGGGGAAGCTGTTATGGAAGCTTGCTGAAGACCCTCCGAGGACGATGGCTGAACTGTTGTCGACAGCAGGAAAGGTGATGAACGCCGAAGAGGCGATGGCTGCAAAATATGAGGACGAAAGAGGAGGTGAAAGTGGGAGTAAATACCCTAAGAAGAACAAAGAGGGGAAGAAGAGGTCCACGGTTGACAAGTTCGCTGGGTACACCCCTCTGACGGTCAGCTGTGAACAAATCCTCAATGAGATAAAGAGTGACCGGTCGCTGAAGTGGCCTGAGAAGCTGAGGGCAGCCCCCGGCAAGAGTAATAAGAACCTGTGGTGTGAATTTCACCAAGACCACGGCCACGTAACGGACAAATGCTTTGCTCTGAAAGACGAGATTGAGAAGATGCTGAAGGTGACATCATGACAGCGCGTGGTTTAATGAGGTCTTCCTTGATGTTGGGCTTCAGAGACTTGCCAACTTGGACGATTTTTTCCGTGTCATCCTCATCGAGGATGATGGATTCTACCTCTTCCGCAGCCTCTCCTTTCTTCAACTTCGTTTCATCTCTGGGGTCTAGGGTATCAATATTATAAGTGGTTGTAACCCTCTTGTGTGCCTCCCTTTCTTCAACGGAGTTGTAGTAACATTCTCTCCCTGTCGTCTGGTCTCCCTGGACTTCGTTTCATCTCTGGGGTCTACAAACAGGACAATCCTAGATGGAATCAAAAAGAGGCTTGAGGAGGCAAAAGGAAGATGGGTCGAGGAGTTATATGCCGTGCTGTGGGCATACAGGACGACGGTGAGGACTTCTACCGGGGAGACCCCATTCATGCTATCTTATGGCTCAGAAGCCGTCATCCCCACCGAAATTGAGTTTCCTACTCATAGGGTCCAAATGTACGACCCCCAGGGAAATGCGGAAGAGAGATGACTCGACTTGGACCTGATTGAGGAAAGGAGGGAAGACGCTGAGATAAGGCAGGCCGCCTACCAACAAAGGACCGCAAGGTTCTACAATCAGAGGGTGAAACAGAGGCCTATCGCAGTGGGGGACTTGGTCCTCAAGAAGACTTGGCAAAAGCCCAACAAGCTCCATCCTAATTGGCATGGCCCATATAGGGTCATCGATGAAGTTGTCCCTGGGACCTATAGACTAGAAAACCTAGAAGGGGAACCTTTTTCCAACCCTTGGAATGCAGATCATTTGAAGAAATACTATCAGTAATGTTGTAAGGTCTTGATAGACCATAATTGTAATAAAAGTTGCTCCAACAGAACACTTTGAAAATTAATGAGAAATATCAGTGTTTCCCCTCATCCTATGGTTATCTGTTCTAGCACGCATGGAAACATCTACAGAGAACCACCCTCGGCTATAATGGGGACCAGTGGAGGGGACGACCCCACCACTGTTCTCAAGAAAGACGAGGGAAAACAATTAAAAACCATTAAATTGGTAAGTTGATCGCTCGGCTATAATGGGGACCAGTGGAGGGGACGACCCCACCACTTTCCTCAAGAAAGACGAGGGAACACTTGAAAACCATTAAATTGGTAAGTTGATCCCTCGGCTATAATGGGGACCAGTGGAGGGGACGACCCCACCACTGTCCTCAAGAAAGACGAGGGAAGACTTGAACACCATTAAATTGGTAAGTTGATCCCTCGGCTATAATGGGGACCAGTGGAGGGGACGACCCCACCACTGTCCTCAAGAAAGACGAGGGAAGACTTGAAAACCATTAAATTGGTAAGTTGATCCCTCGGCTATAATGGGGACCAGTGGAGGGGACGACCCCACCACTGTCCTCAAGAAAGACGAGGGGAGACTTGAAAAACCATTAAATTGGTAAGTTGATCCCTCGGCTATAATGGGGGCCAGTGGAGGGGACGAACCCACCACTGTCCTCAAGAAAGACGAGGGAAGACTTAAAAATCCATCAAATTGGTAAGTTGATCCCTCGGCTATAATGGGGACCAGTGGAGGGGACGACCCCACCACTGTCCTCAAGAAAGACGAGGGAAGACTTGAAAAACCATTAAATTGGTAAGTTGATCCCTCGGCTATAATGGGGACCAGTGGAGGGGACGACCCCACCACTGTCCTCAAGAAAGACGAGGGAAGACTTGAAAACCATTAAATTAGTAAGTTGATCCCTCGGCTATAATGGGGACCAGTGGAGGGGACGACCCCACCATTATCCTCAAGAAAGACGAGTGAAGACTTGAAAAACCATTAAATTGGTAAGTTGATCCCTCGGCTATAATGGGGACCAGTGGAGGGGACGACCCCACCACTGTTCTCAAGAAAGACGAGGGAAGACTTAAAAATCCATCAAGTTGGTAAGTTGATCCCTCGGCTATAATGGGGACCAGTGGAGGGGACGACCCCACCACTGACCTCAAGAAAGACGAGGGAAGACTTAAAAATCCATTAAATTGGTAATTTGACTCCTCGGCTATAATGAGGGCCAACGCAGGGGATCACCCCTTGTTCACCCTCAAGAAAGACGGGGGAGAGGTTAGAAGCAAATATGGAAGACAGTAAACCATACAAGAAATAAATATGGAAGACAGTAAACCATACAAGAAATAAATATGGAAGACAGTAAAGAAGACGATGGTATTAATAAAATGACGGTGTTACATAAAATATCAAGTGTTTTACAAAAGAGAGCACAAAAATGATAAATACACTAAGAGGGTATGGGCTACAGGCAGCCACCCTATGGGACGATATCGGAGGGCAGGGCCTCAACATCTACAGGAGTGGTCTCCTCAATAACCAGAACTGGATGATCTTCAGAAGTACCGACCCCCTCGACTTGAACTTGCGATTCCACTTGGTTGAGAGCCTCGGCAATTAGGGGGTCGTCCAGTTGAACACCCTCCAGTGAAGGACGAACCGAGGAGACGACATCACCAAATCTGAGGACGACCCATCGACAGGCCGTCCTGATCCCCCTCTGCAGATATTCAAGGCCGAAGCCCTGAAACTCGTCAGAAACCTTGTAAGCCTCAACAGCATCGGCCTCGGCTTTTCTGACAGCTTTTGCGAGATCAGTCTTGTGCTTGACCTCCATGTTGAGTAAAGCCTCATCCTTCTCCTTTATTAGCAAGTCCTTGGCCTGCTGGTCGGCATCATGCTGCCTCGTCAGCTCATCTAGGACCCTGGCATGCTCAGTCCTAGCACTCTCCAGTTCAGCCCTAGCAGTCTCGAGCTCTGTCTACAAGTCAGCCTCATGCTGAATGGCCCTCTCAGCTTCATGAAACTTCTGTTGGTTCTCAGCCATCCACTTGGTGGCTGAGGTGAAGGCACAAACAGACTGCGCAAAAAATAAACAGATGTCAAAAGGAGTCGAGGGAACAGTTAGTGAAAGAATGAAACTTAAGAGGTGGGTCAAGACCAATACATGTGCAAGGGAGTGCAGACCATAGTCGTACACTTTAGCAGGAGTCATCTTTGCTAAGAACTCATAGTCAGAGGCCGAGGGAGCAGTGAACATTGAGGCCTTTGCTGCCCTCAAGTTTGTGATCAGTGACGAGGGGTAGGCCCTCAGATGTGCCAGGTTTTGAGACCAGAAGGCCCCCATGCTCGATGAAGAGGTCGTCCCCTCAGAGGCTTCAACCCTGGACCTCGTCCGAGAATCAGGTCGAGGGTCAACAGGGGCCTCAGGCTCCTTCCTTTTATTGCTATCGGTGGTCGGCTCTACCACCGTCGGCCCAGCGGCCCTCGTCTTCCTCGGAGCCTGCTGAGGCTCCTTTCCTTTCTTCTTTGCCAATCTTGATAATAGGTTGGGAGCAGTCATTTCCCAAAGATAATCTGATATACCTGCAGGACGAACTGATAAGAGGACGACACGTCAGAAAAATGCAGAGATAAAGAGAAAACACTTCAAAAATAAGTAAAGAATGGAAAATATTCAGTATAACTCACATAGTTCGGTTAAAGGGCCGACCCTCAGACCAGCTTCTTTGAGAAACCGAGGGGTCATCAGGTCTTCAAACTTTGCAAGCTCACCCTCTCTCCCTCATCCTCTCAGGTAATCAATAATGTCCTTCTCCTCCAGACTAAGTCCAGGGTCTGACCTGGCCTTCATGGGAGGGTTAGACCATTTCCTGGGGACCCTCGGACCATCGGCGATGGGCTCCCACTCCCCAGAGATAAATAAAAATCTCTTTTTCCAATCATGGTTGGAAGTTTGTGCCACATGGAAGAGTTTCTTCTCAGACCTCCTTGCCCCCAGATGATAATATCCAGGCTGTTTGGACGAGGAGGTGATGTTATAGCAGCCCAAAAATAGGTCAGCCGAGGGCTCGTCAGTGAAGGCATTCTTCCACAAGGAGATATAGCCCAAGATCGTCCTCCAAGAATTGGGGGGAAGTTGAGAGGGGGCAACACCAAGGGCAGATAGGATATCTACGATGGCAGTATGCAGAGGGAACCTGACTCCAACCTTGAGCATTTGTTCGTAAACTGCAACCTCTCCCTCTTCACAATCAAAAACCCTCTCAGACTCAGAGGGAACCCTCATAGTTATGCTGGGGGGCACTCCATAGGCATGCCTCCATATCAGGAGGTCACGATTCCTAACGGAAGAAATGTAGGACGAGGCATGGGAGGTATCAACCTCATCATCTGTATCATCACCCTCGTCCTCAGTCCCCTCTCCCTCGTCATCTGCTGGAGGGCCCTGGGGAAAATCCACTTGGAAGGCATGGGGAGATAGGGTTGTCACAGGGACGGCCTCAGAGGGAACCATACCCTCGCCCTCTCGGCCTGGGCTTAGGTCAGACGTCTCCCTCCTACCAGAAGTTCCAGCGCCAGTTGGGGAGGATACTCTCTCGTCCATCTCACTTGAATGACTCTCTGCTGGACGAGAGGACGATCCACATGACTCAGAGGGTTCAAATGGTTTTATGGTGGCAAGAGGAATGGGAAAGATGGGTCGTACCCAATTAGGGTCGGCCCCTCGTCTCCTCTCTTCCTCTTCCTCTATTCGTCTGATGTCTGCAAAGAGCTTCTCTCTCAAGGATGGGAACTCATATGCTAAGCTATAAAGCCTCCAAAGCATTAAAGGGAAGACTCTACACTTGGAGAAATTACACCACACTTAGCTAACTTAGCTACAAACAAGTGTGCAGTTGACCGAATTAGACTTTCGGATTAAAAAGGGAATTGATGATTTTCACTCAAGAACACTCAAGAACATCCAAGAAATAGTTGCCGGAGAAGACACCGGAAAAAGCTATGGGATAACCCAAAGAAAATGCAGCCCCACAACCCTAAAAAGCAAATAGAAATGAAGGCAAAAGAGAGCGCTGTGTGAAAGAGATTACCTGATAAAGAGAGCAAGAACGTTGCTAGGCTTGAAGGATTGAAGGCTGCAGAAAATGGCGATGAAAACTGATAAAATACTAGAGAGAGAAGGCTTGGGCGCGAAGAAGAAGAAGAAGGAGAGAGAGTTTGAAAATCTCTTAAATACCTTAGCAATGAGTGGGCCCATTGACCAAGGCAGGACACAGCCCACGAGGAAGGCATCATTAGGGTGCAAAGCCCCATGCAGTGTGCAGCCGCCATGCCTTAGAAACGTGAATAACAATGATTATCTGCCCAGGTGTCACTCACCTAACTGATCATACACGCATCTCATTTACAGCACTATCCCTCATCCATCTCAGCAGCACCTATGGCTAAGGGCTGGGGGGTGATTGATATAGCCATTTATATCCTCGGCCTGGCTGAGGATTACCTCCAAACAGACGACCCTACGATGGGCCGACCCCTCCACCAGGCTCCATACGACACCTCAGAGGGGCCGACCCTTCACCAGGCTCCAGACGACCCTACGAGGGGCCGACCCTTCACCAGGCTCCAGACGACCCTACGAGGGGCCGACCCTTCACCATGCTCCAGACGACCATACGAGGCCAAAATTGGATCAGACTCACTACTGGAAGGAAATTTGCCCTCGGCCTCGGCTCATAGGTCGAGGGTGACATCATGACAGCGCGTGGTTTGGGAGACGCGTGGAACAGTGCGCGTAAGGCTCACAAGGCACGTGGCAGACCGTTATAACCAAATCACACCCTCACGTGAGGGAATATTATGTCATCATTTGGCATCTACAGGTGTCAACAGGGGGTTGGCTAGATCATCATTCACATGCACCATGCATACTTGGGGGGTACACTACACCCCCCAAGACCTATATATACTTTTCACCTACAACCCTACAAGGGATCGATCAATTAACTGTTGCCCTAGATAAGACTCTGCTTTACACACACAGTAGAGAGAGAGAGAGAGAGGGTTATGTGCATTGTATCCAAGGCCATTAGTGCCCATACTCAGTGGATCACACACTCACAGTGGATGTAGGCCAAATTGGCTGAACCACTATACATCATTGGCTTATTTCCTCTTATACGCATCCCCTTCTACATACTTATACACTTATACATCTCTATGGCTGCCATGGCTGCTACTGTTTGAGCTTTCTTTCACTTATTCGGTGGTGGTAAATCTCAGCATCATCAATGAACACTTGTGTGTAAGTGGTTCAGCCAATTTGGCCTACGTCCACTATGAGTGTGTGAGTAATATCACTATACGAAGGCACTAATGACCATAAATACAATCTCTCAAGCTTTCTCTCTATACTGTATAAACTAACAGAGTTTTAGCTAGGGTTGCAATTATGAATCCCTGAACAAGGTAGAGGATGACCTCTATTTATAGTGTCTGGGGGGTGTAATGTACCCCCCAAGCATGCAATGAGCATGTGCAAGAGGATCGAACCAGTGTGCGGATGACACCTGGCTGATCTTATGTAGATAATGATGACCTCAATATTCCCTTACGTGGGGGGAATGATTCGGTTATAACTGATTTGTCCACGCATTCCAAACCTTACATGTGCTTGTAAATGTTCGGCCCTACGTCCTTGACTGGTGTAACCTCGGCCTGGATGAGTACAAGGTTGGTGGAGTCAGATGTAGTTGCTTGACTTTTCTAATCGTGATGACCTCAGCCAGGAAGGTTGGCTGAGGTTAGGTATGAGGTAACTGTAACGTCGGCTGAGGCCGATGATGATGTTGGCAGTTGATTGAGCCCGTGAGACTCTACTGACCTCGGTTGATGAAGGGCCGATGTTGGTGTGTGAGGGGCCGACCCTATGAGAGACGATCTTACTGATGGTTGTCATAAGCTTCTTGTCAACTCGGCTGTGAGACTGGCCGAGGTTAGTGTCTTTGAGTACGAGGGTGCATTTTGGGTATATCAATAGCGATTTTTGTAATTATTTTGTAATTGGTACTTTTTGTAATAAAATATTCCTGAAGAATCAAGTTAATATCAATCTTTCTGATTTTCCATTCTATTATGCCTTGCATGTGTTATGTTTGTCTTTCTTACTTTTTAAGTCGTGTCGTTACACTCCCTTAGGCCTAGAAAAGACAATGGAAAAAATGGAACCAATTTATGGGTTATCCACATGTTTAGAATTTTATTCGACCAAACAAAGTTGATGTGCTGTCTAGGGATCCCCCGCAGAGCTTTTAGCTTGCCTGAGAAAGTCCTGAGGTCGCTTGTGTTGACTTTAACAAGGAACTGATAACTTTGATATTTACAAATTTACGAACTATATATATTTATGAAATATATATAGTTTTTTAAGTGGCTCTGAGTGACTTGCTACCCAAAGATGGCGAACAAAAATCCCCCACCCCCAAGAATTGGTTTTCACCTTAAGGTAGAAAATTGTGCTTAAGGGTGTTGTACATGGAAATTTTTGAAATTTACCTTGGAATTTAAGTGGTATCAAATAGGGCTTAAAGTTATTTTTAAAATTTTGACCAAATCTTTAAAAACTTGCAATTTTAACTCTTTATGTTCAGAATCAAGTGAATAAAAAATTTAAATTCTAACAACTGAACACATATTGTAGCTCTATTCAAAAGAGTTCATGTGGAAATATCCACAAATTTAAAAGTTGCTAGGTACATAGTTGTAGACCTGGCAAAGTGAGCCCGGCATGAACCATCACAAATTTATTTATTCGTGGATGGACGCTTAAATAGTTCAAGTCGTATTTGTGTCAACCCAATAAGACGTGATAGTTCGTGAGTCGGGTTTGGTGTTGACCTACTTCATGCGTTATAAACCATTGAGATCCTTTAGTTTAAATAAATAAGAACTTTTTAGGTCTTATTAAGAGTTTATATGGTTTAGTGTTAATTTAATCATAGAGAATTTTACTAAATGGGAGGTTCATTAATGTTAATGAGTCAATGTGTCTAATTTTATTTAATATTGAATTAATATGTCAACTCGTACATGACACATTATCTTAATATTGAAGAGTTACAAATGTTTATCAAACATGCACACTGCATAAACATTATGATTATTTCTAATAACCATGAACAAGTATGTGAAATGGTCTTCAAGGTTCCATCATTACTCACTAAATTTCTCCTTATTTTCTTCTCATTCTCTTCTTAAATCTTTTCGAGTTTGAGTGTAAACACTGTTGCATTCACCAAAAACTGTCGATGGAGGAAATTGCTCATAATATTGGGAATTATATAGGGAACAAAATCATCTTAAGAGCATAATATGAATTTGTTGGTCTCGGATTACCAACAGTGATTCAAAGTTATATTGCAGAATCTATATAACTTTATATTTTTGTTTATACATTTTGTCTTTCCAGAAATTTATATATATTTGAGAATGTTGTTATATCGATTATTGATGATGCCAGAGTCAGCACCACCAGATAAGGTGTTTTCAAGCTCAATATAAGAATAACAATGGCAGCACAGCTATATAAAGAGGTAAGAGAATGAGATGAGGATAAGAGGAGAGGGCACCGGCATATAAGTGGTTTAGCCAATCTGGCCTACGTCCACTGTGAGTGTGTGTGAGTAATATCACTTAATGAAGGCACTAATGGCCATGGATACAATCTCTCAAGCTTTCTCTCTCTACTGTGTATCTAGACAGAGTTTTAGCTAGGGTTGAATATATGGGATCCTTTTACAAGGTAGGGGATGACCCCTATATATAATACCTAGGGGGTGTAATGTACCCCCCATGCATGTGATGAGCATGGGTGTGGTAACCTCACCAATGTGGGAATGCCATCTGTCACTGTCACATGTAGAAAATGATGATGCAATATTCTCCCCACGTGTGGGGAATAATCTTGTTATAACTGATTTGTGTCAACGTGTCCTTATCTGGATGCCAGCAGGTGCTCGGCCATCGCGCCTGGTATATGACCTCGGCCTTGGTGAGGCCGAGGTTGGTGAGTCTTGATACCTGTTCAGTCCGAGTGCTCCATGGAGGTCTCGGCCTGATCCTAGCCGAGACAATGGGCAGGATCTACCTGATATGAGGTTGATCTGGTGGCGTCCTGCAGGCTCGGCTTTCGTATGGCCGAGGTTGCCATTTCAAGTTATATGCGAGTGCTGTTGATCCTTATGAGGTCCCTTGGAGAGGATCATGGTAGTGTCGGCCTGGGCCGACCTTGGTCTGGCCGAGGGGTGATATCGCATGTCCAAGACATGCCCAATCTCGGCCATAATATCGACCGAGGTTGGTGTCTCTAGGCCGAGGTTACACTTGGGGCATATCAATCACCCCCAGCCCTTAGTCATATGTGAGAGCAAGTGGCTAGGGGATTAATACACCTCCGAGGCCTGTCTGTTCCAAGCCAATACCTGCCTGACACTTGTCCAATGCTAGAACATGCTTACTTAGTAGGCGTGTGCTGTCAGCCGTCCTTTGGGGCTCCCAAGGCAATGATGGGCCTTGGGAGTCGTGCCTGAGTATATAAGGGTTTTGAACCCTTCTTTCTCTCTTTCTTCTCCATTTCTTCCATTTCTGTCGCCAGCGTTTCTACAATTCTCTCTCTCTAGAAAGATTTTGATTCAAGGCTTTTGGGTGGTGATCTCTCGCGTTTCCTCCTCATTTCCTTACCATTTCCTCCTCAGGTAAGGCTTTCTATACTTTTTCCTTCATTTTACCTGCAAGCACCCTTATTTTCGTACTTTTCGGCGACCTTCTTAGTTTTTCGGCGTCACTACCATAGTTTCAGGCGAGTTTTTCTTGCCAAGTTTAAGCAGTTTGATCTTTAAATTCCTTTGCTTATTAGCCAGTCTTGTTTGTAACTTTTGGAGTTTAGGAAAATCCCCAAGTGTAGTGTCGTCCTCTGATGCTCAGACCTTTATATCAGCTTCTTGAGGAGTTCCCTTCTCCTAGAGAGAAGACTTTAGAAAAGATTAGGCAAATAGAGAGAGCTCAGGAGGAGGCTCGTAGGTCACAAGAGTTTCCCATTAGAACCTTGTTTCCACCACCTCTGAGGGTGATATATCCCGACCCCCCGGAGAACTTCTATCAGATAGGGGTTCCTGCTGATCCTATACCTATGTCTGAGTCTGAATCTTCTACCTCAGACCCCATGTCCGTGGACTCGTTTCAAGAGGCCATGGACTTCGCACCTAGGCCCCTGATCAGGCCGAGGTCTCCAGTCGAGCCTCGTCCCATAACCACTCAAGCACCTCAGGGTCTTCCTCAGAGGTTGAGATTCTTGAGCCGAGTGTGGCCATACCACCACCAATTGACTCCATCCCTATGTCGGCTGTTACCGGGGCATAATTTGCTCAGAGGTTTCCTGGTAACCCATCAACATCTGCTCCGGTCGACGTTGAGCTGGATGATGATGAGGTTGAGTCTGATGTCAACGTCTCTGAGGCGGCAGAGCACGAGAGTACTATTACTGAGGTAGACCTTCTCTACTTTAGATACCTGTATTCTATCAGCCCCTCAATAAAACTCAGGAGACCTCTAAGGGAAGAGAGGGCTTATCACGGTCGAGACGGGGAGATCTGCTTGTACGAGCAGATGTTCAAATTTGGGTTCCGTCTGCCCATTCACCCCATTATCAGATCCATCATTTCTTACATTAATTTGGCCCCCTCCCATCTCTCTCCTAATGCATGGAGAATCCTAATAGGGGCCATAGTGTTATGGAAGGCCGTCCACCATTCAGACCTTCCAGTTCAAGTATTTGCGGGTTGTTACGTCCCCTCCTCGGCCAAAAATCATCCGACCTACTACCATTTTGTAGCTCAGAGGCCTGAGAAGAAGTTGCTTCAGGTGACCCAGACTTCCAACCATAACTGGAAGCCTCGGTACTTCTTTGCCTCAGGGCCATGGGAGTTTGGCCCATGTGTTCCCTCGTCCCATCTAGAGCAGAGGATGCCCTTGAGGTGGGGTAAGGTCACCATGTTAGCCAGGGCCGACCCTGGCCTAAGTCTTTAAAACCTCCAGAAGGTGAAAGCCCTTAAGGACCAGGGGCAAATGGCCTATTTGTCAGGTTTGAACATTTGATGACTCCCCACTTCCTCTCTGGGACAGGTCTGGGTGAAAGTCCCCTTGCTGAGCTGGGTAAGCATTTTTGTTAAGTTTAACCTCTGAGTTTATTCATATCTGATTTATCTAACTCAGGTCTATTAATTTTTTGCAGAGCGACCAAGGGATATCCCAGACGAGCTTTGGGAGATGGCTGCATCGAGCTTGACAAGACTTGCCAAAAAGGCAGGTCTGAACCCTCCTCCCCTAGCTCCCTCGGCCTCTAAGCCCCCGGCCAAAAAGAAGAGGGCTCCCGAAGAACATTCCCCTGAGGATCAGAGGCCGAAGAAGAAGACCACTGAGGCTGCTATCCCTATCTCTTCGGCCGATATCCTATCGGCCCGTCTGGATCAGTTGAAGTTGACTAACAACGTAGTTGGCCACAGCATGCAGGCCGTGGATGCCATCAGCTCTATAATGACCGAGGCTGACAAGCGCTTCTACAGGTCTGTGGACACCCCCTGCCGGTTGAGTTCGGCCTTCACAGAGCCGTTCAGGTATAATTTGGTCCTTTAATATAAATTCTTCAAAGTGTAACATCTGACTCATCTTCAACTTTACTCATGTTCACTAAATATGCATGGCTTGACCGCTATGCACCATCTATCAAACTGGGCTCTGAGGAAGTTGCCTCTCATCCAAAAAGGGCAAGAGGCCGAGAAAGTCCAGGGTGCTCTGAATGCAGAGATAGAGCGCCTCAAGTCTGAGCTGAAGGGCTTTGAGGAAAAAGTGAAGGGGTTGGAGAGGGACATCTCTCAGCTCGGCAAGGACCATGCTGCTGCACTGAAGGCTAAAGACGATGTTCTTCAGCAAAAGGTCAACTCGTCTGTCAGGGCCGCTATTGAGGATACCTCTGAGAAGATCATTGCTGACTACAAATCTTTTGATGAGTTCATGGGGTTTGGCTTTGAATACCTTGAAAGAGGTATCAAAGCCACTACTAAATGGGCTGACATCAGAGAGAGAGAGGCCGACACTCTGAAGGCCTCTGACTTCGTGGGTCTCGGCTTTGCTGATCCACAATTTGCCCAAGATCTTCAAGAGGTTGAGGAAGAGGCTGCTTCTCCTGCCGAGACTGCTACTCTGGAGGTCACCGAGGTTGGAGGGGCAGACCCTTGTGATGATGCAACCGAGGTCTCTAACCAAGCCGAGGGTGTCAGCGTTCCCCCCTCAGACTCTTAGGATATTTTTTATTTATGTTTGTAATTTATCTGTATTGTGGAACTTTTGTCTGTAATAATTGAACATCAAATTTCTGAATATATATATCAACCTCTGATGAGGATCCTCTTCACTTTCTTTTAATTGAATGCCATGTGATGCTTTTCATTCTTAGTTCCATTATTATGGTGTCTGCTAGAAATAAATTTGCAATGAGCTTCAACCTCTGAAGCCCTCTTTATAAGATTGTCTTTGCAATGGTCTTGTTTAAACTCGACCAATGGTCCTGATCTCAGACCTTGTCACCAACGCATGATGTTATGCAGGTCTGAGGTCACTACCTAAGAGGTTAGTTTCATAATAAATTTCACCAAATTAATGATGCTAAGGGTCTGAGGTCATCTCATTATGGTGTCTGAGCTCAGACCTTGTCACCACTGAATGGTGTTATGAGGGTTGAGGTCATCACCTAAGATGTTAGCCTCATAATAAATTTCACCAAATTAATGATGTTAAGGGTCTGAGGTCATCTCATTATGGTGTCTGAGCTCAGACCTTGTCACCACTGAATGGTGTTATGAGGGTCTGAGGTCATCACCTAAGATGTTAGCCTCATAATAAATTTCACCAAATTAATGATGTTAAGGGTCTGAGGTCATCTCATTATGGTGTCTGAGCTCAGACCTCGTCACCACTGAATGGTGTTATGAGGGTCTGAGGTCATCACCTAAGATGTTATCCCCATAATATATCTCTGATCTAGGAATGAAGCAAGCACTGTCATGGAAACTGATCTTTATTAATAACCTCTTCTCAATAAGATGGCACATTTACATAAAATTCTATGCAACATCATATGTAATATTTCTTTAGGTGGTCAACATTCCATGGGTTAGTGAAAGGTTCTCCTTCTAGGTTTTCTAGCCTGTAAGTGTCAGGCACAACCTCTTCTGTTACTTTGTAGGGGCCATGCCAGTTTGGGTGTAGCTTATTTGCTTTCTGTAGGGTCTTCTTTAGCACTAGGTCTCCCACTGCAATGGGTCTTGACTTTACCCTCTGGTCGTAGAATTTCGCTGCCCTCTGCCGGTAGGCTGCTTTTCTGACCTCTGCGTCTTCTCTTCTTTCTTCGATAAGATCCAGGTCTAGCCTCCTCTCTTCTCCATTGTTGTCAGGGTCGTAGGTCTGAATCCGATGAGTTGGGAGTCCTACTTCCGTTGGTATGACGACCTCTGAGCCATGTACCAGCATGAATGGGGTTTATCCTGTTGGTGTCCTTGTCGTGGTTCTGTAGGCCCATAACACAGCGTAGACCTCTTCAGTCCATCTCCCCTTCGCATCTTCTAACCTCTTCTTGATTCCGTCCAAGATAGTTCTGTTTGTGACCTCGGTCTGACCATTTGCTTGAGGTCGACCAGGAGATGAGAAGAACTACTTAATCCCCACTCTTAAGCAATACTTTTCTAAGGAGGAGTTCTTGAACTGGGTCCCATTATCCGAGATGAGAGTGTTTGGGAGGCCATATCTGCATATGATGTTCCTCCAAATGAACTGGAAGGTCTTCTTCTCTGTAATTATTATCATCGGCTCTGCCTCCACCCACTTTGAGAAGTAGTCAATGGCAACTATCAATAATCTATAGTTGTTGACAACTCTTGGCAAGGGTCCTACTAAGTCAATTCCCCATACCGAAAATGGCCATGGAGAAGAGATTGACGTCATAGGTTGATGGGGTTGATGAGGGATTGTGGTGAACCTTTGACATTTGTCGCACCTCTTCACATAGTCTGCAGCGTCCTTGGACAAGGTAGGCCACCAGTATCCCTGAGTGATGATCCTCTTGGCTAAGGGCCTTCCCCCTATGTGGCTAGAGCAAGAACCCTCATGAACCTCCTGTAAGACCCGGGGTACTTCCATGGGATGCACACATCTGAGGAGAGGCAATGGAAACCCCTTTTTGTACAAGACGTCTCCTACCATTGAGAACTTGGCAGCCCTGTATCTCAACTTTCTCCTTTCTAGCTTGGACTCAGGCAGCTCTCCCTCTCTTAGGTATCTGACGAGCGGGTCGATCCATGAGTCTCCTAGGTTCACATTGTGACAAGGGCTACATACTTCATCATCCTCGATGGTTGCCTTTCCTAAGACCTCGATTGGAATGGTCCTTCCCATATCTGTCTTCATTGCCGAGGCCAGCCTTGCCAATGCATCAGCGTGATTGTAGCTCAGTCGAGGCACTCTCTTCAGTTTTGCTTCTTCAAAATATTCTAACAACCCTCTTACCTTCTTTAAGTACTTGACCATCCTTTCCTCTTTGGCCTCGTATATCCCCAATACTTAATTGACAGTCAACCTTGAGTCGCTATGGAGTAGGAGTCGCTTTACTCGAAGAGTTATTGCCAATAAGAGACCTGTTATCATAGCCTCATACTCGGACTCGTTGTTTGAGGCCTGGAAGTTGAATCTCAAGGCGTATTCAATGTTGGCACCATCTGGAGCCGAGAGTATTAGCCTCCCATCGCTTCCATTATCACAGGAAGAGCCATCAATGAAGAGGCTCCAGACGTCTGTATCTGATGAGAAGACCCCTTCTCTCATAACCCCTTTCTTGAAGAGGTATCGATCCTCTTCGTTCTTTTCTATTTCGCTCCGGGTTTTGCCTGAAATGACCACTTCCCGATATCGGAAGACGTTTGGTGCCGTCTCTTTCGAATTTCGTAAGACACTACAGTTCATCTCTTCGCCGTCATTTAAGCCTTTCTCTGTCTCGGCCTCTTCCCAGGTGAAATCTGCGACAAAGTCTGCGAGGGCCTGCCCCTTGATGGTTGTCCTAAAATAGTAGGTAAGATCATATTCTCCTAGTTCGATGGCCCAGTTCATCAATCTTCCGGACTTCTCAGGTTTGTGCAGAACCTGCCTTAGTGGGGAGTCAGTGAGGACTACCATGGAGTGAGCTTGGAAGTAAGGCTTCGTTTTTCTTAAGGCATGTATTAAGGCATAAGCCAACTTCTCTATTCGGGGATAATTTTGTTCAGACCCTTGAAGGGCCTTACTGTTGAAGTACACAGGCCTTTGAATCCCATCCTCTTCCCGTATGATGGCCGCACTGATGGCTGATTCAGGGACTGCCAGATACACAAACAACCTTTCTTATGCGATGGGCCGAGACAGCAATAAGGGGGACCCTAAGTATGACTTGAGCTGGTTGAAGGCTTTTTTACACTCTTCGTCCCATTGGAAGTCCTTTCTTAGAACTTTAAAGAAGGGAAGACACTTGTCCGTTGCTCTAGAAACAAACCTGTTAAGGGCAGCCACTCTTCCCGTAAGTCTTTGGACATCCTTGATACTCCTAGGAGTCCTCATGTCAAGTAATGCCTTGATTTTCTCAGGGTCCGCTTCGATTCCCCTCTGGTTAACGATGAACCCCAGGAACTTCCCAGCTCCTACTCCGAAGACACACTTTGCTGGGTTGAGTTTCATTTTATACGAGTCCATAACATCGAAGGTCTTTTCAAGGTCTGCTACACGAGTACAAGCTTTCAAGCTCTTCGTTAGCATATCATCTACATACACCTCCATGGTCTTACCTATTTGCTCTTCGAACATCTTATTGACAAGGCGTTGATATGTTGCCCCTGCATTTTTCAGACCGAAGGGCATCACTTTGTAGTAGTACGTCCCTTTGTCAGTAATGAAGGCTGTCTTCTCAGAGGCTTCGGCGTCCATGAAGATTTGGTTATAGCTTGAATAAGCGTCCATGAAGCTCATGAGCTCATACCCCGCCGTTGCGTCCACCATCTGGTCTAACCGAGGTAAGGGATAACTGTCTTTTGGGCAAGACCTGTTCAGGTCAGTGAAATCCACACACATTCGCCACTTCCCATTGGCCTTAGGCACGATGACTGCATTTGAGAGCCACTCCGGATAGGTAACCTCTCTTATGAACTCAGCCTCTTCCAACTTTTTAACTTCTTCCCGGATGACATCGTATTTCTCCCTGGAGTAGACTCTTCGTCTCTGCTTGATCGGCTTGGCATCTCTGGTCACGTTGAGCTTGTGGCTCATCACCTCAGGGTCGATGCCAGGCATGTCCGCGTGACTCCATGCGAAGACACTCTGTCTCCTCCTGAGGAAGTTTATCATCTCTTTCTTGATTCCTGGCTCTAGGGCCTTACCGACCTGGACGGTTTTTTCCGGCTCGCAATCATTGAGGACGATGGATTCTACCTCTTCCGCGGCCTCCCCCCTTTTTCAATTTTGTTTCGTCTCTTGGGTCAAGAGTGTCAATGCTGTAAGTATTGGTTGCCCTCTTATGGGATTCTCTCTCTTCGGCCGAGTTGAAGTAGCACTCTCGCGCCGTGGTCTGGTCCCCTTGCACTTCCCCTACTCCATAAGGAGTCGGGAATTTTAGCATCTGATGGACCGTCGACGACACAACTTCAAACTCTTTAAGGTCTACCCTTCCTATGATGAGGTTGTATGCCGAGAAAACGTTTTCGTCCATAACGAAAAAGTTTATCTTCTTGGTCAGCCTCTTAGGCCATTCATCACCCATCCGTACGTCCATTTCATACATGCCCAAGGGGTGGACCTTTTCGCCACTGAAGCCTATCAATGGGTGATGATAAGGCACCAGCCTTGCTCTGCTAAGACCTAGGCTCTTGAAGCAAGGCCAGAACATCACGTCTGCTGAGTTCCCCCCGTCTATGAGGATCCTCTGTACCTCGCACCCATGCACCCTTGTTGTTATGACCAGTGGGTCATCATGGGGGGCTAAGATACCCTTGAAGTCGAGTCTGGAAAACCCCACTACGAGGGTGTCCATGTCTACCTTCTTCCTCTTCTGCACTGCATCGGAAGACGTTAGATTCACAACTTCAGGCTTGGCCACTGATCTGGCCTCTGCTACATGAGCCTTCCTATTGGCTACTTCAAAGCCACCTCCTGCAAATCCCCCACATATGGTGCTAACACCAAAGGAGATCGTACCGACCCTCTTCACCGGGGTGTTGTCATCTTTTGGCGGAAGATCCGGGTCATCTTCGTCATCTCCTTCCGAATCATCGTCTCTTCTGGCCGGGACATTGCCCCGGCATCTGTCATATCTTCTTTTCTTAGGGTAATCTCTTCCACCCTTTGGAGCCTTACCATCCACATACTTCCTCAGCTTGCCAGACTTTAACATCTTCTCAATCTCATCTTTTAAAGCGAAGCATCTATCCGTGACATGGCCATGATCCTGATGGAACTTGCACCATAGGTTTTTGTTCCTCTTATGTGGTGGGTCCTTCAGTTTCTCTGGCCATCTCAGAGTTCGGTCAGTCTTAATCTCATTGAGGATGTGCTCGCAGCTCACAGTCAGAGGAGTATAGTGAGCGAACTTGTCATCTCCTGACCTCTTCTTCCCCTCTCTGAGAGCCTGCTGCGCTCCTTGACCTCGACGCCTCTGTCTTAGGTCATTCACCGGGCCCATTCTCTCCAAGGCCGACCCTCTACTCAACCTATCAAAGGCCGACCCTCTTTGTTGGGCCTCTTCACCTCTTAGGCCGACACATCCTTGACTTTGCCTAAGAGGCCGTACAGTGTTATTTGACACCTCATACGGCTCCCAACAGTCTTTTGGGGCTTCTTCAACTTTTAGGTCATCATACCTGTCCTCTAGGCAAGGGTTTCCCTGCCTCCCCAGGTGCAAGCGCCTAGGGTCAGCAACGTCCCTTCTCCGCTGCGGTGCAGGCTGGCCCTTCATTGGCGCCTGGGGTGGTCCCCTGGCGTCAGGATGAGGCTGAACTGCCGCCGGAGTGATCATGTCCGGTGAGACACCAGGTGGCCTCATCATAGTCTGACTGAGCTGAACAAATTGCTCTTACATGGCTTGTGGTGTTGCAGCTAAAGATCTCAAGGCTGCTTCTACCTCCGCCATTTCGGACTGGGGGGGTGCCTGAATGGAGCTAGGCCCTCCACCGCCGGGCGGCGGAAGAGGCGGTGGTAAGTCTGGTGCCATATGTTAACACTATAGAGCCTAAGTAGAAGATTAGCTTAGTACCTCACAGGACCTCTTTCAATGGTGAAACAGCTCCGCGCTAGCGGGAGGCTTGGTTCACCACGAGAGTCTCCGGTGAGGTTAAGCAGAAAAAGAGGAAGAGATAGCTTCTCGTTCCCATAGACGGCGCCAAAATGATGATGCCAGAGTCAACACCACCAGATAAGGTGTTTTCAAGCTCAATATAAGAATAACAATGGCAGCACAACTATATAAAGAGGTAAGAGAATGAGATAAGGATAAGAGGAGAGGGCACCGGCATATAAGTGGTTTAGCCAATCTGGCCTACGTCCACTGTGAGTGTGTGTGAGTAATATCACTTAATGAAGGCACTAATGGCCATGGATACAATCTCTCAAGCTTTCTCTCTCTACTGTGTATCTAGACAGAGTTTTAGCTAGGGTTGAATATCTGGGATCCTTTTGCTAGGTAGGGGATGACCCCTATATATAGTACCTAGGGGGTGTAATGTACCCCCCATGCATGTAATGAGCATGGGTGTGGTAACCTCACCAATGTGGGAATGCCATCTGTTACTGTCACATGTAGAGAATGATGATGCAATATTCTCCCCACGTGTGGGGAATAATCTTGTTACAACTGATTTGTGTCAACGTGTCCTTATCTAGATGCCAGCAGGTGCTCGGCCATCGCGCCTGGTATATGACCTCGGCCTTGGTGAGGCCGAGGTTGGTGAGTCTTGATACCTTTTCAGTCCGAGTGCTCCATGGAGGTCTCAGCCTGATCCTAGCCGAGACAATGGGCAGGATCTGCCTGATATGAGGTTGATCTGGTGGCGTCCTGCAGGCTCGGCTTTCGTATGACCGAGGTTCCCATTTCAAGTTATATGCGAGTGCTGTTGATCCTTATGAGGTCCCTTGGAGAGGCTCATGGTAGTGTCGACCTGGGCCGACCTTGGTCTGGCCGAGGGGTGATATCGCATGTCCAAGACATGCCCAATCTCGGCCATAATATCGGTCGAGGTTGGTGTCTCTAGGCCGAGGTTGGTGTCTCTAGGCCGAGGTTGGTGTCTCTTGGCCGAGGTTACACTTGGGGCATATCAATTATCAATTTAATTTGCAAATTTCCAACCTTTAAACGTATATAATTTGATGTAAATTTTCGATCCAAATTAATTAAACCCTAAAACATGCATCTAGGTGAATAAATTAATCACGAAAAAAAACAATCACAAATTGTAGGAAACACTAATTTCAGGAAAAATCTCCAGAAAAGGGCAAAACCTTTATTTCTATAAATGTTTGCAAATCGCTACATACAACACACTTACAAAAATCTGCAATGAATCTACTATAGAAAACTCACATAGGCCGCAACCTCGAAACCAACAATGAACTCCTGCAAGAACACATAAGAACCGCAACTCTATTTCCAGCAAGGAACACCCTCGAGTATTCCCAAGTGTTCACAATCGTTAGCAAGCAACTACCTCAATATCTACCATTCCATCAGTAGAGATGGAACTCCGCAAGAACAAACTTCAACAATAAGTGATTTGGGTTCCACAAAATATCCACAAAAGACTTGGGATGGTTTGGAGTGAATCAAACACATAAAAAGCCCTAAAAGTGAAGACTAAAAGTTCTACAAGATTGCAGTTTTCGCGTATGAAAGGTCTTAATGAAAAAGGTCTTCACTATAGGTATTTGTAACTGATCAAAAAATTTGAGGCGGTGCAATTCGTTCGAATGACTTCAAACGACATCTCATGTCATTACTAACGATCTCTCAAATGACAGTTAAAAACACGAAACAATATGGATTCGTTTAAAGCAGTAAATAAACGACCCTTCAAATGACAATGCATGTCATTAGAAGTTGTCGTTTGAATGACATGATAGAGAAAGTATTATTTTAAAAAGCTTGCCTACAGGTCTTGAAAAATTATTTTGACTTAGAAAAAACGCCTCATTTTATTTAAAAACAGTTTCGAAAAGTATGCCAATACTAATATAAAGCAATTATGAAACTTAAACACATTTTATATAAAATTGTACCTCATGTACCGCAAATTTTGAAGATACTTAAAGTTCAGATCTGTCTTCATGAATGCATGCTTGGGCTTATCTTGACAATTGTAGCGGTATGCGACATATTCTATGTAAACTACGGACAATGGAAATTATGTTCTTACAACATATATATATATATATATATATATATATATATATACACTACAACAATTCTTACATTTGGTTGCAAAATATTTCGTAGCCAAAAGTTTATATTTCGTTCCTGATAGTTTTCGGCAACGAAAATTATTTCGTAGCGAGTTCGTGGCCAAAGGCCCATTGCTGAATGTATATGGCCGCGAAATTAACTTTCGTTGCCAATTGTATAGGTCATTTGCCACGAATTTTTTTTCGTGGACAATGATCATATTTAGGCTACAATTTGTTTCGTAGCTAATTGTTCAACATTTCATTACTAATTGTCTTCATTTCGTTGCCAATTCTATCAGTAAACTTGTGTGTTAGAAGCTTTTAGCTACAAAATTTATAATTTATTTTGTAGCTAATTGTTCATTAATTCGTTGCTAAATGTCTTCATTTCATTGCTAAATGTCTTCATTTCGTTGTCAATTCTATGAGTAAACTAGTGTGTTGGAAGCTTTTAGCTACGAAATTTGTACATTCCCTCAATATCTATTAGCTATGAAATTTAATTGTTGAAGAATGATTCTTAATCATTAATTTTTTAGTAATAAACTATCAAATCTTAAACCACAGTTTTATTTATCAATTGCATATTTAACTACTAAAACATTTATTTTGGTAACGAAGTATTTCAAAATATATATTTTTTATTTTGAAAATGAATTTGATAGATTAATCTATACCACCAACTTTAAACAAATTACCATCTAAAAAAAACATCCGTTAAAATCCACAAAATAACAAAATTATCATAAACAAAATCCACATTAAGTCACATACACATACATTGTCAAGTCACCTAAACACTAGTTAAAGGACGTAGAAGTCTCACATTTCATCCCCTTACAAACGACAAATATCCGTGGTACAAAAAAATAACTTAAACTAGTTAAAGGATTTAGAAGCCTCGGATTCCATTTACAAAAGTCAAATGTCAAAATATCTTGGCACTCTAAAAATAACTTCTCGTTACGTTAAATCTGCAATGAAGAAAATACAATATCATTAGCTAAGATAAAGTAGGATTTGATTTGTCTTGTCTTTATCATGAAAAAGTTATAATGATGAGCGGAAGTTGATAATTAAATAGATAATAATCAATTTCAGATGTGAAATTTTAAAGCATACGAGTAACAAAACTAAGGAATGTCTAGATTACCATCGTTCGGAAGATGAGGAACGTGACACGATCAACAAATGGATCAACTTACCGGACTCCGTTTGTCGAGATTGAATAGCATCTAACATTGCATGTTAAGTCTCCATAGCATTGCACGTTGAGTCTCCGTTTGTCTTTATAGCATAATTTCATATGTTTGAAGAAACTTCAATGAAATTTGCTTGCAAACTAAGTTTTTAGATAGGCGCAATGTAGTGGAGAAAATGAAAATAAATCAGATAGCAGTTGATAGCAGCTATATACATCACAAAAGCAGTTGATATATACAAATTCCAGTACTAACCTAAACCTCAAACAATGATGTTGACTTTATCAGTTTTGTTTCCAAATACAAGTAGGCCGCACGTTTTCATATGAATAAGAATCAAAGATGCCGGTCACAATGAAAAAAATAATAATTTAGTACAAAAAATTATCCACCAGCATAATTAATTGCACAAACAGAACATAGCATGCCATGATGTAAAATATCAGAAAAAGAATAAGATAAGGGAAGAAAAAAAAAAGACAACCCATACATTTGAAAAAACACTGTGCTTCTTCGCCCAAAATCTCATGCATCTCGACGTTCTAAAATTCTAGCGGAAGACACTGTTTCTTAACACGCACACTTCAACACACAAGCACTTAGATACACACAAATTAACACTGCTTTATAGCAGAACACACATGCCGCATGCCCACACACTTTAACAGACTATGTTTTCAACAAAAACACAGAAGCACGTTATACGATATATATATTTTATATTTATCTATAGTGGAAATTATAAGTGTATAGAAGAAATATAAATGAATAAACAGAATCACTTTACTTTTTAGTTTGGATTTCTTTATGAAAAAATAACAGTAATATGTAAGTTCAATTACTTTATCAAAAGAAATTAGGTGGAGAGTCAAAACTGAACGACAATGGTAATATATGAAAAGGCACATTGCCAACGAAGTTTTGGAGAATTTTAAAATCTTGTGTTGGAAAACATTAATGACCAGATTTGGAATCCTAATTGAGTCAAAACCCAAAATAATAGATAAAATTAACATTTGCAATGTATTCGTATAATTATGTGTCTTCAGAAGTTAATGAAGTTAGTAAAGGTCACCTTGACAATATTGAAACAGGTGTAGCAATATGTTTCCTTAACTTTTTGAGCTATTTCAAGGGAGTCTTCTGGTGGGATGTTATCTCCTCTTTCCTATATGAAACAATGTATAAACAAAAGTACAGTTAGAACTAAACCATTACTGTTTAGTCGTTGATTCAATAAAGGAAAGAACAGGCAAATAATGAATACAACTAGCGGGATTGATAAACTAATTGAGTAATAAGAAATAAAAAAAATGATAACGAAAGACAAGATACCTGCATCAGCTGCTGGATGAAGAGAGTCACATCTTTCCCATCAATCGAAATTGACTTGATACAATAACATAACCATCTGCGACGGGTACAACATGAATAGCCCCATCACCTTAAGATAACATTCAATTAGAAGTGACATATTTCTCAACACCAATACTAATAAGTATTAAACACGTACTTTGATTAGGAAATGTCCATAAGGATCATGTTGCCCTATGTCCTTCATAACTTCGTCCGTCAAGTGGTATATTTTGTCCTTCAATTCACCTTATCAAAATATGAGCACAGGCACCTACAACTCAACCAGTTTCTACACCAATTTTCTTTAACCTAAAAATCCCATTGGCATTATTTCTCGAATATCAATCTCCCATATATCAGGTTAGATCACAAAGTTCGATAATTCTAGTTCTGATTCCGATTGGTCATAATCAATGGACTCGCTAACAATTTCTTTAAGCCTACTACATATTGTTGTAGCTCCAATCGCAAGCCTCCGTTCTCCTGTCTAAACAAAATATACCTTTAATATTAAGACAGATCTTCCCCCCAACAATTCAGAAAATAATAGCAAAAGAAACAAAATAAGAACATTATTTATGTATATGATTCTAGCAAATTAGAGAAACCTACGAATAAAATAAAAGTTGGGTTATAATTTAAGGTCAGTAGGGCTCACCTTATCATGGGATACTTGAAAAACTGAATTTCCAGAGCTTGAATATTTGCATGCAATACCTCAGCACCTTCTTAATGAAGTACCCGAATAATTTTATAAAATAATGACTGATTATCCAACCCATTTACCAAAATCAAATCGAGAGCACCCATCTCATGTATTTCGATCTCTCGTGATTTTGAGCTTGATGCTATTTCAGTTGTAAAACAAGTACGTGATCTTTTCATGCCCACTAACTTCTCTTTATTCTCTTTGTTTATTTCCATCTTTATTTGAAGGCTTTTAATGTACTTCACAACTTCATCAACTTGTTCATACAATGGAAGTGCTTCCTGTATACAATATCCAAACCATTCATCATTGATAAGTTCAAGTACACACGAAAATTGATAGGTCACGTATATAAATTTTTGTTAAATTGAATCATCTCAGACATCAATGCTTGTGTTATTAGTTGTATTGATTATAAATAAATTTTGTCCTCAAATCATACAATTTATATGTTCTTCCCATATTTTCTTCGGCTCATATAAATGACCCATTTGTAAATATGCAAGGTACTCTTCATCAAAATTAGCGAATATATATCATAAATCTGTCTTAAATTAACGAACTGTCATAAATTTGTATCACTCTGATGCCGAGAAAGATAACCTTAGAGGTAGGATCAGGGAGCAGAGAGCAGAGGATGGAGTAAAGAATTTTCATATGATTCCTTCTATTATTCTCAATAACCCTTCTTTCCATTTTTGGAGTTGAAGAAGATTGACCCATCATGCAAACATTGTGATTTTATCTTGAAACAACATCAATTGATGAAGGGCTACGAGCTAAGTTATATTTTTTAAGAAGATTAAAAATTATACTTGACAACTTCTAAATGAGATCCGAATTCGATGTGATAATTTTTTACTGGTATGAGTTCATTTCGGTCATCTTAATATTAATATATTATTAATGAATTAATATTCTTAATACACTTAAAAGAGTGACTCAAACATAATATACATGATGGGAACTTCTTATACATGACCTAAATACCACAATAAAGTACACAAGCTTAACACGCACTACCCGTTGCCGTGTCTACTAAAAATCAAGTTAATTTGATATTCATCTACGGTATGGGAGTTAATTACCTTTATGATATTAGGATGATCAATACTGTTCCATATTAAAGCTTCCTAAATGAAACCAGATGAAGTTTCTAAGATATCCACAATTCTTCATCTCAAGTTTCTTAAGTGAATTCAAGTCACTAATCTGAAGTGGTAAGTCCACAATTGTTGTCCAATCCAACGGAAGCTATCTCGCAAACACTTTTTGGTTAGTTCAAAATACATATCAAGGCCGAATACATTTGATAACAAAGAAGACTAGATCTGAAGTTATAGTTCAAAGAAGACTATGTCTCACAAACATTCCGATACATAACACATGCAAGGGAGACTCTGATACATGACACGTGCAAAGGAAACTCTAATATCATAAATATTAAGACTCCTTATGAAGTGAGAAAATGTAGTCCTTGACAGCAATCACACCACTACTTTACTCAAAATTAACACACACACACATATATAACACCTTTCTATACTATGACTTGACTCATAACAATGACGATTTCAGTGGCTAAGTATGTCAATGCACAAACAGGCATAAGCAACGTGTGATTCAAAAATAATATTTGGAGTGTCTGTTTAATTAACTTGCGGTCCAACAGTACATAAATCATCTAAAGCTTCACTCTGGTGAAGTCTTGTTTTACGTGGAGGTAAAAGCTTCGATTGCCGAATGTGATGATGTGGGTTAAAACATCAAAATCTAATGGCAACCCCATTCTACGTATAAACACAAGAGTTATGTTGTCACCCAATTTACCCTCCCAAGGCCCTCAATTTTTATTTTTATAACCCCCATTTTTTACCTGACTAACTGAAGAGAACAAATGTAGACCATCCAATCAGAGCAATTGAGACAAATAAGGGAGCAGACCCCATAGGGATCTACACAATTTGGACCTGCACTTCACAATGCATTCATTAATTGAGATTAAGGACTGTTGCTTGCTGTTGATACCAAATTTAGTCTGCTGACGTGCACCATTCACTTGAAGACACGTGTCAACCTACGTGGCAATTGTAAATACTTCCAACGAACAATACACTGCCACCGAGCTACTCAAGCACCCCGAGCAACTCAATCATACCGAGCAGCTTGGGTGCCCCGAGGAACTGAGGGCTCTGAGCAACTTAAGCGTACTGAGAAACTCAGGCGGCCCGAGCTACCTAGCGTGTAGAGCATCCAAATAAAGAGAATAAAAAAGACGACTGCGCATTAAATGCTCATTATTATCGTACAGATGTATATGTCTACTAGATAACAGCGCATTGTCCTTTCACATGTACAGCCTCAAGGCTATAAATACATTGTAACCTCTTCATTAGAAGGGGACTCTGGATCTCTTGGTAAACCTATTATCGAGAATTCCAGGCAAACAGTCAGCAATACAAAAACAGTGGACGTAATCCATTCTCCTAAGGCTGAACCACTTTAAAAATTCATTGTCTTATATTTATTTATTCATTTTTATCTGTGATTAAAATAATTAGAACGAATATAGTTTTTTACATCAACAGATTGGCGCCGTCTGTGGGAAATGACTGTACTTAGCGTTTTTCACCAAAATAATTCATCATCAATGGCCGATAATCCGGAATCCAGTAATCGAAACGCTGGGATCCCTCCAAATCCATCTATTCCCCCAAATGTTCCAGATCTGGCTGGCCTAATGGCTAATTTAGCCCAAGGCCAAACGACCATGCAAGAAACCATGCGTCAAGTTATACAAACTGTTCAAGGTGGAGTGCCGGCCCAATCAGGACAACGAAGTGTTCAGAGAAATACCCGTTTGCCCTCTTTGCAAACTATGCGAATGTTATTCCGAGAGGAATCTTAATCTAGACGCACCGAGTCATATCGTACTGAGAGATCTAATGATCCTTCTTATCAACCTGGTCGGACTTCCTCAGTACGAGCTACAGATTCTCAACAAAACGTCACTCTATCTCCAGAAAGGACTAGTGCTCTAAGAAGGTTGAGTAGAGTCTCTCCTTTTGATCGTTTAGGCCCTAGGAGGAATAAAAGTCCTCATAGGATTGCATCAAGGAACTCTCAATGACAATCCGATCTAAGAGAAGGCTCTGCCCAATCACGACCAACAACCCGTAATGAAAGATCCCAAAAGGAAAACTTATCGCGATCAGTCGCTAGAACAAATAGGCCCGAGGTGGGAAATGATGCATGGAAAGGTTATATTCAAAGGTTGGAGGACATATTAGGGAAAATGGTTAAGGTCAAGAATCCTCTACGAAGAACTTTTGTCCAAGGGACACCATTCGTACAGGCAATTGTGGATTTTCCCACACCATCAAAATTCAAAGCTCCTGTGGTGACGCCTAAGTATGATGGAAAAACTGACCCTGTCCTTCATATAAAATAATACCAAGATGCTTCCAATATCTATGCAGTTCCAGACGAGATGAGATGCAGGGCATTTTCAGGAACTCTTACCGGATCAACTCAGATATGGTACAACAACCTTCCTCGAGGGAAGATTGCGACTTTACTTCAACTGGCAGAGCTCTTTATAGGGAACTTCTGTTTTGGAGCGAAACCAGTCAAACGAGTAGCACACTTGCTAAGTGTTAGATAGAAGGCAGGTGAAAGCACCAGGGACTATATTACTCATTTCAATAACGAGAAGCTTGAAGTTATTGATTACGAGGAGAAAACAATAATTACTGCTCTGATGAGTGGACTGCTACCAGATAAGTTGTACTATACTCTAGCCAAAGATCCACCTACGACCATGGCAGAACTAATGGCAAAGGCAGCTAAGATTATGAACGTCGAGGAAGCTATGGCTGCGAAGAAGAATATAGACACTAAGGAGACCAAGGTTGAGGATGACAAGACTGAGAAGAAGGATCAGAAGAATAATGATGGCAACAGGCAGTCGAAAGCAAAGAAAGCAATGGAACAGTTAAAGAAATTTGGAAATTATACTCCTTTGAAGGTAGATATAAACCACATTCTGGAAGAGATCAAGAACAGCGAGGAGCTAAACTGGCCAGAAAAATGAAGGAAGATCCTGACAAGAGGAATAAGTCCAAATATTGTGAGTTCCATAAAGACCATAGTCACACGACCAAAAGTTGCATAGCTCTCCAGAATGAAATTGAAGCACTCATCAGATGAGGAAAACTAGCTAAGTATATTGATCGCCAAAATGGTGGAAAGAGCAGCGACCGAGGAAGGCAAATGTCTAGGTCTCCTCGTCAAGTAAAAGAAGACAAAAAGAGAAGTCACGAAGAAGATCCAGAAGATGACCAAGATGGACCCGATCTCCCCAAAAGACCAAGGCAGCCAGAACGTGAGGTATTTTCAATCCATTTCGGATCATTTGAATGTAATGTTATTACAGGTGGAGATGCAGGAGGTGGAGATCTGACTGCAGAGAGAAAAGCTTACCTCAATGAGGCTCAAGCTTGCTCGTACATTCAACGAATAAATCTGGCTGAAGATGATCGCCCGAGGAAGGTGAATAAAGACAAACTGGTCATTGGTTTCTCTAAGAATGACCTGGCAGGTGTACTATATCCTCATGATGACCCATTGGTGACCAAGATGAGAATGAAGGAAGTGGTGATTTCACGAGTACTGGTGGATAATGGTAGCTCGACAGTTATCATGTTTTATCCATGCTTTAACAATTTGAATCTGAAGCTAGCCCAGTTAGAGCCATATCATAGGCCCCTCCTTGGCTTTACTGGCGAGAAGGTTTTTCCACTTGGGACAATCAAGTTGGATATGCTTATCGGTACATGGCCTGCTTGTCGAACAGAAAGAGTACGCTTTTTCGTAATGGATAAAAATATCCAATCAGCTTACACTATCATTATGGGAAGGGTAGGTCTAAAGAAGTTCGAAGCAGTACCATCTATTGTACATTAATGTTTAAAATTCCCAACCAACTTTGGAGTAGGAGTGGTGAAAGGCGACCAGAAAGTAGCTCGGGAATGCTACTATTTATCTGTCGAACAGGAGGAACGTGAAGAATCCAGAAAGAAAACTAATACTTATCAAGTGGATGAAATAGAGGATGCAGAGATTGAAACGTTAGACCCTAGAGACGAGTCTCAGCTCGTGAAGGGCCAGGTCATGGAGGCTACCAAAAATATCATTCTGGACGACGAGCATCCAGAAAGAACAACTCAAATTGGTGCATCACTGGATGTATCGATAAAACAGGAATTTATAGCATTTCTAAGGCGCAGAAAGCAGACTTTTGTATGGAGTCATGAAGACATGCCAGGGATAGACCCGAGTTTCCTGTGTCATGAGCTCAACGTGAACAAGGAAATCAAGCTAGTGAAGTAGCGAAGAAGAGTGTTCAGTCCTGAGAAGAACCCAGCCATACAAGAAGAAGTAGGGAAGCTACAAAAAGCCGTTTTTATTGAGGATGTCAAATATCCTGATTGGCTAGCAAATGTGGTGATGGTAAAGAAGAAAAATAACAAGTGGAGGATGTGTGTAGACTTCACTGATCTTAATAAGGCATATCCAAATGATCATTTTCCTTTGCCTCGAATCGATCAACTAGTGGATGCTACCTTGGGGCATGAATTGTTGAGTTTCATGGATGCTTATTCTGGTTACAACCAGATTAAAATGAAGCCTGAGGACAGGGAGAGTACCTCTTTTATCACTCCAAGGGGAACTTATTACCATAATGTTATGCCTTTTGGACTTAAAAATGAAAGTGCGACATATCAGCGGCTGATGAATAAGGTGTTTGCAGAGCAAATCAGTCATAACATGACGAAGAGTAAGAAAGATGCTGATCATCTAGTTGACCTAGGTCAGACCTTTGATCAACTTGAGAAATATCAAATGAAGCTGAATCCCACCAAATGCATATTCGGAGTACGACAAGGCATGTTTCTCGGATATATTGTTAACCAACGAGGAATTAAGGCAAACCCTGAAAAGATCAAGGCTCTATTGGAGCTACAATATCCAACCACGAAGAAGGAAGTGAAAAGTCTCACAGGGCGAGTTGCAACACTTAATATGTTTGTGTCACGAGCAACTGGAAGATGCCTTCCATTCTTCAAAACACTCCGAAAAACTTTTGAGTGGAATGATGAATGCAAGGAGGCTTTTCAAGAATTGAAAAAATATCTGGGGACACCTCCATTGTTATCTAGACCAGTGATGGGAGAAAAACTATACTTGTACCTGGCAATTTCAGAAAATGCAGTAAGCTCGGCGTTGATAAGAATGGAGGACGGAGTATAAAAACCTATCTATTACACCAGCAAGGCTTTCCGAGGAGCAGAAATCAGATATCCAAGGTTGGAGAAGTTGGCACTAGCACTGATCGAAGCAAGCAGAATGATGAGGCCATACTTCCATGCCCATATTATAGTGGTGTACACCGATATGCCATTAAGACAAGCTCTGCATAAATCAGAGAAATCAGGAAGATTGATGTATTGGGCAGTAGAACTTGGTGAATATGATATAATTTATGAGCCTAGATCGTCGCTCAAGGGGCAGGCAGTAGCGAATCTTATCGCAGAGTTTACTCAGGAAAGTGCCTCCGAATAACATGAGTTTAATACAGACCCCCCTATGGATGTTACAGGATCATCAAATTTATACTCCGACCAACTTACGTCGATAGACAAGCAAAAGAAGATGATCAACGAGCAGCGAGAAGTGCCGGAGGAGGACAAAAGGAAGCATCAAATATTCCACAGAGGAACTCTGTCTGATCAAGAGTTTGATAATGAAGTACGTATATGGAATTTGTATGTGGATGGCTCTTCGTGCACTACAGGCAGTGGAGAAGGGATTATTTTAAACAGTCCGGATGAGATTGACATGGAGTATGCTCTACTCTTTCAATTTAAAGCTTCTAATAATGAGGTCGAATATGAAGCTATGATCTTGGGCTTAAATCTGGCTAAAACTACGAAGGCAGAGCAGGTCGTTGTATTCAGTGATTCCCAGTTAATCGTAAATAAAATTCTGGGGGTGTATGCAGCAAAAGGAGAATTAATGGTCAAGTATCATGCAAAATCAATGGAGGTGGTATCGAGTTTTACTGTAGTTCAGTTATTTAGAATACCCAGATTGGAGAATACAAGAGCAGACGCCCTAGCTCTGTTAGCATCAACCACACGCACCGAACTACGAAGAACAATTCCAATAGAAATCCTGACTGGTCGGAGCATAGACGAAGATATGATGATGAACTTCATTGCCCTCGACTTGGGACCATCTTGGATGGATCCCATCAGGGCCTATATTGAAGAGGGAACTTTACCAACTGATAAACTCGCAGCTAAGAAACTAAAGTTTAAAGTTGCTCGTTATGTATTGACTAGTGGCATTTTATATAGACGAGGAGTTATAGCAGGGCTACAAAGATATGTCCATCCCTCCAAAGTGAAGATTTGATCGAAGAGGTTCATAAAGGGTCTTGTGGAGCCCATGTAGCAGGTCGGACACTTTTGCAGAGAATAACAACACATGGATATTACTGGCCAACGATGAGAGCTGATTGCGTAGCTTATGCTAAGAAGTGCGATAAATGTCAACGCTTCTCTTCCATTCGAAGAACTCCCCAAGTATTGTTAACACCCATAACGTCCCCTTGGCCATTCGCCATGTGGGGGATTGACTTGGTAGGACCACTTCCAACGACCAAGGGAAGATTCAAATACCTCGTGGTTGCTGTGGATTACTTTACCAAATGGGTGGAAGCTGAGCCTCTCATTGATATGATATACGATAAAGTCTATCAATTTATTTGGAAGAATATTATCTGCAGATATGGTCTCCCACATGCATTCATTACTGACCATGGAACCCAGTTTGATAACGAGGAGTTTACTGCGTATTGTCATCAATCCAATGTACTAAAGATCCATTTTGCACCAGGCCATCCCCAAAGCAATGGGCAAACTGAGGTAACAAATAGAACGTTACTGAATGGTTTGAAAAAATGACTGGATGATGCAAAGGGAAATTGGATTAACGAGCTACATTCTATGCTGTGGGCTTATCGTACCACACCACGAACAGCGACAGGAGAGTATCCATATATGCTCGCATTTTGGAGTGAGACTGTCATACCTGCCGAATTGGGTCTACCTACGCATACGGTGATTGCTTTCAATTCTCCTGTCAGTGACTTGATGAGAAGATTAAACCTGGATATGCTTGAAGAAGTTAGGGAAGAATCATCAATCAGGAATGTAACATATCAACAACGAACAACTTTGTTCTACAACAAAAGAGTGAAGAACTGTGATTTGAAGGCAGGGGATTATGTGCTGAAGAAAGTGATACAAAAGCATAACAAACCATAAGCCAACTGGCATGGACCCTACAGAGTAACAGAAGTTGTTCGTCCAGGGACATACAAGATTGAAACTTTGGAAGGAGAAGAATTCACGAATGCATGAAATGCAGAGCATCTGTACAAGTATTACCAGTAGTTAAAATTCATAAGCAACACAGTTTTTTAAAATGAATAAAGTGATGTTTCACCCCCATTTCTTTTTGTTGAAGTTTTTTTCGGAGTATTAGTGCAACACATTACACAAACCATAAACCCAAATTCAGAGCAACACAACAAATCAATTACCACCAACTCCGATTGGTCGAGAATCATTTACCACCAACTCCGGTTGGTCGGAAACTAATTACCACCAACTCCGGTTGGTCGACAAATAAATTACCACCAACTCCGGTTGGTCAGGAACTAATTACCACCAACTCTGGTTGGTCGACAAATCAATTACCACCAATTACGGTTGTTCGGGAACTAATTACCACCAACTCCGGTTGGTCGACAAATAAATTACCACCAACTCCGGTTGGTCGGAAAATAAATTACCACCAACTCCGGTTGGTCGGGAACTAATTACCACCAACTCCGGTTGGTCGGTAAATCAATTACAATCATCTCCGGTTGGTTAGTACCAAACTAGGCAAGAAGCTGAACGACCTCCCGGGGCATCCACTGTCTAGGCAACAAGGTAATTCATACGAGATTACTACAACTAAGCAGGAACATGGGATGCAAATCATTCCATTGCTTAGGCCCAAAGAGTGATAAGTCACTATAATCAAACAACTAATGGGATAAGTATAGTATATATATTTACCAACCAATAAGCAAAGACATTCTACAAATTATTTAGAAGAAAATGAAATGGCAAAAGACTAAAAATTTCTTCATTCAAATCAAGTAAAATTATATATGATGTGAAAAGTTTGATTCATTACATAAGATTATCCTACTCTATGGGTTTCTTCCCCTCTGCTTTTGAAACAGGTTCTACCCCGGCTGGAGGATCATCTAATGCATAAGGAGATTTTATAAAGTTTACATCTCGCAGCATTTTAACATTCATTACGGAGGGCCGATCAAGCAAATGCTCTGGACGAGATATCTCAAAGTTTGCATGAAGACTGTAATCTCCGAGATACATGGAAATCAAGCATTGAGGAATTGCATGAGCAGGAATCCAACTATTATCAAGTTTAAAAGGAGGCAGGGGCAAATCGAGCACTCCAGGATCATAATAATCCCATAAGTAGTGGCCCTGCTCCAATTTTAGCACACACAAGGCATTCAACCACCCTTGCTTATATCCCTCATTATTTGACTGGTGCAACCGAGCATCGAGATGGTATAGAGCTTTGTTATACCCAGCCATCAATAATTCCCTGGGTTGCTTGTGGAACTGATAAGTTAACCTCTCAAGTTACTCGTGGAGTTTCTTCACTAGAATTTCTTTACTTTCCAGAGTAGAGCTTTGATTAGAGAGTTGTTCGGTGAAGGTCAGAACCTCTAAAGCTAACTGAGTTCTCGCTTCTTCAAAGGTGACCCAACCATCCCTTGCTTATCCACGAGAAGATCTTGCTCGTCCACGAGTAGATGTGGAGGGTCCAGCTCGCTTCAAGGTTTCTAACTCATCCCTTAAGTCAGTATTTTCTACTTCCAAAAATAAAAAACCATCATCATTTACTGGGACCAAGGCTCCCGAAGAAGAAGCAGGAGATTTGAGTTGCTTTATTTCCTCTTGCAAAGTAGTGTTTTCCTGCTCCAATAACTTGGTGATATGCCTGTGCTCTTCAACTTCAAGCTTCAGAACACTCTCCTTCTTCTCATGAGTAGAGATGAACTTATCATATCCCTTATCAACACTCAATTGTTGGTACTTTTTCTCATAACCTTGATGTAAAAGTGTGGAGGACTCTTTGTACTGCTGCTAAAGTTCCTCGATCGTTTCTTGGAGATCTTCAATCATCTTATAGTAGGACACATAAACACGATCGAGCAAGCACTTCAAGTATTGGTAAGCTTCAACTGCTCGGTCAGAAGCACCTGATCCGAGGATGTCTGTTATCTGAGCCTCGTTAAGATCTGCATGACCAACTTTAAAATAATCATTGCATTTCTTCATCAATTCTGTATCATGAGCTGACAAGAGCTCCATCCTGGCCATAAACTAGCAAAGAGAAGAAATAAAAAGAATCAATAATGATGCAGACAGTGCAGTAAAAGAAAATTCAAGACAAACAACCAAAGTTTGAAATTTTATTCATCATAAGAGGAGTTACATAGTTCCAAGGTACATTTAAGAAAATAACAAAATAAGAAAACCCCGAACAACTTTACACCTTTTCCTTATTTCTTACGACTTCCTCAGAAGGTTTGGATAAAGGGGTTGGTTGCTCGGAGGACAATGGTAGCTGCTCGGCAGAAGTGCTGGTTGGTTGGAGTTGCTCGGAAGGCTAAACAACAGGAACAGTAGGGACCTGATCTTCAGTCATCATAGAAGATTCATCGAAAGCAGCTTCATCTTCTTCATCTTCTTCTCCAGGAGAGGGAGGAGGGCCATGAGTGTGCTGCTGGAACAACTCAGAATTCTCAGCAACCTTCAACTCCCGTAAGGCTGCTACCCATCCATCCCTAAAATATTCAGCACCGACATACTCCATTTGAGAAGACATCACAACCAGGCCTTTGTTCCAGCCTTTGTCCCAACCAACACTGAATGATTTTTTAACTGCAGCTTTCCTTTTTGCCTTCTCCGAGGAGGTCCTTTCCCTAAGGAGCTCCTCGGCAGACTTCAACTTTTCTTCCACCTCCGTTTTCTATCGCTCAACATCTTAAAGTTTGACAACTTTCTCTTCAGCAGACTTAAGCTTAACCTCAAGCTCCTTGTTGCTCTATTCAAACTCCTTTAACTTATTCTCCAATTCATTGGAGGCATTCACAGCTTGATCTCTGTCTAGCTCAACGGACTTAAATTGCTTCTCCCAAGCACCTTTATCTTCCTCGTACTTTTGACGAGAATTTTTTAGAGATTGGGTCAGCCCAACAAAAGCTTCCTCTACTCCACTTGAGGAGCTTGAAACCCTAATAGCTTCATCCTTCTTCAAAATGCTGTTGAAGCACGTCACCAGCTGAAAAAAGAAAGAGATCTAAGTCAATGTATGAACATAATATTAGAATGTAAAATACTCAGGCTAACAATACTTACTGATGCAATGTGTTGAGCAGCCAGAGTAGTAATTCTCTCACAAGAAAGAGTATCATCAATGCCTTAGACTTTTGGGATAGTTTAGGATCTTACCAAGCCCACAGCAGAGCTCGGAGGAACAAGAGTTGGAACACTACCTTCAACATTTGAAGGTTGAGAGATAGGTTCAGCAGGTCTCTCAGAAGAGCTTCTCTTTAATCTCCTCAGAGGAGCTGGAGCATTTTCAATTAAAGGTGTTGTCTTTATTTGTGATATGACAACAACATCACTCGAAGGAGAGATAGCAACAGTCTTACTTGGAGCCACATGGGGCTTCTTGCTAGCTTCCTTGGCAGTAGTAGGAGGGGGTACATCTATAGTCTTTGCCCCTTCTTTTGGGACATCTTGTTTACTTTTCTTTGCCTCCACAGTGGTAGAGGCAAACTTGTCAAAAAAAGCAGGAGCTCATCTTTTCTTCATCAGATCAGTGATAAGAATACTCGATTCAGAGGAAGAGCCTTTCGCACTAGTCTTAGAGGTTGGTACCTGATCAAGATCAACCACCATTGGACGAGGACGATCAGTGAAAATTGAAGTGTAGCTTTTGTATTGCAGCAAATTAGTGCAAACTCCAGATAAGTTTTAAGTGCTTTATATTAACATTAGTCTCTTTTGGAGGTTTCCCTTTACAGTCAACTGTAACAAATAAAATCAAATGTCAGTGATACATTTTATCAAATACAAAGAAAATAAGATTTCAAAAATAAAAACAACCTATCCCATTGCCATAAAGTGGACACCTGGGACCTTGGTATACATCATCTCCATTTAATGGAGGGTGTTGCCAATTTCTCATCATAACCCCATGATCAAAATAATCCCTATTGGCATCAGGAAGATTCACAACTAATGATCTATTCAAAAACCTAGTTTTTAAGTAAAAAGTACTATCACTGGTAATCCATCTGTAGTAATACATAATCTCTGGAATCCCTAAACGGGTTCTGATATACCCATATACGCCGTCGTCCAGGCCGAGGGTGCCCTGCACCTGGAGGGGGCCAGAATGATCTCTTAACCAATATCAGACGACCCTTCAAAGGGCCGACCCCTCATCATGGCCCAGACGACCCGTCAAGGGGCCGACCCCTCATCAGGCCCAAGACGAACCTCCAGGGGGCCGACCCCTCATCAGGCCCAGACGACCCTCCAGGGGGCCGACCCCTCATCAGGCCCAGACGACCCTCCAAGGGGCCGACCCCTCATCAGGTCCAGTCGACCCTCCGAGGGTACGACAGTACGAGGCCCAAATTGGGCGACTCACTACCGGAAGTAACTTTGCCCTTGGCCTCATCTTATAGGTCGAGGGTGACATCATCACTGCGCGTGGCTTGGGAGACGCGTGGAATAGTGCGCGTGAGGCTCACATGGCACGTGGAAGACCGCTATAACAATATCACCCCCTCACATGAGAGAATATTATGTCATCATTAATCACAGGTGGCATCTACAGGTGTCAACAGGGGATTAGCTAAATCATCATTCACATGCACCATGCATACTTGGGGGGTACACTACACCCCCCAAGACCTATATATACTTATCACCTACAACCCTACAGGAAGGGGGATCGATAATTGTAACCTTAGCAAAAACTCTGCCTGTACACACTGTAGAGAGAGAAAGTGAGCTTATGTGCATTGTATCTAAGGCCATTAATGCCCATAGGGGATCACACACTCGCAGTGGATGTAGGACTAATTGGCTGAACCACTATACAACATTATCTTATTCCTCTTATGCTCACCTCCTTCTTCAAACTTACACACTTATACATCTATGGCTACCATGGTACTTACAGTTTGAGCTCATCATCACTTAGTTGGTGGTGCTAGATTTCAGCATCATCAGTTTGGCGCCGTCTGTGGGAACGAGAAGACATCTCTTCCTTTGTAAAGCTTGACCTCACTGGACACTCTGGTGGTGAGCCAGTTTTCCCCCTGTGTGGAGATGTTTCACCATTGAAAGAGATCCATTAATGTTCTCAAGCTCATCAGCCTTTTCTTCAGTTCAGCTCTTCATATCTCAAACACATGGCACCGAAGATGCCACCACCACCGCTTCTTCCACCGAATTGTGGAATAGGACCCAGTTCCAATAAGCCACCACCTCAGTCTGAGATGGCTGATGTGGCGGTAACCTTGAAGTCTCTGGCAGCAAGCCAGCGGATCATGCAGGAACAGTTCACAGCTCTAAGCCAGAACATACTAAGACCACCAGGAGTCTCACCTGAGATGATTACTCCAGCAGCGGATCTAGGGTAGCATGAGGTCAGGGGACCATCCCAGGCACCACGCAAGGACTTGCCACCCCCACAGCAACGGAGGGATGTTGCTTACCCCCGGCGTCTACTTCCTGAGGACAGGTATGATGATCTGGAGGGAGAGGAGGCCCCCATAGAGTGCTGGGAGCCGTATGAGGTCTCCAATAATACTGTAAGACCTCTCCAGGAGAGCATAGGAAAGTGTGGAAGGCAAAATCCTGACGATCACCCGAGAGGCTCTGCTTTTGATCCCTTGAGCAGGGGGTCAATCTTTGAGAGGCTGGGCCCAGTAAATGACCTACGAGAAAAATTGTACAGATTAAAGAGTGTTGCGAGGTCCAGAAGGGAGGCAGCAGATGACCGACCTCACGAGGGCTGACCCCTAGGACGGGACGATGATAAGGGGGAAGTAAACAACCGACATAGGCCTGCCGCAGCAGAACCCTCCGTCCACCTCAAAGAGGCGGCAGGGGATAACATCGGCCATGCCGACCCTATGAGGCCCTAGAATGACTCGATCCAATGACTGGAGGATAATATCGGTGATATATTGAAGATCTGGGACCCTCTTCAGAGAGGATACACCGTAGGCTCACCATTTGTGGCGAAGATAGTCAACTTCCCTACGCCATCAAAGTTTAAGCCACCCGTGGTCACCCTAAGATATGACGGGAGTACAAACCCTGTCCATTATATTGAGATGTATCAATCGACGGCAGACATATACTCTATCTCAGATGAGATGAGGTGTCGTGCCTTTTTTGGCACTCTGACAGGGGCTGCACATATCTGGTATATGTCTCTTCTAAAAAACTCCATTGAAAGCTTTAAGCAACTGGCAGACCGGTTTATCTACAACTTTTGCTTTGGGGTGAGACCGCAGAAGCATACCACGCACTTGCTCTATGTTAAGCAGGGGAAGAATGAGAGTCTAAGAGACTACGTAGCCAGATTCAACAAAGAAAAGTTAGAGGTTGAAGACTATGATGAGAACATATCTATGACAGCCTTGATTAGAGGACTCCAGAAGGGGAAGCTGTTATGGAAGCTTGCTGAAGACCCTACGAGGACGATGGCAGAATTGCTGTCGACAGCAGGAAAGGTGATGAACGCCGAAGAGGCGATGGCCGTAAAATACGAAGATGAAAAAGGAGGCACTTCAGGAGGTAAGTACCATAAGAAGAACAAAGAGGGGAAGAAGAGGTCTACGGACGACAAGTTAGCTGATTACACCCCTCTAACGGTCAGCTGTGAACATATTCTCAATGAGATAAAGAATGATCGGTCCCTGAAGTGGCCTGAGAAGTTGAGGGCAGCCCCCAATAAGAGGAACAAAAACCTATGGTGTGAATTTCACCAAGACCACGGCCATATCACCGATAAGTGTTTTGCCCTGAAAGATGAAATCGAAAAGATGCTGAAAGAAGGGAAGCTCAGGAAGTACGTGGACAAGGGTGTCTTCAAGAGGGGCCGAGGGGACGACCCCAGAAATAAGCGAGGCGATGTATGTAGAGAAGGTCCTCAAAAAAGAGGGGACGACCCTTCTGACGATGAGGACGACCCTGACCTCCCGCCGAGAGATGACCACGGCCCTGTTAAGAGACTTAATATGATATCGCTCGGTGTGGGAATGATCTTCGGGGTTCTAGCAGGAGGAGGGTCAGAGGTCGCCGACAAGAAGGCCCATGTAGCTGAAGCTAAGGCAGTGACCAAAGCTGTACACTCAACCTCCCTGGAAGCAAAGTCAGAAAGGAGGAAGAAGGTCGATATGGATACCCTGATAGTGGGGTTCTCAAGAATGGACTTTAAAGTCCTCTTAGCCCCACATGATGACCCTCTCGTCATCACTACCAGGGTACACGGGTATGAGGTGCTGAGGATCCTGGTCGATGGGGGTAGCTCTGCAGATGTGATGTTTTGGCCACGATTCAAAGACTTAAGGCCTCAGTCGTGCTAGACTCGTCGCATACCATCATCCATTGATTGGGTTCAGTAGGGAAAAGGTACATCCCATTGGAGTGTATGAGGCCGATGTCAGGATGGGGAACGAGTGGCCGAGATGGCTTACCAAGAAGGTTAGCTTCTTTGTGATGGATGAACATGTCTTTTCGGCCAACAACATCATACTGGGACGGGTAACCCTCAAGGGGTTTGAAGATGTGCCGTTTACGGTCCATCAGTTGATTAAATTTCCAACCCCTTAAGGGGTAGGGGAAGTCCAGGGAGACCAGAGGACATCACGAGAATGTTATTTCAACTCCGTCGAAGAAAGAGAGGCGCACAAGAAGGCAACAACCACTTACAATATTGACACCCTTGACCCCAGGAATGAGAGAAAACTCAGGAAAGGAGAAGCCACGGAAGAGGTAGAATCCGTCATCCTCAATGAGGATGAGCCGGAAAAAATGGTCCAAGTCGGTAAAACTCTAAAGCCAAACATCATGGAAGACCTCATCAAGCTGTTGAGGAGAAGACATAGCGTCTTTCCATGGAGTCACGCAGATATGCCGGGGATCGACCCCGAAATTATGAGCCACAAGCTCGACGTGGTAGAGGGTGCAAAGCCAGTGAGTCAGAAGAGGATAATTTATTCTCGAGAAAATTACGATGTCATTAGGGATGAGGTCAAGAAGCTGGAAGATGCAGAGTTTATCAGGGAGGTAATCTATCCCGAATGTCTATCCAATGCAGTCATTGTACCAAAAGCCAATGAGAAGTGGAGGATGTGTGTAGACTTCACTGACCTCAACAAACATTATCCCAAAGAAAGCTTCCCCTCCCCCGCATTTATCAGATGGTAGACGCTACCGCAGGCCATGAGCTCATGAGCTTCATGGATGCCTATTCAGGGTACAACCAGATCTTCATGAACCCTGAAGACTCGGAGAAGACAACTTTCATTACAGATAAGGGGACATAATGTTATAGGGTCATGCCCTTTGGCCTAAAAAATATGGAGGCAACGTATCAGCGCCTTGTAAATAAAATATTTGAAGACCAAATTGGGAAGTCTATGGAGGTCTATGTAGATGACATGCTGACTAAGAGTTTGAAGGCAGATGATCATGTGGCTGACCTCGAGAGGACCTTTGATACAATGGATAAGTACCAAATAAAGCTCAACCCTGCCAAGTGTGTCTTCGGGGTTGGAGCAGGGAAGTTCTTGGGGTTCATTGTCAACCAAAGAGGCATCGAGGCCAATCCTAAAAAGATAAAGGCCCTCATAGAAATGAAGACCCCGAAGACCATCAAAGACGTTCAAAGGCTCACAGGGCGAGCGATTGCGTTGAATAGGTTCGTGTCTAGAGCCACAGACAGGTGCTTACCATTATTCAAAATTCTCAGAAAGGATTTTGAATGGAGCGAAAAGTGTGATGAGGCTTTCAAGGAGCTAAAGACATACTTAGGGTCTCCCTTGCTGCTGTCATGACCAGTGCAGGGTGAACGACTTTATATGTATCTAGCTGTCTTATAGTCAACCATCAGTGCATTAATTGTCAGAGACAAAGACGGGTTACAGAAGCCTGTATATTTCAATAGTAAAGCACTCCAGGGGGCAGAGCAAAGATACCCACGAATGCATCAAGAAAGATGAAACCATACTTCCAGTCTCATATAATGGTCATCCTCAATGACTCTCCCTTTAGACAGGTCTTGCACAAGCCAGAAAATCAGGGAGGCTAATGGCCTGGGATATAGAGTTGGGGGAGTTTGACATTGTGTATTAACCAAGGATGGCCATTAAGGGGCAAGCATTGGCAGATTTCGTAGCTGAATTTACTAAAGAGGACGATGAGGCTGAAGATTAGAGCCTCGAGAAGGCGGATGACCTACGAAGCCCACTTGCTGATAGACCCGCAGATAAGATTGAAACAGGCACCGCTAGAAGAAAAGTGACTGAAAATGAAGAGGGAAGATATCTCTTTATACAGGGGTCCCTCGTCGAGGGAGGTTTCTCAAAAGAACAGACTGTGTGGAGCCTCTTCGTTGACCGGTCCTCCTGCGATAGCGGAAGTGGAACTGGACTGATAGTATCAGCACCCAATGGCACAGACATTGAGTACGCCCTGAGGTTCAACTTCAAAGCCTCCAACAATGAGTCCGAATATGAGGCCCTGATAGCAGGACTTTCCTTGGCCAAATCTTTTAGTGTCGGCCAGGTTTTGGTCCATAGTGATTCAATGCTAGTAGTGAATCAGATACTAGGAGCATACGAGGCCAAGGATGAGCGAATGGCCAAGTACCTTGAGAAAGTGATGTCATTACTGAAGAGCTTCAGAGAAGTGAAATTGAAAAGGATACCTAGGCATGACAACGGCCGAACCGACGCACTTGCCAGGCTGGCCTCAGCAACTAGGACAAATATCAGGAGGACAATCCCAGTGGAAATTTTGCTTCGACCAACTATTGAAGATGCTGAGGGAACACCTTGGCACTTGCTTAAATGTTTCCAAGGAAGCTTCATGGATGGACCCTCTGATCAGATACATTAAAGAGGGTGAGATGCTAGAAGCAAGGCAAGAAAGGAAGAAGCTGAGATACAGAGCGACAAAATTCACTGTCATCGGAGACACCTTGTACAAAAAGGGTTTTTTGGTCCCCTTACTTAGGTGTGTGCATCCGTCTGAAGTCCCACACATTTTACAAGACGTGCACGAGGGGTCATGTTCAAGCCACATTGGGGGTAGGTCTTTGGTGAAGAGGATAGTAACCCAGGGGTACTGGTGGCCGACCTTGGGAAAAGATTCCACGGCATATGTAAAAAAGTGTGATAAATGTCAAAGATTTGCCACCATCCCTCACCAGCCACATCAGCCTCTTTCCTCCATTACATCCCCATGGCCATTTACAGTGTGGGGGATTGACCTAGTAGGTCCCTTGCCTAGGGCCATCAATAACTATCGGTTCCTCATCGTAGCAATTGACTATTTTTAAAAATGGGTGGAGGCTGAGCCGATGGTTATGATTACCGAGCAGAAGACCTTCCAGTTCATCTGGAAAAATATTATATACAGATATGGTCTCCCCAACACCCTCATCTCGGATGACGGGACTCAATTCAAGAATACATGTTTAGAGAAGTACTGTGAAAGGGTGAGTATCAAACAATTCTTCTCTACCCCAGGCCGACCTCAAGCCAATGGGAAAATAAAATTTACAAATAGGACAATCCTAGATGGGATCAAGAAGATACTTAGGGAGGCAAAATGCAGGTGGGTTGAGGAGTTGTATGCTGTACTGTGGGCCTACAGGACAACGACGAAGACCTCTACCGGATAAACCCCGTTCATGCTAGCTTATGGCTCAGAAACCGTCATCCCCACCGAGATTGGGTTTCCTACTCACAGGGTCCAAATGTATGACCCCCCAGAGAAATATGGAAGAGAGGAGACTTGACTTAGACCTGATTGGGGAAATAAGGGAAGACGCCGAGATATGGCAAGCCGCCTACCAGTAGAGGACTGCAAGGTTTTACAACCAGAGGGTGAAGCAGAGGCCAATTGCAGTGAGGGACTTGGTCCTCAAAAAGACTTGGCAGAAGACCAACAAGCTCTACCCAAATTGGCACGACCCTTATAAGGTCATCGATGAAGTGGTTCCTGTAACCTATAGACAAGAAAACCTAGAAGGGGAACCCTTTTCCAACCCCTGGAATGCAGATCATTTGAAGAAATACTATCAGTAGTGTTGTAATGTCCTATCGGACCACAATTGTAAGGGGTGTTGCTCCAACAGGACACTTGGAATGTTAATAAGAAATATCATATTGTGTTTTCCCTCATCTTGCATTTGTCAATTCTAGTATGACTGGGATCATCTTCAGGGAACCACCCTCGGCTATGATGAGGGTCAATGGTGGGGACGACCCCTCATTCACCCACAAGAAAGACGAGGGAGGGATTAATTTAAAACATCATTAAGTTGGTGTGAAACCACCCTCGGCTATGATGAGAGTCAATGCTGGGGACGACCCCTCATTCACCCTCAAGAAAGACGAGGGAGGGCTTAATTTAAAACATCATTAAGTTGGTGTGAAACCACCCTCGGCTATGATGAGGGTTAATGCTGGGGACGACCCCTCATTCACCCTCAAGAAAGACGAGGGAGGGCTTAATTTAAAACATCATTAAGTTGGTGTGAAACTACCCTCGGCTATGATGAAGGTCAATGCTGGGGACGACCCCTCATTCACCCTCAAGAAAGACGAGGGAGGGCTTAATTTAAAACATCATTAAGTTTGTGTGAAACCACCAGCGGCTATGATGAGGGTCAATGCTGGGGACGACCCCTCATTCACCCTCAAGAAAGATGAGGGAGGGATTAATTTAAAACATCATTAAGTTGGTGTGAAACTACCCTCGTCTATGATGAGGGTCAATGCTGGAGACGACCCCTCATTCACCCTCAATAAAGACGAGGGAGGGATTAATTTAAAACATAATTAAGTTCGTGTGAAACCACCCTAGGCTATGATGAAGGTCAATGCTGGGGACGACCCCTCATTCACCCTCAAGAAAGACGAGGGAGGACTTAATTTAAAACATCATTAAGTTGGTGTGAAACCACCCTCGACTATGATGAGGGTCAATGCTGGGGACGACCCCTCCTTTGACCTCAAGAAAGATGAGGGAGGACTTAATTTAAAACATCAATTTAAGGTTGGTGAAAACCACCCTCGGCTATAATGAGGGTCAATGGCGGGGACGACCCCTTCTTTGACCTCAAGAAAGACTAGGGAGGACTTAAAAACCATTAAGTTGGTAAAAATAACCCTCGGCTATAATGAGGGTCAATGGCAGGACGACCCCTCCTTTGACCTCAAGAAAGACGAGGTAGGACTTAAAAACCATTAAGTTGGTAAAAACAATCCTCGGCTATAATGAGGGTCAATGGCGGGGACGACCCCTCCTTTGACCTAAAGAAAGACGAGGGAGGACTTAAAAACCATCAAGTTGGTAAAAACAACCCTCGGCTATAATGAGGGTCAATGGCGGGGACGATCCCTCCTTTGACCTCAAGAAAGACGAGGGAGGACTTGAAAAATCATTAAGTTGGTAAAAATAACCCTCGGCTATAATGAGGGTCAATGGCGGGGACGACCCCTCCTTTGACCTCAAGAAAGACAAGGGAGGACTTGAAAAACCAATAGGTTGGCGAAAAATCACCCTCGGCTATAATGAGGGCAAATGGTGGGGACGACCCCTCATTTACCCTTAAGAAAGACGAGAGGGGGGCTTCAAAATTACAAAAACATCAATTAAGGTTGGTGAAAACCAACCTCGGCTATGATGAGGGTCAATGGTGGGGACGACCCCTCATTCACCCTCAAGAGAGACGAGGGAGGGGTTAGTGAGTTAATTTTAAAACATCACAAGGCAAATCATACAAGAGAAGTATAGAAGACAAAAAGAGGCATTATATTACAAAATATTGATGTTTGTCCGATATATGAGTACAAAAATATGGTTTAAATGAAGAGGGTATGGGCTACAGATAGCCATCTTATTAAGCAACATCGGAGGGCAATGTTTTAACATTGATTACAGGGGTTTCTTCTATGACCAAGAGAGGCTGATCCTCAGACGTGTCGGTACCCTCGACGTGCACTTGGGGCTCCACTTTGGCTAAGGCCTCAGCAATCAGGGGATCGTCCAGTTGAACTGCTTTAATAGAGGGGCGGACAGATGATACTGCGTCAGTGAACTTAAGGACGACCCACCGACAGGCCGTCCTAATCCCCATCTCTAAGTATTCAAGACCGAAGCCTTGAAACTCGTCCGAAAGTTTGTAGGACTCAACAGCATCGGCCTCTGCCTTCTTCACGACCTCGGCTAGATCACTTTTGAATTGAGCAGTCAGAGCCTCTTCCTTCGTCTTGAACAGATCATCCCTAGCCTTCAGGTCAGCATCGTGCTGCTTCGTCAGCTCGTCCAAGACCCTAGCATGTTCGGTCCTAGCACTCTCCAACTCGGCCCTTGCAATCTCAAGCTCAGCCTGTAGGTCAGCCTCGTGCTGAATGGCCCTCTCGGCTTTATGGAACTTATGTTGGTTCTCAGCCATCCACTTGGTAGCAGACGTGAAGGCACAAACAGACTTCATAGAAAAAGAAACTCATTAAGAGGCCAAGGAAACAGTTAGTGAAAAATTAACACTCAGTGAAACGAAGTAATAACAAATACCTAGGCAAGAGTGTGCAGACCATAGTTATACACCTTCGTCGGGGGCATCTTGGATAAGAATTCATATTCGGCAGTCGAGGGGGCAGAAAATATAGAGGCATTGGCCGCCCTCAGGTTGGCAATCAGGGAAGACGGCTCAACCTTCAAAAATGCTAAGTTTTGGGACCAGAAGGCCCCCATGCTGGAAGAGGAGGCAGTCCCCTCCGATGCCTCCACCCTCGCCCTCGTCCTCGAATCAGGCCAAGGGTCAACAGGAACTTTAAGACCTTTTCTTTTGGAACCCTCGACGGAAGGTTCGACAGGTGTCGGCCCCACGACCTTTGACTTCCTCAGAGTTTGCTGAGGATCCTTGCCCTTCTTCTTGCCTAGGCCAGATAATAAGCTTGGGGCAGTCATTTTAGAGAGAAAATCAGAGATACCTGCAGGACGACCTGAAAAGGAGACGACACATCAAAAAAATACAAAGGGAAAGATGAAACACTTGGAAAAAAGTAAAGATTGACCAAAAAGTAACAATAACTCACATAGCTTTGTCAAGGGGCCGACCCTCAGACCAGCTTCTTTGAGGAACCGAGGGGTCATCAGATCTTCAAACTTTGCGAGTTCACCCCCTTTCCCTCGTTCTCTCAGGTACTCGACTATGTCCTTCTCATCCAGACTAAGTCTGGGGTCTGACCTAGCCTTCATCGAGGGGTTATACCACCTCCTTGGGACCCTTGGACCATCGTCCAAAGATTGAGCCTCGACGATAAACTCCCAATCTCCAGAAATGAAGAAAAATCTCTTCTTCCAGTCGAGGTTGGAGGTTTGTGCCACATGGAGAAGTTTTTTATCAGACCTCCTCGCCCCCAGGTGATAGTACCCAGGCTGTTTGGATGAGGAAGTGATATTATAACAAGCCAAAAACACGTCGGCTGAAGGCTCGTCTGTGAAGGCATTCTTCCACAAGGAGACGTAGCCGAGGATTGTCCTCCAGGAGTTGGGGGGAGTTGAGAGGGGGCAACACCGAGGGCTGATAATATGTTGACTATGGCAGGGTGCAGAGGGAACCTAACACCGACCTTAAACATCTATTCATACACTACTATCTCCCCCTCGTCCCCTTCAAAGACTCTCTCAGACTCATAGGGGACCCTCATACTAATGTTGGGAGGCACACCAAATGTATGCCTACACAACAGGAGGTCACGATCCCTGACTGAGGAAATATAGGCCGAGGCACGGGAGGTGTCAACTGGGTCGGCGTCTGAGTCCTCACCATCATCCTCAGTCCCCTCTCCCTCGGCCTCATCACCTGTCATAGGTCCATGAGGAAAGTCCACATGGAAGGAATGAGGGGATAAAATTATCACAAGGACAGCTTTGGAAGGGACCACTCCCTCGGCCTGTCGGCCTGGGCTTAGATCAGATGTCTCTCTCCTCCCAGAATTCCCAGCGCCAGTTGGTGATGACGCTCTCTCAACCATCTCTCCTGAATAACTCTCGGCTGGATGACAGGACGACCCAAAAGACTCAGATGGTTTTATTGTGGCTAGAGGAATGGGAAAAATGGGTCGTACCCAATTAGGGTCGACCCCTCGTCTTCTCTCCTCCTCTTCCTCTACTTTTTTGATCTCTACAAAGAACTTCTCTCTCAGGGATGGGAACTCTTCAGCTAAATTATAAAGCCTCCTAAGCATTAAGGGGGAGACCCTACACTTAGAAGAATTTGGATAACCTAACTACAAATAAGTTGGCAATTGACTAAGTTGGACCTTTGGATTGAAACTAAGGAAAGTAAAAGTTTTAACCAAGAACACTCAAGAACAAACCACCAGAGAAGAACGTCGAAAATTATGAAATAGCCAAAGAAAAATCTAGTCCTACAGACCTAAAGCAGTCGAAGTGTTAAAAAACAATGGAATGTAAAGAGGGCACTGGCTCAGAAGGATTACCTGAGAAAGGACGACGAGGCTCGATACAGAAGTCACAGAAATGTCTATGGCTATGGAGCTGTGGAAAATATAGAGAGAGAGCTTGGGCGAAGAAGAAGAAGAAGAAGAAAGGGAACTTCAGAAAATCTGTTTAAATACCTTGCTAATGAGGGGGCCCATTAACCAATGTAGAGCACAACCCACGAGGAGGGCATCATTAGGGCACAAAGTCCCAAACAGTGTGCATCCGCCACGCCTAGAAAATTGGAACGACAGTGGATAAAAATTTGACAGGTGCCACATCAACTTGACAGGTGTCATTCATCTAACTGACCATACACTCATCTCAAAGGAAACATTATCCCTCAGCCATCTCAACAACATCGATAGCTAAGGGCTGGGGGGTGATTGATATACCCATATATGCCCTCATCCAGGCTGAGGGTGCCCTGCACCTGGAGGGGGCCAAAATGATCTCTTAACCAATATCAGACGACCCTTCAAAGGGCCGACCCCTCATCATGGCCCAGACGAACCGTCAAGGGGCCGACCCCTCATCAGGCCCAAGACGACCCTCTAGGGGGCGACCCCTCATCAGGCCCGAACGACCCTCTAGGGGGCTGACCCCTCATCTGGGAGCAAGGGTCCGACCCCTCATCAGGCCCAGACGACCCTCCAAGGGGTCGAACCTCCATCAGGCCCAGCCGACCCTCCAAGGGTACGACAGTACTAGGCCCAAATTGGGCGACTCACTACCGAAAGGAACTTTACCCTAAGCCTTATCTCATAGGCCGAGGGTGACATCATCACTGCGCGTACGCGTGGAACAGTGCGTATGAGGCTTAAATGGCACGTGGAAGACCGTTATAACAGTATCACCCCCTCACGTAAGAGAATATTATGTCATCATTAATCATAGGTGGCATCTACAGGTGTCAACAAGGGATTAACTAGATCATCATTCACATGCATCATGCATACTCACTACACCCCCCAAGACCCATATATACTTGTCACCTACAACCCTACAGGAAGGGGGATCGATAATTGTAACCCTAGCAAAAACTCTGCTTGTACACACTGTAGAGAGAGAAAGTGATCTTATGTGTATTGTATCCAAGGCCATTAGTGCCCATAGTGGATCACACACTCACAGTGGATGTAGGCCTAATTGGCTGAACCACTATACATCATTGTCTTATTACTCTTATACTCACCTCCTTCTTCACACTTACACACACTTATACATCTATGGATACTATGGTACTTACAGTTTGAGCTCATCATCACTTATCTGGTGGTGCTAGATTTTAGCATCACCAGGTTCCATGAAGTTGATTCAACCTATGTGCGCCATTAACTATCCTTCATGTATTTGGAGCTACTCTTACAGGTAAAACATCAAAATATTGGCAAAACTCCAAACACAGGGGATTTGGCGGGAAAGAAAAGCCACATTCGACTACAAAAAGACTTGGGATCCAGTGTCCCTCAGCCAAAGAAAAATAATCAGAAGGCTAAAAAAGTTCTTCCAAAATAATCCACGAAGGGATTGAAAACTCAGATCGAAATTTGTCAAATGACTCAATAGGATAAGCTATGATGAATAAAGAAAATAAAGAAGAAGGAAGAAAATCTTACAGAGGAAATAGAGATCAGTTGTCAATAAACGATGGAAAGAAAGAAGGCACAAGATAATGAGAAGATGAAGAGTTCAGAGATACAGATTTGAAAAGTGAAAAATGATAGGATTTCTGTCACACTTAAATACTTTACCTCGGGAATAAAGAAAAACAATGATTACAAATAAAGAGGTTTGCATTTCCGGTGGCTAAAAGAAAAAAAAGGGCACAAATATCGAAGTGATCGTGAAAATTCAAAATATTTATGAAGTTTGATATTATGCGCTCAAAAAGGAATTATAAAATTTTCCTAAAATCCATGAAGATCCGTAACCCAAGCAGTTTTCAAGCAAAATATTCCACACTCTCCTTCAACCTCAACTGTAAAATATTGGGGGCTTCTGTTAATACCAAATTTAGTCTATTGACGTGGACCATTCACTTGAAGACACGTGTCAACCTACGTGGTAATTACAAATACTTCCAACGAACAACACACTGCCACCGAGCTACTCAAGCGCCCCGAGCAACTCAATCATACCGAGCAGCTTGGGCGCCCCGAGGAACTGAAGGCTCCGAGCAACTTAAGCGTACCGAGCAACTTAGGAAGTCCGAGCTACTTAGCGTGCAGAGAATACAAATCAAGAGAATCAAGAAGACGATTGCGCATTAAATGCTCATTATTATAGTATAGATGTATATGTCTACTAGATAACAGCGCATTGTCCTTTCACATGTACAGCCTCAAGGCTATAAATACATTGTAACCTCCTCATTAGAAGGGGACTCTGGATCTCTTGGTAAACCTATTATCGAGAATTCCAGGCAAACAGTCAGTAATACAAAAACAGTGGACGTAGGCCATTATCCTAAGGCTGAACCACTTTAAAAATTCATTGTCTTATATTTATTTATTCATTTTTATCTGTGATTAAAATAATTAGATCTAATCTAGTTTTTTCCATCAACACTTGCAAAGAACAATAAAATAGGATTTTTAGTCAATAGATGGGGGAGATAGGTTTAATGATAGACATGGAACAATTGAACTTTTAAATATTGCCCCCAATCTTGTTCAGTGGATGAAATAAAAGTAAAGAGCATATTTGACACGTGGTACTTGTTCGTTGTATTTATTATTCAAAGACTAGCTTATCACCCAATGTTGTATCCATGCGATATAACATTTCAAAAATATGCACATCAAGCTAATAAAAATCACTAGGGTCTTGTTGAGGGACTGGCACATCAAAATATTAAACATTCAATGGGTAAGTCGTTTACAAATGTTGAAGATAAATGATGAACAGATGCAAAGAAAAATATCTAATTGATGATTCTTGACTTAACATAAGGGTTTAGTCATTAAATCTTAGATTATTAACTAAATAACAGGAAAATTTCATTATTTCAAAATACCTGTAAAACAAAATAAGCATGCAAACCACAATGTCAAAAGCACATACAGGTTAAACAATTTCACATGGATTGATTGACTAGGTTTTGGAAATTAGAGATTATAATTAGGGATTTGAAACATACCTCTTGATTATTAAATGAGTTGTCCTCTTGTTCCGCAAAAGTAAAAAAATGAGGGATACCATGACAAATCGGGTTCGAAAATCGCAAAATAAAAGTACGTCTGCAAATTAAAATTACCTCTGCAAATTATATTATATGATTGATCATCAAAATGTCAAAATGCCCCTTGTGTATTTGGAAACAATGCCTTGAGTTGGATGAAAACAATACAATGAGTTTGAAAATAATGGTTTGGAAACAATCACGAGGGTTTCAAAATAATCATGTCGGTAAAACTCGTCCAAACACCGATAAAACGTCAGTTTGAATGCCGGATTTTCTGCATGCCAATAAAAAGCCGGTTGAAGATTTTTGTACTGAAGGGTTTTCGTATTTCGGAGATCGGGGTGTAAAAGTTTGGAAATTTTTAGATTGGCTGAAGGGTTTTCATAATATTAAAAGGGGGTGTTAAAAAATGAGCATATTCCACTACAAACTAATGCGTTAGGTAATCTTTTAAACCTTTACACCACGAAAACTATTTTGTTGCGAAACATAAAAGCATTTTCTATGAAATATTTCGTTGCCAAACATACAAATTTCATTCCTAAATAAATAAAAAATCACGCGATTATTGGCGCTAATGTATTGAAAGTTATTGTCAACGAAAATCTCAATTTCGTGGCAAAATGTAAAAAAATTTCCCACAAAATAATTTTCGTGGCAATAATGATTTTTTGCTACGAAATTTATTTTGTGGGTAAGAAATTCGTAGCTACATGTAGTAATTGTTATAGTGATATATATATATATATATATATATATATATATATGTGTGTGTGTGTGTGTGTGTGTGTGTGTGTGTGTGTGTTAATATCCGTAATAACGATTATATGTGACTATTTTCAAAATCTTTCTTGATATTATTCTTGTTTTGCTTTACTGAAAATGAATACACACACACACACACAATAAAACAAAATTCATTGTTATACTCATTTGTCAGTTGTTATTTAATTTTTTTATTGAGTACATTATGTTTGTATAAAAAAATGGCCTTATCAAGTATCCTTGTCCCTACGTCAGGCATCACCGTCGGGGGAAGCTGAAAAAATTCAAGTGAACAAATTTTTAAGTGTTGGCAATAGAATATACTTTTTTATATTACCATATTGTAAAAATAAGAGTAATATAGAAAAAGTTATTGCAGTTGATGTGCGGAAGTACACATATATTTTTATGTTGTAATTATATTCTTAACGGGCATGATAATACATTGTATAATACTGTACGGGGGGCTTAATGATAAACCTCCTCATTAAAGCATTGATAAAAGATCAAAACAAAGAAGAGCTAAAACAAATCATAATTAAGACTTATAAATGAAGCAAGATGACTAACCATTGATTTAGTCTTTCATTTATAATTATAATTTATCGTGTAATAAGTGAGAGCCCTCTGTATCAACGATGGACCAAGTCTAACTAGACCTGAGAGGGCACTATTTGAGGAAATTAGTTTGGAAGATAGAGAGCAAAGCATCATTAAGACTATTGATGTAAAAAATTAGATTATATCTAATTTGTCAATCACAGATAAAATAAATAAGACAAAAGGGTTTTAAAGTGGTTCAGCCTTGTAAGAATGGCCTACGTCCACTGTATTTGTTATTACTGATTGTTTGCAGAATTCTCGATAATGGATTTACCAAGAAATTCCGAGTCCCCTGCTAATGAGGAGGTTACAATGTATTTATAGTCTTGAGGCTATACATATGAAAGGATAACGCGGTGTTATCCAGCAGACATGTACATCTGTACCATATTAATGAGATTTTAATGCGCAGTTATATCCCGAATTCCCTTGATTTGGATACGCTGCACATTTGTGTAGCTCAGACCGCTTTAGTTGCTCGGACCGCCTTAGCTGCTTGAAATGCCTAAGCTGCTTGGGGAGATTGAGTTGTTCGGGGACGAGCAAGATTTTCTCGTCACGCTTGAGTTGATCGGGGCCCTTGAGTTGATCTGAGAACTTGAGTAGCTCGACGATTGTGTGTTGCTTGGTAGAAGTGTAGGTAGTTTCCTCGTTGATCGTCTGGAATATTCGTATTTTCCATGTAAGCTAACACGTGTCTTCAGGTGATTGGTCCATGTCAGCAGACTAAATTTGGTATCAACAGAAGCCCCTAATGTTTCGTAGTTTGATGTTGAAGAAAAGTATGGAACATTCTGCTGCTTAGATTTTCGGTTTGTATGGTTTTTTAGGAAAGCATTCGTTGTATATAAATCCTTTTTAAATGCACAGTATCAGTCTTCATAAATATTTTGAATTTCCATAACTGCTTCGTTTTTTGTGCCCTTTTCTTCTTTTTAGCCGCCGGATACGCAATCGTCCGTCCTGGTAATCATTATTTTTCTCTTTCCCGAGGTAAAGTATTTAAGCACTACAGAAAACCCTATCGTCTTTTATTCAAATCTGTATCTTTGAACTCCCATTTCTTCTCTATCTTGTGCGTTCGTTTCTTCCATCGTTCGTTGTCACTGATTAACTCCTTTCCTGTAAAATTTTCTTCCTTTTTCTTTTATTTACCTTGTTCATCATGATTTACATTGTTGAATCGCTTGACCAATTTCGTTCTGAATTTTCAATTGCTTCATGGGTCATTTTGGAGGAACTTTCTAAACCTTCTGACTATTTCTCTTTGGCTGAGGGACATTGGTTCCCCAGTCTCTTTGTGGTCGAATGTGGCTTTACTTTTCCTCTAAATCCCCTCTGTTTGGAGTGTTGTCAATATTTTGACGTTGTACCTGCAAAAATAGCTCCCAATACGTGGAGAATGGTTAATGGAGTCCATAGGTTAAACCAAATTCATGAAACCCGTTTAGGAATTCCAGAAATTATGTTTTTCTATAGATGGGTTGTCAGCGATATTACTTTTTATTTAAAAATTAGGTTTTTAAATAGGGCTTTAGTTGTCAATCTCCCAGATGCCAACAGGGATTACTTCGAGCATGGGTTTTTTATGAAATGCTTGGAAACATGCTCCATTAAATGGAGATGATGTATATCTGGGTCCTAGGTGTCCCTCTTATGGCAATGTAATAGGTTGTTTTTATTTTTTGAAATATTATTTTCTTGGTGTTTGATAAAATGTATCGCTGACATTTAATTTTTACTATTTGCAGTTGATAGCAAAAGAAAGTCTCTAAAGGAGACAGAGGTTAATTTAAGGCATTTGAAACTTATCTGGAGTTTACACCAAACTGTTGCTGATGAACATATTAGATCGGCCTCCTATCTGTTGCAGTACAAAAGCTATACTTCATCCTTTACTGCTCTTCCAATGGTGGTTGACATCGACCAAGTACCAGCTGCTGATACTAGTGTAGAAGGTTATTCTTCAGAGTCAAATATTCCTATTGGTGACATAATGAAAAGAAGAAAAGTTCCTTCCTTTTTTGACAAGTCTGATTCTCCTGCTGTGGAGACAAAGAGAAGTAAAAAAGATGTCCCAGGAGAGGGGATAAAGAATGTACAGGCTTCAATCTTAATAGGCTTTTCAACACTATTCTGAAGAAGGATGAGGCTATCAAGGCTTCAATATCTTCGAGAGGTGTAAAAAAAGCTTTTACTGGATTATCCTAGTCTTTGCATGAATCTCGTCAGAAGTATGAGGAGAATAAAATTGCTTGGGAGAAGCAGGTTAAATCTGTCGAGCAAGAGAGAGATCGAGCTATGGAGGTCTCCAAGGATTTGGAGAAAAAATTGGGGGATTTTGAGAAAAATAATAAAGAGCTTGAGGAGAAACTCAAAAATTCTACAAAACTTGAGAATAAACTCAAAGTTGCTGAAGAGGAGGTTGGTAAACTCCGTGATGTTGATCGCCAGAAGTAAGAGGTGGAGGGGAAACTGAAAGCTTCCGAGAAACTTCTTAATGAGAGGACTTCCTCGGAGAAGGTTAAAAGGAGGAAAACTGTCAAAAAAATCCTTCAGTGTAGGTTGGGATAAGAGCTGGAATAAGTGTTTGGCTGCCATGTCCTCACAAATGGGATATGCCAGCCTTAAATACTTTAGGGATGGATGGGTGGCAGCCCTACAAGAGCTGAAAGTCGCTGAAGATTCTGACCTATTTCAGCAAAATACTCATGGCCCTCCTCCTTATTCTGGAGAAGAAGAAGAGGATGAAGCTGCCTCAGAAGAATCCTCCATAGTAATTGGAGATCAGGCCCTTAATGTTCCAGCTGTTCAATCATGCTCCGAGCAACCCCAACCAACTATTACTCCTACCGAGCAACTACTCATGTCCACCGAGCAACCAACCTCTTCCTCGAAACCTCCTGAGGAAGTTATAGGAAATAAAGAGAAAGTGTAGAGCAGTTTGGGTGTTTATTTTGTCACTTTATTGGATGTAACCTCAACTTTTGTATTTTCCTTTATGATAAAATGAAAATTCAAGCTTTTAGTCGTTTATCTTGACTTCTTCTTTTACTTGCTATGTCTGTATTCTTATTGATTCTCTCTATCTCTTTTCTTTACTAGTTTATGGCTAGAATGGAGCTCTTGTCAGCTCACGATACTGAACTGATGAAAAAATGCAATGACTACTTCAAGGCTCACCATGCTGACCTGAATGAAGCTCAAATCATTGACATCCTTGGTCCAGATACTTCTGAACGAGTAGTTATAGCCTACCAATATTTTAAGTGCTTGCTCGACCGTGTAGTTGCCAATAATATGGCATATTACGAGATGATTGAAGATCTCCCGGGTACCATCGAGGAACTCCAACAACAATATAAGGAGTCTTTTACCCTTTTGCATCAGGGGTATGAGAAAAAATATCAGCAACTAAATGCTAGCAAAGGATATGATAAATTCATCGCTGCTTACGAGAAGAAAGAGAGAATTCTAAAGGTTGAGGTCGAGGAGCATAGGCAAATCGCTAAACTGTTGGAGCAGGAAAACAAAGTTTTGCGAGAAGAGATATCTCAACTGAAATCTGCAGCATCTACCTCAGGAGCATTGGTTCCTTTCAACGATGAAGGTTTCTCCCTTTTGGAAGTCGAAAATGCCAACTTAAGAGATGAGTTGGAAACTTTAAAGAGAGTTGGTCCTTCAACCTCTGCTCGCGGACGGGCAAGGTCTTCTCGGGGATGAGCAAGGGCTTCTAGGGTTACGGTTAAAGAGGCAAAAACTCAAGCAGCCTTGGAGAATCAAGTATTCCAGTTGATGGCAAAGAACCAAGCCTTAGCAGAGATGTCCAAAAAGATTTTGAACCTTGACGAGCAACTTTCTACACAAAGCTCTGCCTTGAAAAATAAAATAAATCTGGTGAAGAATCTTCACGAGCAACTAGAGAGGTTGACTTACCAGTTCCATAAATAGCCCCGAGAGTTTTGTATTTCTGGTTACAATGAATCCCTCTACCATCTTGATGATCGGATTCATCAGTAAACTAACGAGTAGTACAAGCAAGGATGGCTGAATGCACTGTGTGTGCTTGACCAAGCATAAATTCTTCGGAATTTAACCCCTTAAGTTAGTGATTTTGATATCTCGAACAAGGTAATTGAATCATTTTTATTCCATATCATTGCCATTGATTGTTTCTAACAATTTTCCCGAGTTTTGTGTATTTCTGATGGATTTTACAGGAATTTAGTGCAAGAAAAAAGAGAAAAAAATCGAAAGAAAGGAAATGATGAAAGGAAGAAAAGTCAAAGGGAAAAACTGTAAATTTCTATCCAGAATTCGAACTCGACATCTAAAGGGAAGTTGAAGTGCTTGATTTCACAAGAGCATCGGAAGAAACGACACTCAAATCAGAGCTCGAGATCAAAAGTTATGGCCAGTCAAAGAGGATAGAGAAAAGTCAACAAGAAAGAAAATCGGATCGATCCGGTAGGGACTGGACCGATCCGAAATGATCCAAGTCCAGTAGACCCCGGATGGATGCCGAACCGATGACAACAGAACCGATCCGGTGGGTACCGGACCGATCCGATAGAATAAAAAAAGAACCGATTCGGTGGCTGAAAGACGGACCGATCCGAGGGCTATCCGGACTGGTCCGGTCATGTGAAATCCTGGAATTTATTGTGAAGATTTTGATGTGCGTAGCTGGTGAAATCTTGCTCCACAAGCATCCCTGGCTGTCAAATTTGTAGTACTTGGAGCTATAAAAGCCCATGCCCTACCTCATTCTGGAGGAGGTTTTTCTAGAGAGGATTTTAGGTCAATTTTAGAGAGAGAAATTCAGAAGTAGGAAATTTTCATAGGAGTTTTCATAAACCCTAGTTTGTAAGAGTGATTACAATTTCTGGATTCAAGTCTTTTCCCGTTGCTGAAATCAAGTATAACAATTTCTTTCTCTTAGTTGGTATTTATATTAGTCAAATTTCAATTGTTTTGCAAATTATTTTCAATAGTTGTTAGACCTATAATTTTGTGTATGAAGTTGTTCTTTAATCAAATCACGTCTAGCTAAATTCTTAAGGGCTGGGGTACATGAACTCACTCCGAAGCAAATTACATGAATATAAAATAGAGGGTAAATTAAATTCCGACCAAATGGTGAATGAAAATTACACACACGTAGTCAATCTTTTAATCTCTCTTGCCCTAGGTACTTGAGATGTTTAAGAACGCTTTGCGAGTGTAATTGTCCATTCACCGCTTTATATTTACCTTTGATTTCATATGATGAGGGCTAGATCCTTCATATATGTAATACTTAGGATTTATAAAGACTGGATTTAGTCAAGAATTTTAATTTTCAATTCTAGTATTCTACACGGTAATTTGTTAAGGTTTGAGGGATTGTACCCTACCCTATTTTCTCTCATTTGTCAATCTAATTTCTTCACAAATTTTAGTTTATTTTTCTTGGAAACATTTTTTATTTCACTAGAAATTTCCCAATCATTAATCATCTTTTCTTATTATTTTGAGGAATCATTTCAAGATTTAATAACTTCTCCTATACAAATACCGATTATTGGTCCCTGTGGATACGATCCCGATTTATCGAATTATTACTAACGCGACAGGCTTGCACTTGAGCCTAGAGAAAACGCACTTTTGAGACAAATTCTTAGTCGCGTCAAGTTTTTGGCGCCGTTGCCGGGGACCATCAATTGGTATAATTTAGGAAAGTTAATTTTATCTACAAGTGATTTAAAAAAAAAAATTATTCTTTTTACATCTCATCTCTTTTGCGCTTATATGCAGAATTCATCTTCTACCCAAGTTCACGAAAATCCTATTGCCGAAGCAAATTCTGAAAATTCTCATACCACTGAGTCTCCTCATTTTTGGGTTCCACCTCCTTCGCCTAACAATTCAATTACAAGTCGTTCATTGAGTCAAACACTGAGTGAGAATTCTGAATCTTTCGGTTGCAATATGTCTGTGCAAGGTAGTGTTGGTGTTAGTGCTGGAGGGGATAGACCTGTCAACGGGTCGTGTTGGGTCGTGTACGGGTCGGGTTAACGGGTTAACGGGTGAAAACACCCTTAACCCGTACACGACCCGTTAAGACTAACGGGTCCGATAATAATACCCACACACGACCCATTAATATTAACGAATACACGACCCGAACCATTAACACCCGTTAAGATTAACGGGTCTAAACGGTTAACTAGTTGGGTAACCTTATATTACCCGTTAATACCCATTATCTAACCGTTAATATTATGTTATGTATTATAGTATGCATAAAAAATCTGCATTCTATTATGCATTATATTTAAAAATATGCATTCTATTTAAAATCCAAAAACCCATATACTGCTTTAAAATCCAAACATCCTTATATACTGAGATAAGTCCAAACACCCATATACTGCTTTAAAATCGTTTTACTGCTTTAAAAAAATTGGAGCCTCATTGTACTGCTTTAAAATCTTTAAGATATCTTTACAGAAAAAAAAAATTGTACTGCTTTAAAATTGTACTCGTTTACAGAAGTGGGCAATTTTAAAACTTTTGTTTTGTAAACCACAAATTATCAAAGATCCCTGCTTTAAGATAACTTTTGTTTTTTAAACCAATTTTTTTTTTGTAAACCAAAAATTATTAAAATTGTACTGCTCATTTACTGCTTTAAGATAACTTTTGTTTACAGAAATTGGATATACAAACAAAGATAACTTTTGTTTTAAGATAACTTTAAGATAACTTTTGTTTTGTTTTGTTTTGTTTACTGTTTTAAGATAACTCTTGTTTTGTTTATAGAAATTGGATATACGAACAAAGATCTCAGAAATTGGATATATAAATCAAAGATCTCAGAAGTTCTAAAAAATCAGATCTGTGAATGGAACGGAGGTGTGTGCGCTGTGAATCAGATCTGTGATAGGGAGAGAGGAAAGAGAAGAGAGAAAAAAAAAGAAGAGAAGAGAAACATACCGCCGTGTGCGCTTGGAGTGGTGGTGTACACTTGCGGTGTGGAGACTGGAGCTCGGTGAAGGGGGAACGGAGGTGTGCTCGGTGAAGGGGGAATGGAGGAGACTGGAGCTGCGCAGCTCAGAAATGAAATGTAATGAAGTGGTGTTTGTTGAGTTGAGTTTGACGATATGTTTTAGTTTTAGGGTTTGGTTTGGTAAACAAATGAAGGGTCAAGATGAAATCTATTCAGACAAGTGGACTATTTAATTGACAAGTGGGCTGGGTAATTTTATTGGATATGGGTTGGGTTGGGTGAACTAATAACACCCATTAATACTAACGGGTATTAACGGGTTAAAACGGGTGAAAATGGGTATATGTAAATTTCCAAACCCAAACCGTTAATACAACGGGTCTATCGTGTCAACCCGTTATTGACCCAAACCCATTAAGTGTAAACCCATTAACTTATAATTTCATGTCGGATCGTGTCGTGTTAACGTGTCGTGTGTCATTTTGACAGGTCTAGGAGAGGATGAGATACCATACCTTACCATGAAAGATTTGTTATTTCCTGAGAGAACTGTTACCCCTGGTTGCATTTTACTCCCGTATAATGCCGGTCAGTTCCACTTTCGTAATGGGATGATTCAAATTCTTCCTACATTTCATGGGATGGATTCTGAAAAACCATATCTCCACATTAGAGAGTTCGAGGAAGCATGTGAGACGTTTGGTGACCAAGCTTGCCCACAAGATGCTATCCGATTAAAGCTTTTCCCTTTTTCCTTAAAGGATAAAGCTAAGACCTGGCTATGGTCGCTACCCCCAAATTCTGTGTTATCTTGGAGAGATATGCAAACTAAGTTTCTCTCCAAATTTTTCCCCCCACACAAAACTAATTCTGTTAAAGCCCAAATACAATCTTTTCGACAAAATGAAAATGAGGCCTTCGATAAGTGTTGGGAGAGATTTCAGGAGTTAGTTAATGCGTGCCCACATCATGGCTTTGAAAAACATCATTTGATTTCATTTTTCCATCAAGGCCTTACTTTAACATCTAAACAACTTGTTCAAACCATATGCGAAAGACCTTTTTGGGAGTTAGACTCGAGCGATGCCGAGGCTCATCTGAAATATGTAGCAGAGACTACCCAAGCATGGGATATTTCTGATCCCAATAGTCAAAATAGAAATCGACAGGTGTCCAATGTGCCTGCTGCGTCCGGTATCTATCACTTGGACAAGGACACTTTGTTGGATCGAAAGTTTGACCAATTGGAAAAGAATTTCAGAGACATGTTTGAAGTGCGATTGAGAGAAATAGCTGGACCCGTGCAAGCCGAGAAGGAGAAAGTGTGTGCCATTTGTGCTGCAGGTCATTCTACCAAAGGATGTCCTACCATCCCTGCATACAAGGCAATGTACAGTGAACAAGTTGAGGCAATAGGGGGGTTTCGTGGAAATTATAATGTACAGCAAGGTAATGCATATAATCAATCATCGAGGAATAATCCTTGGTTCAATTATGGACAACCCCAAGGGGGGATGGCTCCTAACCCACATATGACTCTACCACCACCTCCTCAATTTCAGCAAGTGGCTCCTCAGATGCATCATCCTATGCAGCTACCACCTCCTGGTCCGTATGTCGCTCCATCTAGGCGATCTCTTGAAGATAACCTTAATCAATTCATCCAATCTAAAAAAGAGAGCAATGCTAAATATGATCGAATGTTCACTGAAATTTATACTAGCATTTATAGGTTGCAATCTGCAATGAATACTCAGGAGAAGGGTAAATTCCCAGCCCAAGGCCAAAGACCTCCTCTTCAAGGACAACCCACGGTTAGCTCCACATCATCGGATTTGCCAGAACAATGTCAAGCTGTTACTACTCTTCGTAGTGGCCGCGTAATTGATCTAGCACCAAAACTTCCAAAGGAGAAAGATGAGGGAGTTGAACATGAAATTCCCAAGGAATCTAAAATTTCCGAGTCTGCTGAGATTCCATTGGATACGGAAGACAAGGATGAGGGAGTTGAATCTGAAATTCAAGTTAAACCACCAACTGCTGCTCCATTTCCTCAACGCTTAGCTCCACCCAAAAAAGGGGCGTCGCGTACAGAAGTGTTGGATGTCTTGAAGCAAGTAAAATTGAACTTGCCATTCCTTGATGCTATTCAATAAATTCCAGCATATGCTAAGGTCATCAAAGATCTTTTGACTGTCAAACGATGGCTCAAGGTAAAGAAGAATGTTTTCTTGGCACAAAATGTGAGCTCGGTCCTTCTCAATGATTTACCACCAAAATTCAAGGATCCTGGTGCGGTGCACCCACAATTTCGTGTGTCATAGGAGAAAAAAGAGTGGAAAAAACATTGCTTGACTTAGGTGCGAGTGTGAACATACTTCCATACTCCATCTATAAGCAGCTTGATTTAGGTGCTTTAAAACCTACCCGAATCACTCTACAGTTAGCTGATCAAACAGTGAAAGTGCCTCGTGGGGTTGTAGAGGATGTGATAGTTCAAGTGGACACGTTCTACTTCCCTGTTGATTTCGTCATTTGGGACACTGAGCCTGCTCCCCATGAGAGAAATCATGTTCCAATAATATTAGGCCGTCCATTTTTAGCTACTGCTAATGCTTTGATCAATACACGGAATGGCCAAATGCAGCTCACTTTTGGAAACATGACTCTCGAGACCAATATTTTCAATGTCACTAACCAAATGGGTGATGAGGATGAAATTCTTAAGGTTGATCTTATTGAAGAAGTGGTGGATGAACACATTGGAAAAATCATAGGAGGGGATGCATTAGAGGTGTGCTTAATGCAAAGTGGTGAGAAAAGGAGTCGTTATACTGCGTTTGAGCGTGAGGTGGAAGAGTTGGAAACTTGGTTACAAGAAGATGTGAGTTTTGAGAGTTTAAGAGATGTTGACTGGATTTCTAGGTTTGAAGAATTACCTCCGAGGGAGACAACCATGATTCCCTCTGAAAATAGATTTCCTAGTCTTGAGTTGAAGAAACTACCCTCGCATGTCAAATATGCTTTTCTGGGAGATAATGATACATTTTCTGTGGTTGTTTCTTCTAGTTTAGAAAAAGAGCAAGAGGGTATGTTGTTGGATGTGTTACGGAAGCATAGGAATGCTTTTGGTTGGACTATAGCAGATTTGAAAGGTATAAGTCCATTGATTTGTATCCATAAAATCCATCTTGAGGAAGAGGTGAAGCCCTCACGTGAGATGCAAAGGCGATTAAACCCAACCATGAAAGATATTGTAAGAGCGGAAATTATCAAATTGCTAGATGCTGGGATTATCTATCCCATTTCTGATAGTAAATGGGTGAGCCCAATTCAGGTCGTTCCAAAAAAATCGGGTATGACCGTGGTTGAAAATGCCAAGGGAGAACTAATACCTCAACGCACCACCACCGGGTGGCGTGTATGCATTGACTATCGAAAGCTCAATGTCGGAACTAGAAAATACCATTTTCCCTTACCGTTCATCGATCAAGTGATTGAACGAGTGGCGGGCCATCCTTACTACTGTTTTCTAGATGGGTATTCTGGGTATAATCAGATTGAAGTGGATGTACTTGATCAAGAAAAGACGACTTTTACATGTCCGTTTGGAACGTTTGCCTATAAACGTATGCCATTTGGGTTATGTAATGCACCAACAACTTTTCAAAGGTGCATGCTAAGTCTCTTTAGCGATATGATTGAAAAAGGTCTTGAGGTGTTCATGGACGATTTCAGCGTTTTCGATCCATCTTTCGACCAATGTTTGGCTAATCTTGAAAAAGTTCTATTCCGGTGTGTGGAAAAAGACTTAGTCCTCAATTGGGAAAAATGCCATTTTATGGTTACCGAGGGCGTAGTTTTAGGCCACATAATCTCATCTAGGGGGATTGAAGTTGATCGAGCAAAAATTGAAGTAATAGCTGAGTTACCCCCGCCAAAATCACTTAAAGATGTGAGGTCCTTTCTAGGCCATGCTGGATTTTATAGAAGATTTATCAAAGACTTTAGCGCCATTGCTAGACCTTTGAGTAATCTTCTAATGAAGGACACTCCATTTGAGTGGAATAAAGCATGTCAAGAAGCTTTTGATAAACTTAAAAGTATGCTAATCTCCGCTCCTATCATGCAAGCTCCTGACTGGTCACTCCCCTTTGAGCTTATGTGTAATGCAAGTGATTACGCGATTGGGGCCGTTCTTGGACAAAGAAAGGACAAGAAAGCTCATGTTATTTACTATGCTAGCAGAACATTATCTGACCCTCAGTTTAATTACTCTACTACCGAGAAAGAGTTACTAGCAGTCGTTTTTGCTCTAGATAAATTCCGCTCTTACATTGTTGGGTCGCCCATCGTTTGTTTCACTGATCACTCGGCCCTCAAATATCTCTTGAGTAAGAAAGATGCCAAACCCCGTCTAATCAGGTGGATCCTACTCTTACAAGAGTTTAATCTCTCGATTCAAGACAAGAAAGGAGTAGAGAACGTCGTGGCTGACTATTTGTCACGCCTATCGTCCGACGTACCTATTGATCCCATTCCCATAGACGAGTATTTTCCGGATGAAAATCTATTTGCTACTTCTTCTCTCCCCTGGTTTGTGGATATAGTCAATTACATTGTCACTGGAGTTGTTCCCTCTAATTGGACTCCGCAAGAGAGAAGGAAGTTCAGTACATGGTCACGCATGTTCTTTTATGATGATCCATATTTGTTTAAGTATTATGCTGATCAAATCATCCGGAGATGTGTACCTGATGAAGAAATCCAAGGGGTAATTTGATTATGTCATACGGAAGCATGTGGAGGTCATTTTTCCAAAAATAAAACTGCTGCGAAAATCCTTCAAAGCGGCCTCTACTGGCCCACAATCTTTCGGGATGTGAATACTTTTTGTAAATCATGCAATAAATGCCAAAGAATGGGAGCTATTACTCGCCGTGACATGATGAAATTAACCCCAATTCTAGTCTTGGAGTTGTTTGATTGTTGGGGTATTGACTTCATGGGTCCTTTTCCACCTTCTTTTGGTTTTCTATACATCCTCGTCGCTGTAGACTACGTCTCAAAATGGGTAGAGGCAATAGCTACAAGGACGAATGACAATAAAGTGGTTATAAAATTCATTCAAGAAAATATACTTTCTCGTTTTGGAATGCCTAAGGCCATAATTAGTGATAATGGTACCCATTTTTGCAATAGGCCTATGGAGAAGCTCATGCGAAAGTATGTAGTTGTCCATAAAGTTGGAACAACTTATCACCCTCAATCGAATGGCCAAGCCGAGCTCGCCAATCGGGAAATCAAAAATATCTTGGAAAAGACAGTCGAACCTAATAGGAAAGACTGGTCTCTCAGATTGAATGATGCGCTCTGGGCATATAGAACTGCATATAAGAATCCCCTTGGGATGTCCCCATTTTGATTTGTGTATGGCAAGCCTTGTCATCTTCCGGTAGAGATCGAACACAAAGAGTATTGGGATATCAAAAGGGTGAACTTGAACATGGATAAGGCCGGTGAAACACGTAAACTTCAGTTGAATGAGTTGGAAAAAATACGCAATGACGCGTATGAAAGTGCTAAAATATCCAAAGATCGAATGAAACGAGCTCATGACAGAATCATTCGTAGGAAAGAGTTTCATTCGGGACAAAAAGTCCTTCTCTACAACTCGAGGTTGCACTTGTTTCCCGAAAAATTGCGGTCAAAATGGTCGGGTCCATTCATTATGAAAGAGGTATTTCCCCATGGAGCTGTTGAACTCAAAGATGAGAAAGGGGGAAACACATTTAAGGTCAACGGGCATCGTATCAAGCCGTATGTGGAAGCAATCGTCAAGGAAGCCGACACAATCTGGCTGTCGGACCCCATTTATGGGGATTGACTAAAAAAGAGAGGTGAGGTCGTCGCACCCCCGACATGTATGGGGTGATTGTTGTAAATAAGAGTCTTAGGAGTTAGGAGTTGTAAGTATGTGTTAGGTCGGGGTAGGGAATCCAATGATTTTAGGGGCGTTAAGGTTTTGATGAGCATTGCAGAAATTTTGAAGTGAGATAAGTTATAAAGGAAGCATTGGAATGGAGAAAAGGAGCATTAGCAGTGAGAACAATAGAAAAAAGGAATTTCTGAGATTCAGCAGACCGAACTGGTCCGGTCCTGAATTAAAAGAACCGATCCGGTATTATAACCGGATCGGTCCGGTGATCTGCAGAATGGTCCTTCCCGAGGTTCACACCTCTTCAATCCAAACCAAATTCATCCCCCCAATCCCTTCCTTTCCCCCAAAAATTCGTCCCCCCTATTTCCCCCCATCCACTCCCTCCTATTTCATTCTCCATCCTATAAATACATCCATCCCCCACCATATTTTCCTTCACACCTCCATATCCTCTATTCTCTCTCACTTTCTGTCTACTCCTTCCATACCCATGGCTGCTCCCCAGAAATATACCTCCATTGAAGTCTTGCCCGACGGCAATGGAGAATACCGTTCTCGCCGTGAAGCAAATTGGTGCCGGCAGTTTTTCAGTCCCACCCGCAAAATCCACATTGAACGTCAAATCCTTTGGGATCAACTGCCTAGTCTGTCACCGCCATGTTCATGACAAGAGGCTGGTGCAGATTTTTTAATGAACCATATGAGGCAGTTTGGGAAAATGAAGTGCGCCAATTTTACGGTTCGCTAGTCCGTACCGCTGAATTCGAATCATAAGATTTTATGGATTCCACACCAATACCGTTCTCCCTTGAAATTCTGGCCCAAAAACTCGAGTCTTACGATGTGGTTACTCCCGATGAATTTGCTTATCCCAGTCCGGACCCTGTTCTGTCCAAAGCAATTTGCATCTCAAGAATCGAGCCCGACGCGGTTTGGGCTATCGAAACCTTTCCTGTTGGTCGGCTATCCGACAAGGCTCGGTTCACTTTTCACATTGTTTGTGCCAATATTTTGCAAACCTTCAATGATTCAGCAATGCGCCCGCGTCAAGCAACAATGATGTATCATTTGTTTGACCATGCAACAGTTATTAATTTGGCCCGCACATTTTACTCTGATATTCTCTTTGTGGCCTACGATAAAAAGGGTCGCGCCCCTCTTCCTTATGGTCGTCTCATTACATCCTTGCTTAAGGATGCCGGGATTGAAGCGCCACAAGACCTTATCAACTTGCCCAAGCCATTAGGGCAAGAATCCCGCACTCGAAGTGAACGACAAATACTGCTAATCCGTGCAAGGCGCGACGATGATTCGAGTCATGAGGAGACCGATGAGGAAGAGAACGTTGTTGATGAGGATGTTGAGATGGAAGAAGGAGAGGAGGAAGAATATGATGAAACCGCTGATCGGTATTATGTTCCGGTTGGTACGGGATTGACTGAGCGCGTCCTTTCTCTTGAAACGCGTTTCGACGGGTTCGTGACGTCCTACGAGAGGGACATGAGTTTGGTCTTGCGTATGCAGGCGGACTTGTACCGTCTTCAGTTGGGTCTCGAGGCCCCTCTTCCTCCTTACTATTACAATCCTTATGATCCTGCTTCTCCCGGACCTTCCCGTCCCCCACCCGCCCCTTAGGATGCCCCGCTACCCCTTTATGTTTGTGATGTCTTGTTTACACAGTGTGTTGTATTATACAGTTTTAATATGATCATTGATTATTTTATTTATCGCACTCATAATGTTGTCTTCTTTATCTCTCTCGTCCATTTGATTGCGGACAATGCAAATCACTAAGTTAGGGGGGATGACAGGTGCGTATTCATAAAACTTCGCATATATATATATATATATATATATATATATATATATATATATATATATATATATATCCAAAAATATTTTTTTTCAAAATAAATAAAAATTAGAATTTAAAATTTTCAAAAATATCACCTTTATTCTATTTATAGTCTCAAATTGTTAACAACCAAAATGCACTAAGCCAAAATTGACCGAAGATGGAAATTGAAAGAAAATTGTCGACTTAACGAATAAGTGTGGAGATTGATCAACCCCGGTGAGATTTCGAGCCTTTCAATTTTTTATGAGTTTTTAAATCAATCCGAGTTTATGGTAAACTCAAAGTTCTTTTCAGCGTTTTAAAAAGTCGTCAATTAACTCAATCCTTTGTTTTGATCGGTTATGGGAAATGTGTGAAATGTTGTCTCGAAATTCGTGCTAAATATATCTCTAAACTTAATTAATCTCGAGATGCATATGGTAATGTGATTAGCAATTTGGACAATGAAGTAGGCCCTCATTTGTTACCCAAAAATATTAGCCATATAAAGTTGTGAAAAAATTATCCCCTTGCAACCCACTTTGTGCCTAATAAAATATTTCCCTTTGTTTGATAACCCGAAACCCCAAATAGCCCGGAATTGTGAAAATTGAGAAAATTCAACAAGTCCAAATTGTGCAATAAAAAGGGACAAGAGAAAATAGCAAGAAAAGAAAAAAGAAAAGAAAAAAGAAAAGAAAAAATAAAAATAGAAAAAGAAAGAGAAAAATGAGCAAATGCCCAGAAAAAAGCACTAATGGACGTCATAAGGACATTTTCCAATTTCGAACATTCCGACCATTCCCATTTTTACCCTTTACACTTTTTAACCCGAAAAGTCCTAACCGAGTCCGCATTGCGAAATTGATTACCGTGTGGAGAACTAAGACATGAAAAGATAATATGAGAGATTAAATGTTGTGAACTAGAGGCGATGTTCCTGTTTCCTAATAACTGTACTCCGATGATGAGATCGTTTCACCATATATTTCCTTCTTTTCAATTTTGTATGCGTGAATTTGTGTCCATTATATTTACTCTTTATATCAGGCATACCGAGAGAAAATAACCGCAATCCGAGTGATTCGTTTGTGAGTGCATCCGTAAGAATTTGAATCAAAACGAATTTTCAAAAAGTAACGTAATGCTCAATCGGTGGAAATTTAAGGTTTAATTTCTGGCTTTGCACACACACACTATGGTTTGAGACATTTGAATATGAATTTATGGTGATTATTTTTTGAAAAGTTTAAATTGTACAATTTTTAAGTATTTTGATATTTATTTGAGTCAATAAAGAATTTTGTGAGTATATTCACTGCAAACCCTCACGAGACAAAACTCTTCCTACTAGGGTAACCTAGGGGTTTAAAGGCTTGTTGCATACGCTAAATGTAATCGCTTGCCCTCGAAAAAGGTATTCTATCCCAATAAAAGAATTTTCAAGAATGGAGCATTAAACTAATTTCTTTTACATTGCCCGGGACGTGCAAAGTCTTAAGTTAGGGGGATTTGACCAAGCATAAATTCTTCAGAATTTAGCCCCTTAAGTTAGTGATTTTGATATCTCGAACAAGGTAATTGAATCATTTTTATTCCATATCATTGCCATTGATTGTTTCTAACAATTTCCCCGAGTTTCGTGTATTTCTGATGGATTTTACAGGAATTTAGTGCAAGAAAAGAGAGAAAGAAACCGGAAGAAAGGAAATGATGAAAGGAAGAAAAGTCAAAGGGGAAAAGTGTAAATTTCTATCCAGAGTTCGAACTCGGCATCTAAAGGGAAGTTGAAGTGCTTGATTTCACAGGAGCATCGGAAGAAACGACACTCAAATCGGAGCTCGAGATCAAAAGTTATGGCCAGTCAAAGAGGATAGAGAAAAGTCAACAAGGAAGAAAATCGGACCGATCCGGTAGGGACCGGACCGATCCGAAATGATCCAAGTCCAGTAGACCCCGGATGGATGCCGAACCGATGACAACAGAATCGATCCGGTGGGTACCGGACCGATCCGATAGAATAAAAAAAGAACCGATTCGGTGGCTGAAAGACGGACCGATCCGAGGGCTATCCGGATCGATTCGGTCATGCGAAATCCTGGCATTTATTGTGAAGATTTTGATGTGCGTAGCTGGTGAAATCTTGTGCCACAAGCATCCCTGGCTGTCAAATTTGTAGTACTTGGAGCTATAAAAGCCCATGCCCTACCTCATTCTGGAGGAGGTTTTTCTAGAGAGGATTTTAGGTCAATTTTAGAGAGAGAAATTCAGAAGTAGGAAATTTTCATAGGAGTTTTCATAAACCCTAGTTTGTAAGAGTGATTACAATTTCTGGATTCAAGTCTTTTCCTGTTGCTGAAATCAAGTATAACAATTTCTTTCTCTTAGTTGGTATTTATGTTAGTCAAATTTCAATTGTTTTGCAAATTATTTTCAATAGTTGTTAGACCTATAATTTTGTGTATGAAGTTGTTCTTTAATCAAATCATGTCTAGCTAAATTCTTAAGGGCTGGGGTACATGAACTCACTCCGAAGCAAATTACATGAATAGAAAATAGAGGGTAAATTAAATTCCGACCAAATGGTGAATGAAAATTACACACACGTAGTCAATCTTTTAATCTCTCTTGCCCTAGGTACTTGAGATGTTTAAGAACGCTTTGTGAGTGTAATTGTCCATTCACCGCTTTATATTTACCTTTGATTTCATATGATGAGGGCTAGATCCTTCATATATGTAATACTTAGGATTTATAAAGACTGGATTTAGTCAAGAATTTTAATTTTCAATTCTAGTATTCTACACGGTAATTTGTTAAGGTTTGAGGGATTGTACCCTACCTTATTTTCTCTCATTTGTCAATCTAATTTCTTCACAAATTTTAGTTTATTTTTCTTGGAAACATTTTTTTTTTCACTAGAAATTTCCCAATCATTAATCATCTTTTCTTATTCTTTTGAGGAATCATTTCAAGATTTAATAACTTCTCCTATACAAATACCGATTATTGGTCCCTGTGGATACGATCCCGATTTATCGGATTATTACTAACGCGACAGGCTTTCACTTGAGCCTAGAGAAAACGCACTTTTGAGACAAATTCTTAGTCGCGTCAGTGCTGAAATTGGAACAGGGTCACTATCTATGGGATTATTATGAACCTGCATTGCTCGAGTTGCCCATGCCACCTTTTAAACTTGATATGAGCTGAATCCCTGCTCGGTCAATTCCTTAGTGCTTAATCTCCAAGTATCTCGGCGACTACAACCTTCATTCTAATTTCGAGATATCTCGCCCGAAGCACTTTCTTGCTCGACCATCTGTGATGAATGTCAGGATGCTTCGGATGTAAATTTTATAAATTCTCCTTATGCCTTAGATGATCCTCCTGCTGGAGTAGAACCTGTTTCAAAGGCAAAGGGGAAGAAACCAATAGAATAGGATTTTTATGTAATGATTTTTACTTTCCACATCATATGTAATCCTTCTTGATTTGAATGAAAAGTTTGTCTTTCGCTATTTTATTTCTAAGTATTTTGCAGAATGTCTTTTTTTGTGAATACATGCATATTTTGATATACCATGCTGTTTCATTTTTTTATCATAGTTACTCATAACTCTTTGATCTTAAGCAATAAAATGACTTACATACCATGATCCTGCTTAGTTTAATAAACCTGAGTTGATTGTAAATTGAATTGCCGACCAACCGAAAATGGAGGTTTTTACCTTACCGACCAACTGTAGTTGACAGATTTTATTTACCGATCAACCGTAGTTGGTGGATTTTATTTACCGACCAACCGTGGTTGGTAGATTTTATTTATCGACCAACTGTAGGTGGATTTTATTTACCGATCAACCGTAGTTGGTGAATTTTATTTACCGACAACCGTAGTTGGTGGATTTTTATTTACCGACCAACCGTAGTTGGTGGATTTTATTTATCGACCAACCGTAGTTATTGGATTTTTATTTACCGACCAACCATAGTCGGTGGATTTTATTTACCGACCAACCGTAGTTGGTGGATTTTATTTACCGACCAACCCTAGTTGGTGGATTTTTATTTACCGACCAACCGTAGTTGGTGGATTTTATTTACCGACCAACCGTAGTTGGTGGATTTTATTTATCGACCAACCTTAGTTAGTGGATTTTTATTTTGAATTTGATGCGTACTGTGTAGCACTAAGACTCCGAAAAATTTCATCAAAAAGAGAGAAAACGGGCAAAACATTTAGGGCCTGTTTGGTTTGCAACTATAATTCTGTTTTCTGTGTTTAAATACAATTCTGATAAAAATCTTCGTTTGGCAACCTGTTTTTAAACACAGAATTATAATATTCCTGTGTTATAATCATGTTTTTCAGAAAACAGATTTTGGGTGTTTTATAACATCTGTTTTTTTTATTTTTCAACTCAGAATTATTCATTCTTAATATTTTAAAGCAATTATACTTTAATATATAATATACATACATAATACATTAATGTGTGTAATTCTTATAAATAAAAAATATATATGTACATATACACAAAATTACGTATGGAATAATATAAAGTTAAATAATATTATCAATAGATACATGATACTTATATATAGTTTTATACATATATTATTAATGTATGAAATAATATAAAATATACATATAGTACATATGTATTAAAAAATATTATCAATTCATGTATGTATATAATTTTATAGTGAATTATATATGCGACATCATTATAAATATATATATATATATACAGAGAGAGAGAGAGAGAGAGAGAGAGAGAGAGAGAGAGAGAGTTAAACTCCCTAACATACCTCATTAAATATACCTAAAAATACATGATATTAAATGTACGTGTATATAATTTATGATGTATGTATGTATGTATGTATATGTATACATTCATGTATCATGTATGTATGAATATATATATATATATATATATATATATAATTAAACTCCACAACATACCTCATTAAATATACCTAAAAATACATGTCATTAAATGTACATGTATATAATTTATGATGTATGTATGTATGTATACATTCATGTATCATGTATGTATGAAAGTTGTATGTATGTTTATATGTACATACATGAATAAATATATATATATATGATACATGAATAAAACTTTCATACATACATGATACATGAATGTATACATACATACATACATCATAAATTATATACATGTACATTTAATAACATGTATTTTTAGGTATATTTAATGAGGTATGTTGTGGAGTTTAATTATATATATATATATATATATATATATATATATATATATATAAATATATATATATATATCCACACACACACACACGCATATGTATGATATAAATATACATATTTGTCAATTTTGTCAAATTTTCAAAAAACTGTATTTAAAAACAACTTTACCAAACGCACACCAATAATTATAAACACAAAAAACTGAATTTTAAAACTGTATTTAAAAACAGTGTTTAAATCGAATTTTCTGAATAGAGAACCAAACGGGACCTTAACACTTTATTCATACTGAAGAAAACTCCATTACATTGAAACTCCAACTACTGATAATACTTGCGTAGATGTTCTGCATTCCATGCATTCTTGAATTCTTCTCCTTCCAAGGTTTCAATCCTGTAGGTTCCTGGACGAACAACTTCTGTTACTCTGTAGGGTCCATGCCAATTAGCTTCCAGTTTATTATGCTTTTGAATTACTTTCTTTAGCGCATAGTCTCATTCCTTCAGATCACACTTCTTTACCCTCTTGTTGTAAAACAGAGCTGTTCGTTGTTGGTATGCAGCATTCCTGATTGCTGCTTCTTCTCTAACTTCTTCGAGCATAGCTAGATCCAATCGCCTCATCAAGTCACTGATAGAAGAATTGAAATTCAGCACCCTGTGTGTGGGGAGGCCCAACTCGGCAGGTATAACAGCTTCGCTTCCAAATGTCAGCATATATGGAGATTCTCCTGTTGCTGCTCGCGGTGTAGTACAATAAGCCCACAGCACAGAATGCAGTTCATTAATCCAATTTGCCTTTGCATCGTCCAGTCATTTTTTCAAACCATTCAGTAGTGTTTTGTTCGTCACCTCAGTTTGTCCATTGCTCCGGGGATGGCCTAGTGCAGAGTGGATTTTCAATATGTTTGACTGGTGACAATATGCAGCAAACTCCTCGTTGTCAAATTGGGTTCCATGATCAGTAATGAATGCATGGGGAATACCATATCTACAAATGATATTCTTCTAAATAAATTGATACACCCTATCATAAGTCATATCAATAAGAGGCTCAACTTCCACCCATTTAGTAAAATAATCCACAACGACTACTAGGTACTTGAACCTTCCTCTGGTCGTCGGGAGTGGCTGACCAAGTCTATACCCCACATGGCAAATGGCCAAGGGGATGTTATAGGTGTCAACAATTCATGGGGAGTTCTTCGGATAGAAGAGAAACGTTGACATTTATCACATTTCTTGGCATAGGCTATACAATCAGTGCTCATCGTCGGCCAATAATATCCCTGCGTCATTATTCTTTGCTAAAGCGTTCGACCTACTACATGGGCTCCACATGACCCTTTATGGACCTCTTTAATCAAAATTTTCACCTCGGAGGGATGGACACATCTTTACAAACCTGCTATCACTCCTCGTCTGTACAAAATGCCATTAGTTAATACATAATAAGCAACTTTAAACTTTAGTTTCTTGTCTGCGAGTTTATCAGTTGGTAAATCCCCCTCCTCAATATAGGCCCTGATGGGATCCATCCAAGATGGTCCTAAATCAAGGGCAATGAAGTTCATCATCAGATCTTTGTCAATGCTCCGATTAGCCAAGATTTCTATCAAGATTGTTCTTCATAGCTCGGTGCGTGTGGATGAGGCTAACTGAGCTAAGGCATCTGCTCTTGCATTCTCTAATCTTGGTATTCTAACCAACTGTACTGCACTAAAGCTTGATACAATATCCATTGCTTTCGCATGATATTTGATCATTAATTCTCCTTTTGCTGCATACACTCCTAACATTTGATTTACAATCAACTGTGAGTCACTGAATACAACGACTTGCTCTGCTTTCATAGTTTTGGCTAGACTGAGACCCACAATCATAGCTTCACATTCAACTTCAATATTTGAAGCCTTAAGTTAAAAACGCAAAGCATATTCCACATCGATCTCATCGGGGATGTTTAAAATAATCCCTGCTTCTCTGCCTGTAGTGCAAGAAGAGCCATCTACATATAAATTCCACACAGGTATCTCATTATCAAACTCTTGGTCAGATAGAGTTCCTCGGTGGAATATTTGATGCTTCCTTATATCCTCCTTTAGCACTTCTTGCTGCTCGTCGATCATCTTCTCCTGCTTGTCTACAGACTTAAGTTGATCGTGGTTTAAATTTGATGATCCTGTAACATCCACAGGCTGGTTGGTATGCAATTTCTGCTCTTCGAAAGTATCAGGATAAGTGAACTCCGCGATAAAATCTGCCACTGCCTGCCCCTTAAGCGACGATCTAGGCTCATAGATTATATCGTATTCACCCAATTCTACCGCCCAGTACATCAATCTTCCTGATTTCTCTGGTTTGTGCAGAGCTTGCCTTAACGGCATGTCTGTATACATAATTATAGTATGAGCTTGGAAGTATGGCTTCATCCTTCTACTTGCTTCGATCAACGCCAGTGCTAACTTTTCCAACCTTGGATATCTAATCTCTGCTCCTCGGAAGGCTTTGCTAGTGTAATAGATTGGTTTTTGCACTCCATCCTCCACTCTTATCAACGCCGAGCTTACTGCATTTTCTGAAACTTCTAAATACAAGTATAGTCTTTCTCTCATAACTGGCCAAGACAACAATGGAGGTGCTCCCAGGTATTTCTTCAATTCTTGAAAGGCCTTCTCGCATTCATCATTCCACTCGAAAGTCTTTCGGAGTGTTTTGAAGAATGGTAGGCATCTGTTAGTTGCTCGTGATACAAACCTATTAAGTGCTGTAACTCGCCCTATGAGACTCTGCACTTCCTTCTTCATCGTTGGAGATCGCAGTTCCAATAGAGCTCTGATCTTGTCAGGATTCGCCTTGATTCCTAGTTGATTAACAATGTATAAGAGAAACATGCCTTATCATACTCTGAATATGCATTTGGTGGGATTCAGCTTCATTTGATATTATTCTAGTTGATCAAAGGTCTGGCCTAAATCAACTAGATGATCAGTAGCTTTCTTGCTCTTCGTCAGCATATCGTCAACATAAACCTCCATGTTATGACTGATTTGTTCCGTGAACACTTTGTTCATCAACCGCTGATATATCGTACTTGCATTTTTAAGTCCAAAAGGCATAACATTATAACAATAAGTTCCCCTTTGGGTAATAAAAGAGGTACTCTCCCTGTCCTCAGGCTTCATCTTAGTCTGATTGTAACCAGAATAAGCATCCATAAAATTCAGCAATTCGTGCCTCGAGGTAGCATCCACCAGTTGATCGATTCGGGGCAAAGGAAAATGATCCTTTGGGCATGCCTTACTGAGATCGATGAAGTCTACACACATCCTTCATTTCTTATTTTTCTTCTTCACCATCACCACATTAGCTAGCCAATCAGGATATTTGACATCCTCAATAAAACAGGCTTTTTGGAGCTTCTCGACTTCTTCTTGTATAGCTTGGTTCTTTTCGGGGCTGAACACTCTTCTTCTTTATTTTACTGGCTTGATCTCCTTATTTACATTAAGCTCGTGACATAGGAAAGCTGGGTCTATCCCTAGCATGTCCTCGTGGCTCCATGCAAAAGTTTATTTTCTGCTTTTTAGAAATGCTATTAGCTCTTGTTTTATTGACATATCCCATGAAGCACCAATTTGAGTTGTTCGTTCTGGATGCTCGTCGTCCAGAATGATTTTATCAGTAGCCTCCATGACCTGACCCTTAACAAGCTGAGACTCATCTCTTGGGTCTAAAGAATCTCTGCGTTTTCTATCTCATCTACCTGATAAGTAGTAGTTTTCTTTCTGGATTCTTCATGCTCTTTGTAGACACCCCATTCTGTTACCCTTTAACTCTCCTTAGGTCCCTAGTACCTCCACTCATCATCGCAAACCCAGGTCACGTCCCGAGTACTGACCTAGAAGCCATCGGGCACCCCCCGGCTCAGTTTGACCCAAAAGTCAAACTCCTCATCTCGATCGAGACTCAATGAATCCTCGAAGGGAACTGAATACCCTTTCCAACGGTCCACCCCGTGCGCGATTCTGACTTACCATGCGGACGAACGCGCCATTTGCGTCCGAAACCAGACCTAGAGGCCACCGGGCACTCCCGGGCTCTGTTTGACCTAATTCAACCCTTTAGCTCGACCGAAACTAAATGACTCTTTGAAGGGCACTGAATACCCTTTCCAACGGTCCATCCCATGCACAATTCTGACTTTTCATGCAGACGAACGATCCGTTTGACTCCGAGAAGCCACCGAGCGCTTCCCGGGCCCGGTTGACCAAAGTCAACTCTCCAAACCAGGTCAAACTCTTTGGAATGTCAAATTACATCTCCTAACCTTTCCAACGGTATGCCTCGTGCGCGATTCGGACTTACCATGCGGACGAACGCGCCGTTTGCGTCCGCGCGATTCTCCGTCCAATGGACCGATAAACGCTTCCGAGCCACATTTGACCCAAAGTCAACTCCCGAACTCGAGAGTAGTCCAAAGGACTTTCGAAAGTATCTGAAATAACTTTCCAATGGTATGCCCCGTGCGCGATTCTGACCAACGATTTGCCCTCGGCGGCCAATTTTTCAAAAAAGCCTGAGGCGCACTTCCAAATGGCAGGTCCCAGACCCTGCCTATCGGCACCTGTCGATAGGTAGTGCCATGGTAATGCCGATCGGCAGACCCCTGGGCCTATAAAAAGGAGGCCTTGGCCTCATTTGGAGGGGGAGCCCAGATCTGATAGAAATCTCTCTGAACGAATCCCAGAAACCTCTCTCGAAGGCAGCGTGATTTCAACTTCCAAATCCCTCTTTTACCTTCACTTTTCATCAAACTTGGTGAATTAACCACTCTCCATCATCATCCAAGCTCAAGGGCTTCTCTCCAACATTCAAGATCAAGCTCAAGATCTTCAAGAAGGTCCAACTTTCTCAAAGTCTCTCTTAAATTCTCTTGAATTCCCAATAACTTGTTTTCTTACTTAGCACTTTTATTATCTCATCTCACATATCCTAATATACTTTTTATTTAGTATTATTGCACATCTTTTATCTTCATAAAACCCAAAAAATAAGAAAAGAGGGTTTACTCATAAATTCCAAATAAGGGATTCTCACACTTTTTCCACACTTTTCTCACAACTAAAGCACTTTTTCTACACACACACACACTTACAAATAAGAGATCCCACATTTTGATTTATGGGATAAACCCCACCCCCTTGCTTTGTATGCGAACTACGTGGACTTTGATGCCTTTATAGGCTACGTAGGTGTCTCGGGGTAAAACCCGAGACTCGAGTCCTTTCTCTCACTTTTTCTCTTATTATCTATTTTATCTAAATCCAATTTTCTTATATTATGTATATGCTTATTCTTAGTGACGCATTACTCCATATGCGTTATTGTTCCCTTATAACGATCAACGTAGGAGTAACCGCATAAATCTTATTTTTCTAATATTACTTTTATATCTTCCTACGGATGACTCGCTTTATCTTTTCCATGATACAAGTCGAGGATTCCTACCTCCATTCTATATATATACACATGCACACATATCACGGGGGGAAACATAAAGGAAAATAGCAAATATCCATGAGAGACCGAAAGGGAGGAATGGGTGCCTAACACCTTCCCATTTCGTAATTAAGCCTCCGAACCCTTCTCAAATCATCTTGGTTTCGCATGCACCAGTATGTCTTTGGAAGCCATCCTTCGGGGTGGCTTCCTCTGTTTCTTTTGTCTGTTTTGAGTAAAATAGACTGGAGACTCTGAATCTCTCTACATTTTTCACACCTCACAAAATCGACGCCGACCGGAGCGCTCTCTCGAGAGGGGACGAGCGTGACCCGAAGGATTCCTCCTCCCTCCCACGACGGGGATCGACGGGGATGGCCACACTCTTCTTACTCAGCAGATGAATAGTAGCATTCTCGAGCTACTTTTTGGTTGCCCTTCACCACTCCTACTCCAAAGTTGGTTGGGAATTTTAATCATTGATGTACCGTAGATGGTACTGCTTCGAACTTTTTCAAACCTACCCTTCCCATGATGATATTGTAAGATGATTGGATATTTTTATCCATCACAAAAAAGCGTACTCTTTCTGTTCGATGAGGGGTCGATGATATGGCTCCAACTGGGATAGCTTTAGATTCAAACTATCAAAACATGGGTAGAACATAATATCTGCCGAGCTGCCATTATCCACCAATACTCCGAAATCACTACTTCCTTCATCCTCATTTTGATCACCAATGGGTCATCATGAGCGTATAGCACCCCTACGAGGTCATTCTTAGAGAAACCGATGACCAGTTTATCTTTGTTCACCTTCCTCGAGCGATCATCCTTAGCTAGATTTATCCATTGAATATACGAACAAGCTTGAGCCTCATTGAGGTAAGATTTCCTCTCTGCAGTAAGGTCTCCACCTCCTGCATCTCCACCAGTAATAACATTGTAATCAAATGATCCAAAACGGATAGAAAATACCTCACGTTCTGGCTGTTTTGGTCTTTTGGGGAGATCGGGGTCATCTTGATCATCATCCAGGTCTTCTTCATGATTTCTCTTCTTATCTTCTTTTGCTCGACGAGGAGATCTAGACCTCTGCCTTGCTCGATCGTTGTTCTTTCCACCCTTTCGCCAATCCATATACTTGTTCAATTTTCCCCGCCCGATGAGCTCTTCAATTTCATTCTGGAGAGCTATGCAATTTTTGGTCGTATGACCATGATCCTTATGGAACTTGCAATATTTGGATTTATCCCTCTTGTCAGGATCTGTCTTCATTTTTTAGGCCAGTTTATCTCCTCGCTGTTCTTAATCTCTTCCAGAACATGGTTTATGTCTACTTTCAAAGGAGTGTAGTTTCCAAATTTCTTCAACTGTTCTAATGCTTGCTTTGCTTTTGACTGCTTGTTACCACCATTGTTCTTCTGTTCTTTCTTCTCAGCCTTGTCACCCTCAACCTTGATCTCTTTGGTGTCCATATTCTTCTTTGCAGCCATAGCTTCCTCGATGTTCATAATTTTAGCTGCCTTTGCCATTAACTCTGCCATGGTTGTAGGCGGATCTTTGGCCAGAGTGTAGTACAATTTATTTGTCAATAGTCCACTCATCAGAGCAGTGATTGATGTTTTCTCTTCGTAATCAATAACTTCGAGCTTCTCGTTATTGAAACGAGTAATATAATCCCTGGTGCTCTCACCTGCCTTCTGTCTAACACTTAACAAGTGTGCTACTCATTTAACTGGTTTTGCTCCAAAATAAAAGTTCCCAATAAAGAGCTCGGACAGTTGAAATAAAGTTGCAATCTTCCCCCGAGGAAGATTATTGTACCATATTTGAGCAGATCCAGTGAGAGTTCCTGAAAATGCCCTGCATCGCATCTCCTCTGGAACAATGTATATATCAGCAGCTGCTTGGTATTGTTCTATCTGGAGAATATGATCAGTTTTTCCATCATATTTTGATGTTACTACCAGGGCTTTAAATTTTAACGGTGTGGGGAAGTCCATAATTTCTTGTATAAATAGTGTTCGTCGGACAAAAGACCTTTGTAAAGGATTCTTGGCCTTAGCCATTTCCCCTAGTTTATCCTCTAACCTTTGAATAGAACCTTTCCATGCATCAGTTCCTTCCTCGATCCTATAAGTTCGAGCAACTGATCGTGTTGAATTAGCCTCTTGGGATCTTTCATGACGAGCAGCTGGTCGTGATTGGTCAGAGCCTTCCTTCATATTAAATGATGGTTGAAAGTTCCTCGACACCATCCTAGGAGGACTTCTATTTCTCCTAGGACCTAGTCGATCAAAAGGAGATACTCTACTCAACCTTTCGAGAGCACTTATCCTCTCTGGAGATAGAGTGATGTTTTGCTGAGTGTCTGTAGCTCGTACCGAGGAAGTCCTTCCAGGTTTATAAGAGGGATCATTAGATCTCTCAATATGATATGAATTAGTGTGTCTGGACTGAGATTCATCTGGGAATAACATTCGCCTATTTTGCGAAGAGAGCAAATGAGTATTTCTCTGAACGCTTCGTTGTCCTGACTGGGCTGGTGTTCCACCCTGGATAGTAGCCATGAGTTGTCGCATGGTTTCTTGCATGGTCGTCAGGCCCTGAGCTAAATTAGCCATTATACGAGGCAGATCTTGGAAATTTGGGGGAGTAGATGGATTCGGAGAAATACCAGCGTTTTGATTACTGGATTCAGGGTGATCAGCCATTGGTGATGACTTATTTTGGTGAAAAATGATAATTATAGTCGTTTCCTACAGACGACGCCAATCTGTTGATGTAAAAAATTAGATTATCTCTAATTTGTCAATCACAGATAAAATAAATAAGACAAAAGGTTTTTAAAGTGGTTCAGCCTTGTAAGAATGGCCTACGTCCACTATATTTGTTATTACTGATTGTTTGTAGAATTCTCGATAATGGATTTACCAAGAAATTCTGAGTCCCCTGCTAATGAGGAGGTTACAATGTATTTATAGCCTTGAGGCTGTACATATGAAAGGACAACGCGTTGTTATCCAGCAGATATGTACATCTGTGCCATATTAATGAGCTTTTAATGCGCAGTTATATCTCGAATTCCCTTGATTTGGATACGCTGTGCATTTGTGTAGCTCGGACCGCTTTAGCTGCTCGGACCGCCTTAGCTGCTCGGATTGCCTAAGCTACTTGGGGAGATTGAGTTGTTCGGGGACGCTTGAGTTGATCGGCGCCCTTGAGTTGCTCGGAGAACTTGAGTAGCTCGACGATTGTGTGTTTCTTGGTAGAAGTGTAGGTAGTTTCCTCGTTGATCGTCTAGAATATTCGTATTTGCCATGTAAGCTGACACATGTCTTCAGGTGATTGGTCCATGTTAGCAGACTAAATTTGGTATCAACAAAGACAATTAACTTAATTATTCTAAATATACCAAGTAAAGAACCAAGACATCCTGAATGAACATCATTCGAACAACCTCATTACCATACATTCTCATCCATATACATTTTCAGTACCAAATATCGTATCTTTCACAAAATAGCTGAGTTGTGTCATATTGTGCCTACTATGTCAAATCCACAACATAACTTAAACTGATGGTTGATAAGTTAGGGGCCAAAAGTGCATTGACGACGATAGTGCCACCTAAACAAGTCGACTAGTCGATCGTGATTTTCCTCAGCGCTTAATTCTTTTAACACATTAGGCGTAGTAGACTGGCAAAGAATTTAATGCCACTTTAAGGTCCTTCTAAGCTTTAGGACTATAAAACAACAAAGTTATCATTGATCATATCATCAAGTTATATAATTGAAAGATCTTAGCAAAAGAGAAATATTTTGAAGCCATTAGCACATTTACTTCGTTCTCAACAGAAACATCGCCATTCGCTACTCCAAAACATTCACCTCATTCACCCAATTGGTGCTTAATTACATGCTAATGCATATTTGGAGTGTTTATTCCTTCTCCTTCTAAATCAGTACTAATTAAAGGCCCTTTGTTTATTATTTGACATTCTTGTATCAATTGATCATTATTGTGATAATCATATAATTTGTCTTTCATTGCTCTCAGCACATTAAATATTATCATTTCACCATTAGAAGGGTTACGTCTTATTATTTATTCAAAATACCCCATATTACCCTACTCTTTTACATTTGGCAACTCTGTTGGGGAGTCACTCTTGTTGAAATGATGATGGATAATATTAATCATACTTTGTTTAATGACAATCAACTTGAAGACGAACACGATACTCTTATGTCTAATATACCACAAAACATTATTGTCACTAAAGGTTCCCAGATGGGTTAAGTTTCCACTATCACTATAGTAAGGCCAACACAAATGACCAATACCGTGGCCAAATTTATAGAGTTTCTCCGAACAAATCCTAGAGTTATAGGATTTGATCAAATTGCAGACCTAATCTCTTTCACAACCTTAGTGTCACGACCCACAACTCCCATGATGGGACTAGGTGTTCAACCTCAAATGCCTATTGTGGATTAACAACCAATATTCCAAATGCCTCAAGAGTGCCAATCACCGAAGCACCTATTGTGGTCACCAGTACCCATGACTCTGCTCCACCAAAAATCAAGCAAGCTGAAGCTTTTATAAGTCAAGGTTTGACATTGAAAGATGTGAAGGAAGAAATGGCGAAAATGATAACGCTAATTACACAATCATTTGAAGAATCTGTGTGATTCTATGACGACTTTAGAACACCATACCCAGAGAGATAATTTATAACAGTGAACCATACCCCGAAGGGTATATTCTACCGGTACTTGAGAAGTTAAATGAAAGATATGGAAACTCAAATAAACATATCAAATACTTTATTGAGCACTTGTTAGACTAATGCAACAACAAGGGCTTCGTCTAAGAGAGTTCTCAAAATCTCTAATAGATGAAGCCTACATTTAGTAATCTCATTTGTTTTCAGGGAGTGTGATTACATGGGAAGACTTGCACTTATAATTTTACATATTTTTTTCCTAGAAAAAGATGAATTCACTCTCACTCAGCTTGTTTGCAAGAAATAAAAAATGGTATAGTGGTTATGAATTACACAAGGGGGTCTAGATAGATAGATATAGATATGATAAAATATGTAACTAAGAATAAACTCCTGCAAATTTGCACAAAGGGTTTACAACTTGATTATATTTGTTACCTAATCCATAGAACATGAGAAGGAACCTTCAAAGCCTTCATCGGAGAAACAAAAACATCTCTATGTGGTTCGACCTAACCTAGTAATAGCGAATGTGGGCTGGAATCCTACAGTTGTTTAACCAAGTTCACCAATAGCCATGAACAACCGTGAGTTAACTACATGGAAGGAGGAGGAAATCCCCTACTAACTATAAATGGGAAAGTGATAAAATAAAAGGATATTTTGTTTCGAACAACCACCACCACTGTCATTTTTCATCAAAGAAGTTATGATTTCTTGTACGAGAATGATAGTTGATGGATTTTTTTTTCATCCCCAAAATGCAGCCTGATGTGCTCCATTGGTGGAAGTTCAAATCAAACCAAAGTATTGTCATGTAAACTGGCAAATGGGTTATCCCAATGTCTAATGTTATACACTGAGGAGAGTCATTAACATGTAGGTGGTGGTCAAAAACCTACAGATCCCTAGGATAATGTGAATAATAACCCACTCCAAGCGCATATAAATATGGTGATGGCATTTGATGAGGAAGAACAAACATCAAGTGAAGATGATAAGTTCATCAGAATGTATAATGAATGACTTGAAGAAATGACCAGTGTGGTAATTGAATATGACGAGCCATGCATTAGAGACGTTGATCAAACATTCCAAATGAGTATTATGAAGTATATCTAGACGTGGAGTACAAAGATGTGTCTAGATAACAAAAGTTCACCTAATTTTTCAATAAAATTGGCATGCCTTAAGACAGCAGGCTAGTGTAATACCCTGTAATTTAAAGTAAACTAAATATATTATATCTATGTAAATTTGTGTGTATTTATATGTTGTGATTGGTGACATTACTACAAATTTTGTTTTATTTAAAACTATATTGAATTTAACATCGATAATGAAATAATTATTGTTTAACGAATAAAAATAATTATAGTGATGGAATAATTTGAGTGACTTTAGGGACGTATAGGATGTCCGATTACACCTTAACCCATAGGTTAATATATGGTTTAGGCTATAATTTAGACTATTTAGATATGATTTTAGGCTTACTAGGTTACGGTTAATAAGGGGTTCGACCCTAATTTCGTGGCTAACAGGAGAAAAAGAGGATTAGGGTTAACTTAGTTCACTCTTAACTTTTTAAAGAGAAAAACTTAAGTCTAAAGAGAGGATAGAGAGAGAAATACTTAGAGAAGAAATTGGTGGCAAGTGGATTTGGAGAAAAAGGAATTGAATTGGAATCTCATATCTTTGTTCAAGGCAAGTTTATTTAGTACAATCTCATAATTGAAGTTATGTGATTTTATGATTGCTCATTGGATTTTTAACCCAAAACTAATATAATTTGAATTAGGTTATTTAATTATCAATTGTTAGAATTATGTAACTAGATTACAGTCCATGTTATTAAAATGGTAAGATATTAATTTGATTCATCTTTATGAGAGCGAAAGTTGTTTAATTGATGATAAGGTTATGAGATTACATGTTAGAAAATTACAACCCTTATTAAATTTGTGTATTTATCTATAATTGGGTTGAGTTGGGATCAGATCACATGTTAGGGTTCTTAAGATGATAATTAGGATATCTAAAAATTATGTAAGAACAACCTAAAATCCTTAAAGATTTATTAATATTGATATTGGGATAGTTATATATCTAGGAAGTGATGTTTGGGGATGTTTAGGGGTCTAGTAATAAGAATTTAGGGTTAATAATAGCAGGTCTTCACTAGAAGAAGAGGGTTAAGTACGAACCTCGTTCGAACGACAAATGGAAGTCGTTCAAATGAACTGCGCATTCTCATTCAAACGACATTGGAAACTCATTTGAACGGCCTATGTATTCTTGTTCAAACGAGGAGATAAAACGAGATTTAATCTGAAATTTCAATTCTTAATTGAAAGAGGTTAATTAATGTGTTAAACTATAACTAAGATTAGTAACTCCTAACTGTGTATAATTACTTGTTTTGTGTATTATGTGTAAATACTGGGCACGTGTACTCGTGGGATACGTATTAAAGGGGATATCCTTATGGGGCGTGAATGGCAAAAATCGGTACCCTGGTGCGATAATGAAGGGTTTGACTTGGTTATGATTACCTCGGACACTATGTGCTGAAATTCTCATTGTATCTATGTAAGATTCATGGACTGATACTTTTATATAGCTTTGGGTATGGGGCTATCTGTGACACCCCGCCTAATTAAACATCGGGTGATCAAGCCTTTATTAAATTAAAACAGGTTTCTCAAATGGTTCATTCTTAGCATCACTGTCGAAAACTTTTTAATTACTAATCCCCTAAGTAAAATTAGACCGGTGCCAAATTTTATCTTTCTTAAAACAGATAAACCAACCATGCGGAAACAAAATAATCATGTACTACAACCCAATCAACAAAGTGTAAGTACAAAAGAATAAGAGTAATACCGAATAAACCATCGGCTAAAAATTCCCAAGCAACAATATAACAAGAACAATCCACTAATCTGAAATTAAACATCTGAGACTAATACCGGACCACAAGTCCATACCAAGAATAGTGAGAGATCCTGCACTAGATCTGAATGAGAGATATCATCTAATCAAAATCCTGTAAGCATCCACCATACTACAGCTTCGCGTCCCTGGAATGGAATCATCATACATGGCGTCCCTGTGGCTGGACACCTAAAAGGTTTTGAAAATATTTTATAGCAAGAGTTAGTACTCAAAACATTTTGAAAATATTTAACAAGCGTTTATCACAATATAAAATGCGGTTATTGATTACACATGTTAGGTTCTCGTACACTCTCTTGAGTTTACTCACCCCTCATATTTTGTGCACACCTAACGTTCTACACTTAGTTTATCTAGCCATACCTCCCAAGCTAACTAAAACCAAAGTAGTCAACTGAACTTATCTGTACCTAAGTTCCAGTACCACCCATACAGTACAAACGTTTCACTAACATCCTGCATATGTTAATTAATTCTCAAGTAACATTTCATCTATGTTATTTTTCAAGACTTCTCATTTAGTTTCACTACTAAAATTACTACAATTCTCACAATTGTTATCTTCCCACTTGTGTAATTAAGTTTCACTACTTAACTTACCAGTTCAGTATGTATCTTTAAATACATAATATATATATCAATATACTAATACACATAAATAGAATATCATCAAGTATATATATCACACACAATATATTCTAAATATCAGTCATTACTATTTTGCCATTTTTATACACGTAAAGGACTCTTAGTTCGGAATGATTCATCGACCCCAAGGAGGAATTAGTTCGGAATGATACATCGACCCCAATTATTTATATACACAAATAAAGATCTCTTGGTTCGGAATGATTCATCGACCCCAAGTGAGAGTTGGTTCGGAATTATCCATCGACCCCAACTATTTTAAATATATATATATATACACATATTCTGGTTCGGGACTCTTTCATCGCGACACCAGTTCAAGGTTTGGTTCGGCATTTATCATCGACCCCAAACATATAATAACTTTATGTTAGTTCGGAATGTCTCATCGACCCTAACATAATTAATTTAGGTAAAATTCTCTTGACCCAAACTTTTATATAATTTAGTAGGTACACACCCGACCCATCAAATCATGCACGTACGAAATATATTTTTACTTATATCCACTGTACTCATTAATTTACAATTTATTTCACTATTGCATTTATTCGAGTATTCACGCAACTTTAAGGGTCCTAGTTACCCCTCACATATAATTTCAGTAGTTATTACTTACCCTACTGGTTTATTACTTAAATTGAATTTACTTCGCCTCGTAACTCAATTCCGAATTCCCCGATACTCTACTAAATCGGATTTATTCTCATCGGTCCGTAATCCAAGCCCTACACCCAATGGCCTAATCGGACCTCAACAATATACCTACTGGTCTTATTCTCACTCCCATATAAGTATAATGTAGATCCTAGGATACTCATTCATTCCCGAAAATCAACGAAGACTTAAACACGAAAAATTCGAGAAAAACAGCTTGCGTCGATCGATCGACTGCTGGGTTCGATCGATCGACATAGTCGATCGATCGATAGTTCGAGATCGATTGAACAGGGACAGAAGCAGTTCGTCTTCTTCGTTAAGCTTTTCCTCCATCAACAAATCTTCAAACTCCATTATAGTCCACCAAACTTCGACCCAATGATCCTAACATGTTTTCACATATACTAGGACAAATTCTAACGTGACAAATACATAAAAACTCCAATTCCTTTAAAGAAAAAGTGAATTAAACCCAGAATTTCTTGAAACCCTAGTTATGGTGTTCTTCCCATATTTTCATTCAAAATCCAGATTTTATTTCGAAAAATCATCAAGTCTAATCTGAATATTAATCCTCTACATAAGTTAAATCATTCTACATGCGATTCCTATCCCAACATGTATAAATATCATCATTCTCCTATCAAGATATTGATTTAAACAAGACTATTCAAAAACCCTACACATGGGTATTATAACTTTATAATTTTTGCAATAAAAAACTTGCCTTATGATCAGTAGGGTCTGATTTCGTGGTTGTTGTTGATGATTGATGATCTTCATCCTTCAATCCTTCTTCCCCAACAAGTTGATAGTAAAAATCTCCTTTGAATCCTTCCCAATTCTTCATTTTGCCTTGAGAATGGTTTCTCTCTTATCTCTAATGGCTATGGTGTATTTTCATGGCTTTTTTAACCCTAACCCCTCTATCATACGACTGATATAAGGCTCTCAATTTCGTAGGTCTCCATACCCTGTCATGTTGAAAGACCAAAACGCCCCCGAACGGTCTCGGTTTAGTCCAAAATTACCCCGGGACTCAACTAGTACCCCCGGGTATACTATTTTGACTAATTTGACCCTTCCGGACTCATCTGTGACCTCTAAATTATTATTTGAGTCACTTAAAAAATATTACTCGTTCTCACCCCAACACGGTCTACACGCGTTAAGTAACTATTTACCACTCGCACTAAGTAAATATAATGAGGCAATATAAACCGGTATCTATCTCTCGATTAATATTCCAAAATTACAATTTTAAATAAAATTCTATAAATTACTACTCTTACGTAATTTAAATTAAGCCGTATTTTCTCATTTAATTCTCCAATTTAATTAAATAGAATATTTGGAATATTCAGAAATACGGGGTATTACATACTTCCCCCCTTACAAAGGAATTTCATCCTCGAAATTAGGATAAGGCTGGTATTAAGACTAAGGACCTTAAACGTCATTGCATCCTCTAATGCCGAAAATCAAATCATATCATCCTAACGGCTGCCCCAAGTACATGTCTTGCTTCATTATAAACTCTTATTACATGTTGCCCATGCCACCTATATCATAATTAAGTCTCACTTAATTTACCCTTTTGATGTATAACTCTAGATATAACATCTATGTGTCTACTATCACTCATAAGTAGAAAATTATAATGTATATATATTTCACACACAATATATACTATAAGGATAATTGGTCCGGCAAAATCATCGGCCCCAATCATCCTGTCATTTACATTGGTTCGAAAATACCTTGACCCCAGGGTAAATGTAATACATATGTTGGTTCAGACCTTCCGTCGATACCAATATTTATCATCGATTTGGTTCGGAAACATCATCGACCCCAAATCGATCCCTCATGTATTGGTCCGGAACATCATCGACCCCAATACAGAGATTAAACACACTTATTATCGCTTATAAGTAGGAAAATCAATAGGTATATATATCTTACACATAACATATACTATCAAAATCTATTTTATAATCACCCCCTTTTATAACACCTTTGGGGTTATTGGCTCGGAATCCCACCTCGATCACCAATAGTGATTGGTTATATTGCCTCGGAATCACACTTCGAGAACAATATAAGTATATATATCTCATCGTACATGAGTAGACAATTTGTGAGCCATATATTTCACACTTCTTATATTCTAAAATGTCATACCCCAATAGAATGTCCTCATATCACGCGTTAAGGGCTAAATGTTCGAAATGTCTCCTCGAACCACACCTCAAAGTACACATATGTTCTTAATGGGCATCCAAGAACCTAAACCTTATGTACAGTTCATATAGGCAGTCTCACGCTACCTACAAATATGCTCATATAGGTATAAATTCAACCTATGAATTGATCAGCGGGCTTCTCCAAAATTCCACTATCGTAAGGGCGTATTATCTTTCTTTCTCACTAACGTTGAGTCGTAGGCAAACACAACCTACTCAAAATAACACTTTATCTCTATTCCTCCCCGACCATCTCTCACAGGGTGGAATTTTAGGATTTCATTCTGATTCACAATCATGTAGAGCGGCACTGTGCACTTGTGCACTCTCCCTTTTCAACTACATGTTAATCCATCCCGGTCACCCCATTCCGCTACTCCAGCGAAATGTTGGCTTAATTATGATGTTCACAGTCCATCAATAATTTATAAGTCTGTCTCCTCCTTCCGTAATTGGAAACATAGTTTCACTATCACATTCCAGTTGCTCATTTCGAGTCTATCTTTCTCTATCAACAAGCGGTGCGTCTGGAGACTATCTCATTATGTCCCTTCCTCAATACCGCTTCCCACTCACGTCATCTTTCCTCAAGTGGTACTCTATTCCCCTAGTAGATTATCCCTAGTAGATGCTTGAGTGGTTATAGGTATGTGACAACCTATAACTATGTATAGTGCGAGAGAGTGATCCCTGTAGGCAGTAAGATATGCCTTCATTTTGTGTGGGCTTGTTTTGGAGACCTTGTATGAGGTATGTGTATAGGACCGTACTTGTATAATGTGGACTTAAATGTAGAGATTACTTTCCTTTGTTACATTATAAAATCGGGACGTATAAATGAATAAAAATGAAATTGAATTATAAAAGTCTATAGTGACAAATACGACTTAATCACGGGGAATATATGGGCTTACGAATAGACGCATATGATATTCAAGGTTGTTGGTTTGGGTTAACTTAAAAGCAATTAAAGTAGTGGAAGAAGATGCGTAGTTATAACGTCTTCTATTAACATTTTCAAGACATAAAACACCAGTGCAACCTCAACCCTGATCCACTCTTGATTTTTTCTCCATTGTTGATCTATAGGATATATGTGTCGAGCTTGCATGCTCGTGATTTATATTCCTTTTATTATTTACGTCGGATTTAGATTTGAGTACTGACTCTTTTATTCAGTATTGACATATAGTATGAGATAATGATAATATTAGAGGATTTTATTACTTTATGTATGTTTTGGTATCACCAATAAATGTGGTACACCTATTTATATTTTAGTTATTTATGTTATGTCTCAGTTTATTATAGTTATGCTTAGAATGATACTAGCTTAAATTTTATAGGGGTGTCACAGTTGGTATCAGAGCATTCCAGATTCTAGTGTCTTAGGGATCTTGAGTGCGTCGATCGCTTTTCGCATAATGTTCTTTGATACTTTAGAGTTTGTCTTTTAGATTTTTACTCTATCTTTTGTAAGAGAAAGTTTTATACTTGCTCATTTTTATTTTATTTGGCGTATCTCGTTACACCCCACTGCACCTTCATGACTACTTCCACGTATTCGAAGATAAATTGATAACTTTTGAAAGATTTAAGTTCATTCGTCACAACAACATACATAAGAGTTATGAGGAGGCTTGGGAAAGTCTTTAAATATATAGAGTTTATTTATTTAAAAGAGTCTACATTTAAAAGTTTTCAAAATGTTCATAATGATTTTTAAAAACTCGCTAACTCGTTAGAACAAGATTGGTAGTCGCTCGAATGAGTTGCATAAACGTCACCTTTTTGGTCTGTTTTGGAATTTTTTTGAGGTTTCATTGGATGTCATTCAAACGAGATTGGGTATGTCATTATAATGTGTTTCTCACATTCTAAGGTGATATGAAGCGATGCCTTTTTGGCAAGCTTTGGAATGTCATTCAAAGTTTCGTTACAAAGGCGATAGAATGAGATGGGGTTCATCGTTCAAATGAGGTACCAGGTCGTTCGAACGATTATGCGTGTTTTTTTATAAAACAAATCTTATTTAAATCTTTAATCTCTATCTCTTTGCAACAACTTTCCCTATAAATAGAGATGCGGGATTAAACTTTTCCCAAGGCCTTTTTAGTGTTTATTTTGTGATCAAAATCTATTCTTTAAACCCCTTGGATCTTTGAAGATCACTTTTACAAATCAATAAGAACATATTCCAAGTTCAAAAACATTTGTAGAGATTTTCTCTAATGTTGAATTATGGAGTCGTGGCTCTACTACTGAAGAAGAGAGAAATTGTGATTCTTGAGGCTGATCGATGGATACCGAGGCAAGAGTTGTTTATTGTGGATAGTGTTGAACTGTGCCATATCTGTTGAAAATTTGAAGAACTGCACATTATATTTAGTGGAGCTCTAAGTAGTTTGTAAGTTGTCTAGTGTCTGTCAAAACTCTTTAACAATACTAAAATCTATGTTTTGCTCGAAAGAGGTTTTTCCTTAATTTTTTTCTGTTTGGGTTGTTTTGTGTATGTGGTTTATCATATTTTATTTGGACTTAATTTTTCATGCACACTAAATTAAATTAAGATAAAATTGGCTAAAAAGTGATTTTTTTGTGTTTGGCCTAAAATACGAATATTTCGTATAAGCCCCTGCTTTCTCAACTTGGTATCATAACAGGTGTTTTTGTGTGATCTTTTAACTGTGGATTTTTATGGATAATTTGTATAATAGGCTACCTATTTTCGATGGGTCTGATTATTCTTATTGGAAATCTCGAATGATGCCGACTTTAAAAGCGATTGAAGAGCGTGTCGGATTGTGTGTGAAAGAAGGTGGACACCAGGCACTGTAACTAATGGCGATGTCATATGTCCTAAGCCCGTCACCACTTGGACGAAAGATGAACTAAAATTGAGTTATTTTAACTCACACGATTTAAGTTCCATTTCTGGAGCCATCACCCCTGATGAATTTCATCACAGCATGACATGCATCGCGCCTAAGGAAGCATGGGATACCCTCCATCCCACTCACAAGGGTACCAATGCAGTGAAAGCTTCTAAGCTATAGAACCTCACCTCACAATTTGAGACCATTACTATATTAGATTCCGAGTCATTTGATGAATTGTATACACGATTGTGTCGTTAACTTTAATTTTAATATGGGTGAGAAAACTCCTAAAACGCGAGTTACGAAAGATATTTTGAGATCCCTTGTGTCTCGATTTATCTTAAGATCATTGTTCTTAACTTGTTGGGAATTTTAGATACGCTTTGATTAGAAAAACTCGTAGGAGACTTTCAAACTAATGAAATCGACATGTTTCCTAACACTAATAAACTTAAGGCTTAATCAAGGGGAATATATGGGCTTAAGAATAGACACACGTGATATTTAGTGTTATTGGTTTGGGTTAACTTAAAATCAACTAAATAGGGGAAGAAGACGTGTAGTTATATTGTATCCTAAAGTCAACTACACTGTTATACTACTCAGACTTGCTGTTAACGCCTCCTATTAACATTTTTTTGGACATACGCCATCAGTGTAGCGTCACCTCTGATCCGGTCTTGATCTCCTCTTCATTGGTGGTATATATGATATAGGTGTCGAGCATGCATGTTCATGATTTATATTCATTTTATCATTTATGTCGGATTTAGATTTGATTAAGGACTCTTTTATTGAGTATTAGCATGTTGTATGAGACAGTGATATTATGCAGGCCTGGCAATTCGTGTTTGCGGGTCGGGTTTGGGTCGTGTCGAGAAACATATATTCTGATAAAAAACCCAACCCGAACACGACCCGTTTATTAATCGTGTCAAAAGATAAAACTCGAACACGACCTATTTAACAAACGGGTTACACGACACAACCCGCATAACCCGTGTAATAAACGGGTCATGTTTGACTCGAAACCTGACACGACACGCTAATCCGTTTAATAAATAGGTCGTCTTAAACTCGAAAACCTGACATGACACACATAACCCGTTTAATAAACAGGTCGTCTTTAACTCGAAAACCTGACACGACCTGCATAACCCAACTAATAAACAGGTTATTTTTCAACCCGTTAACACGATATTAATAACTTGTTTATAAAATGTGTTTAATATATTATAAAATAGGTCCTTGGTCGTACGTAGTACATTATTAACCATTAAGCTATTTATTTAACATACATTTATACATAAGATAAGTAACATACTAATTTGCACCAAATCCATAAACAAGTTCAAAACGATACTTAAACGAATCCATAATAGGTTTTGAAAGTTCCATCGTACAATTCAAATCCAAAATATAAACAACCAAACTACAAAGATACTTAAACGAATCCATAAACAAGTTTATGGATTTTGATCAAATCCATAAACAAGTACAAAACAATACTTAAACGAATCCATAAAAGGTTTAAAGTGCCATCATACAATCCAAATCCAAAATATAAACAAACAAACAACAAAGATATGAACCTAATCTTCAAGACTTCAATCTATGTCAAAAAGGAACCCTTTAGCTCATATACCTACAAAAAAAGTAAGCATCCATTAAAAATGATGCGAATGAATAGGTGTTAAAATACTATAACTTAATTTTTTTTTCATGAAAATCAATTATTGCGAACTCAATGTTCAAATAGCAATTAGATTTTTTTATTAAAGTAGTTATAATACAATTTTTCTTACTAAAATATGATAATTACACACCCGAAATCGAAAAAGAAGCTGAGCATTGGGTCGACGATGATGAAGGAGCATTTTTCGTGTTGAAATCCAAGTTTAAGATATTTTTCGTGAGATCATCAAGTTGATCTTGTGCAGATTCTGCATTCACAAATGAAAATTAAAATCAAAACAAAGAAATGAAAAAAAATAAAAAAATAAATTCAAATATAATAATTACCAATAGCACCGAAGAGCCAATCTTTTGTGCAAAGTAATGCTTCTGCAACCTCGGGTTTAAGTGAACTTCTATATTGAGCAATAACCCTTCCACCCATACTAAATGTAGATTCCGAGGCTACCGTAGATACAGGAATGCTCAAAAGATCGCTTGCCATTGCAGCAAGTTATGGATACCTAAATTGATTTGCTTTCGAAAAAGCTAAAACATCTAAGTCGACATTCCTATCAACTCTTGGTTCGTCCAAATAAAGCTCTAGTTGTGACTTTTGAGCACAAGAACCAAATTCCTCACTTTCAAAATCATCAAACTCCTAAACAAATTATATGAATAAAAATTAGATACATTTACCTTTAGTACAAGTTATATGAATAAAATAAGTTATATGCACACAAATTAATAGAATTAAATTTACCTTTAGTACATCTCTTGTATCCATGCTAAAGGATGCATCATTTAAACTATCAAAAGAGACTTTTTAGCATTTAGTTATGTTCGGCATATGGCAACAAATGAATCATTTGTAGAAGCATTATCTAGGGTCACAAAAAATAATTTTTCAATTCGCCACTCCCTAAAAAAGGGAAAATTTTATCACACAAAGAAACCCCATTATGTGGGGGAGCCATATAATAAAAAACCAAAATCCTCTTTTGTAACACCCACTCCTTATCAAGAAAATGTGCCGTAACACATATATACCCATCCGTAACGATTGATGACCATAAATCTGAAGTTAGACATACCCTTCCAGGAGCTTCATCAAGCATTTGTTTAACCCCAGCCTTCTCCCTATGGTACATTTTTAACACATCCGCCTCAACGGTGTTTCAAGATATGATTGGTACATCATCACGTAAATAAGAGAAGAGTGCTCTTATGCCCTTATACTCAACAAATAAAAACGATAAATCATGCATAATGAGTGAAGCAACCATCATCTCCCTAAATACTTCGGGTTTAAACTTTAGGGCACCCAATGACATAGTATTTGTCGCTAGTTGTTGTTGAACAATCAATTGTCCTATGTCACGGGTGCTTGTTATTTCACATTTATCTCTATGATGCTTTAAATTACCGGTTCCATAATTGCTATCATAAATGTAGATAGTCCTGCATTTATTACACTTACATATTATTTTACCATCTACGCCCTTTTTCTTGAGAATCTCGAAAAAAGTCCACACATTAGAAGTACATCTCCTTTTACGCTTGCCTCCATTGATTTGGCCCTTAGCACTAGTAGTGGGTTTGTTTGCACCTTCTTGTGGCTGTACTTGATCCACTTCTACAATGTTATCATCGTCATCATCATCATCCTCCATCATTACATCAACATCAATAGAATTATTGAGCAAATTGACATTTATCCCATCCGACTCCATCTATAAAAAAGAGATTATTTAATATTTATTAGAAAATTGTAAGGACACAAATTTCCAATTGAGTCTTAATGTAGTGTTGGCTCAATTCTGGACAAAAACATTTAAGTCACAAGACAGTGTTCAAATGTATCAATTCAAGCCTATGACATGCAAGAGTTGAAGACGTATCGGTCAAGACTTATAAAGCTTCATCATTGCCGAGTTTCAAGTGCCATGTTTCTACGTCATCAACATCATATTCCATAGTCTCCAAAAGGTATGAATGCATTTATATATATATATAGGGAGACTTGGAATAATTTTATAAAGGGTGTAATTTTATTTAAAATGAATTTTATTTTCAGAAAGTTATTTTAGAACTTTTAAATAAATAGTTTTTGGGCTTAAAAACGAATTTTGAACTTTCTAGGATTTCGTTCGAAATTGTCGTTCGAACGAAGTTTGCTAACAACTTGCCACTGGAACTTCGTTAGAAAGTTCATTCGAACCAAATGTCGTTCGAACGAGATTTCGGCGGGAGCAAATTTTGGCAGTTTTTTGGCACTTTCCCAATACTCTTTCACATAATTTAATGACTTCGGGACCAAAATTTTTTGGAAGAAATTTTTCCATCTTCTAAAGAGTGTTTGAGAGCTTAATCCTTTCATAAAAAGTTCCCTTGGTGTTTGTTATCCAAATTGATATATTCAAAGAACAAAACCAAGTTTACATCCAATTGTTAGTTTTAATCCAAGTTTCTCTCTCTCTCTCTCTCTCTCTCTATATATATATATATATATATATATATATATATATATATATATATATATATACATCTTGCTTAGAGAGTTTGTTTGGCACCGGATTCATTTCTACCGTAAAAGAGAGTTTGGGTTTTCTTCTACATCCCATAAAGAAGAAGAGGTTGTTTGCCGTGACATACCCACTTGGAGAAAGGCTCCTTGTTCGGATGGCGGTGACCAGAAAAAGTCCGATTGGTGGATTCCGAGATCGCGGTGGATCTTCGTGGTTATTCGCTAGGTAGAGGTGTGTACAAGAAAAAGCGTCGGGGCTTGGACGGAGTCAAGTCGAGTGTTGTAAGTCTTTTTGTCTTGTACTTTTAAAACCATACTTAGTGGATTTGAGGCTAGGGCCGTCCAAGGTTTTTTTTTCCATTGTGGGTTTTTCCTCGTACATCACGGCGTAGTGTGACTGATTTACTTTTATCTTGCAAAATAACTTAGAACTCATGCTTAGGATAATTCAAGATAAAATTTTGTTTAATTGTCATATTTATTTAAATTGGTGTAAATTCAATTTGGGTAAATGTTAATTTAATTCAAGTCATTAATTTTATTGGATAAAATTTTGTTTGGCCTAATATTGCAAATTGAATATTTATTGTTAAGCAAATTTCTAGGACTTGGGTTGAGTTAATATGTTTAAGTAAAAAATGTATTTGTTGATTAATTTAATGTCACTTTAAGTTTTGTTTAATTTTAATTTGAAAGAAATTAAAATTTGATTTATGTAAATTTTGTTGAGCCATCTTTATTCCGCATCTTTAAAGGAAATTACTTTTTATAAAATCTAAAAATTGGGGGTCATCGATCTGCAACAAGTGGTATCAGAGCAGGAGCGCTAAGTTATTGCGTTTAGGTGATTATTGGGCATTTTTGTTTAAAATAGAAAATATGCCTCTTTCAATATTTCCTACGTTTGATGGTTCTCTCATTCTTGCACATGACTCTTCTGTTTGCCATATTTTATGAGTAATTGCTTGCATGTCTTATATACTATAACTTTTGTGCTTAATGATATATCTTTTGCTAGTTGTATGTTTTGTTTATCATCTTTCTAGTCTACGCTTCATAATCAATCACATGCTAGAATTATGATTTTGGTTTATCTTTTGTATTTTATTCTTTCATTTTAATTTGCATTAAATGAAAAATACAAATTGATTTTTTTTTATCTTTTGAGTTAATTTTTGTGGTTGGTGAAAAACTTTGAAAAACTCAAAATGATTTTATTTCTGTGTGTATTTTGGTTTTACACACATTTTGTGGCATATGTTTGTATTTGAATCCTTATTTCGCTTCCATGTGACTAGAATTTTTGGTTATAATTTTAATCCTTAAAATGTTCTTTATCATGATTATATGGAGTAGTTTAAGTTTGAATTGCTTAATGGATTCTCTTTTATATGCCTTTACACACATGCACGTGCTTTTTGAACCTTAACTTCACATGTTATATTTGGGCTTTGTGAGGTGTTCTCCTACCAATCTAGTCATCTACATACTATGACCTAGGAGGACTAGTGCATGTCAAAATCCGTTGCACGTGAGATTTGTGTGATATAAAAATGATATATATATATATATATATATATATATGCACGAGTAAGGGCTCCGAAATGAAATTTATCCTTTGCGAGTAAGCCACCATTTATAATGGACCTAAAAGAAATACGTGATCCAAAGGCCTAAAAGAGAAATGGCATTAAAAGAAAAATATATGCCAAGGCCTATTTTGTTTAGTTTGATATATTCATTCAAAAGAATTAATTTGCATATTTTGAGGGGGTTTGGATGGTATATCAACGGTTTGCACAATGTACGTTTATCCTAGTTGCACTTTCAATGTCATGACTCTATTGGTTTGTAGAATCATCAACATGATAGGCTTGTATGCATTGTGTTTGTTTGTTCAATGAGTTCAATTTATATTGTCACATGAGGCTATATCTAAATGTGATAAAATTTTGCAATCAAATGCGAACTCCGTGAATGTGTTTAAGTGATTGGGTTTTAAATTCATTAGTATCTAGTTCACACCCCTTCACTTTCTTTTTCATATGACATATTTATGCTATAAAAGTGTGGAAAAACTTATGTTATTTAGTTTTGTGTCACTTTGGTGTTTATATCTCTATGTGTGTACTTATGCTTAATTTGAATCTATTGTGTATACACATATATGATATTTTGTTTGTTTTTGAGTCTTTGCCATGATTAGCTAGTTCATTTATGCTTTTAATTCATTTTTGGTATCTACCTTGTAGAGAATTTTGTTTCGATATCACATGCTTAGATTACTACAATCAATTGATATCTTTTGTTATCACATCATAGTTGATATTCATATCTTTATATGGATTGGTTGAATTTTAGTTGCCCATGTGCTTTAATGTTCTCATCACTTTATGCACAATTGCATGTTTAGCTTGTTATCCCATTCTATTTATCCCTTGTTTAGTTTAGGAGGTGTGTATGCTTTAATTAGGGGATATACGTTAATTTTTTATTCTTTAGCCTTTGTCTATTCCTGAACAAAAAGGGGGAGAATGATAGGGGGAGAAATGGTATCCAATCCTATTGTAATCGTATCTTAGTTTGGGAGATTTAACTTAGTGGGATACTTCTTTCTAAGTAGATAATTTATTTGATAAAGGGGAGAATTAATTTAGGGGGAGTATTTACTTAAATTGCATTTACTATTTTGATATTCCCTATACATTTAGTATTTTGCTTAAGTGTGCAGGAATTTTTCTAGCGGCAACTTTCATCGGTAAAGATATTGATCCTTGGGTCTTGAGTCAAGTTTTCTATTTTTGGGTGGGATATTTTTTTTAGTCTAATAGAGCTTGACGGCCCTTTAGGATTTTGCTTTGGTTTTTGTCCCGGAATAGCCAAAGGGGAAGATTTGTAAGGACACAAATTCCCAATTGAGTCTTAATGTAGTGTTGGCTCAATTCTGGACAAAAATATTTAAGTCATAGGACCGTGTTCAAATGTATCCATTAAAACCTATGACATGCGAGAGTTGAAGACGTAGCGGCCAAGAATTATAAAGCTTTATCATTGCCGAGTTTCAAGTGCCATGTTTCTACGTCATCAACATCATATTCCATAGTCTCCAAAAGGTATGAATGCAATTCTATATATATATATATATAGGGAGACTTGGAATAATTTTATAAAGGGTGTAATTTTATTTAAAATGATCTTTATTTTCAGAAAGTTATTTTAGAACTTTTAAATAAAAAGTTTTGGGGCTTAAAATTTTTCGTTCGAACGAGGTTTGGCACCGACTTGCCATTGGAACTTCGTTAGAAAGTTCGTTCGAACGAAATATCGTTCGAATGAAAATGTCGTTCGAACGAGATTTCGACGGAAACAAATTTTGACAGTTTTTTGGCACTTTCCCACTACTTTGTCCCACCACTATTTCTCAGAATTTAATGCCTCCGGGATCAAATTTTTTTGGAATAACTTTTTCCATCTTCTAGAGAGTGTTTGAGATCTTAATCCTTTCATAAAAAGTTCCCTTGGTGTTTTGTTATCCAAATTGATATATTCAAATAACAAAACCAAGTTTACATCCAATTGTTTGTTTTAATCCAAGTTTCTAACTATATATATATACATCTTGCTTAGAGAGTTTGTTTGGCACCGGATTCATCTCTACCGTAAAGGAGAGTTTGGGTTTGCTTCTACATCCCACAAAGAAGAATATGTTATTTGCTGTGATATACCCACTTGGAGAAAGGCTCCTTGTTCGGGTGGAGGTGACCAGAAAAAGTCTGATCGATGGATTCCGAGACCGCGGTGGATCTTCGTGGTTATTCGCTAGGCAGAGGTGTGTACAAGAAGAAGCGTCAGGGCTTGGACGGAGTCAAGTCGAGTGTTGTAAGTCTTTTTGTCTTGTACTTGTAAAACTATACTTAGTGGATTTGAGGCTAGGGCCGTCCGAGGTTTTTTCCCTTTTTGGGTTTTTCCTCGTACATCGCAGCGTAGTGTGACTGATTTACTTTTATCTTGCAAAATAACTTAGAACGCATGCTTAGGATAATTCAAGATAAAGTTTGGTTTAATTGTCACACTTATTTAAATTGGTACAAATTCAATTTGGGTAAATGTTAATTTAATTCTAGTCATTAATTTTATTGGATAAAATTTGGTTTGGCCTAATGTTGCAAATTGAATATTTATTGTTAAGCAAATTTGTAGGACTTGGGTTGAGTTAATACGTTTAAGTGCAAAATGTATTTGTTGATTAATTTAATGTCACTTTAAGTTTTGTTTAATTTTAATTTGAAAGAAATTAAAATTTGGTTTATGTAAATTTTGTTGAGCCATCTCTATTCCGCGTCTTTAAAGGAAATTACTTTTTGTAAAATCTAAAAATTGGAGGTCATCATTCTCCAACTATTAGAAAATATATAGTGATACTAAGCCAAGAGAAAACTATAAATAGAAATTAATGTCATAAAAATTGGTTAACTGTTTGCAATTTCCCCTATCACTGAAAAGGTTACTAATTACATAAGAATATTTATTAGCAACTACACAAAACTGTATATTACCAATTTCACGAGGAGAACAAAAGAAATTGAGTGAGCTCTAAAGAAACATATTTTCATTTAGAGGTACTTTAATACATAAATCTGTTTAACTATCGTGAACTATCGTGTTGCTATAGTTTGCCAATTACGATTTAACTATTTACCAACACAAAACTGTTTACCTATTACGATTTAACCATCGTGAACTATCAAATTACCAATTTCAAGATGAGGAACAAAAGGGACTTTACAATTGTGTTGCTACAGTTTCATTACATTCGAAAAAATTAGCTGTGTGTGTGCTGTGTTGTGTGCATGTGTGGTCTGTGAAAATTAACAGTCAGCCAAAGGCTGGCTGGTGAAGAAAAAAATTCGTTTGTGTGCTGTGTGCGTATGTGGTCTGTGAAAATTTGTGTGTGTTGTTTCCATGTGTTGTGTGTTGTGTTCTATGTGTGTTATGTGCTTGTACGTGTGTTGTGCTATGCGCGCGAGCGTGTGTGTGTGTGGATAAGATAAGAAAGAGAAGGGAGAAGACTTGAGAGGAAAGAGAGAAGACCCGAGAGAAGACCTTGAAGAAGGTCGGTGCCAGAAGAGAGAAGATAGTTAGGTTTAGGCTGTGCCTGCTGCTTCATTTTTTTTTAAAATGAGTTAGGTTAGGTTAGGTTAGGTTGTTTAATTAACCCTTTTTGTCTTTCATTTTTTTTACCGTTAGATTAGAAAATGAATGGTTTAAAATTAATCGTGTCTAAACGGGTTTAATAGGTTTTTGACCCGAATGTGACCCGAAATGAACTCAAAAAATAATCGGGTCAATTGCGAGTCAATTGTGGGTTAACGGGTTGACCCAAAACATGACCTGTTTAATAAACGGGTTAGACGGGTCTTACCCGATTTCAACCCGGACCTGTTTAGACATGACCTGACCCGCAAAAATCGTGTCGAGGTCAAGTCGGATTTTCAGGTCGTGTAAAAAATTGCTAGGTCTAATATTATGTGAGGATTTAATTAATTTATGTTGGTTTTAGTATAAGGGTTAAATGTGGTTCATATATTTATGTTTTAGTCATTTATGTGATATCTTGGTTTATTATAATCATGCTTAGAATGATTTTAACTTGATTAGACTCCTGTTTTGTTTACTTTAGACCATGTCAATCTAGCTTAAATTTTAGGGGCGTCAATGTTCGATATTACCCAGACAGTGTTGGAGATAACAAGGAAAAATTTCGTTCCCTTATTGAATTGGAAAGTCCCTATGTCAAGATTAATTTGTCGCTTTATGTGTGAGATAACTTTCTCAAATACATATCGACAAATCAGGTTCCCTCACAATATGCCTATATATGTCACGATGAACATTAACATGGTTATCTTTTTTAAACCTTGATTGATGGGATTGCATTGATCAATAGCATGACTATCATATCTTTCTACTATGACAACATCCCAAAATTAGGATTAATAGCTATGTCATTATCCATATGAAAACCAAACCTCTCAATCAATAAGGAATATCAACGTAAAAATCGTAATGGGTAACCTCACATCGCATATCAAGTTTCATTTAATTAAGTTAGCCACCTTTTACCACTTCTTGATCAGGCGAGTTTGGATGCACAATCGTGGGTTGGTTCCTTAGACATACCATTAGTGCGCCAAAGCCAATGTAAATAGGTCAGAAATAATCATTAGGGAGACCAAGGGTCCAATATTAAAGATAAGTGGGCCCTAATAATGACTCAAGCATATGAGCAAGAATAAGATGAGAAAGTGAATGAAGTTATTTTCACAAACTAATTTATTTCAAATAACTACGATATGGGAAGAAACCCATAATGACCCGGGAGAGAAGGAAGTAAGAAAAATAGTGCACTAAGTACATTAGGGAAAACCAATCATGAACCAATAAGGAGTTTAAATAAGAGGAAAACACCCCCACTGCCAGAGCAAAAGTGTATGAAAGTGTTGCTCAATGATGGTCAGGTGGTTTATGGATTGTGAAGGTGTGTCCGAGCAATAGTCTTTATAAAAGAAGCAGACCTAGAACTATAATATAAGTGTCTTTTATGGATAACCAAGGGAAATGTATGGTTATCAATAATTCTAGTATCAAAGAGGTTGTAGAAAATGTGGAGGAATAGCCCGAGTGCATTCAAGGTCAACCAAAACCATGGGTACAAGAGTTAGAGCATATTGATCTGGTAGACAATGGTGACGAACCACAACTGATCTTTATGTAGAAGGACCTAGAGAAATAAAGAAGCATGATATGACCCAAATCATCAAGGAGTACATGGATATTTTTTCATAGAAATACATAAAAATACACGGGTTTCACCAAGAAGTGCCACAAGTTGAATGATATATCTTTTATTATCCATATCAAACAGGCAATGAGGACTTATAAACCAAAGCTTGATCTAAAAATCAAGGTTGGGGTGGAATAATTGTTCCCAATTGAATTCATTAAGCCAGTTTGACATCTAATTGGTTATCCACCAGTGTTCAAGTGGAAAAAGAATATAAAATGCAAATACACATTTTTATGGATTTCCAGGACCTCAATAGAGCCCTCTCTATGGATGAGTTTCCTCTAACTTCCATTGAAAACTTGATAGATTCCCTAACTGGTAATGAAATATAAAGTTTTATGGATGGATATGTAGGTTACAATCAGGTCAACATGAATCCTGTTAATGCACAAAATATAGCTTTCGTAACTCCACTGGGTAATTTTAAATACACAACTATACCTTTTGCTGTGAAGATTGCAAAAGCTATGTATCATAGAATAGTGATGGAAAATTTTCATGATCTCTTTCATTATATTTTGGAGTTTATGTGGATGATTTGGTTTTTAAATCAAAGAAGGAGGAGCCAGACTTAACGAATTTAAGGAAAGTCTTCAACAGATACAGAAAATACAAGCTTAAGATGAACCCACTTAAATTTTCTTTGGGTGTCACGAGTGGAAAATTCCTAGGTTTCGTGGTGGATTAACATAGTGTGTAGATCTACCAATATAAGTATAAAAATATTCTTGACATGTCTTTCTCAAGAAGCCAAAAGGAATTGAAAAGTTTTCTTAGTAAAATATCTTATTTGAGAAAGTTTTCATAGGCTTATCAGAAATCACTCATTCGTTGATGCAAATGCGGGAAAAGACCACTAAATCAAGTGGGAGTAATCACTTTAAGACGCCTTTAACAAGATCAATAAGTTGTTAACATCTCCCCAAATGATTATCCCACCAAAGTTGGAAATACCTTTATTGCTCTATCTTACTTCCACCACAAGATCAATCGGTGCACTCTTGGCATAAAAAGTAGGAGGGCAAGGGAAACTTATTTATTGCTCAAGTAGAATCATCTATGAACCCAAAGTCAGATACAATAACATCAAATAACATTGTTTGGCATTAATCTTTATGGAACAAAAGATAGTGCATTTCCTGCCAACCTTCGCTATTCACATAGTGACTAGATATGACCCAATTAAGTTCTTGTTGGCATGAACAATTTTGATTGGAAAAGTAACAAGGTTGCTCCTCATTCTTTATGAATATAACCTCGAGTGCGTGGTCCCATGAGAAATTAAAATTTAAGCTTACATAGGCTTGTTGTCTATATTTTCTTCTCAAAATTTTGAACAACCACATGAAGAAACACTAGGTGATGATCTGCAAACCAACACTTAGGCCACATGCCTAGAGGAATGGTCTATGAAATTTGATGGTTCATCAAAAAAGGGTAAAGGTGGAACCAAATTTATACTATCAAAGTGTGACAACCCGCTCCAAATAATAACGGGTGGCCAGCCCTATACTACATAAATCAGGTATCTCACTACACTCAACCATACGAAGATGCCTCTGTATAATATTTTTCCATTGACTTGCAATCATTGCATCAACTCCCCCTGCAAACTCGGGAGGATTCCCCTTACTAAAATCTTCTTTCACTCTCTCCCATAAAGACAATCCAAAATGGGGTGGGGTTGCTCGAGCGGCAGATTGCTGAGCCATCGTAGAAACGGCAGCAGTGACCGCTTGTGCCACAATATTGGCAACATCATCCGTAGTCATGTTCCTTTGAGGCATTTGGGGTTGCCCTTTGTTTGCCCTGACTGAACGACCTCCCTTCGGTGGCATCTGAAACAAGAACAATTGTATCAGAACGCCTTTCAAATATTTTCGAATCACAGAAAGATATGGACGTATGAATGTAATCGTCCTAACAATAAGGCTCTACATCAAGAACGCTTACGGAAGATCGTAGTAACGCACACAGATCCTAAAGACACTAGAACCTGATGCTCTGATACCACCTGTAACACCCCGCTTAAAATAATAACGGGTGGCCAGCCCTATACTATATTAAATCAGGAATTCCAGATGGTCCAGTCTCAACATCAACTAACGGTACTATATAATATAAAACTAACTACCCGAAATCATATAAGCAAGATGTTATAAAAATTTAAAACTTGCAACATACACAACCCAACACTATAATATCATCAATATTCATCCTAGAATACATATAAACTAATTTCTAACCTAGAAATAATTTATACACCACAAATCTAAAGTTTTCCCAAAAAGTTAGGTTTTATCAAACTAAACCTAAAACCCATAAATTTCATTTGTAACAACCCAAGACTTTCGGAACAGTGATTATTTTATTTTGGGAGAAATAAATAATATTTTATTGGAGAATAATTAAAATTGGCAATTGAGGTCAAAATTTAGAGTTGTTAGAAAGTGTGTCGAATGGAAATTCTGAGGGTACCATCGTTTCTGGAAGGGTCGAGAAAGTCGAAATGACTGTACTTGAGGTCTATTTAGGTTCCGAAATAATTTAGGACCGTTTGACTCGAATTAAAGTTACCGAGTCATTTAAAGTGTGTATTATCATTTAAAGATGTGTACCTTGGGAAATTAGGCTTAAAATCCACGTGAGAATCATTCTCACTTAAGAGAGAAAGAGAAAAAGAAAGAAAGAAAGAGAGAAGAAGAAAGAAGAAGAAAGGAAGGAGAAAAAGAGAGAGAAAGTGGAGGATTTCCGGCCATTTCGCGATCTAGAGGCGGATTCAGACCCTACGAACCCGAGGCAAGTGATTAAACTTGCTAAATAATTGTTGTGTACCATTTATTGCATGATTTGTGGATGAAATTTATGGGTTTTAGGTTTAGTTTGATAAAACCTAACTTTTTGGGAAAACTTTAGATTTGTGGTGTATAAATGATTTCTAGGTTAGAAATTAGTTTATATGTATTCTAGGATGAATATTGATGATATTATAGTGTTGGGTTGTGTATGTTGCAAGTTTTAAATTTTTATAACATCTTGCTTATATGATTTCGGGTAGTTAGTCTTATATTATATAGTACCGTTAGTTGATGTTGAGACTGGACCATCTGGAATTCCTGATTTAATATAGTATAGGGCTGGCCACCCGTTATTATTTTAAGCGGGGTGTTACACAAAGGGAGTTTACGTGATCATTTTTTTTTCAAGTTAGATTTTCCTTGCTCGAACAACAAAGCAATATATGAGGCATTGATACTAGGTTTGGTTGAAGTTATACGAAGAGGCATTCGTTCTCGCTACATTTAAGGACACTCCAACCTTGTGACTAGGTAGGTGAGCGAGGAATTTGGTCTGAAGCACCTCATCTTGGTACCAAACGGAACTATTATACAAAGGTTGTTGGAGCAATTTCATGAAGAAATAATGGAAAGACACCCAAAAATGATGAACTAACGCACAAAAACTTATTCCACGATTGCACAAAAGATTGCCATTTATGATGATTCGTCAACAATCCTAATACAAAGGAGAACATATGTACTCAATATCTTCCCCAATGAAGATGGTTCATATTGGAGATATGTGATAAGGAATTAACTTGAGTAAAAAATGGCAAGCTTATTGAGTTAAAACCCCTCTAAGGAACGTTGTACTATAGAAATCCTAGGGCCACACTATCCAGATATACAGTTCCAGAGAAATCACAAAAGCGCCTCAAGAAGACTTATATTGAGCATTATGAAACCACTACCATCCCTCTCTACTGAAGAATACAAAAGAGATGACTATTATTGGCCAATAATGAAACAAGACCTCAGCGGGAGTACATAGATAATGTGTCAAGCTTTCTTCCAACATGCATAAAATAACTTCATTGAAGATCAAATGGATTGGTGACAACCGTACATTGATTTTCAACCACGGGGTTGTTCAAATTGAAAAAATTGATGTAATGTGTAACACCCCATATTTTTAATGACTTTTAAAATGGGATTAATTAGACTTAATTGTGGGATAATTAAAAATTAATCCGAATTTAAATATTACTTGAGAACAGAGTAATATGCGATTTATGTTGATTATTACTTAGTGATTAAAAGTAATATATATATATATATGATTATGACATTACTAATGATTATGATTTTATAAAATTATCACGAGTGATGAATACGATAATTACCGTAATCAAGTCGGGACCCGTGTGTGAGTCGTGTCGGTTCTATATTTAAATGGAATGAAAAGTAAATTATTTTTATGTCATTTGAATGGTCATTTTTACTGCGCCAAAGTGTCCAGAAGGGTTTAAAAAGTCAAAAACATCTACCTGGGGGATAACTTTGAGTTTTGGCGCAATTTGGAACCAAACTGACACCCAGAGGGGGTAGTTTAGTCATTTTCCAAAATGGGTGAATAGTATCCATGAATTTGTAGTAATATTATATAAGTGTAGAGGTGGTGGGATTAAGGTCATTTCTCCAAAAATCAAAAGAAAAGATTTGGGGAGAGTGAGAGACTTCTTTGGGAAAGGAAGAGGCATCTCTAGGAGACCAAAAGTCAAGAGTCATCTTACAACACCACCACCGCCGGAAGTTGGCCGGAAAATGGAGGAATACCTGTAGAGTTATATTCTCTAATGGTTCAGACCTACGAATTATAGGAAAGTTATTAACTATAGCAAATTTTAGCATGTATATTGTCCATGTTAGGCTGTTTAGAAAATTCTGAAAAGTTGTATGAATCAAGATGATTTTTTATGAATCCTCAAAATGAGAATTGTGTAGAATTGACCTCTTTCTTAGTTTAGAATCAACTCCATGAAATATGTGAATTATTTGGTGAATAAGTCGGGCATTTACATGTTTAATTGATGATAAAGTCAAAAACTAGACTTCTTGAGATTGAATATGGAATTGGGGTAAATTTATACATGGTGATGATGTTTAATTGATTTGAATACGTTAGAACTTTCCCATATATGTTAGTATATGATTTGGGTTACATGAATATAAATTTGGAGATGTGTAGATATGATTTTGCTGGTTAAAAAGTATGAAACTCGTAACTGTTAAGGAAAATCTGGGCAAATATCTGATGAAATGAATTATTATGTCTGAGAGTAAATGGGGAGATTAACGAGTGTTAATGGAATGAATTACGGTGGAGAGTTATATAAATTGAGGTTTAAATCGGATAAAGGATAACTTAAGGTTAGTACTAGTAGTAAGAGGGTCATTAATTACCGAAACAACCTTAGGCTTATATGTCATTAACCCCCAAGAGATGGAATGAAGGGTTAAGATTGAATAAGGGGTTATTAAGAAATAAACCTAATTGAAGATAATTTTAATTCATAAAAATTCAGGAGTTGTGATGACATAGACTATTAGGGCGTGGATGTTTTCCTAGTGAATTTGTATGAGAAATAAATGATTACCCTTCGAGTGATGAGAGAAGCTCGTGAATACAATTTGAGAAGTAAAGTCATAATCTGTAAATACGTAGGAGATTAGAGATAAATATGCTACGTATGGAAATATTTATATGGGTTGGACATGTGCCCTATTGTTATTATATATAGTTAGTGTGAATACATATATTATTATTTATTATGTGTATGACATACCTACGATGCTTGCTATCGAGGTGGAGGTTTCGCGTTGTGGACGATCTTATCCTGATGAGCCCGTTTGGGGGGATTTTAGATTCGTACCCAGAGCATAGGACCTTGAACACGTGATATTGGTGTGAATGATAGTTTCGACGATTCAATGGGAATGTAGGTATGCGCGTGACCCATTTGGCAGGGGAGTATGCTCACCTCCAATATTTATGTTATATTATTTATGGTTCGTGAGAGACGCCGAACCAATAGTCCATTACACAACAAGAGATGTATCAGGATATGATGGAAGAGTATGCATGCACCGCAACTGTGTCTGGGAGGTACCATATTAGTAATATATAATAATGTGATGAATATATATACTGTGATGTAATCTACTGTGTGAGAATTGTAGATTAAAATTTATACTGTGGTGTAATCTATTGTGTGAAATTGTAGATAAAAAAGTGAATAATGAGATCTGATTGAATTAAGTAAGCGAATACTTAATCTTAAAGTTGTGAAAACCTAATTCATATTATAGATAAATGAACAAGTTTAATTATCATACGTATTATGTGGGAAATATGGGAAAATGATATGGGATAGAATCATAATTGAAAGCTTTAATTTGGGAGATGATAAGGTACGTTAGGGGTGCATACTAGGTGAGCGGTGAGAATTCTCAATTGAGAGCCCGAGAAGCTAACATGTACATAATAATTGCTTAATTGCACCTCTTAAGTACTTGATATTTTAAAAATCTTTTACAATCGAGATTTGACCCGTTTCCTTGCATATTCTCTTCTCTATTGTATCTTGTACACTAGGTGTCCAGTATCAGGGAGGCCGACATAGAATATGGATGTCTCGACGGGTTATATCTGCTAATGGAGATGCAGACTTTGTTACACACTTTCATTCTGTTGATTCACACGTATGTAGTATCTATTTTCATTTAGGGCATGTTACACTGGATTCTAGTTATTTCAATTCTATTATAGAGATTGTAATTACTTATGTCAGTATTGTCGATATTAGTTTTGGTGTTGGTAATGAGATATTTTAATTGGAGAGTTATTCCAATCACATTTATTCTTGTTATATATAGTTCAGTTATGATGTGATGTTGATTATTATTATTATTATTCCATAATGTCGAATGGTTTTAATTAAATTAAAAATGGAAAAGTTTTGGCACTACTTTAATTATTTATTAGGTGAATTAATTAAGAAATTGTTTTTCAATAGTGATGCTGAGAATGAACCAACTGGATATTCTGATTTAATTTAATAATGGACTGATCACTCGGTATTTATTTAGGCGGGGTGTCATAAGTGGTATCAGAGCATCAGGTTCTAGTGTCCTTAGGATCTGTATGACTTTCTATGTTTCAGCGTAGCGTTCTTTGATGTAGAGCACTATTATTAGGATATTGTATTCCTTTGTTTATTACGACGTACGTGATCCCGATAGGATATATAAGCGATGTAATTCTTATACGGGCCCAGTCAGGCATCAACGACTTGCGAGGGTTGTTAGAAGGACAACGGGAGGGGGACTCAGCCAAATATATAGAGTGTTTTGAAAAAAATGGTGATTGAGATAAAACCCACCAAAATTATTGTTCAGACTGCGAATAATAAAGGAGTTGCTCGGGAGCTGTAGTTTCCTAAGTACTGTCGTAGATGACGTTTGTTTCGTTCCAAACCCACCCAACACTGTCAGTAAAGGGACTCTTGTGAAGGAGGAAATCCAAAGGCAATTATATAGGGTGAAGTGTAGTAACACCCAGGACTTGAAAATTTTGGGCTAAATTTTTTTGCTCATAGGAGCAATCTAAAGTGATGAGAGTTAGACATCACATATAAAACAGCATGTGTGAAGCTAAAATAAGAATTTTGGGTATGGTTCTACTGTGAACTTGTTCATTTGATGTTTTAATCGGAGTATGAATGGAATTTCAAAACTTATCTCATATGGGCAAGAAAGAAATCCCAACGCGAGAGAGCAATCAACTTACTTAACGAACTCCTTACCCAACGACTTAAGGGTGTATTGAAGATAAGAAGAGTTCATTGTTATGAAATGACTCATGATTTAAATACTCAAGTGCGGGTAAAAAATATGACGAAGACGACTAGGGTTAATGTTATCAAGAAATTTGTAACCGATTCCAGAAGAAGGGGAGCCCGAAGGGTTGGGAAAACTTAGCCAAAGGGCAAGATTGAATTCAATGGTGATAGTGAAACATTACACAAAGGTATACCCATTAGGGGACCTATTTAAATCCTTACTAAGCGGCGATGAATTCAGCCAAGGCCAGCGAGATCGACCATGTGTTTCATAGGACTAGTAGAGCCAAAAGAATAACGAAAATAACAATTGGGTGCTAAGATTGCTAAGTCAGAGAAAAAGACATTCCAAAATGGTCAGTAGGACCAGTGATGAGGAAATTGTCCTACGTATAGAGAGTGAGACTACTAGTTTTGAATTTGTCCACGTTGAGAAGTGAGATCGTGTAATACCCCGTACTTTAATGCTATATTAATTTGGGGATTTATTAAATTTAATGTGAATTAATTATTTAATAAAAATCCAGAAATTAATTATGTTATAATAATTAACGTGATGAGAGTTAGTGATTATGGGAAAATTTGTTGAATATTACTAATGAGCAAATTAATATATAATAGTGGCCATATTAAATGTCACGAGTGAATAAAATGATAATTTTAGAAATTTGAGTCGGGACGCGCCCGTGTCGCGTCGGGACTAAATGTTGATAAATAAAAGTAAATATTTTATAAGTTGTTCGTATGGTCATTTTGAGTGCGCCAACGCGTCCGGAAGGGTCGAGATAGTCAGAAAAGTATACCCGGGAGTTTGATTTGGGTCTCGGGGCGTTTTTAGGCCTAATTAGTACCCCGAGAGGGCATTTTAGTCATTTTGTATTTTTGGGTAATTAAACCCACGGAAATTAAAGGGGTTATATCAGATGTTTAGGTTATCTCCTAGGGTTAGATAACTCAAAACACTAGAACGGCCATTGGAGATGAGAGGAGAGAGCTCTCAAGGCATTCCAAGGCTCAAAACTCACCCGTTTGCACCGTCGCCACCGCCAACGCGTAGATCGCGAGACGGGGAACGCAACCACCCCAAATTCAACACCAAACCAGATTTCTGAAAATCCCAGGCAAGTGTTTATCTTTCTTATTTCGTTGATGCATCATCCATATTAGTTTAGGAGTTATTAGGATGAGATTTATGGAAGAAAAACCCAATTTGAGATGGAAAATTTTCATGTAATGATGATTTATATGATATTCTGGAAACCCTTTGTCATGTAAAGGATTAAGAGTTTGATTAAGAAAAGAGTTCTAATCAGATACAAACACTAAAAAAAAAAATTATTTCGGACGATCGGACCGTTGGAATTGGATGAAATTTTATAGAGAATTAGCTGAAGACGAGAGGAAGCTACAGAAAAAAATTCAGCTCGATCGGACCGTTCAATATTATTAAATATATTTTTTGCTATAGAGTTTTATGTTTCGAGGAATCTTCTAGATAATAAAAATTCAATTAAAACTCCAGTTTAATTCCGATTTCGAAACCGTTTGAAATTCTCATCTTTAAAAATAAAATTCAAAATCCTTTAATGTAAGGCGAAATCTATATTTTTGGGATATTTTGCATAAGGGACAATGTAAGTATATATTAAAGGGGAGAGACACGTAAGAGACAGTTACGTTGGAACATAAATTGATATCTACTGAATTGTACATTTGGAAGAATAGAGTCCATGAGGGTTACGTAGTAAGTTGGAAAAACCCTTTGAATTAAAGTTAGAAACGAACCATTATACTTGATAAATAATAATGGGAAAATAAGGATAAATGTTGTGAATGTGGGTTATTGGATAAACCTAAATTGATATAATAAAAGTGGTATATTTATATGATTGTGTATGCATATAATATATACTTGTGAAAATCATGCCCGCGCTACTTGCTTTCCCCGAGATTTCCGCGCTGGGACGATCTTATCTCGTGTGCCTTATGGGGGATATTGACTCGTACCCTAGAAGATAGAAATCCTAGGTACAGGCTATCGAATCGGTAGTCACGGTCCTAAGAGACGTGAGGGTATGTACTGACCTCTTGGACTTGGAAACTATGCTTCACCTCAATATTGTTTATGTATGTATTTATACAGTTCGAGAGTGATTCCGAACTTGTATTCCCTTTAGTACGATTGATACGGGGATTGGATAGCAGAGTATGCCCGCACCATAAAATTTTATGTGGGGTGCTGTTAGAATATATATATTATACGAGTATTTAATATATATATGAACTTCTGAAATATGGGAAACTGCCACTGTGTTATGGTAAGTAAGACATGTATAATGACTCAAATTGGAAATACTTGTTTTGAAAAGTATAATATGATATTGAAAAACTTTATGAATCAATAAAGTTAAAATGAGCGTTTTGTACTAAATGAAATTATCCTTTTTAAACCATGATGTTATTAAATCTTAAATTTTGAGAGTCACCTAAGATAAGTTAAATCCTTGGGGAAGGATACTGTGATATATAATGAGATAAACCATTGGGAAGGTTAGTGCGATAGGAGTGCACATTAGAAGAGAGGCGAGAATTTCTCAAGAGAGTGTCTCACTAATATGTTGTTGCATTGTCCTGTATCAATTTAAATACTTGCTAAACGAATTTTTAAATCATATAAACTATCGGGCTCTGACCCGTTTCTATTCCTCTTTCTCTCTTGTATATATATGTATATATTACAGGTGCCCAGCCACAGGGGCGTCTTGTTTAGGATCCCTTGGAAGGAACATGCTGCAGCTTAGGTGGGAGTTGCAGGCCACTTGCTTAGACGATTTCATTTACTTGATTCCACTTCTATCATTCTTCTTATTGGGCATGTGTCGCCCTTTCCACTATTTATCTTTTTTATTGGGACATTTGTATTTCAGTTATTTCTAGTATTGTTACTTTGGGATTTATTCAGCATGTATGTTTTACTTTAAGTTTTAAATGCTGGGGTTTAGTTGTTGAATGTTTAAATTAATTGGATTATATGTTCCAGGATTATTGTGGTGTGATTCTTTAAATATTGAATTGTTGTAGATAATTAAATCTTTAGTTTCAAAATAAAATTTGGAAAGTAATGTTAAAAAATGGTTTTGACACTTAGCTTAATTAAATAGGGTGTTAAATTTGGAAAAGTTATTTTTACGACAGTGATGCTAAGAATGAACCAACTGTTCACCTTGATTTTAATTTAATAAAGGAGTGATCGCCCGGTATTTAATTAGGCGGGGTGTCACAGATCGATAAGATTGTTAAAAGTAGACCATGCCGGTTAAGCATAATGACTAGAGGAGTGAGATTTTCAGCGGAGGAATTACGAGAATTAGGCCCAGGAATTTATAACCCGAGAGTGGTGGGTTTAGTAAGGATTAATGGATTCCTCAGTAACACTTGTATAACGTATTTTAGGGTCCACGAGGCCCATGAAGTAAAAGGGAGGCCAGTAAATCCATAAGTGAGGCCTAGAGATTTTGGGCCAATGTTTCAGTGATGGGCGTGTAAGCCACATAACAGAATAATTTGTCCACTACAAGGAGGGGGCAACTATTGGGTGAAATCCTTGATGTATAACGATTGCAGATGCTATGGGTCCCTATGATTATGCGAGACTGGCGCAGTTTTATTTCATCCTTATGAGTAAAGGATTAATTCAAGTGACATGGGTGTGTCACAATATATATATGAATTGTTAACACTAAAATTCACGTGCGAGTCGAGTTTAGTGGGTATGTTAGTTTTAACAGTCTGGTTAGAAACGTATCTATCGTTGATAATGGGACCTTTTGATGTCGCCCGTGAGTGACACGGGTGAGCACTACGAGCATATTTTATTATTACAATGTACTACTTCTTTGAGTTATCAAGTAAAGCCTATTATGGTAATGTATAGTGATTAATTACCGAATGTTTGAATGATAGTAGATTGAGTGATAAGACTATTGTGATGGATACTCCGGGTGAGTAAAAATTACTTTTGTGAGGCGCCACCTGAAATAGGGTTGGGCCTATATATACGTGTGTATGAAAATTTCATGGTATCGTAGACTTTAATGAGTATGTTGTTTAGTTATACGCGATCCCGGTGTGTAGGGATTTAATTACTGATGTGACTCAGAATACATTGTATTCTTTATCGAGCTGCGGGATATAACTCATTATATATATAATGTCGAGAACTTGGGATAGTGAGAGCGCTATGTCTTATGTTCTTTTTAAGGGACATAAGCGTGGGCGAGTAGACTTTTATGTCAACATATGGAGATTGTGGGAAGGTATATATTATGGACTAAGTGCCTTACCAATCTCGACAACCGACTATTTTAGGTAGTAGTGTATCGGGGGGGTTCCCTATTTGGATTTCGCTTTGCGAGACATCCCACACATGAAACTATAAAACGTCGAGAGTTGGAGAGAAGTTTGGTCGATAGTACATGGTTTTTGTACTTTGGTCATTATACATTTACAAGAATATAATTTAGAGTTGATAATTCCATTATGACTTGAGGCTGGTAGAATCACCTAGTCCTAGTATCATTATGAATAGAATAATGGTGATATTGAAAGAGTGATTAAGTTATGACTAGTGGGGTGGTTGAGTGTACTCCTACCATATCAGCATGCTAAGTGCGCAAGAATTGATTTAAGAGTGGTGCATGTCATTGGTGTAATTATGCTCGAGACATGGGGTGTATGGGTGCCCTAGATGATTGAATCAGGCAGTGGATTATAATTGTCATGTGAATTTGACAACATCTAATCGGGAAAGTCAAAGCTTATTCCGTAAGATTTGGCAGAGGCCTACGTTTCACGAGAAATTGAATTTTTAGAGCGGGGGAAGGACTTGTGACACGCGATGAGGCAAAGTCACATGGATCGAAGTTAGAGGTAAATATGAGAAAATATAAGATGTATCATGTTATAAATGACAGTGATGATTAGATTTAATGAAGAGAAATCTTGTTAAATTCGTTTTAATTTGGGTCACTTGTCTGTTGGTAAAGGGTGTACCATCCATAACCAGTAGGGGTTTCTCAACCAGTAGAATGGGAGAGTATTCCAAGGATTGTATCATTATGGTAACTACTCCCTATAGGGGTTATGATCATATATAGGTGATAGTGGATCAGCTGATCGAAGTAGCTCATGTTATGCCAGTTATGACTGATCGTACTACGGGACAATATGGGCCGATCTTTATAACCGAGATAGTGAGGTTATATGGGGTACCACTTGATATCATGTCTGACTGGGACAATATCTTTGTCTTTCAATTTTGGAAGAGTGTTCACGAGGCCAAAGGTACCGAGTTGTGATTGAATATGACCTATCATCTGCAGACAAATGGGCAGAACATGCGGACTAATCTGATGTTGGAGAAAAAATTATATTTGTACCCTTGGATCTTAGGGAAGGACGAAAGCAATCCCTTCCACTGTGGTGTTTGTGTACAATAACTCATCTAACTTCACTTTTGGGGTTGTTGCCAGTTGAGGCATGGCACGGTAAGCCTTGTTGTTCTCATGCTCGTTAGTTAAAGGTGGGGGACCTGGTACTATTGCGAAGATCAGAGATGAGTTGATACTTATAGTATATAATGTGTGTAAAATATATACTGCGCAAATAACCTACTTGTGTGCGATCATCGCGAGACGAGATCGTATGTATCTAAAGAACGATTAATATATAAAGTGCAAATAGTAGAAGGCTAAATAGTAAATATATAAAATAAAGTTTAATTCGTGAATCTTAAACGACAAGGCTTGGGCAAGAACCTACGTGACAAGGTTACCTGGAGTTTAAAACGAACAAATATAAGGTGTTCATTATTAAGGATATTTGCTAGCATACTGTATGGGCAGTCCGGAGTAGTTTACTTGTAAGCGCGAGGTTGTGATGCGCAACATATAGCCGAGTTGTTCTTATCTGGTATACTTTTTTTGAATTTTGGGACGAAATTCCATTATAAGGGGGGAAGTATCTAACACCCCATATGTTTAATGACTTTTAAAATGGGATTAATTAGACTTAATTATGGGATAATTAAAAATTAATCCGAATTTAAATATTACTTGAGAATAAAGTAATATGTGATTTATACTGAATATTACTTAGTGATTAAAAGTAATATATATGATTATGACTTTACTAATGATTATGATTTTATAAAATTGTCGCGAGTTATGAATACGATAATTAAGTCAGGACGCGCATGTGAGTCGTATCTGGTCTATATTTAAATGGAATGAAAAGTAAATTATTTTTATGTCATTTGAATGGTCGTTTTTACTGTGTCAAAGTGCCCGAAAGGGTTTAAATTGACGAAAAAGTCTACCTGGGGGGTAACTTTGAGTTTTGGCACAATTTGGAACAAAACAGACACCCAGAGGGGTAGTTTAGTCATTTTCTAAAATGGGTGAATAGTATCCACGAATTTGTAGTAATATTATATAAGTGTAGAGGTGGTTGGATTAAGGTTCATTCACTAAAAATCAAAAGAAAAGACTTAGGGGAGAATGAGAGACTTCTTTGGGAAAGGAATAGGCATCTCTAGGAGACCAAAAGTCAAGAGTCATCTTACAACACCACCACTTCCGAAAGTTGGCCAGAAAATGGAGGAATACTAGTAGAGTTATATTCCCCAATGGTTCAGACCTACGAATTATAGGCAAGTGATTAACTATAGCAAATTTCAGCATGTATATTGTCCATGTTAGGCTGTTTAGAAAATTCTGAAAAGTTGTACGAATTAAGATGATTTTTTATGAATCCTCGAAATGAGAATTATGTAGGATTGATCTTTTTCTGAGTTTAGAATTAAATCCATGAAATATGTGAATTATTTGGTGAATAAATCGGGCATTTACATGTTTAATTGATGATAAAGTCAAAAACTAGAATTCTTGAGATTGAATATGGAATCCGGGTAAATTTATACATGGTGATGATGTAAAATTGATTTGAATACGTTAGAACTTGCCCATATATGTTATTATATGATCTGGGTTACATGAATATAAATTTGGATATGTTTAGATATGATTTTGGTGGTTAAAAAATATGAAACCCGTAACTATTAAAGAAATATTGATCGACCCAAGAATGTCGATCGATCGACCAAATTCATCGATCGATCGACTCCCCTAGAAAATGAGATTTGTTTCCATTTTAAATTATGATTAAATCCCAACTTTAGAATTCTTTGGTGTTGATTAATCGAACACAATAGGATTTGGGAAGGACAGTAGGACATACTTAAGACCCAGAAAAATATTATTATATGTGAGAGTAAATGGGGAAATTAACGAGTGTTAATAGAATAAATTACGGTGGAGAGTTATATAAATTGAGGTTTAACTCGGATAAAGGATAACTTAAGGTTAGTACCAGTAGTAAGAGGGTCATTAATTACCGGAATAACCTTAGGCTAATATGGGATTAACCCCAAGTGATGGAATGAAGGGTTAAGATTGAATTAGGGGTTATCGAGAAATAACCTAATTGAAGATAATTTTAATTCATAGAAATTTGGGAGTTGTGATGACATGGACTAGTAGGAAGTGCATGTTTACCTACTGAATTTATAGGAGAAATAAATGATTGCCCTTAGAGTGATGAGAGAAGCTCGTGAATATAATTTGAGAAGTAAAGTCATAATCTGTAAATACATAGAAAATTAGAGATAAATATGCTACGTATGGAAATATTTATATGGGTTGTGCGCGGGCCCTATTGTTATTATATTTAGGTAGGGTAAACACCTATGCTATTACTTATTATGTGTATGATATACCTACGCTGCTTGCTATCGGGGTGGAGGTTCGCATTGTGGACGATCTTATCGTGATGAGCTCATTTGGGGGGACTTTGGATTCGTACCCTGGGCATAGGACCTTGGACATGTGCTATCGGTGTGAATGATAGTTTCAACGATTGAATGGGAACGTAGGTATGTGCGTGACCTATTTGACCCGGGAGTATGCTCGCCTCCAATATGTGTGTATTGTTATTTATGGTTCGTGTGATATGCTGAACCAATAGTCCTTTATACAGCGAGAGATGTATCAGGACATGATAGCAGAGTATGCATGTCCCGTAGCTGTGTCTGGGAGGTACCATATTAGTATATATAATAATGTGATGAATATATACTGTGATGTAATCTACTGCGTGAGAATTATAGATTAAAATTTATGCTGTGATGTAATCTGCTGTGTTAAACTATAGTTAAAAAAATGAATAATGAGATCTGATTGAATTAACTAAGTGAATACTTAATCTTAAAGCTGTGAAATCCTAGTTCATTTTAAAGAGAAATTAACGTGTTTAATTATCATACGTATTATGTGGGAAATACGAGAAAATGATATGGGATAGAATCATAATTGAAAACCTTAATTTAGGAGATGATAAGGTACATTAGGCGTACACACTAGATGAGAGGTGAGAATTCTTAAGTGAGGTCCCGAGAAGCTAACATGTACATAATAATTTCTTAATCGCACCTGTTAAGCACTTGCTATTTTAAAAATCTTTTACAATCGGGCTTTGACCCTTTTCCTTGCATATTCTCTTTTCTATAGTATCTTGTACATCAGGTGTCCAGTACCAGGGATGCCGACATAGAATATGGATGTCTTGACGGGTTATAGCTGCTAATGGAGATGCAGACTTATTTAGACGCTTCCATTATATTAATTCACACATCTATTGTATCTATTTTTATTTAGGGCATGTTGCCTAGGATTCTAGTTATTTCATTTCTTTTCTAGAGATTGTAATTACTTATGTCAGTATTGTCGTTGTCAGTTTTGGTTTGTTGGTAATGAGATATTTTAACAGGAGAGTTATTCTAGTCACATTTATTCTTGTTATATGTAGTTCTGTTGTGATGTGATGTTGATTATTATTATTCCATATTGTGGAATGGTTTTAATTAAATAAAAAATGAGATAGTTTTGACACTAGCTTAATTATTTATTAGGTGAATTAATAAAGAAATTATTTTTCGACAGTGATGTTGAGAATGAACCAACTGGATATTCTGATTTAATTTAATAAAGGACTGATCACCCTATATTTAATTAGGCGGGGTCTCATATAATGGTGGTTCGGATAAATCCCCTTACAGTCTTTGTGTTTTATGGAGAGCTCTTCCGAAAGGGTTACTTTAGTAGGCTAATGCGATGCATCGGGAAATAAGAAGCAAAATAAGCCCTTAAATAAGACCACGACCCAACTCACATTGGTGGAGCAAATTTATATGTCCAAGTCATGATTCTCGGCCATTATTAGCGAAATATGGAAAACGACTTGACAGAGTTTGTTTAGAATTTCAAGACTTGTTAGCTACATGGGAATCTCAACCATGATTTATTGATATAATTACACTCGATGTCCACAACCTACCCCTTTCTCACTTGGACGTTTGATCTAGTGGTAAAGATCAATCCTTCATCTAGGGGAAAAATCTGAATTTTGGTGGAAACAGAGTGTTTTACCAAATGGCCAGAAGTAGTGCCACTAAAAAGGGCAATAATATGAATTGTGTCAGAGTTCATGAAGGAACGCATCATTTGTTAATTTTGCATTCCCAAGTCATTCGATTTGATAATGGAACTTCATTCCTCAATAGAGAAGTGGAAATATTGACAGATAAATATTCTATCATTCATTGTACCTCCATGGTGGCATAATAAAAGGGTGATGACCAAGTTAAAGCAACAAACAAAAATTTGATCAACATTCTGGAAAATATGATTGAAGATTTTCTAGGGGCATATGATAATTTCCAATGGTGATCTTCCAACCGAATAATCAAAATGAAACCAACATGTTACACATAATTTTCCTTAATATATGGAGTTGAAGTAATTCTCCTAATGGAACTCGAAGCACCTTCAACCATATTTTCTCTGAGAAGTAGCATGCTCTTATAGTCGAGACATATTCAACTAGAAGCACTAAATGAACATCGTGATAATTCTTCAAGGCACTTTTGAATCTATACGAAGCAACTTTTAAGGGAGTATAAAAATTTGGTCAAACCTAGAAAATTTACTTAAGGCAACCTATTCTAAAAGTAGTTGTTAATCATATTAGAGGTCTACCTTTGCTTGGAGTGGAAGTTTTAGAAACGACATGAAAAAATGACACAAAATTGACCCAAAGTTGACACGATATATCGTGTTCATGTCAAATTTTTAAATAAATTCATGATGTGTCGTGTTCATGTCAAGAGTATGAGTTTTGTTATCGTGTCTTGTCGTATCAATCATGTTTTTTATGGTTATCGTGTCTATCTATGTTGAATTGAATGTAAAATTTTAGAAATTATGTTATTCATGTCGTGATGTGTCATGTTCTATTCGAGTCATGTTCGTGTCCAAAAACCCTTGTCATGTCATGTTATATCGTCTCAGTCCAAAACACAACCCAAGAACACAAATTGCTAGCCCTAACATTTTCCAAGTTTATAAAAAAATTAGGAAGGACCTTATATGGTCAAAGAAGCTCATGATTCGGGTTATTATTTTATATCAATAATCGAGGAAAATAAGTCATTATATGTTAATAACAAATGGCTAAAGGTATATCATGTATGAGCAATATATTTTCTATATGTACGGTAATTTGAAATTAAATTCAACCGGGAACATGTAATAGCTGTTAAATCAATTATCAATTCAAAAGAAGAAGTGTTGAAGCAAGAAAATAAAGAATAAGCATCAAAGTATACTAAAATAAAATCCTCTTTGCATTTCATTCATAAAACATATTACAAAAAGGAGAGACCAAATTACACAATAAAAAATCTATCCTATGAGGAATCATAAGTTTGGAGTATAAAAAAAGACCTCCCCAATTGATGAAGCTACATCCACATAAACTTGCTTCGGATAGTGAGACATATAAGAAATGCTAGATTTAACTTATGCCTTCTCTTTTAGCTTTGCCTTATAAATTTTTTTTTTCTTTCACCAAATTTTGTTCGATAACTATCACAGATTTAGAAACATAATCGATTTGGTGTACAAGTTCCTTTAATTTCCTCGTTAGATCTTCAATTCTTTAAAAAACATTCAAAAATGAGAAAGATAGGTCATTATCTCTAGGTCCTTCAAATACATCATGCAGTTGATCAACTATTCGAAGTCGAAGCCATCTTTCTGTATGTCTTGCAAATAAACCAAATGTCTATTAATAATGGACTTGGTTTGCGAGGGACAAAAAATGTTGGCAATTTATTCCATAACAACTGTTACACCTTGTAACCGATAAACCATTAGTAGATTGGTCATCCTTAGACACTCAACTATGAAAGTCTCCAAATGAGAGGAAAATAATCGATCAAACACGCCACGTAACTGGCTTAGAAATGAGACACTGCTCTAAATTAGTTGAATATAATATACAAAGGGTACTAGGTCAGGAATTGGGACACTATAAGCAAATTCAGTCTCCTCATGATTCATGTTGGCCATTAACCCATAATCACTATGTGACATCGGCTTGACTATATCCAAATCGGTATGATCATTCTCAACAATCCTTGTTCAAGTAGAATAACCATGAATCAAAAAATTTAATTGTGGTACATCTTGAAAAATGTGAACTTCCAATTGTTATCACATAAGATCAAAAGACTCAGCATAAAACACAAAAGAATAATGAGAAATATGAATTACTAAGTAGATAATTCTAAAAAAACCTTGACAAAAAATGAAGTCAAGTCATCGAGAAGGTGGATCATTCGAAAAGAAAAAATTCACCCAAGTGGGTGCATCACCGAGTAAGAGTACATTTTTTTGCTATTTAATAAGATCATAAGATAACTAGGGGTTGAGATTGTGCCAGCAAAATAGAAATCAACGATTGTGATCTTCATGCATTTTTCACTGTATCCCACCTACGCACTTACTAACTTTAATTTGAATATCTATCTACACAATTACTAACACACGTTATCTACACCCTCTCATTCACCCATTAACTCAGGTACGTTTTTTCATTCATTACACGTGATCTCCTCTCTCCACGCGCATGTGTAGCATCCAAAATCTTAAACAACCAGGTCCTTTTTTATATGTAATCATTCAAATATAAGTCCCACTTTCTATCTCTATTTCCCAAACTTCTCTCTTCTTTTTCCCTTCCCTCCCCTGCGACAGAAGTGAGAAAAATAAAAAGTCGATGGTTGCGTCGTTACCCGAGGATCGAACAACCAAGGATAAGAGAGGGATGATAGAAAACCCTCAAAACTATTCCACTTAACGTTTTCCCTCTTATTTTATTTTGTTTACGCGTGATATCTCCATTCCTTGAGCATTTATGTATGCTTTTCCTCTTTTTTATCTTTACAAAGCTTCTTCATATTTTGTTTCGTTTACTCAAGAACTTTAATGAACAGTTTCTTGCTTGAATTTTGAGTCTTAGTCTTTTCAAGAGTCCAACACCAAAGGGCTTTGGTGAGATTTATTCACATTTTTTATTCTTTGGAATTTGCTAATTTATACTTTGATGAGATTTATTCACGTTAGATCTTGCCTTCGGAATTTTCTAATTTAAAGGGTAACATTCTTTTAACTAGATTTTGTTATTAATTTTATTTTTTTTACTGTTCCGGTTATTGGAGTAAAAATATTCTTGGAATTTCAGGTCCTTTTGCATTCGTGTCCAGGTTAATCCAGTTTCTTTGAGGAGGGAAAAAACTAAGAAAAGTGAGCACTATTCTATAATTCCTCATTTGTCTCTTATAACATCGCCCATTTGTGTTAGTTTAATAAATCAAAATCTCTTTATATTCGGGTTTGAAACTGCTGATGTGGTTATCATTCTCATTTTTGTACTCAGATATGCTGACCAATTTCCGCTTGGAGATATTGTTGAGTATGGTATTAGTCTCGTTGTAAAATTTACAATTTATAATTTTTTACTTTAGTAAAACAATATATTTTGTTCTTTTATTTTTTTAAAAGGGGTTCCTTTTTTATTGTATTAAGTTTGTTTCGTTGGCGTGGATTACAACACTATTTTTTGTGTAATCCGTGTTACACTTTTTTTTATCTGTTTATTTAAATTACTACGACAAATGCTTTAGAAATGGAATAATTCAAAGTTATTTATTAGGTGCTTTTCAAATAGTATATAAAAGTGTATGCGTTCCAATTTCATTAGTTATGATCGTGTGCATTGACACCTTCAGCGATCCAGAATTCTCACTGTTGGTGCCTTCATCTTAATATCATCTTTTGTAAGTTTGTGCCTATTATGCATATGTTTTTTTCCCTATAAAGCTTATATCTGGTACTGGTTTATACTCAGGCAGTGCTAGATTTTTGGAAAGACTATGCTTCTAAGAAATCACAAGTTTGTGTCTAGATTGGATATCTTTAGGTACTTGGATCAGGTTTGGTATATGGTGGATTTATGTAGGTTATTGGGTTTGGGGTTGTGACTTATATTTTTCATATTGCAAAAATGTGTTAATGTTTTTTTTTCTTTATCTTCCACTACAGATCAATGTGGGTTATTGGGTTTGGATTCGACACCGCCCATAAAAAACAGTGCGTCAGTTTCATTGCCCAAAAACTTGCTGGCAAATAAAATTGATTCACGGCCTCCAGCATCGTGGATTCTTTTGACTATTTTTTTTGCTTTTATTTCTATTTTCTAAATTTTGTTTTTTTATTTCTTTTATCTCAAACTGAGCAGATTGAAATATGAATAGAATAAAGCTAAAGGTTTTGTATAAAAAAATGTTCATAGCTTATTTATTATTAAAAAGTATTGTTTTCTCAGAGATTAGTGATCCATCCTATTAGTTTTTGTTGTCACGCACTTTCATCTTTGCTACAATAATGAGGAGTAAAACTAGCATAACTTTTTTCTATTCTTTTGCTTTTTTTATATGTGTATATTGTTTTTTTGTTTGTGCTGTTTTGATTTAGAATTGCTTTGTTTTGAAGCTATCAATGGGGTCTCACTTTCTTCCAGAATGGAATGTGGATTTAAATAGTTGCCTTCTGCCACCCAAGCCAAATTGAATTCGATCAGTTAGACCGACAACACTGGAATCAAACACATCTAATCTATTATGATCACTTGGATGATTGTTGAAATCACCAGTGACAATGTATAAATGACCCTGTGGTCACAAATGAATCTATCTCGCTCAATCTCACAATAGGGGACACTAACTTTATGCTATCTTTTAATTCTTTTCTATTCTAGATATTTTTCTTTAAATTTTTATATGGGTTCAACAAGATATTACGGTAAGGATTTTGGCAGGTAATTATTACATGGTCTTAGAAGCCAAGTGAGCCGTACTTAATTGATTTCATTTATTTTTTTACCAAATTTATGAATTGACAATGGTAATTAAACCTGTTTGATTTTTTTCTTAGTTTGACCCATATGATATCACTTTCTACCAATTTCAGTTTTAACATTAATATGATCCTCCCTCCTTTGTTATTTTCAATGTTGGCATTGGTGAATAATTATTTATTCCATATTCCATTACAGAAGTACTGAAATTTTATTTTATCGGTAAGATAATATGAACCTACGGTACTTTTATTATCCAAATTATTTATTAGAAAAACGTGATTCAATTTTATTTATATTTTGGTTGTGGTATTGCTGGCGCGTTTTATTGGTGTCCTTTAAAGTTGTTTTGTAACAGTGTCATTTTGAATTCATTTTAATATTAATTTACACATAATCTTTTTTTGTTTGTTTATAACAGGTTTTGGTTAATAGGGTTCACACTTACGCCCACCACGAGGTTAAAAATGGGGATCAATATGGTGGTCTAGAAAAAAAACCAGGCCCACCTCTCGACTTTGTGTTTGGGTGTCATTGAATAAGAAAAGAGATTAGGGGCATCGTTGCATGTCCTTTTTCGTAGTAGTAGGCATACACAGAGAGGAACATTGGTTAGATCACTATGGCATGACTATTTCCCTTATGTGGAAGAATGGATGAAGTATTGCCTAACAAATTTTGTAATAGAAGGGTTTTAGGAAATTTTTGACGGTTATGTGAAACAATATTGCATATTCTTAGGGTTACTACCCCTAAAATTTACATATTGATATTTAATTTACAATTATGTTGTGATCATTTTTATATATTTTTTGATTTTTGATTTACCCATTTTTTACTCTCCCTTGCACGAATTTAGTAATAGTGTTGTTAGAGACTATTAGTATTTGTATTGGACTAATTTTTTTCTCTTAAATATGGTGGATAGATAGTCCTGTAGATAGAGAAAAGTTTGTCTAATTTTTGATAATTATTTGTATTATATAAAAAACTTTTTTACTTAAATTATATACCGCACTTCACTGTACTTTACTGTATATGAACTTACTGAAACTAAACCTCCACGTTGAATTGAATATATCACAATTTGAATTTTCATATTTTTTTTACCCAACTTATTGACCAATTTATGTTTTAAACTTCACGTGGAGTATTGGAAATACCAAACTTCACACTGAAGCATCAAACTCAATGGCCTGTGTATAGAAAGAGTTTGTAATCACGTCGCTTCAAGTTTTTTGGCCACATTAAAAGTGGAGAAGTGGTGTGTTAGAAATATTAGCTATGATTTAGTGCTTATGAGAGGATTATAATTATTTTTGTTTAAGAAGTTGAAGTCATCACCGAGGAGTGATTTAGTGTTTAGATATACTTTGGATTTATATTTGTTTAGTTACTTTGGATGTGAAATTAGTATATTTATATGAATGATGGAGTTCGGAATTAGTCGGTTCATACATAATTAATAGTGTCCGCGTTTGAAATCTGAAGACGAATGTTTGACTAATTAACACAGTTTATATTATATTTGACTATCTATTTGAACTGACTAATTATATTTTTTGTTTTGTATCAGGTCGCATTTAGAAAACTACGGATGCTAGTTATAGTGTAGGACGACCTCAATTGATATATTCATAAAAAGTATTTGTTAGATGAATTTCGGCTCTTTGAATAGTGTTGGATTGATTGTTATCCCATAAGCCAGGTGGATAGTCCAATAAACAAATGAGATAAATTCCATTTTTTTAAATTGACACTTTGTTTATTCAAGGCAAAATGTGAATTAAGTTGATGAATATTATATATTTAATGCTTTGTGTGAAATTTGTTCAACGAATTTAGACTATTTTAATGTTGTTAGATTATTTGTTATTTGTTAGGGAGGGTGGGCAATCCTTTAATTGAAGGAGATTATGGCCATTTTTTTTAAAATTATACTTTTTTTGTTGGAGAATGAAATTTTGCTCGTTTTGTAATTATGTACTTTGGAAATTTTTGCTGTTTTACAATTACGTAATTTGAAATTTTTTGTCGTGCCTCGTGCAATTATATACACGCACACCCCACCCAAGTAGGGTGAGTCATCAAGTAAGTGAGGTTTTTCGCAACTTATGTCGGATCTTGGTAAGACACCAAGAAAAATCACTCATGCTACTAACTTAGTCTTTTGACTAAGTATTTTAAGCAAACCCAAAGATTCAAAAGTAAGTCAAAAATCTTAGCTCATCACCGGTTATCAATGTTGCTAGAGGCGTAGAAGCGACATTCTCCTCATAATCAACTTGGAACTCTATCATAGGTGTGTTAAATTTAATTAACACATCTTACACTTCTGAGATAGTATCAACCTCAATAGAGGAAGAATGTAACTCCATCTCAACAACTTCAGTAGGTTGAGACATATAATAATAAGTTCATAAAAAGTACAAGAACAAATTAAGAACAAACACAAAATAAAATAAAGAGAAATACCTGATGAACTCGAGGGACCATCCTGCAAAGGTGTGCTATCAGTGATTGGAATGATCTCAACACTAAATGTAGTTCCTTCATTCCTAACATATTAAGGTGTGGCGTACTAAGAAGAAGGAAAAAAAATATAAAATTAGGTATATAAATAGATTAACACTTAGAACAACAATGAGGTAAACATACAAAATAATTTTTTACCCCAGATGACTTAACGTTGGTTGACGTAAGACAAGCAGGAGTAGATGCATCCACCAAATAATCATCTGGATTGATTTCAAGATTATATTCAAACGAAGATGAAGGAGTTGGAGTTTGATTCACATACTTTCCAATGTGATTCTTCACCAGCATCTCGCGATACAACTTCGAAGAAATGACTAGAGGAACCTCTTCAACATGCTCCTCTTGCATAACTATTCGTCGAAATATTTATGGAAAAGCAATCAGATGGTCAATCGAGGTTTATATTTCCAAACCAACAATAACTTTTAACATCATACATAAGTTGGTTTATCTTCTGCTTCTCTATTAAAGCTGGATGTACATGTTTAGCACTGCTTGGGGGAATGCCACTATGGTTTGATGAACCTTTTCACGTTTTGAGCTTTCTTAGGCATCGCTAATACGAACCTTTTTTTAGTAAAGTTCACCAATATGTTTGATGAACCTTTTTGAGTCTTTTTTAATGATTATAATTAATCTTGTGATAAGTAAGATCCCTCGGTATCAACGGTGGACTAAGTGTGGCAAGATCTGAGAGAGTTTACATGCTCTACCCACGAAGCTCACTAAGGTACTCTTTGAGGGAATTGATTTTAGAGGATAGGGAGAAAGGCATCGACAAAACATTTACCTTAACCATTATAGATATACCAAGTAAAGCATTAATATAACCCGAATGGACATTATTCGAACAATCTTATTACCATACATTTTTCACTACACACATTTTTTTGGCGCCAAATATCGTATCTTTCACAAAATATCTAAGCCACACCATATCATGACTAATATGTCAAATCAACAACATACCACAAACTGACGATTCGTAAGTTAATGGCTAAAAGTGTGGTGATGACGCATTGTTCCACCTGACACAAGTCGGTTGGTATGTTGCGATTTCCCTAAACATTTAATGCTCTTTACATATTTGATATAGTAGATTTGCAAGAAATTTAATGCCACTCCATGGTCCCCCTAAGCGTTTGGCCTACAAGTTATCATATTGAAAGCTCTTAGAAATAGATAAGTCCTCTGAAGTCATTAGCGCATTTACTTCGTTCTTAACAAGAACATCACCATTAATTACTCCCAAACACTCACCTGAATCACTCATTGGTGCTTAAATGCTTGTTAATGCGTATTTATAGTGTTTGTTCTCTACCCCTCTAAATAATTTCAAATCTAGGGCACTCTATTTATTATTTCACATTATTATATTTATTTATCATTAATGTGACAATCATAAAATTTGCTTTTGATGACTCTCAACGCTTTAAATCTTATCTTTTCACCACTAAACGGATTACACCTCATTATTTACTCAAAATACCCTAGGTTACACTGCTCTCTTACCAATGTTCACTAAAACGTAAAAATGTTTAGGGATCTTTGGAATTCATTAGTCATCAAATATAAGTTAGATGTCGCCAATATAAATAAATTCATAGTTGGTCATTTTTCATAATTTAAATTGGTGGATTCTAAGAAGTTATGGCCTTGGTTAAAGAACTTCAAGTTATTCTTTATGACATTCATATTGAGGGTATATCTCTAAATGAATTATTTCAAACGACGACAATTATTGAGAAATTTCCATCATCTTGGATGAATTTTCAAGAACTACCATAAGACTAAGAGTAAGGAGATGAAATTAGACGAATTAATTGTTCGTTCATATATAGAAGAAGATAACCACGAGTTTGAAAAAATTAGGATTAAATCCATGTAATCAAAGTCAACATAGTGGAAGTCAGATTAAAGGAAAAACAAAAAATTAAAACATAGTGGTGATGTTTCGATTTAGGGATCGAATGGTGGTAAGAATTTCAAGGGCAAGTTCGATCCAAAGATTCTAAAAAACTAAAGCACTTTAAAAAACAAAATTCTTAATAAATAGTGACAACAATGGAAAAAAATGTCAGATGATCTCAATAACATGAACCTCTTTGAGGTTGTTTTCGAATGCAACTTAGTGGGAAACACTAACAAATGGTGGCTAAATATATGTATTGCTCGCCATATATGTTACAAAAAATGGATGTTCTTCACACACAAGTCGGTGGATCATAAAGAACATTTTTTTATGATAAATGATTCATTTTTAAAATTTTAAAGGGCGTAGAAAAGTAGTGATAAAATGATAAGTTGCAAAGAACTCATGCTTAATGATGTATTTTATGTGCCCGATGTTTGCACCATATTTAACTGGCCAATCGATGTGTAATATGTGGATACTAAATGTGGAAAGCATCTTGAAACAAAGTTTTAGAGAATAGATGAAATTAAGTTCGTTCAGTGACACATGACGATGCAAGGGAAGAGACACATGGTGATATGCAAGCACGTGGGGAGTTTTTAAGAACGGAGTAGATTTACATGATTAGGCTCACGGTTTATGGCAATTCAATTTATGAAGAGATAATTTCCAGTAGTTATTTCATCGTGTCAATTACATTTGAAATGTAACAAATAATAAATCCGGGACCAAAATTCAAGGAGGACAGTCCAACAAAAAACTAGTTTACTTATTTGTATTTAACTTATTTTATTTTTCATTTTCAAAGTAGTTTGTAATGTTGGGTTTAAACTCTACTTTTGGTTCTTATTTCAATATGTGTTTCATCAATTTACTATTCAAATACTATTTATTTTAATCCTTGCATTTAAATTCCTTCAATTTCACTATGTGAGGACAAATTTCCAATCGAGTCAATTTGTTTGTAATTGGAATAATTCCGAACAAAGCGTTTGAGCCATAGGACAGACTATGATTCGATGATCCCATGAGCTTATGAAGTTGTTTAATGAAGACGTAGCGACAAAGCTTCAAAGGATGGATATTCTAATTCGTGTATACCGTGTGTAGGAGGGTAGTGAGACTGGGGTCTATGAATAACTGGAAAGGGTGAGGCGTGACCCACTCCAATGGACGCTGCCTGCAAGGTCTTCAAGGTCTCCTGGTGCAACTTCTGAAGAAAAATTCTCCTTTTGGTAACAATGTAACTCAAGCTTCAACTCACTCCCTGCAAGAAGATGAACTTTCACAGCAAAAATAACAATTTTCTCAAGGGAAACACCTGAGAGTGATGGCTGTCAGTGGGGAGTGAAGGAACAAGGCACTCAGCACTATGAGAATGAGCAGGGAGAGGATACTAGGTAGGTCTGGTGATATTTTAGCAGAGTAACAGTGCAATTTCTATTGTCTATATTTCTTACCTTGCCCAGAGGTCTATTTATACTAGGGCGTTAGGGGTGAGTTGGCATTTTTTGGGCGCCAAAATTGAGAGAGTTGGTGGGTAACAATGTCTGAAGTGTACCATTTGTCCCTACCTGTAGGCAGCCTGCCTGTCCCCCTGCAGGCGCCACCTGGCGCCGACCAAAAGTCAAAAAGCACATATGTCCCCTGATGGAGACAAAATATCAGATTTGGTAGTTATCTTTTGAAACGGTAACTCGTGGTGCAATTTTGCAAATCTTGAGAGAGGAGACCTTAAGTACTCCTTTCCTCTAAAAATTTTGTTTTTCTTAAGAGGGACCTTAAGGACCCCCTCTTCTGGAAAAGTCATTTTCTTGTAAAGAGTTTATTTCTCACTTGTGACCAAGTGTGCAGTGTGTTTAGTCTCGAGTGACTTCTGGGTCTTCCTACTAGTATTCTCTCAATCCTATAGTGCTAAGTGGTTGAGCTTGCTCAACATACCTTGTCCCTTAGCCGCCAAGCCAAAACTCCCAGGAGGTCCCAACGCGCGTGTTCGAGCCCTGCTTGCTCGACTAGGCAACATGTACAAGAAAGTAAAGTGTTAGTGCTGTTGTTCATTTAGAGACTGATGTTTCATGATGAGAAGTTGTTCGTGATAGCTACTCCCTCAATATGACTTTCTGTCGAAACCCTTATAGCAGCACCTCTCGAATAACATTTCTGCAGTGAGCCTTATAGTGGCGCCGAGCCTTGCAGTGACGCTGACTCTCTCGATTGTCATTACTGCAGTGACCCTTGCAGCGGCGCTAACCCTTGCAGTGGTACTTCTTAATTTTGGATTTCTGTGGTGACCCTCGCGGGCACCTCTCGAACATTATTGCTGTAGTGACCCTTGTTGTAGTGGCGCTGAAGCTTGAAGCGGCGCTGACCCTTGCAGCGACGCTGACACTTGTAGTGGCGCTTACATTTGGAGCGGCGCGGACACTTGCAGCGGCGCCGACCCTTGCAGAGGCGCAGAAACTTGCAGCGGCGTCGACACTTGCAGCGGCGCGAAACACTTGCGTCGGCGCTGATACTTGCGGCGGCGCTGGCACTTGAAGTGGCGCCGACACTTGCAGCGACGCTGACCCTTGCAATGGCGCAGACACTTGCAGCTATGCTTGCACTTGAAGTGGTGCCGACCCTTGCGGCGTCGCGGACACTTGCAGTGCTGCTGGCACTTGCCGCGACGCTGACCCTTGCAGCGGCGCGGACACTTGTAGCGGCGCCGACCCTTGCAGAGGCGCGGACACTTGCAGCGGCGCTGGTACTTGAAGCGGCGCCAACACTTGCAGCGGTGTTGACACTTGCGGCGGCGCTGACACTCGCAGCGGCGCTGGCATTTGAAGCGGCGCTGACCCTTGAAGCGGCGCTGACACTTGCAGCGGTGCAGACACTTAAAGTGGCGCCGACACTTGCGGCAGCGCTGGCACTTGAAGCGGCGCTGACCCTTACAGCGGCGTAGACACTTACAACGGTGCTGACACTTGCAGCGGCGCAGACACTCACAGAGGTGCTGACCCTTGCAATGGCGCAGACACTTACAGCGGCGCTAGAACTTGAAGCGGCATTGACCCTTGCAGTGGCGCGGGCACTTGCAGCGGCGCCGGCACTTGCAGCGGCGCAGACCCTTGCAACGGCGCTGACACTTACAGCGGCGCTGGTACTTGAAGCAGTGCCGACACTTGCAGCAGCGCGAACACTTGCGGCGGCGCTGACACTTGCAGCGGCGCTGGCATTTGAAGTGGCGCTGACCCTTGCAGCGGCGTAGGCACTTGCAGCGGCGCTGACACTTGCAGCGGTGCAGACACTTGAAGCGGCGCTGACACTTGAAGTAGCGCCGAAATTTGCGGCGGTGCTGACCCTTGCGATGGCTTTTGGACTTCTGGGTGACCCTCGCGGGCACCTCTCGGATGTCATTAATAAAAGAAGCATTTTAATTTTATTTTGCTTTTTTATTGATAGACACCCATCTACATTAGCCCCTCGTGCAAAGATTTTTTGGTTGGGTGGACTAAAAAAACTTTGTACGCTATAAATCTGATTTCAACAATTATATATATATATATATATATATATATATATATATATATATATATATATATATAGAGAGAGAGAGAGAGAGAGAGAGAGAGAGAGAGAGGCAGGCTCCTGTGCACACTAAGTTTGCACACTAAGTTTGCACATTACCTTTTATATATAGTAAAAAAAATATTTTTGAGTTGATTTTTTTTGTGTGATATTTAAAAATTTCAAGGAACCCATATAAAAAAAATCAGCTCAAAAAAACTTTTTTTGCTATTTTTAAAAAATCGGTCAAACTTTTGCAGTTTTTAAGCCCTTTAAAAACTGCGAAAGTTTGACCAATTTTTTAAAAATAGCAAAAAAAAGTTTTTTTGAGCTAATTTTTTTTATGTGAGTCCGTTGAAATGTTATAATATCATATATAAAAATTGGTGTGCGCCAGCACTAAGTTTGCACACTTTTAAAAGGTAATGTGCAAACTTAGTGTGCAAACTTAGTGTGCATAGGAGCCTGCCTCTCTCTCTCTCTCTCTCTCTCTCTCTCTCTCTCTCTCTATATATATATATATATATATATATATATATATATATATATATATATATATATATATATATATAGGGACCTATATATATATATATATATATATATATATATTTTCTGAGGGACCCTAGGATCATTAACTGCGATGTCCCTTTATCCGAGGTTTTTAATTTTTTGAGAACCCACGCGTCAGTGTGGGAACTGTCATCTCGTCATTTGGAAAAAAAGGTCATCACCTTTTTGCCTTCCTGCACGTTTTCCCATTTTGGTGCAAAAAACATAAGCCCCTTTTCTTGGGCTCTTTCATCTTCTTCAAAAAACATAAGACACCTTTGGATTTGTAGCGAGAGAGAGTGAGAGAAAAGGATTTTTAAAATACCATAGCCACCCATCCCCTCATTTTTTTGCTCTAGCTTTTCCAAATACCATAGCCTCTCATTCATGGATTCTAATCCAAACAATACTTCTTCAAATGTAGACACCTCCAAAGCACCCATGGTTTTAGGCTCTATCCCTTCTTCATCGTCCATCCCAACGGTTCCGACCGCCCCTATTATCGCCGTTGACGCCTCATCTGTACTACCCGCCTCCTTTCCCTCGGTTGGCGGTTCGATAACCCCCATGGGTTCCTCGCGATTTCATTTCGCGGACGAGGTTCAAGTTTTGGGTATCTCGACTAGTGGCGCTCCGTTAGAGATGTTCGGTGTCTCACCCGATCCGTTTGTGACCTTGAGTCTTGATGTGACTTTTGACGAGGGCCCGAAGCGAGTGGACCCCTCATCCGAGGGTCTCTCTCCAGTCGCCTTGGGCTCTTATAAAAAATTCAGTTGCGTTGGGAGGGGTATCTCCACCTCGGTTCACGAAGTTTATCCAGTTGGTTTGGGTCATGGTATCTCGGAATTTTTTAGCGCCGACAGTGGTTCCTCGCGCATTGATCTAGGCGCAGGGAGTTCTTTGTCTATTAAAAATGATCTTGGAGGGAGGGGGGTCTCGACACCTGTGAATTTTTCTGAAGAAGAGGGGGTCTCGACCCACTTTTTTTTGCGAGGCAACCCTTGCAGCGGCGGGCGGGTCTCGACGCCTTTGAGTTTTTTGGAAATGGGGGTTTCGGTCTTCGGCGGTAAACGGCCAGGGGTCTCGCGACCTGGCCCAATGTCTACGGGTCTCTCGTCAGTGCAAGGGGATGTCTCGACATGTATTAGTGCTGACGTAGGTATCTCGACCTCGGGTGTCTCGACACCCATGATTTTTGTTGAGGAAGGGGGGATCTTGGCCCATGGTTTGCTGCGAGCCGACCCCATGCTCGAGGCAACCCATATCTCGATGCCTTTGAGTTTTTCTGAAATGGGGGTCTCAGCCTATGATAGTATTGTGACCTCTCGTCAGCAGCCAAGGGTCTCGCGACTTGGCCTCGCGTCCACGGGTCTCTCGTCAGTGCAAGGGGGTGTCTCAACATTTTGTCATATCGAGGGTTCCGTGACCCAGGGTGTCTCGCCAACTATTGGTGTTATGGAGAGCATGCCACTGACTGGGGGCTCTTCACATGATTTTGCTGGGGTGTCCGCCTCCACTTCTTTTTTTACGACAGGGGACACCCAGGGTCCCTCATTCGGAGTCCCCACTAGGATGAGTTCTTTTCTTGAGCCCATGTCTCTTGGTGGTTACTCAGCTACGCCATCCTCTTCTCAGGCATGGAAGGACTATATGCACATTCGCATTGGGCGAGACTTTGGTGTTTATCGTCGCGCTCCTTTTTTTGGTCCTGCTGACAGTTTCATGATTTCACTTTCTGAATTTGGGGAAAAAATTTCGGGTGCTGTTCTCGAACGTTCTCATGTGAGGTTAAGTGAGTCTGTTGACCTCCCTACTATTTCTCCGGATTCCGTTCTTCGAGTTCGAGTTGACCGCGGTAACTTTCCTTACTCCAATGTTGAAGTTAAAACCTCGGGTGGACCCACAGAGGAGTGGGCCAGCTGGGTTGATCATGTTCTGAGCGTTCCTGATTATGTGGCTATTCTTAGGGAGGTGGGACTCTTTACCGCCGTCAGCAGCCTGAAGTCCTGCACTATATTTAAGCATGGTTCTTCACTCAATCTTTTATTGTCTCGGTGGAGTATGGAGTCTCACACCTTTGTCATAGGCTGGGGGGAATTTACCTTTACCCTAGAAGATGTATGTGAATTGTACGCCCTTCCTTTCTTTGGGCAACAGGTCTTTTCTGATGACTGCGAGGACTCCCTAGAGCAGGAGATGGTGGGGGAGTTACGGTCAGCTCTCGAAGAGTGCTCGAGGTATGTGGCCATAAATATAATTGGTCATTCCAAGCATTCCTTTGCCAAATGGCAAAGATACTGGTTCAGAGACTTTGAGCAGTTGCAGAAGGGGGAGACTTCACGTGCAGCCCCCAGATCCCAGGATGGTCTTAAGATCCACTCTCCTGCACATTTAGCCGCTTTCCTCGTTACATTTCTGACTCGGTTCCTTCTACCAGGTAAGCCCGAAGACTGTCCTCGCGAACTTCTTTTTAGATTGGCTGTACGATTGTCTCGCGGTAGGTCGGTACCCATGGATGTCCTGACCTTAGGTTCTCTTTACACCTGGATGGACCGAGCACACATAGATGTAGAGAGGTCCTGCGGTCGGTATGATGTTTCTAATCATGCCAATGCCCCTCTCTTGATGGTCTTTTTGTTTGAGCATTTCCCCTACTTTACTTCAGGGGCTCACACTTGTCATAGTGACGCTGCGAGACTTCTCCGGTGGCATAAGAGAACTCCCTAGCAATCTCTGGGAGTGTTAATTTATGATATCAAGGAGTTTCAGTTTCGGCCTTATACCAGGCGCCCTGGAGGAAATTTCAGCTGGCTTTCTTTCCCTGGCGATGGCGGGACCTTCTTTTACCCTTCAGCAGTAGGGTTGGTTTCCACGTGTCCTCATATTAATGTGGTGATGATTCTCTTACCATGTCACCTCCCTTCTTGGACCGAGTTAGGTCCGCGTGCTGAATCTTATCATTCCGAGAGGGCAAGACGATAATTCGGCTATGATCAGGGTGTTCACACCCCTCCTCTTCCTACCTACAGCAGTCATTCTGAGGCATTTTCGGAGGTGTGTGCTGGCTTTACTCTTCAGGGATTATTCCATAGGGTCAGTGGTTTGGGTGGCCTCTATGTGCCTCCCTGCGATTATCATCCTTCATTCACTTCGTCTTGGTTCCTTCTTTGGCAGCAGCAGGTCCGTCTTATCCAAGAATGTGTAGTTGGCCCCCATCATGAGACTAACCCCATTAAATACACCAGAGCTCAATTTTTGGTCAGGCGGACGCAGAAAGATCCTTGGTTTCTCAGAACCACCTCTATTCCACCCTTGGAGCATGCCATTCCCATTTTAGTGAAACCTCTCATTGACGAGTCACTTCCGTCTCCGCCGACTGAGCTTCCCCCTGTGAAGTCTAGAAGCCAACCAAAAAGTAGAGGGAAAGCGAGCACCTCTACTACGAGCAAAAGGAAACACCCTGACGCCGACGTATCCAATTTTGTTCCCGCTACTACTGCTTTTCATCCTTCTTCTCCTGTGAGGACCCGGGCTGCGAAGAAAAATAAAGGAGATGGCGCTGGCATGGCTGCTTCCTCTACAGTGGATCAAGAGTCTGATACTGGCAATCTTGGGGCGGGGAAGACTTCCCAAGTAGTGAGAGGGAAAGGCTACTCGTCACCAAGCCTTGCTTCCCAAGAGGCACGGGTCGCATCTATTCCCATTGCGGAAGGTACTCTATCACGACATTCTTTACTTAGTGGAACTAGTTCTCTCGAAGTTTTTTTATCTCCCTCCCCTTCATTGGAAGAGGAACTAGTTGATTATGGGAGCACCCCTTCCTATGACGACCATAGTTCTTCTTCGGGTGATATAGGCGGCCTGGGTTTTCATAGCGAAAGCACTACTGACACTTATGCTTTGTTATCAGTCTCCAGAGAGTCTTCTAGTGATGATGAGGCATCCCATTCTCCTGGGGGGGTTAGCCCCGCCCATCTCCCTTATAGCCAGATTACGCGCCCTACTACTGTAAGCGTTCCCCCTTTACTTGTCTATATTTTTTTGCATATGATTTTCTTTCTTCCCCTCATTATTTTTTATTTGTCAATTAAAGCATTCTGTCATATTTGTGCAGGTCATTTCCGTAGAGACAAGTAGTTCTCCTCTTCCCCCACTACGACTGACGCCCTTTCAGCGGGAGAGGAACTTCATGCTCATTTCTTCCCGAGGCCTTTTTAGAGAGGTTTGCTGTCTCCTTAATTCTTTTACCATCTGTTGTAATTTATTCATCTTCTAACTACCTTTTGGTGGTGTATACTGTCATTTCCTTGCAACTTTCATCTGTGCACTTTACCGTCACCAGGACCACCCTTGTGGCTTCCCCTTCTCCTCAGGTATGCCTCGCTATTCTCAAAACTTTCATTGTGCCATTTTCTCTTTTACTTCTTCCTTTTATTTATCCATTTACCATGCGTAGAGGGTTGTGTCTTCTGGCGTTGTCACCTCATCTTCTCTTGTCTCGGCGGTGGGCACTTCTGCAGCTGAGCCCCTGGAGGCCTCTTCATCTGAGGTACGCATGTTTACTTTTGAATATTTGTTTCTTTTTTAATAGGAGTCCTAATGGCTCTTGAACTTTCTTCTCAGGGAGGGGCTCCTCCCTTGCCTGGCGTTACTCCCCCGGGTTTATCCTCCTCAGGTAGAATTTCTATCCCTAGGGTCCGTGTATCTATGGATGGTACACCTTTGGTTCAGGCGATCTCTCGTGGCCCAATATTGACTGTGGCTTCAACCAATGAGCCTACGCTTCAAGTTAGGCCTTTTCGCTGAAGCCTGGAATCTCTTTCTCCTCGATCATGCGATGAATAACATACTTTCATTCTTTGCAGGCTATCAACACAGCCCCTACTGCGCCGACCGTCCTTTTCCGTGCTTCCCCTTTGGATGGGGTTCAAGTACTCTCTTATTTTCTTGGTTCTATATTTCTTATGTATCTAGCCTGTACTTATCGTAGCTCTCTTTTGCTTTGTCGCAGTTATCCCTTGGCGCTGTTTCGAGTGCGGCTCCTGCTACTATCTCTTCGGCAACCCCTATACATGGGCCAGTTTGTCCCGTGATCGCCCCCCTTCAGGTAGGTGTCTCTGTGGTGCTTTTTTAGGAGTTTACCTCTCCATTTTTTTTAATTGAAGTATTCATCATTCATGGAATAACTGATTTGTTACCTCTTGCCCGTTCTTGTCACTCGCAGCCCCGCCTACCCCTCGCGCCCTCCGTCGCTGAGATTGTTCTTCTGGAACTGCCTGAGGATGAGGTAGCTTCTTCGGAAGCACTGGTCGCTGAGACAACCCCTTCTGGAGCATCGATCAGTATTGCTGCCCCTATGGGAGCCCCTGCTCCTCCTTCTATGACCGTTACGGAGGGCGTTATTCAGGTACCGTCTATAAGAGTATCTACTTCCCTCGTGTCATTCTTATGTCTTTACTATTTTGTTTAAATTACGCAAGCATTCCCCTCTTCACCTTTGTTGCATTATCTCCAGGTGGGCGACCTAAGGAGCCGGATGAAGTTGCTCCAATACTTGTGGAGTTAGACAATGAGATGGCTGCGAGAGAGGTATTAAACTAGCATACTCTCTTTTTACTATTTCCCTTCCTTTCTTCTTGCGTATACTGTGCAAGCGTTCTCATTTCCCCTTTATTTTATTATTTCCAGGTGCATGAAAGTACTCCGATGACTGTGGAGTCTGGCAGTGGGGCAACTTCGAGAGAGGTATTAGACTGGCATACCCTCTCTTTTCATTATTCCCCTCTTTTCTTCTTGCGTATACTGTGCAAGCATTCTCATTTCACCCTTGTCTCATTATTTCCAGGTGCATGAGAGTACTCCGATGACTGTGGAGTCTGGCAGTGGGGCAACTGCGAGAGAGGTATTAGACTGGAATACCCCCTCTTTTTACTATTCCCCTCTTTTATTCTTGCGTATACTGTGCAAGCATTCTCATTTCACCCTTGTCTCATTGTTTTCAGGTCCATGAGAGTACTCCGATGACTGTGGAGTCTAGCAGTGGGGCAACTGCGAGAGAGGTATTAGACTGACATACCCCCTCTTTTTACTATTCCCCTTTTTTCTTCTTGCGTATACTGTGCAAGCATTCTCATTTCACCATTGCCTCATTGTTTCCAGGTGCATGAGAGTACTCCGATGACTGTGGAGAATGGTAGTGGGGCAACTGTGGAGGGAGATCATAGTTCTGAGTTCACTCCTTTGGTCGGTGACGCTGATTCTGGTGGGGAGTCTTCTTTCCTTCCTTCTGAGGCGGGGTCTCGTCACTCCGATGGCGATGATGAAGAAGAGGATGCTGCGACTATTTCTAGTAGGCTATGGCGTGAGGAGTTACCAGGACGATTCAGGGTACATGAGCGTCAGCTCTTGGATCTCATCTTGGAGCACCATCCCGAGACGTTCACTTCTCAGAGTATACTTCAGGTTGATAGTCTTACGGTCTTCAACCTGAGGGCTCTTGCCAGCTATGTTCATGAGTTCTTGGCTACCTCCCCTACTAAGCTGACTAGCTCTTCTATTTTTCTATTCTTGGATGCTATCCGCGACTTACAACAGTTCTATCATTTTCGTTTGGATTGGCTTGATGCGGGGGTTCACCCCTTTCTGAGTGTTCCTTTTCGAAAGATAGTGAGATTTCACACTTCCCGACAGTTTAGAGTTGAGCAACGGCATGCTGAGGCTACGAGGATCCGGAATCAGATCTCCCTACTGCAGGTGAAGGTTTCCAGACTCGAGTCTGGCGATGAGGAGGATGAGGCTAAATTCATCAGACTGGAGGAAGATTTTCTGCGGGAGGCTGGTCTGTCATATGCTGGTGCCATCGCGCGTGATTTATTTTTTGTGGTTTCTAGCAGATAGGCTACTTCTTGCTTTGTAGTGCTCAGAATTCTATGTGTACATCGCTTATTATTCCTGTATGAGACACTTTGTTTCTTCTGCACTTTCTTTTTCCTTTGTTCTCCCTTTTTACCGTGGGTGTTTGTTTTATATGACTTGCTCTAATTTCTGTGAGCATTTAGTCTACTGGTGTCTACCCCATATACTACGGGGTATTTGCATTAATATGAAAAGTTATGTATTATCATATTGTATATATTTTTTTTGAAAATGCACCTCTTGTAGCTGTGAGGTGTTGGCATGTGACTTTCTTGGGTTGTCCCTCCTGTCTGTGGGGGTATTCCTGCATATTACTGCTTATAGTCGTAGAGGCTAGGTTGGAGAGCAGGGTGACCCCTGCCCCTTTCCCGAAAGCCTGATTTTATTAAAAAAACTGTATTAATTTATGTCTGGGGGACTTTGCTCAGTATACTTTCTCTTACGATGGACTTACCTCCCAAGTGTAGTGAGCAAAGTTCCTGATCTTTTTTTTTTGTACTCTCTTCTAACTTAATAGGGAGTGTATATGTATGTATAAATGAGCAAGCAAAGCAAATGTCAACAATGATAAAAAGTGTTGCTATTTCATTTCTTTACCTTTGTGTGCTGTTTACAGTGTAGTATTGCTCTTAAAAAAAAATTTACAAAAAACTTTTCTGGTATACGAGCAATCCTCGAAATTCATTACAGACATGCAAAACACAAACAAAACTTGTTAGCTGTTACTAAGCATAGTACCTCTTCATCCACTTGCAGTTGATGGACTGGAGGTAATCACTCTCTGGTTATGATATTTGGCAGTAGCCCGACTTCCCCACTCCTCTGACGACAAAAGGGCCTTCCCAGTTAGGTTTGAATTTTGATGCCAACATGCTACGGAGATGGTGAGTTGATGCTCGCAGTACTAAATCTCCCACCTGGAATTCTCTAGGCTTGACCAAATTTTCGTAGGCCCTGGATAGTTGCTGAGTGTAGACTTTGAAATTCTCTCTCGCCTTGTCTCTGTGCTCGTCCAGCGCCTCCAGTTGCACATGCCTTGGGTCTGGGATGCGCCCATTGCTAAGAGAAATTTTGGCTGAAGGTACCGCCAGTTCCACTGGTAGGAAAACTTCGGTCCCATATACTAGAGAGAAGGGAGTGAACCATGTTGGCTTTCTTTTCGAAGTACGGTAGGCCCATAACACCATAGGCAACTTCTCATCCCATGCTCCCGGCATATCTTCTAGCATATTCTTCAAAATATTTATCAGGGTCTTATTGGTAGCCTCTGCTTGGCCATTGCCCTTGGGGTAGGATATGGTTGAGCTATTATGCACAATCTTATACTTGTCTGTGAGAAGGTCCATCTCTTTGCATACAAATTGCTTCCCATTATCCGTTAGGATCACTTTGGGTATACCGAACCTACATATGATATACTCCTTTATAAACTGGGTTACCACTTGGGCGGTGACTCTCCTTAAAGGAATGGCCTCCGCCCATTTGGTGTACGATTCTGCAGCCACGATAATAAAAGCCTTGTCGTGAGATGCTGGGGCGATCTTTCCCACCAGGTCGAACGCCCATGTGTGGAAGGGATAAGGGGCTGCCAAGCTTTGTAGACTGACGGAGGGAGCGTGCACCATGTTTCCATGCACTTGACACGCTCTACACTTTTTCACATATCCAATGGAGTCGACTTCCATTGTCGGCCAGTAGTATCCCAGCGTCATCAGTTGATCATACAGCTTGGCGCCTCCCATGTGGGAGGGCTCATGAGCTTCTTTCAGCACCCTTTCCACCTCCTTTTTGGATAAGCACCTTAGCGCCTTTTCATTGTACCCTTTCCTATATAAATCTCCCATGACCAAGTAGAAACGGGCTATTCTTTTTCTAAGGTAAATTTCATCCGCTCTCTCGGCGGGAAGCTCCCCATCTTTTAGATATGCTAGGTACGGCTGTCTCCAATCTTCAAAGGCTTCCACGAAGTTAGCCTCCGTTGGCTGGTCAAAATTAGCTTGGCACTTTAAACAACTTTGTTGCAAGCGGGCCGCTTCTACGCTCATGGTGGGCCAATAATACCCGCTTCGCTGCAGTCGTCTGTAAAGGGGGATATCCGTATCTCTGCAGTGCTTCTGGTGCATTTCTATTAACCTCTCCTTGGCTTCTTGCTCCCCTACGCACCTTGCCAGAAACCCTCCAGGACTCTTGAAGTAGAGAGTTCCCTGCAGCACATGATAGTTGGCTAACTCTAATATTTTCATTGTCCCTTCCCCGATTTCAAGTTGCTTCTCTACCAGACGCCTCCAATCTTCCGGCTCGTTACTTGGTAATAAGGACTTTACAGTGGTGGGTACCGTTCTCTGCCTCACTGTGATGGTTGCTTCTGACTCCTTCATGTCCAACTTTTGCACTATGGTGGCGAGCGCGTCAGGGTTCCTATTCATCGTTCGCGCCTGTCTCTCTACAGTTACTTCTAAGAACTGTCCCAGCAGTCTTTGGATGATGTGTTTGTACGGCGCTAAGTTGGCATGTTTAAGGGAAAACTCTCCATTGACCTGCCTTACTACCAGATTAGAGTTCAATCGTATACACAGTACCCTGATCCCTCTTCTGAGTGCTTCCAACATACTTATAATGAGGGCTTCGTACTCAGCTTCATTATTTGAGCATTTAAAATCCAACTTGAAAGAGAGGGTAATCTTCTCCTTCCCATCTGACAGTATGACGCCGGCTCCACCTATTCCTTGAGCACTGGAACCATCAAACTCCATAAACCACTTCTTCACCTCCTCCGCCATGCATGCTTGAAAACTTTCTCCGGGCAGCTCGTCACTAGGTAGTTCGAAAACCCCACTCGGGAAGTGGGCCAGCAGATCTGCTACTGCCTGGCTTTTAATGGCTTTAGGCACTACGCATTTTAGATCGTATTCTGACAAGATCAAGAACCACCTTGCTGCTCGTCCCACGAGTATAGTCCGCACGAGGAGGTACTTGATGGGATCACACTTGGTGACTATGTCAACTGTGAAGGCTAGACGATAGAGTCTCAACTTCTGGGCTATAAATACCAGCGCCAGGCAGTGCCTCTCAATGCTAGTGTATCTCGATTCTGTTCCGGATATTACTCTTAATAGGTAGTAGACCGGTTTTTCCAGCCCTTCTTTCTCTTGCGCCAAGAGGGCCCCTATCGACCTCTCTGTAGAAGTAAGGTAGAGCAGCAGCGGCGCTCCGGCTTCGGGGGGAATCATCGTGGAAGGAGAGGCTAGGATTTCTTTAATCTTCTCGAATGCATTCTCTTGCCTCTCTCCCCAAACCCACTTGGCTTTGTCTTTTAGTAGAGGTGCGAACGGATGAGTTACTTCTGCCAACGCAGGTATAAAACTCCGCAGGTAGGATACCTTTCCCAGGAAGCTCTTAAGTTGTCTCTGACTCTTGGGCGGTGGCATCATCACAATGGCTTTCATCTTCTCTACATCCACTTGCACCCCTTGTCTGTTTACCACGAAACCTAAGAATTTCCCTGCAGTAACCCCAAAGGCACACTTTGAGGGGTTCATTCTCATCTTATACCGACGACACCTTTCGAATACTCTCCTGAGATCCTGAATATGCTTATTTTCTTTCTTAGACTTCACCACCAGATCATCCACATAGAATTCTAGTATATCATTAAATAAGTCATGAAAAATTGCCATCATGGTCCGCTGGTATGTGGCTCCAGCGTTCTTCAATCCGAAGGGCATGACTGTATAGTGAAAGTTCCCTAACGGTGTGCGAAAGGCAGTCTTCTCTGCGTCGGCGGGGTCCATTTTAATCTGGTTATAGCCAACATACCCATCCATGAAGCTATACATCTTATGTCCCGCGGTGGCATCCACTAAGCTGTCTATGCCGGGTAGTGGGAATTCATCCTTAGGACACGCCTTGTTCAAGTCACAAAAATCTACACAGATTCTGATTTGGGTCTTGTCTTTCTTTGCCACTGGCACTATGCTGGACAGCCATATGGGGTGCTGAATAGGCTTGATGAACCATGCCGCTAACAACTTCTCCACCTCAGCTTTTATTTTCAAATCAAGGTCTACTTTCTATGTGCGTGTGGCTTGCCTTACCTGAAGGGCATTGGGAAGGATGTTCAATCTATGAGAGCTCACTTCTGCGTCTATTCCTAGCATCTCCATGTACTTCCAAGCAAATACATCAGTGAACTCCTTAAGTATCTCAATGAGATCTTCCTTCTGCTTCGGTTCCAGGAACTTGGAGATTAGAATGGGTCTACTCTCGCCCTCTTCTAACCCCAACTTGATTTCCTCTAATTCCTGCAGCTGCTCTCTGGGTCCGTCTTGCATGCACTCTGGCGCTTCTTCTGGTTCCTCAACATGCTCAATAATATGAGATTCATCAACAATAAGACACTCGGGCGTCGGGTCGATGCTCTCGTCCCAGAGTACCGCCCGCGCAGACCGTTATAAACGGTAGATGATTTTTCCATCGGGCAAGATCACTTTCTTGCAAGTTCGAAGGGGCCTAGCTACCTCATCTGCTTTCCTCTTACCTTTTTCCATATGGGGGATTATCCTCTCCCCTAGACGGTCATGAACGGATTTCTTCTGCGGGACCTTTCCCTTAGCTACCTTGATTCCTACTAGTTTTCTTGTAAAGACCTTTCTTTCCTCATCTAACTCGGTGTAGAAGGCATCATCTACCAGGTGGGCCTCCTCAACGGTGAAGGGTCTCTGCATGGACTTAATCACTATCTATGTACCTCTAATGTTTGCCTTCGCGCATTGATGGTAGGTGGAAGGTACTACGCCATGAGTGTGCATCCATACCCTTCCAATGAGTAATTGGTAGCCGGTGTTAGCGTTAATAACATGAAATTTGATGTGGGAGGTGAAATTTCCCAACTTAATTCCCACATTCATGTATCCAATAGACTGTATTCCGGCGTTGTCGAATCCGGAAATTACTAGAGGTACCGAAACCACCTTCTCCTGATCAATTCCTATTTCATATAATGTACTGATGGGCATGATGTTAATGGATGCTCCTCCATCCATCAACGCCCTGGGAAATGAGACTCCATTAATTATGGCTGTGACATACAACGGGCGGTTGTGGAAGTAGGGCACCACCCTATCTGCTTCTGAAAACACCACTTCAGAGGTATACTTCTTAATCATCCTTTCGATTGGCCCCTGCCAATTTAGCCAAGGGTCTCCCTGCTACTGCACTGCCTCCAAGACTCTCCTCGTGATGGACACCCTCGTGTCGTACTTCACCCCTATCTTGTCGAAAAACCACTTGAACTTGGGGCTCATCGCTATGGCCTCACATTCAGAATCTAAGTCTACCTCGTACGTCTGGGCACTGCAAACATACTCCGCTTCAGAGGTCCCTCCCGCGTCTAGAGCGAGGATGACTTCTACCTCACCTTCTGAGAGAACGACTTCCTCAATTTACCCACTTCCATTTTCATGTTCCGGAGTGAAGAACCACTCCTCTTGCTTTCTCTCTAGCTCAAGTCTGCTCAGTGATAGATTTTCTAACTCCTCGCATAACTGCTCGCCACTCTCCCACTTCATAAGATTTATTGTAGCTTCTTCGTCATAGGCAACTACCATGTTGGCGGTGCCAAAGTGATGCGCAGGAAGTGGGTTCTCGTTAACGTCCACAGGGGGTATCTGCAAGGTACCGTTGGCCATCTGCTCACCAATGATCCTTCGCAAGTAGTAACAATCCTTGGTAGAGTGCTGCACTCGTTGGTGCAATTCGCAGTACTTTGGATTGGCTTTGTCAGCTGCAGTGGGGGTTTCTCCTTTTAGGTGGGGAGGTCCTGCTACGCCTTCTCGCACTAAGGTGCGGTAACAATCCATAACCTCAGCTATGCTGCACGGTAGTGGCGGCGGGGCATCTTCCCCAAATTTTCTCTTGTTGCCGGGACTGTCAGTCTTGGCCCTAGAGCCTCCCTTCTTCGCTTTGTTACTCCCGTCTACATAGTTAACCGCTTGCCTCCTCGGAACTTGAAACCTCCCGGGAGTCAGTGGAACTTACGTCCTCCAACCAGGGGCTCTTGGTTTGATTATCATAGCTATGTTGCTGGCGGCCCTGGTGAATTCTCTAAAAGTTCCATCTCTAGTTTCGTTGATCAAGTGCATCTTGTACTCTTCTAAGAGTCCTTCCACACATATCTGTAGTAACCTGGCCTCCTCCACATCCTCGTGGACATCTAGGGCCCTCTCGTGAAATCACTTGATGTAGTGCATCAACTCTTCTCCTGGCTTCTGGACCTCTTGCGCCAGGTGCCTCAGTGTAAATTCGTCCTCCGCTACAAAAAACTTCTGGAGGAACTGCCTATGCATCTCTTCCCAAGTAGGGACGCTGTTAGGCGCCAAGTGGGAATACCATGTATAAGCCTTCCCAGTGAGAGTCTTAGAGAACTCCCTCAACCTCAGGTTCTTGTCGCCAGTATGTACTCCCAAGTACTCGACGAACATCTTCACGTGCTCTCTAGGGTTCTCCCCTACCGCCAAACTTGATAAATTTTGGTGGAATATACCCCTCAGGGTATGGCTTCTCACTTACTTCCTGTGGTTAGGGGTCTTGTAACTCCTTGTATAGGTGGGAACCCTCTCTTTGAGAGAAGGAGAGGAGCTTCCTCACTTCTTCCATAGTAACAGTCTTAGAGGGCGACTCCTCCAAACACGTGCTTTTAGTAGCTGGAGAACCTGTTGGCGCCAGGACCTGCTCTGGCGCTGCCTTCCGAGACGGAATCGTCTCTGCCGAAATCGCAATAGGAGTGGCTACCCCTCCAGAAGGGGCAGCAGGAGGTGTCACACAACCTTGACCCAAGCTTGATAGATCCACGTTGTTTTGCTTTAAAAAGTAAAAAAACATTGCCATAAGATTCATACCTGCCATTGGAGCCACTGCCGGCGAACTGGTCTGCCCTCCATGAGGCACTGGCACCTTGGCTCCGATCACCACCACTTCTTCCTGAGTAGTCCGGTCACTATGAGCTCCATTACCAGACAGAATGTCCTCAAAAAACAACTGCTTAGAGACATTGAAACCTTCTTTGTCCATGGAAGTGAGGATACCTCCCCAGCAGAGTCGCCAAATGTAGGAGGGTAGTGAGACTGGGGTCTATGAATAACAGGAAAGGGTGAGGCGTGACCCACTCCAATAGACGCTGCCTGCAAGGTCTTCAAGGTCTCCTGGTGCAACTTCTGAAGAAAACTTCTCCTTCTGGTAACAATGGAACTCAAGCTTCAACTCACTCTCTGCAAGAAGATGAACTTTCACAGCAAAAATAGCAATTTTCTCAAGGGAAACACCTGAGAGTGATGGCTGTCAGTGGGGAGTGAAGGAACAAGGCACTCATCACTATGAGAATGAGGAGGGAGAGAATACTAGGTAGGTCTGGTGATATTTTAGCAGAGTAACAGTGCAATTTCTATTGTCTATCGTTCTTACCTTGCCCAGAGGTCTATTTATACTAGGGCGTTAGGGGTGAGTTGGCATTTTTTAGGCGCCAAAATTGAGAGAGTTGGTGGGGAACAATGTCTGAAGTGTACCATTTATCCCTACCTGTAGGCAGCCTGCCTGTCCCCCCTGCAGGCGCCACCCGGCGTCGACCAAAAGTCAAAAAGCACATATGTCCCCTGATGGAGACAAACTATCAGATTTGGTAGTTATCTTTTGAAACGGTAACTCGTGGTGCAATTTTGCAAATCTTGAGAGAGGAGACCTTAAGGACTCCTTTCCTCTAAAAATGTTTTTTTTCTTGAGAGGGACCTTGAGGACCCCCTCCTCTGGAAAAGTCATTTTCTTGTAAAGAGTTTATTTCTTATGAGTAGCCAGCTCTTTGGCTGCTCACTTCACTTGTGACCAAGTGTGCAGTGTGTGTAGTCTCGAGTGACTTCTGGGTCTTCCTACTAGTATTCTCTCAATCCTATAGTGCTAAGTGGTTGAGCTTGCTCAACATACCTTGTCCCTCAACCGCCAAGCCAAAACTCCCAGGAGGTCCTAACGCGCCTGTTCGAGCCCTGCTTGCTCGACTAGGCAACCTGTACAAGAAAGTAAAGTGTTAGTGCTGTTGTTCATTTAGAGACTGATGTTTCATGATGAGGAGTTGTTCGTGATAGTTACTCCCTCAATATGACTTTCTGTCGAAACCCTTGTAGCATCACCTCTCGAATAATATTTCTGCAGTGACCCTTGCAATGGCGTCGAGCCTTTCAGTGACGCTGACTCTCTCGATTGTCATTACTGCAGTGACCCTTGCAGCGACGCTGACCCTTGCAGTGGTACTTCTTAATTTTGGATTTCTGTGGTGACCCTCGCGGGCACCCCTCGAACGTTGTTTCTGTAGTGACCCTTGTTGTAGTGGCGCTGACGCTTGAAGCGCCCCTGACACTTGTAGTGGCGCTGACACTTGGAGTGGCGAAGACAGTTACAGCGGCGCCGACCCTTGCAGCGGCGCTGACACTTGAAGCGGCGCCGACCCTTGCAGCAGCGCGGACACTTGCAGCGGCGCCGATACTTGAAGCGGTGCCGACACTTGCAGCGGCGCGGACACTTGCGGCGGCGCTGATACTTGCAATGGCGCAGACACTTGCAGCGGCACTGGCACTTGAAGCGGTGTCGACCCTTGCGACGGCGCAGACACTTGCAGTGCTGCTGGCACTTGCCGCGGCGCTGACCCTTGCAGCGGCGCTGACACATGCAGTGGCGCTAGTACTTGAAGCGGCGCCGACACTTGCAGCGGCAACGACACTTGCGGCGGTGCTGACACTCGCAGCGGCGCTGGAATTTGCAGCGGCGCTGACCCTTGCAGCGGCGTAGACACTTGCAGCGGCGCTGACACTTGTAGCGGTGCTGGCACTTGAAGTGGCACTGGCACTTAATGTGGCGCCGACACTTGCGGTGGCGCTGACCTTTGCAACGACCCTGACACTTGAAGCGGCGTAGACACTTGCAGCGGCGCAGACACTTGCAGCGGCGCAGACACTTGCAGTGGCGCTGACCCTTGCAATGGCGCAGACACTTGCAGTGGCGCTGGCACTTGAAGCGGCGCCGACCCTTGCGGCAGCGCGGGCACTTGCAGTGGCGCTGGCACTTGTAGCGGTGCCGACCCTTACAGCGGCGCGGACACTTGCGGCGGCGCTGACACTTGCAGTGGCGCTGGCATTTGAAGTGGCGCTGACCCTTGCAGCGGCGTAGACACTTGCAGCGGCGCTGACACTTGCAGCGGTGCAGACACTTGAAGCGGCGCTGGCACTTGAAGTGGCGTCGAAATTTGCGGCGGCGCTGACCCTTGCGATGGGTTTTGGACTTCTGGGTGACCCTCGCGGGCACCTCTCGGATGTCATTAATAAAAGAAGAATTTTTATTTTATTTTGCTTTTTTATTGATAGACACCCATCTACACCGTGCCACATTTGTTTCCACATATGTCGAGGATCTCGTAGGTATGAACGTATATAGTTTATGAGTCCTTGGAAAGTTTTATAAGGGTGATTTATTTTTAAAACTGTTTGGAACTTAATTTTTTCAAAAATATGTTTTCTAAGTTTACTGTAAGCGGAGTTTTGTTTTTCGTTGAGATCATTCAAATAATATCTCAATGTTGTTAGAATGACATGTTAAGGTCGTTCGAAGCATGTGATCAAACATGCATTTGACGAAGCCTTTTGTTTTGATTTTTATAAGGTCTTTAGAAGATTGATGAGATCTTGTTCAAATGAGATCTCTATCTCATTTGAAAGACAACCTTATATCCTTCGAACAACGCGCTGCTTAGTTTTTCTATAAAAAGACTTTTGAACTCAATTTTATGTTTGAGAGATGAACTTTGGATGAAAACGAAAGAAAACCTGTTCTTAAAAGTTCCAACTCCAAAGTTTCACCCTTTTTGTTTACAAGATCTAAGATTCATAACTCATATACTTTGAGATCTTGTTTGGGAACTTGGTTTATTTCTTCCATTATAAGAAGAACCTGTTTTCGTGTTGTGGACTCCGAATGTGCTGATTACGGTGAATAAGAAGTGGATGGCGTATTCTGCATCATAGATGGTTTTAGAGCTGCATCGATGGATACCGACGTACGCGTGGACTTGCGCGCTATGGACCTAGCGTAGTTGGACTCTTATATTGTACTATAGAGGAACGATTGAATAGAAGAAGGGACGTTAAGGCTTGTGGGGGATCGAGTCATCGAGTAAAACTGTATTCTTTCTTTGTAATTTTCATATCATTGTGATTGCCTGGCTGATCCATTCGAGTTTTTTCCCTTTGTGGTTTTCTCATAAATCGGCGTCTTGTGATTTAATTTATTTAATTTATCTGCTCTTACCTAGATTCATGTTTAAGGTGAAAGATAAAATTTGGTAAATCAATTTTCACACGAAAGGTTTAATGGATGCTAAGTTTAATTGGGTGAATTTACTTCAATCATTAAAATTCGAATAACATAAAAATATTGAACTTATGTTTATTTGAACATCCAAGCATTCTCAAATTCTTATCAGAGCTTTTAATTTCTTTTACATTTTACAAAGTGGTATCAGAGCTGGTTCCACTAACTTATTGTGTAGATCCTATTTAGTGCTATTTTTTGGGCGATTGTTTCGTTTTCTCTCTTCTGCCTTTGTCTTGATGGATTGCCTTAGCAATAACATCGTTTATAATTGAGACTAGTTTGATATGCTTCTTGACCATACTAAAAAGTTACATCTTTTGAATTTGAAGTTTGCAAAAAGAATTGAAATTCTTGAAGAAGAAAATTCTTGTTATAAAAATGCTATTGAATATTTGCAAACGTTTCAAACTCAAAGAGATATCATTCATGAGAAGTTTGCTGCCTTTTATGATGACTTTAAATCTTTAAAATTGTCCAAGGAAGAGAGTGAGAATAGAGTCCTTATTTTGGAGAGATAATTAAAGGGCATTAAAAATTCTAGGGTTTGTGTTTGTGCCAATAAGGATAAAAATAATTCGATTGATGATTATAAGGCATGTGAGAAGACTCTTAGAGATAAGTTTTCTTAAAATGAGGGGGATCGAGATAAAGAAGGAGTCCCTAAAATTAGAAAAGTCAACTTCTTTGCTCGAGCCTAAAATTTTGAAGTTAAAAGATGAGTTAAAAGACTCAAATAGTGTTGATAGTAATGGTAATGGCTCATCTTGTTGTAATAATTTCGTTGTGAAGCCAAGATAAATGGTTGTTTTATAGGGTCAACCCAAGCCAAGGACGTTGGAAAAGGTCAACCCATAAGTAATATTCATCCCATTTACACATATTCACATTGTGGTAGGAAAGGTCACCTTAGGTATTTTTGTTTAGATCTTGGAAGAGATCCAAAGGAGTTTAAGGATAGTGTCCCATCGGTTCCCATAACCCAAAAGTCAGGTATACACCTGTTTGGGGTTAGGAAATCTATTTTGGAGAGGCTAATTGTTAGATTGATTGATTCTCACATTCTTGCACATGATGTTTCACATTTCATATCTTATCTGTGGCCATCCCCGGGCCTTTTTCTCTCTTCTTTCTCCCCTTTCCATTTTCCTCTGGGGGAGGTCTCTCTCACGGGGCTCACGCATACACGGTTGGAAGGATAGAAGAAGAAGGATCACATGCCCTTAGCTAGGAGGACGCTTCGATCATCGTCAATGTGGGGTGATTTAAAGAGATAGAGTAGTAAGATTATTATCACACCCTGCCTAATAAAATACCGGCCAATCACTCTTATATCATATTAAAACAGGAGTCTCATATGGTTCATTCTCAGCATCACTGTCGAAAACTATTTAATTACTAATATCCTATTAGGCTGGCGTCAAAATTTTAATTAACTAATATTTTTAACAAAACCATTCAAATAAAATAATTACTACAATTATATATGTAACAACTTAAATGAAATAAAATAAAATAATCGAACACTCGGTACAATAATAAAATCAAATCGAATACCGAACTAAAAGGCGGTAAAAGAGTAAATGAGTACAGTTGGGCCTTCAACCCGAATGTTTTTACAATACCTACTATCTAGATCTCAATGATAGAAGCGTCTACAATAAACTTGCTTGCATCCACAACTGCTGCAGCAAACGTCTGATTTGATGGAATCACCATCCAGGCATCCCTGTGTCTGAACACCTATATATATATATAGATATAACAAAAGAGGGGAAAATAGAGAGACGGGTTAGAGCCTGAGTTTTGAAAACATTTTAGCAAGTGCTTAAAATCCATATTTTACAATATGATATTTATCATATTTAAACGGGTATCGCACTCTAATGAGATACCCTCACCCCTCTTCTAATAGTGTACAACTATCGCATACCTTTTTAAACAACCTAGTTAAGCTACCCTGCCTAACTAAGGTATTTCACCCATCTTCCAAAATCCTCATAAATCCAAGTACTAAGGACTAAACTTCTACCCATTCCAAACATTACGTTACGTTCGTGCGTGGGGTGTCTCGCCAAGCAAAATCCAAATAAGGACCCCCTCGATACACTACTACGTGACAATGTTGATCGTCGGGATTCTTTAGGCCTTCAGTACATACCACATTTTATACCATCCCGTATTTATCAATAGTTCTCATTAGAACCTATGATCCATACTCATATAAATCCGGATGTAAATCTACCGGAAGGAGTATATCACTTTATTCATTTTTTTCACTTTATACGAGGTTACGTTATATGATATCTCATCTCATATATAAATAATATACTATACGTAACAAGTATAATAATCAGTCCACCGAGCTATAATATAAGTAGCATAGTCATTCTCATCTACTAAGCAACAGTGGAACATCATAAGTATACATATATATTATTCTCAGTACATATGTACATATATGGCACCCCTAGACTTAGCTGCGGTGCACACATACATCCCAAGTATACATATATGCATCACCCTCAGTACATATATACATATATGGCACCCCTAGGCTCAAATGTTGTGCACTCATACTCTGCTATCAAATCCCTGTACATCACGCACATAAGGATTACGCGTTCCGAATCACTCAGGAACCGTATTAATACAAATCACACTTATTGGAGGCGAACGTAGCACACATACCCATGGGTCACGCACATACCTACGCTCCCGTAGTCAGCAGACTTATCGACTCACAAATAAGCCATTCACAGTCCTATGTTCTTGAGGTACCAAATCTAAATCCCCCCGAAGGCACACAAGATAAGATTATCCTCTTCCTACAACCTCCCGTGATAGCAAGTAAGGTAGGTATGTCATACACATAAGAAATAATAATATAGGTATCCATTCCACCTATATAAATATAACATCAATGTGGTATTCACACAACCATATGATAACGATAGGTATTCCTCTCACCTATACATACATTAACAACGGGTATTCATCTCACCCATATATAATACCCATAGGTATTCATTTAACCCATATATAATAATAACATCAGGGCATACGCACAACCCATATAATTACGATAGGTATTCCTCTCACCTATATATAATTGTCATAAATAGACGTATCGGATAACTACTCAATTCTCTTTAGCCCGTATCCTAAATTTCATCCTAGTCACCTCGTAGGATTTTACTAAACCAAAATTAGCATATAGGTGTATTATCTACACGCACAATTACTTATATAAAATTTTGCCCACCGAATTATCACCCCGGGTGTTGCTCCTCCCAAACACCCCTATTTTGGTAAGTCTTGGATTTTACTTTCAACTAACCCAAGGTACACGCCTTACTCAAAAAAATTATTTATAAGTCCCCACACTATTTTTAGGAACCCCAAATATTTATCTCCAAACAATTCTAGCCTTTATTTTTCCAATTTTCGGTTTGATTTCCGAGTTAATGATTTCAACCTCGGAATTGCTTTCTTAAAAAAATCATATCAAGTCGAAAAAAAATAAAAAAAATATACGGTCACCACACGACCGTATCGAAAAGATATACAACATTTATGTTTTTATCAAGAGCCAAAATCGGATCTCTTCCTAGCCGAAACAGTTCGAAAGTGATGCTGCTCACTATTCACCTTCTTCTCCAAAAATCCATACCTCCATTAAAGCACCTCCAAGCTTTTTATCTCCTCTCTCATCATCATCCAACCTCAAACAACCATAAATACATACATAAAAAGGGTTCTAATCATCCTAGAACCCATAACCAACCATTAATTCCAATTAATTCTTAAGTTTCTCTAATTGGGCATAAACCGAGTTTTAAACGTTTCATCTTCCAAAAACCCATTTGCTTTATGCAAATTTCAACCCAAAAATATTTATAGTTTTACACCAACTCTAATATGAGAAATAAACACACTAAATCATAAAGCAAGTTAAACACTTGCCTAGTGGATAAAATCCGACGATCCCGAGTCGAATCCCGCGAAGTTTGGTCAAAAATTTCCTTATTTTCTTCTCTTCTCTTTCTTCTCTTTATCTCTCTTAGGGCTGATATGTGGGGGAAATAAGGGCTCTCACCTTATTAAACCCGAAAGTGGGTGAATACCCAATTATAAAATGACTCGTGTACTTAATCGCGAGTCCCTACTAATCCAAAAAGCCCCCGTAACCCAAACATTACTGTTGATGTAAAAAATTAGATTTCTTCTAATTATTTAATCACAGATTAATATAAATGAGACAAAGAATTTTAAAGTGGTTCGGCTATAAGGAAAAACCTACGTCCACTGTTATTTTATTCCCGGGTGTTTTGGAGTTCTCGATATGTAATTCTATCAAGAAAATCTGGTCCCTTTGACTGAGGGTGATACAATGTATTTATAGCCCTTAGGCTGTACATGTGAAAGGGTAAACAATTAATGCCCTTTAAGAGTATACGTCTGTATGATAAGCATTCAATGAATAGTTGAACTGTTGATTATCTGACAATCAATGCTGTGGCCGAGATGCAGCTCGGACCGCCTTAGTTGCTCGTCGTTCAGGAGTTCCTCGGAGTGTTGGAGTTCCTCGGAGTACACTTGCTTCTCGGAGTGAGTATGACTTGGTCGGGGAAATAAACTTCCTCGTTGCTACTGTGCCACGTAGATCGACACGTGTCTTCTTATTATTCGTCTATATCAGCATACTAATTTTGGTATCAACAGAAGCCCCCAATGTTTCATATTTCGAACTTTGAGGAATATGGAACATTCTTTCTCGGTATATGGCAATATTAAATGACCTTCCTGGTTTTTAGGAGCATTTTCTCCGTATTCGAATGTCCTTCCAAATTCGCAGAATCCGCCTTTTTTGAATTTTTATAAGCGCTTCGATCTTCGCACACTTTTGTCCTTTTAGCCGCCGGTAGCGTAATAGTTTCTTTTTTATAATCATTTCTTTCGCCGTTTCCCAAGGCAAAGTATTTAAGCTTCATAGGCAATCGCATCGTCTTCTACCTTTTCCAATTTCTGCTTTTGAGTTTTCCATAGTCTTTCTCTCTCTTGTGCGTTCATCCTTTTCTTCGTTCGTTGTCAACAGATCTCATTTTTTTCCTGTAAGATCTTCTTCCTTCTTCTTTATTTCTTTTATTCGCCATGGTTTATGTTATTGAGTCTCTTGAGAAATTCCGTTCTGATTTTTCTATTCCATCTTGGGTAACTCTGGAGGATCTTTCTGAGCCTTCAAATTATTTTCGTTTAGCTGAGGGACATTGGTTCCCCAGCCTCTTTATTGCTGAATGTGGATTTTCTTTTCCACCAAACCCTTTGTGCTTAGAGTTCTATCATTATTTCGATGTTGTTCCTGCAAAAATAGCCCCCAACACATGGAGAATAGTTAATGGGGTGTATAGGTTAAATCAAACTCACGGAACCCGTATAGGAATTCCTGAGATTATGTATTGTTATAGATGGGCTGTTCTAGATAATGTTTTTTATTTAAAAACTAGATTTTTGAATAGGGCTTTAGTAGTCAACCTCCCTGATGCCAATAGGGATTATTTTGAACATGGGGTTGTTATCAAAAGCTGGCAACAGGCCCCTTTGATTGGAGATGAAGTATATCAAGGTCCCAGATGCCCTCCATATGGCAATGGGATAGGTTATTTTCATTTTATTTTATTTCTGAAATTATGATTTCATTATATTTGATAAAATGTGTGACTGATATTTCACTATGTATTTGTTTGCAGTTGACAGCAAAAGAAAAACTCCAAAAGAAGCTGACGTTAATATCAAGCATTTGAAACTTATCTGGAGTTTTCATCAGAAAGTTGCAGACGAGCACATCAGGTCTGCTTCATATTTTTTGCAGTATAGGAGTTATACATCATCCTTCACTGCTCACCCTGTAATCAGCACTGGTGAACCAGCGCCAGCTCCTGAGGATTCTTCACCAGACTCTCATATTCCTTTGAGTCAGAAAATGGGCAAAAGAAGAGTTCCTTATATATTTGAGGAGACTACCTCTGCTGGAGATGGAAAAAGAAGCAAGAATGACGTCCCAAAGGGGACAAAGAAAGTAGATGCTGCCCCTTCTGTTTCTCCTTAGAAGGCTGGCGAGAAGCCCCCAGTGGCTCCGAGCAAGAAAGATTTTCCTAAGGAAGTGAAAACAATCTCCCCAACCAAGAGTTCTTCCTTGGTTGAATCTGCTGTAGTACCATCAAAGAAATCCTCCTCGGTCAATTTGGCTGAAACCATCCCCCAGCTCCAAGTTAGTGGAGCTGGTTTTCCAACTATTATTCCTCTGAGCTCTGCTATGAGCTGGGTGAAGACTTGGACCATTCCTGAAGTCCAAGGAATTGAGGAGAATATGTCTAGGGATATACTTACAGCCCTGGCTACTCGTCACATTGCCTCAGTAAGTTTCTCTTATTCTGAATTTTCTTTCTTTCCATCAATACATGTATTTCTTTGCTGACTTATCGTTATCTCCTTTTTTCAGCTGGTGAGTTGCTTTAAAACCATTGTGAAGAAGGATGAAGCGATCAAGGATTCTAGCTCCTCATACGGAGTGGAGGATGCTTTACTAGGTTTGACCAAATCTTTGAAGGAGTCCCGTCAACAGTATGACGAGGATAAGGCTGAATAGGAGAAGAAGTTTGCTGCAGTTGAGGCAGAGAAGGTGCAACTCGTTGAAATTTCCAAGGGTTTGGAAAATAAGGTGAAAGATTTGAAAGGAGAGAAAAAGAAGTATGACGAGAAGCTCAAGAGCTTTGGGGAGCTTGAAAACAAGATGAAAATTGTAGAAGAAGAATTGTCACTTCTACGAGAAGTGAATCGTCAGAAGGAGGAGGTGGAAGCTAAGTTGAAAGCCACCGAGGATCTTCTATCCGAGAAGCTCTCCTCGGAGAAAATGAAAATGAAATTGGTGGTGAAAAAATCTTTCCGCACTGGTTGGGACAAAGGGTGGAGCAGGGGGTAGCAGCAATGATGTCCCAGGTGCAGTATGGGAGTTTGAAATACTTCCGAGATGGTTGGGTGGCTGCCCTGCAAGAATTAAAGGTTAATGAGGACTCAGAATTGTTTCAACAGCATCTCCCTGGTCCTCCCCCAAATATTGAAGATGAAGAAGAGGACGAAGCTGCCTCTGAAGAATATTCAATGGTAGTGGGTGATTCAATCCTTACTCAGCCTGCCGATGAGGAGCTTTCATCTCTGCCTTCTCCTCCTGAACAAGTTCCAGCCCTAGACGACCAACTCATTGTTTCCACCGAGCAACCGAGCTCCTCATCCCAGCCTCCCGAGAAAGTCTTGGGAGACAAGGAAAAGGTGTGAAGTTGTTCGGTATTTATTTTTCTTTTGCCACTTGTACTCTGTACTCTGAACACTGTACTCCTTTCTATGATGTAATAAAAAATCACCTTTTCTGTCCCTCTATGTTGTTGATGTTCTATCTACTTTTTTATTAACTCCTGCCTTCTCTTATTTACTAGTTTATGGCTAGAATGGAATTGCTGTCTGCCCATGACACAACTCTGCTTCGACAATGTAATGATTATTTTAAGGCTGGATACACTGACTTAGACAATTCCCAGATTGTAGAGATTCTTGGTCGAGATGCTTCAGACCAAGCAGTGGAGGCATATCAATACTTGAAATGTCTTCTTGATCGTGATGTAGCCAACAATGTGGCTTATTACGAAATGATTGAAGACTTGCAAGGTACTCTCGATGAACTTCAGCAGTAGTATAAAGAGTCTTTAGCTCTTTTGCACGAAGGGTATGAGAAGAAAATTAAATAACTTAGTGCTGAAAAAGGCTACGACAAGATGCTTGCTGGCTATGAAGTGTGAGAGAGAACATTGAAAGCAGATGTCGAAGGGCATAGGCAAATCACTGAGCTATTGGAACAAGAAAACAACAATCTTCCAAAAGAACTAGCTCAACCGAGGTCTGCTGCTTCATCTTCCACTGCCTTGGTCACCGATGAAGGATTCTCATTTTTAGAAGTGGAAAATGCCAAGTTCCGAGAAGAGTTAGAGGCTTTGAGAAGAGCTACTGCTATTCGGGGACGAGGAAGAGGTTCTCGTGGACGAGGAAGAGTTGCTCATAATGTTGATGAGGAACAAAGTACTCAACCTACTCGGGGATAACCAAGAGTTCTTCTTCGCACTATTGAAGAAGCTCATACTCAATCAGCGTTGGAAAACCAAGCATTCCAATTGATGGAAAAAAATCAAGCCTTGTCTGAATTGTCCAAGAAAGTCCAAACTTTGGAGGATCAACTTGCTGTGACGAAGTCTGCTTTGGATCATAAGGATATTTTTGCCAGAAACCTTCATGAGCAGTTAGAGAGACTAATTTTCCAATTCCATAAACAACCTCATGAATTATGGATGGCAGGCTATAATAAAGCCCTTTTTCACTTGAGTGATCGTATTGAAAATGCTAATAATGAAGGCTACAAACAGGGATGGTTGAACGCCCAGGGTGTATTGAAACTAGAGCAAGGTCATTATTTATGGGATTACCATGCTCCTGGGCTGCTCGATCTACCAATTCTGCCCTTCAAGCTTGACATGAGCTGGATCCCTGCTCGGGCCATTCCTCGTTGTTTGATCTCCAAGTATCTTGGTGACTATGCCCTTCATTCACAGGCAGAATTATATCGTCCTGAGCATTTACTGGATACACCTTTAATAATGAATGTCAGAATGCTTCGAGATCTTAACTTCATTAATTCTCCCCTTTGCCTGGAAGATCCTCCTGCTGGCGAGGAGCCTATTTCAAAATCAGAAGGGAAAAGACCAGTAGAATAGGAAATTCTGATGTAATAATTAGTACACAATTTAATATCAATGTAATAAATTTGTGTAATTCATTTTGAATTCAATGAAAGAGTTTCATTTTTGTTCGCAAATTTGTATTGCTATTGTCTTGTATTTGTCAAACACTTTATATTTGTGCTTGCATAACAATATCGTGTGGTTCATCGACCTAAAAGTTTCAAGTATCAGTAATGTTGCTCGATCACTTAATAATGAGTATAAAAATGTTTAAAATTCTTCCAACCAACCAAGGTTGTTAAATTGTGCTCGTCGACCAATTATAGTTAGTGGGTTTTATCCCCGACCAGCTATACATGGTACTGTTTGGAATATTTTGTTCTTCGAGGAACTTTTGTATTTTATGTAATAATCTTACCTCCCGACCAACATAAGTTGGCATTTGAGAGCATATCTTGTTTCCTAACCAACCGAGATTGGCATTTTTAGGAGTATTTTGCTTCCTAGCCAAACACGTTGGCATTTTTAGGAATGTTGTTCTCGCCCTTTTACCAATCGGAGTTGGTCTGAGTTCAAACTATCATGTCCACTGGCCCTTTTACCAAAATTGGTCTGAGCCAGTGTCAGCCTCCTAACCAAAGGAGTATGGTTTCCTAATCGGAGCTGGTATTTTTAGGAATGTCGTGTTCTCGCCCTTTTACCAATCGGAATTGGTCTGAGTTCGAACTATCATGTCCACTCGCCCTTTTACCAACCGAAGTTGGTCTGAGCTAGTGTACGCCTCCTAATCCAAAGGAGTATGGTTTGTTCTCGCCCTTTTACTAATCGGAGTTGGTCTGAGCTTGAACTATCGTGTTCTTTTTACTGCCGAGCAGCGTAGTGTTACACACTAGTATTCCCCGAAAAACTTTCAATACAAAGAGAGAAGATGGCGAAATATCATCGTTTTATTCATATAGATGGAACTGCTTTACATTTTACATCACTGATAATACTTGCGTAGGTGTTTAGCATTCCATGCATTCTTAAATTCCTCTCCTTCTAGAGTTGTTATTCGGTAAGTTCCTGGTCGAACAACTTCTGTAACTCGGTAAGGTCCATGCCAGTTTGCGTCCAACTTATTGTGCTTCTGAATGACCTTCTTTAGCACGTAATCTCCTTCTTTTAAGTCGCATTTTTTCACCCTCTTGTTGTAGAACAGGGCTGTTCGTTGTTGGTAAGCAGCATTCCTAATAGCTGCCTCTTCTCTAACCTCCTCGAGCATGTCTAAATCTAATCTCCTCATTAAGTCGCTGACTGGGGAATTGAAATTCAGCACTCTGGGCATGCCTTATTGAGATCGGTGAAATCAACACACATTCTCCATTTATTGTTTTTCTTCTTTACCATCACCACATTTGCTAACCAGTCTAGATATTTCACATCTTCAATGAAACGAGCTTTCTGGAGCTTCTCGACTTCCTCTTGTATAGCTTGATTCTTCTCGGGACTAAATACTCTTCTTCTCTGCTTTACAGGCTTGATCTCCTTATTCACATTGAGCTCATGGCATAAGAAGTTTGGATCTATTCCTGGAATGTCTTCATGACTCCATGCAAAATTTTTCTTTCTGTTTCTCAAGAAAGTTATCAACTCCTGTTTTATTGAAGCATCCAACGACGAACTTATCTGAGTTGTTCATTCAGGGTGTTCATCGTCCAGAATAACATTTTCTGTAGATTCCACCATCTGCCCTTTTACAAGTTGGGATTCATCTCTGGGATCCAGTGTTTCAATTTCTGTACCTTCATCCACCTGGTAGGTAGTAGTCTTTTTCCTTGACTCTTCAAGCTCCTCTTGCTCGGCAGATGAATAATAGCATTCCCGAGCTACTTTTTGATCACCTTTCACAACTCCTACTCCAAAATTTATTGGGAATTTTAAGCACTGATGTACTGTAGATGGAACTGCTTTGAACTTCTTCAAACCAACTCTTCCCATGATGATATTGTATGCTGATTGCACATTCTTATCCATCACAAAGAAGCGTATTCTTTCTGTTCGACAAGCAGGCCAAGTTCCAATGAATATATCCAACTTGATCGTCCCAAGTGGAAAAACCTTCTCGCCAGCAAAACCCAGGAGAGGTCTGTGATAAGGCTCCAATTGAGATAATTTTAGATTTAAACTGCCAAAGCATGAGTAGAACATGATGTCTGCCGAACTACCATTATCTACCAGAACCCTTGAAATCACTACTTCTTTCATCCTCATTTTGATCACCAAAGGGTCGTCGTGAGGGTAAAGAACACTTGCAAGGTCGTTTTTTGAAAAACCAATTACCAGCTTCTCTTTGTTTATCTTCCTCGGGCGATCCTCCTCAGCCAAATTTATCCATTGAATGTATGCGCAAGCCTGAGCCTCACCGAGGTAAGCTTTTCTTTCTGCAGTAAGATCTCCTCCTCCTGTAATAACATTATAATCAAATGTTCCAAAATGTATTAAAAATACCTCGCGTTCTGGTTGCCTTGGCCTTTTGGGAAGATCGGGGTCATCCTCTGTATCATCTTCATGATCCCTTTTACTGTTTTCTTCTGCCCGACGAGGAGATCTAGACCTCTCTCTTGCTCGGTTTTCATTTCCTCTTTCATTTCTACGATAAACATACTTTGACAACTTTCCTCGTCTAATGAGCGTTTCAATCTCATTCTGGAGGGCTATGAAATTTTTAGTCATATGACCATGATCCTTATGAAACTCGCAATATTTATCTCTATTTCTTTTGTCAGGGTCTAAACTCAGTTTCTTCGGCCACCTTACTTCCTCGTTATTCTTGATTTCTTCCAAGACATGATTAATACCCATTTTCAAAGGAGTATAGTTATCGAATTTCTTCAGGACTTCCCATGATGACTTATTATTTTTGGAATGCTTGTCACCGCCATTGCCCTTATGCTCTTTCTTCTTAGATTTGTCTACTTCCACCTTGGTTTCTTATCCATATTCTTCTTCGCAGCCATAGCCTCCTCGACATTCATGATTTTGGCCGCTTTTGCCATCAACTCTGACATAGTTATAGGTGGATCTTTGGCCAAAGTGTAATACAATTTGTTAGGCAACAACCCACTCATCAAGGCGGTGATCGCTGTCTTTTTTTCATAATCTATGACTTGCAGCTTCTCGTTATTGAAACGAGTTATGTAATCTCTAGTACTCTCACCAGATTTTTGTCTAACACTTAACAAGTGCGCTACCCGTTTTATTGGCTTTGCTCCAAAACAGAAATTACCGATGAATAACTCGGCCAATTGAAAGAAAGTTGAAATCTTACCCTGAGGAAGATTGTCGTACTATATCTGGGCAGATCCAGTAAGAGTTCTTGAGAATGCTCTGCATCTCATCTCGTCGGGGACAACATAGATGTCGGCAGCATCTTGATATTGCTCTATGTGCAGAACATGATCTGTCTTTCCATCATATTTGGGGGTTACCATAGGGGCTTTAAACTTTGACGGGTAGGAAAATCCACAATGGCCTGGACAAAAGGTGTCCCTTGACCAAAAGTTCGTTGTAGGGGATTCTTCGCCTTAGCCATTTCTCCCAATCTATCCTCCAACCGCTGAATGGAACCTTTCCACGCATCATTTCCTTCCTCGGGCTTATTAGTTCGAGCAATTGATTGTTCTGACGTGGCCTCCTGAGATCTATCTTGACGAGCAACCGGTCGTGATTGTACAGATCCCTCTCTTAGATCTGATGGTTGTCGAAAACTCCTCGACATGGTCTTAGGTGGACTTCTATTCCTCCTAGGGCCTAATCAGCTGAAAGGAGATACCCTGCTCAATCTTTCCAAGGCACTGGGTCTCTCTGGAGAGAGAGTGATACGTTGCTCAGTATCTGTAGCCCGTATTGACGAAGTTCGCCCAGGTTGATAAGAGAAATCATCAGATTCCTCATTACGATACGCATCTGTACGCCTGGATCGTGAAGAAAGTAAATAAGTTTGCCTCTGACCACTTCGTTGTCCCGAATGTGCAGGTGCACCGCCATGAAGGGTTTGTATGAGTTGCCGCATTGTTTCTTGCATTGTGGTTTGTGCTTGAGCCAGATTCGTCATAATTCCAGCCAGATCTGGAGGTGCAGAGGGATTTGGAAGATTTCCAGCATTTCCAGCATTTCGATTGCTAGATTCCGGATTATCTGCCATTGATGATGAATGATTTTTGGTGAAAAATGATAACAACAGTCGCTTCCCACAGACGGTGCCAATCTGTTGATGTAAAAAATTAGATTGCTTCTAATTATTTAATCACAGATAAATATAAATGAGACAAAGAATTTCAAAGTGGTTCGGCTATAAGGAAAAGCCTACGTCCACTGTTATTTTATTCCCAGGTGTTGTGGAGTTCTCGATATGTAATTCTATCAAGAAAATCTGGTCCCTTTGACTGAGGGTGATACAATGTATTTATATCCCTTAGGTTGTACATGTGAAAGGGTAAACAATTAATGCCCTTTAAGAGTATACATCTGTATGATAAGCATTCAATGAATAGTTGAACTGTTGATTATCTGGCAATCAATGCTGTGGCCGAGATGCAGCTCGGACCGCCTTAGTTGCTCGTCGTTCAGGAGTTCCTCGGAGTGTTGGAGTTCCTCGGAGTGAGTATGACTTGGTTGGGGAAATAAACTTCCTCGTTGATATTGTGCCACGTAGATCGACAAGTGTCTTCTTATTATTCGTTTATATCAGCATACTAATTTTGGTATCAACAATTACCCCAGGGCACTTAATTTTGACTATCTCGGCCATTCCGAACCCAATCACGCACTCAAAATCTCCATCTGAGTCGCTTATCTAAAATTCCTTTATTAAACCCAATACATTTCAATACATGTGTTTTCCAATTAAAATATTTTCCTTTGTCGCTTTACCCATCTGCGACATGTAATTAAAATAATCCCACTCACATTCTTAGTCTCGTAGGAAAATTTATCCATGTAAATATTAATCTGACACTTACAAACTAATATTTACTATTCAGTTTATATTTTGAATTTATTCAATTTCACTCATAAATTCCAAAATTACTATTCACCGTAATTCCTCAATTTACCAAATTACGCCCACCATTGTAATTTAAATATCTTTAAAAGTTAGGGGTATTACATACTCCCCCCTTACAAATGAATTTTGTCCCCGAAATTAGGACAATGTCGGTACTAAAACTTAGGATTTCTAAAATCACAAAGTAAAAAGTTTCCCCAAGTATGCTCATATATATATAGTCTCATCATCCCTATATATATACACTAATCCTGCACCCTTAGGTAAAGACCACTTGGCACAATGTAATGATTATTATTACTAAGTCTACTAATTTCACACAGTAGAAATATTCACAAGTCCTTATATATGTATATATATATATAGTCACATCATCCCTATACGTGTATATATACTAATCCTGCACTCTCGGGATAAGACCCATTAGTGCACCTATCAAAAGAATCTTGCATCCTTGGGTTAGCACCCATTAATGCACCTATCAATAATAATCCAGCACCCCCGGTTTATCACCCATTAGTGCACCTATCAAATGAATTCTGCATCCCCGGGTTAGCACCCATTAATGCACCTATCAATAGTAATCCATCACCCCGGGGTTATCACCCATTAGTGCACCTATCAAGAGAATCCCGTATCCCCAGGTTAGCACCCATTAATGCACCTATCAATAGTAATCTAGCACCCCCGAGTTATCAACCATTAATGCACCTATCAATAATCATCCTTGTACCCCCAGGTTATCACCCATTAGTATACCTAACAATAATATTCTTGTACCCCCAGGTTATCACCCATTAGTACACTTAACAATAATATTCTTGTACCCCCAGGTTATCACCCATTAGTACACTTAACAATAATATTCTTGTACCCCCGGGTTATCACCCATTAGTACACTTAACAATAAAGTTCATGCACCCCCGAGTTATCACTCATTAGTGCGCTTAACAATAAGATTCTTACACCCCCAGTTTATCACCCATTAGTGCTCTTAATAATAATATCATTGCACCTCCGGATCATCACCCATTAGTGCACTTTATAAAAAATTTCACCCCCCTGGTTATCACCCTTTAGTGTATAAAACAACATAAACTTGCACCCCCCGATTATCACCCATTAGTGCACTTAACAAAAATGTCAAATAATAGGCATACACACATCGTATTAAAATTTATAGGTATTCTCCCAACCTATTTGCATACTTACCATACGTATTTTATTCTCATTATTACGTATTGTATAAATATTCAGATTACTATCTCTCTCGTAATCTTCAAGGTGCATTCCCTATACCTAATAGTTAAAGTATTAATTCTCATATACTCTTCCTAAATTTGGTACTACATACACCCCTTCTTTCCTCAGAGTATGCTAACAATACAGCCATACGCAAGCCACTCGTCAACACTCATTCGAGTAAGATTTCGCTCTACTTTCTCACAATAATTTGGTATCCTTTTTATCAAGAGGTACCTTTTAAATGGCTTTCCACAGCCTTTCAACCCATCCCGGGTGTGCTAGCTCTTGTTGCACATATATGCTTGAATTATCGTCATTCTTACACGACATTCAATCCGTCATACCATTTTAACCTTGTCTATAGATACCCCTCGGGCATACATTCTACACATTCATTTTCACGTCCTTTATCTCGGACATCTTTGGAACTAACTAACTAGGGTCCCATACACCCTATCATTCGTGCATATTTGCACAACCATAATATAATCCGTGCATATCATATGTGCCCATAAAAACATGGGTATTCTCAATCACCCTACGAATCATAATGTAATTTTCCTCGACATCGTGTCACCCTTCAACCTGTGGTGAGAGGAAAATTTTCAGTGCTTTTTTAAGGCACTATAGGCTTCACATGCCTTATTTGCATAATATCTCTCAGTTCGACGTGGTCTCTCCACATGTAAAACGAGTAACAACTATAGTGTCAGCCCTTACCCTAACATCCAACACATCTCTCAACTCCCGCGTCTCTAAAGGAGTGATATAACAATGCGCTCTTTCTATCACTAAGTGCTCAGCACTAAACAAAATAACGAGCTCAATCTCTCCGCTCGGCTATAACCCAGTACACCCAAAATCATATCAATATAGTCCCTACACACCGGGATTAACTATAACGAGACCTCTATGCTCTCTAAAGTCCCCAACAAAATGTATTATAAGTGCGAGCTCAACCCTCTTTCAGGTGAGGAATCGCCAATTGGCATATCCTGCCCTGGAATAGCGAACAAGATAGCCTTGCACTAACGGCCCACTACCACTCTAACCATTACTAACCAGTCTATATCCAGGAGAATATCATACTCGTATAACACATCACTAAAACGAGTAGTTATAATATATTCCCCACTAAGTCCATAACCTCTCCCCTATGGATGAATTCAATGATAACCCCGCTACACAACGGTATAATATATACACATAATAATGTATCGATATAACCACTAAACTCGTCTCACATGTGAATTTAACATTAATCAAAATATCATGACTCGCTCGATCACACAAAATATTCCTCATTAGCCCGAGGATACAACTCATATTTCTACCTTGCCAATCTCCCTGACTGCTCAAACGTTTCTCGGACATAACACGCTTGTTCATATTGAACCCCAAAACTATATTAATCATTGCCCTTTACTCACTTTGGGCAAAATCAATACGTGTGGTCTCACTCTCCACATAAAAATATCTCTCGATAAAATCCCATATATTTGTGGCCACGCTGGACCCACATTGTTCCTTTAGCTTCGCTGACCCCAGGGAACACACTAATCTGATCCTCTCTGTGTAAGTCATACTCTACACACTAGAACATACACTGCGCAGAATAAAAGACATCAATAATATATAAAATACTGTAAACACTATGTCCATACATGATTCTCATTAAAATAGTAATAACTGATTTTTATTATAATAATAAATCCATAACTAAAATTCTTACATAAAGCATGGTTTTGTTTTACTTATATAACAGATTTATCCAGACAAGTTCTGTCTTTATGCACTCTTTAGCAGGAGGATCGCATAAAGCTCCGACAATTGAAGGCTAGGTTTGCTTAGTCTAGACGTGTACAAATCGAGTTAATAGAACAACTTGTTTATAAGAGTGAGCATACGGTTAGGATGGAGTCCCGTTTGTTGGCGTATATTGATGAGATGAGGCGCAATGAGCAGAGGTGAAGAGCGGGTTCATCTGGAGCTAGTCAGGAGGTTGTTGAGATAGGTGATGAGTTATCTCCATCTGGGATATAATTATTTTTTATGAGACTATATGTATTTATTTTTTAGACTTGTATCTGTACTTTGGATTTGGTATACTCGATGTAGATATGTATTTGATGTTTTTGGACATATATGTACTTGATGTAGTGTATGGTTTCTATTCGATTCGTGATGATTCATTTCCTACACTTTATCTCTTTCCATTTCATCGACGCATATGGTGTAATGTCATATCCGTCGTTTCATATTATATCCTGCTTTGGGGTTCTCTATATATTCTCATTCTTATTGGATACTTATTATCGATACTTTCTTTCTCCATCCTTTTGTCTTTTTAAAAAAAAATAGGGAGAGATTTATTGGACGTAAGGGGAGTTTTTATACGTCATTTTATTATTTCTTATTTCCCCATAATTCACAGGTATTTTCAGTTTTTTTTGTGTAGGTTTCCTCCTTCATAAATTTCAGATTAAGCTACACAACGGAACATTGACTTGCTGAGTAGTTGTAAGGATGTCCATGTCCATTATATTTAGTTTTTTTGGGAAGGGCAAAGGGGCCTAACAGTCCGACTCAGCATTTTTCACTTTGTCTTGTGTTTTATCTCGGAATAGTTAAAGGGGGAGATTTGTAAGGGCAATTTTCCAATTGAGTCTTATGAATTTATTGGCTTATTTCGTTGGTCAAACACGCAGGTGTGACACCCCGCCTAATTAAATACCGGGTGATCAGTCCATTATTAAAATTAAAATAGAATGCTCGATGGGTTCATTCTTAGCATCACTGTTGAAAATATTTAATATTATTAATCACCTAATAAATAATTAAGCTAAGTGTCAAAACATTTTCCCATTTAATTATACCCAATTAATCCATTAATAATTTTCCATTATTTAAGATATAAGCCATTCATATGCCACAAGAATAAAATAGATATTAGACATGAATCAAATACGAAATAAATCGAACTCGATAAAATCTTCCAGTTCCCAGTCTAAAACCAAAAAACCATAAAATCTGCAAGTGTAACTGAAATAAAGTACTAAAGTAAACTGAGTACAATCTCTAATAAAATAACTGAGGATGGGAGAAACATGCCCTAAGAGAAATGTCTAAAAAAGGAACAGAAAGAACTGATAGAGGCATCTAATGCAAGGACTTACAACTCCCACAAACGTTGCAGCTCACTAAATGATCCACGCGTCTAAGTCTGGTAACCCCGTGGCTGGGCACCTGATAAATAATATATATATATATATATATATATATATATATATATATATATATATATATATATATATAGAAAAGAGAGAAGAATAGAAAGAAACGGGTCAGAGCCCGAGTTGTAAAAATATTTATTTTAGCAAGTATTTAAAACTGCAATAAGGCAATTATTATGTGCATGTTAGTTTCAAAACCTCACATGAGATTCTCACCTCTCTACTATTTTGCATGCTTAACATAAGTCTATCCTAACCTAGTTATCCATAATGTTCACAACTAGATCATAGACTTATACTTATAAATATATCTCAAAGGAGTAACCCGTATCGCCCATACAATACGCTATTAAGATCATTTATTTCAATTAACCGTATATTACATTCACTGTTTTGTTAGTATTTCTTTTACCTACTGAAATTACTTTTCTTACCAACCTTTATAAGTTTGCTAATTTAACACATTAGAATCATTCACAAGTATATATATATATATATATATATACACACACACACACATATACATAGTCACGTCATTCCTATACATATATATACAAATATTGCGCCCCTTGGTTAGGACCACTTGGAGAAATGCATACTCTGTTATCGTGTCCCGATGCATCGCTCACTGCGTAAAGGACAATTGACTCGCCATATCTCACGAACCATAAATATCATAGCACAATATTAGAGGCGAGCAAACTCACCAGCCAAATGGGTCATGCATATATCTATGCTCCCATTTAGCTGTTTAAACTATCCTACGTCTCAGATAACACGTATCCAAGTTTATATGATCTGGGTATGAATCAAATATCCCCCCATTGGGTCACCCAGGATACGACTGTACACTGCACGAAAACCTCCTCCTGATAGCAAGTAACGTAGGTATGCGATACACATAATAATACTAATAATATAATAATAGGCGTTCCCACGTCTTATTAAAGTCCGGGTATTCACCCAACCCATACATACCTTTCTACACGTAGTGTACTTCCCATTATTACTTATAATATAATTAATTCGATTGTTCACTCTCTCGAAATTCTCCTATCCAATTATTAAAACATTATCGCAGGAATACTTCCAAATAATTCTGCACTGGACTACAATTCCTCCACTGGCAGTTCTCCCTCGCTCAAAATAATCGCGTAACTGAAGTTGGACTACCTTAGGAATTTTCCAGATTTGGAACTGTCGTTCGAACTACATCGCACGAGACCTTGTCTCGTTCAAACCAGGATGAATCTCGTTCGAACAAGATTGAGCCTTTCTCTAGTTTGGCCAGACCTGTTACGTTTTCCTGTTACTGCTTCGTTAACCTCAGAATTTCAATCCTAAAACCTCTAAATTTATCAACCCAAACACCAAAACAACAATCCTAATTGATGTTTTAACATGTATAAATGAGTTCGCCTAACTTAGAAGCATTAAATTGTCATAATTCATCTATAAAATCTAAAATCCCCAATTTAACAAATTAGAACCCTAGTTCTTAAATCTCCAACACAAGAACATGTAATTTACGGATTAGTTCATCATTTAAGTATAAAACATCATGGTTTTTCCTCTACATAAAGGGTTAAATCATTCTATCCTCAATTTCATACCAGATTATGAATTTAACTTCCTTAATTTCCCCAAATTATGTATAAACATGGTTTCTACAATCCTACACTAACATGAACATAAATGGTGCTAAAAGAAAGCAAGTAATAAACACTTGTTTAAATTTTGAAGGTCTGATCCATTAGTGATGTTGGTATAGGTGCGTTCCTCGTCTCCCGATCTACGCTTTGGTGAGATTTGTGGTGTGTGTTCTTGAGTTATGCACTAAGAACTCCTATGGCTCCTTCTTTCTTCCTCTGTGCCTCTCTCTTTTCTCTCTTGTAGGTTTAGAACTGATAACTCCCCTCTAACCCACGTACATCCATATTTAATTTCCTAATTTTTGTCCATATTATTTCTCCAAAAATTCGAAGGACAAAAATACCCCTACGGGGTGCCGCCTAAAAATATCTCGGAGTCCAAATAAAATACTTGGGTAGAGTTTCCTGATTATCTCGACTCTTTCGGATTCAATGGCCTGCTCAAAATTACCATACGAGTTACTTAAAAATAATTTACTTCTTTAATCTATTAAATTAGTCCCAACACGACTCACACGCGCGTCCTGACTTAAAAATACCAAACTCGTCATATTTCACAATCCGATAATTTATAAAATTTATAATTCCATATTACATATCCACGCAGTAATATTCAATAATTTGCATTAATAAGTATTAACCCTTGGCACGCTAGTTAATAATTATTCTTATCCGAATTAATTAATAAATAATTTCTCGCCATTTAATTTAATTAATCCAACAACAATAATAATTAATCTCTTAATTATTTAATATCATAAAAATACGGGGTGTTACTTACTTCCCCCCTTACAACGGAATTTTGTCCCGAAATTCGGAATAAGTATCCCAGGTACAAACAACGCAGTATATATATTGCGCATCATATCGTTGTGCTCCCAAGTAAAATAATCCGTACCACCCAAATAGTACGCTATTGAACACCCTTAATAATGAACACCCCATGTATGTTCTTTTTAACTCCAGGTTACCCTGTCACGAAGGTTCTTGCCCAAGTCTTACCGTTTAAGTTTCACTACTTAAAATTAATTTTAGATATTCACTATCTAGACTTCCACTATTAGCACCTTGGTAGATTAATCATTCTTTAGATACACTTGATCTCATCTCGCAACGATCTCACACAAGTAGGTTATTTAAGCTGTATATATTCTGTACACATCATATACTATAAGTATTAACTCATCTCCGATCTTCGCAATAGTACCTGGTACCCCACCTTTAACTAACAAGCATGAGAACAACAAAGCTTATTATGCCATACCTCAACTTGCACCATGCCCAAAAGTGAACTTATAGGAGTTATTGTACACAAACTCCACTAGTGGAAGGGATCGCTATCGTCCTCCCCTGTGATTCAAGGGTACACATATAATTTATTCTCCAATATTTGACTAGTCAGCTTGTTCTTCCCATTCGTCTACGGAACCCATAAAACTTTACTATCTCGATTATAAAGATCTGCGCATACTATCCTGTAGTATGATTAGTCTTAACCGGCATAACGTGAGCTACTTAGGTCAATCTATCCATTATCACCCATGTAGGATCATAACCCCCTTCACGATAAAATCCTTGGGAGTACTCTCACATTACTACTTCAGAATCCCTAACTGTTGAAGAAACCCCTACTAGTTTCAGGTGGTCTACCCTTTTTCAACGGACAGGTGACCAATTGCAAAACGAATTTTGCAATATTTCTCATCATTAAATCCATTCACTACGGTCATTTATAATATGATACATCTTATATTGTGTCAAATGTACCTCTAACCGCGATCCATCTGACTTTATCTCACTGCGTGTCATAGGTCCTTCCCCCGCTCTAATAATCAGTTTCTCATGAAACGGAAGCCTCTAACAAATCTTATGGAATAAACTTTGACTCCCCAGTTAAATGTTATCGAATTCACATGACAATCATAATCTACTGCCTAATACAATACCATTCTCGTGAGCATACAATCAAGTCCTGATATCTTCACTTCTATATTTATTTACCTTATCCCATACGTTCCGAACGGAAATAAAACCAAGATTCAATTACCTAGGGTGCCCATACACCCTATTGCCTTGCGCATTATTGTATCAATGAAATATATATTTTCACAACATAGTGGAGTTATCAACTCTCAATTATACTCATATATGTACAATTACTAAGGTAAGAATCCCATGTACTATCATCCAAACTTCTCCCTAACTCCCGAAGTTCGTTAGTTTCATGCGTGGGATGTCTCGTAAAGCGAAATTCAAACAAGGAACCCCCCGATACACTAATACCTAACATTGTCGGTCGTCGAGGTTCGTAAGGTCCTCAGTCCATGATATGTACCTTCCTACAGTCTCCGTATGTTGACATATTAATATACGCATGCCCTTAAAAATAACATGAAACATAGCGCTCTCACTATCCCAAGTTTTTGGCATTGTATATATGACTAGCTATATCTCGTTGCTTGATAAAGAACACAATGTATCCTGAGTCACATAAGTAATTAAATCCATACGCACCGGGATCACATCCAACGAGGCAACAATCTTACTGAAGTCTATGATATCATGAAGTTTTCATATATATATATATATATATATATATATATATTCGGGTGACGCCTTACCAAATTAATATTACTCCCCCGGAGTACCTAGCACGATAGTCTATCACTTAATCTACTATTTTCAAACATTTGGTAATTATCACTACACATTACCATAATAAGCTCTACTTTACTAACTCAATGAAGTAGTCAAAATTATGACAATAAAATATGCCTTTAGTGCCCACCCGACTTACTCACGAGTGACATGTAAAAAGTCCTGTTACCCATGATCAATGCATTTATAACCGAACTCTCCAAAACTAAGCTACCCACTAAACTCGACTCGCATGCGAATTTTATTTTTATTTTAATCGTTCATATATAAGTTGTGACACACTCCTGCCACGTAATTAAATCCTTTACTCACAAGGATGAAATAAATCTTTGTCAATCTCTCCTAATCGTATGGTCCTTTCATGCACTTCTTTCGGCCAAAACAACCCATAATCACTTGCACTCACTATACGTCTGGGATTTCATCCAATAGTTGCTCCCTCCTCATTGTGGGCATATTATCCTATTCTGCGGCTTACACACCCATCACTGAAACGTTGGCCTAACGTCTCTAGGCCTCACTTATGGCTTTTTTGGCCACCCTATTTCTTCATGGGCCCAATGACCCTGAGGATTAATATGTTACTGTTACTAAGGACTCCACTGGTCCTACCTAAACTTATCACTCTCAGGCTATAACTTCTTGGGCTCAATCCTCTTGACCCAATTCCTTCTCTGAAAATCTCACTCCTCCAATTGTTATGCTTAACCTACATGGTTTACCATTCTAAAATCTTATCTGTTTCACTTCTCAACGTAAAAACATTCAACACTGGTAGTCCACCTCTCTACACATAGGTAAACTTCTCAAGCCATTTCCCATCACTGGTCCCACTGACCATTTTGGAATGTCCTTCCCTTGGACTGGCAGTCTTAGCTCCATTTGGAGCCATATGACAGGGTGCACGATAATCGATCGAGTGCTCGACATCAAATCTATAATTAAATCTATCTCTTGGCTAGGCGATAGTCCCGGTATATCCTGGAACATGTCGAAAAACTTGTGAACTACAGGAATTTAATCAATAGGAATCACTATCTCCTTAGAGATCTCATCCTCTATATAATATAAATGGGTGGACGATCCACCCTCAGGACGAGGCATCGCCACTAGAAATATCTCCTGGCTCGAAATGGAAAAAATAATGGTCATACTGAAACAGTCTATCATGGCTCTATAAGCAACAAGCCAATCCATGCCAATAATGGCGTCATGCTCGTGCATATCTGCAGGAAAAATGAAACTCCCAATCTCTATACCTACTCCCCGGCATATAAAGAAAATCAACGACCCATTATCCAACAGTGAGTCTACACATATAATCGTATTGCTGGTCGTGTCTAACAATCCTGTGTCCCATGCAAATCTAGTGACTATGAACGAGTGTGAGGCCCCAGTATTAAGCAAAATATAACCTAAAAATTCCCAGAAATAGGGAATATACCTTCGATAGCGGGTGGTGGCTGCTGAACGGCTACCTGCTGGACGTTGTACACATGCCCATACTATATCTGCCCCTAATGCTGGGGTATTTTGTCCTCAACTGGACAATCCTGCCTCCTATGACCCATCCTGCCATAATTGAAGCATCTACCAGCAAATTGGTTCATAATACGACTCTATTGATTTTGGCCCTATTGCTCAGTTCCACCTCTTCCTTGGCCCTATTGGCCCTTCTGAGCATCTTGATAAAAGATAATATTAGGTTGAGGGCAGTCCCTCCACTTGTGACCCTTTTGTTCACAATTATAGTAGAGTCCTGAAAGTCTTTGCTTCCTTTGGCCTTGTTGTACTTGTTGGTCGGGTCAGGGTTTCTCTCCAGCCTGATCCGGACAAGTTTGATATTTATGGTCATCTCTTACACATTTGAAGCACCTTTTTATGACATCATTCTGTCCATGTCTATGTTAGCCCTGACGCTTTTGGCTCCTCCTGAAAATTCTATTACCTTCATGGTCTTTACGACCCCGAGGAACTTATTGCTGCGGTATTGGTGCCTTCCCACAATTGTTAACCTTAGTCATGTCAGATTGATTATCTTCTCTTATTCTTTTGCCTCTTATAAGCTGCATACTGCGATCTTGGTACTGTAATACTGCAGTGGTAACTGCCTGTGCCATAATACCTGCTATTTCGATAATTGATACTCTCTTCGGGGGTACCTTAGGTATCAGCTGACCTTGCTCATTGACTCCCCCAGCAGTCTTAGATTGTTCTTCTTGACGTGCCATCTGAAAGTTGAAATGGACTTAATAAGTTCAACATCCATACAAATAAATCGCAGAAGTATGAATTTCCAATGCGTAAGGATGAATACAACATTCCTAATATTAGGAAACTAAATTAAAGGACACTAAGCAGAAAGCATAATAAGCCATGTAGATCCTAAGGACACTAGAACCTGATCCTCTGATACCACCTGTGACACCCCGCCTAATTAAATACCGAGTGATCAGTCCCTTATTAAAATTAAAACAAAATGTTCGGTGGGTTCATTCTTAATATCACTGTCGAAAACATTTAATATTATTAATCACCTAATAATTAATTAAGCTAAGTGTCAAAACATTTTCCCATTTAATTATACCCAATTAATCCATTAATAAATTTCCATTCTTTAAGATATAAACCATTCACATTCCACAAGAATAAAATAAATACTAGACATGAATCAAATACTGAAATAAATCAGACTGGATAAAACCTTCCAGTTCCAAGTCTAAAACCAACAAACCATAAAATTCGCAAGTGTAACTGAAATAAACTACTAAAGTAAATTGAGTAAAATCTCTAATAAAACGACTAAGGATGGGTGAAACATGCCCTAAGAGAAATGTCTGAAAAAGGAACATAAAGAACTGATAGAGGCATCTAATGCAAGGACTTGCAACTCCCATAACCGCTGCAGCTTGCTAAATGATCCATGCGTCTAAGTCTGGTAACCCCGTGGTTGGGCACCTGATAAATAATATATATATATATATATATATATATATATATATATATATATATATATATATATATATAGAGAGAGAGAGAGAGAGAGAGAAAAGAGAGAAGAATAACAAGTAACGGGTCAGATCCCGAGTTGTAAAAATATTTATTTTAGCAAGTATTTAAAACTGTAATAATGCAATTATTATGTGCATGTTAGTTTCGAACCCTCACATGAGATTCTCACCTCTCCACTATTGTGCACGCCTAACGTACGTCTATCCTAACCTAGTTATTCATAATGTTCCCAACTAGATCATAGACTTATACTTCTAAATATATCTCAAAGGAGTAACCCGTATCGCCCATACAATACGCTATTAAGATCATTTATTTCAATTAACCGTATATTACATTCACTGTTTTGATAGTAATTCCTTTACCTACTGAAAATACTTTGCTTACCAACCTTTATAAGTTTGTTAATTTCACACATTAGAATCATTCACAAGTGTATATATATATATATATATACACACACACATATAGTCACATCATCCCTATATATATATATACAAATCTTGCGCCCCTCGGTTAGGACCACTTGGTGCAATGCATACTCTGCTATCGTGTCCCGATGCATCGCTTACTACGTAAAGGACAATTGGATCGGCATCTCTCATGAGACATAAATCTCATAGCACAAATATTGGAGGCGAGCATACTCACCATCCAAATGGGTCACGCACATACCTATGCTGCCATTCAGCCATCGAAACTATCCTACGTCTAAGATAGCACGTATCCAAGTTCATATGCTCTGGGTATAAATCAAATATCCCCCCATTGGGTCACCCAGGATACGACTGTACACTACGCGAAAATCTCCTCCCGATAGCAAGTAGCGTAGGTATGCGATACACACAATAATACTAATAATATAATAATAGGCGTTCCCACGTCCTATTAAAGTCTGTGTATTCACCCATCCCATACATACCTTTATATATGTAGTGTACTTACCATTATTACTTATAATGCAATTAATTCGATTATCCACTCTCTCAAAATTTCCAAAGTTAATTGTCCTATCCAATTATTAAAATATTATCCTTGGAACACTTCCAAATAATTCTGCACTGGACTATAATTCCTCCATCGGCAGTTCTCCCTCACTCAAAATAATCGTGTAACTGAAGTTGGATTACACTCGGAATTTTTCAAATTTGGAATTGTCGTTCGAACCAAACCTGATGTCGTTCGAACAACATCGCCCGAAACCCTATCTCGTTCGAAATAGACTCAATGTCGTTCGAACGAGATTGAGCGTTTCTCTGGTTTGGCCAGACCTGTTATGTTTTCCTATTACTGCTTCGTCTACCTCATAATTTTAGTCCTAAAACCTCTAAATTTATTAACCCAAACACCAAAACATCAATCCTAATTGATGTTCTAACATGTATAAATGATTTCCCCCAACTTAGAAGGATTAAATCATCATAATTCATCTATAAAATCAAAAATCCCCAATTTAACAAATTTGAACCCTAGTTCTTAAATCTCCAACCCAAGAACATGTAATTTACGGATTAGTTCATCATTTAAGCATAAAACATCATGATTTTTCCTCTACTTAAATGGTTAAATCATTCTATCCTCAATTTCATACCAGATTACGAATTTAACTTCCTTGATTTCCCAAAATTATGTATAAACATGGTTTCTACAATCCTACACTATAAAATGAACATAAATGGTGCTAAAAGAAAGCAAGTAATAAACACTTGCCTAAATTTCGAAGGTCTGATCCGCTAGTGATGTTGGTATAGGTGCGTTTCTTATCTCCGATCTACGCTTTGATGAGATTTTTGGTGTGTGTTCTTGAGTTATGCACTACAAACTCATATAGCTCCTTCTTCCTTCTTCCTTCTTCCTTCCTCCGTGCCTCTCTCTTTTCTCTCTCATAGGTTTATAACTGATAACTCCCCTCTAATTAACGTACATCCATATTTAATTTCCTAATTTTCATCAATAATATTTCTCCACAAATTTGAAGGACAAAAATACCCCTACGGGGTGCTGATTAGGCTTAAAAAATCTCGGAGTCCAAATAAAATACCCGGGTAGAGTTTTCTAACTATATCGACTCTTACGGACTCAATGGCGTGCTTGAAATTTCCATACGAGTTACTTAAAAATAATTTACTTCTTTAATTCATTAAATTAGTCCCGGCACGACCCACAAACGCGTCCTGACTTAAAAATACCAAACTTGTCATATTTCACAATCCGAGAATTTATAAAATTTTATAATTCCATATGACATATCCACATAGTAATATTCAATAAGTTTCATCAATAAGTATTAACCCTTGGCACGCTAGTTGATAATTATTTTAATTCAGATTAATTAATAAATAATTTCTCACTATTTAATTTAATTAATACAACAACAAGAATTAATCTCCTAATTATTTAATATTATAAAAATACGGGGTGTTACAATAGGTTATAGGAATGTCAAATAATTGTTACTTAAGCCTATAAATAGAGAAACGCAAGCTGCTATACCAGATTCGACATGTTTGAACACACTTCACAATTCTTGAGTTCCAAAGGTATATGACGTTTTACGATCAAAATTATCTTTATTGTAATTGTATATTTTTCTGAGGCTATTTTCACTCGAAAAAGGTTTAAAATAAACATTTTATTTTTTATGTCATTCTGACAAGAATACTGTCTCGGCCTAATGAGATAAATGATGATAGATTTTATTATAAGATAAATGAAAATGAGATTGCCAACGCTGCTAAAGCAACTAGACTCATATTAGAAAGACTAAATTAAATTTTTACATCCATAGAAGCTACCCAAGACTATAACAGTAGCTTTGTTAAAGATTTACATTTAGATTTAGAAGCTAAGATAGAAGGATTAACCACCTTCTACACAAACTTTGTTAAATTCCTACAAAATTTAGCAAATTATCTTAACAACATAGAAGGCCATAACCAATCTAGAATGGATGGTATTATTAATGAACTTAGACTAAACATGGCCCAAGAAAAGTTACAAATCTTGTCCGATCAAGCTTCAAATGAGATGCTATTCTCGTTCGAGCACACTTTGAAGTGGATCTGTTTAGTAGGTCACATCTCCTTAGAAGCTCGTTAGGAGGTTGTTTGAATGAAATTTCATTTTCGTTTGAACGAATTTTGCACTCGTTCGAATGAGGTGTGTAAAGTGGTTTGAATGACATTTGTTTCGTTTGAACGAACGACTCAAAATTTTTAAAAACTTTTTTGACATGTTCAAAATGGCCGTTCTCTTAAAAATTAGGTTTCCTATCCATTACAGAATAAAATTTTTCAAGCCTCCATCATGTAACCATTTTCAAAATCTAAATATCCAAATATAACATCAATTTTCTTGATTAAAATTTAAGATCAAACCCCTGAACTTTACCATATATTCTTCTGTGTGGTGGATTCCACACAAGTGGGTGACGGTTGAAGCTATCATACAAGTTCGAGGCATTGAGTTTCTATGAAGTTGACGCTTGACTATGCAGTGCTGTAGAGGAAGGTATAGGACATTTATCCGCATGGTCTTGAGGAGTCAAGTTTTGTAAGTCATTTGTGTCTTTTGTAAAAAAACTATTTATAGGGAATTTTGTTTAGGCCTAGCAGTCTGAGGTTTTTCCTAGTTGGGTTTTCCTCGTACATCACCATCTCGTGTGTGATTGTGCTTTTTATTTAATCCCTGACTTATCCTACATGTCAAACTAGTAACAAGGTTAATCAAGATTAAAACTGGTAATAATTTGACTTTCATTAATAGGAATGCTTTGACTGTTTGTTTCACCTTTTGAGTTACATTAGATTTAGTATACCATAAATAGAAAATTAGTCTTGTAACTCAATATGCTCTTAATCACTGGTCTTGGATCTAAGTATTAAGCCTCACCTTAGAGATACACTCCCTCCTTAAATTTCCCATTTACCTATGAGTATATTTTACTTATTGTATCATTGTAACCCCTTTTCCTTTCTTTAGTTTTTATCCTCTTTTAAACCTTTTTCCTTTATTTCCTTTTACCGATCAAGGGGGCTAAATCCCAGGGATGAGACTAGTCCAACACATTTTATTTCCAAGTTTTACACTTTATCAAAAGTCTATTTTCATTTACCTCAAACTCGGTATTTTATCTTTTAAAAATAACTTTATTTACCATTTCTTATGAAACTTAATCATTCGAGTTCAAATACCCGTTTCATATACTTTTATGTGCTTTTCACTATTCACGCACACTTGTAAACTTGAATTTTATATTCTTTGTCAAAAATACTTCCTTTCATCCCCACTTTATAACAACATGAGTTTTAATCACATAATATTTAATTGTTTAACTGGAGTCCTTTTAGTCTAGAGAATTTATTCATAAGTCCAACTTTCACATAAAATGACACTTTTATACTAAAACATTACTTTTGACATTTCAAGACTTATATTTCAAACTTGTTAACTTTGTACTTTCTATCTTGTTTCTTATAATTTTATGTGTTCATATTACACAATTTTATACTTTTACCCCAAACACTTTACTAGTTTCACTTATAGTCCGTTATTTCATGTTCCTTAAGGACTTATTCATATAAATTGTATAATTTCATGTGATTAACATTTTGAAACTATAGAGTTTATAATTTCATTTTCAAAAGACCATTTTAATACACTTCCAATATATTTAATCCATTTATCCCAAGTGCACCAGTCTATGTTCATGAAAGTGAGATTTTATGCGAGTAAAACCCAAAAAATGCAACCTAATATATCTTCACAAGTTCAATATAACATTTTATCATGAGATCAACAAGTTCAAAATGATTTATGAAAGAAATAGTTAGTTTAACATCCTAAAATTTGTACTTCTTTCAAGCTTTATTTTTCATCCATTTTATCACATATTTTTTAACATAATATTATATGTAGCGATAATAGGCATAAATATATATATATATATATACCTAGAATGCTTTGATTAAAACTTGTAAATTGTGTAGATCCCCTAGCTATTATGAAGATAAATAACTTTACAGAAGATGATGAACAAGCTCCCAAGAAGCTCCAAACTTTCTGAAAATATTTTTTTTTTCAAAACACACACTTATACACCCAAAACACCATTTTACAACACTTGGAAACACTTGAAAAATGAAAGATAGGAATGTATTATAGTATATGTTAACTATGGAGAGGATAATAAAGTTTTTTATGAGTATAAATGGTGGAGAGAACACGCAAATTCGGATTTGTATTTAAGTAGAATTCTACTCTTTATTAATGGAAAAGATAGGGTAGGTAACCTGCTCTTTAAGACCCTATATCCCACCCTAGATGTCCCCAAACCTTAGAAGAGTCCCAGACATGATGGGATAGTCAAGTTATGATAGAAATGTGGTCTAACAATATGGAAAAAATACATATCAACACCCACAATCAACACAATCTCCACCGGCTATTAAAATAACACACTAAGACTGCTGGTGCAGTTCGAATCGATTAGGCCCCAAATCCGAATCGATTCAGAATTGCTACAGATCGAATCGATTTGACGTTAAATTTGAATCGATTCGAAATTATAGTTCCCAAATATTTTTTTAATTTCCTTCTTTGCCCTTCATCTTACAACCTCATGACAATTAAATAAAACCTAATTAAATTAATCCCATTCATTCCTTTATTAATCCAATGGCCAAATGATTTACGAATAAAGTGAGTCTAAAAATGTAAGAACACACCCACACCCTAAATAGGCATTTAGTCCTTCCAAAGTTCTGAAAATTTCCAGAAACCCTAGACTTTTTAAATTACCAAAATAAGAATAAAGAATTATGTAAATACACAACTTTAACCCAAATTTTGATTAAATAACTTATATTTTATAGAAATATCATGGAACAATACCCTAACTTTGAAACATTTCACATAAACCCCTAAATTTTTTTAAAAATAACTTATAAGCCCTAAACTCTAAATAAAATCCACCCGAGGACCCAAACCAAAACCCTAACTTATTTCCACTTACCTCCCTGCTGATATAGGATCACCTGGACTCTTAACATGGCATGTACCGCATGGAGTACCCATGGTACCCATTTACCTTGGTTGAAACTGGCACAAAATTAGGTTAAAAATCATCTCTAATTCCAACAATGAAACCTCCCCCATCAACAATACAAAAGACACCCTTTACTTTTGAGAAAACTCACTTCAGCTGAACAAAATTTCAAAGTAAAGTTTGAGTTTTTATGCATGTCTCTTATTTTGTGTGTGAATATTGATTTCTTTCATTTGGTTATGTTTTTTCACTTATATAGAGTAAATTTATATAATTATATATGGGTGTTAACGTTTGAATGCCATGATAAGCTTAAACACAAAAAACTCCTTCAAAGATTAAGCTTCAATGGTGGATTCTGCTTCCTTGACTTTGAACTAGTTTCAAAGTGAGGAAACTTAAGTTTTGGTCCTCAGGAAATGCAATGTGTAATTGAACCAAAACCAATCTTTAATTACCCAAATCGAAGTTTGAATTTTTTGAGCCTGAAAGTTTCAGAACATGAATTAATGAGTTATACTCAACTAAAATCCTTCAAACTAAGCCCGTTTCAATGCATTTTCAACATAAAATCCAACCATTACTATACTGGAATAAGAATTATAGATTTCAATATCTTTGTTGATACCAAATTTAGTCTGCTGACATGGCTCAATTGAGTGAAGACACGTGGCAATCTGCGTGGCAACAACAAACACTTCCGAACAACACCTTGACTCCGAGGAACCATACTGCAACGAGGAACTCTGCTTCCCCGATCAACTCAGACGCTCCGATCAATAAGAACTTTACGAGGAACTTTTGAGTACCGAGGAACTTAGGCGGTCCGAGCAGCTTAGGCGATCCGAGCTGCACCTCGAACAAAGCATTAATAGAAGGATAACCAACAGATTGACTGCGCATTAAATGCTTATTATTATCATACAGATGTATACGCTTAAGGAGCATTGAATGTATTTCCCTTTCACATTACAGCCTTAGGGCTATAAATAAATTGTATTATCCTCATTATAGAGGGACCGGAATTTCTTGAGAAAACTTGTAATCGAGAATTCCCAAACAGTCAGCAATAACAGAAACAGTGGACGTAGGTCATTCTTATAAGGCTGAACCACTTTAAAATTTCTTTGTCTCATTTTATTTTATCTGTGAATAAATAATTAGATATAATCTAATTTTTTACATCAACAGATTGGCGTCGTCTGTGGGAAGCGACTGGTAATATCGTTTTTCATCAAAAACAATTCTTCACAAATGGCTGATATTCCAGAACCCAGCAATCGAAATGATGGAAGCCCTCCAAATCCATCTGCTCCGCCCAATATTCCAGAACTGGCTGGAATTATGACAAATCTGGCCCAGGGCCAGATAGTCATGCAAGAAACTATGCGACAACTCATACAAACCCTCCATGGCGGTGCACCAACCCATTCAGGACCGCGAAGTATTCAAAAAAATACCTGTTTACCTTCTTCGCGTACTAGGCGTACCGATTCATATCATACTGAGGAGTCTGAAGATTTTTCTTATCAACCTGGACGAACTTCGTCGGTACGAGCCACATATACTGAATAACGTATCACTATCTCTCCAGAAAGGACTAGTGCTCTAGAAAGATTAAGCAGAGTATCTCCTTTTGATCGATTAGGTCCTAGGAGGAGCAAAAGTCCTCCTAGAAACGCATCGAGGAGTTTTTGACGACCATCAGACTTAAGGGAAGGATCTGCCTAGTCGCGACCAACAACTCGTCAAGATAGATCCCAGGAATCCACATCAACGCGATCAGTTGCTCGAACCAACAGGCCCGAGGAAGGAAACGATGCGTGGAAAGGCTCTATTCAGAGGCTGGAGGATATATTAGGGGAAATGGATAAATCCAAGAACAATCTACAACAAACTTTTATTCAAGGAACACCTTTTGTCCAGGCCATTGTAGATTTTCCAACACCATCAAAGTTCAAACCACCTGTTGTGACCCCCAAATATGATGGAAAGACCGACCCTATCCTTCATATAGAATAATACCAAGCTGCAACCGACATCTATGCTGTTCCAGATGAGATGAGATGTAGAGCATTCTCGAGAACTCTTACCGGATCTGCTCAAATATGGTATAATAATCTTCCTCGGGGTAAGATCTCAACTTTCTTTCAACTGGCCGAGTTATTCATTGGGAATTTCTGTTTTGGGGCGAAGCCAGTTAAACGAGTAGCGCATTTATTAAGTGTTAGAAAAAAAGCTGGTTAAAGTACCAGAGATTATATAACTCGTTTTAATAACGAGAAACTCGAAGTCATTGATTATGAGGAAAAGGCAGCGATTACCGCCTTGATGAGTGGACTACTGCCCAACAATTTATACTACACTTTGGCCAAAGATCCACCTAGAACCATGTCAGATCTGATGGGAAAAGCGGCCAAGATTATGAATGCTGAGGAGGCTATGGATGCGAAGAAGAATATGGATGCTAAAGAAATCAATGTGGAAGGTGATAAAGCTAAGAAGAAAGAGCATAAGAACAATGGTAGTGAAAAACACTCAAGAACAAGGTCGTCATGGGAAGTATTGAAGAAATTTGATAATTACACTCCTTTGAAGAAAGACATCAACCATGTTCTAGAAGAAATAAGAAACAACGAGGAATTAAACTGTCCAGAGAAAATGAATGCAGACCCTGACAGGAGAATAAGGCCTGACAGGAGAATAAGGCAAAACATTGTGAGTTTCACAAAGATCATGGCCATATGACCAAAAACTGCATAACTCTTCGGAATGAGATTGATACACTCATCAGACGAGGAAAACTGGCAAAGTATGTTGATCGAAGGAATGAAAGAAGAAATAATGACCGAACAAGAGAGAGGTCTAGATCTCCTCGTCGAGCAGAGGAGAACAAGAAAAGAGACCATGAAGTTGATCCAGAATATGACCCCGATCTTCCCAAGAGACCAAGGCAGCCAGAACGTGAGGTATTTTCGATACGCTTTGGGACATTTGATTGTAATGTTATTACAGGTGGGGATGCAGGAGGAGGAAACCTTACTGCAGAGAGAAAAGCTTACCTCTGTGAGGCTCAAGCTTGCTCATACATTCAACGAATAAATCTAGCTGAGGAGGATCGCCCGAGAAAGGTAAACAAAGAGAAATTGGTCATTGGTTTCTCAAAGAACGACCTCGCAGGTGTTCTATATCCTCATGATGACCCATTGGTGATCAAAATGAGGATGAAGGAAGTGATGATTTTAAGAGTACTGGTAGATAATGGTAGCTCGGCAGACATCATGTTCTACTCGTGCTTCAACAGTTTAAATCTAAAACTATCTCAACTGGAGCCTTATCATAGACCCCTCCTCGGTTTTGCTGGCGAGAAAGTATTTCCACTTGGGATGATCAAATTGGATATATTCATTGGTACGTGGCCTTCTTGTCGAATAGAAAGAATACACTTCTTCATGATGGATAAGAATGTTCAATCAGCATACAATATCATCATGGGAAGAGTAGGATTGAAGAAGTTCGAAGTTGTACCATCTACGGTACATCAATGCCTGAAATTTCCAATAAATTTTAGAGTAGGAGTTGTGAAAGGTGATCAGAAAGTAGCTCGGGAATGATATTATTCATCCGCCGAGCAAGAGGAAATGGAGGAATCAAGGAAAAAGACCACCACCTATCAAGTGGATGTAGGTGCAGAAATTGAAACATTGGATCCTAGAGATGAGTTGCAACTCGTGAAGGGTTAAGCGGTGGAAGCTACTGAAAACATCATTCTGGACGACGAGCACCCTGAACGAACTAATCAAGTAGGTTCGTCGTTGGAAGCCTCACTAAAGCAGAAATTGATAACTTTCTTAAGAAGTAGAAAGCAAACTTTTGCGTGGAGTCACGAGGATATGCCCGGGATAGACCCAAATTTCTTATGTCACGAGCTCAATGTGAATAAGGAGATCAAGCCTGTGAAGCAGAGAAGAAGAGTATTCAATCCCGAGAAGAATCAAGCTATACAGGAGGAAGTCGAGAAGCTCCAGAAAGCTTGCTTTATTGAAGATGTTAAATATCCAGACTGGTTAGCAAATGTGGTGATGGTGAAAAAGAAGAACAACAAATGGAGGATGTGTGTAGACTTCACCGACCTCAACAAAGCATTCCCAAAGGATCACTTTCCGTTGCCCCGAATTGATCAACTAGTGGATGCTACCTCGGGACACGAGCTGCTGAGCTTCATGGATTCTTATTCTGGTTACAATCAGATTAAAATGAAACCTGAAGACAGGAAGAGTACTTCTTTCATTACCCCTAGGGGAACTTATTGTTATAATGTTATGCCTTTTGGTTTGAAAAATGCAGGTGCAACATATCAGCGGCTGATGAACAAAGTGTTTGCAGAACAAATCAGTTGCAATATGGAAGTCTATGTTGACGATATGCTGACAAAGAGTAAGAAAGTTACTGATCATCTAGTTGACTTAGGCCAGACCTTTAATCAACTAGATAAATATCAAATGAAGTTGAACCCGACGAAGTGCATATTTGGAGTACGAGAAGGCATGTTTCTCAGGTACATTGTTAATCAGCGAGGCATTGAAGCTAATCCTGAAAAGATCAAAGCTCTGTTAGGGCTGCGATCCCCAACGACGAACAAAGAGGTACAAAGTCTTACAGGACAAGTAGCAGCACTCAACAGATTTGCATCGCGAGCAACTGATCGATGTCTCCCATTCTTCAAGACGCTCCGAAAGACTTTTGAGTGGAATTATGAATGTGAGAAGGCTTTCCAAGACTTGAAGAAATATTTGGGAGCACCTCCACTGTTATCCAGGCCAGTGATGGGAGAAAAATTATACTTGTATCTGGCAGTGTCCAAAAATGCAGTTAGTTCGGCATTGATAAGAATGGAGAATGGAGTACAAAAACCAATCTACTACACAAGTAAGGCCTTCCGAGGAGTAGAGATCAGATATCCAAGGCTGGAAAAATTGGCACTAACATTGATCGAGGCAAGTAGAAGAATGAAGCCATACTTCCAGGCTCATACTATAGTAGTATATACTGATATGCCATTGAGGCAAGCCCTTCATAAACCAGAAAAATCAGGAAGATTGATGTGCTGGGAAATAGAACTTAGTGAATATGATATAGTTTATGAACCCAGATCATCGCTAAAAGGGCAAGAAATAGTAGATTTTATAGCAGAGTTCACCTATCCTGATACCCGCGAGGAGCAAAAGTTACTCACTGATCAACCTGTGGATGTTACAGGATCATCAAATACAAGCCCAGGCCAACTTAGTTTGGTAAAAGGGTAAGTAGATGTTACAGAATCATCAAATTCAAGCCCAGACCATCTTAGGTTGGTAAAAGGGCAAGAAAAGATGATCGACGAACAATAAGAAATATCAGGAGATGGTGAAAGGAAGCAACAAATTTTCCACCGAGGAACTCTGTCAGATCAGAAATTTAAAGACGAGTTACCTATATGGAGTCTGTATGTGGATGGTTCATCATGCACTACAGGATGTGGCGCAGGGATAGTTTTGAACAGTCCGGATGAGGTCGACATGGAATACGCCCTACGTTTCCAATTCAAAGCTTCCAATAATGAGGCTGAATATGAAGCCATGATTGCAGGTCTTAGTTTGGTAAAACCCATGGGGGCAGAACAAGTTATTATTTTCAGTGACTCGCAATTGTTCATAAATCAAATGATGGGAGTATATGCAGCCAAAGGAAAATTAATGATCAGATATCATGCAAAGGAAAAGGAACTGGTGTCTGAATTTGATGCTATTCAGCTGGTCAGAATACCAAGAATGGAGAATGAGAGAGCAGACACCTTAGCTCGATTAGCATCAGCTACTCGTACCGAGCTACGAAGAACAATCCCAATTGAAGTTTTAGCTGGTCGGAGTATAGATGAAGATCTGACGATAAACTTTAATACCCTCGATTTAGGGTCATCATGGATGGATCCCATCAGGGCATATATTGAGAAAGGGGAATTACCAACTGATAAACTTGCAGCCAAGAAACTGAAGTTCAAGGCTTCTCGTTATGTACTGACTAATGGTATTCTATACAGATGAGGAATTATAGCAGGTTTACAAAGATGTGTGCATCCCACCTAGGGATGGCAATTTAACCCGAACCGTAGGAGTCCCGCCCCGCCCCGCCCCTAATGGGGCGGGTTTTAAAACCCGATTAATGAATTAGGAGCGGGTATGGGTTTAAGAAAAAAACCCGTTTATTAAATGGGGCGGGTTAGGAGTTAGCTGAAATAAAACCGCCCCGCCCCGCCCCGTTTAACTTATGCTTATATAAATATCCTTTATATGTATGTTAATTATAATTAAATTATATATATATATATATATATATATACACACACACTCACACACTAAAAAAAATCTTTATATGTATGTTAATTTTGTAAAAGATTTAAGTGAAAATATGAATTGACAATTGGGGGATTGTCTCACTTATTGGAATACGAGCCATTGTATACCTCTAAGACTATAATGTAATATTTTTAATTTTACTATTTTTAAAATTAACGCAACCCGTAGGAGCCCCGACCCGCCCCGTTTATTAAATGGGGCGGGTTAGGAGTTAATTTTCAAAAATCCTAACCCGCCCCGCCCCGTTTATTAAATGGGGCGGGGTAGGATTTTTGAAAACCCGCCCCGTTGCCATCCCTAATCCCACCGAGGTGAAAGATTTGATTGAAGAGGTCCATGAAGGGTCCTATGGGGCCCATGTAGCAGGTCAGACACTTTTGCAAAGAATGATGACTCAAGGATACTACTGGCTGACGATGAGAGATGATTGTATAGCCTATGCCAAAAAATGTGACAAGTGTCAGCGCTTCTCCTCCATCCGAAGAACTCCCCAAGCATTATTGACACCCATTACTTCCCCTTGGCCATTTACCATATGGGGAATAGATTTGGTCTGGCCACTGTCGACGACGAGGGGAAGATTTAAGTATCTCGTGGTCGTTGTGGATTATTTTACTAAATGGGTTGAGGCTGAGCCTCTCATTGATATGACGTACGACAAGGTGTACCAATTTATTTGGAAGAACATCATTTGTCCATATGGTCTTCCTCATGCCTTCATCACAGACCATGGAACACAATTTGATAAAGAGGAGTTCGCTGCCTATTGTCATCAGTCAAATATCTTGAAGATCCACTCGGCACCAGGCCGTCCTTAAAGCAATGAACAAACTGAAGTGACAAATAGAAGCTGTTGAATGGTTTAAAAAAAGACTGAATGACGCGAAAGCAAACTGGATCAATGCGCTACAATCAGTGCTATGGGCTTATCGAACTACTCCCCGAGCAGCAATAGGGGAATCTCCATATATGCTAGCATTTGGAAGTGAAGCTGTTATACCCGCCGAATTGGGTCTCCCAACACACAGAATACTGAATTTCAATTCCCCTATCAGCGATTTAATGAGAAGGTTAGACTTGTACATGCTCGAGGAGGTTAGGGAAGAAGCAGCCATTAGAAATGATGCTTACCAGCAACGAACAACTTTGTTCTACAACAAGAGAGTGAAGAAGTGCGACTTGAAAGAAGGAGATTATGTGCTAAAGAAGGTAATTCAAAAGCACAACAAACTGGAAGCAAACTGGCATGGACCCTATCGAGTTAAGGAAGTTGTTCGACCAGGGACATACAAAATAGAAACTTTAGAGGGGGAGGAGTTTAAGAATGCATGGAATGCAGAACACCTGCGCAAATATTATCAGTAATGTAAACTCTCATGTAATGCAGTTTCATCAGTATGAATAAAATGACAATGTTCTGCCCAGTTCTTTCCTTTTATTGCAATTTTTTTGCGGAATACTAGTGCTACACACTACTCAGCAAAACTCGGACTACTCAAATCTATTCCTAAAAATGCCAATGGTTGGTTAGGAAGTAAATCTATTCCCGAAAACGCCAACTAAGGTTGGTCGGGAAGTAAATCTATTCCTAAAAATGCCAACTTGGTTGGTTAGAAAGCAAATTTATTCCTGAAAATGCCAACTAAGGTTGGCCGGGAAGTAAATCTATGCCTAAAAATGCCAACTTGGTTGGTTAGGAAGTAAATCTATTCCTAAAAATGCCAACTTGGTTGGTTAGGAAGTAAATATATTCCCGAAAACGCCAACTAAGGTTGGTCGGGAAGTAAATTTATTCCTAAAAATGCCAACTTGGTTGGTTAGGAAGTAAATCTATTCCCGAAAACGCCAACTAAGGTTGATCGGGAAGTAAATATATTCCTAAAAATGCCAACTTAGTTGGTTAGGAAGTAAATCTATTCCTAAAAATGCCAACTTAGTTGGTTAGGAAGTAAATCTATTCCTGAAAACGCCAACTAAGGTTGGTTAGGAAGTAAATCTATTCCTAAAAATGCCAACTAAGGTTGGTTAGGAAGTAAATCTATTCCCGAAAACGCCAACTAAGGTTGGTCGGGAAGTAAATCTATTCCTAAAAATGCCAACTAAGGTTGGTTAGAAAGTAAATCTATTCCTAAAAATGCCAACTTGGTTGGTTAGGAAGTAAATCTATTCCTAAAAATGCCAACTAAGGTTGGTTAGGAAGTAAATCTATTCCTAAAAATGCCAACTAAGGTTGGTTAGGAAGAAAAACTATTCCAAAAAGTGCCGAAGATTGGTCGGTAAGAAAAATCCACTAACTATGGTTGATCGGGTATAAAAACCTACTAACTGTAGTTGGTCGAGAAGAAAAATTTACCGACCTTGGTTGGTCAGAAACATTTTATGAGTACGAGAAAGTGAGCGAGCAAAATTTTTATACTCGTGAATTTTTAAATTACTACCAAGTTGGTCGAGAAACAAAGTATCATCAATTTTGGTTAGTCATCAAATGATTACCACAAATTCAAGATAGTCGACAATAAGTTTTAACAAACTCCAGTTGATCAACAAATAACACAATGTTGTTATCTTTTTAACAGATATATATGCACAGATGTAAGGTGTTTTATGATTACAAGACAATGGCAGTCAAGATTTGTAAATAAAATTATTTCATTAAATGTAGAACAAAATACATCAAGAATGAAATACAAATTTATTACATCAAGATTCCTATTCTATTGGTTTTTTCCCCTCTGCTTTTGAAATAGGTTCCTCGCCAACAGGTGAATCATTTAAAGCATGAGGGGAATTTATGAAGTTAAGATCTTTAAGCATCCTAATATTCATCACAGATGGTTGATTTAGTAGGTGCTCGGGATGAGATATATCAACATTGGAATGGAGATTGTAATTGCCAAGGTATTTGGAAATCAGACACCGAGGGATGGTCCGAGCAGGGATCCAACTCATATAAAGCTTGAATGGTGGCACTGGTAGGTCGAGCAGCCCAGGATTACGGTAATCCCACAGGTAATGACCCTGTTCCAGTTTCAGCACACCTAAGGCATTCAACCATCCCTGTTTGTAACCCTCATTATTTGCATTTTGGATACGATCATCCAAATGGTAGAGAGCCTCGTTGTAGCCAGCCATCCAAAATTCTTTGGGCTGCTTGTGGAATTGATATGTCAATCTTTCCAGTTGATCGTGGAGATTTTTTATAAAGAGTTCTTTATCTCCAAGACAGATTTCTGCGCAGAAAGCTGCTCGTCCGGACCCCTGATCTTCTTAGACATCTCATCCAATGCCTGGTTCTTTGCCATCAGTTGGAAGGCCTAGTTCTCTAGAGCAGATTGAGTTCTTTGTTCCTCGATAGAAATTCGAGCAGCTCTTGCTCGTCCCCGAGGATATGTAGAAGGGCCAGACCTCTTCAAGGTTTCTAATTCATCCCTCAGGTTGGCATTTTTTACCTCCAAGAAAGAGAATCCCTCATCGGTCACTGGGATCAAAGCGTTTGAGGTGGAAGCTGCAGACTTCAACTGAGACACCTCTATTTGCAGGTTATTACTTTCTTGCTCTAACAACTCAGCTATCTGTCTGTGCTCTTCGACCTCAGCCTTCAAAGTTCTCTCCCTCACATCGTAAGCAGTAAACCGTTTATCGTATCCCTTATCAGCACTGGTTTGCTGATACTTCTTCTTGTACCCCTCGTGTAAAAGGGCAGTAGATTCCTTATATTTTTACTGAAGTTCTTCAAGAGTGCCTCGGAGATCCTCAATCATATCACAGTATGCTACATTATTAGCCACTGCACGGTCGAGTAGGCACTTCAAATACTGATAGGCTTCAATTGCTTGCTCTGAAGCACCTTGACCGAGGATGTCAGTGATTTGAGCTGCACTCATGTCTATATGATCGACTTTGAAATACTCATTGCATTGCCTTAACAGTTTTGTATCATGAGAAGACAATAATTCCATCCTGGCCAGAAACTAGTAAAGGAAGAAAAAGCAAGAATCAATAAGATCACAAACAGAGCATGAAGAAGAGAATCAACAGTATGCATAAGCAAAAGTTCAAATTTTATTACATCATAAAGGAGAAGTACAAAGTTCAGAGTTACATTTGACAAAGAAAAATAAAATAGAGAGAAATCCGAACAACTCTACACCTTTTCCTTGTCTCCCAAAACTTTCTCGGGAGGCTGGGACGAGGAGGTAGGTTCCTCGGATGGAACAAAGGGTTGCTCGGGAAGTGCTGGAGGTTGCTCGGATGAAGTAGCAGGTAGTTAAAGTTCCTCGCCAGTGCGCTGGATAGCTGGGGAATGAGAAATTTGATCTCCCATCTCCATGAAAGATTCCTCAGAGGCAGCTTCGTCCTCTTCTTCGTCTTCAGGAGTTGGAGGGGGACCCGGGATGTGTCGCTGAAATAGTTCAGAGTTTTCATCAACTTTCATTTCTTGCAGAGCAGCGACCCATCCATCTCTAAAGTATTTGAGGCTGCCATATTCCACTTGCGACATCATGGCAGCCAAACCTTTATTCCACCCTTTATCCCAGCCGGCGCTGAAGGATTTTTTGACAGCCAATTTGCTTTTTGTCTTCTCTAAGGAAAGATTCTCGGAAAGAAGATTGTCAGCAGCCTTCAGATTATTCTCAACTTCCTCCTTCTGACGACTTACTTCCCGAAGTTACCCCAACTCCTCCTCAGCAGTCTTGAGCTTATTTTCAAGCTCCCCAGCATTTTTGAGCTTCCCTTCGAGCTCTTTATTCTTCTTCTCCAAATCATTTATTTTTTTCTCTAACCCCTTGGAGACCTCAATAACCTGAACCTTCTCTTGCTCAGTCAAAGTAAGCCTTTTCTCCCAAATTGCCTTATCATCATCATATTTCTGTCGAGAATCTTTCAGAGACTGCGCCAGGCCCACCAAAGCTTCCTCTACACCAGACGAGGAGCTTGAAGCTTTAATAGCTTCATCTTTCTTCAGAATTGTATTAAAACAACTCACCAACTGTGAGAAGAAAACGAAAGCAAGTCAGTGCACAGATATAAAAAGGAAAGAATGAAAATTCAAGACTAGAGGATTTACAGAAGCAATATGACGAGCTGCTAATGTGGTAACCGTGTCCCAAGAAAGGTTTTCTTCAATACCTTGGATCTCGGGAATGATCCAAGTCTTCACCGAGTTCATAGCAGAGCTCGGGGGAACAAAAATGGGAACACCACTAGTCGGGAGCTGAGAGATGGATTCAGCCAAATTGATAGAGGAGATTTTCTTCAGCCTCCTCAGAGGAGCATCAACTTTCTCGACTAACGATGTAGTCTTAGTCTGAGAAATGACAATCACCTCGCTTGGAGGAGCAGCCTTGCTCGGGGCCACTGGGGTCTTCTCGACAACCTTCACAGGAGAAGCCGAAAGAGGTGCATCAATTTTCTTTGTCCCCTCTCCTGGGACATCAAGCTTACTTCTCTTTGCCTCTCCAGCACCAGAGGCAGATTTCTCAAAAAGGGTAGGAGGTCTTCTTTTCTTCATCCTTTCACTCAAAGGAATATGTGACTCGAGTGAAGAACTTGTAGAGGCTGGTATTGGTTCTGCGTCGCTTATCATCGGACGAGCAGTAAAAGAGGAGGTGTAACTCTTATACTGCAGCAAATATGAAGCTGACCTAATATGCTCGTCGGCAAGAGTCTGATGCAAACTCCAGATAAGTTTTAAATGCCTTATGTTAACGTCTGCCTCTTTTGGAGATTTTCTTTTGCTGTCAATTGCAAATAAATCAAAATTAAAATATCAGTGGCACATTTTATCAAACACAAAGGAAGCATAATTTTGAAATAAAATAAAAACAACCTATCCCATTGCCATAGGGAGGACATCTGGGACCCTGGTAAACATCATCTCCAATTAATGGAGGGTGTTGCCAATTTTTCATAACAACCCCGTGCTCAAAGTAGTCCCTATTGGCATCTGGGAGATTGACCACTAAAGCTCTATTTAAAAACCTAGTTTTTAAATAAAAATTATTATCGCCCACAGCCCATCTATAACAAAACATAACTTCAGGAATTCCTATACGAGTTCCATGAATTTGATTTAATCTATAAACACCATTAACTATTCTCCACGTATTGGGGGCTATTCTTGCAGGAACCACGTCAAAGTATTGACAGAATTCCAGACATAGAGGGTTTGGGGGAAAAGAAAAGCCACACTCAGCAACAAAGAGACTGGGGAACCAATGTCCCTCAGCCAAATGAAAATAGTCTGAAGGCTCAGAAAGCTTTTCCAAAATAACCCATGAGGGAATAGAGAAATCAGAGCGAAACTTATCAATCGATTCTACAGGATAAACCATGATGAAAGAAGGAAATCAAAGAGAAAGAAGAAAATCTTAGAGGAAAGGGATGAGTCTGTTGACAACAAATGATGAAAGAGATGAACACACAGGAGAGAGAGACGATGGAAAACTCAAAGAGACAAATTTGAAAAAGTAGAAGGCGATGGGATTTTCTGCAACATTTAAATACTTTGCCTTTGGAAAGGGTAAAAGTAATGATTACAAAAAGAGACAGTTACGTTACCGGCGGCTAAAAAGACAAAAAGGGCGCGGAATCGAAGCGGTTAGAAAAATTCAAAAAAGACCGATTCTACGAATTTGGAAGGAGAAATAAATACAAAAGAAAATACTCCTAAATTTCAGGATGACCATTTAAAACCGCCATATTTCGAGAAAGAATGTTCCACACTCCTCAAATTTCGAACTATGAAACATTGGGGGCTTCTGTTGATACCAAATTTAGTCTGATGACATGTCTCAATTGAGTGAAGACACGTGGCAATCTATGTGGCAACAACAAACACTTCCGAACAACACCTTGACTCCGAGGAACCATACTGCAACGAGGAACTCTGCTTCCCCGATCAACTCAGACGCTCCGACCAACAAGAACTTTACGAGGAAATTTTGAGTACCGAGGAACTTTTGAGTACTGAGGAACTTAGGCGGTCCGAGCAGCTTAGGTGGCCCGAGCTGCACCTCGAACAAAGCATTAATAACAGGATAACCAACACATTGACTGCGCATTAAATGCTTATTATTATCATACAGATGTATACGCTTAAGGGGCATTTAATGTATTACCCTTTCACATTACAGCCTTAGGGCTATAAATATATTGTATTATCCTCATTGTAGAGGGACCGAAATTTCTTGAGAAAACTTGTAATCGAGAATTCCCAAACAGTCAGCAATAACAGAAATAGTGGACGTAGGCCATTCTTATAAGGCTGAACCACTTTAAAATTTCTTTTTCTCATTTTATTTTATCTGTGATTAAATAATTAGATATAATCTAATGTTTTACATCAACAATCTTATTGTCAGGTTAAACTTTCACCATTTTTATAGTAAATCAACGGCTCAAACTAGTCCACCAAAATCTTTGAAACCAATATAGTTGGATTTCTAAAACATCTCAAATTTAGGGTCAAAGTTTTAAAATCCTAAAGTCAAAATGTCGAAGGTTGAAGGTGAAGTGACTAACACGTACAAGTGGGAGTCAAACCGTGCACATGTGATGTTTGACTCAGGGTGTGAGAGCGCGCCTCTAATCAGAAAAATATGATTTTTTCCCAAAACATCTTTTTTAAAATTTTGAATAAAATGGTATATTACATCACGCTGTTTGGATCCCTAGAAACATTATATCGAGAAAACAAATTTTAAAGTTAAAAATCCAACTTTCATTTTACACACAACCCCTGGCTAGTTTTCCAAGTATTTCAAATTATCCTAAACTTTTTTCATAAATTCTTTAAGTTAAATAGAGTCAATTTTTCTCTTTTCACTAAACCCAAATCCAAATGCAAACTAAGAAAAATATTACCTTCTAAACTTTTTAAAATTATATATTATACCCTCTTAATCATTTTTACATTGTAACCTATTTTATTTTTCACACTACTGCATCATATAAGTATTATTTTATACCTATACTACCTACTTATAATCTTCCTGATTTCAAACTATCCAGTCAACTACCGTGAGATGGACGTACAAAATCGCAAATCGTATTTACAAAATAGGTGATTCAATTTTCAATATTAAACAATTAAGCTTATGTCTTTGCATATTACTGTGTTGTTGTATAACCATCTGATAACTTGAACTCATATTATTAGTACGATCTCTTTTGTGTAGTTCATATTTTATCGTGAATACTGATTATATCGATATCTCAGTTATCCTTAAACCCGATAAACTGTTATAACCTGTAAATTTAGTACACCACCGAATTGCTTTAAACCCTTAATTATGGTATAACGATGCATCCTATTTGAATTAATTGAAATAAACATAAAATTTGTACCCATTATCAATGAAACCCTAGTAGCATACCTTATGATTTAGGGATTAGACCCCGTATAACACGGTAGTTCTAATTGGCCTGTAGGACTTAGATGGTGAGTGCCTAGTTTCTCTTTGTTACATACGTATGGGTGCCACTCGAGCTAAGTGTGCCAAGTTATTTTATTATTTCCCCAATTATTTGAGATTTCCTGTCCAAATGTATTATATACTTTGGGCGATATTGTAACGGTATGACTACGCAGTTAAAGCCTCTATAACTGATAATTTATGGGTTATCTGTTTATAATATGTACCCTTATTCTTATAACTTAAGATATTCAGTTGTAATTCACCATATTATTCTTTTACATATCAATAGACTTCAGTATACCCCTGCTAGTCCTATGATATTTACTCTTATTTCTATCTATAATTTTTGCATAAATTTATTCTAGTTATATTCTGACAATACATTCTACTCACACCTTGTATAGAAATAGAATTATCTACTTTGTATATCTGCTTAATTTTTTTCCTTCCAGATAGACACTGAGCTCGAATAAGACGAAATGCCAACCGCCCCTATGAAATTTTACTCTGTTTTACCATGAAAAACTATTTCGATAACATACATGTGGGCGGTAGCAGATAAAGAGGGTAGTCCTCGCAGGAATGTCTATACTATAACTTATTAGCTCCTGTGATTCCCTCATGTTTTCAAAAAGTTTCTCCTATTATGTGTGGCATGTATGAATAAAGATGTATTTCGCTTATTTTAGATGCATATATATAATATGATGCCTATAACCCCTATAATAAAAGCATTTAAATTCTTCTTTCCTTCAATTATTTCATTTTATATTATTATCCTTTTGTTACCATTAAAGCATAGAATCACAGATGCGACAAAAAATATAATGCGACTTTATTAATTAAATAAAACCAGGTGTTACAATATCTTTTGTTCAAGGTGAACCAGATTGGGTTGTTATGTAGGATCTAAAAATTACATAACATATGAATGATTTCTCTATCATAATCAGGAAGCCAAAATTATTAAATCAACCCTAAGTTCCAACTAAGATGTGGAATTTTTGTAAGGTACCAAGCCCAATAAGAGAGAAACTATGTTTGAATTGACCAGGACTCAACAAAGGATCATCCAAAGGTAGTATAAGGCATTGAAGGAAGCATCACAGGTGATACAATAAAATGGATAAGAGGATAATGCTTCATCCTCTTCAAAGCCCAATCAAAGATTTGATAGGGGCAAAGGGGAAGAATACAATCCTCATCAGTAATGCGGAGGAGTAAGCGATAGAGTTGATGGCTATTAATACCGTTTGGGCCTTTAGTAGATGTAGATCATCAACAACATGAATAATTTGAAACTTTGCCCAAAAAAGTGCCAGTATTTCTAGCATTAGTACTACCAAAGGTGTTCTTAGCATAAGAAGAATAAGAGATACCAAAACCAAAAAATTGTGAAGTTAATTCTTTAAAGGTAGAATGTTTAGATTTGTTTGTCTTTGCTCTTGATTTCGCTTATGGGTTCAAAAAAACTACTCAAGACATGACCAATAATATTAAACGGTTGTTTATAAAGGCTTATGTGAATGAAGTCTTGATAAATAAAATTCTAATAGATAGTTTAGGTGTTATTAATATTATTCCATACTTAATGTTGGTAAAAATAAATTAAAAGAATGCAAAATTAGCTCAAGTTCAAAAATGATTTCATGTTTTGCAGGTGATAAGAAATCAACTTAAAAAGTTTTTCCAGTAGACTTAGAAGTTGAAACTAAAAAAATCCAAAATAACTTTATTTATAATTAATGAAAAGACAAGTTTTAATGCATTATTACGAAGGTGTTGGATTCATGCTAAAAAGTGTATTCCTTCTTGCATATATGCAAAATGGTTGTTAATGAAACAAGATGGAAATGTTGCGGAGGTGGAGGTTGATACTTTGTCTTTTCATGTAAACTCAAACTGTGTGGAAGCTTAACATAATAGTAAAATGTGGGCTCAGTTAAGGCAGATGCCCTATCAGTTGATGCATCAATTGAGGATTAGGATGATATGACTTTTGGTCTAATGTGGCTAGTTAAAAATGAAATAATAGTTGTTTGATGGATCAAACGCTCAAGAAAGAAATAAGACTATGGAATTAATATTATATAAATTTAGAGACTTTGAGATTAAAAGAGGATTATTAATGAATATACTATAAAATGGGATGATTGTGTCTTTGAATAAGACAAAGAGGAAGAAAAAGTTGTAACTATTGGTGGAATCTCAAGTCACCCGTTGAATATGAAGAATTAGAGCTTGGAAAACTTAAACATTGGTGGGAGTTAATCAAGGCACAAAGCAAAACAAAAGAATAACTTATATAAGTGCTAATTTAAGCAAATAAGATCAAGGATTGGTCATAAAATTGTTAAATGAACTGTCACCATTAAATAGGAATTGGGCAGAGTATAAGCTACCAATTAAGGAATGATGTAAACCTATGAAACAACTTCTTATACTGAGGACCCCAAAGGTTATAACAAAATTAAAAGAAGAATTGAAATATTGTTGAAGGTTGTGTTCATTCAAACTGCTAGGTATGTTAAATGACTATATAATAAAGTCCATGTCATTAAGAAAAATGGTAAGTTGAGGGTTTGAATTGATTTTTGAAATTTAAATGCAGTTACACATAAGGATGAATATCTAATGTCTTTAGTTGATATATTGGTTGATAGGTCCGATGACCATGTTATGTCAATAATCGGTAGCTATTCTGGATACAACCAAATATGTATTGCTGAGGAAGATGTAAATAAAACTGCATTAGAAGCCTAGGGAATCTTAGAACCTTTAAATGGGTAAAAATGTCTTTTACTCTATTGAATGCAGGATCCACTTAATAGAGGGGAAAGTATACAAATTTTCATGATATGATTAGAACATTTTTAGAGTTTTACATTGATGATATAATCATAAAATCCAAAATTACATAATACATTTAGATAAATATTTTGAAATAATGAGACTTTACCAATTAAAACGAAATTCTTTAAAGTGTGCTTTTGGAGTTTGCGCTAGAAATTTCCTAGGTTACCTGACGCCCCAAAAAGGGATTCAAGTAGATAAAAATAAAGCCAAGGGTATAAGAGGAAGAAAGCCTCCCAAAACCCAAAAAAAATTACAAAGCTTTATAGGAAATGCTAATTTTCTACAAAGACTTATTTCTAATGCTATTGAGAACCCCCAAAATCTTTTCTCCCTTTTTGTAGTTGAAAGATCTTTTCTCCATTTTTGTAGTTGAAAGATCAAGAAGAATGGGAATGGAAAGAGGAACATGATAGAATATTCCAATTAATTAAATAATATTTAGCTAGTCCATGTGTATTTGAGCCACTCAGAGATGACAAGCCGTTGAAACTTTACATAGCTACTGTAAACTCTTTAATTAAATTACTTTTGGCTCAGGATAACAAAGGAAAAAGGAGCAGAATATTTACTATCTTAGTATATTTATACATAATTGTGAATGTAAATACTCTGTAATGGAAAACTATGTTTAACTTTGTACTTCGCAACAATAAAATTAAGATATTATATGTTGACTAGAGAAGTTTTTGTTATTTCAAAGTTTAATTTGATTAAATATATGCTTACTGGACCTTTTCTAAGGAATAAAATTTCTACATGGGTTTTGGCTCTTCAGAGTTTTGTTTCCGTTATGTTCCTTAGAAGTCTATAAAAGGCCAACCTTTTTTTAGACCATCCTTATGATCCGAAGGCGAGTATGTAATAAATTATGTATCTTTAATCCCTTGAAAATTATAATTCGATGGCTCTATGACTAAACTCGTGTCAAGTATAAGAGTACTTATAGAATATCTTGAACATATCAACACCAAACATGGGTTTAGTCCAGAAATCAATTCACGTTCAAATAATCAAGTAAAATACAAAGTAGTCATAATGGGCTTAAAAAGCCTGCAAAGTTATAAATCTTCTTTAATTGAAGTGTATGGGGATTATCAATTGGTTAGAAAACATCTAACTAATCAATATAGATGCATGAATGACGGACTTCCTATAATAGGTGGCCCCTAATAGTTGAATTCTATCACAAAATTGTTACCTTTACTCCATAATAGATTGCCCCTAGTGGAAATCAATAATATTAATGTCCATAATAACTAGAGCAAGCCTAAAATTGAATATCTAATAAAGGTCAACATTAAGGCAGATAGGACTGTTAAGTTAAAGTCCATAAATTATATAATGTATGCTGGTAAACTATTCAAAAGGGATTTTGAAGGTGTGATTATATAATATTTAGATAGAGGCTAATAGATATAACTAAAGTCCATGTAGGATTACATGAATCACACTGAGTAGGTATTAAAATGATATGGTTAATAGGGAGGCATGGCTATTTTGGGACAATTATTTTAAAATATTGAATTGAGTTTGCGAAAGATGCTATAAAATGTTAACGGCATGGACCTTTGAAATGCTTACCAACAATTAATATTTTGTATGTAACGAAGCCTTAACCATCCAAGTATGGACAATGAATTTGATCGGAAAGATTTACCTTCCATCCTTAAAGTTGAATAGTTTCATAATTTCAACAACTTACTATTTCACTAAATGAGTAGAGGCTAAACTAGTGAAATCAATTACCCAAAGTGAGGTGGTTGACTTACTATATGATATTGTTTACAGGTTTAGGATTATCCAAACTATCACTTTAGATAATGTAAGTATTTTTTAAGGGATTATGGTATTAAATTTCACTTTGAGATTAGAAATCACCTTGACTAAATTGTACGATATTATACCGAGTCAAATAGACAAGAAGAAACTACCAATAAAGTGATAATATGTATTTTATGCAAGGTCATTGAAAACAAACCCAAGGATTAATATAATTTATTACCAAAAGTTTTATGTGCATATAAAACCTCTAAGAGATCAAGTATAGGAGTGAATTCATATACTTTGACATATATACACAATGTTGTATTTCCAATTGAGATCAGAGGGAATTCGTTAAGAGTTGCGACTCAAAATGAATAAACAATAGAAGGCAATGACCAAATAATGCACATGGAATTAGAAAATATAGATGAATACAAAGTTAGGGCCTTATAAACATCCCGATTTAAAAGAAAAAAGTAGATGAAAATTGTAAAAAAAAATGATGAAAAAGGGTGTTTTCAATGAAGGAGATGTGGTATGGAAAACTGTGCTCCCACTTGGATTAAAAGGCATAACTTTTAGGAAATGATCTCCAAAATGGGAATGACCATATGAATTCCATTAAGTGTTTAAAGGTGGATCATATCACCTCAAACACTTGAATGGTAACATTCACATAAGAAAAACTAATGGAAGATACCTAAAACCATACAATCTAATAATATGGGATGCAATACAGTAAAATAGGCATGAAAAAATATAATACTTCATTTATTCATAAAAGGTTAGATTATAAAGGACCTAAAGTTGGCCCAAACTATCGATACATAATTTTTGTTCTACAATTTAAGGTCTCCTATTCGTAAAATATGATAATTTAAGTGTTGAGACTTAAGGATCTGCCACCATTGAGTCCAATTAAAAAGATAATTTAGTAACTTCCTCTTCAATGCTGGCCAACTCAACAATAATATCGACAATTTTCTCTTATAGTATTCTTTTCTCTTCAATCGGGACAACCTTTATATCCTTTTGATACTTTAAAGGCTCAAGAAGAATTTATTCTTCAGATTACTCAAATGAGACCATAAATTTGGTTATCTGCTAAAATGGCCTTAACCTCCTCAACTTCAATCATCGAAGACAAGTAAAGATAATAAGGAAACAACATCACCACCTTTTGTATAATGTGTGTATCAAAAGTCCCAACTCTATTCATATTCTCATAGGCCAAATGAGGCCTACAAGAAAAAAGTTAAATATTATAGTGTCTCAAAAGGAAACTTGAAAAAACTTCAATAATTTCCAAAGTTTTAAAGGTATCCAAGTGGTTTGTTATCTTAGAAAGCCTATCATCAAGTAATACGCTTATTTTCTATTCAACATCAATAAGAAAAGATATTTCCTTTAAAGAGGAATGGCCTTGGGAAAATGTTTGTTGTATTTTTTCTTAAAAAGTAACCAACTCTCCAGGAGACATGACATTAGGCTTAAAGGTTGGAGAGTTAGTTGTAGATGTATGTGAAATTAGACTTTCGATAATAGGTGAATTGTCTTGGGTGTCAAGTTGCATTACTGGGTTTGCTTTATTTGAGTTGTGGAGTGAGGTAGAGAACCTCAGTAGTATATTTTATAAGGTTGGTGATAACATTCTCATCTTTAGCACAAAGTAATAAAAACTCAACAAGCTCTACATTACACACATGAGACCTTGAGGGATAATGCCTCCATGTTCATAGGTTCCTAAATAACAAGAGATTTTATACCTAAAGAGTGCATGATTATCAAATCAATAAATGTAATAAAAACTCAAAACTACATAAAGATTTAAATACCTTCAGCTACATCTGGAGGTAAACGGTTGATAGTCTCCCTTACATTGAGGGGAACCCTCTTGGACCAACTTTTCCTCCCTCAAGGCGTTTGAAATTTTTTATTCAAAGGAGGATCGATGGCGCAACTGAAAATATGTCTCATAAATGCGTTCACTCTAGGCTCAAGTGTAAGCATGTCGCTCAAGTAATAATCCGATAAGTCGGGTATCGATCCTCAGGGAAAAAGGACAACGAAGTTGTAACGACGGAAAAGACGGAGGAATCCTAACCTTGACTCTAAAAATAAAGGGAAATTGATTTGATTTTGGGAATGATTACAGCTAAGTGAAAAGATGAAATTATGAAAAATGCAACTACAATAAGTTACCTAAAATATGAATAAAAATTGATTTTGAAACTTTTGACAAAGTGATGGGAAAAACGAGGACGGGAATACAATCCCCCAACCCTAGTGTAGTGCAGTGGTAATATTAATCATAAATTTATCTGATTGATCTGACCCGGAATTTAGTACTCCCAAGCATTATGTATACGAGGTTCAAGCCCGCGTCATACCTAATCTGAGGATGAGTAAATCAGTATTGCGATAGTGACACTCGAATTGCACTCTAAATCATCACGAGTACCCAGAGGCAAACGTGATATAAAGATCTACAATTATTGTATCATTATGCAATACGATCATAGTCAATCAATAAATTCATCGGATTAATTTTACACACATACACTAACACCTCAGGTTGGGTTCATGTACCCCGACCTTGGTAAATCTAGCCTAACATGTTGAATTCAATGCAAACATTAATTGAAATGTAGGAGTTCATGATTAATCTAAGAAGAATGATAATTAGATGTAGACACGAATTAGCAATAAATATTACTCACTAAAATTACTCAATCAATAAGTGCAACAATGAATGAAATTGATGCTCACAACAATTACTGGATAAATCTTCAAACCTTGAATTAAAACTGCAATTCTTAGCTAAACTAGGGTTTTTGGAAAAGAAGCAGGAAACCCTACTAATTTTTCGTGTCTATAACAATAATAAATCGGGTCTTAAATACCCTACAATAATATCGGAAGTCAACTGCACTAGGAGACTTTTTAAAAAGAGAGAAGATTTCCAGATCTCGAGGACCGGACCGGCCCGGGTCTTAGGCGGACCGGTCTGCCACCAAGGCGGATCGGTTCTTTTTATTTTGGGGTGGACCGATTCTTTTTATTTTGGCCTCCTTCGGTTCGCATGCGATCCGGGGTCTTCTGGAGTTTGGCAAGGCGGACCGGTCCGAGGCAGGGGCGGACCGATCCGGCTATTTGACTTTCTGTCTCATCTTTGACTGCTCATAACTTTTGTTCCGAGATTTCGATTGAGGTGCTGTTTCTTCCTTTGTGCTCGTGAATGAGATGTCTTCAACTTCTCTTTAGGTACCTCATCCAAATTCCGTGTAAAAATTATGCTTTTGCCCTTGAGACTTTTCCTTCTTTCTTTCTTGATTCAACCGATTTCTTTCTTTCGTTTCTTGACATCAAATACCTGTAAAATCACTACAAAATACCAGAAACTCGGTGTAATCATTAGGATCAGTCAGTAACACAGTTATGAGATAAATCCAACTCAATTACGTTGTTCGAGGTGCTAAAAGTAACTAAATCAAGGGATAAATTAGGAAGAATTTATGCCTAATCAAACCCCCCTAACTTAGAACTTTGCGCGTCCCGAGCAATGTAAAAGAATCCTAGCGTGGCATAACTCTTTTAAAAATCATTTTATTGGGATAAAATACCTTTTTCATGGGCAAGCGATTGCATTTAGCGTATGCAACAAGCCGTTAAACACCTAGGTTACCCTAGTAGGACGAGTGTTGTCTCGTGAGGGTTTGCAGAGAATATACCCACAAAATTCGACTCAAAGAGAATTCAAAATATGCAAAAATTGTGCAATTTAAACTTTTCCAGAAAATAGTCATCATCAAGTCATATTTACAAGTCTCAAACCGTGGTGTGTGTGTGCATAGCCAGAAATATAACCGCTAATTTCCACCGATTGATCATTACGTTACTTATCCGAAAATTCGTTTTGATTTCAATTTCTCACGGAATGCTCTCACATACGAATCTCTTGGATTATGGCTATTCTCTTGGTATGCGTGATATAAAGAGTAAATGTAATAGAAGCAAAATCACGCATACGGTTAGAAAGACAAAAATTTTGTAGTGAAAGGACCTCATCAAAGGATTACGGTTTTTAAAACGGGAACATTGCTTTTATTTCGCACACTTAATCTCCTTTATTATCTTTTGGTGTATTAGCTCTCCACGCGGTAACCAATTTCGCAATTTAGACTCGGTTATGACTTTTTCGGGTTTTAAGGTATATGGGGTACAATGACAATTGTCGGGAAAGTTGGAATTGGAAAAGTCATTAATGATGTCCACTTGTGCTTTTTCCGGGCTATTGCTCAATTTTTTTTTTTTTTTTGAGCATATTTATTTATTTCTTGCCCCTTTTTATGCACTTTCCGGACTTAAATTCTGAATTTTCTCATTTTTCCCAATTCCGGCTATTTGGGTTATCAAACGAAAGGGACAATTTGTTTGGCTCAAATTGGGTTACAAAAGGGGTAATATTTCGCTACTTTTTCTGGCCAATATTTTTGGGTGACAAACGAGGGCCTACTTCATTGCCCAAAATGCTAATTGCATTACCGTATGCGTTTCGAGATGAATTTTACGTTTAGAGATCAATTTGGCACGTTTTTCAAAGCAATATTACACATATTTTTCAAAACCGATTAAAATGAAAGTATTGAGATCCTTGACAACTTTTTAGGCGCTGAAAAGAACTTTGAGTTAACAATTAACTCGGATTGATTTAAAAACTCGCAAAAAGTGATAGGCTCGAATCTCATCGGGTTTGTTAATCTCCACACTTATTCGTTAAGTCGTCAATTTTCGCTCAATTTCCATCTTTGGTTAATTTTGGCTTTGTGTACGCTGAATTTTAAAACTTGAGACTTCAATTCGACTTTTAATGATATTTTTGAAAATTTTGAATTCCAATTTTTATTTATTTTGAACAAAAATATTTTTGGGTTTTTCAAAATTGTATGATTTTTTTTTTTTGGAAATTTTTGGGCATTTTGGAAAATTTGTGAAGTTTTAGAAATACACATTTGTGACCCCCCCTAACTTAGACTTTTGCATTGTCCTCAACCAAAAAAGGACTAAAATCTAACTCAAAGCGAATAAAAAGTGCAGAAAAATAAAATAAACAAATAGAGAAAATGCAGTTTTTATTACAACAAGACTGTGTTACATGTGCAGGGGAAAACATACAACTGTGAATCAGGGAAAAATAAAGAAAAAAATGTTGCCAACACCATATAAAGCTTCAGCTGGGTGGGGGATGGGAGGAACTGGGCGCGTTGGGGTCATAGGGGTTTTGGTAGTAGGAAGGTAGTGGCTCATTAGGATCCCCTAAGCGCCGATAGATGTGTAATGACCCCACTTTTATATATAGTTTGTTTTTACACTCTTGTGTTACTTATTATCTTATAAATGTTGTATTATTAGATATGTGGTATTATTGGCTATCAATATAACAAACCCCATTTTTAATTACGAAGAATCAACTGTAAATTGGATCAAATCGAAGTCTTATGACATATCTTAAGGCAAATAATAAGTTTTGGGGTAGAAAATATAATTTTATGAAACTTTAAGGACTAATATAAAATGGGCCATTTTGTAAATAAAATATTTTCAAGGACCTCTAAGAAATATTCAAAATATATAGTGTGAAATTACCAAAATACCCTTCATGTGTGAAATGACCCCTATACCCTTATCACCTTTCCACCATGTGCTGGTCACTTCCACCTTCCACATGTCATCTGTAGAGAGAGAGAGCTAAAACACTTGTCATCATTTGGTGATATTAACACTGCAAGACCACTCCGGATCGCGACACCTCGGTGTTGAATCACCAATCCAAAAAGCTTAGTCATTTGACACGTGTCAACACCGTAATACATTTGGAAACCTATAAATAGGGCCTTAGGGTTCATTTGAAACTCACACCAATTCTTTGAGAATTAAAGTAAGAAAGAGTGATAGAAATCTTGGAAAATATCTTAAGAAGGAGTTCTATAATTTCGAAGAAAGAATTCATTTCGTAGGTATGATTTTATTTAAATGTTATAATGTATTTTTATATTTTTAATTTTATGTTTTATAGCTTTACTTAGTAGTTATGCTGGTAAAATACACTAAGGACTTCACTAATCAAAACTTAAAGTTTAGAAGAAATCCAAGTTGATTTTATTTTCATGTAAACTTGTTTGAAATTTTATATACGCTTTTAAAAATGATTTTTTTTTAAAAGTAATTGCTCGTTATTATGGAATCCCATTTAAGTAATTCCAAAGTCAGGCCCGGTGAAATTCTGTCTAGACGAGATGGTATTTAAGTGGTGCCCCTGTGACCCTCCATCTCTACTGGGAATGAATCCAGAAATGTTCTGTCTAGAGGAGATGGTATTTAAGCGGTGCCCCTGTGACCCTCCATCTCTACTGGGAACCGACTGATTAGGAAGAACTATGAATTGAATCCTTTAATTACGATCAATAAGTTTTAAAATTTAAGAAAATGGTTTTTTAGTAATCCTTTGAAACAAGTTACTATTAAAATACAATATGTAGACTGGACCTTGTTTAGAACATATACTTAAACCTTTATCGTATTTGTTAGATTAACGTGCGATCGAAGACTCGTTATCTATAATTTCGACCTCTATTTTAGGTGAGTACTCTAAGCAATTTCTTGCGCATTTTGATTATATTATATTATGCAAACTATGTATATTTCGTGAAATGCTTTTATTCTCAAAATGCATCTGATACCGATGATTTTGTCGTTTGTTATATTTATATATCTCTCAATATATACATCTGTTTTGAATTCTGAAATTATTGATTCGGCCTATGGAAACTCTCTTACTATATTGGCCTTGACTACCGGGTGGAAATATTTGGGTGGTACCTTCCCAGCTGGTTTATCGCTGGTGTGCCCTAAACAAGGCATTGTTCCAGAAATCATGATTATCAGTCTGTGATGTTATCAGGTGGAAACATTTGATAACACTATCTGTCTGGGTATTAGAGTGTACATGGCCACTAAAACTGAATAATTGACACATGCTCAATTATTTTATCTGTTCTGTTCTGAACTGCTTATTCTGAATATATATATTGTCATTTACTTTATATATATATATATTACTTGAAATTCCTATCTCTATCTATATACCTTCTGTTCTAAATTGAATAGGTATCTATTTTCTGAAAACCTTGGAATATTTGGAGATCGAATCTCATTTGGCTTTTAGCTGGCGTTGTATAAATAACCATTTTTTAGGAAATAATTAAGTTCGTGGATGGAACAAAAAGGACTATGTTGAAGATTTAGCTTTTAAAGCTCTTTTTGTTACCTTAAGTAGAAGTTTGTTTAATTAGATAGAGCATGTTTAGCTCTTTGTGTCAAGTTGTAACTCATTGATATTTTAATACAAATGAAGTTCCCTTTAGAAAGCTCTGATGATGTAATTCCTTCACTTTCAGTATTTTACGATTCATAACCATGTGATTATACTTCCGCTACATATATTTTAAAACAAAAATTTTAAAGCCAGAATATTGGATGCCTTGGTGGCATGTCAAGACACCCGTTCCCTACTATTTTCGGGTTGGGGTCGTGACAAGATGTCCTCTTGGAAGCGGAGAACAATGTTCATGTCGCGCTCGTAGTTGGTCTGGAAGGTATTGAAGTTGGTCTCGAGCGCCGACATATGAGCGGTTAGGTCCGTGCCCTCCCACTCGAAATCTTTGTCGTCCTCCTCGGCGGCCGACTCTTCGTCCGGACCAAGATCCCCCATCTCAACGTCTTCTCCAGCTGCCCCTATGTCTTCCTCGTTGTCGCTCGAGGCAGCCTCCTCTTCGACATCATCACCCCTCCTAGCCCGGAGGACGGCTAGCTGTTTGGCGCTTTTGGTGCGGGTCCCTTGTCCGAAAGGATCGGGGAGACGCGTAAGGTCGCTCGGCGCCTCTATGCCAGCATCCTTAAGGATGGACGTGATCAATCGGGCATAGGGAAGTGGGGCGATGCCCTTCTCATCCAAGGAGGCGTTAATGATGTCCGCGTATAAGGTGCGGCCCAAATGGATGGAAGTGTGGGGGTCGAAGAGATGATATGTTAAGGTAGATTGTCGGGGCCGCATGGCAGAGTCATTGGATGTTTGCAATAGGTTGGCGCACACAATCTGAAATGTAAGGCGCGCCTTCTCGTTGAGCCATCCAACGGCGACGGTTTGCCCCACCCAAGCCACGTTCGGTGCAATGCGGGCCATGATAATGTCCTTGTCGACCGGGGGGACATGTTGGGGATAAGTGAATTCTTGGACATCCTGGACATCAAACTCGGCCAACTTGGCCGTGAGACGGGCCAAGGAAAAGGGTGTGGGAGTCCCATCTATGAAAGCTTCGGCCTCGAATTGTCCCTTCCGAACGAGTGTACCATAGAATGAGCGGACTTCGGTTGCCCAAACCACTTCGTGAGGTTGGTTGAGGAAACGGTACCAACCCCGGGCCATGAAAAGAGCGGTGACGGAGTTGGGCAGAGCTTCCCATTGGACCGCGCGCTCCATATGGAGTTTGTGGCCCATAGCGAAGTATTGATCACACCATCGCTCCTCTTGGCGGGAGCGGTATTCGCTGTGACCGGAGGGGTGGATTACGATGGAGTCGTATTTGGTGGGGGCAGCACGGGGGGCCATGGAAATAGGAGGGAAGTAGTGCTGGAAAAACTAGAGAGGAAGAAGAGAGGATTTGGGTTGAAGGTGTGAGGAGAAAGGGAGGATTGGAGGTGTATTTATAGTGGAAAGGGGAGGGGAAAGGTTGGTTTTGGAGGGAAAAGGGGATGAATTTGGGAGGGAAAGGTTGGGGTTGGTAAGTGGAATGAATGGGTTGGAGGGAATGAATGGGATTGGGGGGAAAGGGGGGTGAATCTAGAAAAGAGGAAGAGCCAGGTCTGCAGAAGGCGGACCGATCCAGGGTAGGGGCGGACCGGTCCGGCCTTTTGACTTTTCAAACACTCGACAGGCAGACCGATTCCTTTAAAAATAAAAGGAATCGGTCCGGGGTAGGGGCGGACCGGTCCGCCCTAGTTTTTGGGCTGGACTTCTTTTACTTCGGTTTCGAGCTCTCTTCTTCAAAAAATTTCACGTTCCCGATATCCTCTCTATCCAATTGAACTAGGACCCTCTCGAATTCACTAGTCAACACCCTTTGACTTAGAATTCCCCAAAACACACGAATGCTTCTCCCGAACGAAACCCAGTCCTAACGACTCTCAAAACACACTCGACGCTCACACACACGACTCTCACCCCATACGCGTCGGGGGTGCGACGACCTCACTTCAACAGCTCACTCAACCCCGTAAATGGGGTCCGACAACCAGACGGTGTCGACTTCTTCTGCACATGCCTCTAGATATGGGTCTAGGCGTTGTCCATTCACTTTGAATGTATTTCCCCCTTTTAAATCGTCTAGTTCAACAACTCCGTGGGGGAAAACATTCTTCACGACGAATGGGCCCAACGTGACCGCAACTTGCCTGGGAAGAGGTGAAGCCGAGAATTGTAGAGGAGAACGTTTTTCCTGGGGAGAGACTCTTTTCGTCGAATGATGCTATCATGAGCGAGTTTGATCCTCTCTTTCGAAATTTTGGCATTCTCATACGCATCATTGCGTAGTTCTTCTAACTCATTCAATTGAAGCTTGCGGGCTTCACCGGCCTTGTCCAAGGCATAATTCAATTGTTTAATCGCCCAATACGCCTTTTGTTTAAGATCAACAGGAAGATGGCAAGGTTTGTCATACACAAAGCGGAAAGGGGACATGCCAAGTTTATTCTTATATGCGGTACGGTAGGCCCATAGCGAATCATTCAATCTAAGGGACCAATCTTTCCAGGTAGGATTGACGGTCTTTTCAAGAATGTTCTTGATTTCTTGATTTGATAGCTCGGCCTGTCCATTCATTTGTGGGTGATATGTCGTTCCAACCTTGTGAATGACACCATACTTTCTCATAAGCTTCTCAAATGGTCTATTGCAAAAGTGCATACCATTATCGTTGATTATTGCTTTCGGTGCACCGAAGCGGGAAAGTATGTGTTCCTGCAGGAATTTTATCACCACTTTGTTGTCATTAGTCTTGGTAGCTATAGCTTCCACCCATTTAGAAACGTAGTCTACCGCGATGAGGATGTATAGGAAACCAAAGGATGGAGGGGAAGGACCCATGAAGTCAATACCCCAACAGTCGAATATCTCAATGATGAGTATAGGGGTAAGAGGCATCATGTCTCGTCGAGTGATGGCTCCCATCCATTGACACCTATTGCATGATTTGCAAGCATCATTCACATTCCGGAAGATTGTGGGCCAATAGAGGCCGCATTGCAGAATTTTAGCGGCCATCTTTCTGGTCGAAAAATGACCTCCACAAGCTTCCGAATGACAAAACTGGATAACTTTTGGGATTTCGTCATTTGGTACACATCGTCGGATGATTTGGTCTGGACAGTATTTAAAAAGGAATGGATCATCGTAAAAGAACATGCGCGACCAAGTAAGAAACCTCTTCTTATCTTGCGGTGTCCAGTCGGGAGGGATGGCTCCCGTGACAAGATAGTTCACTATGTCCGCAAACCAGGGATATGAAGAGGTAGCGAAAAGCTGCTCATTCGTAAAATGTTCGTCTATGGTTATGGGATCACTAGGTATGTCGGACGAAAGCCGAGATAAATGGTCGGCAACGACGTTTTCTACTCCTTTCTTATATTTGATGGAGAAATTGAACTCTTGTAGTAGTAGGATCCACCTTATGAGGCGCGGCTTGGCATCTTTCTTCGCAAGTAGATACTTTAAAGCCGCGTGGTCGGTGAAAACAGTAATAGGAGAACCAATGAGATAGGACCGAAACTTATCGAGGGCAAAGACTACCGCTAGCAACTCCTTTTCCGTGGTAAAGTAGTTGAGTTGAGGTCCGGTAAGAGTCCGACTGGCGTAGTAGATGACACGAGCTTGCTTATCTTGACGTTGTCCTAAAACAGCCCCGATCGCGTAATCACTGGCATCACGCATAAGTTCGAATGGTAAGGACCAATCCGGAACTTGCATGATGGGGGCGGACACAAGCATGTTCTTCAATTTGTCGAAATAGCTTTGGCATGCTTCAGTCCACTCAAATGGGGAGTCCTTCATGAGTAAGTTGCTTAAGGGCCTAGCGATGGTGCTAAAGTCCTTAATGAACCTTCGATAAAACCCCGCGTGACCCAAAAAGGAGCGCACGTATTTCAGCGATTTCGGTGGGGGAAGGTCAGCTATGACATCTATCTTTGCCCTATCAACTTCTATTCCGTTGGATGATACAATGTGGCCAAGAACTATTCCCCCGGTGACCATGAAATGGCACTTCTCCCAATTCAGCACTAAGTTCTTTTCCACTCATCGAGTAAGTACTTTTTCTAGTTTTTCTAGACAATGATCGAAAGAGGTGCCAAAAGCGCTGAAATCGTCCATGAACACTTCGAGTCCTCTCTCGACCATGTCTCTAAATAAGCTCAACATGCACCTCTGAAAGGTCGCGGGTGCATTACACAAGCCAAATCGCATACATTTGTAGGCAAACGTACCAAAAGGGCAAGTGAAGGTCGTCTTCTCCTGGTCAAGTACATCTACCTCAATTTGGTTATACCCGGAATAACCATCAAGGAAGCAATAGTAAGGGTGGCCTGCTACTCTTTCAAGCATTTGATCAATAAATGGCAAGGGAAATGGTCTTTCCTGGTTCTCGCATTGAGCTTCCAGTAATCAATGCAAACGCGCCACCCGGTGGTGGTACGTTGGGGAACTAACTATCCCTTGGCATTCTCGATCACAGTCATACCCGACTTCTTAGGGACGACTTGAATAGGGCTTACCCACTTGCTATCCGAGATTGGGTAGATGATCCCGGCATCCAACAATTTGATTATTTCGGTTCTCACAACTTCTTTCATGTTGGGATTCAGTCTTCTTTTCATTTCTCTAGAAGGTTTGACATCCTCTTCGAGATGGATCTTATGAGTGCAAATTAAAGGACTTATCCCTTTCAAATCAGCTATGCACCAACCAAAAGCACTTTGGTGCTTCCTCAAAATTTTTAATAATTGACCCTCCTGCCCTTCATTTAGGCTAGAGGAGATAACGACAGGAAATGTCTCATCCTCTCCTAGATATGCATATTTAATATGGGAGGGAAGTTTCTTTAACTCGATGGTTGGAAATTTTTCACTGGAGGGAACCATGTGCGTATCCCTCGGAGGTAATTCCTCTAATCTAGAAACCCAATTAATCTTTCTCACGTCCTCGTCCGACTTACTCTCATCGAGTAGCTCGCTCAATTCTTCAACCTCCCTCTCGAAGGTGGTGTACGTCCCCTCACTCTCGTGTCTCACTGCTAAACAGGATTCTAAAGCATCGCCACAGTAATTCTCCTCAAAGTACTCCTCTAATATCTCATCTATGAGGCTCACCGCGTGAAGATCGTCTCCCTCCCCTGCATTTTGGGCTATGTGGAAGATGTTGGTATCCAAGGTCATGTTCCCAAATGTGATTTGCATTCGCCCATTCCTAGTATTGATGATTGCGTTAGCCGTAGCTAGGAAAGGGCGCCCAAGGATGAAGGGAACATGATTACTCGAGTGGAAGGAGGGCTCCGTGTCCCAAATGACAAAATCCACTGGAAAGTAGAAAGTGTCAACTTGAACGATCACGTCCTCGACTATGCCTCGTGGGATCTTCACTGTTCGATCCGCTAACTGGAGAGTGACTTTCGTGGGCTTGAGGTCGCCCAATTCAAGTTGCCTACAAATGGAGTAAGGGAGTATATTTACGCTTGCTCCCAAGTCAAGTAAGGCTTTTTTAATTTTGTTTTCTCCAATGATGCAGGAAATGGTGGGTGCACCGGGATCTTTGAACTTAGGCGGGAGTTCATTTAGTAGGATGGAGCTCACATTTTATGCTAGAAAGACGTTCTTCTTCACTTTCATCTTTCTTTTAACTGTCAGCAGGTCTTTGATGACTTTTCCATATGCTGGAATTTGTTTAATGGCCTTAAGGAAAGGTAAATTAAGCTTGAATTTCTTTAGCACTTCTAACACGTCATCACGTGGGTTTCCTCTGTGGGAGGGAATCAACCTTTAAGGAAATGGTTCTGCGGAAGGCGGTTTCACTACTACCTTTGGCTCACTAGCAGCTTCTTGGTCACTCTCATTCAAGGGGACATCTTCGGCCTCTTTCATGCTGGGCGAAATCTCCTTGTCTTTCGTTGTGTCGGGTGGGGGAGGTGATAAATCAACAACTCTCCCACTGCAAAGAGTGGTTACAGCTTGACATTGCTCCTGATGTTCAGTGGAGGTGGAGCTAACGCTAGTTTGACCTTGGGGAGGTCGTTGACCTTGGGTAGGAAATTTTCCCTTCTCTTGAACACTCAATGAGGATTGTATTTTAGACAGATTCGCATTTATGTCGCCTATCAGACGATCATATTTGGCATTGGTTGTGGTATGGTTTGCAATGAATTGATTCATGGTATCCTCGAGAGTTCTCCGCTGTGGTGGAATATAATTTCCTTGAGGTGGCGGTACTTGCACATGTCCTTGCATGTGTGGAGCTTGTTGAAAGTGTTGTGGTGGAGGAGGGGCAACATGCGAAGGAGGGTTCATTGCGGCATGTTGTTACCCATAGCTAAAACCCGGATGATTTTTCCAAGAAGGGTTATATGAATAGCCGTGCGGGCATCGAAATTGCCCTTAAAACCTCTTACACCACTAACTTTCTCTTGCAGCATTGCTTTGTAGGCGGGTATCGTCGGGCATTCCTCAGTTGAATGTCCCGATCGCAAATAGCACACACCTTTACGACTGGGTTTGGAATGGGTCCAGCTGGTCCTTTTCCATATATCTCGCACAAATCTCAAAATCCTATCTCAAGAGTCTCCAATCAGCTATCCGTTATAGAATTCTTATCTACATGGAATAGACCGGATGCTGACGGAGTAGTGGTCGCTTGTCTATTTTGATTTTGAGTGTTGGGATCAAAAGTGTCCCAATATTGGGTAGTCTCGGCGACATACCTCAAGTGGATCTTAGCATCCTGGGTATCTAAATCGATAAACGGACCACTTCCCATTGTTTCAACAAGTTGTTTAGAGTTAAGATTCAACCCATTATAGATAAAAGAGATGACTTGCGCTGAATCAAATCCATGATGGGGGCATGAAGCAACTAACTCGTTGAAACGTTCATAACATCGATGAAATGACTCATTTTCAGCTTGTCTGAATGCCTGAATTTGAGCCTTTATAGAGATTGTTCGATGTGGTGGGAAGAATTTCTTGAGAAATTTCGACTGTAGCTCATTCCAGGATGGAATCGAGCTTAGAGGTAAAGACCATAGCCAGGCCTTAGCTTTATCTTTGAGCGAGAAAGGGAAGAGTTTGAGGCGGATTACCTCTTGTGTGCAGGTTTGATCATTTAGAGTATCACACACGTCCTCAAATTCCCTAATATGGAGGTATGGCTTTTCAGAATCCATACTGTGGTAATGCGGTAGCATCTGGATCATCCCATTTTTTAAACGGAATTGCCCGGCATTATACGGGAGTATAATGCATCCCGGAGTGACAGTACGCTCGGGATATAAGAATTATCTAATTGGACGGTATGGGGGCTCTTCCTCATCGGTGGGTGCACTGCAGTGTTGTGACATCTCTCCCTCACTTACTGACTCGGTGTTCTCACTGGGTTTGCTCGAAGTGTGTCCTAAGAAAGGAAAGGGAGTATTATCGGAGACTGAGTGAGACGGTGTGGGAGGTGGGATCTAGAATTGTGGGGCGTTTGGAGTGTGGGGACTATTAGCATTATACTCAACAATTGGATTTTCGTGAATGTTGATTGGAGTATTATGGGGTGTGGGAGTGGTTTCAGAATTTTGCATTAAAGCTTAAGAGAGATGATGATGAATCTTTTTTTTTTTTTGAAATTTTGGGTCAAAGCTTTGGATTGACTCAATCTAATCCTAAGTCTACCTATTCCCCGGGCAACGGCGCCAAAAACTTGATGTGACTGAAAATGTGTCTCAGAAATGCGTTCACTCTAGGCTCAAGTGTAAGCCTGTCGCTCAAGTAATTATCCGACAAGTCAGGTATCGATCCTCAGGGAAAAAGGACAACGAAGTTGTAACGACGGAAAAGACGGAGGAATCCTAACCTTGACTCTAAAAATAAAGGGAAAATGATTTGATTTTGGGAATGATTACAGCTAAGTGCAAAGATGAAATTATGAAAAATGAAACTACAATAAGTTACCTAAAATATGAATAAAAATTTATTTTGAAACTTTTGACAAAGTGATGGGAAAAACGAGGACGGGAATACAATCCCCCAACCCTAGTGTAGTGCAGTGGTAATATTAATCATAAATTTATCTGATTGATCTGACCCGGAATTTAGTACTCCCAAGAATTATGTATACGAGGTTCAAGCCCGCGTCATACCTAATCTGAGGATGAGTAAATCAGTATTGCGATAGTGACACTCGAATTGCACTCTAAATCATCACGAGTACCCAGAGGCAAACGTGATATAAAGATCTACAATTATTGTATCATTATGCAATACGATCATAGTCAATCAATAAATTCATCAGATTAATTTTACACACATACACTAACACCTCAGGTTGGGTTCATATACCCCGACCTTGGTAAATCTAGCCTAACATGTTGAATTTAATGCAAACATTAATTGAAATGTAGGAGTTTATGATTAATCTAAGAAGAATGATAATTAGATGTAGACACGAATTAGCAATAAATATTACTCACTAAAATTACTCAATCAATAAGTGCAACAATGAATGAAATTGATACTCACAACAATTACTGGATAAATCTTCAAACCTTGAATTAAAACTGCAATTCTTAGCTAAACTAGGGTTTTTGGAAAAGAAGCAGGAAACCCTACTAATTCTTCATGTCTATAACAATAATAAATCGGGTCTTAAATACCCTACAATAATATCAGAAGTCAACTGCACTAGGAGACTTTTTAGGAAGAGAGAAGATTTCCAGATCTCGAGGACCGGACCGGTCCGGGTCTTAGGTGGACCGGTCTGCCACCAAGGCGGATCGGTTCTTTTTATTTTGGGACGAGCTGGTCCGGGGGCGGACCGGTTCTTTTTATTTTGGCCTCCTTCGGTTCGCATGCGATCTGGGGTCTTCTGGAGTGTGGCAAGGCGGACCGGTCCGAGGCAGGGGCGGACCGGTCCCGCTATTTGACTTTCTGGCTCATCTTTGACTGCTCATAACTTTTGTTCCGGGATTCCGATTGGGGTGTCGTTTCTTCCTTTGTGCTCGTGAATGAGATGTCTTCAACTTCTCTTTAGGTACCTCATCCGAATTCCGTGTAGAAATTACGCTTTTGCCCTTGAGACTTTCCTTCGTTCTTTCTTGATTCAACCGATTTCTTTCTTTCGTTTCTAGGCATCAAATACCTACAAAATCACTACAAAATACCAAAAACTCGGTGTACTCATTAGGATCAGTCAGTAGCACAGTTATGAGATAAATCCAACTCAATTACGTTGTTCGAGGTGCTAAAAGTAACTAAATCAGGGGATAAATTAGGAAGAATTTATGCCTAATCAATTGACATAAAGATTGGGAGAGTGAGATAACTTGGAAGGAACATTAGAAGAGGTTAAGTTTATTTAGACCTACATTGGATAAGTGTTTATTCTTATTATTCTTATTCCTCTTCCTCCTCTTTTTTTACCTAAACTTTAGTCCTCACCATAAGAGGATTTCGCTCGTGTGGCCATTTGGTCACTCCATCCTCTTCGTTGTCCTCTAATAACAGGAAAAACATGTATTTGTGTAAGGGTCAAAATCCAATCATTTATTTTCTTAATGAATCAACACATAAATTAAATTAAAATCCTTTTTATATTTTAGAAAATTTTAATTTTCCTAAGTAAATTTATCTAGTCTAAATTGCATGCAGTTGGTGATTAACAACATAAAAAAATAAATCAACAAAAAATAATACACCATGATTTTGGAGTGGAAACCCTCCATGAAAAAACACTATCGATCCTAACCTAAAACAAGTCCACTAGTATTGAAATATGATTACAGAACTTAAAGAGGACTCAGACATGACTTACATATACGACAACGATACACGTCACCATGTCTCCCCCTTACGTTATTCTACTTTATCTCTACCCATACTAATGATAGCCGCTCCAATCCAATCTTGGTTAGTGAATGTTTAACCAATACGTAATCCAATGTGCTATCCTTTTTAATGTTGAAAATATCAGGGGATTTGTAAATCTAGAGTCTACTATAGTTGCATGGAGTGTATAGGCCATCATAAAGAGAAAGACTCTAGCAAAAACTAAATTAGAATTTTGAAAATACTGCTATTTATTAATTAGAATATGTGTCTAAAGGTGTTTAAATAGTTATTCAATAAAAGAGGTCCACTTAAACACATGTTCTAAGACGAAGGTCCTTTTTCGAATGAGGGAACTCTCATTTGAATGAGAGTTTTAGATTGAGGGACTCTTTATCGATAAAAATTTGGTTAAGTGCCATTTTTTGAATTCGATGGTACCTAGTTTGAAACAGTCTTTGATCAAGGGTTCCTCATTTGCAAATTTCTTTAGATCGAGGTCCACTACCTCTAAAAATAATTTTCGATAAATGACCTATTCAATCGAGGATTACCTCATTCGAGCAAGTTCACTCAAAGTTGACCCTTAATAAAATTTAGTAAAAAATATTTTCCAAAATATTTCCAAATTTGTTTTTATTAACGTCATGTCCTTCGACTTCCTATTAATAAAATAAACTAAAAGGAATTACAAAACTTTTAAAAATCCCTACCTTTATCAAATCTCCGATATGAAATCAATTTGTCCAATTCAGTTCGGTAAACTCAGTTATAATGCTTTGTCTATTTGTGTTCATATGATGTCGCATTACAACTTAATAAACTCGATACAAAGATAGTAGGGCACAAAGGTTTGTTTCGAAACTAAGCCAACATAAAATAAAACATAAAAGGAGTGTAAATCACGTCCTTACAAATATACCCCTTTGGCTATTCCAGGACAAAACCAATAATGGAAAATATCTAAAAAAAATGGTCGGATAAAAATTCCTATGCATCAATCTACTGAATCCCAGTCCATGTGAGACACAATAGATATGTATAGCTTCTTCAATCAAGAATTTATGAACATCACGGTCCCTAAACGTCCGCACACATAAACACATACTATGTGACGTATAAAAGATACGAGAGATGTTTATAAATTGACAGGAATTATAATATAAAATGCATGCACTAAACTACTCCCCCTAAATATATACTCCCCTTGAATCCTAAATTTTTCCATTTTTTTTTGTCTCAGATAGATAAAGGAAGAAATCAATTAAAAGTCTATCATCAATCAATCAAATTAAAAAATAAATAAGATAATTAATATAAATGTTGGGTGTCAATATGTGACACGATACGTTAACACAACACAAAATTAATAGAGTTTAATCGATTTTGGGCCACGCCTTAGTAGGTTTAAGTCATAAATGGGTGGACTCGCCAAACCCATCAAGGAAACACATCGGTTTTGTGTATATTTGCAAAACCTGTTAGTGATCCATTTAATTTATGAATCGTGTGGCTCTCTACTCGTGTTTAACCTTTCACTCATTTACAACCCATTAACAAGTTTATAGCCCGTTTACCCGTTCATAATATGCCATTAAAATAATCCACATCAATTTTTTATAAAAACTCTCCACTATTAACTAAGTATAAATAAGTTATTTCCTTTAATGGTTTTTAAAGTATTTGGTTACAGGGTTAACTGAGTTAAATGGGTGAAGTGGGTTAAATGTGTTAAAATAATTAAAACCGTTCGTTTACTTAACAGTTGTAAATGGGCCGTACCGTGTTACTTGTTAAGTAAACGAATCGTGTAAAAATTTAATATTTTCACCTATTTAGTAAGTGGATAGTGTTTGGGTGGATGCATTTTTGACACAATTCGTTTATCACCCAACATGAACCCAACTCGACACGACCTGTTACCATCCCTAATTTTGAACAAGTGCTCAACAAGATGAATGACAAATATGCATGGAAATATGAACATAATATCACATGTATCGAGAAGAAACATCATATCCAAATTTGAACATGATCAAAAATACAAAATAAACAAAACTAATATCAACTGAATATCAAGAGCAAGACAACATTAAATCTATTAAATCCCACTCAAGCTATCTAGCGAGAAGTTGAATGAACTCAAAACTCAAAAAATTAGATATACCCAACTTATGTTATGCACGAACGCTTTGATTCAACCCATAGTTGACAATTATTACAAGTCAACTATACTAAAAAAATCGATTGTTAGGTTCTGTGAGAACCCAGACTCGAGGCGTCGTGCCTCCAATTTTCCCTCCTGTGCGTCTTTTTATTTTCGAACTAAATGTTGTGTTGGAGAAATGGCTCTCTTTAATGATGATGAGAGGTCATCACCTTATTCTCTTTTGAAAGGAATGGAGTCTCTAGTATATTTTATACAAAATAGACAAAAAAAGGGTATGCCTCTGCTGATTCCTAGTGAAGCAAATGATTTGCATGTTTAACCAAAGGGTTAAGGTCCGGGGACTAGGTTATGGAGGCACCGACCCCACCCTTTCAGTCTGAAATGTATATCTAAAGTGTGTGTATTAACATGTTATAGTGTAAAAATAAATAAGAAGTTTAAAATAGTTAATATATACATACACTGTGTAGTTCAGTGTACAATGTATGTATAAATAATTTAGATGAAGGATAGATATATATAAAGCTGGAATTGTTCACTCGAACGATAGTCCGAGTGAGCCTACGTACTCTCACGGAGTAATTCAAAGTCCATATAATTGGTGTGAAGATATAGGGGATTTTACCCTTTATAAAGGCTCAATATGAGAGATATAAACTTTTTTTGATCTTTCAAGGTGATTTTGAATGAAACAAGACTAGATATGAAGATGTAAATGCTTTATGTTCATGGGAGGACTTGGACGAGAGAAGTTCACTCACATAATCACTTTAATAAATAAATAATGTCTTGATTTATGATATTAAAAATAGGATAATAATAGTTCCCCTAGATATAGTGATCCTCTAAACTATGTGAGGATATCTCATGGTTTAGAGACAATTTGTTTGGTTTTTTAGGTGTTTATTGAAATAAAGATTAAAAATGTTTAAATATGTATAAGATTTTTCTTGAGTTTTAGAGATCGGGTCTCCCTAACATACTTATATATCCACTGTAGGCAAAATAAAAGTAAATGTAGTTTTGGACATGACCTTTAGAGAAAAGTCATGTCTAAAGAAGAAAGAGATGAATATTAAGATGAGTTTGGGTGGTTGTGCAACGTAAGACCACCCTATTTAGGTCTAGACTTCAAAATAAAAGAGTAAGAAGAAGTGTACTTGCAATGTTATGTGTTCACCTTTTCATTTCGGTAGTATTTTGACTTGAAATCAACTTTTAGAGTGTGGTTCTAAGGTTACATTCAAGTAAAATACCTTTTGGAAAAGAAAAGGAAATAAAATTGTCTTTTTGTCTTTTTCTAGGTTTATATGAGAAGAAGACGGTTTGAACTTTTGGGTTATAGTTTTGGATCTTAGTTTGATAAGGGTTTATAAGGAAAATGGAAAAAGTTTTGAAGATTTTCTACAGAGAAATAACTTCAAAATAAAAAGACAACCTTTAATAGGTGGAGTTATTGTGTGAAGAACTGGTAGGTGAAGCGCCTTTTTATAGGAAAATTGCATGGGCTCATGGTTGATAATCACTAACAAGATCAATCGGGCATGGAGATAGGTCATGGGCACATGTGTAAACACCTAATTATAGTACCCTCATTTAATACCCATTATACACCTTCATAGGTCCCAAGCATAACCCCTTCGACCATCAGACCCTGTTCTTCCCTTCGAAACCCTAATATAGATACTATTAGACACTTTTGAGAACCATTTGACTCCGATAAACTCTTAAACCAAGGGTAATAATGAAATTTATAGTGCTCTAAATACCCTTTCTAACGGTCCATACAGTGCGCAAATTCGCCTTACAGTTCGCATTTAATTGCATTTTCCCTTTGAAACCCTATTCTAAACACCATTGGGCGCTTTTGAGACCCATTTGACTCCAATAAACTTTTACAACCAAGAGTAACCTGTGACACCCCGCCTACTAAAATACCGAGTGATCAGTCCTATACAAAATTAAAATAGGAATCCTCGTTGGATCATTCTTAGCATCATTGTCGAAAACATTTTAGAACTTACTAACCACCTAGTATTCCAAAAGCTGGTGCCAATTTGAACTTTTTAATTAAATAAAACAGTACATGCGGAATTAAATAAAAACCATTCACACAATTGAATGAAAATAAACTGAATCATAATTTAACAATTTGCCGAATAAACCATCGGCCACTAAAGTGAAATAATCCAAAACAAATATTCAACACCTAAATAAATTACACCTAAAAACTGTACCGAGAAGTCTGGGCGACAAGCCCTAAATAAAACTGAAACTGATACAAGATTCCTACTCTAAGAATAAATGAATGATGCGTCTAATCCAAACTCCTACTAGCATTCACATATGCCGCAGCTCCGTGTCCCTGGAATAGAATATCAATCATGGCGTCCCTGTGGCTGGACACCTAAAAGGTTTTGAAAATAGTTTTATAGCAAGGGTTAGAACCCAAAACATTTTGAAAATATTTAGCAAGTGAATTAACTGTAGTAATTTAAAATGCATGAATGCGCTTCATATTTAAGTTAGTGTCGCACTCCCTTGTGGACATTCTCACCCCTCCACTAATGTGCAAACCTAACGGTTACCTTAACCCCACCTAGTTACACTATCCCTTCCAACTAGTCCCGGTATAACCTCCCCTTGCCATACTACTCTAACCCCAGTATAATGATTCTTGAATTATAAGTTATATCATAATTAACTTAATTAATTCCTCTTAAATAGTAGCATATAACAGTGTCACAAGTTATATAAAGTAAATACATCACACACTGTATTATTACTCGCATATAATATTTTCTACCATTATATACGTACCTTTACCACAACATCCACACATATAACATACGTATATCCATCCCTTCGAGTATACCCTCGCCGGATGATTTTCTCTAAAATGCTATCTCACTAGGTGTGCTCACAAAATCTAGTTCCCCAAGTTGGAATCGCACACCAACTTGGCCCAAAATATAAACGTAGCGTAGGCGGTCATATTCCTTCCCTGAAACTGAGATAAATCCCTCACCCATATATACCGGACGCTATGACCTGGGGATATACTCGCCCTACTCCTCAAGCTAGGGGATTCACCCACATCGCGCAACCTCTCTTGATAGCATTAGAGTATATAAATTGAATAAATATCTAATTACTAGTATTTAATATCACACACAATATATACACATATATATATACTATCACTACACCGTATATATATATATAATATAAACCCAGCTTTACCGTGTACTCAAAATCCCGTACACTGCCTGTAATTTCTTGAGTCTGTGGCCCGACTCAATGTAATTAATTTTCTCACTTAATAATTTATCACCTTCCCGAGTCGAAAGTCCGACTCTAATATATTTGGTTCACACCTCAATTTATATAATACTTTCCCCGAGTTTATGGTCCGACTCTAATTAAATTAATTAACACACTTATTAATTTAATACCTCCCGGAGTCTATCGTCCGACTCTAATTAAATTAATTAACACGCATATTAATTTAATACCCTCCCGAGTCTATCGTCCGACTCTAATTAAATTAATTAATACACATATTAATTTAATACCTCCCCGAGTCTATCGTCCGACTCTAATTAAATTAATTAACACACATATTAATTTAATATCGATCTGAGTCTGTGGTCCGACTCCCAGTTAATTAATTTACACATTAATTAATTTACACCAATCCGAGTCTGTGGTCCGACTCTACTATAATTAAGTTACACCAATCCGAGTATGCGGTCCGACTCTAATATAATTAATTATCACACCTATTAATTTAATCATACCCGAGTCTACAATCCGACTCTAATTAAATTAATTATCACACTTGTTAGTTTAATCCTACCCGAGTCTACAATCCAACTCTAATTAAATTAATTATCACACTTATTAATTTAATAACTTGGTGTCACCCAACCATTATCCCCGGACTCGCTCACTTGGCCCATACTTTAATATTTCACGAGTCTATATTCCGACTCCAAATTAATTACTCTCTCTTAATAATTAATTTAATACTTTGGTGTCACTTAACCAACATACCCGGACTCGCTCACTTGGTCCATTTTACATCTCATAATTTCATTCCCACATATTCGTCCACAATATGTCACACATTTATCTCCATAAATTCCCCAATTATATTTACCTATAATTACCAACATACCCGGACTCGCCCACTTTGTCCATAATTGAGTATTCCACTTCAATTTCTTTAATAATGTAGCGTCACCCAACTACAATACCCGAATATTATTCCTCGGTTCGATATTAACACAAATCTGTATGAATTATTTCTCCAAATTCATCCATCTCATGACATACCGTTCACACCCTCCTAATTCCAATTATAACACCCTATAATTGTTAAAGAAATATATGCCACATATGAATTTATCACTAAATAAAAATATGGAATTTAATCTTAAATAATTATCTCTTTATAATCAAAATTGGCCGAACTGCCAAGAATCCTGTACCCTCGATCGATCCAGACCTCGTCTTCTCCAGGTCCCTGTTTGACCATTGACAAAAAACTAAGGTTCTTAAACCTTAAATCAAACCTCTAATTATTACATCCCACCATATAAATATGTTTAACCTACATCCTACACATCATATAGATTTTAAGACACACAATTTCTCCACTTACTTTCATAATTTCCCAAAATGGATTTTCCCTTAAAATTCATCAACTTTGTTCTACCAACCAAATTCCAAATCCAAATCCCACCAGTTTATATTCTGGATTCTCATTCAAAATAGATATCCATACTCAGAGATATATAACACAATAATTTTTACTTTAAATCTCATTCAATAGTTCCATGAACAAAAACCCCATTTTTTGTACCCATTTATCCCCAAAATGAATTTTGGTTTACACATCACTACGATATGAATTGATTATCATCAATTTAGAAATCACAACAGTTAACCACTTTCCTGGAATTATTCGTAGGGTCTGATTCCGTTGGTGTAGAGATTGGTTGATGAAAAACTCCCCAAATTAACCCTTTAATTTGGCTCCAAAGCTCCCAATTGCTCTTGATTTGCTTTCCCCCAATTTTCCTCTCAAGTCTTAGGCTTAGAGTTGTGTTGACTGTCATTCCCTAATCTCTCAATTAGGTTAAAAATGCTAAATCCCATTTTTGGCCATCTGAGGCTAATTAAACAGGCCCAATTCACCCTGTGTGGGTCCGGTTATGTCCAAAAATACCCCGAGACTCAATTACTATCCCCGGGTACTCTTTTCTGACTATCTCGACCCATCCGAACGCAACCGCATGCTCGGAATTACCACTCAAAATACTTTCTGATATTTCCAAATTTTGACCCCAAAATGTGACACACATTAATTTGAATAATTAAACCTAAAGTCGCCAATTATAATTAATTCGGCTCACTCAAATAAATTCTCCAACTCATGAATTTAAGTTTCTCCAATTTAAATATTTTTATTACTCCCAAAAATAATTAAATATTAAATCCTCAAAATTATGGGGTGTTACATACTCCCCCCCTTACAAAGGAATTTCGTCCTCGAAATTAAGATGAGCGTAATGTTCCAAGCTACGCATATTACTCTCTAGTCATGTGCCTCTAAGCTCGCTATATCTATCCCATCTGCTTCTAACCATACGTTACACAAGTATGCATTTAAATTAACCAGGGCGCCCATACACCCTATGCTCGTGCTTAACTGCATGAACTTTGCCTTAATTAACCCGGGTGCCCATACACCCTATCCCCGCGCTTTACCGCACGAAAGTTACCCGACTATGCTAGTCGTAACTCGTAATATAACTTCGAACCCGTAGTCATATCACATAGATATATACATATATATCTACTTCCCGAGTACCCAACCCATGTATTAACGTCCAAACATCTCCCTACAAAATACTTGTCTCTCAACACAAAAGTATATACGATTACTCTCATGTTACCAAAGACAACATAACGTACCGCGTCCTTACCATCACTAGTCCTTGTGCAAAATAAACCCCGAGCTATCTCTCTTTACTCGAACATAAATCTAACCACCCTGATTCACTTCAGTAAACACCCCCCACTTTCTGGGGTAAAATGTGAGAACACAAGACCTTATTATATGCCTATCGCACCATGTAATACAACATGTATACACTCATATATATATAGTCTATACGCCCTCTCAGGTGATACTCAGTACCAACCATATCCTGGTGTCGTGAACACCAAAACTTAACACCACTATCCACAATAGTTAAATTCCATTGCTATCCAGTCGATATTTAGGAAAATATTATTAACACTACTCCCATAATTCTCGAAAGTAGTAACTCTTAGCATATTTCAAACCTTCACTCAGTGTACACCTCCACCCTCCGATGAAGAACACCAAGGAACTCCGCTACCCCACAGAAAGTTTATCCACATACTATGGTTGCTACCGCCAAAGTACTCACTAAATTCGACTCACCCGCGAACTTTAGTGAAAAATGAGTCTTATAGTGTGACATCCTCCTTGTCACTCAAAAATATACCCCATTCCTCTAGGGTAAAATAATTACCTCTATATTACAGCTGAAACGGCTGATTCTCGGGTTCCGGAGCATCTTCTCCTTGCCCGAATGCGCCCATGACTTGCTGTAGTGGTTGCACATCCAGGACCTCATCCTGTAGTTGACCCCTGCCTCACTTAAGACAAACTCTCTTCATGTGTCTCTCTTTCCCCACAAACGAAACACCTTCTAATACATTCACCCTGCCACTGGTCCCTTCCATGCCTACCTTGTTGGAATTCCTGGCCATCTTGCTGATAGCCTCCAGTTCTAAATCACTTGGCATGATTTCCCTGTAGAAAATCTTGCCCCTGATCTCCCCCAGTCTGCTGCTGGAATACCCCACTGGTATTGTTCCCTCCTGCCTTATCCGACTGGCTAGTTTCCACTCCCCTCCCGCTTTCTTTCACGTGAAAGCGATATTCCCGACCATGCCGGAGTGTTGCGTTAATGACATCAGTATAATCTACTAATGCAAAATTTCCAATCAAATGTTGTCTGACTCTCCAGACTAACACATCCACAAACTTTACTTTCTTTCTCTTTTCCCTGCTTACCTCATCCGGTACAAAATTTTGCCAACGAGTGAATTCTTCCTTGTAATCGGCCACTGAACGGTCCCCCTGAGTCACCTAACAAAATTTTCTCCTTATTTCGGTTTCAACCGCTGGAGGAAAATACTTGCGGTCGAATCGCACCCAAAACTCTGCAATGGCTAGTGTGTCCCTTTCCTCAACTGTGGTGATCGACTCCCACCACTGTAGCACTGCTCCCACTAAACTAAATTGGTTAGCATTTGCTTTAGCACCTCATCCCAATCTCCCATGCGTAGGTGACGCTGGATATTTATCTTTCTTGACACGCTAGCACTACATCTGAACCCCCTCGCAACTCTGGTGGGTTCCCACTAAAAATAACCTCTCTTTCTTATTTCCACCCCGACGACCCCGCGTGAGTTTGAACATCCGACGCCACTAACACTTGTGGCTGATCCCGTGGAAAGTACCTGGCCATTGCGACTACCGTTGTCTCAACCGCCTGCGCCACTAGTTCAGTTACCGGTGCTGCCAAAATCACCTCTGGCAGATGCTGCGGTAACTCTTGCTCCTGACGAGCCTCCCTAGTCTCATCTTCCCCTGCTGCTCCCTCTCCTGGGCGGAATCTGTAATGAGAATCGAATCCTATGAGTTCACTCTAAAATATAAATTTGGAAGAAGAACGTAAATGCGTATACGTATGAGAATACAACAATCCTATGATAGGGCTCTATATCAAAGATTGCTAAGCCGAAACGTGAAAAGCCGCACAGATCCTAAGGACACTAGAACCAGATGCTCTGATACCATCTGTGACACCCCGACTAATAAAATACCGGGTGATCAGTCCTATACCAAATTAAAATAGGAATCCCAGTTGGATCATCCTTAGCATCACTGTCGAAAATATTTTAGAACTTACTAACCACTTAGTATTCCAAAAGCAGGTGCCAATTTTAACTTTTTAATTAAACAAAACAGTACATGCGAAATTAAATAAAAACCATTCACACAATTGAATGAAAATAAACTGAATCATAATTTAACAATTTGCCGAATAAACCTTCGGCCACTAAAGTGAAATAATCCAAAATAAATATTCAACACCTGAATAAATTACACCTAAAAACTGTACCGAGAAGTCTGGGCGACAAGCCCTAAATAAAACTGAAACTGATACAAGATTCCTACTCTAGGAATGAATGAATGATGCGTCTAATCCAAACTCCTGCTAGCATCCACATATGCCGCAGCTCCGTGTCCCTGGAATAGAATATCAATCCTGGCGTCCCTGTGGCTGGACACCTAAAAGGTTTTGAAAATAGTTTTATAGCAACGGTTAGAACCCAAAACATTTTAAAAATATTTAGCAAGTGAATTAACTGCAGTAATTTAAAATGCATGAATGCGCTTCATATTTAAGTTAGTGTCGTCCTCCCTTGTGGACATTCTCACCCCTCCACTAATGTGCACACCTAACGATTACCTTAACCCCACCTAGTTACACTATCCCGTCCAACTAGTCCCGGTATAACCTCCCCTTGCCATGCTACTCTAACCCGAGTATAATGATTCTTGAATTATAAGTTATATCATAATTAACTTAATTAATTCCTCTTAAATAGTAGCATATAACCGTGTCACAAGTTATATAAAGTAAATACATCACACAGTGTATTATTACCCGCATATAATATTTTCTACCATTATATACCTACCTTTACCACAACATCCACACATATAACATACACATATCCATCCCTTCGAGTATACCCTCGCCGGATGATTTTCTCTAAAATTCTATCTCACTAGGTGTGCTCACAAAACCCAGCTCCCCAACTTGGAATCGCACACCAACTTGGCCCAAAATATAAACGTAGTGTAGGCGGTCATATTCCTTCCCTGAAACTGAGATAAATCCCTCACCCATATATACCGGACGCTATGACCTGGGGATATACTCGCCCTACTCCTCAAGCTAGGGGATTCACCCACATCGCGCAACCTCCCTTGATAGCATTAGAGTATATAAATTGAATAAATATCTAATCACTGATATTTAATATCACACACAATATATACACGTATATATATACTATCACTACACCGTATATTTATATCATATAAACCCGGCTTTATTGTGTACTCAAAATACCATACACTGCCTGTAATTTCCTGAGTATGTGGCCCGACTCAACGTAATTAATTTTCTCACTTAATAATTTATCACCTTCCCGATTCGAAGGTCCGACTCTAATATATTTGATTCACACCTCAATTTTCATAATACTTTCCCCGAGTCTATGGCCCGACTCTAATTAAATTAATTAACACACTTATTAATTTAATACCTCCCCAAGTCTATCGTCCGACTCTAATTAAATTAATTAACACACATATTAATTTAATACCTCCTCGAGTCTATCGTCCGACTCTAATTAAATTAATTAACACACATATTAATTTAATATCGATCCGAGTCTGTGGTCCGACTTCCAGTTAATTAATTTACACATTAATTAATTTACACCAATCCGAGTCTGTGGTCCAACTCTAATATAATTAATTTACACCAATCCGAGTATGCGGTCCGACTCTAATATAATTAATTATCACACCAATTAATTTAATCCTACCCGAGTCTACAATCCGACTCTAATTAAATTAATTATCACACTTATTAATTTAATCCTACCCGAGTCTACAATTCGACTCTAATTAAATTAATTATCACACTTATTAATTTAATAACTTGGTGTCACCCAACCATTATCCCCGGACTCCCTCACTTGGCCCATAGTTTAATATTTCTAGAGTCTATATTCCGACTCCAAATTAATTACTCTCTCTCAATAATTAATTTAATACTTTGGTGTCACTTAACCAACATATCTGGACTCGCTCACTTGGTCCATTTTACATCTCATAATTTCATTCCCACATATTCACCCACAATATGTCACACATTTATCTCCATAAATTCCCCAATTATATTTACCTATAATTACCAACATACCCGGACTCGTCCACTTGGTCCATAATTCAGTATTCCACTTCAATTCCTTTAATAATGTAGCGTCACCCAACTACCATACCCGAATATTATTCCTCGGTCGATATTAACACAAATCTGTATGAATTATTTCTCCAAATTCATCCATCTCATGACATACCGTTCACACCCTCCTAATTCCAATTATAACACCCTATAATTGTTAAAGAAATATATGCCACATATGAATTTATCACTAAATAAAAATATGGAATTTAATCTTAAATAATTATCTCTTTATAATCAAAATTGGCCGAACTGCCAAGATTCCTGTACCCTCGATCGATCGATCGATCCAGACCTCGTCTTCTCCTGGCCCCTGTTTGACCATTGACGAAAAACTAAGGTTCTTAAACCTTAAATGAAACCTCTAATCAAAACACCCGACCATATAAATATGTTTAACCTACATCCTACACATCATATGGATTTTAAGACACACAATTTCTCCACTTACTTTCATAATTTCCCGAAATGGGTTTTTCATTAAAATTCATCAACTTTGTTCTACCAACCAAATTTCAAATCCAAATCCCACCAGTTTATATTCCGGATTCTCATTCAAATTAGATATCCATACTCAGAGATATACAACACAACAATTTTTACTTTAAATCTCATTCAATAGTTCCATGAACAAAAATCCCATTTTTTGTACCCATTTATCCCCAAAACGAATTTTGGTTTACACATCACTATGATATGAATTGATTATCATCAATTTAGAAATCACAATAGTTAACCACTTGCCTGGAATTTTTCGTAGGGTCTGATTCCGTTGGTGTAGAGATTGGTTGATGAAGAACACCCCAAATTAACCCTTTACTTTGGCTCCAAAAGCTCCCAGTTGCTCTTGATTTGCTTTTCCCCAATTTACCTCTCAAGCCCTAGGCTTAGAGTTGTGTTAACTGCCGTTCCCTAATCTCTCAATTAGGTTAAAAATGCTAAATCCCATTTTTGGCCATCTGGGCCTAATTAAAAAGGCCCAACTCACCCCGTGTGGGCCCGGCTATGCCCAAAAATATCCCGAGACCCAATTACTACCCCGGGTACTCTTTTCTGACTATCTCGACCCATCCGGACGCAACCGCGTGCTCGAAATTGCCATCCAAAATACTTTCTGACATTTCCAAATTTCGACCCCAAAATGTGACACACATTAATTCGAATAATTAAACCTAAAGTCGCCAATCATAATTAATTCGGCTCACTCAAATAAATTCTCCAACTCATGAATTTAAGTTTCTCCAATTTAAATATTTTTATTACTCCCAAAAATAATTTAATATTAAATTCTCAAAATTCCAGGGTGTTACATAACCGAATAAACTTTCATAGGTGTCTGAATACCGTTTCTAACAGCCCATACTTTGCCCAAATCTACCTTACAGTTCACATATACTTGCCTTTTCCCTCCATACCCTAATCATAAGACCACCAAATGCTTTTGAGCTCCGTTTGACTCTGGTATCATAACAAAGGGTAACCGAATGAAATTTTATAGGGATATGAATACCCTTTCTAACAATCCATACCATTCTCGAATCTTCCTTACGGTTCACATTTACTTGACATTTCCCCTGAAACCCTAATCTAGAGGTCACTGGCTGTTCCCGAGCTCCATTTGACTTTGGTTGACTCTCGTACTTGAGATTTTTACAATAAAATTTTAAATATCTTTAAATCCTCTTTCCAATGGTCATGGCTATTCATGATTCGGACTTACGGTTTACATTTTATTCTTGTTTTATCGAAAGAATCTATTTTGGACTGCCTATAGGCACCCCTGGCCCTATGCCTATCGGCATAGGGTTACTTTAATTAGCCAATAAGTTAGGAGGCATGTCAATATTCAGGACTAGGCCTATGCTAATTGAAATATCCCCTTACCCAAGAGTTTTCCTAATTAAAGGTGGCCATGAACTCATTCGAAAGGACCCCTTTCTAGATCCTAAGAAAGTTGTGCCTTGAAATGAGTGCGTAGTCATTTACACATCCATTTCAAAACATTCTTCCCACATTCCATTATATCACCCATACACCTCACATTTCTTCTCATACCTTACCACCATTACATCACCACCAAAATCAGCCTACATCTCCATCAAAGTCAGAATTCAGGCTTCGTAGAAGCTCCAAATCCTATTCATTCAATCTTGTTATTTTAGTGCTATTATTCACTTTCATATATTAGTATACTGTTTACATATAACTGTCATTTCCTCAACTAAATACTCTTTTACTATTTGTTCACCAAAATTATTTTATAAACTCAAAAAACCAAAAGAGAGGATTTAATCCTTAAACCCTAAATTAGAACTTTCATTCCATTTTTACTACACTTACCTCACTTGTGCAAGTTTTTCAACAAATCAAAATAAGTAAGTTATAGTTTTGGGTTCATGGGTTGAATTCGACTCTTATGTGTTTTCAAACTACGTGGTCTTTGATGCCATTTCCATCTATGTAGCGCCTCGTGTTTTGCTCGGGATTTGAGTCCTCTTTTCTTATTTTCACTTTTTCATTCTCACTTTTATTTGTACCATACGTATCTGTGTGTGTGTGTGTGTGTACATATATATATATATATATATATATATATATATATATATATATATATATGTTCTTAGAAACCTCATTAGACATGCATATTTACTTCCTCATAATGAATCATGATTCGGTGTGTTGATAACATTATATTATATTTTCATGTGTTTTATTCTCTTTCATTTTCCCAATCCTGCCAGGCATGGATATCCATTTTCTCATTGTGGATTATCATCCCATGTAACTTTATTATACTTTTAGTGGCCTTATCAGACATGTGTTGCGATGGTTTGTGATCCAAGGTGCTGCTCACATTTTCGCTACTTTTAGATTATTTTCTTTCCTTTTATTTATACTCCTCAGAGTGACTCATCCCTTTCTTTTCCATTACGTGGGTGTGGCGATTTATTTTCTCACCTATTTCACTCTGCATACATAATACATAGAAATTGCATTTTGGAGAAAAAGGAGAATATTATCATAGCCTATGGAAAAGCGAAAGGGCATAATAGGTGTCTTATACCGTTCTATTCCATAACTTAGTCCCCAGGCCCGTCAACTATTTTGTTTCATATGCATCAATTTGTATTTGATGTCGTTGCTTCAGGGGCGGCTACATCTTTTTCCTATTTTGAATGAAATAGGTTGGTGACTTCATTTTCTATATTTTCAACCCTTTGACGATGGCCAATTTATATCTGTGGGATCCCGCAAATATCACACAAGTAGCAGAAAGAGGATTTTCTTCCTTAATCCCCGGATGCCAATCTTTTTTCTTTTCTGGGCAAATCTGTTGAATCCCGAATGGCCACATTGACAAATCCGCTGCGAATGATTATTATTAGAGGACTAGACTCTATTTTAATGGGATTTATTTTTCCTTTTCTCTATCTTTCTACATGTGTGTATGTATCTCCATTTTTATATTATTCTTACTCTCATGATCTCATGTTGTATATATGACTTGCTCATATCATGCTATCCATGTTTATTCTTCTCACACTCATGCTTCTTTTTCACACAAGATGTATATACCTCATTTACTATCCCATGATTCATGCTTTATTGACTTGTATATACTTATCATGTTTCACTTCACTTACCCATGTTGTTCACATATCACTTGTAGATATCCATGCTTAATCTCACCTATAGATTCACATGCTTCACCTATCACATGCGTCACATATCAGTCGTGTATATATCCACATCACTCTCACTTGCATGCACCTCCACATTATTTTCACTTGCACATACTTTCATAATACTTTATTATCACCCTCACATGTTTCCATGTTACTCTCACTTTGCACATATCTCTCTTTCACTTGTGTACATTCACATGTCTCACACCTTGTATATATCACCATGCCTTGTATATGCTCCACGCTTCATGCTACTTGTGTATACTTATTAGTTTTACTCTCCATATATACTTAAATCTTTTATATATTCCATCCATGTATATTCCCATGATTTACTTCATGCTTAGTAGAATTACCTACCCCACTTAGCATACATAAAATTTTGCATAAAAATACTAACTAAGACTCCTGCACTTTGACACTACATCACGTGAGCACTACATTTTAACAAAAAAATTGTCCCGTCCTGGGGGGTGGGGGGAGGTCACTTCATTATAGGATTTCTGTTCTGGGCACTTTTTAGCCAAGCGATATGATTCTCACCTTCAATTGGATGCATATCGATTAGTTTCCCTTTATTGTAACTCTTTATCGACTCATTCACGTACATCGAGCATAACAAATTCTCGCTCACGCGTACCGTTACCACAAGGTATATTACGAGGATATTCATATTCACTCAGGTATATCAAATGACTTATCCACACTTACTGATGGATGATTTCCTTGTGGTGGAAGTCATTCCAAAGGGGGAACCCTCACAGTAACCTCTAATTCATAAACCTCATACTGTCATCTACCTTAGGACACTCATAACTAGTTTGTCGATTTCAATGCAAAAATTTGCCAAACTTTGAGTCGTTTTACCACCCAAATTTTTATGCAATTTCACCCGTTTTTAAAACAGGACTCTGTCCATGAGTCTGGAAACAAGTCACACCGTGTCTTGCATAACGCACCCAATCCTTTCCCAAACTCGGGTACTGTCCGAAATTTCACTTACACCCTAGGCAAAATACAATACAAGTGAAACCTAATAATAACAACCACACTAGGAGATTTTACCCAAAGATATTTTTCTTTATTTTTTCAAAAATACCAAAAATATTTCCTCCCCTCTTTTAAAACACCCAAAATAAATATTCTTTTTCCCACAAAAAATAAAAAATATAATTTTTTCTTTCCCTCTTAGGTGCAATCGCATACCTTACTTTGGCCATGCTACCTATTGGATCAGATCTACTATCAAGCCACCCAGAGTTCCACACCCTCATCATCTTCTATGGAAATCGAGATATCCTACCAGAGATTATTTATGGAGAACCTAAATTAGAACAACAATGTCCAAGCTGACTGGCAGTGCTTGCTCAGCTCAGTGCTAAGATTGACAATATACAATAATATGTCCAAGAGATGTAGCGAAATAGGGGATAAATTCTCGAGGTTCCCGAACCTAATGTTAACTTCCCTCATACCATGGGTCCGCAAGAACCGAAATAAATATGGGCTCCGGAGGAGTTTCCACAAGTTCTTCATTCCCCGCATGTCATACCTGTTAAAAGCCATTACTAGTTCAGTTGTCAATGTCGAACCTTTCCTAGCCAGAGGCTAACTTGATGATGCCTATTCCTATTGATCCCAAAGATGAATAATTGAACAAAGTTAAGGAAAACCTTAGATTGCTATCCAGAAAGTTTGACCAAGTCAAGATTTCAGGAAACTATGTAAATTACACCCACATGTCTCCCTACCTAAAGTTCCGGTTGCCAACAAAGTTCAAAATTCTAAACATCAAGAAGTTTGGAGGTAGTAGACCCTCCCATTGTGCATCTTTGAAAATATGAACACTCCATGAGCCTATCGGGTGCCACCAAAGAGATAATAGCCCAGATGTTTTAACAAACTCTTAAAGAAAGCGTCCTTCGATAGTTTTTATCATTGGAGGAATACTCAATCTATAGTTGGGCGGATGTGGCCCTAGAATTCATGGCCTAGTACAAATATAATGAGGAGTTATAAGTCACTTATTGAAACCCCGATCATCTTAAAAAGAACCTTGTAGAGTTAGTAAGCAACTTTATCACTAGGTGGAGAGAAAAACCCACTACCATGACAAATCGACCTTTCTAGGAGGAACATATGACTATCGTGAAGAAGAATTTCCTGCCACATGTTTGAACTTCAATAAAAAGCCAGTATTCCCGCATTATAAAGCCTTATAGGAGTCATGGGTTTTAAATCTAAGAGAGTGATAACAATAAAAAAGCAAAGTCTGAGCCAAAGAAGCCAACATGGCAGTTCACTTCTTACAAACCAGCTAATACCATTATTTTAACCACCAATAATATTTCCCAGCCTTCTACATCATGGGGCGCTAAAGGATTATCCCGTTGCTCCCCTCTAGAAAGTATACTAATATCTCATGTCAATAAACCTCATCAATCCTTTTGACCCCTGTCCATTGCTAATCCCACTTCCAAGGACCTTTAAGAATGTTGCTCAATGTGATTTCCATCATATCACCGGTCATACCATCAACTAATGATTTCCAAGGACCTTTTGAAGAATGTCATTCAAAACCTCATCGATAAAGGTTTTATCACCCCTCCAATTAATCCTAAACTCATTATGACCCAAAACCCCTTACCAACACACTAGACTGGTGTAAATGTTATTCTTCTAAATGAAAATGAAAATTTTAATCCTTTCACAAGAATCCAACCCATCAATATAGCTAATCCATCTAGAAATTCCCCTAAATCCCTTAAAAAATTTCCTTCTTTCCTTCTATACCCTAAAAGTTCTTTAGATCAAACATTTTCCCTCATAACAAGGTACTGTATTATTATCCAAGCCCTCTCAGGAATGAGGAGTATGGAGTTATTTGTTGTTTTGGATCACCTCAGAGATTTTGTTTGAAAGTTACCATCTGGGATGACCATCAGGGAAAATAGTTACTAAAGAATCAATAACATCTACATAGAAAATCGAGAGTGGGCCTAACAATTAAATGATTGGTTTGTATCAATAGAAGAATTCATTCTAGATAGTATTGTGCATGTTATGTCAGATGAGTTCATCAAGCGGAGAGATGTATGTTCAACCTCCAGACTTCTTACTATCCTTAGACTCAGAGGGTACTTGGTTCCCTCTTTCCAACACTTCTCTATTAAGTGGGAATATTTGTACTACGAAATAGTTAAAGTCATGTAATGCATTAATTTCTCAGGGAAAGATAATATTATTGCCATCAGGTAGGGTGATAACTCAGACCTTTAAGATGATTTAAATGATGATCTTGATAATGAGAATACCGACACGATTACCCCTACTTTGGGATGAATTTTTTTAAGAGATACTCTAGGGAGTGAATGAAATATCCATCATGCCATAAGGGGACAAAGACACGGGGTTTTTATTCTTGCTGTTGTCCATAAATCATATGACCTGATTAGGCTGATATTATACAAATACGGTTCTTCCCTCAACAATTAGACATGGAGAGAAAGGGAAAATAGCTGCTAAAGAACTCCTGATGCTAGAAATTGAAGAAAGTAATGTCCTTGAACATCTTAAGAAAACCCAAGACAATATTACATCATAGGGTATTTTCATGTCTTCCCATTTGCATAGAAATGCTCTAATCAAGATCCTCACCGGGCCTACAGTTCCTTCTCTTACCCCTACAGAATAAATCCATATGATTGGAACTTTGACTGCGACGAGGCTCATATTTTTGCTGATGAAAAAGTTCCTAAAAGTGGCCTGATCATAACTATGCCCTTACATGGGAAACACGTTTCATTTGGTACTTGTTGATAATGGATATGCTTTGTGTGTTTGATCTTTGAGGACTTTTAATTATCTGGGGATAAAAGTTAGTGATCTCATTCCCACTTCCACTCTTGTGTGCGCATGTGTAACACCCACCGGGAGGTCATGGGTTTAATAAAACTCACATTATATGTTGCTTCTATATGGCCCCAAATAGAGTTCAAAGTTATTGCTATAATGATGTGTTTCAATTTGCTACCGGGTTGCCCTTTGCTTCACAGCATTATAGGAGTGTCCTCTCCCTTCATCAAAAAATAAAGTTCATTGCGAATAACTAACTCATCAACATCATCGGAGATGATGATAACTCTGATGGCATCGACACATGTAACCTTATTTTGGAAATCTAGCATGAAGCTAATGATATGTTGCTCTCAGGTTTCAATATTGATCCACTTCATATCCCAATAATGGATAACTTCTAGGAGAGAGTATATTCATAACATTATCTACACAATAATGTTATTGTGATGGAGATGTTAAAAAATATGAATTTCATGCCCAAAATGGGGCTGAGTCGCCAACAATAAGGTATCCTTGAACAATAGTCCTAAAAGAGGCCTTTCCCCCGCATGGTTTGGGATACCAACCATCCCCTACTAGACTTATGGCTCTTCACCGACCGTATCGAAACTTAGTACTGAAAAGAAGAGAAGTAATTTCTGGAGATTCCTTAAATGGATGCTTTATCAAAGAAAGCGAAGGCTTTCTTTACTGTGGCTTCCATGAACCGTGGTATAAGTCTTTCGAGAAGAAGTTGAAATTAGGATTTGAAATATTATTTGAAGATAATATCACTTGGACTGAAAGGAGAAAGCATGAGGTAAAGCCTTTTACCATCAAGTCTTCAGACGCGAGTTCCTTTGACACTGAGAGCACCAACAACATAAATAGCACTAAGAATAATATCAATGACGAATAGTTTGATTTGACACATTAGGACTGAATCTCTGCATGATTCACACCAAGGCCGAGCCGTTCGATCCATCTGCAAAAATTATTCATACTAATAAAACCATAATCAACCAGCATAGTGTCCATGTCAACCCAGCTCTAACCATCCACAATCCTAATATCGACCCTAGCAAGATTAACCCGAATCTGTCTCCTCATTTTTTATTACTAATATGAATGTAAATGAGACCACATTTGATGGGGTTCTCATTGTTATATTTCCACAAAATGTATCTTCTGAAATGAATGAAGATTTTGAGCATTGCCTTATATAAATTACATTGACACTAATAAAATAATTGATGAAGACGATCTAATAAATGAACAATTCTTAACTGATCTCAATAAGGAAAAGATTAAAGAACATAACCATTTTCAAACTAATGATAATGAGACTGTTATTCTTAAACTTGACTCTAGTAGCAATCTGCGCAAGATTAGGATAGTGTCAACCCTCGAAGAGCACGAGCGATCGTAATTCAAGGAACCTTTAAAGCAATTCGTTGACATTTTTGCATGGTCCTATAATGACATGCCTATAATCAACCCGGAGATTACGAAGCCTGTCAAATAAAAATTGAGAAATCTTCTCCTCAAGTGGTCTCTCAAAGTCAAAGATAAAGTCATCAACCAACTGAACGTGGGTTTTATTTACATAATCGAATATTCAACATGGCACGCCAACATCGTCCCTGTGCTGAAATTAGGAGGTAAAGTCCGCATGTGCATCGACTACCAGGATTTGAACAAAGATTCTCCAAATGGAGATTACCATTTGCCCAACATTAACATGATCATTAATAGCATAACAATCATGACCTCAAGTCATTCATCGACGATTTTTTTGGGTACAACCAGTTCAAGATACATCACGATCACCAAGAGAAGATTGTTTTCATTAGCCCTTGGGGTACGTTTTTCTACACCATCATGCATCTCGGTTTAAAAAATTATGGGGCTACTTACCAGAAAGCTGATATAACCATTTTACATGATCTTATCCCTAAAGAGTTTGAGGTCTACATCGATTACATGATTGTCTGGTCCAAAACTCGAGAAGGTCGCACCCCTGCCTTGAGAAAATTCCTTAAATGACTGTGGTAGTAGTAGATGCACATCAATCCACATAAATGTGTCTTTGGCTTCAGGAAAGGAAATATTATTAAATTTATGGTTAGTGAGAGAGGAATCGAGGTAGAACCTTCTAAACTCAAAGCTATCCTCAAAATGTCGCTTCCTCAGACAGAAAAAGAAGTTCACGATTTCTTGGGCGAACTCCAATATATTAATTGATTCGTCAGCCAACTCACCTCTCTTTGATATCCCATCTTTAAGATCCTCTAAAAATATTCAACCAAAGTGTGGAATGAGGAATTCTAAAAATCCTTCTAGAAGATCAAGCAATATCTCACCCGACCTCCGATTCTCATTCCACCTCAACCTGATCTTCCCCTCCTCATATACCTCACTATCACGGACACCGCAATAAGGCTGAGATAGACCAATACATTGAAGAATCACTCAAAGAGATATCCATATACTATGTTAGTAAAAAAATTATAGGGTATGAAATGAACTACACTGTATTGGAAATGCATGTTTCTCCTTAGTTTGGGTCAACCCAAAGCTCCGACACTATATACTGGTATTCCCCATCAAGTTGGTATCTCGAATGGATCCCATGAAATTTCTGTTGGAAAAGCTTGCCTTATCAAGCCGAATGGCCCACTAGTTACTATTTATAACTGAATTCGACATCTCCTATGTCGCACAATGATCCATGAAGGGAAGATCCATGTCTAATTACCTTATTGACAATCCCATGGGAGGGAATGATGTATGGATTTTTAAGTTTCGGAATAAGGATGTTATTTGTACTTCTCATGAGGAGCTTCGGTGGAAGATGTTATTTGATGGGACCACTAATAAGAAATGGTCAACATGGGGATACTCCTGATTTCTCGTAATAATTCTCACTCCAATTACCATTTAGTTGGACTTCAATTGCAATAACAATATGTGAGGGTATGAAGTGTGCACTATAGTTCTTAATATTTCCCTTGAGAAAGGAATCCGATATCCCGAAGTTTATGGAGACTCAAACCTTATCATAAGACAAGTTCTCCAAAAATGGAAAGTCAAAGATGAGACGCTTTTGCATTTTGATGCTCACCTCGAAGAGCTTGACTCCCGCTTCCAATATGTCACCATCCACCACCTTTTTCATTCAAGAAACAATTTTTCCAATGCTCTGGAAACCTTGTCCTGGTTAGCATGCCCAAGGGAATGACGATGTCCCCCTTTCAAGTTAAAAAATAATCTCTGCCAACTCAATGTTACCACATCAAAATCACAATAAAATAGGATTCAAGCAAGGTCGGTTTGTGATATTACATGGTGCTTCATCAAGTATGATCGATATGCTCCAGGGGATGATAAGAAAGATCGTGTAACTCTTCGTAAAATTTTAGCTCAGTACATTATCTGTGACAAAGCTCTTTTTAAAAGGAACTTCAATGGAACCCATTTGCAATGCATTATAGGGGACGACACTGAAGAAATGATGCAGAAGATCCACAACGAAGAATGTGCACCCCACATCAACGGTCATATGCTTGACAAAAAGATCACCCGTTGAGGGTATTACTCGGCTACTATGGTTTATGATTGCGTTGCTTATGTCAGAAGGTGTCCCAAATGCTAATAATTCTCTAACCTTCAGCATTTTCCTCCTTTAGAGTTGTACAACATGATTTCATCTTGGACCTTCTCAACTTAGGGAATTGCCATCATTAGGAAAGTCACACCCATGGCATCCAATGGGAACAAATTCATTCTTTTCTCTATCGATTACTTTACTAAATAGGTTGAAGCTGAGTCATATATTGTGATGAATGTAAATAAAGTAGCCAAGTTTATAAAAAAGAATATCATTTTTTGATATGGGATCTCGTACGAGTTTGTATCAGATAAGGGACTCCACTTTAAAGCAGAAGTTATTGAAGTCTTTGACGAGTACGGGATTCAAAAACACAATTATTCTCCCTATCGATCGCAAACCAATAAGTCTATCGAATCTGCTAATAAAATCCTTAAATTCATAATCAACATGATGATAAAAAGTTGCCACGACTGGGTTGATTGAATCCTTAATTCACTATGGGCTTACCGCACGTCTATCAGGAAACTAACAAAGGTTACTCCTTATTCTTTGGTATATGGCATGGAGGCGGTCTTGCATGTGGGACTTGAGTTACCCTGTCTGCAAGTTATGATCGAAAGTAAAGTTCGAAAAGTAAATTGTAAACAAAGTCATTACAACGAACTTGTGCTCTTGTATTAAAAGAGATTGAAGGCTTTATACCACATACAAGGGTACCACCGGCGCGATAAGGTGTACCACTGGTACCATCATTCAACAAGAGGGTGAAAGATCGCGGGGTGCGATACGATGACCTTAATCTCAAGGAGATAGTGGAGTCCATCTAGGATCCAAGAGGGATATTAAAACCCAACAGTAGTCGGCTATACCTTGTTAAGAAAATCCTGTTAGGTGGCGCATCTATGCTCATAGACCTCGATGGGGACGGAATGGTGCGTCCAACTAATTTGGATTGTCTCAAGAAATTTTACCCTTAATCTAATTCTGATCATGTTATAACTCTTCTCACCTTCCTTTTATTCTAAAAATTATTTTTTCCTTTCTACGCAAGAACCGTGTAGGACCTGATCCTCTCAAAATAAATTTTCTAAGAAATTTGAACCAAACTTTTATCCCCACATAGGTATGTAGGCAGCCCATAGAGACAGTTTGGGTTCTATCATTTCTTCTACACAAAATGTTATTATGTTCTTCCACTAAGGGACACTGGTCTCACTCATCATTATAAATGAATAAACGGATCGTGTATGCCTTAGCAATCATTATGGATAGTTCAAATATTTTTTTTTCTAAAAGGCACAATAATATTTGGCAAAAATAATCATTTATTTACCTTATTATAAGTAAACGCGACAATTACATGAAGTGTTAGTGATAATAAAAAAACCTATCACCTACAAAAACTGACCATCCACCTATAGTAACATAAGCTTACTAAATCCATACCTAAACACAAACAATAATATATCCTCATACTAAAAAAGACTCACAAACTCTCCTTAACTACCAGAAGACCCCACCTCATCATAATCGTGTCCCGAAGGACCCTAAAATCCCAAGCTTCGCAACACTTCCTTATGCGTTCCATCCGACCATAATCCATGATCATCCTGGATGAAATCACAATACCCTACTCATTAGTTTCAAACATTTAAAGCCACTTTTCTCCATTCTCCTCAGCGCAAAACTTCATGACCACATTCCCCCATAAATACCTAAAATAGTCCCCAAATATTATCTTAGGATCCCCAACAGATTGGAATGGATGGGTAAATGTCTAGCTACGCTGCCAAAGAGTCCCCAAGGTCATTCTTAGTGATTCAGTCAAATCATCCACTGGAAAGAAGTTAGTTTTGCGTGAGGGGATAATATGCTCCTAAACCACTTGATACAGAAGTCACCAAGGGAAGTAAAAAGAAGTTTGTTGAAGATCTACCAATCGAATGTACTAGTAATTATCCAGTTGCAGGACATGTTGCAATTCACCCCACGATGGTATAGACCAACGAAGGTGTTTAGCCCTATGATCCATGAGCTAGTTAACCAAATTATCCACAGAAGGACTGAAGCTCTCAATGCCATGCGAATAAATTCGAAACAAAAGTCAAAGAATACTCGAAAGGGGCCATCAAATGAAGTCTCTCGGCCAACCACATGAATATCATTATAGATTCGTCGCATATCAGGTTTGTCCGAACTTCCTTCCTATAATCAATCCCATTCAGCATATCCATCAATAAGGTAGTAGTAGGATTATGGTGGTCGGACATCCACAACACATTGGTGGTAACATCGGGATCAATGGTTATATCTCCTATCATTAAAATCATCGTAACGATCAATCCCAAAGTTACAGTACCAACAAAGATGTTATCAATATACCCTCTCTGATGGACATAATTCAGCATCATCAAAAATTTTATACTTCCCCTACACACTAGCGGTCAGGACACAAAAGGAGAGATATGAAACAATTCAGCTAACGACACCTGAGGAGAACAGAACATGTCAGGCATAGTGATAGAAACACTTAGGTTAACACCCATTATGATTGAAAATTCTTCGTGGGGGGGGGGGGGGATAGACCTCATTCAGGCTAAAGAAAAACATATGGTCTTTGTGGCACCAGAACAGCAAACCCTCCTTTAAAATTTTATAGTCGACTGGACAGTAATTCCACATAGTACTTGAATGCAAGTCGAATGCCTCATATCAATGTTGTATAGTCACATGTCCTCCAAACCTTTCAGGTAAGTGGCAAAGGCTTCGGTCACAAGAATGGCCATCTCAAAGGGAAAAAAAACTTGGAAGAATAAGGAAAGAAGGAAACAAGTTAAAGTGTGGTTTGAAACTCCACCCAAAAGTCCCCTTTATACTTGAAATTGCCCACAAAAGACGAGATCAATTAAATCTATGTAGCAACAACATTTCCTAAGTACTAAGTAATGCAAAAAGAGGATAATAGTGACTGAAAAGTAACCTTAACTGCAGGGGTATGCCGATTAGTAGGCCACCTATTTTGGGACGATTCCTTTTTCTTTTTGCAATCCGGGCCTTTCTTTCTAGAAAATTTTCAAAAAATATACATTTTACACCTTTTATCACTTTTCATCATTAAATAAAACCCCCAGTAGAAAATTATAAGTGTATGTAGACTAGGTCATTAATTTAAGGTAAACCAAAATGAAAATAATTCATTATATATATATATATATATATATATATGTGTGTGTGTGTGTGTGTGTGTGTGTGTGTGTGTTGTTACATTTAAATTTTCTAGAAATAAAATAAAAAGGAAAAAGGAAAATAAGCCAAAATTTGTGGGACGTAACCTAGACTTCCCAAACCTAATCATTTTTACAAACATTCTTCCGATGATGGCGAGAAGTGGACCGTCCACGTCTAGAGCCCTCCCCATGATCCTCAACAATCACCGATAGCGCCACACATAATCAAGTTATTTGCCTCACGTGATCACCAACAAAACCCATCCAATTCTAATGTCGCGAAACCAAGACGCTGACACACACACACACTCTCCTAGAGAGAATTCAAGAAATAATAAGAAAATAGTAAAATAAAAAGAAATCAGAATCCAAGTGCGAAAATCATAAGACAAGGTCATACCTCCCTCTGAATAACCTCCTCAGAGAACGGAGGTGTGACTCCCCATAATATTTAAAAATAGATTGATCAGTTCTATATTCAAAAAGTACCGGAGTCTAAACAAATGAGTACCATTCTAAGCATGTAAGAAAAGAAATAAACTGAAAAGAGAATTGAATGTCCATAACGAAAGATATCCCAGTACTATGATATCGTCCATATGAGTCAAATCTATATGCCAACACAACTACAATAGGCTATACAAAATATACAAATATGAATGTATATCTCTATCCATTATAACGAAAAATAAAAGAAATGATAAGTGTTGAAGGCATGCTAGTTACACCTACATCCTAGTGTAGATCTGCAATAAAAGGATGAATGGCAACAACACTATCGATCAAGGTTGCGAAAGGGACGATCTCAGTCCCGAAACATTAAACCTGTACTCTTAACAACAAGTTTAAAGAGAGTAAAAGTATAACAAAAGTCATAATAAGTCATCACTATGCATCTGCCTCCATATTTTTTTAACATCTTTTATAATTACCCCACTCTGTAATCCTAATATCATACGCATCTAAGATCCTAAATTCCAAGTGACCTTATGGTTACGTTTTATTTTACAAATATGAAAATAAAACAATGGAAAAGATAACATTACACTAATAAGACAAGTGTTATGAAGAAATTAAGATAGTCTTAGTGTATAAGGATCACATAAGTAAATCATGCAACAAAGGCCTAGCTCTAATTCTTTTGAGGATCCATCGGGAGTGCTTAGTCTTAGGTCGTCCCAAACGAAAGACCTCATCAAGGTAAGGGATAAATCACCACGTCTACCCATCAATCATATAACCAACCATACCAATGTTATGTAAAAGAAATCTCTCCGACGTGTGACCCAGGGTAAAAATTGACTAAGGAATCTCATCTACTCACTGAGCTACCATTGTGATCGGAGTCATACGTGCCCATTTTAAGTAGAATCTCCCTTAGTTTGATCGCCACGAGTACTCACACATGATATTCATCATATATAGAACACCACAATTTATAACCACCTTAGCCACTAAATTTGAGTACCAAACCAAATTCATCCACTTTATTTTCATTAAAAATTTATTAAGATATCCATTTATTATGTTACATATAAGCCATACAAATCTTACTACTAACAAGATAATATGCATCAATTTAGGTCTGGAGTCTTCCCAAAATAATTACTAAATACTAATTAACAAATAAAAAAAGAGAAATTGCCAAATATATGAATGCACCGGTCGACTGTGGGGGGTAGGTCCGGTTGACTGTGTGCTTTAGTGTTTAAAATTTTCCCTCTATGGGATTCATCTTCTCCAACACAACAAAATCCAATTCAATCTTCCATTAAAGATCATAAAACCTTCATATATGATCCATATAACATACATAAAATGTATCTACATACAAAACATGATTGGAACCCAATTGTATCATCAAAATATTAATAAAAGTTCAATAACCCAATTAAAAACCATTTTCTCTCTCAAGAATCGTAACATTACAATTCTCAACCATTTGATTTCAATTCTCTACGTATATTAAAATAAATTTAAGGTTTTGAATGGATTATAATAACAAATAAAAACATATTCAAAATCTAATCAAAACACAACAATTATTGGGATGATTAAATTAAAATGATGTTAAACCAATCCCTATTACTTCCTAATTGTGTTAATCATAAAATTAATTGATTTAAATCATCTAAATAAAACTTTAATTACTTATTTAAGGTTTTTATTAAAATGAATAGGCACATTTTACAATAAATTCAATTATAAAAGAATTCAAATTAAACTTCCCTCAAATTGTGTAGAACTAGGGCTCAAATCTTCAAAATCTTCTCTCTTCCATTTAGGGTGTTTTGTGTTAAAATGAACCTCCCAATGGTTCACTACTAACTATTAAAAGCCTACTTGGGCTTGGGCCTAATTTAGGGTCTTAAGTAGCTAATCCAAAAATGCCTCATTTTAAATCATATTAGCCCTCATAATCCATCATCCTCATAACCAATAATATAAAAAACGTATATCCTATTATTAACCATATTAGTCATATTTTTCTTGAATCATAATTAAAACATTTATTAATGTTTTTATTTGATCTAAATTCCAAACTTTATTTATATACAAATAAGGAAGTTATGACATTACATGTCACTTAAGCACACGTTATATTTTATTTATTCTATAGAGAAAATATGGACTATTACATTCCTCCACATTATTCAAGAAATTTCATCCTCAAAATTTGGAATATACTTAGCTAGAATAACTCTGGAAACCTCACCCGCATGTCATCCTCACGCTCCTAGGTGGACTCTTACTCACTATAATGTCCCCACTAACTTCTCACTAGTGGAATGACATTTGATCATAGGGTATGGTCCCTACGATAAAGGATAAGTTGGGGTATCTCTTCGTAACTAGCATCCCGTTGCAACTCCATACCATCTAGATTTATATGATGATACTCATCCTCATGCCTCAATAATTTTGTCAACACGCATATGTGAAAATCTGTGTATTCCCTCTGAAGGTGATCCGATAATGCTAGATGATATGCCACCTGGACCTCTCTCTCAATAGTCATGAAGGGGCCTATGTATTAGGAAAAAAACTTCCCATTTATTTCAAATTTAATCACCCATTTCATTGGGGATACTCTCAATAATACTTAATCTCCCATTAGAAACTCTCATTTACTCCTCCTCTTATCCGCATAACTCTTTTGATGGTCCTGGGCTATCTTCATTCTCGTTCGAATAAGTGCCACCTTTTTCGAAGTGTCCTTAATACGTTCTGGTGAAAACATTTAATGTTCCTCTTATCCTTCCCAAAAATTAAGCGAATAGCATGGTCATTCGTGTAATGCCTCATGCGGTTCCATCTCGATTGTCTTCTGATAGCTATTCTTATAGGCAAACTAAATAAGCGATAAATGTACATCCCAATTAACCTTGAGGTCTAACACGTAATCTTAAGTATATCCTTTAATACCTGATTCACCGTTTCCATATGGTCGTCCGAATGTGGGTAAAAAGCCATGTTTAAACTCAACTGAACTCTCATTATATACTGGAATGCCGTCCAAAAATGGGAGATAAAAGTGCTACCCCTATTTGACATAATATTTAGAAGAACCCAATGTATTATTACTATCTCAACTATGAATAACTTCGTGTACTTCTCTATGGAAAAGTCAGTTTTAATGGGTAGTAAATGCGCCACCTTCTTCAATTTATCCACAACAGCCGAAATAGAATCATGACTGTGCCGTGACCATGGTAACCCGGTAATAAAATCAATGGAGATGCTTTACCAATTCTATTGAGGGATCTCTAAAGGTTGTAACTCTGATACTGGTCATTAGTGATCCACCTTTACCAACTGACAAGTAACAAACCTGGACACATAGTCATCAATATCCCTTGTCGTTCCAACCCACTAATACGATTGCTTCATATTTGATACATCTTGTCCCCTCTAGGATGTACGCGTGTACCGTGATCCGTGAGCCTCGACTAAGACTTATCATCGCACTTCTGGATCATTGGGTACTATTAGCCACCCATGGAATGATAAACCCCAATTCGATCCGATTAAAAAGGAAAGAACTTTGCCCATTTATAGCTCCTTTACCTTTCTTAACAAAAAGGATCCATAACTAGGCCCAAACGACCCGTGTAATAATGGTTGATGTAATCATTACTACATTCATGAAGACATTCGCTAAGTTCATCTCTCTCAGTGTATTCCATATTTTGGCCCATAAATCTAGTAATTCCTTCTATAATTTTCCCATAAAGAGGCAAAAGTAGTCACTGACCTACGACTCAGCACATTTGCCACCATATTTGCCTTCCCCGAATGATATTGAATCGAAAAGTGATAGTCCTTTATGAATTTCAACCATATCCTATTAATTATATTCAAATCCCTTTGTGTGAACAAATACTAGAGCCTTTTATGATCGAAGAATAACGAAAACTATTCTCTCATCAAATAATGCCTCCAGAGACAGAGGGAAAAGACCACCGCTGCTAACTCCAAATAATGCGTTGGGTAATTAATCTCATGTGTTTGTTAGAGGCGTAAGCTATAGGAATATCTTCTTGCATCAAAACTCCGACTAATCCTTGAATTAAAGTATCCATAAATACCATATAATAAATACCTCCCCTAGGAAATGCAAGAACCGGATCGATGGTGAGCTTCTCCTTGAGCTCCTCAAATTCCCATTGACAATTGGAATCCCAAATAAACACTACCCTTTTCCCCGTTAGGTTGATCTTGCAATTCTCGAGAATCCTTGAGTAAATCAGAGATAATAGCCCACCAAAGCTAAAGAGATCCTAATATTGGTCGGTATCATGACATGTCCCCACTCATCACCGCGGATAATTTTCTAAGGTTAATGAAAATCCTTTCCTCTAACACGATAAGCCCCAGGATCTGCACTTCCTTGAGCTACAAACCGCAATTGAAGAACTTAGCATACAACTTCTTCTTCCCCAATGTTTGTAACAGTAATCTTAAATGATGAATATGATCCTCCTCTGAGCATGAGTATATCATTATGTCATCAATGGATATGATAATGAACTTACCTAGAGACTGGAGAAATACACAATTAATAGGATCCGTAAAGATATCAAGGACATTGGTCAGTCTGAATGGCGTGACCCAAAACTCTAAGACCCATAACGAGTGAGAAAAAATAACTTTGGCATATCTTCCTCTCTATTTCTCAACTGGTGATAACCTGTGAGCCAATAGAGTTTTGAATAGAATGATGCGTCCCTTAATATGTCAATTAAGTCATTGATGTGGGGCAACAATTACTTATTATGTATCGTGACTTTATTCAACCCCTAATAATTAACACAAATTGAAGTGTCACGTCCTTCTTATTCACGAACAACATCAAAGCTCCCTATATATATGTACTATTCCTAATGAACCCCTTACTTAGAAGATATTTTACTTGCTTTCATAACTCTCGCATTTCCACAGGAGCTATACGATAAGGTGCTCTCGCAATGGGTCGGGTGCTTGGGCCATGATCGATAGAAAAATCTCTCTCTTACCGATGGTAACCTTATACATCCTTAAATATGTCTAAAAATTCCTAGACCACTAGGATAGAATCTAGAGATATCACAACCTCCTCAAATGTAGCTTCCTCAATAAAGCATAAATGGATGTTAGACTCCCCCTTAATCCTAGGCATTGTAATAAAGAACATCTCCTACCCTGGAATGGTGAATGTAATCACCGTGTCTCTATACACAATTTGAGCATGGTAACTTTCCAACCAATTCATTCCCAATATAATGTTGTAATTACCAATATCTAATAATAATAAGTCAGCAGCAAAACACAGCCTGTCGATATCTATGTTAAAGCCTCTACAAATTTGGCGTAATGTAACTCCACCACCTACTGGAGTTTTACATGCATAACAACCTCAGAGGCTACACCTATCATGCCCAATGTAACAGTGAATCCAGAAATAGAAATGAAGTGTGAAGTTCATGAATCAAAAAGCATTCGAGCATAACTACCATAAAAATATAATATACCTTCTATAGTGCATGGATGCGATGACAAATCCTACTGGTAGATGTTGAACATAGGTCCTTAATGCAGCTAAAGGCTTCCTTGCATGCAATCTCTAGGAAAAGGCAATGGTATGTACCGAGGTATGGGTGGGAGGGCCTAAAACTGAGGTGGTAGAGGAAGTTCTAGATGATATCCCTGCTGAAACTATCCTGGGCTGGCCTAAAGCCCCTTAGGGAATCTCTTAAATAAGTGGCCCATCTCCCCACATGCATTACATGCCCCCACCAAAAGTATTACCCCGTTGTCGATCCTACTGCCTTTGCTCCTAACCTTGAGGTTGTCCAAACTAAAGCTGTGCTAGGCATTATCCTCTTTTGGCTCAGCTAACCCGGATATACAAACTGAGCCTGGCTCGGGTGGCCCTGACCCTATATGACCTATCGACAATGGTAATCACCTATGAATCTTTTAGGGGGTTTCTCCCCCTGTGTAGAAACTCTAAGTAGATGGATAGATCCTAACTGTGCCCAAAAGACTCCCCACCCTCTGACACCTTCGACCCTTGGACAACTCTGAATCTCTCCCTCTTGGGTTCCTTTTCTATCTCTCCCTCTCTTAAGAACTCGTGGTGATCATCACAATGTAAAAAAATGGCATTGGCTATCTGGAGGTATGTGATAAATGCCAAATTTCCTAGCAGCACCTGCTTAATCTTCAAATTTAGACCTCTTACAAACCATTCCATCTTCAAATCCTCAGATCTCCCACCTCTGGGGTAATATGTATATGACGAGTGAACTCTCGCTTGTACTAAAAAATGATCCTCCCCCCTACTCGAGCCTGTCAAAATGTGTTGGAAATGATGAGGATGAATGGTAGGGACGTCCCTCCGTTCACTCTCAAGAAATACGAGGGGGGACTTGAAATTTAAAACATCATTAATTTGGTAAAAACTACCCTCGGATATGATGAGGGTGAATGGTAGGGACGACCCTCCATTCACTCTCAAGAAAGACGAGGGGGACTTGAAATTTAAAACATCATTAATTTGGTGAAAACCACCCTCGGTTATGATGAGGGTGAATGGTAGGGACGACCCTCCATTCCCTCTCAAAAAAGATGAGGGGGAACTTAAAATTTAAAACATCATTAATGTGGTGGAAACTACCCTCGGCTATGATTAGGGTGAATGGTAGCGACGACCCTCCATTCACTCTCAAGAAAGACGAGGGGGAGTTCATAGGATGGTTAATTCAAATATTATAACCAAGAAAAATCACACAAGAGGCAAGCATAGAAGACAGGAAGAGATTCTATTATAAATTATTACAAATGTTTGTCTAAGGAAATAAAGTACAAAAATGTTTTTTACAAACAGAGGGTATGGGCTACAGACAGCCACCCTATTGAGCAATGTCAGAAGGCAGGGCTTCAACATCAACAAGAGGAGTCTCTTCAGTGACCAAAATAAGCCGATCCTCAGAGGTACCGGTGCCTTCATTGTTCACTTGAGACTCTACATGGGTTAGAGCCTCAACTATGAGGGGGTCTTCCATCTCCACTGATTCAAGAGAGGGACGGATAGACGACACGATATCAGTAAATTTTAAGATAACCCACTGATAGGCCGTCTTAATCCCTCTCTCCAGGTACTCAAGGACAAATCCTTGGAATTCATCAAAGATCTTGTAAGCCTCCACAGCATCGACCTTGGCCTTTCTCACTACCTCAACAAGTTCAGCCTTGAATTGGACTCCCTAATGGGTCAAGGCCTCTTCCTTCTCCTTGATGAGGTTGTCCTTTACCCTCAGATCGGCCTCATACTCCTTCACCAGCTCATCCAGGACCCTTGCATGCTCAGTCCTTGCACTCTCCAACTCAGCCCTAGCAGTCTCCAGCTCGGTCTTCAAGTCGGCCTCATACTGAATAACTCTCTCAGCCTCATGGAACTTCTACTGGTTTACATCCATCCACTTGGTGGAAGATGTGAAGGCACAGATAGACTGCACAAAGGTGCACATAGTAAGGGGTCGAGGGGATAGTTGATTAAATGGTGGTGAATCAAAAAATGAAGTTAAAACAAATACTTGAGCCGGAGTGTGGAGACCGTAGTTATAAACCTTAGCTGGGGGCATCTTTGATAAGAATTCATAATATGCAGCCGAGGGTGCAGAAAACATTGAGGCTTTGGCCGCCCTCAAGTTGGTTATGAGGGAGGAGGGTTCAGCTTTGAGGAAAGTCAGATTCTGAGACCAATAGGCGCCCATACTGGAAGAGGAGTTGGTCCCCTTAGTGTGTGCTTGAGACACCTCTACCCTCGCCCTCGTCCGTAAGTCAGGCCGAGAGCCCTCAGGGATTTCAGGCTCCTTCAGTTTGCGATTGACGGCGATCGACTCCACCTGTGTCAGCCCCACGGCCTTTGTCTTCTTCTGAGTCTGTTGGGGCTCTTTGCCTTTTTTCTTTCCCAAGACAGACATTAAACTTGGAGCAGTCATTTCCCAGAGATAATAAAATATATTTACAGGACGACCTAAAAAGGAGATGATACGTCAGAAATAGGTAGTGGAAAAGAGGAAACATGAAGGAAAATAAAATGAAGCAAGAATCAACTCACATAATTCTATTAGGGGGTCGACCCTCAGACCAGCTTCTTTGAGGAAACGAGGGGTCATTAAATCTTCAAATTTGGTAATTTTACCCTATTTCCCTTGTTCCCTCAAGTAGTCAACAATGTTCCTCTCATCCAAGCTGAGTCTAGGGTCGGACCTTATTCTCATTGAAGGGTTAGACTATAACCTTGGAACCCTCGGATTGTGGTCTAAAGGCTCTACCCTGGCGGTGAATTCCCAACACCCGGAGATGAAGAAAATATCTTCTTCTAATCGTGGTTTGAAGTTTTTGCCGCATGAATAAGTCTTTTATTGGACTTCCTCACCCCTAGGTGAAAATACTCAGGTTTCTTGGATAAGGAAGTGATATTGTAGCAGGCTATAAAAAGATTGGTCGAAGGATCGTCAATGAAAGTATTCTTCCAGAGGGAGATATAGCCGAGGATGATTCTCCAAGAGTTAGGAGGAAGTTGAGAAGGAGCAACCCCGAAGGCAGATAGTATGTCAACTATTACAGAGTGTAGAGGGAACCTAACACCTACCCTGAGCATCTGCTTATAAACAGCAACTTCCCCCTCATTCCCATGGAAGACTCTCTTATCTTCATTTGGGACCCTCATCGTTATATTGGGTTATACCCTAAAGGTGTGCCTCCACAGCAAGAGGTCATGATCCTTAACGGATGAGACGTAAGCCGAGGCACTAGAAGTGTCAACTTGATCAGCATCCAAATCCTCACTATCATCATCAACCCTCTCACCCACAGCTCTCTCGGCCTCATCGACTATTGGTGGACCATATGGAAAGGCCACCTGGAAGGCAAGAGGGGACAGGGCTGTCACAGGGATAGACTCTGAATGAATTATACCCTCGGCTTATCGGTTCAGACTAGGCATTGATCTCTCTCTTCTCCCAGAGGGATCGACACCTATTAGTGATGATGCTCTCTCATTTATGTTTCCCTGACGTGTCTGACACTCGGCTGAACGACAGGAAGACCCACAGGATTCATATGGTATTATTGTGGCTAAAGGAATGGGAAAGATGGGTCGTACCCAATTAGGGTCAACCCCTCATCTTCGCTCGTACTCCTCCTCCAAATGCCTGATCTCAGCGAAGAATTTCTCCCTCAAAGTTAGAAATTCCTCGAATAGATCATAAAGTCTTTTAAGCATTAATGGGAAGACCCTACACTTGAGAAATTTATTCAAACTAACTACAAACAGGTTTGGTATTTAACCAAGTTGACTTTTGGATCAAACCTAAAGAAATAAAGGGTTTTGTTAATGAATATCCAAGAACAAAAGGAACACAGTTAACCGGAGAAGAATGCCAGAGAACGTAAGAAAACTCGACAAACGCCACAAAGAAAAGCTAAACCACCACTGGAAGGTGGGGGAAGGAACCCTAAGGAGCCTAAAATTTAATGATCAACCTTATAGCCACCACAGCAAGGCGGGCCTCTATGCTAGAAAAATAAAAGCAACCAAGAAAAAAGCAAGGAAACCCAAATGCAAGAAACAAACAGAAATTGAAGGCTAAACGAGGAATCTAAGGCAGAGGAATTACCTGAGGATGAAGACGAAGATTGAGCAAAGCCTAAGACAGAAGATATTGCAGAAATGGCGATTAGAGCTGCTAAGAAGTTAGGGAGAGAGAACATAAGCGCAAAGAAGAAAAATAAGTGATTATTTAAAAATAGTTTAAATATTGTGTAATTGGTGGGCCCATAAATCAAGGTGGTGCACATCCCATGAGGAGATGCATCATTAGGGCACTAAGCCCCAAGCATAGTGTGCAGCCGCCACGCCTGGGAAGCATAAACGATGATGGATACCTGACAAGATGATAATCAACTTAGATAAATATCATTCATCAAGCTGACCACACGGCATTCAAGGACAACATTACCCCTTAGCCATCTCAACTAACATCGATGGCTAAGGGCTTGGGGTGATTGATATACCAATATACACCCTCGGCCAGGCCGAGGGTATCTCCATCTCAAATAAAGGCCCAAGGCCAGGACGAGGGGTCAACTTATCCATAATTCCATCGTAGGAAGGGTCAGCCATGCCGACCCCTATCCTATAGCAGATGACCCTACAGGGGGATGACCCCTCATCATGGACCAAACGACCTTACAAGGGGACGACCCCTAACCATGGACCAGATGATCCTTCAAGGGGCCGACCCCTGACCATGGACCAGATGACCCTATAAGGGGACGACAGTACGAGGCCCACATCCAATCGGGCCTAATACCAGCATCCACTTTAGCCTCGGCTTAGAATCCTAGGCCGAGGGTGACATCATCACAGTGCGTGATTTAGGAGACGTGTGGGACTCATACAGTGTGTGGACTAGACTGTTATAACAATATCATCCCCTCACATAAGGAAATATTATGCCATCATTGGTCACAAGTGGCACGTCGAGGTGTCAGCCGGGGATTGGCTAGATCATCATTCACATGCGTCATGTATGCCTGGGGGGTACACTACTCCCCCCAAGACCTATATATACTTGTAATCTTCAACCCTGTAAAGGGATCGATAATTGTAACCCTAGCTAAAACTCTGCTTATACACAGTATAGAGAGTGAGCTTATGAGCATTGTATCCAAGGCCATTAGTGCCCATATTTAGTGGATCACACACTCACAGTGGATGTAGGACTGATTGGCTGAACCACTATACATCATTGTCTTCATTCCTCTTATACTCATCCCCTTCTATGAACTTATACACATATATAACTCTATTGATGCCATTGTCATCACTGTTTGATCTCATCACCTCTTATCTGGTGGTGATGAATCTTAGCATCATCAGGGACCTCTGGGTACGTGAATTCTGTAATAAAATTAGCCACAGCTTGGGCTTTTAAAGCAGTCATTGGTTCGTATACAAGGTCATATTCCCCTAACTCCATAGCCCAATACATCAATCTTCCAAATTTCTCTGGCTTATGCAAATCCTACCTTAGTGGCATGTCAGTGTATACCATTATGGTGTGGGCTTGAAAATATGGCTTCATTCATCTACTAGCCTTAATTAAGGCCAATGCTAATTTCTCCAGTCTGGGATATCTCACTTTTGCTCCTCGAAAAGCTTTGCTAGTGTAATAAACTGGCTTTTGAACTCCATTTTCCTCCCTGATCAAGGCAGAGCTAACTGCTGACGCAAATACAACTAGATATAAATACAATTTTTCTCCCCAACACTAGTCAAGAGAGTGGTGGTGGTGCTTCCAGGTACTTCTTCAACTCCGAGAAGGCTTTTCACATTTATCATTCCATTTAAAGATTTTTCTGAGTACCTTGAAGAATGACAAACACTTGTTCGTTGCTCGAGACACAAACCTATTGAGTGCTGTTGCACGCCCAGTTATCCTTTGAAGATCCTTTTTACAGGTCAGAGATTGTATTTCTATTAAGGGTTTAATCTTATCTGGATTAGCTTCAATGCCCCTTTGATTTACTATATACCCGAGGAACATCCCTTCCTTAACTTCGAATACGCATTTGGTGGGGTTTAACTTCATCTGGTACTTTTTTAATTGATCAAACGTCTGGCTGAGGTCGGCAATATGATGAGCATCATTTTTTCTCATAGTGAGCATATCATCAACATACACCTCCATGTTCTTGCCTATTTTCTCCTCAAATACTTTGTTCACCAGTCTTTGATAAGTCGCACCTGCATTTTTTTAACCAAATGGCATAGCATTATAGTAATAAGTTCCTCGGGGGGTAATAAAGGAAGTACTTTATCTATCCTCTGATTTCATTTTGATCTGGTTATTACCAAAATAAGCATCCATGAAACTTAGCAACTTGTGCCCTGAAGTAACATCCACCAATTAATCAATTCGTGGCAAAGAAAAATGATTCTTTGGGCATGCTTTATTCAATTAAGTAAAATCCACACACATCCACTATTTATTATTCTTCTTTTTGACATAACTACGTTGACCAACCAATTTGGGTACTTCACATCTTCAATAAAGAAGGCTTTTCGAAGCTTCTCTACTTCTTCTTGTATAGCCTGGTTCTTCTCCGGGCTAAAAACACTTCTTCGCTTCTTCACGGTTTAACCTCCTTATTCATATTAAGCTCATGGCATAGAAAATTTGGGTCTATGCCTGCATATCTTCATGACTCCACGCGAACACTTGTTTCCTTTATCTCATGAAAGCCACAACTTCTGTTTAAGAACTGGTTCCAGTGATGCTCCTACTTGAGTTGTTCGTTCTGCTTCATCATCATCTAGAACAATTTTTTTATTACCTCCATCACTTAGCCTTTTACAAGCCAAATTCATCTCATGGATCTAACGTTTCAACCTCAGACTCACTATTCGGCTCATATATATCCACTTGATAAGTGATTATTTTCTTCTTTGCCTCCAACATATCTTCTTCCTCATAAGAGGAATAGTAGCACTCCCGAGCTACTTTTTTATCTCCTTTCACTACTCTAACTCCAAAGTTGGTCTGGAACTTTAAGCATTGATGAATAGTATAGGGTACAACTTCGAATTTCTTCAGACCAACTCTTTCCATAATCATATTATAGGCAGAATGAACATTTTTGTCCATTATAAAGAATCTTACCTTCTATGTCCTGCTCGTCGAACATGTCTCGATCAATATATTTAGCTTGATACTCCCCAATGGAAACACTTTCTCGCCTAAGAATCCAATGAGTGGCCTATGATAAGTCTCTAATTGACTGAGTTTTAAACCCAAACTATCAAAATAGGGATAGAGCATGATGTCTGTCGAACTCTCGTTATCCACTAATGTTCTTGCTACCAATACTTCTTTCATCCTAACTCTGATCACTAAAGGATCATCATGAGGATACAACACTCCAGATAGATCGCTCTTGGAAAATCCAATTATGAGTTTATCCTTGTTAACTTTTCTTGGTCGATCTTCCTCGGCGAGGTTGATCCTCTAGATATAGGAACAAGCTTGAGCCTCATTGAGGTAAGTTTTCCTTTCGGTTGTATGATCTCCTCCTCCTGCATCTCCACCTCTAATCATGTGGAAATCAAAAGATCCAAAATTTAATGTGAATACCTCACGTTCTGGTTGTCTAAGCTTCCTGGGGAGATCAGGATCATCTTTTGGATCTTCATCGTGGTTCCTCTTCTTATCTTCTCTAGGCTTAACTGGGATTTATATCTCTTCCAACCTCTACCTTCAGTTCTTCCACTGATCTGCCGATCAACAAATCTATCGAACTTTCCTCTTCGGATGAGCGCTTCTATCTCATTCTGGAGGGCAATATAATGGTTGGTAGTATGACCATGATCTTTGTGAAATTCACAATACTTAAACTTATCCCTCTTATCAGTAGGTGACTTAACTTTTTAGGCCAGCTTAAATCAAAATTGTGCTTGATTTCCTCCAACACGTGATGTATGTCTACCATTAAGGGAGTGTAATTAGTGAGTTTCCAAAGCCGATTTAGGCTTTCTTTTACTTTCGAACTCCTACGCTTATTGTGATTCTTGTGCTCCTTCCTATCTAACTTTCCTTCTATTTTTTCTTCCACTTTTTCATCTGAATTCTTTTTACCAGACATAGCTTCCTCGGCGTTCATAATCTTTGTTGCCTTAGTCATTAATTATGTCATCGTCTTCGATGGATATTTTGCTAAAGTATAATATAATTTATCAGGTAGTAAACCACTCATGAGGGCAGTGATTACGGTCTTTTCCTCATAATTAATGACTTCCAGTTTGTCATTGTTGAAATGAGTGATGTAATCCCTGGTACTTTCTCCTTCCTTATGTCTTACAATGAGCAAATGAGCTACTCGCTTCACTAGTTTTGCTCCAAAGAAAAATTTATAAATGAACAGCTCGACGAGTTGTTGAAAGAAATAAATTTGTCCCCGAGGAAGACTATTGTACCAGATTTGAACAGATCCAGTGACTGTTCCTGAAAATGCCCTGTACCTCATTTCATCAGGAACAACATAGATATCAGTCATTTTTTGGTATTGTTCTATATGAAAAATTAGATCAGTCTTCCCATCATACTTGGGAGTGACTAATGGAGCTTTAAACTTGGTCGGTATAGGAAAATCGACAATAGTTTGCACAAAGGGATATCCCTTAACAAAACTTCTCTGGAGATGATTTTTGGCTTTGGCCATTTCTCCCAATCTGTCTTCCAAATGCTGAATGGATCCCTTCTGAGTATCATTGCTAGCCCCATATCTATAGGTGACGATGTTTTTATGCCGACTAATTGATTGTGCTGAGCTTTCCTCTTATGAACCTTCACTTTGGCTAAACTGAGCAGTTCGTCGAGTATTCATTATAGATTGGGTTGAGCCTTCCCTCATATCACTTGGTCATTGAGTATTTATCGACGCAACCCTAAGGGCATTTCCTTGGGGTCCCAAACTATCAAAAGGAGAAGCCCTACTTAGCCTTTCTAAGGCACTCAATCTTTCTGGGATGAGGGATTACCCATCAGAGGAATTAGTAATCCTGATAGAAGAAGTTGCTCTGGGACGGTACGAGGGACTGTAATAACTATGCCCCACATTCCTTATTAGCGGTGGCGGCACACTCCTTTGGGTGAATTGTGCAGGAACTCCGGATTGCAGAGTTTGGGCCAACTATCGCATCGTATCATGTATAGCCTCTTGACCCTTGGCCAAGCTAGCTAAAATTCTAATTAAATCGTTATTGTTTGGAGGGGTGGAGGGATTAAGTGGAATTCCCTCATTTCTGGTGCTAGATTCAGGAATTTCAGCCATAAAGGATTAATGAATGAAAATGTTTAGCAATATGTTCCCACAGACGGCGCTAATCTGTTGATGTAAAAAACTAGATTAGGCCTAATTAATCAATCACATATAAAATAAGTAAAACAAACAAGACACAAGAAATTTTAAAGTGGTTCGGCTCAAATGATAGCCTACGTCCACTGTTCTGTATTGATTGCCTTGAGTTGTTTTTTTAGTCCCTTACAATGAGGGTGATACAATGTATTGAAAGCCCAATAGGGGTCTTGATAGTTGTCATGTGAAAGGATGGAATGCCTTAATTTGTTAGGCATTTACATCAATACATAATGAGAATTAAATATATGAATTATTTCGCTTCATTGGCAATATAGGTTGTAAGACTGTTGGCGCTTGGTTGGCTATACAGATTGGATTTTTCGCCATTGGTTGGGCTTCCTCGTTGGTCAGATAACCATGTTTATCGGTCTTCCTTGTTGGTCGGGCAACTATGCCGATTGGGCTTCCTTATTGTTCGAGATTTTTTATCATTCTAACTTAGACTTGTGTCAAATTGGATTACACATGATGTCTTGTAATTGATCCACGTAGGGTGGTAAATTTTGGTATCAAAATCTGAGAACCTAAAGTTTCATAGACCGATTCTACGGGTCGAGGTCAATTATGAGAACGTAGTGACTGAATCTACAGATCGAGGTCAATTTTGAGGATCTAAAGTTGTAGGGATCGATTCTGCGAGTTTGGGTCAATTATAAGGATCCAAAGTTATAGGAATTGATTTTGCGGGTCGAGGACGATTCTAAGGACCTAAAGTTATAGGTACCAATTTTACGGGTCGAGGTCAATTATGAGGACGTAAAGTTATAGGGACCGATTCTGGGGGTCGAGGTCAATTTTGAGGACTTAAAGTTGTAAATACCAAGTATACGGCTGAGGACTTAAAGTTATAGAGATCATTTAAATGGTCGAGGTTAATTCTGAAGACTTAAAGTTGTAGGGAGAGATTATGTTGGTCAAGGTAAATTCTAAGGACCTAAAGTTGTGATGCGGGGAGTTGTTCTCCTGGAAATTTTTACCTTATCTTGGGGATGAAGATGCACCTATTGATTATATTGTTTTGAGAATCTTCTGGGGAAGGTTTTACCCTTGAAACATCCAACTAGGGATAGCTTTACTAGGGAAGTTGTGAAGGATTTTAATTGCGGGCGTATTTTGAAATTCCAATGGTGGATGGATAGGGAGTAAGTTTAGCCTAGAAATTTCGTAGGGGAATTGGGAAGGTATTATTTTGCAATCCTATTAGGGAAGCATTTGATTTAAAGTTTGGGTTCTAGTGGGAAAGACTTGAGATTTGAGATTCCACTCGAAATTTTAGTAGTCTTTCGGATGTGGGCGCAAGGTGTTGAGGGTAGGTTAGGGTTTTATGTTTTAATATTAATCCTGCTGGGGATTTTGGGAGTTTGTAAGTGATTTATTGTTCCAAAAAAAAGGTTTTCTTAATGAAGAATGCTCCAATATTTGTTTGTCATTTTTAGAAATTTTCAAGGAATTTTTGGATTTTTCTGACATTTTTTATACAAAATTTACAGGGGGTCTTCCGATCGGTATGTTGTAGGGGTTGACATTTGGCGATGGCATGGACTCTTTAGATTTCTTAGGAAATGGGAACAGGCAGATGCCAATCAGTATGGGGTTCAGCAATTGCTGGGGATTGATTCAGATGGTGGTGGATCGCATGTTGAGGGTGACACTGGAGGCGGTTCAGGTGACGCTCGGGGATGTTGGTAGGATAATTTGGGGGGATTATATATGCATCTCTTCTCTTCAGGATTTGATCTTGACTAGGAGGATTGATGAGACTGATGAATGGCAGGTGAGACAGATGGTGGTTATTTATTTTGCTTCTGTTGGGTGGTTTTCGAGTGACGACGAGTGCCGATTTTGTTCATCTCTGATTTTTGTCATTTCAAAGGACTTTTTTTGACATCCCGTTATATGATTGGGGGAGACTGACTTTGGCAACCCTTTACTTTTCTTTGGATGAATTTATTCGGTGCTACCGATAGAATTTTATAGGGGCCACGTACCTTTTAGAGGTAACTTCGGACTTATTTGTATTTCCTTGAATTTTTCTTTAGTTTCTTCTTTGTTGATTCTTGTCTTTTTGCATACATGGTTATATGAGGTGATTGGGATCAATGTAAGGTAGAAATCCCTGAAGGATGAGGATTTTGGGGATTTCTATCAGATGCATCGTTGGCGAAAGTCCAACAGGAGATCGAATTAGTCTTTGTCCTTGGTGGCTTAAACACCCTATATCTTTGACTTACTTGAGTCTACATTATATAGGTACTCATCTAGTTTGGAAATAGTGACAAATTTGAGTCCCATCATTGTTTACCAAAGAACCTCAAACTCTACACTTGATTCTTCTATAAGTTCCTAAATGTAGTATACCAACACCACACACTAGGACTGCATACATGCATTATCTCATACTCTATTTTGTTGTGTGTGAGTTAAATCCCTTAAATTAACTTTTTACTAATTTTGGTATGTGTTATATAATTTCTAATATTTTCAAAATAATTTTTAGAAATTAAAATTGGTCATTTAGAAACCTTTGGGGATGTTGTGTAAATTCTTTTAATGGATTAATGTTGGTTTGGGTAGGAAACAAAAGTGCTAGAGACTTCAGGGTGTAAAAATATTTACTCTTGGTATGCGTTTTATAACCCTTATGTTGTCAACACGTGTTGCACTCTCATTGGTTGATTTTGTGTTTCTTTACTCTCACATAACTGTGTTTTCTTGAGAACCCTTGGATCAATATTATCGACGATCTGCATGTGAAACTCTCTTGACCAATCATTTCTGGCTATTTCCACCACTTTATTTTAACCATTAGATCTTTAGTCAATTGGTCAATATTAATCTCAACCATTAGATTGCCTCTGAGATTCTGGATCCTTCCTTGCTCACTATATAAGCAACCTAAGCCTCAGTCATTTGAGACTTTTGCCCTTCGTCCAAACTAGAGAGAAAAGAAGAGTTAGAGAGAGAAATGAAACCCTAAACCTAACTCAGTCTAAATCTCGCCAGAAAACCTTTTCTGAGAGTAAGTCAGTTTGAGATTTGAGAAGTTTATACTCTATAGTTCTTTATCTCTTTCCCAACTTAATCACGTTGGTTAAATATATGTTTCTTTCCATAGAATCTTGAGATTATTCCTCTATGATACAGTTCACTTAGATAGTTCTTAGTCTTGATTTCTTATTTTGAGAAATCTTGTTTTTTTTGGTTATTTTCAAACTAATATGTTGATTTCAAACCCTAAACCAACAAAATCCTTTCTAAATTCAATTTACTCAAATATTCAGACTTAGATCTAGTTAAGATCTCGATTGGGGATTTCACTTTCAAATATTTCATGTTTTGTACACTAAGTACATATTTTCAAATATGGAAAGTGTATAGGATCTTGGCTAGTTTTTATAGCAAGATTCCCTCTTGATCTACGGATATTTTAAAGATCCAAAGTCTGATTATTTTGACTAACTTGACTTTGGAAATCTTGCATATTAAGTGATATGTTTGTAATTTGTTACTCATATTGTATGTAATTAAGTGTGTGTGAGTTGCATGCATGTCAGTTAGAGCACATTACCACATACATCTTCACACTACTACATTGAAAAGTGTTGGTATTGAGATATTCGACTTTAGAGTCGACTTAAAGCTAAAAGGAGTGGAGTTACGAAGCTGGGAGAATATCAGCAACATCAGAACCTTGGAAGAAGTCAGAAAACTCCAGATGAGTTGGTACAATTTCTGAACTTAGTTTAGGTTTGATTGTATGTCTTGATTGTTATATAGCTTGTAACCTGTTACCCTATTTTAGTGGACTTTTTACTTTTGAGGTGTAGAGACCTCCGTAGATGTTTCCCCAATTGGGTTGGGTTTTTCCACGTTAAAATTGCATGTGTATACTTCCTCTTCCTCTTATCCCTTTCTTAAGGCTGTGTTGGTTTATTTTCTTTAAGTTTTGTTTTTCAAAACTGGTAAACCTATAACTGAAATTACTCTTTCACATTGTTTTACACAACTTGTGTTTAAAATTTGTTTTAAGAAAAGTGTTTCTTCAACAAACTGTTCGGAGACATTTAGATAGTTTAATCTTGTATTAAACGACTTAAGTGGTACTTTTTAAGGGGCAATTTGGCGGGCTCTAAACACTTTGATGAGTGATCGGGTTATTTCATTATTCTTTCGAGTCCTTTCTTGGTAATTTTAATCTTTTCATGAATATTTATTCTTTACCGGGGATTTCAGGTGACCTTTTACCCTTAGGGGACGGCTCCTCGGCATACGGGTGTGACGGGTATGCATGCGCAGATGCGACGGTTGATGGCAAATGGGTTTAGTTACATCTGGTAACTAGGAGAGAAGGTTTTGGGGCAGATGAGGTGACATCTAATTCTGGTTATTTCTTATAGATTAATCGTTGACTGGGGAGTTTGGCATTGACCATGTTGCATGCTTGATTTAACGGTATTGTACCTGAAAAGAGACTTTAATAAGGCAAAGTGAGATGCATATTTTGTTTGATTATCTTAATTTAGTGGATTACTCTACATGAACTTTAATTTGCTTATGAGTTTTTGCTTTTAGAGGGAGTAGGGAAAGTGTTTTTTTTAAAAAAAATTTTTAATATGTTTGAGTAGAAGATGGCCTCAGAGGCTTGGTTGAAAAAGATCTTCCCTTTTGAAGGGATTTATTTTGAGAAAAAGTAGGAAAAATGAGTGTTTTTTATAATTTTTGAATAGAGAAAGGCCTTGGTGGCTTGGCTAGTATATGGATGAGGGGGATAGAAAGGTTGGTTGTAATGTGGGGCTTGTTGCCTTCGTTGGATTGTGCTGAATCTGGTGTGTTGGGATAACTCTAAGATGTTAATTTTACTGGAGTTGTTACTTTGGATGTGATGTCACATTCTACTATGGTGGTGTGTGCTTTAGGAGAGAGATGCTGGGACACTACCCATACTTTTCATCGTGGCTTTGGGGAGGTGACTGACGCTCCCATAGACATTCAGCAGCTGTCGGGGATTGATTATGAAAGGTTTGGGTGATGCTGGCTTTTCCAGAGCTATTGCCTTGGGCCTTACTGTGAGGGTTTTCCTAGAGATGGTGGACTTAATGGTGGATCCCCAGTTCGCTAGGATATCAGCATGGATTTCATACCGTCGCAGTCATGTGGCAATGATAATGGTAAAAACTCTAAATGGTCTTAATGCTTGGATAGAAGGTCACTCCGATTTTTTGAGAGGGACCCAATGATGTTGTTCATGTGGATGGCTGAGAGGTTTTATCTGGAGGTTCCTACTGAGTATCCCTTGGCAGGCGTGCCGAATTTATTTGGTCAGTACTTTATCAATTTTTGCTCATCTATAGAGAACTGGGTCAATTAGTTTGTGGAGCACATAGCCTGGTGCCTTCGTTGGTCGGTGCTATGGTGGGTAGAACTGTAGCCTGTCCTGGAGCTGGGAGAGTACAGATATGTGTGGTCAGTTGGCCTACAGCAGACTTCCTTATACTTTCCTTGGCGACTTATGTGCCAAATTGAACGGGAGAAAATAGTGCATCCTCCCACATTAGAATTTTTCCCTGTGGACGACCTGATTGAATCCCGATGCATGATCTTGGGTTCTTTATGGGAGAGTTAGTGACTGTGTACCCGTCCATCTCAATCTGTAGGAAGGGTCTGGCATGTGTTCAAGGACTATCTAAAATGGTTATAGAAATGAGTTGTAGTGAAGATCCTGGTAAAAGAGTCCGACCAAAGATGGTTTGTTCTTGTTGACACCATGGAAGGGGGAGTGGTGTTTTTTTCCTGGCCGATCAGGGTGTAACACTATATGGGCCGCATTTGGAATATTAATTAGGCAAGGGAAGTTTGTGGACCTCCGGGGATTGATGACGATGAGACAGGGTTTTCTGGCAGTTGTGGTTGGATTTTGTGAGGTTGAGATTATTTGTCTGAAGCTTTTGTGAAGTTGGGAGAACTCGTATGTTTCTGGTTTTTGTTTTTGAAACAATTTTGGTGTAGCTTGATAGTTTTAATGAAAAAGGGGATGGTTTGTTTTAACTACCTTCGTTGAGACTTCATGTAATGGTACCGAACTTCCTTATTTAAAATGAAAATGATTTTGATCATATTATTGCGCCTCTTGATGAGTTTTACATTTGAGTTATCCATACCAATCATTAAGGCATATATAATCATTTTATTCATGTAAATGGTAAAATGAATTATCGTTCTCGAAAATTAAAAATAATATAATTTTGTGAAAAAGAAGGGGACCGTGCCTACACAAGGTGTATAAGCTGCCTACATACCTCTAAAGGTTTTAAACATTTTACGAGTTCCATTTTAAAAGCAAAAGGTTTTTTAGTGGATCGGGCTCTAAGCAGTTCTGGGTATAGATAAATGAAGATTTTTTAGAATAGAATGGAGATGAGAAGGGTCATAGCGTGCCGAGATTTTGGACAAAGGGTGTAACTTATTAAGATGGTCCAAGTTGACTGAATGTGGCATCTCTTCTCCATCAAGGTATGCGAGCATAGTGGCGTCGCTTGATAGGAGTTTCTTTACGATGCAGGGTCCACTCCAATTCGGCTTCAGTTTCCCCTAAGGTCAGCTTCAGTTTCCCCCTAAAGTCCTAAACGGGTTCTGTGATCTCTTTGAGGGCCAAGTCTCCTTCTGTACACCACAGTCCTTGACTCACTGATTGAATAATTGTGTTATTCGGCGATGGTACCCTTGTATATGGTATTAAGCCTTCATCCTCTTTTCATCTAAGATTACCAATTTGTAAAATCGGCTCTGATGTTAGTCTTTTTCGCTAACTTTGCTCTCGATCATGACGCGTAGGGAAGGTATTTCTAGCTTAACGGGTAGTACTGCCTCCATCCCTTATACCAAAGAGTAAGGGCATCTCCATTAGATATACTAACTGAAGTGTGGTATCCCCAAAGGGTGTAAGGGATTCGATCGGCCCAATTTCGATAACTCTCGATCATTTTACTGATGATGGCTTTTAGGTTCTTATTGGCTACTTCGACTGCACCATTAGTTTGTGGTTGGTAGGGAGAAGATTTGTGTTTCAGAATCCCATATTTGTCAACCAATTTTGTGACCTCGACTCTAAAATGTAACCTATTACCTGATACTAGCTCGTGAGGAACCCCGTATTAACAGATGATGTTCTTTTGAATAAACTTTGACATCTTCTTAGCATTTAGTATTGCTTATGAGATGGCTTCGACCCATTTGGTGAAGTAATCAGTGGCGACTAGGATGAACTCATGCCCGTTTGAATCTTTGGGTATGACTTTTCATATGATGTCAAAGCCCAAGGTGGAGAACAACTAGGGAGAAGCCATGTTGTACAATTCTCGAGGAGCTAAATGCTAGAGATTGGAAAAAATTTGGCATTTGAGGTAATATGCTGAAGGCCAAATTTATGAAGACTAATGAGGTGGGTGAAGTTCTCCAAGCCGAAAATGATGCTTTGAGGAAGGAGGTCGATGAGATGAAAGGAGACGTTCGGAGAGAATATGTGATTGCAGTTGGACTCCAGAGAGACGTCACAAGGTCGAGGCACTTATTCATAATGGGACCCCGAGAAGCTTGATTAAATGGATACAATGAGGGCTAAATTGAAGCCCCAACAAGGCTGAAGGAGGTAGAAGATCTCGCTTTTACTCGTGTGTGGTTGAGTGTCCTTAGGGAGGTTAAGACTCCTAAGGAATACAGCCAGTGGTATAAGTACCAGGTCGAGTGTCTAGCCTATCGCCATAACCCTTTCTCAAAGGATGACAGGTGGGTTCTAATTAATGATATCCCTGCAACTCTTGGAACATTAGCCTGAAGACAATGTGAAGGTGTTCAATCCTAACCCGAATGATGGCCGAAGAGCACACCTAATAGATTATCTTGCTCGCCATCCCAAGTCATCATAGGTCTTTGTTAGGTCTTTGTGTATTTTTGTTTTAATGTAATTGTATTTCCCCACAATTGTCAATATAAATCTTTATTTATTAACTTGTTCCTTATTTTGAGCATGTGTTGATTAAATATGAGTTAATAACTGTCTTTTATGTTTGAACTGGAGAGAGTTGTCTGCTCGTTAACTACTTAAGACCTTTATTGACCAAGTAATATTATTTAAGCATTTTTAGGCTTTTTGCTAATTAAATGCGTCAGTACCTAGATTTAATCATTTTGGACTTCTCAGCTAACTAAATGATTCTTAAGGACAAGTGTTAATCGTTCGCTAATCATGTGCTTGAACATTCTCCCAGTTCAGTATGCCTTAGCATTATCATTCCATCTACCTTACCTTTTAGGTTATGTCTTCACACTCCCTTAGGCCTAGGTGAGATGATGGCGGGATGTACCTGGTCGATGGGTAAATCCGCTCGAGTAGGTTTTTTACCACCAACATAGTTGGCGACCAAGCTAAGTTGACCTTTTTTTGCCTAAGGATCCCCTATAGGGATTTTATTATTGTTGGGGCAACTCATGAGCCCTATTGTGTTTATGACAAAGATCTGAGGATTATAGCAGGTGAAAGGTTTTAATCACTTAGTGTACTTACTGTGGACCCTGCTCGCCATGATGAAACTTTTTTATTGAAATAAAATGAACAACTTATTGTAATCCATATTAATTTCTTATGAAGGGGAAATTCTTTAACTAGGGCAAGGATAATAGCCTTCTGTTAACCAAAGGTAATATCTTTTTGTGATCGGGGAAGCTATCGTTTGGACACGATGAACAAGATGAGATGTAATTAAGAGATTTAAAACAGCCAACATATGAGATCATAATATGAGAGTCAATTTGGCCTTTATTTACAGGATAAAATCTTGCAAGCAACATAGGTTTGAAATGAAAATTTGCAAAAACTAAATGTGTTAATAAAAGAAAAAGACTAAAAGTAGCACTTCTTGAGATTGGCAACGTTCGATGATCTTGGTATCTCACTTTCCTCTAGTGTTTCCAAGTGATATGATCCTCAAAGCTTGTCCCTTATCACCTTAAAAGGTCCCTCCTAGCTTGGTCCTAGCTTGCCATCTCATGCTTTTACAGCACTATCGTGGACTTTCCTTAGGACATACTCTCCTACTTATAACTTCCTCGGATTGAACTTTTTATTGCACTGCTTGACTAGATATTGTTGGTAGGAAACCAGATTGATTATGACCCGTTATCTTCGTTCATCTTCTAAGTCAAGTTTAGTGCATAATTCCTCATCGTTCGGGTCTTAGTCGACCAATGTGGTTCTATGTAACACCCCAACTCGGATATATGGGTTAGCTGTGAGTCAACCCGGTTCGCCCGAGCGTTAAGTGTGAAGTGCAATGGAATAACCTACATAATGTTGCTACTCCAGTTTTATTTTAATTAACATTTCACTTCTTAACATGCGATTCTAGTTTCAAAATAAACTACATGAGGGACCCATGTGGATCACCCCAAACTCCAATTAAATAAAACTACTAGAGTAAAATAAATAAAGTATACTTACCTGTATAACGCTCTCAAAATACGAAACCGCACTCAACCTGTCGTAACAAAGAAAAGGTGTGAGCCAATGCCCAATGGGATTATACATATACAATATAGAAACGGACGGTAGAAAGAATACTCACATGCTATAACCACATGCATGTGAAAGGTTATATGTATCTACCTATCTAAACCTTTGAAAAATACATTTTCCAATGCATTAATAGTTTAACTTCCGAAAACCTTACTTGCTCCGATTAATTTTCCTTAATCTTATAAAAACTTCATTTACTCATACTTAGCATTTCTCACTTTATTTAACACACTCGGTTCAACACTTGAAACCACTACATTTGATTTATCCAAACATACTCCTTTACCGGAATCACCCTTTTATTTATTTTAATACACTTTGGTATTTTCGCTGAAACTCACCCTTTCAACACACGTATCTACCATGTTAGAAAATACTTATTTGTCATTCGAAAACCTTTTTTAATACATACTTATGAAAATTATGGGTTTAACCACTTTGTTTCTTATTCACCCATTTACCCACTTAATTTATCATTTTTCCCTCCTTTATGGACATTAAAAGATTTACGCATTTACTTATCCATTTTAACCTGGATCAGAACATTAATTTATTCATACAAGTCAGGTTATATTAACAAATTTTACCACACAATCCATTTCTTGACATATTCCATACTACCTTTATCTCTTCTCAGAATCTTCCAATACCGCATACTTCCATGGGCTCTACACCACCTTCTATGGGCACCATATACTCTAGCCAGTGGTTTAGGGTTTTTCACCCAAGGGTTTCAGGGCATTATTGCTTTATCCCGATTTCATCTGAGTTCCCTTTATGTATTTTAACATTTTACAAATTTTCACATTATTCCACTTTTTTTTTTTACCCGACCGAAGGCAAAACTCGGGACTTTACCGCCCCAACTCGAGTTACACTTTGAAATTTTACCATTTCATGACCTTTACACTTTAACCTTGATTTTATTCCAAAAATTATATTCGTTTAGGACCACTTTATGTGACATATATTCCAAAAATTTAATAGTGTTAATTTTTCCAAAGACACTATTGAGTTATTCATAGCAACTTCTTAAGGGTTTTTACACCTTTTTACACTTGTAGTAATATTCTTCTTAATTGAAAACAATTTTACACTAATCCTTTCTTAATTTCATAAGTGTTAATTCCTTACAACAATTCTAAGTTACACACACTAACTTTTCCATATTTACCCATTCACTCTTAATGAATTCTTTTATCAACATTTTACCAAACCACACATTTCTTTACTTTCTTTATTGAAGAAATTCATTTATACTAAGATTACTTTTAGAAGAAAATACCATTTCTTTTTACTAACATGTATAGTCCTATAATCTCATGTTCATCATATCTTTTAGTCCCAATTTCACACACTTTAAAGACTAAATTTCTAACTTTTCTTATTTCATTTTTAAACCCAATAAATATTCTTTAAACTTGTTTATACATTTAATATCAAAACACTACAAGTTTAGATGCATGGGAAGATGGATTTTAAACCCCAAAATCCATCTTCCCCTGGTTCAAACATATATTTCATCATGGAAAATCATTATACTTACAAAAATACATTTTTAAGGCACACAAGACATTTTCATTTCTTCAACCTCAACAAATGTCTATCTTTCATAAAATCCCCACTTTTGCAAGAAACTTCAAAACATTATTTCACCAATGTTTACTAATATAAATCATTATTTTCAAACATTTTATTTCATAAATTGTTTGACATCAATCTTTCTAGAAAATATACCATTTTCATAAAATACCAACTTTTGCTATTTCAAAATCTTGAAATCTTTATTCATTCTTTATTTTTCAACAAAATAACATTTTTTCAATATTTGTATTCCATAAAAATATTTATTATCGTCTACACATTATTTACACCATTTAACTAAATACACCCTACTCAAATAGTCTAACTACAAGACTACAAATGCAAAATAACATCTTACACTAAGATTAAGGTCTTCCCACCTCTAGTGGATCAAAAGGTGATGGAAGTGTTGGTCTTAGAGTTGCAACCCCCACCTCCAAAGGTGGCCTTAAGGGGTTACCAGATCCATCCTCCAAAATATCCAAATTATTCTTCTTCCAAGCTTCCAAGCAAAACCCACTTCAAATCTATTAAAACCCACCTTCATCTTCTCCAAAATCCCAAATACAACTCCACAACTCGTATTTCTTCTTTGTTAATGGTGGAAATGGGTATTTTTGGTTCAAATGTGGAGTAATATATAAAAAAAATGGTGGTTTATGGTTGGTCTATGGTGGAGGAGTGATAGATTGGTGGTGGGTGGAGGTGGAAGACCACCCACCTCACACACTCTCTCTCTCCTTCTTCCATTTTCTCCCAATAAAAAATAACCCCAAACACACCAAACAAACCCTTATAAAACTTCTATTCTAAGTCCCAGAAATCCTCCAAGACAAACTATCGAGTCCTCAACACTAAGGTAACCAAATACTCAACACGCGATATGCCCCCAATGCTCACCATTTCGTTGATAATGACAATGCATAATCAACCTGAGTCTTCACTCGCTTTATGACCAAGTATAAACCATTCCTAGCACCACCTAGGTTAGTACCTGAGGCATACCAGTTCATTAACGGTCAAACCCCTTCTAGCGATCAACGCTCACCCAAAGCAAATAATAATATAACCAATCGTCGTATATACCACCAAAACCAAATCTATCTTGGGACGGAACATCCTGTATTCCACAAATTTCTAGGTTATCCTAATTATATAACTCGTATGAACTTGACAATAACCATACCATGCTATTCTCTCACTCCAAGGAGGAATAATCCCATCAATTCCTTACCGCACGCTCGGTTTACATATTCCACCGCGTCACTCTGATGAACCTAATACTACCTTAGGCATCTCATCCTTGAGTACTCACTAAAGTCTCACTCAATCCACTCACCGTGGAAAAGCAACATCGTATGCTAAGTTTCCTTGATTTCTAACACTATATTGTATCCTCAAGCCATCATCCCACTCTTCACAACCCAAGCCACTGACTGTCGAGCTGACCAATTGAGAGTACTCTAGTTTTAATAAAGATCACTACAACGAGTAAATCGTGTGTCCAAAGACGTGGTCACCCGTATGGAAAATCTTAAGCAATAGCTAAAATACCTCAGATGGGTGCACCCAGTTACCGAGTTGCATTGACTAAACTCAGTCCACCGCGCTCTCCCGAGATGCTCTCCCGGGATCAATCGCATCGTACCATGACATATCACCAATCTGAGTCACCACATAGATTAGACTATCGATTCTCGATTACCGTGACTAAAAGGAATACACTTGAGTCAGAGGGAACAACCGACTTTCTCAAGAAATCTCGCCCATAGGCATCGGATTCTGATTTAAGGGAGTGAACCTACACCGTATACTTCAAGTCATGTCACTTATTCTCAAAACTCTCACCGAGTACCAATCCAGGCCATATACCTGGCCTAAATCACTAGTCATGATGAATCGAATCGCAACTGTGGGTACTCGAATTTTCCATCATGGGCCCAGACGAGTAGCCAAATAAAAACGGCTCAAAGTTCGAGCCCCTAACACCTTAACTAAATTCAGTTATGACTTAGTCCTCTCCTAAAATCTCGTATAGAGATATTCCAGGAGAAAAAGATGGACGTGGGGGAGTCCAACACCCCCACTATCCGAATATAAACATGTATATAATAAACCCTAAGCCTGGGGCAAAAGACACTCACTGTATTCTCTGTAAACACTCCCCGGAGTATATAGAAATAATATTGACTGCACCACCTTGGACGCATTCATTCTTGCTGAACCACGTATATACTATGTTGTGTGATTGGAATTTTATGTTCTTTATTTTCTTTGGTGATTGCGCTTGTCTTATTTATTTGTGTTGAATATAATTGTCACCACAATTGGCGCCGTCTGTGGGAAGCGTTAGTCTTCCTTGGGAAAACCCTCACCAATAAAGAATCCACAATGTCTGGTCGCAACAGTAATGCCCCTCAAGCAGGGGATATTCAAGAGCAGCCTACTCCTCGCAGGATCAGATCTGAAGTTCGTAGTTCAAATCAAAGGGCTTGCCCAGAGCGACAAGACTCAGAAGAAATTCAGGGACCAGTGAAGTCCACACAAATCTTCAGATTGATCGATGCCTATGAGGCAAGGCTCCAAAAGAAAGGAGAGTCTGATCGCAAGCAAGAGGCTGAGAATGCTCGCCTCAAAAGAAGGTTGGAAAGGATGGAGAGAGAACTCCATTGAAGCACCAGGAGACGTCCATACCGCACTCCTAGTCCTCAGGCGAGCAAGTCTCGCAGCCGAGGAAGGAGCACTAGACGTAGATCCTAGAAAAGTGATAAGCACGAATCAAGCAATGACTCACTCGAGCACCAGCGACTGGCTCGCCATTACAGGAGCCCAGCTCGCAGCAATGAGAACATACGAAATTTGGTCCGAAGGGAGATGGACCAACACCCAGTGCATCGCGGTGCCAGATCGACTAGGGAGATTTCTAGACGAGCTCTCAAGACCTAGATGAAATACCCTTTCTCAAGGGAGATAGAAGAAGATGAAGCCCCCAAGAAATTTGCTATTTTGAGATTCAAGATCTATTTTGAGAAAATTGACCCTATTGATAGTACAGGCAAGCCATGACTCTATGTAACCACCGAGATGCACTGATGTGCTGGATCTTCCCCTCGAGTCTGCATGACGTGGCACATAAATGGTTCGAGAGACTCCCTCACAGGTCTATCAGGAGCTTTGAATCCCTTACCGAGCTCTTCACGACTTGCTTCATCACTAGCAACTCCCATCCTAAGAGGATGGATGCTTTGCTAATGATAAATAAGATGTCACAGGAGAGCCTCTGAGACTACGTAAAGCGGTACTGGGAATTATTCAATGAGGTAGAGGATTGCTCGGAGCAAGTAACAGTCGCCTCCTTCAAAATCGGCCTACCAAACTCTTACCTTCTACACCAATCCCTGACGACGAAGGAGGCCACAACCATTCATGACATGATGGCCCGCATCGAGAAGTATGCCAAGGTGGAGGATGTGGCATGCCTCGATACAGGTGAGAATGCTCAAACTAAGCTCGCTGCCAAGGGCAACGATAAGACTGAGAACCAGAAGAAAGGAGGCAAGAATGGCCCCAAAAACGGAGGTAAGAACGAGGTTTCGAAAGCATTTCAGGCAGTAAATACTATCTTTAAAGAACTAATCTACAAGATCCTGGTAAAGATTAAAGACGAGCCATTTGTTAAGTGGCCTAGAAAGATGGGTGAAGATCCCTCGAAGAGAAACAACGTGCTAAGATGCACTTTTCATATAGAGGGAGGACATAAGACTGAGCACTAGAAAACTCTTAAGTATCACCTCGAAGAACTAGCCCAGTCTGGGCACCTGAATGAGTTTATGGAGAAGAAGGCGAAGAAAGTCGCTGCCAATAGAGAAGCAAGACCTAACAACGTACGCGAGGACGATGTTGATACGAAGCAAATCCAAGGAAATTCAGCTCAGATGGAAGTAAAAAAGCTTATAATAGTGATGCAAGCTTTTCAGATCGATCCAGCAAAGACACAATCAGGAAAGCGTCGGCGAGCAGATGACGTCGACTATAGCAAACATATCGTGTTCACAGATGAAGATCTAGTGGAGTGAGAACCCCACATCATGATGCCTTGAACATTACGCTCAGGATAGCCAACTACAACGTCGATAATTTGCTCATCGACCAAGGAAGCTCATCTGAGGTAATGTATCTCGACCTATTCAGAAAATTAAAGTTGAGCATCGCCGACCTGAAGGAAGCCACTGTCCCTCTAGTTGGTTTCACTGGAAAAGTGACTATTCTATTAGGAAAGATCGTGTTGCTGGTAAGGGCAGGAAGTGTCTCTAAGATGATTGAGTTTCTGGTAGTCGACATCGACTCACCATACCAAGCTATCCTCGACAGAGGATGGTTACATGCAATGAAGGCATTCCCCTCAACCTACCATCAGAAACTCAAATATGTGACCGAGCGAGGAGTAATGGAGATCCATGGCGATCAAGAGATGGCAAGAAGGTGCTTCATAGTGGCCATCCGTCCAAGACCAGAAAAGAAGGCCGAAAAGCCTAAAAAGAAGGTCGAGGAACAAGAAGGTCTGATACCTTCAAAATAGCAGTTAAACTACGGAAGACCCAGAGTGGAAGAGACCGGGGCCCTCCCTTCTAAGCGGATCGTCGAAAACCTGGAGGAAGTTACAGGTGGTGGTAGCGAGAAAGACAGGATATTATTGATTGGAGCTTCTCTCACAGATCAAGAAAGGAAGGAATTGACAATTCTGTTAAGAAGCAATGCAGACGTTTTCGCGTGGGAACCATACGAGCTGCCTGGAATTGATCCCAGTGTGGTTTGTCATCGGTTGCACGTCGACCCCACTTTTAAACCTATCACGCAGAAGGCACGACGAATTGCGCCCAAAAAGGCTAAAGTCGTGGAAAAAGAAGTTAAAAAACTATTGGATATAGGATCCATATGGGAGGTTCAATTCCCTAAATGGTTATCCAACCCAGTAGTAGTTCCGAAGAGTAATGGGAAACCGAGAGTCTGCATTGACTTCACTGACCTTAACAGGGCATGCCCTAAGGACAGTTTCCCTCTCCCAAAAATTGACCAATTGGTGGACGCCACAACATCTCATGATAGAATGAGTTTTCTGGACGCATATTCGGGGTATTATCAGATCCCTCAATATGCACCAGACCAGGACAAGACATCATTCATCACCATCGTCGGATTATACTGTTACAAAGTCATGCCCTTCAGGCTCAAAAATGCATGCTAGTCACCAAGATGTTCAAAGACCAAATAGGAGACACCATGGAAGTTTACATCGACGATATGCTCATCAAGAGCAGGAACAAAGAAGACCACCTCTCGGACCTATCAAGAACCTTAAAAATCCTCAGGAAATACCGAATGAAGCTCAATGAGAGCAAGTGTTCTTTCGATGTCCAATCAGGAAAGTTTCTTGGGTACTTGGTCAGTAAAAGAGGCATCGAGGATAATCCAGACTAGATCGATGCAATCAATAGGGTACAGCCCCCTCACACAATACGGTACATACAGAAGCTCACCAGCATGCTCGCTGCCTTGAACCGTTTTATCTCGAAGTCCTCTGAGAAGTGCAAACCATTCTTCCAGCTCTTGAAGGGAAATAAGACAGTAAAATGGAATCAAGATTGCTCGCAAGCATTGGACGAGCTCAAGGCTTACCTGAGCTCACCACCCCTGCTCGTCATACTTCAAGAAAGATATTCCTTGTACTTATACCTTGCCGTTTCCAGCCACATCGTCAGTTCTGCACTGATGTGCGAGAAAGCAGGAATCCAGCACCCCATTTATTACGCGAGCAAGACCTTATTAGACGTTGAGCAGCGGTACCTACCACTAGAGAAGCTCGCCTTTACACTTTTAGTAGCCTTGAGGAAGTTGAAGCACTACTTTGAACCTCACACTATCATCGTCCTTACATCACACCCCCTTAAAGCAGTCCTGTAAAAAGAGGATTTGTCGGGTAGACTGACTAAATGGTCGGTCGAGCTCGGACGATTTGACATCCGATTTTAACCAAGGAATGCAATCAAAGGGCTGTTCCTTGCTGATTTCATAGCCGAGTTCACAGGAGAATAGCCTCTCGACCAACCTCAACCCATGAAGCAACGAAAGAATCGCGCAACAGAGGGAGTCTGGCGATTATTTATTGATAGAGCCGCCAACTCAAAGGGGGCAGGAGTAGGCATTGTGTTTGTTACTCCAGAAGATATAATCCTCGAACAGGGAATCAGGCTTGGATTTGAAGCCTCCAATAATGAGGCAGAGTATGAGGCTTTGATATATGATCTCCAGAAGGCACAAACGTTGGGGGCGAAGAAGTTACAGGTGTTCGGCGACTCAGAATTGGTCTCCAATCAGATAAGTGGGGACTACAATGCAAAAGATGAAATAATGGCAGCCTACCTCGCATTGGCAAAGATCCTAATGTCCAGCTTCGAGGAAGTCAGTGTCCAGCAGTTTCCCAGAGGTCAGAACAACCACGCCGACGCCCTGGTAGCCCTGAGTTCGACAATCAATTCTGACTTAAAAAGAATGATCCCCATCGACTTCCTCGCCCGTCCAAGCATCAACCAGAGCGATGAGCCGCCAAGCGTGGAGCATGTGCTCCAGATTGAGTCAGCACCCAGTTGGATGGACCCTTTAAGGGACTATTTGAAAGATGGCGCACTTCCAAATGATAGGAAGACCGCTCACTAGATAAGAGTCAAAGCTGCACGCTTTCACTTATCTCGTGAGGGCAAGTTGTATAAGATATCGTTCTCTGGCCCTTACCTTCAATGTGTTCTCCCAAAGGATGTCGAGCAAATTCTACACGAGCTCCACGAAGGAATCTGTAGAGGCCACATTGGAGGAAGGTCATTAGCTTTTCGAGCAATGAAGGAAGGCTACTGGTGGCCATATATGCAACAAGATTCTGCAGTATATGCTCGCAAATGCGAGATATGCCAACTACATGCTCCCATGGTCCATCAACCTGCCAGCAACCTAAGATCACTTTCCAGCCCATGGCCATTCGCTCAATGGGGATTGGACATCATGGGATCTCTCCCTATCGCTGTCGGCAATCGAAAATATATGTTGGTCGTAACTGACTACTTCACCAAGTGGATCGAGGAAAAACCACTAGCGAACATTTGAGATGCAGATATGATGAAATTTATATGGAAAAATATAATTACCCGCTTTGGGATTCCCAGAACCATCATCACCTACAATAGAACAGAGTTCGAGAATGACTCTTTCCAAAGTTTCTGTAATAACCACGAAATCAGGCACCATTTCAGCTTGGTGGCCTATCTTCAGAGCAACGGTCAAGCCGAAGCTTCTAACAAAATGGTGATCGATGGGTTAAAGAAATGATTAGAGCGAGCCAAAGGCACGTGGGTGAACAAACTACCACATATTCTGTGGGCCTATAGAACCACCCCACGTCGAGCAACGGGGGAAAACCCATTCTCACTAACGTATGGAATGGAAGCGGTCATCCCATTGGAAGTAGGCGTACCAACTATGAGGTCCACCCTTGTCGAACAGGGCCAGAATGATGCAGCATTGCTCGCTGAACTCGACCTAGCTGACGAACGAAGAGAACTTTCCTTAGTGAAACTTGCAATCTATCAGCAACAGCTCATAAAATATTATAACAAGAAGGTCAATCCAAGGGCATTCCGAGTTAGGGACTATGTCTTAAGGAAAGTCCTTGGCAGCGCCGTAAAACCATTAGACGGAAAGTTGGGACCAAATTGGGAAGGACCATTCAAGATAACAAGAGATGATCTGCAAGGAGCCTATCACTTAGAAATGCTGGAAGGCAGAGAGATACCCCGAGCATGGAATGTAGCTAATCTTAAGAAATTATATTTCTAGTTTTTTTTTTCATCTTTTATCAGATTTATGAAACTGGCAACTCATTTACTTGTGATTGATAAAAGTTATTTAATAGTTGCATTCTATGAAGTGTCAATTAACTAGTATATGAACTTTATAACTTGCACACCCTTTCCAAGTGACAGGCACACTACTCAGTACACTTTAGCAGGGAAATCACCCTCCTCGGGTTTTCATTATAAAGCACGAACAACCTCTTAGCATTGCCCCTGACAATATATGAAGCCCTACAGGAGATCCATAGGCAGTATATGAAGTCAAAATTGGTCGCCAAAAAATGTTTGGTTAACAAAACCCTGATCGAATAGAGCATCCAACACCTGGTGTGTCCTCGCCAATTGCCACACTTAGGCCTAAGGGAGTGTGACGACACGACCTAAAAGGTAAAGTGAGGCAGAATGGTGTCTCATAAGCATACGGGACTGGAGAGACACTTACTCAAGAATGAAAACTTACCAATCTAGTCGGCCACGAGAGGCCCAAGACTATTAAGCGAAGGATAAATGACGTAAAAATATAGAACATATGTTTAGTCGGCGAGATCGCCCAAAACATAAATATTATATCACTTCATCACATTCACAACAAGAATGTACAACCCGTGTTTAGTCGTCGAGATCACCCAAAATATCAATATTATGTTACTTCATTACATATGTACACAGAGTTACAACTGGTAAAATCCTAGTGAGGTTGAGGCCTCTGAACAAGATAATCAGCCACTTGTGCTCTTCGATCGTCATCCGGATGAGGAGCTAATTCCTCCTTGACCTCATTCGCATCTGACTCCAATAGCTGCCGAGGGATGGCATCGATAGGGATCCACTGATCATCCCTTCTAAAAGGGTTAGGCCTTAAAGTGGAAGGGGAGATCTCGTGACGATACCAGAGTACTGAATTCCTCAGAACTTGCATCTCCCTGAGGGCACTCAACCATCCCCTAATAAAGGCGATCTCTTTAAACTCTGCCAGCCTCGTTGGAGAATCTGCCCAACCTTAGCCGTATCCATAAGGCCACACTTGCCTAGGAACTTTCCTAAACAGATTCCTCAGTCATGTGACATCCCTTTGGAGCCCAGCAGTAATCAGGTATGCTCGACGGATATCTTCACGGAGCTCGTCCATTTCCCTGGCTAGACTTCTTACATTTCGACCAGATCACGGAATATTCGATGAGGTAGAACCTCACAAAATCATAGGGGCATCACTTGGTCCCGTGTCAGCTCGAGATGAAGAGAAATCCCTTAAAACACGAGGTGCGGTGATCGATGCATGCTCCTTGACGCGCAACACTTCCCTCCTCAAGGACTCATTTTCCTGTTGCAAAACTTCTCCGACTTGGTTAATCTCAGTGGCATCGAGGAGTCTTACTCTCAGAGTGTTCACTTCCTCTTGAACAGAAGCTCCAACTTTTTCCATTTCCTGAAGCCTGTCTTTCAGTTTAGCAACGAGCTCCGACTGATCTATGAAACTCTTATTCCTCGATCATAGCAATTTGCAAATTCTTACGAAGGTCTGGCGAACTTGAATACTCGTGTCAGGAATAAGAATTCTTCCCAGTTGAGAAGTGGTTGGTATATATTCATCTACATCAATTGATTACAGACCATAAAAGAGCAGTAAAGGATAAAATGAATCAGTACGCTGAGGGAAAAAGTCTTTTCATATCATTCAAACATAAAGGATCAAAAGTACATTGAGAATAAGAAAGGAACATTACAAACAAGTCAAAAATATAAATAAAATCCTAAGAACAGGCTAACGAGCGACCTCAATCTGTTCAGAGGTAAACGGATACTTTTATTTGTCAACTGCACTCACAGTATCCCCCTCAGATGGGGCAGTTGTTGTTCCCTGAGTAGGGGAGCATCAACAGGTGAAGTCTGAGAAATGGGAGCTACGCCTTCAGTGGTAGGGGCAGGTACATCATCCACAATGGGCTTTGGGCCTGGATCATGCTCATCGAACAAGGGTGAATCAGTATCACCCCAGCAACCAGAAGAGCCTTATTCCAGCCCTTCTTGAAGTTCAGTCGGTTGATGTAGCCAATCTGAACATCGACATCTTCATACACCGCGGCCCAACCATCATTGTAAGAATTCTCCTTCAGAGCAGCTGCTTCAGACTCTTTCTCCTTCTGCTTCTCCACCAGCACCTTATTCTCCTCTGCCACCGCTAGCTTGCTCGAGCAGACTAAATCATAAACCTGCTGCAGCTCGTTCAGACCCTTGACCGCAACCTCCCTCACCATATTGGCTTCAATAAGGGCAAGATCAAAGGACATTCGAGTACTATCGGCAGCCTTTAAGCTAGCCTCGAGCTCAATACTCTTCCTCTTTAAAGCAACGTTCTCTTCTCTAACTCATCATTCTTATTCACCAACTCATCACGAGAACGATAGATTACGGCGAAGTCAGTCATAAACTACAAATAAAAAGAAAAGCTTTAGAAGACAATAGCGAAACAAAGTTTTACAAATGTTAAAGAAAAGAGATAGACTTACAAAGGCTAGCCTCTGACTCGCTTGCAAGGCTAACTGGTCAGTCCCCATTTCCCTTTAGCGATCAGCAGGAAGGACTGCTCTCTCGAGCAGTGCAGGAGCCAATTGGGGAGAAATGGCAATCGAGGCCCCCTCTGGCAATGCAGATACGGGCACTAGAGCTTGACCAACCTTCATCCTCTCTTCCACTCTTCTCCTCTCTCTCCTTTTCCTTCTCTTCCCTCTTCCTCTCCTTCTCTTCAGTCTTCTTCCTTTCTTTTTCCCTCTTTATCTCTATCTCTCTCAACTGCTCTTCTTCTTTTCTCTTCTTCTCATGCTCATGAGCAGCAGACTGAGAACCAGTGGCAACAGCCCCACTACTAGATTTTTGCTTCTTCGATCGCTGAGCGAGAAGCAAATCATCCTCATCATCATCATCACGGATCAGGTTCCTCCTAGGGGGAGCCACTTCCTCGCTAGAACTGCTGGATGTACTTAAAGACTCTTGAGCCTCAGAAACCTCTTTTGAGTTGGAAGAACTTTCACTACTTGAGCTATCCCCACCAGAACCACCTTCAGTACCTCCTCTAATATCACTCTCAGAACTGCTCTCCTCCTCGTCCAATTGGATGAGATCAGTAGCAGCTTCTTCAGAAATATCTAAGTCAGGAATGCTGTCTACAGGCCTCGCAATGAAACTGGACCCAATGTTCTTGTACTCTAGTAGGAAAGTAGCGGATCGGGGATATTCATCGTCAACCAAAGATTCCCTGATATTCCAAGCTTTAATCAGCTCGACAGCTCGGACCTCGCTAAGGGTAGGTTCCGAGTTCTTTGTCCTCACTGAAAAGAAAACAGGAAAGTATCAGAAAAATCACACATTAATAAGGAGATCGAAAAAGCAGAGTGAAGACTACCTCTGTACTCTTCCCCATAAAAGGGAACAGTGAATCTATCAGACCTCGCCCCCTCAGTCTGGGGGGGGAGAACTGCCAATTCCCAGCACGAAAGCCTTCTTGTCAGTAGTCCTTGTGGGAATCAGGTAAATTTACTACCAATACCCTATCAGGACACTTGGCCTTGAGGTAAAGAAGACCAAAGCTCGTTCGAGAGAAGGAATAACAAAAACAAACTTCAGCGAGCCCTAATTTAGTGCCATAAAGTTGATTTATTCTATGAACACCATTGACTATCTTCCAGACATTGGGCGAACACTGTGCAGGGACATTGTTTAAATAACCAAAGAAATGCAGGAACAAATTGTTTAAAGGAAAAGTAAGCCCCCTTGGGAAAGCAACAGGACATTAATCCAATGAAAGCCCTCTTTAACATTCTTAGGGAGAGAGGCGCACTCATTCTCTACCCATTCTGGGATATTATAAAACTTCGTAAACTCAAACACTGATCTATTACCTATCTTTGTCATTTGTAAACCCTAAATTACAAATTCAAAGAAAACTCAACAGAAAAAGCACAGAAAGAAAGCAAAGGGGACTTACGAAATGAAAGTTTGGCTTGGACGATGCAAGATCATAAGCCCAGATGACGAGGGAGATTGAAAGCGAAGAAAATGAAGACCTGGAGAAGAGGACACAACAGCTCAAACTCGTAGAAGGTGAGGGAACACTAAGAAGTTTGAAACGACAACTACGAAACGCTGCTCCAAATAACTTTTAAATGCTCTCAATCATCGCGCACAGGACTCGAAGCAACTGCCGCCTAAATCAGTTCTCAACTTTGGGAAGAGTTACACAATTTACAAAAGAGCCATTATGATAAATCATTTAAATTTATTGAGCCCAAATTTTGACCCAACAACTTTAGGGGAAATTGTGGGTACCCGGATTTGCCATCATGGGCCCAGACGAGTAGACAAATAAAAATGACCCAAAGTCAGAGCCCCTAGCACCTTAACTAAATTCAGTTATAACTTAGTCCTCTCCTAAAATCTCGTATAGAAATATTCCAGGAGATAAAGATGGACGTGGGGGAGTCCAACACCCCCACTCCCCGAAGATAAACAAGTATATAATAAACCCTAAGCCTGGGGAAAAAGGCACGCACTGTATTCTCTGTAAACACTCCCCGGAGTATATAGAAATAATACTGGCTGCACCACCGTGGACGTAGGCATTCTTGCTGAACCACGTATATACTCTGTTGTGTGATTGGCATTTTATGTTCTTTATTTTCCTTGGTGATTGCGCTTTTCTTATTTATTTATGTTGAATATAATTATCACCACAGCAACCATTCATTCTCATAATACGAATGCAATTTACGAATCGATAGTCCCTTAAGAAGTCAATGCTCGACTTCCCTCCTTGGGAGCAAGCCCTACCTTTCACATCCTTCGCGTAAATGAATCATCATGATTAGCGGACACCTCACACTCTAGTCATTGCTCTTGTCCAATCACTAGTAACAACATCACTAGCCTAATATACCTAGGTTATTTTCGGCTTTATCATATCTGGATCGAAGTCCCAAATTTCCAAAGACATTACTTAGTTCAAGTGAGATGCTCACCTAATCGTATTCTTTGGCTATACTAGATTTCCACCAAACCTATCATCGATTTTAACCCAAAAAATATTTACGTGATGACCACACCTGGTGTCATTGTCATTCTAAGGGTAGTAAATACCACACTGGGCTGCTTCTCCTAACTCGTACTAACTTGACAAGACGTGACAAAAACTAATCCTTTTATTGCTAAAGCTAACCTAGCATAAACATTTGACAATGAAGCCCTTATACTTTTGACTCACTTGAGTATATATTGTATAAGTGCTCATCTAGTTTGGAAGTTATGTCCATCCTAGAAACCAAAGAACCTCAGAAATTGCTATGCCTATTCATCTTTCTTTCTTGTAATGATCAAGAGACTATTGCCAACACTCACACACTTAGAATTCAATTCATGCATGTCATATTGCATTATAATGTGTGAACATGTGTTGAGTGTGTTTAAATCCCTCAGTTTGATTTTTAGTATTTTTTGGGGATTTGTTAAACATTTTTTTAACATTGTTTTAATAATTAAAACTTGATTTAAAAGTTTTTGGAGTCAAACTCTAAATATACTTTGTTGTGTATTATGGCCTAATGTTACCGTGGGTAGAATCCAAAAGCGGCAGAGACTTCAGGGTATACTTTGTAATTAGTTTGGACGCGCGTTTTATATCCCTTAACTGGCCAACACCTGTTGCCCTCTGATTGGTTAGAAGTGTGTTTCTTTACTGAGACAATAGACGCGTGTGTTATCAGCCCTTGGATCATTTCTTATCAATGGTCTGCATGTTGCCTTGATGAATCCCCGTGTAACTTTTTAAGCCAATCAGCGTTCGTTTAAGCACCGCCTTGTATGAGCCCTTAGATTCAAGTCAATTTAAATTGACTCGATCTCAGCCCTTGGTTTTGATCAGATATCTCGAACCTTCTCCTACCACTATAAAAAGGACCCTTCCCTCAGACTTCGAAGACTTTTGCCATTTCATTTCCTTTGAGAAATTGAGAGAGAAGAGAGAAAAACAGAGAGAGAAGAGAGAGAGTTAGAAACCCTAACTTCATTCGTCTAAATCCTCTTCAAACCTAACCCAAACACCATATCCAAAAACACTACCCTGAGTGTTCTTGAGTGTTTGAGAGTTTGAGTTGAGTTATTTTGTTGCTGTAACCTTGTGTTCGCGAGATCTTGTTTCCAACTTAGACTTTTACTTAGATCTAGTTTCTGATTTCATAGAAATCTCAGATCGATCTGAGTTATTCATGTTACATTACACTTAGTTTTATTCTTTATTTCTCATCTTGAGAAATATATCGTTTATTATTTCCTCTAAAACGTTTTCTTACTTTGAAATCAACAATAAATGCTTTCTGTTTCTTGTTCTTGTAAAACTAAACCTTTGACCTAGTTTGGAATCTCACTTGGAGGTTTTTAATCTCGAAAAGTTTCTCTAAATTTTGAGATTGATTAAGACCTTGTCTGTCTTCCTAGCAAGGTATCCGTGGATTCTGGGATTAATTGAAAGGTCAAATAAGGTTTAAAGTTTTGTAAGAAGAAAGAAAAGAAAATATCACACCATATAGTGTAACTGTAATTCGTTAGGACTGTTTCTACTTAATAAGTGTGTGTGTGTGCATGCATGTGTTAGAAAGCACCTTCACAAACACTTACACCCTACAACACGAAAAGTATTGGTAATAAGACCTTGTGATCATAAGTCGACGTAAAGTGCTGGAACAAATAAGGAGTTGACAAACTGAGAGAACTACATCTACAATCAGAACTGCAGAGAAGTTATAAGGACACCAGAGGGTACATTCCTAAACTTATATAGGTCTGAGTTGTTTGCATGTTAGTTATATAGTTTGTAACTCATAAATTTGTTTTAGTGGATTTTTCATTTTACTCCGTAGAGGGAGTCGTGGATGTTTCCTCAATTGGTGAGGTTTTACCACGTAAAAAATTGTGAACAGAATCTTTCTACATTTTCTCATCTCAGTCTTGGTTGTGCTGTGTTTAAAACTTGTTTAAACTATCTTTTAAATTTGTTACCCAAATCTTGAATAAGATCTCGTACATAATGTTTTATTAAACACTTCTTGTGATTAATCCTTTTTTATTTAAGAAAAGAGTTTCTTCAAAAAACAACTCGAAGTTACTTAAATAGTTTATTTTCAATAAACGGCTTCAGTAACGCATTTTTCAATTGGTATCAGAGCTTGGTAAAACTGCTTTTAAAGAGATCCTGTGTTTCTGAAATTGTTTTCTGAAAATCAAATATGGACGAGAAAAATGAAAGATTTGGTAACTTGACCAGACCTCCAATCTTTGATGGAACCAATTTTGCTTACTGGAAAGTAAGGATGATTGCTTTCATTCAAGGAACTTTGGGAGATGATGTCTGGGACATTGTTGAAAATGGTTATACTTTTCCTACTAAACCACCCAACGAAGGAAGTAATGAGAGAGTTAAGAAAGCTTTAAGTGAGTTCACTCAAGAAGAGAAACAAGTTTCTCGAAATAATAACAAAGGCAAGAATGCCATATTTATGTCCATAAATGAACATGAGTTCAAAAGAATCTCATCCTGTACCACTTCTAAGGAAGCTTGGGACACCTTGGTCACTACTCATGAAGGAGACACTAGAGTTAAGGCTGCTAAAACCCAAATGCTGATTCAGCAATATAACTCCTTAATTATGTCTGAGACTGAGTCATTTGATGACTTCTATATGAACCTGACTGATATTGTGACCAAACTGCATGTAATGGGATAACCTATGAGAGACAAGAAATTGTATCTAAAATTTTGAGATCATTACCACAGAAGTTTGATAACAAAAGATATGCTATTGAGGAAATGTGTGATATAAATCTCACTCCTGAATTACTCAGTAGTAAATTAAGAACTGTGGAAATGGAACTGGAATTTAAGAAACAATTAATCCAATCACATAGGAAATAGACTAGTTCCAATCTAAGCTTCTCTTCTAAATTGATTAAGCCTGAGTTTAATACTTCCAATGATGAATCTGATGAGAACTGCAATATAGAGAGTTTGGATAATCAGATTGCCTTAATGACAAAACAGTTCAAGAAAATCATTAAGTTTAGAAACAAAGTGGCAAATAAACAAGGCAAGTCAAATTATCCAACTCCCTCTAGTCACAGACCTCATGAGAAAATCAATGACAAAAATCATAAGGACTCTCACACAAGACTTAATAGAAACCTTAAGAAGACTGAATGCTATAGATGTGGTAAACTGGGGCACATTTCACAAGACTGTAGAGTTAATTTGAACACTCAAAACAAACACACTAGAGCTAACATCTGCAAAACATGGGATGATTCAAGTGACTCTGAAAATGAGGAACCTGAGGCATCAGATGTTTTTTATCCTTGCATGTCTTTCTTTGCCAAGATTATTTATAATGATGTTTGTTAATGAGGATGAACCAAATAATTCTATGACTGATACTTCGAATATGGTTATTACTGGTTTAGATGCTTTGATTACTGAGAATGTTGCATGTTCTACCTCGGGGTGTGTGAGTCAAAGGGAATGCGATAATGACGATGTTAATGGGTGCGTGAGTTTAAAGAATGAAGCCTTAGGGGTCACTTCACACACCACACTTAGTGACTCGGACAATGAAGACCTCCCAGACATTCACACACTTTACACTAAGACTCTCAAGAAAAGCTCTAGACCAGAAAAGACTGTTAAAGATCTTACCAATATATTGGAAGATCTAAGCCTAATGGTTAAACTGAATGCTGAAGAGTACACTACCCAATGTTTAACTCATGAAAGTGAAATTAAAGTTTTTGATGAAAAACTGAAAAATTTGACTGAAACAAATGAAATTCTGGAGAAAAAATGCAAAGGGACATTGTTAGAATTGGAACAAACCAAAGAAAAGACAGCAACTGTTTTCAAAAAATTTACAAAATTTGAAAATAATTCTAACTATTTTGATGAATTTGTTACTGAATCTAAAACCAATTCTGATGATCGAACTGGTATAGGATTTGTCCCAATTTTAAAATACAGACAAAACCTTTTGAACCTATCAAGTTTGTGTCAGGAGGCAAAAGACCTATTGAAACATGCCCAGATTTTCATTCCCTAAAAACTGAGTTTGATTTAAAACATCAAAACTTCAACGTTGGGGAATCAAGTTCCTCTAAGCATAAAAGTTCACCTAAGGCTAGATACGTCTGGCCTCTTATCAGAAAGAGTGAACCTACTTTCAAACCTGTACTACCCAGGAATAAAGTTCATACTGAAAACTTTTCAAAACCTTTGTTTAGAGACTTTCCTAAGGAGACCCCCATCTTGAGCAATCTTTATTGCTCCTACTGTGACATATATGGTCACTCTTTTGATGGTTGCTATGCTAGGAGACTTGTTAAACCTATCTATAATCCTCTTACTTACCAGAACTTTAACTATTCTAGGAGGAGTCGAAACAATTATATACTTCCTAGACAGCTAGATAAAAACTCTAACAATAGAAAGGGAAAGACCAAACCTAAAAGAACATTTCCTAGAAGGAATCCTAAGCACTTTCCTAAAACAAATGCTCAAGTATTTCACAAAATTCAAAATCATGCGCAAAACATTTTTCAGCAAAAATCTAATGCTCGCAAATTTTATCAGTTGAGAGCTAATAAGCGCAAGATGAAAACTAGAGCAATTTGGATTAGAAAAGATGATCTATTACCTCAGATGAAGTGTAATATTGTTGTTATTGCTTTAAAAGCAGAACACACATCATCTGGTTGGTATTTAGACTCTGGATGTTCTAAGCACATGACTGGAGATGAATCCAAACTTTTAAACAAAAACAAATTTGCTGGTGGTAAAGTCATTTTTGGTGATGGAGTTTCATCTCAAATCATAGGCAAAGGAACTCTCCAAGAAGATGGGCTTCCTATTCTTAAAGATGTTCTTCTAGTTAAAGGTCTAAAGGCCAACTTACTTAGTATTTCGCAATTTTGTGACTCTGACCATACTGTTACCTTTTCAAAGAACAATTGCAAGATTTTAAATGAAAAAGGTGATTGCATAATTACTGGATTCAGAATTCCTGACAACTGCTACACTGTCAAGAACAATTCTGAAATTTGTAATGTTTCCAGAATGGATGACAACGAGATATGGCATAACAGAATGGGTCACATAAATTATGATAATCTTAGTAAATTGTCTACTCACGACATAGTAAGAGGAATTCCAAAAATTAAACCCATTCATAATATTGTTTGCGGTTCTTGTCAAGAAGGTAAAATTGTTAAGGCCCCTCATAAGAAAGTTAAAGATATTCTCACCTCTAATCCCTTAGAACTCATCCATATGGACCTAATGGGTCCTTCTCAAACTGTTAGCCTTTGTGGACACAGTTATATCTTAGCTATGGTTGATGACTTCACCAGATTTACTTGGGTAGCCTTTTTAAAAAAAAAGTCTGACACTTTTCAAACCTTCCTTAAAATTCTTCTTAGGATTAAAAATGAAAAGGACACTCAAGTAAATAGAATCCGTAGTGATAGAGGTGGTGAATTCAAAGACACTGGTATTATAGAATACTGTGACTATAATGGTTACAAACACGAGTTCAGTGCTCCTAAGACTCCTCAATAAAATGGAATCGCATAGAGAAAGAATCGTACCTTGCAAGAGATGCCACGTGTCATGTTACATGCCAAGAATTTACCTAAATATTTTTGGGTAGAATCTATTCGTACTGCGTGTCACATTATTAATAGGGTCTATCTTAGAAAGAATTCCAAATAAACCCCTTATGAACTTTGGTACAATAAAAAGCCTAATCTCAAATATCTTAGAACCTTTGGCAGTACTTGTTATGTATGCAAAGATAGGGAACACTTATCTAAATTTGAGAGTCGGGGAGATAAATCCATATTTCTAGGATACTCGCCTAACAGTAGAGCTTATCGAGTGTATAATCTTCGCACTAAAACCATGATGGAATCCATAAATGTAATTGTTAGTGACACTACTATAGAAAGCAAGACTGGTGAATTACCTATTAAAGAAGAGTCTTTAAATATTTTAGAAAATGACCCTTCTAAAATAGATAATTCATTACATATTGAGACACCTGAAGTACCTAATTGGGTTTCTAAAGATCATCCCATAAACAACATAGTTGGCAACCCTAGTGAGCCAGTGCATACAAGATCCCAACTTAGAAATTATGCACATTATGCATGTTTTGTTTCCCTTGTGGAACCAAAGAATGTAAATGAGGCATTGAATGACTCTCAGTGGATTTATGCTATGCAGGATGAACTTTTACAATTTGTCATTCATGATGTATGGTATCTTGTTCCACGTCCTGATCACAAAAAGGTTGTTGGTACTCGTTGGATTTTCAAAAATAAAACTGATGAAAATGGGATAATAATTAGAAATAAAGCTAGATTAGTTGCTCAAGGATACTCCCAAATAGAAGGAATTGATTTTAACGAGACCTTTGCCCCTGTTACTCGTTTAGAATCAGTTCGTCTGCTTTTTGCTATAACTTGTCACATGCGTTTTACATTATATCAAATGGATGTCAAATCTACGTTCCTTAATGGAATACTGGCTGAGAAAACCTATGTAGAACAACCTAAAGGGTTCATTGACCCTAAATATCCAAATCATGTATTTCGTCTGAAAAAGGATTTATATGGTCTTAAACAAGCTCCTAGAGCTTGGTATGAGCGTCTTTCCAGTTTTCTTTTGGATAAAGGTTTCAAAAGAGGTGGAAATGACCAAACTCTATTTGTCAAACATTTTGACAAACACATTACTATTGCACAAGTATATGTAGACGATATTAGATTTGGATCAACTTCTTGCTCAGAAGTAAAATCCTTTTTTGTAAGTATGAGTAAGGAATTTCAGATGTCCTTTATGGGGGAGTTGCAGTTCTTCCTAGGTCTCCAAGTCAAACAAAATCCAGAAGGAGTATTTGTTTCACAATCTAAGTACGCTTTAGAGATCGTTAAGAAATTCGGCCTCGAGAGTGCTAAAGATGCTAACACACCTATGAGTACTACGGTAAAATTGTCTAAAGATGAAAATGTAAAATCTGTAGATCCTACTCTATATCGTAGTATGATTGGCACACTACTCTATCTTACTACCTCGCGTCCTGATATCATGTATGTTGTGTGTGTATGTGCTCGTTATCAAAACAACCCTAAAGAGAGCCATTTGAATTCTGTTAAACGTATAATTAAATATGTTAAAGGCACTCTGAATCTAGGACTTTGGTACACTAATGACACACCAAGCACTATTATTGGGTACACTAATGCTGACTGGGCTGGATGTACTGATGATAGTAAAAGCACTTCAGGAGCATGTTATTATATTGGTAATAACTTGGTAGGATGGAATAGTAAAAAACAAAACTGCACATCACTCTCGACTGCTGAATCTGAATACATAGCCGCTGGTAGCTGTTGTGCTCAATTATTGTGGCTTAAACAAATGCTAAGTGATTATGGTATTCAAGAAAACCAATTGCATCTCTATTGTGATAATCAAAGTGCGATTAATATTTCTAAAAACCCTGTTCAACACTCGTGAACAAAGCATATAAAAATAAGACATCATTTTATACACGAATTAGTTGAATCTAAGGAATTAGAAATCAATTATCTTCCTACTGATCTACAACTCGCAGATATGTTTACCAAATCTCTAGATAATAATAGATTCATTTCTTTGCGTAAATCTATTGGTATGGTTTGTGATGAGTAATACCTTTGCTGCTTGTCCAAGTTTTTGCCTTTGTCCATTTGAGACAAAATGGGGGAGAAATTTGAGTCTACTAATCTCTTACATATACTAAACAGCTTAATCTTAGTGATTCATTGCAGGTATTCCTTTTTGTACAGTCATTCTCAACTGATGTATTAGGGTATTAAATTGTAAATAGTTGAGTTATGTACTTTTTGATTTCTAGGATTTGGGTAGATAGAATTTTGATAAGACTAAGTTTTTCTTATTTTTGTTGCCCTACGAGTCCTAGTTGACTCAAAGGAGATTTTGTCTCATATTTCCAAAGGGGGAGATTGAAGCCCTTATACTTTTGACTCACTTGAGTCTATATTGTATAAGTGCTCATCTAGTTTGGAAATTGTGACAAAATTGTGTCCATCCTAGAAACCAAAGAACCTCAGAAATTGATATGCCTATTCATCGCTCTTTCTTGTAATGATCAAGAGACTATTGCCAACACTCACACACTTAGAATTCAATTCATGCATGTCATATTGCATTATAATGTGTGAACATGTGTTGAGTGTGTTTAAATCCCTCAGTTTGATTTTTAATAATTTTTTTGGGATTTGTTAAACATTTTTTTAGCATTGTTTTAATAATTAAAACTTGATTTAAAAGTTTTTGGGGTCAAACTCTAAATATACTTTGTTGTGTATTATGGCCTAATGTTACCTTGGGTAGAATCCAAAAGCGGCAGAGACTTCAGGGTATACTTTGTAATTAGTTTGGACGGGCGTTTTATATCCCTTAACTGGCCAACACCTGTTGCCCTCTGATTGGTTAGAAGTGTGTTTCTTTACTGAGACAATAGACGCGTGTGTTATCATCCCTTGGATCATTTCTTATCAATGGTCTGCATGTTGCCTTGATGAATCCCCGTGTAACTTTTTAAGCCAATCAGCGTTCGTTTAAGCACCGCCTTGTGTGAGCCCTTAGATTCAAGTCTCTCAGCCCTTGGTTTTGATCAAATATCTCGAACCTTCTCCTCCCACTATAAAAAGGACCCTTCCCTCAGACTTCGAAGACTTTTGCCATTTCATTTCCTTTGAGAAATTGAGAGAGAAGAGAGAGAGTTAGAAACCCTAACTTCATTCGTCTAAATCCTCTTCAAACCTAACCCAAACACCATATCCAAAAACACTACCCTGAGTGTTCTTGAGTGTTTGAGAGTTTGAGTTGAGTTATTTTGTTGCTGTAACCTTGTGTTCGCGAGATCTTATTTCCAACTTAGACTTTTACTACTAGTTTCTGATTTCATAGAAATCTCAGATCTGAGTTATTCATGTTATATTACACTTAGTTTTATTCTTTATTTCTCATCTTGAGAAATATATCGTTTATTATTTCCTCTAAAACGTTTTCTTACTTTGAAATCAACAATAAATGCTTTCTGTTTCTTGTTCTTGTAAAACTAAACCTTTGACCTAGTTTGGAATCTCACTTGGAGGTTTTCAATCTCGAAAAGTTTCTCTAAATTTTGAGATTGGTTAAGACCTTATCTGTCTTCCTAGCGAGGTATCCGTGGATTCTGGGATTAATTGAAAGGTCAAATAAGGTTTAAAGTTTTGTAAGAAGAGAGAAAAGAAAATATCACAGCATATAGTGTAACTGTAATTTGTTAGGACTGTTTGTACTTAATAAGTGTGTGTGTGTGTGTGTGTGCATGCATGTGTTAGAAAGCACCTTCATAAAAACTTACACCCTACAACACGAAAAGTATTGGTAATAAGATCTTGTGATCATAAGTCGACGTAAAGTGCTGGAACAAATAAGGAGTTGACAAACTGAGAGAACTACATCTACAATCAGAACTGCAGAGAAGTTATAAGGACACTAGAGGGTACATTCCTAAACTTATATAGGTCTGAGTTGTTTGCATGTTAGTTATATAGTTTGTAACTCATAAATTTGTTTTAGTGGATTTTTCATTTTACTCCGTAGAGGGAGTCGTGGATGTTTCCTCAATTGGTGAGGTTTTACCACGTAAAAAATTGTGAACAGAATCTTTCTACATTTTCTCATCTCGGTCTTGGTTGTGCTGTGTTTAAAACTTGTTTAAACTATCTTTTAAACTTGTTGCCCAAATCTTGAATAAGATCTCGTACATAATGTTTTATTAAACACTTCTTGTGATTAATCCTTTTTGATTTAAGAAAAGAGTTTCTTCAAAAAACAACTCGGAGTTACTTAAATAGTTTATTTTCAATAAATGGCTTTAGTAACGCATTTTTTAGACAAACCGACACAATAATCATGTTTCGATGTTGCCCCACCTCGGTTGCCATTTTTAAGTCTGCACTTGGCATCATCATTCTAAGTCTCGAATACATCTCTTAGTGTACCTTGAAACCGATTATCACCACACCCATACGAGTCATTCCATGACTGTGACAACCCGAATACAATTATGATTAATTATGTTTGAATCATGTTTAGCTTATGAGGTATGGGTATTTTGTTATTAATATATATAATGTTAAGTTATTATTTTTAGTCTAATCCTACCTTAATAATGAATGAAATATCGAATTAGGTACAAACACAAAATTTTGAAGTTTCGGTAGGAATATTTAGGTTGGAGACTAGATTTGACCCTTATAAAATAACAACTGAGTTAAGGTAAAAACTATATAGTTGTAGATATATGAGTTAGGTTTGTAACACAACAAACTTTGTGTTAAACGGAGGTTCGAGCAAGAAGTTATGCTGGAATTACGAAATAGGGGCAAATTTTTCCATCCGTTAAATAAAATTTCATCTTATTAGTATAACAAATGGAGGGTTTTGATTGGTTAAAGAAGGAGGTGGGTTTTGGCTGACATTAAAGGCTTGAAATAATCTCCTCCTTCAGTATACTTCATCCATGGAAGAAATTAAGCTTAAGTAGAGAGAATGAGGAAGTTTAGAAAGAAAGCGAGGAGGAAATGTTGGAGAAAAATTCATAGGAAATTATGTAAACATCCCTAAGGTAATCCTATGCGTAAATCTTGTTAGTTTTCTTATATTACTGATTGAAATGATAGAAATCATCATTTGTTTACAAAACTTCCATGTCTTGAGGTATACGTATGAATAGATACGAGTTTAAACAAAGTTGAATGTGTAACCCTTAAATTGCTTCGTTTAGTGACCTTGTTTATCCAAACTTCCATGTCTTTTTGTATAGTTACTGGAATTGTTTAATTATAGTTGGAAATTAAAATATACTCATATAAGTGTGACATATCCAAAAATCATGTGAAAATACCAAGAAATGAATCTTTGGTGAGAGTTTGAAGTTCGGGTATGAAATTTGCCCCAAGGGTGAAAGTATGCACGCCATATGTTCGATGTTTTGCTTGACATAGCAAATCAACCTTAAAATTTATGAAACTTTAATTTTGTATTTTTCAATATATTTATTTATGTTGGGCGAAATATCATAGAAAGTTATGAGTAGAAAAATTATGAAAATTCCTGGAAGTTGAATGAACGATAACAGAGCCCATAGGGCAGATTTGCTACGTAGTAAAGAAATGGACCTATCTTGCTCTAGGAAACTTGAAATGATGTTCCGTATTTTGTATTGGAATACTAATATGATAAGGATTCAATTATTAAGAAGAAATGAATATATTTTTGGTCTATGATTTGGATATGACAAATATATTAACGTGAATTTGGATAGATTCATTTACGATGAATGATTTGAATAGAATCATATGATGCTTATGAATTGAGTTATTTTCAAGTTATTCTTAGACTTGTTAATATTCTTATGATGATACTAATATTGTGAGAATGGTAAAAGGAGAAGAAGAACCTACTGAACAAGTACCGGAGAAAGACAAGGGAAAATCCTGATTAAATCCCCAAGGTGAGTGTACTTATGATTTGATTCATATATAAATATGAATATAGCTCTAAGAGAGGATTTGTTTAAATACTTCGGTATTCAATATTTGTTATTGCCAATGGTCAGACTTAATATAGCCAATGGACAGACATATTATTGCCAATAGGCAGACATATTATTGCTAATGGGCAGACTTATTATTGCCAATGGGCAGACTCATTATTGCCAATGGGCAGACATATTATTACCAATGGGCAGACTTGTTATAGCCAATGGGCAGAATTATTATTGCCAATGGGAAGACTTATTATGGCCAATGGGCAGACATATTATTGCCAATGGGCAGACTAATTATTGCCAACGGGCAGACATATTATTGCCAACGGGCAGGATTGTTGGATTTTATATCCACGGATTGATACATAGTACCGTTATCTCATTGCAGGGGAAAAATACCTCGCTAAGCTTAATGCTTACAATTTATAATTCAACATTATGAATGCCATGTGTTCGATGTTTTGCTTGACATACCAAATGAACCTTAAAAATTATGAAACTTTAATTTTGTGTTTTTCATTATATTTATTGATGTTGGGTGAAATATCATTGAAATATATGATGTAGAAAAATTATGAAAATTCCTGGAAGTTGAATGAACGATAAAAGAGCCCATAGGGCAGATTTGCTACGTAGTAAAGAAATGGACCTATCTTGCTCTAGGAAACTTGAAATGATGTTCCGTATTTTGTATTGGAATACTAATATGATAAGGATTGAATTATTAAGAAGAAATGAATATATTTTTGGTCTATGATTTGGATATGACAAATATATTAACGTGAATTTGGATGGAACTTCATTTACGATGAAAGATTTGAATAGAATCATATGATGCTTATGAATTGAGTTATTTTCAAGTTATTCTTCGAATTGTTAATATTCTTATAATGATACTAATATTGTGACAATGGTAACAAGAGAAGAAGAATACTGAACAAGTACCGGAGAAAGGCAAGGGAAAAGCCTGATTAAATCCCCAAGGCGAGTGTACTTATGATTTGATTCATATATAAATATGAATATAGCTCTAAGAGCGAATTTGTTTAAATATTTCGGTATTCAAGATTTGTTATTGCCAATGGTCAGACTTATTATAGAGAATGGGCAGATATATTATTACCAATGGGCAGACATATTATTACCAATGGGCAAACTTATTATTGCCAATGGGCAGACTTATTATTACCAATGGGCAGGCATATTATTACCAATGGGCAGACTTATTATAGCCAATGGACAAACTTATTATTGCCAATGGGCAGACTTATTATAGCCAATGGGCAGACATATTATTGCCAATGGGGAGACTTATTATTGCCAATGGGCAGACATATTATTGCCAACGGGCAGGATTGTTGGATTTTATATCCACGGATTGATACATAGTACTGTTATCTCATTGCAGGGGAAAAATACCTCTCTAAGCTTAATGCTTACAATTTATAATTTAACATTTTCAGGTGTGTATACTTCCACCTACGATATCATATTATCAGAATTTTTTAGAGTCGCACTGTTAGAAAAGGCTGGGGTTTAAGCATTGGGATTTTGTCATTGTCACACTGAATATTGTACTACACTCACATTGTACATATTGAGTTAGCATGAGTTGAGTTAATGGTTGTAATATTTAATCATAGATACTCATAGTATTGTATGTCTGCCTAATCCTGACTCTGATGATGATTATCTTATGGCACTAATAACAGTGTTATGTTCATTATGTACATTACACATGAAAATATTAATAAATGAATTACATTTCATATGGGCTGAAGATTATGATTTGATTATTATATTATAAAGAAATTATTAGAATGGTTTTGGGTTTGGGGTGTGACAATTAGTGGTATCAGATCGTCTAGGTTATAAATTCTGAACGTGTGTGACGGTTAGATGGCAGTTATTGAGTTGATTTGATATTTATGAATTATTTATGTACTAACCAATAATTTAGTATTATAAACTGTTTATGTTGGTTGTTATAACTCAGTTATTATAACTGAAAACTGGGGCATGGGACAAGCCAATGGTCCTAGGCCAGGGGGATGAGTCTTTACAATGAAAGAAGCTCAGGTTACTTTGGATGTGGTGACAGGTACACTTTTTTTTACTTATAGAAGTGCTTATGTTTTTATTGATCCCGATTTCACACATTCTTTTGTGTCATGTGCATTTACTATTTATCTGAATAGACCATGTACTCGTTTAGATGTGGGTTTGGGTATTTCCATGACCATGGGGGATATGATCGTTGCTGAATATATTTTTCATGATTTTATTTTGACTGTGGGGGTTAGAGATACAGTTATAGACTTACTTCCATTTGATATCTCTGATTTTGACATAATTAGGGGAATGGATTAGTTATCTAAATATCATGCATCTATGGATTGTTTCCGTAAGGAAGTTATTTTTAATATGCCTGGTGAGTTTGAAGTTAAATTTTTGGGAGAAAGGAAATTATTGAGTAAGAGTCGTGAGGGTTTTATTGCATATGTTCTTGATACTATGAAGCATTCTTTACGATTAGTAGATGTTCCTATTGTACGAGATTTTCCAGAAGTGTTTCCTAGTGAGTTGCCCGGATTACCTCCAAAAAGAGAAGTTGAATTTAGTATTGAATTAGCACCGGGGACAGAGCCTATTTATATGTCACCGTATAGTATGGCACCTGTTGAATTGAAAGAACTTAAGATTCAGTTGCAGGATTTACTTTATAGGGGGGTTATACAACCTAGTGCATCTCTATGGGCTGTACCAGTTTTATTTGTGAAAAAGAAAGATGGTAATATGCATTTGTGTATTGATTATAGGAAACTGAACAAAGCTACAATTAAGAACAAGTATCATTTACCTCGTATAGATGATTTTTTTGATCAGTTGCATGGGGCTAAAGTATTTTCAAAGATAGACTTGCCATCAGGTTATCATCAGTTGAGGGTGAAAGGGAGCGATATTTCTAAAACTGCTTTTCGCACTCGGTATGGTAATTTTAAATTTCTTGTGATACCTTTTGGAGTGATAAATGCTCTAGCTGTATTTATGGATCTTATTTATCGAGTACTGCATCCTTTTATTGATTCATTTGTTATAGTTTTTATTGATGATATTCTGATTTATTCACGTGATATGGTTGAACATGAAAAACATCTCAGAACCGTTTTGAATGTGTTGAAAGATAAGTAGTTATATCCTAAGCTTAGCAAATGTGAATTTTGGCAATCACAAGTTGCATTTTTAGGCCATGTTATTTCTGGAGATGGTATATGTGTTTATCCCAAGAAAGTAGAAGCTATTGTGAAGTGGGAGAGGCCTAATAATGTAACTGAGGTGAGAAGTTTTCGGGTTTAGTTGGGCATTATACAAGGTTTATTAAGGGATTTTCTTCAATTACCTTGCCAATGACTAAATTGACCCTAAAAGATATTAAGTTTGAATGGAATTCTGATTGTGAAAATAGTTTTGAAGAATTAAAGAAGAGGTTGGTAACTGCACCTGTTCTTACTATTCGATATGGTGGAGATGGTTTTGTTATTTATACCGATGCTTCACATCAAGGGTTAGGTTGTGTTTTTATACAGCATGGAAAAGTTATTGCTTATGCTTCTAGGCAGTTACATACACATGAACGTAATTATCCTACACATGATTTGGAACTTTCTTCTATTGTGTTTGCTTTGAAATTATGGCGTCATTATTTACATGGTACGGTATGTGAATTTTTTATTGACCACCAAAGCCTTAAGTATTTATTTACTCAGAAGGAGTTGAATTTTAGGCAGAGGCGGTGGATGGAGTTAATTAAAGATTATGATTGTACAATTCACTACCATTCGGGGAAGGTAAATATAGTTGTAGATGCTTTAAGTAGAAATACTTAGAGCATGTTATCTTGCATTCAGTGTGCTAAATTTTCTCATATTATGGAGTTGAGATTGATGGGAGTGGAATTACAGCTAGTAGATAGGGACAGATTCTCTGCTCATGTAAGCATGAGGCCTTTGTTAGCTACTCGTATTCGTGATTCGTAAAGTCAGGATCCTTTTTTGGGGAAGAAATGGAAAGATGTTCGAGATGGTAAGTCTGACAATTTTTTTATTGTTAATGATGGAACTTTATTATATAAGCAATGATTTTGTGTGCCTAATGTGGAGGGATTGAAGGCAGAAATTTTAGATGAGGCTCATAATTCCATTTATACTATGCATTCTGGTAGTACTAAAATGTATAGGGATTTAAAGGAGAATTGTTGGTGGAATAATATGAAGAAAGAAATAGTTGATTTTGTTATTAGATGCCTTATATGTCAGCTAGTGAAAGTGGAACATCAGAAACCTACGGGTTTGCTTCAACCATTGCCAATACCTAAATGGAAATGGGATCGTGTGATGATGAATTTCGTAGTTGGACTTCCTCGATCTCAGAAAGGGTCAGATTCGATCTGGGTGGTGGTAAACGGGTTGACCAAGTCAGCTAATTTTTTAGCAGTCAAGACTATGTATACCGTTGATAGATATGCTAGATTGTATGTTCATGATGGAGTGCCCGTGTCTATTATTTTAGACAGAGACCCTACTTTTACATCCATATTTTGGGATAGTTTGTAGTATGCTATGGGAACTAACTTAAAGTTTAGTACGGCTTTTCATCCTCAGACAGATGGGCAGTCTGAAAGAATAATACAAATTTTGGAAGATATGCTTAGAGCTTGTGTGCTGGATTTCAAAAGTAATTGGGATGACTATTTAACTTTAATAGAATTTTCATATAACAATAGTTTTCAATACACTATTGGTATGGCTCCATATGAAGCATTGTATGGTAGACGGTGCCGTACAACCCTGTTAGAGTGAAGTTGGTGAAAGGAAGATAAAGGGTCCAGAGTTGATTGAAGTTGCCACTAAAAAGGTAAAGATTATTCAAGATAGAATGAGAACAGCTCAAAGCAGGCAGAAAAGTTATGCGAATAAACGGTGAAAAGATTTGGAATTCCAGAAAGGGGATTATGTGTTTCTTCGGATATCGCCATGGAAAGGAGTTATGAGGTTTGGAAAGAAAGGAAAGTTAAGTCCATGTTATATTGGACCATATAATTTTTTTGAAAAAGTCAGGTGGTTGCCTATAAGTTAGCATTACCACCAAAGTTATCGACTACACGATATTTTTCCATATTTTTATGTTAAGAAATTTTATAGAGTATCCTTCACATGTGTTGGTAAAACAACCTATTGAGTTAAAGGAAGACTTGAGTTATGTGGAAGAACCACTTGCTATCGTGGATATGAAGGAACAAATATTGAGATCCAAAGTGATCCCACTTGTGAAGTTATGTGGAGATGACATTCCATGGAAGAATCTACAAGGGAGAGCGAAGATAACATGAATATGCGCTATACGTATTTATTTGATTTGAACAACCAAGGTATGTCGATTTCGGGGACGAAATTTCCCAACAGGGGGAGAATTGTGACAACCCGAATACAATTATGATTAATTATGTTTGAATCATGTTTAGCTTATGAGGTATGGGTATTGTGTTATTAATATATATAATGTTAAGTTATTATGTTTAGTCTAATCCTACCTTTATAATGCATGAAATATCGAATTAGTTACAAACACAAAATTTTGAAGTTTCGATAGGACTATTCAGGTTGGAGACCATTTTTTACCCTTATAAAATAACAACTGAGTTAAGGTAAAAACTATATAGTTGTAGATATATGATTTAGGTTTGTAACACAACAAACTCTGTGTTAAACGGAGGTCTGAGAAAAAAGTTATGCTGGAATTACGAAACAGGGGCAAATTTGTCCATCTGTTAAATGATATTACATCTTATTAGTATAACAAGTGGAGGGTTTTGATTGGTTAAATAAGGAGGTGGGTTTGGGCCGACATTAAAGGCTTGAAATAAGTTCCTCCTTCATCATACTTCAACCATGAAAGAAATTAAGCTTAAGGAGAGAGAATAGGGAAGTTTAGAAAGAAAGCGAGGAGGAAACGTTAGAGAAAAATTCATAGGAAATTATATAAATGTCCCTAAGGTAATCCTACGCGTAAATCTTGTTAGTTTTCTTATATTACTGATTGAAATTATAGAAATCATCATTTGTTTACAAAACTTCCGTGTCTTGAGGTAAACGTATGAATAGATACGAGTTTAAACAAAGTTGAATGTGTAAACCCTTAAATTGCTTCGTTTAGTAACCTTGTTTATCCAAATTTCCACGTCTTTTTGTATACACACTGGAATTGATTAATTATATTTGGAAATTAAAATATACTCATATAAGTGTGACATATCCGAAAATCATATGAAAATACCAAGAAATGAATCTTTGGTGAGAGTTTGAAGTTCGGGTATGAAATCTGCCCCAAGGGTGAAAGTATGCATGCCATGTGTTCGATGTTTTGCTTGACATACCAAATGAACCTTAAAAATTATGAAACTTTAATTTTTTATTTTTCAATATATTTATTGATGTTGGGTGAAATATCATAGAAAGTTATGACGTTGAAAAATTAAGAAAATTCCTGGAAGTTAAATGAACGAAAAAAGAGCCCATAGGGCAGATTTGCTATGTAGTAAAGAAATGGACCTATCTTGCTCTAGAAAACTTGAAATGATGTTCCGTATTTTGTATTGGAATACTAATATGATAAGGATTCAATTATTAAGAAGAAATGAATATATTTTTGGTCTATGATTTGGATATGACAAATATATTAACGTGAATTTAGATGGAACTTCATTTACAATGAATGATTTGAATAGAATCATATGATGCTTATGAATTGAGTTATTTTCAAGTTATTCTTAGAATTGTTAATATTCTTATGATGATACTAATATTGTGAGAATGGTAAAAGGAGAAGAATAACCTACTGAACAAGTACCGGAGAAAGACAAGGGAAAAGCCTGATTAAATCCCCAAGGTGAGTGTACTTATGATTTGAATCATATATAATTATGAATATAGCTCTAAGAGCGGATTTGATTAAATACTTCGGTATTCAGGATTTGTTATTGCCAATGGTCAGAATTATTATAGCCAATGGGCAGACATATTATTGCCAATATGCAGACATATTATTGCTAATGGGCAGACTCATTATTGCCAATGGGCAGACATATTATTACCAATGGGCAGACTTGTTATAGCCAATGGGCAGACTTATTCTTATTATTGCCAATGGGCGGACTAATTATTGCCAATGGGCAGACTTATTATTGGCAATGGGCAGACATATTATTGCCAACGGGAAGGATTGCTGGATTTTATATCCACCGATTGATACATAGTACCGTTATCTCATTGCAGGGGAAAAATACCTCACTAAGCTTAATGCTAGCAATTTATAATTTAACATTTTCAGTTGTGTATGATTCCAGTTAGGATAACATATGATCGAAAATTTTGAGAGTTGCACCGTTAGAAAAAGATGGGGTTTAAATATTGGGATTTTGTCATTGTCACACTGAAGATTGTACTACACTACATTGTACATATTGAATTAGCATGAGTTGAGTTAATGTTTGTAATATTTCATTATAGATACTCATAGTATTGTATGTCTGGCTAATCATGACTTTGATGATGATTATCTTATAGCATTAATAACAAGTGTTAAGTTCATTATGTACATTACACATGAAAATATTAATAAATGAATTACATTTCAGGTGGGCTGAAGATTATGATTTGATTATTATATTATAAAGAAATTATTAGAACTGTTTTGGGTTTGGGGTGTGACAATGACACCCTAGAATCACTCCTATAACGACACTACTATCGTCCTACCTCAGGGATTTCACCACCCATCTGTGCCGATTAGAATGTTATACCCGGCACACATACTACACAACCAGCAATATGGGATCATCATCCACTACAAAAAAAATTACTTTTAAGACCCTATTTTCTTAAACAGGCAAAATATAGTCTTTAAAACATACTTTTTTAGATATATATAATTATCCGCCTCAAAAACTATTTTTTTTTATACTGCAAATTATGCCCGTCTCAAAAGATGTCACTTTTTGAGACGATTAATTGTTCCTATCTTAAAAAGTAAACCAAATAAGATCGAAAAAAAAATTCTGTCTCAAAAGATATACGAAATAAGATGGCTAAAATAACTATTTTCCCACCATAAACATTTTTCCTCTCCCGCCTTACTTTACCCAAAAAAATAAAAATAGGGAGATGTAGACACACGCACTCACCATCTCTCACATGCCCAATTGGCCAAACCCCTCATCTCACGAACCCAATCATCCAAATCCACAAACCATCTCTCTCGTCACTTTGAGACTGATCGGTGGCCCCACCATGTCAGTACTCACCATCTCTCTCTCTCTCTCTCTCTCCCACCCACACAAAAATACACACGCACCCACACATACGCACACAGTGATGCACACGCGCACGCAGTTATGCACACACATATGCATGAACAAAAATCTTCAAAGTTAGGGTTTTTAATTTAGTTTTGTGTTGGGTATTTATAGGGGCGAATAGAATCTTAAAAAAGTAGGGTTTTCATTTTAAGTTTCAGTTTAATTTTCTATTGTGTATTCATCCTCACTTTGAAAAATTCGATTATTGATATAATTATTATAAAAATGTAATTAAAATCAATTTATTATTTAAAATCAAATTTTTATTTAATTTATTTTATAAAATGCCAGATTTTTATAATTATCTGCAATATCTTTTAGACTGCCAAAAATTTCAATGATTTAGTTTTTTTATTTAATTATATTCAGCAATTCAAGACAAAGCTAAAAATAAAATAAAATGATTAAAAGAGTAAAAAAAAAATTGGTTGTTGATGATGACGAGTATATGCCACGTGAAGAAATAAATGAGCATAAAGATTCAAGAGAGGGTGCAAATGGGTATGTATCTTGTGAGTTTTTTAATGTGTAAATATTTAGTGATGTAGATGTTAATTAGTTGATTGTGTGATTTCTTATTTGATGCTTTACATTATCATGCATGCATTAGTACTTTAATATTTCAAAGTTGAATTGTTCGATTTAGTTAGCCGTCTTTATACTTAAATTGATGTGTTGAATATAGATTGTTCCCCCTTTATGTGCTAATCTCTTTAGGAATTCATGTTTCTCATTATTAAACTCTTTATCTTTCGTTAGTTTACGTAGACATTACGAAGATTTTCTCTTATTTATATTATGAAATATAAATTTACAACATTTTTTTTAGATTCATAGATGGGAACTATGGATAAGAGTTGGATTAATTTATGGAATCGGTGTTCAAAAGAATACTGTAATGGGATTGACGGGAATCTTAACTATGCATAAGCAAATAAAAACATCGAGACAACATATATCTATTGTCTTAATAAGAGATGCGCAAATCGTATGTAGTACACCTCACAAACTATGAGAAATCACCTTAAGATGCATGGTTTTAACACAAGTTGTATGTTTTGGATCAACTTGAGCGGCGTTTTTGTTTTCTGAGATACAAAATGAATAACAACTATATGATATTATATTGATTTAATCACGACATTAGGATTTTGAAGAAATTCAGTGGATATGGAAATGGATTTAATGAGATTTTTGCTTCTCTAATAAGCTACTTGTAATATTTTCAGTTATTATTATTATTAGCTGAAGTATGTGTGGTGTTGTGATATTTAATCTACTTTTAAAAAATCAAGATTTGGTTGTGTTGTTTATGTTTATGAAACAAAACTGTGTATATAAAACAGTAAATACTGTACTTTACTTGTTGAATTGTGTTGAGTAGAGGCAGAGTTTTCATTTACTTTGTTTTTAAAAAGACAATAATGTTATTGAGAATGCTATGTGTGATGGCGATTAAACCGAATTCACAAATTTCCAAGTTAACCTTATTTAATCACTGTCAAATTAAAACTAAATTAAATCAGCCCCTAAACATATAACTACGTGTGTGTGTCAAACCATCACAAATAAAATTGCTAACTCGCAGATTTCAAGAAAAAAAACCTTTCGGGTAAAATTTTTATTTCATGATAATACTTAAAATGATTACAATGGAATCCGCAATGAGTTAACCGCAGAAAACCCACATAGGCCGCATCCTAGAGTCAGTAATGAATCAATCGCAAAAGATTCACATGAACATGCAGTCCGAATCAGCCCAGGAACATCCACGAGTACTCCTTATCGACAAGCAGTCGTGTCTGCCCAGTACCTCAATCAATCGGCACCAAGATCGGCAGTGGAGATCTTCTCTACAAGAGAAATTTCACAAAATTGTGTTATTGGGTTCCAAAACAACTCACATAAACTATTAAGATGATTCGTGAGTTGAAAACAAGGATCAAAACCTTTAAAATGAGAAGACAAAGTATTCTGCCAAAGCAGTTTGCGTAAAATTGTATTTCCAGGTCTTCTGAACAAAAACAAAACTAGAAAAACTAATTTATAGAATATCTTAAGGCAGTAACTCGCTTGAACGAAAAAGCAAAGTTGCTCGAATGAGACATGTGTCATTTAAAAGACACTTAGCGCTATAGGGGATGTCGTTTGAATGAACCCTGTATGTCACTCGAACGAGTGAAGCAAAATATTATATTTTAATCAGGTCCGCCTCAACACTTAGAAAATATTTTTGATGAAAAACTCCGCTCCAACACTTAGAATTTTTTTCATAAAAGTTATCCCAATATTCTAAGTGAACCATCAAGGTTAAAACCAACCTTACCAAAGTTAAACTTGCGGAGGCTTGAATGTTGAAGAAAACTTGATATTCGGATCTGTCTTGATGCATATGAGATCTTAAACATTCTTCGACGGTTGTAGCGGTATATGACATACTCAATTGTTAATGGACGATGTAATATAGTGTACTTACAGTTATTATATTAAAATAAGCAGAATATTAAACTATGAAGAAATTCAGCATTATCGAGCTAGATTCATATGATTTTTTCTTCAACTATAGTAACGTTTAGATTTTTTTCTAATAATTTTGTATTCAAAGAGTGAATTAAACTTAAATTGACCTATTCAAGGTTTTTAATGATATTTTTATCTTCTTAAGGGAGATCTTGACACTTAATATCCAGTTGTATACACATATGTTTATACAACATGATAATGTAGATCAAATTACAGATACATGACTTTGCTGGTTGAATTGTGTGGAGTCGTTTTCATTTACTAAGATTCAAAAGGGGAAACAACTATATGATATTAAATTAAGTCGAGTATTAGACTTCGGAGATAATTGAATTTTAGTGTTTATATTGAGGTGGTATGAGAGTTTATCCAAGTATTTTTTTAAGTTGAGTATTTTATTATGAAAAGTGGTGATATTAATAAACATGTGAATATGATCACGTTGATGGTTTGTGATCTTCACAGTATGAGTTACTTGATGAGATGATGGACTTGGTTACCCTCAATATTCTGATGCAAAGATTCTCAATGAGTTCATCAAGATTGATGCTTACATATTGGAAGTTTCTCAGAGGCCTCCTATGGCTGTGACAAATGCAGTGTCCCGACGCAATGAAGGAATACGTTATAAGAAGAACAAAGTATATTTGCTTGTATGAGTCATCATGCAGTAGTTTAATACACCAGATATTAATATTGTTATCTGGTTCATTCAGGTGTTTTTAGATGTCGCGGAGAATGTTAATATACTTATCAACAACAATGGGTAAATTATTAGATCAAAAGTTATTGGGGAATTAAAGAGGTGGACATATTTGAGGTGATTATCAACCCACATGTTATATTTCCTTACTATTGGTGTTTTGTTGTCAACTCTTAAATTTGTAATTGTTAGGTCTATGCTTACATATATGCTTGCTAACTGATCTTACTAAGTTCCCTTTTATCTAGTTTATATGCCTCTTAAGATATGTACATCTGAGTAGATTTTCTTATATTGTCATTGAAGCGTGTCTTGCTAATTTTTTTAGACAAGTTAGAAAAAGGTCAAGATATAACTGTAAAATTATTGCTTTGCGTTTAGTATATTATTTCCACATTAATTTTTTACCATATTATGCTCAGTTGGATCTTTATCGATCTTATACCCTTGTCCAGTTATTGAAGTTTTCCTTAACAGGCATTAGTAGACTAGGCCAGGCTTTGGCTCAAATACCTTAAGCACAAGTTCGATAAGGACAAGAGATTTTTGTAAAGAATTTCATGATAATACTTATTCTAGTAGTGGAGCCCTAATACTTGTGGTATATAGGGGGGTTGTCTTTTTACAAAGTGGATACTTTAGGCAAAGTAGTTGGAAATCACTTGAGCTGTGTACAAATTTTGGTAACCACAGTTACCATTTCTATTTGTGCTAGCAGGGGAGGGGGTTTTCCCTCGTTGGATTTTTTTAGAACGGTGAGGTCTAGTGGTTGAGCTTTTGTTTTGTTGGAAGCATCGTTGAACAAAGGTAAGTTCTACAAGAAGAGAAGGAATAAAGTTTGGGAAGTGGTTGCATGCTTTACTAGGGGAGGAAGTGTCTCATTGTGATTTCAGTTCATGAAATTTAGAGGGACAATGCTTGAGGGAGATATAGTCCTAAACTAGTTATTTTTGTTTCTGAACTTGGAGATTTTGTAGTTTGGCAATGGTTAATTAGTTAATATGACCCATATAAGAAACGACTGTCCAAATCAAACATATGTAACTATCCCAACTTTTGTAATATACATTTGATATTTACAAACTTATATAAAGTAAGAATAATACTTCATTTTAATATTTCCTTCGCAGACGGATACATGAATGAATTTATTGTGTAAAAAAGTAATGCTTAATGAATTTATTATTTAGGAGCTTAGGGTTTAGGGGGTGGAGTGTCGCAATTGGGCAAGGCTAGTGGGAGTTGTTGTCGATTTATATTGGTCAGGGGCTGAGTTGAGTAGTCAGGCGTGTGTATGAGTCGTGTGATTTGCGACATGGGGTTGTGTGCCAAGTTCAGGTGGGTTGGAGGTGTTGGAGTTGTGTGTGTTTGTGCAGTTGCGGGTTGGGAACCAGTTGGGGGTTTAGCAGCTTTGGGCAGGTAATTGAGGTGGGCGTGTAAGGCTTCTGGATGTGAAAAGATGAAACAAATATTAATGTGTTAATATGTTGAAACAAAAGGCCATTCAATTGGCTTATTCTTCTTACAGCATGCACGAGTAAAAAGAATCCAGCATCCTACTTCCAGTTAATTCAGTTTGAAGAAACTTGTAGCACTCGCGGGAATGGGAGAGTAAAAAAAATACATCATCTTACTTCCCATTCAATTCTAAGTGGTTGTGTTGACATGAATCCAGAGCCATTGTCGTGGTTGTACCAACTATCTCACAGAGATGCAGTGGGAACACCCTAAGCTTCAACTCGCATCGGAGAGGAACTAAGACTAGGATCATACCTATGTTTAGCCCCATGTCTTGAAAAACATCCTATGTTTGTAGCAATCGGGGTTGGTCGGTCCGAGCTATATTCGATGTGACATTCCATATTCCCCGTTGATGGTGGGGGTTGTGGAATAACTGGTAATTTGGATCCATTTGATGCCTGAGTTGGCTGAGGAGGGGTAATAAATGGAGAATCCACAAAATCACAGGACTCCTTTGACTCTATACGTGTATCACGTGCTAATGAGTTTCGATACTCTGCTCAACCGAAGAAGTGGCACAAGATGTGCTCGCATAACCAAAGGAAATTGACATACGTAGCCAAAGGAGTCCTGAGATAGTTGGTACAACCACGGCACCCTCAGCTTCATCTCGCATAAAATCACATGAAATTGACGCACAATACGTGTTTCCGGCGTCATCACACCCATGTATCTCTGCTAAACACTACTTCTACTGCAACAAAGGAAATTGATGTTTAATAAGAGAGTATTACTAATATTTAAAACCACTAATTTATATAAAGTACTAATAAATTAAATATTAATAAATTTACCAAAACCTTAAAAATTATTGCGAACTATAGTGCACTATAAGGAGTGGAGTCAACTTAAATCCGAATAAATTTGGATGATAATGCATTGATACCATAGGATGTAGATCCACCACCTATCATGACATTCACAATAGGCTCAGCCAATATGATCCTCTGTTGCCTCTTATCCCACACCTCGTTATGTATCGCATGAAATACTGAGAAGGGCATACCCTCTTGTTCGAACATATCAACCTGGTGCAACTCCTTATTGGTACGTCGCAGGCTATGTTGTTTAAGAAATTATTGATTATAAGCATAATCATGAGAGAATGCAGCAACTGTAGAGAGTAATGCAGCATAAAAAAAAGGAACCATAATCATTGAAACAATATATGTCCAGGTAGGCCATCTAAGGTGCTTTCTCATTGACCAACAATTATTTTAAATTAATCATACCAGAACTTAAGATAGTGTTAGATAACTGCTTGGACACAATTCAGAATTTTCATTAAGCACATATCGTTAAAGATAGTGTCAGATACTGCCTAACTGCGTAATTTTTATTAGGGACAAAATGTAATTTTACACCATAATTTACATCAAATCTCACTTCTAAAATATTGAAACTTTCAAGAAGAGTATCCATATGTTTATTAAGCTAACTTAGAAAATCAAGGTCACACTTGGATGACTCTATCAATTTCAACAAATTTGAATTTTGTGGCCAACTTAATGTTCTTTTTCTACAACCTAAGGAAATTTTCATAAAGCTTGTCATAAGCCCCATTTAGTTTTTTTTTATAAATTCACCATTTCTCATCTCATCTTTGAAGGAGAGATATATACTTCTTTTTTTTTTAATTTTCATTGGTGTTAAAAGACCTATTGGTATATTTGAACATTTCCTAAATTTCTTTACAAAGAAGGTCATATCCTCATATAAACTCCCAATCAAGTCCTTTGTTTTGATAGAGATCTAATTGGTAGCAATGAGAAGTATTCCTCTTGAATTTTTGATTGTTTACACATGTTTTGCTCAAAATTTTGAAAATAACAGAATAGTTATTCCAAAATATAGGTGTCCGACAAGGTAATAATATATAGTTCATACATATAATTACTTACATATATTGAGAGATATTCAAGTGTAAAATTATCTCTTTTAAAGTTGAATTGTCAATGGTGGCGATAAAAATTTGCTACGGTGGTGAGAATTTGTTATGGCAATGATCAGAATTTTCTATTGGTTGGTGTATAGTATTCTTAGAATTAATTTTAATGTTTAAAACAGGTTCGCAACATGTGGTTTTCATGAATAAACAAAGGAGACTTTGCCATTTTTTTAAAAATAATAATAGTTATATATTTATATTGTTTGTGATGAGAATATATTACGTTGATTCATTGCACATTGTATTGTTGATGAGTGGGATATAAATTTTGACTTAATTGAGACTATTTTTTTGCAGGTGGCAATTTTTGAAGAACATGCAATTCTAATCAGTGATTTTAGAGGTCGTACACTTTAAGATTGTGGGATAACTTTTTGGAATATAAGAAATTAATGTATTTTTGTTGTCAAGTCTCATATTTGAACTTAGTGTTATAATTTTTGTTTGATGAATATTTAGAGATACTTGTAAGAACTTTAACTATTGTTGAATGAAAATGATCCGTTGTGTTGATTGAAAATCATCTTATGTAACATATTTTATGATTATTCCGTGATGCTGTAATAAATTATCTCATATGTAATTCAATTCTATATTAAACTTAAGCGATAGATTTTATTGTCCACAATATATTGGTGCAAAAACTTCAAGATTACTTCACCTCTCTAGGGATGGTTAAAACTGTCTCAAAAATATATTAAAGACGGGCTATGTTGATGTCTCAAAATGATTTTGTAAAATAGTAACCTTTAGAGACAAATTAATTCCCGTCTCAAAAACTCTTTGGGGACAACTTTCTTACCGTCTCAAAAGGGTCATATAAAATAATGGGCTTTTGAGACGGATTTATTCCCGTCTCAAAAAACGCTTTTGAGACGGCTATGACGTACAAAAAGTATTTATAACCCCTATCAAAAAGACCCCCCTAGCCATCCCAAATACTGTCCCAAAAAGTATTTGAGATGGATAAACCAACTTTGGGGACTATTAGACCACCATCTCAAAAGCTACTTTTTTTTGTACTGATCTGACTCTCAACTCAATCGTCACTAGAATGTTACTGCCTCTCTTACCGAACTCAAATGGTCTCCTAAGAATACCAAACACATTTCACTTAAAAGTCCCAAATCCGACAAGATTTCATTGTCTATATCTTTATCATTGTAGGTGCACTCTACAAACCTTTCAATACCCATAATGATACTACTTGGTGCTCGCAGAGGCACTAGTCTTCGAGCTTTTAACTATAGTGCACCTTAATTGTCAAACGCCTCAAGCCATCGAAATATTCGATATATATCCTCAAGGATGCCATACACAATTTGTCCTATGGGCACCTCACATGTTTATAAACCACTCTTACACTAGGACTATCTCGTACCTAGCCATTACCTCAGCGTCTAAAATGAGTCTATACACCTAGATAATAACTTGATCTATCTTCCAAGCGATCGTGACTACTAGCCATGTACAAACCTCAACCAACGATACTACAGGCTATGACATGATATAGTATGTTTCCCTCAACCTATAAACCTCAGGGTCTTTCTCCCCCAAATCCTCAATGACTATTCAACTATGGCAACTAAATGGACTTACTATGTGAATATCACACCACGTGCCAATCTACGAGTTTACATGACTACATAAATCTTGGGAGGATACGGAAGTCGGGTATTGTTTATAAATACCAAGGTCCCCACCACAAACCTCGCACGAGACCCTACTCCTTAATATCACATAATAATCAAGTTACACCCAACCTAAATCCTCAACCAAGGGAACTAATACGTTCTCACCACAAAACTAATGCTTATGAATGCTATTCAGCTATCTAGTCTCCATACTTGAGATACACAACCCTTACCACTATGTCGCAGCAAACATTACTCACTGTTATCACTAATATGGATACTCTCATCACCAAAGTTATTTCACAATGCATCTCATACAAAAGGGTTTATGGCGTTGTCACTATCATCTTACACCACTTCATGTGTTCACTGAAATACTATCAATTAAAATATCACCCCAAGGATCGAATTTTTCCTAATTACATCACCGACATTACTAATTATAATCGTCGTACCTGAGGGTTATATATACCTTTTAATCACCAATCTTTAGTGTCTAGTCGAGACACCCTAACCATCAACCTCTACCGTTGACTACGTGCAACTCGTGACACTTGCCCAATATGCGTCATTTCATTCTATCGACATCTCAAATGATTCTATGTCACTAAGAATTTGACATAATCAGCTCACACTAACAATCACGATATCATCACTATAGGCTAACATGGACACCCGTAAATTACTACAATTCTAATCAGAAGTGCGAAAGCGATTAATAACTATCAACTTAATTGTGTGCCACTTGTCACTAACTTACTTGTCCTGCTAACCTCTTGGACCTTGTTGTCGAGGACAGGAGCTAAACCGTCACTAAACTAGCATGGTCGGCCCAAACTACACTGACGTCGAAAGATGCAATACCTACCTCACCACGTCACTCCCGAAAGGAACCTTCAACCTATATCTCTGATATCATTTGTAACTCCCCGACCCGAATATATAGGTTACCCGTGATTCAACCCTATTTGACCCGAGAATTAGTTGTGAAGTGCAATGGAACAACCTACATAATATTGCTAGTCCATCTTTATTTTAGTTAACATTTCACTTGTTAGCATGAGATTCCAGTTTCAAAATAAACTACGTGAGGAACCCATGGGGAGCACCCCTAAGTCCAAGTAGATAGAGCTACTAACGCAAAATAAATAAAGTATACTTACCTATATAATGCTCTCAAAATACAAAACCCAACCTGCCGTAACAAAGTGAGGGTGTGATCCAATTCCCAATCGGATTATACAAATATAGTATAGAAACAAACGACATAAAGAATACTCACACGCTATAGCCACATGCATGAGAAAATATGTATGTATCTATATATATACTCCTTTTAAAAATACATGTTCCAATGCATTAACAGTTTAACTTCCAAAAACCTTACCTGCTCCGATTAATTTACCTTAATCTTGTAAAAAATTCATTTACTCCTACTTAGCATTTCTCACTTTATTTAACACACCCGGTTCAACACTTGAAACCACTATATTTGATTTATCCAAACACATTCCTTCACCGGAATCACCCTTTTTATTTATTTTAATACAGTTTAGTAATTTTATTAAAACTCACCCTTTAATCAGACGCATTCACCGTGTTAGAAAATATTTATTTATCACTTGAAAATATTTTTCAATACATACTTAATAAAATTATGTGTTTAACCAACCGATTGCTCAATCACCCATTTACCCACTTACTTTACCCTTTTTTCCTCCTTTATGAACATTAACAGATTTACGCATTTACTTTTCCATTTTAACCTTCACAGAAATATTTATTTATTCTTGCAAGTTAGGTTGTATTAACACATTTTACCATACAACCCATTTCTTGACATGTTCTTTACCTTTTCTCGAAATCTTCCAATACCGCATACTTCCACGGGCTCCACACCGTTGGCAATACTCACCATATGTTATGGACATTTTTTAGGTCTTTTCACCCAAGAGCTCCGGGATGTTCTTGATTTATCTCGGTGTCATCAGATTTCCCTTTACATGTTTTAATATTACACTTTATTCCACTTTTCTTTTTTACCCGGCCAAAGCCAAAACCCGAGACTTTACCACCCCAATTTGTGTTACGCTTTGAAAATTTACCATTTCATGTCCTTTACACTTTAACCTTGATTTTATTCCAAAAATCATATTTGTTTAGGACCAATTTGTGTAACACCTATTCCAACATTTTTATTTCATAAAAATGTTCCACTTTAAGTAAAATTACCATTGTACCCATTCTTTCCAAAATCACCTTTTACTCCATTTTCACAAGTGTTAATTTTCCCAAATACCTAATTAAGTTATTTATACCAAATTCTTAAGTGTTTAGACACTTCACCACCTTTTTGCACGTGGAGTAATATTCTTCATAATTGGAAACACTTTTACACCTTTAATTCTTTTTTAATTCCATAAGTATTAATCATTTACAACAATTCTAAGTTACACACACTAACTTTTCCATGTTTACTCAGTAACACTTAATGAATACTTTTATCAATATTTTCCCGAGCCACACATTTCTTTTCTTTCTTTATTCAAGAAATCTATTTATGCTAAGACTACTTTTAGAAGAAAATGCCATTTATTTTTACCAAAATATGTAGTCTTATAATCTCTTGTTCGTCATATCTTTTAGTCATAATTTCACACACTTTGAAGACTAAATTTCTACCTTTTCTTATTTAATTTTTAAACCCAATAAAATCTTCTTTAAACTTGTTTATCCATTCAATATCAAAATACTACAACTTTATATGCATGAGCATATGGATTAAACCCGAAAACCCTACTACACGGTTTAAACATAGATTTCATCATGGAAAATCATTATACTTGCAAAAATACATTTTTAAGTCACACAAGACATTTCCATTTCTTCAACCTCAATAGATGTCTATCTTTCATAAAATCCTCACTTTTGCACGAAGCTTTAAAATATTATTTCACCAATGTTTACCAGCATAAATCATTATTTTCAAACATTTTATGAAATAAAATGTTTAACATCAATCTTTCTAGAAAATATACCATTTTCATAATATACCAACTTTTGTTATTCTTTGAAATATTTATTCATTCTTTATTTTTCAACAAAATAATATTTTTTCAATATTTGTATTCCATAAAAATATTTATTATCGTCTACACATTATTTACACCATTTAACTAAATACACCCTACTCAAATAGTCTAACTACAAGACTACAAATGCAAAATAACATCTTACACTAAGAGTAAGGTTTTTCCCACCTCTAATGGCTCCATGGGTGGTGGAAGTGTTGGTGTAGAATGAACAACCCTCACCTCCAAAGGTAGCCTCAAGGGGTTACCAAATGTATCCTTTAAATGCTCCAAAATGTCCTTCTTCTAAGATTCCAAGCAAGACCCACTTCAACTCCATTAAAACCCACCTTCATCTTCTCCAAGATCCCCCAAATACAACTCCAAAGTTCGTAGCTCTTATTTGTTAATGGTTAAAAGGGATATTTTTGGTTCAAATGTGGAGGAATATATCATAAAAATGATGGTTTATGGTTAGTCTATGGTGGAGGAGTGGTGGATTGGTGGTGTCCCTCTCTCTCTCTCTTCTTCTTCCATTTTCTCACAATAAGAAATAACCCTAAATACACCAAACAAACCTTGATAAAACATCCCTAAGACTTCAAATACCCGTTTTGCCCCTTCTAGGCTGATATGAGCTCGACAGCTCAAAGATTCAATGATCCAAATATTGGCAGTGCACAAGCTCAACTGAGATTAAAAATCTCGACCAACGTCATTCGAACGACTTGCCCTATGTCATTCGAATGACTTGCCCTATGTAATTCGACCGACTTAGCCTATGTCATTTAAACTATGGGTCGAGCGACCTTCTACTGTAAGTTAGTAGCACGTCGTTAGAAGCCTTGTATCCAGTGACCTATCTCACGACTTTTATACTATCATTTGAATAACAACCTCATGCCATTTGAACGACCCTTTTTCTACTTCTTTTATTTTTCTCTAATTTTATTCACAATTCTTCCTTACTTATAATCAATTTCTCGTCATTCATAATCCACATATAATTTAAATTAAAATTTGGGGCAAGATATCACATTCTCATGGTAGGCAGACCTTGTTTAAGTGGAATAATGATTCCATTCCATAGGCAAGCGCGAAGGGAATTTCCCTAGTTGGTCTTCTAGGAGTAGTACGATAGGCGCACAGAATATGGAGGAGCTCTTCCACCCAGGCACCCTTTGGTTTTTCCAACCTTTTCTTCAGACCGTCGAGCATGGTTTTATTGGAGGCTTCTATCTGACCAATACTTTGGGAATATGCCATTGAACTAAAATGGCGCTTGATGTTGTGTTCATCACAAAAACCTTGGAAGAAATTGCTTTCAAACTGTGTGTTGTTATCGGTGATGAGAGTCCTTAGTATCCCTAAGCCTATAATGATGCTCTTCCAAATGAACCTAATCATGTCAGCGTCACGAATATTGGATAGTGGTTATGGATCTACCCACTTGGTGAAGTAATCTGTGTTGACTAGCACATAGTTGTGATTTCCAGGTACGGTAGGTAGTGGCCCCATAATATCCATCCCCCATTGTGCGAATGGCCAAGTGTGACACCCCGATCAGTCATTTACCTCATTTAAAACATAATGTTCAGTTGGTTCATTCTTAGCATCATTGTCGAAAAACTTATAAACATATTAATCACCTAATATAGAATTAAGTTAGGCATCAAAATCTTTTCCGTTTTTTCATATAACCAAATAAAACCATTTCTCGATTTAATTATGAAAATGTAAACCAATCATCATACTCACGAATATACTAAACATGGATCAACCACTAGAAGAAATAAGATTGGGTAAAAACCTCCCAGTTCAAAACTCCAAATTCACATACTCATAGTAAGATTCCATCCAACTAAAATAACTACAAAGTAAACTGAATAATAACTCCGATAAAAACTAGGAATGGGCGACACATGCCCCAACTGAGATGTCTAGATAACTGAATGGAAATTATGGAGGCGTCTAGTGCAAGGACCTATAGCTTCCACAGCAGCTGCACCACGTAAAACAATCCAACTCTCTAGTTCTGGTATCCATGTGGCTGAGCACCTGATATGAAAAACATATAATGCAAAAGAGAGAAGATATGCAAGAGACGGGTCAGACTCGATGTTTTAAAAATGTTTAGCAAGTATTTAAAATTGCAATGAAGCAAATCTTATGTGCATGTTATATATCGCACTCTCACATGAGATTCTCACCTTTCATCTATTGTGCACGCCTAACGTACATCTAACCCACACTAGCTATGCTACCCAGCCTAACTAGTTCGAAATTATAATATCACCATCTACGTTCTCCAGTAGTATACTCGTATCACCCATACAATATGTTAAAGAAATAGTTTATCTCACATAACTAAAAGTTCCATTATTCACCGTTCGAATGGTTAATCTTTTACCCACTAAGATTATTTTATTTCTCATTTATACTATATCTTCTAATTTCACAAGTAGAATGTTCCCAAGTATATTCATATATATACAGTCACATCACACACACACACACACACACACACACATATATATATATATATATATATATATATATACACACACACACACACACACACACACAAATCCTGCACCCTTAGGTCAAAACCACTTAGCGCAAATCATTTTATTATTGTCACCATATCTACCAGTTTCACACAGTAGAAATATTCACAAGTTCATATATATATATATATACATATAGTCACACCATCATATACATATATATACAAATCCTACACCCCCGGGCTAAGACCCATTAGCGCACCTAACCATAATAATCATGCACCCCCGGGTTAACACCCATTAGTGCACTTAACAATAATATTCTTGTACCCCCGGGTTATCACCTATTAATACACATAACGATAATATTCTTGTACCCCGGGTTATCACCCATTAGTATACTTAACGATAATATTCTTGTACCCCCGGGTATCACCCATTAGTACACTTAACAATATTATTTTTTACCCCCAGATTATCACCCATTAGTACACTTAACAATATTATCATATAATAGGCGTACACACATCCTATTAAAGTTTATAGGTATTCACCCAACCAATTCATATAGATATATTCCATACGTATTGTTCTCTCATTCCTACGTATAATATATTTAATTCGATTACTATCACTCATGTAACCTCCAAGGTCAACATACCGTTCCAATTATTTAAAGTATTATTTCCCAAATACTTCCTCAAAATTCAGCACTAGGCTAAGTCCATCAAATAACAGTTTTCTCACTCAAATTAATTGCATAACTTAATTTGGGGTAAAAATGGAAATTTCTAGAATTTCTTTAGACCTGTCGCTCGAACGACTGCCACGTGTCATTCGAACGACTTCCCGCGAAATCCTTATCTCGCGCGAACGACCTTCGTGCGACATCGCGCGAGACCTTCTGTCTCGTCTTCTTCCCCAAATTTTCAGCGTTTTCCACCATTTACACCTCTAAAACCTCTACTCTTCAATTCCAAATGCCCAAACAAAAAATACAATTGATGCTCTAACATATTTAGATAATTTCTAACAACTTAGAATCATTAAATTCTCACCATACATCAATTAATTTCGAAATCCCCAATTTATTGAACAAGAACCCTAGTTATTAAATTAAGAGCTTAACTCCAAATTAAACCCAAATTTGTTCATGGAAAATTATCATAAATTCGTGAATGTAACCCTATTTACATGAAGGGATTTAATCTCTTGAAATTTCAGTCCCAAAATAAATCAAATCATCAAGTTTCCATCAAAATTAATTCTCATAAATTGATGGGTTATCATCTACTCTAACATGAACACAATTATTACTAAAACACGCAAGTAATAAACACTTTCCTCGAATATGATGGTCTGATCCGTTGGCTATGTTGGTATAGATGCGTTCTTCTCTTCGCGATCTACGCGTTGATGGAATTTTCGGTGTAAAAGGTTGAGCCTTTCTCCAAGAACACCTATGGAGTCCTTCTTCTCCCTCTTAGGTTTTCCCTCTTTCTCACTTAGGTTTAGAATCTGATGGGAAATGTCTTACCCACGTACCTTTCTTATTTAATTACTGATTTCGTCATTAATTAAACCCCCAAAAATTTAAATTACAAAACTACCCCTACGGGGTGCCGGTTTAGCCTAAAATATTTCGGAGTCCAAATAAAATACCCGAGTAGTGTTTTCTGGCTATCTCAACCCTCACGGACTCAACGGTGCACTCTAAATGACCATATAAGTTAATAAAAATAAATTCTCTTTGTATCCCAATCAATTAGTCCCGACACGGCTCACACGCGTGTCAGACTTTAATTACCAAATTGTCGTATATTTCACTCTCGGCAATTTATCAAATTTTATAATTCCATATTACATATCACACGGTAATATTCAATAATTCTCAACAATAAGTATTAACCCTTGGCACGCTAGTTAATAATTATTTCAATCCGAATTGATCAAAATTAATTTCTCGCATTTTTAATTTAATTAATCCAACAACAATAATTATTCACATATTTATTCCCACAATAATAATTAATCACATAATTATTTAAATCAACAAAAATACGGGGTGTTACATACTTCCCCCCTTACAACGAAATTTCTTCTCGAAATTCGAAAAAGTATACCAGGTACAAACAACGCTGTAAAAATATTGTGCATCGCATCCTTGCGCTCCCAAGTAAGCTACTCCGTACCACCCATATATTACGCTATCGATTACCCTTAATAATGAACACTTCACTTATGTTTGTTTTAAACTCCAGGTTACCCTGTCATACAGGCTCTTGCCCAAGCCTTACCGCTTAAGTTCCATTACTTAAACTTTATTTGAGATATTCACTATATAGCCTTCTACTATTGCACCTTAGTAGATTTATCCTCCTTTGGGATACATACGACCTCGTCTCGTGTCGTTCGTACTAGTAAATTAATTGTAACATATATATTTCACACACAATATACATGATAATCACAAATCTTCTCCGATATTTGCAATTATAGTTGGTCCCCCACCTCTAACTATCAAGTAGGACAATAACCAAGTTCACCGTGCCATGCCTCTACTGGAACTCTTCCCAAATGTGAATTCATAGGAGTTATCGAACACACTCCATTAGTGGGAAGTACTGCTCTCGTCCTCCCTGAAGATTTAAGAGTGCACATAAAAATTTTCTCACTTGTATCTGATTAGACCGCTTGTCCTGCCCATCCCTCTTGGATATTAGGCCGTACTCAATCGCATTTCAGTACCTATAATCTAACCATTTTTAGCTACATGAGAAGATCTTTGGGGATACTCTCCCATTCTCTAGTGGAAGAAGACCCTACTGGTTTCAAATTGTCCACTCTTTTTCCAACAGTCAGCTGACCTACTGGAAGACTAACCTTGCAATATTACTCTACATCATAACCCTTCACCACTGTTATTTGGAACCTGATACATTTTATACTTCTTGAATGTACTTCTAACCTTGATTAATGTGACTTTGCCGCACCGCGTGACACAAATCTTGAAACGTAAGTCTCTGACAAATCTTACGGAATAAGATTCAGCTTACCTGACTACCTGTTATCGAATTCACATGATAATCATAATCCTCTGCTTGATTCAATCACCTAGGGCACCCATACACCCTATGCCTCGCGCATCATTGTACAAATGACATGTAATTTTCATACTTCAATTCTTGCATAGTTGGTATGCTCATGTAGTAGGGGTGCACTCAACCACCCCACTAGTCATAACTTATTCAATCCCTCAATGGCATCATTGCTCTATTCAAAATGATACTAAGACTAGGCGACTCTATTGACCTTAAGTCATAACGGAATTTTCAACTCTCAATTATATTCTTTTATATGGACAATAACCAACATACAAAACTTATGTACTATCGACCAAACTTCTCTCCAACTCCCGACGTTCACTAGTTTCATGCGTGGGATGTCTCGCAAAGTGAAATCCAAACAAGGACCCCCCCCCCCCGATACACTACTATCTAACCTAGCCGGTTGTCGAGGTCCGTAAGGCCTTCAATCCATGCTATGTACTTCCCCCCGATATTCGTATTTTGATATAAAAGTCTACTCGTCCACTCTCATGACCCTAAAAAATGTAACATGAAGCATGGCGCTCTTACTATCCCAAGTACTTGGCGCTATAAAAATATAACGAGCTATATTTCGTTGCTCGATAAAGAACACAATGTATGGTCTTATCAGTCAAATAAATTCCTACGCACTGGAATCACATATAATTAGGCAACATACTCGCTGAGGCCTACAATACCATGAAAGTTTCATATATACACATATCTGGGCCTAACCCTATTTCAGGTGGCGCCGTACAAAACAAAAATTACTCCCCTCCCGGAGAACCCAACACGATAGTCATAGTACTAAGTTTACTATCGTTCCAACATATGGTAATTAATCACTACACATTACCATAATATACTCTACTAATGCTAACTCGATGTAGTAGTAAATTATAATAACAAAATATACCCTTAGGGCCCACCCGTTTCACTCACGGGCGACATCAAAATGCTCCGCTATCAACAAGAAATACGTTTATAAAAAGACTGTTATAACTAACGTTCCCACTCAACTCGACCCATATGCGAGTTTTAGGGTTTCCAATTTACATATAAGTTGTGACACACCCATGTCACTAGAATTTATCCCTTATTCAAAAGGAAGAAGCAAAACCTCCCCAGTCTCGCCAAATCACGGGGTCTCAGCACGTGGCTGCCAACACGACCCATGAACATCTGCAATCATTGTTGATGTAAAAAATTAGATCACTCTAATAATTCAATCACAGATAAATAAATGAGACAAAGAATTTTAAAGTGGTTCCACCTTATAAGAATGGCCTACGTCCACTGTTGCTTTATTGCTGAGTGTTTGGGAATTCTAGATTATAAATTCTATCAAGAAATTTCGTTCTGGATTCAGGGTCCAGATCCAGATCCCTTTACAATGAGGATTGTACAATATATTTATAGCCCTGAGGCTGTAATGTGAAAGGGTAATACATTAAATGATATACATATGAAAGGGTAATACATTTAATGCCCTCTTTGCGTGTGCGTCCAAATGATAAGAATTTAATGAGCAGTTAAACTGTTGGTATCCTGCTTCGAGGTGCAGCTCGGACCGCCTGAGTTGCTCGGACCGCCTAAGCTTCTCGGTACTCAATAGTTCCTCGGAGCTTGTGAGTTCCTCGGGGAACTAGTCTTCCTCGTTGTAGTCTTGTTCCTCGGAGTGCGTGGGTTCCTCGGAAGTGTTTGTTGTTGCCATGTAGATAGCCACGTGTCTTTATATGATTGGTCCATGTCAGCAGATTAAATTTGGCATCAACAGAAGCCCCCAATGTTTCATAGTTCGAAATTTGAGGTGTATGGAACATTCTTTCTCGGAATATGGTAGCTTTAAATAGTCTTCCTAATTTTTAGGAGCGTTTCCCTTGTATTTATTTCTCCTTCCCAATTCGTAGAATCATGCTTTTTTGGACTTTTCTGCGTGCTTCGATTTCCGCGTCACTTTTCGTCTTTTTAGCCGCTGTTGTCCGCTTTGATTCCCGCGCCACTTTTCCTCTTTTTAGCCGCTGTTGTCCGCTTTGATTCCCGAGCCGCCGGTAACGTAATCATCCTTTTTTGTAATCATTACTTCACCATTTCCCATGGCAAGGTATTTAAACTTCACAGACGCTCCCATCGTCTTCTACCTTTCAAATTTTTATCTTCGAGTTTTACGTTGTCTCTTCCTACTCTCTTGTGCGTTCATCTTTTCCGTCGTTCGTTGTCAACAGCTCTACTATTTTCCTGTAAGATCTTATTTTTTCTTCTTCATTTCTTTTATTCATCATCATGGTTTACTCTATTGAGTCTCTTGAAAAGTTTCGCTCTGATTTTTCCATTCCCTCTTGGGTTGTCTTGGAAGAGCTTTTTGAGCCTTCTGATTATTTCAATTTGGCTGAGGGACATTGGTTCCCCAGCCTTTTTATTGCTGAGTGTGGATTTTCTTTTCCACCAAATCCCTTGTGTCTGGAATTCTGTCATTATTTTGACGTCGTTCCTGCGAGAATATCCCCCAACACATGGAGAATAGTTAATGGGGTGTATAAATTAAATCAAGTTCATGGAACTCGCCTAGGAATTCCAGAAATCATGTACTGCTATAGATGGGCAGTTAATGATAATATTTTTTATTTAAAAACTAGATTTTTAAATAGAGCCTTAGTAGTCAATCTCCCTGATGCCAATAGGGATTATTTTGAACACGGGGTTGTCATAAAAAATTGGCAACACCCTCCATTTGCTGAAGATGAAGTTTACCAGGGTCCCAGATGCCCCCCTTATGGCAATGGGATAGGTTATTTTTATTTTATTTTATTTATTTTGAAATCATGTTTCTTTTGTGTTTGATAAAACGTGCTACTGATAGCAATGTTTATTTATTTGCAGTTGATAACAAAAGAAAGTGCCCAAAGGAAGCAGATGTTAATGTAAGACATCTGAAACTTATCTAGAGTCTGCATCAGAGTGTTGCTGATGAGCACGTTAGGTCGGCTTCGTATCTGCTCCAGTATAAGAGCTACACCACTTTTTTCACTGCTCGTCTAGTGATAAGTGAATCAGAGCCAGTACCAGCTTCCACCAGCTCATCGCCTGAATCCCATATTCCTTTAAGTGAAAGGATGAAGAAGAGAAGACCTCATACCCTGTTTGAGAAAACTGCCTCCGGTTCTGGGGAGGTAAAAAGGAGTAGGATTGATGTCCCAAAGGAGGGGACGAAGAAGACTGATGCGGCTCCTCCAGCTGCTCCTGTTAAAGTTGCCGAGAAGCTCGTAGTGGCTCCGAGCAGGTCTGCTGCTCCTGGAGAGGTGATTGTGATATCACTGACCAACGGCTCTTCCTTGGTTGTATCGGTACCTGTTCTCCCGAGGAGGCTGAAGAAGAGCTCCTCGATCAATTTGGCTGATACCACTGCTCAGCCCCCAGTTACTGGAACTGGGGTTCCAACTTTTGTTCCCCCGGGCTCTGCCATGAGCTCGGTAAAGTCCTCGATCATTCTTGAGGTACAAGGTACTGAAGAGAACCTTACTCGGGACATGGTCACCTCACTAGCTGCTCGTCACCTTGCTTCTGTAAGTCTCTTTACTTTGAATTTTTCATATTTCCTTTGTCATTTCTGTTTCTAACTTGCTTTCTTCTTCTGTTCACAGTTGACGAGTTGTTTCAATATAATCCTGAAGAAGGATGAAGAGATTAAGGCTTCTTTCTCCTCGTCCAGTGTGGAGGGATCTATGGAAGAAGCTACCAAGTCTCTGGCAAATTCTCGCCAGAAATATGCTGATGATAAAGCTGTCTGGGAGAAGAAGCTTGCCTCCACCGAGCAGGATAAAGCTCGAGCTGTTGAAGCCTCCAAAGAGTTGGAGAAGAAAAATAATGCCTTGGAGAAGGCAAATAAAGAGCTCGCAGAGAAGCTCAAAACTGCTGGAGAGCTTGAAGATAAGCTCAGGGTTGCTGAGGAAAGGTTGGGCCAGCTTCAAGAAGTAGGTCGGCAAAAGGAGGAAGCAGAAAATAAATTGAAGGCTGCTGTTTGAGAAACTTTCCTCGGAGAAGCTGAAAAGGAAAGCTGTTGTGAAGAATTCCTTCAGCTCTGACTGGGACAAGGGGTGGAACAAGGGGTTGGCTGCCATGGTGTCGTAAGTAGACTATGGCAGCCTCAAATACTTTAGGGATGGATGGGTTGCTGCCCTTCAGGAAATGAAGGTCGACGACTCTTCCGAGCTATTCCAGAGACATATCCCTGGTCCCTCTCCCCCCCCACAACTCCAGAAGAATTAGAAGAGGACGAAGCTACCTCTGAAGAGTCTTTGATGGTGATGGGAGATCGTGCCCTAACCATCCAGCCTACTACCGAGGAAAATCAGCACATCGTTTCTTCCTCCGGGCAACTGCCTACTCTACCTGAGAAGCTATCTCTTCCATCCGAGCAACCTACCTCTTCATCCCAGCCTCCCGAGAAGGTTTTGGGAGATAAGGAAAAGGTTTAGTGTTGTTCGGGTTTCTCTTTATTTTGTTTCTCTTTATCAAATGTAACTCGGAAGATGTAACTCTGAATTATGATCTAATAAAATTTGAACTTTTTTGCATATTGTTGTCTATCTTTCATTCATACTCTGCTTATTCTTCTTATTGATGATTGCTCTTCTTTCTCTGTTAGTTTCTGGCCAGGATGGAACTGATATCTACCCATGACACAAAGTTGTTACAACAATGCAATGAGTACTTTAAGGCTGGTCACACAGACCTAAGTGCTGCACAAGTTGCCGACATCCTTGGTCATGATGCTTCAGAACAGGCAGTGGAAGCATATCAGTATCTGAAGTGTCTGCTTGATCGGGCTGTAGCCAATAATATTGCCTATTATGAGATGATCGAGGATCTTCAAAGCACCCTCGAGGACCTTTAGTTTCAATACAAAGAATCCACTGCTTTGTTGCATGAGGGGTACGAGAAGAAGTACCAGCAGATTATTACCGATAAGGGATACGAGAAGCTCATTGCTGGGTACGATGTAAGGGAGAGAACCTTGAGAGGTGAAGTCGAAGAATGCAGACAGATTGCTGAGTTGCTGGAAAAGGAAAATAACAACCTGTAGAAGGAGCTGTCACAATTGAAGTCTGCAGCTTCCACTTCTAGTGCCTTGATCCCAGTGACCAATGAGTGATTTTTGTTCTTAGAGGTTGAGAACGCCAAGTTAAGGGAAGAGTTGGAGACTTTGAGGAGTTTTGGCACCTCTACATATTCTCGCAGTCGAGAAAGAGCTCCTCGGGGATGAGCAAGAGCAGCTCGAGTTCTTGTCGAGGAACAGAGGACTCAGTCTGCCTTAGAGAACCAGGCTTTCCAACTAATGGCGAAGAACCAAGCTTTGTCTGATATGTCAAAGAAGATTAGGGATCTGGAAAAACAGCTCTCTGCGCAGAAGTCAATCTTGGAGAATAAGGAGCTTTTCATCAAGAATCTCCACGAGCAGCTAGAAAGGCTAACATATCAATTCCACAAACATCCCAGGGAGTTCTGGATGGCTGGATACAACGAAGCACTATTCCACTTGGACGATCGTATCCAGAATGCCAACAATGAGGGCTATAAGCAAGGCTGGTTGAATGCCTTAGGTGTGTTAAAGCTCGAACAAGGTCATTATCTGTGGGACTACCATGATCCTGGGTTGCTCGACTTGCCTGTGCCACCATACAATTTGGACATGGATTGGATCCCTGTTCGGGCAATTTCTCGGAGCTTAATTTCAAAGTATCTCAGAGACTACAGTTTGCATTCTCAAATCGAGGTATCTCGTCCCGAGCATCTTTTAGATCGACCATCCGTGATGAATACAAGGATATTTAAAGATCTTAATTTCATCAATTCTCCTCTGTCTTTAAATGATCCACCTGCTGGCGAGGAACCTGTGTCAAAAGCAGAGGGGAAGAGACCAGTAGAATATGAATTTTTGATATAATATTTAGTATACATGTTAATGTAACTGTAATTTCCTTATCAATGTAATTTATTTTGAATTCAATGAAAGACTTTCATTTTTGTTTGCAAATCTTGATTGCTTTTGTCTTGTATTTATCAAACACTTTATATTTATGTATATCTGTTAAAAAGATAATAATATTGTGTTGTTTGTCGACCAACTCAGTAAATATTAATACTGTTGCTCTATCACTTAATAATAAAGTAATGAGTATAAAAATGTTGTTTAACATGTTTCTAACCAGCCAAGGTTGTTAAACTCTCCATGTCGACCAATTACAGTTAGTGGGTTTTTATCCGCGACCAGCTATAGTTAGTCTTTTGTGACACCCCGACTAATTAAACACCGGGTAGCTACTCCTTTATAAAATTAATTCAAAATGCCAAGTTGGCTCAGTTAATAGCATCACTGTCGAAAACGTTTTATTATTACTAACCACCTAGTATTTAAAAAGTAAGTGCCAAATTTTATTGAATCTGATTAACATGCAACAAGAGTAATGAATAACTAAATAACACCATTCACCATACTGAAGTAAAAAGAATAACCATCACAATATGTAAATAAAACCTGGAGGAAAAACTCCTCAATACAAATCCCACAACTGATAAGTAAACTGAAATAAATAACTAAAACTGAATACTGAGCAATACATGCTAGAGTCTGAAAACTGAAAGGTAAAAGATGCTCTAAATAGGAATGGGCAACATGCCCTACAACTGATAGATAGTGACTCTGGAATCCAAAAGATGGAAGCGTCTATGAACAAATCCCTGTAGCTTCCACCAGCAGCTACAGCTCGTCACCTGAATGAGTACCTATGCTTGGTGTCCTTGTGGCTGGGCACCTAAAATGGTTTTACAAGAAAATATATTTGAAAGCAAATGGGTCAGAGCCCGAAAGTGGAAGTTATTTTAAAAACCTGCAAGTGCTTTAAAAACATTTAAATCATTAAATGCAAAGTACATGTTAGGACGTGCACTCACATTATATTCTCACCTCTCGTCTAACTGTGCACTCCTAATGCAAGTACCCATCTATAACTATCCTTACCACTAGCTAAGTGACAACGTATCTAGCTAGGTTGCCAAAGGTTCTACCCATATTACTCGGTTCCATTTAACGTAACAACGCTCGTAATTAAATAGAGGTTTAACGTAAACTCAGTTACTAAATATGCCATTGATATAACTATCAGCTAACTCCTTATATAACTCGAAACAATACCGTAATATTTTTACAACATTAACATGAGAATTCCCATTAATATAATGTATATTATTTATCTCATAAATATACAATACAAGCACCCCGCAATCTAAGCTGTAGTGCACACATACTCTGCTATCCATCCCGGTACATCACGTACATAAGGATTACATATTCTGAATCTCTCAGGAATAGTTTACCGATAACCACATCACAAATAATGGAGGCGAACACAGTCACCATCACATGGGTCACGCACATACCTACGCTCCCATGATCATGCAGACTTATTAATATCACAATAAGTCCTTCTATGACCTATGTTCATCAAGGTACCAGTCTATATCCCCCCCGTAGGCACACAAGGATTAGAGGGTCCTAAGCGAACGAAACCTCCCGTGATAGCAAGTATGGTAGGTATGTCATACATACAATCCATATATCAATACTAAGCAAACACACATCTTAGTAATACCGTATTATATTCGTAGTACATATTGCACTCTCGTACTAATTATAATTATCATAACTTATTTTATTCCGGTTCATAATTATACGCGCCATAATTCATCCTCACATCGTAGTAGACACTCACGTCTCAACCCCAATGGTTCATTGAATATAACTCTAGTATATGGTTTACTCATCTCACTAACCCAAAAGTCCCAAATTAGTCACTATATCATCAAAGGAATGCTAACTCTACCCTTGAACCAGTTCCCGGAACTCCAAAAGTCAAAACAGTCCAAAAAGGGACCAAACTGTCAACTCGTTAGAAGTCTCGTTCGAACGAGGCTTCGAACGAGTTTGGACTGTCAGGTCGTTAGAAGTCTCGTTCGAACGAGGCTGTTCGAACGAGGTCCCAGTTCGTTCGAACGAACTGACTCTTCTAACGATATCTCGTTCGAACGAGATATCGAACGAAAATCCTACTCGTTAATAACGACTGGTCAACTCGTTAGAAGCTCGTTCGAACGAGCTCGTTCGAACGACCTGGGGGCTGTTTCTAACGAGATGCCAGTTTCGGCCCAGAATTTCCCAAAAATCGTTTTTCACCATTTTTACTCCTCAAACCTCTTCTAAAATTCGTTCCCACAATATATTGAGTTCTCTAATCATCCTCAAACATGTTAAGGGGCTATGCTAACATCATTAAAGGGTTTGATATCATCTAAACATCATTACATCGCAATTTCTACATTAATTCCCAATTTTCTTCAAGAACATAAACCCTAACTTTTCTCATCATAAATTCCCAGATTTTAAATTCGTTTATGCATCACCTAGATATGAAATCTCCGAAATTAAATCTCCCAACAATGTTTCTACATGCAAACCTATCCCAACATTCAATAACTTCAAATTTCATGGGTTTTCTTAATCTTTCAAGAACAATTAAGATTCTTCAATTTCTAACATGGAAAAGACATTCTTCGAATTTAAATGAAATAAAGTCACTTGCCTTGGTTTGATTTCTGAATTTGGTGTGGATTCGGTGTAGAATTTCTGCAGAATTTCTCTCTCTCTCTCCTTCTCCAAGCTTTCTTCTCCAAAAGGCTATGGTGGCTAGGGTTTGCTTTGGGGAAACTTATGAAAACCTAATTTAATGAACCTCCGTAGCTTGTTGGGTTAATAAGGGTTGGTTGGGTCAAATCCTTATCAGATTACAACTCTCAATTTTCGTCACTTTTAATTACCCAAAAATACCAAATTACTAAAATACCCTTTATGGTGCCGGAATGGCCTAAAAATACCCCGGGACCCAAACTATACCCCCGGCTAGTGTTTTCTGACTATCTCGACCCTTCCGGACGCGTCGGCGCACTCAAAACGACCATACGGATTATAGATTTTTAATTTACTTTTATTAACAAAATATTATACCGTGACGCGGCGGTCCCATGCGTCTCAACAAAATTTCTAAAATGCCGTATATAAATCTCACGATAAATTTCATAATACCAAATACATATATAATCATATATGTACATAATCAAATACCAATTCGCATCATATTAGTATTTATAACCCGGATTAATTTCCAATTAATACGCATTTAATTAATTAATCCCAAAATAAATATAGTCCAAAAATACGGGGTATTACATCTTTTTGAAATAATTTTACCCATAAAATGTTTCCGACCAACCAAGATCGGTAAATTTTGCTTATCGATTAACTACAGATGGTGGGTTTTTATCTCCGACTAGCCATAGTTAGTAGAATTTTCTCTTAAATGTTTCCGGCCAACCAAGGTCGGTAAATTTTCTTTGTCGACCAACTACAGTTGGTGGGTTTTTATCTCCGACCAGCCATTGTTAGCAACTTTTGCACTTTTTGGAATAATTTTACCTCCCGACCAACATAAGTTGGCATTTGCGAGAATATTTTGTTTCCTAGCCAAACAGGTTGGCATTTTTAGGAATATTTCGTTTCCTAGCCAAACAGATTGGCATTTTTAGGAATATTTCGTTTCCTAGCCAAACAGGTTGGCATTTTTAGGAATATTTTGTTTCCTAGCCAAACAGGTTGGCATTTTTAGGAATATTTTGTTTCCTAACCAACCGAAGTTGGCATTTTTAGGAATATTTTATTTCCTAACCAACCGAGGTTGGCATTTTTAGGAATATTTTGCTGCTGAGCAGTCTGAGTTTTGCCGAGTTTTGCCGAGTAGTGTGTAACACTAGTATTCCCCGAAAAATGCTCAATAAAAGGAGAGACTTTAGCAGAACATCTTCATTTTATTCATACTGATGGAACTGTGTTACATATACATCACTGATAATACTTGCGTAGGTGCTCTGCGTTCCATGCATTCTAAACTCCGCCCCCTCTAGAGTTGTTATTCGATAAGTTCCTGGTCAAACAACTTCTGTAACTCGGTATGATCCATTCCAGTTTGCTTCCAGCTTATTGTGCTTTTGAATTACTTTCTTCAGCACATAGTCTCCTTCTTTCAAGTCGCACCTCTTCACCCTTTTGTTGTAGAACAAAGTTGTTCGCTGCTGGTAAGCAGCATTTCTAATGGCTGCTTCTTCTCTAACTTCCTCGAGCATGTCTAAATCCAGTCTTCTCATTAAGTCGCTGACAGGGGAATTGAAATTCAGTACCCTGTGTGTTGGAAGGCCCAACTCGGCAGGTATGACAGCTTCACTTCCAAATGCCAGCATGTATGGTGATTCTCCAGTTGCTACTCGGGGAGTAGTTCGGTAAGCCCAAAGTACTGATTGTAACTCATTGATCCAGTTCGCTTTTGCATCATCCAATCTTTTCTTCAAGCCATTTAGCAGCGTCCTGTTTGTCCCTTCAGTTTGTCCATTGCTTTGAGGATGGTCTGGTGCTGAGTGGACCTTCAAAATATTTTATTGATGACAATAGGCGGCAAACTCCTCGTTATCAAATTGTGTTCCATGGTCTGTGATGAAGGCATGAGGTAGACCGTATCGATAAATGATGTTCTTCCAAATAAATTGGTACACCTTCTCGTACGTCATGTCAATGAGTGGCTCAGCTTCTACCCATTTAGTAAAATAATTCACTGCGATGACGAGGTACTTGAACCTTCCTCGGGTCGTTGGCAGTGGCCCAACCAAGTCAATTCCCCACATGGCAAATGGCAAAGGGGAAGTTATGGGTGTCAACAATGCTTGTGGAGTTCTTCGGAAGGAGGAAAAGCGCTGACATTTATCGCACTTCTTGGCGTAGGCTATACAATCATCCCTCATCATCGGCCAATAGTATCCTTGCGTCATTACCCTTTGTAAAAGCGTCCGACCTACTACATGTGCTCCACAAGACCCTTCGTGGATCTCTTTAATTAATTCTTTCACCTCGGAGGGGTGTACACATCTCTGCAAACCTGCCATAATTCCTCGTCTATATAAAACACCATTAGTTAATACATACCGAGCAGCTTTAAACTTCAATTTTTTGGCAGCGAGCTTGTCAATTGGCAATTCTCCCTTCTCGATATACGCCCTGATGGAATCCATCCAAGATGGTCCTAAATCAAGGGTGATAAAGTTCATCGTTAGATCTTCATCTATGCTCCAACCAGCTAACACTTCAATTGGGATTATTCGTCGTATCTCGATGCGAGTAGCTGATGCTAGTCGATCTAGGGCGTCTGCTCTCGCATTCTCCATTCTTGGTATTCTGACCAGCTGAATAGCGGCGAATTCTGACACCAGCTCCTTTGCCTTTGCATGATATCTGATCATCAATTCTCCTCTAACTGCATATACTCCCATCATTTGGTTTATGATCAATTGAGAATCACTGAAAACAATGACTTGTTGCGCCTCCATAATTTTTGCTAAACCAAGTCCTGCAATTATGGCCTCATACTCAGCCTCATTGTTGGAAGCTTTGAATTGGAAATGCAAGGCGTATTCCATATCGACCTCATCCGGAGTGCTCAAAATTATCCCCACGCCGCATCCTGTAGTGCAAGATGAGCCATCTACATATAGTCTCCATATAGGTAACTCGTCTTCAAATTTCTGGTCAGTTAGAGTTTCTCGGTGAAATATTTGTTGCTTCATTTCCTCCTCGGATTCTTCTTGCTCTTCGTTGATCATTTCTTCTTGCCCTTTTACCAACCGGAGTTGGTCTGAGCCCGAAGTCAATGATCTTGTAACATCCACTTGCCCTTTTACCAACCGGAGTTGGTCTGAGCCAGTGTCTGTTGATCCTGTAACATCCACAGGTTGATCAGCGAGCAACTCTTGTTCCTCGGAGCTATCAGGATAGGTGAACTTCACTATAAAATCTGCTACAGCCTGCCCTTTAAGCGATGATCTGGGTTCATAGACTATCTCATATTCACCGAGCTCTATTTCCCAATACATCAATCTTCCTAAAATTCTGGCTTATGCAGGGCTTGCCTCAATGGCATATCAGTATATACTACTATGGTATGAGCCTGGAAATATGGCCTTATTCTCCTACTCGCCTCAATCAGCGCCAGTGCCAATTTCTCCAGCCTTGGATATCTGATCTCTTCTCCTCGGAAGGCCTTACATGTGTAGTAAATTGGCTTTTATACTCTATTCTCCACTCTGATCAACGCCGAGCTAACTGCATTCTCGGACACTGCAAGGTACAAGTACAATTTTTCTCCCATCACTGGCCTGGACAACAATGGGGGTGCTCCCAAGTATCTCTTCAAGTCTTGAAAAGCCTTTATCGCATTCATCATTCCACTCAAAAGTCTTTCTGAGTGTCTTGAAGAATGGGAGACATCTATCAGTTGCTCGTGACACAAATCTGTTGAGTGCCGCTACTCGTCCTGTGAGACTCTGTACTTCCTTCTTCGTCGTTGGAGATCGCAGCCCTAATAGAGCTTTGATCTTTTCAAGATTTGCTTCAATGCCTCGTTGATTGACAATGTACCCGAGAAACATGCCTTCTCGTACTCCAAAGATGCACTTCGTCGGGTTCAGCTTCATTTGATATTTATCTAGTTGATCAAAAGTCTGACTTAAGTCAACTAGATGATCGGCAGCTTTCTTGCTTTTCGTCAGCATATCGTCAGCATAGACTTCCATGTTTTCACTGATTTGTTCAGCAAAGACCTTGTTCATCAGCCTCTGATATATCGCACCTGTATTTTTCAAACCAAAAGGCATAACATTATAACAATAGAAGTACTCTCCCTGTCTTCAGGTTTCATTTTAATTTGATTGTAGCCAGAATAAGCATCCATGAAGCTCAGCAACTCGTGTCCCGAGGTAGCATCCACCAGTTGATCAATTCGGGGCAATGGAAAATGATCCTTTGGGCATGCTTTGTGGAGGTCGGTGAAGTCCACACACATCCTCCACTTGTTGTTCTTCTTCTTTACCATTACCACATTGGCTAACCAATCTGGATATTTAACATCTTCAATGAAACAAGCTTTCTGGAGCTTCTCGACTTCCCCCTGTATAGCTTGATTCTTCTCGGGACTGAATACTCTTCTTCTCTGCTTCACAGGCTTGATCTCCTTATTCATATTGAGCTCGTGACATAAGAATTTTGGGTCTATCCCAGGCATATCTTCACGAATCCACGCAAAAGTTTGTCTTCTGCTTCTAAGGAAAATTATCAATTCCTGTTTTAATGAGGCTTCCAACGATGAACCTACTTGAGTAGTTCGCTCAGGGTGCTCGTCGTCCAGAATGATGTTTTCAGTAGCTTCCACCACTTGACCCTTCACGAGTTGTGACTCATCTCGAGGATCCAATGTTTCAATTTTTGCACCTTCATCCACTTGATAGGTAGTAGTCTTTTTCTTTGATTCTTCCAATTCTTCTTGCTCGGCGGATGAATAATAGCATTCCCGAGCTACTTTCTGATCACCTTTCACAACTCCTACTCCAAAGTTTGTTGGAAATTTTAGGCACTGATGCACTGTAGATGGTACAGTCTCGAACTTCTTCAATCCTACTCTTCCCATGATGATATTGTACGATGACTGGACATTCTTATCCATCACGAAGAAACGTATTCTTTCTGTCCGACAAGTAGGCCACGTACCAATGAATATATCCAACTTGATCGTCCCAAGTGGAAATACTTTCTCGCCAGTAAAACCAATGAGGGGTCTGTGGTAAGGCTCCAGTTGAGATAGCTTTAGATTTAAACTATCAAAGCACGAGTAGAACATGATGTCTGCCAAGCTACCATTGTCGACCAGTACTCTTAAAATCATGACTTCCTTCATTCTCATTTTGATCACCAGCGGGTCATCATGAGGATATAAAACACCTGCAAGGTTATTTTTTGAAAAACCGATAACCAATTTCTCCCTGTTCACCTTTCTCGGGCGATCTTCCTCAGCTAGATTTATTCGCTGAATGTACGAGCAAGATTGGGCCTCACCGAGGTAAGCTTTTCTTTCTGCAGTATGGTCTCCTCCTCCTGCATCTCCTCCTGTAATAACATTACAATCAAATGACCCAAAGCGTATTAAAAATACCTCTCGTTCTGGCTGCCTTGGTTTCTTGGGAAGATCGGGGTCATCCTCTGGATCAACTTCATGGTTTCTCTTCTTGTTCTCCTCTACTCGACGAGGAGATTTAGACCTCTCTCTAGTTCGATCGTTGTTTCTTCTTTCTCCTCCCCGATTAACGTACTTTGCTAGCTTTCCTCGTCGGATGAGTGTTTCAATCTCATTCTGAAGAGCTATGCAATTTTTGTTCATATGGCCATGATCCTTTTGGAACTCGTAATATTTTTCCCTATTTCTCGTGTCAGGGTCTGCCTTCATTTTCTTTGGCCAGTTTAACTCCTCGCTGTTCTTAATTTCTTCCAGGACGTGGTTGATATTTACCTTCAAAGGTGTGTAATTATCAAATTTTCTCAAGACCTTCCATGACGACCTATTTTTGGATTGTTTGTCACCACCATTGTTCTTATGTTCTTTCTTCTTAGCTTTATCACCTTCCACCTTGGTTTCTTTGGCGTCCATATTCTTCTTCGCAGACATAGCCTCCTCGGCATTCATAATCTTGGACGCTTTTCCCATCAGGTCTGCCATGGTTCGAGGTGGATCTTTGGCCAAAGTGTAGTACAACTTGTTTGGCAGTATTCCACTCATCAAAGCAGTAATCGTTGTCTTCTCTTCATAATCAATGACTTAGAGTTTCTCGTTATTAAAACGAGTTATATAATCTCTGGTACTCTCACCAGCTTTTTGTCTAACACTTAACAAATGTGCTACTCGTTTAACTGGCTTTGCTCTAAAGCAGAAATTCCCAATGAATAGCTCGGCCAGTTGAAGAAAAGTTGAAATCTTACCCCGAGGAAGACTATTATACCATATTTGAGCAGATCCGGTAAGTGTTCTCAAGAATGCTTTGCATCTCATCTCATCTGGGACAGCATAGATGTCGGCTGCAGCTTGGTATTATTTTATATGAAGGACAGGGTCAGTCTTCCCATCAAACTTGGGAGTCACAATAGGTGCTTTAAACTTAGATGGTGTTGGAAAATCAACAATGTCCTGGACAAAAGGCGTTCCTCGAACAAAGGTTCATTGTAAAGGATTCTTGGCCTTAGCCATTTCCCCTAATCTATCCTCCAGCCTCTGAATAGATCATTTCCATGCATCATTTCCTTCCTCGGGCCTATTGGTTCGAGCAACAGATCGCGTTGAAGTGGCTTCCTGGGATTTATCTTGACGAGCAGTTGGTCGGTCATAGGATCTATCTTGACGAGCAGCTGGTCGCGACTGGGCAGATCCTTCCCTTAAATTTGATGGTCGTCGAAAGCTCCTCGACGCTGCATTAAGAGGACTTTTGTTCCTCCTAGGGCCTAATCGATCAAAAGGAGAAACCCTACTTAATCTTTCCAATGTGCTAGTCCTTTCTAGGGATAGGGTGACACGTTGTTCAGTATCCGTGGCTCGCACCGACGAAGTTCGCCCAGGTTGATAAGAGAAATCATCAGATTCCTCATTGCGATGTGAGTTAGTACGCCTAGTACGCGAAGAAGGTGCACGAATATTTCTTTGAATGCTTCGTGGACCGGAATGGGCTGATGCCCCGCCATGGAGGGTTTGGATGAGTTGTCGCATTATTTCTTGCATGGCGGTCTGGCCCTGAGCCAGATTTGCCATTATTCTAGTCAGATCTGGAATAATTGGTGGAGCAGATGGATTTGGAGGGGTTCCAGCGTTTCGATTGCTAGATTTAGCAATATCCGCCATTGGTAATGAATTATTTTTGATGAAAAACGATATTATCAATCATTTCCCACAGACGGCGCCAATCTGTTGATGTAAAAAATTAGATCACTCTAATAATTCAATCACAGATAAATAAATGAGACAAAGAATTTTAAAGTGGTTCAGCCTTATAAGAATGGCCTACGTCCACTGTTGCTTTATTGCTGAGTGTTTGGGAATTCTAGATTATAAATTCTATCAAGAAATTCCATTCTGGATTCAGGGTCCAGATCCAGATCCCTTTACAATGAGGATTGTACAATGTATTTATAGCCCTGAGGCTGTAATGTGAAAGGGTAATACATTAAATGATATACATATGAAAGGGTAATACATTTAATGCCCTCTTTGCATGTGCGTCCAAATGATAAGCATTTAATGAGCAGTTAAACTGTTGGTATCCTGCTTCGAGGTGCATCTCGGACCGCCTGAGTTGCTCGGACCGCCTAAGCTTCTCGGTACTCAATAGTTCCTCGGAGAGGCATTGTTCCTCGGAGCTTGTGAGTTCCTCAGGGAACTAATCTTCCTCATTACAATCTTGTTCCTTGGAGCGCGTGCATTCCTCGGAAGTGTTTGTTGTTGCCATGTAGATAGCCACGTGTCTTCATATGATTGGTCCATGTCAGCAGATTAAATTTGGCATCAACAATCATTATACATTAAGAATTTCATCCAATAGCTTGTCCCCTCTCATTGTGGACAATTTATTCCATCATGTGGATTTCGTGTCCATTATTGAAACGTTGGATCAAAATCTCTAGGCCTCAATTATGGCTTTACTGAGCTCCCGTTTACGTCCTGGGCCCCGTCGACCCTGACATACTATATGCTACTCTTAACGAGAACTCCACTGGTTCATCCTGAACCCATCACTCTCGATTTGAAAGTTTTACGGGCCTAATTATCTTAACCCAAATTCCTTTTCTGGAAGTCTCACTCCTCCAGTTGTTATGCCTAACTAGCATGGTTTACCATTTCCAATCTCTTCAGTCTCATTTCTCAATTATGGACACATTCAACACTTGTAGTCCTACTCTCTTCTAATAGGGAAACTTCACGAGTCACTTCCCCGTCACTAGTCCCACTGACCATTTTGGAATGTCCTTCCCTCAGACCGGCAGCCTTAACTCACAATTGTTCTTCCGTTATCCCTTTGGCTATGTTGGCCTTTCGAAACTCTGGTTGGCCTCCACAACCCTGATTCACTTCATCGTCATTTTATAGGAAGTTAATTAATCAAAATCATCTAAATGAGTCCCCTATTGGGTACAATCTCATGTGGTGTTTCATTAACACCCTTAAGTTCAGTTTTGCCTTTCAGCCATATTCTCTAACCCTCCTGGTTCACTTCTTCTAGAAAGACTGCAATAACTAGTAACCGTATAACCTTCACGACATCAACGTTAGTCATCCTATCTGGATTTCTCATCCATGCTTGTATTTTACTCACGGGTCATTTATCAACTATAGACCCTTTGGATAATTTATGCCCTTCTGTTAGGTACGGAGTTCGTTATACAATTCAACCGTTCTCTCACAATCGGTCTCTAGCTTACTCACTATACTAAATTTCAAATTTTCACTTGCATCTCTATTACAACCTCGAATGGAAGACCTCACGGTCAACTCGTACCCGAATTTCTCTTTAAATTTCAAACACACTTTCTACACGTGGTGATTGATTCTAATCACTTTATGTTGCTCCTAAGAGCTACCAATTTAATTCCAAATTTAATTCTGAGTGTCGTCACACTCCACTCTACACAATTGTCTTCGGATTTTTTACCTTTGTTGGCCTTTTACACTATCTCTCTTTCTTCTTCGCATCTTCACTGATGGTTTTCAAAAGAGTTCCTCTGATTTCCCCCTTGTTGACTATGCTAGGTGGTCCTGAAGTCACTTCACCGTTATCTACGACCGTGCCCTGGGATTTACTATTCCTGAGTGATGATCTCATTATCACTTGCTTAAGTCGTACTCATGGTGACATTTGTCACGATCACCATTCTCAGATTACTTTAAGTCTTCTGCGAGTTTCTTCTCCTGCGGTCCTTCTTACGTACTTCGCTGGTCGTACTAAAATGTTCGGTGTTCAAATCATACAAAATTTTGTATAATGGGTCACATCCATTATAATTTGCAGCAGGAGAATGCAAGTCGCATACATAAGGGAACACATCAACCCTATCATAAGGCTTTACATCAAAAAACGCTACGCTGAAACGTAATAAGCCGCACAGATCCTAAAAGGCTCTAGAACCTGATGCTCTGATACCACCTATGACACCCCGCCCAATAAAATATAGGATGATCAGTCATTTGTTAAATTTCAAACAGAATGTTCAGTTGGTCCATTCTTAGCATCATTGTCGAAAAACTTATAAGCATATTAATCACCTAATATAGAATTAAGTTTGGCGTCAAAATCTTTTCTGTTTTTTCATATAACCAAATAAAACCATTTCTTTATTTAATTATGAAAATGTAAACCATTCATCATACACACGAATATACTAAACATGGATCAACCACTAGAAGAAATAAGACTAGGTAAAAATCTCCCAGTTCAAAACTCCAAATTCACATACTCATAGTAAGATTCCATCCAACTAAAATAACTACAAAGTAAACTGAATAATAACTCCGAAAAAACTAGGAATGGGAGACACATGCCCTAACTGAGATGTCTAGATAACTGAATGGAAATGATGGAGGCGTCTACTGCAAGGACCTATAACTTCCACAGCAGCTGCAGCACGTAAAACAATCCAACTCTCTAGTTCTGGTATCCATGTGGCTGAGCACCTGATATGATACATATATATAGCAAAAGAGAGAAGATATGCAACAGACGGGTCAGAGCCCGATGTTTTAAAAGTATTTAGCAAGTATTTAAAACTACAATGAAGCAAATATTATGTGCATGTTAGATATCGCACTCTCACATGAGATTATCATCTCTCATCTATTGTGCACGCCTAACGTACATCTAACCCACACTAGCTATGCTACCCAGCCTAACTAGTTCGAAATCATAATATCACCATCTACGTTCTCTAGTAGTATACCCGTATCGCCCATACAATACGATAAAGAAATAGTTTATCTCACATAAATAAAAGTTCCATTATTCACCGTTCGAATGGTTAATCTTTTACCCACTAAGATTATTTTATTTCTTATTTATACTATATCTACTAATTTCACAACTAGAATGTTCCCAAGTATATTCATATATACACAGTCACATCATCCATATATATATATATATATAGTCACATCATATATACAAATCCTGCACCCCCGGGCTAACACCCATTAGCGCACCTAACCATAATAATCCTGCACCCCCGGGCTAACACCCATTAGTGCACTTAACAACAATATTCTTGTACCCCCGGGTTATCACTCATTAGTACACATAATGATAATATTCTTGTACCATAAGGTTATCACCCATTAGTACACTTAACGATAATATTCTTGTACCCTCGGGTTATCACCCATCAGTACACTTAACAATATTATTCTGTACCCCCGAATTATCACCCATTAGTACACTTAACAATATTATCATATAACAGGCGTACACACATCATATTAAAATTCATAGGTATTCACCCCACCAATTCATATAGATACATTCCATACGTATTATTCTCTCATTCCTACGTATAATATATTTAATTCGATTACTATCACTCATGTAACCTCTAAGGTCAATATACCGTTCCAATTATTTAAATTATTATTTCCCAAATACTTCCAAAAATTCAGCACTAGGCCAAGCCCATCAAATAGCAGTTTTCTCACTCAAATTAATTACGTAACTTAATTTGGGGTAAGAATGGAAATTTCCAGAATTTCTTTAGACCTGTCGCTCGAGCTAGAAGCGTTGTCGCTCGAACGACTGCCACGTGTCGTTTGAACGACTTCACACGAGATCTTTATCTCGCGCGAACGACCTTCGCGCGACATCGCGCGAGACCTTCTGTCTCGTCTTCTTCCCCAAAATTTCAGCCTTTTTCCACCATTTACACCTCTAAAACCTCCACTCTTCAATTCCAAGTGCCCAAACAACAAATCCAATTGATGCTCTAACATATTTAGATGATTTCTAACAACCTAAAATCATTAAATCCTCACCATACATCAATTAATTTCGAAATCCCCAATTTATTTAACAAGAACCCTAGTTCTTAAATTAAAAGCTTAACTCCAAATTAAACCCAAATTTGTTCATGGAAAATTATCATAAATTCGTTAATGTAATCCTATTTACATGAAGGGATTTAATCTCTTGAAATTTCAGTCCCAAAATAAATCAAATCATCAAGTTTCCATCAAAATTAATTCTCATAAATTGATGGGTTATCACCTACTCAAACATGAACACAATTATTACTAAAACACGAAAGTAATAAATACTTGCCTCGAATATGATGGTATGATCCGTTGGTTATGTTGGTATAGATGCGTTCCTCTCTTCGCGATCTACGCGTTGATGGAATTTTCGGTGTAAAAGGTTGAGCCTTTCTCCAAGAACACCTATGGAGTCCTTCTTCTCCCTCTTAGGTTTTCCCTCTTTCTCACTTAGGTTTAGAATCTGATAGGAAATGTCTTACCCACGTACCTTTCTTATTTAATTACTGATTTTCGTCATTAATTAAAACCCCAAAAATTCAAATTACAAAACTACCCCTACGGGGTGCCGATTTTGTCTAAAACATTTCGGAGTCCAAATAAAATACCCGGATAGTGTTTTCTCGCTATCTCAACCCTCCCGGATTCAACGGTGCACTCGAAATAACCATATGAGTTAATAAAAATAAATTCTCTTTGTATCCCAATCAATTACTCCCGATACGACTCACACGCAGGGGTGTGCAAAACAACCGACCAAATCGAAAACCGAACCGAACCGAAACCGGCGGTTTTTAGCCCGATTCGATTTACGGTTTAAGGATTTAAAAAATCGACAGTGTCAATTCGGTTGGTGGTTTAGACAAAGAAAAAACCGATTTCAACCGAACCGAACCGACATCAATATTTCTATTAAAAAAACCTTAAATATCTCTTATTTTTATATCCAAAACCCATTAACCAACCTCCAAAATCGAAAACCGACCTAAAAAAATCGACCAAAATTGAAAATCGGTTAAAACCGAATCGAACCGAAATCGATGTAAGCTTAAACCGATGAGTTTTTTCATCGTCGAATCGGTTTCGGCCTGATTTTTTCCAAAATTGAACCGATCGGGTCGATTTGAATTGCGGTCTAAAACCAAGCCGAACCGACCCGTGCACACCTCTACTCACACGCGTGTCAGACTTAAATTACAAAACTGTCGTATATTTCACTCTCTGCAATTTATCAATTCATAATTCCATATTACATATCGCACAGTAATATTCAATAATTCTCAACAATAAGTTTTAACCCTTGGCACGCTAGTTAATAATTATTTCAATCCGAATTAATAAAAATTAATTTCTCATATTTTTAATTTAATTAATCCAACAACAATAATTATTCACATATTTATTCCCACGATAATAATTAATCACATAATTATTCAAATCATCAAAAATACGGGGTGTTACACAAAGGACTCGTTAGCGATTTGAGGTCGCTAACTAGTTGGTGAACCATAGGAGATAATTTTTGACACTTTTCACATCTGCGAGCATAGGAACTTGCGTCATTTTGCATATGAGGCCACCAGTATCCCTCATTTATTGCTCGAAAGGCTATGACCTCCCTCTTGCGTGACTCCCAGAAATACCATCGCGAAGTTCACTAAGAACTTGCTCGGTATCCTGTGGGTGGACACATTGGAGGTAGAGTCATGTGAATGGTCTTTTATAGAGCTTTCCTCATAGGGCAAGGAAAAAACTATCTACTTTTCACTACACCAAAACAGCCAATTAGTAACACTACTGTAGAGTCACTAAAATAATTACTAACACTAAAAAAGTGTTAGAAAAAAGGCATGGGGAATCAAATTACTAACACTTTTTTACTGTTACTAAATTATGTGTTACTAACACCACTTTACCGTTACTAAAATGTTACTAAGTTCTATGTTATTAACACTTTTTTACCATTACAAAAGTGTTACTAATTTCATAACACGTTTCTAACACAATTTTTGTAACACATTTAGTAACAGTATAAATCCGTTACTAATATTAAAAAAATAAAAAAATATTTATATATATATATATACACACACACACACTAGGGTATACAATATTCAAAATTGCTAACATAATAACAACAAAATAACTGTCGATGCGATTTAATTTCAATACAAATAAGTTAAATTTAAAAAAAAATGACAAAATCTCTTTTATTTATAGTACTATCCACCTGTTTAAGGTATAAAAAATAGTACAACAATACAAATAGTCCGCAACAACACTAATACACATCCAGACAATAACCTCATTAAAAATTAATAGCCCAAATTCCATTAATAGAAAATTCATCTCAATACACGAGGCAATTTAGGAAATCTAAGAATTGTTCATCTCCATTTGGCAATTTGCATATTAAACCAGTTGCCCCTGCTGTGATGGCCATTACTGTTGTAACTACACTTATTACAACCGAACACATAGCAGGTATCTTCACAACAAGGAAAGTAGAATATGCAACTGCTAGAGTTGGGGTCCCCTAAAATTACCAATGGAAAAAAAGAAAGTTGAAGTAAAAAAAGAAAATTTAGACTTGACATATTTGCAGAGCCCACCAGCTGTTGAGATGGGGATCTTTGAGGTTGATGAGTGGGTTCCACTGAAGAGTAATTGTAGGCACACGTGCTCTTATTTTCCTGAAAACTGAGACCAACCATTTGTCTATGTACGTCATCGATCATTTCACGACACTGAATATTTCTAATCATCACAAAATCACTGCACTGCTTCTTTACGTTTGTGATTGCATCCTGTTTATTAATATTTCATTTTAAAATATAACGTGGCAGCTGATCAGAAAAATCGATGCAAATGAGCAATTTATTTAATTCGCATGATTCAGCCATGTAATCGGACAATAAAAATTTGCATACCTGAAGAGTAACATGGAACTTCAATCCTTCATTAATGTTCTCCTTGATATCTCAAAATTTGACTATGGCAGCTTCTATCTGCTTATAACACTTCTCATGAGATGATAAGAAATTGGGATAAAAGCAAACCAAAAATGTTAAAAGTGGAACATCAGCTGTAGTAGGAGAAAAAAATATTGAACATAAGAAGTATCTTCAAAGGTAGAAAAGAAAAGATAAAAAAAATAAGGCAAAAGGCAACAATGTAAACAAATTATAATCTGTTAATTTCATTTGGGTCACCACAATCCATGCTAAGAAAAGCAGAATTGCATGAGCAACCGGACGTTAAACGAGTCATAGCTATTAACAGAAATTTCAAAGTTCCTAAAACACTCTTAATAGTAGGGTCTATTTGAAAATGAAAATACAATGTGAGGTCAAGTTTCTACTGAGATATTTCCCTATTAGAACCAAATGTGTGTGTGCGCACTCGTGGAGCACATTCATGACTACATGGAAAATAATGTCCCTAACCACCAATCAAGATTTAAGAATGAAATTAAAGACAAAAATAGAACATTTGTATAACTAAGAATGATAAATAGAGATTGAAGGCAGTCTTCACCCATGGGTTTGCACAATTCTCATCCATATCTGCGAACCCGAATCTCTCGCATGAATAAATCGATCATCCGAACGAGATCTGGAATGAGATAAACCAATTCGTACATATAAATATGTCAAGTCAACGAGCCAAGTGAGAATGAGGCCAGCGGTGGTATGGTGGTAGTAGAGTAGAACACAAAGCTTGCCAAAGTGCCAAAAAGGGGCCTACATAAGTAGGTCAGTAGCATAGCAGGTTAAAGTACCTGCAAAAGAAATGTTAGTATGTAAAAATAACAAGAAGGCGAGGATGGGGAGCATGGGAAGCAGGGAGGGGCAGGTGGCAGGGCTGCATTTAACTCAGCAAAGGTATACGATACCCTTAACTCCATGAGTTTTACTGATCCCGAGACCATCGCCGCTCTGGAGGAGATCCAAGCTAAAGGCATTAATGAGGCGACTATTGATGTTGATGCTGGGGGTGATGAGACGACTCATATAATTAAAGAAGTGACTCAAGTTGGCAACCATGATGCCATCACTACTCAGGAGGAGTCAACCGTTCCTGAAGTTACCACTGCTGGCAATCTCGCGATCGACACTTAACTTTCTCGATTTCTTATCTTTAGGTGACCGCCTCTGGTCACTGATGCCGAATTTTATATATGTAAACATAAATTTCATCCCACTTTTATGATTTTAACAATGTTACTATATTTCACGGTGCCCCTTTATTAGGGTACTTTTTAAATGGTATTATGATATTCTCTGCCTTGTTTTCATCATCATGTCTACGTACCTATGTAGTTTTTGATTTTTTTTTCATCATAATGCAATGATGTTTTATTTTCACCATGAGATAATGATGTTAACTTTATTTACACCAATTGGAGTTATAAAAATTAAAATGATAATTTGTTTTTTTCTTAGAAAGGAGAGGATAGATACGATAACTAGCTTTAAATCAACAGGATTTATACTTACAGATCAGTCAGAGGCAAAGCATCGAGGACATTCAGGGAGCCAGTTAATTGATTATTCTACAAATGACTACAAGAAATGCAGTTACTATGAGAAGTTCAAATGGACTCAACAAAAAAATCAACAAGAAGTGCTTCTGTAAATATACTCACAGTGTAGAAAGATTCGATTAGAAACTGAACGAATTGGGCAGATCTCCACTAAAGTTGTTAAAGGAGAGATCCCTGGATTGGATGTTAATGTTAGATGTGATAATTTATGAATAACTACTCTTTTTGACAAACTTCATGAAACATCATTCAAGTTGTATCAACTCACTTATTCTTCTCACCACCTCCTGCAGATCTGTATAAAAGAAGTTCCATGTATTAGCAGTCTTCTATTAATAATAACAGAAGTTCCATGTAAAATATGTTATGTGTGAATAATATTTAGACCAATTCGCTGATTCTAGAAAATCACCTTTTCCCTCCTCCTTTATTCGGGCTTGGGACTGGCAATGCTCATATAAAATATTGGCATTGGCGGAGTTAAAAAAGTTTTTAAAATACATAATCCAAGTATAGATAACTTAAACAAAGTCCATAACAAAAGCATAGTACAAATTCACTCCAAATCAAGTCCAAATCATAGTACAAATTAAGTCTAAATAATATAACAAAATCATACTACAAATCAAGTACAAATCAAAAGCATGAAAAATTAAATCCAATATAAAAATAAAATCATGGTCTTAACTCATAAACTAAACATATTTAAGCCAACAATCCATCCAAATCAAATATCCTCCCAAGACTAAATCGGCGAAAGTGTCATTGCCACCTTAAGGAGAATCCAACATAGCATCGGGCTTCATAACTTCCTCCACATATATTTTCTTTTCTCCGACTCCAACTTGCCTCCCGTGACATATATCCTTTGTCGCATCCGTCACGACATACCCCTTTTCCAATTCTACATTGTACCTATCAAGAAAGATGACATTAGGTTGACGGAGGGGGAAGGACGAGGAGCTGATCCAAAAACATTATCTAGATTTTTAGAAAGATTTATCCGCGGACGTTTTGTATTAGACGCATGCTCACTTATTGGTGTCAGTTGTGAACCATTTTCCTTTTGAGCATTAAAGGCCTGAACCAAACTTTGTATAGCATCCTTGACAAATAAGATCAAATAATAGTAAGACTTTTATAAATAGATAGATATGTTGATCAAATAAAATTATGTAACATACAAATACCATCATAAATTGAATATCTGTGTTATTTTCATTCAATTTTTTATTCATAGAATCAATGATCTCTTTCTTCAATGCATCCGCACTATCATTTAACTTCTTTCTTTGTTTGATTTTCGCCTATACCGCCCCTAAACGCATCAACTGCTTATTCGAAATGAGGGGGCAAACTACACGAACTCGACCATTTTTCTCCTCTCAAAAAACTTTTGTCACCTCATCATTTTCTAAACATTGGCTCTTGCTACTACCCTCTCCACTCTCACTCTTCATTTTTTCAACCACGTCCTTGAGTTTATCCTATCACAACATATTTATAGATCTAAATAAGAAAAACTCATCAATAAAAACAACGAAATATACATTAAAAGACTTTTACTTCTCATGTAAATACCCACATAGTAAATCTTAGCACTTTCCAAGGCATTCCCATTTTTGTCCACGTGTCCCGCAAACCATACATCTACTCACTTTACTTATTGTTCTGCGTTTGCTTCAACCTATAATTTAATTGGCACATGTTAGCAATTTAAATACCACATGTTATAAACAATAGTGATGATACGGATTTATACTTCTTATGATACATACCATTTCATACTCCGTCGCAGCATAGGTGCGTCGCCCAAGTGTATGGGCATGTTCTAATTTGGTCCGACTCTTGGCATTTTTAATGTTTTGTGTCTTTTTTGTTGCTTTACTCTAATTTTCACAAAACGATCTCCATATATCAGGGTCAACACCTTCCGGTATAATTCCAGCGGTAGATAAAAAACATCTCATAATATTTTTGTATGTCCTAAATTTTTGTGGGAACCTCTTCTCCATCAATATGCGAGCCACCTCGATTCGACATCGAGCACAAATTGCCCCTGCAATTAACATTAATAAATAATAAAACAATGAATATCATATAACCAACGACTAAGTCGTTTTTATCTTTAAAATGAAGATATTACCATTAAAGCATTCCAAACGTCATCTTTATAGTTTTTTGGCACAACTCTCCAATCTTCATAATTAATTTGGATATAAGATCTAACAAAATCACCGACACGATTACTCCACTTTCCACTCCACGGACCAACTACACTCCCATCAACTAGAACGGTGATCATCATTTTACCATTCGAGATCATACATTCTAATTGTTTAGCTTTTTTTTCATTTTCTAGTTGCTTCTTTTCACTTGCACATGAAGATGGTTGGTTCGAATCTCCATCGGCTAATTCTTCTTGTAGCAGAACAAATGTTTGTTGCATCTCATTTTCCAATGATGGTTACTTCTAACCTCCTTCAACACTACAAGCCATAATGCACAAAACATGAATCTTAGGATCCCTGAAAAGGCAAAATCCAACTGTTCAAAATTGTTACAAATCATCTGTAAATGTTCAAACATTTTAAAAACCATTTTTGTTTACATATTTTGTAAATTTTCAGACATTTTAAAAACCAACTGTTCAAAATCATTAAAAAAAACTGTTCAGACATTTTAAAAAACACTTATGTGTCAAAGTCAGCCATTTCATAAATGTTCAGTGTACATTTTATAAAATGGTTTAACAAGCTAAAATCAAATTGATATGAACAGTTGGTTTAACAACTGTTAAAAGTAATTTCATAACCAACGTACTTTAAACCAATTGTTAGAACTAGATTCATACCAAGATTCATACAACCAACTATTAAAACTAAATTCATATCAATATCCATAAAACCAACTGTCAAAATTGACTCTTGAAACCAAATTCATGACCAAGATTCATACAACCATGCATGTAAACTAAAATTCAAAACAAACAGTTTTCGAAATGAATATGAAAAAACTACTTGTGGCTTCATACAACCGACAAAATATTATATTATCAACGGGACAAAACAAACAATTTTTGAAAGGAAATTCTAAGTAAACTAAACAGAGTCGTAGTGCTTCAGCAAACTTTCTAAATGTGGTTGGTCTTCAAGAATAGACTGGAAGCATGTTAGGATCTCTAAATCGTCCACTTGACTCATTAATCTCTTCGGTGAATGTATAACCACCCACCAATTTGGATTTTTAAGATTTTTAGAATAAAATACTTGATTTGCCTCGGATGCGAGAATAACAGGCTCATCAAACTCATTGTCAACGCTCTTAAAGTTGTCAAAATTTACCATCACTAAATTGGAGTCCGGACAAAGCTTACAACCATTAGTCTTGTCCTCCACCCTCACCCAATCACAATAAAAGACCACCTCCTTAAATACGGTATAGTCTAGCTCAATTATTTATTTGATGACTCCATACCACATAGTCCAAGTATTTGTGAGGTTCTTATCACTTTTTCTAGCTCGAAATTGCGTTCATGCCTTCAAACAAACACCACTATCCTTTGTAATAACTGTATCGTCATGATACTTTGTAGAGAATACAAAAGAATTTACACAATACTTTTTGTATGTTTTAGCCTTGAATTACGGTCCTTGAACTAATCGCCACAATGTTTCTTTTGTCTTCGTCTCTCCTGATTTCACCAACTGTGTCCCATGAAAACAAATCATAATTACATCAATATATGTTTTTATCTCAAAAGGTTACGCAAAAAAGGCATTAAAATATTAGTATGTATAGAATCACCTGGTCCGATAACCAAGGAATAAAAGAAGTTTGTTTCTTCACTTCTGTCATTTCAATCCCCTTCCCTTTCGCACGAGACACGGATTTTAATGATGCTTCATACTCACTACAATATGTCATTTGATATAAGTGATTATTAATCAAGATATTCATTAAATTTTAATTGATAATATAAGAAAGAACTCTAACCTATAGTAATCCTGAAGTCCATCGACATTAAGTCCAAATAACATCCATCGACGTATTTGTTGGAATTGTATTGATCCTAATGTTATAGTCCTATCACCAAGTAAAGGCCCTTCATCAGAGAACTCTCCACCCTCCTCTAAAAAGGCTTTATGTGAGCGTTTATGATTTCCATCTAATGAATTTGGCATGTATTCCATGCAATATCTAACAGATTCGGCTACGACATAGGACTCTGTAATGGAACCCTCAACATATCGCCTATTACTGGGTATACCTTTGGAATCTTTCATCGTCCTGTTTGTATAAATCAATAAAAATTAATAACAACCAATGTTAACCTGAACTGTGCATATTTTATTTTATTAAAAGACAAAAAATAAACTTTCGAACGGATACATCCATTGACTGTTTGTTGGTCCACAAACCAAGCCTTCATCTGCTAGAAGCACAGTGAGGTGAATGATAATATCAAAAAACATTAGTGGAAAATATTTCTCCAACACGCAGAATACTTCAACAACCATGCGTTTGGCTCTTTGGATATCTTGTTGAATGAGGATCTTGGAGCACAACATGTTAAAAAAAAACTTAATTGTTGGAATGCTCTTCTCAAATCTCGATGTTTTGAGAAGGCATGTTGGAGCAACACTGGTAACAAGCATTCCATTATGACATGATAGTCGTGGGACTTCAATGAGTGCAGAGATGAGGGGCTAAGACTTACAATATTGCTCAAGTTAGATGAAAAACTGGTAGGGAGCTTTAAGTCTCTTAAAATTTGGCAGAATTGTCTCTTTTCCTCTTTATCCAAGATGAATGGTGCCATTGGTTTTATCTTTTTCCCCGTGCGCTCATCAACTTTAAGCCATTGCCCGCTGCGCATACCTAGGTCCTTCATATCTAATCGGCCATTTTCAGTATCATTTATTTTATTAGCACCAAGAATTGTGTTTATTAAATGCTCTGCAACGTACTTCTCAGTGTGCATCACATCAAGGACATGTCGAACTTTATGATGTCGCCAGTATTCCAAGTAAAAAAAATGATTTTTTTATACCATGATTCTTTAACTTCAACATTGTTGCTTTTATCCACATCAGTGTCACTTCCATTCGCATTATCAGACTTACGCTTCTTAGAAGGAACTTTTGAGGCTTTGCCACGTACATACTTGATTTTGCTCAACTTTTCCATAAGTGCATCTCTATTAATTCGAACCGAGGGAAATCTAAGTTCTTGTGATTTAAGTAACAAACCTTTACCACTCCTAAATGGGTGATCTCTATCAAGAAACATACGATAGTTTGTGTAAACTATTTTCTTGTTGTTAACCAACCGAAGTGATGGTGTTTCATCACCACAAATAGGACATGCTTTGTAGCCATGTGTTATACATCCAGATAAGTTTCCATATGCAGGGAAATCATGAATCCCCCACATCAACATAACACTCAATGTAAATTGTTCCATTTTGTGCATGTCAAAAGCTGGAACTCCCTCCCATAATTGCTTCAACTCATTTACCAACGGCTGAAGAAAAACATCAATGTCTTGAACCGGTGCCTTGGGCCCAGGAATCAATAAAGACAATATTTGAAACTCACGCTTAAAGCGCAAAGATGGGCCCACATTATAAGGCGCAACCATAATTGGCCAAACACTATAACTACTAGATTGTATACCATGGGGATTGAACCCATCTGTAGATATGGCAAGCCAAACATTGCGCCCTTCTTTAGCAAAATCAGACCATCTATTTTTTAGCACTCTCCATTGAGCTGAATCACAAGGATGTCGTTAATTATCCCATGAAGTTGCTGCTCGATGGTGCCATGTCATTTCATGCACTATCCAAGGTATAGTGTATAATCTCCTTAGCCTTAGAATCAAAGGGAAGTATCTCAATACTTTCATCGATTCTTTGCATACTCTTTTTCCTTTCCTTGTGGTCACTAAATATCTTGGAGTCCCACATTGAGGACATTCTTCTAGGTCTTCATTATCTTTCCAGTACAAAATACAGTTATTCTCACATGTATGAATGTAGTTTGATTTCATCCCTAAGTCTCTCATCATTCTCTTCATTTGCGGATACTTTTCTGGTAAAGTGTTTTCTTTCGAAATCCACCTTTTTACAATCGATAAAAGAGCCGTAACGCTATTTCCTTACCAACCAAACTGCTTCTTCAAATTATGCAATTCCACAATTGCAGAGAGAGTAGTCTCAGGACCATCACATGAAAGGTACAATTTCTTAGTCGTTAATCTATTGTACTCTTGATACTTCTCATTATTAACATGTGATTTTTTTGCCTGGTCAGGTTCTCCACAATGTTATTCGTGCACTCCGTAGCACGCATCAACTAAGTCTCGAAGCCTTTCATTCTCAATGCTCTCATCATTTTCAACATGTTCTTCACAATCAATAGGTTCTATAACGGGATTGAGAGAGTTTGAGGATCTTATTTCACCGCGTAAAATCCATATAGTATATGTCGAATCTATACCATGCCGAATCAAATGACTCCTAATATCTGACAAACTGAATCGCTTCTTATTTTGAAATTTAACACACGGATATGGAAATGTAGAGAGATGATGTCTATTGTTTGCAATTTCAAAATCAAGGAAAGATGTTACTCCATTTATGTATACCTCACTTATTCTGTTCCTCTCAGTCATCCATCCTTTGTTTAATGCTTGGGACATTCTGCACTACCAAAAAAATATCATTATTTTATATAAAAGGATAGTGTGCACCTTTGGACTTACATGATACACTTTATCGAAATGATATAGTAGCGTTGGTAACTCAAAATAAGTAAAGGTATAGTAACGGTATAGTAATGTTAGTAATCCTAAAATAAGTCTCTACGCAAGTCTTCCCTCTACATGAACACAAAATAACTCAAAAGCATTAGTGCATAAACAATTTTGTTTAGAAAAATGCAATGGACATTTAATGGGAAAACAAATAATTTGCAATAAACAATCATAAACCGTTTCACAAAAAACTTTCAAAATCAAGACTAGCCAAGATTCGTGTTCTTAAAATAGGTTTATCATTCAAAACGGAGGGATATGATATTATCTAAGTAATTTTTTGTGTCCTCCCAAAAACCAGAGGGAACCAATTTACAGAATAATGGCATATATTAACCATTACTTAAAAAATAAAGAACACTAAAATATTTGTAGCAGATATAACAAATGCAGGTACATCAAACGGAATAATGACCTCTCATCTTGTATATATAGTAAAAAAATGAAGAATGCAGATTTAGTACGGGACCCAAGAGTGCAAACAAATAATTCGTAACCGAAAAACACGAGGGGAAAATAAAAGAACTATATATGTTTAAGCTTCAACCAGTCTTTATAAGACATGCTTACACATTATTTTCTACTCGTATGCCTGACGCCCTCACCATCCCACATCGCACACAATCAACACTGACTATGGCCATTCCACTTTTAATTCACTCACCAACTACAACATTCAATGACTAATGTAATGAAATTACACTAACATGTTAAATAAAATATTTTATTTAACATTTAAGTGGGTCTATCTATATTTTGTCCACTCCTAGACTACTCATAAAATAATTGTAATGTTGAATAAAACAAATGTGTGTTTATTTGAAAAACCAAAAAATTTTACTTAGATTGTTTCTTATTAAATATCACTGCTCATAAAATAAATCAACATATACATACACATGTCTGGTCGATTTTAGGCTTGGCGAGGAACTTTATCTGTATATTTCTTCTGAGATTGGAGTCCACTGCTGAGCTTAAGGCTGCTAAGGCGTTAATGTGACTGTTCTAACCATGGGGGAATTGTTAAATATCAATTTTCTCGAACCCTATCAGAAGTTCCCTTACTACAGTGAGGTAGGCAACCATTCAATCACCTTTTGCATTAAAATATCCACTTACCTGCTTGGAGACCAGTTTTAAATGGCCGAATATGTTGAGGCACCTTGCCCCCAGTGTTTAGGCCTTGAGCAAGTCAATAATTAGTGCCTCGTACTCAGCTTCGTTGTTGAAGGCCTCAAATCCCAATCTGATTCCCTGTTCGATGAGAGTGTCTTCTGGTGTGACAAAGATAATTCCTACTCCTGCCCCCTTAGAATTGGAGGCTCCATCAACGTATAGGGCCTAATCCTTAAACTGTGCATCCTCGTTTATTGATTACTCCGTTTCCTATTGGTCGATAGGTTGATTGCCCATAAATTCAGTGATAAAGTCAGCCAGGATTTGTCCCTTAATTATTATTCTTATTTGAAAGTGGATATCGAATCTGTCGAGCTCCACCGATAACTTTGAGATTCATCCAAAGAGGTCGACTTTTCAAAGAACAACTTTGAGGGAATACGAAGTGATCACTGTTATTGAGTGAGCGTCGAAGTAGTGTTTCAACTTCCCTGAGGCAACCATCAATGCATAAGCAAGCTTTTATCAGAGGTAAGTACTGTTGTCCAGCATCTATAAGTGTTTTATTAGTATAGTAAATGGGGTACTGTCCTCCTTCTTTCTCGCATACCAAAGCTGAGCTCAGAGTGTGGTTTAATACTGTGAGATATAGATATAGTGGGTCTCCATCATTAAGAATTACCAATAAAGGTGGTTTTCTAAGGTAGTATTTGATCTTCTCCAAAGCTTTTGAACAATCACCGTTCTATTTGAGGCCTTTATCTTTCTTAAAGAGCTGGAAGAATGGTCGAAAGTATTCCAAAAACTTGGAGATGAAGTGATAAAGTGCTGCGAGCATACCAGTGAGCTTTTAAACATCTCACAATGTCTATGGAGGTTGGACTTTGGTGATCGCGTTGATCTGATCTAGATTGGCCTCAATTCCTATTTTACTGACCAAATAGCCCATAAACCTTCCTGACTGGACACTAAATGAACACTAACTCGCATTAAGTTTTATCCAGTATCTCCTGAGGATCTCAAAGGTTCTGGATAGGTTCGTGAGGTAATCGTCTTTGTTCTTTCTCTTGACTAACATGTCTTCGATGTAAACCTCCATCGTGTCTCCCATCTATTGCTTGAGCATCTTCGTGACTAACCTCTGATAAGTTTCCCCTGCATCCTTTAGGCCAAACGACATGACCTTATAACAATATAACCCAATAGGGTTATGAAGAATGTTTTATCCCGGTCGGGGCCGAATAATGTAATTTACTGGTACCCTGAGTAGGCATCTAGAAAACTCATCCTTTTATGTGTTACCGTATTGTCAACCAACTGATCGATCTTAGGCAGTGGGAAGTTATTTTTGGGATATGCTCTATTGAAATTTGTGAAGTCAATACATTCCCTCTAATTGTCGTTACTCTTTCATACCACCACTGGGTTGGATAAACACTTGGGGAATTAAATATCCCTGATGGATTCTGTATCTAGAAGCTTCCTTATTTCACTTTCAACTATTTTAGTCTTCTCGAGGGCCATTCGGTGAGCTTTCTGAACGATCGGATTGAAGATTGGGTCAACGTATAGAGGATGGATCCTAAGTAAAAACATATAAATTGCTTCTCAAGAAGGCAATCAATTCTTTCTTTTCATTATTAGTAAGTGTGGTTTCGATCGTAAACTTCCTCTCTAGCAAGTTTCTATCGACTATAACTTCTTTCAGGCTTTCAATGACCCTGTTAGCGAGGTGGACCTTGGTTTTCTCCACCCCCGGTCGGTCGTAATATAGTTGCTATTTAAAGGGTATAACCCCCTCATAAGCTTCCTTTGGAGCATCTTTTGGTTCCTTATTATTTTCCATTCTAGTACGGATTGCCGCAATGAAGCATTTTCTTATAAGGGCTTAGTCGCCCTGAATTTCGACCACGCCCTGGTTGGTGATACACTTTATCTTCTAGTGGTAGGTGGATGGTACTGCCATCATGGCGTGCAACTATCCTCTGCTTAGAATGGCGTGATATGGCGAATCTATGTCCACCACCAAGAATTCAATGAGATTTGAGATATTTCCTGACCTGACTGATAGGACTATTTTTCCAAGTGACATTTTAATCTTTTCAGCGAAGCTGACTAACAGAACTATGGCCTCCTCGAGGTCGGTTAGGTTGAGCTTCAGCTTGTGGAACAATTCTAGGTATATCACCTCTAATGAGCTTCCCTGATCCACTAACAGCTTGTTGACATCCCAACTAGCAATTCTAAGGATTATCACGAGTGCATCATGATGTGGGGTTCTCACTCCGATCAAGTCTTCTTCAATGAAGATGCTGTGCTTGGTATATTCGTCCTCTTCTAGTCATCGACATTTGCCAACTTAGCTCTTTACAAGATCAATTTGGAACGCCTCTATGACAGCAGTGACCTTCTTCAGCTCCATCCTAATAGCGTTCCTTCGGATCTGTTTTAGGTCAGATGCTCCATGGATCACTGAAAACTCGTGTCCCATGTCGTCATTAAGGACATTGTCTGGATTTTAGTCTCCATAAGCTGCAATCTTGTCTACTTTTTTTCTATGTATTCACTAAGATGCCTAACTTGGACTAACTCTCCCAAGTGTGACTTTAGAGCCTTGCAATTCTCAGTTCTATGGATGCCTTTTTTATTGAATGTGCATCTCAATGTGTTATTCCTTTTCGTTAGGTTACCACCTATCTTCCTGATCCACTTAATGAACGGTTGTGTGACACCCCGCCTAATTAATTACCGGGTGATTAGTCCTTAATTAATTAATTTCAGAATATCAAAATGGTTCAGATAATACATCACTGTCGAAAACTCAAATTTTAATTTAATAAAAAACTAACCACCTAATATTTAAAAAAATTGGTGTTAAAATTTTATCTTGATATTAACCATCATCATTAAAGGGAAATACCAATCATCACCATACATCACAATAGAATAAGGAAATAACTAACTAAATTTAAGTAAAGAACTGGGGTAAACACTTCCAGTCAAAATCCCATACAATAATCTAATAACATGAAATCAAAGTCTAATAATATAATAAAACAACTCTAAATCTCTAAATGTAAAATAGGAGGGACGACATGTCCAGCTGAAGTAAATAACTGATAGATGAGGAGAAATAGACTCAGAAGCATATACAACCAATATCATGTAACTTCAACAGCAGATATAACTCGGCAAATGAATGGAAATTCCTAAGCCTGGTGTCCCTGGGGCAGAGCACTTAAAATAAAAGAACAAGAAAAGAGATTTGCAGAAAAATGGGTCAGATCCCGAGTGGAAAACAGTTTAAATATATCAAGTGCTTAAATTGGTTAATTATCACAAATATTATTCATGTTAACATAGCGTACTCACTTGAGATGCTCACCTCTCATCTAATGTGCACGCCTAGCGGGTCTAACTACCCATACTAGTCATTATACTCTGCCTGATTATGCGTGAGATAACCACTATGTCGTATAAAATATTTAAATAACCCGAAGACAATATATCTCCATTATTTAGGAATAGGTTTGAATATGCTTTAACTCGTTCTCATAACATTTTTAACTCTCAACTCGTGACCCAATAAGTATATACTTTAATAAAGTGGCCAACATGAAACACAGAATAGGAACTCGATATACATATATAAATCTCACTATGTATACTTACAAATATATATATATATATATATATATATATATATATCAGTACTGCACCCTTGGTTAAGAAACCCCTAGTGCTAAGCATACTCGGTTATCTAGTCCCATTACAACGCTCACGCATAAAGGACAACATGTTCAATCTCTCAAGAACTAATAAAACATATACACCTATTGGAGGCGAACATAGTCTCAAGCCGATGGGCTACTCACCCATATGAACGTCATCATTATCGTTCTCACAAATAGCCCGTACCTAGATTCTATGCTCTAGTCGTACGACTCAAAATACCCTAAAGTCACACAAGATATGGTCGTCAACAACGCGTTAACCTCCGTTCGATAGTCAGTAGCTAGGTATGTCGTACACATAATATTCCAAGTAATAAGCATGCACACAACTAGTACGACATAATAGGCGTTCGCGCAACCCAATTCCCATAGTACGTAGGTAATATTAACATCACTACTTTCCACGATATCCATTTATATATAACCTCTTTAGGACTGATATTCTCTCACAGGTTTCCATACAAGTTCAATACCTCAAGGATCATTACACCCTTAATTCCCTAAAACTTTGGAATTTAAGTCACCTGTTACTCGAGTAGGTTAATACACTCGCTTGGATAAACCTAGGATGGGTTTTAACTAAATCGGACCCAAAAATCAAGTTCTGAAATCTCGTTCGAAGTTCCAGGATTCTCGTTTGAACGAGGTCGTTTGAACGAGTTCGTTCGAAGGAAGTTTCCACTTCGAATGAACTTCAACATGTCGTTAGAAATTCGTTGGATTTCTCGTTAGAAGGCTCGTTCGAACGACCTGGGATAGTCTTCAAACTGAAAATTCGAACAGACCCAGTACTTCCCAAATTTAATTTTTTTCAACTTTCAATCTCCAATACCAACCTAAAACTCAACCCCACTTTAATTACATGCTTCTAAACTATTTTTAATCACCATAGGACCTTATTAACGCGAATTAGAGTACAAAACCTTATATGTTTTCAAAGGGAATTCATCAATTTCTTAAATCTCTAAAATTCACATAAAAAGAACCCATAAGATTTTTATTATTCTAACCCTTAATTTAACTCATTTTGAACATAAAATCTTCAGATTTATAAAAATACCAAGGGAAATTCCTCTACATGCATACCTATATCCAATTTCTAAGATTCTCCATAAATTAGTTTAATTAAACCTAGTATTCTTAGCAAGAAGTTTATGTCATCAAACCTAAATCAACAGGAACAATATAATGCTAAAAGAGGAGCAAGATAAACACTTGCCTTGGAATGGAATTCTGATTCTTGGGTTGAATTTGGTATGTGGTTTATCCTCTTGTCGCGATCTACACTTTGGTGTAATTCTTGGTGAGAAATCTTGAGTTCTTGACTTAGTTCTCCTATGGGGTCTTCTTCCTCCTTGGTTCTCTCTCTCTCTCTCGTAGGTTGAAACTGACAGTAACCTATAACCTATATAGCTTTTAATTAAAACTTATTTTTCATCCCTTTAATTACTCAAGAATCCCAAAAGACAAAAATACCCCTCCGGGGTGTCATTTTGGGCTAAAATGCCCCGGACTTTAAATATAACACCCGAGTAGTGTTTTATGACTGTATTGACCCTTTCGAACCCACTGAAGCACTAAAAATAGTCATTCGAGTTATATAAAAATAATTTATCTTTTTAACCCCCAGATGTATAAAAGTGACGTGACTCATACGCGCGTCCCAAATAATTATATCTTAACTACCGTGTATCTCGTCCCCGACCATAATATTATTTTCGAAACCATCTATTATGTTACTCACTACGTAATGTTCAACATACAACATGATTTCAACATAGTTATTTTCGATAACTACTAACTCTCGTCACGCTAGTAATTATTACCATTAAGTCCGATTAATTTTAAATTAAATGTTCTCCCTTTAAATTAATTAATCCCAATTTCCATAATTTCATAATAAAATAGCTATGCGTAAAAATACGGGGTATCACATACTTCCCACTAATAACCGAATTTCGTCCTGAAATTCGGAAATGGAAATATACCTGGCAAGAATAACTCAGGATAACGTTCACGCATATCATCCTTGCGCTTAGAGGTAAATTCCTCAACATTACGGTGCCGCCACTGAACATGGACTGGTGGTACTATCTTCGAGATCAACTTCCTCTCGCTACGGTATAGGATAGCAACTGGGCCCTCATCGTAGGATCTATCGGGTTTTAAGTCATTTTCCTCCAACGCAATATGAGTATGGGCCAAATCATCTCGAAGATATCTCCTCAGCGAAGAGATATGGAACACGTCATGGACCCTACGTAAGTGCTCCAGTAACCCAAGTCTACAAGTAACTGGTCCAATCCTCTCGATAATGGGGAATGGACCTACATACCTAGGCGTCAACTTCCCCTTCTTCCCAAAATGCATAACTCCCTTCATAGGAGACACTCGAAGTAACACCTGGTCCCCAATATTGAACTCTTAAAAATACCACTTTGCGTCGACGTAGCTCTTCTGTCGATCCTAAGCAACCCGAATACGGCTCCATAGCAACTCTATCCTCCCCGAAGTATCTTGAATCACCTACGGGCCAAGTAATTTGTTGTCCATCACCTCTAACCAACATGTTGGGGAGCGATAAGGTTTACCGTATAGTGCCTCGAATGGAGCCATACCGATAGTAAACTGGTAGGAGTTGTTATAGGCAAACTCCACCAACGAAAGGTACTGCTCCCAACCTCCGCCAAAATCAATGATGCACAAACGTAACATGTACTCTAACATCTGCTTTTTTGCTCAGTCTATCTAACTAAGGACGCATCAGTGTAGACTAGATACTCCATTCCCGGCCTGAGCAACACTAACATTGGTGCTGATGTTGGCTTATCTTTCAACTCATCAAAGGCCAATTGACAGGCGTCACTCCAGATAAATAACACCCCTTTGCAAGTTAGGTTTGTCAACGGACCCGCTATCTTCGAAAACTCTCGAATGAACCTCCTATAGTATCCGGCTAGGCCTAAGAAACTACGTATATCGATCGGTGCCATGGGCTATCCCCACTCCCTCACTGCTGACACCTTCCCCGGATCTATGAATATCCTTCTGTCAGAGATGATATGCCCAAAAAACTAGACCTCCTTCAGCCCAAACCCACATTTCTTGTATTTTACATACAACTTATGCTGGCGCAGTGTCTGTAAAACCTGCCTTAAGTGCTCGACATGCTCCTCCTCGGTCTGTTAGTAAACCAGAATATCATCTATGAAGACGATGACTAATAAGTCTAGGAACTCTCTAAACACCCAATTCATAAAGTCCATAAACACGGCTGGGGCCTTGGTTAGCCCGAAAGGCATAACTCTGAACTCATAGGAGCCATATCTCGTCAAGAAGGAAGTCTTTGACACATCCTGCTCCCTGATACGCAACTGATGGTATCCCGATCTCAAGTCAATCTTTGAGAATAAGTCATCTCCTCTTAACTGGTCGAATAAGTCATCGATTCGAGGCAACGGATATTTATTCTGTATCGTGACTTTATTCAACTCTAAATAATCGATACATAACCTCAACGATCCATCCCACTTCTTAACGAACAGTACGGGAGTACCCCACGACGACGTACTCCTACGGATAAACCCCTACCCCAATAACTGCTCAATCTGGTCACGTAACTCCCTTATCTCTGTTGGAGCCATACGGTAAGGTGCGTGGGCTATCTGTCGAGTTCTCGATGCTAAAATAATGATGAAGCCTATCTATCTACACGGTGGTAACCTTGAAATATCCTGAAACACATCGGCGAACTCTCGAACAATAGGAATCGAGTCAAGTGGTACCACCACCTCCCTAGAGGTCTCCGCCTCTATATAGTATATATGTGTGGACGATCCTCCCTCAAAGTGAGGCATGTTAAACGGATCAGGCCAATTCAAATCTGAATCCGTTTATATTAAACACATTCGGATCCGATCTGATTATCCGATGGATTATCTGTTAGGGTTTCGAATCCAAATCCGTTAATCCGATCCGTCCCGATTATAATATTATAAATAACTATTATACATTTCAAAATACAATATATATTATAAATAACTATTATAATATAAATTACTAGTATAAATAAATATAATATATATTAATATAGAACTATTATAAATAACTATTAAAATATATATTTAAAATATTAATAAATTTCTCAATACAATATATATATATATATATATATATATATATATATATATATATATATATATATATATATATATATATATATATATATATATTAATCGGATCTAATTATTAACGGATCGGTTCATATGAATCCAAAACCTCTCCATTTAATAAACGGGTAACCGGGTAATCGGATAATCGGGTAATCAGATTTCAGGCGTGATCCAAATCCGTATAAACGGATCGGATTCGGATTTGGATAAAATTTGATCTGTTGACAGGCTTAAGGTGGACAAAGAAAGATTGCCTATCAAATGCCGGCGGATCCTTCATGTCAACCCATCCATAAAACGTTGAATCTTCTTCTCCTCAGTCGGGATTTCATCTGGCACAATGTTTTGAAGGTTGATAAATTGTGCCTCATATTCCGCCACAATCTTTCCCTCCTACTTCAAGTTCATTAACTTTTGTCTCATCTTTGTCTGGATGGCCGAGGGGAAATATTTGCGGTCGAACCGCACTCAAAAGTCTCAAATCGTGAGTGTGTCTCTCTCCTCAGTGGTGGTGATAGATTCCTAGCACTGCAGTGTTGCTCCCACTAACTTGAATGTGGCCGATATCTGACTCTGCACCTCTATGCACTCATGCATCCTCAAATGCCTCTGGATATCCTTCTTCCATTGACTTGCTACCACCACATCGGAGCTCCCTATAAACTTCGGAGGATGCGCCTTCTCGAAGGCATCCCTAACACGTTCCCAAGCAGATAGGAAGGCCTGGGCCTGAACTGGAGCCACCACCGGTGCCTGAGGTGGTGCCTGATGCACAACTGACATTGCCGCATTTATCGCCTGAGCTAGAATGACGGCAACTTCAATGGCATTCATCACACCCTGAGCTGGTGCAGGCTGAGGCTCGGGCTGGGTATCCCTGGGAACTCTCTGTGCACATCGAGGAGGCATCTGAAAGGAGATAAAAGTTTTATAAGGCTATAGTTATTATCTCAAAGTAGATGAAGAATGTAAAGTGCATACAGAGTACAACAATCCTAAATATAGGGCTCTATATCAAAGGACGCTACGCGGAAACATAATAAGCCGTACAGATCCTAAGGACACTGGAACCTGATGCTTTGATACCACCTGTGACACCCCCGCCTAATTAATTATCGGGTGATCAGTCCTTAATTAATTAATTTCAGAATATCAAGTTGGTTCAGATAATGCATCACTATCGAAAACTCAAATTTTAATTTAATAAAAAACTAACCACCTAATATTTAAAAAAGTTGGTGTCAAAATTTTATCTCGATATTAACCATCATCATTAAAGGAAAATATCTAATCATCACCATACATCGCAATAGCATAAGGAAATAACTAACTGAATTTAAATAAAGAACTGGGGTAAACACTTCCAGTCAAAATCCCATACAATAATCCAATAACATGAAATGAAAGTCTAATAATAGAATAAAACAACTCTGAATCTTTGAATGTAAAATAGGAGGAACGGCGTGTCCAACTGAAGTAAATAACTGATAGATGAGGAGAAATAGACTCAGAAGCATCTACAAGCAATATCCTGTAACATCCACAGCATCTACAACTCGACAAATGAATGGAAATTCCTAATCATGGTGTCTCTGTGGCTAAGCACCTAAAATAAAATAACATGAAAAGAGATTTGCAAAAAAACGGGTCAGAGCCCGAGTAGAAAATAGTTTAAATATAACAAGTGCTTAAATTGGTTAAGTAGTACAAATATTATTCATGTTAACTTAGCGTACTCACTTGAGATTCTCACATCTCATCTAATGTGCACGCCTAGAGAGTCTAACTACCCATACTAGTCATTATACTCTGCCTGACTATGTGTGGTATAACCACTATGCCGAAAAAATATCTAAATAACCCGAAGACAATATATCGCGATTATTTAGGAATAGGTTTAAAGATGCTTTAACTCATTCTCATAACATTTTTAATTCTCAACTGGTGACCCAATAAGTATATACTTTAATAAAGTGGCTAACATGAAACGCATAATAGGAACTCAATATACATATATAAATCTCACTATGTATACTTATATATATATATATATATATATATATATATATATATATATATATATATCAATACTGCACCCATGGTTAAGAAACCTGGTGCTAGGCATACTTGGCTATCTAGTCCCATTGCAACGCTCACGCATAAAGGACAACAAGTTCAATCTCTCAAGAACCAATCAAACATATACACCTATTGGAGGTGAACATAGTCTCAAGCCGATGGGCTACGCACCCATACGAACGTCATCACTATCGTTCTCACTGATAGCCCGTAATTAGATTCCATGCTCTAGTGGTACGACTCAAAATCCCCCGAAAGCACACAAGATATGGTCGTTCACAACGGGCTAACCTCCGTACGATAGCCAGTAGCTAGGTATGTCATACGCATAAAATTCCAAGTAACAAGCATGCACACAACTTATATGATTTAATAGGCGTTCACGCAACCCAGTTCCCATAGTACATAAGTAATATTAACGTCACTACTTTCCACGATATCCATTTATATATAACCTCTTTAGGACTTACATTCTCTCCTAGGTTTCCATACAAGTTCAATACCTCGAGGATCATCACACCCTTAATTCCCTAAAACTTTGGAATTTAAGTCAACCGTTACTTACGTAGGCTAATACACTCGCTTGGAGAAACCTAGGATGGGTTTTAACTAAATCGGACCCAAAAATCAGATCTGAAATCTCGTTTGAAGTTCCAGGATTCTCGTTCGAACGAGTTCATTCGAACGAAGTTTCCACTTCAAACGAACTTCAACATGTTGTTATAAGGTCGTTGGATTTCTCGTTAAAAGGCTCGTTCGAACGACCTGCGCTGGTCTTCGAACGAAAAATCCGAACAGACCTAGTTCTTCCCAAATTTGATTTTTTTCCAACTTTCAATCTCCAAGTAGAGGAGTTTTTCCGTCGGAGAATCTGCCTTTTTTGTCGGAGAATCTGCCTTCGCAGAATTCTCCTTCATAAGCTTTTTCCTTTTTTCCTTTTTCCAGCTCAAAATTGTCTAAATTCGTTATTTTTTTTTTAAAAAAAAGCCTATTTTTAACGGGATTTTGGACATTACTAAATAGATTATGAAGAAAGGCTTCCTCTTCCCCTATTCCTGACCCCCAAAATTCGACTCAAGAGCTGGGTGGCGGGAGAAAGCATTAAAAGGAAAAAGATACCAACCCAAAACTCAACCCCACTCTAATTACAAGCTTCTAAATTATTTCTAATCACCATAGGACCTTATTAACGCGAATTGGAGTACAAATCCTAATATGTATTCAAAGGGAATTCATCAATTTCTTAAATCTCTAAAATTCTCGTAAAAAGAACTCAACGGATTTTTATTATTCTAACCCTTAATTTAACTCATTTTTTAACATAAAACCTTCAGATTTATCAAAATACCAATGGAAATTCCTCTACATGCATACCCTTCTCCAATTTATAAGATTCTCCACAAATTAGTCTAATTAAACCTAGTCTTCTTAGGAACAAGTTTATGTCATCTAATCTAAATCAACAGGAACAATATAATGCTAAAAGAGGAGAAAGATAAACACTTTCATTGGAATGGACTTCTGGTTCTTGGGTTGAATTTGGTATGTGGTTGATCCTCTCGTCGTGATCTACACTTTGGTGTAACTCTTGGTGAGAAATCTTGAGTTCTTGGTATAGTTCTCCTATGCGGTCTTCTTCCTCCTTGGTTTTCTCTCTCTCTCTCTGACAGTAACCTCTAACTCACATAGCTTTTAAGTAAAACCGAATTTTCGTCCTTTTAATTACTCAAAAATCCTAAAAGACTAAAATACCCCTCCGGGGTGTCATTTTGGGCTAAAATGCCCCGAACTCCAAATATAGCACCTGAGTAATATTTTCTGACTATATCGACCCTTTTGAACCCACTGGCGAACTCAAAATAGTCATTCGAGTTATATAAAAATAATTTACCCTTTTTAACCCTAGATGTATAATAGTGACGTGACTCATACGCGCGTCCCAAATATTTATATCTTAACTGCCGTGTATCTCATCCCCGACCATATTATTATTTCCAAAACCCTCTATTAAGTTACTCACTACGGTTTCTTCTTCATCATTAGGAGTGAATCCATTCACTTGGGGCGAGAGCTATTGGTTATGAAGCGAGTAGTAAAGGCCTCTGTCAGGGCCTTGATGCTCTTGACTGATATGTGGGACAGCTTCTCAAACCACTTATGTGCTACGTTATGTTAGCTAGAAAGGAAAATTTAACACATCAAAGCATCGTTGTGGCTTCAAAGGGTCATTGAATTTCTGTATTACTGAACATGGTCAATGGAACCCGTCTTCCTATTATAAATCTTGAATTTGGGAACGACGAACTTCTTTGGGGGTTCTTCCTCCTCAATCGCCCTTGAGAAAAGGGATTTCATTTGGGTGTTGAAAGCTCTCCTAGCTAGCTCGTGGTAGACGTGGATCCTCGATGAGTTGTATGTTGGTCCATCTCTCTATGAACCAAAACTTTGATGCCCTCATCTTGACCATCGTTGCTTCTGCGACGCCTCTTTGGTTGGTCACATTCTGATCGGTCACGCTCTGACCTGCCACATTTAGATCTGCCTTGGTTTCACTTGAAGCTCCTCCCTAGGGTAAGAGTGTTTCTCACTTGAGGACTAGGAGTCCTATTATGATGCTTCCTTATGTCCCCTCTCTCTATTCTTTCAATTCGCCTTTGTAGGCATGCATTTTCTTCCACCTGGTGGCGTGTGGCCTCTTATTCTCAAAGACTAGCTTTGTAAGCATCGATGAACTTGGAGATTTATGTAGACCAAGGTGGGCCCTAGCTTTCTTCAGAAGGTTTCCTCTCTTGGCAAAACCTGGGATTTGGTGGCTGGCGAATTTCTGACCTGACCCTTGATGGGGATAGGTCATCTTGAACATTGCCGACCTAAGGAATTCTGCTATTATGGTGAGAGATGATGGGCTTTATATTTATAAATGTTTTCACATGAATAAAAATCTCTTCCCATAGCCGGTGCAAATTATGAGAATTAGAATATCACAACAAAGATCCGTGAAAATAATCACAAAAGCATAATGTAAAATCACACACACAACAACAATATACGTAGTTCGATAACTTGCCCACATCCATGGAGAGGTTACTATGTTCTTATTAGTGTATGTCAATGCTCGAGGTTACATCCCTTTGCCCCGGGTCATGGTTTGTAACTTATAGATGTGTAAAAGTAAGAAATTGAGTTGTACAAGGAACTCAATTAACATGTGGATAATTCGTGGTGTCCCTGTATATCTCCTTTGAGATTACTGGTAACCATTTTGCATATATTCGTAAGTGTTTTAGTGTATATCAAATACACGAGCTTGATTAAATAGTTGATTTGGGCCGGGCAGCTCTTCTAACAGGTTGGGTTAGTCAACTACTCTCTTGCGCCAAGATAAATAGGTCCCATAGATTATTTGATCCACAAATCATTGAATAGATTAAAGACAGATGTATTTAAACTTAAAGTTCATCCCTAAGCTTTTCTCAATAAGAAGTTGGTAAACACACTTATTGAACAGGTGCTAGCGGGTATAAAATGAATGGATAATGGATTAACAACAACTGATATTTTAAAGGTGGCTGAGCGCATATATTTTGAATATGGAATAATTGTTGTTGAGAAGAATGTAAGATAACATCATACATATTAATGGTGATAAGGTTACCTATTCCGTTAAAGAGGAACTCTCCAACGGTTACCTACTCCTTATTGGTAACCGTCCTCCTAAATTACCTTATTGGGAATATCATTAATGACACCCGACCTTTTATGTGAATATCCAACTATGCTTATGCTTGTTCTCAATTTGCCTTTTGTTTTCTCCAGCAATATGAAAACGTTATAGCGTTGGTACATTTGAATAAGAATTTTGCATTTTGACAAATAAGTAAATTTGGTTATTTATTGATTTTCATATATTTTGTATTTAGGATAAACCTGATACATCAAAGTTGAAGGGAAAGATGTGTCTTCACTACCATGATTTGGGTATTATTTTTGGCGATGATAGTGCCACAGGTGATCAGGCTGGATAAGAAAATGATTTCACCATAATGAATGCAAATTATGCTGGTGAAAATATTAAGGTGGGCTTAAATGATGAAAATGAAGCATGTGGGTACCTCGATTTGTCACTTGGGCCCAGACAAGTAGCCCAATTAAACACGGCCCAAAGTCTAGAGGCCCCGCGCCTTAACTAATTCAGTGTTGACCCGGTAAGTTCCTAAAATCTCTCTTTAGAGATACTTTAGGGATTATGGGCTAACGTGGAGGAGTCCCACTCATCCACTCTCTAAAATAACATGCATATATCAAACCCCTAGCCCGAGGCAAAGGGCATGCAATTTGTAAACACTCCCCCGGAGTAAAGAGCAATAAAATACTGAGAGCACCACCGTGGACGTAGGCCTTCTTGCCGAACCATGTATATATTGTGTTGTGTGTTGTGATTGCCATTCTTTTAAGTTCTTTATCTATTCTGGTGATTACCTTTGCTTGTTATTTTGTGTTGAGTTTAATTATCACCACAATTGGCGCCGTCTATGGGAAGCGTCTATTTTCCTTTAAAAAAGCCTTCACTAAAAAGAATTTATAACGTATGGTCACAGCAGCAATGCCCCTCAAGCAGGGGATATTCAAGAACCCTAGGGCTCGCCCAGAACAATAAGCTTCGGAGGAAAGCCAAGGGCCGACCAGGTCCACACAGGTCTCCAGGCTAATCGATTCCTATGAGGCCAAGCTCGAAGAACAAGAGGAGGCCACTCGTAAGCAAGAAGCCGAGAATGCTTGTCTCAAAATAAGATTGGAGAAAATGGAGAAGGAACTCCATCGTAGCACCAGGCAACATCAATATTGCACTCCTAGCCCTTAGGCGAGCAAGTGTCGCAGTCGAATAAGGAGCCCTAGATGTGGATCTCAAAGATTTGAGGAACACAGGTCAGATAACGACTTGCTCTAGCAAACATAACCAGCTCGCCGTTATAGGAGCCCAGCTCGAGAAAATAATGACATACAAAATTTGGTCCGAAGAGAAATGGACCAACACCCAGCACATCGGGGTGCTAGATCGACCAGCGAGCTAATCAGGCGAGTTCTCAGGACCTTGATGAAATCCCCTTTCTTAAAGGAGATAAAAGAGAAAGAAGAAGAAGAAGAAGAAGAAGAAAAAGCCCCCAATAAGTTTGCGATTCCCAGATTCAAGATCTACGACGAAAATACTGATCCCATTGACCATATTAGGCAGTACAGGCAGGCCATGACCCTCTAGAATCATAAAGACACATTAATGTGCCGGATCTTCCCCTCGAGAATGCAAGATGTGGCCTAAAAATGATTCGAGAGACTCCCTCACAGATCCATCAGGAGCTTTGAGTCCCTAGCAGAGCTCTTCACAGCCCATTTCATTACTAGCAGCTCCCATCTAAAGAGGATGGATGCCTTGTTGACAATGAAGAAGATGCCTCAGGAGAGCCTCATGGATTATGCGAAAAGATATTGAGAGTTGTTCAATGAAGTCGAGGAATGCTCAGAGCGGGTCATTGTGGCATCCTTTAAGATTGGCCTACCCAGCTCCTGCCTCTTGCACCAATCCCTCACTAAGAAGGAGGTCATAACCATCGACGACCTAATGGCTCGTATCAAAAAATAAGCCAAAGTTGAGGATGTGACCCGCCTTAGTGTAGGGGAGAATGGTCGTGCCAAGTTCGCCGGCAAGAGTAGTGACAAAGATGAAAACCAAAAGAAAGGAAACAAAAATGGGGGTAAAAGTGGCTCCAAGAGCGGGAACAAGAGTGATGCTTCAAAAGACTTTCAGGTAGTGAACACTATCTTTAAAGAACCAATCTACAAGATCCTAACAAAGATCAAAGACGATCCATTCGTCAAGTGGCCCAGAAACATGGGAGGAGACCCCTCGAAAAGGAACAACGGACTGAGATGTGCTTTTCACAAAGAGGGTGGGCACAGGACCGAGAATTGCAAAGCTCTCAAGTCTCACCTTAAGGAGTTAGCCCAAATTGGATATTTGAATAAAATTGTGGAGAAGAAGGCAGAGAAGGTAGCTGCCAATAGAGACCCGAGGCCTGACAATGTACTCGAGGAGGATGCTAGCCACGGGTTCATAGTGATTCATGGGGCATCAGATTTAAAGAAGATTTAAGGAAACTCAGCTCGGATGGAAGTAAAAAAGCTTACGCCAGTGATGAAAGCTTTTCAAATCGATCCAGCTAAAATACAGGCAGGAAAGCATCGGTGAGCAAATGACGTCGACTACAGCAAACACATCGTGTTCACGGATGAAGACCTAGTGAGAGTGAGAACCCCACATCATGATGCCTTGATCATTACACTCAGGATAGCTAACTACGATGTTGATAAGTTGCTCGTCGACCAGGGTAGCTCATCCGAAGTAACGTATCTCGACCTATTCATAAAGTTGAAGTTAAACATCGCCGACTTGAAGAATGCCATTGTCCCTCTAGTTGGCTTCGCTGGAAAAGTGATAATCCCTTTGGGAAAGATTGTACTGCCAGTAAGGGAAGGAAGTGTCTTTAAAATGATTGAGTTTTTAGTGGTCGACATTGACTCGCCCTACCAGGCCATCCTTGGCAGAGGGTGGCTACGTGCAATGAAGGTCGCCCCCTCTACCTACCACCAGAAACTCAAATATGTGAGTGAGCGAGGAGTGATGGAGATGAGGCGATGGCAAGAAAGTGCTTTATAGTAGCCATCCACCCAATGCCAGAGAAGAAGGTCGAGAAGGCCAAGGAGAAGGTTAAAGAGAAGGAAGGTTTGATACCTTCCAAATAACAGTTAAAATATGGAAGACCTGGAGTGGAGGAGACCAGGATCCTCCCCTCTGAGCGGGTCATTGAGAACCTGGAGGAGGTCATAGCCGGTAACAGCAAGAAAGATAGGATGTTCTTGATCGGAGCCACTCTCACAGATCAAGAGAAGAAGGAATTAACAGTACTTTTACGGAATAACTTGGACGTTTTCGTATGGGAACCCTACGAGCTACCTGGGATTGATCCCAGTGTGGTTTGTCATCGGTTGCACGTCAACCCAGCGTTCAAGACGATCGCGCAAAAAGCACGAAGAACTGCACCCGGGAAGGCCAAGGTTGTGGAGAAGGAAGTGGAGAAGCTGTTGGATGCAGAATCCATACGAGAAGTTCAATTCCTTAAGTGGTTGTCCAACCCAGCAGTGGTCCCGAAAAGTAATTGAAAATAGAGATTATGTATTGACTTCATCGACCTTAATAGGGCATGCCCTAAAGACAACTTTCCTCTCCCGAAGATCGACCAGTTGGTGGACACCACAACAGCTCATGAAAGAATAAGTTTCCTAGACACATACTCCGGGTATCACCAAATACCTTTACACGAGCTAGATCAAGATAAGACAACATTTATTACCACGATCGGGTTGTATTATTACAAGGTCATGCCTTTTGGGAGCAACCTACCAGCGGTTGGTAACTAAAATGTTTAAGGACCAAATAGGAGACACCATAGAGGTCTACATCGATGATATGCTCATCAAAAGCAGATATAAAGAAGACCACCTTTTAGACTTAGCAAGCACCTTCGAAATCCTCAGGAAATACCGAATAAAGCTCAACACAAGTAAGTGTTCCTTCGGTGTCCACTCAGGAAAATTTCTCGGGTACTTGGTCAGCCAGAGAGGCATTGAAGCCAACCCAGACCAGATCGATGCCATCAATAGGGTGCAACCCCCCGTACGATAAGGGACGTGCAGAAGCTCACATAGATGCTCGCCGCCCTAAATAGATTCATCTCGAAGTCATTCAAAAGGTGCCAGCCATTCTTCCAATTGTTAAAGAAAAGAAAAAATATGGAATGGAACGAGGATTGCTCGAAGTCATTAGAGGAGCTCAAAGTTTACCTCAGCACAGCGCCCTTGCTCGTAATAGCTCAAGAGAACGATTCCCTGTACCTATACCTCATAGTTTCCAGCCACGCTGTCAGCTCTGCACTGGTATGTGAAAGAATGGGAATCCAACACCCAGTCTATTATGCGAGCAAGACTCTCTTGGACGCCGAACATCGATACCAACCACTGGAAAAGATCGCCTTTGCACTAATGGTAGCCTTAAGGAAATTGAAACATTACTTCAAAGCTCACTCTATCATGATCCTTACATCTCACCCCCTTAAAGCAGTCATGTGCAAAGCGTATATGTTCGGCAGACTATCAAAGTGGTCAGTCGAGCTCGGGCAATTTGACATCCAGTTTTAGCCAAGGAATGCAATTAAGGGACAGGTCCTCGCCGACTTCATCGCAGAATTTATAGGAGAACTTCCTTGTGACCAACTTCAACCTGTTAGTCAAAGGGAGGACCACTCGATGCAAGGTGTTTAACGACTGTTCGTTGACGGAGCCACTAACTCCAAAAGGGCATGAGTGTGTAATACCTCTTATTTTTATGCTATATTAATTTGGGGATTTATTAAATTTAACGTGATTGATTTATTTAATAAAAATCAGGAAATTAATTATGTTATAATTATTAACGTGACGAGAGTTAGTAATTATGGGAAACTTGTTGAATATTACTAATGAGCAAAGTAATATATTATATTGGTTATATTGAATGTCATGAGTGAATTAAATGACTATTTCGGAAATTTAAGACGGGACGTGCCCGTGTCACGTCGGGACTATTTTTGTTAAATAAAAAGTGAATATTTTTATAAGTTGTTCGTATGGTCGTTTTGAGTGCGGCAACGCATCCGAAAGGGTCGAGATAGTCAGAAAAGTGTACCTGGGGGTTTAGTTTGGGCCTCGGGGTGTTTTTAGGCCTAATTGGTGCCCCGGGAGGGCATTTTAGTCATTTTACATAAGTGGGTAATTAAACCCACGAATTTCAGCCAACCTATATCAGCCATTAGGTCAGCCTCTTAGGGTTAGAACATTCACAAATCAAGTGACGGCCATTGGAGAAGAGAGGAGAGAGCTCCAAGGCAATCCAAGGCCAAAAAGCCACCGGTTTGCACCGCCACCAACACCGCCAAGTAGATCACGAGTCGAGGAACGCAGCCATACCAAAATCAGTCGTGAATCTGCATACCAAAATCCCAGGCAAGTGTTTAAACTTGCAATTTTCGTTGATGCAATCTTCATGTTAGCTTAGGAATGAATTGTGATAAAAACTATGGAAGAAAACCCCATTTTTTATAGGAGAACCCATGTAGTATTGATGTATATGTTAATTCTGGAAACCCTTGCATGTAGAGGTAATAATCCATGAAATTTGGTGATCATAATAAAGAAATATTGGAGAAAGATTCATTAGAAATCTATTTAAGAAAATTCTAGGGTTCTTGATAATTGGACATGATTTTAGGTTGAAAATCCATGTTTAATGATAGTTATACACATGCTTTACGTTATAAACACCTGGTATAATGTTATAATGATGATAGTAGGATTTTTGGGACGATTAGAATGGAAAAACATAGTTTTGGATGAAGAAGTTTGATGAATCCCGTAACTGCATTCTGCAGAATTTTGCCCAGACCTGCTTGATCGATCGATCGAGCCTAGAGCATCGATCGATCGAAGGTTCGATCGATTGAGCCCCAAGCTTCGATCGATCGACCCCACCTGGCAGACTCCTATTCCCCTTGTTTAATTAGTTAAATTAAATTTATCGTGAAATAATTCTTGGGTATTCTTAATGAAATGTTTTGGGAGATAGGAAAGACCAGTAGGACATATGAATGAGTGTTGGGAACTTTATTATAAGTCGAGAACTTTGCTTTTGGGATAATTATAAAATAAACGATGAAGCTACGTAATTCAAGTGAGAGATTTGGGCGAATAACTACGATAGTGAATAAAGGTATACCTACTGAATTTTCTACTTGGAAGGATAGAGTCCACGAGTGTCATGTAATAATTGAGAAAACCCTTCGAGTTAAGGTTAGAGACGAACCCTTATACGCGATACTAATAATATGATAATATGGAAATGTTGAAATTATGGGAATTGAGAATTTACCTAATATTGTTATGGTAATGTTAGTATAGTTATATGATTGTGTGTGCATATACTATCTATTTGTAAAAATAATGCCCACGCTACTTGCTATCCCTGAGGTTACCGCGCTGGGACAAGTCTTATCTCGATGGGACCTTTATGGGGGATATTGACTTGTACCCTAGAAGATAGATATCCTTGGTACAGGCTATCGACGTGATAGTTCAGACGGTCCTAAGAGACGCAGGTATGTGTCATCCTCTTAGAGACTTGGAATCTATTCTTCGCCTCAATATTGTTTGTGTATATATGTTAATACATATCGAGAATGATTCCGAATGTATTCCCCTTAATATGAGTGATATGGGGCTTTGGATAGTAGAGTATGCCCGACCCTAATTTAGTTGGGGTGCTGTTATAATATATATTATGCGTGTAGTTAATATATATATATGAAATTCTGAAAACTGGAACTACCTACCGTTATTTGATTTGTAGGACATGGTTGATGACTAATATTGTAAATACTTGTTTTGAGAAAGCAAAGTATGCCTACACCATAGTTTGTATGTTGGTGCTGTTAGGATATATATATAAATTAGATGAGTGCTTAATATATATATCTGGATTGAGAAATTTAAACCGTTGCTGTAATGTAGTAAGTGGGGAATAATTATGGACTAAATTATGAATACTTGTTTTGAGAAAGTATAATATGTCACTGAGAAACTTATTGGTTTTATAAAGTTAAAATGGAGAACTTTGGTTACTAATTGGAACATTTTTTAAATGAAATTGTTGATTTGTAAATCTTACGAGTAACGTAAGATAAGTTAAATCATTTAGGAAGACTAGTACGATAAATGATAAGATAAACCGTTGGGAAGGTTAGTGCGATAGGTGTGCACAATAGAAGAGAGGTGAGATTTTCCCAAGAGAGTGTCGCACTAATATGTTGTTGCATTGGCCTGTATCAATTTAAATACTTGCTAAATGTATTTTAAATCAAACACACTTTCGGGCTCTGACCCGTTTATTTTTCTCTTTCTCTCTCTAGTATATATATGTATGTATGTATTACAGGTGCCCAACCACAGGGGCGTCTTGCTTAGGATCTCTTAGCAGGAACGCGCTGCAGCTTAGGTGGGAGTTGCAGGTCACTTGTGTAAATGGCTTCCTTTATTGACTCCACTTCTAGCATTCTCATTTATTGGGCATGTGTCGCCCTTTTCATTATTTCATTGTTATTGGGACATTTGTATTCCAGTTATTTTTCTAGTATTGTCACTATGGGATTTATTCAGTTGAATTGTGTTACTTTATGTTTCGCATGTGGACATTCGTTTTACGAATGTTTTAGATTAATTGGATTAAGTTCCAAGTTTATTGTGGTGTGATTTTTATTTTATTGTGATGTTGTTAATAAATAAAATAAATGATTTTTCTTTAAATAAAATTTGGAAAGTTATGTATGAAAATGTTTTTGACACTTAGCTTAATTAATTAGGGTGTTAAATTGGAATTTTTTTTATCGACAGTGATGCTGAGAATGAACCAACTGTTCACCTTGATTTAATTTAATAAAGGAGTGATCCCCCGGTATTTTATTAGGCGGGGTGTCACAGGTGGTATCAGAGCGAGGTTCTAGTGTCCTTTAGGATCTGTACGGCTTATTATGCTTTCAGCGTTGCTTTCTTTGATATAGAGCCATATACTAGGAATGTTGTGTTCATCTCTATACATTGGGAATTCGTGCTTCTGCGATTTGTTTATTTGAATGATGAACTCATACAAATTCATTTAAATTTTCGGATGGACCGTCGAGAAGAACTAGCTAAAACGGTTGAGGGAGTCAACGAGCAAGATCGACTCACACCTCAGGTACCCCCAGAGAGAATATCAACCGCCGAGTTAGCAGGTATCGTGGCACAAGCAGTTACCACTGCAGTTTTACAATACCAAGAACGCAGCATGCAACTTAAAGAAGGCAAAAGACCTAGAGAGGTTAGCCAAATGCATGTGACTAACGCTGACAAATGTGCAAAGACTCCAAAATTGCGACATCAAACTACCCAAGACCGGGTCAGTTCTAGTCAACAACGTGGTAAAATGAAGCAGTTTCGAAAGAGGAATAAAGTCCCAAGTCAGCAAGGCCGACACCGACAGCAGCAGGGTCGGAGGGGGAGTAACTTCGGAGGCCGATGTTTTGGGTGTGGTAAGCACGGCCATAGGCGCCAGGATTGTCCGGAGAGAGATAGGGCCCCACAACAGCGGGGTGCCCGTAATGATCCACAGGGGCCACATTTTCCAGTCGCTCTCCCAGCACCAGCTCAGGTACCAAACCTACCAACCTTTCCAGTAGCACCAGTGCAGCAGGAGCAGTTACAGTACAAACATATCTATAATGTCCACCAGGCAGCAGCCCCACAGGCACCACCCGTGATTTGGGGTATGTTTTCTATCCATGGAACTTTGGGTCGAATTTTATTTGTTACTGGGGCAACCCATTGTTTTATAGCTACATATTATGCGAAGACCTTAGGGTTATTAATCACAGTAGAGAGCACTGTAACGTACACAGACTCACCACTGGGGAGTGGGTCACTTATTTTCTTTATATGCTGGGGAGTGGGGGTAGAGATTGGTAGCTTGGTATTACCTGCAGACATGTTCGTCTTAGACATACACGAGCATGATGTGATTATCGGTATGGTTTAGCTCGCAGCTTATAGGGCCAGGATTGATTGCTTCAGTGTGAGCATTTATTTTGCCATTCAGGGGCAAGAGATGTTTGTAGTGGCGATGCCTCCCCCATAGGGAGGTTCGACCACTCATTTGTATTACATAGAGGAAGACACCTCTAAGGAGGTTGTGATTCCCTTAGATTCGATCCCAGTTGTTAGGGAGTATTCCGATGTGTTTTGGAAGATACCAGGCCTACCCTCAGTCGAGAGATAGACTTTGTCATAGATTTATTTCCAAATACGAGACCTATAGCACGCGCACTGTACCGTATGGCTCCGGCAGAGATGCAAGAGCTACGAGATCAGAAAGAGCAACTGTTAGGTCAGGGCTTCATTCGTAGGAGTACCTCACCTTGGGGCACTCCAGTTTTATTTGTAAAAGAAAGGAGATGGTTCACTGAGATTGTGGACTACCGGGAGTTGAACAAGGTCACGATACGGAATAAGTATCTGTTGCCTCGAATCGATGATCTATTCGACCAGTTGAGGGGAGCAACTTTCTTTTCGAAGATAGATCTGAGGTCGGGGTACCATCGATTACGTATTAGAGAGCAGGATGTTTCAAAGACTGCCTTCTTGTCGAAATATGGGTCCTACGAGTTTAGGGTAATGCCGTTCGGACTCACAAACGCTCCAGCCGTTTTCATGGACTTAATGAATCGAGTATTCAGAGAATTCTTGGATCATTTTGTCATCGTCTTCATAGATGATATCTTGATATATTCACACTCCGAGGAGGAGCATGTCGAGCACTTGAGGCAAGTTCTTCAGACTCTACGAGAGCATCAGTTGTATGCTAAGTACGAGAAGTGTGGATTATGGTTGCGAGAGGTACAGTTCTTGGGCCATGTTATTTCTGAGCAAGGGATAGCAGTTGACCCGAGTAAAGTATCAGCGGTGAGGGAGTGGGGACAGCCCATGACACCGACGGAAGTGCGTAGTTTCTTGGGGTTAGCTGCTTACTACAGGAGATTCATTCGGGGATTCTCCAAAATAGCGGGTTCGTTAACGAATCTGACTCGCAAGGGAGTACCATATGTTTGGGATGACGCTTGTCAATTGGCTTTCGACGAGCTAAAAGACAAGCTTACTTCGGCACCAGTCCTTACTTTACCGAAACCGGGTGTGGAGTACCTAGTTTACACAGATGCGTCTCTACGGGGACTTGGAGGAGTACTCCAGCAGGAAGAGAAGGCTATAGCTTTTGCTTCCCGCAAGCTTAAGCCGCATGAGAAGAATTACCCCACCCACGACCTGGAGTTAGCAGCGGTCGTCCTTGCATTAAGGATATGGAGGCACTATTTTGTTGGGAGACAAATTCCGTTTGTTCACAGACCACAAGTCATTGTTATACCTGTTTACTCAGCGAGAGATGAATATGCGTCTGTGAAGATGGCTAGAGTTTGTGAAGGACTACCAGTTCGAAACACAGTACCATCCGGGGAAGGCCAACGTAGTTGCTGATGCGTTGAGCCATAGACCGATAGACGATGTAGCGGACGTCTGGAAAGCAAAGTGGAAGGAGTTGGGTCACCAGGACACAGTGGAACGTTCTTTCATATCCGTGATGTCAGTCTCACCCGAGATTGTTACGAGGGTGATACAGGCCCAGAACACAGACCCGTTTTGCCAGGAGCAGATTGTGCGACTTCTAGCCGAGGGTGCTGAGTCGTATTCTGTTAGTTCTGATGGAGGTTTGCGGTTTAATGGGAGATTGGTGGTTCCTGAAGGACAGAATTACGTCATGCAGTGATGACTTATTCTCATGGGTCCCGATTTGCAGTACATTCGGGAGGCGATAAGATGTACCAGGATATGAGGCGACAATACTGGTGGAATGGGATGAAGAAGGACATCGCCGAGTTCGTGTCCAAGTGTTCTACCTGCCAGCTGGTGAAGGTAGACCATCAGAAACCGTCAGGATTCCTTCAACCATTGGAAGTACCCGCGTGGAAGTGGGAGAGTATTTCCATGGATTTTATTACAAGGCTGCCTACATCACAGCGGGGCCACGATTCTATCTGGGTGATTGTAGAACGTTTGACCAAGGTGACTCATTTTCTGCCAGTGCGGACAGACTGTACTACGGGTCAGTATGCTCAGTTGTTTATTGCTGAGATTGTCAGATTATACGGGGTGCCCCTGAATATTGTGTCAGTTAGGGACAAGATTTTTGTGTCACGTTTCTGGGGAAGTTTTCAAGAGGCTATGGGTACTGAGTTGAGGTTGAATTCAGCTTACCACCCACAGACAGATGGACAAACAGAGCGTACTAATCAGATGTTAGAGGATATGCTACGCATGTGTGTTCTCGATTTTGGAGGAGGTTGGGAGCCACATCTTCCACTGGTAGAGTTTGCTTATAATAACTCTTATCAATTTACGATTGGTATGGCTCAATTTGAGGCTTAGTATGGCCGGCCTTGTCGTCCTCCAACTTGTTGGCTCAAAGTGGGAGACAACAAGTTGCTAGGACCAGAAGTGATTTAGGAGACCTCCGCAAGGATTGAGATAATCAGGAGTCGTATTCGGGTAGCCCAGGACAGGCAGAAGAGCTACGCCGATGCGAAATGGTTCTTTCGGGAGTTTAAAGTGGGAGATCAAGTGTTATTGCGTGTATCTCCTATGAAGGGAGTGATGAGGTTCGGGAAGAAGGGGAAGTTGGCTCCGAGGTACGTGGGAAAATTTCCATCATCGAGAGGATTGGGCCGATTGCATACAGGTTAGGACTGCCAGAACATTTACATCGCATCCACGATGTATTCCACATCTCATCGTTGAGACGATATCTTCGGGATGATATGGCCCATAATCACATTGCGATAGATGAGATAAACTTACAGTCTGATAGCTCTTACGAGGAGAGACCAGTGGCTATCCTAGACTATAATGAGAGGAGATTGAAGTCAAAGATAGTTCCACTTGTGCGAATCCAGTGGGAGCATCATAATGTGGAGGAATCCACTTGGGAGCGCGAAGCAGTTATGCGCGAGAGATATCCAGAGTTGTTTTTACTAGGTATGCCTTGTTTTTCGAATTTCGGGACGAAATTCCGTTATTAGGGGGGAAGTATGTAATACCTCGTATTTTTATGCTATATTAATTTGGGTATTTATTAAATTTAACGTGATTGATTTATTTAATAAAAATCCGAAAATTAATTATGTTATAATTATTAACGTGACGAGAGTTAGTAATTATGGGAAACTTGTTGAATATTACTAATGAGCAAAGTAATATATTATATTGGTTATATTGAATGTCATGAGTGAATTAAATGACTATTTCGGAAATTTAAGACGGGACGTGCCCGTGTCACGTCGGGACTATTTTTGTTAAATAAAAAGTGAATATTTTATAAGTTGTTCGTATGGTCGTTTTGAGTGCGCCAACGCGTCCGGAAGGGTCGAGATAGTCAGAAAAGTGTACCCGGGGGTTTAGTTTGGGCCTCGGGGCGTTTTTAGGCCTAATTGGTGCCCCGGGAGGGCATTTTAGTCATTTTACATAAGTGGGTAATTAAATCCACGAATTTCAGCCAACCTATATCAGCCATTAGGCCAGCCTCTTAGGGTTAGAACATTCACAAATCAAGTGACGGCCATTGGAGAAGAGAAGAGAGAGCTCCAAGGCAATCCAAGGCCAAAAAGCCACCGGTTTGCACCGCCACCAACACCACCGCGTAGATCACGAGTCGAGGAACGCAGCCATACCAAAATCAGTCGTAAATCTGCATACCAAAATCCCAGGCAAGTTTTTAAACTTGCTATTTTCATTGATGCAATCTTCATGTTAGCTTATGAATGAATTGTGATAAAAACTATGGAAGAAGCCCCATTTTTGATAGGAGAACCCATGTAGTATTGATGTATATGTTAATTCTAGAAACCCTTGCCATGTAGAGGTAATAATCCACGAAATTTGGTGATCATAATAAAGAAATATTGGAGAAAGATTCATTAGAAATTTTTTTAAGAAAATTCTAGGGTTCTTGATAATTGGACATGATTTTAGGTTGAAAATCCATGTTTAATGATAGTTATACACATGCTTTACGTTATAAACACCTGGTATAATGTTATAATGATGATAGTAGGATTTTTGGGACGATTAGAATGGAAAAACATAGTTTTGGATGAAGAAGTTTGATGAATCCCGTAACTGCATTCTGCAGAATTTTGTCCAGACCTGCTTGATCGATCGATCGAGCCTAGAGCATCGATCGATCGAAGGTTCGATCGATCGAGCCCCAACTTCGATCGATCGACCCCTCCTGCCAGACTCCTATTCCCCTTGTTTAATTAGTTAAATTAAATTTATCATGAAATAATTCTTGGGTATTCTTAATGAAATGTTTTGGGAGATAGGAAAGACCAGTAGGACATATGAATGAGTGTTGGGAACTTTATTATAAGTCGAGAACTTTGCTTTTGGGATAATTATAAAATAAACGATGAAGCTACGTAATTCAAGTGAGAGATTTCGGCGAATAACTACGATAGTGAATAAAGGTATACCTGCTGAATTTTGTACTTGGAAGGATAGAGTCCACGAGTGTCATGTAATAAGTGAGAAAACCCTTCGAGTTAAGGTTAGAGACGAACCATTATACGCGATACTAATAATATGATAATATGGAAATGTTGAAATTATGGGAATTGAGAATTTACCTAATATTGTTATGGTAATGTTAGTATAGTTATATGATTGTGTGTGCATATACTATCTATGTGTGAAAATCATGCCCACGCTACTTGTTATCCCTGAGGTTACCACGCTGGGACAAGTCTTATCTCGATGGGACCTTTATGGGGGATATTGACTTGTACCCTAGAAGATAGATATCCTTGGTACAGGCTATCGACGTGATGGTTCAGACGGTCCTAAGAGACGCAGGTATGTGCCATCCTCTTAGAGACTTGGAATCTATTCTTCGGCTCAATATTGTTTGTGTATGTATGTTAATACATTTCGAGAATGATTCCGAATGTATTCCCTTTAATATGAGTGATATGGGGCTTTGGATAGTAGAGTATGCCCGCACCCTAATTTAGTTGGGGTGCTGTTATAATATATATTATGCGTGTAGTTAATATATATATGAAATTCTGAAAACTGGAACTACCTACCGTTATTTGATTTGTAGGACATGGTTGATGACTAATATTGTAAATACTTGTTTTGAGAAAGCAGAGTATGCCTACACCATAGTTTGTATGTTGGTGCTGTTAGGATATATATATAAATTAGACGAGTGCTTAATATATATATCTGGATTGAGGAATTTAAACTGTTGCTGTAATGTAGTAAGTGGGGAATAATTCTGGACTAAATTATGAATACTTGTTTTGAGAAAGTATAATATGTCACTGGAAAAATTATTGATTTTATAAAGTTAAAATGGAGAACTTTGGTTACTAATTGGAACATTTTTTAAATGAAATTGTTGATTTGTAAATCTTACGAGTAACTTAAGATAAGTTAAATCATTTAGGAAGACTAGTACGATAAATGATAAGATAAACCGTTGGGAAGGTTAGTGCGATAGGTGTGCACAATAGAAGAGAAGTGAGATTTTCCCAAGAGAGTGTCGCACTAATATGTTGTTGCATTGGCCTGTATCAATTTAAATACTTGCTAAATGCATTTTAAATCAAACACACTTTCGGGCTCTGACCCGTTTCTTTTTCTCTTTCTCTCTCTTGTATATATATGTATGTATTACAGGTGCCCAACCACAGGGGCGTCTTGCTTAGGATATCTTGGCAGGAACGCGCTGCAGCTTAGGTGGGAGTTGCAGGTCACTTGTGTAGACGGCTTCCTTTATTGACTCCACTTCTAGCATTCTCATTTATTGGGCATGTGTCGCCTTTTTCATTATTTCATTGTTATTGGGACATTTGTATTCCAGTTATTTTTCTAGTATTGTCACTATGGGATTTATTCAGTTGAATTGTGTTACTTTATGTTTCGCATGTGGACATTCGTTTTACGAATGTTTTAGATTAATTGGATTATGTTCCAGGTTTATTGTGGTGTGATTTTTATTTTATTGTGATGTTGTTAATAAATAAAATAAATGATTTTTCTTTAAATAAAATTTGGAAAGTTATGTATGAAAATGTTTTTGACACTTAGCTTAATTAATTAGGGTGTTAAATTGGAATTTTTTTAATCGACAGTGATGCTGAGAATGAACCAACTGTTCACCTTGATTTAATTTAATAAAGGAGTGATCGCCCGGTATTTTATTAGGCGGGGTGTCACAGAGTGGGCATCGTGCTGGTTACCCCTGAAGGTGCAATCATCGAGCAAGGAATCAGGCTTGGATTTGAAGCCTCCAATAACGAAGCAGAGTATAAAGCATTGATATGAGGTCTACAGAAGGCACAGGTGCTAGGGGCAAGACAACTCCAAGTATTCGAAGACTCATAACTGGTCTCCAACCAGATAAATGGATACTTCAACGCGAGGGATGAGAGAATAGAGGCCTACCATACCACAATAAAGAAATTAATGTCTAACTTCGAATAAGTTAGCATCGAACAGTTCCCCAGAGGATAAAACAACCATGTTGACGCCTTAGCAACCTTGAGCTCAGCGATCAATTATGACTTGAAGAGAACAATTCTGGTCGATTTCCTCGCCCAGCTAAGCATCAACCAGAGCGACGATCTGCAAGACATAGGTCATGTTCTCCATATTGAGTCAGCCCCCAGCTGGATGGACCCCTTAAGGTATTATTTGAAAGATGGTTCCCTGCCAAATGATATGAACGCCGATCATCAAATAAGAGTTAAAGCTGCTCGCTTTGACTTATCTCCTGAGGGCAAACTGTATAAAAGATCTTTCACCGGTCCATACCTCCAATGCGTTCACCCGAAGGACGTCGAGCAAGTTCTACACGAGCTCCATAAGGGAATCTATGGGAGTCATATTGGGGGCAGGTCATTGGCTTTCCTATCAATGAAGGAAGGCTACTGGTGGCCATACATGCAAAAGGATTCTGGGGTATATGATCGCAAGTGTGAAAAATATCAACTCCACGCTCTTATGGTTCACCAACTAGCCAGTGACCTAAAGTCACTTACTATCCCATGGCCTTTCGCCCATGGGGAATGGACATCATGAGCCCTCTTCTTACCGCCGCCAAAAATCATAAGTATTTGTTGGTCGCAACAGACTACTTCACAAAATGGATAGAGGCGGCCTCGCTAGCAAACATCAGAGACATGGATATGATGAGATTCATATGGAAGAACATTATCACCCGCTTCGAGATCCTCAGGACTATCATCACGGATAACGGAACCTAATTCAAAAGTGGCCACTTTCAGGGTTTCTGTAATGACCACGGGATCAGGCACCATTTCAGCTCGGTGGCATATCCTCAGAGAAATGAACAAACTGAAACTTCCAATAAAACAATGATTGATGGATTAAATAAATGATTGGAGCAAGCCAAAGGGGCATGGGTGGGCTAGCTGCCACACATCCTATGGGCTTACCACACTACCCCACGACGAGCAACCGGGGAAACCCCATTCGCACTGGCATATGGTATAGAGGCAATAATTCCCTTGGAAGTCGGTCTCCTCACCATGAGGTCCACCCTGGTTGACCAAGGCCAGAACGATGCATCATTTCTCTCTGAACTTAACCTAGCTGAGGAATGAAGGGAGCTGGCTCTAATGAAATTAGCAGGCTATCAGCAGCAGCTAGCAAAACACTACAACAAGAAGGTCAATCCAAGAATATTCCAAGTTGGGGACTATGTCCTAAGGCAAGTTATTAGCAGCGCAGTAAAACCATCAGATGGCAAGCTAGGACCAAACTGGGATGGACCATTCAAGGTGATAAGGGACAATCTACAAGGAGCATATCACTTGGAAATGCTGGAGGGCGGAGAGATACCTCGAGCTTGGAACGCAACCAATTTAAAGAAATTCTACTTTTAGTTTTTTGTTGATATTTTATTACAATATTTGCAATTCATTTCTGATTAATAAAAGACTGTTTGACAGTGGAATTCTTTAAAGTGTTGATTTTATACTGTATAATTCATGCACCTTTTCCAAGCTACAGGCTCCACTCTCGACATATAAAAGTAGGGTACTACCCTCCTTAGGTTTTCATCATCGAACATGAATAACCTCATAGCGTTTCCCCTGGCAATATATGAAGCTCTACAGGGGATCCTTAGGCATCTCGACCAACCCAGGTTGGTCGCCAAATAATATTTGGCTAAAAAAACTTACTCGGATAGAACATCCAATACCAGGTGTGTCCTCGCCATTGCCACACTTAGGCCTAAGGAAGTGTGACGACACGACCTAAAAGGTAAAGCGAGGCAAAAGGGTATCTTATAAGCATACTGGACTGGGGGATACTCACTCAACAAAACAACTATGCATGTATTAAATCTAGTCGGCTAAGAAGAGCCCAAGATAATCAAACAAGAAATCAATGAAGTAAAAAATACACAACACATGTTTAGTCGGCAAATCGCCCAAAACATAATTATTTTATTACTTCACTATATATACAAAGAGTTACATTGATTGAATTAAAGAAATCTTAATAAGGAGTAGGTCATCGAGCAAGATAGTCAGCCACTTGCGCTCTTCAGCCATCGTCTGGGTGATGAACCAATTCATCCTCAACTTTATTTGCATCTGACTCCAGTAACTGCCTGGGGATATCACCTATGGGGACCCACTGATCATCCCTCCTTAATGGGTTAGGCATCAAAGTTGAAGGAGAGATCTCATGGAGATACCAGAGAATCGAGTTCCTAGGGACCTATAACTCCCTAAGAGCACTCAACCATCCTCTAACAAAGAATAGCTCCTCGACCTCCTTCAACTTCATCGGTGCATCGGTCCAACCCTGATCATAACCATCAGCCCACACCTACCGAGGACCCTTCTTAAATAGGTGCCTCAACAGGGTAACATCCCTTTGGAGGTCGGCAACTATCACATACGCCATGCGAATATCACCCCAAAGCTCGGTAATCTCCCTAGATGATCCACTACAGTCAATACCACCTTGTGACCTAGTCGATGAGGAGGAGCCCCGCAAAACTTGGGGGGCAATTCTCAGCGCATGCTCTCTAAGTAGCGAAACCTCTCTCCTCAGAGTGTCATTATCTTATTAAAGAACTTATCCTACTTGATTAGTCTCGGAGGCATCCAGAAGTTTAGCCCTCAGAGCATTCACTTCCTCTTGAACGGAAGCGCCAATCTCTTCCATCTCCTGAAGCCTATCTTTCAGTTTGGCTTAAAGCTTTGATTCCTTGACCTAAGAGACTTGCAAATTCTTACAAAGGCTTGGCGAACTTAATTGCTCACGTTAGGACCAAGAATCTTTCCTAGTTGAGAAGTAGCAGGTATATATTCATCAACATCAATCAGCTACAAACCATATAAGCATTGAAGGACAAAGAAATAAGTATGCGAAAGAAAAAAGAATTTCATTTCATTAAAAAAGAGAGTCCAAGTACATCAGTAGGAAAACAGAAAGAACAATAAAACTGAAAAATACAAAGGGTTCCCTAAAGGAGGCTAGCTGGCAACCTCAGTTTGCTTCGAGATTGCTGGTTTCTTTCCCTTGTCCACTCTAGCAGGAATGCCTCCCTCAGACGGAGTGGTCACCGACCCTTAGTTAAGAGGAGTACCAGCAGAAGTGGTCTGAACAGTTAGAGCACCTTCGTTAATAGCAGGAGCAGGCATTGCATCCACAACGGGCTTGGGGCTAGGATCATGCTCATTAAAAAGTGGGGAGCCAATGTCCACCTTGGCAGTAAGCAAAGCCTTGTTTTAACCCTTCTTGAAGTTGAGACGACCTAACCAATCTAGGCCTCAGCATCCTCGTACGCTGCGACCCATCCGGCGTTTTACGAACTCTCCTCAAGGGTGGCCGCCTTAAATTCCACCTTCTTCACCTTCCCGGCCAGCACCTTATTCTCCTCCACCACAACCAGCTTGCTTGAGCAGACCAAATCATAGGACTGTCTCAGCTCCTGAAGCTCCTTGGTCGCAGCCTCCTTCCCTTGATTGACTTCAGTTAGGGCGAGATTGGAAGACTTATGAGCAATATTGGTAGCCTTTAGACTGGCCTCCAGCTAAGCATTCTTCCTATCTAGGTCGACATTTCTCCTCACCAGCTCGTCACAGTTGTGGTAAAGGACAGTGAAATCGATCACAAATTGTATAGAAAAAGGAAATATTAGCAAATAAAGTATTAAAAAAATATTGCAATAATAGAGAAGTACAAACAAGCTTACCAAGGCTAGCCTCTGACTTGCCTTTAGAGCTAACTGGTCGACCCCCACCGCCCTCTGGCGATCAGCCGGCAAAACTGCTCTCTCAATCACTACCGGAGCTAGTTGAAGGGAAAGGGCAACAAAAGCCCCTTTGAGAAGAGTAAATACGGGTACCAGAGACTGCCCTGCCTTCGTCCTTACCTATTCCCTCCTCTTTTCTTCTTCTCTCTCCTTCTTCTCCATCCCAATATCTGAATAACATTGTAAGTTTGAATTTTTGTTTTATTTTATGCTTGTTTACCCCCATTCAGCTTTGCATTGTTTAGGTTTTCATTCATTTATTTAACACTATGAAGATTGAGCCATTTTGGTCGACCAATTATTCAATCAGACTAACTTCTCAAACCTCTCCGCCCCATCCAAGCTGAAGAGCTTTGGGAATAATTATGAAGTATAAGCTAAGTGAATCTAAACATAGAGGACCAAATAGGTCCGGTTCCCAAAAAACAACCATCCCAGTACATAACAGGCAAGGAACATTATGAGACATAACCCTAAAGGGATTATTTGACAATAATAGATTTCGAAGGAGATTAACATGGATTAAGTAGCGACCCAATCAATAACTCTAATGAGTCCAAATTGACTCTGCCTCCTCCATATCTATAAATGTAACTCCCACACCAGGAAAAAAAGGATATGTAACTTATGGATATCGAATCACAAAAAAGTAATAAAAAGGATAGAAACATCTGTGGACGTAGGCTATTGGCGAACCGCAAACAATCTATTTGTTGTGAGATTGTTCTATTCTTAGCTTGGTCCTAAATACTTATATTCATTCATTGTGATTAATTGCACCTGTTGCATTTGAAAAGCAAGCAACGCAAACTCACATCAATTAAAAAGTTATATTGAATAAGCTAAAGGCCATGAACATAGAGAAACAAATACAACACAACTCATGAAAGTTTTAAAGCAAGATAAAGAGCTTAAGATGAATATTCATCATTGGGTTAGATGATGATGAGTTTGCAGGTGCTTGGATCGTTGACATGTATGGATGAGAGTTGTCAACTTTACATTGTATTTTAGTAATATTGAGAGTTATTGATTTTGTTGGATTAATTACTATTCGTATGATTGACAAATATTAAATATTTCGCAATTTATTTAGATATTCTAGTTCTTTAGTTATGAATGAACGTTTAAACATTTTAATATTTGAGTTTATATTATTACTACTTTAATGATATGTGTCTTGGGTTATAAATGAAGTGAATTATATCATATTTATCTATTAAGTTTTAAATTTGAAACTTTACAAAATGATGAATTATTACGTGCCTTATATTTTTTATTTAGAAAATAATGCTAATTAAAGCTTTTTTTTGTTTCAACCCATATATACTAGTTTTTTTTATTTCCTAAAAAGACATTCACAAAAGTTGTTTAAGAGTTATATACTTAATTCATTAGATGGATAAAAGTGTAAAAGTGGTTTGAGCAAACGTCCGACATCGCTCAAAAAATAAAAAAATATGATACAAATTACTTGATCCCCAAATCATCGAATAGAGTAGAGATAAAGTTGTATTCAAACTCAAACTTAAACTTCTTCCCTAAATGTTTCTCAATAAGAAGTTGGTAAACACACTCATTGAACAATTTATAGCCGGGACAAAATGAGTGGACAATGGATTCACAACAACTCAGATTTCAAAGGTGGTTGAACGCATATATTCTGGATGTGGCGTAGTTGTTGTTGAGAAGAATGTAAGAGGACATCATACATATTAATGGTGATAAGGTTACCCATTCCGTTTAATAGGAACTCCAACGATTACCTACTCCTTATTGGTAATCGCGTTCCTCGATTCCCTTGCTGGGAATGTCATTAATGACACCTGATCTTTCGTGTGAATATCCAACTATGCTTCAACTCATTCCTAATTTGCTGCTTGTTCGCCGTTGCAATATGAAAATGTTATATTGTTGGTACGTTTGAATAAGAGTTTTACATTTTGACGGATAAGTAAAATTGGTTATTTATTTATTTTCACATCTTTTGTATTTAGGATAAATCCGAAGCATCAAAGTTAAAGGGGAAGGTATGTCTTCATTATCTCGGTTTTATTTTTGGCAATGATATTGCCACAAGTGATCAGTCCGTATTAGAAAATGATTTCCCCCTAATGAATGCAAATGATGCTGGTGAAATTATTAAGGTGGGCTTCAATGATGAAAACAAAGCATATGAGAATGTTACCTCGCAAGGACCAACTCAAAAGTTTGACGTAAACGTAGGCAACCTGCGAGCGATACTTCTACTGATCTATCTGGTGTTGTTGATTCATAAAAAAAGATTTTGGTTGCTTTGAAAATGCATGTGGTTGCATTTGAAAAGCAATCAATGGAAACTCGCGTCAATTGAAAAGTTATCTTGGATAATTTGAATGCTATGAACATAGAGAAAGTGATAAAATGTATCTCATTAAAGTTTTTGAGCAAGACAAGGAATTGGATGGATATGCATTGGTTTAGATGATAATGAGTTTGCAAGTACTTAGAGGAGTCGCCAATTGACATCGTATTTTAGAAAGTTTGAGACTTGTTAATTTTATTGGATTGTTTATTATTATTCTTACGATTGACACGTATTAAAATTTTGTAGTTTGTTTAAACATTCTAGATTTTTTGGTTACGAATGAACATTTAAACAGTATAATAGTAGTGTTTATATTACTACCGTTTTAATGAAGTGCCTTGGGTTATAAATGGTGAGTTATATAATATTTATTTGTTAAGTTTTAAATTTGAAACTTTATAAAAAAAAAACTATTACGCATATAATTCTCATGAACCTATTATTTTACAATTAATAAATAATAATAATCAAACAATAAAAATTAAAAGATACTTAGGGTGTGTTTGATGACAAAGTTGACAAATAACTCTAAATTAGTATAGTTTCACGAGAAGTTGGAAAATGAGTGGAAAACGATAAGAGAGACATGCCTTACTTTTGGTGTTTTTCATAGAAATCAATTATTTGGGGTTTAGATTATAACTCTTTTTCATGAAAAATGATAAAACTATGGAACACTTTTTGTATTTATGAATATGAAATCAAGCATTGCAAAAATAAAAATAGAACTAAAATTACTATTTTTCATAGAAAACAATTGCATGTCAATTAAACGGACCCTTAATTTTGCACTTGAAAAACGAAAACAATTAACATCGAGTTTATAATATTTTTGATGAAATGTATTTTTCTAAGATTTTTTTGTTTCCTAAAAGGGCCTCGGAAAAGGTTGTGTGAGAGTTATATACTTAGGCCCTGTTTGGTTGTCCCAAAATTGTAAATTGTATCATTAATAAATTGTCCCATTTACAAATTGACTCATTAATTGTGTTTGGTTTCATTAATGAAATGATTCATTAATCGTCCCATTTTAGCTTATGTGCAAAATCTGAAATTGGATCATTTCACAAAAAATGTGAAATGAATCCATTTGAAATAGAAGTCACATTAAGTGCATGTCCCCTCTCCCCCTTCCTCTTCCTCTCCCCCTCTCCCTCTCTCTTTCCCTCCCCCTCTCTCTTGATTTGTTTTTATATTTTTTTCATAGAACCTTAACATCAATTTCAAATTACCAAACATCGTGTAAAATTGGATTTAACTCATTTCAAATTCACTCATTTATAATTCACTAATTCACAATGAAACAATTTACATAATCAAACAATTTGCGCAACCAAACTGGGCCTTTATTAATTAGATGGACAAAACTGTAAAAGTGATTAACGGCAAAACGTGCGACATCGGCCAAATCAAATCCTCGAATAGACTAGATAGAGTTGTATTGAAAGTGAAACACCTCAACTGAAACTTGATCCCCAAATCATGGAATACTTTGAAACGGAGTTTAGACTTGTTAATTTTATTGGGTTAATTATTATTCTTACGAATGACACATATTAAATATTTTGTAGTTTGTTTAGAGATTTTAGATTTTTAGGTTATGAATGAAAGTTTAAACATTATTGTAGTAGAGTTTATATTACTACCGTTTTAATGAAGTGACTTGGGTTATAAATGGTAAGTTATATAATATTTATTTGTTAAGTTTTAAATTTGAAATTTTACAAAAAAATAGAGCAATTAAGTATATAGTTCTCATGAACCTCCTATTTTACAATTAATAAATAATGATAATCAAACAATAAAAATTAAAAACTACTTATTTTTGCACTTGAAAAAATGAAAATAATTAACGTCGAGTATATAATATTTTTGATGAAATGTATTTTTCTAAGATTTATCTTGGTCAAAAGAAATTTCTATCCTCCATGTATGGTAGATTTTTTTGTTTCCTAAAAGGGCCTCGGAACAAGTATATAGTTAATTAATTAGATGGACAAAAGTGTAAAAGTGATTAACCGCAGACGTGCGACATCGGCCAAATCAAATCCTCGAATAGAGAGACTAGAGTTGTATTGAAAGTGAAACACCTCAACTGAAACTATATCCCCAAATCATGGAATAGATAACTTGATCCCCAAAATCAAAGCAAATCAAATCGTAGGGAAGAGATAGAGTTTGAGTTGTATTCAAACTCAAACCCCTCAATCAACTGAAACCGGCTCATCTCTCTTCTATTTCTATTTATATATATGGAGTGGAGTCTCCAAAGGTTTTGAAGCTCCGTCCCAGCATTTGAATAACATTGTAAGTTTGCTTCTTTTTTTTTACCCCCATTCAGATCGTTTAGGTTTTCATTCATTCATTTATTTTATTTAACTCAGATTGTCTATCATGATTGAGGTTCTCTTCTCCTCCTCTGTTAACGATATAAAACCCTAGCCCTAGCTACTGCTCTAAATATTTAACTATATCATTGAGTCTTTCTTCTTTCTTTAATGGCTATGCGTGGTATGTGGGTGTTATCATTGATTCTTTGTTCTTTCTTTAATGACTATGCGTGGTATGTGGGTGTTAAACACTTTTTTAATGCCTTTCGTTTAAACAACTTTCTTTGTTTATCAATCGGTGCCATCACCATATGTGAAATAACTCTTCTTGAACCATCAAATACGGTGATGCATCTATTTTATTTATTTCAAAAGAGACATATGCTTATAACCGGGAATATACAATCTTCATGATGTATACCGTAAAAAATATTTCAAATGTCCTAAAGGCACACTTACCTTTTTTTGCTTACTTCCCATGTTGGCTTTGTTATATTTAAATGCAATTCTTAACCCATGTTATTGGTTTTGTTATATTTAAATGGAATTTTCAAAATGGAGAGCAACTTTTAGCGGGAATAGCAGCTTTCTAATAAATAATATTAGTATTCATTCGTAAATTTGATTGAATGTTATTTGTCTTTGAATTCCACGATTACCGGAGGGGAGGTTTCAATTGTGGCCGTGTGTTTGGACATTTTCCTTAGTTAGAATGATACACCCGGTTTGTCAAAATACGCCTTTCTGCTCCTGATTATGGCGCGCTAGGGAAATGCGTGTTTTGATTGATCGCGTGCGTCTTTTTGAGTAGGGAAGGTGCTCAAATACACCGCCACAATTGAAGTCTTTCTTCTGGTTATCGTGAAACGCAAAGCGAAATATATTATAAATCAAATCTACGAATGATACAAAATATTTTTATAGGATGCTTATATTTCCGCTAATAGTTTTTCTAAATAGATGAGCCGAAGTGTGAAATTGCACGCGCGCCTAGGATTTTTGTGACTCCGCTGGGCTGCGCTGAATCTGTTGATTCAGTCGTGCAGCTCGCTATTCGTACATTCAGGCAAATATCTCTCAAAATCATTGTTTTAAATCACAGCTGCACTGTATCACGATTTGATCTTAGGGGGTCGCGTCACGTAAATAGCGTAAGTTGACTTTAATTTATATGGGTCTAAAACCTTATAAATAGTCCTTAAAGAGAAGGTGGGAATAGGTCATAGCCTCTTTCTCAATCCCTCTTTGACACCTGTCTTTTTTCAGAACCCGCCGGACCATCACCTTCTTCGAAAGCAATTTTTAAGAGACTACATGACATAAAATCAATTTCAGAAAACTCTCAAGCGTTACCTATTTTCATAGAATCAATACCTGGTTGAAGATTGGCGAACTCAACATTGGATGGGAACAGATAAGGGTCACCGCATTCTCTATTTTCTTGGGTTGAATATTAACGCAGCAAAGCCAACAATATATAATTATATATGTAAAGGTACCTCTCTCTCTCTGTGTCTCTCTCATGCCTTGTGCTCTTTGCTTCTTTTAATTCTTATAAATCAAATCTTGATTGTTCGTTTTTTCTTATACTCACTTTCCAAGTAATACGAGCTCCGTTTGGTTAGGATATTATGGCATTTCAGACTTTTCTCATAGATTCCGGTCATGTTCACACTTCCTTCATCGATCATTTTGTTTTAAATAGTTCAATTCAATATTTCCAATCAGTGTTTAAAAAAGCACTCGAGGAGGCTTAAGCCTCGGTGGTAGTTTCTGAGGCTTACGCCTCTTGGGTCTGAGGTGGTAGTTTCTGAGGCTTACGCCTCTTGGGTCTGAGGCAGTACACCTCGAGGCGTTATGAGGCGAGGCGTAAAGGCGTTCAGATTAGATTTAGGGTAAAAAAAATGAAAAGGTTACATTGTTTTGAAATACTTTGCTTCCGAACAGCGTTCTTCTTTTTCCGACCAAGCCAGCAGCAGTTTTGTTTGGAGGTAGCCTAAGTTTAATTTATTTTTTGGATTTTTACCTCCGTTTTCATATTCCGACATAGTTGGCTACTTTGTTTTTTGAATTTATTGTATGGTTTTTAAGTTTTACTCTGTTTCACATAAACAAATTCCTACTTTGGTTTTACAAATCCAAATTCCTACTTAAGAAGGTAATCGTTCTCCCTCTCTCCGCGTGTATAATATATATACGCAAGTGATTTAGTTTGTGTTCGATATAATTTCTCATGTGCATATATTAAATGTTTTGCATTTTATTCCCTCCACCCGATTTCCAAACCCATTTGTATATAAAAAACAAATTGTATTAACTTTTATAGTTTTACTTCTTATGATTGGCATTACTCTTCCCCTTTTAAGAGGCCTATAGTTTTTTATTAACTATTCTTGCGTATTTTCAATAATTAAACAAGTCTAGAGTTCAGAAAAATCACAAACATAATATTAGGCAGCCAAAAGGTAATGATAAAGAAAACAAGCTAATAATAAATTTCTAATCAGGTGTTTGATTCTAAAATTGAGTTTGGAATTGTCATTTGAGTTTAATTCTACGAATTCCAGTTTCATAAACTGAATTCCAAAGTGAAGTAGCTAATTAAAAATCATATTTTTATGGAATTGATTACACAACAAATTCACACACCCCCACATTGCACATAGGTTTTCAAACACACAGTTTAAAAAACACACGGTTTCACACACATACAGCACACAAAGTTTCTAACACACAGTTGCCCACACACATTGTACATAGAGTTTCACACATTGCACAGAGTGACAGATACAAGCGCAGAGCATACACACACACACAGAAACATTTCAGTGTTACGCACACACATTGCACAGAATCTCACATAGTTTTGCACAGAGAACATATTTCACAAACACGCTCACAGGCACACACAAATTATTACACAAACACTATACACACTACAACCTATGTATCACAGATACTTCAAAAATAGCAGAAATGGAGTTTCAAATACGGACATGGCCCCGATGTGGCTCTGTACGTATCCGATACTCCAACTCCATATACGTTGACCAAATCAGCAATTTGACTTAAGGAATATGCTGGGGATACTTCAAGGATTCGCCGGGACCCATATTGTATTTTTTTTTAAAAAGAAAACAGGGATTAGTTCGTATTGTGTATCCATATCCGTGCAATACAGACTACAACCCACGAACATGACTACGAAATTCTAATAAAATTCCACAAAATTCTACAGTGAACCTAACAATTGAATAACATCACTGATCTTGAAATAATTGAATTACGATTCTACATAATTACAATTTCAATTGAATTCCAATATTAGGCATCCAAACAAATCCAAATTCAATATTATCTAAGTTAAATATCTGTATAATAGAAGTACGGTTTTATAGATAGGAATTTTGGGATGCAGTGTAGGCAGATCTTAGCACTATTGTAATGGCAAAACAAAACAAGTCCAAGATCAATGCACCAAAACAGAAATTATGAATCTTTAAGTTCATCGCATTGCTAACTCAACAAAAAATAATATCTGTTATGACCAAGTTCATAAGAATTTATTCTATAACCTACATGATTGTTGGCACTTTTATTATGCAGTATGTATCTTAACAGTGTTAATGCGATAAATCAACTTTCTTAGTCCAAAAGTTTTCTATGTTCTTGTTGCAATTAGAAAGTCATATTATAAGTGACAATTTTGGAATTTGGTAGTTTCTTAATAAGTATTACATTGAATCTATACATGCCTTTGATTCAGAATTAAAGTAGATGCTTTGCAATATGAATGTGATCATTGCTTTTATTATCACGGCTATTATATTGATCTTATATATTTGTAGGTTTTGAGAATCCTTTAGATAATTATTATTGTTTAGTCTCTTGTGACTCAATATATATATATATATGCTTGATTCGCAAAGCAGTGGTGGGATGATCTAGTGCTTCTGCAAAACGGCGCTGCAACGAAGTTATCACTTGAAGCGAAATATAATCTTCAGACTATATTCGAAGCCTACAGGCCCTGGTGGTACTCTTCTGTTTCTTGTATAGTCTAGGTAGAGTTTGGATGTTTGCTTCCCATTCCTGTTTTCTGCATTAATAGCCACGGGAACCTACCACCATCTCCATTATTTTCGAATGGAACATCATTACCGATGTTTATTGTGCTTGACCGTAATAATGATGTTTTTATTGCAAAAATTTACAGCAAGGAAGAAATCATTGAACGGATATGGCTAGATGAATAGGATTATATGGATTTCTTTGTGGAGTACATTAGTATATTGTAGAAGCAACACCAAATCCAGAACTCCCTCTCCTTTGAGTGTGTCTGGAACAGGAGTTCGATTTCTTAATTTAAATATTCTCATACAAGTCGTTTGAATGATATTAGCAAATTTTTATTATCAATTTCAACTTCACACGATCATGGTTGTCAATAATACCTCCATATATTAAAAATATGTAATGTACTATAATTAAAACTATTAACACCCTCACACATCATATGGGGTTGAAAACTAGTACTATCTATTACAATATACTAAAATGGAGGCTTACTCTCTCCAGCATGTGCCACGTGGAGGACTTTACTGCCTCCAGAATGTGACACATGTCATGTTATTAGAGTGTTCTCATTAAACCTTAAGTCTCCTCTCTGATCTATATTCCCATTCTCACCGCGTGGCCCAATTCATCCTCTAATAGTAACTAAATAGACCCTCAACTATTCATCTTCTGTATCAATACTTAAGGATACCAAATATAAGTCACCTTCTCTGTATCTTTCTGTCCCCAGCCTCATCACGCATGAATGATCTATATATTCTTCTGTATGTTAAATTTTTTGGCTTGCTCCGTACTTGGCTAAGTTCTTCTGTGTAGGTATCCCCCTTTAAAGTTATCCATTCAGTAGGATTCTTTGCTCAATTCAATTTTATGCAGATTGTAGATTTATTATTGGCAATCTTCTAACATCCTTCAACTTATTGAAAACTATTTTTGAAGATATAGTGGTGGTTGAGTACACCTGTATATGAGTTTAGAAACCAACTCCTGCACGCGCCATCATCAAACAGAGCCTCCTTTGGATCTGGAAAAAGGTAAGCTATCTTTGCTCTCTTTCTCTCAGTCATAACCCACCATTGCTTAAAAATCACGCTAGTTATCTACATTTTTGTGATGGTTGTGATTTTTTTTATATTTTTTCCCTCTTTGATTTGATTTAGTTGACTGATTTTTTTCTTCATTTTAGTTCGTTGAGGAATCCCTCAACACATTATCACTTACCAACTGCCAACATACGCTGTTCATCTCATGTAAACTCCATCTTGGAGACAGCTCTATGTATGTTCCTTTGATTTTGAGTTCTTACCATCATTTCAAGAATTTAGTGATTCTTTCTATTTAAATGGTAAAAATAACATATTCTATAGTTAGCACAACATTTGCATTGCAAAATAGATTCTAAAAACTTTGAGCCTTTCCTCATCTGCTATTATGATTTTTGAATTGATGTTTTTATTTGTTCACTATTTTGTATGGGTCTTTCTCATTTGGTAAGTTGGAATGATTAATAAGTGAAAAGGTGCATTTTTTTCTTTATTTTATTTTATGTTTGTGTGTGTGTGGGTGGGTGGGTGGGTGGGGGGGGGGGATTATGTGCCTATTTTTAAACATATGTGATTTTAATTTGTTAAGCACATTTCAGGGACTAGAACATGTAAAAGAACAGTTGGATTTGGAACTTTTTCATTATTTTGGTTGAATCCAACTTTTGGTTCAGTTCCATAGAATTTGTAAATCGGTTCCAAGGGGTTTCATTGCGGATGCCAGTTAGCATTTGGCATTTCTAACCTCTCTTAAGTCAAAGGTTCTCACTTTCCAATTGTAATGGATTATGGAATTACCTTACTTCTCCTCTCACTCTCTCTTAAACTCACTCTCTCACACACAAAACCATAGACATTAATTTATTAACTGCATTCGTTGCAAAACCCTAAAAAAATACACCTCTCTCTCCGTTTTCGTCCTCCTCTAGTGCATCCAGCTCCGGGCACTTGTAGGATACCTGACCCGCCAAGAATTCTAACTAGTCAGTCTCGGATCCTGTTTCCATATCTTCTCTGAATTATCAGATGAAGAAGCCTGAATTTGTTGAATCGGAAGTACGTCGTTTAAATGGATGGAAATTGGATCGTCCGGATCGAAATCTAGCAGTTGACTCCAGTCAATTAAACGGACCCTTAATTTTGCACTTGAAAAAATTAAAACAATTAACATCGAGTATATAATATTTTTGAGGAAATGTATTTTTCTAAGATCTATCTTGGCCAAAAAAAATTTCTATCACTCCACCTATGCTAGATTTTTTTGTTTCCTAAAAGGGCTTCGGAACAGGTTGTTTGAGAGTTATATAGTTTATTAATTAGATGGACAAAAGTGTAAAAGTGATTAACCGCAAACGTGCGGCATCGGCCAAATCAAATCAAATCCTCGAATAGAGTAGAGATAGAGACTAGAGTTGTATTGAAAGTGAAACACCTCAACTGAAACTTAATCCCCCAATCATGGAATAGATAACTTGATCCCCAAAATCAAATCGTCCAATAGTAGAGTTTGAGTTGTATTCAAACTCAAACCCCTCAATCAACTAAAACCGGCTCATCTCTCTTCTATTTCAATTTATATATATGGAGTCTCCAAAGGTTTTGAAGCTCCGTCCCAGCATTTGAATAACATTGTAAGTTTGCTTTTTTATTTTATTTTATTTTATTTTACCCCCATTTATATCGTTTGGGTTTTCATTCATTCATTTATTTTATTTAACTCAGATTGTCTATCATGATTGAGCCTCTCTTCTCCTCCTCTGTTTGCTCTGGTAACGATATAAACCCTAGCCCTAGCTACTGCTCTAAATATTTAACTATATCATTGAGTCTTTGTTCTTTCTTTAATGGCTATGCGTGGTATGTGGGTGTTAAACACTTTTTTAATGGCTTTTGTTTAAACAACTTTCTTTGTTTATCAATCGGTGCCATCACTTCATTTTTGTTCTATGTGTTAACTATTATTCATTTGGTCCTTTGATTGCTCTGCCTTTTCTAATAAAAAATAAAGTAAAGTTGTTAAAAATTTGCATTTGATTGTTCCGCCTTTTCTATGTTTTAACTATCTTTGTTTTATCAATTGGTGTTAACTATGTTTTAACTACTGCCGTGCCGGCTTTCGTTTAGTCTTTTAGTCTAATTTTGGGGGCTTTGATTGTTCTGCCTTTTCTAATTGATATTGTTGTTTAAATTTTTGGCTCCCTTTGTTTGATTTGCAATATTAGGTTGACTATGAGCTCTATAAGTGGTTTTTAAGAACTATACTTCCAGTTTAGAATTTCATTTATGTTCCGAAAGTGAAATCACTGTACTTGAACCATCAATTAGGTAAGGTGTCTATTTTATTTATTTCAAAAGAGACGTATGCTTATAACCGGGAATATACAATCTTCATGATGTATACCATAAAAAATATTTCAATTGTCCTAAAGGCACACTTACCTTTTTCTGCTTACTTCCCATGTTGGCTTTGTTATATTTAAATGCAATTTTTAACCCATGTTATTGGTTTTATTATATTTAAATGGAATTTTCAAAATAGAGAGCACCTTTTAGCGGGAATAGCGGCTTTCTAATAAATAATGTTAGTATTCATTCTCTCAATTTATCTTCTATAGGAGCTACTTTTACCGTTTCACGAATTTGTTCATTTTAAATTTTATCCTTTCGAGTTTTACCACAAATCCATCTTAGCATTCGCATTTCCGCCACACTCATTTTCTGCACATTTTGTTTCTTGGTTGCCCAACACTCTCTCCCATATAACATGGCGGGTCTAATGGCCGTCCTATAAAATTTTCCTTTTAACTTCAAAGGTATACGCCTATCACACAGAACGCCGGTCGCACTTCTCCACTTAACCCAGCCTGCTCTAATCCTATGCGTAACATCATCACTAATATCTCTATCTTTTTGTATAATCGATCCTAAATAACGAAAATGATCATTTCAAGGTATTTCTTGACCCTCCAATTTCACCACATCTCCATTTGTCCTCCTATTACTACTAAAATTACACTCCACATATTCTGTTTTAGTTCTGCTAATTTAAAATCCTCTTGTTTCTAAAGTTTCTCTCCACAATTCCACCCTAGCATTTATCCTCATCTTAGTCTCATCGACTAAAACAATATCATCTGCAAATAGCATACACCATGGCACCTCATCTTGTATTTGTCCAGTCAACTCATCCATAACAAGAGCAAAGAGATAGGACTTAACGCTGAACCCTGGTGTAGCCTTACCGTAATTGAAAATTCACTACTATCTCTAGCTGATGTTCTTACTGTAGTCATCGCACCATCATACATATCCTTGATCACATCAATATATCTGCGAGTCACTCCTCTTTTATGTAGAACCCACCATATTATATCTCTGGGTATCCTATCATACGCCTTCTCCAAATCTATAAAAATCATATGAAGATCTTTCTTTTTCTCTCTATACCTCTCCATTAATCTCCTCAATAAATAGATTGCTTCCATTGTTGACCTCCCAGGCATAAAACCAATTGATTCTCAGATACTGTTGTCTTCAATCTCAATCTATATTCAATCACTCTCTCCCAAAGTTTCATTGTATGACTCATTAACTTAATACCACGATAATTTGAACAACTTTATATGTCCCCTTTATTTTTATAAATAGGTACTAAAATACTTTTTCTCCATTCACCAGGCATCCTATTAGTCATTAAAATTCTATTAAATAATTTTGTAAGCCATGATACTCCATCATCCCCTAAGCACTTCCAAACCTCAATAGGGATACCATCTGGTCCTAAAGCCTTCCCTGTTTTCATCTTTTTTAGATCAATCCTGACTTTTGTTGTCCTAATTCTACGAAAAAATATATCTTCTCGAGTCTCCCTAAGTTCCTCTATATCTAATCTACTCCCATTATCTCCATTTAATAACCTCTCAAAGTAGTTTTTCCATCTTTCCATAATTTCATCATCTTTGACTAGGACTCTCGAATCATCACTTTTGATGCACTTAACGTTATTAAAATCTTTTGTTTTCCTATCCCTAAGTTTAGCAAGCTTATAAATACTTTTTTCCCCTTCTTGTGTTCCTAATTTTGTATAAAGATCATCATACGCTTTTAACTTATCATCTCTTACCACTTTCTTAACTTCCTTTTTAGCCCATTTATATTTCTCAAAATTCTCTTCATTTCTATATGTTTGCCATGTTTTAAAGCACTCCCTTTTATTTTTTACTATATTCTGTACTTCTTCATTCCACTACCAAGTTTCTTTTGACTGTGGCCCTTTGCGTTTTGATTCTCCAAGAATTTCTTTTGATATTCTCCTAATGCATGTGGCCATCTTATTCCACATTATGTTAGTTTCTTCTTCACTATTCCATGTTGCTTCATTTAATACTTTATCTTTAAATAGTTCTAATTTCTCTCCTTTTAAATTCCACCACCTAGTTCGTGGGTTAATCTTCACTTTTCGCACTCGGGATTGATTTTTAATATTTATATCCAACACCATTATCCTATGTTGTGAGGTTAAGCTCTCTCCCGGGATAACCTTACAATCTTTACACGTTAATCGGTCTCCTTTCCTAGTAATGAAAAAATCTATTTGGCTCTTATGTGTTCCACTTTTATAAGTTATTAAGTGTTCAAGCCTCTTTTTAAAACATATATTTACTAGTACAAAATCATAAGCCATCGCAAAATCTAAGATAGACTCACCCCCGTCGTTCCTATCTCCAAAACCATGCCCTCCATGCACTATCTCATATCCTACACGATCTTCTCCTACATGGCCATTAAAATCTCCACCTATATAGATTTTCTCACCTAGGGGTATTTCTTGAATTAGTTCATCCATTTGTTCCCAAAATTGTACTTTAGTGTGCACATCTAATCCTACTTGAGGTGCATAAGCACTAACAATATTAATTATGTTTTCACCTAATACCAATTTTACAAGTATAAGTCTATCACCTTTCCTAATAACGGTTACGATATCGTCCTTAAAGTTTTATCTACTATTATTCCAACTCCGTTCTTATTTCTATGTTTTCCTGTATAATATAATTTAAATCCTGTATTTTCTGTTTCTCTAGCTTTCTCACCGACCCATTTAGTTTCTTGTAAACAAGCTATGTTAACCTTTCTTCTTATCATGGTAACTACCAACTCCATCCCTTTTCCTGTCATAGTCCCTATGTTCCAAGTCGCTAACCTAAGTCTAGTATCATGGACTAGCTTCTTTACCCGCACACGTTCAGCTTGTTGCAGGAACCCTTGCGTATTTATCGTCGCATCCGGGCGCCGATGCGACGCCCCTTGCCTATTTTTCGAGACACCCGGTGGCAGGCGCAACGCATCGCTTAAGGGGAATGCCCTAGCATTAGCACGTATATTCATAGGATTCATGTTCATAAGGATCTGGCAAAGTTTTACGCTGGCTGTCAGCTACCTAACGCAACCCTCCTCCTTTTTCCGGGCTTGGGACCGGCAGTGTCAAAAAAATAAGAAGTTAAGCACGACACAGGCTGATAATATCTTATATATTTGTGCGTTTAGGGAACCCTTTAGATAATTATTAGTCTTTAGTCTCTGGTGACTCGATCATTGTTTACACGAGTGTTATAACACCGGCTTCAAGAAGATGACCGTGGCTATAAGTTACACAAAGTACAATTTCTTGATAAAAAAAAATGTAGCTGAATTATCTCTGCTGATGTGGTTTAAAGCATGGGAACGGAGTGTAAGCTTTGTAAACCTACAAAAGATGGAACTTTTCAAAAGTACACATATCAATAGAGGTGGTCCAAGTTAATACAAGGAAGAAGAATTTCAAATCTCCAAGAGTTCAAAAATACTGAACTTTTTGCGTCAGGAATATGCTACTTCAAGTTAATTTGCATCCCCTCATTCGGGTTTTTGTGTAGCCAAGTTTTATAATATTTCTGGACTTATTATATGTTGTTTTGGGAAAAGAAATCTACCTTGATTTTCCCTTCGTTTGCTTAAATATAATGCCAATTATATATCAATGTGTTATTAAGACTTCTGCACCACTCACTTTCTCAGTTGAATGTCGATATCTTTATCTAGAGTAATGGCCAATCAAAAATTTGAGACTTCTTGACAAATTATTTGTATTGCTGTAGGTCATGATATGTTTGAGATTTGGGTTAAATGAAAAATAATATGTATACTTCACCGAATCCATTGTTAGATTTATTAGATGATCAAACCATCGTAATAAGAAAAGGTGAAGAGAGGAGGAAAAAGGGAGAAGAGAGAGAAAGAGAAAGAAGAAAAGGGGATTAATGAATGTATACTCTTCAGTATCCCATCTCATTCTATTTATGTTGAGAATTTTCATAAATTATATAGATATCTTACACAATAATTATAACATAACTATTACAAAATTTTAGCTCACTATTCTTTGAACTTAGGATCGTTATTGGCTGGGCATGTGACAATTCCATCAATATGGCCGATCATTCTTCGGTATGTGATATGCATACGCGCTGATTGAGCCCACTGCATATAATTTGTCTCATCCAGCCTGGCACTGGTGATATACAGGCTGGATGATGATTGTTGTTACATCACATTGTTGGAGTGAGGCTCGATGAAGACCCAGCTCTCCTCCAGAGCTCACCTCTGAACCAAACATGTTCTTAAAACTATTTTGCGTATACACTCCTAAAAAACTGAACAACAAATGTGTTGAGAACCACTGTGGATGTGAATTGCAAAAAAGAAATCAAACAGATCGCAAAAAAACGGGTAGAACAAATTTGCGAAAGCTGTGGATGTGATTAACCTATCCTTGCAAACAAATCCCATTTTGTAATCTCATCAAACCCTTCACAAACTATGGTTTATGCTTGCCCTAAGGATTTAGCTACATATCTTAGAGCTTTACAAACCACGCTCTGATACCTTGTTAGATTTATAAGAGAGTGAGAGAGAGAAAGAGAGAGACAGAGAGATGATTAATGAATGGATACTCTTCATTTTCCCATCTCATTGTATTTATTAAGAAGTTTCAGAAATTATATAAATAACCTTCACAACATAACACAACTATTACAAACAAGTCACTGACAACATCAATGCTGTAATTGCTTGATATATGTTTTAGTGTTTGTGCTTATTGTATATATCATGTGTCCAGGGAACCTATAAGACAATTAACTGAATATGTCGTAGATAACATTTCATGTGAGTTTCTCTTTTAAGTTTGGTTTATTTTGCTAATTGTACATTTATAAATAAAAAAAGTGTATACACTATATGTTTGAAAGTTTTATTTATAAGATCGAAATGCAAGCTTTTTGCCATTTTCTTCCATGTGTACCACATTTACTTGTAATGAAATAGGTTTTTAAATTATTTTCATATAATAAGACATTCATTATAAATTATCCCAACAGTGCCTTACAAAGAAGAGAGGCCTATGTTCTGCTCAAACTCAGAAGACATCTTCATTTTCAAAGAGATGTTTATCTTAATAGGTACGTAAACCATCATATTTTTGTTGTTTCAAGCCTATGTGAATTGACTATTATACTTGTGTCACCATTTTCACGCCCCAAAAGGCTATTTTATTGTATTCTCCATTGCATATAAAACATAAATGGCTTTTGCATACATATTTTGGCCATACATGTATATGCCTTTGGTTTCATGTATATGCATATGGTGATTTACGATGGGTATAGATTTGTTATTGTGATTGTACCCAATCTCTCGTTCGTCTTTGAATCTCCTCGATTAGTTGTTTGGATTTCTTGGGAGCCATTGAACAGTACTGTATGATTTGATAAAAATAAACATCGATACACCAAACATCAATGTGGAGCGACACTCGCTCTGATACCAATTTGACGTAAATCACCGGTCAAAAGGCTCCTAAAAATTATTTAAGCACTAGAGAAACACTCTTTTCTAATTCAAAATTCAAGTCTACCTCAAATGAGGCCTATAAGTGGGTATTTAAAGGGGAGTAGTAGCTTAGGCTCCAAGTTAAGACCCTAATTACGAAAATGCCATTACTACTCCTTACCTCTAAATAATAAAGCAAAAGAAAGAAAAATACAATAACTAAAAATAAAAGAAAATACCAAAAAATAAAATAAAAATGACAAATAATCCCTAAAAATGGCCTATTTCCATAAAAAATGCTAACTATAATTTTTTGCATAGCAACTTAGTTTATTAAACTTTTCCTATTATTGCTTTACAATAGTAGAAAGGATGTTATAGATCTAGTTATATCAATTTTTTTGTAAAATAAAACAAAGTATTTAACTTCTAAGTTTATTGTTATTTTCTTTGTCAAACCATATGTTTGTACTTTTTTCAATGGCCTGTAACGAAAGATAGTTTGTAACTTCCTCAATTGTTTGCAGAGAATACATAAATGATGTCAAGAGGGAATGAAGGTGAAGTGACGATAAAATTTTCCCTAATGAAATTTAATTGGGATGTCCCTAAAAGTAAAATAAGGCTATTAATTTGGAACAAATGGAGTATATTATTTATAAATAAAAATTGAGGCATAACCGAAAATAGTTATACCAAAATTAAAACAATAGAAAAAATGAGGGAAAGAAATCATGATCCAATGAACCAAATTTCACAGTGGTGAATAATTTTTGATCTTGGCTACTGATAAAGTGGGTCCTTAATATTTACCAAAAATAAGTAAAATAAAGATGGGGAATGTTATTTGGATGGAGGGAGTAGTCAACCCCAAGCTCTCCTCCCTTATTCCAGGCTGTGCCTCCATGAGTTCGTGATGGAGGTGCTCATCTTTTGGGGAAGGGAATCCTTTCAACCCAATAAGTCTTGTAAATCCACCTGCCATACGGAGATCCCCTCCTCCCCTCATGTCCTCTATTCCCTCGTTGAGGTATGTTTTGTATTTGTTGTCCAGCTATACAAATGTTGTAGACACTGATAATAGTTCCATTTTTTAGATAGGCTATCCAAATGATGTTGACAATAATATCATGTTTTTTAATTGATTAGAAAGACCATATGTTGTTTAATAGATGTATTATGAAAGTCTGATATTCTAAATAGTTTGGATCACCAGTCAATGTAAAAAAAATAAAAAAGGGTCGTACCCAATGCACAAAACTCCCCCTTAACTGCAGGGTCTGGGAGAAGCAGATGTGGGTTGGCCTTACCCCCATATATGTAGACTCCCATGTCTCGAACCAGAGACCAACCGTAGCTTGGGCTAGGGCACTTACCATCGCACCAAAGTACGATCTCTGGGTCAGTATGTTTAACATAATTAATCAAACACCCCATAACCCAAGGTCCATAACTTAGCGACTCTACCCTCGAGTCGCTTCATCTCACTGTCTCAATCATTGCATACTTGACATTATTATCCAAATTTGGTTATTAGCGTTAAAGATTTAGGTAGTCTGACATATGATCATTTTGAAGCTTTTATGATCTGAGAGAGTCAAACTTATTTCACCATTATGTTTTGTTATGTAGTTTTTCTTGTACAACAAGTCAATAATGGGATAGAAGTGAATGGAAAAGATAATATGCAATCTGGGAGCTTTGTAGGTAATCAGTTAGAGATATTTGAAAAAAAAGTAGCTTAGGAAAGTTTAAGAACAATTTTGAGGTCCTTGAAAGTCCTTCTCATATACCTCATCTCTTTGTAAATTTTAAAGTCCTACATTTTGCAATTCTTTGGTGTTGTGGTGTAACTATGTTATGGGCTCGTCGTGCACAGGGTGTAGATTTTGGTTTGCTGAGAAATTGAGTAGAAAATACATTTCTGAGTTTAGCATTAAAGATTGAAGCAACACAAGTGGAGTAAATATAAGATATCATTATTTTGCCACTACTTTACTGTTGTATTATCTGTTTTATTTGCATATGATATATTTGTGTTGGGGTATAAATAAACTATTGGTTGAAGATTATACATAACATACCCTGTTTTGACTTCATCATATTATGTATGTTTTTAAAGTGTTTGATCAATTATATTTCTGTATTCAATTTTATAAGTGCAGTTTAGTTTTGCTATTTGGTATTTACACTGGATTCAAACTATGTTGGTCTCTGTATACTTTGTTAATACAATAATGACATGGTACCCCAAACATATCTTCCAAAGTACATTAAGTGATTGTACCTTGTGTAGCCCCCACCCCAATATACAAGCACTTAATGCAGCACTTTGGGGGATGTTTGGGGAATATAGCATACCCTCTTTAATAATGTTAGCGAGTAGTGCAGCATCTTTTATGACATAAATTTTTGTTTTTATAGACCCCGGCGCATATGCATATATATGTGTGTGCATATATATATATATATACATACAGTGTTCATAGTAGCGATGTTTTTGTGGAGTTCAAAAATTAAATTTTGTAAGTTGACGTTGTTGCGGGATAACATGCAGTACTCTACTAGCTACATGTTAATAATGATTCCATTATTATAGAAAATAAATGTGTGATATGTCATTTTATGCAACTTACCTCTGCATCGCACGGGCTTATAAATAGTGTAGATGAAAATGTAGGTACTCCTTCTTTCTCAAATTAATAGTTGTCATTTGGAAGTCAAACATTTTAAAGAAGGTTTTAACTTTCCAAATTTTTCCTCCTAAAAATGATAAATACCTTTAAATGCAAAATATGAACTTGAATCATTATTCATTATTCTCTTGTGCGTAATGTTTGGATGTGTATTTTTGTAATATCACCCAGTTTCATATGCTTAGAAACACAGCTAGCGATAATACCAAGTATCATTTTCGACCTCAAGTCCATAGAAAAGGTCTTAGGTCCTCGGTTGAGGTTGAGAGATAGACGGGCTTCAACAATAAGTCATACCAAATAGTTACTCTAAGATTGTATCAAACCCGCAACATCTCCTGTTCAACTCCTATCCAGCAGAATTTGCACCGCCAATAATGGACCTCAGTTGCCCTTCACACTGCATCCTCAAGTATTAAAAGGACATCAAGGGGATGACATACACCAACTCAACATCTAAGGAAAGTGGCAAGCAAGCCTAGAGAAGCCTCATTATAAGCAGAGTCCACCTCAGTCGTATTCTCCAGACCACAACAGAGTCAAAGCCTTTTTACTTAACAGTCGAAACATCCTCAGTACCTCATACCAACATCAACACGATCAAGGTTGCCAGACCAATCTAGCAGGCTGGTAGAAATTACACAAGCTGCTCTACCCCCTTCCCCACTCAGCCTTTGCAGTTTGTAGTGGTGCATTAATGCTGTCAATAACCATCGCCCCAAACCTGCAATTTTGTTCACCAAAATTCAACCCTTCTGCTGTAGTGGTAGAAGTCAGCCATGGCCGCCCATGCCTTTTACATTACTTTCCTGCAATTCCCAACAACTGGCTATATATAAGGAGTGCTTGGGGAAAGCTACGAGGATCTGAATTCAAGCAATCGTTCATGATATCAAGTGTTAACGATTAATATTTAGCTTTTGCTGAATAGTTAGAACCACTTCTTGTTCATACATTGTATTTTTAGCACCATATTTTGATGACTTCTTGCGAGTCCTAAGTGATCAAGACGTACTTAGAGGAGTCTTTCAGTTACTTCCTAAGTTACTTCCTAAGATTACTCTGCTCATTTTAAAGACCTTCGAAACTTCTTCCCAACCTTAGCCAAGGCCTAAGGATGTGCCTATTTGTATTATTCGCAACTACACTGAAAATACTAAAGTGAAACACATTAATAGTGAATGTAGGTACCTAATCAGAGGTATTGAACCACTATTTATTTTGTTATTTTTCTCATTTAAGAACTACTCCTCATCCTCCTCTTCTTCCTCCTCCAAGGAGGTATATTTGGTGAGGATAGCACCATCAGATATTAATTTGGAACGGAGAGAGTATGATTCACGCGTATGATTGGAAACACTAGAATTATATAGCCCTCCTTAATTCATACACGTGCAACATTTTAACATCGTCACTCTTTCCATTGACGATTTATATTTCTTAATTATACTTCAACCCTTAATAATCATTCTGACCTAAATACCCTTACATTTAACTAATTTCGACAGTGAAACAGAGTTTTTGAAACACCCAATGGGACTAAATGTCACTATAGTGAATATAAATTTGAGATGCAAATGAGGGGGACAAAGAAGGCAAAATGAAAACACCTAAATAAATGAGGTTGTGGGATAAATTCGTGTAGCACGAGTTGAAAAAGATTTGTCCTATGCAATTTATGTGGTTACTCCAAATTTTAATTTTACTCGAAAAAATTATTTTGGTTCAATTATACAAACCAATTATAGGCACACCTAGTCTATGGATATTCCTAAACTACTCACCCATGGGGAGAAAACTCTCAACCTACTAAAGGTTTGGAACTATGAGTCTCTAAGGGAACAAGGTGAGGAACATCACTCCTAGCAACCTATTGAGCAACAAATCGTATTTCCTAACCCAAATAGATCCCATAGTAGGACCATGGGGTTTGACAATCGGTTTGGTTCTAGTCTAGAAGGTACCTTAGCCTTAGGACTTGAACTGAGAAATTTCATAGCTTTAGTCACATCATTGAGTTCTCTAATCACGTTCTTCATCCTTTAAGCTCTATGATTTGACTTAAACTTCGGCCACTGAAACGGTTAGCTGTAGGCATCTTAGGAACTCTCCTAAGATCAAAACAAAAATCTCTAAAGTGAAAACATACGGTTTTGGGGTGTTCATCTTCTTTGGTTTAGGAGTGATCTTAGGCGGGGTATGCGTAGGAGTCTTGTTTATCCTTTTACCACATTCTCGACTTTGGAAAAAATGTCCTCATGCTTTTTAAGCTTAGTGACAAGCCTATGACTCACCTTGTCCATCCTGAAGGACATATAAAGAATCTCGGATAAAGCCTTTTCAATGTCAACCTCCCTCACTCCATCTTCATCATAGGAGCTATCAAATCGGACTCTACGCCATCATCCTCAACCTAGTCTTCAACAAGGGAAGACTTGGGACTAAACACATCCTTGATGGCGGTGAATGCGGTAATGTTGCATTCAACGAAATACTCACTCGTGGAGACCGATTCACTATCACTAAAAGTTGTATTAAATTTCTCCTTGCCCTTATTCTGTAGTTTAGTGGGACTCTTGAATGACTTGTCAAAACACTAATCCACATATGCCCATCTAATGACATTAAATGTGCAATCATATGAACTTTCAAATAGGAATAATTGCTACCATATGTGGAGGTCGAAGACACGAAGTACCGTACATTTCACAAAAAGGATCTATTTTAAGGATTAAACCCAAGAAACAATGAAACTTGTTTAATACCAGCTGAGAGAGAGAGTTATTGATCGTAGCTACCCAAATAAAAATTAACTACCAATTAAAAAATGATTTTCTTCTTTTTTCAATAAAGAGTAAATATAATCCTAAAAGTCTATGTGACAAAATGTTTTATCAAGATTATCATCGAACCAAATCTTATATTCTTATAATACAAGTGGTTTCTAACAGTGAGGAAAGATAAAACAATTCATACGACACTAGTTATACGAGGAAAACCCACTAACGGGAAAATCCTTGGGCACAAATTATCGTGGTAAAGATTTATACAATAGGAAAATATGACGTACAATCACATAATGCACTAACTTCACCACCCACTGGTTCTCATTGTCTTCTCTAGAGAGAGATCACCAATGGCTGGAGTACGCTACACATTACACCAAAAATGCCAATCTGACATGCTTACACACGGAGAATCTGGCACGGTTTTAAACCGTGCCAAAATTTGGAACGTTTTTTTAAAGTTCTGGAACAGTTTAAAGCAATGCCATTTTTTCTTTTCTTTTTTCTTTTCTTTTCGTGTTGACCATATTTGGCTCCCACTTCTTTTTTTTTGCCAGAACATTTTTCGCTCCTCTCCCGCCCAGATCTCCATTGCATACCCTCTTAGATGTTCATCTCTTACCTCTCTCTACTTTTCCTAAAACTCCCACTCAGCCATTGAAAGTTAGTCGACACTGGCGAGGAGACGAGTCACGGTGGGGGTGGTAACGTTGGAGAAGAGACCAACTTACGTCGATAGAGCGCCGTCGGGTGGGGGTCTGACTTCTTTCAGATAACCCTATGGGTGTAGTATTCGTATATGAGTTTGTGGATTTCATGTATGGGGTTAGGGTTTATGTATCTGGGGTTTCTATTATGTGTTGGGGTTTTCATCTATGGGGTTAATGGTTTAGATTTGGGACAAACATATACAAATTAAGGGATTTTATAGGGTCAAAAACTTATCCATACTTTACTTCCATAGTGGGTATAATATGTCTTTGATTTGGTAGTAGACAACATGATTCTTGCAATTTGATTATTATAACTTCTTGTGGCTTTTTTGTTTTCTTATGATTTATTCATTAATTTCATTCTAATTGTATAAACTATTGTACTTGTATACTTTCATATGTTGTTTCACTCTGAGAGATGAAGTGAATTTTATTTTTCTATTTACCAAAAAAGGTACAAAATGTTAAATGATTATTTGGGATTTCCGATCTGACCATGAAAGAGGGAGTTTACTTAGTTTATTGGTTTGAAATAGAGTATTTTTTATCTAATTACTTTGTTCCATTCAATGCTTTAGTTTTGGGTTTCAAATTAGGGTAATGGGATTATTCTATAGGCTGAAAACAGGGAGATTCTAATTCTATTTGTTTGAAATAGAGTATCTAATTACCTTGTTCCCTTCAATGCATTACTGAGTTTTTAGCATTAAAATTAATTGCTGCAAATATTTTATTTTAATTTGCTCTAATAAGTTATTTTTTGTTTCATTATGCAGGTATAATCGTTGTTTTCTCTTGTTTCTACAGGTTAACTTGGATATAAAATGATGGTATTTTGTTTCATCATGCAGGTATAACAGTACATTATTTTAATTTGGGGACTTTTTGGTGCTAAATGTTAGCTTGGATATAGAATAAAAAATGATGCTTACTTATGATGTTACACTCTGTACTGTTGATGAAATTAGTCCTTAATTGAATCCTTAATTGAATGTGTCTTATTTTAAAAAAAAAAAATCAATCCTTAATTGAATTGCATTAGCTCTACACCATTAGTAATTTAGTAGGCATAAAACCTATTTCTTTTACTGGAGTCATTGTCTGACAGTGTCTTAATTACATGGAGACACAAGTAGCGCTGAAGGGACATAGTACCATTTTACTTTCTATGTATATCGTATGAAATGAGAATCTATTTAGATTCAAGAAACTTAAATCATGTTACTTTATGTATTTCATAAGAAAGTGGACTTTATTTTGGTTTTAAAACTACCCCGAGTAGCAGGGAAGTATCATGAATTAGGTAGTTGTTTATTTTAAGTTGCCAAATTTATGTACTATTTGTTATGATAAATATTGAGTTAGTTATTTCTTATTTAATCCCATTGGTTAGTTTCTTCTTTACATGTTTAGTTCTTTGCTAGTTTCTTCTTTAGTGATGGGAATTCGAAGTTTTTAGCCATTTTTTCAGTATTTTTAGGATTCCTTAGTGATTTTGTTATTTTTTAAGTTTCTTTATTTGGTTGTATTTTCTTTTAGTAATTGTTTGCTTGGTATTTAAGGAAGTAAAATTTGGCTATTAAGGACATATTTGTAATTAGAGTCATTGCTTGGAGCTTAAGCTACTTCCCCCTCTAAATACCCATGTAGTCTTCATTTGAAGATGGCTTCAATTCTTGAAATATAAGAAATTCTTTGTTTCTCTCTCTAGAGATCATTTTGTTTTGATTTTTAGGTCATTGACATGTAGTTCACGTCAAATTGGTATCAGAGCGAGATGTCGTTCCCCAATTGGTGTATTGGTAATCAAAATCGTGCACTATATTCTCAATGGCCCCGAAGGAGGCGACTCGAATTCAAGATGAGGTTAACCAAGAATTACGAGAGCAAATGGAAACCCTAATTCAACTTTTTTCCAAATTTCAAAACCCTTGCCCTAGCCTTTCCATCACCACCGCTGCCCCAAAACCCTTCCCCACACCCCGCCGACCTCTATCTCTCTGCCCTAATTACCTCCCAACCCCAACCATCCTTACCCATCCAGTCCCCATGGCTTCCCCACCCCGGAAATTCGCTTCCCCTGCTGCCGACCTATCCGCCCAAAGCAGCCGCCCTCCAAATCACTTCTCCGGCCAAATTCTGGTACTGAGTAATTCCGGTGTGCCCTCCCCCGCTCCTGGCAGTCATGTTGGCACCCTAAAACCCCAATCCCCTGCTGTCCGAACAGGAACTGTTGTCCAAGAACATCAGCGGGGTCATTCCGACCCCGGAAAGCCTCGCAAAACCTCCGATCATCCTACCGAACAGCTGCCCTATTTTTTCAGCCTCAAGAAAACACTCCAACAAATTCAAGAACTAGGGTCTGACATCCTAAATTTGGCTTTTGACCCGGGTGGACGCTATTTTTGTTGGTTGACATGAGAGGCAAGAGGAAAATGATGAATCTTGAAGCAAGAATTGAAGGATGACCTCTTCCTCAAATTTTCAGAAAATATTTTTGGCCTCACAAGTCTTTGCTTCTCTTTTCAAGTACATTTTGGAACTTCTCACGCAATTCTTCAATTTTTGAAGCTCGAGGACGAGCTTTTTCAAAACCGGGGAGAATGATGGGAATTAGAAGTTTTTGGGCCATTTTTAGTATTGTTAGGATTCTATTGTATTTTTGTTATTTTTTTAGTTTCTTTATTTGGTTATATTTTCTTTTAGTAATTGTTTGCTTGGTATTTAGGGAAGGAAGTAATAATGGCTATTAAGGACATATTTGTAATTAGAGTCATTGCTTGGAGCCTAAGCTACTTCCCCCTCTAAATACCTATGTAGTCTTCATTTGAAGATGGCTTCAATTCTTGAAATATAAGAAATTCTTTGTTTCTCTCTCTAGAAATCATATTGTCTTGATTTTCAGGTCATTGACGTATAGTAGACGTCATTTACATGTTTAGTTATTTGCTATATGGTGATGAATCCTCAGTTATCAGTTTAAATTTTCAAATCCAGTAGTTATTTGATTTATCTAATCTATTATTATCATATTAAACATCCTATTTGGTGGCTTAGAATATTAAATATTTACTCTTATTTAATTTTCCTTACTCACTGTAAATGATAGCCAACTGTGTGTTATGCTCAGGTCCAAGAATAAAAGAATGTCAGTGACAGTTCAGGGGGTTGTGGATATCGTCATGTAGGCCCCCATGCCGACCCATATAGTCTCGATGGTCATTTTGCATTGTTTTTTCTACTTCTGTATATGTTTTCAAGTTTATCATAATTTATGTACTGGCCATCTAGGTCCCAAAGTCAGGCCACTCTAGTGTAACTAAAATTTATTCTGGATAACTAGGCCTGTTTGAGTAAGCCAGTTCAGTGTCCCCTTGACTTATTAGGAAAATCAACAAAAAATGAATTGAATAAATATAGATTTATATAAAATTTATGACTAGTAGTAGGACTATTCTTTTTAAACAAAAACTATATCTGTAACTGATACAGGTCCTTATTGGTGTATGCGGCAATATAGTTTTTAATAAGAGTAATCATGGGACTGGGATCACTTGAATCTTATTTTTCCTAAGCATACATATTGATCATCAATTTATTGATACTTGTCAATGTGATTTCTTTCTGCAGAGGCTCAGCTCAAAATCAATAATGATGTGCTGGGATCATATTGATCACCATTTATTATTACTTGTTAATGTGATTTCTTTCTTCATGCCACAAAGTACCTTCGTTGTTGCATAGTACGAGAAGGGATCTTATCAACTCTTCCTGAACTTCATTACTTACCATTGTAATCAAACCAACTAGCAAATGCTTTGCATCAGAATTTGCTAGTTTCCCTGATAGTGTGGAATTCAAATATGAACCAGCAAGAGCTTTTATTGTACGTTCCTGCACGAGAAACGGTAAGCAGGGTTTAAACTGCTTAACCACTCAATATCCATAGAATATGACGCTCGAGTAGTTTCTTCGTTGCTGTCATATATCATAAGAGCTGAAGCTAAAGCCCCTAATGTGTCAGCTACCTGCTTAACCACTCTATTGTACGTTCCTGCACGAGCTAAAGCCCCTAATGTGTCAGCTACCTGTGCGGGTGAACATGATTCAAGGCTTGACCAAGGCGCGAGATGACATACGACAAACCACCAGAAATGTTTGCAAGAGAGCACATTGCATTCTCCTGCAAAGCTTGGGCATGCTCACCTTGCATGAATTCTTTTGGAGGAGCTATTGTGGCATATATCAAAGCAGGTATACCATTGGAATTGGCTATCTCCCGTCTCGCTTCTTTGGATTGTGCAGAGAGAGATTTTAGAACAACTGCAACTTCTGCGCTGATAGAAGCTCCATTATCAGGCCCCAATAGCTTTAGAAGCTGCTTTGCAGCCTCAGCAGCCAAGACAGTCTCCCGAGACCTCGAATCCTTCTTTGACTTGAGTCGGACTCGGATTCGTGGGGGACATGCCCCAACAGGCAAGGATACACTAGTCCAAGAGTATTCTATTTTTTTCTTGAGTATTATGTTTTAATCTTATATTTATACTGATTAGAAAACGTGTTCCTAATATTTGGCAGGTAAACAGCGTACAACATTCAAATGGGTGTCAGTTACTCTGTAATATTTTACAGGTTTAACCATGGTATGCTATTATTTTTATTAATCTTTAGGCCATCTACCTGTCAACGTTTTTTTAGATTTTTATGTGAGTCATTTTTTATTGGTGAAGGAGGCTCTCTACGGTAGCAAAATAGCCATGGGCCTTCACCTCACTTTCTCCCACAAAACATTACAATTTAACTACTTGACCTAATATAGGTGAGCTGTCACAATTTAATTTTATGTTCAAATCAATATAATATAATAGCACATGATTATGTATTAATGTTAAACTTTTTTCCTTTCCTTGATGATACATAATAAATTTTATTCTTTTTAGCTGAACTTCAAATAGTCAAAATAACCAGATGAGAGAACAATCTATGGTAATCCCTCAAATCTATGCCATGAACGCGATAGGAACCAAAGTAACTCGTAGGAATTGTTCATGCCATTATCAAACTCTTTATTCAACAAAATGATAAGTATACGTAATTTTTAGGATAAAAAATAGGGTGTTAAGGGGTGAAATCTAAAAAATACAACCAGTTGGACTGGAAATAGGCATGACACCTCAACATGGATCATTGTAATGTGTGTGAACTTACCGTATCCTTACTGGACTCATGGTTTCACAACATGATAAGTATATGCAAGTTTTAGGTTAAAAATGGATGTTGGGGGTGAAATCTTAAAAATACAACCAACTGGTCTAGAAAGAGGGATGAACAACTCGAGATGCACTATTGTAATGTGTGTGAACTGACTGTGTCCTTATCGGACTCTTAGTTTAACAATGAAAAGTATACGCAAGTGTTAGGTTAAAAAGGGGGCATTGGGGGTGAAATCTCAAAAATACAATCAACTGACCCATAAAGAGACACAAACACCTCGAGATGACCATTGTAACGTATGTGAACTAATTGAGTCCTTATCGGACTCTCGGTTTAACAAAATGACCAATATACATTAGTTTTTGGTTAAAAATGGGCCGTTTGGGAGTGCATCTTAAAACAACAACCAAATGGTCCAAAAGGAGGCACAAACATCTCGATAAGGACCATTATAACGTGTGTGAATTGATTGTGTCTTTTTCAGACTCCAAGTTTAACAAATGATAAGTATATGCAAGTTTTTAGTTAAAAAATGTGGCGTTGGGAGGTGAAATCTTCAAACAAGAATCAAATGTCCCGGAAGGAAGTACAAGCATATTGAGAGGGATCTTTGTAATGTGTATGAGCTGACCGTGTCTTTATTGGGCTTTCGATTTAATATAATGACAAATATACACAATCTTTAAGTTAAAAATGGGGCGTTGGGGGATAAAATCTCAAAACAGCCACCAAATGTCCCGGAAGAAAGCACAAACACCTCGAGAGGGATCATAACTTGTGTGAATTGACTGTGTCTTTATCAGACTCCCCGTATAGCGAAATAACAAGAATACACAAGGTATACGTTAACAAATGGGGCGTTGGGTGGTAAAATATAAAAACGACAACCAAATGACCCGGAAAGAGACACGAACACCTCGAGATGGATGATTGTAACGTGTTTGAATTAGTCATGTCTTTATCGAACTCCCGGTTTAGCGGAAGGACAAGTAAACACAAGGTTTATGTTAAAAATGAGGGTGGGGGGGATAAGGGATGAAATATCAAAACAACAACCAAATAGTTCGGAAAGAGGCAGATCATCTGTAGAGGCACCATTGTGACGTGTTTGAAATAGCCATGTCCTTATTGGACTCCCGATTTAACAAAATGACAAGTATACACAATTTTCAAGTTAAAATGGGTAGGTGGAATTTCAAAACAGTAACCAAATGGCCCGAAAATATGTATGAGCACATCGAGATGGACGATTGCAATGTGTTTGAACTAACCGTGTCCTTTTCGGATGCGCGGTTTAACGAAATGACAAGTATACATAAGATTTAGATTAAAAAATGGGGCGTTGGGGGTGAAATATCAAAACAACGACCAAATGGCCTGAAAAAGGCACATGCAGCTCGAGATGGACTATTGCAACGCGTGGGAATTGACCGTGTCTTTATCGGATTGTAGGTTTAACAAAATGACAAGTATATGCAAGTATTATGCTAAAATTAGGCGTTCGGGGGTGAAATATCAAAACAATAACTAAATGACCAGGAAGGGAGCACGAATACCTTGAGATGGACAATTATAACATGTTTGAACTAGTCGGGTTCTTAACGGACTCCCGATTTAACAAAATGACAATTATAGCAAGTTCTAGGTTAAAAATGGGGCGTTAAGGGGTGAAATAAATAGCAACCAAACGACCCAGAAAGAGGCATGAACACCTCAAAATGGACGATTATAATGTGTTTGAACTATCATATCGTCCTTATCAGGCTATCGGTTTAACAAAATGACAAGTATACACAATAATAAGTTTTTATAATTTTTTTTTGCTTGAATACAACTTTTTAAATATTATTTGTTTACTTGACATCTTTTTTTTACAGGATACCATTTGAGCATTAGGTTTTATCCACGTTGAACACATGAACAAGTCAATGATTTTCTTGAGCGACGTATTGAGCTACGTGGAACACGTGAGCGTTAGCTTATTTATTATTGTTGATGACATTCGGGATTGCTTACATGATGTGTTATGGCCATGAGAGCTTGTTTGATATTATTGTTAAATTTTAGGCTTATGTTTAAGCAGGTTTTATATTAACAAGTTTCTAGAATGTCCAGAAAATAGAGTAAATTTTGTCAATTTTTTGTGTCTATGAAATATTAAGACTTGTAATATTTTGAAGCTTAATATGTACATTAGTCTATTATAAACAATTTAGTATGTTTCCAATTATTGATTCTCCTGGTTGTTTGTAGATAATAATATCTTTTTATCTCCTGAAAAATCTGCGACTGTTTTAAATTGTGCAAAAACATCCCATATAAATTTTATAATAATTATGATATATTTTGGCATGCTTTCCAAAAGCGTGCCAGAAATGACAATCTGGCACGGTTTAGAATCGTGTCAAAACCGTGCTAGATTGTCGGGTATCAGTACGCTTAAGCCAAAATCTGGCATAGTTTAAAAATGTGCCAAAAAGAAATAGCAATTTGGCTTAGTGGTTTTTGGTACGATTTTAAATCGTGCCAGATTGACCTTTTGGTGTAGTGTACATAACCGTGAAAAGTTTTTGCCTCATCATGTGTAGAAATCTTATGCGAATAAAATATTCTTTGAAGTGGAAGAAGACTTTGTTCCAAGGCAATTGAACCATTGAGTAACTATCGTTTTATACCATGGATGTGTGAGTATGTCCTAAGGTTGAAAATATACAAAAAAAAAGGTTTGGTTATCTGAAAAACTCATAAACTCTTTTTCAAGTTGTTAAAGAAGATAATCAAGAACCAAATATTTTAGAAAAATAGTTTTTTCAAAAACTTGCTTGAATATGAAAGTCTAACTTTCTTGATTCAAAAGTAAACTACTACCGTTTAATCTTATTCTCTATTCCTCTTGGAGCAATGGAGCAAGCATCCCAAAAGACCAGTACACAATATTTTTGGAAGCCTAATCCCGATTGTGTCTTGGCACACACTTTAAGATGATATTTTAAGAAAGATCTCAAAATATATATAATTGCAAAAAGTTTGCGGACCCACCACCGATGCCAAGGATAACTTTGTTGAAGCGAATGCTCAGTGACACTAATTTAAAATCGATCAAAATATTTTATACATTGTAGGTCACGAAAAGTGAAGAAGAACCTTCACGGACAGGAGGACCGGCTTCGCTAATGCGAAGGCTCAACGAGCAAGGTTGTGTTTGGACTTAGAATTTTCCAGTTGTGCAGATTTTTCAAAAAACTCAATTTTCTTCTTCAACCCATGACAAATTAAATTCTGGATACAAATGGTGCATTTTCAGGCATAACTTTTTATATAGGAATAATATATTTCATTGTGTATTTGGCAACCTCAACACCATAAATTAATTATAAAATATTTCCAAATTTAGAAAAATTATTTATCTAAAGGGGTGATTTTAAGTCCATTAGTCGATATACTTTTATCCTAATTGGTTAACTCAGTACAATGACATAAATGATTTGATATGAGTTTAATGAAGCTTTCCGGAGACCTCTTAGACAAGACTCAAAGTATTTTTTGTAAAATTGAAATAAGACAACCTAAGTGAGCCGGGGAACGTAAATATACATATAATCTTACACAAAGTATGCTTATTTATGAAAACTATATGATCTAAAAAATAGCCTCAAACAAACCAATAAGGTTTCAACACATTTTTAAATTTAATAAAATTTTAACTTTAGTTACGTCAAACCATGTGTGTTCTAAGTTATATAAGTCATTTACCGTCATCTTAACGTAGAATTCTCATTGGTCATGGCATGATGAGTACTTCAAATGAAAACTGATCTTCAAATCTTGAACATGAAGCTTTATCTGAAATATTAAAATAATGACCAAATGACCAGGAACGGAGCACAAACACCTAGAGATGGACGGTTATAACGTGTTTGAACTAGTCGGGTCCTTAACGGACTCCCGATTTAACAAAATGACAATTATAGCAAGTTTTACGTTAAAAAATGGGGCATTAAGAGGTGAAATAAATTGCAACCAAATGACCCAGAAAGAGGCACGAACACCTCAAAATGGACGATTGTAATGCGTTTGAACTATAACATTGTCCTTATCAGGATCTCGGTTTAACAAAATGAGAAGTATACACAATAATAAGTTTTTAAAAAAATTTATGCTTGAATACAACTTTTTAAACATTATTTGCTTACTAGCATCTTCGTTTTTAGAGGATATCATTTGAGCATTAGGTTTTATCCACGTTGAACACATGAACAAATCAATGGTTTCCTTGAGCGACGTATTGAGCTACGTGGAACACATGAGCGTTAGCTTATTTATTGTTGTTGATGACATTCATGGTTGCTTACATGATGTGTTATGATCGTGCGAGCCTTTTTGATATTATTGTTAAATTTTAGATTTATGCTTAAGTATGTTTTATATTAACAAGTTTCTAGAATGTCCAAAAAAAAAAGTAAACTCTGCCAACTTTTTTTGTCTTTGAAATATTAAGACTTGTAATATTTTGAAGCTTAATATGTACATTAGTCTATTATAAATAATTTGGTATGTTTCCCATTGATGATTCTCCTGGTTGTTTGTAGATAATAATATGCTTTTATCTCCTGAAAAATCTGCTACTGTTTTAAATTGTGCAAAAACGTCCCATATAAATTTTATAATAATTATGATATATTCTGGCATGCTTTTCAAAAGCGTGCCAGAAATAACAATCTGGGACGGTTTAAAATCATGGCAAAACCGTGTCAGTTTGTCGAGTATTAGTAAGCTTAGGCCAAAATCTAGCATGGTTTAAAAATGTGCCAAAAAGAAATAGCAATTTGGCTCGATTGATTTTGGCACAGTTCTAAACCATGCCAGATTGACCTTTTGGTATAGAGTACATAATCGCGACAAGTTTTTGCCTCAATCATGTCGACAAATCTTATGCCAATAAAATATTCTTTGAAGGGGAAGAACACTTTGTTCCAAGGCAATTGAACAACTGAGTAACTACCTTTTTATACCATGGATGTGTGAGTATGTCCTAAGGTTGAAAATATACAGAAAAAGGTTTGGTTATCTTAAAAACTCATTAACTCTTTTTCATGTTGTTAAAGAAGATTATAATTAAGAACCGAATATTTTAGAAAAATAGTTTTTTCAAAAACTTGCTTGAATATGAAAGTTTAACTTTCTTGATTAAAAAATAAACTACTACTAGAAGAACACAATAAGAAAGAAATAAGTTTTTTCCTCTTTAAACCTGAAAATAATTTTCTCTCCTTTTAATCTTATTCTCTATTCCTCTTGGAGTAATGGAGGAAGCATCCTAAAAGGCCAATACATAATATTTTTGGCAGCCTAATCCCGATTGTGTCTTAGCACACACTCTAAGGAGATATCTTAAGAAAGATCTCAAAATGTATATAATCACAAAAAGTTTGCGGACCCACCGCCAATGCCAAGGATAGCTTTGTTGAAGAGAATGCTCAACGACACTAATTTGAACATCGATCCAAATATTTTATACATTAAAGGTCACGAAAAGTGAAGAAGAACCTTCACGAACATGAGGATCGACTTCGCTAATGCGAAGGCTCAACGAGGAAGGTTCTGTTGGATCCAGAATTTGCCAGTTGCGCAGATTTTTCAAAAGACTCAATTTTCTTGTTCAACCTATGACCAATTAAATTCTAGATACAAATGGTGCATTTTCAGGCATAACTTTTTATATAGGAACAATATATTTCATTGTGTATTTGGCAGCCTCAACAACATAAATTAAGTATAAAATATTTCCAAATTTAGAAAAATTATTTAACTGAAGAGGTGATTCTAAGTCCATTAGTCCATATACTTTTATCCTAATTGGTTAACTCAGTACAACGACATAAATGATCTAACATGAGTTTGGTGAAGCTCTCCGGAGACCTCTTAGGCAAGACTTAAAGTATGTTTTGGAAAATCGAAATAAGGCAACCTAAGTGAGGTGGGGAACATAAATATACATATAATCTTACACAAGGTATGTTTATTTATCAAAAGTATATGACATATCTAAAAAATAGCCTAAAACAAACCAATAAGTTTTTAATACATTTTTTAATTTAAGAAAATCTAATTTTATTTGTGTTAAACCATGTGTGTTCTAAGTTATATAAGTCCTTTATCGTTATCTTAACGTCGAATTCTCATTGGTCATGGCATGAGGTGTACTTCAAATGAAGATGGAGAAGTCTTGTCTTAAAATCTTGGACATGAAGCTTTTTAGATAAACCTAAAGTATGACTCAAATTGTCTTTTAGTCAACGAAATCAAGACAATTCAATAATGAAGGGAACAAGGGTCTTCTAAAACCATCTCCATCCCTAAACTTCATTCAAGTTTGTCATACTATCCCTTTAATCCATTATTGGGGTTTTATTCTTTAAACTATAATTTATAGCAATTATTATTTATTTATTAATAAAGGATTGTCAAAGCTCATTTTAAATAAGAATCATGTTTGTGAGAATGCTCTATATTTATTTATGAATATACTGAATATGTTGGTCAATTGTATTTGGTAGAAATTTCGATGAGATGGTTTTAGTATGATCATGAAAGATCATAAATTTGATTCTAGTACAATCGAGCAATTTACTGCCTAAATAAGAACAGGATGTTCTATCAGTAAAGTTGGGTGTACAATTTTAGTAGAAGCTCTCAACTATGGATCATGTCTGATGGTTAGATACTTGTTTGATAATTTAAAGAGGAGTGTAAAGATACATTAGGAATGTATTGACTGGGAACAAGAGTGAGATTTGAGTTTAGGTGCTGACTAGATTTGACTTGGTACATTCTCACCGTTGGGGTTTTATTGTTAAAACCATGTATGATGTTTTCTTTTAAGTAAAAGGCGTGTCAGTTATTTTTAAAATAATAATCATGGTTGTGATAATGCCTTATATTTGGTTTAAATATATTATAGATATGTCGATCAATAGAGTTTAGTAGGAATTTCAGTGAGTCGACTTTGGGTTGATTACAAGGAGATCAGAATTTTGATTCGAGCACTATTGAAACGTTCACAACCTAGATAGGGATTTGAAATCCGATAAGAATGATTGCGATGAAATCCAAGTGGTTTGTGTCAAACTATGAAAACCTATTTGATGGTTCAAGAACTTGCTTGATAGTTCGATGGAGGATTACGATCGTACCTATAACACCCCGTATTTTTGGAGATTTTTTTTATTACATGAGTACTGGTAATTTAATTAATTTGAGAAATAAAGTGAATTGAATAAATATTAATTAGCTAATATTGGATTAATAGTTATGTGTTATTATATTTACTTGTGTGATAAGTAAAATGAAATTGTATTATTTTCTATTACATCGTATGTGGGTAAAAGTGACGGGTTGACACGATCTTATTCGGGACGCGCGTGTGGGATCGTGTTTGGAATAAGATGGTAAATTGATTATAGGTGACTCGAATGGTTATTTAGAGTGCATGGATGATTCGAAATGGGTTGAGATAGTCAGAATTAGATACCCGTGGGTTATTATCGGGTTCCGAGGACTTTTTAAGCTATATGGGACCCGTATAGGAGTATTCGAGTCATTTTAATGTTATTATTTAACCTATTTTCGAGATTAGGGGAAGTTAAGAGGGTTTTAGAGAAGGGAGGCAACCATATATCATTTTAAATCATATTAGCTTGAGAGAGAGGCAAAAGGAGATGGAAAATTCAAGAACACCATACCAAAAGGAGATTAAATAATTCCGGGGCTTGAATCATTGCGTGTTGAGGATCTCAAGGAGCAAGATCAGAATTCTTACCATTAGAGGCAAGTGTTTAAGTTGCTTTGATGTTATATGCATGTTTTTACTTCATATCATGCTTGGTGAAATTAAATATGATTTTAGGTGGGGTTCACATGTTAAAATGGATTTTTGAGAAAAAGGATTTCATTGAATTTGATTAGTGATTATTCCATATGAAATTGGTGAATTGAACCCCACAAAATAAATAGATTCTTGATAAAGAAATGCGAGTTTGATTCAATTAAAGATGTGTGCTTAAATTAGAAATATAAGAATTGGGTAATTTAACTATTGAATTAAGGTGGGATTTAATTCGGGATAATTTGATGTTAACCCATAATTTAGTACGATTTGAATCCATAAAACATGCACCCTTATGATTAAGATTGATATGGTAGTATTATGTTGTGTTGGGATGATTATTGGGATTGATATTGATGGAAATATTGGGTGAAACATCTTAATAGGTAAAACAACCCCGTTTAAGTCATTCCCAGGGGGCGAACCGGTTCTCCGCTGTCCTGTTTGGTCGAGTTTGGTTCTTTTAATGGTTTTATTGATTGGGTTGGTTACGGATTGTTTTGTGATGTCCGTAGATGAGATTGAGACTTCTAAAAATATGTAAAAATATTATTAATTACCTTGGTGTAGTCGGGATAATTTGAGGTGTGAAATTAAGGATGTTTGGGACAAACAACACTCGAAAATATATTAATGGATTCGAATGGAAATTTTGGATGGTATTGGGATACATGCGAGATTGAGATAGGCTTAGTGTCCCGAATAAAATATAATCATGATATATAAAGTAAGTGACTGCTTATGAACTTGAGATATTGATGTAGATTCGAGAAAGTTAGGCGAGTGCTATGAGTGACATGCACGGTTAGCCAATTTTATTTTGTATATATACGAATATAAAGACAGTATATATGTGTGAATATATATATGTGTGTATAATATATTTATTTGAACATACCACTCTAATGCTATCAGGGAGATTGCGCACCATGGGTGATCTCTCTTGGCAAATCTCAACTAATATCGGCCCCAGGATCATCGGACCATGTATGTCCACCCTATGTGAGGTTGGAGTCGAAGTGAGGTGATTTATGGTATGGACATAACTCAGGACTATGACCGCCTCCAGTACATTTACGATTTTTGGGTTCGGTAGCGAGATTCTGACCCGGTAGCCCAGGACGATGTGTGTATGCCCTAGAGCATGATAGGATTTTAGAGACTCGCATCCAGTGAGATATTACTCTATCGGATGGAGGTTATACATATATTGTGAGTGACATAATTATATACGGGAATAAGACACTAAAGTGTGAATATTGAATTAATGATTAGCGAAAGTTATTTGAAATGAATTGATAGATTATAATTGAGAATTATAATTACAAAACGGATGTGAAAGCTAACTGAGAATTTAAAAAGGGAAAATAGAGTATACGTGTGATATAGGGTAGCGTATGGGATTAAGATTAGTTTTGAGACTAGTTAGGCTGGGTAGCGTAAATAGAGTGTTTAAAATACATGCGTTAGGTGTGCACTATAGATAAGGGATGTGGGGTATCTTATGGGGGTTCGACACCTATTTAAATATGAAATATTACAGTGAAATATTTATTAATGCATTTTAAACAATCGTAAAATATTTTCAAAAGGTTTAGGGCTTTGACCCGTATCAAAATATTTAAAAAACATTTAGGTGCTCAGCCACAGGGATGCCTGACTTAACTATCCATCTAGTTAGACGATGCTGCAGCAGCCGTGGATGCCTGTAGGGATTGAATAGATGCTTCGATCCTTGAGATTTAGATAGGAGGTACTTCAGAGTTATTATGGGAATGTCGCCGAGTCAGTTAGTATTTATTTTTATTCAGATGCTTTCCTTTCAGTTAGTTGGATTATTGTATTGTGACTTTTACAGAGAGTTATCAGTTAATTTATTTATGCTAGTGAGTGTGAGTTTCATTATTGCATGGATGTTTATATGAATAAATTTTTTGTGTAAGTACGTTAAAAAGTTTTTAAATTTGACACTAGGCCTAATAGGTTATTTAGTAGTTAAAATGTTTTCCACAATTATGCTAAGAATGAACCAGATGAGATTCCTGTTTTATTTTAGTAGAGGACTGATCACTCGTTATTGAAATAAGCGGGGTGTCACAGATGGTATCAGAGCATCAGGTTCTAGTGTCCTTAGGATCTATGCAGACTTACTACATTTTCAGCATTACTTTTCTTTGATGTAGAGCCCTATGCTTAGGACTCTTGATTCATATTGTGATTTATGTTCTCCTGCTATTATGTATAATTAAAATGAATCTTATACGAGTTCGGTTGAGTTCATATGTCGAACAGTAGAGGTAGACTAGTGAGGTACGTTAGGAGGAACACAGGAGGAGAGGAGAGGTCGAAGCCACAAAATATTCACGGGACGGTGATCACAACATAGGTTTCCACTATTATTGCTCAGGTAGTTAATGCTGCGATGATCATTGGGGCGCATCATTTTCTCCAAGCACCACCACTACAGACGGTGGTGCCAAATCAGACTCACCCAGTGCAGTCATTATGGGGGAGAGAGTCAAAGGGGCCTTTCCTAAGGTCTATCCGCCAGAGTGTAAGGAAAATGTAGACGTTGTATTAGCTAGCTAGTGGAAGGAGGATATACAAAGTCATTTGCATATGGTTGAGTTCAGTGACACTAAAAAATAAATTTCGACGAGTTTTAAGATTGTAGGAGCAGTGCTGCAGTGGTGGGATCCAGTCACCACATATGAGAAGAGAGTTATTATGAATATCGAGGACTTTTAGGTGAGGATTGATCGCAAGTCCTTTCATCCACTATTCGAACAAAGATGTGAAGGAAGTTTCTAGACTTATCACAGGAGGGACGAATACTGGCCGAATATGAGGGATAATTTACTTATTTAGCGAACTTCGTACCCGAAGAGGTACGTACGAAGGAGAAAAGGGGTTCTTAAGTTTATTGATGGACTCACGTAGTGAACTTATCCAACATAGTAAGGTTGGGTGTATCTGTGGTAGTAGGCACCATAGTGGGAATGCTTAGAAGGGGAACCCATATAAATGATTCAGATCAAGGGAATTCCAACTGATTGGCGGTCGATTCGGGCAGGGTCGTCAAGCTAGGAGCGTGTTTCGTAGGGCCAACGGAGCTAAGGGAGAGATGGGGGTAGTCGTTAGGGCCGAAGCTACCAAGGTCCAAGAGTAGGTAACACCTATATGTAAGGACATTTTTCTCATGTCCGAAATGTTTCATTTATTTATGTCATACGCCGCTATATTTGGCACGTCACCTCACGATCTCACATGACGGCCTCTATCCGAATTCCGGTAATCAAGCATTCATTTTCTCCACTAAGAATGACTTCACGTTCCTTGATTGTAGGCTCGTAATGCAAGTGGAACGCAAGAGAAGTCAAATCAGTGAAACAAGGCATGAGAAGGATGTTCAAGGGAAAATTGGTAATTTTACAACCACCGTCCAGAGGACCGGTCAACTGGAAAGTTGAAGAGCTTGCCGCAACAAAGATACTGGAAGAAACGGCACCTCAATCCGAGCTACGGTGAACAAGTTATGGCCCGTTGAAAATGGAGATATGTTCATTGAAAAAGTCTGGAAATTTTTCTAAGTGTTTAAAGCCTTTTTCCAGAACACTTTCCCGAACCTAGACCCAAACCGGTTCGGGGGGGCGAACCGGTTCGCAGGGGTACCCGAACCGGTTCGGGGTACCTGTACGCTGGATAGAATTTCAGCATTTTAAAATCGTGGGTCTCTTCATGGTTTTCCCTATAAATACCAACTTCGGGAGAGTTGTTTTGCAAGACTTTAGGAGACGAATTTGAGAGTCCAAATACATCTAGTCTTCATATTCTTGAGTCCCAAGACTCATGGTTTGATTCACACATCCTTGCCAAACCTTTGTGAATCCTTTAGCAACCCAAGAACACAACTTTGGTTTGTTCAACCCTTGTGGAGGAGACCGTTCTTCTTCTTCATTGCAGCCCTACTGGAAAGGGATAATTCCAGCCGCGACTAGAGAATCCGATACCCGAGGGTAATTCTTAGTCAACTTGTATTTTTATTGTAATCCGATTGTAAGCCGTTTTCTTACAAATTATAGTGAAAATAAATGGTTTTGCCCCTGAGGGGGATTTTTCCTTAATTACATGTGTTTGAATGTTCTTGCATAGATTATCAATTTATTCAATCACATACTGCTGCATGTTTAGGGTTTGTTTGTGTTAAAAGGGTTTTATATATAACTTGATCATTTGAACGCGAGCACACACACTCTTCACTATATGGCCAGTAGGGACAAGTACAAATGGATTACACATGGAGGTGTTTATATATGGAGAGAAGGACCACATGCGTGGATCTTGTTCGCAATGAGTTAGGGGACAAGGGAAGAGTGCCCAATGGGGGCAACAGTTACAACAACTCTTGGGACAGTTCAAATGTGAGTGTGATGTCCAAGCACCAATTACACAACCAATGCTATTGGAATTGAAAGAATGAATTTTATCTTTGGGCAAATGGGGTAAGTTTTACATGACACGGGTGCATCACAGTATTTTGGTTAGCACTAGATTTGAGAGTGAGATAAGTTTGGTGGATGTATAGTTAGTATCACTACTGTGTGTATATATTTACCATTGGGTAGTGGGTCTCTCTTTAGTTCCATTTACGGGGAAGTGGATGTGGACACTAAGGGGATACATTGTTGTAGATATACTAATTTTATAGAGATGTGATATGAGAGTATGATATTATCATGAATATTGACTGCTTAGCGATGGTTTGAGCAATAGTGGATTGTTATAGTAAGGCTATCGTATTCACTGTTCCAAAAAAGGATGTATTATTTTTGCGATGTCTTACTTGAAAGAGGGTCGAGTCCGCGTATATACTATATTATAGTGGAGACATCGAAGAGTATAGTTATATCATTATATTCGATCTCGGTGTGTAGGAACTATACATATGTGATTCCGGGAATATCGGGTTTACTGCCGAGCGAAGATATTTAGCTAGTTATTGATTTAGCGCTGAGGACTTAGTGACAGTGAGAGCGCTATATTGCGGGACTCTTTTAGAGATGTGGGAGTTGAATATCAGACTTATATGTCTAATGAAAGGATTTTGAGTGTCCCGATTATATGTTCTGGGACTACGAACCTCGATGTCCGACGATGCTAGGTAGTAGTATATCGGGAGGGTTCCTTATTTAGAATCGCTTGCGAAACGTCCCACGCATGAACCCCAGTGAATGTCAAGAGTTGAGAGATGTTTTGGGCACTAGATAAGTGGTTAATACCTTAATTGTTACAGTTGTATGTGGATAACACTTTGATCTCAGAGAAAGTATACGATATAAGGCCCATGGAGTCGGGCAGTGCTGTGTAGGAATAACTGGGAAAACTTTTGCACCGCTGGTGGATGGGTGAGGCAATCTCGAGAAGAATTAAATTGAGATTAGTGGGGTGATCGAGAATACCCTTAGGATAGAGCCACGTAGAGCATATGGGGTCGAACGTCAGATAAATATGTTATGTTTGTGATGTTTGTACATATATACTCATGAGATATAGGGTGTATGGGTGCCCCGATTAGTTCGATTTTCAGTATCATCTAGGATGAGGGTACGTAGTAATAAATGTTTTGAAACGTATACCTGTGGTGCAACAGGACATTATTGAAAAAGTAGGATGGACTGAGCTTCATTTGCGAAAGGAGATAGTCGAGATACATATACAGTAATGAGAGTTATCATAACTAAGATGGGTTAAAAGACTGTGGAGATAAAGGTGAGGATCTCTCTTGACAAGGAAGGGTCCAACAATTTTAGGAAGTATATCGAAGTCGTACTCAGTAAAATTCTAAGGGTGACTTGTGCATAAATAATATGGTGTTTCTACCAGACGAAAATGACCCAGGAAGTGCGCAGTTTTAGAGCACACACATGGGTCATGGTTTTTGGCCTACCCTAGGAAGGGGAGTAAGATGTACCACATAATGTGGGATATAGATTGGGTGGATTAGTGAGGAGTGAGACATAGCAAAGTTGTATCCAAGAGCATCACTCATAGATGGGAAATGGCTGGTCCGAGGCAATCGACCACAATTTTGCAATAATTGGTGATTCCGATGACAAAATGGGTACGCAGACTAATAGAGCTAATTGTTGGGTGACCAACATCGCGGAAATGTCAAGGTTTCCTTTGGGCTTGTGCATTAGGTTGATCGAAATGGATCATTTATTACCATGTACCCAACATTCCATTGGAAAGAGGGAATGAACTGGCACAAGGTGCGGCCTAACATTTGTGTCGATTAGAATGAGATCCTTGAGTCCCACCTCGGATAGGGATTATCAGGAGGCGATGGGGACATAAATATATATTACCTGTAAATCAATGAGTAGACGTGAGAGGTGACTAAAATATTGGAGAATGCGAGGGATGCGTATTCTAGACTTTTTAGTAATTGAAAGGAGTAATTAAAATTGGTAGAGCTGTGTGTAATAAATCATACTACTTTATCATTGGCAAGATGCCTTTTGAGGATATGTGTGGGAGACCTTGTCGTCCACCCTCTGGTTGGTTAGAGGTGGGGGACAACAAGCGTCTCGGCCCGGATGTGATTCAAAGTTTGTCGGTAAGGATTGGGTTAATCAGACACTATTTCATGTAGTTCAGAAACATAGTAAAAGTTACTTCGTCGCGAACCAAAGATTTTAAAGGCTGACGTGAGTGGTCATGCACTATTTTGGGTGTCTCCCATATTGGGAGTTATGTGACTTGAGAAGAAGGGAGGTTACCACATAGGGAAGCTGTTGGGACGATAGCCCCCTAATTTTAAAATTCAAAAGTCTTTTTATACTTTAAAATCAATTTCCTTGTTAAATATATGCGGAAGCATAAGATGATGGTTCAAATAGAACAAATTAACCAATTTTAATTAGTCTTTCAAATTAATATTAAACCAAGTGAAATATGATGAAAACACACACACAGCTTAAATTTCACTTAAACCAAGTTAATTAATCCAAGTCCTAGAAAATTGCCTAAGTCATATTTTTCATTTAATTAAATTAGGCCAAACCAAATTTTAACACATTAAATTAATGACTTGAATTAACTACACATTACCCAATATTTAATTTGCATCAAATTAAACAAGTGGTGATTAAAACAAATTTTAACTTTTTACCTAAGCATGCGTTCTAGGTGAGTATTGCAAATGATAGAATAAACAATGAATCACTACGCCGCGATGTACGAGAAAAAACCCACAACGGGAAAAAAAACCTCGGAAGGCCCTAGCCTCAAATCCACTAAGTATGGAATTTAATAATACAAGCAAGATGACTTACAACACTCGAATCGAGCCCTCTCAAGCCCCGACGCATCTTCTTGTATCAACCTTTGCCTAGCGAATAACTACGAAGCTCCATCGCAGTCTCGGAATCTACCAATCGGACTTTATATGGTCACCGTCACCCGAACTAGGAGCCTTTATCCAAGTGGGTAAATCAACAAAAATCTCTTCTTCTTTGTGGGATGTAGAAGCAAACCCAAACGTCTCTTCAAACGGTAGAGATGAAAAACCGGTGCCAAAACTCCAAGCAAAGTATATATATATATATATGGAACTTAGATTAAACAAACAATTGGGTGTAAACTAGAGTGTCAAAATGAATTTTTCTTTGAAAGATGAACACTCAAAACCATGAACTTTTCTTTGAAGAATTTGCTCTCAAAAACTCTCTATGGAAGTTAGAATGGAATGAAAAGTTAAGTTAGAAAAGTTCATTTCCGCACTTAAGAAATTCTGTCAAAAGATAGTGGGAAAAACAAGTGGGAAAGTGGGTCAAAACTACTTAAAACTGCCAAATACCTGTTCCCGCCAAATCTCGTTCGGACCACATTATCGTTCGAACGAAATCTCGTTCGAACGAGGCTTCTAACGAGGTTCCAGTGTAAACTCATTAGAAATCTCGTTGGAAGATTCATTCGAACATCAAGTTCGGTCGAACGACTTTCCATTGGCCTTTGGGGAACTCGTTCAAACGACATTTGGTTCGAATGAAAAACTCGTTTGAACGACATATCGAATGAACTTCCAGGAAGTTGAAAATTTTCATTTTTATCCCATAAACTTATAAACTTTGTTTAAAGTTTTAATTAAATCTTTCTGAAAATAAACAACAGTTTTAATTAAACCTACACCCATTATAAACTGTTCCAAGCTCCTATATATATATATATATATATATATATATATATATATATGTAATGCATTCATACCTTGGGAGTATGGAACCACTGTTGATGACATAGAAACGAGGCACTTAAACTCGACATTTTGATGAAGCTTTATACACTTGGCCGCTACATCTTCAATAAACACGTCATAGGCTTGAAGGATGACTAATATACTCTATCCTATGACTCAAACGTTTTTGTCCGGAATTGTGCCAAAACTATAAAGGACTCAATTGGAAATTTGTGTCCTTACAAATCTCCCCCTTTGGCCATTCCGGGACAAAAACCAATAATAATCCTAAATGGCCGTCAAGCTCTACTAGATTGATAAAAATGTCCCACCCAAAATAAAAATACAATGCTTGACTCAAACAACCCAAAGGATCAAAATCTTTGCCGGTGAAAGTTTCCACTTAGAAAATAATTCCTGCACACTTAAGCAAACACATTAAACGCATAGGAAATATCAAAATATGCAATTAAAAAATTACTCCCCTAAATTAATTCTCCCCTTTATCAAACAAATGATCAAATTAGAAAGACGTGTCCCCCTAAGATAAATCTCCCCAAACTAAGATACGATTACAATAGGATTAGATACAATTTCTCCCCCTATCATTCTTCCCCTTTTTGTTCAGGAATAGACAAAGGATAAAACTAATTTAAACATTAACTTATCTCCCCCAATTAAAGCATATTACCCTTAAACTAAACAAGGGATAAATAAAATGGGATAACAAGCTAAACATGCAAATGTGCAAAAGTGATGAGAACATTAAAGCATATGGGCAAAAAAAGCACAACTAATCAAATAAATAATAACGGATGCCAATTAGGATGCAAGAAAATGATACCAATATGATACAAAAGTTTTAAGCGTGTGATATCAACAAAGAATGCAACAATATGGATACCAATTATGAATTAAAGCATACATGGACTAGAAAGCAAGGCAAAGACTAAACAAAAATATCAAATATATGTATACATAAGATATACCTAATAGGCGCAAGTACACATATATAGATATAAACACACAAATGACACAAAATACGATAAGCTTTCCACACTCATATGGAAAAAATGTGTCATATGGAAACGAAAGTGTTGGGGTGTGAACTAGTAACAATTAAATTTAGACCCAATCACTTAAAACATGTTCACGGAGTTCTCAATTGATTGCAAACTTCATCACATTTGAATCTAACCTCGTGTGACAATATAGATTGAACTCAATGAACGAACATACACAACACATACAAGCCTAGCATGTTGATGATTCTACAAACCAATAGAGTCATGACATTGAAAGCGCAACTAGAATAAACGGACATTGTGCAAACCGTTGATATATCATCCAAACTCCCTCAATAAGCATATATATTATTCTTGTGAATGAATAAATCAACTAAACAAATTAGGCCTTGGCAAATTATTTTTCTTTTAATGCCATATTTTCTTTTAGGCCTTGGACCACGTATTTCTTTTAGGTCCAAACAAACGGTGGGTTACTATTAGTAAAGTATAAAAATCCTTTCGGAGCCCTTCCCTGTGCACATTTATATTCATCATTTTTTTATTTCTCACTAATCTCACGTGCAACGAATTTTGACATGCACTAGTCCTCATAGGTCACAAATATGTAGATGACTAGATTGGTAGGAGAACATCTCACAAAGCTCAAATATACATATGAAGTTAAAATTTCAAATGAGCTCGTGCATGTGTGTATTGAGGCATATAAAAATAGAATCTATTTAAGCAACACAAAATCCAAGTACTCCATGTAAGCATGGTAAAGAACATAATAAGGATTGACAATCTAAACAAAAAGTTCTAGCCACATGGGAGCATAAAATATGGGATTCAAACACAAGTATATGCCACATAAAGTGTGTCAAACTAAAATACACACAAAATAAAAATCTTATATACTCAAAAGACAAACAAAAAACATTTGAATTTTTCATTAAGCTTAAATTACCAAGAGATAAAAACCCAAATGATAAACAAACATCTTTTTGTATTTTTCATTTAATGCAAACTAAAATGAAAGAATAAAATACAAAAGATAAACAAGTCATTATTTCTAGCATGAGATATGAAATAAAGCAATGACTAGAAAATGACTAAACATGCATACGCCTAGCATGGAGATATAATATGAAGCACAAAAAGCTAGAGTATGCAAACAAAACTAACACATTTAACCTTTAAATTTAGCAAGGGAGGTTTCATGTGAAAGTAAATGAGAATCAACAAATCTAATATCTAGCACGTCTAAAAATGATTTCCGAACCCATATAGATGTATATTTAAAATGATGGGATTTGGAAACACATGAATTGCTAGACATAGACTTCCTAGGACTTATTTTAATATCAAAACAAAATGACCTAAGGTGACCTTTCCTACCACAATGCAAGCATGTGAAAACAAGAGAAATGTTACCTAAGGTGTGACCTTTTCTAAAGCCTTTGGATAAAGTAGACCTTCTAAAACAAATAATGGTTTTAGCTTTAGCAACGGAAGCATTTGAACAAGATGTGCTAGAACCATTATCACAACTACTCGACTTGTAAATCATTTTCCATTTCTAAAATTTTGGACTCAAGTAATAAATTCGACTCCTCAATTTTACGGGACTCCTTCTTTAAATTTTCTATAACACTTAGAAGGTTTTCACGCTCTCCCTCAATGTGAGCAAACTTGTCCCTAATAGTCTTTTCTCGAATATCACTCTCTTTCTTGGACATTTCTAAAATATTATAATTGTAATTTATATCCATGAGCTTTTCACGAAAAATATCTTTTTGAGATAGCGAGGTTTGCAAAAATTCAACTTTAGCTTTAAAACAAGAATTTTCATCTTCAAGAAATTTAATTCTTTTTGCAAATCTAAAATTTAATTCTCTTAATTTTTCATTACACTTATTAAGCTCATTAAATTCCTCTCGAATAGAAAAAATTTCATTATCATTAGAAGTGGACAAATTATCATTAAGACGTCCCATCGAGAGATATAAAACAAAAAAAAATTGAGAGTGAGTAAAAAAATCAACCATAAAAAATACAAGGAGCACAAAAATTATAAAAGCCAAAAAATGGATCTTTGACGCGATAAATTAGCTGTCCAGCTCTGATACCACTTGTAGGGACGATAGGCCCCCAATTTTAAAATTCAAAAGTCTTTTTATACTTTAAAATCAATTTCCTTGTTAAATATATGCGGAAGCGTAAGATGATGGTTCAAATAAAACAAATTAACCAATTTTAATTTCTCTTTCAAATTAAGATTAAATCAAGTGAAATATGATGAAAACACACACACAACTTAAATTTCACTTAAACCAAGTTAATTAATCCAAGTCTTAGAAAATTGCCTAAGTCGTATTTTTCATTTAATTAAATTAGGCCAAACCAAATTTTAACACATTAAATTAATAACTTGAATTAACTACACATTACCCAATATTTAATTTGCACCAAACTAAACAAGTAGTGATTAAAACAAATTTTTATCTTTTTACCTAAGCATGCGTTCTAGGTGAGTATTACGAAAGATAAAATAAACAATGTATCACTACGCCGCGATGTACGAGGAAAAACCCACAACGGAAAAAAAACCTCGGACGGCCCTAGCCTCAAATCCACTAAGTACAGAATTTACAAATACAAGCAAGATGACTTACAACACTCGACTCGATACCTATCAAGCCCCGATGTGTCTTCTTGTATCAACCTCTGCCTAGCGAATAACCACGGAGCTCCACCGCGATCTCTGAATTCACCGATCGGACTTTATATGGTCACTGTCACCCGAACTAGGAGCCTTTATCCAAGTGGGTAAATCAACGAAAATATCTTCTTCTTTGTGGGATGTAGAAGTAAACCCAAACGTCTCTTCAAACGGTAGAGATGAAAAACCGGTGCCAAAACTCCAAGCAAAGTATATATATATATGGAACTTGGATTAAACAAACAATTGGGTGTAAACTAGAGTGTCAAAATGAATTTTTCTTTGAAAGATGAACACTCAAAACCATGAACTTTTCTTGAAAGAATTTTATCTCAAAAACTCTCTATGGAAGTTAGAATGGAATGAAAAGTTAAGTTAGAAAAGTTCATTTCCGCACTTAAGAAATTCGGTCAAAATATAGTGGGAAAAACAAGTGGGAAAGTGGGTCAAAACTACTTAAAACTGGCAAATACCTGTTCCCGTGAAATCTCATTCGAACGACATTTCGTTCGAACGAAATCTCGTTCGAACGAGGCTTCTAACGAGGTTTCAGTGTGAACTCGTTAGAAATCTCATTGGATTTCGAACGACTTTCCAGTGGCCTTTGGGGAACTCATTACCAAGCTCGTTCGAATGATATTTGGTTCGAATGAAAAAAATCGTTCGAACGACATATTGAACGAACTTCCAGAAAGGTGGAAATTTTCATTTTTAGCCCAGAAACTTTATAAACTTTGTTTAATGTTTTAATTAAATCTTTCTGAAAATAAACAATAGTTTTAATTAAACCTACACCCATTATAAACTGTTCCAAGCTCCTATATATATATGTAATGCATTCATACTTTGGGAGCATGGAACCACTATTGATGACGTAAAAACAAGGCACTTAAACTCGGCATTTTGATGAATCTTTATACACTTGGCCGCTACGTCTTCAACAAACACGTCATGGGCTTAAAAGATGATCAATATACTTTATCCTATGACTCAAATGTTTTTGTCCAGAACTGTGCCAAAATTACAAAGGACTCAATTGGAAATTTGTGTCCTTACAAAAGCGGGGTCTTTTCGCAATATTGTGATGATGGAGCCAGTGGTGTATAGGCTCATCTCATTGGAGTGTTTTTAGCAGGTTCATGATAGATTGCATATAGTCATCAAGGTGAGACCTTAAGAATGATGGAGTATATCAGTACAAAATGATTTAAATAGAGTTGTTACTAGACTTAAGTCATAGTGAGTAGGCCTTTATACATGATGGTACCACTAGCGGGCACATAGTTGAGGCACCATAATGTTAGCATGATTTGATTTTGGGTACGTAAGGATGTCGTGTGGGTAAGTATCTGAAGTTTGTGGTACTAGGTACATCCGAATTTTGGGGACGAAATTCCTTTGTAAGGGGGAAAGTATATAACACCCCCTATTTTTGGGAATATTTAAATTACACGTGTACTAGTAATCAATTAATTTAAGAAATAAAGTGAATTGAATAAATATTAATTAGCGAATATTGTATTAATATTTATGTGTTATTATATTTACTTGTGTTATAAGTAAATGAAATTTTATTATTTTATATTACGTCGCATGTGAGTAAAATCGACAGGTTGACATGATCTTATTCGGGATGCGCGTGGGTTCGTGTTGGGAATATGATGGTAAATTTATAATAGCTGACTCAGATGGTGATTTCGAGTGCACAAATTATCTAGGATGAGTCGAGATAGTCAAAATTGGGTACCCGGGGGTTATAATTGGGTTTCGATGATTTTTTAAGCTATACGAGACCCGTAAGGGGTATTCGGGTCATTTTAATGTTATTATTTAACCTAATTTTGGGATTAAGGGAAGATAAAAGGGTTTTAGATAAGGGAGGAAACCATATATCATTCTAAATCATCTTAGCGTGAGAGAGGGAGGAAAGAGGAGATGGGGAATTCAAAAGAAAATTCAAGAACACCATGCCAAGAGGAGATTATACAATTCCAAGACTTGAATCATTGCGTATTGAGGATCTAAGGAGAAAGATCATAATTCCTTACATTAGAGGCAAGTGTTTAAATGAATTTGATATTATATGCGTGTTTTTAGTTCATATCACGCTTGGTGAAATTAAACATGATTTTAGGTGCGATCCACATGTCAAAATGGATTTTTGAGAAAAGGATTTCATTGAATTTGATTAGTGATTATTCCATATGAAATTGGTGAATTGAACCCTACAAACTAAAAAATATTTTTGCTAAAGAAATCTGAGTTTGATTCAATTAAAGATGTGTTCTTGGATTAGAAATGTGAGAATTGGGTAATTTAACTATTGAATCAAGGTGGGATTTAATTCGGGATAATTTGATGTTAACCCATGATTTAGTATGATTTTAATCCATAAAACACACACCCTTATGATTGAGATCGATAGTTTATTATTATGTTATGTTGGGATTATTATTCGGACTGATCTTGGTGGAAAATTTGGGTGAAACTTCGTAATAACTAAAACAACCCCATTTAAGTCATAATTTCACGGGGCGAATTGGTTCGCCCCATTGCCGAACCGGTTTGGATGTCCTGTTTGGACGAGTTTGGTTCTTTTACTGGTTTTGTTGATTTTGTTGGTTCTGAGTTATTCTGGGATGTCCGTAGATGATATTTATCTTCTGTAATATGTAGAAATATTATTGATTACCTTGGGATAGCCGGGATGATTCGAGGTGTGAAATTAAGGGTGTTTGGGATGAACAACACTCCAAAATATATTAATGGATTCTAGTGGAAATTTCAGATGATATTGGGATACGGGCGAGATTGAGATAGTCTTAGTGTCCCAAATAAAATATAATCATGATATATAAATAAGTGAGTGACTATTTATGAACTTGGGAGTCAGAGACTTGGGAAAGTTAGGCTTGTGCTACGAGTGACTTGCACGATTAGCCGATTTTTTTGTATATACATGGGTATTTATGCAATATGTATATGTGTGTGAATATATCCGTGTGTATGATGTATTTATTTGAACATACCACTCTAGTTCTAGGGAGGTTGTGCTCCGTGGGTGATCTCTCCTAGCGAATCTCAGTTGGTATAGAATCGGACCCAGGGTCATAAGTCCATGCATGCCCACCCTATGTGAGGTTGGATTCGAAGTGAGGTGATTTATGGTATGGTCATGAATCACTGACTCAGGACTATGACCACTTTTAGTAAGTTTACCATTTTTGGGTTTGGTGGCGAGATTCTGACCCTGTAGCGTAGGATGATGTGTGGATTCCCTCAAGCATGATTGCATTTTAGAGACCCGCATCCAGTGAGATATTACTCTAAGGGATGGCAGTTATATATATATATATATATATATATATATATATATATATATATATATATATATATATATATATATATATATTGTGAGTGATATATATACACTTGATGTGATTAGTATACATGTATATAATATATATATATGTGCAAATTAAATAATGTTACGAACAGTAAAATTATATGGATTCAGGATAACAACTCGAGAATGCTATGTGTAAATACATATATAAGCGTGATATAATTATATATGGGCATAAGACACTAAGGTGTGAATATTGAACTAATAACCGATGAAAGTTATTTAAAATGAATTGATAGATTATAATTGAGAATTATGATTACAAAGAGGATGTGAAAGCTGACTGAGAATTTAAAAAGAGGAAATAGAGTATAGGCACCAAGATCGGCAGTGGAGATCTACTCTACAAGAGAATTTTCACAAAATTGTGTTATTGGGTTCTAAAACAACTCACATAAACTATTAAGATGATTCGTGAGTTGAAAACAAGGATCAAAACCTTTAAAATGAGAAGACAAAGTATTCTGCCAAAGCAGTTTTTGTAAAATTGTATTTCCAGGTATTCTCAACAAAAACAAAACTGGAAAAACTAATTTATAGAATATCTTAAGGCAGCAACTCGCTTGAACGAAAAAGCTAAGTCTCTCGAATGAGACACGTGTCATTTGAACGACACTTAGCGCTATAGGGGATGTCGTTTGAATGAACCCTGTATGTCGCTCGAACGAGTGAAGCGAAATATTATAGTTTAATCAGGTCCGCCTCAACACTTAGAAAATATTTTTGATGAAAAATCCGCACCAACACTTAGAAATTTTTTCATAAAAGTTATACCAATATTCTAAGTGAACCATCAAGGTTAAAACACAACCTTACCAAAGTTAAACTTGCAGAGGTGTGACACCCCAACTAATAAAATACCGGGTAGCTACTCCTTTATTAAATCAATACAAAATGCCAAGTTGGTTCAGTTAATAGCATCACTGTCGAAAACATTTTAATAATTACTAACCACCTAGTATTTAAAAAGAAAGTTGCCAAATTTTTTATTTAAGTCTGGTTAACATGCAGTAAAAGAATAATGAAAGAATAACAACCATTCACCATAACGAAGCAATAGAATAACCAACGAAATAATAAGTCCAGAGGAAAACTCCTCACAACAATCCCACAACTGAAAATAATATGACAAGTCTGAATCCTGAATTAATTACATGCCAGAAGTCTGAATAACTGAAATATCTCTAAAAGAAATGGGCGACGTGCCCTACAACTGATAAGTGCTGAATATAGAGTCAAGATAGATGAAGCGTCTACAAGAAAAGTCCTGTAACTTCCACAAACAGCTACAGATCGTCACCTGAATGAGGATCCTAAGCATGGTGTCCTTGTGGCTGGGCACCTAAAATGGTTTTTACAAAAATAGATTTGAAAGCAAATGGGTCAGAGCCCGAAAGTTGAAATCATTTTAAAAGCAGCAAGTGTTTTAATAACATTAAAACATTAAATGCAAAATACATGTTAGGACGTGCACTCACATGAAATTCTCACCTCTCGACTACACGTGCACTCCTAACGTACCATACCCATCTAAATGACATACATATCTAACCAAACCGTAATAAGTTCTACCCCTTACTACACGATTCCCATATTACATTCTAGCTTTATCAATTAAATAGAGAGCTTTACTTAAACTCATATTCTCAATTAGTAATACAATTCACTATCGGTTAACCCGTTATGTTTTCTCAAAACATTACCATAATTATATTCACAATACTAACATGAAAGTTCCCATTAATTAAGTGTATATTATTCACGTCATAAATATACAATACAAGCACCCCGAGACTAAGCTACGGTGCACACATACTCTGCTATCCATCCCGGTACATCACGTACATAAGGATCACGCATTCCGAATCTCTCAGGAATCGTTCTCAGATAACAACAATCACAAACAATGGAGGCGAACACAGTCACATCACATGGGTCACGCACATACCTGCGCTCCCACGATCAGCAGACTTATTAACATCCCAATAAGTCCTTCTCTGACCTATGTTCATCGAGGTACCAATCTGAATCCGGGCAACACAAGGATTAGAGGGCCCTAAGCGAACGTAAACCTCCCGTGATAGCAAGTATGGTAGGTATGTCATACACAAAATCATATACATGTACTAAGTAAGCACACATCTTAGTAATCACCATAATTTATTTGTGGTACACTTCTTATTCTCGTACCGACATATAATGCTACACAATTTATATGTTCCCGGTTAATATAATTATTTAGGCCGTCAATAGTTCTCGCATCGTAATAGACACTCACGTCCTAATTCCCAATTTCCCTTAGGTTCAAACTACACGTCTAAGTTTTACTCCTCATTATATTCCAAATATCCCAAATATAACAATTAATCAACAAGGAAGTGTTATCTCTACATATAAACAAGGTTACGGGACACTCGGAACCAAAACAGGCTAAAAAGCCTAAACTGTCTGCTCGTTAGAAGTCTCGTTCGAACGAGAGTTCGTTCGAACGAACTGGGTATCTAACGAGATCTCGTTCGAACGAAAGGCATCGAACGAACATTCAACTCGTTAGAAGGCAAACTGTCCACTCGTTAGAAGCTCGTTCGAACGATCTCGTTCGAACGACCTGGGTAGGTCTTTTAACGAGAGGCCAGTTTCGAGCCCAGAAATTCCTTAACTCGTTTTTCCATCTTTTCTTCCACTCTAATCTCATCTACACATCAATCCAACAATTGTTCAAGGGTTCTAATCAATCATAAACATACTTAGGTCATATATTAACGTTTATATAGGGCCAATCCTTCCTAAACATTATTGAATCATCAAATTCCTCCATTTATCCCCAAATCACATGAACATGAACCTTAAAATTCTTAAATCCACCATGAGTCCAATTAAATCCATTTTTGTTTCATCTAAAGTATATTATCATCAAACCAATCACCCACATACAGTTCTACATGCAATTCCTCATCAAAATACAAGTTTCAAATTCCAATTTAATGGGTTTTCATCAATCTCCCAATAACAATACAAATTTTGTCAATTTCCTACGCATGGAAGAAACATTCTTTGTAATAAACGAAATTAAATCACTTGCCTTATGTGTATCTCTGATTTTAATGTTGAAGATTGTATCGTTCTCTCTCTCTCTGCATAATTTCTCCTCTCTCTCTCTCCAAGCTTTTCTTCTCCAAAGTGACAATGGTGGCTAGGGTTTTTGCCTTAGGAACTTTTGGGACTAATCCTAATAACCCCCGTAGCCCATTAAGTTATTAGTGGGTTTAGTGGGTAATTACTAAATCAGATAATTATTTCCTAATTTTCTTGGGTTTTAAATTCCCAAAAATCCAAAATTACCAAACTACCCTTATGCGTTGTCGGTATGGCCTAAAAATGCCCCGGGACCCAAACTAAACCCCCGGCTAGTGTTTTCTGACTATTTTGACCCTTCCGAACGCGTTGGCGCACTCAAAACGACCATACGGTTAATAGAAATGAATTTTCACTTTTTAATTAAATAATAATATTCCTGACGCGACTATCACATGCGTCTCACAAAATTCCCAAATTGCCGTATTTCGATCTCACGACAAGTTTCATAGTTCAATATTCATATATAGCCATATATACTCATTAATATCAAATACCAACTCGCATCTCGCTAGCATCTTTATCCGGATTAATTCCTAATTAATACACATTTAATTCAATTAATCCCATAAATAAATATCACAAAAATACGGGGTATTACAAGAGGCTTGAATGTTGAAGAAAACTTGATATTCGAATTTGTCTTGATGCATATGAGATCTTAAACATTCTTCAACGATTGTAGCGGTATATGACATACTCAATTGTTAATGGACGATGTAATATAGTGTACGTACAGTTATTATATTAAAATAAGCAGAATATTAGACTATGAAGAAATTCAGCATTATCGAGCTAGATTCATACGATTTTTTCTTCAACTATAGTAACATTTAGATTTTTTTCTAATAATTTTGTATTCAAAGAGTGAATTAAACTTAAATTGACGTATTCAAGGTTTTCAATGATATTTTGTTCTTCTCAAGGGAGATGTTGACACTCAATATCTAGTTGTATACACATATGTTTATACAACATGATAATGTAGATCAAATTACAGATACATGACTTTGATGGTAGAATTGTGTTGAGTCGTTTTCATTTACTAAGATTCAAAAGGGGAAACAACTATATGATATTAAATTAAGTCGAGTATTAGACTTCGGAAATAATTGAAATTTAGTGTTTATATTGAGGTGGTATGAGAGTTTATCCAAGTATTTTTTTAAGTTGAGTATTTTATTATGAAAAGTGGTGATATTAATAAACATGTGCATATGATCACGTTGATGGTTTGTGATCTTCACAGTATGAGTTACTTGGTGAGATGATGGACTTGGTTACCCTCAATATACTGAAGCAAAGATTCTCAATGAGTTCATCAATATTGATGCTTACAGATTGGAAGTTTCTTAGAGGCCTCATATGGCTGTGACAAATGCAGTGTCCCGACGCAATGAAGGGATACGTTACAAGAATAACGAAGTAGATTTGCTTGTATGAGTCATCATGTAGTAGTTTAATACACCAGATATTAATATTGTTGTCTTGTTCATTCAGGTGTTTTTAGATGTCACGTAGAATGTTAATATACTTATCAACAACAATGGGCAAATTGTTAGATCAAAAGTTATTGGGGCATTAAAGAGGCGGACATATTTGAGGTGATTATCAACCCACATGTTATATTTCCTTACTATTGGTGTTTTGTTGTCAACTCTTAAATTTGTAATTGTTAGGTCTATGCTTACATATATGCTTGCTAACTGATCTTAATAAGTTCCCTTTTAGCTAGTTTAAATGCCTCTTAAGATATGTACATCTGAGTAGAGTTTCTTATATTGTCATTGAAGCGTGTCTTGCTAATTTTTTTAGACAAGTTTGAAAAAGGTCAAGATATAACTGTAGAATTATTGCTTTGCGTTTAGTATATTATTTCAAAATTAATTTTTTACCATATTATGCTCAGTTGGATCTTTATTGATCTTATACCCTTGTCCAGTTATTGAAGTTTTCCATCACAGGCATTAGTAGACTAGGCCAGGCTTTGGCTTAAATACCCTAAGCACAAGTTCGATAAGGACAAGAGATTGCTGTCAAGAATTTCATGATAATACTTATTCTAGTAGTGGAGCCCTAATACTTGTGGTATATAGGGGGGCTGTCTTTTTACAAAGTGGCTACTTTAGGCAAAGTAGTTGGAAATCATTTGAGCTGGGTACAAATTTTGGTAACCACAGTTACCATTTCTATTTGTGCTAGCAGGGGAGGGGGTTTTCCCTCGTTGGATTTTTTTAGAACGGTGAGGTCTAGTGGTTGAGCTTTTATTTTGTTGGAAGCATCGTTGAACAAAGGTAAGTTCTACAGGAAGAGAAGGAATAACGTTTGGGAAGTGGTTGCATGCTCTACTAGGGGAGGAAGTGTCTCATTGTGATCTCAGTTCATGAAATTTAGAGGGACAATGCTTGAGGGAGATATAGTCCTAAACTAGTTATTTTTATTTTTGAACTTGGAGATTCTGTAGTTTAGCAATGGTTAATTAGTTAATATGACCCATATAAGAAACAACTGTCCAAATCAAACATATGTAACTATCCCAAATTTTGTAATATACATTTGATATTTACAATCTAATATAAAGTCAGAATAATACTTCATTTTAATATTTCCTTCGCAGACGGATACATGAATGAATTTATTGTGTAAAAAAAGTAATGATTAATGAATTTATTATTTAGGAGCTTAGGGTTTAGGGGGTGGAGTGTCGCAATTGGGCAAGGCTAGTGGGAGTTGTTGTCGATTTATATTGGTCAGGGGCTGAGTTGAGTAATCAGGCGTGTGTATGTGTCGTGTGATTTGCGACATGGGGTTGTGTGCCAAGTTTACGTGGGTTGGAGGTGTTGGAGTTGTATGTGTTTGTGCAGTTGCGGGTTGGGAACCAATTGGGGGTTTAGCAGCTTTGGGCAGGTAATTGAGCTGGGCGTGTAAGGCTTCTGGCTGTGAAAAGATGAAACAAATATTTATGTGTTAATATGTTGAAACAAAAGTCCATTCAATTGGCTTATTCTTCTTACAGCATTCACGAGTAAAAAGAATACGGCATCCTACTTCCAGTTAATTCAGTTTGAAGAAACTTGTAGCGCTCGCAGGAATGGGAGAGTAAAAACAATACATCATCTTACTTCCCATTCAATTCTAAGTGGTTGTGTTGACATGAATCCAGATCCATTGTCGTGGTTGTACCAACTGTCTCACAGAGATGCAGTGGGAACACCCTAAGCTTCAACTTGCATCGGAGAGGAACTAAGACTGGGATCATACATATGTTTAGCCCCATGTCTTGAAAAGCATCCTATGTTTGTAGCAATCGGGGTTGGTCGGTTCGAGCTATATTCGATGTGACATTCCATATTCCCCGTTGGTGGTGGGGGGTGTGGAATAACTGGTAATTGGGATCCATTTGATGCCTGAGTTGGCTGAGGAGGGGTAATAAATGGAGAATCCATAAAATCACAGGACTCCTTTGACTCTGTACGTGTATCACGTGCTAATGAGTTTCGATACTCTGCTCATCCGGAGAAGTAGCACAAGATGTGCTCGCATAACCAAAGGAAATTGACATACGTAGCCAAAGGAGTCCTGAGATAGTTGGTACAACCACGGCACCCTCAGCTTCATCTCGCATAAAATCACATTAAATTGACGCACAATACGTGTATCCGACGTCATCACACCCATGTATCTCTGCTAAACACTACTTTTACTGCAACAAAGGAAATTGATGTTTAATAAGAGAGTATTACTAATATTTAAAACCAGTAATTTATATAAAGTACTAATAAATTAAATATTAATAAATTTACCAAAACCTCAAAAATTATTGCGAACTATAGTGCACTATAAGGAGGGGAGTCAACTTAAATCCGAATAAATTTGGATGATAATGCATTGATACCATAGAATGTAGGGTCCACCACCTATCATGACATTCACAATAGGCTCAGCCAATATGATCCTCTATTGCCTCTTATCCCACACCTCGTTATGTATCGCATGAAATACTGAGAAGGGCATACCGTCTTGTTTGAACATATCAACCTGGTGCAACTCCTTGTTGGTACGTCGCAGGCTATGTTGTTTAAGAAATTATTGATCATAAGCATAATCATGAGAGAATGCACCAACTGTAGAGAGTAATGCAGCATAAAAAAGGAACCATAATCATTGAAACAATATATGTCCAGGTAGGCCATCTAAGAAGCTTTCTCACTGACCAACAATTCCTTTAAATTAATCATACCAGAACTTAAGATAGTGTTAGATAACTGCTTGGACACAATTCAGAATTTTTATTAAGCACATATCGTTAAAGATAGTGTCAGATACTGCCTAACTGCGTAATTTTTATTAGGGACAAAATGTCATTTTACACCATAATTTACATCAAATCTCACTTCTAAAATATTAAAACTTTCAAGAAGAGTATCCATATGTTTATTAAGCTAACTTAGAAAATCAAGGTCACACTTGGTTGACTCTGTCAATTTCAACAAATTTGAATTTTGTGGCCAACTTAATGTTCTTTTTCTACAACCTAAGGAAATTTTTATAAAGCTTGTCATAAGCCCCATTTAGTTTTTTTTTATAAATTCACCATTTCTCATCTCATCTTTGAAGGAGAGATATATACTTCTTTTTTTTTTTAAATTTTCATTGGTGTTAAAAGACCTATTGGTATATTTGAACATTTCCTAAATTTCTTTACAAAGAAGGTCATATCCTCATATAAACTCCCAATCAAGTCCTCTGTTTTGATAGAGATCTAATTGGTAGCAATGGGAAGTATTCCTCTTGAATTTTTGATTGTTTACACATGTTTTGCTCAAAATTTTGAAAATAATAGAATAGTTATTCCAAAATATAGGTGTCCGTATCAATAACTTCTTTTAGCACGACAACCTTAGGTCAAACGTCTTGAGTAGAATGTGTAACACTTTCTTCACTACTCAGATTTTCTGAATTTTCTTTAAGTAGATTAATCCTTTAAAAGTGTTTTCATAACGACATTATTAACATCATTTAATTTTTTGCATGGTAAATGAGGAACATTTATTTTAGGGAACGTCTTAAAGTTGCACTTATAAATAATAGTAACTTTTTTTAGTACATATACAATTTCCAAAGTACATATATTATCCGTAAAAGAGGTCAGTTAAGATGGATTTTTATTATGCGTAAATAATAACCCACGCATGACAAGAAATGCAAAAGACTTGATATTGAGATATTATTATTATCAACACATATAAGTTTAATATAAGTGAGGAGCCTGGTGTGTTCTTCAGACTAGAAAATCGAAGAATAGTTTGATGAATATGGGAACCAAATTGAAATTCGCTATAGTTGTTATTTTCCTTTCGCACCTGTTATTTCCTGCGGTGTTTTCTGCGTCGAATGATGGGCGGGTTAGAATTGGACTGAATAATTTCACTGTCATTTTTTAGACCGGAAGATCTAACTTGTGGGTGCCATCCGCGGAGTGTTATTTTTTTATCCTTTGTTATTTCCACTCCAAGTACAAGTCCAACCAATCAAGTACCTATAGGAAGAATGGGAAATCTGCTGCTATTTGCTATAGTACTGCGGCTATATCTGGATTCTTTAGCCAAGACAATGCGAAAATTGGTGACCTAGTCATAAATAAGCAGGAATGTATTGAAGCAACTAGAGAGCCTAGCGTCACATTTTTGGTGGCCAAGTTTGATGGTATACTTGGGCTTGGATTCCAAGAAATATCTGTTGGAAATGTAAGATATTATTGGTAGAAAATATGCTAATGTAAATAATTCCTTTCACCAAAGTTTTAAAGTTATAAGAGTTTATATCATCATCTTAAGAAGATGAGCATTAAGGTGTAAAACCAATTGACTTTACTACAAGTTGGAGTGTATTAAAGATACACCCACAAACATATTAATTAGTTTTTTTTCTATAATTGTATCTCTAAAATTCTTTGGTATTACATGTTATTTATATAAATTGGTACTGTACAGATACAGGAGTTCCTACCTGAGCACTTCTAACACTACACGATGAAACTTTTCAGAGTCGATGACTTGAGAGATAGGCTAATGGGGTTCAAGTTACACGGGTGATAGTTATGAATCCCTGTTTGATTGATTATTATATCATAATCGAAATTCTCATTGTTTCGTGATCTCTGAATTGATACTAGATCCTTTCAAATTGATAAATCCCTTCCAACATTATTTTTTTTTCTTTTTATTTTATTTCATTTTATTTTTTATTTTACCTTTAATTTTTTGGTTTTATGTTAACATCAATGATGCTTTATAATATTGACTTTGCTAGTTTAAAAAAGAAGCTAAAGTACGAGAGACTCGACATTGACTTGAGCTCGAAGAGTTAGAGATTTTGCAACTAATAAGCTCTATTAAAGATGAAGAATGATATGCAAAGTGAAATATAAAGTTGGTTCCAATGTATTACCTCTCATCCTGCTTCCATTACCTCAACGATTCAGACCGACAAGGTAATAATATATAGTTCATACATTTAAGTACTTATATATATTGAGAGATATTCAGGTGTAAAATTATCTCTTTTAAAGTTGAATTGAATTGTCAATGGTGGCGGTAAAAATTTGCTACGGTGGTGAGAATTTGTTATGGCAGTGATCATAATTTTCTATTGGTTGGTGTATAGTATTCTTAGAATTAATTTTAATGTTTAAAACAGGTTCGTTACCTGTGGTTTTCATGAATAAACAAAGGAGACTCTCCCATTTTTTAAAAAATAATAATAGTTATATATTTATATTGTTTGTGATGAGAATATAATACGTTGATTCATTGCACATTGTATTGTTGATGAGTGGGATATAAATTTTGACTTAATTGAGACTATTTTTTTTGCAGGTGGCAATTTTTGAAGAACATGCAATTCTAATCAGTGATTTTAGAGGTCGTACACTTTAAGATTGTGGGATAACTTTTTGGAATATAAGAAATTAATGTATTTTTGTTGTCAAGTCTCATATTTGAACTTAGTGTTATAATTTTTGTTTTGATGAATATTTAGAGATACGTGTAAGAACTTTAACTATTGTCGAATGAAAATGATTTGTTGTGTTGATTGAAAATCATCTTATGTAACATATTTTATGATTATTCCGTGATGCTCTAATAAATTATCGCATATGTAATTCAATTCTATATTAAACTTAAGCGATAGATTTTATTGTCCACAATATATTGGTGCAAAAACTTCAAGATTACTTCACCTCTCTAGGGATGGTTAAAACTGTCTAAAAAATATATTAAAGACGGGCTATGTTGTCGTCTCAAAATGATTTTGTAAAATAGTAACCTTTAGAGACAGATTAATTCCCGTCTCAAAAACTCTTTGGGGACAACTTTCTTACCGTCTCAAAAGGGTCATATAAAATAATGGGCTTTTGAGAAGGATTTATTCCCGTCTCAAAAAATGCTTTTGAGACGGCTATGACGTTACAAAAAGTATTTATAACCCCTATCAAAAAGACCCCCCCTAGCCGTCCCAAATACCGTCCCAAAAATTATTTGAGATGGATAAATCAACTTTGGGGACTATTAGACCACCGTCTCAAAAGCTACTTTTTTTTTACCGATCCGACTCTCAACTCAATCGTTACTAGAATGTTACTGCCTCTCTTACCGAACTCAAATGGTCTCCTAAGAATACCAAACACATTTCATGTAAAAGTCACAAATCCGACAAGATTTCATTGTCTATATCTTTATCATTGTAGGTGCACTCTACAAACCTTGCAATACCCATAATGATACTACTTGGTGCTCGCAGAGGCACTAGTCTACGAGCTTTTAACTATAGTGCGCCTTAATTGTCAAATGCCTCAGGGCATCGAAATATTCGATATATATCCTCAAGGATGTCATACACAATTTGTCCTATGGGAACCTCACATGTTTATAAACCTCTTTTACACTAGGACTATCTCGTACCTATCCATTACCTCAGCGGCTAAAATGAGTCTCTACACCTAGATAATAAATCGATCTATCTTCCAAGCGATCGTGACTATTTGCCATGTACAAACCTCAACCAACGATACTACAGGCTATGACATGATATAGGATGTTGCCTGCAACCTATAAACCTCAGGGTCTTTCTCCCCCAAATCCTCAATGACTATTTAACCATGGCAACTAAATTGACTTACTATGTGAATATCACACCACGTTCCAATCAACGAGTTTACATGACTACATAAATCTTGGGAGGATACGGAAGTCGGGTATTATTTATAAATACCAAGGTCCCCACCACAAACCTCGCACGAGACCCTACTCCTTAATATCACATAATAATCAAGTTACACCCAACCTAAATCCTCAACCAAGGGAACTAATACGTTCTCACCACAAAACTAATGCTTATGAATGCTATTCAGCTATCTAGTCTCCATACTTGAGATACACAACCCTTACCACTATGTCGCAGCAAACATTACTCACTGTTATCACTAATATGGATACTCTCATCACCAAAGTTATTTCACAATGCATCTCATATAAAAGGGTTTATGGCATTGCCACTATCATCTTACACCACTTCATGTGTTCACTGAAATACTATCAATTACAATATCACCCCAAGGATAGAATTTTTCCTAATTACATCACCGACATTACTACTTATAAGCGTCGTACCTAAGGTTTATATATACCTTTTAATCACCAATCTTTAGTGTCTAGTCGAGGCACCCTAACCATAAACATCTACCGTTGACTACGTGCAACTCGTGACACTTGCCCAATACGCGTCATTCCATTTAATCGACATCTCAAATGATTCTATGTCACCAAGAATTTGACATAATCACCTCACACTAACAATCACGGTATCATCACTATAGGCTAACATGGACACCCGTAAATTACTATAATTCTAATCAGAAGTGCGAAAGCGATTAATAACTATCAACTTAATTGTGTGCCACTTGTCACTAACTTACTTGTCGTGCTAACCTCCTGGACCTTGTTGTCGAGGACATGAGCTAAACCGTCACCAAACTAGCATGATCGGCCCAAACTACACTGACGTCGAAAGATGCAATACCTACCTCACCACGTCACTCCCGAAAGGAACCTTGAACCTAGATCTCTGATACCATTTGTAACTCCCCGACCCGAATATATAGGTTACCGTGATTCAACCTTGTTTGACCCGAGCATTAATTGTGAAGTACAATGGAACAACCTACATAATATTGCTAGTCCAACTTTATTTTAGTTAACATTTCACTTGTTAGCATGAGATTCCAGTTTCAAAATAAACTATGTGAGGAACCCATGGGGAGCACCCCAAAGTCCAAGTAGATATATCTACTAACGCAAAATAAATAAAGTATACTTACCTATATAACGATCTCAAAATACAAAACCGAACCTACCGTAACAAAGTGAGGGTGTGATCCAATTCCCAATCGGATTATGCAAATATAGTATAGAAACAAACGACATAAAGAATACTCACACGCTACAACCACATGCATGCCAAAATATGTATGTATCTATATATATAATCCTTTGAAAAATACATGTTCCAATGCATTAACAGTTTAACTTCCGAAAACCTTACCTGCTCCAATTAATTTACCTTAATCTTGTAAAAAATTCATTTACTCATACTTAGAATTTCTCACTTTATTTAACACACCCGGTTCAACACTTGAAACCACTATATTTGATTTATCCAAACACATTCCTTCACCGGAATCACCCTTTTTATTTATTTTAATACAGTTTAGTATTTTTATTGAAACTCACCCTTTAATCAGACACATTCACCATGTTAGAAAATACATATTTATCACTTGAAAATATTTTTCAATACATACTTAATCAAATTATGTGTTTAACCAACCGGTTGCTCAATCATCCATTTACCCACTTACTTTACCCTTTTTTCCTCCTTTATGAACATTAACAGATTTACGCATTTACTTGTCCATTTTAACCTTCACCGAAATATTTATTTATTCATAAAAGTTAGGTTGTATTAACACATTTTACCATACAACCCATTTCTTGACATGTTCTTTATCTTTTCTCGGAATCTTCCAATACCGCATACTTCCACGGGCTCCACACCGTTGGCAATGCACACCGTATGTTATGACCATTGTTTAGGTCTTTTCACCCAAGAGCTCCGGGATGTTCTTGATTTATCTCGGTGTCATCAGATTTCCCTTTACATGTTTTAATATTACACATTATTCCACTTTTATTTTTTACCCGGCCAAAGCCAAAACCCGAGACTTTACCACCCCAATTTGTGTTATGCTTTGAAAATTTACCATTTCATGTCCTTTACACTTTAACCTTGATTTTATTCCAAAAATCATATTTGTTTAGGACCAATTTGTGTAACACCTATTCTAACATTTTTATTTCATAAAAATGTTCCACTGTAAGTAAAATTACCATTGTACCCATTCTTTCCAAAATCACCTTTTACTCCATTTTCACAAGTGTTAATTTTCCCAAATACCTAATTAAGTTATTTATACCAAATTCTTAAGTGTTTTGACACTTCACCACCTTTTTACACTTGGAGTAATATTCTTCATAATTGGAAATACTTTTACACCTTTAATTTTTTTTTTTAATTCCATAAGTATTAATCATTTACAACAATTCTAAGTTACACACACTAACTTTTCCATGTTTACTCAGTAACACTTAATGAATACTTTTATCAATATTTTCTCGAGCCACACATTTCTTTTCTTTCTTTATTCAAGAAATCTATTTATGCTAAGACTACTTTTAGAAGAAAATGCCATTTATTTTTACCAAAATATGTAGTCTTATAATCTCTTGTTCGTCATATCTTTTAGTACTAATTTTACACACTTTGAAGACTAAATTTCTACCTTTTCTTATTTAATTTTTAAACCCAACAAAATCTTCTTTAAACTTGTTTATCCATTCAATATCAAAATACTACAAGTTTATATGCATGAGCATATGGTTTAAACCCGAAAACCCTACTACACGGTTTAAACATAGATTTCATCATGGGAAATCATTATACTTGCAAAAATACATTTTTAAGGCACACAAGACATTTCCATTTCTTCAACCTCAATAGATGTCTATCTTTCATAAAATCCCCACTTTTTCACGAAGCTTTAAAATATTATTTCACCAGTGTTTACCAGCATAAATCATTATTTTCAAACTTTTTATGAAATAAAATGTTTAACATCAATCTTTCTAGAAAATATACCATTTTCCTAATATACCAACTTTTGTTATTCTTTGAAATATTTGTTCATTCTTTATTTTTCAACAAAATAACATTTTTTCAATATTTGTAATCCATAAAAATATTTATTATCGTTTACACATTATTTACACCATTTAATTAAATACACCCTACTCAAATAGTCTAACTACAAGACTACAAATGCAAAATAACATCTTACACTAAGAGTAAGGTTTTTCCCACCTCTAATGGCTCCATAGGTGGTGGAAGTGTTGGTGTAGAATGAACAACCCTCACCCCCTAAACCCTAAATACACCAAACAAACCCTGATAAAACATCCCTAAGACTTCAAATACCCGTTTTGCCCCTTCTAGGCTGATATGAGCTCGACAACTCAAAGATTCAATGATCCAAATATTGACAGTGCAAAAGCTCAACTGAGATTAAAAATCTCGACAAACGTCATTCGAACGACTTGCCCTATGTCGTTCGAATGACTTGCCCTATCTAATTCGATCGACTTAGCATATGTCATTTAAACTATGGGTCGAGCGACCTTCTACTGTAAGTTAGTAGCACGTCGTTAGAAGCCTTATATCTAGTGACCTATCTCGTGACCTTCATACTATCATTTAAATGACAACCTCATGCCATTTGAACGACTCTTTTTCTACTTCTTTTATTTTTCTCTAATTTTATTCACAATTCTTCCTTACTTATAATCAATTTCTCGTCATTCATAATCCACATATAATTTAAATTAAAATTTGGGGCAAGATATCACATTATCATGGTTGGGAGACCTTATTTAACTGGAATAATCATTCCATTCCATACGCAAGCGCGAAGGGAATTTCCCCAGTTGGTCTTCTAGGAGTAGTACGATAGGCCCACAGAATATGGGGGAGCTCTTCCACCCAGGCACCCTTTGGTTTTTCCAGCCTTTTCTTCAGACCGTCGAGCATGGTTTTATTGGAGGCTTCTATCTGACCAATACTTTGGGGATATGCCATTGAACTATGTAAGGACATTTTTGTCCATTATCAATTTGTATGTCGTACGTCGTTACACCGTTTAAGAAACTCAAGATCGCATCTACATCAACGGATCCGAATATCAAAGCGTCTTCAACATCATAGCCTCTGCGTGAATGAACTTGGTAAAATTTTGTTTTTACGTTCCTTAAAGTTCATATTTAGTATTGGGAAATTTTTATAAAATGTTTTTTATAAAAATAAGAAGTAAGTTTTTTCAAGCAAAATGAGGCTTTTAAAAGGATTTTATGTTTCTGGGAAAACCGGACCGGTCCGCCCCCTACCGGATCGATCCGCAACCGGACTGGTCCGCCCCTCAACCGGACCGATCCGCTTGCTGCAGATCCAGTATACCCCGGACCGCAAGCGAACCGAAGAAGCCTAAAATAAAAGAACCGATCCGGTCAATCGGACCGATCCGCCCCCAAGCCGGACTGATCCGCCTGGGATAAATTCGGCCAGATTCTGCAGAGATTTTTTAGGCTCAAAGTTTTCTTATTTAAGCCAACTTCGGGGAGTTTTTTTCTAAGACTTTTCAAGACGATTTTCAGAGTCCTAAATACTCTAAGTCTTCACCTTTTTGAGTCCCGAGACTCTTTTTGATTCACACCAAAAAAATCCCAATTACTTTTGTGAATCTTTTGGAACCCTAGAACACAAGCTTTGCTATTGTTCAACCCTTGTGGATAAGCCGTTCTCTTCTTCATTGCTGCCCTCCAGGAAAGGGAAAATTCCAGCCGCCGACATAGGAACCGACACCTGCGGGTATTTCTGTGTCACACCCTTGTGGAGAAGCCGTTTCTCTTCTTCATTGCAGCCCTCCTGGAAAGGGATATTTCCAGCCGCCGACTACAGAATCCGATACCTGAGGGTAATTCTTAGTCACTGTATTTTCATTGTAATCCGAAATTGTATGTTACAATATTATAATGAAAATAAAAGGTTTTGCCCCTTTGGGGGATTTTTCCTGAAATTGGTTGTTTTTATCCTGCATGCTATATTTTATTTGATAAATCATCTAGATGCATGTCTTAGGGTTTAACTAAAATTTGGGATTAATTAAAATTGGTTTTTATTTGAGAAGTCGCAATATTTCCGCTGTAGCTGCACTCTCAAACTAAAATGGCGCTTGATGTTGTGTTCATCACAAAAACTTTGGAAGAAATTGCTTTCAAACTGTGTGTTGTTATCGGTGATGAGAGTCCTTAGGATCCCTAAGCCTATAATGATGCTCTTACAAACAAACCTAATCATGTCAACGTCACGAATATTGGACAGTGGTTATGGATCTACCCACTTGGTGAAGTAATTTGTGTCGACTAGCATATAGTTGTGATTTCCAGGTGCGGTAGGTAGTGGCCCCATAATATCCATCCCCCATCGTGCGAATGGCCAAGTGTGACACCACGCCCAATGAAATATAGGGTGATCAGTCATTTACCTAATTTAAAACATAATGTTTAGTTGGTTCATTCTTAGCCTCATTGTCGAAAAACTTATAAACATATTAATCACCTAATATAGAATTAAGTTAGGCATCAAAATCTTTTCCGTTTTTTCATATAACCAAATAAAACCATTTCTCGATTTAATTATGAAAATCTAAACCATTCATCATACACACGAATATACTAAACATGGATCAACCACTAGAAAAAATAAGATTGGGTAAAAACCTCCCAGTTCAAAACTCCAAATTTACATACTCATAGTAAGATTCCATCCAACTAAAATAACTACAAAGTAAACTGAATAATAACTCCGATAAAAACTAGGAATGGGCGACACATTCCCCAACCGAGATGTCCATATAACTGAATGGAAATGATGGAGGCGTCTACTGCAAGGACCTATAACTTCCACAGCAGCTGCACCACGTAAAACAATCCAACTCTCTAGTTCTGGTATCCCTGTGGCTGAGCACCTGATATGAAAAATATATATAGCAAAACAGAGAAGATATGCAAGAGACGGGTCAGACCCGATGTTTTAAAAATGTTTAGCAAGTATTTAAACTGCAATGAAGCAAATCTTATGTGCATGTTATATATCGCACTCTCACATGAGATTCTCACCTTTCATCTATTGTGCACGCCTAACGTACATCTAACCCACACTAGCTATGCTACCCATCCTAACTAGTTCGAAATTATAATATCACCATCTACGTTCTCCAGTAGTATACCCGAATCACCCATACAATATGTTAAAGAAATAGTTTATCTCACATAACTAAAAGTTCCATTATTCACCGTTCGAATGGTTAATCTTTTACCCATTGAGATTATTTTATTTCTCATTTATACTATATCTTCTAATTTCACAAGTAGAATGTTCCCAAGTATATTCATATATAGACAGTCACATCACACACACACACACACACACACACACACACACACACATATATATATATATATAGGCAGGCTCCTTTGCACACTAAGTTTGCACACTAACTTTGCACATTACCTTTTAAAAGTGTGCAAACTTAGTGCTGGCGCACACCAATTTTTTTATGTGATATTTTAACATTTCAACGGACTCACATAAAAAAAATTAGCTCAAAAAAACTTTTTTTGCTATTTTTAAAAAATCGGTCAAACTTTCGCAGTTTTTAAAGGGCTTAAAAACTGTGAAAGTTTGACCGATTTTTGAAAAATAGCAAAAAAAGTTTTTTTGAGCTGATTTTTTTTATATGGGTTCCTTGAAATGTTTAAATATCACACAAAAAAAATCAACTCAAAAATATTTTTTTTACCACTTTTAAAAGGTAATGTGCAAAGTTAGTGTGCAAACTTAGTGTGCACAGGAGCCTGCCTCTCTCTCTCTCTCTCTCTCTATATATATATATATATATATATATATATATATACACACACACTAATCTTGCACCCTTAGGTTAAAACCACTTAGCGCAAATCATTTTATTATTGTCACCATATCTACCAGTTTCACACAATAGAAATATTCACAAGTTCATATATATATATATATATATATATATATATATATATATATATCTACATATAGTCACACCATCTTATACATATATATACAAATCCTACACCCCCGGGCTAAGACCCATTAGCGCACCTAACCATAATAATCTTGCACCCCCGGGTTAACACCCATTAGTGCACTTAACAATAATATTCTTTTACCCCCGGGTTATCACCTATTAATACACATAACGATAATATTCTTGTACCCCCGGGTTTTCACCCATTAGTACACTCAACAATATTATTTTGTACCCCCAGATTATCACCCATTAGTACACTTAACAATATTATCATATAATAGGCGTACGCACATCCTATTAAAATTCATAGGTATTCACCCAACCAATTCATATAGATATATTCCATACGTATTATTCTCTCACTACTACGTATAATATATTTATTGCGATTACTATCACTCATGTAACGTCCAAGGACAACATACCGTTCCAATTATTTAAAGTATTATTTCCCAAATACTTCCTAAAAATTCTGCACTAGGCTAAGTCCATCAAATAGTAGTTTTCTCACTCAAATTAATTGCATAACTTAATTTGGGGTAAAAATGGAAATTTCTAGAATTTCTTTAGACCTGTCGCTCGAACGACTGCCACGTGTCGTTCGAACGACTTCGCGCGAAATCCTTATCTCGCGCGAACGACCTTCATGTGACATCGCGCGAGACCTTCTGTCTCGTCTTCTTCCCCAAATTTTCAGCGTTTTCCACCATTTATACCTCTAAAACTTCAACTCTTCAATTCCAAATGCCCAAACAACAAATAAAATTGATGCCCTAACATATTTAGATAATTTCTAACAACCTAGAATCATTAAATCCTCACCATACATCAATTAATTTCGAAATCCCCAATTTATTAAACAAGAACCCTAGTTCTTAAATTAAGAGCTTAAATCCAAATTAAACCCAAATTTGTTCATGGAAAATTATCATAAAATCGTGAATGTAATTCTATTTACATGAAGAGATTTAATCTCTTGAAATTTCAGTCCTAAAATAAATCAAATCATCAAGTTTCCATCAAAATTAATTCTCATAAATTGATGGGTTATCACCTACTCTAACATAAACACAATTATTACTAAAACACGCAAGTAATAAACACTTTCCTCGAATATGATGGTATGATCCGTTGGTTATATTGGTATAGATGCGTTCTTCTCTTCGTGTTCTACGCGTTGATGGAATTTTCGGTGTAAAAGGTTGAGTCTTTCTCCAAGAACACCTATGGAGTCCTTCTTCTCCCTCTTAGGTTTCCCCTCTTTCTCACTTAGGTTTAGAATCTGATGCGAAATCTCTTAACCACGTACCTTTCTTATTTAATTACTGATTTTCATCATTAATTAAACCCCCAAAAATCCAAATTACAAAACTACCCCTACGAGATGCCGGTTTAGCCTAAAATATTTCGGAGTCCAAATAAAATACCCGGATAGTGTTTTCTGGTTATCTCAACCCTCTCGGACTCAACGGCGCACTCGAAATGACCATATAAGTTAATAAAAATAAATTCTCTTTTTATCCCAATCAATTAGTCCCGACACGACTCACACGCGTGTCAGACTTAAATTACCAAATTATCGTATATTTCACTCTCGACAATTTATCAAATTTTATAATTCCATATTACATATCACACAGTAATATTCAATAATTCTCAACAATAAGTATTAACCCTTGGCACGCTAGTTAATAATTATTTCAATCCGAATTGATAAAAATTAATTTCTCGCATTTTTAATTTAATTAATCCAATAACAATAATTATTCACATATTTATTCCCACAATAATAATTAATCACATAATTATTTAAATCATAAAAAATACGGGGTGTTACATACTTCCCCCCTTACAACGAAATTTCTTCTCGAAATTCGAAAAATATACCAAGTACAAACAACGCTGTAAAAATATTGTGCATCTCATCCTTGCGCTCCCAAGTAAGCTACTCCGTACCACCCATATATTACGCTATCGATTACCCTTAATAATGAACACTTCACTTATGTTTTTTTTAAACTCCAGGTTACCCTGTCATATAGGCTCTTGCCCAAGCCTTACCGCTTAAGTTCCACTACTTAAACTTTATTTGAGATATTCACTATATAGCCTTCTACTATTGCACCTTAGTAGATTTATCCTCCTTTGGGATACATACGACCTCATCTCGTGTCGTTCGTACTAGTAAATTAATTGTAACGTATATATTTCACACACAATATACATGATAATCACAAATCTTCTCCGATATTTGCAATTATAGTTGGTCCCCCACCTCTAACTATCAAGTAGGACAATAACCAAGTTCACCGTGCCATACCTCTACTGGAACTCTTCCCAAATTTGAATTCATAGGAGTTATCGAACACACTCCACTAGTGGGAGGTACTGCTCTCGTCCTCCCTGAAGATTTAAGAGTGCACATAAAAATTTTCTCACTTGTATCTGATTAGACAGCTTGTCCTGCCCATCCCTCTTGGATATTAGGTCGTACTCAATCGCATTTCAGTACCTATAATCTCACCATGTCAGCTACATGAGAAGATCTTTGGGGATACTCTCCCATTCTCTAGTGGAAGAAGACCTTACTGGTTTCAAATTGCCCACTCTTTTTCCAACAGTCAGCTGACCCACTGGAAGACTAACCTTGCAATATTACTCTACATCATAACCCTTCACCACTGTTATTGGGAACCTGATACATTTTATACTCTCTTGAATGTACTTCTAACCTTGATTAATGTGACTTTGCCGCACCGCGTGACACAAATCTTGAAACGTAAGTCTCTGACAAATCTTACGGAATAAGATTCAGCTTACCTGACTACCTGTTATCGAATTCACATGATAATCATAATCCTCTGCTTGATTCAATCACCTAGGGCACCCATACACCCTATGCCTCGCGCATCATTGTACAAATGACATGTAATTTTCATACTTCAATTCTTGCATAGTTGGTATGCTGATGTAGTAAGGGTACACTCAACCACCCCACTAGTCATAACTTATTCAATCCCTCAATGGCATCATTGCTCTGTTCAGAATGATACTAAGACTAGGCGACTCTATTGGCCTTAAGTCATAATGGAATTTTTAACTCTCAATTATATTCTTTTATATGGACAATAACCAACATACAAAACTTATGTACTATCGACCAAACTTCTCTCCAACTCCCGACGTTCACTATATTCATGCGTGAGATGTCTCGCAAAGATAAATCCAAACAAGGAACCCCCCGATACACTACTATCTAACCTAGACGGTTGTCGAGGTCCGTAAGGCCTTCAATCCATGCTATGTACTTCCCCCCGATATCCGTATTTTGATATAAAAGTCTACTCGTCCACTCTCATGACCCTAAAAAATATAACATGAAGCATGACGCTCTTACTATCCCAAGTACTTGGCGCTATAAATATATAACGAGCTATATTTCGTTGCTCGATAAAGAACACAATGTATGGTCTTATCAGTCAAACAAATTCCTACGCACCGGAATCACATATAATTAGGCAACATACTCGCTGAGGCCTACAATACCATGAAAGTTTCATATATACACATATTTGGGCCTAACCCTATTTTAGGTGGTGCCGCACAAAACAAAAATTACTCCCCTCCCGGAGAACCCAACACGATAGTCATAGTACTAAGTTTACTATCGTTCCAACATACGGTAATTAATCACTACACATTACCATAATATACTCAACTATCGTTCCAACTCGACCCATACGCGAGTTTTAGGGTTTCCAATTTACATATAAGTTGTGACACACCCATGTCACTAGAATTTATCCCTTATTCACAAGGAATAAGCAAAACCTCCCCAGTCTCGCCAAATCACGGGGTCTCAGCACGTGGCTGCCAACACGACCCATGAACATCTGTAATCATTATACATTAAGAATTTCATCCAATAGCTTGTCCCCTCTCATTGTGGACAATTTATATCATCATGTGGATTCATGTCCATTATTGAAACGTTGGATCAAAATCTCTAGGCCTCAATTATGGATTTACTGAGCTCCCGTTTACGTCCTGGGCCCCGTAAACCCTGACATACTATATGCTACTCTTAACGAGAACTCCACTGGTTCAGCCTGAACCCATCACTCTCAGTTTGTAAGTTTTATGGGCCTAATTCTCTTAACCCAAATTCCTTTTCTAGAAGTCTCACTCCTCCAGTTGTTATGACTAACTAGCATGGTTTACCATTTCCAATCTCTTCACTCTCATTTCTCAATTATGGACACATTCAACACATGTAGTCCTACTCTCTTCTGATAGGTAAACTTCACGAGTCACTTCCCCGTCACTAGTCCCACTGACCATTTTGGAATGTCCTTCCCTCAAACCGGCAGCCTTAACTCACAATTGTTCTTCCGTTATCCCTTTGGCTATGTTGGCCTTTTAAAACTCTGGTTGGCCTCCACAGCCCTGATTGACTTCATCGTCATTTTATAGGAAGTTAATTAATCAAAATCATCTAAATGTGTCCCCTATTTGGTACAATCTCATGTGGTGTTTCACTAACACCCTTAAGTTCAGTTTTGCCTTTCAGCCAGATTCTCTAACCCTCCTGGTTCACTTCTTCTATAAAGACTGCAATAACTAGTAACCGTATAACCTTAACGACATCAACGTTAATCATCCTATCTGGATTTCTCATCCATTCTTGTATTTTACTCACAGGTCATTTATCAACTATAGACCCTTTGGATAATTTATGCCCTTCTGCTAGGTACGGAGTTCGTTATACAATTCAACCATTCTCTCACAATCTATCTCTAGCTTACTCACTATACTAAATTTCAAATTTTCACTTGCATCTCTATTACAATCTCGAATGGAAGACCTCGCGGTCAACTCGTACCCGAATTTCTCTTTAAATTTCAAACACGCTTTCTACACGTGGTGATTGATTCTAATCACTTTATGTTGCTCCTAAGAGCATCCAATTTAATTCCAAATTTAATTGTGAGTGTCGTCACACTCCACTCTACACAATTATCTTCGGATTTTCTACCTCTGTTGGCCTTTTACACTATCTCTCTTTCTTCTTCTCATCTTCATTGATGGTTTTCAAAAGAGTCCCTCTGATTTCTCCCTTGTCGACTATGCTAGGTGGTCCTGAAGTCACTCCACCGTTATCTACGACCGTGCCCTGGGATCTATTGTTCCCGAGTGACGATCTCATTATCACTTGCTTAAGTCGTACTCATGGTGACATTTGTCACGATCACCATTCTTAGATTACTTTAAGTCTTCTGTCAGGTTTCTTCTCCTGCGGTCCTTCTTACGTACTTCGCTGGTCGTACTAAAATGTTCGGTGTTCAAATCACACAAAATTTTGTATAATGGGTCACATCCATTATAATTTGCAGCAGGAGAATGCAAGTCGCATACGTAAGGGAACACATCAACCCTATCATAAGGCTTTACATCAAAGAACGCTACGCTGAAACGTAATAAGCCGCAAAAATCCTAAAAGACTCTAGAACCTGATGCTCTGATACCACCTGTGACACCCCGCCCAATAAAATATAGGATGATCATTCATTTATGAAATTTCAAATAGAATGTTCAGTTGGTTCATTCTTAGCATCATTGTCGAAAAACTTATAAACATATTAATCACCTAATATAGAATTAAGTTTGGCGTCAAAATCTTTTCTGTTCTTTCATATAACCAAATAAAACCATTTCTTTATTTAATTATGAAAATGTAAACCATTCATCATACACACGAATATACTAAACATGGATTAACCACTAGAAGAAATAAGACTGGGTAAAAACCTCCCTGTTCAAAACTCCAAATTCACATACTCAAAGTAAGATTCCATCCAACTAAAATAACTGCAAAGTAAACTGAATAATAACTCCGATAAAAACTAGGAATGGGCGACACATGCCCCAACTGAGATGTCTAGATAACTGAATGGAAATGATGGAGGCGTCTACTGCAAGGACCTATAACTTCCACAGCAGCTGCAGCACGTAAAATAATCCAACTCTCTAGTTCTGGTATCCCTGTGGCTGAGCACCTGATATGATACATATATATAGCAAAAGAGAGAAGATATGCGATAGACGGGTCAGATCCCGATGTTTTAAAAGTATTTAGAAAGTATTTAAAACTACAATGAAGCAAATATTATGTGCATGTTAGATATCGCCCTCTCACATGAGATTATCATCTCTCATCTATTGTGCACGCCTAACGTACATCTAACTCACACTAGCTATGCTACCCAGCCTAACAAGTTCGAAATCATAATATCACCATCTACATTCTCCAGTAGTATACCCGGATCGCCCATACAATACGATAAAGAAATAGTTTATCTCACATAAATAAAAGTTCCATTATTCATCGTTCGAATGGTTAATCTTTTACCCACTAAGATTATTTTATTTCTTATTTATACTATATCTACTAATTTCACAAGTAGAATGTTCCCAAGTATATTCATATATACAATCACATCATCCATATATATATATATATATATATATATATATATATATATATATATATATATATATATTGTAACAACCCTCGATTCTGGGAGGCCTCGTTTTATACTAATATTACCGCATAAGGTAATTATATAAAATGTGGGGACTGGAGTAAATATTAATTGAATTAAATGAAAGTTAATATTTGCTGGGTTATTGCATATTTACTGCATGAGAAAGTAAATATCATTTTATTGTATGTTTTATAGTGTTATGTGTTTTAAATCACATTGTGGTTTAATTGAAACTGGAATTTAAAGTGATTTAGAAAATTGTCGGATGCCATTTTAGAGGGCGTAGTTAGTCCTGGGATATGCGAGACAGTCAAAATAAGTACCATATTGTATTTTTGAGTTTCGAGCACTTTTACCTGGTTTTAGCTTAAACGCGTAATTGCGAGTCATTTTCATGTGGTATTAACCACTTAAGTGGGGAGACTTATGTTAAGACACGATTTAAGTCTTTTAAATCCCCTAATTTCTCTATTTTAGGTCTTAAGCCCTAGAGAGAATGAGAGAGAAAGAGAGAGGAAGAGAAAGTGGAGGAAGAAGACAGAAAATGAAGATTGAAGATGGATTGATGTTCCTACTCAAAGAAATCTGATATTTTCTACATCAAGGCAAGTATTCTACTTTCAAATATGTGATTTAAGATGTATAAATTGTATGATAGTTGTGTATTTTCATTTATGGTTTAAATGTGGAATTTGGGGGATTTAAACCCTAATCTTGATTTATGTTAAAGAAATTGTGGGTCTTGATGGTTATAAATCATATAGGAAAATCTTTGGGTAGATAAAGATTGTTGGTTGAGTTTAAGATGGACAAGGTTTGAGATTTGGGAAAATGTAAATCATCATTTGGGTGTAGTTTTTGAAGGTGAAAGAACCCTAGGTCTGCTACGACCAGTCGACCGCGGTCCCCTGACCGGTCGACCGGGCCTTCGGGGGCAGGCTTACTGCTTTCCCACAACGGCATAAAATTCTTATGCGGTCGATCGCGGTCCCTTGATCGGTCGACCAGCTATACCATTTTGATCTTTCTGCTTTCCTTCGTAGGCAAAACCTTGAGACGCGTTCGACAGCGGTCTCGGGACCGATCGACCGGTCCCCTGTTTTCCACTTTAAAACTTATTTTTGTTTCCAAGATTTTTCTTCTCGATAGGTACTAGGAACCTTCTTGAATGAAGTAAACTTAGAGTCCTAGAGTTCTAGATGAGTTGAGAAGCTACCCTAGATTAGAAATGGTTTTGGTGGGGTTTTCCGTGGATATGCCAATTGAAGTTAGGGCATTTTCTCTTCTAGTTGATTTTCATAAAACTAGGAGATGTAGTATTATGTTTGGGAGACTTTAGAAGCTCAATTGAGCTATATTAGTTTTGAAGGTTTACGTTATCACCCCAAAAGAATGTTGGGAGATTCCGAAAGTTCAATTGCGCTATGTTAACCTTAGTGGTTCATAATAACACCATAAAGGTGAGTTTGGAGAATAAATTGATAGTTCATTCATTCCTTTGGAAGATGATAATATTGGGGGTTTAAAATAACACCCTAAAATACTTGGAGATAATCAAGAGTTTATTTACCCCTTCGAGGTTGTAGTGTCGATATAAGCTATAGCATGGCTCCGGATAATAAGTTATATTATTTACAAAAAGTAAAAGGTATTGGTTTCGGATAAAATGAAACATATACATGGAATTGGTAATGATGATGGTAAATGATAATTTACTTAATCATGAAACTAGTAAATGATAATTTACTTGATTTTGAAAATGATAAATAAAATGGTTTAAACACACCTCTCTAAATGACATCATAAGGGAAGTTCGCGCGTGAGGTGATGCCCCCTGGAAAATTAACGCAGGGTGGATATAGTCCATAGGCCATGTGAGCGTTTATTGTTGTATATTTTTCTGCGATGGGTAGGAGATTCCGGGTGTGGTCTTGACTATCCCGCAGGCACATGGCCGCTTCCCGACGTCTTGCGATATAGGTGCCCAGGTTGTCTTATGATAGGCCCTGGAAGATGATGTTCATTTCGGGGCGCGCACAGTGGGGAAACCCGGACGGGCGGTCTTAGAATCGTTATATGTATATAAATATAACTATTCATAATAAAGTGGGACTTGATGTAATTGATATGCCATAGAGAGCATGATGAAGTGCCACAAAGAGCACATATAAATGCCATAAAGAGCATTTGAAAATGATTATTTTCCTGATAAGGAAAGGATTTTTGCAAAATGTAAACATGAGATAAAAATGCCATAAAGTGCAAAAGATTGTGATTACATATATACTTCTTGTTAAGGAAAAGATATATGAGATAATTGGTACACACGATGAAGATTTTAGTTTAATTTTACTTCTTTTACTGTTCCTGCTTAGCTTATCAAGGATGCCTGATTTGAATTTCTATTCCGATGTCCTCGGCAAGCCGTGATGCATTACGGGTATTACGGGATACTTTTGGTATAGACGTTTTCATTTTTGAATTCTAGACAGGATCGGGTCTCTTTACTCGGGCAAGAGTCCCAAACTTTTATAAATGTTTAATGAAATGTATTGTATAAATTAATGAAATTATTTAAATGTTGTTATTTAGTTTGTTGACCGGCTGCACATCCGGTCCCTTTATTGTATTCTTGTTGTATAATTTATATATGCATCCCTGATGTTTCCCCTATCTTTTCAGGAATTGGGCTGTTTGTTTTTCCTTTATTTACTTTAAATTTAGAATTTTTGGCAACTCGTTTTCTGAAATATTGGGTGGTTATCCTGGATACTCTATATTTTATTGAGATACTGAGAATGATTCCATCTATGATTTCGTTATATTGGAGTATTGGGTTGGCCACCCCTTATTTCGGATCACGGGGTGTCACAGATGGTATCAGAGCATCAGGTTCTAGAGTCCTTAGGAATCTGTGCTGACGCCTTAAGTTTCAGCATTGCTCTTGATTTGACATAAAGCCTTTGGATTAAGATCGTTGATTTCTCTTGTGAGATTTCGTTCTTCTGCCATGAGGTAGAATCTATAGAATCTTTTGCCTATTCGTGTGAGAATAGTAGGTCGATTGAAGGACGCTAAGGAAGTTCGTTGTGAGGACGTCATGAGAAGGAACTACTAAGAACTATAAGTTGTGGTCAGAGATGAGGACTGCTTTAGTGGTCGCTTTCTTTTTGTGGCATTATTTTTATCTTGCTACTACGACTACTGATTACAGCTGATGTAGTTTTCCCAAGTACCGCTAGAAGTAGAAAGTGGTACTAAGCTTGAGAATTCAAGCGACGTTAATTGACGTAGAGAAGTTCCCAGAAGTATGATGGAGGAGAATCCTTCACCCCTAGGAGTAGTATGCAAACGATGGGAACGTAGTTACCTTATTCGTGGGTGCTGGAGGTTTTGCCCATGGAGGAACCCGGTAGATACTTCCTATCGTAAGTTTCTCTGGGGTAAATGGAAGGAGGAGAAGGTAAGATCCTCAAGTGTTCACGCGAGGCTCAGTTAGAGGCTGACATGTGAAGAAGAGTTGTGCGATTAGGGATATCGTGCACTCAAGAAAGGTAGGTATAAGTGAGAGACCCCCTAATGGAATGATAGGCTCCAGAATAAGTGTCGCTAACACTTCTGATGGGGTAGTGATCATGAAACCGCATTGGTGGACATCCGCTTGGGAAAGTTTCATTGAACTGAGGAAGAGGAGGCCGAGAGCGTGTTCTCTTTTATTGAGAAAGTAAAAGGAACTACGTGGGCTATAGTGACGTGGAAGAACCACGCATTTTCACTACGTTGAGTGGAAGAACGAGGGCAAAAATAAAGTGCCTAATTGGGGAGTTGAGGAAGTAATATTAGTTTATATAAGGCTCAAATACGGAGTCTGAGATTCATTAGTATTGACCCGGAGTGCTTGGCTTAAATTGTTGGTGGGAATTCCACCTTATTAGTGGGTGGTGTATTCCTTAGAATAAGATAGGGTAGTATTATATCTACTGATATACCCGTTTATGTTCTAGGAGGATCGCCTCCACAACGGACGACCCTAAGAGGGGCCGACCCTTCACCAGGCCCCAACTGGCCTTCACCAGACCCAGACGACCCTACGAGGGGCCGACCCTTCACCATGCTCCAGACGACCCTACGATGGGCCGACCCTTCACCAGGCTCCGGCCGACCCTACGAGGGGCCGACCCCTCACCAGGCCCCGGCCGACCCTACGAGGGTACGACAGTACGAGGACAGAGTCAAACCAGACTCACTGCCGAAAGAAACTTTGCCCTCGGCCTCGGCTCATAGGCCGAGGGTGACATCATGACAGCGCGTGGTTAGGGAGACGCGTGGAGCAGTGCGCGTGAGGCTCATATGACACGTGGAAGACCGTTACAACCGAATCACCCCCTCACGTGAGGGAATATTATGTCATCATTTGGCATCTACAGGTGTCAACAGGGGATTGGCTAGATCATTATTCACATGCACCATGCTTACCTGTGGGGTACACTACACCCCCCAAGACCTATATATACTTGTCACCCCCAACCCTACAGGGGATCGATCCATGAACAGTAGCCCTAGCTAAAACTCTGCTTGTACACACACAGTAGAGAGAGAGAGAGGGTTATGTGCATTGTATCTATGGCCATTAGTGCCCATACTTAGTGGATCACACACTCACAGTGGAGGTAGGCCAATTTGGCTGAACCACTATACATCATCGTCTTATTTCCTCTTATACTCATCCCCTTCTATACACTTACATACTTATATACTTGCATCTCTATGGCTGCCATAACTACTACTGTTTGAGCTCACTATCACTTACCTGGTGGTGCTAAATTCAAGCATCATCAGTTTGGTGCCGTCTGTGGGAACGAGAAGACATCTCTTCCTTTGTACAGCTTGACCTCACTGGGCACTCTGGTGGTGAACCAACACTCCCCCTGAGAGGAGGTGTTTCACCATTGAAAGAGACCCACTAAGGTTCCCAAGCTAACCAGTATTTTCTTCAGTTCAGCTCTTCATAACTCAAGCACATGGCACCTGAGATGCCACCGCCACCACTTCCCCCGCCGGATGATGGGGGAAGACCCAGTTCCAGTCAGCCACCACCTCAGTCTGAGATGGCTGATGTGGCAGCAGCCCTAAAGTCTCTGGCAGCCAGCCAGCGGATGATGCAGGAGCAGTTCACAGCTCTAAGTCAAAATATACTGAGACCACCCGGGGTCTCACCTGAGATGATTACTCCGGCAGCAGCTCCAGGACATCATGAGGCCAGGGGACCACCCCAGGCACCACATAAAGACCTGCCACCCCCTCAGCGGCGTAGGGATGTTGCTGACCCCCGGCGTTTACGCCTGGGGAGGCAAGGAAACCCTTGCCCTGAGGACAGGTATGATGATCTGGAGGAAGAAGAGGCTCCAGTAGAATGCTGGGAGCCGTATGAGGTCTCCAACAATACAGTACGACCCCTCGAGGATAGTAGAGGAAAGTGCGGGAGACCAAACCCTGATGATCGCCCAAGAGGCTCTGCTTTTGACCGCCTGAGCAGGGGGTCGGCCTTCGAGAGGCTGGGCCCAGTGAATGACCTGCGAGACAAGTTGTCCAAGTCAAGAAGCGCAGCGAGATCTAGGAAAGAAGCAGAAGGCCGACCCCAAAGACGGGATGACGGCCAAAGGGAAGTAAATAGCCGACACAGGCCTGCCGTGGCGGAACCCTCCATCCACCTCCGAGAGGCAGCAGGGGATAACATCGGCCAGGCCGACCCTGTGAGGCCCTGGAATGACTCAATCCAGAGGTTAGAGGATAAGATTGGCGACATACTGAAGAGCCGGGACCCTCTTCAGAGGGGATACACCATGGGCTCACCCTTTGTGGAAAAGATAGTCAACTTCCCCACGCCATCGAAGTTCAAGCCTCCCGTGGTCACCCCAAGATACGATGGGAGCACCAACCCTGTCCACCACGTGGAAATGTATCAGTCGGCGGCAGACATATACTCTATCTCAGATGAGATGAGGTGTCGTGCCTTCTCTGGTACCTTGACAAGGGCGGCGCATGTCTGGTACACGTCTCTTCCAAAAAATTCTATTGGAAACTTTAAGCAGTTGGCAGACCTGTTCATCCATAATTTCTGCTTTGGGGTGAGGCCACAGAAGAAGACCACACACCTGCTCTATGTTAAGCAGGGAAAGAACGAGACTCTGAGAGACTACATAGCCAGATTCAATAAAGAGAAGCTGGAGGTGGAAGACTATGAGGAGAGCATAGCTATGACAGCCCTGATTGGAGGGCTCCAGAAGGGGAAGCTATTATGGAAGCTTGCCGAAGACCCTCCGAGGACGATGGCTGAGCTGTTGTCAACAGCAGGAAAGGTGATGAACGCCGAAGAGGCGATGGCCGCAAAATATGAAGACGAAAAAGGAGGTGCAAGTGGGAATAAATACCCCAAGAAGAACAAAGAGGGGAAGAAGAGGACCATGGATGATAAGTTCGCGGGGTACACCCCTCTGACGGTCAGCTGTGAACAGATCCTCAATGAGATAAAGAGTGACCGGACGCTGAAGTGGCCTGAGAAGCTGAGGGCAGCCCCCGGCAAGAGAAATAGGACCTGTGGTGTGAATTTCACCAAGACCACGGCCACGTAACAGACAAATGCTTTGCTCTGAAAGATGAGATTGAGAAGATGCTGAAGGAAGGGAAGCTCAAAAAGTACGTCGATAAAGCCGACTTCAAGAGGGGCCGAGGGGAGGACCCCAGAAAGAAGCGAGTCGATGCCTGCAGAGAAGGTCCTCAAAAAAGAGGGGACGAACCCTCTGATGATGAGGACGACCCCGACCTCCCGCCGAGAGACGACCATGGCCCTGTCAAGAGGCTCAATACGATCTCCCTCGGGGTGGGAATGATCTCCGGGGGTTTAGCAGGAGGAGGGTCTGAGGTCGCCGACAGGAAGGCCCATGTCGCTGAGGCTAAGGCAGTGATGAAGACGGTGCACTCAACCTCTGTAGAGGTCAAGTCAGAAAAAAGGAAGAAGGTTGATATGGACACTTTGATTGTGGGATTTTCAAGAATGGACTTCAAGGGCCTATTGGCCCCGCATGATGACCCTCTCGTCATCACCACCAGGGTGCACGGGTGCGAAGTGCCGAGGATCCTGGTGGATGGGGGCTCATCCGCAGATGTGATGTTTTGGCCATGCTTCAAGGCCTTGGGCCTCAGTCGTGCCAGACTTGTCCCATACCATCATACATTGATTGGGTTCAGTGGGGATAAGGTTCACCCTCTAGGAATATATGAGGCTGATGTCAGGATGGGGGACGAGTGGCCGAGATGGCTCACCAAGAGGGTCAGTTTCTTTGTACTGGATGAGCATGTGTTTTCGGCATACAACATCATACTGGGACGTGTGGCCCTCAAGGGGTTTGAAGCTGTGCCATCCACGGTCCACCAGATGGTTAAGTTCCCTACCCCTTATGGGGTGGGGGAAGTTCATGGAGACCAGACGACAGCGAGAGAGTGCTACTACAACTCCGCTGAAGAAAGGGAGGCACACAAGAGGGCTACAGCCACTTACAACATTGATACCCTAGACCCCAGGGATGAGACGAAGCTCAAAAAAGGAGAGGCCGCTGAGGAGGTAGAACCCATCATCCTCGATGAGGATGACCCGGGAAAAACCGTCCAAGTTGGCAAATCTCTTAATCCCAGTATCAAGGAAGACCTCATCAAACTGTTGAGGAGAAGGCGAAGCGTCTTCGCGTGGAGTCATGTAGATATGCCAGGGATCGACCCTGAAATCATGTGCCACAAACTCAATGTGGTAGAGGGAGTGAAGCCGGTAAAGCAGAAGAGGAGGATTTACTCTAGAGAAAAGTATGAGGTCATCAGGGATGAGGTTAAAAAATTAGAAGACGCTGAATTTATCAGAGAGGTCATCTACCCTGAGTGGCTGTCCAATGCAGTCATCGTCCCAAAGGCCAACGGCAAGTGGAGAATGTGCGTGGACTTCACAGACCTCAACAAGCATTGTCCCAAAGACAGCTTCCCTCTCCCCCGCATCGACCAGATGGTAGACGCTACCGCAGGCCATGAGCTCATGAGTTTCATGGATGCCTACTCAGGGTATAACCAGATTTTCATGAACCCTGAGGACTCAGAGAGGACTGCCTTCATCACTGACAAGGGGACATACTGTTACAGGGTCATGCCCTTTGGCCTAAAAAATGCGGGGGCAACGTACCAGCGCCTCGTAAACAAAATGTTCGAAGACCAAATTGGGAAGTCTAGTGAGGTTTACGTAGATGACATGCTGACCAAGAGTCTGAAGGCAGAGGATCATGTGGCAGACCTGGAAAGGACCTTTAATACAATGGACAAATACAAAATGAAGCTCAATCCGGCCAAGTGTGTCTTCGGGGTCGGAGCGGGGAAGTTCTTGGGGTTCATTGTCAATCAAAGAGGCATCGAGGCCAATCCTGAAAAGATAAAGGCCCTTATTGAGATGAAGACCCCCAAGTCCATTAAAGACGTTCAGAGGCTCACAGGGAGGGTGGCTGCCTTGAACAGATTTGTGTCAAAGGCTACAGACAGGTGTCTACCATTCTTCAAGATCCTCAGGAAAGCCTTTGAATGGAGCGAAGAGTGTGATGAGGCTTTCAAGCAGCTGAAATCATACTTAGGGTCTCCCTTGCTGCTGTCACGACCCGTGCAGGGTGAACGACTGTACGTGTACCTTGCTGTCTCAGAATCCGCTATCAGTGCAGCAATCGTAAGAGACGAAGATGGGATACAGAAGCCCGTATATTTCAACAGCAAGGCACTCCAGGGGGCAGAGCAGAGATACCCGAGGATGGAGAAGTTGGCCTATGCCTTGATTCACGCCTCAAGGAAGATGAAACCATACTTCCAGTCCCATACTATGGTCATCCTTACCGACTCTCCTCTTAGGCAGGTCCTACACAAGCCTGAAAAATCAGGAAGGCTAATGACCTGGGCTATAGAGTTGGGGGAATTTGACATTGTGTATCAGCCTAAGACAGCCATTAAGGGGCAAGCCTTGGCAGACTTCGTGGCTGAGTTCACATGGGAAGAAGATGAGGCCGAGGGTGAGACCCTCGGGAAGGCAGATACAGAAGACAGACCCGCAGACACACCCGCAGAAATGGCTGAGACGAGCACCGCTAGAAGGAAAGTGACTGAAAACGAAGAGGGAAGATACATCTTTAGACAGGGGTCCCTCTCTAAGGGAAATTTTTCTGAAGGAAAGACTCCGTGGAGCCTCTTCGTTGACGGGTCCTCCTGTGATAGCGGAAGTGGTGCTGGACTGATACTATCAGCACCCCATGACACAGACGTCGAGTACGCCCTGAGGTTCAATTTCAAAGCCTCTAACAATGAGGCTGAGTATGAGGCTTTGATAGCTGGCCTCTCCTTGGCCAAATCCCTTAGTGTCAGCCAAATTTTGGTTCACAGTGATTCAAGGCTGGTGGTGAATCAGACACTAGGAGCCTATGAGGCCAAAGACGAGAGGATGGCTAGGTATCTTGATCAGGTGAGGTCATTGCTGAAAAACTTCAAAGAAGTGAAATTCAAGAGGATACCTAGGCTCGACAATGGCCGTGCTGACGCCCTTGCAAGGTTGGCCTCAGCTACTAGGACAGACATAAGGAGGACAGTCCCGGTAGAAATCTTGCTTCGACCAACTATAGAAGACTACGAGGGAACACTTGGTGTTTGCATGAATGTTTCTCAAGAACCTTCATGGATGGACCCCCTGATCAGATACATTAGAGGGGGAGAGATGCCAGAAGCGAGCCAAGAGAGGAAGAAGCTGAGGTACAGGGCTGCAAAGTTCGCTGTCATCGGAGACACGCTGTATAAAAAGGGGTTTCTGCTCCCCTTACTTAGATGTGTGCATCCCTCAGAGGTCCCTTCCATTTTGCAAGACGTGCATGAAGGGTCGTGTTCAAGCCACATTGGGGGTAGATCCTTAGCGAAGAGGGTGATCACCCAAGGCTACTGGTGGCCGACTTTGGGGAAAGATGCTGCCGCATATGTTAAAAAGTGTGACAAATGCCAAAGGTTTGCTACCATCCCACACCAACCTCATCAGCCTCTTACCTCAGTTACATCCCCATGGCCGTTCGCAGTATGGGGGATTGACCTGGTAGGACCCTTACCGAGGGCAGTCAATAACTATCGGTTCCTCATCGTAGCAATTGACTACTTTTCAAAGTGGGTAGAGGCCGAGCCGATGGTCACGATCACGGAGCAGAAGACCTTCCAGTTCATCTGGAAGAATGTGATATGCAGATATGGTCTACCCAACACCCTCATCTCGGATAACGGGACCCAGTTCAAGAATGCCTCTTTACAGAAGTACTGTGAGAGGGTAAGTATCAAACAATTTTTCTCCACCCCAGGCCGACCTCAGGCCAATGGGCAAACCGAAGTTACGAACAGGACAATCCTAGATGGGATTAAGAAGAGGCTTGAGGAGGCAAAAGGAAGATGGGTCGAGGAGTTATATGCAGTGTTGTGGGCCTACAGGACGACAGTAAGGACCCCTACCGGGGAGACCCCATTCATGTTAGCTTATGGATCAGAAGCAGTCATCCCCACCGAAGTGGAGTTTCCTACTCATAGGGTCCAAATGTATGATCCCCAGGGGAATATAGAAGAGAGAAGACTTGACCTAGACCTGATTGAGGAAAGAAGGTAGGATGCTGAGATAAGGCAAGCTTCCTACCAGCAGAGGACCGCAAAGTTTTACAACCAAAGGGTGAAACAGAGGCCTATCGCAGTGGGAGACTTGGTTCTTAAAAAGACTTGGCAGAAACCCAACAAGCTCCATCCTAATTGGCATGGCCCATATAGGGTCATCGATGAAGTTGTCCCAGGGACCTACAGGCTAGAAAACTTAGAAGGGGAACCTTTTTCAAACCCCTGGAATGCAGATCATTTGAAGAAATACTATCAGTAGTGTTGTAAGGTCTTGAAAGGCCATAATTGTAATTAGGGTTGCTCCAACAGAACACTTGGAAAATTAATGAGAAATATCAGTGTTTCCTTCATCCTATTGTCAGTCCTAGCATGCATGGGAAGTTGAACCCTCGGCTATAATGGGGACCAGTGGAGGGGACGACCCCTCCACTCTCCTCAAAAAAGACGAGGGAAGACTAAATTAAAATCCATTAATTTGGTTAGTTGAACCCTCGGCTGTAATGGGGACCAGTGGAGGGGACGACCCCTCCACTCTCCTCAAAAAAGACGAGGGAAGACTATATTAAAATCCATTAATTTGGTTAGTTGAATCCTCGGCTATAATGGGGACTAGTGGAGGGGACGACCCCTCCACTCTCCTCAAAAAAGACGAGGGAAGACTAAATTAAAATCCATTAATTTGGTTAGTTGAACCCTCGGCTGTAATGGGGACCAGTGGAGGGGACGACCCCTCCACTCTCCCCAAAAAAGACGAGGGAAGACTAAATTAAAATCCATTAATTTGGTTAGTTGAACCCTCGGCTGTAATGGGGACCAGTGGAGGGGACGACCCCTCCACTCTCCCCAAAAAAGACGAGGGAAGACTATACTAAAATCCATTAATTTGGTTAGTTGAACCCTCGGCTATAATGGGGACTAGTGGAGGGGACGACCCCTCCACTCTCCTCAAAAAAGACGAGGGAAGACTAAATTAAAATCCATTAATTTGGTTAGTTGAACCCTTGGCTGTAATGGGGACCAGTGGAGGGGACGACCCCTCCACTCTCCCCAAAAAAGACGAGGGAAGACTATATTAAAATCCATTAATTTGGTTAGTTGAACCCTCGGCTATAATGGGGACTAGTGGAGGGGACGACCCCTCCACTCTCCTCAAAAAAGATGAGGGAAGACTAAATTAAAATTCATTAATTTGGTTAGTTGAACCCTCGGCTGTAATGGGGACCAGTGGAGGGGACGACCCCTCCACTCTCCCCAAAAAAGACGAGGGAAGACTATACTAAAATCCATTAATTTGGTTAGTTGAACCCTCGGCTATAATGGGGACTAGTGGAGGGGACGACCCCTCCACTCTCCTCAAAAAAGACGAGGGAAGACTAAATTAAAATCCATTAATTTGGTTAGTTGAACCCTCGGCTGTAATGGGGACCAGTGGAGGGGACGACCCCTCCACTCTCCCCAAAAAAGACGAGGGAAGACTATATTAAAATCCATTAATTTGGTTAGTTGAACCCTCGGCTATAATGGGGACTAGTGGAGGGGACGACCCCTCCACCCTCCTCAAAAAAGACGAGGGAAGACTACATTAAAATCCATTAATTTGGTTACTTGAACCCTCGGCTATAATGAGGCCACATGGGGGGACGACCCCACAGTGGTCCTCAAAAATGACGAGGGAAGGGTTTGTAGCATCAACAGTGAGCAAGCCATAATAAAATAAAATAAGGAAGACAGCAATTATGGAAGAGACTGGTATTAAGAAAATATAAGTATCAAGTGTTTTTACAAAGCCTTTGAACAAAATTACAAAAATAAGGGTATGGGCCACAGGCAGCCACCCTAGGGGACGACATCAGAGGGCAGAGCCTCAACATCAATGGGAATGGTCTCCCCAGGAACCAGCACCGGATGATCTTCAGATGTACCGACCCCTTCGAGCTGGACTTCGGCCTCCACTTGGTTAAGGGCCTCGGCAATCAGGGGGTCGTCCAGTTGAACACCCTCCAGTGATGGGCGAACAGAGGAGACGACATCGCCAAATTTGAGGACGACCCATCGGCAGGCCGTCCTGATCCCCCTCTCAAGATATTCAAGGCCGAAGCCCTGAAATTCGTCTGAAATCTTGTATGCCTTCACAGCGTCAGCCTCAGCTTTCTTGATGGCTACCTCCAGATCAGTCTTATGACGGGCCTCCAGGTTGATCAGAGCCTCATCCTTGTCCTTGATCAGCAAGTCCTTGTCTTTGATTAACAAGTCCTTGGCCTGCATATCGGCATCATGCTGCCTCGTCAGCTCATCAAGGACCCTAGCATGCTCAGCCCTTGTGCTCTCCAGCTCGGCCCTCGCAGTGCCCAGCTCTATCCGTAGGTCAGCCTCTTGTTGGATGGACCTCTCAGCTTCATGGAATTTCTGTTGATTCTCGGCCATCCACCTGGTGGCAGAGGTGAAGGCACAGATAGACTGCAAGAAAAATAAAGATGCGTCAAGGGGAGCCGAGGAAACACTGAAAGAATGAAATTAAAATTCAGGACCAATACCTGAGCAAGGGAGTGCAGACCGTAGTCATACACTTTGGCTGGAGGCATCTGCGCCAAGAATTCGAAGTCGGAGGCCGACGGTGCAGAGAACATAGAGGCCTTTGCTGCCCTCAGGTTGGCGATAAGAGATGAGGGGTCGGCCCTCAGATGGGACAGATTTTGAGACCAGAAGGCCCCCATGCTTGGTGAAGAGGTTGCTCCTTCAGAGGCCTCGGCCCTGGCCCTCGTCTTAGGGTCAGGACGAGGCTCGACAGGAACCTCAGGCTCCTTCCTTTTGTGGCTAATAGCTATCGGCTCAACAACTGTCGGCCCTGAGGCCCTTGTCTTCTTAGGAGCTTGCTGAGGCTCCTTCCCCTTCTTCTTTGACAGACCAGCAATAAGGCTTGGAGCAGTCATATCCCAGAGATAATCTGACACGCCTGCAGGACGACCTGAAAAGGATACGATGAATCAGAAAAGTTCAGAGATAAAGAAAGAACACTTCAAAAATAAGTAAAGATGGGAAAATGTCCAGTATAACTCACATAATTCTGTCAGAGGGCCGACCCTCAGACCAGCTTCTTTAAGGAAGCGAGGGGTCATCAAATCTTCGAACTTTGGGATCTCACCCTCTCTCCCTCGTCCCCTCAGATACTCAACAATATCCCTCTCCTCCAAGCTAAGTCCGGGGTCTGACCTAGCTTTCATGGAGGGGTTAGACCATCTGTTAGGAACCCTCGGAGCATCGGCAGAAGGGGACGCCTCGGTGGAGCTCTCCCATGCCCCAGATATGAAGAAGAACCTTTTTTTCCAATCATGATTGGAAGTTTGAGCCACGTGGAGCAGCTTCTTCTCAGATCTTCTCGCTCCCAGATGATAGTATCCGGGCTGTTTAGATGAAGAGGTGATATTGTAGCAGGCCAAGAACACGTCGGACGAGGGCTCGTCAGTGAAAGCGTTTTTCCACAGAGAGATGTACCCCAGAATCGTCCTCCAAGAATTGGGTGGAAGTTGCGAGGGGGAGACGCCCAGAGCCGACAGAATATCTATAATGGCAGGGTGAAAGGGAAGTCTGACACCTACTTTGAACATTTGCTCGTAGACTGCAACTTCTCCCTCTTCACCCTCAAAGACCCTCTCATCCTCGGAGGGAACCCTCATAGTCACCCCAGGTGGCACTCCGTAAATATGCCTCCATATCAGAAGATCTCTATCCCTGACAGAGGAGATAAAAGACGAGGCATGGGAGGTATCAACCTCATCATCTGTATCATCGTCCTCATCCCCCTCATCACCTGCAGGAAGACCCTGAGGAAATGCTACTTGGAAGGCGTTGGGGGATAGGGTTGTCACAGGGACAGCCTCAGAGGGGATCGTACCCTCGGCCTCTCGGGGAGGGCTAAGGTCAGGAGAGTCCCTCCTACCAGAAGTTCCAGCACCAGTTGGAGAGGAGGTTCTCTCGTCCATCTCACTTAGGTTGGGTGTCTCGGCCGGACGAGACGACGACCCACAAGACTCAGAGGGTTCAGATTGTCTAATGGTGGCAAGAGGAATGGGAAAAATGGGTCGTACCCAATTAGGGTCGGCCCCTCGTCTCCTCTCTTCCTCTTCCTCTATCCGTCTGATCTCGGTAAATAGTTTCTCTCTCAGGGACGGGAACTCAGACACCAGGCTGTAAAGCCTCCTAAGCATTAAGGGGAAGACCCAACACTTAAAGAAATTATACTAGACTTGGGTAATTTAGCTACAAACAAGTGGGGAGTGGACCAGATTTGACTTTTGGATTAAGCAAAGAACTCTAAAGGTTTTCACTCAAGAACACTCAAGAACATCCAAGAGCCAGTTACCGGAGAAGACACCGGAAAAGACACCGGAAAAGGTTATGGCACAACTTAAGGAAAATGGCTGCCTACGAGCCTAAAAAACGAACGAAAGTGAAAGAAAAAGAGAGCACTGGATGAAAGGGGTTACCTGATGAGGAGAGAACAAGAACGCTGCTAGGCCTGGAAGAATCGAAGGCTGTAAATGGCGATGTAGGCTGAGAATTCTAGAGAGAGAGAATGCTTAGGCGCGAAGAAGAAGAAGGAAGAAAGAGGGTTTGAAAATACCTTAAATACCTTAGCAATGAGTGGGCCCATTGACCAAGGCAGGACACAGCCCACGAGGAAGGCATCGTTAGGGTGCAAGGACCCAAGCGCAGTGTGCAGCCGTCATGCCTTGGAAACTGGAACAACAATGAGTACCTAACCAGGTGTCACTCACCTAACTGATCATACCTGCATCTCATTTAAAACACTATCCCTCAACCATCTCAACAGCACCTATGGCTAAGGGCTGGGGGGTGATTGATATACCCGTTTATGTTCTAGGAGGATCGCCTCCACAACGGACGACCCTAAGAAGGGCCGACCCTTCACCAGGCCCCAACTGGCCTTCACCAGACCCAGACGACCCTACGAGGGGCCGACCCTTCACCATGCTCCAGACGACCCTACGATGGGCCGACCCCTCACCAGGCTCCGGCCGACCCTACGAGGGGCCGACCCCTCACCAGGCCCCAGCCTACCCTACGAGGGTACGACAGTACGAGGACAGAGTCAAACCAGACTCACTGTCGAAAGAAACTTTGCCCTCGGCCTCGGCTCATAGGCCGAGGGTGACATCATGACAGCGCGTGGTTAGGGAGACGCGTGGAACAGTGCGCGTGAGGCTCATATGACACGTGGAAGACCGTTACAACCGAATCACCCCCTCACGTGAGGGAATATTATGTCATCATTTGGCATCTACAGGTGTCAACAGGGGATTGGCTAGATCATTATTCACATGCACCATGCTTACCTGGGGGGTACACTACACCCCCCAAGACCTATATATACTTGTCACCCCCAACCCTACAGGGGATCGATCCATGAACAGTAGCCCTAGCTAAAACTCTGCTTGTACACACACAGTAGAGAGAGAGAGAGGGTTATGTGCATTGTATCTATGGCCATTAGTGCCCATACTTAGTGGATCACACACTCACAGTGGAGGTAGGCCAATTTGGCTGAACCACTATACATCATCGTCTTATTTCCTCTTATACTCATCCCCTTCTATACACTTACATACTTATATACTTGCATCTCTATGGCTGCCATAACTACTACTGTTTGAGCTCACTATCACTTACCTGGTGGTGCTAAATTCAAGCATCATCATCTACTATAGATTCGGGTGTGCATATCGAGTTTGTAATAGTATCGACATTATTATAGAAAGATAACTATATGACTTCCGTGGTAGGGAAGTTTTATGATCTCTTCACTCGTTATAAAACGAGTGATGATATTTTAAAAGCATATGTGCTATATGTGATAACTAGTATAAATGTTTTTGCTGCTTGTTTGCATTATATGTGGATGTTATGAATTATCTCCACGACCAACAAGGTTAAGTAGTAATGCATAGGAGGGGTTCCTTGTTTGGATTCCGCTTTTGCGGGACGCTCCACGCGTGAACCTTAACGACGTTGGGAGTGGAGAGATATTAATTTTCCTTTCTCTTATTTTATGTATAGTACGCAAGTAAAGATATTTTGGTCCCTTTAGTGTGATAGCAAGCAAATAAAATTTTAAGGCTATCTTACTTCTAGTTCAAAATGGAACTAGTTCTTCTATGATTTTTCCCCTGGATACAGGTTGAGACTTTATAGAGGTGAATCGAGGTAGGTAGGAGATTTTGTTATTCGTTTAGTTATCTTGTGTTAGCGTTTGATTGTTTATTTGTCTTGTTTATGCATGTTACGCTTATCTCCATGATCAACTAGTTAAGTAGGCATGTGTCGGAGGGGTTCCTTGTTTGGATTTCGCTTCGGCGAGACACTCTGCCACATGAACACTTAACGATGTTGTGATTGGAGCGACGCTATCCTTTTCTTTCTCTTTTACTTTATTTATTTTGTTGTTAGAAGTGGGATTGGAAGATTAGTCGAGAATCACGTAGAAGAGTGATTAAGGACTATTAAAGTGCGAGATAGAAGCACTGTATATAGTCCTCTCCTCTGATCGACGTGAGGGAGACTGTGATACGAAGTCGGATTGAGACTTCGGGATTGTGCCTTGATAAGAAGGCCATGTTTTATAAAGGGAATATGTATCTGAAAGACTCCACAGGAAGTGAATGTCTGATCAGTTAAGATCTTTAAAAGATGCTACGGTAAGTAGGATTGTAAATTAGAATTGTACCAATCCCGATCATGTGTCTTAGACCGTCACATCTTAATGACCAACGATGCGAGGTAGTAGTGTAACGGGAGGGTTCCTTGTTTGGATTTCGCTTCGGCGAGACGTCCCACGCACGAAACCGAGCGAATTATCGGAAGTTGAGATAGGTATTGGACACTAGGGATATATTTAGTATTATCTATCTGCGACTTAGGTAGGATGTATACTTGTAGATCGACCTTAGGTTTATTAGAACATAAGGCCCTTAGGGCAGGTGATGTTGATTTAGGAAGGCGGGAAGGAGTTGACCACGAATGAGTTGTGGGTTAACTCTATGTGGGATTAGATCCCTAGGAACGAGATTTATGGGGTCTCGAGAGGTTTGGGTGATTTTGGCCGAGGAAGATAAGGCCTTTCTTAGATATGTTGCTACGTGGTGACTTCACTTACGGGGAATTAAGGAACGGGCTGACCTTCACTCCTGAGCTCATGATAGTGATCTTGAGAGTGGGTTAAATGATTAAGTCTCTGCCAGGAGTGGGAAGTATTAATAGTGTAGCATGGACTCGTCGTCTATGCGTCTCACAAGCCTAACCTTGTGGGAAGTAGTATCCCACGCTTGAATTTAAAATTCATTGCTGTGAAAATTGCCTTAAAGAAATGAAGGCACTACTTCCTGGGTAGGGAAATTTAGTCTTTCTCGCGAAGCAACAAGTTATTGCAATAGGTCATGGGAGAAATCGTGTTATTGCTCGGATTTTAGAAGAACTAGTGATTGGGTTTTTTCTCATTCGCTAAGGGAATGCGATTGGGGTAGTAGGGGCGTCGAGTAGGAAACCCGTCGAAGATATTGGTGTTAGCATGGAAAGCCAAATGAAATGAGCACGACTCGAAAGACTCTGTAGCGAGAGCAATTACGGTCTGTGATCGACCATTTCACCTACTAGTGCGAAGAAGAGTATCGGTGGAATGAATAGGGGTATATTCATAGACGGTTGTATTGAAGTGCCGAAACCGTTATGGTCATGATCCTCTTTGAGAAAATTATTGATCGTTCGACCAAATCGCTACTTTTCCGGCCATTATGGGCGGACTAGATGTAGAAGAGTACGCCCCATTCTTGATGGAGGAATGGTAGAACCGTGGGAGGTTCCTATTAAAATAGGGTGGTCTGAGACTATATATTAGTGTTGGGGATTTGGTAAAAGTTTCCGTGAAGTAATGGGAACCGTATGGGAATGGAGTATACCTTATCACCCTAAAAAGGATTGATGAATGGAGGAAGTTGACTTAATGCCGAAAGGCATACCTGGAATGTGCGCCTTAGGACACATAGCTACGGAGAGCATAACGTCATGGAGGGAAATTCCCGTAGAAACATTAGGCTTTGAATGGCCTTATGGATCATTTCCTATGGCTTGGAACCGTGAGTGGCCTAATGTGATCGGTTGAGTAATCCGCATACTCGTTGGATGGAACCAACGGGTAATATGTTCTTTGGACTCGGAGTGGTCTCGGAACATTTCTTTAAATATTTGGCTTTTGAGCCATACGCCATGAGGGGATAAATCAATACGAAGAAAAGTTTATTTGTGTTGGGGTTAAACCAAGTAGCGTTGGTACAAACATCCCTGAGGAGGGAGTAAAGCGGTCTATGCCGAGTTGTGAGGGTATCTTCTTCCGTTTCAAGAAGGTAGAATCAATAGTTAGTGAGGAACGCTGAGTGCTATGCTAGTGCACAGATGATGTAGGATGAGATCGCTAAAGTCGACCTTAGTCCGGGTTCATTTGGGACGTTGCGATAACGAGGGGTTTGTTTAGGATGGTAGAATCCTAGTTTAGAGTAGTATACCCTTTATGAGATTTGGGTATGCCCGAATTTTGGGGGCAAAATTCCCTCTTAAGGGGAGGAGTATGTAACAACCCTCGATTCTGGGAGGCCTCATTTTATACTAATATTACCGCATAAGGTAATTATATAAAATGTGGGGACTGGAGTAAATATTAATTGAATGAAATGAAAGTTAATATTTGCTGGGTTATTGCATATTTACTGCATGAGAAAGTAAATATCATTTTATTGTATGTTTTATAGTGTTATGTGTTTTAAATCGCATTATGGTTTAATTGAAACTGGAATTTAAAGTGGTTTAGAAAATTACCGGATGCCATTTTAGAGGGCGTAGTTAGTCCCGGGATATGCGAGACAGTCAAAATAAGTGTCATACTGTATTTTTGAGTTTCGGGCACTTTTACCTGGTTTTAGCTTAAACGCGTAATTGCGAGTCCTTTTCACGTGGTATTAACCACTTAAGTGGAGAGACTTATGTTAAGCCACGATTTAAGTCTTTTAAATCCCCTAATTTCTCTATTTTAGGTCTTAAGCCCTAGAGAATGAGAGAGAAAGAGAGAGGAAGAGAAAGTGGAGGAAGAAGACATAAAATGAAGATTGAAGATGGATTGATGCTCCTACTCAAAGAAATCTGATATTTTCTACATCAAGGCAAGTATTCTACTTGCAAATATGTGATTTAAGATGTATAAATTGTATGATAGTTGTGTATTTTCATTTATGGTTTAAATGTGGAATTTGGGGGATTTAAACCCTAATCTTGATTTAAGTTAAAGAAATTATGGGTCTTGATGGTTATAAATCATATAGGAAAATCTTTTGGTAGATAAAGATTGTTGGTTGAGTTTAAGATGGACAAGGTTTGAGATTTGGGAAAATGTAAATCATCATTTGGGTGTAGTTTTTGAAGGTGAAAGAACCCTAGGTCTGCTACGACCGGTCGACCGCGGTCCCCTGACCGGTCGATAGGGCCTTCGGGGGCAGGCTTACTGCTTTCCCACAAATGCATAAAATTCTTGCGCGATCGACCGCGGTCCCTTGACCGGTCAACCGGCTATACCATTTTGAGCTTTCTGCTTTCCTTCGTAGGCAAAACCTTGAGACGCGGTCGACCGCGGTCTCGGGATCGGTCGACCGGTCCCCTGTTTTCCACTTTAAAACTTATTTTTGTTTCCTAGATTTTTCTTCTAGATAGGGAGTAGGAACCTTCTTGAATGAAGTAAACATAGAGTCCTAGAGTTCTAGATGAGTTGAGATGCTACCCTAGATTAGAAATGGTTTTGGTGGGGTTTTCCGGGGATATGCCAATTGAAGTTAGGGCATTTTTTCTTCTAGTTGATTTTCATAAAACTAGGAGATGTAGTATTATGTTTGGGAGACTTTAGAAGCTCAATTGAGCTATATTTGTTTTGATGGTTTACGTTATCACCCCAAAAGAATGTTGGGAGATTCTGAAAGTTCAATTGCGCTATGTTAACCTTGGTGGTTCATAATAACACCATAAAGGTGAGTTTGGAGAATAAATTGATAGTTCATTCATTCCTTTGGAAGATGATAATGTTGGGGGTTTAAAATAACACCCTAAAATACTTGGAGATAATCAAGAGTTTATTTACCCCTTCGAGGTTGTAGTGTCGATATAAGCTATAGCATGGCTCCGGATAATAAGTTATATTATTTACAAAAAGTAAAAGGTAATGGTTTCGGATAAAATGAAACATATACATGGAATTGGTAATGATGATGGTAAATGATAATTTACTTAATCATGAAACTAGTAAATGATAATTTACTTGATTTTGAAAATGATAAATAAAATGGTTTAAACACACCTCTCTAAATGACATCATAAGGGAAGTTCGCGCGTGAGGTGATGCCCCCTGGAAAATTAACGCAGGGTGGATATAGTCCATAGGCCATGTGAGCGTTTATTGTTGTATATTTTTCTGCGATGGGTTGGAGATTCCGGGTGTGGTCTTGACTATCCCGCAGGCACATGGCCGCTTCCCGATGTCTTGCGATATAGGTGCCCAGGTTGTCTTATGATAGGCCCTGGAAGATGATGTTCATTTCGGGGCGCGCACAGTGGGGAAACCCGGACGGGCGGTCTTAGAATCGTTATATGTATATAAATATAACTATTCATAATCAAGTGGGACTTGATTTAATTGATATGCCATAAAGAGCATGATGAAGTGCCACAAAGAGCACATATAAATGCCATAAAGAGCATTTGAAAATGATTATTTTCCTGATAAGGAAAGGATTTTTACAAAATGTAAACATGAGATAAAAATGCCATAAAGAGCAAAAGATTGTGATTACATATATATATTTGGTACGCACGATGAAGATTGTAGTTTAATGTTACTTCTTTTATTGTTCTTGCTTAGCTTATCTTTTACATTGTGTAGGCAGCTTCGTATTTCTCTTTCTTCATGATTTATTATTCATAACTGCCATACTCTTTATTCATCTGGTAATCATATAGAACCGGACCCTGACCCGTTTACATTTCTTGTTACATATACATCTTGTCTCCGCTCAGGTACTCCGCCGCAAGGATGCCTGATTTGAATTTCTATTCTGATGTCCTCGGCAAGCCGTGATGCATTGTGGGTATTACGGGATACTTTTGGTATAGACGTTTTTATTTTTGAATTCTAGACAGGATCGGGTCTCTTTACTCGGGCAAGAGTCCCAAACTTTTATAAATGTCTAATGAAATGTATTGTATAAATTAATGAAATTATTTAAATGATGTTATTTAGTTTGTTGACCGGCTGCACATCCGGTCCCTTTATTTTATTCTTGTTGTATAATTTATATATGCATCCCTGAGGTTTCCCCTCTCTTTTCAGGAATTGGGTTGTTTGTTTTTCCTTTATTTACTTTAAATTTAGAATTTTTGGCAACCCATTTTCTGAAATATTGGGTGGTTATCCTGGATACTCTATATTTTATTGAGATGCTGAGAAAGATTCCATCTATGATTCCGTTATATTAGAGTATTGGGCAGGCCACCCCTTATTTCGGATCACGGGGTGTCACATATATATATATATATATATATATATATATATGAACTTGTGAATATTTCTACTGTGTGAAACTGGTAGATATGGTGACAATAATAAAATGATTTGCGTCAAGTGGTTTTAACCTAAGGGTGAAGGATTAGTATATATATATATAGTCACATCATATATACAAATCCTTCACCCCCAGGCTAACACCCATTAGCGCACCTAACCATAATAATCCTTCACCCCCGGGCTAACACCCATTAGTGCACTTAACAACAATATTCTTGTACCCCCGGGTTATCACCCATTAGTACACATAATGATAATATTCTTGTACCCTCAGGTTATCACCCATTAGTACACTTAACATAATATTCTTGTACCCTCGGGTTATCACCCATTAGTACACTTAACAATATTATTCTATACCCCCGGATTATCACCCATTAGTACACTTAACAATATTATCATATAACAGGCGTACACACATCCTATTAAAATTCATAGTTATTCACCCCACCAATTCATATAGATACATTCCATACGTATTATTATCTCATTCCTACGTATAATATATTTAATTCGATTACTATCACTCATGTAACCTCCAAGGTCAATATACCGTTCCAATTATTTAAATTATTATTTCCCAAATACTTCCAAAAATTCTGCACTAGGCTAAGTCCATCAAATATCAGTTTTCTCACTCAAATTAATTACGTAACTTAATTTGGGGTAAGAATGGAAATTTCTAGAATTTCTTTAGACTTGTCGCTCGAGCTAGAAGCGTTGTCGCTCGAACGACTGCCACATGTCGTTTGAACGACTTCACACGAGATCCTTATCTCGCGCGAACGACCTTAGCGCGACATCGCACGAGACCTTCTGTCTCGTCTTCTTCCCCAAAATTTCAGCATTTTTCCACCATTTACACCTCTAAAACCTCTACTCTTCAATTCCAAATGCTCAAACAACAAATCCCATTGATGCTCTAACATATTTAGACGATTTCTAACAACCTAAAATCATTAAATCCTCACCATACATCAATTAATTTTGAAATCCCCAATTTATTTAACAAGAACCCTAGTTCTTAAATTAAGAGGTTAACTCCAAATTAAACCCAGATTTGTTCATGAAAAATTATTATAAATTCGTGAATGTAATCCTATTTACATGAAGGGATTTAATCTCTTGAAATTTCAGTCCTAAAATAAATCAAATCATCAAGTTTCCATCAAAATTAATTCTCATAAATTGATGGGTTATCACCTACTCTAACATGAACACAATTATTACTAAAACACGCAAGTAATAAATACTTGCCTCAAATATGATGGTATGATCCATTGGTGATGTTGGTATAGATGCGTTCCTCTCTTCGCAATCTACGCGTTGGTGGAATTTCCGGTGTAAAAGGTTGAGCCTTTCTCCAAGAACACCTATGGAGTCCTTCTTCTCCCTCTTAGGTTTTTCCTCTTTCTCACTTAGGTATAGAATCTGATGGGAAATGTCTTACCCACATACCTTTCTTATTTAATTACTGATTTTCGTCACTAATTAAACCCCTAAAAATCCAAATTACAAAATTATCCCTACAGGGTGCCGATTTTGTCTAAAATATTTCGGAGTCCAAATAAAATACCCGGATAGTGTTTTCTGACTATTTCAACCCTCTCGGATTCCACGGTGCACTCGAAATGACCATATGAGTTAATAAAAATAAATTCTCTTTTTATCCCAATCAATTAGTCCCGATACGACTCTCACGTAGGGGTGTGCAAAAAAACCGACCAAATCGAAAACCGAACCGAATCGAATCGAATCGAACCGAACCGAAACCGGTGGTTTTTTTTAGCCCGGTTCGATTTACGGTTTAAGGATTTAAAAAAATGACAGTGTCGATTCGGTTGGTGGTTTAGACAAAGAAAAAACCGATTTGAACCGAACCGAACCGACATCAATATTTCTATTAAAAAACCTTAAATATCTCTTATTTTTATATCCAAAACCCATTAACCAACCTCCAAAATCGAAAACCGACCTAAAAAAATCAACCAAAATTGAAAATCGGTTAAAATCGAACCGAAACGGAATCGAACCGAAATCGATGTTAGCTGAAACCGACGGGTTTTTTCATCGTCGAATCGGTTTCGATCAGATTTTTTCCAAAATAGAAACGATCGGGTCGATTTGAATTGCAGTCTAAAACCGAACCGAACCGAACCGACCCTTGCACACCCCTACTCACACGCGTGTCAGACTTAAATTACCAAACCGTCGTATATTTCACTCTCTGCAATTTATCAAATTTCATAATTCCATATTACATATCGTACAGTAATATTCAATAATTCTCAACAATAAGTTTTAACCCTTGGCACGCTAGTTAATAATTATTTCAATCCGGGTTAATAAAAATTAATTTCTCATATTTTTAATTTAATTAATCCAACAACAATAATTATTCACATATTTATTCCCACAATAATAATTAATCACATAATTATTCAAATCATCAAAAATACGGGGTGTTACACCAAGGACTCGTTAGCGATTTGAGGTCGCTAACTAGCTGGTGGACCATAGGAGATAATTTTTCACTCTTTTCACATCTGCGAGCATAGGAACTTGCGTCCTTTTGCATATGAGGCCACCAGTATCCCTCATTTATTGCTCGAAAGGCTATGACCTCCCTCTTGCGTGACTCCCAGAAATACCATCATGACACTAAGAACTTGCTTGGTATCCTGTGGGTGGACACATTGGAGGTAGAGTCATGTGAATGATCTTTTATAGAGCTTTCCTCATAGGGCAAGGTAAAAACCATCTACTTTTCACTACACCAAAACAGTCAATTAGTAACACTACTATAGAGTTACTAAAATAATTACTAACACTAAAAAAGCGTTAGAAAAAAGACGTGGGGAATCAAATTACTAACACTTTTTTACTGTTACTAAATTATGTGTTACTAACACCACTTTACCGTTACTAAAGTGTTACTAAATTCTATGTTATCAACACTTTTTTACCATTACAAAAGTGTTACTAATTTCATAACACGTTTCTAACACAATTTTTGTAACACATTTAGTAACAGTATAAATCCGTTACTAATATTAAAAAAAATTAAAATAATATATATATATATATATATATATACACACACACACACTAGGGTATACAATATTCAAAATTGCTAACATAATAACAACAAAATAACTGTCGATGCGATTTAATTTCAATACAAATAAGTTAAATTTAAAAAAAAATGACAAAATCTCTTTTATTTATAGTACTATCCACCTGTTTAAGGTATAAAAAATAGTGCAACAATACAAATAGTCCGCAAGAACACTAATACACATCCGGACAATAACCTCATTAAAAATTAATAGCCCAAATTCCATTAATAGAAAATTCATCTCAATACACGAGGCAATTTGGGAAATCTAAGAATTGTTCATCTCCATTTGGCAATTTGCATACTAAACCAGTTGCCCCTGCTGTGATGGCCATTGCTGTTGTAACTACACTTATTACAACTGAACACATAGGAGGTATCTTCACAACAAGCAAAATAGAATATGCAACTGCTAGAGTTGGGGTCCCCTAAAATTACCAATGGAAAAAAAGAAAGTTGAAGTAAAAAAAGAAAATTTAGACTTGACATATTTGCAGAGTCCACCAGCTGTTGAGGTGGGGATATTTGAGGTTGATGAGTGGGTCCCACTTAAGAGTAATTGTAGGCACCCGTGCTCTTATTTTCCTGAAAACTGAGACCAACCATTTGTCTATGTACGTCATCGATCATTTCACGACACTGAATATTTCTAATCATCACAAAATCATTGCACTGCTTCTTTACGTTTGTGATTGCATCCTGTTATTAAAATTTCATTTTAAAATATAACATCGAAGTTGATCAGAAAAATCGGTGCAAATGAGCAATTTATTTAATTCGCATGATTCAGCCATGTAATCGGACAATGAAAATTTGCATACCTGAAGAGTAACATGGAACTTCAATCCTTCATTACTGTTCTCCTTGATATCTCAAAATTTGACTATGGCAGCTTCTATCTGCTTATAACACTTCTCATGAGATGCTAAGAAATTGGGATAAAAGCAAACCAAAAATGTTAAAAGTGGAACATCAGCTGTAGTAGGAGAAAAAAATATTGAACATAAGAAGTACCTCTAAAAGTTGAAAAGAAAAGATAAAAAAAATAAGGCAAAAGGCAACAATGTAAACAAATTGTAATCTGTTAATTTCATTTGGGTCACCACACTCCATGCTAAGAAAAGCAGGACTGCATGAGCAACCGGATGCTAAACTGGTCATAACTATTAACAGAAATTTCAAAGTTCCTAAAACACTCTTAATAGCAGGGTCTATTTGAAAATGAAAATACAATGTGAGGTAAAGTTTCTACTGAGAAATTTCCCTATTAGAACCAAACGTGTGTGTGTGCACGCGTGGAGCACATTCATGACTACATGGAAAATAATGTCCCTAACCACCAATCAAGATTCAAGAATGAAATTAAAGACAAAAATAGAACATTTGTATAACTAAGAATGATAAATAAAGATTGATGGCAGTCTTCACCCATGGGTTTGCACAATTCTCATCCATATCTGCGAACCCGAACCTCACATCAATAAATCGATCATCCGAACGAGATCTGGAATGAGATAAACCAATTCGTAGATATAAATATGTCAAGTCAACGAGCCAAGTGAGAGTGAGGCCAGCAGTGGTATGGTGGTAGTAGAGTAGAACACAAATCCTGCCAAAGTGCCAAAAAGGGGACTGCATAAGCAGGTCAGTAGCATAGCAGGTTAAAGTACCTGCAAAAGAAATGTTAGTATGTAAAAATAACAAGCAAGCGAGGATGGGGAGCATGGGAAGCAAGGAGGGGCAGGTGGCAGGGATACATTTAACTCAGCAAAGGTGTACGATACCCTTAACTCTATGAGTTTTACTGATCCCGAGACCATCGCCGCTCTGGAGGAGATCCAAGCTAAAGGCATTAATGAGGCGACTATTGATGCTGATGCTGGGGGTGATGAGACGACTCATATAATTAAAGAAGTGACTCAAGTTGGCAACCATGATGCCATCACTACTCAGGAGGAGTCAACCGTTCCTGAAGTTATCACTGCTGGCGATCTCGCGGTCGACACTTAACTTTCTCGATTTCTTATCTTTGGGTGACCACCTCTGGTCTTTGATGCCGAATTTTATATACGTGAACATAAATTTCATCCCACTTTTATGATTTTAACAATGTTACTATATTTCACGGTGGCCCTTTATTAGGGTACTTTTTAAATGGTATTATGATATTCTCTGCCTTGTTTTCATCATCATGTCTACGAACCTGTGTAGTTTTTGCTTTTTTTTCATCATAAGGCAATGATGTTTTATTTTCACCGTGAGATAGTGATGTTAACTTTATTTACACCAATTGGATGTATAAAAATTAAAATGATAATTTGTTTTTTTCTTAGAAAGGAGAGGATAGATAAGATAACTAGCTTTAAATCAACAGGATTTATACTTACAGATCAGTCAGAGGTAAAGCATCGAGGAAATTCAGGGAGCCAGTTAATTGATTATTCTACAAATGACTACAAGAAATGCAGATACTATGAGAAGTTCAAATGGACTGAACAAAAAAATCAACAAGAAGTGCTTCTGTAAATATACTCACAGTGTAGAAAGATTCGATTAGAAACTGAACGAATTGGGCAGATCTCCACTAAAGTTGTTAAAGGAGAGATCCCTACATTGGATGTTAATGTTAGATGTGATAGTTTATGAATAACTACTCTTTTTGATAAACTTCATGAAACATCATTCAAGTTGTATCAACTCACTTCTTCTTCTCACCACCTCTTGCAGATCTGTATAAAAGAAGTTCCATGTATTAGCAGTCTTTTATTAACAATAATAGAAGTTCCATGTAAAATAATTTATGTGTGAATAATATTTAGACCAATTCTCTGATTCAAAAAAATCACCTTTTCCCTCCTCCTTTATCCGGGCTTGGGACCGACAATGCTCATATAAAATATTGGCATTGGCGGAGTTAAAAAAGTTTTTACAATACATAATCCAAGTACAGATAACTTAAACAGAGTCCATAACAAAAGCACAGTACAAATTCAATCCAAATCAAGTCCAAATCATAGTACAAATTCAGTCTAAATACTATAACAAAATCATACTACAAATCAAGTACAAATCAAAAGCATGACAAATTAAATCCAATACAAAAATAAAATCACGATCTTAACTCATAAACTAAACATATTTAAGCCAACAATCCATCCAAATCAAATATCCTCCCAAGACTAAATCGGCTGAAGTGCCATTGCCACCTTAAGGAGAATCCAACCTAGCATCGGGCTTCATAACTTCCTCCACGTATATTTTCTTTTCTCCGACTCCAACTCGCCTCCCGAGACATATATCCTTTGTCGCATCCGTCACGACATACCCCTTTGCCAATTCTCCATTGTACCTATCAAGAAAGATGACATTGAGGTTGACGGAGGGGGAAGGACGAGGAGCTGATCCAAAAACATTATCTAGATTTTTCGAAAGATTTATCCGCTGACGTTTTGTATTAGACGCATGCTCACTTATTGGTGTCAGTTGTGAACAATTTTCCTTTTGAGCATTAAAGGCCTGAACCAAACTTTGTATAGCATCCTTGACAAATAAGATCAAACAATAGTAAGACTTTTATAAATAGATAGATATGTTGAACAAATAAAATTATGTAACATACAAATACCATCATAGATTGAATCTCTGTGTTATTTCATTCAATTTTTTATTTATAGAATCAATGATCTCTTTCTTCAATGCATCCTCACTATCATTTAACTTCTTTCTTTGTTTGATTTTTGCCTATGCCACCCCTAAACGCATCAACTGCTTATTCGAAACGAGGGGGCAAACTACACAAACTCTACCATTTTTCTCCTCTCAAAAAACTTATGTCACCTCATCATTTTCTAAACATTGGTTCTTGCTACTACCCTCTCCACTCTCACTCTTCCTTTTTTCAACCACGGCCTTGAGTTTATCCTATCACAACATATTTATAGATCTAAATAAGAAAAACTCATTAATAAAAACAACGAAATATACATTAAAAGACTTTTACTTCTCATGTAAATACCCACATAGTAAATCTTATCACTTTCCAAGGCATTCCCATTTTTGTCCTCGTGTCCCGCAAACCATACATCTACTCACTTTACTTCTTGTTCTGGGTTTTCTTCAACCTATAATTTAATTGGCACATCTTAGCAATTTAAATACCACATGTTATAAACAATAGTGATGATAAGAATTTATAGTTCTTATGATACATACCATTTCATACTCCACCGCAGCATAGGTGCGTCGCCCAAGTGTATGGGCATTTTCTAATTTGGTCCGACTCTTGGCCTTTTTAATGTTTTGAGTCTTTTTTGTTGCTTTACTCTCATTTTCACAAAACGATCTCCATATATTAGGGTCAACACCTTCCGGTATAATTCCAGCGGTAGATAAAAAACATCTCATATTATTTTTGTGTGTCCTAAATTTTTGTGGGAACCTCTTCTCCATCAATATACGAGGCACCTCGATTCGACATCGAGCTCAAATTTCCCCTGCAATTAACATTAATAAATAATAAAACAATGAATATCATATAACCAACGACTAAGTCATTTTTATCTTTAAAATGATGATATTACCATTAAAGCATTCCAAACGTCATCTTTATAGTTTTTTGGCACAACTCTCCAATCTTCATAATTAATTGGGATATAAGATCTAACAAAATCACCGACACGAGTACTCCACTTTCCACTCCACGGACCAACTACACTCCCATCAACTAGAACAGTGATCATCATTTTACCTTTCGAGATCATACATTCTAATTGTTTAGCTTTTTTTTCATTTTCTACTTGCTTCTTTACACTCGCAATTGAAGATGGTTGGTTCGAATCTCCATCGGCTAATTCTTCTTGTAGCGAAACAAATGTTTGTTGCATCTCATTTTCTAATGATGGTTGCTTCTAACCTCCTTCAACACTACCAAGCCATAATGTACAAAACATGAATCTTGGGATCCCTGAAATGGCAAAATCCAACTGTTCAAAATTGTTACAAATCATCTGTAAATGTTCAAACATTTTAAAGACCATTTTTGTTTACATATTTTGTAAATTTTCAGACATTTTAAAAACCAACTGTTCAAAATAATTAAAAAAAACTGTTCAGACCAACTGTTCAGACATTTTAAAAAACACTTATGTGTCAAAGTCAGCCATTTCATAAATGTTCAGTGTACATTTTATAAAATGGTTTAAAAAGCTAAAATCAAATTGATATGAACAGTTGGTTTAACAACTGTTAAAAGTAATTTCATAACCAACGTACATTAAACCAATTGTTAGAACTAGATTCATACCAAGATTCATACAGCCAACTATTAAAACTAAATTCATATCAATATCCATACAACCAACTGTCAAAATTGACTCTTGAAACCAAATTCATGACCAAGATTCATACAACCATGCATGTAAACTAAAATTCAAAACAAACAGTTTTCGAAATGAATATGAAAAAACTACTTGTGGCTTCATTCAACCGACAAAATATTATATTATCAACGGGACAAAACAAACAATTTTTGAAAGGAAATTCTAAATAAACTAAACAGAGTTGTAGTGCTTCAGCAAACTTTCTAAATGTGGTTGGTCTTCAAGAATAGACTGGAAGCATGTTAGGATCTCTAAATCGTCCACTTAACTCATTAATCTCTTCGGTGAATGTATAACCACCCACCAATTTGGATTTTTAAGATTTTTAGAATAAAATACTTGATTTGCCTCGGATGCGAGAATAGCAGGCTCATCAAACTCATTGTCAACGCTCTTAAAGTTGTCAAAATTTACCAACACTAAATTGGAATCCGGACAAAGCTTACAACTATTAGTCTTGTCCTCCACCCTCACCCAATCACAATAAAAGACCACCTCCTTAAATACGGTATAGTCTAGCTCAATTATTTATTTGATGACTCCATACCACATAGTCCAAGTATTTGTGAGGTTCTTATCACTTTTTCTAGCTCGAAATTGCGTCCATGCCTTCAAACAAACACCACTATCATGTGTAATAACCGTATCGTCATGATACTTTGGAGAGAATACAAAAGAATTTACACGATACTTTTTGTATGTTTTAACCTTGAATTGCGGTCCTTGAACTAATCGCCACAATGTTTCTTTTGTCTTTGTCTCTCCTGATTTCACCAACTATGTCCCATGAAAAAAATCATAATTACATCAATATATGTTTTTATCTCAAAAGGTTACGCAAAAAAGGCATTAAAATATTAGTATGTATAGAATCACCTGGTCTGATAACCAAGGAATAAAAGAAGTTTGTTTCTCCACTTCTGTCATTTCAATCCCCTTCCCTTTCGCACGAGACACGGATTTTAATGATGCTTCATACTCACTACAATATGTCATTTGATATAAGTGATTATTAATCAAGATATTCATTAAATTTTAATTGATAATATAAGAAAGAACTCTAACCTATAGTAATCCTGAAGTCCATCGACATTAAGTCTAGATAACATCCATCAACGTATTTGTTGGAATTGTATTGATCCTAATGTTATAGTCCTATCACCAAGTAAAGGCCCTTCATTAGAGAACTCTCCACCCTCCTCTAAAAAGGCTTCACGTGAGCGTTTATGATTTCCATCTAATGAATTTGGCATGTATTCCATGTAATATCTAACAGATTCGGCTACGACATAGGACTCTGTAATGGAACCCTCAACATATCGCCTATTACTGGGTATACCTTTGAAATATTTCATCGTCCTATTTGTATAAATCAATAAAAATTAATAACAACCAATGTTAACCTGAATTATGCATATTTTATTTTATTAAAAGATAAAAAATAAACTTTCGAATGGATACATCCATTGACTGTTTGTTGGTCCACAAACCAAGCCTTCATCTGCTAGATGCACAGTGAGGTGAATGTTAATATAAAAAAACACTGGTGGAAAATATTTCTCCAACACGCAGAATGCTTCAACAAACATGCATTTGGCTCTTTGGATATCTTGTTGAATGAGGATCTTAGAGCACAACATGTTAAAAAACAAACTTAATTGTTGGACTGCTCTTCTCAAATCTCGATGTTTTGGGAAGGCATGTTGGAGAAATACGGGTAACAAGTGTTCCATTTTGACATGATAGTCGTGGGACTTCAATGAGTGCAGAGATGGGGGGATAAGACTTACAATATTTCTCAAGTTAGACGAAAAACTGGTAGGAAGCTTTAAGTCTCTTAAAATTTGGCAGAATTGTCTCTTTTCCTCTTTATCCAAGATAAATGGTGCCATTGGTTTTATCTTTTACCCGTGCTCTCATCAACTTTAAGCCAATGCCCGTTGCGCATACCTAGGTCCTTCGTATCTAGTCGGCCATTTTCAGTATCCTTTGTTTTTTTAGCACTAAGAATTGTGTTTATTAAATGCTCTGCAACGTACTTCTCGGTGTGCATCACATCAAGGACATGTCGAACTTGATGATGTCGCCAGTATTCCAAGTAAAAAAAATGATTTTTTTATACCATGATTCTTTAACTTCAACATTATTGCTTTTATCCACATCAGTGTCACTTCCATTCGCATTATCAGACTTACGCTTCTTAGAAGGAACTTTTGAGGCTTTGCCACGTACATACTTGATTTTGCTCAACTTTTACGTAAGTGCATCTCTATTAATTCGAACCGGGGGAGATCTAAGTTCTTATGATTTAAGTCGCAAACCTTTACCACTCCTAAATGGGTGATCTCTATCAAGAAACATACGATAGTTTGTGTAAACTATTTTCTTGTTGTTAACCAACCGAAGTGATGGTGTTTCATCACCACAAATAGGACATGCTTTGTAGCCATGTGTTATACATCCAGATAAGTTTCCATATGCGGGGAAATCATGAATCCCCCACATCAATATAGCACTCAATGTAAATTGTTCCATTTTGTGCATGTCAAAAGCTGGAACTCCCTCCCATAATTGCTTCAACTCATCTACCAACGGCTGAAGAAAAACATCAATGTCTTGAACCGGTGCCTTGGGCCCAGGAATCAACAAAGACAATATTTGAAACTCACGCTTCAAGCACAAAGATGGGCCCACATTATAAGGCGCAACCATAATTGGCCAATAACTATAACTACTAGATTGTATATCATGGGGATTGAACCCATCTGTAGATATGGCAAGCCAAACATTGCGCCCTTCTTTAGCAAAATCAGGTCATCTATTTTTTAGCACTCTCCACTGAGCTGAATCACAAGGATGTCGTTAATTATCCCATGAAGTTGTTGCTCGATGGTGCCATGTCATTTCATGCGCTATCCAAGGTATAGTGTATAATCTCCTTAGCCTTATAATAAAAGGGAAATATCTCAATACTTTCATCGATTCTTTGCATACCCTTTTTCCTTTCCTTGTGGTCACTAAATATCTTGGTGTCCCACATTGAGGACATTCTTCTAGGTATTCATCCTCTTTCTAGTACAAAATACAGTTATTCTCACATGTATGAATGTAGTTTGATTTCATCCCTAAGTCTCTCATCATTCTCTTCATTTGCGGATACTTTTCTAGTTAAGTGTTTTCTTTCGGAATCCACCTTTTTACAATTTCAAAATCAAGAAAATATATTTTGTGAATTTCCGATTTTTTCCGATTTTCCGATTTTTTCGAATTCGGAAAATTTCATTAATTTTCCGAAAAAATCGGATCGAAAATCGGAATAGTTATTTTATTTTCGAAAAAATTAGAATTTTTTCCGAATAGGCATTTTCCGATCCGATCCGGCCGAAACACAGCCCTACACATGTATGAATGTAGTTTGATTTCATCCCTAAGTCTCTCATCATTCTCTTCATTTGCGGATACTTTTCTGGTAAAGTGTTTTCTTTCAGAATCCACCTTTTTACAATCGACAAAAGAGCCGTAACGTTATTTCCTTACCAACCAAACTGCTTCTTCAAATTATGCAATTCCACAATTACAGAGAGAGTAGTCTCAGGACCATCACATGAAAGGTACAATTTCTCAGTCGTTAATCTATTGTACTCTTAATACTTCTCATTATTAACATGTGATTTTTTTGCCTGGTCAGGTTCTCCACAATGTTATTCGTGCACTCCGTAGCACGTGTCAACTAAGTCTCGAAGTCTTTAATTCTTAATGCTCTCATCATTTCCAACATGTTCTTCACAATCAATAGGTTCTATAACGGGATTGAGGGAGTTTGAGGATCTTATTTCACCGTGTAAAATCCATATAGTATATGTCGAATCTATACCATGCCGAATCAAATGACTCCTAATATCTGACAAACTGAACCGCTTCTTACTTCGACACTTAACACGCGGACATGGAAATGTCGAGAGATGATGTCTATTGTTTTCAATTTCAAAATCAAGAAAAGATGTTACCCCATTTATGTATACCTCACTTATTCTGTTCCTCTCAGTCATCCATCCTTTGTTTAATGTTTGGGACATTCTGCACTACCAAAAAAATATCATTATTTTATATAAAAGGATAGTGTGCACCTTTGGACTTACATGATACACTTTATCGAAATGATATAGTAGCGTTGGTAACTCAAAATAAGTAAAGGTATAGTAACGGTATAGTAATGTTAGTAATCCTAAAATAAGTCTCTACGCAAGTCTTCCCTCTACATGAACACAAAATAACTCAAAAGCATTAGTGCATGGACAATTTTGTTTTAGAAAAATGCAATGGACATTGAATGGGAAAACAAATAATTCGCAATAAACAATCATAAATCATTTCACAAAAAACTTTCGAAATCAAGACTAGCCAAGATTCGTGTTCTTAAAATAGGTTTATCATTCAAAACGGAGGAATAGGAGATTATCTAAGTAATTTTTTGTGTCCTCCCAAAAACCAGAGGGGACCAATTTACAGAATTATGGCATATATTAACCATTATTTAAAAAATCAAGAACACTAAAATATTTGTAGCAGATATAACAAATGCAGGTACATCAAACGGAATAATGACCTCTCATCTTGTATATATAGTAAAAAAATGAAGAATGCAGATTTAGTACGGGACCCAAGAGTGCAAACAAATACTTCGTAACCGAAAAACACGAGGGGAAAATAAAAGAACTATATATGTTGAAGCTTCAACCAGTCTTTATAAGACATGCTTACACATTATTTTCTACTCGTATGCCTGACGCCCTCACCATCCCACATCGCACACAATCAACACTGACTATGGCCATTCCATTTTTAATTCACTCACCAACTACAACATTCAATGACTAATGTAATGAAATTACACTAACATGTTAAATAAAACATTTTATTTAACATTTAAGTGGGTCTATCTATATTTTGTCCACTCCTAGACTACTCATAAAATAATTATAATGTTGAATAAAACAAATGTGTGTTTATTTGAAAAATCAAAAAATTTTACTTAGATTGTTTCTTATTAAATATCACTGCTCATAAAATAAATCAACATATACATACACACTCATAACATCATATATACATACACACTCATATCATATACTCATAACATATACATACACACTCATTACATCAGATATAAGAAAAAACATAAATAAAATCAAATAGTTACAAAAAAAAAACCTAACTTATCAAATCCAAAACGTGTTTATACATACATATATATATATATATATATATATATATACATATATATATGTCACTTAGGGTTGCCTCGATCCAGTTAGGGTTACATAGAGAAAAATTTGGAGAAGAATCGATTTGGAGCATCTACCGATTTGGAGAAGAATCGATTTGGAGAAGCTACCGATTTGGGATTTGGAGAAATTAATAAGGGACGATTTGGAGCAGCTACCGATTTGGAGAAATCGATTTGGAGAAGCTTTTCGATTTGGGATCTCTATGGGTATGAACCGATTTGGAGCTTTTCTATTTGGGATTCGCACGAACGGATTTGGAGCTTTCCCGCTTTCGCAAGCAATGTTTTGAGAAAAGCTTTCCCGATTTGGTTCGAAGAGAGTCGGGACAATGTTTTGGTTTGGTGGGGGGAAAATTAACCTTTTTCAAGAAAAAAAATTACTTTTAAATTATTAACTAATACCAATAACACTTAACTAAAAGTAGTAACACTAATGTATTGTGAGAGATAGTAATGGTACAAGAGTGTTAGTAATACAAAAAAAAATGTGTTACTAAATAAGCGTTTTGGTGTAGTGTTTACCCTTACTTGATGATCTAATATTTTGTTATCAGGCAGCGTGTCACTTTGTAAGAAGGTAATGACGGGATCCATCCAATTAGGGGCCTTCTCCGTGAAGAGAACTTATTCGGCGGTCATTGTCTGGTCGATTTTAGGCTTGGCGAGGAACTTTATCTGTATATTTCTTCTGAAATTGGAGTCCACTGCTGAGATTAAGGCTGCTAAGGCGTTAACGTGGCTGTTCTAACCACGGGGGAATTATTGAATATCAATTTTCTCGAACCCTATCATAAGTTCCCTTACTAAAGTGAGGTAGGCAACCATTCAATCACCTTTTGCATTAAAATATCCACTTACCTGCTTGGAGACCAGTTTTAAATGGCCGAATATGTTGAGGCACCTTGCCCCCAGTGTTTAGGCCTTGCGCAAGCCAATAATTAGTGCCTCGTACTCAGCTTCGTTGTTGGAGGCCTCAAATCCCAATCTGATTCCCTGTTCGATGACAGTGTCTTCTGGTGTGACAAGGACAATTCCTACTCCTTCCCCCTTAGAATTGGAGGCTCCATCAACATATAGGGCCTAATCCATAAACTGTGCTTCGTCGTTTATTGATTACTCCGTTTCCTATTGGTCGATAGGTTGATTACCCGTAAATTCGGTGATAAAGTCAGCCAGGATTTGTCCCTTAATTATTATTCTTATTTGAAAGTGGATATCGAATCTGTCGAGCACCACCGATAACTTTGAGAGCCATCCAAAGAGGTCGACTTTTCAAAGAACAACTTTGAGGGAATACGAAGTGATCACTGTTATTGAGTGAGCTTCGAAGTAGTGTTTCAACTTCCCTGAGGCAACCATCAATGCATAAGCAAGATTTTATCGGAGGTAAGTACCATTGTCCAGCATCTATAAGTGTTTTCCTAGTATAGTAAATGGGGTACTGTCCTCCTTCTTTCTCGCATACCAAAACTGAGCTCAGATTGTGGTTTAATACTGCGAGATATAGATATAGTGGGTCTTCATCATTAAGAATTACCAATAAAGGTGGTTTTCTAAGGTAGTATTTGATCTTCTCCAAAGCTTTTGAACAATCACCGTTCTATTTGAGGCCTTTATCTTTCTTAAAGAGCTGGAAGAATGGTCGAAAGTATTCCAAAAACTTGGAGATGAAGCAATAAAGTGCTTCCAGCATACCAGTGAGCTTTTGAACATCTCACAATGTCTATAGAAGCTGGACTTTGGTGATCGCGTTGTTCTGATCTAGATTGGCCTCAATTCCTATTTTTTTGACCAAATAGCCCATAAACCTTCCTGACTGGACACTAAATGAACACTTACTCACATTAAGTTTTATCCAGTATCTCCTGAGGATCTCAAAGGTTCTGGATAGGTTCGTGAGGTAATCATCTTTGTTCTTTCTCTTGACTAACATGTCGTCGATGTAAACCTCCATCGTGTCTCCCATCTATTGCTTGAGCATCTTCGTGACTAACCTATGATAAGTTTCCCCTACATCTTTTAGGCCAAACGACATGACCTTGTAACAATATAACCCAATAGGGTTATGAAGCATGTTTTATCCCGGTCGGGGCCGAATAATATAATTTGCTGGTACCCTGAGTAGGCATCTAGAAAACTCATCCTTTTATGTGTTACCGTATTGTCAACCAACTGATCGATCTTAGGCAATGGGAAGTTATTTTTGGGATATGCTCTATTAAAATTTGTGAAGTCAATGCATTCCCTCTAATTGTCGTTACTCTTTCATACCACCACCGGGTTGGATAAACACTTGGGGAATTAAATATCCCTGATGGATTTTGTATCTAGAAGCTTCCTTGTTTCACTTTCAACTGTTTTAGTCTTCTCGAGGGCCATTCGGTGAGCTTTCTGAACGATCGAATTGAAGATTGGGTCAACGTGTAGACGATGGATCCTAAGTAAAAACATATAAATTGCTTCTCAAGAAGGCAATCAATTCTTTCTTTTCATTATCAGTAAGTGTGGTTTCGATCGTAAACTTCCTCTCTGGAAAGTTTCTATCGACTATAACTTCTTCCAGGCTTTCAATGACCCTGTTAGCGAGGTGGACCCTGGTTTTCTCCACCCCCGGTCGGTCGTAATATAGTTGCTATTTAAAGGGTATAACCCCCTCATAAGCTTCCTTTGGATCATCTTTCGGTTCCTTATTATTTTCCATTCTAGTACGGATGGCCGCAATGAAGCATTTTCTTATAGGGGCTTAGTCGCCCTGAATTTTGACCACGCCCTGGTTGGTGATACACTTTAGCTTCTGGTGGTAGGTGGATGGTACTGCTATCATGGCGTGCAACTATCCTCTGCCTAGAATGGCGTGATATAGCGAATCTATGTCCACCACCAAGAATTCAATGAGATTTGAGATATTTCCTGATCTGACCGGTAGGACTATTTTTCCAAGTGACATTTTAATCTTTTCAGCGAAGCTGACTAACAAAACTGTGGCCTCCTTGAGGTCGGTTAGGTTGAGCTTCAGCTTTTGGAACAATTCTAGGTATATCACCTCTAATGAGCTTCCCTAATCCACTAACATCTTGTTGACATCCCAATTAGCAATTATAAGGATTATCACGAGTGCATCGTGATGTGGGGTTCTCACTCCGATCAAGTCTTCTTCAGTGAAGATGATGTGCTTGGTGTATTCGTCCTCTTATAGTCATCGGCATTTTCCAACTTAGCTCTTTACAAGATCAATTTGGAACGCCTCCATGACAGCAGTGACCTTCTTCAACTCCATCCGAATAGCATTCCTTTGGATCTATTTTAGGTCAGATTCTCCATGGATCACTGCAAATTCGTGTCCCATGTTGTCAATGAGGACATTGTCTGGCTTTTGGTCGCCATAAGCTGCAATCTTGTCAACTTTTTTTCTATGTATTCACTAGATGCCTAACTTGGGGTAACTCTCCCAAGTGTGACTTTAGAGCCTTGCAATTCTCAGTTCTATGGACGCCCTTTTTATTGAATGTGCTTCTCAATGTGTTATTCCTTTTCGTTAGGTTACCACCTATCTTCCTGATCCACTTAATGAACGGTTGTGTGACACCCCGCCTAATTAATTACCAGGTGATTAGTCCTTAATTAATTAATTTCAGAATATCAAAATGGTTCAGATAATACATCACTGTCGAAAACTCAAATTTTAATTTAATAAAAAACTAACCACCAATATTTAAAAAAGTTGGTGTTAAAATTTTATCTTGATATTAACCATCATCATTAAAGGGAAATACCAATCATCACCATACATCACAATAGAATAAGGAAAGAACTAACTAAATTTAAGTAAAGAACTGGGGTAAACACTTCCAGTCAAAATCCCATACAATAATCCAATAACATGAAATCAAAGTCTAATAATATAATAAAACAACTCTAAATCTCTGAATGTAAAATAGGAGGGACGACATGTCCAACTGAAGTAAATAACTGATAGATGAGGAGAAATAGACTCAGAAGCATATACAAGCAATATCCTGTAACTTCAACAGCAGATACAGCTCGGTAAATGAATGGAAATTCCTAAGCCTGGTGTCCCTGGGGCTGAGCACTTAAAATAAAAGAACAAGAAAAGAGATTTGCAGAAAAATGGGTCAGATCCCGAGTGGAAAATAGTTTAAATATATCAAGTGCTTAAATTGGTTAATTATCACAAATATTATTCATGTTAACATAGCGTACTCACTTGAGATGCTCACCTCTCATCTAATGTGCACGCCTAGCGAGTCTAACTACCCATACTAGTCATTATACTCTGCCTGATTATGTGTGAGATAACCACTATGTTGTATAAAATATTTAAATAACCCGAAGACAATATATCGCCATTATTTAGGAATAGGTTTGAATATGTTTTAACTCGTTCTCATAACATTTTTAACTCTAAACTCGTGACCCAATAAGTATATACTTTAATAAAGTGGCCAACATGAAACATTGAATAGGAACTCGATATACATATATAAATCTCACTATATATATATATATCAGTACTGCACCCTTGGTTAAGAAACCCCTGGTGCTAAGCATACTCGGTTATCTAGTCCCATTGCAACGCTCACGCATAAAGGACAACATGTTCAATCTCTCAAGAACCAATAAAATATATACACCTATTGGAGGTGAACATAGTCTCAAGCCGATGGGCTACGCACCCATAAGAACGTCATCACTATCTTTCTCACAAATAGCCCGTACCTAGGTTCTATGCTCCAGTCGTACGACTCAAAATCCCCTAAAGTCACACAAGATATGGTCGTCAACAACGCGCTAACCTCCGTTCGATAGTCAGCAGCTAGGTATGTCATACACATAATATTCCAAGTAATAAGCATGCACACAACTAGTACGACATAATAGGCGTTCACGCAACCCAATTCCCATAGTACGTAGGTAATAGTAACATCACTACTTTCCACGATATCCATTTATATATAACCTCTTTAGGACTTACACTCTCTCACAGGTTTCCATACAAGTTCAATACCTCAAGGATCATTACACCCTTAATTCCCTAAAACTTTGGAATTTAAGTCACCTGTTACTCACGTAGGTTAATACACTCGCTTGGATAAATCTATGATGGGTTTTAACTAAATCGGACCCAAAAATCAAGTTCTGAAATCTCGTTCGAAGTTCCAGGATTCTCGTTTGAACGAGGTCGTTTGAACGAGTTCGTTCGAAGGAAGTTTCCACTTCGAATGAACTTCAAGATCTCGTTATAAGGTCGTTGGATTTCTAGTTAGAAGGCTCGTTCGAACGAGGTCATTTGAACGACCTGGGCTGGTCTTCGAACTGAAAATTCGAACAAACCCAGTTCTTCCCAAATTTAATTTTTTTCAACTTTCAATCTCCAATACCAACCCAAAACTCAACCCCACTTTAATTAGATGCTTCTAAACTATTTTTAATCACCATAGGACCTTATTAACGCTAATTAGAGTACAAAACCTTATATGTATTCAAAGGGAATTCATCAATTTCTTAAATCTCTAAAATTCACATAAAAAGAACCCATCAGATTTTCATTATTCAAACCCTTAATTTAACTCATTTTTAAACATAAAACCTTCAGATTTATCAAAATACCAAGGGAAATTCCTCTACATACATACCTATCTCCAATTTCTAAGATTCTCCGTAAATTAGTTTAATTAAACCTAGTATTCTTAGCAAGAAGTTTATGTCATCAAATTTAAATCAACAGGAACAATATAATGCTAAAAGAGGAGCAAGATAAACACTTGCCTTGGAATGGACTTCTGATTCTTGGGTTGAATTTGGTATGTGGTTTATCCTCTCGTCGCGATCTGTACTTTGGTGTAATTCTTGGTGAGAAATCTTGAGTTCTTGACTTAGTTTTCTTATGGGGTCTTCTTCCTCCTTGGTTCTCTCTCTCTCTCTCTCTCTCGTAGGTTGAAACTGACAGTAACCTATAACCCACGTAACTTTTAATTAAAACTTATTTTTCATCCATTTAATTACTCAAAAATCCCAAAAGACAAAAATACTCCTCTGGGGTGTCGTTTTGGGCTAAAATGCCCCGGACTCCAAATATAACACCCGAGTAGTGTTTTATGACTGTATCGACCCTTCCGGACCCACTGGAGCACTCAAAATAGTCATTCGAGTTATATAAAAATAATTTATCTTTTTAACCCCCAGATGTATAAAAGTGACGTGACTCATACGGGGGTCCCAAATAATTATATCTTAACTACCGTGTATCTCATCCCCAACCATAATATTATTTCTGAAATCATCTATCATGTTACTCACTACGTAATGTTCAACATAGTTATTACTCAACATGATTTCAACATAGTTATTTTCGATAACTACTAACTCTCGTCACGCTAGTAATTATTACCATTGAGTCCGATTAATTTTAAATTAAATGTTCTCCCTTTAAATTAATTAATCCCAATTTCCATAATTTCATAATAAAATAGTTATGCATAAAAATACGGGGTATCACATACTTCCCCCTAATAACCGAATTTCGTCCTGAAATTCGAAAATGAAAATATACCTGGCAAGAATAACTCAGGATAACGTTCACGCATATCATCCTTGCGCTTACAGGTAAATTCCTCAACATTAGGGTGCCGCCACTGAACATGGACTAGTGGTACTATCTTCGAGCTCAACTTCCTCTCGCTACGGTATAGGATAGCAACTGGGCCCTCATCGTGGGAGCTATCGGGTTGTAAGTCGTTTTCCTCCAACGCAATATGAGTATGGGCCAAATCATCTCGAAGATATCTCCTCAGCGAAGAGATATGGAACAAGTCATGGACCCTACGTAAGTGCTCCGGTAACCCAAGTCTACAAGTAACTGGTATAATCCTCTCGATAATGGGGAATGGACCTACATACCTAGGCGTCAACTTCCCCTTATTCCCAAAATGCATAACTCCCTTCATAGGAGACACTCGAAGTAACACCTGGTCCCTAATATTGAACTCTCAAAAATACCACTTTGCGTCGACGTAGCTCTTCTGTCGATCCTAAGCAACCCGAATATGGCTCCATAGCAACTCTATCCTCCCCGAAGTATCTTGAATCACCTCTGGGCCAAGTAATTTGTTGTCCCCCACCTCTAACCAACATGTTGGGGAACGATAAGGTTTGCCCTATAGTGCCTCAAATGGATCCATACCGATAGTAAACTGGTAGGAGTTGTTATAGGTAAACTCCACCAACGAAAGGTACTGCTCCCAGCCTCCGCCAAAATCAATGATGCACAAACATAACATGTCCTCTAACATCTAATTTTTTGCTCGGTCTATCTAACTAAGGACGCATCAGTGTAGACTAGATACTCCATTCCCGGCCTGAGCAACACTAACATTGGTGCTGAGGTCATCTTATCTTTCAACTCATCAATGGCCAATTGGCAGGCGTCACTCCTGATAAATAGCACCCCTTTGCGAGTTAGGTGTGTCAACGGACCCGCTATCTTCGAAAACTCTCGAATGACCCTCCTATAGTATCCGGCTAGGCCTAAGAAACTACGTATATCGATCGGTGCCATGGGCTATCCCCACTCCCTCACTGCTGACACCTTCCCCGGATCTATGGATATCCTTCTGTCAGAGATGATATGCCCCCAAAACTAGACCTTATTCAGCCCAAACCCACCTTTCTTGTATTTTACGTACAACTTATGTTGGCGCAGTGTCTGTAAAACCTGCCTTAAGTGCTCGACATGCTCCTCCTCGGTCTGTTAGTAAACCAGAATGTCATCTATGAAGACGATGACTAATAAGTCTAGGAACTCTTTAAACACCCAATTCATCAAGTCCATAAACACGGTTGGGGCCTTTGTTAGCCCGAAAGGCATAACTCTGAACTCATAGGAACCATATCTCGTCAAGAAGGAAGTCTTTGACACACCCTGCTCCCTGATACGCAACTGATGGTATCCCGATCTCAAGTCAATCTTTGAGAATAAGGCAGCTCCTCTTAAGTGGTCGAATAAGTCATCGATTCGAGGCAATGGATATTTATTCCGTATCGTGACTTTATTCAACTCTCCATAATCGACACATAACCTCAACGATCCATCCCACTTCTTAACGAACAGTATGGGAGCACCCCACGACGACGTACTCCTACGGATAAACCCCTACCCCAATAACTACTCAATCTGGTCACGTAACTCCCTTATCTCTGTTGGAGCCATACGGTAAGGTGCATGGGATATCTGTCGAGTGCTCGATGCTAAAATAATGACGAAGTCTATCTATCTACACGGTGGTAACCTTAAAATATCCTAAAACACATCGGCGAACTCTCGAATCGAGTCAAGTGGTACCACCACCTCCCTAGAGGTCTCCTCCTCTATATAGTATATATGTGTGGACGATCCTCCCTCAAAGTGAGGCATGTTAAACGGATCAAGCCAATTCAAATCTGAATCCGTTTATGTTAACGGATTCGGATCCGATCTGATTATTCGACGGATTGTCTGTTAGGGTTTCTAATCCAAATCCGTTAATCCGATCCGTCCCGATTATAATATTATAAATAACTATTATACATTTCAAAATACAATATATATTATAAATAGCTATTATAATATAAATTACTATTATAAATAAATATAATATATATAAATATAAAACTATTATAAATAACTATTAAAATATATATTTAAAATATTAATAATTTCTAAATACAATATATATATATTAATCGGATCTAATTATTAACGGATCGGATCATATGAATCCAAAACCTCTCCATTTAATAAACGGGTAATCGGATAATCGGGTAATCAGATTTCAGGCGTGATCCAAATCCGTATAAACGGATCGGATTCGGATTCGGATAAAATTTGATCTGTTAACAGGCCTAAGGTGGACAAAGAAAGATTGCCTATCAAATGCCGGCGGATCCTTCATATCAAACCATCCATAAAATGCTGAATCTTTTTCTCCTCAATCGGGATTTCATCTGGCACAATGTTTAGAAGGTTGATAAATTGTGCCTCATATTCCGCCACGGTCTTTCCCTCCTAGTTCAAGTTCACTAACTTTTGTCTCATCTCTGTCTGGATGGCCGAGGGGAAATATCTGCGATCGAACCGCACTCAAAAGTCTCAAATCGTGAGTGTGTCTCTCTCCTCAGTGGTGGTGATAGATTCCCAGCACTGCAGTGTTGCTCCCACTAACTTGAACGTGGCCGATATCTGACTCTGCACCTCCATGCACTCATGCATCCTCAAATTCCTCTGGATATCCTTCTTCCATTGACTTGCTACCACCACATCGGAGCTCCCTGTAAACTTCAAAGGATGCGCCTTCTCGAAGGCATCCCTAACACGTTTCCAAGCAGATAGGAAGGCCTAGGCCTGAACTGGAGCCACCACCGGTGCCTGAGGTGGTGCCAGATGCACAACTGCCATTGCCGCATTTACCGCCTGAGCTAGAATGGCGGTAACTTCAATGACATTCATCACACCCTGAGCTGGTACAGGCTGAGGCTCGGGCTGGGTATCCCTGGGAACTCTCTGTGCACGTCGAGGAGGCATCTGAAAGGAGATAAAAGTTTCATAAGGCTACAGTTATTATCTCAAAGTAGATGAAGAATATAAAATGCATACAGAGTACAACAATCCTAAAATATAGGGCTCTATATCAAAGGACGCTACGCGGAAACATAATAAGCCGTACAGATCCTAAGGACACTGGAACCTGATGCTTTGATACCACCTGTGACACCCCGCCTAATTAATTATCGGGTGATCAGTCCTTAATTAATTAATTTCAGAATATCAAGTTGGTTCAGATAATGCAGCACTATCGAAAACTCAAATTTTAATTTAATAAAAATCTAACCACCTAATATTTTAAAAAGTTGGTGTCAAAATTTTATCTCGATATTAACCATCATCATTAAAGGAAAATATCTAATCATCACCATACATCACAATAGCATAAGGAAATAACTAACTGAATTTAAATAAAGAACTGGGGTAAACACTTCCAGTCAAAACCCCATACAATAATCCAATTACATGAAATGAAAGTCTAATAATAGAATAAAACAACTCTGAATCTTTGAATGTAAAATAGGAGGAACGACGTGTCCAACTGAAGTAAATAACTGATAGATGAGGATAAATAGACTCAGAAGCGTCTACAAGCAATATCCTGTAACTTCCACAGCATCTAGAACTCGACAAATGAATGGAAATTCCTAATCCTGGTGTCTCTGTGGCTAAGCACCTAAAATAAAATAACAAGAAGAGATATTTGCAAAAAAACGGGTCAGAGCCCGAGTAGAAAATAGTTTAAATATAACAAGTGCTTAAATTGGTTAAGTAGTACAAATATTATTCATGTTAACTTAGCGTACTCACTTGAGATGCTCACATCTCATCTAATGTGCATGCCTAGAGAGTCTAACTACCCATACTAGTCACTATACTCTGCCTGACTATGTGTGGTATAACCACTATGCCGAAAAAATATCTAAATAACCCGAAGACAATATATCGCTATTATTTAGGAATAGGTTTAAAGATGCTTTAACTCATTCTCATAACATTTTTAATTCTCAACTGGTGACCCAATAAGTATATACTTTAATAAAGTGGCTAACATGAAACACATAATAGGAACTCAGTATACATATATAAATCTCACTATATATATATATATATATATATAGGAGAAGGCTCACTTACATCATGTTCTATACACCACCCGTGCATCACACCTAATTTTAGGTCCTAAAAAACTTTTTTTTTCAAATTTTATATTTTTTCTTTGAAATTAACCTTCCAATCAATCCATTTGCAAAAAATTAGGTCAAAATACATTTTGTAGTTATTTTTAAAAAATTCACAAAAACTGCTAAAAATACCTTATTTATAAGGGTCTGCGCCAACAGTTTTTTGTGAATTTTTTAAAAATAGCTACAAAATATATTTTGACCTAAATTTTTTCATATGGGTTGATTGGAAGGTTAATTTCAAGGGAAAAATATAAAATTTGAAAAAAAAAGTTTTCTAGTGCCTAGAATTAGGTGTGATGTACGGTGTGATGTATAGTGCATGATGTAGGTGACCCTTCCTCTCTCTCTCTCTCTCTCTATATATATATATATATATATATATATATATATATATCAATACTGCACCCATGCTTAAGAAACCTGGTGCTAGGCATACTCGGCTATCTAGTCCCATTGCAACGCTCACGCATAAAGGACAACAAGTTTAATCTCTCAAGAACCAATAAAACATATACACCTATTGGAGGTGAACATAGTCTCAAGCCGATGGGCTACGCACCCATACGAACGTCATCACTATCGTTCTCACTGATAGCCCGTACCTAGATTCCATGCTCTAGTGGTACGACTCAAAATCCCCCGAAGGCACACAAGATATGGTCGTTCATAACGGGCTGACCTCCGTACGATAGCCAGTAGCTAGGTATGTCATACGCATAATATTCCAAGTAATAAGCATGCACACAACTTATATGACTTAATAGGCGTTCACGCAACCCAGTTCCCATAGTACATAAGTAATATTAACGTCACTACTTTCCACGATATCCATTTATATATAACCTCTTTAGGACTTACATTATCTCCTAGGTTTCCATACAAGTTCAATACCTCGAGGATCATTACACCCTTAATTCCCTAAAACTTTGGAATTTAAGTCAACCGTTACTCACGTAGGCTAATACACTCGCTTGGAGAAACCAAGGATGGGTTTTAACTAAATCGACCAGAGAGCTAATCAGAGAGCTAATCAGGCGAGCTCCGAGGACCCTGATGAAATCCCCTTTCTCAAGGGAGATAGAAGAAGAAGAAGCCCCCAAGAAGTTCGCGATTCCCAGATTTAAGATCTACGACGAAAAGACTGATCTCATTGACCATGTTAGGCAGTACAGGCAGGCCATGACCCTCTGGAACCATAAGAACGCATTAATGTGCCGGATCTTCCTCTCGAGCATGCACGATATGGCCCAGAAATGATTCGAGAGACTCCCTCATAGATCCATCAGGAGCTTTGAGTCCCTAACAGAGCTCTTCACAGCCCATTTCATTACTAGCAGCTCCCATCTAAAGAGGATGGATGCCTTGTTGACAATGAAGAAGATGCCTCAGGAGAGCCTCAGAGATTACGTGAAAAGATATTAAGAGTTGTTCAACGAAGTCGAGGAATGCTTAGAGCGGGTCGTTGTGGCATCCTTTAAGATTGTCCTACGCAGCTCCTGCCTCTTGCACCAATCTCTCACTAAGAAGGAGGCCATAACCATCGACGACCTAATGGCTCGTATCGAAAAATACGCTAAAGTGGAGGATGTGACCCGCCTTAGTGCAGGGGAGAATGGTCGCACCAAGTTCGTCGGCAAGAGCAGCGACAAAGATGAAAACCAAAAGAAAGGAAACAAAAATAGGGGCAAAAGTGGCTCCAAGAGCGGGAACACGAGTGATGCTTCAAAAGAATTTCAGGCAGTGAACACTATCTTTAAAGAACCAATCTACAAGATCCTAACAAAGATCAAAGACGATCCATTCGTTAATTGGCCCAGAAAGATGGGAGGAGACCCCTCGAAAAGGAACAACGCACTGAGATGTGCTTTTCATAAAGAGGGTGGGCACAAGACCGAGAACTGCAAAGCTCTCAAGTCTCACCTTAAGGAGTTAGCCCGAGTACTGACAATGTACTGGAGGAGGATGCCAGCCATGAGTTCGCAGTGATTCATGGGGCATCAGATTTAAAGAAGATTCAAGGAAACTCAGCTTGGATGGAAGTTAAAAAGCTTACTGCATTGATGCAAGCTTTTCAAATCGATCCAGCTAAAATACAGGCAGGAAAGCATCAGTGAGCAAATGACGTCGACTACAACAAACACATCGTGTTCACGGATGAAGACATAATAAGAGTGAGAACCCCACATCATGATGCCTTGATCATTACACTCAGGATAGCTAACTACGATGTCGATAAGTAGCTCATCCGAAGTAATGTATCTCGACCTATTCAGAAAGTTAAAGTTAAACATCGCCGACTTGAAGAAAGACATTGTCCCTCTAGTTGGCTTCGCTGGAAAAGTGACTATCCCTGTGGGAAAGATTGCACTGCCAGTAAGGGCAGGAAGTGTCTTTAAGATAATCGAGTTTTTAGTGGTCGACATTGACTCGCCCTACCAGGACATCCTTGGCAGAGGGTGGCTACATGCAATGAAGGTCGCCCCCTCTACCTACCACCAGAAACTCAAATATGTGAGTGAGTGAGGAGTGATGGAGATCAGGCGATGGCAAGAAGGTGCTTTATAGTAGCCATCCACCCAATGCCAGAGAAGAAGGTCGAGAAGGCCAAGGAGAAGGTTAAAGAGAAGGAAGGTTTGATACCTTCCAAATAATAATTAAAATATGGAAGACCTGGAGTGGAGGAGACCAGTATCCTCCCCTCTGAGCGGGTCATTGAGAACCTGGAGGAGGTCATAGCCGGTAACAGCAAGAAAGATAAGATGTTCTTGATCGGAGCCACTCTCACAGATCAAGAGAAGAAGGAATTAATAGTACTTTTACTGAATAACTTGGACATTTTCGCATGGGAACCCTATGAGCTACCTGGGATTGATCCCAGTGTGGTTTGCCATTGGTTGAAAGTCAACCCAACGTTCAAGCCGATCACGCAAAAAGCACGGCGAACTGCACCCAAGAAGGCCAAGGTTGTGGAGAAGGAAGTGGAGAAGCTGTTGGATGCAGGATCCATAAGGGAAGTTCAATTCCTTAAGTGGTTGTCCAACCTAGTAGTGGTCCCGAAAAGTAATTGAAAATGGAGATTATGTATTGACTTCATCGACCTTAACAAGGTATGCTCTAAAGACAACTTTCCTCTCCCAAAGATAGACCAGTTGGTGGACACCACAACAGCTCATGAAAAGAATGAGTTTCCTAGACACATACTCCGGGTATCACCAAATACCTTTACACGAGCCAGATCAAGATAAGACAACATTTATCACCACCGTCGGGTTGTATTATTACAAGGTCATGCCTTTTGGGAGCAACCTACCAGCGATTGGTAACCAAAATGTTTAAGGACCAAATGGGAGACACCATAGAGGTCTACATCAATGATATGATCGTCAAAATCAGATATAAAGAAGACCACCTTTTAGACCTAGCAAGCACCTTCGAAATCCTCTGGAAATACCGAATAAAGCTCAATACAAGTAAATGTTCCTTCGGTGTCCACTCAGGAAAATTTCTCGGGTACTTGGTTAGCGAGAGAGGCATTGAAGCCAACCCAAACCAGATCGATGCCATTAATAGGGTGCAACCCCCCGTACGATAAGGGACGTGCAGAAGCTCACATGGATGCTCTCCGCCCTAAATAGATTCATCTCGAAGTCATTCGAAAGGTACCAGCCATTCTTCCAATTGTTAAAGAAAAGCAAAAATATGTAGTGGAACGAGGATTGCTCGAAGGCATTAGAGGAGCTCAAAGTTTACCTCAGCACAGCGCCCTTGATCGTAATAGCTCAAGAGAACGATTCCCTGTACCTATACCTCTTAGTTTCCAGCCACGCTGTCAGCTCTGCACTGGTATGTGAAAGCATGGGAATCCAGTACCCAGTCTATTATGCGAGCAAGACTCTCTTGGATGCCGAACAACGATACCAACCACTGGAAAAGATCGCCTTTGCACTAATGTTAGCCTTAAGGAAATTAAAAAATTACTTCAAAGCTCACTCTATCATCATCCTTACATCTCACCCCTAAAGCAGTCCTGTGCAAAGCATATATGTTCGGTAGACTATCAAAGTGGTCAGTCGAGCTCGGGCGATTTGACATCCAGTTTTAGCCAAGGAATGCAATTAAGGGACAGGTCCTCGCCGACTTCATCGCAGAATTTATAGGAGAACTTCCTTGTGACCAACATTAACCTGTTAGTCAAAGGGAGGACCACTCGGTGCAAGGTGTTTGGCGACTGTTCGTTGACGGAGCCTCCAACTCCAAAGGGGGATGAGTGGGCATCATGCTGGTTACCCCTGAAGGTGAAATCATCGAGCAAGGAATCAGGCTTGGATTTGAAGCCTCCAATAACGAAGCAGAATATAAAGCATTGATATCAGAACTACAGAAGGCACAGGTGCTGGGGGCAAGACAACTCCAAGTATTCTAAGACTCATAACTGGTCTCCAACCAGATAAGTGGAGACTTCAACGCAAGGGATGAGAGAATAGAGGCCTACCTTACCACAACAAAGAAATTAATGTCTAACTTCGAATAAGTCTGCATCCAACAGTTACCTAGAGGATAAAACAACCATGTTGACGCCTTAGCAACCTTGAGCTCAGCGATCAATTATGACTTGAAGAGAACAATTCTGGTCGATTTCCTCGCCCAACCAAGCATCAACCAGAGCGACGATATGCAAGACATAGGTCATATTCTCCATATTGAGTCAGCCCCCAGCTGGATGGACCCCTTAAGGTATTATTTGAAAGATGGTTCCCTGTCAAATGATAAGAAGGCCGATCATCAAATAAGAGTCAAAGCTGCTCGCTTTGACTTATCTCCTGAGGGTAAATTGTATAAAAGATCTTTTACCGGTCCATACCTCCAATGCATTCACCCGAAGGACGTCGAGAAAGTTCTACATGAGCTCCATAAGGTAATCTGTGGGAGTCATATTGAGGGAAGGTTATTGGCTTTCCTAGCAATGAAGGAAGGCTACTGGTGGCCATACATGCAAAAGGATTCTGGGGTATATAATCGCAAGTGTGAAAATATCAACTCCACGCTCCTATGGTTCACCAACTGGCCAGCGACCTAAAGTCACTTACTAGCCCATGGCCTTTCGCCCATGGGGAATGGACATCGTGAGCCCTCTTCTTACCGCCACCGAAAATTATAAGTATTTATTGGTCGCAACAGACTACTTCACAAAATGGATAGAGGCAGCCTCGCTAGCAAACATCAGAGACATGGATATGATGAGATTCATATGGAAGAACATTATCACCCGCTTCGAGATCCTCAGGACTATCATCACGGATAACGGAACCTAATTTAAAAGTGGCCACTTTCAGGGTTTCTGTAACAACCACGGGATCAGGCACCATTTCAGCTCGGTGGCATATCCTCAGAGAAATGAACAAGGTGAAACTTCCAATAAAACACTGATTGATGGATTGAAGAAATGATTGGAGCAAGCCAAAGGGGCATGGGTGGGTGAGCTTCCACACGTCCTATGGGCTTACCACACTACCCCACGACGAGCAACCGGGGAAACCCCATTCGCACTGGCATATGGTATAGAGGCAATCATTCCTTTGGAAGTCGGTCTCCTCACCATGAGGTCCACCCTGGTCGACCAAGGCCAGAACGATGCAGCATTTCTCGCTGAACTTAACCTAGCTGAGGAATGAAGGGAGTTGGCTCTAATGAAACTAGCAGGCTATCAGCAACAGCTAGCAAAACACTACAACAAGAAGGTCAATCTAAGATCATTCCAAGTTGGGGATTATGTCCTAAGGCAAGTTATTGGCAGCGTAGTAAAACCATCGGATGGCAAGCTATGACCAAACTGGGAGGGACCATTCAAGGTGATAAGGGACAATCTACAAGGAGCATATCACTTGGAAATGCTGGAGGGCGAGGAGATACCTCGAGCTTGGAACGCAGCCAATTTAAAGAAATTATGCTTTTAGTTTTTTGTTGATATTTTATTATAATATTTGCAATTCATTTCTGATTAATAAAAGATTGTTTGACAGTGGCATTCTTTAAAGTGTTGATTTTATACTATATAATTCATGCACCTTTTCCAAGCTACAGGCTCCACTCTCGACATATAAAAGTAGGGTATTACCCTCCTTAGGTTTTCATCATTGAACATGAATAACCTCATAGCGTTTCCCCTGGCAATATATGAAGCTCTATAGGGGATCCTTAGGCAGCTCGACCAACCCAGGTTGGTCGCCAAATAATATTTGGCTCAAAAAACCTGCTCAGATGGAACATCCAATACCAGGTGTGTCCTCGCCATTGCCACACTTAGGCCTAAGGAAGTGTGACGACACGACCTAAAAGGTAAAGCGAGGCAAAATGGTATCTTATAAGCATACTGGACTGGGGGGATACTCACTCAACAAAACAACTCTGCCTATATTAAATCTAGTCGGCTAAGAAGAGCCCAAGATAATCAAACAAGAAATCAATGAAGTAAAAAATACACAACACATGTTTAGTCGACAAATCGCCCAAAACATAATTATTTTATTACTTCACTATATATACAAAGAGTTACATTGATTGAATTAAAGAAATCTTAATAAGGAGTAGGTCACCGAGCAAGATAGTCAGCCACTTGCTCTCTTCATCCATCGTCTGGGTGATGAACTAATTCCTCCTCGACTTTATTTGCATCTGGCTCCAGTAACTGCCTGGAGATATCACCTATGTGGGCCCACTGATCATCCCTCCTTAATGGGTTAGGCATCAAAGTTGATGGAGAGATCTCATGGAGATACCAGAGAAACGAGTTCCTAGGGACCTATAACTCCCTAAGAGCACTCAACCATCCTCTAACAAAGAATAGCTCCTCAAACCCCTTCAACTTCGTCGGTGTATCGGTCCAACCCTGATCATAACCATCATCCCACACCTACCGAGGACCCTTCTTAAATAGGTGCCTCAACAGGGTAACATCTCTTTGGAGGTCAGCAACTATCACATATGCCCTATGAACATCACCCCGAAGCTCGACAATCTCCCTAGTTGATCCACTACAGTCAATACCAGCTTGTGACCTAGTCGATGAGGAGGAGCCCCGCAAAACTTGGGGGGCAATTCTCAACGCATGCTCTCTAAGTAGCGAAACCTCTCTCCTCAGAGTGTCATTCTCTTATTGAAGAACTTATCCTACTTGATTAGTCTCGAAGGCATCCATAAGTTTAGCCCTCAGAGCATTCACTTCCTCTTGAACGAAAGCGCCAACCTCTTCCATCTCCTGAAGCCTATCTTTCCTTTTGGCTTAAAGCTTTGATTCCTTGACCTAAGAGACTTGCAAATTCTTACAAAGGCTTGGCGAACTTAATTGCTCATGTTAGGACCAATAATCTTTCCTAGTTGAGAAGTAGCAGGTATATATTCATCAACATCAATCAGCTACAAACCATATAAGCATTGAAGGACAAAGAAATACAAAGGGTTCATCACGAAAACAGAAAGAACAACAAAACTGAAAAATACAAAGGGTTCCCTAAAGGAGGCTAGCTGGCAACCTCAGTTTACTTCGAGATTGCTGGTTTCTTTCCCTTGTCCACGGTAGCAGGAATGCCTCCCTTAGACGGAGTGGTCACCGACCCTTAGTTAAGAGGAGTACCAACATAAGTGGTCTGAGCAGTTAGAGCACCTTCGTTAACAGCAGGAGCAGGCATTGCATCCACAACGGGCTTAGGGCCAGGATCATGCTCATTAAAAAGTGGGGAGTCAATGTCCACCTTGGCAGTAAGCAAAGCCTTGTTCTAACACTTCTTGAAGTTGAGACGACCTAACCAATCTAGGCCTCAGCATCCTTGTACGTTGTGACACATCCGGCATTGTACGAGCTCTCCTCAAGGGTGTCCGCCTTAAATTCCACCTTCTTCACCTTCCCGGCCAGCACCTTATTCTCCTCCACCACAACCAGCTTGCTCGAGCAGACCAAATCATAGGACTGTCTCAGCTCCTGAAGCTCCTTGGTCGCAGCCTCCTTCGCTTGATTGACTTTAGTTAGGGCGAGATTGGAAGACTTATGAGCAACATTGGTAGCCTTTAGACTGGCCTCCAGCTAAGCATTATTCCTATCTAGGTCTGCGTTTCTCCTCACCAGCTCGTCACGATTGTGGTAGAGGACAGTGAAATCGGTCACAAATTATAGAGAAAAAGGAAATATTAGCAAATAAAGTATTGAAAAAAATATTGCAATAATATAGAAGTACAAGCAAGCTTACCAAGGATAGTCTCTGACTTGCCTTTAGAGCTAACTGGTCGACCCCCATCGCCCTCTGGCGATCAGCCGACAAAACTGCTCTCTCAATCACTACCGGAGCTAGTTGAAGGGAAAGGGCAAGAGAAGCCCCTTCGAGAAGAGTAAATACGAGCACCAGAGACTACCCCGCCTTCGTCCTTACCTATTCCCTCCTATTTTCTTCTTTTCTCTCCTTCTTCTCATTCTCAACCCTCTTTCTCTCCTTCAACCTCTTCCTCTCCTCTTCTTTCTTCCTCTTTTCTTCTTTCTTCCTCTCTCTTTCTCTCACATGTGCCTCCTCCTTATTCTTCCTATCCTGATCATGAGCAGCAAATTGGGAACCGATAGCGACATCCCCGCTCCCTGACTTTTGCTTCTTCACTCGGCGAGAAATAAGCACGTTGTCTTCATCATCGTTTGGAATTAAATTCTTCCTGGGAGGAGTCATGACTTCCTCACTGGAGCTACTTGAATCCCCTGAAGACTCTTGAACCTCTGAACCCTCTTCCGAGCTGGAAGATTCTTCACTACCAAAGCTTTCCTCACTGGAATTACCTTTAGTATCTCCCCTATTAGCACCCTCACTCTCCTCACCAGAGTTGCTTTCCTCCTCGTCCAATTAGATTGGGTCGGTAGCAACCTCTTCCGTGATGTCTAGCTTAGGAATGCTATCCATAAGTCGCGTAATAAAATTGGACCCAGTGTTCTTATATTCCAGAAGGAACACCGCTGATCGAGGATGCTCATCGTCAGCTAAGAGTTCCCTGATTTTCCAGGCCTTAACCAGCTCGGAAACCCGAATCTCACGAAGATCTGGTTCTGAGTTCTTTGTCTTCACTGAGAAATGAAAAAGATATGAGAAAAACCATGCATAACAGAGGATCAATGAATAAAATAAGAGCTATGCCTACCTAAGTATTCCTCCCCATAAAAAAGAATCACAAATCTACCAGACCTCGACCCTTCAGTATGGGGAGGGAACTGCCAATTTTTGGCAATAAACCCCTCATACCAGTAGTCCTTGTGGGAATCGGGTAGGTTCACTACAAATACCCTATCAGGACTCCTGGCCTTCAGGTAAAGAAGACCAAAGCTTGTTCGAGAGAGAGAATAATAGAAGCATATTTCAGCAACCCCTAGATTGGTGCCATAGAGTTGATTAATTCTATGCACACCATTGACAATTTTCTAAACATTTGGCGAGCACTATGCAGGAACTATATCAAAGTAACTAAAAAAATGCAAAAACAAGCGATTTGGGGGAAATGTGAGACCCCCTGTGATAACAAAAGAAAAAGAATCCAGTGACCATCCTCAACGTCTCTGACATTATAAGGAACATGGGCACATTCAATGTCCACCCAATTTGGAATGTTGTAGAATTTTCTAAACTCAATTATCGACCTATTGCCTATCTTCACCATAAAAAAAAAGAGAAACCCTAGTATCGAATATTAAGAAGTTCCAGCAGAAAAATAAAATAAAAGAAGTGAGAAGAACTTACAAAGTGAAGGTCAGCTTGAGACGATGCAAAGTCGCAAGTAGGGATGATGAAGAGATAAGAAAAAGCTTGAAGATGGAAGACGACACCTGAAAGTGAGAAAGAAATAGTGAAAACTTGGAGAAATCTAAAGAATGCGAAGAACTATGAAGCGACGATTTAGGGAATGACCTCTCCGAAATAATTTAAACCTTTATAATCATAATGCACTAGAAACGAGGCAATATGCTGCCTAAATCAGTTCGGGAAGGGCGCTTCAGTCATAGAGTGTTGCACAAATCACAAAAATGCCATTAAGTCAAATCATTTAAAATTATTGAGCCCAAATTGTGACCCAAAAATTTTAGGGGCAATTGTGGGTACCTCAATTTGTCACTTTGGCCTAGACGATTAGCCCAATTAAACAAGACTCAAAGTCTAGAGGCTCCGTGCCTTAACCAATTCAGTTTTGACCCAGTCAGTTCCTAAAATCTCTCTTCAGAGATACTTTAGGGATTATGGGCTAACGTGGACAAGTCCCACTCCTCCACTCTCTGAAATAACATGTATATATCAAACCCCCTAGCTCGGGGCAAAGGGCATGCAATTTATAAACACTCCCCCGGAGTAAAGAGAAATAAAATACTGAGAGCACCACCGTGGGCGTAGGCCTTCTTGTCGAACCACGTATATCTTGTGTTGTGTGTTGTGATTGCCATTCTTTTAAGATCTTTATTTATTCTGATGATTGCCTTTGCTTGTTATTTTTTGTTGAGTTTAATCGTCACCACAAATAATATGAGAATGTTACTACTGAGGCAAGCCCTTCAATCACATCCAAACGAACGTCATAAGGACCAAAATCAAAAGTTCAACGTAAATGTAATCAACCTGTGGACGATGCTTTCGATGCCTTATTTGCCATTATTGATTTATAAAAACAATAATGGTTGCTTTGGAAACTCAAGTTATTAAATTTAAAAAATGAGCAACGCAAACTCACGTCAATTAGGCTAAAGGCTATGAACATTTAGAAAACTAATAGAACGCTACTCGTGAAAGTTTTTTAGCAAGACAAGGAGATAGGATGAGTATTCGCTGGTGATATACCCGTTTATATCCTCAGCCTGGATGAGGATTACCTCCAAAACGAACGACCCTACGAGGGGCCGACCCTTCACCAATCTCTTGACGACAGTATGAAGGGCCGACCCTCCACCCAGGCTCCAGACGACAGTACGAGGGGCCGACCCTCTACCAGGCCCCAGACGACAGTACGAGGGGCCGACAGTACGAGGCCAGAATTGGGCCAGGCTCACTACCGAAAGAAACTTTGCCCTCGGCCTCGGCTCATAGGCCGAGGGTGATATCATGACAGCGCGTGGTTTGGGAGACGCGTGGAACAGTGCGCGTGAGGCTCATATGACACGTGGCAGACCGTTATAACAAAATCACACCCTCATGTGAGGGAATATTATGTCATCATTTGGCATCTACAGGTGTCAACAGGGGATTGGCTAGATCATCATTCACATGCACCATGCATACTTGGGGGGTACACTACACCCCCCCAAGACCTATATATACTTGTCACCTACAACCCTACAGGGGATCGATCCATGAACTGTAGCCCTAGCTAAAACTCTGCTTGTACACACAGTAGAGAGAGAGAGAGGGTTATGTGCATTGTATCCAAGGCCATTAGTGCCCATACTTAGTGGATCACACACTCACAGTGGATGTAGGCCAAATTGGCTGAACCACTATACATCATTGTCTTATTTCCTCTTATACTCATCCCCTTCTACATACTTATACACTCATACATCTCTATGGCTGCCATAGCTGCTACAGTTTGAGCTTATTATCACTTATCCGGTGGTGCTAAATCCAAGCATCATCAGTTTGGCGCCGTCTGTGGGAACGAGAAGACAGCTCTTCCTTTGTGCAGCTTGACCTCACTGGGCACTCTGGTGGTGAACCAACACTCCCCCTGAGAGGAGGTGTTTCACCATTGAAAGAGACCCACTAAGGTTCCTAAGCTCACCAGTATTTTCTTCAGTTCAACTTTTCATAGCTCAAGCACATGGCACCTGAGATGCCACCGCCACCACTTCCCCCGCCGGATGAGGGGGGAAGACCCAGTTCTAGTCAGCCGCCACCTCAGTCTGAGATGGATGATGTGGCGGCAGCCCTAAAGTCTCTGGCAGCAAGCCAGCGGATGATGCAAGAGCAGTTCACAGCTCTAAGCCAGAACATACTAAGAGCACCAGGGGTTTCACCTGAGATGATTACTCCGGCAGCAGCTCCAGGGCAGCATGAGGCCAGGGGACCACCCCAGGCACCACGCAAAGACCTGCCACCCCCTCAGCGGCGTAGGGATGTTGCTGACCCCCGGCGTCTACGCCTGGGAAGGCAAGAAAACCCTTGCCCTGAGGATAGGTATGGAGATCTGGAGGGAGAGGAGGCTCCTATAGAGTGCTGGGAACCTTACGAGGTCTCCAACAACACTGTGCGACCCCTCCAGGACAGTAGGGGAAAGTGCGGGAGACCAAACCCTGATGATCGCCCAAGAGGCTCTGCTTTTGATCGCTTGAGCAGGGGGTCGGCCTTTGAGAGGCTAGGCCCAGTAAATGACCTGCGGGAACAGTTGTCCAGGCCAAGAAGCGTCGCGAGATCCAGGGTGGAGGCAGCAGATGGCCGACCCTGAGGACGAGATGACGGCCAAAGGGAAGTGAACAGTCGACACAGGCCTGCTGCAGCAGAACCCTCCGTCCACCTCGGAGAGGCGGTAGGGGATAACATCGGCCAGGCCGACCCTGTGAGGCCCTGGAATGACTCAATCCAGCGGTTAGAGGATAAGATTGGTGATATATTGAAGAGCCGAGACCCTCTTCAGAGGGGATACACCATAGGCTCACCCTTCATAGCAAAGATAGTCAACTTCCCCACGCCGTCAAAGTTCAAGCCACCTATGGTCACCCCAAGGTATGACGGGAGCACCAACCCCGTCCACCACGTGGAGATATATCAGTCGGCGGCAGACATATACTCTATCTCAGATGAGATGAGGTGTCGGGCCTTCTCTGGTACCTTGACAGGGGCTGCGCATGTTTGGTACACGTCTCTTCCAAAAAATTCCATTGGAAACTTTAAGTAGTTGGCAGACCTGTTCATCCATAATTTCTGCTTTGGGGTGAGGCCACAAAAGAAGACCACCCACCTGCTCTATGTCAAGCAGGGGAAGAGTGAGAGTCTGAGAGACTATATAGCCAGATTCAATAAGGAGAAGCTGGAGGTGGAAGACTATGAGGAGAGCATAGCTATGACAGCCCTGATTGGAGGACTCCAAAAGGGGAAGCTGTTATGGAAGCTTGCCGAAGACCCTCCGAGGACGATGGCCGAACTGTTGTCGATAGCAGGAAAGGTGATGAACGCCGAACAGGCGATGGCTGCTAAGTATGAGGACGAAAGAGGAGGTGCTAATGGGAGTAAATACCCTAAGAAGAACAAAGAGGGGAAGAAGAGATCCGAGGATGACAAGTTCGCTGGTTACACCCCTCTGACGGTCAGCTGTGAACAGATTCTCAATGAGATAAAGAGTGACCGGTCGCTGAAGTGGCCTGAGAAGCTGAGGGCAGCCCCCGGCAAGAGGAATAAGAACCTGTGGTGTGAATTTCACCAAGACCACGACCACGTAACGGACAAATGCTTTGCTCTGAAAGACGAGATTAAGAAGATACTGAAGGAACGGAAGCTCAGAAAGTACGTCGACAAAGGTTCCTTCAAGAGGGGCCGAGGGGACGACCCCAGAAAGAAGCGAGGCGATGCATGCAGAGAAGGCCCTCAAAAAAGAGGGGACGACCCTTCTGATGATGAGGACGACCCTGACCTCCCACCGAGAGACGACCACGGCCCTGTCAAGAGGCTTAATATGATCTCGCTCGGAGTGGGAATGATCTCCGGGGGTCTTGCAGGAGGAGGGTCTGAGGTCGCCGACAGGAAGGCCCATGTGGCTGAGGCCAAGGCAGTGACGAAGACGGTACACGCGACTTCCCTGGAGGTCAAGTCAGAAAAAAGGAAGAAGGTTGATATGGACACACTGATAGTGGGATTTTCAAGAATGGACTTCAAAGACCTCTTGGCCCCACACAATGACCCTCTCGTCATCACTACCAGGGTGCACGGATGCGAAGTGCCGAGGATCTTGGTAGATGGTGGTAGTTCTGCAGATGTGATGTTTTGGCCATGCTTCAAAGCCTTGGGTCTCAGCCGTGCTAGACTCGTCCCTTACCATCATCCGTTGATTGGGTTCAGTGGGGAAAAGGTTCACCCCCTTGGGGTATATGAGGCCGATGTGAGGATGGGGGACGAGTGGCCGAGATGGCTCACTAAGAAGGTCAGTTTCTTTGTGATGGATGAGCAGGTGTTTTTGGCCTACAACATCATACTGGGGCGTGTGTCCCTCAAGGGGTTTGAAGCCGTGCCCTCTACGGTCCATCAGATGATCAAATTTCCTACCCCTTATGGGGTGGGGGAAGTTCAGGGAGACCAGACGACAGCGAGGGAATGTTACTACAACTCCGCTGAAGAGAGGGAGGCACACAAGAGGGTTACAACCACTTATAATATTGATACCCTAGATCCCAGAGATGAAATGAAGCTGAAGAAAGGAGAGGCCGCCGAGGAGGTAGAATCCATCATCCTCTATGAGGATGACCCGGGAAAAACCGTCCAAGTTGGCAAGTCTCTGAAGCCCAATATCAAGGAAGACCTCATCAAACTGTTAAGAAGAAGACGAAGCGTCTTCGCGTGGAGTCATGTAGATATGTCGGGGATCGACCCTGAAATCATGTGCCACAAGCTCAATGTGGTAGAGGGAGTGAAGCCGGTAAAGCAGAAAATGAGGATTTACTCTAGAGAGAAGTACGAGGTCATCAGGGATGAGGTCAAAAAATTAGAAGACGCTGAATTTATCAGAGAGGTCATCTACCCTAAATGGTTGTCCAATGCAGTCATTGTCCCAAAGGCCAACGGGAAGTGGCGAATGTGTGTGGACTTCACAGATCTCAACAAGAACTGCCCCAAAGACAGCTTCCCTCTCCCCCGCATTGACCAGATGGTAGACGCTACTGCAGGCCATGAGCTCATGAGTTTTATGGATGCCTACTCAGGGTACAACCAGATCTTCATGAACCCTGAAGACTCGGAGAGGACTGCTTTCATCACTGATAAGGGGACATACTGCTATAGGGTCATGCCCTTTAGTCTAAAAAATGCGGGGGCAACGTACCAACGCCTCGTAAACAAAATGTTCGAAGACCAAATTGGGAAGTCCATGGAGGTCTACGTGGATGACATGCTGACCAAGAGTTTGAAGGCAGAGGATCATGTGGAAGACCTGGAGAGTACCTTTAATACGATGGACAAATACCAAATGAAGCTTAACCCGGCCAAATGTGTCTTCGGGGTCGGGGAAGGGAAGTTCCTGGGGTTCATTGTCAATCAAAGAGGCATCGAGGCCAATCCTGAAAAGATAAAGGCCCTTATTGAGATGAAGACCCCCAAATCCATTAAAGACGTTCAGAGTCTTACAGGGAGAGTGGCTGCCCTGAACAGATTTGTGTCAAGGGCCACAGACAGGTGTTTACCATTCTTCAAGATCCTCAGGAAGGCCTTTGAATGGAGTGAAGAGTGTGATGAGGCTTTCAAGGAGCTAAAATCATACTTAGGGTCTCCCTTGCTGCTGTCACGACCCGTGCAGGGTTAACGACTTTACGTGTACCTCGTCGTCTCAGAGTCGGCCATCAGCGCATCCATTTTGAGAGACGAAGATGGAATACAAAAGCCTGTGTATTTTAATAGCAAGGCACTCTAGGGGGCAGAGCAAAGATACCCGAGGATGGAGAAGTTGGCCTACGCCTTGATCCATGCCTCGAGGAAGATGAAGCCGTACTTCCAGTCCCATACAATGGTCATCCTCACCGACTCTCCTCTTAGGCAGGTCCTACACAAGCCAGAAAAATCAGGTAGGTTGATGGCCTGGGCTATAGAGCTGGGGGAGTTTGACATTGTGTATTAACCTAGGACTGCCATTAAGGGGCAGGCATTGGCAGACTTCGTGGCTGAGTTCACTTGGGAAGATGATGAGGTCGAAGGTGAGACCCTTGGGATGACGGATACAGAAGACAGACCCACCGACACACCCGCAGATAGGGCCGAGACAGGCACTGCTAGAAAGAAAGCGACTGAAAACGAAGAGGGAAAATACATCTTTAGACAGGGGTCCCTCTCTGAGGGAAATTTTTCAGAGGGAAAGACTCTGTGGAGCCTCTTCGTTGACGGGTCCTCCTGTGACAGTGGAAGTGGGGCTGGACTGATACTGTCAGCACCCGATGGCACAGACGTCGAATACGCCCTAAGGTTCAACTTCAAAGCCTCCAACAACGAGGCTGAATATGAGGCCTTAGTAGCAGGCCTCTCCTTGGCCAAGTCTCTTAGTGTCGGCCAGATTCTGGTCTATAGTGATTCAAGGCTAGTGGTGAATCAGATACTAGGGGCCTACGAGGCTAAGGACGAGAGAATGGCTAGATACCTCGAGAAGGTGAGGTCACTACTGAAAGGCTTCAGAGAAGTAAAATTAAAGAGGATACCTAGGCTAGACAACGGCCGTGCTGATGCCCTTGCGAGATTGGCCTCGGCGACTAGGACAGACATCAGGAGGACGGTCCCAATGGAAATTTTGCTTCAGCCAACTATTGAGGACGCTGAGGGAACACTCGGTAATTGCCTAAATGTTTCTAAAAAAACTTCGTGGATGGACCCCCTGATCAGATACATTAAAGAGGGTGAGATGCCAGAAGCAAGGCAGGAAAGGAAGAAGCTGAGGTACAGGGCTGCAAAATTCACTGTCATCGGAGACACCTTGTACAAAAAGGGGTTTTTGCTCCCCTTACTTAGGTGTGTGCATCCCTCAGAAGTCCCTTCCATTTTGCAAGATGTGCACGAAGGATCGTGTTCAAGCCATATCGGGGGCAGATCCTTAGCGAAGAGGGTGATCACCCAAGGCTACTGGTGGCCGACCTTGGGGAAAGACGCCACAGCATATGTAAAAAAGTGTGATAAATGCCAAATATTTGCTACCATCCCTCATCAACCCCATCAGCCTCTTACCTCCATTACATCTCCGTGGCCGTTCGCAGTGTGGGGGATTGACCTGGTAGGGCCTTTACCAAGAGCAGTCAATAACTATCGGTTCCTCATTGTAGCGATTGACTACTTCTCAAAGAGGGTAGAGTCCGAAGCGATGGTCACAATTACAGAGCAGAAGACCTTCCAGTTCATCTGGAAAAATGTGATATGCAGATATGGTCTGCCCAACACCCTCATTTCAGATAATCGGACGCAGTTCAAGAATGCCTCTCTGCAGAAGTACTGTGAGAGGGTAAATATCAAACAATTTTTCTCCACCCCAGGCCGACCTCAGGCCAATGGGAAAACCGAAGTAACAAACAGGACAATCCTAGATGGAATCAAGAAGAGGCTTGAGGAGGCAAAAGGAAGATGGGTCGAGGAGTTATATGCCGTACTGTGGGCATACAGGACGACAGTGAGGACTTCTACCGGGGAGACCCCATTCATGTTAGCTTATGGATCAGAAGCCGTCATTCCCACCGAAGTCGAGTTTCCTACTCATAGGGTCCAAATGTACGACCCCCAGGGAAACGCGGAAGAAAGGAGACTTGACTTGGACCTGGTTGAGGAAAGGAGAGAGGATGCTGAGATAAGGTAGGCTTCCTACCAGCAGAGGACCGCAAGGTTTTACAATCAGAGGGTGAAACAGAGGCCTATCACAGTGGGGGACTTGGTCCTCAAGAAGACTTGGCAAAAGCCCAACAAGCTCCATCCTAATTGGCATGGCCCATATAGGGTCATCGATGAAGTTGTCCCAGGGACCTATAGACTAGAAAACCTAGAAGGGGAACCTTTTTCCAACCCCTGGAATGCAGATCATTTGAAGAAATACTATCAGTAGTGTTGTAAGGTCTTGATAGACCATAATTGTAATGAGAGTTGCTCCAATAGAACACTTTGGAAAATTAATGAGAAATATCAGTGTTTCCCTCATCATGTGGTTGTCAGTTCTAGCACGCATGGAAACATCTACAGAGAACCACCCTCGGCTATAATGAGGGTTAGCGGAGGGGACAACCCCACCACTGTCCTCAAGAAAGACGAGGGTAGACATTGTTAAAAACCATTAATTTGGTAAGTTGAACCCTCGGCTATAATGAGGGCCAGTGGAGGGGACGACCCCACCACTGTCCTCAAAAAAGACGAGGGTAGACATTGTTAAAAACCATTAATTTGGTAAGTTGAACCCTCGGCTATAATGAGGGCTAGCGGAGGGGACGACCCCACCACTGTCCTCAAGAAAGACGAGGATAGACATTGTTAAAAACCATTAATTTGGTAAGTTGAACCCTCGGCTATAATGAGGGCCAGTGGAGGGGACGACCCCACCACTGTCCTCAAGAAAGACGAGGGTAGACATTGTTAAAAACCATTAATTTCGTAAGTTGAACCCTCGGCTATAATGAGGGCCAGTGGAGGGGACGACCCCACCACTGTCCTAAAAAAAGACGAAGGTAGACATTGTTAAAAACCATTAATTTGGTAAGTTGAACCCTCGGCTATAATGAGGGCCAGCGGAGGGGACGACCCCACCACTGTCCTCAAGAAAGACGAGGGTAGACTTTGTTAAAAACCATTAATTTGGTAAGTTGAACCCTCGGCTATAACGAGGGCCAGTGGAGGGGACAACCCCACCACTGTCCTCAAGAAAGACGACGGTAGACATTGTTAAAAAACCATTAATTTGGTAAGTTGAACCCTCGGCTATAATGAGGGCCAGCGGAGGGGACGACCCCACCACTGTCCTCAAGAAAGACGAGGGTAGACATTGTTAAAAACCATTAATTTGGTAAGTTGAACCCTCGGCTATAATGAGGGCCAATGGAGGGGACAACCCCACCACTGTCCTCAAGAAAGATGAGGGTAGACATTATTAAAAACCATTAATTTGGTAAGTTGAACCCTCGGCTATAATGAGGGCCAGCGGAGGGGACGACCCCACCACTGTCCTCAAGAAAGACGAGGGTAGACATTGTTAAAAACCATTAATTTGGTAAGTTGAACCCTCGGTTATAATGAGGGCCAGCGAAGGGGACGACCCCACCACTGTCCTCAAGAAAGACGAGGGTAGACTTTGTTAAAAACCATTAATTTGGTAAGTTGAACCCTCGGCTATGATGAGGCCACGTGGGGGGACGACCCCACATTGGTCCTCAAAAAAGACGAGGGAGGGGTTAGTAGCATTAACGAAGACAGAAAACCATAAAAGAATTAAATATGGAAGACAGTAATTATGGAAGACAGCAGAAGAAGAGACGATGGTATTGATAAAAGAGAGAATATTCAAGTGTTTTACAATACAGAGCACAAAAATAGTAAATACATTATGAGGGTATGGGCTACAGACAGCCACCCTAAGGGATAACATCGGCGGGCAGAGCCTCGACATCTACCAAAGAAGTCTCTTCCACAATCACGACCGGCTGATCCTCAGATGTACCGACCCCCTCAGCCTGTACTTGAGACTCAACATAAGTCAGGGCCTCAGCAATTATTAGGTCGTCCAGATTGACTGCTTCAATAGAGGGACGGACTGAGGAGACGACGTCGCCAAATCGGAGGACGATCCATCGACAGGCCGTCCTGATCCCCCTCTCCAGGTACTCAAGGCCGAAACCCTGAAACTCATCAGAAGCTTTGTAAGCCTCAACAGCATCGGTCTCGGCTTTCGTAATGGCTGCTTCAAGGTCAGCTTTGTACTTGGCCTCCATGTTGGTCAAGGCCTCGTCCTTTTACTTGAGAAGCAAGTCCCTGGCCTTAATGTCCTTGTCCCTGGCCTTAATGTCCTCGTCGTGCTTCCTCGTCAGCTCGTCCAGGATCCTTGCATGCTCAGTCCTGGAACTTTCCAACTCAGCCCTTGCAGTGTCAAGCTCAGACTGAAGATCAGCCTCATGCTGAATAGCCCTTTCGGCCTCATGGAACTTCACCTGATTCTCGGCCATCCACTTGGTGGCTGAGGTGAGGGCACAAACATACTGCACGAAAAATGAACAGATATCAAGAGGGGCCGAGGGAACAGTTAGTGAAAGAATGAAATTAAAGAGGTGGGTCAAGACCAATACCTGTGCAAGGGAGTGCAGACCATAGTCGTACACTTTAGCAGGAGGCATCTTTGCTAAGAACTCATAGTCAGAGGCTGACGGTGCAGAGAACATCGAGGCCTTGGCTGCCCTTAAGTTTGTGATCAGTGACGAGGGGTCAGCCCTCAAGTGTGCCGGGTTTTGAGACCAGAAGGCCCCCATGTTGTACGAAGAAGCCTTTCCCTCAGAGGCTTCGACCCTGGCCCTCGTCCGAGAATCAGGCCGAGGCTCAACAGGGGCCTCAGGCTCCTTCCTTTTATGACTGTCAGTGGTCGGCTCCACCACTGTCGGCCCAGCGGCCTTTGTCTTCCTCGGAGCCTACTGGGGCTCCTTCCCTTTCTTCTTGGCCAATCCAGACAGTAAGCTGGGAGCCGTCATTTCCCAAAGATAGTCTGGTGTACCTGCAGGACGATCTGATAAGAGGACGATACGTTAGAAAAGTGCAGATATAAAGAGGAAACACTTGGAAAAAAGCAAAGAATAGGAAATGTTCAGTATAACTCACATAGTTCAGTCAGAGGGCCGACCCTCAGACCAACTTCTTTAAGGAACCGAGGGGTCATCAAGTCTTCAAATTTGGTAAGCTCACCCTCGTCCTCTCAGATAATCTACGATGTCCTTCTCCTCCAGACTAAGTCCAGGGTCTGACCTGGCCTTCATGGAGGGGTTAGACCACTTCCTGGGGACCCTCGGACTATCGGCAACGGGATCCCACTCCCCGGAGATAAAGAAAAACCTCTTCTTCCAATCATGGTTGGAAGTTTGTGCCACATGGAGGAGTTTCTTCTTAGACCTCCTTACCCCCAGGTGATAATATCCAGGCTGCTTGGACGAGGAGGTGATGCTATAGCAGCCCAAAAATAGGTCAGCCGAGGGCTCGTCGGTGAAGGCATTCTTCCACAAGGAAATATAGCCCAAGATCGTCCTCCAAGAGTTGGGGGGAAGTTGAGAGGGGGCAACGCCGAGGGCAAACAGGATATCTGCAATGGCAGGGTGCAGAGGGAGCCTGACTCCAACCTTGAACATTTGTTCGTAGACTGCAACCTCTCCCTCTTGACAATCAAAAACCCTCTCAGTCTCAGAGGGAACCCTCATAGTTACCTGGGAGGGCACTCCATAAATATGCCTCCATATCAGGAGGTCTCGATCCCTAACAGAGGAGATAAAGGACGAGGCGTGGGAGGTATCAACCTCATCATCTGTATCATCGTCCTCATCCTCAGCTCTCTCCCCCTCGTCACCTGCAGGAGGACCCTGGGGAAAAGCCACTTGGAAGGCATGGGGAGACAGGGTTGTCACAGGGACAGCCTCAGAGGGGGCCGTACCCTCGGCCTCTCGGCCTGGGCTAAGGTCAGATGTGTCCCTTCTACCAAAAGTTCCAGCACCAGTTGGTGAGGAGACTCTCTCGTCCATCTCACTTGGGTTGGGTGTCTCGGCAGGACGAGGTGACGACCCACAAGACTCAGAAGGTTCAGATGGTCTTATGGTGGCAAGAGGAATCGGAAAGATGGGTCGTACCCAATTAGGGTCGGCCCCTCGTCTCCTCTCTTCCTCTTCCTCTATTCGTCTGATCTCGGTAAAGAGCTTCTCTCTCAAGGACGGGAACTCAGATACTAAGCTATAAAGCCTCCTAAGCATTAAAGGGAAGACTCTACATTTAGCTATTACACCAAACTCAGCTAACTTAGCTACAAACAAGTGGGAAATTGACCAGGTTTGACTTTTAGATTAAACAAAGGAACTCAATGGTTTTGTCAAGAACACCCAAGAACCAGTTACCGGAGAAGATGCCGAAAAATGTTATGGCACAACCTAAAGAGAATGCAACCTCACAACCCTAAAAAACAAATAGAAATGAAGGGAGAAGAAAGCGTTGGGTGAAAGAGAGTACCTGATAAAGAGAGCAAAAAACGTTGCTAAGACTTGGAAGAATCGAAGGCTGCAAATGGCGATGGAAGCTGATAAGTTTCTAGAGAGAGAATGCTTAGGCGCGAAGAAGAAAAAGAAGAAGGAGAGAGAGAGTTTGAAAATCTCTTAAATACTCTGGTAATAAATGGGCCCATTTACCAAGAAGGGTATAATTAGGGCACAAGGCCCCATGCAGTGTGCAGCCGCCATACCTTGGAAACTTGAACATCAATGAGTACCTGCCCAGGTGTCACTCACCTAACTGATCACACACGCATCTCAATTTCAATAAATATCCCTCAACCATCTCAAGGGCACCTATGGCTAAGGGTTGGGGGGTGATTGATATACCCGTTTATATCCTCAGCCTGGATGAGGATTACCTCCAAAACGGACGATCCTACGAGGGGCCGACCCTTCACCAATCTCTTGACGACAGTACGAGGGGCCGACCCTCCACCCAGGCTCCAGACGACAGTACGAGGGGCCGACCCTCTACCAGGCCCCAGACGATAGTACGAGGGGCCGACAGTACGAGGCCAGAATTGGGCCAGGCTCACTACCGAAAGAAACTTTTCCCTCGGCCTCGGCTCATAGGTCGAGGGTGATATCATGACAGGGCGTGGTTTGGGAGATGCGTGGAACAGTGTGCGTGAGGCTCATATGACACGTGGCAGACCGTTATAACAAAATCACACCCTCACGTGAGGGAATATTATGTCATCATTTGGCATCTACAGGTGTCAACAGGGGATTGGCTAGATCATCATTCACATGCACCATGCATACTTGGGGGGTACACTACACCCCCCCAAGACCTATATATACTTGTCACCTACAACCCTACAGGGGATCGATCCATGAACTGTAGCCCTAGCTAAAACTCTGCTTGTACACACAGTAGAGAGAGATAGAGGGTTATGTGCATTGTATCCAAGGCCATTAGTGCCCATACTTAGTGGATCACACACTCACAGTGGATGTAGGCCAAATTGGCTGAACCACTATACATCATTGTCTTATTTCCTCTTATACTCATCCCCTTCTACATACTTATACACTCATACATCTCTATGGCTGCCATAGCTGCTACAGTTTGAGCTCATTATCACTTATCCGGTGGTGCTAAATCCAAGCATCATCAGCTGGCTTTGATGATGATGAGTTTACATGTGCTTGGATCGTTGACAAGTTTGGGCGGGAGTCACCAAATTGACATTGTATTTTAGTAATTTTAATACTTGTTAATTTTGTTAGGTTAATTATAATTCCTACAATTGACATATGTTAAAAATTTCGTAGTTTGTTTCGACATTCTATATTTTTGAGATGTACGAACATTTAAACATTATAATGTTGGAGTTTATATTACTACCATTTTAATGATGTGTCTTGGGTTATAAAGGGTGAGTTACATAATATTTATTTATTAAGTTTTAGATTTGAAACTTTGCAAGAAAAAATAAACTATTACATATATAACTCTGATGAAATTCTTATTTCACAATTAGAAAATAATGCTAACGAAACAATAAAAATTAAAAAATACTTAATTTTGCACTTGAAATATAAAAAAATCAACATCGAGTATATAATAACTTTTCATGAAAAAATTTAAAAAAATAAAGGAAATTATCTCCGCTATTTTTTTCTTTCACCCCATATATGCTAGATTTTCCCTAAAAGGGCCTCGTCACAAGTTGTTTGAGAGTTATATACCTAATTAATTAGATGGACAAAAGTGTAAATGTGGTTTGAGAAAACGTCAAAAAAATAAAAATTCTTATATGGATAACTTGATCCCCAAATTAAATTATCGAATAGAGTAGATATAATGTTGTATTCAAACTCAAACTCGAACTCAAACTTGATCCTCAAATCATGGAATAGATAACTTGATCCCCAAATCGAATCGTCGAATAAAGTAGAGATAAAGTTTGAGTTATAGTCAAACTCAAGCACCTCAACTGAAACCACCTCATCTCATCTCTTTATCTCTCTATTTGCATATATGAAGTCTCAGGGTTTGAAATACAAAGATTTTGAAGCTCCATCCCAAAATCTGAATAACATTGTAAGTTTGAAATTTTATTTTATTTTATGTTTGTTTACCCCATTCAACTTAGCATTGTTTAGGTTTTCATTCATTTATTTAACACTATGAAGATTGAGCCATTTTGGCCGACCAATTATTCAATCAGACTAACTTCTCAAACCTCTTCGCCCCATCCAAGCTAAAGAGCTCTGGGAATAATTATGAAGTATAAGCTAAGTGAATCTAAACATAGAGGACCAAATAGGTCCGGTTCCCAAAAAACAACCATCCCAATACATAACAGGCAAGGAACATTATGAGACATAACCCTAAAGGGATTATTTGACAATAATAGATTTCGAAGGAGATTAACATGGATTAAGTAGCTACCCAATCAATAACTCTAATGAGTCCAAATTGACTCTGCCTCCTCCATATCTATAAATGTAACTCCCACACCACGAAAAAAAGTATATGTAACTTATGGATATCGAATCACAAAAAAGTAATAAAAATGATAGAAACATCTGCGGACGTAGGCTATTGGCGAACCGCAAAAAATGTATTTGTTGTGAGATTGTTCTATTCTTAGTTTGGTCCTAACTACTTATATTCATTCATTGTGATTAATTGCACCTGTTGCATTTGAAAAGCAAGCAACGCAAACTCACATCAATTAAAAAGTTATCTTAAATAAGCTAAAGGCCATGAACATAGAGAAATAAATACAACACAACTCATGAAAGTTTTAAAGCAAGATAAAGAGCTTAAGATGAATATTCATCATTGGGTTCGATGATGACGAGTTTACAGGTGCTTGGATCGTTGACATGTATGGATGAGAGTTGTCAACTTGACATTCTATTTTAGTGATATTGAGAGTTATTGATTTTGTTGGATTAATTACTATTCGTATGGTTGACAAATATTAAATATTTCGCAGTTTATTTAGATATTCTAGTTTTTTAGTTATGAATGAACGTTTAAACATTTTAATATTTGAGTTTATAATATTACTACTTTAATGATATGTGTCTTGGGTTATAAATGAAGCGAATTATATCATATTTATCTATTAATTTTTAAATTTGAAACTTTACAAAATGATGAATTATTACGTGCCTTATATTTTTTATTTAGAAAATAATGCTAATTAAAGCTTTTTTTGTTTCAACCCACATATGCTAGTTTTTTTTATTTCCTAAAAAGACATTCGCAAAAGTTGTTTAAGAGTTATATACTTAATTCATTAGATGGATAAAAGTGTAAAAGTGATTTGAGCAAACGTCTGACATCGCTCAAAAAATAAAAAAATACGATAAGAATTACTTGATCCCCAAATCATCGAATAGAGTAGAGATAAAGTTGTATTCAAACTCAAACTTAAACTTCTTCCCTAAATGTTTCTCAATAAGAAGTTGGTAAACACACTCATTGAACAATTTACAGCCGGGACAAAATGAGTGGACAATGGATTCACAACAACTCAGATTTCAAAGGTGGTTGAACACATATATTCTGGATGTGGCGTAGTTGTTGTTGAGAAGAATGTAAGAGGACATCATACATATTAATGGTGATAAGGTTACCCATTCCGTTTAATAGGAACTCCAATGATTACCTACTCCTTATTGGTAATCGCGTTCCTCGATTCCCTTGCTGGGAATGTCATTAATGACACCTGATCTTTCGTGTGAATATCCAACTATGCTTCAACTCATTCCTAATTTGCTGCTTGTTCGCCGTTGCAATATGAAAATGTTATATTGTTGGTACGTTTGAATAAGAGTTTTACATTTTGACGGATAAGTAAAATTGGTTATTTATTTATTTTCACATCTTTTGTATTTAGGATAAATCCGAAGCATCAAAGTTAAAGGGAAAGGTATGTCCTCATTATCTCGATTTTATTTTTGGAGATGATATTGCCACAAGTGATCAGTCCGTATTAGAAAATGATCTCCCCCTAATGAATGCAAATGATGCTGGTGAAATTATTAAGGTGGGCTTCAATGATGAAAATAAAGCATATGAGAATGTTACCTCGCAAGGACCAACTCAAAAGTTTGACGTAAACGTAGGTAACCTGCGAGTGATACTTCTACTGATCTATCTGGTGTTGTTGATTCATAAAAAAAAAGATTTTGGTTGCTTTGAAAATGCAAGTGGTTGCATTTGAAAAGCAATCAATGGAAACTCGCGTCAATTAAAAAGTTATCTTGGATAAGTTAAAGGCTATGAACATAGAGAAAGTGATAAAATGTATCTCATTAAAGTTTCTGAGCAAGACAAGGAATTGGATGGATATGCATTGGTTTAGATGATAATGAGTTTGCAAGTACTTAGAGGAGTTGCCAATTGACATCGTATGTTAGAAAGTTTGAGACTTGTTAATTTTATTGGATTAATTATTATTATTCTTACGATTGACACGTATTAAAATTTTGTAGTTTGTTTAAACATTCTAGATTTTTTGGTTACGAATGAACATTTAAACAGTATAATAGTAGTGTTTATATTTCTACCGTTTTAATGAAGTGCCTTGGGTTATAAATGGTGAGTTATATAATATTTATTTGTTAAGTTTTAAATTTGAAACTTTATAAAAAAAAACTATTACACATATAATTCTCATGAACCTATTATTTTACAATTAATAAATAATGATAATCAAACAATAAAAATTAAAAGATACTTAGGGTGTGTTTGATGACAGAGTGGACAAATAACTCTAAATTAGTATAGTTTCACGAGAAGTTGGAAAATGAGTGGAAAACGATAAGAGCGACATGCCTTATTTTTGGTGTTTTTCATATAAATCAATTATTTGGGGCTTAGATTATAACTCTTTTTCATGAAAAATGATAAAACTATGGAACACCCTAAGAGGTGCCTACAATCAGCGAAGGGATTAGTCACTGTGGTACAGTGGACACCCTGATATTACCAAAAAAAAATATAATATTTATTTGTTAAGTTTTAAATTTGAAATTTTACAAAAAAAAGAGCTATTAAATATATAGTTCTCATGAACCTCCTATTTTACAATTAATAAATAATGATAATCAAATAATAAAAATTAAAAGCTACTTATTTTTGCACTTGAAAAAATGAAAACAATTAACATCGAGTATATAATATTTTTGATGAAATATATTTTTTTAAGATTTATTTTGGCCAAAAGAAATTTCTATCCCTCCACGTATGCTAGCTTTTTTTGTTTCCTAAAAGGGCCTCAGAATAAGTATGTAGTTAATTAATTAGATGGACAAAAGTGTAAAAGTGATTAACCGCAAACGTGCGACATATCGGCCAAATCAAATCAAATCAAATCCTCGAATAGAGTAGAGATAGAGACTAGAGTTGTATTGAAAGTGAAACACCTCAACTGAAACTATATCCCCAAATCACGGAATAGATAACTTGATCCCCAAAATCAAATCAAATCGTCCAATAGTAGAGTTTGAGTTGTATTCAAACTCAAACCCCTCAATCAACTGAAACCGGCTCATCTCTCTTCTATTTCTATTTATATATATGGAGTCTCCAAAGGTTTTGAAGCTCCGTCCCACCATTTGAATAACATTGTAAGTTTGCTTTTTTATTTTATTTTATTTTACCCCCATTTAGATTGTTTAGGTTTTCATTCATTCATTTATTTTATTTAACTCAGATTGTCTATCATGATTGAGCCTCTCTTCTCCTCCTCCTCCTCTGGTAACGATATAAACCCTAGCCCTAGCTACTGCTCTAAATATTTAACTATATCATTGAGTCTTTCTTCTTTCTTTAATGGCTATGCGTGGTATGTGGGTGTTAAACACTTTTTTAATGCCTTTCGTTTAAACAACTTTCTTTGGGCTTCAATCGGTGCCATCACTTCATTTTTGTTCTATGTTTTAACTACTATTCATTTGGGCCTTTGATTGTTCTGCCTTTTCTAATAAATAAAGTATAGTTCTTAAAAATTTTAACTACTGCTTTGATTGTTCTGCCTTTTCTATGTTTTAACTACTATCTTTGTTTATCAATCGGTGTTAACTATGTTTTAACTACTGCCGGCTTTCGTTTAGTCTTTTAGTCTCATTTTGGGGGCTTTGATTGTTCTGCGTTTTCTAATTGATCCCTTTGTTTGATTTGCAATATTAGGTTGACTATGAGCTCTATATGTGATTTTTAAGAACTAAACTTCCAGTTTAGAATTTCATTTATGTTCCAAATAACCATATGTGAAATAACTCTTCTTGAACCATCAAATACGGTGATGCATCTATTTTATTTATTTCAAAAGAGACATATGCTTATAACCGGGAATATACAATCTTCATGATGTATACCATAAAAAATATTTCAATTGTCCTAAAGGGCACACTTACCTTTTTCTGCTTACTTCCCATGTTGGCTTTATTATATTTAAATGCAATTCTTAACCCATGTTATTCGTTTTATTATATTTAAATGGAATTTTCAAATTGGAGAGCAACTTTTAGCGGGAATAGCAGCTTTCTAATAAATAATGTTAGTATTCATTCGTAAATTTGATTGAACGTTATTTGTCTTTGAATTCCACGATTACCGGAGGGGAGGTTTCAATTGTGGCCGTGTGTTTGGACATTTTCCTTAGTTAGAATGATACACCCGGTTTGTCAAAATACGCCTTTCTGTTCCTGATTATGGCGCGCTAGGGAAATGCGTGTTTTGATTGATCGCGTGCGTCTTTTTGAGTAGGGAAGGTGCTCAAATACACCGCCACAATTGAAGTCTATCTTCTGGTTATCGTGAAATGCAAAGCGAAATATATTATAAATCAAATCTACGAATGATAAAAAATATTTTTATAGGATGCTTATATTTCCGCTAATAGTTTTTCTAAATAGATGAGCGGAAGTGTGAAATTGCCCGCGCGCCTAGGGTTTTTGTGACTCCTCTGGGATGTATGCTCTAAATAAGCCATCTGAATCAGCGCAAATATCTCTCAATATCATTGTTTTAAATCACAGCTGCACCGTCACGTAAATAGCGTAAGTTGACTTCAATTTATATGGGACTAAAACCTTATAAACAGTCCTTGAAGAGAAGGTGGCAATCGAGAGTATCTTTCTCAATCCCTCTCTGACACCTTCGGGCAATGGGTTAATTGATCCTTATCAGAATGATGATGCTGTTACTAAAAACAACTTTCCAGAGTTTAAGGTTTCATTCAGCAGACATCTGTTATCAATTTAGAAGTTCAATTTCATATTTGTGCTTAGATATTAGGTTTTGTTATAGAAAGGCATAAAATATTGTCTTATTGTTATTTTCGTTGTATGAATAGTTATTCTCTAATTGTCAATAGTAGTTGAACATCGGAGACTCTGTTAATCAAGTTCTTTTATAACCATGTAATTGGTATCCATGGTTCATGAATGCCTACCTTATTTTTATTTACAAGTCCTAAATAATTTTATATTTAGTCCTCTTTATAGAAGGAAAAAGTAAGGTATTTCTTATATTATTAAGTTTTAATTTTTTTGTTGAGTTTGTAAATATCAATTTGAACGAGGGTATTTTTGTTTGACATGTATTACTCTTCTTTCTCTATATCTTAGTTCATATTACAATCTGTTTATCATAATTTTAGTAAATGATTCTACATATCTGTTTTCATGATGACAGAGCATTCCTTGATTGTTTCACTTGAATTTAGCACGTATTGAAATTAACACTTTGTTATTGTTTTACAGATTATCAAGGTAATAGCTAAAGCTGAAAAAGGTAACTAATGACGATGCTTTAGAATTCTCGCTTCTTCATTTAATGCGGCGTACATTGTAGATTGTTTTTATGATTCCCGTGATCCAATTGTTTAAACTGAAACTCATTTCCAGTGGTTAGTATGTATTATACGAACAATGTTTTACCCAAACAGATTTTGGGTTCGTTTTTGCAGATCTATGACCGTTGTTGTATAGTGGTGTGCTACGATTGAACGTGCGTTCCACTTCTCACAAGTTGGTCTGAAGCACATAACATGGGGTAAGTGAATTAAATATGTAAACGGATATCATTAATTGCATCAAATCATAAGGATTGCTTTTTTTTTTTTTATAATTTTTTAAATTTTGTTATGTACATTATTGGCCTATTTAAAGGTCTATCTTTTGAAAACTTTCTACTTTCTTTGTTTGCACAGCTGGGCAGGTTCTTATCTTAAAGAGCATGCATCATTTAAAGCTATAAATTTTTGTGTTGTTAGATCAAGCTTAATAGTCCTCACCTATAAATACTAATTGTCTCGGGGTTTGGAGCATGTTATTGTATGCTTTTAGTGACACTAGACTTTGGTGTATTTATAAAAGATATCATCCAGCTCCTCCGAAGTTAATATCTCGAACATATATCAATTTGAACGAGGGTATTTTTGTATTGAAAGTGAAACACCTCAACTGAAACTTGATCCCCAAATCATGGAATAGATAACTTGATCCCCAAAATCAAATCAAATCGTCCAATAGTAGAGTTTGAGTTGTATTCAAACTCAAACCCCTCAATCAACTGAAACCGGCTCATCTCTCTTCTATTTCTATTTCTATTTATATATATGGAGTCTCCAAAGGTTTTGAAGCTCCGTCCCAGCATTTGAATAACATTGTAAGTTTGCTTTTTTATTTTATTTTACCCCCATTCAGATTGTTTAGGTTTTCATTCATTCATTTATTTTATTTAACTCAGATTGTCTATCATGATTGAGCCTCTCTTCTCCTCCTCTGGTAACGATATAAACCCTAGCCCTAGCTACTGCTCTAAATATTTAACTATATCATTGAGTCTTTATTCTTTCTTTAATGGCTATGCGAGGTATGTAAACACTTTTTTAATGGCTTTCGTTTAAACTACTTTCTTTGGGCTTCAATCGGTGCCATCACTTCATTTTTGTTCTATGTTTTAACTACTATTCATTTTTGTTCTGTTGATTCAGTCGTGCAGCTAGCCATTCGTACATTCAGGCAAATATCTCTCAAAATCATTGTTTTAAATCACAGCTGAACTGTATCACGATTTGATCTTAGGGGGTCGCGTCACGTAAATAGCGTAAGTTGACTTTAATTTATATGGGTCTAAAACCTTATAAACAGTCCTTAAAGAGAAGGTGGGAATAGATCAGAGCCTCTTTCTCAATCCCTCTTTGACACCTGTCTTTTTTCAGAACCCGTCGGACCATCACCTTCTTCGAAAGCAATTTTTAAGAGACTACATGACATAAAATCAATTTCAGAAAACTCTCAAGCGTTACCTATTTTCATAGAATCAATACCTGGTTGAAGATTGGCGAACTCAACATTGGATGGTAACAGATAAGGGTCACCGCATTCTCTATTTTCTTGGGTTGAATATTAACGCAGCAAAGCCAGCAATATATAATTATATATGTAAAGGTACCTCTCTCTCCCTGTCTCTCTCATGCCTTGTGCTCTTTGCTTCTTTTAATTCTTATAAATCAAATCTTGATTGTTCGTTTTTTCTTGTACTCACTTTCCAAGTAATACGAGCTCCGTTTGGTTAGGATATTATGGCATTTCAGACTTTTCTCATAGATTCCGGTCATGTTCACACTTCCTTCATCGATCATTTTGTTTTAAATAGTTCAATTCAATATTTCCAATCAGTGTTTAAAAAAGCACTCGAGGAGGCTTAAGCCTCGGTGGTAGTTTCCGAGGCTTACGCCTCTTGGGTCTGAGGTGGTAGTTTCTGAGGCTTACGCCTCTTGGGTCTGAGGCAGTACACCTCGAGGCGTTATGAGGCGAGGCGTAAAGGCGTTCAAATTAGATTTAGGGTAAAAAAAATGAAAAGGTTAAATTGTTTTGAAATACTTTGCTTCCGAACAGCGTTCTTCTTTTTCCGACCAAGCCAGCAACAGTTCTGTTTGGAGGCAGCCTAAGTTTAATTTATTTTCTGGATTTTTACCTCCGTTTTCATATTCCGACATAGTTGGCTACTTTTTTTTTTGTATTTATTGTATGGTTTTTAAGTTTTACCCTGTTTCACATAAACAAATTCCTACTTTGGTTTTACAAATCCAAATTCCTACTTAAGAAGGTAATCGTTCTCTCTCTCTCCGCGTGTATAATATATATATATATGCAAGTGATTTAGTTTGTGTTCGATATAATTTCTCATGTGCATATATTAAATGTTTTGCATTTTATTCCCTCCACCCGATTTCCAAACCCATTTGTATATAAAAAACAAATTGTATTAACTTTTATAGTTTTACTTCTTACGATTGGCATTACTCTTCCCCTTTTAAGAGGCCTATAGTTTTTTATTAACTATTCTTGCGTATTTTCAATAATTAAACAAGTCTATAGAGTTTAGAAAAATCACAAACATAATATTAGGCAGCCAAAAGGTAATGATAAAAAAAACAAGCTAATAATAAATTTATAATCAGGTGTTTGATTCTAAAATTGAGTTTGGAATTGTCATTTGAGTTTAATTCTACGAATTCCAGTTTCATAAACTGAATTCCAAAGTGAAGTAGCTAATTAAAAATCATATTTTTATGGAATTGATTACACAACAAATTCATACACACCCACATTGCACATAGGTTTTCAAACACACAGTTTAAAAAACACACGGTTTCACACACATACAGCACACAAAGTTTCTAACACACAGTTGCCCACACACATTGTACATAGAGTTTCACACATTGCACAGAGTGACAGATACAAGCGCAGAGCATACACACACACACAGAAACATTTCAGTGTTAAGCATACACATTGCACAGAATCTCACATAGTTTTGCACAGAGAACATATTTCACAAACACGCTCACAGGCACACACGAATTATTACACAAACACTATACACACTACAACCTATGTATCACAGATACTTCAAAAATAGCAGAAATGGAGTTTCAAATACGGACATGGCCCTGATGTGGCTCTGTACGTATCCGATACTCCAACTCCATATACGTTGACCAAATCAGCAATTTGACTTAAGGAATATGCTGGGGATACTTCAAGGATTCGTCGGGACCCATATTGTATTTTTTTTTAAAAGAAAACAGGGATTAGTTCGTATTGTGTATCCATATCCATGCAATACAGACTACAACCCACGAACATGACTACGAAATTCTAATAAAATTCCACAAAATTCTACAGTGAACCTAACAATTGAATAACATCACTGATCTTGAAATAATTGAATTGCGATTCTACATAATTACAATTTCAATTGAATTCCAATATTAGGCATCCAAACAAATCCAAATTCAATATTATCTAAGTTAAATATCTGTATAATAGAAGTACGGTTTTATAGATAGGAATTTTGGGATGCAGTGTAGGCAGATCTTAGCACTATTGTAATGGCAAAACAAAACAAGTCCAAGATCAATGCACCAAAACAGAAATTATGAATCTTTAAGTTCATCGCATTGCTAACTCAACAAAAAATAATATCTATTATGACCAAGTTCATAAGAATTTATTCTATAACCTACATGATTGTTGGCACTTTTATTATGCAGTATGTATCTTAACAGTGTTAATGCGATAAATCAACTTTCTTAGTCCAAAAGTTATATGTTCTTGTTGCAATTAGAAAGTCATATTATAAGTGACAATTTTGGAATTTGGTAGTTTCTTAATAAGTATTACATTGAATCTATACATGCCTTTGATTCAGAATTAAAGTAGATGCTTTGCAATATGAGTGTGATCATTGCTTTTATTATCACTGATATTATATTGATCTTATATATTTGTAGGTTTTGAGAATCCTTTAGATAATTATTATTGTTTAGTCTCTTGTGACTCAATATATATATATATGCTTGATTCGCAAAGCAGTGGTGGGATGATCTAGTGCTTCTGCAAAACGGCGCTGCAACGAAGTTATCACTTGAAGCGAAATATAATCTTCAGACTATATTTGAAGCCTACAGGCCCTGGTGGTACTCTTCTGTTTCTTGTATAGTCTAGGTAGAGTTTGGATGCTTGCTTCCCATTCCTATTTTCTGCATTAATAGCCACGGGAACCTACCACCATCTCCATTATTTTCGAACGGAAAATCATTACCGATGTTTATTGTGCTCCCTGTTCCGATATACTTGTGTGAGCATTATTCTTTAGAACTATTTCCTCATTGATTGACCGTAATAATGATGTTTTTATTGCAAAAAATTACAGCAAGGAAGAAATCATTGAACGGATATGGCTAGATGAATAGGATTATATGGATTTCTTTGTGGAGTACATTAGTATATTGTAGAAGCAACACCAAATCCAGAACTCCCTCTCCTTTGAGTGTGGCTGGAACAGGAGTTCGATTTCTTAATTTAAATATTCTCATACAAGTCGTTTGAATGATATTAGCAAATTTTTATTATCAATTTCAATTTCACACGATCATGGTTGTCAATAATACATCCATATATTAAAAATATGTAATGTACTATAATTAAAACTATTAACACCCTCACACATAATATGGGGTTGAAAACTAGTACTATCTATTACAATATACTAAAATGGAGGCTTACTCTCTCCAGAATGTGCCACGTGTCATGTTATTAGAGTGTTCTCATCTATTACAATATACTAAACTGGAGGACTTTACTGCCTCCAGAATGTGACACATGTCATGTTATTAGAGTGTTCTCATTAAACCTTAAGTCTCCTCTCTGATCTATATTCCCATTCTCACCGCGTGGCCCAATTCATCCTCTAATAGTAACTAAATAGACCCTCAACTATTCATCTTCTGTATCAATACTTAAGGATACCAAATATAAGTCACCTTCTCTGTATCTTTCTGTCCCCAGCCTCATCACGCATGATTGATCTATATATTTTTCTGTATGTTAAATTTTTTGGCTTGCTCCGTACTTGGCTAAGTTCTTCGGTGTAGGTATCCCCCTTTAAAGTTATCCATTCAGTAGGATTCTTTGCTCAATTCAATTTTATGCAGATTGTAGGTTTATTATTGGCAATCTTCTAACATCCCCCTTTAAAGTTATCCATTCAGTAGGATTCTTTGCTCAATTCAATTTTATGCAGATTGTAGATTTATTATTGGCAATCTTCTAACATCCTTCAACTTATTGAAAACTATTTTTGAAGATATAGTGGTGGTTGAGTACACCTGTATATGAGTTTAGAAACCAACTCCTGCACGCGCCATCATCAAACAGAGCCTCCTTTGGATCTGGAAAAAGGTAAGCTATCTTTGCTCTCTTTCTCTCAGTCATAACCCACCATTGCTTAAAAATCACGCTAGTTATCTACATTTTTGTGATGGTTGTGATTTTTTTTATACTTTTTCCCTCTTAAGTGAGTTGATTTGATTTAGTTGACTGATTTTTTTCTTCATTTTAGTTCGTTGAGGAATCCCTCAACACATTATCACTTACCAACTGCCAACATACGCTGTTCATCTCGTGTAAACTCCATCTTGGAGACAACTCTATGTATGTTCCTTTGATTTTGAGTTCTTACCATCATTTCAAGATTTTAGTGATTCTTTCTATTTAAATGGTAAAAATAACATATTTTATAGTTAGCACAACATTTGCATTGCAAAATAGATTCTAAAAACTTTGAGCCTTTCCTCATCTGCTATTATGATTTTTGAATTGATGTTTTTATTTGTTCACTATTTTGTAAGGGTCTTTCTCATTTGGTAAGTTGGAATGATTAAGAAGTGAAAAGGTGCATTTTTTTTTTTTTTTTTTTTTTTTTTGTGTGTGTGTGTGTGGGGGGGGGGGGGGGGGGGGGGGGGGGATTATGTGCCTATTTTTAAACATATGTGATTTTAATTTGTTAAGCACATTTCAGGGACTAGAACATGTAAAAGAACAGTTGGATTTGGAACTTTTTCATTATTTTGGTTGAATCCAAGTTTTGGTTCAGTTCCATAGAATTTGTAAATCGGTTCCAAGGGGTTTCATTGCGGATGCCAGTTAGCATTTGGCATTTCTAACCTCTCTTAAGTCAAAGGTTCTCACTTTCCAATTGTAATGGATTATGGAATTACCTTACTTCTCCTCTCACTCTCTCTTAAACTCACTCTCTCACACACAAAACCATAGACATTAATTTATTAACTGCATTCGTTGCAAAACCCTAAAAAAATACACCTCTCTCTCCGTTTTTGTCCTCCTCTAGTGCATCCAGCTCCGGGCACTTGTAGGATACCTGACCCGCCAAGAATTCTAACTAGTCAGTCTCGGATCCTGTTTCCATATCTTCTCTGAATTATCAGATGAAGAAGCCTGAATTTGTTGAATCGGAAGTATGTCGTTTAAATGGATGGAAATTGGATCGTCCGGATCGAAATCTAGCAGTTCACTCCAGTCAATTAAACGGACCCTTAATTTTGCACTTGAAAAAATTAAAACAATTAAAATCGAGTATATAATATTTTTGAGGAAATGTATTTTTCTAAGATTTATCTTGGCCAAAAGAAATTTCTATCACTCCACCTATGCTAGATATTTTTGTTTCCTAAAAGGGCCTCGGAACAGGTTGTTTGAGAGTTATATAGTTAATTAATTAGATGGACAAAAGTGTAAAAGTGATTAACCGCAAACGTGCGACATCGGCCAAATCAAATCAAATCAAATCCTCGAATAGAGTAGAGATAGAGACTAGAGTTGTATTGAAAGTGAAACACCTCAACTGAAACTTGATCCCCCAATCATGGAATAGATAACTTGATCCCCAAAATCAAATCATCCAATAGTAGAGTTTGAGTTGTATTCAAACTCAAACCCCTCAATCAACTGAAACCGGCTCATCTCTCTTCTATTTCTATTTATATATATGGAGTCTCCAAAGGTTTTGAAGCTCCGTCCCAGCATTTGAATAACATTGTAAGTTTGCTTTTTTATTTTATTTTATTTTACCCCCATTTAGATTGTTTAGGTTTTCATTCATTCATTTATTTTATTTAACTCAGATTTTCTATCATGATTGAGCCTCTCTTCTCTTCCTCTGGTAACGATATAAACCCTAGCCCTAGCTACTGCTCTAAATATTTAACTATATCATTGAGTCTTTGTTCTTTCTTTAATGGCTATGCGTGGTATGTGGGTGTTAAACACTTTTTTAATGGCTTTTGTTTAAACAACTTTCTTTGTTTATCAATCGGTGCCATCACTTCATTTTTGTTCTATGTTTTAACTACTATTCATTTGGTCCTTTGATTGTTCTGCCTTTTCTAATAAAAAATAAAGTATAGTTCTTAAAAATTTGCCTTTGCCTTTGATTGTTCTGCCTTTTCTATGTTTTAACTACTATCTTTGTTTTATCAATCGGTGTTAACTATGTTTTAACTACTGCCGTGCCGGCTTTCGTTTAGTGTTTTAGTCTAATTTTGGGGGCTTTGATTGTTCTTCCTTTTCTAATCGATATTGTTGTTTAAATTTTTGGCTCCCTTTGTTTGATTTGCAATATTAGGTTGACTATGAGCTCTATATGTGATTTTTAAGAACTATACTTCCAGTTTAGAATTTCATTTATGTTCCGAAAGTGAAATCACTGAACTTGAACCATCAATTAGTTAAGGTGTCTATTTTATTTATTTCAAAAGAGACGTATGCTTATAACCGGGAATATACAATCTTCATGATGTATACCATAAAAAATATTTCAATTGTCCTAAAGGCACACTTACCTTTTTCTGCTTACTTCCCATGTTGGCTTTGTTATATTTAAATGCAATTTTTAACCCATGTTATTGGTTTTATTATATTTAAATGGAATTTTCAAAATAGAGAGCAACTTTTAGCGGGAATAGCAGCTTTCTAATAAATAATGTTAGTATTCATTCGTAAATTTGATTGAATGTTATTTGTCTTTGAATTCCACGATTACATGAGAGGAGGTTTCAATTGTGGCTGTGTGTTTGGACATTTTCCTTGGTTAGAATGATACACCCGGTTTGTCAAAATACGTCTTTCTGCTCCTGATTATGGCGCGCTAGGGAAATGCGTGTTTTGATTGATCGCGTGCGTCTTTTTGAGTAGGGAAGGTGCTCAAATACACCGCTACAATTGAGATCTTTCTTCTGGTTATCGTGAAATGCAAAGCGAAATATATTATACAATCAAATCGACGAATGATAAAAAATATTTTTATAGGATGCTTATATTTTCGCTAATAGTTTTTTCTAAATAAATGAGCGAAAGTGTGAAATTGCCCGCGCACCTCGGGTTTTTCTGACTCCTCTTGGCTGTGTGCTCTAAATCAGCCATCTCTAAATCAGCCATCTGAATCTGTTGATTCAGTCGTGCAGCTCGCTATTCGTACATTCAGGCAAATATCTCTTGAAATTATTGTTTTAAATCACAGCTGCACCGTATCACGATTTGATCTTAGGGTCATGTCACATAAATAGGGTAAGTTGACTTTAATTTATGTGTCTAAAACCTTATAAACAGTCCTTAAAAAGAAGGTGGGAATAAATCAGAGCCTCTTTCTCAATCCCTCTTTGACACCTGTCTTTTTTCAGAACCCACCGGACCATCACCTTCTTCGAAAGCAATTTTTAAGAGACTACATGACATAAAATCAATTTCAGAAAACTCTCAAGCGTTACCTATTTTAAAAAGGCTTGGATACGTTCCGATACTTCAGGAATATGCCGGGGATACTTCAAGGATACAGCGGGAGCCATACTGTATTGTTTTAAAAAGAAAACGGGAGTTAGTTTGTAATTTTAATAAACTTAAAACCATTAAGCCATATAAATGTTAATGAGTTACTCTCATTTAATAATTTGTATCTATTGACCATCTGCTGTAATATTCTTGATTGCACAGGTTAATCTCGTTGTGAACAAATGTGTTTTCGCTAATGCTGAAATTGTGATATTTCGTAAAAGAATATGTACAAATATTTTATCAATATTATTTATTGTCATATCGGTGGGGTATCCGAACTCTATTTTTTCAGATTTGTCGTATTGCCTTATCCGAACATATACGAACTCGTATTGCATATCCGTATCCGTGCAACACAGACTACAACACACAAACATGACTTCAAAATTCAATAAAATTCCACAAATTCTACAGGGAACCTAACAATTGACTAACATCATTAATCTTGAAATAATTGAATTACGATTCTACATGATTACAAAGTCAATTGAATCCCAATATTAGGCATCCAAACATATCCAAAGTGAATATTATATTTGTTAAATGTTTGTATGATAGAACTAGGGTTTTATAGATAGAAATTTTGGGAACCAGTGTATGCAGATCTTAGCACTATTGTAATAGCAAAACAATAAAAGTCCAAGATCAATACACCAAAACAGAAATTATGAATCTTTAAGCCCATCCCATTGCTAACTCAACAAAAAATAATGTCTGCTATGACTAAGTTAATAAGAATTTATTCTATAACCTACGTGCACACAATTGTTGGCACTTTTATTCCTTTTTATTCTGCAGTATGTATCTTAACAATGTTAATACAATAAATCAACTTTCTTAGTCCAAAAGTTTTCTAGGTTATTATTGTAATTAGAAAGTAATATTATAAGTGACAATTTTAGTATTTACTTGTTTCGTAACAAGTATGACATTGAATCCATGCATGCCTTTGATTCAGAATGCAAGCAGATGCTGTGCCTGTGCAATATGAGTGAGCATTGCTTTTTATTATCACTGATATTATACTCAACTCAACTCAACAAAGCCTTTTCCCAATTATTTGGGGTCGGCTACATGAATCCTATTTTTCCATTCCATTCTGTCCAGTGCAATATCTTCGGTTAAACGACATGATATCATGTCCTTTTTTATAATATCCCGCCAAGTTAATTTAGGCCTACCTCTACCCCTTGGGTTACCATCAATACTAACTAAATCACTCTTCCTTACAGGAGCATCCATTGGTCTACGCTTGACGTGTCCAAACCATCTAAGTCGATTTTCTCTCAATTTATCTTCTATAGGAGCTACTTTTACCGTTTCACGAATTTGTTCATTTTTAATTTTATCCTTTCGAGTTTTACCACAAATCCATCTTAGCATTCGCATTTCCGCCACACTCATTTTCTGCACATTTTGTTTCTTGGTTGCCCAACACTCTGTCCCATATAACATGGCGGGTCTAATGACCGTCCTATAAAATTTTCCTTTTAACTTCAAAGGTATACGCCTATCACACAGAACGCCGGTCGCACTTCTCCACTTAACCCAGCCTGCTATAATCATATGCGTAACATCATCACTAATATCTCCATCTTTTTGTATAATCGATCCTAAATAACGAAAATGATCATTTCTAGGTATTTCTTGACCCTCCAATTTCACCACATCTCCATTTGTCCTCTTATTACTACTAAAATTACACTCCACATATTCTGTTTTAGTTCTGCTTATTTTAAATCCTCTTGTTTCTAAAGTTTCTCTCCACAATTCCAACCTAGCATTTATCCCCATCTTAGTCTCATCGACTAAAACAATATCATCTGAAAATAGCATACACCATGGCACCTCATCTTGTATTTGTCCAGTCAACTCATCCATAACAAGAGCAAAGAGATAAGGACTTAACGCTGAACCCTGGTGTAGCCCTACCGTTATTGAAAATTCACTACTTTCTCCAGCTGATGTTCTTACTGTAGTCATCGCACCATCATACATATCCTTGATCACATCAATATATCTGCGAGTCACTCATCTTTTATGTAGAACCCACCATATTATATCTCTGGGTATCCTATCATACGCCTTCCCCAAATCTATAAAAATCATATGAAGATCCTTCTTTTTCTCTCTATACCTCTCCATTAATCTCCTCAATAAATAGATTGCTTCCATTGTTGACCTCCCAGGCATAAACCCAAATTGATTCTCAGATACTGTTGTCTTCAATCTCAATCTATATTCAATCACTCTCTCCTAAAGTTTCATTGTATGACTCATTAACTTAATACCACGATAATTTGAACTTTGTATGTCCCCTTTATTTTTATAAATAGGTACTAAAATACTTTTTCTCCATTCATCGGGCATCCTATTAGTCATTAAAAATCTATTAAATAATTTTGTAAGCCATGATACTCCATCCTCCCCTAAGCACTTCCAAACCTCAATAGGGATACCATCTGGTCCTAAAGCCTTCCCTGTTTTCATCTTTTTTAGAGCAATCCTGACTTCTGTTGTCCTAATTCTACGAAAAAATATATCTTCTCTAGTCTCCCGAAGTTCCTCTATATCTAATCTACTCCCACAATCTCCATTTAATAACCTCTCAAAGTAGTTTTTCCATCTTTCCATAATTTCATCATCTTTGACTAGGACTCTCGAATCATCACTTTTGATGCACTTAACGTTATTAAAATCTTTTGTTTTCCTATCCCTAAGTTTAGCAAGCTTATAAATACTTTTTTCCCCTTCTTATGTTCCTAATTTTGTATAAAGATCATCATACGCTTTTAACTTAGCATCTCTTACCACTTTCTTAACTTCCTTTTTAGCCCATTTATATTTCTCAAAATTCTCTTCATTTCTATTTGTTTGCCATGTTTTAAAGCACTCCCTTTTAATTTTTACTATATTCTGTACTTCTTCATTCCACCACCAAGTTTCTTTTGACTGTGGCCCTTTGCCTTTTGATTCTCCAAGAATTTCTTTTGATATTCTCCTAATGCATGTGGCCATCTTATTCCACATTATGTTAGTTTCTTCTTCACTATTCCATGTTGCTTCATTTAATACTTTATCTTTAAATAGTTCTAATTTCTCTCCTTTTAAATTCCACCACCTAGTTCGTGGGTTAATCTTCACTTTTCGCACTCGGGATTGATTTTTAATATTTATATCCAATACCATTATCCTATGTTGTGAGGTTAAGCTCTCTCCCGGGATAACCTTACAATCTTTACACGTTAATCGGTCTCCTTTCCTAGTAATGAAAAAATCTATTTGCCTCTTATGTGTTCCACTTTTATAAGTTATTAAGTGTTCAAGCCTCTTTTTAAAACATGTATTTACTAGTACAAAATCATAAGCCATCGCAAAATCTAAGATAGACTCTCCCCCGTCGTTCCTATCTCCAAAACCATGGCCTCCATGCACTATCTCATATCCTACACGATCTTCTCCTACATGGCCATTAAAATCTCCACCTATATAGATTTTTATCACCTAGGGGTATTTCTTGAATTAGTTCATCCATTTGTTCCCCAAATTGTACTTTAGTGTGCTCATCTAATCCTACTTGAGGTGCATAAGCACTAACAATATTAATTATGTTTTCACCTAATACCAATTTTACAAGTATAAGTCTATCACCTTTCCTAATAACGGTTACGATATCGTCCTTAAAGTTTTATCTACTATTATTCCAACTCCGTTCTTATTTCTATGTTTTCCTGTATAATATAATTTAAATCCTGTATTTTCTATTTCTCTAGCTTTCTCACCGACCCATTTAGTTTCTTGTAAACAAGCTATGTTAACTTTTCTTCTTATCATGGTATCTACTAACTCCATCCCTTTTCCTGTCATAGTCCCTATGTTCCAAGTCGCTAACCTAAGTCTAGTATCCTGGACTAACTTCTTTACCCGCACACGTACAGCTTGTTGCAGGAACCCTTGTGTATTTATCGTCGCATCCGGGCGCCGATGCGACGCCCCTTGCCTATTTTTCGAGACACCCGGTGGCAGGCGCAACGCCCCTTGCCTATTTTTCGAGACACCCTGTGACAGGCGCAACGCATTGCTTAAGGGGAATGCCCTAGCATTAGCACGTATATTCATAGGATTCATGTTCATAAGGATCTGACAAAGTTTTACGCTGGCTGTCAGCTACCTAATGCAACCCTCCTCCTTTTTCCGGGCTTGGGACCGGCAGTGTAAAAAAAATAAGAAGTTAAGCACGACACAGGCTGATATTATATTGATCTTATATATTTGTGCGTTTAGGGAACCCTTTAGATTATTATTAGTGTTTAGTCTCTGGTGACTCAATCATTGTTTACACGAGTGTTATAACACTGGCTTCAAGAAGATGACCGTGGCTATAAGTTACACAAAGTACAATTTCTTGATAAAAAAAATGTAGCTGAATTATCTCTGCTGACGTGGTTTAAAGTATGGGAACGGAGTGCAAGCTTTGTAAACCTACAAAAGATGGAACTTTTCAAAAGTACACATATCAATAGAGGTGGTCCAAGTTAATACAAGGAAGAAGAATTTCAAATCTCCAAGTGTTCAAAAATAATGAACTTTTTGCGTCAGGAATATGCTACTTCAAGTTAATTTGCATCCCCTCATTCGGGTTTTTGTGTAGCCAAGTTTTATAATATTTTTGGACTTATTATATGTTGTTTTGGGAAAAGAAATCTACCTTGATTTTCCCTTCGTTTGCTTAAATATAATGCCAATTATATATCAATGTGTTATTAAGACTTCTGCACCACTCACTTTCTCAGTTGAATGTCGATATCTTTATCTAGAGTAATGGCCAATCAAAAATTTGAGACTTCTTGACAAATTATTTGTATTGTTGTAGGTCATGATATGTTTGAGATTTGGGTTAAATGAAAAATAATATGTATACTTCACCGAATCCATTGTTAGATTTATTAGATGATCAAACCATCGTAATAAGAGAAGGTGAAGAGAGGAGGAAAAAGGGAGAAGAGAGAGAAAGAGAAAGAAGAAAAGGGGATTAATGAATGTATAGTCTTCATTATCCCATCTCATTCTATTTATGTTGAGAATTTTCATAAATTATATAGATACCCTACACAATAATTATAACATAACTATTACAAAATTTTAGCTCACTATTCTTTGAACTTAGGATCGTTATTGGCTGGGCATGTGACAATTCCATCAATATGGCCGATCATTCTTAGGTATGTGATATGCATACGCGCTAATTGAGCCCACTTCATATAATTTGTCTCATCCAGCCTGGCACTGGTGATATACAGGCTGGATGATGATCGTTGTTACATCACATTGTTGGAGTGAGGCTCGATGAAGACCCAGCTCTCCTCCAGAGCTCACCTCTGAACCAAACATGTTCTTAAAACTATTTTGCGTATACACTCCTAAAAAACTGAACAACAAATGTGTTGAGAACCACTGTGGATGTGAATCGCAAAAAAGAAATCAAACAGATCGCAAAAAAACGGGTAGAACAAATTTGCGAAAGCTGTGGATGTGATTAACCTTACATCCTTGCAAACAAATCCCATTTTGTAATCTCATCAAACCCTTCACAAACTATGGTTTATGCTTGCCCTAAGGATTTAGCTACATATCTTAGAGCTTTACAAACCACGCTCTGATACCTTGTTAGATTTATAAGAGAGTGAGAGAGAGAAAGAGAGAGACAGAGAGATGATTAATGAATGGATACTCTTCATTTTCCCATCTCATCATGGTTCAAAGTCAAGGCCGATACCGCGACGATACGGCCGAGTTGACTAGGTATCGGTGCCCACCGATCCGATTCCGAGTTACGAGTTGAGTTTTCAATTATTGATGTGAATCGAAATTTCTTGGTAGTATCGGTGATATAGCGGTATAATCGGCCCATATCGGTGATATCGCAGTAGAATCGGACCATATCGATGATATCACGATGGAATCGGCCCATATCGGCGATATCGCGATCGAATCGACCCATATCGGCGATATCACAATAGTACGACCCATATAGGTGATATATCGGCCGAGATGGTACAAGTTACTAAGAATCTGTGTGTGTGGGTTATTTGATCATCGTGTGGGTTTAGTTTAGTGCGTTGTATATGTGCCAATTTTTTTTTTAAAAGAATGCAGGTGATCCAAATGTTATTTGTTATTATTTTTTATAATAATGTTCCCAATGTTATATTTTAATATGTTATTATTTATAAAAAAACGTAAATGTTATTCTTTTTCAAACAAATATACAATTGCAATTATTGTAAAAATAATATTTGTATCCTCTAAACATTTGTAAAAATAATATTTGCATCCTTTATGTAAAAATAACATTTGCAACACAAGTAAAAAAAAATATTTGCATCCTCTTTGTAAAAAAATAACATTTCCATCAATTTAAAAAAAACATTTGCAACCCAACAACACAAAAAAAAATAACATTTACATTCCTTTTATAAAAAAATAACATTTGCATCATTTTTTGTAAGAAAATAATATTTGCATCCTTTTTGTAAAAAACGATTGTAAAAAAAACGTAATGTTTTGTCAAAATCACTATTTGTATCATCTTTGTGAAAAAATAACAATACGAAAAAAGAAACATTTCTATCCTTTTTAGGAAAATATAACATACTTAAAAAACACATTTGTATCCTCTTACTAAAAATAATAGTAAGAATATAATAGTTGTATCCTCTTTGTAAAAAAAAAATATCCTCTTACTAAAAAAGTAACCTTTGTTTTTCTTTGTAAAAGCATAATATTTGTACCCTCCGTGAAAAAAAACATTGATTTATTATGGAACATTGAATCCGGCAAGTTCGCAGCACGTCAATATAATCAATTGTACAATGTTATGCATATTAAAGGATAGTTTTAAACTTATCTGATTGGTCCACATTATTAATCGTATTTTTTTAAAATTTTCTAGATTTTTTTCGGAATTATTTGTGCTCTCTAAATAGTGTATCTTTGCGTATCACCCGATACCGTGACCGATACCGCGATCGAGTTGAAAATCGAGTGGCCGATACCGGGACCGATACCGAGACTTTGAACCATGCATCACTATTTGTATTTATTAAGAAGTTTCAGAAATTATATAAATAACCTTCACAACATAACACAACTATTACAAACAAGTCACTGACAACATCAATGCTGTAATTGCTTGATATATGTTTTAGTGTTTGTGCTTATTGTATATATCATGTGTCCAGGGAACCTATAAGACAATTAACTGAATATGTCGTAGATAACATTTCATGTTTCTCTTTTAAGTTTGGTTTATTTTGCTAATTGTACATTTATAAATCAAAAAAGTGTATACACTATATGTTTGAAAGTTTTATTTATAAGATCGAAATGCAAGCTTTTTGCCATTTTCTTCCATGTGTACCACATTTACTTGTAATGAAATAGGTTTTTAAATTATTTTCATATAATAAGACATTCATTATAAATTATCCCAACAGTGCCTTACAAAGAAGAGAGGCCTATGTTCTGCTCAAACTCAGAAGACATCTTCATTTTCAAAGAGATGTTTATCTTAATAGGTACGTAAACAATCATATTTTTGTTGTTTCAAGCCTATGTGAATTGACTATTATACTTGTGTCACCATTTTCACGCCCCAAAAGGCTATTTTATTGTATTCTCCATTGCATATAAAACATAAATGGCTTTTGCATACATATTTTGGCCATACATGTATATGCCTTTGGTTTCGTGTTTGTTTACGATGGGATTACTTATTCTTCTTTTTATTATTTGATACGTTTGTTTATGATAATATGAATTTATTAAAGTAAAATGTGATAATTTCCATCTGGATGGGGAAGTGAACTGCTACTCTTAATAATATTCTTTTTCTTCCCACAACTGAGTTTCGTTAGCAACTTGATTTGTATGTTGGGACATTTTTGTCTCTTTCTATATTTACATGTATATATAACATGTGTAAATATATCATAGTTGAAATATCATCATGCAATCTCGATTTTAATCGGTTGAATGTTAGGATATGTTGTTCAGTCAGAATTAGTTGACTATATAACCTGTTGTTTCCATAATAAATATATATATTTTTTTGTAGTATGTTTGGATAATATTGTTGATTTATGCGCTCATATATATATATATATACATACTTGATTCGCAAAGCAGAGGTGGAATGATCTAGTGTTTCTGCAAAACAGCTCTGCAACGAAGTTATCACTTAAAGCGAAACATAATCTTCGGACTATATTCGAAGCAGACAGGCCCTGATGGTACTCTTCTGTTTCTTGTATAGTCTAGGTAGTGTTTGGTTTCCTTTCCTTTACTGTTTTCTGCATTAATAGCCACGGGAACCTACCATCATCTCCCTTACTTTTCGAATGGAACATCATGACAGATGGTTGTTGTGATCCGTGTTCCGGTATACTTATGTGAGCATTATTCTTTAAAACTATTTCCTCATTGATTGACCCTCATAATGATGTTTTTATCGCAAAAATTACACCAAGGAAGAAATCATTGAACGGATGAGGCTAGATGAAGAGGATCACATGGATTTCTTTGTGGAGTACGTTAGTGTATTGTAGAAGTAGCACCAAATTCAGAACTCCCTCTCCTTTGAGTGTGGGTGGAACAAAAGTTCGATTTCTTAATTTAAATATTCTCATACAAGTCCTTTAAATGATATTAGCAAATTTTCAATTATCAGTTTCAATTTCACACTATCATGATTGCCCTCCATATATTTAAAGATATATAATGTACAATTAAAACTAAAACACCCTCGAACATCATGCGTGGTCGAAAACTAGTCAAATATATTTGGAAAAATGGAGGCTTTTAACTTGGCTTCACCACGTGTCAGCAATTATTTCATTACTTATGAATTGGAACCACTCCACTCCCTTGTCAAAAGCAGGTAAGACTCGTCGCTCTCTCATTTACTCTCCATATATTCTCCATAATTTCTTTTAGGATTAGATTCTTCTCGATGCATATATGTGCGTCACATAATTTAATTATTTTTTTAATTTCTTTTAGGGATATTATGATCCAATTATGTATTTTTCATGTGCCAACGCATACAAACACACCCATATGTATGAAAATGCAACTAAATAATAAAAACTAGTAACTAAACAATGAAAAACGGAGTCTAATGACTGACAATTAAAACCACACTTCGTTGCCAATCGGAGAAGGTGGGGGTCACTCGGCTCTATCGAGGCAAAAAAAATCAAAGTGGTTCAGAACGGCGGGTGTTCTAAGAAGGTTATAATTTTCTGATGTGGAGGCCTTTTCAGATGTTGGGTATTTTTTGAAGAATACATTATCGCTGTTAAAATCAATTTAGTAGAGCAAATTAATGTATTAAAATCAAGTTGAAGAATATATCAAAATATGGGTCGCAATTTCCTCCATTTTTATTTCGTTTTGTAATTATTTCCTAGGAAAACTGACGTAAACCACCCGCCAAAAGGCTCCAATAAAAATTATCCAAACACCACTTTAGAGAGAGAAACACTCTTTTCTAATTTAAAATTTAAGTCTACCTTAAATGAGGCTTACAAGTGGGTATTTAAAGGGGAGGAGTAGCTTAGGCTCCAAGCTAAGACCCTAATTACAAAAATGCCATTACTACTCCTTACCTCTAAATAATAAAGCAAAAGAAAGAGAAATACAATAACTCAAAAAAATAAAAGAAAATACAAGAGAAAATAAAAATGACAAATAATCCTTAAAAATGGTCAATTTTCATCACACTCCCCTGCTTCGAAAAGCTTGTCCTCGAGTGTAGGAGATGGACGGTAAGAAAGCTAGGCACCCATCAAAGAGCTCCTCAAATGGAAGAAGATCCGTCCTCGGAAACGCCCCTTGTACCAGCTTGCAAGAAGTCCATGGAGGATAGGAACACAACCCAAACATGGCCGACCAACAAAATCGCGACTCGAGATTCCCGTGATGAGCCCCCTCAATGCTACGCCGCGGAAAATTTTCTCCGAGCGCATATCAAATGTCACCAAAAATGGATCCACAAACTCACCACCAAACCCATCACCCCCAATCACGACTTCAGCCCCATTCCCAAAGATTGGGAAGAAATTTTCCAAATCAAATGTATCCGGCTCACGAAAATGCGTGCGAGTCACCCAAACATTCTCGACAAAAATATCAAAAAAATCCCCAATACACAATCCGATTTCGTCGTTTCTATCTATATTGCCATCAACCGGCTTGGGAGAGGAGTTTTTATCGTTGATTTGATCTGCTTGGGTGAGTGAGGGAGGAAGAATGATTGAGTGGAGCAACCAATCCTGGACTAGCCGCCTGCAATCTTGAATTGAGCCGGGAGTTAATCGGGGTGGAAACGTCATTTTTTTTATGCTTGGGGTTAGGGTTTTGGAAATGGGTATAGATTTGTTATTGTGATTGTACCCAATCTCTCGTTCGTCTTTGAATCTCCTCGATTAGTTGTTTGGATTTATTGGGAGCCATTGAACAGTAGTGTACGATTTGATAAAAATAAACATCGATACACCAAACATCAATGTGGAGCGACACCCGCTCTGATACCAATTTGACGTAAATCACCGGTCAAAAGGCTCCTAAAAATTATTTAAGCACCAGAGAAACACTCTTTTCTAATTCAAAATTCAAGTCTACCTCAAATGAGGCCTATAAGTGGGTATTTAAAGGGGAGTAGTAGCTTAGGCTCCAAGTTAAGACCCTAATTACGAAAATGTCATTACTACTCCTTACCTCTAAATAATAAAGCAAAAGAAAGAAAAATACAATAACTAAAAATAAAAGAAAATACCAAAAATAAAATAAAAATGACAAATAATCCCTAAAAATGGCCTATTTCCTTAAAAAATGCTAACTATAATTTTTTGCATAGCAACTTAGTTTATTAAACTTTTCCTTTTATTGCTTTACAATAGTAGAAAGGATGTTATAGATCTAGTTATATCAATTTTTTTGTAAAATAAAAAAAAGTATTTAACTTCTAAGTTTACTGTTATTTTCTTTGTCAAACCATATGTTTGTACTTTTTTCAATGGCTTGTAACGAAAGATAGTTTGTAACTTCCTCAACTGTTTGCAGAGAATATAGAAATGATACCAAGAGGGAAGGAAGGTCAAGTGACGATAAAATTTTCCCTGTTATGATTTCTTTCCCTCGTTTTTTCTATTGTTTTAATTTTGGTATAACTATTTTCGGTTATGCCTCAATTTTTATTTATAAATAATATACTCCATTTGTTCCAAATTAAGAGCCTTATTTTACTTTTAGGGACATCCCAATTAAATTTCATTTTTTTGGACATGATCCAATGAACCAAATTTCACAGTGGTGAATAATTTTTGATCTTGGCTACTGATAAAGTGGGTCCTTAATATTTACCAAAAACAAGTAAAATAAAGATGGGGAATGTTATTTGGATGGAGGGAGTAGTCAACCCCAAGCTCTCCTCCCTTATTCCAGGCTGTGCCTCCATGAGTTCGTGATGGAGGTGCTCATCTTTTGGGGAAGGGAATCCTTTCAACCCAATAAGTCTTGTAAATCCGCCTGCCATACGGAGATCCCCTCCTCCCTTCATGTCCTCTATTCCCTCGTTGAGGTATGTTTTGTATTTGTTGTCCAACTATACAAATGTTGTAGACACTGATAATAGTTCCTTTTTAAGATAGGCTATCCAAATGATGTTGACAATAATATCATGTTTTTTAATTGATTAGAAAAACCATATGTTGTTTAATAGATGTATTATGAAAGTCTGATATTCTAAATAGTTTGGATCATCAGTCAATGTAAAAAAAATAAAAAAGGGTCGTACCCAATGCACAAAACTCCCCCTTAGCTGCAGGGTCTGGGAGAAGCGAATGTGGGTTGGCCTTACCCCCATATATGTAGAGGCTGCTCCCATGTCTCGAACCAGAGACCAACCGTAGCTTTGGTTAGGGCACTTGCCATCGCACCAAAGTACTATCTCTGGGTTAGTATGTTTAACATAATTAATCAAACACCCCATAACCACAAGGTCCATAACTTAGCGACTCTACCCTCGAGTCGCTTCATCTCACTGTCTCAATCATTGCATACTTGACATTATTATCCAAATTTGGTTATTAGCGTTAAAGATTTAGGTAGTCTGACATATGATCATTTTGAAGCTTTTATGATCCGAGAGAGTCAAACTTATTTCACCATTATGTTTTGTTATGTAGTTTTTCTGGTACAACAAGTCAATAATGGGATAGAAGTGAATGGAAAAGATAATATGCAATCTGGGAGCTTTGTAGGTAATCAGTTAGAGATATTTGAAAAAAAAGTAGCTTAGGAAAGTTTAAGAACAATTTTGAGGTCCTTGAAAGTCCTTCTCATATACCTCATCTCTTTGTAAATTTTAAAGTCCTACATTTTGCAATTCTTTGGTGTTGTGGTGTAACTATGTTATGGGCTCGTGCACGGGGTGTAGATTTTGGTTTGCTGAGAAATTGAGTAGAAAATACATTTCTGAGTTTAGCATTAAAGATTGAAGCAACACAAGTGGAGTAAATATAAGATATCATTATTTTGCCACTACTTTACTGTTGTATTATCTGTTTTATTTGCATATGATATATTTGTGTTGGGGTATAAATAAACTATTGGTTGAAGATTATACATAACATACCCTGTTTTGACTTCATCATATTATGTATGTTTTTAAAGTGTTTGATCAATTATATTTCTGTATTCAATTTTACAAGTGCAGTTTAGTTTTGCTATTTGGTATTTACACTGGATTCAAACTATGTTGGTCTCTGTATACTTTGTTAATACAATAATGACATGGTACCCCAAACATATCTTCCAAAGTACATTAAGTGATTGTACCTTGTGTAGGTCCCACCCCAATATACAAGCACTTAATGCAGCACTTTGGGGGATGTTTGGGGAATATAGCATACCCTCTTTAATAATGTTAGCGAGTAGTGCAGCATCTTTTATGACATAAATTTTTGTTTTTATAGACCCCGGCGCATATGCATATATATGTGTGTGCATATATATATATATACATACAGTGTTCATAGTAGCGATGTTTTTGTGGAATTCAAAAATTAAATTTTGTAAGTTGACGTTGTTGCGGGATAACATGCAGTACTCTACTAGCTACATGTTAATAATGATTCCATTATTATAGAAAATAAATATGTTATATGTCATTTTATGCAACTTGCCTCTGCATCGCACGGGCTTATAAACAGTGTAGATGAAAATGTAGGTACTCCTTCTTTCTCAAATTAATAGTTGTCATTTGGAAGTCAAACATTTTAAAGAAGGTTTTAACTTTCCAAATTTTTCCTCCTAAAAATGATAAATACCTTTAAATGCAAAATATGAACTTGAATCATTATTCATTATTCTCTTGTGCGTAATGTTTGGATGTGTATTTTTGTAATATCACCCAGTTTCATATGCTTAGAAACACAGCTAGCGATGATACCAAGTATCATTTTCGACCTCAAGTCTATAGAAAAGGTCTTAGGTCCTCGGTCAAGGTTGAGAGATAGACGGGCTTCAACATTAAGTCATACCAAATAGTTACTCTAAGATTGTATCAAACCCGCAACATCTCCTGTTCAACTCCTATCCAGCAGAATTTGCACCGCCAATAATGGACCTCAGTTGCCCTTCACACTGCATCCTCAAGTATTAAAAGGACGTCAAGGGGATGACATACACCAACTCAACATCTAAGGAAAGTGGCAAGCAAGCCTAGAGAAGCCTCATTATAAGCAGAGTCCACCTCAGTCGTATTCTCCAGACCACAAAAGAGTCAAAGCCTTTTTACTTAACAGTCGAAACATCCTCAGTACCTCATACCAACATCAACACGATCAAGGTTGCCAGACCAATCTAGCAGGCTGGTAGAAATTACACAAGCTGCTCTACCCCCTTCCCCACTCAGCCTTTGCAGTTTGTAGTGGTGCATTAATGCTGTCAATAACCATCGCCACAAACCTGCAACTTTGTTCACCAAAATTCAACCCTTCTGCTGTAGTGGTAGAAGTCAGCCATGGCAGCCCATGCCTTTTACATTACTTCCCTGCAATTCCCAACAACTGGCTATATATAAGGAGTTCTTGGGGAAAGCTACGAGGATCTGAATTCAAGCAATTGTTCATGATATCAAGTGTTAACGATTAATATTTAGCTTTTGCTGAATAGTTAGAACCACTTCTTGCTCATACTTTGTATTTTTAGCACCATATTTTGATGACTTCTTGCGAGTCCTAAGTGATCAAGACATACTTAGAGGAGTCTTTCAGTTACTTCCTAAGTTACTTCCTAAGATTACTCTGCTCATTTAAAGACCTTCGAAACTTCTTCCCAACCTTAGCCAAGGCCTAAGGATGTGCCTATTTGTATTATTCGCAACTACACTAAAAATACTAAAGTGAAACACATTAATAGTGAATGTAGGTACCTTATCAGAGGTATTGAACCACTATTTATTTTATTATTTTTCTCATTTAAGAACTACTCCTCATCCTCCTCTTCTTCCTCCTCCAAGGAGGTATATTTGGTGAGGATAGCACCATCAGATATTAATTTGGAACGGAGAGAGTATGATTCACGCGTATGATTGGAAACACTAGAATTATATAGCCCTCCTTAATTCATACATGTGCAACATTTTAACATCGTCACTCTTTACATTGACGATTTATATTTCTTAATTATACTTCAACCCTTAATAATCATTCTGACCTAAATACCCTTACATTTAACTAATTTCGACAGTGAAACAGAGTTTTTGAAACACCCAATGGGACTAAATGTCACTATAGTGAATAGAAATTTGAGATGCAAATGAGGGGGACAAAGAAGGCAAAATGAAAACACCTAAATAAATGAGGTTGTGGGATAAATTCGTGTAGCACGAGTTGAAAAAGATTTGTCCTATGCAATTTATGTGGTTACTCCAAATTTTAATTTTACTCGAAAAAATTATTTTGGTTCAATTATACAAACCAATTATAGGCACACCTAGTCTATGGATATTCCTAAACTACTCACCCATGGGGAGAAAACTCTCAACCTACTAAAGGTTTGGAACTATGAGTCTCTAAGGGAAGAAGGTGAGGAACATCACTCCTAGCAACCTATTGAGCAACAAATCGTATTTCCTAACCCAAATAGATCCCATAGTAGGACCATGGGGTTTGACAATCGGTTTGGTTCTAGTCTAGAAGGTACCTTAGCCTTAGGACTTGAACTGAGAAATTTCATAGCTTTAGTCACATCATTGAGTTCTCTAATCACGTTCTTAATCCTTTAAGCTCTATGATTCGACTTAAACTTCGGCCACTGAAACGGTTAGCTGTAGGCATCTTAGGAACTCTCCTAAGATCAAAACAAAAATCTCTAAAGTGAAAACATACGGTTTTGGGGTGTTCATCTTCTTTGGTTTAGGAGTGATCTTAGGTGGGGTATGCGTAGGAGTCTTGTTTATCCTTTTACCACATTCTCGACTTTGGAAAAAATCTCCTCATGCTTTTTAAGCTTAGTGACAAGCCTATGACTCACCTTGTCCATCCTGAAGGACATATAAAGAATCTCGGATAAAGCCTTTTCAATGTCAACCTCCCTCACTCCATCTTCATCATAGTAGCTATCAAATCGGACTCTACGCCATCATCCTCAACCTAGTCTTCAACAAGGGAAGACTTGGGACTAAACACATCCTTGATGGCGGTGAATGCGGTAATGTTGCATTCAACGAAATACTCACTCGTGGAGACCGATTCACTATCACTAAAAGTTGTATTAAATTTCTCCATGCCCTTATTCTGTAGTTTAGTGTGGGACACTTGAATGACTTGTCAAAACACTAATCCACATATGCCCATCTAATGACATTAAATGTGCAATCATATGAACTTTCAAATAGGAATAATTGCTACCATATGTGGAGGTCGAAGACACGAAGTACCGTACATTTCACAAAAAGGATCTATTTTAGGGATTAAACCCAAGAAACAATGAAACTTGTTTAATACTAGCTGAGAGAGAGAGTTATTGATCGTAGCTACCCAAATAAAAATTAACTACCAATTAAAAAATGATTTTCTTCTTTTTTCAATAAAGAGTAAATATAATCCTAAAAGTCTATGTGACAAAATGTTTTATCAAGACTATCATCGAACCAAATTTTATATTCTTATAATACAAGTGGTTTCTAACAGTGAGGAAAGATAAAACAATTCATACGACACTAGTTATACGAGGAAAACCCACTAACGGGAAAATCCTTGGGCACAAATTATCGTGGTAAAGATTTATACAATAGGAAAATATGACGTACAATCACATAATGCGCTAACTTCACTACCCACTTGTTCTCATTGTCTTCTCTAGAGAGAGATCGCCAATGGATGGAGTACGCTACACATTACACCAAAAATGCCAATCTGACATGCTTACACACGGAGAATCTGGCACGGTTTTAAACCGTGCCAAAATTCGGAACTTTTTTTAAAGTTCTGGAACAGTTTAAAGCAATGTCATTTTTTTTTTTTTTATTTCTTTTCATGTTGACCATATTTGGCTCCCACTTCTTTTTTTTGCCAGAACATTTTTCGCTCCTCTCCCGCCCAGATCTCCATTGCGTACCCTCTTAGATGTTCATCTATTACCTCTCTCTACTTTTCCTAAAACTCCCACTCAGCCATTGAAAGTTAGTCGACACTGGCGAGGAGACGAGTCACGGTGGGGGTGGTAACGTTGGAGAAGAGACCAACATACGTTGATAGAGCGCCGTCGGGTGGGGGTTTGACTTCTTTCAGATAACCCTATGGGTGTAGTATTCGTATATGAGTTTATGGATTTCATGTATGGGGTTAGGGTTTATGTATCTGGGGTTTCTATTATGTGTTGGGGTTTTCATCTATGGGGTTAATGGGTTAGATTTGGGACAAACATATACAAATTAAGGGATTTTATAGGGTCAAAAACTTATCCATACTTTACTTCCATAGTGGTTATAATATGTCTTTGATTTGGTAGTAGACAACATGATTCTTGCAATTTGATTATTATAACTTCTTGTGGCTTTTTTGTTTTCTTATGATTTATTCATCAATTTCATTCTAATTGTATAAACTATTGTACTTGTATACTTTCATATGTTGTTTCACTCTGAGAGATGAAGTGAATTTTATTTTTCTATTTACCAAAAAAGGTACAAAATGTTAAATGATTATTTGGGATTTCCGATCTGACCATGAAAGAGGGAGTTTACTTAGTTTATTGGTTTGAAATAGAGTATTTTTATCTAATTACTTTGTTCCATTCAAAGCTTTAGTTTTGGGTTTCAAATTAGGGTAATGGGATTATTCTATTGGCTGAAAACAGGGAGATTCTAATTCTATTTGTTTGAAATAGAGTATCTAATTACCTTGTTCCCTTCAATGCTTTACTGAGTTTTTAGCATTAAAATTAATTGCTGCAAATATTTTATTTTAATTTGCTTTAATAAGTTATTTTTTGTTTCATTATGCAGGTATAATCATTGTTTTCTCTTGTTTCTACAGGTTTACTTGGATATAAAATGGTGGTATTTTGTTTCATCATGCAGGTATAACAGTACATTATTTTAATTTGGAGACTTTTTGGTGCTAAATGTTAGCTTGGATATAGAATAAAAAATGATGCTTACTTATGATGTTACACTCTGTACTGTTGATGAAATTAGTCCTTAATTGAATCCTTAATTGAATGTGTCTTATTTAAAAAAAAAAATCAATCCTTAATTGAATTGCATTAGCTGTACACCATTAGTAATTTAGTAGGTATAAAACCTATTTCTTTTACTGGAGTCATTGTCTGACAGTGTCTTAATTACATGGAGACACAAGTAGCGCTGAAGGGACATAGTACCATTTTACTTTCTATGTATATGGTATGAAATGAGAATCTATTGAGATTCAAGAAACTTAAATCATGTTACTTTATGTATTTCATAAGAAAGTGGACTTTATTTTGGTTTTAAAACTACCCCGAGTAGTAGGGAAGTATCATGAATTAGGTAGTTGTTTATTTTAAGTTGCCAAATTTATGTACTATTTGTTATGATAAATATTGAGTTAGTTATTTCTTATTTAATCCCATTGGTTAGTTTCTTCTTTACATGTTTAGTTCTTTGCTAGTTTCTTCTTTAGTGATGGGAATCAGAAGTTTTTAGCCCCTTTTTCAGTAGTTTTAGGATTCCTTAGTGTTTTTGTTATTTTTTAAGTTTCTTTATTTGGTTGTATTTTCTTTTAGTAATTGTTTGCTTGGTATTTAAGCAAGTAAAATTTGGCTATTAAGGACATATTTGTAATTAGAGTCATTGCTTGGAGCTTAAGCTACTTCCCCCTCTAAATACCCATGTAGTCTTCATTTGAAGATGGCTTCAATTCTTGAAATATAAGAAATTCTTTGTTTCTCTCTCTAGAGATCATTTTGTTTTGATTTTTAGGTCATTGACATGTAGTTCACGTCAAATTGGTATCAGAGCGAGATGTCGTTCCCCAATTGGTGTATTGGTGTGTTGGTAATCAAAATCGTGCACTATATTCTCAATGGCCCCGAAGGAGGCGACTCGAATTCAAGATGAGGTTAACCAAGAATTACGAGAAAGTAACTAAGAATTGAAATAAAAATTGAATAGAGTGGAAGAGCAAATGGAAACCTTAGTTCAACTTTTTTCCAAATTTCAAAACCCTTGCCCTAGCCTTTCCATCACCACCGCTGCCCCAAAACCCTTCCCCACACCCCGCTGGCCTCTATCTCTCTGCCCTAACCACCTCCCAACCCCAACCATCCTTACCCATCCAGTCCCCATGGCTTCCCCACCCTCGAAATTCGCTTCCCCTGCTGCCGACCTATCCGCCCAAAGCAGCCGCCCTCCAAATCACTTCTCCGGCCAAATTCTGGTACTGAGTAATTCCGGTGTGCCCTCCCCCGCTCCTGGCAGTCATGTTGGCACCCTAAAACCCCAATCCCCTGCTGTCCGAACAGGAACTGTTGTCCAAGAACATCAGCGGGGTAATTCCGACCCCGAAAAGCCTCGCAAAACCTCCGATCATCCTACCGAACAGCTGCCCTATTTTTTCAGCCTCAAGAAAACACTCCAACAAATTCAAGAACTAGGGTTTGACATCCTAAATTTGGCTTTTGACCCGGGTGGACGCTATTTTTGTTGGTTGACATGAGAGGCAAGAGGAAGATGATGAATCTTGAAGCAAGAATTGAAGGATGACCTCTTCCTCAAATTTTCAGAAAATATTTTTGGCCTCACAAGTCTTTGCGTCTCTTTTCAAGTACATTTTGGAACTTCTCACGTAATTCTTCAATTTTTGAAGCTCGAGGACGAGCTTTTTCAAAACTGGGGAGAATGATGGGAATTAGAAGTTTTTGGGCCATTTTTAGTATTGTTAGGATTCTATAGTATTTTTGTTATTTTTTTAGTTTCTTTATTTGGTTGTATTTTCTTTTAGTAATTGCTTGCTTGGTATTTAGGGAAGGAAGTAATAATGGCTATTAAGGACATATTTGTAATTAGAGTCATTGCTTGGAGCCTAAGCTACTTCCCCCTTTAAATACCTATGTAGTCTTCATTTGAAGATGGCTTCAATTCTTGAAATATAAGAAATTCTTTGTTTCTCTCTCTAGAAATCATATTGTCTTGATTTTTAGGTCATTGACGTATAGTTCACGTCATTTACATGTTTAGTTATTTTCTATATGGTGACGAATCCTCAGTTATCAGTTTAAATTTTCAAATCCAGTAGTTATTTGATTTATCTAATCTATTATTATCATATTAAACAACCTATTTGGTGGCTTAGAATATTAAATATTTACTCTTATTTAATTTTCCTTACTCACTGTAAATGATAGCCAACTGTGTGTTATGCTCAGGTCCAAGAATAAAAGAATGTCAGTGACAGTTCAGGGGGTTGTGGATATCGTCATGTAGGCCCCCAATCCGACCCATATAGTCTCGATGGTCATTTTGCATTGTTTTTTCTACTTCTGTATATGTTTTCAAGTTTATCATAATTTATGTACTGGCCATCTAGGTCCCAAAGTCGGGCCACTCTAGTGTAACTAAAATTTATTCTGGATAACTAGGCCTGTTTGAGTAATCCAGTTCAGTGTCCCCTTGACTTATTAGGAAAATCAACAAAAAATGAATTGAATAAATATAGATTTATATAAAATTTATGACTAGTAGTAGGACTATTCTTTTTAAACAAAAACTATATCTGTAACTGATACAGGTCCTTATTGGTGTATGCGGCAATATAGTTTTTAATAAGAGTAATCATGGGACTGGGATCACTTGAATCTTATTTTTCCTAAGCATACATATTGATCATCAATTTATTGTTACTTGTCAATGGGATTTCTTTCTACAGAGGCTCAGCTCAAAATCAATAATGATGTGCTGGGATCATATTGATCACCATTTATTATTACTTGTTAATGTGATTTCTTTCTTCATGCCACAAAGTACCTTCGTTGTTGCATAGTACGAGAAGGGATCTTATCAACTCTTCCTGAACTTCATTACTTACTATTGTAATCAAACCAACTAGCAAATGCTTTGCATCAGAATTTGCTAGTTTCCCTGATAGTGTGGAATTCAAATATAAACTAGCAAGAGCTTCTATTGTACGTTCCTGCACGAGAAACGGTAAGCAGGGTTTAAACTGCTTAACCACTCAATATCCATAGAATATGACGCTCGAGTAGTTTCTTCGTTGCTGTCATATATCATAAGAGCTGAAGCTAAAGCCCCTAATGTGTCAGCTACCTGCTTAACCACTCTATTGTACGTTCCTGCACGAGCTAAAGCCCCTAATGTGTCAGCTACCTGTGCGGGTGAACATGATTCAAGGCTTGATCAAGGCGCAAGATGACATACGACAAACCACCAGAAATGTTTGCAAGAGAGCACATTGCATTCTCCTGCAAAGCTTGGGCATGCTCGCCTTGCATGAATTCTTTTGGAGGAGCTATTGTGGCATATATCAAAGCAGGTATACCATTGGAATTGGCTATCTCCCGTCTCGCTTCTTTGGATTGTGCAGAGAGATATTTTAGAACAACTGCAACTTCTGCGCTGATAGAAGCTCCATTATCAGGCCCCAATAGCTTTAGAAGCTGCTTTGCAGCCTCAGCAGCCAAGACACTCTCCCGAGACCTCGAATCCTTCTTTGACTTGAGTAGGACTCGGATTCGTGGGGGACATGCCCCAACAGGCAAGGATACACTAGTCCAAGAGTATTCTATTTTTTTCTTGAGTATTATATTTTAATCTTATATTTATACTGATTAGAAAACGTGTTCCTAATGTTTGGCAGGTAAACAGCGTACAACATTCAAATGGGTGTCAGTTACTCTGTAATATTTTACAGGTTCAACCATGGTATGCTATTATTTTTATTAATCTTTAGGCCATCTACCTGTCAACGTTTTTTTAGATTTTTATGTGAGAGTCATTTTTTATTGGTGAAGGAGGCTCTCTACGGTAGCAAAATAGCCATGGGCCTTCACCTCACTTTCTCCCACAAAACATTACAATTTAACTACTTGACCTAATATAGGTGAGCTGTCACAATTTAATTTTATGTTCAAATCAATATAATATAATAGCACATGATTATGAATTAATGTTAAACTTTTTTCCTTTCCTTGATGATACATAATAAATTTTATTCTTTTTAGCCGAACTTCAAATAGTCAAAATAACCAGATGAGAGAACAATCTATGGTAATCCCTCAAATCTATGGCATGAACGCGATAGGAACCAAAGTAACTCGTAGGAATTGTTCATGCCATTATCAAACTCTTTATTCAACAAAATGATAAGTATACGTGATTTTTAGGATAAAAAATAGGGTGTTAAGGGGTGAAATCTAAAAAATACAACCAGTTGGACTGGAAATAGGCATGACACCTCAACATGGATCATTGTAATGTGTGTGAACTTACCGTATCCTTATTGGACTCATGGTTTCACAACATGATAAGTATATGCAAGTTTTAGGTTAAAAATGGATGTTGGGGGTGAAATCTTAAAAATACAACCAACTGGTCTAAAAAGAGGGATGAACAACTCGAGATGAACTATTGTAATGTGTGTGAACTGACTGTGTCCTTATCGGACTCTTAGTTTAACAATGAAAAGTATACGCAAGTTTTAGGTTAAAAAGGGGGCATTGGGGGTGAAATCTCAAAAATACAATCAACTGACCCATAAAGAGACACAAACACCTCGAGATGACCATTGTAACGTATGTGAACTAATTGAGTCCTTATCGGACTCTCGGTTTAACAAAATGACCAATATACAGTAGTTTTAGGTTAAAAATGGGCCGTTTGGGAGTGCATCTTAAAACAACAACCAAATGGTCCAAAAGGAGGCACAAACATCTCGATAAGGACCATTATAACGTGTGTGAATTGATTGTGTCTTTTTCAGACTCCAAGTTTAACAAATGATAAGTATATGCAAGTTTTTAGTTAAAAAATGTGGCGTTGGGCGGTGAAATCTTCAAACAAGAATCAAATGTCCCGGAAGGAAGTACAAGCATCTTTAGAGGGATCTTTGTAATGTGTATGAGCTGACCGTGTCTTTATTGGGCTTTCGATTTAATATAATGACAAATATACCCAATGTTTAAGTTAAAAATGGGGCGTTGGGGGATAAAATCTCAAAACAGCCACCAAATGTCCCGGAAGAAAGCACAAACACCTCGAGAGGGATCATAACTTGTGTGAATTGACTGTGTCTTTATCAGACTCCCCGTATAGCGAAATAACAAGAATACACAAGGTATACGTTAACAAATGGGGCGTTGGGTGGTAAAATATAAAAACGGCAACCAAATGACCCGGAAAGAGACACGAACACCTCGAGATGGATGATTGTAACGTGTTTGAATTAGTCATGTCTTTATCGAACTCCCGGTTTATCGGAAGGACAAGTATACACAAGGTTTATGTTAAAAATGAGGGTGGGGGGGATGAGGGATGAAATATCAAAACAACAACCAAATAGTTCAGAAAGAGGCAGATCATCTGTAGAGGCACCATTGTGACGTGTTTGAACTAGCCATGTCCTTATTGGACTCCCGATTTAATAAAATGACAAGTATACACAATTTTCAAGTTAAAATGGGTAGATGGAATTTCAAAACAGTAACCAAATGGCCCGAAAATATGTATGAGCACATCGAGATGGACGATTGCAATGTGTTTGAACTAACCGTGTCCTTATCGGACGCGCGGTTTAACGAAATGACAAGTATACATAAGATTTAGATTAAAAAATGGGCGTTGGGGGGTGAAATATCAAAACAACGACCAAATGGCCTGAAAAAGGCACATGCAGCTCGAGATGGACTATTGCAACGTGTGGGAATTGACCGTGTCATTATCGGATTGTAGATTTAAGAAAATGACAAGTATATGCAAGTATTATGCTAAAATTAGGCGTTCGGGGGTGAAATATCAAAACAATAACTAAATGACCAGGAAGGGAGCACGAATACCTTGAGATGGACAATTATAACATGTTTGAACTAGTCGGGTTCTTAACAAACTCCCGGTTTAACAAAATGACAATTATAGCAAGTTCTAGGTTAAAAATGGGGCGTTAAGGGGTGAAATAAATAGCAACCAAACGACCCAGAAAGAGGCATGAACACCTCAAAATGGACGATTATAATGTGTTTGAACTATAATATCGTCCTTATCAGGCTATCGGTTTAACAAAATGACAAGTATACACAATAATAAGTTTTTATAATTTTTTTTTGCTTGAATACAACTTTTTAAATATTATTTGCTTACTTGACATCTTTTTTTTACAGGATACCATTTGAGCATTAGGTTTTATCCACGTTGAACACATGAACAAGTCAATGATTTTCTTGAGCGACGTATTGAGCTACGTGGAACACATGAGCGTTAGCTTATTTATTATTGTTGATGACATTCGGGATTGTTTACATGATGTGTTATGGCCATGAGAGCTTGTTTGATATTATTGTTAAATTTTAGGCTTATGTTTAAGCAGGTTTTATATTAACAAGTTTCTAAAATGTCCAGAAAATAGAGTAAATTTTGTCAATTTTTTGTGTCTATGAAATATTAAGACTTGTAATATTTTGAAGCTTAATATGTACATTAGTATATTATAAACAATTTAGTATGTTTCTAATTATTGATTCTCCTGGTTGTTTGTAGATAATAATATCTTTTTATCTCCTGAAAAATCTGCGACTGTTTTAAATTGTGCAAAAACATCCCATATAAATTTATAATAATTATGATATATTTTGGCATGTTTTCCAAAAGCATGCCAGGAATGACAATCTGGCACGGTTTAGAATCGTGTCAAAACCGTGCTAGATTGTCGAGTATCAGTACGCTTAAGCCAAAATCTGGCATAGTTTAAAAATGTGCCAAAAAGAAATAGCAATTTGGCTTAGTGGTTTTTGGTACGATTTTAAATCGTGCTAGATTGACCTTTTGGTGTAGTGTACATAACCGTGAAAAGTTTTTGCCTCAATCATGTGTAGAAATTTTATGCGAATAAAATATTCTTTGAAGTGGAAGAAGACTTTGTTCCAAGGCAAGTGAACCACTGAGTAACTACCGTTTTATACCATGGATGTGTGAGTATGTCCTAAGGTTGAAAATATACAAAAAAAAGGTTTGGTTATCTGAAAAACTCATAAACTCTTTTTCAAGTTGTTAAAGAAGATAATCAAGAACCAAATATTTTAGAAAATTAGTTTTTTCAAAAACTTGCTTGAATATGAAAGTCTAACTTTCTTGATTCAAAAGTAAACTACTACTAGAAGAACACAATAAGATAAAAATAAGTTTTTTACTCTTTAAACCTAAAAATAATTTTCTTTCCGTTTAATCTTATTCTCTATTCCTCTTGGAGCAATGGAGCAAGCATCCCAAAAGACCAGTACACAATATTTTTGGAAGCCTAATCCCGATTGTGTCTTGGCACACACTTTAAGATGATATTTTAAGAAAGATCTCAAAATATATATAATTGCAAAAAGTTTGCGGACCCACCACCGATGCCAAGGATAACTTTGTTGAAGCGAATGCTCAGTGACACTAATTTAAAATCGATCAAAATATTTTATACATTGTAGGTCACGAAAAGTGAAGAAGAACCTTTACGGACAGGAGGACCGGCTTCGCTAATGCGAAGGCTCAACGAGCAAGGTTGTGTTTGGACTTAGAATTTTCCAGTTGTGCAGATTTTTCAAAAAACTCAATTTTCTTGTTCAACCTATGACAAATTAAATTCTGGATACAAATGGTGCATTTTCAGGCATAACTTTTTATATAGGAATAATATATTTCATTGTGTATTTGGCAACCTCAACACCATAAATTAATTGTAAAATATTTCCAAATTTAGAAAAATTATTTATCTAAAGGGGTGATTTTAAGTCCATTAGTCCATATACTTTTATCCTAATTGGTTAACTCAGTACAATGACATAAATGATCTGATATGAGTTTAATGAAGCTTTCCAGAGACCTCTTAGACAAGACTCAAAGTATTTTTTGTAAAATTGAAATAAGACAACCTAAGTGAGCCGGGGAACGTAAATATACATATAATCTTACACAAAGTATGCTTATTTATGAAAACTATATGATCTAAAAAATAGCCTCAAACAAACCAATAAGGTTTCAACACATTTTTAAATTTAATAAAATTTTAACTTTTGTTATGTCAAACCATGTGTGTTCTAAGTTATATAAGTCATTTACCGTCATCTTAACGTAGAATTCTCATTGGTCATGGCATGATGAGTACTTCAAATGAAAACTGATCTTCAAATCTTGAACATGAAGCTTTATCTAAAATATTAAAATAATGACCAAATGACCAGGAAGGGAGCACAAACACCTAAAGATGGACGGTTATAACGTGTTTGAACTAGTCGGGTCCTTAACGGACTCCCGGTTTAACAAAATGACAATTATAGCAAGTTTTACGTTAAAAAATGGGGCATTAAGAAGTGAAATAAATTGCAACCAAATGACCCAGAAAGAGGCACGAACACCTCAAAATGGATGATTGTAATGCGTTTGAACTATAACATTGTCCTTATCAGGATCTCGGTTTAACAAAATGACAAGTATACACAATAATAAGTTTTTAAAAAAATTATGCTTGAATACAACTTTTTAAACATTATTTACTTACTAACATCTTCTTTTTTAGAGGATATCATTTGAGCATTAGCTTTTATCCACGTTGAACACATGAACAAATCAATGGTTTCCTTGAGCGACGTATTGAGCTACGTGGAACACATGAGCGTTAGCTTATTTATTGTTGTTGATGACATTCATGGTTGCTTGCATGATGTGTTATGATCGTGCGAGCCTTTTTGACATTATTGTTAAATTTTAGGTTTATGTTTAAGTATGTTTTATATTAACAAGTTTCTAGAATGTCCAAAAAAAAAAGTAGACTCTGCCAACTTTTTTTGTCTATGAAATATTAAGACTTGTAATATTTTGAAGCTTAATATGTACATTAGTCTATTATAAATAATTTAGTATGTTTCCAATTGATGATTCTCTTGGTTGTTTGTAGATAATAATATGCTTTTATCTCCTGAAAAATCTTCTACTATTTTAAATTGTGCAAAAACGTCCCATATAAATTTTATAATAATTATGATATATTCTGGCATGCTTTCCAAAAGCGTGCCAGAAATAACAATCTGGGACGGTTTAAAATCATGGCAAAACCGTGTCAGATTGTCAAGTATTAGTAAGCTTAGGCCAAAATCTAGCATGGTTTAAAATGTGCCAAAAAGAAATAGCAATTTGGCTCGATTGATTTTGGCACAGTTTTAAACCATGCCAGATTGACCTTTTGGTGTAGAGTACATAATCGCGACAAGTTTTTGCCTCAATCATGTCGACAAATCTTATGCCAATAAAATATTCTTTGAAGTGGAAGAACACTTTGTTCCAAGGCAATTGAACCACTGAGTAACTACCATTTTATACCATGGATGTGTGAGTATGTCCTAAGGTTGAAAATATACAGAAAAAGGTTTGGTTATCTTAAAAACTCATAAACTCTTTTTCATGTTGTTAAAGAAGATTATAATCAAGAATCGAATATTTTAGAAAAATAGTTTTTTCAAAAACTTGCTTGAATATGAAAGTTTAACTTTCTTGATTAAAAAATAAACTACTACTAGAAGAACACAATAAGAAAGAAATAAGTTTTTTCCTCTTTAAACCTGAAAATAATTTTCTCTCCTTTTAATCTTATTCTCTATTCCTCTTGGAGTAATGGAGCAAGCATCCCAAAAGGCCAATACATAATATTTTTGGCAACCTAATCTCGATTGTGTCTTAGCACACACTCTAAGGAGATATCTTAAGAAAGATCTCAAAATGTATATAATCGCAAAAAGTTTGCGGACCCACCGCCAATGCCAAGGATAGCTTCGTTGAAGCGAATGCTCAACGACACTAATTTGAACATCGATCCAAATATTTTATACATTAAAGGTCACGACAAGTGAAGAAGAACCTTCACGAACATGAGGATCGACTTCGCTAATGCGAAGGCTCAACGAGGAAGGTTGTGTTGGATCCAGAATTTGCCAGTTGCGCAGATTTTTCAAAAGACTCAATTTTCTTATTCAACCTATGACCAATTAAATTCTAGATACAAATGGTGCATTTTCAGGCATAACTTTTTATATAGGAACAATATATTTCATTGTGTATTTGGCAGCCTCAACAACAAAAATTAAGTATAAAATATTTCCAAATTTAGAAAAATTATTTAACTGAAGGGGTGATTCTAAGTCCATTAGTCCATATACTTTTATCCTAATTGGTTAACTCAGTACAACGACATAAATGATCTAACATGAGTTTGGTGAAGCTCTCCGGAGACCTCTTAGACAAGACTTAAAGTATGTTTTGGAAAATCGAAATAAGGCAACCTAAGTGAGGTGGGGGACATAAATATACATATAATTTTACACATGGTATGTTTATTTATCAAAAGTATATGACATATCTAAAAAATAGCCTAAAACAAACCAATAAGTTTTTAATACATTTTTTAATTTAAGAAAATCTAATTTTATTTGTGTTAAACCATGTGTGTTGTAAGTTATATAAGTCCTTTACCGTTATCTTAACGTTGAATTCTCATTGGTCATGGCATGAGGTGTACTTCAAATGAAGATGGAGAAGTCTTGTCTTAAAATCTTGGACATGAAGCTTTTTAGATAAACCTAAAGTACGACTCAAATTGTCTTTTAGTCAACGAAATCAAGACAATTCAATAATGAAGGGAACAAGAGTCTTCGAAAACCATCTCCATCCCTAAACTTCATTCAAGTTTGTCATACTATCCCTTTAATCCATTATTGGGGTTTTATTCTTTAAACTATAATTTATAGCAATTATTATTTATTTATTAATAAAGGATTGTCAAAGCTCATTTTAAATAAGAATCATGTTTGTGAGAATGCTCTATATTTATTTATGAATATACTGAATATGTTGGTCAATTGTATTTGGTAGAAATTTCGATGAGATGGTTTTAGTATGATCATAAAAGATCATAAATTTGATTCTAGTACAATCGAGCAATTTACTGCCTAAAGAAGAACGGGATGTCCTATCAGTAAAGTTGGGTGTACAATTTTAGTAGAAGCTCTCAACTATGGAACATGTCTGATGGTTAGATAATTGTTTGATAATTTAAAGAGGAGTGTAAAGATACATTAGGAATGTATTGACTAGGACCAAGAGTGAGATTCGAGTTTAGGTGCTGACTAGATTAGACTTGGTACATTCTCACCGTTGGGGTTTTATTGTTAAAACCATGTATGATGTTTTCTTTTAAGTAAAAGGCGTGTCAGTTCTTTTTAAAATAATAATCATGGTTGTGATAATGCCTTAGATTTGGTTTAAATATATTATAGATATGTCGATCAATAGAGTTTAGTAGGAATTTCAGTGAGTCGACTTTGGGTTGATTACAAGGAGATCCGAATTTTGATTCGAGCACTATTGAAACGTTCACAACCTAGATAGGGATTTGAAATCCGATAGGAATGATTGCGATGAAATCCAAGTGGTTTGTGTCAAACTATGAAAACCTATTTGATGGTTCAAGAACTTGCTTGATAGTTCGATGGAGGATTACGATCGTACCTATAACACCCCGTATTTTTGGAGATATTTTATTACATGAGTACTGGTAATTTAATTAATTTGAGAAATAAAGTGAATTGAATAAATATTAATTATCTAATATTGGATTAATAGTTATGTGTTATTATATTTACTTGTGTGATAAGTAAAATGAAATTGTATTATTTTCTATTACATCGTATGTGGGTAAAAGTGACGGGTTGACAGGATCTTATTCGGGACGCGCGTGTGGGATCGTGTTTGGAATAAGATGGTAAATTGATGATAGGTGACTCGAATGGTTATTTCGAGTGCATGGATGATTCTAAATGGGTTGAGATAGTCAGAATTAGATACCCGTGGGTTATTATCGGGTTCCGAGGACTTTTTAAGCTATATGGGACCCGTATAGGAGTATTCGAGTCATTTTGATGTTATTATTTAACCTATTTTTGAGATTAATGGAAGATAAGAGGGTTTTAGAGAAGGGAGCCAACCATATATCATTTTAAATCATATTAGCTTGAGAGAGAGGCAAAAGGAGATGGAAAATTCAAGAACACCATACCAAAAGGAGATTAAATAATTCCGGGGCTTGAATCATTGCGTGTTGAGGATCTCAAGGAGCAAGATCAGAATTCTTACCATTAGAGGCAAGTGTTTAAGTTGATTTGATGTTATATGCATGTTTTTACTTCATATCATGCTTGGTGAAATTAAACATGATTTTAGGTGATGTTAAAATGGATTTTTGAGAAAAAAGATTTCATTGAATTTGATTAGTGATTATTCCATATGAAATTGGTGAATTGAACCCCACAAAATAGATAGATTCTTGATAAAGAAATGCGAGTTTGATTCAATTAAAGATGTGTTCTTGAATTAGAAATCTAAGAATTGGGTAATTTAACTATTGAATTAAGGTGGGATTTAATTCGGGATAATTTGATGTTAACCCATAATTTAGTACGATTTGAATCCATAAAACATGCACCCTTATGATTAAGATTGATATGGTAGTATTATGTTGTGTTGGGATGATTATTGGGATTGATATTGATGGAAATATTTGTAATACACCGAATTTTTATCGATATTTATTTATAGGATTAATTAAATTAAATGTGAATTAATTGAGAATTAATCCGGATAAAATACTAACGAGATGGAGTTGGTATTTGATTATAATGTGTATATATGGCAATATATGAATATTGAAAATATTGAAATTGTCGCGAGGCTGAAATACGGCAATTTGGAAAATTTAGTTGGGACGCACGTGACAGTCGCGTCAGGAATGTAATTATTTGAATTAAAAAGTGAATTTTATTTTTATCAACCGTATGGTCATTTTGAGTGCTCCAACGAGTCCAGAAGGGTCGAAATAGTCAGAAAACACTAGCCGGGGGTTTAGTTTGGGTCCGGGGGTATTTTTAGGCCATACCGGCAACCCAAAAGGGTAGTTTGGTAATTTCGGAATTTTAGGAATTAAAACCCACGAAAATTAGAAGTTAAAATCTGATTTAGTCTTTACCCACTAACCCATTACCAACACTTAACCGATTAGAGGGCTACGGGGGATTCATGAGAAGTTAAGAGAAGTTCCCAAAAGAGAAAACCTTAACCTTCATCTTCAACCTTCAACCTTGGGAGAAAAGGAGAGAGAACAACCTTCATAAATTCAACACCAAATTTAGAGAATAATCCAAGGAAAGTGGTTTAATTACGTTAATTTCAAGCGAATGCTTCTTCCATGCTTAGAAATTGATATAATTGCATTGTATTGGGAGACTTATAAAAACCCATGTAATTGGAGTTATAAATTCATGTTTTGATAAAGAGATTGCATGTAGAATTATGTTTGGACGATTATATTGTTAGAAATACATCTTTTATATTACAAAAACGGATTTAATTGTGGATATTGATGACTTTAATTTTCTAGGGTTCATATTCATAAGGGTTGGGGGAATATTGGGAGATTTGATAATTGGGTGTTGTTTAGGGAGACTTGACCCCATAAATATGTTAAAATATGACCTAAGTATGTTTAGGAATGATTAGGAACCTTAAAACACTGTTGGGATAATGTTTGGATGAGTGTTGAGAAGAGAAAGTTGGAGGAAAAACGAATTTAGGAATTCTGGGCTCGAAACTGTCACCTCGTTAGAAGGCCTGCCCAGGTCGTTCGAACGAGCTCGTTCGAATGAGCTTCTAACGAGTTAACAGTTTGCCTTCTAACGAGTTGGATGTTTGTTAGATGCCCACTTCATTTGAATGAACTCTCGTTCGAACGACCTCGTTCGAACGAGACTTCTAACGAGTTGACAGATTGGCCTTTTTGGCCTGATTTGATTTCTAGTGTCCCGTAACCTTGTTTAATTATAGAGATAACATTCCCTTGATGACTAATTGATATAGTTGGGATATTCGGGATATATTGAGGAGTAAAATATAGAAGAATGATTTGAACCAAATGATATTTGTGGATTAGGACGCGAGCGACTAATCACGATGCGAGGATAATTAATGACTTAAATACATATAAACCTGGGGCATATGATTTGTGTGACATTAACAGTTGGTATGAGAATAAGAAGTATACCACTAATAAAATATGGTAATTACTAAGATGTGTGCATGCTTAGTATGTATGATTTTATGTGTATGACATACCTACCATACTTGCTATCACAGGAGGTTTGCGTTCGTTTAGGACCATCTAATCTTTGTGTGCCTACGGGGGGATATAGATTGGTACCTCGAGGACATAGGTCAGAGAAGGACTTATTGGGAAGATAATAAGTCTGCTGATCGTGGGAGCGTAGGTATGTGCGTGACCCATGTGATGTGACTGTGTTCGTCTCCATTGTTTGTGATTTGCTATTATCTGAGAACGATTCCTGAGAGATTCAGAATGCGTGATCCTTATGTACGTGATGTACCGGGATGGATAGCAGAGTATGTGTGCACCGCAGCTTAGTCTCGGGGTGCTAGTATTGTATATTTATGACGTGAATAATATACGGTTAAATGATGAGAACTTTCATGTTTATATTGTGTAGTGTAATTTATCGTAAAAATCGCTGAAGATAAAAAGGGATAACCTGTAGTGAATTGTATTGCTAATAATTGAGAATTCGAGAATTAAAGTAAAGCTCTCTATTTAAGTGATAACGTTGGGAATTTATATTGTGAATCGAGTAGAAAGGTTAGAACTTATGTCGGTTTAGTTAGGTATGAATATCACTTGGATGGGTACGGTACGTTAGGAGTGCACAATTAGTCGAGAGGTGAGTATTTCATGTGAGTGAACGTCCTAACATGTATTTTGCATTCATTGTTTTAATGTGATTAAAGCACTTGCTGTTTTTAAAATACTCTCCACTTTCGGGCTCTGACCCGTTTGCTTTCAAATCTATTTTTGTAAAAACCTTTTAGGTGCCCAGCCACAAGGACACCATGCATAGGATTTCCATTCAGGTGACGAGCTGTAGCTGTTTGTGGAAGTTACAGGGCCTTACTAGTAGACGCTTATTTTGTCTTGACTCTATTCAGTTTTCATCATTTGTAGGGCATGTCACCCATTTCTATTAGAGACATTTCATATTTCAGTCATTCAGATTGTTTTCATGTAATTAATTCAGGATATACTGTTTTATCTATTTCAGTGGTGGGATTGTTGTGAGGAGTTTTCCTCCGGACTTATTATTATTTGTTGGTTACTTTATTGAGACTTTAGGGTGTATGGTGATGTTATTCTTTTACATTTCATTTATCGCATGTTAATCAGATTTAATTTAAAATTTGACAACTTACTTTTTAAATACTAGGTGGTTAGTAATCATTAAATGTTTTCGACAGTGATGCTATTAATTGAACCAACTTGGCATTTTGAATTAATTAAATAAAGGAGTAGCTACCCGGTATTTAATTAGTCGGGGTGTCACAGGTGGTATCAGAGCATCAGGTTCTAGTGTCCTTTAGGATCTGTACGGCTTATTATGTTTCCGCTGAGCTTTCTTTGATGTAGAGACCTATATTTTAGGACTGTTGTATTCTTTTGTGTATGCTTCGGTCTTCAGCTATTTTGAGTAAATAACTGCAAACTTATACACTTTACTCTCATTTCAGATGCCTCCACGACGTGCGCAGCGAGTTCCTAGGGATGCAACGCCAGAGCCACAACCCGCACCAGTTCAGGGCACCATGAATGCCGCCGAGGTTGCAGCTATTGTAGCCGAAGCGGTTAATACCGCCCTAGCCGTTGTACAGCAGGCACCACCCCAGGCGCCGGTAGCCGCGCTAGCTCAGGCTCATGCATTCCCGTCTGCTTGGGAACGCGTCCGTGATGCTTTTCAGAAAGCACACCCGCCGGAGTTCGCAGGTAGCTCCGATGTTGTGGTATCTAGTCAGTGGAGGAAGGATATTCAGAGGCACCTGAGGATGTATGAGTGCACCGATGTTCAGAAGCAGATACTAGCTACTTTCAAGCTAGTAGGTTCTGCATTGCAGTGGTGGGAGTCCATTACCACCGCAGGGGAGAGGGACACTCTCACTATACAGGAGTTTTGGGTGCGGTTCGATCGCAAATATTTTCCGTCAGCTGTTCACACGGAAATGAGGAGGAAGTTGATGAACCTTAGATAGGAGGGAAGGACTGTGGCCGAGTATGAGGCCGAATTCACTAATCTATGGAACATTGTTCCGGATGAAATACCGACAGAGGAGAAAAAGATTCAGAAGTTTACAGCTGGATTGACTTGGAGGATCCGTCAGCATTTATTGGGGAATCTCTCGTTGGCCAATTATTCTGACGTGGTTAACGCTGCACTGTTACACTGCCAGGATCACCGCTTTCACATGGCTGAGAGCAAGAGATCAGGAGAGTCCAGCCATCAGGGCAGGACTAGAGGAAATGGGGTCAGTGGGGCACAATCTACTCAGGGGCAGAGGCAGGGTGACCAGGGTTCCCAGCAGGGGGATCATAAGAGGTTCAGATCGGGGAATTTCAGGCACGGATAGGGAGGTTTTAGGCAGGGCCTGAAAAACATCGCTAATGCCGTTTAACACAAGGTTAAACTGTATAAGCAACTCCGAATGTTTGTTGGAGAAACCCTTTTCTTTTGAAAATAAAAATTATAAACAAGATTTGTTTACAAAGAAACTTATGTACGAGAGTAATTAAGATTGTGTAATCAGTTTTTAAAACTAAGGCAGTTTCAAAAATTCAGCACACTTAAAGAATGAGGTGAGTAGATGAAGATAATCAACACAATGATTTTAACGTGGTAAAACCTCTCCCAACAGAGGAAACATCCACGGTGACTTCTAAGTCACAAAAACAAAAATCCACTAATAACAAAAAATCAGTTACAAACAACACAACATGCAAGCACACAAATCAACCTATTCTAAGTTTAGGAATATACCCCACTTGGTTCCTTCTAATTTCTGATAGATCTGATTTGTTGATGATGTTCTCCGGTTTTCTAACTTCCTTTGCTTTAGCTTCTTTACGTCGACTCAATGATCTCAGATCTTAAACACAACACTTCCAGTGTAGTAGTGTGTTAAGTGTTTGTGTAGTGATTCCTATTCACATGCATGAACTCACACACACTTAGATTTACAAACATTCCTATACAAATTACATATAAATTCTATATGCAGTGATTTTGTTATTTTTCTTTCTTACAAAACTAAAAACCTTTTGACCTTTAAATATAACCCAGATTCCACGGAAATCTAGCTTTAAAAATCGGACAAGACCTAATCAATCTCTTTTGAAAACATTTATGAGATTGAAAATCTTCCAAGTGTGAATCCAACTAGGTCAGGTTAAGTTTTGTAAAAACAGAAACTATAAAACATTTTAAAACCAAAACAGAAATGATTTTCTTAAACCAAGTTGAAAATATGCAGATCTAGTGAAAAATGTAACATGCAGAGTATAGATCTAACGTTTCTATGAAAAAGAAACAAGATCTTCACTCTAAAGTTTAAGTTGTGTACAAGATCAAAAATCACGAGGTTTCAGCAATGATATGAACAAACCACTCTCTCTCTCTCTCAAACACTCAGGTTGTGTTTGGGGTAAGGTTTATTCGAAGGTTTGTTTCAGAGACGAAGTGTTTAGGTTTAGGGTTTGGTTTTGGCTAACTGTTTCCCTTTCTCTCTCTTCTCTCTATTCACTTCTCTCTTCTCTCTTATTTTTTTTCTCTCAGAAAGACGAATGACAAAAAGTTCTCTAAGGCTGAGAAGTGAAGGGTATATATAGTGCCTGGGGAAGGTTCTGGATGATCGAGGCAAATCAATGGCTGTGATGAAATCTTGCAAGGTTTGACTTGATCTAATGGTTATAAAACAGCGGTGGATTAAGATGGTTCTGATTGGTTCAAAAGGATATCACCTGGATTAACCAAGAATACATGCAGACCTTTGATAAGGAGTGATCCAACGATCAACAATCATCCACCCAGCCCTCTCACATAAGAAACACAAATACATTAACCCGGAGGATGACAAGTGTTGGCTGGTAAGAGGCTCTCACACGCGCGTCAAATTAATTACAAAACCTCACCCTGAAGTCTCTAGCGCTTTGAGATCGTACCCAACCAAACAATTCAGTGAAATATGAAGTTTCCAAAATAGTATATTAACCCCACACATTTTATAAACCCTTTTTATTAATAAAAACAATTGTTAAACAAATGTTTAAAAATGTTTAAAAATTATTTAAAAATTCCCAAAAAATTATTAAAGCACCAATTCAAGGGGAATTAAACACACACTCAATTTTTAATCAATATGAACACATGTATGCACTTCTAATTGTGTGTAGTGTGATTCATTTTGTATCTTCATAGATCATTGAAGAGGATTAGAGAGATAGGTTCTGAGGCTTTTTGGATTCTAGGATAGACAACCAATTTTGTCAATATTTCCAAATTAGTTGAGCACTTATATAATGTAGACTTAAGCAAGTCAAAGGTATAAGGTGCTTCAATCTCCCCCTTTGGAAATATGAGACAAAATCTCCTTTCAGTTAGCTTAAAACTCGTAGGGAACCAAAAAATAAAACCTAGTCCTATACAAAAGATTCTATCTACCCATTTCCTAGAAATTCAAAAATTACATAACTCAACTATTTACAAGAATGTACACTAGAAACGGTAGATAATCAGAAGAAGAGATTCCTGCAAATATACACACTAAGATCAAGCAGTTTAGATAAAATGTGAACAAAAATGAACTCATAAAACTCAAATTTCTCCCCCATTTTGTCTCAAATGGACAAAGGGTAAAACTTAAAGTTTTAAGAGTTTAATCAGCGCATACCATGCCTATAGAATTACGCAAATACAGAAATCTGTTATAGTCCAAAGGTTTAGTGAACATGTCTGCAAGTTGCAGATCAGTAGGCAGGTAATGAATTTCTAATTCCTTAGACTCAACAAGTTCGCGTATAAAATGATGTCTTATTTTAATATGCTTAGTTCGCGAGTGTTGAATCGGGTTTTTAGATATGTTAATAGCGCTTTGATTGTCACAATACAATTGTAATTGATATTCTTTAATCCCATAATCACTTAACATCTGTTTGATCCATAATAATTGGGCACAGCAACTTCCTGCTGCTATATATTCGGACTCAGCCGTGGATAAAGATGTGCAGTTTTGTTTTTTACTACTCCAACCAACTAAATTATTGCCGACATAATAACAGGCACCTGATGTACTTTTACTATCATCAGTACACCCGACCCAATCAGCATCAGTATAACCTATGATGGTGCTACAGGTATCCTTAGTATACCTAAGTCCAAGATTGAGAGTGCCTTTTATGTACTTTATTATACGTTTTACACTCGATAAATGGCTCTCTTTAGGGTTATTCTGGTAACGAGCACACAGACATACAGCATACATTATGTCTGGTCGTGAGGCAGTTAGATAGAGTAGGCTACCAATCATACTACGGTAAAGAGTGGAATCAACTGACTTACCATTTTCATCTTTGCTTAATTTAATGGAAGTACTCATAGGTGTTTTGGCAACTTTAGCATTTTCTAAACCAAATTTCTTAACAAGGTCTAAGGCATACTTAGTTTGAGAGACAAATAGACCATCAGAATTCTGTTTCACTTGAAATCCTAAGAAAAGTTGTAGCTCCCCCATAAGGGACATATGAAACTCCTTGTGCATAATGGCAGAAAAGGATTTAACTTCAGAATTTGAAGTTGACCCGAAAATGATGTCGTCTACATAGACTTGGGCTATGATAATGTTTTTGTCAAAATGTTTGACAAAGAGAGTCTGGTCATTTCCTCCCCTCTTAAAACCCTAATCCAACAAAAAGTTGGAAAGGCGTTCATACCAAGCTCGAGGAGCTTGTTTTAATCCATACAGTGCCTTTTTTAGACGAAAGACATGATTAGGGTATTTAGGGTCAATGAACCCTTTGAATTGTTCTACATACGTTTCTTCGGACAAGATTCCATTAAGGAAAGCAGATTTTACGTCCATTTGATAAAGTGTGAATTTTAAGTAACACGCTATGGCGAAAAGAAGTCGAACAGACTCAAGACGAGTGACAGGGGCAAATGTCTCGCTGAAGTCTATCCCTTCTATTTGAGAGTAGCCTTGAGCAACTAGTCTAGCTTTGTTTCTAAGAATCACCCCATTTTCATCAGATTTGTTCTTAAAGATCCAACGTGTTCCAATAACATTTTTGTTTTGAGGCCGAGGTACGAGATACCAGACATCGTGAATGACAAATTGTAAAAGTTCTTCCTGCATAGCAGAAATCCAGTGTGTGTCATTCAATGCTTCATTAACATTTTTCGGTTCCACAAGGGAGACGAAACATGCATAATTAGCATAATTTCTTAACTGGGATCTAATACGAACTGGCTCATTAGGATTACCGACCACGTTGTCAATGGGATGATCTTTAGATACCCAGCCAGGTACTTCTGGACTCTCAATAGGTAATGAGTCATCTATTTCTGGTGAATCAGTTTTGAAATCATTTTCAGATTCAACCACAATAGGTGATTCAGATATCTTATTTTGGACAATAGTGTCACTTACAATTACATTTATTGATTCCATAAGGGCCTTAGTACGCAGATTGTATATACGATAAGCACGACTGTTTGGAGATTATCCTAAGAAGATGGATTTATCACCACGAGTTTCGAATTTTGACAGATGTTCTCTGTCTTTATAGACATAACACTGACTTCCAAAGGTTCTTAGGTATTTCAGATTAGGCTTCTTACCGTACCACAACTCATAAGGGGTTTGTTTAGAGTTTTTCCTAAGATAGACCCTATTAGTGATGTGACAGGAAGTTCTAATCGATTCTACCCAAAAGTATTTAGGTAGGGATTTGGCATGCAACATGACACGTGCCATCTCTTGAAGAGTCCGGTTTTTCCTTTCAGCAATGCCATTCTGCTGAGGAGTTTTAGGGGCACTAAATTCATGTTTGTAACCGTTGTAGTCACAGTATTCAACTATTCCTGTGTCTATGAACTCTCCCCATCTATCACTACGAATGCGATTGACTTGTGTGTCCTTCTCATTTTTAATTCTTAAAAGAATTTTCAAAAAATTCTGAAACGTGTCAGATTTATGTTTCAAGAAGGCTACCCAAGTGAATCGTGTAAAATCATCAACCATGACAAGGATATAACTGTGTCCACAAAGACTAACAGTTCTAGAGGGACCAATAAGGTCCATATGGATGAGATCTAGAGGTCTAGAGGTGAGGATGTCTTTAACCTTTTTATGCGAAGTCTTAACTATTTTTCCTTCCTGGAAATGACCACAGACAACACTTGTAATAGGTTTAATTTTAGGAATTCCTCTAACTATCTCTTGACTAGACAATCTACCAAGGATATCATAACTTAAGTGACCCATACGATTATGCCAGATTTCATTGTCATCCATTCTGACAATGTTACAGGTTTCAGAACTAGTCTTGACAGTATAACAATTGTCAGGCGTTCTAAATCCTGTAATAATGCATTCACCTTTATCATTTAGAATTTTACAATTGTTCTTTGAAAAGGTGACTGTATGGTCAGAGTCACAAAATTGTGATATACTTAGCAGGTTGGCTTTAAGGCCTTTAACTAATAGAACATTTTCGAGAACAGGCATTCCTTCTTCTTTTAGGGTTCCTTTACCTATGATCTGGGATGAAACACCGTCACCAAAATAACTTTCCCACCAGCAAATCTGGTTTTGTTTAGAAGTTTTGTTTCATCTCCTGTCATATGTTTGGAACATCCTGAATCTAAGTACCAACCAGATGAAGTGTGTTCAGCTTTTAAAGCAGTGATGACAATGTTACACTTCATTTGGGGTAAAAGATCCTCTTTTCTAATCCAAATAGCTCTAGTTTTAATTTTGCACAAGTTTGCCCTTATTTGATAAAATTTTCTAGACACAGCTTTTTGTCGAAAAACATTTGGAGTAGCAAACTGATTATTGTGAAAAATTTGAGCTTTTGGTTTAGAAAAGTTTCTGGGAGCTTTTCTCTTAAATGAATTCTTAGTTTTGGTCTTTCTATTTCTATAGTTAGAGTTCTTATCAGGTTGTCTTGGAAGGACATAATGGTTACGATTTTGCCTAGAATAGTTAAAGTTCTTATAGACAGAAGTATTGTATATAGGGGTGTTTAGACGCCTAGCATAACAACCTTCAAAGGAATGACCATAAATATCACAGTAGGAGCAATATTAATTGCTTGAGGGATGAAATTCCTTAGGAAAAATTCTAAAGATGGGTTTAACAGCATTCTGTTCAGAAGTCCTACTCCTAGTAGGTATGGTCTTATAGGTAGAATCAGCCTTTCTGATCAAAGGACAGACGTATTTAGTCTTAAGTGCAGTCTCAGCCTTAGAATTACTAGACTCTCCAATGTATTTCTGTTGTTGCTTTTGATCAAATTCCTTTTTAATAAAATGAAAGTCTGGACATGTTTCAATTGGTCTTTTTCCCCCAGACACAAACTTAATAGGTTCAAGTTTTGTAGTTTGTGGTTTGTTCTTAGGATAAAATCCAATACCGGTTCTATCATCAGAATTGGTCTTGGAGTCAACAACAAAGTCAGTAAAACAGTTTGAATTGTTTTCAAACTTAGAAAACTTTTTGAAAACAGTAGTTGTCTTTATTTTTGCTTCCTCCAGTTCTAATAATGTTCCCTTATATTTCATTTCCAGGGTTTCATTAGTTTTAGTCAACTCTTTTAATTTTTGATCAAAATTTTCAATTTCAGATTGATGAGATAGACACTGGTTAGTGTACTCTTTAGCATTCAACTTCACAATAAGACTTAGATCATCTAATTTCTTAGTAAGGTCTCTAACAGTCTTCTCCAATCTAGTGCCTTTTTTAAGAGTTTTAGCATACAAGGTATGGCTATCAGGGAGGTCATCTGTGTCTGAGTCGCTAAGTGAAATGTGTGTAGTGACCCCTAACGATTCAGTTTTAGTACTCATGCACCCATTGGCATCGTCATTATCGAGATCACTTTGACTCACACACACGGAACTAGAACTAGCAACATTTTCAGACAATAAAGCATCTAGGCCAGTCAAAACAGTATTCACACAAGCAGAAGTAGGAGCATCATTATCACACACATGTATATCATCATTGTAAATGATCTTAGCATAAAAGGACATGCAAGGGTCAAGTACATTAGATGACTCAAGTTCCTCTTCATCAGAGTCACTTGAATCATTCCAAGTTTTACAGACATTGGCTCTATTGTGTGTGTTGGCTTTATTCAGATTAACTCTGCAGTCGTGAGCAATGTGACCTAGTTTCCCACATCTAAAACATTCAATCTTTTTAAGGTCTCTAGTGGGTCTGGAATTGTTGTCCTTAGGATGTTTGTCAAAGCCTCTCTCATGAGGTTTGGGAGTAGACAGAGTAGGATAATTAGGCTTGCCTTGTTTAGTTGCCTGTTTGTTTCGAAATTTGACAATTTTCTTAAATTGTTTAGACATCAAGGCAATCTGATTATCTAGTTTGTCTATATCGCAATCCTCATCAGAGTCAGAGTTGGTCAAATTGGACTCAAATTTGGGTATCTTAGAGGCAAAACTCAAGTTAGAGTTGGGTTGTTTTCTTTGAGAATGATTCAATTGTTTCTTAAAGTCTAATTCCATTTCCACAGTTCTAAGTTTGCTACTGAGTAACTCAGGGGTAAGGTTTTGATCATTCATTTCCTCAATAGCATACCTCTTACTGTCGAACTTTTGTGGTAATGACCTTAGGATTTTAGAAACAATTTCATTTCTATCATAAGTAATACCATTAGCATGCAACTTAGTGACTATATCAGTTAAGTTCATGTAGAAATCATCAAAAGACTAAGAGTCAGACATGATTAAAGAGTTGTACTGCTGGATAAGCATTTGAGTTTTAGCAGCTTTAACTCTTGAGTCTCCTTCATGTGCCGTGATTAATGTGTCCCATGCTTCCTTAGAAGTGGCACAAGATGAGATTCTTTTGAACTCATACTCATTAATGGACATAAAAATGGCATTCTTGCCTTTATTGTTATTTCGAGAAATTATTTTCTCTTCTTGGGTAAATTCACTTAAGATTTTCTTTACCCTCTCATCACTTCCTTCAGTGGCTGGTTTAGTAGGATAAGTGTATCCGTTTTCAATAATGTCCCAGACATCATCTCCTAAAGTCCCTTGGATGAAGGCAACCATTCTTACTTTCCAGTAAGCAAAGTTGTTTCCATCAAAGAGTGGAGGTCTGGACAGATTACCAAACCTTTCATTCTTCTCATCCATAGTTAAGTTTTTCAGAAAACGATTTCAGAAACACAAGATCTTTGGAAATAAAAAGTTAACAGGGCTCTGATACCAATTGAAAAACGTCGCTAATGCCGTTTAACACAAGGTTAAACTGTATAAGCAACTCCGAATGTTTGTTGGAGAAACCCTTTTCTTTTGAAAATAAAAATTATAAACAAGATTTGTGTACAAAGAAACTTATGTACGAGAGTAATTAAGATTGTGTAATCAGTTTTTAAAACTAAGGCAGTTTCAAAAATTCAGCACACTTAAAGAATGAGGTGAGTAGATGAAGATAATCAACACAATGATTTTAACGTGGTAAAACCTCTCCCAACAGAGGAAACATCCACAGTGACTTCTAAGTCACAAAAACAAAAATCCACTAATAACAAAAAATCAGTTACAAACAACACAACATGCAAGCATACAAATCAACCTATTCTAAGTTTAGGAATATACCCCACTTGGTTCCTTCTAACTTCTGATAGATCTGATTTGTTGATGATGTTCTCCGATTTGCTAACTTCCTTTGCTTTAGCTTCTTTACGTCGACTCAATGATCTCAGATCTTAAACACAAAACTTCCAGTGTAGTAGTGTGTTAAGTGTTTGTGTAGTGATTCCTATTCACATGCATGAACTCACACACACTTAGATTTACAAACAGTCCTATACAAATTACATATAAAGTCTATATGCAGTGATTTTGTTATTTTTCTTTCTTACAAAACTAAAAACCTTTTGACCTTTAAATATAACCCAGATTCCACGGAAATCTCGCTTTAAAAATCGGACAAGACCTAATCAATCTCTTTTGAAAACATTTATGAGATTGAAAATCTTCCAAGTGTGAATCCAACTAGGTCAGGTTAAGTTTTGTAAAAACAGAAACTATAAAACATTTTAAAACCAAAACAGAAATGATTTTCTTAAACCAAGTTGAAAATATGCAAATCTAGTGAAAAATGTAACATGCAGAGTATAGATCTAACGTTTCTATGAAAAAGAAACAAGATCTTCACTCTAAAGTTTAAGTTGTGTACAAGATCAAAAATCACGAGGTTTCAGCAATGATAAGAACAAACCACTCTCTCTCTCTCTCTCTCTCTCTCAAACACTCAAGTTGTGTTTGGGGTAAGGTTTATTCGAAGGTTTGTTTCAGAGACGAAGTGTTTAGGTTTAGGGTTTGGTTTTGGCTAACTGTTTCCCTTTCTCTCTCTTCTCTCTATTCACTTCTCTCTTCTCTCTTATTTTTTTTCTCTCAGAAAGACGAATGACAAAAAGTTCTCTAAGGCTGAGAAGTGAAGGGTATATATAGTGCCTGGGGAAGGTTCTGGATGATCGAGGCAAATCAATGGCTATGATGAAGTCTTGCAAGGTTTGACTTGATCCAATGGTTATAAAACAGCGGTGGATTAAGATGGTTCTGATTGGTTCAAAAGGATAGCACCTGGATTAACCAAGAATACATGCAGACCTTTGATAAGGAGTGATCCAACGATCAACAATCATCCACCCAGCCCTCTCACATAAGAAACACAAATGCATTAACCCGGAGGATGACAAGTGTTGGCTGGTAAGAGGCTCTCACACGCGCGTCAAATTAATTACAAAACCTCACCCTGAAGTCTCTAGCGCTTTGAGATCGTACCCAACCAAACAATTCAGTGAAATATGAAGTTTCCAAAATAGTATATTAACCCCACACATTTTATAAACCCTTTTTATTAATAAAAACAATTGTTAAACAAATGTTTAAAAATGTTTAAAAATTATTTAAAAATTCCCAAAAAATTATTAAAGCACCAATTCAAGGGGAATTAAACACACACTCAATTTTTAATCAATATGAACACATGTATGCACTTCTAATTGTGTGTAGTGTGATTCATTTTGTATCTTCATAGATCATTGAAGAGGATTAGAGAGATAGGTTCTGAGGCTTTTTGGATTCTAGGATAGACAACCAATTTTGTCAATATTTCCAAATTAGTTGAGCACTTATACAATGTAGAATTAAGCAAGTCAAAGGTATAAGATGCTTCTGGGCCATCAGGGTCTGAACGTCCATCAGGCCCAGCAGGGGCAGAATAGTCAACAACAGTTTCAGCAGGGCCAGCAGGGCCAGGGGACAAATGGTAACGGCCACCAGGGCCGAGGGCAGCAGGGACAGAGAGGGGGAAACTTCCCGGGGAAGTGTTATGTTTGTGGCAAGACTAGCCAAAAACGCCAGGATTGTCCTGATAGGGGCAGGGCCCCACAGCAGCAGCAGCTGGGTGCTCGACAGGAGCCGCAGAGGCCTATGTTTCCCGCCGCCCTCCCAGTACCACCACAGATGGCAGCACTACCACCCGTGCCAGCGGTCCCAGTTCAGCAGGGACAACTTCAGTATGGGAGAGTGTATCAGCTCCAGCATGTCGCAGCCCCACAGAATCCGCCAGCTATTGAGGGTATGTTCTCTATTCAGGGGACTATGGGGCGTATTTTATTTGACACGGGGGCCACACATTGTTTCATTGCCATGAGATTTGCACGCACTATTGGGTTATTAGACACCGCAGAGAGCACCGCTACTTGTGTAGACTCACCGTTGAGTAGGGGTTCCATGATTTCGCTTATGTGTAGAGGTGTGGGTATAGAGATCAGGAGGTTTACTTTACCCGCTGATATGTTAGTGTTAGATATGACCGAGTATGATGCCATTATTGGTATGGATTGGCTAGTTACATACCGATCCATGATTGACTGTTTTAGTAGGAGTATTATCTTTGCCATTCCCGGACAGGAGATATTTTTAGTGGCGATGCCTCGCCCTGAGGGAGGATCATCCACTCATTTGTACTATATAGAGGAGGAGACCTCTAAGGAAGTGGTGATACCACTTGATTCGATTCCGATTGTTCGAGAGTTTGCCGATGTATTTCAGGATATACTTGGATTACCTCCGAGTAGAGAGATAGATTTTGTGATCGATTTGACGTCGGGCACTCGGCCTATTGCCCGCGCACCTTACCGTATGGCTCCAGCTGAGATGAGAGAGTTACGGGATGAGATTGAGCAGTTGTTGGGTCAGGGGTTTATCCAGAGGAGTACTTCACCGTGGGGTTCCCCTGTGTTGTTCGTGAAGAAGAGGGATGGATCATTGAGGTTGTGTGTAGATTACCGGGAGTTAAATAAGGTCACGATACGGAATAAGTATCCGTTGCCCCGAATCGATGACTTATTCGACCAGCTGAGAGGAGCTTCTTTCTTCTCAAAGATTGATTTGCGATCGGGATACCATCAGTTGCGTATCAGGGAGGAGGACTTCTCGAAGACTGCTTTCTTAACGAGATATGGTTCCTACGAGTTTCGGGTTATGCCTTTTGGTTTGACCAATGCTCCAGCCGTGTTTATGGACTTGATGAATAGGGTGTTCAGAGAGTTCCTAGATCAGTTCATCATTGTCTTCATTGATGATATTCTGGTTTACTCCCAGACAGAGGAGGAGCACGCCGAGCATTTGAGGCAGGTTTTGCAGACGCTACGTCAGAACGAGCTGTATGCAAAATATGAGAAGTGCAGATTCTGGCTGAAGGAGGTTCAGTTTTTAGGGCATATTATTTCCGATCGGGGGATATCTGTTGATCCGGGGAAGTTATCCGCGGTGAGGGAGTGGGGACCGCCCACGACACCGACTGAGATCCGTAGTTTCTTGGGCTTAGCAGGATACTACATGAGGTTTATTCGGGGTTTCTCCAAGATAGCGGGTCCCATGACACATCTGACTCGTAAGGGTGTGCCATTCATTTAGAGTGATGCCTGTCAGTTGGCATTCGATGAGTTGAAGGACAAATTGACCTCAGCACCTGTGTTAGCATTGCCGAGACCGGGAGTTGAGTATCTAGTTTACACCGATGCGTCCTTACAAGGACTTGGAGGTGTATTGCAGCAGGAGAGTCAGGCCATAGCTTATGCTTCCCGTAAGCTTAAGCCTCACGAGAAGAATTACCCCACCCATGACTTGGAGTTAGCGGCAGTGGTATTTGCCCTTCGGATTTGGAGACATTATCTTTTGGGGGAGAAGTTTCGATTGTTCACGAACCACAAGTCCCTACAGTACCTGTTCACGCAGAAGGAGTTGAATATGCGGCAACGGAGGTGGCTTGAGTTTGTGAAGGACTATCAGTTTGATATCCAATATCACCCGGGGAAGGCTAACGTGGTAGCAGACGCGTTGAGCCGTAGACCAGTAGATGAGGTGGTAGGGGTGTGGAAGGCAAAGTGGAAGGAGTTGGGACACCAGGATACAGTGGCCCCATCGTTCATGTCTGTGATGACTGTTACACCGAAGATTGTCACGAAGGTGGTACAGGCACAGGCAAATGACTCGTTCTGTCAGGAACAGATAGTTCGATTACTAGCAGAGGGAGCCGAGTCCTATACCGTTAGCTCAGACGAAGAATTACGCTTCAATGGGAGACTGGTAGTTCCGTAAGGGGAGGAATTACGACACGAGGTGATGGCAGAGTCGCACGGTTCACGGTTCGCGGTACATCCGGGTGGGGACAAAATGTACCAAGACATGAGACGTCAGTATTGGTGGAGCGGGATGAAGAGAGATATTACCGTGTTTGTTTCTAAATGCGCCACTTGTAAGCTGGTAAAAGTGGACCATCAGAGACCGGCAAGACTTCTACAGCCATTAGAGGTCCCGATGTGGATGTGGGATAGCATCTCCATGGACTTTATCACGGGGTTACCTAGGTCACAAAGGGGTCACGACTCCATTTGGGTAATTGTGGACAGGTTGACCAAAGTTGCTCATTTTCTACCCGTAAGGACAGACTACACTACGGGACAGTATGCCCAGCTATTTATTGCAGAAATAGTGAGACTTCACAGTGTGCCCCTAAATATCGTGTCTGACCGAGACAAGATATTTGTTTCACGGTTTTGGGAGAGTTTTCAGGAGGCCATGGGCACGGATTTGCGATTGAGTACGGCATATCACCCTCAGACCGATGGGCAAACCGAACGTACAAATCAGATGTTGGAGGACATGTTGCGTATGTGCATCATTGATTTTGGGGGTGGATGGGAACAATATCTTCCACTGGTGGAGTTTGCTTGCAACAACTCCTACCAGTTCACCATTGGCATGGCTCCATTTGAGGCGTTGTACGGTAGACCTTGTCGTTCCCCAGCATGTTGGTTGGAGGTGAGGGACAACAAACTACTTGGGCCGGAAGTGATTCAGGATACTTCGGCGAGGATAAAATTGATACGGAGTCGCATTCGGGTAGCTCAAGGTCGGCAGAAGAGCTATGCTGATGCGAAGAGGTTCTTCAGGGAGTTCCAAGCGGGGGACCAGGTTTTACTCAGAGTATCTCCTATGAAGGGGATTATGCGATTTGGGAAGAAGGGGAAGTTGGGACCGAGATACGTGGGACCATTTCCTATCATCGAGCGGATTGGGTCTGTTGCGTATAGACTTGGGTTACCGGAGGATTTACACAGGATTCATGATGTGTTTCATATTTCCTCGCTATGGAAATATCTTAGAGATGATTTGTCTCATTCTCACATTGCTTTGGAGAACATCGATCTCCAGCCCGATAGCTCCTACGAGGAGGGGCTGATTGCTATTTTGGACCGAAGTGAGCGGAAATTGCGATCAAAGATAGTTCCGTTAGTACGTGTTCAGTGGCGGCATCATAATGTCGAGGAGTCCACATGGGAGCGCGAGGATGAGATGCGCGAACGTTATCCAGAGTTGTTCTTACCAGGTAATTTTTAGTTCCGAATTTCGGGACGAAATTCTGTTAATAGGGGGGAAGTATGTAATACCCCGCATTTTTATCGATATTTATTTATGGGATTAATTAAATTAAATGTGAATTAATTGAGAATTAATCCGGATAAAATACTAACGAGATGGAGTTGGTATTTGATTATAATGTGTATATATGGCAATATATGAATATTGAAAATATTGAAATTGTCGCGAGGCTGAAATACGGCAATTTGGAAAATTTAGTTGGGACGCACGTGACAGTCGTGTCAGGAATGTAATTATTTGAATTAAAAATTAAATTTCATTTTTTATCATCCGTATGGTCATTTTGAGAGCGCCAACGAGTCCGGAAGGGTCGAAATAGTCAAAAAACACTAGCCGGGGGTTCAGTTTGGGTCCCGGGGCATTTTTAGGCCATACCGGCAACCCAAAAGGGTAGTTTGGTAATTTCGGAATTTTGGAAATTAAAACCCACGAAAATTAGAAGTTAAAATCTGATTTAGTCTTTACCCACTAACCCATTACCAACACTTAACTGATTAGAGGGCTACAGGGGGTTTCATGAGAAGTTAAGAGAAGTTCCCAAAAGAGAAAACCTTAACCTTCATCTTCAACCTTCAACCTTGGGAGAAAAGGAGAGAGAACAACCTTCATCAATTCAACACTAAATTCAGAGAATAATCCAAGGCAAGTGGTTTAATTACGTTAATTTCAAGCGAATGCTTCTTCCATGCTTAGAAATTGATATAATTGCATTGTATTGGGAGACTTGTAAAAACCCATGTAATTGGAGTTATAAATTCATGTTTTGATAAAGAGATTGTATGTAGAATTATGTTTGGACGATTATATTGTTAGAAATACATCTTTTATATTACAAAAACGGATTTAATTATGGATATTGATGACTTTAATTTTCTAGGGTTCATATTCATAAGGGTTGGGGGAATATTGGGAGATTTGATAATTGGGTGTTGTTTAGGGAGACTTGACCCCATAAATATGTTAAAATACGACCTAAGTATGTTTAGGAATGATTAGGAAAATTTTAAAACACTGTTGGGATAATGTTTGGATGAGTGTTGAGAAGAGAAAGTTGGAGGAAAAACGAATTTAGGAATTCTGGGCTCGAAACTGTCACCTCGTTAGAAGGCCTGCCCAGGTTGCTCGAACGAGCTCGTTCGAACGAGCTTCTAACGAGTTGGCAGTTTGCCTTCTAACGAGTTGGATGTTCGTTATATGCCCACTTCGTTCGAACGAACTCTCGTTCGAACGACCTCGTTCGAACGAGACTTCTAACGAGTTGACAGATTGGCCTTTTTGGCCTGATTTGATTTCTAGTGTCCCGTAACCTTGTTTAATTATAGAGATAACATTCCCTTGATGACTAATTGATATAGTTGGGATATTCGGGATATATTGAGGAGTAAAATATAGAAGAATGATTTGAACCAAATGATATTTGTGGATTAGGACGCGAGTGACTAATCACGATGCGAGGATAATTAATGACTTAAATACATATAAACCGGGGGCGTATGATTTGTGTGACATTAACAGTTGGTATGAGAATAAGAAGTATACCACTAATAAATATATGGTAATTACTAATATGTGTGCATGCTTAGTATTTATGATTTTATGTGTATGACATACCTACCATACTTGCTATCACAGGAGGTTTGCGTTCGTTTAGGACCATCTAATCTTTATGTGCCTACGGGGGGATATAGATTGGTACCTCGAGGACATAGGTCAGAGAATGACGTATTGGGAAGATAATAAGTCTGCTGATCGTGGGAGCGTAGGTATGTGCGTGACCCATGTGATGTGACTGTGTTCGCCTCCATTGTTTGTGATTTGCTATTATCTGAGAACGATTCCTGAGAGATTCGTAATGCGTTATCCTTATGTACGTGATGTACCGTGATGGATAGCAGAGTATGTGTGCACTGCAGCTTAGTCTCGGGGTGCTAGTATTGTATATTTATGACGTGAATAATATACGGTTAAATGATGAGAACTTTCATGTTTATATTGTGTAGTGTAATTTATCGTAAAAATCGCTGAAGATAAAAAGGGATAACCTGTAGTGAATTGTATTGCTAATAATTGAGAATTCGAGAATTAAAGTAAAGCTCTCTATTTAAGTGATAACGTTGGGAATTTATATTGTGAATCGAGTAGAAAGGTTAGAACTTATGTCAGTTTAGTTAGGTATGAATATCACTTGGATGGGTACGGTACGTTAGGAGTGCACAATTAGTCGAGAGGTGAGTATTTCATGTGAGTGCACGTCCTAACATGTATTTTGCATTCATTGTTTTAATGTGATTAAAGCACTTGCTGTTTTTAAAATACTCTCCACTTTCGGGCTCTGACCCGTTTGCTTTCAAATCTATTTTTGTAAAAACCTTTTAGGTGACCAGCCACAAGGACACCATGCATAGGATTTCCATTCAGGTGACGAGTTGTAGCTGTTTGTGGAAGTTACAGGGCCTTACTAGTAGATGCTTCTTTTGTCTTGACTCTATTCAGTTTTCATCATTTTTAGGGCATGTCGCCCATTTCTATTAGAGACATTTCATATTTCAGTTATTCAGATTGTTGGCATGTAATTAATTCAGGATATACTATTTTATCTATTTCAGTGGTGGGATTGTTGTGAGGAGTTTTCCTCCGGAATTATTTTTATTTGTTGGTTACTTTATTGAGACTTTATGGTGTATGGTGATGTTATTCTTTTACATTTCATTTATCGCATGTTAATCAGATTTAATTTAAAATTTGACAATTTACTTTTTAAATACTAGGTGGTTAGTAATCATTAAATGTTTTCGACAGTGATGCTATTAACTGAACCAACTTGGCATTTTGAATTAATTCAATAAAGGAGTAGCTACCTGGTATTTAATTAGTCGGGGTGTCACAATATTGGGTGAAACTTCTTAATAGGTAAAACAACCTCGTTTATGTCATTCCCAGGGGGCGAACCGGTTCTCCGCTGTCCTGTTTGGTCAAGTTTGGTTCTTTTAATGGTTTTGTTGATTGGGTTGGTTACGGATTGTTTTGTGATGTCCGTAGATGATATTGAGACTTCTAAAAATATGTAAAAATATTATTAATTACCTTGGTATAGTCGGGATAATTCGAGGTGTGAAATTAAGGGTGTTTGGGACAAACAGCACTCGAAAATATATTAATGGATTCGAATGGAAATTTTGGATGGTATTGGGATACATGCGAGATTGAGATAGGCTTAGTGTCCCGAATAAAATATAATCGTGATATATAAAGTAAGTGACTGCTTATGAACTTGAGATATTGATGTAGATTCGAGAAAGTTAGGCGAGTGCTATGAGTGACATGCACGGTTAGCCAATTTTATTTTGTATATATACGAATATAAAGATAGTATATATGTGTGAATATATATATGTGTGTATAATATATTTATTTGAACATACTACTCTAATGCTATCAGGGAGGTTGAGCACCATGGGTGATCTCTCTTGGCAAATCTCAACTAATATCGGCCCCAGGATCATCGGGCCATGTATGTCCACCCTATGTGAGGTTGGAGTTGAAGTGAGGTGATTTATGGTATGGACATGACTCAGGACTATCACCGCCTCCAGTACATTTACGATTTTTGGGTTCGGTAGCGAGATTCTGACTCGGTAGCCCAGGACGATGTGTGTATGCCCTAGAGCATGATAGGATTTTAGAGACTCGCATCCAGTGAGATATTACTCTATGGGATGGAGGTTATACATATATTGTGAGTGACATAATTATATACGGGAATAAGACACTAAAGTGTGAATATTGAATTAATAATTAGTGAAAGTTATTTGAAATGAATTGATAGATTATAATTGAGAATTATAATTACAAAACGGATGTGAAAGCTAACTGAGAATTTAAAAAGGGAAAATAGAGTATACGTGTGATATAGGGTAGCGTATGGGATTAAGATTAGTTTTGAGACTAGTTAGGCTGGGTAGCGTAAATAGGGTGTTTAAAATACATGCGTTAGGTGTGCACTATAGATAAGGGATGTGGGGTATCTTATGGGGGTTCGACACCAGTTTAAATATGAAATATTACAGTGAAATATTTATTAATGCATTTTAAACAATCGTAAATATTTTCAAAAGGTTTAGGGCTTTGACCCGTATCAAAATATTTAAAAAACATTTAGGTGCTCAGCCACTGGGATGCCTGACTTAACTATCCATCTAGTTAGACGATGCTGCAGCAGCTGTGGATGCCTGTAGGGATTGAATAGATGCTTCGATCCTTGAGATTTAGATAGGAGGTACTTCAGAGTTATTATGGGAATGTCGCTGAGTCAGTTAGTATTTATTTTTATTCAGATGCTTTCCTTTCAGTTAGTTGGATTATTGTATTGTGACTTTTACAGAGAGTTATCAGTTAATTTATTTATGCTAGTGAGTGTGAGTTTCATTATTGCATGGATGTTTATAGGAATAAATTTTTTGTGTAAGTACGTTAAAAAGTTTTTAAATTTGACACTAGGCCTAATAGATTATTTAGTAGTTAAAATGTTTTCCACAATTATGCTAAGAATGAACCAGATGAGATTCCTGTTTTATTTTAGTAGAGGACTGATCACTCGTTATTGAAATAAGCGGGGTGTCACAGATGGTATCAGAGCATCAGGTTCTAGTGTCCTTAGGATCTATGCAGACTTACTACATTTTCAGCATTACTTTTCTTTGATGTAGAGCCCTATGCTTAGGACTCTTGATTCATATTGTGATTCATGTTCTCCTGCTATTATGTATAATTAAAATGAATCTTATACGAGCTCGGTTGAGTTCATATGTCGAACAGTAGAGGACGACTAGAGAGGTACGTTAGGAGGAACACAGGAGGAGAGGAGAGGTCGAAGCCACATAATATTCACGGGACGGTGATCACAACATAGGTTTCCACTATTATTGCTCAGGTAGTTAATGATGCGATGATCATTGGGGCGCATCATTTTCTCCAAGCACCACCACTACAGACGGTGGTGCCAAATCAGACTCACCCAGTGCAGTCATTATGGGGGAGAGAGTCAAAGGGGCCTTTCCTAAGGTCCATCCGCCAGAGTGTAAGGAAAATGTAGACGTTGTATTATCTAGCTAGTGGAAGGAGGATGTACAAAGTCATTTGCATATGGTTGAGTTCAGTGACATTAAAAAACAAATTTTGACGAGTTTTAAGATTGTAGGAGCAGTGCTGCAGTGATGGGATCCAGTCACCACATATGAGAAGAGAGTTATTATGAATATCGAGGACTTTTGGGTGAGGTTTGATCGCAAGTCCTTTCATCCACTATTCGAACAAATATGTGAAGGAAGTTTCTAGACTTATCACAGGAGGGACGAATACTGGCCGAATATGAGGGATAATTTACTTATTTAGCGAACTTCGTACCCGAAGAGGTACGTACGAAGGAGAAGAGGGGTTCTTAAGTTTGTTGATGGACTCACGTGGTGAACTTAGCCAACATAGTAAGGTTGGGTGTATCTGTGGTAGCAGGCACCATAGTGGGAATGCTTAGAAGGGGAACCCGTATAAATTATTCAGATCAAGGGAATTCCAATTGATTGGCGGTCGATTCAGGTAGGGTCGTTAGGCTAGCAGCGTGCTTCGTAGGGCCAACGAAGCTAAGGGAACGATGGGGGTAGTCGTTAGGGCCGAAGCTACCTAGGTCCAAGAGTAGGTAACACCTATATGGCCAGTAGGGACAAATACAAATGGATTACACATGGAGGTGTTTATATATGGAGAGAAGGACCACATGCGTGGATCTTGTTCGCAATGAGTTAGGGGACAAGGGAAGAGTGCCCAATGGGGGCAACATTTACAACAACTCTTGGGTCAGTTCAAATGTGAGTATGATGTCCAAGCACCAATTACACAACCAATGCTATTGGAATTGAAAGAATGAATTTTATCTTTGGACAAATGGGGTAAGTTTTACATGACACGGGTGCATCACAGTATTTTGGTTAGCACTAGATTTGCGAGTGAGATAAGTTTGGTGGATGTATAGTTAGTATCACTACTGTGTGTATATATTTACCATTGGGTAGTGGGTCTCTCTTTAGTTCCATTTACGGGGAAATGGATGTGGACACTGATATACCCGTTTATATTCTAGGAGGGTCGCCTCCACAACTGACGACCCTAAGAGGGGCCGACCCTTCACCAGGCCCCAACCGGCCTTCACCAGACCCAGACGACCCTACGAGGGGCCGACCCTTCACCAGGCTCCAGATGACCCTACGAGGGGCCGACCCTTCACCAGGCTCCGGACGACCCTACGAGGGGCCGACCCCTCACCAGGCTCCGGCCGACCCTACGAGGGTACGACAGTACGAGGACAGAATCAAGCCAGACTCACTGCCGGAAGAAACTTTGCCCTCGGCCTCGGCTCATAGGCCGAGGGTGACATCATGACAGCGCGTGGTTTGGGAGACGCGTGGAACTGTGCGCGTGAGGCTCATATGACACGTGGAAGACCGTTACAACCGAATCACCCCCTCACGTGAGGGAATATTATGTCATCATTTGGCATCTACAGGTGTCAACAGGGGATTGGCTAGATCATTATTCACATGCACCATGCTTACTTGGGGGGTACACTACACCCCCCAAGACCTATATATACTTGTCACCCCCAACCCTACAGGGGATCGATCAGATTAACTGTAGCCCTAGCTAAAACTCTGCTTGTACACACAGTAGAGAGAGAGAGAGGGTTATGTGCATTGCATACAAGGCCATTAGTGCTCATACTTAGTGGATCACACACTCACAGTGGATGTAGGCCAATTTGGCCGAACCACTATATATCATTGTCAAATTTCCTCTTATACTCATCCCCTTCTATACACTTACATACTTATACACTTATACATCTCCATGGCTGCTACCGCTTGAGCTCACTAACACTTACCTGGTGGTGCTAAATCTTAGCATCATCAGTTTGGCGCCGTCTGTGGGAACGAGAAGACATCTCTTCCTTTGTACAGCTTGACCTCACTGGGCACTCTAGTGGTGAACCAACACTCCCCCTGAGAGGAGGTGTTTCACCATTGAAAGAGACCCACTAAGGTTCCCAAGCTCACTAGTATTTTCTTCAGTTCAACTTTTCATAGCTCAAGCACATGGCACCTGAGATGCCACCACCACCTCTTCCCCCACCGGATGAGGGGGGAAGACCCAGTTCCAGTCAACCGCCGCCTCAGTCTGAGATGGCAGATGTGGCAGCAGCCCTAAAGTCTCTGGCAGCCAGCCAGCGGATGATGCAGGAGCAGTTCACAGCCCTAAGTCAGAACATACTGAGACCACCAGGGGTCTCACCTGAGATGATTACTCCGGCAGCAGCTCCAGGACATCATGAGGCCAGGGGACCACCCCAGGCACCACATAAAGACCTGCCACCCCCTCAGCGGCGTAGGGATGTTGCTGACCCCCGGCGTTTACGCCTGGGGAGGCAAGGAAACCCTTGCCCTGAGGACATGTATGATGATCTGGAGGAAGAAGAGGCTCCAGTAGAATGCTGGGAGCCATATGAGGTCTCCAACAATACAGTACGACCCCTCCAGGACAGTAGAGGAAAGTGCGGGAGACCAAACCCTGATGATCGCCCAAGAGGCTCTGCTTTTGACCGCCTGAGCAGGGGGTCGGCTTTCGAGAGGCTGGGCCCAGTGAATGACCTGCGAGACAAGTTGTCCAAGTCTAGGAGCGCAGCGAGATCTAGGAAAGAAGCAGAAGGCCGACCCCAAAGACGGGATGACGGCCAAAGGGAAGTAAATAGCCGACACAGGCCTGCCATGGCGGAACCCTCCATCCACCTCCGAGAGGCAGCAGGGGATAACATCGGCCAGGCCGACCCTGTGAGGCCTTGGAATGACTCAATCCGGAGGTTAGAGGATAAGATTGGCGACATACTGAAGAGCCGGGACCCTCTTCAGAGGGGATACACCATGGGCTCACCCTTTGTGGCAAAGATAGTCAACTTCCCCACGCCATCGAAGTTCAAGCCTCCCGTGGTCACCCCAAGATACGATGGGAGCACCAACCCTGTCCACCACGTGGAAATGTATCAGTCGGCGGCAGACATATACTCTATCTCAGATGAGATGAGGTGTCGTGCCTTCTCTGGTACCTTGACAGGGGCCGCGCATGTTTGGTACACGTCTCTTCCAAAAAATTCTATTGGAAACTTTAAGCAGTTGGCAGACCTGTTCATCCATAATTTCTGCTTTGGGGTGAGGCCACAGAAGAAGACCACACACCTGCTCTATGTTAAGCAGGGAAAGAACGAGACTCTGAGAGACTACATAGCCAGATTCAATAAAGAGAAGCTGGAGGTGGAAGACTATGAGGAGAGCATAGCTATGACAGCCCTGATTGGAGGGCTCCAAAAGGGGAAGCTATTATGGAAGCTTGCCGAAGACCCTCCGAAGACGATGGCTGAGCTGTTGTCAACAGCAGGGAAGGTGATGAACGCCGAAGAGGCGATGGCCGCAAAACATGAAGACGAAAAAGGAGGTGCAAGTGGGAATAAATACCCCAAGAAGAACAAAGAGGGGAAGAAGAGGACCATGGATGATAAGTTCGCGGGGTACACCCCTCTGACGGTCAGCTGTGAACAGATCCTCAATGAGATAAAGAGTGACCGGACACTGAAGTGGCCTGAGAAGCTGAGGGCAGCCCCCGGCAAGAGAAATAGGAACCTGTGGTGTGAATTTCACCAAGACCACGGCCACGTAACAGACAAATGCTTTGCTCTGAAAGATGAGATTGAGAAGATGCTGAAGGAAGGGAAGCTCAGAAAGTACGTCGACAAAGCCGACTTCAAGAGGGGCCGAGGGGACGACCCCAGAAAGAAGCGAGTCGATGTCTGCAGAGAAGGTCCTCAAAAAAGAGGGGACGACCCCTCTGATGATGAGGACGACCCCGACCTCCCGCCGAGAGACGACCACGGCCCTGTCAAGAGGCTCAATATGATCTCGCTCGGGGTGGGAATGATCTCCGGGGGACTTGCAGGAGGAGGGTCTGAGGTCGCCGACAGGAAGGCCCATGTCGCTGAGGCTAAGGCAGTGATGAAGACGGTGCACTCAACCTCCGTAGAGGTCAAGTCCGAAAAAAGGAAGAAGGTTGATATGGACACTTTGATTGTGGGGTTTTCAAGAATGGACTTCAAGGGCCTATTAGCCCCGCATGATGACCCTCTCGTCATCACCACCAGGGTGCACGGGTGCGAAGTGCCGAGGATCCTGGTGGATGGGGGCTCATCCGCAGATGTGATGTTTTGGCCATGCTTCAAGGCCCTGGGCCTCAGTCGTGCCAGACTTGTCCCATACCATCATCCATTGATTGGGTTCAGTGGGGAGAAGGTTCACCCCCTAGGAATATATGAGACTGATGTCAGGATGGGGGACGAGTGGCCGAGATGGCTCACCAAGAGGGTCAGTTTCTTTGTGCTGGATGAGCATGTGTTTTCGGCATACAACATCATACTGGGACGTGTGGCCCTCAAAGGGTTTGAAGCTGTGCCGTCCACGGTCCACCAGATGGTTAAGTTCCCTACCCCTTATGGGGTGGGGGAAGTTCAGGGAGACCAGACGACAGCGAGAGAGTGCTACTACAACTCCGCTGAAGAAAGGGAGGCACACAAGAGGGCTACAGCCACTTACAACATTGATACCCTAGACCCCAGGGACGAGACGAAGCTCAAAAAAGGAGAGGCCGCTGAGGAGGTAGAACCCATCATCCTCGATGAGGATGACCCGGGAAAAACCGTCCAAGTCGGCAAATCTCTGAAGCCCAGTATCAAGGAAGACCTCATCAAACTGTTGAGGAGAAGGCGAAGCGTCTTCGCGTGGAGTCATGTAGATATGCCAGGGATCGACCCTGAAATCATGTGCCACAAACTCAATGTGGTAGAGGGAGTGAAGCCGGTAAAGCAGAAGAGGAGGATTTACTCTAGAGAAAAGTATGAGGTCATCAGGGATGAGGTTAAAAAATTAGAAGACGCTGAATTTATCAGAGAGGTCATCTACCCTGAGTGGCTGTCCAATGCAGTCATCGTCCCAAAGGCCAACGGCAAGTGGAGAATGTGCGTGGACTTCACAGACCTCAACAAGCATTGTCCCAAAGACAGCTTCCCTCTCCCCCGCATCGACCAGATGGTAGACGCTACCGCAGGCCATGAGCTCATGAGTTTCATGGATGCCTACTCAGGGTATAACCAGATTTTCATGAACCCCGAGGACTCAGAGATGACCGCCTTCATCACTGACAAGGGGACATACTGTTACAGGGTCATGCCCTTTGGCCTAAAAAATGCGGGGGCAACGTACCAGCGCCTCGTAAACAAAATGTTCGAAGATCAAATCGGGAAGTCTATGGAGGTTTACGTAGATGACATGCTGACCAAGAGCCTGAAGGCAGAGGATCATGTGGCAGACCTGGAAAGGACCTTTAATACAATGGACAAATACAAAATGAAGCTCAATCCGGCCAAGTGTGTCTTCGGGGTCGGAGCGGGGAAGTTCTTGGGGTTCATTGTCAATCAAAGAGGCATCGAGGCCAATCCTGAAAAGATAAAGGCCCTTATTGAGATGAAGACCCCCAAGTCCATTAAAGACGTTCAGAGGCTCACAGGGAGAGTGGCTGCCTTGAATAGATTTGTGTCAAGGGCTACAGACAGGTGTCTACCATTCTTCAAGATCCTCAGGAAAGCCTTTGAATGGAGCGAAGAGTGTGATGAGGCTTTCAAGCAGCTGAAATCATACTTAGGGTCTCCCTTGCTGCTGTCACGACCCGTGCAGGGTGAACGACTGTACGTGTACCTTGCTGTCTCAGAATCCGCTATCAGTGCAGCAATCGTAAGAGACGAAGATGGGATACAGAAGCCCGTATATTTCAACAGCAAGGCACTCCAGGGGGCAGAGCAGAGATACCCGAGGATGGAGAAGTTGGCCTATGCCTTGATCCATGCCTCAAGGAAGATGAAACCGTACTTCCAGTCCCATACTATGGTCATCCTTACTGACTCTCCTCTTAGGCAGATCCTACACAAGCCTGAGAAATCAGGAAGGCTAATGACCTGGGCTATAGAGTTGGGGGAATTTGACATTGTGTATCAGCCTAAGACAGCCATTAAGGGGCAAGCCTTGGCAGACTTCGTGGCCGAGTTCACACGGGAAGAAGATGAGGCCGAGGGTGAGACCCTCGGGAAGGCAGATACGGAAGACAGACCCGCAGACACACCTGCAGAAATGGCTGAGACGAGCACCGCTAGAAGGAAAGTGACTGAAAACGAAGAGGGAAGATACATCTTTAGACAGGGGTCCCTCTTTGAGGGAAATTTTTCTAAAGGAAAGACTCCGTGGAGCCTCTTCGTTGACGGGTCCTCCTGTGATAGCGGAAGTGGTGCTGGACTGATACTATCAGCGGCCGATGGCACGGACGTCGAGTACGCCCTGAGGTTCAATTTCAAAGCCTCCAACAATGAGGCTGAGTATGAGGCCTTGATAGCTGGCCTCTCCTTAGCCAAATCCCTTAGTGTCAGCCAAATTTTGGTTCACAGTGATTCAAGGCTGGTGGTGAATCAGATATTAGGAGCCTATGAGGCCAAAGACGAGAGGATGGCTAGGTATCTTGATAAGGTGAGGTCATTGCTGAAAAACTTCAAAGAAGTGAAATTCAAGAGGATACCTAGGCTCGACAATGGCCGTGCTGACGCCCTTGCAAGGTTGGCCTCAGCTACTAGGACAGACATAAGGAGGACAGTCCCAGTAGAAATTTTGCTTCGACCAACTATCGAAGACGACGAGGGAACACTTGGCATTTGCATGAATGTTTCTCAAGAACCTTCATGGATGGACCCTCTGATCAGATACATTAAAGGGGGAGAGATGCCAGAAGCGAGCCAAGAGAGGAAGAAGCTGAGATACAGGGCTGCAAAGTTCGCTGTCATCGGAGACACGCTGTACAAAAAGGGGTTTCTGCTCCCCTTACTTAGGTGTGTGCATCCCTCAGAGGTCCCTTCCATTTTACAAGACGTGCATGAAGGGTCGTGCTCAAGCCATATTGGGGGTAGATCCTTGGCAAAGAGGGTGATCACCCAAGGCTACTGGTGGCCGACCTTGGGGAAAGATGCTGCCGCATACGTTAAAAAGTGTGATAAGTGCCAAAGATTTGCTACCATCCCTCACCAACCTCATCAGCCTCTCACCTCCGTTACATCCCCATGGCCGTTCGCAGTATGGGGTATTGATCTGGTAGGACCCTTACCAAGAGCAGTCAATAACTATCGGTTCCTCATCGTAGCAATTGACTACTTCTCAAAGTGGGTAGAGGCCGAGCCGATGGTCATGATCACGGAGCAGAAGACCTTTCAGTTCATTTGGAAAAATGTGATATGCAGATATGGTCTACCCAACACCCTCATCTCGGATAACGGGACTCAGTTCAAGAATGCCTCTTTACAGAAGTACTGTGAGAGGGTAAGTATCAAACAATTTTTCTCCTCCCCAGGCCGACCTCAGGCCAATGGGCAAACCGAAGTTACGAACAGGACAATCCTAGATGGGATTAAGAAGAGGCTTGAGGAGGCAAAAGGAAGATGGGTCGAGGAGTTATATGCAGTGTTGTGGGCATACAGGACGACAGTAAGGACCCCTACCGGGGAGACCCCATTCATGTTAGCTTATGGATCAGAAGCAGTCATCCCCACCGAAGTGGAGTTTCCTACTCATAGGGTCCAAATGTATGACCCCCAGGGGAATACGGAAGAGAGAAGACTTGACCTAGACCTGATTGAGGAAAGAAGGGAGGATGCTGAGATAAGGCAAGCTTCCTACCAGCAGAGGACCGCAAAGTTTTACAACCAAAGGGTGAAACAGAGGCCTATCGCGGTGGGAGACTTGGTTCTTAAAAAGACTTGGCAGAAACCCAACAAGCTCCATCCTAATTGGCATGGCCCATATAGGGTCATCGATGAAGTTGTCCCGGGGACCTACAGGCTAGAGAACCTGGAGGGGGAACCTTTCTCAAACCCCTGGAATGCAGATCATTTGAAAAAATACTACCAGTAGTGTTGTAAGGTCTTGATAAGCCATAGTTGTAATAAGCATTGTTTTGACAGAACACATTGAAGATTAATGAGAAGTATCAGTGTTTCCCTCATCCAGTGGTTATCAGTTCTAGTATACATGCAAAGAAGTTGAACCCTCGGCTATAATGGGGACCAGTGGAGGGGATGACCCCACCACTGTCCTCAAGAAAGACGAGGGAAGACTTTAAAATCCATTAAATTGGAAAGTTGATCCCTCGGCTATAATGGGGACCAGTGGAGGGGACGACCCCACCACAGTCCTCAAAAAAGACGAGGGAAGGCTTTAAAATCCATTAAATTGGAAAGTTGATCCCTCGGCTATAATGGGGACCAGTGGAGGGGACGACCCCACCACAGTCCTCAAAAAAGACGAGGGAAGGCTTTAAAATCCATTAAATTGGAAAGTTGATCCCTCGGCTATAAGGGGGACCAGTGGAGGGGACGACCCCACCACAGTCCTCAAGAAAGACGAGGGAAGGCTTCAAAATCCATTAAATTGGAAAGTTGATCCCTCGGCTATAATGGGGACCAGTGGAGGGGACGACCCCACTACTGTCCTCAAGAAAGACGAGGGAAGACTTTAAAATCCATTAAATTGGAAAGTTGATCCCTCGGCTATAATGGGGACCAGTGGAGGGGACGACCCCACCACAGTCCTCAAAAAAGACGAGGGAAGGCTTTAAAATCCATTAAATTGGAAAGTTGATCCCTCGGCTATAATGGGGACCAGTGGAGGGGACGACCCCACCACAGTCCTCAAAAAAGACGAGGGAAGGCTTTAAAATCCATTAAATTGGAAAGTTGATCCCTCGGCTATAATGGGGACCAGTGGAGGGGACGACCCCACCACAGTCCTCAAAAAAGACGAGGGAAGGCTTTAAAATCCATTAAATTGGAAAGTTGATCCCTCGGCTATAAGGGGGACCAGTGGAGGGGACGACCCCACCACAGTCCTCAAGAAAGACGAGGGAAGGCTTTAAAATCCATTAAATTGGAAAGTTGATCCCTCGGCTATAATGGGGACCAGTGGAGGGGACGACCCCACCACAGTCCTCAAAAAAGACGAGGGAAGGCTTCAAAATCCATTAAATTGGAAAGTTGATCCCTCGGCTATAATGGGGACCAGTGGAGGGGACGACCTCACCACTGTCCTCAAGAAAGACGAGGGAAGACTTTAAAATCCATTAAATTGGAAAGTTGATCCCTCGGCTATATTGGGGACCAGTGGAGGGGACGACCCCACCACAGTCCTCAAAAAAGACGAGGGAAGGCTTTAAAATCCATTAAATTGGAAAGTTGATCCCTCGGCTATAATGGGGACCAGTGGAGGGGACAACCCCACCACAGTCCTCAAAAAAGACGAGGGAAGGCTTTAAAATCCATTAAATTGGAAAGTTGATCCCTCGGCTATAAGGGGGACCAGTGGAGGGGACGACCCCACCACAGTCCTCAAGAAAGACGAGGGAAGGCTTCAAAATCCATTAAATTGGAAAGTTGATCCCTCGGCTATAATGGGGACCAGTGGAGGGGACGACCCCACTACTGTCCTCAAGAAAGACGAGGGAAGACTTTAAAATCCATTAAATTGGAAAGTTGATCCCTCTGCTATAATGGGGACCAGTGGAGGGGACGACCCCACCACAGTCCTCAAAAAAGACGAGGGAAGGCTTTAAAATCCATTAAATTGGAAAGTTGATCCCTCGGCTATAATGGGGACCAGTGGAGGGGACGACCCCACCACAGTCCTCAAAAAAGACGAGGGAAGGCTTCAAAATCCATTAAATTGGAAAGTTGATCCCTCGGCTATAATGGGGACCAGTGGAGGGGACGACCCCACCACTGTCCTCAAGAAAGACGAGGGAAGACTTTAAAATCCATTAAATTGGTTATCAGAACCCTCGGCTATAATGGGGACCAGTGGAGGGGACGACCCCACATTGGCCCTCAAAAAGACGAAGGAAGGGTTAGTATCATCATCATCAACGAAGAAGCAAATTTGCAAGGAACAAACCATAACAGAATTAAATATGGGAGACAATTGTGAAAGGAAGAGACGATGGTATTAATATAAAGCATCAAGTGTTTTACAATATACAGAACAAAAATACAAAAACAAGGGTATGGGCTACAGGCAGCCACCCTAGGGGACGACATCAGAGGGCAGGGCCTCAACATCAATGGGAATGGTCTCCTCAGTTACCAGCACCGGATCATCTTCAGATGTGCCAACCCCCTCGATCTGGGCTTGGGCCTCCACCTGATTGAGGGCCTCGGCAATGAGGGGGTCGTCCAGTTGAACACCCTCCAATGATGGGCGAACAGAGGAGACGACATCGCCAAATTTGAGGACGACCCATCGGCAGGCCGTCCTGATACCCCTCTCAAGATATTCAAGGCCGAAGCCCTGAAATTCATCTGAGGTCTTGTACGCCTCCACAGCATCAGCCTCAGCTTTCTTGATGGCTGCTTCCAGATCAGTCTTATGCTGGGCCTCCAGGTTGAGCAGAGCCTCATCCTTGCCCTTGATCAACAAGTCCTTGTCCTTGATCAACAAGTCCTTAGCCTGAAGATCGGCATCATGTTGCTTCGTCAGCTCATCAAGGACTCTAGCGTGCTCAGTCCTTGCACTCTCCAGCTCGGCCCTAGCAGTGTCCAACTCTGTCCGTAGGTCAGCCTCTTGTTGAATGGCCCTCTCAGCTTCGTGAAATTTCTGTTGGTTCTCAGCCATCCATTTGGTGGCTGAGGTGAGGGCACAGACAGACTGCAAGAAAAAAATGAACAAATGTCAAGAGGAGCCGATGGAACAGTTAATGAAAGAATGAAATTAAAGGTCAAGACCAATACCTGAGCCAGGGAGTGCAGACCGTAGTCATACACTTTGGCAGGGGGCATCTTCGCCAAGAACTCGAAGTCGGAGGCCGACGGTGCAGAGAACATCGAGGCCTTTGCTGCCTTCAAGTTGGCAATAAGAGATGAGGGGTCGGCCCTCAGATGGGACAGATTTTGAGACCAGAAGGCCCCCATGCTTGATGAAGAGGTTGCACCCTAAGAGGCCTCGGCCCTGGCCCTCGTCTTAGGGTCAGGACGAGGCTCGAGTGGAGCCTCAGGCTCCTTCCTTTTGAGGCTAACAGCTGTCGCCTCATCAACTGTCGGCCCTGAGGCCCTTGTCTTCTTCGGAGCTTGCTGAGGCTCCTTCCCCTTCTTCTTTGTCAGACCAGCAAGAAGACTTGGAGCAGTCATATCCCAGAGGTAATCTGACACACCTGCAGGACGATCTGAAAAGGATACGATGCATCAGAAAAATAAAGAGATAAACAGGAAACACTTGCATAAAGAGAAAAAGTAAAACGTGCTGTATAACTCACATAGTTCCGTCAGAGGGCCGACCCTCAGACCAGCTGCTTTGAGGTACCGAGGGGTCATCAGATCTTCGAACTTTGGGATCTCACCCTCTCTCCCCCGTCCCCTCAGATACTCAACAATATCACTTTCCTCCAGGCTAAGTCCGGGGTCTGACCTAGCCTTCATGGAGGGATTAGACCATCTGTTAGGAACCCTCGGAGCATCGGCAGAAGGGGACGCCTCGGTGGAGCTCTCCCATGCCCCAGATATGAAGAAGAACCTTTTTTTCCAATCATGATTGGAAGTTTGAGCTACGTGGAGCAGCTTCTTCTCAGACCTTCTCGCCCCTAGATGATAGTATCCGGGCTGCTTAGATGAAGAGGTGATATTGTAGCAGGCCAAGAATACGTCGGACGAGGGTTCATCGGTGAAAGCGTTTTTCCACAAAGAGATGTACCCCAGAATCGTCCTCCATGAGTTGGGTGGAAGTTGAGAGGGGGAGACGCCCAGAGCCGACAGAATGTCTACAATGGCAGGGTGGAAGGGAAGTCTGACACCTACTTTGAACATCTGCTCGTAGACTGCAACTTCTCCCTCTTCACCCTCAAAAACCCTCTCATCCTCAGAGGGAACCCTCATAGTCACCCCAGGTGGCACTCCGTAAATATGCCTCCATATCAGAAGATCCCTATCCCTGACAGAGGAGATAAAAGACGAGGCATGGGAGGTATCAACCTCATCATCTGTATCATCGTCCTCATCCCCCTCATCACCTGCAGGAGGACCCTGAGGAAATGCTACTTGGAAGGCGTTGGGGGATAGGGTTGTCACAGGGACAGCCTCAGAGGGGATCGTACCCTCGGCCTCTCGGGGAGGGCTAAGGTCAGGAGAGTCCCTCCTACCAGACGTTCCAGCACCAGTAGGAGAGGAGGTTCTCTCGTCCATTTCACTTGGTTTGGGAGTGTCGGACGGACGAGACGACGACCCACAAGACTCAGAGGGTTCAGACGGTCTTATAGTGGCAAGAGGGATGGCAAAGATGGGTCGTACCCAATTAGGGTCGGCCCCTCGTCTCCTCTCTTCCTCTTCCTCTATTCGTCTGATCTCGGTAAATAGTTTCTCACTCAGAGATGGGAATTCAGACACTAAGTTGTAAAGCCTTCTAAGCATTAAGGGGAAGACCCTACACTTGAAGAATTACACTGGACTTGGTTAATTCAACTACAAACACTTGAGGGATTGACCAGGTTTGACTTTTGGATCAAACTAAAGAACTAAAACGTTTTTCGTCAAGAATGTTCAAGAACTACCAACCGGAGAAGACACCGGAAAATGCAATGGGGAAACTCTAAGAAAGTATTGACCTACGACCCTAAAAAATATACGAAAATGAAGACAAAAGAAGGCACGAAGAGAAAAAGGTTACCTGATGACGAGAGAGCAAGAGCGCAGTAGGGCCAGAAAAGCTGAAGGCTGCAAATGGCGACTGGTTCTAGAGAGAGAAAATGGTTAGGCGCGAAGAAGAAGAAGATGGAGAGAGAGAGTTTAAAAACCCTTAAATACCTTAGCAGTAAATGAGCACATTTGCCAAGAAGGGTGCAATCAGGGCACAAAGCCCCATGCAAGTATGCAGCCGCCCTGCCTTGGAAACCGGAACAACAATGAGTACCTGCCCAAGTGTCACTCACCTAACTGATCATACACACATCTCAATTTCAACATTATCCCTCAGCCATCTCAACGGCACCTATGGCTAAGGGCTGGGGGGTGATTGATATACCCGTTTATATTCTAGGAGGGTCGCCTCCACAACGGACGACCCTAAGAGGGGCCGACCCTTCACCAGGCCCCAACCGGCCTTCACCAGACCCAGACGACCCTACGAGGGGCCGACCCTTCACCAGGCTCCAGACGACCCTACGAGGGGCCGACCCCTCACCAGGCTCCGGCCGACCCTACGAGGGTACGACAGTACGAGGACAGAATCAAGCCAGACTCACTGCCGGAAGAAACTTTGCCCTCGGCCTCGGCTCATAGGCCGAGGGTGACATCATGACAGCGCGTGGTTTGGGAGACGCGTGGAACTGTGCGCGTGAGGCTCATATGACACGTGGAAGACCGTTACAACCGAATCACCCCCTCACGTGAGGGAATATTATGTCATCATTTGGCATCTACAGGTGTCAACAGGGGATTGGCTAGATCATTATTCACATGCACCATGCTTACTTGGGGGGTACACTACACCCCCCAAGACCTATATATACTTGTCACCCCCAACCCTACAGGGGATCGATCAGATTAACTGTAGCCCTAGCTAAAACTCTGCTTGTACACACAGTAGAGAGAGAGAGAGGGTTATGTGCATTGCATACAAGGCCATTAGTGCTCATACTTAGTGGATCACACACTCACAGTGGATGTAGGCCAATTTGGCCGAACCACTATATATCATTGTCAAATTTCCTCTTATACTCATCCCCTTCTATACACTTACATACTTATACACTTATACATCTCCATGGCTGCTACCGCTTGAGCTCACTAACACTTACCTGGTGGTGCTAAATCTTAGCATCATCAGACACTAAGGGGATACATTTTTGTAGATATACTAATTTTAGAGAGATGTGATATGAGAGTATGATATTATCATGAATATTGACTGCTTAGCGATGGTTTGAGCAATAGTGGACTGTTATAGTAAGGCTATCGTATTCGCTGTTCCAAAAAAGGATGTATTATTTTTGCGATGTCTTACTTGAAAGAGGGTCGAGTCCGCGTATATACTATATTATAGTGGAGACATCGATGAGTATAGTTATATCATTATATTCGATCTCGGTGTGTAGGAACTATACATTTGTGATTCCGGGAATATCGGGTTTACTGCCGAGCGAAGATATTTAGTTAGTTATTGATTTAGCGCTGGGGACTTAGTGACAGTGAGAGCGCTATATTCCGGGACTCTTTTAGAGATGTGGGAGTTGAATATCAGACTTATATGTCTAATGAAAGGATTTTGAGTGTCCCGATTATATGCTCTGGGCCTACGAAACTCGATGTCCGACAATGCTAGGTAGTAGTATATCGGGAGGGTTCCTTATTTAGAATCGCTTGCGAAACGTCCCACGCATGAACCCCAGTGAATGTCAAGAGTTAAGAGATGTTTTGGGCACTAGAGAAGTGGTTAATACCTTAATTGTTACAGTTGTATGTTGATAACACTTTGATCTCAAAGAAAGTATACGATATAAGGCCCATGGAGTCGGGCAGTGCTATGTAGGAATAACTGGGAAAACTTTTGCACCGCTGGTGGATGGGTGAGGCAATCTCGAGAAGAATTAAATTGAGATTAGTGGGGTGATCGAGAATACCCTTAGGATAGAGCCACGTAGAGCATATGGGGTCGAACTTCAGATAAATATGTTATGTTTGTGATGTTTGTACATATATACTGATGAAATATAGGGTGTATAGGTGCCCCGATTAGTTCGATTTTCAGTATCATCTGGGATGAGGGTACGTAGTAATAAATGTTTTGAAACGTATACCTGTGGTGCAACAGGACATTATTGGAAAAGTAGGATGGACTGATCTTCATTTGCGAAAGGAGATAGTCGAGATACATATACAGTAATGAGAGTTATCATAACTAAGATGGGTTAAAAGACCAAAAACCATGAGTTATCATAACTGTGGAGATAAAGGTGAGGATCTCTCTTGACAAGGAAGGGTCCAACAGTTTTAGGAAGTATATCGAAGTCGTACTCAGTAAAATTCTAAGGGTGACTTGTGCATAAATAAGATGGTGTTTCTACCAGACGAAAATGACCCAGGAAGTGCGGAGTTTTAGAGCACACACATGGGTCATGGTTTTTGGCCTACCCTAGGAAGGGGAGTAAGATGTACCACATAATGTGGGATATAGATTGGGTGGATTAGTGAGGAGTGAGACATAGCAAAGTTGTATCCAAGAGCAGCACTCATAGATGGGAAATGGCTGGTCTGAGGCAATCGACCACAATTTTGCAATAATTGGTGATTCCAATGACAAAATGGGTACGCAGACTAATAGAGCTAATTGTTGGGTGACCAACATCGTGGAAATGTCAAGGTTTCCTTTGGGCTTGTGCATTGGGTTGATCGAAATGGATCATTTATTACCATGTACCCAACATTCCATTGGAAAGAGGGAATGAACCGACACAAGATGTCGCCCAACATTTGTGTCGATTAGAATGAGATCCTTGAGTCCCACCTCTGATAGGGATTATCAGGAGGCGATGGGGACAAAAATATATATTACCTGTAAATCAAGGAGTAGACGTTAGAGGTGACTAAAATATTGGAGAATGCGAGGGATGCGTATTCTAGACTTTTTAGTAATTGAAAGGAGTAATTAAAATTGGTATAGCTGTATGTAATAAATCATACTACTTTATCATTGGCAAGATGACTTTTGAGGATATGTGTGGGAGACCTTGTCGTCCACCCTCTGGTTGGTTAGAGGTGGGGGACAACAAGCGTCTCGGCCCAGATGTGATTCAAAGTTTGTCGGTAAGGATTGGGTTAATCAGACACTATTTCGTGTAGTTCAGAAACATAGTAAGAGTTACTTTGTCGCGAACCAAAGATTTTAAAGGCTGACGTGAGTGGTCATGCACTATTGTGGGTGTCTCCCATATTGGGAGTTATGTGACTTGATAAGAAGGGAGGTTACCACATAGGGAAGCTGTTGGGACGATAGCCCCCCAATTTTAAAATTCAAAAGTCTTTTTATACTTTAAAATCAATTTCCTTGTTAAATATATGCGGAAGCGTAAGATGATGGTTCAAATAAAACAAATTAACCAATTTTAATTAGTCTTTCAAATTAAGATTAAACCAAGTGAAATAGGATGAAAACACACACACACAACTTAAATTTCACTTAAACCAAGTTAATTAATCCAAGTCCTAGAAAATTGCCTAAGTCATATTTTTCATTTAATTAAATTAGGCCAAACCAAATTTTAACACATTAAATTAATGACTTGAATTAACTACACATTACCCAATATTTAATTTGCATCAAATTAAACAAGTGGTGATTAAAACAAATTTTAACTTTTTACCTAAGCATGCGTTCTAGGTGAGTATTGCGAAAGATAAAATAAACAATGAATCACTACGCCGCGATGTACGAGAAAAAACCCACAATGGGAAAAAAACCTCGGAAGGCCCTAGCCTAAAATCCACTAAGTACGGAATTTAATAATACAAGCAAGATTACTTACAACACTCGAATCGAGCCCTCTCAAGCCCTGACGCATCTTCTTGTATCAACCTTTGCCTAGCGAATAACTACGGAGCTCCATCGCAGTCTCAGAATCTACCGATCGGACTTTATATGGTCACCGTCACCCGAACTAGGAGCCTTTCTCCAAGTGGGTAAATCAACGAAAATCTCTTCTTCTTTGTGGGATGTAGAAGCAAACCCAAACGTCTCTTCAAACGGTAGAGATGAAAAACCGGTGCCAAAACTCCAAGCAAAGTATATATATATATATATATGGAACTTGGATTAAACAAAAAATTGGGTGTAAACTAGAGTGTCAAAATGAATTTTTCTTTGAAAGATGAACACTCAAAACCATGAACTTTTCTTGGAAGAATTTGCTCTCCAAAACTCTCTATGGAAGTTAGAACGGAATGAAAAGTTAAGTTAGAAAAGTTCATTTCCGCACTTAAGAAATTCTGTCAAAAGATAGTGGGAAAAACAAGTGGGAAAGTGGGTCAAAACTACTTAAAACTGCCAAATACCTGTTCCCGCCAAATCTCGTTCGGACGATATTTTCGTTCGAACGAAATCTCGTTCGAACGAGGCTTCTAACAAGGTTCTAGTGTAAACTCATTAGAAATCTCGTTGGAAGATTCATTCGAATATCAACTTCGCTCGAACGACTTTCCAGTGGCCTTTGGGGAACTCGTTCAAACGACATTTGGTTCGAACGAAAAAACTCGTTTGAACGACATATCGAATGAACTTCCAGAAAGTTGGAAATTTTTATTTTTAGCCCAGAAATTTATAAACTTTGTTTAAAGTTTTAATTAAATCTTTCTGAAAATAAATAACAGTTTTAATTAAACCTACACCCATTATAAACTGTTCCAATCTCCTATATATATATATATATATATATATATATATATATATATATATGTAATGCATTCATACCTTGGGAGTATGGAACCACTGTTGATGACATAGAAACGAGGCACTTAAACTCGGCATTTTGATGAAGCTTTATACACTTGGCCGCTACATCTTCAACAAACACGTCATAGGCTTGAAGGATGATTAATATACTCTATCCTATGACTCAAACGTTTTTGTCCGGAATTGTGCCAAAACTATAAAGGACTCAATTGGAAATTTGTGTCCTTACAAATCTCCCCCTTTGGCCATTCCGGGACAAAAATCAATAAAAATCCTAAATGGCCGTCAAGCTCTACTAAATTGACAAAAATGTCCCACCCAAAATAAAAATACAATGCTTGACTCAAACAACCCAAAGGATCAAAATCTTTGCCGGTGAAAGTTTCCACTTAGAAAATAATTCCTGCACACTTAAGCAAACACATTAAACGCATAGGGAATATCAAAATGTGAAATTAAAAAATTACTCCCCTAAATTAATTCTCCCATTTATCAAACAAATGATCAACTTAGAAAGACGTGTCCCCCTAAGATAAATCTCCCCCAAACTAAGATACGATTACAATAGGATTAGATACCATTTCTCCCCCTATCATTCTTCCCCTTTTTGTTCAGGAATAGACAAAGGATAAAACTAATTTAAACATTAACTTATCTACCCCAATTAAAGCATATTACCCTTAAACTAAACAAGGGATAAATAAAATGGGATAACAAGCTAAACATGCAAATGTGCAAAAGTGATTGAGAACATTAAAGCATATGGGCAAAAAAAGCACAACTAATCAAATAAATAATAACGGATGCCAATTAGGATGCAAGAAAATGATACCAATATGATACAAAAGTTTTAAGCGTGTGATATCAACAAAGAATGCAACAATATGGATACCAATTATGAATTAAAGCATATATGGACTAGAAAGCAAGGCAAAGACTAAACAAAAATATCAAATATATGTATACATAAGATATACCTAATAGGCGCAAGTACACATATATAGATATAAACACACAAATGACACAAAATACGATAAGCTTTTCACACTCGTATGGCAAAAATGTGTCATATGGAAACGAAAGTGTTGGGGTGTGAACTAGTAACAATTAAATTTAGACCTAATCACTTAAAACATGTTCACGGAGTTCTCAATTGATTGCAAACTTCATCACATTTGAATCTAACCTCGTGTGACAATATAGATTGAACTCAATGAACGAACATACACAATGCATACAAGCCTAGCATGTTGATGATTCTACAAACCAATAGAGTCATGACATTGAAAGCGCAACTAGAATAAACGAACATTGTGCAAACCGTTGATATATCATCCAAACTCCCTCAATAAGCATATGTATTATTCTTGTGAATGAATAAATCAACTAAACAAATTAGGCCTTGGAATTTTTTTTTTTTAATGCCATATTTTCTTTTAGGCCTTGGACCACGTATTTCTTTTAGGTCCAAACAAACGGTGGGTTACTATTCGTAAAGTATAAAAATCCTTTCGGAGCCCTTCCCCGTGCACATTTATATTTATCCTTTTTTTATTTCTCACGAATCTCACGTGCAACGAATTTTGACATGCACTAGTCCTCATAGGTCACAAATATGTAGATGACCAGATTTGTAGAAGAACATCTCATAAAGCTCAAATATACATATGAAGTTAAAATTTCAAATGAGCTCGTGCATGTGTGTATTGAGGCATATAAAAATAGAATCTATTTAAGCAACACAAAATCCAAGTACTCCATGTAAGCATAGTAAAGAACATAATAAGGATTGACAATCTAAACCAAAAGTTCTAGCCACATGGGAGCATAAAATATGGGATTCAAACACAAGTATATGCCACATAAAGTGTGTCAAGCTAAAATACACACAAAATAAAAATCTTTTTGAGTTTTTCAAAATTTAAACCAAAAATAAAAATATATACTCAAAAGACAAACAAAAATCATTTGAATTTTTCATTAAGCTTAAATTACCAAGAGATAAAAACCCAAATGATAAACATACATCTTTTTGTATTTTTCATTTAATGCAAACTAAAATGAAAGAATAAAATACAAAAGATAAACAAGTCATTATTTCTAGCATGAGATCTGAAATAAAGAAATGACTAGAAAATGACTAAACATGCATACGCCTAGCATGGAGATATAATATGAAGCACAAAAAGCTAGAGTATGCAAACAAAACTAACACATTTAACCTTTAAATTTAGCAAGGGAGGTTTCGTGTGAAATTAAATGAGAATCAACAAATCTAATATCTAGAACGTCTAAAAATGATTTTCGAACCCATATAGATGTATATTTAAAATGATGGGATTTGGAAACACATGAATTGCTAGACATAGACTTCCTAGGACTTCATTTAAGATCAAAACAAAATGACCTAAGGTGACCTTTCCCACCACAATTCAAGCATGTGAAAACAAGAGAAATGTTACCTAAGGTGTGACCTTTTCTAAAGTCTTTGGATAAAGTAGACCTTCTAAAACAAATAATGGTTTTAGCTTTAGCAACGAAAGCATTTGAACAAGATATGCTAGAACCATTATCACAACTACTCGACTTGTAAATTATTTTCCATTTCTAAAATTTTGGACTCAAGTAATAAATTAGACTCCTCAATTGTATGGGACTCCTTCTTTAAATTTTCTATAACACTTAGAAGGTTATCACGTTCTCCCTCAATGTGAGCAAACTTGTCCCTAATAGTCTTTTCTCGACTATCACTCTCTTTCTTGGACATTTCTAAAATATTATAATTGTAATTTATATCCATGAGCTTTTCACGAAAAATATCTTTTTGAGATAGCGAGGTTTGCAAAAATTCAACTTTAGCTTTAAAACAAGAATTTTCATCTTCAAGAAATTTAATTCTTTTTGCAAATCTAAAATTTAATTCTCTTAATTTTTCATTACACTTATTAAGCTCATTAAATTCCTCTCGAATAGCAAAAATTTCATTATCATTAGAAGTGGACAAATTATCATTAAGACGTCCCATCGAGAGATATAAAACAAAAAAAAATTGAGAGTGAGTAAAAATATCAACCATAAAAAATACAAGGAGCACAAAAATTATAAAAGCCAAAAAATGGATCTTTGACGCGATAAATTAGCTGTCCAGCTCTGATACCACTTGTTGGGACGATAGGACCCCAATTTTAAAATTCAAAAGTCTTTTTATACTTTAAAATCAATTTCCTTGTTAAATATATGCGTAAGCGTAAGATGATGGTTCAAATAAAACAAATTAACCAATTTTAATTTCTCTTTCAAATTAAGATTAAATCAAGTGAAATATGATGAAAACACACACACAACTTAAATTTCACTTAAACCAAGTTAATTAATCCAAGTCCTAGAAAATTGCCTAAGTCGTATTTTTCATTTAATTAAATTAGGCCAAACCAAATTTTAACACATTAAATTAATGACTTGAATTAACTACACATTACCCAATATTTAATTTGCATCAAACTAAACAAGTAGTGATTAAAATAATTTTATCTTTTTACCTAAGCATGCGTTCTAGGTGAGTATTGAGAAAGATAAAATAAACAATGTATCACTACGCCGCGATGTACGAGGAAAAACCCACAACGGGAAAAAAACCTCGGACGGCCCTAGCCTCAAATCCACTAAGTACAGAATTTGCAAATACAAGCAAGATGACTTACAACACTCGACTCGATCCCTCTCAAGCCCCGATGTGTCTTCTTGTATCAACCTCTGCCTAGCGAATAACCACGGAGCTCCATCGCGATCTCTGAATCCACCGATCGGACTTTATATGGTCATTGTTACCCGAACTAGGAGCCTTTCTCCAAGTGGGTGAATCAACGAAAATCTCTTCTTCTTTGTGGGATGTAGAAGCAAACCCAAACGTCTCTTCAAACGGTAGAGATGAAAAACCGGTGCCAAAACTCCAAGCAAAGTATATATATATCGATCTTGGATTAAACAAACAATTAGGGGTAAACTAGAGTGTCAAAATGAATTTTTCTTTGAAAGATGAACACTCAAAACCATGAACTTTTCTTGAAAGAATTTTCTCTCAAAAACTCTCTATGGAAGTTAGAATGGAATGAAAAGTTAAGTTAGAAAAGTTCATTTCCGCACTTAAAAATTCGGTCAAAAGATAGTGGGAAAAACAAGTGAGAAAGTGGGTCAAAACTACTTAAAACTGGCAAATACCTGTTCCCATGAAATCTCATTCGAACGACATTTTCGTTCGAACGAAATCTCGTTCGAACGAGGCTTATAATGAGGTTTCAGTGTGAACTCGTTAGAAATCTCATTGGATTTCGAATGACTTTCCAGTGGCCTTTGAAGAACTCATTGGCAAACTCGTTCGAACGAACTTCCAGAAAGGTGGAAATTTTCATTTTTAGCCTAGAAACTTTATAAACTTTGTTTAAAGTTTTAATTAAATCTTTCTGAAAATAAACAATAGTTTTAATTAAACTTACACCCATTATAAACTGTTCCAAGCTCCTATATATATATGTAATGCATTCATACCTTGGGAGCATGGAACCACTGTTGATGATGTAAAAACAAGGCACTTAAACTCGACATTTTGATGAATCTTTATACACTTGGCCGCTACGTCTTCAACAAACACGTCATAGGCTTAAAGGATGATCAATATACTTTATCCTATGACTCAAACGTTTTTGTCCAGAATTGTGCCAAAATTACAAAGGACTCAATTGGAAATTTGTGTCCTTACAAAAGCGGGGTCTTTCCGCAATATGGTGATGATGGAGCCAGTGGTGTATAGGCTCATATCATTGGAGTGTTTTTAGCAGGTTCATGATAGATTGCATATAGTCATCAAGGTGAGACCTTAAGAATTATGGAGTATATCAGTACAAAATTATTTAAATAGAGTTGTTACTAGACTTAAGTCAAAGTGAGTAGGCCTTTCTACATGATGGTACCACTAGCGGGCACATAATTGAGGCACCATAATGTTAGCATGATTTGATTTTGGGTACGTAAGGATGCCGTGTGGGTAAGTATCTGAAGTTTTTGGTACCAGGTACATCCGAATTTCGGGGACGAAATTCCTTTGTAAGGGGAAAAGTATATAACAACCCCTATTTTTGGGAATATTTAAATTACACGTGTACTAGTAATCAATCAATTTAAGAAATAAAGTGAATTGAATAAATATTAATTAGCGAATATTGGATTAATATTTATGTGTTATTATATTTACTTGTGTTATAAGTAAATGAAATTTTATTATTTTATATTACGTCGCATGTGAGTAAAATCGACAGGTTGACATGATCTTATTCGGGATGCGCGTGGGTTCGTGTTGGGAATATGATGGTAAATTTATAATAGCTGACTCAGATGGTGATTTCGAGTGCACAAATTATCTGGGATGAGTCGAGATAGTCAAAATTGGGTACCCGGGGGTTATAATTGGGTTTCGAGGATTTTTTAAGCTATACGAGACCCGTAAGGGGTATTCGGGTCATTTTAATGTTATTATTTAACCTAATTTGGGGATTAAGGGAAGATAAAAGGGTTTTAGATAAGGGAGGAAACCATATATCATTCTAAATCATCTTAGCGTGAGAGAGGGAGGAAAGAGGAGATGGGGAATTCAAAAGAAAATTCAAGAACACCATGCCAAGAGGAGATTATATAATTCCAGGACTTGAATCATTGCGTATTGAGGATCTAAGGAGAACGATCATAATTCCTTACATTAGAGGCAAGTGTTTAAATGAATTTGATATTATATGTGTGTTTTTAGTTCATATCACGCTTGGTGAAATTAAACATGATTTTTGGTGCGATTCACATGTCAAAATGGATTTTTGAGAAAAGGATTTCATTGAATTTGATTAGTGATTATTCCATATGAAATTGGTGAATTGAACCCTACAAACTAAAAAATATTTTTGCTAAAGAAATCTGAGTTTGATTCAATTAAAGATGTGTTCTTGAATTAGAAATCTGAGAATTGGGTAATTTAACTATTGAATCAAGGTGGGATTTAATTCGGGATAATTTGATGTTAACCCATGATTTAGTATGATTTTAATCCATAAAACATGCACCCTTATGATTGAGATCGATAGTTTATTATTATGTTATGTTGGGATTATTATTAGGACTGATCTTGGTGGAAAAATTGGGTGAAACTTCGTAATAACTAAAACAACCCCATTTAAGTCATAATTTCACGGGGCGAATTGGTTCGCCCCATTGCCGAACCAGTTAGGATGTCCTGTTTGGACGAGTTTGGTTCTTTTACTGGTTTTGTTGATTGGGTTGGTTCTGAGTTATTCTGAGATGTCCGTAGATGATATTTATCTTATGTAATATGTAGAAATATTATTGATTACCTTGGGATAGTTGGGATGATTCGAGGTGTGAAATTAAGGGTGTTTGGGATGAACAACACTCGAAAATATATTAATGGATTCTAATGGAAATTTCAGATGATATTGGGATACGGGCGAGATTGAGATAGTCTTAGTGTCCCAAATAAAATATAATCATGATATATAAATAAGTGAGTGACTATTTATGAACTTGGGAGTCAGAGACTTGGGAAAGTTAGGCTTGTGCTACGAGTGACTTGCACGATTAGCCGATTTTTTTGTATATACATGGGTATTGATACAATATATATATGTGTGTGAATATATCCGTGTGTATGATGTATTTATTTGAACATACCACTCTAGTGCTATCAGGGAGGTTGTGCTCCGTGGGTGATCTCTCCTAGCGAATCTCAGTGGGTATGGAATCGGACCCAGGGTCATAAGTCCATGCATGCCCACCCTATGTGAGGTTGGAGTCGAAGTGAGGTGATTAATGGTATGGTCATAACTCACTGACTCAGGACTATGACCGCTTTTAGTAAGTTTACCATTTTTGGGTTTGGTGGCGAGATTCTGACCCTGTAGCGCAGGATGATGTGTGGATTCCCTCAAGCATGATTGCATTTTAGAGACCCGCATCCAGTGAGATATTACTCTAAGGGATGGAGGTTATATATATATATATATATATATATATATATATATATATATATATATATATATATATATATATTGCGAGTGATATATATACACTTGATGTGATTAGTATACATGTATATATATATGTGCAAATTAAATAATGTTACGAACAGTAAATTTATATGCATTCAGGATAACAACTCGAGAATGTTATGTGTAAATACATATATAAGCGTGATGTAATTATATATGGGCATAAGACACTAAGGTGTGAATATTGAACTAATAACCGATGAAAGTTATTTAAAATGAATTGATAGATTATAATTGAGAATTATAATTACAAAGAGGATGTGAAAACTGACTGAGAATTTAAAAAGAGGAAATAGAGTATAGGCTCCAAGATCGGCAGTGGAGATCTTCTCTACAAGAGAATTTTCACAAAATTGTGTTATTGGGTTCCAAAACAACTCACATAGACTATTAAGATGATTCGTGAGTTGAAAACAAGGATCAAGACCTTTAAAATGAGAAGACAAAGTATTCTGCCAAAGCAGTTTGCGTAAAATTGTATTTCCAGGTCTTCTCAACAAAAACAAAACTGGAAAAACTAATTTATAGAATATCTTAAGGCAGCAACTCGCTTGAACAAAAAAGCAAAGTCGCTCGAATGAGACACGTGTCATTTGAACGATACTTAGCGCTATAGGGGATGTCGTTTGAATGAACCCTGTATGTCGCTCGAACGAGTGAAGCAAAATATTATAGTTTAATCAGGTCCGCCTCAACACTTAGAAAATATTTTTGATGAAAGACTCCGCTCCAACACTTCGAAATTTTTTCATAAAAGTTATACCAATATTCTAAGTGAACCATCAAGGTTAAAACACAACCTTACCAAAGTTAAACTTGCGGAGGCTTGAATGTTGAAGAAAACTTGATATTCGTATCTGTCTTGATGCATATGAGATCTTAAACATTCTTCAACGATTGATGCGGTATATGACATACTCAATTGTTAATGGACGATGTAATATAGTGTACTTACAGTTATTATATTAAAATAAGCAGAATATTAGACTATGAAGAAATTCAGCATTATCGAGCTAGATTCATACCATTTTTTCTTCAACTATAGTAACGTTTAGATTTTTTTCTAATAATTTTGTATTCAAAGAGTGAATTAAACTTAAATTGACGTTTTCAAGGTTTTCAATGATATTTTGATCTTCTTAAGGGAGATCTTGACACTCAATATCCAGTTGTATACACATATGTTTATACAACATGATAATGTAGATCAAATTACAGATACATGACTTTGATGGTTGAATTGTGCTGAGTCGTTTTCATTTACTAAGATTCAAAAGGGGGAACAACTATATGATATTAAATTAAGTCGAGTATTAGACTTCGGAGATAATTGAAATTTAGTGTTTATATTGAGGTGGTATGAGAGTTTATCCAAGTATTTTTTTAAGTTGAGTATTTTATTATGAAAAGTGGTGATATTAATAAACATGTGCATATGATCACGTTGATGGTTTGTGATCTTCACAGTATGAGTTACTTGATGAGATGATGGACTTGGTTACCCTCAATATACTGAAGCAAATATTCTCAATGAGTTCATCAATATTGATGCTTACAGATTGGAAGTTTCTCAAAGGCCTCCTATGGCTGTGACAAATGCAGTGTCCCGACGCAATGAAGGGATACGTTACAAGAAGAACGAAGTAGATTTGCTTGTATGAGTCATCATGTAGTAGTTTAATACACCAGATATTAATATTGTCATCTTGTTCATTCAGGTGTTTTTAGATGTCACGGAGAATGTTAATATACTTATCAACAACAATGGGCAAATTATTAGATCAAAAGTTATTAGGGCATTAAAGAGGCGGACATATTTGAGGTGATTATTAACCCACATGTTATATTTCCTTGCTATTAGTGTTTTGTTATCAACTCTTAAATTTGTAATTGCTAGGTCTATGCTTACATATATGCTTGCTAACTGATCTTAATAAGTTCCCTTTTAGCTAGTTTAAATGCCTCTTAAGATATGTACATCTGAGTAGAGTTTCTTATATTGTCATTAAAGCGTGTCTTGCTAATTTTTTTAGACAAGTTAGAAAAAGGTCAAGATATAACTGTAGAATTATTACTTTGCGTTTAGTATATTATTTCAACATTAATTTTTTACCATATTATGCTCAGTTGGATCTTTATCGATCTTATACCCTTGTCCAGTTATTGAAGTTTTCCATCACAGGCATTAGTAGACTAGGCCAAGCTTTGGCTTAAATACCTTAAGCACAAGTTCGATAAGGACAAGAGATTTCTGTCAAGAATTTCATGATAATACTTATTCTAGTAGTGGAGCCCTAATACTTGTGGTATATAGGGGGACTGTCTTTTTACAAAGTGGCTACTTTAGGCAAAGTAGTTGGAAATCATTTGAGCTGAGTACAAATTTTGGTAACCACAGTTACCATTTCTATTTGTGCTAGCAGGGGAGGGGGTTTTCCCTCGTTGGATTTTTTTAGAATGGTGAGGTCTAGTGGTTGAGCTTTTATTTTGTTGGAATCATCGTTGAACAAAGGTAAGTTCTACAGGAAGAGAAGGAATAAAGTTTGGGAAGTGGTTGCATGCTCTACTAGGGGAGGAAGTGTCTCATTGTGATCTCAGTTCATGAAATTTAGAGGGACAATGCTTGAGGGAGATATAGTCCTAAACTAGTTATTTTTGTTTTTGAACTTGGAGATTTTGTAGTTTAGCAATGGTCAATTATTTAATATGACCCATATAAGAAACAACTGTCCAAATCAAACATATGTAACTATCCCAAATTTTGTAATATACATTTGATATTTACAATCTAATATAAAGTCAGAATAATACTTCATTTTAATATTTCCTTCGCAGACGGATACATGAATGAATTTATTGTGTAAAAAAAAGTAATGATTAATGAATTTATTATTTAGGAGCTTAGGGTTTAGGGGGTGGAGTGACGCAATTGGGCAAGGCTAGTGGGAGTTATTGTCGATTTATATTGGTCAGGGGCTGAGTTGACTAATCAGGCGTGTGTATGTGTCGTGTGATTTGCGACATGGGGTTGTGTGCCAAGTTCAGGTGGGTTGGAGGTGTTGGAGTTGTATGTGTTTGTGCAGTTGCGGGTTGGGAACCAGTTGGGGGTTTAGCAGCTTTGGGCAGGTAATTGAGCTGGGCGTGTAAGGCTTCTGGCTGTGAAAAGACGAAACAAATATTTATGTGTTAATATGTTGAAACAAAAGTCCATTCAATTGGCTTATTCTTCTTACAGCATGCACGAGTAAAAAGAATTTGGCATCCTACTTCGAGTTAATTCAGTTTGAAGAAACTTATAGCACTCGCGGGAATGGGAGAGTAAAAAAAATACATCATCTTACTTCCCATTCAATTCTAAGTGGTTGTGTTGACATGAATCTAGAGCCATTGTCGTGGTTGTACCAACTGTCTCACAGAGATGCAGTGGGAATACCCTAAGCTTCAACTCGCATCGGAGAGGAACTAAGACTAGGATCATACATATGTTTAGCCCCATGTCTTGAAAAGCATCCTATGTTTGTAGCAATCGAGGTTGGTCAGTTCGAGCTATATTCGATGTGACATTCCATATTCCCCGTTGGTGGTGGGGGTTGTGGAATAACTGGTAATTAGGATCCATTTGATGCCTGAGTTGGCTGAGGAGGGGTAATAAATGGAGAATCCACAAAATCACAGGACTCCTTTGACTCTTTACGTGTATTACGTGCTAATGAGTTTCGATACTCTGCTAAGCCGACGAAGTGGCACAATATGTACTCGCATAACCAAAGGAAATTGACATACGTAGCCAAAGGAATCCTGAGATAGTTGGTACAACCACGGCACCCTCAGCTTCATCTCGCATAAAATCACATTAAATTGACGCACAATACGTGTATCCGGTGTCATCACACCCATGTATCTCTGCTAAACACTACTTCTACTGCAACAAAGGAAATTGATGTTTAATAAGAGAGTATTACTAATATTTAAAACCAGTAATTTATATAAAGTACTAATAAATTAAATATTAATAAATTTACCAAAACCTCAAAAATTATTGCGAACTATAGTGCACTATAAGGAGGGGAGTCAACTTAAATACGAATAAATTTGAATGATAATGCATTGATACCATAGAATGTAGGGTCCACCACCTATCATGACATTCACAATAGGCTCAGCTAATATGATCATCTGTTGCCTCGTATCCCACACCTCGTTATGTATCGCATGAAATACTGAGAAGGGCATACCGTCTTGTTCGAACATATCAACCTGGTGCAACTCCTTGTTGGTACGTCGCAGGCTATGTTGTTTAAGAAATTATTGATCATAAGCATAATCATGAGAGAATGCACCAACTGTAGAGAGTAATGCAGCATAAAAAAAGGAACCATAATCATTGAAACAATATATGTCCAGGTAGGCCATCTAATAAGCTTTCTCACTGACCAACAATTCCTTTAAATTAATCATACCAGAACTTAAGTTAGTGTTAGATAACTGCTTGGACACAATTCACAATTTTTATTAAGCACATATCGTTAAAGATAGTGTCAGATACTGCCTAACTGCGTAATTTTTATTAGGGACAAAATGTCATTTTACACCATAATTTACATCAAATCTCACTTCTAAAATATTGAAACTTTCAAGAAGAGTATCCATATGTTTATTAAGCTAACTTAGAAAATCAAGGTCACACTTGGTTGACTCTGTCAATTTCAATAAATTTGAATTTTGTGGCCAACTTAATGTTCTTTTTCTACAACCTAAGGAAATTTTTATAAATCTTGTCATAAGCCCCATTTAGTTTTTTTTTTATAAATTCACCATTTCTCATCTCATCTTTGAAATAGAGATATATACTTTTTCTTTTAAAAAATTTTCATTGGTGTTAAAAGACCTATTGGTATATTTGAACATTTCCCAAATTTCTTTACAAAGAAGGTCATATCCTCATATAAACTCCCAATCAAGTCCTCAGTTTTGATAGAGATCTAATTGGTAGCAATGGGAAGTATTCCTCTTGACTTTTTGATTGTTTACACATGTTTTGCTCAAATTTTTGAAAATAACAGAATAGTTATTCCAAAATATAGGTGTCCGTATCAATAACTTCTTTTAGCACGACAACCTTAGGTCAAACTTCTTGAGTAGAATGTGTAACACTTTCTTCACTACTCAGATTTTCTGAATTATCTTTAAGTAGATTAATCCTTTAAAAGTGTTTTCATAACGACATTATTAACATCATTTAATTTTTTGCATGGTAAATGAGGAACATTTATTTTAGGGAACGTCTTAAAGTTGCACTTATAAATAATAATAACTTTTTTTAGTACATATACAATTTCCAAAGTACATATATTATCCGTAAAAGAGGTCAGTTAAGATGGATTTTTATTATGCGTAAATAATAACCCACGCATGACAAGAAATGCAAAAGACTTGATATTGAGATATTATTATTATCAACACATATAAGTTTAATATAAGTGAGGAGCCTGGTGTGTTCTTCAGACTAGAAAATCGAAGAATAGTTTGATGAATATGGGAACCAAATTGAAATTCGCTATAGTTGTTATTTTCCTTTCGCACCTGTTATTTCCTGCGGTGTTTTCTGCGTCGAATGATGGGCGGGTTAGAATTGGACTGAATAATTTCACTGTCATTTTTTAGACCGGAAGCTCTAACTTGTGGGTGCCATCCGCGGAGTGTTATTTTTTTATCCTTTGTTATTTCCACTCCAAGTACAAGTCCAACCAATCAAGTACCTATAGGAAGAATGGGAAATCTGCTGCTATTTGCTATAGTACTGCGGCTATATCTGGATTCTTTAGCCAAGACAATGCGAAAATTGGTGACCTAGTCATAAATAAGCAGGAATGTATTGAAGCAACTAGAGAGCCTAGCGTCACATTTTTGGTGGCCAAGTTTGATGGTATACTTGGGCTTGGATTCCAAGAAATATCTGTTGGAAATGTAAGATATTATTGGTAGAAAATATGCTAATGTAAATAATTCCTTTCACCAAAGTTTTAAAGTTATAAGAGTTTATATCATCATCTTAAGAAGATGAGCATTAAGGTGTAAAACCAATTGACTTTACTACAAGTTGGAGTGTATTAAAGATACATCCCCAAACATATTAATTAGTTTTTTTTCTATAATTTTATCTCTAAAATTCTTTGGTATTACATGTTATTTATATAAATTGGTACTGTACAGATACAGGAGTTCCTACCTGAGCACTTCTAACACTACACGATGAAACTTTTTAGAGTCGATGACTTGAGAGATAGGCTAATGGGGTTCAAGTTACACGGGTGATAGTTATGAATCCCTGTTTGATTGATTATTATGTCATAATCGAAATTATCATTGTTCTGTGATCTCTGAATTGACACTAGATCCTTTCAAATTGTTAAATCCCTTCCAACATTATTTTTTTTTCTTTTTATTTTATTTCATTTTTATTTTATTTTATTTTATTTTATTTTATTTTATTTCATTTTATTTTTTATTTTACCTTTAATTTTTTGGTTTTATGTTAACATCAATGATGCTTTATAATATCGACTTTGCTAGTTTAAAAAAGAAGCTAAAGTACGAGAGACTCGACATTGACTTGAGCTCGAAGAGTTAGAGATTTCGCAACTAACAAGCTCTATTAAAGATGAAGAATGATATGCAAAGTGAAATATAAAGTTGGTTCCAACGTAGTACCTCTCATCCTGCTTCCATTACCTCAACGATTCAGACCGACAAGGTAATAATATATAGTTCATACATATAATTACTTATATATATTGAGAGATATTCAGGTGTAAAATTATCTCTTTTAAAGTTGAATTGTCAATGGTGGCGGTAAAAATTTGCTACGGTGGTGAGAATTTGTTATGGCAGTGATCAGAATTTTCTATTAGTTGGTGTATAGTATTCTTAGAATTAATTTTAATGTTTAATACAGTTTCGTTACCTGTGGTTTTCATGAATAAACAAAGGAGACTCTGCCATTTTTTTAAAAATAATAATAGTTATATATTTATATTGTTTGTGATGAGAATATATTACGTTGATTAATTGCACATTGTATTGTTGATGAGTGGGATATAAATTTTGACTTAATTGAGACTATTTTTTTTGCAGGTGGCAATTTTTGAAGAACATGCAATTCTAATCAGTGATTTTAGAGGTCGTACACTTTAAGATTGGGGGATAACTTTTTGGAATATAAGAAATTAATGTATTTTTGTTGTCAAGTCTCATATTTGAACTTAGTGTTATAATTTTTGTTTTGATGAATATTTAGAGATACGTGTAAGAACTTTAACTATTGTCGAATGAAAATGATTCATTGTGTTGATTGAAAATCATCTTATGTAACATATTTTATGATTATTCCGTGATGCTCTAATAAATTATCGCATGTGTAATTCAATTCTATATTAAACTTAAGCGATAGATTTTATTGTCCACAATATATTGGTGCAAAAACTTCAAGATTACTTCACCTCTCTAGGGATGGTTAAAACTGTCTCAAAAATACATTAAAGACGGGATATGTTGTCGTCTCAAAATGATTTTGTAAAATAGTAACCTTTAGAGACAGATTAATTCCCGTCTCAAAAACTCTTTGGGGACAACTTTCTTACCGTCTCAAAAGGGTCATATAAAATAATGGGCTTTTAAGAAGGATTTATTCCCGTCTCAAAAAATGCTTTTGAGACGGCTATGACGTTACAAAAAGTATTTATAACCGCTATCAAAAAGACCCCCCCTAGTCGTCCCAAATACCGTCCCAAAAATTATTTGAGATGGATAAATCAACTTTGGAGACTATTAGACCACCGTCTCAAAAGCTACTTCTTTTTTTACCGATCCGACTCTCAACTCAATCGTTACTAGAATGTTACTGCCTCTCTTACCGAACTCAAATGGTCTCCTAAGAATACCAAACACATTTCATGTAAAAGTCATAAATCCGATAAGATTTCATTATCTATATCTTTATCATTGTAGGTGCACTCTACAAACCTTGCAATACCCATAATGATACTACTTGGTGCTCGCAGAGGCACTAGTCTACGAGCTTTTAAGTATAGTGCACCTTAATTGTCAAACGCCTCAAGGCATCGAAATATTCGATATATATCCTCAAGGATTCCATACACAATTTGTCCTATGGGAACCTCACATGTTTATAAACCGCTCTTACACTAGGACTATCTCGTACCTAGCCATTACCTCAGCGGCTAAAATGATTTTATACACCTAGATAATAACTTGATCTATCTTCCAAGCGATCGTGACTACTAGCCATGTACAAACCTCAACCAACGATACTACAGGCTATGACATGATATAGGATGTTTCCCTCAACCTATAAACCTCAGGGTCTTTCTCCCCCAAATCCTCAATGACTATTCAACTATGGCAACTAAATGGACTTACTATGTGAATATCACACCACGTGCCAATCTACGAGTTTACATGACTACATAAATCTTGGGAGGATACGGAAGTCGGGTATTGTTTATAAATACCAAGGTCCCCACCACAAACCTCGCACGAGACCCTACTCCTTAATATCACATAATAATCAAGTTACACCCAACCTAAATCCTCAACCAAGGGAACTAATACGTTCTCACCACAAAACTAATGCTTATGAATGCTATTCAGCTATCTAGTCTCCATACTTGAGATACACAACCCTTACCACTATGTCGCAGCAAACATTACTCACTGTTATCACTAATATGGATACTCTCATCACCAAAGTTATTTCACAATGCATCTCATACAAAAGGGTTTATGGCGTTGCCACTATCATCTTACACCACTTCATGTGTTCACTGAAATACTATCAATTACAATATCACCCCAAGGATAGAATTTTTCCTAATTACATCACCAGAATTACTACTTATAAGCGTCGTACCTAAGGGTTATATATACCTTTTAATCACCAATCTTTAGTGTCTAGTCGAGACACCCTAACCATAAACATCTACCGTTGACTACGTGCAACTCGTGACACTTGCCCAATATGCGTCATTCCATTCTATCGGCATCTCAAATGATTCTATATCACCAAGAATTTGACATAATCACCTCACACTAACAATCACGGTATCATCACTATAGGCTAACATGGACACCCGTAAATTACTACAATTTTAATCAGAAGTGCGAAAGCGATTAATAACTATCAACCTAATTGTGTGCCACTTGTCACTAACTTACTTGTCGTGCTAACCTCCTGGACCTTGTTGTCGAGGACAGGAGCTAAACCGTCACCAAACTAGCATGACCGACCCAAACTACACTGACGTCGAAAGATGCAATACCTACCTCACCACGTCACTCCCGAAAGGAACCTTGAACCTAGATCTCTGATACCATTTGTAACTCCCCGACCCGAATATATAGGTTACCCGTGATTCAACCCTGTTTGACCCGAGCATTAGTTGTGAAGTACAATGGAACAACCTACATAATATTGCTAGTCCATCTTTATTTTAGTTAACATTTCACTTGTTAGCATGAGATTCCAGTTTCAAAATAAACTATGTGAGGAACCCATGGGGAGCACCCCTAAGTCCAAGTAGATAGATCTACTAACGCAAAATAAATAAAGTATACTTACCTATATAACGATCTCAAAATACAAAACCCAACCTGTCGTAACAAAGTGAGGGTGTGATCCAATTCCCAATCGGATTATACAAATATAGTATAGAAACAAACGACATAAAGAATACTCACACGCTACAACCACATGCATGCGAAAATATGTATGTATCTATATATATACTCCTTTGAAAAATACATGTTCCAATGCATTAACAGTTTAACTTCCGAAAACCTTACCTGCTCCAATTAATTTACCTTAATCTTGTAAAAAATTCATTTACTCATACTTAGCATTTCTCACTTTATTTAACACACCCGGTTCAACACTTGAAACCACTATATTTTATTTATCCAAACACATTCCTTCACCGGAATCACCCTTTTTACTTATTTTAATACAGTTTAGTATTTTTATTGAAACTCACCCTTTAATCAGACGCATTCACCGTGTTAGAAAATACTTATTTATCACTTGAAAATATTTTTCAATACATACTTAATCAAATTATGTGTTTAACCAACCGGTTGCTCAATCATCCATTTACCCACTTACTTTACCCTTTTTTCCTCCTTTATGAACATTAACAGATTTACGCATTTACTTGTCCATTTTAACCTTCACCGAAATATTTATTTATTCATACAAGTTAGGCTGTATTAACACATTTTACCATACAACCCATTTCTTGACATGTTCTTTATCTTTTCTCGAAATCTTCCAATACCGCATACTTCCACGGGCTCCACACCGTTGGCAATGCACACCATATGTTATGACCATTGTTTAGGTCTTTTCACCCAAGAGCTCCGGGATGTTCTTGATTTATCTCGGTGTCATCAGATTTCCCTTTACATGTTTTAATATTACACATTATTCCACTTTTCTTTTTTACCCGACCAAAGTCAAAACCCGAGACTTTACCACCCCAATTTGTGTTATGCTTTGAAAAATTACCATTTCATGTCCTTTACACTTTAACCTTGATTTTATTCCAAAAATCATATTTTTTTAGGACCAATTTGTGTAACACCTATTCCAACATTTTTATTTCATAAAAATGTTCCACTTTAAGTAAAATTACCATTGTACCCATTCTTTCCAAAATCACCTTTTACTCCATTTTCACAAGTGTTAATTTTCCCAAATACCTAATTAAGTTATTTATACCAAATTCTTATGTGTTTTGACACTTCACCACCTTTTTACACTTGGAGTAATATTCTTCATAATTGGAAACACTTTTACAACTTTAATTCTTTTTTAATTCCATAAGTATTAATCATTTACAACAATTCTAAGTTACACACACTAACTTTTCCATGTTTACTCAGTAACACTTAATGAATACTTTTATCAATATTTTCCCGAGCCACACATTTCTTTTCTTTCTTTATTCAAGAAATCTATTTATGCTAAGACTACTTTTAGAAGAAAATGCCATTTATTTTTACCAAAATATGTAGTCTTATAATCTCTTGTTCGTCATATCTTTTAGTCCTAATTTCACACACTTTGAAGACTAAATTTCTACCTTTTCTTATTTAATTTTTAAACCCAATAAAATCTTCTTTAAACTTGTTTATCCATTCAATATCAAAATACTATAAGTTTATATGCATGAGCATATGGATTAAACTCGAAAACCCTACTGCACGGTTTAAACATAGATTTCATCATGGGAAATCATTATACTTGCAAAAATACATTTTTAAGGCACACAAGACATTTCCATTTCTTCAACCTCAATAGATGTCTATCTTTCATAAAATCCCCACTTTTGCACGAAGCTTTAAAATATTATTTCACCAGTGTTTACCAACATAAATCATTATTTTCAAACATTTTATGAAATAAAATGTTTAACATCAATATTTCTAGAAAATATACCATTTTCATAATATACCAACTTTTGTTATTCTTTGAAATATTTATTCATTCTTTATTTTTCAACAAAATAATATTTTTTCAATATTTGTAATCCATAAAAATATTTATTATCGTCTACACATTATTTACACCATTTAATTAAATACACCCTACTCAAATAGTCTAACTACAAGACTACAAATGCAAAATAACATCTTACACTAAGAGTAAGGTTTTTCCCACCTCTAATGGCTCCATAGGTGGTGGAAGTGTTGGTGTAGAATGAACAACCCTCACCTCCAAAGGTAGCCTCAAGGGGTTACCAAATGTATCCTTTAAATGCTCTAAAATGTCCTTCTTCCAAGATTCCAAGCAAGACCCACTTCAACTCCATTAAAACCCACCTTCATCTTCTCCAAGATCCCCCAAATACAACTCCAAAGTTCGTAGCTCTTATTTGTTAATGGTTAAAAGGGATATTTTTGGTTCAAATGTGGAGGAATATATCATAAAAATGGTGGTTTATGGTTAGTCTATGGTGGAGGAGTGGTGGGTTGGTGGTGTCCCTCTCTCTCTCTCTTCTTCTTCCATTTTCTCACAATAATAAATAACCCTAAATACACCAAACAAACCCTGATAAAACATCCCTAAGACTTCAAATACCCATTTTGCCCCTTCTAGGCTGATATGAGCTCGACAGCTCAAAGATTCAATTATCCAAATATTGACAGTGCAAAAGCTCAACTGAGATTAAAAATCTCGACCAACGTCATTCGAACGACTTGCCCTATGTCGTTCGAATGACTTGCCCTATGTAATTCGACCGACTTAGCCTATGTCATTTAAACTATCGGTCGAGCGACCTTCTACTGTAAGTTAGTAGCACGTCGTTAGAAGCCTTATATCTAGTGACCTATCTCGCGACCTTCATACTATCATTTAAATGACAACCTCATGCCATTTGAACGACTCTTTTTCTACTTATTTTATTTTTCTCTAATTTTATTCACAATTCTTCCTTACTTATAATCAATTTCTCGTCATTCATAATCCACATATAATTTAAATTAAAATTTGGGGTAAGATATCACATTATCATGGTAGGGAGACCTTATTTAAGTGGAATAATGATTCCATTCCATAGGCAAGAGCGAAGGGAATTTCCCCAGTTGGTCTTCTAGGAGTAGTACGATAGGCCCACAGAATATGGGGGAGCTCTTCCACCCAGGCACCCATTGGTTTTTCCAGCCTTTTCTTCAGACCGTCGAGCATGGTTTTATTGGAGGCTTCTATCTGACCAATACTTTGGGGATATGCCATTGAACTAAAATGGCGCTTGATGTTGTGTTCATCACAAAAACTTTGGAAGAAATTGCTTTCAAACTGTGTGTTTTTATCGGTGATGAGAGTCCTTAGGATCCCTAAGCCTATAATGATGCTCTTCCAAACGAACCTAATCATGTCAGCGTCACGAATATTGGACAGTGGTTATGGATCTACCCACTTGGTGAAGTAATCTGTGTCGACTAACACATAGTTATGATTTCCAGGTGCGGTAGGTAGTGGCCCCATAATATCCATCCCCCATTGTGCGAATGGCCAAGTGTGACACCCCGCCCAATAAAATATAGGGTGATCAGTCATTTACCTCATTTAAAACATAATGTTCAGTTGGTTCATTCTTAACATCATTGTCGAAAAACTTATAAACATATTAATCACCTAATACAGAATTAAGTTAGGCATCAAAATCTTTTCCATTTTTTCATATAACCAAATAAAACCATTTCTCGATTTAATTATGAAAATGTAAACCATTCATCATACACACGAATATACTAAACATGGATCAACCACTAGAAGAAATAAGATTGGGTAAAAACCTCCCAGTTCAAAACTCCAAATTCACATACTCATAGTAAGATTCCATCCAACTAAAATAACTACAAAGTAAACTGAATAATAACTCCGATAAAAACTAGGAATGGGCGACACATTCCCCAACTGAGATGTCCAGATAACTGAATGGAAATGATGGAGGCGTCTACTTCAAGGACCTATAACTTCCACAGCAGCTGCACCACGTAAAACAATCCAACTCTCTAGTTCTGGTATCCCTATGGCTGAGCACCTGATATGAAAAATATATATAGCAAAACAGAGAAGATATGCAAGAGACGGGTCAGACCCGATGTTTTAAAAATGTTTAGCAAGTATTTAAACTGCAATGAAGCAAATCTTATGTGCATGTTATATATCGCACTCTCACATGAGATTCTCACCTTTCATCTATTGTGCACGCCTAACGTACATCTAACCCACACTAGCTATGCTACCCAGCCTAACTAGTTCGAAATTATAATGTCACCATCTACGTTCTCCAGTAGTATACCCGTATCACCCATACAATATGTTAAAGAAATAGTTTATCTCGCATAACTAAAAGTTCCATTATTCACCGTTCGAATGGTTAATCTTTTACCCACTAAGATTATTTTATTTCTCATTTATACTATATCTTCTAATTTCACAAGTAGAATATTCCCAAGTATATTCATATATAGACAGTCACATCACACACACACACACACACACACACATATATATACACACACACACTAATCCTGCACCCTTAGGTTAAAACCACTTAGCGCAAATCATTTTATTATTGTCACCATATCTACCAGTTTCACACAGTAGAAATATTCACAACTTCATATATATATATATATATATATATAGTCACACCATCCTATACATATATAAACAAATCCTACACCCCCAGGCTAAGACCCATTAGCGCACCTAACCATAATAATCCTGCACCCCCGGGTTAACACCCATTAGTGCACTTAACAATAATATTCTTGTACCCCCGGGTTATCACCTATTAATACACATAACAATAATATTCTTGTACCCCCGGGTTACCACCCATTAGTACACTTAACAATATTATTTTGTACCCCCAGATTATCACCCATTAGTACACTTAACAATATTATCATATAATAGGCGTACGCACATCCTATTAAAATTTATAGGTATTCACCCAACCAATTCATATAGATATATTCCATACGTATTATTCTCTCACTACTACGTATAATATATTTATTGCGATTACTATCACTCATGTAACGTCCAAGGTCAACATACCGTTCCAATTATTTAAAGTATTATTTCCCAAATACTTCCTAAAAATTCTGCACTAGGCTAAGTCCATCAAATAGCAGTTTTCTCACTCAAATTAATTGCATAACTTAATTTGGGGTAAAAATTGAAATTTTTAGAATTTCTTTAGACCTGTCGCTCGAACGACTGCCACGTGTCGTTCGAACGACTTCTCGCGAAATCCTTATCTCGCGCGAACGACCTACGTGCGACATCGCGCGAGACCTTCTGTCTCGTCTTCTTCCCCAAATTTTCAGCGTTTTCCACCATTTATACCTCTAAAACCTCTACTCTTCAATTCCAAATGCCCAAACAACAAATACAATTAATGCTCTAACATATTTAGATAATTTCTAACAACCTAGAATCATTAAATCCTCACCATACATCAATTAATTTCGAAATCCCCAATTTATTAAACAAGAACCCTAGTTCTTAAATTAAGAGCTTAAATCCAAATTAAACCCAAATTTGTTCATGGAAAATTATCATAAAATCGTGAATGTAATCCTATTTACATGAAGGGATTTAATCTCTTGAAATTTCAGTCCTAAAATAAATCAAATCATCAAGTTTCCATCAAAATTAATTCTCATAAATTGATGGGTTATCACCTACTCTAACATGAACACAATTATTACTAAAACACGCAAGTAATAAACACTTTCCTCGAATATGATGGTATGATCCGTTGGTTATATTGGTATAGATGCGTTCCTCTCTTCGTGATCTACGCGTTGATGGAATTTTCGGTGTAAAAGGTTGAGCCTTTCTCCAAGAACACATATGGAGTCCTTCTTCTCCCTCTTAGGTTTCCCCTGTTTCTCACTTAGGTTTAGAATCTGATGGGAAATCTCTTACCCACGTACCTTTCTTATTTAATTACTGATTTTCGTCATTAATTAAACCCCCAAAAGTCCAAATTACAAAACTACCCCTACGGGGTGCCGGTTTAGCCTAAAATATTTCGGAGTCCAAATAAAATACCCGGATAGTGTTTTCTGGCTATCTCAACCCTCCCGGACTCAACGGAGCACTCGAAATGACCATATAAGTTAATAAAAATAAATTCTCTTTTTATCCCAATCAATTAGTCCCGACACGACTCACACGCGTGTCAGACTTAAATTACCAAATTATCGTATATTTCACTCTCGACAATTTATCAAATTTTATAATTCCATATTACATATCACACAGTAATATTCAATAATTCTCAACAATAAGTATTAACCCTTGGCACGCTAGTTAATAATTACTTCAATCCGAATTGATAAAAATTAATTTCTCGCATTTTTAATTTAATTAATCCAATAACAATAATTATTCACATATTTATTCCCACATTAATAATTAATCACATAATTGTTTAAATCATAAAAAATACGGGGTGTTACATACTTCCCCCCTTACAACGAAATTTCTTCTCGAAATTCGAAAAAGTATACCAAGTACAAACAACGCTGTAAAAATATTGCGCATCGCATCCTTGCGCTCCCAAGTAAGCTACTCCGTACCACCCATATATTACGCTATCGATTACCCTTAATAATGAACACTTCACTTATGTTTGTTTTAAACTCCAGGTTACCCTGTCATATAGGCTCTTGCCCAAGCCTTACCGCTTAAGTTCCACTACTTAAACTTTATTTGAGATATTCACTATATAGCCTTCTACTATTGCACCTTAGTAGATTTATCCTCCTTTGGGATACATACGACCTCATCTCGTGTCGTTCGTACTAGTAAATTAATTGTAACGTATATATTTCACACACAATATACATGATAATCACAAATCTTCTCCGATATTTGCAATTATAGCTGGTCCCCCACCTCTAACTATCAAGTAGGACAATAACCAAGTTCACCGTGCCATACCTCTACTGGCACTCTTCCCAAATGTGAATTCATAGGAGTTATCGAACACACTCCACTAGTGGGAGGTACTGCTCTCGTCCTCCCTGAAGATTTAAGAGTGCACATAAAAATTTTCTCACTTGTATCTGATTAGACCGCTTGTCCTACCCATCCCTCTTGGATATTAGGCCGTACTCAATCGCATTTCAGTACCTATAATCTCACCATGTCAGCTACATGAAAAGATCTTTGGGGATACTCTCCCATTCTCTAGTGGAAGAATCCCCTACTGGTTTCAAATTATCCACTCTTTTTCCAACAGTCAGCTGAACCACTGGAAGACTAACCTTGCAATATTACTCTACATCATAACCCTTCACCACTGTTATTTGGAACCTGATACATTTTATACTCTCTTGAATGTACTTCTAACCTTGATTCATGTGACTTTGCCGCACCGCGTAACACAAATCTTGAAACGTAAGTCTCTGACAAATCTTACGGAATAAGATTCAGCTTACCTGACTAGATGTTATCGAATTCACATGATAATCATAATCCTCTGCTTGATTCAATCACCTAGGGCACCCATACACCCTATGCCTCGCGCATCATTGTACAAATGACATGTAATTTTCATACTTCAATTCTTGCATAGTTGGTATGCTGATGTAGTAAGGGCGCACTCAACCACCCCACTAGTCATAACTTATTCAATCCCTCAATGGCATCATTGCTCTGTTCAGAATGATACTAAGACTAGGCGACTCTATTGGCCTTAAGTCATAATGGAATTTTCAACTCTCAATTATATTCTTTTATACGGACAATAACCAACATACAAAACTTATGTACTATCGACCAAACTTCTCTCCAACTCCCGACGTTCACTAGTTTCATGCGTGGGATGTCTCGCAAAGCGAAATCCAAACAAGGAACCCCCCCGATACACTACTATCTAACCTAGCCGGTTGTCGATGTCCGTAAGGCCTTCAATCCATGCTATGTACTTCCCCCCGATATCCGTATTTTGATATAAAAGTCTACTCGTCCACTCTCATGACCCTAAAAAATGTAACATAAAGCATGACACTCTTACTATCCCAAGTACTTGGCGCTATAAATATATAACGAGCTATATTTCGTTGCTCGATAAAGAACACAATGTATGGTCTTATCAGTCAAATAAATTCCTACGCACCGGAATCACATATAATTAGGCAACATACTCGCTGAGGCCTACAATACCATGAAAGTTTCATATATACACATATTTGGGCCTAACCCTATTTCAGGTGGCGCCGCACAAAACAAAAATTACTCCCCTCCCGGAGAACCCAACACGATAGTCATAGTACTAAGTTTACTATCGTTCCAACATACGGTAATTAATCACTACACATTACCATAATATACTCAACTAATGCTAACTCAATGTAGTAGTAAATTATAATAACAAAATATACCCTTAGGGCACACCCATTTCACTCACGGGCGACATCAAAATGCTCCGCTATCAACAAGAAATACGTTTATAACAAGACTGTTATAACTAACGTTCCCACTCAACTCGACCCATACGCGAGTTTTAGGGTTTCCAATTTACATATAAGTTGTGACACACCCATGTCACTAGAATTTATCCCTTATTCACAAGGAAGAAGCAAAACCTCCCCAGTCTCGCCAAATCACGGGGTCTCAGCACGTGGCTGCTAACACGACCCATGAACATCTGTAATCATTATACATTAAGAATTTCATCCAATAGCTTGTCCCCTCTCATTGTGGACAATTTATTCCATCATGTGGATTCATGTCCATTATTGAAACGTTGGATCAAAATCTCTAGGCCTCAATTATGGATTTACTGAGCTCCCGTTTACGTCCTGGGCCCCGTCAACCCTGCCAGACTATATGCTACTCTTAACGAGAACTCCACTGGTTCAGCCTGAACCCATCACTCTCGGTTTGTAAGTTTTATGGGCCTAATTCTCTTAACCCCAATTCCTTTTCTAGAAGTCTCACTCCTCCAGTTGTTATGCCTAACTAGCATGGTTTACCATTTTCAATCTCTTCGGTCTCATTTCTCAATTATGGACACATTCAACACTTGTAGTCCTACTCTCTTCTGATAGGGAAACTTCACGAGTCACTTCCCCGTCACTAGTCCCACTGACCATTTTGGAATGTCCTTCCCTCAGACCAGCAGCCTTAACTCACAATTGTTCTTCCGTTATCCCTTTGGCTATGTTGGCCTTTCGAAACTCTGGTTGGCCTCCACAACCCTGATTGACTTCATCGTCATTTTATAGGAAGTTAATTAATCAAAATCATCTAAATGTGTCCCCTATTTGGTACAATCTCATGTGGTGTTTCACTAACACCCTTAAGTTCAGTTTTGCCTTTCAGCCAGATTCTCTAACCCTCCTGGTTCACTTCTTCTATAAAAACTGCAATAACTAGTAACCGTATAACCTTAATGACATCAACGTTAATCATCTTATCTGGATTTCTCATCCATTCTTGTATTTTACTCACGGGTCATTTATCAATTATAGACCCTTTGGATAATTTATGCCCTTCTGCTATGTACGGAGTTCGTTATACAATTCAACCATTCTCTCACAATCGGTCTCTAGCTTACTCACTATACTAAATTTCAAATTTTCACTTGCATCTCTATTACAATCTCGAATGGAAGACCTCACGGTCAACTCGTACCCGAATTTCTCTTTAAATTTCAAACACACTTTCTACACGTGATGATTGATTCTAATCACTTTATGTTGCTCCTAAGAGCTACCAATCTAATTCCAAATTTAATTCTGAGTGTCTTCACACTCCACTCTACACAATTATCTTCGGATTTTCTACCTCTGTTGGCCTTTTACACTATCTCTCTTTCTTCTTCGCATCTTCATTGATGGTTTTCAAAAGAGTCCCTCTGATTTATCCCTTGTCGACTATGCTTGGTGGTCCTGAAGTCACTCCACCGTTATCTACGACCGTGCCCTGGGATCTACTGTTCCCGAGTGACGATCTCATTATCACTTGCATAAGTCGTACTCATGGTGACATTTGTCACGATCACCATTCTCAGATTACTTTAAGTCTTCTGTCGGGTTTCTTCTCCTGCGGTCCTTCTTACGTACTTCGCTGGTCGTACTAAAATGTTCGGTGTTCAAATCACACAAAATTTTGTATAATGGGTCACATCCATTATAATTTGCAGCAGGAGAATGCAAGTCGCATACGTAAGGGAACACATCAACCCTATCATAAGGCTTTACATCAAAGAACGCTACGCTGAAACGTAATAAGCCGCACATATCCTAAAAGACTCTAGAACCTGATGCTCTGATACCACCTGTGACACCCCGCCCAATAAAATATAGGATGATCATTCATTTATGAAATTTCAAATAGAATGTTCAGTTGGTTCATTCTTAGCATCATTGTCGAAAAACTTATAAACATATTAATCACCTAATATAGAATTAAGTTTGGCGTCAAAATCTTTTCTGTTCTTTCATATAACCAAATAAAACCATTTCTTTATTTAATTATGAAAATGTAAACCATTCATCATACACACGAATATACTAAACATGGATCAACCACTAGAAGAAATAAGACTGGGTAAAAACCTCCCAGTTCAAAACTCCAAATTCACATACTCAAAGTAAGATTCCATCAAACTAAAATAACTGCAAAGTAAACTGAATAATAACTCCGATAAAAGCTAGGAATGGGCGACACATGCCCCAACTGAGATGTCTAGATAACTGAATGGAAATGATGGAGGCGTCTACTGCAAGGACCTATAACTTCCACAGCAGCTGCACCACGTAAAACAATCCAACTCTCTAGTTCTGGTATCCCTGTGGCTGAGCACCTGATATGATACATATATATAGCAAAAGAGAGAAGATATGCAATAGACGGGTCAGATCCCGATGTTTTAAAAGTATTTAGAAAGTATTTAAAACTACAATGAAGCAAATATTATGTGCATGTTAGATATCGCACTCTCACATGAGATTATCATCTCTCATCTATTGTGCACGCCTAACGTACAACTAACCCACACTAGCTATGCTACCCAGCCTAACTAGTTCAAAATCATAATATCACCATCTACATTCTCCAGTAGTATACCCGTATCGCCCATACAATACGATAAAGAAATAGTTTATCTCACATAAATAAAAGTTCCATTATTCACCGTTCGAATGGTTAATCTTTTACCCACTAAGATTATTTTATTTCTTATTTATACTATATCTACTAATTTCACAAGTAGAATGTTCCCAAGTATATTCATATATACAATCACATCATCCATATATATATATATATATATATATATGAACTTGTGAATATTTCTACTGTGTGAAACTGGTAGATATGGTGACAATAATAAAATGATTTGCGCCAAGTGGTTTTAACCTAAGGGTGCATGATTAGTATATATATATATATATATAGTCACATCATATATACAAATCCTTCACCCCCAGGCTAACACCCATTAGCGCACCTAACCATAATAATCCTGCACCCCCGAGCTACACCATTAGTGCACTTAACAACAATATTCTTGTACCCCCGGGTTATCACCCATTAGTACACATAATGATAATATTCTTGTACCCTCACGTTATCACCCATTAGTACACTTAACGATAATATTCTTGTACCCCCCGGGTTATCACCCATCAGTACACTTAACAATATTATTCTGTACCCCCGGATTATCACCCATTAGTACACTTAACAATATTATCATATAACAGGCGTACACACATCCTATTAAAATTCATAGGTATTCACCCCACCAATTCATATAGATATATTCCATACGTATTATTCTCTCATTCCTACGTATAATATATTTAATTCGATTACTATCACTCATGTAACCTCCAAGGTCATTATACCGTTCCAATTATTTAAATTATTATTTCCCAAATACTTTTAAAAAATTTGCACTAGGCTAAGTCCATCAAATAGCTGTTTTCTCACTCAAATTAATTACGTAACTTAATTTGGGGTAAGAATGGAAATTTCCAGAATTTCTTTAGACCTGTCGCTCGAGCTAGAAGCGTTGTCGCTCGAACGACTGCCACGTGTCGTTTGAACGACTTCACACGAGATCCTTATCTCGCGCGAACGACCTTCGCGCGACATCGCGTGAGACCTTCTGTCTTGTCTTCTTCCCCAAAATTTCAGCATTTTTCCACCATTTACACCTCTAAAACCTCTACTCTTCAATTCCAAATGCTCAAACAACAAATCCCATTGATGCTCTAACATATTTAGATGATTTCTAACAACCTAAAGTCATTAAATCCTCACCATACATCAATTAATTTTGAAATCCCCAATTTATTTAACAAGAACCCTAGTTCTTAAATTAAGAGCTTAACTCCAAATTAAACCCAGATTTGTTCATGAAAAATTATCATAAATTCGTGAATGTAATCCTATTTACATGAAGGGATTTAATCTCTTGAAATTTCAGTCCCAAAATTAATCAAATCATCAAGTTTCCATCAAAATTTATTCTCATAAATTGATGGGTTATCACCTACTCTAACATGAACACAATTATTACTAAAACACGCAAGTAATAAATACTTGCCTCGAATATGATGGTATGATCCATCGATGATGTTGGTATAGATGCGTTCCTCTCTTCGCAATCTACGCGTTGGTGGAATTTTCGGTGTAAAAGGTTGAGCCTTTCTCCAAGAACACCTATGGAGTCCTTCTTCTCCCTCTTAGATTTTTCCTCTTTCTCACTTAGGTTTAGAATCTGATGGGAAATGTCTTACCCACATACCTTTCTTATTTAATTACTGATTTTCGTCATTAATTAAACCCCTAAAAATCCAAATTACAAAATTATCCCTACGGGGTGCCGATTTTGTCTAAAATATTTCGGAGTCCAAATAAAATACCCGGGTAGTGTTTTCTGACTATTTCAACCCTCTCGGATTCCACGGTGCACTCGAAATGACCATATGAGTTAATAAAAATAAATTTTTTTTTATCCCAATCAATTAGTCCCGATACGACTCACACGTAGGGGTGTGCAAAAAAACCGACCAAATCGAAAATCGAACCGAACCGAACCGAAATCGACGGTTTTTTTAGCCCGGTTCGATTTACGGTTTAAGGATTTAAAAAACCGACAGTGTCGATTCGGTTGGTGGTTTAGACAAAGAAAAAACTGATTTGAACCGAACCGAACCGAACCGACATCAATATTTCTATTAAAAAACCTTAAATATCTCTTATTTTTATATCCAAAACCCATTAACCAACCTCCAAAATCGAAAACCGACCTAAAAAAATCAACCAAAATTGAAAATCGGTTAAAATCGAACCGAAACCGAATCGAACCGAAATCGATGTGAGCTGAAACCGACGGGTTTTTTCATCGTCGAATTGGTTTCGGTCAAATTTTTTCCAAAATTGAACCGATCGGGTCGATTTGAATTGCGGTCTAAAACCGAACATGAATCTTGGGATCCCTGAAATGGCAAAATCCAACTGTTCAAAATTGTTACAAATCATCTGTAAATGTTCAAACATTTTAAAGACCATTTTTGTTTACATATTTTGTAAATTTTCAGACATTTTAAAAACCAACTGTTCAAAATCATTAAAAAAAACTGTTCAGACCAACTGTTCAGACATTTTAAAAAACACTTATGTGTCAAAGTTAGCCATTTCATAAATGTTCAGTGTACATTTTATAAAATGGTTTAAAAAGCTAAAATCAAATTGATATGAACAGTTGGTTTAACAACTGTTAAAAGTAATTTCATAACCAACGTACATTAAACCAATTGTTAGAACTAGATTCATACCAAGATTCATACAGCCAACTATTAAAACTAAATTCATATCAATATCCATACAACCAACTGTCAAAATTGACTCTTGAAACCAAATTCATGACCAATATTCATACAACCATGCATGTAAACTAAAATTCAAAACAAACAGTTTTCGAAATGAATATGAAAAAACTACTTGTGGCTTCATACAACCGACAAAATATTATATTATCAACGGGACAAAACAAACAATTTTTGAAAGGAAATTCTAAATAAACTAAACAGAGTCGTAGTGCTTCAGCAAACTTTCTAAATGTGGTTGGTCTTCAAGAATAGACTGGAAGCATGTTAGGATCTCTAAATCGTCCACTTGACTCGTTAATCTCTTCGGTGAATGTATAACCACCCACCAATTTGGATTTTTAAGATTTTTAGAATAAAATACTTGATTTGCCTCGGATGCGAGAATAAAAGGCTCATCAAACTCATTGTCAACGCTCTTAAAGTTGTCAAAATTTACCATCACTAAATTGGAGTCCGAAAAAAGCTTACAACCATTAGTCTTGTCCTCCACCCTCACCCAATCACAATAAAAGACCACCTCCTTAAATACGGTATAGTCTAGCTCAATTATTTATTTGATGACTCCATACCACATAGTCCAAGTATTTGTGAGGTTCTTATCACTTTTTCTAGCTCGAAATTGCGTCCATGCCTTCAAACAAACACCACTATCCCGTGTAATAACCGTATCGTCATGATACTTTGGAGAGAATAAAAAAGAATTTACACGATACTTTTTGTATGTTTTAGCCTTGAATTGCGGTCCTTGAACTAATCGCCACAATGTTTATTTTGTCTTTGTCTCTCCTGATTTCACCAACTATGTCCCGTGAAAAAAATCATAATTACATCAATATATGTTTTTATCTCAAAAGGTTAAGCAAAAAAGGCATTAAAATATTAGTATGCATATAATCACCTGGTCTGATAACCAAGGAATAAAAGAAGTTTGTTTCTCCACTTCTGTCATTTCAATCCCCTTCCCTTTCGCACGAGACATGGATTTTAATGATGCTTCGTACTCACTATAATATGTCATTTGATATAAGTGATTATTAATCAAGATATTCACTAAATTTTAATTGATAATATAAGAAAGAACTCTAACCTATAGTAATCCTGAAGTCCATCGACATTAAGTCCAAATAACATCCATCGACGTATTTGTTGGAATTGTATTGATCCTAATGTTATAGTCCTATCACCAAGTAAATGCCCTTCATTAGAGAACTCTCCACCCTCCTCTAAAAAGGCTTCACGTGAGCGTTTATGATTTCCATCTAATGAATTTGGCATGTATTCCATGTAATATCTAACAGATTCGGCTACGACATAGGACTCTGTAATGGAACCCTCAACATATCGCCTATTACTGGGTATACCTTTGAAATCTTTCATCGTCCTGTTTGTATAAATCAATAAAAATTAATAACAACCAATGTTAACCTGAATTATGCATATTTTATTTTATTAAAAGATAAAAAATAAACTTTCGAATGGATACATCCATTGATTGTTTGTTGGTCCACAAACCAAGCCTTCATCTGCTAGATGCACAGTGAGGTGAATGTTAATATCAAAAAACACTGGTGGAAAATATTTCTCCAACACGCAGAATGCTTCAACAAACATGCATTTGGCTCTTTGGATATCTTGTCGAATGAGGATCTTAGAGCACAACATGTTAAAAAACAAACTTAATTATTGGACTGCTCTTCTCAAATCTCGATGTTTGGGGAAGGCATGTTGGAGCAACACGGGTAACAAGTGTTCCATTATGACATGATAGTCGTGGGACTTCAATGAGTGCAGAAATGGGGGGATAAGACTTACAATATTGCTCAAGTTAGACGAAAAACTGGTAGGAAGCTTTAAGTCTCTTAAAATTTGGCAGAATTGTCTCTTTTCCTCTTTATCCAAGATAATTGGTGCCATTGGTTTTATCTTTTCCCCGTGCGCTCATCAACTTTAAGCCATTGCCCGTTGCGCATACCTAGGTCCTTCGTATCTAGTCGGCCATTTTCAGTATCCTTTGTTTTTTTAGCACTAAGAATTGTGTTTATTAAATGCTCTGCAACGTACTTCTCGGTGTGCATCACATCAAGGACATGTCGAACTTGATGATGTCGCCAGTATTCCAAGTAAAAAAAATGATTTTTTTATACCATGATTCTTTAACTTCAACATTATTGCTTTTATCCACATCAGTGTCACTTCCATTCGCATTATCAGACTTACGCTTCTTAGAAGGAACTTTTGAGGCTTTGCCACGTACATACTTGATTTTGCTCAACTTTTCCATAAGTGCATCTCTATTAATTCGAACCGGGGGAGATCTAAGTTCTTATGATTTAAGTCGCAAACCTTTACCACTCCTAAATGGGTGATCTCTATCAAGAAACATACGATAGTTTGTGTAAACTATTTTCTTGCTGTTAACCAACCGAAGTGATGGTGTTTCATCACCACAAATAGGACATGCTTTGTAGCCATGTGTTATACATCCAGATAAGTTTCCATATGAAGGGAAATCATGAATCCCCCACATCAATATAGCACTCAATGTAAATTATTCCATTTTGTGCATGTCAAAAGCTGGAACTCCCTCCCATAATTGCTTCAACTCATCTACCAACGGCTGAAGAAAAACATCAATGTCTTGAACCGGTGCCTTGGGCCCAGGAATCAATAAAGACAATATTTGAAACTCACGCTTCAAGCACAAAGATGGGCCCACATTATAAGGCGCAACCATAATTGGCCAATAACTATAACTACTAGATTGTATACCATGGGGATTGAACCCATCTGTAGATATGGCAAGCCAAACATTGCGCCCTTCTTTAGCAAAATTAGGCCATCTATTTTTTAGCACTCTCCATTGAGCTGAATCACAAGGATGTCATTAATTATCCCATGAAGTTGTTGCTCGATGGTGCCATGTCATTTCATGCGCTATCCAAGGTATAGTGTATAATCTCCTTAGCCTTAGAATCAAAGGGAAATATCTCAATAGTTTCATCGATTCTTTGCATACCCTTTTTCCTTTCCTTGTGGTCACTAAATATCTTGGTGTCCCACATTGAGGACATTATTCTAGGTCTTCATTCTCTTTCTAGTACAAAATACAGTTATTCTCACATGTATGAATGTAGTTTGATTTCATCCCTAAGTCTCTCACCATTCTCTTCATTTGCGGATACTTTTCTGGTAAAGTGTTTTCTTTCGGAATCCACCTTTTTACAATCGACAAAAGAACCGTAACGTTATTTCCTTACCAACCAAACTGCTTCTTCAAATTATGCAATTCCACAATTACAGAGAGAGTAGTCTCAGGACCATCACATGAAAGGTACAATTTCTCAGTCATTAATCTATTGTACTCTTGATACTTCTCATTATTAACATGTGATTTTTTTGCCTGGTCAGGTTCTCCATAATGTTATTCGTGCACTCCGTAGCACGTGTCAACTAAGTCTCGAAGCCTTTAATTCTCAATGCTCTCATCATTTTCAACATGTTCTTCACAATCAATAGGTTCTATAACGGGATTGAGGGAGTTTGAGGATCTTATTTCACCGTGTAAAATCCATATAGTATATGTCGAATCTATACCATGCCGAATCAAATGACTCCTAATATCTGACAAACTGAACCGCTTCTTACTTCGACACTTAACACACGGACATGGAAATGTCGAGAGATGATGTCTATTGTTTTCAATTTCAAAATCAAGAAAATATGTTACTCCATTTATGTATACCTCACTTATTCTGTTCCTCTCAGTCATCCATCCTTTGTTTAATGTTTGGGACATTCTGCACTACCAAAAAAATATCATTATATTATATAAAAGGATAGTGTGCACCTTTGGACTTACATGATACACTTTACCGAAATGATATAGTGGCGTTGGTAACTCAAAATAAGTAAAGGTATAGTAACGGTATAGTAATGTTAGTAATCCTAAAATAAGTCTCTACGCAAGTCTTCCCTCTACATGAACACAAAATAACTCAAAAGCATTAGTGCATGGACAATTTTGTTTTAGAAAAATGCAATGGACATTGAATGGGAAAACAAATAATTTGCAATAAACAATCATAAATCGTTTCACAAAAAACTTTCGAAATCAAGACTAGCCAAGATTCGTGTTCTTAAAATAGGTTTATCATTCAAAACGGAGGAATAGGAGATTATATAAGTAATTTTTTGTGTCCTCCCAAAAACCAGAGGGGACCAATTTACAGAATTATGGCATATATTAACCATTATTTAAAAAATCAAGAACACTAAAATATTTGTAGCAGATATAACAAATGCAGGTACATCAAACGGAATAATGACCTCTCATCTTGTATATATAGTAAAAAAATGAAGAATGCAGATTTAGTACGGGACCCAAGAGTGCAAACAAATACTTCGTAACAGAAAAACACCAGGGGAAAATAAAAGAACTATATATGTTGAAGCTTCAACCAGTCTTTATAAGACATGCTTACACATTATTTCCTACTCGTATGCCTGACGCCCTCACCATCCCACATAGCACACAATCAACACTGACTATGGCCATTCCAAATCGATTTGGAGAAGCTACCGATTTGGGATTTGGAGAAATTAATAAGGGACGATTTGGAGCAGCTACCGATTTGGAGAAATCGATTTGGAGAAGCTTTTCAATTTGGGATCTCTATAGGTATGAACCGATTTGGAGATTTTCTATTTGGGATTTGCACAAACGGATTTGGAGCTTTCCCGCTTTGGTAAGCAATGTTTTGAGAAGAGCTTTCCCGATTTGGTTCGAAGAGAGTCGGGACAATGTTTTGGTTTGGTGGGGGGAAAATTAACCTTTTTCAAGAAAAAAAATTACTTTTAAATTATTAACTAATACCAATAACACTTAACTAAAATTAGTAACACTAATATATTGTGAGAGATAGTAATGGTACAAGAGTGTTAGTAATACAAAAAAAAATGTGTTACTAAATAAGCGTTTTGGTGTAGTGTTTACCCTTACTTGATGATCTAATATTTTGTTATCAGGCAGTGTGTCACTTTGTAAGAAGGTAATGACGGGCTCCATCCAACTAGGGGCCTTCTCCGTGAAGAGAACTTATTCGGCGGTCATTGTCTGGTCGATTTTAGGCTTGGCGAGGAACTTTATCTGTATATTTCTTCTGAGATTAGAGTCCACTGCTGAGCTTAAGGCTGCTAAGGCGTTAACGTGACTGTTCTAACCACGGGGGAATTGTTGAATATCAATTTTCTCGAACCCTATCATAAGTTCCCTTACTACAGTGAGGTAGGCAACCATTCAATCACCTTTTGCACTAAAATATCCACTTACCTGCTTGGAGACCAGTTTTAAATGGCCGAATATATTGAGGCACCTTGCCCCCAGTGTTTAGGCCTTGCGCAAGCCAATAATTAGTGCCTCGTACTCAGCTTCGTTGTTGGAGGCCTCAAATCCCAATCTGATTCCCTGTTCGATGACAGTGTCTTATGGTGTGACAAGGACAATTCCTACTCCTGCCCCCTTAGAATTGGAGGCTCCATCAACGTATAGGGCCTAATCCTTAAACTGTGCTTCCTCATTTATTGATTACTCCGTTTCCTATTGGTCTATAGGTTGATTACCCGTAAATTTGGTGATAAAGTCAGCCAGGATTTGTCCCTTAATTATTATTCTTATTTGAAAGTGGATATCGAATCTGTCGAGCACCACCGATAACTTTGAGAGCCATCCAAAGAGGTCGACTTTTCAAAGAACAACTTTGAGGGAATACAAAGTGATCACTGTTATTAAGTGAGCTTCGAAGTAGTGTTTCAACTTCCCTGAGGCAACCATCAATGCATAAGCAAGATTTTATCGAAGGTAAGTACCATTGTCCAGCATCTATAAGTGTTTTCCTAGTATAGTAAATGGGGTACTGTCCTCCTTCTTTCTCGCATACCAAAGCTGAGCTCAGATTGTGGTTTAATACTGCGAGATGTAGATATAGTGGGTCTTCATCATTAAGAATTACCAATAAAGGTGGTTTTCTAAGGTAGTATTTGATCTTCTCCAAAGCTTTTGAACAATCACCGTTCTATTTGAGGCCTTTATCTTTCTTAAAGAGCTGGAAGAATGGTCGAAAGTATTCCAAAAACTTGGAGATGAAGCAATAAAGTGCTGCCAACATACCAGTGAGATTTTGAACATCTCACAATGTCTATAGAGGCTGGACTTTGGTGATCGCGTTGTTCTGATCTAGATTGGCCTCAATTCCTATTTTACTGACCAAATAGCCCATAAACCTTCCTGACTGGACACTAAATGAACACTTACTCGCATTAAGTTTTATCCAGTATCTCCTGAGGATCTCAAAGGTTCTGAATAGGTTTGTGAGGTAATCATCTTTGTTCTTTCTCTTGACTAACATGTCGTCGATGTAAACCTCCATCGTGTCTCCCATCTATTGTTTGAGCATCTTCGTGACTAACCTCTGATAAGTTTCCCCTACAGCTTTTATGCCAAACGACATGACCTTGTAACAATATAACCCAATAGGGTTATGAAGCATGTTTTATACCGGTCGGGGCCAAATAATGTAATTTGCTGGTACCCTGAGTAGGCATCTAGAAAACTAATCCTTTTATGTGTTACCGTATTGTCAACCAACTGATCGATCTTAGGCAATGGGAAGTTATTTTTGGGATATGCTCTATTAAAATTTGTGAAGTCAATACATTCCCTCTAATTGTTGTTACTCTTTCATACCACCACCGGGTTGGATAAACACTTGGGGAATTAAATATCCCTGATGGATTCTGTATCTAGAAGCTTCCTTATTTCACTTTCAACTGTTTTAGTCTTCTCGAGGGCCATTCGGTGAGCTTTCTGAACGATCGGATTGAAGATTGGGTCAATGTGTAGACGATGGATCCTAAGTAAAAACATATAAATTGCTTCTCAATAAGGCAATCAATTCTTTCTTTTCATTATCAGTAAGTGTGGTTTCGATCGTAAACTTCCTCTCTGGCAAGTTTCTATCGACTATAACTTCTTCCAGGCTTTCAACGACCCTGTTAGCGAGGTGGACCCTGGTTTTCTCCACCCCCGGTCGGTCGTAATATAGTTGTTATTTAAAGGGTATAACCCCCTCATAAGCTTCCTTTGGAGCATCTTTTGGTTCCTTATTATTTTCCATTCTAGTATGGATGGCCGCAATGAAACATTTTCTTATAGGGGCTTAGTCGCCCTGAATTTTGACCACGCCCTGATTGGCGATACACTTTAGCTTCAGGTGGTAGGTGGATGGTACTGCCATCATGGCGTGCAACTATCCTCTGCCTAGAATGGCGTGATATAGCGAATCTATGTCCACCACCAAGAATTCAATGAGATTTGAGATATTTCCTGACCTGACTGGCAGGACTATTTTTCCAAGTGACATTTTAATCTTTTCAGTGAAGCTGACTAACAGAACTGTGGCCTCCTTGAGGTCGGTTAGGTTGAGCTTCAGCTTGTGGAACAATTCTAGGTATATCACCTCTAATGAGCTTCCCTGATCCACTAACAGCTTGTTGACATCCCAATTAGCAATTCTAAGGATTATCACGAGTGCATCGTGATGTGGGGTTCTCACTCCGATCAAGTCTTCTTCAGTGAAGATGATGTGCTTGGTGTATTCGTCCTCTTATAGTCATCGGTATTTGCCAACTTAGCTCTTTACAAGATCAATTTGGAACGCCTCCATGACAGCAGTGACCTTCTTCAACTCCATCCGAATAGCATTCCTTTGGATCTATTTTAGGTCAGATGCTCCATGGATCACTGCAAACTCGTGTCCCATGTTGACAATGAGGACATTGTCTGGCTTTTGGTCGCCATAAGCTGCAATCTTGTCCACTTTTTTTCTATGTATTCACTAAGACGCCTAACTTGGGCTAACTCTCCCAAGTGTGACTTTAGAGCCTTGCAATTCTCAATTCTATGGACGCCCTTTTTATTGAATGTGCATCTCAATGTGTTATTCCTTTTCGTTAGGTTACCACCTATCTTCCTGATCCACTTAGTGAACGGTTGTGTGACACCCCGCCTAATTAATTACCGGGTGATTAGTCCTTAATTAATTAATTTCAGAATATCAAAATGGTTCAGATAATACATCACTGTCGAAAACTCAAATTTTAATTTAATAAAAAACTAACCACCAATATTTAAAAAAGTTGGTGTTAAAATTTTATCTTGATATTAACCATCATCATTAAGGGGAAATACCAATCATCACCATACATCACAATAGAATAAGGAAAGAACTAACTAAATTTAAGTAAAGAACTGGGGTAAACACTTCCAGTCAAAATCCCATACAATAATCCAATAACATGAAATCAAAGTCTAATAATATAATAAAACAACTCTAAATCTCTGAATGTAAAATAGGAGGGACGACATGTCCAACTGAAGTAAATAACTGATAGATGAGGAGAAATAGACTCAGAAGCATATACAAGCAATATCCTGTAACTTCAACAGCAGATACAGCTCGGTAAATGAATGGAAATTCCTAAGCCTGGTGTTCTTGGGGCTGAGCACTTAAAATAAAAGAACAAGAAAAGAGATTTGCAGAAAAATGGGTCAGATCCCGAGTGGAAAACAGTTTAAATATATCAAGTGCTTAAATTGGTTAATTATCACAAATATTATTCATGTTAACATAGCGTACTCACTTGAGATGCTCACCTCTCATCTAATGTGCACGCCTAGCGAGTCTAACTACCCATACTAGTCATTATACTCTGCCTGATTATGCCTGAGATAACCACTATGTCGTATAAAATATTTAAATAAACCGAAGACAATATATCGCCATTATTTAGGAATAGGTTTGAATATGCTTTAACTCGTTCTCATAACATTTTTAACTCTAAACTCTTGACCCAATAAGTATATACTTTAATAAAGTGGCCAACATGAAACACAGAATAGGAACTCGATATACATATATAAATCTCACTATATATAGCAGTACTGCACCCTTGGTTAAGAAACCCCTGGTGCTAAGCATACTCGGTTATCTAGTCCCATTGCAACGCTCACGCATAAAGGACAACATGTTCAATCTCTCAAAAACCAATAAAATATATACACCTATTGGAGGCGAACATCGTCTCAAGCCGATGGGTTACGCACCCATACGAACGTCATCACTGTCGTTCTCACAAATAGCCCGTACCTAGGTTCTATGCTCTAGTCATACGACTCAAAATCCCCTAAAGTCACACAAGATATGGTCGTCAACAACGCGCTAACCTCCGTTCGATAGTGAGTAGCTAGGTATGTCATACACATAATATTCCAAGTAATAAGCATGCACACAACTAGTACGACATAATAGGCTTTCACGCAACCCAATTCCCATAGTACGTAGGTAATATTAACATCACTACTTTCCATGATATCCATTTATATATAACCTCTTTAGGACTTACATTCTCTCACAGGTTTCCATACAAGTTCAATACCTCAAGGATCATTACACCCTTAATTCCCTAAAACTTTGGAATTTAAGTCACCTGTTACTCACGTAGGTTAATACACTCGCTTGGATAAACCTAGGATGGGTTTTAACTAAATCGGACCCAAAAATCAAGTTCTGAAATCTCGTTTGAAGTTCCAGGATTCTCGTTTGAACGAGTTCGTTCGAAGGAAGTTTCCACTTCGAATGAACTTCAACATCTCGTTAGAAGGTCGTTGGATTTCTCGTTAGAAGGCTCGTTCGAACGAGGTCATTCGAATGACCTGGGCTGGTCTTCGAACTAAAAATTCGAACAGACCCAGTTCTTCCCAAATTTAATTTTTTTCAACTTTCAATCTCCAATACCAACCCAAAACTCAACCCCACTTTAATTACATGCTTCTAAACTATTTTTAATCACCATAGGACCTTATTAACGCGAATTAGAGTACAAAACCTTATATGTATTCAAAGGGAATTCATCAATTTCTTAAATCTCTAAAATTCACATAAAAAGAACCCATCAAATTTTTATTATGCTAACCCTTAATTTAACTCATTTTTGAACATAAAACCTTCAGATTTATCAAAATATTAAGGGAAATTCCTCTACATGCATACATATCTCCAATTTCTAAGATTCTCCATAAATTAGTTTAATTAAACCTAGTATTCTTAGCAAGAAGTTTATGTCATCAAATCTAAATCAACAGGAACAATATAATGCTAAAAGAGGAGCAAGATAAACACTTGCCTTGGAATGGACTTCTGATTCTTGGGTTGAATTTGGTATGTGGTTTATCCTCTCGTCGCGATCTATACTTTGGTGTAATTCTTGGTGAGAAATCTTAAGTTCTTGACTTAGTTCTCTTATGGGGTCTTCTTCCTCCTTGGTTCTCTCTCTCTCTCTCTCGTAGGTTAAAACTGACAGTAACTTATAACCCACATAGCTTTTAATTAAAACTTATTTTTCATCCATTTAATTACTCAAAAATCCCAAAAGATAAAAATACCCCTCTAGGGTGTCATTTTGGGCTAAAATGCCCCGGACTCCAAATATAACACCCGAGTAGTGTTTTATGACTGTATCGACCCTTCCGGACCCACTGGAGCACTCAAAATAGTCATTCGAGTTATATAAAAATAATTTATCTTTTTAACCCCCAGATGTATAAAAGTGACGTGACTCATACGCGCGTCCCAAATAATTATATCTTAACTACCGTGTATCTCGTCCCCGACCATAATATTATTTCTGAAATCATCTATCATGTTACTCACTACGTAATGTTCAACATAGTTATTACTCAACTTGATTTCAACATAGTTATTTTCGATAACTACTAACTCTCGTCACGCTAGTAATTATTACCATTGAGTCCGATTAATTTTAAATTAAATGTTCTCCCTTTAAATTAATTAATCCCAATTTCCATAATTTCATAATAAAATAGTTATGCGTAAAAATACGGGGTATCACATACTTCCCCCTAATAACCGAATTTCGTCCCGAAATTCGGAAATGAAAATATACCTGGCAAGAATAACTCAGGATAACGTTCACGCATATCATCCTTGCGCTTACAGGTAAATTCCTCAACATTACGGTGCCGCCACTGAACATGGACTAGTGGTACTATCTTCGAGCTCAACTTCCTCTCGCTACGGTATAGGATAGCAACTGGGCCCTCATCGTAGGAGCTATCGGGTTTTAAGTCGTTTTCCTCCAACGCAATATGAGTATGGGCCAAATCATCTCGAAGATATCTCCTCAGCGAAGAGATATGGAACACGTCATGGACCCTACGTAAGTGCTCCGGTAACCCAAGTCTACAAGTAACTGGTCCAATCCTCTCGATAATGGGGAATGGACCTACATACCTAGGCGTCAACTTCCCCTTCTTCCCAAAATGCATAACTCCCTTCATAGGAGACACTCGAAGTAACACCTGGTCCCCAATATTGAACTCTCAAAAATACCACTTTGCGTCGACGTAGCTCTTCTGTCGATCCTAAGCAACCCGAATACGTCTCCATAGCAACTCTATCCTCCCCGAAGTATCTTGAATCACCTCCGGGCCAAGTAATTTGTTGTCCCCCATCTCTAACCAACATGTTGGGGAAAGATAAGGTTTGCCGTATAGTGCCTCAAATGGAGCCATACCGATAGTAAACTGGTAGGAGTTGTTATAGGCAAACTCCACCAATGAAAGGTACTGCTCCCAGCCTTCGCCAAAATTAATGATGCACAAACGTAACATGTCCTCTAACATCTCATTTTTTTCTCGGTCTATCTAACTAAGGACGCATCAGTGTAGACTAGATACTCCATTCCCGGCCTGAGCAACACTAACATTGGTGCTGAGGTCAGCTTATCTTTCAACTCATCAAAGGCCAATTGACAGGCGTCACTCCAGATAAATAGCACCCCTTTGCGAGTTAGGTGTGTCAACGGACCCTCTATCTTCGAAAACTCTCGAATGACCCTCCTATAGTATCCGGCTAGGCCTAAGAAACTACGTATATCGATCGGTGTCATGGGCTATCCCCACTCCCTCACTGCTGACACCTTCCCCGAATCTATGGATATCCTTCTGTCAGAGATGATATGCCCCCAAAACTAGACCTTATTCAGCCCAAACCCACCTTTCTTGTATTTTACGTACAACTTATGTTGGCGCAGTGTCTGTAAAACCTGCCTTAAGTGCTCGACATGCTCCTCCTCGATCTGTTAGTAAACCAGAATGTCATCTATGAAGACGATGACTAATAAGTCTAGGAACTCTTTAAACACCCAATTCATCAAGTCCATAAACACGACTGGGGCCTTGGTTAGCCCGAAAGGCATAACTCTGAACTTATAGGAACCATATCTCGTCAAGAAGGAAGTCTTTGACACATCCTGCTCCCTGATACGCAACTAATGGTATCCCGATCTCAAGTCAATCTTTGAGAATAAGGCAGCTCCTCTTAACTGGTCGAATAAGTCATCGATTCGAGGCAATGGATATTTATTCCGTATCGTGACTTTATTCAACTCTCCATAATCGACACATAACCTCAACGATCCATCCCACTTCTTAACGAACAGTACGGGAGCACCCCACAACGACGTACTCCTACGGATAAACCCCTACCCCAATAACTACTCAATCTGGTCACGTAACTCCCTTATCTCTGTTGGAGCCATACGGTAAGGTGCGTGGGCTATCTGTCGAGTGCTCGATGCTAAAATAATGACGAAGTTTATCTATCTACACGGTGGTAACCTTAAAATATCCTGAAACACATCGGTGAACTCTCGAACAATAGGAATCGAGTCAAGTGGTACCACCACCTCCCTAGAGGTCTCCTCCTCTATATAGTATATATGTGTGGACGATCCTCCCTCAAAGTGAGGCATGTTAAACAGATCAGGCCAATTCAAATCTGAATCCGTTTATGTTAAACGGATTCGGATCCAATCTGATTATTCGACGGATTATCTGTTAGGGTTTCGAATCCAAATCCGTTAATCCGATCCGTCCCGATTATAATATTATAAATAACTATTATACATTTCAAAATACAATATATATTATAAATAGCTATTATAATATAAATTACTATTATAAATAAATATAATATATATTAATATAGAACTATTATAAATAACTATTAAAATATATATTTAAAATATTAATAAATTTCTAAATACAATATATATATATATATATATATATCGGATCTAATTATTAACGGATCGGATCATATGAATCCAAAACCTCTCCATTTAATAATCGGGTAATCGAATAATCGGGTAATCAGATTTCAGGCGTGATCCAAATCCGTAAAAACGGATCGGATTCGGATTTGGATAAAATTCGATCTGTTGATAGGCCTAAAGTGGACAAAGAAAGATTGCCTATCAAATGCCGGCGGATCCTTCATATCAAACCATCCATAAAACGCTGAATCTTCTTCTCCTCAATCGGAATTTCATCTGGCACAATGTTTAGAAGGTTGATAAATTGTGCCTCATATTCCGCCACGGTCTTTCCCTCCTACTTCAAGTTCACTAACTTTTGTCTCATCTCTGTCAGGATGGCCGAGGGGAAATATTTGCGGTCGAACCGCACTCAAAAGTCTCAAATCGTGAGTGTGTCTCTCTCATCAGTGGTGGTGATAGATTCCCAGCACTGCAGTGTTGCTCCCACTAACTTGAACGTGGCCGATATCTGACTCTGCACCTCCATGCACTCATGCATCCTCAAATGCCTCTGGATATCCTTCTTCCATTGACTTGCTACCACCACATCGGAGCTCCCTGTAAACTTCGGAGGATGCGCCTTCTCGAAGGCATCCCTAACACGTTCCCAAGCAGATAGGAAGGCCTGGGCCTGAACTGGAGCCACCACCGGTGCCTGAGGTGGTGCCTGATGCACAATTGCCATTGCCGCATTTACCGCCCGAGCTAGAATGGCGGCAACTTCAATGGCATTCATCACACCCTGAGCTGGTGCAGGCTGAGGCTCGGGCTGGGTATCCCTGGGAACTCTCTGTGCACATCGAGGAGGCATCTGAAAGGAGATAAAAGTTTCATAAGGCTACAGTTATTATCTCAAAGTAGATGAAGAATATAAAATGCATACAGAGTACAACAATCCTAAAATATAGGGCTCTATATCAAAGGACGCTACGCGGAAACATAATAAGCCGTACAGATCCTAAGGACACTGGAACCTGATGCTTTGATACCACCTGTGACACCCCGCCTAATTAATTATCGGGTGATCAGTCCTTAATTAATTAATTTCAGAATATCAAGTTAGTTCAGATAATGCACCACTATCGAAAACTCAAATTTCAATTTAATAAAAAACTAACCACCTAATATTTTAAAAAGTTGGTGTCAAAATTTTATCTCGATATTAACCATCATCATTAAAGGAAAATATCTAATCATCACCATACATCACAATAGCATAAGGAAATAACTAACTGAATTTAAATAAAGAACTGGGGTAAACACTTCCAGTCAAAATCCCATACAATAATCCAATAACATGAAATGAAAGTCTAATAATAGAATAAAACAACTCTGAATCTTTGAATGAAAAATAGGAGAAACGACGTGTCCAACTGAAGTAAATAACTGATAGATGAGGAGAAATAGACTCAGAAGCGTCTACAAGCAATATCCTGTAACTTCCACAGCATCTACAACTCGACAAATGAATGGAAATTCCTAATCCTGGTGTCTCTGTGGCTAAGCACCTAAAATAAAATAAAAAGAAAAGATATTTGCAAAAAAACGGGTCAAAGCCCGAGTAGAAAATAGTTTAAATATAACAAGTGCTTAAATTGGTTAAGTAGTACAAATATTATTCATGTTAACTTAGCGTACTCACTTGAGATGCTCACATCTCATCTAATGTGCACGCCTAGAGAGTCTAACTACCCATACTAGTCACGATACTCTGCCTGACTATGTGTGGTATAACCACTATGCCGAAAAAATATCTAAATAACCCGAAGACAATATATCGCTATTATTTAGGAATAGGTTTAAAGATGCTTTAACTCATTCTCATAACATTTTTAATTCTCAACTGGTGACCCAATAAGTATATACTTTAATAAAGTGGCTAACATGAAACACATAATAGGAACTGAGTATACATATATAAATCTCACTATATATATATATATATATATATATATATATAGGAGAAGGCTCACCTACATCATATTCTATACACCACCCGTGCATCACACCTAATTTTAGGCCCTAAAAAACTTTTTTTTTCAAATTTTATATTTTTTCCTTGAAATTAAACTTCCAATCAATCCATTTGCAAAAAATTAGGTCAAAATACATTTTGTAGTTATTTTTAAAAAATCCACAAAAAACAGCTAAAAATACCTTATTTATAAGGGTCTGCGCCAGCAGTTTTTTGTGAATTTTTTAAAAATAGCTACAAAATATATTTTGACCTAAATTTTTTCATATGGGTTGATTGGAAGGTTAATTTCAAGGGAAAAATATAAAATTTGAAAAAAAAGTTTTCTAGTGCCTAGAATTAGGTGTGATGTACGGTGTGATGTATAGTGCATGATGTAGGTGAGCCTTCCTCTCTCTCTCTCTCTCTCTCTCTCTATATATATATATATATATATATATATATATATATATATATCAATACTGCACCCATGGTTAAGAAACCTGGTGCTAGGCATACTCGGCTATCTAGTCCCATTGCAACGCTCACGCATAAAGGACAACAAGTTTAATCTCTCAAGAACCAATAAAACATATACACCTATTGGAGGTGAACATAGTCTCAAGCCGATGGGCTACGCACCCATACGAACGTCATCACTATCATTCTCACTGATAGCTCGTACCTAGATTCCATGCTCTAGTGGTACGACTCAAAATCCCCCGAAGGCACACAAGATATGGTCGTTCATAACGGGCTAACCTCCGTACGATAGCCAGTAGCTAGGTATGTCATATGCATAATATTCCAAGTAATAAGCATGCACACAACTTATATGACTTAATAGGCGTTCACGCAACCCAGTTCCCATAGTACATAAGTAATATTAACGTCACTACTTTCCACGATATCCATTTATATATAACCTCTTTAGGACTTACATTATCTCCTAGGTTTCCATACAAGTTCAATACCTCGAGGATCATTACACCCTTAATTCCATAAAACTTTGGAATTTAAGTCAACCGTTACTCACATAGGCTAATACACTCGCTTGGAGAAACCTGTGACACCCCGACTAATTAAATACCGGGTAGCTACTCCTTTATTAAATTAATTCAAAATGCCAAGTTGGCTCAGTTAATAGCATCACTGTCGAAAACATTTTATTATTACTAACCATCTAGTATTTAAAAAGTAAGTGTCAAATTTTATTTAAGGTCTGATTAACATGCAACAAGTGTAATAAAGAATAACAACACCATTCACCATAATGAAGTAAAGCGAATAACCATCACATAGAGTAAATAAAGTCTGGAGGAAAAACTCCTCACTACAATCCCACAACTGAAATAAATAACCGAATACTAAAACAATACAAATCAAAGTCTGAAAACTGTAATGTAAAAGATGTCTCTAAATAGAAATGGGCAACATGCCCTACAACTGATAGATAGTGACTCTGGAATCCAAAAGATAGAAGCGTCTACAAGCAAATCCCTGTAGCTTCCACAACCAGCTATAGCTCGTCACCTGAATGAGAATCCTATGCTTGGTGTCCCTGTGGCTGGGCACCTAAAATGGTTTTACAAGAAAAAGATTTGAAAAGCAAACGGGTCAGAGCCCGAATGTGGAGTTATATTTTAAAAACCTGCAAGTGCTTTAAAAACATTTAAAACATTAAATGCAAAGTACATGTTAGGACGTACACTCACATGATATTCTCACCTCTCGTCTAACTGTGCACTCCTAACGTAAGTACCCATCTACAACGATATAAACCACTAGCTAAGTGACATCATAACTAGCTAGACTGTAATAGTTCCTACCCTTATTACCCGGTTCTATTAACATATAACGCTCGTAATTAGATAGGGATTTAATGTAAACTCAGATGCTCAATATGCAATATATTTCTCTATCAGCTAACTCATTATGTTTCTCGAAACAATACCGTAATTATTTATACAACATTAACATGAATGTTCTTATTAATTAAGTGTATATTATTCACATCATAAATATACAATACGAGCACCCCGAGAACTAAGCTGCGGTGCACACATACTCTGCTATCCATCCCGGTACATCACGTACATAAGGATCACATATTCCGAATCTCTCAGGAATAGTTCAGATAACACAATTCACAAACAATGGAGGCGAACATAATTCAACATATCCATGGTCACGCACATACCTACGCTCCATAGTCAGCTGACTCAATAACTCACAATCAAGTCATTCTCTTGAATTATGTCCTCTAGGTACCAATCTAAATCCGGGCATACAAGGATTAGAAGGTCCTAAACGAACGTAAACCTCCCGTGATAGCAAGTATGGTAGGTATGTCATACACACAATTCATATACCAATACTAAGTAAACACACGTCTTAGTAATACCGTATTTTAATCGTAGTACATATTCTCATTCTAGTACCAATATATAATTTACACACTTTATACGATTCCGGTTTATAGTTCTACGCGCCATAATGTATTCTCACTTCGTAGAAGTCACTCATGTCACAGCCCAAACAGTCCATTATTTAAATCACTCGTATATAATTTACTCCTCATAATAATCCAAAAGTCCCAAATCCATCAATACATCATCAAAGGAATGTTAACTCTACCCTCGAACAAGTCTACGGGACTCCAAAAATCAAAACAGTCCAAAAAGGACCAAACTGTCAACTCGTTAAAAGTCTCGTTCGAACGAGACTGTTCGAATGAGATTCCTTTGCCAACTCGTTAGAAGTCTCGTTCGAACGAGGCTGTTCGAACGAGATCCCAGTTCGTTCGAACGAACTGTACCTTCTAACGATATCTCGTTCGAACGAGATATCGAACGAAATCCCTTCTCGTTAGCAGCGACTGGTCAACTCGTTAGAAGCTCGTTCGAACGACCTGGGTAGGGGCTTCTAACGAGCTACCAGATTCGTCCCAGATTTCTCCCCAATTCATTTTTCATCCATTTTATCACTCTTAATCTCTTCTAAAGTTCATCCCAATAACGTTTTAGGGTCTCTAATTCATCCTAAACATATTCAAGTCATCTCCTAACATGTTTTCAAGGATTAAATCTCTTTTACATCAATCAAAATATAAATCTCTACACTTTTTCCCAATTATTTCAAGAACATGAACCCTAACTTTTGAATCAATAATTAACTCACTATAAATCCGTTTTAATTCCTTCCTATCACAGATATCATGAGAATAATTATCTACCTATCATTCTACATGCAATTCTCCTCAATATTTTCAAGTTCTAAACTCCAAACTACATGGGTTTTCATATTTCATCAAGAACAAACCATAAATCCGAATTTTCTAACATGGAGAGAACATTCTCTGAAATTAAATGAAATAAAGTCACTTTCCTTGGTTGTTTCTGAGTTTGGTGTAGGTTTGATGAAGCTTTTCTGCAGAATTCCCTCTCTCCAAGCTTTTCCTCCAATGGTGGCTTAAGGTGGCTAGGGTTTTCTTTGGGAAGATTGTAAACCTAATGTTAGCCTCCGTAGCTTAAAGGGTTAATATGGGTTGGTTAATGGGTTTAGTGGGTTAAATCCACATCAGATTAAAACTCCCAATTTTCGTCACTTTTAATTCCTCAAAATGTAAAATTACCAAAATACCCTTTAAGTTGCCGGTATGGCCTAAAAATACCCCGGGACCCAAACTACACCCCCGGCTAGTGTTTTCTGACTATCTCGACCCTTCCGGACGCGTTGGCGCACTCAAAACGACCATACGGATTATAGATTTTAAATTCACTTTTTATAATCAAAATATTACACCGTGACGCGGCGGTCCCACGCGTCTCAATAAAATTTCCAAATTGCCGTATATAAATCTCACGACAAATTTCATAATTCCAAGTTCATATATAGTTATATATGCACATAATCAAATACCAACTCGCATCTCATTAGTATTTATAACCCGGATTAATTTCCAATTAATACGCATTTAATTAATTAATCCCAAAAATAAATATAGCCAAAAGTACGGGGTATTACATACTTCCCCCCTAATAACTAAATTTCGTCCCGAAATTCGAAACTAGAAAGTACCTGCTAAAAATAACTCTGGATAAAGTTCGCGCATCTCATCCTCGCGCTCCCATGTGGACTCCTCGACATTATGATGTCGCCACTGAACACGCACTAACGGTACTATCTTTGACCGCAGCTTCCTCTCGCTTCGATCCAAAATAGCAATCGGCCCCTCCTCGTAAGAGCTATCCGGCTGGAGATCGATGTCCTCCACAGCAATGTGAGAATGAGCCAAATTATCTCTAAGGTATTTCCTCAGTGAGGAAATATGGAGCACATCGTGAATCCGATGCAAATGTTCCGGTAACCCAAGTCTATACGCAACCGGTCCAATCCGCTCAATAATGGGAAACGGCCCCACATACCTCGGTGCCAACTTCCCCTTCTTCCCGAAACGCATAATCCCCTTCATAGGAGATACTCTGAGCAAAACCTGGTCCCCCACTTGGAACTCTCTGAAAAATCTCTTCGCATCAGCATAACTCTTCTGCCTGTCTTGAGCTACCCGAATGCGACTCCGAATCAACTCAATCCTTGTCGAAGTATCCTGAATCACTTCCGGCCCAAGCAGTTTGTTGTCCCCCACCTCTAACCAACATGCTGGGGAACGACAAGGCCTACCGTACAATGCCTCAAACGGAGCCACGAGTTCGCAGTGATTCATGGGGCATCAGATTTAAAGAAGATTCAAGGAAACTCAGCTCGGATGGAAGTTAAAAAGCTTACTGCAGTGATGCAAGCTTTTCAAATCGATCCAGCTAAAATACAGGCAGGAAAGCATCGGTGAGCAAATGACGTCGACTACAACAAACACATCGTGTTCACGAATGAAGACCTAGTGAGAGTGAGAACCCCACATCATGATGCCTTGATCATTACACTCAGGATAGCTAACTACGATGTCGATAAGTTGCTCATCGACCAGGGTAGCTCATCTGAAGTAATGTATCTCGACCTATTCAGAAAGTTAAAGTTAAACATCGCCGACTTGAAGAAAGCCATTGTCCCTCTAGTTGGTTCGCTGGAAAAGTGACTATCCCTTTGGGAAAGATTGTACTGCCAGTAAGGGCAGGAAGTGTCTTTAAAATAATCGAGTTTTTAGTGGTCGACATTGACTCGCCCTACTAGGACATCCTTGGCAGATGGTGGCTACATGCAATGAAGGTCGCCCCCTCTACCTACCACCAGAAACTCAAATATGTGAGTGAGCGAGGAGTGATGGAGGTAAGGCAATGGCAAGAAGGTGCTTTATAGTAGCCATACACCCAATGCTAGAGAAGAAGGTCGAGAAGGCCAAGGAGAAGGTTAAAGAGAAGGAAGGTTTGATACCTTCCAAATAACAGTTAAAATATGGAAGACCTGGAGTGGAGGAGATCAGGATCCTCCCCTCTAAGCGGGTCATTGAGAACCTGGAAGAGGTCATAGCCGGTAACATCAAGAAAGATAAGATGTTCTTGATCGGAGCCACTCTCACAGATCAAGAGAAGAAGGAATTAACAGTACTTTTACTGAATAACTTGGACGTTTTTGCATGGGAACCCTACGAGCTACCTGGGATTGATCCCAGTGTGGTTTGTCATCGGTTGCACGTCAACCCAACGTTCAAGCCGATCACGTAAAAAGCACGGCGAACTGCACCCGAGAAGGCCAAGGTTGTGGAGAAGGAAGTGGAGAAGTTGTTGGATGCAGGATCCATACGAGAAGTTCAATTCCTTAAGTGGTTGTCCAACCTAGTAGTGGTCCCAAAAAGTAATTAAAAATGGAGATTATGTATTGACTTCATCGACCTTAACAAGGCATGCCCTAAAGACAACTTTCCTCTCCCGAAGATCGACCAGTTGGTGGACACCATAACAGCTCATGAAAAGAATGAGTTTCCTAGACACATACTCCGGGTATCACCAAATACCTTTACACGAGCCAGATCAAGATAAGATAACATTTATCACCACCGTCGGGTTGTATTATTACAAGGTCATGCCTTTTGGGATCAACCTACCAGCGATTGGTAACCAAAATGTTTAAGGACCAAATGGGAGACACCATAGAGGTCTACATCAATGATATGCTCGTTAAAAGCAGATATAAAGAAGACCACCTTTTAGACCTAGCAACCACCTTCGAAATCCTCAGGAAATAACGAATAAAACTCAACACAAGTAAGTGTTCCTTCGGTGTCCACTCAGGAAAATTTCTCGGGTACTTGGTCAGCGAGAGAGGCATTGAAGCCAACCCAAACCAGATCGATGCCATTAATAGGGTGCAGCCCCCCGTACGATAAGGGATGTGCAAAAGCTCACATGGATGCTCGTCGCCCTAAATAGATTCATCTCGAAGTCATTCGAAAGGTGCCAGCCATTCATCCAATTGTTAAAGAAAAGCAAAAATATGTAGTGGAACGAGGATTGCTCGAAGGCATTAGAGGAGCTCAAAGTTTACCTCAGCACAGCGCCCTTGATCGTAATAGCTCAAGAGAACGATTCCCTGTACCTATACCTCGTAGTTTCCAGCCACGCTGTCAGCTCTGCACTGGTATATGAAAGAATGGGAATCCAGCACCCAGTCTATTACGCGAGCAAGACTCTCTTGGACGCCGAATAACGATACCAACCACTGGAAAAGATCGCCTTTGCACTAATGGTAGCCTTAAGGAAATTAAAACATTACTTTAAAGCTCACTCTATCATCATCCTTACATCTCACCCCCTTAAAGAAGTCCTGTGCAAAGCATATATGTTCGGTAGACTATCAAAGTGGTCAGTCGAGCTCGGGCGATTTGACATCCAGTTTTAGCCAAGGAATGCAATTAAGGGACAGGTCCTCGCCGACTTCATCGCAGAATTTATAGGAGAACTTCCTTGTGACCAATATTAACCTGTTAGTCAAAGTGAGGACCACTCGGTGCAAGGTGTTTGGCGACTGTTCGTTGACGGAGCCTCCAACTCCAAAGGGGCATGAGTGGGCATCATGCTGGTTACCCCTGAAGGTGCAATCATCGAGCAAGGAATCAGGCTTGGATTTGAAGCCTCCAATAACGAAGCAGAATATAAAGCATTGATATCAGGACTACAGAAGGCACAGGTGCTGGGGGCAAGACAACTCCAAGTATTTAAAGACTCATAACTGGTCTCCAACTAGATAAGTGGAGACTTCAACGCGAGGGATGAGAGAATAGAGGCCTACCTTACCACAACAAAGAAATTAATGTCTAACTTTGAATAAGTCTGCATCCAACAGTTCCCTAGAGGATAAAACAACCATGTTGACGCCTTAGCAACCTTGAGCTCAGCGATCAATTATGACTTGAAGAGAACAATTCTGGTCGATTTCCTCGCCCAACCAAGCATCAACCAGAGCGACGATATGCAAGACATAAGTCATGTTCTCCATATTGAGTCAGCCCCCAGCTGGATGGACCCCTTAAGGTATTATTTGAAAGATGGTTCCCTGCCAAATGATAAGAAGGCCGATCATCAAATAAGAGTCAAAGCTGCTCGCTTTGACTTATCTCCTGAGGGTAAACTGTATAAAAGATCTTTTACCGGTCCATACCTCTAATGCATTCACCTGAAGGACGTCGAGCAAGTTCTACACGAGCTCCATAAGGGAATCTATGGGAGTCATATTGAGGGCAGGTTATTGGCTTTCCTAGCAATGAAGGAAGGCTACTGTGGCCATACATGCAAAACGATTCTGGGGTATATAATCGCAAGTGTGAAAAATATCAACTCCACGCTCCTATGGTTCACCAACTGGCCAGCGACCTAAAGTCACTTACTAGCCCATGGCCTTTCGCCCATGGGGAATGGACATCGTGAGCCCTCTTCTTACCGCCGCTGAAAATCATAAGTATTTATTGGTCGCAATAGACTACTTCATAAAATGGATAGAGGTAGCCTCGCTAGCAAACATCAGAGACATAGATATGATGAGATTCATATGGAAGAACATTATCACCCGCTTCGAGATCCTCAGGACTATCATCACGGATAACGAAACCTAATTCAAAAGTGGCCACTTTCAGGGTTTCTGTAACGACCACGGGATCAGGCACCATTTCAGCTCGGTGGCATATCCTCAGAGAAATGAACAAGCTGAAACTTCCAACAAAACAGTGATTAATGGATTGAAGAAATGATTGGAGCAAGCCAAAGGGGCATGGGTGGGCGAGCTGCCACACATCCTATGGGCTTACCACACTACCCCACGACGAGCATCCGGGGAAACCCCATTCGCACTGGCATATGGTATAGAGGCAATCATTCCCTTGGAAGTCGATCTCTTCACCATGAGGTCCACCCTGATCGACCAAGGCCAGAACGATGCAGCATTTCTCGCTGAACTTAACCTAGCTGAGGAATGAAGGGAGTTGGCTCTAATGAAACTAGCAGGCTATCAGCAACAGCTAGCAAAATACTACAACAAGAAGGTCAATCCAAGAGCATTCCAAGTTAGGGACTATGTCCTAAGGCAAGTTATTGGCAGCGCAGTAAACCCATCAGATGGTAAGCTAGGACCAAACTGGGAGGGACCATTCAAGGTGATAAGGGACAATCTACAAGGAGCATATCACTTGGAAATGCTGGAGGGTGGGGAGATACCTCGAGCTTGGAATGCAGCCAATTTAAAGAAATTCTGCTTTTAGTTTTTTGTTGATATTTTATTACAATATTTGCAATTCATTTCTGATTAATAAAAGATTGTTTGATAGTGGCATTCTTTAAAGTGTTGATTTTATACTATATAATTCATGCACCTTTTCCAAGCTACATGCTCCACTCTTAACATATAAAAGTAGGGTATTACCCTCCTTAGGTTTTCGTCATCGAACATGAATAACCTCATAGCGTTTCCCCTGACAATATATGAAGCTCTATAGGGGATCCTTAGGCAGCTCGACCAACCCAGGTTGGTCGCCAAATAATATTTGGCTCAAAAAACCTGCTCAGATAGAACATCCAATACCAGGTGTGTCCTCGCCATTGCCACACTTAGGCCTAAGGAAGTGTGACGACACGACCTAAAAGGTAAAGCGAGGCAAAATGGTATCTTATAAGCATACTGGACTGGAGGGATACTCACTCAACAAAACAACTCTGCCTGTATTAAATCTAGTCGGCTAAGAAGAGCCCAAGATAATCAAACAAGAAATCAATGAAGTAAAAAATACACAACACATGTTTAGTCGACAAATCGCCCAAAACATAATTATTTTATTACTTCACTATATATACAAAGAGTTACATTGATTGAATTAAAGAAATCTTAATAAGGAGCAGGTCACCGAGCAAGATAATCAGCCACTTGCTCTCTTCATCCATCGTCTGGGTGATGAACTAATTCCTCCTCGACTTTATTTGCATCTGGCTCCAGTAACTGCCTGGAGATATCACCTATGGGGACCCACTGATCATCCCTCCTTAATGGGTTAGGCATCAAAGTTGATGGAGAGATCTCATGGAGATACCAGAGAACCGAGTTCCTAGGGATCTATAACTCCCTAAGAGCACTCAACCATCCTCTAACAAAGAATAGCTCCTCAACCTCCTTCAACTTCGTCGGTGCATCGGTCCAACCCTGATCATAACCATCAGCCCACACCTACCGAGGACCCTTCTTAAATAGGTGCCTCAACAGGGTAACATCTCTTTAGAGGTCGGCAGCTATCACATATGAAGCGACGATTCAGGGAATGACCTCTCCGAAATAATTTAAACCTTTATAAACATGATGCACTAGAAACGAGGCAATATGCTGCCTAAATCAGTTCGGGAAGGGCGCTTCAGTCCTAGATTGTTGCACAAATCACAAAAATGCCATTAAAGCAAATCATTTAAAATTATTGAGCCCAAATTGTGACCCAAAAATTTTAGGGGCAATTGTGGGTACCTCAATTTGTCACTTTGGCCCAGACGAGTAGCCCAATTAAACACGACCCAAAGTTTAGAGGCTCCGCGCCTTAACCAATTCAGTTTTGACCCAGTCAGTTCCTAAAATCTCTCTTCAAAGATACTTTAAGGATAATGGGCTAACGTGGAGAAGTCCCACTCCTCCACTCTCCGAAATAACATGTATATATCAAACCCCCTAGCCCGGGGCAAATGGCATGCAATTTATAAACACTCCCCCGGAGTAAAGAGCAATAAAATACTGAGAGCACCACTGTGGACGTAGGCCTTCTTGTCGAACTTGTGTTGTGTGTTGTGATTGCCATTCTTTTAAGATCTTTATTTATTCTGATGATTGCCTTTGCTTGTTATTTTTTGTTGAGTTTAATCGTCACCACAAATCATATGAGAATGTTACTACTGAGGCAAGCCCTTCAATCACATCCAAACGAACGTCATAAGGACCAAAATCAAAAGTTCAACGTAAATGTAATCAACCTGTGGACGATGCTTCCGATGCCTTATTTGCCATTATTGATTTATAAAAACAATAACGGTTGCTTTGGAAACTCAAGTTGTTGAATTTAAAAAATGAGCAACGCAAACTCACGTCAATTAGGCTAAAGGCCATGAACATTTAGAAAACTAATAGAACGCTACTCGTGAAAGTTTTTGAGCAAGACAAGGAGATAGGATGAGTATTCGCTGGCTTTGATGATGATGAGTTTACATGTGCTTGGATCGTTGACAAGTTTAGGCGGGAGTCACCAAATTGACATTGTATTTTAGTAATTTTAATACTTGTTAATTTTGTTAGGTTAATTATAATTCCTACAATTGACATATGTTAAAAATTTCGTAGTTTGTTTCGACATTCTATATTTTTGGGTTGTACGAACATTTAAACATTATAATGTTGGAGTTTATATTACTACCATTTTAATGATGTGTCTTGGGTTATAAAGGGTGAGTTACATAATATTTATTTATTAAGTTTTAGATTTGAAACTTTGCAAGAAAAAATAAACTATTACATATATAACTCTGATGAAATTCTTATTTCACAATTAGAAAATAATGCTAACGAAACAATAAAAACTAAAAAATACTTAATTTTGCACTTGAAGTATAAAAAAATCAACATCGAGTATATAATAACTTTTCATGAAAAAATTTTAAAAAATAAAAGAAATTATCTCCGCTATTTTTTTCTTTCGCCCCATATATGCTAGATTTTCCCTAAAAGGGCCTCGTCACAAGTTGTTTGAGAGTTATATACCTAATTAATTAGATGGACAAAAGTGTAAATGTGGTTTGAGAAAACGTCAAAAAAATAAAAATTCTAATATGGATAACTTGATCCCCAAATTAAATTATCGAATAGAGTAGATATAAAGTTGTATTCAAACTCAAACTCAAACTCAAACTCAAACTCAAACTCAAACTCAAACTTGATCCTCAAATCATGGAATAGATAACTTGATCCCCAAATCAAATCGTCGAATAAAGTAGAGATAGAGTTTGAGTTATATTCAAACTCAAACACCTCAACTGAAACCACCTCATCTCATCTCTTTATCTCTCTATTTATATATATGAAGTCTCAGGGTTTGAAATCCAAAGATTTTGAAGCTCCATCCCAATATCTGAATAACATTGTAAGTTTGAATTTTTATTTTATTTTATGTTTGTTTACCCCATTCAGCTTAGCATTGTTTAGGTTTTCATTCATTTATTTAACACTATGAAGATTGAGCCATTTTGGCCGACCAATTATTCAATCAGACTAACTTCTCAAACCTCTCCCCCCATCCAAGCTGAAGAGCTTTGGGAATAATTATGAAGTATAAGCTAAGTGAATCTAAACATAGAGGACCAAATAGGTCCGGTTCCCAAAAAACAACCATCCCAATACATAACAGGCAAGGAACATTATGAGACATAACCTTAAAGGTATTATTTGACAATAATAGATTTCGAAGGAGATTAACATGGATTAAGTAGCGACCCAATCAATAACTCTAATGAGTCCAAATTGACTCTGCCTCCTCCATATCTATAAATGTAACTCCCACACCAGGAAAAAAAGTATATGTAACTTATGGATATCGAATCACAAAAAAGTAATAAAAAGGATATAAACATCTGTGGACGTAGGCTATTGGCGAACCACAAAAAATCTATTTGTTGTGAGATTGTTCTATTCTTAGTTTGGTCCTAACTACTTATATTCATTCATTGTGATTAATTGCACCTGTTGCATTTGAAAAGTAAGCAACGCAAACTCACATCAATTAAAAAGTTATCTTGAATAAGCTAAAGGCCATGAACATAGAGAAATAAATACAACACAACTCATGAAAGTTTTAAAGCAAGATAAAGAGCTTAAGATGAATATTCAGCATTGGGTTCGATGATGACGAGTTTACAGGTGCTTGGATCGTTGACATGTATGGATGAGAGTTGTCAACTTGACATTCTATTTTAGTAATATTGAGAGTTATTGATTTTGTTGGATTAATTACTATTCGTATGGTTGACAAATATTAAATATTTCGCAGTTTATTTAGATATTCTAGTTTTTTAGTTATGAATGAACGTTTAAACATTTTAATATTTGAGTTTATATTATTACTACTTTAATGATATGTGTCTTGGGTTATAAATGAAGCGAATTATATCATATTTATCTATTAAGTTTTAAATTTGAAACTTTACAAAATGATGAATTATTACGTGCCTTATATTTTTTATTTAGAAAATAATGCTAATTAAAGCTTTTTTTGTTTCAACCCACATATGCTAGTTTTTTTTATTTCCTAAAAAGACATTCGCAAAAGTTGTTTAAGAGTTATATACTTAATTCATTAGATGGATAAAAGTGTAAAAGTGGTTTGAGCAAACGTCTGACATCGCTCAAAAAATAAAAAAATATGATAAGAATTACTTGATCCCCAAATCATCGAATAGAGTAGAGATAAAGTTGTATTCAAACTCAAACTTAAACTTCTTCCCTAAATGTTTCTCAATAAGAAGTTGGTAAACACACTCATTGAACAATTTATAGCCGGGACAAAATGAGTGGACAATGGATTCACAACAACTCAGATTTCAAAGGTGGTTGAACACATATATTCTGGATGTGGCGTAGTTGTTGTTGAGAAGAATGTAAGAGGACATCATACATATTAATGGTGATAAGGTTACCCATTCCGTTTAATAGGAACTCCAATGATTACCTACTCCTTATTGGTAATCGCGTTCCTCGATTCCCTTGCTGGGAATGTCATTAATGACACCTGATCTTTCGTGTGAATATCCAACTATGCTTCAACTCATTCCTAATTTGCTGCTTGTTCGCCGTTGCAATATGAAAATGTTATACTGTTGGTACGTTTGAATAAGAGTTTTACATTTTGACGGATAAGTAAAATTGGTTATTTATTTATTTTCACATCTTTTGTATTTAGGATAAATCCGAAGCATCAAAGTTAAAGGGAAAGGTATGTCTTCATTATCTCGATTTTATTTTTGGCGATGATATTGCCACAAGTGATCAGTCCGTATTAGAAAATGATCTCCCCCTAATGAATGCAAATGATGCTGGTGAAATTATTAAGGTGGGCTTCAATGATGAAAATAAAGCATATGAGAATGTTACCTCGCAAGGACCAACTCAAAAGTTTGACGTAAACGTAGGCAACCTGCGAGCGATACTTCTACTGATCTATCTGGTTCTGTTGATTCATAAAAAAAAAGATTTTGGTTGCTTTGAAAATGCAAGTGGTTGCATTTGAAAAGCAATCAATGGAAACTCGCGTCAATTGAAAAGTTATCTTGGATAAGTTAAAGGCTATGAACATAGAGAAAGTGATAAAATGTATGTCATTAAAGTTTTTGAGCAAGACAAGGAATTGGATGGATATGCATTGGTTTAGATGATAATGAGTTTGCAAGTACTTAGAGGAGTCGCCAATTGACATCGTATTTTAGAAAGTTTGAGACTTGTTAATTTTATTGGATTAATTATTATTATTCTTACGATTGACACGTATTAAAATTTTGTAGTTTGTTTAAACATTCTAGATTTTTTGGTTACGAATGAACATTTAAACAGTATAATAGTAGTGTTTATATTACTACCGTTTTAATGAAGTGCCTTGGGTTATAAATGGTGAGTTATATAATATTTATTTGTTAAGTTTTAAATTTGAAACTTTATAAAAAAAAACTATTACACATATAATTCTCATGAACCTATTATTTTACAATTAATAAATAATGATAATCAAACAATAAAAATTAAAAGATACTTAGGGTGTGTTTGATGACAAAGTTGACAAATAACTCTAAATTAGTATAGTTTCACGAGAAGTTGGAAAATGAGTGGAAAACGATAAGAGCGACATGCCTTATTTTTGGTGTTTTTCATAGAAATCAATTATTTGGGGCTTAGATTATAACTCTTTTTCATGAAAAATGATAAAACTATGGAACACCCTAAGAGGTGCCTACAATCAGCGAAGGGATTAGTCACTGTGGTACAGTGGACACCCTGGTATTACCAAAAAAAAATATAATATTTATTTGTTAAGTTTTAAATTTGAAATTTTACAAAAAAAAGAACTATTAAATATATAGTTCTCATGAACCTCCTATTTTACAATTAATAAATAATGATAATCAAATAATAAAAATTAAAAGCTACTTATTTTTGCACTTGAAAAAATGAAAACAATTAACATCGAGTATATAATATTTTTGATGAAATATATTTTTTTAAGATTTATTTTGGGCAAAAGAAATTTCTATCCCTCCACGTATGCTAGATTTTTTTGTTTCCTAAAAGGGCCTCAGAACAAGTATGTAGTTAATTAATTAGATGGACAAAAGTGTAAAAGTGATTAACCGCAAACGTGCGACATATCGGCCAAATCAAATCCTCGAATAGAGTAGAGATAGAGACTAGAGTTGTATTGAAAGTGAAACACCTCAACTGAAACTATATCCCCAAATCACGGAATAGATAACTTGATCCCCAAAATCAAATCAAATCAAATCAAATCGTCCAATAGTAGAGTTTGAGTTGTATTCAAACTCAAACCCCTCAATCAACTGAAACCGGCTCATCTCTCTTCTATTTCTATTTATATATATGGAGTCTCCAAAGGTTTTGAAGCTCCGTCCCAGCATTTGAATAACATTGTAAGTTTGCTTTTTTATTTTATTTTATTTTACCCCCATTTAGATTGTTTAGGTTTTCATTCATTCATTTATTTTATTTAACTCAGATTGTCTATCATGATTGAGCCTCTCTTCTCCTCCTCCTCCTCTGGTAACGATATAAACCCTAGGCCTAGCTACTGCTCTAAATATTTAACTATATCATTGAGTCTTTCTTCTTTCTTTAATGGCTATGCGTGGTATGTAGGTGTTAAACACTTTTTTAATGCCTTTCGTTTAAACAACTTTCTTTGGGCTTCAATCGGTGCCATCACTTCATTTTTGTTCTATGTTTTAACTACTATTCATTTGGGCCTTTGATTGTTCTGCCTTTTCTAATAAATAAAGTATAGTTCTTAAAAATTTGCCTTTGATTGTTCTGCCTTTTCTATGTTTTAACTACTATCTTTGTTTATCAATCGGTGTTAACTATGTTTTAACTACTGCCGGCTTTCGTTTAGTCTTTTAGTCTCATTTTGGGGGCTTTGATTGTTCTGCGTTTTCTAATTGATCCCTTTGTTTGATTTGCAATATTAGGTTGACTATGAGCTCTATATGTGATTTTTAAGAACTAAACTTCCAGTTTAGAATTTCATTTATGTTCCAAATAACCATATGTGAAATAACTCTTCTTGAACCATCAAATACGGTGATGCATCTATTTTATTTATTTCAAAAGAGACATATGCTTATAACCGGGAATATACAATCTTCATGATGTATACCATAAAAAATATTTCAATTGTCCTAAAGGGCACACTTACCTTTTTCTGCTTACTTCCCATGTTGGCTTTGTTATATTTAAATGCAATTCTTAACCCATGTTATTCGTTTTATTATATTTAAATGGAATTTTCAAATTGGAGAGCAACTTTTAGCGGGAATAGCAGCTTTCTAATAAATAATGTTAGTATTCATTCGTAAATTTGATTGAACGTTATTTGTCTTTGAATTCCACGATTACCGGAGGGGAGGTTTCAATTGTGGCCGTGTGTTTGGACATTTTCCTTAGTTAGAATGATACACCCGGTTTGTCAAAATACGCCTTTCTGCTCCTGATTATGGCGCGCTAGGGAAATGCGTGTTTTGATTGATCGCGTGCGTCTTTTTGAGTAGGGAAGGTGCTCAAATACACCGCCACAATTGAAGTCATTCTTCCGGTTATCGTGAAATGCAAAGCGAAATATATTATAAATCAAATCTACGAATGATAAAAAATATTTTTATAGGATGCTTATATTTCTGCTAATAGTTTTTCTAAATAGATGAGCGGAAGTGTGAAATTGCCCGCGCGCCTAGGGTTTTTGTGACTCCTCTGGGATGTATGCTCTAAATAAGCCATCTGAATCAGCGCAAATATCTCTCAATATCATTGTTTTAAATCACAGCTGCACCGTCACGTAAATAGCGTAAGTTGACTTCAATTTATATGGGACTAAAACCTTATAAACAGTCCTTGAAGAGAAGGTGGCAATCGAGAGTATCTTTCTCAATCCCTCTCTGACACCTTCGGGCAATGGGTTAATTGATCCTTATCAAAATGATGATGCTGTTACTAAAAACAACTTTCTAGAGTTTTAAGGTTTCATTCAGCAGGCATCTGTTATCAATTTAGAAGTTCAATTTCATATTTGTGCGTAGATATTAGGTTTTGTTATAGAAAGGCATAAAATATTGTCTTATTGTTATTTTCGTTGTATGAATAGTTATTCTCTAATTGTCAATAGTAGTTGAACATCGGAGACTCTGTTAATCAAGTTCTTTTATAACCATGTAATTGGTATCCATGGTTCATGAATGCCTACCTTATTTTTATTTACAAGTCCTAAATAATTTTATATTTAGTCCTCTTTATACAAGGAAAAAGTAAGGTATTTCTTATATTATTAAGTTTTAATTTTTTAGTTGAGTTTGTATATATCAATTTGAACGAGGGTATTTTTGTTTGACATGTATTACTCTTCTTTCTCTATATCTTAGTTCATATTACAATCTGTTTATCATAATTTTAGTAAATGATTCTACATATCTGTTTTCATGATGACAGAGCATTCCTTGATTGTTGCACTTGAATTTAGCACGAATTGAAATTAACACTTTGTTATTGTTTTACAGATTATCAAGGTAATAGCTAAAGCTGAAAAAGGTAACTAATGACGATGCTTTAGAATTCTCGCTTCTTCATTTAATGCGGCGTACATTGTAGATTGTTTTTATGATTCCCGTGATCCAATTGTTTAAACTGAAACTCATTTCCAGTGGTTAGTAAGTATTATACGAACAATGTTTTACCCGAACAGATTTTGGGTTCGTTTTTGCAGATCTATGACCGTTGTTGTATGGTGGTGAGCTATGATTGAACTTGCATTCCACTTCTCACAAGTTGGTCTGAAGCACATGACATGGGGTAAGTGAATTAAATATGTAAACGGATATCATTAATTGGATCAAATCATAAGGATTGCTTTTTTTTTTTATAATTTTTTAAATTTTGTTATGTACATTATTGGCCTATTTAAAGGTCTATCTTTTGAAAACTTTCTACTTTCTTTGTTTGCACAGCTGGGCAGGTTCTTATCTTGAAGAGCAGGCATCATTTAAAGCTATAAATTTTTGTGTTGTTAGATCAAGCTTAATAGTCCTCACCTACAAATACTAATTGTCTCGGGGTTTGGAGCATGTTATTGTATGCTAGACTTTGGTGTATTTATAAAAGATATCATCCAGCTCCTCCAAAGTTAATATCTCGAACATATATCAATTTGAACGAGGGTATTTTTGTATTGAAAGTGAAACACCTCAACTGAAACTTGATCCCCAAATCATGGAATAGATAACTCGATCCCCAAAATCAAATCAAATCGTCCAATGGTAGAGTTTGAGTTGTATTCAAACTCAAACCCCTCAATCAACTGAAACCGGCTCATCTCTCTTCTATTTTTATTTCTATTTATATATATGGAGTCTCCAAAGGTTTTGAAGCTCCGTCCCAGCATTTGAATAACATTGTAAGTTTGCTTTTTTATTTTATTTTACCCCCATTCAGATTGTTTAGGTTTTCATTCATTCATTTATTTTATTTAACTCAGATTGTCTATCATGATTGAGCCTCTCTTCTCCTCCTCTGGTAACGATATAAACCCTAGCCCTAGCTACTGCTCTAAATATTTAACTATATCATTGAGTCTTTCTTCTTTCTTTAATGGCTATGCGTGGTATGTGGGTGTTAAACACTTTTTTAATGCCTTTCGTTTAAACAACTTTCTTTGGGCTTCAATCGGTGCCATCACTTCATTTTTGTTCTATGTTTTAACTACTATTCATTTTTGTTCTGTTGATTCAGTCGTGCAGCTAGCTATTCGTACATTCAGGCAAATATCTCTCAAAATCATTGTTTAAAATCACAGCTGCACTGTATCACGATTTGATCTTAGGGGGTCGCGTCACGTAAATAGCGTAAGTTGACTTTAATTTATATGGGTCTAAAACCTTATAAACAGTCCTTAAAGAGAAGGTGGGAATAGATCAGAGCCTCTTTCTCAATCCCTCTTTGACACCTGTCTTTTTTCAGAACCCGCCGGACCATCACCTTCTTCGAAAGCAATTTCTAAGAGACTACATGACATAAAATCAATTTCAGAAAACTCTCAAGCGTTACCTATTTTCATAGAATCAATACCTGGTTGAAGATTGGCGAACTCAACATTGGATGGTAACAGATAAGGGTCACCGCATTCTCTATTTTCTTGGGTTGAATATTAACGCAGCAAAGCCAGCAATATATAATTATATATGTAAGGGCACCTGTCTCTCCCTGTCTCTCTCATGCCTTGTGCTCTTTGCTTCTTTTAATTCTTATAAATCAAATCTTGATTGTTCGTTTTTTCTTGTACTCACTTTCCAAGTAATACGAGCTCCGTTTGGTTAGGATATTATGGCATTTCAGACTTTTCTCATAGATTTCGGTCATGTTCACACTTCCTTCATCGATCATTTTGTTTTAAATAGTTCAATTCAATATTTCCAATCAGTGTTTAAAAAAGCACTCGAGGAGGCTTAAGCCTCGGTGGTAGTTTCTGAGGCTTACGCCTCTTGGGTCTGAGGTGGTAGTTTCTGAGGCTTACGCCTCTTGGGTCTGAGGCAGTACACCTCGAGGCGTTATGAGGCGAGGCGTAAAGGCGTTCAAATTAGATTTAGGGTAAAAAAAATGAAAAGGTTACATTGTTTTGAAATACTTTGCTTCCGAACAGCGTTCTTCTTTTTCCGACCAAGCCAGCAGCAGTTCTGTTTGGAGGTAGCCTAAGTTTAATTTATTTTTTGGATTTTTACCTCCGTTTTCATATTCCGACATAGTTGGCTACTTTTTTTTTGTATTTATTGTATGGTTTTTAAGTTTTACCCTGTTTCACATAAACAAATTCCTACTTTGGTTTTACAAATCCAAATTCCTACTTAAGAAGGTAATCGTTCTCTCTCTCTCCGCGTGTATAATATATATACGCAAGTGATTTAGTTTGTGTTCGATATAATTTCTCATGTGCATATATTAAATGTTTTGCATTTTATTCCCTCCACCCGATTTCCAAACCCATTTGTATATAAAAAACAAATTGTATTAACTTTTATAGTTTTACTTCTTACGATTGGCATTACTCTTCCCCTTTTAAGAGGCCTATAGTTTTTTATTAACTATTCTTGCGTATTTTCAATAATTAAACAAGTCTATAGAGTTCAGAAAAATCACAAACATAATATTAGGCAGCCAAAAGGTAATGATAAAAAAAACAAACTAATAATAAATTTCTAATCAGGTGTTTGATTCTAAAATTGAGTTTGGAATTGTCATTTGAGTTTAATTCTACGAATTCCAGTTTCATAAACTGAATTCCAAAGTGAAGTAGCTAATTAAAAATCATATTTTTATGGAATTGATTACACAACAAATTCACACACACCCACATTGCACATAGGTTTTCAAAAACACAGTTTAAAAAACACACGGTTTCACACACATACAGCACACAGTTTCTAACACACAGTTGCCCACACACATTGTACATAGATTTTCACACATTGCAGAGTGACAGATACAAGCGCAGGGCATACACACACACACACAAACATTTCAGTGTTAAGCATACACATTGCACAGAATCTCACATAGTTTTGCACAGAACATATTTCACAAACACGCTCACAGGCACACACGAATTATTACACAAACACTATACACACTACAACCTATGTATCACAGACACTTCAAAAATAGCAGAAATGGAGTTTCAAATACGGACATGGCCCCGATGTGGCTCTGTACGTATCCGATACTCCAACTCCATATACGTTGACCAAATCAGCAATTTGACTTAAGGAATATGCTGGGAATACTTCAAGGATTCGCCGGGACCCATATTGTATTTTTTTTAAAAAGAAAACAGGGATTAGTTCGTATTGTGTATCCATATCCGTGCAATACAGACTACAACCCACGAACATGACTACGAAATTCTAATAAAATTCCACAAAATTCTACAGTGAACCTAACAATTGAATAACATCACTGATCTTGAAATAATTGAATTACGATTCTACATAATTACAATTTCAATTGAATTCCAATATTAGGCATCCAAACAAATCCAAATTCAATATTATCTAAGTTAAATATCTGTATAATAGAAGTACGGTTTTATAGATAGGAATTTTGGGATGCAGTGTAGGCAGATCTTAGCACTATTGTAATGGCAAAACAAAACAAGTCCAAGATCAATGCACCAAAACAGAAATTATGAATCTTTAAGTTCATCGCATTGCTAACTCAACAAAAAATAATATCTATTATGACCAAGTTCATAAGAATTTATTCTATAACCTACATGATTGTTGGCACTTTTATTATGCAGTATGTATCTTAGCAGTGTTAATGCGATAAATCAACTTTCTTAGTCCAAAAGTTTCTATGTTCTTGTTGCAATTAGAAAGTCATATTATAAGTGACAATTTTGGAATTTGGTAGTTTCTTAATAAGTATTACATTGAATCTATACATGCCTTTGATTCAGAATTACAGTAGATGCTTTGCAATATGAGTGTGATCATTGCTTTTATTATCACTGCTATTATATTGATCTTATATATTTGTAGGTTTTGAGAATCCTTTAGATAATTATTATTGTTTAGTCTCTTGTGACTCAATATATATATATATGCTTGATTCGCAAAGCAGTGGTGGGATGATCTAGTGCTTCTGCAAAACGGCGCTGCAACGAAGTTATCACTTGAAGCGAAATATAATCTTCAGACTATATTCGAAGCCTACAGGCCCTGGTGGTACTCTTCTGTTTCTTGTATAGTCTAGGTAGAGTTTGGATGTTTGCATCCGATTCCTGTTTTCTGCATTAATAGCCACGGGAACCTACCACCATCTCCATTATTTTCGAATGGAACATCATTACCGATGTTTATTGTGCTCCCTGTTCCGATATACTTGTGTGAGCATTATTCTTTAGAACTATTTCCTCATTGATTGACCGTAATAATGATGTTTTTATTGCAAAAATTTACAGCAAGGAAGAAATCATTGAACGGATATGGCTAGATGAATAGGATTATATGGATTTCTTTGTGGAGTACATTAGTATATTGTAGAAGCAACACCAAATCCAGAACTCCCTCTCCCTTGAGTGTGGCTGGAACAGGAGTTCGATTTCTTAATTTAAATATTCTCATACAAGTCGTTTGAATGATATTAGCAAATTTTTATTATCAATTTCAATTTCACACGATCATGGTTGTCAATAATACCTCCATATATTAAAAATATGTAATGTACTATAATTAAAACTATTAACACCCTCACACATAATATGGGGTTGAAAACTAGTACTATCTATTACAATATACTAAAATGGAGGCTTACTCTCTCCAGAATGTGCCACGTGTCATGTTATTAGAGTGTTCTCATCTATTACAATATACTAAACTGGAGGACTTTACTGCCTCCAGAATGTGACACATGTCATGTTATTAGAGTGTTCTCATTAAACCTTAAGTCTCCTCTCTGATCTATATTCCCATTCTCACCGCGTGGCCCAATTCATCCTCTAATAGTAACTAAATAGACCCTCAACTATTCATCTTCTGTATCAATACTTAAGGATACCAAATATAAGTCACCTTCTCTGTATCTTTCTGTCCCCAGCCTCATCACGCATGATTGATCTATATATTTTTCTGTATGTTAAATTTTATGGCTTGCTCCGTACTTGGCTAAGTTCTTCTGTGTAGGTATCCTCCTTTAAAGATATCCATTCAGTAGGATTCTTTGCTCAATTCAATTTTATGCAGATTGTAGATTTATTATTGGCAATCTTCTAACATCCTTCAACTTATTGAAAACTATTTTTGAAGATATAGTGGTGGTTGAGTACACCTGTATATGAGTTTAGAAACCAACTCCTGCACGCGCCATCATCAAACAGAGCCTCCTTTGGATCTGGAAAAAGGTAAGCTATCTTTGCTCTCTTTCTCTCAGTCATAACCCACCATTGCTTAAAAATCACGCTAGTTATCTACATTTTTGTGATGGTTGTGATTTTTTTTATATTTTTTCCCTCTTTGATTTGATTTAGTTGACTGATTTTTTTCTTCATTTTAGTTCGTTGAGGAATCCCTCAACACATTATCACTTACCAACTGCCAACATACGCTGTTCATCTCGTGTAAACTCCATCTTGGAGACAGCTCTATGTATGTTCCTTTGATTTTGAGTTCTTACCATCATTTCAAGATTTTAGTGATTCTTTCTATTTAAATGGTAAAAATAACATATTTTATAGTTAGCACAACATTTGCATTGCAAAATAGATTCTAAAAACTTTGAGCCTTTCCTCATCTGCTATAATGATTTTTGAATTGATGTTTTTATTTGTTCACTATTTTGTATGGGTCTTTCTCATTTGGTAAGTTGGAATGATTAATAAGTGAAAAGGTGCATTTTTTTCTTTATTTTATTTTATGTTTGTGTGTGTGTGTGTGGGGTGGGGTGGGGGTGGGTGGGGGGGGGGGGGATTATGTGCCTATTTTTAAACATATGTGATTTTAATTTGTTAAGCACATTTCAGGGACTAGAACATGTAAAAGAACAGTTGGATTTGGAACTTTTTCATTATTTTGGTTGAATCCAAGTTTTGATTCAGTTCCATAGAATTTGTAAATCGGTTCCAAGGGGTTTCATTGCGGATGCCAGTTAGCATTTGGCATTTCTAACCTCTCTTAAGTCAAAGGTTCTCACTTTCCAATTGTAATGGATTATGGAATTACCTTACTTCTTCTCTCACTCTCTCTTAAACTCACTCTCTCACACACAAAACCATAGACATTAATTTATTAACTGCATTCGTTGCAAAACCCTAAAAAAATACACCTCTCTCTCCGTTTTCGTCCTCCTCTAGTGCATCAAGCTCCGGGCACTTGTAGGATACCTGACCCGCCAAGAATTCTAACTAGTCAGTCTCGGATCCTGTTTCCATATCTTCTCTGAATTATCAGATGAAGAAGCCTGAATTTGTTGAATCGGAAGTACGTCGTTTAAATGGATGGAAATTGGATCGTCCGGATCGAAATCTAGCAGTTCACTCCAGTCAATTAAACGGACCCTTAATTTTGCACTTGAAAAAATTAAAACAATTAACATCGAGTATATAATATTTTTGAGGAAATGTATTTTTCTAAGATTTATCTTGGCCAAAAGAAATTTCTATCACTCCACCTATGCTAGATTTTTTTGTTTCCTAAAAGGGCCTCGGAACAGGTTGTTTGAGAGTTATATAGTTAATTAATTAGATGGACAAAAGTATAAAAGTGATTAACCGCAAATGTGCGACATCGGCCAAATCAAATCAAATCCTCGAATATATTTAAATGCAATTTTTATATTTAAATGCAATTTTTATATTTAAATGCAATTTTTATATTTAAATGCTTACTTCCCATGTTGGCTTTGTTATATTTAAATGCAATTTTTAACCCATGTTATTGGTTTTATTATATTTAAATGGAATTTTCAAAATAGAGAGCAACTTTTAGCGGGAATAGCAGCTTTCTAATAAATAATGTTAGTATTCATTCGTAAATTTGATTGAATGTTATTTGTCTTTGAATTCCACGATTACCTGAAGGGAGGTTTCAATTGTGGCCGTGTGTTTGGACATTTTCCTTGGTTAGAATGATACACCGCGGTTTGTCAAAATACGTCTTTCTGCTCCTGATTATGGCGCGCTAGGGAAATGCGTGTTTTGATTGATCGCGTGCGTCTTTTTGAGTAGGGAAGGTGCTCAAATACACCGCTACAATTGAGATCTTTCTTCTGGTTATCGTGAAATGCAAAGCGAAATATATTATACAATCAAATCGACGAATGATAAAAAATATTTTTATAGGATGCTTATATTTTCGCTAATAGTTTTTTCTAAATAAATGAGCAAAAGTGTGAAATTGCCCGCGCGCCTCGGGTTTTTGTGACTCCTCTTGGCTGTGTGCTCTAAATCAGCCATCTCTAAATCAGCCATCTGAATCTGTTGATTCAGTCGTGCAGCTCGCTATTCGTACATTCAGGCAAATATCTCTCGAAATTATTGTTTTAAATCACAGCTGCACCGTATCACGATTTGATCTTAGGGTCATGTCACGTAAATAGGGTAAGTTGACTTTAATTTATATGTGTCTAAAACCTTATAAACAGTCCTTAAAAAGAAGGTGGGAATAAATCAGAGCCTCTTTCTCAATCCCTCTTTGACACCTGTCTTTTTTCAGAACCCACCGGACCATCACCTTCTTCGAAAGCAATTTTTAAGAGACTACATGACATAAAATCAATTTCAGAAAACTCTCAAGCGTTACCTATTTTAAAAAGGCTTGGATACGTTCCGATACTTCAGGAATATGCCGGGGATACTTCAAGGATACAGCGGGAGCCATACTGTATTGTTTTAAAAAGAAAACGGGAGTTAGTTTGTAATTTTAATAAACTTAAAACCATTAAGCCATATAAATGTTAATGAGTTGCTCTCATTTAATAATTTGTATCTATTGACCATCTGCTGTAATATTCTTGATTGCACAGGTTAATCTCGTTGTGAACAAATGTGTTTTCGCTAATGCTGAAATTGTGATATTTCGTAAAAGAATATGTACAAATATTTTATCAATATTATTTATTGTCATATCGGTGGGGTATCCGAACTCTATTTTTTCAGATTTGTCGTATTGCCTTATCCGAACATATACGAACTCGTATTGCATATCCGTATCCGTGCAACACAGACTACAACACACAAACATGACTTCAAAATTCAATAAAATTCCACAAATTCTACAGGGAACCTAACAATTGACTAACATCATTAATCTTGAAATAATTGAATTACGAATCTACATGATTACAAAGTCAATTGAATCCCAATATTAGGCATCCAAACATATCCAAAGTGAATATTATATTTGTTAAATGTTTGTATGATAGAACTAGGGTTTTATAGATAGAAATTTTGGGAACCAGTGTATGCAGATCTTAGCACTATTGTAATGGCAAAACAATACAAGTCCAAGATCAATACACCAAAACAGAAATTATGAATCTTTAAGCCCATCCCATTGCTAACTCAACAAAAAATAATGTCTGCTATGACCAAGTTAATAAGAATTTATTCTATAACCTACGTGCACACAATTGTTGGCACTTTTATTCCTTTTTATTCTGCAGTATGTAACTTAACAATGTTAATACAATAAATCAACTTTCTTAGTCCAAAAGTTTTCTAGGTTATTATTGTAATTAGAAAGTAATATTATAAGTGACAATTTTAGTATTTACTTGTTTCGTAACAAGTATGACATTGAATCCATGCATGCCTTTGATTCAGAATGCAAGCAGATGCTGTGCCTGTGCAATATGAGTGAGCATTGCTTTTTATTATCACTGATATTATACTCAACTCAACTCAACAAAGTCTTTTCCCAATTATTTGAGGTCGGCCACATGAATCCTATTTTTCCATTTCATTCTGTCCAGTGCAATATCTTCGGTTAAACCACATGATATCATGTCCTTTTTTATAATATCCCGCCAAGTTAATTTAGGCCCACCTCTACCCCTTGGGTTACCATCAATACTAACTAAATCACTCTTCCTTACAGGAGCATCCATTGGTCTAAGCTTGACGTGTCCAAACCATCTAAGTCGATTTTCTCTCGATTTATCTTCTATAGGAGCTACTTTTACCGTTTCACGAATTTGTTCATTTTTAATTTTATCCTTTCGAGTTTTACCACAAATCCATCTTAGCATTCGCATTTCCGCCACACTCATTTTCTGCACATTTTGTTTCTTGGTTGCCCAACACTCTGTCCCATATAACATGGCGGGTCTAATGGTCGTCCTATAAAATTTTCCTTTTAACTTCAAAGGTATACGCCTATCACACAGAACGCCGGTCGCACTTCTCCACTTAACCCAGCCTGCTCTAATCCTATGCGTAACATCATCACTAATATCTCCATCTTTTTGTATAATCGATCCTAAATAACGAAAATGATCATTTCTAGGTATTTCTTGACCCTCCAATTTCACCACATCTCCATTTGTCATCCTATTACTACTAAAATTACACTCCACATATTCTGTTTTAGTTCTGCTTATTTTAAATCCTCTTGTTTCTAAAGTTTCTCTCCACAATTCCAACCTAGCATTTATCCCCATTTTAGTCTCATCGACTAAAACAATATCATCTGCAAATAGCATACACCATGGCACCTCATCTTGTATTTGTCCAGTCAACTCATCCATAACAAGAGCAAAGAGATAAGGACTTAACGCTGAACCCTGGTGTAGCCCTACCGTAATTGAAAATTCACTACTTTCTCCCGCTGATGTTCTTACTGTAGTCATCGCACCATCATACATATCCTTGATCACATCAATATATCTGCGAGTCACTCCTCTTTTATGTAGAACCCACCATATTATATCTCTGAGTATCCTATCATACGCCTTCTCCAAATCTATAAAAATCATATGAAGATCCTTCTTTTTCTCTCTATACCTCTCCATTAATCTCCTCAATAAATAGATTGCTTCCATTGTTGACCTCCCAGGCATAAACCCAAATTGATTCTCAGATACTGTTGTATTCAATCTCAATCTATATTCAATCACTCTCTCCCAAAGTTTCATTGTATGACTCATTAACTTAATACCACGATAATTTGAACAACTTTGTATGTCCCCTTTATTTTTATAAATAGGTACTAAAATACTTTTTCTCCATTCATCGGGCATCCTATTAGTCATTAAAATTCTATTAAATAATTTTGTAAGCCATGATACTCCATCCTCCCCTAAGCACTTCCAAACCTCAATAGGGATACCATCTGGTCCTAAAGCCTTCCCTGTTTTCATCTTTTTTAGATCAATCCTGACTTCTGTTGTCCTAATTCTACGAAAAAATATATCTTCTCGAGTCTCCCTAAGTTCCTCTATATCTAATCTACTCCCATTATCTTCATTTAATAACCTCTCAAAGTAGTTTTTCCATCTTTCCATAATTTCATCATCTTTGACTAGGACTCTCGAATCATCACTTTTGATGCACTTAACGTTATTAAAATCTTTTGTTTTCCTATCCCTAAGTTTAGCAAGCTTATAAATACTTTTTTCCCCTTCTTGTGTTCCTAATTTTGTATAAAGATCATCATACGCTTTTAACTTAGCATCTCTTACCACTTTCTTAACTTCCTTTTTAGCCCATTTATATTTCTCAAAATTCTCTTCATTTCTATTTGTTTGCCATGTTTTAAAGCACTCCCTTTTAATTTTTACTATATTCTGTACTTCTTCATTCCACCACCAAGTTTCTTTTGACTGTGGCCCTTTGCGTTTTGATTCTCCAAGAATTTCTTTTGATATTCTCCTAATGCATGTGGCCATCTTATTCCACATTATGTTAGTTTCTTCTTCACTATTCCATGTTGCTTCATTTAATACTTTATCTTTAAATAGTTCTAATTTCTCTCCTTTTAAATTCCACCACCTAGTTCGTGGGTTAATCTTCACTTTTCGCACTCGGGATTGATTTTTAATATTTATATCCAACACCATTATCCTATGTTGTGAGGTTAAGCTCTCTCCCGGGATAACCTTACAATCTTTACACGTTAATCGGTCTCCTTTCCTAGTAATGAAAAAATCTATTTGCCTCTTATGTGTTCCACTTTTATAAGTTATTAAGTGTTCAAGCCTCTTTTTAAAACATGTATTTACTAGTACAAAATCATAAGCCATCGCAAAATCTAAGATAGACTCTCCCCCGTCGTTCCTATCTCCAAAACCATGGCCTCCATGCACTATCTCATATCCTACACGATCTTCTCCTACATGGCCATTAAAATCTCCACCTATATAGATTTTTATCACCTAGGGGTATTTCTTGAATTAGTTCATCCATTTGTTCCCAAAATTGTACTTTAGTGTGCTCATCTAATCCTACTTGAGGTGCATAAGCACTAACAATATTAATTATGTTTTCACCTAATACCAATTTTACAAGTATAAGTCTATCACCTTTCCTAATAACGGTTACGATATCGTCCTTAAAGTTTTATCTACTATTATTCCAACTCCGTTCTTATTTCTATGTTTTCCTGTATAATATAATTTAAATCCTGTATTTTCTATTTCTCTAGCTTTCTCACCGACCCATTTAGTTTCTTGTAAACAAGCTATGTTAACTTTTCTTCTTATCATGGTATTTACTAACTCCATCCCTTTTCCTGTCATAGTCCCTATGTTCCAAGTCGCTAACCTAAGTCTAGTATCCTGGACTAGCTTCTTTACCCGCACACGTCCAGCTTGTTGCAGGAACCCTTGCGTATTTATCGTCGCTTCCGGGCCCCGATGCGACGCCCCTTGCCTATTTTTCGAGACACCCGGTGGCAGGCGCAACGCCCCTTGCCTATTTTTCGAGACACCCTGTGGCAGGCGCAACGCATCGCTCAAGGGGAATGCCCTAGCATTGGCACGTATATTCATAGGATTCATGTTCATGAGGATTGACAAAGTTTTACGCTGGCTGTCAGCTACCTAACGCAACCCTCCTCCTTTTTCCGGGCTTGGGACCGGCAGTGTCAAAAAAATAAGAAGTTAAGCACGACACAGGCTGATATTATATTGATCTTATATATTTGTGCGTTTAGGGAACCCTTTAGATTATTATTAGTGTTTAGTCTCTGGTGACTCAATCATTGTTTACACGAGTGTTATAACACTGGCTTCAAGAAGATGACCGTGGCTATAAGTTACACAAAGTACAATTTCTTGATAAAAAAAATGTAGCTGAATTATCTCTGCTGATGTGGTTTAAAGTATGGGAACGGAGTGCAAGCTTTGTAAACCTAGAAAAGCTGGAACTTTTCAAAAGTACACATATCAATAGAGGTGGTCCAAGTTAATACAAGGAAGAAGAATTTCAAATCTCCAAGAGTTCAAAAATACTGAACTTTTTGCGTCAGGAATATGCTACTTCAAGTTAATTTGCATCCCCTCATTCGGGTTTTTGTGTAGCCAAGTTTTATAATATTTTTGGACTTATTATATGTTGTTTTGGGAAAAGAAATCTACCTTGATTTTCCCTTCTTTTGCTTAAATATAATGCCAATTATATATCAATGTGTTATTAAGACTTCTGCACCACTCACTTTCTCAGTTGAATGTCGATATCTTTATCTAGAGTAATGGCCAATAGAAAATTTGAGACTTCTTGACAAATTATTTGTATTGCTGTAGGTCATGATATGTTTGAGATTTGGGTTAAATGAAAAATAATATGTATACTTCACCGAATCCATTGTTAGATTTATTAGATGATCAAACCATCGTAATAAGAGAAGGTGAAGAGAGGAGGAAAAAGGGAGAAGAGAGAGAAAGAGAAAGAAGAAAAGGGGATTAATGAATGTATACTCTTCAGTATCCCATCTCATTCTATTTATGTTAAGAATTTTCATAAATTATATAGATATCCTACACAATAATTATAACATAACTATTACAAAATTTTAGCTCACTATTCTTTGAACTTAGGATCGTTATTGGCTGGGCATGTGACAATTCCATCAATATGGCCGACCATTCTTCGGTATGTGATATGCATACGCGCTGATTGAGCCCACTGCATATAATTTGTCTCATCCAGCCTGGCACTGGTGATATACAAGCTGGATGATGATCGTTATTACATCACATTGTTGGAGTGAGGCTCGATGAAGACCCAACTCTCCTCCAGAGCTCACCTCTGAACCAAACATGTTCTTAAAACTATTTTGCGTATACACTCCTAAAAAACTGAACAACAAATGTGTTGAGAACCACTGTGGATGTGAATCGCAAAAAAGAAATCAAACAGATCGCAAAAAAACGGGTAGAACAAATTTGCGAAAGCTGTGGATGTGATTAACCTTACATCCTTGCAAACAAATCCCATTTTGTAATCTCATCAAACCCTTCACAAACTATGGTTTATGCTTGCCCTAAGGATTTAGCTACATATCTTAGAGCTTTACAAACCACGCTCTGATACCTTGTTAGATTTGTAAGAGAGTGAGAGAGAGAAAGAGAGAGACAGAGAGATGATTAATGAATGGATACTCTTCATTTTCCCATCTCATTGTATTTATTAAGAAGTTTCAGAAATTATATAAATAACCTTCACAACATAACACAACTATTACAAACAAGTCACTGACAACATCAATGCTGTAATTGTTTGATATATGTTTTAGTGTTTGTGCTTATTGTATATATCATGTGTCCAGGGAACCTATAAGACAATTAACTGAATATGTCATAGATAACATTTCATGTTTCTCTTTTAAGTTTGGTTTATTTTGCTAATTGTACATTTATAAATCAAAAAAGTGTATACACTATATGTTTGAAAGTTTTATTTATAAGATCGAAATGCAAGCTTTTTGCCATTTTCTTCCATGTGTACCACATTTACTTGTAATGAAATAGGTTTTTAAATTATTTTCATATAATAAGACATTCATTATAAATTATCCCAACAGTGCCTTACAAAGAAGAGAGGCCTATGTTCTGCTCAAACTCAGAAGACATCTTCATTTTCAAAGAGATGTTTATCTTAATAGGTACGTAAACCATCATATTTTTGTTGTTTCAAGCCTATGTGAATTGACTATTATACTTGTGTCACCATTTTCACGCCCCAAAAGGCTATTTTATTGTATTCTCCATTGCATATAAAACATAAATGGCTTTTGCATACATATTTTGGCCATACATGTATATGCCTTTGGTCTCGTGTTTGTTTCCGATGGGATTACTTATTCTTCTTTTTATTATTTGATACGTTTGTTTATGATAATATGAATTTATTAAAGTAAAATGTGATAATTTCCATCTGGATGGGGAAGTGAACTGCTACTCTTAATAATATTCTTTTTCTTCCCACGACTGAGTTTCGTTAGCAACTTGATTTGTATGTTGGGACATTTTTGTCTCTTTCTATATTTACATGTATATATAACATGTGTAAATATATCATAGTTGAAATATCATCATGCAATCTCGATTTTAATCGGTTGAATGTTAGGATCTGTTGTTCAGTCAGAATTAGTTGACTATATAACCTGTTGTTTCCATAATAAATATATATATTCTTTTGTAGTATGTTTGGATAATATTGTTGATTTATGCGCTCATATATATATATATATATACATACTTGATTTGCAAAGCAGAGGTGGAATGATCTAGTGTTTCTGCAAAACAGCTCTGCAACGAAGTTATCACTTAAAGCGAAACATAATCTTCGGACTATATTCGAAGCAGACAGGCCCTGATGGTACTCTTCTGTTTCTTGTATAGTCTAGGTAGTGTTTGGTTTCCTTTCCTTTACTGTTTTCTGCATTAATAGCCACGGGAACCTACCATCATCTCCCTTACTTTTCGAATGGAACATCATTACTGATGGTTGTTGTGATCCGTGTTCCGGTATACTTATGTGAGCATTATTCTTTAAAACTATTTCCTCATTGATTGACCCTCATAATGATGTTTTTATCGCAAAAATTACACCAAGGAAGAAATCATTGAACGGATGAGGCTAGATGAAGAGGATCACATGGATTTCTTTGTGGAGTACGTTAGTGTATTGTGAAAGCAGCACCAAATTCAGAACTCCCTCTCCTTTGAGTGTGGGTGGAACAAAAGTTCGATTTCTTAATTTAAATATTCTCATACAAGTCCTTTAAATGATATTAGCAAATTTTCAATTATCAGTTTCAATTTCACACTATCAAGATTGCCCTCCATATATTTAAAGATATATAATGTACAATTAAAACTAAAACACCCTCGCACATCATGCGTGGTCGAAAACTAGTAAAATATATTTGGAAAAATGGAGGCTTTTAACTTGGCTTCACCACGTGTCAGCAATTATTTCATTACTTATGAATTGGAACCACTCCACTCCCTTGTCAAAAGCAGGTAAGACTCGTCGCTCTCTCATTTACTCTCCATATATTCTCCATAATTTCTTTTAGGATTAGATTCTTCTCAATGCATATATGTGCGTCACATAATTTAATTATTTTTTTAATTTCTTTTAGGGATATTATGATCCAATTATGTATTTTTCATGTGCCAACGCATATAAACACACCCATATGTATGAAAATGCAACTAAATAATAAAAACTAGTAACTAAACAAGGAAAAACGGAGTCTAATGACTGACAATTAAAACCACACTTCGTCGCCAATCGGAGAAGGTGGGGGTCACTCGTGTGACACCCCGCCAAATTAAATACCGGGCGATCACTCCTTTATTAAATTAAAATCAAGGTGAACAGTTGGTTCATTCTTAGCATCACTGTCGTAAAAATACTTTTCCAATTTAAACACCCTAAATAATTAAGCTAAGTGTCAAAACCATTTAAAACCTTATTCTCATTTTATTAAATCCGGTTATAAAACCTTAAACCATTAACATCTAAAGAGTCACACATTAAGAATAAAAATAGAATTGAACATACACGAATTTAATCATCAATAATAAATCCCAACATTTACAACACTAAAGGAAAACATCCTGACAGTAATAAATCCCGAAATAAAGGTACTGAAAGTAAAAATTTCAATCTCTGACAATACCAACTAAATAATAGAAAGAGGGCGACACATGCCCCTGCTGGATAAAACTGAACTAGGAGTAGAATCAAATGGATGAAGTCGTCTAAACAACAGGCCTGCAACTCCCACCTAAGCTGCAGCACGTTCCTTCCAAAGGATCCTAAGTAAGACACCCCTGTGGCTGGGCACCTGTAATACATACATATATATACAAGAGAGAAAAGGAAATAGAAACGGGTCAGAGCCCGATAGTGTATATGATTTAAAAATTCGTTTAGCAAGTATTTAAATTGATACAGGCCAATGCAACAACATATTAGTGCGACACTCTCTTGAGAAATTCTCACCTCTCTTCTAATGTGCACACCTATCGCACTAACCTTCCCAATGGTCTATCTCGTCATATACCACACTATCTTTCCCCAATGATTTAACTTATCTTAGGTTATTCGCAGGATTTACAACTGAACAACACAAGTATTTAAAACGTAAGATTTCAATTTGTAACCAAGGTTCTCCTTTTAACTTTATTAATCAATAAAGTTTTCCAGTGTCATATTATACTTTCTCAAAACAATTATTTATAATTTGAGTCATCAACCATGTCCTACATATCAAATCACAGTAGGCAGTTCCAGATTTCAGAATTTCACATATATATTAACTACTCGTATAATATATATATCATAACAGCACCCCACATAAAAACTATGGTGCGGGCATACTTTGCTATCCAATCCCCGTATCAATCGTACTAAAAGGAATACAAGTTCGGAATCACTCTCGAACTGTATAATACACAAACAATATTGAGGCGAAGCATAGTTTCCAACTCCAAGAGGTCAGTACATACCCTCACGTCTCTTAGGACCGTGACTACCGATTCGATAGCCTGTACCTAGGATTCCTATCTTCTAGGGTACGAGTCAATATCCCCCATAAGGCACACGAGATAAGATCGTCCCAGCGCGGTAACCTCAGGGATAGCAAGTAGCGCGGACATGATTTTCACAAGTATATAATATATGCATACACAATCATATAAATATACCACTTTTATTATATCAATTTAGGTTTATCCAATAACCCACATTCACAACATTTATCCTTATTTTCCCATTATTATTTATCAAGTATAATGGTTCGTTTCTAACTTTAATTCGAAGGGTTTTTCCAACTTACTACATAACCCTCATGGACTCTATTCTTCCAAATGTACAATTCAGTAGATATCCATTTATGTTCCAACGTAACTCTCTCTTACGTGTCTCTCCCCTTTAATATATACTTACATTATCCCTTATGCAAAATATTCCAAAAATATAGATTTCGCCTTACATTAAAGGATTTTAAATTTTATTTTCAAAGATGAGAATTTCAAACGGTTTCGAAATCGGAATTAAAATGGAGTTTTAATTGAATTTTTATTATCTCTAAGAGTCCTCAAAACATAAAACTGTCTAGCAAAAAAAAATATTAAAAAATATTGAACGGTCCGATCGAGCTGAATTTTTTTCTGTAGCTTCCTCTCGTCTTCAGCTAATTCTCTGTAAAATTTCATCCAATTCCAAAGGTCCGATCGTCCGAAATATATTTTTTTTTTTTTTAGTGTTTGTATCTGATTAGAACTCTTTTCTTAATCAAACTCTTAATCCTTTACATGACAAAGGGTTTCCAGAATATCATATAAATCATCACTACATGAAAATTTCCCATCTCAAATTGGGTTTTTCTTCCATAAATCTCATCCTAATAACTCCTAAACTAATATGGATGATGCATCAACGAAATAAGCAAGATAAACACTTGCCTGGGATTTTCATAAATCTGGTTTGGTGTTGAATTTGGTGTGGTTGCGTTCCCCGTCTCGCGATCTACGCTTTGGCGGTTGCGGCGGTTAAACGGATGAGTTTTGAGCCTTGGAATGTCTTGAGAGTGTTTTGAGTTATCTAACCCTAGGAAATAACCTAAACATCTGATATAACCCCTTTAATTTTCGTGGGTTTAATTACCCAAAAATACTAAATGACTAAAATGCCCTCCCGGGGTACTAATTAGGCCTAAAAACGTCCCGAGACCCAAATCAAACCCCCGGGTATACTTTTCTGACTATCTCGACCCTTCCGGACGCGTTGGCGCACTCCAAACGACCATACGAACAACCTATAAAATATTCACTTTTATTAATCCACATTTAGTCCCGACACGACACAGGCGCCTCCCGACTTAAATTTCCACAATTGTCATTTTATTCACACGTGACAATATTATAAAAATAAATCTCATATATTACTATACTCATCCAGTAATATGCAACAAATAATATATTCCCAATAATTACTAACTCTTGTCACGCTAGTAAATATTTAAAACAACATTTCGGATTAAAATTAAATTAATTTATCTCAATTAAATTTAATAAATCCTTAAATTTAAAAGCCATGAAAATACGGGGTATTACATACTTCCCCCTAATAACGGAATTTCGTCCCGAAATTCGGAAAATAAGGCCTACCAGGTAGCCCAATTCTGGATATCCTTGTTAGTACGCAAACTATCTACATAGTACGGCGCTCAATCACTATAGCTTTTTCCTCACAGCAACATTGTTTTACATTCTCATTGGAGACACTTCACATTGCACTCCCAACTGACAACATTTGAATAGGTTACGTCTATACGTTATAAATTCCATTATCTCACTATCATTAGGAGGCCGCACCTCACTACATGACAACTACTCGGATTTATTCATACACAAAATTCCCATTCTGAGAAGATCATACGAACATTTGACCACTCTTGACTGCCTAAAACAGTCGTGGAATTCCACCATAGTTATCGGATATTTTCTCGACCGATCCAAAAATTTTGATTATCTACTCTCCTCTAAACATACGGAAGGAGAATAGTCGAGGTTCTTCCATAACAAAACCTTAATAAGTACCTCGTACGCGACAAACAGGTACGAGTGCTTCTACAGAGCATTCTTGAAATCATCGTACCAAGATTCCAAAATCTCCTTCACGTGGCTCCACTAATCTTTAATCACCATGCGCTTATTCCCTGGCTAAGGGTGATACATCCTACTCGAAATGAAATCTTATCTCCGCTGGTTCCTGAAATCCCATATCAAAGGTGGGATTCACCAATCTCATCCTGATTCAGAAATTTATACTGCGCCGGACCATGCACTGGCGTGATCCTTCCTTTCAAAGGAAGTCTGGGGCATACTAGTTAATATTGTAAGCCAGCCCAAAGGAATATCAATCACTTTCTTCTCAGCGACTTAATTCACATGTTCGGGATAAACCCTTGATCTTGTTTTGCGGATGGCAACCCATCCAAGAACTTTACCGACTTTACCAACCTCTTCCAATTTCAGGAATTTTCGATAAACACAAAATTCTTTGGTTGATTCTCCTCTTTCAACCAAACCTTACCTATGGGCAGTGCATGTAGAGACTACTCACTACGTCTCGCTAAACATCGATTCTTCCCTTGAAATGTCTCACATTAAGTGACACGTAATACTCCACTTCCTTCCTTGGAGTATGCCGAAAGTTCCGACCCGTGCTCTTCTCTCCACGAAGCGCACTTCTGGATCTCTTATACTATACTAACATCATTACTCTTTGTATGCGCAAGTCTCTCTCACACTTGACTAATAACAACTCCGCTCCGGGTGTGCTTCATAACAATTAAATTCTACTCCATTCAAGGAATACTCTTCTTAAATGACTTCCCACAGTCTTCCAATTCAAATTTGGGTGTGCTATTCTAATTACACACCTATGTATGGATTATCGCCCCTCATGTGACGTTTATCATTTCCACTTCGTTATACTAGTCCCACAAACATATATTTCACACGTCTATTACCACGTCCCTTCGACTCGGACTATTTTAATTGTAGTTAACCAAGATGCCCACATTTTTGCAACACTCCGACCGCCCTGGGAGAGCGAACGGCGTGCTACTCATCTGTAGGACTAACTAAATTCAACGGAATAGAAGGAATAGGGCATTCAAATTCCATGACAATAAAAGAGGAATAATAATTCTCAACCTTCCTCAGATAAGTACAACAATTTTCCCAAATAGGTACAACAACCAAAATAAATCACTAACGTTCTATTCATCAAAATAATTACAGGTCATCTCTTTTGTATAATATAAAGTTCTTTCCAGATAATCCATGCTAAAAATCATTCCAACTCTTTATTCACCTTATGTTCTGTACGCGGTTATGACATTTGGGTACTCTCAATCACCCTAGAAATCAAAATTCTTAAATTCTCCTTATCATCGTTCCACCCCTCAACTCGTGGGGATAACTTTCAAGGCTTTCCTACCACAAAAATCCGGCTCCAATGACCTTAAAACAAAATTCAACTTCCAACTTACATACATAATTACTTTATCCCATTTCGACCAGGGTACCGAACTCATGGAATAGTGACCAAACGTCTCCCTATTTCCAACCTTACGCTAAGTTTCATGCGTTGGATGTCTCGCAAAGCGAAATCCAAACAAGGAACCCCCCCGATACACTACTAACTAGTATTGTCGGTTATCGAAATCCGTTAGGTCCTTCGTCCATAGTATATACCCCTTTATTCCGTCCCTTGACAGAAAAGTTACAATTTCTCCCGTAATTATGCTTAACAAAGAACGTTTCACCAATTTCACTATCGTCCCGTATTGGTTGATGGTAATTACATTCTATAAACCTCGGATACATACGATCGAAATTCTCTCAATTTCCTTTTTCTAACATTAGGGGTATAACTCTTAACTCCCACATCTCTTAAGGATAAATATAACACTGCACTCTTCCTATCACTAAGTCCGGAGTGCTAAACATAATACCGAGTCAAGTCTTTTCGCTCAACGATAAATCCCGGTACATACTGAATCATACTGACAAAGTCTATACATACATTGGTATCGAATATCTCGAGCCCACTATCTCCTCCGAAGTCTCTAGGATAGATAATATAAGTGCGAGTCCAACCTTCTTACAGGTAAAGCCTCGCCAAAACAAAACGTGTTGCACTAATGTAACTACTCCGATAGCCTTGCAATAAATGCCCACTATCATACTACCCATTTCTATAACATTTTAACAAAGATAATATCATACTCGTGTATCGCATCACTACAACGAGTAACCTCAATAAAGTATAAAACACTGTTAATATACTCATTTATCCCCCGCGGATAGCACCAAAGAAAAATCCCGCTATACTAAGGAAAAATATTCACATAATGGTAACATTTATAATGATATGCATTAAACACGTCTCACATGCTAATCTAGCAATGAACAAAATGTGGTGACTCGCTCGTGTCACATAAACACGCTGCATCCTCTAAGGATACAACTTATACTTCCATCCTGGCAATCGTCTTGACTGCACAAATGGTTTTCGGACGTAACACGTCTGCCCAAACCAAAACAAAATTATTTTTAATCGTCGTCCTTTACTAGGCACCGTATTCTTGTCCCTTTTTCTCACTTTGGAACATATTATCGCGAGAAATTTCAGTCCGCACCAAAATACCTCAACACATAATCCACTTACCACCTGCCCTACTAATCAGGTTAGGATTGTCCTTCTCTCGGACTTTAGTAAACTCGATTCCTGTTAGCCATCCCGGTTGTTCCCTTAGCTTTTTAGGCCATAAAGATCATGTTACTATCTATAATAGTACTTACTGAATTTACCATCACTTGGTAAGAATTTAACTATCTGAAGCATTTAAATGGTTTTCCTGATGTGTATCCACATCCTTTTGTGGTGCTATACCACCACCGTTGTATGCAGTCTTATTCTCGACTAAATTCTTCGATTCCTTTAACTTCCCCCACAAAGAAGCGTTATCATCTATATTGACAAAATATGACATTGTCAACCTCTGAATCGGTCGTCCATCAGAATTTCCTCCTCGAGTATTATCAACTATTATTACAAGTTGGTCTCCCACTTGGAGTCGTTTCCTCCACTAGTATCTACCTCTTTCGATACAAAATTTGCTAACGATTAGGATTCATATCCACAATTGGACTTCTGTCATGCCCTCCTGCGATGAGTTCAGAACCACATTTGCTTCTCATCCTGAACAGTTGAGGAAGGAACATACGGTCAACGCTGTACCTAAGGTTCTCCTATAGGCATAGCATTCCACTTCTAAAATTGGTGGTTGACTCCAACCATTATAATTTCGTCCCGAAAGCCAAGAAAATTTTCTCTAAATTTTCACTTTCAGTTTGCCACACTCCGTCCTATATTTAAGCCTTTGGATACTTTACCTCCTTTGGTAAACACATACAATTTTCACGTTTCTAAAATTTCCCACTGACAGTCTCTACACGTTTTTGTAATACGTTGGGTAAGTTTACCCTCGCACCTCATTTGACTATAACAGCATTTGAAAATCATTGCTGCACCTTAGTCGCCTTTCTAGTCGTGGCTTCTCGTGCCATAATGGAGGTGACCTCGACTACGGTCATCATCCTCGGATATATTTCATAATCTCAACTGAGCCCTGCCTCCTGATGTACGCTTAACGGTCCTCTACTGACATCCGTCATCGCTCGGCACACGCACACATCCGAACGAAATTAGAATTCACTAGTGTATACACATTATAGCAGGAGAACGAAATCTCGTCAAAGGAATCGACAATTCTAAACATAGGGCTCTATAACAAACAAGGCAACGCTGAAAGCATAATAAGCCGTACAGATCCTAAGGACACTAGAACCTGATACTCTGATACCACCTGTGACACCCCGCCTAATTAAATACCGGGCGATCACTCCTTTATTAAATTAAAATCAAGGTGAACAGTTTGTTCATTCTTAGCATCACTGTCGTAAAAATACTTTTCCAATTTAAACACCCTAAATAATTAAGCTAAGTGTCAAAACCATTTAAAATCTTATTCTCATTTTATTAAATCCGGTTATAAAACCTTAAACCATTAACATCTAAAGAGTCACACATTAAGAATAAAAATAGAATTGAACATACACGAATTTAATCATCAATAATAAATCCCAACATTTACAACACTAAAGGAAAACATCCTGACAGTAATAATCCCGAAATAAAGGTACTGAAAGTAAAAATTTTAATCTCTGACAATACCAACTAAATAATAGAAAGAGGGCGACACATGCCCCTGCTGGATAAAACTGAACTAGGAGTAGAATCAAATGGATGAAGTCGTCTAAACAACAGGCCTGCAACTCCCACCTAAGCTGCAGCACGTTCCTTCCAAAGGATCCTAAGTAAGACGCCCCTGTGGCTGGGCACCTGTAATACATACATATATATACAAGAGAGAAAAGGAAATAGAAACGGGTCAGAGCCCGATAGTGTATATGATTTAAAAATTCGTTTAGCAAGTATTTAAATTGATACAGGCCAATGCAACAACATATTAGTGCGACACTCTCTTGAGAAATTCTCACATCTCTTATAATGTGCACACCTATCGCACTAACCTTCCCAATGGTCTATCTCGTCATATACCACACTATCTTTCCCCAATGATTTAACTTATCTTAGGTTATTCGCAGCATTTACAACTGAACAACACAAGTATTTAAAACGTAAGATTTCAATTTGTAACCAAGGTTCTCCTTTTAACTTTATTAATCAATAAAGTTTTCCAGTGTCATATTATACTTTCTCAAAACAATTATTTATAATTTGAGTCATCAACCATGTCCTACATATCAAATCGCAGTAGGCAGTTCCAGATTTCAGAATTTCATATATATATTAACTACTTGTATAATATATATATCATAACAGCACCCCACATAAAAACTATGGTGCGGGCATACTCTGCTATCCAATCCCCGTATCAATCGTACTAAAGGGAATACAAGTTCGGAATCACTCTCGAACTGTATAAATACATACACAAACAATATTGAGGCGAAGCATAGTTTCCAACTCCAAGAGGTCAGTACATACCCTCACGTCTCTTAGGACCGTGACTACCGATTCGATAGCCTGTACCTAGGATTCCTATCTTCTAGGTACGAGTCAATATCCCCCATAAGGCACACGAGATAAGATCGTCCCAGCGCGGTAACCTCAGGGATAGCAAGTAGCGCGGGCATGATTTTCACAAGTATATAATATATGCATACACAATCATATAAATATACCACTTTTATTATATCAATTTAGGTTTATCCAATAACCCACATTCACAACATTTATCCTTATTTTCCCATTATTATTTATCAAGTATAATGGTTCGTTTCTAACTTTAATTCGAAGGGTTTTTCCAACTTACTACGTAACCCTCATGGACTCTATTCTTCCAAATGTACAATTCACTAGATATCCATTTATGTTCCAACGTAACTCTCTCTTACGTGTCTCTCCCCTTTAATATATACTTACATTATCCCTTATGCAAAATATCCCAAAAATATAGATTTCGCCTTACATTAAAGGATTTTAAATTTTATTTTCAAAGATGAGAATTTTAAACGGTTTCGAAATCGGAATTAAAATGGAGTTTTAATTGAATTTTTATTATCTCTAAGAGTCCTCAAAACATAAAACTGTCTAGCAAAAAAAAATATTAAAAAATATTGAACGGTCCGATCGAGCTGAATTTTTTTATGTAGCTTCCTCTCGTCTTCAGCTAATTCTCTGTAAAATTTCATCCAATTCCAACGGTCCGATCGTCCGAAATATTTTTTTCTTTTTTTATGTTTGTATCTGATTAGAACTCTTTTCTTAATCAAACTCTTAATCCTTTACATGACAAAGGGTTTCCAGAATATCATATAAATCATCACTACATGAAAATTTCCCATCTCAAATTGGGTTTTTCTTCCATAAATCTCATCCTAATAACTCATAAACTAATATGGATGATGCATCAACGAAATAAGCAAGATAAACACTTGCCTGGGATTTTCAGAAATCTGGTTTGGTGTTGAATTTGGTGTGGTTGCGTTCCCCGTCTCGCGATCTACGCGTTGGCGGTGGCGGCGGTGTAAACGGATGAGTTTTGAGCCTTGGAATGCCTTGAGAGCTCTCTCCTCTCCTCTCAAAATGGCCGTTCTAGTGTTTTGAGTTATCTACCCTAGGAGATAACCTAAACATCTGATATAACCCCTTTAATTTTCGTGGGATTAATTACCCAAAAATACAAAATGACTAAAATGCCCTCCCGGGGTACTAATTAGGCCTAAAAACGCCCCGAGACCCAAATCAAACCCCCGGGTATACTTTTCTGACTATCTCGACCCTTCCGGACGCGTTGGCGCACTCAAAACGACCATACGAACAACCTATAAAATATTCACTTTTATTAATCCACATTTAGTCCCGACACGATACAGGCGCGTCCCGACTTAAATTTTCACAATTGTCATTTTATTCACACGTGACGATATTATAAAAATAAATCACATATATTACTCTACTCATCCAGTAATATGCAACAAATAATATATTCCCAATAATTACTAACTCTTGTCACGCTAGTAAATATTTAAAACAACATTTCGGATTAAAATTAAATTAATTTATCACAATTAAATTTAATAAATCCTTAAATTTAAAAGCCATGAAAATACGGGGTATTATAACTCGGCTCTATCGAGGCAAAAAAAATCAAAGTGGTTCAAAACGGCGGGTGTTCTATTCCCTTGACAACTTTCTTCAAGCGCCCCTGTCACCTTAGATCAGTTTTTAGTCTTCATCATTTGCTCCCTTTATTTTAGTAGGCACCAATCTTCTTCATTTGGCCGATTTTCCCACTTTCTTGTCGAAGTGGACTAAGAAGGTTATAATTTTCTGATGTGGAGGCCTTTTCAGATGTTGGGTATTTTTTGAAGAATACATTATCGCTGTTAAAATCAATTTAGTAGAGCAAATTAATGTATTAAAATCAAGTTGAAGAATATATCAAAATATGGGTCGCAATTTCCTCCATTTTTATTTCGTTTTGTAATTAATTCCTAGGAAAACTGACGTAAACCACCCGCCAAAAGGCTCCAATAAAAATTATCCAAACACCACTTTAGAGAGAGAAACACTCTTTTCTAATTTAAAATTTAAGTCTACCTTTAATGAGGCTTACAAGTGGGTATTTAGAGGGGAGGAGTAGCTTAGGCTCCAAGCTAAGACCCTAATTACAAAAATGCCATTACTACTCCTTACCTCTAAATAATAAAGCAAAAGAAAGAGAAATACAATAACTCAAAAAAATAAAAGAAAATACAAGAGAAAATAAAAATGACAAATAATCCTTAAAAATGGTCAATTTTCATCACTCTCCCCAGCTTCGAAAAGCTTGTCCTCGAGTGTAGGAGATGGACGGTAAGAAAGCTAGGCACCCATCAAAGAGCTCCTCAAATGGAAGAAGATCCGTCCTCGGAAACGCCCCTTGTACCAGCTTGCAAGAAGTCCATGGAGGATAGGAACACAACCCAAACATGTCCGACCAACAAAATCGCGACCCGAGATTCCCGTGATGAGCCCCCTCAATGCTACGCCGCGGAAAATTTTCTCCGAGCGCATATCACATGTCACCAAAAATGGATCCACAAACTCACTACCAAACACATCACCCCCAATCACGACTTCAGCCCCATTCCCAAAGATTGGGAATAAATTTTCCAAATCAAATGTATCCGGCTCACGAAAATGCGTGCGAGTCACCCAAACATTCTCGACAAAAATGTCAAAAAAATCCCCAATACACAATCCGATTTCGTCATTTCTATCTATATTGCCATCAACCGGCTTGGGAGAGGAGTTTTTATCGTTGATTTGATCTGCTTGGATGAGTGAGGGAGGAAGAATGATTGAGTGGAGCAACCAATCCTGGACTAGCCGCCTGCAATCTTGAATTGAGCCGGGAGTTATTCGGGGTGGAAACGTCATTTTTTTTTATGCTGGGGGTTAGGGTTTTGGAAATGGGTATAGATTTCTTATTGTGATTGTAGCCAATCTCTCGTTCGTCTTTGAATCTCCTCGATTAGTTGTTTGGATTTCTTGGGAGCCATTGAACAGTAGTGTACGATTTGATAAAAATAAACATCGATACCACCAAACATCAATGTGGAGCGACACCCGCTCTGATACCAATTTGACGTAAATCACCGGTCAAAAGGCTCCTAAAAATTATTTAAGCACCAGAGAAACACTCTTTTCTAATTCAAAATTCAAGTCTACCTCAAATGAGGCCTATAAGTGGGTATTTAAAGGGGAGTAGTAGCTTAGGCTCCAAGTTAAGGCCCTAATTACGAAAATGCCATTACTACTCCTTACCTCTAAATAATAAAGCAAAAGAAAGAAAAATACAATAACTAAAAATAAAAGAAAATACCAAAAAAAAAATTAAAATGACAAATAATCCCTAAAAATGGCCTATTTCCATAAAAAATGCTAACTATAATTTTTTGCATAGCAACTTAGTTTATTAAACTTATCCTTTTATTGCTTTACAATAGTAGAAAGGATGTTATAGATCTAGTTATATCAATTTTTTTGTAAAATAAAAAAAAGTATTTAACTTCTAAGTTTATTGTTATTTTCTTTGTCAAACCATATGTTTGTACTTTTTTCAATGGCCTGTAACGAAAGATAGTTTGTAACTTCCTCAACTGTTTGCAGAGAATATAGAAATGATATCAAGAGGGAATGAAGGTGAAGTGACGATAAAATTTTCCCTGTCATGATTTCTTTCCCTCATTTTTTCTATTGTTTTAATTTTGGTATAACTATTTTCGGTTATGCCTCAATTTTTATTTATAAATAATATACTCCATTTGTTCCAAATTAAGAGCCTTATTTTACTTTTAAGGACATCCCAATTAAATTTCATTTTTTTGGACATGATCTAATGAACCAAATTTCACAATGGTGAATAATTTTTGATCTTGGCTACTGATAAAGTGGGTCCTTAATATTTACCAAAAACAAGTAAAATAAAGATGGGGAATGTTATTTGGATGGAGGGAGTAGTCAACCCCAAGCTCTCCTCCCTTATTCCAGGCTGTGCCTCCATGAGTTCGTGATGGAGGTGCTCATCTTTTGGGGAAGGGAATCCTTTCAACCCAATAAGTCTTGTAAATCCACCTGCCATACGGAGATCCCCTCCTCCCCTCATGTCCTCTATTCCCCCGTTGAGGTATGTTTTGTGTTTGTTGTCCAACTATACAAATGTTGTAGACACTGATAATAGTTCCTTTTTTAGATAGGCTATCCAAATGATGTTGACAATAATATCATGTTTTTTAGTTGATTAGAAAAACCATATGTTGTTTAATAGATGTATTATGAAAGTCTGATATTCTAAATAGTTTGGATCATCAGTCAATGTAAAAAAAATAAAAAAGGGTCGTACCCAATGCACAAAACTCCCCCTTAGCTGCAGGGTCTGGGAGAAGCGGATGTGGGTTGGCCTTACCCCCATATATGTAGAGGCTGAGACCAACCGTAGCTTGGGCTAGGGAACTTGCCATCGCACCAAAGTACGATCTCTGGGTCAGTATGTTTAACATAATTAATCAAACACCCCATAACCACAAGGTCCATAACTTAGCGACTCTACCCTCGAGTCGCTTCATCTCACTGTCTCAATCATTGCATACTTGACATTATTATCCAAATTTGGTTATTAGCGTTAAAGATTTAGGTAGTCTGACATATGATCATTTTGAAGCTTTTATGATCTGAGAGAGACAAACTTATTTCACCATTATGTTTTGTTATGTAGTTTTTCTTGTACAACAAGTCAATAATGGGATAGAAGTGAATGGAAAAGACAATATGCAATCTGGGAGCTTTGTAGGTAATCAGTTAGAGATATTTGAAAAAAAAGTAGCTTAGGAAAGTTTAAGAACAATTTTGAGGTCCTTGAAAGTCCTTCTCATATACCTCATCTCTTTGTAAATTTTAAAGTCCTACATTTTGCAATTCTTTGGTGTTGTGGTGTAACTATGTTATGGGCTCGTGGACAGGGTGTAGATTTTGGTTTGCTGAGAAATTGAGTAGAAAATACATTTCTGAGTTTAGCATTAAAGATTGAAGCAACACAAGTGGAGTAAATATAAGATATCGTTATTTTGCAACTACTTTACTGTTGTATTATCTGTTTTATTTGCATATGATATATTTGTGTTGGGGTATAAATAAACTATTGGTTGAAGATTATACATAACATACCCTGTTTTGACTTCATCATATTATGTATGTTTTTAAAGTGTTTGATCAATTATATTTCTGTATTCAATTTTATAAGTGCAGTTTAGTTTTGCTATTTGGTATTTACACTGGATTCAAACTATGTTGGTCTCTGTATACTTTGTTAATACAATAATGACATGGTACCCCAAACATATCTTCCAAAGTACATTAAGTGATTGTACCTTGTGTAGGTCCCACCCCAATATACAAGCACTTAATGCAGCACTTTGGGGGATGTTTGGGGAATATAGCATACCCTCTTTAATAATGTTAGCGAGTAGTGCAGCATCTTTTATGACATAAATTTTTGTTTTTATAGACCCCGGCGCATATGCATATATATGTGTGTGCATATATATATATATATATATATATATATATATATATACATACAGTGTTCATAGTAGCGATGTTTTTGTGGAATTCAAAAATTAAATTTTGTAAGTTGACGTTGTTGCGGGATAACATGCAGTACTCTACTAGCTACATGTTAATAATGATTTCATTATTATAGAAAATAAATGTGTGATATGTCATTTTATGCAACTTGCCTCTGCATCGCACGGGCTTATAAACAGTGTAGATGAAAATGTAGATACTCCTTCTTTCTCAAATTAATAGTTGTCATTTGGAAGTAACATTTTAAAGAAGGTTTTAACTTTCCAATTTTTCCTCCTACAAATGATAAATACCTTTGAATGCAAAATATGAACTCGAATCATTATTCATTATTCTCTTGTGCGTAATGTTTGGATGTGTATTTTTGTAATATCACCCAGTTTCATATGCTTAGAAACACAGCTAGCGATAATACCAAGTATCATTTTCGACCTCAAGTCCATAGAAAAGGTCTTAGGTCCTCGGTCGAGGTTGAGGATAGACGGGCTTCAACATTAAGTCATACCAAATAGTTACTCTAAGATTGTATCAAACCCGCAACATCTCCTGTTCAACTCCTATCCAGCAGAATTTGCACCGCCAATAATGGACCTCAGTTGCCCTTCACACTGCATCCTCAAGTATTAAAAGGACGTCAAGGGGATGACATACACCAACTCAACATCTAAGGAAAGTGGCAAGCAAGCCTAGAGAAGCCTCATTATAAGTAGAGTCCACCTCAGTCGTATTCTCCAGACCACAAAAGAGTCAAAGCCTTTTTACTTAACAGTCGAAACATCCTCAGTACCTCATACCAACATCAACACGATCAAGGTTGCCAGACCAATCTAGCAGGCTGGTAGAAATTACACAAGCTGCTCTACCCCCTTCCCCACTCAGCCTTTGCAGTTTGTAGTGGTGCATTAATGCTGTCAATAACCATCGCCACAAACCTGCAACTTTGTTCACCAAAATTCAACCCTTCTGCTGTAGTGGTAGAAGTCAGCCATGGCCGCCCATGCCTTTTACATTACTTCCCTGCAATTCCCAACAACTGGCTATATATAAGAAGTGCTTGGGGAAAGCTACGAGGATCTGAATTCAAGCAATTGTTCATGATATCAAGTGTTAACGATTAATATTTAGCTTTTGCTGAATAGTTAGAACCACTTCTTGCTCATACATTGTATTTTTAGCACCATATTTTGATGACTTCTTGCGAGTCCTAAGTGATCAAGACATACTTAGAGGAGTCTTTCAGTTACTTCCTAAGATTACTCTGCTCATTTTAAAGACCTTCGAAACTTCTTCCCAACCTTAGCCAAGGCCTCAGGATGTGCCTATTTGTATTATTCGCAACTACACTGAAAATACTGAAGTGAAACACATTAATAGTGAATGTAGGTACCTAATCAGAGGTATTGAACCACTATTTATTTTGTTATTTTTCTCATTTAAGAACTACTCCTCATCCTCCTCTTCTTCCTCCTCCAAGGAGGTATATTTGGTGAGGATAGCACCATCGGATATTAATTTGGAACGGAGAGAGTATGATTCACGCGTATGATTGGAAACACTAGAATTATATAGCCCTCCTTAATTCATACATGTGCAACATTTTAACATCGTCACTCTTTCCATTGACGATTTATATTTCTTAATTATACTTCAACCCTTAATAATCATTCTGACCTAAATACCCTTACATTTAACTAATTTCGACAGTGAAACAGAGTTTTTGAAACACCCAATGGGACTAAATGTCACTATAGTGAATAGAAATTTGAGATGCAAATGAGGGGGACAAAGAAGGCAAAATGAAAACACCTAAATAAATGAGGTTGTGGGATAAATTCGTGTAGCACGAGTTGAAAAAGATTTGTCCTATGCAATTTATGTGGTTACTCCAAATTTTAATTTTACTCGAAAAAATTATTTTGGTTCAATTATACAAACCAATTATAGGCACACCTAGTCTATGGATATTCCTAAACTACTCACCCATGGGGAGAAAACTCTCAACCTACTAAAGGTTTGGAACTATGAGTCTCTAAGGGAAGAAGGTGAGGAACATCACTCCTAGCAACCTATTGAGCAACAAATCGTATTTCCTAACCCAAATAGATCCCATAGTAGGACCATGGGGTTTGACAATCGGTTTGGTTCTAGTCTAGAAGGTACCTTAGCCTTAGGACTTGAACTGAGAAATTTCATAGCTTTAGTCACATCATTGAGTTCTCTAATCACGTTCTTAATCCTTTAAGCTCTATGATTCGACTTAAACTTCGGCCACTGAAACGGTTAGCTGTAGGCATCTTAGGAACTCTCCTAAGATCAAAACAAAAATCTCTAAAGTGAAAACATACGGTTTTGGGGTGTTCATCTTCTTTGGTTTAGGAGTGATCTTAGGTGGGGTATGCGTAGGAGTCTTGTTTATCCTTTTACCACATTCTCGACTTTGGAAAAAATCTCCTCATGCTTTTTAAGCTTAGTGACAAGCCTATGACTCACCTTGTCCATCCTGAAGGACATATAAAGAATCTCGGATAAAGCCTTTTCAATGTCAACCTCCCTCACTCCATCTTCATCATAGTAGCTATCAAATCGGACTCTACGCCATCATCCTCAACCTAGTCTTCAACAAGGGAAGACTTGGGACTAAACACATCCTTGATGGCGGTGAATGCGGTAATGTTGCATTCAACGAAATACTCACTCGTGGAGACCGATTCACTATCACTAAAAGTTGTATTAAATTTCTCCTTGCCCTTATTCTGTAGTTTAGTGTGGGACACTTGAATGACTTGTCAAAACACTAATCCACATATGCCCATCTAATGACATTAAATGTGCAATCATATGAACTTTCAAATAGGAATAATTGCTACCATATGTGGAGGTCGAAGACACGAAGTACCGTACATTTCACAAAAAGGATCTATTTTAGGGATTAAACCCAAGAAACAATGAAACTTGTTTAATACTAGCTGAGAGAGAGAGTTATTGATCGTAGCTACCCAAATAAAAATTAACTACCAATTAAAAAATGATTTTCTTCTTTTTTCAATAAAGAGTAAATATAATCCTAAAAGTCTATGTGACAAAATGTTTTATCAAGACTATCATCGAACCAAATTTTATATTCTTATAATACAAGTGGTTTCTAACAGTGAGGAAAGATAAAACAATTCATACGACACTAGTTATACGAGGAAAACCCACTAACGGGAAAATCCTTGGGCACAAATTATCGTGGTAAAGATTTATACAATAGGAAAATATGACGTACAATCACATAATGCGCTAACTTCACTACCCACTTGTTCTCATTGTCTTCTCTAGAGAGAGATCGCCAATGGCTGGAGTACGCTACACATTACACCAAAAATGCCAATCTGACATGCTTACACACGGAGAATCTGGCACGGTTTTAAACCGTGCCAAAATTCGGAACGTTTTTTTAAAGTTCTGGAACAGTTTAAAGCAATGTCATTTTTTCTTTTCTTTTTTTTTTCTTTTCATGTTGACCATATTTGGCTCCCACTTCTTTTTTTTGCCAGAACATTTTTCGCTCCTCTCCCGCCCAGATCTCCATTGCGTACCCTCTTAGATGTTTATCTCTTACCTCTCTCTACTTTTCCTAAAACTCCCACTCAGCCATTGAAAGTTAGTCGACACTGGCGAGGAGACGGTTCACGGTGGGGGTGGTAACGTTGGAGAAGAGACCAACATACGTCGATAGAGCGCCGTCGGGTGGGCGTCTGACTTCTTTCAGATAACCCTATGGGTGTAGTATTCGTATATGAGTTTGTGGATTTCATGTATGGGGTTAGGGTTTATGTATCTGGGGTTTCTATTATGCGTTGGTGTTTTCATCTATGGGGTTAATGGTTTAGATTTGGGACAAACATATACAAATTAAGGGATTTTATAGGGTCAAAAACTTATCCATACTTTACTTCCATAGTGGTTATAATATGTCTTTGATTTGGTAGTAGACAACATGATTCTTGCAATTTGATTATTATAACTTCTTGTGGCTTTTTTGTTTTCTTATGATTTATTCATCAATTTCATTCTAATTGTATAAACTATTGTACTTGTATACTTTCATATGTTGTTTCACTCTGAGAGATGAAGTGAATTTTATTTTTCTATTTACCAAAAAAGGTACAAAATGTTAAATGATTATTTGGGATTTCCGATCTGACCATGAAAGAGGGAGTTTACTTAGTTTATTGGTTTGAAATAGAGTATTTTTTATCTAATTACTTTGTTCCATTCAATGCTTTAGTTTTGGGTTTCAAATTAGGGTAATGGGATTATTCTATTGGCTGAAAACAGGGAGATTCTAATTCTATTTGTTTGAAATAGAGTATCTAATTACCTTGTTCCCTTCAATGCTTTACTGAGTTTTTAGCATTAAAATTAATTGCTGCAAATATTTTATTTTAATTTGCTCTAATAAGTTATTTTTTGTTTCATTATGCAGGTATAATCATTGTTTTCTCTTGTTTCTACAGGTTAACTTGGATATAAAATGGTGGTATTTTGTTTCATCATGCAGGTATAACAGTACATTATTTTAATTTGGGGACTTTTTGGTGCTAAATGTTAGCTTGGATATAGAATAAAAAATGATGCTTACTTATGATGTTACACTCTGTACTGTTGATGAAATTAGTCCTTAATTGAATCCTTAATTGAATGTGTCTTATTTTAAAAAAAAAAATCAATCCTTAATTGAATTGCATTAGCTCTACACCATTAGTAATTTAGTAGGCATAAAATCTATTTCTTTTACTGGAGTCATTGTCTGACAGTGTCTTAATTACATGGAGACACAAGTAGCGCTGAAGGGACATAATACCATTTTACTTTCTATGTATATGGTATGAAATGAGAATCTATTGAGATTCAAGAAACTTAAATCATGTTACTTTATGTATTTCATAAGAAAGTGGACTTTATTTTGGTTTTAAAACTACCCCGAGTAGTAGGGAAGTATCATGAATTAGGTAGTTGTTTATTTTAAGTTGCCAAATTTATGTACTATTTGTTATGATAAATATTGAGTTAGTTATTTCTTATTTAATCCCATTGGTTAGTTTCTTCTTTACATGTTTAGTTCTTTGCTAGTTTCTTCTTTAGTGATGGGAATTAGAAGTTTTTAGTCCTTTTTTCAGTAGTTTTAGGATTCCTTAGTGTTTTTGTTATTTTTTAAGTTTCTTTATTTGGTTGTATTTTCTTTTAGTAATTGTTTGCTTGGTATTTAAGGAAGTAAAATTTGGCTATTAAGGACATATTTGTAATTAGAGTCATTGCTTGGAGCTTAAGCTACTTCCCCCTCTAAATACCCATGTAGTCTTCATTTGAAGATGGCTTCAATTCTTGAAATATAAGAAATTCTTTGTTTCTCTCTCTAGAGATCATTTTGTTTTGATTTTTAGGTCATTGACATGTAGTTCACGTCAAATTGGTATCAGATCGAGATGTCGTTCCCCAATTGGTGTATTGGTCTATTGGTGTGTTGGTAATCAAAATCGTGCACTATATTCTCAATGGCCCCGAAGGAGGCGACTCGAATTCAAGATGAGGTTAACCAAGAATTACGAGAAAGTAACTAAGAATTGAAAGAAAAATTGAATAGAGTGGAAGAGCAAATGGAAACCCTAATTCAACTTTTTTCCAAATTTCAAAACCGTTGCCCTAGCCTTTCCATCACCACCGCTGCCCCAAAACCCTTCCCCACACCCCGCCGGCCTCTATCTCTCTGCCCTAACCACCTCCCAACCCCAACCATCCTTACCCATCCAGTCCCCATGGCTTCCCCACCCCGAAAATTCGCTTCCCCTGCTGCCGACCTATCCGCCCAAAGCAGCCGCCCTCCAAATCACTTCTCCGGCCAAATTCTGGTACTGAGTAATTCCGGTGTGCCCTCCCCCGCTCCTGGCAGTCATGTTGGCACCCTAAAACCCCAATCCCCAGCTGTCCGAACAGGAACTGTTGTCCAAGAACATCAGCGGGGTAATTCCGACCCCGGAAAGCCTCGCAAAACCTCCGATCATCCTACCGAACAGCTGCCCTATTTTTTCAGCCTCAAGAAAACACTCCAACAAATTCAAGAACTAGGGTTTGACATCCTAAATTTGGCTTTTGACCCGGGTGGACGCTATTTTTGTTGGTTGACATGAGAGGCAAGAGGAAGATGATGAATCTTGAAGCAAGAATTGAAGGATGACCTCTTCCTCAAATTTTCAGAAAATATTTTTGGCCTCACAAGTCTTTGCGTCTCTTTTCAAGTACATTTTGGAACTTCTCACGCAATTCTTCAATTTTTGAAGCTCGAGGACGAGCTTTTTCAAAACTAGGGAGAATGATGGGAATTAGAAGTTTTTGGGCCATTTTTAGTAATGTTAGGATTCTATAGTATTTTTGTTATTTTTTTAGTTTTTTTATTTGGTTGTATTTTCTTTTAGTAATTGTTTGCTTGGTATTTAGGGAAGGAAGTAATAATGGCTATTAAGGACATATTTGTAATTAGAGTCATTGCTTGGAGCCTAAGCTACTTCCCCCTTTAAATACCTATGTAGTCTTCATTTGAAGATGGCTTCAATTCTTGAAATATAAGAAATTCTTTGTTTCTCTCTCTAGAAATCATATTGTCTTGATTTTTAGGTCATTGACGTATAGTTCACGTCATTTACATGTTTAGTTATTTGCTATATGGTGACGAATCCTCAGTTATCAGTTTAAATTTTCAAATCCAGTAGTTATTTGATTTATCTAATCTATTATTATCATATTAAACATCCTATTTGGTGGCTTAGAATATTAAATATTTACTCTTATTTAATTTTCCTTACTCACTGTAAATGATAGCCAACTGTGTGTTATGCTCAGGTCCAAGAATAAAAGAATGTCAGTGACAGTTCAGGGGGTTGTGGATATCGTCATGTAGGCCCCCAATCCGACCCATATAGTCTCGATGGTCATTTTGCATTGTTTTTTCTACTTCTGTATATGTTTTCAAGTTTATCATAATTTATGTACTGGCCATCTAGGTCCCAAAGTCAGGCCACTCTAGTGTAACTAAAATTTATTCTGGATAACTAGGCCTGTTTGAGTAAGCCAGTTCAGTGTCCCCTTGACTTATTAGGAAAATCAACAAAAAATGAATTGAATAAATATAGATTTATATAAAATTTATGACTAGTAGTAGGACTATTCTTTTTAAACAAAAACTATATCTGTAACTGATACAGGTCCTTATTGGTGTATGCGGCAATATAGTTTTTAATAAGAGTAATCATGGGACTGGGATCACTTGAATCTTATTTTTCCTAAGCATACATATTGATCATCAATTTATTGTTACTTGTCAATGTGATTTCTTTCTGCAGAGGCTCAGCTCAAAATCAATAATGATGTGCTGGGATCATATTGATCACGATTTATTATTATTTGTTAATGTGATTTCTTTCTTAATGCCACAAAGTACCTTCGTTGTTGCATAGTACGAGAAGGGAACTTATCAACTCTTCCTGAACTTCATTACTTACTATTGTAATCAAACCAACTAGCAAATGCTTTGCATCAGAATTTGCTAGTTTCCCTGATAGTGTGGAATTCAAATATAAACTAGCAAGAGCTTCTATTGTACGTTCCTGCACGAGAAACGGTAAGCAGGGTTTAAACTGCTTAACCACTCAATATCCATAGAATATGACACTCGAGTAGTTTCTTCGTTGCTGTCATATATCATAAGAGCTGAAGCTAAAGCCCCTAATGTGTCAGCTACCTGCTTAACCACTCTATTGTACGTTCCTGCACGAGCTAAAGCCCCTAATGTGTCAGCTACCTGTGCGGGTGAACATGATTCAAGGCTTGACCAAAGCGCGAGATGACATACGACAAACCACCAGAAATGTTTGCAAGAGAGCACATTGCATTCTCCTGCAAAGCTTGGGCATGCTCACCTTGCATGAATTCTTTTGGAGGAGCTATTGTGGCATATATCAAAGCAGGTATACCATTGGAATTGGCTATCTCCCGTCTCGCTTCTTTGGATTGTGCAGAGAGAGATTTTAGAACAACTGCAACTTCTGCGCTGATAGAAGCTCCATTATCAGGCCCCAATAGCTTTAGAAGCTGCTTTGCAGCCTCAGCAGCCAAGACACTCTCCCGAGACCTCGAATCCTTCTTTGACTTGAGTCGGACTCGGATTCGTGGGGGACATGGCCCAACAGGCAAGGATACACTAGTCCAAGAGTATTCTATTTTTTTCTTGCTTGAGTATTATATTTTAATCTTATATTTATACTGATTAGAAAACGTGTTCCTAATGTTTGGCAGGTAAACAGCGTACAACATTCAAATGGGTGTCAGTTACTCTGTAATATTTTACAGGTTCAACCACGGTATGCTATTATTTTTATTAATCTTTAGGCCATCTACCTGTCAACGTTTTTTTAGATTTTTATGTGAGAGTCATTTTTTATTGGTGAAGGAGGCTCTCTACGGTAGCAAAATAGCCATGGGCCTTCACCTCACTTTCTCCCACAAAACATTACAATTTAACTACTTGACCTAATATAGGTGAGCTGTCACAATTTAATTTTATGTTTAAATCAATATAATATAATAGCACATGATTATGTATTAATGTTAAAACTTTTTTCCTTTCCTTGATGATACATAATAAATTTTATTCTTTTTAGCTGAACTTCAAATAGTCAAAATAACCAGATGAGAGAACAATCTATGGTAATCCCTCAAATCTATGGCATGAACGCGATAGGAACCAAAGTAACTCGTAGGAATTGTTCATGCCATTATCAAACTCTTTATTCAACAAAATGATAACTATACGTAATTTTTAGGATAAAAAATAGGGTGTTAAGGGGTGAAATCTAAAAAATACAACCAGTTGGACTGGAAATAGGCATGACACCTCAACATGGATCATTGTAATGTGTGTGAACTTACCGTATCCTTACTGGACTCATGGTTTCACAACATGATAAGTATATGCAAGTTTTAGGTTAAAAATGGATGTTGGGGGTGAAATCTTAAAAATACAACCAACTGGTCTAGAAAGAGGGATGAACAACTCGAGATGCACTATTGTAATGTGTGTGAACTGACTGTGTCCTTATCGGACTCTTAGTTTAACAATGAAAAGTATACGCAAGTTTTAGGTTAAAAAGGGGTCATTGGGGGTGAAATCTCAAAAATACAATCAACTGACCCATAAAGAGACACAAACACCTCGAGATGACCATTGTAATGTATGTGAACTAATTGAGTCCTTATCGGACTCTCGGTTTAACAAAATGACCAATATACATTAGTTTTAGGTTAAAAATGGGCCGTTTGGGAGTGCATCTTAAAACAACAACCAAATGGTCCAAAAGGAGGCACAAACATCTCGATAAGGACCATTATAACGTGTGTGAATTGATTGTGTCTTTTTCAGACTCCAAGTTTAACAAATGATAAGTATATGCAAGTTTTTAGTTAAAAAATGTGGCATTGGGAGGTGAAATCTTCAAACAAGAATCAAATGTCCCGGAAGGAAGTACAAGCATCTTGAGAGGGATCTTTGTAATGTGTATGAGCTGACCGTGTCTTTATTGGGCTTTCGATTTAATATAATGACAAATATACACAATGTTTAAGTTAAAAATGGGGCGTTGGGGGATAAAATCTCAAAACAACCACCAAATGTCCTGGAAGAAAGCACAAACACCTCGAGAGGGATCATAACTTGTGTGAATTGACTGTGTCTTTATCAGACTCCCCGTATAGCGAAATAACAAGAATACACAAGGTATACGTTAACAAATGGGGCGTTGGGTGGTAAAATATAAAAACAGCAACCAAATGACCCGGAAAGAGACACGAACACCTCGAGATGGATGATTGTAACGTGTTTGAATTAGTCATGTCTTTATCGAACTCCCGGTTTAGCGGAAGGACAAGTATACACAAGGTTTATGTTAAAAATGAGGGTGGGGGGGATGAGGGATGAAATATCAAAACAACAACCAAATAGTTCGGAAAGAGGCAGATCATCTGTAGAGGCACCATTGTGACGTGTTTGAACTAGCCATGTCCTTATTGGACTCCCGATTTAACAAAATGACAAGTATACACAATTTTCAAGTTAAAATGGTAAGTGGAATTTCAAAACAGTAACCAAATGGCTCAAAAATATGTATGAGCACATCGAGATGGACGATTGCAATGTGTTTGAACTAACCGTGTCCTTATCGGACGCGCGGTTTAACGAAATGACAAGTATACATAAGATTTAGATTAAAAAATGGGGTGTTGGGGGTGAAATATCAAAACAACGACCAAATGGCCTGAAAAAGGCACATGCAGCTCGAGATGGACTATTGCAACGTGTGGGAATTGACCGTGTCTTTATCGGATTGTAGGTTTAACAAAATGACAAGTATATGCAAGTATTATGCTAAAATTAGGCGTTCGGGGGTGAAATATCAAAACAATAACTAAATGACCAGGAAGGGAGCACGAATACCTTGAGATGGACAATTATAACATGTTTGAACTAGTCGGGTTCTTAACAGACTCCCGGTTTAACAAAATGACAATTATAGCAAGTTCTAGGTTAAAAATGGGGCGTTAAGGGGTGAAATAAATAGCAACCAAACGACCCAGAAAGAGGCATGAACACCTCAAAATGGACGATTATAATGTGTTTGAACTATAATATCGTCCTTATCAGGCTATCGGTTTAACAAAATGACAAGTATACACAATAATAAGTTTTTATAATTATTTTTTGCTTGAATACAATTTTTTAAATATTATTTGCTTACTTGACATCTTTTTTTTACAGGATACCATTTAAGCATTAGGTTTTATCCACGTTGAACACATGAACAAGTTAATGATTTTCTTGAGCGACGTATTGAGCTACGTGGAACACATGAGCGTTAGCTTATTTATTATTGTTGATGACATTCGGGATTGCTTACATGATGTGTTATGGCCATGAGAGCTTGTTTGATATTATTGTTAAATTTTAGGCTTATGTTTAAGCAGGTTTTATATTAACAAGTATCTAGAATGTCCAGAAAATAGAGTAAATTTTGTCAATTTTTTGTGTCTATGAAATATTAAGACTTGTAATATTTTTGAAGCTTAATATGTACATTAGTCTATTATAAACAATTTAGTATGTTTCCAATTATTGATTCTCCCGGTTGTTTGTAGATAATAATATCTTTTTATCTCCTGAAAAATCTGCGACTGTTTTAAATTGTGCAAAAACATCCCATATAAATTTTTATAATAATTATGATATATTTTGGCATGCTTTCCAAAAGCGTGCCAGAAATGACAATCTGGCACGGTTTAGAATCGTGTCAAAACCGTGCTAGATTGTCGAGTATCAGTACGCTTAAGCCAAAATTTGGCATAGTTTAAAAATGTGCCAAAAAGAAATAGCAATTTGGCTTAGTGGTTTTTGGTACGATTTTAAATCGTGCCAGATTGACCTTTTGGTGTAGTGTACATAACCGTGAAAAGTTTTTGCCTCAATCATGTGTAGAAATCTTATGCGAATAAAATATTCTTTGAAGTGGAAGAAGACTTTGTTCCAAGGCAATTGAACCACTGAGTAACTACCGTTTTATACCATGGATGTGTGAGTATGTCCTAAGGTTGAAAATATACAAAAAAAAAGGTTTGGTTATCTGAAAAACTCATAAACTCCTTTTCAAGTTGTTAAAGAAGATAATCAAGAACCAAATATTTTAGAAAAATAGTTTTTTCAAAAACTTGCTTGAATATGAAAGTCTAACTTTCTTGATTCAAAAGTAAACTACTACTAGAAGAACACAATAAGATAAAAATAAGTTTTTTACTCTTTAAACCTAAAAATAATTTTCTTTCCGTTTAATCTTATTCTCTATTCCTCTTGGAGCAATGGAGCAAGCATCCCAAAAGACCAGTACACAATATTTTTGGAAGCCTAATCCCGATTGTGTCTTGGCACACACTTTAAGATGATATTTTAAGAAAGATCTCAAAATATATATAATTGCAAAAAGTTTGCGGACCCACCACCGATGCCAAGGATAACTTTGTTGAAGCGAATGCTCAGTGACACTAATTTAAAATCGATCAAAATATTTTATACATTGTAGGTCACGAAAAGTGAAGAAGAACCTTCACGGACAGGAGGACCGGATTCGCTAATGCGAAGGCTCAACGAGCAAGGTTGTGTTTGGACTTAGAATTTTCCAGTTGTGCAGATTTTTCAAAAAACTCAATTTTCTTGTTCAACCTATGACAAATTAAATTCTGGATACAAATGGTGCATTTTCAGGCATAACTTTTTATATATGAATAATATATTTCATTGTGTATTTGGCAACCTCAACACCATAAATTAATTATAAAATATTTCCAAATTTAGAAAAATTATTTATCTAAAGGGGTGATTTTAAGTCCATTAGTCCATATACTTTTATCCTAATTGGTTAACTCAGTACAATGACATAAATGATCTGATATGAGTTTAATGAAGCTTTTCGGAGACCTCTTAGACAAGACTCAAAGTATTTTTTGTAAAATTGAAATAAGACAACCTAAGTGAGCAGGGGAACGTAAATATACATATAATCTTACACAAAGTATGCTTATTTATGAAAACTATATGATCTAAAAAATAGCCTCAAACAAACCAATAAGGTTTCAACACATTTTTAAATTTAATAAAATTTTAACTTTAGTTATGTCAAACCATGTGTGTTCTAAGTTATATAAGTCATTTACCGTCATCTTAACGTAGAATTCTCATTGGTCATGGCATGATGAGTACTTCAAATGAAAACTGATCTTCAAATCTTGAACATGAAGCTTTATCTGAAATATTAAAATAATGACCAAATGACCAGGAAGGGAGCACAAACACCTAGAGATGGACGGTTATAACGTGTTTGAACTAGTCGGGTCCTTAACGGACTCCCGATTTAACAAAATGACAATTATAGCAAGTTTTACGTTAAAAAATGGGGCATTAAGAGGTGAAATAAATTGCAACGAAATGACCCAGAAAGAGGCACGAACACCTCAAAATGGACGATTGTAATGCGTTTGAACTATAACATTGTCCTTATCAAGATCTCGGTTTAACAAAATGACAAGTATACACAATAATAAGTTTTTAAAAAAATTTATGCTTGAATACAACTTTTTAAACATTATTTGCTTACTAACATCTTCTTTTTTAGAGGATATCATGTGAGCATTAGGTTTTATCCACGTTGAACACATGAACAAATCAATGGTTTCCTTGAGCGACGTATTGAGCTACGTGGAACACATGAGCGTTAGCTTATTTATTGTTGTTGATGACATTCATGGTTGCTTACATGATGTGTTATGATCGTGCGAGCCTTTTTGATATTATTGTTAAATTTTAGGTTTATGCTTAAGTATGTTTTATATTAACAAGTTTCTAGAATGTCCAAAAAAAAAGTAAACTCTGCCAATTTTTTTTGTCTATGAAATATTAAGACTTGTAATATTTTGAAGCTTAATATGTACATTAGTCTATTATAAATAATTTAGTATGTTTCCAATAGATGATTTTCCTGGTTGTTTGTAGATAATAATATGCTTTTATCTCCTGAAAAATCTGCTACTATTTTAAATTGTGCAAAAACGTCCCATATAAATTTTATAATAATTATGATATATTCTGGCATGCTTTTCAAAAACGTGCCAGAAATAACAATCTGGGACGGTTTAAAATCATGGCAAAACCGTGTCAGATTGTCGAGTATTAGTAAGCTTAGGCCAAAATCTAGCATGGTTTAAAAATGTGCAAAAAAGAAATAGCAATTTGGCTCGATTGATTTTGGCACAGTTCTAAACCATGCCAGATTGACCTTTTGGTGTAGAGTACATAATCGCGACAAGTTTTTGCCTCAATCATGTCGACAAATCTTATGCCAATAAAATATTCTTTGAAGTGGAAGAACACTTTGTTCCAAGGCAATTGAACCACTGAGTAACTACCATTTTATACCATGGATGTGTGAGTATGTCCTAAGGTTGAAAATATACAGAAAAAGGTTTGGTTATCTTAAAAACTCATAAACTCTTTTTCATGTTGTTAAAGAAGATTATAATCAAGAACCGAATATTTTAGAAAAATAGTTTTTTCAAAAACTTGCTTGAATATGAAAGTTTTAACTTTCTTGATTAAAAAATAAACTACTACTAGAAGAACACAATAAGAGAGAAATAAGTTTTTTCCTCTTCAAACCTGAAAATAATTTTCTCTCCTTTTAATCTTATTCTCTATTCCTCTTGAAGTAATGGAGCAAGCATCCCAAAAGGCCAATACATAATATTTTTGGCAGCCTAATCCCGATTGTGTCTTAGCACACACTCTAAGGAGATATCTTAAGAAAGATCTCAAAATGTATATAATCGCAAAAAGTTTGCGGACCCACCGCCAATGCCAAGGATAGCTTCGTTGAAGAGAATGCTCAACGACACTAATTTGAACTTCGATCCAAATATTTTATACATTAAAGGTCACGACAAGTGAAGAAGAACCTTCACGAACATGAGGATCGACTTCGCTAATGCGAAGGCTCAACGAGGAAGGTTCTGTTGGATCCAGAATTTGCCAGTTGCGCAGATTTTTCAAAAGACTCAATTTTCTTGTTCAACCTATGACTAATTAAATTCTAGATACAAATGGTGCATTTTCAGGCATAACTTTTTATATAGGAACAATATATTTCATTGTGCATTTGGCAGCCTCAACAACATAAATTAAGTATAAAATATTTCCAAATTTAGAAAAATTCTTTAACTGAAGGGGTGATTCTAAGTCCATTAGTCCATATACTTTTATCCTAATTGGTTAACTCAGTACAACGACATAAATGATCTAACATGAGTTTGGTGAAGCTCTCCGGAGACCTCTTAGACAAGACTTCAAGTATGTTTTGGAAAATCGAAATAAGGCAACCTAAGTGAGGTGGGGAACATAAATATACATATAATCTTACACAAGGTATGTTTATTTATCAAAAGTATATGACATATCTAAAAAATAGCCTAAAACAAACCAATAAGTTTTTAATACATTTTTTAATTTAAGAAAGTCTAATTTTATTTGTGTTAAACCATGTGTGTTCTAAGTTATATAAGTCCTTTACCGTTATCTTAACGTTGAATTCTCATTGGTCATGGCATGAGGTGTACTTCAAATGAAGATGGAGAAGTCTTGTCTTAAAATCTTGGACATGAAGCTTTTTAGATAAACCTAAAGTACGACTCAAATTGTCTTTTAGTCAACGAAATCAAGACAATTCAATAATGAAGGGAACAAGAGTCTTCTAAAACCATCTCCATCCCTAAACTTCATTCAATCTTGTCATACTATCCCTTTAATCCATTATTGGGGTTTTATTCTTTAAACTATAATTTATAGCAATTATTATTTATTTATTAATAAAGGATTGTCAAAGCTCATTTTAAATAAGAATCATGTTTGTGAGAAATGCTCTATATTTATTTATGAATATACTGAATATGTTGGTCAATTGTATTTGGTAGAAATTTCGATGAGATGGTTTTAGTATGATCATAAAAGATCATAAATTTGATTCTAGCATAATCGAGCAATTTACTGCCTAAATAAGAACGGGATGCCCTATCAGTAAAGTTGGGTGTACAATTTTAGTAGAAGCACTCAACTATGGAACATGTCTGATGGTTAGATACTTGTTTGATAATTTAAAGAGGAGTGTAAAGATACATTAGGAATGTATTGACTGGGACCAAGAGTGAGATTCGAGTTTAGGTGCTGACTAGATTAGACTTGGTACATTCTCACCGTTGGGGTTTTATTGTTAAAACCATGTATGATGTTTTCTTTTAAGTAAAAGGCGTGTCAGTTCTTTTTAAAATAATAATCATGGTTGTGATAATGCCTTATATTTGGTTTAAATATATTATAGATATGTCGATCAATAGAGTTTAGTAGGAATTTCAGTGAGTCGACTTTGGGTTGATTACAAGGAGATCAGAATATTGATTCGAGCACTATTGAAACGTTCACAACCTAGATAGGGATTTGAAATCCGATAGGAATGATTGAGATGAAATCCAAGTGGTTTGTGTCAAACTATGAAAAGCTATTTGATAGTTCAAGAACTTGCTTGATAGTTCGATGGAGGATTACGATCGTACCTATAACACCCTGTATTTTTGGAGATATTTTTATTACATGAGTACTGGTAATTTAATTAATTTGAGAAATAAAGTGAATTGAATAAATATTAATTAGCTAATATTGGATTAATAGTTATGTGTTATTATATTTACTTGTGTGATAAGTAAAATGAAATTGTATTATTTTCTATTACATCGTATGTGGGTAAAAGTGACGGGTTGACAGGATCTTATTCGGGACGCACGTGTGGGATCGTGTTTGGAATAAGATGGTAAATTGATGATAGGTGACTCGAATGGTTATTTCGAGTGCATGGATGATTCGAAATGGGTTGAGTTAGTCAGAATTAGATACCAATGGGTTATTATCGGGTTCCGAGGACTTTTTAAGCTATATGGGACCCGTATAGGAGTATTCGAGTCATTTTAATGTTATTATTTAACCTATTTTCGAGCTTAGGGGAAGATAAGAGGGTTTTAGAGAAGGGAGGCAACCATATATCATTTTAAATCATATTAGCTTGAGAGAGAGGCAAAAGGAGATGGAAAATTCAAGAACACCATACCAAAAGGAGATTAAATAATTCCGGGGCTTGAATCATTGCGTGTTGAGGATCTCAAGGAGCAAGATCAGAATTCTTACCATTAGAGGCAAGTGTTTAAGTTGCTTTGATGTTATATGCATGTTTTTACTTCATATCATGCTTGGTGAAATTAAACATGATTTTAGGTGGGGTTCACATGTTAAAATGGATTTTTGAGAAAAAGGATTTCATTGAATTTGATTAGTGATTATTCCATATGAAATTGGTGAATTGAACCCCATAAAATAGATAGAATCTTGATAAAGAAATGAGAGTTTGATTCAATTAAAGATGTGTTCTTGAATTAGAAATCTAAGAATTGGGTAATTTAACTATTGAATTAAGGTGGGATTTAATTCGGGATAATTTGATGTTAACCCATAATTTAGTACGATTTGAATCCATAAAACATGCACCCTTATGATTAAGATTGATATGGTAGTATTATGTTGTGTTGGGATGATTATTGGGATTGATATTGATGGAAATATTGGGTGAAACTTCTTAATAGGTAAAACAACCCCGTTTAAGTCATTCCCAGGGGGCGAACCGGTTCTCCGCTGTCCTGTTTGGTCGAGTTTGGTTCTTTTAATGGTTTTATTGATTGGGTTGGTTAGGGATTGTTTTGTGATGTCCGTAGATGAGATTGAGATTTCTAAAAATATGTAATCTCTCTTGGCAAATCTCAACTAATATCGGCCCCAGGATCATCGGGCCATGTATGTCCACGCTATGTGAGGTTGGAGTCGAAGTGAGGTGATTTATAGTATGGACATGACTCAGGACTATGACCGCCTCCAGTACATTTATGATTTTTGGGTTCGGTAACAAGATTCTGACCCGGTAGCCCAGGACGATGTGTGTATGCCCTAGAGCATGATAGCATTTTAGAGACTCGCATCCAGTGAGATATTACTCTATGGGATGGAGGTTATAAATATATTGTGAGTGACATAATTATATACGGGAATAAGACACTAAAGTGTGAATATTGAATTAATAATTAGTGAAAGTTATTTGAAATGAATTGATAGATTATAATTGAGAATTATAATTACAAAACAGATGTGAAAGCTAACTGAGAATTTAAAAAGGGAAAATAGAGTATACGTGTGATATAGGGTAGCGTATGGGATTAAGATTAGTTTTGAGACTAGTTAGGCTGGGTAGCGTAAATAGGGTGTTTAAAATACATGCGTTAGGTGTGCACTATAGATAAGGGATGTGGGGTATCTTATGGGGGTTCGACACCTGTTTAAATATGAAATATTTATTAATGCATTTTAAACAATCGTAAAATATTTTCAAAAGCTTTAGGGCTTTGACCCATATCAAAATATTTAAAAAACATTTAGGTGCTCAGCCACAGGGATGCCTGACTTAACTATCCATCTAGTTAGACGATGCTGCAGCAGCCGTGGATGCCTGTAGGGATTGAATAGATGCTTAGATCCTTGAGATTTAGATAGGAGGTACTTCAGAGTTATTATGGGAATGTCGCCGAGTCAGTTAGTATTTATTTTTATTCAGATGCTTTCCTTTTAGTTAGTTGGATTATTGTATTGTGACTTTTACAGAGAGTTATCAGTTAATTTATTTATGCTAGTGAGTGTGAGTTTCATTATTGCATGGATGTTTATATGAATAAATTTTTTGTGTAAGTACGTTAAAAAGTTTTTAAATTTGACACTAGGCCTAATAGGTTATTTAGTAGTTAAAATGTTTTCCACAATTATGCTAAGAATGAACCAGATGAGATTCCTGTTTTATTTTAGTAGAGAACTGATCACTCGTTATTGAAATAAGCGGGGTGTCACAGATGGTATCAGAGCATCAGGTTCTAGTGTCCTTAGGATCTATGCAGACTTACTACATTTTCAGCATTACTTTTCTTTGATGTAGAGCCCTATGCTTAGGACTCTTGATTCATATTGTGATTCATGTTCTCCTGCTATTATGTATAATTAAAATGAATCTTATACGAGTTCGATTGAGTTCATATGTCGAACAGTAGAGGACGACTAGTGAGGTACGTTAGGAGGAACACAGGAGGAGAGGAGAGGTCGAAGCCAAAGAATATGCACGGGACGGTGATCACAACATAGGTTTCCACTATCATTGCTCAGGTAGTTAATGCTGCGATGATCATTGGGGTGCATCATTTTCTCCAAGCACCACCACTACAGACGGTGGTGCCAAATCAGACTCACCCAGTGCAGTCATTATGGGGGAGAGAGTCAAAGGGGCCTTTCCTAAGGTCCATCCGCCAGAGTGTAAGGAAAATGTAGACGTTGTATTAGCTAGCTAGTGGAAGGAGGATATACAAAGTCATTTGCATATGGTTGAGTTCAGTGACACTAAAAAACAAATTTTGACGAGTTTTAAGATTGTAGGAGCAGTGCTGCAGTGGTGGGATCCAGTCACTACATATGAGAAGAGAGTTATTATGAATATCGAGGACTTTTGGGTGAGGTTTGATCGCAAGTCCTTTCATCCACTATTCGAACAAAGATGTGAAGGAAGTTTCTAGACTTATCACAGGAGGGACGAATACTGGCCGAATATGAGGGATAATTTACTTATTTAGCGAACTTCGTACCCGAAGAGGTACGTACGAAGGAGAAAAGGGGTTCTTAAGTTTGTTGATGGACGCACGTGGTGAACTTAGCCAACATAGTAAGGTTGGGTGTATCTGTGGTAGCAGGCACCATAGTGGGAATGCTTAGAAGGGGAACCCGTATAAATGATTCAGATCAAGGGAATTCCAACTGATTGGCAATCGATTCGGGCAGGGTCGTCAGGCTAGCAGCGTGTTTCGTAGGGCCAACGGAGCTAAGGGAGCGATGGGGGTAGTCGTTAGGGCCGAAGCTACCAAGGTCCAAGAGCAGGTAACACCTATATGGCCAGTAGGGAAAAATACAAATGGATTACACATGGAGGTGTTTATATATGGAGAGAAGGACCACATGCGTGGATCTTATTCGCAATGAGTTAGGGGACAAGGGAAGAGTGCCCAATGGGGGAAACAATTACAACAACTCTTGGGTCATTTCAAATGTGAGTATGATGTCCAAGCACCAATTACACAACCAATGATATTGGAATTGAAAGAATGAATTTTATCTTTGGGCAAATGGGGTAAGTTTTACATGACACGGGTGCATCACAGTATTTTGGTTAGCACTAGATTTGCGAGTGAGATAAGTTTGGTGGATGTATTGTTAGTATCACTACTGTGTGTATATATTTACCATTGGGTAGTGGGTCTCTCTTTAGTTCCATTTACGGGGAAGTGGATGTGGACACTAAGGGGATACATTTTTGTAGATACACTAATTTTAGAGAGATGTGATATGAGAGTATGATATTATCATGAATATTGACTGCTTAGCGATGGTTTGAGCAATAGTGGACTGTTATAGTAAGGCTATCGTATTCGCTGTTCCAAAAAAGGATGTATTATTTTTGCGATGTCTTACTTGAAAGAGGGTCGAGTCCGCGTATATTCTATATTATAGTAGAGACATCGAAGAGTATAGTTATATCATTATATTCGATCTCGGTGTGTAGGAACTATACATATGTGATTCCGGGAATATCGGGTTTACTACCGAGCGAAGATATTTAGCTAGTTCTTGATTTAGCGCTGAGGACTTAGTGACAGTGAGAGCGCTATATTGGGGAACTCTTTTAGAGATGTGGGAGTTGAATATCAGACTTATATGTCTAATGAAAGGATTTTGAGTGTCCCGATTATATGCTCTGGGCCTACGAAACTCGATGTCCGACAATGCTAGGTAGTAGTATATCGGGAGGGTTCCTTATTTAGAATCGCTTGCGAAACGTCCCACACATGAACCCCAGTGAATGTCAAGAGTTGAGAGATGTTTTGGGCACTAGAGAAGTGGTTAATACCTTAATTGTTACAGTTGTATGTGGATAACACTTTGATCTCAGAGAAAGTATACGATATAAGGCCCATGGAGTCGGGTAGTGCTGTGTAGGAATAACTGGGAAAACTTTTGCACTGCTGGTGGATGGGTGAGGCAATCTCGAGAAGAATTAAATTGAGATTAGTGGGGTGATCGAGAATACCCTTAGGATAGAGCCACGTAGAGCATATGGGGTCGAACTTCAGATAAATATGTTATGTTTGTGATGTTTGTACATATATACTCATGAGATATAGGGTGTATGGGTGCCCCAATTAGTTCGATTTTCAGTATCATCTGGGATGAGGGTACGTAGTAATAAATGTTTTGAAACGTATACATGTGGTGCAACAGGACATTATTAGAAAAGTAGGATGGACTGAGCTTCATTTGCGAAAGGAGATAGTCGAGATACATATACAGTAATGAGAGTTATCATAACTAAGATGGGTTAAAAGACTGTGGAGATAAAGGTGAGGATCTCTCTTGACAAGGAAGGGTCCAATAATTTTAGGAAGTATATCGAAGTCGTACTCAGTAAAATTCTAAGGGTGACTTGTGCATAAATAAGATGGTGTTTCTACCAGACGAAATGACCCAGGAAGTGCGCAGTTTTAGAGCACACACATGGGTCATGGTTTTTGGCCTACCCTAGGAAGGGGAGTAAGATGTACCACATAATGTGGGATATAGATTGGGTGGATTAGTGAGGAGTGAGACATAGCAAAGTTGTATCCAAGAGCAGCACTCATAGATGGGAAATGGCTGGTCCGAGGCAATCGACCACAATTTTGCAATAATTGGTGATTCCAATGACAAAATGGGTACGCAGACTAATAGAGCTAATTTTTGGGTGACCAACATCGCGGAAATGTCAAGGTTTCCTTTGGTCTTGTGCATTGGGTTGATCGAAATGGATCATTTATTACCATGTACCCAACATTCCATTGGAAAGAGGGAATGAACCGGCACAAGGTGCCGCCCAACATTTGTGTCAATTAGAATGAGATCCTTGAGTCCCACCTCTGATAGGGATTATCAGGAGGCGATGGGGATAGAAATATATATTACCTGTAAATCAAGGAGTAGACGTGAGAGGTGACTAAAATATTGGAGAATGCGAGGGATGCGTATTCTAGACTTTTTAGTAATTGAAAGGAGTAATTAAAATTGGTAGAGCTGTGTGTAATAAATCATACTACTTTATCATTGGCAAGATGCCTTTTGAGGATATGTGTGGGAGACCTTGTCGTCCACCCTCTGGTTGGTTAGAGGTGGGGGACAACAAGCGTCTCGGCCCGGATGTGATTCAAAGTTTATCGGTAAGGATTGGGTTAATCAGACACTATTTCGTGTAGTTCAGAAACATAGTAAGAGTTACTTCGTCGCGAACCAAAGATTTTAAAGGCTGACGTGAGTGGTCATGCACTATTTTGGGTGTCTCCCATATTGGGAGTTATTTGACTTGAGAAGAAGGGAGGTAACCACACAGGGAAGCTGTTGGGACGATAGTCCCCCAATTTTAAAATTCAAAAGTCTTTTTATACTTTAAAATCAATTTCCTTGTTAAATATATGCGAAAGCGTAAGATGATGGTTCAAATAAAACAAATTAACCAATTTTAATTAGTCTTTCAAATTAAGATTAAACCAAGTGAAATATGATGAAAACACACACACAACTTAAATTTCACTTAAACCAAGTTAATTAATCCAAGTCCTAGAAAATTGCCTAAGTCATATTTTTCATTTAAATAAATTAGGCCAAACCAAATTTTAACACATTAAATTAATGACTTGAATTAACTACACATTACCCAATATTTAATTTGCATCAAATTAAACAAGTGGTGATTAAAACAAATTTTAACTTTTTACCTAAGCATGCGTTCTAGGTGAGTATTGCGAAAGATAAAATAAATAATGAATCACTACGCCGCGATGTACGAGAAAAAACCCACAACGGGAAAAAAACCTCGGAAGGCCCTAGCCTCAAATCCACTAAGTACGGAATTTAATAATACAAGCAAGATGACTTACAACACTCGAATCGAGCCCTCTCAAGCCCCGACGCATCTTCTTGTATCAACCTTTGCCTAGCGAATAACTACGGAGCTCCATCGCAGTCTCGGAATCTACCGATCGGACTTTATATGGTCACCGTCACCCGAACTAGGAGCCTTTATCCAAGTGGGTAAATCAACGAAAATCTGTTCTTCTTTGTGGGATGTAGAAGCAAACCCAAATGTCTCTTCAAACGGTAGAGATGAAAAATCGGTGCCAAAACTCCAAGCAAAGTATGTATATATATGGAACTTGGATTAAACAAACAATTGGGTGTTAACTAGAGTGTCAAAATGAATTTTTCTTTGAAAGATGAACACTCAAAACCATGAACTTTTCTTGGAAGAATTTTCTCTCAAAAACTCTCTATGGAAGTTAGAATGGAATGAAAAGTTAAGTTAGAAAAGTTCATTTCCGCACTTAAGAAATTCTGTCAAAAGATAGTGGAAAAAAAGTTGGGAAAGTGGGTCAAAACTACTTAAAACTGCCAAATACCTGTTCCCACCAAATCTCATTCGGACGACATTTTTGTTCGAACGAGGCTTCTAACGAGGTTCCAGTGTAAACTCATTAGAAATCTCGTTGGAAGATTCATTCGAACATCAAGTTCACTCGAACGACTTTCCAGTGGCCTTTGGGGAACTCGTTCAAACGACATTTGGTTCGAATGAAAAAACTCGTTTGAACGACATATCGAATGAACTTCCAGAAAGTTGGAAATTTTCATTTTTAGCCCAGAAACTTATAAACTTTGTTGAAAGTTTTAATTAAATCTTTCTGAAAATAAACAACAGTTTTAATTAAACCTACACCCATTATAAACTGTTCTAAGCTCCTATATATATATATGTAATGCATTCATACCTTGGGAGTATGGAACCACTGTTGATGACATAGAAACGAGGCACTTAAACTCGGCATTTTGATGAAGCTTTATACACTTGGCCGCTACATCTTCAACAAACACGTCATAGGCTTGAATGATGATTAATATACTCTATCCTATGACTCAAACGTTTTTGTCCGGAATTGTGCCAAAACTATAAAGGACTCAATTGGAAATTTGTGTCCTTACAAATCTCCCCCTTTGGCCATTCCGGGATAAAAACCAATAAAATCCTAAATGGTCGTCAAGCTCTACTAGATTGACAAAAATGTCCCACCCAAAATAAAAATACAATGCTTGACTCAAACAACCCAAAGGATCAAAATCTTTGCCGGTGAAAGTTTCCACTTAGAAAATAATTCCTGCACACTTAAGCAAACACATTAAACGCATAGGGAATATCAAAATATGAAATTAAAAAATTACTCCCCTAAATTAATTCTCCCCTTTATCAAACAAATGATCAACTTAGAAAGACGTGTCCCCCTAAGATAAATCTCCCCCAAACTAAGATACGATTACAATAGGATTAGATACCATTTCTCCCCCTATCATTCTTCCCCTTTTTGTTCAGGAATAGACAAAGGATAAAACTAATTTAAACATTAACTTATCTCCCCCAATTAAAGCATATTACCCTTAAACTAAACAAGGGATAAATAAAATGGGATAACAAGCTAAACATGCAAATGTGCAAAAGTGATGAGAACATTAAAGCATATGGGCAAAAAAGCACAACTAATCAAATAAATAATAACGAATGCCAATTAGGATGCAAGAAAATGATACCAATATGATACAAAAGTTTTAAGTGTGTGATATCAACAAAGAATGCAACAATATGGATACCAATTATGAATTAAAGCATATATGGACTAGAAAGCAAGGCAAAGACTAAACAAAAATATCAAATATATGTATACATAAGATATACCTAATAGGCGCAAGTACACATATATAGATATAAACACACAAATGACACAAAATACGATAAGCTTTTCACACTCGTATGGCAAAAATGTGTCATATGGAAACGAAAGTGTTGGGGTGTGAACTAGTAACAATTAAATTTAGACCCAATCACTTAAAACATGTTCACGGAGTTCTCAATTGATTGCAAACTTCATCACATTTGAATTTAACCTCGTGTGACAATATAGATTGAACTCAATGAACGAACATACACAATGCATACAAGCCTAGCATGTTGATGATTCTACAAACCAATAGAGTCATGACATTGAAAGCGCAACTAGAATAAACGGACATTGTGCAAACCGTTGATATATCATCCAAACTCCCTCAATAAGCATATATATTATTCTTGTGAATGAATAAATCAACTAAACAAATTTGGCCTTGGCAAATTATTTTTCTTTTAATGCCATATTTTCTTTTAGGCCTTGGACCACGTATTTCTTTTAGGTCCAAACAAACGGTGGGTTACTATTCGTAAAGTATAAAAATCCTTTCGGAGCCCTTCCCCGTGCACATTTATATTTATCATTTTTTTATTTCTCACGAATCTCACGTGCAACGAATTTTGACATGCACTAGTCCTCATAGGTCACAAATATGTAGATGACCAGATTGGTAGGAGAACATCTCACAAATCTCAAATATACATATGAAGTTAAAATTTCAAATGAGCTCGTGCATGTGTGTGTTGAGGCATATAAAAATAGAATCTATTTAAGCAACACAAAATCCAAGTACTCCATGTAAGCATGGTAAAGAACATAATAAGGATTGACAATCTAAACCAAAAGTTCTAGCGACATGGGAGCATAAAATATGGGATTCAAACACAAGTATGTGCCACATAAAGTGTGTAAAACTAAAATACACACAAAATAAAAATCTTTTTGAGTTTTTCAAAATTTAAACCAAAAATAAAAATATATACTCAAAAGACAAACAAAAATCATTTGAATTTTTCATTAAGCTTAAATTACCAAGAGATAAAAACCCAAATGATAAACAAACATCTTTTTGTATTTTTCATTTAATGCAAACTAAAATGAAAGAATAAAATACAAAAGATAAACAAGTCATTATTTCTAGAATGAGATATGAAATAAAGCAATGACTAGAAAATGACTAAACATGCATACGCCTAGCATGGAGATATAATATGAAGCACAAAAAGCTAGAGTATGCAAACAAAACTAACACATTTAACCTTTAAATTTAGTAAGGGAGGTTTCATGTGAAAGTAAATGAGAATCAACAAATCTAATATCTAGCACGTCTAAAAATGATTTCCGAACCCATATAGATGTATATTTAAAATGGTGGGATTTGGAAACACATGAATTGCTAGACATAGACTTCCTAGGACTTCTTTTAAGATCAAAACAAAATGACCTAAGGTGACCTTTCCTACCACAATTCAAGCATGTGAAAACAAGAGAAATGTTACCTAAGGTGTGACCTTTTCTAAAGTCTTTGGATAAAGTTGACCCTCTAAAACAAATAATGGTTTTAGCTTTAGCAACGGAAGCATTTGAACAAGATGTGATAGAACCATTATCACAACTACTCGACTTGTAAATCATTTTCCATTTCTAAAATTTTGGACTCAAGTAATAAATTAGACTCCTCAATTTTACGGGACTCCTTCTTTAAATTTTCTATAACACTTGGAAGGTTATCACGCTCTCCCTCAATGTGAGCAAACTTGTCCCTAATAGTCTTTTCTCGACTATCACTCTATTTCTTAGACATTTCTAAAATATTATAATTGTAATTTATATCCATGAGCTTTTCACGAAAAATATCTTTTTGAGATAGCGAGGTTTGCAAAAATTCAACTTTAGCTTTAAAACAAGAATTTTCATCTTCAAGAAATTTAATTCTTTTTGCAAATCTAAAATTTAATTCTCTTAATTTTTCATTACACTTATTAAGCTCATTAAATTCCTCTCGAATAGCAAAAAATTCATTATCATTAGAAGTGGACAAATTATCATTAAGACGTCCCACCGAGAGATATAAAACAAAAAAAAATTGAGAGTGAGTAAAAAAATCAACCATAAAAAATACAAGGAGCACAAAAATTATAAAAGCCAAAAAAATGGATATTTGACACGATAAATTAGCTGTCCAGCTCTGATACCAGTTTTTGGGACGATAGGCCCCCAATTTTAAAATTCAATAGTCTTTTTATACTTTAAAATCAATTTCAAGCGTAAGATGATGGTTCAAATAAAACAAATTAACCAAGTTTAATTTCTCTTTCAAATTAAGATTAAATCAAGTGAAATATGATGAAAACACACACACAACTTAAATTTCACTTATACCAAGTTAATTAATCCAAATCCTAGAAAATTGCCTAAGTCATATTTTGCATTTAATTAAATTAGGCCAAACCAAATTTTAACACATTAAATTAATGACTTGAATTAACTACACATTACCCAATATTTAATTTGCACCAAAATAAACAAGTAGTGATTAAAACAAATTTTATCTTTTTACCTAAGCATGCGTTCTAGGTGAGTATTACGAAAGATAAAATAAAAAATATATCACTATGCCGCGATGTACGAGGAAAAACCCACAACGGAAAAAAAACCTCGGACGGCCCTAGCCTCAAATCCACTAAGTTCAGAATTTACAAATACAAGCAAGATGACTTACAACACTCGACTCGATCCCTCTCAAGCCCCGATGTGTCTTCTTGTATCAACCTATGCCTAGAGAATAACCACGGAGCTCCACCGCGATCTCTTAATTCACCGATCGGACTTTATATGGTCACTGTCACCCGAACTAGGAGCCTTTCTCCAAGTGGGTAAATCAACGAAAATCTCTTCTTCTTTGTGGGATGTAGAAGTAAACCCAAACGTCTCTTCAAACGGTAGAGATGAAAAATCGGTGCCAAAACTCCAAGCAAAGTATATATATATGGAACTTGGATTAAACAAACAATTGGGTGTAAAATGGAGTGTCAAAATGAATTTTTCTTTGAAAGATGAACACTCAAAACCATGAACTTTTCTTGAAAGTATTTTCTCTCAAAAACTCTCTATGGAAGTTAGAATGGAATGAAAAGTTAAGTTAGAAAAGTTCATTTCCGCACTTAAGAATTTCGGTCAAAAGATAGTGGGAAAAACAAGTGGGAAAGTGGGTCAAAACTACTTAAAACTGGCAAATACCTGTTCCCGTGAAATCTCATTCGAACGACATTTTCGTTCGAACGAGGTTTCAGTGTGAAATCGTTAGAAATCTCATTGTATTTCGAACGACTTTCCAGTGGCCTTTGGGGAACTCATTGGCAAACTCGTTCGAATGATATTTGGTTCGAATGAAAAAAATCGTTCGAACGACATATCGAACGAACTTCCAGAAAGGTGGAAATTTTCATTTTTAGCCCAGAAACTTTATAAACTTTGTTTAAAGTTTTAATTAAATCTTTCTAAAAATAAACAACAGTTTTAATTAAACCTACACCCATTATAAACTGTTCCAAGCTCCTATATATATATGTAATGCATTCATACCTTAGGAGCATGGAACCACTGTTGATGACGTAAAAACAAGGCACTTAAACTCGGCATTTTGATGAATCTTTATACACTTGGCCGCTACGTCTTCAACAAACACGTCATAGGCTTAAAGGATGATCAATATACTTTATCCTATGACTCAAACGTTTTTGTCCAGAATTGTGCCAAAATTACAAAGGACTCAATTGGAAATTTGAGTCCTTACAAAAACGGGGTCTTTCCGCAATATTGTGATGATGGAGCCAGTGGTGTATAGGCTCATCTCATTGGAGTGTTTTTAGCAGGTTCATGATAGATTGCAGATAGTCATCAAGGTGAGACCTTAAGAATGATGGAGTATATCAGCACAAAATTATTTAAATAGAGTTGTTACTAGACTTAAGTCATAGTGAGTAGGCCTTTATACATGATGGTACCACTAGCGGGCACATAATTGAGGCACCATAATGTTAGCATGATTTGATTTTGGGTACGTAAGGATGCCGTGTGGGTAAGTATCTGAAGTTTGTGGTACCAGGTACATCCGAATTTCGGGGACGAAATTCCTTTGTAAGGGGGAAAGTATATAACACCCCCTATTTTTGGGAATATTTAAATTACACGTGTACTATTAATCAATTAATTTAAGAAATAAAGTGAATTGAATAAATATTAATTAGCGAATATTGGATTAATATTTATGTGTTATTAAATTTACTTGTGTTATAAGTAAATGAAATTTTATTATTTTATATTACGTCGCATGTGAGTAAAATCGACAGGTTGACATGATCTTATTCGGGATGCGCGTGGGTTCGTGTTGGGAATATGATGGTAAATTTATAATAGCTGACTCAGATGGTGATTTCGAGTGCACAAATTATCTGGGATGAGTCGAGATAGTCAAAATTGGGTACCCGGGGGTTATAATTGGGTTTCGAGGATTTTTTAAGCTATACGAGACCCGTAAGGGGTATTCGGGTCATTTTAATGTTATTATTTAACCTAATTTTGGGATTAAGGGAAGATAAAAGGGTTTTAGATAAGGGAGGAAACCATATATCATTCTAAATCATCTTAGTGTGAGAGAGGGAGGAAAGAGGAGATGGGGAATTCAAAAGAAAATTCAAGAACACCATGCCAAAAGGAGATTATACAATTCCAAGACTTGAATCATTGCGTATTGAGGATCTAAGGAGAAAGATCATAATTCCTTACATTAGAGGCAAGGGTTTAAATGAATTTGATATTATATGCGTGTTTTTAGTTCATATCACGCTTGGTGAAATTAAACATGATTTTAGGTGCGATTCACATGTCAAAATGGATTTTTGAGAAAAGGATTTCATTGAATTTGATTAGTGATTATTCCATATGAAATTGGTGAATTGAACCCTACAAACTAAAAAATATTTTTGCTAAAGAAATTTGAGTTTGATTCAATTAAAGATGTGTTCTTGAATTAGAAATCTGAGAATTGGGTAATTTAACTATTGAATCAAGGTGGGATTTAATTCGGGATAATTTGATGTTAGCCCATGATTTAGTATGATTTTAATCCATAAAACATGCACCCTTATGATTGAGATCGATAGTTTATTATTATGTTATGTTGGGATTATTATTAGGACTGATCTTGGTGGAAAAATTGGGTGAAACTTCGTAATAACTAAAACAACCCCATTTAAGTCATAATTTCACGGGGAGAATTGGTTCGCCCCATTGCCGAACCGGTTTGGATGTCCTGTTTGGACGAGTTTGGTTCTTTTACTGGTTTTGTTGATTGGGTTGGTTCTGAGTTATTCTGGGATGTCCGTAGATGATATTTATCTTCTGTAATATGTAGAAATATCATTGATTACCTTGGGATAGTCGGGATGATTCGAGGTGTGAAATTAAGGGTGTTTGGGATGAACAACACTCAAAAATATATTAATGGATTCTAATGGAAATTTCAGATGATATTGGGATACGGGCGAGATTGAGATAGTCTTAGTGTCCCAAATAAAATATAATCATGATATATAAATAAGTGAGTGACTATTTATGAACTTGGGAGTCAAAGACTTGGGAAAGTTAGGCTTGTGCTACGAGTGACTTGCACGATTAGCCGATTTTTTTGTATATACATGGGTATTGATACAATATGTATATGTGTGTGAATATATCCGTGTGTATGATGTATTTATTTGAACATACCACTCTAGTACTATCAGGGAGGTTGTGCTCCGTGGGTGATCTCTCCTAGCGAATCTCAGTAGGTATAGAATCGGACCCAGGGTCATAAGTCCATGCATGCCCACCCTATGTGAGGTTGGATTCGAAGTGAGGTGATTTATGGTATGGTCATGACTCACTGACTCAGGACTATGACCGCTTTTAGTAAGTTTACCATTTTTGGGTTTGGTGGCGAGATTCTGACCCTGTAGCGCAGGATGATGTGTGGATTCCCTCAAGCATGATTGCATTTTAGAGACCCGCATCCAGTGAGATATTACTCTAAGGGATGGCGGTTATATATATATATATATATATATATATATATATATATATATATATTGCGAGTGATATATATACACTTGATGTGATTAGTATACATGTATATATATATATATATGTACAAATTAAATAATGTTACTGTTGATGTAAAAAACTAGATTACTCTAATTATTTAATCACAGATAAATAACATAAGACAAAAGATTTTAAAGTGGTTCAGCCTTATATGAATGGCCTACGTCCACTGTTATGTTATTGCTGAGTGTTTGGGAATTCTCGATTACAAGTGCTATCAAGAAATTTCGGTCCCTTTGAATGAGGGTGATACAAGGTATTTATAGCCCTTAGGTTGTACATGAAAGGGTGTTACATTAAATGATACACATATGAAAAGGGTAATTCATTTAATGTTCTTCAAACGTGCGCGTCAAGATGATAAGCATTCAATGAATAGTTGAACTGTTGATTATCTGGCAATTAATGCTGTGGTCGAGATGCAGCTCGAACCGCCTTAGTTGCTCGTCGTCCAAGAGTTCCTCGGAGCATTGGAGTTCCTCGAAAGACTGGCGTTCCTCAGAGTGTACTTGTTGCTCGAAGTGAGTATGTTGGTCGGGGAAACAATCTTCCTCGTTGCTATTGTGCCACGTAGATTGACACGTGTCTTCTTATTATTCGTCCACATCAGCATACTAATTTTGGTATCAACAGAAGCCCCCAATGTTTCATGTTTCGAACTTTGAGGAGTATGGAACATTTTTTCTCGGTATATGGTGATATTAAATGACCTTCCTGGGTTTTAGGAGCCTTTTTCTTCATATTTGAATTTCCTTCCAAATTCGCAGAATCCACCTTTTTGCCTTTTTATAGGCGCTTCTATCTTCGTGCCCTTTTTGTCCTTTTAGCCGCCGGTAGCATAATAGTTTCCTTTTTGTAATCATTTCTTTCGCCGTTTCCCAAGGCAAAGTATTTAAGCTTCAGAGGTAATCCCATCGTCTTTTACCTTTTCAATTTCTGCTTTCGAGTTTTCTATAGCTTTTCTCTCTCCTGTGCGTCCATCCTTTTCTTCGTTTGTTTGTCAACAGATATCCTTTTTCCCTGTAAGCTCTTCTTCCTTCTTCTTTTATTCATCATGGTTTACATTATTGAGTCTCTTGAGAAATTCCGTTCTGATTTCTCTATTCCATCTTGGGTAATTTTGAGGTTCTTTCTGAGCCTTCAAGTTATTTCGATTTGGCTGAGGGACATTGGTTCCCTAGCCTTTTTATTGCTGAATGTGGATTTTATTTTCCACCAAACCCTTTATGTTTAGAATTCTATCAGTATTTTGACATTGTCCCTGCAAAAATAGCCCCCAACACATGGAGAATAGTTAATGGGGTGTATAGGTTAAATCAAACTCATGGAACTCATATAGGAATTCCTGAGATCATGTATTGTTATAGATGGGCTGTTTTAGACAATGTTTATTATTTAAAAACTAGATTTTTGAATAGGGCTCTAGTAGTCAACCTCCCTGATGCCAACAGGGATTATTTTGAACATGGAGTAGTTGTAAAAAATTGGCAACATGCCCCTCTGGTTGGAGACGAAGTATATGAGGGTCCCAAATGCCCTCCATATGGCAATGGGATAGGTTATTTTCAATCTTATTTTGTTTTTTGAAATTATGATTTCGTTGTGTTTGACAAAATGTATGACTGATATTTCACTATGTTTTTATTTGCAGTTGACAACAAGAGAAAAACTCCAAAAGAAACAGAAGTTAATATAAAGCATTTAAAACATATCTGGAGTTTGCATCAGAAGGTTGCAGACGAGCATATTAGGTCTGCTTCATACTTGCTGCAGTACAGGAGCTATACATCCTCTTTTACTGCTCGTCCTGTGGCTAGCATTAGCGAACCATTGCCAGCTTCAGAAGACTCTTCACCAGACTCTCACATTCCTTTGAGTCAGAAAATGGGCAAGAGAAGAGTTCCTGCTCTCTTTGAAAAGACCTCCTCTGCCGGGGATGGAAAGAGGAACAAGGCTGAAGTCCCAAAGGGGACAAAGAAAATGGGTGCTGTTCCTTCCGTTGCTGCTCAGAAGGCTGCCGAGAAGCCCCCAGTGGCTCCTATACAGAAGGATGCGCCTATGGAAGTAATCACTATCTCTCCAACCAAAAATTCTTCTTTAGTTGAGGTTGTTGAGAAGACACCGAGGAGATTGAAGAAGTCCTCCTCGGTTAGTTTTTTTGAAGTCATTCCCCAGCTCCAAACTAGTGGAGCTGGTGTTCCAACCATCATTCCCCCGAGCTCTGCAATGAGCTCGGTGAAGACTTAGATTATTCCTGAAGTCCAAGGCATTGAGGAAAATATGCCTAGGGATATGCTGACATCCCTAGCTACTCATCACATCGCTTCAGTAAGTTTCTTCTTATCTTGAATTCTTATTTCCTTCTATCAATATATGTATCTCGGCACTAACTCATCACTACCTTCTTTTTTCAGCTGGTGAGTTGCTTTAACAACATTGTGAAGAAAGATGAAGCGCTCAAGGCTTCAAGCTCCTCGTCTGGAGTAGAGGATGCATTCCAGGGTTTGGCTCAATCTCTGAAGGAATCCCGTCAGAAGTACGATGAGGATAAAGGTGAATGGGAGAAGAAACTGACTGCATCTGAAGCAGAGAAGGTGCAGTTGGGAAATAAAGTGAAGGACTTGGAAAGGGAAAATAAGAAATACTCCGAGAAGCTCACCACCTTCGGGGAGCTTGAAAATAAGCTGAAATCAGCTGAGGAAGAGCTGACCCTTTTACGCGACGCAAATCGTCAGAAGGAGGAGTTGGAGGCCAAGCTGAAAGCCTCTGAGGACCTTCTATCCGAGAAGCTTTCCTCGGAGAAGATGAAAAGAAAGAAGGCAATAAAAAAGTCTTTCAACACAGGTTGGGACAAAGGGTGGAACAACGGAGTAGCTGCTATGCTGACTCAAGTGCAATATGGAAGTTTGAAGTACTTCCGAGATGGCTAGGTTGCAGCTTTGCAAGAACTGAAAGTGAGCGAGGACTCCGAGCTATTTCAACAGCATCTCCCTGGTCCTCCTCCATCTATCGAGGATGAAGAAGAGGACGAAGCTGCCTCAGAAGAATCTTCATTGGTAGTGGGTGATATCATCCTTACCCAGCCTGCTGACGAGGAGCTTTCATCTCTGCCAGCTCCTCCAGAACAAGTTCTAGCTCCCGCTGACCAACTTATTATCTCCACCGAGCAACCAAGCTCCTCGTCCCAGCCTTCCGAGAAAGTCTTGGGAGACAAGGAAAAGGTGTGAAGTTGTTCGGTATCTTCTTTCTGTTTTTCTTTTACTTGTACTTTGTATCTCAGATCTTTGTAACTTTGCCTGATGATCTAATAAAAATTTGAGTTCTTTTCTTCCATATGATTGTCTCTTCTTTATCTGCACTATGTCTTGATCTTCTTTTTCTTTCTCTGTTAGTTTCTGGCCAGGATGAATCTTTTGTCTGTCAATGACACAAAATTGATGCAGCAATGCCATGAGTATTATAAAGCTATTCATACAGACCTCAGTGCATCAGAAGTTGCCGACATCCTTGGCCATGGTGCTTCAGAGCAGGCCGTAGAAGCTTATCAATATCTGAAGGGCTTACTTGATCGAGCTGTGGCCAATAACGTGGCCTACTATGATATGATCGAGGAGCTTCAATATACTCTAGAAGATCTTAAGGATCAGTACAAGGAGTCAAATGCCTTGTTACATGAGGGGTATGAAAAGAAATATCAACTGCTTTCTGCCGAGACGGGCTACGACAAACTCCTTGCTGGGTATGATGTCAGGGAGAGGACCCTAAAGGGAGAAGTTGAAGCTTGTAGATAAATTGCAGAACTGCTGGAGAAAGAGAATAATAATTTGCAGAAAGAACTAGCACAATATAAGTCTGCAGCCTCTTCTTCAACAGCGGTAATCCCAGTGACCGATGAGGGATTTTCCTTCTTAGAGGTTGAGAATGCCAAATTAAGGCAAGAGTTGGATGTCCTGCGAAGATCTGGTACTCCTACTTCTGCTCGGGGACGAGGAAGAGGTTCTCGTGGGCGAGGAAGAGTTGCCAAGAATGTTGTCGAGGAGCGAAGTACTCCACCTGCTCGAAGTCGATCAAGAACTCCTCGTAGTATTGAAGAAGCTCGTACTCTGTCAATAATGGAAACTCAAGCGTACCAATTGAATGCCAAAGATCGGGCTTTGTCTGAAATGTCCAAGAAAATCCTAACTTTGGAGGATCAACTTACTGCGACGAAGTCTGCCTTGAAGAATAAGGATGCTTTTGCCAGGAATCTTCATGAGCAGTTAGAGAAATTAACTTTCCAATTCCATAAACAACCTCGCGAATTTTGGAATGCAGGCTACAATGAGGCCCTTTATCACTTGGATGCTAGCATTGAAAATGCCAATAATGAAGGTTATAAGCAAGGTTGGTTGAATGCCCTGGGTGTATTAAAACTAGAGCGGGGCCATTATTTATGGGATTATCATGCTCCTGGGCTACTAGACTTGCCTGTACCACCCTATAAATTAGACATGGAATGGATCCCAGCTCGTGCCATGCCTCTGAGCTTAATTTCAAAATATCTTGGTGACTATAATCTTCATTCTCAGATTTAAGTATCTCGTCCCGAGCATCTATTGGATACTCCTTCAGTAATGAATGTCAGAATGTTGAAGGACTTGAATTTTATCAATTCTCCTCAGACCTTAAATGATCCTCCTGCTGGCGAGGAACCTATTTCAAAAGCTGAAGGAAAGAAACCAATAGAATAGGGATTTCAATGTAATAGTTAGTATACATGTAATTTATAATTCGTTTTGAATTTTAATGAAAGACTTTCATTTTCTGTTTGCAAATCTGTATTGCTATTGTTTTTGTGCTTGTCAAACACTTTATATTTATGCATATGTATCTGTTTAAATAGATAACTATATTGTGCTATTCATCGACCAACTTAGTAAAAATTACAAATACCAGTAATGTTGCTCGACTACTCAATAAAGTAATTAGTATAAAAATGTGCTCGTCGACCAATTATAATTAGTGAGAATTTTTATCCCCGACTAACCATACTTGGTAATTTTTTTCATAAAATGTGCCCGACCAACCAAGGTCAAAGATTTTTCCTCGTCGACCAACTATGATTAGTGGGTTTTTATCCCCGACCAACCATACTTGGTACAGTTTGCAATATTTGTTCTTCGAGGAACTTTAATGTAATAAACTTACTTCCCGACCAACATAAGTTGGAATTTGAGAACATATTTTATTTTCAAGCCAACCGAGATTGGCATTTTTAAGAATGTTGTTCTCGCCCTTTTACCAACCAGGGTTGGTAATGAGTCTGAACTATCATGCCCACTAACTCTTTTACCAACCGAAGTTGATCACATTAGTGTACGCCTCCTAACCAAAGGAGTATAGTTTGTTCTCGCTATTTTACCAACCGAAGTTGATCACGCTTTAACTATCAGTGTCCACTAGTTATTTTACCAATCGGAGTTGGTCACACTAGTGTATGCCTCCTAACCAAAGGAGTATAGTTTGTTCTCGCCCTTTTACCAACCGGAGTTGGTCGTGGGTCTGAACTATCGTGTTCTCGCTATTTTATCAACCGAAGTTGATCACGCTCGAACTATCAGTGTCCACTAGTTATTTTACCAACCGGAGTTGGTCACGCTAGTGTATGCCTCCTAACCAAAGGAGTATAGTTTGTTCTCGCCCTTTTACCAACCGGAGTTGGTCGTGGGTCTGAACTATCGTGTTCTTGCTATTTTATCAACCGAAGTTGATCACGCTCGAACTATCAGTGTCCACTAGTTATTTTACCAACCGGAGTTGGTCACGCTAGTGTATGCCTCCTAACCAAAGGAGTATAGTTTGTTCTCGCCCTTTTACCAACCGGAGTTGGTCGTGGGTCTGAACTATCGTGTTCTTGCTATTTTATCAACCGAAGTTGATCACGCTCGAACTATCAGTGTCCACTAGTTATTTTACCAACCGGAGTTGGTCACGCTAGTGTATGCCTCCTAACCAAAGGAGTATAGTTTGTTCTCGCCCTTTTACCAACCGGAGTTGGTCGTGGGTCTGAACTATCGTCTTCTTTTTACTGTCGAGCAGCGTAGTGTTAAACACACTAGTATTCCCCGAAAAACTTTCAATAAAAGGAGAGAAGATTGTGAAATATCATCGTTTTATTCATATTGATGGAACTGCTTTACATTTTACATCACTGATAATACTTGCGTAGGTGTTCAGCATTCCATGCATTCTTGAATTCCTCTCCTTCTAGAGTTGCTATTCAGTAAGTTCCTGGTCGGACAACTGCAGTAACTCGGTAAGGTCCATGCCAGTTTGCTTCCAACTTATTGTTCTTCTAAATGACCTTCTTTAGCACGTAATCTCCTTCTTTTAAGTCACATTTTTTCACCCTCTTGTTATAGAACAGAGTTGTTCGTTGTTGATATGCAGCATTCCTAATGGCTGCTTCTTCTCTAACCTCCTCGAGCATGTCCAAATCTAATCTTCTCATCAGGTCACTGATTGGGGAATTGAAATTCAGCACTCTGTGTGTTGGAAGACCCAACTCGGCAGGTATTACAGCCTCACTTCCAAATACCAGCATATATGGTGATTCTCCAGTTGCTGCTCGGGGAGTTGTTCGGTAAGCCCACAACACTGACTGTAGCTCATTAATCCAATTAGCTTTAGCCTCACTTAGCCTCTTCTTCAAACCATTTAATAATGTTCTATTTGTTACTTCAGTCTGTCCATTGCTTTGAGGATGTCCTGGTGCTGAATGAACCTTCAAAATGTTTTATTGATAACAATAGGCGGCAAACTCCTCGTTATCAAACTGTGTTCCATGGTCTGTGATGAAAGCATGTGGAAGACCATATCGGCAGATGATGTTCTTCCAAACGAATTGGTACACCTTCTCGTACGTCATATCAATCAGAGGCTCAGCTTCTACCCACTTAGTAAAATAATCCACTGCGACGACGAGGTACTTGAATCTTCCTCGGGTCGTTGGCAGGGGTCCAACCAAATCCATTCCCCACATGGAAAAAGGCCAAGGAGAAGTTATGGGTGTCAACAATGCTTGCGGAGTTCGTCGGATGGAGGAAAAACGTTGGCATTTATCACATTTCTTAGCATAGGCTATACAATCAGCCCTCATCGTTGGCCAGTAGTATCCTTGTGTCATCACCCTTTGCAAAAGTGTCCGACCTGCTACATGGGCTCCATAGGATCCTTCATGGATCTCTTCAATCAATTCCTTTACCTCGGAGGGATGCACACATCTTTGCAAACCTGCCATAATTCCTCGTTTATACAAAACACCATTAGTTAGTACATACCGAGCAGCTTTAAATTTCAATTTCTTGGCAGCGATCTTGTCCTCCGGTAATTCTTCTTCCTCGACATATGCCCTGATGGGATCCATCCAAGATGGTCCTAAATCAAGAGTAATAATATTCATCGTCAGGTCTTCATCTATGCTTCGACTTTCTAACACCTCAATTGGTATCGTTCTTCGTAACTCGGTACGAGTAGCTGATGCTAGTCGGGCCAGTGCGTCTGCTTGTGCATTCTCCATTCTTGGTATTCTGATCAATTGAATGGCATCAAATTCTGCCAACAACTCCATCGCCTTTGCATGATACTTGACCATTAATTCTCCTTTAACTGCATACGTTCCCATCATCTGATTCACAATTAATTGAGAATCACTGAATACCATTACTTGTTGCGCTTCCATAATCTTTGCTAAATTAAGACCTGCTATCAAGGCTTCATACTCAGCCTCATTATTGGAAGCTTTGAATTGGAATCGTAAGGCATATTCCACGTCAATCTCGTCTGGGGTGTTCAAAACAATCCCTGCCCCACAACCTGTTGTACAAGATGACCCATCTATATATAATTTCCACGTAGGTAACTCGTCTTCAAACTTCTTATCTGACAGCGTTCCTCGGTGAAATATTTGCTGTTTTGTTTCATCCTCCCCTGGTATTTTTCGCTCCTCGTCGACCATCTCTTCTCGCCTTTTTACCAACCGTAGTTGGTCTGGGTTTGAATTTGATGATCTTTCTACATCCACAAGCCCTTTTACCAACCGGAGTTGTTCTGGACTTATGTCTGTTGATCCTGTAACATCCACAGGTTGGTCAGCGAGCAACTTTTGTTCCTCGGGGGTATCAGGATATGTAAACTCTACTATAAAATCTGCTACAGCTTGCCCTTTTAAGGATGATCTGGGTTCATACACAATATCATATTCACCGAGCTCTATTGCCCAGTACATCAATCTCCCTGACTTTTCTGGCTTATGAAGGGCTTGTCTTAATGGCATGTCGGTATACACGATGATGGTATGGGCCTGGAAATATGGCCTCATTCTTCTACTTGCTTCAATTAATGCCAATGCTAATTTTTCTAACTTTGGGTACCTGATCTCTGCACCTCGGAAAGCCTTACTTGTGTAATAAATTGGCTTCTGGACTCCGTTCTCCAATCTAATCAATGCCGAGCTGACTGCATTCTCTGATACTGCCAGGTATAAGTACAACTTTTCTCCCATCACTGGTCTAGACAGCAATGGAGGTGTTCCCAGATATTTCTTCAAGTCTTGAAAGGCTTTTTCACATTCATCATTCCACTCGAAAGTTTTTCGGAGTGTTTTGAAGAATGGAAGGCACCTATCAGTTGCTCGAGATACAAATCTGTTGAGCGCTGCAACTCGTCCTGTAAGACTTTGCACCTCTTTCTTCGTCGTTGGAGATCGCAACCCTAAAAGAGCTTTGATCTTTGCTGGATTTGCTTCAATGCCTCGTTGGTTGACGATGTACCCGAGGAACATTCCTTCTCGCACTCCAAAGGTGCACTTCATCGGGTTGAGCTTCATCTGGTATTTATCTAGTTGATCAAAGGTCTGACCTAAGTCAACTAGATGATCAGCAGCTTTCTTGATCTTTGTCAGCATATCGTCGACATAGACTTCCATGTTGCAACTGATTTGTTCGGCAAAAACCTTGTTCATCAGCCGTTGATATGTCGCTCCTGCATTTTTCAAACCAAAAGGCATAACATTATAACAATAAGTTCCCCTAGGGGTAATAAAAGAAGTGCTTTCCCTGTCTTCAGGTTTCATTTTGATCTGATTATAACCAGAGTAAGCATCCATGAAGCTGAGCAGCTCGTGCCCCGAGGTAGCATCCACTAGTTGGTCAATTCTGGGCAATGGGAAGTGATCCTTTGGGCAGGCCTTGTTGAGATCAGTGAAGTCAACACAAATTCTCCATTTATTGTTTTTCTTCTTTACCATCACCACATTTTCCAACCAGTCTGGATACTTCACATCTTCAATGAATTGGGCTTTCTGGAGCTTGTCGACCTCCTCTTGAATAGCTTGATTGTTCTCGGGGATAAATACCCTTCTTCTCTGCTTTACAGGCTTGATCTCCTTATTCGCATTGAGTTCATGGCATAAGAAGTTTGGATCTATTCCTGGCATGTCTTCATGACTCCATGCAAAAGTTTTCTTTCTGTCTCTCAAGAAAGCTATCAACTCCTGTTTTATTGAAACATCCAATGATGAACCTATCTGGGTTACTCGTTCAGGGTGCTCGTCGTCCAGAATAACATTTTCTGTAGATTCCACCACCTGTCCTTTTACCAATTGGGATTCATCTCTGGGATCCAGTGTTTCAATTTCTGTACCTTCATCTACCTGGTAAGTAGTAGTCTTTTTCCTTGATTCCTCAAGCTCCTCTTGCTCGGCAGACGAATAATAGCATTCCCGAGCTACTTTTTGATCACCTTTTACAACTCCCACTCCGAAATTTGTTGGGAATTTTAAGCACTGATGTACTGTAGATGGGACTGCTTCGAACTTTTTCAAACCAACTCTTCCCATGATGATTGTTGATGCAAAAAACTGGACCGAATCCCATTTTTATGATCACAGATAAATAGATAAAAGCAATCCAATCAAGCACATGAGAGACAAAGATTTTTAAAGTGGTTCGGCTATAAGGAAAAGCCTATGTCCACTGTTATTTTATTCCCAGGGGTTTACAATAGCACAATGTGGTGTAGAGAGAGAAAAAGGTATGGATCTTGTGTATTGTGTCTCTCGGTTCTTGGATCTCTTAGAGTAAAAAAATGAAGAATGCAGATTTAGTACGGGATCCAAGAGTGCAAACAAATACTTCGTAACCGAAAAACACGAGGGGAAAATAAAAGAACTATATATGTTTAAGCTTCAACCAGTCTTTATAAGACATGCTTACACATTATTTTCTACTCGTATGCCTGACGCCCTCACCATCCCACATCGCACACAATCAACACTGACTATGGCCATTCCATTTTTAATTCACTCACAAACTACAACATTCAATGACTAATGTAATGAAATTACACTAACATGTTAAATAAAACATTTTATTTAACATTTAAGTGGGTCTATCTATATTTTGTCCACTCCTAGACTACTCATAAAATAATTGTAATGTTGAATAAAACAAATGTGTGTTTATTTGAAAAATCAAAAATTTTTACTTAGATTGTTTCTTATTAAATATCACTGCTCATAAAATAAATCAACATATACATACACACTCATAACATCATATATACATACACACTCATATCATATACTCATAACATATACATACACACTCATTACATCAGATATAAGAAAAAACATAAATAAAATCAAATAGTTACAAAAAAAAAACTAACTTATCAAATCCAAAACATGTTTATACATACATACATACATACATACATACATACATATATATATATATATATATATATATATATATATATATATATATATATATATATATGTCACTTAGGGTTACCTCGATCCAGTTAGGGTTACATGGAGAAAAATTTGGAGAAGAATCGATTTGGAGCAGCTACCGATTTGGAGAAGAATCAATTTGGAGAAGCTACCGATTTGGGATTTGGAGAAATTAATAAGGGACGATTTGGAGCAGCTACCGATTTGGAGAAATCGATTTGGAGAAGCTTTTCGATTTGGGATCTCTATGGGTATGAACCGATTTGGAGCTTTTCTATTTGGGATTTGCACTAACGGATTTGGAGCTTTCCCGCTTTGGCAAGCAATGTTTTGAGAAGAGCTTTCCCGATTTCGTTCGAAGAGAGTCGGGACAATGTTTTGGTTTGGTGGGGGGGAAATTAACCTTTTTCAAGAAAAAAAATTACTTTTAAATTATTAACTAATACAAATAACACTTAACTAAAATTAGTAACACTAATGTATTGTGAGAGATAGTAATGGTACAAGAGTGTTAGTAATACAAAAAAAAACGTGTTACTAAATAAGCGTTTTGGTGTAGTGTTTACCCTTACTTGATGATCTAATCTTTTGTTATTAGGCAGTGTGTCACTTTGTAAGAAGGTAATGACGGGATCCATCCAACTAGGGGCCTTCTCCGTGAAGAGAACTTATTCGGCGGTCATTGTCTGGTCGATTTTAGGCTTGGCGAGGAACTTTATGTGTATATTTCTTCTGAGATTGGAGTCCACTGCTAGGGATGGCAATTTTCCCCGAAATTTCGGGCCCCCGCGGATACCCGAAAAAAAATCCCCGAAAAATCTCCGAAAATTCGGGGATCGGATCGGGTTCGGGGAGTGGAAAAAATCCCCGAAAAGTTTCGGGTCGGTTTCGGGTATACCTTCGGGTCTCCACGGGGATACCCGAATTACTAACATATATTAAAAAATATATATTTATATTATAAAAAATATATAAACTGACTAAACCCTAGTTTCCCTCACAACACAAACACACACATATCTGCTAATAAAAACGCAGCTGCTCCCTCACTCCCTCACTCCCTTCCTCACTCCCTCACTCCCTCACTCACGCCCGGTCGCCGACCTCCCTCCCTCCCTCCCTCACGCCGCGCTCGTCCTCACGCTCCGCAGCGCCGCTGCCCTGCTCCGTCCGCAGACAGGCTCCACCTCACGCACCGCCTCATGCTCCATCCGCAGCTTCTCCGCTCCGCCTCACGCTCAGCCCTCTCCTCACAGGTTTCTTTTACTTTACTTTACAGATAATTTTTTTTAGATTTAACAAAAAAATCAGGTAGAAGATTGTTCAAAACGGGTGGTCTTAATGAATCCTATTTAAGGGGAGAGAAAAATACGATTGGGGGAAATAAAGATAACTCAAGTCTGTTCACTGTATGGGAGAGTTGAGATTACCGTCTCTCCCTATGGATTTGTTTGTATGTGTAGTCTTAATGAATCCTATTTAAGGGGAGAGAAAAATACTGCCGACGTATTCAATTAACAATGCCTTTGGATTGTGTGTCTAAGATAATTTTTTTTAGATTTAAAAAAAAAAAAAAAATCAAAACGGGTTCCCCGCGGGGAATCCGATACCCGTTTTAAACGGGAACGGGGATCCCCGAAACCGTTATAACGGGGAACGGGGCGGGGACGGGGAATGGTTTTTCTAACGGGGACGGGGAGTTAAAACCCGACCCCGAACCGACCCGTTGCCATCCCTATCCACTGTTAAGCTTAAGGCTGCTAAGGCGTTAACGTGACTGTTCTAACCACGGGGGAATTGTTGAATATCAATTTTCTCGAACCCTATCATAAGTTCCCTTGCTATAGTGAGGTAGGCAACCATTCAATCACCTTTTGCATTAAAATATCCACTTACCTGCTTGGAGACCAGTTTTAAATGGCCAAATATGTTGAGGCACCTTGCCCCCAGTGTTTAGGCCTTGCGCAAGCCAATAATTAGTGCCTCGTACTCAGCTTCGTTGTTGGAGGCCTCAAATCCCAATCTGATTCCCTGTTCGATGACAGTGTCTTCTGGTGTGACAAGGACAATTCCTACTCCCGCCCCCTTAGAATTGGAGGCTCCATCAACGTATAGGGCCTAATCCATAAACTGTGCTTCCTCGTTTATTGATTACTCCATTTCCTATTGGTCGATAGGTTGATTACCCGTAAATTCGGTGATAAAGTCAGTCAGGATTTGTCCCTTAATTATTATTCTTATTTGAAAGTGGATATCGAATCTGTCGAGCACCACCGATAACTTTGAGAGCCATCCAAAGAGGTCGACTTTTCAAAGAACAACTTTGAGGGAATACGAAGTGATCACTGTTATTGAGTGAGCTTCGAAGTAGTGTTTCAACTTCCCTGAGGTAACCATCAATGCATAAGCAAGATTTTATCGGAGGTAAGTACCATTGTCCAGCATCTATAAGTGTTTTCCTAGTATAGTAAATGGGGTACTGTCCTCCTTCTTTCTCGCATACCAAAGCTGAGCTCAGATTGTGGTTTAATACTACGAGATATAGATATAGTGGGTCTTCATCATTAAGAATTACCAATAAAGGTGGTTTTCTAAGGTAGTATTTGATCTTCTCCAAAGCTTTTGAACAATCACCGTTCTATTTGAGGCCTTTATCTTTCTTAAAGAGCTGGAAGAATGGTCTAAAGTATTCCAAAAACTTGGAGATGAAGCAATAAAGTGCTGCCAGCATACCAGTGAGCTTTTGAACATCTCACAATGTCTATAGAGGCTGGACTTTGGTGATCGCGTTGTTCTGATCTAGATTGGCCTCAATTCCTATTTTACTGACCAAATAGCCCATAAACCTTCCTGACTGGACACTAAATGAACACTTACTCGCATTAAGTTTTATCCAATATCTCCTGAGGATCTCAAAGGTTCTGGATAGGTTCGTGAGGTAATCATCTTTGTTCTTTCTCTTGACTAACATGTCGTCGATGTAAACCTCCATCGTGTCTCCCATCTATTGCTTGAGCATCTTCGTGACTAACCTCTGATAAGTTTCCCCTACATCTTTTAGGCCAAACGACATGACCTTGTAACAATATAACCCAATAGGGTTATGAAGCATGTTTTATCCCGATCGGGGCCGAATAATGTAATTTGCTGGTACCTTGAGTAGGCATCTAGAAAACTCATCCTTTTATGTGTTACTGTATTGTCAACCAACTGATCGATCTTAGGCAACGAGAAGTTATTTTTGGGATATGCTCTATTAAAATTTGTGAAGTCAATACATTCCCTCTAATTGTCGTTACTCTTTCATACCACCACCGGGTTGGATAAACACTTGGGGAATTAAATATCCCTGATGGATTCTGTATCTAGAAGCTTCCTTATTTCACTTTCAACTGTTTTAGTCTTCTCGAGGGCCATTCGGTGAGCTTTCTGAACGATCGGATTGAAGATTGGGTCAACATGTAGACGATGGATCCTAAGTAAAAACATATAAATTGCTTCTCAAGAAGGCAATCAATTCTTTCTTTTCATTATCAGTAAGTGTGGTTTCGATCGTAAACTTCCTCTTTGGCAAGTTTCTATCGACTATAACTTCTTCCAGGCTTTCAACGACCCTGTTAGCGAGGTGGACCCTGGTTTTCTCCACCCTCGGTCGGTCGTAATATAGTTGCTATTTAAAGGGTATAACCCCCTCATAAGCTTCCTTTGGAGCATCTTTTGGTTCCTTATTATTTTCCATTCTAGTACGGATGGCCGCAATGAAGCATTTTCTTATAGGGGCTTAGTCGCCCTGAATTTTGACCACGCCCTGGTTGGTGATACACTTTAGCTTCTGGTGGTAGGTGGATGGTACTGCCATCATGGCGTGCAACTATCCTCTGCTTAGAATGGCGTGATATAGCGAATCTATGTCCACCACCAAGAATTCAATGAGATTTGAGATATTTCCTGACCTAACTGGCAGGACTATATTTCCAAGTGACATTTTAATCTTTTCAGCGAAGCTGAATAACAGAACTGTGGCCTCCTTAAGGTCGGTTAGGTTGAGCTTCAGCTTGTGGAACAATTATAGGTATATCACCTCTAATGAGCTTCCCTGATCCACTAACAGCTTGTTGACATCCCAATTAGCAATTCTAAGGATTATCACGAGTGCATCGTGATGTGGGGTTATCACTCCGATCAAGTCTTCTTTAGTGAAGATGATGTGCTTGGTGTATTCGTCCTCTTATAGTCATCGGCATTTTCCAACTTAGCTTTTTACAAGATCAATTTGGAACGCCTCCATGACAGCAGTGACCTTCTTTAACTCCATCCGAATAGCATTCCTTTGGATCTATTTTAGGTCAGATGCTCCATGGATCACTGCAAATTCGTGTCCCATGTTGTAAATGAGGACATTGTCTGGCTTTTGGTCGCCATAAGCTGCAATCTTGTCTACTTTTTTTCTATGTATTCACTAAGATGCCTAACTTGGGCTAACTCTCCCAAGTGTGACTTTAGAGCCTTGCAATTCTCAGTTCTATGGACGCCCTTTTTATTTAATGTGCATCTCAATGTGTTATTCCTTTTCGTTAGGTTACCACCTATCTTCCTGATCCACTTAATGAACGGTTGTGTGACACCCCGCCTAATTAATTACCGGGTGATTAGTCCTTAATTAATTAATTTCAGAATATCAAAATGGTTCAGATAATACATCACTGTCGAAAACTCAAATTTTAATTTAATAAAAAACTAACCACCAATATTTAAAAAAGTTGGTGTTAAAATTTTATCTTGATATTAACCATCATCATTAAAGGGAAATACCAATCATCACCATACATCACAATAGAATAAGGAAAGAACTAACTAAATTTAAGTAAAGAACTGGGGTAAACACTTCCAGTCAAAACCCCATACAATAATCCAATAACATGAAATCAAAGTCTAATAATATAATAAAACAACTCTAAATCTATGATTGTAAAATAGGAGGGACGACATGTCCAACTGAAGTAAATAACTGATAGATGAGGAGAAATAGACTCAGAAGCATATACAAGAAATATCCTGTAACTTCAACAGCAGATACAGCTCGGTAAATGAATGGAAATTCCTAAGCCTGGTGTCCCTGGGGTTGAGCACTTAAAATAAAAGAACAAGAAAAGATATTTGCAGAAAAATGGGTCAGATCCCGAGTGGAAAACAGTTTAAATATATCAAGTGCTTAAATTGGTTAATTATCACAAATATTATTCATGTTAACATAGCGTACTCACTTGAGATGCTCACCTCTCATCTAATGTGCACGCCTAGCGAGTCTAACAACCCATACTAGTCATTATACTCTGCCTGATTATGCGTGAGATAATCATTATGTCGTATAAAATATTTAAATAACCCGAAGACAATATATCGTCATTATTTTGGAATAGGTTTGAATATGTTTTAACTCGTTCTCATAACATTTTTAACTCTAAACTCGTGACCCAATAAGTATATACTTTAATAAAGTGTCCAACATGAAACACAGAATAGGAACTCGATATACATATATAAATCTCACTATATATATATCAGTACTTCACCCTTGGTTAAGAAACCCCTGGTGCTAAGCATACTCGGTTATCTAGTCCCATTGCAACGCTCACGCATAAAGGACAACATGTTCAATCTCTCAAGAACCAATAAAATATATACACCTATTGGAGGCGAACAAAGTCTCAAGCCGATGGGATACGCACCCATACGAACTTCATCACTATCGTTCTCACAAATAGCCCGTACCTAGGTTCTATGCTCTAGTCGTACGACTCAAAATCCCCTACAGTCACACAAAATATGGTCGTCAACAACGCGATAACCTCCGTTCGATAGTCAGTAGCTAGGTATGTCATACACATAATATTCCAAGTAATAAGCATGCACACAACTATTACGACATAATAGGCGTTCACGCAACCCAATTCCCATAGTACGTAGGTAATATTAACATCACTACTTTCCACGATATCCATTTATATATAACCTCTTTAGGACTTACATTCTCTCACAGGCTTCCATACAAGTTCAATACCTCAAGGATCATTACACCCTTAATTCCCTAAAACTTTGGAATTTAAGTCACCTGTTACTCTCGTAGGTTAATACACTCGCTTGGATAAACCTAGGATGGGTTTTAACTAAATCGGACCCAAAAATCAAGTTCTGAAATCTCGTTCGAAGTTCCAGGATTCTCGTTTGAACGAGTCGTTTGAACGAGTTCGTTAGAAGGAAGTTTCCACTTCGAATGAACTTCAACATCTCGTTAGAAGGTCGTTGGATTTCTCGTTAGAAGGCTCGTTCGAACGAGGTCATTCGAACGACCTGGGCTGGTCTTCGAACTGAAAATTCGAACAGACCCAGTTCTTCCCAAATTTAATTTTTTTCAACTTTCAATCTCCAATGCCAACCCAAAACTCAACCCCACTTTAATTACATGCTTCTAAACTATTTTTAATCACCATAGGACCTTATTAACGCGAATTAGAGTACAAAACCTTATATGTATTCAAAGGGAATTCATCAATTTCTTAAATCTCTAAAATTCACATAAAAAGAACCCATCAGATTTTTATTATTCTAACCCTTAATTTAACTCATTTTTGAACATAAAACCTTCAGATTTATCAAAATACCAAGGGAAATTCCTCTACATGCATACCTATCTCCAATTTCTAAGATTCTCCATAAATTAGTTTAATTAAACCTAGTATTCTTAGCAAGAAGTTTATGTCATCAAATCTAAATCAACAGGAACAATATAATGCTAAAAGAGGAGCAAGATAAACACTTGCCTTGGAATGGACTTCTGATTCTTGGGTTGAATTCGGTATGTGGTTTATCCTCTCGTCGCGATCTATACTTTGGTGTAATTCTTGGTGAGAAATCTTGAGTTCTTGACTTAGTTCTCTTATGGGGTCTTCTTCCTCCTTGGTTATCTCTCTCTCTCTCTCTCTCGTAGGTTGAAACTGACAGTAACCTATAACCCACATAGCTTTTAATTAAAACTTATTTTTCATCCATTTAATTACTCAAAAATCCCAAAAGACAAAAATACCCCTCTGGGGTGTCATTTTGGGCTAAAATGCCCCGGACTCCAAATATAACACCCGAGTAGTGTTTTATGACTGTATCGACCCTTCCGGACCCACTGGAGCACTCAAAATAGTCATTCGAGTTATATAAAAATAATTTATCTTTTTAACCCCCAGATGTATAAAAGTGACGTGACTCATACGCGCGTCCCAAATAATTATATCTTAACTACCGTGTATCTCGTCCCCGACCATAATATTATTTCTGAAATCATCTATCATGTTACTCACTACGTAATGTTCAACATAGTTATTACTCAACATGATTTCAACATAGTTATTTTCGATAACTACTAACTCTCGTCACGCTAGTAATTATTACCATTGAGTCCGATTAATTTTAAATTAAATGTTCTCCCTTTAAATTAATTAATCCCAATTTCCATAATTTCATAATAAAATAGTTATGCGTAAAAATACGGGGTATCACATACTTCCCTTTAATAACCGAATTTCGTCCCGAAATTCGGAAATGAAAATATACCTGGCAAGAATAACTCAGGATAACGTTCACGCATATCATCCTTGCGCTTACAGGTAAATTCCTCAACATTACGGTGCCGCCACTGAACATGGACTAGTGGTACTATCTTCGAGCTCAACTTCCTCTCGCTACGGTATAGGATAGCAACTAGGCCCTCATCGTAGGAGCTATCGGGTTTTAAGTCGTTTTCCTCCAACGCAATATGAGTATGGGCCAAATCATCTCGAAGATATCTCCTCAGCGAAGAGATATGGAACACGTCATGGACCCTACGTAAGTGCTCCGGTAACCCAAGTCTACAAGTAACTGGTCCAATCCTCTCGATAATGGGGAATGGACCTACATACCTAGGCGTCAACTTCCCCTTATTCCCAAAATGCATAACTCCCTTCATAGGAGACACTCGAAGTAACACCTGGTCCCCAATTTTGAACTCTCAAAAATACCACTTTGCGTCGACGTAGCTCTTCTGTCGATCCTAAGCAACCCGAATACGGATCCATAGCAACTCTATCCTCCCCGAAGTATCTTGAATCACCTCTGGGCCAAGTAATTTGTTGTCCCCCACCTCTAACCAACATGTTGGGGAACGATAAGGTTTGCCGTATAGTGCCTAAAATGGAGCCATATCGATAGTAAACTGGTAGGAGTTGTTATAGGCAAACTCCACCAACGAAAGGTACTGCTCCGCTCCCAGCCTCCGCCAAAATCAATGATGCACAAACATAATATGTCCTCTAACATCTAATTTTTTGCTCGGTCTATCTAACTAAGGACGCATCAGTGTAGACTAGATACTCCATTCCCGGCCTGAGCAACACTAACATTGGTGCTGAGGTCATCTTATCTTTCAACTCATCAATGGCCAATTGACAGGCGTCACTCCAGATAAATAGCACCCCTTTGCGAGTTAGGTGTGTCAACGGACCCGCTATCTTCAAAAACTCTCGAATGACCCTCCTATAGTATCCGGCTAGGCCTAAGAAACTACGTATATCGATCGGTGTCATGGGCTATCCCCACTCCCTCACTGCTGACACCTTCCTCGGATCTATGGATATCCTTCTGTCAGAGATGATATGCCCCCAAAACTAGACCTTATTCAGCCCAAACCCACCTTTCTTGTATTTTACGTACAACTTATGTTGGCTCAGTGTCTGTAAAACCTGCCTTAAGTGCTCGACATGCTCCTCCTCGGTCTGTTAGTAAACCAGAATGTCATCTATGAAGACGGTGACTAATAAGTCTAGGAACTCTTTAAACACCCAATTCATCAAGTCCATAAACACGGCTGGGGCCTTGGTTAGACCGAAAGGCATAACTCTGAACTCATAGGAACCATATCTCGTCAAGAAGGAAGTATTTGACACATCCTGCTCCCTGATACACAACTGATGGTATCCCGATCTCAAGTCAATCTTTGAGAATAAGGCAGCTCCTCTTAACTGGTCGAATAAGTCATCGATTCGAGGCAATGGATATTTATTCTGTATCGTGACTTTATTCAACTCTCCATAATCGACACATAACCTCAACGATCCATCCCACTTCTTAACGAACAGTACGGGAGCACCCCACGGCGACGTACTCCTACGGATAAACCCCTACCCCAATAACTACTCAATCTGGTCACGTAACTCCCTTATCTCTGTTGGAGCCATACGGTAAGGTGCGTGGGCTATCTGTCGAGTGCTCGATGCTAAAATAATGACGAAGTCTATCTATCTACATGGTGGTAACCTTAAAATATCCTGAAACACATCGGTGAACTCTCGAACAATAGGAATCGAGTCAAGTGGTACCACCACCTCCCTAGAGGTCTCCTCCTCTATATAGTATATATGTGTGGACGATCCTCCCTCAAAGTGAGGCATGTTAAACGGATCAGGCCAATTCAAAATCTGAATCCGTTTATGTTAACGGATTCGGATCCGATTTGATTATTCGATGGATTATCTGTTAGGGTTTCGAATCCAAATTCGTTAATCCGATCCGTCCCGATTATAATATTATAAATAACTATTATACATTTCAAAATACAATATATATTATAAATAGCTATTATAATATAAATTACTATTATAAATAAATATAATATATATTAATATAGAACTATTATAAATAACTATTAAAATATATATTTAAAATATTAATAAATTTCTAAATACAATATATATATATATATATATATATATATATATATATATATATATTAATCGGATCTAATTATTAACGGATCGGATCATATGAATCCAAAACCTCTCCATTTAATAAACGGGTAATCGGGTAATCGGATAATCGGGTAATCAGATTTCAGGCGTGATCCAAATTCGTATAAACGGATCGAATTCGGATTTGGATAAAATTCGATCTGTTAACAGGCCTAAGGTGGACAAAGAAATATTGCGTATCAAATGCCGGCGGATCCTTCATATCAAACCATCCATAAAACGCTGAATCTTCTTCTCCTCAATCGGGATTTCATCTGGCACAATGTTTAGAAGGTTGATAAATTGTGCCTCATATTCCGCCACGGTCTTTACCTCCTACTTCAAGTTCACTAAATTTTGTCTCATCTCTGTCTAGATGGCCAAGGGGAAATATTTGAGGTCGAATCGAACTCAAAAGTCTCAAATCGTGAGTGTGTCTCTCTCCTCAGTGGTGGTGATAGATTCCCAGCACTACAGTGTTGCTCCCACTAACTTGAACGTGGCCGATATCTGACTCTGCACCTCCATGCACTCATGCATCCTCAAATGCCTCTGGATATCCTTCTTCCATTGACTTGCTACCACCATATCGGAGCTCCATGTAAACTTCGGAGGATGCGCCTTCTCGAAGGCATCCCTAACACGTTCCCAAGCAGATAGGAAGGCCTGGGCCTGAACTGGAGCCACCACCGGTGCCTGATGCACAACTGCCATTGCCGCATTTACCGCCTGAGCTAGAATGGCGGCAACTTCAATGGCATTCATCACACCCTGAGCTGGTGCAGGCTGAAGCTCGGGCTGGGTATCCCTGGGAACTCTCTGTGCACGTCGAGGAGGCATCTGAAAGGAGATAAAAGTTTCATAAGGCTACAGTTATTATCTCAAAGTAGATGAAGAATATAAAATGCATACAGAGTACAACAATCCTAAAATATAGGGCTCTATATCAAAGGACGCTACGCGGAAACATAATAAGCCGTACAGATCCTAAGGACACTGGAACCTGATGCTTTGATACCACCTGTGACACCCCGCCTAATTAATTATCGGGTGATCAGTCCTTAATTAATTAATTTCAGAATATCAAGTTGGTTCAGATAATGCATCAGTATCAAAAACTCAAATTTTAATTTAATAAAAAACTAACCACCTAATATTTTAAAAAGTTGGTGTCAAAATTTTATCTCGATATTAACCATTATCATTAAAGGAAAATATCTAATCATCACTATACATCACAATAGCATAAGGAAATAACTAACTGAATTTAAATAAAGAACTGGGGTAAACACTTCCAGTCAAAATCCCATACAATAATCCAATCACATGAAATGAAAGTCTAATAATAGAATAAAACAACTCTGAATCTTTGAATGTAAAATAGGAGGAACGACGTGTCCACCTGAAGTAAATAACTGATAGATGAGGAGATATAGACTCAGAAGCGTCTACAAGCAATATCCTGTAACTTCCACAGCATCTACAACTCGACAAATGAATGGAAATTCCTAATCCTGGTGTCTATGTGGCTAAGCACCTAAAATAAAATAACAAGAAAAGATATTTGCAAAAAAACGGGTCAGAGCCCGAGTAGAAAATAGTTTAAATATAACAAGTGCTTAAATTGGTTAAGTAGTACAAATATTATTCATGTTAACTTAGCGTACTCACTTGAGATACTCACATCTCATCTAATGTGCACGCCTAGAGAGTCTAACTACCCATACTAGTCACTATACTCTGCCTGACTATGTGTGGTATAACCACTATGCCGAAAAAATATCTAAATAACCCGAAGACAATATATCGCTATTATTTAGGAATAGGTTTAACGATGCTTTAACTCATTCTCATAACATTTTTAATTCTCAACTGGTGACCCAATAAGTATATACTTTAATAAAGTGGCTAACATGAAACACATAATAGGAACTCAGTATACATATATAAATCTCACTATATATATATATATAGGAGAAGACTCACCTACATCATGTTTTATACACCACCCGTGCATCACACCTAATTTTAGGCCCTAAAAAACTTTTTTTTTTCAAATTTTATATTTTTTCCTTGAAATTAACCTTCCAATCAACCCATTTGCAAAAAATTAAGTCAAAATACATTTTGTAGTTATTTTTAAAAAATCCACAAAAAACTGCTAAAAATACCTTATTTATAAGGGTCTGCGCCAGCAGTTTTTTGTGAATTTTTTAAAAATAGCTACAAAATATATTTTGACCTAAATTTTTTCATATGGGTTGATTGGACGGTTAATTTCAAGGGAAAAATATAAAATTTGAAAAAAAAAAGTTTTCTAGTGCTTAGAATTAGGTGTGATGTACGGTGTGATGTATAGTGCATGATGTAGGTGAGCCTTCCTCTCTCTCTCTCTCTCTCTCTCTCTCTCTCTATATATATATATATATATATATATATATATATATATATATATATATATATATATCAATACTGCACCCATGGTTAAGAAACCTGGTGCTAGGCATACTCGGCTATCTAGTCCCATTGCAACGCTCACGCATAAAGGACAACAAGTTTAATCTCTCAAGAACCAATAAAATATATACACCTATTGGAGGTGAACATAGTCTCAAGCCGATGGGCTACGCACCCATACGAACGTCATCACTATCGTTCTCACTGATAGCCCGTACCTAGATTCCATGCTCTAGTGGTACGACTCAAAATCCCCCGAAGGCACACAAGATATGGTCGTTCATAACGGGCTGACCTCCGTACGATAGCCAGTAGCTAGGTATGTCGTACGCATAATATTCCAAGTAATAAGCATGCACACAACTTATATGACTTAATAGGCGTTCACGCAACCCAGTTCCCATAGTACATAAGTAATATTAATGTCACTACTTTCCACAATATCCATTTATATATAACCTCTTTAGGAGTTACATTATCTCCTAGGTTTCCATACAAGTTCAATACCTCGAGGATCATTACACCCCCAATTCCCTAAAACTTTGGAATTTAAGTCAACCGTTACTCACGTAGGCTAATACACTCGCTTGGAGAAACCTAGGATGGGTTTTAACTAAATCGACCAGAGAGCTAATCAGGCGAGCTCTCAGGACCCTGATGAAATCCCCTTTCTCAAGGGAGATAGAAGAAGAAGAAGCCCCCAAGAAGTTCGCGATTCCAAGATTTAAGATCTACGACGAAAAGACTGATCTCATTGACCATGTTAGGCAGTAGAGGCAGGCCATGACCCTCTGTAACCATAAGAACGCATTAATGTGCCGGATCTTCCCCTCGAGCATGCACGATATGGCCCAAAAATGATTCGAGAGACTCCCTCACAGATCCATCAGGAGCTTCGAGTCCCTAACAGAGCTCTTCACAGCCCATTTCATTACTAGCAGCTCCCATCTAAAGAGGATGGATGCCTTGTTGACAATGAAGAAGATGCCTCAGGAGAGCCTCAGGGATTACGCGAAAAGATATTAAGAGTTGTTCAACGAAGTCGAGGAATGCTTAGAGCGGGTCGTTGTGGCATCCTTTAAGATTGTCCTACCCAGCTCCTGCCTCTTGCACCAATCCCTCACTAAGAAGGAGGCCATAACCATCGACGACCTAATGGATCATATCGAAAAATACGCTAAAGTGGAGGATGTGACCCGCCTTAGTGCAGGGGAGAATGGTCGCACCAAGTTCGTCGGCAAGAGCAGCGAAAAAGATGAAAACCAAAAGAAAGGAAACAAAAATGGGGGCAAAAGTGGCTCCAAGAGCGGGAACACGAGTGATGCTTCAAAAGAATTTCAGGCAGTGAACACTATCTTTAAAGAACCAATCTACAAGATCCTAACAAAGATCAAAGAAGATCCATTCGTCAATTGGCCCAGAAAGATGGGAGGAGACCCCTCGAAAAGGAACAACGCACTGAGATGTGCTTTTCACAAAGAGGGTGGGCACAAGACCGAGAACTGCAAAGCTCTCAAGTCTCACCTTAAGGAGTTAGCCCGCGTCCCGACAATGTACTGGAGGAGGATGCTAGCCATGAGTTCGCAGTGATTCATGGGGCATCAGATTTAAAGAAGATTAAAGGAAACTCAGCTCGGATGGAAGTTAAAAGCTTACTGCAGTGATGCAAGCTTTTCAAATCGATCCAGCTAAAATACAGGCAGGAAAGCATCAGTGAGCAAATGACATCGACTACAACAAACACATCGTGTTCACGGATGAAGACCTAGTAAGAGTGAGAACCCCACATCATGATGCCTTGATCATTACACTCAGGATAGCAAACTACGATGTCGATAAGTTGCTCGTCGACCAGGGTAGCTCATCCGAAGTAATGTATCTCGACCTATTCAGAAAGTTGAAGTTAAACATCGCCGACTTGAAGAAAGCCATTGTCCCTCTAGTTGGCTTCGCTGGAAAAGTGACTATCCATTTGGGAAAGATTGTACTGCCAGTAAGGGCAGGAAGTGTCTTTAAAATAATCGAGTTTTTAGTGGTCGACATTGACTCGCCCTACCAGGACATCCTTGGCAGAGGGTGGCTACATGCAATGAAGGTCGCCCCCTCTACCTACCACCAGAAACTCAAATATGTGAGTGAGCGAGGAGTGATGGAGATCAGGCGATGGCAAGAAGGTGTTTTATAGTAGCCATCCACCCAATGCCAGAGAAGAAGGTCGAGAAGGCCAAGGAGAAGGTTAAAGAGAAGGAAGGTTTGATACCTTCCATATAACAGTTAAAATATGGAAGACCTGGAGTGGAGGAGACCAGGATCCTCCCCTCTGAGCGGGTCATTGAGAACCTGGAGGAGGTCATAGCCGGTAACAGCAAGAAAGATAAGATGTTCTTGATCGGAGCCACTCTCACAGATCAAGAGAAGAAGGAATTAACAGTACTTTTACTGAATAACTTGGACGTTTTCGCATGGGAACCCTACGAGCTACCTGGGATTGATCCCAGTGTGGTTTTTCATCGGTTGCACGTCAACCCAACGTTCAAGCCGATCACGCAAAAAGCACGGCGAACTACACCCAAGAAGACCAAGGTTGTGGAGAAAGAAGTGGAGAAGTTGTTAGATGCAGGATCCATAAGGGAAGTTCAATTCCTTAATTGGTTGTCCAACCTAGTAGTGGTCCCGAAAAGTAATTGAAAATGAAGATTATGTATTGACTTCATCGACCTTAACAAGGCATGCCCTAAAGACAACTTTCCTCTCCCAAAGATCGACCAGTTGGTGGACACCACAACAGTTCATGAAAAGAATGAGTTTCCTAGACACATACTCCGGGTATCACCAAATACCTTTACACGAGCCAGATCAAGATAAGACAACATTTATCACCACCATCGGGTTATATTATTACAAGGTCATGCCTTTTGGGAGCAACCTACCAGCGGTTGGTAACCAAAATGTTTAAGGACCAAATGGGAGACACCATAGAGGTCTACATCAATGATATGCTCGTCAAAAGCAGATATAAAGAAGACCACCTTTTAGACCTAGTAAGCACCTTCAAAATCCTCAGGAAATACCGAATAAAGCTCAACACAAGTAAATGTTCCTTCGGTGTCCACTCAGGAAAATTTCTCGGGTACTTGGTCAACGAGAGAGGCATTGAAGCCAACCCAAACCAGATCGATGCCATTAATAGGGTGCAGCCCCCCGTACGATAAGGGACGCGCAGAAGCTCACATGGATGCTCACCGCCCTAAATAGATTCATCTCGAAGTCATTCGAAAGGTGCCAGCCATTCTTCCAATTGTTAAAGAAAAGCAAAAATATGTAGTGGAACGAGGATTGCTCGAAGGCATTAGAGGAGCTCAAAGTTTACCTCAGCACAACGCCCTTGATCGTAATAGCTCAAGAGAATGATTCCCTGTCCCTATACCTCGTAGTTTCCAGCCACACTGTCAGCTCTGCACTGGTATGTGAAAGAATGGGAATCCAGCACCCAGTCTATTAAGCGAACAAGACTCTCTTGGACGTCGAACAACGATACCAACAACTGGAAAAGATCGCCTTTGCACTAATGGTAGCCTTAAGGAAATTGAAACATTACTTCAAAGCTCAATCTATCATCATCCTTACATCTCACCCCCTTAAAGTAGTCATGTACAAAGCATATATGTTCGGTAGACTATCAAAGTGGTCAGTCGAGCTCGGGCTATTTGACATCCAGTTTTAGCCAAGGAATGCAATTAAGGGACAGGTCCTCGCCGACTTCATCGCAGAATTCATAGGAGAACTTCCTTGTGACCAACATTAACCTATTAGTCGAAGGGAGGACCACTCGGTGTAAGGTGTTTGGCGACTGTTCGTTGACGGAGCCTCCAACTCCAAAGGGGCATGAGTGGGCATCATGTTGGTTACCCCTGAAGGTGAAATCATTGAGCAAGGAATCAGGCTTGGATTTGAAGCCTCCAATAACGAAGCAGAATATAAAGCATTGATATTAGGACTACAGAAGGCACAGGTGCTGGGGGCAAGACAACTCCAAGTATTCGAAGACTCATAACTGGTCTCCAACCAGATAAGTGGAGACTTCAACGCGAGGGATGAGAGAATAGAGGTCTACCTTACCACAACAAAGAAATTAATGTCTAACTTCGAATAAGTCTGCATCCAACAGTTCCCTAGAGGATAAAACAACCATATTGACGCCTTAGCAACCTTGAGCTCAGCGATCAATTATGACTTGAAGAGAACAATTCTGGTCGATTTCCTCGCCCAACCAAGCATCAACCAGAGCGACGATATGCAAGACATAGGTCATGTTCTCCATATTGAGTCAGCCCCCAGCTGGATGGGCCCCTTAAGGTATTATTTGAAAGATGGTTCCCTGCCAAATGATAAGAAGGCCGATCATCAAATAAGAGTCAAAGCTGCTCGCTTTGACTTATCTCCTGAGGGTAAACTGTATAAAAGATCTTTTATCGGTCCATACCTCCAATGCATTCACCCGAAGGACGTCGAGAAAGTTCTACACGAGCTCCATAAGGGAATCTGTGGGAGTCATATTGAGGGAAGGTTATTGGCTTTGCTAGCAATGAAGGAAGGCTACTGATGGCCATACATGCAAAAGGATTCTGGGGTATATAATCGTAAGTGTGAAAAATATCAACTCCACGCTCCTATGGTTCACTAACTGGACAGCGACCTAAAGTCACTTACTAGCCCATGGCCTTTCGCCCATGGGGAATGGACATCGTGAGCCCTCTTCTTACCGCCGCCGAAAATCATAAGTATTTATTGGTCGCAATAGACTACTTCACAAAATGGATAGAGGCAGCCTCGCTAGCAAACATCAGAGACATGGATATGATGAGATTCATATGGGAGAACATTATCACCCGCTTCAAGATCCTCAGGACTATCATCACGGATAACGGAACCTAATTCAAAAGTGGCCACTTTCAGGGTTTCTGTAACGACCACGGGATCAAGCACCATTTCAGCTCGGTGGCATATCCTCAGAGAAATGAACAAGCTGAAACTTCCAACAAAACAGTGATTGATGGATTGAAGAAATGATTGGAGCAAGCCAAAGGGGCATGGGTGGGCGAGCTGCCACACATCCTATGGGCTTACCACACTACCCCACGACGAGCAACCGGGGAAACCCCATTCGCACTGGCATATGATATAGAGGCAATCATTCCCTTGGAAGTCGGTCTCCTCACCATGAGGTCCACCCTGGTCGACCAAGGCCAGAACGATGCAGCATTTCTCTCTGAACTTAACCTAGCTGAGGAATGAAGGGAGTTGGCTCTAATGAAACTAGCAGGCTATCAGCAACAGCTACCAAAACACTACAACAAGAAGGTCAATCCAAGAGCATTCCAAGTTGGGGACTATGTCCTAAGGCAAGTTATTGGCAGCGCAGTAAAACCATCGGATGGCAAGCTAGGACCAAACTGGGAGGGACCATTCAAGGTGATAAGGGACAATCAACAAGGAGCATATCACCTGGAAATGCTGGAGGGCGGGGAGATACCTCGATCTTGGAACGCAGCCAATTTAAAGAAATTCTGCTTTTAGTTTTTTGTTAATATTTTATTACAATATTTGCAATTCATTTTTGATTAATAAAAGATTGTTTGACAGTGGCATTCTTTAAAGTGTTGATTTTATACTATATAATTCATTCACCTTTTCCAAGCTATAGGCTCCACTCTCGACATATAAAAGTAGGGTATTACCCTCCTTAGGTTTTCATCATCGAACATGAATAACCTCATAGCGTTTCCCCTGGAAATATATGAAGCTCTATAGGGGATCCTTAGGCAGCTCGACCAACCCAGGTTGGTCGCCAAATAATATTTGGCTCAAAAAACCTGCCCAGATAGAACATCCAATACCATGTGTGTCCTCGCCATTGCCACACTTAGGCCTAAGGAAGTGTGACGACACGACCTAAAAGGTAAAGCGAGGCAAAATGGTATCTTATAAGCATACTGGACCGGGGGGATACTCACTCAACAAAACAACTCTGCCTGTATTAAATCTAGTCGGCTAAGAAGAGCCCAAGATAATCAAACAAGAAATCAATGAAGTAAAAAATACACAACACATGTTTAGTCGCCAAATCGCCCAAAACATAATTATTTTATTACTTCACTATATATACAAAGAGTTACATTGATTGAATTAAAGAAATCTTAATAAGGAGTAGGTCACCGAGCAAGATAGTCAGCCACTTGCTCTCTTCATCCATCGTCTGGGTGATGAACTAATTCCTCCTCGACTTTATTTGCATCTGGCTCCAGTAACTGCCTGGAGATATCACCTATGGGGTCCCACTGATCATCCCTCCTTAATGGGTTAGGCATCAAAGTTGATGGAGAGATCTCATGGAGATACCAGAGAACCGAGTTCCTAGGGACCTATAACTCCCTAAGATCAGCACTCAACCATCCTCTAACAAAGAATAGCTCCTCAACCTCCTTCAACTTCGTCGGTGTATCGGTCCAACCCTGATCATAACCATCAGCCCACACCTACCGAGGACCCTTCTTAAATAGGTGCCTCAACAGGGTAACATCTCTTTGGAGGTCGGCAGCTATCACATATGCCCTGCGAACATCACCTCGAAGCTTGACAATCTCCCTAGCTGATCCACTACAGTCAATACCAGCTTGTGACCTAGTCGATGAGGAGGAGCCCCACAAAACTTGGGGGGCAATTCTCAGCGCATGCTCTCTAAGTAGCGAAACCTCTCTCCTCAGAGTGTCATTCTCTTATTGAAGAACTTATCCTACTTGATTAGTCTCGGAGGCATCCAGAAGTTTAGCCCTCAAAGCATTCAATTCCTCTTGAACGGAAGCGCCAACCTCTTCCATCTCCTGAAGCCTATCTTTCAGTTTGGCTTAAAGCTTTGATTCCTTGACCTCGCACGTTGTGACCCATCCAGCATTGTACGAGCTCTCCTCAAGGGTGTCCGCCTTAAATTCCACCTTCTTCACCTTCCCGGCCAGCACCTTATTCTCCTCCACCACAACCAGCTTGCTCGAGCAGACCAAATCATAGGACTGTCTCAGCTCCTGAAACTCCTTGGTCGCAGCCTCCTTCGCTTGATTGACTTTAGTTAGGGTGAGATTGGAAGACTTATGAGCAACATTGGTAGCCTTTAGACTGGCCTCCAGCTAAGCATTCTTCCTATCTAGGTCGGCGTTTCTCCTCACCAGCTCGTCACGGTTGTGGTAGAGGACAGTGAAATCAGTCGCAGATTATTGAGAAAAAGGAAATATTAGCAAATAAAGTATTAAAAAAATATTGCAATAATATAGAAGTATAAGCAAGCTTACCAAGGCTAGCCTCTGACTTGCCTTTAGAGCTAACTGGTCGACCCCCATCGCCCTCTGGCGATCAGCCGACAAAACTGCTCTCTCAATCACTACCGGAGCTAGTTGAAGGGAAAGGGCAACAGAAGCCCCTTCGAGAAGAGTAAATACGGGCACCAGAGACTTCCCTGACTTCGTCCTTACCTATTCCCTCCTATTTTCTTCTTCTCTCTCCTTCTTCTCATTCTCAACCCTTTTTCTCTCCTTCAACCTCTTCCTCTCCTCTTCTTTCTTCCCCTTTTCTTCTTTATTCCTCTCTCTTTCTCTCACCTGTGCCTCCTCCTTATTCTTCCTATCCTGCTCATGAGCAGCAAATTAGGAACCGATAGCGACATCCCCGCTCCCTGACTTTTGCTTCTTCACTCGACGAGAAAGAAGCACGTTGTCTTCATCATCGTTTGGAATTAAATTCTTCCTGGGAGGAGTCATGACTTCCTCACTGGAGCTACTTGAATCCCCTGAAGACTCTTGAACCTCTGAACCCTCTTCCGAGCTGGAGGATTCTTCACTACCAAAGCTCTCCTCTCTGGAATTACCTTTAGTATCTCCCCTATTAGCACCCTCACTCTCCTCACCAGAGTTGCTTTCCTCCTCGTCCAATTAGATTGGGTCGGTATCAACCACCTCCGTGATGTCTAGCTTAGGAATGCTATCCATAGGTGGCGTAATAAAACTGGACCCAATGTTCTTATATTCTAGAAGGAACACCGCTGATCGAGGATGCTCATAGTCAGCTAAGAGTTTCCTGATTTTCCAGGCCTTAACCAGCTCGGCAACCCGAATCTCACGAAGATCTGGTTCTGAGTTCTTTGTCTACGCTGAGAAAAGAAAAGGAAAAAGATATGAGAAAAACCATGCATAACAGAGGATCAATGAATAAAATAAGAGCTATGCCTACCTAAGTATTCCTCCCCATAAAAAAGAATCACAAATCTACCAGACCTCGACCCTTCAGTATGGGGAGGGAACTGCCAATTTTTGGCAATAAACCCCTCATACCAGTAGTCCTTGTGGGAATCGGGTAGGTTCACTACAAATACCCTATCAGGACTCCTAGCCTTCAGGTAAAGAAGACCATAACTTGTTCGAGAGAAAGAATAACAGAAGCATATTTCAGCAAGCCCTAGATTGGTGCTATAAAGCTGATTAATTCTATGCACACCATTGATAATTTTCTAAACATTTGGCGAGCACTGTGCAGGAACTATATCAAAGTAACTAAAAAAAGTGCAAAAACAAGCGATTTGGGGGAAATGTGAGACCCCCTGTGATAACAAAAGAAAAAGAATCCAGTGACCATCCTCAACGTCTCTGACATTATGAGGAACGGGGGCACATTCAATGTCCACCCAATTTGGAATGTTGTAGAATTTTCTAAACTCAATTATCGACCTATTGCCTATCTTCACCATAAAAAAAAAGAAACCCTAGTATCGAATATCAAGAAGTTCCAGTAGAAAAATAAAATAAAAGAAGTGAGAAGAACTTACAAAGTGAAGGTCAGCTTGAGACGATGCAAAGTCGCAAGCAGGGATGATGAAGAGATAAGAAAAAGCTTGAAGATGGAAGACGAGACCTGAAAGTGAGAAAGAAATAGTGAAAGCTTGGAGAAATCTAAAGAATGTGAAGAAATATGAAGCGACGATTCAGGGAATGACCTCTCCGAAATAATTTAAACCTTTATAATCATCATGCACTAGAAACGAGGCAATATGCTGCCTAAATCAGTTCGGGAAGGGCGCTTCAGTCCTAGAGTGTTGCACAAATCACAAAAATGCCATTAAGTCAAATCATTTAAAATTATTGAGCCCAAATTGTGATCCAAAAATTTTAGGGGCAATTGTGGGTACCTCAATTTGTCACTTTGGCCCAGACGAGTAGCCCAATTAAACACGACCCAAAGTCTAGAGGCTCCGCGCCTTAACCAATTCAGTTTTGACCCAGTCAGTTCCTAAAATCTCTCTTCAGAGATACTTTAGGGATTATGGGATAACGTGGAGAAGTTCCACTCCTCCACTCTCCGAAATAACATGTATATATCAAAACCCCTAGCCCGGGGCAAAGGGCATGCAATTTATAAACACTCCCCCGGAGTAAAGAGCAATAAAATACTGAGAGCACCACCGTGGGCGTAGGCCTTCTTGTCGAACCACGTATATCTTGTGTTGTGTGTTGTGATTGCCATTCTTTTAAGATCTTTATTTATTCTGATGATTGCCTTTGCTTGTTATTTTTTGTTGAGTTTAATCGTCACCACAAATCATATGAGAATGTTACTACTGAGGCAAGCCCTTCAATCACATCCAAACAAACGTCATAAGGACCAAAATCAAAAGTTCAACGTAAATGTAATCAACCTGTGGACGATGCTTCCGATGCCTTATTTGCCATTATTGATTTATAAAAACAATAACAGTTTCTTTGGAAACTCAAGTTGTTGAATTTAAAAAATGAGCAACGCAAACTCACGTCAATTAGGCTAAAGGCCATGAACATTTAGAAAACTAATAGAACGCTACTCGTGAAAGTTTTTGAGCAAGACAAGGAGATATGATGAGTATTCATTGGCTTTGATGATGATGAGTTTACATGTGCTTGGATCGTTGACAAGTTTGGGCGGGAGTCACCAAATTGACATCGTATTTTAGTAATTTTAATACTTGTTAATTTTGTTAGGTTAATTATAATTCCTACAATTGACATATGTTAAAAATTTCGTAGTTTGTTTCGACATTCTATATTTTTGGGTTGTACGAACATTTAAACAATTATAATGTTGGAGTTTATATTACTACCATTTTAATGATGTGTCTTGGGTTATAAAGGGTGAGTTACATAATATTTATTTATTAAGTTTTAGATTTGAAACTTTGCAAGAAAAAATAAACTATTACATATATAACTCTGATGAAATTCTTATTTCGCAATTAGAAAATAATGCTAACGAAACAATAAAAATTAAAAAATACTTAATTTTGCACTTGAAATATAAAAAAATCAACATCGAGTATATAATAACTTTTCATGAAAAAATTTTAAAAAATAAAAGAAATTATCTCCGCTATTTTTTTCTTTCGCCCCATATATGCTAGATTTTCCCTAAAAGGGGCTCGTCACAAGTTGTTTGAGAGTTATATACCTAATTAATTAGATGGACAAAAGTGTAAATGTGGTTTGAGAAAACGTCAAAAAAATAAAAATTCTAATATGGATAACTTGATCCCCAAATTAAATTATCGAATAGAGTAGATATAAAGTTGTATTCAAACTCAAACTCAAACTCAAACTTGATCCTCAAATCATGGAATAGATAACTTGATCCCCAAGTCAAATCGTTGAATAAAGTAGAGATAGAGTTTGAATTATATTCAAACTCAAACACCTCAACTGAAACCACCTCATCTCATCTCTTTATCTCTCTATTTATATATATGAAGTCTCAGGGTTTGAAATCCAAAGATTTTGAGGCTCCATCCCAATATCTGAATAACATTATAAGTTTGAATTTTTATTTTATTTTATGTTTGTTTACCCCATTCAGCTTAGCATTGTTTAGGTTTTCATTCATTTATTTAACACTATGAAGATTGAGCCATTTTGGCTGACCAATTATTCAATCAGACTAACTTCTCAAACCTCTCCGCCCCATCCAAGCTGAAGAGCTTTGGGAATAATTATGAAGTATAAGCTAAGTGAATCTAAACATAGAGGACCAAATAGGTCCGGTTCCCAAAAAACAACCATCCCAATACATAACAAGCAAGGAACATTATGAGACATAACCCTAAAGGGATTATTTGACAATAATAGATTTCGAAGTAGATTAACATGGATTAAGTAGCGACCTAATCAATAACTCTAATGAGTCCAAATTGACTCCGCCTCCTCCATATCTATAAATGTAACTCCCACACCAGGAAAAAAAGTATATGTAACTTATGGATATCGAATCACAAAAAAGTAATAAAAAGGATAGAAACATCTGTGGACGTAGGCTATTGGCGAACCGCAAAAAATCTATTTGTTGTGAGATTGTTCTATTCTTAGTTTGGTCCTAACTACTTATATTCATTCATTGTGATTAATTGCACTTGTTGCATTTGAAAAGCAAGCAACGCAAACTCACATCAATTAAAAAGTTATCTTGAATAAGCTAAAGGCCATGAACATAGAGAAACAAATACAAGACAACTCATGAAAGTTTTAAAGCAAGATAAAGAGCTTAAGATGAATATTCATCATTGGGTTAGATGATGACGAGTTTACAGGTGCTTGGATCGTTGACATGTATGGATGAGAGTTGTCAACTTGACATTGTATTTTAGTAATATTGAGAGTTATTGATTTTGTTGGATTAATTACTATTCGTATGATTGACAAATATTAAATATTTCGCAGTTTATTTAGATATTCTAGTTTTTTAGTTATGAATGAACGTTTAAACATTTTAATATTTGAGTTTATATTATTACTACTTTAATGATATGTGTCTTGGGTTATAAATGAAGCGAATTATATCATATTTATCTATTAAGTTTTAAATTTGAAACTTTACAAAATGATGAATTATTACGTGCCTTATATTTTTTATTTAGAAAATAATGCTAATTAAAGCTTTTTTTGTTTCAACCCACATATGCTAGTTTTTTTTATTTCCTAAAAAGACATTCGCAAAAGTTGTTTAAGAGTTATATACTTAATTCATTAGATGGATAAAAGTGTAAAAGTGGTTTGAGCAAACGTCTGATATCGCTCAAAAAATAAAAAAATATGATAAGAATTACTTGATCCCCAAATCATCGAATAGAGTAGAGATAAAGTTGTATTCAAACTCAAACTTAAACTTCTTCCCTAAATGTTTCTCAATAAGAAGTTGGTAAACACACTCATTGAACAATTTATAGCCGGGACAAAATGAGTGGACAATGGATTCACAACAACTCAGATTTCAAAGGTGATTGAACGCATATATTCTGGATGTGGCGTAGTTGTTGTTGAGAAGAATGTAAGAGGACATCATACATATTAATGGTGATAAGGTTACCCATTCCGTTTAATAGGAACTCCAACGATTACCTACTCCTTATTGGTAATCGCGTTCCTCGATTCCCTTGCTGGGAATGTCATTAATGACACTTGATCTTTCGTGTGAATATCAACCTATGCTTCAACTCATTCCTAATTTGCTGCTTGTTCGCCGTTGCAATATGAAAATGTTATATTGTTGGTACGTTTGAATAAGAGTTTTACATTTTGACGGATAAGTAAAATAGTTTATTTATTTATTTTCACATCTTTTGTATTTAGGATAAATCCGAAGCATCAAAGTTAAAGGGAAAGGTATGTCTTCATTATCTCGATTTTATTTTTGGCGATGATATTGCCACAAGTGATCAGTCCGTATTAGAAAATGATTCCCCCCTAATGAATGCAAATGATGCTGGTGAAATTATTAAGGTGGGCTTCAATGATGAAAATAAAGCATATGAGAATGTTACCTCGCAAGGACCAACTCAAAAGTTTGACGTAAACGTAGGCAACTTGCGAGTGATACTTCTACAGATCTATCTGGTGTTGTTGATTCATAAAAAAAAGATTTTGGTTGCTTTGAAAATGCAAGTGGTTGCATTTGAAAAGCAATCAATGGAAACTCGCGTCAATTGAAAAGTTATCTTGGATAAGTTAAAGGCTATGAACATAGAGAAAGTGATAAAATGTATGTCATTAAAGTTTTTGAGCAAGACAAGGAATTGGATGGATATGCATTGGTTTAGATGATAATGAGTTTGCAAGTACTTAGAGGAGTCGCCAATTGACATCGTATTTTAGAAAGTTTGAGACTTGTTAATTTTATTGGATTAATTATTACTATTCTTACGATTGACACGTATTAAAATTTTGTAGTTTGTTTAAACATTCTAGATTTTTTGGTTACGAATGAACATTTAAACAGTATAATAGTAGTGTTTATATTACTACCGTTTTAATGAAGTGCCTTGGGTTATAAATGGTGAGTTATATAATATTTATTTGTTAAGTTTTAAATTTGAAACTTTATAAAAAAAAACTATTACACATATAATTCTCATGAACCTATTATTTTACAATTAATAAACAATGATAATCAAACAATAAAAATTAAAAGATACTTAGGGTGTGTTTGATGACAAAGTTGACAAATAACTCTAAATTAGTATAGTTTCACGAGAAGTTGGAAAATGAGTGGAAAACGATAAGAGCGACATGCCTTATTTTTGGTGTTTTTCATAGAAATCAATTATTTGGGGTTTAGATTATAACTCTTTTTCATGAAAAATGATAAAACTATGGAACACTTTTTGTATTTATGAATATGAAATCAAGCATTGTAAAAATAAAAATAGAACTAAAATTACTATTTTTCATAGAAAACAATTGCATGTCAATTAAACGGACCCTTAATTTTGCACTTGAAAAACGAAAACAATTAACATCGAGTATATAATATTTTTGATGAAATGTATTTTGCTAAGATTTTTTTGTTTCCTAAAAGGGCCTCGGAAGAGGTTGTGTGAGAGTTATATACTTAATTAATTAGATGGACAAAACTGTAAAAGTGATTAACCGCAAAACGTGCGACATCGGCCAAATCAAATCCTCGAATAGAGTAGAGATAGAGTTGTATTGAAAGTGAAATAATTCAACTGAAACTTGATCCCCAAATCATGGAATACTTTGAAATGGAGTTTAGACTTGTTAATTTTATTGGGTTAATTATTATTCATACGAATGACACATATTAAATATTTTGTAGTTTGTTTAGAGATTTTAGATTTTTAGGTTATGAATGAAAGTTTAAACATTATTGTAGTAAAGTTCATACTACTACCGTTTTAATGAAGTGCCTTGGGTTATAAATGGTAAGTTATATAATATTTATTTGTTAAGTTTTAAATTTGAAATTTTACAAAAAAAAGAGCTATTAAGTATATAGTTCTCATGAACCTCCTATTTTATAATTAATAAATAATGATAATCAAATAATAAAAAATAAAAGCTACTTATTTTTGCACTTGAAAAAATGAAAACAATTAACATCGAGTATATAATATTTTTGATGAAATATATTTTTTTAAGATTTATTTTGGCCAAAAGAAATTTCTATCCCTCCACGTATGCTAGATTTTTTTGTTTCCTAAAAGGGCCTCAGAACAAGTATGTAGTTAATTAATTAGATGGACAAAAGTGTAAAAGTGATTAACCGCAAACGTGCGACATATCGGCCAAATCAAATCAAATCAAATCCTCGAATAGAGTAGAGATAGAGACTAGAGTTGTATTGAAAGTGAAACACCTCAACTGAAACTATATCCCCAAATCACGGAATAGATAACTTGATCCCCAAAATCAAATCAAATCGTCCAATAGTAGAGTTTGAGTTGTATTCAAACTCAAACCCCTCAATCAACTGAAACCGGCTCATCTCTCTTCTATTTCTATTTATATATATGGAGTCTCCAAAGGTTTTGAAGCTCCGTCCCAGCATTTGAATAACATTGTAAGTTTGCTTTTTTATTTTATTTTATTTTACCCCCATTCAGATTGTTTAGGTTTTCATTCATTCATTTATTTTATTTAACTCAGATTGTCTATCATGATTGAACCTCTCTTCTCCTCCTCTGGTAACGATATAAACCCTAGCCCTAGCTACTGCTCTAAATATTTAACTATATCATTGAGTCTTTCTTCTTTCTTTAATGGCTATGCGTGGTATGTGGGTGTTAAACACTTTTTAATGCCTTTCGTTTAAACAACTTTCTTTGGGCTTCAATCGGTGCCATCACTTCATTTTTGTTCTATGTTTTAACTACTATTCATTTTTGTTCTGTTGATTCAGTCGTGCAGCTAGCTATTCGTACATTCAGGCAAATATCTCTCAAAATCATTGTTTAAAATCACAGCTGCACTGTATCACGATTTGATCTTAGGGGGTCGCGTCACGTAAATAGCGTAAGTTGACTTTAATTTATATGGGTCTAAGACCTTATAAACAGTCCTTAAAGAGAAGGTGGGAATAGATCAGAGCCTCTTTCTCAATCCCTCTTTGACACCTGTCTTTTTTCAGAACTCGCCGGACCATCACCTTCTTCGAAAGCAATTTCTAAGAGACTACATGACATAAAATCAATTTCAGAAAACTCTCAAGCGTTACCTATTTTCATAGAATCAATACCTGGTTGAAGATTGGCGAACTCAACATTGGATGGTAAAAGATAAGGGTCACCGCATTCTCTATTTTCTTGGGTTGAATATTAACGCAACAAAGCCAGCAATATATAATTATATATGTAAAGGCCTGTCTCTCTCATGCCTTGTGCTCTTTGCTTCTTTTAATTCTTATAAATCAAATCTTGATTGTTCGTTTTTTCTTGTACTCACTTTCCAAGTAATACGAGCTCCGTTTGGTTAGGATATTATGGCATTTCAGACTTTTCTCATAGATTTCGGTCATGTTCACACTTCCTTCATCGATCATTTTGTTTTAAATAGTTCAATTCAATATTTCCAATCAGTGTTTAAAAAAGCACTCGAGGAGGCTTAAGCCTCGGTGGTAGTTTCTGAGGCTTACGCCTCTTGGGTCTTAGGTGGTAGTTTCTGAGGCTTACGCCTCTTGGGTCTGAGGCAGTACACCTCGAGGCGTTATGAGGCGAGGCGTAAAGGCGTTCAAATTAGATTTAGGGTAAAAAAAATGAAAAGGTTACATTATTTTGAAATACTTTGCTTCCGAACAGCGTTCTTCTTTTTCCGACCAAGCCAGCAGCAGTTCTGTTTGGAGGTAGCCTAAGTTTAATTTATTTTTTGGATTTTTACCTCCGTTTTCATATTCCGACATAGTTGGCTACTTTTTTTTTGTATTTATTGTATGGTTTTTAAGTTTTACCCTGTTTCACATAAACAAATTCCTACTTGGGTTTTACAAATCCAAATTCCTACTTAAGAAGGTAATCGTTCTCTCTCTCTCCGCGTGTATAATATATATACGCAAGTGATTTAGTTTGTGTTCGATATAATTTCTCATGTGCATATATTAAATGTTTTGCATTTTATTCCCTCCACCCGATTTCCAAACCCATTTGTATATAAAAAACAAATTGTATTAACTTTTATAGTTTTACTTCTTACGATTGGCATTACTCTTCCCCTTTTAAGAGGCCTATAGTTTTTTATTAACTATTCTTGCGTATTTTCAATAATTAAACAAGTCTATAGAGTTCAGAAAAATCACAAACATAATATTAGGCAGCCAAAAGGTAATGATAAAAAAAAAACTAATAATAAATTTCTAATCAGGTGTTTGATTCTAAAATTGAGTTTGGAATTGTCATTTGAGTTTAATTCTACGAATTCCAGTTTCATAAACTGAATTCCAAAGTGAAGTAGCTAATTAAAAATCATATTTTTATGGAATTGATTACACAACAAATTCACACACACCCACATTGCACATAGGTTTTCAAACACACAGTTTAAAAAACACACGGTTTCACACACATGAACACACAGTTTAAAAAACACACGGTTTCACACACATACAGCACACAGTTTCTAACACACAGTTGCCCACACACATTGTACATAGAGTTTCACACATTGCAGAGTGACAGATACAAGCGCAGGGCATACACACACACACACAAACATTTCAGTGTTAAGCATACACATTGCATAGAATCTCACATAGTTTTGCACAGAGAACATATTTTACAAACACGCTCACAGGCACACACGAATTATTACACAAACACTATACACACTACAACCTATGTATCACAGATACTTCAAAAATAGCAGAAATGGAGTTTCAAATACGGACATGGCCCCGATGTGGCTCTGTACGTATCCGATACTCCAACTCCATATACGTTGACCAAATCAGCAATTTGACTTAAGGAATATGCTGGGGATACTTCAAGGATTCGCCGGGACCCATATTGTATTTTTTTAAAAAAGAAATCAGGGATTAGTTCGTATTGTGTATCCATATCCGTGCAATACAGACTACAACCCACGAACATGACTACGAAATTCTAATAAAATTCCACAAAATTCTACAGTGAACCTAACAATTGAATAACATCACTGATCTTGAAATAATTGAATTACGATTGTACATAATTACAATTTCAATTGAATTCCAATATTAGGCATCCAAACAAATCCAAATTCAATATTATCTAAGTTAAATATCTGTATAATAGAAGTACGGTTTTATAGATAGGAATTTTGGGATGCAGTGTAGGCAGATCTTAGCACTATTGTAATGGCAAAACAAAACAAGTCCAAGATCAATGCACCAAAACAGAAATTATGAATCTTTAAGTTCATCGCATTGCTAACTCAACAAAAAATAATATCTATTATGACCAAGTTCATAAGAATTTATTCTATAACCTACATGATTGTTGGCACTTTTATTATGCAGTATGTATCTTAGCAGTGTTAATGCGATAAATCAACTTTCTTAGTCCAAAAGTTTATATGTTCTTGTTGAAATTAGAAAGTCATATTATAAGTGACAATTTTGGAATTTGGTAGTTTCTTAATAAGTATTACATTGAATCTATACATGCCTTTGATTCAGAATTACAGTAGATGCTTTGCAATATGAGTGTGATCATTGCTTTTATTATCACTGCTATTATATTGGTCTTATATATTTGTAGGTTTTGAGAATCCTTTAGATAATTATTATTGTTTAGTCTCTTGTGACTCAATATATATATATATGCTTGATTCGCAAAGCAGTGGTGGGATGATCTAGTGCTTCTGCAAAACGGCGCTGCAACGAAGTTATCACTTGAAGCGAAATATAATCTTCAGACTATATTCGAAGCCTACAGGCCCTGGTGGTACTCTTCTGTTTCTTGTATAGTCTAGTTAGAGTTTGGATGTTTGCATCCGATTCCTGTTTTCTGCATTAATAACCACGGGAACCTACCACCATCTCTATTATTTTCGAATGGAACATCATTACCGATGTTTATTGTGCTCCCTGTTCCGATATACTTGTGTGAGCATTATTCTTTAGAACTATTTCCTCATTGATTGACCGTAATAATGATGTTTTTATTGCAAAAATTTACAGCAAGGAAGAAATCATTGAACGGATATGGCTAGATGAATAGGATTATATGGATTTCTTTGTGGAGTACATTAGTATATTGTAGAAGCAACACCAAATCCAGAACTCCCTCTCCTTTGAGTGTGGCTGGAACAGGAGTTCGATTTCTTAATTTAAATATTCTCATACAAGTCGTTTGAATGATATTAGCAAATTTTTATTATCAATTTCAATTTCACACGATCATGGTTGTCAATAATACCTCCATATATTAAAAATATGTAATGTACTATAATTAAAACTATTAACACCCTCACACATAATATGGGGTTGAAAACTAGTACTATCTATTACAATATACTAAAATGGAGGCTTACTCTCTCCAGAATGTGCCACGTGTCATGTTATTAGAGTGTTCTCATCTATTACAATATACTAAACTGGAGGACTTTACTGCCTCCAGAATGTGACACATGTCATGTTATTAGAGTGTTCTCATTAAACCTTAAGTCTCCTCTCTGATCTATATTCCCATTCTCACCGCGTGGCCCAATTCATCCTCTAATAGTAACTAAATAGACCCTCAACTATTCATCTTCTGTATCAATACTTAAGGATACCAAATATAAGTCACCTTCTCTGTATCTTTCTGTCCCCGGCCTCATCACGCATGATTGATCTATATATTTTTCTGTATGTTAAATTTTATGGCTTGCTCCGTACTTGGCTAAGTTCTTCTGTGTAGGTATCCTCCTTTAAAGATATTTATTCAGTAGGATTCTTTGCTCAATTCAATTTTATGCAGATTGTAGATTTATTATTGGCAATCTTCTAACATCCTTCAACTTATTGAAAACTATTTTTGAAGATATAGTGGTGGTTGAGTACACCTGTATATGAGTTTAGAAACCAACTCCTGCACGCGCCATCATCAAACAGAGCCTCCTTTGGATCTGGAAAAAGGTAAGCTATCTTTGCTCTCTTTCTCTCAGTCATAACCCACCATTGCTTAAAAATCACGCTAGTTATCTACATTTTTGTGATGGTTGTGATTTTTTTTATATTTTTTCCCTCTTAAGTGAGTTGATTTGATTTAGTTGACTGATTTTTTTCTTCATTTTAGTTCGTTGAGGAATCCCTCAACATATTATCACTTACCAACTGCCAACATACGTTGTTCATCTCGTGTAAACTCCATCTTGGAGACAGCTCTATGTATGTTCCTTTGATTTTGAGTTCTTACCATCATTTCAAGATTTTAGTGATTCTTTCTATTTAAATGGTAAAAATAACATATTTTATAGTTAGCACAACATTTGCATTGCAAAATAGATTCTAAAAACTTTGAGCCTTTCCTCATCTGCTATTATGATTTTTGAATTGATGTTTTTATTTGTTCACTATTTTGTATGGGTCTTTCTCATTTGGTAAGTTGGAATGATTAATAAGTGAAAAGGTGCATTTTTTTCTTTATTTTATGTTTGTGTGGGGGGGGGGAGATTATGTGTCTATTTTTAAACATATGTGATTTTAATTTGTTAAGCACATTTCAGGGACTAGAACATGTAAAAGAACAGTTGGATTTGGAACTTCTTCATTATTTTGGTTGAATCCAAGTTTTGGTTCAGTTCCATAGAATTTGTAAATCGGTTCCAAGGGGTTTCATTGCGGATGCCAGTTAGCATTTGGCATTTCTAACCTCTCTTAAGTCAAAGGTTCTCACTTTCCAATTGTAATGGATTATGGAATTACCTTACTTCTTCTCTCACTCTCTCTTAAACTCACTCTCTCACACACAAAACCATAGACATTAATTTATTAACTGCATTCGTTGCAAAACCCTAAAAAAATACACCTCTCTCTCCGTTTTCGTCCTCCTCTAGTGCATCAAGCTCCGGGCACTTGTAGGATACCTGACCCGCCAAGAATTCTAACTAGTCAGTCTCGGATCATGTTTCCATATCTTCTCTGAATTATCAGATGAAGAAGCCTGAATTTGTTGAATCGGAAGTACGTCGTTTAAATGGATGGAAATTGGATCGTCCGGATCGAAATCTAGCAGTTCACTCCAGTCAATTAAACGGACCCTTAATTTTGCACTTGAAAAAATTAAAACAATTAACATCGAGTATATAATATTTTTGAGGAAATGTATTTTTCTAAGATTTATCTTGGCCAAAAGAAATTTCTATCACTCCACCTATGCTAAATTTTTTTGTTTCCTAAAAGGGCCTCGGAACAGGTTGTTTGAGAGTTATATAGTTAATTAATTAGATGGACAAAAGTGTAAAAGTGATTAACCGCAAACGTGCGACATCGGCCAAATCAAATCAAATCCTCGAATAGAGTAGAGATAGAGACTAGAGTTGTATTGAAAGTGAAACACCTTAACTGAAACTTGATCCCCCAATCATGGAATAGATAACTTGATCCCCAAAATCAAATCGTCCAATAGTAGAGTTTGAGTTGTATTCAAACTCAAACCCCTCAATCAACTGAAACCGGCTCATCTCTCTTCTATTTCTATTTATATATATGGAGTCTCCAAAGGTTTTGAAGCTCCGTCCCAGCATTTGAATAACATTGTAAGTTTGCTTTTTTATTTTATTTTATTTTACCCCCATTTAGATTGTTTAGGTTTTCATTCATTCATTTATTTTATTTAACTCAGATTGTCTATCATGATTGAGCCTCTCTTCTCCTCCTCTGGTAACGATATAAACCCTAGCCCTAGCTACTGCTCTAAATATTTAACTATATCATTGAGTCTTTGTTCTTTCTTTAGTGGCTATGCGTGGTATGTGGGTGTTAAACACTTTTTTAATGGCTTTTGTTTATACAACTTTCTTTGTTTATCAATCGGTGCCATCACTTCATTTTTGTTCTATGTTTTAACTACTATTCATTTGGTCCTTTGATTGTTCTGCCTTTTCTAATAAAAAATAAAGTATAGTTCTAAAAAATTTGCCTTTGCCTTTGATTGTTTTGATTTTTCTATGTTTTAACTACTATCTTTGTTTTATCAATCGGTGTTAACTATGTTTTAACTACTGTCGTGCCAGCTTTCGTTTAGTCTTTTAGTCTAATTTTGGGGGCTTTGATTGTTCTTCCTTTTCTAATTGATGTTGTTGTTTAAATTTTTGGCTCCCTTTGTTTGATTTGCAATATTAGGTTGACTATGAGCTCTATATGTGATTTTTAAGAACTATACTTCCAGTTTAGAATTTCATTTATGTTCCGAAAGTGAAATCACTGAACTTGAACCATCAATTAGGTAAGGTGTCTATTTTATTTATTTCAAAAGAGACGTATGCTTATAACCGGGAATATACAATCTTCATGATGTATACCATAAAAAATATTTCAATTGTCCTAAAGGCACTCTTACCTTTTTCTGCTTACTTCCCATGTTGGCTTTGTTATATTTAAATGCAATTTTTAACCCATGTTATTGGTTTTATTATATTTAAATGGAATTTTCAAAATACAGAGCAACTTTTAGCGGGAATAGCAGCTTTCTAATAAAAAATGTTAGTATTCATTCGTAAATTTGATTGAATGTTATTTGTCTTTGAATTCCACGATTACCTGAGGGGAGGTTTCAATTGTGGCCGTGTGTTTGGACATTTTCCTTGGTTAGAATGATACATCCGGTTTGTCAAAACACGTCTTTCTGCTCCTGATTATGGCGCGCTAGGGAAATGCGTGTTTTGATTGATCGCGTGCGTCTTTTTGAGTAGGGAAGGTGTTCAAATACACCGCTACAATTGAGATCTTTCTTCTGGTTATCGTGAAATGCAAAGCGAAATATATTATACAATCAAATCGACGAATGATAAAAAATATTTTTATAGGATGCTTATATTTCCGCTAATAGTTTTTCTAAATAAATGAGTGAAAGTGTGAAATTGCCCGCGCGCCTCGGGTTTTTGTGACTCCTCTTGGCTGTGTGCTCTAAATCAGCCATCTCTAAATCAGCCATCTGAATCTGTTGATTCAGTCATGCAGCTCGCTATTCGTACATTCAGGCAAATATCTCTCTAAATTATTGTTTTAAATCACAGCTGCACCGTATCACGATTTGATCTTAGGGTCATGTCACGTAAATAGGGTAAGTTGACTTTAATTTATATGTGTCTAAAACCTTATAAACAGTCCTTAAAAAGAAGGTGGGAATAAATCAGAGCCTCTTTCTCAATCCCTCTTTGACACCTGTATTTTTCAGAACCCACCGGACCATCACCTTCTTCGAAAGCAATTTTTAAGAGACTACATGACATAAAATCAATTGCAGAAAACTCTCAAGCGTTACCTATTTTAAAAAGGCTTGGATACGTTCCGATACTTCAGGAATATGCCGGGGATACTTCAAGGATACAGTGGGAGCCATACTGTATTGTTTTAAAAAGAAAACGGGAGTTAGTTTGTAATTTTAATAAACTTAAAACCATTAAGCCATATAAATGTTAATGAGTTACTCTCATTTAATAATTTGTATCTATTGACCATCTGCTGTAATATTCTTGATTGCACAGGTTAATCTCGTTGTGAACAAATGTGTTTTCGCTAATGCTGAAATTGTGATATTTCGTAAAAGAATATGTACAAATATTTTATCAATATTATTTATTGTCATATCGGTGGGGTATCCGAACTCTATTTTTTCAGATTTGTCGTATTGCCTTATCCGAACATATACGAACTCGTATTGCATATCCGTATCCGTGCAACACAGACTACAACACACAAACATGACTTCAAAATTCAATAAAATTCCACAAATTCTACAGGGAACCTAACAATTGACTAACATCATTAATCTTGAAATAATTGAATTACGATTCTACATGATTACAAAGTCAATTGAATCCCAATATTAGGCATCCAAACATATCCAAAGTGAATATTATATTTGTTAAATGTTTATATGATAGAACTAGGGTTTTATAGATAGAAATTTTGGGAACCAGTGTATGCAGATCTTAGCACTATTGTAATGGAAAAACAATACAAGTCCAAGATCAATACACCAAAACAGAAATTATGAATCTTTAAGCCCATCCCATTGCTAACTCAACAAAAAATAATGTCTGCTATGACCAAGTTAATAAGAATTTATTCTATAACCTACGTGCACACAATTGTTGGCACTTTTATTCCTTTTTATTCTGCAGTATGTAACTTAACAATGTTAATACAATAAATCAACTTTCTTACTCCAAAAGTTTTCTAGGTTATTATTGTAATTAGAAAGTAATATTATAAGTGACAATTTTAGTATTTACTTGTTTCGTAACAAGTATGACATTGAATCCATGCATGCCTTTGATTCAGAATGCAAGCAGATGCTGTGCCTGTGCAATATGAGTGAGCATTGCTTTTTATTATCACTGATATTATACTCAACTCAACTCAACAAAGTCTTTTCCCAATTATTTGAGGTCGGCTACATGAATCCTATTTTTTCATTTCATTCTGTCCAGTGCAATATCTTCGGTTGAACCACATGATATCATGTCCTTTTTTATAATATCCCGCCAAGTTAATTTAGGCCTACCTCTACCCCTTGGGTTACCATCAATACTAACTAAATCACTCTTCCTTACAGGAGCATCCATTGGTCTAAGCTTGACGTGTCCAAACCATCTAAGTCGATTTTCTCTCGATTTATCTTCTATAGGCGCTACTTTTACCGTTTCACGAATTTGTTCATTTTTAATTTTATCCTTTCGAGTTTTACCACAAATCCATCTTAGCATTCGCATTTCCGCCACACTCATTTTCTGCACATTTTGTTTCTTGGTTGCCCAACACTCTATCCCATATAACATGGCGGGTCTAATGGCCGTCCTATAAAATTTTCCTTTTAACTTCAAAGGTATACGCCTATCACACAGAACGCCGGTCGCACTTCTCCACTAAACCCAGCCTGCTCTAATCCTATGCGTAACATCATCACTAATATCTCCATCTTTTTGTATAATCGATCCTAAATAACGAAAATGATCATTTCTAGGTATTTCTTAACCCTCCAATTTCACCACATCTCCATTTGTCCTCCTATTACTACTAAAATTACACTCCACATATTCTGTTTTAGTTCTGCTTATTTTAAATCCTCTTGTTTCTAAAGTTTCTCTCCACAATTCCAACCTAGCATTTATCCCCATCTTAGTCTCATCGACTAAAATAATATCATCTGCAAATAGCATACACCATGGCACCTCATCTTGTATTTGTCCAGTCAACTCATCCATAACAAAAGCAAAGAGATAAGGACTTAACGCTGAACCCTGGTGTAGCCCTACCGTAATTGAAAATTCACTAATTTCTCTAGCTGATGTTCTTACTGTAGTCATCGCACCATCATACATATCCTTGATCACATCAATATATCTGCGAGTCACTCCTCTTTTATGTAGAACCCACCATATTATATCTCTGGGTATCCTATCATACGCCTTCTCCAAATCTATAAAAATCATATGAAGATCCTTCTTTTTCTCTCTATACCTCTCCATTAATCTCCTCAATAAATAGATTGCTTCCATTGTTGACCTCCCAGGCATAAACCCAAATTGATTCTCAGATACTGTTGTATTCAATCTCAATCTATATTCAATCACTCTCTCCCAAAGTTTCATTGTATGACTCATTAACTTAATACCACGATAATTTGAACAACTTTTTATGTCCCCTTTATTTTTATAAATAGGTACTAAAATACTTTTTCTCCATTCATCGGGCATCCTATTAGTCATTAAAATTCTATTAAATAATTTTGTAAGCCATGATACTCCATCCTCCCCTAAGCACTTCCAAACCTCAATAGGGATACCATCTGGTCCTAAAGCCTTCCCTGTTTTCATCTTTTTTAGATCAATCCTGACTTCTGTTGTCCTAATTCTACGAAAAAATATATCTTCTCGAGTCTCCCTAAGTTCCTCTATATCTAATCTACTCCCATTATCTCCATTTAATAACCTCTCAAAGTAGTTTTTCCATCTTTCCATAATTTCATCATCTTTGACTAGGACTCTCGAATCATCACTTTTGATGCACTTAACGTTATTAAAATCTTTTGTTTTCCTATCCCTAAGTTTAGCAAGCTTATAAATACTTTTTTCCCCTTCTTGTGTTCCTAATTTTGTATAAAGATCATCATACGCTTTTAACTTAGCATCTCTTACCACTTTCTTAACTTCCTTTTTAGCCCATTTATATTTCTCAAAATTCTCTTCATTTTTATTTGTTTGCCATGTTTTAAAGCACTCCCTTTTAATTTTTACTATATTCTGTACTTCTTCATTCCACCACCAAGTTTCTTTTGACTGTGGCCCTTTGCGTTTTGATTCTCCAAGAATTTCTTTTGATATTCTCCTAATGCATGTGGCCATCTTATACCACATTATGTTAGTTTCTTCTTCACTATTCCATGTTGCTTCATTTAATACTTTATCTTTAAATAGTTCTAATTTCTCTCCTTTTAAATTCCACCACCTAGTTCGTGGGTTGATCTTCACTTTTCGCACTCGGGATTGATTTTTAATATTTATATCCAACACCATTATCCTATGTTGTGAGGTTAAGCTCTCTCCCGGGATAACCTTACAATCTTTACACGTTAATCGGTCTCCTTTCCTAGTAATGAAAAAATCTATTTGGCTCTTATGTGTTCCACTTTTATAAGTTGTTAAGTGTTCAAGCCTCTTTTTAAAACATGTATTTACTAGTACAAAATCATAAGCCATCGCAAAATCTAAGATAGACTCTCCCCCGTCGTTCCTATCTCCAAAACCATGGCCTCCATGCACTATCTCATATCCTACACGATCTTCTCCTACATGGCCATTAAAATCTCCACCTATATAGATTTTCTCACCTAGGGGTATTTCTTGAATTAGTTCATCCATTTGTTCCCAAAATTGTACTTTAGTGTGCTCATGTAATCCTACTTGAGGTGCATAAGCACTAACAATATTAATTATGTTTTCACCTAATACCAATTTTACAAGTATAAGTCTATCACCTTTCCTAATAACGGTTACGATATCGTCCTTAAAGTTTTATCTACTATTATTCCAACTCCGTTCTTATTTCTATGTTTTCCTGTATAATATAATTTAAATCCTGTATTTTCTATTTCTCTAGCTTTCTCACCGACCCATTTAGTTTCTTGTAAACAAGCTATGTTAACTTTTCTTCTTATCATGGTATCTACTAACTCCATCCCTTTTCCTGTCATAGTCCCTATGTTCCAAGTCGCTAACCTAAGTCTAGTATCCTGGACTAGCTTCTTTACCCGCACACGTCCAGCTTGTTGCGGGAACCCTTGCGTATTTATCGTCGCTTCCGGGCCCCGATGCGACGCCCCTTGCCTATTTTTCGAGACACCCGGTGGCAGGCGCAACGCCCCTTGCCTATTTTTCGAGACACCCTGTGGCAGGCGCAACGCATCGCTTAAGGGGAATGCCCTAGCATTGGTACGTATATTCATAGGATTCATGTTCATAAGGATTGACAAAGTTTTACGCTGGCTGTCAGCTACCTAACGCAACCCTCCTCCTTTTTCCGGGCTTGGGACCGGCAGTGTCAAAAAAATAAGAAGTTAAGCACGACACAGGCTGATATTATATTGATCTTATATATTTGTGCGTTTAGGGAACCCTTTAGATTATTATTAGTGTTTAGTCTCTGGTGACTCAATCATTGTTTACACGAGTGTTATAACACTGGCTTCAAGAAGATGACCGTGGCTATAAGTTACACAAAGTACAATTTCTTGATAAAAAAAATGTAGCTGAATTATCTCTGCTGATGTGGTTTAAAGTATGGGAACGGAGTGCAAGCTTTGTAAACCTAGAAAAGATGGAACTTTTCAAAAGTATGCATATCAATAGAGGTGGTCCAAGTTAATACAAGGAAGAAGAATTTCAAATCTCCAAGAGTTCAAAAATACTGAACTTTTTGCGTCAGGAATATGCTACTTCAAGTTAATTTGCATCCCCTCATTCGGGTTTTTGTGTAGCCAAGTTTTATAATATTTTTGGACTTATTATATGTTGTTTTGGGAAAAGAAATCTACCTTGATTTTCCCTTCGTTTGCTTAAATATAATGCCAATTATATATCAATGTGTTATTAAGACTTCTGCACCACTCACTTTCTCAGTTGAATGTCGATATCTTTATCTAGAGTAATGGCCAATAAAAAATTTGAGACTTCTTGACAAATTACTTGTATTGCTGTAGGTCATGATATGTTTGAGATTTGGGTTAAATGAAAAATAATATGTATACTTCACCGAATCCATTGTTAGATTTATTAGATGATCAAACCATCATAATAAGAGAAGGTGAAGAGAGGAGGAAAAAGGGAGAAGAGAGAGAAAGAGAAAGAAGAAAAGGGGATTAATGAATGTATACTCTTCAGTATCCCATCTCATTCTATTTATGTTAAGAATTTTCATAAATTATATAGATATCCTACACAATAATTATAACATAACTATTACAAAATTTTAGCTCACTATTCTTTGAACTTAGGATCGTTATTGGCTGGGCATGTGACAATTCCATCAATATGGCCGATCATTCTTCGGTATGTGATATGCATACGCGCTGATTGAGCCCACTGCATATAATTTGTCTCATCCAGCCTGGCACTGGTGATATACAAGCTGGATGATGATCGTTATTACATCACATTGTTGGAGTGAGGCTCGATGAAGACCCAACTCTCCTCCAGAGCTCACCTCTGAACCAAACATGTTCTTAAAACTATTTTGCGTATACACTCCTAAAAAACTGAACAACAAATGTGTTGAGAACCACTGTGGATGTGAATCGCAAAAAAGAAATCAAACAGATCGCAAAAAAACGGGTAGAACAAATTTGCGAAAGCTGTGGATGTGATTAACCTTACATCCTTGCAAACAAATCCCATTTTTTAATCTCATCAAACCCTTCACAAACTATGGTTTATGCTTGCCCTAAGGATTTAGCTACATATCTTAGAGCTTTACAAACCACGCTCTGATACCTTGTTAGATTTGTAAGAGAGTGAGAGAGAGAAAGAGAGAGACAGAGAGATGATTAATGAATGGATACTCTTCATTTTCCCATCTCATTGTATTTATTAAGAAGTTTCAGAAATTATATAAATAACCTTCACAACATAACACAACTATTACAAACAAGTCACTGACAACATCAATGTTGTAATTGTTTGATATATGTTTTAGTGTTTGTGCTTATTGTATATATCATGTGTCCAGGGAACCTATAAGACAATTAACTGAATATGTCATAGATAACATTTCATGTTTCTCTTTTAAGTTTGGTTTATTTTGCTAATTGTACATTTATAAATCAAAAAAGTGTATACACTATATGTTTGAAAGTTTTATTTATAAGATCGAAATGCAAGCTTTTTGCCATTTTCTTCCATGTGTACCACATTTACTTGTAATGAAATAGGTTTTTAAATTATTTTCATATAATAAGACATTCATTATAAATTATCCCAACAGTGCCTTACAAAGAAGAGAGGCCTATGTTCTGCTCAAACTCAGAAGACATCTTCATTTTCAAAGAGATGTTTATCTTAATAGGTACGTAAACCATCATATTTTTGTTATTTCAAGCCTATGTGAATTGACTATTATACTTGTGTCACCATTTTCACGCCCCAAAAGGCTATTTTATTGTATTCTCCATTGCATATAAAACATAAATGGCTTTTGCATACATATTTTGGCCATACATGTATATGCCTTTGGTTTCGTGTTTGTTTCCGATGGGATTACTTATTCTTCTTTTTATTATTTGATACGTTTGTTTATGATAATATGAATTTATTAAAGTAAAATGTGATAATTTCCATCTGGATGGGGAAGTGAACTGCTACTCTTAATAATATTCTTTTTCTTCCCACTACTGAGTTTCGTTAGCAACTTGATTTGTATGTTGGGACATTTTTGTCTCTTTCTATATTTACATGTATATATAACATGTGTAAATATATCATAGTTGAAATATCATCATGCAATCTCGATTTTAATCGATTGAATGTTAGGATCTGTTGTTCAGTCAGAATTAGTTGACTATATAACCTGTTGTTTCCATAATAAATATATATATTTTTTTGTAGTATGTTTGGATAATATTGTTGATTTATGCGCTCATATATATATATAGATATATATATATATATATATATATATACATACTTGATTCGCAAAGCAGAGGTGGAATGATCTAGTGTTTCTGCAAAACAGCTCTGCAACGAAGTTATCACTTAAAGCGAAACATAATATTCGGACTATATTCGAAGCAGACAGGCCCTGATGGTACTCTTATGTTTCTTGTATAGTCTAGGTAGTGTTTGGTTTCCTTTCCTTTACTGTTTTCTGCATTAATAGCCACGGGAACCTACCATCATCTCCCTTACTTTTCGAATGGAACATCATTACTGATGGTTGTTGTGATCCGTGTTCCGGTATACTTATGTGAGCATTATTCTTTAAAACTATTTCCTCATTGATTGACCCTCATAATGATGTTTTTATCGCAAAAATTACACCAAGGAAGAAATCATTGAACGGATGAGGCTAGATGAAGAGGATCACATGGATTTCTTTGTGGAGTACGTTAGTGTATTGTGAAATCAACACCAAATTCAGAACTCCCTCTCCTTTGAGTGTGGGTGGAACAAAAGTTCGATTTCTTAATTTAAATATTCTCATACAAGTCCTTTAAATGATATTAGCAAATTTTCAATTATCAGTTTCAATTTCACACTATCAAGATTGCCCTCCATATATTTAAAGATATATAATGTACAATTAAAACTAAAACACCCTCGCACATCATGCGTGGTCGAAAACTAGTAAAATATATTTGGAAAAACGGAGGCTTTTAACTTGGCTTCACCACGTGTCAGCAATTATTTCATTACTTATGAATTGGAACCACTCCACTCCCTTGTCAAAAGCAGGTAAGACTCGTCGCTCTCTCATTTACTCTCCATATATTCTCCATAATTTCTTTTAGGATTAGATTCTTCTCGATGCATATATGTGCGTCACATAATTTAATTGTTTTTTTAATTTCTTTTAGGGATATTATGATCCAATTATGTATTTTTCATGTGCCAACGCATACAAACACACCCATATGTATGAAAATGCAACTAAATAATAAAAACTAGTAACTAAACAATGAAAAACGGAGTCTAATGACACACAATTAAAACCTCACTTCGTCGCCAATCGGAGAAGGTGGGGGTCACTCGTGTGACACCCCGCCTAATTAAATACAGGGCGATCACTCCTTTATTAAATTAAAATCAAGGTGAACAGTTGGTTCATTCTTAGCATCACTGTCGTAAAAATACTTTTCCAATTTAAACACCCTAAATAATTAAGCTAAGTGTCAAAACCATTTAAAACCTTATTCTCATTTTATTAAATCCGGTTATAAAACCTTAAACCATTAACATCTAAAGAGTCACACATTAAGAATAAAAATAGAATTGAACATACACGAATTTAATCATCAATAATAAATCCCAACATTTACAACACTAAAGGAAAACATCCTGACAGTAATAAATCCCGAAATAAAGGTACTGAAAGTAAAAATTTCAATCTCTGACAATACCAACTAAATAATAGAAAGAGGGCGACACATGCCCCTGCTGGATAAAACTGAACTAGGAGTAGAATCAAATGGATGAAGTCGTCTAAACAACAGACATGCAACTCCCACCTAAGCTGCAGCACATTCCTTCCAAAGGATCCTAAGTAAGACACCCCTGTGGCTGGGCACCTGTAATACATAGATATATATACAAGAGAGAAAAGGAAATAGAAACGGGTCAGAGTCCGATAGTGTATATGATTTAAAAATTCGTTTAGCAAGTATTTAAATTGATACAGGCCAATGCAACAACATATTAGTGCGACACTCTCTTGAGAAATTCTCACCTCTCTTCTAATGTGCACACCTATCGCACTAACCTTCCCAATGGTCTATCTCGTCATATACCGCACTATCTTTTCCCAATGATTTAACTTATCTTAGGTTATTCGCAGGATTTACAACTGAACAACACAAGTATTTAAAACGTAAGATTTCAATTTGTAACCAAGGTTCTCCTTTTAACTTTATTAATCAATAAAGTTTTCCAGTGTCATATTATACTTTCTCAAAACAATTATTTATAATTTGAGTCATCAACCATGTCCTACATATCAAATCACAGTAGGCAGTTCCAGATTTCAGAATTTCATATATATATTAACTACTCGTATAATATATATATCATAACAGCACCCCACATAAAAACTATGGTGCGGGCATACTTTGCAATCCAATCCCCGTATCAATCGTACTAAAGAGAATACAAGTTCGGAATCACTCTCGAACTGTATAATACACAAACAATATTGAGGCGAAGCATAGTTTCCAACTCCAAGAGGTCAGTACATACCCTCACGTCTCTTAGGACCGTGACTACCGATTCGATAGCCTGTACCTAGGATTCCTATCTTCTAGGGTACGAGTCAATATCCCCCATAAGGCACACGAGATAAGATCGTCCCAGCGCGGTAACCTCAGGGATAGCAAGTAGCGCGGACATGATTTTCACAAGTATATAATATATGCATACACAATCATATAAATATACCACTTTTATTATATCAATTTAGGTTTATCCAATAACCCACATTCACAACATTTATCCTTATTTTCCCATTATTATTTATCAAGTATAATGGTTCGTTTCTAACTTTAATTCGAAGGGTTTTTCCAACTTACTACATAACCCTCATGGACTCTATTCTTCCAAATGTACAATTCAGTAGATATCCATTTATGTTCCAACGTAACTCTCTCTTACGTGTCTCTCCCCTTTAATATATACTTACATTATCCCTTATGCAAAATATTCCAAAAATATAGATTTCGCCTTACATTAAAGGATTTTAAATTTTATTTTCAAAGATGAGAATTTCAAACGGTTTCGAAATCGGAATTAAAATGGAGTTTTAATTGAATTTTTATTATCTCTAAGAGTCCTCAAAACATAAAACTGTCTAGCAAAAAAAAATATTAAAAAATATTGAACGGTCCGATCGAGCTGAATTTTTTTCTGTAGCTTCCTCTCGTCTTCAGCTAATTCTCTGTAAAATTTCATCCAATTCCAAAGGTCCGATCGTCCGAAATATTTTTTTTTTTTAGTGTTTGTATCTGATTAGAACTCTTTTCTTAATCAAACTCTTAATCCTTTACATGACAAAGGGTTTCCAGAATATCATATAAATCATCACTACATGAAAATTTCCCATCTCAAATTGGGTTTTTCTTCCATAAATCTCATCCTAATAACTCCTAAACTAATATGGATGATGCATCAACGAAATAAGCAAGATAAACACTTGCCTGGGATTTTCAGAAATCTGGTTTGGTGTTGAATTTGGTGTGGTTGCGTTCCCCGTCTCGCGATCTACGCTTTGGCGGTGGCGGCGGTTAAACGGGTGAGTTTTGAGCCTTGGAATGTCTTGAGAGCTCTCTCCTCTCCTCTCCAATGGCCGTTCTAGTGTTTTGATTTATCTAACCCTAGGAAATAACCTAAACATCTGATATAACCCCTTTAATTTTCGTGGGTTTAATTACCCAAAAATACTAAATGACTAAAATGCCCTCCCGGGGTACTAATTAGGCCTAAAAACGCCCCGAGACCCAAATCAAACCCCCGGGTATAATTTTCTGACTATCTCGACCCTTCCGGGCGCGTTGGCGCACTCCAAACGACCATACGAACAACCTATAAAATATTCACTTTTATTAATCCACATTTAGTCCCGACACGACACAGGCGCCTCCCGACTTAAATTTCCACAATTGTCATTTTATTCACACGTGACAATATTATAAAAATAAATCTCATATATTACTATACTCATCCAGTAATATGCAACAAATAATATATTCCCAATAATTACTAACTCTTGTCACGCTAGTAAATATTTAAAACAACATTTCGGATTAAAATTAAATTAATTTATCTCAATTAAATTTAATAAATCCTTAAATTTAAAAGCCATGAAAATACGGGGCATTACATACTTCCCCCTAATAACGGAATTTCGTCCCGAAATTCGGAAAATAAGGCCTACCAGGTAGCCCAATTCTGGATATCCTTGTCAGTATGCAAACTATCTACATAGTACGGCGCTCAATCACTATAGCTTTTTCCTCACAGCAACATTGTTTTACATTCTCATTGGAGACACTTCACATTGCACTCCCAACTGACAACATTTGAATAGGTTACGTCTATACGTTATAAATTCCATTATCTCACTATCATTAGGAGGCCGCACCTCACTACATGACAACTACTCGGATTTATTCATACACAAAATTCCCATTCTGAGAAGATCATACGAACATTTGACCACTCTTGACTGCCTAAAACAGTCGTGGAATTCCACCATAGTTATCGGATATTTTCTCGACCGATCCAAAAAATTTGATTATCTACTCTCCTCTAAACATACGGAAGGAGAATAGTCGAGGTTCTTCCATAACAAAACCTTAATAAGTACCTCGTACGCGACAAACAGGTACGAGTGCTTCTAGAGAGCATTCTTGAAATCATCGTACCAAGATTCCAAAATCTCCTTCACGTGGCTCCACTAATCTTTAATCACCATGCGCTTATTCCCTGGCTAAGGGTGATACATCCTACTCGAAATGAAATCTTATCTCCGCTGGTTCCTGAAATCCCATATCAAAGGTGGGATTCACCAATCTCATCCTGATTCAGAAATTTATACTGCGTCGGACCATGCACTGGCGTGATACTTCCTTTCAAAGGAAGTCTGGGGCATACTAGTTAATATTGTAAGCCAGCCCAAAGGAATATCAATCACTTCCTTCTCGGCGACTTAATTCACATGTTCGGGATAAACCCTTGATCTTGTTTTGCGGATGGCAACCCATCCAAGAACTTTACCGACTTTACCAACCTCTTCCAATTTCAGGAATTTTCGATAAACACAAAATTCTTTGGTTGATTCTCCTCTTTCAACCAAAACTTACCTATGGGCAGTGCATGTAGAGACTACTCACTACGTCTCGCTAAACATCGATTCTTCCCTTGAAATGTCTCACATTAAGTGACACGTAATACTCCACTTCCTTCCTTGGAGTATGCCGAAAGTTCCGACCCGTGCTCTTCTCTCCACGAAGCGCACTTCTGGATCTCTTATACTATACTAACATCATTACTCTTTGTATGCGCAAGTCGCTCTCACACTTGACTAATAACAACTCCGCTCCGGGTGTGCTTCATAACAATTAAATTCTACTCCATTCAAGGAATACTCTTCTTAAATGACTTCCCACAGTCTTCCAATTCAAATTTGGGTGTGCTATTCTAATTACACACCTATGTATGGATTATCGCCCCTCATGTGACGTTTATCACTTCCACTTCGTTATACTAGTCCCACAAACATATATTTCACACGTCTATTACCACGTCCCTTCGACTCGGACTATTTTAATTGTAGTTAACCAAGATGCCCACATTTTTGCAACACTCCGACCGCCCTGGGAGAGCGAACGGCGTGCTACTCATCTGTAGGACTAACTAAATTCAACGGAATAGAAGGAATAGGGCATTCAATTTCCATGACAATAAAAGAGGAATAATAATTCTCAACCTTCCTCAGATAAGTACAACAATTTTCCCAAATAGGTACAACAACCAAAATAAATCACTAACGCTCTATTCATCAAAATAATTATAGGTCATCTCTTTTGTATAATATAAAGTTCTTTCCAGATAATCCAAGCAAAAAATCATTCCAACTCTTTATTCACCTTATGTTCTGTACGCGGTTATGACATTTGGGTACTCTCAATCACCCTAGAAATCAAAATTCTTAAATTCTCCTTATCATCGTTCCACCCCTCAACTCGTGGGGATAACTTTCAAGGCTTTCCTACCACAAAAATCCGGCTCCAATGACCTTAAAACAAAATTCAACTTCCAACTTACATACATAATTACTTTATCCCATTTCGACCAGGGTACCGAACTCATGGAATAGTGACCAAACGTCTCCCTATTTCCAACCTTACGCTAAGTTTCATGCGTGGGACGTCTCGCAAAGCGAAATCCAAACAAGGAACCCCCCAGATACACTACTACCTAGTATTGTCGGTTATCGAAATCCGTTAGGTCCTTCGTCCATAGTATATACCCCTTTATTCCGTCCCTTGACAGAAAAGTTACAATTTCTCCCGTAATTATGCTTAACAAAGAACGTTTCACCAATTTCACTATCGTCCCGTATTGGTTGATGGTAATTACATTCTATAAACCTCGGATACATACGATCGAAATTCTCTCAATTTCCTTTTTCTAACATTAGGGGTATAACTCTTAACTCCCACATCTCTTAAGGATAAATATAACACTGCACTCTTCCTATCACTAAGTCCGGAGTGCTAAACATAATACCGAGTCAAGTCTTTTCGCTCAACGGTAAATCCCGGTACATACTGAATCATACTGACAAAGTCTATACATACATTGGTATCGAATATCTCGAGCCCACTATCTCCTCCGAAGTCTCTAGGATAGATTATATAAGTGCGAGTCTAACCTTCTTACAGGTAAAGCCTCGCCAAAACAAAACGTGTTGCACTAATGTAACTACTCCGATAGCCTTGCAATAAATGCCCACTATCATACTACCCATTTCTATAACATTTTAACAAAGATAATATCATACTCGTGTATCGCATCACTACAACGAGTAACCTCAATAAAGTATAAAACACTGTTAATATACTCATTCATCCCCCTCGGATAGCACCAAAGAAAAATCCCGCTATACTAAGGAAAAATATTCACATAATGGTAACATTTATAATGATATGCATTAAACACGTCTCACATGCTAATCTAGCAATGAACAAAATGTGGTGACTCGCTCGTGTCACATAAACACGCCGCATCCTCTAAGGATACAACTTATACTTCCATCCTGGCAATCGTCTTGACTGCACAAATGGTTTTTGGACGTAACACGTCTGCCCAGACCAAAACAAAATTATTTTTAATCGTCGTCCTTTACTAGGCACCGTATTCTTGTCCCTTTTTCTCACTTTGGAACATATTATCGCGACAAATTTCAGTCCGCACCAAAATACCTCAACACATAATCCACTTACCACCTGTCCTACTAATCAGGTTAGGATTGTCCTTCTCTCGGACTTTAGTAAACTCGATTCCTGTTAGCCATCCCGGTTGTTCCCTTAGCTTTTTAGGCCATAAAGATCATGTTACTATCTATAATAGTACTTACTGAATTTACCATCACTTGGTAAGAATTTAACTATCTGAAGCATTTAAATGGTTTTTCTGATGTGTATCCACATCCTTTTGTGGTGCTATACCACCACCGTTGTATGCAGTCTTTTTCTCGACTAAATTCTTCGATTCCTTTAACTTCCCCCACAAAGAAGCGTTATCATCTATATTGACAAAATATGACATTGTCAACCTCTGAATCGGTCGTCCATCAGAATTTCCTCCTCGAGTATTATCAACTATTATTACAAGTTGGTCTCCCACTTGGAGTCGTTTCCTCCACTAGTATCTACCTCTTTCGATACAAAATTTGCTAACGATTAGGATTCATATCCACAATTGGACTTCTGTCATGCCCTCCTGCGATGAGTTCAGAACCACGTTTGCTTCTCATCCTGAACAGTTGAGGAAGGAACATACGGTCAACGCTGTACCTAAGGTTCTCCTATAGGCATAGCATTCCACTTCTAAAATTGGTGGTTGACTCCAACCATTATAATTTCGTCCCGAAAGCCAAGAAAATTTTCTCTAAATTTTCACTTTCATTTTGCCACACTCCGTCCTATATTTAAGCCTTTGGATACTTTACCTTCTTTGGTAAACACATACAATTTTCACGTTTCTAAAATTTCCCACTGACAGTCTCTACACGTTTTTGTAATACGTTGGGTAAGTTTACCCTCGCACCTCATTTGACTATAACAGCATTTGAAAATCATTGTTGCACCTTAGTCGCCTTTCTAGTCGTGGCTTCTCGTGCCATAATGGAGGTGACCTCGACTACGATCATCATCCTCGGATATATTTCATAATCTCAACTGAGCCCTGCCTCCTGATGTACGCTTAACGGTCCTCTACTGACATCCGTCATCGCTCGGCACACGCACACATCCGAACGAAATTAGAATTCACTAGTGTATACACATTATAGCAGGAGAACGAAATCTCGTCAAAGGAATCGACAATCCTAAACATAGGGCTCTATAACAAACAAGGCAACGCTGAAAGCATAATAAGCCGTACAGATCCTAAGGACACTAGAACCTGATACTCTGATACCACCTGTGACACCCCGCCTAATTAAATACCGGGCGATCACTCCTTTATTAAATTAAAATAAAGCTGAACAGTTGGTTCATTCTTAGCATCACTGTCGTAAAAATACTTTTCCAATTTAAACACCCTAAATAATTAAGCTAAGTGTCAAAACCATTTAAAATCTTATTCTCATTTTATTAAATCCTGTTATAAAACCTTAAACTATTAACATCTAAAGAGTCACACATTAAGAATAAAAATAGAATTGAACATACACGAATTTAATCATCAATAATAAATCCCAACATTTACAACACTAAAGGAAAACATCCTGACAGTAATAATCCCGAAATAAAGGTACTGAAAGTAAAAATTTCAATCTTTGACAATACCAACTAAATAATAGAAAGAGGGCGACACATGCCCCTGCTGGATAAAACTGAACTAGGAGTAGAATCAAATGGATGAAGTCGTCTAAACAACAGGCCTGCAACTCCCACCTAAGCTGCAGCACGTTCCTTCCAAAGGATCCTAAGTAAGACGCCCCTGTGGCTGGGCACCTGTAATACACACATATATATACAAGAGAGAAAAGGAAATAGAAACGGGTCAGAGCCCGATAGTGTATATGATTTAAAAATTCGTTTAGCAAGTATTTAAATTGATACAGGCCAATGCAACAACATATTAGTGCGACACTCTCTTGAGAAATTCTCACCTCTCTTCTAATGTGCACACCTATCGCACTAACCTTCCCAATGGTCTATCTCGTCATATACCACACTATCTTTCCCCAATGATTTAACTTATCTTAGGTTATTCGCAGGATTTACAACTGAACAACACAAGAATTTAAAACGTAAGATTTCAATTTGTAACCAAGGTTCTCCTTTTAACTTTATTAATCAATAAAGTTTTCCAGTGTCATATTATACTTTCTCAAAACAATTATTTATAATTTGAGTCATCAACCATGTCCTACATATCAAATCGCAGTAGGCAGTTCCAGATTTCAGAATTTCATATATATATTAACTACTTGTATAATATATATATCATAACAGCACCCCACATAAAAACTATGGTGCGGGCATACTCTGCTATCCAATCCCCATATCAATCGTACTAAAGGGAATACAAGTTCGGAACCACTCTCGAACTGTATAAATACATACACAAACAATATTGAGGCGAAGCATAGTTTCCAAGTCCAAGAGGTCAGTACATACCCTCACGTCTCTTAGGACCGTGACTACCGATTCGATAGCCTGTACCTAGGATTCCTATCTTCTAGGTACGAGTCAATATCCCCCATAAGGCACACGAGATAAGATCGTCCCAGCGCGGTAACCTCAGGGATAGCAAGTAGCGCGGGCATGATTTTCACAAGTATATAATATATGCATACACAATCATATAAATATACCACTTTTATTATATCAATTTAGGTTTATCCAATAACCCACATTCACAACATTTATCCTTATTTTCCCATTATTATTTATCAAGTATAATGGTTCGTTTCTAACTTTAATTCGAAGGGTTTTTCCAACTTACTACGTAACCCTCATGGACTCTATTCTTCCAAATGTACAATTCAGTAGATATCCATTTATGTTCCAACGTAACTCTCTCTTACGTGTCTCTCCCCTTTAATATATACTTACATTATCCCTTATGCAAAATATCCCAAAAATATAGATTTCGCCTTACATTAAAGGATTTTAAATTTTATTTTCAAAGATGAGAATTTTAAACGGTTTCGAAATCGGAATTAAAATGGAGTTTTAATTGAATTTTTATTATCTCTAAGAGTCCTCAAAACATAAAACTGTCTAGCAAAAAAAAATATTAAAAAATATTGAACGGTCCGATCGAGCTGAATTTTTTTCTGTAGCTTCCTCTCGTCTTCAGCTAATTCTCTGTAAATTTTCATCCAATTCCAACGGTCCGATCGTCCGAAATATTTTTTTCTTTTTTTATGTTTGTATCTGATTAGAACTCTTTTCTTAATCAAACTCTTAATCCTTTACATGACAAAGGGTTTCCAGAATATCATATAAATCATCACTACATGAAAATATCCCATCTCAAATTGGGTTTTTCTTCCATAAATCTCATCCTAATAACTCCTAAACTAATATGGATGATGCATCAACGAAATAAGCAAGATAAACACTTGCCTGGGATTTTCAGAAATCTGGTTTGGTGTTGAATTTGGTGTGGTTGCGTTCCCCGTCTCGCGATCTACGCGTTGGCGGTGGCGGCGGTGTAAACGGATGAGTTTTGAGCCTTGGAATGCCTTGAGAGCTCTCTCCTCTCCTCTCCAATGGCCGTTCTAGTGTTTTGAGTTATCTACCCTAGGAGATAACCTAAACATCTGATATAACCCCTTTAATTTTCGTGGGATTAATTACCCAAAAATACAAAATGACTAAAATGCCCTCCCGGGGTACTAATTAGGCCTAAAAACGCCCCGAGACCCAAATCAAACCCCCGGGTATACTTTTCTGACTATCTCGTCCCTTCCGGACGCGTTGGCGCACTCAAAACGACCATACGAACAACCTATAAAATATTCACTTTTATTAATCCACATTTAGTCCCGACACGACACATGCGCGTCCCGACTTAAATTTTCACAATTGTCATTTTATTCACACGTGACGATATTATAAAAATAAATCACATATATTACTATACTCATCCAGTAATATGCAACAAATAATATATTCCCAATAATTACTAACTCTTGTCACGCTAGTAAATATTTAAAACAACATTTCGGATTAAAATTAAATTAATTTATCACAATTAAATTTAATAAATCCTTAAATTTAAAAGCCATGAAAATACGGGGTATTACAACTCGGCTCTATCGAGGCAAAAAAAATCAAAGTGGTTCAAAACGGCGGGTGTTCTATTCCCTTGACAACTTTCTTCAAGCGCCCCTGTCACCTTAGATCAGTTTTTAGTCTTCATCATTTACTCCCTTTATTTTAGTAGGCACCAATCTTCTTCATTTGGCCGATTTTCCCACTTTCTTGTCGAAGTGGACTAAGAAGGTTATAATTTTCTGATGTGGAGGCCTTTTCAGATGTTGGGTATTTTTTGAAGAATACATTATCGCTGTTAAAGTCAATTTAGTAGAGCAAATTAATGTATTAAAATCAAGTTGAAGAATATATCAAAATATGGGTCTCAATTTCCTCCATTTTTATTTCGTTTTGTAATTAATTCCTAGGAAAACTGACGTAAACCACCCGCCAAAAGGCTCCAAAAAAAATTATCCAAACACCACTTTAGAGAGAGAAACACTCTTTTATAATTTAAAATTTAAGTCTACCTTAAATGAGGCTTACAAGTGGGTATTTAGAGGGGAGGAGTAGCTTAGGCTCCAAGCTAAGACCCTAATTATAAAAATGCCATTACTACTCCTTACCTCTAAATAATAAAGCAAAAGAAAGAGAAATACAATAACTCAAAAAAATAAAAGAAAATACAAGAGAAAATAAAAATGACAAATAATCCTTAAAAATGGTCAATTTTCATCACTCTCCCCAGCTTCGAAAAGCTTGTCCTCGAGTGTAGGAGATGGACGGTAAGAAAGCTAGGCACCCATCAAAGAGATCCTCAAATGGAAGAAGATCCGTCCTTGGAAACGCCCCTTGTACCAGCTTGCAAGAAGTCCATGGAGGATAGGAACACAACCCAAACATGTCCGACCAACAAAATCGCGACCCGAGATTCCCGTGATGAGCCCCCTCAATGCTACGTCGCGAAAAATTTTCTCCGAGCGCATATCATATGTCACCAAAAATGGATCCACAAACTCACCACCAAACACATCACCCCCAATCACGACTTCAGCCCCATTCCCAAAGATTGGGAAGAAATTTTCCAAATCAAATGTATCCGGCTCACGAAAATGCGTGCGAGTCACCCAAACATTCTCGACAAAAATGTCAAAAAAATCCCCAATACACAATCCGATTTCGTCGTTTCTATCTATATTGCCATCAACCGGCTTGGGAGAGGAGTTTTTATCGTTGATTTGATCTGCTTGGGTGAGTGAGGGAGGAAGAATGATTGAGTGGAGCAACCAATCCTGGACTAGCCGCCTGCCATCTTGAATTGAGCCGGGAGTTATTCGGGGTGGAAACGTCATTTTTTTTTATGCTGGGGGTTAGGGTTTTGGAAATGGGTATAGATTTCTTATTGTGATTGTACCCAATCTCTCGTTCGTCTTTGAATCTCCTCGATTAGTTGTTTGGATTTCTTTGGGAGCCATTGAACAGTAGTGTACGATTTGATAAAAATAAACATCGATACCACCAAACATCAATGTGGAGCGACACCCGCTCTGATACCAATTTGACGTAAATCACCGGTCAAAAGGCTCCTAAAAATTATTTAAGCACCAGAGAAACACTCTTTTCTAATTCAAAATTCAAGTCTACCTCAAATGAGGCCTATAAGTGGGTATTTAAAGGGGAGTAGTAGCTTAGGCTCCAAGTTAAGGCCCTAATTACGAAAATGCCATTACTACTCCTTACCTCTAAATAATAAAGCAAAAGAAAGAAAAATACAATAACTAAAAATAAAAGAAAATACCAAAAAAAAAATTAAAATGACAAATAATCCCTAAAAATGGCCTATTTCCATAAAAAATGCTAACTATAATTTTTTGCATAGCAACTTAGTTTATTAAACTTATCCTTTTATTGCTTTACAATAGTAGAAAGGATGTTATAGATCTAGTTATATCAATTTTTTTGTAAAATAAAAAAAAAGTATTTAACTTCTAAGTTTATTGTTATTTTCTTTGTCAAACCATATGTTTGTACTTTTTTCAATGGCCTGTAACGAAAGATAGTTTGTAACTTCCTCAACTGTTTGCAGAGAATATAGAAATGATATCAAGAGGGAATGAAGGTGAAGTGACGATAAAAATTTTCCCTGTCATGATTTCTTTCCCTCATTTTTTCTATTGTTTTAATTTTGGTATAACTATTTTCGGTTATGCCTCAATTTTTATTTATAAATAATATACTCCATTTGTTCCAAATTAAGAGCCTTATTTTACTTTTAAGGACATCCTAATTAAATTTCATTTTTTTGGACATGATCCAATGAACCAAATTTCACAGTGGTGAATAATTTTTGATCTTGGCTACTGATAAAGTGGGTCCTTAATATTTACCAAAAACAAGTAAAATAAAGATGGGGAATGTTATTTGGATGGAGGGAGTAGTCAACCCCAAGCTCTCCTCCCTTATTCCAGGCTGTGTCTCCATGAGTTCGTGATGGAGGTGCTCATATTTTGGGGAAGGGAATCCTTTCAACCCAATAAGTCTTGTAAATCCACCAGCCATACGGAGATCCCCTCCTTCCCTCATGTCCTCTATTCCCCCGTTGAGGTATGTTTTGTGTTTGTTGTCCAACTCTACAAATGTTGTAGACACTGATAATAGTTCCTTTTCTAGATAGGCTATCCAAATGATGTTGACAATAATATCATGTTTTTTAATTGATTAGAAAAACCATATGTTGTTTAATAGATGTATTATGAAAGTCTGATATTCTAAATAGTTTGGATCATCAGTCAATGTAAAAAAAATAAAAAAGGGTCGTACCCAATGCACAAAACTCCCCCTTAGCTGCAGGGTCTGGGAGAAGCGGATGTGGGTTGGCCTTACCCCCATATATGTAGAGGCTGAGACCAACCGTAGCTTGGGCTAGGGAACTTGCCATCGCACCAAAGTACGATCTCTGGGTCAGTATGTTTAACATAATTAATCAAACACCCCATAACCACAAGGTCCATAACTTAGCGACTCTACCCTCGAGTCGCTTCATCTCACTGTCTCAATCATTGCATACTTGACATTATTATCCAAATTTGGTTATTAGCGTTAAAGATTTAGGTAGTCGGACATATGATCATTTTGAAGCTTTTATGATCTGAGAGAGACAAACTTATTTCACCATTATGTTTTGTTATGTAGTTTTTCTTGTACAACAAGTCAATAATGGGATAGAAGTGAATGGAAAAGATAATATGCAATCTGGGAGCTTTGTAGGTAATCAGTTAGAGATATTTGAAAAAAAAGTAGCTTAGGAAAGTTTAAGAACAATTTTGAGGTCCTTGAAAGTCCTTCTCATATACCTCATCTCTTTGTAAATTTTAAAGTCCTACATTTTGCAATTCTTTGGTGTTGTGGTGTAACTATGTTATGGGCTCGTGCACAGGGTGTAGATTTTGGTTTGCTGAGAAATTGAGTAGAAAATACATTTCTGAGTTTAGCATTAAAGATTGAAGCAACACAAGTGGAGTAAATATAAGATATCGTTATTTTTCCACTACTTTACTGTTGTATTATCTATTTTATTTGCATATGATATATTTGTGTTGGGGTATAAATAAACTATTGGTTGAAGATTATACATAACATACCCTGTTTTGACTTCATCATATTATGTATGTTTTTAAAGTGTTTGATCAATTATAAACTATGTTGGTCTCTGTATACTTTGTTAATACAATAATGACATGGTACCCCAAACATATCTTCCAAAGTACATTAAGTGATTGTACCTTGTGTAGGTCCCACCCCAATATACAAGCACTTAATGCAGCACTTTGGGGGATGTTTGGGGAATATAGCATACCCTCTTTAATAATGTTAGCGAGTAGTGCATCATCTTTTATGACATAAATTTTTGTTTTTATAGACCCCGGCGCATATGCATTTATATATATATATATATATATACATACAGTGTTCATAGTAGCGATGTTTTCGTGGAATTCAAAAATTAAATTTTGTAAGTTGACGTTGTTGCGGGATAACATGCAGTACTCTACTAGTTACATGTTAATAATGATTCCATTATTATAGAAAATAAATGTGTGATATGTCATTTTATGCAACTTGCCTCTGCATCGCACGGGCTTATAAACAGTGTAGATGAAAATGTAGATACTCCTTCTTTCTCAAATTAATAGTTGTCATTTGGAAGTCAAACATTTTAAAGAAGGTTTTAACTTTCCAATTTTTCCTCCTAAAAATGATAAATACCTTTGAATGCAAAATATGAACTTGAATCATTATTCATTATTCTCTTGTGCGTAATGTTTGGATGTGTATTTTTGTAATATCACCCAGTTTCATATGCTTAGAAACACAGCTAGCGATAATACCAAGTATCATTTTCGACCTCAAGTCCATAGAAAAGGTCTTAGGTCCTCGGTCGAGGTTGAGAGATAGACGGGCTTCAACATTAAGTCATACCAAATAGTTACTCTAAGATTGTATCAAACCCGCAACATCTCCTGTTCAACTCCTATCCAGCAGAATTTGCACCGCCAATAATGGACCTCAGTTGCCCTTCACACTGCATCCTCAAGTATTAAAAGGACGTCAAGGGGATGACATACACCAACTCAACATCTAAGGAAAGTGGCAAGCAAGCCTAGAGAAGCCTCATTATAAGCAGAGTCCACCTCAGTCGTATTCTCCAGACCACAAAAGAGTCAAAGCCTTTTTACTTAACAGTCGAAACATCCTCAGTACCTCATACCAACATCAACACGATCAAGGTTTCCAGACCAATCTAGCAGGCTGGTAGAAATTACACAAGCTGCTCTACCCCCTTCCCCACTCAGCCTTTGCAGTTTGTAGTGGTGCATTAATGCTGTCAATAACCATCGCCACAAACCTGCAACTTTGTTCACCAAAATTCAACCCTTCTGCTGTAGTGGTAGAAGTCAGCCATGGCCGCCCATGCCTTTTACATTACTTCCCTGCAATTCCCAACAACTGGCTATATATAAGAAGTGCTTGGGGAAAGCTACGAGGATCTGAATTCAAGCAATTGTTCATGATATCAAGTGTTAACGATTAATATTTAGCTTTTGCTGAATAGTTAGAACCACTTCTTGCTCATACATTGTATTTTTAGCACCATATTTTGATGACTTCTTGCGAGTCCTAAGTGATCAAGACATACTTAGAGGAGTCTTTCAGTTACTTCCTAAGATTACTCTGCTCATTTTAAAGACCTTCGAAACTTCTTCCCAACCTTAGCCAAGGCCTAAGGATGTGCCTATTTGTATTATTCGCAACTACACTGAAAATACTGAAGTCAAACACATTAATAGTGAATGTAGGTACCTAATCAGAGGTATTGAACCACTATTTATTTTGTTGTTTTTCTCATTTAAGAACTACTCCTCATCCTCCTCTTCTTCCTCCTCCAAGGAGGTATATTTGGTGAGGATAGCACCATCAGATATTAACTTGGAACGGAGAGAGTATGATTCACGCGTATGATTGGAAACACTAGAATTATATAGCCCTCCTTAATTCATACATGTGCAACATTTTAACATCGTCACTCTTTCCATTGACGATTTATATTTCTTAATTATACTTCAACCCTTAATAATCATTCTGACCTAAATACCCTTACATTTAACTAATTTCGAAAGTGAAACAGAGTTTTTGAAACACCCAATGGGACTAAATGTCACTATAGTGAATAGAAATTTGAGATGCAAATGAGGGGGACAAAGAAGGCAAAATGAAAACACCTAAATAAATGAGGTTGTGGGATAAATTCGTGTAGCACGAGTTGAAAAAGATTTGTCCTATGCAATTTATGTGGTTACTCCAAATTTTAATTTTACTCGAAAAAATTATTTTGGTTCAATTATACAAACCAATTATAGGCACACCTAGTCTATGGATATTCCTAAACTACTCACCCATGGGGGGAAAACTCTCAACCTACTAAAGGTTTGGAACTATGAGTCTCTAAGGGAAGAAGGTGAGGAACATCACTCTTAGCAACCTATTGAGCAACAAATCGTATTTCCTAACCCAAATAGATCCCATAGTAGGACCATGGGGTTTGACAATCGGTTTGGTTCTAGTCTAGAAGGTACCTTAGCCTTAGGACTTGAACTGAAAAATTTCATAGCTTTAGTCACATCATTGAGTTCTCTAATCACGTTCTTAATCCTTTAAGCTCTATGATTCGACTTAAACTTCGGCCACTGAAACGGTTAGCTGTAGGCATCTTAGGAACTCTCCTAAGATCAAAACAAAAATCTCTAAAGTGAAAACATACGGTTTTGGGGTGTTCATCTTCTTTGGTTTAGGAGTGATCTTAGGTGGGGTATGCGTAGGAGTCTTGTTTATCCTTTTACCACATTCTCGACTTTGGAAAAAATCTCCTCATGCTTTTTAAGCTTAGTGACAAGCCTATGACTCACCTTGTCCATCCTGAAGGACATATAAAGAATCTCGGATAAAGCCTTTTCAATGTCAACCTCCCTCACTCCATCTTCATCATAGTAGCTATCAAACCGGACTCTACGCCATCATCCTCAACCTAGTCTTCAACAAGGGAAGACTTGGGACTAAACACATCCTTGATGGCGGTGAATGCGGTAATGTTGCATTCAACGAAATACTCACTCGTGGAGACCGATTCACTATCACTAAAAGTTGTATTAAATTTCTCCTTGCCCTTATTCTGTAGTTTAGTGTGGGACACTTGAATGACTTGTCAAAACACTAATCCACATATGCCCATCTAATGACATTAAATGTGCAATCATATGAACTTTCAAATAGGAAAATATGACGTACAATCACATAATGCGCTAACTTCACTACCCACTTGTTCTCATTGTCTTCTCTAGAGAGAGATCGCCAATGGCTGGAGTACGCTACACATTACACCAAAAATGCCAATCTGACATGCTTACACACGGAGAATCTGGCACGGTTTTAAACCGTGCCAAAATTCGGAACGTTTTTTTAAAGTTCTGGAACAGTTTAAAGCAATGTCATTTTTTCTTTTCTTTTTTTTTCTTTTCATGTTGACCATATTTGGCTCCCACTTCTTTTTTTTGCCCGAACATTTTTCGCTCCTCTCCCGCCCAGATCTCCATTGCGTACCCTCTTAGATGTTTATCTCTTACCTCTCTCTACTTTTCCTAAAACTCCCACTCAGCCATTGAAAGTTAGTCGACACTGGCGAGGAGACGAGTCACGGTGGGGGTGGTAACGTTGGAGAAGAGACCAACATACGTCGATAGAGCGCCGTCGGGTGGGCGTCTGACTTCTTTCAGTTAACCCTATGGGTGTAGTATTCGTATATGAGTTTGTGGATTTCATGTATGGGGTTAGGGTTTATGTATCTGGGGTTTCTATTATGTGTTGGTGTTTTCATCTATGGGGTTAATGGTTTAGATTTGGGACAAACATATACAAATTAAGGGATTTTATAGGGTCAAAAACTTATCCATACTTTACTATCATAGTGGTTATAATATGTCTTTGATTTGGTAGTAGACAACATGATTCTTGCAATTTGATTATTATAACTTCTTGTGGCTTTTTTGTTTTCTTATGATTTATTCATCAATTTCATTCTAATTGTATAAACTATTGTACTTGTATACTTTCATATGTTGTTTCACTCTGCGAGATGAAGTGAATTTTAATTTTCTATTTACCAAAAAAGGTACAAAATGTTAAATGATTATTTGGGATTTCCGATCTGACCATGAAAGAGGGAGTTTACTTAGTTTATTGGTTTGAAATAGAGTATTTTTTATCTAATTACTTTGTTCCATTCAATGCTTTAGTTTTGGGTTTCAAATTAGGGTAATGGGATTATTCTATTGGCTGAAAACAGGGAGATTCTAATTCTATTTGTTTGAAATAGAGTATCTAATTACCTTGTTCCCTTCAATGCTTTACTGAGTTTTTAGCATTAAAATTAATTGTTGCAAATATTTTATTTTAATTTGCTCTAATAAGTTATTTTTTGTTTCATTATGCAGGTATAATCATTATTTTCTCTTGTTTCTACAGGTTAACTTGGATATAAAATGGTGGTATTTTGTTTCATCATGCAGGTATAACAGTACATTATTTTAATTTGGGGACTTTTTGGTGCTAAATGTTAGCTTGGATATAGAATAAAAAATGATGCTTACTTATGATGTTACACTCTGTACTGTTGATGAAATTAGTCCTTAATTGAATCCTTAATTGAATGTGTCTTATTTAAAAAAAAAAATCAATCCTTAATTGAATTGCATTAGCTCTACACCATTAGTAATTTAGTAGGCATAAAACCTATTTCTTTTACTGGAGTCATTGTCTGACAGTGTCTTAATTACATGGAGACACAAGTAGCGCTGACGGGACATAATACCATTTTACTTTCTATGTATATGGTATGAAATGAGAATCTATTGAGATTCAAGAAACTTAAATCATGTTACTTTATGTATTTCATAAGAAAGTGGACTTTATTTTGGTTTTAAAACTACCCCGAGTAGTAGGGAAGTATCATGAATTAGGTAGTTGTTTATTTTAAGTTGCCAAATTTATGTACTATTTGTTATGATAAATATTGAGTTAGTTATTTCTTATTTAATCCCATTGGTTAGTTTCTTCTTTACATGTTTAGTTCTTTGCTAGTTTCTTCTTTAGTGATGGGAATTAAAAGTTTTTAGTCCTTTTTTCAGTAGTTTTAGGATTCCTTAGTGTTTTTGTTATTTTTTAAGTTTCTTTATTTGGTTGTATTTTCTTTTAGTAATTGTTTGCTTGGTATTTAAGGAAGTAAAATTTGGCTATTAAGGACATATTTGTAATTAGAGTCATTGCTTGGAGCTTAAGCTACTTCCCCCTCTAAATACCCATGTAGTCTTCATTTGAAGATGGCTTCAATTCTTGAAATATAAGAAATTCTTTGTTTCTCTCTCTAGAGATCATTTTGTTTTGATTTTTAGGTCATTGACATGTAGTTCACGTCAAATTGGTATCAGATCGAGATGTCGTTCCCCAACTGGTGTATTGGTCTATTGGTGTGTTGGTAATCAAAATCGTGCACTATATTCTCAATGGCCCCGAAGGAGGCGACTCGAATTCAAGATGAGGTTAACCAAGAATTACGAGAAAGTAACTAAGAATTGAAAGAAAAATTGAATAGAGTGGAAGAGCAAATGGAAACCCTAATTCAACTTTTTCCAAATTTCAAAACCGTTGCCCTAGCCTTTCCATCACCACCGCTGCCCCAAAACCCTTCCCCACACCCCGCCGGCCTCTATCTCTCTGCCCTAACCACCTCCCAACCCCAACCATCCTTACCCATCCAGTCCCCATGGCTTCCCCACCCCGAAAATTCGCTTCCCCTGCTGCCGACCTATCCGCCCAAAGCAGCCGCCCTCCAAATCACTTCTCCGGCCAAATTCTGGTACTGAGTAATTCCGGTGTGCCCTCCCCCGCTCCTGGCAGTCATGTTGGCACCCTAAAACCCCAATCCCCAGCTGTCCGAACAGGAACTGTTGTCCAAGAACATCAGCGGGGTAATTCCGACCCTGAAAGCCTCGCAAAACCTCCGATCATCCTACCGAACAGCTGCCCTATTTTTTCAGCCTCAAGAAAACACTCCAACAAATTCAAGAACTAGGGTTTGACATCCTAAATTTGGCTTTTGACCCGGGTGGACGCTATTTTTGTTGGTTGACATGAGAGGCAAGAGGAAGATGATGAATCTTGAAGCAAGAATTGAAGGTTGACCTCTTCCTCAAATTTTTAGAAAATATTTTTGGCCTCACAAGTCTTTGAGTCTCTTTTCAAGTACATTTTGGAACTTCTCACGCAATTCTTCAATTTTTGAAGCTCGAGGACGAGCTTTTTCAAAACTAGGGAGAATGATGGGAATTAGAAGTTTTTGGGCCATTTTTAGTAATGTTAGGATTCTATAGTATTTTTGTTATTTTTTTAGTTTCTTTATTTGGTTGTATTTTCTTTTAGTAATTGTTTGCTTGGTATTTAGGGAAGGAAGTAATAATAGCTATTAAGGACATATTTGTAATTAGAGTCATTGCTTGGAGCCTAAGCTACTTCCCCCTTTAAATACCTATGTAGTCTTCATTTGAAGATGGCTTCAATTCTTGAAATATAAGAAATTCTTTGTTTCTTTCTCTGGAAATCATATTGTCTTGATTTTTAGGTCATTGACGTATAGTTCACGTCATTTACATGTTTAGTTATTTGCTATATGGTGACGAATCCTCAGTTATCAGTTTAAATTTTCAAATCCAGTAGTTATTTGATTTATCTAATCTATTATTATCATATTAAACATCCTATTTGGTGGCTTAGAATATTAAATATTTACTCTTATTTAATTTTCCTTACTCACTGTAAATGATAGCCAACTGTGTGTTATGCTCAGGTCCAAGAATAAAAGAATGTCAGTGACAGTTCAGGGGGTTGTGGATATCGTCATGTAGGCCCCCAATCCGACCCATATAGTCTCGATGGTCATTTTGCATTGTTTTTTCTACTTCTGTATATGTTTTCAAGTTTATCATAATTTATGTACAGGCCATCTAGGTCCCAAAGTCAGGCCACTCTAGTGTAACTAAAATTTATTCTGGATAACTAGGCCTGTTTGAGTAAGCCAGTTCAGTGTCCCCTTGACTTATTAGGAAAATCAACAAAAAATGAATTGAATAAATATAGATTTATATAAAATTTATGACTAGTAGTAGGACTATTCTTTTTAAACAAAAACTATATCTGTAACTGATACAGGTCCTTATTGGTGTATGCGGCAATATAGTTTTTAATAAGAGTAATCATGGGACTGGGATCACTTGAATCTTATTTTTCCTAAGCATACATATTGATCATCAATTTATTGTTACTTGTCAATGTGATTTCTTTCTGCAGAGGCTCAGCTCAAAATCAATAATGATGTGCTGGGATCATATTGATCACCATTTATTATTACTTGTTGATGTAATTTCTTTCTTCATGCCACAAAGTACCTTCGTTGTTGCATAGTACAAGAAGGAATCTTATCAACTCTTCCTGAACTTCATTACTTACTATTGTAATCAAACCAACTAGCAAATGCTTTGCATCAGAATTTGCTAGTTTCCCTGATAGTGTGGAATTCAAATATAAACTAGCAAGAGCTTCTATTGTACGTTCCTGCACGAGAAACGGTAAGCAGGGTTTAAACTGCTTAACCACTCAATATCCATAGAATATGACGCTCGAGTAGTTTCTTCGTTGCTGTCATATATCATAAGAGCTGAAGCTAAAGCCCCTAATGTGTCAGCTACCTGCTTAACCACTCTATTGTACGTTCCTGCACGAGCTAAAGCCCCTAATGTGTCAGCTACCTGTGCGGGTGAACATGATTCAAGGCTTGACCAAAGCGCGAGATGACATACGACAAACCACCAGAAATGTTTGCAAGAGAGCACATTGCATTCTCCTGCAAAGCTTGGGCATGCTCACCTTGCATAAATTCTTTTGGAGGAGCTATTGTGGCATATATCAAAGCAGGTATACCATTGGAATTGGCTATCTCCCGTCTCGCTTCTTTGGATTGTGCAGAGAGAGATTTTAGAACGACTGCAACTTCTGCGCTGATAGAAGCTCCATTATCAGGCCCCAATAGCTTTAGAAGCTGCTTTGCAGCCTCAGCAGCCAAGACACTCTCCCGAGACCTCGAATCCTTCTTTGACTTGAGTCGGACTCGGATTCGTGGGGGACATGGCCCAACAGGCAAGGATACACTAGTCCAAGAGGGATGAACAACTCGAGATGCACTATTGTAATGTGTGTGAACTGACTGTGTCCTTATCGGACTCTTAGTTTAACAATGAAAAGTATACGCAAGTTTTAGGTTAAAAAGGGGTCATTGGGGGTGAAATCTCAAAAATACAATCAACTGACCCATAAAGAGACACAAACACCTCGAGATGACCATTGTAATGTATGTGAACTAATTGAGTCCTTATCGGACTCTCGGTTTAACAAAATGACCAATATACATTAGTTTTAGGTTAAAAATGGGCCGTTTGGGAGTGCATCTTAAAACAACAACCAAATGGTCCAAAAGGAGGCACAAACATCTCGATAAGGACCATTATAACGTGTGTGAATTGATTGTGTCTTTTTCAGACTCCAAGTTTAACAAATGATAAGTATATGCAAGTTTTTAGTTAAAAAATGTGGCATTGGGAGGTGAAATGTTCAAACAAGAATCAAATGTCCCGGAAGGAAGTACAAGCATCTTGAGAGGGATCTTTGTAATGTGTATGAGCTGACCGTGTCTTTATTGGGCTTTCGATTTAATATAATGACAAATATACACAATGTTTAAGTTAAAAATGGGGCGTTGGGGGATAAAATCTCAAAACAACCACCAAATGTCCTGGAAGAAAGCACAAACACCTCGAGAGGGATCATAACTTGTGTGAATTGACTGTGTCTTTATCAGACTCCCCGTATAGCGAAATAACAAGAATACACAAGGTATACGTTAACAAATGGGGCGTTGGGTGGTAAAATATAAAAACGGCAACCAAATGACACGGAAAGAGACACGAACACCTCGAGATGGATGATTGTAACGTGTTTGAATTAGTCATGTCTTTATCGAACTCCCGGTTTAGCGGAAGGACAAGTATACACAAGGTTTATGTTAAAAATGAGGGTGGGGGGATGAGGGATGAAACATCAAAACAACAACCAAATAGTTCGGAAAGAGGCAGATCATCTGTAGAGGCACCATTGTGACGTGTTTGAACTAGCCATGTCCTTATTGGACTCCCGATTTAACAAAATGACAAGTATACACAATTTTTAAGTTAAAATGGTAAGTGGAATTTCAAAACAGTAACCAAATGGCTCGAAAATATGTATGAGCACATCGAGATGGACGATTGCAATGTGTTTGAACTAACCGTGTCCTTATCGGACGCGCGGTTTAACGAAATGACAAGTATACATAAGATTTAGATTAAAAAATGGGGTGTTGGGGGTGAAATATCAAAACAACGACCAAATGGCCTGAAAAAGGCACATGCAGCTCGAGATGGACTATTGCAACGTGTGGGAATTGACCGTGTCTTTATCGGATTGTAGGTTTAACAAAATGACAAGTATATGCAAGTATTATGCTAAAATTAGGCGTTCGGGGGTGAAATATCAAAACAATAACTAAATGACCAGGAAGGGAGCACGAATACCTTGAGATGGACAATTATAACATGTTTGAACTAGTCGGGTTCTTAACGGACTCCCGGTTTAACAAAATGACAATTATAGCAAGTTCTAGGTTAAAAATGGGGCGTTAAGGGGTGAAATAAATAGCAACCAAACGACCCAGAAAGAGGCATGAACACCTCAAAATGGACGATTATAATGTGTTTGAACTATAATATCGTCCTTATCAGGCTATCGGTTTAACAAAATGACAAGTATACACAATAATAAGTTTTTATAATTTTTTTTGCTTGAATACAATTTTTTAAATATTATTTGCTTACTTGACATCTTTTTTTTACAGGATACCATTTGAGCATTAGGTTTTATCCACGTTGAACACATGAACAAGTTAATGATTTTCTTGAGCGACGTATTGAGCTACGTGGAACACATGAGCGTTAGCTTATTTATTATTGTTGATGACATTCGGGATTGCTTACATGATGTGTTATGGCCATGAGAGCTTGTTTGATATTATTGTTAAATTTTAGGCTTATGTTTAAGCAGGTTTTATATTAACAAGTTTCTAGAATGTCCAGAAAATAGAGTAAATTTTGTCAATTTTTTGTGTCTATGAAATATTAAGACTTGTAATATTTTTGAAGCTTAATATGTACATTAGTCTATTATAAACAATTTAGTATGTTTCCAATTATTGATTCTCCTGGTTGTTTGTAGATAATAATATCTTTTTATCTCCTGAAAAATCTGCGACTGTTTTAAATTGTGCAAAAACATCCCATATAAATTTTTATAATAATTATGATATATTTTGGCATGCTTTCCAAAAGCGTGCCAGAAATGACAATCTGGCACGGTTTAGAATCGTGTCAAAACCGTGCTAGATTGTCGAGTATCAGTACGCTTAAGCCAAAATTTGGCATAGTTTAAAAATGTGCCAAAAAGAAATAGCAATTTGGCTTAGTGGTTTTTGGTACGATTTTAAATCGTGCCAGATTGACCTTTTGGTGTAGTGTACATAACCGTGAAATTTTTTTGCCTCAATCATGTGTAGAAATCTTATGCGAATAAAATATTCTTTGAAGTGGAAGAAGACTTTGTTCCAAGGCAATTGAACCACTGAGTAACTACCGTTTTATACCATGGATGTGTGAGTATGTCCTAAGGTTGAAAATATACAAAAAAAAAAGGTTTGGTTATGTGAAAAACTCATAAACTCCTTTTCAAGTTGTTAAAGAAGATAATCAAGAACCAAATATTTTAGAAATAGATTTTTCAAAAACTTGCTTGAATATGAAAGTCTAACTTTCTTGATTCAAAAGTAAACTACTACTAGAAGAACACAATAAGATAAAAATAAGTTTTTTACTCTTTAAACCTAAAAATAATTTTCTTTCCGTTTAATCTTATTCTCTATTCCTCTTGGAGCAATGGAGCAAGCATCCCAAAAGACCAGTACACAATATTTTTGGAAGCCTAATCCCGATTGTGTCTTGGCACACACTTTAAGATGATATTTTAAGAAAGATCTCAAAATATATATAATTGCAAAAAGTTTGCGGACCCACCACCGATGCCAAGGATAACTTTGTTGAAGCGAATGCTTAGTGACACTAATTTAAAATCGATCAAAATATTTTATACATTGTAGGTCACGAAAAGTGAAGAAGAACCTTCACGGACAGGAGGACCGGCTTCGCTAATGCGAAGGCTCAACGAGCAAGGTTGTGTTTGGACTTAGAATTTTCCAGTTGTGCAGATTTTTCAAAAAACTCAATTTTCTTGTTCAACCTATGACAAATTAAATTCTGGATACAAATGGTGCATTTTCAGGCATAACTTTTTATATAGGAATAATATATTTCATTGTGTATTTGGCAACCTCAACACCATAAATTAATTATAAAATATTTCCAAATTTAGAAAAATTATTTATCTAAAGGGGTGATTTTAAGTCCATTAGTCCATATACTTTTATCCTAATTGGTTAACTCAGTACAATGACATAAATGATCTGATATGAGTTTAATGAAGCTTTTCGGAGACCTCTTAAACAAGACTCAAAGTATTTTTTGTAAAATTGAAATAAGACAACCTAAGTGAGCAGGGGAACGTAAATATACATATAATCTTACACAAAGTATGCTTATTTATGAAAACTATATGATCTAAAAAATAGCCTCAAACAAACCAATAAGGTTTCAACACATTTTTAAATTTAATAAAATTTTAACTTTAGTTATGTCAAAATATGTGTTCTAAGTTATATAAGTCATTTACCGTCATCTTAACTTAGAATTCTCATTGGTCATGGCATGATGAGTACTTCAAATGAAAACTGATCTTCAAATCTTGAACATGAAGCTTTATCTGAAATATTAAAATAATGACCAAATGACCAGGAAGGGAGCACAAACACCTAAAGATGGACGGTTATAACGTGTTTGAACTAGTCGAGTCCTTAACGGACTCTCGATTTAACAAAATGACAATTATAGCAAGTTTTACGTTAAAAAATGGGGCATTAAGAGGTGAAATAAATTGCAACGAAATGACCCAGAAAGAGGCACGAACACCTCAAAATGGACGATTGTAATGCGTTTGAACTATAACATTGTCCTTATCAGGATCTCGGTTTAACAAAATGACAAGTATACACAATAATAAGTTTTTAAAAAAATTTATGCTTGAATACAACTTTTTAAACATTATTTGCTTACTAACATCTTCTTTTTTAGAGGATATCATGTGAGCATTAGGTTTTATCCACGTTGAACACATGAACAAATCAATGGTTTCCTTGAGCGACGTATTGAGCTACGTGGAACACATGAGCGTTAGCTTATTTATTGTTGTTTATGACATTCATGGTTGCTTACATGATGTGTTATGATCGTGCGAGCCTTTTTGATATTATTGTTAAATTTTAGGTTTATGCTTAAGTATGTTTTATATTAACAAGTTTCTAGAATGTCCAAAAAAAAAGTAAACTCTGCCAATTTTTTTGTCTATGAAATATTAAGACTTGTAATATTTTGAAGCTTAATATGTACATTAGTCTATTATAAATAATTTATTATGTTTCCAATTGATGATTCTCCTGGTTGTTTGTAGATAATAATATGCTTTTATCTCCTGAAAAATCTGCTACTATTTTAAATTGTGCAAAAACGTCCCATATAAATTTTATAATAATTATGATATATTCTGGCATGCTTTTCAAAAGCGTGCCAGAAATAACAATTTGGGACGGTTTAAAATCATGGCAAAACCGTGTCAGATTGTCGAGTATTAGTAAGCTTAGGCCAAAATCTAGCATGGTTTAAAAATGTGCAAAAAAGAAATAGCAATTTGGCTCGATTGATTTTGGCACAGTTCTAAACCATGCCAGATTGACCTTTTGGTGTAGAGTACATAATCGCGACAAGTTTTTGCCTCAATCATGTCGACAAATCTTATGCCAATAAAATATTCTTTGAAGTGGAAGAACACTTTGTTCCAAGGCAATTGAACCACTGAGTAACTACCATTTTATACCATGGATGTGTGAGTATGTCCTAAGGTTGAAAATATACAGAAAAAGGTTTGGTTATCTTAAAAACTCATAAACTCTTTTTCATGTTGTTAAAGAAGATTATAATCAAGAATCGAATATTTTAGAAAAATAGTTTTTTCAAAAACTTGCTTGAATATGAAAGTTTAACTTTCTTGATTAAAAAATAAACTACTACTAGAAGAACACAATAAGAAAGAAATAAATTTTTTCCTCTTTAAACCTGAAAATAATTTTCTCTCCTTTTAATCTTATTCTCTATTCCTCTTGGAGTAATGGAGCAAGCATCCCAAAAGGCCAATACATAATATTTTTGGCAGCCTAATCCCGATTGTGTCTTAGCACACACTCTAAGGAGATATCTTAAGAAAGATCTCAAAATGTATATAATCGCAAAAAGTTTGCGGACCCACCGCCAATGCCAAGGATAGCTTCGTTGAAGAGAATGCTCAACGACACTAATTTGAACTTCGATCCAAATATTTTATACATTAAAGGTCACGACAAGTGAAGAAGAACCTTCACGAACATGAGGATCGACTTCGCTAATGCGAAGGCTCAACGCGGAAGGTTCTGTTGGATCCAGAATTTGCCAGTTGCGCAGATTTTTCAAAAGACTCAATTTTCTTGTTCAACCTATGACCAATTAAATTCTAGATACAAATGGTGCATTTTCAGGCATAACTTTTTATATAGGAACAATATATTTCATTGTGTATTTGGCAGCCTCAACAACATAAATTAAGTATAAAATATTTCCAAATTTAGAAAATTTATTTAACTGAAGGGGTGATTCTAAGTCCATTAGTCCATATACTTTTATCCTAATTGGTTAACTCAGTACAACGACATAAATGATCTAACATAAGTTTGGTGAAGCTCTCCGGAGACCTCTTAGACAAGACTTCAAGTATGTTTTGGAAATCGAAATAAGGCAACCTAAGTGAGGTGGGGAACATAAATATACATATAATCTTACACAAGGTATGTTTATTTATCAAAAGTATATGACATATCTAAAAAATAGCCTAAAACAAACCAATAAGTTTTTAATACATTTTTTAATTTAAGAAAATCTAATTTTATTTGTGTTAAACCATGTGTGTTCTAAGTTATATAAGTCCTTTACCGTTATCTTAACGTTGAATTCTCATTGGTCATGGCATGAGGTGTACTTCAAATGAAGTTGGAGAAGTCTTGTCTTAAAATCTTGGACATGAAGCTTTTTAGATAAACCTAAAGTACGACTCAAATTGTCTTTTAGTCAACGAAATCAAGACAATTCAATAATGAAGGGAACAAGAGTCTTCTAAAACCATCTCCATCCCTAAACTTCATTCAAGTTTGTCATACTATCCCTTTAATCCATTATTGGGGTTTTATTCTTTAAACTATAATTTATAGCAATTATTATTTATTTATTAATAAAGGATTGTCAAAGCTCATTTTAAATAAGAATCATGTTTGTGAGAAATGCTCTATATTTATTTATGAATATACTGAATATGTTGGTCAATTGTATTTGGTAGAAATTTCGATGAGATGGTTTTAGTATGATCATAAAAGATCATAAATTTGATTCTAGTACAATCGAGCAATTTACTGCCTAAATAAGAACGGGATGTCCTATCAGTAAAGTTGGGTGTACAATTTTAGTAGAAGCTCTCAACTATGGAACATGTCTGATGGTTAGATACTTGTTTGATAATGTAAAGAGGAGTGTAAAGATACATTAGGAATGTATTGACTGGGACCAAGAGTGAGATTCGAGTTTAGGTGCTGACTAGATTAGACTTGGTACATTCTCACAGTTGGGGTTTTATTGTTAAAACCATGTATGATGTTTTCTTTTAAGTAAAAGGCGTGTCAGTTCTTTTTAAAATAATAATCATGGTTGTGATAATGCCTTATATTTGGTTTAAATATATTATAGATATGTCGATCAATAGAGTTTAGTAGGAATTTCAGTGAGTCGACTTTGGGTTGATTACAAGGAGATCAGAATTTTGATTCGAGCACTATTGAAACGTTCACAACCTATATAGGGATTTGAAATCCGATAGGAATGATTGCGATGAAATCCAAGTGGTTTGTGTCAAACTATGAAAACCTATTTGATGGTTCAAGAACTTGCTTGATAGTTCGATGGAGGATTACGATCGTACCTATAACACCCTGTATTTTTGGAGATATTTTTATTACATGAGTACTGGTAATTTAATTAATTTGAGAAATAAAGTGAATTGAATAAATATTAATTAGCTAATATTGGATTAATAGTTATGTGTTATTATATTTACTTGTGTGATAAGTAAAATGAAATTGTATTATTTTCTATTACATCGTATGTGGGTAAAAGTGACGGGTTGACAGGATCTTATTCGGGACGCACGTGTGGGATCGTGTTTGGAATAAGATGATAAATTGATGATAGGTGACTCGAATGGTTATTTCGAGTGCATGGATGATTCGAAATGGGTTGAGATAGTCAGAATTAGATACCCGTGGGTTATTATCGGGTTTCGAGGACTTTTTAAGCTATATGGGACCCGTATAGGAGTATTCGAGTCATTTTAATGTTATTATTTAACCTATTTTCGAGCTTAGGGGAAGATAAGAGGGTTTTAGAGAAGGGAGGCAACCATATATCATTTTAAATCATATTATCTTGAGAGAGAGGCAAAAGGAGATGGAAAATTCAAGAACACCATACCAAAAGGAGATTAAATAATTGCGGGGCTTGAATCATTCCGTGTTGAGGATCTCAAGGAGCAAGATCAGAATTCTTACCATTAGAGGCAAGTGTTTAAGTTGCTTTGATGTTATATGCATGTTTTTACTTCATATCATGCTTGGTGAAATTAAACATGATTTTAGGTGGGGTTCACATGTTAAAATGGATTTTTGAGAAAAAGGATTTCATTGAATTTGATTAGTGATTATTCCATATGAAATTGGTGAATTGAACCCCACAAAATAGATAGAATCTTGATAAAGAAATGAGAGTTTGATTCAATTAAAGATGTGTTCTTGAATTAGAAATCTAAGAATTGGGTAATTTAACTATTGAATTAAGGTGGGATTTAATTCGGGATAATTTGATGTTAACCCATAATTTAGTACGATTTGAATCCATAAAACATGCACCCTTATGATTAAGATTGATATGGTAGTATTATGTTGTGTTAGGATGATTATTGGGATTGATATTGATGGAAATATTGGGTGAAACTTCTTAATAGGTAAAACAACCCCGTTTAAGTCATTCCTAGGGGGCGAACCGGTTCTTCGCTGTCCTGTTTGGTCGAGTTTGGTTCTTTTAATGGTTTTATTGATTGGGTTGGTTACGGATTGTTTTGTGATGTCCGTAGATGAGATTGAGATTTCTAAAAATATGTAATCTCTCTTGGCAAATCTCAACTAATATCGGCCCCAGGATCATCGGGCCATGTATGTCCACCCTATGTGAGGTTGGAGTCGAAGTGAGGTGATTTATAGTATGGACATGACTCAGGACTATGACCGCCTCCAGTACATTTATGATTTTTGGGTTCGGTAACGAGATTCTGACCCGGTAGCCCAGGACGATGTGTGTATGCCCTAGAGCATTATAGCATTTTAGAGACTCGCATCCAGTGAGATATTACTCTATGGGATGGAGGTTATACATATATTGTGAGTGACATAATTATATACGGGAATAAGACACTAAAGTGTGAATATTGAATTAATAATTAGTGAAAGTTATTTGAAATGAATTGATAGATTATAATTGAGAATTATAATTACAAAACAGATGTGAAAGCTAACTGAGAATTTAAAAAGGGAAAATAGAGTATACGTGTGATATAGGGTAGCGTATGGGATTAAGATTAGTTTTGAGACTAGTTAGGCTGGGTAGCGTAAATAGGGTGTTTAAAATACATGCGTTAGGTGTGCACTATAGATAAGGGATGTGGGGTATCTTATGGGGGTTCGACACCAGTTTAAATATGAAATATTACAGTGAAATATTTATTAATGCATTTTAAACAATCGTAAAATATTTTCAAAAGCTTTAGGGCTTTGACCCATATCAAAATATTTAAAAAACATTTAGGTGCTCAACCACAGGGATGCCTGACTTAACTATCCATCTAGTTAGACGATGCTGCAGCAGCCGTGGATGCCTGTAGGGATTGAATAGATGCTTAGATCCTTGAGATTTAGATAGGAGGTACTTCAGAGTTATTATGGGAATGTCGCCGAGTCAGTTAGTATTTATTTTTATTCAGATGCTTTCCTTTCAGTTAGTTGGATTATTGTATTGTGACTTTTACAGAGAGTTATCAGTTAATTTATTTATGCTAGTGAGTGTGAGTTTCATTATTGCATGGATGTTTATATGAATAAATTTTTTGTGTAAGTACGTTAAAAAGTTTTTAAATTTGACACTAGGCCTAATAGGTTATTTAGTAGTTAAAATATTTTCCACAATTATGCTAAGAATGAACCAGATGAGATTCCTGTTTTATTTTAGTAGAGAACTGATCACTCGTTATTGAAATAAGCGGGGTGTCACAGATGGTATCAGAGCATCAGGTTCTAGTGTCCTTAGGATCTATGCAGACTTACTACATTTTCAGCATTACTTTTCTTTGATGTAGAGCCCTATGCTTAGGACTCTTGATTCATATTGTGATTCATGTTCTCCTGCTATTATGTATAATTAAAATGAATCTTATACGAGTTCGATTGAGTACATATGTCGAACAATAGAGGACGACTAGTGAGGTACGTTAGGAGGAACACAGGAGGAGAGGAGAGGTCGAAGCCACAGAATATGCACGGGACGGTGATCACAACATAGGTTTCCACTATTATTGCTCAGGTAGTTAATGCTGCGATGATCATTGGGGTGTATCATTTTCTCCAAGCACCACCACTACAGACGGTGGTGCCAAATCAGACTCACCCAGTGCAGTCATTATGGGGGAGAGAGTCAAAGGGGCCTTTCCTAAGGTCCATCCGCCAGAGTGTAAGGAAAATGTAGACGTTGTATTAGCTAGCTAGTGGAAGGAGGATATACAAAGTCATTTGCATATGGTTGAGTTCAGTGACACTAAAAAACAAATTTTGACGAGTTTTAAGATTGTAGGAGCAGTGCTGCAGTGGTGGGATCCAGTCACCACATATGAGAAGAGAGTTATTATGAATATCGAGGACTTTTGGGTGAGGTTTGATCGCAAGTCCTTTCATCCACTATTCGAACAAAGATGTGAAGGAAGTTTCTAGACTTATCACAGGAGGGACGAATACTGGCCGAATATGAGGGATAATTTACTTATTTAGCGAACTTCGTACCCGAAGAGGTACGTATGAAGGAGAAAAGGGGTTCTTAAGTTTGTTGATGGACTCACGTGGTGAACTTAGCCAACATAGTAAGGTTGGGTGTATCTGTGGTAGCTGGCACCATAGTGGGAATTCTTAGAAGGGGAACCCGTATAAATGATTCAGATCAAGGGAATTCCAACTGATTGGCGATCGATTCGGGCAGGGTCGTCAGGCTAGCAACGTGTTTCGTAGGGCCAACGGAGCTAAGGGAGCGATGGGGGTAGTCGTTAGGGCCAAAGCTACCAAGGTCCAAGAGTAGGTAACACCTATATGGCCAGTAGGGACAAATACAAATGGATTACACATGGAGGGGTTTATATATGGAGAGAAGGACCACATGCGTGGATCTTATTCGCAATGAGTTAGGGGCCAAGGGAAGAGTTCCCAATGGGGGCAACAATTACAACAACTCTTGGGTCATTTCAAATGTGAGTATGATGTCCAAGCACCAATTACACAACCAATGCTATTGGAATTGAAAGAATGAATTTTATCTTTGGGCAAATGGGGTAAGTTTTACATGACACGGGTGCATCACAGTATTTTGGTTAGCACTAGATTTGCGAGTGAGATAAGTTTGGTGGATGTATTGTTAGTATCACTACTGTGTGTATATATTTACCATTGGGTAGTGGGTCTCTCTTTAGTTCCATTTACGGGGAAGTGGATGTGGACACTAAGGGGATACATTTTTGTAGATACACTAATTTTAGAGAGATGTGATATGAGAGTATGATATTATCATGAATATTGACTGCTTAGCGATGCTTTGAGCAATAGTGGACTGTTATAGTAAGGCTATCGTATTCGCTGTTCCAAAAAAGGATGTATTATTTTTGCGATGTCTTACTTGAAAGAGGGTCGAGTCCGCGTATATACTATATTATAGTGGAGACATCGAAGAGTATAGTTATATCATTATATTCGATCTCGGTGTGTAGGAACTATACATATGTGATTCCAGGAATATCGGGTTTACTACCGAGAGAAGATATTTAACTAGTTATTGATTTAGCGTTGAGGACTTAGTGACAGTGAGAGCGCTATATTGGGGAACTCTTTTAGAGATGTGGGAGTTGAATATCAGACTTATATGTCTAATGAAAGGATTTTGAGTGTCCCGATTATATGCTCTGGGCCTACGAAACTCGATGTCCGACAATGCTAGGTAGTAGTATATCGGGAGGGTTCCTTATTTAGAATCGCTTGCGAAACGTCCCACGCATGAACCCCAGTGAATGTCAAGAGTTGAGAGATGTTTTGGGCACTAGAGAAGTGGTTAATACCTTAATTGTTACAGTTGTATGTGGATAACACTTTGATCTCAGAGAAAGTATACGATATAAGGCCCATGGAGTCGGGCAGTGCTGTGTAGGAATAACTGGGAAAACTTTTGCACCGCTGGTGGATGGGTGAGGCAATCTCGAGAAGAATTAAATTGAGATTAGTGGGGTGATCGAGAATACCCTTAGGATAGAGCCACGTAGAGCATATGGGGTCGAACTTCAGATAAATATGTTATGTTTGTGATGTTTGTACATATATACTCATGAGATATAGGGTGTATGGGTGCCCCAATTAGTTCGATTTTCAGTATCATCTGGGATGAGGGTACGTAGTAATAAATGTTTTGAAACGTATACATGTGGTGCAACAGGACATTATTGGAAAAGTAGGATGGACTGAGCTTCATTTGCGAAAGGAGATAGTCGAGATACATATACAGTATTGAGAGTTATCATAACTAAGATGGGTTAAAAGACTGTGGAGATAAAGGTGAGGATCTCTCTTGACAAGGAAGGGTCCAACAATTTTAGGAAGTATATCGAAGTCGTACTCAGTAAAATTCTAAGGGTGACTTGTGCATAAATAAGATGGTGTTTCTACCAGACGAAATGACCCAGGAAGTGCGCAGTTTTAGAGCACACACATGGGTCATGGTTTTTGGCCTACCCTAGGAAGGGGAGTAAGATGTACCACATAATGTGGGATATAGATTGGGTGGATTAGTGAGGAGTGAGACATAGCAAAGTTGTATCCAAGAGCAGCACTCATAGATGGGAAATGGCTGGTCCGAGGCAATCGACCACAATTTTGCAATAATTAGTGATTCCAATGACAAAATGGGTACGCAGACTAATAGAGCTAATTTTTGGGTGACCAACATCGCGGAAATGTTAAGGTTTCCTTTGGTCTTGTGCATTGGGTTGATCGAAATGGATCATTTATTACCATGTACCCAACATTCCATTGGAAAGAGGGAATGAACCGGCACAAGGTGCCGCCCAACATTTGTGTCAATTAGAATGAGATCCTTGAGTCCCACCTCTGATAGGGATTATCAGGAGGCGATGGGGATAGAAATATATATTACCTGTAAATCAAGGAGTAGACGTGAGAGGTGACTAAAATATTGGAGAATGCGAGGGATGCGTATTCTAGACTTTTTAGTAATTGAAAGGAGTAATTAAAATTGGTAGAGTTGTGTGTAATAAATCATACTACTTTATCATTGGCAAGATGCCTTTTGAGGATATGTGTGGGAGACCTTGTCGTCCACCCTCTGGTTGGTTAGAGGTGGGGGACAACAAGCGTCTCGGCCCGGATGTGATTCAAAGTTTATCGGTAAGGATTGGGTTAATCAGACACTATTTCGTGTAGTTCAGAAACATAGTAAGAGTTACTTCATCGCGAACCAAAGATTTTAAAGGCTGACGTGAGTGGTCATGCACTATTTTGGGTGTCTCCCATATTGGGAGTTATTTGACTTGAGAAGAAGGGAGGTAACCACACAGGGAAGCTGTTGGGACGATAGCCCCCCAATTTTAAAATTCAAAAGTCTTTTTATACTTTAAAATCAATTTCCTTGTTAAATATATGCGAAAGCGTAAGATGATGGTTCAAATAAAACAAATTAACCAATTTTAATTAGTCTTTCAAATTAAGATTAAACCAAGTGAAATATGATGAAAACACACACACAACTTAAATTTCACTTAAACCAAGTTAATTAATCCAAGTCCTAGAAAATTGCCTAAGTCATATTTTTCATTTAAATAAATTAGGCCAAACCAAATTTTAACACATTAAATTAATGACTTGAATTAACTACACATTACCCAATATTTAATTTGCATCAAATTAAACAAGTGGTGATTAAAACAAATTTTAACTTTTTACCTAAGCATGCGTTCTAGGTGAGTATTGCGAAAGATAAAATAAACAATGAATCACTACGCCGCGATGTACGAGAAAAAACCCACAGCGGGAAAAAAAACTCGGAAGGCCCTAACCTCAAATCCACTAAGTACGGAATTTAATAATACAAGCAAGATGACTTACAACACTCGAATCGAGCCCTCTCAAGCCCCGACGCATCTTCTTGTATCAACCTTTGCCTAGCGAATAACTACGGAGCTCCATCGCAGTCTCGGAATCTACCGATCGGACTTTATATGGTCACCGTCACCCGAACTAGGAGCCTTTATCCAAGTGGGTAAATCAACGAAAATATGTTCTTCTTTGTGGGATGTAGAAGCAAACCCAAATGTCTCTTCAAACGGTAGAGATGAAAAATCGGTACCAAAACTCCAAGCAAAGTATGTATATATATGGAACTTGGATTAAACAAACAATTGGGTGTAAACTAGAGTGTCAAAATGAATTTTTCTTTGAAAGATGAACACTCAAAACCATGAACTTTTCTTGGAAGAATTTTCTCTCAAAAACTCTCTATGTAAGTTAGAATGGAATGAAAAGTTAAGTTAGAAAAGTTCATTTCCGCACTTAAGAAATTCTGTCAAAAGATAGTGGAAAAAAAAGTGGGAAAGTGGGTCAAAACTACTTAAAACTGCCAAATACCTGTTCCCGCCAAATCTCATTCGGACGACATTTTCGTTTGAACGAGGCTTCTAACGAGGTTCCAGTGTAAACTCATTAGAAATCTCGTTGGAAGATTCATTCGAACATCAAGTTCACTCGAACGACTTTCCAGTGGCCTTTGGGGAACTCGTTCAAACGACATTTGGTTCGAATGAAAAAACTCGTTTGAACGACATATCGAATGAACTTCCAGAAAGTTGGAAATTTTCATTTTTAGCCCAGAAACTTATAAACTTTGTTGAAAGTTTTAATTAAATCTTTCTGAAAATAAACAACAGTTTTAATTAAACCTACACCCATTATAAACTGTTCTAAGCTCCTATATATATATATGTAATGCATTCATACCTTGGGAGTATGGAACCACTGTTGATGACATAGAAACGAGGCACTTAAACTCGGCATTTTGATGAAGCTTTATACACTTGGCCGCTACATCTTCAACAAACACGTCATAGGCTTGAAGGATGATTAATATACTCTATCCTATGACTCAAACGTTTTTGTCCGGAATTGTGCCAAAACTATAAAGGACTCAATTGGAAATTTGTGTCCTTACAAATCTCCCCCTTTGGCCATTCCGGGATAAAAACCAATAAAATCCTAAATGGTCATCAAGCTCTACTAGATTGACAAAAATGTCCCACCCAAAATAAAAATACAATGCTTGACTCAAACAACCCAAAGGATCAAAATCTTTGCCGGTGAAAGTTTCCACTTAGAAAATAATTCCTGCACACTTAAGCAAACACATTAAACGCATAGGGAATATCAAAATATGAAATTAAAAAATTACTCCCCTAAATTAATTCTCCCCAACGATAAATTGAAAATATGAGGAATTAAGCTTGAAAACAAGGCGTTAGAAGGGGAAAACACGAAATAGCCCCCGTACGGTCCAGTTAGAGGCACCAATACCTCTCATGGGACCAATGTAACACGTAGGAACTGACCGCGCGAAAACGAAACTCACGGTTTGAGAATACGACGATAATTTGAAAATATGAGGACTTAAGCTTGAAAACAAGGCGTTAGAAGGTGAAAACACGAAGAAAAAAAAAAGTACGGTCCCGTGAGAGGCACCAACACCTCTCGCGGGACCAATATAACACGTAGAACTGACCGCGCGATCACAGGACTCCCGATTTGAGAAAATGATGATAATTCAAAAATATGAGGACTACACTTTAAAACAAGGCGTTAGAGGGTGAAAACTCGAAACATCCCCCGTACGATCTCGTGAGAGGCACCGACACCTCTCGCGGAACCAATGTAACACGTAGGAACTGATCGCGTGATAACGGGACACCCGGTTTGAGAATACGATGATAATTTGAAAATATGAGGACCTCTCACGGGACCAATGTAACACATAGGAACTCACCGCGCGATAACAGGACACCCGTTTTGAGAATACGACGATAATTTAAAAATATGAGGACTTAAGCTTGAAAACAAGGCGTTAAAAGGGGAAAACACGAAACAACCCTCGTATGGTCCTGTGATAGGCACCAACACCTCTCATGGGATGAATGTAATACGTAGAAACTGACCGCGCGATCACGGGACTCTCATTTTGAGAATACGACGATTATATGAAAATTTGAGAACTTAAGCTCGAAAATAAGGTATTAGAGGGGGAAAACACGAAACAGCCCCAGTACGATTCCATGAGCCAAGGTCCTTTAAATTCCAATCCATGTGGGGAAATCATAACTCATTTATGGATCTTGTTAGAAAATCTTAGAATGCTCCTTTTGATGGCTATGGTTCGAGACAATTTTTTGGCAAGCTTCAAAGACTTAAAGGTGAGTTGAAGATATGGAATAAAGAAACTTTCAAAGATATTTTTCAGAATGTAAGAAATTTGTAAGACAACATTGCTTAACTTGAGTTGAACTATGAACTTTTGAGCTCTAATACTAATAGAGAAGCTCTTAATCAAGCCCAAGTTAAACTATTTAAAGCTACTAAATACGATGAGATGTACCGGAGGCAGAAATCTACGATTAAGTGGATTAAAGAGGGGGATGCAAACACTAGATTTTTTCATGCTAGTGTTAAGGCAAAGCAGCAAAAACTTGGGATTTATTCAATCAAGGATGGATCTGGGAATCTTTTGGAGGATGATCAAGCTATTAGGAGTCACATTGTGAAATCCTATGAGGATCTTATGTCTTCTAATAAATCTTTATTGCTTGAGGATGTTTCTTATACCATTCCCTCAATTGTTTCTCCGGAGATGAATGATGAGTTGGAGGCATTTCCATCAGAACATGAATTTTTCAAAGCAGTGACTAATCTAAGTGAAGAGTCAGCTCCGGATCCTGATGGTTTTGGGGGATCTTTTTACAAAAAATGCTGGAATATTATTAAAAATGATCTATTACATGCTATTAATTGTTTTTTTGCAGGTTCTACTCTCCCATAAAGTCGGTCTAGCACATCCATAGTCATTGTCCCTAAAACTAAGATTCCAAAGACATGTGGGGATCTAAGACCTATAAGTTTTTATAGGATACCTTACTGCAGAAAGAAAGGCTTACCTTGGAGAGGCTCAAGCTTGTTCATATATTCAGCGAATAAATCTGGCCTAGGACGATCGTCCGAGGAAGGTAAACAAAGAGAAACTGGTCATTGGCTTTTCAAAAAACGACCTAGCAGGTGTTCTTTATCCTCACGATGATCCTCTGGTGATTAAAATGAGGATGAAGGAAGTAGTGATTTCAAGGGTGTTGGTAGACAATGGAAGTTCGGCAGACATCATGTACTATTCATGCTTTGACAGTTTAAATCTGAAATTATCTCAATTGGAACCGTATCACAGACCCCTCCTGGGTTTTGCTGGCGAGAAAGTTTTTCCACTTGGGACGATCAAGTTGGACATATTCATTAGAACTTGGCCTGCTTCTCGAACAGAGAGAATACTCTTCTTTGTGATGGATAAGAATGTGCAGTCAGCCTACAACATCATCATAGGAAGAGTTGGTTTGAAGAAGTTCGAAGCAGTTCCATCTACAGTGCATCAGTGCTTAAAATTCCCAACAAATTTTGGAGTAGGAGTTGTGAAAGGTGATCAGAAAGTAGCTCGGGAATGCTATTATTCGTCTGCCGAGTAAGAGGAACTTGAAGATTCAAGAAAAAAGACTACTACCTACCAAGTGGATGAAGGTACGGAAATTGAAACACTGGATCCTCGAGATGAATCCCAACTTGTAAAAGGACAGGTGGTGGAATCTACAGAAAATATTATTCTGGATGACGAGCACCCTGAACGAGTAACCCAGATAGGTTCTACGTTGGATGCTTCAATAAAACAGGAGTTGATAACTTTCTTGAGAAACAGGAAGAAAACTTTTGCGTGGAGTCATGAAGACATGCCAGGAATAGATCCAAATTTCTTCCAACTCGAAGAGCTTTGGGAACAATTATGAAGTATAAGCTAAGTGACCCCAAACATAAAGGACCAAATAGGTTCGGATCCCAAAAAATGGCCATCCTAATACATAACAGGCAAGGAACATTATGAGAGATAACCCCAAAGGGATTATTTGACAAGAATAGATTTCGAAGGAGATTAGCATGGATCAAGTAGCGGCACAATCAACAACTCTAATGAGTCTAATTGAACTCTGCCTCCTCCATATCTATAAATGTAACCCTCACACCAGGGAAAAAATGATATGTAACTTATGGATATCGAATCACAAAAAAAGTAATAAAAAGGAGAGAAACACCCGTGGACGTAGGCCATTAGCGAACCGCACAAATCTATTTGTTGTGAGAATGTTCTATTCTTAGTTTGGTCCTAACTGCTTATATTCATTCATTGTGAGTAATTGCACTTGTTGCATTTGAAAATAAAGCAACACAAACTAACGTCAACTAAAAAGTTATCTTGAATAACCTAAAGGCCATGAACATAGAGAAACGAATACAACACAACTCGTGAAAGTTTTAAAGCTGGATAAAGAGCTTATGACGAATATTCATTGGGTTAGATGATGATGAGTTTACGGGTGCTTGGATCGTTGACATGTATGAATGAGAGTTGTCAACTTGAAATTATATTTTAGTAATTTTAAGAATTATTGATTTTGTTGGATTAATTTTTATTCTTATGATTGACACGTATTAAATATTACGCAGTTTATTTAGACATTCTAGTTTTTTAGTTACGAATGAACGTTTAAGCATTTAATATTTGAGTTTATACTATTACTACTTTAATGATATGTGTCTTGGGTTATAAATGAAGCGAGTTACATCAAATTTATTTATTAAGTTTTAAATTTGAAACTTTACAAAAGGATGAATTATTACGTGCCTTATACTTTTTATTTAGAAAACAATTCTAATTAAAGCTTCTTCTTTCACCCCACATATGCTCGATTTTTTTATTTCCTAAAAAGACCTCTGCAAAAGTTGTTTAAGAGTTGTGTACTTAATTAATTAGATGGATAAAAGTGTAAAAGTGGTTTGAGCAAACGTCTGGCATCGCCCAAAAAATAAAAAAAATATGATACAGATTACTTGATCCCCAAATCATCGAATAGAGTAGAGATAAAGTTGTATTCAAACTTAAACTCGAACTTCCTTCCTAAACGTTTCTCGATAAGAAGTTGGTAAACATATTCATTGAATAAGTTCTAGTCTGGACAAAATGAGTGGACAACGGATTCACAACAGCTCAGATTTTAAAGGTGGTTGAGCGCATATATTCTGAATGTGGCGTAGTTGTTGCTGAGAAGAATGTAAGAGGACATCATACATATTAATGGTGATAAGGTTACCCATTTCGTTTAAGAGGAACTCCAACGGTTACCTACTCCTTATTGGTAACCGTGTTCCTCGATTTCCTTGTTGGGAATGTCATTAATGACACCTGATATTTCGTGTGAATATCCAACTATGCTTATACTCATTCCTAATTTTCTTTTTCTTCGTCGTGGCAATATTAAAATGTTATACCGTTGGTACATTTGAATAAAAGTTTTCCATTTTGACAAATAATTAAATTTGGTTATTTATTTATTTTCATATCTTTTCTATTTAGGATAAACCTGGATATCTCCTCCGAGATTATTGGTAACTGTTTTGACTATTTTCGTAAGTATTCTAGTGTATTTAAAATACTCATGTGCGAATTAAAATATGATTTGGGCTGGGCAGCGTTCTAACGGATCCAAGTTGGTCAGCTACTCTCATGGGCTATGGTAAATGGGTCCCCACATTGAAATACTCAAAAGTTTGACGTAAACGCAGGGAACCTGCGGGTGATACTTCTACCGATTTATCTGGTGTTGTTGATTCATAAAAAAAGATCGTGGTTGCTTTGAAAATGCAAGTTGTTGCATTTGAAAAGCAATCAACGAAAACTAGCGTCAATTGAAAAGTTATCTTGGATAAGTTAAAAGCCATGAGCATAGAGAAAAGTGATAGAATACATCTCATGAAAGTTTTTAAGCAAGACAAGGAGTTGGGATGGATATCCATCGACTTAAATGATAATGAGTTTGCAAGTGCTTAGAGGAGTCGCCAAATTGACATCGGTGAGTAGGAAAAGGCTTTCTTTCCCACTCAAGCGGGAAGCATGAAAAGTTTGACGCACGACCGGACGTGAATAGTCGACTGGAGAAGCTGCTCCCGGCAGATATGCTGGGCGAGATAGTGACAAAGGGGAAAGTCGAACCCCCTATAAACGTAACGGCAACCACTGTTATGCTCGATCTTCTTATTCAAGGATTCTTCTACCTCACAAGTGGCGGGCGATCCCGACTGCACCGATGCGGCTTAACCATTGTTGATCCACAGATGCTACTTTGAAACGGAGTTTAGACTTGTTAATTTTATTCGGTTAATTATTATTCTTACGAATAACAGATATTAAACATTTTGTAGTTTGTGTAGATATTTTAGATTTTTAGGTTATGAATGAAAATTTAAATATTATTATAGTAGAGTTTATATTACTACCGTTTTAATGAAGTTGCCTTGGGTTATAAATGGTAAGTTATATAATATTTATTTGTTAAGTTTTAATTTTGAAATTTTACAAAAAAAAAAAGCTATTAAGTATATAGTTCTCATATTTTACAATTAATAAATAATGATAATCAAACAATAAAAATTAAAAGCTACTTATTTTTGCACTTGAAAAAATTAAAAAAATTTACATCGAGTATATAATATTTTTGATGAAATGTATTTTTCTAAGTTTTATCTTGGCCAAAAGAAATTTCTATCACTCCACGTATGCTAGATTTATTTACTTTCCTAAAAGGGCCTCGGAACAGGTTGTTTGAGAGTTATATAGTTAATTAATTAGATGGATGTAATATCCCGTACTTTTATTGATATTTATTTATGGGATTAATTAAATTAAATGTGAATTAATTGGGAATTAATTCGAATAAAATACTAACGAGATGTGAGTTGGTATTTGATTATAATGTGTATAAATGGCAATATATGAATATTGAAAATATTGAAATTGTCGCGAGATTGAAATACGACAATTGGGGAATTGAGTTGGGACGCGCGTGTCAGTCGCGTCAATAATATAATTTTTAAATTAAAAAATCAATTTTATTTTGATCAACCGAATGGTCATTTTGAGTGCGCCAACGTGTCCGGAAGGGTCGAAATAGTCAGAAAACACTAGTCGGGGGTTTAGTTTGGGTCCCGGGGCATTTTTGGGCCATACCGGCAACTTAAAAGGGTATTTTAGTAATTTTGAAATTTGGGGAAATATAACCAACGAATTTTGGGAATTAAATATAGGTTAATTAATAACCCACTAAGCCATTACCAGCACTTAACTGATTAGAGGGCTACGGGAGTGATAGGAGAAGTTAGAAAAAGTCCCAAAGAGAAAACCAAAACCTCCATCTTCAACCTTTAACCTTGGGAGAGAAAGAAAGAGAGAGCAACCTTCAACATTCAACATCAAATTCAGAGAACAATCCGAGGCAAGTGGTTTAATTATGTTAATTTCAAGTGAATGCTTCTTCCATGCGTAGAAATTTATATAATTGCATTGTATTTGGAGATTTATAAAAACCCATGAAATTGGAGTTAGAATTCAGGTTTTGATAAAGGGATTGCATGTAGAATTGATATTGGGTGATTATATTAAAAGAATTACGACTTTTTATGATGCAAAAACGGATTTATTAAGGGAAATTGAAGACTTTAAAATTCTAGGGTTCATACTCATAAGGTTTGGGGGAAATTGGGGATTGATGATAATTTTGTGTGATTTAGGAAGATTGGAACCCCAATAATATGTTAAAATACGATCTATGAAAGTTTATTGACGATTAGAAACCTTAAAATACTGTTGGGATGATTTTTAGATGAGTTTAGAGGTGAAGAAAACTTGGAAAAACGAAGTAGGAAAATCTGGGCTCGAAACTGCCATCTCGTTAGAAGACCTGCCCAGGTCGTTCGAACGAGCTTCTAAAGAGGTGACAGTTTGCCTTCTAACGAGTTGGAAGTTCATTCGATGCCTTTCGTTCGAACGAACTCTCGTTCGATGCCCTTTCGTTCGAACGAACTCTCGTTCGAACGACCTCGTTCGAACGAGGTTTCTAACGAGTTGACAGAATGACCTTTTTCGCCTGATTTGATTTCTAGTGTCCCGTAACCTTGTTTAATTGATGAGATAGCTTTCCCTTGTTAACAAATTGGTATAGTTGGGAGATTTGGGATATATTGAGGAGTAACATATAGAAGAGTGACTTGAACCAACTGATAATTGTGGATTAGGACGCGAGTGACTAATCACGATGCGAGGATAATTGATGGCTTAAATACATATAAAACGGGGACATGTGATTTGTGTAATACTAAAAGTCGGTATAAGAACGAGAAGTATACCACTACTAAAAATATGGTAATTACTAAGATGTGTGCATGCTTAGTATATATGCTTTTATGTGTATGACATACCTACCATACTTGCTATCACGGGAGGTTTGCGTTCGTTTAGGGCCATCTAATCTTTGTGTGCCTACGGGGGGGATTTGGATTGGTACCTCGAGGACATAGGTCAGAGAAGGACTTATTGTAAAGTTAATAAGTCTGTTGATCATGGGAGCGTAGGTATGTGCGTGACCCATGTGATGTGAACTATGTTCGCCTCCATTGTTTGTGATTTGCTATTATCTGAGAACGATTCCTGAGAGATTCGAAATGCGTGATCCTTATGTATGTGATGTACCGGGATGGGATAGTAGAGTATGTGTGCACCGCAGCTTAGTCTCGGGGTGCTAGTATTGTATATTTATGACGTGAATAATATACGGTTAAATGAAAAGAATTTTCATGTTTAAATTGTGAAGTGTAATTATCGTAATAATCGTTGATGATAAAAAGGGATAACCTATAGTGAACTGTATTGCTAATAATTGAGAATCCGAGAATTATAGTAAAACCCTCTATTTTATTGACGATATTGGATTTAAAACACGAATCGAGTAGAAAGGTTAGAATTCATCTTGGTCTAGATAGATATGAGGATCACTTGAATGGGTACGATACGTTAGGAGTGCACAATTAGTAGAGAGGTGAGTATTTCATGCGAGAGCACGTCCTAACATGTATTTTGCATTCATTGTTTTAATGTTATTAAATCACTTGCTGTTTTTAAAATATTCTCCACATTCGGGCTCTGACCCGTTTGTTTTCAAATCTATTTTTGTAAAAATCTTTTTAGGTGCCCAGCCACAAGGACACCATACATAGGAATTCTATTCAGGTGACAAGCTGTAGCTATTGTGGGAGTTACAGGGCCTTGACAGTAGACGCCTCCTTTTCTAGTCTTGACTCCATGTTCAGTTTATCAGTTGTTGGGCATGTCGCCCCATTTCCTTAGAGACATTTTATATTCCAGTTATTCAGACTTTGATATGTAATTTATTCAGGATGCAGACTGTTTTACTTATTTCACTATTGGGATTGTTGTGAGGAGTATTTCCTCCAGATTCATTATTATTTGTTGGTTACTCTATTGAGACTTTATTGTGGATGGTTATGTTATGCTTTTATAGTTCATTTATTGCATGTTAATCAGATTTAACTTAAAATTTGACAACTCACTTTTTAAATAATAGGTGGTTAGTAATTATTAAAATGTTTTCGACAGTGATGCTATTAACTGAACCAACTTGACATTTTGTATTAATTTAATAAAGGAGTAGCTACCCGGTATTTAATTAGTCGGGGTGTCACAATGGACAAAAGTGTAAAAGTGATTAACCGCAAACGTGCGACATCGGCCAAATAAAATCCTCGAATAGAGTAGAGATGGAGTTGTATTGAAACTGAAACACCTCAACTGAAACTTGATCCCCAAATAATTGAATAGATAACTTGATCCCCAAAATCAAATCGTAGGGAAGAGATAGAGTTTGAGTTGTATTCAAACACAAACCCCTCAATCAACTGAAACCGCCTCATCTCTCTTCTATTTCTATTTATATATATGGAGTGGAGTCTTGGGTTTGAAATCCAAAGGTTTTGAAGCTCCGTCCCAGCATTTGAATAACATTGTAAGTTTGCTTCTTTTTTTTCTAATTTTATTTTACCCCATTCAAATTGTTTAGGTTTTCATTCATTCATTTATTTTATTTAACTCTAGTCTATCATGATTAAGCCTTTCTTCTCCTCCTCTGTTTTCTCTAGTAACGATATAAACCCTAGCCTTAGCTACTGCTCTAAATATTTAACTATATCATTGAGTCTTTGTTCTTTCTTTAATGGCTATGCATGGTATGTGGGTGTTAAACACTGCTGGCTTTCGTTTAAACAACTTTCATTGTTTATCAATCTGTGCCATCACTTAATTTTTGTTCTATGTTTTAACTACTATTCATTTGGTCATTTGATTGTTCTGCCTTTTCTAATAAAAAATAAAGTAAAGTTCTTAAAAATTTGCATTTGATTGTTCCACCTTTTCTATATTTTAACTATCTTTATTTTATCATTCGATGTTAACTATGTTTTAACTACTGTCGGCTTTCGTTTAGTCTTTTAGTCTAATTTTGGGGGCTTTGATTGTTCTGCCTTTTCTAATTGATATTGTTGTTTAAATTTTTGGCTCCCTTTGTTTGATTTGCACTATTAGGTTGACTATGAGCGCTATATGTGATTTTTAAGAACTATCCTTCCAGTTTAGAATTTCATTTATGTTCCGAATAACCATATGTGAAATCACTGTACTTGAACCATCAATTAGGTAAGGAGTATATTTTATTTATTTCAAAAGAGACGTATGCTTATAACCCGGAATATACAATCTTCATGATGTATACCATAAAAAATATTTCAATTGTCCTAAAGTCGCACTTACCTTTTTCTGCTTACTTCCCATGTTGGCTTTGTTATATTTAAATGCAATTTTTAACCCATGTTATTGGTTTTATTTTATTTAAATGGAATTTTCAAAATAGAGGGCAACTTTTAGCGGGAATAGCAGCTTTCTAATAAATAATGTTAGTATTCATTCATAAATTTGATTGAATGTTATTTGTCTTTGAATTCCACGATTACCTGAGGGGAGGTTTCAATTGTTGTCGTGTGTTTGGAGATTTTCATTGGTTAGAATGATACACCCAGTTTGTCAAAATACGCCTTTCTGCTCCTGATTATGGCGCGCTAGGGAAATGCGTGTTTTGATTGATCGTGTGCGTCTTTTTGAGTAGGGAAGGTGCTCAAATACACCGCCACAATTGAAATCTTTCTTCTGGTTATCGTGAAATGCAAAGCGAAATGTATTATAAATCAAATATACGAATGATAAAAAATATTTTTATAGGATGCTTATATTTCCGCTAATAGTTTTTCTAAGTAGATGAGCGGAAGTGTGAAATTGTCCACGCGCCTCGGGTTTTTGTGACTCCTATGGGCTGTGTGCTCTAAATAATCCATCTTAATCAGCGCAAATATCTCTCAACATCATTGTTTTAAATCACAGCTGCACCGTCACGTAAATAACGTGAGTTGCCTTCAATTTATATGGGACTAAAACCTTATAAACAGTCCTTGAAGAGAAGGTGGCAATCGAGAGTATGTTTCTCAATCCCTCTCTGACACCTTCTTCCTTTTTCCAAAACCTGTCGGACCATTATCTTCCTCGAAACCAAGTTTAAGAGACAACATGACATAAAATCAATTTCAAAAAACTCTCAAGCATTACCTATTTTCATATAATCAATACCTGGTTGAATATTGGAGAACTCCAACATTGGATAGGAACAGATCTAGGGTCATTAGGGCCACTGTATTCTCTATTTTCTTGGGTTTAATATTAACAGAGCAAAGCCAATAATATATAATTATATATGTAAAGGTGCCTCTCTCTCTCTTGCATTTTGACAAATAAGTAAATTTGGTTATTTATTTATTTTCATACATTTTGTATTTAGGATAAACCCGAAGCATCAAAGTTAAAGGGAAATGCGTGTCTTCACTACCACAATCTGGGTATTATTTTTGGCGATGATATGGCCACAGGTGATCAGGCTGTATTAGAAAATGATTCCACCCTAATGAATGCAAATGTTGGTGAAAATATTAAGGTGGGCTTAAACGATAAAAATGAAGCATATGAGAATGTTAAAACTGAGGCAAGTGATAGGCTGGGGTTTCGCCACGGCGTGAGAGTCACCTACGCGCCGATCGTGTTATATTCGGCTCACCAACTCTATACAAAAACCTAAACTATGACTACACTCTTTTAAGGGAGTATAGAGGTCAATCCGGGTATCGAATCCACAAAGACAAGTTGCTAGAATTTAATTAGTTTAATACTTCTAAAATAAAAGTGTAAAATATAATTTTAACAAAAAGGAAAAGAGAAAAGATTCAACTAGGCAAGTGTATTTAAACTACGTTAACAAAGAGAGTAAAAACTATAGGTTGCGTAGAATACCCTCACCCCGAGTTAATTAGTATAAAATGGTTAGATGAGTCGACGAGTTATTAAGACTGAGTCTCGTTTCGACAGTTAATTAAATCAAGAGTTGTCACACCCCTAAATTCGCATAAAAGTCTAATAAGATTTTGACGTCAATAAATATCCTAGAAATTACGCACTCAAGGTCGTAAGCACGGAGCATACATGATATACCCCGTCAAATCTCCTAGGCGAAATAACTAGGGCAACCCACTCGAAATAAACACGTAAAACTCCATCACCAAAGCAAAGCAACATGTCAACCCTAGGTGAGCTCAATCCGACACAACCTAGACTAAATTAGCTAGAAAGCATGGTAAATGACATGTATTGAAAGAAAGCAAGTAAACCTAATTATGAAAGCAATAAATAAATGAAATACAGGTTAATCTAGGCAAGGGAAATTAATGGCAAATAATGTAAATAAAGCTAAAATAAGTAAACTACAACAAATAAGATGAATGAATAGTATATTAACTTACAAATAATGGGCAAAACACCTAAAATGGAGAGTAGGGAAAATCTCTCTCTACAAACCCTAAAATCTAAGACAAAGTGTAGATGTCTCATAATAGAAACGAAAATGGGTTTATATAGTAAGTTGGAAGACAAGAAAAGAAGAAAGTGGAAAATATTTGGTGATCGCGGTCGACCGGTCGCAGAGGCGCGGTCGACCGGTCGCAGAGGCGCGGTCGATCGCATTTTTAAGTTAAGCCACACTATCTTCGAGCCAAGGAAAAATTCCAATACATGATCGACCGGCATTAGAAGCGCGGTCGACCGATACTCTGTTTTCTACTGCTATTTGCTCTTCACATGGGAGGAAAAGGTCGAATATGGAAATGGCCATATCTTCTTCGTCCGAACTCAAAACAATGTGCAGTTTGCTGCCACGCGACACTAACGAAACAAACTATGCATCCGTGGAATTCTCATGAGATGGTGATGAAATGTGAATTGATTAAAATGCCCTTGAAGTAGCATCCGACGACGAAACTTTTCCGAAATGCGACCGATCCTCACTTTTAGCGTTCCAATACCTTCAAAAGCACAGTTAACCCCTGCAAAGCATGTATATATATCCAAATACAAGGTTGTCTGGTTAATGAGAATAAATATAGGCATTTAGGACCATAAAAGTGCTAGAATACATAAAGATATAGGGCAGAAATTTGTAATATTCGATACTAATCAACAAGCCCTTCAATCACATCCAAATTAACCTCGCAAGGACCAAAATCAAAAGTTCAACGTAAATGTAATAAACCTATAGATGATGCTTTTGGTGCCTTATTTGTCATTGCTGATTTATAAAAAAAAATAGCGGTTGCTTTGGAAACTCAAGTTGTTGAATTTAAAAAATGAGCAACGCAAACTCACGTCAATTGAAAAGTTATATTGGATAGGGTAAAGACCATGAACATTTATAAAACTTATAGAATGCTACTCATGAAAGTTTTTGAGCAAGATAAGGAGCTAGGATGAGTATTCTTTGGCTTTGATGTTGATGAGTTTATAGTTGCTTGGATCGTTGACAAGTTTGGGCGGGAGTCACCAAATTGACATCGTATTTTAGTAATTTTAATACTTGTTAATTTTGTTGGGTTAATTATAATTCCTACAATTGACAAATGTTAAATATTTCATAGTTTATTTCGACATTTTATATTTTTATGTTGTGAATGAACATTTAAACATTATAATGTTGGAGTTTATATTACTACCGTTTTAATGATGTGTCTTGGGACATAAAGGGTGAGTTACATAATATTTATTTATTAAGTTTTAGATTTAGAAATTTGCAAGAAAAAATAAACTATTACATAAATAGCTCTCACGAACCTCTTATTTTACAATTAGAAAATAATGCCCATCAAATAATAAAATTTGAAAAATACTTAATTTTGCACTTGAAATATAAAAACAATCAACATCGAGTATATAATAACTTTTCATGCAAAATATTTTTATAAAATAAAAGAAATTATCTCCGCTATTTTTTTTCGCCTTTAGTATGCTAGATTTTCACTAAAAGGGCCTCCTCACAAGTTATTTGAGAGTTATATACTTAATTAATCAGATGGACAAAAGTGTAAAGGTGGTTTGAGAAAACATCAAAAAAAATTCTGACATTGATAACTTGATCCCCAAATTAAATCATTGAATATAGTAGATATAAAGTTGTATTCTATTTCAAACTCAAACTTGATCCTCAAATCATGGAATAGATAACTTGATCCCCAAATCAAATTGTCGAATAAAGTAGAGATAAAGTTTGAGTTGTAGTCAAACTCAAACACCTCAATTGAAACCACCTCATGTCATCTCTCTATTTATATGTATGAAGTCTCAGGGTTTCAAATCCAAAGATTTTGAAGATCCATCCCAATATTTGAATAATAATGTAAGTTTGAATTTTTATTTTATGTTTATTTACCCCATTTAGCATAACATTGTTTAGCTTTCATTCATTTATTTAACTCTATGAAGATTGAGCCATTTTGGCCGACCAATTACTCAATTAAACCAGCTTCTCAAACCTCTCCGCCCTATCCAAGTCGAAGAGCTTTGGGAACAATTATGAAGTATAAGCTAAGTGACCCCAAACATAAAGGACCAAATAGGTTCGGATCCCAAAAAATGGCCATCCTAATACATAACAGGCAAGGAACATTATGAGAGATAACCCCAAAGGGATTATTTGACAAGAATAGATTTCGAAGGAGATTAGCATGGATCAAGTAGCGGCACAATCAACAACTCTAATGAGTCTAATTGAACTCTGCCTCCTCCATATCTATAAATGTAACCCTCACACCAGGGAAAAAATGATATGTAACTTATGGATATCGAATCACAAAAAAAGTAATAAAAAGGAGAGAAACACCCGTGGACGTAGGCCATTAGCGAACCGCACAAATCTATTTGTTGTGAGAATGTTCTATTCTTAGTTTGGTCCTAACTGCTTATATTCATTCATTGTGAGTAATTGCACTTGTTGCATTTGAAAATAAAGCAACACAAACTAACGTCAACTAAAAAGTTATCTTGAATAAGCTAAAGGCCATGAACATAGAGAAACGAATACAACACAACTCGTGAAAGTTTTAAAGCTGGATAAAGAGCTTATGACTAATATTCATTGGGTTAGATGATGATGAGTTTACGAGTGCTTGGACCGTTGACATGTATGAATGAGAGTTGTCAACTTGAAATTATATTTTAGTAATTTTAAGAATTATTGATTTTGTTGGATTAATTTTTATTCTTATGATTGACACATATTAAATATTACGCAGTTTATTTAGACATTCTAGTTTTTTAGTTACGAATGAACGTTTAAGCATTTTAATATTTGAGTTTATATTATTACTACTTTAATGATATGTGTCTTGGGTTATAAATGAAGCGAGTTACATCATATTTATTTATTAAGTTTTAAATTTCAAACTTTACAAAAGGATGAATTATTACGTGCCTTATACTTTTTATTTAGAAAATAATTCTAATTAAAGCTTCTTCTTTCACCCCACATATGCTCGATTTTTTTATTTCCTAAAAATACCTCTGCAAAAGTTGTTTAAGAGTTATGTACTTAATTAATTAGATGGATAAAAGTGTAAAAGTGGTTTGAGCAAACGTCTGGCATCGCCCAAAAAATAAAAAAAAATATGATACAGATTACTTGATCCCCAAATCATCGAATAGAGTAGAGATAAAGTTGTATTCAAACTTAAACTCGAACTTCCTTCCTAAACGTTTCTCGATAAGAAGTTGGTAAACATATTCATTGAATAAGTTCTAGTCTGGACAAAATGAGTGGACAACGGATTCACAACAGCTCAGATTTTAAAGGTGGTTGAGCGCATATATTCTGGATGTGGCGTAGTTGTTGTTGAGAAGAATGTAAGAGGACATCATACATATTAATGGTGATAAGGTTACCCATTCCGTTTAAGAGGAACTCCAACGGTTACCTACTCCTTATTGGTAACCGTGTTCCTCGATTGCTTTGTTGGGAATGTCATTAATGACACCTGATATTTCGTGTGAATATCCAACTATGCTTATACTCATTCCTAATTTTCTTTTTCTTCGCCGTGGCAATATTAAAATGTTATACCATTGGTACATTTGAATAAAAGTTTTCCATTTTGACAAATAATTAAATTTGGTTATTTATTTATTTTCATATCTTTTTTATTTAGGATAAACCTGGATATCTCCTCCGAGATTATTGGTAACTATTTTGACTATTTTCGTAAGTATTCTAGTGTATTTAAAATACTCATGTGCGAATTAAAATATGATTTGGGCTGGGCAGCGTTCTAACGGATCCAAGTTGGTCGGCTACTCTCATGGGCTATGGTAAATGGGTCCCCACATTGAAATACTCAAAAGTTTTAAGTAAACGCCGGGAACCTGCGGGAGATACTTCTACCGATTTATCTGGTGCTGTTGATTCATAAAAAAAATATTGTGGTTGCTTTGAAAATGCAAGTTGTTGCATTTGAAAAGCAATCAACGAAAACTAGCGTCAATTGAAAAGTTATCTTGGATAAGTTAAAGGCCATGAACATAGAGAAAAGTGATAGAATACGTCTCATGAAAGTTTTTAAGCAAGACAAGGAGTTGGGATGGATATGCATCGACTTAGATGATAATGAGTTTGCAAGTGCTTAGAGGAGTCGCCAAATTGACATCGGTGAGTAGGAAAAGGCTTTCTTTCCCACTCAAGCGGGAAGCATGAAAAGTTTGACGCACGACCGGACGTGTATAGTCGACTGGAGAAGCTGCTCCCGGCAGATATGCTGGGCGAGATTGTGACAAAGGGGAATGTCGAACCCCCTATAAACGTAATGGCAACCACTGCTATGCTCGATCTTCTTTTTCAAGGATTCTTCTACCTCACAAGTGGCGGGCGATCCCGATTGCACCGATGCGTCTTAACCATTGTTGATCCACAGATGCTACTTTGAAACGGAGTTTAGACTTGTTAATTTTATTCGGTTAATTATTATTCTTACGAATGACAGATATTAAACATTTTGTAGTTTGTGTAGATATTTTAGATTTTTAGGTTATGAATGAAAATTTAAATATTATTATAGTAGAGTTTATATTACTATCGTTTTAATGAAGTTGCCTTGGGTTATAAATGGTAAGTTATATAATATTTATTTGTTAAGTTTTAAATTTGAAATTTTACAAAAAAAAAAAGCTATTAAGTATATAGTTCTCATATTTTACAATTAATAAATAATGATAATCAAACAATAAAAATTAAAAGCTACTTATTTTTGCACTTGAAAAAATTAAAAAAATTTACATCGAGTATATAATATTTTTGATGAAATGTATTTTTCTAAGATTTATCTTGGCCAAAAGAAATTTCTATCACTCCACGTATGCTAGATTTTTTTGTTTCCTAAAAGGGCCTCGGAACAGGTTGTTTGAGAGTTATATAGTTAATTAATTAGATGGATGTAATACCCCGTACTTTTATTGATATTTATTTATGGGATTAATTAAATTAAATGTGAATTAATTGGGAATTAATCCGGATAAAATACTAACGAGATGTGAGTTGGTATTTGATTATAATGTGTATAAATGGCAATATATGAATATTGAAAATATTGAAATTATCGCGAGATTGAAATACGGCAATTTGGGGAATTTAGTTGGGACGCGCGTGTCAGTCGCGTCAAGAATGTAATTTTTAAATTAAAAAGTGAATTTTATTTTGATCAACCGAATGGTCATTTTGAGTGCGCCAACGTGTCCGGAAGAGTCGAAATAGTCAGAAAACACTAGGCGGGGGTTTAGTTTGGGTCCCGGGACATTTTTGGGCCATACCGGCAACTTAAAAGGGTATTTTAGTAATTTTGAAATTTGGGGAAATATAACCAACGAATTTTGGGAATTAAATATAGGTTAATTAATAACCCACTAAGCCATTACCAGCACTTAACTGATTAGAGGGCTACGGGAGTGATAGGAGAAGTTAGAAAAAGTCCCAAAGAGAAAACCAAAACGTCCATCTTCAACCTTTAACCTTGGGAGAGAAAGAAAGAGAGAGCAACCTTCAACATTCAACATCAAATTCAGAGAACAATCCGAGGCAAGTGGTTTAATTACGTTAATTTCAAGCGAATGCTTCTTCCATGCGTAGAAATTTATATAATTGCATTGTATTTGGAGATTTATAAAAACCCATGAAATTGGAGTTAGAATTTAGGTTTTGATATAGGGATTGCATGTATAATTGTTATTGGGTGATTATATTAAAAGAATTACGACTTTTTATGATGCAAAAACGGATTTATTAAGGGAAATTGAAGACTTTAAAATTCTAGGGTTCATACTCATAAGGTTTGGGGAAAATTGGGGATTGATGATAATTTTGTGTGATTTAGGAAGATTGGAACCCCAATAATATGTTAAAATACGATCTATGAAAGTTTAGTGACGATTAGAAACCTTAAAATACTGTTGGGACGATTTTTAGATGAGTTTAGAGGTGAAGAAAACTTGGAAAAACGAAGTAGGAAAATCTGGGCTCGAAACTGCCATCTCGTTAGAAGACATGCCCAGGTCGTTCGAACGAGCTCCTCGTTCGAACGAGCTTCTAACGAGTTGGAAGTTCATTCGATGCCTTTCGTTCGAACAAACTCTCGTTCGAACGAGGTTTCTAACGAGTTGACAGAATGACCTTTTTGGCCTGATTTGATTTCTAGTGTCCCGTAACCTTGTTTAATTGATGAGATAGCTTTCCCTTGTTAACAAATTGGTATAGTTGGGAGATTTGGGATATATTAAGGAGTAACATATAGAAGAGTGACTTGAACCAACTGATAATTGTGGATTAGGACGCGAGTGACTAATCACGATGCGAGGATAATTGATGACTTAAATACATATAAAACGGGGACATGTGATTTGTGTAATACTAAAAGTTGGTATAAGAACGAGAAGTATACCACTACTAAAAATATGGTAATTACTAAGATGTGTGCATGCTTAGTATATATGCTTTTATGTGTATGACATACCTACCATACTTGCTATCACGGGAGGTTTGCGTTCGTTTAGGGCCATCTAATTTTTGTGTGCCTACGGGGGGGATTTGGATTGGTACCTCGAGGACATAGGTCAGAGAAGGACTTATTGTGAAGTTAATAAGTCTGCTGATCATGGGAGCGTAGGTATGTGCGTGACCCATGTGATGTGAACTATGTTCGCCTCCATTGTTTGTGATTTGCTATTATCTGAGAACGATTCCTGAGAGATTCGGAATGCGTGATCCTTATGTATGTGATGTACCGGGATGGGATAGCAGAGTATGTGTGCACCGCAGCTTAGTCTCGGGGTGCTAGTATTGTATATTTATGACGTGAATAATATACGGTTAAATGAAAAGAATTTTCATGTTTAAATTATGAAGTGTAATTATCGTAATAATCGTTGATGATAAAAAGGGATAACCTATAGTGAATTGTATTGCTAATAATTGAGAATCCGAGAATTATAGTAAAACCCTCTATTTTATTGACGATATTGGATTTAAAGCACGAATCGAGTAGAAAGGTTAGAATTCATTTTGGTCTAGATAGATATGAGGATCACTTGAATGGGTACGATACGTTAGGAGTGCACAATTAGTAGAGAGGTGAGTATTTCATGCGAGAGCACGTCCTAACATGTATTTTGCATTCATTGTTTTAATGTTATTAAATCACTTGCTGTTTTTAAAATATTCTCCACATTCGGGCTCTGACCCGTTTGCTTTCAAATCTATTTTTGTAAAAACCTTTTTAGGTGCCCAGCCACAAGGACACCATGCATAGGAATTCTATTCAGGTGACGAGCTGTAGCTGTTGTGGGAGTTGCAGGGCCTTGACAGTAGACGCCTCCTTTTCTAGTCTTGACTCCATGTTCAGTTTATCAGTTGTTGGGCATGTCGCCCCATTTCCTTAGAGACATTTTATATTCCAGTTATTCAGACTTTGATATGTAATTTATTCAGGATGCAGACTGTTTTACTTATTTCACTATTGGGATTGTTGTGAGGAGTATTTCCTCGAGATTCATTATTATTTGTTGGTTACTCTATCGAGACTTTATTGTGGATGGTTATGTTATGCTTTTATAATTCATTTATTGCATGTTAATCAGATTTAACTTAAAATTTGACAACTCACTTTTTAAATACTAGGTGGTTAGTAATTATTAAAATGTTTTCGACAGTGATGCTATTAACTGAACCAACTTGACATTTTGTATTAATTTAATAAAGGAGTAGCTACCCGGTATTTAATTAGTCGGGGTGTCACAATGGACAAAAGTGTAAAAGTGATTAACCGCAAACGTGCGACATCGGCCAAATAAAATCCTCGAATAGAGTGGAGATAGAGTTGTATTGAAACTGAAACACCTCAACTGAAACTTGATCCCCAAATAATTGAATAGATAACTTGATCCCCAAAATCAAATCGTAGGGAAGAGATAGAGTTTGAGTTGTATTCAAACACAAACCCCTCAATCAACTGAAATTGGCTCATCTCTCTTCTATTTCTATTTATATATATGGAGTGGAGTCTTGGGTTTGAAATCCAAAGGTTTTGAAGCTCCGTCCCAGCATTTGAATAACATTGTAAGTTTGCTTCTTTTTTTTTTAATTTTATTTTACCCCATTCAGATTGTTTAGGTTTTCATTCATTCATTTATTTTATTTAACTCTAGTCTATCATGATTAAGCCTTTCTTCTCCTCCTCTGTTTTCTCTAGTAACGATATAAACCCTAGCCCTAGCTACTGCTCTAAATATTTAACTATATCATTGAGTCTTTGTTCTTTCTTTAATGGTTATGCATGGTATGTGGGTGTTAAACACTGCTGGCTTTCGTTTAAACAACTTTCATTGTTTATCAATCGGTGCCATCACTTAATTTTTGTTCTATGTTTTAACTACTATTCATTTGGTCATTTGATTGTTCTGCCTTTTCTAATAAAAAATAAAGTAAAGTTCTTAAAAATTTGCGTTTGATTGTTCCACCTTTTCTATATTTTAACTATATTTATTTTATCATTCGATTTTAACTATGTTTTAACTACTGTCGGCTTTCGTTTAGTCTTTTAGTCTAATTTTGGGGGATTTGATTGTTCTGCCTTTTCTAATTGATATTGTTGTTTAAATTTTTGGCTCCCTTTGTTTGATTTGCACTATTAGGTTGACTATGAGCGCTATATGTGATTTTTAAGAACTATCCTTCCAGTTTAGAATTTCATTTATGTTCCGAATAACCATATGTGAAATCACTGTACTTGAACCATCAATTAGGTAAGGAGTCTATTTTATTTATTTCAAAAGAGACGTATGCTTATAACCCGGAATATACAATCTTCATGATGTATACCATAAAAAATATTTCAATTGTCCTAAAGTCGCACTTACCTTTTTCTGCTTACTTCCCATGTTAGCTTTGTTATATTTAAATGCAATTTTTAACCCGTGTTATTGGTTTTATTTTATTTAAATGGAATTTTCAAAATAGAGAGCAACTTTTAGCGGGAATAGCAGATTTCTAATAAATAATGTTAGTATTCATTCATAAATTTGATTGAATATTATTTGTCTTTGAATTCCACGATTACCTGAGGGGAGGTTTCAATTGTTGTCGTGTGTTTGGAGATTTTCCTTGGTTAGAATGATACACCCAGTTTGTCAAAATACGCCTTTCTGCTCCTGATTATGGCGCGCTAGGGAAATGCGTGTTTTGATTGATCGCGTGCGTCTTTTTGAGTATGCTCAAATACACCGCCACAATTGAAATCTTTCTTCTGGTTATCGTGAAATGCAAAGCGAAATATATTATAAATCAAATCTACGAATGATAAAAAATATTTTTATAGGATGCTTATATTTCCGCTAATTGTTTTTCTAAGTAGATGAGCGGAAGTGTGAAATTGCCCACGCGCCTCGGGTTTTTGTGACTCCTATGGGCTGTGTGCTCTAAATAATCCATCTTAATCAGCGCAAATATCTCTCAACATCATTGTTTTAAATCACAGCTGCACCGTCACGTAAATAACGTGAGTTGACTTCAATTTATATGGGACTAAAACCTTATAAACAGTCCTTGAAGAGAAGGTGGCAATCGAGAGTATGTTTCTCAATCCCTCTTTGACACCTTCTTCCTTTTTCCAAAACCTGCCGGACCATTATCTTCCTCGAAACCAAGTTTAAGAGACAACATGACATAAAATCAATTTCAGAAAACTCTCAAGCATTACCTATTTTCATATAATCAATACCTGGTTGAATATTGGAGAACTCCAACATTGGATAGGAACAGATCTAGGGTCATTAGGGCCGCTGTATTCTCTATTTTCTTGGGTTTAATATTAACAGAGCAAAGCCAATAATATATAATTATATATGTAAATGTACCTCTCTCTCTCTCTCTCTCACTCACACACACACACACACACACGCACACTCGTTGTGCTCTTCGCTTCTTTTAATTCTTATAAATCAAATCTTGATTGTTCATTTTTTGTTGTATTCATTTTCCTAGTAATACGAGCTCCTTTTGATTAGCATATGGCATTCCAGACTTTCTCATTGATTAAGCTCATGTTCACACTTCCTTCATAGACCATTTTATTTTAAACAGTTCAATTCAAAATTTCCAATTACAAAACCTAGAAATCAAGCAACTAATGTATTGATTATCAATTGAAATATTAGATATTTATCTACGAACTTATTAGTTGGCTAAATATTCTACCCATCAAATATTCATGTACCAATTTTCCGAACAAATAACTTCATTTACTTTTGTCATGTAGTTGGCTTCAGTAAACCACAATATTGTACTCAATCTTTAAGTTGTGAGAAGATTATTTGTTGGGAAAAAAGTATAAAGTTTTGTGTTTTTTATTTTCATTGATCATATTTGAATACATGTAATCATGATGCAAAGTAATGGCCGTAACTAAGTTGATACTACCGAGTTGACTTGGTATTGGCACTCATCTATCCGAAATTGTTAAGCGTACCTATATGTCGACAAACCAAACCAATGGAGAAGGGTTGTTGGTTTTAATTATGGTTGTTGTTAAGGGATTCATGAACATTTATAAAATGTATTACCTAATTTAATAAGTCACTGAATAAGTAGAATGGGATAAGTCTGGTAGTTTGCATTGGAGAGTAAAGAGTCTCCTGATTTGTCCATCTCTAACTGACTGTTTCGTCAGAGTAACTGATTATAAAGATCATAACTATCATTTATTTTCTCGATCTCACACTCAGACTTTAACCAAGGCTCTCATATTTATTTTCATTTCACCCAGTGTACACATACACGCCCACAGGCACACACGAATTATTACACAAACACTATACACACTAAACCTATGTAGCACCGATACTTAAAATAGCATAAATGGAGTTTAAGATGTGGACACGGCCCCGATGCGGCTCTGTACGTATTCGATACTCCTACTCCATATGCATTGTCCAAATCAGCAATTGTGACCTTCTGATACGGCTTGGATACGTTCCGATTCTTCAGAAATATGCCGGGGATACTTCAAGGATACGGCGAGAACCATATTGTATTGTTTTCAAAAGGAAAACGGGAGTTAGTTTGTATTTTTAATAAACTTAAAACCATTAAGCCAAATAAATGTTAATGAGTTACTCTCATTTAATAATTTGTATATATTGACCATCTTCTGTGATATTCTTGATCGCATAGGTTAATCTTGTTGTGAACAAATATGTTTTTGCTAATGCTGAAATTGTGATATTTCCTAAAAGAATATATACAAATATTTTATATATATTATTTATTGTCGTATCGGTGGGGTATCTGAACTCAATTTTTTAGATTTTTCGTATTGTCGTATCCGAACATATACGAAATCGTATTGCATATCCGTATCCATACAACACAGACTACAACACACAAACATGACTTCAAAAATCTATTAAAATTCCACATAAATTCTAGAGGGAACCTAACAATTGACTAACATCACTAATCTTGAAATAATTGAATTACGATTCTACATGATTACAAAGCCAATTGAATCCCAATATTACGCATCCAAACATATCCAAAGTGAATATTATATTAGTTAAATGTTTGTATGATAGAACTAGGGTTTTATAGATAGGAATTTTGGGAACCAGTGTATGCAGATCGTAACACTATTGTAATGGTAAAACAAAACAAGTCCAAGGTCAATACACCAAAACAGAAATTATGAATCTTTAAGTCCATCCCATTGCTAACTCAACAAAAAATAATATCGACTATGACTAAGTTCATAAGAATTTATTTTATAACCTACGTGCACAGTATGTATCTTAACAATGTTAATACAATAAATCAACTTTCTTAGTCCAAAAGTTTTCTAGGTTATTATTGCAATTAGAAAGTAATATTATAAGTGACAATTTTAGAATTTGGTAGTTTCATTACAAGTATGACATTAAATCTATGCATGCCTTTGATTCAGAATGCATCACTATGGATGATCATTCTTCGGTATGTGACATGCATACGCGCTGATTGAGCCAACTACATATAATTTGTCTCATCCAGCGTAGCAGTAGTGATATACAGGCTGGATGATGATCGTTGTTACATCATATTATTGGAGTAAGGTTCGATGAAGGCCCAGCTCCTCTAGAGCTCACCTCCGAACCAAACATGTTCTTAAAACTATTTTGGGTATACACTCCAAAAAAACTGAATAACAAATGTGTAAAGAACCACTGTGGATGTGAATCGCGAAAAAAAAAATCAAACAGATTGCAAAAAAACGGATAGAACAAATCTGCAAAAGTTGTGGATGTGATTAACCTTACATCCTTACAAACAAATACCATTTTGTATATTCATCAAACCCTTCACAAACTATGGTTCATACTTGCCCTAAGGATTTAGCTACATATCTTGGAGCTTTACAAACCACGCTCTGATACCTTGTCAGATTTATGTGTGAGAGAGAGAGAGGATTAATGAATGGTCAGAAATTATATAAATAACCTTCACAGCATAACACAACATAATTATTACAAACAAGTCATTGACAACTTCAATGTTGTAATTGCTTGAAATATGTTTTATTTTTTATGCTTATTGTATATATCATGTGTCCAGGGAACCTATAAGACAATCAACTGAATATGTTATAGATAACATTCCATGTGAGTTTCTCTTTTAAGTTTGGTTTATTTTTCTAATTGTACATTTGTAAATTAAAAAAGTGTATACATTATATGTTTGAAAGTTTTATTTATAAGATCGAAATGCAAGCTTTATGCCATTTTCTTCCATGTGTACCACATATACTTTAAATTATTTTCATATAATAAGACATTCATTATAAATTATCCCAACAGTGCCTTACGAAGAAGAGAGGCCTATGTTCTGCTCAAACTCAGAATACATCTTCATTTTCAAAGAGATGTTTATCTTAATAGGTACGTAAAGCATCATATTTTTGTTGTTTAAAGCCTATGTGAATTGACTATTATACTTGTGTCACCATTTTCACGCCCCAAAGGCTATTTTATTGGATTCTCCATTGCATATAAAACATAAATGGCTTTTGCATACATATTTTGGCCATACATGTATATGCCTTTGGTTTCGTGTTTGTTTACGATGGGATTACTTATTCTTTTTTTATTTATTTGATACGCTTGTTTATGATAATACGAATTTATTAAAGTAAAATGTGATAACTTCCATCTGGATGGGGAAGTGAACTGCTACTCCCACAACTGAGTTTGGTTAGCAACTTGATTTGTATGTTTGGGACATTTTTGTCTCTTTCTATATTTACATGTATGTATAACATGTGTAAATATATCATAGTTGAAGTATCATCATGCAATCTCGATTTTAATCGGTTGAACGTTAGGATCTATTGTCCAATCAGAATTTGTTGACAAGATAACCTGTTGTTTCCATAATAAATATATATATTTTTTTGTAGTATGTTTGGATCCTATTGTTGATTTATGCGTTCATATGTATATATATAGTAGGGTGTACCCGTGCCGATGGCGCGGTTGTAAAAATGTTCCAAACATTTAGTAATAGTGATTAGGTCTGAAAAAATAAGATACTCAATAATTTTAGATCATATCGGCAACAAACCAATAAAATATTATAGTTAACGGGTAGAATTTGTTTCGAACTACTTCAATCATTAATAACCTAAGATCCATCAAGCTTTGTAAATAAGAAATATTGTTTTAGGGTCAAAGTTTTTGTAGATTATATGTTATAAATTTATTATAGGTTATAAATTTATTGTTGCCCGCACTTTGCCAGAAGTTCTACTTAACTGTGTTGCACTGCCAGAAAAATAATGACCTGATGGTTCTTGATGGCTGCGCTGCTAGAAAAAAACATGGACCTGCTATGTGGATTCTTGATTTTTGGAGGTTATCTTTTCCTTGTTTTATATTCTCCATCTCGAGAAACCAATTATGTGGATTCTTGATTTCATGTAATAACAAACTTACAAATAAAATTAATAAAGTGAACTCACCTCCAATTAATAAAGTGAACTCACCTCTAATTAAAATAGTTAAAAATATTTTTTTGTAGTTTAAAACAATTTATTTATGTAAAAAACATTGTTTATATTTCTTTAAAAAAACAAAATTTTATTTTTTTATAAAACTATTCAAACTTTTTTTCTAACTAATAAAACAGTTTAGGCAATTTCTTTATTTCTTAAAACATTTAAAAAGGTTAGAAGCAGTTTTTTAAAATAGTTCTTAACTTTTGGTAAAATATTATTTTCAAATAATAAAAACTTTTTTAATACAAAAAAGAGTTGTTAACATTATTAATTGTTTTAAAATTAAAAACAATGTTTTAACTTTTTCAAAGAAATAAAAAAATATTCTTTATAAAAAAATATTTCTAAAAAATAAAAAAACTAATTTTTTAATATAAAAAATTGTTTGAATCCTCGCTTTTTCTATTACATGCCAACTGGTCTGGGCAGTTCTTCTCCCCGGTCTTCTGGCTTTACCCACTTGCCTTGGGTCCTGCGCCACGTATGGCCTTTAGCAAGCCTATGGTTTTATGAATCAAAGTAACTTTTTTTGGCAACAGCAATAAAATTTCACTTTAGAAAAAAATAGAAAATAAAACTTTATCATTTTTAAAGTAAAGCCCAATATATTACCATCGCATAAATTAAAAGCTCAAAATTACATTAAAAAAACAAATATAGAAAGAAATTATATCTTCACATCACTATCAAACATGAAATAAATCACAATATAAACTAAAATAAAAGTCCCAACACACGCATAATAAGATTAAAATAAAGAAATAGAAAACCCAATACCTCCGAATTAATTTGTGTTCTCTTGGAGCTGGTGGTGATGCCTACTATGAACCTGTTTAAACAATTATGGTGTTCGGTAAAAAATCATAATACTGTGCCCGTACAGTACCATGTTGAGTAAAAATTCAGCTACACAATATTAAACGCCCGTACAGGACCATGAAGTAAAAAAATAAAACTCAGTTTTTGATAAAAACAAATAAATAACAGGAACCCAAAACAACAAATATACTCAGAAATCATACGCCCCCTACAATACCATGGTGAATAAAAAAATCAGCTATACAATATTAAACGTCGTACAGTACCATGTTGAGTAAAAAAAATAAAACTCATTTTTGAAAAAAGAAAATAACTCAGATCGGAACAATCAAGAACACAGTACAGATCGAAATTTTCTTTTTGAAATCAGCAAATGAAATCGATTTCTGTAAAAAACAGATCAAAATATTTCTTGAAATCGATTTCTTGAAAAATAGATCAATAAAAAAAACTTCAGATCAAAATAAAACCTCAACAACTCTCCGTTCGGTTTTGAAATCAGCAAATGAAATCGATTTCTGTAAAAAAAATAAAAATCGGTTTTGAAATCAGCATATATTTCTTGAGGGAGGGAGACTTCAAAAAACAAAAACTACAATATAAAAACAGCAAAATCCATGTCGAGAAAGAGAGAAAAAAATGCACTAAACCACTGAACGGTCTGAACTGTAAAAAAAAACCATTGGAGCGGCCTGAACCTTACCGAAGAAGATCTGCTACAGGCTATCTGAACGGCCTGAACCATAAAAAATCCATGGAGAGAGAGAGAGAGAGAGAGAGAGAGAGAGAGAGAGAGAGAGAGAGAGAGAAGATGCACTAAGCAACCTAAACGGCCTGAACCGTCAAAAAGCCTAGATTTGAACCGGCACTACCTGAACGGACACAAAAAACCAAGAACCTTAACATAAAATATATATATTCGAACAATGAGAGAGAGAGACTTTACAGTGAGAGAGAGAGAGGCTCTCTGGGCTTGGCAGAGTTGTTGTCGAGAGACAGAGAGGCTCTGTGTTTGATGTACTCTAACCACTATATAATTGTGAGTTCCAAAGTTCTATGCCATTGGATTCGAACCCCACTAATTTAATCTCAACCATCAATTGACAAAAAACCAAATATATAGATACAAAATCTGTTTATATAGGTTTTCTATACAAAGTTGAATGATGTGGCAAAAACCCCCTCCTCCTTTATTTTATATATATATATATATATATATATATATATATATATATATATATATATACTTGATTCGCAAAGCAGAGGTGGGATGATCTAGTGTTTCTGCAAACGGCTCTGGAACGAAGTTATCACTTAATGCAAAACATAATCTTCAGACTATATTCGAAGCAGATAGGCCCTGATGGTATTCTTCTGTTTCTTGTATAGTCTGGGTAGTGTTTGGTTTCCTTTCCTTTCCTTTTTTCTGCATTAATAGCCACGGGAACCTACCATCATCTCCCTTACTTTTTGAATGGAACATCATTACTGATGGTTGTTGTGATCCGTGTTCTGATATACTTATGTGAGCATTATTCTATAAAACTATTTCCTCATTGATTGACCCTCATTATGATGTTTTTATCGCAAAAATTACACCAAGGAAGAAATTATTGAAGGATTGAGGCTAGATGAAGAGGATCACATGGATTTATTTATGGAGTGCATTAGTGTATTGTAGAAGCAACACCAAATTCATAACTCCCTCTAATTTGAGTGTGGGTGGAACAAAAGTTCGATTTCTTAATTTAAATATTCTCGTATAAGTCCTTTAAATGATATTAGCAAATTTTCAAATATCAGTTTCAATTTCACACTATCATGATTGCCCTCCATATATTTAAAAATATATAATGTACTACAATTAAAACTAAAACACCCTCGCACATCATGTGGGGTTGAAAAGAAGTAAAATATATTTGGAAAAATGGAAGCTTTTAACTTGGCTTCACCACGTGTCAACAATTATTTCCTCACTTGTGAATTGGAACCACTCCACTCCGTTGTCAAGAGAAGGTAAGACTCATCGCTCTATCATTTAGTCTCCATATATTCTCCATAATTTCTTGTAGGATTAGATTCTTCTCGATGCATATATGTGTGTTACGGGATTTAATTATATTTTTAATACCTTTTAAGGATATTTGGATCTAATTATGTATTTTTCATGTGCCAACGCATACAAACACACACATATGTATGAAAATGTTACTAAATAATGAAAACCGGTAACTAAATAATGAAAACGGAGTCTAATAAAAAGAAACAAAGTGGTTCAAAACGGCGGGCGTTCTATTCCCCTAACAACTTTCTTCAAGCGCCCCTGCCGCCTTAGACCGGTTGTTAGTCTTCATCATTTGCTCCCTTTATTTTAGTAGGCGCCAATCTTCTTCATTTGGACGATTTTCCCACTTTCTTGTCGAAGTGGACTAAGAAGGTTATAATTTTCAGATGTGGAGGCCTTTTCAGATGTTGGGTAGTTTTTGAAGAATACATTATTGTTGTTAAAATCAATTTAGTGGAGAAAATTAATTTTTTAAAATCAAGTTTAAGAATATATCAAAATATGGATCGCAATTTCCTCCATTTTTATTTCGTTCTGTAATTAATTTCTAGGAAAGTTGACGTAAACCACACGCCAAAAGGCTCCTAAAAATTATCTAAACACCACTTTAGAGAGAGAAATATTATTTTCTAATTAAAATTTCAAGTTTACCTCAAATGAGGCTTACAAGTGAGTATTTAAAGGGGGGAGTAGCTTAGGCTCCAAGCTAAGGCCCTAATTACAAAAATGCCATTGCTACTCCTTACCTCTAAATAATAAAGCAAAAGAAAGAAAAATACGATAACTAAAAAAATAAAAGAAAATACAAAAGAAAATAAAAATGACAAATAATCCCTATAAATGGTCTATTTCCATCACTCCCCTCGGCTTCGAAAAGCTTGTCCTTGAGCGTAGGAGATGGACGGTAGGAAAACAAGGCACCTATCAAAGAGCTCCTCAAATGGAAGAAGCGCCGTCCTCAGAAACGCCCCTTGTACTGGCTTGCAAGAAGTCCATGGAGGATAGGAACACAACCCAAACATGTTCGACTAACAAATCGCGACCTGAGATCCCCATGATGAGCCCCCTCAATTCTACGCCGCGAAAAATTTCTCCCAGCGCATATCGAATGACAAATAATCCCTAGAAATGGACGATTTCCATAAAAAATGCTAACTATAATTTTTTGCATAGCAACTTAGTTTATTAAAATTTTCCTTTTATTGTTTTACAATAGTAAACATGATGTTATAGATATAGTTATATCAATTTTTTTGTAAAATAAAAAAAAGCATTTAACTTCTAAGTTTATTGTTATTTTCTCCGTAAAACCATTTGTTTGTACTGTTTTCAATGGCCTGTAACGAATGATAGTTTGTAACTTCCTCAACTGTTTGCAGAGAATATAGAAACGATGTCAACAAGGAGTGAAGGTCAAGTGACCATAAAATTTTCCATGTTATGATATCTTTCCCTCATTTTCTCTATTGTTTTAATTTTGGTATAACTATTTTCGGCTATGCCTAAATTTTTATTCATAAATAATATACGTCCCAAATTAAAAAAATTATTTTCCTTTTAGGGACATCCCAATTAAATTTCATTTTTTTGGACATGATCCGATTAACCAAATTTCACAATGGTGAATAATTTTTTATCTTGCCACTGATAAAGTGCGTCCTTAATATATACCAAAAATAAGTAAAATAAAGATAGGGAATTTTATTTAGAGGAGGAAGGAAGTAGGCTTCACATTCACCATTAAAGTAATTATCATCCCCAAGCTCTCCTCCCTTATTCTAGGTTGTGCCTCCATGAGTTCGTGATGGAGGTGCTCATCTTTTGGGGAAGGGAATCCTTTCAACCCAATAAGTCATGTAAATCCATCTGCCATACGGAGATCCCCTCCACCCCTCATATCCTATATTCCCTCGTTGAGGTATGTTTTGTATTTGTTGTCCAACTATACAAATGTTATAGACACTTATAATAGTTCCTTTAGTTTTTAGATAGGTTATCCAAATGATGTTTACATTAATATCATGTTTTTTAATTGATTAGAAAAACCATATGTTGTTTAATAGATGTATTATGAACGTCTGATATTCTAAATAGTTTGGATCATCAGTCAATGTAAAAAAATAAAAAAAAAGGTCGTACCAGCGCACAAGACACCCGCTTAACTGCAGTCTGGGAGAGGTGGATGTGGGTTGGCCTTACTCCGATATATGTAGAGGCTGATCCCATGTCTTGAACCAGAGAACAACCGTAGCCTGGCCTAGGGAACTTGCCATCCCACCAAGGTAAATCTTTGGGTCAGTATGCTCAACATAATTAATCAAACACCCCATAACCATAAGGTCCATAACTTAGCGACTCTACCCTAGAGTCTCTTCGTCTCACTGTCTCAATCATTGCATACTTGACATTATTACCCAAATTTTGTTATTAGTGTTTTATATTTAGATAGTATGACATATCATCATTTTGAAGCTTTTATGATCTGAGAGAGTCAAACTTATTTCACTATTATGTTTTGTTATGTATTTTTTTATGTACAACAAGTTAAATAATGGGATTGAAGTGAATAGAAAAGATAATATGCAATCTGGGAGCTTTGTAGGTAATCAACTAAAGATATTTGAAAAAAAAATTAGCTTAGGAATTTTAAGAACAATTTGGAGGTCCTTGAAAGTTCTTCTCATATACCTCATCTCTTTGTAAATTTTAAAGTCCTACATTTTGCAATTCTTTGGTGTTGTGGTGCAACTATGTTATGGGCTCGTGCACAGGGTGTAGATTTTGGTTTGCTGAGAAATTGAGTAGAAAATTCATTTCTCAGTTTAGCATTAAAGATTGAAGCAACCAAGTGGAGTAAATATAAAGTATCATTATTTTTCCACTACTTTAGTGTTGTATCATCTGTTTTATTTGCATATGATATATTTGTGTTGGGGTATAAATAAACTATTGATTGAAGATTATATATAACACACCCTGTTTTGACTTCATCATATAATGTATGCTTTTTAAGTGTTTGATAAATTATATATCTGTATTCAATTTTATAAGTGCAGTTTAGTTTTTCTATTTTGGTATTTACCACTGTTCTAAAAAACCCGCCTAGGCATGCCTAGGCTTGAGGCTTGGGACAAACGCCCCGCCTTACGCTTTTTACGCCTTATTCTTGGTAAAACCCTTAGGGCGCACTTTTTTCTAAAAACAATAATGCTTTAGTGAAATTCTATCGCCTTTTAAAGAATTTTTTTACAAACCAGACCATTCTCTCATCCAAAATAATCAAATAGTATTTTAATTTGCATATATTCTAACATATGTTTATGATATGTACAATTTTCGTATTTTAAAAGCCTTGTTATGGTTAAAAATACTAAAATATATTAAGATGGCCTAAATGCCTTTTTACGCTTAAGGCCCGCCTAGGCTTCTAAGGCTTAAGGCTTGGCCTCCACGCCTCAATCACGCCCCGCATTTTTTAGAACCTTCGTATTTACACTAGATTCAAATATATTGGTATTTGTATACTTTGTCAATACAATCATGATCCAAAGTACATTAAGTGATTGTACCTTGTCTGGGTCCCACCCCAATATATAAGCACTTAATGCAAAACTTTGGGGGATGTCATATTTATTACCACTCTAAATCATGGATGCTCTGGAAGTGGTCACGGACCAAATCCCTGACCACTATGGGTCACGGACTTGGGCCGTGACCAGGGCGTGACAACCTTGGCACCAAATTCGCGCCAAAATTCCCTCCAAACAGGTCGCGGATGGGTCACGGACTTGAACCGTGACCATAGGCATGACGAAGCACAAAACATACACAAATTGGGTCACGACTGGGGCCCGTGACCATTTCTGGGTCTGGGTCACGATTATGGACTGTGACCATCCTCCATTCCAGCAGTGATTTTGATGGAGAAAGGGTCGTGCATGGTGGGTCACGGCCTAGATCCGTAATCAGGTTTAATCCAGCAGGTTACCCCTTCATTTATTGGTCGCGCATGGTGGGTCACGGCTATGGGCCGTGACTAGGTTTAGAACTTAAAAAAAAAGACCCGCTCAAAATCATTTCTATCGAACAAATTCTCTCTCAAGGCTTGTGCGATTTTGTTTCGATTTGTGCGATTTCACAACATCAGGTGGGATTTCATCTCATTTCTGTATATAGATTTATTTTTGTATGTGTGTGTGTGTAAATGTGCGTGTGTATGTATAGATTTATGTGTATATGTGTGTGGATGCATAGATTTATGTGTGTTTAACTATGAACAAATAGAATTTTTTGTTATGTCAATATACCCTAAATTTTATGTATGTGTATTTATAGATTGTATGTGTATGTATGTGTATGTATATATAGATTTATGTCAAAAAATATTAGGGTTTAAGTAAACCCTAGATTGTATGTGTGTATATATAGATTATGTCAATAAACCCTAGATTGTATGTGTGTATTTTTTTTGACAAAATATTATTCAAAACTCTAGATGTTATATTTTTTTGACAAAATATAATTAAATGGATTTATAATAAGTAAAAAAAATTACAACCGCCTTGTTGTGGGTTATATATATGCATAGATTTATGTCAAAAAAATATTAGGGTTTAAGTAAACCCTAGATTGTATGTGTGTGTATGTATAGATTATGTCAATAAACCCTAGATTGTATGTATGTATTTTTTTTTGACAAAATATAATTAAATGATTTTTTTCGACATACGAGTCGCAAACACGTGTGCACATTACTATAGTGAGATATTGTTGGCTTGGTTGTTGGATACTATGTTGAATTTATTGAATTGATACTCGTGTCGATAAATGTACATGTTATTAAATTTGTTGGGTGTGTTCTTGATTTGCCTATGAAAAAGTATATCACATATCTTGCAATTAATGTGCATTTTTTGACGTCTACGTCAAGATATTAAGCGGCTACAACTTGACATGAAACAAATACAACTTGATTCCGTTCATTCATATTTTAACTTGACATGTATGCCATAATTCTGTTGATTTCATACAGTTCTGACATGTATGCCATAATTCTATTGACTTTATACAGTTCTATTTTAGTTTGAGATTTGTTGTGATCAACTTGATTGGAAATGTATTTTAAAACCTTAAAATGGCGGCGTAATAATCACAACTACATTGATATTATAGGCACCGGGTTGATATTATAGATTTTTGTTCTCCTTTGCCTTTGTGTATTTTTCTTTACATATTATAGGCAGCAGGTTGCTCACGTTCGTTCGAATTGCAGTGTTAAAATGGGGTGAGAAACTCATGTGAGAGTTCGATAACTAACATGCGTATAAGACTTGTTTTAAGAACCAGTTTTAAATACTTGCTAAATCATTTTTACACATCGAGCTCTGACCCGTTTCTTGTATCTCTTCTCTCTTTTGCTATATATATGTATTGTATCAGGTGCTCAGCCACAGGAGTATCAGATTTAGAGATTTTGATTGCTTGACATGTTGCAGCTGCTGTGGAAGCTGTAGGTCCTTCCAGTAGACGCATCTATCCTTTCCATTCAATTTTATCTAGACTTCTTGTTTAGGTCATATGTCGCCCACTTCTAGTTCTTTCATCAGAATTATTGTATTCAGTTTAGTTGATGGTTTGGAGTTTTGAACTGAGAGTTTTACTCGGTCTTATTTATTGCAGTACTTGATTCATGTTCAGTATTTATTTACATTCCTATGTGTGGTGAATGGTTTATATTTTAAGATGGAAAGAAATGGATTTACTTGGTTTTATTAAATTGGAAATGTTTTGACACCTAGCTTAATTTTATAATAGGTGATTAATATGTTAAAAAGTTTTTCGACAGTGATGCTGAGAATGAACCAACTGAATATACTGTTTTAAATTGGTAAAGGACTGATCACCCTATATTTAATTGGGCGAGGTGTCACAATATTATAGATTTTTGTTCTCCTTTTCCTTTGTGTAATTTTCTTTACATATTATAGGCAGCAGGTTGCTCACGTTCGTTCAAATTGCGGTGTTAAAATGGATGAATAAATCTGCATCATATGTAAATGTACGACATATTATAAGCAGCAGATCTAATTCTTCAGTGGTTTTGCGAGGTACTTTATTTAATTTTACATACCCGTTCTTCGTAATACATCGTTTATGTATTTAAGATCTAACCAATTAGATACCAGTTCTTCATTACACACTAGGTACTCTTTACTTTAACTAAAGTAGTTATATAATTGATATACATTATCTATTAAATCTTTTAGATGATAGAATGAGTACGGGATGATTATTAGTTTTGTTTGTTTTGGTTGTTGGATAATTATTGGTTGTTGGCTTGTTGTTGGATAGTATGTTAGAAGGAGTATGGGATAATTAGAAGGAATACGGGATAATTATTGGTTTGATTGATGGATGATATGTTGAAAATATTTTAGACTCCCGATTTCAGAATACGACTATAACTTTCTATTGTCTAGACATAAGCTTAAAAACATGGCGTTAGAGGGGAGAAACCCAAAACATCCCATAAACGGACCCGTGAGAGGGTGAAAACACGAAACAACCCCCGTACGATCCTGTGAGAGGCACCAACACCTCTCACGGGACCAAAATAACTTGTAGGAACTGACCGCGTGATGATGGGACTCCCGATTTGAGAATACGACGATAATTTGAAAATATGAGAACTTAAGCTTGAAAACAAGGCGTTAGAGGGCGAAAATACGAAACAACTCCCTTAAGGTCCCATGAGATGCACCAACACGTCTCACGGGACCAATGGAAAAACGTAGGTACTGACCGCGCGATAACGGGACTCTCGATTTGAGAATACGACGATAATTTAAAAATATGAAGACTTAAGCTTAAAAACAAAGCGTTAGAGGGAAAAACTCGAAATAACCCCTGTACGGTCCCGTGAGAAACACCAACACCTCTCGTGGGACCAATGTAACACGAAGGAACTGACCACATGATCACGGGACTCCCGATTTGAGAATACGATGATAATTTGAAAATATGAGGACTAAGCTTGAAAACAAGGCGTTAGAGGGTGAAAACTCGAAACAACCCCCGTACGGTCTCGTGAGAGGCACCAACGCCTCTCGCGAGACCAATGTAATACGTAGGAACTGATCGTGCAACCACGAGACTCCTGGTTTGAGAATACGATGATAATTTGAAAATATGTGGACTTAAGCTCGAAAATAAGGCGTTAGAGGGGAAAAAAAGAAGCAGCCCCAGTACGGTCCCATGAGAGGCACCAACACCTCTCACGAGATCAATGTAACACGTTGGAACTGACCGTACGATAACGGGACTCCCGGTTTGAGAATACGACGATAATTTGAAAATATGAGGACTTAAGCTCGAAAACAAGGCGTTAGAGGGTAAAACTCGAAACAACCTCCGTACGATCCCGTGAGAGGGCACCAACACCTCTCGCGGGACCAATGCAACACGTAGGAACTGACCGCGCGATCATAAGACTCCCGATTTGAGAATACAACGATAATTTGAAAATATGAGGACTTAAGCTAGAAAACGAGTTGTTAGAGGGTGAAAACTCAAAACAACCCCCGTACGATTCCGTGAGAGGCCCCAACACCTCTCACGGGACCAATATAACATGAAGGAACTGACCGTGCGATAACGGGACTCCCGGTTTGAGAATATGATGATAATTTGAGCATATGAGGACTTAAACTTCAAAATACGGCGTTAGAGGGTAAAACTCAAAAGAGCCCCCGTACGGTCCTGTGAGAGGCAGCAATACCTCTCGCGGGAGCAATGTAACACCGCGCGATCACGGGACTCTCGGTTTGAGAATACGATGATAATTTTAAAATATGAGGACCTCTCATGAAACCAATGTAACACATAGGAACTAACCGCGTGATAACGGGAATCCCGGTTTGAGAATACGACGATAATTTGAAAATATGAGGACTTAAGCTTGAAAATAAGGCGTTAGAAGGAGAAAACACAAAACAGCCCCCATACGGTCCTGTGAGAGGCACTAACACCTCTCACGGGACAAATGTAACATGTAGGAACTGATCGCATGATCACGGGACTCCCGGCTTGAGAATATGATGATAATTTGAACATATAAGGAATTAAAGTTAAAAATAAGGCGTTCGAGGGTGAAAACTCGAAATAGCCCCCATACGCTCCCGTGAGAGGCACCAACTCCTCTCACGGGACCAATGTAATAGGCAGGAACTAACCGCGCGATAACGGGACTCTCGGTTTGAGAATACGACGATAATTTGAAAATATAAGGTCTTAAGCTTGAAAATTAGGCGTTAGAGGATGAAAACTCGAAACAGCCCCGTACGCTAATGTGAGAGGCACCAACACCACTCACGGGACCAATGAAACATGTAGGAACTGTCCGCATGATAATGGGACTGCCGATTTGAGAATACGGTGATAATTTGAAAATATGAGTACTTAAGTTTGAAAATAAGGTGTTAAAGGGTAAAACTCGAAACAGCCCCCCCGTATGGTCCCGTGAGAGGCAGCAACACCTCTCGCGGGAGTAATGTAACACGTAGGAACTGACCGTGCGATCACAGGACTCCCAGTTTGAGAATACGACGATAATTTCATAATATGAGGACTTAAGCTTGAAGATGAGTCGTTAGAGGGTGAAAACTTGAAACAACCCCCGTACGGTTTCGTAAGAGGCCCACACACCTCTTACGGGACCAATGTAACACGTAGGAACTGACCACGCAATAACGGGACTCCCAGTTTGAGAATACGATGATAGTTTAAAGATATGAGGACTTAAGCTTGAAAATAAGTTGTTAGAGGGTAAAACTCGAAACAGCCCCCGTACGGTCCCGTGAGAGGCAGCAACACCTCTCGCGGGAGCAATGTAACACGTAGGAACTAACTACGCGATCACAGGACTTTCGGTTTGAGAATACGATGATAATTTTAAAATATGAGTACCTCTCATGGGACCAATGTAACACATAGGAACTGACCGCGCGATAACGGGACCCCAGCAGCCAACACCTCTCGTGGGACCATTGTAACAGGTAGGAACTGACCGTGCGATAACAAGACTCCCGGTTTGGTAATACGATGATAATTTGAAAATATGAAGACTTAAGCTCGAAAACAAGGCTTTAGAGGGTGAAAACTCGAAACAACCCCCATACGGTCCTGTGAGAGGCACTAACACCCCGCACGGGACCAATATAACACGTAGGGACTGATCGCACGATCATGGGACTCCTGGTTTGAGAATACGATGATAATTTTAAAATATGAGGACTTAAGCTCGAAAACAAGGCGTTAGAGAGGAAAAAAATAAAGCAGCCCCTGTACGGTCTCGTAAGAGGCACCAATACCTCTCTCGGGATCAATGTAACACGTTGGAACTGACCGCGCGATAACGGGACTCCCGGTTTGAGAATACGATGATAATTTGAAAATATGAGGACTCAAGCTCGAAAATAATGCGTTAGAGGGTAAAACTCGAAATAGCCCCCACACGGTCCCGTAAGAGGCACCAACACCTCTCGCGGGACCAATGTAACATGTAGGACCTGGCCGCGCGGTCACGGGACTCCCGGTTTGAGAATACGACGATAATTTGAAAATATGAGGACTTAAGCTTGAAAACGAGTTGTTAAAGGGTGAAACTCGAAACAACCCCCGTACGGTTCCGTGAGAGGCCCCAACACCTCTCAAGAGACCATTGTAACACGTAGGAATTGACCGCGCGATAACGGGACTCCCGATTTGAGAATACGATGATAATTTAAAAATATGAGGACTTAATCTTGAAAACAAGGCGTTAGAGGGTAAAACTCGAAACAGCCCCCGTACGGTCCCGTGAGAGGCAGCAACACCTCTCGCGGGACTAATGTAACACGTAGGAACTGACCGCGCGATCACAGGACTCCCGGTTTTAGAATACGACGATAATTTTAAAATATGAGGACCTATCACGGGACCAATGTAACACATAGGAACTGACCGCGCGATAACGGGACTCTCGGTTTGAGAATACGATGATAATTAGAAAATATAAGGGCTTGAGCTTGAAAACAAGGCATTAGATTGGGAAAATACGAAACAGCCCCCGTACGGTCCTGTAAGTGACACCAACACCTCTCACGGGACCAATGTAACACGTAGGAACTGACCGCGCGATCACGGGACTTCGACTTGAGAATACGATGATAATTTGAAAATTTGAGAACTTAAGCTTGAAAACAAGGCGTTAGAGGGGGAAAACACGAAACAGCCCCACTATGGTTCCGTGAGAGGAACCAACACCTCTCAGGGACCAATGTAACACGTAGGAACAGACCGCGCGATAGCGGGACTCCCGGTTTGAGAATACGACGATAATTGGAAAATATGAGGACTTAAGCTTGAAAACAAGACGTTAGAGGGTAAAACTCGAAACAGCCCCCGTACAGTCCCGTGAGAGGCACTAACACCTCTCGCTGGAGCAATGTAACACGTAGGAACTAATCGCGCAATCACAGGACTCCCGATTTTAGAATACGAGGATAATTTTAAAATATGAGGACCTCTCACGGGACCAATGTAACACATAGGAACTGATCGCGTGATAACGGGACTCCCGATTTGAGAATACGATGATAATTTGAAAATATGAGGACTTAAGTTTGAAAACAAGGCGTTAGAAGGTGAAAACACGAAATAGCCCCCGTACGGTCCTGTGAGAGGCACCAACACCTCTCATGGGACCAATGTAACACGTAGTAACAGACCGCGCGATCACGGGACTCCCGGCTTGAGAATACGACGATAATTTGAAATTTTGAGAACTTAAGCTTGGAAACAAGGCGTTAGAGGGGAAAACACGAAACAACCTGAGTACAGTTTCATGAGAGGAACCAACACCTCTCACGAGACCATTATAACACGTAGGAACTGACCGTGCGATAACGGGACTCCAGATTTGAGAATACGACGATAATTAGAAAATATAAGGTCTTAAACTTGAAAATAAGGTGTTAGAGGGTGAAAATTCGAAACAGCCCCCGTACGGTCCCATGAGAGTCACCAACACCTCTCGCGGGACCAATGGAAAAACGTAGAAACTGACCGCGCGATAACGGGACTCCCGATTTGAGAATACGATGGTAATTTGAAAATATGAGGACTTAAGCTTAAAAATAAAGCGTTAGAGGGTGGAAATACGAAAAAAACGTACGGTCCCGTGAGTGGCCCTAACACGTCTCGCGGGACTAATAGAAAAACATTGGAACTGACCGCGCGATAACGGGACTCCCGGTTTGATAATACGATGATAATTTAAAAATATGAAGACTTAAGCTTAAAAATAAAGCGTTAGAGGGTAACACACGAAACAACCCCCCCCCCCCCCCGTATGGTCCCGTGAGAGTCACCAACACCTCTCGCGGGACCAATGTATCACGTAGGAACTGACTGCGCGATCACAGGACTCCCAATTTCATAATACGACGATAATTTGAAAATATGAGGACTAAGATTGAAAACAAGGCGTTAGAGGGGGAAAACACGAAACAGCCCCAGTACGATTCCGTGAGAGGAACCAACACCTCTCACGGGACCAATGTAACACGTAGGAACTGACCGCGCAATAGCGGGACTCCCGGTTTGAGAATACGACGATAATTTGAAAATATGAGGACTTAAGCTTAAAAATAAGGCGTTAGAGGGTAATACTAGAAACAACCCCCATACGGTCCCGTGAGAGGCAACAACACCTCGTGCGGGAGCAATGTAATATGTAGGAACTGACCACGCGATCACAGGACTCCCGGTTTTAGAATACGATGATAATTTTAAAATATGAGGACCTCTCACGGGACCAATGTAACACATAGGAACTGCTCGCGCGATAACGGGACTCTCGATTTGAGAATACAATGTTTAGTTGAAAATATGAGAACTTAAGTTTGAAAACAAGGCGTTAGAAGGGGAAAATACGAAACAGAACCCGTACGATCCTGTGAAAGGCACCAACACCTCTCACGGGACCAATGTAACACGTAGGAACTGACCGCGCGATCACGGGGCTCCCGGTTTGAGAATACGACGATAATTTGAAATTTTGAGAACTTAAGCTTGGAAACAAGGCGTTAGAGGGGGAAAACACGAAACAACCTTAGTACGGTTCCGTGAGAGGAACCAACACCTCTCGTGGGACCATTGTAACACGTAGGAACTGACCGTGCGACAACGAGACTCCCGATTTGAGAATACGACGATAATTTGAAAATATAAGGTCTTAAGCTTGAAAATAAGGGGTTAGAGGGTGAAAACTCGAAACAGCCCCCGTACGGACACGTGAGAGTCACCAACACCTCTCACGGGACCAATGTAACACGTTGGAACTGACCGCGAGATAACGGGACTCCCAATTTGAGAATACGATGGTAATTTGAAATTATGAGGACTTGAGCTTGAAAACAAGACATTAGAGGGTGAAAACACGAAACAACCCCCGTACGGTCCCGTGAGAGGCACCAACACGTCTCGCGGGACCAGTGGAAAAACGTAGGAACTGACTGCGCGATAACGGGACTCCTGGTTTAAGAATACGACGATAATTTAAAATATAAAGGATTAAGCTTAAAAACAAAGCGTTAGAGGGTAAAACTCAAAACAGCCCCCGTACGGTCCCGTGAGAGGTACCAACACCTCTCCGAACCAATGTAACACGTAGGAACTGATCGCGCTATAACGGGACACTCGGTTTAAGAATATGATGATAATTTGAAAATATGAGGACCCCTCACGGGACCAATGTAACACATTGGAACTCACCGCGCGATAACGGGACACCCGGTTTGAGAATACGACGATAATTTGAAAATATGAGGAGTTAAGCTTGAAAACAAGGCGTTCGAAGGGGAAAACATGAAACAGCCCCCGTACGGTCCAGCGATAGGCACCAACACCTCTTACGAGACCAATGTAACATGTAGTAACTGATCGCGTGATCACGGGACTCTCGGTTTGAGAATATGATGATTATATGAAAATTTGAGAACTTAAGCTCAAAAATAAGGCGTTAGATGGGGAAAAATGAAACAGCCCCAGTACGATTCCGTGAGAGCAACCAACACCTCTTGCGGGACCATTATAACTGGTAGGAACTGACCGTGTGATAACGAGACTCCCGATTTGGGAATATGACGATAATTTGAAAATGTGAGGACTTATGCCCGAAAACAAGGCGTTAGAGGGTAAAAACTCGAAACAGCCCTCGTACGGTCCCGTGAGAGGCACTAACACCTCTCGCGGGACCAATGTAATATGTAGGAACTAACCGCGCAATCACGGGACTCGAGTTTGAGAATACGACGATAATTTGAAAATATAAGGACTTAAGCTTGAAAACAAGGCGTTAGAGGGGAAAAAAATAAAGCAACCCCTGTACGGTCCCGTGAGAGGCACCAATACCTCTCTCGGGATCAATGTAACACGTTGGAACTGACCGCGCGATAACGGGGCTCCCGGTTTGAGAATACGATGATAATTTGAAAATATGAGGACTCAAGCTTGAAAATAATGCGTTAGAGGGTAAAAGTCGAAACAGCCCCCGTACGGTCCCGTGAGAGGCAGCAACACCTCTCGTGGGACTAATATAACATGTAGAAACTAACTGCGCGATCATAGGACTCCCGGTTTTAGAATACGACGATAATTTTAAAATATGAGGACCTCTCATGATACCAATGTAACACATAGGAACTGACCGCGCGATAACGGGACTCCCGGTTTGAGAATACGATGATAATTTGAAAATAAGAGGACTTAAGCTTAAAAGCAAGGCGTTAGATGGGGAAAACATGAAACAACCCCTGTACGGTCCTGTGAGAGACACCAACACCTCTCACAAGACCAATGTAACACGTAGAAACTGACCTCACGATAACGGGACTCCCGGTTGGAGAATACGACGATAAATTGAAAATATAAGGACTTAAGCTTGAAAACAAGGCGTTAGAGGGTGAAAACTCGAAGCAGCCCCCGTACGATTCTGTGAGAGGCACCTGTACCTCTCACGGGACCAATGTAACACGTAGGAACTAACCAACGGGAATCCCAGTTTGAGAATACGACGATAATTTGAAAATATGGAGACTTAAGCTTGAAAGTAAGGCGTTAGAGGGTAAAACTCGAAATAGCCCCAGTACTGTTCCGTGAGAGGAACCAACACCTCTCACGGGACTAATGTAACACGTAGGAACTGACCGCGTGATAGCGGGACTCCCGGTTTGAGAATACAACGATAATTTGAAAATATGAGGACTTAAGCTTGAAGACAAGGAGTTAGAGGGTAAAACTCGAAACAGCCCCCGTACGATCCCGTGAGAGGCACCAACAACTCTTGTCGGAGCAATGTAACACGTAGGAATTGACCGCGCGATCACAGGACTCCCTATTTTAGAATACGATGATAATTTTAAAATACGAGGACCTCTCACGGGACCAATGTAACACATTGGAACTGATGCCGCGATAACGGGACTCCCAGTGTGAGAATACGATGATAATTTGAAAATATAAGGACTTAAGTTTGAAAACAAGGCGTTAGAAGGGGAAAATATAAAACATCCCCCGTACGGTCCTGTGAGAGGCACCAACACCTCTCACGGGGCCAATGTAACACGTAGGAAGTGACCGCGCGATCACGGGACTCCCGGCTTGAGAATACGACGATAATTTGAAATTTTGAGAACTTAAGCTTGGAAATAAGGCGTTAGAGGGGAAAAATACAAAACAACCCCAGTACGGTTCCGTGAGAGGAACCAACACCTCTCGCGGGATCATTGTAACACGTAGGAACTGACCGTGCGATAACGGGACTCTCGATTTTAGAATACAACGATAATTTGAAAATATAAGGTCTTAAGCTTGAAAATAAGGCGTTAAATGTGAAAACTCGAAACAGCCCTCGTACGGTTCCGTGAGAGTCACCAGTACCTCTCACGGGACCAATGTAACACGTAGGAACTGACCGCGTAATAACGGGACTCCCGATTTGAGAATACGATGGTAATTTGAAAATATGAGGACTTAAGCTTGAAAACAAGGCGTTAGAGGGAGAAAATATGAAACAACCCTCGTACGGCCCCGTGAGAGGCACCAACACGTCTCGCGAGACCAATGGAAAAATGTAGGAACTGATCGCTCGATAACGGCACTCCCGTTTGAGAATACGACGATAATTTAAAAATATGAAGACTTAAGCTTAAAAACAAAACGTTAGAGGGTAAAACTCGAAACAGCCCCCGTATGGTCCCGTGAGAGGCACCAACACCTCTCGCAGGACCAATGTAACACGTAGGAACTGACTTCGCGATCACAGGACTCCCGATTTGAGAATATGACGAAAATTTAAAAATATGAGGACTAAGCTTGAAAGCAAGGCGTTAGAGGGGGAAAACACGAAACAACCCTAGTACGATTCCGTGAGAGGAACCAACACCTCTCACGGGACAAATGTAACACGTAGGAACTGACCGCGTGATAGTGGAACTCCCGATTTGAGAATACGTTGATAATTTGAAAATATGAGGACTTAAGCTTGAAAACAAGGCGTTATAGGGTAAAACTCGAAACAGCTCCCGTACGGTCCCGTGAGAGGCAGCAACACCTCTCGCGGGAGCAATGTAACACGTAGGAACTGACCGCGCGATCATAGGACTCCCATTTTTAGAATACTACGATAATTTTAAAATATGAAGATCTCTCATGGGACCAATGTAACACATAGGAACTGATCGTGCGATAACGGGACTCCCGGTTTGAGAATACGATGATAATTTGAAAATATGATGACTTAAATTTGAAAACAAGGCGTTAGAAGGGGAAAACACGAAACAACCCTCGTACGCTCCTGTGAGAGGCACCAACACCTCTCACGGGACCAATGTAACACATAGGAACTCACCGCGTGATCACGGGACTCCCGGCTTGAGAATACGACGATAATTTGAAATTTTGAGAACCTAAGCTTGGAAATAAGGCGTTAGAGGGGGAAAACACGAAACAACACCAATATGGTTTCGTAAGGGGAACCAGTACATCTCGCGGGACCATTGTAACACGTAGGAACTTATTGTGCGATAACGGGACTCTCGATTTGAGAATACGAAGATAATTTAAAAATAAAAGGTTTTAAGCTTGAAAATAAGTAACAGGTAGGAACTGACCGCGCGATAACGGGACTCTCGATTTGAGAATACGATGATAATTTGAAAATATGAGGACTAAAGCTCGAAAACTAGGTGTTAAAGGGTGAAAAAACGAAACAACCCCTGTACGGTCCAGTGAGAGGCACTAACACGTCTCGCGGGACCAATAGAAAAACATAGGAACTGAGCGCGCGATAACGGGACTCCCGGCTTGAGAATACGATGATAATTTAAAAATATGAAGACTTAAGCTTAAAAACAAAACGTTAGAGAGTAAAACTCGAAACAGCCCCCGTACGGTCCTCTGAGAGGTACCAACACCTCTCGCAGGACCAATGTAACACGTTGGAACTGACTGCGCGATCAAAGGACTCTCGGTTTGAGAATACGATGATAATTTGAAAATATGAGGACTAAGCTTGAAAACAAGGTGTTAGAGGGTGAAAACTCGAAACAGCCCTCGTACGGTCCCGTGAGAGGCACCAACACCTCTCACGGGAACAACATAACATGTAGGAACTGATCGCGCGATCACGAGGCTCCTTATTTGAGAATACGACGATAATTTGAAAATATGAGAACTTAAGCTTGAAAATAAGGCTTTAGAGGGGAAAAACACGAAACAACTACAGTGCTGTTTAGTGAGAGGAACCAACACCTCTCGCGAGACCATTGTAACACGTAGGAACAGACTGGGCGATAACGGGACTCCCAGTTTGAGAATACGATGATAATTTTAAAATATGAGGATTTAAGCTTGAAAATAAGGCATTAGAGGGTGAAAGCTCGAAACAGCCCCCGTACGGTCCCGTGAGAGGAACTAACACCTTTCACGAGACCAATGTAACACGTAGGAATTGATCGCGCGATCACGGGACTCCCGGTTTGAAAATACGACAATAATTTGAAAATATGAGGACTTAAGCTCAAAAACAGGGCGTTAGAAGGGGGAAGCAAAGCACCCCTATACGGTCCCGTGAGAGACACCTACACCTCTCACGGGATCAATGTAACACGCAGGAACTGACTGCGCGATCTCGGGACTCCCGTATTGAGAATGCGACGATAATTTAAAATATGAGAACTTGAGCTTCAAAATAAGGCGTTAGACGGGGAAAACACGAAACAACCACTGTAGGATCCCGTGAGAGGCACCAACACCTCTCGTGGGACCAATGTAACATGTAGGAACTGACCGCGGGACAACGGGACTCTCGATTTGAGAATACGATGATAATTTGAAAATATAAGGACTTAAGCTTAAAAATAAGGCGTTAGAGGGCGAAAACTTGATGCAGACCCCGTACGGTTCCGTGAGAGGCACCAGCACCTTTCATGGGACCAATGTAACACATAGGAACTAACCAACGGGAATCCCACTTTGAGAATACGACGATAATTTGAAAATATGGGGACTTAAGTTTGAAAATAAGGGGTTAGAGGGTAAAACTCAAAACAGCCCCCGTACAGTCCCGTGAGAGACACTAACACCTCTCGCGATCACAGGACTCTCGGTTTAAGAATACGACGATAATTTAAAAACCTGAGGACTTAAGCTTGAAAATAAGGTGTTAGAGGGTGAAGACTCGAAACAGCCCTCGTGCGGTCCCGTGAGAGGCACTAACACCTCTCGCGGGACCAATGGAAAAATATAGAAATTGACCGCGCGATAACGAGACTCCAGATTTGAGAATACGATGGTAATTTGAAAATATGAGGACTTAAGCATGAAAACAAGGCGTTAGAGGGTGAAAACACGTAACAACCCCCGCACGGTCCCATGAGAGGCACCAACACGTCTCGCGGGACCAGTGGAAAAACGTAGGAACTGACCGCGCAATAACGAGACTCCTGGTTTGAGAATACGACGATAATTTAAAATATGAAGACTTAAGCTTAAAAACAAAGCGTTAGAGGGTAAAACTCGAAACATCCCCCGTACGGTTCTGTGAGAGGAACCCGCACCTCTCGCGGGACCATTGTAACACGTAGGAACTGACCGGGTGATAATGGGACTCTCGATTTGAGAATACGATAAAAATTTGAAAATATGAGAACTTAAGCTTGAAAATAAGGCGTTAGAGGGAGAAAACATGAAACAACCCCCGTACGATCCTGTGAGAGGCACCGACACCTCTCATGGGACCAATGTAACACGTAGGAACTGATCGCGCGATAACAGGACTCCTAATTTGAGAATACGATGATAATTTGAAAATATAAGGACTTAAGCTTGAAAACAAGGCGTTAGAGGGTGAAAACTCGAAGAAGCCCCCGTACGGTTCCGTGAGAGGCACCAGCACCTCCCACGGGACCAATGTAACACGTAGGAACTAACCAACGGGAATCCCAATTTGAGAATACGATGATAATTTGAAAATATGGGGACTTAAGCTTGAAAACAAGGCGTTAGAGGGTAAAACTCGAAACAGCCCCCGTATAGTCCCGTGAGAGGCACTAACACCTCTCGCGATCACGGGACTCTCGATTTGAGAATACGATGATAATTTGAAAATATGAGGACTTAAGCTTGAAAACAAGGCGTTAGAGGGTAAAAACTCCAAACAGCCCTCGTACGGTCCCGTGAGAGGCACCAACACCTCTCGCGGGACCAATGGAAAAATGTAGAAACTGACCGCGCAATAACGGGACTCCCGATTTGAGAATACGATGATAAATTGAAAATATGAGGACTTAAGCTTGAAAACAAGGCGTTAGAGGGTGAAAACACGAAATAACCCCCGTACGATCCCGTGAGAGGCACCAACACGTCTCGCGGGACCAGTGGAAAAACGTAGGAACTGACAGCGCGATAACGGGACTCCTGGTTTGAGAATACGATGATAATTTAAAATATAAAGACTTAAGCTTAAAAACAAAGCGTTAGAGGGTAAAACTCGAAACAGCCCCCGTACAGTCCCGTGAGAGGAACCCGCACCTTTCGCGGGACCATTGTAACATGTAGGAATTGACCGGGCGATAATGGGACTCCCGATTTGAGAATACGACGATAATTTGAAAATATGAGGACTTAAGCTCGAAAACAAGGCGTGAGAGGGGGAAAACATGAAACAGTCCCCGTACGGTCCCGTGAGAGGCACCAACACCTCTCGTGGGACCAATGTAGCACGTAGGAACTGACCGTGCGATAACGGGACTCTCAATTTGAGAATACGATGATAATTTTAAAATATAAGGACTTAAGCTTGAAAACAAGGTGTTATAGGGTGAAAACTCGAAGAAGCCCCCGTACGGTTCCGTGAGAGGCACTAGCACCTCTCACGGGACCAATGTAACACGTAGGAACTAACCAACGGGAATTCCAGTTTGAGAATATGACGATAATTTGAAAATATGGGGACTTAAGCTTAAAAATAAGGCGTTAGAGGATAAAACTCGAAATAGCCCCCGTACGGTCCCGTGAGAGGCACTAACACCTCTCGCGATTACGGGACTCTCAGTTTGAGAATACGATGATAATTTAAAAATATGAGGACTTAAGCTTGAAAACAAGTCGTTAGAGGGTGAAAACTCGAAACAACCCTCGTATGGTCCCGTGAGAGGCACCAACACCTCTCGTGGGACCAATTGAAAAACATAGAAACTGACCGCGCGATAACGGGACTCCCGATTTGAGAATACGTTGGTGAATTAAAAATATGAGGACTTAAGCTTGAAAACAAGGCGTTAGAGGGTGAAAATACGAAACAACCCTCGTACGGTTCCGTGAGAGGCACCAACACGTCTCGCGAGACCAGTGGAAAAACGTAGGAACTGACCGCGTGATAACGGGACTCCTGGTTTGAGAATACGACGATAATTTAAAATATGAAGACTTAAGTTTATAAATAAAGCGTTAGAGGGTAAAACTCGAAACAGCCCCCGTACAGTTCCGTGAGAGGAACCAGCACCTCTCGCGGGACCAATGTAACACGTAGGAACTGACCGCGCGACAACGGGACTCTCGATTTGAGAATACGATGATAATTTGAAAATATAAGGACTTAAGCTTAAAAATAAGGCGTTAGAGGGTGAAAACTCGATGCAGACCCCGTACGGTTCCGTCAGAGGCACCAGCACCTCTCATGGGACCAATGTAACACATAGGAACTAACCAACGGGAATCCCACTTTGAGAATACGACGATAATTTGAAAATATGGGGACTTAAGGTTGAAAATAAGGGGTTAGAGGGTAAAACTCAAAACAGCCCCCGTACAGTCCCGTGAGAGACACTAACACCTCTCGCGATCACAGGACTCTCGGTTTAAGAATACGACGATAATTTAAAAACCTGAGGACTTAAGCTTGAAAATAAGGCGTTAGAGGGTGAAGACTCGAAACAACCCTCGTGCGGTCCCGTGAGAGGCACTAACACCTCTCGCGGGACCAATGGAAACATATAGAAACTGACCGCGCGATAACGAGACTCCAGATTTGAGAATACGATGGTAATTTGAAAATATGAGGACTTAAGCATGAAAACAAGGCGTTAGAGGGTGAAAACACGTAACAACCCCCGCACGGTCCCATGAGAGGCACCAACACGTCTCGCGGGACCAGTGGAAAAACGTAGGAGCTGACCGCGTAATAACGAGACTCCTGGTTTGAGAATACGACGATAATTTAAAATATGAAGACTTAAGCTTAAAAACAAAGCGTTAGAGGGTAAAACTCGAAACATCCCCCGTACGGTTCTGTGAGAGGAACCCGCACCTCTCGCGGGACCATTGTAACACGTAGGAACTGACCGGGTGATAACGGGACTCTCAATTTGAGAATACGACGAAAATTTGAAAATATGAGGACTAAAGCTTGAAAATAAGGCGTTAGAGGGAGAAAACATGAAACAGCCCCCGTACGATCCTGTGAGAGGCACCAACACCTCTCGTGGGACCAATGTAACACGTAGGAACTGATCGCGCGATAACAGGACTCGTAATTTGAGAATACGATGATAATTTGAAAATATAAGGACTTAAGCTTGAAAACAAGGCGTTAGAGGGTGAAAACTCGAAGAAGCCCCCGTACGGTTCCGTGAGAGGCACCAGCACCTCCCACGGGACCAATGTAACACGTAGGAACTAACCAACGGGAATCCCAATTTGAGAATACGACGATAATTTGAAAATATGGGGACTTAAGCTTGAAAACAAGGCGTTAGAGGGTAAAACTCGAAACAGCCCCCGTATGGTCCCGTGAGAGGCACTAACACCTCTCGCGACCACGGGACTCTCGGTTTTAGAATACGATGATAATTTGAAAATATGAGGACTTAAGCTTGAAAACAAGGCGTTAGAGGGTAAAAACTCCAAACAGCCCTCGTACGGTCCCGTGAGAGGCACCAATACCTCTCGCGGGACCAATGAAAAAATGTAGAAACTGACCGCGCAATAACGGGACTCCCGATTTGAGAATACGATGATAAATTGAAAATATGAGGACTTAAGCTTGAAAACAAGGCGTTAGAGGGTGAAAACACGAAATAACCCCCGTACGGTCCCGTAAGAGGCACCAACACGTCTCGCGGGACCAGTGGAAAAACGTAGGAACTGACCGCGCGATAACGGGACTCCTGGTTTGAGAATACAACGATAATTTAAAATATAAAGACTTAAGCTTAAAAACAAAGCGTTAGAGGGTAAAACTCGAAACAGCCCCCGTACAGTCCCGTGAGAGGAACCTGCACCTCTCGCGGGACCATTGTAACATGTAGGAATTGACCGGGCGATAACGGGACTCTCGATTTGAGAATACGACGATAATTTGAAAATATGAGGACTTAAGCTCGAAAACAAGGCGTTAGAGGGGGAAAACATGAAATAGTCCCCGTACGGTCCCGTGAGAGGCACCAACACCTCTCGTGGGACCAATGTAGCACGTAGGAACTGACCGTGCGATAACGGGACTCTCAATTTGAGAATACGATGATAATTTTAAAATATAAGGACTTAAGCTTAAAAACAAGGCGTTAGAGGGTGAAAACTCGAAGAAGCCCCCGTACGGTTCCGTGAGAGGCACCAGCACCTCTCACAGGACCAATGTAACACGTAGGAACTAACCAACGGAAATTCCAGTTTGAGAATACGACGATAATTTGAAAATATGGGTACTTAAGCTTAAAAATAAGGCGTTAGAAGATAAAACTCGAAATAGCCCCCGTACGGTCCCGTGAGAGGCACTAACACCTCTCGCGATTATGGGACTCTCAGTTTGAGAATACGATGATAATTTAAAAATATGAGGACTTAAGCTTGAAAACAAGTCGTTAGAGGGTGAAAACTCGAAACAACCCTCGTATGGTCCCGTGAGAGGCACCACCACCTCTCGTGGGACCAATTGAAAAACGTAGAAACTGACCGTGCGATAACGGGACTCCCGATTTGAGAATACGTTGGTAAATTAAAAATATGAGGACTTAAGCTTGAAAACAAGGCGTTAGAGGGTGAAAATACGAAACAACCCCCGTACGGTCCCGTGAGAGGCACCAACACGTCTCGCGAGACCAGTGGAAAAACGTAGGAACTGACCGCGCGATAACGGGACTCCTGGTTTGAGAATACGACGATAATTTAAAATATGAAGACTTAAGTTTATAAATAAAGCGTTAGAGGGTAAAACTCGAAACAGCCCCCTTACAGTTCCGTGAGAGGAACCAGCACCTCTCGCGGGACCATTATAACACGTAGGAACTGACCGGGCGATAAGGGGACTCCCGATTTGGGAATACGACGATAATTTGAAAATATGAGGACTTAAGCTTGAAAACAAGGCTTTAGAGGGTGAAAGCTCGAAACAGCCCCCGTACGGTCCCGTGAGAGTAGGGGTGTAAACGGATCGGGTCTGAATCGGGTCTAGGTATATCCAAATTCGATACGGGTATTTTTTTAACGGATCGGGTCTTACCCGATTACCCGTCGAGTCTCAGAAAATGGATTCAGACCCGGATCCGGACCCGGAGACCCGACCCGACCCAAATACCCGACCCGAATACCTGTAACTATATATATATAAACTGTAAAAACAACTATATATATATATATATATATATATATATAGTTAAATTTATATAACTGTTATTGTGTTTATATACTGTTATTATAGTGTTATTATAGTTATAAGTTATATATATAGTTATATAACATAATAACAGTAATAGTTAACTATATATAACATATGTTAACTATATATAACAGTTATGTACCGTTATTATGTTATGTAACTGTTATTATAGTTATAAGTTATATATATATAACTGTTATATATATATATATTATTTATTATATTATATATATACACATTCGGGTCGGGTCCTTATCGGATCGGAGTCATGTATATCTAGATCCGGTCCATTAACTAATCGGGTAATTGGGTCTATAAAATTTGCTCAGATCCGTTAATTCGAATCAGGTCCGGATCGGTTACGGGCCTATAACCGATTTATTGACAGCTCTACGTGAGAGGCACCAACACCTCTCGCGGGACCAATGTAACTCGTAAAAACTGACCGCGCGATCACTGAACTCCCGGTTTGAGAATACGACGATAATTTGAAAATATGAGGACTTAAGCATGAAAACAAGGTGAAAACTCAAAGCAGCCCCCGTACGGTCCCGTGAGAGGAACCAACACCTCTCACAGGACCAATGTCACATGTAAGAACTAACCAACGGGAATCCCAGTTTGAGAATACCACGATAATTTGAAAATATGGGGACTTAAGCTTGAAAACAAGGCGTTAGAGGATAAAACTCGAAACAGCTCCCGTACGGTTCCGTGAGAGGCACCAACACCTCTCGCGATCACGGGACTCTCGGTTTGAGAATACGATGATAATTTAAAAATATGAGGACTTAAGCTTGAAAATAAGGCTTTAAAGGGTGAAAACTCGAAACAGCCCTCGTAGGGTCCCGTACGAGGCACCAACACCTCTCGCGGGACCAATGGAAAAACGTAGGAACTGACCGCACGATAACGGGACTCTCGATTTGAGAATACGACGATAATTTAAAAATATGAGGACTTAAGCTTGAAAGCAAGGCGTTAGAGGGTGAAAACTCGAAAAAGCCCTCGTACGGTCCCGTGAGAGGCACCAACACCTTTCGCGGGACCAATGTAACTCGTAGGAACTGATCGCGCGATCACTGGTCTCCCGATTTGAGAATACGACGATAATTTTAAAATATGAAGACTTAAGCTTAAAAACAAGGCGTTAGAGGGTGAAAACTCGAAGCAGCCCCCGTACGGTCCCGTGAGAGGCACCAACACGTCTCGCGGGACCAGTGGAAAAACGTAGGAACTGACCGCGTGATAACGGGACTCCTGGTTTGAGAATACGATGATAATTTAAAATATAAAGACTTAAGCTTAAAAAACAAAGCGTTTGAGGGTAAAACTCGAAACAGCCCCCTTACAGTCCCGTGAGAGGAACCTGCACCTCTCACGGGACCATTGTAACACGTAGGAATTGAGCGGTCAATAACGGGACTCCTGGTTTGGGAATACGATGATAATTTGAAAATATGAGGACTTAAGCTTGAAAACAAGGCGTTAGAGGGTGAAAACTCGAAGCAGCCCCGTACGGTCCCGTGAGAGACACCAGCACCTCTCGCGGGACCAATGTAACTCGAAGGAACTGACCGCGCGATCACTGGACTCCCAGTTTGAGAATACGACAATAATTTGAAAATATGAGGACTTAAGCTTAAAAACAAGGCGTTAGAGAGTGAAAACTCGAAGCAGCCCCCGTACGGTCTTATGAGAGGCACCAACACCTCTCGTAGGAACATATCGCTCGATCACGGGACTCCCGGTTTGAAAATACGACGATAATTTGCATATTTCTAGATTTAGGCATAAAAATAAGGCGTTTGAGGGTGAAAACACGAAACAACCCTCGTACGGTCCCGTGAGAGGCATCAACACCTCTCGCGGGACTAATGGAAAAATGTAAGAATTGATCGCGCGATAACGGGACTCCCGGTTTGAGAATGCGACGATAATTTAAAAATATGAAGACTTAAGCTTAAAAACAAAGCGTTAGAGGGTATGATTCGAAACAGCCCCCTTATGGTTCCATGAGCGGAACCAACACCTCTCGCGGGACCATTGAAACACGTAGGAACTGACCGGGCTATAACGGGACTCTCGATTTGAGAATACGACGATAATTTAAAAATATGAGGACTTAAGCTTGAAAGCAAGGCGTTAGAGGGTGAAAACTCGAAAAAGCCCTCGTACGGTCCCGTGAGAGGCACCAACACCTTTCGCGGGACCAATGTAACTCGTAGGATCTGACCGCGCGATCACTGGTCTCCCGATTTGAGAATACGACGATAATTTTAAAATATGAAGACTTAAGCTTGAAAACAAGGCGTTAGAGGGTGAAAACTCGAAGCATCCCCCGTACGGTCCCGTGAGAGGCACCAGCACCTCTCACGGGACCAATGTAACTCGTAAGAACTGATTGCACGATCACGGGACTCCCGGTTGAGAATACGATGATAATTTGCATATGGGACTTAATCTTGAAAACAAGGCGTTAGAGGGCGAAAACACGAAGCAGCTCCCGTACGGTCCCTTGAGATGCACCAACACGTCTCGCGGGACCAATGGAAAAATGTAGGAACTGACCGCGCGATAACAAGACTTTCGAGTTGAGAATACGACTAAAATTTGCTTATGGAATTTATATGTTGATAATTATAACTCATATATGCAATTTTTCAGCTTGAATAATTTTTTTGTAAAACTACTTGGTTACCGATATCATTTTTTTTGTATCCTATCATTTGTAGGATTTTTGCACGTGGAACAAATGAAGGAGGGAATGGTTTACGACATGAAGATTGTTTATATAATGTTGTGGACATTCAGGATTATGTTTTTTTATGTGTTACACCCGTGCGGGCTTTTATTGTTTAGTTTTATGGCCGTGCGGGCTTTTATAATTTGATTGTTAAATTTTATGGCCGTGCGGGCTTTATAATAAGCAGGTTTTACATTTACAGGATTTGGAATGTCTAGAAAATAAAGGAAACTCTGCCTAATATTTTTTTGGTCTGTGAATTATTAAAACGTGTAATATTTTTAAGTTTGTATATATATTAGTTTATTAACAACGTTCCCGTTTCACAGTTTGTGATTTTTTTTATTGTTTTGTCAATAATAAATATTTGTAACACCTCATACACATCCAACGTTACACGTAGCAACCGACCGTGCAGTCACAGGACCCCCAATTTTAGGATTGGACGAAAAAAGACATTTTTTAAAAAATTATAGTTAAACATGGTCATGGACATAGTCCATGGTCATTTTTATTTTTTCCGTCTCGCATAAAAATGGTCGGGCCAAAGTCCATGACCCCAACCGTGACGAAAATTGTCGCGGCCAAAGTCCGCGACCATTTTTTTTGTCGCGGTGTGGGTCACGAATTTTGGCCGCGACCAATTTTTGTCACGGTTGTGGATCATGGATTTGGGCCGCGATCATTTTTTTCCTTTTTTTTCGTCACGACGTGGGTCACGGACTTTGGTCGCGACCAATTTTCCTCATGACCAAAGTCCATGACCCCGAACCGTGACGAAAAATGGTCGTGGCCAAAGTTCGCGACCATTTTTTTCCTTTTTTTTTCGTCGCGGTGTGGGTCACGGACTTTGACCGTGATCATTTTTTGTTATGATTGTGGGTCACGCACTTTATATCCCAATACATATTACTACCGTTTTAATGATATGTCTTGGGATATAAAGGGTGAGTTAAATAATATTTATTTATTAAGTTTTAGATTTAGAAATTTTCAAGAAAAAATAAACTATTACATATATAGCTCTCACTAACCTCTTATTTTACAATTAGAAAATAATGCCCATCAAAAAATAAAAATTGAAAAATACTTAATTTTGCACTTGAAATATAAAAACAATCAACATCGAGTATATAATAACTTTTCATGCAAAATATTTTTATAAAATAAAAGAAATTATCTCTGTTATTTTTTTTCTTTCGTCCTATGTATGCTAGATTTTCCCTAAAAGGGCCTCGTCACAAGTTGTTTGAGAGTTATATACTTAATTAATCAGATGAAAAAAAGTGTAAATGTGTTTTGAGAAAATGTAAAAAAAAAAATCTGATATGGATAACTTGATCCCCAAATCAAATCATCGAATATAGTAGATATAAAGTTGTATTCGATTTCAAACTCAAACTCAAACTTGATCCTCAAATCATGGAATAGATAACTTGATCCCCAAATCAAATCGTCGAATAAAGTAGAGATAAAGTTTGAGTTGTATTCAAATTCAAACACCTCAACTGAAACCACCTCATCTCATCTCTTTATCTCTCTATTTATATGTATGAAGTCTCAGGGTTTGAAATCCAAAGATTTTGAAGCTCCGTCCCAATATTTGAATAATAATGTAACTTTGAATTTTTATTTTATTTTAAGTTTATTTACCCCATTCAGCATAACATTGTTTGGCTTTTCATTCATTTATTGAACTCTATAAAGATTGAGCTATTTTGGCCGACCAATTATTCAATTAGACCAGTTTCTCAAACCTCTCCGCCCCATCCAAGCCGAAGAGCTTTGGGAACAATTATGAAGTATAAGCTAAGTGACCCCAAACATAGAGGATCAAATAGGTCCGGATCCCAAAAAATGGCCATCCCAATGCATAACAGGCAAGGAACATTATGAGAGATAACCCCAAAGGGATTATTTGACAAGAATAGATTTCGAAGGAGATTAGCATGGATCAAGTAGCGGCACAATCAACAACTCTAATGAGTCTAATTCAATTCTTCCTCCTCCATATCTATAAATGTAACTCTCACAGGAGGGAAAAAATGATATGTAACTTATGGATATCGAATCACAAAAAAAAGTACTAAAAAGGAGAGAAACACCTGTGGACGTAGGCCATTGGCGAACCGCACAAATCTATTTGTTGCGAGATTGTTCTATTCTTAGTTTGGTCCTAACTGCTTATATTCATTCATTGTGATTAATTTCACCTGTTGCATTTGAAAAGCAATCAACACAAACTCACATCAATTGAAAAGTTATCTTGAATAAGCTAAAGGCCATGAACATAGAGAAACAAATACAACACAACTCGTGAAAGTTTTAAAGCTGGATTAAGAGCTTATGACGAATATTCATTGGGTTAGATGATGATGAGTTTACAGGTGCTTGGATTGTTGACATGTATGGATGGGAGTTGTCAACTTGAAATTGTATTTTAGTAATTTTAAGAATTATTGATTTTGTTGGATTAATTTTTATTCTTATGATTGACACGTATTAAATATTACGCAGTTTATTTAGACATTATAGTTTTTTAGTTACGAATGAACGTTTAAGCATTTTAATATTTGAGTTTATATTATTACTACTTTAATGATATGTGTCTTGGGTTATAAATGAAGCGAGTTACATCATATTTATTTATTAAGCTTTAAATTTGAAACTTTACAAAAGGATGAATTATTACGTGCCTTATATTTTTTATTTAGAAAATAATTATAATTAAAGCTTCTTCTTTCACCCCACAAATGCTTAATTTTTTTTATTTCCTAAAAAGACCTCTGCAAAAGTTGTTTAAGAGTTATATACTTAATTAATTAGATGAATAAAAGTGTAAAAATGGTTTGAGCATACGTCTGGCATCGCCCAAAAAATAAAAAAATATGATACAGATTACTTGATCCCTTATATTCAAACTTAAACTCAAACTTCCTCCCTAAACGCTTCTCGATAAGAAGTTGGTAAACATATTCATTGAACAAGTTCTAGTCAGGACAAAATGAGTGGACAACAGATTCACAACAACTCATAATATAAAGGTGGTTGAGCGCATATATTCTGGATGTGGCGTAGTTGTTGTTGAGAAGAATGTAAGAGGACATCATACATATTAATGGTGATAAGGTTACCCATTCCGTTTAAGAGGAACTCCAACGGTTACCTACTCCTTATTGGTAACCGTGTTCCTCGATTCCCTTATCGGGAATGTCATTAATGACACCTAATATTTCGTGTGAATATCCAACTATGCTTATACTCATTCCTAATTTTCTTTTTCTTCGCCATGGCAATATGAAAATGTTATACCGTTGGTACATTTGAATAAGAGTTTTCCATTTTGACAAATAATTAAATTTGGTTATTTATTTATTTTCATATCTTTTGTATTTAGGATAAACCTGGATATCTCCTCTGAGATTATTGGTAATTGTTTTGACTATTTCCGTAAGTATTCTAGTGTATTTAAAATACTCATGTGCGAATTAAATTATGATTTGGGCTGGGCAGCGTTCTAATGGATCCAAGCTGGTCGGCTACTCTCATGGGCTATGGTAAATGGGTCCCTACATTGAAATACTCAAAAGTTTGATGTAAACGCAGGGAACTTGCGGGCGATACTTCTACTGATTTATTTGGTGTTGTTGATTCATAAAAAAAAGATTGCGGTTGCTTTGGAAATGCAAGTTGTTGCATTTGAAAAGCAATAAATGGAAACTCGCGTCAATTGAAAAGTTATCTTAGATAAGTTAAAGGCCGTGAACATAGAGAAAAGTGATAGAATACATCTCATGAAAGTTTTTGAGCAAGACTAGGAGTTGGGGTGGATATGCATCGACTTAAATGATAATGAGTTTGCAAGTGCTTAGAGGAGTCGCCAAATTGACATCGGTGAGTAGGAAAAGGCTTTCTTTCCCACTCAAGCGAGAAGCGTGAAAAGTTTTACGCATGACCGGACGTGAATAGTCGACTGGAGAAGCTGCTCCCGACAGATATGCTGGGCGAGATAGTGACAAAGGGGAAAGTCGAACCCCCTATAAACGTAAAAGCAACCACTGCTACACTCAATCTTCTTATTTAAGGATTCTTCTACCATACAAGTGGCGGGCGATCCCGACCGCACCGATGCGGCTTAACCATCGTTTATCCAAGATTGCGTTTTCTTTAGAAATGCAAGTTATTGCATTTGAAAAGCAATCAACGGAAACTCACATCAATTGAAAAGTTATCTTGGATAAGTTAAAGGTCATGGACACAGAGAAAAGTGATCAAATGCATCTCATGAAAGTTTTTGAGCGAGATAAGGAGTTGATACGGATATGCAGTGGCTTAGATGATGATGAGTTTGCAGGTGCTTGGATGAGTTGCCAAATTGACATCGTATTTAAGCAATTTTAAGATTTGTTCATTTTATTAGGTTAATTATTATTCTTACGATTGACAGATATTAAGTATTTTGTAGTTTGTTTATACAGTCTAGATTTTTGGGTTATGAATGAACATCTATATTATACATCTAATATGATAGTATTAGAGGTATTAATTCTCATTAATGCAAATATAGATGACTAAAGAAGTTGCCCTCAATTTGATACACAAAACAACGCATTTTGACCGTCCATCTCCCGGTTGATTTTGGTTCGGTTCACTTTACGCATTGAGAAAAACTCTTCATATACTCTCCCACTTATATCAATACCTGAATTATATTAGAATACGCAATTTTTATTGGTCACTTCATCCGGAGCCGGTGGTGAATCAAGTTGTTGCATTTGAAAAGCAATCAACGGAAACTCGCATCAATTAAAAAGTTAACTTGGATAAGTTAAAGGCCATGAACATAGAGAAAAGTGATAGAATGCATCTCATGAAAGTTTTTGAGCAAGACAAGGAGTTGGGACGGATATGCATTGACTTAGATGATAATGAGTTTGCAAGTGCGTGGAGGAGTCGCCAAATTGACATCGTATTTTAGAAATTTGTAGACTTGTTAATTTTATTGGGTTAATTATTATTCTTACGAATGACACATATTAAATATTTTGTAGTTTGTTTAGAGATTCTAGATTTTTGGGTTAGGAATGAAAATTTAAACATTATTGTAGTAGAGTTTATATTACTACCGTTTTAATGAACTTCCTATTTTATTTTACAATTAATATTGTAGTAGAGTTTATATTACTAATATTAAATTTGAAATTTTACAAAAAAAAGAGCTATTAAGTATATAGTTCTCATGAACCTCCTATTTTACAATTAATAAATAATGATAATCAAACAATAAAAATTAAAAGCTACTTATTTTTGCACTTGAAAAAATGAAAACAATTAACATCGAGTATATAATATTTTTGATGAAATGTATTTTTCTAAGATTTATCTTGGCCAAAAGAAATTGAATAATGATATGAGTACAAAATAACTCCCTCAAATGTCCTCCAAATCTGATGTGGACGTCACATCATTCTCTCACATGCCTGTCATTTATTGCCATGTGATGGGGGTCCCGCGAGGGCACAAAAATAAAATCATTTTGGGAAATATTTGGGGGACGTAGCATGACTCTATCCCTCCACGTATGCTAGATTTTTTTGTTTCCTAAAAGGGCCTCGGAACAAGTTGTTTGAGAGTTATATAGTTAATTAATTAGATGGACAAAAGTGTAAAAGTGATTAACCGCAAACGTGCGACATCGGCCAAATCAAAACCTCGAATAGACTAGATAGAGTTGTATTGAAAGTGAAACACCTCAACTGAAACTTGATCCCCAAATCATGGAATAGATAACTTGATCCCCAAAATCAAATCGTAGGGAAGAGATAGAGTTTGAGTTGTATTCAAACTCAAACCCCTCCATCAACTGAAACCGGCTCATCTCTCTTCTATTTCTATTTATATATATGGAGTGGAGTCTCCAAAGGTTTTGAAGCTCCGTCCCAGCATTTGAATAACATTGTAAGTTTGCTTCTTTTTTTTTACCCCCATTCAGATCGTTTAGGTTTTCATTCATTCATTTATTTTATTTAACTCAGATTGTCTATCATGATTGAGGTTCTCTTCTCCTCCTCTGTTAACGATATAAAACCCTAGCCCTAGCTACTGCTCTAAATATTTAACTATATCATTGAGTCTTTCTTCTTTCTTTAATGGCTATGCGTGGTATGTGGGTGTTATCGTTTAAACAACTTTCTTTGTTTATCAATCGGTGCCATCACTTAATTTTTGTTATATGTTTTAACTACTATTCATTTGGGTGTTAAACACTTTTTTAATGGCTTTCGTTCATTCATTTATTTTATTTTACCCCATTCAGATTGTTTAGGTTTTCATTCATTTATTTTATTTAACTCTAGTCTATCATGATTGAGCCTCTCTTCTCCTCCTCTGTTTGCTCTGGTAACGATATAAACCCTAGCCCTTGCTACTGCTCTAAATATTTAACTATATCATTGAGTCTTTCTTCTTTCTTTAATGGCTATGCGTGGTATGTGGGTGTTATCATTGATTCTTTGTTCTTTCTTTAATGACTATGCGTGGTATGTGGGTGTTAAACACTTTTTTAATGCCTTTCGTTTAAACAACTTTCTTTGTTTATCAATCGGTGCCATCACGTAATTTTTGTTCTATGTTTTAACTACTATTCATTTGGGCCTTTGATTGTTCTGCCTTTTCTAATAAATAAAGTATAGTTCTTAAAAATTTGCCTTTGATTGTTCTGCCTTTTCTATGTTTTAACTACTATCTTTGTTTATCAATCGGTGTTAACTATGTTTTAACTACTGCTAGCTTTTCGTTTAGTCTTTTAGTCTCAATTTGGGGGCTTTGATTGTTCTGCGTTTTCTAATTGATCCCTTTGTTTGATTTGCAATATTAGGTTGACTATGAGCTCTATATGTGATTTTTAAGAACTAAACTTCCAGTTTAGAATTTCATTTATGTTCCAAATAACCATATGTGAAATAACTCTTCTTGAACCATCAAATACGGTGATGCATCTATTTTATTTATTTCAAAAGAGACATATGCTTATAACCGGGAATATACAATCTTCATGATGTATACCGTAAAAAATATTTCAAATGTCCTAAAGGCACACTTACCTTTTTTTGCTTACTTCCCATGTTGACTTTGTTATATTTAAATGCAATTCTTAACCCATGTTATTGGTTTTATTATATTTAAATGGAATTTTCAAAATGGAGAGCAACTTTTAGCGGGAATAGCAGCTTTCTAATAAATAATGTTAGTATTCATTCGTAAATTTGATTGAACGTTATTTGTCTTTGAATTCCACGATTACCGGAGGGGAGGTTTCAATTGTGGCCGTGTGTTTGGACATTTTCCATAGTTAGAATGATACACCCGGTTTGTCAAAATACGCCTTTCTGCTCCTGATTATGGCGCGCTAGGGAAATGCGTGTTTTGATTGATCGCGTGCGTCTTTTTGAGTAGGGAAGGTGCTCAAATACACCGCCATAATTGAAATCTATCTTCTGGTTATCGTGAAATGCAAAGCGAAATATATTATAAATCTAATCTACGAATGATAAAAAATATTTTTATAGGATGCTTATATTTCCGCTAATAGTTTTTCTAAATAGATGAGCGGAAGTGTGAAATTGCCCGCGCGCCTAGGGTTTTTGTGACTCCTCTGGGCTGTATGCTCTAAATAAGCCATCTGAATCAGCGCAAATATCTCTCAATATCATTGTTTTAAATCACAGCTGCACCGTCACGTAAATAGCGTAAGTTGACTTCAATTTATATGGGACTAAAACCTTATAAACAGTCCTTGAAGAGAAGGTGGCAATCGAGAGTATCTTTCTCAATCCCTCTCTGACTCATTCGGGCAATGGGTTAATTGATCCTTATCAGAATGATGATGCTCTTACTAAAAACAACTTTCCAGAGTTTAAGGTACATCTGTTATCAATTTAGAAGTTCAATTTCATATTTGTGCTTAGATATTAGGTTTTGTTATAGAAAGGCATAAAATATTGTCTTATTGTTATTTTCGTTGTATGAATAGTTATTCTCTAATTGTCAATAGTAGTTGAACATCGGAGACTCTGTTAATCAAGTTCTTTTACAACCATGTAATTGGTATCCATGGTTCATGAATGCCTACCTTATTTTTATTTACAAGTCCTAAATAATTTTATATTTAGTCCTCTTTATAGAAGGAAAAAGTAAGGTATTTCTTATATTATTAAGTTTTAAGTTTTTAGTTGAGTTTGTATATATCAATTTGAACGAGGGTATTTTTGTTTGACATGTATTACTCTTCTTTCTCTATATCTTAGTTCATATTACAATCTGTTTATCATAATTTTAGTAAATGATTCTTTTCATGATGACAGAGCATTCCTTGATTGTTTCACTTGAATTTAGCACGTATTGAAATTTCCTGCTGAGTAACACGTGTGGTTAACACTTTGTTATTGTTTTACAGATTATCAAGGTAATAGCTAAAGCTGAAAAAGGTAACTGATGACGATGCTTTAGAATTCTCGCTTCTTCATTTAATGCGGCGTACATTGTAGATTGTTTTTATGATTCCCGTGATCCAATTGTTTAAACCGAAACTCATTTCCAGTGGTTAGTAAGTATTATACGAACAATGTTTTACCCAAACAGATTTTGGGTTCGTTTTTGCAGATCTATGACCGTTGTATGGTGGTGAGCTACGATTGAACGTGCATTCCACATGACAGGGGGTAAGTGAATTAAATATGTAAACGGATATCATTAATTGGATCAAATCATAAGGATTGCTTTTTTTTTTTATAATTTTTTTAATTTTGTTATGTACATTATTGGCCTATTTAAAGGTCTATCTTTTGAAAACTTTTTACTTTCTTTGTTTGCACAGCTGGGCAGGTTCTTATCTTGAAGAGCAGGCATCATTTAAAGCTATAAATTTTTGTGTTGTTAGATCAAGCTTAATAGTCCTCACCTACAAATACTAATTGTCTCGGGGTTTGGAGCATGTTATTGTATGCTTTTAGTGACACTAGACTTTGGTGTATTTATAAAAGATATCATCCAGCTCCTCCAAAGTTAATATCTCGAACATATAGCATAGTAGGTTCTTCTTATTGGGAGTTATTATTGGATTGTGTTTAGAGGATGTCTACTATGACATTATTTGATTTTGTTCCATTTTGTTTTGATTTTTGAGGTTTGATTGATAATTACTTAAGCCTCTCTTAGATTTTTTCAAATTTTTTAGGTTTGGTTAATGCGATTGTCCTCTCTTGGAGATTTATAATTTTTTTCTGTTTTACATATGTTTAGGCTTGATTTTTTTACATGTATCCATAAGTAGCATCCTACATCTTTTACAGGTGGTTTCAATATATGGCATCTCATCCTCTGTTTTCCCATTTTTTTCAGTTCACTTTTGAAGGTTTTCATTTGTATTCTAGATTTTAATCTCGAATCTATTTTTTATTGCAATTTTGGTGATTCCTATTAAGTGGTTTCAAGTTGATTATAATTACTTATTTCTCTTTACTATTACATTTATTGTTGCAGGTTGTTTCGAGTTTTTTGGTTACAAATTTTGGTTATTCGTTTCAAACTGTTGGATGTTCATACGACTATATCGCTATGTGCTTTTACATGTATCTAATTTGTTGCTTATATTTTTTGCAGTTCATTACAGGTATTGCAAAATCAGATATTCCAGTTATTGTATGGATATTCATCTTCTCCTTACCGGATTGAACCAGTTGCACATTTCAATGGTATATGTATTTTGTTTGGATATTCATCTTCACCTTGAGTCAAACCTTATCAGATGCTTCTCTATATTCCATTAATTTCAATTCCATCATGCTCTTCTACTTTATTGTGTTCTCTTCTGCATCTTAGAGCTAACGAATATATATTTGTTATTCATACATTTGTAGGTGATATAATTTTGTTCATTAAGGTTGCATATTTCTCTACTTGCTATTTTTTTTTTATCATTTTGGAGATACAACGAACAATTCTCCACTCCTTTGTTAATTTTTATATTTGACCTCCCCAGATCTTATATATTATTTTTTGTCTTGAATTTACTAATTTCTTAAATGATTACAATGGTGAAGTTAGTCAATTTCTCTCCTCGGACTTATAATAATGAAGTGAATTATTACTACCAAGGTACACTACACACATGTAAAATTAAGTGGATGCCAATTAACCTGTGACTTATTTTTGTTCCCATTAGTTCTATTAATCAATCACATACATGTTTGAATCTCTTAGCAATTTTTTATATATTTATATAGAATAAGAATTTTTTATCCAATGCTTTGTACATTTCATGTGATGCCCCTCTTTTTTTCTTCTATAGAATCCATACGCACAACAAGTTATTGTTATATTTTTCTTTAATTAAAAAGTATCTTTTGTTTCTTTGCAACTTTACTATGACCTTACAAATTATAGAAATGCACCCTGCAAATTTACTGTCATGTCTTTAGCTACTACACCTTACTGTGCTCTTATTTAAAAATAAGTGATAGTATTGTATTCATAATCTAAATTGTATTATATTCATAATCTAAATTGTCATTGTAATCTAAAAGAAATGATAGTATTGTATTTGAATTAGTAACCATTGTACCTTCTGTTGTTCTTTACAGAACTCAGTGAATGCCGGGAAATCTGTGGGCCATCAAACAGTATGATGAAAGTGATGTAAGTTCTCCCAGTACCTTATTATCATTTCATCTTGGTTACATTTGTTAGAGACGACATCTCTATTTGCACAGATAGTTGGGTAATGGTTGATTATTTTACGTTCTTAATATTCAATCAAACACTGTACTTTTTTTTTTGAAATCAGTAGAGTACTCTTTTTTACCACAGATAGTATTTGTACCCCTTTTCTGTTTTGGGTGAAAAGACTTACGAGGTTGGATTGTTATGTTGCTGCATTCATGTTTTTTTTTTGGTAGCATAGCATGAGGTGTCCGGGCCAGCTTACGCGCACCTCGACTAATCCCCATTCGCGGTCCGTGGCTTCCGCTGGCCGAGCATTATTTTGACAGTGCCAGTGCCATGGATCGAACTGGGGACCAAACCCAATTCACCCCCAAGACTGTCCTAGTGGCAACTTATACCACTGGGCCAAGAGGCTTGGTTGCATTCATGTGTTTGCAAACTGGTAATTTAGTAGTCTTCTTTACCAGATCCAATACTTGAGGAGTAGATATATATTTTTACATCAATCTAACATCAAGAGATAGAGTTGAAGAATTATTCAGAGATGTGATAAATTCTTGGTTCTTTTATCTGATCGAGGTTCCCTCACATGTTTTAATGAGAATTAAATTGTCCAAATGAATAATCTCGATATTGATTATGTGAAACAATTATAAATTTATTTTTCCTATGTCTACCTCTATGGCTGATTTTGCCTTTCATAGATTTTTTTAATGATATTGTGATCAATGAATTTTTTTGATTCATGTATTTTTGAAACTCCTAAATACTTCCTCTTCTCATATCATATGTGGTGTGTGTGATGTAAACTTAATTTGCAAGTTATTTTTTAGCATGATTTTTTTTTTCTATCTGCATTCTCGGTATGGTATGTACATGGAGGTATTTTACGATTATTATCACTATTTTATCTTAGAGGGTTGTGTCTAACACGTGTAATGTTTACATTCACTTATGTGATATTTTTTTACAATTTAACAAGTGTTAAATGTGTCATTATTTAATAGGATTCTTAAAAAGCCAGATTATTAATGAATTGCAGGTTTGTGTGGGAGATCATTATATTGAAATTTTTTGCTTTACTTCTCATTTGGAGTTTACAAGTCGTTGTTTGTTTACATTTACTAATATTTTTGCAAACTAATATTCTTTTAACCGAATGCCATTGTATTTGGTCAATGATTTTTTTGCAACTATATTTGAACTTTTGGTCCAGAAGCTTTTGGATATTATTATTCACTCATAAATTTTGGTCCAGAAACTCGAGACTCGATTTCACCATATGTAAGCATGTGCTATATCTTCAAAATTTACAGTCGTGCCTTCAGGCACGGGCATCCGCTAGTATATATATATATATATACTAGTACATGCCCGTGCCTGAAGGTACGATTCAAACTTTGCAAAAAACACAACACATTCTTGCAACATGAATGGTATACGGACACGACGTTCCAAGAAATATAATACATTCTCGCTATAGATAAACTATATTTGAAATAACCTATAGTACGAACCTATTAGTTTTAAAAAACTTGGGCAAAGTTTCCTTTATTTCTGAAACAATCCATTTTGTTTAAGAACAAAAATACCAACTATACTATTATTAATGTTGATTCTGATAATTTAAAAAATTTGAACAGAGTTTTCTTTGTTTATTATACAATTCGCCCTGTTTAAGAACAAAAATATTAACTACACTATTATTAATACAGGTACTAAGATATTAAAAAAATTGGGCAAAATTTCCTTTGTTTTTGTTTTTAGAAGAATCCGTCCTATTTAAGGGGAGACAAACAACAACAACTATACTACTATTTCACAATAGCCACCGTATAAATAATTAGAAACAATATAATCCATCATAGACCATAATTTGTATCACAACTAAATCAGTATAAACAATCAAAAGTTGTAACTAACATATACACTCCTTAGTAGCCAGACTTGTAGGAAAAAAAAATATAGAAAGAAGAGAATCAAATAAAACTTGTATGCCACTTGAAATTGTTATTAAAACGTTCAACAATAAAAAGCCACGTACTATTGAAAAAAAATATAACGTTCGTCTCTAATCCCGAATGACCTATGTTTTGCGTCCGTAAATTTGTTTACATGTTCTCTAATTTCATCCCAAGTATCATAAATCCCAGGTTTATGTCCCACAAAAACAACATATATTTTTCACTTAATGAAAAAGTTCCAAGCAAACAAAAGGGGAGACACCAAAACACAATAAGAAAATAATTTTGGAAATGTGATTTTCCAGTAAATTTTCAAATCAGCCTTGGGAAAATAATATTATATAAATAAGTTTGAATCTCCGGCCTAAGTCGTTGTGTTGTTGTTGCAGCAACGGCTGCTGTGTTGTTGCAGCAGCAGCAACAACGTCATCGACATCTTGCTGCTTTTGGAATTGCTCGGACAACACCCAAACGACAAAAGGCCATTCAAGAACATAAACTGATTCGTTGCTACTACGTGCTACTCTATAACGAAAAAAATTCAACTTAATATTGAGCTTGATGGTTACCTCGCTCCTGTGAATTTAAGCCACCCACCAACCAAAAATTGCAACTGAGAACAAAGGTCATCCATTATCTATTGAAATTGATGAACTCACATACTACTTTAAATAGTAAAGAAGTTCTAAAATGAGTACATAAGCACGAGTACCTCGACAACGTTGGTGAATACTAATTTTGGAGTGAGAAATACAGAGGATGGGAGAGAATACTTCTTTAAGTTCCTGTCATTCCAAGATTTTTAATTCAGTCCAATGCCAATAATATGAAGGTATAGGATATAAAAAATTGTTTGAAACTACAAAGAACCAACAATTACTTCCAAAGTTTGGGGCTATATATGTAAATAACTAAAAAAGGGAGTTTATTATCTTCAATCATAACCACTAATTTTTTTTAAGTTAAAGACACTTTCTATTTCATTTAATAAAAAACAATACATACAAGTCTTTCTGTTCCATCAGAAAATTAAGCATTACTGTCAACAAGGTATAAATATGATTAACATAGTGTTTCAACTGCCAGTCATCTAAATCCATTACGTGAAGTCTCCAAGTTCTATGACTCACCAAATAATGTTCAAGTTGTAGAGAAGCTTCAAACGGCCAGTATAATATAATAGAATAAAACAAAATATTTTGTTCAATAGTATCTTACCCTTACACACGTAAGAACCTTCGCTATGCCCATTAGTAGTCAGTGGTATTCTTCACGTCAGTTTCACAAACTTCATCCTGTGATTGGCATAAGATTTCTTGAGCTTCTGCAAGTGCAGGCTCCTTTGCATCAGTTGCGTACAGTATCTTCTTAATTGCCACAACCATCTTGAAAGCATGGATACTTTTGAGAAGATGACAAATCCATCATCAATGCCGGATATATATTGAATACTGGTAACTTTGAGTTGCGGATACCCATGATCTGTAGATGTAACGGAAGATGCTCCAATTCAGGCATCTGACAGAGTACTTCTATGTCCCGTAATTTTGCAAAATAAAAATCTCTCTCACCAAAAGTCCCACTGAAAGCTTCAGGTCTGTAATCTCCTGGGACAAAGCCTGAATTTCCCCTGAAAAATTAGCCCCGGCTGCTATCGCACCTGTTTTCCCTTGCTTGGTCCTAGAGATATTGTAATTTTGCGGATAACCACTAAAATTATGTTTTACACATTTCTTGAAACTTACATATACCATTTAGTTCATTAAAAATCAGCCCCACTCATCACCCTAATGAGAAAAAACTTACATATACCATATAGTTCATTAAAAATCGTATCTTAAACTTACCTTAACTACTTTAACATCCCAAGACACACCTAAGATAATACATAAAAGTAATAAACAACAAATTCAACATGTTAAAACTTACAATAGTAATTATAAAGTAAATATAAATGAACTATAAGTTAGCAGCACTCCCCATTGGATTTCAGCAACAGTAGCCCTGCTCAGTTTATTCCATTTCAATTTTGCGTTGTGCTCAACATCAGTAAATCTACACCAAAAAATCCACAATAAAGTAAAAGTAAAGAAAATTAAACAGATCTTCATTAACATTGACTCTTTCATGTTTGATATGCCTTGAATCATTGCATTAAACAAATAGAAAGAAAAACAAAAGAATCATACTTCAATATGAGTATCCGTATCTTTTAAGTGGCATGAAATGAGAATTCATCAATTCTTGCTCCAAGAATAATTAAAAATTACCATTCAATAACAAACCAAAAATAAAATAGACACGTGGAATGGAGAGAAATGTGAATAACATCATTATTCACTAACAAACCAAATCAAATTTGATAAGAGAGAATACCTGATTAGGTTCCTTGTTGAAGAGTTAGATTACAAAACAGAAGAATGAATATCAGCCTTCAATAAAATACTCACAAAATATCAGCCTTCAATAAAATACTCAAACACTCTAAAAATATCGACTTTATCACAACATATCAAATTAGGGGAAATCAATACAGTTACCTTAAGTTATTATTGCATTCAAATGTTGTATCAAACAAAGTTCAAAGGTAAACGAACTCCATAAGGAATCCCTAAATGAACCTCCATATGTAAGCGCTAAAATTGAAGGTTAAATCAGAAACTTAAATTGAAAGTTAAAACATTTGAATCAAATATGAATATAAATCAATGGCGTGGGGATTTATATGGAGGGGAGGTGAGGGAGGTTCATTTTTTTTTTTGGATGGGTGGGGGGGTGGAGGGGGGAGGGTTGGCTGATGAGGTTAAACCATTTGAATCTTACCTAAGAGGAGCGGTGGAGAGGTACGACGGGGTGGATAGAGGTTCGGCGGCGTGGGGCTGAGGTAGGGGGAAAGTTTTGTGTGAGATGGGTTTTGATTGGGGGGCTGATGAGGGAACGAGAGAGAGAGAGAGAGAGAGGATTAATGAATGGGTACTCTTCATTTTTCCATCTCATTGTATTTATTAAGAAGTTTCAGAAATTATATAAATAACCTTCACAACATAACACAACTGTTACAAACAAGTCACAACATCAATGCTGTAATTGCTTGAAATATGTTTTATTGTTTATGCTTATTGTATATATCATGTGTCCATGGAACCTATAAGGAAATTAACTGAATATGTTGTAGATAACATTCCATGTGAGTTTCTCTTATAAGTTTGGTTTATTTTGCTAATTGTACATTTATAAATTAAAAAAGTGTATACATTATATGTTTGAAAGTTTTATTTATTAGATCGAAATGCAAGCTTTTTGCCAATTTCTTCCATGTGTACCACATTTACTTGTAATGAAATAGGTTTTTATATTATTTTCATATAATAAGACATTCATTATAAATTATCCCAACAGGGCCTTACAAAGAAGAGAGGCCTATGTTCTGCTCAAGCTCAGAATACATCTTCATTTTCAAAGAGATGTTTATCTTAATAGGTACGTAAAGCATCATATTTTTGTTGTTTCAAGCCTATGTGAATTGACTATTATACTTGTGTCACAATTTTCACGCCCCAAAGGCTATTTTATAGGATTCTCCATTGCATATAAAACATAAATGGCTTTTGCATACATATTTTGGCCATACATGTATATGCCTTTGGTTTCGTATTTGTTTACGATGGGATTACTTATTTTTTTTTTTTGATACATTTGTTTATGATAATATGAATTTATTCAAGTTAAATGTTATAATTGCCATCTCGATGGGGAAGTGAACTGCTTCTCTTAATAATGCTCTTTTTCTTCCCACAACTGAGTTTGGTTAGCAACTTGATTTGTATGTTTGGGACATTTTTGTCTCTTTCTATATTTACATGTACAGATAACGTGTGTAAATATATCATAGTTGAAATATCATCATGCAATCTCGATTTTAATCGGTTGAATGTTAGGATCTGTTGTTCAGTCAGAATTAGTTGACAATATAACCTGTTGTTTCCATAATAAATATATATATATTTTTGTAGTATGTTTGGATCCTACTTTTGATTTATGCGTTCATATATATATATAGTTCATATATATATATATATTTATACTTGATTCGCAAAGCAGAGGTGGGATGGTCTAGTGTTTCTGCAAAACGGCTCTGCAACAAAGTTATCACTTAATGCGAAACATAATCTTCGGACTATATTTGAAGGAGATAGGCCCTGATGGTACTCTTCTGTTTCTTGTATAGTCTAGGTAGTGTTTGGTTTCCTTTCCTTTCCTGTTTTCTGCGTTAATAGCCACGGGAACCTATGATCATCTCCCTTACTTTTCGAATGGAACATCATTACTCATGGTTGTTGTGATCCGTGTTCCGATATACTTATATGAGCATTATTCTGTAAAACTATTTCCTCATTGATTGACCCTCATAATGATGTTTTTATCGCAACAAAAATTACATCAAGGAAGAAATCATTGAACGATTGAGGCTAGATAAAGAGGATCATATGGATTTCTTTGTGGTGTACATTAGTGTATTGTAGAAGCAACATCAAATTCAAAACTCCCTCTCCTTTGAGTGTGGGTGGAACAAAAGTTCGATTTCTTAATTTAAATATTCTCATACAAGTTCTTTAAATGATATTAGCAAATTTTTAATTATCAGTTTCAATTTCACACTATCATGATTGCCCTCCATATATTTAAAAATATATAATGTACTACAATTAAAACTAAAACACCCTCGCACATCATGCGGGGTCGAAAACTAGTAAAATATATTTGGAAAAATGGAAGATTTTAACTTGGCTTCACCACGTGTCAGCAATTATTTCCTCACTTATGAATTGGATTAACTCCACTCCCTTGTCAAAAGCAGGTAAGACTCGCCGCTCTCTCATTTACTCTCCAAATATTCTCCATAATTTCTTTTAGGATTTGATTCTTCTCGATGCATATATGTGCGTCACAGAATTTAATTATTATTTTTTAATTCTTTTAGGGATATTAGGATCCAATTATGTATTTTTCATGTCCCAACACATACAAACACACACATATGTATGAAAATGTTACTAAATAATGAAAACCGGTAACTAAATAATGTAAAACGGAGTCTAATGACTGACAATTAAAACCACACTTTGTTGCCAACCGGAGAAGATGGGGGTCACTCGGCTCTATTGAGGCAAAAAAGAATCAAAGTGGTTCAAAATGGCGGCGTTCTATTCCCCTGGCAACTTTCTTCAAGCGCCCCTACCACCTTAGATCGGTTTTTAGTCTTCATCATTTGCTCCCTTTATTTTAGTAGGTGCCAATCTTCTTCATTTGGCTGATTTTCCCACTTTCTTGTCGAAGTTGACTGAGAAGGTTATAATTTTCAGATGTTGGGTAGTTTTTGAAGAATACATTATCGCTGTTAAAATCAATTTAGTGGAGCAAATTAATTTATTAAAATCAAGTTTAAGAATATATCAAAATACGGGTCGCAATTTCCTCCATTTTTATTTCCTCTTGTAATTAATTCCTAGGGAAACTGACGTAAACCACCCGCCAAAAGGCTCCTAAAAATTGTCTAAACACCACTTTAGAGAGAGAAACACTCTTTTGTATTTCAAAATTTAAGTATACCTTAAATGAGGCTTACAAGTGGGTATTTTAATGGGAGGAATAGCTTAGGCTCCAAGCTAAGGTCCTAATTACAAAAATGCCGTTACTACTCCTTACCTCTAAATAATAAAGCAAAAGAAAGAAAAATATAATAACTCAAAAAAATAAAAGCAAAAACCAGAGAAAATACAAATGACAAATAATGCCTAAAAATGGTCATTTTCCATCGCTCTCCCCAGCTCGTTCTCGAGCGTAGGAGATGGACGGTAAGAAAGCAAGGCACCCATCAAAGAGCTCCTCAAATGGAAGAAGAACCGTCCTCGGAAACGCCCCTTGTACTGGCTTGCAAGAAGTCCATGGAGGATAGGAACACAACCCAAACATGGCCGATCAACAAAATCGCGACCCGAGATTCCTGTGATGAGCCCCTTCAATGCTACGCCGCGGAAAATTTCCTCCGAGCGCATATCAAATGTCACCAAAAATGGATCCACAAACCCACCACCAAACACATCACCTCCAATCACCACTTCAACCTCATTCCCAAAGATTGGGAAGAAACCTTCCAAATCAAATGTATCCGGCTCGCGAAAATGCATGCGAGTCACCCAAACATCCTCGATAAAAATGTCAAAAAAATTCTCAATACACAATCCAATTTCGTCGTTACTATCTATATTTCCGTCAACCGGGTTGGGAGGGGAGTTTTTATCGTTGATTTGACCCGCTTGGGCGAGTGAGGGAGGAAGAATGATTGAGTAGAGCAACCAATCTTGGACTAGCCGCCTGCAATCTTGAATTGAGCCTCGGGAGTTAATCGGGGTGAAATTGTCATTTTTTTTTATGCTTGGGGTTAGGGTTTTGGAAATCGGTATGGATTTGTTATTGTGATTGTACCCAATCTCTCGTTCGTTTTTGAATCTCCTCGATTAGTTGTTTGGATTTCTTGGGAGCCATTGAAGAGTAATGTAAGATTTAATAAAAATAAACACTGATACACCAAACACCAATGTGGAGCGACACCTGCTCTAATACCAATTTGACGTAAACCACCCGTCGAAAGGCTCCAAAAAATTATCTAAACACCACTTTAGAGAGAGAACCACTCTTTTCTAATTTAAAATTCAAGTCTACCAAGTAGGTATTTAAAATGGGGAGGAGTAGCTTAGGCTCCAAGTTAAGGCCCTAATTACAAAAATGCCATTACTACTCCTTACCTCTAAATAATAAAGCAAAAGAAAGAAAAATACAATAACTATAAAATAAAAATGACAAATAATCCCTAAAAATGGCCTATTTCCATAAAAAACGCTAACCATAATTTTTTTGCATAGCAACTTAGTTTATTAAACTTTTCCTTTTATTGGTTTACAATAGTAGAAAGGATGTTATAGATCTAGTTATATCAATTTTTTTGTAAAATAGAAAAAAGCATTTAACTTCTAAGTTTATTGTTATTTTCTTTGTCAAACCATTTGTTTGTATTTTTTTCAATGGCCTGTAACGAAAGATTGTTTGTAACTTCCTCAACTGTTTGCAGTGAATATAGAAACGATGTCAACAAGGAATAAAACAAGGAATGATGGTGAAGTGACGATAAATTTTTCCCTTTTATGATTTCTTTCCCTCATTTTTTCTATTGTTTTAATTTTGGTATAACTATTTTCGGTTATGCCTCAATTTTTATTGATAAATAATATACTCCATTTGTCCCAAATTAAGAGCCGTATTTTCCTTTTGGGGGGACATCCCAATTAAATTTCATTTTTTTGGACATGATCCGATGAACCAAATTTCACAATGGTGAATAGTTTTTTATCTTGGTCACTGATAAAGAGTGTCCTTAATATTTACCAAAAATAAGTAAAATAATGATAGGGAATGTTATCTGGATGGAGGGAGTAGGCATCACATTCACCATTAAAGTAATTAAGTAATAGTCAACCCCAAGCACTCCTCCCTTATTCTAGGCTGTGCCGCCATGAGTTCGTGAAGGAGGTGCTCATCTTTTGGGGAAGGGAATCCTTTCAACCCAATTAGTCCTGTAAATCCACCTGCCATACGGAGATTCCCCTCCTCCCCTCATGTCCTCTATTCAGTCATTGAGGTATGTTTTGTATTTGTTGTTCAATTATACAATGTTGTAGACACTGATAATAGTTCCTTTAGTTTTTAGATAGGCTATCCAAATGATGTTGACATTAATATCATGTTTTTTTAATTGATTAGAATTACCATATGTTGTTTAATAAATGTATTATGAAAGTCTGATATTCTAAATAGTTTCGATCATCAGTCAATGTAAAAAAAATAAAAAAAGGGTCGTACATAGTGCACAAGACTCCCGCTTAACTGCAGGGTCTAGGAGGAGTGGATGTGGGTTGACCTTACCCCCATATATGTAGAGGCTGCTCCCATGTCTCTAACCAGAGACCAACCATAGCTTGGGCTAGGGCACTTGCCATCGTACCATGGCACGATCTCTGGGTCAGTATGTTTAACATAATTAATCAAACACCCCATAACCACAAGGTCCATAACTTAGCGACTCTACCCTCGAGTCGCTTAGTCTCACTGGCTCAATCATTGCATACTTGACATTATTACCCAAATTTGGTTATTAGTGTTATAGATTTAGGTAGTCTGACATATGATCATTTTGAAGCTTTTATGATCTGAGAGATTCAAACTTATTTCACCATTATGTTTTGTTATGTAGTTTTTTATGTACAACAAGTTAATAAGGGGATAGAAGTGAATGGAAAAGATAATATGCAATCTGGGAGCTTTGTAGGTAATCAATTAGAGATATTTGAAAAAAAAGTAGCTTAGGAATTTTAAGAACAGTTTTGGGGTCCTTGATAGTTCTTCTCATATACCTCATCTCTGTGTAAATTTTAAAGTCCGACTTTTTGCAATTCTTTGGTGTTGTGGTGTAACTATGTTATGGGCTCGTGCACAGGGTGTAGATTTTGGTTTGCTGAGAAATTGAGTAGAAAATACATTTCTGAGTTTAGCATTAAAGATTGAAGCAACACAAGTGTAGTAAATATAAAATATCATTATTTTGCCACTACTTTAGTGTTGTATCATCTGTTTTATTTGCATATGATATATTTGTGTTGGGGTACAAATAAACTATTGGTTGAAGATTGTATATAACATACCCTGTTTTGACTTCATCATATAATGTATGTTTTTTAAGTGTTTGATCAATTATATATCTGTATTCAATTTTATAAGTGCAGTTTAGTTTTGCTATTTTGGTATTTACACTAAATTCAAAATATGTTGGTCTCTGTATACTTTGTTAATACAATAATGACATAGTACCCCAAATGTATCTTTCAAAGTACATTAAGTGATTGTACCTTGTGTGGGTCCCACCCAATATACAAGCACTTAATGCAGCACTTTGGGGGATGTTTGGGATATGTAGCATTACCCTCGTTAATAATGTTAACGAGTAGTGCAACATCTTTTATGACATAAATTTTTATTTTTATAGACCTCGACGCATATGCATATATATGTGATGTGAGTGTGTGTGTGTGTGTTTATATATATATATATATATATAGATATACTAGGGTATGCCCGTGCCTGAAGGCACGTTGATAATCGTAAAAAGGCGAATAGTCCAACAACGTTCAAATAGTTTAAATTCATCACTCGAATTAACAAAGTGTGAATTCTAAAAAAATAGGCATAATCTCATTTGTATATTGGAATATCCACCATGGTTAAGGGGTAACAACCAATCGTACAATATTCAAAATGTCCAAATTCATGAAACAAATGCTTGAACGAAACATACTTCTTTAAAAAATCACGACGATATTCGGGGAAAACTAACATAACAAAATAAGGGTCAACCTGATTTAAGGTATAAAAATCACGAATAACAATACCGTTGTATTTCCGATGCGGGATATGAATCTATACAAAAAATTAAAAAAAAAAGTGAGGAAGAAAATCAAGAGCATATCCAACCTATAATATGTTAATATTTAAACTTTATAATCGCTTTCCAACGGTAATATGACAAAACTTACCGACTGTGAGGAGGCATTCTCCTTCCCTTTCCCGTTATCCTGAAAAATAAAAGGAAACATATAAAATCCGAAAAATATAAATGAAATAGCAAATGATTCAAGACATGACATAAAAATGGGAAGAAATTAATACGTGAGTCGGCGGTATGTTTTCCTCTCGCTTCGACCATTGGTTGGCATGTTTGTTGCTATTAGTTGGTCAACCCTACAAATATGAAAAATAACATATATATAAAAAAAAATGAGGATGTTGATAAGAACTTTACACGCAAGTTTGATGAACGTGATTACCATATATTGAATAGCATTTAGTTGATGTTCATCTGGATAAGAACATTGATATTATTGTTGCGCAACCTTTGAATCTCTGATTGTAAACACAACCATGTAAGTCAAAGCGAAAGATATTATTGTAATATATACAATTAGAATATAGGGAAGTGGTTGGTACAACATATGATGCATCGTCATTCACCTATCAGAATGAGATGAAACAAAAATCATAAATAAGTTAAAACATGTTATAAGGAGCACCAAAGGACATAAGAATGAAAATTAACATACAATGCCGTATACGATAATGTTCTCCATGTGAAGGAAGATCAACCAGAAACGAAAACAGATTAGCATAAACCTGCCAAAAACAAATGAAAATGACCATAAAATCAAAAACTAAAACACAAACAAACGCACTAATAAATAATAAAATTGAATCTGTTTTGCAGCAACTAAAACTGAACCAAACGCTAAAATTAGAAACGAAAACTACTAAAACTGAACCGAAAGCTAATTTACATCAAGTAAAACCTAATTACTTGTTTAAAACATACTAATTAAACAGGTATCAATTATAAAGATTTCTTTAGTTAACAAAAGATAAAGAGAGATAAGGAATTGGGTACTAAACATTTCTATCACAACCAATATATAAGATTAAAAAGCAAAAAAAAAAAAAAGAAAAAAAAAGAGCACGATTACTTATGTGCATGGAATCGCATTGAGGACCATAAAAAGGGGAAAAGTTTATGGATGAGCATAAACTCTACACCGAGTTGTAAACCTAGTAGTCCGTGTAAACCAATAAATCCATAAACCCAGCCATTAAGTTTTTTTTATAAACGATGGCAAATTTAATATCAGACAAAGCATACAAACACACAATGAAGAAAGCGAGAGATGTGGGTAATTTTTTAAAGCGGGATTTTTAAAACTATAATGGTATTATTGTACAATGAACCCAGTTATACAATGAAGAAAGCGAGAGATGTGGGTCAATTTTATTTTTATAAAGGATGATGCGTTTAGAGGTTTACACAATTATACAATGAACCAGTTTAATACATACATATCTGCTTATGTAGAAAGTCACATATCCAGTTTAATCACACTTCAATACGTACAAATACATACGTACAAACCGAGTTCCTTATCTATTTTTAAACCCATAAACCCATAACTAGGGGTGACAATTTTAGAAACGACACGAAAAAATAACACGGAACGACACAAAATTGACCCGAAATTAAGACGATATATCGTGTTCGTGTCTGAATTATGAGTCGTGTCGTGTCGTGTTTTTTGGGTTGAAATTTAAGAAATAATGTTATTCGTGTCGTGTCGTGTTGTTTTTTATTCGAATCGTGTTCGTGTCAACTAAAAAAACACGAATTCGTGTCATGTCGTGTTCATGTCCGAAAAAATCTTTTCGTGTCGTGTCGTGTCTACCCAAAACATGACCCGTTGACCCGTTTTGCCACCCCTACCCATAGTCCCACCGTGAGACACCTAGTTCCATATCTCTTTTTAAACCCATAAATCCAGTTCCAGTGTTTACATACATACAGTTTAATACATACATATATGCTTGCTTATGTAGAATAAATAAACAACTATTGAGAGAGAGGGAGTCCTATATCTAGTTATTTCTTATTAAAATCTGCGTTTACATACATACAACATTTAAAATTAGTTTAATACATAAATATATCCAATTTAATTTTTTTAAATAAAAAAATTGAGAGGGTTACTCTTATATATGGCAGACATATACATATACACCCTCCGTTACATACATATATGTCCAAAAGATACCGTTTTTAACTCCTCTTTCAGGAGAACTAAACCCCCAACAAATGAAAAAAAAGATAACAAAGAACCCGAGCCCCCGCCCCGCCCCATCCCCAAACCCAACAATTAAACCACCAAAACAGGCCCCGCAAGAAAGGAACCGAGAGTACAGATTTCTCCATCCAACAATTTAGAGTAATGGAGGCGTAACCCCTTTTGAGTACAGTAATGACAGGTTAAATAGCAACACTATTGATCAACTATGAGATACGCAAACACAGCTTAATGAAGATAGACTCAGTTTAAACTCAGAAATCTCTCGTGTATAACTCAAAGAATAGTAATGAACTCAGAAGTAACTCATTTAGAGGGAGAGAGAAGTAAGCACCCTAGATAAACCTTGGTAGGCAGCCAAGCACATTAACAACCCTCAGTCAAGCATTAAAAGCTTTGTAATAAATGACAATGATGAGTGAGTAAACTCTATGGTTTGTAATAAATCCCTCTCTGGTGTATATTCTCTCTAGTAGTAACTTTTGAATTTTCAAAAAGAACATGATCTCTCCCCCGAGGTGGTTGGGGTCCTTAAATAGCCCCCCACACCACCCCCGAGGCAACTCAGTCATTAATGCCTGTGAAAGACATCCCTCATACTTTATGTCACCAACATTAAATACCTGATGCACTAGTTATCTCCACGTTATAGACATTAAATGCCAAGACATGCCTTTTGCCTAACCACTGTGTGTCAGGGGGCTGTCGCCACAGAGGTGGCTCACCAACTGTCTGACAACCCCAAATACCACAGTGGTTTACTCAAGTGCAGGTCTGACATTGTCTAGCTGGTTAGTGACATCAGATAAAGTGGATGTGACATTAAGTATAGGGTTGTTTGGCTCACAACTCAACGCCCGATGGAACTCAAGGTTGTTCCCTCTGAGGTTCCACGGTCAGGGTCCTTCGATGTTTTACCAGGTGTATCTAAGATGGTCAGGACAAGCCCCAACGGTGCCTCACTTCTCAATCCTCCAAACCAAGTCCCTCTGAAGTTCCCACGGCGAGATCGTTCGATAGAGCATGAAAGCTCTCCCAGGCCCTGACAAGCCTGGTCTCTCGCGAGTACCGTTTGACCTCACACTAAAAATCATTATTCTCATTACATCATTACAACCGTTATAGCTCATAGCCAATATAAACAAAGATACAGTATGACTAGATAACACAACAAACTAAAGTATGAGTGCCACGCTAAGCTGCCTCGCTTGAGCTGCCTTAATCCCAAACACCGTTGTTAATGGGGGAATTATCCCTAATCTCAGGATTACCTTCAATCCCCCTCTACATTTGCCCATTCGTGGAGAGATTTGTTGTGGGAACAAGAAATGTCTGCACGAAAACTTTTCAATCCGATGAACCTTCTCGGTGTGAAAAATTTCTGGCATCTTTTCCTTCTTTATAACCACTGCGTTAAACCCTCTAGGAAAAGAAAAATTCTCCCCGATGTACTTTAGCCGAAGCACTGCGGCCTATTGGTGCTCTGGCGAAGGGACATCGCCACCTTTTCCTCACACTAATCGTCAACCGTTCTAGCTTGACTATTTGAAATCTCCCCAAAGGCCTGCTAAACTTCCCCAAATACTCGTTTGGACTCTGGAAATGAAATTCTCCCGTGTAACGTTTCGGTATGTTCGTAAAAAGCAGAAATTCTCCCCGATGTAGCTGAGTCAGAATTAAACCACGTTTGAACTTGTGGCGAGGGAACATCATAGCTTTTTTAAACCGTTGGGACAGTTTCTTCGTTGGGAGTTTATTGGATACGCCTGACAAAAATTCTGGCTCCAAAACTCAAACTTGCTTAAGAAGGCAACCCTTTTTATTCCCCAGGCGTCACTTCATAAATGATGTGGCGCTGTCAGAGTGCGAAAACTCGAAACAGCCCCCAAGCGGCCCCGTGAGAGGTACCAACACCTCGCACGGGACCAATGTAACTCGTAGAAACCCGAAACAATCCCGGAACGTCCCCATGAGAGGCACCAACACCTCGCACGGGACCAATGTAACTCGTAGGAACTCGCCGCGCGATCACGGTATTCCCGGTTTGAGAATACGACGATAATTTGAAAATATGTCGACTTAGGCTTAAAAACATGGCGCTAGAGGTGGGAAACCCGAAATAGCCCCCGAACGGCCCCGTGACAAGCATCGACACCTCCCACGGGACCAATGTAACTCTTAGGAACTGATCGCGCGATCACGGTACTCCCGGTTTGAGAATACGACGCACTACAAAAAAAAGAGGTAATTGGGACTGATATATTAGGGACGGGCGCTTAAAACCGTCCCTAAAGACCTAATATTTGGAACGGCTATTGAATCCGTCCTATATAGTTACATTATTGGGGACGGCTAAACTTATCCGTCCCAAATAACACAAAATCTGTCTTATATACTTACATTAATAGGGACGTCTATGCTCACCCGTCCCAAATAACAAATATGGAAGGTGTTATATAGGACGGTTATTTGGGTGTCCCTAAAAATTGGTTCTTAAAACTTTTAAGGGACGGAGTTTTTTTCATTTTGCTGAAACTTTACGCGTTCCCCCCACTACCAAATTTCATTACCAAATTTCATTTCTCCCTCAATAATCTGATTACCCCCGTTCTCTCTCTCTCTTCCTCCATTCTCATCACGCTGGCATTTCAATCTCTAACCTAGTTATACTCACGCCTGAGGTTTCGCATTCCGTCTTCTTCTACTCGGGTAACCTTTTGTCAAAATCATATAATGAAATCAACAAATTCGCGAATCAATTAAACCAGAATGAGAAAGATTTAAGCGAGACTCTTAACTGAAACTTGTATGTGTGTATGTATTGCTTGGATTTGATTACATGTATGTATGGCTTGGATTTAGGGTTTGGTTGATTTGGGTTGAATCATTTAGGGTTTGGTTGATTTGATTTTGTGTATTTATGTTTTGTCTGCTGTTAATAATGTATTGGAGTTAGGTTTTGGGGTATTTAAGTTTTCAGTCATTTCATTATTCATTTTCTGCATGATTTCATTTGTTTTATCTATTACAAACTATTTCATTTTCTGCTGTTAATAATGTATTGGAGTTAGGTTTGGTGTAGGTCGAGCGCGACGTGTGGTCGGTTGTTTTCATCGAGCATTGATGGATCCGTTTCAGAGTGGGACCTTTTTCATCTCAAACAGAAGGTATAACATTTCAACACTTTTGAATGCCCAACTGTTTCAATGCAAAAAAACAATGGCGGAATGTGTTAGATTCAATTTGTATAAAGGAATGATGTTTGTGTTTGCAGACTGTGTTAGATTCAATTGGTTTGTCGATTTGGCAAATGGCTGCTTCGCCTTTCGACAATCCGCAGCTAGATAAAACGAGGCAGGATTTGGGTTTGTTGAAAACGGGCATGCTAATGGTAACTTTGATAATGGTGACGATGAAACTAGTGACAGTGAGGATGATGTGGGCTCGGTCGAGTTACACGAGAAATTCGTTGTTGAAAATACACGTGTTGCAATTGCATGTGATGATGGTTGTGTTAGGATATACAGAATGTCTGACTCAGATCAGATCAGTTGATTTACAATAAATCGCTGCCAAGGGTCAGTGGCGAGATAGCTACTCCCTCTAGTTAAAGCACCTTATTTGGTAACTTTGTCAGTTTTGTTACAATAACATTGTTTTTCTTTGTCATTTATTATCTACAGAACGGGTTTTAAGTGTGACTTGGAGTCCTGATGCAAATATGATATATTCAGGGAGTAGTGATGCGTGTATTTGCTGAGATAAACCTTTACTGTTGTGATATATATTGTGGAGTTTCTCACGTCAGTATGTTATTTTCAGGTTTATAAGATGCTGGGATGCTAAATTGACTCACGAAATCTACAGGATAACAGTTGGGCTTGGTGGTTTGGGAGCCTTGAGAAGTGGTTGTTTCTCACAACTATTTCTTAAATATTCAACAGAGACTAAACGTAATGATAGACGTTGCTTCAGTCTTGGAATACCTTCATCATGGTTACACATCACCTATTGTTCATTGCGATTTAAAGCCAAGCAACATTCTGTTAAATGAAGACCAAGACCCTTGGGTGAACAGTCATATTAGTGATTTTGGTATCACCAAACTCTTGGGTGAACAGGAATTTATAATGCCAACCAAGACCCTTGGCACAATTGGTTACATGGCACCAAGTAATATTTTTAGTTAAAAATATGACTTCTGATAAAGTATTGTATTAATGATTTGAAATTATATCTATCCATTCTATTGTAAGAATTTTATTATATTCATTTAGTCTATAATAAATTTCGTTTGGGTTAACAGGCTATGGATTGGAAGGAAAAGTATCTACATGGGGAGATGTCTATAGTTATGGTATTGTGTTGCTCGAAACATTTACAAGAAGGAAGCCCACGGATGGAATGTTTGTAGGAGAAATGAACTTAAAGCACTGGGTGGATCACACCATACAGAAATCGATAACTGAAGTTGTGGACATCAGTTTGCTAGAAGAGGATGATAAAATTTTAAATGCAAAGAAGCCGTGTGTGTCACTGTCATCTATCTTCAGCTTGGCAATGGATTGATCAGCAGATTCGCCTCGAGAAAGGATCAGTATGAAAGAGGTAGTCATGACACTGAACAAGATAAAACTCAATTTCTCCGCAAATATTGAAATGCCCCAGAGCACAAGATCTCGTCACACAGAAAGGTACCAGAGAGGTAAATGACTATTGATAGTCTCATCCCATTTCTTTCCTTCAGCACCGCGCCCCCCCACATCCCCCCCCCCCACCCCCCCACCCACCCCGCACACACACATTTATCGAGAAACAAATACTAAAACGTGCAGAATAGAATTCTAAATTGATATTTCAATTACTGTTTTTTCTAAATTGATATTTCAATCATGCTCAAAATCCAAATTTTTGATGGATCAGGGTGATGGGTTTACCTCTCCATCTATGGGGAGGGGAAGTTTTCTAGCCCATTGGTGATAGATGCGGTGGTTTCACTACGGTGGACTGTGACACACAGACGGGGGAAGAACTTAGGTGGGCAAGAGTCTTGATTTCAAGGAATCAGTTTCTCCCGGAGACAATGATCATTAACTGTGGTGGGTGGGTTTTTCGTTTACCAATCTGGGTTGAAAACATGGGTTCATGCTACTTTGGTGGTGTTGACCATGTGTTTAAGATGAGGAGAGGTGTGGAAGGATGGCTTCAAAATCGCAAGCGGGGGGAATCTCTATACCCTTTCATGTCGACAAAGTTAGTGTTTATGCAGGTCGTAAGGCCCAGAGGGAGAAAAACATCAATCTTCCAAGTCCTATTGGAGCGGGATTTAATCGAGCTAGTGAGCGGGCAGTTGACGTTACTCAGAGGGAGCCTTATGTCAAGATTCTTAGGCCGGCAGCATGATTTATTTTTGTGTTTCCTGGCGAGACCTCGGACAGTGGAGCTGTCATACCCGACCTTGATCACAGTGAGAAGTTGGCTGTTGCATTCGGGTTGCTAAATGCATCAAATGGCATGCCAATAAGAGTTATTAAGAGTATTAGCATGTGTAGAGATTGTCGCGTTTTTATTAAACTCGTTTCTGCATTGACAGAAAAGGAGATCCTCATAAGAGACAGTAAGCGGCTCCACAAATTTGTCAATGGAAAGTGCTCATGTGGGGATTTTGGGAGTCTTCTTCGATATCATTTGAACCCAATTAATGAGCTCCTTTATCTGGTCATTCTTTTGACCTTAATCGCTCATGAATTATTTTTGTATGGCCTTGGGTGTTTTCTTCCTTCTTTTTTCCCTGACCCTCACTGGTTAATCAAGGTTAAATTGTAGATGTTGTAACAACTTGAGTTATTCATATATATACTCACAACTTCAAATTGAATGGAGCAACCTAAGGGTGAGGATTCGAACATGTCTCCGATGAAAGCGGATCAGGTGCAACAGAGTATGATGGCGGTGGTGAGGCCGAGACATGTATAGACTTAGTGGTGAATGTGATTTTGGAGAGAAAAGATGATGGGTTGGGTGTAGATGTAAACACAAGTTGACAGTTGTATACGTTGCTGGTGACGAAGGGAGTTTGAAAGAGATTACTGGTTGTCAGATGGGTTTGGTCATGGGTTGGAGCAGGTCTAGGGTCGGAAGGGCAAGGGCTTAGGGTAGACTTCGGTCAGGGCTGGTTTGGAGCCGGGTTTAATGGTGTTTGGATTTGGAGGTCGCGGGTTCCGGTCAGTTTGTGGGTTAATCCGATTTGGCAGGAGGTAAGCAGACCGGAGGTGGTCGGATTGAAGATTGGAGATGGTTGGGTTCGAATCTCCAATCAGATATGACTAGAATGCTTAATTAATGGTTTTAACTAATTTCCAATCAGATATGACTATTTTGAATGGAAATTCTCCATTCAAAATCATTTATATCTACTCAATTTTTCACTATTGACAGGTAAGAACTGCTTTGAATGTGTTAATTACGTGATTGTTCACAGATAACAGAAACATGGAATCTACGCAAACTTCCGCAAATTGAACATTGGGGACAATTTAGAGATCCTTAAGACTGGTTTGTGACATACACTCGTGCGCTCTCCACAGAACAATTTGAATTAATGGTGATGACCCCAAGGATCTGGTATAGCAGAAATAAAAAAAATACCAGTGAGGAGTCAATCAAGCCGTGCCCAATACTTGTGCAAGCATCAGCGATGTACCATCAATTCAGGGAGTCAATTACTGGAGTATTGCAAATAATCCCTCATTCATTCACTTACTAGACTTCTCCCCAAGTAGTATTTTTAGAAATAATTTTGATGGGGCTGTTTTTAAAGAGCTGAATAGTATAGGAATTGGTGGTGTTGTCCAAAAATCAAGGGGAGAATTTATAGAAGGAATATCACAAAAGTTGAAGTATCCAGTAGTGGCGGAATCCATTGCTGCCCGTGAAGCCACCATCCAAATGGCGTTTGAGTGTAAGTTTGCTAATGTCATTTTTGAAGGCTTTCACCACCACGGCATCAATTCATATAGCTTATTCAATTATATAGAAACCATGATTCTTCAATGCATATACACCACATGGAAACAAACTTTTTTTAAATGAAGAATAACCACAAATCACAGCATATGATACTTCACTTCGAAATCTAATATTTCTTAATTAATATCACATCACATATGGATCTTAATATGCGTGTATGTATGCATGTATATAAATCTCAATTCAATTAGTTGGTGGGATTCGAAATCTCATTGTGATTTGTTGATTAATCATTATCACCAATATAATCACGATCTTTGTTTAATACAGTCAACTTGATTAGACTGAAGAAAAGCTCCAGATGAATAACATGTGAGATTGAAATCGCTAGATGGTGATCAGTTCATGCATTTGATTTTGCTTTTACTAACGATGAGTTTCCGGCCTGTTTGTGTCCTACCTTTTAGAATGTTTCAAGCTGCCATTATATGTCAATGAGAATCATAGATGCATCTTGATAAAATTTAAGTTGTGAAGTTTTCATTTATGATCATTGTAAAATTGAAATGATCGACACTGTTTATTCTTGGACCATCAAATAAATCTTATAAACTATTCGTATAAATCTTACGAATTCTTATGAACTATTCTCGAGTTCATAATGGTATTATTTATTAAGTTAGAATTATTTAAAAGTTGCATTTTCCCCCTCTTGTTTGTGCTAATACGGGTTATGCTATAATTGGATAGTATAGTTACATTTGATTGATTTAGTAGATACTATTGGTGTGTTCTTTTGGTGCTCATGTTAAATTTTCTAATCATTTTGCAGAGGGTGAACTTCAACTAGTTGGAAATCCAGTCCCACTTGGCTTTCCCGTACCAAATGATGCACTTGCTTAGGTATTTTCTTAAGAATTAGAATTATTTTACTAATAATTTGAGATTAAGCTAGGCCATGTGGGCCAGTGAATATTTATGATGATGAAATTAATTTATGTGCTCATTTGAGATTTTGTTGTTGTTGAGTTGCATTTTAATGTTAAAACATGTTGGTTTTCATGAATAAACAAGGGAAACTTTGTCGAATTTTTTTAAAAATAACAAGTGATTTAAAAATAGTTAAGACGATAACATACGGATTACCATAGTTGAATATTGTACTAATTTATGTTTATTTTCTCTTTCACAGGTCCGGACATCATTTGGAATAGGTGTTGGCCATCTCTATTTTTTGGGTTTCCCGTGTCTTCGAATTGATTATTTGATATTTTTGGGGATGATTGTAGTTTGAATCATATAGCTTATGTTTTAGGTTTGTTGTTTTATTTTTTGGAGATGTTATGTTGGAAACTTCAAATATGAATGAATGAAGGAATTTTCGGAGTTTCGTTGATATTTTGTTTTCGATATTTATTTATCATAACTTGTACATTTGTTGATATTGACTAATATTCAATGAGGCTAGAACCTTTCCTAAAATGTTGTCACAATAGAAATTTTGGTGGCAATTATGGCGGCAAGTTTTTAAGGGACGATTAATAGTGTCCCAAATAATATTATTAGGGAGGGCCAAGAGCTTGTCCCTAATAATATTATTAGGGACGACCAGCCCCGTCCCCAATAATATTATTAGGGACAACCAAGCTCCAGTCCCAAATAATATTATGGTTTTAGGGACGGCTAGATCCGTCCCTAAAATGTAGTTGCACAATAAAAATTTTGGCGGCAATTTTGGCGCCATCCCTAATACATTTGGGACCCCTATCAAATGTGACCATGCCTTACAGTCCCTAAATCCGTCCCTAAAAGTGAGTATTTTTGTAGTGACGATAATTTGAAAATATGAGGACGTAGGCTTAAAACTTTGGCGCTAGGGGTGGGAAACTCGAAATAGCCCTCGAACTGTCCCGTGATATGCTCCAACACCTCGCACGGGACCAATATAACTCTTAGGAAGTGACCGCACAATTACAGTACTCCCGATTTGAGAATACGATAATTATTTGAAAATATTTAGACTTAGGCTTAAAACTTGGCGTCGGAGAGCGAAAACTCGAAACAGCCCTGTGAGAGGAACCAACACCTCAGACCAATATAACTTGTAGGAACTAACCGCGCGATCACGGTACTCCCTGTTTGAGAATAAGATGATATTGTGAAAACATCTAAACTTAGGCTTAAAAACATGGCGCTAGAGGTGGGAAATTCGAAACATCCCCCGAACGGCCCCGTGAGAGGCACTAACACCTTCGCACGGGACCAATGTAACTCGTAGGAACTGACAGCGCGATCACAGTACTCCCGGTTTGAGAATATGACGATAATTTTGAAATATCTAGACTTAGGCTTAAAAACATGGCACTAGAGGTGGAAAACCCGAACGGTCCCCTAACGGCCCCGTGAGAGGCACCAACACCTCGCACGGGACCAATATAACTCGTAGGAACTGACCGCGCGATTGATAGACAGGGTTTCGCCGCGGCGCGAGAGTCACCTACGCGTCGGTCGTTTTGAATTCGGCTCACCTGAACTATACAAAAACCTAAACTACGACTACACTCAACGGGTGAGTATAGCGGTAAGTCGGGTATCGAAAATCCACAGAGACGAGTTGCTAGAATTTATAAGGTTTAATATTCCTAAGTAAAAGTGTAAAAGATGATTATACACAAAAACGGAAAAGATGCATAAAATGGAAATAGTAATCTAGCCGAGGGAAAATAAAGCTAGATTAAGAAAGCGAGTAAAAACTATAGGTTGCGTCGAATATCCCTCACCCGAGTTAATTAGTATAAAATGGTTACATGGGTCGACGAGTTATTAAGATCGAGTCTCGTTTCGACAGTTAATCAAATCAAGAGTTGTCACACCCCTAAATTCGTATAAAAGTTTAATAAGATTTTGGCGTCAACAAATACCCCGAAAATTACGCACATAAGGTCGTAAGCACGGAGCATACATGATATGCCCCGTCAAATCACCTAGGCGTAATGACTAGGACAACCCACTCGAAATAGACTCGTAAAACTCCATCACCAAAGCAAAACAACCAAATCAACCCTAGGTGAGTTCAATCCAACACAACCTAGATTAAACTAGCCACTACACATATATAAAAGCATTAATTAAAACAACTAATTAATTAAAGCAAACAAGAATTAAATTAACTACAACAAATATCTAGGCTTGGAATAAATGACAAAGCATGAAAAATAAAGGAAAACAAAGCTTAAGGAAGAAGATGAATAGTAAAGCTTACATTAATGGGTATTACCCAAAGAGAAATGGAGGAGAGGGGATCTCCACAAATAAAATCCCCAAAGTCTTCTAACCCTAATTAAAATGAAAATATATTTTCAAAGAAAAGCTCCTAACACTCTATTTATACCCCAAAACAAACCCCCAATAAAATCAAGCCAAAAAACCCAAAATAAGTCAATTTTCGTCCATATCTGATGGGACCGGTCGACCTCTGTTTTGGGACCGGTCGACCGCACTTTTGGAATTTGCCCTTTTCCTGTCCGAACCAATTTTGACGTGTTGCACGGAAACGGCTATAACTCCCTTATACGGAATCGAAATGAGGCGTGGTCGGAACCGACGCGAAGATAATTCAATTCTCTACATGATTCTGTTTTGAAACCCTCCAAATTATGCAGTATGAAATTATAAAAATGCCCTTGAAGTAGCATTCGACGACGGAACTTCTCCGAAATGCAACCGAACCTCACTTTTAGCGTTCCAATACCTAAAAAAGCACAAATAACCCCTGTAAAGCATGTATATATCCAAATCCAAGGTTGTCTGGTTAATGAGCACAATTATAGGCATTTAGGACCGTAAAAGTGCTAGAATGCATAAAGATAACGGGCGAAAATATGCAATATTCGATACGAATCACACCCCCTAACTTAAACATTGCTAGTCCCTAGTGATGAAACAAACAAAACTAGTCCACAAAAGGAAATACAAAACGCATATATGCATCGAAATATAATTGCCACTTTCGTAGGGAACACGATTGCATTTAGCATATGCAATAAGCCGTTAAACCCCTAGGTTACCCTAGTGGACGAGTGTCGTCTCGTGAGGGTTTTCAGGGATGGTACCCACAAACATCATATGGTTTCCTCAAAATATGCCCAAACCAACATGCTACAAGCCCAATAAAAGCGAAAAAGATTTCATATGCATTATTATCAAAGTGACTGAATTTACACAAAAGTCCGAACCATTAACATTATAGAATGCACCTCATAGAATTTAAACCTTAAAATGTGGGAGGGGAGTGAGCACATGCAAAGTGTGATTTGGAAAAAACTTATATGAACCGGATAAACATTGAAGCAAGCATATATTCAATCCTCACGGGTATTACACTCATCAAATGAAATTCACTTGAAACAGGGAGGTAACACACAGAACATGCGGGCTAAAGAGTAAATGTAAATGGAAACTAGGCCGCGCACATGTCACAAATGAAGAACGCTATATATAAACTGAAAAATGTAATCTCAATGAAAGGATACCACGCATTAAAGGAGACGAAATGCATTTTCACAGATTATCAAAACTATTTAAACCTTTGAATTACATCAACCTAAGATTTCATAGGACTTGTATAGGATTATAATGTAGGCTAGGCTAGAGTACGAAACGAGGGAATGTATGTACGGATTCAAAGTGTTCGGAATGAAAACTAGGGATAATAGGACGACGCGGTCAATATCAAAATTGGAAAACAAGTTCCAAAAGGCATCGAATATATCATCGGGGAGAGTAATCAAAGCTTATTGAACTATATACACAACATTTACAACTTTCTCATTCTTTTGTTTTCTTCTTTTTCTCATGTTTCTCTTTTGTTTTCTTTTGCTTTTTGCTTTCTCTTTTTCTTCACTTTTTTCACTACTTTCTTTTCTTTACTTATCAAACTCTCATATGCCTAAATTGCAACCGACATCATAACAACATCATTCAATCCCAAGTAACATTCCAAACAAAGGTATGGAAAGTGTATGTATAGGTTAAAACTCCAATTTGGAGTTGGTTATGGGATTTGGGTTATGAAATGAAAGGCTAATATTTAGGCTCAAAGGGGTTGACGAGTATAAGGTGAGGTCAAGGTCAATATGGGTGATATAACAAAGATGGCCTATGATCATTTCACAAAGTTTACGCAATTCTCGAATCAAAACAATATATGAAAATCATGCTCAAGTAACACATTTCAAGTATGAACTCAATTAATGAACGGTCAAATGAAAGAATAGTGAGATTACCGGCGAATTCAACGTTTTCAATGAGAAAAGAATAGTGTAGACACTCACAAACGACGAAAGGTACAAAGCTTACTCGGTGTAAGTATATACAATGCAACAAAAGATTACCGAGTTATAAAAATCTTAATCCAAATCAATATAGCAATAAAAGTGCATGTGCTCATGGGATTAAAGTTTAATTCATGAAGTTATTCATAATATCAATAATCGAGGCTAAAGTCTAATAACTTCTAAAATCGAGAACATGCATCATTGGGATGTCTATTGGATCGGGCAATTATTGAAATTTATCATCGGAAACAAAGGCAAAATGCCCCAAAAAGGAGAAAAAAGAAAGAAAATCTTTTTGAAATTTTTAATTTTTCTAAGAAAAGCATACTAAGTAACTAACATGTGAGCAAAAACATGGACTAAATAAAAAAATGGATAGAATATCCCACACCCCCTAACTTAAAACTTGACATTGTCCTCAATGTAAATTAAGAACCAAGTCAAAGAGAGGAAAAGAGCGATATTACCCAAAATGGAGCGATCTCCATAAGAACAAGTCCAAAGAATCTACAAAACAAGTTAGTACCGAGCATAGCAAAAATAAATAACGAAAAGTTAACAAATTACACTAGACTAAATTAAAAAGGAAAGAAAAAAATAACGAAAGAAAGCTAACTATATACAACCTACTATTTAGACTTCACACTAACTATACACTAGAAGTTTAAATAGCTGAGGGTCCACTGAAAAAACGATTTGACTTTGGAGGATAATCGGTGTACCCTCACATACAAGCATGCCCTTCGAAAAATATGAATTCCGTTTGAACAACGGAAGGCATGTGTAAGGCGAAAGAAATGAACCATCGCCAATTAAAAGTTTTGGAGGGACGATGGGGGGTTTGGATTGAACGGGTGACAAAAACATGTGGGGATCGAGAAAAGACGAATATCTTCCCAATGATTTTGAAATTGGAATGGGAGGTGGCACACACGAAGGCACGAATGCGATCGTGGAAGGCGACTCGAGCAAGTACTCCTCATCGGCGATAGGGTTTAAAATATTAAAGTTTGAAATCGAATCACCGGGTACTTGTTGCGGTGGGATAATAGAGAATGAAAATGGGGATGAATGAAATTCAAACCCATGAGATGAATCATCATCGCATGAAGTTTGAGTTTCAAATGAAATAATATCATTTTCAATGAAATGTTCTTCTTTGGGGGCCAAAGAAGAAATCATTTCACTGCAAATAGATATTACGTCATTTTCATCCTCGCTTTCAATATCTATTACGCGATGGGAAAAGTCTAGAATGGTTTGTTCCAAAGTAGGCACAAGTACCTCATTTGGTTCAAAACATTCCTCGACTTCGAAAGTCTCAGAAGCAAAATCGTCGTCGGACTCAAATAATAAATCCAACTCATGTTCCCACAAACGATTTTCTTCCCGCTAACGAGTTTCGAGTTTCTCATTCTCATACATACGCAAACCCTCACCGAATGTCATGGGTCGAGGTGCGGATGCATGAAAATGGAAACTTTGAAAGTTACTATCGGACTTAAACGAAAACTCATTATTATAGGAATTTTGAAAACTATTCGATTTCAAAACTCCTATTATAAGGAGGTAAATGCCCAAAATCATTATCATCATCATCAAAATTCCAATAACCTAAGTTTTGACTTTCGTTATACTCGCCCAAAGTCATATTTGAATTTGTTTTACTTTGGGATGCTAAATATTCACCGAAAGTCATAGGCCTAGAATTTTGAGAATTATAACAAGGATTACCGAAAGAATTGGAATAAGACATGCTTACCCTAAAAATGGCTCGAATGGCGGATTCCACAAAGTAAGTGCGCGCGGAAAGAATTCGAGCGTTTCTAAGTGCTCAAATGTGGAAGTCCTCCAAAATATTAGCAAATAATACAAATAGAAAGAAAATACTATGAAATACTAAATCAAATAAAGTCTAAAACAAACTCATCCCCGGCAACGGCGCCATTTGATAGACAAGGTTTCGCCGTGGCGCGAGACTCACCTACGCGTCGGTCATTTTGAATTCAGCTCACCTGAACTATACAAAAACCTAAACTACGACTACTCTCAACGGGTGAGTATATCGGTAAGTTGGGTATCGAAAATCCACAGAGACGAGTTGCTAGAATTTATAAGGTTTAATATTCCTAAATAAAAGTGTAAAAGATGATTATACACAAAAGGGAAAATATGCATAAAATGGAAATAGTAATCTAGGCGAGGAAAAATAAAGCTAGATTAAGAAAGCGAGTAAAAACTATAGGTTACGTCGAATATCCCTCACCCGAGTTAATTAGTATAAAATGGTTACATGGGTCGACGAGTTATTAAGATTGAGTCTCGTTTCGACAGTTAATTAAATCAAGAGTTGTCACACCCCTAAATTCGCATAAAAGTTTAATAAGATTTTGGCATCAACAAATACCCCAGAAATTACGCACATAAGGTCGTAAGTACGGAGCATACATGATATGCCCCGTCAAATCTTCTAGGCGTAATGACTAGGACAACCCACTCGAAATAGACTCGTAAAACTCCATCACCAAAGGAAAGCAACCAAATCAACCCTAGGTGAGTTCAATCCAACACAACCTAGATTAAACTAGCCACTACACATATATAAAAGCATTAATTAAAATAACTAATTAATTAAATCAAACAAGAATTAAATTAACTACAACAAATATCTAGGCTTGAAATAAATAACAAAGCATGAAAAATAAAGGAAAACAAAGCTTAAGGAAGAAGATGAATAGTAAAGCTTACATTAATGGGTATTACCCAAAGAGAAATGGAGGAGAGGGGATATCCACAAATAAAATCCCCAAAGTCTTCTAACCCTAATTAAAATGAAAATATATCTCCAAAGAAAAGCTCCTAACACTCTATTTATACCCCAAAACAAACCACCAATAAAACAAAGCCAAAAAACCCCAAATAAGTCAATTTTCGTCCATATCTGATGGGACCGGTCGACCTCTATTTTGGGACCGATCGACCGCACTTTTGGAATTTGCCTTGGGCTGTTGACAACCCCCTTTTCCTCTCCGAACCAATTTTGATGCGTTGCACAGAAACGACTATAACTCCCTCATACGGAATCGAAATGAGGCGTGGTCGAAACCGACGCAAAGATAATTCAATTCTCTACATGATTATGTTTTGAAACCCTCCAAATTATGCAGTATGAAAATACCAAAATGCCCTTGAAGTAGCATTCGATGACGAAACTTCATCGAAATGCAACCGAACCTCACTTTTAGCGTTCCAATACCTACAAAAGCACAAATAACCCCTGCAAAGCATGTATATATCCAAATCCAAGGTTGTCTGGTTAATGAGCATAATTATAGGCATTTAGGACCGTAAAAGTGCTAGAATGCGTAAATATAACGGACGAAAATATGCAATATTCGATACGAATAAGCGATCACGGTACTTCCGATTTGAGAATACGATGATAATTTGGAAATATCTAGACTTAGTTTTAAATTTTTTGCGTCAGAGTGCGAAAACTCGAAATAGCCCCCAACCGCCCCCATGAGAGGCACAAACACCTCGCCCGGGACAAATGTAACGCGAGGGAGCTGCTCCCGCGATCACTGTACTCACGGTTTGAGAATACGATGATAATTTGGAAATATTCAGACTTAGGCTTAAAAACATGACACTAGAGGTGGGAAACTCGAAACAGTTCCCGAACGGCCTCGTGAGAGGCGTCGACACCTCCCATAGGACCAATGTCACTCTTAGGAATTGACCACGCGATCAGGGTACTCTCGGTTTAAGTATACAATGATTATTTGAAAATATGTAGACTTTGGCTTAAAACTTGGCATCAGAATGTGAAATCCCGAAACAGCCCCCAATCGGCCACGTGAGAGGCACCAACACCTCGTACGGGACCAATGTAACTCGTAGGAATTGATCGCGCGATCACGGTACTCCTGAATTGAGAATACGACGATAATTTAGAAATATCTAGACTTAGGCATAAAAACATGACGCTAGAGGTGGGAAACCCGAAACAGCCCCCAAGCGGTCCCGTGAGAGGTACTAACACCTCGCACGGGACCAATGTGCTCGTTGTAACTGACCGCGCAATCACGGTATTTCCAATTTGAGAATACAATGATAATTTGAAAATATGTATACTTAGGCTTAAAACTTGGCGTCAGAGTGCGAAAACTCGAAAGAGCCCCCGAGCGACCCCATAAATGGCACCAACACCTCGCACGGGACCAATATAACTCATAGAAATCCGAAACAGCCCCATGAGAGGCACCAACACCTCGCACGGGACTAATGTAACTCGTAGGAACTGACTGCGCGATCACGGTACTCTCGGTTTGAGAATACGACGATAATTTGAAAATATGTAGAGTTAGACTTAAAACTTGGCGTCAGAGGGCGAAAACTCGAAACAACCCCCAAGCGGCCCCGTGAGAAGTACCAACACCTCGCACGGGACTAATGTAACTCGAAGGACTAATCGCGCGATCACGGTACTCTCGGTTTGAGAATATGACGATAATTTGGAGACATCTAGACTCAGGCATAAAAACATGGCGCTAGAGGTGGGAAACCCGAAATAGCCCCTGAATGACCCCGTGAGAGGCAACAACACCTCACACCGGACCAATGTAACACATAGAAACCCGAAATAACCTCGAAACGTCCCCGTGAGAGGCACCAACACTTCGCACGGGACCAATGTAACTCGTAGGACTGACCGCGCGATCACGGTATTCCCGATTTGAGAATAAGGTGATAATTTGAAAATATGTCGACTTAGGCTTAAAAACATGGCGCTAGAAGTGGGAAACCCGAAACAACCCCTGAACGGCTCTGTAACAGGCATCGACACCTCCCACGGGACCAATGTAACTCTTAGGAACTGACCACGCGATCACGGTACTCCCAATTTTAGAATACGACGATAATTTGAAAGTATGTAGACGTAGGCTTAAAACTTTGGCTCTAGAGGTGGGAAACCCGAAACAGCACCCGAGCGGCCCCATGAGAGGCACCAACACCTCGCACGGGACCAATATTACTCGTAGGAAGTGACCATGCGATCACGGTACTCTCGATTTGAGAATATGATGACTATTTGAAAATATGTATATTTAGGCTTAAAACTTGGCGTCAGAGTGCAAAAACTTGAAACAGCCCCCAAGTGGCCCCGTCAGAGGCACCGACACCTCGTACGACACAAATGGAAGTCGTAGGAACTGACCGCACGATCATGGTACTCTCGATTTGATAATACGACAATAATTTTAAACTATCTAGACTTAGGCTTAAAAACATGGCGCTAGAGGTGGGAAACCCGAAACTGCCATCGAACGGCCCCATGAGAGGCATCGACACCTTATACGGGATAAATTTAACTCGTAGGAACTGACAGGGCGATAATGGTACTCCCGGTTTGAGAATATGATGATAATTTGGAAACATCTAGACATACGCTTAAAAACATGGCGCTAGAGGTGGAAAACCCGAAACAACCATCGAACGGCCTCGTGAGAGGCACCGACACCTCGCACGGGACCAATGTTACTCGTAGGAACTGACTACGCGACCAGGGTACTCCTGGTTTGAGAATACAATGATTATTTCAAAATATGAAGACTTAGGCTTAAAACTTGGCGTCGGAGTGCGAAAACTCGAAACTACCCCCAAGCGGCCCCGTGAGAGGCACCAACACCTTGCACGGGACTAATGTAACTCGTAGGACCTGATCGCACCATCACGGTAGTCCTGGTTTGAGAATACGATGATAATTTGGAAATATCTATAGACTTAGGTTTAAAAACATGGCGCTAGAGGTGGAAAATCTGAAACTGCCACTGAACGGCCCCGTGAGAGGCATCGACTCCTCGCACGGGACCAATATAACTCGTAGGAATTGACCGCGTGATCACGGTACTCCCAGGTTTGAGAATACGATGATTATTTGAAAATATCTAGACTTAGGCTTAAAAATATGGCGCTAGAGGTGGAAAACCCGAAACAACCCTCGAGCGGCCCCGTGAGAGGCACCAACACCTCGCACGGGACCAATATAACTCGAGGAACTGACCGCGCGATCACGGTAATTCCTATTTGAGAATATGATGATAATTTTAAAATATGTAGACGTTGGCTGAAAACTTTGGCACCAGAGGTGGGAAACTCGAAACAGCCCTCGAACGATCCCGTGAGAGGCACCAACACCTCGCACGGGACCAATGTAACTCGTAGGAACTGACCACGCAATCACGGTCCTCCCATTTTAAGAATATGATGATAATTTAGAAATATCTAGACTCAGGCTTAAAAACATGGCGCTAGAGGTGGGAAACCCGAAACAGCCCCAGAATGGCCCCGTAAGAGGCACCAACACCTCGCACGGGACCAATGTAACTCGTAGGAACTGACCGTGCAATCACGGTACTCCCAGTTTTAGAATACGACGATAATTTTGAAATATCTAGACTTAGGCTTAAAAACCTTGCGCTAGAGTGCGAAAACCTGAAACAGCCCTCGAACAGTCCCGTGAAAGGCATCGACACCTCGTAAGGGACTAATGTAACTCGTAGGAACTGACCGCACGATCACGGTACTTCGGGTTTAAGAATATGATGATTATTTAAAAATATGTAGACTTAAGATTAAAACTTGGCGTCATAGTGCAAAAACGGTACTCCCGGTTTGAGAATACGATGATAATTTTAAAATATGTAGACGTAGGCTTAAAACTTTGGTGCTTGAGGGAGGAAACCCAAAACAGCCTCCGAACGATCCCGTGAAAAGCACCGACACCTCGCATGGGACCAATGTAACTCGTTGGAACTGACCGCGCGATCAGGGTACTCCCGATTTGAGAATACGATGATAATTTGGAAAATATCTAGACTCAGGCTTAAAAACATGGCGCAAGAGGTGGGAAATTCGAAACATCCACTGAACGGCCCCGTTAGAGGCAACAACTCCTCGTAGGGGACTAATGTAACTCGTAGGAACTCATCGCGCGATCACGGTACTCCCGATTTTAGAATATGGTGATAATTTGAAAATATCTAGACTTAGGCTTAAAAACATGGCGCTAGAGGTGGAAAACTCGAAATATCCCCCGAAAGGCCCCGTTAAAGCCACCAACACCTCATCCGGGATCAATGTAACTCGTAGGAACTGACCGCGTGATCATGGTACTCCCAGTTTAAGAATACGACAATAATTCTAAAATATCTAGACTTAGGCTTGAAAACCTGGCGCTAGTGGTGGGAAACTCGAAACAGCCCTCGAACGGACCCGTGAGAGGCATCCACACCTCGCACGGGACCAATATAACTTATAGGAACTGACCGCGCGATCACGATACTCTCAGTTTGATAATTCGATGATAATTTGAAAATATCTAGACTTAGGCTTAAAAACTTTGCGTCATAGTGCGAAAATTCGAAACAGCCCCAAGCGCCCCCGTGAGAGGCACTAACACTTCGCACGTGACCAATGTAACTCGTAGGGACTGATCGCGTGATCACGGTTTTCCCGATTTGAGAATACAATGATAATTTGGAAATATCAAGACTTAGGCTTAAAAATATGGCACTAGAGGTGGGAAATCTGAAACAGCTCCCGAATGGCCCCGTGAGAGGAATCGACACCTTCCACGGGACCAATGTAACTCTTAGGAACTGACCACGCGATCACGGTACTCCCAATTTGAGTATACGTGATTATTTGAAAATATGTAGACTTAGGCTTAAAACTTGGCGTCATAATGCGAAAACCCGAAACAGCCCCAAGAGGCCCCGTGAGAGGCACCAACACCTCGCACGGGACCAATGTAACTCATAGGAACTGATCGCGCGATAAAGGTACTCCCGATTTGAGAATATGACGATAATTTTGAAATATCTAGACAAACTTAATAATATGGCCCTATAGGTGGGAAACCCAAAACAGACCCTGAACGACCTCATGAGAGGCACCGACACCTCGCACGGGACCATTGCAACTCGTAGGATCTGATCGCACGATCAGGGTACTCCCGGTTTGAGAATATAATGATTATTTCAAAATATGTAGACTTAGGCTTAAAATTTGGCGTGAGAGTGCAAAAACTCGAAACTGCCCCCGAGCGGCCCCGTGAGAGGCACCAACACCTCGTACGGGACCAATGTAACTTGTAGGAACTGACCGCACGATCCAGTAGTCCCGATTTGAAAATACGATGATAATTTGGAAATATCTATAGACTTAGGCTTAAAAACATGGCGCTAGGGTGGGAAACCCTAAACTGCCACCGAACGTCCCCGTGAGAAGCATCGACTCCTCGCACGGGACCAATATAACTTATAGGAACTGACCGCGTGATCACGGTACTCCCAAGTTTGTGAATACGATGATTATTTGAAAATATCTAGACTTAGGCTTAAAAACATGGTGTTATAGGTGGAAAACTCGAAACCGTCCCTGAGCGGCCCCGTGAGAGGCACCAACACCTCGCATGGAACCAATGTAACTCGTAGGAATTGACTGCGCAATCACGGTACTCCCCATTTGAGAATAGGATGATAATTTTAAAATTTGTAGACGTTGGCTTAAAAATTTGGCACCAGAGGTGGGAAACCCGAAACAGCCCGCGAATGGCCCTGTGAGAGGCACCAACACCTCGCACGGGACCAATGTAACTCGTAGGAGCTGACCGTGAAATCACGGTCCTCCCATTTTGACAATACGATGATAATTTGGAAATATCTAAACTCAGGTTTAAAAACATGGCGCTAGAGGTGGAAAACTCGAAACAGCCCCGTGAGAGGTAGCAACACCTCCCACGGGACCAATGTAACTTGTAGGGACAGATCGCGCGATCAAGGTACTCCCGATTTTAGAATACGACAATAATTTGGAAATATCTACACTTGGGCTTAAAAACATGACGCTAGAGTGCGAAAACCCAAAACAGCCCTCGAACAGCCCCGTGAGAGCATCGACACCTCGCAAGGGACCAATGTAACTCGTAGGAACTGACCGCGCGATCACGGTACTCTCGGTTTGAGAATACGATGATTATTTGAAAATATGTAGACTTAAGATTAAAACTTGGCATCATAGTGCAAAAACTCAAAACAACCCCCAAGTGGCCCCGTGAGAGGCATCGACACCTCGCACGGGACCAATGTAACTTTTAGGAAGTGATCGCACAATCAAGATACTCCCGGTTTGAGAATACGATGATAATTTGAAAATATGAAGACGTAGGCTTTAAAATTTGGCTCTTGAGGTAAGAAACCCGAAACAGCCCCCGAACGGCGCCATGAGATAGGCCTGTAAACGGATCAAATTCGGATCGGATCAGGCAAATCCAATTCCATACCCGTTTATCTTAAATGGATTCAGATCCGATCCGTTTATTAAACGGATCGAATCAGGCAAATCGAAATCCTTATCCGTTTATTTTAAACGGATTTCGATCTGATCCGATTATCCTTTTATATTAAACTTAATTGGCAACATTTTTATTTTCAACTCTTATTGCATAAATGTATTTTCCAAATGTTCCAAAAAAAAAAATAGATAATGAAATAAAGAACTATTATAATATATATTTAAAATATTATTAAATACAATATCTATTAGTTATATATATATATATTAAAATTATTAATCGGATCGGATTATTAACAGATCAGAGCAGATGAATCCAAATCCGCTCCATTTAATAAACGGGTAATCGAATAATCGAATAATCAGATTTTAAGCATGATCCATATTCGCTTAAATGGATCGGATTCGGATTCGGATAAAATTCGATCCATTGACAGGCCTACCGTGAGACGCACCAACACCTCGCACGGGACCAATGTAACTCGTAGGAAACTGATCACGCGATCACGGTACTTTCGGTTTGAGAATACGATGATAATTTGGAAATACCTAGACTTAGGCTTAAAAACAAGGGCCTAGAGGTGGGAAACCCAAAACATCCCCCAAGCGGCCCCGTGAGAGGCACCAACACCTCGCACGGAACCAATGTTACTCGTAGGAACTGACCGCATGACCACGGTACTCCTGGTTTGAGAGTACGACGATAATTTGGAAATATCTAGACTTAAGCTTAAAAACTTCGCGTCTGATAGGGGGAGAAATGAAATGGTATCTAATCCTATTATTATCGTATCTTAGTTTGGGGGAGATTTATCTTAGGGGGATACATCTTTCTAAGTATGTCATTTGTTTGATAAAGGGGAGAATTAATTTAGGGGGAGTAATTAATTAATTGCATTTAATATTTTGATATTCCCTATGCGTTTGATAGTTTGCTTAAGTGTGCAGGAATTCTTCTAAAGCGGCATCTTTCAATGGCAAAGCGTTTGATCCTTGGGTTGAGTCAAGTTTGGGTGGGTTATGTTTTTGAGTCTAGTGAGCTTGACGGCCCTTTAGGATTTTTGTTTGGTTTTTGTCCCGGAATAGCCAAAGGAGGAGATTTGTAAGGACACAAATTTCCAATTTAGTCCATATACAGTTTTGGCTCAATTCCGGACAAAAACGTTTATTCATAGGATTGTATTTAATTGTAATAATCTCAAGCCTATGAAGTGTTTGTTGAAGACGTAGCGACAAAGAGAATAAAGCTTCATCAATATTCCGGTTTGCGTGCCTCGTTTCTACGTCATCAACTATGGTTCCATGCTCCCAAGGTATGAATGCAATATTATATATATAGGAGCTTGGAACAAGTTTATTGGGTGTTAGGTTTTATAAAATGTAAGGACACAAATTTCCAATTGAGTCCTCTTATAGTTTTGGCTCAATTCCGGACAAAAACATTTATTCATAGGATTTTATTTAATTGTAATATTCAAGACCTATGAAGTGTTTGTTGAAGACGTAGCGGCAAAGAGTATAAAGCATCATCAACATGCCGTAGTTTATGTGCCTCGTTTGTACGTCATCAACTAAGGTTCCATGCTCCTAAGGTATGAATGTAATTATATGTATATAGGAGCTTGGAACAATATGTATTGGGTGTTAGGTTAATAAAAACTGCATTTTACTTTTCAGAAAGAATCAAGTAGAAACTTAAAAAGGAAGTATATAAAAGTTTATAAAAGTTTCTGGGCCAAAATCAAATTTTACAAACTTTCTGGACGTTCGTTAGAAATGTCGTTCGAACGAGTTTTTTCGTTCGAACCAGATTTCGTTCGAACGAGTTTTGTCGTTCGAACCAGGTTCGTTCGAACGAGTTTTCCAACGACCCTAATCTGGTCAGTCGTTCGATATGTCGTTCGAACGAGTTTTCGTTCTAACGAGATATCTAACGATATTCTAACGAGCCCAGGCTGGTCGCTCGTTAGAAGTCTCGTTCGAACGAGAGTCAAGTTCGTTCGAACGAGACGTCAGGCGGGAACGGTTTTGAGCAGTTTTTGGCAGTTTTTTCCCCACTTCTCCACTTGGTTTTCAACCAACTTTTTCATGCATTATTATGTGCGGGAAACACATTTTCCAAGATAACTTTTCCATTCCATATCCAACTCTTAGAGAGAGTTTGAGAGCAAATTTAATTAGGGAAAATGTTCATGTTTTGAGTGTTAATTTTTAATGGAAAATTCATACACACTCTAGTTTACACCCATTGTTGTTTATTCCAAGTTCTATATATACATATCCTTACTTGGAGTTTTTGGCACCGGTTTTCTCTACCGAATTCAAGAGACGTTTCGGGTTTGTTTCTACACCCCATCATAAAGAAGACCTTTGTTGAGATTCTACCCGTTTGGAGAAAGGCTCCATGTTCGGGTGACGGTGACCGTTTAAAGTCCTATCGGCGTATTCCGAGACCACGGTGGAGCTCCGTTGGTTATCCGCTAATTGGAGGTTGATACAAGAAGGAGCATCACGGCTTGAGAGGGTTCGAGTTTAGGAAGTAAGTCTTTTGTCTTGTATTTTGTAATACCGTTTTTAGTGGATTTGAGGCTAGGGCCGTCCCGAGGTTTTTTCCCATTAGTGGGTTTTTCCTCGTATATCGCGGTGTAGTGTGACTTTGTTTATTTTATCTTGCACATCATTTAGAACGCATGCTTTAGGTTTAATTCAAGATAAAATTCGGTTTAATTATCACACTCATTTAATTTGGGACTTAAATCAAATATTGGGTAAATTTGGTTTATTCAAGTCACTTGCTAAAATTGGTTTCGCCTAACTTTGGATATAATTGTTAATCATGACTTAGGCAAATTATAGGACTTGAATTTTGTTTTAATTTGTTTTGTAAGATATTAAAACCCGACCCTGTTTATTTGTTAAAACCATCTCTTATTATACGCTTCCGCATTTATTTTAAAAGGAAATTAACTTTGATTTTAATTGAAGAATATTTAAAATCCGGGGATCCATAAACTCTTGCGTTTTCAAATTGGTATCAGAGCCAAAAACGATAAATTATTTCGTTAAGATCCTTTAATTTTTGGCTAAATATGGATTTTTCCCCATTTTCAAAATTTCCTATTTTTGATGGTTCTAACTACGCGTATTGGAAAGCGCGAATGAAATCGGCACTTAAATCTATCGATGAACGTGTTTGGATGTCTGTTGTTAACGGTTGGACCCCACCAACACATTTAATTGAAAATGAACAAGTTCCCAAACCCGTTGATAGATGGACCGAAAATGAGTTTAAGCTTGCAAATTTTAATTCCAGTGGTTTAAATGCCTTATTTAGCGCTGTCGCACCGGATGAATTTCGACGTATTATGACGTGTGAAACCGCTAAAGAAGCTTGGGATATTTTACAATTAACTCATGAAGGAACGAGTGTCGTTAAAGCTTCTAAACTCCAAAACCTCACCACTCAATTTGAAACTATCAAAATGGATGAAAAAGAAACATTTGATAAATTTTATGCTAGACTTTCTGATATTGTTAATTCATCCTTTAACTTGGGAGAGAAAATACCTGACGACCGTGTTGTAAAGAAAATTTTGAGGTCACTACCCGATAGATTTATTCCTAAAGTGACTGTTTTAAATTCTTTACCCACTTTAGCCTCTACGAAATTAGAAGAGCTTGTAGGTGATTTACAAACCTATGAACTAGATATGTTTCCCTCTAAAACTGAAAAGAAAATCGAAAAGGGCGTTGCTTTAAAAGCCCGAAAAGAGGTTAAACAAGTAGTAGAGAGCGATAGTGATAGTGACTCAGAAGATATGGCTTTGTTTGCTCGTAAATTTAGAAAATTTCTTAAATTTAACAAAGATAAGTTAAAAATGATTTTAAGAAATTTGAATCTTCTAAACATGATAAAAACAAGAAGATTTCTAAAGCCGATAAAATCCCTAAACCTAGTAATGAAAATATTGATAGGGACGAGTCTAATAAATGTTTTGGTTGTGAAGGTTATGGCCATAGGGCTTATGAGTGCCCCACTAAACTAAGGAAAGAGGGTAAACGACCCATTTCATATAATGCGACCCTTAGTGATAGTGATAAGGAAGAGAAGCCCGAATCCCCCACTAAGAAAAATTTTGTGGCTTTTATGGCACATGTGAGTGATAATGAGAACTCATCGGATGATGAAATTATAGCACATGCCACTTCCAAGGTCATTGTACATGATTCTCTTATTTTTGATGATAGTGAGAGTGAAGAAGAAGAAGAAAGTGAAAATGAAGAAGAGGTTGATATGAGTGAACTTCAAAATGCTTTTCATGAATTATATAAAGAATCTATTAAATTGAAAAGAGCTAATTTGAAGTTAGAAGCGAGTTTAAGAGAGAGTGTCAAGGTCATTGATGAAAGTGCCTTAATAGAAGACCTTAGGACACATGAGAGAACTCTTCAAGAGAAGCTTAACTATGTAGAAGGCGAGAGAGATAGCCTTAGGGGTTTAATGGAATCCTTGAAAAAGGAGCTTCTTGGTTTTGAAGAGCGAAATGTTTTACTAGAATCTAAAATTTTAGAATTGGAAAATAAATTAAAAGTATGTCAAATTTGATTTGGAGTGTCGTTCGGAAAAACTAGATAAAATGTTAGGAACGGTCCAAATTAAAAATGACACTTTTGGTTTAGGCTTCAATTCTTGTAATGATTTTTACCCTAAAGTCAAAACCAATGTTTTAGGAGAATCTTCTAGGAATACATTTAATGATCCCTCCTTAGATAAATCTTTTCGACATGTTCTTACTTGTACTCATTGTGGTCGAAAAGGTCATCTTAGGCAATTTTGTTTAAATCTTAAACGAATTCCTAGAAAATCCCATAGTAAAGTAACCACGATAGCTAACGTTCCTACACCCCAAGATAGTAATTCTTCATTAATTTGGGTTAGGAAATCCGACTTGGTTGCCTTACAAAATAGGGATTTTGATTCTCATTTACTTACACATGCTTCCTCCCTTGCTAAATCTAAAGGATGAATGTGTTAGTGGTTGCATACTTTAGCGTTTGTACTTCATGCTATATTCATATGCTAAATGTATGCTTGTTTAGTCATTTTCTAGTCATTGCCTTATTTCATATCACATGCTAGAAATTATGACTTGCTTATCTTTTTGTATTATATTTTGTGTTTGAATCGACTGCATAATATAAAAAGATTTTTGTTTATCATTTGTGTTTTATTTATTTCATTTAAGCTTAATGAAAAATACAAATGATTTTTGTTTGTCCTTTTGAGTAAATATTTATTTTTGATTAAAAATGTTAAAAACTCAAAAAGATTTTGTTTTTGTGTGTATTGTTGTTTGACACACTTTATGTGGCATATATTTGTGTTTGAATCCTATCGTTTACGCTTCCATGTGGCTAGAACTTTTGGTTTAGATTTTCAATCCTTAAAATGTTCTTTACCATGTTTTATATGGAGTAGTTGGATTTTGTATTGTTTAAATGGATTCTATTTCTATATGCCTCTATTCACACATGCACGAGCTTTTTGAAATCTTAATGTCACATGTTATATTTGAGCTTTTTGAGGTGTTCTCCTATCAATCTAGTCATCTACATCTCTATGACCTAGGAGGACTAGTGCATGTCAAAATCCGTTGCATGTGAGATTTGTGCGAAAAATGAAAACATGATAAATTAATATATGCACGGGGAAGGGCTCCGAAAGGATGAATTAAGTCCTTTGCGATAGTAAGCCACCGTTGATTGGATCTAAAAGAAATACGTGATCCAAAGGCCTAAAAACAGAATATTTGGCATTAAACAAAAAGCAATTGCCAAGGCCTATGTTTGTTTGATATATTCATTCACAAACAAAAGAATATATATGCTCATTGAGGGAGAATTGGATGGTATATCAACGGTTTGCACAATGTCCGTTTATCCTAGTTGTCTTTAATGTCATGACTCTATTTGGTTTGTAGAATCATCATCGTGTTAGGCTTGTATGCATTGTGTATGTTTGTTCATTGAGTTCAATCTTTATATTGTCACATGAGGTTATATTTAACTGTGATGAAGTTTGCAATCAAATGAGAACTCCGTGAACGTTTCCTAAGTGTTTGGGTCTAAATTTAATTGTTGCTAGTTCACACCCCTACACTTCCGTTTCCATATGACACATTTTTGCCATACGAGTGTGCAAACTTATTGTACTTTGTGTCATGTGTGTGTTTATATCTATATATATGCAAGTTCTATATTGGTATATTTCTAATGTCTATATATATGATATTCGTTTATCTTTGCCTTGCTTTTAATTGCCCATATGCTTTCATGTCTTAACACTTTAAGCTTTCACCCGCGGTTTATTAGTTCTTTATCCTTTGCCTATTCCCGAACAAAAAGGGGGAGAATGATGATAGGGGGAGAAATGGTATCTAACCCTATTATTATCGTATCTTCGTTTGGGGGAGATTTATCTTAGGGGGAGACGTCTTTCTAAGTAGGTCATGTGTTTAAAAGGGAGAATTAATTTAGGGGGAGTAATTAATTAATTGCATTTAATACTTTGATAGATATTCCCTATGCATTTGATGAGTTTGCTTAAGTGTGCAGGTTTTCTACTAAAGTGGCATCTTTATATGGCAAAGAGTTTAATCCTTGGGTTGAGTCAAGATTGGGCGGGTTATGTTTTGAGTCTAGTAGAGCTTGACGGCCCTTTTAGGATTTTTGTTTGGTTTTTGTCCCGGAATAGCCAAAGGGGGAGATTTGTAAGGACACAAATTTCCAATTGAGTCCTCTTATAGTTTTGGCTCAATTCCGGACAAAAACATTTATTCATAGGATTTTATTTAATTGTAATATTCAAGACCTATGAAGTGTTTGTTGAAGACGTAGCCGCAAATAGTATAAAGCATCATCAACATGCCGTAGTTTTTGTGCCTCGTTTGTACGTCATCAACTAAGGTTCCATGCTCCCAAGGTATGAATGTAATTATATGTATATAGGAGCTTGGAACAATATGTATTGGGTGTTAGGTTAATAAAAACTGCATTTTACTTTTCAGAAAGAATCAATTAGAAACTTAAAAAGGAAGTATATAAAAGTTTAGAAAAGTTTCTGGGCCAAAATCAAATTTTACAAACTTTCTGGATGTTCGTTAGAAATGTCGTTCGAACGAGTTTTTTCGTTCGAACCAGATTTCGTTCGAACGAGTTTTGTCGTTCGAACCAGGTTCGTTCGAACGAGTTTTCCAACGACCCTAATCTGGTCAGTCGTTCGATATGTCGTTCGAACGAGTTTTCGTTCTAACGAGATATCTAACGAGATTTTAACGAGCCCAGGCTGGTCGCTCGTTAGAAGTCTCGTTCGAACGAGAGTCAAGTTCGTTCGAACGAGATGTCAGGCGGGAACGGTTTTGAGCAGTTTTTGGTAGTTTTTCCCCCACTTCTCCACTTGGTTTTCAACCAACTTTTTCATGCATTATTATGTGCGGGAAACACATTTTCCAAGATAACTTTTCCATTCCATATCCAACTCTTAGAGAGAGTTTGAGAGCAAATTTAATTAGGGAAAATGTTCATGTTTTGAGTGTTAATTTTTAATGGAAAATTCATACACACTCTAGTTTACACCCATTGTTGTTTATTCCAAGTTCTATATATACATATCCTTACTTGGAGTTTTTGGCACCGGTTTTCTCTACCGAATTCAAGAGACGTTTCGGGTTTGTTTCTACACCCCATCACAAAGAAGACCTTTGTTGAGATTCTACCCGTTTGGAGAAAGGCTCCATGTTCGGGTGACGGTGACCGTTTAAAGTCCTATCGGCGTATTCCGAGACCACGGTGGAGCTCCGTTGGTTATCCGCTAATTGGAGGTTGATACAAGAAGGAGCATCACGGCTTGAGAGGGTTCGAGTTTAGGAAGTAAGTCTTTTGTCTTGTATTTTGTAATACCGTTTTTAGTGGATTTGAGGCTAGGGCCGTCCCGAGGTTTTTTCCCGTTAGTGGGTTTTTCCTCGTATATCGCGGTGTAGTGTGACTTTGTTTATTTTATCTTGCACATCATTTAGAACGCATGCTTTAGGTTTAATTCAAGATAAAATTCGGTTTAATTATCACACTCATTTAATTTGGGACTTAAATCAAATATTAGGTAAATTTGGTTTATTCATGTCACTTGCTAAAATTGGTTTCGCCTAACTTTGGATATAATTGTTAATCATGACTTAGGCAAATTATAGGACTTGAATTTTGTTTTAATTTGTTTTGTAAGATATTAAAACCCGGCCCTGTTTATTTGTTAAAACCATCTCTTATTATACGCTTCCGCATTTATTTTAAAAGGAAATTAACTTTGATTTTAATTGAAGAATATTTAAAATCCGGGGATCCATAAACTCTTGCGTTTCATAAAAACTGTGTTTTATTTTCAGAAAGAATTAATTAAAACTTTAAAATAAGTTTATAAAGTTTTCTGGGCTAAAATTGAATTTTCCAAAGTTTCTGGAAGTTCGTTCGATAGGTCGTTCGAACGAGTTTTTCGTTCGAACCAGATGTCGTTCGAACGAGTTTGCCAACGAGTTCCCAGTATAGGCCTTTGAAATGTCGTTCGATATGTCGTTCGAACGAACCTTATGTTCGAACGAACCTTATGTTCGAACGAGATATCCAACGATATTTCTAACGAGTTCAATCTGGAATTTCGTTAGAAGTCTTGTTCGAACGAGATGTCAGGTGGGAACATTTTTTGGCAGTTTTTTACCCACTTGCCCTCTCCTTTCTTAACTGATTTTTTCCAGATTTTATGATGTGCGGGAAACCTTTTTCCAAAAACATCTTTTTCACAACCTGCTAACTCTTAGAGAGTGTTTAGAGAGAAAAATCAAAGAGGGAAAAAGATCATGTTTTGAGTGAGATTTTTAGAGAAAAATATACATCACTCTTGTTTACACCCAAATAAGTTTATTCCAAGTTCTCATATACATATATCTTGCTTGGAGTTTGGCACCGATTTTCTCTACACCGAATTGAAGTGAAGTTTGCATTAATTTACCCACTTGGAGAAAGGCTCCTAGTTCGGGTGACGGTGACCATATAAAGTCCTATCGGTGGATTCCGAGACCGTGGTGGAGTTCCAAGGTTATCCGCTAGGAAGAGGTGTCTACAAGAAGAAGCGTCGAGGCTTGAGAGGGATCAAGTCGTGTGTTGTAAGCCTTTCTGTCTTGTACTTGTAATTCCGTATCTAGTGGATTTGAGGCTAGGGTCGTCCGAGGTTGTTTCCCGTCTTGGATTTTTTCTCGTACATCGCGGCGTAGTGTGATTGATTTATTTTATCTTGCATAATAATTTAGAATGCATGCTTAGGATAATTCAAGATAAAATTTGGTTTAAATTATCACACTTAATTTAATTTGGTGCTAAATAAAATATTGGGTAAAGTTTATTTAATTCAAGTCATTTGCTAAAATTGGTTTGACCTAACGTTGGAATATTGATAATTATGACTTAGGCAAATTCTAGGTCTTGGATGAATTAACTTGGTTTAAGTGAAAATTAATACATTTGTGTGTTTCATTAATTCTCACTTGTGTTTAACTTTAATTTGAAAAAGAATTTAAAAATTGATATTCGTTTGTTTTATTGAACCATCCTAACGCTTCCGCATCTCGTGTTTTATAAAAGGAAATTATAAATTTAATTGTAATTGAGAAAATTAAATCCCGGGGGAACACACAACGCTTACAAATTGGTATCAGAGCCAAAGCAATAAATTATTTCGTTTAAGATCCTTTAAATAATTTTTGGCTAAAATGGAATTTTTCCCATTTTCAAAATTTCCTATTTTCGATGGTTCAAACTACGCGTATTGGAAAGCGCGAATGAAATCGGCACTAAAATCTATCGACGAGAGAGTTTGGATGTCTGTTGTTAACGGGTGGTCCCCACCAACTTATTTAGTTGAAAATGAACATGTTCCCAAACCCGCCGATAGATGGACTGAAAATGAGTTTAAACTTTCTAATTTTAATTCCCGTGGTTTGAATGCCTTGTTTAGCGCTGTCACACCGGATGAATTCCAACGTATTATGACGTGTGGAACCGCTAAAGAAGCTTGGGATATTTTACAATTAACTCATGAAGGAACTAGTGTCGTTAAAGCTTCAAAACTCCAAAACCTCACCACTCAATTTGAAACTATCAAAATGAATGAAAGAGAAACTTTTAATGAATTTTATGCTAGACTTTCTGATATTGTTAATTCATCTTTTAACTTGGGAGAGAAAATACCTGACAACCGTGTTGTAAAGAAAATTTTAAGGTCCCTACCCGATAGATTTATTCCAAAAGTGACCGTTTTAAATTCTTTACCAACTTTAGCGTCTATGAAATTAGAAGAGCTTGTAGCTGATTTACAAACCTATGAACTAGATATGTTTCCCGCTAAAACTGAAAAGAAAATCGAAAAGGGCGTTGCTTTAAAAGCCCGAAAAGAGGTGAAACACGTAGTAGAGAGCGAGAGTGATAGTGACTCGGAAGACATGGCTTTGTTTGCTCGTAAATTTAGAAAATTTCTTAATATTAACAAAGATAAACTTAAAAATGATTTTAAGAAATTTGATACGTCTAAACATGACAAAGGCGAAAAGATCCCTAAAGCCGAGAAGATCCCTAAACCTAGTAATGAAAATTTATATAGGGACGAGTCTAATAAATGTTTTGGTTGTGAAGGTTATGGCCGTAGGGCTTATGAGTGCCCCACTAAACTAAGGAATAATGCGACCCTTAGTGATAGTGATAAGGAAGAGGGACCCGATTCCCCCACTAAGCCTAATTTTGTTGCTTTTATGGCTAGTCATGTGAGTGATAGTGAGAACTCATCGATTGATGAAACGTTAACACATGACGCTTCCAAGGTCATTGTTTATGATTCTCTTGTTTTTTATGAAAGTGAGAGTGGAGAAGAAAGAGAGAGTGAAAATGAAGAAGAGGTCAATGTGAGTGAACTTCAAAATGATTTTCAAGAACTTTATAAAGAATCTATTAAATTAAAAAAAGCTAATTTGAAGTTAGAAGCTAGTTTAAGAGAGAGTGTCAAGGTCGATGATGAAAATGCTTTAATTAAAGACCTTAGGACACGTGAGAGGAATCTTCAAGAGAAGCTTGAATATGTAGAAGGCGAAAGAGATAGCCTTAAGGGTTTAATGGAATCCTTGAAAAAGGAGCTTCTTGCTTTTGAAGAGCAAAATGTTTTATTAGAGTCAACATTTTAGAATTGCAAAATAAATTAAAGGATTCTAGTAAAGTCAAATTTGATTTGGAGTGTCGTTCGGAAAAACTAGATAAAATCTTAGGAACGGTCCAAATTAAAAATGACACGTGTGGTTTAGGCTTCAATACTTGTAATGAATTTTCTCATAATGCCAAAACCAATGTTTTAGGAGAATCTTCTAGGACAGATTTTAGAGATCACTCCTTAGGTAAATCTTTTCGACATGTGTTTACTTGTACACATTGTGGTAAAAAAGGTCATCTTAGGAAATTTTGTTTTGATCTTAAACGTATTCCTAGAAAATCCCATAGTAAAGTAACCACGGGAGTTAAAGTTCCAACACCCCAAGATAGTCATTCTTCATTAATTTGGGTTAGGAAATCTGACTTGGTTGCCTTGAAAAATAGGGTTTTTGATTCTCATTTACTTTCACATGCTTCCTCCCTTACTAAATCCAAAGGATGAATGTGTTAGTGTTTTGCATACGTTAGCTTTTGTACTTCATGCTATATTCACATGCTAAATGTATGCTTGTTTAATCATTTTCTAGTCTATGCTCCATGCTTATCACATGCTAGAATTATGATTTTTGTTTATCTTTTGTATTATATTTCCTTCATTTTGATTGCATTAAATGAAAAATACAAAAAGATTTTTGTTTATCATTTGGGTTTTATCTCTCGATAATTTAAGCTTAATGAAAAATTCAAATGATTTTTGTTTGTCTTTTGAGTATATAATTTTTTTTTGGTTAAAAATTTTAAAAACTCAAAAAGATTTTATTTTGTGTGTATTTTAGTTTGACACACTTTAAGTGGCATATACTTGTGTTTGAATTCCATCTTTTACGCTCCCACGTGGCTAGAACTTTTGGTTTAGATTATCAATCCTTATTATGTACTTTACCATAGTTTTACGGAGTAGTTGGATTTTGTGTTGTTTAAATGAATTCTATTTTTATATGCCTCTATTCACACATGCACGAGCTTCTTTGAATTCTTAACTTCATAGGTATATTTGAGCTATGTGAGGTGTTCTCCTTCCAATCTTGTCATCTACATATTTGTGACTTAGGAGGACTAGTGCATGTCAAAATCCGTTGCATGTGAGTTTTGTGTGAAAAATGAAAACATGATAAATAAAAATGTGCATGGGGAAGGGCTCCGAAAGGACTAAGTGATCCTTTGCGATTGTAAGCCACCGTTTTGAATGGACCCAAAAGAAATACGTGGTCCAAAGGCCTAAAAACAGAATATATGGCATTAAAAAGAAAATAATTTGCCAAGGCCTATGTTTGATTGATATATTCATTCAAAATTAATATAAATGCTTATTGAGGGAGATTGGACGGTATATCAACGATTTGCACAATGTCCATTTATCCTAGTTGCGTATCTAATGTCATGACTCTATTGGTTTGTAAAATCATCAATATGCTAGGCTTGTATGCATTGTGTATGTTTGTTCATTGAGTTCAATTTATATTGTCCCATGAGGTTATATTCAAATGTGATGAAGTTTGTAATCAATTGAGAACTCCGTGAACATGCTTTAAGTGTTTGGGTCTAAATTTAATTGTTACTAGTTCACACCCATACACTTCCGTTTCCATATGACACATTTTTGCCATAGAGTGTGAAAGACTCCTATTATATGTTGTGTGTGTCATTTGTGTGTTTATATCTATATATGTGTACTTGAGTCTCTTTGATATATATTATGTATTCATATATTTGATATTTTTATTTAGTATTTGCTTTGCTTTCTAATCCATATATGATTTAATTCATACTTGGTATCCATCTTATTGCATTCTTTGTTGATATCCAATCCTTAATAATTTATATATCATATTGGTATCATTTTATTGCATCCTAGTTGGTATCCAATGTTATTGTTTGGATTAGTTGAACTTTTGTTGCCCATATGCTTTAACGTTCTAATCCATATATGCACCTTTACATGCTTTCGCTTGTTATCCCATTCTTTATCCCTTACTTAGTCTAGAGGGTTTATATGCTTTATTTGTGGGAAATAAGTTACTGTTTTGATTCTTTAGCCTTTGTCTATTCCTGAACAAAAAAGGGGGAGAATGATAGGGGGAGAAATGAAATGGTATTTAATCCTATTATTATCGTATCTTAGTTTGGGGGAGATTTATCTTAGGGGGAGACGTCTTTCTAAGTATGTCATTTGTTTGATAAAGGGGAGAATTAATTTAGGGGGAGTAATTAATTAATTTCATTTAATATTTTGATATTCCCTATGCGTTTGATAGTTTGCTTAAGTGTGCAGGAATTCTTCTAAAGCGGCATCTTTCAATGGCAAAGCGTTTGATCCTTGGGTTGAGTCAAGTTTGGGTGGGTTATGTTTTTGAGTCTAGTGAGCTTGACGGCCCTTTAGGATTTTTGTTTGGTTTTTGTCCCGGAATAGCCAAAGGGGGAGATTTGTAAGGAGACAAATTTCCAATTGAGTCCATATACAGTTTTGGCTCAATTCCGAACAAAAACGTTTATTCATAAGATTGTATTTAATTGTAATAATCTCAAGCCTATGAAGTGTTTGTTGAAGACGTAGCGGCAAAGAGAATAAAGCTTCATCAATATGCCAGTTTGCGTGCCTCGTTTCTACGTCATCAACTATGGTTCCATGCTCCCAAGGTATGAATGCAATTTATATATATAAGAGCTTGGAAAAAGTTTATTGGGTGTTAGGTTTTATAAAAACTGTGCTTTATTTTCAGAAAGAATTAATTAAAACTTTAAAATAAGTTTATAAAGTTTTCTGGGCTAAAATCAAATTTTCCAAAGTTTCTGGAAGTTCGTTCGATAGGTCGTTCGAACGAGTTTTTCGTTCGAACCAGATGTCGTTCGAACGAGTTTGCCAACGAGTTCCCAGTATAGGCCTTTGAAATGTCGTTCGATATGTCGTTCGAACGAACCTTATGTTCAAACGAGATATCCAACGAGATTTCTAACGAGTTCAATCTGGAACTTCGTTAGAAGTCTCGTTCGAACGAGATGTCAGGCGGGAACAGTTTTTGGCAGTTTTGAGCAGTTTTTTACCCACTTGCCCTCTCCTTTCTTAACTGACTTTTTCCAGACTTTATGATGTGCGGGAAACCTTTTTCCAAAGACATCTTTTTCACAACCTTCTAACTCTTAGAGAGTGTTTAGAGAGAAAAATCAAAGAGGGAAAAAGATCATGTTTTGAGTGAGATTTTTGGAGAAAAATATACATCACTCTTGTTTACACCCAAATAAGTTTATTCCAAGTTCTCATATACATATATCTTGCTTGGAGTTTGGCACCGGTTTTCTCTACACCGAATTGAAGAGAAGTTTGCATTAATTTACCCACTTGGAGAAAGGCTCCTAGTTCGGGTGACGGTGACCATATAAAGTCCTATCGGTGGATTTCGAGACCGCGGTGGAGTTCCAAGGTTATCCGCTGGGAGGAGGTGTCTACAAGAAGAACCATCGAGGCTTGAGAGGGATCGAGTCGTGTGTTGTAAGTCTTTCTGTCTTGTACTTGTAATTTCGTATCTAGTGAATTTGAGGCTAGGGTCGTCCGAGGTTGTTTCCCGTCTTGGGTTTTTCCTCGTACATCGCGGCGTAGTGTGATTGATTTATTTTATCTTGCATAATAATTTAGAATGCATGCTTAGGATAATTCAAGATAAAATTTGGTTTAAATTATCACACTTAACTTAATTTGGTGCTAAATAAAATATTGGGTAAAGTTTATTTAATTCAAGTCATTTGCTAAAATTGGTTTGACCTAACATTGGAATATTGATAATTATGACTTAGGCAAATTCTAGGTCTTGGATGAATTAACTTGGTTAAAGTGAAAATTAATACATTTGTGTGTTTCATTAATTCTCACTTGTGTTTAACTTTAATTTGAAAAAGAATTTAAAAATTGATATTCGTTTGTTTTATTGAACCATCCTAACGCTTCCGCATCTCGTGTTTTATAAAAGGAAATTATAAATTTAATTATAATTGAGAAAATTAAATCTCGGGGGAACACACAACGCTTACAGCGTCAGAGTGCGAAAACTCGAAACAGCCCCCGAGTGGCCCCGTGAGAGGCACTAACACCTCGTACGGGACGAATATAACTCGTAGGAAATGATCGTGTGATCACGGTACTCTTGATTTTAAAATACCACGATACTTTGAAAATATGTCGACGTAGGCTAAAAACTTTGGCGCTAGAGGTGGGAAACCCAAAATAGCCCCCGAACGGCTTCGTGAGCGGTACCAATGCCTCGCACGGGACCAATGTAACTCGTAGGATTGGTTGCGCGATCACGGTACTCCCTGTTTGAGAATACGATGATTATTCGAAAATATGTAGACTTAGGCTTAAAACTTGGCGCTGGAGTGTGAAAACTCGAAACAGCCCCCAAGCGGCCCCATGAGAGGTACCAACACCTCGCACGGGACCAATGTAACTCGTAGGAACTGACCGTGCGATCATGGTACTCCCTTTTTGAGAATATGATGATAATTTGGAAACATCTAAACTTAGGCTTAAAAACATGGCCCTAGAGGTGGGAAAACCCGATACAGCCCCCGAACGGCCTCGGGAGAGGCATCGACACCTCGCACGGGACCAATGTTACTCGTAGGTCTGATCTTGCGATCACGGTACTCCTTATTTGAGAATACGATGATTATTTGAAAATATATAGACTTAGCCTTAAAAACGTAACGCTAGATGTGGAAAACCCAAAACGGCCCCGTGAGTGGCATCGACACCTCGCACGGGACCAATATAACTCGTTAAAACTGACCGCGCGATCGCGGTACTCTCAGTTTGAGAATACGATGATTATTTGAAAATATTAGACTTAGGCTTAAAAACATGGCGCTAGAGGTGGGAAACTCGGAATAGCCCCCAAGCGGCCCCGTGAGAGGCACCGACACCTCGGACGGGACCAATGTAACTCGTAGGAAATGACTGCGCGATCAAAGTACTCCCGATTTGAGAATACGACAATAATTTGGAAATATCTAGACTTAGGCTTAAAAAGGTGGGGCTAGAGTGCTAAAACACGAAACAACTATCGAACAGCCCAGTGAGAGGCATCAACACCTCGTACGAGACTAATGTAACTCGTAAGAACTGACCGCACGATCATGGTACTCTCGGTTTGATAATACGACGATTATTTTAAAATATGTAGACCTAAGTTTCAAAAAAAAAGTTTAAAACTTGGCGACAGAGGGCAAAAACTCGAAACATCCCCCAAGCGACCCCGTGAGAGGCACCAACACCTTGCACGGAACCAATGTAACTCGTAGGAAACTGATCATGAGATCACGGTACTCCCGGTTTGAAAATGCGATGATAATTTGGAAATATCTAGACTTTGGCTTAAACATATGGCGCTAGAGGTGGGAAACCCGAAATATCCCCCGAACGGCCCCGTGAGAGGCACCCACACCTCGCACGGGACCAATTTAACTCTTAGGAACGGACCGCACGATCACGATACTCCCGATTTGAGAATACAATGATTATTTGAAAATATGTAGACTTAGGCTTAAAACATGGCGTCAGAGAGCGAAAACTCGAAACAGCCCTGTGAGAGGAACCAATACCTCGGACTGGACCAATATAACTCGTAGGAAATAACCGCGCGATCACGATACTCCCTATTTGAGAATATGATGATAATGTGAAAACATCTAAAATTAGTCTTAAAAACATGGCGCTAGAGGTGGGAAACCCGAAATAGCCCCCGAACGGCCCCGTGAGAGGCACCGACACCTCGCACGGGATCAATGTAACTCGTACGACTGATCGCGCGATCACGCTACTCCCGGTTTTTTGAATACCATGATAAATTGGAAATATCAAGGCTTAGGGTTAAAAACTTGGCGTCAGAGTGCGAAAACTAGAAATAGCCCCCGAATGGCCCCGCAAGAGGCACCTACACCTCGAACGGGACCAATGTAACTAGTACGAACTGACCGCATGATCACGGTGCTCCCGATTTGAGAATACGATGATAATTTGGAAATATGTAGACGTAGGCTTAAAACTTTGGCGCTAGAGGTGGGAAACTCGAAACAGCCCCCGAACGGCCCCATGAGAGGCACAAACACCTCGTATGGGACCAATGTAACTAGTAAGAACTGATCGCGCGATCACGGTACTCCCGATTTGAGAATATGGCGATAATTTGGAAATATCTAGTCTTAGGCTTAAAAATATGGCGCTAGAGGTGGGAAACCCGAAACAGCCCCAGAACGGCCCCTTGAGAGGCATCGACACCTCGCACGGGACCAATGTAACTCGTAAGAACTGACCGCATGATCACAATACTCCTGATTTCAGAATACGACGATAATTTAAAAATATGTAGACTTAGGCTTAAAACTTGGCGTATGAGTGCTAAAACTCGAAACAGCCCCCGAGCGGTCCCATGAGAGGCACCAACACCTCGCACGATACCAATGTAACTCGTAGGAACTGACCACACGATTACGGTACTCCCGGTTTGAGAATACGACGATAATTTGAAAATATCTAGACTTAGGCTTAAAAACATGGCGCTAGAGTTGGGAAACCCAAAACAGGGCCCTAACGGCTCCGTGAGAGGAACCTACACCTCGCAAGGACCAATGTAACTCTTAGGAACTGATCGCGGGATCACAGTACTCCCGATTTGAGAATACGACGATAATTTGGAAATATTTAGACTTAGGCTTATAAACATGGCGGTAGAGGTGGGAAACCCAAAACAGCCCCCAAGCGTCCCCGTGAAAGGCACCGATGCCTCGCACGGGACTTAATGTAACTCGTATGAACTGACCGCGCAATCACGGTACTCTCGATTTGAGAATACCATGATAATTTGACAATATATACTTATGCTTAAAACTTGGTTACTGATAATTTGAATAAGATTTTTGTAAAACTACTTGGTTACTGATATCAATTTTTTTGTATCCTATCATTTGCAGGATGACATTGTATCGTTTGCTTTTTTACACGTGGAACAAATTAAATAGGCAATGGTTTGTAACATGAAGTTTGTTTATATAATGTTATGGACATTCAGGATTATGTTTTTTTTATGTGTTACAGCCGTGCGTGGTTTTATTATTTTATTGTTTAGTTTTATGGCCGTGGAAGCTTTATAATAAGCAGGTTTTATTTTAACAGGGTTTGGAATGTCCACAAAACAGTGGAAACTCTGCCCAATTTTGTTGGTTTGTGAATTATTAAGACGTGTAATATTTTTAAGTTTGTATAAATATTAGTTTATTAACGACGTTCCCGATTCCCAATTTTTGATTTTTTTTATCATTTTGTCAATAATAAATATTTGTAAAACATCGTACGCGTCCAACGTTACAGATAGTAACCGACCGTTTGGACAAAAAAAATATTTTTTTAATTAGATTTAAATATGGGCATGGGCTTTGTCCATGGCCATTTCTATTTTTTTCGTCGCACGTAAAAATTTTGCTGCCAAAGTTCGTAATCGACAACGTGACAAAAATGGAAAAAATGGGCGCGGTATGAGACACGGATTTTGGCCGGGACCAATGTTTTCCTTTTTATTTCGTCGCGGTGTGGGTCACAAACTTTGGCTGCGACCAATTTTGTCACGGTTGTGGGTCACGGACTTGGGCCGCGGCCATTTTTTTTCCTTTTTTTTCGTCGCGGTGTGGGTCACGGACTTTGGCCGGGACCAATTTTTGTCACGGTTGTGGGTCACGGACTTGGGCAGCAACCATTTTTTTCCCGTCGCGGTATGTTTCACTGCACAAGTCCGCAACCATTTGCCTGACTTGGGCCGCGACCCACGAAATTGGTCGCGCTCAAAATGGTCACGACCCAAGTTCGCGACCCACAGTCTTGGTCAGAGATTTTGGTCGTGACCATTCGCCAGTTTTGGTGTAGTGATGTGTAATAAATAACCGATTTTAGTTGCGATAAACTACTTGCTAAATGTTTTGAGTACTAACTCTTACTGTAAAAATATTTTCAAAATATTTTAGGTGTCTAGCCACAGTGACGCCATACTTGGTTTCATCCAAGGGACTCAGAGCTATTGCACTGTGGATGCTGACAGGTTTTGAGTATCCGATTCTTTCATTCAGATCTAGCATATGATCTCACTCTTGTATCTCATGTTTGGACATGTGGTCCATTATCGGTATTACAGCTTTCATTTTTTATCAACTTTATTTTACAGTTTGGACTTGGATTATTACTTGGTTTTGGGTTGTTTTAACCGATGGTTTATTCGGCATGGCTTTAATTCACTTACATATCATGATGGTTGGATTCTAGTATATTGTGAATGTCGTTTTAGTTTTAGAATTATTTTATTTATCCTGTTTAATAAAAAGATAAAATTTGACACCGTATCTTTTGAATACTAGGTGGTTAGTAAACTTTAAAAAGTTTTCGATGGTGATGCTAAGAATGAACCAGGTGAGATTCCTATTTAATTTAACACCCGGTATTTTATTAGGCAGGGTGCCACAGATGGTATCAGAGCATCAGGTTCTAGTGTCCATAGGATCTGTACGACTTACTATATTTTCAACGTATTGTTTGATTGATATAGAGCCCTATCATAGGAATGTTGTATTCCTTTACGTACGTGGATTACGTTCTCCTGTTATAGTGTCTAAATACTAGTGTATCTTTTGTGTGTACGGGTGTATTTTGTATTCCGATTACACAGAGGACGACCAGTGAGGACCGTTGGGAAGACAACAGGAGGTGGGGATCAGTTGGAGTTGAAGAATATTTTGGGGTCGAGGACCGTTGCAGAGGTTACCCCTATTATTGCTCGAAATGATGGAGTTGTAAGGACTGTTAGAGTGCATCATATATTGTTATACCGTTATAGCAGAGAGTGGTGCTAAATTAGTCTCACCCAGTGTGGTTAGGATGGTAGAGAGTCGGAGGGGTCTTTGAAGAGGACCACCCGTTGGAATTTTGTTAGATACGGAGATGGTGCGTGTAGCCAATGGATGTAGACTACCCAGAGGCTTTGGTATATAGCAGGAAATAATATATACCCGAAAGTGAATTGGGGTAAAAAAAAAAATCTTAGCTCGTAGGAGCAGTGTTTTAATGGTGGGAGTAAATCACCATATTTGGTATAATGGAGAAAAGAGCCTTTAAGGTGGGTAATGGACTCACGAGAATTAAAGGAAAATTCTGCTTGGATGATTGTTGCAGATGGTGACGATGTTGTGCTTTTGTCAGTGTTGATATTAATGCTTCCTTTTGAAGGGAGCTAAAAGAATTGGAGAATTTAGTCAGGGAGTAAGACTGAATGTAACGATGCTTGCGAAACACCGCAAGAGGGAGACCCCCATCGGGGGACCCATTTAAATAATTCAGATAGCTGAATTCCTATCGAGTGGCGGTGGATTCAGTTGGGACATGTAAGGCCATTAGTATGTTCCTTAGGGCCAGCGAAACTAAGGGAACAATGAGGGTGGACATAGGGGTTGAGGCTACCAGGGTTCGAGAGAAGGACAATCCTAATATGGTCTGTATAGCCAGGACTAGGGGATTATATGAATAGGCATTTTATGTGGATAGTAGTACTGCATGCATGGATTTTGCCCGAAGTGAGTAAAAGGGATAAGAGTATGGAGCCTAGCTAGGGCAATGATTAAGATAGTTTTGGTTCAGTTCGGACAGGCGTGTCATGTCCAAGAACCATCTGAGCCACCAGCATTATTGATAATTGGAAGTATGAGTTTTATTCTCGAGTTAGTGGGGTAAGTTTTATGTGATACGAGCGAGTCATAATATTTTGTTAGCACTAGATTCGCGCGTGAGACGGGTTTAGTGGGGATATCGTTGATAGCATTTTAATGTGTATATTTTTGCCTTTGTATAGTGGGGCTCTCTTTAGTACTACTGGCAGGGGGAGCGAGTGCAAACATAGGGAGTATATGTATGTTAGAATTGCTCGTTCTAGTGAAGTATCATACGAGTATGATATTATCTTGGGTATGGAGTGATTAACAATATGGGTGGAACATTAGAGGGTTATGATAGCAAGACCACCGTGTCTAATGTTTCAGGGCAGGATGTGTTGTTTGACGAAGCCTCGCCTGAAAGAAGGTTAGGCTCGCATTTATACTATATTACGATAAAGACTTTGGAGAGTATGGTTATCTCGAGATGTTTGATCCCGGTGTGTAGGGACTTTATTGATGTGATTTGAGGTATATTAGATTTACTGTTGCTCAAAGAAATTTAGCTCATCATTATGTTTAGTGCTCAGAACTTGGTGATAGGGAGAGCACATTATTATATCACTCCTTTAGAGATATGGGAGTTGAGATTTATTTTTTATATGCCTCGGGATAGGATTTTGAGAGTCCCGATTATGGGATCGAGTTTTATAGAATTTGATTACCGACAATGCTGAGAGATAGAGTATTGGGGAAAGTTCCTTGTTTGAATGTTGTTGAGTGATGAGATACGCATGGATCTTGATGGACGTCGTGAGTAGAGAGACGTTGATAGATTCTAGGGCATCGGTTTCGAATATTAATCAATGAATGTGTAAAGAAAAAACTCTGAACAGAGAGATATTATATAGTATTAGGCATGTGGGGCCGGTAGTGCCGTGAGAGAGCACTGAATTTTTTTTCCTCTCACCACGAGTTGAAGGGCGGAACGATGTTAAGGAGAAATAAATTTATGGGGTGATTGAGAATACCCATGTGTTATAGCCACGTCAAGAATGCGAGGCCAGTTTTAAGGAAATAATGTGTGATTTTTCCAATGTTGTGCAGATATGCACCAATTATAGGGCGTATGGGCGCCCTAGTTAGTTGGTTTATAAATCGTCCGAGATAGGAGGACGAAGGAATCAATGTGTGGAACATATGCTTGAGGACAATTATAGACAAAGCCGGAATGGTATGGTGTCTTGAATGTCATGCGAGAATGACGAGAACCCAATTATATGTGTGCAATGAGAGTAACATACCGAGATGGGTTAAAATGCTGTGGGAAGCCATTCAAAAAATATCTCTTGATAAAGAGGAGGCCGAACTGTTGGGGGAAAATATAGCGGAGCTTTACTCAATTGAATGTTGAGAGTGGCTTGCGCATAAATAGGACGTTGATGACTATGGGGAAAAGGAGAAGACCCAAGAAGTGTGCCAGTTGCGAAAAGTGCACGAGTCGTGACTTTTGGCATACCGTGGGAAGAAGGGGAGTATAAAGTACCATATAATTTGAGATATTATAAGTGGGAATTGGTGTGGGGTGAGACGTAGTGAGATTGTCTCCGAATGCACCACTCATAGATGGAAATGAGTTGGTCCGGGATGAGAAACCAGAAATTTCGTATAGTCCGATGAGTTGGTGCATGGTGCCTCCCAATATTGTTGTGAATCAGGACGAGATCCTGCAATCCCACCTCTGATAGGGATTATCAGGTAGCGATGGGGATGAAGTTTTGTTTTGGGTATATTGTATCACCTATAAAAACTATTATGGGTGACTTTTAAATGTCGTAAGAGTTTGGTCACCATGAACCTAAGTTCTAAATACTGACATGAGTGGTCAAAGGTTCTCGTGATTTCTCCAATGAGTTGCGGTGAATAAGGGGAGTTGGCACTTAGGTATGTATGACCTTTTCTCAGTATGAAGATGATAGAGCCATTATTGAGATCATATGACTGATAGAGCGTATCAGTATGTACTAAATTGAGGAAGCTTGTAGATAAACTTGGGCTATAGTGATTAAGCCGTTTGATAGGTGGGTACCACTAACGGGTGTATAGTGGAGTGACCCTTATGTTATTATGATTTGAATTTGGGTACTAGAGGATTTCGTGATGTTAAAGATCCTAAGTTTTAGTATCGGTCTTGTCCTAATTTCGAGGACGAAATGCCATTGTAAGGGGGAAAGTATGTAATATCCCGTATTTCTGCATATTTTTTTTAAGTAAATTGAGAATTTAATTGGGGAAAAGCATGTTTTAATTAAATTATGCGAGTGAAGTAATTTAATGCGATAGATGATGATTCTGACTATTAAATATTATCGAGAGATGGATACTGATTAATATTGCATTATGATATTACTAAGTGCGAAAAGTAAATAATTGATAATTATGATTATACGACATAGCGAGTGATATGTGGGTATTTTATTCTATCTCATCGGGAGTCGCATGTAGACTATTTTGAGGTGAGAAATTAGAAATGTATTTTAAGTGTCTCGGATGATAATTTCGAGGTCCCGAATGGTTTCGGATGGGTCGAAATAGTTGGAATAGTGTACTCGGGAGTATAGTTTGGGTACCTAGTCAATTTTGGACTAAATTGTCACCTATTAAGGGCGTTTCAGTCATTTTTCAAAAAGAGGTTAAGGGACCTACGAAATTTAGAGCCATATATATGATATTTAGAGAGTGGGTTTAGGTCTCATACACAAATAGATTATAAAGGCCATTAGAGAGAAGAGATAACCATTTTCCAAAACCTAAGGAGAGATTTATGAAGGTGGTGAAGGGTTTCTTCCACCTCAAGGCAATCGGAAAGAAAAATTTGAGAAGAAGAGATCAATCATCAACCAAGAACCACGAAAGTAGATCAATCAGTTAAAATCAAGTGTTTATTGCAAATCAAAATGATGTTATAATACCAATGTGTAGGGATTTCATGAATAATTTGATTTTTTTTTTCAATCTTGGATGAAAAGTATAAATTGATTATATGTTTGGGTAGGATTTCATGTAGTTAGTATTTACATCTGTAGAGAATTATAAATCAGAAGAGTTTTGATTGTTGCTACAAATTTAAATCTGGGTTTTGAATTGAATGAAACAGATGAACACAAAACTAGATTTATGAAAGAGTTTTGGGAGTTTGATTCGTTCTCGGGTTGATTCTGTATAGATTTGATAATGTTTTATGTTAGAAGCGATTTCTATATATGTGGTTAATGTTTGGTTATGTTGGGAGAAATTTCCAGGAGGTTTTATGAGAGTTTTATGGGGTAAACATGGTGAAAAATCGAAGAAGATGAAGCTGCACCTGCTCGATCGATCGATCGACCCATGCATGTCGATCGATCGATGGAGCCGATCGATCGATTGACCCTAGCATAATTTGGGTTCTTTTGTTGGTTGAGTTTTCTTCGATTGCCAACTATGGGGGGGAGCCTTGGGAGTCATGTAGGGACTTGATAAATACCAGTAGGGTATAGCTAAGGTCTATTAAGGCCATTGAGTGTAGGACTTAGAGCTTGGACCGGACGGGATAATCGATTGAGATATAGGTCAGAAAAATTTGGGAATTGAGCTACAGAGAGAGAGTAAACACCAATTCTACATGAATACCAGTAGGTTAAAGATGGTAACAACTGAATTTATATATCAAGGGGTAACTAGGGGCCTTAGAGTTGCGTGAACACTCAAAGAGACGATTGTGAGATAAATTCGTAAATGAAATGTATGGTAAGTATTAGAGAGAAATATACTACGTACATAAAGAAATAATTTGGTTGTGTAAATACTTATTATATTGATACATAGGTTGTGTGAATACCTAAAGTGAATATATATATATATATATATATATATATATATATACATATTGGTGATCGAGGTATGATTTCGAGCTAAGAGATATAAATCACTATTGGTGATTGTGGTAGGATTCCGAGCCAATAACCTAAAAAATGTGATACATGGAGGTGATTATATAGTATGTGATTGTAGTATATATTGTGTGAGAAATATATATACATAATGTGTGCTTAATTTTGTATTGGGGTCGATGATTATCCGGACCAATACATGAAAGTTCGATTTGGGTGATTATCCGGACCAAATCGAAGATGAATGATATTGGGGTCGATGAGTATCCGGACCAATCTACATATGCATAACATTTACTTTGGGGTCAAGGGCTATCCGGACTAATTTAAATGATAGGATGGTTGGGGTAGATTATTATCCAGATCAATAATCCCTATAGTATATATTGTGTGTGAAATATATATTTCATGATATTCTAGTTATGTGCAAAAGTAGACTTGTAGATGATATATATATATATATATATATATATATATATATATATATATATATATATATATATATATATATATAGAGAGAGAGAGAGAGAGAGATCTAAATAATAAATTAAGTAGAGAGAAACTTAATTTCAAGATTTAAAAATAGATTGGGAATATCTATAGTAAAGTAAGTAGTGAAACTTAATTATGGAAGTTGAATGATGCTAGATATTAAAATGCTATATGAATTAAGTAGTGAGACTTGATTATGATGATGATATTTAATATATGTGAATGTTACGTAAGAAATGAAGAACATGCAAGAAATGTTAATAATGAATCGTGTTGTATGGGCAGTATGGGAGAGTATACTATTGATAAGATCGGTTATAAACTTTAGTCGAGATAGCTTTTGTATGATAGCTGGGTGGGCTAAGTATAAAACGTTAGGTGTGCACATTAGATGGGAGGTGAGGAAACTCAAGGGAGTGTGCGTAAACCTAGCATGTGTAATCAATAATTGATTTTAATTGTGATAAATTACTTGCTAAATATTTACAAAACGTTTTAGGTGTCCAGCCATAAGGACGCCATACTTGATTTCATCCCACGGACTCGGAGCTGTAGCACTGTGGTTGCTGACAGGGTTTGAGTAGCCGATTCTTTCATTGAGATCTAACATAGGATCTCACTTTTGTGTCTCATGTTTGGACATGTGGTCAATTGTCGGTATTACAGTTTCAGTTTTGTATCAGCATTACTTTGCAGTTTGGACTTGGATTATTACTTTGTTTTGGGTTGTTTTAGCCAATGGTTTATTCAGCATGACTTTGATTCACTTACATATCATGATGGTTTGGATTCTAGTATATTGTGAATGTTGTTTTAGTTTTCGAACTATATTATTTATCCTATTTAATAAAAAGATAAAATTTGACACAGTGTCTTTTGAATACTAGGTGGTTAGTAAGTTTTAAAAAGTTTCGACGGTGATGCTAAGAATGAACCAGATGATACACTTGTTTAATTTGATATAGGACTGATCACCCGGTATTTTATTAGGCGGGGTGTCACACTGGGATCTTATTTCATCACCATTTATTGTTACTTGTCAATGTGATTTCTTTCTGCATGCCACAAAGTACCTTCGTTGTTACATAGTACGAGAAGGGATCTTATCAACTCATCCTGAACTTCATTACTTGCCATTGTAATCAAACCCACTAGAAAATGCTTTGCATCAGAATTTTCTAGTTTCCCTGATAGTGTGGAATTCGAATATAAACTAGCAAGAGCCTCTATTGTACGTTCCTGCATGAGAAATTTTAAGTAGGGTTTAAATTGCTTAACCACTCAATATCCATAGAATATAACACTCGAGTAGTTTCTTCTTTGCTGTCATATATCGTAAGAGCTGAAGCTAAAGCCCCTAATGTGTCAGCTACCTGCTTAACCACTCTATTATACGTTCCTGCATGAGCTAAAGCCCCTAATGTGTTAGCTACCTGTGCGGGTGAACATGATTCAAGTCTTGACCAAGGCTCGAGATGACATATGACAAACCACCAGAAATGTTTGCAAGAGAGCATATTGCATTCTCCTGCAAAGCTTGGGCATGCTCACCTTGCATGAATTCTTTTGGAGTAGCTATTGTGGCATATATCAAAGCAGGTATACTATTGGAATGGCTATCCCCCGTCTTGCTTCTTTGGATTGTGCAGAGAGAGATTTTAGAGTAACTACAACTTTTGCACTAATAGAAGCTCATTATCAGGCCCAATAGCTTTAGAAGCTGCTTTGCGGCCTCAGCAGCTAAGACACTCTCTCGAGACCTCGAATCCTTCTTTGACTCGAGTCGGACTTAGATTCATGGGGGACATGCCTCAATATGCAAGGATACACTAGTCCAAGAGTATTTTTTTTTTTTTGAGTATGATATTTTAATCTTATAATTTATACTGATTAGAACATGTGCTCGTAATGTTTGGCAGGTACACATCGTACAGCATTCAAATGGGTGTCAGTTAACTCTGAAACATTTTACAGATTCACCCATGGTATGCTATTATTTTTATTAATCTTTAGGCAATCTACCTGTCAATGTCTTTTTAGATTTTTATGTGATAGTCATTTTTTATTGGTGAAGGAGGCTCTCTACTGTAGCAATATAGCCACGGGCCTTTACCTGACTTTCTCCCAAGGAAACATTATAATCTAACTACTTGACCTGATGCAAGTGAATTGTCACAATTTAATTTTATGTTCAAATCAATATAATATGATAGCATACAATTATGTATTAATGTTAAACTTTTTTTCCTTTCCTTGATGATACATAATAAACCTCATTCTTTTTACTTGAACTTCAAATAGTCAAAATAACTAGATGATAGAACAATCTATGGTGGTAAATCCCTCAAATAATATCATTGTGATTTGCTTGTCTCTTTCTTTGTTTTGAACTGTGTTACGTTGTCTATATAAAAATAACCTCATTGAGATTTTTGTTTGCCTATTTCATATTTATAGTTGCTTAAATTAATCTCTGCTCAACGAACTAGTCGTGTCATGTTTCGAACGATGCTAAATTGTCCTCTCTCTCTCTCTCTATATATATATATATATATATATATATATATATGTATGAAAGAGACTCTATATAAGGTACTATATAATGAATCTGTAATGCTCTTTAGTCTGTATATAGTTTTAATCAAACCACTTAGGTAGTTTATGGTTGGGTTTATGATTGCAAGATCAGCCTTGTTCCCATTCTTAGAATTGTGCTTGCCCCTGTTCTTGGTCCCTTTCTTTATAGTATCACTCTTGTCTCCTTCTTTGTCTACTTTTGCTTGATCATTTTCCCCTGTATTAAAGTGAACCACGCCTTCGATCTTGGCATATTTTTTAATATGAGTCATGAGGTTGTCGAGGGTACTCGCTCCCTTCTTTGTTAGGGACTGGTGCAGTATAGATATGGTCGGGTGCAATATCGACTTGCTCCGAGCAATCCTCTACTTCATTGAAAATCTCCCAGAGCCCTTGGCATATTCGCAAAGGCTTTCTTGTGGCTTCTTCTTCATCGTGATGTGACACCCCGCCTAATTAAATACCGGGCGATCACTCCTTTATTAAATTAAATCAAGGTAAACAGTTGGTTCATTCTCAGCATCACTGTCGATAAAAATAAATTTTCCAATTTAACACCCTAAATAATTAAGCTAAGTGTGAAAACCATTTTCATACATACTTTCCAAATTTTATTGAAAGAAAAATCATTTATTTTATTAACAACATTCAATAAGTAAGAATCACACCACATTAAATTCTTCAACAAAGTCCAATTAATATAATACATTCGTCAATCGAATGTCAACATACGAAATCTAAAGTCACAAAATCCAAAGTGAATAAATCCTATAGTAACAATACTGGAAAATAACTGAAATACAAATGTCCAATAACAACGGAATAATAGAAAGAGCTACACATGCTCAACTAGATGAAAGTGCTAAGAGTGGATCCGAATGAACGAAGTCGTCTAATTAAGAGACCTGCAACTCCCACCTAAGCTGCAGCGCGTTCCTTCCAAGAGAACCTAGGCAAGACGCCCCTGTGGCTCGGCACCTGTAATACATACATATATATACAAGAGAGAGAAAGAGAAAAAAAACGGGTCAGAGCCCGATAGTGTGTTTGATTTAAAATACGTTTAGCAAGTATTTAAATTGATACAGGCCAATGCAACAACCTATTAGTGCGACACTCTCTTGAGAAATTCTCACCTCTCTTCTAATGTGCACTCCTATCGCACTAACCCTCCTAATGGTTTATCTCATCATATAACACGCTATCTTTCCCCAATGATTTAACTTATCTTAGGTATTACGCAGGATTCAAAATTTAACGATACAATTATTTGAAAAGAATAATTCAATTAATAACCAAAGTTCTCATTTTAACTTTATTAGTCAATAAAGTTTTCCAGTGTCATAGTATACTTTCTCAAAACAAGTATTTACAATTTGAGTCATCAACCATATCCTACATATCAATTCACAGAAGGTAGTTCCAAATTTCAGAATTTCATATATATATTAACTACTCGTATAATATATATATTATAACAGCACCCCAAATAAACTATGGTGCGGGCATACTCTACTATCCAAAAGGGGAATACAATCGGAATCACTCTAGAATTGTATTAACACATACACAAACAAAATTGAGGCGAAGAATAGATTCCAAGTCTCTAAGAGGATGGCACATGCCTGCGTCTCTTAGGACCGTCTGAACTATCACGTCGATAGCCTGTACCAAGGACATCTATCTTCTAGGGTACAAGTCAATATCCCCCATAAAGGTCCCATCGAGATAAGACTGTCCCAGCGCGGTAACCTCAGGGATAGCAAGTAACGTGGGCATGATTTTCACATGTATATAATATATGTACACACAATCATATAAATATACCACTTTTATCATATTAATGTAGGTTCCTCTCGTCACCCATAATTAAAACATTTATCCTAAATTTCACATTATTAGTATTACGTATAAGGTTTCATCTATAACCTTAACTCGAAGGGTTTTCTCACTTATTACGTGACACTCGTGGACTCTATCCTTCCAAGTAGAAAATTCAGTAGGTATACCTCTATTCACTATCGTAGCTATTCGCCGTAATCTCTCACTTGAAATACGTAGTTTCATCGTTCATTATATAATTATCTCAAAAGTAAAATTCTTGTCTTATAATAAAGTTCCCAACACTTATTCATAGGTCCTACTGGTCTTTCCTATCTCCCAAAAGATTTTATTAAGAATACCCAAGAATTATTTCACGATAAATTTAATTTAACTAATTAAACAAGGGAAATAGGAGTCTGCCAGGAGGGGTCGATCGATCGAGGTCTGGGACTCGATCGATCGAACCTTCGATCGATCGAAGCTCTATGCTCGATCGATCGATCAAGCAGGTATTTTGATTTCTGCAGAATTGCAGTTACGGGTTCTACCAATTTTCTTCATTCAAATCCATGTTTTCCAACCCCAAGCGTCCAAAAAATTCTACTACTAACATTATAACAATATACCAGATGTTTCTAACGTAAAGCATGTACATATTCATCATTTAAACATGGATTTTCAACCTAAAATTATATCTAATTATCAAGAACCCTGGAATTTTCTTAAACAGTTTTCTAACAAATCTTTCTCCAGAGTTTCTTTCTTATAATTAGACCTGTCAAAATACACGATAACCCGTTAACACGACACGACCCGACACGAAATTATAAGTTAATGGGTTTACCCTTATTGGGTTTGGGTCATTAACGGGTTGACACGGTAGACCCGTTAACACTAACGGTTCGGGTTTGAAAATTTACCTGTACCCGTTTTAACCCGTTTCTACCCGTTAACACCCGTTAACACTAACGGGTACTATAGGGTCACCCAATCCGTACCCAATAACAATAATCATTAAAACCCATTATTTCTAAATCTTTATAGACTAACGGGTGCTATAGGGTCACCCAATATATACCCAATAAAAATTACAATTAAAATCCATTATTTTTAAAGTATTGAAGACTAACGGGTATTATAGGGTCACCCAACCCGTTACCCATTTCGACCCAAAATGATTCGTTAATATTAATGGGTGTTAACGGTTTGGGTCGTGTACCCGTTAATATTAACGGGTCGTGTTTGGGTATTGTTATTAGACCCGTTAGGCTTAACGGGTCGTGTACGGGTTAAGGGTGTTTTCACCCGTTAACCCGTTAACCCGACCCGTACACGACCCAAACCGACCCGTTGACAGGTCTACTTATAATCATCAAAATTTCGTGGTTAATTTCCTCTACATGGCAAGGGTTTCTAGAATCATCATATCAACCAATACTACATGGATTTTCCTATCACAAATTGGGCTTTCTTCCACATATTTCATCCCTAATCATTCCTAAACTAATGTGGAAATTGCACCAACGAAAATAGCAAGATAAACACTTGCCTGGGATTTTTGGTATTCTGATTTACGGCTGATTTTTGGTATGGTTGCGTTCCTCATCTTGCGATCTACGCGTTGGCGGTGACGGCGGTGCAAACGGGTGGCTTTTTGGCCTTGAATTGCCTTGAGAGCTCTCTCCTCTCTTCTCCAATGGCCGTCACTTGTGTTTAGAGTTTCTAACCCTAGGTGACCATCCAGATATCTGATATAACCCTTGGAATTTTCGTGGGTTTAATTACCCAAATATGTAAAATGACTAAAATGCCCTCCCGGGGTACTAATTAGGCCTAAAAACGCCCCGAGACCCAAACTACACCCCCGGGTACACTTTTCTGACTATCTCGACCCTTACGGACGCGTTGGCGCACTCAAAACGACCATACGGGCAACTTATAAAATATTCACTTTTTATTTATCAAAATTTAGTCCCGACGCGACACGAGCACGTTCCGACTTAAATTTCCGAAATTGTCATTTAACTCACTCATGACATTCAATATACCCAATATAATATATTACTTTGCTCATTAGTAATATTCAGCAAATTTCCCATAATTACTAACTCTCGTCACGTTAATAATTATAACATAATTAATTTCTGATTTTTTTTTATTAAATAATTCATTCACATTAACTTTAATAAATCCCCAAATTAATATAGCATAAAAATACGGGGTATTACACGTGAGCAGTGAATCCATCCACTCAGAGCAAGAGTTATTGGTTATGAAGCGAATAGTAAAGGCCTCTGTTAGGGCCTTGAAGCTCCTAACTGATTTGTGGGACAACTTCTCGAACCACTTCTGTGCTACGTCAGGTAGGCTAAAAGGGAAAATTTAATACATCAAAGCATCGTTGTGGCTCCAGAGGGTCATTGACTGCCTATATCACCAAACATGGTCGATGGGATCCATCTTCCCATTATAAATCTTGAATTTGGGAACGACAAACTTCTTTGGGGGTTCTTCCTCCTCAATCGCCCCTGGGAAAGGGGATTTTATTTGGATGTTGAAAGCTCTCTTAGCTAGCTCCCTGGTAGACCTAGATACTCGATGGGCTAGATGTTGGTCCACCTCTCTATAAACCAAAATTATGTTGTCCTCATCTTGATGATCGTTGCTTCTGCGATGCCTCTTTGGTCGGTCACGCTCTGACCTGCCACCTTTAGATCTGCCTCGGTTACACCTGGAGCTCCTCCCTTGGCTGCGAGTATTGCTCGCTTGAGGGATAGAAGTCCTATTACGATGCTTCCTTGTGTCCCCATGGAGATCTCTCTCCATTCTTTCAAGTCGCCTTTGTAGGCGAGCATTTTCTTCCACTTGGTAGCGTGTGGTCTCCTCTTATTCTCGAAGCCTATCTTTGTAAGCGTCGATGGACTTAGAGATCTGTGTAGACCTAAGTGACCCATAAATTTCTTCAGAAGGTCGCCTCTCTTGGCAAAACCTTGGATTTAGTAGCTGGCAAATGTATGTAGTTGGGTAAATTTTCTACGTCCATGGAGAGGTTACTATGTTCTTATTAGTGTCTCTCAACGAGGTTGCATCCCTTTGCCCTAAGTCAGGGTTTATAACTTATAGATGTGTAAAAATATGAGATTAAGTTGTACAAGAAACTCAATTAACATGTGGATAATTTGTGGTGTCCCTGAATATCTCCTTCAAGATTGTTAGTAACCAATTTGAATATATTCATAAGTGTTTTAGGGTATATCAAATACACTAATCTTGATTAAATAGTTGATCTGGGTCGAGCAGCTTTTCTAGCATGTTGGGTTGGTCAACTACTCTCTTGGCCAAGATATTTAGGTCCCATAGATTACTCATAAATCATTGAATAGAGTAGATATAGTTGTATTCAAACTCAAACTTCATCCCTAAACTTTTCTCATTAAGAAGTTGGTAAGCACACTTATTGAACATGTGCTAGCTGGTACAAAATGAGTGGACAATGGATTCATAACAACTAATATTTCAAAGGTGGTTGAGCGCATATATTTTGGATGTGGCATATTGTTGAGAAGAATGTAAGAGAACATCGTACATATTATTGGTGATAAGGATAACTATTTCATTTAAGAGGAACTCTCCAACGGTTACCTACTCCCTATTGGGAACCGTCTTCCTAAAATCCCTTGCTGGGAATATCATTAATGACACCTAATATTTCGTGTGAATATCCAACTGTGCTTCTGCTCATTCCCAGTTTTCCTTTCGCTTGCTCTAATAATATAAAAATGTTCTAGTGTTGGTACATTTGAATAAGAGTTTTGCATTTTGACAAATAAGTAAATTTGGTTATTTATTTATTTTCATACATTATGTATTTAGGATAAACCCGAAGCATCAAAGTTAAAGGGAAATACGTGTCTTCACTACCACAATCTGGGTATTATTTTTGGTGATGATATGGCCACAGGTGATCAGGCTGTATTAGAAAATGATTCCACCCTAATGAATGCAAATGTTGGTGAAAATATTAAGGTGGGCTTAAACGATAAAAATGAAGCATATGAGAATGTTAAAACTGAGGCAAGTGATAGGCTGGGGTTTCGCCACGTCGTGAGAGTCACCTACGCGCCGATCGTGTTATATTTGGCTCACCAACTCTATACAAAAACCTAAACTATGACTACACTCTTTTAAGGGAGTATAGAGGTCAATCCGGGTATCGAATCCACAAAGACAAGTTGCTAGAATTTAATTAGTTTAATACTTCTAAAATAAAAGTGTAAAATATAATTTTAACAAAAAGGAAAAGAGAAAAGATTCAACTAGGCAAGTGTATTTAAACTACGTTAACAAAGAGAATAAAAACTATAGGTTGCGTAGAATACCCTCGCCCCGAGTTAATTAGTATAAAATGGTTAGATGAGTCGACGAGTTATTAAGACTGAGTCTCGTTTCGACAGTTAATTAAATCAAGAGTTGTCACACCCCTAAATTCGCATAAAAGTCTAATAAGATTTTGACGTCAATAAATATCCTAGAAATTACGCACGCAAGGTCGTAAGCACGGAGCATACATGATATACCCCGTCAAATCTCCTAGGCGAAATAACTAGGGCAACCCACTCGAAATAAACATGTAAAACTCCATCACCAAAGCAAAGCAACATGTCAACCCTAGGTGAGCTCAATCCGACACAACCTAGACTAAATTACCTAGAAAGCATGGTAAATGACATGTATTGAAAGAAAGAAAGTAAACCTAATTATGAAAGCAATAAATAAATGAAATACAGGTTAATCTAGGCAAGGGAAATTAATGGCAAATAATGTAAATAAAGCTAAAATAAGTAAACTACAACAAATAAGATGAATGAATAGTATATTAACTTACAAATAATGGGCAAAACACCTAAAATGGAGAGTAGGGAAAAGCTCTCTCTACAAACCCTAAAATCTAAGACAAAGTGTAGATGTCTCATAATAGAAACAAAAATTGGTTTATATAGTAAGTTGGAAGACAAGAAAAGAAGAAAGTGGAAAATATTTGGTGATCGCGGTCGACCGGTCGCAGAGGCGCGGTCGATCGCATTTTTAAGTTAAGCCACACTATCTTCGAGCCAAGGAAAAATTCCAATACATGATTGATCGGAATTAGAAGCGCGGTCGACCGATACTCTATTTTCTACTGATATTTGCTCTTCACATGGGAGGAAAAGGTCGAATATGGAAATGGCCATATCTTCTTTGTCCGAACTCAAAACAACGTACAGTTTGCTGCCACGCGACACTAACGAAACAAACTATGCATCCGTGGAATTCTCATGAGATGGTGATGAAATGTGAATTGATTAAAATGCCCTTGAAGTAGCATCTGACGACGAAACTTTTCCGAAATGCGACCGATCCTCACTTTTAGCGTTCCAATACCTTCAAAAGCACAGTTAACCCCTGAAAAGCATGTATAAATATCCAAATACAAGGTTGTCTGGTTAATGAGAATAAATATAGGCATTTAGGACCGTAAAAGTGCTAGAATACATAAAGATATAGGGCATAAATTTGCAATATTCGATACTAATCAACAAGCCTTTCAATCACATCCAAATTAACCTCGCAAGGACCAAAATCAAAAGTTCAACGTAAATGTAATAACCTATAGATGATGCTTTTGGTGCCTTATTTGTCATTGCTGATTTATAAAAAAAATAGCGGTTGCTTTGGAAACTCAAGTTGTTGAATTTAAAAAATGAGCAACGCAAACTCACGTCAATTGAAAAGTTATATTGGATAGGGTAAAGACCATGAACATTTATAAAACTTATAGAATGCTACTCATGAAAGTTTTTGAGCAAGACAAGGAGCTAGGATGAGTATTCTTCGGCTTTGATGTTGATGAGTTTATAGGTGCTTGGATCGTTGACAAGTTTGGGCGGGAGTCACCAAATTGACATCGTATTTTAGTAATTTTAATACTTGTTAATTTTGTTGGGTTAATTATAATTCCTACAATTGACAAATGTTAAATATTTCGTAGTTTGTTTCGACATTTTATATTTTTGTGTTGTGAATGAACATTTAAACATTATAATGTTGGAGTTTATATTACTACCGTTTTAATGATGTGTCTTGGGACATAAAGGGTGAGTTACATAATATTTATTTATTAAGTTTTAGATTTAGAAATTTGCAAGAAAAAATAAACTATTACATAAATAGCTCTCACGAACCTCTTATTTTACAATTAGAAAATAATGCCCATAAAATAATAAAATTTGAAAAATACTTAATTTTGCACTTGAAATATAAAAACAATCAACATCGAGTATATAATAACTTTTCATGCAAAATATTTTTATAAAATAAAAGAAATTATCTCCGCTATTTTTTTTTCGCCTTTTGTATGCTAGATTTTCGCTAAAAGGGCCTCCTCACAAGTTATTTGAGAGTTATATACTTAATTAATCAGATGGACAAAAGTGTAAAGGTGGTTTGAGAAAACATCAAAAAAAATTCTGACATTGATAACTTGATCCCCAAATCAAATCATTGAATATAGTAGATATAAAGTTGTATTCTATTTCAAACTCAAACTTGATCCTCAAATCATGGAATAGATAACTTGATCCCCAAATCAAATTGTCGAATAAAGTAGAGATAAAGTTTGAGTTGTAGTCAAACTCAAACACCTCAATTGAAACCACCTCATGTCATCTCTCTATTTATATGTATGAAGTCTCAGGGTTTGAAATCCAAAGATTTTGAAGCTCCATCCCAATATTTGAATAATAATGTAAGTTTGAATTTTTATTTTATGTTTATTTACCCCATTTAGCATAACATTGTTTAGCTTTCATTTATTTATTTAACTCTATGAAGATTGAGCCATTTTGGCCGACTAATTACTCAATTAAACCAGCTTCTCAAACCTCTTCGCCCTATCCAAGTCGAAGAGCTTTGGGAACAATTATGAAGTATAAGCTAAGTGACCCCAAACATAAAGGACCAAATAGGTTCGGATCCCAAAAAATGGCCATCCGAATACATAACAGGCAAGGAACATTGTGAGAGATAACCCCAAAGGGATTATTTGACAAGAATAGATTTCGAAGGAGATTAGATCAAGTAGCGGCACAATCAACAACTCTAATGAGTCTAATTGAACTATGCCTCCTCCATATCTATAAATGTAACCCTCACACCAGGGAAAAATGATATGTAACTTATGGATATCGAATCACAAAAAAAGTAATAAAAAGGAGAGAAACACCCGTGGACGTAGGCCATTAGCGAACCGCACAAATCTATTTGTTGTGAGAATGTTCTATTCTTAGTTTGGTCCTAACTGCTTATATTCATTCATTGTGAGTAATTGCACTTGTTGCATTTGAAAATAAAGCAACACAAACTAACGTCAACTAAAAAGTTATCTTGAATAAGCTAAAGGCCATGAACACAGAGAAACGAATACAACACAACTCGTGAAAGTTTTAAAGCTGTATAAAGAGCTTATGACTAATATTCATTGGGTTAGATGATGATGAGTTTACGAGTGCTTGGATCGTTGACATGTATGAATGAGAGTTGTCAACTTGAAATTATATTTTAGTAATTTTAAGAATTATTGATTTTGTTGGATTAATTTTTATTCTTATGATTGACACATATTAAATATTACGCAGTTTATTTAGACATTCTAGTTTTATAGTTACGAATGAACGTTTAAGCATTTTAATATTTGAGTTTATATTATTACTACTTTAATGATATGTGTCTTGGGTTATAAATGAAGCGAGTTACATCATATTTATTTATTAAGTTTTAAATTTGAAACTTTACAAAAGGATGAATTATTACGTGCCTTATACTTTTTATTTAGAAAATAATTCTAATTAAAGCTTCTTCTTTCACCCCACATATGCTCGATTTTTTTATTTCCTAAAAAGACCTCTGCAAAAGTTGTTTAAGAGTTATGTACTTAATTAATTAGATGGATAAAAGTGTAAAAGTGGTTTGAGCAAACGTCTGGCATCGCCCAAAAAATAAAAAAAATATGATACAGATTACTTGATCCCCAAATCATCGAATAGAGTAGAGATAAAGTTGTATTCAAACTTAATCTCGAACTTCCTTCCTAAACGTTTCTCGATAAGAAGTTGGTAAACATATTCATTGAATAAGTTCTAGTCTGGACAAAATGAGTGGACAACGGATTCACAACAACTCATATTTTAAAGGTGGTTGAGCGCATATATTCTGGATGTGGCGTAGTTGTTGTTGAGAAGAATGTAAGAGGACATCATACATATTAATGGTGATAAGGTTACCCATTCCGTTTAAGAGGAACTCCAACGGTTACCTACTCCTTATTGGTAAACGTGTTCCTCGATTCCTTTGTTGGGAATGTCATTAATGACACCTGATATTTCGTGTGAATATCCAACTATGCTTATACTCATTCCTAATTTTCTTTTTCTTCACCGTGGCAATATTAAAATGTTATACCGTTGGTACATTTGAATAAAAGTTTTCCATTTTGACAAATAATTATTTGGTTATTTATTTATTTTCATATCTTTTTTGATTTAGGATAAACCTGGATATCTCCTCTGAGATTATTGGTAACTGTTTTGACTATTTTCGTAAGTATTCTAGTGTATTTAAAATACTCATGTGCGAATTAAAATATGATTTGGGCTGGCAGCGTTCTAACGGATCCAAGTTGGTCGGCTACTCTCATGGGCTATGGTAAATGGGTACCCACATTGAAATACTCAAAAGTTTGACGTAAACGCAGGGAACCTGCGGGAGATACTTCTACCGATTTATCTGGTGTTGTTGATTCATAAAAAAAAGATTGTGGTTGCTTTGAAAATGCAAGTTGTTGCATTTGAAAAGCAATCAACGAAAACTTGCGTCAATTGAAAAGTTATCTTGGATAAGTTAAAGGCCATGAACATAGAGAAAAGTGATAGAATACGTCTCATGAAAGTTTTTAAGCAAGACAAGGAGTTGGGATGGATATGCATCGACTTAGATGATAATGAGTTTGCAAGTACTTAGAGGAGTCGCCAAATTGACATCGGTGAGTAGGAAAAGACTTTCTTTCCCACTCAAGCGGGAAGCATGAAAAGTTTGACGCACGACCGGACGTGAATAGTCGACTGGAGAAGCTGCTCCCGGCAGATATGCTGGGCGAGATAGTGACAAAGGGGAATGTCGAACCCCCTATAAACGTAATGGCAACCACTGCTATGCTCGATCTTCTTATTCAAGGATTCTTCTACCTCACAAGTGGCGGGCGATCCCGACTGCACCGATGCGGCTTAACCATTGTTGATCCACAGATGCTACTTTGAAACGGAGTTTAGACTTGTTAATTTTATTCGGTTAATTATTATTCTTACGAATGACAGATATTAAACATTTTGTAGTTTGTGTAGATATTTTAGATTTTTAGGTTATGAATGAAAATTTAAATATTATTATAGTAGAGTTTATATTACTATCGTTTTAATAAAGTTGCCTTGGGTTATAAATGGTAAGTTATATAATATTTATTTGTTAAGTTTTAAATTTGAAATTTTACAAAATAAAAAGCTATTAAGTATATAGTTCTCATATTTTACAATTAATAAATAATGATAATCAAACAATAAAAATTAAAAGCTACTTATTTTTGCACTTGAAAAAATTAAAAAAATTTACATCGAGTATATAATATTTTTGATGAAATGTATTTTTCTAAGATTTATCTTGGACAAAAGAAATTTCTATCACTCCACGTATGCTAGATTTTTTTGTTTCCTAAAAGGGCCTCGGAACAGGTTGTTTGAGAGTTATATAGTTAATTAATTAGATGGATGTAATACCCCGTACTTTTATTGATATTTATTTATGGGATTAATTAAATTAAATGTGAATTAATTGGGAATTAATCCGAATAAAATACTAACGAGATGTGAGTTGGTATTTGATTATAATGTGTATAAATGGCAATATATGAATATTGAAAATATTGAAATTGTCGCGAGATTGAAATACGGCAATTTGGGGAATTTAGTTGGGACGCGCGTGTCAGTCGCGTCAAGAATGTAATTTTTAAATTAAAAAGTGAATTTTATTTTGATCAACCGAGTGGTCATTTTGAGTGCGCCAACGTGTCCGGTAGGGTCGAAATAGTCAGAAAACACTAGGCGGGGGGTTAGTTTGGGTCTCGGGGGATTTTTGGGCCATACCGGCAACTTAAAAGGGTATTTTAGTAATTTTGAAATTTGGGGAAATATAACCAACGAATTTTGGGAATTAAATATAGGTTAATTAATAACCCACTAAGCCATTACCAGCACTTAACTGATTAGAGGGCTACGGGAGTGATAGGAGAAGTTAGAAAAAGTCCCAAAGAGAAAACCAAAACCTCCATCTTCAACCTTTAACCTTGGGAGAGAAAGAAAGAGAGAGCAACCTTCAACATTCAACATCAAATTCAGAGAACAATCCGAGGCAAGTGGTTTAATTACATTAATTTCAAGCGAATGCTTCTTCCATGCGTAGAAATTTATATAATTGCATTGTATTTGGAGATTTATAAAAACCCATGAAATTGGAGTTAGAATTCAGGTTTTGATATAGGGATTGCATGTAGAATTGTTATTGGGTGATTATATTAAAATAATTACGACTTTTTATGATGCAAAAACGGATTTATTAAGGGAAATTGAAGACTTTAAAATTCTAGGGTTCATACTCATAAGGTTTGGGGAAAATTGGGGATTGATGATAATTTTGTGTGATTTAGGAAGATTGGAACCCCAATAATATGTTAAAATACGATCTATGAAAGTTTAGTGACGTTTAGAAACCTTAAAATACTGTTGGGACGATTTTTAGATGAGTTTAGAGGTGAAGAAAACTTGGAAAAACAAAGTAGGAAAATCTGGGCTCGAAACTGCCATCTCGTTAGAAGACCTGCCCAGGTCGTTCGAACGAGCTCCTCGTTCGAACGAGCTTCTAACGAGTTGGAAGTTTATTCGATGCCTTTCGTTCGAACGAGAGTTCGTTCGAACGAGGTTTCTAACGAGTTGACAGAATGACCTTTTTGGCCTGATTTGATTTCTAGTGTCCCGTAACCTTGTTTAATTGATGAGATAGCTTTCCCTTGTTAACAAATTGGTATAGTTGGGAGATTTGGGATATATTGAGGAGTAACATATAGAAGAGTGACTTGAAACAACTGATAATTGTGGATTAGGACGCGAGTGACTAATCACGATGTGAGGATAATTGATGACTTAAATACATATAAAACAGGGACATGTGATTTGTGTAATACTAAGAGTTGGTATAAGAACGAGAAGTATACCACTACTAAAAATATGGTAATTACTAAGGTGTGTGCATGCTTAGTATATATGCTTTTATGTGTATGACATACCTACCATACTTGCTATCACGGGATATATTAGGGCCATCTAATCTTTGTGTGCCTACGGGGGGGATTTGGATTGGTACCTCGAGGACATAGGTCAGAGAAGGACTTATTGTGAAGTTAATAAGTCTGCTGATCATGGGAGCGTAGGTATGTGCGTGACCCATGTGATGTGAACTATGTTCGCCTCCATTGTTTGTGATTTGCTATTATCTGAGAACGATTCCTGAGAGATTCGGAATGCGTGATCCTTATGTATGTGATGTACCGGGATGGGATAGCAGAGTATGTGTGCACCGCAGCTTAGTCTCGGGGTGCTAGTATTGTATATTTATGACGTGAATAATATACGGTTAAATGAAAAGAATTTTCATGTTTAAATTATGAAGTGTAATTATCGTAATAATCGTTGATGATAAAAAGGGATAACCTATAGTGAACTGTATTGCTAATAATTGAGAATCCGAGAATTATAGTAAAACCCTCTATTTTATTGACGATATTGGATTTAAAGCACGAATCGAGTAGAAAGGTTAGAATTCATTTTGGTCTAGATAGATATGAGGATCACTTGAATGGGTACGATACGTTAGGAGTGCATAATTAGTAGAGAGGTGAGTATTTCATGCGAGAGCACGTCCTAACATGTATTTTGCATTCATTGTTTTAATGTTATTAAATCACTTGCTATTTTTAAAATATTCTCCACATTCGGGCTCTGACCCGTTTGCTTTCAAATCTATTTTTGTAAAAACCTTTTTAGGTGCCCAGCCACAAGGACACCATGCATAGGAATTCTATTCAGGTGACGAGCTGTAGCTGTTGTGGGAGTTACAGGGCCTTGACAGTAGACGCCTCCTTTTCTAGTCTTGACTCCATGTTCAGTTTATCAGTTGTTGGGCATGTCGCCCCATTTCCTTAGAGACATTTTATATTCCAGTTATTCAGACTTTGATATGTAATTTATTCAGGATGCAGACTGTTTTACTTATTTCACTATTGGGATTGTTGTGAAGAGTATTTCCTCCAGATTCATTATTATTTGTTGGTTACTCTATTGATACTTTATTGTGGATGGTTATGTTATGCTTTTATAATTCATTTATTGCATGTTAATCAGATTTAACTTAAAATTTGACAACTCACTTTTTAAATACTAGGTGGTTAGTAATTATTAAAATGTTTTCGACAGTGATGCTATTAACTGAACCAACTTGACATTTTGTATTAATTTAATAAAGGAGTAGCTACCCGGTATTTAATTAGTCGGGGTGTCACAATGGACAAAAGTGTAAAAGTGATTAACCGCAAACGTGCGACATCGGCCAAATAAAATCCTCGAATAGAGTAGAGATAGAGTTGTATTGAAACTGAAACACCTCAACTGAAACTTGATCCCCAAATAATTGAATAGATAACTTGATCCCCAAAATCAAATCATAGGGAAGAGATAGAGTTTGAGTTGTATTCAAACACAAACCCCTCAATCAACTGAAACCGGCTCATCTCTCTTCTATTTCTATTTATATATATGGAGTGGAGTCTTGGGCTTGAAATCCAAAGGTTTTGAAGCTCCGTCCCAGCATTTGAATAACATTGTAAGTTTGCTTCTTTTTTTTTTAATTTTATTTTACCCCATTCAGAATGTTTAGGTTTTCATTCATTCATTTATTTTATTTAACTCTAGTCTATCATGATTAAGCCTTTCTTCTCCTCCTCTGTTTTCTCTAGTAACGATAAAAACCCTAGCCCTAGCTACTGCTCTAAATATTTAACTATATCATTGAGTCTTTGTTCTTTCTTTAATGGTTATGCATGTTATGTGGGTGTTAAACACTGCTGGCTTTCGTTTAAACAACTTTCATTGTTTATCAATCGGTGCCATCACTTAATTTTTGTTCTATGTTTTAACTACTATTCATTTGGTCATTTGATTGTTCTGCCTTTTCTAATAAAAAATAAAGTAACGTTCTTAAAAATTTGCGTTTGATTGTTCCACCTTTTCTATATTTTAACTATCTTTATTTTATCATTCGATTTTAACTATGTTTTAACTACTGTCGGCTTTCGTTTAGTCTTTTAGTCTAATTTTGGGGGATTTGATTGTTCTGCCTTTTCTAATTGATATTGTTGTTTAAATTTTTGGCTCCCTTTGTTTGATTTGCACTATTAGGTTGACTATGAGCGCTATATGTGATTTTTAAGAACTATCCTTCCAGTTTATAATTTCATTTATGTTCCGAATAACCATATGTGAAATCACTGTACTTGAATTATCAATTAGGTAAGGAGTCTATTTTATTTATTTCAAAAGAGACGTATGCTTATAACCCGGAATATACAATCTTCATGATGTATACCATAAAAAATATTTCAATTGTCCTAAAGTCGCACTTACCTTTTTCTGCTTACTTCCCATGTTGGCTTTGTTATATTTAAATGCAATTTTTAACCCATGTTATTGGTTTTATTTTATTTAAATGGAATTTTCAAAATAGAGAGCAACTTTTAGCGGGAATAGCAGCTTTCTAATAAATAATGTTAGTATTCATTCATAAATTTGATTGAATATTATTTGTCTTTGAATTCCACGATTACCTGAGGGGAGGTTTCAATTGTTGTCGTGTGTTTGGAGATTTTCCTTGGTTAGAATGATACACCCAGTTTGTCAAAATACGCCTTTCTGCTCCTGATTATGGCGCGCTAGGGAAATGCGTGTTTTGATTGATCGCGTGCGTCTTTTTTAGTAGGGAAGGTGCTCAAATACACCGCCACAATTGAAATCTTTCTTTTGGTTATCGTGAAATGCAAAGCGAAATATATTATAAATCAAATCTACGAATGATAAAAAATATTTTTATAGGATGCTTATATTTCCGCTAATAGTTTTTCTAAGTAGATGAGCGGAAGTGTGAAATTGCCCACGCGCCTCGAGTTTTTGTGACTCCTATGGGCTGTGTGCTCTAAATAATCCATCTTAATCAGCGCAAATATCTCTCAATATCATTGTTTTAAATCACAGTTGCATCGTCACGTAAATAACGTAAGTTGACTTCAATTTATATGGGACTAAAACCTTATAAACAATCCTTGAAGAGAAGGTGGCAATCGAGAGTATGTTTTTCAATCCCTCTCTGACACCTTCTTCCTTTTTCCAAAACCTGCCGGACCATTATCTTCCTCAAAACCAAGTTTAAGATACAACATGACATATAATCAATTTCAGAAAACTCTCAAGCATTACCTATTTTCATATAATCAATACCTGGTTGAATATTGAAGAACTCCAACATTGGATAGGAACAGATCTAGGGTCATTAGGGCCACTGTATTCTCTATTTTCTTGGGTTTAATATTAACAGAGCAAAGCCAACAATATATAATTATATATGTAAAGGTACCTCTCTCTCTCTCTCTCTCTCTCTCACACACACACACACACACACACACGCACACGCGTTGTGCTCTTCGCTTCTTTTAATTCTTATAAATCAAATCTTGATTGTTCATTTTTTGTTGTATTCATTTTCCTAGTAATACGAGCTCCTTTTGATTAGCATATGGCATTCCAGACTTTCTCATTGATTAAGCTCATGTTCACACTTCCTTCATAGACCATTTTATTTTAAACAGTTCAATTCAAAATTTCCAATTACAAAACCTAAAAATCAAGCAACTAATGTATTGATTATCAATTGAAATATTAGATATTTATCTACGAACTTATTAGCTGGCTAAATATTCTACCCATCAAATATTCATGTACCAATTTTCCGAACAAATAACTTCGTTTACTTTTGTCATGTAGTTGGCTTCAGTAAACCACAATATTGTACTCAATCTTTAAGTTGTGAGAAGATTATTTGTTGGGAAAAAAGTATAAAGTTTTGTGTTTTTTATTTTCATTGATCATATTTGAATACATGTAATCATGATGCAAAGTAATGGCCGTAACTAAGTTGATACTACCGAGTTGACTAGGTATTGGCACTCATCTATCCGAAATTGTTAAGCGTACCTATATGTCGACAAACCAAACCAATGGAGAAGGGTTGTTGGTTGTAATTATGGTTGTTGTTAAGGGATTCATGAACATTTAGAAAATGTATTACCTAATTTAATAAGTCACTGAATAAGTAGAATGGGATAAGTCTGGTAGTTTGCATTGGAGAGTAAAGAGTCTCCTGATTTGTCCATCTCTAACTGACTGTTTCGTCAGAGTAGCTGATTATAAAGATCATAACTATCATTTATTTTCTCGATCTCACACTCAGAGTTTAACCAAGGCTCTCAGATTTATTTTCATTTCACCCAGTGTACACATACACGCCCACAGGCACACACGAATTATTACACAAACACTATACACACTAAACCTATGTAGCACCGATACTTAAAATAGCATAAATGGAGTTTAAGATGTGGACACGGCCCCGATGCGGCTCTGTACGTATCCGATACTCCTACTCCATATGCATTGACCAAATCAGCAATTGTGACCTTCTGATATGGCTTGGATACGTTCCGATTCTTCAGGAATATGCCGGGGATACTTCAAGGATACGGCGGGAACCATACTGTATTGTTTTAAAAAGGAAAACGGGAGTTAGTTTGTAATTTTAATAAACTTAAAACCATTCAGCCAAATAAATGTTAATGAGTTACTCTCATTTAATAATTTGTATATATTGACCATCTGCTGTGATATTCTTGATCGCATAGGTTAATCTTGTTGTGAACAAATATATTTTTGCTAATGTTGAAATTGTGATATTTCCTAAAAGAATATATACAAATATTTTATATATATTATTTATTGTCGTATCGGTGGGGTATCCGAACTCAATTTTTCAGATTTTTCGTATTGTCGTATCCGAACATATACGAAATCGTATTGCATATCCGTATCCATACAACACAGACTACAACACACAAACATGACTTCAAAAATCTATTAAAATTCCACATAAATTCTAGAGGGAACCTAACAATTGACTAACATCACTAATCTTGAAATAATTGAATTATGATTCTACATGATTACAAAGTCAATTGAATCCCAATATTACGCATCCAAACATATCCAAAGTGAATATTATATTAGTTAAATGTTTGTATGATAGAACTAGGGTTTTATAGATAGGAATTTTGGGAACCAGTGTATGCAGATCGTAACACTATTGTAATGGTAAAACAAAACAAGTCCAAGGTCAATACACCAAAACATAAATTATGATTCTTTAAGTCCATCCCATTGCTAACTCAACAAAAAATAATATCGACTATGACTAAGTTCATAAGAATTTATTTTATAACCTACGTGCACAGTATGTATCTTAACAATGTTAATACAATAAATCAACTTTCTTAGTCCAAAAGTTTTCTAGGTTATTATTGCAATTAGAAAGTAATATTATAAGTGACAATTTTAGAATTTGGTAGTTTCATTACAAGTATGACATTAAATCTATGCATGCCTTTGATTCAGAATGCATCACTATGGATGATCATTCTTCGGTATGTGACATGCATACGCGCTGATAGAGCCAACTACATATAATTTGTCTCATCCAGCGTAGCAGTAGTGATATACAGGCTGGATTATGATCGTTGTTACATCATATTATTGGAGTAAGGCTCGATGAAGGCCCAGCTCCTCTAGAGCTCACCTCCGAACCAAACATGTTCTTAAAACTATTTTGGGTATACACTCCAAAAAAACAGAATAACAAATGTGTAAAGAACCACTGTGGATGTGAATCGCGAAAAAAAAATCAAACAGATTGCAAAAAAAATGGATAGAACAAATCTGCAAAAGTTATGGATGTGATTAACCTTACATCCTTACAAACAAATCCCATTTTGTATATTCATCAAACCCTTCACAAACTATGGTTTATACTTGCCCTAAGGATTTAGCTACATATCTTAGAGCTTTACAAACCACGCTCTGATACCTTGTCAGATTTATGTGTGTGAGAGAGAGAGAGGATTAATGAATGGTCAGAAATTATATAAATAACCTTCACAGCATAACACAACGTAATTATTACAAAAAAGTCATTGACAACTTCAGTGTTGTAATTGCTTGAAATATGTTTTATTTTTTATGCTTATTGTATATATCATGTGTCTAGGGAACCTATAAGACAATCAACTGAATATGTTATAGATAACATTCCATGTGAGTTTCTCTTTTAAGTTTGGTTTATTTTTCTAATTGTACATTTGTAAATTAAAAAAGTGTATACATTATATGTTTGAAAGTTTTATTTATAAGATCGAAATGCAAGTTTTCTGCCATTTTCTTCCATGTGTACCACATATACTTTAAATTATTTTCATATAATAAGACATTCATTATAAATTATCCCAACAGTGCCTTACGAAGAAGAGAGGCCTATGTTCTGCTCAAACTCAGAATACATCTTCATTTTCAAAGAGATGTTTATCTTAATAGGTACGTAAAGCATCATATTTTTGTTGTTTAAAGCCTATGTGAATTGACTATTATACTTGTGTCACCATTTTCACGCCCCAAAGGCTATTTTATTGGATTCTCCATTGCATATAAAACATAAATGGCTTTTGCATACATATTTTGGCCATACATGTATATGCCTTTGGTTTCGTGTTTATTTACGATGGGATTACTTATTCTTTTTTTATTTATTTGATACGCTTGTTTATGATAATATGAATTTATTAAAGTAAAATGTGATAATTTCCATCTGGATGGGGAAGTGAACTGCTACTCCCACAACTGAGTTTGGTTAGCAACTTGATTTGTATGTTTAGGACACTTTTGTCTCTTTCTATATTTACATGTATGTATAACATGTGTAAATATATCATAGTTGAAGTATCATCGTGCAATCTCGATTTTAATCAGTTGAACGTTAGGATCTATTGTCCAATCAGAATTTGTTGACAAGATAACCTGTTGTTTCCATAATAAATATATATATTTTTTTGTAGTATGTTTGGATCCTATTGTTGATTTATGCGTTCATATGTATATATATAGTAGGGTGTACCCGTGCCGATGGCGCGGTTGTAAAAATGTTCCAAACATTTAGTAATAGTGATTAGGTCTGAAAAAAATAAGATACTCAATAATTTTAGATCATATCGGCAACAAACCAATAAAATATTATAGTTAACGGGTAGAATTTGTTTCGAACTACTTCAATCATTAATAACCTAAGATCCATCAAGCTTTGTAAATAAGAAAAATTGTTTTAGGGTCAAAGTTTTTGTAGATTATATGTTATAAATTTATTATAGGTTATAAATTTATTGTTGCCCGCACTTTGCCAGAAGTTCTACTCAACTGTGTTGCACTGCCAGAAAAATAATGACCTGATGGTTCTTCATGGTTGCGCTGCTAGAAAAAAACATGGACCTGCTATGTGGATTCTTGATTTTTGGAGGTTATCTTTTCCTTGTTTTATATTCTCCATCTCGAGAAACCAATTATGTGGATTCTTGATTTCATGTAATAACAAACTTACAAATAAAATTAATAAAGTGAACTCACCTCCAATTAATAAAGTGAACTCACCTCCAATTAAAATAGTTAAAAATAATTTTTTGTAGTTTAAAACAATTTATTTATGTAAAAAACATTGTTTATATTTCTTTAAAAAAACAAAATTTTATTTTTTTATAAAACTATTCAAACTTTTTTTCTAACTAATAAAACAGTTTAGGCAATTTCTTTATTTCTTAAAACATTTAAAAAGGTTAGAAGCAGTTTTTTCAAATAGTTCTTAACTTTTGGTAAAATATTATTTTCAAATAATAAAAACTTTTTAATACAAAAAAGAGTTGTTAACATTATTAATTGTTTTAAAATTAAAAACAATGTTTTGACTTTTTCAAAAAAATAAAAAACTATTCTTTATAAAAAAAATATTTCTAAAAAATAAAAAAAACTAATTTTTTAATATAAAAGATTGTTTGAATCCTCGCTTTTTCTATTACATGCCAACTGGTCTGGGCAGTTCTTCTCCCCGGTCTTCTGGCTTTACCCACTTGCCTTGGGTCCTGCGCCACGTATGGCCTTTAGCAAGCCTATGGTTTTATGAATCAAAGTAACTTTTTTTGGCAACAGCAATAAAATTTCACTTTAGAAAAAAATAGAAAATAAAACTTTATCATTTTTAAAGTAAAGCCCAATATATTAACATCGCATAAATTAAAAGCTCAAAATTACATTAAAAAAACAAATATAGAAAGAAATTATATCTTCACATCACTATCAAACATGAAATAAATCACAATATAAACTAAAATAAAAGTCCCAACACACGCATAATAAGATTAAAATAAAGAAATAGAAAACCCAATACCTCCGAATTAATTTGTGTTCTCTTGGAGCTGGTGGTGATGCCTACTATGAACCTGTTTAAACAATTATGGTGTTCGGTAAAAAATCATAATACTGTGCCCGTACAGTACCATGTTGAGTAAAAATTCAGCTACACAATATTAAACGCCCGTACAGGACCATGAAGTAAAAAAATAAAACTCAGTTTTTGATAAAAACAAATAAATAACAGGAACCCAAAACAACAAATATACTCAGAAATCATACGCCCCCTACAATACCATGGTGAATAAAAAAATCAGCTATACAATATTAAATGTTGTACAGTACCATGTTGAGTAAAAAAAATAAAACTTATTTTTGAAAAAAGAAAATAACTCAGATTGGAACAATCAAGAACACAGTACAGATCGAAATTTTCTTTTTGAAATCAGCAAATGAAATCGATTTCTGTAAAAAACAGATCAAAATATTTCTTGAAATCGATTTCTTGAAAAATAGATCAATAAAAAAAACTTCAGATCAAAATAAAACCTCAACAACTCTCCGTTCGGTTTTGAAATCAGCAAATGAAATCGATTTATGTAAAAAAAATAAAAATCGGTTTTGAAATCAGCATATATTTCTTGAGGGAGGGAGACTTCAAAAAACAAAAACTACAATATAAAAACAGCAAAATCCATGTCGAGAAAGAGAGAAAAAAACGCACTAAACCACTGAACGGTCTGAACTGTAAAAAAAACCATTGGAGCGGCCTGAACCTTACCGAAGCAGATCTGCTACAGGCTATCTGAACGGCCTGAACCATAAAAAATCATGGAGAGAGAGAGAGAGAGAGAAAGATGCACTAAGCAACCTGAACGGCCTGAACCGTCAAAAAGCCTAGATTTGAACCGGCACTACCTGAATGGACACAAAAAACCAAGAACCTTAACATAAAATATATATTCGAACAATGAGAGAGAGAGACTTTACAGTGAGAGAGAGAGAGGCTCTCTGGGCTTGGCGTAGTTGTTGTCGAGAGACAGAGAGGCTCTGTGTTTGATGTACTTTAACCACTATATAATTGTGAGTTCCAAAGTTCTATGCCATTGGATTCAAACCCCACTAATTTAATCTCAACCATCAATTGACAAAAAACCAAATATATAGATACAAAATCTGTTTATATAGGTTTTCTATACAAAGTTGAATGATGTGGCAAAAACCCCTCCTCCTTTATTTTATATATATATATATATATATATATATATATATATATATACTTGATTCGCAAAGCAGAGGTGGGATGATCTAGTGTTTCTGCAAACGTCTCTGGAACGAAGTTATCACTTAATGCAAAACATAATCTTCAGACTATATTCGAAGCAGATAGGCCCTGATGGTATTCTTCTGTTTCTTGTATAGTCTGGGTAGTGTTTGGTTTCCTTTCCTTTCCTTTTTTCTGCATTAATAGCCACGGGAACCTACCATCATCTCCCTTACTTTTTGAATGGAACATCATTATTGATGGTTGTTGTGATCCGTGTTCTGATATACTTATGTGAGCATTATTCTATAAAACTATTTCCTCATTGATTGACCCTCATTATGATGTTTTTATCGCAAAAATTACACCAAGGAAGAAATTATTGAACGATTGAGGCTAGATGAAGAGGATCACATGGATTTATTTATGGAGTACATTAGTGTATTGTAGAAGCAACACCAAATTCATAACTCCCTCTAATTTGAGTGTGGGTGGAACAAAAGTTCGATTTCTTAATTTAAATATTCTAGTATAAGTCCTTTAAATGATATTAGCAAATTTTCAATTATCAGATTTAATTTCACACTATCATGATTGCCCTCCATATATTTAAAAATATATAATGTACTACAATTAAAACTAAAACACCCTCGCACATCATGTGGGGTTGAAAAGAAGTAAAATATATTTGGAAAAATGGAAGCTTTTAACTTGGCTTCACCACGTGTCAGCAATTATTTCCTCACTTATGAATTGGAACCACTCCACTCCATTGTCAAGAGAAGGTAAGACTCATCGCTCTATCATTTAGTCTCCATATATTCTCCATAATTTCTTGTAGGATTAGATTCTTCTCGATGCATATATGTGCGTTACGGGATTTAATTATATTTTTAATACCTTTTAGGGATATTAGGATCCAATTATGTATTTTTCATGTGCCAACGCATACAAACACACACATATGTATGAAAATGTTACTAAATAATGAAAATCGGTAACTAAATAATGAAAACGGAGTCTAATAAAAAGAAACAAAGTGGTTCAAAACGGCGGGCGTTCTATTCCCCTGACAACTTTCTTCAAGCGCCCCTGCCGCCTTAGACCGGTTGTTAGTCTTCATCATTTGCTCCCTTTATTTTAGTAGGCGCCAATCTTCTTCATTTGGACGATTTTCCCACTTTCTTGTCGAAGTGGACTAAGAAGGTTATAATTTTCAGATGTGGAGGCCTTTTCAGATGTTGGGTAGTTTTTGAAGAATACATTATTGTTGTTAAAATCAATTTAGTGGAGAAAATTAATTTTTTAAAATCAAGTTTAAGAATATATCAAAATATGGATCGCAATTTCCTCCATTTTTATTTCGTTCTGTAATTAATTCCTAGGAAAGTTGACGTAAACCACACGCCAAAAGGCTCCTAAAAATTATCTAAACACCACTTTAGAGAGAGAAACATTATTTTCTAATTAAAATTTCAAGTTTACCTCAAATGAGGCTTACAAGTGAGTATTTAAAGGGGGGAGTAGCTTAGGCTCCAAGCTAAGGCCCTAATTACAAAAATGCCATTGCTACTCCTTACCTCTAAATAATAAAGCAAAAGAAAGAAAAATACAATAACTAAAAAAATAAAAGAAAATACAAAAGAAAATAAAAATGACAAATAATCCCTATAAATGGTCTATTTCCATCACTCCCCTCGGCTTCGAAAAGCTTGTCCTCGAGCGTAGGAGATGGAAGGTAAGAAAACAAGGCACCTATCAAAGAGCTCCTCAAATGGAAGAAGCGCCGTCCTCAGAAACGCCCCTTGTACTGGCTTGCAAGAAGTCCATGGAGGATAGGAACACAACCCAAACATGTTCGACTAACAAATCGCGACCTGAGATCCCCATGATGAGCCCCCTCAATTCTACGCCGCGAAAAATTTCTCCCAGCGCATATCGAATGACAAATAATCCCTAGAAATGGCCTATTTCCATAAAAAAATGCTAACTATAATTTTTTGCATAGCAACTTAGTTTATTAAACTTTTCCTTTTATTGTTTTACAATAGTAGACATGATGTTATAGATATAGTTATATCAATTTTTTTGTAAAATAAAAAAAAGCATTTAACTTCTAAGTTTATTGTTATTTTCTCCGTCAAACCATTTGTTTGTACTGTTTTCAATGGCCTGTAACGAATGATAGTTTGTAACTTCCTCAACTGTTTGCAGAGAATATAGAAACGATGTCAACAAGGAGTGAACGTCAAGTGACCATAAAATTTTCCATGTTATGATATCTTTCCCTCATTTTCTCTATTGTTTTAATTTTGGTATAACTATTTTCGGCTATGCCTAAATTTTTATTCATAAATAATATACGTCCCAAATTAAAAAATTTATTTTCCTTTTAGGGACATCCCAATTAAATTTCATTTTTTTGGACATGATCCGATGAACCAAATTTCACAATGGTGAATAATTTTTTATCTTTCCACTGATAAAGTGCGTCCTTAATATATACCAAAAATAAGTAAAATAAAGATAGGGAATTTTATTTAGAGGAGGAAGGAAGTAGGCTTCACATTCACCATTAAAGTAATTATCATCCCCAAGCTCTCCTCCCTTATTCTAGGTTGTGCCTCCATGAGTTCGTGATGGAGGTGCTCATCTTTTGGGGAAGGGAATCCTTTCAACCCAATAAGTCATGTAAATCCATCTGCCATACGGAGATCCCCTCCACCCCTCATATCCTATATTCCCTCGTTGAGGTATGTTTTGTATTTGTTGTCCAACTATACAAATGTTATAGACACTTATAATAGTTCCTTTAGTTTTTAGATAGGTTATCCAAATGATGTTTACATTAATATCCTGTTTTTTAATTGATTAGAAAAACCATATGTTGTTTAATAGATGTATTATGAACGTCTGATATTCTAAATAGTTTGGATCATCAGTCAATGTAAAAAAATAAAAATAAAAAGGTCGTACCAGCGCACAAGACACCCGCTTAACTGCAGTCTGGGAGAGGCGGATGTGGGTTGGCCTTACTCCGATATATGTAGAGGCTGCTCCCATGTCTTGAACCAGAGAACAACCGTAGCCTGGCCTAGGGAACTTGCCATCGCACCAAGGTACGATCTTTGGTTCAGTATGCTCAACATAATTAATCAAACACCCCATAACCATAAGGTCCATAACTTAGCGACTCTACCCTAGAGTCTCTTCGTCTCACTGTCTCAATCATTGCATACTTGACATTATTACCCAAATTTTGTTATTAGTGTTATATATTTAGATAGTATGACATATCATCATTTTGAAGCTTTTATGATCTGAGAGAGTCAAACTTATTTCACTATTATGTTTTGTTATGTATTTTTTTATGTACAACAAGTTAAATAATGGGATTGAAGTGAATAGAAAAGATAATATGCAATCTGGGAGCTTTGTAGGTAATCAACTAAAGATATTTGAAAAAAAAGTAACTTAGGAATTTTAAGAACTATTTGGAGGTCCTTGAAAGTTCTTCTCATATACCTCATCTCTTTGTAAATTTTAAAGTCTTACATTTTGCAATTCTTTGGTGTTGTGGTGAAACTATGTTATGGGCTCGTGCACAGGGTGTAGATTTTGGTTTGCTGAGAAATTGAGTAGAAAATTCATTTCTCAGTTTAGCATTAAAGAATGAAGCAACCAAGTGGAGTAAATATAAAGTATCATTATTTTGCCACTACTTTAGTGTTGTATCATCTATTTTATTTGCATATGATATATTTGTGTTGGGGTATAAATAAACTATTGATTGAAGATTATATATAACATACCCTGTTTTGACTTCATCATATAATGTATGCTTTTTAAGTGTTTGATAAATTATATATCTGTATTCAATTTTATAAGTGCAGTTTAGTTTTTCTATTTTGGTATTTACCACTGTTCTAAAAAACCCGCCTAGGCATGCCTAGGCTTGAGGCTTGGGACAAACGCCCCGCCTTACGCTTTTTACGCCTTATTCTTGGTAAAATCCTTAGGGCACACTTTTTTCTAAAAACAATAATGCTTTAGTGAAATTATATCGCCTTTTAAAGAATTTTTTACAAACCGGACCATTATCTCATCCAAAATAATCAAATAGTATTTTAATTTGCATATATTCTAACATATGTTTATGATATGTACAATTTTCGTATTTTAAAAGCCTTGTTATGGTTAAAAATACTAAAATATATTAAGATGGCCTAAATGCCTTTTCACGCCTTTTTACGCTTAAGGCCCGCCTAGGCTTCTAAGGCTTAAGGCTTGGCCTCCACGCCTCAATCACGCCCCGCATTTTTTAGAACCTTGGTATTTACACTAGATTCAAATATATTGGTATTTGTATACTTTGTCAATACAATCATGATCCAAAGTACATTAAGTGATTGTACCTTGTGTGGGTCCCACCCCAATATATAAGCACTTAATGCAAAACTTTGGGGGATGTCATATTTATTACCACTCTAGATCATGGATGCTCTGGAAGTGGTCACGGACCAAATCCCTGACCACTATGGGTCACGGACTTGGGCCGTGACCAGGGCGTGACAACCTTGGCACCAAATTCGCGCCAAAATTCCCTCCAAACAGGTCGCGGATGGGTCACGGACTTGAACCATGACCATAGGCATGACGAAGCACAAAACATACACAAATTGGGTCACGACTGGGGCCCGTGACCATTTCTGGGTCTGGGTCTGGGTCTGGGTCACGATTATGGACTGTGACCATCCTCCATTCCAGCAGTGATTTTGATGGAGAAAGGGTCGTGCATGGTGGGTCACGGCCTAGATCCGTAATCAGGTTTAATCCAGCAGGTTACCCCTTCATTTATTGGTCGCGCATGGTGGGTCACGGCTATGGGCCGTGACTAGGTTTAGAACTTAAAAAAAAAAGACCCGCTCAAAATCATTTCTATCGAACAAATTCTCTCTCAAGGCTTGTGCGATTTTGTTTCGATTTGTGCGATTTCACAACATCAGGTGGGATTTCATCTCATTTCTGTATTTAGATTTATTTTTGTATGTGTGTGTGTATATGTGCGTGTGTATGTATAGATTTATGTGTATATGTGTGTGGATGCATAGATTTATGTGTGTTTAACTATGAACAAATGGATTGTTTTTTATGTCAATATACCCTAAATTTTATGTATGTGTATTTATAGATTGTATGTGTATGTATGTGTATGTATGTATAGATTTATGTCAAAAAATATTAGGGTTTAAGTAAACCCTAGATTGTATGTGTGTATATATAGATTATGTCAATAAACCCTAGATTGTATGTGTGTATTTTTTTTGACAAAATATTATTCAAAACTCTAGATGTTATATTTTTTTTGACAAAATATAATTAAATGGATTTATAATAAGTAAAAAAAATTACAACCGCCTTGTTGTGGGTTATATATATGCATAGATTTATATCAAAAAAATATTAGGGTTTAAGTAAACCCTAGATTGTATGTGTGTGTATGTATAGATTATGTCAATAAACCCTAGATTGTATGTATGTATTTTTTTTTGACAAACTATGCTTGTCTTTTTTTTTGACAAAATATAATTAAATGATTTTTTTCGACATACGAGTCGCAAACACGTGTGCACATTACTATAGTGAGATATTGTTGGCTTGGTTGTTGGATACTATGTTGAATTTATTGAATTGATACTCGTGTCGATAAATGTACATGTTATTAAATTTGTTGGGTGTGTTCTTGATTTGCCTATGAAAAAGTATATCACATATCTTGCGATTAATGTGCATTTTTTTACGTTTACGTCAAGATATTAGGCGGCTACAACTTGACATGAAACAAATACAACTTGATTCCGTTCATTCATATTTTAAATTGACATGTATGCCATAATTCTGTTGATTTCATACAGTTCTGACATGTATGCCATAATTCTATTGATTTTATACAGTTCTGTTTTAGTTTGAGATTTGTTGTGATCAACTTGATTGGAAATGTATTTTAAAACCTTAAAATGGCGGCGTAATAATCACAACTACATTGATATTATAGGCACCGGGTTGATATTATAGATTTTTGTTCTTCTTTGCCTTTGTGTACTTTTCTTTACATATTATAGGCAGCAGGTTGCTCACGTTCGTTCGAATTGCAGTGTTAAAATGGGGTGAGAAACTCATGTGAGAGTTCGATAACTAACATGCGTATAAGACTTTTTTTAAGAACCAGTTTTAAATACTTGCTAAATCATTTTTACACATCGAGCTCTGACCCGTTTCTTGTATCTCTTCTCTCTTTTGCTATATATGTATTGTATCAGGTGCTCAGCCACAGGAGGATCAGATTTAGAGATTTTGATTGCTTGACATGTTGCAGCTGCTGTGGAAGCTGTAGGTCCTTCCAGTAGACGCATCTATCCTTTCCATTCAGTTTTATCTAGACTTCTTGTTTAGGTCATATGTCGCCCACTTCTAGTTCTTTCATCAGAGTTATTGTATTCAATTTAGTTGATGGTTTGGAGTTTTGAACTGAGAGTTTTACTCGGTCTTATTTATTGCAGTACTTGATTCATGTTCAGTATTTATTTACATTCCTATGTGTGGTGAATGGTTTATATTTTAAGATGGAAAGAAATGGATTTACTTGGTTTTATTAAATTGGAAATGTTTTGACACCTAGCTTAATTTTATAATAGGTGATTAATATGTTAAAAAGTTTTTCGATAGTGATGCTGAACCAACTGAATATACTGTTTTAAATTGGTAAAGGACTGATCACCCTATATTTAATTGGGCGGGGTGTCACAATATTATAGATTTTTGTTCTCCTTTGCCTTTGTGTAATTTTCTTTACATATTATAGGTAGCAGGTTGCTCACGTTCGTTCAAATTGCGGTGTTAAAATGGGGGAATAAATCTGCATCATATGTAAATGTACGACATATTATAAGCAGCAGATCTAATTCTTCAGCGGTTTTGCGAGGTACTTTATTTAATTTTACATACCCGTTCTTCGTAACACATCGTTTATGTATTTCAGATCTAACCAATTAGATACCAGTTCTTCATTACACACTAGGTACTCTTTACTTTAACTAAAGTAGTTATATAATTGATATACATTATCTATTAAATCAATTAGATGATAGAAGGAGTACGGGATGATTATTAGTTTTGTTTGTTTTGGTTGTTGGATAATTATTGGTTGTTGGCTTGTTGTTGGATAGTATGTTAGAAGGAGTATGGGATAATTAGAAGGAATACGGGATAATTATTGGTTTGATTGATGGATGATATGTTGAAAATATTTTAGACTCCCGATTTCAGAATACGACTATAACTTTCTATTGTCTAGACATAAGCTTAAAAACATGGCGTTAGAGGGGAGAAACCCAAAACATCCCACAAACGGACCCGTGAGAGGGTGAAAACACGAAACAACCCCCGTACGATCCTGTGAGAGGCACCAACACCTCTCACGGGACCAAAATAACTTGTAGGAACTGACCGCGTGATAACGGGACTCCCGATTTGAGAATACGACGATAATTTGAAAATATGAGGACTTAAGCTTGAAAACAAGGCGTTAGAGGGCGAAAATACGAAACAACTCCCTTAAGGTCCCATGAGATGCACCAACACGTCTCACGGAACCAATGGAAAAAGGTAGGAACTGACCGCGCGATAACGGAACTCTCGATTTGAGAATACGACGATAATTTTAAAATATGAAGACTTAAGCTTAAAAACAAAGCGTTAGAGGGTAAAACTCGAAATAACCCCCGTACGGTCCCGTGAGAAACACCAACACCTCTCGTGGGACCAATGTAACACGAAGGAACTGACCACATGATCACGGGACTCCCGATTTGAGAATACGATGATAATTTGAAAATATGAGGACTAAGCTTGAAAACAAGGCGTTAGAGGGTGAAAACTCGAAAAAGCCCCCGTACGGTCCCGTGAGAGGCACCAACACCTCTCCCGAGACCAATGTAATACGTAGGAACTGATCGTGCAACCACGAGACTCCTAGTTTGAGAATACGATGATAATTTCAAAATATGTGAACTTAAGCTCGAAAATAAGGCGTTAGAGGGAAAAAAAAGAAGCAACCCCAGTACGGTCCCGTGAGAGGCACCAACACCTCTCACGAGATCAATGTAACACGTTGGAACTGACCGTACGATAACGGGACTCCCGGTTTGAGAATACGACGATAATTTGAAAATATGAGGACTTAAGCTCGAAAATAAGGCGTTAGAGGGTAAAACTCGAAACAACCTCCGTACGATCCCGTGAGAGGGCACCAACACCTCTCGCGGGACCAATGCAACACGTGGGAACTAACCGCGCGATCATAAGACTCCCGATTTAAGAATACAACGATAATTTGAAAATATGAGGACTTAAGCTAGAAAACGAGTTGTTAGAGGGTGAAAACTCAAAACAACCCCCGTACGATTCCGTGAGAGGCCCCAACACCTCTCACGAGACCAATATAACATGAAGGAACTGACCGTGCAATAACGGGACTCCCAGTTTGAGAATACGATGATAATTTGAGCATATGAGGACTTAAACTTCAAAATACGGCGTTAGAGGGTAAAACTCAAAAGAGCCCCCGTACGGTCCTGTGAGAGGCAGCAATACCTCTCGCGGGAGCAATGTAACATGTAGGAACTGACCGCGCGATCACGGGACTCTCGGTTTGAGAATACGATGATAATTTTAAAATATGAGGACCTCTCACGAAACCAATGTAACACATAGGAAAAAACCGCGTGATAACGGGAATCCCGGTTTGAGAATACGACGATAATTTGAAAATATGAGGACTTAAGCTTGAAAATAAGGCGTTAGAAGGAGAAAACACAAAACAGCCCCCATACGATCCTGTGAGAGGCACTAACACCTCTCACGGGACAAATGTAACATGTAGGAACTGATCGCATGATCACGGGACTCCCGGCTTGAGAATATGATGATAATTTGAACATATAAGGAATTAAAGTTAAAAACAAGGCGTTCGAGGGTGAAAACTCGAAATAGCCCCCGTACGCTCCCGTGAGAGGCACCAACTCCTCTCACGGGACCAATGTAATAGGCAGGAACTAACCGCGCGATAACGGGACTCTCGGTTTGAGAATACGACGATAATTTGAAAATATAAGGTCTTAAGCTTGAAAATTAGGCGTTAGAGGATGAAAACTCGAAACATCCCCCGTACGCTAATGTGAGAGGCACCAACACCACTCACGGGACCAATGAAACATGTAGGAACTGTCCGCATGATAATGGGACTGCCGGTTTGAGAATACGGTGATAATTTGAAAATATGAGGACTTAAGCTTGAAAATAAGGCGTTAAAGGGTAAAACTCGAAACAGCCCCCTCGTATGGTCCCGTGAGAGGCAGCAACACCTCTCGCGGGAGTAATGTAACACGTAGGAACTGACCGTGCGATCACAGGACTCCTAATTTGAGAATACGACGATAATTTCATAATATGAGGACTTAAGCTTGAAGATGAGTCGTTAGAGGGTGAAAACTTGAAACAACCCCCGTACGGTTTCGTAAGAGGCCCACACACCTCTTACGGGACCAATGTAACACGTAGGAACTGACCACGCAATAACGGGACTCCCAGTTTGAGAATACGATGATAGTTTAAAGATATGAGGACTTAAGCTTGAAAATAAGTTGTTAGAGGGTAAAACTCGAAACAGCCCCCGTACGGTCCCGTGAGAGGCAGCAACACCTCTCGCGGGAGCAATGTAACACGTAGGAACTAACTACGCGATCACAGGACTTTCGGTTTGAGAATACGATGATAATTTTAAAATATGAGTACCTCTCATGGGACCAATGTAACACATAGGAACTGACCGCGCGATAACGGGACCCCCGATTTGAAAATACGACGATAAATTGAAAATATGAGGAATTAAGCTTGAAAACAAGGCGTTAGAAGGGGAAAACACGAAATAGCCCCCGTACGGTCCAGTTAGAGGCACCAATACCTCTCATGGGACCAATGTAACACTTAGGAACTGACCGCGCGAAAACGAGACTCACGGTTTGAGAATACGACGATAATTTGAAAATATGAGGACTTAAGCTTGAAAACAAGGCGTTAGAAGGTGAAAACACGAAAAAAAACCGTATGGTCCCGTGAGAGGCACCAACACCTCTCGCGGGACCAATATAACACGTAGAACTGACCGCGCGATCACAGGACTCCCGATTTGAGAAAACGATGATAATTCGAAAATATGAGGACTACACTTTAAAATAAGGCGTTAGAGGGTGAAAACTCGAAACATCCCCCGTACGATCTCGTGAGAGGCACCGACACCTCTCGTGGAACCAATGTAACACGTAGGAACTGATCGCGTGATAACGGGACACCCGGTTTAAGAATACGATGATAATTTGAAAATATGAGGACCTCTCACGGGACCAATGTAACACATAGGAACTCACCGCACGATAACGGGACACCCGTTTTGAGAATACGACGATAATTTAAAAATATGAGGACTTAAGCTTGAAAACAAGGCGTTAAAAGGGGAAAACACGAAACAACCCTCGTACGGTCCTTTGATAGGCACCAACACCTCTCATGGGACGAATGTAATACGTAAAAACTGACCGCGCGATCACGGGACTCTCATTTTGAGAATACGACGATTATATGAAAATTTGAGAACTTAAGCTCGAAAATAAGGTATTAGAGGGGGAAAACACGAAACATCCCTAGTACGATTCCATGAGAGCAGCCAATACCTCTCGTGGGACCATTGTAACAGGTAGGAACTGATCGTGCGATAACAAGACTCCCGGTTTGGTAATACGACGATAATTTGAAAATATGAAGACTTAAGCTCGAAAACAAGGCTTTAGAGGGTGAAAACTCGAAACAACCCCCATACGGTCCTGTGAGAGGCACTAACACCCCTCACGGGACCAATATAACACGTAGGGACTGACCGCACGATCATGGGACTCCTGGTTTGAGAATACGATGATAATTTTAAAATATGAGGACTTAAGCTCAAAAACAAGGCGTTAGAGGGGAAAAAAATAAAGCAGCCCCTGTACGGTCTCGTAAGAGGCACCAATACCTCTCTCGGGATCAATGTAACACGTTGGAACTGACCGCGCGATAACGGGACTCCCGGTTTGAGAATACGATGATAATTTGAAAATATGAGGACTCAAGCTCGAAAATAATGCGTTAGAGGGTAAAACTCGAAATAGCCCCCACACGGTCCCGTAAGAGGCACCAACACCTCTCGCGGGACCAATGTAACATGTAGGACCTGGCCGCGCGGTCACGGGACTCCCGGTTTGAGAATACGACAATAATTTGAAAATATAAGGACTTAAGCTTGAAAACGAGTTGTTAAAGGGTGAAACTCGAAACAACCCCCGTACGGTTCCTTGAGAGGCCCCAACACCTCTCAAGAGACCATTGTAACACGTAGGAATTGACCGCGCGATAACGGGACTCCCGATTTGAGAATACGATGATAATTTAAAAATATGAGGACTTAATCTTGAAAACAAGGCGTTAGAGGGTAAAACTCAAAACAGCCCCCGTACGGTACCGTGAGAGGCAGCAACACCTCTCGCGGGACTAATATAACACGTAGGAACTGACCGCGCGATCACAGGACTCCCGGTTTTAGAATACGATGATAATTTTAAAATATGAGGACCTATCACAGGACCAATGTAACACATAGGAACTGACCGCGCGATAACGGGACTCTCGGTTTGAGAATACGATGATAATTAGATAATATAAGGGCTTGAGCTTGAAAACAAGGCATTAGATTGGGAAAATACGAAACAGCCCCCGTACGGTCCTGTAAGTGACACCAACACCTCTCACGGGACCAATGTAACACGTAGGAACTGACCGCGCGATTACGGGACTTCGACTTGAGAATACGATGATAATTTGAAAATTTGAGAACTTAAGCTTGAAAACAAGGCGTTAGAGGGGGAAAACACGAAACAGCCCCAGTATGGTTCCGTGAGAGGAACCAACACCTCTGAGGGACCAATGTAACACGTAGGAACAGACCGCGCGATAGCGGGACTCCCGGTTTGAGAATACGACGATAATTTGAAAATATGAGGACTTAAGCTTGAAAACAAGACGTTAGAGGGTAAAACTCGAAACAGCCCCCGTACAGTCCCGTGAGCGGCACTAACACCTCTCGCGGGAGTAATGTAACACGTAAGAACTAATCGCGCAATCACTGGACTCCCGATTTTAGAATACGAGGATAATATTAAAATATGAGGACCTCTCACGGGACCAATGTAACACATAGGAATTGATCGCGTGATAACGGGACTCCCGATTTGAGAATACGATGATAATTTGAAAATATGAGGACTTAAGTTTGAAAGCAAGGCGTTAGAAGGTAAAAACACGAAATAGCCCCCGTACGGTCCTGTGAGAGGCACCAACACCTCTCACGGGACCAATGTAACACGTAGTAACAGACCGCGCGATCACGGGACTCCCGGCTTGAGAATACGACTATAATTTGAAATTTTGAGAACTTAAGCTTGAAAACAAGGCGTTAGAGGGGAAAACACGAAACAACCCCAGTACAGTTTCATGAGAGGAACCAACACCTCTCACGAGACCATTGTAACACGTAGGAACTGACCGTGCGATAACGGGACTCCCGATTTGAGAATACGACGATAATTAGAAAATATAAGGTCTTAAACTTGAAAATAAGGTGTTAGAGGGTGAAAATTCAAAACAGCCCCCGTACGGTCCCGTGAGAGTCACCAACACCTCTCGCGGGACCAATGGAAAAACGTAGAAACTGACCGCGCGATAACGGGACTCCCGATTTGAGAATACGATGCTAATTTGAAAATATGAGGACTTAAGCTTAAAAATAAAGCGTTAGAGGGTGGAAATACGAAAAAAAATGTACGGTCCCGTGAGTGGCCCTAACACGTCTCGCGGGACCAATAGAAAAACATTGGAACTGACCGCGCGATAACGGGACTTCCGGTTTGATAATACGATGATAATTTAAAAATATGAAGACTTAAGCTTAAAAATAAAGCGTTAGAGGGTAACACACGAAACAGCCCCCCCCCCTGTATGGTCCCGTGAGAGTCACCAACACCTCTCGCGGGATCAATGTATCACGTAGGAACTGACTGCGCGATCACAGGACTCCCGATTTCAGGATACGACGATAATTTGAAAATATGAGGACTAAGCTTGAAAACAAGGCGTTAGAGGGGGAAAACACGAAACAGCCCCAGTACGATTCCGTGAGAGGAACCAACACCTCTCACGGGACCAATGTAACACGTAGGAACTGACCGCGCAATAGCGGGACTCCCGGTTTGAGAATACGACGATAATTTGAAAATATGAGGACTTAAGCTTAAAAATAAGGCGTTAGAGGGTAAAACTAGAAACAACCCCCATACGGTCCCGTGAGAGGCAACAACACCTCTTGCGGGAGCAATGTAATATGTAGGAACTGATCGCGCGATCACAGGACTCCCGGTTTTAGAATACGATGATAATTTTAAAATATGAGGACCTCTCACGGGACCAATGTAACACATAGGAACTGCTCGCGCGATAACGGGACTCTCGATTTGAGAATACGATGTTTAGTTGAAAATATGAGGACTTAAGTTGGAAAACAAGGCGTTAGAAGGGGAAAACACGAAACAGAACCCGTACGGTCCTGTGAAAGGCACCAACACCTCTCACGGGACCAATGTAACACGTAGGAACTGATCGCGCGATCACGGGGCTCCCGGTTTGAGAATACGACGATAATTTGAAATTTTGAGAACTTAAGCTTGGAAACAAGGCGTTAGAGGGGGAAAACACGAAACAACCTCAGTACGATTCCGTGAGAGGAACCAACACCTCTCGTGGGACCATTGTAACACGTAGGAACTGACCGTATGACAACGAGACTCCCAATTTGAGAATACGACGATAATTTGAAAATATAAGGTCTTAAGCTTGAAAATAAGGGGTTAGAGGGTGAAAACTCGAAACAGCCCCCGTACGGACATGTGAGAGTCACCAACACCTCTCACGGGACCAATGTAACACGTTGGAACTGAGCGCGAGATAACGGGACTCCCAATTTGAGAATACGATGATAATTTGAAATTATGAGGACTTGATCTTGAAAACAAGACATTAGAGGGTGAAAACACGAAACAACCCCCGTACGGTCCCGTGAGAGGCACCAACACGTCTCGCGGGACCAGTGGAAAAACGTAGGAACTGACCGCGCGATAACGGGACTCCTGGTTTGAGAATACGATGATAATTTAAAATATGAAGACTTAAGCTTAAAAACAAAGTGTTAGAGGGTAAAACTCAAAACATCCCCCGTACGGTCCCTTGAGAGGTACCAACACCTCTCCGAACCAATGTAACACGTAGGAACTGATCGCGCTATAACGGGACACTCGGTTTAAGAATACGATGATAATTTGAAAATATGAGGACCTCTCACGGGACCAATGTAACACATTGGAACTCACCGCGCGATAACGGGACACCCGGTTTGAGAATACGACGATAATTTGAAAATATGAGGAGTTAAGCTTGAAAACAAGGCGTTCGAAGGGGAAAACATGAAACAGCCCCCGTACGGTCCAGCGATAGGCACCAACACCTCTTACGAGACCAATGTAACATGTAGTAACTGATCGCGCGATCACGGGACTCTCGGTTTGAGAATATGATGATTATATGAAAATTTGAGAACTTAAGCTAAAAAATAAGGCGTTAGAGGGGGAAAAACGAAACAGCCCCAGTACGGTTCCGTGAGAGCAACCAACACCTCTTGCGGGACCATTATAACTGGTAGGAACTGACCGTGTGATAACGAGACTCCCGATTTGGGAATATGACGATAATTTGAAAATATGAGGACTTATGCCCGAAAACAAGGCGTTAGAGGGTGAAAACTCGAAATAGCCCTCGTACGGTCCCGTGAGAGGCACTAACACCTCTCGCGGGACCAATGTAATACGTAGGAACTAACCGCGCAATCACGGGACTCGGGTTTGAGAATACGACGATAATTTAAAAATATAAGGACTTAAGCTTGAAAACAAGGCATTAGAGGGGAAAAAAATAAAGCAACCCCTGTACGATCCCGTGAGAGGCACCAATACCTCTCTCGGGATTAATGTAACACGTTGGAACTGACCGCGCGATAACGGGGCTCTCGGTTTGAGAATACGATGATAATTTGAAAATATGAGGACTCAAGCTTGAAAATAATGCGTTAGAGGGTAAAAGTCGAAACAACCCCCGTACGGTCCCGTGAGAGGCAGCAACACCTCTCGTGGGACCAATATAGCATGTAGAAACTAACTGCGCGATCATAGGACTCCCGATTTTAGAATACGACGATAATTTTAAAATATGAGGACCTCTCATGATACCAATGTAACACATAGGAACTGACCGCGCGATAACGGGACTCCCGGTTTGAGAATACGATGATAATTTGAAAATAAGAGGACTTAAGCTTAAAAGCAAGGCGTTAGATGGGGAAAACATGAAACAACCCCTGTACGGTCCTGTGAGAGACACCAACACCTCTCACAGGACCAATGTAACACGTAGAAACTGACCGCATGATAACGGGACTCCCGGTTGGAGAATACGACGATAAATTGAAAATATAAGGACTTAAGCTTCAAAACAAGGCGTTAGAGGGTGAAAACTCGAAGCAGCCCCCGTACGATTCTGTGAGAGGCACCTGTACCTCTCACGGGACCAATGTAACACGTAGGAACTAACCAACGGGAATCCCAGTTTGAGAATACGACGATAATTTGAAAATATGGAGACTTAAGCTTGAAAGTAAGGCGTTAGAGGGTAAAACTCGAAACAGCCCCAGTACTGTTCCGTGAGAGGAACCAACACCTCTCACGGGACTAATGTAACACGTAGGAACTGATCGCGTGATAGCGGGACTCCCGGTTTGAGAATACGACGATAATTTGAAAATATGAGGACTTAAGCTTGAAGACAAGGAGTTAGAGGGTAAAACTCGAAACAGCCCCCGTACGATCCCGTGAGAGGCACCAACAACTCTTGTGGGAGCAATGTAACACGTAGGAATTGACCGCGCGATCACAGGACTCCCGATTTTAGAATACGACGATAATTTTAAAATACGAGGACCTCTCACGGGACCAATGTAACACATTGGAACTGATGTCGCGATAACGGGACTCCCAGTGTGAGAATACGATGATAATTTGAAAATATAAGGACTTAAGTTTGAAAACAAGGCGTTAGAAGGGGAAAATATAAAACATCCCCTGTACGGTCCTGTGAGAGGCACCAACACCTCTCACGGGGCCAATGTAACACGTAGGAACTGACCGCACGATCACGGGACTCCCGGTTTGAGAATACGACGATAATTTGAAATTTTGAGAACTTAAGCTTGGAAATAAGGCGTTAGAGGGGAAAAATACAAAACAACCCCAGTACGGTTCCGTGAGAGGAACCAACACCTCTCGCGGGACCATTGTAACACGTAGGAACTGACCGTGCGATAACGGGACTCTCGATTTTAGAATACAACGATAATTTGAAAATATAAGGTCTTAAGCTTGAAAATAAGACGTTAAATGTGAAAACTCGAAACAGCCCTCGTACGGTTCCGTGAGAGTCACCAATACCTCTCACGGGACCAATGTAACACGTAGGAACTGAACGCGTAATAACGGGACTCCCGATTTGAGAATACGATGGTAATTTGAAAATATGAGGATTTAAGCTTGAAAACAAGGCGTTAGAGGGTGAAAATATGAAACAACCCTCGTACGGCCCCGTGAGAGGCACCAACACGTCTCGCGAGACCAATGGAAAAATGTAGGAACTGATCGCTCGATAACGGTACTCCCGTTTGAGAATACGACGATAATTTAAAAATATGAAGACTTAAGCTTAAAAACAAAACGTTAGAGGGTAAAACTCGAAACAACCCCCGTATGGTCCCGTGAGAGGCACCAACACCTCTCGCAGGACCAATGTAACACGTAGGAACTGACTTCGCGATCACAGGACTCCCGATTTGAGAATATGACGAAAATTTAAAAATATGAGGACTAAGCTTGAAAGCAAGGCGTTAGAGGGGGAAAACACGAAACAACCCTAGTACGATTCCGTGAGAGGAACCAACACATCTCACGGGACAAATGTAACACGTAGGAACTGACCGCGTGATAGTGGGACTCCCGATTTGAGAATACGACGATAATTTGAAAATATGAGGACTTAAGCTTGAAAACAAGGCGTTATAGGGTAAAACTCGAAACAACTCCCGTACGGTCCCGTGAGAGGCAGCAACACCTCTCGCGGGAGCAATGTAACACGTAGGAACTGACCGCGCGATCATAGGACTCCCATTTTTAGAATACGACGATAATTTTAAAATATGAGGACCTCTCACGGGACCAATGTAACACATAGGAACTGATCGTGCGATAACGGGACTCCCGATTTGAGAATACGATGATAATTTGAAAATATGATGACTTAAATTTGAAAACAAGGTGTTAGAAGGGGAAAACACGAAACAACCCTCGTACGCTCCTGTGAGAGGCACCAACACCTCTCACGGGACCAATGTAACACATAGGAACTCACCGCGTGATCACGGGACTCCCGGCTTGAGAATACGAAGATAATTTGAAATTTTGAGAACCTAAGCTTGAAAATAAGGCGTTAGAGGGGGAAAACACGAAACAACACCAATATGGTTCCGTAAGGGGAACCAGTACATCTCGCGGGACCATTGTAACACGTAGGAACTGATTGTGCGATAACGGGACTCTCGATTTGAGAATACGACGATAATTTAAAAATAAAAGGTCTTAAGCTTGAAAATAAGGCGTTAGAGTGAGTGTCACCAACACCTCTCACGGGACCAATGTAACAGGTAGGAACTGACCGCGCGATAACGGGACTCTCGATTTGAGAATACGATGATAGTTTGAAAATATGAGGACTAAAGCTCGAAAACAAGGTGTTAAAGGGTGAAAAAATGAAACAACCCCCTGTACGGTCCAGTGAGAGGCACCAACATGTCTCGCGGGACCAATAGAAAAACATAGGAACTGAGCGCGCAATAACGGGACTCCCGATTTGACAATACGATGATAATTTACAAATATGAAGACTTAAGCTTAAAAATAAAAAGTTAGAGAGTAAAACTCGAAACAACCCCCGTACGGTCCTCTGAGAGGTACCAACACCTCTCGCAGGACCAATGTAACACGTTGGAACTGACTGCACGATCAAAGGACTCTCGGTTTGAGAATACGACGATAATTTGAAAATATGAGGACTAAGCTTGAAAACAAGGTGTTAGAGGGTGAAAACTCGAAACAGCCCTCGTACGGTCCCGTGAGAGGCACCAACACCTCTCACGGGAACAACATAACATGTAGGAACTGATCGCGCGATCACGAGGCTCCTTATTTGAGAATACGACGATAATTTGAAAATATGAGAACTTAAGCTTGAAAATAAGGCTTTAGAGGGGGAAAACACGAAACAGCTACAGTGCTGTTTAGTGAGAGGAATCAACACCTCTCGCGAGACCATTGTAACACGTAGGAACAGACTGGGCGATAACGGGACTCCCAGTTTGAGAATACGATGATAATTTTAAAATATGAGGATTTAAGCTTGAAAACAAGGCGTTAGAGGGTGAAAGCTCGAAACAGCCCCGTACGATCCCGTGAGAGGAACTAACACCTTTCACGAGACCAATGTAACACGTAGGAATTGATCGCGCGATCACGGGACTCCCGGTTTGAAAATACGATAATAATTTGAAAATATGAGGACTTAAGCTCGAAAATAAGGCGTTAGAAGGGGGAAGCAAAGCACCCCTGTACGGTCCCGTGAGAGACACCTACACCTCTCACGGGATCAATGTAACACGCAGGAACTGACTGCGCGATCTCGGGACTCCCGTATTGAGAATGCGACGATAATTTAAAATATGAGAACTTGAGCTTCAAAATAAGGCGTTAGACGGGGAAAACACGAAACAACCACTGTAGGACCCCGTGAGAGGCACCAACACCTCTCGTGGGACCAATGTAACACGTAGGAACTGACCGCGCGACAACGGGACTCTCGATTTGAGAATACGATGATAATTTGAAAATATAAGGACTTAAGCTTAAAAATAAGGCGTTAGAGGGTGAAAACTTAATGCAGACCCCGTACGGTTCCGTGAGAGGCACCAGCACCTCTCATGGGACCAATGTAACACATAGGAACTAACCAACGGGAATCCCACTTTGAGAATACGACGATAATTTGAAAATATGGGGACTTAAGTTTGAAAATAAGGGGTTAGAGGGTAAAACTCAAAACAGCCCCCGTACAGTCCCGTGAGAGACACTAACACCTCTCGCGATCACAGGACTCTCAGTTTAAGAATACGATGATAATTTAAAAACTTGAGGACTTAAGCTTGAAAATAAGGCGTTAGAGGGTGAAGACTCGAAACAGCCCTCGTGCGGTCCCGTGAGAGGCACTAACACCTCTCGCGGGACCAATGGAAAAATATAGAAACTGACCGCGCGATAACGAGACTCCAGATTTGAGAATACGATGGTAATTTGAAAATATGAGGACTTAAGCATGAAAATAAGGCGTTAGAGGGTGAAAACACGTAACAACCCCCGCACGGTCCCATGAGAGGCACCAACACGTCTCGCGGGACCAGTGGAAAAATGTAGGAGCTGACCGCGCAATAACGAGACTCCTGGTTTGAGAATACGACGATAATTTAAAATATGAAGACTTAAGCTTAAAAACAAAGCGTTAGAGGGTAAAACTCGAAACATCCCCCGTACGGTTCTGTGAGAGGAACCCGCACCTCTCGCGGGACCATTGTAACATGTAGGAACTGACCGGGTGATAACGGGACTCTCGATTTGAGAATACGACGAAAATTTGAAAATATGAGGACTTAAGCTTGAAAATAAGGCGTTAGAGGGAGAAAACATGAAACAACCCCCGTACGATCCTGTGAGAGGCACCAACACCTCTCGTGGGACCAATGTAACACGTAGGAACTGATCGCGCGATAACAGGACTCCTAATTTGAGAATACAACGATAATTTAAAAATATAAGGACTTAAGCTTGAAAACAAGGCGTTAGAGGGTGAAAACTCGAAGAAGCCCCCGTACGGTTCCGTGAGAGGCACCAGCACCTCCCACGGGACCGATGTAACACGTAGGAACTAACCAACGGGAATCCCAATTTGAGAATACGATGATAATTTAAAAATATGGGGACTTAAGCTTGAAAACAAGGCGTTAGAGGGTAAAACTCGAAACAGCCCCCGTATGGTCCCGTGAGAGGCACTAACACCTCTCGCGATCACGGGACTCTCGGTTTGAGAATACGATGATAATTTGAAAATATGAGGACTTAAGCTTGAAAACAAGGCATTAGAGGGTAAAAACTCCAAACAGCCCTCGTACGGTCCCGTGAGAGGCACCAACACCTCTCGCGGGACCAATGGAAAAATGTAGAAACTGACCGCGTAATAACGGGACTCCCAATTTGAGAATACGATGATAAATTGAAAATATGAGGACTTAAGCTTGAAAACAAGGCGTTAAAGGGTGAAAACACGAAATAACCCCCGTACGGTCCCGTGAGAGGCACCAACACGTCTCGTGGGACCAGTGGAAAAACGTAGGAACTGACCGCGCGATAACGGGACTCCTGGTTTGAGAATACGACGATAATTTAAAATATAAAGACTTAAGCTTAAAAACAAAGCGTTAGAGGGTAAAACTCGAAATAGCCCCCGTACAGTCCCGTGAGAGGAACCCGCACCTCTCGCGGGACCATTGTAACATGTAGGAATTGACCGGGCGATAACGAGACTCTCGATTTGAGAATACGATGATAATTTGAAAATATGAGGACTTAAGCTCGAAAACAAGGCGTTAGAGGGGGAGAACATGAAATAGTCCCCGTACGGTCCCGTGAGAGGCACCAACACCTCTCGTGGGACCAATGTAGCACGTAGGAACTGACCGTGCGATAACGGGACTCTTAATTTGAGAATATGATGATAATTTTAAAATATAAGGACTTAAACTTGAAAACAAGGCGTTAGAGGGTGAAAACTCGAAGAAGCCCCCGTACGGTTCCGTGAGAGGCATTAGCACCTCTCACGGGACCAATGTAACACGTAGGAACTAACCAACGGGAATTCCAGATTGAGAATACGACGATAATTTGAAAATATGGGGACTTAAGCTTAAAAATAAGGCGTTAGAGGATAAAACTCGAAATAGCCCCCGTACGGTCCCGTGAGAGGCACTAACACCTCTCGCGATTACGGGACTCTCAGTTTGAGAATACGATGATAATTTAAAAATATGAGGACTTAAGCTTGAAAACAAGTCGTTAGAGGGTGAAAACTCGAAACAACCCTCGTATGGTCCTGTGAGAGGCACCAACATCTCTCGTGGGACCAATTGAAAAACGTAGAAACTGACCGCGCAATAACGGGACTCCCGATTTGAGAATACGTTGGTAAATTAAAAATATGAGGACTTAAGCTTGAAAACAAGGCGTTAGAGGGTGAAAATACGAGAGGAACCAGCACCTCTCGCGGGACCAATGTAACACGTAGGAACTGACCGCGCGACAACGGGACTCTCGATTTGAGAATACGATGATAATTTGAAAATATAAGGACTTAAGCTTAAAAATAAGGCGTTAGAGGGTGAAAACTCGATGCAGACCCCGTACGGTTCCGTGAGAGGCACCAGCACCTCTCATGGGACCAATGTAACACATAGGAACTAACCAACGGGAATCCCACTTTGAGAATACGACGATAATTTGAAAATATGGGGACTTAAGTTTGAAAATAAGGGGTTAGAGGGTAAAACTCAAAACAACCCCCGTACAGTCCCGTGAGAGACACTAACACCTCTCGCGATCACAGGACTCTCGGTTTAAGAATACGACGATAATTTAAAAATCTGAGGACTTAAGCTTGAAAATAAGGCGTTAGAGGGTGAAGACTCGAAATAGCCCTCGTGCGGTCCCGTGAGAGGCACTAACACCTCTCGCGGGACCAATGGAAAAATATAGAAACTGACCGCGCGATAACGAGACTCCAGATTTGAGAATACGATGGTAATTTGAAAATATGAGGACTTAAGCATGAAAACAAGGCGTTAGAGGGTGAGAACACGTAACAACCCCCGTACGGTCCCATGAGAGGCACCAACACGTCTCGCGGGACCAGTGGAAAAATGTAGGAGCTGACCGCGCAATAACGAGACTCCTGGTTTGAGAATACGACGATAATTTAAAATATGAAGACTTAAGCTTAAAAACAAAGCGTTAGAGGGTAAAACTCGAAACATCCCCCGTACGGTTCTGTGAGAGGAACCCGCACCTCTCGGGGGACCATTGTAACACGTAGGAACTGACCGGGTGATAACGGGACTCTCGATTTGAGAATACAACGAAAATTTGAAAATATGAGGACTTAAACTTGAAAATAAGGCTTTAGAGGGAGAAAACATGAAACAGCCCCCGTACGATCCTGTGAGAGGCACCAACACCTCTCGTGGGACCAATGTAACACGTAGGAACTGATCGCGCGATAACAGGACTCCTAATTTGAGAATACGATGATAATTTGAAAATATAAGGACTTAAGCTTAAAAACAAGGCGTTAGAGGGTGAAAACTCGAAGAAGCCCCCGTACGGTTCCGTGAGAGGCACCAGCACCTCCCACGGGACCAATGCAACACGTAGGAACTAACCAACGGGAATCCTAATTTGAGAATACGACGATAATTTGAAAATATGGGGACTTAAGCTTGAAAACAAGGCGTTAGAGGGTAAAACTCGAAACAGCCCCCGTATGGTCCCGTGAGAGGCACTAACACCTCTCGCGATCACGGGACTTTCGGTTTGAGAATACGATGATAATTTGAAAATATGAGGACTTAAGCTTGAAAACAAGGCATTAGAGGGTAAAACTCGAAACAGCCCCCGTATGGTCCCGTGAGAGGCACTAACACCTCTCGCGATCACGGGACTCTCGGTTTGAGAATACGATGATAATTTGAAAATATGAGGACTTAAGCTTGAAAACAAGGCATTAGAGGGTAAAAACTCCAAACAGCCCTCGTACGGTCCCGTGAGAGGCACCAACACCTCTCGCGGGACCAATGGAAAAATGTAGAAACTGACCGCGTAATAACGGGCTCCCGATTTGAGAATACGATGATAAATTGAAAATATGAGGACTTAAGCTTGAAAACAAGGCGTTAGAGGGTGAAAACACGAAATAACCCCCGTACGGTCCCGTGAGAGGCACCAACACGTCTCGTGGGACCAGTGGAAAAACGTAGGAACTGACCGCGCGATAACGGGACTCCTGGTTTGAGAATACGACGATAATTTAAAATATAAAGACTTAAGCTTAAAAACAAAGCGTTAGAGGGTAAAACTCGAAATAGCCCCCGTACAGTCCCGTGAGAGGAACCCGCACCTCTCGCGGGACCATTGTAACATGTAGGAATTGACCGGGCGATAACGGGACTCTCGATTTGAGAATACGATGATAATTTGAAAATATGAGGACTTAAGCTCGAAAACAAGGCGTTAGAGGGGGAGAACATGAAACAGTCCCCGTACGGTCCCGTGAGAGGCACCAACACCTCTCGTGGGACCAATGTAGCACGTAGGAACTGACCGTTCGATAACGGGACTCTTAATTTGAGAATATGATGATAATTTTAAAATATAAGGACTTAAACTTGAAAACAAGGCGTTAGAGGGTGAAAACTCGAAGAAGCCCCGTACGGTTCCGTGAGAGGCACTAGCACCTCTCACGGGACCAATGTAACACGTAGGAACTAACCAACGGGAATTCCAGATTGAGAATACGACGATAATTTGAAAATATGGGGACTTAAGCTTAAAAATAAGGCGTTAGAGGATAAAACTCGAAATAGCCCCCGTACGGTCCCGTAAGAGGCACTAACACCTCTCGTGATTACGGGACTCTCAGTTTGAGAATACGATGATAATTTAAAAATATGAGGACTTAAGCTTGAAAACAAGTCGTTAGAGGGTGAAAACTCGAAACAACCCTCGTATGGTCCCGTGAGAGGCACCAACATCTCTCGTGGGACCAATTGAAAAACGTAGAAACTGACCGCGCAATAACGGGACTCCCGATTTGAGAATACGTTTGTAAATTAAAAATATGAGGACTTAAGCTTGAAAACAAGGCGTTAGAGGGTGAAAATACGAAACAACCCTCGTACGGTCCCGTGAGAGGCACCAACACGTCTCGCGAGACCAGTGGAAAAACGTAGGAACTGACCGCGCGATAACGGGACTCCTGGTTTGAGAATACGATGATAATTTAAAATATGAAGACTTAAGTTTATAAATAAAGCGTTAGAGGGTAAAACTCGAAACCACCCTCGTACAGTTCCGTGAGAGGAACCAGCACCTCTCGCGGGACCAATGTAACACGTAGGAACTGATCGCGCGACAACGGGACTCTCGATTTGAGAATACGATGATAATTTGAAAATATAAGGACTTAAGCTTAAAAATAAGGCGTTAGAGGGTGAAAACTCGATGCAGACCCCGTACGGTTCCGTGAGAGGCACCAGCACCTCTCATGGGACCAATGTAACACATAGGAACTAACCAACGGGAATCCCACTTTGAGAATACGACGATAATTTGAAAATATGGGGACTTAAGTTTGAAAATAAGGGGTTAGAGGGTAAAACTCAAAACAGCCCCCGTACAGTCCCGTGAGAGACACTAACACCTCTCGCGATCACAGGACTCTCGGTTTAAGAATACGACGATAATTTAAAAACCTGAGGACTTAAGCTTGAAAATAAGGCGTTAGAGGGTGAAGACTCGAAACAGCCCTCGTGCGGTCCCGTGAGAGGCACTAACACCTCTCGCGGGACCAATGGAAAAATATAGAAACTGACCGCGCGATAACGAGACTCCAGATTTGAGAATACGATGGTAATTTGAAAATATGAGGACTTAAGCATGAAAACAAGGCGTTAGAGGGTGAAAACACGTAACAACCCCCGTACGGTCCCATGAGAGGCACCAACACGTCTCGCGGGACCAGTGGAAAAATGTAGGAGCTGACCGCGCAATAACGAGACTCCTGGTTTGAGAATACGACGATAATTTAAAATATGAAGACTTAAGCTTAAAAACAAAGCGTTAGAGGGTAAAACTCGAAACATCCCCCGTACGGTTCTGTGAGAGGAACCCGCACCTCTCGCGGGACCATTGTAACACGTAGGAACTGACCGGGTGATAACGGGACTCTCGATTTGAGAATACGACGAAAATTTGAAAATATGAGGACTTAAGCTTGAAAATAAGGCTTTAGAGGGAGAAAACATGAAACAGCCCCCGTACGATCCTGTGAGAGGCACCAACACCTCTCGTGGGACCAATGTAACACGTAGGAACTGATCGCGCGATAACAGGACTCCTAATTTGAGAATACGATGATAATTTGAAAATATAAGGACTTAAGCTTGAAAACAAGGCGTTAGAGGGTGAAAACTCGAAGAAGCCCCCGTACGGTTCCGTGAGAGGCACCATCACCTCCCACGGGACCAATGCAACACGTAGGAACTAACCAACGGGAATCCCAATTTGAGAATACGACGATAATTTGAAAATATGGGGACTTAAGCTTGAAAACAAGGCGTTAGAGGGTAAAACTCGAAACAGCCCCCGTATGGTCCCGTGAGAGGCACTAACACCTCTCGCGATCACGGGACTCTCGGTTTGATAATACGATGATAATTTGAAAATATGAGGACTTAAGCTTGAAAACAAGGCATTAGAGGGTAAAAACTCCAAACAGCCCTCGTACGGTCCCGTGAGAGGCACCAACACCTCTCGCGGGACCAATGAAAAAATGTAGAAACTGACCGCGCAATAACGGGACTCCCGATTTGAGAATACGTTGGTAAATTGAAAATATGAGGACTTAAGCTTGAAAACAAGGCGTTAGAGGGTGAAAACACGAAATAACCCCCGTACGGTCCCGTAAGAGGCACCAACACGTCTCGCGGGACCAGTGGAAAAATGTAGGAACTGACCGCGCGATAACGGGACTCCTGGTTTGGGAATACGACGATAATTTAAAATATAAAGACTTAAGCTTAAAAACAAAGCGTTAGAGGGTAAAACTCGAAACAGCCCCCGTACAGTCCCGTGAGAGGAACCCGCACCTCTCGCGGGACCATTGTAACATGTAGGAATTGACCGGGCGATAACGGGACTCTCGATTTGAGAATACGACGATAATTTGAAAATATGAGGACTTAAGCTCGAAAACAAGGCGTTAGAGGGGGAGAACATGAAACAGTCCCCGTACGGTCCCGTGAGAGGCACCAACACCTCTCGTGGGACCAATGTAGCACGTAGGAACTGACCGTGCGATAACGGGACTCTTAATTTGAGAATATGATGATAATTTTAAAATATAAGGACTTAAGCTTGAAAACAAGGCATTACAGGGTGAAAACTCGAAGAAGCCCACGTACGGTTCCGTGAGAGGCACCAGCACCTCTCACGGGACCAATGTAACACGTAGGAACTAACCAACGGGAATTCCAGTTTGAGAATATGACGATAATTTGAAAATATGGAGACTTAAACTTAAAAATAAGGCGTTAGAGGATAAAACTCGAAATAGCCCCCGTACGGTCCCGTGAGAGGCACTAACACCTCTCGCGATTACGGGACTCTCAGTTTGAGAATACGATGATAATTTAAAAATATGAGGACTTAAGCTTGAAAACAAGTCGTTAGAGGGTGAAAACTCTAAACAACCCTCGTATGGTCCCGTTAGAGGCACCAACACCTCTCGTGGGACCAATTGAAAAACGTAGAAACTGACCGCGCGATAACGGGACTCCCGATTTGAGAATACGTTGGTAAATTAAAAATATGAGGACTTAAGCTTGAAAACAAGGCGTTAGAGGGTGAAAATACGAAACAACCCCTGTACGGTCCGGTGAGAAGCACCAAAACGTCTCGCGAGACCAGTGGAAAAACGTAGGAACTGACCGCGCGATAACGGGACTCCTGGTTTGAGAATACGACGATAATTTAAAATATGAAGACTTAAGTTTATAAAAAAAGCGTTAGAGAGTAAAACTCGAAACATCCCCCGTACAGTTCCGTGAGAGGAACCAGCACCTCTCGCGGGACCATTGTAACACGTAGGAACTGACCGGGCGATAAGGGGACTCCCGATTTGGGAATACGACGATAATTTGAAAATATGAGGACTTAAGCTTGAAAATAAGGCTTTAGAGGGTGAAAGCTCGAAACAACCCCCGAACGGTCCCGTGAGAGTAGGGGTGTAAACGGATCGGGTATGAATCCGGTCTAGGTATATCCAAATTCGATACGGGTATTTTTTTAACGAATCGGGTCTTACCCGATTACCCGTCGAGTCTCAGAAAATGGATTCAGACCCGGATCCGGACCCGGAGACCCGACCCGACCCAAATACTCGACCCGAATACCTGTAACTATATATATATAAACTGTAAAAACAACTATATATATATATATATATATATATATATAGTTAGTTAGTTAAATTTATATAACTGTTATTGTGTTTATATACTGTTATTATAGTTATAAGTTATATATATATAACTGTTATATATATATATATAACTGTTATATATATATATAATATTATATATAATATTTATTATATTATATATATACACGTTCGGGTGGGGTCTTTATCGGATCGGAGTCATGTATATCTAGATCCGGTCCATTAACTAATCGGGTAATCGAATAATCGGGTCTATAAAATTTGCACAGATCCGTTAATTCGAATCAGGTCCGGATCGATTACGGGCCTATAACCGGTTTATTGACAGCCCTACGTGAGAGGCACCAACACCTCTCGCGGGACCAATGTAACTCGTAAAAACTGACCGCGCGATCACTGGACTCCCGGTTTGAGAATACGACGATAATTTGAAAATATGAGGACTTAAGCATGAAAACAAGGTGAAAACTCAAAGCAGCCCCCGTACGGTCTTGTGAGAGGAACCAACACCTCTCACAGGACCAATGTCACATGTAAGAACTAACCAACGGGAATCCCAGTTTGATAATACCACGATAATTTGAAAATATGGGGACTTAAGCTTGAAAAAAGGCATTAGACGATAAAACTCGAAACAGCCCCCGTATGGTTCCGTGAGAGGCACCAACACCTCTCGCGATCACGGGACTCTTGGTTTGAGAATACAACGATAATTTAAAAATATGAGGACTTAAGCTTGAAAATAAGGCTTTAAAGGGTGAAAACTCGAAACAGCCCTCGTAGGGTCCCGTACGAGGCACCAACACCTCTCGCGGGACCAATGGAAAAACGTAGGAACTGACCGCACGATAACGGGACTCCTGGTTTGAGAATATGACAATAATTTAAAAATATGAAGACTTAAGCTTGAAAACAAGGCGTTAGAGGGTGAAAACATGAAATAACCCCCGTACGGTCCCGTGAGAGGAACCAGCACCTCTCGTGAGACCATTATAACACGTAGGAACTGACCAGTCAATAACGGGACTCCTGGTTTGGGAATACGATGATAATTTGAAAATATGTGGACTTAAGCTTAAAAACAAGGCGTTAGAGGGTGAAAACTCGAAGCAGCCCCCGTACGGTCCCGTGAGAGGCACCAACACGTCTCGCGGGACCAGTGGAAAAATGTAGGAACTGATTTCAAGCTAGACATGGAAAAGTCATATGATAAGGTGAATTAGGGGGATTTTAATTTCAGTTCTCAGGAGCTTTGGCTTACCGGAGATATGGAATGATTTTATTTATAGAGTTATATCTGGTAATTGGTTCTCTATCTGCATTAATGGGCAAAGTTGTGGGTTTTTTAAATCAACCCAATGTCTTAGACAAGGGAATGTAATTTCCCCAACTCTCTTTATTTTGGCTGCTTATTATTGGAGTAGGGGTCTGAATTTGGATATGGAGAATGGGAAGATAAATCCATACTACTTGCCTAGTGGAAGCCCAATAGTATCTCACTTAGCCTTTGCTTATGATGTCATAATTTTTTGTAGAGGAGATAAGAGAAGTCTAAAGAATCTCATGGATTTTTTTTCATAAATATTCATCCATTTCAGGTCAAAAAGTGAATTTCCATAAGAGTTCCTTCACAGTCGACTGTAAACATCCTCCAAATTTTAGAAGCAAGTTGGCTGACTGTACTTATCTAAATTTCATAAAACTTCTTATCAGGTACCTAGGATGTCCATTATTTAAAGGGAGAAATAAGGTGAGCCTATATGATAGACTTCTAAACTTATTGAGAACTAAACTAGCAGGATGTCAATCGAAATTTTTATCCAGTGGTGGCAGGTATATTCTCATTAAACATGTTCTCTCTCCAATTACTCTTTATATTTTGGCCTCTTTATCTCCTCCAAAGACCATTATTAAAAAAGTTCATAGGTTGTTTAACAAGTTTTTTTGGGTGGCAATGCAGATTTTGGGTAGAAATTTCAGTGGAAGAAATGGGAATTCCATTGTAGAGATCAATCTCATGGTGGCATTGGTTTTGAAGTTTTTAGTACCATTTATAAGGCCTCAAAATGAAATTAAACTGGAAAGTTTCTTCTGAAAATCTCTTTGGTCCTCGTATATGACCAATAGGTACAAGAACTTAACTGTTACTTCTAATGGAGGTTCTATAACATGGAAAAATCTTAAGTAAGTGGCAGACTTGTGCAATTCTAATATGGAGATGAATGATGAAAAATGGATTTAGAAACTAGAAATCACATGCCAGTTGTCTTTAAAGTCTGCTTATAATCTTGCAAAACTCCATTTCCCTGTTTCTAGAGCCAGCTCTTTTATTTGGGATCCTCACATTCCCCAAAATTGTTCTATTTTTATGTGGAAATTAATCAATGACTGCCTTCTTCTTGATGACAACATTAAAACTTTGGGGATTAGAATATTCTCTAGATGTAAAGCTTGCAAACCTAGTCATGAATCAATTTGTCATGTTTTTCTTCACTACCCTATTATTCAGCCTATATTGAAGCTTTTACAGACCTCATGGGTATTGATTTGAACAAAGTATCAATCACATCTCTCCTTCATAGTTGGTGGATGAAGTCTGACCATAATGATTATGCTAAGTTCTTAGGTAAATGCATCCCAATGGTGGTTTGTTAGTAGATTTGGAAATGCAGAAATAAGGCTTTCTTTGAAAACTGTAAAGTTGTTTCTAAATCTTTAATCTCTCAATCTATTTCTCTCATAAAAAATATATGTAAGGGGATTAGTTTTAATAGTCATTTTTCTTTCTTTTATAAGGGAATTAAAGATACATTTAATCTTTCTAGTAGTAGAAGGATTCTAATTCTCAATCCTGTGAAATGGACTCTTCCCCCTACTGACTGTTTTAAGCTGAATGTTGATGGTGTTTCAAAAGGAAATCCAGGCCAATATAAGTCAGGTTATTGTATAAATTCTTCAGATGAGCTTAGCGGACTTTGTATGGGGATTAATATTTGTATTTATCATCATATTTCAGAGATTCACATTAAGGATGATTCAAAGTTTGTGGTAGATTTGATCAATAGGGCCTGGAAACCTCCTTGGCAACTGAAGTCATTAATTGAAGAAATCAATACTAACTTATCTCTTCTAAATTTCACTATCTCACACTGCTATAGGGAGACTAATATGGTTATAGATGCTTTGGCTAATCACGATACTCATATTGATTCTTTAAAGATATTCAAGGACTCCAGAGAGCTTCCTACTATAGTTAGAGGAGCTTATATGCTTGATAAGATGGGATGCGGCTACATTATATCTTCCTACCAATCAATTTAGTAGGTTTCTTTTAATTTGTAATGGGAATCAATATGAACTCCCATATTTCTTGCTTTAATTTGGTCTTTTCAAGGTTTCATTTGCTTATTACCCACTTGGAGAGGCTATTTCTCCCTTAATAAATATCTAAGTAGGGGTTTAAATAAAAAAAAGAGGTCGTTCATTTTGAAAAACATGTTTAATTGGATCTCTTTCATTGCAGAATTATTTAAACACCTTAAGACGCATATTCCAATTGACGATGCCCAGTTTTTTCAAAGCCTAATTTCATTTTTCTAGAATCCTTATATTGATGAAATCTTATCAACTTCATATAACTAAAGTAGGCTTTAGGTTTATGAATCCCTTAAGATCTTCAAAATTGAAGAAGATATCTGTAACACACCCTATTTTCACCGCGTGAAGTTTGTAACAACCCGTATATTTTAAAATCACGGATGATCACGCCCAAATATTAGAATATACAAATTGATATAATTCAAAAAACATCTTATTATGTGACAAAAATATGAGACATCTAAAACTTTTACCAACAAGAAGAGATATGCGAGATAATAATAAGAATAATCATAACATGTAAAGTTTAACTACAACATCCTCCAATAATCTAACAATATACAAATTCTCAATACAACTGTCGAAATACAATTGCGGAATCAAAAGCCACTCATAAATTCAAAATATATTATATATAAAACAAACCCCGAAAGGGAAACTAAAAAACATGCATAAAATTAAATCTCTAAAGTCCGATATGTTCTTCAATATCCAATTTGCTCCTAAAAGCTCAAACCTAACCCGATAGATTAGTCAATGCAACGGGTAAAAGAAGACTACTCACTACATCTCCCAAAAAGGGTAGCATAACTCAGTCAATAGTACTAAATGAAATAAATACCACAATAGAGTCTTTTATATAATATCAATAGTTAAATTTATTTTCTTATTAGTGTTCACCAGATAATATAACAGGAATGACTATGAATAGCAATATGATTTATCATTGTTTCGTAATATCAAAAGAATAAAGAATAACCCAGTTACTAAACATACGTTAACTACTAACCATATGATATTAATCATTCACATTTATTTACTCATTAATTACTATTAATAACATCACTTTATAAGAATGGATCTCGATAACTATCAGGTCAACAACCGATACAAGATATCATATAACATTTAACCCTAAATTTTATTAGGAACATTTTACTCATTTCTCATTCTCATTTTCTACTAATTACATTATTTCCCATTCATCAAATCACATAATTTCATATTTCATTTATATTCCAGCCAATCGGCCTCATCAATTATCATGTTTAAACACACATTGACCAATTTTATATTTCTTATATCATTTACGCCATCTTTATCTCATTAACTCTATTATAATAAAATGGCCTCTCTCACATCCCCAAACATACAATCGCACACTAACGTGCCATAATATCCAACCATGTGTCAAAAAACTTCACCTTCCATGAAATTAACTCATCAGTTCAAATAATCGATAAACCTCTTAATCAATCACAATGTAAACGACCTGCATCCCTTCTCTTGTCAATCTTACGAAACATGTGATACACCCACACAAAACCACCATACATACCTGTCACATCCTACTACGTAATGATGGAATACTTGTAGCTACCTGTTATGTCGTGTCGGCCCATACAAAATCGTTACATAACTCGTTGATTCCTGTTCCACAATGTAGAAACACTTTTCACCACCGGCTACATAGTGATAGAATTTCACAACATCGCATGACACATTAAAAGTCCATATCAAATCTTACTTCTAGAGTAGACACAAATAATAGAATATTCCCTCGCTATACACCCTTTAAACTTTCAATATGGATTAATCATTATATATTTATTTATCCCTAGGATTCCAAGTCTTAACCTTATCTAGACTCCATGTATGATATGTCTCATAAATGAAATCCTAACAAGGACCCCCCCGATACACTTTAATCTAAATTAGGTAAGTCATCAAGTAAAACTAATTATCGACCAAACATTCTACATACCTAGGCACCTGACTCGAATCATCAATCATCTACTATATCGTAACCATAATGGATTCACTTCATAATTGTTTCCCCTCATTCATTTCAAGGTACTTCACACGTTCCTTTGGCATTTTATTTCTCACAAATAAGTTCTACTTATAAGCCACACATTTTAATAATCATTTACCCACTACGCATTCTCCAACAATTAAAATTACCTATAAACTCACTAAATATAAACTCCTAAACCCTACCTTCTCTAGACTCTGTGCATGGTACATCTCGCAAATCAAATCCAAATAAGGAACCTACTCGATACACTTTTGTCTAGATTAGGTAGTCGTAAGAGTGAAGAAACACTAACCTAAGCTTATATACCCACTACCTTAACTCCATTCAATTTGATACACATAACTCACATGAAAACCATAACTCACTATCTGATTACCAATGGACATCATTACATGGCCTAACCTAAAAAAACTCATCCTACTCCCAAAAATTTAGATCACCCTTTAATCCTACATCCACCACACCATACCTTTCCCTCAATGATACGGCGCAAATATTGCGTATTTGCGCCAGTTAACTTACGCATTTTATCCCTCTCGAGTACCTTAATTCTTATATTTATGCTCATTAACTATACTGTAATACCCCGCGCAGTCTGGACAATGGGGTAGCCAGCCACCGCCGTCGAACTACGTCGGGCGCTACTAAATAAATACCATATTCTTAGCATGAGAGAGATATGAGACATAAATAAATCAATCCACAAGATAAATAATTGAATAAATCCCAAATGATAATAACAACTGAACGATAGAAGATCCGTCACATTCTTAAACTTCAAATAAATCCAATCTCCAATAATGATTTAATTAAAAACAGAATAATAGTCAACTGTGAATAATCCAACTGAAATCCTCTAACAACTTTGGAACTGAATGGCCCAATAAGAGCCAAATGAAGTCTCATAATGAAATATGACTGAAAAGAAAGTCTAAGTAAATAAAGCAATAAAATGAATAAACTCCAGGTGCACCTCCAAACGATATACTCTGATAATCCTATATAGCTTCTCCAAAACTTATCATGAAAAGTTAGTCAACACACTAGGTCAGAGCTCCGAGTATGAATACACACTATTCCCTCCAAATAGGATCAGTGAATCCAGACAATAGCAATCACAATAGAATATTTTAATTAAACGAGATAATTAAACGCGATAAATATAAATCACTAACTACCTTCAGAAATTCCATTCCAAAAAGCACACCAATATGATTTTAAATACCCAAGTCCCACGATGTTAATTTAATTAATTAAATTAAATTAACTCAATTTATCATTTTTCTCAATTTTATCTTAATTATAGCGGTCCTCCTGCCACGGGTGGTAATCCACCAAAGTGTCACACTTTCCCTTGTCAATAGCCAGTTGACCCGTTTAAACTGTCGATCCCACAATATGACAAGGTTCCACACGTGACACTACATAAATCGCCAAAGCCGACCCATTTAAACTGTTGATCCCTGATACATTATGTCGCCACACATTTTAATAACCGTTATTACTCTAGGCATTAATTCTCATCTTCTCAATTTATTAAGTTATCAAATTACCCCACCCTTTTTATCAATGTGAGATCCTCACAACGCCCCTTAGTCTCATACCTAAGGGTCCCCAAAGTACATATACATCATATCCTACGTATAAGATGAATTTCAGACATTTACTCGTCCTAGTCTCATGCCGAGGCTAGAGTGACGACGATAGAACATTAAAAATCTGCCCCACCCCGAAATATGAAATCCGGAGGAATCTACACTAACTAGTCCCATACCTTGCAAGCATAAATTATAACCAAGGCCTACCCACTAGTCCCATACCTAGTAAGCATCCTATAATCCAGGTGAGCAATATACTACCCAAAAGTCCATCGTCCCCGCGATGGCAAAGGTGAATAAAACAATTCACACAATATCACAAATCATAATCACAACATGACACTTTAATCACAAATGTCACAATTCAATTAAATTCCATTAATAATATAGTCGTCGTTTTCAATATAATTATTTTCATTCAATATTGTTAATTTATTTAACATATGATATTATTTAATATGACATAATCGTTCTCTTTTATAAATTTGCTAATTTTTACCAGTGTGTTCGCACCCCACATAACATATAAATAATCCCATAACTTCTACATGCGAACCTACACCCCAAAAACCATAAAAACCCAATCATCTAACTTACGCACCCAAGCGTTTCAAGGATTAAATCATATTAAAAAGTTTTATCAAGACAGTCCCAAAATTTAGTGTCCACTTTTTCTAATTAAGTTACTAATTGATTTTATCAAAAACACCTAATTATGGGTTTGGGCGACACTTAAGACACATATAGGAAGATAATAGAGTATTTATGCCTGTGATTAAGATAAAGAAAATCTGGTAACACGATTGGATTCTTCTAAAAAACTTAGCAAAGAAGTTCTCTTGAACAAACTTGATTAAAGTCCAATTAAGCCTTTCTAAAGTTGTTACGAAAACTTGATTATGTTGGAGGTTGGTGATTATAGTTGAGAGGAAAATATGTTAGAAGTGTTCTCTGGAGAAAAGCTTGTGGAAAAGTGATTATGAGAAGTCCCCCCATGAATTATTAAGGTTTTATACTAATTAGGAATCCTAATCCCAATCCAACTCTATAAAATAGCTAGCAAAATCGCCTCAAATTTGGGTTGGTCGATCGATCAACTCCCTGGGTTGATTAGCAGGTCTGAGCGCAGTTCCCCCACAAAAAATTTATAAGTAAAAATAATTAAAAACTCAATAAAAAATCATTTGAATTCCGATTTCAATTCCGCTTGCAGTTTTATTCTTCAAATAATAAACCAACATATTTTACTATTAAAAATTATTAAATTCAAAATTTTATTTTTCTCGAATATTCCAATTAATTAATTAAATTAATTAATAAAAACACGGGGTGTTATATACTTCCCCACTTGCGATGGAATTTCGTCCTCAAAACTCAGCAAATTGTAATCGCGCAAAATAAAATAAGGCTCACATATGCCTACCCGTAGAGTACCAAAATTAGGAGCCCATGCACCTAACCTACCCAAACGTAATCCTTAACAAAAATACAATATATATAAGTATCTAAGAAAATATTACGTACCACGATACTCTACTAGCCACGTCGTGACTCTTGTTGAGCTGCCTCGGCCTGAGGCTGAAGTGAATAGCACCACCTATAACTAGTATTGGTTAGTGCTGCGACCACCCCCTGTGCACCTGATGCTGTCGGTGCTGCTGGTGCTCCCTGAACACATGCTGCTGCTAAAACTGGAGGCCTCAGTCCTTGTTGCCCCTGTACTCCTTGACCTTGTTGTCCTTGTGTGACTTGAACCGGTTGGGCCTGAACTGCTTGTCCTTGTTGGCCCTCTCTCTTGAAACACTTATCTGCCTTATGTCATATTTTCCTACAGATAAAGCATTCACCCTTAGAAGGTTCGTAAGGTCTAGTATTTGCTTGCTCTTCTCCTTGTCCTTATTTTTCCTGATTTGTTCTTTATTTCTTCCATGATTGGCCATTGTTACCCTTATTCTCACCACCTTGTCCATTTGACTCTTGTTTCTTTCCTGACTTCTTTTGATAATTGACCTTCTCTTGCCATAGTAACATTGCAACATCAACCACCTAAGTATAGGTAGTGTACGCTGAATTTTCCAACACCAGACCAAGACAATCCCTTAATGAAAGATTCCATCCTCTTCACCTCAGTGCTAATCTCCACTGGTAAAAACATAGATAAATTGGTGAACTTGTGTTCATACTCAATAATCTACTTTAAAGATTGCTCCAAGTCCATAAATTTTTTCTTCTTCGCGTTCCTAATTGAATACAAAAAGTACTTATTGTTAAACTTTATACAAAAATCTGCATAAGCTAACTGACCTCTATCCTCCGACATGGTGGCACTCTCCTACCACTGTAATGCATCCCCAGTCAGGTTAAATGTCGCTAACATCTGCTTCTGCACATCCCTGTAGTCCACCATCCTCAAATGTCTCTCCTCCACTGGTAAGAAACCATTGGGTCAGATCCCCCTGCGAAGGTGGGAGGATTGCCCCTAAGAAAGCTGGTTTTCACCCTATTCTAAGACAAAACGGGTGTAACCTGCTGTTGTGTATCTAAAGCCACCCATCTCTGTCTCCCCATCTCCATACCGGCCGTCGTGGCCTCATGAATGATAGCCGCGAACTCCTCGGCATCCAAAACAATTTTCCGCTGTCTCTTACTCCCAGCTCTCCTTGTGTTTGCCATCTAAAAAGATATGAACAAAATAACATCAGACTCGAAATGACTAAGAGTACAAATCATAAAAATGAATCAAAGATCATCAACACGGAAACTAAGAAAGACTCATAGCCTACGAGACCTAAGACCATGCTCTGATACCATCTGTAACACCCCGTGCAATCCGGACAACGGGGTGGCCAACCAGAAAGGCGTGTCCCCCTAAGATAAATCTCCCCCAAACTAAGATACGATTACAATAGGATTAGATACCATTTCTCCCCCTATCATTCTTCCCCTTTTTGTTCAGGAATAGACAAAGGATAAAACTAATTTAAACATTAACTTATCTCCCCCAATTAAAGCATATTACCCTTAAACTAAACAAGGGATAAATAAAATGGGATAACAAGCTAAACATGCAAATGTGCAAAAGTGATGAGAACATTAAAGCATATGGGCAAAAAAGCACAACTAATCAAATAAATAATAACGGGTGCCAATTAGGATGCAAGAAAATGATACCAATATGATACAAAAGTTTTAAGCGTGTGATATCAACAAAGAATGCAACAATATGGATACCAATTATGAATTAAAGCATATATGGACTAGAAAGCAAGGCAAAGACTAAACAAAAATATCAAATATATGTATACATAAGATATACCTAATAGGCGCAAGTACACATATATAGATATAAACACACAAATGACACAAAATACGATAAGCTTTTCACACTCGTATGGCAAAAATGTGTCATATGGAAACGAAAGTGTTGGGGTGTGAACTAGTAACAATTAAATTTAGACCCAATCACTTAAAACATGTTCACGGAGTTCTCAATTGATTGCAAACTTCATCACATTTGAATTTAACCTCGTGTGACAATATAGATTGAACTCAATGAACGAACATACACAATGCATACAAGCCTAGCATGTTGATGATTCTACAAACCAATAGAGTCATGACATTGAAAGCGCAACTAGAATAAACGGACATTGTGCAAACCGTTGATATATCATCCAAACTTCCTCAATAAGCATATATATTATTCTTGTGAATGAATAAATCAACTAAACAAATTTGGCCTTGGCAAATTATTTTTCTTTTAATGCCATATTTTCTTTTAGGCCTTGGACCACGTATTTCTTTTAGGTCCAAACAAACGGTGGGTTACTATTCGTAAATTATAAAAATCCTTTCGGAGCCCTTCCCCGTGCACATTTATATTTATCATTTTTTTATTTCTCACGAATCTCACGTTCAACGAATTTTGACATGCACTAGTCCTCATAGGTCACAAATATGTAGATGACCAGATTGGTAGGAGAACATCTCACAAATCTCAAATATACATATGAAGTTAAAACTTCAAATGAGCTCGTGCATGTGTGTGTTGAGGCATATAAAAATAGAATCTATTTAAGCAACACAAAATCCAAGTACTCCATGTAAGCATGGTAAAGAACATAATAAGGATTGACAATCTAAACCAAAAGTTCTAGCGACATGGGAGCATAAAATATGGGATTCAAACACAAGTATATGCCACATAAAGTGTGTAAAACTAAAATACACACAAAATAAAAATCTTTTTGAGTTTTTCAAAATTTAAACCAAAAATAAAAATATATACTCAAAAGACAAACAAAAATCATTTGAATTTTTCATTAAGCTTAAATTACCAAGAGATAAAAACCCAAATGATAAACAAACATCTTTTTGTATTTTTCATTTAATGCAAACTAAAATGAAAGAATAAAATACAAAAGATAAACAAGTCATTATTTCTAGAATGAGATATGAAATAAAGCAATGACTAGAAAATGACTAAACATGCATACGCCTAGCATGGAGATATAATATGAAGCACAAAAAGCTAGAGTATGCAAACAAAACTAACACATTTAACCTTTAAATTTAGCAAGGGAGGTTTCATGTGAAAGTAAATGAGAATCAACAAATCTAATATCTAGCACGTCTAAAAATGATTTCCGAACCCATATAGATGTATATTTAAAATGATGGGATTTGGAAACACATGAATTGCTAGACATAGACTTCCTAGGACTTCTTTTAAGATCAAAACAAAATGACCTAAGGTGACCTTTCCTACCACAATTCAAGCATGTGAAAACAAGAGAAATGTTACCTAAGGTGTGACCTTTTCTAAAGTCTTTGGATAAAGTTGACCCTCTAAAACAAATAATGGTTTTAGCTTTAGCAACGGAAGCATTTGAACAAGATGTGATAGAACCATTATCACAACTACTCGACTTGTAAATCATTTTCCATTTCTAAAATTTTGGACTCAAGTAATAAATTAGACTCCTCAATTTTACGGGACTCCTTCTTTAAATTTTCTATAACACTTGGAAGGTTATCACGCTCTCCCTCATTGTGAGCAAACTTGTCCCTAATAGTCTTTTCTCGACTATCACTCTATTTCTTAGACATTTCTAAAATATTATAATTGTAATTTATATCCATGAGCTTTTCACAAAAAATATCTTTTTGAGATAGCGAGGTTTGCAAAAATTCAACTTTAGCTTTAAAACAAGAATTTTCATCTTCAAGAAATTTAATTCTTTTTGCAAATCAAAAATTTAATTCTCTTAATTTTTCATTACACTTATTAAGCTCATTAAATTCCTCTCGAATAGCAAAAATTTCATTATCATTAGAAGTGGACAAATTATCATTAAGACGTCCCACCGAGAGATATAAAACAAAAAAAAATTGAGAGTGAGTAAAAAAATCAACCATAAAAAATACAAGGAGCACAAAAATTATAAAAGCCAAAAAAATGGATATTTGACAATAAATTAGCTGTCCAGCTCTGATACCACTTTTTGGGACGATAGGCCCCCAATTTTAAAATTCAAAAGTCTTTTTATACTTTAAAATCAATTTCCTTGTTAAATATATGCGGAAGCATAAGATGATGGTTCAAATAAAACAAATTAACCGAGTTTAATTTCTCTTTCAAATTAAGATTAAATCAAGTGAAATATGATGAAAACACACACACAACTTAAATTTCACTTAAACCAAGTTAATTAATCCAAGTCCTAGAAAATTGCCTAAGTCATATTTTGCATTTAATTAAATTAGGCCAAACCAAATTTTAACACATTAAATTAATGACTTGAATTAACTACACATTACCCAATATTTAATTTGCACCAAACTAAACAAGTAGTGATTAAAACAAATTTTATCTTTTTACCTAAGCATGCGTTCTAGGTGAGTAGTACGAAAGATAAAATAAACAATGTATCACTATGCCGCGATGTACGAGGAAAAACCCACAACGGAAAAAAAACCTCGGACGGCCCTAGCCTCAAATCCACTAAGTTCAGAATTTACAAATACAAGCAAGATGACTTACAACACTCGACTCGATCCCTCTCAAGCCCCGATGTGTCTTCTTGTATCAACCTATGCCTAGCGAATAACCACGGAGCTCCACCGCGATCTCTTAATTCACCGATCGGACTTTATATGGTCACTGTCACCCGAACTAGGAGCCTTTCTCCAAGTGGGTAAATCAACGAAAATCTCTTCTTCTTTGTGGGATGTAGAAGTAAACCCAAACGTCTCTTCAAACGGTAGAGATGAAAAATCGGTGCCAAAACTCCAAGCAAAGTATATATATATGGAACTTGGATTAAACAAACAATTGGGTGTAAAATAGAGTGTCAAAATGAATTTTTCTTTGAAAGATGAACACTCAAAACCATGAACTTTTCTTGAAAGTATTTTCTCTCAAAAACTCTCTATGGAAGTTAGAATGGAATGAAAAGTTAAGTTAGAAAAGTTCATTTCCGCACCTAAGAAATTCGGTCAAAAGATAGTGGGAAAAACAAGTGGGAAAGTGGGTCAAAACTACTTAAAACTGGCAAATACCTGTTCCCGTGAAATCTCATTCGAACGACATTTTCGTTCGAACGAGGTTTCAGTGTGAACTCGTTAGAAATCTCATTGTATTTCGAACGACTTTCCAGTGGCCTTTGGGGAACTCATTGGCAAACTCGTTCGAATGATATTTGGTTCGAATGAAAAAAATCGTTCGAACGACATATCGAACGAACTTCCAGAAAGGTGGAAATTTTCATTTTTAACCAAGAAACTTTATAAACTTTGTTTAAAGTTTTAATTAAATCTTTCTGAAAATAAACAACAGTTTTAATTAAACCTACACCCATTATAAACTGTTCCAAGCTCCTATATATATATGTAATGCATTCATACCTTAGGAGCATGGAACCACTGTTGATGACGTAAAAACAAGGCACTTAAACTCGGCATTTTGATGAATCTTTATACACTTGGCCGCTACGTCTTCAACAAACACGTCATAGGCTTAAAGGATGATCAATATACTTTATCCTATGACTCAAACATTTTTGTCCAGAATTGTGCCAAAATTACAAAGGACTCAATTGGAAATTTGAGTCCTTACAAAAACGGGGTCTTTCCGCAATATTGTGATGATGGAGCCAGTGGTGTATAGGCTCATCTCATTGGAGTGTTTTTAGCAGGTTCATGATAGATTGCAGATAGTCATCAAGGTGAGACCTTAAGAATGATGGAGTATATCAGCACAAAATTATTTAAATAGAGTTGTTACTAGACTTAAGTCATAGTGAGTAGGCCTTTATACATGATGGTACCACTAGCGGGCACATAATTGAGGCACCATAATGTTAGCATGATTTGATTTTGGGTACGTAAGGATGTCGTGTGGGTAAGTATCTGAAGTTTGTGGTACCAGGTACATCCGAATTTCGGGGACGAAATTCCTTTGTAAGGGGGAAAGTATATAACACCCCCTATTTTTGGGAATATTTAAATTACACGTGTACTATTAATCAATTAATTTAAGAAATAAAGTGAATTGAATAAATATTAATTAGCGAATATTGGATTAATATTTATGTGTTATTAAATTTACTTGTGTTATAAGTAAATGAAATTTTATTATTTTATATTACGTCGCATGTGAGTAAAATCGACAGGTTGACATGATCTTATTCGGGATGCGCGTGGGTTCGTGTTGGGAATATGATGGTAAATTTATAATAGCTGACTCAGATGGTGATTTCGAGTGCACAAATTATCTGGGATGAGTCGAGATAGTCAAAATTGGGTACCCGGGGGTTATAATTGGGTTTCGAGGATTTTTTAAGCTATACGAGACCCGTAAGGGGTATTCGGGTCATTTTAATGTTATTATTTAACCTAATTTTGGGATTAAGGGAAGATAAAAGGGTTTTAGATAAGGGAGGAAACCATATATCATTCTAAATCATCTTAGTGTGAGAGAGGGAGGAAAGAGGAGATGGGGAATTCAAAAGAAAATTCAAGAACACCATGCCAAAAGGAGATTATACAATTCCAAGACTTGAATCATTGCGTATTGAGGATCTAAGGAGAAAGATCATAATTCCTTACATTAGAGGCAAGTGTTTAAATGAATTTGATATTATATGCGTGTTTTTAGTTCATATCACGCTTGGTGAAATTAAACATGATTTTAGGTGCGATTCACATGTCAAAATGGATTTTTGAGAAAAGGATTTCATTGAATTTGATTAGTGATTATTCCATATGAAATTGGTGAATTGAACCCTACAAACTAAAAAATATTTTTGCTAAAGAAATCTGAGTTTGATTCAATTAAAGATGTGTTCTTGAATTAGAAATCTGAGAATTGGGTAATTTAACTATTGAATCAAGGTGGGATTTAATTCGGGATAATTTGATGTTAGCCCACGATTTAGTATGCTTTTAATCCATAAAACATGCACCCTTATGATTGAGATCGATAGTTTATTATTATGTTATGTTGGGATTATTATTAGGACTGATCTTGGTGGAAAAATTGGGTGAAACTTCGTAATAACTAAAATAACCCCATTTAAGTCATAATTTCACGGGGAGAATTGGTTCGCCCCATTGCCGAACCGGTTTGGATGTCCTGTTTGGACGAGTTTGGTTCTTTTACTGGTTTTGTTGATTAGGTTGGTTCTGAGTTATTCTGGGATGTCCATAGATGATATTTATCTTCTGTAATATGTATAAATATCATTGATTACCTTGGGATAGTCGGGATGATTCGAGGTGTGAAATTAAGGGTGTTTGGGATGAACAACACTCAAAAATATATTAATGGATTCTAATGGAAATTTCAGATGATATTGGGATACGGGCGAGATTGAGATAGTCTTAGTGTCCCAAATAAAATATAATCATGATATATAAATAAGTGAGTGACTATTTATGAACTTGGGAGTCAAAGACTTGGGAAAGTTAGGCTTGTGCTACGAGTGACTTGCACGATTAGCTGATTTTTTTGTATATACATGGGTATTGATACAATATGTATATGTGTTTGAATATATCTGTGTGTATGATGTATTTATTTGAACATACCACTCTAGTGCTATCAGGGAGGTTGTGCTCCGTGGGTGATCTCTCCTAGCGAATCTCAGTAGGTATAGAATCGGACCCAGGGTCATAAGTCCATGCATGCCCACCCTATGTGAGGTTGGATTCGAAGTGAGGTGATTTATGGTATGGTCATGACTCACTGACTCAGGACTATGACCGCTTTTAGTAAGTTTACCATTTTTGGGTTTGGTGGCGAGATTCTGACCCTGTAGCGCAGGATGATGTGTGGATTCCCTCAAGCATGATTGCATTTTAGAGACCCGCATCCAGTGAGATATTACTCTAAGGGATGGCGGTTATATATATATATATATATATATATATATATATATTGCGAGTGATATATATGCACTTGATGTGATTAGTATACATGTATATATATATATATGTACAAATTAAATAATGTTACTGTTGATGTAAAAAACTAGATTACTCTAATTATTTAATCACAGATAAATAAAATAAGACAAAAGATTTCAAAGTGGTTCAGCCTTATATGAATGGCCTACGTCCACTGTTATGTTATTGCTGAGTGTTTGGGAATTCTCGATTACAAGTGCTATCAAGAAATTTCGGTCCCTTTGAATGAGGGTGATACAAGGTATTTATAGCCCTTAGGTTGTACATGAAAGGGTGTTACATTAAATGATACACATATGAAAAGGGTAATTCATTTAATGTTCTTCAAACGTGCGCGTCAAGATGATAAGCATTCAATGAATAGTTGAACTGTTGATTATCTGGCAAATAATGGTGTGGTCGAGATGCAGCTCGAACCGCCTTAGTTGCTCGTCGTCCAAGAGTTCCTCGGAGCATTGGAGTTCCTCGGAAGACTGGCGTTCCTCAGAGTGTACTTGTTGCTCGGAGTGAGTATGTTGGTCGGGGAAACAATCTTCCTCGTTGCTATTGTGCCACGTAAATTGACACGTGTCTTCTTATTATTCGTCCACATCAGCATACTAATTTTGGTATCAACAGAAGCCCCCAATGTTTCATGTTTCGAACTTTGAGGAGCATGGAACATTTTTTCTCGGTATATGGTGATATTAAATGACCTTCCTGGGTTTTAGGAGCCTTTTTCTTCATATTTGAATTTCCTTCCAAATTCGCAGAATCCGCCTTTTTGCCTTTTTATAGGCGCTTCTATCTTCGTGCCCTTTTTGTCCTTTTAGCCGCCGGTAGCATAATAGTTTCCTTTTTGTAATCATTTCTTTCGCCGTTTCCCAAGGCAAAGTATTTAAGCTTCAGAGGTAATCCCATCGTCTTTTACCTTTTCAATTTCTGCTTTCGAGTTTTCTATAGCTTTTCTCTCTCATGTGCGTCCATCCTTTTCTTCGTTTGTTTGTCAACAGATCTCCTTTTTCCCTGTAAGCTCTTCTTCCTTCTTCTTTTATTCATCATGGTTTACATTATTGAGTCTCTTGAGAAATTCCGTTCTGATTTCTCTATTCCATCTTGGGTAATTTTGAGGTTCTTTCTGAGCCTTCAAGTTATTTCGATTTGGCTGAGGGACATTGGTTCCCTAGCCTTTTTATTGCTGAATGTGGATTTTATTTTCCACCAAACCCTTTATGTTTAGAATTCTATCAGTATTTCGACATTGTCCCTGCAAAAATAGCCCCCAACACATGGAGAATAGTTAATGGGGTGTATAGGTTAAATCAAACTCATGGAACTCATATAGGAATTCCTGAGATCATGTATTGTTATAGATGGGCTATTTTAGACAATGTTTATTATTTAAAAACTAGATTTTTGAATAGGGCTCTAGTAGTCAACCTCCCTGATGCCAACACGGATTATTTTGAACATGGAGTAGTTGTAAAAAATTGGCAACATGCCCCTCTGGTTGGAGACGAAGTATATGAGGGTCCCAAATGCCCTCCATATGGCAATGGGATAGGTTATTTTCAATCTTATTTTGTTTTTTGAAATTATGATTTCGTTGTGTTTGACAAAATGTATGACTGATATTTCACTATATTTTTATTTGCAGTTGACAGCAAGAGAAAAACTCCAAAAGAAACAGAAGTTAATATAAAGCATTTAAAACATATCTGGAGTTTGCATCAGAAGGTTGCAGACGAGCATATTAGGTCTGCTTCATACTTGCTGCAGTACAGGAGCTATACATCCTCTTTTACTGCTCGTCCTGTGGCTAGCATTAGCGAACCATTGCCAGCTTCAGAAGACTCTTCACCAGACTCTCACATTCCTTTGAGTCAGAAAATGGGCAAGAGAAGAGTTCCTGCTCTCTTTGAAGAGACCTCCTCTGCCGGGGATGGAAAGAGGAACAAGGCTGAAGTCCCAAAGGGGACAAAGAAAATGGGTGTTGTTCCTTCTGTTGCTGCTAAGAAGGCTGCCGAGAAGCCCCCAGTGGCTCCTATACAAAAGGATGCGCCTGTGGAAGTAATCACTATCTCTCCAACCAAAAATTCTTCTTTGGTTGAGGTTGTTGAGAAGACACCGAGGAGATTGAAGAAGTCCTCCTCGGTTAGTTTTTTTGAAGTCATTACCCAGCTCCAAACTAGTGGAGCTGGTGTTCCAACCATCATTCCCCCGAGCTCTGCAATGAGCTCGGTGAAGACTTAGATTATTCCTGAAGTCCAAGGCATCGAGGAAAATATGCCTAGGGATATGCTGACATCCCTAGCTACTCATCACATCGCTTCAGTAAGTTTCTTCTTATCTTGAATTCTTATTTCCTTCTATCAATATATGTATCTCGGCACTAACTCATCACTACCTTCTTTTTTTATCTGGTGAGTTGCTTTAACACCATTGTGAAGAAAGATGAAGTGCTCAAGGCTTCAAGCTCCTCGTCTGGAGTAGAGGATGCATTCCAGGGTTTGGCTCAATCTCTGAAGGAATCCCGTCAGAAGTACGATGAGGATAAAGGTGAATGGGAGAAGAAACTGACTGCATCTGAAGCAGAGAAGGTGCAGTTGGGAAATAAAGTGAAGGACTTGGAGAGGGAAAATAAGAAATACTCCGAGAAGCTCACCACCTTCGGGGAGCTTGAAAATAAGCTGAAATCAGCTGAGGAAGAGCTGACCCTTTTGCGCGACGTAAATCGTCAGAAGGAGGAGTTGGAGGCCAAGCTGAAAGCCTCTAAGGACCTTCTATCCGAGAAGCTTTCCTCGGAGAAGATGAAAAGAAAGAAGGCAATAAAAAAGTCTTTCAACACAGGTTGGGACAAAGGGTGGAACAACGGAGTAGCTGCTATGCTGACTCAAGTGCAATATGGAAGTTTGAAGTACTTCCCAGATGGCTAGGTTGCAGCTTTGCAAGAACTGAAAGTGAGCGAGGACTCCGAGCTATTTCAACAGCATCTCCCTGGTCCTCCTCCAGCTATCGAGGATGAAGAAGAGGACGAAGCTGCCTCAGAAGAATCTTCATTGGTAGTGGGTGATATCATCCTTACCCAGCCTGCTGACGAGGAGCTTTCATCTCTGCCAGCTCCTCCAGAACAAGTTCTAGCTCCCGCTGACCAACTTATTATCTCCACCGAGCAACCAAGCTCCTCGTCCCAGCCTTCCGAGAAAGTCTTGGGAGACAAGGAAAAGGTGTGAAGTTGTTCAGTATCTTCTTTCAGTTTTTCTTTTACTTGTACTTTGTATCTCAGATCTTTGTAACTTTGCCTGATGATCTAATAAAAATTTGAGTTCTTTTCTTCCATATGATTGTCTCTTCTTTATCTGCACTATGTCTTGATCTTCTTTTTCTTTCTCTGTTAGTTTTTGTCCAGGATGGATCGTTTATCTGTCAATGACACAAAATTGATGCAGCAATGCCATGAGTATTATAAAGCTGTTCATACAGACCTCAGTGCATCAGAAGTTGCCGACATCCTTGGCCATGGTGCTTCAGAGCAGGCCGTAGAAGCTTATCAATATCTGAAGTGCTTACTTGATCGAGCTGTGGCTAATAACGTGGCCTACTATGATATGATCGAGGAGCTTCAATATACTCTAGAAGATCTTAAGGATCAGTACAAGGAGTCAAATGCCTTGTTACATGAGGGGTATGAAAAGAAATATCAACTGCTTTCTGCCGAGAAGGGCTACGACAAACTCCTTGCTGGGTATGATGTCAGGGAGAGGACCCTAAAGGGAGAAGTTGAAGCTTGTAGACAAATTGCAGAACTGCTGGAGCAAGAGAATAATAATTTGTAGAAAGAACTAGCACAATATAAGTCTGCAGCCTCTTCTTCAATAGCGGTAATCCCAGTGACCGATGAGGGATTTTCCTTCTTAGAGGTTGATAATGCCAAATTAAGGCAAGAGTTGGATGTCCTGCGAAGATCTGGTACTCCTACTTCTGCTCGGGGACGAGGAAGAGGTTCTCGTGGGCGAGGAAGAGTTGCCCAAAATGTTGTCGAGGAGCGAAGTACTCCACCTGCTCGGAGTCGATCAAGAACTCCTCGTAGTATTGAAGAAGCTCGTACTCTGTCAATAATGGAAACTCAAGTGTACCAATTGAATGCCAAAGATCGGGCTTTGTCTGAAATGTCCAAGAAAATCCTAACTTTGGAGGATCAACTTACTGCGACGAAGTCTGCTTTGAAGAATAAGGATGCTTTTGCCAGGAATCTTCATGAGCAGTTAGAGAAATTAACTTTCCAATTCCATAAACAACCTCGCGAATTCTGGAATACAGGCTACAATGAGGCCCTTTATCACTTGGATGCTCGCATTGAAAATGCCAATCATGAAGGTTATAAGCAAGGTTGGTTGAATGCCCTGGGTGTATTAAAACTAGAGCGGGGCCATTATTTATGGGATTATCATGATCCTGGGCTACTAGACTTGCCTGTACCACCCTATAAATTAGACATGGAATGGATCCCAGCTCGTGCCATTCCTCGGAGCTTAATTTCAAAATATCTTGGTGACTATAATCTTCATTCTCAGATTGAAGTATCTCGTCCCGAGCATCTATTGGATACTCCTTCAGTAATGAATGTCAGAATGTTGAAGGACTTGAATTTTATCAATTCTCCTCAGACCTTAAATGATCCTCCTGCTGGCGAGGAACCTATTTCAAAAGCTGAAGGAAAGAAACCAATAGAATAGGGATTTCAATGTAATAGTTAGTATACATGTAATTTGTAATTCGTTTTGAATTTTAATGAAAGACTTTCATTTTCTGTTTGCAAATCTGTATTGCTATTGTTTTTGTGCTTGTCAAACACTTTATATTTATGCATATGTATCTGTTTAAATAGATAACTATATTGTGCTATTCATCGACCAACTTAGTAAAAATTACAAATACCAGTAATGTTGCTCGACTACTCAATAAAGTAATGAGTATAAAAATGTGCTCGTCGACCAATTATAATTAGTGAGAATTTTTATCCCCGACTAACCATACTTGGTAATTTTTTTCATAAAATGTGCCCGACCAACCAAGGTCAAAGATTTTTCCTCGTCGACCAACTATGATTAGTGGGTTTTTATCCCCGACCAACCATACTTGGTACAGTTTGGAATATTTGTTCTTCGAGGAACTTTAATGTAATAAACTTACTTCCCGACCAACATAAGTTGGCATTTGAGAACATATTTTATTTTCAAGCCAACCGAGATTGTCATTTTTAAGAATGTTGTTCTCGCCCTTTTACCAACCAGGGTTGGTAATGAGTCTGAACTATCATGCCCACTAACTCTTTTACCAACCGAAGTTGATCACATTAGTGTACACCTCCTAACCAAAGGAGTATAGTTTGTTCTCGCTATTTTACCAACCGAAGTTGATCACGCTTTAACTATCAGTGTCCACTAGTTATTTTACCAACCGGAGTTGGTCACACTAGTGTATGCCTCCTAACCAAAGGAGTATAGTTTGTTCTCGCCCTTTTACCAACCGGAGTTGGTCGTGGGTCTGAACTATCGTGTTCTCGCTATTTTATCAACCGAAGTTGATCACGCTCGAACTATCAGTGTCCACTAGTTATTTTACCAACCGGAGTTGGTCACGCTAGTGTATGCCTCCTAACCAAAGGAGTATAGTTTTTTCTCGCCCTTTTACCAACCGGAGTTGGTCGTGCGTCTGAACTATCGTGTTCTTGCTATTTTATCAACCGAAGTTGATCACGCTCGAACTATCAGTGTCCACTAGTTATTTTACCAACCGGAGTTGGTCACGCTAGTGTATGCCTCCTAACCAAAGGAGTATAGTTTGTTCTCGCCCTTTTACCAATCGGAGTTGGTCGTGGGTCTGAACTATCGTGTTCTTGCTATTTTATCAACCGAAGTTGATCACGCTCGAACTATCAGTGTCCACTTGTTATTTTACCAACCGGAGTTGGTCACGCTAGTGTATGCCTCCTAACCAAAGGAGTATAGTTTGTTCTCGCCCTTTTACCAACCGGAGTTGGTCGTGGGTCTGAACTATCGTCTTCTTTTTACTGTCGAGCAGCGTAGTGTTAAACACACTAGTATTCCCCGAAAAACTTTCAATAAAAGGAGAGAAGATTGTGAAATATCATCGTTTTATTCATATTGATGGAACTGCTTTACATTTTACATCACTGATAATACTTGCATAGGTGTTCAGCATTCCATGCATTCTTGAATTCCTCTCCTTCTAGAGTTGCTATTCAGTAAGTTCCTGGTCGGACAACTGCAGTAACTCGGTAAGGTCCATGCCAGTTTTCTTCCAACTTATTGTGCTTATAAATGACCTTCTTTAGCACGTAATCTCCTTCTTTTAAGTCGCATTTTTTCACCCTCTTGTTATAGAACAGAGTTGTTCGTTGTTGATATGCAGCATTCCTAATGGCTGCTTCTTCTCTAACCTCCTCGAGCATGTCCAAATCTAATCTTCTCATCAAGTCACTGATTGGGGAATTGAAATTCAGCACTCTGTGTGTTGGAAGACCCAACTCGGCAGGTATTACAGCCTCACTTCCAAATGCCAGCATATATGGTGATTCTCCAGTTGCTGCTCGGGGAGTTGTTCGGTAAGCCCACAACACTGACTGTAGCTCATTAATCCAATTAGCTTTAGCCTCACTTAGCCTCTTCTTCAAACCATTTAATAATGTTATGTTCGTCACTTCAGTCTGCCCATTGCTTTGAGGATGGCCTGGTGCTGAATGAACCTTCAAAATGTTTTACTGATAACAATAGGCGGCAAACTCCTCGTTATCAAACTGTGTTCCACGGCCTGTGATGAAAGCATGTGGGAGACCATATCGGCAGATGATGTTCTTCCAAACGAATTGGTACACCTTCTCGTACGTCATATCAATCAGAGGCTCAGCTTCTAACCACTTAGTAAAATAATCCACTACGACGACGAGGTACTTGAATCTTCCTCGGGTCGTTGGCAGGGGTCCAACCAAATCCATTCCCCACATGGCAAAAGGCCAAGGAGAAGTTATGGGTGTCAAAAATGCTTGCGGAGTTCGTCGGATGGAGGAAAAACGTTGGCATTTATCACATTTCTTAGCATAGGCTATACAATCAGCCCTCATCGTTGGCCAGTAGTATCCTTATGTCATCACCCTTTGCAAAAGTGTCCGACCTGCTACATGGGCTCCATAGGATCCTTCATGGATCTTTTCAATCAATTCCTTCACCTCGGAGGGATGCACACAGCTTTGCAAACCTGCCATAATTCCTCGTCTATACAAAACACCATTAGTTAGTACATACCGAGCAGCTTTAAACTTCAATTTCTTGGCAGCGATCTTGTCCTCCGGTAATTCTTCTTCCTCGACATATGCCCTGATGGGATCCATCCAAGATGGTCCTAAATCAAGAGTAATAATATTCATCGTCAAGTCTTCATCTATGCTTCGACTTTCTAACACCTCAATTGGTATCGTTCTTCGTAACTCGGTACGAGTAGCTGATGCTAGTCGGGCCAGTGCGTCTGCTTGTGCATTCTCCATTCTTGGTATTCTGATCAATCGAATGGCATCAAATTCTGCCAACAACTCCATCGCCTTTACATGATACTTGACCATTAATTCTCCTTTAACTGCATACGTTCCCATCATCTGATTCACAATTAATTGAGAATCACTGAATACCATTACTTGTTGCGCTTCCATAATCTTTGCTAAATTAAGACCTGCTATCAAGGCTTCATACTCAGCCTCATTATTGGAAGCTTTGAATTGGAATCGTAAGGCATATTCCACGTCAATCTCGTCTGGGGTGTTCAAAACAATCCCTGCCCCACAACCTGTTGTGCAAGATGACCCATCTACATATAATTTCCACGTAGGTAACTCGTCTTCAAACTTCTTATCTGACAGCGTTCCTCGGTGAAATATTTGATGTTTTGTTTCATCCTCCCCTGGTATTTTTCGCTCCTCGTCGACCATCTCTTCTCGCCCTTTTACCAACCGTAGTTGGTCTGGGTTTGAATTTGATGATCTTTCTACATCCACAAGCCCTTTTACCAACCGGAGTTGGTCTGGACTTATGTCTGTTGATCCTGTAACATCCACAGGTTGGTCAGCGAGCAACTTTTGTTCCTCGGGGGTATCAGGATATGTAAACTCTGCTATAAAATCTGCTACAGCTTGCCCTTTTAAGGATGATCTGGGTTCATACACAATATCATATTCACCGAGCTCTATTGCCCAGTACATCAATCTCCCTGACTTTTCTGGCTTATGAAGGGCTTGTCTTAATGGCATGTCGGTATACACGATGATGGTATGGGCCTGGAAATATGGCCTCATTCTTCTACTTGCTTCAATTAATGCCAATGCTAATTTTTCTAACTTTGGGTACCTGATCTCTGCACCTCGGAAAGCCTTACTTGTGTAATAAATTGGCTTCTGGACTCCGTTCTCCAATCTGATCAATGCCGAGCTGACTGCATTCTCTGATACTGCCAGGTATAAGTATAACTTTTCTCCCATCACTGGTCTGGACAGCAATGGAGGTGTTCCCAGATATTTCTTCAAGTCTTGAAAGGCTTTTTCACATTCATCATTACACTCGAAAGTTTTTCAGAGTGTTTTGAAGAATGGAAGGCACCTATCAGTTGCTCGAGATACAAATCTGTTGAGCGCTGTAACTCGTCCTATAAGACTTTGCACCTCTTTCTTAGTCGTTGGAGATCGCAACCCTAAAAGAGCTTTGATCTTTGCTGGATTTGCTTCAATGCCTCGTTGGTTGACGATGTACCCGAGGAACATTCCTTCTCGTACTCCAAAGGTGCACTTCATCGGGTTGAGCTTCATCTGGTATTTATCCAGTTGATCAAAGGTCTGACCTAAGTCAACTAGATGATCAGCAGCTTTCTTGCTCTTTGTCAGCATATCGTCGACATAGACTTCCATGTTGCAACTGATTTGTTCGGCAAAAACCTTGTTCATCAGCCGTTGATATGTCGCTCCTGCATTTTTCAAACCAAAAGGCATAACATTATAACAATAAGTTCCCCTAGGGGTAATAAAAGAAGTGCTTTCCCTGTCTTCAGGTTTCATTTTGATCTGATTATAACCAGAGTAAGCATCCATGAAGCTGAGCAGCTCGTACCCCGAGGTATCATCCACTAGTTGGTCAATTCTGGGCAATGGGAAGTGATCCTTTGGGCAGGCCTTGTTGAGATCAGTGAAGTCAACACACATTCTCCATTTATTGTTTTTCTTCTTTACCATCACCACATTTGCCAACCAGTCTGGATACTTCACATCTTCAATGAATTGGGCTTTCTGGAGCTTGTCGACCTCCTCTTGAATAGCTTGATTGTTCTCGGGGCTAAATACCCTTCTTCTCTGCTTTACAGGCTTGATCTCCTTATTCGCATTGAGTTCATGGCATAAGAAGTTTGGATCTATTCCTGGCATGTCTTCATGACTCCATGCAAAAGTTTTCTTTCTGTCTCTCAAGAAAGCTATCAACTCATGTTTTATTGAAACATCCAACGATGAACCTATCTGGGTTACTCGTTCAGGGTGCTCGTCGTCCAGAATAACATTTTCTGTAGATTCCACCACCTGTCCTTTTACCAATTGGGATTCATCTCTGGGATCCAGTGTTTCAATTTCTGTACCTTCATCTACCTGGTAAGTAGTAGTCTTTTTCCTTGATTCCTCAAGCTCTTCTTGCTCGGCAGACGAATAATAGCATTCCCGAGCTACTTTCTGATCACCTTTTACAACTCCCACTCCGAAATTTGTTGGGAATTTTAAGCACTGATGTACTGTAGATGGGACTGCTTCGAACTTTTTCAAACCAACTCTTCCCATGATGATGTTGTAAGCTGACTGCACATTCTTATCCATCACAAAGAAGCGTATTTTTCTGTTCGACACGCAGGCCAAGTTCCAATGAATATATCCAACTTGATCGTCCCAAGTGGAAAGACTTTCTCGCCAGGAAAACCCAATAGAGGTCTGTGATAACGTTCCAATTGAGATAATTTAAAATTTAAACTGTCAAAGCATGAATAATACATGATGTCCGTCGAACTGCCATTGTCTACCAGCACCCTTGAAATCACTACTTCTTTCATCCTCATTTTGATTACCAAAGGGTCATCGTGAGGGTAAAGAACACCTGCCAGGTCATTTTTTGAAAAGCCAATAACCAGCTTCTCTTTGTTTACCTTCCTCGGACGATCCTCCTCGGCCAAATTTATTCGCTGAATGTACGAGCAAGCTTGTGCCTCTCCGAGGTAAGCTTTTATTTCTGCAGTAAGATCTCCTCCTCCTGCATCTCCTCCTGTAATGACATTACAATCAAATGATCCAAAGCGTATTGAAAATACCTCTCGTTCTGGCTGCCTTGGTTTCTTGTGAAGATCGGGGTCATCCTCTGTATCATCTTCATGATCCCTTTTCTTTTTCTCCTCTGCTCGACGATGAGATCTAGACCTTTCTCTGGTTCGGTCATTATTTCTTCTTTCGCCTCCCCGATCAATATATTTTGCTAGTTTTCCTCTTCGGATGAGTGTTTCAATCTCGTTCTGAAGAGCTATGCAATTTTTAGTCATATGGCCATGATCTTTGTGGAACTCGCAATATTTATCCATGTTCCTCGCATCAGGATCTGACCTCAATTTCTTCGGCCACTTTACTTCCTCGTTATTCTTGATTTCTTCCAAGACATGATTAATACCCATTTTCAAAGGAGTATAATTATCGAATTTCTTCAGGACTTCCCATGACGACCTATTATTCTTGGAATGCTTGTCACCGACATTGCCCTTATGCTCTTTCTTCTTGGATTTGTCGTCTTCCACCTTGGTTTCTTTATCCATATTCTTCTTCGCAGCCATAGCCTCCTCGGCATTCATGATTTTGGCCGCTTTTGCCATCAACTCTGACATAGTTTTAGGTGGATCTTTCGCCAAAGTGTAATACAACTTATTAGGCAACAACCCACTCATCAAGGCGGTGATTGCTGTCTTTTCTTCATAATCTATGACTTCCAGCTTCTCGTTATTGAAACGAGTTATGTAATCTCTAGTACTCTCACCAGATTTTTGTCTAACATTTAATAAGTGTGTTACTCTTTTTACTGGCTTTGCTCCAAAATAGAAATTGCCGATGAACAACTCGGCTAATTGAAAGAAAGTTAAAATCTTACCCCGAGGAAGATTGTTGTACCATATCTGGGCAGCTCCAGTAAGAGTTCCTGAGAATGCTCTGCATCTCATCTCGTCGGGGACGGCATAGATATCGGCAGCAGCTTGATATTGCTCTATGTGTAGAACAGGATCTATCTTTCCATCATATTTGGGGGTTACCACTGGTGCTTTAAACTTTGATGGGGTTGGAAAACCCACAATAGCCTAGACAAAAGGTGTCCCTTGAACAAAAGTTCATTGTAAGGGATTCTTCGCCTTAGCCATTTCTCCCAATCTATCCTCCAAGCGCTGAATGGAACCCTTCCACGCATCGTTTCCTTCCTCGGGCTTATTAGTTCGAGCAATTGATTGTTCTGATGTGGCCTCCTGAGATCTATCTTGACGAGAAACTGGTCGTGATTGTGCTGATCCTTCTCTTAGATCTGATGGTCGTCGAAAACTCCTCGACATGGTCTTAGGTGGACTCCTATTCCTCCTAGGGCCTAATTGACTGAAAGGAGACTCCCTACTCAATCTTTCCAAGGCCCTGGGTCTTTCTGGAGAGAGAGTGATACGTTGATCAGTATCTGTAGCCCTTATTGACGAAGTTCGCCCAGGTTGATAAGAGAAATCATCAGATTCCTCATTACGGTACGATTCAGTACGCCTGGATCGTGAAGAAAGTAAATAAGTTTGCCTCTGACCACTTCGCTGCTCTGAACGTGCAGGTGCGCCGCCATGAAGGGTCTGTATGAGTTGCCTCATTGTTTCTTGCATGGCGGTTTGTCCTTGAGCCAGATTCGTCATAATCCCAGCCAGATCTGGAGGTGCAGAGGGATTTGGAGGATTTCCGGTATTTCCAGCGTTTCGATTGCTGGATTTCGGGTTATCTGCCATTGATGATGAATGATTTTTGGTGAAAAACGATAATAATAATCGTTCCCGCAGACGGCGCCAATCTGTTGATGTAAAAAACTAGATTACTCTAATTATTTAATCACAGATAAATAAAATAAGACAAAAGATTTTAAAGTGGTTCAGCCTTATATGAATGGCCTACGTCCACTGTTATGTTATTGCTGAGTGTTTGGGAATTCTCGATTACAAGTGCTATCAAGAAATTCCGGTCCCTTTGAATGAGGGTGATACAAGGTATTTATAGCCCTTAGGCTGTACATGAAAGGGTGTTACATTAAATGATACACATATGAAAAGGGTAATTCATTTAATGTTCTTCAAACGTGCGCGTCAAGATGATAAGCATTCAATGAATAGTTGAACTGTTGATTATCTGGAAATTAATGTTGTGGTCGAGATGCAGATCGAACCGCCTTAGTTGCTCGTCGTCCAAGAGTTCCTCGGAGCATTGGAGTTCCTCGGAAGACTGGTGTTCCTCGGAGTGTACTTGTTGCTCGGAGTGAGTATGCTGGTCGGGGAAACAATCTTCCTCGTTGCTATTGTGCCACGTAGATTAACACGTGTCTTCTTATTATTCGTCCACATCAGCATACTAATTTTGGTATCAACAGTTACGAACAGTAAATTTATATGCATTCAGGATAATAACTCGAGAATGCTATGTGTAAATACATATATAAGCGTGATATAATTATATATGGGCATAAGACACTAAGGTGTGAATATTGAACTAATAACCGAAGAAAGTTATTTAAAATGAATTGATAGATTATAATTGAGAATTATAATTACAAAGAGGATGTGAAAGCTGACTGAGAATTTAAAAAGAGGAAATAGAGTATAGGCACCAAGATCGGCAGTGGAGATCTTCTCTACAAGAGAATTTTCACAAAATTGTGTTATTGGGTTCCAAAACAACTCACATAAACTATTAAGATGATTCGTGAGTTGAAAACAAGGATCAAAACCTTTAAAATGAGAAGACAAAGTATTCTGCCAAAGCAGTTTGCGTAAAATTGTATTTCCAGGTCTTCTCAACAAAAACAAAACTGGAAAAACTAATTTATAGAATATCTTAAGGCAGCAACTCGCTTGAACGAAAAAGCAAAGTCGCTCGAATGAGACACGTGTCATTTGAATGACACTTAGCGCTATAGGGGATGTCGTTTGAATGAACCCTGTATGTCGCTCGAACGAGTGAAGCGAAATATTATAGTTTAATCAGGTTCGCCTAAACACTTAGAAAATATTTTTGATGAAAAACTCTGCTCCAACACTTAGAAATTTTTTCATAAAAGTTATACCAATATTCTAAGTGAACCATCAAGGTTAAAACACAACCTTACCAAAGTTAAACTTGCAGAGGCTTGAATGTTGAAGAAAACTTGATATTCGGATCTGTCTTGATGCATATGAGATCTTAAACATTCTTCAACGATTGTAGCGGTATATGACATACTCAATTGTTAATGGACGATGTAATATAGTGTACTTACACTTATTATATTAAAATAAGCAGAATATTAGACTATGAAGAAATTCAGCATTATCGAGCTAGATTTATACGATTTTTTCTTCAACTATAGTAACGTTTAGATTTTTTTCTAATAATTTTGTATTCAAAGAGTGAATTAAACTTAAATTGACGTATTCAAGGTTTTCAATGATATTTTGATCTTCTTAAGGGAGATCTTGACACTCAATATCCAGTTGTATACACATATGTTTATACAACATGATAATGTAGATCAAATTACAGATACATGACTTTGATGGTTGAATTGTGTTGAGTCGTTTTCATTTACTAAGATTCAAAAGGGGAAACAACTATATGATATTAAATTAAGTCGAGTATTAGACTTCGGAGATAATTGAAATTTAGTGTTTATATTGAGGTGGTATGAGAGTTTATCCAAGTATTTTTTTAAGTTGAGTATTTTATTATGAAAAGTGGTGATATTAATAAACATGTGCATATGATCACGTTGATGGTTTGTGATCTTCACAGTATGAGTTACTTGATGAGATGATGGACTTGGTTACCCTCAATATACTGAAGCAAAGATTCTCAATGAGTTCATCAATATTGACGCTTACAGATTGGAAGTTTCTCAGAGGCCTCCTATGGCTGTGACAAATGCAGTGTCCCGACGCAATGAAGGGATACGTTACAAGAAGAACGAAGTAGATTTGCTTGTATGAGTCATCATGTAGTAGTTTAATACACCAGATATTAATATTGTTGTCTTGTTCATTCAGGTGTTTTTAGATGTCACGGAGAATGTTAATATACTTATCAACAACAATGGGCAAATTATTAGATCAAAAGTTATTGGGGCATTAAAGAGGCGGACATATTTGAGGTGATTATCAACCCACATGTTATATTTCCTTACTATTGGTGTTTTTTTGTCAACTCTTAAATTTGTAATTGTTAGGTTTATGCTTACATATATGCTTGCTAACTGATCTTAATAAGTTCCCTTTTAGATAGTTTAAATGCCTCTTAAGATATGTACATCTGAGTAGAGTTCCTTATATTGTCATTGAAGCGTGTCTTGCTAATTTTTTTAGACAAGTTAGAAAAAGGTCAAGATATAACTGTAGAATTATTGCTTTGCGTTTAGTATATTATTTCAACATTAATTTTTTACCATATTAGGCTCAGTTGGATCTTTCTCGATCTTATACCCTTGTCCAGTTATTAAAGTTTTCCATCACAGGCATTAGTAGACTAGGCCAGGCTTTGGCTTAAATACCTTAAGCACAAGTTCGATAAGGACAAGAGATTTCTGTCAAGAATTTCATGATAATACTTATTCTAGTAGTGGAGCCCTAATACTTGTGGTATATAGGGGGGCTGTCTTTTTACAAAGTGGCTACTTTAGGCAAAGTAGTTGGAAATCATTTGAGCTGAGTACAAATTTTGGTAACCACAGTTACCATTTCTATTTGTGCTAGCAGGGGATGGGGTTTTCCCTCGTTGGATATTTTTAGAACGGTGAGGTTTAGTGGTTGAGCTTTTATTTTGTTGGAAGCATCGTTGAAAAAAGGTAAGTTCTACAGGAAGAGAAGGAATAAAGTTTGGGAAGTGGTTGCATGCTCTACTAGGGGAGGAAGTGTCTCATTGTGATCTCAGTTCATGAAATTTAGAGGGACAATGCTTGAGGGAGATATAGTCCTAAACTAGTTATTTTTGTTTTTGAACTTGGAGATTTTGTAGTTTAGCAATGGTTAATTAGTTAATATGACCCATATAAGAAACAACTGTCCAAATCAAACATATGTAACTATCCCAAATTTTGTAATATACATTTGATATTTACAATCTAATATAAAGTCAGAATAATACTTCATTTTAATATTTCCTTCGCAGACGGATACATGAATGAATTTATTGTGTAAAAAAAGTAATGATTAATGAATTTATTATTTAGGAGCTTAGGGTTTAGGGGGTGGAGTGTCGCAATTGGGCAAGGCTAGTGGGAGTTGTTGTTGATTTATATTGGTCAGTGGCTGAGTTGAGTAATCAGGCATGTGTATGTGTCGTGTGATTTATGACATGGGGTTGTGTGCCAAGTTTAGGTGGGTTGGAGGTGTTGGAGTTGTATGTGTTTGTGCAGTTGCGGTTTGGGAACCAGTTGGGGGTTTAGCAGCTTTGGGCAGGTAATTGAGCTGGGCGTGTAAGGCTTCTGGCTGTGAAAAGATGAAACAAATATTTATGTGTTAATATGTTGAAACAAAAGTCCATTCAATTGGCTTATTCTTCTTACAGCATGCACGAGTAAAAAGAATCCGGCATCCTACTTCCAGTTAATTCAGTTTGAAGAAACTTGTAGCACTCGCGGGTTGTGTTGTGTTGACATGAATCCAGAGCCATTGTCGTGGTTGTACCAACTGTCTCACAGAGATGCAGTGGGAACACCCTAAGCTTCAACTCGCATCGGAGAGGAACTAAGACTGGGATCATACATATGTTTAGCCCCATGTCTTGAAAAGCATCCTATGTTTGTAGCAATCGGGGTTGGTCGGTTCGAGCTATATTCTATGTGACATTCCATATTCCCCGTTGGTGGTGGGGGTTATGGAATAACTAGTAATTGGGATCCATTTGATGCCTGAGTTGGCTGAGGAGGGGTAATAAATGGAGAATCCACAAAATCACAGGACTCCTTTGACTCTGTACGTGTATCACGTGCTAATGAGTTTCGATACTCTGCTCAACCGGCGAAGTGGCACAAGATGTGCTCGCATAACCAAAGGAAATTGACATACGTAGCCAAAGGAGTCCTGAGATAGTTGGTACAACCACGGCACCCTCAGCTTCATCTCGCATAAAATCACATTAAATTGACGCACAATACGTGTATCCGGCGTCATCACACCCATGTATCTCTGCTAAACACTACTTCTACTGCAACAAAGGAAATTGATGTTTAATAAGAGAGTATTACTAATATTTAAAACCAGTAATTTATATAAAGTACTAATAAATTAAATATTAATAAATTTACCAAAACCTCAAAAATTATTGCGAACTATAGTGCACTATAAGGAGGGGAGTCAACTTAAATCCGAATAAATTTGGATGATAATGCATTGATACCATAGAATGTAGGGTCCACCACCTATCATGACATTCACAATAGGCTCAGCCAATATGATCCTCTATTGCCTCTTATCCCACACCTCGTTATGTATCGCATGAAATACTGAGAAGGGCATACCGTCTTGTTCGAACATATCAACCTGGTGCAACTCCTTGTTGGTACGTCGCAGGCTATGTTGTTTAAGAAATTATTGATCATAAGCATAATCATGAGAGAATGCACCAACTGTAGAGAGTAATGCAGCATAAAAAAAGGAACCATAATCATTGAAACAATATATGTCCAGGTAGGCCATCTAAGAAGCTTTCTCACTGACCAACAATTCCTTTAAATTAATCATACCAGAACTTAAGATAGTGTTAGATAACTGCTTGGACACAATTCAGAATTTTTATTAAGCACATATCGTTAAAGATAGTGTCAGATACTGCCTAACTGCGTAATTTTTATTAGGGACAAAATGTCATTTTACACCATAATTTACATCAAATCTCACTTCTAAAATATTGAAACTTTCAAGAAGAGTATCCATATGTTTATTAAGCTAACTTAGAAAATCAAGGTCACACTTGGTTGACTCTGTCAATTTCAACAAACTTGAATTTTGTGGCCAACTTAATGTTCTTTTTCTACAACCTAAGGAATTTTTTATAAAGCTTGTCATAAGCCCCATTTAGTTTTTTTTTATAAATTCACCATTCCTCATCTCATCTTTGAAGGAGAGATATATACTTTTTCTTTTAAACAATTTTCATTGGTGTTAAAAGACCTATTGGTATATTTGAACATTTCCTAAATTTCTTTACAAAGAAGGTTATATCCTCATATAAACTCCCAAACAAGTCCTCTGTTTTGATAGAGATCTAATTGGTAGCAATGGGAAGTATTCCTCTTAACTTTTTGATTGTTTACACATGTTTTGCTCAAAATTTTGAAAATAACAGAATAATTATTCCAAAATATAGGTGTCAGTATCAATAACTTCTTTTAGCACGACAACCTTAGGTCAAACTTCTTGAGTAGAATGTGTAACACTTTCTTCACTACTCAGATTTTATGAATTTTCTTTAAGTAGATTAATCCATTAAAAGTGTTTTCATAACGACATTATTAACATCATTTAATTTTTTGCATGGTAAATGAGGAACATTTATTTTAGGTAACTTCTTAAAGTTGCACTTATAAATAATAGTAACTTTTTTTAGTAGATATACAATTTCCAAAGTACATATATTATCCGTAAAAGAGGTCAGTTAAGATGGATTTTTATTATGCGTAAATAATAACCCACGCATGACAAGAAATGCAAAAGACTGGATATTGAGATATTATTATTATCAACACATATAAGTGAGGAGCCTGGTGTGTTCTTCAGACTAGAAAATCGAAGAATAGTTTGATGAATATGGGAACCAAATTGAAATTCGCTATAGTTGTTATTTTCCTTTCACACTTGTTATTTCCTGCGGTGTTTTCTGCGTCGAATGATGGGCTGGTTAGAATTGGACTGAATAATTTCACTGTCATTTTCGAGATCGGAAGCTCTAACTTGTGGGTGCCATCCGCGGAGTGTTATTTTTTTATCCTTTGTTATTTCCACTCCAAGTACAAGTCCAACCAATCAAGTACCTATAGGAAGAATGGGAAATCTGATGTTATTTGTTATGGTACTGGGGCTATATCTAGATCCTTTAGCCAAGACAATGCTAAAATTGGTGACCTAGTCATAAATAAGCAGGAATGTATTGAAGAAACTAGAGAGCCTAGCGTCACATTTTTGGTGGCCAAGTTTGGTGGTATACTTGGGCTTGGATTCCAAGAAATATCTGTTGGAAATGTAAGATATTATTGGTAGAAAATATGCTAATGTAAATATTCCTTTCACCAAAGTTTTAAAGTTATAAGAGTTTATATCATCATCTTAAGAAGATGAGCATTAAGTAGGGCTGTGCACGGGTCGGTCGGTTCGATTTTGAGCCTATTTTTTGAACCGAACCGACTTTATCGGTTTTTGAATTTTTTTGAACCGAAACCGAACCGCTGTGTCGGTTAATCGAACCGAACAGGGTCGGTTCTTAACAGGGCCGGTTCGGTTTAACCATCAGTTTTTGACAGGGCTAAAAGTGACAGGGCCAGTTCGGTTAAACCGAACCGATTTTGACAGGGCTGCTTTTTTAAATATTTTTTATTTTGTTATAAAAAATTTCCATCTAAATTCATCTAACAATATTTTATTTATATGCAACAAATTTAGAAAATGGTTCAAAAGTATGTTAAATCACTTTTCAACTTGATTTCAACATAATATAATAACATGTTCAACATTTCTAAATAGTTCAAACTAAATGAAAATATAGTGCATAACATAACATAACAAGTAAAGGTCCAACATGCCTAATAACACCCATTAAAAAGGGTTAAAAAACAGTCCCAAATGAAATAAAAGTCTAATAAAAACATCCAAGCAAAGCATTCTTCAACTATATTTCTTCAAGCAAAGCAAAGCAAGAATCCAAGCATTCTTCAAGCTTCACTATCTTTCTCTTTCTCTTTCTCTTGGCATCCCAACATTTCTGAAAAATAAAACAATAAAAATATTAGCAACTTAACTTTAAAGTATCAACTATATTCAAACATAAAATAATATTTTGAAATATAAAAAATTACCCGAATCTAGTTGCTCTAATTCCTCAATCTCATCCATAGCATCACGAAGACTAATCGGGGTAGATGAATTACGAATCCAATTTTGTGTGCAAATAAGGGCTTCCACCGTTCTAGGCAACATTGAACTACGAAAAGGATCAAGTATACGACCACCCGTACTAAAAGCCGATTCGGATGCAACGATTGAAACAGGAATCGCTAATACATCACGTGCAACAAAAGAGAGAACCCGATATTTGGATAAATTATTCTTCCACCAAGCTACAACATCAAAATCGACTACATCTTCCTCACACCTCTCTGCCAAAAATCTATCAACTTCGGATTTATTTGCCAAAGAATCTTCCTCCTCCAAATGTCTCTTGAATTGAGTAGCTAAAAAAGCACGCCCATCCTCATCATCATCATTAACACCCGACATCCCCATGCCCCCTTTTTGTGAAGATGTCCCACTCGATTTGGGCCCATGGCTTTTATCATACCACCCATACAAAGAATGTAACACATCCTCCACCTTCCTCGACATATCCTTCGCCACATCAATATCAAATAATTGATCAAAATAAAACTTAACATATATCAACTTGTACCGAGGATCGAGGACAATTGCAACAAACAACAAAAAGTTCACTTTCTCAACATTCCAATACTTATCAAATTTAGCCTTCATATCTGTCGCCATTGTTGAAAGAAAATAGTCATCACTTTTGCTCATTTGGACCAATTTACTTTGTATAAGAACAAGTTCATGGAAAAAAGCATTTGAGGTAATATGCAATGACCCAGAAAATCGCAAAGTTGCATTATAAAACAATTTAAGAAACCTCACTAGGAACCTAACTTTCACCCAATCAATACTTTGGGGAGGACCCAATATCACCCTTCCAACTCTTCCTCTCCCCCCCCCCCCCCCCCCCCTCCTCATCATCTTCCTCCTCATTGGTAAAATAATTTTTGTAATGATCATCATCATCCTCCATTCTCTCAAATGCTCTCTCAAACTTTTTCGCCGCTTCCAACATCATATAAGTGGCATTCCACCTAGTTGGCACGTCTAAACACACTAAACTTTTGCTTTCAATTTTTTCCTTTTCAACACATAATTTAAATTTGGCCAATCGAGATGGGGACGACTTCACATATCTAACCGCATTACGCACCTTCACTATTGAATCATCCAATTCCTTTAAACCATCACACACAATAAGGTTGAGAATGTGAGCACAACATCTTACATGCATATATTCATGTTCCAAAATGGTACTTTTCTTACTTTTAGTCTTTTTTTTCAAATATTGAATAGTACCATTATTGGAACTTGCATTATCAACTGTTACGGTGCAAATGCTATCTATACCCCAATCAAGTAAACAATCCTCAACCACCTTCCCTATCGCATCACCCTTATGAGTCTCAACTTGACAAAAATTAAGAATCTTTTTGTGCAAGTTCCATTGTTTATCAATAAAATGAGCGGTTAAGCACATGTAGTTTATGTTTTGAATTGAGGTCCAAGTATCCGTAGTAATACAAATTCTTTGACCCCGTAACGCATTTTTTAGCACCTTCTTTTCGTCCAAATAAAGATTAAGGCAATCTCGAGCTACCGTTGTACGACTAGGAAGTTTTGTCATCTTAGGTTGAAGATAGTTCATTAATCTTCTAAAGCCCTCCCCCTCAACAAACCTAAATAGCAACTCATCAATTATAACCATTTCTGCAATGCGTTTTCTACAACCTTCAACGGTGAAATTAACGCACACAAGATTGCAGCCCTCCTCTTTCTTTTGTTCAAAAGATAATTTTTTTTGTTTTTTGTCCGCATTGCTATATTGGTAGACCTTGCATTTACTTGTTATGTGATTTATCAAATTGCGGGTTCCATTATTCTTAGAATCACAAGCATAAGTCGTCCCACAATAATTACACGATGCCCTAGGTGTCTTTGAGTCTTTTAATTCTGTAAAATGATCCCAACACCAAGCCTTTCGTTTAGACCCATTTACCTTCTTTGGAGATGGCTTTTTACCCTTCGCAACCGCCTCGGTAGACTTTGGATCATCCACATTTTCTGTAGGCGGCATCTTTCTTCCCACTAACACAAACACTGCATAAAAATGAAAAATGAGAACAAAAAATATGTTAGAATCAGATCTGAAATAAACAATGATTTGTTAAAAGACTCAAACACAAACACTGTATGTTAGAATATTAAAAACAATGATTTGTATGTATGCATAGATCTTAAAAAAATGTATGTTTGAACAGATGTATATTACTATGAAGAGATCTTAAAAAAAATGTATGTTTCAATAGATGTATATTAAGACTATGAACAGGTCTTAAAAAATAAAAAATGAAAAGTTTCAGATATGAAATAATAAAAAAAAGATGTAAATATGTTTTGACCTAAAAAAATAAACATGAAAAAACAGATCTTAATATTGAAAAAAAATAAGCATGAAATAACGAAATATGAACAGATCTATACAACAATTAATATGAACAGATCTTATAAAAAAAAATATTAAGAACAGATCTTAATATTGAAAAAAAACAGTAATAATTTTGTTCTTATAAAAAAAATATCAAGAATAGATCTTAATACTGAAAAAAAATAGTAATATTTAATAACAAAAAGCAGTAATATTTAAGAACAAAACAGTAAAGTTCCATCGCCGAACAGATCGGCAGGGCAGATCGGCGGTATACATCAGAATAAAAAGCATGAAAAAAACTCTATGGGTATACATCTGAACAGATGTATAGATATAAGAAACAAAAAATGAAAAAAAACTGCAGATCGGAGATGAACCTGGTCGCGCCGGAGATGGGAGAGATCGGCGGTGGAACCGGACCTCAACGGCCTTGATCGCGCCGGAGATGGGAGCGTGCTGTAACCTTGATCGGCGGTGGAATCTGATCGGCGATGGAACCTGATCGCGTCGGAGATGGGAGAGGGAGAGAGCATGCGCCGACTTGAGTTGAGAGTCTTGAGACAGTGAGGGAAACGAAATGAAACAAAGTGTTTACAACTTTACAGCTTAACCTAAAGGCTCTAAAGTGTTTATTTTAAATATTATATATATATATATATATATATTATATTTTATAATAAGAGCGGTTCGGTTCGGTTCTGTTCTAACCGGGCCCTATAAGGTTTAAACCGAAAACCGAACCGAATATATCGGTTTTTTGGCTGCTTGAACCGAACCGACCCGACCATGTAAAAAAACCGACCCAATTTCATCGGTTCGGTTCGGTTTTGTCGGTTCAGCGGTTCGGTCGGTTTTTCTGCACACCCCTACTAAAGGCTCTAAAGTGTTTATTTTAAATATTATATATATATATATATATTATATTTTATAATAAGAGCGGTTCGGTTCGGTTCTAACCGGGCCCTATAAGGTTTAAACCGAAAACCGAACCGAATATATCGGTTTTTTGGCTGCTTGAACCGACCCGACCCGACCATGTAAAAAACCGACCCGATTTCATCGGTTCGGTTCGGTTTTTTCGGTTCAGCGGTTTGGTCGGTTTTTCTGCACACCCCTATCATTAAGGTGTAAAACCAATTGACTTTACTACAAGTTGGAGTGTATTAAAGATACACCCCCAAACATATTAATTAGTTTTTTTTCTATAATTTTATCTCTAAAATTCTTTGGTATTACATGTTATTTATATAAATTGGTACTGTACAGATACAGGAGTTCCTACCTGAGCACTTCTAACACTACACGATGAAACTTTTCAGAGTCGACTTGAGAGATAGGCTAATGGGGTTCAAGTTACACGGGTGATAGTTATGAATCCCTGTTTGATTGATTATTATGTCATAATCGAAATTCTCATTGTTCCGTGATCTCTGAATTGACACTAGATCCTTTCAAATTGTTAAATCCCTTCCAACATTATTTTTTTTTCTTTTTATTTTATTTCATTTTTATTTTATTTTATTTTATTTCATTTTATTTTTTATTTTACCTTTAATTTTTTGGTTTTATGTTAACATCAATGATGCTTTATAATATCGACTTTGCTAGTTTAAAAAAGAAGCTAAAGTACGAGAGACTCGACATTGACTTGAGCTCGAAGAGTTAGAGATTTCGCAACTAATAAGCTCTATTAAAGATGAAGAATGATATGCAAAGTGAAATATAAAGTTGGTTCCAACGTATTACCTCTCATCCTGCTTCCATTACCTCAACGATTCAGACCGACAACGTAATAATATATAGTTCATACATATAATTACTTATATATTGAGAGATATTCGGGTGTAAAATTATCTCTTTTAAAGTTGAATTGTCAATGGTGGCGGTAAAAATTTGCTACGGTGGTGAGAATTTGTTATGGCAGTGATCAGAATTTTCTATTGGTTGGTGTATAGTATTCTTAGAATTAATTTTAATGTTTAAAACAGGTTCGTTACCTGTGGTTTTCATGAATAAACAAAGGAGACTCTGCCATTTTTTTAAAAATAATAATAGTTATATATTTATATTGTTTGTGATGAGAATATATTACGTTGATTCATTGCACATTGTATTGTTGATGAGTGGGATATAAATTTTGACTTAATTGAGACTATTTTTTTTGCAGGTGGCAATTTTTGAAGAACATGCAATTCTAATCAGTGATTTTAGAGGTCGTACACTTAAGATTGTGGGATAACTTTTTGGAATATAAGAAATTAATGTATTTTTTTGTCAAGTCTCATATTTGAACTTAGTGTTATAATTTTTGTTTTGATGAATATTTAGAGATACGTGTAAGAACTTTAACTATTGTCGAATGAAAATGATTAGTTGTGTTGATTGAAAATCATCTTATGTAACATATTTTATGATTATTCCGTGATGCTCTAATAAATTATCGCATATGTAATTCAATTCTATATTAAACTTAAGCGATAGATTTTATCGTCCACAATATATTGGTGAAAAAACTTCAAGATTACTTCACCTCTCTAGGGATGGTTAAAACTGTCTAAAAAATATATTAAATACGGGTTATGTTGTCGTCTCAAAATGATTTTGTAAAATAGTAACCTTTAGAGACAGATTAATTTCTGTCTCAAAAACTCTTTGGGGACAACTTTCTTACCGTCTCAAAAGGGTCATATAAAATAATGGGCTTTTGAGAAGGATTTATTCCCGTCTCAAAAAAATGCTTTTGAGATGGCTATGACGTTACAAAAAGTATTTATAACCCCTATCAAAAAGACCCCCCCTAGCCATCCCAAATACCGTCCCAAAAATTATTTGAGATGGATAAATCAACTTTGGGGACTATTAGACCACCATCTCAAAAGCTACTTTTTTTTTACCGATCCGACTCTCAACTCAATCGTTACTAGAATGTTACTGCCTCTCTTACCGAACTCAAATGGTCTCCTAAGAATACCAAACACATTTCATGTAAAAGTCACAAATCCGACAAGATTTCATTGTCTATATCTTTATCATTGTAGGTACACTCTACAAACCTTGCAATACCCATAATGATACTACTTGGTGCTCGCAGAGGCACTAGTCTACGAGCTTTTAACTATAGTGCACCTTAATTGTCAAACGCCTCAAGGCATCGAAATATTCGATATATATCTTTAAGGATGCCATACACAATTTGTCCTATGGGAACCTCACATGTTTATAAACCGCTCTTACACTAGGACTATCAAGTACCTAGCCATTACTTCAGCGGCTAAAATGAGTCTCTACACCCAGATAATAACTTGATCTATCTTCCAAGCGATCGTGACTACTAGCCATGTACAAACCTCAACCAACGATACTACAGGCTATGACATGATATAGGATGTTGCCTGCAACCTATAAACCTCGGGGTCTTTCTCCCCCAAATCCTCAATGACTATTCAACTATGGCAACTAAATTGACTTACTATGTGAATATCGCACCACGTGCCAATCTACGAGTTTACATGACTACATAAATCTTGGGAGGATACGGAAGTCCGGTATTGTTTATAAATACCAATGTCCCCACCACAAACCTCGCACGAGACCTTACTCCTTAATATCACATAATAATCAAGTTACACCCAACCTAAATCCTCAACCAAGGGAACTAATACGTTCTCACCATAAAACTAATGCTTATGAATGTTATTCAGCTATCTAGTCTCCATACTTGAGATACACAACCCTTACCACTATGTCGCAGCAAACATTACTCACTGTTACCACTAATATGGATACTCCCATCACCAAAGTTATTTCACAATGAATCTCATACAAAAGGGTTTATGGCGTTGCCACTATCATCTTACACCACTTCATGTGTTCACTGAAATACTATCAATTACAATATCACCCCAAGGATAGAATTTTTCCTAATTACATCACTGGCATTACTACTTATAAGCGTCGTACCTAAGGGTTATATATACCTTTTAATCACCAATCTTTAGTGTCTAGTCGAGACACCCTAACCATAAACCTCTACCGTTGACTACGTGAAACTCGTGACACTTGCCCAATATGCGTCATTCCATTCTATCGACATCTCAAATTATTCTATGTCACCAAGAATTTGACATAATCACCTCACACTAACAATCACGGTATCATCACTATAGGCTAACATGGACACCCGTAAATTACTACAATTCTAATCAGAAGTGCGAAAGCGATTAATACCTATCAACTTAATTGTGTGCCATTTGTCACTAACTTACTTGTCGTGCTAACCTCCTGGACCTTGTTGTCGAGGACAGGAGCTAAACAGTCACCAAACTAGCATGACCGGCCCAAACTACACTGACGTCGAAAGATGCAATACCTACCTCACAACGTCACTCCCGAAAGGAACCTTGAACCTAGATCTCTAATACCATTTGTAACTCCCCGACCCGAATATATAGGTTACCCGTGATTCAACCCTGTTTGACCCGAGCATTAGTTGTGAAGTACAATGGAACAACCTACATAATATTGCTAGTCCATCTTTATTTTAGTTAACATTTCACTTGTTAGCATGAGATTCCAGTTTCAAAATAAACTATGTGAGGAACCCATGGGGAGCACCCCTAAGTCCAAGTAGATAGATATACTAACGCAAAATAAATAAAGTATACTTACCTAGATAACGATCTCAAAATACAAAACCCAACCTGCCATAACAAAGTGAGGGTGTGATCCAATTCCCAATAGGATTATACAAATATAGTATAGAAACAAACGACATAAAGAATACTCACACGCTACAACCACATGCATGCGAAAATATGTATGTATCTATATATATACTCCTTTGAAAAATATATGTTCCAATGCATTAACAGTTTAACTTCCGAAAACCTTACCTGCTCCAATTAATTTACCTTAATCTTGTAAAAAATTCATTTACTCATACTTAGCATTTCTCACTTTATTTAACACACCCGGTTCAACACTTGAAACCACTATATTTGATTTATCCAAACACATTCCTTCAACGGAATCACCCTTTTTATTTATTTTAATACAGTTTAGTATTTTTATTGAAACTCACCCTTTAATCAGACGCATTCACCGTGTTAGAAAATACTTATTTATCACTTGAAAATATTTTTCAATACATACTTAATCAAATTATGTGTTTAACCAACCGGTTGCTCAATCATCCATTTACCCACTTACTTTACCCTTTTTTCCTCCTTTATGAACATTAACAGATTTACGCATTTACTTGTCCATTTTAACCTTCACCGAAATATTTATTAATTCATACAAGTTAGGTTGTATTAACACATTTTACCATACAACCCATTTCTTGACATGTTCTTTATCTTTTCTCGGAATCTTCCAATACCGCATACTTCCACGGGCTCCACACCGTTGGCAATGCACACCATATGTTATGACCATTGTTTAGGTCTTTTCACCCAAGAGCTCCGGGATATTCTTGATTTATCTCGGTGTCATCAGATTTCCCTTTACATGTTTTAATATTACACATTATTCCACTTTTCTTTTTTACCCGGCCAAAGCCAAAACCCGAGACTTTACCACCCCAATTTGTGTTATGCTTTGAAAATTTACCATTTCATGTCCTTTACACTTTAACCTTGATTTTATTCCAAAAATCATATTTGTTTAGGACCAATTTGTGTAACACCTATTCCAACATTTTTATTTCATACAAATGTTCCACTTTAAGTAAAATTATCATTGTACCCATTCTTTCCAAAATCACCTTTTACTCCATTTTCACAAGTGTTAATTTTTCCAAATACCTAATTAAGTTATTTATACCAAATTCTTAAGTGTTTTGACACTTCACCACCTTTTTACACTTGGAGTAATATTCTTCATAATTGGAAATACTTTTACACCTTTAATTTCTTTTTAATTCCATAAGTATTAATCATTTACAACAATTCTAAGTTACACACACTAACTTTTCCATGTTTACTCATTAACACTTAATGAATACTTTTATCAATATTTTACCGAGCCACACATTTCTTTTCTTTCTTTATTCAAGAAATCTATTTATGCTAAGACTACTTTTAGAAGAAAATGCCATTTATTTTTACCAAAATATGTAGTCTTATAATCTCTTGTTCGTCATATCTTTTAGTCCTAATTTCACACACTTTGAAGACTAAATTTCTACCTTTTCTTATTTAATTTTTAAACCCAACAAAATCTTCTTTAAACTTGTTTATCCATTCAATATCAAAATACTACAAGTTTATATGCATGAGCATATGGATTAAACCCGAAAACCCTACTACACGGTTTAAACATAGATTTCATCATGGGAAATCATTATACTTGAAAAAATACATTTTTAAGGCACACAAGACATTTCCATTTCTTCAACCTCAATAGATGTCTATCTTTCATAAAATCCCCACTTTTGCACGAAGCTTTAAAATATTATTTCACCAGTGTTTACCAGCACAAATCATTATTTTCAAACATTTTATGAAATAAAATGTTTAACATCAATCTTTCTAGAAAATATACCATTTTCCTAATATACCAACTTTTGTTATTCTGTGAAATATTTATTCATTCTTTATTTTTCAACAAAATAATATTTTTTCAATATTTGTAATCCATAAAAATATTTATTATCGTCTACACATTATTTACACCAATTAATTAAATACACCCTACTCAAATAGTCTAACTACAAGACTACAAATGCAAAATAACATCTTACACTAAGAGTAAGGTTTTTCCCACCTCTAATGGCTCCATAGGTGGTGGAAGTGTTGGTGTAGAATGAACAACCCTCACCTCCAAAGGTAGCCTCAAGGGGTTACCAAATGTATCTTTTAAATGCTCTAAAATGTCCTTCTTCCAAGATTCCAAGCAAGACCCACTTCAACTCCATTAAAACCCACCTTCATCTTCTCCAAGATCCCCCAAATACAACTCCAAAGTTCGTAGCTCTTATTTGTTAATGGTTAAAAGGGATATTTTTGGTTCAAATGTGGAGGAATATATCATAAAAATGGTGGTTTATGGTTAGTCTATGGTGGAGGAGTGGTGGATTGGTGGTGTCCCTCTCTCTCTCTCTTCTTCTTCCATTTTCTCACAATAATAAATAACCTTAAATACACCAAACAAACCCTGATAAAACATCCCTAAGACTTCAAATACCCGTTTTGCCCCTTCTAGGCTGATATGAGCTCGACAGCTCAAAGATTCAATGATCCAAATATTGACAGTGCAAAAGCTCAACTGAGATTAAAAATCTCGACCAACGTCATTCGAACGACTTGCCCTATGTCGTTCGAATGACTTGCCCTATGTAATTCGACCGACTTAGCCTATGTCATTTAAACTATGGGTCGAGCGACCTTCTACTGTAAGTTAGTTGCACGTCGTTAGAAGCCTTATATCTAGTGACCTATCTCGCGACCTTCATACTATCATTTAAATGACAACCTCATGCCATTTGAACGACTCTTTTTCTACTTCTTTTATTTTTCTCTAATTTTATTCACAATTCTTCCTTACTTATAATCAATTTCTCGTCATTCATAATCCACATATAATTTAAATTAAAATTTGGGGCAAGATATCACATTATCATGGTTGGGAGACCTTATTTAAGTGGAATAATGATTCCATTCCATAGGCAAGCGCGAAGGGAATTCCCCGAGTTGGTCTTCTAGGAGTAGTGCGATAGGCCCACAGAATATGGGGGAGCTCTTCCACCCAGGCACCCTTTGGTTTTGCCAGCCTTTTCTTCAGACCGTCGAGCATGGTTTTATTGGAGGCTTCTATCTGACCAATACTTTGGGGATATGCCATTGAACTAAAATGGCGCTTGATGTTGTGTTCATCATAAAAACTTTGGAAGAAATTGCTTTCAAACTGTGTGTTGTTATCGGTGATGAGAGTCCTTAGGATCCCTAAGCCTATAATGATGCTCTTCCAAACAAACCTAATCATGTCAACATCACGAATATTGGACAGTGGTTATGGATCTACCCACTTGGTGAAGTAATCTGTGTCGACTAGCACATAGTTGTGATTTCCAGGTGCGGTAGGTGGTAGCCCCATAATATCCATCCCCCACTGTGCGAATGGCCAAGTGTGACACCCCGCCCAATAAAATATAGGGTGATCAGTCATTTACCTCATTTAAAACATAATGTTCAGTTGGTTCATTCTTAGCATCATTGTCGAAAAACTTATAAACATATTAATCACCTAATATAGAATTAAGTTAGGCATCAAAATCTTTTCCGTTTTTTCATATAACCAAATAAAACCATTTCTCGATTTAATTATGAAAATGTAAACCATTCATCATACACACGAATATACTAAACATGGATTAACAACTAGAAGAAATAAGATTGGGTAAAAACCTCCCAGTTCAAAACTCCAAATTCACATACTCATAGTAAGATTCCATCCAACTAAAATAACTGCAAAGTAAACTGAATAATAACTCCGATAAAAACTAGGAATGGGCGACACATTCCCCAACTGAGATGTCCAGATAACTGAATGGAAATGATGGAGGCGTCTACTGCAAGGACCTATAACTTCCACAGCAGCTGCACCACGTAAAACAATCCAACTCTCTAGTTCTGGTATCCCTGTGGCTGAGCACCTGATATGAAAAATATATATAGCAAAACAGAGAAGATATGCAAGAGACGGGTCAGACCCGATGTTTTAAAAATGTTTAGCAAGTATTTAAACTGCAATGAAGAAAATCTTATGTGCATGTTATATATCGCACTCTCACATGAGATTCTCACCTTTCATCTATTGTGCACGCCTAACGTACATCTAACCCACACTAGTTATGCAACCCAGCCTAACTAGTTCGAAATTATAATATCACCATCTACGTTCTCCAGTAGTATACCCGTATCACCCATACAATATGTTAAAGAAATAGTTTATCTCACATAACTAAAAGGTCCATTATTCACCGTTTGAATGGTTAATCTTTTACCCACTGAGATTATTTTATTTCTCATTTATACTATATCTTCTAATTTCACAAGTAGAATGTTCCCAAGTATATTCATATATAGACAGTCACATCATATATATATATATATATATATATATATATATATATACACACACACACACTAATCCTGCACCCTTAGGTTAAAACCACTTAGCGCAAATCATTTTATTATTGTCACCATATCTACCAGTTTCACACAGTAGAAATATTCACAAGTTCATATATATATATATATATATATATATATATATATATATATATATACATATAGTCACACCATCCTATACATATATATACAAATCCTACACCCCCGGGCTAAGACCCATTAGCGCACCTAACCATAATAATCCTGCACCCCCGGGTTAACACCCATTAGTGCACTTAACAATAATATTCTTGTACCCCCGGGTTATCACCTATTAATACACATAACGATAATATTCTTGTACCCCCGGGTTATCACCCATTAGTACACTTAACAATATTATTTTGTACCCCCAGATTATCACCCATTAGTACACTTAACAATATTATCATATAATAGGCGTACGCACATCCTATTAAAATTCATAGGTATTCACCCAACCAATTCATATAGATATATTCCATACGTATTATTCTCTCACTACTACGTATAATATATTTATTGTGATTACTATCACTCATGTAACGTCCAAGGTCAACATACCGTTCCAATTATTTAAAATATTATTTCCCAAATACTTCCTAAAAATTCAGCACTAGGCTAAGTCCATCAAATAGCAGTTTTCTCACTCAAATTAATTGCATAACTTAATTTGGGGTAAAAATGGAAATTTTTAGAATTTCTTTAGACTTGTCGCTCGAACGACTGCCACGTGTCGTTCGAACAACTTCGCGCGAAATCCTTATCTCGCGCGAACGACCTTCGTGCGACATCGCGCGAGACCTTCTGTCTCGTCTTCTTCCCCAAATTTTCAGCGTTTTCCACCATTTATACCTCTAAAACCTCTACTCTTCAATTCCAAATGCACAAACAACAAATACAATTGATGCTCTAACATATTTAGATAATTTCTAACAACCTAAAATCATTAAATCCTCACCATACATCAATTAATTTCGAAATCCCCAATTTATTAAACAAGAACCCTAGTTCTTAAATTAAGAGCTTAAATCCAAATTAAACCCAAATTTGTTCATGGAAAATTAGCATAAAATCGTGAATGTAATTCTATTTACATGAAGGGATTTAATCTCTTGAAATTTCAGTCCTAAAATAAATCAAATCATCAAGTTTCCATTAAAATTAATTCTCATAAATTGATGGGTTATCACCTACTCTAACATCAACACAATTATTACTAAAACACGCAAGTAATAAACACTTTCCTCGAATATGATGGTATGATCCGTTGGTTATATTGGTATAGATGCGTTACTCTCTTCGTGTTCTACGCGTTGATGGAATTTTCGGTGTAAAAGGTTGAGTCTTTCTCTAAGATTACCTATGGAGTCCTTCTTCTCCCTCTTAGGTTTCCCCTCTTTCTCACTTAGGTTTAGAATCTGATGGGAAATCTCTTACCCATGTACCTTTCTTATTTAATTACTGATTTTCGTCATTAATTAAACCCCCAAAAATCCAAATTACAAAACTACCCCTACGGGGTGCCGGTTTAGCCTAAAATATTTCGGAGTCCAAATAAAATACCCGGATAGTGTTTTCTGGCTATCTCAGCCCTCCCGGACTCAACGGCGCACTCCAAATGACCATATAAGTTAATAAAAATAAATTCTCTTTTTATCCCAATCAATTAGTCCCGAAACGATTCACACGCGTGTCAGACTTAAATTACCAAATTATCGTATATTCCACTCTCGACAATTTATCAAATTTTATAATTCCATATTACATATCACACAGTAATATTCAATAATTATCAATAATAAGTATTAACCCTTGGCACGCTAGTTAATAATTATTTCAATCCGAATTGATAAAAATTAATTTCTCGCATTTTTAATTTAATTAATCCAATAACAATAATTATTCACATATTTATTCCCACAATAATAATTAATCACATAATTATTTAAATCATAAAAAATACGGGGTGTTACAACTTCCCCCCTTACAACGAAATTTCTTCTCGAAATTCGAAAAAGTATACCAAGTACAAACAACGCTGTAAAAATATTGCGCATCGCATCCTTGCGCTCCCAAGTAAGCTACTCCGTACCACCCATATATTACGATATCGATTACCCTTAATAATGAACACTTCACTTATGTTTGTTTTAAACTCCAGGTTACCCTGTCATATAGGCTCTTGCCCAAGCCTTACCGCTTAAGTTCCACTACTTAAACTTTATTTGAGATATTCACTATATAGCCTTCTACTATTGCACCTTAGTAGATTTATCCTCCTTTGGGATACATACGACCTCATCTCATGTCGTTCGTACTAGTAAATTAATTGTAACGTATATATTTCACACACAATATACATGATAATCACAAATCTTCTCCGATATTTGCAATTATAGCTGGTCCCCCACCTCTAACTATCAAGTAGGACAATAACCAAGTTCACCGTGCCATACCTCTACTGGCACTCTTCCCAAATGTGAATTCATAGGAGTTATCGAACACACCCCACTAGTGGGAGGTACTGCTCTCGTCCTCCCTGAAGATTTAAGAGTGCACATAAAAATTTTCTCACTTGTATCTGATTAGACCGCTTGTCCTGCCCATTCCTCTTGGATATTAGGCCATACTCAATCGCATTTCAGTACCTATAATCTCACCATGTCAGCTACCTGAGAAGATCTTTGGGGATACTCTCCCATTCTCTAGTGGAAGAAGCCCCTACTGGTTTCAAATTGTCCACTCTTTTTCCAACAGTCAGCTGACCCACTGGAAGACTAACCTTGCAATATTACTCTACATCATAACCCTTCACCACTGTTATTTGGAACCTGATACATTTTATACTCTCTTGAATGTACTTCTAACCTTGATTCATGTGACTTTGCCGCACCGCGTGACACAAATCTTGAAACGTAAGTCTCTGACAAATCTTACGGAATAAGATTCAGCTTACCTGACAACATGTTATCGAATTCACATGATAATCATAATCCTCTGCTTGATTCAATCACCTAGGGCACCCATACACCCTATGCCTCGCTCATCATTGTACAAATGACATGTAATTTTCATGCTTCGATTCTTGCATAGTTGGTATGCTGATGTAGTAAGGGTGCACTCAACCACCCCACTAGTCATAACTTATTCAATCCATCAATGGCGTCGTTGCTCTGTTCAGAATGATACTAAGGCTAGGCGACTCTATTGGCCTTAAGTCATAATGGAATTTTCAACTCTCAACTATATTCTTTTATATGGACGATAACCAACATACAAAACTTATGTACTATCGACCAAACTTCTCTCCAACTCCCGACGTTCACTAGTTTCATGCGTGAGATGTCTCGCAAAGCGAAATCCAAACAAGGAACCCCCCCGATACACTACTATCTAACCTAGCCGGTTGTCGAGGTCCGTAAGTCCTTCAATCCATGTTATGTACTTCCCCCCGATATCCGTATTTTGATATAAAAGTCTACTCGTCCACTCTCATGACCCTAAAAAATATAACATGAGGCATGACGCTCTTACTATCCCAAGTACTTGGCGCTATAAATATATAACGAGCTATATTTCGTTGCTCGATAAAGAACATAATGTATGGTCTTATCAGTCAAATAAATTCCTACGCACCGGAATCACATATAATTAGGCAACATACTCGCTGAGGCCTACAATACCATGAAAGTTTCATATATACACATATTTGGGCCTAACCCTATATCAGGTGGCGCCGCACAAAACAAAAATTACTCCCCTCCCGGAGAACCCAACACGATAGTCATAGTGCTAAGTTTACTATCGTTCCAACATACGGTAATTAATCACTACACATTACCATAATATACTCAACTAATGCTAACTCAATGTAGTAGTGAATTATAATAACAAAATATACCCTTAGGGCACACCCATTTCACTAGCGGGCGACATCAAAATGCTCCGCTATCAACAAGAAATACGTTTATAACAAGACTGTTATAACTAACGTTCCCACTCAACTCGACCCATACGCGAGTTTTAGGGTTTCCAATTTACATATAAGTTGTGACACACCCATGTCACTAGAATTTATCCCTTATTCACAAGGAAGAAGCAAAACCTCCCAGTCTCGCCAAATCACAGGGTCTCAGCACGTGGCTGCCAACACGACCCATGAACATCTGTAATCATTATACATTAAGAATTTCATCTAATAGCTTGTCCCCTCTCATTGTGGACAATTTATTCCATCATGTGGATTCATGTCCATTATTAAAACGTTGGATCAAAATCTCTAGGCCTCAATTATGGATTTATTGAGCTCCCGTTTACGTCCTGGGCCCCGTCAACCCTGACATACTATATGCTACTCTTAACGAGAACTCCACTGGTTCAGCCTGAACCCATCACTCTCGGTTTGTAAGTTTTATGGGCCTAATTCTCTTAACCCAAATTCCTTTTCTAGAAGTCTCACTCCTCCAGTTGTTATGCCTAACTAGCATGGTTTACCATTTCCAATCTCTTCAGTCTCATTTCTCAATTATGGACACATTCAACACTTGTAGTCCTACTCTCTTCTGATAGGGAAACTTCACTAGTCACTTCCCCGTCACTGGTCCCACTGACCATTTTGGAATGTCCTTCCCTCAGACTGGCAGCCTTAACTCACAATTGTTCTTCTGTTATCCCTTTGGCTATGTTGGCCTTTTGAAACTCTGGTTGGCCTCCACAACCCTAATTGACTTCATCGTCATTTTATAGGAAGTTAATTAATCAAAATCATCTAAATGTGTCCCCTATTTGGTACAATCTCATGTGGTGTTTCACTATCACCCTTAAGTTCAGTTTTGCCTTTCATCCAGATTCTCTAACCCTCCTGGTTCACTTCTTCTATAAAGACTGCAATAACTAGTAACCGTATAACCTTAACGACATCAACGTTAATTATCCTATCTGGATTTCTCATCCATTCTTGTATTTTACTCACAGGTCATTTATCAACTATAGACCCTTTGGATAATTTATTCCCTTCTGCTAGGTACGGAGTTCGCTATACAATTCAACCATTCTCTCACAATCGGTCTCTAGCTTACTCACTATACCAAATTTTGAATTTTCACTTGCATCTCTATTATAATCTCGAATGGAAGACCTCACGGTCAACTCGTACCCGAATTTCTCTTTAAATTTCAAACACACTTTCTACACGTGGTGATTAATTCTAATCACTTTATGTTGCTCCTAAGAGCTACCAATTTAATTCCAAATTTAATTGTGAGTGTCGTCACACTCCACTCTACACAATTATCTTCGGATTTTCTACCTCTGTTGGCCTTTTACACTATCCCTCTTTCTTCTTCGCATCTTCATTGATGGTTTTCAAATGAGTCCCTCTGATTTCTCCCTTGTCGACTATGCTAGGTGGTCCTGAAGTCACTCCACCGTTATCTACGACCGTGCCCTGGGATCTACTGTTCCTGAGTGACGATCTCATTATCACTTGCTTAAGTCGTACTCATGGTGACATTTGTCACGATCACCATTCTCAGATTACTTTAAGTCTTCTGTCAGGTTTCTTCTCCTGCGGTCCTTCTTACGTACTTCGCTGGTCGTACTAAAATGTTCGGTGTTCAAATCACATAAAATTTTGTATAATGGGTCACATCCATTATAATTTGCAGCAGGAGAATGCAAGTCGCATACGTAAGGGAACACATCAACCCTATCATAAGGCTTTACATCAAAGAACGCTACGCTGAAATGTAATAAGCCGCACAGATCCTAAAAGACTCTAGAACCTGATGCTCTGATACCACCTGTGACACCCCGCCCAATAAAATATAGGATGATCATTCATTTATGAAATTTCAAATAGAATGTTCAGTTGGTTCATTCTTAGCATCATTGTCGAAAAAGTTATAAACATATTAATCACCTAATATAGAATTAAGCTTGGCGTCAAAATATTTTATGTTCTTTCATATAACCAAATAAAACCATTTCTTTATTTAATTATGAAAATGTAAACCATTCATCATACACACGAATATACTAAACATGGATCAACCACTAGAAGAAATAAGACTGGGTAAAAACCTCCCAGTTCAAAGCTCCAAATTCACATACTCAAAGTAAGATTCCATCCAACTAAAATAACTGCAAAGTAAACTGATTAATAACTCCGATAAAAACTAGGAATGGGCGATACATGACCCAACTGAGATGTCTAGATAACTGAATGGAAATGATGGAGGCGTCTACTGCAAGGACCTATAACTTCCACAGCAGCTGCAGCACGTAAAACAATCCAACTCTCTAGTTCTGGTATCCCTGTGGCTGAGCACCTGATATGATACATATATATAGCAAAAGAGAGAAGATATGCAATAGACGGGTCAAATCCCGATGTTTTAAAAGTATTTAGAAAGTATTTAAAACTACAATGAAGCAAATATTATGTGCATGTTAGATATCGCACTCTCACGTGAGATTATCATCTCTCATCTATTGTGCACGCCTAACGTACATCTAACCCACACTAGCTATGCTACCCAGCCTAACTAGTTCGAAATCATAATATCACCATCTACATTCTCCAGTAGTATACACGTATCGCCCATACAATACGATAAAGAAATAGTTTATCTCACATAAATAAAAGTTCCATTATTCACCGTTCAAATGGTTAATCTTTTACCCACTAAGATTATTTTATTTCTTATTTATACTATATCTACTAATTTCACAAGTAGAATGTTCCCAAGTATATTCATATATACAATCATATATATATATATATATTGTAACAACCCTCGATTCTGGGAGGCCTCATTTTATATTAATATTACCGCATAAGGTAATTATATAAAATGTGGGGACTGGAGTAAATATTAATTGAATGAAATGAAAGTTAATATTTGCTGGGTTATTGCATATTTACTGCATGAGAAAGTAAATATCATTTTATTGTATGTTTTATAGTGTTATGTGTTTTAAATCACATTATGGTTTAATTGAAACTGGAATTTAAAGTGGTTTAGAAAATTTTCGGATGCCATTTTAGAGGGCGTAGTTAGTCCCGGGATATGCGAGACAGTCAAAATAAGTGTCATATTGTATTTTTGAGTTTCGGGCACTTTTACTTGGTTTTAGCTTAAACGCGTAATTGCGAGTCATTTTCATGTGGTATTAACCACTTAAGTGGGGAGACTTATGTTAAGCCACGATTTAAGTCTTTTAAATCCCCTAATTTCTCTATTTTAGGTCTTAAGCCCTAGAGAGAATGAGAGAGAAAGAGAGAGGAAGAGAAAGTGGAGGAAGAAGAGAGAAAATGAAGATTGAAGATGGATTGATGCTCCTACTCAAAGAAATCTGATATTTTCTACATCAAGGCAAGTATTCTACTTGCAAATATGTGATTTAAGATGTATAAATTGTATGATAGTTGTGTATTTTCATTTATGGTTTAAATGTGGAATTTGGGGGATTTAAACCTTAATCTTGATTTATGTTAAATAAATTGTGGGTCTTGATGGTTATAAATCATATAGGAAAATCTTTGGGTAGATAAAGATTGTTGGTTGAGTTTAACATGGACAAGGTTTGAGATTTGGGAAAATGTAAATCATCATTTGGGTGTAGTTTTTGAAGGTGAAAGAACCCTAGGTCTGCTACGACCGGTCGACCGCGGTCCCCTGACCGGTCGACCGGGCCTTCGGGGGCAGGCTTACTGCTTTCCCATAAAGGCATAAAATTCTTGCGCGTTCGACCGCGGTCCCTTGACCGGTCGATCGGCTATACCATTTTGAGCTTTCTGCTTTCCTTCGTAGGCAAAACCTTGAGACGCGGTCGACCGCGATCTCGGGACCGGTCGACCGGTCCCCTGTTTTCCACTTTAAAACTTATTTTTGTTTCCTAGATTTTTCTTCTCGATAGGGACTAGGAACCTTCTTGAATGAAGTAAACTTAGAGTCCTAGAGTTCTAGATGAGTTGATATGCTACCCTAGATTAGAAATGGTTTTGGTGGGGTTTTCCGGGGATATGCCAATTGAAGTTAGGGCATTTTTTCTTCTAGTTGATTTTCATAAAACTAGGAGATGTAGTATTATGTTTGGGAGACTTTAGAAGCTCAATTGAGCTATATTAGTTTTGATGGTTTACGTTATCACCCCAAAAGAATGTTGGGAGATTCCTGAAGTTCAATTGCGCTATGTTAACCTTGGTGGTTCATAATAACACCATAAAGGTGAGTTTGGAGAATAAATTGATAGTTTATTCATTCCTTTGGAAGATGATAATCTTGGGGTTTTAAAATAACACCCTAAAATACTTGGAGATAATCAAGAGTTTATTTACCCCTTCGAGGTTGTAGTGTCGATATAAGCTATAGCATGGCTCCGGATAATAAGTTATATTATTTACAAAAAGTAAAAGGTAATGGTTTCGGATAAAATGAAACATCTACATGGAATTGGTAATGATGATGGTAAATGATAATTTACTTAATCATGAAACTAGTAAATGATAATTTACTTGATTTTGAAAATGATAAATAAAATGGTTTAAACACACCTCTCTAAATGACATCATAAGGGAAGTTCGCGTGTGAGGTGATGCCCCCTGGCAAATTAACGCAGGGTGGATATAGTCCATAGGCCATGTGAGCGTTTATTGTTGTATATTTTTGTGCGATGGGTAGGAGATTCCGGGTGTGGTCTTGACTATCCCGCAGGCACATGGCCGCTTCCCGACGTCTTGCGATATAGGTGCCCAGGTTATCTTATGATAGGCCCTGGAAGATGATGTTCAATTAGGGGCGCGCACAGTGGGGAAACCCGGACGGGTGGTCTTAGAATCGTTATATGTATATAAATATAACTATTCATAATCAAGTGGGACTTGATGTAATTGATATGCCATAAAGAGCATGATGAAGTGCCACAAAGAGCACATATAAATGCCATAAAGAGCATTTGAAAATGATTATTTTCCTGATAAGGAAAGGATTTTTACAAAATGTAAACATGAGATAAAAATGCCATAAAGAGCAAAAGATTGTGATTACATATATACTTCTTGTTAAGGAAAAGATATATGAGATAATTGGTACACACATTAAAGATTGTAGTTTAATGTTTCTTCTTTTACTGTTCCTGCTTAGCTTATCTTTTACATTGTGTAGGCAGCTTCTTATTTCTCTTTCTTCATGATTTATTATTCATAACTGCCATACTCTTTATTCATCTGGTAATCATATAGAACCGGGCCCTGACCCGTTTACATTTCTTGTTGCATATACATCTTGTCTCCGCTCAGGTACTCCGCCGCAAGGATGCCTGATTTGAATTTCTATTCCGATGTCCTCGGCAAGCCGTGATGCATTGCGGGTATTACAGGATACTTTTGGTATAAACGTTTTCATTTTTGAATTCTAGACAGGATCGGGTCTCTTTACTCGGGCAAGAGTCCCAAACTTTTATAAATGTCTAATGAAATGTATTGTATAAATTAATGAAATTATTTAAATGCTGTTATTTAGTTTGTTGGCCGGCTGCACATCCGGTCCCTTTATTGTATTCTTATTGTATAATTTATATATGCATCCCTGAGGTTTCCCCTATCTTTTCAGGAATTGGGTTGTTTGTTTTTCCTTTATTTACTTTAAATTTAGAATTTTTGGCAACCCGTTTTCTGAAATATTGGGTGGTTATCCTGGATACTCTATATTTTATTGAGATGCTGAGAATGATTCCATCTATGATTCCGTTATATTGGAGTATTGGGCTGGCCACCCCTTATTTCGGATCACGGGGTGTCACACATATATATATATATGAACTTGTGAATATTTCTACTCTGTGAAACTGGTAGATATGGTGACAATAATAAAATGATTTGCGCCAAGTGGTTTTAACCTAAGGGTGCAGGATTAGTATATATATATATATATATATATAGTCACATCATATATACAAATCCTTCACCCCCAGGCTAACACCCATTAGCGCACCTAACCATAATAATCCTGCACCCCCGGGCTAACACCCATTAGTGCACTTAACAACAATATTCTTGTACCCCTGGGTTATCACCCATTAGTACACATAATGATAATATTCTTGTACCCTCAGGTTATCACCCATTAGTACACTTAACGATAATATTCTTGTACCCTCGGGTTATCACCCATCAGTACACTTAACAATATTATTCTGTACCCCCGGATTATCACCCATTAGTACACTTAACAATATTATCATATAACAGGCGTACACACATCCTATTAAAATTCATAGGTATTCACCCCACCAAGTCATATAGATATATTACATACGTATTATTCTCTCATTCCTACGTATAATATATTTAATTCGATTACTATCACTCATGTAACCTCCAAGGTCAATATACCGTTACAATTATTTAAATTATTATTTCCCAAATACTTCCAAAAATTATGCACTAGGCTAAGTCCATCAAATAGCAGTTTCCTCACTCAAATTAATTACGTAACTTAATTTGGGGTAAGAATGGAAATTTCCATAATTTCTTTAGACCTGTCGCTCGAGCTAGAAGCGTTGTCGCTCGAACGACTGCCACGTGTCATTTGAACGACTTCACACGAGATCCTTATCTCACGCGAACGACCTTCGCGCGACATCGCGCGAGACCTTCTGTCTCGTCTTCTTCCCCAAAATTTCAGCATTTTTCCACCATTTACACCTCTAAAACCTGTACTCTTCAATTCCAAATGCTCAAACAACAAATCCCATTGATGCTCTAACATATTTAGATGATTTCTAACAACCTAAAATCATTAAATCCTCACCATACATCAATTAATTTCGAAATCCCCAATTTATTTAACAAGAACCCTAGTTCTTAAATTAAGAGCTTAACTCCAAATTAAACCCAGATTTGTTCATGAAAAATTATCATAAATTCGTGAATGTAATCCTATTTACATGAAGGGATTTAATCTCTTGAAATTTCAGTCCTAAAATAAATCAAATCATCAAGTTTCCATCAAAATTAATTCTCATAAATTGATGGGTTATCACCTACTCTAACATGAACACAATTATTACTAAAACACGCAAGTAATAAATACTTGCCTCGAATATGATGGTATGATCCATTGGTGATGTTGGTATAGATGCGTTCCTCTCTTCGCAATCTACGCGTTGGTGGAATTTCCGGTGTAAAAGGTTGAGCCTTTCTCCAAGAACACCTATGGAGTCCTTCTTCTCCCTCTTAGGTTTTTCCTCTTTCTCACTTAGGTATAGAATCTGATGGGAAATGTCTTACCCACATACCTTTCTTATTTAATTACTGATTTTCGTCATTAATTAAACCCCTAAAAATCCAAATTACAAAATTATCCCTACGGGGTGCCGATTTTGTCTAAAATATTTCGGAGTCCAAATAAAATACCCGGGTAGTGTTTTCTGACTATTTCAACCCTCTCGGATTCCACGATTCACTCGAAATGACCATATGAGTTAATAAAAATAAATTCTCTTTTTATCCCAATCAATTAGTCCCGATACGACTCACACGTAGGGGTGTGCAAAAAAACCGACCAAATCAAAAATCGAACCGAACCGAATCGAACCGAAACCGGCGGGTTTTTTAGCCCGGTTCGATTTACGGTTTAAGGATTTAAAAAGCCGACAGTGTCGATTCGGTTGGTGGTTTAGACAAAGAAAAAACCGATTTGAACCGAACCGAACCGACATCAATATTTCTATTAAAAAACCTTAAATATCTCTTATTTTTATATCCAAAACCCATTAACCAACCTCCAAAATCGAAAACCGACCTAAAAAAATCAACCAAAATTGAAAATCGGTTAAAACCAAACCGAAACCGAATCGAACCGAAATCGATGTGAGCTGAAACCGACGGGTTTTTTCATCGTCGAATCGGTTTCGGTCAGATTTTTTCCAAAATCGAAGCGATCGGGTCGATTTGAATTGCGGTCTAAAACCGAACCGAACTGACCCTTGCACACCCCTACTCACACGCGTGTCAGACTTAAATTACCAAACTGTCGTATATTTCACTCTCTGCAATTTATCAAATTTCATAATTCCATATTACATATCGCACAGTAATATTCAATAATTCTCAACAATAAGTTTTAACCCTTGGCACGCTAGTTAATAATTATTTCAATCCGGATTAATAAAAATTAATTTCTCATATTTTTAATTTAATTAATCCAACAACAATAATTATTCACATATTTATTCCCACAATAATAATTAATCACATAATTATTCAAATCATCAAAAATACGGGGTGTTACACCAAGGACTCGTTAGCGATTTGAGGTCGCTAACTAGCTGGTGAACCATAGGAGATAATTTTTGACACTTTTCACATCTGCGAGCATAGGAACTTGCGTCCTTTTGCATATGAGGCCACCAGTATCCCTCATTTATTGCTCGAAAGGCTATGACCTCCCTCTTGCGTGACTCCCAGAAATACCATCATGAAGTTCACTAAGAACTTGCTTGGTATCCTGTGGGTGGACACATTGGAGGTAGAGTCATGTGAATGATCTTTTATAGAGCTTTCCTCATAGGGCAAGGTAAAAACTATCTACTTTTCACTACACCAAAACAGTCAATTAGTAACACTACTATAGAGTTACTAAAATAATTACTAACACTAAAAAAGCGTTAGAAAAAAGGCGTGGGGAATCAAATTACTAACACTTTTTTACTGTTACTAAATTATGTGTTACTAACACCACTTTACCGTTACTAAAGTGTTACTAAATTCTATGTTATTAACACTTTTTTACCATTACAAAAGTGTTACTAATTTCATAACACGTTTCTAACACAATTTTTGTAACACATTTAGTAACAGTATAAATCCATTACTAATATTAAAAAAAATTAAAATAATATATATATATATATATATATATATATATTATTATAATATATACACACACACACACTAGGGTATAAAATATTCAAAATTGCTAACATAATAACAACAAAATAACTGTCGATGCGATTTAATTTCAATACAAATAAGTTAAATTTAAAAAAAAATGACAAAATCTCTTTTATTTATAGTACTATCCACCTGTTTAAGGTATAAAAAATATTACAACAATACAAATAGTCTGCAACAACACTAATACACATCCAGACAATAACCTCATTAAAAATTAATAGCCCAAATTCCATTAATAGAAAATTCATCTCAATACACGAGGCAATTTAGGAAATCTAAGAATTGTTCATCTCCATTTGGCAATTTGCATACTAAACCAGTTGCCCCTGTTGTGATGGTCATTGCTGTTGTAACTACACTTATTACAACTGAACACATAGCAGGTATCTTCACAACAAGCAAAATAGAATATGCAACTGCTAGAGTTGGGGTCCCCTAAAATTACCAATGGAAAAAAAGAAAGTTGAAGTAAAAAAAGAAAATTTAGACTTGACATATTTGCAGAGTCCACCAGCTGTTGACGTGGGGATCTTTGAGGTTGATGAGTGGGTCCCACTGAAGAGTAATTGTAGGCACCCGTGCTCTTATTTTCCTGAAAACTGAGACCAACCATTTGTCTATGTACGTCATCGATCATTTCATGACACTGAATATTTCTAATCATCACAAAATCATTGCAGTGCTTCTTTACGTTTGTGATTGCATCATGTTATTAATATTTCATTTTAAAATATAATATGGAAGTTGATCAGAAAAATCGGTGCAAATGAGCAATTTATTTAATTCACATGATTCAGCCATGTAATCGGACAATGAAAATTTGCATACCTGAAGAGTAACATGGAACTTCAATCCTTCATTACTATTCTCCTTGATATCTCAAAATTTGACTATGGCAGCTTCTATCTGCTTATAACACTTCTCATGAGATGCTAAGAAATTGGGATAAAAGCAAACCAAAAATGTTAAAAGTGGAACATCAGCTGTAGTAGGAGAAAAAAATATTGAACATAAGAAGTATCTCTAAAAGTTGAAAAGAAAAGATAAAAAAAACAAGGCAAAAGGCAACAATGTAAATAAATTGTAATCTGTTAATTTCATTTGGGTCACCACACTCCATGCTAAGAAAAGCAGGACTGAATGAGCAACCTGACGCTAAACAGGCCATAACTATTAACAAAAATTTCAAAGTTCCTAAAACACTCTTAATAGCAGGGTCTATTTGAAAATGAAAATACAAGGTGAGGTAAAGTTTCTACTGAGAAATTTCCCTATTAGAACCAAATGTGTGTGTGTGCACGCGTGGAGCACATTCATGACTACATGGAAAATAATGTCCCTAACCACCAATCAAGATTCAAGAATGAAATTAAAGACAAAAATATAACATTTGTATAACTAAGAATGATAAATAAAGATTGATGGCAGTCTTCACCCATGGGTTTGCACAATTCTCATCCATATCTGCGAACCCGAACCTCGCATGAATAAATCGATCATCCGAATGAGATCTGGAATGAGATAAACTAATTCGTACATATAAATATGTCAAGTCAACGAGCCAAGTGAGAGTGAGGCCAGCAATGGTATGGTGGTAGTAGAGTATAACACAAATCCTGCCAAAGTGCCAAAAAGGGGACTGCATAAGCAGGTCAGTAGCATAGCAGGTTAAAGTACCTGCAAAAGAAATGTTAGTATGTAAAAATAACAAGCAAGCGAGGATGGGGAGCATGGGAAGCAAGGAGGGGCAGGTGGTAGGGCTGCATTTAACTCAGCAAAGGTATACGATACCCTTAACTCTATGAGTTTTACTGATCCCGAGACCATCGCCGCTCTGGAGGAGATCCAAGCTAAAGGCATTAATGAGGCGACTATTGATGCTGATGCTGGGGGTGATGAGATGACTCATATAATTATAGAAGTGACTCAAGTTGGCAACCATGATGCCATCACTACTCAGGAGGAGTCAACCGTTCCTGAAGTTACCACTGCTGGCGATCTCGCGGTCGACACTTAACTTTCTCGATTTCTTATCTTTGGGTGACCGCCTTTGGTCTCTGATGCCGAATTTTATATACGTAAACATAAATTTCATCCCACTTTTATGATTTTAACAATGTTACAATATTTCACGGTGCCCCTTTATTAGGGTACTTTTTAAATGGTATTATGATATTCTCTGCCTTGTTTTCATCATCATGTCTACGAACCTGTGTAGTTTTTGCTTTTTTTTCATCATAAGGCAATGATGTTTTATTTTCACCGTGAGATAATGATGTTAAATTTATTTACACCAATTGGAGTTATAAAAATTAAAATGATAATTTGTTTTTTTCTTAGAAATGAGAGGATAGATAAGATAACTAGCTTTAAATCAACAGGATTTATACTTACAGATCAGTCAGAGGTAAAGCATCGAGGACATTCAGGGAGCCAGTTAATTGATTATTCTACAAATGACTACAAGAAATGCATATACTATGAGAAGTTCAAATGGACTGAACAAAAAAATCAACAAGAAGTGCTTCTGTAAATATACTCACAATGTAGAAAGATTCAATTAGAAACTGAACGAATTGGGCAGATCTCCACTAAAGTTGTTAAAGGAGAGATCCCTGCATTGGATGTTAATGTTAGATGTGATAATTTATGAATAACTACTCTTTTTGATAAACTTCATGAAACATCATTCAAGTTGTATCAACTCACTTATTCTTCTCACCACCTCTTGCAGATCTGTATAAAAGAAGTTCCATATATTAGCAGTCTTCTATTAACAATAATATAAGTTCCATGTAAAATAAGTTATGTGTGAATAATATTTAGACCAATTCTATGATTCTAAAAAATCACCTTTTCCCTCCTCCTTTATCCGGGCTTGGGACCGATAATGCTCATATAAAATATTAGCATTGGCGGAGTTAAAAAAGTTTTTACAATACATAATCCAAGTACAGATAACTTAAACAGAGCCCATAACAAAAGCATAGTACAAATTCACTCCAAATCAAGTCCAAATCATAGTACAAATTCAGTCTAAATACTATAACAAAATCATACTACAAATCAAGTACAAATCAAAAGCATGACAAATTAAATCCAATACAAAAATAAAATCATGATATTAACTCATAAACTAAACATATTTAAGCCAACAATCCATCCAAATCAAATATCCTCCCAAGACTAAATCGGCAGAAGTGTCATTGCCACCTTAAGGAGAATCCAACCTAGCATCGGGCTTCATAACTTCCTCCACATATATTTTCTTTTCTCCGACTCCAACTCGCCTCCCGTGATATATATCCTTTGTCGCATCCGTCACGACATACCCCTTTGCCAATTCTCTATTGTACCTATCAAGAAAGATGACATTGGGGTTGACGGAGGGGGAAGGACGAGGAGCTGATCCAAAAACATTATCTAGATTTTTTGAAAGATTTATCCGCGGACGTTTTGTATTAGACGCATGATCACTTATTGGTGCCAGTTGTGAACCATTTTCCTTTTGAACATTAAAGGCCTGAACCAAACTTTGTATAGCATCCTTGACAAATAAGATCAAACAATAGTAAGACTTTTATAAATAGATAAATATGTTGATCAAATAAAATTATGTAACATACAAATACCATCATAGATTGAATCTCTGTGTTATTTTCATTCAATTTTTTATTCCTAGAATCAATGATCTCTTTCTTCAATGCATCCTCACTATCATTTAACTTCTTTCTTTGTTTGATTTTTGTCTATGCCACCCCTAAACTCATCAACTGCTTATTCGAAACGAGGGGGCAAACTACACGAACTCTACCATTTTTCTCCTCTCAAAAAACTTATGTCACCTCATCATTTTCTAAACATTGGCTCTTGCTACTACCCTCTCCACTCTCACTCTTCCTTTTTTCAACCACGTCCTTGATTTTATCCTATCACAACATATTTATAGATCTAAATAAGGAAAACTCATTAATAAAAACAACGAAATATACATTAAAAGACTTTTACTTCTCATGTAAATACCCACATAGTAAATCTTAGCACTTTCCAAGGCATTCCCATTTTTGTCCTCGTGTCCCGCAAACCATACATCTACTCACTTTACTTTTTGTTCTGGGTTTGCTTCAACCTATAATTTAATTGGCACGTGTTAGCAATTTAAATACCACATGTTATAAACAATAGTGATGATAAGAATTTATAGTTCTAATGATACATACCATTTCATACTCCACCGCAGCATAGGTGCGTCCCCCAAGTGTATGGGCATTTTCTAATTTGGTCCGACTCTTGGCCTTTTTAATGTTTTGTGTCTTTTTTGTTGCTTTACTCTCATTTTCACAAAACGATCTCCATATATTAGGGTCAACACCTTCCGGTATAATTCCAGCGGTAGATAAAAAACATCTCATATTATTTTTGTGTGTCCTAAATTTTTGTGGGAACCTCTTCTCCATCAATATTCGAGCCACCTCGATTCGACATCGAGCTCAAATTGCCCCTGCAATTAACATTAATAAATAATAAAACAATGAATATCATATAACCAACGACTAAGTCATTTTTATTTTTAAAATGAAGATATTACCATTAAAGCATTCCAAACGTCATCTTTATAGTTTTTTGGCACAACTCTCCAATCTTCATAATTAATTGGGATATAAGATCTAACAAAATCACCGACACGAGTACTCCACTTTCCACTCCACGGACCAACTACACTCCCATCAACTAGAACGGTGATCATCATTTTACCATTCGAGATCATACATTCTAATTGTTTAACTTTTTTTTCATTTTCTACTTGTTTCTTTTCACTCGCACTTGAAGATGGTTGGTTCGAATCTCCATCGGCTAATTCTTCTTGTAGCGGAACAAATGTTTGTTGCATCTCATTTTCTAATGATGGTTGCTTCTAACCTCATTCAACACTACAAGCCATAATGTACAAAACATGAATCTTGGGATCCCTGAAATGGCAAAATCCAACTGTTCAAAATTATTATAAATCATCTGTAAATGTTCAAACATTTTAAAGACCATTTTTGTTTACATATTTTGTAAATTTTCAGACATTTTAAAAACCAACTGTTCAAAATCATTAAAAAAAACTGTTCGGACCAACTGTTCAGACATTTTAAAAAACACTTATGTGTCAAAGTCAGCCATTTCATAAATGTTCAGTGTACATTTTATAAAATGGTTTAAAAAGTTAAAATCAAATTGATATGAACAGTTGGTTTAACAACTGTTAAAAGTAATTTCATAACCAACGTACATTAAACCAATTGTTAGAACTAGATTCATACCAAGATTCATACAGCCAACTATTAAAACTAAATTCATATCAATATCCATACAACCAACTGTCAAAATTGACTCTTGAAACCAAATTCATGACCAAGATTCATACAACCATGCATGTAAACTAAAATTCAAAACAAACAGTTTTCGAAATGAATATGAAAAAACTACTTGTGGCTTCATTCAACCGACAAAATATTATATTATCAACGGGACAAAACAAACAATTTTTGAAAGGAAATTCTAAATAAACTAAACAGAGTCGTAGTGCTTCAGCAAACTTTCTAAATGTGGTTGGTCTTCAAGAATAGATTGGAAGCATGTTAGGATCTCTAAATCGTCCACTTGACTCGTTAATCTCTTCGGTGAATGTATAACCACCCACCAATTTGGATTTTCAAGATTTTTTGAATAAAATACTTGATTTGCCTCGGATGCGAGAATAGCAGGCTCATCAAACTCATTGTCAACGCTCTTAAAGTTGTCAAAATTTACCATCACTAAATTGGAATCCGGACAAAGCTTACAACCATTAGTCTTGTCCTCCACCCTCACCCAATCACAATAAAAGACCACCTCCTTAAATACGGTATAGTCTAGCTCAATTATTTATTTGATGACTCCATACCACATAGTCCAAATATTTGTGAGGTTCATATCACTTTTTCTAGCTCGAAATTGCATCCATGCCTTCAAACAAACACCGCTATCCTGTGTAATAACCGTATCGTCATGATACTTTGGAGAGAATACAAAAGAATTTACACGATACTTTTTGTATGTTTTAGCCTTGAATTGCGGTCCTTGAACTAATCGCCACAATGTTTCTTTTGTCTTTGTCTCTCCTGATTTCACCAACTATGTCCCGTGAAAAAAATCATAATTACATCAATATATGTTTTTATCTCAAAAGGTTACGCAAAAAAGGCATTAAAATATTAGTATGTATAGAATCACCTGGTCTGATAACCAAGGAATAAAAGAAGTTTGTTTCTCCACTTCTGTCATTTCAATCCCCTTCCCTTTCGCACGAGACACGGATTTTAATGATGCTTCATACTCACTACAATATGTCATTTGATATAAGTGATTATTAATCAAGATATTCATTAAATTTTAATTGATAATATAAGAAAGAACTCTAACCTATAGTAATCCTGAAGTCCATCGACATTAAGTCCAAATAACATCCATCGACGTATTTGTTGGAATTGTATTGATCCTAATGTTATAGTCCTATCACCAAGTAAAGGCCCTTCATTAGAGAACTCTCCACCCTCCTCTAAAAAGGCTTCACGTGAGCGTTTATGATTTCCATCTAATGAATTTGGCATGTATTCAATGTAATATCTAACAGATTCGGCTACGACATAGGACTCTGTAATGGAACCCTCAACATATCGCCTATTACTGGGTATACCTTTGAAATCTTTCATCGTCCTGTTTGTATAAATCAATAAAAATTAATAACAACCAATGTTAACCTGAATTATGCATATTTTATTTTATTAAAAGATAAAAAATAAACTTTCGAACGGATACATCCATTGACTGTTTGTTGGTCCACAAACCAAGCCTTCATCTGCTAGATGCACAGTGAGGTGAATGTTAATATCAAAAAACACTGGTGGAAAATATTTCTCCAACACGCAGAATGCTTCAACAAACATGCATTTGGCTCTTTGGATATCTTGTTGAATGAGGATCTTAGAGCACAACATGTTAAAAAACAAACTTAATTGTTGGACTGCTCTTCTCAAATCTCGATGTTTTGGGAAGGCATGTTGGAGCAACACGGGTAACAAGTGTTCCATTTTGAAGTGATAGTCGTGGGACTTCAATGAGTGCAGAGATGGGGGGATAAGACTTACAATATTTCTCAAGTTAGACGAAAAACTGGTAGGAAGCTTTAAGTCTCTTAAAATTTGGCAGAATTGTCTCTTTTCCTCTTTATCCAAGATAAATGGTGCCATTGGTTTTATCTTTTACCCGTGCTCTCATCAAATTTAAGCCAATGCCCGTTGCGCGTACCTAGGTCCTTCGTATCTAATCGGCCATTTTCAGTATCCTTTGTTTTATTAGCACCAAGAATTGTGTTTATTAAATGCTCTGTAACGTACTTCTCGTTGTGCATCACATCAAGGACATGTCGAACTTGATGATGTCGCCAGTATTCCAAGTAAAAAAAATGATTTTTTTATACCATGATTCTTTAACTTCAACATTATTGCTTTTATCCACATCAGTGTCACTTCCATTCGCATTATCAGACTTACGCTTCTTAGAAGGAACTTTTGAGGCTTTGCCACGTACATACTTGATTTTGCTCAACTTTTCTGTAAGTGCATCTCTATTAATTCGAACCGGGGGAGATCTAAGTTCTTATGATTTAAGTCGCAAACCTTTACCACTCCTAAATGGGTGATCTCTATCAAGAAACATACGATAGTTTGTGTAAACTATTTTCTTGTTGTTAACCAACCGAAGTGATGGTGTTTCATCACCACAAATAGGACATGCTTTGTAGCCATGTGTTATACATCCAGATAAGTTTCCATATGCGGGGAAATCATGAATCCCCCACATCAATATAGCACTCAATGTAAATTGTTCCATTTTGTGCATGTCAAAAGCTGGAACTCCCTCCCATAATTGCTTCAACTCATCTACCAACGGCTGAAGAAAAACATCAATGTCTTGAACCGGTGCCTTGGGCCCAGGAATCAACAAAGACAATATTTGAAACTCACGCTTCAAGCACAAAGATGGGCCCACATTATAAGGCGCAACCATAATTGGCCAATAACTATAACTACTAGATTGTATATCATGGGGATTGAACCCATCTGTAGATATGGCAAGCCAAACATTGCGCCCTTCTTTAGCAAAATCAGGTCATCTATTTTTTAGCACTCTCCACTGAGCTGAATCACAAGGATGTCGTTAATTATCCCATGAAGTTGTTGCTCGATGGTGCCATGTCATTTCATGCGCTATCCAAGGTATATTGTATAATCTCCTTAGCCTTATAATCAAAGGGAAATATCTCAATACTTTCATCGATTCTTTGCATACCCTTTTTCCTTTCCTTGTGGTCACTAAATATCTTGGTGTCCCACATTGAGGACATTCTTCTAGGTCTTCATCCTCTTTCTAGTACAAAATACAGTTATTCTCACATGTATGAATGTAGTTTGATTTCATCCCTAAGTCTCTCATCATTCTCTTCATTTGCGGATACTTTTCTAGTAAAGTGTTTTCTTTCGGAATCCACCTTTTTACAATCGACAAAAGATCCGTAACGTTATTTCCTTACCAACCAAATTGCTTCTTCAAATTATGCAATTCCACAATTACAGAGAGAGTAGTCTCAGGACCATCACATGAAAGGTACAATTTCTCAGTTGTTAATCTATTGTACTCTTGATACTTCTCATTATTAACATGTGATTTTTTTGCCTGGTCAGGTTCTCCACAATGTTATTCGTGCACTCCGTAGCACGTGTCAACTAAGTCTCGAAGCCTTTAATTCTTAATGCTCTCATCATTTTCAACATGTTCTTCACAATCAATAGGCTCTATAACGGGATTGAGGGAGTTTGAGGATCTTATTTCACCGTGTAAAATCCATATAGTATATGTCGAATCTATACCATGCCGAATCAAATGACTCCCAATATCTGACAAACTGAACCGCTTCTTACTTCGACACTTAACACACGGACATGGAAATGTCGAGAGATGATGTCTATTGTTTTCAATTTCAAAATCAAGAAAATATGTTACCCCATTTATGTATACCTCACTTATTCCGTTCCTCTCAGTCATCCATCCTTTGTTTAATGTTTGGGACATTCTTCACTACCAAAAAAATATCATTATTTTATATAAAAGGATAGTGTGCACATTTGGACTTACATGATACACTTTACCGAAATGATATAGTAGCGTTGGTAACTCAAAATAAGTAAAGGTATAGTAACGGTATAGTAATGTTAGTAATCCTAAAATAAATCTCTACGCAAGTCTTCCCTCTACATGAACACAAAATAACTCAAAAGCATTAGTGCATGGACAATTTTGTTTTAGAAAAATGCAATGGACATTGAATGGGAAAATAAATAATTTGCAATAAACAATCATAAATTGTTTCATAAAAAACTTTCGAAATCAAGACTAGCCAAGATTCGTGTTCTTAAAATAGGTTTATCATTCAAAACGGAGGAATAGGAGATTATCTAAGTAATTTTTTGTGTCCTCCCAAAAACCAGAGGGGACCAATTTACAGAGTTATGGCATATATTAGCCATTATTTAAAAAATCAAGAACACTAAAATATTTGTAGCAGATATAACAAATGCAGGTACATCAAACGGAATAATGACCTCTCATCTTGTATATATAGTAAAAAAATGAAGAATGCAGATTTAGTACGGGATCCAAGAGTGCAAACAAATACTTCGTAACCGAAAAACGCGAGGGGAAAATAAAAGAACTATATATATTTAAGCTTCAACCAGTCTTTATAAGACATGCTTACACATTATTTTCTACTCGTATGCCTGACGCCCTCACCATCCCACATCGCACACAATCAACACTGACTATGGCCATTCCATTTTTAATTCACTCACCAACTACAACATTCAATGACTAATGTAATGAAATTACACTAACATGTTAAATAAAACATTTTATTTAACATTTAAGTGGGTCTATCTATATTTTGTCCACTCCTAGACTACTCATAAAATAATTGTAATGTTGAATAAAACAAATGTGTGTTTATTTGAAAAATCAAAAAATTTTACTTAGATTGTTTCTTATTAAATATCACTGCTCATAAAATAAATCAACATATACATACACACTCATAACATCATATATACATACACACTCATATCATATACTCATAACATATACATACACACTCATTACATCAGATATAAGAAAAAACATAAATAAAATCAAATAGTTACAAAAAAAAAACTAACTTATCAAATCCAAAACATGTTTATACATACATACATACATATATACATATATATATATATATATATATATATATATATATATATATATATATATATATATATATATATATATGTGTGTGTCACTTAGGGTTACCTCGATCCAGTTAGGGTTACATGGAGAAAAATTTGGAGAAGAATCGATTTGGAGCAGCTACCGATTTGGAGAAGAATCAATTTGGAGAAGCTACCGATTTGGGATTTGGAGAAATTAATAAGGGACGATTTGGAGCAGCTACCGATTTGGAGAAATCGATTTGGAGAAGCTTTTCGATTTGGGATCTCTATGGGTATGAACCGATTTGGAGCTTTTCTATTTGGGATTTGCACTAACGGATTTGGAGCTTTCCCGCTTTGGCAAGCAATGTTTTGAGAAGAGCTTTCCCGATTTGGTTCGAAGAGAGTCGGGACAATGTTTTGGTTTGGTGGAGGGGAAATTAACCTTTTTCAAGAAAAAAAATTACTTTTAAATTATTAACTAATACAAATAAGACTTAACTAAAATTAGTAACACTAATGTATTGTGAGAGATAGTAATGGTATAAGAGTGTTAGTAATACAAAAAAAAATGTGTTACTAAATAAGCGTTTTGGTGTAGTGTTTACCCTTACTTGATGATCTAATCTTTTGTTATTAGGCAGTGTGTCACTTTGTAAGAAGGTAATGACGGGATCCATCCAACTAGGGGCCTTCTCCGTGAAGAGAACTTATTCGGCGGTCATTGTCTGGTCGATTTTAGGCTTGGCGAGGAACTTTATGTGTATATTTCTTCTGAGATTGGAGTCCACTGCTAGGGATGGCAATTTTCCCCGAAATTTCGGGTCCCCGCGGATACCCGAAAAAAAATCCACGAAAAATCTCCGAAAATTCGGGGATCGGATCGGGTTCGGGAGTGGAAAAAATCCCCGAAAAGTTTCGGGTCGGTTTCGGGTATACCTTCGGGTCTCCACGGGGATACCCGAATTACTAACATATATTAAAAAATATATATTTATATTATAAAAAATATATAAACTGACTAAACCCTAGTTTCCCTCACAACACAAACACACACATATCTGCTAACAAAAACGCAGCTACTCCCTCACTCCCTCACTCACAATCCCTCACGCCCTTCCCCTCACTCCTCACTCCCTTCCTCACTCCCTCACTCACGCCCGGTCGCCGACCTCCCTCCCTTCCTCCCTCACGCCGGCGGTCGGCCCTCCCTCCCTCATGCCGCGCTCGTCCTCACGCTCCGCAGCGCCGCTGCCCAGCTCCGTCCGCAGACAGGCTCCGCCTCACGCTCCGTCCGCAGCTTCGCCGCTCCGCCTCACGCTCAGCCCTCTCCTCACAGGTTTCTTTTACTTTACTTTACAGATAATTTTTTTTAGATTTAACAAAAAAATCAGGTAGAAGATTGTTCAAAACGGGTGGTCTTAATGAATCCTATTTAAGGGGAGAGAAAAATACGATTGGGGGAAATAAAGATAACTCAAGTCTGTTCACTGTATGGGAGAGTTGAGATTACCGTCTCTCCCTATGGATTTGTTTGTATGTGTAGTCTTAATGAATCCCATTTAAAGGGAGAGAAAAATACTGCCGACGTATTCAATTAACAATGCCTTTGGATTGTGTGTCCAAGATAATTTTTTTAGATTTAACAAAAAAAAAAAATCAAAACGGGTTCCCCGCGGGGAATCCGATACCCGTTTTAAACGGGGACGGGGATCCCCGAACCCGTTATAACGGGGAACGGGCGGGGACGGGGAATGGTTTTTCTAACGGGGACGAGGAGTTAAAACCCGACCTCGAACCGACCCGTTGCCATCCCTATCCACTGCTGAGCTTAAGGCTGCTAAGGCGTTAACGTGACTGTTCTAACCACGGGGGAATTGTTGAATATCAATTTTCTCGAACCCTATCATAAGTTCCCTTGCTACAGTGAGGTAGGCAACCATTCAATCACCTTTTGCATTAAAATATCCATTTACCTGCTTGGAGACCAGTTTTAAATGGCCAAATATGTTGAGGCACCTTGCCCCCAGTGTTTAGGCCTTGCGCAAGCCAATAATTAGTGCCTCGTACTCAGCTTTGTTGTTGGAGGCCTCAAATCCCAATCTGATTCCCTGTTCGATGACAGTGTCTTCTAGTGTGACAAGGACAATTCCTACTCCCGCCCCCTTAGAATTGGAGGCTCCATCAACGTATAGGGCCTAATCCATAAACTGTGCTTCCTCGTTTATTGATTACTCCATTTCCTATTGGTCGATAGGTTGATTACCCGTAAATTCGGTGATAAAGTCAGCCAGGATTTATCCCTTAATTATTATTCTTATTTGAAAGTGGATATCGAATCTGTCGAGCACCACCGATAACTTTGAGAGCCATCCAAAGAGGTCGACTTTTCAAAGAACAACTTTGAGGGAATACGAAGTGATCACTGTTATTGAGTGAGCTTCGAAGTAGTGTTTCAACTTCCCTGAGGTAACCATCAATGCATAAGCAAGATTTTATCGGAGGTAAGTACCATTGTCCAGCATCTATAAGTGTTTTCCTAGTATAGTAAATGGGGTACTGTCCTCCTTCTTTCTCGCATACCAAAGCTGAGCTCAGATTGTGGTTTAATACTACGAGATATAGATATAGTGGGTCTTCATCATTAAGAATTACCAATAAAGGTGGTTTTCTAAGGTAGTATTTGATCTTCTCCAAAGCTTTTGAACAATCACCGTTCTATTTGAGGCCTTTATCTTTCTTAAAGAGCTGGAAGAATGGTCTAAAGTATTCCAAAAACTTGGAGATGAAGCAATAAAGTGCTGCCAGCATACCAGTGAGCTTTTGAACATCTCACAATGTCTATAGAGGCTGGACTTTGGTGATCGCGTTGTTCTGATCTAGATTGGCCTCAATTCCTATTTTACTGACCAAATAGCCCATAAACCTTCCTGACTGGACACTAAATGAACACTTACTCACATTAAGTTTTATCCAGTATCTCCTGAGGATCTAAAAGGTTCTGGATAGGTTCGTGAGGTAATCATCTTTGTTCTTTCTCTTGACTAACATGTCGTCGATGTAAACCTCCATCGTGTCTCCCATCTATTGCTTGAGCATCTTCGTGACTAACCTCTGATAAGTTTCCCCTACATCTTTTAGGCCAAACGACATGACCTTGTAACAATACAACCCAATAGGGTTATGAATCATGTTTTATCCCGGTCGGGGCCGAATAATGTAATTTGCTGGTACCCTGAGTAGGCATCTAGAAAACTCATCCTTTTATGTGTTACTGTATTGTCAACCAACTGATCGATCTTAGGCAATGGGAAGTTATTTTTGGGATATGCTCTATTAAAATTTGTGAAGTCAATACATTCCCTCTAATTGTCGTTACTCTTTCATACCACCACCGGGTTGGATAAACACTTGGGGAATTAAATATCCCTGATGGATTCTGTATCTGGAAGCTTCCTTATTTCACTTTCAACTGTTTTAGTCTTCTCGAGGGCCATTCGGTGAGCTTTCTGAACGATCGGATTGAAGATTGGGTCAACGTGTAGACGATGGATCCTAAGTAAAAACATATAAATTGCTTCTCAAGAAGGCAATCAATTCTTTCTTTTCATTATCAGTAAGTGTGGTTTCGATCGTAAACTTCCTCTTTGGCAAGTTTCTATCGACTATAACTTCTTCCAGGCTTTCAAAGACCCTGTTAGCGAGGTGGACCCTGGTTTTCTACACCCCCGGTCGGTCGTAATATAGTTGCTATTTAAAGGGTATAACCCCCTCATAAGCTTCCTTTGGAGCATCTTTTGGTTCCTTATTATTTTCCATTCTAGTACGGATGGCCGCAATGAAGCATTTTCTTATAGGGGCTTAGTCGCCCTGAATTTTGACCACGCCCTGGTTGGCGATACACTTTAGCTTCTGGTGGTAGGTGGATGGTACTGCCATCTTGGCGTGCAACTATCCTCTGCTTAGAATGGCGTGATATAGCGAATCTATGTCCACCACCAAGAATTCAATGAGATTTGAGATATTTCCTGACCTAACTGGCAGGACTATATTGTCAAGTGACATTTTAATCTTTTCAGCGAAGCTGAATAACAGAACTGTGGCCTCCTTAAGGTCGGTTAGGTTGAGCTTCAGCTTGTGGAACAATTATAGGTATATCACCTCTAATGAGCTTCCCTGATCCACTAACAGCTTGTTGACATCCCAATTAGCAATTCTAAGGATTATCACAAGTGCATCGTGATGTGGGGTTATCACTCCGATCAAGTCTTCTTCAGTGAAGATGATGTGCTTGGTGTATTCGTCCTCTTATAGTCATCGGCATTTTCCAACTTAGCTCTTTACAAGATCAATTTGGAACGCCTCCATGACAGCAGTGACCTTCTTTAACTCCATCCGAATAGCATTCCTTTGGATCTATTTTAGGTCAGATGCTCCATGGATCACTGCAAATTCGTGTCCCATGTTGTCAATGAGGACATTGTCTGGCTTTTGGTCGCCATAAGCTGCAATCTTGTCTACTTTTTTTCTATGTATTCACTAAGATGCCTAACTTGGGATAACTCTCCCAAGTGTGACTTTAGAGCCTTGCAATTCTCAGTTCTATGGACGCCCTTTTTATTGAATGTGCATCTCAATGTGTTATTCCTTTTCGTTAGGTTACCACCTATCTTCCTGATCCACTTAATGAACGGTTGTGTGACACCCCGCCTAATTAATTACCGGGTGATTAGTCCTTAATTAATTAATTTCAGAATATCAAAATGGTTCAGATAATACATCACTGTCGAAAACTCAAATTTTAATTTAATAAAAAACTAACCACCAATATTTAAAAAAGTTGGTGTTAAAATTTTATCTTGATATTAACCATCATCATTAAAGGGAAATACCAATCATCACCATACATCACAATAGAATAAGGAAAGAACTAACTAAATTTAAGTAAAGAACTGGGGTAAACACTTCCAGTCAAAACCCCATACAATAATCCAATAACATGAAATCAAAGTCTAATAATATAATAAAACAACTCTAAATCTATGAATGTAAAATCGGAGGGACGACATGTCCAACTGAAGTAAATAACTTATAGATGAGGAGAAATAGACTCAGAAGCATATACAAGAAATATCCTGTAACTTCAACAGCAGATACAGCTCGGTAAGTGAATGGAAATTCCTAAGCCTGGTGTCCCTGGGGATGAGAACTTAAAATAAAAGAACAAGAAAAGAGATTTGCAGAAAAATGGGTCAGATCCCGAGTGGAAAACAGTTTAAATATATCAAGTGCTTAAATTGGTTAATTATCACAAATATTATTCATGTTAACATAGCGTACTCACTTGAGATGCTCACCTCTCATCTAATGTGCACGCCTAGCGAGTCTAACTACCCATACTAGTCATTATACTCTGCCTGATTATGCGTGAGATAATCACTATGTCGTATAAAATATTTAAATAACCCGAAGACAATATATCGTCATTATTTTGGAATAGGTTTGAATATGTTTTAACTCGTTCTCATAACATTTTTAACTCTAAACTCGTGACCCAATAAGTATATACTTTAATAAAGTGGCCAACATGAAACACAGAATAGGAACTCGATATACATATATAAATCTCACTATATATATATCAGTATTGCACCATTGGTTAAGAAACCCCTGGTGCTAAGCATACTCGGTTATCTAGTCCCATTGCAACGCTCACGCATAAAGGACAACATGTTCAATCTCTCAAGAACCAATAAAATATATACACCTATTGGAGGCGAACATAGTCTCAAGCCGATGGGCTACGCACCCATACGAACTTCATCACTATCGTTCTCACAAATAGCCCGTACCTAGGTTCTATGCTCTAGTCGTACGACTCAAAATCCCCTAAAGTCACACAAGATATGGTCGTCAACAACGCGCTAACCTCCGTTCGATAGTCAGTAGCTAGGTATGTCATACGCATAATATTCCAAGTAATAAGCATGCACACAACTATTACGACATAATAGGCGTTCACGCAACCCAATTTCCATAGTACGTAGGTAATATTAACATCACTACTTTCCACGATATCCATTTATATATAACCTCTTTAGGACTTACATTCTCTCACAGGCTTCCATACAAGTTCAATACCTCAAGGATCATTACACCCTTAATTCCCTAAAACTTTGGAATTTAAGTCACCTGTTACTCACGTAGGTTAATACACTCGCTTGGATAAACCTAGGATGGGTTTTAACTAAATCGGACCCAAAAATCAAGTTCTGAAATCTCGTTCGAAGTTCCAGGATTCTCGTTTGAACGAGGTCGTTTGAACGAGTTCGTTAGAAGGAAGTTTCCACTTCGAATGAACTTCAACATCTCGTTAGAAGGTCGTTGGATTTCTCGTTAGAAGGCTCGTTCGAACGAGGTCATTCGAACGACCTGGGCTGGTCTTCGAACTGAAAATTCGAACAGACCCAGTTCTTCCCAAATTTAATTTTTTTCAACTTTCAATCTCCAATGCCAACCCAAAACTCAACCCCACTTTAATTACATGCTTCTAAACTATTTTTAATCACCATATGACCTTATTAACGCGAATTAGAGTACAAAACCTTATATGTATTCAAAGGGAATTCATCAATTTCTTAAATCTCTAAAATTCACATAAAAAGAACCCATCAGATTTTTATTATTCTAACCCTTAATTTAACTCATTTTTTAACATAAAACCTTCAGATTTATCAAAATACCAAGGGAAATTCCTCTACATGCATACCTATCTCCAATTTCTAAGATTCTCCATAAATTAGTTTAATTAAACCTAGTATTCTTAGCAAGAAGTTTATGTCATCAAATCTAAATCAACAGGAACAATATAATGCTAAAAGAGGAGCAAGATAAACACTTGCCTTGGAATGGACTTCTGATTCTTGGGTTGAATTCGGTATGTGGTTTATCCTCTCGTCGCGATCTATACTTTGGTGTAATTCTTGGTGAGAAATCTTGAGTTCTTGACTTAGTTCTCTTATGGGGTCTTCTTCCTCCTTGGTTATCTCTCTCTCTCTCTCTCTCGTAGGTTGAAACTGACAGTAACCTATAACCCACATAGCTTTTAATTAAAACTTATTTTTCATCCATTTAATTACTCAAAAATCCCAAAAGACAAAAATACCCCTCTGGGGTGTCATTTTGGGCTAAAATGCCCCGGACTCCAAATATAACACCCGAGTAGTGTTTTATGACTGTATCGACCCTTCCGGACCCACTGGAGCACTCAAAATAGTCATTCGAGTTATATAAAAATAATTTATCTTTTTAACCCCCAGATGTATAAAAGTGACGTGACTCATACGCGCATCCCAAATAATTATATCTTAACTACCGTGTATCTCGTCCCCGACCATAATATTATTTCTGAAATCATCTATCATGTTACTCACTACGTAATGTTCAACATAGTTATTACTCAACATGATTTCAACATAGTTATTTTCGATAACTACTAACTCTCGTCACGCTAGTAATTATTACCATTGAGTCCGATTAATTTTAAATTAAATGTTCTCCCTTTAAATTAATTAATCCCAATTTCCATAATTTCATAATAAAATAGTTATGCGTAAAAATACGGGGTATCACATACTTCCCTTTAATAACCGAATTTCGTCCCGAAATTCGGAAATGAAAATATACCTGGCAAGAATAACTCAGGATAACGTTCACGCATATCATCCTTGCGCTTACAGGTAAATTCCTCAACATTACGGTGCCGCCACTGAACATGGACTAGTGGTACTATCTTCGAGCTCAACTTCCTCTCGCTACGGTATAGGATAGCAACTGGGCCCTCATCGTAGGAGCTATCGGGTTTTAAGTCGTTTTTCTCCAACGCAATATGAGTATGGGCCAAATCATCTCGAAGATATCTCCTCAGCGAAGAGATATGGAACACGTCATGGACCCTACGTAAGTGCTCCGGTAACCAAAGTCTACAAGTAACTGGTCCAATCCTCTCGATAATGGGGAATGGACCTACATACCTAGGCGTCAACTTCCCCTTATTCCCAAAATGCATAACTCCCTTCATAGGAGACACTCGAAGTAACACCTGGTCCCCAATTTTGAACTCTCAAAAATACCACTTTGCGTCGACGTAGCTCTTCTGTCGATCCTAAGCAACCCGAATACGGATCCATAGCAACTCTATCCTCCCCGAAGTATCTTGAATCACCTCTGGGCCAAGTAATTTGTTGTCCCCCACCTCTAACCAACATGTTGGGGAACGATAAGGTTTGCCGTATAGTGCCTAAAATGGAGCCATATCGATAGTAAACTGGTAGGAGTTGTTATAGGCAAACTCCACCAACGAAAGGTACTGCTCCGCTCCCAGCCTCCGCCAAAATCAATGATGCACAAACATAATATGTCCTCTAACATCTAATTTTTTGCTCGGTCTATCTAACTAAGGACGCATCAGTGTAGACTAGATACTCCATTCCCGGCCTGAGCAACACTAACATTGGTGCTGAGGTCATCTTATCTTTCAACTCATCAATGGCCAATTGACAGGCGTCACTCCAGATAAATAGCACCCCTTTGCGAGTTAGGTGTGTCAACGGACCCGCTATCTTCGAAAACTCTCGAATGACCCTCCTATAGTATCCGGCTAGGCCTAAGAAACTACGTATATCGATCGGTGTCATGGGCTATCCCCACTCCCTCACTGCTGACACCTTCCTCGGATCTATGGATATCCTTCTGTCAGAGATGATATGCCCCCAAAACTAGACCTTATTCAGCCCAAACCCACCTTTCTTGTATTTTACGTACAACTTATGTTGGCGCAGTGTCTGTAAAACCTGCCTTAAGTGCTCGACATGCTCCTCCTCGGTCTGTTAGTAAACCAGAATGTCATCTATGAAGACGATGACTAATAAGTCTAGGAACTCTTTAAACACCCAATTCATCAAGTCCATAAACACGGCTGGGGCCTTGGTTAGACCGAAAGGCATAACTCTGAACTCATAGGAACCATATCTCGTCAAGAAGGAAGTATTTGACACATCCTGCTCCCTGATACGCAACTGATGGTATCCCGATCTCAAGTCAATCTTTGAGAATAAGGCAGCTCCTCTTAACTGGTCGAATAAGTCATCGATTCGAGGCAATGGATATTTATTCTGTATCGTGACTTTATTCAACTCTCCATAATCGACACATAACCTCAACGATCCATCCCACTTCTTAACGAACAGTACGGGAGCACCCCACGGCGACGTACTCCTACGGATAAACCCCTACCCCAATAACTACTCAATCTGGTCACGTAACTCCCTTATCTCTGTTGGAGCCATACGGTAAGGTGCGTGGGCTATCTGTCGAGTGCTCGATGCTAAAATAATGACGAAGTCTATCTATCTACATGGTGGTAACCTTAAAATATCCTGAAACACATCGGTGAACTCTCGAACAATAGGAATCGAGTCAAGTGGTACCACCACCTCCCTAGAGGTCTCCTCCTCTATATAGTATATATGTGTGGACGATCCTCCCTCAAAGTGAGGCATGTTAAACGGATCAGGCCAATTCAAATCTGAATCCGTTTATGTTAACGGATTCGGATCCGATTTGATTATTCGATGGATTATCTGTTAGGATTTCGAATCCAAATTCGTTCATCCGATCCGTCCCGATTATAATATTATAAATAACTATTATACATTTCAAAATACAATATATATTATAAATAGCTATTATAATATAAATTACTATTATAAATAAATATAATATATATTAGTATAGAACTATTATAAATAACTATTAAAATATATATTTAAAATATTAATAAATTTCTAAATACAATATATATATATTAATCGGATCTAATTATTAACGGATCGGATCATATGAATCCAAAACCTCTCCATTTAATAAACGGGTAATCGGGTAATCGGATAATCGGGTAATCAGATTTCAGGCGTGATCCAAATTCGTATAAACGGATCGAATTCGGATTTGGATAAAATTCGATCTGTTAACAGGCCTAAGGTGGACAAAGAAAGATTGCGTATCAAATGCCGGCGGATCCTTCATATCAAACCATCCATAAAACGCTGAATCTTCTTCTCCTCAATCGGGATTTCATCTGGCACAATGTTTAGAAGGTTGATAAATTGTGCCTCATATTCCGCCACGGTCTTTCCCTCCTACTTCAAGTTCACTAAATTTTGTCTCATCTCTGTCTAGATGGCCGAGGGGAAATATTTGCGGTCGAATCGAACTCAAAAGTCTCAAATCGTGAGTGTGTCTCTCTCCTCAGTGGTGGTGATAGATTCCCAGCACTGCAGTGTTGCTCCCACTAACTTGAACGTGGCCGATATCTGACTCTGCACCTCCATGCACTCATGCATCCTCAAATGCCTCTGGATATCCTTCTTCCATTGACTTGCTACCACCATATCGGAGCTCCATGTAAACTTCGGAGGATGCGCCTTCTCGAAGGCATCCCTAACACGTTCCCAAGCAGATAGGAAGGCCTGGGCCTGAACTGGAGCCACCACCGGTGCCTGAGGTGGTGCCTGATGCACAACTGCCATTGCCGCATTTACCGCCTGAGCTAGAATGGCGGCAACTTCAATGGCATTCATCACACCCTGAGCTGGTGCAAGCTGAAGCTCGGGCTGGGTATCCCTGGGAACTCTCTGTGCACGTCGAGGAGGCATCTGAAAGGAGATAAAAGTTTCATAAGGCTACAGTTATTATCTCAAAGTAGATTAAGAATATAAAATGCATACAGAGTACAACAATCCTAAAATATAGGGCTCTTTATCAAAGGACGCTACGCGGAAACATAATAAGCCGTACAGATCCTAAGGACACTGGAACCTGATGCTTTGATACCACCTGTGACATCCCGCCTAATTAATTATCGGGTGATCAGTCCTTAATTAATTAATTTCAGAATATCAAGTTGGTTCAGATAATGCATCACTATCAAAAACTCAAATTTTAATTTAATAAAAAATTAACCACCTAATATTTTAAAAAGTTGGTGTCAAAATTTTATCTCGATATTAACCATTATCATTAAAGGAAAATATCTAATCATCACTATACATCACAATAGCATAAGGAAATAACTAACTGAATTTAAATAAAGAACTGGGGTAAACACTTTCAGTCAAAATCCCATACAATAATCCAATCACATGAAATGAAAGTCTAATAATAGAATAAAACAACTCTGAATCTTTGAATGTAAAATAGGAGGAACGACGTGTCCACCTGAAGTAAATAACTGATAGATGAGGAGAAATAGACTCAGAAGCGTCTACAAGCAATATCCTGTAACTTCCACAGCATCTACAACTCGACAAATGAATGGAAATTCCTAATCCTGGTGTCTCTGTGGCTAAGCACCTAAAATAAAATAACAAGAAAAGATATTTGCAAAAAAACGGGTCAGAGCCCGAGTAGAAAATAGTTTAAATATAACAAGTGCTTAAATTGGTTAAGTAGTACAAATATTATTCATGTTAACTTAGCGTACTCACTTGAGATGCTCACATCTCATCTAATGTGCACGCCTAGAGAGTCTAACTACCCATACTAGTCACTATACTCTGCCTGACTATGTGTGGTATAACCACTATGCCGAAAAAATATCTAAATAACCCGAAGACAATATATCGCTATTATTTAGGAATAGGTTTAACGATGCTTTAACTCATTCTCATAACATTTTTAATTCTCAACTGGTGACCCAATAAGTATATACTTTAATAAAGTGGCTAACATGAAACACATAATAGGAACTCAGTATACATATATAAATCTCACTATATATATATATATAGGAGAAAACTCACCTACATCATGTTCTATACACCACCCGTGCATCACACCTAATTTTAGGCCCTAAAAAACTTTTTTTTTCAAATTTTATATTTTTTCCTTGAAATTAACCTTCCAATCAACCCATTTGCAAAAAATTAAGTCAAAATACATTTTGTAGTTATTTTTAAAAAATCCACAAAAAACTGCTAAAAATACCTTATTTATAAGGGTCTGCGCCAGCAGTTTTTTGTGAATGTTTTAAAAATAGCTACAAAATATATTTTGACATAAATTTTTTCATATGGGTTGATTGGAAGGTTAATTTCAAGGGAAAAATATAAAATTTGAAAAAAAAAAGTTTTCTAGTGCTTAGAATTAGGTGTGATGTACGGTGTGATGTATAGTGCATGATGTAGGTGAGCCTTCCTCTCTCTCTCTCTCTCTCTCTCTCTCTCTCTCTCTATATATATATATATATATATATATATATATATATATATATATATATATATATATATATCAATACTGCACCCATGGTTAAGAAACCTGGTGCTAGGCATACTCGGCTATCTAGTCCCATTGCAACGCTCACGCATAAAGGACAACAAGTTTAATCTCTCAAGAACCAATAAAATATATACACCTATTGGAGGTGAACATAGTCTCAAGCCGATGGGCTACGCACCCATACGAACGTCATCACTATCGTTCTCACTGATAGCCCGTACCTAGATTCCATGCTCTAGTGGTACGACTCAAAATCCTCCGAAGGCACACAAGATATGGTCGTTCATAACGGGCTGACCTCCGTACGATAGCCAGTAGCTAGGTATGTCGTACGCATAATATTCCAAGTAATAAGCATGCACACAACTTATATGACTTAATAGGCGTTCACGCAACCCAGTTCCCATAGTACATAAGTAATATTAACGTCACTACTTTCCACATTATCCATTTATATATAACCTCTTTAGGACTTACATTATATCCTAGGTTTCCATACAAGTTCAATACCTCGAGGATCATTACACCCTCAATTCCCTAAAACTTTGGAATTTAAGTCAACCGTTACTCACGTAGGCTAATACACTCGCTTGGAGAAACCTAGGATGGGTTTTAACTAAATCGACCAGAGAGCTAATCAGGCGAGCTCTCAGGACCCTGATGAAATCCCCTTTCTCAAGGGAGATAGAAGAAGAAGAAGCCCCCAAGAAGTTCGCGATTCCAAGATTTAAGATCTACGACGAAAAGACTGATCTCATTGACCATGTTAGGCAGTACAGGCAGGCCATGACCCTCTGGAACCATAAGAACGCATTAATGTGCCGGATCTTCCCCTCGAGCATGCACGATATGGCCCAGAAATGATTCGAGAGACTCCCTCACAGATCCATCAGGAGCTTCGAGTCCCTAACAGAGCTCTTCACAGCCCATTTCATTACTAGCAGCTCCCATCTAAAGAGGATGGATGCCTTGTTGACAATGAAGAAGATGCCTCAGGAGAGCCTCAGGGATTACGCGAAAAGATATTAAGAGTTGTTCAACGAAGTCGAGGAATGCTTAGAGCGGGTCGTTGTGGCATCCTTTAAGATTGTCCTACCCAGCTCCTGCCTCTTGCACCAATCCCTCACTAAGAAGGAGGCCATAACCATCGACGACCTAATGGCTCGTATCGAAAAATACGCTAAAGTGGAGGATATGACCCGCCTTAGTGCAGGGGAGAATGGTCGCACCAAGTTCGTCGGCAAGAGCAGCGAAAAAGATGAAAACCAAAAGAAAGGAAACAAAAATGGGGGCAAAAGTGGCTCCAAGAGCGGGAACACGAGTGATGCTTCAAAAGAATTTCAGGCAGTGAACACTATCTTTAAAGAACCAATCTACAAGATCCTAACAAAGATCAAAGACGATCCATTCGTCAATTGGCCCAGAAAGATGGGAGGAGACCCCTCGAAAAGGAACAACGCACTGAGATGTGCTTTTCACAAAGAGGGTGGGCACAAGACCGAGAACTGCAAAGCTCTCAAGTCTCACCTTAAGGAGTTAGCCCGCGTCCCGATAATGTACTGGAGGAGGATGCTAGCCATGAGTTCGCAGTGATTCATGGGGCATCAGATTTAAAGAAGATTAAAGGAAACTCAGCTCGGATGGAAGTTAAAAGCTTACTGCAGTGATGCAAGCTTTTCAAATCGATCCAGCTAAAATACAGGCAGGAAAGCATCAGTGAGCAAATGACATCGACTACAACAAACACATCGTGTTCAAGGATGAAGACCTAGTGAGAGTGAGAACCCCACATCATGATGCCTTGATCATTACACTCAGGATAGCTAACTACGATGTCGATAAGTTGCTCGTCGACCAGGGTAGCTCATCCGAAGTAATGTATCTCGACCTATTCAGAAATTTGAAGTTAAACATCGCCGACTTGAAGAAAGCCATTGTCCCTCTAGTTGGCTTCGCTGGAAAAGTGACTATCCATTTGGGAAAGATTGTACTGCCAGTAAGGGCAGGAAGTGTCTTTAAAATAATCGAGTTTTTAGTGGTCGACATTGACTCACCCTACCAGGACATCCTTGGCAGAGGGTGGCTACATGCAATGAAGGTCGCCCCCTCTACCTACCACCAGAAACTCAAATATGTGAGTGAGCGAGGAGTGATGGAGATCAGGCGATGGCAAGAAGGTGTTTTATAGTAGCCATCCACCCAATGCCAGAGAAGAAGGTCGAAAAGGCCAAATAGAAGGTTAAAGAGAAGGAAGGTTTGATACCTTCCAAATAACAGTTAAAATATGGAAGACCTGGAGTGGAGGAGACCAGGATCCTCCCCTCTGAGCGGGTCGTTGAGAACCTGGAGGAGGTCATAGCCGGTAACAGCAAGAAAGATAAGATGTTCTTGATCGGAGCCACTCTCACAGATCAAGAGAAGAAGGAATTAACAGTACTTTTACTGAATAACTTGGACGTTTTCGCATGGGAACCCTACGAGCTACTTGGGATTGATCCCAGTGTGGTTTGTCATCGGTTGCACGTCAACCCAACGTTCAAGCCGATCACGCAAAAAGCACGGCGAACTACACCCAAGAAGACCAAGGTTGTGGAGAAAAGAAGTGGAGAAGTTGTTGGATGCAGGATCCATAAGGGAAATTCAATTCCTTAATTGGTTGTCCAACCTAGTAGTGGTCCCGAAAAGTAATTGAAAATGAAGATTATGTATTGACTTCATCGACCTTAACAAGGCATGCCCTAAAGACAACTTTCCTCTCCCAAAGATCGACCAGTTGGTGGACACCACAACAGCTCATGAAAAGAATGAGTTTCCTAGACACATACTCCGGGTATCACCAAATACCTTGACACGAGCCAGATCAAGATAAGACAACATTTATCACCACCGTCGGGTTGTATTATTACAAGGTCATGCCTTTTGGGAGCAACCTACCAGCGGTTGGTAACCAAAATGTTTAAGGATCAAATGAGAGACACCATAGAGGTCTACATCAATGATATGCTCGTCAAAAGCAGATATAAAGAAGACCACCTTTTAGACCTAGTAAACACCTTCAAAATCCTCAGGAAATACCGAATAAAGCTCAACACAAGTAAATGTTCCTTCGGTGTCCACTCAGGAAAATTTCTCGGGTACTTGGTCAGCGAGAGAGGCATTGAAGCCAACCCAAACCAGATCGATGCCATTAATAGGGTGCAGCCCCCCGTACGATAAGGGACGTGCAGAAGCTCACATGGATGCTCGCCGCCCTAAATAGATTCATCTCGAAGTCATTCGAAAGGTGCCAGCCATTCTTCCAATTGTTAAAGAAAAGCAAAAATATGTAGTGGAACGAGGATTGCTCGAAGGCATTAGAGGAGCTCAAAGTTTACCTCAGCACAACGCCCTTGATCGTAATAGCTCAAGAGAATGATTCCCTGTCCCTATACCTCGTAGTTTCCAGCCACGCTGCCAGCTCTGCACTGGTATGTGAAAGAATGGGAATCCAGCACCCAGTCTATTACGCGAGCAAGACTCTCTTGGACGTCGAACAACGATACCAACAACTGGAAAAGATCGCCTTTGCACTAATGGTAGCCTTAAGGAAATTGAAACATTACTTCAAAGCTCAATCTATCATCATCCTTACATCTCACCCCCTTAAAGCAGTCATGTGCAAAGCATATATGTTCGGTAGACTATCAAAGTGGTCAGTCGAGCTCGGGCTATTTGACATCCAGTTTTAGCCAAGGAATGCAATTAAGGGACAGGTCCTCGCCGACTTCATCGCAGAATTTATAGGAGAACTTCCTTGTGACCAACATTAACCTGTTAGTCGAAGGGAGGACCACTCGGTGTAAGGTGTTTGGCGACTGTTCGTTGACGGAGCCTCCAACTCCAAAGGGGCATGAGTGGGCATCATGTTGGTTACCCCTGAAGGTGAAATCATCGAGCAAGGAATCAGGCTTGGATTTGAAGCCTCCAATAACGAAGCAGAATATAAAGCATTGATATCAGGACTACAGAAGGCACAGGTGCTGGGGGCAAGACAACTCCAAGTATTCGAAGACTCATAACTGGTCTCCAACCAGATAAGTGGAGACTTCAACGTGAGGGATGAGAGAATAGAGGCCTACCTTACCACAACAAAGAAATTAATGTCTAACTTCGAATAAGTCTGCATCCAACAGTTCCCTAGAGGATAAAACAACCATATTGACGCCTTAGCAACCTTGAGCTCAGCGATCAATTATGACTTGAAGAGAACAATTCTGGTCGATTTCCTCGCCCAACCAAGCATCAACCAGAGCGACGATATGCAAGACATAGGTCATGTTCTCCATATTGAGTCAGCCCCCAGCTGGATGGGCCCCTTAAGGTATTATTTGAAAGATGGTTCCCTGCCAAATGATAAGAAGGCCGATCATCAAATAAGAGTCAAACCTGCTCGCTTTGACTTATCTCCTGAGGGTAAACTGTATAAAAGATCTTTTATCGGTCCATACCTCCAATGCATTCACCCGAAGGACGTCGAGAAAGTTCTACACGAGCTCCATAAGGGAATCTGTGGGAGTCATATTGAGGGAAGGTTATTGGCTTTGCTAGCAATGAAGGAAGGCTACTGATGGCCATACATGCAAAAGGATTCTGGGGTATATAATCGTAAGTGTGAAAAATATCAACTCCACGCTCCTATGGTTCACTAACTGGACAGCGACCTAAAGTCACTTACTAGCCCATGGCCTTTCGCCCATGCGGAATGGACATCGTGAGCCCTCTTCTTACCGCCGCCGAAAATCATAAGTATTTATTGGTCGCAATAGACTACTTCATAAAATGGATAGAGGCAACCTCGCTAGCAAACATCAGAGACATGGATATGATGAGATTCATATGGAAGAACATTATCACCCGCTTCAAGATCCTCAGGACTATCATCACGGATAACGGAACCTAATTCAAAAGTGGCCACTTTCAGGGTTTCTGTAACGACCACGGGATCAAGCACCATTTCAGCTCGGTGGCATATCCTCAGAGAAATGAACAAGCTGAAACTTCCAACAAAACAGTGATTGATGGATTGAAGAAATGATTGGAGCAAGCCAAAGGGGCATGGGTGGGCGAGCTGCCACACATCCTATGGGCTTACCACACTACCCCACGACGAGCAACCGGGGAAACCCCATTCGCACTGGCATATGATATAGAGGCAATCATTCCCTTGGAAGTCGGTCTCCTCACCATGAGGTCCACCCTGGTCGACCAAGGCCAGAACGATGCAGCATTTCTCTCTGAACTTAACCTAGCTGAGGAATGAAGGGAGTTGGCTCTAATGAAACTAGCAGGCTATCAGCAACAGCTACCAAAACACTACAACAAGAAGGTCAATCCAAGAGCATTCCAAGTTGGGGACTATGTCCTAAGGCAAGTTATTGGCAGCGCACTAAAACCATCGGATGGCAAGCTAGGACCAAACTGGGAGGGACCATTCAAGGTGATAAGGGACAATCTACAAGGAGCATATCACTTGGAAATGCTGGAGGGCGGGGAGATACCTCGAGCTTGGAACGCAGCCAATTTAAAAAAATTCTGCTTTTAGTTTTTTGTTAATATTTTATTATAATATTTGCAATTCATTTCTGATTAATAAAAGATTGTTTGACAGTGGCATTCTTTAAAGTGTTGATTTTATACTATATAATTCATGCACCTTTTCCAAGCTACAGGCTCCACTCTCGACATATAAAAGTAGGGTATTACCCTCCTTAGGTTTTCATCATCGAACATGAATAACCTCATAGCGTTTCCCCTGGCAATATATGAAGCTCTATAGGGGATCCTTAGGCAGCTCGACCAACCCAGGTTGGTCGCCAAATAATATTTGCATCAAAAAACCTGCACAGATAGAACATCCAATACCAGGTGTGTCCTCGCCATTGCCACACTTAGGCCTAAGGAAGTGTGACGACACGACCTAAAAGGTAAAGCGAGGCAAAATGGTATCTTATAAGCATACTGGACCGGGGGGATACTCACTCAACAAAACAACTCTGCCTGTATTAAATCTAGTCGGCTAAGAAGAGCCCAAGATAATCAAACAAGAAATCAATGAAGTAAAAAATACACAACACATGTTTAGTCGACAAATCGCCCAAAACATAATTATTTTATTACTTCACTATATATACAAAGAGTTACATTGATTGAATTAAAGAAATCTTAATAAGGAGTAGGTCACCGAGCAAGATAGTCAGCCACTTACTCTCTTCATCCATCGTCTGGGTGATGAACTAATTCCTCCTCGACTTTATTTGCATCTGGCTCCAGTAACTGCCTGGAGATATCACCTATGGGGTCCCACTGATCATCCCTCCTTAATGGGTTAGGCATCAAAGTTGATGGAGAGATCTCATGGAGATACCAGAGAACCGAGTTCCCAGGTACCTATAACTCCCTAAGATCAGCACTCAACCATCCTCTAACAAAGAATAGCTCCTCAACCTCCTTCAACTTCGTCGGTGTATCGGTCCAACCCTGATCATAACCATCAGCCCACACCTACCGAGGACCCTTCTTAAATAGGTGCCTCAACAGGGTAACATCTCTTTGGAGGTCGACAGCTATCACATATGCCCTGCGAACATCACCCCGAAGCTTGACAATCTCCCTAGCTGATCCACTACAGTCAATACCAGCTTGTGACCTAGTCGATGAGGAGGAGCCCCGCAAAACTTGGGGGGCAATTCTCAGCGCATGCTCTCTAAGTAGCGAAACCTCTCTCCTCAGAGTGTCATTCTCTTATTGAAGAACTTATCCTACTTGATTAGTCTCAGAGGCATCCAGAAGTTTAGCCCTCAGAGCATTCACTTCCTCTTGAACGGAAGCGCCAACCTCTTCCATCTCCTGAAGCCTATCTTTCAGTTTGGCTTAAAGCTTTGATTCCTTGACCTAAGAGACTTACAAATTCTTACAAAGGCTTGGCGAACTTAATTGCTCACGTTAGGACCAATAATCTTTCCTAGTTGAGAAGTAACAGGTATATATTCATCAACATCAATCAGCTACAAACCATATAAGCATTGAAGGACAAAGAAATAAGTATGCGAAAGAAAAAAGAATTTCATTTCATTAAAAAATAGAGTCCAAGTACATCAGCAGGAAAACAGAAAGAACAACAAAACTGAAAAATACAAAGGGTTTCCTAAAGGAGGCTAGCTGGCAACCTCAGTTTGCTTCGAGATTGTTGGTTTCTTTCCCTTGTCCATGGTAGCAGGAATGCCTCCCTCAGACGGAGTGGTCACCGACCCTTAGTTAAGAGGAGTACCAGCAGAAGTGGTCTGAGCAGTTAGAGCACCTTCGTTAACAGCAGGAGCAGGCATTGCATCCACAACGGGCTTGGGGCCAGGAAAATGCTCATTAAAAAGTGGGGAGTCAATGTCCACCTTAGCAGTAAGCAAAGCCTTGTTCTAACCCTTCTTGAAGTTGAGACGACCTAACCAATCTAGGCCTCAGCATCCTCGTACGTTGTGACCCATCCAGCATTGTACGAGCTCTCCTCAAGGGTGTCCGCCTTAAATTCCACCTTCTTCACCTTCGCGGCCAGCACCTTATTCTCCTCCACCACAACCAGCTTGCTCGAGCAGACCAAATCATAGGACTGTCTCAGCTCCTGAAGCTCCTTGGTCGCAGCCTCCTTCGCTTGATTGACTTTAGTTAGGGCGAGATTGGAAGACTTATGAGAAACATTGGTAGCCTTTAGACTGGCCTCCAGCTAAGCATTCTTCCTATCTAGGTCGGCGTTTCTCCTCACCAGCTCGTCACGGTTGTGGTAGAGGACAGTGAAATCAGTCGCAGATTATTGAGAAAAGGAAATATTATCAAATAAAGTATTAAAAAAATATTGCAATAATATAGAAGTACAAGCAAGCTTACCAAGGCTAGCCTCTGACTTGCCTTTAGAGCTAACTGGTCGACCCCCATCGCCCTCTGGCGATCAGCCGACAAAACTGCTCTCTCAATCACTACCGGAGCTAGTTGAAGGGAAAGGGCAACAGAAGCCCCTTCGAGAAGAGTAAATACGGGCACCAGAGACTTCCCTGCCTTCGTCCTTACCTATTCCCTCCTATTTTCTTCTTCTCTCTCCTTCTTCTCATTCTCAACCCTTTTTCTCTCCTTCAACCTCTTCCTCTCCTCTTCTTTCTTCCCCTTTTCTTCTTTCTTCCTCTCTCTTTCTCTCACCTGTGCCTCCACCTTATTCTTCCTATCCTGCTCATGAGCAGCAAATTAGGAACCGATAGCGACATTCCCGCTCCCTGACTTTTGCTTCTTCACTCGGCGAGAAAGAAGCACGTTGTCTTCATTATCGTTTGGAATTAAATTCTTCCTGGGAGGAGTCATGACTTCCTCACTGGAGCTACTTGAATCCCCTGAAGACTCTTGAACCTCTGAACCCTCTTCCGAGCTGGAAGATTCTTCACTACCAAAGCTCTCCTCTCTGGAATTACCTTTAGTATCTCCCCTATTAGCACCCTCACTCTCCTCACCAGAGTTGCTTTCCTCCTCGTTCAATTAGATTGGGTCGGTAGCAACCTCTTCCGTGATGTCTAGCTTAGGAATGCTATCCATAGGTCGCGTAATAAAACTGAATCCAATGTTCTTATATTCTAGAAGGAACACCGCTGATCGAGGATGCTCATCGTCAGCTAAGAGTTCCCTGATTTTCCAGGCCTTATCAGCTCGGCAACCCGAATCTCACAAAGATCTGGTTCTGAGTTCTTTGTCTTCGCTGAGAAAAGAAAAGGAAAAAGATATGAGAAAAACCATGCATAACAGAGGATCAATGAATAAAATAAGAGTTATGCCTACCTAAGTATTCCTCCCCATAAAAAAGAATCACAAATCTACCAGACCTCGACCCTTCAGTATGGGGAGGGAACTGCCAATTTTTGGCAATAAACCCCTCATACCAGTAGTCCTTGTGGGAATCGGGTAGGTTCACTACAAATACCCTATCAGGACTCCTGGCCTTCAGGTAAAGAAGACCATAACTTATTCGAGAGAAAGAATAACAGAAGCATATTTCGGCAAGCCCTAGATTGGTGCTATAAAGCTGATTAATTCTATGCACACCATTGATAATTTTCTAAACATTTGGCGAGCACTGTGCAAGAACTATATCAAAGTAACTAAAAAAGTGCAAAAACAAGCGATTTGGGGGAAATGTGAGACCCCCTGTGATAACAAAAGAAAAAGAATCCAGTGACCATCCTCAACGTCTCTGACATTATGAGGAACGGGGGCACATTCAATGTCCACCCAATTTGGAATGTTGTAGAATTTTCTAAACTCAATTATCGACCTATTGCCTATCTTCACCATAAAAAAAAAAGAAACCCTAGTATCGAATATCAAGAAGTTCCAGTAGAAAAATAAAATAAAAGAAGTGAGAAGAACTTACAAAGTGAAGGTCAGCTTGAGACGATGCAAAGTCGCAAGCAGGGATGATGAAGAGATAAGAAAAAGCTTGAAGATGGAAGACGAGACCTGAAAGTGAGAAAGAAATAGTGAAAGCTTGGAGAAATCTAAAGAATGTGAAGAAATATGAAGCGATGATTCAGGGAATGACCTCTCCGAAATAATTTAAACCTTTATAATCATCATGCACTAGAAACGAGGCAATATGCTGCCTAAATCAGTTCGGGAAGGGCGCTTCAGTCCTAGAGTGTTGCACAAATCACAAAAATGCCATTAAGTCAAATCATTTAAAATTATTGAGCCCAAATTGTGATCCAAAAATTTTAGGGGCAATTGTGGGTACCTCAATTTGTCACTTTGGCCCAGACGAGTAGCCTTATTAAACACGACCCAAAGTCTAGAGGCTCCGCGCCTTAACCAATTCAGTTTTGACCCAGTCAGTTCCTAAAATCTCTCTTCAGAGATACTTTAGGGATTATGGAATAACGTGGAGAAGTCCCACTCCTCCACTCTCCGAAATAACATGTATATATCAAACCCCCTAGCCCGGGGCAAAGGGCATGCAATTTATAAACACTCCCCCGGAGTAAAGAGCAATAAAATATTGAGAGCACCACCGTGGGCGTAGGCCTTCTTGTCGAACCACGTATATCTTGTGTTGTGTGTTGTGATTGCCATTCTTTTAAGATCTTTATTTATTCTGATGATTGCCTTTGCTTGTTATTTTTTGTTGAGTTAAATCGTCACCACAAATCATATGAGAATGTTACTACTGAGGCAAGCCCTTCAATCACATCCAAACAAACGTCATAAGGACCAAAATCAAAAGTTCAACGTAAATGTAATCAACCTGTGGACGATGCTTCCGATGCCTTATTTGCCATTATTGATTTATAAAAACAATAACAGTTTCTTTGGAAACTCAAGTTGTTGAATTTAAAAAATGAGCAACGCAAACTCACGTCAATTAGGCTAAAGGCCATGAACATTTAGAAAACTAATAGAACGCTACTCGTGAAAGTTTTTGAGCAAGACAAGGAGATATGATGAGTATTCACTGGCTTTGATGATGATGAGTTTACATGTGCTTGGATCGTTGACAAGTTTGGGCGGGAGTCACCAAATTGACATCGTATTTTAGTAATTTTAATACTTGTTAATTTTGTTAGGTTAATTATAATTCCTACAATTGACATATGTTAAAAATTTCGTAGTTTGTTTCGACATTCTATATTTTTGGGTTGTACGAACATTTAAACATTATAATGTTGGAGTTTATATTACTACCATTTTAATGATGTGTCTTGGGTTATAAAGGGTGAGTTACATAATATTTATTTATTAAGTTTTAGATTTGAAACTTTGCAAGAAAAAATAAACTATTACATATATAACTCTGATGAAATTCTTATTTCACAATTAGAAAATAATGCTAACGAAACAATAAAAATTAAAAAATACTTAATTTTGCACTTGAAATATAAAAAAATCAATATCGAGTATATAATAACTTTTCATGAAAAAATTTTAAAAAATAAAAGAAATTATCTCCGCTATTTTTTTCTTTCGCCCCATATATGCTAGATTTTCCCTAAAAGGGGCTCGTTACAAGTTGTTTGAGAGTTATATACCTAATTAATTAGATGGACAAAAGTTTAAATGTGGTTTGAGAAAATGTCAAAAAAATAAAAATTCTAATATGGATAACTTGATCCCCAAATTAAATTATCGAATAGAGTAGATATAAAGTTGTATTCAAACTCAAACTCAAACTCAAACTTGATCCTCAAATCATGGAATAGATAACTTGATCCCCAAGTCAAATCGTTGAATAAAGTAGAGATAGAGTTTGAGTTATATTCAAACTCAAACACGTCAACTGAAACCACCTCATCTCATCTCTTTATCTCTCTATTTATATATATGAAGTCTCAGGGTTTGAAATCCAAAGATTTTGAAGCTCCATCCCAATATCTGAATAACATTATAAGTTTGAATTTTTATTTTATTTTATGTTTGTTTACCCCATTCAGCTTAACATTGTTTAGGTTTTCATTCATTTATTTAACACTATGAAGATTGAGCCATTTTGGCCGACCAATTATTCAATCAGACTAACTTCTCAAACCTTTCCGCCCCATCCAAGCTGAAGAGCTTTGGGAATAATTATGAAGTATAAGCTAAGTGAATCTAAACATAGAGGACCAAATAGGTCCGGTTCCCAAAAAACAACCATCCCAATACATAACAGGCAAGGAACATTACGAGACATAACCCTAAAGGGATTATTTGACAATAATAGATTTCGAAGTAGATTAACATGGATTAAGTAGCGACCTAATCAATAACTCTAATGAGTCCAAATTGACTCCGCCTCCTCCATATCTATAAATGTAACTCCCACACCAGGAAAAAAAGTATATGTAACTTATGGATATCGAATCACAAAAAAGTAATAAAAAGGATAGAAACATCTGTGGACGTAGGCTATTGGCGAACCGCAAAAAATCTATTTGTTGTGAGATTGTTCTATTCTTAGTTTGGTCCTAACTACTTATATTCATTCATTGTGATTAATTGCACTTGTTGCATTTGAAAAGCAAGCAACGCAAACTCACATCAATTAAAAAGTTATCTTGAATAAGCTAAAGGCCATGAACATAGAGAAACAAATACAAGACAACTCATGAAAGTTTTAAAGCAAGATAAAGAGCTTAATATGAATATTCATCATTGGGTTAAATGATGACGAGTTTACAGGTGCTTGGATCGTTGACATGTATGGATGAGAGTTGTCAACTTGACATTGTATTTTAGTAATATTGAGAGTTATTGATTTTGTTGGATTAATTACTATTCGTATGATTGACAAATATTAAATATTTCGCAGTTTATTTAGATATTCTAGTTTTTTAGTTATGAATGAACGTTTAAACATTTTAATATTTGAGTTTATATTATTACTACTTTAATGATATGTGTCTTGGGTTATAAATGAAGCGAATTATATCATATTTATCTATTAAGTTTTAAATTTGAAACTTTACAAAATGATGAATTATTACGTGCCTTATATTTTTTATTTAGAAAATAATGCTAATTAAAGCTTTTTTGTTTCAACCCACATATGCTAGTTTTTTTTTATTTCCTAAAAAGACATTCGCAAAAGTTGTTTAAGAGTTATATACTTAATTCATTAGATGGATAAAAGTGTAAAAGTGGTTTGAGCAAACGTCTGACATCGCTCAAAAAATAAAAAAATATGATAAGAATTACTTGATCCCCAAATCATCGAATAGAGTAGAGATAAAGTTGTATTCAAACTCAAACTTAAACTTCTTCCCTAAATGTTTCTCAATAAGAAGTTGGTAAACACACTCATTGAACAATTTATAGCCGGGACAAAATGAGTGGACAATGGATTCACAACAACTCAGATTTCAAAGGTGATTGAACGCATATATTCTGGATGTGGCGTAGTTGTTGTTGAGAAGAATGTAAGAGGACATCATACATATTAATGGTGATAAGGTTACCCATTCCGTTTAATAGGAACTCCAACGATTACCTACTCCTTATTGGTAATCGCGTTCCTCGATTCCCTTGCTGGGAATGTCATTAATGACACTTGATCTTTCGTGTGAATATCGACCTATGCTTCAACTCATTCCTAATTTGCTGCTTGTTCACCGTTGCAATATGAAAATGTTATATTGTTGGTACGTTTGAATAAGAGTTTTACATTTTGACGGATAAGTAAAATTGTTTATTTATTTATTTTCACATCTTTTGTATTTAGGATAAATCCGGAGCATCAAAGTTAAAGGGAAAGGTATGTCTTCATTATCTCGATTTTATTTTTGGCGATGATATTGCCACAAGTGATCAGTCCGTATTAGAAAATGATTCCCCCCTAATGAATGCAAATGATGCTGGTGAAATTATTAAGGTGGGCTTCAATGATGAAAATAAAGCGTATGAGAATGTTACCTCGCAAGGACCAACTCAAAAGTTTGACGTAAACGTAGGCAACTTGCGAGTGATACTTCTACAGATCTATCTGGTGTTGTTGATTCATAAAAAAAAGATTTTGGTTGCTTTGAAAATGCAAGTGGTTGCATTTGAAAAGCAATCAATGGAAACTCGCGTCAATTGAAAAGTTATCTTGGATAAGTTAAAGGCTATGAACATAGAGAAAGTGATAAAATGTATGTCATTAAAGTTTTTGAGCAAGACAAGGAATTGGATGGATATGCATTAGTTTAGATGATAATGAGTTTGCAAGTACTTAGAGGAGTCGCCAATTGACATCGTATTTTAGAAAGTTTGAGACTTGTTAATTTTATTGGATTAATTATTATTATTCTTACGATTGACACGTATTAAAATTTTGTAGTTTGTTTAAACATTCTAGATTTTTTGGTTACGAATGAACATTTAAACAGTATAATAGTAGTGTTTATATTACTACCGTTTTAATGAAGTGCCTTGGGTTATAAATGGTGAGTTATATAATATTTATTTGTTAAGTTTTAAATTTGAAACTTTATAAAAAAAAACTATTACACATATAATTCTCATGAACCTATTATTTTACAATTAATAAATAATGATAATCAAACAATAAAAATTAAAAGATACTTAGGGTGTGTTTGATGACAAAGTTGACAAATAACTCTAAATTAGTATAGTTTCACGAGAAGTTGGAAAATGAGTGGAAAACGATAAGAGCGACATGCCTTATTTTTGGTGTTTTTCATAGAAATCAATTATTTGGGGCTTAGATTATAACTCTTTTTCATGAAAAATGATAAAACTATGGAACACCCTAAGAGCTGCCTACAATCAGCGAAGGGATTAGTCACTGTGGTACAGTGGACACCCTGGTATTACCAAAAAAAAATATAATATTTATTTGTTAAGTTTTAAATTTGAAATTTTACAAAAAAAAGAGCTATTAAATATATAGTTCTCATGAACCTCCTATTTTACAATTAATAAATAATGATAATCAAATAATAAAAATTAAAAGCTACTTATTTTTGCACTTGAAAAAATGAAAACAATTAACATCGAGTATATAATATTTTTGATGAAATATATTTTTTTAAGATTTATTTTGGGCAAAAGAAATTTCTATCCCTCCACGTATGCTAGATTTTTTTGTTTCCTAAAAGGGCCTCAGAACAAGTATGTAGTTAATTAATTAGATGGACAAAAGTGTAAAAGTGATTAACCGCAAACGTGCGACATATCGGCCAAATCAAATCCTCGAATAGAGTAGAGATAGAGACTAGAGTTGTATTGAAAGTGAAACACCTCAACTGAAACTATATCCCCAAATCACGGAATAGATAACTTGATCCCCAAAATCAAATCAAATCAAATCAAATCGTCCAATAGTAGAGTTTGAGTTGTATTCAAACTCAAACCCCTCAATCAACTGAAACCGGCTCATCTCTCTTCTATTTCTATTTATATATATGGAGTGGAGTCTCCAAAGGTTTTGAAGCTCCGTCCCAGCATTTGAATAACATTGTAAGTTTGCTTCTTTTTTTTTACCCCCATTCAGATCGTTTAGGTTTTCATTCATTCATTTATTTTATTTAACTCAGATTGTCTATCATGATTGAGGTTCTCTTCTCCTCCTCCTCCTCTGGTAACGATATAAACCCTAGGCCTAGCTACTGCTCTAAATATTTAACTATATCATTGAGTCTTTCTTCTTTCTTTAATGGCTATGCGTGGTATGTGGGTGTTAAACACTTTTTTAATGCCTTTCGTTTAAACAACTTTCTTTGGGCTTCAATCGGTGCCATCACTTCATTTTTGTTCTATGTTTTAACTACTATTCATTTGGGCCTTTGATTGTTCTGCCTTTTCTAATAAATAAAGTATAGTTCTTAAAAATTTGCCTTTGATTGTTCTGCCTTTTCTATGTTTTAACTACTATCTTTGTTTATCAATCGGTGTTAACTATGTTTTAACTACTGCCGGCTTTCGTTTAGTCTTTTAGTCTCATTTTGGGGGCTTTGATTGTTCTGCGTTTTCTAATTGATCCCTTTGTTTGATTTGCAATATTAGGTTGACTATGAGCTCTATATGTGATTTTTAAGAACTAAACTTCCAGTTTAGAATTTCATTTATGTTCCAAATAACCATATGTGAAATAACTCTTCTTGAACCATCAAATACGGTGATGCATCTATTTTATTTATTTCAAAAGAGACATATGCTTATAGCCGAGAATATACAATCTTCATGATGTATACCATAAAAAATATTTCAATTGTCCTAAAGGGCACACTTACCTTTTTCTGCTTACTTCCCATGTTGGCTTTGTTATATTTAAATTCAATTCTTAACCCATGTTATTCGTTTTATTATATTTAAATGGAATTTTCAAATTGGAGAGCAACTTTTAGCGGGAATAGCAGCTTTCTAATAAATAATGTTAGTATTCATTCGTAAATTTGATTGAACGTTATTTGTCTTTGAATTCCACGATTACCGGAGGGGAGGTTTCAATTGTGGCCGTGTGTTTGGACATTTTCCTTAGTTAGAATGATACACCCGGTTTGTCAAAATACGCCTTTCTGCTCCTGATTATGGCGCGCTAGGGAAATGCGTGTTTTGATTGATCGCGTGCGTCTTTTTGAGTAGGGAAGGTGCTCAAATACACCGCCACAATTGAAGTCTTTCTTCTGGTTATCGTGAAATGCAAAGCGAAATATATTATAAATCAAATCTACGAATGATAAAAAATATTTTTATAGGATGCTTATTTTTCCGCTAATAGTTTTTCTAAATAGATGAGCGGAAGTGTGAAATTGCCCGCGCGCCTAGGGTTTTTGTGACTCCTCTGGGATGTATGCTCTAAATGAGCCATCTGAATCAGCGCAAATATCTCTTAATATCATTGTTTTAAATCACAGCTGCACCGTCACGTAAATAGCGTAAGTTGACTTCAATTTATATGGGACTAAAACCTTATAAACAATCCTTGAAGAGAAGGTGGCAATCGAGAGTATCTTTCTCAATCCCTCTCTGACACCTTCGGGCAATGGGTTAATTGATCCTTATCAGAATGATGATGCTGTTACTAAAAACAACTTTCCAGAGTTTAAGGTTTCATTCAGCAGGCATCTGTTATCAATTTAGAAGTTCAATTTCATATTTGTGCTTAGATATTAGGTTTTGTTATAGAAAGGCATAAAATATTGTCTTATTGTTATTTTCGTTGTATGAATAGTTATTCTCTAATTGTCAATAGTAGTTGAACATCGGAGACTCTGTTAATTAAGTTCTTTTATAACCATGTAATTGGTATCCATGGTTCATGAATGCCTACCTTATTTTTATTTACAAGTCCTAAATAATTTTATATTTAGTCCTCTTTATAGAAGGAAAAAGTAAGGTATTTCTTATATTATTAAGTTTTAATTTTTTAGTTGAGTTTGTATATATCAATTTGAACGAGGGTATTTTTGTTTGACATGTATTACTCTTCTTGCTCTATATCTTAGTTCATATTACAATTTGTTTATCATAATTTTAGTAAATGATTCTACATATCTGTTTTCATGATGACAGAGCATTCCTTGATTGTTGCACTTGAATTTAGCACGTATTGAAATTAACACTTTGTTATTGTTTTACAGATTATCAAGGTAATAGCTAAAGCTGAAAAAGGTAACTAATGACGATGCTTTAGAATTCTCGCTTCTTCATTTAATGCGGCGTACATTGTAGATTGTTTTTATGATTCCCGTGATCCAATTGTTTAAACTGAAACTCATTTCCAGTGGTTAGTAAGTATTATACGAACAATGTTTTACCCAAACAGATTTTGGGTTCGTTTTTGCAGATCTATGACCGTTGTTGTATGGTGGTGAGCTACGATTGAACGTGCATTCCACTTCTCACAAGTTGGTCTGAAGCACATGACATGGGGTAAGTGAATTAAATATGTAAACGGATATCATTAATTGGATCAAATCATAAGGATTGCTTTTTTTTTTTTTTTTTTTAATTTTTTAAATTTTGTTATGTACATTATTGGCCTATTTAAAGGTCTATCTTTTGAAAACTTTCTACTTTCTTTGTTTGCACAGCTGGGCAGGTTCTTATCTTGAAGAGCAGGCATCATTTAAAGCTATAAATTTTTGTGTTGTTAGATCAAGCTTAATAGTCCTCACCTACAAATACTAATTGTCTCGGGGTTTGGAGCATGTTATTGTATGCTAGACTTTGGTGTATTTATAAAAGATATCATCCAGCTCCTCCAAAGTTAATATCTCGAACATATATCAATTTGAACGAGGGTATTTTTGTATTGAAAGTGAAACACCTCAACTGAAACTTGATCCCCAAATCATGGAATAGATAACTTGATCCCCAAAATCAAATCAAATCAAATCGTCCAATAGTAGAGTTTGAGTTGTATTCAAACTCAAACCCCTCAATCAACTGAAACCGGCTCATCTCTCTTCTATTTCTATTTCTATTTATATATATGGAGTCTCCAAAGGTTTTGAAGCTCCGTCCCAGCATTTGAATAACATTGTAAGTTTGCTTTTTTATTTTATTTTACCCCCATTCAGATTGTTTAGGTTTTCATTCATTCATTTATTTTATTTAACTCAGATTGTCTATCATGATTGAGCCTCTCTTCTCCTCCTCTGGTAACGATATAAACCCTAGCCCTAGCTACTGCTCTAAATATTTAACTATATCATTGAGTCTTTGTTCTTTCTTTAATGGCTATGCGTGGTATGTGGGTGTTAAACACTTTTTTAATGCCTTTCGTTTAAACAACTTTCTTTGGGCTTCAATCGGTGCCATCACTTCATTTTTGTTCTATGTTTTAACTACTATTCATTTTTGTTCTGTTGATTCAGTCATGCAGCTAGCTATTCGTACATTCAGGCAAATATCTCTCAAAATCATTGTTGTAAATCACAGCTGCACTGTATCACGATTTGATCTTAGGGGGTCGCGTCACGTAAATAGCGTAAGTTGACTTTAATTTATATGGGTCTAAAACCTTATAAACAGTCCTTAAAGAGAAGGTGGGAATAGATCAGAGCCTCTTTCTCAATCCCTCTTTGACACCTGTCTTTTTTCAGAACCCGCCGGACCATCACCTTCTTCGAAAGCAATTTTTAAGAGACTACATGACATAAAATCAATTTCAGAAAACTCTCAAGCGTTACCTATTTTCATAGAATCAATACCTGGTTGAAGATTGGCGAACTCAACATTGGATGGTAACAGATAAGGGTCACCGCATTCTCTATTTTCTTGGGTTGAATATTAACGCAGCAAAGCCAGCAATATATAATTATATATGTAAAGGTACCTCTCTCTCCCTGTCTCTCTCATGCCTTGTGCTCTTTGCTTCTTTTAATTCTTATAAATCAAATCTTGATTGTTCGTTTTTTCTTGTACTCACTTTCCAAGTAATACGAGCTCCGTTTGGTTAGGATATTATGGCATTTCAGACTTTTCTCATAGATTCCGGTCATGTTCACACTTCCTTCATCGATCATTTTGTTTTAAATAGTTCAATTCAATATTTCCAATCAGTGTTTAAAAAAGCACTCGAGGAGGCTTAAGCCTCGGTGGTAGTTTCTGAGGCTTACGCCTCTTGGGTCTGAGGTGGTAGTTTCTGAGGCGTACGCCTCTTGGGTCTGAGGCAGTACACCTCGAGGCGTTATGAGGCGAGGCGTAAAGGCGTTCAAATTAGATTTAGGGTAAAAAAAATGAAAAGGTTACATTGTTTTGAAATACTTTGCTTCCGAACAGCGTTCTTCTTTTTCCGACCAAGCCAGCAGCAGTTCTGTTTGGAGGTAGCCTAAGTTTAATTTATTTTTTGGATTTTTACCTCCGTTTTCATATTCCGACATAGTTGGCTACTTTTTTTTTGTATTTATTGTATGGTTTTAAGTTTTACCCTGTTTCACATAAACAAATTCCTACTTTGGTTTTACAAATCCAAATTCCTACTTAAGAAGGTAATCGTTCTCTCTCTCCGCGTGTATAATATATATACGCAAGTGATTTAGTTTGTGTTCGATATAATTTCTCATGTGCATATATTAAATGTTTTGCATTTTATTCCCTCCACCCGATTTCCAAACCCATTTGTATATAAAAAACAAATTGTATTAACTTTTATAGTTTTACTTCTTACGATTGGCATTACTCTTCCCCTTTTAAGAGGCCTATAGTTTTTTATTAACTATTCTTGCGTATTTTCAATAATTAAACAAGTCTAGAGAGTTCAGAAAAATCACAAACATAATATTAGGCAGCCAAAAGGTAATGATAAAAAAAACAAGCTAATAATAAATTTCTAATCAGGTGTTTGATTCTAAAATTGAGTTTGGAATTGTCATTTGAGTTTAATTCTACGAATTCCAGTTTCATAAACTGAATTCCAAAGTGAAGTAGCTAATTAAAATCATATTTTTATGGAATTGATTACACAACAAATTCACACACACCCACATTGCACATAGGTTTTCAAACACAGTTTAAAAAACACATGGTTTCACACACATACAGCACACAAAGTTTCTAACACACAGTTGCCCACACACATTGTACATAGAGTTTCACACATTGCACAGAGTGACAGATACAAGCGCAGAGCATACACACACACACACACAAACATTTCAGTGTTAAGCATACACATTGCACAGAATCTCACATAGTTTTGCACAGAGAACATATTTCACAAACACGCTCACAGGCACACACGAATTATTACACAAACACTATACACACTACAACCTATGTATCACAGATACTTCAAAAATAGCAGAAATGGAGTTTCAAATACGGACATGGCCCCGATGTGGCTCTGTATGTATCCGATACTCCAACTCCATATACGTTGACCAAATCAGCAATTTGACTTAAGGAATATGCTGGGGATACTTCAAGGATTCGCCGGGACCCATATTGCATTTTTTTAAAAAAGAAAACAGGGATTAGTTCGTATTGTGTATCCATATCCGTGCAATACAGACTACAACCCACGAACATGACTACGAAATTCTAATAAAATTCCACAAAATTCTACAGTGAACCTAACAATTGAATAACATCGCTGATCTTGAAATAATTGAATTAGGATTCTACATAATTACAATTTCAATTGAATTCCAATATTAGGCATCCAAACAAATCCAAATTCAATATTATCTAAGTTAAATATCTGTATAATAGAAGTACGGTTTTATAGATAGGAATTTTGGGATGCAGTGTAGGCAGATCTTAGCACTATTGTAATGGCAAAACAAAACAAGTCCAAGATCAATGCACCAAAACAGAAATTATGAATCTTTAAGTTCATCGCATTGCTAACTCAACAAAAAATAATATCTATTATGACCAAGTTCATAAGAATTTATTCTATAACCTACATGATTGTTGGCACTTTTATTATGCAGTATGTATCTTAACAGTGTTAATGCGATAAATCAACTTTCTTAGTCCAAAAGTTTCTATCTTCTTGTTGCAATTAGAAAGTCATATTATAAGTGACAATTTTGGAATTTGGTAGTTTCTTAATAAGTATTACATTGAATCTATACATGCCTTTGATTCAGAATTAAAGTAGATGCTTTGCAATATGAGTGTGATCATTGCTTTTATTCTCACTGCTATTATATTGATCTTATATATTTGTAGGTTTTGAGAATCCTTTAGATAATTATCATTGTTTAGTCTCTTGTGACTCAATATATATATATATGCTTGATTCGCAAAGCAGTGGTGGGATGATCTAGTGCTTCTGCAAAACGGCGCTGCAACGAAGTTATCACTTGAAGCGAAATATAATCTTCAGACTATATTCGAAGCCTACAGGCCCTGGTGGTACTCTTCTGTTTCTTGTATAGTCTAGGTAGAGTTTGGATGTTTGCTTCCCATTCCTGTTTTCTGCATTAATAGCCACGGGAACCTACCACCATCTCCATTATTTTCGAATGGAACATCATTACCGATGTTTATTGTGCTCCCTGTTCCGATAGACTTGTGTGAGCATTATTCTTTAGAACTATTTCCTCATTGATTGACCGTAATAATGATGTTTTTATTGCAAAAATTTACAGCAAGGAAGAAATCATTGAACGGATATGGCTAGATGAATAGGATTATATGGATTTCTTTGTGGAGTACATTAGTATATTGTAGAAGCAACACCAAATCCAGAACTCCCTGGCTGGAACAGGAGTTCGATTTCTTAATTTAAATATTCTCATACAAGTCGTTTGAATGATATTAGCAAATTTTTATTATCAATTTCAATTTCACACGATCATGGTTGTCAATAATACCTCCATATATTAAAAATATGTAATGTACTATAATTAAAACTATTAACACCCTCACACATAATATGGGGTTGAAAACTAGTACTATCTATTACAATATACTAAAATGGAGGCTTACTCTCTCCAGAATGTGCCACGTGTCATGTTATTAGAGTGTTCTCATCTATTACAATATACTAAACTGGAGGACTTTACTGCCTCCAGAATGTGACACATGTCATGTTATTAGAGTGTTCTCATTAAACCTTAAGTCTCCTCTCTGATCTATATTCCCATTCTCACCGCGTGGCCCAATTCATCCTCTAATAGTAACTAAATAGACCCTCAACTATTCATCTTCTGTATCAATACTTAAAGGATACCAAATATAAGTCACCTTCTCTGTATCTTTCTGTCCCCAGCCTCATCACGCATGATTGATCTATATATTTTTCTGTATGTTAAATTTTTTGGCTTGCTCCGTACTTGGCTAAGTTCTTCTGTGTAGGTATCCCCCTTTAAAGTTATCCATTCAGTAGGATTCTTTGCTCAATTCAATTTTATGCAGATTGTAGATTTATTATTGGCAATCTTCTAACATCCTTCAACTTATTGAAAACTATTTTTGAAGATATAGTGGTGGTTGAGTACACCTGTATATGAGTTTAGAAACCAACTCCTGCACGCGCCATCATCAAACAGAGCCTCCTTTGGATCTGGAAAAAGGTAAGCTATCTTTGCTCTCTTTCTCTCAGTCGTAACCCACCATTGCTTAAAAATCACGCTAGTTATCTACATTTTTGTGATGGTTGTGATTTTTTTTATATTTTTTCCCTCTTAAGTGAGTTGATTTGATTTTTTTCTTCATTTTAGTTCGTTGAGGAATCCCTCAACACATTATCACTTACCAACTGCCAACATACGCTGTTCATCTCGTGTAAACTCCATCTTGGAGACAGCTCTATGTATGTTCCTTTGATTTTGAGTTCTTACCATCATTTCAAGATTTTAGTGATTCTTTCTATTTAAATGGTAAAAATAACATATTTTATAGTTAGCACAACATTTGCATTGCAAAATAGATTCTAAAAACTTTGAGCCTTTCCTCATCTGCTATTATGGTTTTTGAATTGATGTTTTTATTTGTTCACTATTTTGTATGGGTCTCTCTCATTTGGTAAGTTGGAATGATTAATAAGTGAAAAGGTGCATTTTTTTCTTTATTTTATTTTATGTTTGTGTGTGTGTGTGGGGGGGGGGGATTATGTGCCTATTTTTAAACATATGTGATTTTAATTTGTTAAGCACATTTCAGGGACTAGAACATGTAAAAGAACAGTTGGATTTGGAACTTTTTCATTATTTTGGTTGAATCCAAGTTTTGGTTCAGTTCCATAGAATTTGTAAATCGGTTCCAAGGGGTTTCATTGCGGATGCCAGTTAGCATTTGGCATTTCTAACCTCTCTTAAGTCAAAGGTTCTCACTTTCCAATTGTAATGGATTATGGAATTACTTTACTTCTCCTCTCACTCTCTCTTAAACTCACTCTCTCACACACAAAACCATAGACATTAATTTATTAACTGCATTCGTTGCAAAACCCTAAAAAAATACACCTCTCTCTCCGTTTTCGTCCTCCTCTAGTGCATCCAACTCCGGGCACTTGTAGGATACCTGACCCGCCAAGAATTCTAACTAGTCAGTCTCGGATCCTGTTTCCATATCTTCTCTGAATTATCAGATGAAGAAGCCTGAATTTGTTGAATCGGAAGTACGTCGTTTAAATGGATGGAAATTGGATCGTCCGGATCGAAATCTAGCAGTTCACTCCAGTCAATTAAACGGACCCTTAATTTTGCACTTGAAAAAATTAAAACAATTAACATCGAGTATATAATATTTTTGAGGAAATGTATTTTTCTAAGATTTATCTTGGCCAAAAGAAATTTCTATCACTCCACCTATGCTAGATTTTTTTGTTTCCTAAAAGGGCCTCGGAACAGGTTGTTTGAGAGTTATATAGTTAATTAATTAGATGGACAAAAGTGTAAAAGTGATTAACCGCAAACGTGCGACATATCGGCCAAATCAAATCAAATCCTCGAATAGAGTAGAGATAGAGACTAGAGTTGTATTGAAAGTGAAACACCTCAACTGAAACTATATCCCCAAATCATGGAATAGATAACTTGATCCCCAAAATCAAATCAAATCGTCCAATAGTAGAGTTTGAGTTGTATTCAAACTCAAACCCCTCAATCAACTGAAACCGGCTCATCTCTCTTCTATATCTATTTCTATTTATATATATGGAGTCTCCAAAGGTTTTGAAGCTCCGTCCCAGCATTTGAATAACATTGTAAGTTTGCTTTTTTATTTTATTTTACCCCCATTCAGATTGTTTAGGTTTTCATTCATTCATTTATTTTATTTAACTCAGATTGTCTATCATGATTGAGCCTCTCTTCTCCTCCTCTGGTAACGATATAAACCCTAGCCCTAGCTACTGCTCTAAATATTTAACTATATCATTGAGGCTTTGTTCTTTCTTTAATGGCTATGCGTGGTATGTGGGTGTTAAACACTTTTTTAATGGCTTTTGTTTAAACAACTTTCTTTGTTTATCAATCGGTGCCATCACTTCATTTTTGTTCTATGTTTTAACTACTATTCATTTGGTCCTTTGATTGTTCTGCCTTTTCTAATAAAAAATAAAGTATAGTTCTTAAAAATTTGCCTTTGCCTTTGATTGTTCTGCTTTTTCTATGTTTTAACTACTATCTTTGTTTTATCAATCGGTGTTAACTATGTTTTAACTACTGCCGTGCCGGCTTTCGTTTAGTCTTTTAGTCTAATTTTGGGGGCTTTGATTGTTCTTCCTTTTCTAATTGATGTTTAAATTTTTGGCTCCCTTTGTTTGATTTGCAATATTAGGTTGACTATGAGCTCTATATGTGATTTTTAAGAACTATACTTCCAGTTTAGAATTTCATTTATGTTCCGAAAGTGAAATCACTGAACTTGAACCATCAATTAGGTAAGGTGTCTATTTTATTTATTTCAAAAGAGACGTATGCTTATAACCGGGAATATACAATCTTCATGATGTATACCATAAAAAATATTTCAATTGTCCTAAAGGCACACTTACCTTTTTCTGCTTACTTCCCATGTTGGCTTTGTTATATTTAAATGCATTTTTTAACCCATGTTATTGGTTTTATTATATTTAAATGGAATTTTCAAAATAGAGAGCAACTTTTAGCGGGAATAGCAGCTTTCTAATAAATAATGTTAGTATTCATTCGTAAATTTGATTGAATGTTATTTGTCTTTGAATTCCACGATTACCTGAGGGGAGGTTTCAATTGTGGCCGTGTGTTTGGACATTTTCCTTGGTTAGAATGATACACCCGGTTTGTCAAAATACGTCTTTCTGCTCCTGATTATGGCGCGCTAGGGAAATGCGTGTTTTGATTGATCGCGTGCGTCTTTTTGAGTAGGGAAGGTGCTCAAATACACCGCTACAATTGAGATCTTTCTTCTGGTTATCGTGAAATGCAAAGCGAAATATATTATACAATCAAATCGACGAATGATAAAAAATATTTTTATAGGATGCTTATATTTCCGCTAATAGTTTTTCTAAATAAATGAGCGAAAGTGTGAAATTGCCCGCGCGCCTCGTGTTTTTGTGACTCCTCTTGGCTGTGTGCTCTAAATCAGCCATCTCTAAATCAGCCATCTGAATCTGTCGATTCAGTCGTGCAGCTCGCTATTCGTACATTCAGGCAAATATCTCTCGAAATTATTGTTTTAAATCACAGCTGCACCGTATCACGATTTGATCTTAGGGTCATGTCACGTAAATAGGGTAAGTTGACTTTAATTTATGTGTCTAAAACCTTATAAACAGTCCTTAAAAAGAAGGTGGGAATAAATCAGAGCCTCTTTCTCAATCCCTCTTTGACACCTGTCGTTTTTCAGAACCCACCGGACCATCACCTTCTTCGAAAGCAATTTTTAAGAGACTACATGACATAAAATCAATTTCAGAAAACTCTCAAGCGTTACCTATTTTAAAAAGGCTTGGATACGTTCCGATACTTCAGGAATATGCCGGGGATACTTCAAGGATACAGCGGGAGCCATACTGTATTGTTTTAAAAAGAAAACGGGAGTTAGTTTGTAATTTTAATAAACTTAAAACCATTAAGCCATATAAATGTTAATGAGTTACTCTCATTTAATAATTTGTATCTATTGACCATCTGCTGTAATATTCTTGATTGCACAGGTTAATCTCGTTGTGAACAAATGTGTTTTCGCTAATGCTGAAATTGTGATATTTCGTAAAAGAATATGTACAAATATTTTATCAATATTATTTATTGTCATATCGGTGGGGTATCCGAACTCTATTTTTTCAGATTTGTCGTATTGCCTTATCCGAACATATACGAACTCGTATTGCATATCCGTATCCGTGCAACACAGACTACAACACACAAACATGACTTCAAAATTCAATAAAATTCCACAAATTCTACAGGGAACCTTACAATTGACTAACATCATTAATCTTGAAATAATTGAATTACGATTCTACATGATTACAAAGTCAATTGAATGCCAATATTAGGCATCCAAACATATCCAAAGTGAATATTATATTTGTTAAATGTTTGTATGATAGAACTAGGGTTTTATAGATAGAAATTTTGGGAACCAGTGTATGCAGATCTTAGCACTATTGTAATGGCAAAACAATACAAGTCCAAGATCAATACACCAAAACAGAAATTATGAATCTTTAAGCCCATCCCATTGCTAACTCAACAGAAAATAATGTCTGCTATGACTAAGTTAATAAGAATTTATTCTATAACCTACGTGCACACAATTGTTGGCACTTTTATTCCTTTTTATTCTGCAGTATGTATCTTAACAATGTTAATACAATAAATCAACTTTCTTAGTCCAAAAGTTTTCTAGGTTATTATTGTAATTAGAAAGTAATATTATAAGTGACAATTTTAGTATTTACTTGTTTCATAACAAGTATGACATTGAATCCGTGCATGCCTTTGATTCAGAATACAAGCAGATGCTGTGCCTGTGCAATATTTTTTTTTTTTTATTTTTTTATTTTTTTATTTTTTTAATGAGTGAGCATTGCTTTTTATTATCACTGATATTATACTCAACTCAACTCAACAAAGTCTTTTCCCAATTATTTGAGGTCGGCTACATGAATCCTATTTTTCCATTCCATTCTGTCCAGTGCAATATCTTCGGTTAAACCACATGATATCATGTCCTTTTTTATAATATCCCGCCAAGTTAATTTAGGCCTACCTCTACCCCTTGGGTTACCATCAATACTAACTAAATCACTCTTCCTTACAGGAGCATCCATCTAAGTCGATTTTCTCTCAATTTATCTTCTATAAGTGCTACTTTTACCGTTTCACGAATTTGTTCATTTTTAATTTTATCCTTTCGAGTTTTACCACAAATTCATCTTAGCATTCGCATTTCCGCCACACTCATTTTCTGCACATTTTGTTTCTTGGTTGCCCAACACTCTGTCCCATATAACATGGCGGGTCTAATGGCCGTCCTATAAAATTTTCCTTTTAACTTCAAAGGTATACGCCTATTACACAGAACGCCGGTCGCACTTCTCCACTTAACCCAGCCTGCTCTAATCCTATGCGTAACATCATCACTAATATCTCCATCTTTTTGTATAATCGATCCTAAATAACGAAAATGATCATTTCTAGGGATTTCTTGCCCCTCCAATTTCACATCTCCATTTGTCCTCCTATTACTACTAAAATTACACTCCACATATTCTGTTTTAGTTCTGCTTATTTTAAATCCTCTTGTTTCTAAAGTTTCTCTCCACAATTCCAACCTAGCATTTATCCCCATCTTAGTCTCATCGATTAAAACAATATCATCTGCAAATAGCATACACCATGGCACCTCATCTTGTATTTGTCCAGTCAACTCATCCATAACAAGAGCAAAGAGATAAGGACTTAACGTTGAACCCTGGTGTAGCCCTACCGTAATTGAAAATTCACTACTTTCTCCAGCTGATGTTCTTACTGTAGTCATCGCACCATCATACATATCCTTGATCACATCAATATATCTGCGAGTCACTCCTCTTTTATGTAGAACCCACCATATTATATCTCTGGGTATCCTATCATACGCCTTCTCCAAATCTATAAAAATCATATGAAGATCCTTTTTTTTCTCTCTATACCTCTCCATTAATCTCCTCAATAAATAGATTGCTTCCATTGTTGACCTCCCAGGCATAAACCCAAATTGATTCTCAGATACTGTTGTCTTCAATCTCAATCTATATTCAATCACTCTCTCCCAAAGTTTCATTGTATGACTCATTACCTTAATACCACGATAATTTGAACAACTTTGTATGTCCCCTTTATTTTTATAAATAGGTACTAAAATACTTTTTCTCCATTCATCGGGCATCCTATTAGTCATTAAAATTCTATTAAATAATTTTGTAAGCCATGATACTCCATCCTCCCCTAAGCACTTCCAAACCTCAATAGGGATACCATCTGGTCCTAAAGCCTTCCCTGTTTTCATCTTTTTTAGATCAATCCTGACTTCTGTTGTCCTAATTCTACGAAAAAATATATCTTCTCGAGTCTCCCTAAGTTCCTCTATATCTAATCTACTCCCATTATCTCCATTTAATAACCTCTCAAAGTAGTTTTTCCATCTTTCCATAATTTCATTATCTTTGACTAGGACTCTCGAATCATCACTTTTGATGCACTTAACGTTATTAAAATCTTTTGTTTTCCTATCCCTAAGTTTAGCAAGCTTATAAATACTTTTTTCCCCTTCTTGTGTTCCTAATTTTGTATAAAGATCATCATACGCTTTTAACTTAGCATCTCTTACCACTTTCTTAACTTCCTTTTTAGCCCATTTATATTTCTCAAAATTCTCTTCATTTCTATTTGTTTGCCATGTTTTAAAGCACTCCCTTTTAATTTTTACTATATTCTGTACTTCTTCATTCCACCACCAAGTTTCTTTTGACTGTGGCCCTTTGCGTTTTGATTCTCCAAGAATTTCTTTTGATATTCTCCTAATGTATGTGGCCATCTTATTCCACATTATGTTAGTTTCTTCTTCACTTTTCCATGTTGCTTCATTTAATACTTTATCTTTAAATAGTTCTAATTTCTCTCCTTTTAAATTCCACCACCTAGTTCGTGGGTTAATCTTCACTTTTCGCACTCGGGATTGATTTTTAATATTTATATCCAACACCATTATCCTATGTTGTGAGGTTAAGCTCTCTCCCGGGATAACCTTACAATCTTTACACGTTAATCGGTCTCCTTTCCTAGTAATGAAAAAATCTATTTGGCACTTATGTGTTCCACTTTTATAAGTTATTAAGTGTTCAAGCCTCTTTTTAAAACATGTATTTACTTGTACAAAATCATAAGCCATCGCAAAATCTAAGATAGACTCTCCCCCGTCGTTCCTATCTCCAAAACCATGCCCTCCATGCACTATCTCATATCCTACACGATCTTCTCCTACATGGCCATTAAAATCTCCACCTATATAGATTTTCTCACCTAGGGGTATTTCTTGAATTAGTTCATCCATTTGTTCCCAAAATTGTACTTTAGTGTGCTCATCTAATCGTACTTGAGGTGCATAAGCACTAACAATATTAATTATGTTTTCACCTAATACCAATTTTACAAGTATAAGTCTATCACCTTTCCTAATAACGGTTACGATATCGTCCTTAAAGTTTTATCTACTATTATTCCAACTCCGTTCTTATTTCTATGTTTTCCTGTATAATATAATTTAAATCCTGTATTTTCTGTTTCTCTAGCTTTCTCACCGACCCATTTAGTTTCTTGTAAACAAGCTATGTTAACTTTTCTTCTTATCATGGTATCTACCAACTCCATCCATTTTCCTGTCATAGTCCCTATGTTCCAAGTCCCTAACCTAAGTCTAGTATCATGGACTAGCTTCTTTACCCGCACACGTCCAGCTTGTTGCAGGAACCCTTGCGTATTTATCGTCGCATCCGGGCGCCGATGCGACGCCCCTTGCCTATTTTTCGAGACACCTGGTGGCAGGCGCAACGCCCCTTGCCTATTTTTCGAGACACCCGGTGGCAGGCGCAACGCATCGCTTAAGGGGAATGCCCTAGCATTAACACGTATATTCATAGGATTCATGTTCATAAGGATCTGACAAAGTTTTACGCTGGCTGTCAGCTACCTAAAGCAACCCTCCTCCTTTTTCCGGGCTTGGGACCGACAGTGTCAAAAAAATAAGAAGTTAAGCACGACACAGGCTGATAATATCTTATATATTTGTGCGTTTAGGGAACCCTTTAGATAATTATTAGTGTTTAGTCTCTGGTGACTCAATCATTGTTTACACGAGTGTTATAACACTGGCTTCAAGAAGATGACCGTGGCTATAAGTTACACAAAGTACAATTTCTTGATAAAAAAAATGTAGCTGAATTATCTCTGCTGATGTGGTTTAAAGTATGGGAACGGAGTGCAAGCTTTGTAAACCTAGAAAAGATGGAACTTTTCAAAAGTACACATATCAATAGAGGTGGTCCAAGTTAATACAAGGAAGAAGAATTTCAAATCTCCAAGAGTTAAAAAATACAGAACTTTTTGCGTCAGGAATATGCTACTTCAAGTTAATTTGCATCCCCTCATTCGGGTTTTTGTGTAGCCAAGTTTTATAATATTTTTGGACTTATTATATGTTGTTTTGGGAAAAGAAATCTACCTTGATTTTCCCTTCGTTTGCTTAAATATAATGCCAATTATATATCAATGTGTTATTAAGACTTCTGCACCACTCACTTTCTCAGTTGAATGTCGATATCTTTATCTAGAGTAATGGCCAATCAAAAATTTGAGACTTCTTGACAAATTATTTGTATTGCTGTAGGTCATGATATGTTTGAGATTTGGGTTAAATGAAAAATAATATGTATACTTCACCGAATCCATTGTTAGATTTATTAGATGATCAAACCATCGTAATAAGAGAAGGTGAAGAGAGGAGGAAAAAGGGAGAAGAGAGAGAAAGAGAAAGAAGAAAAGGGGATTAATGAATGTATACTCTTCAGTATCCCATCTCATTCTATTTATGTTAAGAATTTTCATAAATTATATAGATATCCTACACAATAATTATAACATAACTATTACAAAATTTTAGCTCACTATTCTTTGAACTTAGGATCGTTATTGGCTGGGCATGTGACAATTCCATCAATATGGCCGATAATTCTTCGGTATGTGATATGCATACGCGCTGATTGAGCCCACTGCATATAATTTGTCTCATCCAGCCTGGCACTGGTGATATACAGGCTGGATGATGATCGTTATTACATCACATTATTGGAGTGAGGCTCGATGAAGACCCAGCTCTCCTCCAGAGCTCACCTCTGAACCAAACATGTTCTTAAAACTATTTTGCGTATACACTCCTAAAAAACTGAACAACAAATGTGTTGAGAACCACTGTGGATGTGAATCGCAAAAAAGAAATCAAACAGATCGCAAAAAAACGGGTAGAACAAATTTGCGAAAGCTGTGGATGTGATTAACCTTACATCCTTGCAAACAGATCCCATTTTGTAATCTCATCAAACCCTTCACAAACTATGGTTTATGCTTGCCCTAAGGATTTAGCTACATATCTTAGAGCTTTACAAACCACGCTCTGATACCTTGTTAGATTTATAAGAGAGTGAGAGAGAGAAAGAGAGAGACAGAGAGATGATTAATGAATGGATACTCTTCATTTTCCCATCTCATTGTATTTATTAAGAAGTTTCAGAAATTATATAAATAACCTTCACAACATAACACAACTATTACAAACAAGTCACTGACAACATCAATGCTGTAATTGCTTGATATATGTTTTAGTGTTTGTGCTTATTGTATATATCATGTGTCCAGGGAATCTATAAGACAATTAACTGAATATGTCGTAGATAACATTTCATGTTTCTCTTTTAAGTTTGGTTTATTTTGCTAATTGTACATTTATAAATAAAAAAAGTGTATACACTATATGTTTGAAAGTTTTATTTATAAGATCGAAATGCAAGCTTTTTGCCATTTTCTTCCATGTGTACCACATTTACTTGTAATGAAATAGGTTTTTAAATTATTTTCATATAATAAGACATTCATTATAAATTATCCCAACAGTGCCTTACAAAGAAGAGAGGCCTATGTTCTGCTCAAACTCAGAAGACATCTTCATTTTCAAAGAGATGTTTATCTTAATAGGTACGTAAACCATCATATTTTTCTTGTTTCAAGCCTATGTGAATTGACTATTATACTTGTGTCACCATTTTCACACCCCAAAAGGCTATTTTATTGTATTCTCCATTGCATATAAAACATAAATGGCTTTTGCATACATATTTTGGCCATACATGTATATGCCTTTGGTTTCGTGTTTGTTTCCGATGGGATTACTTATTCTTCTTTTTATTATTTGATACGTTTGTTTATAATAATATGAATTTATTAAAGTAAAATGTGATAATTTCCATCTGGATGGGGAAGTGAACTGCTACTCTTAATAATATTCTTTTTCTTCCCACAACTGAGTTTCGTTAGCAACTTGATTTGTATGTTGGGACATTTTTGTCTCTTTCTATATTTACATGTATATATAACATGTGTAAATATATCATAGTTGAAATATCATCATGAAATCTCGATTTTAATCGGTTGAATGTTAGGATCTGTTGTTCAGTCAGAATTAGTTGACTATATAACCTGTTGTTTCCATAATAAATATATATATTTTTTTGTAGTATGTTTGGATAATATTGTTGATTTATGCGCTCATATATATATATATATATACATACTTGATTCGCAGAGCAGAGGTGGAATGATCTAGTGTTTCTGCAAAACAGCTCTGCAATGAAGTTATCACTTAAAGCGAAACATAATCTTCGGACTATATTCGATGCAGACAGGCCCTGATGGTACTCTTCTGTTTCTTGTATAGTCTAGGTAGTGTTTGGTTTCCTTTCCTTTACTGTTTTTTGCATTAATAGCCACGGGAACCTACCATCATCTCCCTTACTTTTCGAATGGAACATCATTACTGATGGTTGTTGTGATCCGTGTTCCGGTATACTTATGTGAGCATTATTCTTTAAAACTATTTCCTCATTGATTGACCCTCATAATGATGTTTTTATCGCAAAAATTACACCAAGGAAGAAATCATTGAACGGATGAGGCTAGATGAAGAGGATCACATGGATTTCTTTGTGGAGTACGTTAGTGTATTGTGAAAGCAGCACCAAATTCAGAACTCCCTCTCCTTTGAGTGTGGGTGGAACAAAAGTTCAATTTCTTAATTTAAATATTCTCATACAAGTCCTTTAAATGATATTAGCAAATTTTCAATTATCAGTTTCAATTTCACACTATCATGATTGCCCTCCATATATTTAAAGATATATAATGTACAATTAAAACTAAAACACCCTCGCACATCATGCGTGGTCGAAAACTAGTAAAATATATTTGGAAAAATGGAGGCTTTTAACTTGGCTTCACCACGTGTCAGCAATTATTTCATTACTTATGAATTGGAACCACTCCACTCCCTTGTCAAAAGCAGGTAAGACTCGTCGCTCTCTCATTTACTCTCCATATATTCTCCATAATTTCTTTTAGGATTAGATTCTTCTCGATGCATATATGTGCGTCACATAATTTAATTATTTTTTTAATTTCTTTTAGGGATATTATGATCCAATTATGTATTTTTCATGTGCCAACGCATACAAACACACCCATATGTATGAAAATGCAACTAAATAATAAAAACTAGTAACTAAACAATGAAAAACGGAGTCTAATGACTGACAATTAAAACCACACTTCGTCGCCAATCGGAGAAGGTGGGGGTCACTCGTGTGACACCCCGCTAAATTAAATACCGGGCGATCACTCCTTTATTAAATTAAAATCAAGGTGAACAGTTGGTTCATTCTTAGCATCACTGTCGTAAAAATACTTTTCCAATTTAAACACCCTAAATAATTAAGCTAAGTGTCAAAACCATTTAAAACCTTATTCTCATTTTATTAAATCCGGTTATAAAACCTTAAACCATTAATATCTGAAGAGTCACACATTAAGAATAAAAATAGAATTGAACATACACGAATTTAATCATCAATAATAAATCCCAACATTTACAACACTAAAGGAAAACATCCTGACAGTAATAAATCCCGAAATAAAGGTACTGAAAGTAAAAATTTCAATCTCTGACAATACCAACTAAATAATAGAAAGAGGGCGACACATGCCCCTGCTGGATAAAACTGAACTAGGAGTAGAATCAAATGGATGAAGTCGTCTAAACAACAGGCCTGCAACTCCCACCTAAGCTGCAGCACGTTCCTTCCAAAGGATCCTAAGTAAGACGCCCCTGTGGCTGGGCACCTGTAATACATACATATATATACAAGAGAGAAAAGGAAATAGAAACGGGTGAGAGCCCGATAGTGTATATGATTTAAAAATTCGTTTAACAAGTATTTAAATTGATACAGGCCAATGCAACAACATATTAGTGCTACACTCTCTTGAGAAATTCTCACCTCTCTTCTAATGTGCACACCTATCGCACTAACCTTCCCAATGGTCTATCTCGTCATATACCACACTATCTTTCCCCAATGATTTAACTTATCTTAGGTTATTCGCAGGATTCACAACTGAACAACACAAGTATTTAAAACGTAAGATTTCAATTTGTAACCAAGGTTCTCCTTTTAACTTTATTAATCAATAAAGTTTTCCAGTGTCATATTATACTTTCTCAAAACAATTATTTATAATTTGAGTCATCAACCATTTCCTACATATCAAATCACAGTAGGCAGTTCCAGATTTCAGAATTTCATATATATATATTAACTACTCGTATAATATATATATCATAACAGCACCCCACATAAAAACTATGGTGCGGGCATACTCTGCTATCCAATCCCCGTATCAATCGTACTAAAGGGAATACAAGTTCGGAATCACTCTCGAACTGTATAAATACATACACAAACAATATTGAGGCGGAGCATAGTTTCCAAGTCCAAGAGGTCAGTACATACCCTCACGTCTCTTAGGACCGTGACTACCGATTCGATAGCCTGTACCTAGGATTCCTATCTTCTAGGGTACGAGTCAATATCCCCCATAAGGCACACGAGATAAGATCGTCCCAGCGCGGTAACCTCAAGGATAGCAAGTAGCGCGGGCATGATTTTCACAAGTATATAATATATGCATACACAATCATATAAATATACCACTTTTATTATATCAATTTGGGTTTATCCAATAACCCACATTCACAACATTTATCCTTATTTTCCCATTATTATTTATCAAGTATAATGGTTCGTTTCTAACTTTAATTCAAAGGGTTTTTCCAACTTACTACGTAACCCTCATGGACTCTATTCTTCCAAATGTACAATTCAGTAGATATCCATTTATGTTCCAACGTAACTCTCTCTTACGTGTCTCTCCCCTTTAATATATACTTACATTATCCCTTATGCAAAATATCCCAAAAATATAGATTTCGCCTTACATTAAAGGATTTTAAATTTTATTTTCAAAGATGAGAATTTCAAACGGTTTCGAAATCGGAATTAAAATGGAGTTTTAATTGAATTTTTATTATCTCTAAGAGTCCTCAAAACATAAAACTGTCTAGCAAAAAAAAATATTAAAAAATATTGAACGGTCCGATCGAGCTGAATTTTGTTTCTGTAGCTTCCTCTCGTCTTCAGCTAATTCTCTGTAAAATTTCATCCAATTCCAACGGTCCGATCGTCCGAAATATATTTTTTTTTTTAGTGTTTGTATCTGATTAGAACTCTTTTCTTAATCAAACTCTTAATCCTTTACATGACAAAGGGTTTTCAGAATATCATATAAATCTTCACTACATGAAAATTTCCCATCTCAAATTACGGTTTTCTTCCATAAATCTCATCCTAATAACTCCTAAACTAATATGGATGATGCATCAACGAAATAAGCAAGATAAACACTTGCCTGGGATTTTCAGAAATCTGGTTTGGTGTTGAATTTGGTGTGGTTGCGTTCCCCGTCTCGCGATCTACGCGTTGGCGGTGGCGGCGGTGTAAACGAATGAGTTTTGAGCCTTGGAATGTATTGAGAGCTCTCTCCTCTCCTCTCCAATGGCCGTTCTAGTGTTTTGAGTTATCTAACCTTAGGAGATAACCTAAACATCTGATATAACCCCTTTTATTTTCGTGGGTTTAATTACACAAAAATACAAAATGACTAAAATGCCCTCTCGGGGTACTAATTAGGCCTAAAAACGCCCCGAGACCCAAATCAAACCCCCGAGTATATTTTTCTGACTATCTCGACCCTTCCGGACGCGTTGGCGCACTCAAAACGACCATACGAACAACCTATAAAATATTCACTTTTATTAATCCACATTTAGTCCCGACACGACACAGGCGCGTCCCGACTTAAATTTTCACAATTGTCATTTTATTCACACGTGACAATATTATAAAAATAAATCTCATATATTACTATACTCATCCAGTAATATGCAACAAATAATATATTCCCAATAATTACTAACTCTTGTCACGCTAGTAAATATTTAAAACAACATTTCGGATTAAAATTAAATTAATTTATCTCAATTAAATTTAATAAATCCTTAAATTTAAAAGCCATGAAAATACGGGGTATTACATACTTCCCCCTAATAACGGAATTTCGTCCCGAAATTCGAAAAATAAGGCCTACCAGGTAGCCCAATTCTGGATATCCTTGTCAGTACGCAAACTATCTACATAGTACGGCGCTCAATCACTATAGCTTTTTCCTCACAGCAACATTGTTTTACATTCTCATTGGAGACACTTCACATTGCACTCTCAACTGACAATATTTGAATAGGTTACGTCTATACGTTATAAATTCCATTATCTCACTATCATTAGGAGGCCGCACCTCACTACATGACAACTACTCGGATTTATTCATACACAAAATTCCCATTCTGAGAAGATCATACGAACATTTGACCACTCTTGACTGCCTAAAACAGTCGTGGAATTCCACCATAGTTATCGGATATTTTCTCGACCGATCCAAAAATTTTGATTATCTACTCTCCTCTAAACATACGGAAGGAGAATCGTCGAGGTTCTTCCATAACAAAACCTTAATAAGTACCTCGTACGCGACAAACAGGTACGAGTGCTTCTACAGAGCATTCTTGAAATCATCGTACCAAGATTCCAAAATCTCCTTCACGTGGCTCCACTAATCTTTAATCACCATGCGCTTATTCCCTGGCTAAGGGTGATACATCCTACTCGAAACGAAATCTTATCTCCGCTGGTTCCTGAAATCCCATATCAAAGGTGGGATTCACCAATCTCATCCTGATTCAGAAATTTATACTGCGCCGGACCATGCACTGGCGCGATCCTTCCTTTCAAAGGAAGTCTGGGGCATACTAGTTAATATTGTAAGCCAGCCCAAAGGAATATCAATCACTTCCTTCTCGGCGACTTAATTCACATGTTCGGGATAAACCCTTGATCTTGTTTTGAGGATGGCAACCCATCCAAGAACTTTACCGACTTTACCAACCTCTTCCAATTTCAGGAATTTTCGATAAACACAAAATTCTTTGGTTGATTCTCCTCTTTCAACCCAACCTTACCTATGGGCAGTGCATGTAGAGACTACTCACTACGTCTCGCTAAACATCGATTCTTCCCTTGAAATGTCTCACATTAAGTGACACGTAATACTCCCCTTCCTTCCTTGGAGTATGCCGAAAGTTCCGACCCGTGCTCTTCTCTCCACGAAGCGCACTTCTGGATCTCTTATACTATACTAACATCATTACTCTTTGTATGCGCAAGTCGCTCTCACACTTGACTAATAACAACTCCGCTCCGGGTGTGCTTCATAACAATTAAATTCTACTCCATTCAAGGAATACTCTTCTTAAATGACTTCCCACAGTCTTCCAATTCAAATTTGGGTGTGCTATTCTAATTACACACCTATGTATGGATTATCGCCCCTTATGTGACGTTTAATCCACTCTATCACTTCCACTTCGTTATACTAGTCCCACAAACATATATTTCACACGTCTATTACCACGTCCCTTCGACTCGGACTATTTTTACTGTAGTTAACCAAGATGCCCACATTTTTGCAACACTCTGACCGCCCTGGGAGAGCGAACGGCGTGCTACTCATCTGTAGGACTAACTAAATTCAACGGAATAGAAGGAATAGGGCATTCAAATTCCATGACAATAAAAGAGGAATAATAATTCTCAACCTTCCTCAGATAAGTACAACAATTTTCCCAAATAGGTACAACAACCAAAATAAATCACTAACGCTCTATTCATCAAAATAATTACAGGTCATCTCTTTTGTATAATATAAAGTTCTTTCCGGATAATCCATGCTAAAAATCATTCCAACTCTTTATTTACCTTATGTTCTGTACGCGGTTATGACATTTGGGTACTCTCAATCACCCTAGAAATCAAAATTCTTAAATTCTCCTTATCATCGTTCCACCCCTCAACTCGTGGGGATAACTTTCAAGGCTTTCCTACCACAAAAATCCGGCTCTAATGACCTTAAAACAAAATTCAACTTCCAACTTACATACATAATTACTTGATCCCATTTCGACCAGGGTACCGAACTCATGGAATAGTGACCAAACGTCTCCCTATTTCCAACCTTACGCTAAGTTTCATGCGTGGGATGTCTCGCAAAGCGAAATCCAAACAAGGAACCCCCCCGATACACTACTACCTAGCATTGTCGGTTATCGAAATCCGTTAGGTCCTCCGTCCATAGTATATACCCCTTTATTCCGTCCCTTGACAGAAAAGTTACAATTTCTCCCGTAATTATGCTTAACAAAGAACGTTTCACCAATTTCACTATCGTCCCATATTGGTTGATGGTAATTACATTCTATAAACCTCGGATACATACGATCGAAATTCTTTAAATTTCCTTTTTCTAACATTAGGGGTATAACTCTTAACTCCCACATCTCTTAAGGATAAATATAACACTGCACTCTTCCTATCACTAAGTCCGGAGTGCTAAACATAATACCGAGTCAAGTCTTTTCGCTCAACGGTAAATCCCGGTACATACTGAATCATACTGACAAAGTCTATACATACATTGGTATCGAATATCTCGAGCCCACTATCTCCTCCGAAGTCTCTAGGATAGATAATATAAGTGCGAGTCCAACCTTCTTACAGGTAACGCCTCGCCGAAACAAAACGTGTTGCACTAATGTAACTACTCCGATAGCCTTGCAATAAATGCCCACTATCATACTACCCATTTCTATAACATTTTAACAAAGATAATATCATACTCGTGTATCGCATCACTACAACGAGTAACCTCAATAAAGTATAAAACACTGTTAATATACTCATTCATCCCCCGCGGATAGCACCAAAGAAAAATCCCGCTATACTAAGGAAAAATATTCACATAATGGTAACATTTATAATGATATGCATTAAACACGTCTCACATGCTAATCTAGCAACGAACAAAATGTGGTGACTCGCTCGTGTCACATAAACACGCCGCATCCTCTAAGGATACAACTTATACTTCCATCCTGGCAATCGTCTTGACTGCACAAATGGTTTTCGGACGTAACACGTCTGCCCAAACCAAACCAAAATTATTTTTAATGGTCGTCCTTTACTAGGCACCGTATTCTTGTCCCTTTTTCTCACTTTGGAACATATTATCGCGAGAAATTTCAGTCCGCACCAAAATACCTCAACATATAATCCACTTACCACCTATCCTACTAATCAGGTTAGGATTGTCCTTTTCTCGGACTTTAGTAAACTCTATTCCTGTTAGCCATCCCGGTTGTTCCCTTAGCTTTTTAGGCCATAAAGATCATGTTACTATCTATAATAGTACTTACTGAATTTACCATCACTTGGTAAGAATTTAACTATCTGAAGCATTTAAATGGTTTTCCTGATGTGTATCCACATCCTTTTGTGGTGCTATACCACCACCGTTGTATTCAGTCTTATTCTCGACTAAATTCTTCGATTCCTTTAACTTCCCCCACAAAGAAGCGTTATCATCTATATTGACAAAATATGACATTGTCAACCTCTGAATCGGTCGTCCATCAGAATTTCCTCCTCGAGTATTATCAACTATTATTACAAGTTGGTCTCCCACTTGGAGTCGTTTCCTCCACTAGTATCTACCTCTTTCGATACAAAATTTGCTAACGATTAGGATTCATATCCACAATTGGACTTCTGTCATGCCCTCCTGCGATGAGTTCAGAACCACGTTTGCTTCTCATCCTGAACAGTTGAGGAAGGAACATACGGTCAACACTGTACCTAAGGTTCTCCTATAGGCATAGCATTCCACTTCTAAAATTGGTGGTTGACTCCAACCATTATAATTTCGTCCCGAAAGCCAAGAAAATTTTCTCTAAATTTTCACTTTCAGTTTGCCACACTCCGTCCTATATTTAAGCCTTTGGATACTTTACCTCCTTTGGTAAACACATACAATTTTCACGTTTCTAAAATTTCCCACTGACAGTCTCTACACGTTTTTGTAATACGTTGGGTAAGTTTACCCTCGCACCTCATTTGACTATAACAGCATTTGAAAATCATTGCTGCACCTTAGTCGACTTTCTAGTCGTGGCTTCTCGTGCCATAATGGAGGTGACCTCGACTACGGTCATCATCCTCGGATATATTTCATAATCTCAACTAAGCCCTGCCTCCTGATGTACGCTTAACGGTCCTCTTCTGACATCCGTCATCGCTCGGCACACGCACACATCCGAACGAAATTAGAATTCACTAGTGTATACACATTATAGCAGGAGAACGAAATCTCGTCAAAGGAATCGACAATCCTAAACATAGGGCTCTATAACAAACAAGGCAACGCTGAAAGCATAATAAGCCGTACAGATCCTAAGGACACTAGAACCTGATGCTCTGATACCACCTGTGACACCTCGCCTAATTAAATACCGGGGATCACTCCTTTATTAAATTAAAATTAAGGTGAACAGTTGGTTCATTCTTAGCATCACTGTCGTAAAAATACTTTTCCAATTTAAACATCCTAAATAATTAAGCTAAGTGTCAAAACCATTTAAAACCTTATTCTCATTTTATTAAATCCGGTTATAAAACCTTAAACCATTAACATCTGAAGAGTCACACATTAAGAATAAAAATAGAATTGAACATACACGAATTTAATCATCAATAATAAATCCCAACATTTACAACACTAAAGGAAAACATCCTGACAGTAATAAATCCCGAAATAAAGGTACTGAAAGTAAAAATTTCAATCTCTGACAATACCAACTAAATAATAGAAAGAGGGCGACACATGCCCCTGCTGGATAAAACTGAACTAGGAGTAGAATCAAATGGATGAAGTCGTCTAAACAACAGGCCTGCAACTCCCACCTAAGCTGCAGCACGTTCCTTCCAAAGGATCCTAAGTAAGACGCCCCTGTGGCTGGGCACCTGTAATACATACATATATATACAAGAGAGAAAAGGAAATAGAAACGGGTGAGAGCCCGATAGTGTATATGATTTAAAAATTCGTGTAACAAGTATTTAAATTGATACAGGCCAATGCAACAACATATTAGTGCGACACTCTCTTGAGAAATTCTCACCTCTCTTCTAATGTGCACACCTATCGCACTAACCTTCCCAATGGTCTATCTCGTCATATACCACACTATCTTTCCCCAATGATTTAACTTATCTTAGGTTATTCGCAGGATTTACAACTGAACAACACAAGTATTTAAAACGTAAGATTTCAATTTGTAACCAAGGTTCTCCTTTTAACTTTATTAATCAATAAAGTTTTCCAGTGTCATATTATACTTTCTCAAAACAATTATTTATAATTTGAGTCATCAACCATGTCCTACATATCAAATCACAGTAGGCAGTTCCAGATTTCAGAATTTCATATATATATATTAACTACTCGTATAATATATATATCATAACAGCACCCCACATAAAAACTATGGTGCGGGCATACTCTGCTATCCAATCCCCGTACCAATCGTACTAAAGGGAATACAAGTTCGGAATCACTCTCGAACTGTATAAATACATACACAAACAATATTGAGGCGAAGCATAGTTTCCAAGTCCAAGAGGTCAGTACATACCTCACGTCTCTTAGGACTGTGACTACCGATTTGATAGCCTGTACCTAGGATTCCTATCTTCTAGGGTACGAGGCAATATCCCCCAGAAGGCACACGAGATAAGATCGTCCCAGCGCGGTAACCTCAGGGATAGCAAGTAGCGCGAGCATGATTTTCACAAGTATATAATATATGCATACACAATCATATAAATATACCACTTTTATTATATCAATTTGGGTTTATCCAATAACCCACATTCACAACATTTATCCTTATTTTCCCATTATTATTTATCAAGTATAATGGTTCGTTTCTAACTTTAATTCGAAGGGTTTTTCCAACTTACTACGTAACCCTCATGGATTCTATTCTTCCAAATGTACAATTCAGTAGATATCTATTTATGTTCCAACGTAACTCTCTCTTACGTGTCTCTCCCCTTTAATATATACTTACATTATCCCTTATGCAAAATATCCCAAAAATATAGATTTCGCCTTACATTAAAGGATTTTAAATTTTATTTTCAAAGATGAGAATTTCAAACGGTTTCGAAATCGGAATTAAAATAGAGTTTTAATTGAATTTTTATTATCTCTAAGAGTCCTCAAAACATAAAACTGTCTAGCAAAAGAAAATATTAAAAAATATTGAACGGTCCGATCGAGCTGAATTTTTTTTCTGTAGCTTCCTCTCGTCTTCAGCTAATTCTCTGTAAAATTTCATCCAATTCCAACGGTCCGAGTCCGATCGTCCGGAATAATTTTTTTTTTTTTAGTGTTTGTATCTGATTAGAACTCTTTTCTTAATCAAACTCTTAATCCTTTACATGACAAAGGGTTTCCAGAATATCATATAAATCATCACTACATGAAAATTTCCAATCTCAAATTGGGTTTTTCTTCCATAAATCTCATCCTAATAACTCCTAAACTAATATGGATGATGCATCAACGAAATAAACAAGATAAACACTTGCCTGGGATTTTCAGAAATCTGGTTTGGTGTTGAATTTGGTGTGGTTGCGTTCCCCGTCTCGCGATCTACGCGTTGGCGGCGGCGGCGGTGTAAACGGATGAGTTTTGAGCCTTGGAATGCCTTGAGCGCTCTCTCCTCTCCTCTCCAATGGCCGTTCTAGTGTATTGAGTTATCTAACCCTAGGAGATAACCTAAACATCTGATATAACCCCTTTAATTTTCGTGGGTTTAATTACCCAAAAATACAAAATGACTAAAATGCCCTCCCGGGATACTAATTAGGCCTAAAAACGCCCCGAGACCCAAATCAAACCCCCGGGTATACTTTTCTGACTATCTCGACCCTTCCGGACGCGTTGGCGCACTCAAAACGACCATACGAACAACCTATAAAATATTCACTTTTATTAATCCACATTTAGTCCCAACACGACACAGGCGCGTCCCGACTTAAATTTCCACAATTGTCATTTTATTCACACGTGACAATATTATAAAAATAAATCTCATATATTACTATACTCATCCAGTAATATGCAACAAATAATATATTCCCAATAATTACTAACTCTTGTCACACTAGTAAATATTTAAAACAACATTTCGGATTAAAATTAAATTAATTTATCACAATTAAATTTAATAAATCCTTAAATTTAAAAGCCATGAAAATACGGGGTATTACAACTCGGCTCTATCGAGGCAAAAAAAATCAAAGTGGTTCAAAATGGCGGGTGTTCTATTCCCTTGACAACTTTCTTCAAGCGCCCCTGTCACCTTAGATCGGTTTTTAGTCTTCATCATTTGCTCCCTTTATTTTAGTAGGCACCAATCTTCTTCATTTGGCCGATTTTCCCACTTTCTTGTCGAAGTGGACTAAGAAGGTTATAATTTTCTGATGTGGAGGCCTTTTCAGATGTTGGGTATTTTTTGAAGAATACATTATCGCTGTTAAAATCAATTTAGTAGAGCAAATTAATGTATTAAAATCAAGTTGAAGAATATATCAAAATATGGGTCGCAATTTTCTCCATTTTTATTTCGTTCTGTAATTAATTCCTAGGAAAACTGACGTAAACCACCCGCCAAAAGGCTCCAATAAAAATTATCCAAACACCACTTTAAAGAGAGAAACACTCTTTTCTAATTTAAAATTTAAGTCTACCTTAAATGAGGCTTATTAGTGGGTATTTAAAGGGGAGGAGTAGCTTAGGCTCCAAGCTAAGACCCTAATTACAAAAATGCCATTACTACTCCTTACCTCTAAATAATAAAGCAAAAGAAAGAGAAATACAATAACTCAAAAAAATAAAAGAAAATACAAGAGAAAATAAAAATGACAAATAATCCTTAAAAATGGTCAATTTTCATCACTCTCCCCAGCTTCGAAAAGCTTGTCCTCGAGTGTAGGAGATGGACGGTAAGAAAGCTAGGCACCCATTAAAGAGCTCCTCAAACGGAAGAAGATCCGTCCTCGGAAACGCCCCTTGTACCAGCTTGCAAGAAGTCCATGGAGGATAGGAACACAACCCAAACATGGCCGACCAACAAAATCGCGACCCGAGATTCCCGTGATGAGCCCCCTCAATGCTACGCCGCGGAAAATTTTCTCCGAGCGCATATCAAATGTCACCAAAAATGGATCCACAAACTCACCACCAAACACATCATCCCCAATCACGACTTCAGCCCCATTCCCAAAGATTGGGAAGAAATTTTCCAAATCAAATGTATCCGGCTCACGAAAATGCGTGCGAGTCACCCAAACATTCTCGACAAAAATGTCAAAAAAATCCCCAATACACAATCCGATTTCGTCGTTTCTATCTATATTGCCATCAACCGGCTTGGGAGAGGAGTTTTTATCGTTGATTTGATCTGCTTGGGTGAGTGAGGGAGGAAGAATGATTGAGTGGAGCAACCAATCCTGGACTAGCCGCCTGCAATCTTGAATTGAGCCGGGAGTTAATCGGGGTGGAAACGTCATTTTTTTTATGCTTGGGGTTAGGGTTTTGGAAATGGGTATAGATTTATTATTGTGATTGTACCCAATCTCTCGTTCGTCTTTGAATCTCCTCGATTAGTTGTTTGGATTTCTTGGGAGCCATTGAACAGTAGTGTACGATTTGATAAAAATAAACATCGATACCACCAAACATCAATGTGGAGCGACACCCGCTCTGATACCAATTTGACGTAAATCACCGGTCAAAAGGCTCTAAAAAATTATTTAAGCACCAGAGAAACACTCTTTTCTAATTCAAAATTCAAGTCTACCTCAAATGAGGCCTATAAGTGGGTATTTAAAGGGGAGTAGTAGCTTAGGCTCCAAGTTAAGGCCCTAATTACGAAAATGCCATTACTAATCCTTACCACTAAATAATAAAGCAAAAGAAAGAAAAATACAATAACTAAAAATAAAAGAAAATACCAAAAAAAAAATAAAAATGACAAATAATCCCTAAAAATGGCCTATTTCCATAAAAAATGCTAACTATAATTTTTTGCATAGCAACTTAGTTTATTAAACTTTTCCTTTTATTGCTTTACAATAGTAGAAAGGATGTTATAGATCTAGTTATATCAATTTTTTTGTAAAATAAAAAAAAGTATTTAACTTCTAAGTTTATTGTTATTTTCTTTGTCAAACCATATGTTTGTACTTTTTTCAATGGCCTGTAATGAAAGATAGTTTGTAACTTCCTCAACTGTTTGCAGAGAATATAGAAATGATATCAAGAGGGAATGAAGGTGAAGTGACGATAAAATTTTCCCTGTCATGATTTCTTTCCCTCATTTTTTCTATTGTTTTAATTTTGGTATAACTATTTTCGGTTATGCCTCAATTTTTATTTATAAATAATATACTCCATTTGTTCCAAATTAAGAGCCTTATTTTACTTTTAGGGACATCCCAATTAAATTTCATTTTTTTGGACATGATCCAATGAACCAAATTTCACAGTGGTGAATAATTTTTGATCTTGGCTACTGATAAAGTGGGTCCTTAATATTTACCAAAAACAAGTAAAATAAAGATGGGGAATGTTATTTGGATGGAGGGAGTAGTCAACCCAAGCTCTCCTCCCTTATTCCAGGCTGTGCCTCCATGAGTTCGTGATGGAGGTGCTCATCTTTTGGGGAAGGGAATCCTTTCAACCCAATAACTCTTGTAAATCCACCTGCCATACGGAGATCCCCTCCTCCCCTCATGTCCTCTATTCCCTCGTTGAGGTATGTTTTGTATTTGTTGTCCAACTATACAAATGTTGTAGACACTGATAATAGTTCCTTTTTTAGATAGGCTATCCAAATGATGTTGACAATAATATCATGTTTTTTAATTGATTAGAAAAACCATATGTTGTTTAATAGATGTATTATGAAAGTCTGATATTCTAAATAGTTTGGATCATCAGTCAATGTAAAAAAAATAAAAAAGGGTCGTACCCAATGCACAAGACTCCCCCTTAGCTACAAGGTCTGGGAGAAGCGGATGTGGGTGTAATACCCCGTATTTTCTGTGATATTTATTTTTGGGGATTAATTGAATTAAATGTCTATTAATTGGAAATTAATCCGGATAAAAATATTAACGAGATATGAGTTAGTATTTTATTATAATGTGTATACTTGGCATTATATGAATATTGGTAATATTGAAATTGTCGTGAGATTTAAATACGGCAATTTGGGAATTTTGCTTGACGCGTGTGACCGCCACGTCATGGTATTTTGTTATTAAATTAAAAAGTGAATTTTAGTTCCATTAACCGTATGGTCGTTTTGAGTGCGCCAACGAGTCCGGAAGGGTCGAGATAGTCAGAAAACACTAGCCGGAAGTTTAGTTTGGGTCCCGGGGTATTTTTGGGCCATACCGGCATCATAAAGGGTATTTTGGTAATTTACATTTTTGGGAATTAAAAAGTGACGAAAATAGAAATTACAATCTGACTATTTCCTTAACCCACTTAACTCACTAACTACACTATGGGACATCATGGGCTACGGGAGAAGTTGATATACCATTCTAACTTACCAAAAACCATAACACACCTCCATACTCCATTATCTTCAACCTTGGGAAGAGCTTGAGAGAGAGAGAGAAGGAAACCTTGGGAAGAGCTTGAGAGAGAGAGAGAAGGAAGAGAATTCTGCAGAAAAACAGAGGGAGAACAACCTAACTTCAAGATTCTACACCAAATTCTGAGATAAATTAAGGCAAGTGATTTAAACTCTTTTGATTCAAGATATGTTTCCATGTTTAGGAATTTTCGAAATTGATTTTTGGAGATAAATTAGACCCATGAATTGGAAGTTAAAGGCCATGATTTATGTAGGAATTGCATGTAGTATATTCTGGACGAATTTATATGTTATAAACAGAACCTTGATGATCTAAAAGTGGTATTAGAAGAAGTTTAATGATATTCTTGAATGGAAGAATTCTGGAAATTATTTTGATGTAGTTTTGATCTAAACCAAGCCTTTAAATGATGAATTATGGGACTTAGAATATAAATACTGTTGTAGGATGATAGTATAATGTTATAGTAACCTTGTCTTGGAGTTTCATGCTTAAAAATGGAGATTTGGAATGAAACTGTAACTGAAAAACGAAGCAGTCCGTAACAGACCTGGTGCAATCGATCGATCGACATTCATCCGTCGATCGATCGACCACCATAGATCGATCGAAGGTAAAGGTCGATCGATCGACCTTCCCAGAATGAATAAAGTTTTTCCTTAATTGAATTTTAATGGTGTTAACCCTTGATTAATATTGTTGGAGACATTATGAATACCCTTAACCTTAAGGAAGACCAGTAGGCATGATTATGAGATTGGACCTTAATTGGAATTTAATTTGAGGATTATTCTAAATTAATGAAATTCGATAAGTGAAATAATATTTGGATTAATAGTACAAATTTGAATAATTTGATGAAATAAGGTTTGGGCCAGAAGTAAAGACCTTAGGTGTAAAGGCGTTATATGTGAGAATAATGGGAACTTAATAGTCTATTTGAGATAGGTTTTAAGTTTAAGAAATTACGACGTGAAACGTGTCGACTATTTAATTTATATATTATCGGGGTACTTGAAATATATGAATTTGGAATAATGGTATAATGATGTAGAGTATACCTTTATTAATATTGAGATATCTAGGATGTGTGAATGCTTAGTATATAATCTTATGTGTATGACATACCTACCATACTTGCTATCACGGGAGGTTTACGTTCGCTTAGGGCCTTCTTATCCTTGTGTTGCCCGGATTTAGATTGGTTACCTCGATGAACATAGGTCATAGAAGGACTTATTGTGATATTAATAAGTCTGCTGATCATGGGAGCGTAGGTATGTGCGTGACTCATGTGATGGTGACTGTGTTCGCCTCCACTATTTGTGATGATGTTATCTGAACAATTCCTGAGAGATTCGGAATGTGTGATCCTTATGTACGTGATGTACCGGGATGGATAGCAGAGTATGTGTGCACCGCAGCTTAGCCTTTGGGTGCTTATATTGTATATTTATGTTGTGAAAATATACGGTTGAATGAGAAGGAATTTACTATGTTAAATTGTGAGTATAGTTATGGTAATGTTTTGAAAAGATAAAAAGAGAGAGCTTTTATCAATAAATGGTTTTGTTAATAATTGGGAATCCGAGAATTAAAGTAGAACTTTCTATTTAATTGTTAATGATGGAACTTATAACGTGAACCGAGTAGAAGTGTTAGAAACTCTTTAGATAGTTATGAGATAACACATGAATGGGTACAGGAACGTTAGGAGTGCACAGTTAGACGAGAGGTGAATATCTCATGTGAGAGCACGTCCTAACATGTATTTTGCATATACTGTTTTAAATGTTTTTAAAGCACTTGCAGGTTTTTAAAATATCTCCACCTTCGGGCTCTGACCCGTTTGCTTTCAAATCTATCTTTTTGTAAAACCATTTTTAGGTGCCCAGCCACAAGGTCACCATGCATAGGATCCTCATTCTGATGACGAGCTGTAGCTGCTTGTGGAAGCTACATGGATTTGCTTTTAGACGCTTATATCATTTGGATTCCTTATTTAGTATTCCTCAGTTGTAGGGCATATTGCCCAAATTCTACTAGATACATTTCCATTTTAGTTTTAGACTTTGGCATGTATTCATTCAGTATTCAGTTTTTTTTTATTTTTTATTATTTACTTCAGTTGTGGGATTGTGTTATGAGGAGTTTTTCCTCCAGATTTATTTATATCATGTGACGGTTATTGTATTTATTTCATTATGGTAAATGGTGTTATTACTCTTGCTTTATATCGTCATTGCATGTTAATCAGACTTTAAGTAAAATTTGGCAACTTACTTTTTAAATACTAGGTGGTTAGTAATAATAAAAATGTTTTCGACAGTGATGCTATTAACTGAGCCAACTTGGCGTTTTGATTTAATTTAATAAAGGAGTAGCTACCCGGTATTTAATTAGTCGGGGTGTCACAGGTGGTATCAGAGCATCAGGTTCTAATGTCCTTTAGGATCTGAACGGCTTATTATGTTTTCCGCTGAGTTTTCTTTGATATAGAGCCCTATATTTTAGGACTGTTGTATTCTTTTGGTTATGCTACGTTCTTCAGCTATTTTAAGTTTATAACTGCGAACTTATAGACTTTATTCTTATTTCAGAATGCCTCCACGACGTGCACCACGAGTTCCCAGGAATGCGGCGCCAGAACCACAGCCCGCACCGGTTCAAGGCATGATGAACGCCGCTGAGGTTGCAGCTATAGTAGCCCAAGCGGTAAATGCCGCCATTGCAGTAGTTCAGCAGGCACCGCCTCAGGCGCCGGTTGTCGCGCCAGTACAGGCAAATTCATTCCCGTCTGCTTGGGAACGTGTACGTGACGCTTTTCAGAAAGCGCATCCGCCAGAGTTTGCAGGTAACTCAGATGTGGTAGTCTCGAGCCAATGGAGGAAGGATATACAGCGGCACTTGAGGATGTATGAGTGCACGGATGTTCAGAAGCAGGTGCTAGCTACTTTCAAGCTAGTTGGATCTGCATTGCAGTGGTGGGAGTCTATTACCACAGTAGAGGAGAGGGATACTCTCACAATTCAGGAATTCTGGGAGCGGTTCGACCGCAAGTACTTTCCGTCAGCTGTCCATACGGAAATGAGGAGGAGATTGATGAGTCTGAGGCAGGAGGGCAAAACCGTGGCCGAGTATGAGGCCGAGTTCACTAATCTGTTGAATATCGTTCCTGATGAGATACCAACAGAGAAGAAGAAGATTGAGAAATTTACCGACGGGTTGACATGGAGGATCCGTCAGCATCTGCTAGGGAACCTTTCGTAGGCCACTTATTCTGATGTGGTTAACGCTGCTTTATTACACTGCCAGGATCACCGCTTTCATATGGCCGAGGGCAAGAGATCGGGAGAGTCTAGCCATCAGGGCAGGACTGGAGGACATGGTGCCGGTGGGGCACAATCTATTCAGGGGCAGAGACAGGTAGAGCAGGGTTCTCAGCAGGGGGATCATAAGAGGTTCCGTTCAGGAGGTTTCAGGAACGGTCAGGGAGGATTTCGGAATGGCCAGCAGGGTCATAACGGCCATCAGGGCCAGCAGGGTCAAAATGGTCATCATCAGCAGTTTCAGCAGGGCCAAGGGAGGAACGGTAACGGCCACCAGGGCCGGGGACAGCAAGGGCAGAGAGGAGGGAACTTCCCAGGGAAGTGTTTTGTTTGTGGCAAGACTGGCCATAAACGCCAGGACTGTCCTGATAAGGGCAGGGCACAGCAGCAGCAGCAGGGAGCTCGCCAGGAGCCACAGAGGCCTATGTTTCCCGCCGCTCTTCCCGCACCGCCACAGATGGCAGCATTGCCACCCATTCCAGCAGTCCCAGTTCAGCAGGGACAGCTACAGTATGGACGTGTCTACAACGTCCACCAGGCAGCAGTCCCACAGGCACCGCCCGCGATTGAGGGTACGTTTTCTATCCATGGCACTATGGGTCGGGTACTGTTTGATACGGGGGCTACACATTGTTTTATAGCTACGCATTTCGCGAAGGCTTTAGGGTTGTTAGCCACAGCAGAGAGCACAGTTACGTGTGTCGACTCACCTTTGGGGAGTGGGTCGCTTATATTCTTTATATGTCGGGGAGTGGGGATAGAGATCGGTGGTTTGGTATTACCTGCGGACATGTTGGTTTTAGATATGCATGTTCACGATGTGATTATCGGTATGGATTGGCTCGCTGATTATAGAGCCATGATAGATTGCTTCAGTGGGAGCATTGTTTTTGCCATTCCGGGGCAAGAGATGTTTGTAGTGGCGATGCCTCGCCCAGAGGGAGGCTCGACCGCTCATTTATATTACATTGAGGAGGATACCTCTAAGGAGGTTGTGATTCCTTTAGATTCGATCCCAGTTGTCAGGGAGTATTCTGATGTGTTTCAGGAGATACCAGGCCTACCCCCCAGTCGAGAGATAGACTTCGTTATAGACTTGTTACCAGATACGAGGCCTATAGCACGAGCACCGTACCGTATGGCTCCAGCTGAGATGAGGGAGTTACGGGATCAGATTGAGCAGTTGTTGGGTCAGGGGTTTATTCGGAGGAGTACTTCACCGTGGGGTGCCCCTGTGTTGTTTGTGAAGAAGAGAGATGGTTCACTGAGATTGTGTGTGGACTACCGGGAGTTAAACAAGGTCACGATACGGAACAAGTATCCGTTGCCTAGAATCGATGACCTATTTGACCAGTTGAGAGGAGCTTCTTGCTTCTCAAAGATTGATTTGCGATCTGGATACCATCAGTTGCGTATCAGGGAGGAGGACGTCTCGAAGACTGCGTTCTTATCGAGATATGGTTCCTACGAGTTTCGGGTTATGCCATTTAGTTTGACCAACGCTCCAGCAGCATTTATGGACTTGATGAATAGGGTGTTCAGGGATTTCCTAGACCAGTTTGTCATTGTCTTCATCGATGATATTTTGGTTTACTCCCAGACTGAGGAGGAGCACGCCGAACACTTGAGGCTAGTTTTGCAGACACTGCGCCAGAATGAGTTGTATGCAAAATATGAGAAGTGCGGGTTTTGGCTGAAGGAGGTTCAGTTTTTGGGGCATATCATTTCCGACCGGGGAATATCGGTTGATCCGGGGAAGGTATCCGCGGTGAGGGAGTGGGGACAGCCCACGACACCGACAGAGATCCGTAGTTTCTTGGGCCTAGCAGGATACTACAAAAGGTTTATTCGGGGTTTCTCCACGATAGCGGGTCCCATGACACACCTAACCCGTAAAGGTGTGCCGTTCATTTGGAGTGATGCCTGTCAGTTGGCATTTGATGAGTTGAAGGACAAGTTAACCTCAGCACCTGTGTTAGCTTTGCCGAGACCGGGAGTTGAGTATCTTGTTTACACCGATGCGTCCTTACAAGGACTTGGAGGTGTACTACAGCAGGAGAGTCAGGCCATAGCTTATGCTTCCCGTAAGCTTAAGCCTCACGAGAAGAATTACCCTACCCATGACTTGGAGTTAGCGGCAGTGGTATTTGCCCTTCGTATTTGGAGACATTACCTTTTGGGGGAGAAGTTTCGATTGTTCACGGATCACAAGTCCCTACAGTACCTATTCACGCAGAAGGAGTTGAATATGCGGCAACGGAGGTGGCTTGAATTCGTGAAAGATTATCAGTTCGATATCTAGTATCACCCAGGGAAGGCTAACGTGGTGGCAGACGCGTTGAGCCGTAGACCGGTAGAGGAGGTGGTAGATGTGTGGAAGGCCAAGTGGAAGGAATTGGGACACCAGGATGCAGTGGCCCGATCATTCATGTCTGTGATGACTGTTACACCACAGATTGTCACGAAGGTAGTGAGGGCACAGGCAAATGACTCGTTCTGTCAGGAGCAGATAGTTCGATTATTAGCAGAGGGAGCCGAATCCTATACCGTTAGCTCAGACGGGGGATTACGCTTCAATGGGAGATTGGTGGTTCCGGAAGGGGAGGAATTGAGGCATGAGGTGATGGCAGAGTCGCACGGCTCACGGTTCGCGGTACATCCCGGAGGGGACAAAATGTACCAAGACATGAGACGTCAGTATTGGTGGAGCCGGATGAAGAGAGATATTGCCGAGTTTGTCTCAAAATGAGCCACTTGTCAGCTCGTAAAAGTGGATCATCAGAGACCGGCAGGACTGCTACAGCCGTTAGAGGTCCCGATGTGGATGTGGGAGAGCATCTCTATGGACTTTATCACGGGGTTGCCTACGTCACAGAGAGGTCACGACTCCATTTGGGTAATTGTGGACAGGTTGTCAAAAGTCGCTCATTTTCTACCCGTAAGGACAGACTACACTGCGGGACAGTATGCCCAGCTCTTTATTGCAGAGATAGTGAGACTTCACGGTGTGCCCTTAAATATAGTGTCTGACCTAGACAAGATATTTGTTTCACGGTTTTGGGAGAGTTTTCAGCAGGCCATGGGCACGGAGTTGCGGTTGAGTACGGCGTACCACCCGCAGACCGATGGGCAGACCGAGCGCACAAATCAGATGTTGGAGGACATGCTACGTATGTGCACCATTGACTTTGAGGGTGGATGGGAGCAGTATCTTCCACTGGTGGAGTTTGCTTACAACAACTTCTACCAGTTCACCATTGGCATGGCTCCATTTGAGGCATTGTACGGTAGACCTTGTCGTTCCCCAGCATGTTGGTTGGAGGTGGGGGACAACAAACTACTTGGGCCGGAAGTGATTCAGGATACTTCGGCAAGGATATAATTGATTCGGAGTCGCATTCGGGTAGCTCAGGACAGACAGAAGAGTTATGCTGATGCGAAGAGATTCTTCAGAGAGTTCCAAGTGGGGGACCAGGTTTTGCTCAGAGTATCTCCTATGAAGGGGATTATGCGTTTCGGGAAGAAAGGGAAGTTGGCACCGAGATATGTGGGACCATTTCCTATTATTGAGCGGATTGGACCGGTTGCGTATAGACTTGAGTTACCGGAGCATTTATATCGGATTCACGATGTGTTTCATATTTCCTCGCTTAGGAAATACCTTAGAGATAATTTGGCTCATTCTCTCATTGCTGTGGAGGACATAGATCTCCAGCTGGATAGCTCCTACGAGGAAGGGCCTATTGCTATTCTAGACCGAAGTGAGCGGAAACTGCGGTCAAAGATAGTTCCGTTAGTGCGTGTTCAGTGGCGACATCATAATGTCGAGGAGTCCACATGGGAGCGCGAGGAGGAGATGCGCGAACGTTATCCAGAGTTATTCTTACCAGGTACTTTCTAGTTCCGAATTTCGGGACGAAATTCAGTTATTAGGGGGGAAGTATGTAATACCCCGTATTTTCTGTGATATTTATTTTTGGGGATTAATTGAATTAAATGTCTATTAATTGGAAATTAATCCGGATAAAAATATTAACGAGATGTGAGTTAGTATTTTATTATAATGTGTATACTTGGCATTATATGAATATTGGTAATATTGAAATTGTCGTGAGATTTAAATACGGCAATTTGGGAATTTTGCTTGACGCGTGTGACCGCCACGTCATGGTATTTTGTTATTAAATTAAAAAGTGAATTTTAGTTCCATTAACCGTATGGTCGTTTTGAGTGCGCCAACGTGTCCGGAAGGGTCGAGATAGTCAGAAAACACTAGCCGGAAGTTTAGTTTGGGTCCCGGGGTATTTTTGGGCCATACCGGCATCATAAAGGGTATTTTGGTAATATACATTTTTGGGAATTAAAAAGTGACGAAAATAGAAATTACAATCTGACTATTTCCTTAACCCACTTAACCCACTAACTACACTATGGGACATCATGGGCTACGGGAGAAGTTGATATACCATTCTAACTTACCAAAAACCATAACACACCTCCATACTCCATTATCTTCAACCTTGGGAAGAGCTTGAGAGAGAGAGAGAAGGAAACCTTGGGAAGAGCTTGAGAGAGAGAGAGAAGGAAGAGAATTCTGCAGAAAAACAGAGGGAGAACAACCTAACTTCAAGATTCTACACCAAATTCTGAGATAAATTAAGGCAAGTGATTTAAACTCTTTTGATTCAAGATATGTTTCCATGTTTAGGAATTTTCGAAATTGATTTTTGGAGATAAATTAGACCCATGAATTGGAAGTTAAAGGCCATGATTTATGTAGGAATTGCATGTAGTATATTCTGGACGAATTTATATGTTATAAACAGAAACTTGATGATCTAAAAGTGGTATTAGAAGAAGTTTAATGATATTCTTGAATGGAAGAATTCTGGAAATTATTTTGATGTAGTTTTGATCTAAACCAAGCCTTTAAATGATGAATTATGGGACTTAGAATATAAATACTGTTGTAGGATGATAGTATAATGTTATAGTAACCTTGTCTTGGAGTTTCATGCTTAAAAATGGAGATTTGGAATGAAACTGTAACTGAAAAACGAAGCAGTCCGTAACAGACCTGGTGCAATCGATCGATCGACATTCATCAGTCGATCGATCGACCACCATAGATCGATCGAAGGTAAAGGTCGATCGATCGACCTTCCCAGAATGAATAAAGTTTTTCCTTAATTGAATTTTAATGGTGTTAACCCTTGATTAATATTGTTGGAGACATTATGAATACCCTTAACCTTAAGGAAGACCAGTAGGCATGATTATGAGATTGGACCTTAATTGGAATTTAATTTGAGGATTATTCTAAATTAATGAAATTCGATAAGTGAAATAATATTTGGATTAATAGTACAAATTTGAATAATTTGATGAAATAAGGTTTGGGCCAGAAGTAAAGACCTTAGGTGTAAAGGCGTTATATGTGAGAATAATGGGAACTTAATAGTCTATTTGAGATAGGTTTTAAGTTTAAGAAATTACGACGTGAAACGTGTCGACTATTTAATTTATATATTATCGGGGTACTTGAAATATATGAATTTGGAATAATGGTATAATGATGTAGAGTATACCTTTATTAATATTGAGATATCTAGGATGTGTGAATGCTTAGTATATAATCTTATGTGTATGACATACCTACCATACTTGCTATCACGGGAGGTTTACGTTCGCTTAGGGCCTTCTTATCCTTGTGTTGCCCGGATTTAGATTGGTTACCTCGATGAACATAGGTCATAGAAGGACTTATTGTGATATTAATAAGTCTGCTGATCATGGGAGCGTATGTATGTGCGTGACTCATGTGATGGTGACTGTGTTCGCCTCCACTATTTGTGATGATGTTATCTGAATAATTCCTGAGAGATTCGGAATGTGTGATCCTTATGTACGTGATGTACCGGGATGGATAGCAGAGTATGTGTGCACCGCAGCTTAGCCTTTGGGTGCTTATATTGTATATTTATGTTGTGAAAATATACGGTTAAATGAGAAGGAATTTACTATGTTAAATTGTGAGTATAGTTATGGTAATGTTTTGAAAAGATAAAAAGAGAGCTTTTATCAATAAATGGTTTTGTTAATAATTGGGAATCCGAGAATTAAAGTAGAACTTTCTATTTAATTGTTAATGATGGAACTTATAACGTGAACCGAGTAGAAGTGTTAGAAACTCTTTAGATAGTTATGAGATAACACATGAATGGGTACAGGAACGTTAGGAGTGCACAGTTAGACGAGAGGTGAATATCTCATGTGAGAGCACGTCCTAACATGTATTTTGCATATACTGTTTTAAATGTTTTTAAAGCACTTGCAGGTTTTTAAAATATCTCCACCTTCGGGCTCTGACCCGTTTGCTTTCAAATCTATCTTTTTGTAAAACCATTTTTAGGTGCCCAGCCACAAGGTCACCATGCATAGGATCCTCATTCTGATGACGAGCTGTAGCTGCTTGTGGAAGCTACAGGGATTTGCTTTTAGACGCTTATATCATTTGGATTCCTTATTTAGTATTCCTCAGTTGTAGGGCATGTTGCCCAAATTCTACTAGATACATTTCCATTTTAGTTTTAGACTTTGGCATGTATTCATTCAGTATTCAGTTTTTTTTTTTTTTATTATTTACTTCAGTTGTGGGATTGTGTTATGAGGAGTTTTTCCTCCAGATTTATTTATATCATGTGACGGTTATTGTATTTATTTCATTATGGTAAATGGTGTTATTACTCTTGCTTTATATCGTCATTGCATGTTAATCAGACTTTAAGTAAAATTTGGCAACTTACTTTTTAAATACTAGGTGGTTAGTAATAATAAAAATGTTTTCGACAGTGATGCTATTAACTGAGCCAACTTGGCGTTTTGATTTAATTTAATAAAGGAGTAGCTACCCGGTATTTAATTAGTCGGGGTGTCACAGTGGGTTGGCCTTACCCCCATATATGTAGAGGCTGCTCCCATGTCTCGAACCAGAGACCAGCCGTAGCTTGGGCTAGGGCACTTGCCATCGCACCAAAGTACGATCTCTGGGTCAGTATGTTTAACATAATTAATCAAACACCTCATAACCACAAGGTCCATAACTTAGCGACTCTACCCTCGAGTCGCTTCATCTCACTGTCTCAATCATTGCATACTTGACATTATTATCCAAATTTGGTTATTAGCGTTAAAGATTTAGGTAGTCTGACATATGATCATTTTGAAGCTTTTATGATCTGAGAGAGTCAAACTTATTTCACCATTATGTTTTGTTATGTAGTTTTTCTTGTACAACAAGTCAATAATGGGATAGAAGTGAATGGAAAAGATAATATGCAATCTGGGAGCTTTGTAGGTAATCAGTTAGAGATATTTGAAAAAAAAGTAGCTTAGGAAAGTTTAAGAACAATTTTGAGCTCCTTGAAAGTCCTTCTCATATACCTCATCTCTTTGTAAATTTTAAAGTCCTACATTTTGCAATTCTTTGGTGTTGTGGTGTAACTATGTTATGGGCTCGTGCACAGGGTGTAGATTTTGGTTTGCTGAGAAATTGAGTAGAAAATACATTTCTGAGTTTAGCATTAAAGATTGAAGCAACACAAGTGGAGTAAATATAAGATATCGTTATTTTGCCACTACTTTACTGTTTTATTATCTGTTTTATTTGCATATGATATATTTGTGTTGGGGTATAAATAAACTATTGGTTGAAGATTATACATAACATACCCTGTTTTGACTTCATCATATTATGTATGTTTTTAAAGTGTTTGATCAATTATATTTCTGTATTCAATTTTATAAGTGCAGTTTAGTTTTGCTATTTGGTATTTACACTGGATTCAAACTATGTTGGTCTCTGTATACTTTGTAATTACAATAATGACATGGTACCCCAAACATATCTTCCAAAGTACATTAAGTGATTGTACCTTGTGTAGGTCCCACCCCAATATACAAGCACTTAATGCAGCACTTTGGGGGATGTTTGGGGAATATAGCATACCATCTTTAATAATGTTAGCGAGTAGTGCAGCATCTTTTATGACATAAATTTTTGTTTTTATAGACCCCGGCGCATATGCATATATATGTGTGTGCATATATATATATATATATATATATATACATACAGTGTTCATAGTAGCGATGTTTTTGTGGAATTCAAAAATTAAATTTTGTAAGTTGACGTTGTTGCGGGATAACATGCAGTACTCTACTAGCTACATGTTAATAATGATTCCATTATTATAGAAAATAAACGTGTGATATGTCATTTTATGCAACTTGCCTCTGCATCGCACAGGCTTATAAACAGTGTAGATGAAAATGTAGGTACTCCTTTCTCAAATTAATAGTTGTCATTTGGAAGTCAAACATTTTAAAGAAGGTTTTAACTTTCCAAATATTTCCTCCTAAAAATGATAAATACCTTTAAATGCAAAATATGAACTTGAATCATTATTCATTATTCTCTTGTGCGTAATGTTTGGATGTGTATTTTTGTAATATCACCCAGTTTCATATGCTTAGAAACACAGCTAGCGATAATACCAAGTATCATTTTCGACCTCAAGTCCATAGAAAAGGTCTTAGGTCCTCGGTCGAGGTTGAGAGATAGACGGGCTTCAACATTAAGTCATACCAAATAGTTACTCTAAGATTGTATCAAACCCGCAACATCTCCTGTTCAACTCCTATCCAGCAGAATTTGCACCGCCAATAATGGACCTCAGTTGCCCTTCACACTGCATCCTCAAGTATTAAAAGGACGTCAAGGGGATGACATACACCAACTCAACATCTAAGGAAAGTGGCAAGCAAGCCTAGAGAAGCCTCATTATAAGCAGAGTCCACCTCAGTCGTATTCTCCAGACCACAAAAGAGTCAAAGCCTTTTTACTTAACAGTCGAAACATCCTCAGTACCTCATACCAACATCAACACGATCAAGGTTGCCAGACCAATCTAGCAGGCTGGTAGAAATTACACAAGCTGCTCTACCCCCTTCCCCACTCAGCCTTTGCAGTTTGTAGTGGTGCATTAATGCTGTCAATAACCATCGCCACAAACCTGCAACTTTGTTCACCAAAATTCAACCCTTCTGCTGTAGTGGTAGAAGTCAGCCATGGCCGCCCATGCCTTTTACATTACTTCCCTGCAATTCCCAACAACTGGCTATATATAAGGAGTGCTTGGGGAAAGCTACGAGGATCTGAATTCAAGCAATTGTTCATGATATCAAGTGTTAACGATTAATATTTAGCTTTTGCTGAATAGTTAGAACCACTTCTTGCTCATACATTGTATTTTTAGCACCATATTTTGATGACTTCTTGCGAGTCCTAAGTGATCAAGACATACTTAGAGGAGTCTTTCAGTTACTTCCTAAGTTACTTCCTAAGATTACTCTGCTCATTTTAAAGACCTTCGAAACTTCTTCCCAACCTTAGCCAAGGCCTAAGGATGTGCCTATTTGTATTATTCGCAACTACACTGAAAATACTGAAGTGAAACACATTAATAGTGAATGTAGGTACCTAATCAGAGGTATTGAACCACTATTTATTTTGTTATTTTTCTCATTTAAGAACTACTCCTCATCCTCCTCTTCTTCCTTCTCCAAGGAGGTATATTTGGTGAGGATAGCACCATCAGATATTAATTTGGAACGGAGAGAGTATGATTCACGCGTATGATTGGAAACACTAGAATTATATAGCCCTCCTTAATTCATACATGTGCAACATTTTAACATCGTCACTCTTTCCATTGACGATTTATATTTCTTAATTATACTTCAACCCTTAATAATCATTCTGACCTAAATACCCTTACATTATTTAACTAATTTCGACAGTGAAACAGAGTTTTTGAAACACCCAATGGAACTAAATGTCACTATAGTGAATAGAAATTTGAGATGCAAATGAGGGGGACAAAGAATGCAAAATGAAAACACCTAAATAAATGAGGTTGTGGGATAAATTCGTGTAGCACGAGTTGAAAAAGATTTGTCCTATGCAATTTATGTGGTTACTCCAAATTTTAATTTTACTCGAAAAAATTATTTTGGTTCAATTATACAAACCAATTATAGGCACACCTAGTCTATGGATATTCCTAAACTACTCACCCATGGGGAGAAAACTCTCAACCTACTAAAGGTTTGGAACTATGAGTCTCTAAGGGAACAAGGTGAGGAACATCACTCCTAGCAACCTATTGAGCAACAAATCGTATTTCCTAACCAAAATAGATCCCATAGTAGGACCATGGGGTTTGACAATCGGTTTGGTTCTAGTCTAGAAGGTACCTTAGCCTTAGGACTTGAACTGAGAAATTTCATAGCTTTAGTCACATCATTGAGTTCTCTAATCACGTTCTTAATCCTTTAAGCTCTATGATTTGACTTAAACTTCGGCCACTGAAACGGTTAGCTGTAGGCATCTTAGGAACTCTCCTAAGATCAAAACAAAAATCTCTAAAGTGAAAACATACAGTTTTGGGGTGTTCATCTTCTTTGGTTTAGGAGTGATCTTAGGTGGGGTATGCGTAGGAGTCTTGTTTATCCTTTTACCACATTCTCGACTTTGGAAAAAATCTCCTCATGCTTTTTAAGCTTAGTGACAAGCCTATGACTCACCTTGTCCATCCTGAAGGACATATAAAGAATCTCGGATAAAGCCTTTTCAATGTCAACCTCCCTCACTCCATCTTCATCATAGTAGCTATCAAATCGGACTCTACGCCATCATCCTCAACCTAGTCTTCAACAAGGGAAGACTTGGGACTAAACACATCCTTGATGGCGGTGAATGCGGTAATGTTGCATTCAACGAAATACTCACTCGTGGAGACCGATTCACTATCACTAAAAGTTCTATTAAATTTCTCCTTGCCCTTATTCTGTAGTTTAGTGTGGGACACTTGAATGACTTGTCAAAACACTAATCCACATATGCCCATCTAATGACATTAAATGTGCAATCATATGAACTTTCAAATAGGAATAATTGCTACCATATGTGGAGGTCGAAGACACGAAGTACCGTACATTTCACAAAAAGGATCTATTTTAGGGATTAAACCCAAGAAACAATGAAACTTGTTTAATACTAGCTGAGAGAGAGAGTTATTGATCGTAGCTACCCAAATAAAAATTAACTACCAATTAAAAAATGATTTTCTTCTTTTTTCAATAAAGAGTAAATATAATCCTAAAAGTCTATGTGACAAAATGTTTTATCAAGATTATCATCGAACCAAATTTTATATTCTTATAATACAAGTGGTTTCTAACAGTGAGGAAAGATAAAACAATTCATACGACACTAGTTATACGAGGAAAACCCACTAACGGGAAAATCCTTGGGCACAAATTATCGTGGTAAAGATTTATACAATAGGAAAATATGACGTACAATCACATAATGCGCTAACTTCACTACCCACTTGTTCTCATTGTCTTCTCTAGAGAGAGATCGCCAATGGCTGGAGTACGCACACATTACACCAAAAATGCCAATCTGACATGCTTACACACGGAGAATCTGGCACGGTTTTAAACCGTGCCAAAATTCGGAACGTTTTTTTAAAGTTCTGGAACAGTTTAAAGCAATGTCATTTTTTCTTTTCTTTTTTTTTTCTTTTCATGTTGACCATATTTGGCTCCCACTTCTTTTTTTTGCCAGAACATTTTTCGCTCCTCTCCCGCCCAGATCTCCATTGCGTACCCTCTTAGATGTTCATCTCTTACCTCTCTCTACTTTTCCTAAAACTCCCACTCAGCCATTGAAAGTTAGTCGACACTGGCGAGGAGACGAGTCACGGTGGGGGTGGTAACGTTAGAGAAGAAACCAACATACGTCGATAGAGCGCCGTCGGGTGGGGGTCTGACTTCTTTCAGATAACCCTATGGGTGTAGTATTCGTATATGAGTTTGTGGATTTCATGTATGGGGTTAGGGTTTATGTATCTGGGGTTTCTATTATGTGTTGGGGTTTTCATCTATGGGGTTAATGGTTTAGATTTGGGACAAACATATACAAATTAAGGGATTTTATAGGGTCAAAAACTTATCCATACTTTACTTCCATAGTGGTTATAATATGTCTTTGATTTGGTAGTAGACAACATGATTCTTGCAATTTGATTATTATAACTTCTTGTGGCTTTTTTGTTTTCTTATGATTTATTCATCAATTTCATTCTAATTGTATAAACTATTGTACTTGTATACTTTCATATGTTGTTTCACTCTGAGAGATGAAGTGAATTTTATTTTTCTATTTACCAAAAAAGGTACAAAATGTTAAATGATTATTTGGGATTTCCGATCTGACCATGAAAGAGGGAGTTTACTTAGTTTATTGGTTTGAAATAGAGTATTTTTTATCTAATTACTTTGTTCCATTCAATGCTTTAGTTTTGGGTTTCAAATTAGGGTAATGGGATTATTCTATTGGCTGAAAACAGGGAGATTCTAATTCTATTTGTTTGAAATAGAGTATCTAATTACCTTGTTCCCTTCAATGCTTTACTGAGTTTTTAGCATTAAAATTAATTGCTGCAAATAATTTATTTTAATTTGCTCTAATAAGTTATTTTTTGTTTCATTATGCAGGTATAATCATTGTTTTCTCTTGTTTCTACAGGTTAACTTGGATATAAAATGGTGGTATTTTGTTTCATCATGCAGGTATAACAGTACATTTTTTTAATTTGGGGACTTTTTGGTGCTAAATGTTAGCTTGGATATAGAATAAAAAATGATGCTTACTTATGATGTTACACTCTGTACTGTTGATGAAATTAGTCCTTAATTGAATCCTTAATTGAATGTGTCTTATTTAAAAAAAAAAAAATCAATCCTTAATTGAATTGCATTAGCTCTACACCATTAGTAATTTAGTAGGCATAAAACCTATTTCTTTTACTGGAGTCATTGTCTGACAGTGTCTTAATTACATGGAGACACAAGTAGCGCTGAAGGGACATTGTACCATTTTACTTTCTATGTATATGGTATGAAATGAGAATCTATTGAGATTCAAGAAACTTAAATCATGTTACTTTATGTATTTCATAAGAAAGTGGACTTTATTTTGGTTTTAAAACTACCCCGAGTAGTAGGGAAGTATCATGAATTAGGTAGTTGTTTATTTTAAGTTGCCAAATTTATGTACTATTTGTTATGATAAATATTGAGTTAGTTATTTCTTATTTAATCCCATTGGTTAGTTTCTTCTTTACATGTTTAGTTCTTTGCTAGTTTCTTCTTTAGTGATGGGAATTAGAAGTTTTTAGCCCTTTTTTCAGTAGTTTTAGGATTCCTTAGTGTTTTTGTTATTTTTTAAGTTTCTTTATTTGGTTGTATTTTCTTTTAGTAATTGTTTGCTTGGTATTTAAGGAAGTAAAATTTGGCTATTAAGGACATATTTGTAATTAGAGTCATTGCTTGGAGCTTAAGCTACTTCCCCCTCTAAATACCCATGTAGTCTTCATTTGAAGATGGCTTCAATTCTTGAAATATAAGAAATTCTTTGTTTCTCTCTCTAGAGATCATTTTGTTTTGATTTTTAGGTCATTGACACGTAGTTCACGTCAAATTGGTATCAGAGCGAGATGTCGTTCCCCAATTGGTGTATTGGTGTGTTGGTAATCAAAATCGTGCACTATATTCTCAATGGCCCCGAAGGAGGCGACTCGAATTCAAGATGAGGTTAACCAAGAATTACGAGAAAGTAACTAAGAATTGAAAGAAAAATTGAATAGAGTGGAAGAGCAAATGGAAACCCTAATTCAACTTTTTTCCAAATTTCAAAACCGTTGCCCTAGCCTTTCCATCACCACCGCTGCCCCAAAACCCTTCCCCACACCCCGCCGGCCTCTATCTCTCTGCCCTAACCACCTCCCAACCCCAACCATCCTTACCCATCCAGTCCCCATGGCTTCCCCCCCCCCCCCCCCCGGAAATTCGCTTCCCCTGCTGCCGACCTATCCGCCCAAAGCAGCCGCCCTCCAAATCACTTCTCCGGCCAAATTCTGGTACTGAGTAATTCCGGTGTGCCCTCCCCCGCTCCTGGCAGTCATGTTGGCACCCTAAAACCCCAATCCCCTGCTGTCCGAACAGGAACTGTTGTCCAAGAACATCAGCGGGGTAATTCCGACCCCGGAAAGCCTCGCAAAACCTCCGATCATCCTACCGAACAGCTGCCCTATTTTTTCAGCCTCAAGAAAACACTCCAACAAATTCAAGAACTAGGGTTTGACATCCTAAATTTGGCTTTTGACCCGGGTGGACGCTATTTTTGTTGGTTGACATGAGAGGCAAGAGGAAGATGATGAATCTTGAAGCAAGAATTGAAGGATGACCTCTTCCTCAAATTTTCAGAAAATATTTTTGGCCTCACAAGTCTTTGCGTCTCTTTTCAAGTACATTTTGGAACTTCTCACGCAATTCTTCAATTTTTGAAGCTCGAGGACGAGCTTTTTCAAAACCAGGGAGAATGATGGGAATTAGAAGTTTTTGGGCCATTTTTAGTATTGTTAGGATTCTATAGTATTTTTGTTATTTTTTTAGTTCCTTTATTTGGTTGTATTTTCTTTTAGTAATTGTTTGCTTGGTATTTAGGGAAGGAAGTAATAATGGCTATTAAGGACATATTTGTAATTAGAGTCATTGCTTGGAGCCTAAGCTACTTCCCCCTTTAAATACCTATGTAGTCTTCATTTGAAGATGGCTTCAATTCTTGAAATATAAGAAATTCTTTGTTTCTCTCTCTAGAAATCATATTGTCTTGATTTTTAGGTCATTGACGTATAGTTCACGTCATTTACATGTTTAGTTATTTGCTATATGGTGACGAATCCTCAGTTATCAGTTTAAATTTTCAAATCCAGTAGTTATTTGATTTATCTAATCTATTATTATCATATTAAACATCCTATTTGGTGGCTTAGAATATTAAATATTTACTCTTATTTAATTTTCCTTACTCACTGTAAATGATAGCCAACTGTGTGTTATGCTCAGGTCCAAGAATAAAAGAATGTCAGTGACAGTTCAGGGGGTTGTGGATATCGTCATGTAGGCCCCCAATCCGACCCATATAGTCTCGATGGTCATTTTGCATTGTTTTTTCTACTTCTGTATATGTTTTCAAGTTTATCATAATTTATGTACTGGCCATCTAGGTCCCAAAGTCAGGCCACTCTAGTGTAACTAAAATTTATTCTGGATAACTAGGCCTGTTTGAGTAAGCCAGTTCAGTGTCCCCTTGACTTATTAGGAAAATCAACAAAAAATGAATTGAATAAATATAGATTTATATAAAATTTATGACTAGTAGTAGGACTATTCTTTTTAAACAAAAACTATATCTGTAACTGATACAGGTCCTTATTGGTGTATGCGGCAATATAGTTTTTAATAAGAGTAATCATGGGACTGGGATCACTTGAATCTTATTTTTCCTAAGCATACATATTGATCATCAATTTATTGTTACTTGTCAATGTGATTTCTTTCTGCAGAGGCTCAGCTCAAAATCAATAATGATGTGCTGGGATCATATTGATCACCATTTATTATTACTTGTTAATGTGATTTCTTTCTTCATGCCACAACGTACCTTCGTTGTTGCATAGTACGAGAAGGGATCTTATCAACTCTTCCTGAACTTCATTACTTACTATTGTAATCAAACCAACTAGCAAATGCTTTGCATCAGAATTTGCTAGTTTCCCTGATAGTGTGGAATTCAAATATAAACTAGCAAGAGCTTCTATTATACGTTCCTGCACGAGAAACTGTAAGCAGGGTTTAAACTGCTTAACCACTCAATATCCATAGAATATGACGCTCGAGTAGTTTCTTCGTTGCTGTCATATATCATAAGAGCTGAAGCTAAATCCCCTAATGTGTCAGCTACCTGCTTAACCACTCTATTGTACGTTCCTGCACGAGCTAAAGCCCCTAATGTGTCAGCTACCTGTGCGGGTGAACATGATTCAAGGCTTGACCAAGGCGCGAGATGACATACGACAAACCACCAGAAATGTTTGCAAGAGAGCACATTGCATTCTCCTGCAAAGCTTGGGCATGCTCACCTTGCATGAATTCTTTTGGATGAGCTATTGTGGCATATATCAAAACAGGTAAACCATTGGAATTGGCTATCTCCCGTCTCGCTTCTTTGGATTGTGCAGAGAGAGATTTTAGAACAACTGCAACTTCTGCGCTGATAGAAGCTTCATTATCAGGCCCCAATAGCTTTAGAAGCTGCTTTGCAGCCTCAGCAGCCAAGACACTCTCCCGAGACCTCGAATCCTTCTTTGACTTGAGTCGGACTCGGATTCGTGGGGGACATGGCCCAACAGGCAAGGATACACTAGTCCAAGAGTATTCTATTTTTTTCTTGCTTGAGTATTATATTTTAATCTTATATTTATACTGATTAGAAAACGTGTTCCTAATGTTTGGCAGGTAAACAGCGTACAACATTCAAATGGGTGTCAGTTACTCTGTAATATTTTACAGGTTCAACCATGGTATGCTATTATTTTTATTAATCTTTAGGCCATCTACCTGTCAACGTTTTTTTAGATTTTTATGTGAGAGTCATTTTTTATTGGTGAAGGAGGCTCTCTACGGTAGCAAAATAGCCATGGGCCTTCACCTCACTTTCTCCCACAAAACATTACAATTTAACTACTTGACCTAATATAGGTGAGCTGTCACAATTTAATTTTATGTTCAAATCAATATAATATAATAGCACATGATTATGTATTAATATTAAACTTTTTTCCTTTCCTTGATGGATACATAATAAATTTTATTCTTTTTAGCTGAACTTCAAATAGTCAAAATAACCAGATGAGAGAACAATCTATGGTAATCCCTCAAATCTATGGCATGAACGCGATAGGAACCAAAGTAACTCGTAGGAATTGTTCATGCCATTATCAAACTCTTTATTCAACAAAATGATAAGTATACGTAATTTTTAGGATAAAAAATAGGGTGTTAAGGGGTGAAATCTAAAAATACAACCAGTTGGACTGGAAATAGGCATGACACCTCAACATGGATCATTGTAATGTGTGTGAACTTACCGTATCCTTACTAGACTCATGGTTTCACAACATGATAAGTATATGCAAGTTTTAGGTTAAAAATGGATGTTGGGGGTGAAATCTTAAAAATACAACCAACTGGTCTAGAAAGAGGGATGAACAACTCGAGATGCACTATTGTAATGTGTGTGAACTGACTGTGTCCTTATCGGACTCTTAGTTTAACAATGAAAAGTATACGCAAGTTTTAGGTTAAAAAGGGGGCATTGGGGGTGAAATCTCAAAAATACAATCAACTGACCCATAAAGAGACACAAACACCTCGAGATGACCATTGTAACGTATGTGAACTAATTGAGTCCTTATCGGACTCTCGGTTTAACAAAATGACCAATATACATTAGTTTTAGGTTAAAAATTGGCCGTTTGGGAGTGCATCTTAAAACAACAACCAAATGGTCCAAAAGGAGGCACAAACATCTCGATAAGGACCATTATAACGTGTGTGAATTGATTGTGTCTTTTTCAGACTCCAAGTTTAACAAATGATAAGTATATGCAAGTTTTTAGTTAAAAAATGTGGCGTTGGGAGGTGAAATCTTCAAACAAGAATCAAATGTCCCGGAAGGAAGTACAAGCATCTTGAGTGGGATCTTTGTAATGTGTATGAGCTGACCGTGTCTTTATTGGGCTTTCGATTTAATATAATGACAAATATACACAATGTTTAAGTTAAAAATGGGGCGTTGGGGGATAAAATCTCAAAACAGCCACCAAATGTCCTGGAAGAAAGCACAAACACCTCGAGAGGGATCATAACTTGTGTGAATTGACTGTCTTTATCAGACTCCCCGTATAGCGAAATAACAAGAATACACAAGGTATACGTTAACAAATGGGGCGTTGGGTGGTAAAATATAAAAACGGCAACCAAATGACCCGGAAAGAGACACGAACACCTCGAGATGGATGATTGTAACGTGTTTGAATTAGTCATGTCTTTATCGAACTCCCGATTTAGCGGAAGGACAAGTATACACAAGGTTTATGTTAAAAATGAGGGTGGGGGGATGAGGGATGAAATATCAAAACAACAACCAAATAGTTCGGAAAGAGGCAGATCATCTGTAGAGGCACCATTGTGACATGTTTGAACTAGCCATGTCCTTATTGGACTCCCGATTTAACAAAATGACAAGTATACACAATTTTCAAGTTAAAATGGGTAGGTGGAATTTCAAAACAGTAACCAAATGGCCCGAAAATATGTATGAGCACATCGAGATGGACGATTGCAATGTGTTTGAACTAACCGTGTCCTTATCGGACACGCGGTTTAACGAAATGACAAGTATACATAAGATTTAGATTAAAAAATGGGGCGTTGGGGGTGAAATATCAAAACAACGACCAAATGGCCTGAAAAAGGCACATGCAGCTCGAGATGGACTATTGCAACGTGTGGGAATTGACCGTGTCTTTATCGGATTGTATGTTTAACAAAATGACAAGTATATGCAAGTATTATGCTAAAATTAGGCGTTCGGGGGTGAAATATCAAAACAATAACTAAATGACCAGGAAGGGAGCACGAATACCTTGAGATGGACAATTATAACATGTTTGAACTAGTCGGGTTCTTAACGTACTCCCGGTTTAACAAAATGACAATTATAGCAAGTTCTAGGTTAAAAATGGGGCGTTAAGGAGTGAAATAAATAGCAACCAAACGACCCAGAAAGAGGCATGAACACCTCAAAATGGACGATTATAATGTGTTTGAACTATAATATCGTCCTTATCGGGCTATCGGTTTAACAAAATGACAAGTATACACAATAATAAGTTTTTATAATTTTTTTTTGCTTGAATACAACTTTTTAAATATTATTTGCTTACTTGACATCTTTTTTTTACATGATACCATTTGAGCATTAGGTTTTATCCACGTTGAACACATGAACAAGTCAATGATTTTCTTGAGCGACGTATTGAGCTACGTGGAACACATGAGCGTTAGCTTATTTATCATTGTTGATGACATTCGGGATTGCTTACATGATGTGTTATGGCCATGAGAGCTTGTTTGATATTATTGTTAAATTTTAGGCTTATGTTTAACCAGGTTTTATATTAACAAGTTTCTAGAATGTCCAGAAAATAGAGTAAATTTTGTCAATTTTTTGTGTTTATGAAATATTAAGACTTGTAATATTTTGAAGCTTAATATATACATTAGTCTATTATAAACAATTTAGTATGTTTCCAATTATTGATTCTCCTGGTTGTTTGTAGATAATAATATCTTTTCATCTCCTGAAAAATCTGCGACTGTTTTAAATTGTGCAAAAACATCCCATATAAATTTTATAATAATTATGATATATTTTGGCATGCTTTCCAAAAGCGTGCCAGAAATGACAATCTGGCACGGTTTAGAATCGTGTCAAAACCGTGCTAGATTGTCGAGTATCAGTACGCTTAAGCCAAAATCTGACATAGTTTAAAAATGTGCCAAAAAGAAATAGCAATTTGGCTTAGTGGTTTTTGGTACGATTTTAAATCGTGCCAGATTGACCTTTTGGTGTAGTGTACATAACCGTGAAAAGTTTTTGCCTCAATCATGTGTAGAAATCTTATGCGAATAAAATATTCTTTGTAGTGGAAGAAGACTTTGTTCCAAGGCAATTGAACCACTGAGTAACTCCCGTTTTATACCATGGATGTGTGAGTATGTCCTAAGGTTGAAAATATACAAAAAAAAAGGTTTGGTTATCTGAAAAACTCATAAACTCTTTTTCAAGTTGTTAAAGAAGATAATCAAGAACCAAATATTTTAGAAAAATAGTTTTTTCAAAAACTTGCTTGAATATGAAAATCTAACTTTCTTGATTCAAAAGTAAACTACTACTAGAAGAACACAATAAGATAAAAATAAGTTTTTTACTCTTTAAACCTAAAAATAATTTTCTTTCCGTCTAATCTTATTCTCTATTCCTCTTGGAGCAATGGAGCAAGCATCCCAAAAGACCAGTACACAATATTTTTGGAAGCCTAATCCCGATTGTGTCTTGGCACACACTTTAAGATGATATTTTAAGAAAGATCTCAAAATATATATAATTGCAAAAAGTTTGCGGACCCACCACCGATGCCAAGGATAACTTTGTTGAAGCGAATGCTCAGTGACACTAATTTAAAATCGATCAAAATATTTTATACATTGTAGGTCACGAAAAGTGAAGAAGAACCTTCACGGACAGGAGGACCGGCTTCGCTAATGCGAAGGCTCAACGAGCAAGGTTGTGTTTGGACTTAGAATTTTCCAGTTGTGCAGATTTTTCAAAAAACTCAATTTTCTTGTTCAACCTATGACAAATTAAATTCTGGATACAAATGGTGCATTTTCAGGCATAACTTTTTATATAGGAATAATATATTTCATTGTGTATTTGGCAACCTCAACACCATAAATTAATTATAAAATATTTCCAAATTTAGAAAAATTATTTATCTAAAGGGGTGATTTTAAGTCCATTAGTCCATATACTTTTATCCTAATTGGTTAACTCAGTACAATGACATAAATAATCTGATATGAGTTTAATGAAGCTTTCCGGAGACCTCTTAGACAAGACTCAAAGTATTTTTTGTAAAATTGAAATAAGACAACCTAAGTGAGCCGGGGAACGTAAATATACATATAATCTTACACAAAGTATGCTTATTTATGAAAACTATATGATCTAAAAAATAGCCTCAAACAAACCAATAAGGTTTTAACACATTTTTAAATTTAATAAAATTTTAACTTTAGTTATGTCAAACCATGTGTGTTCTAAGTTATATAAGTCATTTACCGTCATCTTAACGTAGAATTCTCATTGGTCATGGAATGATGAGTACTTCAAATGAAAACTGATCTTCAAATCTTTAACATGAAGCTTTATCTGAAATATTAAAATAATGACCAAATGACCAGGAAGGGAGCACAAACACCTAGAGATGGACGGTTATAACGTGTTTGAACTAGTCGGGTCCTTAACGGACTCCCGATTTAACAAAATGACAATTATAACAAGTTTTACGTTAAAAAATGGGGCATTAAGAGGTGAAATAAATTTCAACCAAATGACCCAGAAAGAGGCACGAACACCTCAAAATGGACGATTGTAATGCGTATGAACTATAACATTGTCCTTATCAGGATCTCGGTTAAACAAAATGACAAGTATACACAATAATAAGTTTTTAAAAAAATTTATGCTTGAATACAACTTTTTAAACATTATTTGCTTACTAACATCTTCTTTTTTAGAGGATATCATTTGAGCATTAGGTTTTATCCACGTTGAACACATGAACAAATCAATGGTTTCCTTGAGCGACGTATTGAGCTACGTGGAATATATGAGCGTTAGCTTATTTATTGTTGTTGATGACATTAATGGTTGCTTACATGATGTGTTATGATCGTGCGAGCCTTTTTGATATTATTGTTAAATTTTAGGTTTATGCTTAAGTATGTTTTATATTAACAAGTTTCTAGAATGTCCAAAAAAAAAGTAAACTATGCCAATTTTTTTTGTCTATGAAATATTAAGACTTGTAATATTTTGAAGCTTAATATGTACATTAGTCTATTATAAATAATTTAGTATGTTTCCAATTGATGATTCTCCTGGTTGTTTGTAGATAATAATATGCTTTTATCTCCTGAAAAATCTACTACTGTTTTAAATTGTGCAAAAACGTCCCATATAAATTTTATAATAATTATGATATATTCTGGCATGCTTTTCAAAAGCGTGCCAGAAATAACAATCTGGGACGGTTTAAAATCATGGCAAAACTGTGTCAGATTGTCGAGTATTAGTAAGCTTAGGCCAAAATCTAGCATGGTTTAAAAATGTGCCAAAAAGAAATAGCAATTTGGCTCGATTGATTTTGGCACAGTTCTAAACCATGCCAGATTGACCTTTTGGTGTAGAGTACATAATCGCGACAAGTTTTTGCCTCAATCATGTCGACAAATCTTATGCCAATAAAATATTCTTTGAAGTGGAAGAACACTTTGTTCCAAGGCAATTGAACCACTGAGTAACTACCATTTTATACCATGGATGTGTGAGTATGTCCTAAGGTTGAAAATATACAGAAAAAGGTTTGGTTATCTTAAAAACTCATAAACTCTTTTTCATGTTGTTAAAGAAGATTATAATCAAGAACCGAATATTTTAGAAAAATAGTTTTTTCAAAAACTTGCTTGAATATGAAAGTTTAACTTTCTTGATTAAAAAATAAACTACTACTAGAAGAACACAATAAGAAAGAAATAAGTTTTTTCCTCTTTAAACCTGAAAATAATTTTCTCTCCTTTTAATCTTATTCTCTATTCCTCTTAGAGTAATGGAGCAAGCATCCCAAAAGGCCAGTACATAATATTTTTGGCAGCCTAATCCCGATTGTGTCTTAGCAGACACTCTAAGGAGATATCTTAAGAAAGATCTAAAAATGTATATAATCGCAAAAAGTTTGCGGACCCACCGCCAATGCCAAGGATAGCTTCGTTGAGGCGAATGCTCAACGACACTAATTTGAACATCGATCCAAATATTTTATACATTAAAGGTCACGACAAGTGAAGAAGAACCTTCACGAACATGAGGATCGACTTCGCTAATGTGAAGGCTCAACGAGGAAGGTTGTGTTGGATCCAGAATTTGCCAGTTGCGCAGATTTTTCAAAAGACTCAATTTTCTTGTTCAATCTATGACCAATTAAATTCTAGATACAAATGGTGCATTTTCAGGCATAACTTTTTATATAGGAACAATATATTTCATTGTGTATTTGGCAGCCTCAACAACATAAATTAAGTATAAAATATTTCCAAATTTAGAAAAATTATTTAACTGAAGGGGTGATTCTAAGTCCATTAGTCCATATACTTTTATCCTAATTGGTTAACTCAGTACAACGACATAAATGATCTAACATGAGTTTGGTGAAGCTCTTCGGAGACCTCTTAGACAAGACTTAAAGTATGTTTTGGAAAATCGAAATAAGGCAACCTAAGTGAGGTGGGGAACATAAATATACATATAATCTTACACAAGGTATGTTTATTTATCAAAAGTATATGACATATCTAAAAAATAGCCTAAAACAAACCAATAAGTTTTTAATATATTTTTTAATTTAAGAAAATCTAATTTTATTTGTGTTAAACCATGTGTGTTCTAAGTTATATAAGTCCTTTACTGTTATCTTAACGTTGAATTCTCATTGGTCATGGCATGAGGTGTACTTCAAATGAAGATGGAGAAGTCTTGTCTTAAAATCTTGGACATGAAGCTTTTTAGATAAACCTAAAGTACGACTCAAATTGTCTTTTAGTCAACGAAATCAAGACAATTCAATAATGAAGGGAACAAGAGTCTTCTAAAACCATCTCCATCCCTAAACTTCATTCAAGTTTGTCATACTATCCCTTTAATCCATTATTGGGGTTTTATTCTTTAAACTATAATTTATAGCAATTATTATTTATTTATTAATAAAGGATTGTCAAAGCTCATTTTAAATAAGAATCATGTTTGTGAGAATGCTCTATATTTATTTATGAATATACTGAATATGTTGGTCAATTGTATTTGGTAGAAATTTCGATGAGATGGTTTTAGTATAATCATAAAAGATCATAAATTTGATTCTAGTACAATCGAGCAATTTACTGCCTAAATAAGAACGGGATGTCCTATCAGTAAAGTTGGGTGTACAATTTTAGTAGAAGCTCTCAATTTTAAGTTTCTTTGATGTTATATGCATGTTTTTACTTCATATCATGCTTGGTGAAATTAAACATGATTTTAGGTGGGGTTCACATGTTAAATGGATTTTTGAGAAAAAGGATTTCATTGAATTTGATTAGTGATTATTCCATATGAAATTGGTGAATTGAACCCCACAAAATAGATAGATTCTTGATAAAGAAATGCGAGTTTGATTCAATTAAAGATGTGTTCTTGAATTAGAAATCTAAGAATTGGGTAATTTAACTATTGAATTAAGGTGGGATTTAATTCGGGATAATTTGATGTTAACCCATAATTTAGTACGATTTGAATCCATAAAACATGCACCCTTATGATTAAGATTGATATGGTAGTATTATGTTGTGTTGGGATGATTATTGGGATTGATATTGATGGAAATATTGGGTGAAACTTCTTAATAAGTACAACAACCCCGTTTAAGTCATTCACAGGGGACGAACCGGTTCTCCGCTGTCCTGTTTGGTCGAGTTTGGTTCTTTTAATGGTTTTGTTGATTGGGTTGGTTACGGATTGTTTTGTGATGTCCGTAGATGAGATTGAGACTTCTAAAAATGTGTAAAAATATTATTAATTACCTTGGTATAGTCGGGATAATTCGAGGTGTGAAATTAAGGGTGTTTGGGACAAACAACACTCGAAAATATATTAATGGATTCGAATGGAAATTTTGGATGGTATTGGGATACATGCGAGATTGAGATAGGCTTAGTGTCCCGAATAAAATATAATCGTGATATATAAAGTAAGTGACTGCTTATGAACTTGAGATATTGATGTAGATTCGAGAAAGTTAGGCGAGTGCTATGAGTGACATGCACGGCTAGCCAATTTTATTTTGTATGTATACGAATATAAAGACAGTATATATGTGTGAATATATATATGTGTGTATAATATATTTATTTAACATACCACTCTAATGCTATCAGGGAGGTTGCGCACCATGGGTGATCTCTCTTGGCAAATCTCAACTAATATCGGCCCCAGGATCATCGGTCCATGTATGTCCACCCTATGTGAGGTTGGAGTCGAAGTGAGGTGATTTATGGTATGGACATGACTCAGGACTATGACCGCCTCCAGTACATTTATGATTTTTGGGTTCGGTAGCGAGATTCTGACCCGGTAGCCCAGGACGATGTGTGTATGCCCTAGAGAATGATAGGATTTTAGAGACTCGCATCCAGTGAGATATTACTCTATGGGATGGAGGTTATACATATATTGTGAGTGACATAATTATATACGGGAATAAGACACTAAAGTGTGAATATTGAATTAATAATTAGTGAAAGTTATTTGAAATGAATTGATAGATTGTAATTGAGAATTATAATTACAAAACGGATGTGAAAGCTAACTGAGAATTTAAAAAGGGAAAATATAGTATAGGCACCCATATCGGCAGTGGAGATCTTCTCTACAAGAGAATTTTCACAAAATTGTGTTATTGGGTTCCAAAACAACTCACATAAACTATTAAGATGATTCGTGAGTTGAAAACAAGGATCAAAACCTTTAAAATGAGAAGGCAAAGTATTCTGCCAAAACAGTTTGCGTAAAATTGTATTTCCAGGTCTTCTCAACAAAAACAAAACTGGAAAAACTAATTTATAGAATATCTTAAGGCAGCAACTCGCTTGAACGAAAAAGCAAAGTCGCTCGAATGAGACACGTGTCATTTGAACGACACTTAGCGCTATAGGGGATGTCGTTTGAATGAACCTTGTATGTCGCTCGAACGAGTGAAGCGAAATATTATAGTTTAATCAGGTCCGCCTCAACACTTAGAAAATATTTTTGATGAAAAACTCCGCTCCAACAATTAGAAATTTTTCATAAAAGTTATACCAATATTTTAAGTGAACCATCAAGGTTAAAACACAACCTTACCAAAGTTAAACTTGCAGAGGCTTGAATGTTGAAGAAAACTTGATATTCGGATCTGTCTTGATGCATATGAGATCTTAAACATTCTTCAACGATTGTAGCGTTATATGACATACTCAATTGTTAATGGACGATGTAATATCGTGTACTTACAGTTATTATATTAAAATAAGCAGAATATTAGACTATGAAGAAATTCAGCATTATCGAGCTAGATTCATACGATTTTTTCTTCAACTATAGTAACGTTTAAATTTTTTTCTAATAATTTTGTATTCAAAGAGTGAATTAAACTTAAATTGACGTATTCAAGGTTTTCAATGATATTTTGATCTTCTTAAGGGAGATCTTGACACTCAATATCCAGTTGTTTACACATATGTTTATACAACATGATAATGTTGATCAAATTACAGATACATGACTTTGATGGTTGAATTGTGTTGAGTCGTTTTCATTTACTAAGATTCAAAAGGGGAAACAGCTATATGATATTAAATTAAGTCGAGTATTAGACTTCGGAGATAATTGAAATTTAGTGTTTATATTGAGGTGGTATGAGAGTTTATCCAAGTATTTTTTTAAGTTGAGTGTTTTATTATGAAAAGTGGTGATATTAATAAACATGTGCATATGATCACGTTGATGGTTTGTGATCTTCACAATATGAGTTACTTGATGAGATGATGGACTTGGTTACCCTCAATATACTGAAGCAAAGATTCTCAATGAGTTCATCAATATTGATGCTTACAGATTGGAAGTTTTTCAGAGGCCTCCTATGGCTGTGACAAATGCAGTGTCCTGACGCAATGAAGGGATACGTTACAAGAAGAACGAAGTAGATTTGCTTGTATGAGTCATCATGTAGTAGTTTAATACACCAGATATTAATATTGTTGTCTTGTTCATTCAGGTGTTTTTAGATGTCACGGAGAATGTTAATATACTTATCAACAACAATGGGCAAATTATTAGATCAAAAGTTATTGGGGCATTAAAGAGGCGGACATATTTGAGGTGATTATCAACCCACATGTTATATTTCCTTACTATTGGTGTTTTGTTGTCAACTCTTAAATTTGTAATTGTTAGGTCTATGCTTGCATATATGCTTGCTAACCGATCTTAATAAGTTCCCTTTTAGCTAGTTTAAATGCCTCTTAAGATATTTACATCTGAGTAGAGTTTCTTATATTGTCATTGAAGCGTGTCTTGCTAATTTTTTTAGACAAGTTAGAAAAAGGTCAAGATATAACTGTAGAATTATTTCTTTGCGTTTAGTATATTATTTCAACATTAATTTTTTACCATATTATGCTCAGTTGGATCTTTATCGATCTTATACCCTTGTCCAGTTATTGAAGTTTTCCATCACAGGCATTAGTAGACTAGGCCAGGCTTTGGCTTAAATACCTTAAGCACAATTTCGATAAGGACAAGAGATTTCTGTCAAGAATTTCATGATAATACTTATTCTAGTAGTGGAGCCCTAATACTTGTGGTATATAGGGGGGCTGTCTTTTTACAAAGTGGCTACTTTAGGCAAAGTAGTTGGAAATCATTTGAGCTGAGTACAAATTTTGGTAACCACAGTTACCATTTCTATTTGTGCTAGCAGGGGAGGGGGTTTTCCCTCGTTGGATTTTTTTAGAATGGTGAGGTCTAGTGGTTGAGCTTTTATTTTGTTGGAAGCATCGTTGAACAAAGGTAAGTTCTACAGGAAGAGAAGGAATAAAGTTTGGGAAGTGGTTGCATGCTCTACTAGGGGAGGAAGTGTCTCATTGTGATCTCAGTTCATGAAATTTAGAGGGACAATGCTTGAGGGAGATATAGTCCTAAACTAGTTATTTTTGTTTTTGAAATTGGAGATTTTGTAGTTTAGCAATGGTTAATTAGTTAATATGACCCATATAAGAAACAACTGTCCAAATCAAACATATGTAACTATCCCAAATTTTGTAATATACATTTGATAGTTACAATCTAATATAAAGTCAGAATAATACTTCATTTTAAAATTTCCTTCGCAGACGGATACATGAATGAATTTATTGTGTAAAAAAAGTAATGATTAATGAATTTATTATTTAGGAGCTTAGGGTTTAGGGGGTGGAGTGTCGCAATTAGGCAAGGCTAGTGGGAGTTGTTGTCGATTTATATTGGTCAGGGGCTGAGTTGAGTAATCAGGCGTGTGTATGTGTCGTGTGATTTGCGACATGGGGTTATGTGCCAAGTTCAGGTGGGTTGGAGGTGTTGGAGTTGTATGTGTTTGTGCAGTTGCGGGTTGGGAACCAGTTGGGGGTTTAACAGCTTTGGGCAGGTAATTGAGCTGGGCGTGTAAGGCTTTTGGCTGTGAAAAGATGAAACAAATATTTATGTGTTAATATGTTGAAACAAAAGTCCATTCAATTGGCTTATTCTTCTTACATCATGCACGAGTAAAAAGAATCCGGCATCCTACTTCCAGTTAATTCAGTTTGAAGAAACTTGTAGCACTCGCGGGAATGGGAGAGTAAAAAAAATACATCATATTACTTCCCATTCAATTCTAAGTGGTTGTGTTGACATGAATCCAGAGCCATTGTCGTGGTTGTACCAACTGTCTCACAGAGATGCAGTGGGAACACCCTAAGCTTCAACTCGCATCGGAGAGGAACTAAGACTGGGATCATACATATGTTTAGCCCCATGTCTTTAAAAGCATCCTATGTTTGTAGCAATCGGGGTTGGTCGGTTCGAGCTATATTTGATGTGACATTCCATATTCCCCGTTGGTGGTGGGGGTTGTGGAATAACTGCTAATTGGGATCCATTTGATGCCTGAGTTGGCTGAGGAGGGGTAATAAATGGAGAATCCACAAAATCGAAGGACTCCTTTGACTCTGTACGTGTATCACGTGCTAATGAGTTTCGATACTCTGCTCAACCGGCGAAGTGGCACAAGATGTGCTCGCATAACCAAAGGAAATTGACATACGTAGCCAAAGGAGTCCTGAGATAGTTGGTACAACCACGACACCCTCAGCTTCATCTCGCATAAAATCACATTAAATTGACGCACAATATGTGTATCCGGCGTCATCACACCCATGTATCTCTGCTAAACACTACTTCTACTGCAACAAAGGAAATTGATGTTTAATAAGAGAGTATTACTAATATTTAAAACCAGTAATTTATATAAAGTACTAATAAATTAAATATTAATAAATTTACCAAAACCTCAAAAATTATTGCGAACTATAGTGCACTATAAGGAGGGGAGTCAACTTAAATCCGAATAAATTTGGATGATAATGCATTGATACCATAGAATGTAGGGTCCACCACCTATCATGACATTCACAATAGTCTCAGCCAATATGATCCTCTATTGCCTCTTATCCCACACCTCGTTATGTATCGCATGAAATACTGAGAAGGGCATACCGTCTTGTTCGAACATATCAACCTGGTGAAACTCCTTGTTGGTACGTCGCAGGCTATGTTGTTTAAGAAATTATTGATCATAAGCATAATCATGAGAGAATGCACCAACTGTAGAGAGTAATGCAGCATAAAAAAAAGGAACCATAATCATTGAAACAATATATGTCCAGGTAGGCCATCTAAGAAGCTTTCTCACTAACCAACAATTCCTTTAAATTAATCATACCAGAACTTAAGATAGTGTTAGATAACTGCTTGGACACAATTCAGAATTTTTATTAAGCACATATCGTTAAAGATAGTGTCAGATACTGCCTAACTGCGTAATTTTTATTAGGGACAAAATGTCATTTTACACCATAATTTACATCAAATCTCACTTCTAAAATATTGAAACTTTCAAGAAGAGTATCCATATGTTTATTAAGCTAACTTAGAAAATCAAGGTCACACTTGGTTGACTCTGTCAATTTCAACAAATTTGAATTTTGTGGCCAACTTAATGTTCTTTTTCTACAACCTAAGGAAATTTTTATAAAGCTTGTCATAAGCCCCATTTAGTTTTTTTTTTATAAATTCACCATTTCTCATCTCATCTTTGAAGGAGAGATATATACTTTTTCTTTTCAAAAATTTTCATTGGTGTTAAAAGACCTATTGGTATATTTGAACATTTCCTAAATTTCTTTACAAAGAAGGTCATATCCTCATATAAACTCCCAATCAATTCCTCTGTTTTGATAGAGATCTAATTGGTAGCAATGGGAAGTATTCCTCTTGACTTTTTGATTGTTTACACATGTTTTGCTCAAAATTTTGAAAATAACATAATAGTTATTCCAAAATATAGGTGTCCGTATCAATAACTTCTTTTAGCACGACAACCTTAGGTCAAACTTCTTGAGTAGAATGTGTAACACTTTCTTCACTACTCAGATTTTCTGAATTTTCTTTAAGTAGATTAATCCTTTAAAAGTGTTTTCATAACGACATTATTAACATCATTTAATTTTTTGCATGGTAAATGAGGAACATTTATTTTAGGGAACGTCTTAAAGTTGAACTTATAAATAATAGTAACTTTTTTTAGTACATATACAATTTCCAAAGTACATATATTATCCGTAAAAGAGGTCAGTTAAGATGGATTTTTATTATGCGTAAATAATAACCCACGCATGACAAGAAGTGCAAAAGACTTGATATTGAGATATTATTATTATCAACACATATAAGTTTAATATAAGTGAGGAGCCTGGTGTGTTCTTCAGACTAGAAAATCGAAGAATAGTTTGATGAATATGGGAACCAAATTGAAATTCGCTATAGTTGTTATTTTCCTTTCACACTTGTTATTTCCTGCGGTGTTTTCTGCGTCGAATGATGGGCTGGTTAGAATTGGACTGAATAATTTCACTGTCATTTTCGAGACCGGAAGCTCTAACTTGTGGGTGCCATCCGCGGAGTGTTATTTTTTTATCCTTTGTTATTTCCACTCCAAGTACAAGTCCAACCAATCAAGTACCTATAGGAGGAATGGGAAATCTGCTGCTATTTGCTATGGTACTGGGGCTATATCTGGATTCTTTAGCCAAGACAATGCTAAAATTGGTGACCTAGTCATAAATAAGCAGGAATGTATTGAAGCAACTAGAGAGCCTAGCGTCACATTTTTGGTGGCCAAGTTTGATGGTATACTTGGGCTTGGATTCTAAGAAATATCTGTTGGAAATGTAAGATATTATTGGTAGAAAATATGCTAATGTAAATAATTCTTTTCACCAAAGTTTTAAAGTTATAAGAGTTTATATCATCATCTTAAGAAGATGAGCATTAAGGTGTAAAACCAATTGACTTTACTACAAGTTGGAGTGTATTAAAGATACACCCCCAAACATATTAATTAGTTTTTTTTCTATAATTTTATCTCTAAAATTCTTTGGTATTACGTGTTATTTATATAAATTGGTACTGTACAGATACAGGAGTTCCTACCTGAGCACTTCTAACACTACACGATGAAACTTTTCAGAGTCGATGACTTGAGAGATAGGCTAATGGGGTTCAAGTTACACGGGTGATAGTTATGAATCCCTGTTTGATTGATTATTATGTCATAATCGAAATTCTCATTGTTCCGTGATCTCTGAATTGACACTAGATCCTTTCAAATTGTTAAATCCCTTCCAACATTATTTTTTTTCTTTTTATTTTATTTTATTTTATTTCATTTTTATTTTATTTTATTTTATTTCATTTTATTTTTTATTTTACCTTTAATTTTTTGGTTTTATGTTAACATCAATGATGCTTTATAATATCGACTTTGCTAGTTTAAAAAAGAAGCTAAAGTACGAGAGACTCGACATTGACTTGAGCTCGAAGAGTTAGAGATTTCGCAACTAATAAGCTCTATTAAAGATGAAGAATGATATGCAAAGTGAAATATAAAGTTGGTTCCAACGTATTACCTCTCATCCTGCTTCCATTACCTCAACGATTCAGACCGACAAGGTAATAATATATAGTTCATACATATAATTACTTATATATATTGAGAGATATTCAGGTGTAAAATTATCTCTTTTAAAGTTTAATTGTCAATGGTGGCGGTAAAAATTTGCTACGGTGGTGAGAATTTGTTATGGCAGTGATCAGAATTTTCTATTGGTTGGTGTATAGTATTCTTAGAATTAATTTTAATGTTTAAAACAGGTTCGTTACCTGTGGTTTTCATGAATAAATAAAGGAGACTCTGCCATTTTTGTAAAAATAATAATAGTTATATATTTATATTGTTTGTGATGAGAATATATTACGTTGATTCATTGCACATTGTATTGTTGATGAGTGGGATATAAATTTTGACTTAATTGAGACTATTTTTTTTGCAGGTGGCAATTTTTGAAGAACATGCAATTCTAATCAGTGATTTTAGAGGTCGTACACTTTAAGATTGTGGGATAACTTTTTGGAATATAAGAAATTAATGTATTTTTGTTGTCAAATCTCATATTTGAACTTAGTGTTATAATTTTTGTTTTGATGAATATTTAGAGATACGTGTAAGAACTTTAACTATTGTCGAATGAAAATGATTCGTTGTGTTGATTGAAAATCATCTTATTTAACATATTTTATGATTATTTCGTGATGCTCTAATAAATTATCGCATATGTAATTCAATTCTATATTAAACTTAAGCGATAGATTTTATTGTCCACAATATATTGGTGCAAAAACTTCAAGATTACTTCACCTCTCTAGGGATGGTTAAAACTGTCTAAAAAATATATTAAAGACGGGCTATGTTGTCGTCTCAAAATGATTTTGTAAAATAGTAACCTTTAGAGACAGATTAATTCTCGTCTCAAAAACTCTTTGGGGACAACTTTCTTACCGTCTCAAAAGGGTCATATAAAATAATGGGCTTTTGAGAAGGATTTATTCCCGTCTCAAAAAATGCTTTTGAGACGGCTATGGCGTTACAAAAAGTATTTATAACCCCTATCAAAAAGACCCCCCCTAGCCGTCCCAAATACCGTCCCAAAAATTATTTGAGATGGTTAAATCAACTTTGGGGACTATTAGACCACCGTCTCAAAAGCTACTTTTTTTTTTACCGATCTGACCCTCAACTCAATCTTTACTAGAATGTTACTGCCTCTCTTACCGAACTCAAATGGTCTCCTAAGAATACCAAACACATTTCATGTAAAAGTCACAAATCCGACAAGATTTCATTGTCTATATCTTTATCATTGTAGGTGCACTCTACAAACCTTTTAATACCCATAATGATACTACTTGGTGCTCGCAGAGGCACTAGTCTACGAGCTTTTAACTATAGTGCACCTTAATTGTGAAACGCCTCAAGGCATCGAAATATTCGATATATATCCTCAAGGATGCCCTACACAATTTTTCCTATGGAAACCTCACATGTTTATAAACCGCTCTTACACTAGGACTATCTCGTGCCTAGCCATTACCTCAGCGGCTAAAATGAGTCTCTACACCTAGATAATAACTTGATCTATCTTCCAAGCGATCATGACTACTAGCCATGTACAAACCTCAACCAACGAAACTACAGGCTATGACATGATATAGGATGTTGCCTGCAACCTATAAACCTCAGGGTCTTTCTCCCCCAAATCCTCAATAACTATTCAACTATGGCAACTAAATTGACTTGCTATGTGAATATCACACCACGTGCCAATCTACGAGTTTACATGACTACATAAATCTTGGGAGGATACGAAAGTCGGGTATTGTTTATAAATACCAAGGTCCCCACCACAAACCTCGCACGAGACCCTACTCCTTAATATCACATAATAATCAAGTTACACCCAACCTAAATCCTCAACCAAGGGAACTAATACGTTCTCACCACAAAACTAATGCTTATGAATGCTATTCAGCTATCTAGTCTCTATACTTGAGATACACAACCCTTACCACTATGTCGCAGCAAACATTACTCACTGTTATTACTAATATGGATGCTCTCATCACCAAAGTTATTTCACAATGCATCTCATACAAAAGGGTTTATGGCGTTGCCACTATCATCTTACACCACTTCATGTGTTCACTGAAATACTATCAATTACAATATCACCCCAAGGATAGAATTTTTCTGTGACACCCCGCCTAATTAAATACCGGGCGATCACTCCTTTATTAAATTAAATCAAGGTAAACAGTTGGTTCATTCTCAGCATCACTGTCGATAAAAATAAATTTTCCAATTTAACACCCTAAATAATTAAGCTAAGTGTCAAAACCATTTTCATACATAACTTTCCAAATTTTATTTAAAGAAAAATTATTTATTTATTTTATTTAACCACATACAATAAGTCAGAATCACACCACATTTAAATTCTGCAACATAGTCCAATTAATTTAATACATTCGTCAATCGAATGTCAACATACGAAATCTAAAGTCACACATCCAAACTGAATAAATCCCATAGTAAAAATACTGGAAATAACTGAAATACAAATGTCCAATAATAACGGAATAATGGAAAGAGCTACACATGCCCAACTAAATGAAAGTACTAAGAGTGGATCCGAATGAACGAAGTCGTCTAATCAAGAGACCTGCAACTCCCACCTAAGCTGCAGCGCGTTCCTTCCAAGAGATCCTAAGCAAGACGCCCCTGTGGCTGGGCACCTGTAATACATACATATATACACAAGAGAGAGAGAGAGAGAAAGAAACGGGTCAGAGCCCGATAGTGTGTATGATTTAAAATTCGTTTAGCAAGTATTTAAATTGATACAGACCAATACAACAACATATTAGTACGACACTCTCTTGAGAAATTCTCACCTCTCTTCTAATATGCACACCTATCGCACTAACATTCCCAACGGTTTATCCTCTCATTTTCTCATACTAACCTTCTCAACAATTTAGTTTAACTCAAATTACTCATAAGATTTCAAAACTAAATAATATCACTGTTTAAAAAGATACTTCCAATTAGTAGCACAATTCCCGTTTTAGCTTCATTAATTTATAAACTTTCCCTGTGTCATATTATACTTTTCAAACAAGTATTTTGGATTTATAGTCCAGAATTATTTCTCACTTACCATATCACAGCAACAGTTTAAATTTCCCAAATTTCAGATATATATATTAAGCACTCATATAATATATACATTCTAACAGCACCAAAATACAAACTATGGTCCAGGCATACTCTGCTATCCAATCCCCGCATCACTCACACTAAGGGATATACAAGTTCGGAATCACTCTCGAACTGTATCAACATATATACTCAAACAAGATTGAGGCGAAGCATAGATTCCAAGTCTCTAAGAGGTCAGTACATACCCTCACGTCTCTTAGGACCGTCTGAACTATCGGTCCGATAGCCTGTACCAAGGATATCTATCTTCTAGGGTACAAGTCAATATCCCCCATAAAGGTCCCATCGAGATAAGACTGTCCCAGCGCGGTAACCTCAGGGATAGCAAGTAGCGCGGGTACATTTTTCACACGTATATAATATATGCATACACAACCATATAAATATACCACTTATTATTATATCAATATAGGTTTCTCATATCACCCATAATTACAATATTTATCCTTAATTTTCACATTAAGTATTCTTATAAGGGTTCGTCACTAACCTTAACTCGAAGGGTTTCTCCAACTCATTTCGCGACACTCGTGAACTCTATCCTCACATGTATAAAATTCAGTGGGTGTCCTTATTATGTTCCAACGTAACTCTCTTACGTACCTTACCCTTCAATACATAAATTAATCGATTTATAAGTAACTATCCCAAAATGTAATTCTTAGTCCACATTAAGTATCTCCAAAATTCATTCGTATAACCTACTGGTCTCCCCTATCTCCCAAAACATTATCTTAAGGATGCCCAAGAATTACTTCATGATAAATTAAATTTAACTCATTTAATAAGGGAGATAGGAGTCTGCCAGGAGGGGTCGATTGATCGAGGTTTGGGGCTCGATCGATCGAACCTTCGATCGATCGAAGCTCTAGGCTCGATCGATCGATCAAGCAGGTATTTCGATTTTCTGCAGAATTGCAGTTACGGGTTCTACCACTTTTCTTCATCCAAATCCATATTTTCCAAACCCAAACGTCCCAAAAATTCCACTACTAACGTTATAACACTATACCAGATGTTTCTAACGTAAGGCATGTACATTTCTATCATTTAAACATGGATTATCAACCCAAAATTTTATCTAATTATCAAGAACCCTAAAATTTTCTTAAACAGGTTTCTAACAAATTTTCTCCAGAATTTCCTTCTTATAATCATCAAAATTTCGTGGTTAATGTCCTCTACATGGCAAGGTTTCCAGAATCATCATTTAAACCAATACTGCATGGATTTTCCTATCACAAATTGGGTTTTCTTCCATATATTTCATCCCTAATCATTCCTAAACTAATATGGAAATTGCACCAACGAAAATAAGCAAGATAAACACTTGCCTGGGATTTTCGGAAGTCTAGATTGCGGCTGATTTTGGTGTGGTTGCGTTCCCCTTCTCGCGATCTACGCGTTGGTGGTGGCGACAGTGCAACCCGTTAAGTTTTGAGCCTTGAAATTGCTTGAGAGCTCTATCCTCTCTTCTCCAATGGCCGTTCTAGGTTTTGGGAATTCTAACCCTAGGTGACAACCTCAATATCAGATATAGCCCCTCTGATTTTCGTGGGTTTAATAACCCAAAAATGTAAAATGACCAAATTGCCCTCCCGGGTTACTAATTAGGCCTAAAAATTCCCCGAGACCCAAACTACACCCCCGGGTACACTTTTCTGACTATCTCGACCCTTCCGGACGCGTTGGTGCACTCAAAATGACCATACGGGCAACTTATAACATATTCACTTTTTATTTATCAAAATTTAGTCCCGACGCGACATGAGCACGTCCCGACTTAAATTTCCGAAATTGTCATTTAACTCACTCATGACATTCAATATAACCAATATAATATATTACTTTGCTCATTAGTAATATTCAACAAATTTCCCATAATTACTAACTCTCGTCACGTTAATGATTATAACATAATTAATTTTCGGATTTTTTATTAAATAATTTACTCACATTAAATTTAATAAATGCCCAAATTAATATAGCATAAAAATACGGGGTATTACATACTTCCCCCCTAATAACGGAATTTCGTCCCGAAATTCAGAAAATAAGGCATACCTGGTAAAAACAACTCTGGATATCTTTCGCGCATATCTGCCTCGCGCTCCCAAGTGGATTCCTCCACATTATGATGCTCCCACTGGACCCGCACAAGTGGAACTATCTTCGACCTCAATCTCCTCTCACTATAGTCTAGGATAGCCACCGGTCTCTCCTCGTAAGAGCTATCAGGCTGTAAGTCGATCTCATCTATCGCAATGTGAGTATGGGCCATATCATCCTGAAGATATCGTCTCAACGACGAGATGTGGAATACATCGTGGATGCGATGTAAATGTTCTGGCAGTCCTAACCTGTATGCAACCGACCCAATCCTCTCGATGATGGGAAATGGTCCCACGTACCTCGGAGCCAACTTCCCCTTATTCCCGAACCTCATCACTCCCTTCATAGGAGATACACGCAATAACACTTGGTCCCCCACACTAAACTCCCGGAATAACCGTTTCGCATCGGCGTAGCTCTTCTGCCTGTCCTGGGCTATCCGAATGCGACTCATGATCATCTCAATCCTAGGGGAGGTTTCCTGAATCACCTCTGGTCCTAGCAACTTGTTGTCCCCCACCTCTAGCCAACAAGTTGGAGAACGACAAGGCCTGCCATACAATGCCTCAAATTGAGCCATGCCAATCGTGAACTGATAGGATTTATTATAAGCAAACTCCACCAGTGGAAGATGTGGCTCCCATCCTCCTCCAAAATCAAGGACACACATGCGTAGCATATCTTCCAGCATCTGATTGGTACGCTATGTTTGTCCATCTGTCTGTGGGTGATAAGATGAACTCAATCTCAACTCTGTACCCATGGCCTCTTGAAAGATCTCCCAGAAACGAGACACGAAATTCTTATCTCTATCTGACACAATATTCAGGGGCACCCCATGTAATCTGACAACCTCAACAATGAACAACTGAGCATACTGGCCCGTGGTATAGTTTGTCCGCACCGGTAGAAAATGAGCCACCTTAGTCAAACGGTCTACTATCACCCAGATAGAATCGTGGTCCCGCTGTGATGTAGGCAACCCTGTAATAAAATCCATGGAAATACTCTCCCACTTCCACGCGGGTACTTCCAATGGCCGAAGAAACCCTGACGGTTTCTGATGGTCCACCTTCACCAGCTGGCAGGTAGAACACTTGGACACGAACTCAGCAATGTCCTTCTTCATCCCACTCCACCAGTATTGTCGCCTCATATCCTGGTACATCTTATCTCCTCCAGGATGTACTGCAAATCGGGACCCGTGAGACTGGGTCATCACTGCATGACGTAATTCTGCTCCTTCTGTAACCACCAATCTCCCATTAAACCTCAAACCCCCATCAGAACTAACAGAATAAGACTCAACACCCTCGGCTAAAAGTCGTACAATCTTCTCCTGGCAAAACGGGTCTGTGGTCTGGGCCTGTATTATCCTCATAGCAATCTCGGGTGTGATTGTCATAATAGATATGAAGGAATGGGCTACTGCGTCCTGGTGGCCTAGCTCCTTCCACTTTGCTTTCCAGACATCCGCTACCTCGTCTACCGGTCTACGACTCAACGCATCAGCAACTACGTTGGCCTTTCCCAGATGATACTGTATATCGAACTGGTAGTCCTTTACAAACTCTAGCCATCTGCGCTAACGCATATTCAGCTCTCGCTGAGTGAATAGGTACTGCAATGACTTGTGGTCTGTGAACAAACGGAATTTCTCCCCCAATACATAGTGCCTCCATATCCTCAGTGCAAAGATGACCGCTGCTAACTCCAGGTCGTGGGTGGGGTAATTCTTCTTATGCGGCTTAAGCTTACCGAAGGCAAAAGCTATAGCCTTCTCCTCCTGCTGAAGTACTCCCCCAAGTCCCCGTAAAGAGGCATCGGTGTAAACCAGGTACTCCGCACCCGGCTTCGGTAAAGCAAGGACTGGCACTGAAGTAAGCTTGTCTTTCAGCTCGTCGAAAGCCAACTGACAAGCGTCATCCCAAACATATGGTACCCCCTTGCGAGTCAGATTGGTCAATGGACCCGCTATTTTGGAGAATCCCCGAATGAATCTCCTGTAGTATCCGGCTAATCCCAAGAAACTACGCACTTCCGTCGGTGTCGTGGGCTGTCCCCACTCCCTCACCGCTGATACTTTACTCGGGTCAACTGCTATCCCCTACTCAGAAACAACATGCCCCAAGAACTGTACCTCTCGCAACCAGAATCCACACTTCTCGTACTTAGCATACAAATGATGCTCTCGTAGAGTCTGAAGAACCTGCCTCAAGTGCTAGGCATGCTCCTCATCGGAGTGTGAATATATCAAGATGTCATCTATGAAGATGATGACAAACTGATCCAAGAACCCTCTGAATACTCGGTTCATCAAGTCCATGAAATTGGCTGGAGCATTTATGAGTTCGAACGGCATCACCCTGAACTCATAGGACCCATATCTCGTCAAGAAGGCAGCCTTTGAAACATCCTGCTCTCTAATACGTAACTGATGGTACCCCGACCTCATATTTATCTTCGAAAAGAAAGTTTCTCCCCTCAACTGGTCGAACAGATCATCGATTCGAGGCAACGGATACTTATTCCGTATCGTGACCTTGTTCAGCTCCCGGTAGTCCACACACAATCTCAGTGAACCATCTCTCTTCTTTACGAACAAGACTGGAGCGCCCCAAGGTGAGTTACTCCTACGAATGAAGCCCTGACCTAACAGCTACTCTATCTGATCTCGTAGCTCTCGCATCTCTGCCGGAGCCATACGGTACGGTGCGCGTGCTATAGGTCTCGTATCTGGCAATAAATCTATGACAAAGTCTATCTCTCGACTGGGGGGTAGGCCTGGTATCTCCTGAAACACATCGGAATACTCCCTGACAACTGGGATCGAACCTAAGGGAATCACAACCTCCTTTGAGGTATCCTCCTTTATGTAATACAAATGAGCAGTCGAACCTCCCTCTGGGCGAGGCATCGCCACTACAAACATCTCTTGCCCCGGAATGGCAAAAAAAATGCTGCCACCGAAGCAATCAATCATGGCTCTATAAGCTGCGAGCCAATCCATACCAATAATCACATCATGCTCGTGCATGTCTAAAACTAACATGTCTGCAGGTAATACCAAGCTACCAATCTCTACCCCCACTCCCCGGCATATAAAGAAAATAAGTGATCTACTCCCCAATGGTGAGTCTACACACGTCACTGTGCTCTCTGCTGTGGCTAACAACCCTAAGGCCTTCATAAAATGCGTAGCTATAAAACAATGCGTTGCCCCCGTATCAAACAAAACTCGACCCATAGTACCATGGATAGGAAACATACCCTCAATCGCGGGTGGTGCCTGTGGAGCTGCTGCCTGGTGGACGTTATAGACACGTCCATATTGTAATTTCCCCTGCTGCACTGGAGCTGCTGGAACGGCTGGTAGGGCTGGCACCTGGGCTGGAGCTGGGAGGGCAGGTGGAAAAAGTGGTCTATGTGGCTCATTATGGGCACCCTGCTGCTGTGGGGCCCTCTCTCCCTCTGGACAATCCTGGCGCCTATGGTCGTGCTTACCACACCCAAAACATCGGCCTCTGAAATTACCTCCCCTCTGTCCCTGCTGACCACGGCCCTGATGGTCGTTGCCTCCCCGCCACTAGCCCTGTTGGCCCTGATTAGCACGCTGCTGGCCCTGCTGCTGGCCCTGCTGGCGGTGTTGGCCCTGCTGGCTCTGCTGATTAGGCTGGCCCTGCCTATAGCCCCCATATCCCTACCTAGAATCACCTGAACGGAATCGCTTAGCAGGTTCCCCCTGATGGGAACTCTGCTCGTGCTGACGAGTCTGTCCATGAGATGGTGCCCCACTGGCACTATTACCCCCGACCCTGCCCTGCTGGCTGGACTCTCCTGCTCTCTTGCTTCCCTGAAGATGGGAGCGGTGATCCTGGTAATGTAGCAACGCGGCATTGAGTACATCAGTGAAAGTACTCAGGGATAAATTCCCAATAAGGTGCTGACGGATCCTCCAAGCTAACCCGTCGACAAACAGCATAATCTTCTTGCTCTCAGTAGGTGACTCATCTGGCACAATGGTGAGAAGTCTCGTGAACTCCTCCTCATACTCCGCTATGGTAAGACTCTCCTGCTTCAGATTCAGTAATCTCCGCCTCATCTCAGTCTGTACGGCGGGTGGAAAATACTTGCGGTCAAACCGCACCCAAAATGACTGAATAGGGATCGTGTCCCTCTCCTCCAATGTGGTAGTGGACTCCCACCACTGCAAAGCGGCTCCAACCAGCTTAAAGGAAGCCAATAACTGCTTTTGCACGTCAGTGCACTCATACATACGGAGATGCCGCTAGATGTCTTTCTTCCATTGGCTAATTGTAACAATATTGGAGCTACCAGAGAACTCAGGGGGATGCGCTTTCTGAAAAGCATCCTGAACCCTCTCCCATGCAGATGGAATCTGTGCTGTTACTGGCGCCACTGCCTGAACCTGAGGTGGAGCCTGATGAACCACCGCTAGTGCGGCATTCACCTCCTGAGAAAAAATGGTGGCTACTTCATTTGCATTCATTGTGCCTTGTGTCGGAACTGCTGGCTGCTCGGCCTGGGCACGCCTATCCTTCGGAGCACGTCTCGGAGGCATCAGAAACGTGAAGAAGTTTATTAGTCTACAGTCATTATCAAATCTCAAATAGCTGAAGACATAAACTTGAAAGCAAGAATACAACCATCCTATAATAGGGCTCTATAGCAATAACGTTAAGCTGAAAGCGAAATAAGCCGTACAGATCCTATGGACACTAGAACCTGATGCTCTGATACCACCTGTGACATCCCGCCTAATTAAATACCGGGCGATCACTCCTTTATTAAATTAAATCAAGGTAAACAGTTGGTTCATTCTCAGCATCACTGTCGATAAAAATAAATTTTCCAATTTAACACCCTAAATAATTAAGTTAAGTGTCAAAACCATTTTCATACATAACTTTCCAAATTTTATTTAAAGAAAAATTATTTATTTATTTTATTTAACCACATACAATAAGTAAGAATCACACCAAGTTTAAATTCTGCAACATAGTCCAATTAATTTAATACATTTGTCAATCGAATGTCAACATACGAAATCTAAAGTCACACATCCAAACTGAATAAATCACATAGTAACAATACTGGAAATAACTGAAATACAAATGTCCAATAATAACGGAATAATGGAAAGAGCTACACATGCCCAACTAAATGAAAGTACTAAGAGTGGATCCGAATGAACGAAGTCGTCTAATCAAGAGACCTGCAACTCCCACCTAAGCTGCAGCGCGTTCCTTCCAAGAGATCCTAAGCAAGACGCCGATGTGGCTGGGCACCTGTAATACATACATATATACACAAGAGAGAGAGAGAGAGAGAGAGAGAGAAAAAAAGAAACGGGTCAGAGCCCGATAGTGTGTATGATTTAAAATTCGTTTAGAAAGTATTTAAATTGATACAGGCCAATGCAACAACATATTAGTACGACACTCTCTTGAGAAATTCTCACCTCTCTTCTAATGTGCACACCTATCGCACTAACATTCCCAACGGTTTATCCTCTCATTTTCTCATACTAACCTTCTCAACAATTTAGTTTAACTCAAATTACTCATAAGATTTCAAAACTAAATAATATCATTGTTTAAAAAGATACTTCCAATTAGTAGCACAATTCCCGTTTTAGCTTCATTAATTTATAAACTTTCCCTGTGTCATATTATACTTTTCAAACAAGTATTTTGGATTTATAGTCCAGAATTATTTCTCACTTACCATATCACAGCAACAGTTTAAATTTCCCAAATTTCAGATATATATATTAAGCACTCATATAATATATACATTCTAACAGCACCAACATACAAACTATGGTGCAGGCATACTCTGCTATCCAATCCCCGCATCGCTCACACTAAGGGATATACAAGTTCGGAATCACTCTCGAACTGTATCAACATATATACTCAAACAAGATTGAGGCGAAGCATAGATTCCAAGTCTCTAAGAGGTCAGTACATACCCTCACGTCTCTTAGGACCGTCTGAACTATCGGTCCGATAGCCTGTACCAAGGATATCTATCCCCCATAAAGGTCCCATCGAGATAAGACTGTCCCAATGCGGTAACCTCGGGGATAGCAAGTGGCGCGGGTACGTTTTTCACACGTATATAATATATGCATACACAACCATATAAACATACCACTTATTATTATATCAATATAGGTTTCTCTCATCACCCATAATTACAATATTTATCCTTAATTTTCACATTAAGTATTCTAATAAGGGTTCGTCACTAACCTTAACTCGAAGGGTTTCTCCAACTCATTTCGCGACACTCGTGAACTCTATCCTCACATGTATAAAATTCAGTGGGTGTCCTTATTATGTTCCAACGTAACTCTCTTACGTACCTTACCCTTCAATACATAAATTAATCGATTTATAAGTAATTATCCCAAAATGAAATTCTTAGTCCACATTAAGTATCTCCAAAATTCATTCGTATAACCTACTGGTCTCCCCTATCTCCCAAAACATTATCTTAAGGATGCCCAAGAATTACTTCATGATAAATTAAATTTAACTCATTTAATAAGGGAGATAGGAGTCTGCCAGGAGGGGTCGATCGATCGAGGTTTGGGGCTCGATCGATCGAACCTTCGATCGATCGAAGCTCTAGGCTCGATCGATCGATCAAGCAGGTATTTCGATTTTCTGCAGAATTGCAGTTACGGGTTCTACCACTTTTCTTCATCTAAATCTATATTTTCCAAACCCAAACGTCCAAAAAATTCCACTACTAACGTTATGACAATATACCAGATGTTTCTAACGTAAGGCATGTACATTTCTATCATTTAAACATGGATTATCAACCCAAAATTTTATCTAATTATCAAGAACCCTAAAATTTTCTTAAATATGTTTCTAACAAATTTTCTCCAGAATTTCCTTCTTATAATCATCAAAATTTTGTGGTTAATGTCCTCTACATGGCAAGGTTTCCAGAATCATCATTTAAACCAATATTACATGGATTTTCCTATCACAAATTGGGTTTTCTTCCATATATTTCATCCCTAATCATTCCTAAACTAATATGGAAATTGCACCAACGAAAATAAGCAAGATAAACACTTGCCTGGGATTTTCGAAAGTCTGGATTACGGCTGATTTTGGTGTGGTTGCGTTCCCCTTCTTGCGATCTACGCGTTGGTGGTGGCGGCGGTGCAAACCGTTAAGTTTTGAGCCTTGAAATTGCTTGAGAGCTCTCTCCTCTCTTCTTCAATGGCCGTTATAGGTTTTGAGAATTCTAACCCTAGGTGACAACCTCAATATCAGATATAGCCCCTCTGATTTTCGTGGGTTTAGTAACCCAAAAATGTAAAATGACCAAATTGCCCTCCCGGGTTACTAATTAGGCCTAAAATTCCCCGAGACCCAAACTACACCCCCGGGTACACTTTTCTGACTATCTCGACCCTTCCGGGCGCGTTGGCACACTCAAAACGACCATACTGGAAACTTATAAAATATTCACTTTTTATTTATCAAAATTTAGTCCCGACGTGACACGAGCACGTCCCGACTTAAATTTCCGAAATTGTCATTTAACTCACTCATGACATTCAATATAGCCAATATAATATATTACTTTGCTCATTAGTAATATTCAACAAATTTCTCATAATTACTAACTCTCGTCACGTTAATAATTATAACATAATTAATTTTTGAATTTTTTTATTAAATAATTCATTCAAATTAAATTTAATAAATCCCCAAATTAATATAGCATAAAAATACGGGGTATTACATTTTCCTAATTACATCACCGGCATTACTACTTATAAGCGTCATATCTAAGGGTTATATATACCTTTTAATCACCAATCTTTAGTGTCTAGTCGAGACACCCTAACCATAAACCTCTACCATTGACTACGTGCAACTCGTGACACTTGCCCAATATGCGTCATTCCATTCTATCGTCATCTCAAATGATTCTATGTCACCAAGAATTTGACATAATCACCTCACACTAACAATCACGGTATCATCACTATAGGCTAACATGGACACCCGTAAATTACTACAATTCTAATCAGAAGTACGAAAGCGATTAATAACTATCAACTTAATTGTGTGCCACTTGTCACTAACTTACTTGTCGTGCTAACCTCCTGGACCTTGTTGTCGAGGACAGGAGCTAAACCGTCACCAAACTAGCATGACCGGCCCAAACTACACTGACGTCAAAAGATGCAATACCTACCTCACCACGTCACTCCCGAAAGGAACCTTGAACCTAGATCTCTGATACCATTTGTAACTCCCCGACCCGAATATATAGGTTACCCGTGATTCAACCCTGTTTGACCCGAGCATTAGTTGTGAAATACAATGGAACAACCTACATAATATTGCTAGTCCATCTTTATTTTAGTTAACATTTCACTTGTTAGCATGAGATTCCAGTTTCAAAACAAACTATGTGAGGAACCCATGGGGAGCACCCCTAAGTCCAAGTAGATAGATCTACTAACGTAAAATAAATAAAGTATACTTACCTATATAACGATCTCAAAATACAAAACCCAACCTGCCGTAACAAAGTGAGGGTGTGATCCAATTCCCAATCGGATTATACAAATATAGTATAGAAACAAACCACATAAAGAATACTCACACGATACAACCACATGCATGCGAAAATATGTATGTATCTATATATATACTCCTTTGAAAAATACATGTTCCAATGCATTAACAGTTTAACTTCCGAAAACCTTACCTGCTCCAATTAATTTACCTTAATCTTGTAAAAAATTCATTTACTCATACTTAGCATTTCTCACTTTATTTAACACACCCGTTTCAACACTTGAAACCACTATATTTGATTTATCCAAACACATTCCTTCACCGGAATCACCCTTTTTATTTATTTTAATACAGTTTAGTATTTTTATTGAAACTCACCCTTTAATCAGACGCATTCACCGTGTTAGAAAATACTTATTTATCACTTGAAAATATTTTTCAATACATACTTAATCAAATTATGTGTTTAACCAACCGGTTGCTCAATCATCCATTTACCCACTTACTTTACCCTTTTTTCCTCCTTTATGAACATTAACAGATTTACGCATTTACTTGTCCATTTTAACCTTCACCGAAATATTTATTTAATCATACAAGTTAGGTTGTATTAACACATTTTACCATACAACCCATTTCTTGACATGTTTTTTATCTTTTCTCGAAATATTCCAATACCGCATACTTCCACGGGCTCCACACCGTTGGCAATGCACACCATATGTTATGACCATTGTTTAGGTCTTTTCACCCAAGAGCTCCGGGATGTTCTTGATTTATCTCGGTGTCATCATATTTCCCTTTACATGTTTTAATATTACACATTATTCCACTTTTCTTTTTTACCCGGCCAAAGCCAAAACCCGAGACTTTACCACCCCAATTTGTGTTATGCTTTGAAAATTTACCATTTCATGTCCTTTACACTTTAACCTTGATTTTATTCCAAAAATTATATTTGTTTAGGACCAATTTGTGTAACACCTATTCCAACATTTTTATTTCATAAAAATGTTCCACTTTAAGTAAAATTACCATTGTACCCATTCTTTCCAAAATCACCTTTTACTCCATTTTCACAAGTGTAAATTTTCCCAAATACCTAATTAAGTTATTTATACCAAATTCTTAATTGTTTTGACACTTCACCACCTTTTTACACTTGGAGTAACATTCTTCATAATTGGAAATACTTTTACACCTTTAATTTTTTTTTTTAATTCCATAAGTATTAATCATTTACAACAATTCTAAGTTACACACACTAACTTTTCCATGTTTACTCAGTAACACTTAATGAATACTTTTATCAATATTTTCCCGAGCCTAACCAGTTCGAAATTATAATATCACCATCTACGTTCTCCAGTAGTATACCCGTATCACCCATACAATATGTTAAAGAAATAGTTTATCTCACATAACTAAAAGTTCCATTATTCACCGTTCGAATGGTTAATCTTTTACCCACTGAGATTATTTTATTTCTCATTTATACTATATCTTCTAATTTCACAAGTAGAATGTTCCCAAGTATATTCATATATAGACAGTCACACCACACACACACACACACACACACACATATATATATATATATATATATATATATATATATATATATATATACACACACACACACACTAATCCTGCACCCTTAGGTTAAAACCACTTAGCGCAAATCATTTTATTATTGTCACCATATCTACCAGTTTCACACAGTAGAAATATTCACAAGTTCATATTTATATATACATATAGTCACACCATCCTATACATATATATACAAATCCTACACCCCCGGGCTAAGACCCATTAGCGCACCTAACCATAATAATCCTGCACCCCCGGGTTAACACCCATTAGTGCACTTAACAATAATATTCTTGTACCCCCGGGTTATCACCTATTAATACACATAACGATAATATTCTTGTACCCCCGGGTTATCACCCATTAGTACACTTAACAATATTATTTTGTACCCCCATATTATCACCCATTAGTACACTTAACAATATTATCATATAATAGGCGTACGCACATCCTATTAAAATTCATAGGTATTCACCCAACCAATTCATATAGATATATTCCATACGTATTATTCTCTCACTACTACGTATAATATATTTATTGCGATTACTATCACTCATGTAACGTCCAAGGTCAACATACCGTTCCAATTATTTAAAGTATTATTTCCCAAATACTTCCTAAAAATTCTGCACTAAGCTAAGTCCATCAAATAGCAGTTTTCTCACTCAAATTAATTGCATAACTTAATTTGGGGTAAAAATGGAAATTTCTAGAATTTCTTTAGACCTGTCGCTCGAACAACTGCCACGTGTCGTTCGAACGACTTCGCGCAAAATCCTTATCTCGCGCGAACGACCTTCGTGCGACATCGCGCGAGACCTTCTGTCTCGTCTTCTTCCTCAAATTTTCAGCGTTTTCCACCATTTATACCTCTAAAACCTCTACTCTTTAATTCCAAATGCCCAAACAACAAATACAATTGATGCTCTAACATATTTAGATAATTTCTAACAACCTAGAATCATTAAATCCTCACCATACATCAATTAATTTTGAAATCTCCAATTTATTAAACAAGAACCCTAGTTCTTAAATTAAGAGCTTAAATCCAAATTAAACCCAAATTTGTTCATGGAAAATTATCATAAAATCGTGAATGTAATTCTATTTACATGAAGGGATTTAATCTCTTGAAATTTCAGTCCTAAAATAAATCAAATCATCAAGTTTCCATCAAAATTAATTCTCATAAATTGATGGGTTATCACCTACTATAACATAAACACAATTATTACTAAAACACGCAAGTAATAAACACTTTCCTCGAATATGATGGTATGATCCGTTGGTTATATTGGTATAGATGCGTTCCTCTCTTCGTGTTATACGCGTTGATGGAATTTTCGGTGTAAAAGGTTGAGTCTTTCTCCAAGAACACCTATGGAGTCCTTCTTCTCCCTCTTAGGTTTCCCCTTTTTCTCACTTAGGTTTAGAATCTGATGGGAAATCTCTTACCCACGTACTTTTCTTATTTAATTACTGATTTTCGTCATTAATTAAACCCCCAAAAATCCAAATTACAAAACTACCCCTACGGGGTGCCGGTTTAGCCTAAAATATTTCGGAGTCCAAATAAAATACCCGGATAGTGTTTTTTGGCTATCTCAACCCTCCCGGACTCAACGGCGCACTCGAAATGACCATATAAGTTAATAAAAATAAATTCTCTTTTTATCCCAATCAATTAGTCCCGACACGACTCACACGCGTGTCAGACTTAAATTATCAAGTTATCGTATATTTCACTCTCGACAATTTATCAAATTTTATAATTCCATATTACATATCACACAGTAATATTCAATAATTCTCAACAATAAGTATTAACCCTTGGCACGCTAGTTAATAATTATTTCAATCCGAATTGATAAAAATTAATTTCTCGCATTTTTAATTTAATTAATCCAATAACAAAAATTATTCACATATTTAATCCCACAATAATAATTAATCACATAATTATTTAAATCATAAAAAATACGGGGTGTTACATACTTCCCCCCTTACAACGAAATTTCTTCTCGAAATTCGAAAACGTATACCAAGTACAAACAACGCTGTAAAAATATTGCGCATCGCATCCTTGCGCTCCCAAGTAAGCTACTCCGTACCACCCATATATTACGCTATCGATTACCCTTAATAATGAACACTTCACTTATGTTTGTTTTAAACTCCAGGTTACCCTGTCATATAGGCTCTTGCCCAAGCCTTACCGCTTAAGTTCCACTACTTAAACTTTATTTGAGATATTCACTATATAGCCTTCTACTATTGCACCTTAGTAGATTTATCCTCCTTTGGGATACATACGACCTCATCTCGTGTCGTTCGTACTAGTAAATTAATTGTAACGTATATATTTCACACACAATATACATGATAATCACAAATCTTCTCCGATATTTGCAATTATAGCTGGTCCCCCACCTCTAACTATCAAGTAGGACAATAACCAAGTTCACCGTGCCATACCTCTACTGGAACTCTTCCCAAATGTGAATTCATAGGAGTTATCTAACACACTGTACTAGTGGGAGGTACTGCTCTCGTCCTCCCTAAAGATTTAAGAGTGCACATAAAATTTTTCTCACTTGTATCTGATTAGACCGCTTGTCCTGCCCATCCCTCTTGGATATTAGGCCGCACTCAATCGCATTTCAGTACCTATAATCTCACCATGTTAGCTACATGAGAAGATCTTTGGGGATACTCTCCCATTCTCTAGTGGAAGAAGCCCCTACTGGTTTCAAATTGTCCACTCTTTTTCCAACAGTCAGCTGACCCACTGGAAGACTAACCTTGCAATATTACTCTACATCATAACCCTTCACCACTGTTATTTGGAACCTGATACATTTTATACTCTCTTGAATGTACTTCTAACCTTGATTCATGTGACTTTGCCGCACCGCGTGACACAAATCTCGAAACGTAAGTCTCTGACAAATCTTACGGAATAAGATTAAGCTTACCTGACTACATGTTATCGAATTCACATGATAATCATAATCCTCTGCTTGATTCAATCACCTAGGGCACCCATACACCCTATGCCTCGTGCATCATTGTGCAAATGAAATGTAATTTTCATACTTCAATTCTTGCATAGTTGGTATGCTGATGTAGTAAGGGTGCACTCAACCACCCCACTAGTCATAACTTATTCAATCCCTCAATGGCATCATTGCTCTGTTCAGAATGATACTAAGACTAGGCGACTCTATTGGCCTTAAGTCATAATGGAATTTTCAACTCTCAATTATATTCTTTTATATGGACAATAACCAACATACAAAACTTATGTACTATCGACCAAACTTCTCTCCAACTCCCGACGTTCACTAATTTCATGCGTGGGATGTCTCTCAAAGCGAAATCCAAACAAGGAACCCCCCCGATACACTACTATCTAACCTAGCCGGTTGTCGAGGTCCGTAAGGCCTTCAATCCATGCTATGTACTTCCCCCCGATATCCGTATTTTGATATAAAAGTCTACTCGTCCACTCTCATGACCCTAAAAAATGTAACATGAAGCATGACGCTCTTACTATCCCAAGTACTTGGCGCTATAAATATATAACGAGCTATATTTTGTTGCTCGATAAAGAACAAAATGTATGGTCTTATCAGTTAAATAAATTCCTACGCACCGGAATCACATATAATTAGGCAACATACTCGTTGAGGCCTACAATACCATGAAAGTTTCATATATACACATATTTGGGCCTAACCCTATTTCAGGTGGCGCCGCACAAAACAAAAATTACTCCCCTCCCGGAGAACCCAACACGATAGTCATAGTACTAAGTTTACTATCGTCCCAACATACGGTAATTAATCACTACACATTACCATAATATACTCAACTAATGCTAACTCAATGTAGTAGTAAATTATAATAACAAAATATACCCTTAGGGCACACCCATTTCACTAACGGGCGACATCAAAATGCTCCGCTATCAACAAGAAATACGTTTATAACAAGACTGTTATAACTAACGTTCCCACTCAACTCGACCCATACGCGAGTTTTAGGGTTTCCAATTTACATATAAGTTGTGACACACCCATGTCACTAGAATTTATCCCTTATTCACAAGGAAGAAGCAAAACCTCCCCAGTCTCGCCAAATCACGGGGTCTCAGCACGTGGCTGCCAACACGACCCATGAACATCTGTAATCATTATACATTAAGAATTTCATCCAATAGCTTGTCCCCTCTCATTGTGGACAATTTATTCCATCATGTGGATTCATGTCCATTATTGAAACGTTGGATCAAAATCTCTACGCCTCAATTATGGATTTACTGAGCTCCCGTTTACGTCCTGGGCCCCGTCAACCCTGACATACTATATGCTACTCTTAACGAGAACTCCACTGGTTCAGCCTGAACCCATCACTCTCGGTTTATAAGTTTTATGGGCCTAATTCTCTTAACCCAAATTCCTTTTCTAGAAGTCTCACTCCTCCAGTTGTTATGCCTAACTAGCATGGTTTACCATTTCCAATCTCTTCAGTCTCATTTCTCAATTATGGACACATTCAACACTTGTAGTCCTACTCTCTTCTGATAGGGAAACTTCACGAGTCACTTCCCCGTCACTAGTCCCACTGACCATTTTGGAATGTCCTTCCCTCAGACCGGCAGCCTTAACTCACAATTGTTCTTCCGTTATCCCTTTGGCTATGTTGGCCTTTTGAAACTCTGGTTGGCCTCCACAGACCTGATTGACTTCATCGTCATTTTATAGGAAGTTAATTAATCAAAATCATCTAAATGTGTCCTATTTGGTACAATCTCATGTGGTGTTTCACTAACACCCTTAAGTTCAATTTTGCCTTTCAGCCAGATTCTCTAACCCTCCTGGTTCACTTCTTCTATAAAGACTGTAATAACTAGTAATCGTATAACCTTAACGACATCAACGTTAATCATCCTATCTGGATTTCTCATCCATTCTTGTATTTTACTCACGGGTCATTTATCAACTATAGACCCTTTGGATAATTTATGCCCTTCTGCTAGGTACGGAGTTCGTTATACAATTCAACCATTCTCTCACAATCGGTCTCTAGCTTACTCACTATACTAAATTTCAAATTTTCACTTGCATCTCTATTACAATCTCATATGGAAGACCTCACGGTCAACTCGTACCCGAATTTCTCTTTATATTTCAAACACACTTTCTACACGTGGTGATTGATTCTAATCACTTTATGTTGCTCCTAAGAGCTACCAATTTAATTCCAAATTTAATTGTGAGTGTCGTCACACTCCACTCTACACAATTATCTTCGGATTTTCTACCTCTGTTGGCCTTTTACACTATCTCTCTTTCTTCTTCGCATCTTCATTGATGGTTTTCAAAAGAGTCCCTCTGATTTCTCCCTTGTCGACTATGTTAGGTGGTCCTGAAGTCACTCCACCGTTATCTACGACCGTACCCTGGGATCTACTGTTCCCGAGTGACGATCTCATTATCACTTTCTTAAGTCGTACTCATGGTGACATTTTTCACGATCACCATTCTCAGATTACTTTAAGTCTTATGTCGGGTTTCTTCTCCTGCGGTCCTTCTTACGTACTTCGCTGGTCGTACTAAAATGTTCGGTGTTCAAATCACACAAAATTTTGTATAATGGGTCACATCCATTATAATTTGCAGCAGGAGAATGCAAGTCGCATACGTAAGGGAACACATCAACCCTATCATAAGGCTTTACATCAAAGAACGCTACGCTGAAACGTAATAAGCTGCACAGATCCTAAAAGACTCTAGAACCTGATGCTCTGATACCACCTGTGACACCCCGCCCAATAAAATATAGGATGATCATTCATTTATGAAATTTCAAATAGAATGTTCAGTTGGTTCATTCTTGGCATCATTGTCGAAAAACTTATAAACATATTAATCATTTAATATAGAATTAAGTTTGGCGTCAAAATATTTTTTGTTCCTTCATATAACCAAATAAAACCATTTCTTTATTTAATTATGAAAATGTAAACCATTCATCATACACAGGAATATATTAAACATGGATCAACCATTAGAAGAAATAAGACTGGGTAAAAACCTCCCACTTCAAAACTCCAAATTCACATACTCAAAGTAAGATTCCATCCAACTAAAATAACTGCAAAGTAAACTGAATAATAACTCCGATAAAAACTAGGAATGGGCGACACATGCCCCAACTGAGATGTCTAGATAACTGAATGGAAATGATGGAGGCGTCTACTGCAAGGACCTGTAACTTCCACAGCAGCTGCAGCACGTAAAACAATCCAACTCTTTAGTTCTGGTATCCCTGTGGCTGAGCACCTGATATGATACATATATATAGCAAAAGAGAGAAGATATGCAATAGACGAGTCAGATCCCGATGTTTTAAAAGTATTTAGAAAGTATTTAAAACTACAATGAAGCAAATATTATGTGCATGTTAGATATCGTACTCTCACATGAGATTATCATCTTTCATCTATTGTGCACGCCTAACGTACATCTAACCCACAGTAGCTATGCTACCCAGCCTAACTAGTTCGAAATCATAATATCACCATCTACATTCTCCAGTAGTATACCCGTATCGCCCATACAATACGATAAAGAAATAGTTTATCTCACATAAATAAAAGTTCCATTATTCACCGTTCGAATGGTTAATCTTTTACCCACTAAGATTATTTTATTTCTTATTTATACTATATCTACTAATTTCACAAGTAGAATGTTCCCAAGTATATTCATATATACAATCACATCATCCATATATATATATATATATATATATATATATATATATATATATATATATATATATATATATATATATATATATATATATATATATATATATATTGTAAAAACCCTCGATTATGGGAGGCCTCATTTTATACTAATATTACTGCATAAGGTAATTATATAAAATGTGGGGACTGGAGTAAATATTAATTGAATGAAATGAAAGTTAATATTTGCTGGGTTATTGCATATTTACTGCATGAGAAAGTAAATATCATTTTATTGTATGTTTTATAGTGTTATGTGTTTTAAATCACATTATGGTTTAATTGAAACTGGAATTTAAAGTGGTTTAGAAAATTGTCGGATGCCATTTTAGAGGGCGTAGTTAGTCCCGGGATATGCGAGACAGTCAAAATAAGTGACATATTGTATTTTTGAGTTTCGGGCACTTTTACCTGGTTTTAGCTTAAACGCGTAATTGCGAGTCATTTTCATGTGGTATTAACCACTTAAGTGGGGAGACTTATGTTAAGCCACGATTTAAGTCTTTTAAATCCCCTAATTTCTCTATTTTAGGTCTTAAGCCCTAGAGAGAATGAGAGAGAAAGAGAGAGGAAGAGAAAGTGGAGGAAGAAGAGAGAAAATGAAGATTGAAGATGGATTGATGCTCCTACTCAAAGAAATCTGATATTTTCTACATCAAGGCAAGTATTATACTTGCAAATATGTGATTTAAGATGTATAAATTGTATGATAGTTGTGTATTTTCATTTATGGTTTAAATGTGGAATTTGGGGGATTTAAACCCTAATCTTGATTTATGTTAAAGAAATTGTGGGTCTTTATGGTTATAAATCATATAGGAAAATCTTTGGGTAGATAAAGATTGTTGGTTGAGTTTAAGATGGACAAGGTTTGATATTTGGGAAAATGTAAATCATCATTTGGGTGTATTTTTTGAAGGTGAAAGAACCCTAGGTCTGCTACGACCGGTCGACCGCGGTCCCCTGACCGGTCGACCGGGCCTTCGGGGGCAGGCTTACTGCTTTCCCACAAAGGCATAAAATTCTTGCGCGGTCGACCGAGGTCCCTTGACCGGTCGACCGGATATACCATTTTGAGCTTTCTGCTTTCCTTCGTAGGCAAAACCTTGAGACACGTTCGACCGCGATCTCGGGACCGGTCGACCGGTCCCCTATTTTCCACTTTAAAAATTATTTTTGTTTCCTAGATTTTTCTTCTCGATGGGGACTAGGAACCTTCTTGAATGAAGTAAACTTAGAGTCCTAGAGTTATAGATGAGTTGAGATGCTACCCTAGATTAGAAATGGTTTTGGTGGGGTTTTCCGGGGATATGCCAATTGAAGTTAGGGCATTTTTTCTTCTAGTTGATTTTCATAAAACTAGGAGATGTAGTATTATGTTTGGGAGACTTTAGAAGCTCAATTGAGCTATATTAGTTTTGATGGTTTACGTTATCACCCCAAAAGAATGTTGGGAGATTCCGAAAGTTCAATTGCGCCATGTTAACCTTGGTGGTTCATAATAACACCATAAAGGTGAGTTTGGAGAATAAATTGATAGTTCATTCATTCCTTTGGAAGATGATAATCTTGGGGTTTTAAAATAACACCCTAAAATACTTGGAGATAATCAAGAGTTTATTTACCCCTTCGAGGTTGTAGTGTCGATATAAGCTTTAGCATGGCTCCGGATAATAAGTTATATTATTTACAAAAAGTAAAAGGTAATGGTTTCGGATAAAATGAAACATATACATGGAATTGGTAATGATGATGGTAAATGATAATTTACTTAATCATGAAACTAGTAAATGATAATTTACTTGATTTTGAAAATAATAAATAAAATGGTTTAAACACACCTCTCTAAATGACATCATAAGGGAAGTTCGCGCATGAGGTGATGCCCCCTGGCAAATTAACGCATGGTGGATATAGTCCATAGGCCATGTGAGCGTTTATTGTTGTATATTTTTCTGCGATGGGTAGGAGATTCCAGGTGTGGTCTTGACTATCCCGCAGGCACATGGCCGCTTCCCGACGTCTTGCGATATAGGTGCCCAGGTTGTCTTATGATAGGCCCTGGAAGATGATGTTCATTTAGGGGCGCGCACAGTGGGGAAACCCGGACGGGCGGTCTTAGAATCGTTATATGTATATAAATATAACTATTCATAATCAAGTGGGACTTGATGTAATTGATATGCCATAAAGAACATGATGAAGTGCCACAAAGAGCACATATAAATGCCATAAAGAGCATTTGAAAATGATTATTTTCCTGATAAGGAAAGGATTTTTACAAAATGTAAACATGAGATAAAAATGCCATAAAGAGCAAAAGATTGTGATTACATATATACTTCTTGTTAAGGAAAAGATATATGAGATAATTGGTACACACGATGAAGATTGTAGTTTAATGTTACTTCTTTTACTGTTCCTGCTTAGATTATCTTTCACATTGTGTAGGCAGCTTCTTATTTCTCTTTCTTCATGATTTATTATTCATAACTGCCATACTCTTTATTCATCTGGTAATCATATAGAACCGGGCCCTGACCCGTTTACATTTCTTGTTGCATATACATCTTGTCTCCGCTCAGGTACTCCGCCGCAAGGATGCCTGATTTGAATTTCTATTCCGATGTCCTCGGCAAGCCGTGATGCATTGCGGGTATTACGGGATACTTTTGGTATAGACGTTTTCATTTTTGAATTCTAGACAGGATCGGGTCTCTTTACTCGGGCAAGAGTCCCAAACTTTTATAAATGTCTAATGAAATGTATTGTATAAATTAATGAAATTATTTAAATGTTGTTATTTAGTTTGTTGACCGGCTGCACATCCGGTCCCTTTATTGTATTCTTGTTGTATAATTTATATATGCATCCCTGAGGTTTCCCCTATCTTTTCAGGAATTGGGTTGTTTGTTTTTCCTTTATTTACTTTAAATTTAGAATTTTTGGCAACCCGCTTTCTGAAATATTGGGTGGTTATCCTGGATACTCTATATTTTATTGAGATGCTGAGAATGATTCCATCTATGATTCCGTTATATTGGAGTATTGGGTTGGCCACCCCTTATTTCGGATCACGGGGTGTCACATATATATATATATGAACTTGTGAATATTTCTACTGTGTGAAACTGGTAGATATGGTGACAATAATAAAATGATTTGCGCCAAGTGGTTTTAACCTAAGGGTGCAGGATTAGTATATATATATATATATATATATATTGTCACATTATATATACAAATCCTTCACCCCCAGGCTAACACCCATTAGCGCACCTAACCATAATAATCCTGCACCCCCGGGCTAACACCCATGAGTGCACTTAACAACAATATTCTTGTACCCCCGGGTTATCACCCATTAGTACACATAACGATAATATTCTTGTACCCTCAGGTTATCACCCATTAGTACACTTAACGATAATATTCTTGTATTCTCGGGTTATCACCCATCAGTACACTTAACAATATTATTCTGTACCCCCGGATTATCACCCATTAGTACACTTAACAATATTATCATATAACAGGCGTACACACATCCTATTAAAATTCATAGGTATTCACCCCACCAATTCATATAGATATATTCCATACGTATTATTCTCTCATTCCTACGTATAATATATTTAATTCAATTACTATCACTCATGTAACCTCCAAGGTTAATATACCGTTCCAATTATTTAAATTATTATTTCCCAAATACTTCCAAAAATTCTGCACTAGGCTAAGTCCATCAAATAGCAGTTTTCTCACTCAAATTAATTACGTAACTTAATTTGGGGTAAGAATGGAAATTTCCAGAATTTCTTTAGACCTGTCGCTCGAGCTAGAAGCGTTGTCGCTCGAACGACTGCCACGTGTTGTTTGAACGACTTCACACGAGATCCTTATCTCGCGCGAACGACCTTCGCTCGACATCGCGCGAGACATCTGTCTCGTCTTCTTCCCCAAAATTTCAGCATTTTTCCACCATTTACACCTCTAAAACCTCTACTCTTCAATTCCAAATGCTCAAACAATAAATCCCATTGATGCTCTAACATATTTAGATGATTTCTAACAACCTAAAATCATTAAATCCTCACCATACATCAATTAATTTCGAAATCCCCAATTTATTTAATAAGAACCCTAGTTCTTAAATTAAGAGCTTAACTCCAAATTAAACCCAGATTTTTTCATGAAAAATTATCATAAATTCGTGAATGTAATCCTATTTACGTGAAGGGATTTAATCTCTTGAAATTTCAGTCCTAAAATAAATCAAATCATCAAGTTTCCATCAAAATTAATTCTCATAAATTGATGGGTTATCACCTACTCTAACATGAACACAATTATTACTAAAACACGCAAGTAATAAATACTTGCCTCGAATATAATGGTATGATCCATTGGTGATGTTGGTATAGATGCGTTCCTCTCTTCGCAATCTACGCGTTGGTGGAATTTCCGGTGTAAAAGGTTGAGCCTTTCTCCAAGAACACCTATGGAGTCCTTCTTCTCCCTCTTAGGTTTTTCCTCTTTCTCACTTAGGTATAGAATCTGATGGGAAATGTCTTACCCACGTACCTTTCTTATTTAATTACTGATTTTCATCATTAATTAAACCCCTAAAAATCCAAATTACAAAATTATCCCTACGGGGTGCCGATTTTGTCTAAAATATTTTGGAGTCCAAATAAAATACCCGGGTAGTGTTTTCTGACTATTTCAACCCTCTCGGATTCCACGGTGCACTCGAAATGACCATATGAGTTAATAAAAATAAATTCTCTTTTTATCCCAATCAATTAGTCCCGATACGACTCACACGTAGGGGTGTGCAAAAAAATCGACCAAATCGAAAACGAATCGAATCGAATCGAACCGAACCGAACCGAACCGAAACTGGCGAGTTTTTTAGCCCGGTTCGATTTACGGTTTAAGAATTTAAAAAACCGACAGTGTCGATTCGGTTGGTGGTTTAGACAAAGAAAAAACCGATTTGAACCGAACCGAACCGACATCAATATCTCTATTAAAAAACCTTAAATATCTCTTATTTTTATATCCAAAACCCATTAACCAACCTCCAAAATCGAAAACCGACCTAAAAAAATCAACCAAAATTGAAAATCGGTTAAAATCAAACTGAAACCGAATCGAACCGAAATCGATGTGAGCTGAAACCGACGGATTTTTTCATCGTCGAATCGGTTTCGGTCAGATTTTTTCCAAAATCGAACCGATCGGGTCGATTTGAATTGCGGTCTAAAACCGAACCGAACCGACCCTTGCACACCCCTACTCACACGCGTGTCAGACTTTAATTACCAAACTGTCGTATATTTCACTCTCTGTAATTTATCAAATTTCATAATTCCATATTATATATCGCACAGTAATATTCAATAATTCTGAACAATAAGTTTTAACCCTTGGCACGCTAGTTAATAATTATTTCAATCCGGATTAATAAAAATTAATTTCTCATATTTTTAATTTAATTAATCCAACAACAATAATTATTCACATATTTATTCCCACAATAATAATTAATCACATAATTATTCAAATCATCAGAAATACGGGGTGTTACACCAAGGACTCGTTAGCGAATTGAGGTCGCTAACTAGCTGGTGAACCATAGGAGATAATTTTTTACACTTTTCACATCTGCGAGCATAGGAACTTGCGTCCTTTTGCATATGAGGCCACCAGTATCCCTCATTTATTGCTCGAAAGGCTATGACCTCCCTCTTGCGTGACTCCCAGAAATACCGTCATGAAGTTCACTAAGAACTTGCTTGGTATCCTGTGGGTTGACACATTGGAGGTAGAGTCATGTGAATGATTTTTTATAGAGCTTTCCTCATAAGGCAAGGTAAAAACTATCTACTTTTCACTACACCAAAACAGTCAATTAGTAACACTACTATAGAGTTACTAAAATAATTACTAACACTAAAAAAGCGTTAGAAAAAAGGCGTGGGGAATCAAATTACTAACACTTTTTTACTGTTACTAAATTATGTGTTACTAACACCACTTTACCGTTGCTAAAGTGTTACTAAATTCTATGTTATTAACACTTTTTTACCATTACAAAAGTGTTGCTAATTTCATAACACGTTTCTAACACAATTTTTGTAACACATTTAGTAACAGTATAAATCCGTTACTAATATTAAAAAAATTAAAATAATATATATATATATTATAATATACACACACACACACACTAGGGTATGCAATATTCAAAATTGCTAACATAATAACAACAAAATAACTGTCGATGCGATTTAATTTCAATACAAATAAGTTAAATTTAAAAAAAAATGACAAAATCTCTTTTATTTATAGTACTATCCACCTGTTTAAGGTATAAAAAATAGTACAACAATACAAATAGTCCGCAACAACACTAATACACATCCAGACAATAACCTCATTAAAAATTAATAGCCCAAATTCCATTAATAGAAAATTCATCTCAATACACGAGGCAATTTAGGAGAATTGTTCATCTCCATTTGGCAATTTGCATACTAAACCAGTTGCCCCTGCTCTGATGGCCATTGCTGTTGTAACTACACTTATTACAACTGAACACATAGCAGGTATCTTCACAACAAGCAAAATAGAATATGCAACTGCTAGAGTTGGGGTCCTCTAAAATTACCAATGGAAAAAAAGAAAGTTGAAGTAAAAAAAGAAAATTTAGACTTGACATATTTGCAGAGTCCACCAGCTGTTGAGGTGGGGATCTTTGAGGTTGATGAGGGGGTCCCACTGAAGAGTAATTGTAGGCACCCGTGCTCTTATTTTCCTGAAAACTGAGACCAACCATTTGTCTATGTACGTCATCGATCATTTCACGACACTGAATATTTCTAATCATCACAAAATCATTGCACTGCTTCTTTACGTTTGTGATTGCATCCTGTTATTAATATTTCATTTTAAAATATAACATGGAAGTTGATCAGAAAAATCGGTGCAAATGAGCAATTTATTTAATTCGCATGATTCAGCCATGTAATCGGACAATAAAAATTTGCATACCTGAGAGTAACATGGAACTTCAATCCTTCATTACTGTTCTCCTTGATATCTCAAAATTTGACTATGGCAACTTCTATCTGCTTATAACACTTCTCATGAGAAGCTAAGAAATTGGGATAAAAGCAAACCAAAAATGTTAAAAGTGGAACATCAGCTGTAGTGGGAGAAAAAAATATTGAACATAAGAAGTATCTCTAAAAGTTGAAAAGAAAACATAAAAAAACAAGGCAAAAGGCAACAATGTAAACAAATTGTAATCTGTTAATTTCATTTGGGTCACCACACTCCATGCTAAGAAAAGCAGGACTGCATGAGCAACCGGACGCTAAACAGGTCATAACTATTAACAAAAATTTCAGAGTTCCTAAAACACTCTTAATAGCAGGGTCTATTTGAAAATGAAAATACAATGTGAGGTAAAGTTTCTACTGAGAAATTTCCCTATTAGAACCAAATGTGTGTGTGTGCACGCGTGGAGCACATTCATGACTACATGGAAAATAATGTCCCTAACCACCAATCAAGATTCAAGAATGAAATTAAAGACAAAAATAGAACATTTGTATAACTAAGAATGATAAATAAAGATTTATGGCAATCTTCACCCATGGGTTTGCACAATTCTCATCCATATCTGCGAACCCGAACCTCGCATGAATAAATCGATCATCCGAACGAGATCTGGAATGAGATAAACCAATTCGTACATATAAATATTTCAAGTCAACGAGCCAAGTGAGAGTGAGGCCAGCAGTGGTATGGTGATAGTAGAGTAGAACACAAATCCTACCAAAGTGCCAAAAAGGGGACTGCATAAGCAGGTCAGTAGCATAGCAGGTTAAAGTACCTGCAAAAGAAATGTTAGTATGTAAAAATAACAAGCAAGCGAGGATGGGGATCATGGGAAGCAAGGAGGGGCAGGTGGCAAGGCTGCATTTAACTCAGCAAAGGTATACGATACCCTTAACTCTATGAGTTTTACTGATCCCGAGACCATCGCTGCTCTGGAGGAGATCCAAGCTAAAGGCATTAATGAGGCGACTATTGATGCTGATGTTGGGGGTGATGAGACGACTCATATAATTAAAGAAGTGACTCAAGTTGGCAACCATGATGCCATCACTACTCAGGAGGAGTCAACCGTTCCTGAAGTTACCACTGCTGGCGATCTCGCGGTCGACACTTAACTTTCTCGATTTCTTATCTTTGGGTGACCGCCTTTGGTCTCTGATGCCGAATTTTATATACGTAAACATAAATTTCATCCCACTTTTATGATTTTAACAATGTTACTATATTTCACGGTGCCCCTTTATTAGGGTACTTTTTAAATGGTATTATGATATTCTCTCCCTTGTTTTCATCATCATGTCTACGAACCTGTGTAGTTTTTGCTTTTTTTTCATCATAAGGCAATGATGTTTTATTTTCACCGTGAGATAATGATGTTAACTTTATTTACACCAATTGGAGTTATAAAAATTAAAATGATAATTTGTTTTTTTCTTAGAAAGGAGAGGATAGATAAGATAACTAGCTTTAAATCAACAGGATTTATACTTACAGATTAGTCAGAGGTAAAGCATCGAGGACATTCAGGGAGCCAGTTAATTGATTATTCTACAAATGACTACTAAAGTTGTTAAAGGAGAGATCCCTGCATTGGATGTTAATGTTAGATGTGATAATTTATGAATAACTACTCTTTTTGATAAACTTCATGAAACATCATTCAAGTTGTATCAACTCACTTCTTCTTCTCACCACCTCTTGCAGATCTGTATATAAAAGAAGTTCCATGTATTAGCAGTCTTCTATTAACAATAATAGAAGTTCCATGTAAAATAAGTTATGTGTGAATAATATTTAGACCAATTCTCTGATTCTAAAAAATCACATTTTCCTTCCTCCTTTATCCGGGCTTGGGACCGACAATGCTCATATAAAATATTGGCATTGGCGGAGTTAAAAAAGTTTTTACAATACATAATCCAAGTACAGATAACTTAAACAGAGTCCATAACAAAAGCATAGTACAAATTCACTCCAAATCATAGTACAAATTCAATCTAAATACTATAACGAAATCATACTACAAATCAAGTACAAATAAAAAGCATGACAAATTAAATCCAATACAAAAATAAAATCACGATCTTAACTCATAAACTAAACATATTTAAGCCAACAATCCATCCAAATCAAATATCCTCCCAAGACTAAATCGGCGGAAGTGTCATTGCCACCTTAAGGAGAATCCAACCTAGCATCGGGCTTCATAACTTCCTCCACATATATTTTCTTTTCTCCGACTCCAAATCGCCTCCCGTGACATATATCCTTTGTCGCATCCGTCATGACATACCCCTTTGCCAATTCTCCATTGTACCTATCAAGAAAGATGACATTGGGGTTGACGGAGGGGGAAGGACGAGGAGCTGATCCAAAAACATTATCTAGATTTTTCGAAAGATTTATCCACGGACGTTTTCTATTAGACGCATGCTCACTTATTGGTGTCAGTTGTGAACCATTTTCCTTTTGAGCATTAAAGGCCTGAACCAAACTTTGTATAGCATCCTAGACAAATAAGATCAAACAATAGTAAGACTTTTATAAATAGATAGATATGTTGATCAAATAAAATTATGTAACATACAAATACCATCATAGATTGAATCTCTGTGTTATTTTCATTCAATTTTTTATTCATAGAATCAATGATCTCTTTCTTCAATGCATCCTCACTGTCATTTAACTTCTTTCTTTGTTTGATTTTTGCCTATGCCACCCCTAAACGCATTAACTGCTTATTCGAAACGAGGGGGCAAACTACACGAACTCTACCATTTTTCTCCTCTCAAAAAACTTATGTCACCTCATCATTTTCTAAACATTGTCTCTTGCTACTACCCTCTCCACTCTCACTCTTCCTTTTTTCAACCACGTCCTTGAGTTTATCCTATCACAACATATTTATAGATCTAAATAAGAAAAACTCATTAATAAAAACAACGAAATATACATTAAAAGACTTTTACTTCTCATGTAAATACCCACATAGTAAATCTTAGCACTTTCCAAGGCATTCCCATTTTTGTCCTCGTGCCCCGCAAACCATACATCTACTCACTTTACTTCTTGTTCTGGGTTTGCTTCAACCTATAATTTAATTGGCACATGTTAGCAATTTAAATACCACATGTTATAAACAATAGTGATGATAAGAATTTATAGTTCTTATGATACATACCATTTCATACTCCACCGCAGCATAGGTGTGTCGCCCAAGTGTATGGGCATTTTCTAATTTGGTTCGACTCTTGGCCTTTTTAATGTTTTGTGTCTTTTTTGTTGCTTTACTCTCATTTTCACAAAACGATCTCCATATATTAGGGTCAACACCTTCCGGTATAATTCCAGCGGTAGATAAAAAACATCTCATATTATTTTTGTGTGTCCTAAATTTTTGTGGGAACCTCTTCTCCATCAATATGCGAGCCACCTCGATTCGACATCGAGCTCAAATTGCCCTTGCAATTAACATTAATAAATAACAAAACAATGAATATAATATAACCAACGACTAAGTCATTTTTATCTTTAAAATGAAGATATTACCATTAAAGCATTCCAAACGTCATCTTTATAGTTTTTTAGCACAACTCTCCAATCTTCATAATTAATTGGGATATAAGATCTAACAAAATCACCGACACGAGTACTCCACTTTCCACTCCACGGACTAACTACACTCCCATCAACTAGAACGGTGATCATCATTTTACCATTCGAGATCATACATTCTAATTGTTTAGCTTTTTTTTCATTTTCTACTTGCTTCTTTTCACTCGCACTTGAAGATGGTTGGTTGGAATCTCCATCGGCTAATTCTTCTTGTAGCGGAACAAATGTTTGATGCATCTCATTTTCTAATGATGGTTGCTTCTAACCTCCTTCAACACTACAAGCCATAATGTACAAAACATGAATCTTGGGATCCCTGAAATGGCAAAATCCAACTGTTCAAAATTGTTACAAATCATCTGTAAATGTTCAAACATTTTAAAGACCATTTTTGTTTACATATTTTGTAAATTTTCAGACATTTTAAAAACCAACTGTTCAAAATCATTAAAAAAAAACTGTTCAGGCCAACTGTTCAGACATTTTAAAAAACACTTATGTGTCAAAGTCAGGCATTTCATAAATGTTCAGTGTACATTTTATAAAATGGTTTAAAAAGCTAAAATCAAATTGATATGAACAGTTGGTTTAACAACTGTTAAAAGTAATTTCATAACCAATGTACATTAAACCAATTGTTAGAACTAGATTCATACCAAGATTCATACAACCAACTATTAAAACTAAATTCATATCAATATCCATACAACCAACTGTCAAAATTGACTCTTGAAACCAAATTCATGACCAAGATTCATACAACCATGCATGTAAACTAAAATTCAAAACAAACAGTTTTCGAAATGAATATGAAAAAACTACTTGTGGCTTCATTCAACCGAAAAAATATTATATTATCAACGGGACAAAACAAACAATTTTTGAAAGGAAATTCTAAATAAACTAAACAGAGTCGTAGTGCTTCAGCAAACTTTCTAAATGTGGTTGGTCTTCAAGAATAGACTGGAAGCATGTTAGGATCTCTAAATCGTCCACTTGACTCTTTAATCTCTTCGGTGAATGTATAACCACCCACCAATTTGGATTTTTAAGATTTTTAGAATAAAATACTTGATTTGCCTCGGATGCGAGAATAGCAGGCTCATCAAACTCATTGTCAACGCTCTTAAAGTTGTCAAAATTTACCATCACTAAATTGGAATCCGAACAAAGCTTACAACCATTAGTCTTGTCCTCCACCCTCACCCAATCATAATAAAAGACCACCTCCTTAAATACGGTATAGTCTAGCTCAATTATTTATTTGATGACTCCATACCACATAGTCCAAGTATTTGTGAGGTTCTTATCACTTTTTCTAGCTCGAAATTGCGTCCATGCCTTCAAAAAAACACCACTATCCTGTGTAATAACCGTAACGTCATGATACTTTGGAGAGAATACAAAAGAATTTACACGATACTTTTTGTATGTTTTAGCCTTGAATTGTGGTCCTTGAACTAATCGCCACAATGTTTCTTTTGTCGTTGTCTCTCCTAATTTCACCAACTATGTCCCGTGAAAAAAATCATAATTACATCAATATATGTTTTTATCTCAAAAGGTTACGCAAAAAAGGCATTAAAATATTAGTATGTATAGAATCACCTGGTCTGATAACCAAGGAATAAAAGAAGTTTGTTTCTCCACTTCTGTCATTTCAATCCCCTTCCCTTTCGCACGAGACACGGATTTTAATGATGCTTCATACTCACTACAATATGTCATTTGATATAAGTGATTATTAATCAAGATATTCATTAAATTTTAATTGATAATATAAGAAAGAACTCTAACCTATAGTAATCCTGAAGTCCATCGACATTAAGTCCAAATAACATCCATCGACGTATTTGTTGGAATTGTATTGATCCTAAAGTTATAGTCCTATCACCAAGTAAAGGCCCTTCATTAGAGAACTCTCCACCCTCCTCTAAAAAGGCTTCACGTGAGCGTTTATGATTTCCATCTAATGAATTTGGCATGTATTCCATGTAATATCTAACAGATTCGGCTACGACATAGGACTCTGTAATGGAACCCTCAACATATCGCCTATTACTGGGTATACCTTTGAAATCTTTCATCGTCCTGTTTGTATAAATCAATAAAAATTAATAACAACCAATGTTAACCTGAATTATGCATATTTTATTTTATTAAAAGATAAAAAATAAACTTTCGAACGGATACATCCATTGACTGTTTGTTGGTCCACAAACCAAGCCTTCGTCTGCTAGATGCACAGTGAGGTGAATGTTAATATCAAAAAACACTGGTGGAAAATATTTCTCCAACACGCAGAATGCTTCAACAAACATGCATTTGGCTCTTTGGATATCTTGTTGAATAAGGATCTGAGAGCACAACATGTTAAAAAACAAACTTAATTGTTGGACTGCTCTTCTCAAATCTCGATGTTTTGGGAAGGCATGTTGGAGCAACACGGGTAACAAGTGTTCCATTATGACATGATAGTCGTGGGACTTCAATGAGTGCAGAGATGGGGGGATAAGACTTACAATATTGCCGAAGTTAGATGAAAAACTGGTAGGAAGCTTTAAGTCTCTTAAAATTTGGCAGAATTGTCTCTTTTCCTCTTTATCCAAGATAAATGGTGCCATTGGTTTTATCTTTTCCCCGTGCGCTCATCAACTTTAAGCCATTGCCCGTTGCGCATACCTAGGTCCTTCGTATCTAATCGGCCATTTTCAGTATCCTTTGTTTTATTAGCACCAAGAATTGTGTTTATTAAATGCTCTGCAACGTACTTCTCGGTGTGCATCACATCAAGGACATGTCGAACTTGATGATGTCGCCGGTATTCCAAGTAAAAAAAATGATTTTTTTATACCATGATTCTTTAACTTCAACATTATTGCTTTTATCCACATCAGTGTCACTTCCATTCTCATTATCAGACTTACGCTTCTTAGAAGGAAATTTTGAGGCTTTGCCACGTACATACTTGATTTTGCTCAACTTTTCCATAAGTGCATCTCTATTAATTCGAACCGGGGGAGATCTAAGTTCTTATGATTTAAGTCGCAAACCTTTACCACTCCTAAATGGGTGATCTCTATCAAGAAACATACGATAGTTTGTGTAAACTATTTTCTTGCTGTTAACCAACCGAAGTGATGGTGTTTCATCACCACAAATAGGACATGCTTTGTAGCCATGTGTTATACATCCAGATAAGTTTCCATATGCAGGGAAATCATGAATCCCCCACATCAATATATCACTCAATGTAAATTGTTCCATTTTGTGCATGTCAAAAGCTGGAACTCCCTCCCATAATTGCTTCAACTCATCTACCAACGGCTGAAGAGAAACATCAATGTCTTGAACCGGTGCCTTGGGCCCAGGAATCAATAAAGACAATATTTGAAACTCACGCTTCAAGCGCAAAGATGGGCCCACATTATAAGGCGCAACCATAATTGGCCAATAACTATAACTACTAGATTGTATATCATGGGGATTGAACCCATCTGTAGATATGGCAAGCCAAACATTGCGCCCTTCTTTAGCAAAATCAGGCCATCTATTTTTTAGCACTCTCCACTGAGCTGAATCACAAGGATGTCATTAATTATCCCATGAAGTTGTTGCTCGATGGTGCCATATCATTTCATGCGCTATCTAAGGTATAGTGTATAATCTCCTTAGCCTTAGAATCAAAGGGAAATATCTCAATACTTTCATCGATTCTTTGCATACCCTTTTTCCTTTCCTTGTGGTCACTAAATATCTTTGTGTCCCACATTGAGGACATTCTTCTAGGTCTTCATCCTCTTTCTAGTACAAAATACAGTTATTCTCACATGTATGAATGTAGTTTGATTTCATTCCTAAGTCTCTCATCATTCTCTTCATTTGCGGATACTTTTCTGGTAAAGTGTTTTCTTTCGGAATCCACCTTTTTACAATCGACAAAAGAGCCGTAACGTTATTTCCTTACCAACCAAACTGCTTCTTCAAATTATGCAATTCCACAATTACAGAGAGAGTAGTCTCAGGACCATCACATGAAAGGTACAATTTCTCAGTCGTTAATCTATTGTACTCTTGATACTTCTCATTATTAACATGTGATTTTTTTGCCTGGTCAGGTTCTCCACAATGTTATTCGTGCACTCCGTAACACGTGTCAACTAAGTCTCGAAGCCTTTAATTCTTAATGCTCTCATCATTTTCAACATGTTCTTCACAATCAATAGGTTCTATAACGGGATTGAGGGAGTTTGAGGATCTTATTTCACCGTGTAAAATCCATATAGTATATGTCGAATCTATACCATGCCGAATCAAATGACTCCTAATATCTGACAAACTGAACCGCTTCTTACTTTGACACTTAACACACGGGCATGGAAATGTCGAGAGATGATGTCTATTTTTTTCAATTTCAAAATCAAGAAAAGATGTTACCCCATTTATGTATACCTCACTTATTCTGTTCCTCTCAGTCATCCATCCTTTGTTTAATGTTTGGGACATTCTGCACTACCAAAAAAATATCATTATTTTATATAAAAGGATATTGTGCACCTTTGGACTTACATGATACACTTTACCGAAATGATATAGTAGCGTTGGTAACTCAAAATAAGTAAAGGTATAGTAACGGTATAGTAATGTTAGTAATCCTAAAATAAGTCTCTACGCAAGTCTTCCCTCTACATGAACACAAAATAACTCAAAAGCATTAGTGCATGGACAATTTTGTTTTAGAAAAATGCAATGGACATTGAATGGGAAAACAAATAATTTGCAATAAACAATCATAAATCGTTTCACAAAAAACTTTCGAAATCAAGACTAGCCAAGATTCGTGTTCTTAAAATAGGTTTATCATTCAAAACGGAGGAATAGGAGATTATCTAAGTAATTTTTTATGTCCTCCCAAAAACCAGAGGGGACCAATTTACAGAATTATGGCATATATTAACCATTATTTAAAAAATCAAGAACACTAAAATATTTGTAGCAGATATAACAAATGCAGGTACATCAAACGGAATAATGACCTCTCATCTTGTATATATAGTAAAAAAATGAAGAATGCAGATTTAGTACGGGACCCAAGAGTGCAAACAAATACTTCGTAATCGAAAAACACGAGGGGAAAATAAAAGAACTATATATGTTTAAGCTTCAACCAGTCTTTATAAGACATGCTTACACATTATTTTCTACTCGTATGCCTGACGCCCTCACCATCCCACATCGCACACAATCAACACTGACTATGGCCATTCCATTTTTAATTCACTCACCAACTACAACATTCAATGACTAATGTAATGAAATTACACTAACGTGTTAAATAAAACATTTTATTTAACATTTAAGTGGGTCTATCTATATTTTGTCCACTCCTAGACTACTCATAAAATAATTGTAATGTTGAATAAAACAAATGTGTGTTTATTTGAAAAATCAAAAAATTTTACTTAGATTATTTCTTATTAAATATCACTGCTCATAAAATAAATCAACATATACATACACACTCATAACATCATATATACATACACACTCATATCATATACTCATAACATATACATACACACTCATTACATCAGATATAAGAAAAAACATAAATAAAATCAAATAGTTACAAAAAAAAAAACCTAACTTATCAAATCCAAAACATGTTTATACATACACACACACACACACACATATATATATATATATATATATATATATATATATATATATATATATGTCACTTAGGGTTACCTCGATCCAGTTAGGGTTACATGGAGAAAAAGTTGGAGAAGAATCGATTTGGAGCAGCTACTGATTTGGAGAAGAATCGATTTGGAGAAGCTACCGATTTGGGATTTGGAGAAATTAATAAGGGACGATTTGGAGCAGCTACCGATTTGGAGAAATCGATTTGGAGAAGCATTTCGATTTGGGATCTCTATGGGTATGAACCGATTTGGAGCTTTTCTATTTGGGATTTGCACGAACGGATTTGGAGCTTTCCCGCTTTGGCAAGCAATGTTTTGAGAAGAGCTTTCCCGATTTGGTTCGAAGAGAGTCGGGACAATGTTTTGGTTTGGTGGGGGGAAAATTAACCTTTTTCAAGAAAAAAAATTACTTTTAAATTATTAACTAATACCAATAACACTTAACTAAAATTAGTAACACTAATGTATTGTGAGAGATAGTAATGGTACAAGAGTGTTAGTAATACAAAAAAAAATGTGTTACTAAATAAGCGTTTTGGTGTAGTGTTTACCCTTACTTGATGATCTAATCTTTTGTTATCAGGCAGTGTGTCACTTTGTAAGAAGGTAATGACGGGATCCATCCAACTAGGGGCCTTCTCCGTGAAGAGAACTTATTCGGCGGTCATTGTCTGGTCAATTTTAGGCTTGGCGAGGAACTTTATCTGTATATTTCTTCTGAGATTGGAGTCCACTGCTGAGCTTAAGGCTGCTAAGGCATTAACGTGACTGTTCTAACCACGGGGGAATTGTTGAATATCAATTTTCTCGAACCCTATCATAAGTTCCCTTACTACAGTGAGGTAGGCAACCATTCAATACCCTTTTGCATTAAAATATCCACTTACCTTCTTGAAGACCAGTTTTAAATGGCCGAATATGTTGAGGCACCTTGCCCCCAGTGTTTAGGCCTTGCGCAAGCCAATAATTAGTGCCTCTTACTCAACTTCGTTGTTGGAGGACTCAAATCCCAATCTGATTCCCTGTTCGATGACAGTGTCTTCTGGTGTGACAAGGACAATTCCTACTCCTGCCCCCTTAGAATTGGAGGCTCCATCAACGTATAGGGCCTAATCCATAAACTATGCTTCCTCGTTTATTGATTACTCCGTTTCCTATTGGTCGATAGGTTGATTACCCGTAAATTCGGTGATAAAGTCAGCCAGGATTTGTCCCTTAATTATTATTCTTATTTGAAAGTGGATATCGAATCTGTCGAGCACCACCGATAACTTTGAGAGCCATCCAAAGAGGTCGACTTTTCAAAGAACAACTTTGAGGGAATACGAAGTGATCACTGTTATTGAGTGAGCTTCGAAGTAGTGTTTCAACACTGCCCTGAGGCAACCATCAATGTATAAGCAAGATTTTATCGGAGGTAAGTACCATTGTCCAGCATCTATAAGTGTTTTCCTAGTATAGTAAATGGGGTACTATCCTCCTTCTTTCTCGCATACCAAAGCTGAGCTCAGATTGTGGTTTAATACTGCGAGATATAGATATAGTGGGTCTTCATCATTAAGACTTACCAATAAATGTGGTTTTCTAAGGTAGTATTTGATCTTCTACAAAGCTTTTGAACAATCATCGTTCTATTTGAGGCCTTTATCTTTCTTAAAGAGCTGGAAGAATGGTCGAAAGTATTCCAAAAACTTGGAGATGAAGCAATAAAGTGCTGCCAGCATACCAGTGAGCTTTTGAACATCTCACAATGTCTATAGAGGCTAGACTTTAGTGATCGCATTGTTCTGATCTAGATTGGCCTCAATTCCTATTTTACTGACCAAATAGCCCATAAACCTTCCTGACTGGACACTAAATGAACACTTACTCGCATTAAGTTTTATCCAGTATCTCCTGAGGATCTCAAAGGTTCTGAATAGGTTCGTGAGGTAATCATCTTTGTTCTTTCTCTTGACTAACATGTCGTCGATGTAAACCTTCATTGTGTCTCCCATCTATTGCTTGAGCATCTTCGTGACTAACCTCTGATAAGTTTCCCCTACATCTTTTAGGCCAAATGACATGACCTTGTAACAATATACCCCAATAGGGTTATGAAGCATGTTTTATCCCGGTCGGGGCCGAATAATGTAATTTGCTGGTACCCTGAGTAGGCATCTAGAAAACTCATCATTTTATGTGTTACCGTATTGTCAACCAACTGATCGATCTTAGGCAATGGGAAGTTATTTTTGGGATATGCTCTATTAAAATTTGTGAAGTCAATACATTCCCTCTAATTGTCGTTACTCTTTCATACCACCGCCGGGTTGGATAAACACATGGGGAATTAAATATCCCTGATGGATTCTGTATCTAGAAGCTTCCTTATTTCACTTTCAACTGTTTTAGTCTTCTCGAGGGCCATTCGGTGAGCTTTCTGAACGATCGGATTGAAGTTTGCGTCAACGTGTAGACGATGGATCCTAAGTAAAAACATATAAATTGCTTCTCAAGAAGGCAATCAATTCTTTCTTTTCATTATCAGTAAGTGTGGTTTCGATCGTAAACTTCCTCTCTGGCAAGTTTCTATCGACTATAACTTCTTCCAGACTTTCAACGACCTTGTTAGAGAGGTGGACCCGGGTTTTCTCCACCCTCGGTCGGTCGTAATATAGTTGCTATTTAAAGGGTATAACCCCCTCATAAGCTTCCTTTGGAGCATCTTTTGGTTCCTTATTATTTTCCATTCTAGTACGGATGGCCGCAATGAAGCATTTTCTTATAGGGGCTTAGTCACCCTGAATTTTGACCACGCCCTGGTTGGTGATACACTTTACCTTCTGGTGGTAGGTGGATGGTACTGCCATCATGGCGTGCAACTATCCTCTGCCTAGAATGGCGTGATAGAGCGAATCTATGTCCACCACCAAGAATTCAATGAGATTTGAGATATTTCCTGACCTGACTGGCAGGACTATTTTTCCAAGTGACATTTTAATCTTTTCAGTAAAGCTGACTAACAGAACTGTGGCCTCCTTGAGGTCGGTTAGGTTGAGCTTCAGCTTGTGGAACAATTCTAGGTATATCACCTCTAATGAGCTTCCCTGATCCACTAACAGCTTGTTGACATCCCAATTAGCAATTCTAAGGATTATCACGAGTGCATCGTGATGTGGGGTTCTCACTCCGATCAAGTCTTCTTCAGTGAAGATGATGTGCTTGGTGTATTCGTCCTCTTATAGTCATCGGCATTTTCCAACTTAGCTCTTTACAAGATCAATTTGGAACGCCTCCATGACAGCAGTGACCTTCTTCAACTCCATCTGAATAGCATTCCTTTGGATCTATTTTAGGTCAGATGCTCCATGGATCACTGCAAATTCGTGTCCCATGTTGTCAATGAGGACATTGTTTGGCTTTTGGTCGCCATAAGCTGCAATCTTGTCTACTTTTTTTCTATGTATTCACTAAGATGCCTAACTTGGGCTAACTCTCCCAAGTGTGACTTTAGAGCCTTGCAATTCTCAGTTCTATGGACGCCCTTTTTATTGAATGTGCATCTCAATGTGTTATTTCTTTTCGTTAGGTTACCACCTGTCTTCCTGATCCACTTAATGAACGGTTGTGTGACACCCCGCCTAATTAATTACCGGGTGATTAGTCCTTAATTAATTAATTTCAGAATATCAAAATGGTTCAGATAATACATCACTGTCGAAAACTCAAATTTTAATATAATAAAAAACTAACCACCAATATTTAAAAAAGTTGGTGTTAAAATTTTATCTTGATATTAACCATCATCATTAAAGGGAAATACCAATCATCACCATACATCACAATAGAATAAGGAAAGAACTAACTAAATTTAAGTAAAGAACTGGGGTAAACACTTCCAGTCAAAATCCCATACAATAATCCAATAACATGAAATCAAAGTCTAATAATATAATAAAACAACTCTAAATCTCTGAATGTAAAATAGGAGGGACGACATGTCCAACTGAAGTAAATAACTGATAGATGAGGAGAAATAGACTCAGAAGCATATACAAGCAATATCCTGCAACTTCAACAGCAGATACAGCTCGGTAAATGAATGGAAATTCCTAAGCCTGGTGTCCCTGGGGCTGAGCACTTAAAATAAAAGAACAAGAAAAGAGATTTGTAAAAAAATGGGCCAGATCCCGAGTGGAAAACAGTTTAAATATATCAAGTGATTAAATTGGTTAATTATCACAAATATTATTCATGTTAACATAGCGTACTCACTTGAGATGCTCACCTCTCATCTAATGTGCACGCCTAGCGAGTCTAACTACCCATACTAGTCATTATACTCTGCCTGATTATGCGTGAGATAACCACTATGTCGTATAAAATATTTAAATAACCCGAAGAAAATATATCGCCATTATTTAGGAATAGGTTTGAATATGTTTTAACTCATTCTCATAACATTTTTAACTCTAAACTCGTAACCCAATAAGTATATACTTTAATAAAGTAGCCAACATGAAACACTGAATAGGAACTCGATATACATATATAAATCTCACTATATATATATATATATATATATATATATATATCAGTACTGCACCCTTGGTTAAGAAACCCCTGGTGCTAAGCATACTCGGTTATCTAGTCCCATTACAACGCTCACGCATAAAGGACAACATGTTCAATCTCTCAAGAACCAATAAAATATATACACCTATTGGAGGCGAACATAGTCTCAAGCCGATGGGCTACGCACCCATACTAACGTCATCACTATCGTTCTCACAAATAGCCCATACCTAGGTTTTATGCTCTAGTCGTACGACTCAAAATCCCCTAAAGTCACACAAGATATGGTCGTCAACAACGCGCTAACCTCCGTTCGATAGTCAGTAGCTAGGTATGTCATACACATAATATTCCAAGTAATAAGCATGCACACAACTAGTACGACATAATAGGCGTTCACGCAACCCAATTCCCATAGTACGTAGGTAATATTAACATCATTACTTTCCACGATATCCATTTATATATAACCTCTTTAGGACTTACATTCTCTCACAGGTTTCCATACGAGTTCAATACCTCAAGGATCATTACACCCTTAATTCCCTAAAACTTTGGAATTTAAGTCACCTGTTACTCACGTAGGTTAATACACTCGCTTGGATAAACCTAGGATGGGTTTTAACTAAATCGGACCCAAAAATCAAGTTCTGAAATCCCGTTCGAAGTTCCAGGATTCTAGTTTGAACGAGGTCTTTTGAACGAGTTCGTTCGAAGGAAGTTTCCACTTCGAATGAACTTCAACATCTCGTTAGAAGGTCGTTGGATTTCTCGTTAGAAGGCTCGTTCGAACGAGGTCATTCGAACGACCTGGGCTGGTCTTCGAACTGAAAATTCGAACAGACCCAGTTCTTCCCAAATTTAATTTTTTTCAACTTTCAATCTCCAATACCAACCCAAAACTCAACCCCACTTTAATTACATGCTTCTAAACTATTTTTAATCACCATAGGACCTTATTAACGCGAATTAGAGTACAAAACCTTATATGTATTCAAAGGGAATTCATCAATTTCTTAAATCTCTAAAATTCACATAAAAAGAACCCATCAGATTTTTATTATTCTAACCCTTAATTTAACTCATTTTTGAACATAAAACCTTCAGATTTATCAAAATACCAAGGGAAATTCCTCTACATGCATACCAATCTCCAATTTCTAAGATTCTCCATAAATTAGTTTAATTAAACCTAGTATTCTTAGCAAGAAGTTTATGTCATCAAATCTAAATCAACAGGAACAATATAATGCTAAAAGAGGAGCAAGATAAACACTTGCCTTGGAATGGACTTCTGATTCTTGGGTTGAATTTGGTATGTGGTTTATCCTCTCGTCGCGATCTATACTTTGGTGTAATTCTTGGTGAGAAATCTTGAGTTCTTGACTTAGTTCTCTTATGGGGTCTTCTTCCTCCTTGGTTCTCTCTCTCTCTCTCTCTCTCGTAGGTTGAAACTGACAGTAACCTATAACCCACATAGCTTTTAATTAAAACTTATTTTTCATCCATTTAATTACTCAAAAATCCCAAAAGACAAAAATACCCCTATGGGGTGTCATTTTGGACTAAAATGCCCCGGACTCCAAATATAACACCCGAGTAGTGTTTTATGACTGTATCGACCCTTTCGGACCCATTGGAGCACTCAAAATAGTCATTCGAATTATATAAAAATAATTTATCTTTTTAACCCCCAGATGTATAAAAAAGACGTGACTCATACGCGCGTCCCAAATAATTATATCTTAACTACCGTGTATCTCGTCCCCGGCCATAATATTATTTCTGAAATCATCTATCATGTTACTCACTACGTAATGTTCAACATAGTTATTACTCAACATGATTTTAACATAGTTATTTTCGATAACTACTAACTCTCGTCACGCTAGTAATTATTACCATTGAGTCCGATTAATTTTAAATTAAATGTTCTCCCTTTAAATTAATTAATCCCAATTTCCATAATTTCATAATAAAATAGTTATGCGTAAAAATACGGGGTATCACATACTTCCCCCTAATAACCGAATTTCGTCCCGAAATTCGGAAATGAAAATATACCTGGCAAGAATAACTCAGGATAACGTTCACGCATATCATCCTTGCGCTTACAGGTAAATTCCTCAACATTACGGCGCCTCCACTGAACATGGACTAGTGGTACTATCTTCGAGCTCAACTTCCTCTCGCTACAGTATAGGATAGCAACTGGGCCCTCATCGTAGGAGCTATCGGGTTTTAAGTCGTTTTCCTCCAACGCAATATGAGTATGGGCCAAATCATCTCGAAGATATCTCCTCAGCGAAGAGATATGGAACACGTCATGGACCCTACGTAAGTGCTCCGGTAACCCACGTCTACAAGTAACTGGCCCAATCCTCTCGATAATGGGGAATGGACCTACATACCTAGGCGTCAACTTCCCCTTCTTCCCAAAATGCATAACTCCCTTCATAGGAAACACTCGAAGTAACACATGGTCCCCAATATTGAACTCTCAAAAATACCACTTTGCGTCGACGTAGCTCTTCTGTCGATCCTAAGCAACCCGAATACGGCTCCATAGCAACTATATCTGCCCCGAAGTATCTTGAATCACCTCCGGGCCAAGTAATTTGTTGTCCCCCACCTCTAACCAACATGTTGGGGAACGATAAGGTTTGCCGTATAGTGCCTCAAATGGAGCCATACCGATAGTAAACTGGTAGGAGTTGTTATAGGCAAACTCCACCAACGAAAGGTACTGCTCCCAGCCTCCGCCAAAATCAATGATGCACAAACATAACATGTCCTCTAACATCTAATTTTTTGCTCGGTCTATCTAACTAAGGACGCATCAGTGTAGACTAGATACTCCATTCCCGGCCTGAGCAACACTAACATTGGTGCTGAGGTCATCTTATCTTTCAACTCATCAATGGCCAATTGACATGCGTCACTCCAGATAAATAGCACCCCTTTGCGAGTTAGGTGTGTCAACGGACCCGCTATCTTCGAAAACTCTCGAATGACCCTCCTATAGTATCCGGCTAGGCCTAAGAAACTACGTATATAGATCGGTGTCATGGGCTATCCCCACTCCCTCACTGCTGACACCTTCCCCGGATCTATGGATCCTTCTTTCAGAGATGATATGCCCCCAAAACTAGACCTTATTCAGCCCAAACCCACCTTTCTTGTATTTTACGTACAACTTATGTTGGCGCAGTGTCTGTAAAACCTGCCTTAAGTGCTCGACATGCTCCTCCTCGGTCTGTTAGTAAACCAGAATGTCATCTATGAAGACGATGACTAATAAGTCTAGGAACTCTTTAAACACAAAATTCATCAAGTCCATAAACACGGCTGGGGCCTTGGTTAGCCCGAAAGGCATAACTCTGAACTCATAGGAACCATATCTCGTCAAGAAGGAAGTCTTTGACACATCCTGCTCCCTGATACGCAACTGATGGTATCCCGATCTCAAGTCAATCTTTGAGAATAAGGCAGCTCCTCTTAACTGGTCGAATAAGTCATCGATTCGAGGCAATGGATATTTATTCCGTATCGTGACTTTATTCAACTCTCCATAATCGACACATAACCTCAACGATCCATCCCACTTCTTAACGAACAGTACGGGAGCACCCCACGACGACGTACTCCTACGGATAAACCCCTACCCCAATAACTATTCAATTTGGTCACGTAACTCCCTTATCTCTGTTGGAGCCATACGGTAAGGTGCGTGGGCTATCTGTCAAGTGCTCGATGCTAAAATAATAATGAAGTCTATCTATCTACACGGTGGTAACCTTAAAATATCCTGAAACACATCGGCGAACTCTCGAACAATAGGAATCGAGTCAAGTGGTACCACCACCTCCCTAGAGGTCTCCTCCTCTATATAGTATATATGTGTGGACGATCCTCCCTCAAAGTGAGGCATGTTAAACGGATCAGGCCAATTCAAATCTGAATCCGTTTATGTTAACGGATTCGGATCCGATCTGATTATTCGACGGATTATCTGTTAGGGTTTCGAATCCAAATCAGTTAATCCGATCCGTCCCGATTATAATATTATAAATAACTATTATACATTTCAAAATACAATATATATTATAAATAGCTATTATAATATAAATTACTATTATAAATAAATATAATATATATTAATAAATTTCTAAATACAATATATATATATATATGTATATATATATATATTAATCGGATCTAATTATTAACGGATCGGATCATATGAATCCAAAACCTCTCTATTTAATAAACGGTTAATCGAGTAATCGGGTAATCGGATAATCGGGTAATCAGATTTCAGGCGTGATCCAAATCCGTATAAACGGATCGAATTCGGATTTGGATAAAATTCGATCTGTTAACAGGCCTAAGGTGGACAAAGAAAGATTGTCTATCAAATGCCGGCGGATCCTTCATATCAAACCATCCATAAAATGCTGAATCTTCTTCTCCTTAATCGGGATTTCATCTGGCACAATGTTTAGAAGGTTGATAAATTATGCCTCATACTCTGCCACGGTCTTTCCCTCCTACTTCAAGTTCACTAACTTTTGTCTCGTCTTTGTCTGGATGGTCGAGGGGAAATATTTGCTTTCGAACCGCACCCAAAAGTCTCAAATCGTGAGTGTGTCTCTCTCATCAGTGGTGGTGATAGATTCCCAGCACTGCAGTGTTGCTCCCACTAACTTGAACGTGGCCGATATCTGACTCTGCACCTCCATGCACTCATGCATCCTCAAATGCCTCTGGATATCCTTCTTCCATTGACTTGCTACCACCACATCGGAGCTCCCTGTAGACTTCGGAGGATGAGCCTTCTCGAAGGCATCCCTAACACGTTCCCAAGAAGATAGGAAGGCCTGGGCCTGAACTGGAGCCACCACCGCCTGAGGTGGTGCTTGATGCACAACTGCCATTGCCGCATTTACCGCCTGAGCTAGAATGGCGGCAACTTCAATGGCATTCATCACACCCTGAGCTGGTGCAGGCTGAGGCTCGAGCTGGGTATCCCTGGGAACTCTCTGTGCATGTCGAGGAGGCATCTGAAAGGAGATAAAAGTTTCATAAGGCTACAGTTATTATCTCAAAGTAGATGAAGAATATAAAATGCATACAGAGTACAACAATCCTAAAATATAGGGCTCTACATCAAAGGACGCTACGCGGAAACATAATAAGCCGTACAGATCCTAAGGACACTGAAACCTGATGCTTTTATACCACCTATGACACCCCGCCTAATTAATTATCGGGTGATCAGTCCTTAATTAATTAATTTTAGAATATCAAGTTGGTTCAGATAATGCATCACTATCGAAAACTCAAATTTTAATTTAATAAAAAACTAACCACCTAATATTTTAAAAACTTGGTGTCAAAATTTAATTTCGATATTAACCATTATCATTAAAGGAAAATATCTAATCATCACCATACATCACAATAGCATAAGGAAATAACTAACTGAATTTAAATAAAGAACTGGGGTGTAATACCCCGTACTTTTATGGATATTTATTTATGGGATTAATTAAATTAAATGTGAATTAATTGAGAATTAATCCGGATAAAATACTAACGAGATGTGAGTTGGTATTTGATTATAATGCGTATATATGGCGATATATGAATATTGAGAATATTGAATTTGTCGTGAGATAGAAATACGGCAATTTGGGAAATTTTGTTGGGACGCGCGTGACAGTCGCGTCAGGAATATAATCATTTAAATTAAAAAGAGAATTTTATTTTTATTAACTGTATGGTCATTTTGAGTGCGCCAACGTGTTCGGAAGGGTCGAAATAGTCAGAAAACACTAGTCGGGGGTTAAGTTTGGGTCCCGGGGCATTATTGGGCCATATCGGTAACTTAAAAGGGCATTTTGGTAATTTCGAAAATTTGGGAATTAAAACCTACTATAATTAGAAATAAAATCTTACTTATTCTTTATCCACTAAACACACTAACTACACTAAAGGACTTAATGGGCTACGGGAGTTATTGGAAGAAATAGAAAAGAAATTCCTAAGACAACCTCTAAACCTCCATTGTCATCATCCTTAGAGAAGAACTTGTAGAGAGAGAGAGAAAAGAGAATTCTGCAGAGAGAGAGAGAACAATTCAACCTTCAAGATTCAACATCAAATTCAGAGAAAGATTAGAGGCAAGTGATTTAATTACAATTGATTCAATGTTATGCTTTTCCATGTTTAGGGAAATTATCGAATTTATCTTGGAAGATTGATATAGACCCATGAATTTAAAGATTAAAACTATGAACTATATTAGGTATTGCATGTAGAAACATTCTGGACGAATTATGAATTCAAAAATATAACCCATGATGATCTAAAAACGGATTTAAGAAGAAGTTTATTAATGTTCTTGAAAGAAATAGAAAACTGGGATTCTTAATGAAGTTTTGATCCAAACAAGGCCCTTGGATGATGAATTATTGGTTTTAGAACGTTAACAATGTTGTAGGATGGTTGTATGATGATATTATAACGTTATCTTAGAGTTTCATGCTTATTAATGGAGTTTTGGGACGTTTTGAGGACTGCAAAACGAAGCAGTCCGTAGCCTACCTAGTGTGATCGATCGATCGACATTCATCAGTTGATCGATCGACCACCATCGATCGATCGAAGGTCAAGGTCGATCGATCGACCTTCCCAGAAAGAGTAAAATTTTCCTAGTTAAATTTTAATGGTGTTAAACCTTAGAAATTATTATTGGAGACTTTATGGATATCCTTAGACTTAAGGAAGACCAGTAGGTATGGTTATAAATTTTGGACCTTAATTAGAATTCAAATTGAGGAATTATTCAAAAATCTAATGAAATCTGATGAGTGAGATAATGTTAGAGTTAAAAGAGTAAATTTGAATAATTTGGTGAAATGAGGTTTGGGGCAGAAGTAAGGACCTTAAGAATAATGATGTTATATGTGGGAATAATAGGAAACTTAATAACCCCTTTGAGATAGGTTTTAAGTACAAGAATCTATGACGTGAGATGTGTCGACAGTCTACATTATATATTATCGGAAGACTTAAAATGTATAAAATGGGAATAATGGTATAAGGATGTAGAAAATACCTTTATTAATATTGAGATATCTAAGATGTGTGCATGCTTAGTATATGTATATGATTTTTATGTGTATGACATACCTACCATACTTGCTATCACAGGAGGTTTACGTTCGCTTAGGGCCATCTAATCCTTGTGTGCCCGAATTTAGTGTGGTACCTAGAGGACATAGTTCAAGGGAATGACTTAATTGTGAGTTATTAAGCCAGCTGACTATAGAGCGTAGGTATGTACGTGACCATGGATATGTTGAATTATGTTCGCCTCCATTTTTGTGTGTGGTGTTTATTATGGCAATTCCTGAGAGATTCGGAATTTGTAATCCTTATGTACGTGATGTACCGGGATGGATAGCAGAGTATGTGTGCACCACAGCTTAGCCTCGGGGTGCTTGTATTGTATATTTATGATGTGAATAATATACGGTTCAATAAAAAGGAATTTGTTATGTTTAAATTGCGAGAATAATTTATAGTGACTCTTTGAGGAGTTAAAAAGGGATAACATGCCGAGAATTGTAATGTTAACAATTGAGAATCCGAGATTAAGTAAAGCTATCTATTTAAGTAATAACATTGGGAATTCATATTGTGAATCGATTAGTTGGGTTAGAACTTATGACGATCTAGTTAGAGATAAATAACACATGAATGGGTACAGGAACGTTAGGAGTGCACAGTTAGACGAGAGGTGAGTATTTCATGTGAGAGCGTGTCCTAACATGTATTTTGCATTCATTGTTTTAAATGTTATTAAAGCACTTGCTGTTTTTAAAATACTCTCCACTTTCGGGCTCTGACCCATTTGCTTTCAAATCTACTTTTTTGTAAAAACCTTTTTAGATGCCCAGCCACAAGGACACCATGCATAGTATTTCCAGTTAGGTGACGAGCTGTAGCTGTTGTGGAAGTTACAGGGCCTTTCTAGTAGACGCTTCATTTGCCTTGACTCTATATTCAGATTTCATCAGTTGTAGGGCATGTCGCCCATTTCTTTTAGAGACATTTCATTTCTTTCAGTTATTCTGACTTTTGGCTTGTAATTAATTCAGGATGCAGACTTGTTTTATTTATTTTCATATTGGGATTGTTGTGAGGAGTATTTCCTCTAGACTCATCTTTATTTGTTGATTCACTATAGTTGAACTTTATCGTGAGTGGTTGTGTTATATTTCTATATTTCATTTATTGCATGTTAATCAGATTTAATTTAAAATTTGACAACTCACTTTTTAAATACTAGGTGGTTAGTAATCATTAAAAATGTTTTCGACAGTGATGCTATTAACTGGACCAACTTGGCATTTTGTATTGATTTAATAAAGGAGTAGCTACCCGGTATTTAATTAGTCGGGGTGTCACAGGTGGTATCAGAGCATCAGGTTCTAGTGTCCTTTAGTATCTGTACGGCTTGTTATGTTTCCGCTGAGCTTTCTTTGATGTAGAGCCCTATGTTTAGGATTGTTGATATCTTTGGTGAAATTTCGTTCTCCTGGTTTAATACATATGGTAGTGAATCTTATTTACGATCGGGTGTATTCGTGTGCCGAACAATGTAGTGCGTTAGGCGAAGACGGTTGGGTGAACCACAGGAGGCAAATATATATAATGAGGTTAATTGATTTTTTTTAGAAGGATGACCGTAGTTGAAGTCACCAATATTATGGCACGGAAGTCCGGGATGATATAGAAGACTAAGGCGCGACTTGAGACTTTCGGGTACGGCTATAGTAGGAATGGGGTCAAATTAGACACATCCAACAAGGTTGGAATGGGAGAGAAAGAGTTAGGTGTAACATTGAAGAGAACCAGCAGTAGCAATACTCGAAAGTCGAAGACAGCATGTGCTAGCCAAACGAACGCAATGTATCTAAAGGCTTGGACTTGTGTCGAAGTATGGCCAATCGAGAGTGAAAATTTGGGGAAAATTTTTCTTGTCTCGTGAGAGCGGAGTTTCAATGGGGAGAAATAATCACCACACTTATAAGTGGAATGGGACGTCGAGAGAAGGCGTACACGAATGGTTTGACCATAAGTTCCTTCATCAGATGTTCAGGTTGAAAGGCGAATGTTATTCTAAACTCACATAAGAGGGCCAAACAGGGGTCAACTTGTGAGGAGAAATTTAATGTTGTAGCGAACCTTACACCGGGTGGAGAAGGTGGTATGGAGAAGAGGATGTTAAAGGGAGAGTCTACATACAAGAAGAATTGTTAGCTCTTATAGGGAATTCTACTTGGATGATAAATACAAATAGTAATTAGATCGCGTGGTGTAAATTTGGAGGTAAATGTTCCCTTGGGTAGGGAGATACAAAAATCGAATTTTTTTATAGAATAAGACTGGGAAAATGGTGTTGGAGAAACACCACAAGGAGGAAGACCCAATGGAGAAACCGTTAAAATAATTCGATAGCGAAATTACTACCGAGCGATGGTAATTTCAGTAAGAGAGGTGGAAAACTAGTAGTGTGTTCCTTAGGTACATGAAGCTAAGGGAACAATGGAGATAGTCTTCAGAGCTGAGACTACCAACGTCCGAGGAAAGGACCACTTTAACATGGTCAGGATGACTGGAAATAAGTGGAGTATGTGTAGAGGTACTTTCTGATAGTGAAAACTCGTACGTTATAAAAAATTTCCCGATACAAAGTTGGGATCAAAGTATTGTGTCTGGCAAGGGCGACAATTATTGAAATATTTGGTTTGGTACGGACAGATGTTAAGACCAGGAACCATTTAAGCAGCCGGGATGATTGTTAGGATAGAAGTATGTGTTATATCCTCAGATGAGGGTGCATGTTATTTGTGGCATGAATGAGTTGCTACATTCGTTATAATTGTTATTCTCACTTGAGAGTCGAGTTTAGTGAGTATATAAGTAAGTTTATTATATATAAGAACATTTTCCCTGATAGTGTGGGAGTTACTTTTTATTGTCATTCGCGGAGGATGAATGGGTATATTAATAGCGGTTTATGCTTTATCGAAATTACTCGTTTTAATGCTGTGTTATACGAGTATGATATGATCTTAATTATTATTTTGTATATATAATTATACCGATGGTGTGCTGGTATTGCAAGTTTATTGGGATTACTACCTTGGGGTAGAATGTTTTGGTTCTGGAGGGGCCCCATTTATGAGAGGGCCGGGCTCAGAATTGTACTATTGTATATATGTATATATATATAAATATTGCTGTGATTTCAAAGGCATAATGGTCTCGGATATTTAATCCTAGTATGCGTAGGGATTTCATTATTATGAGTCGTATGTAATTGATTTACTAGTCCACAAAGAGTTAGTTGGTTTTTATAATTAACGATAGAGAGGTCGTAACAAGAAGAGTGCATTGTTTTATCACCCATTAGAGATTTAGAAGTTTATACTCATAGTTGTGTGTCTGGGGAAAGGAATTTGAGAGTCTCTATTTTTATTCGCATGTGTATATGAAATGTGATTTCCACCACTGTCAAGAGAAAGTGTCTTTTAAAAGGAGTTCCTTGTTTATATATAATTGCGATCGGAGATGAAACTTTGTTGTTAAGAGATGGGAACATAGGGGTACGTGTTATGGACTGAGAGCTTAATAAATCTCGATGACCGACAAGGTTAGGTAGTAGTGTATCGGGGGGGTTCCTTGTTTGGATTTCGCTTTGCGAAACTTATCGTAAGGTTAGTAGTAAGGAAATGTGTGGCCCTTCTTTCATGATTTGGATACCTCTATCGTTAGGGGAGTACGTAGTTATAACAGGAAGTTACAAGGAGTAAATTATGATGTACGTCCATTAGAGCAAGTTGTTAGTAAATTACGAGATAAGTATTAATAATGTTGGTTTTATCACGGCATGGTGAAGGACGCATTGAGGATAAGGAGGATTTAGGATTTCTAATTCAGAAGCGATTGAGAACGCCCAAGTGGTATAGCACCATTGTATTTACAGTGACAATAAAGAGTTTGGGATTTGTATGAAGCGTATATAATGTTTAAAAACCATATGGTTGGGTTATAAAGGGCGTAGACATCTTGATTTGCTAAAGTGTAAATCAAAGGAAGAGGGAACATAGACGAGTGAGATTATTACTTATGAGATTAAACGTCATAAGAAAAGGTGTAAGTGAATATCATGTGTAGTAAGTGTAGCACGTTCAAATTTGGAGAAAAGGCAGTAGAAAGCCATTTAATAAAAGGATATCTCGTGAGAAGGCGAATAAATTATTATGAGCAATTTGGAGTAGAGTTCCGAACAATCGAACGTTGAGGGTGACTCAAGAGTAAATAGAATGAGGATGTCAATCAGGTATAAAGTCTAGATATGCACAAAGTGGTGAAAAGTGTAAAGGTCCAAACTTTTGGTATTCGTCGGGAGAATAAGATCATTAAGTATCATTTAACTGGGAATTTTTTTTGTGAGTATCGGCATTGAAAGAGGCATAGTAAGTAGTAGAACAGTTGGGGTTGGGGTTGGATGATCAACCAAATAATTTTGTATCAAGACGATAATTCCAAGAATGGGAGGGTCAAGTTGGAGAATTTTCTAGAGAGGTAGCCAACTTAATGATAAGTAATGAGTTCCTTCGATTATGTGGGATATGTTGTCCAGAAGGAGAGAAATTGTTATATATTTGGGGTGATTTACACTATTAGATAGTGAACACGCCGGTACGTGGTTCGACGTAGTATTATTTAGAACTGGGATGAAATCCCCGAAATCCACATTTAGGTGGGGTGACAATAAGTAGTGGGAAACAACCATTCAAACTGAGGGTTATATCACCTATAACCCGAGGTGCAGGCGCAAGATGACTAACGACTGATGGATTGTATGAAAGAAATTTTGGATTCATTGCGATATTTTCAATTCCAAATCGAGTATAACTAGTGAGGTATATTGTAGTCATGAGGAGGAGATATTACCTAATGGTAGAGTTGGGGGAAAAGCACCCGTATCTATTTATGGTGGACAAGGTGCTTACAAAGGTTTGTGTGACACCAACAGGCTGAAGTGGTTTTCCCTAGTGTAAAAGTCACAATGTCGGGATATTTCAAGGAATGGACAAACGTGGTCAGACGTGTTATTGATTTATCCCAGGATGGGAGTTTGGAGTTTTGATAAACGCGGGAGTTAGTAGTGAGGTGCGGACTCACAATACTAATAAAAATAATGCGGCTAATAATGTATGGGCTATTTTAGTCGAAGATTGTTTAATAAGAGCACAACGTGAGGTGCATTTATCGAAGATCATTCTGAAAAGGTATCAAGTATGTTAAACAAGCTTATTCTGAAGCGAGGGTTTTAGTAATTTTGGCTTTTCTTTATAATTGTTTTGAATACTGGAGGATGCCAAATTTTCCCAGGCGTGCCTTACTTTTCCGAATTTCGGGACGAAATTCTGTTATTAGGGGGGAAGTATGTAATACCCCGTACTTTTATGGATATTTATTTATGGGATTAATTAAATTAAATGTGAATTAATTGAGAATTAATCCGGATAAAATACTAACGAGATGTGAGTTGGTATTTGATTATAATGTGTATATATGGCGATATATGAATATTGAGAATATTGAATTTGTCGTGAGAGAAATACGGCAATTTGGGAAATTTTGTTGGGACGCGCGTGACAGTCGCGTCAGGAATATAATAATTTAAATTAAAAAGTGAAATTTATTTTTATTAACCGTATGGTCATTTTGAGTGCGCCAACGTGCCCGGAAGGGTCGAAATAGTCAGAAAACACTAGCCGGGGGTTAAGTTTGGGTCCCGGGGCATTATTGGGCCATACCGGTAACTTAAAAGGGCATTTTGGTAATTTCGGAAATTTGGGAATTAAAACCCACGAAAATTAGAAAGAAAATCTGACTTATTCTTTATCCACTAACTACACTAAAGGACTTAATGGTCTACGGGAGTTATTGGAAGAAATAGAAAATAAATTCCTAAGACAACCTCTAAACCTCCATTGTCATCATCCTTAGAGAAGAACTTGTAGAGAGAGAGAGAAAAGAGAATTCGGCAGAGAGAGAGAGAACAATTCCACCTTCAAGATTCAACATCAAATTCAGAGAAAGATTAGAGGCAAGTGATTTAATTACAATTGATTCAATGTTATGCTTTTCCATATTTAGGGAAATTATCGAATTTATCTTGGAAGATTGATATAGACCCATGAATTTGAAGATTAAAACTATGAACTATGTTAGGTATTGCATGTAGAAACATTCTGGACGAATTATGAATTCAAAAATATAACCCTTGATGATCTAAAAACGGATTTAAGAAGAAGTTTATTAATGTTCTTGAAAGAAATAGAAAACTGGGATTCTTGATGAAGTTTTTATCCAAACAAGGCCCTTGGATGATGAATTATTGGTTTTAGAACGTTAACAATGTTGTAGTATGGTTGTATGATGATATTATAACGTTATCTTAGAGTTTCATGCTTATTAATGGAGTTTTGGGACGTTTTGAGGAATGCAAAACGAAGCAGTCCGTAGCCTACCTGGTGTGATCGATCGATCGACATTCATCAGTCGATCGATCGACCACCATCGATCGATCGAAGGTCAAGGTCGATCGATCGACCTTCCCAGAAAGAGTAAAATTTTTCTAGTTAAATTTTAATGGTGTTAAACCTTAGAAATTATTATTAGAGACTTTATGGATATCCTTAGACTTAAGGAAGACCAGTAGGTATGGTTATAAAATTTGGACCTTAATTAGAATTCAAATTGAGGAATTATTCAAACATCTAATGAAATCCGATGAGTGAGATAATGTTAGAGTTAAAAGAGTAAATTTGAATAATTTGGTGAAATGAGGTTTGGGGCAGAAGTAAGGACCTTAAGAATAATGATGTTATATGTGGGAATAATAGGAAACTTAATAACCCCTTTGAGATAGGTTTTAAGTACAAGAATCTATGACGTGAGATGTGTCGACAGTCTACATTATATATTATTGGAAGACTTAAAATGTATAAAATGGGAATAATGGTATAAGGATGTAGAAAATACCTTTATTAATATTGAGATATTTAAGATGTGTGCATGCTTAGTATATGTATATGATTTTTATGTGTATGACATACCTACCATACTTGCTATCACGGGAGGTTTACGTTCGCTTAGGGCCATCTAATCCTTGTGTGCCCGGATTTAGAGTGGTACCTAGAGGACATAGTTCAAGGGAATGACTTAATTGTGAGTTATTAAGCCAACTGACTATGGAGCGTAGGTATGTACGTGACCATGGATATGTTGAATTATGTTCGCCTCCATTTTTGTGTGTGGTGTTTATTATAGCAATTCCTGAGAGATTCGGAATTTGTAATCCTTATGTACGTGATGTACCGGGATGGATAACAGAGTATGTGTGCACCACAGCTTAGCCTCGGGGTGCTTGTATTGTATATTTATGATGTGAATAATATACGGTTCAATAAAAAGGAATTTGTTATGTTTAAATTGCGAGAATAATTTATAGTGACTCTTTGAGGAGTTAAAAAGGGATAACATGCCGAGAATCGTAATGTTAACAATTGAGAATCCGAGTTTAAGTAAAGCTATCTATTTAAGTAATAACATTGGGAATTCATATTGTGAATCGATTAGTTGGGTTAGAACTTATGACGGTCTAGTTAGAGATAAATAACACATGAATGGGTACAGGAACGTTAGGAGTGCACAGTTAGACGAGAGGTGAGTATTTCATGTGAGAGCGCGTCCTAACATGTATTTTGCATTCATTGTTTTAAATGTTATTAAAGCACTTGCTGTTTTTAAAATACTCTCCACTTTCGGGCTCTGACCCGTTTGCTTTCAAATCTACTTTTTCTAAAAACCTTTTTAGGTGCCCAGCCACAAGGACACCATGCATAGTATTTCCAGTCAGGTGACGAGCTGTAGCTGTTGTGGAAGTTACAGGGCCTTTCTAGTAGACGCTTCATTTTCCTTGACTCTATATTCAGATTTCATCAGTTGTAGGGCATGTCACCCATTTCTTTTAGAGACATTTCATTTCTTTCAGTTATTCTGACTTTTGGCTTGTAATTAATTCAGGATGCAGACTTGTTTTATTTCTTTTCATATTGGGATTGTTGTGAGGAGTATTTCCTCTAGACTCATCTTTATTTGTTGATTCACTATAGTTGGACTTTATCGTGAATGGTTGTGTTACATTTCTATATTTCATTTATTGCATGTTAATCAGATTTAATTTAAAATTTGACAACTCACTTTTTAAATACTAGGTGGTTAGTAATCATTAAAAATGTTTTCGACGGTGATGCTATTAACTGGACCAACTTGGCATTTTGTATTGATTTAATAAAGGAATAGCTACCCGGTATTTAATTAGTCGGGGTGTCACAGGTGGTATCAGAGCATCAGGTTCTAGTGTCCTTTAGGATCTGTACGGCTTGTTATGTTTCCGCTGAGCTTTCTTTGATGTAGAGCCCTATGTTTAGGATTGTTGATATCTTTGGTGAAATTTCGTTCTCCTGGTTTAATACATATGGTAGTGAATCTTATTTACGATCGGGTGTATTCGTGTGCCGAACAATGTAGTGCGTCAGGCGAAGACGGTTGGGTGAACCGCAGGAGGCAAAAATATATAATGAGGTTAATTGATTTTTTTTAGAAGGATGACCGTAGTTGAAGTCACCAATATTATGGCACAAAAGTATGGGATGATATAGAAGACTAAGGCGCGACTTGAGACTTTCGGGTACGGCTATAGTAGGAATGGGGTCAAATTAGACACATCCAACAAGGTTGGAATGGGAGAGAAAGAGTTAGGTGTAACATTGAAGAGAACCAGCAGTAGCAATACTCGAAAGGCGAAGACGGCATGTGCTAGCCAAACGAACGCAATGTATCTAAAGGCTTGGACTTGTGTCGAAGTATGGCCAATCGAGAGTGAAAATTTGGGGAAAATTTTTCTTGTCCCGTGAGAGCGGAGTTTCAATGGGGAGAAATAATCACCACACTTATAAGTGGAATGGGGCGTCGAGCGAAGGCGTACACGAATGGTTTGACCATAAGTTCCTTCATCAGATGTTCAGGTTGAAAGGCGAATGTTATTCTGAACTCACATAAGAGGGCCAAACAGGGGTCAATTTGTGAAGAGAAATTTAATGTTGTAGCGAACCTTACACCGGGTGGAGAAGGTGGTATGGAGAAGAGGATGTTAAAGGGAGAGTCTACATACAAGAAGAATTGTTAGCTCTTATAGGGAATTCTGCTTGGATGATAAATACAAATAGTAATTAGATCGCGTGGTGTAAATTTGGAGGTAAATGTTCCCTTGGGTAGGGAGATACAAAAATCAAAATTTTTTATAGAATAAGACTGGGAAAATGGTGTTGGAGAAACACCACAAGGAGGAAGACCCAATGGAGAAACCGTTAAAATAATTCGATAGCGAAATTACTACCGAGCGATGGTAATTTCAGTAAGAGAGGTGGAAAACTAGTAGTGTGTTCCTTAGGTACACGAAGCTAAGGGAACAATGGAGATAGTCTTCAGAGCTGAGACTACCAACGTCCGAGGAAAGGACCACTTTAACATGGTCAGGGTGACTGAAAATAAGTGGAGTATGTGTAGAGGTACTTTCTGAGAGTGAAAACCCGTACGTTATAAAAAATTTCCCGATACAAAGTAGGGATCAAGGTATTGTGTCTGGCAAGGGCGACAATTATTGAAATATTTGGTGTGGTACGGACAGATGTTAAGACCAGGAACCATTTAAGCAGCCGGGACGATTGTTAGGATAGAAGTATGTGTTATATCCTCAGATGAGGATGCATGTTATTTGTGGTATGAATGAGTTGCTACATTCGTTATAATTGTTATTCTCACTTGAGAGTCGAGTTTAGTGAGTATATAAGTAAGTTTATTATATATAAGAACATTTTCCCTGATAGTGTGGGAGTTACTTTTTATTGTCATCCGCGGAGGATGAATGGGTATATTAATAGCGGTTTATGCTTTATCGAAATTACTCGTTTTAATGTTGTGTTATACGAGTATGATATGATCTTAATTATTATTTTGTATATATGATTATACCGATGGTGTGCTGGTATTGCAAGTTTATTGGGATTACTACCTTGGGGTAGAATGTTTTGGTTCTGGAGGGGCCCCATTTATGAGAGGGCCGGGCTCAGAATTGTACTATTGTATATATGTATATATATATAAATATTGCTGTGATTTTAAAGGCATAATGGTCTCGGATATTTAATCCCAGTATGCGTAGGGATTTCATTATTATGAGTCGTATGTAATTGATTTACTAGTCCACAAAGAGTTAGTTGGTTTTTATAATTAACGATAGAGAGGTCGTAACAAGAAGAGTGCATTGTTTTATCACCCATTAGAGATTTAGAAGTTTATTCTCATAGTTGTGTGTCTGGGGACGGGAATTTGAGAGTCTCGATTTTTATTCGCATGTGTATATGAAATGTGATTTCCACCACTGTCAAGAGAAAGTGTCTTTCGAAAGGAGTTCCTTGTTTATGTATAATTGCGATCGGAGATGAAACTTTGTTGTTAAGAGACGGGAACATAGGGGTACGTGTTATGGACTGAGGGCTTAATAAATCTCGATGACCGATAAGGTTAGGTAGTAGTGTATCGGGGGGGTTTCTTGTTTGGATTTCGCTTTGCGAGACACCCCACGCATGAAACTTAGCGTAAGGTTGGTAGTAAGGAAATGTGTGGCCCTTCTTTAATGATTTGGATACCTCTATCGTTAGGGGAGTACGTAGTTATAACAGGAAGTTACAAGGAGTAAATTATTATGTACGTCCATTAGAGCCAGTTGTTAGTAAATTACGAGATAAGTATTAATAATGTTGGTTTTATCACGGCATGGTGAAGGACGCATTGAGGATAAGGAGGATTTAGGATTTCTAATTCAGAAGCGATTGAGAACGCCCAAGTGGTATAGCACCGTTGTATTTACAGTGACAATAAAGAGTTTGGGATTTGTATGAAGCGTATATAATGTTTAAAAACCATATAGTTGGGTTATAAGGGGCGTAGACATCTTGATTTGCTAAAGTGTAAATCAAAGGAAGAGGGAACATAGACGAGTGAGATTATTACCTATGAGATTAAACGTCATAATAAAAGGTGTAAGTGAATATCATGTGTAGTAAGTGTAGCACGTTCAAATTTGGAGAAAAGGCAGTAGAAAGCCATTTAATAAAAGGATATCTCGTGAGAAGGCGAATAAATTATTATGAGCAATTTGGAGTAGAGTTCCGAACAATCGAACGTTGAGGGTGACTCAAGAGTAAATAGAATGAGGATGTCAATCAGGTATAAAGTCCAGATATGCACAAAGTGGTGAAAAGTGTAAAGGTCCAAACTTTTGGTATTCGTCGGGAGAATAAGATCATTAAGTATCATTTAACTGGGAATTTTTTTTGTGAATATCGGCATTGAAAGAGGTATAGTAAGTAGTAGAACAGTTGGGGTTGGATAATCAACCAAATAATTTTGTATCAAGACGATAATTCCAAGAATGGGAGGGTCAAGTTGGAGAATTTTCTAGAGAGGTAATCAACTTAATGATAAGTAATGAGTTCCTTCGATTATGTGGGACATGTTGTCCAGAAGGAGAGAAATTGTTATATATTTGGGGTGATTTACACTATTAGATAGTGAACACGCCGGTACGTGGTTCGACGTAGTATTATTTAGAACTGGGATGAAATCCCCGAAATCCACATTTAGGTGGGGTGACAATAAGTAGTGGGAAACAACGATTCAAACTGAGAATTATATCACCTATAACCCGAGGTGCAGGCGCAAGGTGACTAACGACTGATGGATTGTATGAAAGAAATTTTGGATTCATTGCGATATTTTCAATTCCAAATCGAGTATAACTAGTGAGGTATATTGTAGTCATAAGGAGGAGATATTACCTAATGGTAGAGTTGGGGGAAAAGCACCGTATCTATTTATGGTGGACAAGGTGCTTACAAAGGTTTGTGTGACACCAACCGGCTGAAGTGGTTTTCCCTTGTGTAAAAGTCACAATGTCGGGATATTTCAAGGAATGGACAAACGTGGTCAGACGTGTTATTGATTTATCCCAGGATGGGAGTTTGGAGTTTTGATAAACGCGGGAGTTAGTAGTGAGGTGCGGACTCACAATACTAATAAAAATAATGCGGCTAATAATGTATGGGCTATTTTAGTCGAAGATTGTTTAATAAGAGCACAACGTGAGGTGCATTTATCGAAGATCATTCTGAAAAGGTATCAAGTATGTTAAACAAGCTTATTCTGAAGCGAGGGTTTTAGTAATTTGGGCTTTTCTTTATAATTGTTTTGAATACTGGAGGATGCCAAATTTTCCCAGGCGTGCCTTACTTTTCCGAATTTCGGAACGAAATTCTGTTATTAGGGGGGAAGTATGTAATACCCCGTACTTTTATGGATATTTATTTATGGGATTAATTAAATTAAATGTGAATTAATTGAGAATTAATCCGGATAAAATACTAACGAGATGTGAGTTGGTATTTGATTATAATGTGTATATATGGTGATATATGAATATTGAGAATATTGAATTTGTCGTGAGATAGAAATACGGCAATTTGGGAAATTTTGTTGGGACGCGCGTGACAGTCGCGTCAGGAATATAATAATTTAAATTAAAAAGTGAATTTTATTTTTATTAACCGTATGGTCATTTTGAGTGCGCCAACGTGCCCGGAAGGGTCGAAATAGTCAGAAAACACTAGCCGGGGGTTAAGTTTGGGTCCCGGGGCATTATTGGGCCATACCGGTAACTTAAAAGGGCATTTTGGTAATTTCGGAAATTTGGGAATTAAAACCCACGAAAATTAGAAATAAAATCTGACTTATTCTTTATCCACTAAACCCACTAACTACACTAAAGGACTTAATGATCTACGGGAGTTATTGGAAGAAATAGAAAATAAATTCCTAAGACAACCTCTAAACCTCCATTGTCATCATCCTTAGAGAAGAACTTGTAGAGAGAGAGAGAAAAGAGAATTCTGCAGAGAGAGAGAGAACAATCCAACCTTCAAGATTCAACATCAAATTCAGATAAAGATTAGAGGCAAGTGATTTAATTACAATTGATTCAATGTTATGCTTTTCCATGTTTAGGGAAATTATCGAATTTATCTTGGAAGATTGATATAGACCCATGAATTTGAAGATTAAAACTATGAACTATGTTAGGTATTGCATGTAGAAACATTCTGGACGAATTATGAATTCAAAAATATAACCCCTGATGATCTAAAAACGGATTTAAGAAGAAGTTTATTAATGTTCTTGAAAGAAATAGAAAACTGGGATTCTTGATGAAGTTTTGATCCAAACAAGGCCCTTGGATGATGAATTATTGGTTTTAGAATGTTAACAATGTTGTAGTATGGTTGTATGATGATATTATAACTTTATCTTAGAGTTTCATGCTTATTAATGGAGTTTTGGGACGTTTTGAGGACTGCAAAACGAAGCAGTCCGTAGCCTACCTGGTGTGATCGATCGATCGACATTCATCAGTCGATCGATCGACCACCATCGATCGATCGAAGGTCAAGGTCGATCGATCGACCTTCCCAGAAAGAGTAAATTTTTCCTAGTTAAATTTTAATGGTGTTAAACTTTAGAAATTATTATTGGAGACTTTATGGATATCCTTAGACTTAAGGAAGACCAGTAGGTATGGTTATAAAATTTGGACCTTAATTAGAATTCAAATCGAGGAATTATTCAAAAATCTAATGAAATCCGATGAGTGAGATAATGTTAGAGTTAAAAGAGTAAATTTGAATAATTTGGTGAAATGAGGTTTGGGGCAGAAGTAAGGACCTTAAGAATAATGGTGTTATATGTGGGAATAATAGGAAACTTAATAACCCCTTTGAGATAGGTTTTAAGTACAAGAATCTGTGACGTGAGATGTGTCGACAGTCTACATTATATATTATCGGAAGACTTAAACTGTATAAAATGGGAATAATGGTATAAGGATGTAGAAAATACCTTTATTAATATTGAGATATCTAAGATGTGTGCATGCTTAGTATATGTATATGATTTTTATGTGTATGACATACCTACCATACTTGCTATCACGGGAGGTTTACGTTCGCTTAGGGCCATCTAATCCTTGTGTGCCCGAATTTAGAGTGGTACCTAGAGGACATAGTTCAAGGGAATGACTTAATTGTGAGTTATTAAGCCAGCTGACTATGGAGCGTAGGTATGTACGTGACCATGGATATGTTGAATTATGTTCGCCTCCATTTTTGTGTGTGGTGTTTATTATAGCAATTCCTGAGAGATTCGGAATTTGTAATCCTTATGTACGTGATGTACCGGGATGGATAGCAGAGTATGTGTGCACCACAGCTTAGCCTCGGGGTGCTTGTATTGTATATTTATGATGTGAATAATATACGGTTCAATAAAAAGGAATTTGTTATGTTTAAATTGCGAGAATAATTTATAGTGACTCTTTGAGGAGTTAAAAAGGGATAACATGCCGAGAATTGTAATGTTAACAATTGAGAATCCGAGTTTAAGTAAAGCTATCTATTTAAGTAATAACATTGGGAATTCATATTGTGAATCGATTAGTTGGGTTAGAACTTATGACGGTCTAGTTAGAGATAAATAACACATGAATGGGTACAGGAACGTTAGGAGTGCACAGTTAGACGAGAGGTGAGTATTTCATGTGAGAGCGCGTCCTAACATGTATTTTGCATTCATTATTTTAAATGTTATTAAAGCACTTGCTGTTTTTAAAATACTCTCCACTTTCGGGCTCTGACCCGTTTGCTTTCAAATCTACTTTTTTGTAAAAACCTTTTTAGGTGCCCAGCCACAAGGACACCATGCATAGTATTTCCAGTCAGGTGACGAGCTATAGCTGTTGTGGAAGTTACAGGGCCTTTCTAGTAGACGCTTCATTTGCCTTGACTCTATATTCAGATTTCATCAGTTGTAGGGCATGTCGCCCATTTCTTTTAGAGACATTTCATTTCTTTCAGTTATTCTGACTTTTGGCTTGTAATTAATTCAGGATGCAGACTTGTTTTATTTCTTTTCATATTGGGATTGTTGTGAGGAGTATTTCCTCTAGACTCATCTTTATTTGCTGAATCACTATAGTTGGACTTTATCGTGAATGGTTGTGTTACATTTCTATATTTCATTTATTGCATGTTAATCAGATTTAATTTAAAATTTGACAACTCAGTTTTTAAATACTAGGTGGTTAGTAATCATTAAAAATGTTTTCGACAGTGATGCTATTAACTGGACCAACTTGGCATTTTGTATTGATTTAATAAAGGAGTAGCTACCCGGTATTTAATTAGTCGGGGTGTCACATGGGGTAAACACTTCCAGTCAAAATCCCATACAATAATCCAATAACATGAAATGAAAGTCTAATAATAGAATAAAACAACTCTGAATCTTTGAATGTAAAATAGGAGGAACGACGTGTCCAACTGAAGTAAATAACTGATAGATGAGGAGAAATAGACTCAGAAGCGTCTGCAAGCAATATCCTATAACTTCCACAGCATCTACAACTCGACAAATGAATGGAAATTTCTAATCCTGATGTCTTTGTGGCTAAGCACCTAAAATAAAATAACAAGAAAAGATATTTGCAGAAAAAGGGGTCAGAGCCCGAGTAGAAAATAGTTTAAATATAACAAGTCCTTAAATTGGTTAAGTAGTACAAATATTATTCATGTTAACTTAGCGTACTCACTTGAGATGCTCACATCTCATCTAATGTGCACGCCTAGAGAGTCTAACTACCCATACTAGTCACTATACTCTGCCCGACTATGTGTGGTATAACCACTATGCCGAAAAAATATCTAAATAACCCGAAGACAATATATCGTTATTATTTAGGAATAGGTTTAAAGATGCTTTAACTCATTCTCATAACATTTTTAATTCTCAACTGGTGACCCAATAAGTATATACTTTAATAAAGTGGTTAACATGAAACACATAATAGGAACTCAGTATACATATATAAATCTCACTATATATATATATATATATATATATATATAAGAGAAGGCTCACTTACATCATGTTCTATACACCACCCGTGCATCACACCTAATTTTAGGGCCTAAAAAACTTTTTTTTTGAAATTTTATATTTTTTCCTTGAAATTAACCTTCCAATCAATCCATTTACAAAAAATTAGGTCAAAATACATTTTGTAGTTATTTTTAAAAAATCCACAAAAAACTGCTAAAAATACCTTATTTATAAGGGTCTGCGCCAGCAGTTTTTTGTGAATTTTTTAAAAATAGCTACAAAATATATTTTGACCTAAATTTTTTCATATGGGTTGATTGGAAGGTTAGTTTCAAGGGAAAAATATAAAATTTGAAAAAATAAAGTTTTCTAGTGCCTAGAATTAGGTGTGATGTACGGTGTGATGTATAGTGCATGATGTAGGTGAGCCTTCCTCTCTCTCTCTCTCTCTCTCTCTCTCTCTCTCTATATATATATATATATATATATATATATATATATATATATATATATATATATATATATATATATCAATACTGCACCCATGGTTAAGAAACCTGGTGCTAGGCATACTCGGCTATCTAGTCCCATTGCAACGCTCACGCATAAAGGACAACAAGTTTAATCTCTCAAGAACCAATAAAACATATACACCTATTGGAGGTGAACATAGTCTCAAGCCGATGGGCTACGCACCCATACGAACGTCATCACTATCGTTCTCACTGATAGCCCGTACCTATATTCCATGCTCTAGTGGTACGACTCAAAATCCCCCGAAGGCACACAAGATATGGTCATTCATAACGGGCTAACCTCCGTACGATAGCCAGTAGCTAGGTATGTCATACGCATAATATTCCAAGTAATAAGCATGCACACAACTTATATGACTTAATAGGCGTTCACGCAACCCAGTTCCCATAGTACATAAGTAATATTAACGTCACTACTTTCCACGATATCCATTTATATATAACCTCTTTAGGACTTACATTATCTCCTAGGTTTCCATACAAGTTCAATACCTTGAGGATCATTACACCCTTAATTCCCTAAAACTTTGGAATTTAAGTCAACCGTTACTCACGTAGGCTAATACACTCGCTTGGAGAAACCTAGGATGGGTTTTAACTAAATCGACCAGAGAGCTAATCAGGCGAGCTCTCAGGACCCTGATGAAATCCCCTTTCTCAAGGGAGATAGAAGAAGAAGAAGAAGCCCCCAAGAAGTTCGCGATTCCCAGATTTAAGATCTACGACGAAAAGACTGATCTCATTGACCATGTTAGGCAGTACAGGCAAGCCATGACCCTCTGGAACCATAAGAACGCATTAATGTGCCGGATCTTCCCCTCGAGCATGCACGATATGGCCCAGAAATGATTCGAGAGACTCCCTCACAGATCCATCAAGAGCTTTGAGTCCCTAACAGAGCTCTTCACAGCCCATTTCATTACTAGCAGCTCCCATCTAAAGAGGATGGATGCCTTGTTGATAATGAAGAAGATGCCTCAGGAGAGCCTCAGGGATTACGCGAAAAGATATTAAGAGTTGTTCAACGAAGTCGAGGAATGCTTAGAGCGGGTCGCTGTGGCATCCTTTAAGATTGTCCTACCCAGCTCCTGCCTCTTGCATCAATCCCTCACTAAGAAGGAGGCCATAACCATCGACGACCTGATGGCTCGTATCGAAAAATACGCTAAAGTGGAGGATGTGACCCGCCTTAGTGCAGGGGGGAATGGTCGCACCAAGTTCGTCGGCAAGAGCAGCGACAAAGATGAAAACCAAAAGAAAGGAAACAAAAATGGGGGAAAAAGTGGCTCCAAGAGCGGGAACATGAGTGATGCTTCAAACGAATTTCAGGCAGTGAACACTATCTTTAAAGAACCAATCTACAAGATCCTAACAAAGATCAAAGACGATCCATTTGTCAATTGGCCCAGAAAGATGGGAGGAGACCCCTCGAAAAGGAACAACGCACTGAGATGTGCTTTTCACAAAGAGGGTGGGCACAAGACCGAGAACTGCAAAGCTCTCAAGTCTCACCTTAAGGAGTTAGCCCGAGTCCTGACAATGTACTGGAGGAGGATGCTAGCCATGAGTTCGCAGTGATTCATGGGGCATCAGATTTAAAGAAGATTCAAGGAAACTCAGCTCGGATGGAAGTTAAAAAGCTTACTGCAGTGATGTAAGCTTTTCAAATCGATCCAGCTAAAATACAGGCAGGAAAGCATCAGTGAGAAAATGACGTCGACTACAACAAACACATCGTGTTCACGGATGAAGACTTAGTGAGAGTGAGAACCCCACATCATGATGCCTTGATCATTACACTCAGGATAGCTAACTACGATGTCGATAAGTTGCTCGTCGACCAGGGTAGCTCATCCGAAGTAATGTATCTCGACATATTCAGAAAGTTGAAGTTAAACATCGCCGACTTGAAGAAAGCCATTGTCCCTCTAGTTGGCTTCGCTGGAAAAGTGATTATCCCTTTGGGAAAGATTGTACTGCCAGTAAGGGCAGGAAGTGTTTTTAAAATAATCGAGTTTTTAGTGGTCGACATTGACTCGCCCTACCAGGACATCCTTGGCAGAGGGTGGCTACATGCAATGAAGGTCGCCCCCTCTACCTACCACCAGAAACTCAAATATGTGAGTGAGCGAGGATCGATGGAGATCAGGCGATGGCAAGAAGGTGCTTTATAGTAGCCATCCACCCAATGCCAGAGAAGAAGGTCGAGAAGGCCAAGGAGAAGGTTAAAGAGAAGGAAGGTTTGATACCTTCCAAATAACAGTTAAAATATGGAAGACTTGGAGTGGAGGAGACCAGGATCCTCCCCTCTGAGCGGGTCATTGCGAACCTGGAGGAGGTCACAGCCGGTAACAGCAAGAAATATAAGATGTTCTTGATCGGAGCCACTCTCACAGATCAAGAGAAGAAGGAATTAACAGTACATTTACTGAATAACTTGGACGTTTTCGCATGGGAACCCTACGAGCTACCTGGTATTGATCCCAGTGTGGTTTGTCATCGGTTGCACGTCAACCCAACATTCAAGCCGATCACGCAAAAAGCACGACGAACTGCACCCAAGAAGGCCAAGGTTGTGGAGAAGGAAGTGGAGAAGTTGTTGGATGCAGGATCCATAAGGGAAGTTCAATTCCTTAAGTGGTTGTCCAACCTAGTAGTGGTCCCGAAAAGTAATTGAAAATGGAGATTATGTATTGACTTCATCGACCTTAACAAGGCATGCCCTAAAGACAACTTTCCTCTCCCAAAGATCGACCAGTTGGTGGACACCACAACAGCTCATGAAAAGAATGAGTTTCCTAGACACATACTCCGGGTATCACCAAATACCTTTACACGAGCCAGATCAAGATAAGACAACATTTATCACCACCGTCGGGTTGTATTATTACAAGGTCATGTCTTTTGGGAGCAACCTACCAGCGGTTGGTAACCAAAATGTTTAAGGACCAAATGGGAGACACCATAGAGGTCTACATCAATGATATGCTCGTCAAAAGCAGATATAAAGAAGACCACCTTTTAGACCTAGCAAGCACCTTCGAAATCCTCAGGAAATACCGAATAAAGCTCAACACAAGTAAATGTTCCTTCGGTGTCCACTTAGGAAAATTTCTCGGGTACTTGGTCAGCGAGAGAGGCATTGAAGCCAACCCAAACCAGATCGATGCCATTAATAGGGTGCAACCCCCCGTACGATAAGGGACGTGCAGAAGCTCACATGGATGCTCGCCGCCCTAAATAGATTGATCTCGAAGCCATTCGAAAGGTGCCAGCCATTCTTCCAATTGTTAAAGAAAAGCAAAAATATGTAGTGGAACGAGGATTGCTCGAAGGCATTAGAGGAGCTCAAAGTTTACCTCAGCACAGCGCCCTTGATCGTAATAGCTTAAGAGAACGATTCCCTGTACCTATACCTCATAGTTTCCAGCCACGCTGTCAGCTCTGCACTGGTATGTGAAAGAATGGGAATCCAGCACCCAGTCTATTACGCGAGCAAGACTCTCTTGGACGCCGAACAACGATACCAACCGCTGGAAAAGATCGCCTTTGCACTAATGGTAGCCTTAAGGAAATTGAAACATTACTTCAAAGCTCACTCTATCATCATCCTTACATCTCACCCCCTTAAAGTAGTCCTGTGCAAAGCATATATGTTCGGTAGACTATCAAAGTGGTCACTCGAGCTCAGGCGATTTGACATCCAGTTTTAGCCAAGGATTGCAATTAAGGGACAGGTCCTCGCCGACTTCATCGCAGAATTTATAGGAGAACTTCCTTGTGACCAATATTAACCTGTTAGTCAAAGGGAGGACCACTCGGTGCAAGGTGTTTGGCGACTGTTCGTTGACGGAGCCTCCAACTCCAAAGGGGCATGAGTGGGCATCATGTTGGTTACCCCTGAAGGTGAAATCATCGAGCAAGGAATCAGGCTTGGATTTAAAGCCTCCAATAACGAAGCATAATATAAAGCATTGATATCAGGACTACAGAAGGCACAGGTGCTGGGGGCAAGACAACTCCAAGTATTCGAAGACTCATAACTGGTCTCCAACCAGATAAGTGGAGACTTCAACGCGAGGGATGAGAGAATAGAGGCCTACCTTACCACAACAAAGAAATTAATGTCTAACTTCGAATAAGTCTGCATACAACAGTTCCCTAGAGGATAAAACAACCATGTTGACGCCTTAGCAACCTTGAGCTCAGCGATCAATTATGACTTGAAGAGAACAATTCTGGTCGATTTCCTCGCCCAACCAAGCATCAACCAGAGCGACGATATGCAAGACATAGGCCATGTTCTCCATATTGAGTCATCCCCCAGCTGGATGGACCCCTTAAGGTATTATTTGAAAGATGGTTCCCTGCCAAATGATAAGAAGGCCGATCATCAAATAAGAGTCAAAGCTGCTCGCTTTGACTTATCTCTAGAGGGTAAACTGTATAAAAGATCTTTTACCGGTCCATACCTCCAATGCATTCACCCGAAGGACGTCGAGCAAGTTCTACACGAGCTCCATAAGGGAATCTGTGGGAGTCATATTGAAGGCAGGTTATTGGCTTTCCAAGCAATGAAGGAAGGCTACTGGTGGTCATACATGCAAAAGGATTCTGGGGTATATAATCATAAGTGTGAAAAATATCAACTCCACGCTCCTATGGTTCACCAACTGGACAGCGACCTAAAGTCACTTACTAGCCCATGGCCTTTCGCCCATGGGGAATGGAAATCGTGAGCCCTTTTCTTACCGCCGCCGAAAATCATAAGTATTTATTGGTCGCAACAGACTACTTCACAAAATGGATAGAGGCAGCCTCGCTAGCAAACATCAGAGACATGGATATGATGAGATTCATATGGAAGAACATTATCACCCACTTCGAGATCCTCAGGACTATCATCACGGATAACGAAACCTAATTCAAAAGAGGCCACTTTCAGGGTTTCTGTAACGACCACGGGATCAGGCACCATTTCAGCTCGGTGGCATATCCTCAGAGAAATGAACAAGCTGAAACTTCCAACAAAACAGTGATTGATGGATTGAAGAAATGATTGGAGCAAGCCAAAGGGGAATGGGTGGGCGAGCTGCCACACATCCTATGGGCTTACCACACTACCCCACGACGAGCAACCGGGGAAACCCCATTCGCACTGGCATATGGTAGAGGCAATCATTCCCTTGGAAGTCGGTCTCCTCACCATAAGGTCCACCCTGGTCGACCAAGGCCAGAACGATGCAGCATTTCTCGCTGAACTTAACCTAGCTGAGGAATGAAGGGAGTTGGCTCTAATGAAACTAGCAGGCTATCAGCAACAGCTAGCAAAACACTATAACAAGAAGGTCAATCCAAGAGCATTCCAAGTTGGGGACTATGTCCTAAGGCAAGTTATTGGCAGCGCAGTAAAACCATCGGATGGCAAGCAAAAACCAAACTGGGAGGGACCATTCAAGGTGATAAGGGACAATCTACAAGGAGCATATCACTTGGAAATGCTGGAGGGCGGGGAGATACCTCGAGCTTGGAACGCAGCCAATTTAAAGAAATTCTGCTTTTAGTTTTTTGTTGATATTTTATTACAATATTTGTAATTCATTTCTGATTAATAAAAGATTGTTTGACAGTGGCATTCTTTAAAGTGTTGATTTTATACTATATAATTCATGCACCTTTTCCAATCTCAGTCCATAAGATAAATAATTGGTCAATCTCAAATGATCACAAATAACTAAGCGATAAAAGATCCATCACATGCTAACTCCAAAAATCCAATCTCCAATAATGATTAAATAAAATCTAAAATAATCCCAAAATAAATCCTCTAAACAACCTTGGAACCGAATGACCCAATAAAACTCAAATGAAGTCTCATAATACGACTGGAAAAGAAAGTCTAACTAAACTATGCCATAAAGTAAATAACTCCAGCTGCACCTCCAATGATAACTCCGATAAACTTATACAGCTTCTCCAAATTCTAATCCTGAAAAAGATTACTCAACGCATGGGTCAGAGCCAAAGCCCCGAGCAAGAATACACACTACTCCCCTGAAATAGGATCCTTGAATCCAGACAGTAGCATTATACGCAATAAATATCACAATATAATATTTTAAATTAAACGGGATAATTAAACGCGATAGATATAAATCACTAACTACCCGCATAAATCCCCATTTATAAAGGCACACCAATATGATTTTAATTTCCCAAGTCCCACGATGTTAATTTAATTAAATTAACCAGCTTTTATTATATCCTCATTTTATTATGGCGGTCTTCCCGCCTCGGGTGATTTCTCCACCAAAAATACACATCCCCTCGTCAAAATGCCGGCTGACCCGTTTAAACTGTCGGCCCTCGCTGATTGACGAGGTTCCACACACGACACGACATAAAACGCCGGATGGACCGTTTAAACTGTCGGCCCTCGCTGATTATGTCGCCAATATATTTTAATACCCGTCTTATTATCTTAGGTATTAGTTCTCAATTTCTCAATTCACAATTTATAATTTACCCCACCCTTTTATCGATGTGAGATCCTCAAAATACCCTTAGTCCCATACCTAAGGGTTCCCAAGTCATCAATACGTCCCAACTTATGTATAGGAGGATTTTCTAACATAAATCATAACCTAGTCTCATACTTAGACAAGTGTAACGACGATAAAGTAATAAAAATCAGCCCACCCTCAAGGTGATAAAAACGCAGTAATCTTCCCTCACTAGTCCCATTCCTAGAAGGCATTCTAAAATATAGGGGGAGCAAAAAAATACCCAACAACCCATCGTCACAAGGAAATATTATAATACCAAAAAGTCACACAACCACGCATGATTAATCAACATATAAAACTACGCATGATAGTTCAATTCAATTAAATCTTTAATTTAATTATCACAACGTCAACAATACCCAAATAATCTCATTTAATTATTTTAAATTAAATATACCAATTTTTCATCATATATACATCAAAAACCAAATTTCATTATCTCTACATGTATTACATGAGTTATACGGACCCAATAATTATTTATTTTAAAACTAGGGTTTTTTTACATGCAACCTACACCAATAAAACCCAAAATCACTCATCAATCCTACGTACCCAAAGGGTTATGAATATTATTCAGATTAAAAGATTTTATAAAAACAACCCCATAATTAGTATTCACTTTTTCTAATTAAGTTACTAATTATTTTTAAGAAAACATGTAATTAAGTGTTTAGGCGACACTTAAAACGCATAATACTAAAGGAAAATAATAGAGTATTCATGCCTGAATAAAAGTTGGTTTAGAAATCTGATCTTGAATGTGTATTCCTCTAAAAAATTTGACAAAGATTCGTTCTTGACGCGTCTTGAGAAAATCCGGTTAATCTTGACAAAACTTGAGTTGAAAGTTATGTAGAATGGGTCTAGGGTTTTGAGGTTGAAGAAGATGAAGAAGATGAGAGGATTCTGATTTTTGAGAAGGCTAAAATGTGTTTTAAAAGATCTAAACTCGTCACTTTATGTTTATATACCAAAAAGAATTAGAGTCCTAATCAAATACAAATACTTGAAAAAATCATTACGGATGATCAAACCGTTAGAATCACTTGAAATTTTAGTATGTTGTAGCGAACAGCGAGACATGAATGCTGACAAAAATTCAGCTTGATCGGACGGTCGGATTTCTAAAAATGTTATTTTTACAAGAAAGTTTTATGTTTTGAGCACTCTTAGAGAATTTTATATTTTGACAACTCTTCTAAATAATAAAGATTCAATTAAAACTCCATTTTAATTTCGATTCCAATTCCGTTTGAAAATTTATTTTTCAAATATAAAAACAACACTTTAAATTATAAAATTTATAAAATCCAAAATTTCATTTTTCTCTGATTTTTAAAATTTAATTTAAAAATTCCCATTTAAAAATTCGGGTTGTTATAGAAGGTCAATCCAAGAGCATTCCAAGTTGGGGACTATGTCCTAAGGCAAGTTATTGGCAGCGTAGTAAAACCATCAGATGGCAAGCTAGGACCAAACTGGGAGGGACCATTACAGGTGATAAGGGACAATCTACAAGGAGCATATCACTTGGAAATGTTGGAGGGCGGGGATATACCTCGAGCTTGGAACGCAGCCAATTTAAAGAAATTCTACTTTTAGTTTTTTGTTGATATTTTATTACAATATTTGCAATTCATTTCTGATTAATAAAAGATTGTTTGACAATGGCATTCTTTAAAGTGTTGATTTTATATTATATACTTCATGCACCTTTTCCAAGCTACAGGCTCCACTATCGACATATAAAAGTAGGGTATTACCCTCCTTAGGTTTTCGTCATCGAACATGAATAACCTCATAGCGTTTCCATTGGCAATATATGAATCTCTATAGGGGATCCTTAGGCAGCTCGACCAACCCAGGTTGGTCGCCAAATAATATTTGGCTAAAAAAATATGCTCAGATAGAACATCCAATACCAGGTGTGTCCTCGCCATTGCCACACTAAGGAAGTGTGACGACACGACCTAAAAGGTAAAGCGAGGCAAAATGGTATCTTATAAGCATACTGGACTGGGGGGATACTCACTCAACAAAACAACTCTACCTGTATAAAATCTAGTCGGCTAAGAAGAGCCCGAGATAATCAAACAAGAAATCAATGAAGTAAAAAATACACAACACATGTTTAGTCGACAAATCGCCCAAAACATAATTATTTTATTACTTCACTATATATACAAAGAGTTACATTATTGAATTAAAGAAATCTTAATAAGGAGTGGGTCACCGAGCAAGATAGTCAGCCACTTGCTCTCTTCATCCATCGTCTGGGTGATGAACTAATTCCTCCTCAACTTTATTTGCATCTGGCTACAGTAACTGCCTGGAGATATCACCTATGGGGGCCCACTGATCATCCCTCCTTAATGGGTTAGGCATCAAAGTTGATGGAGAGATCTCATGGAGATACCAGAGAACCGAGTTCCTAGGGACCTATAACTCCCTAAGAGCACTCAACCATCCTCTAACAAAGAATAGCTCCTCAACCTCCTTCAACTTCGTCGGTGTATCGGTCCAACCCTGATCATAACCATCAGCCCACACCTACCTGTGACACCCCGTCTAATTAAATACCGGGTAGCTACTCCTTTATTAAATTAATTCAAAATGCCAAGTTGGTTCAGTTAATAGCATCACTGTCGAAAACATTTTAATAATTACTAACCACCTAGTATTTAAAAAGTAAGTGCCAAATTTTAAGTTAAGTCTGATTAACATGCAGTAAAAGAATAATGAAAGAATAACAACCATTCACCATAATGAAGTAATGAATAACCAACAAAGTAAATATAAATCCGGAGGAAAACTCCTCACAACAATCCCACAACTGAAAATAATACCACAAGTCTGAATACTGAATTAATACATGCCAAAGTCTGAAAAACTGAAATGGAAAATGTCTCTAATAGAATTTGGGCAATATGCCCTACAACTGAAGAATACTGAATATGGAATCCAAATGATAGAAGCGTCTAAAAGCAAATCCCTGTAGCTTCCACAAACAGCTACAGCTCGTCACCTGAATGAGTATCCTATGCATGGTGTCCTTGTGGCTGGGCACCTAAAATGGTTTTAAAAAAATAGATTTGAAAGCAAACGGGTCAGAGCCCGAATGTGGAGATATTTTAAAAACCTGCAAGTGCTTTAAAAACATTTAAAACATTAAATGCAAAGTACATGTTAGGACGTGCACTCACATGAAATTCTCACCTCTCGTCTAACTGTGCACTCCTAACGTAAGTACCCATCTAAAATGACACAAACCACTAGCTAAGTGACATCATATCTAGCTAGACTGTCATAGGTTCTACCCTTATTACTCGGTTCCCATTAACATAATAACGATCTCAATTAAATAGGGGACAACATAAATTCAGGTTCTCATATAAAAGTAATACAATTCGTTATAAATTATCCCTTTTATGTTATTCCAAGGTTATACACACAATACCATATGAAAGTTCTCATTTTACTAAGTGTATATTATCACGTCATAAATATATAATACAAGCACCCCAAGCCTAAGTTGTGGTGCACACATACTCTGCTATCCATCCCGGTACATCACGTACATAAGGATCACGCATTCCGAATCTCTCAAGAATCGTTCTCAGATAACAACATCACAATTAATGGAGGCGAACACAGTCACATCACATGGGTCACGCACATACCTACGCTCCCACGATCAGCGGACTTATTAACATCCCAATAAGTCTTTCTCTGACCTATGTTCATCGAGGTAACCAGTCTAAATCCGGGCAACACAAGGATTAGAGGGCCCTAAGCGAACGCAAACCTCCCGTGATAGCAAGTATGGTAGGTATGTCATACACACAAATCATATATCAATACTAAGTAAACACGCATCTTAGTAATCACCATAATTTAATTGTAGTACATATCGCATTCTCGTACCAACTTAATATATATATAACTTATATAATCCCGGTCCATATTTATACGCGCCATAATTTATTCTCACGTCGTAGTAGGCACTCACGTCTCAATCCATAATGTTCATTTGATACGTTCCACAATTATATAATTTACTCCTCATTATATCCCAAATGTCCCAAGTATACCATTACATCATCAAAGGATTGCTATCTCTATCCTCGAACAAGTTTACGGGACTCCAAAAATCAAAACAGGCAAAAAGGCCTAAACTGCCAGCTCGTTAGAAGTCTCGTTCGAACGAGGCTGTTCGAACGAGATTTCGTTCGAACGAACTGGGCTATCTAACGAGATCTCGTTCGAACGAGATTATCGAACGAATATCCCTCTCGTTAGAACCCCAAACTGTCAACTCGTTAGAAGCTCGTTCGAACGACCTGGGTAGGTCTTCTAACGAGTGACCAGATTCAAGCCCAGAAATCCTATCTCGTTTTTCACCAATTTCTACACCTCAAATCTCAACCAAAATTCGTCCCAACAATGTTTAAAGGTCTCCAATCATCCTAAAACATACTAAGGTCATATACTAACATCTTTTAAGGAATTAACACATCATAAACATCATTCATTCATCAAATCTCTACCCTTTTTCCCCAAATTTTCAAGAACATAAACCCTAGAATTTTAAATCCTCAATAAGTCCATTCTAGATCCGTTTTTGTTACATCCAACATATATTAACATCTGAATAATCATCTCCATACTATTCTACATGCAATTTGTTCTCAAAATTCAAGTTCTAAGTCCAATTAAAATGTTTTTTTTTATTTAACTTCCAAGAACAAATGTAAATCTTTCAATTTATCTAACATGGAAGAAACATTCTCTGAATTAAATAGAATTAAATCACTTGCCTCGAGTGTCTCTGAATTTGGTGTTGGTTTGATGAAGCTTTTTCTGCAGGATTCCTTCTCTCTCTCTCTCCACAAGCCTTCTTCTCCAAAGGTGGCTAGGGTGGCTAGGGTTTGCTTTGGGAAATATTAGAAAACCTAATTCTAATAACCTACGTAGCCATCTAGGTTAATATGGGTTGTTAATGGGTTAAGTGGGTCAATTCCCAATCAGATAAAAACTCTTAATTTTCGTCACTTTTAATTCCCAAAAATACAAAATTACCAAAATACCCTTTATGTTGCCGGTATGGCCTAAAAATACTCCGGGACCCAAACTAAACCCCCGGCTAGTGTTTTCTGACTATCTCGACCCTTCCGGACGCGTTGGCGCACTCAAAATGACCATACGATTAATAGAATTTAAATTCACTTTTATAATCAAAATAATTATATCCTGACGCGACTGTCTCACGCGTCCCAATAAAATGTCCAAATTGTCGTATATCAATCTCACGACAATTTCATAATTCAATATTCATATATCATCGTATATACTCAATATAGTCAAATACCAACTCACATCTCGCTAGTATTTTATCCGGATTAATTCATAATTAATTCTCATTTAATTAATTAATCCCCAAAAAAAAATATTGCCAAAAATACGGGGTATTACACTACCGAGGACCCTTCTTAAATAGGTGCCTCAACAGGATAACATCTCTTTGGAGGTCGGAAGCTATCACATATGCCCTGCGAACATCACCCCGAAGCTCGACAATCTCCCTAGCTGATCCACTACAGTCAATACCAACTTGTGACCTAGTCGATGAGGAGGAGCCCCGCAAAACTTGGGGGGCAATTCTCAGCGCATGATCTCTAAGTAGCGAAACCTCTCTCCTCAGAGTGTCATTCTCTTATGAAAGAACTTATCCTACTTGATTAGTCTCGGAGGCATCCAGAAGTTTAGCCCTCAGAGCATTCACTTCCTCTTGAACGGAAGCGCCAACCTCTTCCATCTCCTGAAGCCTATCTTTCAGTTTGGCTTAAAGCTTTGATTCCTTGACCTAAGAGACTTGCAAATTCTTACAAAGGCTTGGCGAACTTAATTGCTCACGTTAGGACCAATAATCTTTCCTAGTTGAGAAGTAGCAGGTATATATTCATCAACATCAATCATCTACAAACCATATAAGCATTGAAGGACAAAGAAATAAGTATGCAAAAGAAAAAAGAATTTCATTTCATTAAAAAAGAGAGTCCAAGTACATCAGCACGAAAACAGAAAGAACAACAAAACTAAAAAATACAAAGGGTTCCCTAAAGGAGGCTAGTTGGCAACCTCAGTTTGCTTCGAGATTACTGGTTTCTTTCCCTTATCCACGGTAGCAGGAATGCCTCCCTCAGACGGAGTGGTCACCGACCCTTAGTTAAGAGGAGTACCAGCAGAAGTGGTCTGAGCAGTTAAAGCACCTTCGTTAACAGTAGGAGCAGGCATTGCATCCACAACGGGCTTAGGGCCAGTATCATGCTCATTAAAAAGTGGGGAGTCAATGTCCACCTTGGCAGTAAGCAAAGCCTTGTTCTAACCCTTCTTGAAGTTGAGACGACCTAACCAATCTAGGCCTCAGCATCCTCGTACGTTGTGACCCATCCGGCATTGTACGAGCTCTCCTCAAGGGTGTCCGCCTTAAATTCCACCTTCTTCACCTTCCTGGCCAGCACCTTATTCTCCTCCACCACAACCAGCTTGCTCGAGCAGACCAAATCATAGGACTGTCTCAGCTCCTGAAGCTCCTTGGTCGCAGCTTTTTTCGCTTGATTGACTTTAGTTAGGGCGAGATTGGAAGACTTATAAATAACATTGGTAGCCTTTAGACTGGCCTCCAGCTAAGCATTATTCCTATCTAGGTCGGTATTTCTCCTCACCAGCCCGTCTCGGTTGTGGTAGAGGACAGTGAAATCGGTCACAAATTATAGAGAAAAAGGAAATATTAGCAAATAAAGTATTAAAAAAATATTGCAATAATATAGAAGTACAAGCAAGCTTACCAAGGCTAGCCTCTGACTTGCCTTTAGAGCTAACTGGTCGACCCCCATCGCCCTCTGGCGATCAGCCGACAAAACTGCTCTCTCAATCACTACCGGAGTTAGTTAAAGGGAAAGGGCAACAGAAGCCCCTTCGAGAAGAGTAAATACGGGCACCAGAGACTGCCCTGCCTTCGTCCTTACCTATTCCCGCCTCTTTTCTTCTTCTCTCTCCTTCTTCTCATTCTCAACCCTCTTTCTCTCCTTCAACCTCTTCCTGTCCTCTTCTTTCTTCCTCTTTTCTTCTTTCTTCCTCTCTCTTTCTCTCACCTGTGCCTCCTCCTTATTCTTCCTATCCTGCTCATGAGCAGCAAATTGGGAACCGATAGCGACATCCCCGCTCCCTGACTTTTGCTTCTTCACTCGGTAAGAAATAAGCACGTTGTCTTCATCATCGTTTGGAATTAAATTCTTCCTAGGAGGAGTCATGACTTCCTCACTGGAGCTACTTGAATCCCTTGAAGACTCTTGAACCTCTGAACCCTCTTCCGAGCTGGAAGATTCTTCACTACCAAAGCTCTCCTCACTGGAATTACCTTTAGTATCTACCCTATTAGCACCCTCACTCTCCTCACCAGAGTTGCTTTCCTCCTCGTCCAATTAGATTGGGTCGGTAGCAACCTCTTCCGTGATGTCTAGCTTAGGAATGTTATCCATAGGTCACGTAATAAAACTGGACCCAATGTTCTTATATTCTAGAAGGAACACCGCTGATCGAGGATGCTCATCGTCAGCTAAGAGTTCCCTGATTTTCCAGGCCTTAACCAGCTCGGCAACCCGAATCTCACGAAGATCTGGTTCTGAGTTCTTTATCTTCGTTGAGAAAAGAAAAAGAAAAAGATATGAGAAAAACCATGCATAACAGAGGATCAATGAATAAAATAAGAGTTATGCCTACCTAAGTATTCCTCCTCATAAAAAAGAATCACAAATCTACCAGACCTCGACCCTTCAATATGGGGAGGGAACTGCCAATTTTTGGCAATAAACCCCTCATACCAGTAGTCCTTGTGGGAATCGGGTAGGTTCACTACAAATACCCTATCAGGACTCCTGGCCTTCAGGTAAAGAAGACCATAGCTTGTTCGAGAGAAAGAATAACAAAAGCATATTTCAACAAGCCCTAGATTGGTGCCATAGAGCTGATTAATTCTATGCACACCATTGATAATTTTCTAAACATTTGGCGAGCACTGTGCAGTAACTATATCAAAGTAACTAAAAAAGTGCAAAAACAAGCGATTTGGGGGAAATGTGAGACCCCCTGTGATAACAAAAGAAAAAGAATCCAGTGACCATCCTCAACGTCTCTGACATTATGAGGAACAGGGGCCCATTCAATGTCCACCCAATTTGGAATGTTGTAGAATTTTCTAAACTCAATTATCGACCTATTGCCTATCTTCACCATAAAAAAAAGAGAAACCCTAGTATCGAATATCAAGAAGTTCCAGCAGAAAAATAAAATAAAAGAAGTGAGAAGAACTTACAAAGTGAAGGTCAGCTTGAGACGATGCAAAGTCGCAAGCAGGGATGATGAAGAGATAAGAAAAAGTTTGAAGATGGAAGACGAGACCTGAAAGTGAGAAAGAAATAGTGAAAGCTTGGAGAAATCTAAAGAATACGAAGAAATATGAAGCGACGATTCAAGGAATGACCTCTCCGAAATAATTTAAACCTTTATAATCATGATGCACTAGAAACGAGGCAATATGCTGCCTAAATCAGTTTGGGAAGGGCGCTTCAGTCCTAGAGTGTTGCACAAATCACAAAAATGCCATTAAGTCAAATCATTTAAAATTCTTGAGCCCAAATTGTGACCCAAAATTTTTAGGGGTAATTGTGGGTACCTCAATTTGTCACTTTGGCCCAGACGAGTAGCCCAATTAAACACGACCCAAAGTCTAGAGGCTCCGCGCCTTAACCAATTCAGTTTTGACCCAGTCAGTTCCTAAAATCTCTCTTCAGAGATACTTTAGGGATTATGGGCTAACGTGGAGAAGTCCCACTCCTCCACTCTCCGAAATAACATGTATATATCAAACCCCCTAGCCCGGGGCAAAGGGCATGCAATTTACAAACACTCCCCCGGAGTAAAGAGCAATAAAATACTGAGAGCACCACCGTGGGCGTAGGCCTTCTTGTCGAACCACGTATATCTTGTGTTGTGTGTTGTGATTGCCATTCTTTTAAGATCTTTATTTATTCTGATGATTGCCTTTGCTTGTTATTTTTGTTGAGTTTAATCGTCACCACAAATCATATGAGAATGTTACTACTGAGGCAAGCCCTTCAATCACATCCAAACGAACGTCATAAGGACCAAAATCAAAAGTTCAACGTAAGTGTAATCAACCTGTGGACGATGCTTCTGATGCCTTATTTGCCATTATTGATTTATAAAAACAATAATGGTTGCTTTGGAAACTCAAGTTGTTGAATTTAAAAAATGAGCAACGCAAACTCACGTCAATTAGGCTAAAGGCCATGAACATTTAGAAAACTAATAGAATGCTACTCGTGAAATTTTTTAAGCAAGACAGGAGATAGGATGAGTATTCGCTGGCTTTGATGATGATGAGTTTACATGTGCTTGGATCGTTGACAAGTTTGGGCGGGAGTCACCAAATTGACATTGTATTTTAGTAATTTTAATACTTGTTAATTTTGTTAGGTTAATTATAATTCCTACAATTGACATATGTTAAAAATTTCGTAGTTTGTTTCGACATTCTATATTTTTGGGTTGTACGAACATTTAGACATTATAATGTTGGAGTTTATATTACTACCATTTTAATGATGTGTCTTGGGTTATAAAGAGTGAGTTACATAATATTTATTTATTAAGTTTTAGATTTGAAACTTTGTAAGAAAAAATAAACTATTACATATATAACTCTGATGAAATTCTTATTTCACAATTAGAAAATAATGCTAACGAAACAATAAAAATTAAAAAATACTTAATTTTGCACTTGAAATATAAAAAAATCAACATCAAGTATATAATAACTTTTCATGAAAAAATTTAAAAAAATAAAAGAAATTATCTCCGCTATTTTTTTCTTTCGCCCCATATATGCTAGATTTTCCCTAAAAGGGCCTCGTCACAAGTTGTTTGAGAGTTATATACCTAATTAATTAGATGGACAAAAGTGTAAATGTGGTTTGAGAAAACGTCAAAAAAATAAAAATTCTAATATGGATAACTTGATCCCCAAATTAAATTATCGAATAGAGTAGATATAAACTCAAACTCAAACTCAAACTTGATCCTCAAATCATGGAATAGATAACTTGATCCCCAAATAAAATCGTCGAATAAAGTAGAGATAGAGTTTGAGTTATATTCAAACTCAAACACCTCAACTGAAACCACCTCATCCCATCTCTTTATCTCTATATTTATATATATGAAGTCTCAGGGTTTGAAATCCAAAGATTTTGAAGCTCCATCCCAATATCTGAATAACATTGTAAGTTTGAATTTTTATTTTATTTTATGTTTGTCTACCCCATTCAGCTTAGCATTGTTTAGGTTTTCATTCATTTATTTAACACTATGAAGATTGAGCCATTTTGGTCGACCAATTATTCAATGAGACTAACTTCTCAAACCTCTTCGCCCCATCCAAGCTGAAGAGCTTTGGGAATAATTATGAAGTATAAGCTAAGTGAATCTAAACATAGAGGACCAAATAGGTTCGGTTCCCAAAAAACAACCATCCCAATACATAACAGGCAAGGAACATTACGAGACATAACCCTAAAGGGATTATTTGACAATAATTGATTTCGAAAGGAGATTAACATGGATTAAGTAGCGACCCAATCAATAACTCTAATGAGTCCAACTTGACTCTGCCTCCTCCATATCTATAAATGTAACTCCCACACCAGGAAAAAAAGTATATGTAACTTATGGATATCGAATCACAAAAAAGTAATAAAAAGGATAGAAACATCTGTGGACGTAGGCTATTGGCGAACCGCAAAAAATCTATTTGTTATGAGATTGTTCTATTCTTAGTTTGGTCCTAACTACTTATATTCATTCATTGTGATTAATTGCACCTGTTGCATTTGAAAAGCAAGCAACGCAAACTCACATCAATTAAAAAGTTATCTTGAATAAGCTAAAGGCCATGAACATAGAGAAACAAATACAACACAACTCATGAAAGTTTTAAAGCAAGATAAATAGCTTAAGATGAATATTCATCATTGGGTTAGATGATGACGAGTTTACAGGTGCTTGGATCGTTGACATGTATGGATGAGAGTTGTCAACTTGACATTGTATTTTAGTAATATAGAGAGTTATTGATTATTTTGGATTAATTACTATTCGAATGATTGACAAATATTAAATATTTCGCAGTTTATTTAGATATTCTAGTTTTTTAGTTATGAATGAACGTTTAAACATTTTAATATTTGAGTTTATATTATTACTACTTTAATGATATGTGTCTTGGGTTATAAATGAAGCGAATTATATCATATTTATCTATTAAGTTTTAAATTTGAAACTTTACAAAATGATGAATTATTACGTGCCTTATATTTTTTATTTAGAAAATAATGCTAATTAAAGCTTTTTTGTTTCAACCCACATATGCTAGTTTTTTTTATTTCCTAAAAAGACATTCGCAAAAGTTGTTTAAGAGTTATATACTTAATTCATTAAATGGATAAAAGTGGTTTGAGCAAACGTCTGACATCGCTCAAAAAATAAAAAAATATGATAAGAATTACTTGATCCCCAAATCATCGAATGAAGTAGAGATAAAGTTGTATTCAAACTCAAACTTAAACTTCTTCCCTAAATGTTTCTCAATAAGAAGTTGGTAAACACACTCATTGAACAATTTATAGCCGGGACAAAATGAGTGGACAATGGATTCAAAACAACTCAGATTTCAAAGGTGGTTGAACGCATATATTCTGGATGTGGCGCAGTTGTTGTTGAGAAGAATGTAAGAGGACGTCATACATATTAATGGTGATAAGGTTGCCCATTCCGTTTAATAGGAACTCCAACGATTACCTACTCCTTATTGGTAATCGCGTTCCTCGATTCCCTTGCTGGGAATCACTGTTCTAAAAAATCCGCCTAGGCTCCGCCTAGGCACGCCTAGGCTTGAGGCTTGGGAGAAACGCCTCGCCTTACGCTTTTCACGCTTTATTCTTGGTAAAACCCTTAAGGCGCACTTTTTTCTAAAAACAACAATGATTTAGTGAAACGATGTCGCCTTTTAAAGAATTTGTTTACAAATTGGACCATTATCTCATCCAAAATAATCAAATAGTATTTTAATTTGCATATATTTAGACATATTTTTATGATATGTGCATTTTTTGTATTTTAATAGCCTTGTTATGGTTAAAAAATATTAAAATATATTAAGAATGCCTAAACGCCTTTTCACGCCTTTTTACGCTTAGGCCCGCCTAGACTTCTAAGGCTTAAGGCTTGGCCTCCACGCCTCAATCACGCCCCGCGTTTTTTAGAACCTTGTCTGATCTTTCGTGTGAATATCCAACTATGCTTCAACTCATTCCTAATTTGCTGCTTGTTAGCCGTTGCAATATGAAAATGTTATATTGTTGGTATGTTTGAATAAGAGTTTTACATTTTGACGGATAAGGAAAATTGGTTATTTATTTATTTTCACATCTTTTGTATTTAGGATAAATTCGAAGCATCAAAGTTAAAGGGAAAGGCATGTCTTCATTATCTCGGTTTTATTTTTGGCGATGATATTGCCACAAGTGATCAGTCCGTATTAGAAAATGATCTCCCCTGATGCTGGTGAAATTATTAAGGTGGGCTTCAATGATGAAAATAAAGCATATGAGAATGTTACCTCGCAAGGACCAACTCAAAAGTTTGACGTAAACGTAGGCAACCTGCGAGCGATACTTCTACTGATCTATCTGGTGTTGTTGATTCATAAAAAAAAAGATTTTGGTTGCTTTGAAAATGCATGTGGTTGCATTTGAAAAGCAATCAATGGAAACTCGCGTCAATTGAAAAGTTATCTTGGATAAGTTAAAGGCTATGAACATAGAGAAAGTGATAAAATGTATGTCATTAAAGTTTTTGAGCAAGACAAGGAATTTGATGGATATGCATTGGTTTAGATGATAATGAGTTTGCAAGTACTTAGAGGAGTCGCCAATTGACATCGTATTTTAGAAAGTTTGAGACTTGTTAATTTTATTGGATTAATTATTATTATTCTTACGATTGACACGTATTAAAATTTTGTAGTTTGTTTAAACATTCTAGATTTTTTGGTTACGAATGAACATTTAAACAGTATAATAGTAGTGTTTATATTACTACCGTTTTAATGAAGTGCCTTGGGTTATAAATGGTGAGTTATATAATATTTATTTGTTAAGTTTTAAATTTGAAACTTTATAAAAAAAAACTATTACACATATAATTCTCATGAACCTATTATTTTACAATTAATAAATAATGATAATCAAACAATAAAAATTAAAAGATACTTAGGGTGTGTTTGATGACAAAGTTGACAAATAACTCTAAATTAGTATAGTTTCACGAGAAGTTGGAAAATGAGTGGAAAACGATAAGAGCGACATGCCTTATTTTTGGTGTTTTTCATAGAAATCAATTATTTGGGGCTTAGATTATAACTCTTTTTCATGAAAAATGATAAAACTATGGAACACCCTAAGAGCTGCCTACAATCAGCGAAAGGATTAGTCACTGTGGTACAGTGGACACCCTGGTATTACCAAAAAAAAATATAATATTTATTTGTTAAGTTTTAAATTTGAAATTTTACAAAAAAAGAGCTATTAAATATATAGTTCTCATGAACCTCCTATTTTACAATTAATAAATAATGATAATCAAATAATAAAAATTAAAAGCTACTTATTTTTGCACTTGAAAAAATGAAAACAATTAACATCGAGTATATAATATTTTTGATGAAATATATTTTTTTAAGATTTATTTTGGGCAAAAGAAATTTCTATCCCTCCACGTATGCTAGATTTTTTTGTTTCCTAAAAGGGCCTTATGTAGTTAATTAATTAGATGGACAAAAGTGTAAAAGTGATTAACCGCAAACGTGCGACATATCGGCCAAATCAAATCCTCGAATAGAGTAGAGATAGAGACTAGAGTTGTATTGAAAGTGAAACACCTCAACTGAAACTATATCCCCAAATCACGGAATAGATAACTTGATCCCCAAAATCAAATCAAATCGTCCAATAGTAGAGTTTGAGTTGTATTCAAACTCAAACCCCTCAATCAACTGAAACCGGCTCATCTCTCTTCTATTTCTATTTATATATATGGAGTCTCCAAAGGTTTTGAAGCTCCGTCCCAGCATTTGAATAACATTGTAAGTTTGCTTTTTTATTTTATTTTATTTTATTTTACCCCCATTTAGATTGTTTAGGTTTTCATTCATTCATTTATTTTATTTAACTCAGATTGTCTATCATGATTGAGCCTCTCTTCTCCTCCTCCTCCTCTGGTAACGATATAAACCCTAGGCCTAGCTACTGCTCTAAATATTTAACTATATCATTGAGTCTTTCTTCTTTCTTTAATGGCTATGCGTGGTATGTAGGTGTTAAACACTTTTTTAATGCCTTTCGTTTAAACAACTTTCTTTGGGCTTCAATCGGTGCCATCACTTCATTTTTGTTCTATGTTTTAACTACTATTCATTTGGGCCTTTGATTGTTCTGCCTTTTCTAATAAATAAAGTATAGTTCTTAAAAATTTTAACTACTGCTTTGATTGTTCTGCCTTTTCTATGTTTTAACTACTATCTTTGTTTATCAATCGGTGTTAACTATGTTTTAACTACTGCCGGCTTTCGTTTAGTCTTTTAGTCTCATTTTGGGGGCTTTGATTGTTCTGCGTTTTCTAATTGATCCCTTTGTTTGATTTGCAATATTAGGTTGACTATGAGCTCTATATGTGATTTTTAAGAACTAAACTTCCAGTTTAGAATTTCATTTATGTTCCAAATAACCATATGTGAAATAACTCTTCTTGAACCATCAAATACGGTGATGCATCTATTTTATTTATTTCAAAAGAGACATATGCTTATAGCCGAGAATATACAATCTTCATGATGTATACCATAAAAAATATTTCAATTGTCCTAAAGGGCACACTTACCTTTTTCTGCTTACTTCCCATGTTGGCTTTGTTATATTTAAATTCAATTCTTAACCCATGTTATTCGTTTTATTATATTTAAATGGAATTTTCAAATTGGAGAGCAACTTTTAGCGGGAATAGTAGCTTTCTAATAAATAATGTTAGTATTCATTCGTAAATTTGATTGAACGTTATTTGTCTTTGAATTCCACGATTACCGGAGGGGAGGTTTCAATTGTGGCCGTGTGTTTGGACATTTTCCTTAGTTAGAATGATACACCCGGTTTGTCAAAATACGCCTTTCTGCTCCTGATTATGGCGCGCTAGGGAAATGCGTGTTTTGATTGATCGCGTGCGTCTTTTTGAGTAGGGAAGGTGCTCAAATACACCGCCACAATTGAAGTCTTTCTTCTGGTTATCGTGAAATGCAAAGCGAAATATATTATAAATCAAATCTACGAATGATAAAAAATATTTTTATAGGATGCTTATATTTCCGCTAATAGTTTTTCTAAATAGATGAGCGGAAGTGTGAAATTGCCCGCGCGCCTAGGGTTTTTGTGACTCCTCTGGGATGTATGCTCTAAATAAGCCATCTGAATCAGCGCAAATATCTCTCAATATCATTGTTTTAAATCACAGCTGCACCGTCACGTAAATAGCGTAAGTTGACTTCAATTTATATGGGACTAAAACCTTATAAACAATCCTTGAAGAGAAGGTGGCAATCGAGAGTATCTTTCTCAATCCCTCTCTGACACCTTCGGGCAATGGGTTAATTGATCCTTATCAGAATGATGATGCTGTTACTAAAAACAACTTTCCAGAGTTTAAGGTTTCATTCAGCAGGCATCTGTTATCAATTTAGAAGTTCAATTTCATATTTGTGCTTAGATATTAGGTTATGTTATAGAAAGGCATAAAATATTGTCTTATTGTTATTTTCGTTGTATGAATAGTTATTCTCTAATTGTCAATAGTAGTTGAACATCGGAGACTCTGTTAATCAAGTTCTTTTATAACCATGTAATTGGTATCCATGGTTCATGAATGCCTACCTTATTTTTATTTACAAGTCCTAAATAATTTTATATTTAGTCCTCTTTATACAAGGAAAAAGTAAGGTATTTCTTATATTATTAAGTTTTAATTTTTTAGTTGAGTTTGTATATATCAATTTGAACGAGGGTATTTTTGTTTGACATGTATTACTCTTCTTTCTCTATATCTTTGTTCATATTACAATCTGTTTATCATAATTTTAGTAAATGATTCTACATATCTGTTTTCATGATGATAGAGCATTCCTTGATTGTTGCACTTGAATTTAGCACGTATTGAAATTAACACTTTGTTATTGTTTTACAGATTATCAAGGTAATAGCTAAAGCTGAAAAAGGTAACTAATGACGATGCTTTAGAATTCTCGCTTCTTCATTTAATGCGGCGTACATTGTAGATTGTTTTTATGATTCCCGTGATCCAATTGTTTAAACTGAAACTCATTTCCAGTGGTTAGTAAGTATTATACGAACAATGTTTTACCCAAACAGATTTTGGGTTCGTTTTTGCAGATCTATGACCGTTGTTGTATGGTGGTGAGCTACGATTGAACGTGCATTCCACTTCTCACAAGTTGGTCTGAAGCACATGACATGGGGTAAGTGAATTAAATATGTAAACGGATATCATTAATTGGATCAAATCATAAGGATTGCTTTTTTTTTTTATAATTTTTAAAATTTTGTTATGTACATTATTGGCCTATTTAAAGGTCTATCTTTTGAAAACTTTCTACTTTCTTTGTTTGCACAGCTGGGCATGTTCTTATCTTGAAGAGCAGACATCATTTAAAGCTATAAATTTTTGTGTTGTTAGATCAAGCTTAATAGTCCTCACCTACAAATACTAATTGTCTCGGGGTTTGGAGCATGTTTTTGTATGCTAGACTTTGGTGTATTTATAAAAGATATCATCCAGCTCCTCCAAAGTTAATATCTCGAACATATATCAATTTGAACGAGGGTATTTTTGTATTGAAAGTGAAACACCTCAACTGAAACTTGATCCCCAAATCATGGAATAGAATAACTTGATCCCCAAAATCAAATCAAATCGTCCAATAGTAGAGTTTGAGTTGTATTCAAACTCAAACCCCTCAATCAACTGAAACCGGCTCATCTCTCTTCTATTTCTATTTCTATTTATATATATGGAGTCTCCAAAGGTTTTGAAGCTCCGTCCCAGCATTTGAATAACATTGTAAGTTTGCTTTTTTATTTTATTTTACCCCCATTCAGATTGTTTAGGTTTTCATTCATTCATTTATTTTATTTAACTCAGATTGTCTATCATGATTGAGCCTCTCTTCTCCTCCTCTGGTAACGATATAAACCCTAGCCCTAGCTACTGCTTTAAATATTTAACTATATCATTGAGTCTTTCTTCTTTCTTTAATGGCTATGCGTGGTATGTGAACACTTTTTTAATGGCTTTCGTTTAAACAACTTTCTTTGGGCTTCAATCGGTGCCATCACTTCATTTTTGTTCTATGTTTTAACTACTATTCATTTTTGTTCTGTTGATTCAGTCGTGCAGCTAGCTATTCGTACATTCAGGCAAATATCTCTCAAAATCATTGTTTTAAATCACAGCTGCATTGTATCACGATTTGATCTTAGGGGGTCGCGTCATGTAAATAGCGTAAGTTGACTTTAATTTATATGGGTCTAAAACCTTATAAACAGTCCTTAAAGAGAAGGTGGGAATAGATCAGAGCCTCTTTCTCAATCCCTCTTTGACACCTGTCTTTTTTCAGAACCCGCCGGACCATCACCTTCTTCGAAAGCAATTTTTAAGAGACTACATGACATAAAATCAATTTCAGAAAACTCTCTAGCGTTACCTATTTTCATAGAATCAATACCTGGTTGAAGATTGGCGAACTCAACATTGGATGGTAACAGATAAGGGTCACCGCATTCTCTATTTTCTTGGGTTGAATATTAACGCAGCAAAGCCAGCAATATATAATTATATATGTAAAGGTACCTCTCTCTCCCTGTCTCTCTCATGCCTTGTGCTCTTTGCTTCTTTTAATTCTTATAAATCAAATCTTGATTGTTCGTTTTTTCTTGTACTCACTTTCCAAGTAATACGAGCTCCGTTTGGTTAGGATATTATGGCATTTCAGACTTTTCTCATAGATTCCGGTCATGTTCACACTTCCTGCATCAATCATTTTGTTTTAAATAGTTCAATTCAATATTTCCAATCAGTGTTTAAAAAAGCACTCGAGGAGGCTTAAGCCTCAGTGGTAGTTTCTGAGGCTTACGCCTCTTGGGTCTGAGGTGGTAGTTTCTGAGGCTTACGCCTCTGGAGTCTGAGGCAGTACACCTCGAGGCGTTATGAGGCGAGGCGTAAAGGCGTTCAAATTAGATTTAGGGTAAAAAAAATGAAAAGGTTAAATTGTTTTGAAATACTTTGCTTCCGAACAGCGTTCTTCTTTTTCCGACCAAGCCAGCAGCAGTTCTGTTTGGAGGTAGCCTAAGTTTAATTTATTTTTTGGATTTTTACCTCCGTTTTCATATTCCGACATAGTTGGCTACTTTTTTTTTGTATTTACTGTATGGTTTTTAAGTTTTACCCTGTTTCACATAAACAAATTCCTACTTTGGTTTTACAAATCCAAATTCCTACTTAAGAAGGTAATCGTTCTCTCTCTCTCCGCATGTATAATATATATACGCAAGTGATTTAGTTTGTGTTCGATATAATTTCTCATGTGCATATATTAAATGTTTTGCATTTTATTCCCTCCACCCGATTTCCAAACCCATTTGTATATAAAAAACAAATTGTATTAACTTTTATAGTTTTACTTCTTACGATTGGCATTACTCTTCCCCTTTTAAGAGGCCTATAGTTTTTTATTAACTATTCTTGCTTATTTTCAATAATTAAACAAGTCTATAGAGTTCAGAAAAATCACAAACATAATATTAGGCAGCCAAAAGGTAATGATAAAAAAAACAAGCTAATAATAAATTTCTAATCAGGTGTTTGATTCTAAAATTGAGTTTGGAATTGTCATTTGAGTTTAATTCTACGAATTCCAAAGTGAAGTAGCTAATTAAAAATCATATTTTTATGGAATTGATTACACAACAAATTCACACACACCCACATTGCACATAGGTTTTCAAACACACAGTTTAAAAAACACACGGTTTCACACACATACAGCACACAAAGTTTCTAACACACAGTTGCCCACACACATTGTACATAGAGTTTCACACATTGCACAGAGTGACAGATACAAGCGCAGAGCATACACACACACACACACAAACATTTCAGTGTTAAGCATACACATTGCACAGAATCTCACATAGTTTTGCACAGAGAACATATTTCACAAACACGCTCACAGGCACACACGAATTATTACACAAACACTATACACACTACAAAATATGTATCACAGATACTTCAAAAATAGCAGAAATGGAGTTTCAAATACGGACATGGCCCCGATGTGGCTCTGTACGTATCCGATACTCCAACTCCATATACGTTGACCAAATCAGCAATTTGACTTAAGGAATATGCTGGGGATACTTCAAGGATTCGCCGGGACCCATATTGTATTTTTTTAAAAAAGAAAACAGGGATTAGTTCGTATTGTGTATCCATATCCGTGCAATACAGACTACAACCCACGAACATGACTACGAAATTCTAACAAAATTCCACAAAATTCTACAGTGAACCTAACAATTGAATAACATCACTGATCTTGAAATAATTGAATTACGATTCTACATAATTACAATTTCAATTGAATTCCAATATTAGGCATCCAAACAAATCCAAATTCAATATTATCTAAGTTAAATATCTGTATAATAGAAGTACGGTTTTATAGATAGGAATTTTGGGATGCAGTGTAGGCAGATCTTAGCACTATTGTAATGGCAAAACAAAACAAGTCCAAGATCAATGCACCAAAACAGAAATTATGAATCTTTAAGTTCATCGCATTGCTAACTCAACAAAAAATAATATCTATTATGACCAAGTTCATAAGAATTTATTCTATAACCTACATGATTGTTGGCACTTTTATTATGCAGTATGTATCTTAACAGTGTTAATGCGATAAATCAACTTTCTTAGTCCAAAAGTTCTATGTTCTTGTTGCAATTAGAAAGTCATATTATAAGTGACAATTTTGGAATTTGGTAGTTTCTTAATAAGTATTACATTGAATCTATACATGCCTTTGATTCAGAATTAAAGTAGATGCTTTGCAATATGAGTGTGATCATTGCTTTTATTATCACTGCTATTATATTGATCTTATATATTTGTAGGTTTTGAGAATCCTTTAGATAATTATCATTGTTTAGTCTCTTGTGACTCGATATATATATATATATGCTTGATTCGCAAAGCAGTGGTGGGATGATCTAGTGCTTCTGCAAAACGGCGCTGCAACGAAGTTATCACTTGAAGCGAAATATAATCTTCAGACTATATTCGAAGCCTACAGGCCCTGGTGGTACTCTTCTGTTTGTTGTATAGTCTAGGTAGAGTTTGGATGTTTGCTTCCCATTCCTGTTTTCTGCATTAATAGCCACGGGAACCTACCACCATCTCCATTATTTTCGAATGGAACATCATTACCGATGTTTATTGTGCTCCCTGTTCCGATATACTTGTGTGAGCATTATTCTTTAGAACTATTTCCTCATTGATTGACCGTAATAATGATGTTTTTATTGCAAAAATTTACAGCAAGGAAGAAATCATTGAACGGATATGGCTAGATGAATAGGATTATATGGATTTCTTTGTGGAGTACATTAGTATATTGTAGAAGCAACACCAAATCCAGGACTCCCTCTCCTTTGAGTGTGGCTGGAACAGGAGTTCGATTTCTTAATTTAAATATTCACATACAAGTCGTTTGAATGATATTAGCAAATTTTTATTATCAATTTCAATTTCACACGATCATGGTTGTCAATAATACCTCCATATATTAAAAATATGTAATGTACTACAATTAAAACTATTAACACCCTCACACATAATATGGGGTTGAAAACTAGTACTATCTATTACAATATACTAAAATGGAGGCTTACTCTCTCCAGAATGTGCCACGTGTCATGTTATTAGAGTGTTCTCATCTATTACAATATACTAAACCGGAGGACTTTACTGCCTCCAGAATGTGACACATGTCATGTTATTAGAGTGTTCTCATTAAACCTTAAGTCTCCTCTCTGATCTATATTCCCATTCTCACCGCGTGGCCCAATTCATCCTCTAATAGTAACTAAATAGACCCTCAACTATTCATCTTCTGTATCAATACTTAATGATACCAAATATAAGTCACCTTCTCTGTATCTTTCTGTCCCCAGCCTCATCACGCATGATTGATCTATATATTTTTCTGTATGTTAAATTTTTTGGCTTGCTCCGTACTTGGCTAAGTTCTCCATTCAGTAGGATTCCTTGCTCAATTCAATTTTATGCAGATTGTAGATTTATTATTGGCAATCTTCTAACATCCTTCAACTTATTGAAAACTATTTTTGAAGATATAGTGGTGGTTGAGTACACCTGTATATGAGTTTAGAAACCAACTCCTGCACGCGCCATCATCAAACAGAGCCTCCTTTGGATCTGGAAAAAGGTAAGCTATCTTTGCTCTCTTTCTCAGTCATAACCAACCATTGCTTAAAAATCACGCTAGATATCTACATTTTTGTGATGGTTGTGATTTTTTTTATATTTTTTCCCTCTTAAGTGAGTTGATTTGATTTAGTTGACTGATTTTTTTCTTCATTTTAGTTCGTTGAGGAATCCCTCAACACATTATCACTTACCAACTGCCAACATACGCCGTTCATCTTGTGTAAACTCCATCTTGGAGACAGCTCTATGTATGTTCCTTTGATTTTGAGTTCTTACCATCATTTCAAGATTTTAGTGATTCTTTCTATTTAAATGGTAAAAATAACATATTTTATAGTTAGCACAACATTTGCATTGCAAAATAGATTCTAAAAACTTTGAGCCTTTCCTCATCTGCTATTATGATTTTTGAATTGATGTTTTTATTTGTTCACTATTTTGTATGGGTCTTTCCCATTTGCAAGGTTCTAAAAAACGTGAGGCGTGACCAAGGCGTGGAGGCCAAGCCTTAAGCCTTAGAAGCCTAGGGGGGCCTTGGCGTAAAAAGGCGTGAAAAGGCGTTTAGGCATTTTTTAATACATTTTAATATTTTTTGACTATGACAAGGCTATTTAAAATACTAAATTGGTACATACCTTAAAAATATGTCTAAATATTTATAAATTAAAATACTATTTTTTAAAATACAAAAAAAACAAAAAAATTGCCTCTTTTCACGCCTTACTTCTAAAAAACTCGCATTTTTTCACGCCTTACTCCAAAAAATGCGCGTTTTTTCACGCCTTTCCCCAAAAAACGTTGACCATCGTTGACCACGCCTAGGGCCAAAACTTGGCGTATCTAAAAAGCCTCGCGCCTAGGCGCGTTTTTTAGAACACTGCTCATTTGGTAAGTTGGAATGATTAATAAGTGAAAAGGTGCATTTTTTTCTTTATTTTATTTTATGTTTGTGTGTGTGTGTGTGTGTGGGGTGGGGTGGGGGGGATTATGTGCCTATTTTTAAACATATGTGATTTTAATTTGTTAAGCACATTTCAGGGACTAGAACATGTAAAAGAACAGTTGGATTTGGAACTTTTTCATTATTTTGGTTGAATCCAAGTTTTGGTTCAGTTCCATAGAATTTGTAAATCGGTTCCAAGGGGTTTCATTGCGGATGCCAGTTAGCATTTGACATTTCTAACCTCTCTTAAGTCAAAGGTTCTCACTTTCCAATTGTAATGGATTATGGAATTACCTTACTTCTCCTCTCACTCTCTCTTAAACTCACTCTCTCACACATAAAACCATAGACATTAATTTATTAACTGCATTCGTTGCAAAACCCTAAAAAAATACACCTCTCTCTCCGTTTTCGTCCTCCTCTAGTGCATCCAGCTCCGGGCACTTGTAGGATACCTGACCCACCAAGAATTCTAACTAGTCAGTCTCGGATCCTGTTTCCATATCTTCTCTGAATTATCAGATGAAGAAGCCTGAATTTGTTGAATCGGAAGTACGTCGTTTAAATGGATGGAAATTGGATCGTCCGGATCGAAATCTAGCAGTTCACTCCAGTCAATTAAACGGACCCTTAATTTTGCACTTGAAAAAATTAAAACAATTAACATCGAGTATATAATATTTTTGAGGAAATGTATTTTTTCTAAGATTTATCTTGGCCAAAAGAAATTTCTATCACTCCACCTATGCTAGATTTTTTTGTTTCCTAAAAGGGCCTCGGAACAGGTTGTTTGAGAGTTATATAGTTAATTAATTAGATGGACAAAAGTATAAAAGTGATTAACCGCAAATGTGCGACATCGGCCAAATCAAATCAAATCCTCGAATAGATTAGAGATAGAGACTAGAGTTGTATTGAAAGTGAAACACCTCAACTGAAACTTGATCCCCCAATCATGGAATATATAACTTGATCCCCAAAATCAAATCGTCCAATAGTAGAGTTTGAGTTGTATTCAAACTCAAACCCCTCAATCAACTGAAACCGGCTCATCTCTCTATGTTTTAACTACTATCTTTGTTTTATCAATCGGTGTTAACTATGTTTTAACTACCGCCGTGCCGGCTTTCGTTTAGTCTTTTAGTCTAATTTTGGGGGCTTTGATTGTTCTTCCTTTTCTAATTGATATTGTTGTTTAAATTTTTGGCTCCCTTTGTTTGATTTGCAATATTAGGTTGACTATGAGCTCTATATGTGATTTTTAAGAACTATACTTCCAGTTTAGAATTTCATTTATGTTCCGAAAGTGAAATCACTGAACTTGAACCATCAATTAGGTAAGGTGTCTATTTTATTTATTTCAAAAGAGACGTATGCTTATAATCGGGAATATACAATCTTCATGATGTATACCATAAAAAATATTTCAATTGTCCTAAAGGCACACTTACCTTTTTCTGCTTACTTCCCATGTTGGCTTTGTTATATTTAAATGCAATTTTTAACCCATGTTATTGGTTTTATTATATTTAAATGGAATTTTCAAAATAGAGAGCAACTTTTAGCGGGAATAGCAGCTTTCTAATAAATAATGTTAGTATTCATTCGTAAATTTGATTGAATGTTATTTGTCTTTGAATTCCACGATTACCTGAAGGGAGGTTTCAATTGTGGCCGTGTGTTTGGACATTTTCCTTGGTTAGAATGATACACCCGGTTTGTCAAAATACGTCTTTCTGCTCCTGATTATGGCGCGCTAGGGAAATGCGTGTTTTGATTGATCGCGTGCGTCTTTTTGAGTAGGGAAGGTGCTCAAATACACCGCTACAATTGAGATCTTTCTTCTGGTTATCGTGAAATGCAAAGCGAAATATATTATACAATCAAATCGACGAATGATAAAAAATATTTTTATAGGATGCTTATATTTTCGCTAATAGTTTTTTCTAAATAAATGAGCAAAAGTGTGAAATTGCCCGCGCGCCTCGGGTTTTTGTGACTCCTCTTGGCTGTGTGCTCTAAATCAGCCATCTCTAAATCAGCCATCTGAATCTGTTGATTCAGTCGTGCAGCTCGCTATTCGTACATTCAGGCAAATATCTCTCGAAATTATTGTTTTAAATCACAGCTGCACCGTATCACGATTTGATCTTAGGGTCATGTCACGTAAATAGGGTAAGTTGACTTTAATTTATATGTGTCTAAAACCTTATAAACAGTCCTTAAAAAGAAGGTGGGAATAAATCAGAGCCTCTTTCTCAATCCCTCTTTGACACCTGTCTTTTTTCAGAACCCACCGGACCATCACCTTCTTCGAAAGCAATTTTTAAGAGACTACATGACATAAAATCAATTTCAGAAAACTCTCAAGCGTTACCTATTTTAAAAAGGCTTGGATACGTTCCGATACTTCAGGAATATGCCGGGGATACTTCAAGGATACAGCGGGAGCCATACTGTATTGTTTTAAAAAGAAAACGGGAGTTAGTTTGTAATTTTAATAAACTTAAAACCATTAAGCCATATAAATGTTAATGAGTTGCTCTCATTTAATAATTTGTATCTATTGACCATCTGCTGTAATATTCTTGATTGCACAGGTTAATCTCGTTGTGAACAAATGTGTTTTCGCTAATGCTGAAATTGTGATATTTCGTAAAAGAATATGTACAAATATTTTATCAATATTATTTATTGCCATATCGGTGGGGTATCCGAACTCTATTTTTTCAGATTTGTCGTATTGCCTTATCCGAACATATACGAACTCGTATTGCATATCCGTATCCGTGCAACACAGACTACAACACACAAACATGACTTCAAAATTCAATAAAATTCCACAAATTCTACAGGGAACCTAACAATTGACTAACATCATTAATCTTGAAATAATTGAATTACGATTCTACATGATTACAAAGTCAATTGAATCCCAATATTAGGCATCCAAACATATCCAAAGTGAATATTATATTTGTTAAATGTTTGTATGATAGAACTAGGGTTTTATAGATAGAAATTTTGGGAACCAGTGTATGCAGATCTTAGCACTATTGTAATGGCAAAACCATACAAGTCCAAGATCAATACACCAAAACAGAAATTATGAATCTTTTAAGCCCATCCCATTGCTAACTCAACAGAAAATAATGTCTGCTATGACTAAGTTAATAAGAATTTATTCTATAACCTACGTGCACACAATTGTTGGCACTTTTATTCCTTTTTATTCTGCAGTATGTATCTTAACAATGTTAATACAATAAATCAACTTTCTTAGTCCAAAAGTTTTCTAGGTTATTATTGTAATTAGAAAGTAATATTATAAGTGACAATTTTAGTATTTACTTGTTTCGTAACAAGTATGACATTGAATCCATGCATGCCTTTGATTCAGAATGCAAGCAGATGCTGTGCCTGTGCAATATGAGTGAGCATTGCTTTTTATTATCACTGATATTATACTCAACTCAACAAAGTCTTTTCCCAATTATTTGAGGTCGGCTACATGAATCCTATTTTTCCATTCCATTCTGTCCAGTGCAATATCTTCGGTTAAACCACATGATATCATGTCCTTTTTTATAATATCCCGCCAAGTTAATTTAGGCCTACCTCTACCCCTTGGGTTACCATCAATACTAACTAAATCACTCTTCCTTACAGGAGCATCCATTGGTCTACGCTTGACGTGTCCAAACCATCTAAGTCGATTTTCTCTCAATTTATCTTCTATATGAGCTACTTTTACCGTTTCACGAATTTGTTCATTCTTAATTTTATCCTTTCGAGTTTTACCACAAATCCATCTTAGCATTCGCATTTCCGCCACACTCATTTTCTGCACATTTTGTTTCTTGGTTGCCCAACACTCTGTCCCATATAACATGGCGGGTCTAAAGGCCGTCCTATTAAATTTTCCTTTTAACTTCAAAGGTATACGCCTATCACACAGAACGCCGGTCGCACTTCTCCACTTAACCCAGCCTGCTCTAATCCTATGCGTAACATCATCACTAATATCTCCATCTTTTTGTATAATCGATCCTAAATAACGAAAATGATCATTTCTAGGTATTTCTTGACCCTCCAATTTCACCACATCTCCATTTGTCCTCTTATTACTACTAAAATTACACTCCACATATTCTATTTTAGTTCTGCTTATTTTAAATCCTCTTGTTTCTAAAGTTTCTCTCCACAATTCCAACCTAGCATTTATCCCCATCTTAGTCTCATCGACTAAAACAATATCATATGCAAATAGCATACACCATGACACCTCATCTTGTATTTGTCCAGTCAACTCATCCATAATAAGAGCAAAGAGATAAGGACTTAACGCTGAACCCTGGTGTAGCCCTACCGTAATTGAAAATTCACTACTTTCTCTAGCTGATGTTCTTACTGTAGTCATCGCACCATCATACATATCCTTGATCACATCAATATATCTGCGAGTCACTCCTCTTTTATGTAGAACCCACCATATTATATCTCTGGGTATCCTATCATACGCCTTCTCCAAATCTATAAAAATCATATGAAGATCCTTCTTTTTCTCTCTATACCTCTCCATTAATCTCCTCAATAAATAGATTGCTTCCATTGTTGACCTCCCAGGCATAAACCCAAATTGATTCTCAGATAGTCTTCAATCTTAATCTATATTCAAGCACTCTCTCCCAAAGTTTCATTGTATGACTCATTAACTTAATACAACGATAATTTGAACAACTTTGTATGTCCCCTTTATTTTTATAAATAGGTACTAAAATACTTTTTCTCCATTCATCGGGCATCGTATTAGTCATTAAAATTCTATTAAATAATTTTGTAAGCCATGATACTCCATCCTCCCCTAAGCACTTCCAAACCTCAATAGGGATACCATCTGGTCGTAAAGCCTTCCCTGTTTTCATCTTTTTTAGATCAATCCTGGCTTTTGTTGTCCTAATTCTACGAAAAAATATATCTTCTCGAGTCTCCCTAAGTTCCTCTATATCTAATCTACTCCCATTATCTCCATTTAATAACCTCTCAAAGTAGTTTTTCCATCTTTCCATAATTTCATCATCTTTGACTAGGACTCTCGAATCATCACTTTTGATGCACTTAACGTTATTAAAATCTTTTGTTTTCCTGTCCCTAAGTTTAGCAAGCTTATAAATACTTTTTTCCCCTTCTTGTGTACCTAATTTTGTATAAAGATCATCATACGCTTTTAACTTAGCATCTCTTACCACTTTCTTAACTTCCTTTTTAGCCCATTTATATTTCTCAAAATTCTCTTCATTTCTATTTGTTTGCCATGTTTTAAAGCACTCCCTTTTAATTTTTACTATATTCTGTACTTCTTCATTCCACCACCAAGTTTCTTTTGACTGTGGCCCTTTGCGTTTTGATTCTCCAAGAATTTCTTTTGATATTCTCCTAATGTATGTGGCCATCTTATTCCACATTATGTTAGTTTCTTCTTCACTATTCCATGTTGCTTCATTTAATACTTTATCTTTAAATAGTTCTAATTTCTCTCCTTTTAAATTCCACCACCTAGTTCGTGGGTTAATCTTCACTTTTCGCACTCGGGATTGATTTTTAATATTTATATCCAACACCATTATCCTATGTTGTGAGGTTAAGCTCTCTCCCGGGATAACCTTACAATCTTTACACGTTAATCGGTCTCCTTTCCTAGTAATGAAAAAATCTATTTGGCTCTTATGTGTTCCACTTTTATAAGTTATTAAGTGTTCAAGCCTCTTTTTAAAACATGTATTTACTTGTACAAAATCATAAGCCATCGCAAAATCTAAGATAGACTCTTCCCCCTATAAAACATGTATTTAAGGGGAATGCCCTAGCATTAGCACGTATATTCATAGGATTCATGTTCATAAGGATCTGGCAAAGTTTTACGCTGGCTGTCAGCTACCTAACGCAACCCTCCTCCTTTTTCCGGGCTTGGGACCGGCAGTGTCAAAAAAATAAGAAGTTAAGCACGACACAGGCTGATATTATCTTATATATTTGTGCGTTTAGGGAACCCTTTAGATAATTATTAGTGTTTAGTCTCTGGTGACTCAATCATTGTTTACACGAGTGTTATAAAACTGGCTTCAAGAAGATGACCGTGGCTATAAGTTGCACAAAGTACAATTTCTTGATAAAAAAAATGTAGCTGAATTATCTCTGCTGATGTGGTTTAAAGCATGGGAACGGAGTGCAAGCTTTGTAAACCTAGAAAAGATGGAACTTTTCAAAAGTACACATATCAATAGAGGTGGTCCAAGTTAATACAAGGAAGAAGAATTTCAAATCTCCAAGAGTTAAAAAATACTGAACTTTTTGGTCAGGAATATGCTACTTCAAGTTAATTTGCATCCCCTCATTCGGGTTTTTGTGTAGCCAAGTTTTATAATATTTTTGGACTTATTATATGTTGTTTTTGGAAAAGAAATCTACCTTGATTTTCCCTTCGTTTGCTTAAATATAATGTCAATTATATATCAATGTGTTATTAAGACTTCTGCACCACTCACTTTCTCAGTTGAATGTCGATATCTTTATCTAGAGTAATGGCCAATCAAAAATTTGAGACTTCTTGACAAATTATTTGTATTGCTGTAGGTCATGATATGTTTGAGATTTGGGTTAAATGAAAAATAATATGTATACTTCGTAATAAGAGAAGGTGAAGAGAGGAGGAAAAAGGGAGAAGAGAGAGAAAGAGAAAGAAGAAAAGGGGATTAATGAATGTATACTCTTCAGTATCCCATCTCATTCTATTTATGTTGAGAATTTTCATAAATTATATATCCTACACAATAATTATAACATAACTATTACAAAATTTTAGCTCACTATTCTTTGAACTTAGGATCGTTATTGGCTGGGCATGTGACAATTCCATCAATATGGCCGATCATTCTTCGGTATGTGATATGCATACGCGCTGATTGAGCCCACTGCATATAATTTGTCTCATCCAGCCTGGCACTGGTGATATACAGGCTGGATGATGATCGTTGTTACATCACATTGTTGGAGTGAGGGTCGATGAAGACCCAGCTCTCCTCCAGAGCTCACCTCTGAACCAAACATGTTCTTAAAACTATTTTGTGTATACACTCCTAAAAAACTGAACAACAAATGTGTTGAGAACCACTGTGGATGTGAATCGCAAAAAAGAAATCAAACAGATCGCAAAAAAACGGGTAGAACAAATTTGCGAAAGCTGTGGATGTGATTAACCTTACATCCTTGCAAACAAATCCCATTTTGTAATCTCATCAAACCCTTCACAAACTATGGTTTATGCTTGCCCTAAGGATTTAGCTACATATCTTAGAGCTTTACAAACCACGCTCTGATACCTTGTTAGATTTATAAGAGAGTGAGAGAGAGAGACAGAGAGATGATGAATGAATGGATACTCTTCATTTTCCCATCTCATTGTATTTATTAAGAAGTTTCAGAAATTATATAAATAACCTTCACAACATAACACAACTATTACAAACAAGTCACTGACAACATCAATGCTGTAATTGCTTGATATATGTTTTAGTGTTTGTGCTTATTGTATATATCATGTGTCCAGGGAACCTATAAGACAATTAACTGAATATGTCGTAGATAACATTTCATGTTTCTCTTTTAAGTTTGGTTTATTTTGCTAATTGTACATTTATAAATCAAAAAAGTGTATACACTATATGTTTGAAAGTTTTATTTATAAGATCGAAATGCAAGCTTTTTGCCATTTTCTTCCATGTGTACCACATTTACTTGTAATGAAATAGGTTTTTAAATTATTTTCATATAATAAGACATTCATTATAAATTATCCCAACAGTGCCTTACAAAGAAGAGAGGCCTATGTTCTGCTCAAACTCAGAAGACATCTTCATTTTCAAAGAGATGTTTATCTTAATAGGTACGTAAACCATCATATTTTTGTTGTTTCAAGCCTATGTGAATTGACTATTATACTTGTGTCACCATTTTCACGCCCCAAAAGGCTATTTTATTGTATTCTCCATTGCATATAAAACATAAATGGATTTTGCATACATATTTTGGCCATACATGTATATGCCTTTGGTTTCGTGTTTGTTTACTATGGGATTACTTATACTTCTTTTTATTATTTGATACGTTTGTTTATGATAATATGAATTTATTAAAGTAAAATGTGATAATTTCCATCTGGATGGGGAAGTGAACTGCTACTCTTAATAATATTCTTTTTCTTCCCACAACTGAGTTTCGTTAGCAACTTGATTTGTATGTTGGGACATTTTTGTCTCTTTCTATATTTACATGTATATATAACATGTGTAAATATATCATAGTCAAAATATCATCTTGCAATCTCGATTTTAATCGGTTGAATGTTAGGATCTGTTGTTCAGTCAGAATTAGTTGACTATATAACCTGTTGTTTCCATAATAAATATATATATATTTTTTTGTAGTATGTTTGGATAATATTGTTGATTTATGCGCTCATATATATATATATATACATACTTGATTCGCAAAGCAGAGGTGGAATGATCTAGTGTTTCTGCAAAACAGCTCTGCAACGAAGTTATCACTTAAAGCGAAACATAATCTTCGGACTATATTCGAAGCAGACAGGCCCTGATGGTACTCTTCTGTTTCTTGTATAGTCTAGGTAGTGTTTGGTTTCCTTTCCTTTACTGTTTTCTGCATTAATAGCCACGGGAACCTACCATCATCTCCCTTACTTTTCGAATGGAACATCATTACTGATGGTTGTTGTGATCCGTGTTCCGGTATACTTATGTGAGCATTAGTCTTTAAAACTATTTCCTCATTGATTGACCCTCATAATGATGTTTTTATCGCAAAAATTACACCAAGGAAGAAATCATTGAATGGATGAGGCTAGATGAAGAGGATCACATGGATTTCTTTGTGGAGTACGTTAGTGTATTGTAGAAGCAGCACCAAATTCAGAACTCCCTCTCCTTTGAGTGTGGGTGGAACAAAAGTTCGATTTCTTAATTTAAATATTCTCATACAAGTCCTTTAAATGATATTAGCAAATTTTCAATTATCAGTTTCAATTTCACACTATCATGATTGCCCTCCATATATTTAAAGATATATAATATACAATTAAAACTAAAACACCCTCGCACATCATGCGTGGTCGAAAACTAGTAAAATATATTTGGAAAAATGGAGGCTTTTAACTTGGCTTCACCACGTGTCAGCAATTATTTCATTACTTATGAATTGGAACCACTCCACTCCCTTGTCAAAAGCAGGTAAGACTCGTCGCTCTCTCATTTACTCTCCATATATTCTCCATAATTTCTTTTAGGATTAGATTCTTCTCGATGCATATATGTGCGTCACATAATTTAATTATTTTTTTAATTTCTTTTAGGGATATTATGATCCAATTATGTATTTTTCATGTGCCAACGCATACAAACACACCCATATGTCTGAAACTGCAACTAAATAATAAAAACTAGTAACTAAACAATGAAAAACGGAGTCTAATGACTGACAATTAAAACCACACTTCGTCGCCAATCGGAGAAGGTGGGGGTCACTCGGCTCTATCGAGGCAAAAAAAATCAAAGTGGTTCAATACGGCGGGTGTTCTATTCCCTTGACAACTTTCTTCAAGCGCCCCTGTCACCTTAGATCGGTTTTTAGTCTTCATCATTTGCTCCCTTTATTTTAGTAGGCACCAATCTTCTTCATTTGGCCGATTTTCCCACTTTCTTGTCGAAGTGGACTAAGAAGGTTATAATTTTTTGATGTGGAGGCCTTTTCAGATGTTGGGTATTTTTTGAAGAATACATTATCGCTGTTAAAATCAATTTAGTAGAGCAAATTAATGTATTAAAATCAAGTTGAAGAATATATCAAAATATGGGTCGCAATTTCCTCCATTTTTATTTCGTTCTGTAATTAATTCCTAGGAAAACTGACGTAAACCACCCGCCAAAAGGCTCCAATAAAAATTATCCAAACACCACTTTAGAGAGAGAAACACTCTTTTCTAATTTAAAATTTAAGTCTACCTTAAATGAGGCTTACAAGTGGGTATTTAAAGGGGAGGAGTAGCTTAGGCTCCAAGCTAAGACCCTAATTACAAAAATGCCATTACTACTCCTTACCTCTAAATAATAAAGCAAAAGAAGGAGAAATACAATAACTCAAAAAAATAAAAGAAAATACAAGAGAAAATAAAAATGACAAATAATCCTTAAAAATGGTCAATTTTCATCACTCTCCCCAGCTTCGAAAAGCTTGTCCTCGAGTGTAGGAGATGGACGGTAAGAAAGCTAGGCACCCATCAAAGAGCTCCTCAAATGGAAGAAGATCCGTCCTCGGAAACGCCCCTTGTACCAGCTTGCAAGAAGTCCATGGAGGATAGGAACACAACCCAAACATGGCCGACCAACAAAATTGCGACCCGAGATTCCCGTGATGAGCCCCCTCAATGCTACGCCGCGGAAAATTTTCTCCGAGCGCATATCAAATGTCACCAAAAATGGATCCACAAACTCACCACCAAACACATCACCCCCAATCACGACTTCAGCCCCATTCCCAAAGATTGGGAAGAAATTTTCCCAATCAAATGTATCCAGCTCACGAAAATGCGTGCGAGTCACCCAAACATTCTCGACAAAAATGTCAAAAAAATCCCCAATACACAATCCGATTTCGTCGTTTTTATCTATATTGCCATCAACTGACTTGGGAGAGGAGTTTTTATCGTTGATTTGATCTGCTTGGGTGAGTGAGGGAGGAAGAATGATTGAGTGGAGCAACCAATCCTGGACTAGCCGCCTGCAATCTTGAATTGAGCCGGGAGTTAATCGGGGTGGAAACGTCATTTTTTTTATGCTTGGGGTTAGGGTTTTGGAAATAGGTATAGATTTGTTATTGTGATTGTACCCAATCTCTCGTTTGTCTTTGAATCTCCTCGATTAGTTGTTTGGATTTCTTGGGAGCCATTGAACAGTAGTGTACGATTTGATAAAAATAAACATCGATACCACCAAACATCAATGTGGAGCGACACCCGCTCTGATACCAATTTGACGTAAATCACCGGTCAAAAGGCTCCTAAAAATTATTTAAGCACCTAATTCAAAATTCAAGTCTACCTCAAATGAGGCCTATAAGTGGGTATTTAAAGGGGAGTAGTAGCTTAGGCTCCAAGTTAAGGCCCTAATTACGAAAATGCCATTACTACTCCTTACCTCTAAATAATAAAGCAAAAGAAAGAAAAATACAATAACTAAAAATAAAAGAAAATACCAAAAAAAAAATAAAAATGACAAATAATCCCTAAAAATGGCCTATTTCCATAAAAAATGCTAACTATAATTTTTTGCATAGCAACTTAGTTTATTAAACTTTTCCTTTTATTGCTTTACAATAGTAGAAAGGATGTTATAGATCTAGTTATATCAATTTTTTTGTAAAATAAAAAAAAGTATTTAACTTCTAAGTTTATTGTTATTTTCTTTGTCAAACCATATGTTTGTACTTTTTTCAATGGCCTGTAACGAAAGATAGTTTGTAACTTCCTCAACTGTTTGCAGAGAATATAGAAATGATATCAAGAGGGAATGAAGGTGAAGTGACGATAAAATTTTCCCTGTCATGATTTCTTTCCCTCATTTTTTCTATTGTATTAATTTTGGTATAACTATTTTCGGTTATGCCTCAATTTTTATTTATAAATAATATACTCCATTTGTTCCAAATTAAGAGCCTTATTTTACTTTTAGGGACATCCCAATTAAATTTCATTTTTTTGGACATGATCCAATGAACCAAATTTCACAGTGGTGAATAATTTTTGATCTTGGCTACTGATAAAGTGGGTCCTTAATATTTACCAAAAACAAGTAAAATAAAGATGGGGAATGTTATTTGGATGGAGGGAGTAGTCAACACCAAGCTCTCCTCCCTTATTCCAGGCTGTGCCTCCATGAGTTCGTGATGGAGGTGCTCATCTTTTGGGGAAGGGAATCCTTTCAACCCAATAAGTCTTGTAAATCCACCTGCCATACGGAGATCCCCTCCTCCCCTCATGTCCTCTATTCCCTCGTTGAGGTATGTTTTGTATTTGTTGTCCAACTATACAAATGTTGTAGACACTGATAATAGTTCCTTTTTTAGATAGGCTATCCAAATGATGTTGACAATAATATCATGTTTTTTAATTGATTAGAAAAACCATATGTTGTTTAATAGATGTATTATGAAAGTCTGATATTCTAAATAGTTTGGATCATCGGTCAATGTAAAAAAAATAAAAAAGGGTCGTACCCAATGCACAAAACTCCCCCTTAGCTGCAGGGTCTGGGAGAAGCGGATGTGGGTTGGCCTTACCCCCATATATGTAGAGGCTGCTCCCATGTCTCGAACCAGAGACCAACCGTAGCTTGGGCTAGGGCACTTGCCATCGCACCAAAGTACGATCTCTGGGTCAGTATGTTTAACATAATTAATCAAACACCCCATAACCACAAGGTCCATAACTTAGCGACTCTACCCTCGAATCGCTTCATCTCACTGTCTCAATCATTGCATACTTGACATTATTATCCAAATTTGGTTATTAGCGTTAAAGATTTAGGTAGTCTGACATATGATCATTTTGAAGCTTTTATGATCTGAGAGAGTCAAACTTATTTCACCATTATGTTTTGTTATGTAGTTTTTCTTGTACAACAAGTCAATAATGGGATAGAAGTGAATGGAAAAGATAATATGCAATCTGGGAGCTTTGTAGGTAATCAGTTAGAGATATTTGAAAAAAAAGTAGCTTAGGAAAGTTTAAGAACAATTTTGAGCTCCTTGAAAGTCCTTCTCATATACCTCATCTCTTTGTAAATTTTAAAGTCCTACATTTTGCAATTCTTTGGTGTTGTGGTGTAACTATGTTATGGGCTCGTGCACAGGGTGTAGATTTTGGTTTGCTGAGAAATTGAGTAGAAAATACATTTCTGAGTTTAGCATTAAAGATTGAAACAACACAAGTGGAGTAAATATAAGATATCGTTATTTTGCCACTACTTTACTGTTGTATTATCTGTTTTATTTGCATATGATATATTTGTGTTGGGGTATAAATAAACTATTGGTTGAAGATTATACATAACATACCCTGTTTTGACTTCATCATATTATGTATGTTTTTAAAGTGTTTGATCAATTATATTTCTGTATTCAATTTTATAAGTGCAGTTTAGTTTTGCTATTTGGTATTTACACTGGATTCAAACTATGTTGGTCTCTGTATACTTTGTTAATACAATAATGACATGGTACCCCAAACATATCTTCCAAAGTACATTAAGTGATTGTACCTTGTGTAGGTCCCACCCCAATATACAAGCACTTAATGCAGCACTTTGGGGGATGTTTGGGGAATATAGCATACCCTCTTTAATAATGTTAGCGAGTAGTGCAGCATCTTTTATGACATAAATTTTTGTTTTTATAGACCCCGGCGCATATGAATATATACGTGTGTGCATATATATATATATACATACAGTTTCATAGTAGCGATGTTTTTGTGGAATTCAAAAATTAAATTTTGTAAGTTGACGTTTTGCGGGATAACATGCAGTACTCTACTAGCTACATGTTAATAATGATTCCATTATTATAGAAAATAAATGTGTGATATGTCATTTTATGCAACTTGCCTCTGCATCGCACGGGCTTATAAACAGTGTAGATGAAAATGTAGGTACTCCTTCTTTCTCAAATTAATAGTTGTCATTTGGAAGTCAAACATTTTAAAGAAGGTTTTAACTTTCCAAATTTTTCCTCCTAAAAATGATAAATACCTTTAAATGCAAAATATGAACTTGAATCATTATTCATTATTCTCTTGTGCGTAATGTTTGGATGTGTATTTTTGTAATATCACCCAGTTTCATATGCTTAGAAACACAGCTAGCGATAATACCAAGTATCATTTTCGACCTCAAGTCCATAGAAAAGGTCTTAGGTCCTCGGTCGAGGTTGAGAGATAGACGGGCTTCAACATTAAGTCATACCAAATAGTTACTCTAAGATTGTATCAAACGCGCAACATCTCCTGTTCAACTCCTATCCAGCAGAATTTGCACCGCCAATAATGGACCTCAGTTGCCCTTCACACTGCATCCTCAAGTATTAAAAGGACGTCAAGGGGATGACATACACCAACTCAACATCTAAGGAAAGTGGCAAGCAAGCCTAGAGAAGCCTCATTATAAGCAGAGTCCACCTCAGTCGTATTCTCCAGACCACAAAAGAGTCAAAGCCTTTTTACTTACAGTCGAAACATCCTCAGTACCTCATACCAACATCAACACGATCAAGGTTGCCAGACCAATCTAGCAGGCTGGTAGAAATTACACAAGCTGCTCTACCCCCTTCCCCACTCAGCCTTTGCAGTTTGTAGTGGTGCATTAATGCTGTCAATAACCATCGCCACAAACCTGCAACTTTGTTCACCAAAATTCAACCCTTCTGCTGTAGTGGTAGAAGTCAGGCATGGCCGCCCATGCCTTTTACATTACTTCCCTGCAATTCCCAACAACTGGCTATATATAAGGAGTGCTTGGGGAAAGCTACGAGGATCTGAATTCAAGCAATTGTTCATGATATCAAGTGTTAACGATTAATATTTAGCTTTTGCTGAATAGTTAGAACCACTTCTTGCTCATACATTGTATTTTTAGCACCATATTTTGATGACTTCTTGCGAGTCCTAAGTGATCAAGACATACTTAGAGGAGTCTTTCAGTTACTTCCTAAGTTACTTCCTAAGATTACTCTGCTCATTTTAAAGACCTTCGAAACTTCTTCCCAACCTTAGCCAAGGCCTAAGGATGTGCCTATTTGTATTATTCACAACTACACTGAAAATACTGAAGTGAAACACATTAATAGTGAATGTAGGTTCCTAATCAGAGGTATTGAACCACTATTTATTTTGTTATTTTTCTCATTTAAGAACTACTCCTCATCCTCCTCTTCTTCCTCCTCCAAGGAGGTATATTTGGTGAGGATAGCACCATCAGATATTAATTTGGAACGGAGAGAGTATGATTCACGCGTATGATTGGAAACACTAGAATTATATAGCCCTCCTTAATTCATACATGTGCAACATTTTAACATCGTCACTCTTTCCATTGACGATTTATATTTCTTAATTATACTTCAACCCTTAATAATCATTCTGACCTAAATACCCTTACATTTAACTAATTTCGACAGTGAAACAGAGTTTTTGAAACACCCAATGGGACTAAATGTCACTATAGTGAATAGAAATTTGAGATGCAAATGAGGGGGACAAAGAAGGCAAAATGAAAACACCTAAATAAATGAGGTTGTGGGATAAATTCGTGTAGCACGAGTTGAAAAAGATTTGTCCTATGCAATTTATGTGGTTACTCCAAATTTTAATTTTACTCGAAAAAATAATTTTGGTTCAATTATACAAACCAATTATAGGCACACCTAGTCTATGGATATTCCTAAACTACTCATCCATGGGGAGAAAACTCTCAACCTACTAAAGGTTTGGAACTATGAGTCTCTAAGGGAACAAGGTGAGGAACATCACTCCTAGCAACCTATTGAGCAACAAATCGTATTTCCTAACCCAAATAGATCCCATAGTAGGACCATGGGGTTTGACAATCGGTTTGGTTCTAGTCTAGAAGGTACCTTAGCCTTAGGACTTGAACTGAGAAATTTCATAGCTTTAGTCACATCATTGAGTTCTCTAATCACGTTCTTAATCCTTTAAGCTCTATGATTCGACTTAAACTTCGACCACTGAAACGGTTAGCTGTAGGCATCTTAGGAACTCTCCTAAGATCAAAACAAAAATCTCTAAAGTGAAAACATACGGTTTTGGGGTGTTCATCTTCTTTGGTTTAGGAGTGATCTTAGGTGGGGTATGCGTAGGAGTCTTGTTTATCCTTTTACCACATTCTCGACTTTGGAAAAAATCTCCTCATGCTTTTTAAGCTTAGTGACAAGCCTATGACTCACCTTGTCCATCCTGAAGGACATATAAAGAATCTCGGATAAAGCCTTTTCAATGTCAACCTCCCTCACTCCATCTTCATCATAGGAGCTATCAAATCGGACTCTACGCCATCATCCTCAACCTAGTCTTCAACAAGGGAAGACTTGGGACTAAACACATCCTTGATGGCGGTGAATGCGGTAATGTTGCATTCAACGAAATACTCACTCGTGGAGACCGATTCACTATCACTAAAAGTTGTATTAAATTTCTCCTTGCCCTTATTTTGTAGTTTAGTGTGGGACACTTGAATGACTTGTCAAAACACTAATCCACATATGCCCATCTAATGACATTAAATGTGCAATCATATGAACTTTCAAATAGGAATAATTGCTACCATATGTGGAGGTCGAAGACACGAAGTACCGTACATTTCACAAAAAGGATCTATTTTAGGGATTAAACCCAAGAAACAATGAAACTTGTTTAATACTAGCTGAGAGAGAGAGTTATTGATCGTAGCTACCCAAATAAAAATTAACTACCAATTAAAAAATGATTTTCTTCTTTTTTCAATAAAGAGTAAATATAATCCTAAAAGTCTATGTGACAAAATGTTTTATCAAGATTATCATCGAACCAAATTTTATATTCTTATAATACAAGTGGTTTCTAACAGTGAGGAAAGATAAAACAATTCATACGACACTAGTTATACGAGGAAAACCCACTAACGGGAAAATCCTTGGGCACAAATTATCGTGGTAAAGATTTATACAATAGGAAAATATGACGTACAATCACATAATGCGCTAACTTCACTACCCACTTGTTCTCATTGTCTTCTCTAGAGAGAGATCGCCAATGGCTGGAGTACGCACACATTACACCAAAAATGCCAATCTAACATGCTTACACACGGAGAATCTGGCACGGTTTTAAACCGTGCCAAAATTCGGAACGTTTTTTTAAAGTTCTGGAACAGTTTAAAGCAATGTCATTTTTTCTTTTCTTTTTTTTTTCTTTTCATGTTGACCATATTTGGCTCCCACTTCTTTTTTTTGCCAGAACATTTTTCGCTCCTCTCCCGCCCAGATCTCCATTGCGTACCCTCTTAGATGTTCATCTCTTACCTCTCTACTTTTCCTAAAACTCCCACTCAGCCATTGAAAGTTAGTCGACACTGGCGAGGAGACGAGTCACGGTGGGGGTGGTAACGTTAGAGAAGAAACCAACATACGTCGATAGAGCGCCGTCGGGTGGGGGTCTGACTTCTTTCAGATAACCCTATGGGTGTAGTATTCGTATATGAGTTTGTGGATTTCATGTATGGGGTTAGGGTTTATGTATCTGGGGTTTCTATTATGTGTTGGGGTTTTCATCTATGGGGTTAATGGTTTAGATTTGGGACAAACATATACAAATTAAGGGATTTTATAGGGTCAAAAACTTATCCATACTTTACTTCCATAGTGGTTATAATATGTCTTTGATTTGGTAGTAGACAACATGATTCTTGCAATTTGATTATTATAACTTCTTGTGGTTTTTTTGTTTTCTTATGATTTATTCATCAATTTCATTCTAATTGTATAAACTATTGTACTTGTATACTTTCATATGTTGTTTCACTCTGAGAGATGAAGTGAATTTTATTTTTCTATTTACCAAAAAAGGTACAAAATGTTAAATGATTATTTGGGATTTCCGATCTGACCATGAAAGAGGGAGTTTACTTAGTTTATTGGTTTGAAATAGAGTATTTTTTATCTAATTACTTTGTTCCATTCAATGCTTTAGTTTTGGGTTTCAAATTAGGGTAATGGGATTATTCTATTGGCTGAAAACAGGGAGATTCTAATTCTATTTGTTTGAAATAGAGTATCTAATTACCTTGTTCCCTTCAATGCTTTACTGAGTTTTTAGCATTAAAATTAATTGCTGCAAATATTTTATTTTAATTTGCTCTAATAAGTTATTTTTTGTTTCATTATGCAGGTATAATCATTGTTTTCTCTTGTTTCTACAGGTTAACTTGGATATAAAATGGTGGTATTTTGTTTCATCATGCAGGTATAACAGTACATTTTTTTAATTTGGGGACTTTTTGGTGCTAAATGTTAGCTTGGATATAGAATAAAAAATGATGCTTACTTATGATGTTACACTCTGTACTGTTGATGAAATTAGTCCTTAATTGAATCCTTAATTGAATGTGTCTTATTTAAAAAAAAAAAAATCAATCCTTAATTGAATTGCATTAGCTCTACACCATTAGTAATTTAGTAGGCATAAAACCTATTTCTTTTACTGGAGTCATTGTCTGACAGTGTCTTAATTACATGGAGACACAAGTAGCGCTGAAGGGACATAGTACCATTTTACTTTCTATGTATATGGTATGAAATGAGAATCTATTGAGATTCAAGAAACTTAAATCATGTTACTTTATGTATTTCATAAGAAAGTGGACTTTATTTTGGTTTTAAAACTACCCCGAGTAGTAGGGAAGTATCATGAATTAGGTAGTTGTTTATTTTAAGTTGCCAAATTTATGTACTATTTGTTATGATAAATATTGAGTTAGTTATTTCTTATTTAATCCCATTGGTTAGTTTCTTCTTTACATGTTTAGTTCTTTGCTAGTTTCTTCTTTAGTGATGGGAATTAGAAGTTTTTAGCCCTTTTTTCAGTAGTTTTAGGATTCCTTAGTGTTTTTGTTATTTTTTAAGTTTCTTTATTTGGTTGTATTTTCTTTTAGTAATTGTTTGCTTGGTATTTAAGGAAGTAAAATTTGGCTATTAAGGACATATTTGTAATTAGAGTCATTGCTTGGAGCTTAAGCTACTTCCCCCTCTAAATACCCATGTAGTCTTCATTTGAAGATGGCTTCAATTCTTGAAATATAAGAAATTCTTTGTTTCTCTCTCTAGAGATCATTTTGTTTTGATTTTTAGGTCATTGACATGTAGTTCACGTCAAATTGGTATCAGAGCGAGATGTCGTTCCCCAATTGGTGTATTGGTGTGTTGGTAATCAAAATCGTGCACTATATTCTCAATGGCCCCGAAGGAGGCGACTCGAATTCAAGATGAGGTTAACCAAGAATTACGAGAAAGTAACTAAGAATTGAAAGAAAAATTGAATAGAGTGGAAGAGCAAATGGAAACCCTAATTCAACTTTTTTCCAAATTTCAAAACCGTTGCCCTAGCCTTTCCATCACCACCGCTGCCCCAAAACCCTTCCCCACACCCCGCCGGCCTCTATCTCTCTGCCCTAACCACCTCCCAACCCCAACCATCCTTACCCATCCAGTCCCCATGGCTTCCCCCCCCCGGAAATTCGCTTCCCCTGCTGCCGACCTATCCGCCCAAAGCAGCCGCCCTCCAAATCACTTCTCCGGCCAAATTCTGGTACTGAGTAATTCCGGTGTGCCCTCCCCCGCTCCTGGCAGTCATGTTGGCACCCTAAAACCCCAATCCCCTGCTGTCCGAACAGGAACTGTTGTCCAAGAACATCAGCGGGGTAATTCCGACCCCGGAAAGCCTCGCAAAACCTCCGATCATCCTACCGAACAGCTGCCCTATTTTTTCAGCCTCAAGAAAACACTCCAACAAATTCAAGAACTAGGGTTTGACATCCTAAATTTGGCTTTTGACCCGGGTGGACGCTATTTTTGTTGGTTGACATGAGAGGCAAGAGGAAGATGATGAATCTTGAAGCAAGAATTGAAGGATGACCTCTTCCTCAAATTTTCAGAAAATATTTTTGGCCTCACAAGTCTTTGCGTCTCTTTTCAAGTACATTTTGGAACTTCTCACGCAATTCTTCAATTTTTGAAGCTCGAGGACGAGCTTTTTCAAAACCGGGGAGAATGATGGGAATTAGAAGTTTTTGGGCCATTTTTAGTATTGTTAGGATTCTATAGTATTTTTGTTATTTTTTTAGTTTCTTTATTTGGTTGTATTTTCTTTTAGTAATTGTTTGCTTGGTATTTAGGGAAGGAAGTAATAATGGCTATTAAGGACTTATTTGTAATTAGAGTCATTGTTTGGAGCCTAAGCTACTTCCCCCTTTAAATACCTATGTAGTCTTCATTTGAAGATGGCTTCAATTCTTGAAATATAAGAAATTCTTTGTTTCTCTCTCTAGAAATCATATTGTCTTGATTTTTAGGTCATTGACGTATAGTTCACGTCATTTACATGTTTAGTTATTTGCTATATGGTGACGAATCCTCAGTTATCAGTTTAAATTTTCAAATCCAGTAGTTATTTGATTTATCTAATCTATTATTATCATATTAAACATCCTATTTGGTGGCTTAGAATATTAAATATTTACTCTTATTTAATTTTCCTTACTCACTGTAAATGATAGCCAACTGTGTGTTATGCTCAGGTCCAAGAATAAAAGAATGTCAGTGACAGTTCAGGGGGTTGTGGATATCGTCATGTAGGCCCCCAATCCGACCCATATAGTCTCGATGGTCATTTTGCATTGTTTTTTCTACTTCTGTATATGTTTTCAAGTTTATCATAATTTATGTACTGACCATCTAGGTCCCAAAGTCAGGCCACTCTAGTGTAACTAAAATTTATTCTGGATAACTAGGCCTGTTTGAGTAAGCCAGTTCAGTGTCCCCTTGACTTATTAGGAAAATCAACAAAAAATGAATTGAATAAATATAGATTTATATAAAATTTATGACTAGTAGTAGGACTATTCTTTTTAAACAAAAACTATATCTGTAACTGATACAGGTCCTTATTGGTGTATGCGGCAATATAGTTTTTAATAAGAGTAATCATGGGACTGGGATCACTTGAATCTTATTTTTCCTAAGCATACATATTGATCATCAATTTATTGTTACTTGTCAATGTGATTTCTTTCTGCAGAGGCTCAGCTCAAAATCAATAATGATGTGCTGGGATCATATTGATCACCATTTATTATTACTTGTTAATGTGATTTCTTTCTTCATGCCACAAAGTACCTTCGTTGTTGCATAGTACGAGAAGGGATCTTATCAACTCTTCCTGAACTTCATTACTTACTATTGTAATCAAACCAACTAGCAAATGCTTTGCATCAGAATTTGCTAGTTTCCCTGATAGTGTGGAATTCAAATATAAACTAGCAAGAGCTTCTATTGTACGTTCCTGCACGAGAAACGGTAAGCAGGGTTTAAACTGCTTAACCACTCAATATCCATAGAATATGACGCTCGAGTAGTTTCTTCGTTGCTGTCATATATCATAAGAGCTGAAGCTAAAGCCCCTAATGTGTCAGCTACCTGCTTAACCACTCTATTGTACGTTCCTGCACGAGCTAAAGCCCCTAATGTGTCAGCTACCTGTGCGGGTGAACATGATTCAAGGCTTGACCAAAGCGCGAGATGACATACGACAAACCACCAGAAATGTTTGCAAGAGAGCACATTGCATTCTCCTGCAAAGCTTGGGCATGCTCACCTTGCATGAATTCTTTTGGAGGAGCTATTGTGGCATACATCAAAGCAGGTATACCATTGGAATTGGCTATCTCCCGTCTCGCTTCTTTGGATTGTGCAGAGAGAGATTTTAGAACAACTGCAACTTCTGCGCTGATAGAAGCTCCATTATCAGGCCCCAATAGCTTTAGAAGCTGCTTTGCAGCCTCAGCAGCCAAGACACTCTCCCGAGACCTCGAATCCTTCTTTGACTTGAGTCGGACTCGGATTCGTGGGGGACATGCCCCAACAGGCAAGGATACACTAGTCCAAGAGTATTCTATTTTTTTCTTGAGTATTATATTTTAATCTTATATTTATACCGATTAGAAAACGTGTTCCTAATGTTTGGCAGGTAAACAGCGTACAACATTCAAATGGGTGTCAGTTACTCTGTAATATTTTACAGGTTCAACCATGGTATGCTATTATTTTTATTAATCTTTAGGCCATCTACCTGTCAACGTTTTTTTAGATTTTTATGTGAGAGTCATTTTTTATTGGTGAAGGAGGCTCTCTACGGTAGCAAAATAGCCATGGGCCTTCACCTCACTTTCTCCCACAAAACATTACAATTTAACTACTTGACCTAATATAGGTGAGCTGTCACAATTTAATTTTATGTTCAAATCAATATAATATAATAGCACATGATTATGTATTAATGTTAAACTTTTTTCCTTTCCTTGATGATACATAATAAATTTTATTCTTTTTAGCTGAACTTCAAATAGTCAAAATAACCAGATGAGAGAACAATCTATGGTAATCCCTCAAATCTATGGCATGAACGCGATAGGAACCAATGTAACTCGTAGGAATTGTTCATGCCATTATCAAACTCTTTATTCAACAAAATGATAAGTATACGTAATTTTTAGGATAAAAAATAGGGTGTTAAGGGGTGAAATCTAAAAAATACATCCAGTTGGACTGGAAATAGGCATGACACCTCAACATGGATCATTGTAATGTGTGTGAACTTACCGTATCCTTACTGGACTCATGGTTTCACAACATGATAAGTATATGCAAGTTTTAGGTTAAAAATGGATGTTGGGGGTGAAATCTTAAAAATACAGCCAACTGGTCTGGAAAGAGGGATGAACAACTCGAGATGCACTATTATAATGTGTGTGAACTGACTGTGTCCTTATCGGACTCTCAGTTTAACAATGAAAAGCATACGCAAGTTTTAGGTTAAAAAGGGGGCATTGGGGGTGAAATCTCAAAAATACAATCAACTGACCCATAAAGAGACACAAACACCTCGAGATGACCATTGTAATGTATGTGAACTAATTGAGTCCTTATCGGACTCTCGGTTTAACAAAATGACCAATATACATTAGTTTTAGGTTAAAAATGGGCCGTTTGGGAGTGCATCTTAAAACAACAACCAAATGGTCCAAAAGGAGGCACAAACATCTCGATAAGGACCATTATAACGTGTGTGAATTGATTGTGTATTTTTCAGACTCCAAGTTTAACAAATGATAAGTATATGCAAGTTTTTAGTTAAAAAATGTGGCGTTGGGAGGTGAAATCTTCAAACAAGAATCAAATGTCCCGGAAGGAAGTATAAGCATCTTGAGAGGGATCTTTGTAATGTGTATGAGCTGACCGTGTCTTTATTGGGCTTTCGATTTAATATAATGACAAATATACACAATGTTTAAGTTAAAAATGGGGCGTTGGGGGATAAAATCTCAAAACAGCCACCAAATGTCCTGGAAGAAAGCACAAACACCTCGAGAGGGATCATAACTTGTGTGAATTGACTGTGTCTTTATCAGACTCCCCGTATAGCGAAATAACAAGAATACACAAGGTATACGTTAACAAATGGGGAGTTGGGTGGTAAAATATAAAAACGACAACCAAATGACCTGGAAAGAGACACGAACACCTCGAGATGGATGATTGTAACGTGTTTGAACACCTCGACATGGCCTGGAAATATGTATGAGCACATCGAGATGGACGATTGCAATGTGTTTGAACTAACCGTGTCCTTATCGGACGCGCGGTTTAACGAAATGACAAGTATACATAAGATTTAGATTAAAAAATGGGGCGTTGGAGGTGAAATATCAAAACAACGACCAAATGGCCTGAAAAAGGCACATGCAGCTCGAGATGGACTATTGCAACGTGTGGGAATTGACCGTGTCTTTATCGGATTGTAGGTTTAACAAAATGACAAGTATTATGCTAAAATTAGGCGTTCGGGGGTGAAATATCAAAACAATAACTAAATGACCAGGAAGGGAGCACGAATACCTTGAGATGGACAATTATAACATGTTTGAACTAGTCGGGTTCTTAACGGACTCCCGATTTAACAAAATGACAATTATAGCAAGTTCTAGGTTAAAAATGGGGCGTTAAGGGGTGAAATAAATAGCAACCAAACGACCCAGAAAGAGGCATGAACACCTCAAAATGGACGATTATAATGTGTTTGAACTATAATATCGTCCTTATCAGGCTATCGGTTTAACAAAATGACAAGTATACACAATAATAAGTTCTTATAATTTTTTTTTGCTTGAATACGACTTTTTAAATATTATTTGCTTACTTGACATCTTATTTTTACAGGATACCATTTGAGCATTAGGTTTTATTCACGTTGAACACATGAACAAGTCAATGATTTTCTTGAGCGACGTATTGAGCTACGTGGAACACATGAGCGTTAGCTTATTTATTATTGTTGATGACATTCGGGATTGCTTACGTGATGTGTTATGGCCATGAGAGCTTGTTTGATATTATTGTTAAATTTTAGGCTTATGTTTAAGCAGGTTTTATATTAACAAGTTTCTAGAATGTCCAGAAAATAGAGTAAATTTTGTCAATTTTTTGTCTATGAAATATTAAGACTTGTAATATTTTGAAGCTTAATATGTACATTAGTCTATTATAAACAATTTAGTATGTTTCCAATTATTGATTCTCCTGGTTGTTTGTAGATAATAATATCTTTTTATCTCTTGAAAAATCTGCGACTGTTTTAAATTGTGCAAAAACATCCCATATAAATTTTATAATAATTATGATATATTTTGGCATGCTTTCCAAAAGCATGCCAGAAATGACAATCTGGCACAGTTTAGAATCGTCTCAAAATCGTGCTAGATTGTCGAGTATCAGTACGCTTAAGCCAAAATCTGGCATAGTTTAAAAATGTGCCAAAAAGAAATAGCAATTTGGCTTAGTGGTTTTTGGTACGATTTTAAATCGTGCCGATTGACCTTTTGGTGTAGTGTACATAACCGTGAAAAGTTTTTGCCTCAATCATGTGTAGAAATCTTATGCGAATAAAATATTTTTTGAAGTGGAAGAAGACTTTGTTCCAAGGCAATTGAACCACCGAGTAACTACCGTTTTATACCATGGATGTGTGAGTATGTCCTAAGGTTGAAAATTTACAAAAAAAAGGTTTGGTTATCTGAAAAACTCATAAACTCTTTTTCAAGTTGTTAAAGAAGATAATCAAGAACCAAATATTTTAGAAAAATAGTTTTTTCAAAAACTTGCTTGAATATGAAAGTCTAACTTTCTTGATTCAAAAGTAAACTACTACTAGAAGAACACAATAAGATAAAAATAAGTTTTTTACTCTTTAAACCTAAAAATAATTTTCTTTCCGTCTAATCTTATTCTCTATTCCTCTTGGAGCAATGGAGCAAGCATCCCAAAAGACCAGTACACAATATTTTTGGAAGCCTAATCCCGATTGTGTCTTGGCACACACTTTAAGATGATATTTTAAGAAAGATCTCAAAATATATATAATTACAAAAAGTTTGCGGACCCACCACCGATGCCAAGGATAACTTTGTTGAAGCGAATGCTCAGTGACACTAATTTAAAATCGATCAAAATATTTTATACATTGTAGGTCACGAAAAGTGAAGAAGAACCTTCACGGACAGGAGGACCGGCTTCGCTAATGCGAAGGCTCAACGAGCAAGGTTGTGTTTGGACTTAGAATTTTCCAGTTGTGCAGATTTTTCAAAAAACTCAATTTTCTTGTTCAACCTATGACAAATTAAATTCTGGATACAAATGGTGCATTTTCAGGCATAACTTTTTATATAGGAATAATATATTTCATTGTGTATTTGGCAACCTCAACACCATAAATTAATTATAAAATATTTCCAAATTTAGAAAAATTATTTATCTAAAGGGGTGATTTTAAGTCCATTAGTCCAGTTAACCAGTACAATGACATAAATAATCTGATATGAGTTTAATGAAGCTTTCCGGAGACCTCTTAGACAAGACTCAAAGTATTTTTTGTAAAATTGAAATAAGACAACCTAAGTGAGCCGGGGAACGTAAATATACATATAATCTTACACAAAGTATGCTTATTTATGAAAACTATATGATCTAAAAAATAGCCTCAAACAAACCAATAAGGTTTTAACACATTTTTAAATTTAATAAAATTTTAACTTTAGTTATGTCAAACCATGTGTGTTCTAAGTTATATAAGTCATTTACCGTCATCTTAACGTAGAATTCTCATTGGTCATGGAATGATGAGTACTTCAAATGAAAACTGATCTTCAAATCTTGAACATGAAGCTTTATCTGAAATATTAAAATAATGACCAAATGACCAGGAAGGGAGCACAAACACCTAGAGATGGACGGTTATAACGTGTTTGAACTAGTCGGGTCCTTAACGGACTCCCGATTTAACAAAATGACAATTATAACAAGTTTTACGTTAAAAAATGGGGCATTAAGAGGTGAAATAAATTTCAACCAAATGACCCAGAAAGAGGCACGAACACCTCAAAATGGACGATTGTAATGCGTATGAACTATAACATTGTCCTTATCAGGATCTCGGTTTAACAAAATGACAAGTATACACAATAATAAGTTTTTAAAAAAAATTATGCTTGAATACAACTTTTTAAACATTATTTGCTTACTAACATCTTCTTTTTTAGAGGATATCATTTGAGCATTAGGTTTTATCCACGTTGAACACATGAACAAATCAATGGTTTCCTTGAGCGACGTATTGAGCTACGTGGAATACATGAGCGTTAGCTTATTTATTGTTGTTGATGACATTAATGGTTGCTTACATGATGTGTTATGATCGTGCGAGCCTTTTTGATATTATTGTTAAATTTTAGGTTTATGCTTAAGTATGTTTTATATTAACAAGTTTCTAGAATGTCCAAAAAAAAAGTAAACTATGCCAATTTTTTTTGTCTATGAAATATTAAGACTTGTAATATTTTGAAGCTTAATATGTACATTAGTCTATTATAAATAATTTAGTATGTTTCCAATTGATGATTCTCCTGGTTGTTTGTAGATAATAATATGCTTTTATCTCCTGAAAAATCTGCTACTGTTTTAAATTGTGCAAAAACGTTCCATATAAATTTTATAATAATTATGATATATTCTGGCATGCTTTTCAAAAGCGTGCCAGAAATAACAATCTGGGACGGTTTAAAATCATGGCAAAACTGTGTCAGATTGTCGAGTATTAGTAAGCTTAGGCCAAAATCTAGCATGGTTTAAAAATGTGCCAAAAAGAAATAGCAATTTGGCTCGATTGATTTTGGCACAGTTCTAAACCATGCCAGATTGACCTTTTGGTGTAGAGTACATAATCGCGACAAGTTTTTGCCTCAATCATGTCGACAAATCTTATGCCAATAAAATATTCTTTGAAGTGGAAGAACACTTTGTTCCAAGGCAATTGAACCACTGAGTAACTACCATTTTATACCATGGATGTGTGAGTATGTCCTAAGGTTGAAAATATACAGAAAAAGGTTTGGTTATCTTAAAAACTCATAAACTCTTTTTCATGTTGTTAAAGAAGATTATAATCAAGAACCGAATATTTTAGAAAAATAGTTTTTTCAAAAACTTGCTTGAATATGAAAGTTTAACTTTCTTGATTAAAAAATAAACTACTACTAGAAGAACACAATAAGAAAGAAATAAGTTTTTTCCTCTTTAAACCTGAAAATAATTTTCTCTCCTTTTAATCTTATTCTCTATTCCTCTTGGAGTAATGGAGCAAGCATCCCAAAAGGCCAGTACATAATATTTTTGGCAGCCTAATCCCGATTGTGTCTTAGCAGACACTCTAAGGAGATATCTTAAGAAAGATCTAAAAATGTATATAATCGCAAAAAGTTTGCGGACCCACCGCCAATGCCAAGGATAGCTTCGTTGAGGCGAATGCTCAACGACACTAATTTGAACATCGATCCAAATATTTTATACATTAAAGGTCACGACAAGTGAAGAAGAACCTTCACGAACATGAGGATCGACTTCGCTAATGCGAAGGCTCAACGAGGAAGGTTGTGTTGGATCCAGAATTTGCCAGTTGCGCAGATTTTTCAAAAGACTCAATTTTCTTGTTCAACCTATGACCAATTAAATTCTAGATACAAATGGTGCATTTTCAGGCATAACTTTTTATATAGGAACAATATATTTCATTGTGTATTTGGCAGCCTCAACCACATAAATTAAGTATAAAATATTTCCAAATTTAGAAAAATTATTTAACTGAAGGGGTGATTCTAAGTCCATTAGTCCATATACTTTTATCCTAATTGGTTAACTCAGTACAACGACATAAATGATCTAACATGAGTTTGGTGAAGCTCTCCGGAGACCTCTTAGACAAGACTTAAAGTATGTTTTGGAAAATCGAAATAAGGCAACCTAAGTGAGGTGGGGAACATAAATATACATATAATCTTACACAAGGTATGTTTATTTATCAAAAGTATATGACATATCTAAAAAATAGCCTAAAACAAACCAATAAGTTTTTAATACATTTTTTAATTTAAGAAAATCTAATTTTATTTGTGTTAAACCATGTGTGTTCTAAGTTATATAAGTCCTTTACTGTTATCTTAACGTTGAATTCTCATTGGTCATGGCATGAGGTGTACTTCAAATGAAGATGGAGAAGTCTTGTCTTAAAATCTTGGACATGAAGCTTTTTAGATAAACCTAAAGTACGACTCAAATTGTCTTTTAGTCAACGAAATCAAGACAATTCAATAATGAAGGGAACAAGAGTCTTCTAAAACCATCTCCATCCCTAAACTTCATTCAAGTTTGTCATACTATCCCTTTAATCCATTATTGGGGTTTTATTCTTTAAACTATAATTTATAGCAATTATTATTTATTTATTAATAAAGGATTGTCAAAGCTCATTTTAAATAAGAATCATGTTTGTGAGAATGCTCTATATTTATTTATGAATATACTGAATATGTTGGTCAATTGTATTTGGTAGAAATTTCGATGAGATGGTTTTAGTATGATCATAAAAGATCATAAATTTGATTCTAGTACAATCGAGCAATTTACTGCCTAAATAAGAACGGGATGTCCTATCAGTAAAGTTGGGTGTACAATTTTAGTAGAAGCTCTCTACTATGGAACATGTCTGATGGTTTGATACTTGTTTGATAATTTAAAGAGGAGTGTAAAGATACATTAGGAATGTATTGACTAGGACCAAGAGTGAGATTCGAGTTTAGGTGCTGACTAGATTAGACTTGGTACATTCTCACCGTTGGGGTTTTATTGTTAAAACCATGTATGATGTTTTCTTTTAAGTAAAAGGCGTGTCAGTTCTTTTTAAAATAATAATCATGGTTGTGATAATGCCTTATATTTGGTTTAAATATATTATAGATATGTCGATCAATAGAGTTTAGTAGGAATTTCAGTGAGTCGACTTTGGGTTGATTACAAGGAGATCAAAATTTTGATTCGAGCACTATTGAAACGTTCACAACCTAGATAGGGATTTGAAATCCGATAGGAATGATTGCGATGAAATCCAAGTGGTTTGTGTCAAACTATGAAAACCTATTTGATGGTTCAAGAACTTGCTTGATAGTTCGATGGAGGATTACGATCGTACCTATAACACCCTGTATTTTTGGAGATATTTTTATTACATGAGTACTGGTAATTTAATTAATTTGAGAAATAAAGTGAATTGAATAAATATTAATTAGCTAATATTGGATTAATAGTTATGTGTTATTATATTTACTTGTGTGATAAGTAAAATGAAATTGTATTATTTTCTATTACATCGTATGGGGGTAAAAGTGACGGGTTGACAGGATCTTATTCGGGACGCGCGTGTGGGATCGTGTTTGGAATAAGATGGTAAGTTGATGATAGGTGATTCGAATGGTTATTTTGAGTGCATGGATGATTCGAAATGGGTTGAGGTAGTCAGAATTAGATACCCGTGGGTTATTATCGGGTTTCGAGGACTTTTTAAGCTATATGGGACCTGTATAGGAGTATTCGAGTCATTTTAATGTTATTATTTAACCTATTTTCGAGATTAGGGGAAGATAAGAGGGTTTTAGAGAAGGGAGGCAACCATATATCATTTTAAATATATTAGCTTGATAGAGAGGCAAAAGGAGATGGAAAATTCAAGAACACCATACTAAAAGGAGATTAAATAATTCCGGGGCTTGAATCATTGCGTGTTGAGGATCTCAAGGAGCACGATCAGAATTCTTACCATTAGAGGTAAGTGTTTAAGTTGCTTTGATGTTATATGCATGTTTTTACTTCATATCATGCTTTGTGAAATTAAACATGATTTTAGGTGGGGTTCACATGTTAAAATGGATTTTTGAGAAAAAGGATTTCATTGAATTTGATTAGTGATTATTCCATATGAAATTGGTGAATTGAAACCCACAAAATAGATAGATTCTTGATAAAGAAATGCGAGTTTGTTTCAATTAAAGATGTGTTCTTGAATTAGAAATCTAAGAATTAGGTAATATAACTATTGAATTAAGGTGGGATTTAATTCAGGATAATTTGATGTTAACCCATAATTTAGTACGATTTGAATCCATAAAACATGCACCCTCATGATTAAGATTGATATGGTAGTATTATGTTGTGTTGGGATGATTATTGGGATTGATATTGATGGAAATATTGGGTGAAACTTCTTAATAGGTAAAACAACCCCGTTTAAGTCATTCCCAGGGGGCGAACCGGTTCTCCGCTATCCTGTTTGGTCGAGTTTGGTTCTTTTAATGGTTTTGTTGATTGGGTTGGTTACGGATTGTTTTGTGATGTCCGTAGATGAGATTGAGACTTCTAAAAATATGTAAGAATATTATTAATTACCTTGGTATAGTCGGGATAATTCGAGGTGTGAAATTAAGGGTGTTTGGGACAAACAACACTCGAAAATATATTAATGGATTCGAATCAAAATTTTGGATGGTATTGGGATACATGGGAGATTGAGATAGGCTTAGTGTACCGAATAAAATATAATCATGATATATAAAGTAAGTGACTGCTTATGAACTTGAGATATTGATGTAGATTCGAGAAAGTTAGGCGAGTGCTATGAGTGACATGCACGGTTAGCCAATTTTATTTTGTATATATACGAATATAAAGACAGAATATATGTGTGAATATATATATGTGTGTATAATATATTTATTTGAACATACCACTCTAATGCTATCAGGGAGGTTGCGCACCATGGGTGATCTCTCTTGGCAAATCTCAACTAATATCGGCCCCAGGATCATCGGGCCATGTATGTCCACCCTATGTGAGGTTGGAGTCGAAGTGAGGTGATTTATGGTATGGACATGACTCAGGACTATGACCTCCTCCATTACATTTACGATTTTTGGGTTCGGTAGCGAGATTCTGACCCGGTAGCCCAGGACGATGTGTGTATGCCCTAGAGCATGATAGGATTTTAGAGACTCGCATCCAGTGAGATATTACTCTATGGGATGGAGGTTATACATATATTGTGAGTGACATAATTATATACGGGAATAAGACACTAAAGTGTGAATATTGAATTAATAATTAGTGAAAGTTATTTGAAATGAATTGATAGATTATAATTGAGAATTATAATTACAAAACGGATGTGAAAGCTAACTGAGAATTTAAAAAGGGAAAATAGAGTATACGTGTGATATAGGGTAGCGTATGGGATTAAGATTAGTTTTGAGACTAGTTAGGCTGGGTAGCGTAAATAGGGTGTTTAAAATACATGCGTTAGGTGTGCACTATAGATAAGGGATGTGGGGTATCTTATGGGGGTTCGACACCAGTTTAAATATAAAATATTACAGTGAAATATTTATTAATGCATTTTAAACAATCGTAAAATATTTTCAAAAGGTTTAGGGCTTTGACCCGTATCAAAATATTTAAAAAACATTTAGGTGCTCAGCCACAGGGATGCCTGACTTAACTATCCATCTAGTTAGACGATGCTGCAGCAGCCGTGGATGCCTGTAGGGATTGAATAGATGCTTCGATCCTTGAGATTTAGATAGGAGGTACTTCAGAGTTATTATGGGAATGTCGCCGAGTCAGTTAGTATTTATTTTTATTCAGATTGTTTCCTTTCAGTTAGTTGGATTATTGTATTGTGACTTTTACAGAGAGTTATCAGTTAATTTATTTATGCTAGTGAGTGTGAGTTTCATTATTGCATGGATGTTTAGATGAATAATTTTTTTTGTGTAAGTACGTTAAAAAGTTTTTAAATTTGACACTAGGCCTAATAGGTTATTTAGTAGTTAAAATGTTTTCCACAATTATGCTAAGAATGAACCAGATGAGATTCCTGTTTTATTTTAGTAGAGGACTGATCACTCGTTATTGAAATAAGCGGGGTGTCACAGATGGTATTAGAGCATCAGGTTCTAGTGTCCTTAGGATCTATGCTGACTTACTACATTTTCAGCATTACTTTTCTTTGATGTAGAGCCCTATGCTTAGGACTCTTAATTCATATTGTGATTCATGTTCTCCTGCTATTATGTATAATTAAAATGAATCTTATACGAGTTCGGTTGAGTTCATATGTCGAACAGTACAGGAAGACTAGCGAGGTACGTTAGGAGGAACACAGGAGGAGAGGAGAGGTCAAAGCCACAGAATATTCACGGGACGGTGATCACAACATAGGTTTCCACTATTATTGCTCAGGTTATTAATGCTGCGATGATCATTGGGGCGCATCATTTTCTCCAAGCACCACCACTACAGACGGTGGTGCCAAATCAGACTCACCCAGTGTAGTCATTATGGGGGAGAGAGTCAAAGGGGCCTTTCCTAAGGTCCATCCGCCAGAGTGTAAGGAAAATGTAGACGTTGTATTAGCTAGCTAGTGGAAGGAGGATATACAAAGTCATTTGCATATGGTTGAGTTCAGTGACACTAAAAAACAAATTTTGACGAGTTTTAAGATTGTAGGAGCAGTGCTGCAGTGGTGGGATCCAGTCACCACATATGAGAAGAGAGTTATTATGAATATCGAGGACTTTTGGGTGAGGTTTGATCGCAAGTCCTTTCATCCACTATTCGAACAAAGATGTGAAGGAAGTTTCTAGACTTATCACAAGAGGGACGAATACTGGCCGAATATGAGGGATAATTTACTTATTTAGCGAACTTCGTACCCGAAGAGGTACGTACGAAGGAGAAAAGGAATTCTTAAGTTTGTTGATGGACTCACGTGGTGAGCTTAGCCAACATAGTAAGGTTGGGTGTATCTGTGGTAGCAGGCACCATAGTGGGAATGCTTAAAAGGGGAACCTGTATAAATGATTCAGATCAAGGTAATTCCAACTGATTGGCGATCGATTCGGGCAGGGTCGTCAGGCTAGCAGCGTGTTTCGTAGGGCCAACGGAGCTAAGGGAGCGATGGGGGTAGTCGTTAGGTCCGAAGCTACCAAGGTCCAAGTGTAGGTAACACCTATATGGCCAGTAGGGACAGATACAAATGGATTACACATGGAGGTGTTTATATATGGAGAGAAGGACCACATGCGTGGATCTTGTTCGCAATGAGTTAGGGGACAATGGAAGAGTGCCCAATGGGGGCAACAGTTGCAACAACTCTTGGGTCAGTTCAAATGTGAGTATGATGTCCAAGCACTAATTACACAACCAATGCTATTGGAATTGAAAGAATGAATTTTATCTTTGGGCAAATGGGGTAAGTTTTACATGACACGGGTGCATCACAGTATTTTGGTTAGCACTAGATTTGCGAGTGAGACAAGTTTGGTGGATGTATAATTAGTATCACTACTGTGTGTATATATTTACCATTGGGTAGTGGGTCTCTCTTTAGTTCCATTTACGGGGAAGTGGATGTGGACACTAAGGGGATACATTTTTGTAGATATACTAATTTTAGAGAGATGTGATATGAGAGTATGATATTATCATGAGTATTGACTGCTTAGCTATGGTTTGAGCAATAGTGGACTGTTATAGTAAGGCTATCGTATTCACTGTTCCAAAAAAGGATGTATTATTTTTGCGATGTCTCACTTGAAAGAGGGTCGAGTCCGCGTATATACTATATTATAGTGGAGACATCGAAGAGTATAGTTATATCATTATATTCGATCTCGGTGTGTAGGAACTATACATATGTGATTCCGGGAATATCGGGTTTACTGCCGAGCGAAGATATTTAGCTAGTTATTGATTTAGGGCTGGGGACTTAGTGACAGTGAGAGCGCTATATTGCGGGACTCTTTTAGAGATGTGGGAGTTGAATATCAGACTTATATGTCTAATGAAAGGATTTTGAGTGTCCCGATTATATGCTCTGGGCCTACGAAACTCGATGTCTGACAATGCTAGGTAGTAGTATATCGGGAGGGTTCCTTATTTAGAATCGCTTGCGAAACGTCCCACGCATGAACCCCAGTGAATGTCAAGAGTTGAGAGATGTTTTGGGCACTAGAGAAGTGGTTAATACCTTAATTTTTACAGTTGTATGTGGATAACACTTTGATCTCAGAGAAAGTATACGATATAAGGCCCATGGAGTCGGGCAGTGCTGTGTAGGAATAACTGGGAAAACTTTTGCACCGCTGGTGGATGGGTGAGGCAATCTCGAGAAGAATTAAATTGAGATTAGTGGGGTGATCGAGAATACCATTAGGATAGAGCCACGTAGAGCATATGGGGTCGAACTTCAGATAAATATGTTATGTTTGTGATGTTTGTACATATATACTCATGAGATATAGGGTGCATGGGTGTCCCGATTAGTTTGATTTTCAGTATCATCTGGGATGAGGGTACGTAGTAATAAATGTTTTGAAACGTATACCTGTGGTGCAACAGGACATTATTGGAAAAGGAGGATGGACTGAGCTTCATTTGCGAAAGGAGATAGTCGAGATACATATACAGTAATGAGAGTTATCATAACTAAGATGGGTTAAAAGACTGTGGAGATAAAGGTGAGGATCTCTCTTGACAAGGAAGGGTCCAACAATTTTAGGAAGTATATCGAAGTCGTACTCAGTAAAATTCTAAGGGTGACTTGTGCATAAATAAGATGGTGTTTCTACCAGACGAAAATAACCCAGGAAGTGCGCAGTTTTAGAGCACACACATGGGTCATGGTTTTTGGCCTACCCTAGGAAGGGGAGTAAGATGTACCACATAATGTGGGATATAGATTGGGTGGATTAGTGAGGAGTGAGACATAGCAAAGTTGTATCCAAGAGCAGCACTCATAGATGGGAAATGGCTGGTCCGAGGCAATCGACCATAATTTTGCAATAATTGGTGATTCCAATGACAAAATGGGTACGCAGACTAATAGAGCTAATTGTTGGGTGACCAACATCGCAGAAATGTCAAGGTTTCCTTTGGGCTTGTGCATTGGGTTGATCGAAATGGATCATTTATTACCATGTACCCAACATTCCATTGGAAAGAGGGAATGAACCGGCACAAGGTGCCGCCCAACATTTGTGTCGATTAGAATGAGATCCTTGAGTCCCACCTCTGATAGGGATTATCAGGAGGCGATGGGGACAGAAATATATATTACCTGTAAATCAAGGAGTAGACGTGAGAGGTGACTAAAATATTGGAGAATGCGAGGGATGCGTATTCTAGACTTTTTAGTAATTGAAAGGAGTAATTAAAATTGGTAGAGCTGTGTGTAATAAATCATACTACTTTATCATTGGCAAGATGCCTTTTGAGGATATGTGTGGGAGACCTTGTCGTCCACCCTCTGGTTGGTTAGAGGTGGGGGACAACAAGCGTCTCGACCCGGATGTGATTCAAAGTTTGTCGGTAAGGATTGGGTTAATCAGACACTATTTCGTGTAGTTCAGAAACATAGTAAGAGTTACTTCATCGCGAACCAAAGATTTTAAAGGCTGACGTGAGTGGTCATGCACTATTTTGGGTGTCTCCCATATTGGGAGTTATGTGACTTGAGAAGAAGGGAGGTTACCACATAGGGAAGCTATTGGGACGATAGCCCCCCAATTTTAAAATTCAAAAGTCTTTTTATACTTTAAAATCAATTTCCTTGTTAAATATATGCGGAAGCATAAGATGATGGTTCAAATAAAACAAATTAACCAATTTAAATTAGTCTTTCAAATTAAGATTAAACCAAGTGAAATATGATGAAAACACACACACAACTTAAATTTCACTTAAACCAAGTTAATTAATCCAAGTCCTAGAAAATTGCCTAAGTCATATTTTTCATTTAATTAAATTAGGCCAAACCAAATTTTAACACATTAAATTAATGACTTGAATTAACTGCACATTACCCAATATTTAATTTGCATCAAATTAAACAAGTGGTGATTAAAACAAATTTTAACTTTTTACCTAAGCATGCGTTCTAGGTGAGTATTGCGAAAGATAAAATAAACAATGAATCACTACGCCGCGATGTACGAGAAAAAACCCACAACGGGAAAAAAACCTCGGAAGGCCCTAGCCTCAAATCCACTAAGTACGGAATTTAATAATACAAGCAAGATGACTTACATCACTCGAATCAAGCCCTCTCAAGCCCCGACGCATCTTCTTGTATCAACCTTTGCCTAGCGAATAACTACGGAGCTCCATCGCAGTCTCGGAATCTACCGATCGGACTTTATATGGTCACCGTCACCCGAACTAGGAGCCTTTATCCAAGTGGGTAAATCAACGAAAATCTCTTCTTCTTTGTGGGATGTAGAAGCAAACCCAAACGTCTCTTCAAACGGTAGAGATGAAAAACCGGTGCCAAAACTCCAAGCAAAGTATATATATATATATGGAACTTGGATTAAACAAACAATTGGATGTAAACTTGAGTGTCAAAATGAATTTTTCTTTGAAAGATGAACACTCAAAACCATGAACTTTTCTTGGAAGAATTTTCTCTCAAAAACTCTCTATGGAAGTTAGAATGGAATGAAAAGTTAAGTTAGAAAAGTTTATTTCCACACTTAAGAAATTCTGTCAAAAGATAGTGGGAAAAACAAGTGGGAAAGTGGGTCAAAACTACTTAAAACTGCCAAATACCTGTTCCCGCCAAATCTCGTTCGGACGACATTTTCGTTCGAACGAAATCTCGTTCGAACGAGGCTTCTAACGAGGTTCCAGTGTAAACTCATTAGAAATCTCATTGGAAGATTCATTCGAACATCAAGTTCGCTCGAACGACTTTCCAGTGGCCTTTGGGGAACTCGTTCAAACGACATTTGGTTCGAACGAAAAAACTCGTTTGAACGACATATCGAATGAACTTCCAGAAAGTTGGAAATTTTCATTTTTAGCCCAGAAACTTATAAACTTTGTTTAAAGTTTTAATTAAATCTTTCTGAAAATAAACAACAGTTTTAATTAAACCTACACCCATTATAAACTGTTGCAAGCTCCTATATATATATATGTAATACATTCATACCTTGGGAGTATGGAACCACTGTTGATGACATAGAAACGAGGCACTTAAACTCGGCATTTTGATGAAGCTTTTTACACTTGGACGCTACATCTTCAACAAACACGTCATAGGCTTGAAGGATGATTAATATACTCTATCCTATGACTCAAACGTTTTTGTCCGGAATTGTGCCAAAACTATAAAGGACTCAATTGAAAATTTGTGTCCTTACAAATCTCCCCCTTTGGCCATTCCGGGACAAAAACCAATAAAAATCCTAAATGGCCGTCAAGTTCTACTAGATTGACAAAAATGTCCCACCCAAAATAAAAATACAATGCTTGACTCAAACAACCCAAAGGATCAAAATCTTTGCCGATGAAAGTTTTCACTTAGAAAATAATTCCTGCACACTTAAGCAAACACATTAAAAGCATAGGGAATATCAAAATATGCAATTAAAAAATTACTCCCCCTAAATTAATTCTCCCCTTTATCAAACAAATGATCAACTTAGAAAGACGTGTCCCCCTAAGATAAATCTCCCCCAAACTAAGATACGATTACAATAGGATTAGATACCATTTCTCCCCCTATCATTCTTCCCCTTTTTGTTCAGGAATAGACAAAGGATAAAACTAATTTAAACATTAACTTATCTCCCCCAATTAAAGCATATTACCCTTAAACTAAACAAGGGATAAATAAAATGGGATAACAAGCTAAACATGCAAATGTGCAAAAGTGATGAGAACATTAAAGCATATGGGCAAAAAAAGCACAACTAATCAAATAAATAATAACGGATACCAATTAGGATGCAAGAAAATGATACCAATATGATACAAAAGTTTTAAGCGTGTGATATCAACAAAGAATGCAACAATATGGATACCAATTATGAATTAAAGCATATATGGACTAGAAACCAAGGCAAAGACTAAACAAAAATATCAAATATATGTATACATAAGATATACCTAATAGGCGCAAGTACACATATATAAATATAAACACACAAATGACACAAAAACGATAAGCTTTTCACACTCGTATGGCAAAAATGTGTCATATGGAAACGAAAGTGTTGGGGTGTGAACTAGTAACAATTAAATTTAGACCCAATCACTTAAAACATGTTCACGGAGTTCTCAATTGATTGCAAACTTCATCACATTTGAATCTAACCTCGTGTGACAATATAGATTGAACTCAATGAACGAACATACACAATGCATACAAGCCTAGCATGTTGATGATTCTACAAACCAATAGAGTCATGACATTGAAAGTGCAACTAGAATAAACGGACATTGTGCAAACCGTTGATATATCATCCAAACTCCCTCAATAAGCATATATATTATTATTGTGAATGAATAAATAGACTAAACAAATTTGGCCTTGGCAAATTATTTTTCTTTTAATGCCATATTTTCTTTTAGGCCTTGGACCACGTATTTCTTTTAGGTCCAAACAAACGGTGGGTTACTATTTGTAAAGTATAAAAATCCTTTCGGATCACTTCCCCGTGCACATTTATATTTATCATTTTTTTATTTCTTACGAATCTCACGTGCAACGAATTTTGACATGCACTAGTCCTCATAGGTCACAAATATGTAGATGACCAGATTGGTAGGAGAACATCTCACAAAGCTCAAATATATATATGAAGTTAAAATTTCAAATGAGCTCGTGCATGTGTGTATTGAGCCATATAAAAATAGAATCTATTTAAGCAACACAAAATCCAAGTACTCCATGTAAGCATGGTAAAGAACATAATAAGGATTGATAATCTAAACCAAAAGTTCTAGCCACATGGGAGCGTAAAATATGGGATTCAAACACAAGTATATGCCACATAAAGTGTGTCAAACTAAAATACACACAAAATAAAAATCTTTTTGAGTTTTTCAAAATTTAAACCAAAAATAAAAATATATACTCAAAAGACAAACAAAAATCATTTGAATTTTTCATTAAGCTTAAATTACCAAGATATAAAAACCCAAATGATAAACAAACATCTTTTTGTATTTCTCATTTAATGCAAACTAAAATGAAAGAATAAAATACAAAAGATAAACAAGTCATTATTTCTAGCATGAGATATGAAATAAAGCAATGACTAGAAAATGACTAAACATGCATACGCCTAGCATGGAGATATAATATGAAGCACAAAAAGCTAGAGTATGCAAACAAAACTAACACATTTAACCTTTAAATTTAGCAAGGGAGGTTTCATGTGAAAGTAAATGAGAATCAACAAATCTAATATCTATCACGTCTAAAAATGATTTCCGAACTCATATAGATGTATATTTAAAATGATGGGATTTGGAAACACATGAATTGCTAGACATAAACTTCCTAGGACTTCTTTTAAGATCAAAACAAAATGAGCTAAGGTGACCTTTCCTACCACAATGCAAGCATGTGAAAACAAGAGAAATGTTACCTAAGGTGTGACCTTTTCTAAAGTCTTTGGATAAAGTAGACCCTCTAAAACAAATAATGGTTTTAGCTTTAGCAACGGAAGCATTTGAACAAGATGTGATAGAACCATTATCACAACTATTCGACTTGTAAATCATTTTCCATTTCTAAAATTTTGGACTCAAGTAATAAATTAGATTCCTCAATTTTACGGGACTCCTTCTTTAAATTTTCTATAACACTTAGAAGGTTATCATGCTCTCCCTCAATGTGAGCAAACTTGTCCCTAATAGTCTTTTCTCGACTATCACTCTCTTTCTTGGACATTTATAAAATATTATAATTGTAATTTATATCCATGAGGTTTTCATGAAAAATATCTTTTTGAGATAGCGAGGTTTGCTAAAATTCAACTTTAGCTTTAAAACAAGAATTTTCATCTTCAAGAAATTTAATTCTTTTTGCAAATCTAAAATTTAATTCTCTTAATTTTTCATTACACTTATTAAGCTCATTAAATTCCTCTCGAATAGCAAAAATTTCATTATCATCAGAAGTGGACAAATTATCATTAAAACGTCCCACCGAGAGATATAAAACAAAAAAAAATTGAGAGTGAGTAAAAAAATCAACCATAAAAAATACAAGGAGCACAAAAATTATAAAAGCCAAAAAATGGATCTTTGACGCGATGAATTAGCTGTCCAACTCTGATACCACTTGTTGGGACGATAGGCCCCCAATTTTAAAATTCAAAAGTCTTTTTATACTTTAAAATCAATTTCCTTGTTAAATATATGCGGAAGCGTAAGATGATGGTTCAAATAAAACAAATTAACCAAGTTTAATTTCTCTTTCAAATTAAGATTAAATCAAGTGAAATATGATGAAAACACACACACAACTTAAATTTCACTTAAACCAAGTTAATTAATCCAAGTCCTAGAAAATTGCCTAAGTCATATTTTGCATTTAATTAAATTGGGCCAAACCAAATTTTAACACATTAAATTAATGACTTGAATTAACTACACATTACCCAATATTTAATTTGCACCAAACTAAACAAGTAGTGATTAAAACAAATTTTATCTTTTTACCTAAGCATGCGTTCTAGTTGAGTATTGCGAAAGATAAAATAAACAATGTATCACTACGCTGCGATGTACGAGGAAAAACCCACAACGGAAAAAAAACCTCGGACGGCCCTAGTCTCAAATCCACTAAGTACAGAATTTACAAATACAAGCAAGATGACTTACAACACTCGACTCGATCCCTCTCAAGCCCCGATGTGTCTTCTTGTATCAACCTCTGCCTAGCGAATAACCACGGAGCTCCTCCGCGATCTTTGAATCCACCGATCAGACTTTATATGGTCACTATCACCCGAACTAGGAGCCTTTCTCCAAGTGGATAAATCAACGAAAATCTCTTCTTCTTTGTGGGATGTAGAAGTAAACCCAAACGTCTTTTCAAACGGTAGAGATGAAAAACCGGTGCCAAAACTCCAAGCAAAGTATATATATATGGAACTTGGATTAAACAAATAATTGGGTGTAAACTAGAGTGTCAAAATGAATTTTTCTTTGAAAGATGAACACTCAAAACCATGAACTTTTCTTGAAAGAATTTTCTCTCAAAAACTCTCTATGGAAGTTAGAATGTAATGAAAAGTTAAGTTAGAAAAGTTCATTTCCGCACTTAAGAAATTCGGTCAAAAGATAGTGGGAAAAACAAGTCGGAAAGTGGGTCAAAACTACTTAAAACTGGCAAATACCTGTTCCCGTGAAATCTCATTCGAACGACATTTTCGTTCGAATGAAATCTCGTTCGAACGAGGCTTCTAAAGAGGTTTCAGTGTGAACTCGTTAGAAATCTCATTGGATTTCGAACGACTTTCCAGTGGCCTTTGGGGAACTCATTGGCAAACTCGTTCGAATGACATTTGGTTCGAATGAAAAAAATCGTTCGAACGACATATCGAACGAACTTCCAGAAAGGTGGAAATTTTCATTTTTAGCCCAGAAACTTTATAAACTTTGTTTAAAGTTTGAATTAAATCTTTCTGAAAATAAACAACAGTTTTAATTAAATCTACACTCATTATAAACTGTTCCAAGCTCCTATATATATATGTAATGCATTCATACCTTGGGAGCATGGAACCACTGTTGATGACGTAAAAACAAGGCACTTAAACTCGGCATTTTGATGAATCTTTATACACTTGGCCGCTACGTCTTCAACAAACACGTCATAGGATTGAAGGATGATCAATATACTTTTTCCTATGACTCAAACGTTTTTGTCCAGAATTTTGCCAAAATTACAAAGGACTCAATTGGAAATTTGTGTCCTTACAAAAGCGGGGTCTTTCCGCAATATTGTGATGATGGAGCCAGTGGTGTATAGGCTCATCTCATTGGAGTGTTTTTAGCAGGTTCATGATAGATTGCATATAGTCATCAAGGTGAGACCTTAAGAATGATGGAGTATATCAGTACAAAATTATTTAAATCGAGTTGTTACTAGACTTAATTCATAGTGAGTAGGCCTTTATACATGATGGTACCACTAGCGGACACATAATTGAGGCACCATAATGTTAGCATGATTTGATTTTGGGTACGTAAGGATGCCGTGTGGGTAAGTATCTGAAGTTTGTGGTACCAGGTACATCCGAATTTCGGGGACGAAATTCCTTTGTAAGGGGGAAAGTATATAACACCCCCTAATTTTGGGAATATTTAAATTACACGTGTACTAGTAATCAATTAATTTAATAAATAAAGTGAATTGAATAAATATTAATTAGCGAATATTGGATTAATATTTATGTGTTATTATATTTACTTGTGTTATAAGTAAATGAAATTTTATTATTTTATATTACGTCGCATGTGAGTAAAAGCGACAGGTTGACATGATCTTATTCGGGATGCGCGTGGGTTCGTGTTGGGAATATGATGGTAAATTTATAATAGCTGACTCAGATGGTGATTTCGAGTGCACAAATTATCTGGGATGAGTCGAGATAGTCAAAATTGGGTACCCGGGGGTTATAATTGGGTTTCGAGGATTTTTTAAGCTATACGAGACCCGTAAGGGGTATTCGGGTCGTTCTAATGTTATTATTTAACCTAATTTTGGGATTAAGGGAAGATAAAAGGGTTTTAGATAAGGGAGGAAACCATATATCATTCTAAATCATCTTAGCGTGAGAGAGGGAGGAAAGAGGAGATGAGGAATTCAAAAGAAAATTCAAGATCACCATGCCAAGAGGAGATTATACAATTCCAGGACTTGAATCATTGCGTATTGAGGATCTAAGGAGAAATATCATAATTCCTTACATTAGAGGCAAGTGTTTAAATGAATTTGATATTATATGCGTGTTTTTAGTTCATATTACGCTTGGTGAAATTAAACATGAATTTAGGTGCGATTCACATGTCAAAATGGATTTTTGAGAAAAGGATTTCATTGAATTTGATTAGTGATATTCCATATGAAATTGGTGAATTGAACCCTACAAACTAAAAAATATTTTTGCTAAAGAAATCTGAGTTTGATTCAATTAAAGATGTGTTCTTGAATTAGAAATCTGAGAATTGGGTAATTTAACTATTGAATCAAGGTGGGATTTAATTCGGGATAATTTGATGTTAACCTATGATTTAGTATGATTTTAATCCATAAAACATGCACCCTTATGATTGAGATCGATAGTTTATTAATATGTTATGTTGGGATTATTATTAGGACTGATCTTGGTGGAAAAATTGGGTGAAACTTCGTAATAACTAAAACAACCCCATTTAAGTCATAATTTCACGGGGCGAATTGGTTCGCCCCATTGCTGAACCGGTTTGGATGTCCTGTTTGAACGAGTTTGGTTCTTTTACTGGTTTTGTTGATTGGGTTGGTTCTGAGTTATTCTGGGATGTCCGTAGATGATATTTATCTTCTGTAATATGTAGAAATATTATTGATTACCTTGGGATAGTCGGGATGATTCGAGGTGTGAAATTAAGGGTGTTTGGGATGAACAACACTCGAAAATATATTAATGGATTCTAATGGAAATTTCAGATGATGTTGGGATACGGGCGAGATTGAGATAGTCTTAGTGTCCCAAATAAAATATAATCATGATATATAAATAAGTGAGTGACTATTTATGAACTTGGGAGTCAGAGACTTGGGAAAGTTAGGCTTCTGCTACGAGTGACTTGCACGATTAGCCGATTTTTTTTTGTATATACATGGGTATTGATACAATATGTATATGTGTGTGAATATATCCGTGTGTATGATGTATTTATTTGAACATACCACTCTAGTGCTATCATGGAGGTTGTGCTCCGTGGGTGATCTCTCCTAGCGAATCTCAGTAGGTATAGAATCGGACCCAGGATCATAAGTCCATGCATGCCCACCCTATGTGAGGTTGGAGTCGAAGTGAGGTGATTTATGGTATGGTCATGACTCACTGACTCAGGACTATGACCGCTTTTACTAAGTTTACCATTTTTGGGTTTGGTGGCGAGATTCTGACCCTGTAGCGCAGGATGATGTGTGGATTCCCTCAAGCATGATTGCATTTTAGAGACCCGCATCCAGTGAGATATTACTCTAAGGGATGGTGGTTATATATATATATATTGCGAGTGATATATATAGACTTGATGTGATTAGTATACATGTATATATATATATGGGCAAATTAAATAATGTTACGAACAGTAAATTTATATGCATTCAGGATAACAACTCGAGAATGCTATGTGTAAATACATATATAAGCGTGATATAATTATATATGGCCATAAGACACTAAGGTGTGAATATTGAACTAATAACCGATGAAAGTTATTTAAAATGAATTGATAGATTATAATTGAGAATTATAATTACAAAGAGGATGTGAAAGCTGACTGAGAATTTAAAAAGAGGAAGCAGAGTATAGGCGTGATACAGGGTAGCGTATGGGATTAAAATTAGTGTTTAGACTAGTTAGGCTGGGTAACGTAACTAGGGTGTTTATAATACACGCGTTAGGTGTGCATTATAGATGAGTGAAATATTTATTAATGTATTTTAGACACTTGCAAAATATTTTCAAAAGATTTTGGGCACTGACCCGTATTAAAATATTTTCAAAACTTTTAGGTGCTTAGCTAAAAGGATGCCTGACTTTAGGCTTATAAATAGATCGTATTCCTACCGAACCTGGAAAATCCAAATCCATATCCGTTTTTGTTAAATGGATTCGGATCCGATCTAATTATTCGCCGGATAATGTATTAGGGTTTGCTCCTTGTGTTGTGAGCGTTTCAAAGAAATGGTGACCATATTTTTTGTGCGATGGGATGGACTGGTCACGAGACAAGTAAGATCAGTGGGATACCGATACGTGGGAACGCGCATGCATTATATGGCTTTTGAAAGGCATACAATAGTGGTTACGAAGAATGTTAAAAGGAATGAGGAAACACATCATGGCTTAAAGGTGTCGAATCTGTGAGTAAGCCTAAGTTATTCTACTAAACGTACCTATATCATAATGGATTTATGTGGTTGGGTCGTCTAAGGTTTTTATAGTTGTGGGTTTTCCTCGAACATCATCATGTTGTGATTTACTGATTTTATTCTTGTTTATTTTCACCTAGATGCATAATTAGGTCAAGAAATAAAATTGGTAAATCTTTCAACTCAACATTTGGTTTAATTGGCATTCATTTATTAAAATTCCAAAATTAAATAGTGTTTCCATACAACCCTTGGGCACTAGAATTTTTAAAATAGCATCAGAGCAAGTTATACTAGTTTTATGCATTTAATCCTTGGTTTTGTGCATGTTTGGGGTTTAGATGTATTTTAATCGTTAGGGGAGTTTCATTACCCGACCTCCATTGATTGATCAGACCAACAGTCCCGATTAGAAGGCGCAAATGCGATTTTTCTTGAAATCGATTGACAAGAATGTTTGGAACTCAATTGAGAATGGGTGGACTCCATCGAAGGTTATTCTCCTAAAGAGTTCAAAACTTTGACAATGGCTGAAAAGAGTGCCTCGACTTTTGATTCCAAGGTTATCAACGATATTTTTTATCATGTGGGCACCGAAGATTTTAGACGCGCTAATACCAGCGACGGTGTGAAGGATGCTTGGGATATTTTATGATACACACACGAGGTAATATATATTGGTATGGTTTCCATATTGTAAAATTTAGTGATGAAATTTAATACGATTAAGATGCTAGAGAATGAGTCTATTGATGAATTATATGCCAGGTTGTCGAATATTGTCAATTCATTTTTTAACTTAGGGGAGCGTATCCCCGAGCTTAGAGTTGTGTAAAAATCTTAAGGTCATTATCTAAAAGGTTTAATGCCAAAGTCATGGTCCTAGTTTACCTAGGTGGTGTAGACTCTATAAGAGTCCAAGAACTTGTAGGGTGACCTTCAAACCTATGATATGAACATGTGTCCTTCAAAAAAATGGGTGAAAAGGTATGAATTGCTTTAAAAGCCTAAAAGGAGGAGGTGTTGGATTTCGATAGTGACAGTGTGCTTGATGCTGAAGAGATAATTAGGTTTTCTAAGAAGTTCAATAAGTTTCTTAAGTTTAGAGAAGAAAAGAGTTTTGAAAAAAAAAACAAAGAACTTTAATGATCGTGATAGAAAGAACATGTATGGTCCTATGATGTTTGATGACTGGGATAAATGTTTTGAATGCCAAGGTTTTAGTTAGCATTCTCATGAGTGTACCATTAAACTAAGGAATATGGGCAAGAAACCAAAGGTATACAGTGCCACCCTTAGTGATCGTGATTCGGAAAAGGAATCTAAATCTCCCATTGAGCGTAACTACATCGCGTTCAATGATATTCATGATAACTTAGATGAAAAATCTTCTTGTGATGAATATAATCATGAGCATGACACTTTTTAGGTTGGGTCTTTTTTATTCCCAAGAAGAAGAAGAAGAAGAAGAAGAAGAAGAAGAAGAAGAAGAAGAAGAGTATGATGAAAGTAAGATTAAAATGGTCTTTCGAGAGTTGTACACCGAGTCATTGAAGTTGAAAATGTCCAACTTCATTTAGAAGTTAAGATTAAGTAACATGTCATCGATAATGATGCTAAATTGATTATGGATCTTAAGGCACGCTAGAAGACTCTTAAGGATAATCTTGACTATGTTGAAAGTGATAGAGATAACCTTTGTGGTATGACGGAGGTTTTGAAGAATGATTGTCGCGCCCCAACTTAATTAACTTAAAATCAACCTTTTATTTAGAGATAAATCCCCATTAGACAATATGGTACTTGAAACCTTTTGAAAAATAACACAAGATTTTTTTTTCAAAGGCATGTTTGGATGAAAACATAGCTACCTTTATGCACAACTTAAAAGTAACAAACAAATTTACTTACATAAGTTCCTTTGTTTAACATTTACCCAAAAAGTTTGTTGACATAAAACTCACGTTATTTATCCTCCACTCTCCCATTCAATGTCCTAACTTGGCAGTGAACTCCAAACGATAGGCATACCTGAAACATAACATTATAGGAGTGTAAGTAACACAAGATTAGTGAATGATCATATTCCACACATACATCACATATATATAACCAATTTCAATAACAATTTTTATTTTCTTATGTCATAACCCAACAGGAATTGTGTAACTCTCGCAAGCCTGGACCCGCCAGTCCAATTAACTCCCAGTTAATGGGGATACCACATCCCATAATTAGGCCCGAGTACAACAAACCTTTAAGTTAAGTTAACGGGACCTCCACATCCCGTAGGACCCACCACAGTCCTTAACATTAGATAAAGGACCCACCTCAGTCCATAACATTATATAACATCACATAACATTCTTAATCATATGCATATGTTTCATAAATACAACATCACTCCCATAAGCATCTTAACACATGAGTTTTACTACACATTCCCATATGAACATATAAGCATCTATATTTCATAGGATAGGTCACTCACCTTTAATTTGGTACTAAGATTAATACCAAAACTATTTTCTTGGTATGGTAGATTTAGTCGCTTCCCCACCTAACAATTCAACATCATTAGTATTTGAATACACCAAATCACATTAAACTCAGTTAGACATCACATTAGTTGGTCAATCTAACATAACTGAAAACTAATTGAATATGATACTTCACATTTCTATAACACCTTATTCATTAGGGTTCTAACGTAATTTACAGAATTAAATTATGAATTCTCTAGACAAAGTTATGCCTGTTTTATTACAACATTTTCCAAATAATTTCTGGAGAAAAACAACAATAAAACTTCAACTTAAACACAACCCCCAAGCCAAACAAGAAGGTATTTTATTCTCCCCATCAAGTATATCATACCCATATATGTTCTCTAATATTTCCAATTGTAATTTCTTGATTCCAATAAGTATTCAATGATTTATGCCACTTTTAACACATCTAGGTCTGAGTAGACCACCAAAGCATAACTTAACATTTTTCAAGCATATATAATGTCCTACTCGGTTATAAATCATGGAAACATACATTAAACATATTGAATAATATAAAATTGATGTTGCATAATTTTTAGAGTTCATTTACTAAGTCAAGCAAAACATCGAACACCTGGTGTGCGCACTTATGTTTTTGGGGCAGATTTCATACCCAAACTTCAAACTATCACCCAAGATTCATTTCTTGGTATTTTTACATAATTTTCGTATATGACATATATGTATAATTTTAGTTTCATATCCAACTATAATCAATCGATTCCATTGAGTATTCACAAAAATACACCAATTTGATTAACATGATGATTACACCTTTAGTTGTATGAATTCAACATACTTCATATATACAACCTACACATACACACCTACACGTAACAACACGTATTATATCATCCCTAAATATGATATTTAATATCATATAAAACACCCTATATCATGTAAAGAATGAAATTTATAAGCTAAATCTTACCTAAGCACCTTTGGATACATAAGCTTGTTTATCTCTCGATAATCTGCCTTAATCCTTCACTAATTCATCATAACCTAGCTTAGTTCCAAGTAACTCTCAACCCCACTTGAAATTCTGATGAAAATGAATAACAAGGGGTATTTTTAAGCTCTTTAAGTCGGCATAAGGCACCTCCCCTTGGTCTAATCAAAACAAGCCATGTGTTCCACTAGTAAGACAAAATACCATTTAACGAATAGACATATTTGCCTTTGTTTCGTAATTTCAGCATTACTCCTTACTTGGACCTCTGTTTTACACACCGTTTGTTGTGTTATAAACTTAGCTCATATATCTACAACTTTGATATTTTTTATTTTCCACAAATCATAAAACTAGTATGCCTATTTTGGGCCCGAACAGAAGGGTAGCAATTTACCGAAAATCTCAAAACTTTCACATTTGGCGACCTAACAATGCCAATTTCGGACCAACACCTTGGTTTAATTTTTATAAACATAATGATGCATCAGAAACATATTTTCATGATGCATTTAACCACATAACTAATCATATGATCTAAACAAGTTAACCCCGATCATAAGCTTGATTAACATCTAATGCAACCAACACATATATCACATGACTATGCATCCCCCAAATATAATAATTAACGTGTTTAACATCCCTCATCAACTTATAACATATAACTCATACTTAATCAAATAATTAACCTTCCTAATCACATTTAGGGCCTTACAATTCTACCCCTCTTATAAAAATTTCGTCCTCGAAATTTAACGCATAAGACCTTACCAAAAGATGAGGATATCACACCTTCATGTTATTTTCTCTTTCCCAGGTGGCATACTCCACATTTTGATTTCTCCACGTTACCTTAACTAATGTAATGGTTTTTCCTGTTCTTTTCAATCAAAAATAACAATTGGTTCCTCCATGTTGATCAAGTCATCTTTAAGCTCTATCGGTTATAAAATAAACACATGTGAAGGATCAACCACATACTTACGTAACATTGATACATAAAAAAAAAACATCATGTATACGAGATCATTATTGTATCAAAGCCAATTTGTAATATACAACTCCAACTCATTTCACTATTTCATAAGGCCAATGTACCTAGCCCTTAATTTTCCTTTTTTTTTTCTCAAATCTCATAACCCCTCTCTAAGGAGAAACACGTAGGAAAACTTGATCACCTTCCTCGAATTTTAATTCCTTCCTTACGTTGTCTGGATAACCTTTTTGTCTGTTTTGCACCACCTTCAAGTGATTATGAATAAAATTTATCTTCTCAGTAGTCAGTTGCACAATTTCTGACCCAAGTAGTTTTCATTGTTCTACTTTTGCCCAACACACTGGGGTCTTATACTTTCTCCCATACCAGGATTATTAAGGATCCATCTCAATACCTGAATGATAACTATTATTATAAGCAACTTAATTAGTGATAAGTGTTCATCCCAACTGCCCTTTAACTCTAATATATAAATTCGTAACATGTTTTCGAGTGCCTGGATCATTTTCTGACTGCCCCATCAGTCTGAGGATCAAAAGTTAAACTAAATCTCAATTTAGTCCCCAAAACTTATTGTAAACTACACTAAAAGTGGGAATTAAATCTAGGATTTCGATAAGAGATAATAGAAATAGATGAAACATGCAATCTAATTATCTCATCCACATATATGTTGGCATATATATCCATGGAATAAGTAGCTTTAACAGGAAGAAAATGTGTCGAATTAGTCAATCTATTAACGACAACCAAAATAAAATCAAACCCTCATGATAATTTTGGCAAACCTATAACAAAATCTGTAGTAACATGCTCCTATTTCCACTCAGGAATAGGTAAGGACTATAGTAGCCTATTAGGCTTTTGATGCTCCGCCTTCACTTGTTGGAAACCATACATCTAGTAACAAAGTCTGCACTATCGTGTTTTATTCCCGGCCACCAATAACATTGTTTCAAATTTCTATAAAGTTATGTGTTTCCTGGATGCATAGCATATAACTAACAATGGGCCTCCTTTAAAATCGTTCTCCTTAAATTAGGCACATTAGGTACACACAAACGGTTATCATACATAATAATGTCATTATTATGAATAGAAAATTCATTTGCTTTACTCGTTTTCATATTATCTTTAATTTTATCTAATTCTATATGTCCTGCTTGTGATGGTCGTATCCAGTCTATTAGCATATGTCTAACATTTAAATGCACTAGTATTCCACAACTCATTTAACATTAACTTCTTCCTTATTAAAGTTAACTCTCTTAGCAAGTTAACTCTAACATAGTAAATATAAAATACTCTGCCTAGAGCTTTTCTACTCGAGGCATCAACAACAACATTAGCCTTATCCGGATGGTGATGTATTGTGTAGTCATAATCCTTTATAAATTCCATCCATCTTCTTTTCAACCAACACAATTACCATCAGCAAAAATAACATTCCCCAAAACACTACTTTGGTCTAGTCAAAATTCACATTTAGAAAATTTAGCATATAATTTCTTCTCTCGCAAGGTCTGTAAAATAATACGCAAGTGACATTCCATTCCCCAATAAATTTAAATTCAGGTTCACACGGTAACCGAAACACTACCTTCCTTCTAAAGCAATCTAAACATACATGATATGAGGATAACCAGTCCATACCCAAAATCGCATCAAAGTCATGCTTACTGAAAGGTAGTAAGTCAACCAACAACTCCTTTTCACTTATTCGTACCATATCCTCCCTACACACCCTATCAATAAAAACAAATTTCCCACACTGGAGTAATAATAGCTAAACTAGAATCTAATGATGATAGTGGTTTATTAAGATGCAATAGATAAAGCAAGACATAAAGAATGTGTAGAATCAGGATATATCAACACATAAGCGTCTTTATCATTCACATGCAAGAATAATCGTCTAGTGATTTCTTATCAATAACAGTCAATTCCCAACTCATATATTACTCCATACCTTTATATACGTATGTCGAACATTCACACATAATATATTATCAATTGTATCCTCTTATATTAACAATGAGTAAACATTCTTAATAAACCAAACATCATTATGTACATTTCTCACTTCATTCATATAATCTATCCTTATCATCATGTAACATTTCAAATAATAAATATTCTATTACAAGACTAACTTCTTATAGTTCATCTCCCCAACTTCAATTCATTACTTCAAATGATAAACATCATATTATAATACTAACTTACTATATGACATCTTCTCATCTTCCACTCAATACCAAACTCATGTGTTCGACTTGGACTACTATCCGTATCATCTCTGAAGTTTTAGAGTATGTTAAATATCGCTCTTACGCTCCTTAATCTAAACATAGCGCCACTACTTTCCATATATTGATAATGAACAATCATTCACCAAATGTTTACTTTTAGCCAATATCCCATATTCACTTTCATGTATATTGTGTAGTCATGGACTATGAATTCAATATAACTTCTCACGATATTCCCCTTTTTTAGTAACGTTTGATTGTTCTTTAACTAAACATACTATGACCTTAACAAGTCATTTATCCAACATAATAACTTTACAATCATAATCTTACTCCAATCCTTATTAACATGATAGTCTTACGCAACATCATTAATACACTCATCTTAACCGTTTGATAACATGGATGTTAAACGTAACCTCACCACTTAGAACTTTAACCATACATACCAAACCCATAATACTTCTCTAACTATTATATATCGTATTTCTTTCAAATAAGTTGTACAAATACCTCAATGTACCACATTATGGTATCTCACATAGCACATTCTCCTTACACATACTTCTTGGTGACTCCGTGTAATGTCAATCATATTACTTATATAACACTCTTAGTGGTAACACATACGCACAATGACAAATACAACTCAATATTCACTCAACTCGGTTGTAAGTATTTAAACCTGACAAACATCTTTCCCATACTCATCCACAACACATATTCTTAAAAGGACTCCTCAATATTTTTAAACTTCTAACTCTTTAACACCTCATCTCAACTTTACTATTCTTATAAGCGTTTCAAAACATCACAAGAGTAATATCCACTATATGTACTCACATTATTAAAGATGTACATCTCAACTCTTATTACTCTTTATTCTTCTTTTGATTATTCACTATGAATTCATATTCTGATCACTTGTGATATATCGACTAGTTACTAAATTTCATACTTATTTCACATGTTAAATATAAACATATACAACTACTAACCTTATCATTTAACCTGTACTATGTGAATCTTCATTTTTATTTACACTCCAACAATCTAAGTCTCATTATAATCATGTAACAATAATTCTTCTCATTTCTCATCCTTTAATTGAATATTTGTTCCCGTACATCACTCTCCCATACAGATGAGGAGAGAACCCATTCATAATGATACACGTAACATGACTTAAGTCCACATATACCAACATAGGAAGCGATCACCTCCAATACTTTATAATTTTTGCCAAGTTCACATATACCAGTATAAGGAGAGATTACAACTTTTATACCACATTGTGTCTTTAAATATTTTCCTTCAATGAAACACTTGTTCATACAACATATAAAACAATGCAATGCTTTATATTAAAATACCTGTATTCGCTGTCATCCCCGAATAAACCTTAACATCTTATTTCCTTTCCTGCAAGATCCTTGCATTTCATATCACGTACAACAATATATATGTATAACTGACAGATATTAGTCAATAAATCCAATTTAAAACTTAATAACAAAACATTCATGTCCATGCCTCAAGAATCTAACATACTTAAATGTATCCCTTGAAACTGAATACTTATGACTCAAAACGGTTTCTACGTCCACTGCCAATCTAGACCCTCACACCCTGTCCAGAACCTAATAACCATGCTCTGATACCAAGTTGTCGCGCCCCAACTTAATTAACTTAAAATCAACCTTTTATTTAGAGATAAATCCCCATTAGACAATATGGTACTTGAAACCTTTTGAAAAATAACACAAGATTTTTTTTTTTCAAAGGCATGTTTGGATGAAAACATAGCTACCTTTATGCACAACTTAAAAGTAACAAACAAATTTACTTACATAAGTTCCTTTGTTTAACATTTACCCAAAAAGTTTGTTGATATAAAACTCACGTTATTTATCATCCACTCTCCCATTCAATGTCCTAACTTGGCAGTGAACTCCAAACGATAGGCATACCTGAAACATAACATTATAGGAGTGTAAGCAACACAAGCTTAGTGAATGATCATATTCCACACATACATCACATATATATAACCAATTTGAATAACAATTTTTATTTTCTTATGTCATAACCCAACAGGAATTGTGTAACTCTCGCAAGCCTGGACCCGCCAGTCCAATTAACTCCCAGTTAATGGGGATACCACATCCCATAATTAGGCCCGAGTACAACAAACCTTTAAGTTAAGTTAACGGGACCTCCACATCCCGTAGGACCCACCACAGTCCTTAACATTAGATAAAGGACCCACCTCAGTCCATAACATTATATAACATCACATAACATTCTTAATCATATGCATATGTTTCATAAATACAACATCACTCCCATAAGCATCTTAACACATGAGTTTTACTACACATTCCCATATGAACATATAAGCATCTATATTTCATAGGATAGTTCACTCACCTTTAATTTGGTACTAAGATTAATACCAAAACTATTTTCTTGGTATGGTAGTGTTAGTCGCTTCCCCACCTAACAATTCAACATCATTAGTATTTGAATACACCAAATCACATTAAACTCAGTTAGACATCACATCAGTTGGTCAATTTAACATAACTGAAAACTAATTGAATATGATACTTCACATTTCTATAACACCTTATTCATTAGGGTTCTAACGTAATTTACAGAATTAAATTATGAATTCTCTAGACAAAGTTATGCCTGTTTTATTACAACATTTTCCAAATAATTTCTGGAGAAAAACAACAATAAAACTTCAACTTAAACACAACCCCCAAACCAAAACATAAGGTATTTTATTCTCCCCATCAAGTATATCATACCCATATATGTTCTCTAATATTTCCAATTGTAATTTCTTGATTCCAATAAGTATTCAATGATTTATGCCACTTTTAACACATCTAGGTCTGAGTAGACCACCAAAGCATAACTTAACATTTTTCAAGCATATATAATGTCCTACTCGGTTATAAATCATGGAAACATATATTAAACATATTAAATAATATAAAATTGATGTTGCATAATTTTTAGAGTTCATTTACTAAGTCAAGCAAAACATCGAACACCTGGTGTGCGCACTTATGTTTTTGGGAAAAATTTCATACCCAAACTTCAAACTATCACCCAAGATTCATTTCTTGGTATTTTTACATAATTTTCATATATGACATGTATGTATAAGTTTAGTTTCATATCCAAATGGAATCAATCGATTCCATTGAGTATTCACAAAAATACACCAATTTGATTAACATGATGATTACACCCTTAGTTGTATGAATTCAACATACTTCATATATACAACCTACACATACCCACCTACACGTAACAACACGTATTATATCGTCCCTAAATATGATCTTTAATATCATATAAAACACCCTATATCATGTAAAGAATGAAATTTATAAGCTAAATCTTACCTAAGCACCTTTGGATACATAAGCTTGTTTATCTCTCGATAATCTGCCTTAATCCTTCACTAATTCATCATAACCTTGCTTAGTTCCAAGTAACTCTCAACCCCACTTGAAATTCTGATGAAAATGAATAACAAGGGGTATTTTTAATCTCTTTAAGTCGGCATAAGGCACCTCCCCTTGGTCCAATCAAAACAAGCCATGTGTTCCACTAGTAAGACAAAATACCATTTAACGAATAGACATATTTGCCTTTGTTTCGTAATTTCAGCATTACTCCTTACTTGGACCTCTGTTTTACACACCGTTTGTTGTGTTATAAACTTAGCTCATATATCTAAAACTTTGATATTTTTTATTTTCCACAAATCATAAAACTAGTATGCTTATTTTGGGCCCGAACAGAAGGATAGCAATTTACCGAAAATCTCAAAACTTTCACATTTGGCGACCTAACAATGCCAATTTCGGACCAACACCTTGGTTTAATTTTTATAAACATAATGATGAATTAGAAACATATTTTCATGATGCATTTAACCACATAACTAATCATATGATCTAAACAAGTTATCCCCGATCATAAGCTTGATTAACATCTAATGCAACCAACACATATGTCACATGACTATGCATCCCCCAAATATAATAATTAACGTGTTTAACACCCCTCATCAACTTATAACATATAACTTATACTTAATCAAATAATTAACCTTGCTAATAACATTTAGGGCCTTACAATGATGTTCTTGATTTTGAAGATTCTAATCATTTATATGAGCCTAGGATAAAGGAGTTAGAAGAAAATTTGAGATATTCGAGCAATGCCAAATTTGATTTGGAATTTAGGTCTGAGGAACTAAATAAGATTTTAGGCACCTTACAAATAAAATGTGATAATTATGTGATTGGCTTTGATAATTTAAATAGCTCCACTACAAAATCCAAGACCATGCCTTTGAGAAAGCCAACCAGTGCCAGGGATGTTAGAAAAAGTCAACCCAAAGGTAACATTCCTCGTGTCGACAATTTCACACATTATGGTAAGAATGGTCACTTTAGGCATTTTTGTTACGATCTAAGAAAAGATCCTAGGAAGGTTAAGTCTAGTGTCACCGAGGTTCCTAATACCCAAGATCGTCATGTTACACATATGTGGGTTAGAAGATCGGATTTGGAGGCATTAAATGTTAGGCTTGTTGACTCTGTCATTCTATCACATGATTCTTCCCATGCTATATGTTATGAATGATTGTGGTTGCATATTTTTCATACACTAGATTTTTTCGGTTATATGTTATTTCTAGTTGTATCATGTATATAATTTTATGTTTTGATTTTTCTTGGGCCTTATTTAGAAAAAATAAAAAAGATTTTATTTGTCTTTTGAGTTGTTTTGAACTATTGTGTCATTTTATTAAAAGGCCTAAACACTCAAAAAGATTTTTGGTTTCTTTGTGTATTTTAGTTTTACACTTCTTGTGTGACATATCGGTGTGTTTAAATCCATTTTACTATTTGTTTCCATATGGCTAGAACATTTGATTATGGTTTCAAGTGCTTAGAGTGTTCTTAATGATGCTTGCATATGGCTTTTTAAAATCGATTTGCTTAATGGATTCACTTTGCATATACATACACATATACTTTTCATGACCTCTTTTGGAATACCTATGTTACATGATCTAAGTGAAGTGTTCTCCTATCAATCTTGTCATGTACATAATATTTTTTTACTATGGTGGAGTTGTGCATATAAAAACTATTGGGTAAGTTTGGTATTATTTGATAAATATGAGTGTGAAATGGGAAAGGGATACGAAAGAAGAAATATTCCTTGCGTGAGGCTACCATTGGCAAGAGCCTAAAAAATTAAGACGCAAAAGAAGAGATGAAAATGACAAGGCCAAAGTTTTTCATTGATTCTTCACTTGGTTTAGTCCTTATTTGAGGAAAATTTCTCATAGTAATAGAAAACTTATCTAGGCTATTCTTTATTGAATGTAAAAGCTCTGGGAGAAGTTTTTTCTCTCAAATAAATAAATAAATTATTTTTCTCAAAAAAATAATATCTTCAAAACGAGAGAGAATAAAGAGAAATTTGAATATCTATAATTTTGAGGGTGTTATAAGTTAAAGATTAATGGGTCTCCATAATGAGTTCTAGTTAATTAATGTTTAACGGTATTGATTTTAGAATCATCAATATTTTCTAGGCCAGTGTACATTGTACTTGTTTGTCCCTTTATGAGCTCACTTTATCTGTCACTATGAGGCTAAATCTTTGTTTAATAAAGTTAATGAGGTCAAATAGAACTCCTTGGACATTTTTTAGTGATTGGGCCATACTTCTTTTATTTCAAGTTCACGTTCATTCACTTTCTACCATTTGTTTTTAGACACTTTGTAACTATACGAGTGTGTAAAGATTATGTTTTTGTGTCTTTGATGGTTGTATATATCAAGGACAAATGAGTTCTTGAGTCAGTAAGCTTTCTCCTCTTTGGCCCCCTTTCCAGCACCAAGTGTGTTTGTGTGTGTGCACACGTCATTGTTATCTTTTGCATATCTATATTTATGGTATGTTTGTTTTGAGTCTTTACGTTTACATTTAATCAATATTTGTCACATGATTAATATTTGATTCATATTGGCATGTTACATGATCACATTGGTATATTTTGTTGCATGTTATCAATGATATCTCATTTATGTATCAAAATTGGTATCTCTTGTTCATAGTTTTGAATTATTTGTGCTAGTGTTGCCAAAATGTGTTTGTCTTTGCTTTTTTCACATCACATTATTTCATGATTTTACTTTTTTTTACTTTGGTTTACATGTGTTACATTAAGGGGTTGTTTATATTATACACCGTAGTCCTTGTTTATTCCTTAACAAAAAAGGAGAGAAATAATATCTCAATCATTATAGTATAGATGAGATTTATACCTTGGGGGAGACGCCCTATCTTAGATGGAGATTATTAGACAAAGGGGGAGGGATTTTCTTATGCGGATTTATATTTTTATATATTCTCTTTACATTTCAAAGGTGTGTTAATTGTGCAGGTTTAGTGACAACGCGACAAATGTTTGTAGAAGAGCAAAGGTACTCAATTGTGTGTCGGCCAAGCGTCCGTACTTTTTCCTTTTGGGTTGGACATAATCTTAGAAAGCTTGATGGCCTAGTAGGTTTTTGTTTTTAGTTTTTGTCTCGGAATAGCAAAAGGGGAGATTTGTAAGGAAATTTTTTTAATCAAGCCAATTTATGTATATTGGATTAATTTTGTGTTTGGATAAAACTTGTTTGAGTCATAGGTCATTAGGATTTGAGTTGTTTGTCCTTAAATATTATGATGTTTAATTGAAACCGTTGTGAAAAAGTTAAAGTGACATCGAGCATACATTGGGTTTCGTGTCGATATTCATCTTCAACATCTGAGGGATCTAACTGAAGGTATGGATACATATTTATGTTTGATCCCTGGATTTTTTTTAGTGTTGTTTTATAATAGATGTTTGAGGTTATTTCGTAAAAGAAAATTTAAAAGAAAAATATGTTTTTGTTTAAGTTGTACGAATGAGTTACCATTTTCATTCAAATGAAGTTTCGCTGTTCGTTCCAATGAGTTTGTGTTTCGTTCAAATGACATGATGTAATTAAAATGAACTTCAAACAAGTTTGTTAGAAGGTCGTTCGATGATCTTTCAAACAAGTTTTCTATTATCATTCTGTAATACCCCACCCTAGAAATAAATATTTTAATTATAATTTGAATAGTTATTGTAACAACCCTCACTTTTAGGAGGCTAATTCTATATTAATTTACCGTATAAGGTAATTATGTAAAATGTGGGAACTGGAGTAAATATTAATTTTATGAGTTGAAAGTTAATATTTACTAGATCATTTCATATTTACTGTATGTGAAAGTTGATATCATTCGGTTGTATGTTTTATAGTGTCATGTGTTTAAATGACATTATGGTTTAAATGAAAACGGAACTTGAAATGGATTAGAAAATTACCGGATGCCAGTTTAGAGGGCGTAGTTAGTCCCGAAATGTGCTAGACAGTCAAAATAAGTGCTATATTGCATTTTTGTATTTCGGGCACTTTTATCTGGTTTTGACTTAAATGCGTATTTGCGAGTCATTTTAATGTGGTATTAACCATTTAACTTGGGAACTTTAGATTTAAGCCCCGATTTTAGTCTTCTAAATCCCTTAATTTCCCTATTATGTGTCTTAAACATAGAGAGAAAAGGAGAGAAAGAGAGAAGAAGAGAAAAGATGGAGAAAGAAGAGAAAATATGAGATTCCAACTTTAAGGCAGGTTTTTTACTTGCTAATATATGGTTTAAGATGAATAATTTGTGTGATAGTTGTATATTTGCATTTATGGATCAAAAATGGATTTTTGTGATAATCTAGCCCTAATTATGGTTTAGGTTGAGGAAAATGTGGGTTATAGTAGTTAATAATCATGTAGGTTGATTTGGGGTAGTTTAATAATGTTGGATGTGAGTAAAAATGGAAGAGATTGGAGATTTGGGGTAAAACTAGGGTTCATAACCCGTAGCCCCCTTCTTGGCCCATCTGCAGGGGCGAATTGATTCGGCCCCTGGGATGAATCAATTCGCTAAAGGGCCAGTTCCAGGTCTGCTTGGACCGAATCGATTTGGAAGGTTACAGAATCCCAGGTCTTTATGTCCTAACCGATTCGCTTTTTGGGCGAATCGATTCGCTAGAGCAAATCAATTCGGCCCTTGGGCGAATCGATTCGTTTTCCTGCTATTTTTGAGTTAATTTTATAACTCAATTTCAATTCACTTTATTTAAGTTTAGGGCCTAGGAACCTTCTTGAATGAAGTAAACTTAGATTCCTAGAGTTCTAAATGAGTTAGTTAATTACCCTACATTAGAAATGGGTTATGTGGGGGCTTTTCCGGGGATATGCCAATTGAGGTTAGGGCATTCTTTCTTCTAGTTTATTATTATGAATCTAGGAGTCATAATGTTTTGTTCGGGAGACTTTATAAGCTCAATTGGGCTATGTGAGTCTTGATGGTTTACAATAACACCACATACGAACCTTTGGAGAATAAACTGAAAGTTTATTTATTCGTCGAGGTTACAACGATAAGATGTATTAAGTATAGCTCCGGGTATAATTTGAGGGTTTACAAAAATGTAAACGATTTGGGTTTCGGATAAAATGAAACATATATATATGGAAAGAAAATGAAATGGATGTAAGGACACAAATTTCCAATTGAGTCCATGTATTGTGTTGGCTCAATTCCGGACAAAAACATTTATTCATAGGATAATATGTAACTGTTATACTCTCAAGCCTATGAAGTGTTTGTTGAAGACGTAGCGGCAAAGAATATAAAGCTTCATCAAATATGCCGGTTTGCGTGCCTCGTTTCTACGTCATCAACTATGGTTCCATGCTCCCAAGGTATGAATGCAGTTATATATATATAGGAGCTTGGAACAAAGTTTATTGGGTGTTAGGTTTAATAAAAACTGTGTTTTATTTTCAGAAAAATTTAATTAGAACTTTAAATTAAAGTATATAAAGTTTCTGGGCCAAAATTGAATTTTATAAAAATTCTGGAAGTCGTTCGAAATGTCGTTCGAACGAGTTTTTCGTTCGAACCAGGTTTCTTTCGAACGAGTTTACCAACGAGTTCCCACCAAGGTATACTGGTCCGTCGTTCGAACGAGATTGTTCGTTCTAACGAGGTTTCCAACGAGATTCTAACGAAGTCCATACTGGAGCGTCGTTAGAAGTATCGTTCGAACGAGATTTCGTTCGAACGAAATGTCGTTCGAACGAGATGCCAGGCGGGAACAGTTTTTGGCAGTTTTTTTGGCAGTTTTTCACCCACTTCCCCACTTAGTTTTTAACTAACTTTTTCAGACTTTAACTTGTGCGGGAAGAGCATTTTCCAACCTAACTTTTCCATTCCATTTTCATCTCTTAGAGAGAGTTTGAGAGCAAATTTGTTTAAGGAAAATGTTCATGTTTTGAGTGTTAATTTTCAAAGAGAAATTCACTTACATCACTCTAGTGTTTACACCCAAATATTGTTTATCCAAGTTCACCTATATACATATCATTTTCTTGGAGTTTGGCACCGGTTTGTCTCTACCGAATTAAAGAAGAGAAGTTTCGGGTTTTGCTTCTACCTCCCACAAAGAAAGAAGAAGTGTTTCTTATGTTGATTTACCCACATGGAGAAAGGCTCCATGTTCGGGTGACGGTGACCATATAAAGTCCTATCGGTGGATTCCGAGACCGCGGTGGTGTTCCAAGGTTATTCGCTAGGAAGAGGTTTCTACAAGAAGAAGCGTCGGGGCTTGAGAGGGATCGAGTCGTGTGTTGTAAGTCTTTTATCTTGTACTTATAATTCCGTATCTAGTGAATTTGCGGCTAGGGCCGTCCGAGGTTTTTTTTCCCGTCTTGGGTTTTTCCTCGTACATCGCGGCGTAGTGTGATTGGTTTATTTTATCTTGCACAATAATTTAGAACGCATGTTTAGGATAATTCAAGATAAAATTTTGGTTTAATTATCACATTCAATTTAATTTGGACTTAAATTGAATATTGGGTAAAATTGGTTAATTCAAGTCTCTTGCTAAAATTTGGTTTGACCTAACTTTGAAATATGGATAATCATGAATTAGGCAAAATTCTAGGACTTGAGTTGATTGAATCGGTTTAAGTGAAAATTAATACTTTTGTGTGTATCATTAATTCTGACTTTGTTTAAGTTAATTAAAATTTGGAATTTAGTATTTTAGTTGAACCATCACTTTCAACGTTTACGCTTCCGCATCGAGATTTGGTTTAAAAGGAAATTAGTCTGATTTTAATTGTAAATACTTGAGTTTATTTAAAAGGAAATTATAAGTTTAATTTAATTGAATATTTTAAATCCGGGGATCCATAAACTATTCGCTTTTTCAAATTGGTATCAGAGCCAAAAACGATAAATTATTTCGTTAAAGGTCCTTAAATAATTTTGGCTTAAAATGGAATTTTCCCCATTTTCTAAATTTCCTATTTTTGATGGTTCAAACTACGCATATTGGAAAGCGCGAATGAAATCGGCACTAAAATGTAACGATGAACGTGTTTGGATGTCAGTATTAACGGGTGGTCCCCACCAACTCATTTAGTTGAAAATGAACGTGTTCCCAAACCTATCGATAGATGGACTGAAAATGAGTTTAAACTTGCTAATTTCAATTCTCGAGGTTTAAATGCCTTGTTTAGCGCTGTCACACCGGATGAATTCCGACGTATTATGACGTGTGAGACCGCTAAAGAAGCTTGGGATATTTTACAATTAACTCATGAAGGAACTAGTGTCGTTAAAGCTTCTAAACTTCAAAACCTCACCACTCAATTTGAAACTATCAAAATGAATGAAAAAGAAAATTTTGATGAATTTTATGCTAGACTTTATGATATTGTTAATTCATCGTTTAATTTGGGAGAGAAAATACCTGACGATCGTGTTGTAAAGAAAATTTTAAGGTCCCTACCCGATAGATTTATTCCAAAGGTGACCGTTTTAAATTCTTTACCCACTTTAGCCTCTACGAAATTAGAAGAGCTTGTAGGTGATTTACAAACCTATGAACTAGATATGTTTCCATCTAAAACTGAAAAGAAAATCGAAAAGGCTGTTTCTTTAAAAGCCCGAAAAGAGGTCAAACAAGTAGTAGAGAGCGAGAGTGATAGTGACTCGGAAGACATGGCTTTGTTCGCTCGTAAATTTAGAAAATTTCTTAAAATTAACATAGATAAATTTAAAAATGATTTTAAGAAATTCGAATCTTCTATGCATGACAAAGGCGAAAAGATTTCTAAAGCCGAGAAGATTCCTAAAGCCGAGAAGATACCTAAACCTAATAATGAAAATTTTGATAGGGACGAGTCCAATAAGTGTTTTGGTTGTGAAGGTTATGGCCATAGGGCTTTTGAGTGCCCCACTAAACTAAGGAAAGAGGGTAAGCGACCCATTTCATATAATGCCACCCTTAGTGATAGTGATACGGATGAGAAGCCTCATTCCCCCACTAAGAAAAATTTTGTGGCTTTTATGGCTAGTCATGTGAGTGACAGTGAGAACTCATCGATTGATGAAACTTTAACACATGACACTTCCAAGGTCATTAGTTTTGATTCCCTTGTTTTTGATGATAGTGAGAGTGGAGAACAAAGAGAGAGTGAAAATGAAGAAGAGGTTAATGTGAGTGAACTTCAAAATGCTTTTCAAGAGCTTTATAAAGAATCTATTAAATTGAAAAGAACTAATTTGAAGTTAGAAGCTAGTTTAAGAGAGAGTGTCAAGGTCATTGATAAAAATGCTTTAATCGAAGACCTTAGGACACGTGAGAGAACTCTTCAAGAGAAGCTAGAATATGTAGAAGGCGAAAGAGATAGCCTTAGGGGTTTAATGGAATCCTTGAAAAAAGAGCTTCTTGCTTTTGAAGAGCGTAATGTTTTACTAGAATCTAACATTTTAGAATTGGAAAATAAATTAAAAGATTCTAGTAATGTCAAATGTGATTTGGAGTGTCGTTCGGAAAAACTAGATAAAATATTAGGAACGGTCCAAATTAAAAATGACACTTTTGGTTTAGGCTTCAATACTTGTAATGAATTTACCCCTAAAGCCAAAACCAACATTTTAGGAGAATCTACTAGGAATGCATTTAAAGATCACTCCTTAGGTAAATCTTTTCGACATGTTTTTACTTGTACTCATTGTGGTCGAAAAGGTCATCTTAGGAAATTTTGTTTTGATCTTAAACGAATTCCTAGAAAATCCCATAGTAATGTAACCACGGTAGTTAAAGTTCCAACACCCCAAGATAATCATTCTTCATTAATTTGGGTTAGGAAATCCGACTTGGTTGCCTTGCAAAATAGGGTTTTTGATTCTCATTTACTTTCACATGCTTCCTCCCTTGCTAAATCTAAAGGATGAATGTGTTAGTGTTGGCATACTTTAGCGTTTGTACTTCATGCTATATTCACATGCTAAATGTATGCTTGTTTAATCATTTTCTAGTCTTTGATCCATGCTTATCCCATGCTAGAATTATGATTTTTGTTTATCTTTTGTATTATATTTCCTTCATTTTGTTTGCATTAAATGAAAAATACAAAAAGATTTTTGTTTATCATTTGGATTTTATATCTTGTTAACTTTAGTTTAATGAAAAATTCAAATGATTTTGTTTGTCTTTTGAGTATATATATATTTTATTTTTGGCTAAAAATTTCAAAAAACTCAAAAAGATTTTATTTTGTGTTGTCTTTAGTTTGACACACTTTATGTGGCATATAATTGTGTTTGAATTCCATCTTTTACGCTCCCACGTGGCTATAACTTTTGGTTTAGATTATCAATCCTTATTATGTTCTTTACCATAGTTTTGTGGAGAAGTTGGATTTTGTGTTGTTTAAATGGATTCTAGTTTTATATGCCTCTATTCACACATGCACGAGTTCTTTTGAAATTTTAACTTCATATGTATATTTGAGCTATGTGAGGTGTTCTCCTATCAATCTTGTCATCTACATATTTGTGAATTAGGAGGACTAGTGCATGTCAAAATCCGTTGCATGTGAGTTTTGTCTGAAAAATGAAAACATGATAAATATAACTATGCACGGGGAAGGGCTCCGAAAGGACTAAGTGATCCTTTGCGATAGTAAGCCACCGTTTGGAATGGACCTAAAAGAAATACGTGGTCCAAAGGCCTAAAAACAGAAAATATGGCATTAAAAAGAAAATATATTGCCAAGGCCTATGTTTGATTGATATATTCATTCAAATTTAATATAAATGCATATTGAGGGAGATTGGATGGTATATAAATGGTTTGCACAATGTCCGTTTATCCTAGTTGCGTATTTCATGTCATGACTCTATTGGTTTGCAGAATCATCAATATGCTAGGCTTGTATGCATTGTGTATGTTTGTTCATTGAGTTCAACCTATCTTGTCACATGAGGTTATATTTAAATGTGATGAAGTTTGCAATCAAATGAGAACTCCGTGAACGTTTATTAAGTGTTTGGGTCTAAATTTAATTGTTGCTAGTTCACACCCCTACACTTCCGTTTCCATATGACACATTTTTGCCATACGAGTGTGCAAACTTATTGTATTTTGTGTCATGTGTGTGTTTATATCTATACATATGTGCGTGTGCATTATTGATATATTTCTAGTACATATCTATATGATATTGTGTTTTGCCTTTGCCTTGCTTTTGTTGCCCATATGCTTTCATGTCTTATCACTTTAAGCTTCAACATGCTTTTATGTTTTGATTCTTTAACCTTTGTCTATTCCTGAACAAAAAGGGGGAGGAAATGATAGGGGGGGAAATGATATCTAATCCTATTATTATCGTATCTTAGTTTGGGGGAGATTTATCTTAGGGGGAGACGTCTTTCTAAGTATGTCATTTGTTTGATAAAGGGGAGAATTAATTTAGGGGGAGTAATTAATTAATTACATTTTATATTTTGATATTCCCTATGCATTTGACGAGTTTGCTTAAGTGTGCAGGAATTTTTCTAAAGCGGCATCCTTCAATGGCAAAGCGTTTAATCCTTGGGTTGAGTCAAGTTTGGGTGGGTTATGTTTTGAGTCTAGTAAGCATGACGGCCCTTTAGGATTTTTGTTTGGTTTTTGTCCCGGAATAGCCAAAGGGGGAGAATTGTAAGGACACAAATTTCCAATTGAGTCCATGTATTGTGTTGGCTCAATTCCGGACAAAAACATTTATTCATAGGATAATATGTAACTGTAATACTCTCAAGCCTATGAAGTGTTTGTTGAAGACGTAGCGACAAAACATATAAAGCTTCATCAAATATGTCGGTTTGCGTGCCTCGTTTCTACGTCATCAACTATGGTTCCATGCTCCCAAGGTATGAATGCAATTATATATATATAGGAGCTTGGAACAAAGTTTATTGGGTGTTAGGTTTAATAAAAACTGTGTTTTATTTTCAGAAAAATTTAATTAGAACTTTAAATTAAAGTATATAAAGTTTCTGGGCCAAAATCGAATTTTATAAAAATTCTGGAAGTCGTTCGAAATGTCGTTCGAACGAGTTTTTCGTTCGAACCAGGTTTCGTTCGAACGAGTTTACCAACGAGTTCCCACCAAGGTATACTAGTCCATCGTTCGAAATGTCGTTCGAACGAGATTGTTCGTTCTAACGAGGTTTCCAACGAGATTCTAACGAAGTCCATACTGGAGCGTCGTTAGAAGTCTCGTTCGAACGAGATTTCGTTCGAACGAAATGTCGTTCGAACGAGATGCCAGGCGGGAACAGTTTTTGGCAGTTTTTTTGGCAGTTTTTCACCCACTTCCCCACTTAGTTTTTAACCAACTTTTTCAGACTTTAACTTGTGCGGGAAGAGCATTTTCCAACCTAACTTTTCCATTCCATTTTCATCTCTTAGAGAGAGTTTGAGAGCAAATTTGTTTAAGGAAAATGTTCATGTTTTGAGTGTTAATTTTCAAAGAGAAATTCACTTACATCACTCTAGTGTTTACACCCAAATATTGTTTATCCAAGTTCACTTATATACATATCATTTGCTTGGAGTTTGGCACCGGTTTGTCTCTACCGAATTAAAGAAGAGAAGTTTCGGGTTTTTCTTCTACCTCCCACGAAGAAAGAAGAAGTGTTTCTTATGTTGATTTACCCACATGGAGAAAGGCTCCATGTTCGGGTGACGGTGACCATATAAAGTCCTATCGGTGGATTCCGAGACCGTGGTGGTGTTCCAAGGTTATTCGCTAGGAAGAGGTTTCTACAAGAAGAAGCGTCGGGGCTTGAGAGGGATAGAGTCGTGTGTTGTAAGTCTTTTATCTTGTACTTGTAATTCCGTATCTAGTGAATTTGTGGCTAGGGCCGTCCGAGGTTTTTTTTCCCGTCTTGAGTTTTTCCTCCTACATCGCGGCGTAGTGTGATTGGTTTATTTTATCTTGCACAATAATTTAGAACTCATGTTTAGGATAATTCAAGATAAAATTTTGGTTTAATTATCACACTCAATTTAATTTGGACTTAAATTGAATATTGGGTAAAATTGGTTAATTCAAGTCTCTTGCTAAAATTTGGTTTGGCCTAACTTTGAAATATGGATAATCATGGATTAGGCAAATTCTAGGACTTGAGTTGATTGAATCGGTTTAAGTGAAAATTAATACTTTTGTGTGTATCATTAATTCTCACTTTGTTTAAGTTAATTAAAATTTGGAATTTAGTATTTTAGTTGAACCATCACTTTCAACGTTTACGCTTTCGCATCGAGATTTGGTTTAAAAGAAAATTAGTTTGATTTTAATTGTGAATACTTGAGTTTATTTAAAAGGAAACTATAAGTTTAATTTAATTGAATATTTTAAATCCGGGGATCCATAACCTATTCACTTTTTCAATGGAAATGGTAATAATGATGGTAAATGATAATTTACTTAATCATGAATATGGTAAATGCTAATTTACTTAAACACACCTCTCTAAATGACATCATAAGGGAAGTTTCGCACGCTTGGTGATGCCCCCTAATTAATGAATGCAGGGCGGATATAGTCCTAGGCCATATGAGCGATTATGTTATGTTTTCTGCGCTGGTGAGGAGATTCCGGGTGTGGTCTTGACTCTCCCGCAGGCATATGACCGCTTCCCGACGTCTTACATTATAGGTGCCCAGGTAGTCTTGTATAGATAGACCCTTGAAGATGGTGGTCATTTAGGGGCGCGCCCAGTGGGGAAACTCGGAGGGGAGGTCTTAGAATCGTTATATGTATATAAATATAATAATTCTGAATCAAGTGGGACTTGATGTACGAGAAGTGCCATAAAGAGCACAAGAAAATGCCACAAAGAGCATTTGAGGATGATTATATTCCCGATAAGGAATGAAATGCTAGTAAGAGCATAAAATTTATGATTATGAGTTACTGTTAAGGGACATAATAATGAAATGAAATAGTACAAAATGATGGAAATCTTTAATTAATGTTAATCATATTCTTATGCATAGTTTAAATTTCATTATATAATCATTTGATTCCTTTAGTTAATGCTTTAAAACTGTGTAGTTAGATTTTATATTTTAGCATGATATCTGTTCATAACTGTCATACCTTTTATTCACTTGGTGATCATATAAAATCGGCCCTGACCCGTTCATATCTCTTGTTGTGCATGCATCTTGTTTCCGCTCAGGTGCTCCGCCGTAAGGACGCCTGTTCTGACTTTCCAAACCCGGTGAATTTTGGTGAGCCGTGATGCTTTGTGAGTATTACGGGACAAATTGCAATAGACGCCGTCATCCTTGTTCTCTAGTCAAGATCGGGTCTTTTACTCGGGCGCGTGGCCCAAACGATTGTATTTGCTTAATGTAATGTATTATGTAATTTACATTAAAATATTGTATCTTGTGGTATGTACCTGTTGACTGACAGCATATTCGGTCCTCTTATTGTTTACTTGACGTTATTGTGATATACATTTCTGGGTTTCCACCTTCTTTTTAAATTGGGTTGTTTGAATTATTTCTTTAACTTTAAAACCAAAATTTTTGGCAACCCATTTTTCTGAAATATGGAGTGGTTATCCTGTATACTTTATATATTGTTGTGATGCTGAGAATGATTCCATCCATGATTCCTGTTATATTGGAGTATCGGGATGGCAACCCCCTATTTCGGAACAGTGGGTTGTCACAGTTATTCATAGAAATTATTGAGAAACCAATGCATAAGGAAATAGGCCAAATTATAAAAAAGGTGACTCGTCACACGTAGGGATTATAAAAGCAAAATTTACGTTGCATGGCCCACATGGATGATCATTCTTGTTCAACTAGTTAGTGCAATTATAGTGATGATTTGCGATGCCTTATAGTGAAGAAATGAGTAATCCATGACTATGAGAAAGGATACACGATAATTTTGTCAGCATGCGACACAGGAAATGAACGTTGCACGATTTTTCTAGAACTCCCCGTTGGCTATAAAAAATTTATGACCACGTTTATTGAACCTTAAAAATATATATAATATGGCCAAGGGATAAAAAAATGTTTTTTTTTCACCTGACCCGGTCGACCGAGGTCTCCTGGCTGGTCGACCGCGTGTCTCAGACTTGGCCACGGTGGGAAACCCTTTTTTGAGTTGTCTTTATAAAAACCTTTGGATGTTATGAGTTGTCGATGTATGGGAGCGTTATACTTGATATAGGTACTTGAGAGTATGAAAACATTTCCATTTAAATCCATAAAGGCTTGTGGTTGGGATATAAGAGAGAGAGAGAGAGAACCGTTGGGGTGAGTCCATTTCCCCACACTCTTTTTCAATAGATTTTAACACTCTCTTTTTAGCTTAGAACCCCCCATGGAGAATACTTTTTGCCCCAGAATATCCTCCCTCTACCCCACCACACCCATGCCCTTTACTACCTTTAAGAAACCACACCCAATCTCCCAAAGACATAAAAACCCTAGTTGGACTTGTTTCAATGTAGAAGATGGTGTTCTTAAAGTCTTGTGGGTATATGAAGATGGAGTTTAAAGGAGGTTCCTTGGAGGTTGAAGAGAGATTACATGAACATGGGAAATGGATTAATGGAGATAAGATTCGGTGGGTTTTTATTGACCCCCTTGATTCCACCTTTGGAGGTGGGGGTCCTCCATCTTCTCCAACATTTACACCGTTTCTAGAGCTCTTGAGGTGGGTTTTGATAATATTGGTTTAATGTTATATATAAATTTTAGATTTATTATTTATATATTTTAGGCTTAAAATATGTAGGATTTGTGATAGTTTGCGTCCATGAAGTTTATTGGTATATTTTATGATTTCATGAACAAATGGGTCTCAAATAAAGGTTTTTAAGTGGGCTTTGAATTAGACAAAAAATCATATTACTATTTTCCACCATTTGAGTGTAAAAGTGCGTAGGAAAATCACTATAATGTATTTATGAGTTTATTAAATACATCCTTGATGTTTTAAAGAAAAATGGGCATTTATAGAAGGTTTAAATGAGTTTTAAAATGTTATAAAATTTAGAATACTATTCATGGAAATTTTTATGAAATAAAAATGTAAGAAAGTGTCATTTGGTGTATTTTTAGTGAAAAGCAATAATGGATATTTTTGTGAAATAAAAATGTAAGAAAATATAGTATTTGTGTGTATTTCTAGTAAAAAGAAATAATGGACATTTTTATGGAGTAAAAATGTTATTTTAGTATATTTCGAGTGAAAGGGAAATAATAAGCATGTTACGGAACACAAATATTGATAATATTGTTTAGTGTGTTTTCTAATAAGACTAACAATGAACAACTTTGGAATAAAAATGAATATTTTGTGGAACAAAATATTGAATAACGTATAATATGAGTCTACTAATGGAAAATGGAAGTAATGTTAATCTTCATGAAATAAAAAGTAATCTTGTGTAAAAGGTGCAATTTTATGTGTTGAGGATGTTAAAGTAACAAATGTGAAAGTTGGCAAAAGCATGGTATTAAACAAGTGTTAAAATGGCTAAGTGTTTTAAATGTTAAGTTGAAAATTTAATAATCATTTTGAGAAATAACACTTGTTAAGGAACTAAATCGCAAGTGTGGTAAACAAAGGGTAAATTGGTAATTTACTTAAAGTGGAACATTTTTATGGAATAAAAATGTTAAAGAATGTGTTTATAGTAATGCATGTAGAAATAAGTTAAGTCCTAAAGCGTGAACGATTTTAGATAAATCACGTGTGTGCGTGGATAAGGGAATTAAAGAAGAAAGAAATAATTTTTCAAGTGTTAATGAAAAAATGGACGGGTAAGTCCAGGTTTTGGCTTCGGCTGGGTAAAAGTAAAGATGCGCAATAATGTGGACATATGTGAAATTTTAAACACATTAATAAGAACTCGAATGCAATCAGGAATAAGCAAGAAGGGCCCGAAGACCTTGGGTGAAAAGCCCTAAATCATTGGCCAGAGCATATGGTGCGCATAACCGTCGGTGAGTATGCGGTATTGGAGGATTCTGAGAAAAGATAAAGAAAATATGGAATATATCAAGAAATGGGTTGTGTGATAAACCTGAATGAATGTAATAAATGTTCTGGTAAAAGTGAAATGGACAAATAAATGCGTAAATCTATTAATGTCCATAAGCTAAGGCAAAAGGATAAAGTATGTGGGTAAATGGATAATTAAGCAACAAAGTTATTAAACCCATAATTGGCATAAGTATCTATGGAAAAAGGTTTTTGAATGACAAATAAGTAATTTTTATCACAGAAAATGCGTGTGTGGAAATGGTCGTGTTCAATGAAAATACCAAGGTATATTGAAATAAGTGAAAGGCATTAAATTCCGATAAAGGAATGGGTTCCAATCAAATCACGTGTAATGGTTTCAAGTGTCGAACCGGGTATGTTAAACAAGATCAAATGCTAATCATGAATAAACGAAGTCTTTACTAGATTAAGGTAAATTAATTTGCGTAAGTAAGAATTATCGAAAGTAAAATGGTTAATGCATTGGCATGCGTATTTTCCAAAGGTATACGTATGTAGATTTATACATAATTTCGCATGCATATGGTTTTAGCATGTGAGTATTCCTATCTGTCGTTCATTTCTATACTGTCCGTATAAATCTCATTGGGCATAGGCTCACATCCCCACTTTGTTTACGGCAGGGTGGGAGCTGTTTTGTAAATTGAGGGCATTTACAGGTAAGTATATTTTTCTTATGTTTACATTAGTAGCTCTGTTTACTTGGACCTCAGGTGCTACCCATAGATCCCTCACGTAGTTTATCGTGATAATTGAATCGCATGCTAATAAGTGAAATGTAATAAAAATAAAACTGAATTAGAAGCATTATATAGGTTGTTCCATTGCACTTCACACCTAGCGTTCGGGTCGGACCAGGTTGACCCACGGGTAACCCATAAATTCGGGTTGGGGCGTTACACGTTCGAATTCAGTTTGTTTCAAAGGAGAATTCCACTTCTTTTGAACGACCAATATCTATTAGTTTGGACGAGTATTCTAAAAAATGCGTCACCTCAAAATTTGTGTTTTATATATAAATTCAAATATGGCATCGGTCCTTAAAAATGATTTTTTTACAAAAACAGTTTTCCAAGTCTTTTCTTGTGCCTCCAAAACTCTAGTTTACATCCAAGTTTGAAATCTAAGAGTCCTAGATTAATATGTCTATTTGAGATCTCCTTTGTATTACACCATAGTTGTTTGTTCTTCATATTATTAGCATTTGAAAGCGGTGAAACATGAGAGAATTGACCTTCTCCCCCTTACCCCTTCATAAAAAGTGAATAATATTTTTCCTCTCCCTCTCTAACCCTCCATAATGGACTCCTAGCCTAAAATACTATCTTATACCCATATATATAGGTATGGGCTATGGACTTTAGTTAAATTGGGCTTCTAGAGAGTTTCAGATCTACTTCTTGTGCAATGGACTATACTACAGACCCAAGAAAAATAATTAAATTAGCTTCTAAATAAATAATTGTAAATCCCAATTACAATTATCGTAATTATTTCCTTTATTTATTTAATCGTGATTAATTGCACTAAATTATCATGACAACATTCCAATTAATTATCTCTAAATCACTCAAAATAAAGATGTCTTATTGCAATGTTGATTACAGTACATAATATGATTCCCCAAGTTAAGTGTCTGATACGCGCTTGGTCAAATCAATTTTTCGCTAATAGATTTTAGCCAACATCTAGTAGATTTCTTGATTCTAAAACTTAACTAATTTGCCACTCCAGATTATAAAATAATCCATTAGGAGGGTTTTACTTAGTGAAAACAAAATGTATAAGTTTATCAAGGAGTATCACAATCCATGGTATCTCCTGGACACAAATTCCTCTGAATTATAATCTCAAACCTACTCACACAACTGACACCCAAAATGCGGAGATCATTTGATCAGATATAAAATCATATCTCGCTCATAGCAGTCAAAGTGACATTTTCGCAAGCATTCCAATCCTCATAATTCTCGAGATTAAGAATATATGCACCCTTTTCAAGTGGTGTAAGATTTCCCGAGTCTAATCAAGACAGCACTTAGACTCAAAACTCACAGATGAAACTGTTTAATACATCCTTGGAATGTACATGTGACACCCCGCCTATTTCAATAACGGGAGATTAGTCCTCTACTAAAATAAAATATGACTCTCATTTGGTTCATTCTTAGCATCACTGTCGAAAATATTTTAATTACTAATAACCTATTAGGCCTGGTGTCAAATTTTAAAACTTTTTAACTTACTTACACAAAATTTCCATTCATATAAACAACCACGCAATAATGAAACTCACACTCACTGGAATAAATAAATTAATCGATAACTTTCGATAAAAGTCACAATACAATAATTCAAATAACTTAAAGGAAGCATCTAAATAAAAATAAATATAAACTAACTGGGCGACATACCTAAAATAACTTTGAAGTACCACTTATCAAGATCTCAAGGATAAAAGCATATTTTCAATCTATTCACGCATCCACAGCTGGTGCATCATCATCTGACTAGAAGGACAGTTAAGCCGGGAAGGCCTGTCAATGGATCGAATTTTATCCGAATCCGAATCCGAATCCGATCTGTTTAAGAGGATATGGATCATGCCTAAAATTTGATTATCTAATTAACCGCTTATGAAATGGAGCAAATTCGGATTTATATACTCCGATTCGTTAATAATCCAATTCGATTAATATTTTTAATATATACATATATATATATAATATTTTTAATTAATTTATATTGTCTTTAATAATATTTTAAATATATATTATAATAGTTACAATATTATATAAAAAAATCTCCTTCATATAAAAGGAAAAAGACACACACACACACGCACACACACACACACACACACACACACACACACACACAGGGCTCCTAAGAGTTAAAAATTAAAATGTTGCAAATCAAGTGGTCAAAAGTATATGTTTTGACATATCATTATTTATTTTTTTAATGAAAAATATTATAAAAAAAGAATAAAAAATAATCTGTCGGATAGTCGGATCGCATACGAATCCTTTTAACATAAACAAATATGGATTTGGAATAACTATGGTGAAACATAAAGGAAAACTCAAATAGACATATAGATGTAGGACTCTTGGATCTCAAACTTTGGTGTAAACTAAGGTTTTGGAGGCACAATATAAGACTTGGAATACTGTTTCAACAAAAAAAATACCTTTTTATAAATCGATGTCAGACTCGAGTTAATATATAAAACATGAATTTCAAGGTTGCATGTTTTTTTTGGAAAACTCATTCGAATGAAAACATATGGGTCATTGGAATGAAACCACATTTTCATTCGAAGCAAACTGAATCTCGTTCAAACGATAATAGTAAAATTGTTTGAATGATCATCGAATGTGAATCTAACGAACTATAAATAGTAAAATTTCGTTTGATGTTCATTTTAACAAAAACATCATCTTATTTGAAAAAAACACAAACTTGTTTGAATGAACAGTGAAACTTCATTTGAACGAAAATGTTAACTCATTCGAACGACTTAAATAAAAAATATTTTAAAAAAAATCCTTTCACAAAAAAGCCTCAAACATTTTTATAAAATAACACCCAAACAAAATCTAGGGATCAAAAAGAAATATGTATCCATACCTTCATTAAGATCCCTTAGATATTGAAGATGAAACTTGGCACAAAACCCAATGTATGCTCGATGTCTCTTTAACTTTGCCACAACGATCTTCAATCACACATTATAGGCTCGAAGTACAAATGAGTAAAATTTTAAAACCTAAGATTGAAAAAAGTTTTGTCCAAACACAAAATTAAGCCAATAGATACAAATTGGCTCGATTGGAAAATTTGTCCTTACTTATTTAAACCTAGTTCTTGATTTATTTTTAATGCATGATCAATAGAATATCTTTATGACTACATTTTTTTCCTGTTCTAAATATCAATCCCAATTTATTTCCCCAACATCCACAAGTTTGTAAAGGGTGTATAGATTGTTATTATCGAGTAATATGAGGAGTAAAGTATTCACATAAATATTTCTTCGATTGTTATGGGTGAGATTCATTTCATTAGATCAATAATACCTATAAGTTGGGAAATCATTGTCTCAAAATTTCTCAGATCATATTACTTACTAATTCACGTCTAGTAGATTTTTTTAATTATGTTTCCCCCTTAATAAACTTATATTAGATTCTTCCAGTACACTCGACCAATGGATTTTATAATTCAGTAAATTATCAAATAAGTTATGTTTGAAGTTAAAGAATAAATAAGACGTTGGTGAAATTCGATTGACATGAAATTGAATTTCAATGAGTGGGTATTGAATACTTAATGCAAGAAATCATATTACATGCTGTCTAACTTTGTAAAAAAGGCCTCTCTATTCAAGTAATTTTAAGATAATTAAATTATAGCGAAGTTGTAATGATTTAATAGGATTATTTACAATTAAACAAACAAATAAATTACGGGACATAATATGAGATTTTTATATTTTTGCTTAGAAGTCAATTTATTTATTTGCCTTGGATCCCTAATATAGTCCATATACTAAGTAGAAAGCCCAAAACTCTCTAGAAACCTCGGTGGTCCAATCCTACTTCATGCACCTATATATGGGTCTAAGGAGGGGGTTTATGATTATGGAACACTCCTAAGTGTTCGAGAGTGAGATAAAACACTATTCACATTTTTGTGAGTGGCGAGGAGAGAAATATAGTAATTTTTCTCTTATTTCTCGAAGTTTTCATCATTAGAAGTGACCGTGTACATGGCTTGCTTTGGGTGAATCATATGATATAAGATCTAATGTGTTTTACCGTTACCCACAAACATGAGTTTTTAACTAACTCAACCACCCGCTCATACTCCTTTTTATATTCCACTCGATAATTTTTTTTAAGTGGTAAACACATTTAATCATGCCCCTCTCGTCGCGATTCCATATCGAATAAGAAATATGTTTTTGAAACTTTTTAAGTAACTGGGGGTTATTTGATGTGAATCCCTATAAAGATTGTGAATCTGAGTGGCTAATTTTTTTCAAGGTTTCTTCTTAGGTGTTTTTGCAAATGTTGATGACTGCATTTCCTCTTCCAAAGAGGAAGACTCGCTGTCTATCTCATCTACTTGCCTTCTTCCACCTATCGCCTCCTGTTGTCCCTCCTTAACTACCTTGTGCGGACTACCCTCCCCTACCTCAGTACTCCCTTACTCATCACTCTCACTACCTCCGCCTCAGGAACTTTCTCCACATTGGCTACCTCATCCCCATCCCTATCTCTCGTACTTAATCAACCACTTTTTTAACAACCTTATCTAATGACTATGAATGAGAATAACTTCTACTTTTTTCACTGTCAATACCCCTCGACGATGAGGGTTCTTCACCTCCTTTAGCTGCCTTTAATCTCCTCTTTTGCTCTGATGTGGGAGGGGGATTTCAGGATCGTCCCATTTATATAACCTATAATTTCAATAACAAAAGAGTACGTGAGGTTAAAAGAAGATGTTTAAGTATTCATACTGTTAGAAGAATATGGAAGAGAGCAAAAACAATGAGATATAACCCTATATGAAAAACCACGGTCAAATCAAATCGAGTAAGATAACATCACGATAACTCAAAACTGTCGACAACAAGTCACGGTGGCAACAAACTGTTGTGGTTTATACCACGATAGCCTTAGACCGTGTGTATAACTACCACGATTTGTTGTTCTCATTTTTATTCAAACATAAAACTGCTTGTAACCCATGGTCACTCCTCATCGTAAACTATTTCCCATGGTTACTCCTTATCGTATGTTCAGTGTCCCATATTTGTTTTTTAGTTTTTTGTGATTTACAAGTGTTTTGTTCACATTTTAAGGAACATATTTGCAATGCTGCAATAATGTATGATGTAAATACCATTCATAATTGTTTGCATTTCAGTGTTAAATATTTTTATACTATATTTCTTTGACAAGAATTACATTTAATATTTTGAAGGCCATTTTACAAAAATATCCCTTCTGGACTTACCATTTTATGTTATTTAAAAAATATTATTTCTCATTTTTCCAACCTATTACAACACATTTTGGTATGATTTTTCCATCTTTCTTCTTTCATCATATAACCCATTTTTAACTTCTTATATAATGTTGGTATTGTAGAATATGACAGTGTGTGATAATTGAATAAATTCGTAAATTTCTAATTTGGAACACTTATTTATTTAGAGTCTATTTTAAACCAAATTAATTCTGCCCCTAAACATGCAACTACGTGTGTGCGTGTCAAACCATAAATAAATAAAGCATGCGACACAAATTTCAGGAAAAATCCCCGAAGGGCAAAACCTTTTATTTCTAGAACTTTGACAAGTTTACAAGACCATTGACTTCCATACCATCTTGCTTTCACCCACAAGAGTAACGCACGGTGCCTTCATCAAACCTCCAAAGCAACGACTAGAAATCAGCAGTGGTTCACACGCAGTTATATCACAAGGACGCACAGTCTATACACGCTATTCAGAATCTTCACAAGGACTCCCTCCATAATATCACGCAGCTCTCCGGTTGTAGAGTTCTCCCCACAAAGAATGAACAAAAGCAAAGTGTGTTTTTGAACACCAAAAAAATTCACCAAAGCATATGGGATTTTTGTGAATTGAAACCAAAAGGGATGAAAATCCTAAAAGAAGAAGTAAAAAAGAATTCTGCAGATTCGCAATTTTTTGTCTTTCAAAATGCTGGGACTTCTTAATGAAAACGAAACCATTTAATGAGTATTTATAGAAAAGCGCGCTACCTCGGTCGTTAGAATGAAAAAGTGATCTCGCTCGAACGAAGTACAAGTGTCGTTGAACGACATCGAGCGACATCTCATGTCGCTCGAACGAGATGGGATCTCGCTTGAACGACCTGAGCGTCAAAAATGAGGAACGCTACAGGACTTAGAAAATTTACTCATTCTCAAATTTTGATGAAAAAAGTTCGCTCCAACACTTAGAAAGTATTTTGAAAAATATCCCAAAGCTCTAAGTGCAAAGTTAAGATATTTAAAACAGAACCTTACCAAAGAAAAATTTGCGGAGGCTTTTTGATGAAGAACCTTGATATATTTGTATCCTTCTTGATGTAGATTGCTCTTGAACTTCTTCGACGGTTGTAACAGTATATGGCATAATTAATTGTGACGGACATTTATAAAAATATGTCCTTACAAATCTCCCCTATGTCGCCAGAACATACCTAAAAATATTTAAATTATGAAATACCAAATGCCTATACGAATCTACCCTCCCATTAATCTCAAAACTGAAAAGGTACAAATTTGCAAGTTGTCAAACTTTTCTTTAAAAAATCTTCATCAAATTCCAAAGCTTTTCTCATCAGGGTGTGCAAGATAATGATATTCAATCTTTGTACCTACACACATGAGATAAAGCAAAAACCTTCGTGACACATAGAGTTTGAAATGATATAAGAATAAATCAAATCAATCAATCTAATCAAATTTCCCCCACAATGCAAAAAATCCCCCATAACATGATAATTCTTTTTCCCCCATTTTATGATGTCCCCAAATAGACATATAAGAAGAAACAAACTGAAACATGGAGTGTCACGACAAATGCATAACAAACATGGTTGAAACTATGCATATGCAAATGTATATCTCAAAAATAATATCCACAAACTATTTTTGATTTTTCAATTTTTTCGTACAAAAATAAGATACCAAAAATCACACCATGGATTTATACTAAAATAACCAAGTCATGGAAACATAGTGAATGGATGTGAACACATTCGATAGGTAAATAAACTCAATCAATCATATGTGCATGATGAATACGTGTACTTCTAACGAATGAACATCAAAAGTATCCTTAGGTGTAAAAATTATTGAATTTAGATGACATCGTCTTATGCAAATCAACAAACCAAAGTCAAAGTGATTTCCACACCAATAACGTCAAAAACTATGTAGGGCTTTTTCACGACTTTCAAGGATGTGCAAACCCATTTTAATTCTCCATCCAAACTCCTTCATGCATATTTTCTTTTAGAGGTAATCTAAATTCACAAACAATGGAGAATTGGTGCAAAAACCTAATGACCCCTTTTTGGTATGAATTTCTTTTTATTGCATTTAAATTTTTTTCGGGCTCTTTTAAACCTCTTTGGACCTCGGATAATAAAATTCCTCCATTTTCTAGGTCCAATTTAAACGGTGGCTTAGTATTCGCAAAGGCCAAATGAACCTTTTGTAACCCTTCCCCGTTTTCAAATAAAGCACACAAACTCACAAACGACTCTTACATGCACAACTTTCTTATCAAGTTTTATCGCGCTTGGTTCGTTTTAAGGACAGGATTGAAGTGAAAACACCCAACCAATATGTGATAAGACAAACACAATAATAAAACAAATCCGTGCATGTGTGTAATAAAGGAAATCATGAGTCAAACATATAGGAAGAAACACTTAATTACATCTCAATGACTCCAAACATTGTAAAGCACATGGATGAATTGACATATTGCCTCAAAACACTATCAAATAGTCACATGTATAAATGGAATGAAATTGTGACTTGGTCATCCTAAGTGTTCATCCATAAAAGGTGCAAACAAAATACAAAACTCTTTTTGTATTTTTCAAAAAATTTATCAAAATAAAATCTTATTGTATTTTTCAAAATTTTTCAAAAAATGGAAAACATACAAAAATGATACATACTAGCAATAGGCAAATAATGACGTCATGGAAAACATCCTATGCTAGTAAACAAGTCAAACCTCAATCGTTAGGAGCGGAGGGGTTTTCCAAAGGTGGTGCCAACTTATGAAAAACCTCCATCAAATTTTGTGAAGTTTTGACCAAAAACTTAACTTGCTCACCTAAATGTGCAAACTTTCTCATGTAGTCTCCAGGAGCATGTAAAGTATCATGTATGGGTGCATGTGTGGTAAAAACACGTGTAGAAGCAAAACGTGACATATAACATAACTTAAAGCAAAATTACCTAAGGTGTCCTCTCCTCTTGCAATGGGAACAAACATAAATAGGCATAGGAACACCTTTATCAAAAACACTAGGACGTGCTCTCCTAACGGGAAACGAACGCCTAGGTGGGTTAATTTTCCGGCCATGTGAATCTGTCACTATAGTGAGAATCGTCTCGGGTGCGACAAAAGAAGTGGAAGCACCCTCATGACCTTTTCCTAGCCCGTCAAATCTACCCTTATCGGGATTAAGAACCACCTTTTCAACCTTCTTAGGCGCATTCTCAAAATTGACTTTGACCTCCCTGGCACGTTCGAGATCACTCTCGAGTTGGGATACACGTGTCGTCAGACTAGACACCATGTCGGTCAAATCACATTTTTCCTTCCTTAAAACCTCCTTCTCTCTCTCCAAATCTAACACTCGACGACCTAAATCCCTTTTATACTTCTTTATTTTTAAGGTCTCGGTGTACAAATCTCTAAATGCTTTTTGGAGCTCACTTTCATATCCACTTTCACACTCTCTTTCTCCATCACTCAAAACACTCAAATCATCCTCCTCGGGGGTCTCACTGGAACTAGTCCTCTCACCTCCATCTAAACTAGGTGTGCCAACCCGACTAGCTAAAAACGTGACACACATACCGTGCTCTTTTTCATCACCCGAATCAAAAACCTCTATGTCGCTATCACTAAGTGTGGTAGGCATAGCCACTTTCTTTCCCTCTTTCCTAACTCTAGTGGCACACTCATACGCCTTATGCCCTTTACCCCCACACTCAAAACACGTCAATCTTTTTAAATTTTCCTCACTCTCACTCTCCTTTCCTTTTTCTCTCTCCTTCTTTTTCTCATCGCTTTCTTTGGCCTCTTTATTTTTCTCAAAAAATCTCTTATTGGAAGAATTATTTTTGTTCATGTTCAAAATTTTTTTAAAATTTTTCGCAAACAAGGCCATATCTTTAAAATAAAAATCTTCCTCAGAATCGAACTCAAAAACTTTTTCTTTAAAACGAGCCTTTAAAGCAACGCCTTTATCCTTAGCCTTAATGGTTTGGGGAAACATGTCAATCTCATAGGTTTGAAGATCTCCTACAAGTTCTTCCAACTTAAGTGATTTCAAATTTCTCAAAGAGTTAAAAACAGTGACTTTAGGAATAAAGCTTTTTGGGAGAGATCTCAAAATCTTTTTAATGACACGCGTGTTATCAATCACCTCACCCAAATTAAAACTGGTGTTTACAATGTTCGACAAATGTGCATAAAAGTCATCAAAGCTTTCAGATTCAGACATGGTGATAGTCTCAAATTGGGTGATCCAATTTTGTAATTTTGATTCTTTAATCGCGTTCGTACTCTCATGTGTCAATTTCAAAACATCCCATGCCTCTTTAGACGTGGTGGATGTCATAATTCGACGGAACTCGTCGGGGGTGACGGCTTTAGAAATAACACTCAAATCACGTGAATTAAAATTAGACATTTTAAAATCATCTTTAGTCCAGGCCGACAGGGGTCTTAAAGAGGTGATATGTTCAATGGTGACAGTGGGAGGAGTCCCTCCAATTTCGCAAAGCAACCAAACACGCTCGTCTATGGCTTTTAAACTAGATTTCATGCGAGCTTTCCAATAGCATAATTTTTCCCATAAAAAATAGGCACCTTATTAAATGAATGTTCCATTGGAAAAATTGTGATTTTTCACAAAAGTGATTTTTCAAAAGAAATCAATATCACACAAATTTTACGAAAAATAGTAATACGCAATAAATTAGCGCAACCCGCTCTGATACCAATTTGTAAAATATATGACTGTGTGTGATAATTAATTAAATTCGCAAAATTTCTAATTTGGCACACTTATTTAATTAGAGTCTATTTTTAAACCAAATTAATTTAGCCCCTAAACATTCAACTACATGTGTGTGTGTGTCAAACCATAAATAAATAAATCATGCGACACAAATTTCAGGAAAAATCCCCGAAGGGAAAAACCTTTTATTTCTTGAACTTTGACAAGTTTACAAGACCATAGACTTACATACCATTTTGCTTTCGCCCATAAGAGTAATGCACGGTGCCTTCGTCAAACCTCCAAAGCAACGGCTAGAAATCAGTAGTGGTTCACACGCAGCTATACCACAAGGATGTGCAGTCCAAACACGCAGTCTAGAATCTTCGCCAGGACTCCCTGCACAATAGCACGCAACTCTTTGGTTGTAGAGTTATCCCCACAAATAATGAACAAAAGAAAAGTGTGTTCTTGAATACCAAAACAATTCACCAAATCATATGGGATTTTTGTGAATTGAAACCAAAAGGGATGAAAACCCTAAAAGAAGAAGTCAAAAAGAATTCTGCAGATTCGCACTGTTCTATCTTTCAAAATGCTGGGAATTCTTAATGAAAGCGAAACCATTTAATGAGTATTTATAGAAAAGCGCACCACCTCGGTCGTTAGAACGAAAAAGGGATCTCGCTTGAAGGAAGTACACTTGTCATTTGAACGACATCGCGCGACATCTCATGTCGCTCGAACGAGATGGGATCTCGCTTGAACGAACTGAGCGTAAAAAATGAGGGACGCTACAGGACTTAGAAAATTTACTCATTCTCAAATTTTGACAAAAAAAGTCTGCTCCAACACTTAGAAAATATTTTGAAAAATACCCCAAGCTCTAAGTGCAAAGTTAAGGTATTTAAAACATAACCTTACCAAAGTAAAATTTGCGGAGGCTTTTTGATGAAGAACCTTGATATATTCGGATCCGTATTGATGTATATTGCTCTTGAACTTCTTCGACGATTGTAACGGTATATGACATAATTAATTGTGACAGACATGTATAAAAATATGTCCTTATAGGTATGTTTTCCATCAACATACTATAAGGTTAAACACATGTTTGAGAGGATTTCAAGCCTAGATATCCTTAATTATGAACCTAAACATGATATTGATATGGAATTATATTTTAATGTATCTTCCTGATATTTCAAGATTAAAAATATTATTTATTCTTCAAAAACCCATTTAACTATAGTTTTCTCAAAAATTCCATTTCTGTAAGAAAATCTTGGTCCCATTTTTGGGCTTCTACTATTGAATTTGTGGCAATCAATGGTCATCTCAATGGGCAATTTTAAACTGAATTCCAAGAGTTACCAGTAACTCCATGCCTTTCCCTTTGGATCGGCTGCAAATGATAATGCAGGCCCTTGTGAAGAGAGACATAGCTTGGTCGATGAAGCAGGTATGGTGTTGGAGAAAATATGGGTAGACTTTGAGTGGTTTGGGTGAGATTACGGGTATAATGGGTGCTTTATCGGGAATAATTTGGGTAGATGGATCAAATTTATGGTTATTCTCTAAAAAGATGGCATTTGTGTGGGTTAGAAGTGGGTTATGAGTGATGTTGGGCTTAGGATATTTTAGTTGAGCGATGACACCTCAATCAATCAAGCCTTAAATCATATTTCTGAGATGGAAGCATCGGTCAGTAGTGTGGCCTGCAGATTGGTGGAAGTCACAATGGGAATCGGTTTTTAAGTTTCTGGGAAGTGAGTTTGGTAATGGACGGGGGTTCAAGGGTTTGATGAGGTTTTAGCTTGACAAGGCCTGGTAGACTTTGGATAAGGGAGAATGGAGCTCGGTGTATTTTTGTTGAGATTAAGGTGAATTTTTGGTGCCCAAGAGGTAGCGGGCTGGGAGATATTATTGATCATGGTAGAGACTGTGGCACTGGCAGGGTTTTCATACTTTCCGGGAATGAAATTTTTGTTCACCTTCTTCGGCTCAACTTCTACCTTGGTAACACCTTCTTCAACTTCTAAACTCAATTCCTAAAAAGCTCAAAAATTTGGATAATACCGACCTCCCATAGTTTCTCAAATATAGGGCAGGAAATTCTTCTTCATGATGTTGACTTGTTCTTCTTTAGAGGGTCATTTAGTCATGGTGAGAACTTTCTCTCTCCATCTTTCTATGAAAATACTGACGATTTCTCTAAGGTTCTTCTTGAGAAGCTATAGATCACATCGTGTAACCTCTATTTCTTCGTTATACTTGTACTGTGACATGAATTCTCGAGCGACATATTCCTAACTATGAATTCTGGATTCTTCAAGGGATCGAAACCATCGGAGGGACCTATCCTTTAAATTCTTTTGAAACATCTGGGATATTATCTCTTCAGAGGTGCTAAGAAGGGCCATGTCTCGGTGATAACTGTGAAGGTGAACAATTAGGGGCCCGCTGCACCTGAATTCTCGATGGCTGGCATCTTGAACTTCACTAACAATCTTTCTTTGGGGTAGGGAGACATGTGGGTGTATTCCATGTAGTTCCTGGATATCCTAACTTGGTAAGATTTCTTGGATAGTAGTTTGAGGTCTTCCTTGACCTTGTTTAGTTCTTTTTCATTGGGATAAAAAAATACTGGCAAGTTAGCCACTGGCTGGGCAAGGTTTGGCATAGGGAGCTGAGCTGGTGCCAGTCCATTGGCACGCGGAGCATGCTGTTATTCTTTTGGGACCCTGACATGCTCAGGAGCGGGTGGAACCAAGACACGAGGAAAGATAACCTCGAGCTCTTTGAGAATATGGACTCAGTTTCACTGCATCTCATGGACCTTAGTTTGATGGTTGTCAATCTTGGCACTGAGTTGTACTAGGACTGCCATCAGATTAGGCTGCATGTTTGGTGCTTGGTCAGTATTTTCCATAAAGAACTAGTGAAGGTAGGTTCCGTACTTGAATGAAGAAGTAAAAGAACTAGTGGAGCTTTGTGCCAATTTGGCAGAGGACCGAAGCCAATAGGGATCCAGTCTAAGAATCGGGTATGTGATCGACTTGGGAAGGAAAAATGATTCAAATTTATGTTTGAAAGAGGTAAGAATTTTTTTTTGGTAATTTTGAAAAATAGGAAAAATGTTTTTGACATTTTTGATAAAAAGGAGGAAAATGTTTTTTTTGGCATTTTGATAATAAGAGGAAAAATGTTTTGGTATTTTTCATAAAAAGGTGGAGAAATGTTTTTGGTATTTTGGTTTTCTGAGAAAAAAGGGACAAAATTGAGGGAAGAATATAAGGATGACTGCTATTATTATTATTATTATTATTATTATTATTATTATTATTATTATTATTATTATTATTATTATTATTATTATTATTATTATTATTATTATTATTATTATTATTATTATTATTATTATTATTATGATGATGATGATGATGATGATGATGATGATGATGATGATGATGATGATGATGACGTTTTCACTTGTATAAGGTTTAGCTAAATGCAAAAAAAAAAAAATCCCGATAGGACTCGATCCTAGGAAAATTGGGTTTGAAAAATAGGTCAGTATGGTTTGACTTGTTTTCAAGCTCATGGACAAGGTCCTATTTTGAATAATGATGAAATAATGTGAAAATTTTGGCAACATGCCGACCTTGGCATTTCGACAGAGTTTCATGTAGCAACCGACATACTAAATGTTAGTGCCCTAGGTTTGATGCCTATATGAGGTTTATGCAGTTGTTGGGTTAATGGAAGGCTTCCCCCCTTTGGCATGACTTCCATGATATAATTTTTGCTTTTGAAGGCAATCAGTATGTGTGGACAAGCCATTTGATATACCAAAGTGTATGTGAATTGCCTCAATATATACCTCGTGGGGACAATACATGTGAGAGAAAGATTAATATACTCGACGTATATGAGCGAGTTCCCTATTAATCCCTCCCTTCATGAGTTCGTTAAAGCTATACGATGCGAGGGGAACTATTCGATATACTAGGCCAATGGAAGGGATAGTCATATTTCTTAGGCTAACTGTGACCTGCCTATAGACACCACATTCTAGGACCCCCCCTAAAACTCTCCGTTGCTACCTTGCACTTCCTCCTTTACCATGAACCCTAGATCATACTCTGAGTACCGATCTTGAGGCCACCCGACACTCTCAGGCCCCATTTTAATCCGATCAAATTTATCATCCGAGCAAAGGCTTAATGAATCTTCAAAAGGCTTTAAATCCCTTTTCCAACAGTCTTTCCCGTGCACGGGTTAGCCTTACGAATTAGACGAACGATCCGTTTTACTATCGATAACCAATCTAGAGGCCATAGGGGGTTCCCGAGCCTCGTTTGAACCCCAATCAACTTCTCAACGGAATGGAAGGTCAATGAATTTTTGAAGGTCTCTGAATTCCCTTTCAAACAATCCACCCCGTGAACGAATTGGCCTTACGATTGGGACGAACGGTCCATTGTATAATTGAAAACCAATCTAAAGGCCATCGAGTGCTCCTAAGCCACATTTTGAACCCAATCAACTTATCACCCAAATGGAAGCTCAATGAATCTTCAAAGGGCTCTGAATTCCCTTTCCAACAGTCCATCCTGTGCGTAAATTGGCCTTACAGTTCAGACAAACAATCCATTTTCCCCTGATAACTGAATGAGAGACCATCAGACGCTCCTAAACTTCATTTGACTCCCGCAAACTCTTCAGATCGAATGGGAGTGAATGAATATTTTAAAGTATCTAAAAAACCTTTTCAAAGGTCTGCCCCGTGCATAAATCAGGCTTAGAGTACGGATGAATGACCTGTTTTACTCTGAAGGGCTGCCGAGCACTTTAGGCCCTATTTGACCGAGGTCAACTCTCTAAATAGAATGGGACTGAATGAATATTCTAAGGGATCTGAATAATCTTTCTAACGATCCATCCTGTGCGTGAATTAGACTTATGATTCAATCGAATGATTTATTTATCTTCGCGATTCTCTTATCCAAAAGATGGTCGAGCACTTTCGATACTTGTTTGACCACAGTAAACTCCCGAACCTGGGAACAGACCCATGGATTCTTAAAGGGCTCTGAATACCCTTTCTAATAGTATGTCTTGTACACGAGTCAAACTTATGGATTGCGTTTTATGACCATTTTCTAAAAAATCTGCATGATATTGTTGAATGGCAAACCCATTTCCCTTCCTATCGATAGTGTGTTTGGGGATTCCTGCCAATAGGCAGGTCAAGTACAATGAAAATCGGCACCCCTTTGACCCCATATAAGGAAAGAATGATCTCACTTTGAAAGGACCTTAGAAAAATCTCTCTCAGTGATCTCAGCAACATTCTCTCAAAGTCGAAGTGGTTTCCCTATTGAAACCTCTCCTCCATATTCCATTTCTATCCCTTTCACAACCAATTTAGCAAAATAATTTCCCTCTCTTACTACCACCTCCATCCGCTTGCAAGGTCAACCCTTCAACAATCAAGATTAACCTTTAAGTTCCCAAAGAAGGTCCAAACATTCTTCTCTATCTTTAAATTTCCTTATTTTTGCATTAGTTATTTAACTCTTACTTTAACAAACGTATTAATACCGCACTTTTTATTAGTACTATTGTACATAACATATTTTCTATAAAAAATCAAAAAACAAAAAAAAGAGGGTTTGCTTATAAATTCCAAACGGGATTCCTCACCATATCTTCTCAAACCAAAACATCGTTTTTCTACAGACACATCTAAATAAAATCGCTGGTTGGATTTATGGGTTAAAGCCCACCCTCGTATTATCTCGGGTCAAAACCCAAGACTCGAGTCCTATTTTCCCATTCTTATTCATATATTATATTTGTGATCCATGCCCGCATTTTGTCCAATTTATACCGACATCTTTCTATAAACGATTAGTGACCTGACAAACACACACATTTTATTTTTATTATTATTTTGGTAACTCTCCTGCGACTGATCTCACTCCGTCTTTCTCCATGATGCGAGTCGAGGAATTACCTTCTCCTTTTCTATATACATGAACACACACACTTCATGGAGTTATTAAATAAAATAATTAAATATTCCCATGAGAAATCGTAAGGGCGGGATGGGTGCCTAACACCATCCCATTCCGTAACTTAACCCTCAGACCTCCGAACTAATTGGTTTCTCAAGCATGAATATGTCTTTGATGCCGTTCTCTTGAGACGATAAAATTTCTTTTGCCTATTTTATGAAAATTAGGCTGGCGACTATATCTCTTTATATTACCCCAAATTGACGACAATCGAAGCGCCCCGAGGAAGGGCGCGAGACATTCTTATCCTCTCCTTCTAATCCCATGCGCGAGCGCCGACACCCCCCAAGGAGGATGAAATATGATGGCCACAGTTGCGACTCCATTGGGAGTTTATTTGTTATAAGAGGGCTAGACTATATTCTTACATGGGTGTTATCGTTTTTCGCATGTGTACGTACGCACCTACCTGTATGTTCTAATTTTCCTCTATTACTTTTTCGTATATATTTATCTCATACTTATATCACCTATCACTCACTTCTCACTTTCACTCACTTGTAAATTGAGACACCCCGACTAATTAAATACCGGGTAGCTACTCCTTTATTCAATTTAATACAAAATGTCCAATTGGTTCAGTTTATAGCATCACCGTCAAAAATATTTTTAAACAATTACTAGCCACCTAATATTTAAAAAGTGACTTGTCAAATTTTACTAAATTAAATTAACATGCAACCAATTAAATTATTAGCTAACGATACCATAATCACATCATAGTCACAACAAAATAATAATGGAATAATAAATGAGTCTGGAGTAACACTCCTCTGAATAATCCAAATATTGAATAAAAAACCAAATACAAAGTCTAAATAATTAAGTAACTCCAAAACTGAAATGAAAATGAAAGTATGAGAAAGTTGTCTCTAAATGGAAATGGGTGACATGCCCTAACAGATGAATGACTCCGAAATAGAATCAATGTAGAATCTGGAGGCGTCTACTATCGAGATCTTGTAACTTCTACAGTAGCTACAACACGTCAATGAAATGGAACTCCTATGCTTGGCGTCCCTGTGGCTGGGAACCTAAAAGGTTTTACAAGAAAAATAGATTTGAAAGAAAACGGGTCAGAGCCTGAGGTGAAAACAGTTTAAAAATAGCAAGTGTTAAATTGCATTAAACAGTGAATATTATATACATATTAGTTACGTGCTCTTACACATGAGTTCCTCACCCCTCAGCTAATGTGCACGCCTAACGTATATCCTTAACCCGTCCTAGTTATGTCGTTCACTATCTAGTCTGTTCCGCTACCTATCCTTACATTAATAATATAAGGGTTTATTCACATCGTTCTAACTTATCCTGCGTGTAATTCACCTTTTCACTTGGTCAGATTAATTTATAACAATTACGGTAGAAAATTCTCATTTTAAATCCCATTCAAAATGTCTCAATAATTTGTATTCACACTTTAACAAAGAGTCCATTATAATCACTAGTATATTATTCTCAGCAAAAATATACAAATAGGGCACCCCTAGCCTAAGCTGCGGTGCACACATACTCTGCTATCGAATCCTGGTACATCACGTACATAAGGACCACGTGTTCTGAATCTCTCAGGAACTGTATCAATAAATAAAATCATACATATTAGAGGCGAACATAGTTCACATACGCATGGTTCACGCACATACCTACGCTGCCATGGTCAGCTGACTTATTAACTCACAAATAAGTCATTCACAACCCTATGTCCTTGAGGTACCAATCTAAACCCCCCGTAGGGACACAAAGATTAGATGGACCTGTTTCGAAAGCTGACCTCCCATGCTAGCAAGTGTGGTAGGTATGTCATACACATAATAATCCATATACTAAGCATTCACACAAATTAGACAACTTATAATATTATTAAAGGTATGTTCTCAACCCTATACCAATAATCCAATTCGTACACTATCATACTTCCGGATGATATATAATATATTTCGCAAATACATCTCACGTCGTATAGTTTCAAGTACTTAAAACCTAACAAAAAGGTTACTAAGTCTCCTATTATTCCCACATATTAATTTAATACTCTTAAGGTCCATATTTCTGTCTCTAACCCCAAATTATCCATTATATAGGTTTGAATCATTTACCCGCAATCTCTAATAGGACCTCACTCATCGGACCCTAGTAAGTCTAACATAAAGTCCCAATTCAATTTTAATATAATCCGAGACCCATATACACACCTACCGGTCTTACTTAAATCTACATGTTTTCAAAAGGTCCCTATTGATAAATTTCAAGGGTCGGAATTGCTTAAATTCAAGCAGGGGAAAAATATCACGATTTCTGGGGAGGTTGATCGTTCGATCATGAATGTCGATCGATTGATCGAGCAGTTACAACCCACGTTTTTCTGCGTTTTTAGCCCTAGTTTTCTCTCCAATCTCCATTACATGAATCCATTCTCCAAAGTAGATGTACTACATGTTATACCATCCTTATTACCACCTTTCTAACGTTCCATAACAATCAAATCATCTCAAGAACAACATATATATCGATATATTCATCAAACTTTTCATGTTCAACCCTAGTGTAGTTTCTTCCAATTCAAGACGACCCAAAAATAAATTTCAATTCGGTATTTATATTACTAAAGTTCTGATTTCAATCTTTATCAATTCCAGAATTTAACTACATGCAAATCCTACCCATTTTCAAGGTTTACTTCTCCCAATTCATGAAATTATCAATCTTTCAAGTCTAGCCTTCAATTCTAATCTACATGGATGATATATTTGTTGAAACTTAATGAAATCAAATCACTTGAATTATAATTCGTGTTCTGATTTGCAGGTGATGTTAAAGGCTGGTTCTCTCCCTCTCTCCGATTACAATTTTCGTCGAAAACTGGTGGTGGGTGGTGGTTATGGCTTAAAACCCTCCTGTAACCTCTCCTCTTTCTCACGTTGCCCACTTCTTTCTTTTTGGTTGATAATGGCCCTTATGGACCTCATAATAGCTTCTAAATAAACCCTAAAATTCGTGGGTCCAAATCCCTTAAACTTTAAAATGACTAAAATACCCTTCTGGGTTGTCGGTTTGGCCTAAAAATGGCGGGACCCAAACTAAACCCCAGCTAGTGTTTTCTGACTATTTTGACCCCTCCGGACACGTTGGCGCACTCCAAATGACCATACGGGTGATAAAATTATAATTTACTTTTAAATCTAATTAAATTGATTCCTAATGCGACTGACATGTGCGTCCCAACTTAATTTTCCGAATTGTCGTATTTATGACTCACGATAATTTTAATAAATTCAATAATCATATATTACCATATATATATCCAGTAATATTCAACCTTATCATCATAATCAAATACCAACTCACGTCTCGCTAGTATTTAAGTCCGGATTAATTTCCAAATTAATTCCTATTTAATTTAATTAATCCCATTAAATAAAATTAATAAAAGTACGGGGTATTCCCCCCTAATAACAAAATTTTGTCCTGAAATTTGGAAATAAAATATACCTGGCACAAATAACTCTAGATAATGCTCGCGCATCTCATCCTCGCGATCCCAGGTAGACTCCTCGGCATTATGATGCCGCCACTGAACACGTACTAACAGTACTGTCTTCGACCACAGTTTCCTCTCGCTATGGTCTAGAATAGCAATCGACCCCTCCTCATAGGAACTATATGGCTACAGATCTATATCTTCTAACACAATGTGAGTATGGGCCAAATCCTCTCGAATATATCTCAGTGAGGAAATGTGGAACACGTCATGGACCCTATGCAAGTGTTCCGATAACCCAAGTCTATATGCAACTGGTCCAATTCGCTCGATGATAGGGAATGGCCCCACGTATCTAGGTGCCAAATTCCCTTTCTTATCGAAACGCATAATCCCCTTCATAGGAGATACTTTGAGAAGCACCTGGTCCCCCACATTGAACTCTCTAAAGAACCTATTGGCATAGGCATAACTCTTCTGTCGATCCTGAGCTACCCGAATACGGCTCCGTATTATCTCTATCCTCGTTGAGGTATCCTAAATCACTTTTGACCCAAGAAGTTTGTTATCCCCCACCTCTAGCAAACATGCTGGGGAACGACAAGGTCTACCATACAACGCCTCAAATGGAGCCATGCTAATAGTGAACTAGTAGGAGTTATTATAGGCAAACTCCACCAGTGGAAGATACTTCTCTCAACCACCTCCAAAGTCTAGGATGCAGATACATAACAGGTATTCCAACATCTGATTCGTCCGCTTGTCCTGCCAATCTATTTGCGGGTGATAGGCTGTACTCAATCACAACTCCCTTCCCATGGCTTCCTGGAAACTCTCCCAAAACTGTGACACAAATATCTTGTCCCTGTCAGACACGATATAGAGAGGCACCCTGTGGAGTCTTACTATCTGAGCTATGAAGATCTGGGCATACTGTCCCGTAGTGTAGTCTGTTCGGGCTGGCAAAAAGTGAGAAAACTTTGTCAATTGATCCACGATCACCCATATGGAGTCGTGACCTTTCGACGATGTAGGTAATCCCGTGGTGAAGTCCATGGAAATTATCTCCCATTTCCACATAGGAATCTCTAATGGTTGTAAAAGTCCTGCCGACCTCTGATGGTCCACTTTTACTAGCTGACATATGGCACATTTCGAAATGAATTCGGCAATATCTCTCTTCATCCCGCTCCACCAGTATTGTTGCCTCATATCCTTATACATCTTATCCTCACCAGGATGTACTGCGAATCGCGAACCATGCGACTTTGTCATTACCTCGTGTCGCAAGTCTTTCCCCTCAGGAACAACTAACCTTGCGTTGAAGCGTAACCCCCGTCTGAACTAACGGTATAAGACTCGCCCCCTCGACTAACAATCGTACTATCGGCTCTTGACAGAACGGGTGTGCTGACTGGGCCTGTACCACTCTCGTAATAATCTAGTGCGTAACTATCATCACAGACATGAATGATCGGGCCACTACGTCCTGGTGTCTCAACTCCTTCCACTTTTCTTTCCACACCTCAGCCACCTCACCTACTGGCCCGCGACTTAACGTGTCTGCTACCACGTTAGCCTTTCCTACGTGGTATTGGATATCGAACTGATAATCCTTCACAAACTCAAGCCACCTATGTTGATGCATATTCAGCTCCTTCTGTGTGAAGAGGTATTGTAAGGACTTATGGTCCGTGAATAAACGGAATTTCTCCCCCAGGAGATAATGTCTCCAAATCTGAAGATCAAACACGACTGCCGCTAACTCTAAGTCATGGGTGGGATAATTCTTCTCGTGAGGCTTAAGCTTATGGGAAGCATAAGCTATAGCCTGACTCTCTTGCTGCAGTACATCACCAAGTCCTAGTAAGGACACATCAGTGTAGACTATATACTCCACTCCCAGCCTGGGTAATTCTAACACTGGTGCTGAGGTCAACTTGTCCTTTAACTCGTCGAATGCCAACTGGCAGGCATCTCTCTAGATAAATGGCACACAGTTTCGAGTCAGATGTGTCAAAGGATCTGCTATCTTTGAGAACCCCCGAATAAACCTCTTGTAGTATCCTACTAGGCCCAAGAAACTACGTATCTCAGTCGGTGTCGTGGGTTGTCCCCACTCCCTCACCGCTGATACCTTCCTCTGATCAAAATATATCCCCCTGTTTGAAATGACATGCCCCAAAAATTGAGCGTCCTTCAGCCAAAATCCACACTTCTCATATTTTGCATACAACTCGTTCTGAACCAGCGTCTGTAAAACTTGTCTTAAGTGCTCGGCATGCTCCTCATCTATTTGAGAGTAAACTAAAATGTCATCAATAAATACAATGATGAACTGGTCTAGGAACTATCTGAACACCCTATTCATCAAGTCCATAAATACTGCTGGGGCGTTGGTTGGGACAAAAGGCATAAACCTGAACTCGTAGGAACCATATCTCGTCAAGAAGGCAGTCTTCGAGATATCTTGCTCCCTGATTAGCAGCTGATGGTATCCCGACCTCAAGTCAATCTTTGAGAAGAAGGCAACTCCTCTCAACTGGTCGAATAAGTCATCGATTTGGGGCAATGGATACTTATTCCGTATCGTGACTTTATTCAACTCCCGATAATCTACACACAACCTCAAAGATCCATCCCCCTTCTTAACGAACAACACAGGAGCACCCCATGGAGAAGTACTCCTACGGATAAACCCCTGATCCAAAAACTTCTCTATCTGATCCTGTAGCTTCCTCAACTCTGCTGGAGACATACGGTAAGGTACACGGGCTATCGGCCGAGTGCTCGATGTCAAATCAATAACAAAGTCTATCTCTCTACTAGGAGGTAATCCCGAAATACCCTAGAAAACGTCAGTGAACTCCCTCACAACTGGAATCGAATCAAGTGGTATCACCACCTCCCTAGAGGACTCCTCCTCTATATAATACAAGTGAGTGGACGACCTTCCCTCAGGACGAGGCATCGCCACTAGGAACATCTCCTGCTCGGGTATGGCAAAAATAATACTCCTACTGAAATAATCAATCATGGCTCGATACGCAACCAACCAATCCATACCAATGACCGCATCATACTCGGTCATATCTAACACTAACATATCGGCAGGTAAAGTAAGTCTCCCAATATCTACGCCCACACCTCTATATATAAGAGAAATCACAGAACCCCTACTCAACGGTGAATCTACACAAGTAACAATGCTCTCTGTAGTATCTAATAACCCCATAGCGCGTGCAAATCGTGGAAATAAAATAATGTGTGGCTCCCGTGTAAAATAAAATATGCCCCAGAATCCCCTGAGTAGAAAACATACCCTCAATAGCGGGTGGAGCCTGTGGGACTGTGGCCTGCTGGACCTGGTAAACTCGTTCGTACTGAAGCTGTCCCTGCTGGACTGGAACTGCTGGGATAGGTGGTAATACTGGCATCTACGATGGTGCTGGGAGGGTGATGGGAAACATAGGTCTCTGGGGCTCATGTCGAGCACCCTACTGTTGATTCTATGGGGACCTACCCCTTTCAGAACACTCTTGGCATTTGTGGCCAATCTTTCCACATATAAAACATTTCCCTACAAAGTTTCCCCCTCTCTGACCTTACTGCCCATGACCCTGATGGCCGTTACCACCCCTACCCTGGCCATTCTGGCCCTGCAAAAACTATGGTTGGCTGTGCTGTCCCTATTGGCCCTAATGGCCATGTTGGCCCTGTTGGCCATGTCGAAAACCTCCCTAGCTATGCTTGAAGCCTCCTGATCTAAACCTCTTAGAATCCCCCTACTGGGAATTTTGATCACCCTGCCTGTACTGACCCTGAGCTGATTGTGCCCCATTGGCACCATTTCCCCTATCCTGCCCTGATGGCTAGACTCTCCTGCTCGCTTAACCTCTGACAAGTGAAAGCGATGGTCCTGGCAATGAACTAATGCTGCGTTAACCACATCTGAATAAGTGGCCAACGAGAGATTACCTAGCAAGTGTTGACGAATCCTCCACATCAACCCATCCATGAACTTCTGAATCTTCTTCTCTTTCGTAGGGATCTCATCGGGAACGATGTTAAGAAGATTAGTAAACTCGTCCTCATACTCTTCCACTGTCCTCCCTTCCTTCTTGAGGTTCATCAATTTCCTCCTCATCTCGGTGTGAACTGTTGAGGGAAAGTATTTGGGGCCGAACTGCACCCACAACTCTTGTATCGAAAAAACATCTCTCTCCTCTGCGGTGGTAATAGAATCCCATCACTACAACACTGTTCCTACCAGCTTTAAAGTAGCCAATATCTGCCTCTACACCTTCGTATACTCATACATCCTCAAGTGCCTTTGGATGTCCTTTTTCCACTGACTAGACACAATGACGTTGGAGCTACCTGCAAACTCCGTAGGGTGCACCTTCTGAAAGGCATCACGTACACGTTCCCAAGAATACGGGAATGCATGAGCCTGGACTAGGGATACCATTGGTGCTTGAGGTGGTGCCTGCTGCACAACTGCTAACGCGACATTTATCGCTTGGGCTACAATTGCGGAAACTTCTGTAGCGTTCATAGAACCCTGAACTGGTGTAGGCTGTGGCTCGGGCTGGGGACCCCTGGGAACTCATTGTGCACGTCATATCGTAATATATCTGAAGAGCATAAGATAAATAAAAGAGTACAACAATCCTAAAATATAGGGCTCTATATTAAAGGACGCTACGCGGAAACATAACAAGCCGTACAGATCGTAAGGACACTAGAACCTGATGCTCTAATACCACCTGTGACACCCCAACAAATTAAATACTGGGTAGGTACTCCTTTATTCAATTTAATACAAAATGTCCAGTTGGTTCATTTCATAGCATCACCTTCAAAAACATTTTTAAACAATTACTAGCCACCTAATATTTAAAAAGTGAGTTGTCAAATTTTACTAAATTAAATTAACATGCAACCAATTAAATTATTAGCTAACGATACCACAATCACATCACAGTCACAATAGAATAATAATGGAATAATAAATGAGTCTAGAGTAACACTCCTCTGAATAATCCAAATACTAAATAAAAACCCAAATACAAAGTCTGAATAATAATAACTCCAAAACTGAAATGAAACTGAAAGTATGAGAAATCTATCTCTCAATGGAAAGGGGCGACATGCCTAACAAATGAAAGATTCCGAAATAGAATCAATGTAGAATGTGGAGGCGTCTACTATCGAGACCCTATAACTTCCACAATAGCTATAGCATGTCAATGAAATGGAACTCCTATGCTTGGCATCCCTGTGACTGGGCACCTAAAAGGTTTTACAAGAAAAATAGATTTGAAAGAAAACGGGTCAGAGCCTGAGGTGAAAACAGTTTAAAAATAGCAAGTGTTTAATTGCATTAAACAGTGAATATTATATACATGTTAGTTACATGCTATCACACATGAGTTCCTCACCCCTCAGCTAATGTGCATGCTTAACGTATTTCCTTAACGCGTCCTAGTTATGTCGTTCATTATCTAGTCTGTACCACTACCTGTCCTCACATTAATAATATAGGGGTTTATTCACATCCTTCTAACTTATCTTGCGTGTATTCACCTTTTCACTTGATTAGATTAATTTATAACAATTACGGTAGGAAATTCTCATTTTAAATCCCATTCAAAATGTCTCAATAATTTGTATTCATACTTTAACAAAGAGTCCATTATAATCACTAATATATTATTCTCAGAACAAATATACAAATAGGGCACCCCTAGGCTAAGCTGCGGTGCACACATACTCTGCTATCGAATCCCGGTACATCACGTACATAAGGACCACGTGTTTCGAATATCTCAGGATTCATTTCAATAAACAAAATCACACATATTGGAGGCGAACATAGTTCACATACCCATGGGTCAGACACATACCTACGCTCCCATGGTCAGCTGACTTATTAACTCACAAATAAGTCATTCACAACCCTATGTCCTCGAGGTACCAATCTAAACACCCCGTAGGCACACAAAGATTGGATGGCCCTGTTCCGAAAGCCGACCTCCCGTGATAGCAAGTATGGTAGGTATGTCATACACATAATAATCCAAATACTAAGCATTCACACAACTGAGATAACTTATAATATTATTAAAGGTATGTTCTCAGCCCTATACCATTAATACAATCCATACACTATCATACTTCCGGATGATATATAATATATTTTGCAAATACGTCTCACGTTGTATAGTTTCCAAGTACTTAAAACTATGGGTACCCGAAATTAAGATCATGGGCCTAGACAAGTAGCCCAATTCCGGCGGCCCAAAGTCTAGACCCCCCATCTCTTATCTTGGTTATGACCCGGTCTCTTCCCACATTACCATTATGGGAGGATCTAGGGAGAGATGGAAGGCGTGGGGGAATCCATCACCCCCACTTACCTAAATGTACATGTATATATTCAACCCTAGGTCCGGGGCAAAAGGACAAGTTGTATTCTCTGTAATCACTCTCCGGAGTATATAGAAATAACACCGACTGCACCACCGTGGACGTAGGCACATCTTTGCTGAACCACGTAAATTATTTGTTGTGTGATTGTCATTTTACATTCCTTGCTCTTACTTGGTGCTTGCCTTTCTCCTATTTATTTGTGTTGCATAATAATTGTTACCACAATTGGCGCCATCTGTGGGAAGTGTTCATATTTCCCTGAGCAGAGCCCACACCAAGAAAGGAGTTTAAAATGTCTGGTCACAGCAGAAATGCCCCCCAGGCAGGGGATATTCAAGAACCACCTGCTCCTCGCAGGATTAGGTCTGAAGTTCGATGTTCAGATCAGAGGGCTCCCTTGGAAGGGCCAGCCTCGAAAGAAATCCAGGGACTAGCAAAGTCCACACATATATCTATATTGATTGATGCATACGAGGAAAGGCTCCATGAGCAGAGGGAGTCTTCTCGTAGATACGAGGTTGAGAATGCTCGCTTGAAAAGAATACTGGAAAGACTGGAGAGGGAGCTTCATCCTGATAACAGGAGATGTCCATAACGCACTCCTAGTCCTCAGGCGAGCAAGTCTCGCAGCCGAGGAAGTATCCCTAGGCGGGGATCTCAAAAGGTCGAAGGAGGTGAATCATACGATGACCTCCACGAGCAGCTGCGAAGAGCTCGCCGTTATCAGAGCCCTGCTCGCAGCGACAAGACCATACGAAATCTGGTCCGCAGGGAGATAAACCAACATCCTGCCCACCACGGTACCAGATCAACCCGAGAACTCGCTAGACGAGCTCTCAAAACCTAGATGAAGTCACCTTTCACGAGGGAAATTAAGGAAGAAGAAGCCCCCAAGAAATTTTCCATTCCAAGGTTCAAGATTTATGACGGTAAGACTGATCCCGTTGATCACATAGGGAGTATCGACCGGCCATGACACTCTGGAACCACTGGGATGCGCTAATGTGTCAAATTTTTCCTCGAGCCTGCATGATGTAGCGCAGAAGTTGTTCGAAAGGCTCCCCCACCGGTCAATCAGGAGTTTCAAATCCTTGGCCAAAATTTTTACGGCCCGATTTATTACCAGTAGCTCCCATCCCAAAAGGATGGATGCTTTGCTGACAATGAAGAAAACGCCCCAAGAGACCCTCCGAGACTACACAAAGAGGTACTGGGAGTTATTCAATGAGATCGAGGATTACGCAGAGGAAGTGGTTGTGGCCTCTTTCAAAATTGGGCTCCCTAGTTCTTCCCTTCTATACCAGTCCCTGACGAAGAAGGAGGCTATGACTATTGACGACCTAATGGCTCGCATCGAGATGTACTCTAAGGTGGAGGATGTTACCCGCGTCACTACAGGAGAAAACGATCGAGCTAAACTCACTACCAAGGGCAGTGACAAAGTTGAGAACCAGAAGAAAGGAGGTAAGAACGGGGGAAAAAATGGCTCCAAGAACGGAGGGAACAATGATGCTTCAAAAGCATTCCAGGCGGTCAACACCGTCTTCAAAGAACCAATTTACAAAATTCTTGCGAAGATCAAAGATGAGTCATTCATCAAGTGGCCTAGGAAGATGGGAGGAGATCCCTCGAAGAGGAACAATGCGCTAAGATGCGCTTTTCACAAAGAGGGAGGACATAAGACTGAGCACTGCAAAGCTCTTAAGTCTCACCTCGAGGAGCTGGCCCAGTCTGGGCATTTGAACGAGTTTGTGGAGAAAAGGGTAGAGAAAGTGGCTACCAATAGAGAGGAGAGACCCGACAACGTGCTCGAAGATGACACTGAACATGAGTTCATGGTAATTCACGGGGAATTTGATGCTAAACAGATATAAGGAAATTTTGCTCGAATGGAGATGAAGAAACTTATAGCGATAATGCAGGCTTTTCAGATCGATCCAGTAAAGTCACAGTCAGGAAAACGTCGACGAGCAGATGACGTCAACTATAACAAGCATATTGTCTTCACAGATGAGGATCTGGTGGGAGTGAGAACCCCACATCACGATGCGCTGATCATTACCCTCAGGATAGCTAACTTTGACGTCGATAAGTTTCTCGTCGATCAAGGGAGATCGTCCGAAGTAATGTATCTCGACCTATTCAGAAAGTTGAAGTTAAGCGTCACTGACCTTAAGGAAGCTACTATCCCTTTAGTTGGCTTCACTGGAAAAATAACTATGCCCCTGGGAAAGATTGTACTACCGGTGCGCACTGGAAACGTCTCCAAGATGATCGAGTTTTTGGTAGTCGACATCGATTCGCCATACTAGGCCATCCTCGACAGGGGATGGCTTCATGCGATGAAGGCAGTCTCCTCGACCTACCATCAGAAACTCAAGTATGTAACCGAGAGAGGAGTAATGAAGATCCACGGTGACCAAGTAATGGCAAGAAGGTGCTTCATAGCAGCCATCCGACCAAAGCCAGAGAAAAAGGCTGATCAGCCCAGCGAGAAAGTTGAAAAAGGTCTGACACCTTCTAAATAGAAAGTACGGAAGACCTGGAGTAGAGGAAACCAGGCTCCTCCCCTCCGAGCATGTCGTCGAAGACCTGGTAGAAGTCACGGTTGGAGATGGCGACAGTAATAGAGTCTTCTTGATTGGAGCATCTCTCACCGACCAAGAACAAAAGGAATTGACAGCTCTGCTAAGACACAATGTAGATGTTTTAGCGTGGGAACCATACGAGCTGCCTGGAATCGATCCTAGTATGGTCTGTCATCAGTTGCACGTCGATCCCACCTTCAAACCAATAACACAGAAGGCACGGTGAACCGCACCCGAGAAGGCTAAAGCGGTCGAAAAATAAGTTAAAAAACTACTAGATGCAGGATCCATACGGGAAGTATAATTCCCCAAATGGTTATCCAACCCAGTAGTAGTTTCGAAGAGCAACGGGAAGTGGAGAGTTTGCATTAACTTCACTGACCTCAACAAAGCGTGCCCTAAAGATAGTTTCCCCCTCCCAAAGATAGACCAACTAGTAGACGCCACTACAGATCACGAGCAAATGGGTTTTTTGGACGCATACTCGGGGTATCACCAAATCCCTTTATATGCCCCAGACCAAGACAAAACGGCGATCATCACAACGGTTGGGTTCTACTGCTATAAGGTCATGCCCTTTGGGCATAAGAATATAGGGGCAACATATCAGCGGCTGGTCACCAAGATGTTCAAGGACCAGATGGGAAACACCATGGAGGTCTACAACGATGACATGCTCGTTAAAAGTAAGAAAAAGGAAAACCACCTCTCAGACCTGTCAAACACCTTCGAAATCCTCAGGAAGTACCGAATGAAACTTAATGCAAGCAAGTGTTCTTTTGGTGTCCAGTCAGTAAAATTTCTTGGGTACTTGGTCAGTAAGAGAGGCATAGAGGCTAACCCAGACCAGATCGATGCTGTTAGCAGGGTACAACCCCCTCGCACAATTCGGGACGTACAAAAGCTCACTGGAATGCTCGCCGCATTAAATCATTTCATCTTTAAATCCTCTGAGAGGTGCAAGCCTTTCTTATAGATTCTAAAGTGGAACAAGACGGTAGAGTGGAGCCCAGATTGATCGCGGGCATTGGTTGAGCTATAATCATACTTAAGCTCTCCACCACTGCTTGTCATACCACAACAGACAGATTCTCTGTACCTGTACCTCTCCATTTCCAACCACACTGTCAGCTCTGCGTTAATATACGAGGTTGGAGGAATCCAGTACCCCGTTTATTAAGCGAGCAAGGCCCTACTAGACGTCGATCAGAGGTACTTACCACTGGAGAAGATCACCTTTGCACTAGTAGTAGCCTCGAGGAAGCTGAAGCATTATTTCGAAGCCCACACTATTATCGTCCTTACATCGCATCCCCTTAAAGCAATCCTGAGGAAAGCGGATTTGTCGGGCAGACTGTCTAAGTGGTCAGTCGAGCTCGAGTGATTTGACATCCAATTTCAACCAAGGATCGCAATCAAGGGGCAGATCCTTGCTGATTTCATAGCCGAGTTCACTGGAGAGGATCGCTCCGACCGACCTCAGCCAACAAGGCAAAAGGAGAACCCAGCAACGGAGGAGACCTGGAAACTGTTTGTTGATGGAGCCTCCAACTCAAAAGGGGCAGGGGTAGGCATTGTCCTCATTACTCCAGAGAACATAATCCTTGAACAAGGAATCAGGCTTGGATTTGCAGCCTCCAACAACGAAGCAGAGTACGAAGCCTTAATAGTTGGCCTCCAAAAGGCGCACACTTTGGGAGCAAAACATTTATAGGTATTCGACGATTCCCAATTAGTCTCCAATCAGATAAGTGAAGATTACAATGCAAAAGATGAAAGAATGGCAGCTTACCTCGCCTTAGTAAAAAAACTAATGTCGAGCTTTGAAGAGATCAACGTCCAGCAGTTTCCCAGGGGCAAAATAGTCATGCTGACGCCCTAGTAGCCCTGAGTTCGGCAGTTGACTCTGACCTAAAAAGAACCATCCCCATCGATTTCCTCACTCGTCCGAGCATTAACCACGATAGTAAGCCATCAAACGTGGAACATGTACTCCAGGTGGGATCAGCCCCAAGCTGGATGGACCCCTTAAGGGACTATTTAAAGGATGGCATGCTCCCAGATGACAAGAAGACTGCCCACCAGATAAAAGTCAAAGCTGCTCGCTTTCACTTATCCCCAGAAGTCAACTTGTATAAGAGATCCTTCTCCGGTCCTTACCTCCAATGCGTTCACCCAGGGGATGTCGAGCAAGTGCTATACGAGCTTCATGAAGGAGTCTGTGGAAGCCACATCGGAGGAAGATCTCTAGCTTTTCAAGCAATGAAGGAAGGCTATTGGTGGCCATATATGTAAAGGGACTCCGCGATGTATGTCCGCAAATGCCTGAAATGCCAATTTCACGCTCCTATGGTCCACCAACCAGCCAGCGATCTAAAATCCCTGTCCAACCCATGGCCATTCGCCCAATGGGGAATGGACATCGTGGGACCACTGCCTACCGTCACTGGCAATCGTAAATACCTGTTGGTTACAACTGACTACTTCACCAAATGGATCGAGGCAGAACCCCTGGCATACATCCGAGATGCTGATATGATAAGGTTCATATGGAGGAATATAATCACTCGTTTTGGCATCCCCAGAACCATCATTACCGATAATGGAACACAGTTCGAAAGTGGCTCCTTTTAGAACTTCTGTAACGAACACGGTATCAGACACCACTTCAGTTCGGTGGCCTACCCTCAGACCAATGGCCAAGCTGAGGCTTCCAACAAAACTGTTATCTATGGATTAAAGAAGCGATTGGAGCGAGCCAAAGGCGTATGGGTAAATGAACTACCCCATATCCTATGGGCATATCGAACCACTCATCGATGAGCAACAGGTGAAACCCCATTTTCACTGACGTATGTCATGGAAGCGGTAATCCCACTAGAAGCAGGTTTGCCAACAATGAGGTCCAACCTTGTCGACCAGGGCCATAATGATGCAGCATTGATCGCTGAGCTCGACCTAGCCAACGAGCGCCAGGAGATAGCCCTAGTGAAACTAGCAAGCTATCAGCAACATCTCGCGAGGCATTACAACAAAAGGGTTAACCCGAGGACATTTCGAGTTTGGGACTACGTTCTAAGGAAAGTCCTGGGCAGCGTAGTGAAACCATCAGATGATAAGCTAGGCCCAAATTGGGAAGGACCCTTTAAGATAACCAGAGACGATCTGCAGGGCGCCTATCACTTGGAAACGATGGAAGGCAGAGAAATACCACGAGCATGGAACGCAAAAGATCTCAAGAGATTCTATTTTTAGATCTTTTTTTTATTCTTTTGTTATGAAACTACTAGATCATTTCCTTATCATTAATGAAAGTTATTTAATTGGTTGCATTCTAATAAGTAACAACTTCATTTATTGCACATCTTTTCCAAATAACAGGAACATTGATCACTACACTATAACAGGAAAAAATCCCTCCTCAGGTCATCGTTATGAAACACGAAGGACCTCTTAACATTGCCCTTGGCAATATATGAAGCCCTACAGGAGATCCTTAGGCAATATGACCAAATTTTATACTGGTCACCAAACCTTCTTTGGTTGAATAAAATCCTGATCGGATAAAGCATCCAACACCAGGTGTGTCCTCGCCAATTGCCCCACTTAGGCCTAAGGGAGTGTGACGACACAACCTAAAAGGTAAAGCGGTGCACAATGGTATCTCGGTATTATACTGGACTGGGAGGACACTTGCATGACAAAACAAACTTAGAAGATCACAAAGCAGCAAGAATATGATGCACTTGTTTAGTCGGCAAAATTGCCCAAAACACAAACTTTTCATTAATTCATCACATTTACAAGCAATGGTGATACATGTTTAGTCAGCGAGCTCGCCCAAAGCATTTACATCATCAAAAATACAAAAGACAACAACTAGCAAAATCTCAATGGGGGTGAGGCCTCTGAGCGAGATAATCATCCACTCGAGCTCTTCGTTCGTCATCAGGAGCAGGAGCTAACTCTTCCTCAACCTCATTCGCATCCGAATCCAATAATTATCGAGGGATGGCATCGATGGGGATCCATAGATCATCCCTCCGAAAGGGGTTAGGCATCTAAATAGAGGGAGAAATCTCATGGCGATACCAGAGCATTGAGTTCTTCGGGACTTGCAGCTCCTTCAAAGCATTCAGCCACCCCCTGATAAAGGAAAGCTCTTCGAACTCCGACAACCTTGTTGGAGCATCTGACCAACCTTAGTCGTAGCCATCAGCCCACACTTGTCGAGGAACTTTTTTTAAACAGGTGCCGTAGACGAGTAACATCCATTTGAAGCCCAGCAGCAATCACATATGCTCGCTGAACATCACCACGAAGCTCTTCCATTTCCCTCTCTCAAAGTTCTTCCACTTCCCTGTTTCAGCTCCTGGTGCTCCTGCCAGCTCGCGAAATAGATGGACCAGTGGAACCCCACAGTACAGGAGGAATATCACTCTGACCAGCTCTAGCTCGCGATGACGAGGAACCCTGTAATACTGCTAGAGCAGTGCTCGACGCATGCTCCCTAAGGAGTGAGACCTCTCTCCTCAGAGCCTCATTCTCCTGCTGGAGAACCTCCCCAACTTGGTTGATCTCAGAGGCCTTTAATAGCTTCGTTCTCAGTGCATTGACCTCCTCTTGGACTGAGGTACCAATGTTCTCCATCTCTTGAAGCCTGTCCTTCAGCTTGGCGACGATCTCTATTTGCTCTATGAAGCGCTTGTTCCTCAGTCGCAGAGACTTGCAGATCCTCACAAAAGTATGACGAACTTCAGAGCTCACATTTGTCCCCAACATCCTTCCCAATTGGGAAGTAGAAGTAATGTAATCATCCACATTAATTAACTACAAGCAATCGAAAGACGAGGGAAATAAATAGAGAAATCAGTGCACTGAGAAATAGAAGCCTTTTCATTAATAAAGATTGAAATTATATCGAGCAGTAAAAAGAAAGTTTACAGACAGAAAAAACCAAAAATACAAAGCAATCCTAGCAGATAACTAGTTAGCAACCTCAGGTGGCCCAAAGGTTGACGACCCTTTCCCCTTATCGACATCAGCAGGAACACCACCCTCGGCAGGGGTAATCTCTATCGCCACGACGAGGGAAGCATCAGCAGGGGATTCCTGAGAGACAGGGTCAGCGCCTTCAACAGCTGGGGCAGGTTCTTCATCTATAACTGGTCTCGGCCCTGGATTGTGCTCGTCAAATAGGGGAGATGCAACATCCACTCCGGCAGCTATGGGGGTCTTGTTCCAGCCCTTCTTAAAGTTCAAATGACTAATATAGCCTATCTAAACTTAAGCATCCTCATATGCTGCAGTCCAACCAGAATTGTACGAGTCTTCCTTAGCAGTGACCGCCTCAGACTCCTTCTTCTTCAGCTCCTCAGAAAGGACTCTGTTCTCCTCCACAACAGCAAGTTTGCTCGAGCAAATCAGGTCGTAGGCCTGTTGCAGCTCTTTCAAATCCTTAACTGTCGCATCCTTCTCCTTATTGGCAGTATCAAGAGCCAGGTCGAATGAAATCCAAGAAGCCTCAATAAATTTAAAATTAGCCTCGAGCTCCTTACCCTTCAGCTTCAGGGTAGAGTTTTCCTTTTCCAGCTCGCCATTTTTCTTCACCATCTCATCACGTGAATGATACAGCACAACAAAGTCAGTCATAAACTGCAAGAAGAAGAAGACGTTAAAAGTGGGAAATGATGAAATTCATAAAAATATGGGAGAGAAGGGAAAAATCTTACCAAAGCTAGCCTTTGACTAGCCTGAAGGGACAATTGCTCGGACCCTACCGCCTTTTGGCGATCAGCTGGGAGGACAGCTCTCTCTAGTAGAGCGGGGGCCAACTGAGGTGAAATTACAACAGAAGCCCCCTCGGGCAGCGCAAACACCGGGACTAAGGCCTGCCCGACCTTCGTCCTCGCTTCCGCCCTCCTCTTCTCCTTCTCTCTCTCATTCTCTTTCTTCTTCCTCTCTTCTACCCTCCTCTTCTCCTCCATCTTCTTCTTCTTCTCTTCTTCCTTTTTTCTCTCCCTCTCCCTTACCTACTCCTCTTCCTTCCTCTTTCTCTCCTGCTCCTGAGCAGAGGACCGGAAACCAGTAGCCACAGCCCCAGAGTTAGATTTTTACTTCTTTGATCTCTGTGCAAGAAGCATATAGTCCTCCTCCTCATCATCCCGGATTAAGTTCTTCCTTGGAGGAGCCATTTCCTCGCTTGAACTGCTAGATGTGCTCGACAACTCTCGAGCTTCAGAGACCTCCCTACGATCAGAGGAACTGCTACTGCTAGAGCTCTCTCCTCGTAAATTGATTACATCACCTACGATGTCACTTTCAGAACTTCTCTCCTCCTCGTCCAACTGGATAGGACCCGCAACAGTCTCTTCGGAGGAATCAAACTCTGGGATACTGTCCACAGGCCTTGATATGAAGCTAGATCCAATGTTCTTGTACTTAAGTAGAAAGGCAGCAGATCTGGGATGTTCGCTGTCACCCAAAGGCTCCCTAATATTCCAAGCCTTGACCAATTCCGAGATACAAACCTCGCTGAGAGCAGGTTCCAAGTTCGTTGACCTCGCTGTAGAAGAAAAAGCAAAGAAGAATTAGAAAGATCACAAATCAACAAAAATCGAAACAACAGAGCAATGTCTACCTATGTATTCTTCCCCATGAAAGGGGACAGTGAACCTCTCAGACCTCAACCCTTCAAATTGGGGAGAAAACTGTCAGTTTCTAGCAAGGAAGCCTTCTTGCCAATAGTCCTTATGGGAATCAGGTAGGTTTACTACCAATACCCTGTCAGGGCTCCTAACTTTGAGATAAAGAACCCCAGAGCTAGTTCGAGAGAAGGAATAGCAAAAGCAGACCTCGGCGAGTCCTAACCTAGTACCATAAAACTGATTTATTCTATGAATGCCATTAACTATTTTCCACACATTGGGCGAGCATTGTGCAGGAACAATATTGAAATATACAAAGAAATGCAAGAACAAATCGTTGGGAGGAAAAGTGAGTCCCCCCTGGGAAAGCAACAAAGCATGAATCCAGTGGGCGTCATCTATCTCTCTAACGTTTCTAGGAGGGGAAGCACAACACTCAATATCTACCCACTCAGGGATGTTATAAAACTTCCTAAATTCAGAAACTGACCTATTCCCAATCTTCGCCATTGGAGAACCCTAGAAAACTACAAAATTAAAGAGAAAGTACAAAGAGAAGGTACAGGAAACTTACAAGATAGAAGATCGACTCGAATGATGAAGAAGCACAGGCCCAAACGATAAGGAAGCAATGAGAATGGAAATTGAGAAAAGAAAATACGAAGTGATAGAACTTACAGAGAATGGAAAGTGCTGGAAAGATTGAAATGACGGTAGAAAAGTGGCTATTCCAATAAACCTTCAAATTCTGCTAATCATAGTGCACAAGATACGAAGCGGGTGCCGCCAAAATCAACTTCACAGCTTTCGAAGAATTGTAAAAAATCCATTATGGATAATCATTTAAATTTATTGAGCCCAAAAACATGGCCCAACAAACTTAGGGGCAATTGTGGGTACCCGAAATTAAGATCATGGGCCTAGACAAGTAGCCCAATTTCGGCGGCCCAAAGTCTAGACCCCCCATCTCTTATCTTGGTTATGACCCGGTCTCTTCCCACGTTCCCATTATGGGAGGATCTAGGGAGCGATGGAAGGCGTGGGGGAATACATCACCCCCACTTACCTAAATGTACATGTATATATTCAACCCTAGGTTCGGGGCAAAAGGACAAGTTGTATTCTCTGTAATCACTCTCCGGAGTATATAGAAATAACACCGACTGCACCACCGTGGATGTAGGCACATCTTTGTTGAACCACGTACATCCTTTGTTGTGTGATTGTCATTTTACATTCCTTGCTCTTACTTGGTTCTTGCCTTTCTCCTATTTATTTGTGTTGCATAATAATTGTTACCACAAAAACCTAACCAAAAAGGTTACTAAGTCTCCTATTATTCCCACATATTAATTCAATACTCTTAAGGTCCATATTTCTCTCTCTAACCTTAAATTATCCATTATATAGATTTGAATCATTTACTCGCAATCTCTAATAGCACCTCACTGGTCGGACCCTATTAAGTCTAACATAAAGTCCCAATTCAATTCTAATATAATCCGGGCACCATATACACACCTACTGGTCTTGCTTAAATCTACATGTTTTCACAAGGTCCCTACCGATATCTTTCAAGGGTCGAAATTGCTTAAATTCAAAAAGGGGAAAAATATCACGATTTCTAGGGAGGTCGATCTATCGATCATGAATGTAGTCGATCGATCGACTATGAATGTCGATCGATCGATCGAGCAGTTACAACCCACATTTTTCTGCATTTTTAGCCCTAGTTTTCTCTCCAATCTCCATTACACGAATCCATTCTCCAAATTAAACATACTACATGTTATACCATCCTAATTACCGCCTTTCTAACATTCCAGAACAATCAAATCATCTCAAGAACAACAAAGATATCGATATATTCATCAAACTTTTCATGTTCAACCCTAATGTAGTTTCTTCCAATTCAAGACAACCCAAAACTAAATTTTAATACGAAATTTCTATTACTAGAGTTCTGATTTCAATCTTTATTAAATCCAGAATTTAACTACATGCAAATCCTACCCTTTTTCAAGGTTTACTTCTTCCAATTCATGAAATTATCAATCTTTCAAGTCTAGCCTTAAATTCTAATCTACATGGATGATATATTTGCTAAAACTTAATGAATCAAATCAGTTGCCTTATAATTTGTGTTCTGATTTGCTGGTGATGTTAAAGGCTGGTTCTCTCCCTCTCTGCGATCACAATTTTCGTCAAAAAGTGGTGGTGGGTGGTGGTTTTGGCTTGTAACCCTCCTGTAACCTCTCCTCTTTCTCACGTTGCCTTCTTATTTTTTTTGGCCAATAATGACCCTAATGGCCCTCATAATAGCTGCTAAATAAACCCTAAAATTCGTCGGTCCAAATCCCTTAAAATTTAAAATGACTAAAATACCCTCCCGGGTTGCCGATTTGGCCTAAAAATGCTTCGGGACCCAAACTAAACCCCCGGCTAGTGTTTTCTGACTATTTCGACCTCTCCGGACACGTTGGCGCACTCAAAATGACCATACGATGATAAAATTATAATTTACTTTTAAATCTAATTAAATTGATTCCTGACGTGACTGACACGTGCGTCCCAACTTAATTTCCAGAATTGTCGTATTTATGACTCGCGACAAATTTAATAAATTCAATAATCTTATATTACCATATATATACCCAGTAATATTCAACATTATCATCATAATCATATACCAACTCACGTCTCGCTAGTATTTAAGTCCAGATTAATTTCCGAATTAATTCCTATTTAATTTAATTAATCCCCTTAAATAAAATTAATAAAATTACCGGGTATTACATAAATATCCTCCATGTACACCTCACACTACTTACAATTATACGTAGGATCACTTATATCTACATGTTTCACACACCACTTAGAATAACCATGCTTAGGTTTCACTAGCTCACACCTCCACTTATCACCTTGTATATATCCATGCTCACTTGCACATATAGCACGCCACTTTTAGTTGACCCTTGCTTAGGCTCACTGCCACACACTCGCCTATAGATATTCACACGTCACTCATTCACATGTATCCATCCTTAATGTTGTCTTCATGCTCCATGCTAGATTTACTTTTCAAGATACTAATAGATTCTTCCCTATTAGTGTAGTTCTTTTTTTACTCACCATGACAAATAAAAGACCCTCTCCATAATATACTAATCAAGAATCATGCATTTTGCACATTACATCACTAAGAGCATGGGTATCAACCGAAATTTCATTCCGTATTGCGAGGTCACTTTTTACTGGGCGATGGTCCGGAAGGTCATAATTATCCTAAGAAATACGACTCTCACCTTCATTTGGCCTAGTACCTTCGACGTATATCGAATGGTTCCGCTTGCATCATATCGCTTGAGCAAACTCAGGACATGAGGTATATAGTAGGGAACTCGTTCACATATGTCAAGTATATCTAATTCTCTCTCACACGTACTATCCTCATGAGGTATATAGTGAGACAATTCACGTACACTCTAGTATACCAAATGGCTTGTCCACATGTACCGCTTGCCCTAAAAAGCAATAAGTATATCGTGGAAGTAATGTGAAAGGAGGGAACCTTTCCACTAACCATATAACTGCATAAACCTCATATAGGCATTCGAACTAGGGCACTCATATTTAATTTGCCGATTATCACACAAAACTCTGCCCAATTATCGGGTCAGCATGCCTCATAAATTTTCGTGTTATTTCATCTTTTTTCAAAACGGGACCCTGTCCATGAGCCTAGAAACAATCAAACTTTATCTTACGTAATTTTCAAACTCAATTTTCCCAGGCTCGAGTCCTGTCCGACATTTCTTTTGCATTTAGGTAAACCTAATAAAAGGAAAGCATAAACATAATAATAATCATGATGGGACTTTTCTCTCATTTTTTCCTCTTCTTTCTCGAAAAATTGAAATACCAAAAAACATTTTTCCTCCTTTTCATAACAAAAAAAGAAAAAGAAATTTTCCTCTTTTGTACTAAAAAAGTCAAAAACATTTTCCTTTTTTCAACAAAAACAATTCCTTTTTCCCTTTTTAAAAATAAATTTGAATCATTTTCTTTCTCAGGACGATCGTATACCCGATTCTTGGCCTGACTACCAATTGGCTTCGCTCTTCCATCAAACCACTTCGAAGCTCTGCCAGTTCCCCTATTACTTCATACAAGTTTGGAATCTACCTTTAGCAGTCCTCCATGGAAAACGTCGATCAAGTACCAAATGTGCAGCCTGATTTGATGGCAGTTCTAGTCCAATTTAGTGCCAAGATTTATAACCTTCAAATCGAGGTTCATGAGATGCAACAAAATCGAGTCCAAGTTTTTGAAGAACTCGAGGTTCGCTTTCCTCATGTTATGGGTCCACCTGCCCTCGAGCCTGTTTGGGTCCCGAAATAATATCATCATGCTCCGTTCACCCTGCTTGCCAATGGGCCACCACTAGCTCTACCCATATGCCAAACCTTGCCTAGCCAGGGGCTAAATTTCCACTACCTATTGATCCCAAGGAGGAAGATTTGAATAAGGTCAAGTAAGACCTTAAGATGTTGTCAAAGAAGTTTTACCAAGTTAAGATATTCAGGAACTATATGGACTATACCCACATATCTCCCTACCCTAAAGCAAGATTGTCGGAGAAATTAAAGATGTCAGCCATCGAGAAATTCTGGGGCAGTGGGCCCCCAATTGTTCACCTTCACAATTATCTTCGAGCCATAACCCTTATCGGTGCCTCTGAGGAGATAATGACCCAGAAGTTCCAATAGACTTCGAAGGACAATGCTCTCCATTGGTTCCTATCCCTAGAAGAATCCAGAATCCATAGTTGGGAAGATGTCGCCCATGAATTCATGTCACAATACAAGTACAATGAATAACTAGAGGTTATGCGTCATGATCTAGAGCTTCTCAAGAAGAACCCTAAAAAAACTGTCAGTAGCTTCATAGTAAGGTGGAGGGAGAAAGCTGCCACCGTGACCAACTGGCCCTCCGAATAAGAACAATTCAGCTTAGTGAAGAAAATTTTCCTATCCCATATTTGAGCAACTATAGGAGGTCAGTATTACCCCAACTTTCGAGCTCTTCGGGAAGCAGGTGTGGAGATTAAAGAAAGTGTTACCAAGATAGAATCCCAGTCAAAGATAGTGTTCTGACAATTCACCCTCAGAAAGTATAAGAAGTCTGCCAATGCCACAGTCTCAACCATCAACAATATCTCTTAGCCCACTATCGATTAGGCACTAAAAATCCGTCCTAATCCCACTAGAAAGGAATACACCGAACTCTATGCTCCCTTATCCAAAGTCTACCAAGCCTTGTTAAGCTGAAATCTTATCAACCCTCGTCCATTACCAAACTTACTTATAAAAAACCTTAAAATCAACGCTCATTATAATTTCCACTAGTCTGGCAGCCATACTACTGACCAGTGATTTCATCTCTGAAATGTAATCCAGGGTTTAATTGACTAGGTTATCATCGCCCCACCAGCCAATCCTAAACCAACACCACTCACAACCCACTTCCAATCCATACAAATGTCATCTTCCTAGAAAATGACCTGAAATTCGATCCATCTACCCAAATTGTGCCCACTAAAGTATCCATCATACCTATATCCTCACTCAAACTTCTCAAAGTTTGCCCATATTTTCTCTTACACCCTATCTGTTTCATCGATTAAGGTCTGTCACTCCTTACGAGGGCTTGTGTTACTGTTTGTACCTGATCCGAAGGGAAAGATACATAGTTATTAACAATATCGAACCAAATTCTAAATATTGGATTGAAATTGCCCTTTTAAATGACCATAAACTATTAGAAGTTCAAAATCATGTCATGGAAACCTGAAAGTGGGATCGGGAGTCAGATAATTAGGTGGTACCCATTGATGAAATCTATTTGGATGATTTTATATAGATTATGATAGACATGTTCCGACAGACCGACAAGATCTGCAGCATTTTTGATCTACTCACCGCTTTAAAGCTACAAGGTTGGTCGGTCCCCTCAAACATGCACCTCCCCGTTGTGTGGGGTGATTTATACAAAGAAGCCGTTGAGGTCATGGAATGCATCGATTTCTCTTGGTAGGAAGACATCATTGCCACCAGATGGAGGGATGAATTTGATAGCTTTGATGATAAACTGAGTTAAGAAAAGTTCAATCCAGTGATCAACATTGCGTGATTATATCTTTCGAGGACCTATTGGGGGAAATATGTAAAGTAGACATTCAACCATAAATATATGAGGACACAAGGTTCTTATTCTTCCTCACCTCCATAAATCATATGACCATATCAGGAAGCCACTATCAGAATCTGGATTCTCAGCCATCAAGAATAGTTAAGAGAAAGGGATTTACCGAAGGACTTCCCATGATGGAGATTACCATTAAAGAGAGCAAGATCCTAGACTAACTCAAGAAGACTCAATCCAATATTACCTTGTGGGGAATCTTCATGTCTTCCCAATTACACCAAAATGCTCTAATAAAACTTCTCACTCGACCCATAATCCCCCCTTCTACCACTCCAAAATAATCTATAAACCTCGTTGGATCCTTGACCACCACTAGACTCCTTTCTTCTCTGAAGAAGATATTTTGAAGGTCGACCCGTGATGGTCAAGAAAGTCCCTCACTCACTCGTTAATAATGGATCCACCATAAATTTTTGCCCACGAAGAACCTTCAATTACTTGGGGTTGAAAGTAAATGACATCACCCCTACTTTCGCTATATTGCATGCCTATGACTATACCCGCCAAGAGGTGTTTGATTAGGCACATATTCTTCATATTTATCCCCTTAGTTTCGGTATTTTTATGATCTCATGCAGTGTAAATAGCTTGGATTTGTCTCGTATTTATGCTACTAACCTATTTTGGCAAGTATTTCTTGTTTTGTGTATTTCTCATGTGTTTTATAGGTATTTCATGCAAATTGGTGCGAAAGAGAATGCAAAACAGTGAAAGAAAGCAAGAAATGGGGAGTTCAAGGGCATTTTCGTAATTTTACAGCCATATTCCGGTGGTGAGGAACGATAGAGAGTTGAAGAGGTCTAAATTATAAGAACATTGGAAAAAACGGCACCTCAATCCGAGCTACAATGAAGAAGTTACGAGGTTTTGAAGTTGCGAGATAATGAAGAGTCATTTTCAGAACTGAAGAGACAACTCTTGAAATTTCTTGTTTAATTCGTTTTTATTAGTTGTAAAACGTGGAGAGGCATGGGAAGAGTCTCATTTAGGTATATTAAAAGGTCAAAACGTGGAGAGGCATGGGAAAAGTCCTTTTTGAGATCTATAAAAGGCCAATCCCTATGTCATTCCAAAAGGGGAGTGGAATTCTAGAGAGAGGGAGTTGCTAGAGAGAGGCTAGGTTAGGATTAGGTTAGAAGTGCTAGATTGAATTTTAGGTTTAGATTTTGAGAGCAAATTTTCTATTCCTTCAAGAGTTTTCATGAACCCTAGTTTGTAAGAAATTCTGGATTCCAATTCCATTTTTGTTGCTGAATTCAAGTAATATCTTTCCATTCTCTATTTTTATTATTTGCAAATTATTTCCCATGTCTTGTAGATCCATAATTTTGTGTGTGAATTTATTCTTGAACCAAATCATGAGTAGCTAAATTCCCAAGGGTTAGGGTACATGAACTCAATCCAAGGCAAATTATTTATGTAGAAAATAGAGATTAAATTAAAATATTGATTGAATCGTGAAAGAACCGCTTTATATTTACCTTTGATTTCGTATGGTGCGGGATTGAACCTCATATACGTAATGCTTAGAATATATAAAGACTGGATTCATTCACCGCTTTATATCTATCTTTGATTTCATATGATGCGGGCTAGATCCCTCATATATGTAATGCTTAGAATGTATAAAGACCGGATCTAGTCAATAATTTTAATTTACAATTCTAGTATTTTATACGGTAATTTGTTAAGGATTGAGGGATTGTACCCTACCCTCTTTTCTCCCATTTGTCAGATCTAATTTCTTTTGCACGTTTCAGTTTGTTTTTCTTAAGTAATTTTTAATAGAAATTTTCCCAATTATTAATCATCTTTTCATTTGTTTTACGAAATCATTTCAAGATTTAATAATTTTTCTTATTACCATTTGGCAATCTCGATCCCTGTGGATACGATCCCGACTTACCGGATTTATTACTTGAGCGACAGGCTTGCACTTGAGCCTAGATTGTACGCACTTTTGAGACAAATATTAAGTCGCGTCAGTGTTGGGATCCATAACACTCATAATAAGGCTGGCCCTATCAATATTGTTACTCAGTTTGAAGTTATTGACATACCCGCATGCCTCAACTTGAGGCTTATTCGATTATGGTTCCATAACATTAGAGGGGTATCCTCCTCCCTTCATTAGAAGTTAAAATTCTTTGCCAAGGGGCAAGTCATTACCGTATTAGGAGGCAATGACAATACTGAAAATGCTAGAACTAGTAATTCGATACTAGTAATACAACATGGGATGAATGATATTATTCTCTCCGGCTTCAGGGTTGATCCACTTTCCCTTTCGACAGGGTATAATTTCAAAGATTGAGTTTTTCTAGAGCACAACCCTCATGGTAATGTCAACGTAATACAAATGTTCAATAACATCCACTTTATACCTGGAATGGGTCTCAGGTGACATCAACAAGCGATACTGGAATCCATAGTACTAAAAAAGGCCTCCCCCCATGTGTCTTGGGTTATCAGTCTTCATTATAAGAACTCAGAATGCTTCGCCAACCGCGACTAAAAAGGAGTTTAGAAGATGCCAGACTATTTCGAGGGATTCCTTAAATGGAAAATTCGTCAAAGAGGGTGAATATCTCCCCTTTTATGACTTTTTTGAACCATGGTATGATCATGTGGATAAGAAGATAAATCCATGGATGTAAATACTCTTTCCAGACAACTACTCTTGGGTTAAAGACTGCCAACATCAATTGCAACCTCTCGCTGAGAAAGTTGTAGCCATTACCGAGGTCTACGAAGACTCGTTCAATCTATAAACATTAGGCTAGCACTCTTTATGATCTATTCAGATGTTACACTATCGAACTCGTCCACTTTAATTAAGTCCATCGATGAACCTCTTCTCAATTAGAATGTTGTACCAGTCCCACCTACTGAGATGGAACCTAACCTGGCTGTTTACCCTATCTCTTCATCTATTATTTTACCTCATTTTTCTGATGACAATGTAATCGAGACCTTTTATGATGAGGTTCTCAATGCTCTTTTTGCTGATATAAAAAATAAACAAGGATAATAAGTATCTCCCCGTGCCTTAAATTGATTATCTTGATTCTAATAAAACTCTTGATGATGATGATTTTACAAATGAACAATTCTTTATCGATCTTAGTAAGTTTAATAACAAAGAATAGAATCGCTTTCAAATTAATGAGGATTAAACTATTGTTAATAATCTCAGTTCTAGTAGCCAACAACATGAGATTAAGATATAGCCACCCTTATTAAGCTTGAGCGCGCGCAATTTAAAGAGCTACTGATGGAATTTTTGGATGTCTTCGTATGGTCCTACGATGACATGATTGATATCGATCCCGAAATAGCCCACCACAAAATTCCAATTCTCCCAGAATGTAAACCGGTCAAACAAAAATTATGAAAGCACTGCACCGAATGGTCATTCAAAGTCAAAGACGAGATAATCAAACAGTTGAACGTAGGCTTCATTCAGGTGATCAAATATCCCACATGGCTAGCCAACATTGTACCTATACCAAAATCAGGAGGAAAAGTTCGCATGTGCATCGACTATCGAGATTTGAGAAAAGCATCTCCAAAGGAAGATTACTCACTGCCTAACATCGATATGATTATGGACAACACGACCAGTCATGCTCTCAAGTCATTCATCGATGGGTTCGCTGGATATAATCAGATTAAGATGCACCCTGACATTAAGAGAAAACTGTCTTCATCACCCTTTGGGGAACCTTTTATTACACGGTTATGCTATTTGGGCTCAAAATGCAAGAGCTATCTACCAAATGGCTTCCACAACCATCTTCCATGATCTGATACACAAGGAGGTCAAAGTTGATGTAAATGACATGATCATTAACTCTTAGAGTTGGGAAGGTCACGTTCTGCCCTTCAAAAGTTCTTTGAACGACTACTATGATACCAAATGCGATTAAACCCACATAAATAAATTTTCAACATCACTAAAGTAAAGATTTTAGGATTCATGGTTGACGAGAGGGGAATCGAAGCATTCCCTGCCAAACTGAAAGCCATGCTCAAAATTCCACCGCCCTAAACGGAGAAGGACGTTCAGGTATTTTTGGGAAAATTATAGTATATTAGTTGGTTTATTAGCCAATTGCCTTTTATTTGTGAACCCATATTCAAACTCCTTCGAAAGGATTTTACCAAAGTCTGGAATGAGGCCTGTTAGGAAGCCTTCGACATAATCAAGCAATATCTTATCTAACCTTCGGTAATTATGCTTTCACAACCAGGTCTCCCTCAACTCTTGTACTTAACTATAACATATACTACATCAGGGGATTTTCTAGCCCAATACAATGAAGAAACCCATAAAAAAAGAGTCATCTACTATGATAGTAAAAAACTGGCCGAGTACGAAGTCAACTACATTACCTTAGAGAAAGAATGTGTTGTCCTAGTCTGGGTCACTCAAAAGTTACGGCACTACATGCTCGCTTTTCCCATTAGACTTGTGTCCTAATTGGACCCTATCAAATAATTTCTTGAGAAACCTGCCCTGTTTATCCGAATGGACCGATGGTTGATCTTGCTATCTGCGTTTGATATCATGTATATTACGCATCAAGACATGAAAGGGAGAGACATCTTTGATTACCTTGGTGACTACCCCATGAAAGAGACCGACATTTGGATCTCTGAATTTCAGAACAAAGATATTCTCTGCACCTATCAGGAGGAACTCCGATGGAATATATTCTTTGATAGTGCTTCCAATAAAAAAAGATATGGCATTGGGATACTCCTTATCTCCCCTGATTACTCTAACACTCCTATTTCCATTAAATTGGCTTTTCCCTGCACCAATAATATTACCGAACATGAGGCATGCAGTGTAAGCCTAAAAATTTCCCTCAAGAAAAGTATCAAGCACCTAGATGTTTTGAGGGGACTCCACCCTCATCATCGATTAAGTCTTTAAAAGATGGAAAGTCAAAGATGAGAAACTCTTACCCTTTAACGCCCACCTGGAAGAGCTAGACTCCTAGTTCCAAGATATCACCTTTTGCTACTTGCCCTGCGCAAAGAATAACTTAGCTGATGCACTTGCTACCTTAGCCTCCATGGTCGATATTCCTGAAGGAATAACAATGGCCCCGTTCATAGTCCAAAAACAAGCTATGCCAACTCACCGCTACCACATTGAGCTCGTTATAGAGGAAGATTCCTATATGGCCGAATATTGGTACTACATTATTTGGAACCTACTCAAGCATGGTAGGTATCCCTAAGACGCCAAAAATAAAGACTATGCGACCCTTCAAAAACTGGTTGCCCAGTACATCATCTGCGACAAAGCACTATTCAAGAGAAACTTCGATGGAACTCATTTACATTGCATTGCGGGGGCGGACATTGAAGAAATAATGCAGAATATTCACAGCGAGGAGTGAGGACCCCACACTAATGGTCATATGCTTACTAAGAAAGTCATCTGTCAAGGGTACTATTAGACCACCATGGTTCAGGATTGCACTGCCTATGTTGGAAGATGCCTAAAATGCTAGTAAAATTCCAATCTCCGACACTTACCCCCTTGTGAGTTGTATAACTTGACTTCTCCCTGTCCTTTCTCCACCTAGGGCATTGATATCATAGGGAAAGTCACACCCAAAGATTACAATGGGCATGAGTTCATCCTACTCACTATTGATTACTTCACTAAATGGGTCAAAGATGAGCCATACGCAATAATGAATGCCAAGAAGGTGGCCAAGTTTATTTGAAAGAACATTATCTGCTGATACAGAGTTATCCACGAGATAGTATCAGATAATGGGTTACACATTGAAGCCGAGGACACAGAATTAGTCGATGAGTATGGGATTCAGAGACATAAATCTTCTCTGTACCGACACTAAACCAACATTGCAGTTGAAGCCGCCAATAAAAAACCTCAAATCCATCATCAATAAAATGCCTAAGAGTTACCGAGATTAGGCCGATCGAATCCCTTATGCCCTCTAGGGATAGCGCACTTCAGTCAGGAAATCTATTGGGGCTATCCCTTACTCTTAGGTATACAACATGGAAACAGTCCTACCCATTGAACTATAAATACCTTCCTTATGCATTATGCTCAAAATCAGAATTAGCGAGGAAGATTGGTATAATAGCTACTTCGATGAATTGGCACTCTTGGATGAAAAGAGGCTGAATGCTCTATACCACATACAAGGGTACCATTATCGAATAACGTGATCATTCAATCAAATATTCAAGGACTGTAGTCCAAGAAGGAGACTTACCCTCAAAGAAATCATACAAACCGTATGGGACCCCAAAAGGAAATTCAAGCCAAATTAGAGTTGCCCTTGTATCATGAAATATATCCTGTCAGGCGATGCCTCTATGCTCACTGACCTTGACGGAGAAGAAATGGCACGTCCAGCTAACCTGGACCGTCTCAAGAACTTCTACCCCTAGTCTAAAATCTCGACGCGCTATGACTCTTCTTATCCCCCGTCTATTCATAAAAAAATTCTTCATTTCCCTCTACCCAGATCTACGTGGGGCCTGATCCTCTAAAAAATCTTTTGTTTTCAAAATGGAACTCATAATATTTTCAAAACCCCTAGAGGTATGTAGGCAATCCATACACTTTATATGGGCATGGTCCCTTTTTTTTCACAAAATGCTATTATTTTCTAACTTTAGAGAACGACAGTTCATTTTATCATTCACATGTTCAAAAGGATTATGTATGACTTAGCGATTAGTATAGATAACTCAAATGTAAAACTCATCAAGAGGCATAATAATATGATCAAAATATTTTTTATTTCAAATAGGGGAGTTGAGTACTATAACACGAAATTTTAGATAAGGGAGTCAAACCAACCACCCCTCTCCACTGGCCAAACTGCTCCTAAACAAGCCTAACCAAAATTTGTAAAATTATTCCCAAATCCCAGAAACACGAAACATAAAAACATACGAAGACATCTGAGTCACACAAAATCTTCACATAAAATAAATCCAGTTTCACAAAGACCCTATCCGCAGCTGTCGAAAGACCCAACCCCATCTTTATTCTCTCCCTGAGGTCCCTAAACTTCCCCTGACTTCTTGGTATTCCTAAGGAGCTCTATAGAGCGGTAGTCCCTAACCAACCCGGAGGAAACCACTACTCCCCCTCCATTGTGTCGAAAATAACAAACCATGTCAGACTGGTCTCCTTCGCCAAGATCTTTGCGATGAATCGCTTCCACAACCATTTTAGATAGTCTTCAGACACATGCTAGACCCTGCTTATGAATTGAGATGGATAGGTTGACGATCGAATATTCTTCCATAAATAACCTATCCTCATGCCCATGGATTCAGTCAAGTCTTCCACACAAAAAAGTCTAATGCCCCAAGAGGCACTATTTGCTTCCATCCAACTTGGCGCAAAAGTCACTAAGAGAAATAGAATGAAGTCTGCCACATGCCAACTAACTGAATGTACTGGTATTATCCCAGCTCCAAAACAGGTTATTTCTCTCCTCACCATGACACGGACTATCGAAGGCATCAGAATCCATGCTTCACAAACCAATTGACCTAATTCTCTACGGATGGGCCAAAACTGATGGAGTATATAGTAAAGAAATTCAGCACGGCTGCCAAGGGATACTCATGAGTAACCACCTAATGGAATCTCTCGATCAACCATATGAACAGCATCATCGGGCTCCCTCTAAAACATCAGAGCGACCTTCCCGCTAAGCACTAAGATCGTTCAAGGTCTCTACCAGTATCACCGCCGTCGAATTGCGATGATAAGACATCCAATCTATGATTACATCTAATTGAGGCTCAACTATTAGGTCCCCCATCACTAGTAAGAGCCTCGAAGTTAGGACCAAGGGAACAACTCCGTCATGGACTGTATCATGGACCTCCATCAAATGAATAAAATGCATGACAACTGAAAGAGGGATTACCCCCCCATTAACCAACTACCGATCCATCGAAGGGGAAATATAGAGCAACTCCGTTAATAATGGCCGAGGAGATCGAGAAAATTTAGGCATAGCCGTTGTTACACTGGGATTAGTTTCCAGCATTGTTGAAAACTATTCATAGGTCAAACATACCTCGTCTAAACCAAAGTGGAAAATGTGGTCTTCAAAGTACCAGAATAATGCTACTGTCGCCAACTTGTTCCAATAAATAGCCCGATTATGCCATAAGGAGACTCGATGCAAGTTAAAATATTCGTAGTCCATGTTATACAGGCACATATCTCCTAGACATTCAAGGTATGAAGATAATTTTGCGTGCATTAGAAGAGCCATTTGGGGAAATAATGGAGCATAAAGCAACAAATAAGGAGGAGGAGAAAATAATAATGGATAAAAAACTACACCGCCTTTACCCCCTTTTATACACAAAAATCTTGGCTAAAGACAAGAGACCTAAGGAGCCCGAATGAATTCCTTCCCTACAAAGTACTCTGATTTGCATGAAAGTGCAATCAAAGTCTAAGAGTGAATTGTGCAATCAAAGTATTAGAGTGATTGGACTTGATCCATACGCCGATAGGTAGGACAAGAGGCATGCTGATTGGCAACCCCCTTATTTTAGAAAATTATATCTTTTATTTTGATAAAAAACTCAAAAAATAAGTCCTTATTTTAAGACCCTTGGGTTATTTCTTCTAAACTTATCGATTTTTACCCATCATTTCTCATCACAAGTCTTTTCCTCGAGTTATTCAATCTCTTTTCTAAATAAATATTCTATTAGTTTTATAGTTGCAAAGTAAAAAAGTGCATATAGATTAAGTAATTATAACAAGAATGAGTAATAAAAATCTTCATATATATATATATATATATATACTTCCATTGCGTGATTACATTTTTTTAGGTAGAAGAAGAAACAGAAAACACAACATAACGGGACTCTGCCCGAACTACAATCTCTCTCTCTCTCTCTCTCTCTCTCTATATATATATATATATATATATATATATATATATATATACTTCCATTGCGTGATTACATTTTTTTAGGTAGAAGAAGAAATAGAAAACACAACATAACGGGACTCTGCCCGAACTACAATCTCTCTCTCTCTCTCTCTCTCTCTCTCTCTATATATATATATATATATATATATATATATATATAAGCCCACAATCCCTATAGTAAACACCCTTACCCCGATGATGAGCTGTAGAACCTCCACTCCCCGAGCCTATCCCTCATCCGAGATAGCAGGCAGAACTAGATAAGAATGAACAAAGTCCTAGATATAGGCAGTCGCGGAGGCCACCCATTCCCTTATTTCCGTTAGCCAAGTGGTCAACACCCAAACATGCTGCAAGCAAAGCAACAAAAACAGAAATGCAAATCACTCAGTAAAAAGCAAAGAAAGAATCTAAAGGAGGCAAGATAAGAACAAATAAAAGTATACCTTAGGCTGAAGGACATCCTCTGTAAGTCCCATCAACCCCGTATCCACCACTGTATTAGGGTGATGCGATAGCCTCAGTGATCCCCCTTTAGCCAGCTGAAAATTATGAGAGGACAGAGTGACCTGAATGAGCGGATCCTCCTCTGTCACTACTACCACCGACGATGTGCCATATGTGCTGTGGGCAAATCCCACAGGCCTGATCGTATGATTGCCTAAAACCGTAAGAGGCAGATTCATTTCCATTACATCATAAATGCATGAGGGCATCATCCATCTCACCATAAAATTCAGGTAGTCATAGGTCACTGCCATGTCTGTGTAAAGCGAATAAGCCTCGCCAATCATCATCGTTGCCCTATCCTCGGGGGACATCTCACTCACTCACCTCATATACATTAAATGCACCACCGGTGGGACCTCCACCTCATACTCCACTATCTGTTGCACAACCCTCTCTCCCAAGTACCAGGTATACCCAAACGCATGCGCCATTAACCATCGCATCTGCGCATGCATGCCTATCACCCCCGTGTGCTGAGGAACCATCCCCCAGGGCTAAAAGGTCACCCACAATTCCCAATAGAGATTAGTATTCATACAAAGAAAGAAAATTCCAAAAGAAGATTCGAAAGAAAAAGGGGAATAACTTGATCGCTCGTCAACGTGTTCAGAGTCTGCCTCACCATCATTAGGGACAAAGGCTGTTTCGATTGCCTATTGGACTTTCGCCACAGATAAATCTTGAAGAATTCCTCCAAGTCCTCATCTTTCAGGGATATCAACCTGGCGATGAGCCCGATCACCTCATAAAACCACGTTTGGAAAAAGGAAAAGAGTCAGCAAAGAAGAAACTAAAAGAAAATATAAGAAAAAAAAAGTGAGAATTACCTACAAAAGGTACGTTTCCCCTGAAAGGTCTGCCAATAGAATTGGTTGAATGCATCCAAAAAGAGTAAAGGGTCACCAAAGTCAGGCTCCCCCAATCATGAGGCGGGACATCCAGAACGATCCTTAAAAAAGGAAAAAAAACAAATATGAACGACGACGTAACTCGTCGCTACCAAGAAACCACCCAACATATGCAATCTAAATAATTAGGCCATCTGCCTCACTAGGTGCCCATCAGTCTCATCAATCCTCCTACTCAAGAGCACTTACCTTAGAGAGGAAATGTGGATAGACATTGCAGAAACTATCCTACCCACATCCCCTAATGCCGCATGAATCATCTCCGGCGTCAACCTTGCAGTACGATCCACCTCTATCTACACACCCTCATAATCTATCCCTAGCAGTTGTTGAACATCGATGGGAGTCACAGTCATATCCCCCAAACTCAAGTGAATTATATCGGTAGTTTCCCACCACCTCTCTCCCAATGTCCATAAAACCTTAGTAGAATGCGACATCTCTTCCAAAGCCTGTGCTAGGCAGCCAAAGTCAATAGAAGTAACTACCCAACACACCACCATCGAAATACTCTCCCATACATCTTTCAACCCATTCGTCCCCATGGAACGCGTGCTCGAAGGGGAGATGTCAGTCTACCAAAATAAAAAAAAGAAAAGACCTTTTCATTAGCACAATAAGACAAAGAAAAGAATAAAAAGAAATAAATATGCCAAAGTTCACTATACTTACATAACCACTAGGGTTCATCACCCTAGGCGACTGGTGGTGTGAGGGATCATGCAGAAGAAAGCGATCATCAGATTGTGGATCAAAAAAGTCAAATGAATTCTCATTACCCAAAGCAAGGGGCACCCTAGCTCGCCATTCTATGCCCGTCCACTCATCAATACTCAACCACTCCACATTATGTTACTCGCTGGAAGAACTGGCCATTTGAAGTCTTAAAGAAAGAAGGACAAAGAAATGAATTTTACAGAGAAGAAGCATAAGATTCATATGTAGAAAGATGTGAAAAATGAGAACGAATCGCCCCCTTTCATAGGAGTTTAAACGGCATGCCGAGCATCAGATCCCTGCTCATACCGATCGACACCTGCCTATTCCTCTTACCAAAGAATACCAAAGGTCCATGCCATTGCAAAACAACAACCCCCACAACATGCCGTTCGTCAGGCCCCTGAAAAATTTTGTACAAAAAACCCTGAAAATGCCAAAAAAATCCAAATATTCTTCCAAAAATTCCTAAAAATGCCAAGCACGTTTTAGAACATTAATTCACCAAGAAAATCATTTTAAGGTCCCACAATTCCCAGTCGAATTAGTATTACACTCTTACCCTTAGTACAAAACCCTAAACATATTCCACAAAATGATGTATCCTAAAATCCACTACAATTCCCCATAAAAACCCAAACCTCAAAATCAAATGCTTCCCCAAATCCCCAGCAGAATTCCCAGTCCAAACTTTCTCCCAAATACATCCACCATAAGAATTTCATTTTCCTTAGCAAATCTATCTCCTCTCAAATGGATATAACCCTCAGCCAAATGTCTTTCCCTAGAATCTTTAAACAACACAATCTTCAATAAAATCACAAGTACAAAGGTGAATTTTAGACTCCCCAAAGAGCAAAACCCCATGCGTTACAACTATAGGTTCTCAGAAGTAATCTCGACCCGCATATTTGTTCATCTCAACTTTAGGTCCTTAGAATTGACCTCGGACCTTAGAATCGGTCATCTCGATTATAGGTCCTCAGAATTGACCTCGAACTACATAATCGATCGTCTCAACTATAGGTCCTCAAAATAGACCTCGACCACTAGAATCGATCATCTCAACTTTAGGTCCTCAGAATTGACCTCGACCTGTAGAATCAAATCGTATCCACCATTAGTCCTTAGAATTGATCTCGACCTACAGAATCGGTCGTCACCACTATAGGTCCTCAAAATTGACCTTGGCCCTCAAAATTGGTCACCATCACTTTAGAGTTGACCTCAACCTATAGAATTGGTCATCTTAACTTTAGGTCCTTAGAATCTATCGTCACCACTATAGGTCCTCAGAATTGAACTTGACTCGCAAAATTGGTTGTCACAATTATAGGTCTTTAGAATTAACCTCGACCCACAAAATCGGTCATCTACACTATAGGTCCTCATAATTTACCTCGACCCTCATAATTGGTTATCACCACTTTAGGTACTCAAAATTAACCTCGACCCATAGAATTAGTCATCTCAACTTTAGGTCCTCAGAATTGACCTCGGCCGTCAAAATTGGTCATCTTAACTCTAGGTCCTTAGAATTAACCGCGGTCCTCAAAATTGGTTGTCTCAACTCGGCCTACATAATCAGTCGTATCAAACTTTAGGTCCTCAAAATTGACCACAACCCACATAATTGGTCATCCCCAGCACAACCTTAGGTGGTCAGAATCGACCTTGGTCCTCTGAACCGATCATCCTCATCCCTTTGGTCCACAAAACTGACCTCTCTCGAAATATTTATGTGGTGTCTATTCGATGGCTTTCACTTGTTCTAAGCTCACCCATAAAAAGACTATGTAGACACCACATTTTAGGACCCCCCTAAGACTCTCCTTAGGTCCCAATCACTTCCTCCTTCACCATAAACCCTATGTCATACTCCGAGTATCGATCTAGAGGCTATTAGGCGCACCAGACCCATTTAACTTTGATTAACTTTCTCGTCTGAGTGAAAGATCAAAGAATCTTCTAAGGGATCTGAATCCCCTTTCCAACGGTCCATCCATGCATGAATCAACCTTATAGTTCGGACGAATAATCTATTTTACTATATAAAATCAATCTAGAGGCCACTGGGAGCACTCGAGCCCCATTTTGACCTCAATCAACTTCCTCGCCGGAATGGAAGCTCAATAAATCTTTGAAGGTCTCTGAATAACCTTTCTAAGGGTCCACCCCATGCATGAATTGGCCTTACAGTTCTGATAAATGATCCGTTTTACCTTAAAACCAGAATCGGAGACCACAAAGAGCTCCTATATTCCATTTGACTCCTATAAGATCTTCAGATCAAATGAGACTTAATGAATCTTTGAAGGTCTTTGAAAACCCTTTCCAATAGTCCATCCCGTACATGAATCATCCTTACAATACGAATGAATGATCCATTTCACTCCGAAGGGTCACCGAGCGCTTTTGAGACCTGTTTAACCAAGATTAACTCTATGAAGTGAATGATACTGAAAGAATCTTCGAAGTGATTTAAATACCCTTTCCAATGGTCCATCTCATGTATAAATTAACCTCGCGATTTGGGCGAATGATCCTTTCTCCTCTAAGAATCTTTTGTCCATAATATTGTTGGGTGCTTTCGAGCCCCATTTAACCATAGTCAAATCCTGAACTCGAGAACGACCCATGGATTATTAAAGGGATATGAATAACCTTTCCAAAGGTATATCTCGTGTGCAATTCAGACGTAAAGATTGCATTTCACGATCATTTTTTTGAAAAATCTGCATGAGATTACCGAATGACAAACCCATTTTCCTTCCTATCGGTAGTCTGTCTGGGGATTCCTACTGATAGGAAGATCAAGTAAAATTCCGATTGGCACCCCTTGACCCTATATAAGGAAAGCATAAGATCACTTTGAAAGGACCTCAAAAAATCCCTCTCAGTGATCTCAACAATATTCTCTCAAATTCAATGTGGTTTCTCTATTGAAACCTCTCCTCTATATTCCATTTCCATCCCTTTCACACCCAATTTAGCAAAATATCTTCATTCTCCTCCTACCACCTCCATCCATTTACAAGGGAAGCCCTTTAACAATCAAGATTAACCTTTAAGTCTCCCAAAAAGGTCGAAACATTCTTCTCTCTCTTTAAATTTCCTTGTTTTCGCATAAGTTATTTAAATCTTACTTTATCATTTCATCTTTGTTTATCCACACATATTAATATCCCACCTTTTATTACTAGTACTGCACATACCTTATTTTCTATAAAAAAACCCCAAAACAAGAAAAATAGGGTTTGCTTATAAATTCTAAACGAGATTCCTCACCACATTTTCTCAAACCCAAACATCCTTTTTTCTACGCACACGTCTAAATAAAATCCCTCGGTAGATTCATAGGATAAACCCCACGTTCGTATTGAAAGCGAATTATGTGGAGTTTGATGCCTTTTAGGTTACGTAGGCGTTTAGAGTCAAAACTCGAGACTCGAATACTCTTTTCCCATTCTTATTCATATATTATTTCCACATATTATATTTATGATCCGTGCTCGTGTTTTGTCCAATTTATACCGTTGTCTTTCTATAAACGATCGGTGACACGATGAACGCATATAATTTTTTTATTATTATTTTGGAAACTCTCTTGCAGATGACATCACTCCGACTTTCTCCATGAAACGAGTCAAGAAATTCCATTCCCCCTTTATATATAAATGCGCACACACTTCATGGAGTTATTGGGGAGAATAATAACATATGCCCATGAGAGGCTGATAGGGTGGGATGGATGCCTAACACCTTCCCATTTCATAACTTAGCCCCCAAACCTCCGAACTAATTGGTTTACAAGCATCAGTATGTCTTTGATTCCATTCTCTCAAGGTGACAACATTTCTTTTGTTTTTTTTGTGCAAAATAGGCCGGGGTCTCTATCTCTTCACATTACCCCAAATTGACGACGATCGAAGCTCCCCGAGGAAAGGCGCGAGACCTTATTCTCCTCTCCCTCTAACAGCGCACACGAGCGCCGTCACCCCCCTGAGGAGGAGGAAACAGTATGGACACATTGCCAGACCAGCACCCATCACAAAGTGACCCCCTAGTACGGGATAATATTTTAGTCAATATCCATGCTTTTTGGTGATGTAATGTGCAAAAATGCATGATTCTTTAATTAGTATATTATGGATATATTCTTTTATTTGGCATGATGAGTAAAAGAAGTACTAAGGGGAAACATGTACAAGTAGATATAAATCTAGCATGGAGTGTGAAGACTACCTGTGAGTGATATGTGAAGATCTACAAGTGAGTGTGTGGTAGTGAGTCTAAGCATAGATCAAATACAAGTGGCCTGTGATATGTGAAAGTGAGCATGAATATGTGCAAGTGTGATAAGGGGAGGTGTGTGCTAGTCAAGCCTAAGCATGGATATTTTAAGTGGTATGTAAAAAATGTTGGTATAAGTGATCCTATATTCAAGTGTAAGTATTGTGAAGTGTACATGGAGGGTATTTACAAGTGTGTGAAGTGAAAAGTGAGTGAGAAGTGACATATACATGAGGTAGATATATGCGAGAAGTAATAGAGGATAAAAGGACCATACAGGTAGGTGCATATGCACACATGCGAACATGATAACACCCATGTAAACATAGAGTCTAGTAAAGTAGCCAATGTGGCCATCCCATCCCGATCGGCGGGCGCGCGTGGTGGTGGTGGTCTCACACCCTTCCTCGGGGAACTTCGGCTGTCGTCAATTGGGGTGATGTATATAGATAGATTCGCTAGCCTATTTTGCACAAAATAGGTAAAAAAATGTTGCCGTCTGGAGAGAACAAAATCAAAGATATACCGATGCCTGCGAAACCAGTTAGTTCAAGGATTTGAGGGATAATTTATGAAATGGAAAGGTGTTAGGAACCCATCCCGCCCTTTGGTCTCTCATAGGCATGTGTTATTCTTCTCATTAATAACTCCATGAAGTGTGTGTGTATATATAAATGGAGAGTGGAATTACTTGACTCGTGTCACGGATAAAGGCTGAGTGAGGTCATCCTTAGAAGTGTTCCCAAAATAGTAACTAGAAATATAATGTGTGCATTTTTTGGGTCACCGATCATTTATAGAAAGACTATGGTATAGGTTAGACAAAACACAAGCATGAATCACTAATATAATATATGAATAAAAATAGGAAAGGAGGACTGGAATCTCGAATTTTACCCGAGATGCCTACGTAGCTTAAAATGGCATCAAAGTCCACGTAGTTCGCATGCAACAAATGGGTTGGGTTTATCACATAAATCCAACCGGGGACTTTATTATATGTCTATGCGTAGAAAAAGGATGTTTTAGTGTGAGAAAATGTAGTGAGAAATCCCTGTTTGGAATTTACAAGAAAACCCTCTTTTTCTTGTTTTCGTTTTTTTAGAAAATATAGTATGTGCAATACTAATAATTAAAAAGTTGGATATTAATATGGGTGGTCTAATAAGGATGAAATGCTAAAGTAAGAATTAAATAACCAATGCGAAAATGAGAGAATTTCTTGATTGTTGGAGGGTAGCTCTTGCAAGTGGATGAAGGTGGTAGGTGGAGAGGGATGGGAATTTACCAAATTGGGTAAGGAAAAGATGGGAATGGAATCTGGGTGAGAGGTTTCAATATGGAAACCACACTTACTTCAAGAAAATGTTGCGGAGATCACTGAGAGGGATGTTTCTGAGGTACCTTTCGAAGTGAGCTCATCTTACCTTTATATAATGTCATGATGGGTACTGATCATCATTGTCTTTGACATACTTATCGATAGGCAACCCCAAACACACTACAAATAGGCAGGGAAATGGGTTTGCCATTAGGCATTCTCATGCAGATTTTCCAGAAAATAGTCATAAAATGAAATTCATAAGTCTGAATCGCGCATGAGATGAACCGTTGGAAAGGGTATTCATATCCTTTTAATAATACAATAGGCCACTCCCGAGTTCAGGGATTGACTATGGTCAAACGAGGCTTGGAATCTCCCTTCGATCTTTTAAACACGAGGAAAATGAATCATTTGCCCAAATCGTAATGCCGATTTGTGCACGGGAAGGACTGTTTGAAAGGTTATGTAGGGCACTTAGATGTTCCAAATAGCATTATTTGGTTCAAAAAGTTGACTTGGGTTAAAGGGGGCCCAAAAGCGCCCAATGACCCTTCAAAGTGAAATGGGTCTTTCGTCCATACAGTAAGGCTGATTTGCGCACGAGGTGGACTGTTGGAAAGGGTATTCAAAGTACTTCAAAGATTCATTTAGTCTCATTTAAGCTAAATAATTTACAGGAGTCAAATGGAGCCCAGGAGTACCCACTGGCCTTCAAATCAATTTTTAGGGGAAAATAGTCCGTTCATCCAAATCGTAAGGCTGATTCGCACGTGGGACAGACCATTAAAAAAGGGGATTCAGAGCCCTTTTATGATTCATTAAGATTTCACTCATACGAGAAATTTAACCACAGTCAAACGGGGATCGAGGTCACTCGGTGGCCTTTAGATCAGTACCGAGAGTGTGAGGTGAAAGTGCTAGGGACCTTAGGAGATGATCAGGGGGTCCTAGAATGTGGTGTCTACAGATTATATTCCTCACTTTTAACATTCCACTTTGTGAATAAAGGCAGACGACCTAGTACTAACAGAATCACCACAACTCGCGATGGATCATTATTGATTGCATGCTACTCGGTAGTAGGTGCAATAGTGTAAGCCTCATCCTTAAAGAAAAATAACCTTGAGCTTTAGTATCTAAAGAGTATGGTCTCTCGATAAACATCAAATGATCATAAATTAAGGGTAAAAAGAGTTTCTTATTTAATTTTTATTCCTATACATTATTCTGGGATGCCTAATGGGAAAATTGTTGATGGGCAGTTCAATTAGAGCAACATAGGGGAACCTAGCATACAGGATTCCCATTAAAAGAATTGTATTGGAAAATCAAGACACATTATAAAGACCAACAGAGCGTTGCATGTAAATATGTTTCCTGTCTAACCAAGTGTAAAGAGAACTCAACGTTAGAGAATTTAGTGGGATGTTGACTCCATAAGCCAACCTAATTACAACATTGACCAAATCCCTGTGAGGTTGATAATTGGGCTTGCCAGGTAGGAAGAATCGAGAAAGAAAGAAAAGAATATAAGTTGCTTACTTCGAATTATGTTATTTTCTAAGACCAAATAGTACATTAGGTATGATACCTTTTTCTTGCTTGTCCTTGGATGGTTTCATGGGATCCTTGTAAAAGTACTTAATCTATTAGCCAAAAGCAGCCTTTGAGGAACCACTAATGCATTCATGAACGAGATTATTTAACTTTGTTCATGCTTTAACTTAATTTTCATCAAGGGGAGATTCATTATAAGGAAAGTCATTACAGGGCTCTATTCCCAATAATTAGGTGTGTGCAGAAAAACTGACTAAACTGACAAAATCGAACCAAATAAAAAATTTTTGGGCTGAGTTTTTTAAGGGTTGGGTCAATTCGGTTTGGTCAGACATAAAATCGAGAGTGTCAGTTCATTTTTGGCATAAAAAATTCGGTTTGACCTGAACTGAACCAATTTACTTTACATATATGTTTTATAATTAATTTTATATGATATAAATATAAGTATAACACGCACGATTCGGATTCCACACACTGCATTTTATTAACACACACGCCTCATTTCTAAACTAAAAAACCTAGTCTCATTTCATTTTTCTCACCTCGTTTCATTTCTCTCCAACCTCTCCCATGGTTCTCTCTCAAGGTTTTCATTCATTTCAGTTTTAATTAGCAAGGAAAGGATGATTTTCTCACATCTGTTCTCTCACACCTGTTCGAACAACCATACCGCTCTCATGGTTTTCACCTTAGTCAGTTCTCTCTAACGGTTTGCACTTTAGTTAGTAATAGGTATTCTCTCTCACGTTTTTTTGAATTTAAATATATGTTTTTTTAGTTTGGATCTTAATATATGTGTTTTTAGTTTGGATCTAAAATTCAAAATACACTCTAATTTTGATCTAAATATATGTTTTTTTAGTTTGGATCTAGATATATGTGTTTTTATTTTGGATCTAAATATGCTATAATTTTTTTTATTTCATTATTAACACATTGGATTAGAACTTCAACCACCACGATTAGTCTTTGTGATGCAATGGATGAGATTGAGGAATATGAGAAACTTGATTCGATAAATTTCATATTTCAAAAGTATTTTTTTCTAGTTTAAATATATTTGATACTTCAAAGTTTAGATGCTAATATTTTATTGCTTTGTGTTTCAAAGTTGTTGGGATGCCAAGACAAAGAAAAAGACATTGAAGGTTGATGTTTGGATTTGACGCTTGGGACTTTTTTAGACATTTTCATTTTACATTTGGATGGTAATTTATTTAAACTTTGGAAATTTTTGATTTGGACTTGTTATGACTTTGGGAATGTAATTTTGATCTGGACTTATTTATATTTTGGGACTTTTTGGACTATTTTTATTTATGACAGAATTATACTGCATATAAACAACATATGAAATATACTGCAAAATACTTTTGCACATGCTGAAAAAACAACATATGAAAGGGAGCATATAAACAACATATGCTGAAAAAACCCGCGTATGAAAGGGAGCATATAAATAACATATGCTGAAAAAAATAGCATATATTGAAAAAAACAACATATACTGCAAAATATTTTGAAATAAATAACATATACGAGAAAGGGAAGTGGGTATCTTGAAAGTTCAATGGAAAGGGAAAAATGTAAACAACTAAAATATATAAAAAAATGAGAAAACCGAACCGGCCTTGTATAAAACCGACCCTGTCAAAAATCGATGGGTAAAGCGAATCGACCTTGTCAAAAATTGACCTTGTTTAGTTCGGTTCTTCAACCAGTTTCGGTTATGTTCGGTCCTTTAAATTCAAAAACCGACAAGGTCGGTTCGGCTAAAAAAAATGGGTCAAAATCGAACTGATCGAACCGTGCACACCCCTACCAATAATTCACACATGTCCTCTAAAATAGTTGACAATTACCCTTAAGAGGCAATGAATATGTGGGATTTTGTTCTTTATTAATAAACCAATACCTGAAGAGAAGGGTTATTTTTTGATAAAGTTAAATCGCCAAACTAATGGACTTTATAATCTAGCTCGACCAAGCTAAGGATAATGTTGTAATTATCATCAATGTACAGGGGACTAATCTACAAAGCCATCATGAGAACCACTTGGTGCTTTGAAATCAACATTAGAGTAAGGAAAATCTCCATATTCTAGGATGAATCCTAGTACACTACTAGGGAAACATAATCACCTAGAGTTTGATCTACTGGTTCTTCCTCCATCAACAATGGACAATCTTGGCATTTAATAGTGGCAGTGAAAATCTTGGCAAAAGTCCAAAAATAATCTTTGTCCCCAAAGAATGGAGCGCGACAGTAGCAATTGTGCAAAGCCTCTCGCTCAGCTAATCTGAAATCAGAGCTTTGCCAGTTTTGTTACCAAAAACTTTCATGACTTTTCTCGATGACGCTATTGTTGCACATAAAAGAGTATTACTAGAAGAAAAATGATGAAAACATTTTAAAGATGGCTAAAAAGTAAGACGATCACTAAGAATCAGGAACGACCAAAGATTCAATCAACAAAGAAAACTTTCTCTCTCTTTAGAATGCTTGGAAGCCTGAGTTTTAATGGCGATAAAAGAGTTAGAAGGTTTTGGGAAAATGAAAGAGAAGAGTTTTTATAAGGTTTGAATAAAAAAACTATTTAAAATGCTTATAACGGTTCACAATTCCACACAACCGTTTGAAAATTGGGGGCAAAATGATGGTTATGTAACATAAGGTCCAAGAAATCATCTCGTGGATACACATGGAAAAAAGTGAAGGTGATGTTAGAAGAAATAATCTTAGCATTTAATGCTAAAGATATATAAATGATCAGTTGACACATGTAGGAGACAAATGGATCTATATTGACATGTGTACATGCAAGGTTCTTAGATTTAAGATTCCTTGGTTCCATGTTTATCAGTTCAAAATATTTGTTAATAAATTTCCCAAAAGTAAGACACTTTGTACATGAATCAACCGCTTCGATTTGAGGTGCTTCGACTTGTATGTTCAAGGTGTTTTATGGTTCATCTAAATGAGGTGTTTCATATATAAACTACTTGTTTAGATAATAACTTTCTCTACGAAGGGAAAAATACAGGAGGAGTTATTATTAAAACTCCCTACTTAGAGATAAATTACTTCACCAAGGCAAAATGGTGCTCATTCGATGTTATATGGAAAAGGTTAATCAGATCACTTGAAAGACCAAGCCGGGAAGACTCAAGTATGTTTAATGAATTATCAATCGACACGACTAGGAAGGCCCCCTAGGAAGATGATTCTAAGAAAATAGAGATCGAAAGAACTTTATGCATATGATCCCATGCGTGAAAACTTTATATAATTCATTAGGTAGTGTATTTATTACTTTTGATTAAAACAATACGTTCGTCCATATTTTAAGACAACTTTAAACCATGCCTAACGGTTTTGTCCCCTACTAAATGGCTGATAGTGGTTTACCAACATAAAGGTCCCAAAAGAATAAAAGGCACTTAAGGTCCCATGGGATCAAGGCTGAGAGTGTATATGTTATATTGTTCCATTGAAGAAGACAAGAGGCTCAGAACAACAATGACACAAATAGTACACACAAAATAGAGAAGGATTTTTGAAATAGACTTCAACAGACTTGGAGAGATTATGAGAGAGATTAAATGTTGTATGCACTTGAAAGAAAAAGATTTTATTATTAATATTGAGTGGTTGTAAACATTTATTTTCATTCTCTAAAGTTAAAATAAAAACTCGAGCTCCTATAGATGTAGACCAACTACATTAGTTACCGTGTTCTTTACAGTTTATTTTCTCATTCGTTTATATTTTCCCTCACTATTGAGCTCACTTATCATCAACCTCGCAAAGTATATTTTCTATCAACATTAATAGGGGTTACGCCTTAGGTTTACCATAAACACCCAAGCGATAAGAGAAATTACTATTTCCTATTATAACCCAAAGAGAAGTACCCTCTTACACTATGAAACCTCATACATCTTTCTCAGTGCATGATGGTGGCATTTCCAAGATGGATTTTACTTTAACCATAACTATCTCAATACTTTTCTTATTGATGATCAATCCTAGTAAATTTTCTTTAGTAACTCCAAATACACATTTATGGTGATTTAGGCGCATTTGGTACATCCTTAATTTCACAAAGAACTTTCTCAATGCTAGGACATACCCTTCACGTGTCTTGGACTTAATGATCATATCATCTACATAAACTTCAATTCTTTATAAATCATATCGTGCATTAAAATAGTCCCTATTTGGTGAGTTTCACCATCATTTTAAAGTTTAAACATCATCATTTTATAATAAAAAGTTCCCCAAGGGTTAGTGAAAGCCACTTTTTCTTGATCGTCTTGGTGCATCATTATTTGGTTATAGCTAGCAAAGCCTTCTACAAAGGATTTCAAGGAGTGGTCAGCAGTATTATCGATTATAGCGTTTATTTTTGGTCGAGGATAATCATATTTGGTGCTAGAACTATTAGAGTCCTCTATAGTCAACACACATCCTTCCCATCCCTTCAGTTTTAGGGGCATGTATAATGTTAGCCAGCCAAATGAGATATTCGAGCGCCCTTATATAAAATATGGTGATCTACTTCATCACTTATTCTTTGACCTTAAGAGACCATTCGAGTTTAAATTTACAGAGTTTTTACTTAATCGTCTTTGAATCTAAATATATTGGTATGCGATGGACAATGATATTGGGATAAATTAGTGGCATATTTGGGTAGGACCAAGCAAAAAAGTCCATGAAATCTATGAATTTTTAAATGAGCCAAGAACTTTCTAGATCATCTAAAGAAGAACTAATGTTATTTCTTTTGCCTCATCGAAAGACCCTACATTAATCATTGTCGTTTCGCCGAGAGGTTTCACGCGACTGGTTTGCGTATTATTAAGAAATTTTAGGTCGCCTTCTAATTCTTCAGTTTAAAAATTAGATTCAGTACATCTATTTTCATAACATCATCAATATTTTACACACCAGGATACTAAAAGTTAAAATTTATTTATTCCACGAAATGATTAAAATGATCAAGTACAACAAAGTAATTTTCCTCGGGGGACTTCTCTTAGAATGGGAGGTTATACATATTTGATGGTAGTTCTATCTAGAGTACATAGGTAATCACATCTTTAAAAGGCTTCTCAATTATCGACAGATGACTTAACATGCAGTTTTTCTCGTCATCCATCACCACTTCTTGAAAAATATCAGTGTTACTCAAATCCTCAATGGGGTCTCAGTTTGCAGAGGGTTTATCTAATTTCTTGATCAAGTATGCTATTTTATGAACCTTCTCCTCTATCCATTTAGGATGATTCTAAAAAAATATCCAACCTAGGAATTTTCTTTCTGGAGTTAATTTCCATCCACGGTTCAGGAAAACCACAAAAGGGAAAATACTCTCCTTAATTGATAAAGCATAAATTGAGACTAGGGTAATAAGGCATATGTACAACCACTGGTTTCTTGAATTCAAGTTATTTATCCTTTAGTGTTTTAGAAATGAGGTCATCACTCTTGTGTTTATCCCCAATCCACTTGGTTTTAGACTGTTAGGGTATTTTGATTATTGGCATGAGGGTAATAGGCACCCTTGGAGCTTTAAGATCATAAGTGACTCAGAGACACTACAAATCTCTCTCTCTTGAAGGAACACATCTGCCATGATCTGTACAATGTCATCTAGGTTGAATTATTCCATGTCCACAATCTATTTATCTGACACTCGATTTCACTTCCAATATTCCATGAACAAACTGATGAACCTCTCGCAATCAATCGTCATTTTTGAGGGAAATTTTAGCGTAAAATTTTGGAGCTAGTCTAGAAATATAGGTAATTCCATGCCTCTGCCTTCTGAGTAGGTAACAACGATAATTAAGGCTCGAGTGAAGAGTGACGAAGATTAATCGACGAAGATTATAGGATTCAGGGGAAACGATGAGCAAACCTTGAGAGGTTTTGATAAAACTGTAGGCATTTTGTATGTTTTGATGGGCTTGATTTGGATTAAGGGGTCAAATTCAGGATCTCTTTATGGGAAAATGGCATTCACCTTAGTTTTGTGTGATAGGATATGATTATGAGTGGTGTTGGGTGTAGGATTAGCTGGTGGAACAATAATACCCCAATATATAAGAATATGGATCACATTTTTAGGTGAAGGAATTAAGCAATGGTGTGCCCTACAATCTGGTGGAAATAACTATAAGCATAATGTCTGAAATTTTTAGGAAGGGGATTTGGAAACGATCGGGGTTTTAATGACTTAATAAGATTTTCGGCAAGCAAGGCTTGGTACACTTTTGACAGGGGAACATGGATTTTAGTATAATCCTTTTTAGCATGGTTAGTATGTCTTTCAGGTGTCCAAAACATGACAAGTTAGGATATACTGTTGATTATTGAGACTGAGGTGTTGGCCGACTTATCATACTTTCGTGGCATAAATTGTCCGGTTAGCCTTTTTGGTTCAGATTATGCTTTGTGACTAGTAACCTCTTCTTTAATATCTACACCATCCTCCCAAAAGACTCTGAAATAAGGGTAGTATTGACCTCCCATCGAATCTCGAATATAGGCCAGGAAATTTTTCCTTACTATGCTCACTTGCTCTTCTTCTGATGGCCTGTTGGTCATGGTAATAACTTTCTCTCTCCACATTTCGATGAAACTAGTGGCTGAATACCCTAAATTTTGCTTGAATAGCTCTAAGTCTCTATGTGTAATTTCAAATTCCTAATTGTACTTGTACCGTGACATTCTAGCCACATCCTCCCAACTATGAACTCATGATTCCTCGAGGGATAGGAACCACCCGAGGATACCTTCTTTAAGGTGTTACTGAAATATTTGGGCCATTATCTCCTCTGAAAGACCAAGGCGAGTCATGTCACAATGATAGTAGCGTAGGAGAACAATTGGAGGTCTGTTGCCTTCAAAGTTTTAAATGTATGGCATCTTGAATTTCTTCGAAAGTCTATCTTTGGGATATAGAGACATATGAGTGTAGTCCACGTAGTTTCCTAAGATCTTAACTTGATCAAATTTCTTTAATAGTAGCCTAAGGTTCTCTTTGACTTTGTTTAGTTCTTCCTCTTTAGTCTCCACTAGTAGTGGCAGATTAGCCTTTGGCTAGGCTAGATTCGAGATTGATAGTTGATCTAGTGGCAACCCATTTGTAGGTGGGGCACGCAGGGCATGTTAATACTCTCTTGGGATCCAAAATTTTTTATATTAGTGGACCCATGGAACGGAGAAAGAGGATTTTGTGTTCATGAGCCTCGCGAGTCTAGACCAGGTGTCATTGTATCTCCTAGACTTCAGCTTGGAGGTTGTCATTCTTAGCACTGAACTTGCCTAGGATGGTCATCATATCAGGTTGAGCATTAATAACATGGTTTACATTTTCCATGAATCTATTTAGGAGGGAGATCTCAAACTCGGTGGAAGCAGAAGAGGAAGTAGTAGATCTTCGAGGTGGTTTGACGGAAGACCAAATCCAATAGGGAGTCAGGCCAAAATTCGGGTATGCGATCACACCTGAGAGAAAAAATGATTTTGGTTTATTTTATGGGAAAAAGGAATGTGACACCTAACTTATTAATTTCTAGTCAATTTAAAATCAACAGGATATATAGTTTAGTGCTCCACACTCTTCCAAAATAAGACTGATACTTTTGAAAAATATTTTGGGTAATAAAAACATTTCATTTATTTGAGAGCATATTTTTCCCTCCTCTTCTTTGAATTCTTCAAGCTGTTGACTTTGGGTTTTTCTCCTTGAAAAAACCTTATATGTTTATTTACTCATCTCTGTGATCAAAAAATATTTTCTAAACTATTTTTTTCATGAGTAAATATACTATTTTCTTTTGATATTTAGAGCACTATAACTAGGTAATACACCAGCACAACCTTTTAGGATTCCCTAAAAATTCTTAGTGAAGATTTTTTTGGTTTATTGAATGTTACATTCTACAAGTTGCTTCAACATTAAGGAAGGCTAAAGATATGATGAAATTGGTTACGGACTAAAACCGATGGTGATTGTGAAACGTACTTCAGTTGTCTGTGATCTCCTCGAAGAATATGGTGTGAATGTGTTTCTAGTCGGTCATAGCGCCATGTGATTGTAATTATTGGTATTCAAGTTGAAATATCTCCCCATAGTGAATTTATTTTTCTTATCAACCCAAGGTTTTTCCCGTTTGAGAGTGTACCTTGCGACGGTGGCAACCCAAATAAAAATTAATTCACATCATTCAAGAAAAAGGTTTGCCAAATTTATTATTATCAAAAGGGTTTAACAATCCAAAAGTCCATGTGAAAAATGCACTATGGTAAAGATATTAAAACCAAAAGACAAATATTTACAACCACGCTATCCTATAACTGACTAAAAACTCTTTCACACTATATTATTTGAGGAGAGTGCCAACTGCTGAAGTACGCTGCACAACTGCCACTGATTTTGGTCCACGACCAATGTCGTCAAACCTATTGACGAAGCTTTCTTGTTTAATGTTAAAGCAACTTGTACCAATAATGAAACCTCCAAGCAACCATAAAAATCTCCCCAAGTATTTTGAGAAAATTCTAGAAGGTTGTATTGGTATATTACAAGGTTATGGTGCCCTAAATCTGAAAATTATTTTTTCAAGCCAATGAAAAAAACATATATACTGAAAGAAAAAATAGTTTAGAAAAATGTTTTTGAATAAAAAGGTGAGTAAATAAATATGTAAAGTTTTCTCAAAGAAAAAATTCAACAACAATGGCTTGAAGAACTCAAATAAAAGGAGTGAAAAAATGTTCTCTCAAATATACGATATGTTTTGATGAGCCAAAGAATTTTTTTAAAGCTCACACTCTTTGATTTGAAGTGTATGAGACACTTAACTATATAACCTTTTTATTTGAAAGTGTTTAAAAGATAATATTATAGGTGTCACACTCTTATGGAGTCAAGTAGTCACCTCAAGGTCAAACTCAGCTAAAAAGGTGTACTTAATGCAGAAACTAAGAAGCTCTTAGAGATAAATCTTGTACAAAAATTGTTTTCAATGCTATTAGATGCATTTCACTAAAGCATTGTTATAGTTAAGAATTTATCCACTATTGAGAAACTAAAGCGAGACAAGACGCATGATTTTCTAGTGAAGAGCATTCTCTACAATGAGGAATATCTTTACCGAGGCACCACAGCGGCGAAGCATCTCCTTGGAATGTCCTTAGAATTTATGTAGTATTGTAAAAAAAACTAAGTATGTTCGTCGTAACCAATAACACTCATACTTAAAATACACATAAAAGATATAACTGTTTATTCAATAGATTTTTCTATATGAGAAATATATTTGCATTATGTATTTGACAAGTTGACAAAACCATGGTTAATTAGAAAAATTTTAAATTTACAAAAATATTTTAACCAAGATGTGAATCTATGTCCGTGTGACACCTTGTAAAATTTAATAATAGGCGGATCAAGTCTACAATCAATACTACAAGAGTCTAAACAATTGAGAATCATTCTAAGCATGGTTGTAAAGAAAAACTGAAAGCATAAATAAGTAACTCAACGTAAAAGTGACGAATTATATAATATTTTATACCAAATCTAGTATACATAATATATTCCTTACATACGATCACTATACAATGATAAACCCGAAATAATAATAAAATAAATATGAATCATGAGGACACATGCTCGACACCTATATCCTACACGATAAGCAACAAAGAGTATCTCAATATCGAATCAGGAGCGAAACGATATTGTGGCCCATGACCTGAAAAATATTAATGAGAGATGTTAATAGCTAGTTTAATTAGTATAACAATATAATTTACCTAGTGCCACAATACAACTACATATCTTCATCTAGTATTTTAGTTTCTTTCAAGTTATCCCAACCCAAAACCACCTTAATATCACATGCGTTTAATCCTAAGCCCATGTGTTCCCCATGATTATGTCTTTTACATCATTACCTAATTTTAGGTACAATTCCACATTTATTCCTTTGAACTTCGTTATTTTATAATATTGAAGGAAATTATCTAGATCAATATTATCATAAGCCAATACGGTCCGAAACGCGTACCGCATAAAAGGCCCCATCACAAGCCCACATATAATGATGGTCTAACCTATCACCTTCAGGGATCGCTCGTGCATACTAGTCATAGTTATATGGTGTCCCATACCTATTAATATTGAATTATCTCTACATGAATACTCACTAAACTTTCAAACCATTCGTATAGTCCCATACCCAAAACTATATAAAAGAATCAGCCCAAGCATCTCACTCTATGGATCATGAGAGTTCAACACGTAGTGTCCAGGGTAATCATAAACAGGTGCTTCCCATTATTATTAAATTAGGGTTTCGACAGCCATCATTCGCACCCTATCTAGATATCCCATCTAGTACGTATCCCACGAGTACGCACCCCCGACATGTCTGCATATAATACACCAGAGAAGTAAATTCTACACAGATCAGGGTCCACTGGCTATACACTAACTTACTTACCTACAGTTTAAGTAATTAGATTAACATAATTAACAATTAGAGTAGTATCTTACTATAGCCTAAGTCCTAACATATAAAACTCTATTAATCGACTACGATAAGGTCTCAACACCTCCAATTTTACCCTACATGATCATTTTAACTTCACACAATCCATTGCCTGACAATCTTATCATTTTCAATTAGTTCCAATATCATTTACTAGTTATATTACCAGGTCTAAAATCTTAGAACCCTAGGTTAGAATTTCACCTTTAAAATCCTACATAATATAATTAATTCACGCGTATATGATTTTGGCTTTAACTCCTAAAAATATTTATTTAATTAACTTCTATTAAATAAGGTAATTATTCAAACCAGAATACTCCCCCTGAGTTACACTAATTAACGAGATAATTATCACAAACTAGGTTCATTAACACAATCCCCTAAACCATGTTTCAAACCTAAGAGAAAACGGGGAAGTCGATCTACTTTTAACAAATTAGTTCAAAAAATAATCATAACATATTGATTGAAGCTCCAAAAATTAAGAAACTAATGCCCAAGAATTCTTAACTCAATTTAATTAGGACCTTATTTTTTTCCCAAAAGACCAGTTTATGGATATACTATGCCAAAAATAGCCTAAAAGTGATAGATTTTCTCCAGAAAATTTTAACAAAGTATGTTGTAGACACCACATTCTTGGACGCCCTAAGTCTCTCCTTAGGTCCTTAGTACCTCCCCATTTCACCAGAACCCTAGGTCATACTCTGAGTACCGATCAAAAAGCTACCGGGAGATCTTGGTCCCCGTTTGACTCCAGTTCACTCTATTATCAAATTAAAATCTCTTTGAAACTTTAAAGGTTTCTGAATCCCCTTTCCAACAGTTTGTCCTGTGCACGAATCATCATAATCGTTCGGACAAACGGACCATTTTGCCACTAAAAAGTGATCTGGAAGCCACCGAGCACTCCCGGGCCCTGATTTGATCCCAATAAACTTCATCTTCAGAGAAAAATCTCTTTGAATCTTATAAGGGAACTGAAACCCCTTTCCAATGGTTCACCCCATGCACAAAATGGCATAACCATTCGGATGAATTATCCATTTTCCTCTGAAATATTATCTGGAGGCCACTGGGTTCTCCCGGGATCCTTTTTACCAAGGTCAACTCTTCATCTCAAACGATACTAAATGAATCTTTGAAAGGAACTGAAGACCCTTTCCAACGGTTCTCCCCTGCACCAATCAGCCTTATAGTACGAACGAATGACTTGTTTTACTCCGAAAGGTCATCGGGCACTTTCGGGCCTCGATTGACCAAAGTTAACTTTCCAAACCGAGCGAAGATCTCTGAAATATCAAAGTACCTTGCATAACCTTTCCAATGGTCCACTCCGTGCGCGATTCTGACTCACCGTTTGGACGAACGATTTGTTTTCGTCCGATGATCTCCCATCCAAAGGATCGAAGAGTGCTTCAGAGACACATTTGACCCAAAGTCAACTCCCAAACCTAGGATCGTACCAAAGGACTCTTGAATTTATCTAAATTACCTTTCTAACGGTATGCCTCATGCACGATTTGGATCGACAGATTTCATTCTACGACCATTTTTTCAAAAAAATCTACACGGGACTGTCGATTGTCAGGTCCATTTCTCTACCTATCGGCAGTGTGCCTAGAGTTAATTTTAGATTGGCAAGGCTAGGTCTATGTCGATATGTACCCCCTTACCCTATAAATAGAGAGAATGACCTCACTCTCAAGGCACACCTTAGATCAATCAATACGAGTGATCTCAGTAACATTCTCTTGCAATCAGCAATGTTTTCTTATGTTAAATTACTTTCCATTTTTCATTCCCATCCTTTTCATACTCAATTTAGAAAAATCTCATTCTGTCTCATCCAACATTCATCTCAACACTCATGGGAGTTCATAAAGGATCAAGATCAAGCTTCAATTCTCCAAAGAAGGTCCAAAATCCTTGTCTCTCTTTTTAATTTCTTTACTTTTGCATTAGTTACATAAATTCTTAGTCTAGCTTTTGCTTTAGTTCATACACATTAATATCTCACATTTTTATTAGTTATATTTCACATACTTTATTTTCTATAAAAAAAAACCCAAAACAAATAAAAATTGGGTTACACCTACAAATTCCAATGGGATTATCCATCATAATTTCTCAAAACTAAAAATAGATTTTATATACACACATATATACAAAATTCCCATTCGAATCTATGGGATAAACCCCACCCCTTATGCTGCATGCGAACTACGTGGACTATGATGCCTTTATAGGCTACGTAGGCGTTTCGGGTTAAAACTCGAAAGTCGAGTCCAATTTTCCAATTTCTCAATTCTCTAATTTTCTCATTTTCGCACTTGTCTCCTTTTCATCTATATATTATTTTAATATAAATTATACTTGTAATCCTTATTGGCGTTGTATCCAACATATTCTATTGTTTCATCATAACGATCGATATCTCTATAAACACATACATTGTATCTTCTAAGTATTATATTGGGAACATTCCTATGGATGACCTCACTCTATCTTTTCCATGATATGAGTTAGGAGATTCTGGTCTCCATTTTTATATGTACACGCACACACACTTCACGAAGAAATAAAGGAAAACAATAACACAAGCCCATGAGAGATCGAAAGGGCGGGATGGGTGTCAAACAACTTCCCATTCTATAAATTATCCCTCGAGCCTTCGATCTTTTGGTTTCAAAAGAATCAGTTTGTCTTTGATGTTGTTCTCTCTAGACGACAACATGATCTTTTTACTGTTTTGTGCAAAATAGGCTGGTGACTCCATCTCTTTATACTCACCCCACACCAACTACGATCGAAGCTCTTTTAGAGAAAGCGGGTGCGCCTTCTTTTTTCTCCCCCACTCATTTTCCCCTCCTCATGAAAGGGAGAGAGGGGGAGAGAGAGGAGAAAGGGATCACCTGAGGATGTCACAGTGGCGACTCTGCTGGGGACGTATTTTCATAAAAGGGATAGATTCTATTTACATGGGTGTTATTGTTATCTTCTCGTGTGAGTATGAACCTACCCGTATGTTCCCTGTTTTCTCCTCTATTATTTCTTACACATATATACCTCATGCTTATATCATTACTCACTCACACACTTGTAGATACTTCTCATGTACACTTCAAACTACTTACCCATAGGATCATTTATATCCACATGTTGCACACACCATTTATAATATCCCTTCTTAGGTGTCACTAACACACACCTCCACTTATCACACTTCTATATATCCATGCTCACTCACACTTGTCACACACCAATTGTAGTTGATCCATGCTTAGGTTCACTACCACACACTCACTTGTAGATATTCACACATCACTCGCCCTCACATATCCCTGCATAGTATAATCTTCATGCTCAATGTTAGATTTACTTTTTTATACTTGTACATTTTCCCCTATTAGTATAATTCTCATCATGCTAAATAAAATACCCTTTCCATAATATGCTAATCAAGAGTCATGTATTTTGCACACTACATCACCAAAGAGCATGGATATTGACCAAATTTTGTCCCGTAACTGGGGGTCACTTCATGATGGATAGTGGTCCAGAAGGTCGCAGTTAGCCTAAGCGATATTACTCTTACCTTCCATTGGCCAAGTACCTTTGATGTATATCAAATGGTTCCCCCCGCATCGTACCCCTTGATCGACGTCATGATGGGAGGTATATCTCATGTAACTCATTCATGTACGTTGAGTATATCAAATTCGCTCTTACACGTACTGTCCCCACGAGGTATATAGTGAAGTAATTCACGTACACTCAAGTATATCAAATGGCTTGTCCACACATACTGATTGCCCTCAAAAGTAAGACGTATATCGTGGAAGTCATGCCAAAGGGGGGAACCCTTTCAATTAACCCAATAACTTCATACCCTCATATTGGTGTTAAACCTAGGGCACTCACATTTCGTTTGTCGGTTACTACTGGAAACTCTGTCGAAATCATGGATTGGCATACCCCCCAAATTTTCGCACGATTTTGCCTTTTTCAAAATGGGACCCTGTCCATGAGCCAGGCAACAAGTCCTACCATGTTTTTACATATTTTTTTCAAACCCAATTTTCCCAGGCCTCAGTCCCGTTCGACATTTCTTTTCGCATTTATGTAAACATAATACAAGAAAGAACATAATAATAATAATAATAATAATAATAATAATAATAATAATAATAATAATAATAATCAGTGTTCTAAAAAACGCGCCTAGGCGGCGCCAAGGCGCGCCTAGGCGCGAGGCTTTTTAGATACGCCAAGTTTTGGCCCTAGGCGTGGATCAAGGCGTGGTCAACGTTTTTTGGGGCAAGGCGTGAAAAAACGTGCGTTTTTTGGGGGTAAGGCGTGAAAAAACGAGAGTTTTTTAGAAGTAAGGCGTGAAAAAAATGAATTTTTTTTGTTTTTTTTTTGTATTTTAAAAAAATAGTATTTTAATTTACAAATATTTAGACATATTTTTAAGGTATGTACCAATTTAGTATTTTAAATAGCCTTGTCATAGTAAACAACTATTAAAATATATTAAAAAAATGCCTAAACGCCTTTTCACGCCTTTTTACGCCAAGGCCCGCCTAGGCTTCTAAGGCTTAAGGCTTGGCCTCCACGCCTTGGACACGCCCCGCGTTTTTTAGAACCTTGATAATAATAATAATAATAATAATAATAATAATAATAATAATAATAATGATGATGATGATGATGATGATGATTATGATGAGACCCTTTTTTCTCGTTTTTCCTCTTTCCTTACCAAAAGTGTCAAAAATATTTTTCCCTTCTTTTATCAAAATACCAAAAGCATTTTCCCTTCCTTATACCAAAAATATTTTTTCTCCTTTTTACCCAAAAACATTTTGTCCTCCCCTTTTCCAAAAAATGTTTAAAATATATTCCTCCCTATCCAAAAATAACAGTTCCCCCCTTCTTTTTCAAAATAAATTCGAATCTTTTCCTTCTCAGGTCATTCTCATACCCAACCCTTAGCCTAGCTCCCTATTGGCTTTGGTCTTCCATCGAACTGCCTCGAGGCTCCGCCAGTTACCTGTGTACTTCCTCCGAGTATTATTCTTTATTCTAGGGCAAGATGTATATTCTTTTTGTGATGTCTCACCTGAAAGAGGATTGAGCTCGCGACGATATTTTGTGAAGTAGACTTCAGAGAGTAAAATTGTCTAGTTATATTGGATCCCAGTGCATTAGGACTCTTATTGATGAGAATCAGGGTATATCGGGTTATCGAAGAGATTTAACTCGTTATGAACTTAGCGCTGAGGACTTAGTGATAGTGTGAGCATTGTAGTATATGGCTTCTTTAAAGACGCTGGAGTCCATGATTAGATTTGTGAGTATAGGGACAGGTTTTGAGTGTCCCGGGTGTATGCTTTAGGTTCTTCAAAAAAAATCAAGTATTGACAATGCTGGGGAAGAATGTATTGGGAATAACTCTTTTGGCACTTGTTGTGCGATGTTATATGCATAAGCCTTAAAAAACGTTGGGAGTATAGAAACGTCATTGGATGTTAATACATCATATTAAATGATAATTACTAAATGTCTGGAGAAAACACGTTGAGCAGAGAACTGTTAACAAATAGGGCCCGTGGAGCCCGAAAGTGTTACAAAAAAAAACTGGGAAGATTTGCACCATAAGTGGACAGGCATAGCGATATTGGGAATAATTAAATAGTAATTAGTAAGATGATAAAAAAATACCAGAAGATTTAGCCACAACAAGAATGTGGGGGCCGAACTTGAGATAATTATGTTACATATGTGACGATTTGAGGTTTGTTCAAACATGCACGGGTTATAGGGTGTATGGGAGCCCTAGGTGGAGCAGATTCTCACTTAGTCAGATGCCGTGCAGTATTGGGAGTAAATGCAAGGGCAATGATTGTATTTATATTCTAGAAAAGGGGAGTAAGATGTCCCTCGTAATTTGAAACGTTGAGCGATGGGATTGGTGGTGAGTAATACATAGTGTAATTTCCTCCTAGTTACATCATTAAGGGATGGAAAAAGGTTGATCCGGGGTTTAAAACTAGGATTTTGTAATTTTGATGTTCCCGGTGACGGGATTGATGAGCGTGAGTGGTGAAATTCTTATTTGGGACATCCAAAATTGAGGAATGCATAATTTTAGATTTATGGGTGATTGGGAGTATTACTTACCACTTGTAGAGTTATCTGTGATACCTTGTGGCAGTGTATTGTCTATGTAACACGTTCTGAGATATTATTAGAGAAATTTTTTCCATACACCCTTTGGTTGGGAAGGGTGGGGGGGAATAACAAGATTCTGGGCCCAAAGTGATTTATGGTCCATCGTCAAAAATGGAACAAATCGCGTCTTTTTTTAGATATCTCAGAAACGTAATGAGAGTTATGTCACCGTGAGTTAAGGAGTTGAAGTCTAACATGAGTAGTACGGGATTGCTGTGGGTATTTAACCTGAGGGAGTCACGGGTTTGAAATAAGAAATTTCACCCATATAAGGTGGAGCCTTTTTCATTGAGCTGACAAATCATAGGCTCATATTTTGAGGCACTACATGTTTGAAGACCATTGAGTTGGATATTGAGGACCAGGTGTTGGTTATAGTGTCTACCATGAAAGAGGTCATGAGGTTCGGCATGATAGGGAAGCTAGCGTCGAGATTTGTGGGGTCCCATCCCTATCATTGAGAGAGTGGAATCAGTAGCTTATAGACTGGGTTTACCATAGCATCTACAATGGACACACAACTTGTTTCACCTGGCATCGCTGAAGGATTATCGGAGGAGCGTGAGAGCTTTTGTCATGTTCCACTTGAGAAGTTTGATTTGCAACCAGATGTCTCACATGAGGAGAGACCTATCACTATTCTGGATCGTAGTGAGCGCAAGCTGCAGTCTAAAATGATACCACTTGTTAGAGCTTAGTGGGGACACCACATCGTTGACGAGTCCATTTGGGAGTGGGAGGATGACATGTGAGAGCAACATCCATAGGTATTCGCTGCAGGTACAACCTAATTTCAGGGACAAAATTCCCTTGTAAGGGGGAAGTATGTAACACCTCGTATTTTTGGGATTTATTATTTAATTAATTCGGTTAATTTCAAATTACTTGTGTGTCGTAATTTAATTGAATTGATTATTATTTATATTTAATTAATATTAATCTGGGAGTAAACGATTAGTATTTATGGGATTTAAATTTACTAAGTGAATAGTAATAATTTAATTATGTCATAACGATCAATAGTGACGTGGCATTTATATATCCCAACCGGGAGTCAGGCATAGACTATATTGGGGTCGAGATAAGAACATTCAGTAAAATAATTTGGATGGCAATTCTGAGTGTATAGTTGAGCCCGGATAGGTCAAAATAGTTGGAAAAGAGTACCCCAAGGGTAGTAAATGGGTCTCGGAGCATTTTTAGGCATAACCAGGCTCGCATAAGAGTGTTTGGGCTCTTTTTATAAAGCCCACAAGCCTAAAAATGGGATTGAGTTATTAAACCCTAAAAGTGAGAGGGTGTGGCCGCTATAACACATTTTAGAAAACCCAATTGAGAGAGAGAGAAGTGAGTGCAATTGGAGAAACCATGGGAGCCAAAATCAAGAACAAATGTGTGTGTTATTCATCAAGTAATCATCATCTACACCAAAGGATTCAGACCTTACGAACCTTAAGGCAACTGGTTAAAATTGATTTTAAATTAAATGAAGATTTCTATTCATATCATAGTGGGTGATAAGATGTTATGGTTTTTGGGTTATTTGATATCTAAATTGGGTTTTTATGCCTAGGATTGAATTGTAGAACAACTTCTTGAATTTGAAGAAGTGTATGAAATTGAGAAAATGAAACCGTCATTTTAGAAATTGTTTGTCGATGTTTTGGTTCTTAAAATGGCTATTATGTTTGCTTTTCCTCATAGAAAATCCTATTTTCTGTATTTTGTTCTCTGATACGTTTTCTCCTAAACAGCTCCAAAATGCCTCAAAATGGAATTTTAAAAATCTGGACAAATTCGTGGGCAAATTTTAAGAAATGTTATGTTTAGTTTGTTATTACGTTGTAGGTTGCCTAGATTGATTGATTGATTGTGATTATTGTTCTATAATAAGGACATTAGGCCTAAAGTGGATATTAGGTTTAAATAAAGTGAGACAAGTAAGTATTGTGATAATTGAGAATACAATTTAGAAGGGAAATAAGGTTGAAATTGAGTAAATTGAAAACCTTTGATTAATAAGTCTGCAGAATTTATTAAGGAGAATTTGAATAATAAATTCTAAATATTGTATTTTTGTTCCAAGTGAGGGAGTCTAGATATATTGGTTGAGCGACGCCGGGGTAATAAATTAATTAATGCATAGTTAATTAAATTTTAGAGTCGGGAAAATTGACTCGGATATTTTGGGGCTAGTGCTGCGAGTGCTTAGGCACGAATTTGGCCTAATTAATTTATTATAGGGTTATATGATAAATTATGGAATATTCAAGATAAAAGGGAAGTTAACCTTAATAAGTGGATTTTGAGGAATAAGTTCTACAAGATGAAATTTCGGACCGAAAGAGCGAGTTTAGGTAATTTAGTTGGGTAACACAACTTGAGTGAAGAAAATAAATAAATGTGGGATTTATTTAAATTTCAAGTCTGTACATAGACTTGGAAATGTTAGGCTAGTGTTATGGTAATTGTGCTCGGAGTAACCTGGATTATATATATATATATATATATATATATATATATATATATATATATATATATATATATATATATATATATATATATATATATATGTGCAGTGATTATGTAGTGTATATATATATTTGTGTGAGTTATAAATATTAGTGCGAATAATATTTATAGGAATACATACTCCTCTAGCGCTATCATGGGAGGTTGCACGATGTGGGTGAATCCCCTGGCTTGAGGAGAAGGGTGAGTATAGTCCCTAGGGCGTCCATATTTAGGGGTGAGACATCTTGGGTATGATTCGGTCTTATTTTCGGAAGGAACTATAATCGCCTCCATGACGTTTGTTTTGTTTCACTAGTTCGGGGAGCTAACCGTGTCAGGGTGTCTGGGTGGATGAGTATACCTGGATTGATAGCATTGTAGAGAAACATCCGGTGAGTGCCTACTCGGGAGGATGGTTATATATTTACGGCATGTGTGTGAATGTTGTAATATGATGATACATATATATTGTGCAGATATTTATATACGGGTAAAAAACATAATATAAATTGTATTGATTATATATAACACGTGAGAATGGTATATGATCCCAAATGAGAAATGATAAATTAAGTTAATGTGATAAATAACTTATAAATCATAGGAAGGATATTATCGAGAACTAGTTACGGGGTAGGTGACTAGGTGGGTATATAGAAAAGAGTTAGGAGTTCACGATAGTTAAGGGGTGAGTCGATCTTCAAGGGAGTGCAACATTATCTTAAATATGAATAGCATTCATGCATTTTAATTTGCTGAAATTTAATTCACTTGCTAAATATTTTCAAAATATTTTGGGTTCTTGCCCTTGCTATAAAATATTTTCAAAACCTTTTTGGTGTCCAGCCGCAGGGACGCCAGGATTGTTTATATTCTAGGGTTACAAAGTTGTGGAATATGTGGATGTTGCAGGATTTAGTCTTAGCCGCTTCAGTTATTTCATCCCTAAAGTAGGATGCAATCAATATTTGATTTGGGCATGTCGCCCTAGTTCTTTCAACTGTTTCAGTCAAATGATGTAGTTAGTTTATTATTTCTGGTTGTTTATGTTCTCTAATTAGGATTTTTTTAGTCGATGGTTTACTCAACAAATATTGTATTTATTCATTTTTATGGTTGACTCAGTGATTGTGTGAATGGTTTAAATTATATTCATCGCATGTTGTTGTTGTTTTGGTTAATTCAAAAGATAAAATTTGGCACCGTTTCTTTTTTAATACTAGGTGGTTAGTAAATTTTAAAAAAGTTTTTGACAGTGACGCTAAGAATGAACCAAATGAGATTCCTGTTTAATTTAATATAGAACTGGTCACCTGGTATTTCATTAGGTGGGGTGTCATAGAATGTGCAGCCGGATTTGATAACGGTCCTAGCTTAATTCATTCCCAAGATTGACAATCTTCAAACTGAGGTTCACGAGATGCAACAAAATCGAGTCCATGTTCCCAAAGATCCCAAAGTACTCATACCTCGTGCTATGGATCCGCCTGCACATGAGACTATTCGAATGATCGAGGAATATCATCACACTCTATGTACCCCTCCTACTAATAGGTCGTCACCAGCTCAGCACCCTATTCCAAATCTTGCCCAACCAGGGGCTAAACTACCCATGACCGTTGATTCGAAGGAAGAAGAGTTGAACAAGGTCAATGAGGACCTCAAGATGTTGACCAAGAAGTTTGACCAAGTCTGAATCTCCAGGAACTACATGGATTACACCCATATGTCTCCCTATCCTAAAGCAAGGCTACCAAAGAAGTTCAAGATGCATAAAATTGAGAAATTCGGGGGTAGTGGACCGCCAATTGTTCATGTTCGAAGTTACCACCGAGCCAGGATACTCCTAGGAACCTCCGAGGAAATAATGGACTAAAGGTTCCAACATACTTTGAAAGACAATGCCCTTCACTGGTTCTTATCTCTCGAGCAGTCCAGGATCCGCAATTTGGAGGATTTTTCCCTAGAATTCATGTCACAATACAAGTATAATGAAGAGTTTGAGGTTACCCACCATGATTTAAAAACTCTCAAACATAATCCTGGGGAATCTGTCAGTAATTTTATAGCAAGGTGGAGAGAAAAAGCAGCCACCATGACCAACTGTCCTTCCGAAGAGGAACAAGTTAGTATTATGAAGAAGAATTTCTTACCCCACTTCATGGGAACTATAAAGTCTCCCTAACCCATTCAGAAAGGAATATACCGAGCTTCACTCTCCCCTCTCCAAAGTTTACCAAGCCCTTTTAAGCTGGAATCTATCAAGCCATTGGACCCTCGTCTATTACCAAACCCACTTCCCAAAAATTTCAAAGCAGATGCCCATTGCGATTTTCACCAAACTTTCGATCACACCACTGATCAGTGCTTCCATCTCCATAATATAATCCAAGGTCTGATTGATCGGGGTATCATCGCCCCACCAGCCAATCCTAAACCAAACACTTCCCACAATCCACTCACAAATCATGAAAATTCCATCTTCCTAGAAGAAGACTCAGAGTTTGATCCATCTATCCAGATTGTACCCAGTAAATCACCCATCACACTCGTATATTCCCCTAAACCCCTAAAAATTTGCCCATATTTTTGCATGTGCCCTACCTGTTTTGCCAATTAGGCCCTTTCACTTTTTACTTGAGCATGAATTGTTGTTCATACCCGTTCTAGAGGGAAATATATGAAATTAACAGCAGTATTGAACCAGATCCTACAATTTAAGTCGAAATTACCCTCAAAAATGACCATTGACTGCCAGAGATTCATTACACTATTCTTAGAAGCTCGAAAATGGGCTCAAGAGTCAGATAGTTGGGTGTTACCTATCGATGAAGTCAATTTAGATGATGTTGTCCAAATCGTGGCAGACTTATTTCGACAGACCTGTGAAATTTGTAGTATGTTCGAGCTACTTGATACTTTGAAACTACAAGGGAGATTAGTCTCTTCACTTATAAATCTTCCCATTGAGTGGGAGGGTCTATACGAAGAAGCCGTCGAGGTTATGGAGTGCATTGACTTTTTGTAGAAAGATGATGTCGTTGCCACCGAATGGGGAGATGAACTCGATAGTTCATATAAAGGTTGAAAGCCCAAAAAATACTAGCCTAGTAGTCATTATATGTGGAATGATATCATTTGAGGAACTGTTAGGAAAAATCAACAAGCTGGCTGAACAACCCGATAAAGATGAGGGAAAAGGGTTTATATTTTTACCCTCTTTTTTGAAGCATATGACTAGATCAAGGAGGCATTACCAAATTCCAAACCCTCAACCATCATCGATGAACGATGAAAAAAGTTTTGAGAATCTTCCTATGCCGGAAATGACCCTCGAGGAGAGCAAGATCCTCGATCAGTTGAAGAAAACCCAAGCTAATATCACTCTATGGGAACTTTTTATGTCATTTAACTGCACCAAAATGCCTTGATCAAACTACTTATCGGGCCCATCGTCCCTCCTTACACCACGCTAAAAGAAGCAATGAATCTTGTTGGATCTCTAACCTCTACTACTACACTAAAAATAGCAATCTGACACTGTTTAAAACTGTGCCAGATCAAATCCGGCACGGTTTTGAACTGTGCTAGAATCAGGTGTTCCAAAATGACCATTTTTTTCTGGCACGGTTTAAAAGTGTGCTAGATTTGGCTAAACATGAACACTTCTGGTACACTTTTAAACTGTGCCAGAATTTGATATTTCTGCAAAATTTGGGCACGTTTTTTAACTGTGCCAAATTTTTGGATCAAAGAAAAAAACTATAAATAATATTACCCAAATAAAATCAGCAACCTTTCTATTATTTTTCGTACCTGTTTTAGCAAACCAAAAGGTCAATAATAATACAAATCCCGCACAGCTATAATATAAACAAAAATTCAATGATAATACAAAAACCCGCACAAACTTAATATAAACAAAATTAATATTTCATCACAATTAAGTATAAGTGTATAAAAGCAATGCGTCTCAAAATTCTAATACATTAACACATCAAAATATGTAAAAACATCAATCCAGATAAATTAAAATAAGGACGACGATAACATGGCTCCGCAACATAAAAAGAAAACCGCAACCTCCTTTTGTCTCAAGTGCATGAACTCATGTCATCAATAATTTGTCTCAAGTGAATGCGAAGCTTGCACATTCAGATTTTCTTTGGCAATTGGAGGAGTGTCAGGAGTTTTAGATTGGTCAATAGGTGCTGAATCCTTCCTTGGAAACGGCTGCTTGGGAATGTAGAATTGGCAATGTAGGCGCAACTCTTACTGAATCATCGTACCTATTATATGATCATATGCATAATAATTCAGGAGCTTATAGTAAAAAAAAAGTTGTGTCGCTATTTTATATGGAAATAAAAACCTACAAACCTGGTCATATTTTTGCTCATCCAAATTTAGGGGTGCTGAGCTAGTTCGAGCAGGTATCTGCAAATAAATAGAAATGTAGTCATTATATCCTTAGGCACAACACAAAAGAACTACTAATGAGACAAATATGTGTGGAGGATAATGAAAACAACTTCACAACTTAAAGATAAACTTTTTAATACAACCATTGACCACCATCAATAAGAATTATTCATACGTTTTCCAAGAACAAGTATTGAAAGCTACAATAGAAAACTAAGCCAAATTTATGCGAAACGCGAGGAAAATTTCAAGGTTAAAAGAAATGGAAGTTGCATTATCACCATTGTTCAAGTATCATACATAGGAAGAATCAGTGTTATGTTATGCTTAGATATCCCAGTATAAATACAACTTTGAAACAATTGTGTGAGGTAATATACAAAGTTATTCATCAAACCTATGAGTTTTGTCGAGTGGCTAAACAAGCATGGTTGTCATTTGTCTTGATTAGATTTGAACAACTAAGATTTTAATTTCTCAGTTGTTATTTTATAAGTCATGCATGCATGGCTTAGTAGACTTTAAGAATCAAAGCATTCAATGTAAGCAATCAAATCAATCAATGCAAAAACATATATTTATTTGCCTTTTTTTGTGGCAATTTTGAGCAATCAATTCAATATGGTTTCAAGATAGAAGTTTTTTCTCATGAATTCAGAATCACCTTTAGGAATGAATGAATCATATGTTTTATTTGATTACTACCTTTGAATTTGTGAACCAGATCAACACCATCAATAACCCTAATTCAATAGTCTGCAGATATGATCCAATTAATGTAGCCTGAAACTCTTATGTATGGAATAGGAGAATTAGGGACTGAAAAAACCTACCTCAGATTTGCATGCCCCCTATTGATGTCACCACCATGGATTTAGCTATCTCTCCTCTTATTTCTTCCCCAAATTACAAAAATCCTAAAATCCCTTCTAACCCAATTCATTCTGCTAAATATTTTGCCTCGTTTTTAAGCAACCAATCATCTTTTTATTTTATGTGAAAGCTCTCAACATCTAAATAGGGATCCCAACAGTATTCATTACTGATAAGGACATTAGAAATTTTGTTTCACCTTATAAATTCTCTCTAGTTGGTACGCTTTCTCATGGAAGGCCTATTATAAATGAGATTAGAAAGGTTTTTTCATCATTTGGTTTAAAGGAAGCATTCAATAATGGTCCCATGGATAAAAAACATGTGTTCATTAAACTATTTTATGAATAGGATTTCCATAGAGTGTAGTTGAGGATCACCTATTTCATCCATCGATACACTATGAGAGTTTTCAAATGGTCCCCTGAATTTCATCCAGAGTTTGAATCCACCATCACCCTTACTTGTATTAACATGCCTATACTGTTTGTGCACCTATTTTATAAGGAGAGTATATTTTCCATTTCTAATTAAGTGGGAACCCCTCTAAAACTTGATTTTGCTACTGCATCTTTATCAAGACCAAGTCTTGCAATGGTCTTTATAGAAATGGACTTGTGTCAAGAACATCCCAGAAGAAGTCGTCTCGATAATTTGGATAAAACAGTTGGGTATTGGAAATATTATATGTATGAAAACATACCAGCCTACTGTCAGTTTTGTGATAAGAAGGGACACAACCAAGATTCTTTCTTATTCAAGAACAAACATACAAAAAAATGGAGGGGGTTATAGTGCAGAAATAGAAAATTGAAAATCCTATTAAAGATAATCCAAAGAAAAAGGAGGCTACTAAAGAATGGGTACAGAGAAGATTCAAACCTAATACTATTAAAGTAGCTCATTCTATGTAGTAGAAAATTTCTAATTTTCAAACGAAGAATGTGGAAGTTAAGTATCAAAGAAATGCTCATGAAGATTTTCAAATAGAGGGATAAGCAAGTGATTTAGTCCTTAGAGAATAAATTGCAGAAACTATCAAGATGAATCATTCGAAGGAAGGAAAATTGATGATATGGAACCTAAAAGTATAAATAAAGATGATTATTGGGGCATTCTAAGAGCATAATAAATGAAGATGATATGGAACCTAAAAGTATAAATGTAGATAGTAGAATTATGAGGAATGATCAATAAGAGAAATTAACTGAAAAGGGAGACAGTTTGAACATAATAGTTAATGATGACCTAATAGTTAATGAAGATAAAAAAAAAGTCTGAACTATAGTAAGGAGAATAATTTGAATAATGATCCTATAGGCATGGAGTCTGAGCGGGGTGATAAACTACACACTGAAGAGGAATTGGAGGCAAAAGCGGTTATCTGGCAGAGGATCAAATGATGTTGTAGTTAAATCTTTCCCCTAACAAGATCCCATTTATGCCGAAAAATGATCTTAACGTTTGGCAGGAGGTGAAATACAAGAATGGGATATCCCATAATTCTCCAAATCACATCGAGAGTGCAGGTGAAATAAGGATCCTAAGATAACACTCTAAGATTTCCCCGCTCGAATTGAGTAAATAATGAAAGTCATTTTTTCAAATGTTTGGGGGATATATAAGAAGAATGTTAGCATGATAATCAAAAGATTTTGCAAAATCTACAACTTATATATGTTGATTTTCATGGAGCCTAAGGTGGATGTTAGCAAAATTGATGATTACGGAAGGAAATTTGGTTTCCAAAAAAAAACATCTTGTGTATAACAAGCAGCTATGACCATTTCATGAAGATCATTCCAATTCACCGCTTGACGATCAGGAATACTCCATATGAAAACTTTAGCAACTAGTGACCCACTGATGAAGTATCTATCATTAATAGGATTAAACTGGATGCAAGCTACATAACAACTATGTGAAACAATCTTTAAACAAGAATTACTAAATAGGTTCCAGAGTCTAATTATTTTATCCATTGAAGATGAGAGCAAATGCTAACTTAGTCCAGGACAGGTCAAGCAGGTCATCAAAATGCCCATCCAAAGAAAAAATAGGTTTTCTTGAGAGCATAAACACAGTCTCTGACACCACCACATAGTTCAAACTCACCTATTTAGATTACATGGTCACTTTCTTAGTGATTTAGTTCGTCAATGATACTCAAAATATGTTAAAAATGATTTATCTTCCTAGTACGCTTGCAAGAAAAATTCTGCCAAACAATTATAAAGATATTGAATCATTTTTGAGGATCTAGTCAAGCTCATTAAATACAAGCTCTATATATATGATCGAGCTTAACTCATTGAGTTGATGAGTCGGTCGAAACTTTAATCAGATGAATCATAAGTCGAGATTGGGTTTTTTATAACCCAGATTACGTGTCCTAGCAATCAATCTTTTGAAATCCTTCACTTTATGATGCGTCTATATATGGTAGCCCTCCAAAATCAGAATCGTATCGCATAAACTAACCCTAATACTTTCTTAGGTCGATGGAACTTAAAACGTCATATGACTATTTCTAAATGTGTCTATGAACGAAATCCCATACCCACTAAATAATTCAAACAAAAACTCGATGATAAATTTAGTGATGCGCATGGGAAAATGTATTTTGTTCATTGATATAGAACACCGATTAAAGGTTAAAGTTTGATGTTAGAACAAATTTTTTCTATGAGAAAAACAAGTATCACCGATAACGATGTCTCAAAATAGACAGAACATGAATATTGATGTTGTTTCTACATCATTTTGCCTTAAATATAGTCAATGTAGGACCCTTTATAAATGTAATCAAAACATGTTAGATCATAGCATGTTTATATAATTTACACAGTGAGAAATAAATTAAATTAACAAAATACCCAAGACAAATCACCCCAGAATAAATTTAGAGAAATACCATTGGGTGCCCGGCTAGACAATTCCCAGCTAGACAATTGGAAGGCCTTCCATTCGATACCTTGCTATGTAATATGGACAATACTACATCCCCTACCTGAATGTGGAATACATATCTTAAACCATGTCAAAAGTATAGGGTTATCTAAGAGTGAAAAAAATATTCTTCAATATGTGGTCTTGAACTCCAAGAATCATAAGAGGATTCCATAAAACGAGCAGTTCTCCATAAACTGAAAGTGTTCCAAAGTTATATAAATCACTACTCACTATTACAATACATATTTAAGTAGAGCCATAGTATGTATTGTTGCCTCGAAGTAGATCCATACATATTTGGGTGAAATAAAATATTTATAAAGAATACTAGTTTGTGTGTACGAGGTGGGTGCACCTATTCTTGATGTCAACTACTATACGACCCAGGCTTAGGGTATCAACTGTAAAAGCTATGGTGGGATGCATCTGTAATCCCAAAAATGAATCAAACCTTTAAGCTTTGGGGCCATCGTAAACATGGATATATGTTTCACTAATTATATTATGTAAAGAACTAAATGATGTCGTCATTGTTGTGCATGTAAAACCATTTGGACACTAAGAAATAGAGGTATTCCTTTGAGTGCGACAGATAGAGATAACAATACCTGCAAGGTAGAAACACAAACACATACAATAGAAATTATTAACATAGACTCAACTCTATAGTGTTTTTAATAGAATTCATAACTAGTGGCATCTCTAGATTTTCGGGTATGATGTTGGCATTGATTATCGACAATGGGCTAATCAGATTTAGGCTAAATTAAGCTATTGCAATTCCTTCACTGAACTAAATGATGATGACAAAGTTTATGCCCCTATTTATCCTTTCTTTTGCATTGCCAACCCTTTCCATCATTCTTGTATCACAATTTTTTGTTTTCTCTACCCTCCAATCATGGTTTTAAATATCAGTCAATATCGTTGCGTATTGCCGATTCATAACAGATTTTCAACTTATCGAAATCGTTATATATCGTAGTTACAGGATTATCAAAAAATCAAAATTTGACACGTGTTTGACACTCCCAATAACGTTATGCTAATAATACTTCCGTTATGTACCCCCAAACCGATATTTAAAACCATGCCTCTGATATTTTCAAATATACAATTCAATTCTTGGATAATCTAAGAATTTAAGACATGTCTAAATTAAAGTTAATATTTTGAAAAAAAATTGAATAATAGGAACCCTAATTATTGTTTGGTATGATAAAGTGAGTGGAAAATTGATAAAATGATTTTAATTGAAGAAACGTTTTATGATTCACCTCTCAACAACTCCAATACAATCTCCTGAGCTGCCCCCATTTGCTCTAAAGCTATCGATTTCTCCCTCGACTTACAAAATTGTGGTACAAGTTGGTATTTTTTTGTGAAAGAACCCTAACAGTGGAAAAACCCTAATAGTGGAAATATCCTATGGTTTATGATTTAGTATTTTTTTTTAAAGAACCCTAATAATGGAAAAACCCTGGGGGACAAAAAAAAGCAGGTAAATAGGGGAAGGTAAATAAAATGGGTTATTGTAGATCTCTTTGTATGTGAAAATGAATTAATTAATAAGTATGGTTTAAGATGAGAAATGTAGTTACCTGGTATGGTGGTGGCAATGAAGAATGTTCAAGAGAGGGAGAACTCTGAGAGAGAGAGAGGGGGGGGGGGGGGGGGGGGGAGATCGGGAGTGTGAAATAGGGGGGGAAAGTGGTGGGAAATGAAAAAAATAAAACCTACTATTACTATTTTTTAATGTATTTATATTTTAGTTAAGTGTGCTAAATTTTGGCACACTTTTAAACCGTGCCAAATTTTGGCATGGTTTTAAACTATGCCAGATTGTCATCAAATCGTGCCAAAATTTGGCACAGTTTTAAGTTGTGCCAGATTTTAATATCAAGGTGTGCCAAATTGTTATTTTTGGTGTAGTAATTCTCTCTTTCCCCGAAGAAGAAATCTCTAAGTTTGGTCTGAATCACAACTATGCTCTCAATATCTCTCTCGAAGTCATGGGAAAGACTATCCCACTTTCTCTTGTCGATAATGGATCAGCTCTTAATATTTGCCCGTTGAGAACCCTCAATTGTTTGAGAATGAAAGTGACTAACCTTGATCCAATCTTTGTCGTGGTGCGCACTTATGATAATACTCGTCAAGAAGTGATGGGATCCATAAAGCTTGTAGTAGGGGCTGGCTGTGACAACCCGAATATAATTATGATTAATTATACGTAAATCATGCCTAGATTGTGTGATATGATTAGTGTGTTATTAATATATGTGATGTTAATTTATTATGTTTAGTCTAATCCTACCTCCAAAAAGCATGAAATGTCGAATTAGTTACAAATACAAAATTTGAAGGTTTCGATAGGAATGTCCATGTTTAAGGCTAGTTTTGACCTTTATGACATAACAATTGACTTGAGGTGAAAACTACATAATTGTATACAAGTGAGTTATGGTTGTAACACAACAAACGGTGAATGAAACGGAGGTTCGAGTGAGAAGTTATACCAAAATTACGAAACAAGGGCAAAGTAGTCCATCCGTTAAGTAGTATTTTGTCTTAATATGGCAACAAATGTTTTATTCTCATTGGTTGGGAAGGGTGGTGGCTTTGGCCGACCTCAAACCCTTAGAATTACCTCTTTATTCAGCCAAAATGCAGCCATGAGAGATTTTAAGCCTAAGGAAAGAGAAGTTGGAAGTTAGGAAGAAAAAGTGAGGAGAAAATTGAAGAAAATTCATAGAAAATTACGAAAAGCCCCTAAGGTAATTCCAACCATGAATCTTGCTATTTTTTCTTTCATTTACGATTTATATGATATAAATCCTTGATTTTTATTGAACTTTCATGTTTGGGTGCATATGTATGGATATATGCAAGTTTAAGTTAAGTTGAATGTACAAAACCCTAAGATTGCTTTGTTTAGAAACTTTGTTTATTCAAACTTCCATATATTTTTGTATAGTTACTGGAATCGATTGCTTCCAATTGGATATTAACATGGACTCATATATGTATGACATATCCGAAAATCATGTGAAAATACCAACAAATGAGTCCTTGGTGAGGGTTTGAAGTTCGGGTAAGAAATCTGCCCTAAGGGTGAAAATATGCCCGCCATGTGTTCGGTGTTTTGCTTGACATAGCAAACGAACCTTAAAAATTATGAAACTTTAATCTTATATTTTTCAATGTGTTTACTGATGTTGGGTGAAAGATCATAGAAATTTATGATGTAGAAAAATCATGAAAATTCCTGGAAGTTGAATGAACGATAAAAGAGCCTATAGGGCAGATTTGCTATGTAGTGAAGAAATAGGCTTATTTTGCTCTAGGAAACTCGGAATGATGTGCCGTCTTTTGTTTTGGAAACATGATATAATAAGGATTGGATTACCAAGAATAATTAAAAAGGGTTTGGGCTGTAATTTGAATATGTTAGATATCAGAACCTGAGTCTAGATGGGACTTCATTTTAATGAATGATTTGAATTGAATAATATGATGCTTATGAATTGAGTTATGATTGAAGTTATTCTTTGGACTATTAATATTCTTATGATGATACTAATATTGTGAGAATGATAGGAAGGGAAGGAGAGCTGATTGAACAAGTACAGGATAAAGGCAAGGGAAAATCCAGTTAAACTGTCAAGGTGAGTGTACTTATGATTTGTTTCATATATAAATATGAATATAGCTCTAAGAGCAGATTTGTTTGAATACTTCGGTATTCAGGATTTGTTTGGATATTAAAATATCCAGGATTGGTTGGGTCTTATGATCCAGGATTGGAATTGGACAAAGATCCAATGATTTGTTGGAACTTATGTTCCAGGATTTGTTATTGCCAATGGGCAGGATTGTTCGGATTTTATATCCACTTATTCTATATAGAATTGTTATTACATTGTAGGGAAGGAGTACCTCACTAAGCTTAATGCTTACAGTTATATTTTAACAATTTCAGGTTTCTATGCTGCCAACTAGAATACCATATGACCGGTAACTTTGAGAGTTGCACCGTTGGAAGGAGCCGGGGTTTAAATGTGGGGATTTTATCATTGTCACACTGAATATTTTAATTTACTCACACATTGTATATTTTGCGTTAGTATGGATTGAGTTGATGATTGTGAAATTTTATCGTAGTTAATCATAGTATTGTATGTCCGCTTAAATTATGACTCTGATATTGATTTCGTTATGGCACAATAATAATATTATGTTGATTATGCGCATTATACAGTAAAATATGGATAGATGAATTATATTTCCAATGGGCTCTAGATTATGATTTAATTATTATAATAATAAATGATTAGTATGGATATTGGGTTTGGGGTGTGACACTGGCCCTATAAATCCCATTATTGAATTCTATGTCATCGACATCCCAGCTTGTTTCAATCTATTGCTTAGATGACTATAGCTCCATAGTATCAAGGGTGTGTCTTTATCAAAAATTGATGTTCTTCGCCGATGGGTAGGTCATAACCATCTTGGGTGACGATGCAATATTGAGAATGCAAGCACCAGTAATTCGGTACTAGAGATACAACATGGGGTGAATGATATGCTTTTGTCACATTTTTTAGTCGAACCTCTTCTAATCCTAGAAAGGAATGATTTCAAAGAGAGAGTTTGTCCAGAACACAGCTCTCATGGAAACGTCAATGTGATACAGATGTTTAAAAATATGCAATCCATGCTCGGACTGGGGCTGGGACATCGACAATAGGGAATACTATAACCCATAGTGTTCAAGAAGGCCTTTCCTCTTTGTGTCTTAGGTTACCAAACCTTAGCAGAAGAAATCAGAATGTTTCGCTAACCTTGGTTAAAGAGAAGGCTAGAAAGTGCCAAGGCTATCTCAAGAGATTCCCTAAATGGAAGATTCATCGGAGAGGGTGAAGATTTCCCCTTTTATGGTTTTCCCGAACCTTGGTATGATCACATGGACAAGAAGATGAAAACAGGAATGGAGATCTTTTTCCAAGATAGCTACTCATGGGCCAAAAGTGCCTAGCATTATGTGAAGCCACTCACTGAGAAGACTATAGGTGCTACCGGAGATTCTGAGGGAGGTAACTACGAGGATTCATTTAATTTGAAGACATTGGGGCTAACACTCTGCCGTGACACCCTGCTCAATTAAATACTAGTTGCAGTCCTTTATTAAATTAAATAGGTTTCCCATCTAGTTCATTCTTAACATCACTGTCGAATTTTTTTTACTTACTAATCACTTAATGATTAATTAAGCCAGTGTCGATTTTTCATTAAACTAATAATGATAATAATTGGAATTAAATTAAATAATCCACATAATTAATAGATTCCACACCATCACAAGTAGTAAATAGATAAAAGTCTTGTCGAATAAGCAATTGGCTTTAAATCCAACACCGATAATAAAATTAGCAGTAAAAATCTGAATCCCAATATAAGTCTAAACTAAATAACGGAATACATAAAGTCTAAATAGGGCAACATTCCCAACAGAGATGTTGAACTGAAGTCCTACATTAGGAAGGAAAGATAGATGCTTCTAATAGGGTCCTGTAAGCTTCCACAGTCCTACAGTTAATCGTCACTGGAATGGATCGTCAAGTCTGGCGTCCCTGTGGCTCGACACCTAAAATGTTTTAAAAATATTTTGACACGGGTCAGAGCCCAAGTAAAACATTTTGAAACTATTTAGCAAGTATTTAAATTACCATTTAAATCAATTATTTATTACACATTTATTATTCACGTGCACTCGCTTGAGATCCTCACCTCTTAACTAATGTTTATGCCTAACGTGTTTTACCTAACTAGCATTCCCTACCAACTATCTAAGGTATCTGACTACCCTCCATAGTACAACTCTCATGTTTATCCCGGTACTATGGTCTCAATAATAAATTATTTATTTCCATTTTAGTAGTTAGTCAATTACTTAAGTTTCACCACTTAATGTCCTTTTTTAGATATTCACCATCTATCAATTGTACTTTTTCACATAAGTAGATTTATTAAACTAATATATTTTCATCATACATATAATATATACCCAAATATAGCATACCCGGAATGTCCCCTCATGATGCTGACGTATTCTTTTATCATGTCCAGGTACCTCTCGTACTCAAGTAAGGGCTATTGGTTCGGTATGTCTCCTCGAACCCAAAATAATTCAACACACAACAGTGGAGGCGAGCATGGCTCTAAGCCTTTGGGATACGAAAATACCTAAATTACATAAACGACCTACCAATCCTACTAATACATGACACATAGTGGACCACCCTAAGTTCCATGCTCTGGGGAACTAATCCAGACCTTACGGGAATCGTCAAGGTAGGATCGCCTTGTGTGCATAAACCTCCTGATAGAAGGAAGTGTAGTTACGTTCACTCACATAATCAAATCATATATATAGGTATTCATACAACCTATTTATATATTACTCAGTAGGTATACACACAAACCCATTTCATTAACCCGTATGTAGTATATATCACTCGTATATTCGACGTACCATAAATTTCAATTAATCCTCCAATTCGTGTAATTTCGAGTATCATTCACTACTCTAATATTCATAATTACTCATTCTGAAATCTAGAGTTTTTCCCATCGTACCCTACTGTTCATAATAGTAATTTCACTTACCTCTATGTAATCCTTCTCTAATTTCCTTCATTTATCAATTTTGTATCTTTTGTCAATTTCCCCAAATTATTTACTCTTCTCAATCTTGCATAATTCTAAACTCTCCTATAGGCCTACTGACCATTTTTATATTCCCTTCTAGGATTTAAAATTACTTTAAAAGTCTCCTTACGAATTTTTCATAATTTCTAAGCTTAAAATGAAAAAAATTCAATTATGTGAAAATTGAATCGATTCGCCCCTTGGCCGAATCGATTCAGAATATAACAGGTCTCTTCTTCTTTGGTTGCTGCTATGAATTTCTTCCTATATCAAGTTCCTCAAGATTTTATAGACACATCCCAATTCTTAAATTAACATAACTAAACATCAAGGATACATATAGGAATGATTTTTAACGTAAATCACAACTAAAATCCATATAAATTCATTATATAATCAAATTTAACCCCTCATAATCATAAATCCTATAGTTTTATGTTCTTTATATAATTTCACCAAAAACCCATATTTCATTCGTAATTCAATTCCCAAAACTCTTGATTTTATTTTCCCCATTTAATTGGATTTATACTACATCAAATCCTATTCTCAATTATAATTTTTCTCATCAAATTATAAGTATAACATGAATTGTCCTTAATATCAAGTTCGTACTCTACATGGGTATGATAACCAATAAAAATTGCAAGATAAATACGTACCTTATTTTGAAGTGGTTTGATTTGATCCTCTTTGATGAAGCTTCTCTTCTAATCATTCCTTCAATAGTGGTTGTGATGCTAAATCGAGCTTGAATTCTCCAAACCCTTCCTTGAGCTCCAAGAGAACTCTTCCTCTCCTCTCTACTGGCCTCCACTTGTTTTATAATCTCTTTACCCTAGCTTCTCATAACCACAACAATATATAATACTAAAAATCCTGAAATTCCCTTAATCCTAAGTTATAAAAAGATGAAAATGCCCTCTCGAATTTTCAATTATGTCTAAAATTGTAACGGGACCCAAACTACACACGCGGGTATAATATTTTTACTATTTCGACCCTTTTGAACTCAATCATAACCTCATCAGAGTTACTCATAATTTATTATTTTTATCTCGTCCGTATTTAGTCCGCTCAAGATGTTCGGTTAAGATATCATACTGCCACATCACTATCACTCTTTGTGACATTAATTTTATAATTACTATTCACTTGGTAATTTTATTCAATAAGCATTAACCATTTCTCTACGATTAATAATTTAATCAATCCATTATATTTTCATTAAAGTACGTCACACGTGTAATTTAAATTTTAACCAAATTAATTCATTTTTTATTCTTCAAAAATACAGGTTATTACATTTTCATGATCCATTCAAGCGTTACATCATCAGATCTATCCTGCCTTATCAAAGTTGGTGATGCACCTCTCCTCAATTGGAATTCTATACCAGTTCCACCCGCTGAAATGCAACCCAACGCTGATTTTTATCCTATTTCCTCTTCTTTTGTTATTCCTACCTATTTTGATGTAATCAAACCTCCTTTAATGAGGTTCTCTATTTTGCCCAACAATGAAATATACGAAGATTTTGGTATCTTGATGTGCCTTACATTAATTCTCTTGATTCTAATCAAACTCTTGATGATGATGATTCTGCAAATGAAAAATTCTTAACTGATCTTAATAAGGTTAATAACAAACAACATAATCGTATTCAAATTAATTAAGATGAAACTATTTTTTTAATCTCGGTTCTAGTAGAAAACTACGCAAGATTAGGATAGGGTCCACCCTTAACAATCATGAGCGCGCGCAACTCAAAGAATTTCTGAAGGAATTTGTGGATGTCTTCACATGGACCTACAATGACATGCCCGACATTGATCCTGAGATCGCTCAACATGAGATTCCAACTCTCTTATAATACAAACCAGTCAAATAAAAACTGTGAAAGCTCCGCATCGAATTTCTGCTCAAGGTTATGGAAGAAGTGGTCAAACAGTTAAATGTAGCTTTCATTAGTGTCATTGAATATCCTATAAGGCTAGTGAACATCATACACGTTCCAAAATCCAAAGGAAAGGTTTGCATGTGCGTTGACTACTGAGATTTGAACAAGGAATCTCCTAAGGATGATTATCCGCTATCTAACATTGACATAATTATGGATAACATGGCCAGTCACGCTCTCAAGTCATTTATTGATGGTTTTATTGGATACAATTAGATCAAGATGCACCCACGATCATCAAGAGAAAATTGCATTCATCACTCTTTGGGGAACCTTTTGGTACATCGTTATGCCATTTGGTCTAAAAAATGCAAGGGCTACCTACTAGAGGGTTGTCACAACCATCTTGTATGATCTGATACACAAAGAAGTCGAGGTCTACATGGATGATGTGATTATCAAGTCTAAGACTAAGAAAGATCATGTTCCCGTTCTTCAAAAGTTTTTTGAGCGACTACGAAAATAATATATGTGACTTAACCCATAGAAATATGTTTTTGAAGTTACCAAAGGAAAGCTCTTGGGATTCATGGTCAGTGAAAAGGGGATTGCAGTACATCCTACCAAGCTAAAAGCTATACTCGAAATGCCACCACCCTGAACGGAGAAGGAAGTTCGAGAATTCCATGGAAAATTACAGTATATCAGCTGGTTCATCATCCAGTTGACTTCAATATCTGAACCCATCTTCAAAATCCTCTGGAAGGATTCAACCAATGTAAGGACATTTTTGTCCATTAGCAATTTGTTATGTCGCACGCCGTTACATCGTTGAAGAAATTCAAGATTCATACAGTCATCAACGGATCCGAATATCAAAAGAAGAAGAGGAATCAAAGTCTGACAGGACGGACCGGTCCGCCCAGAATAAAAGAACCGATCCGCCTGCGGACCGGTTCGCCTCAGACCCGGACCGGTCCGCCTGTTAAAAGCCAGTATACCCCGGACCGATTGCAAACCGAAGAGGCCAAATATTAAAAGAACGATCCGCCTACCCGGACCGATCCGCCTCAGACCCGGACCGGTCCGCCTGGGATAATCTCAAACAGATCGTGCAGAGATTTTTTAGGCCATGTTATTCTTTTATAAACCCACTATGGGGAGTTGGTTTCTAAGACTTCCATACACGATTTTCAGAGCACAAAAACTCTAAGTCTTCACCTATTGAGCCCAAGACTCTAGGTTTTTTGATTCACACAAATTTCCAAACACTTGTGAATCTCTTTGCAACCCAGGAACGCACTTTTGCTGTTCATACCATTGTGGAGAAGACCGTTCTTCTTCTTCATTGCAGCCCTACTGGAAAGGGATAACTCCATCCGCCGACTACAGAATTCGACACCTGAGGGTAATTCTTAGTCACTTGTATTTTCATTGTAATCCGAAATTGTACAGTTACAATATTATAATGAAAATAAATGGTTTTGCCCCTTTGGGGGATTTTTCCTCACAAGCATGTATTTGAATTTTCTTGCTTAGTTCATTATCTTATTCAATCACATACTGTTGCATGTTTAAGGTTTGTTTGGGTTAAAAGGTGTTTAATATATAAGTTTATGATTTGAACGCGAGCACATACGTTCTCAAATTGGTATCAGAGCAGGTTACGCTAATCTATCGCGTATTCCTATTTTCCGCAAAATTTTTCTAAGATATCAATTTTCTGAAAAAATTGATTTTTGAAAAAGTGCGTGTTTAAAGGGAAAAATTGTATAATAAAATGCCAGTTTTTGACGGGACAAACTATGCCTATTAGAAAGCCCGTATGAGGTTTGCATTAAAAGCCATTGATGAGCGTGTCTGGATTTTGGTTGAAAGAGGGTGGACTCCTCCCTCCGTGACTGTTGATAATGTGATCAACTTGAAACCTGTCACTTCTTGGACTGAAGAAGAATTTAAATGGTCATCTTTTAATTCTAAGGGTCTAAGTGCTATTTCTGGGTCAGTCACACCTGATGAGTTCAAACGCATAATGACGTGCACCACGTCAAAAGAGGCATGGGATGTTTTACAACTCACCCATGAAGGAACTAATGCTGTGAAAGAATCTAAGTTGCAAAATTTGACAACTCAATTTGAAACCATCACCATGCATGAATCTGAATGCTTTGATGAATTTTATGCTAGACTTTCTGACATTGTGAATACTAGCTTTAATCTTGGTGAACATATTCCTAATGCTAGAGTTGTTAAAAAGATTCTTCGTTCTTTGCCTAAGAGTTTTATCCCTAAAGTCATTGTGCTAAATTCTGTGGGTAATTTAAATATGCTAAAATTGGAAGAACTTGTAGGAGATTTGCAAACTTATGAAATTGATATGTTCCCTAAAACTGCTAAATCTAAAGATAAGGGAATTGCGCTTAATTCCCAAGAGAGAAGGAGTGAAGGGTCGGCTAGAAAGAGGGTAGAGTCATCTAGAAAGAGAGAGACTGACACGTCAGATTCTGAGTGTGATTTTGACTTAGATGATTTGGCTCTTTTTGCAAAAAATTTCAAGAGGATTCTCAAATTTAAGAAAAAATTGCAATTTTAAAGATAAAAAGAAATTTGAGAAAAATAAGTTTGAAAAGAAAAATGAAAAAGACTCCAAAAATCCTCCTAAGAAAGAAAGTGAGAGATGCTTTGAGTGCGATGGTAGGGGTCATAGAGCCTTTGAGTGTGCCACTCGCCTGAATAGAGAGAAAGGGAAAGCTGTCCTTAATGCTACTCTTAGCGACGACAGTGAGGTCGAGACGATGGATTCAGGAGATGAGTCACCGCATGAGTGTAACTTCACCGCATTCATGGCCAGTCAAGTGAGCACTCCTAGTTATCTTCACGATGATGAAGATGATCCTTCATAGGGACACCTCGATAGTGAGATCGATGTGAGTGAGGGGGAGGATGACTCAAGTGAGAGAGAAAGTGATATTCAACGCGCCTACGCTGAGTTATATTCTGAGTCTTTTAAAACTAAAAAACGTAACAAAGTGCTAGTTCTTAAGATCACCGGCTTAGAGGAAGATTTTAGAAAGGAGATAGAAAGAGAGTCCTCCACCTTCACCGCCCTGAGAGAGAGAGAATCTGCCTGTGTCGAGAAAGAGAGTTCGTTTAGAGAGAGAGAGTGTTTTAAAGAAAGAGAGAGGGGACTTGACTAAACAAGTGGATAGTCTTACGAGTCAACTCCATTCCTCCGTGGAGACTCGAAAGAAACTTGAATCCCTTGTTGCCCAGCTGACTCATGATCTTGAGAAATCACGGGAAGTCAAGGTACAAATCGAGGACAGATCTGGGAAGATGGGAAAGATGCTCCTCGGCCCCGCTTTAGGTTTTGTTGATGGGAAAGGAATTGGTTATGATGGTGCCTCCACGTCCCAAATTACACCTGGACCAGTTCCTGAGTTTACTACGACTCCTTATGGCCACCGTAAAAAACCTCGAAGGAGCGTTCGACCAAGAAAGGTAAACCAAGGTCCGCCTTTGACTGTGTCCTTTTGTACTTATTGCAAAAGAAAAGGCCACCTTAGGGAGTTTTGCTATAACATGGGTCGGACACGACGTACTAATGCTACACCACGTCATACTGATGAGTTTTCGAGTCTGAGAGAGCAAGTTGAGTTCTTAGCTTCCACGTCCCAGAGTTTAATGGAAGAACTCCGACGGATGTCCTTGCCGTTAGTGAATGCTTCTCACATTCCAGCTAAAACCAACAACAACAAAGGCAAATAAAAGGTCATCCCGACTTGGGTACCTAAGAAAGATAAAAAGGCTTTTGTTGTTCATGTTGCTCTCAAATCACATAATACCTCACAGTGGTATTTTGATAGTGGGTACTCCAGACACATGACAGGTGATGCCTCATTTTTTATGACTCTTGAGGACTATCAGGATGGCAGAGTCACCTCTGGAGATGGGAGCAAGTCTAGCATTGTAGGACGAGGTACTGTCGAGTTACCTGGATTTCCTAAGCTAGAAAATGTTTTGTACGTCAAAGGTTTGAAAGCAAACCTTCTCAGCATTAACCAGTTGTGCGACGCTGACTTTGCAGTAAAGTTTGACCGGGATACTTGTAAAGTCTATAATCAAGCCGGTAAACTATTAGTGCAAGGGGTAAGGATAAAGGATAACTGCTATGGGACTGAGCCCACGTCCTCACTTGTCTGCAACAGTGCCACGATCACTCCTATGGATCTGTGGCACCAATGTCTAGGTCACGTGAACGTTAGAGATCTCAATCGCTTAGCTAAAAAATACCTAGTACGTGGCTTACCATCTCTTAGAAAGTCAACTTCGACCGTTTGTGGACCCTGTCAGTTAGGAAAATAAATTCGTAGTCCTCATAGGAAGTTGCATTCCATTACCACCTCTCGTGTTCTTGAGTTGATTCACATGGATCTTATGGGTCCCACTCGTACTGAGAGTCTAGGTGGTAAGAGGTATATCCTCGTGATGGTAGATGATTTCTCCAGGTACTCCATTGTAGTTTTTCTGAGAAAGAAATCTGATGCTGTAGAATTTTTAACGACCAAGTTCCGTGTCCTACAAAATCAACACGGTGTCACTATTAACAGGATGCGTAGTGACAATGGAACTGAATTCACAGAAGCAAAGGTAGACCTTTACTGTGATAGCCTCGGGATCAAACATGAATTTTTTGCTGTGAGAACTCCTCAGCAAAATGGGATTGTTGAGAGAAAGAATATAACGATCCAAGAGATGGCTATATTTATGCTTCTAGGTAGTAAAGTTTCTAGGAGATTTTGGGTGGAGGCAGTATCTACTGCATGCCACACGGTGAATAGGGTTTATTTGCGTCCACACACACTTCAGACTCCGTATGAGTTGTGGACTGGCAAGAAGCCCAACCTGTCATATTTTCGTGTTTTTGGGAGTAAATGCTACATCCTACGGGATAGAGAGCAATTAGGAAAGTTCAACTCCCGGAGCGACGAGGGAATATTTCTAGGATATTCATCGACTAGCAGAGCGTACTGGGTTTTTAACCTGAAGAGCTCTAAGGTTATGGAATCAATAAACGTCACCGTGCAAGATGACGAACCTTCGACGGTTATTGATCCTAACCTTCAGTGTGAGGATGAGGATTGTTCTGACAGTGATTTACCTGTTCCTCTCTCACACTCTGTGGACCCTACTCTTGTGGTAAGGGACACACCTGCTTGGGTTCGCAAAAGTCATGACCCATCTGCCATTGTTGGTGATCCCACTCTAGGGGTCAAGAATCGTGCTCAGCTAGAGAACGTTGTTATCCATCTTTGCTACACGTCCAAAGTCGAGCCCAAGAACCATAAAGAAGCACTCAAGGATGAACACTAGATATCAGCTATGCAGGATGAGTTGCTTCAGTTTAAAAAGAACAATGTCTGGGAACTTGTCCCCCGACTTAGTGAGACTAATTTGATAGGTACCCGGTGGATTTTTAAGAATAAAATGGATGAAAATGGTACCATAATCAGAAATAAGTCTAGGTTGGTCGCTCAAGGCTACACACAGATAGAGGGTGTAGAATTTAGGGAGACATTTTCTCTTGTTACGACCTTGAGTCTGTCCGTCTTCTGCTCGCCATCGCATGTCATCTGCGTTTCAAGTTATATCAGATGGATGTCAAGAGTACCTTTCTGAATGGCATTCTACAGGAGGAGGTTTATGTGGAACAACCAAAAGGGTTTGAAGACCCTCAACACCCAGAGCATGTCTACTATCTGAGGAAAGCCTTGTATGGTTTGAAGCAAGCACCCCGTGCTTGGTACGAGAGGCTTACTTCCTATCTCTTAGCTCATGGCTTCAAGAGAGGGGGAGTAGATATGACGTTGTTCGTCAGGAGAGATAAAGGTGTTATTTTGGTTGCCCAGGTCTATGTGGACGACATAGTCTTTGGATCCACATGCTCCCAGCATGCTCACCACTTTGAGGAGGAGATGAAAAGTGAGTTTGAGATGAGCATGGTTGGTGAGCTTACATTCTTGCTTGGTCTCCAGGTTCGTCAGCTAGAGGATGGTATGTTCATCTCCCAATCCAAGTATGCTAGAGACATAGTGAATAAATTTGGTTTAGACTCCGCTAAGCATGCACGTACATCTATGAGTACCACTACCAAGCTTAGTAAGGACGCTTCAGGCAAGGACGTAGAGAAAACCTTATATCGGAGTATGATCGGTAGTCTTCTCTACTTGACTGTTAGTCGTCCCAACATCGCCTTTAGTGTTGGAGTCTGTGCGCGATATCAGGCATCCCCAAAAGAGTCACATTTACTTGCTCTAAAACGTATTATTAAATACGTGAGTGGGACTCTCTCATATGGTATTTGGTATTCTTTTGATACCGATGAGCATTTGTCCGCCTATTCGGATGCCGATTGGGCCGGGGATGTAGATGGTTGTAGAAGCACTTCTGGTGGGTGTTTCTATTTTGGTTCTGCTCTTGTCTCCTGGCTGAGCAAGAAGAAAAATTCCATCTCTTTTTCCACTGCGGAGGCTGAGTACATAGCCATCGGGAGTTGTTGCACACAACTCTTGTGGATGAAGCAAATGCTGGAGGATTATGGGATATCACAGGACACCATGACCATTTCCTGTGACAACACGAGCGCGATACACATATCCCGCAATCCAGTTCAGCATTCGCGCACCAAGCACATCAGGATACGTGAGCACTTTATACGACAGCTAGTTGAGGAGAAAGTCGTATCCCTGAGTTTCGTTCCCACTGACCGTCAGTTAGCCGACATTTTTATGAAACCTTTAGATGCCCTTCGATTTGAGAGTCTTAGGAAGTCTTTGGGGATTTGCACAGTTGACTGAGGGGTTGGTCTATGTCTAGAATAGGATGCTTCTTCATGTTCATATGATATGCTTCCTATTGCTAGTCTATTTCATATGTATCATTGCTTAGTTGTACAACTATTTATTTATTCTTTTTGCTTTTTATATTTCTTTTGAAAAATACAAAAAGATTTTCTTTTATTTTTTTTACGAAAAGCACAAAAAGATTTTATTTTGATAAAATTTAAAAAAAAATTGTATTTTTATGCTCCGTTTGTGGATGAACATTTAAGATAGCCAAGTCACAACTTCATTCCATTTATCCATGTGACTATTTGATAGAGATTTGAGACGCTACATCATTTCATCCATGTGCTTTACCTAGTATGGAGTCTTTGAGATGTAATTAGTGATATCTTCCTACATGTTTGACTCCTATATCCTTTATTGCACACATGCACGGCTATATATGCTTATTGCACTTGTCTATCTCATATTGGCTTGAGTGTTTCCATCTCAATCATGTCTATACAATGTGTAATATGCGATAAAACTTGACAAGATTGGAATGCATGTAACAACCGTTTTGGTGAGACTGTGTGTATTTGTATAATAGGGAGGGGCTGCGAAAGGTAATCATCTATCCTTTGCGCAAAAGCCACCATTAAAAAGGACCTAAAAAATGAAGGAATTTTAATATCCGAGGTCCAAAGAGGTTAAACGAGCCCGAAAAAATTTAAAGGCAATAAAAACCACTTCCTGCCAAATATGGGCCGCTTAGGTTTCACCATCAATTCTCCAAAGTTTGAGACTTTAGAATGCCTCTATTCCAAATAATATCTGAGGGATTTTGGTTGGAGAATCTTTAAACGGGTTTGCACTTCCTTGAAAGTCCTGAAAAAGCATAAAATCGTTTTGGACGTTATTGGTGTGAAAATCACTTTGAGCTTTGATTTGTTGATTTGATTGAGTCAATATCTTATATTGTCATTCTTTTACACCAAAGGATGCCTTTGAGTTCATTCGCTAGGAGTATCCAGTACTCATCGTGCACATATGTCATGTTTGTATGCATTGATTTTCCTATCGAATTTGATCACACCACTTCATTTACGCTATCATCGTCTTGGTTGCTTTGTGTTCATTCATGGTGTGATTTTATCCTAGTGACACACCGCACTTGCTTATTTGATTTATTTCTCTCATTTGTCTATTTGGGGACATCATAAAAAGGGGGAGAATGAATTATCTTACTATGGGGGAGATTTGAAAGTTTGAGTTTTCTCATAAATTCGTATATATGTTTATCTCATTTCAAACTCGATACGTCACTTGGTTTTTTGCTTTTTCTCATGTGTGTAGGTACTACATGGATTATCATTGGATTGCACACCCTGATGAGAAAAGTGTTAAGATTCCTGAAGTGTTGAAGAGAAAACGTTGTAGTCTTATTCAATTGTATCTTTCCAGTTTTGGGTTCATGGAAGGGTAGATTTGTATAGGCATTTTTAGTAGTTTGATAATTCGGATGTTTATTTTTATGTATGTACCGGCATAGACATAGGGGGATATTTGTAAGGACATTTTTGTCCATTAACAATTTGTTATGTCGCACGCCGTTACATCGTTGAAGAAATTCAAGATTCATACAGTCATTAACGGATTCGAATATCAAAAGAAGAAGAGGAATCAAAGTCTGACAGGCCGGACCGGTCCGCCCAGAATAAAAGAACCGATCCGCCTGCGGACCGGTCCACCTCAGACCCGGACTGGTCCGCCTGCTAAAAGACAGTATACCCCGGACAGATTGCGAACCGAAGAGGCCAAATATTAAAAGAACCGATCCGCCTACCCGGACCGATCCGCCTCAGACCCGGACCGGTCCGCCTGGGATAATCTCAAACAGATCGTGCAGAGATTTTTTAGGCCATGTTATTCTTTTATAAACCCACTACGGGGAATTGGTTTCTAATACTTCCATACACGATTTTTCAGAGCATAAAAACTCTAAGTCTTCACCTATTGAGCCCAAGACTCTAGGTTTTTTTATTCACACAAATTTCCAAACACTTGTGAATCTCTTTGCAACCCAGGAATGCACTTTTGCTGTTCATACCATTGTGGAGAAGACCGTTCTTCTTCTTCATTGCAGCCCTACTGGAAAGGGATAACTCCAGCCGCCGACTACAGAATTCGACACCTGAGGGTAATTCTTAGTCACTTGTATTTTCATTGTAATTCGAAATTGTACAGTTACAATATTATAATGAAAATAAATGTTTTTTCCCCTTTGGGGGATTTTTGCTCACAAGCATGTGTTTGAATGTTCTTGCTTAGTTCATTATCTTATTCAATCACATACTGTTGCATGTTTAGGGTTTGTTTGGGTTAAAAGGTGTTTAATATATAAGTTTATCATTTGAACGCGAGCACATACGTTCTCAACCAAAATCAAGAAGGATCCTACCAGGAAGCCTTTGACCGAATCAAGAAATACCTAACCTGACCTCTAGTACTCATGCCACCACAACCAGATCTTCCCCTACTCCTATACCGGATTGTAACAAGTACCGCAACTAGGTCTTTGTTAGCCCATTACCTTGAAGAATATCATAAAGAGAAATCCATCTACTATACCATTCGTAAGTTGGCCGGGTACGAAATTAATTACACTACCTTGGAAAAAGTATGTGTCGCCCTTGTCTAGGTCACCCAAAAATTACGGCACTATATACTCATTTTTCCCATTAAACTTGTGTCCTGAATGTATCCTATCAAATACCTGCTCGAGAAACTTTCCCTGTATATTTGAATGATCTGATGGTTGATGTTTCTAATCGAATTCAATATTGTCTACGTCACGCAGAAAGTCATGAAAGGAAGATTCATCTCTGACTACCTCACTGACTATCCTATGGAAGAAATTGATGTTTGGATTTTCGAGTTCCCGGTTGAAAACATTCTTTGTACCTCCCAAGAAAACCTTTGGTGGAAAATGTTCTTTGATGGCACTGCCAATAAGAGATGGTATGGAATTGGGATACTCTTAATTGCACTTGATGACTCTCACACTCCCATTGCCATCAAACTGGATTTTCCATGCACCAACAACATGATCTAATATGAGGCATGCACGGTAGGCCTCAAATTCGCTCTCAAAAAAAAATATTTTGATGCCTAGGCGTCCACTATGATTTAGCGCTCATCATCGATCAGGTCCTCAGAAGATGGAAATTTCAGGACGAGAAATTCTTACCCTTCCATGCCCACTTAGAAGAGTTGGACTCCGAATTCTAAGATATTACCTTCCACTACTTGCCCCGAGCAAAGAATAATATAGTCGATGCCGTTGTTACCTTAGTCTACATGATTGAAATGCCCAAAGGAATAACAATGGCCCCATTCCTAGTCAAAAAGCAAGATAAACCAACTCACTACTACCACATTGGGCTCATCAGAGAAGAAGATCTTGATATAACTGATTACTCGTACTATGATATTTGGTTCCTTCTCAAGCAAGGTAGGTATACCTAAGATTCTAACAAGAAGGACCGAGAAACCCTCCGCAAATTGGTTGCCCAATACATCATCTGCGATAAAGCACTATTCAAGAGGAATTTTGATGAAACCCATTTACACTGCATTGTAGGGACTGACATTGAAGAGACGATGAAGAAAATTCACAGCGGGGAGTGCAGACCCCACATGAATGGCCATATTCTTGCCAATAAAATCATTCGACAAGGTTACTATTGGACTACCATGGTTCGGGATTGCACCGTCTATGTTAGTAGGTGCCGTAAATGCCAACAATTTTCCAACCTCCAATACTTGCCTCCGCGAGAACTGTACAACATAACTTCCCCTGGACGTTTTCCACATAGGGCATCGATATCATAGGGAAAGTTACACCCAAGGCCTCCTATGGGAATGAATTCATTTTTGTTGCTATTCATTACTTCACCAAATGGGTTGAAGCAGAGTCATACGCAGTTTTGAATGCCAAAAAGTGGCCAATTTCATCCGAAAAATATCATCTGCCGATATGGGGACCCGCATGAGCTAGTATCTAACAACAGGTTATATTTCAAGTCAGTGGTCACAAAAGTGGTCAACGAGTATAGCATTCAGAGGCACAAGTGTTCTCCTTATCGTCCTCAAACTAACGGAGCAGCTGAATGTAACAACTCGTGATTTTTAAACTAGTTTGAATTAAATTATCTCGAATTTTGAAAAAAAATTGGGATCTATTTAATTTTGGTATGTAAAGATGTTAGTTTATATATACAAAAAAAATAAGGTTTCAAGTGGAATTTAAATCGGGATTAAAAATTGGAAATTATAACTTTTCGTATAAAAATCGGGGGAAGATTCGAGCTAAGGAGGATAAAAGTAATTTTTTTTAAATCTAACCGTCCGATCAAGTTGATTTTTTCATATAAGCTCCGTCTCACCATTCTCTACAACATACTAAAATTTCAAGCCATTCTGGCAGTCGAATCGTCTGTAATAATTTTTTGAGTGTTTGTATTTCATTAGGATTCAAATTCTTTTTGGTATATAAACAAAGTGACGATTTTAGTACTTTTAAAAACACATTGTTCTAAATCCTAAGAGAAGCAATATCCTCTTTTACATCTTCTTCCTCACTCAAAATCTTAACTCCATTGGAGAGCTATTTTCAATCCAAGTTATGAATCTTTAAACCGAGTTTTCTCAAGATTATTCAAGAAATAACTATTTGCTAATTTTTCGAGAAGAATTCAATCGTCAACTCATATTTTCTTCATCTAAATTACACTCATTAATACTCTATTCCTTTCCTTTAGTGTTATGCATTTTAAGTGTCGCATAAACCCTTAATCATGTTTTTTTCTTAAAAGAGATTTGCTACTTAATTAAGAATAATGATAACAATTTTTGGGACTGTTTTTATAAAATCTTTCAATATGAATAATATTCATAACCCTTGGGTACGTAAGATTTATGAGTGGATTTTGGGTTTTATTGGTTAGGTTGCATGTATAAAAACCTGAGTTTATTTAAATGAATTTGGGGGCGTATAACTCATGTAATTTGTGTTGAGATAATGAAATTGGAATTATGACGTATTAATGATGAAATCTAGGTGTATTTAATTTAAAATAATTAAATGGGATTAATTGGTGTTTATGACGATGTGAAAATTAAATTAAGATTTAATTGAGTTGGACTATCATGCGTAGTTTGGTACATTGATTAATTATGCTTGTTTATGCGACTTGTTAGTATTATTTAAATTGCCATTGTGACGATGAATTGTTGGGTATTTTTTCTCTCCCTATATTTTAGGATGCCTTCTAGGCATGTGACTAGTGAGTAGGCCTTTTGATGATTTACGCCTTCTAAGTATATGACTAGTGAAGGTATATTATCGCGATTTTATCATATCAGGGGTGGGCTGATTTTCGGTATTTTATCGTCTTTACACTAGTCTAGGTACGTGACTAGGTCCAGATTTATGTTAGAAATTCATCCTATACGTAGGGTAGGACGTATTGATTACTTGGGGACCCTTAGGTATGGGACTAAGGGGTATTTTGAGAATCTCACATCGATAATAAGGGTGGGGGAAATTTGTAAATTATGAAATTGAAAAAATTGAGGATTTAATACCTAAGATAATAAAATGGGTATTAAAATATATTGGCATCGTTATAACGTGAAGGACCGACAGTTTAAATGGGTTGGCTGGCTATTGCGACATGTGGGTGTGTGACATCTGAATAACGTACAGGGCTGATAGTCTAAACCAGGGGTGGCAATTCCAGTCAACGGGTCTTATTTCGGCCGACATGACATGACACGACAAGGTTTTTTCGGACACAAACACGACATGACACGAATTCATGTTTTTTTAGTTGACATGAACACGACTCGAATAAAAAACAACACAGCACGACATGACACGAATACCAGAATTTCTTTAATTTCATGCCTAAGAACACGATAACACGACACAATACCACTCATAATTCAGACACGAACACGAAACGACACACGATATATTGTTTCAATTTTGTTTCGTTCCGTGTCATTTTTTTTTTTGTGTCGTTTCTAAAATTGCCACCCCTAGTTTAAACGGGTTGGTTGGCTATAAAGACGTGTCATGTGTGGAACCTCGTACATAACGTACAAGGGTGACAGTTTAAATGGTCTAGCTCGCTATGGTGAGGGAAATTGCGGGTGGTGTAGAATTTATTGCGAAAGTACCATAACGGATAATAAAATTGAGATAAATGGTAACTTTGGGTTGATTGAATTCAATTAATACTTTGGGGCAGTGGGATAATTAAAATATATTGGTGTGATTTTTATAAGAATCTCTGGGGGTAGTTAGTAATTTATCTTTCCCGTATTTAAATTACTCGTCTAATTAAAATACTCTATTGTGATTGATATGCCCAAAGTGCACCCTCTTCCTCAGAGCAACTAACCTCGGCCAGACTCACAGCCGAGGTGACCAGAAGCCTATGACAATCATCAGTAATATCATATCTCATAATGTCGGCCCTAGCCGACGTTGCAGAAACCCCATACACCAAACTCATCTTGTCAACAGCCGGGGTCAGCAGGGCCTCATGGGCTCAATCAACTACCAACCTCATCATCAGCCCTAGCCGATGTCGCGGTCACCAGCCGTAATCAGCATCTCATGGTCAATCATCTACTAGCGTCGTCGTCAGCCTCAGTCGACATTAGATCCCTCTTATAACCAACTTCGAACTTCCCTCCTGTCAGAGGTCATCGCTACAAATAAACCACATTTGACTCCATCAACCTCGTACTTGATAAGGCCGAGGTTGCACCAGTTAGGGACAAGGCCGAGCATTTAAAAGTGTGTGGAAGGTTGGGAACGCGTGGGCAAAATCAGTTGTAACCAAATCAATCCCCTCCCATGAGGGAATATTTCAGCATCATTCTCTATATGTGACAATGACAGATGGCTTCATTAAATTGGCTAGATCATCATACACATGCTCATTGCATGTTGGGGGGTACATTACACCCCCCAAACACTATATATACTTGTCTTCTCCTACCTTGAAAGGGATCCAGAATTATAAACCCTAGCCAAACTCTGTTGCATTTACAGTAGAGAGAGAAAGTGGAGTGATTGTATTACTAAGTCCATTAGAGCCCTCTTCTGATTGTGATATTTACACTCACCTACAGAGTGGACGTAGGCAATTGTCGAACCACTTATATTGTTGTGTTCATCCCCTTCTCCCCATCTCCTACTATATATATACTTTTGTGAGGCCATTGTTATCACTTGCTTGAGCTTGTCAACACCTTATATGGTGGTGTTGTTTCTAGCATCATCATTTTGGAACCGTCTGTGGGAACGAGAAGATTCACCTCTTCCATTTTGCAGCTTAACCTCACCGGAGACTCTGGTGGTGAACCAGGCCCCACCCTTCGTGTGAAGCTGTTTCACCATTGAAGGAGGTCTTTTAAGGTATTTAAGCTATATAATATTTTCATCGCAAGATCTCTAGACCTAACATATGGCACCAGAGCTACCACCACCTCCTCCACCATCTGGTGTTAGAGGACCCAGTTCCATCCAAGCACCACCCCGGTCCGAGATGGTTGAGGTGGCAGCAGCCTTGAGGCCATTGGCTGTAATGCAACAAGCAATAAAGGAGCAGTTTTCCCATCTAAGACAAAATATAATTAGGCCACCTAGGGTCTCACCGGAAATGATTACTCCGACGGTTGTTCAACCACATCCAGAGGCCAGGGGACCACCCCAGGCACCACGAAAGGACCAACTTATGCCTCAGCGGAGGAGGGACATTGCTGAGGAAAGGTACGATGACATTAAAGAAGAAAATGCTCCAACAAACTGCTGGGAGCCATGTGAGGTTTTAGATAACACAGTACGTTCTATACAGCAGAACCGAGGTAGCGGAACAAGAAAGGCTGAGGTTGGTGATGCCCAGCAAAGAGGATCAACTTTTGATCGCTTAAGTAGAGGGGTCAACCTTTGAAAGGCTCGGCCCAGTTAATGATCTGAGGCAGAGGTTATCCAGGTCGAGAAGTGGAGTTGGCTCATAGAGGGAAGATTGTGAACATCGACCTCACCATGGCCAAGACTGTGGCTAAGAGGTCAACAGTCGACATTGTGTAGTAGCTGGGGAACCCTCAGTTCACCCCTTGGAGGTGGCTGGGGACAACCTCGGCCAGGCCGACGTTGTTAAACCATGGAATGACTCCATTCAATGGTTGGAAGAGAATATAGGGAACCTCATAAAAAGTCAATACCCACTATAAAGAGGGTTCTCATAGGGCTCCCCATTTGTGGTAAGAATTGTGAACTTTCCAACCCCTGCCAAATTCAAACCACCAATGGTGTCTCCCAAGTATGATGGAAGTACCAACCATGTACATCATATTAAGATGTATCAGTTTGTAGCAAACATTTATTCAATCCCTGATGAGATGAGGTTCCGAGCTTTTTCAAGCACTTTGGCGGGAGCTGCGCATATTTGGTTCACTTCCCTTCCAAAAAATTATGGGGAGAACTTTAAAGGTTTGGCTGAGAGGTTCATACACAACTTCTGTTTTGGGTTAAGACCTCAGAAGAAGGCAACCCATCTACTCTATGTAAAACAAGGCAAGAATGAGAGCCTCAGAGACTACATTGCAAGATTCAACAAGGAAAAATTAGAGGTTGAAGATTACGAAGAGAATATAATAGAAGGACTACAGAAGGGGAAGTTTCTTTGGAAGCTTGTTGAAGACCCTCTAAAATTGATGACCGAGCTATTAGCAACAGTTGGTAGGGTCATGAACACTAAAGAAGCAATGGACACAAAATATGAGGATGAGAACGAAAGTAGCAGTGGAAATTCTAAAGGAAGAAGGATGGAAAGAAGAGGGCTGCAGATGACAAGTTTGCACACTACACTCCTCTAACTATGAGCTACGAACACATCCTCAATGAGATAAAGAATGACAGGTCCCTGAGATGGCCAGAGAAGCTGAAGGCTCCTCCACATAAGAGGAACAAGTACCTATGGTGCGAGTTCCACTAAGATCACGGTCATCTGACCGATAAGTGTTTTGTCTTGAAGGATGAGATTGAGAAGATGTTGAAGTATGGAAAGATCAAGAAGTATGTGGATGGTAGAGATTCTAAGGGAGGAAAAGAAGAACCTAAAAAGAAGAAAAATGACATGTGTCGGGAAGATTCCCCAACCAGAAAAGCTGAGGACTCAGATGATGATGATGATGATGACTCTGACCTCCCACCAAAAGACGATAATATCCCAGTAAATAGGTGCGGTGTGATATCTTTTGGTGTGAACACCATCTGTAGAGGACTAGCAGGGGGTGTCTCAAAGGTAGCCGACCGCAAAGCTCATGTGGTAGAGGCCAAGTCAGTGACCAAAGTAGAGGTTGTGAATTTGGCGTCTTCAAAGGTAAAATATGAGAAGAGAAAGAAGGTAGATATGGATACTCTTATAGTTGTCTTCTCATGACTCGATTTCAAAGGTATCTTAGCTTCGTACGATGACCCTCTAGTAATCACCACAAGGGTGCATGGCTGTGAGGTGCAGAGAATCCTCGTTGATGGGGGAAGTTCAGCAGATGTAATGTTCTGGCCCTATTTTAAGAGCCTGGGCCTCAGCAGAGCTAGGCTTGTCCCTTAACATCACCCCCTGATCGGTTTTAGTGAAGAAGAGGTTCATCCGTTGGGCATGTATGAGATGGATGTAAAAATGAGAGATGAGTGGCCTGAGAGGTTGACTAGAAAAATCAATTTCTTTATGATGGATGAGAATGTCTTCTCACCTTACAACCTCATCATAGGAAGAGTAGCCCTCAAGGAATTTAAGGCCATGCCTTCAACATCCACCAAATGCTAAAATTCTCGACTCCCTATGGAGTAGGGGAAGTGCAAGGTGACCAAACATCGGCACGAGAATGTTACTTCAACTCCGCAAAAGAGAGAGAGGCTCATAAAGGCAACAACCACTTACAACATTGACACCCTTGATCCTAGAGATGAGATAAAGATCAAGAAAGGAGAGGTCATAGAAGAGGTAGAATCCATCGTCCTCAATGAGGACGAGTCAGAAAAAAATGTCCAAATCGATAAAGCCCTAAGACCTGAGATCAAGGAAGAGATGTTGAAGTTTTTGAGGAAGAGATAAAGAATTTTTTCCTGGAGCCACGCAGATATGCTAGGTATTCATCCTAAGGTCATGTGACATAAACTCAACGTTATGAAAGACACTAAGCCCATCAAGCAAAGGAGGAGAGTATACTCAAGAGAGAAGTATGGCATCATCAGAGAAGAGGTAAGAAAGATTGAAGAATCAAAGTTCATCATGGAGGTCAGATACCCCGAGTAGTTATCCAACGCAGTCATAGTACCAAAGGAAAATGGGAAATGGAGGATGTGCATAGACTTCAGTGATTTGAATAAGTCTTGTTCGAAAGATAGTTTCCCCTACCTCGTATTGATCAGATGGTGGCTTCCACAGCTGGACATGAGCTCATGAGCTTCATGGATGCCTATTCCGGGTATAATCAGATCTTTATGAACCCAGAAGACTTAAAGAAGATAGCGTTCATCACAGATAAGGGGACCTATTATTACAAGGTCATGCCCTTCGGGCTGAAGAATGTAGGGGCTACTTACCAACATCTTGTAAATAAGATGTTTGAGGATCAAATAGGCAAGTCCATGGAAATGTATGTGGACGACATGCTGACGAAAAGCCTGAAGGCCAACACTCACGTGGCCAACCTTGAAAAAACTTTCAACACCATGGACAGATACAGGATGAATCTCAACCCAGCCAAGTGTGTCTCCGGGGTAGGAGCGGGAATGTTTCTGGGATTCCTCATCAATCAGAGGGGGATAGTGGCTAACCCTGATAATATCAAGGCCGTACTTGAAATGAAGACATCCAGAACCATCAAAGACGTTCAGAGGTTAACCAAAAGAGTTACTACGCTGAACAAGTTCATCTCAAAAGCTATAGACAAGTGTCTTCCTTTTTTCAAAGTGCTTAGAAAGGCCTTCGAATGGGATGAGGAATGCAATAAGGCTTTTAAGGAGCTCAAGTCCTACCTCGAATCCCCTCTACTTTTATCTTGACCCATTCTGTGGGAGAGGTTGTATGTATATCTAGCTATTTTATAATCAGCAATTAGTGCAACCATAGTAAAAGAAGATGATGGAGTGAAGAGGCCAGTATACTTCAACAGTAAAGCTCTTCAAGGGTTTGAACAAAATTACCCTCGAATGGAAAAATTATCTTATGCTCTGATACACGCTTATAGGAAGATGAAGCCATACTTCTAAGCCCACTCTATGGTTGTCCTCACTGATTCCCCACTCAGACAGGTCCTCCATAAGCCTGAAAAGTCAGGAAAGTTGATGACCTGGGCCATCGAGTTGGGGGAGTATGACATCTTTTATCAACCTAGGGTTTCCATCAAAGGGCAGACACTTGAAGACTTTGTAGCAGAGTTTACCTGGGAAAAAGTTGAGATTGAAATTAATCAGAGGACTACTGATGAACCAAATAAAAACGTCTTCCAAGATCATGACGAGGTTGGGTCAAGCATGTTCGAAAAAAGTGTAGTTGAGAATAAGGAAGATAGGTACCTCTTCAAGAAAGGGACCCTGTCAGAGGGGAACTTCTCTTCAAATGAAGATGTATGGAACCTCTTCGTTGATGGGTCATCTTGTGAAAGTGGAAGAAGAGCGGGCATAATAGTGTCAGTACCAGATGATATCGACATTGAATATGCACTGAGGTTCAACTTTAAGGCTTTGAACAATGATTCAGAGTATAAGACATTGATAACAGGTCTCTTTTTGGCAAAATCCCTTAGTGTTGGCCGACTTCTAGTCCGTAATGACTCAAGGTTAGTTATCAACCAAATCCTGGGAGTGTATGAGGCCAAAAGATGAAAGGATGGACAAATATCTGAAGAGGGTGAGAATGATGCTAAAAATCTTCAAGGAAGTGAAGATTAAGAGAATACCTTAGCAAAAAAATAGTCGAGCTGATGCACTCACGAGGTTGGCCTAAAAAATGAGGACAAGCATAAGAAGAACAGTACCAATTGAGATTCTGCTCAGGATAACCATTGAAGAATAAAAGGTTGCTAGAACTTTCCTCAACTTGAATATGGGAGCCTCATGGATGGACCCTCTTATCAGATACACCAGACGGGGAGAGCTACCAGAATCATAGTTGGAAAGGAGAAAGCTGAGGTTTAGGGCTGCCAAGTTCTCAATCGTAGGAGATGTCTTGTATAAGAAGGGGTTCCTACTCCCTATCCTCAGATGTGTCCACCCTTCAGAGGTTCCTCATATCTTGCAAGATGTGTATGAGGTCTTTTGTTCAAGTCACATAGGAGGGAGGCCACTAGCTAAGAGGATAATTACTCAGGGGTACTAGTGGTCGACCTTGGCCAAAGATGCAGCCACTTATGTGAAGAAGTGCGAAAAGTCCTAGAGATTCTCCACCATCCCTTATTAACCTCATCAAACTATGACGTCAATCAACTCACATTGGCCATTTTTAGTATGGGGTATTGACTTGGTAGGACCCTTGCCAAGAGCTACGAACAACTATCGATTCTTAGTAGTGGCAATTGATTACTTCTCCAAATGGGTAGAGGCTGAGCTAATGATCACGATTACAGAATAGAAGAGCTTCCAGTTCATCTAGAAGAATATCATATGCAAGTATGGTCTTCCAAATACCTTCATCTCAGACAATGGAACCCAGTTCAAGAATGCTTCCTTCTGTGAAAGAGTGGGGATTAAGCAGTTCTTCTCCTCTCCTGGACGACCCCAAGCAAATGGGCAGACCGAGGTCATGAACCGAGCAATCCTTGATGGGATAAATAAGAGGTTGGAAGAGGCTAAAGGTAGATGGACAGAGGAGGTATACAGTGTGTTATGGGCTTACAGGACGATAGCAAGAACACCAACGGGAGAGACTCCGTTTATACTAGTACATGGTTAAGAAGTTGTCATCCTTATAGAAGTAGGACTCCCCACCCACAGAGTTCAGACCTATGATCCTCAGAGGAATGGAGAAGAGAGAAGACTTGACCTGGATTAGATTGAAGAAAGAAGAGAAGATGCGGAGATTATACAGGCAGCCTACCAGTAGAGAACTGCGAGGTTCTACAACTAAAGGGTGAAGTCAAGGCCTATAGCTGTGGGAGACCTAGTCTTAAAGAAGACGTTGTAGAAGGAAAATAAGCTTCACCCAAACTGGCATGGTACTTACACAGTAGTTGATGAGGTTGTGCTTGGTACCTACTCACTAGAAAATCTCTAAGGGGAACCTTTATCCAATCCTTGGAATGCGGACCACTTAAAGAAATATTACATATGATGTTACAGTTGTTTCTTTTTAATACATGTATCATGAAGAGGATTTTAATGAGAAGAGCAATGTTGTGCTAATACTTTTGTTATATGCTTAAAACATCATTAATTTGATGAAAATTATGAGCGTGAACATCATTATATGGGGACCTCAGACCTTAAACATCATTAATTTGGTGAAAATTATGAGGGTAAACGTCATTAAATAGTGACCTCAGACCTTAAACATCATTAATTTAGTGAAATTTATAAGGATAAACATCATTGTATGATGACCTCATACCTTAAACATCATCAATTTGGTGGCATTTATGAGGGTAAACATCATAATATGGTGACCTCAGATCTTAAACATCATTAATTTGGTGGCATTTATGAGGGTAAACATCATTATATGGTGACCTCAGACCTTAAACACCATTATTTGGTGAAAATTATGAGGATAAACATCATTATATGGTGACCTCAGACCTTAAACATCATTAATTTGGTGGCTTTTATGAGGGTAAACATCATTATATGGTGACCTCAAACCTTAAACATCATTAATTTGGTGAAATTTATGAGGGTAAACATCATTATATGATGACCTCAGACCTTAAACATCATTATTTGGTGAAAATTATGAGGGTAAACATCATTACATGGAGACCTCAGACCTTAAACATCATTATTTGGTGAAAATTATGAGGGTAAACATCATTATATGGTGACCTCAGACCATAAACATCATTATTTAGAGATAATTATAAGGGTAAACATCATTATATGGTGACCTCAGACCTTAAACATCATTATTTGGTGAAACTTATCAGGGTAAACATCATTATATGGTGACCTCATACCTTTTAAACAAGGAAGAGGGAAGACATTCAAGCATAGTATTGAAAAAATAAATATAACCTGAAGAAGATGAGATTAATGATCTACTAATGAGCAATATTTAAGAGTTACAAATCAGATGTGCCAATAGGCCATCAAAGTTCACAAAAGCTAAGGGGTACAGAAAGGAAATCAAAATTACAACTTTTAAAGCTTCATAAGAAAAGACTTAAGCCTCTTCAGTTACAGTCATGTCATCATGGTCGACATTGTTCACCTCGGCTATATCATCCTGAGGATTAGCATCTTCTTTCTCAGTGAATTCTAAGGGAGCAGTCTCAGTAGGAGCAGCATCGACCTCCTCAACCTTTTGCAAGGCCTGAGCAAACCAGGGGTCACCAAAGCCTAGACCTTCAAAGTCTGAGGAAGTCAGACTCCCTAACTCTTTTTCCTTATAAGCTACCCATTTACTAGTTGCTTTGATATGTCTTTCAAGGTATTCAAATCCAAAGCTAAAAAATTTATTAGAGACTTTATAGTCTTCGATGATCTTCTCTTAAATGTCCTCTAAAGAAGCCTTAACTGCAGCAGCCACTTTAGCCTGCAGAGCGTCATCTTTAGCCTTCAGAGCTAAATCATGGTCCTTCCTGAGATTATCCATGTCCCTATCTCTCTGGTAAATAATTTCCTTCATCTTGCCAACCTCCTTTAACTCTTCTTCAGACATTCAACCTCTGCATTCAAATAGGCTTGAACCTTCTGAGCTTCTTGATTCTTCTCTATGAGGGGTAGCTTCTTCAGGGTCCAATCAACAAAATGGTACATGGACAAGATACCTTACAGTAGAAGGTTAGATGTATAAGCACATGAGTTATAATATGTAAAATAGCCGAGGTTACAGTTTGAGAAACTAATACCTAAATAGATCTATGAAGAGAAAATTGGACCAGCAAAGGGACGTCCAAGGAGTGTAAGAAATGCTTATCCTCTTCAGTCATCACAGCACCGATGGCATCAGCGACCTTCAGACTATGACCAATGAGACTGTTGCTGATCTTCAACTGAGAAATACGAGCAGCCATGGCCTCGTCTGTAGAGATGGGAATGGCACGATCCCCTTTCTAAGTCTTTCCAGACCTCTGATGCTCCGGGTCTGTTATAGTCCTTCTCTTCTTACTAAAAACGGCCTTGGATGTGTCGACGTTCTTCTGGGTGGTAGCTGGGGGCACATCTTTTCCACCTCTCTTTTGCATCATCTTCGCAAGGCTTGGAGAAGACATTTCCCAAAGGCCGTCTGAAATGCCTTCAGGGCGCTTTGTAAAAATAAGTATCTGAATTATTAAGTCAAAAATATAAAAATTAAGAGGTACAACTTATGAAAAATGAGACTTACAAAGCTCTGTCAAAGGACCACCCCCCAGGCCCGTTTGAGAGAGGTAGTAGGGGGTCATCAGATGTTCATATTTTACTAGAAGACCCTGCTCCCCCTGATCGCAAAGATCCTCAACCTTTTGAAGATTATCCTAGATAATCCTAGGGTCAGCTTTAACAGTAAGTGAGACCTTCCCCCATCTAGAGGGGTCCTTGGAACCTATGTTCCAGCAGCCTCATTATGACCAAATTACCATGCCCCCGAAGATTAAAAAAATACTAAGATTTTCAGTTATGGTTTGAAGTCTGGGTAACCAACAACATTTTCTTCTCTGACTTCCTAGCTAAGAAGTGTAAATTTCTAGGGTGGTTTTTGGCAGAGGAAGGGACATAACAACCTGTGAAGACCCTAACTGGAAGGTCTGGGTAGTGGAAAACCCTCCAAAGGACGATGGCCCCAATCATAACCCTCCAAGCGTTAGGGGATAATTGTGAAGGGAATAGATTTATATGGGATAATATGTCTCTGATAGAAGGGTGGATAGGAAGACGGAAACCCAACTTGAACATCTGCTCATAGAGGCAGATCTTTCCATCTCGATCATCATATGCCCTCTCATCCCTCATAGGTTTCCTAAGGGTGATGGAAGAGTTTATTGAATAGGGGTGCCTAAAAGATAGAAGGTCATACTCATTGATGGATCTATCAATCTTGGTCGCCTCAAATGTATCAATATCACTCTCCTAACCATCATCGTCATCCCCCGATAACGTTAGCCTGAGCAGGTGCCTAGACACCGCCTGGAAACCCCTGAGAAAACTCAATAGAGGTGGCGACAGTCAGAGGAATTGCATTATTTGGTGGTGGAATGGCCACATATGGCCCAATGATTTCAACATCTGAAGACCTACGTGAGGTGATAGCACCCTGGTGAGATGTGGCACGGATCAAAACCTCGACCTCCTCAGGGACCTCACCCTGCTTAAGTGAGTAATCCATAGCCTCTTGAAAAGAGTCTACAGACATGGGGTCTGATGAGGATGACTCAGACTCACACATTGGGGTTGGTTCTACAGGAACCTCTGCAGGCTCTGCAGGCTCAGCAGGCTCGGCTGGCTCAGGGTAGATAACCTTAAGAGGTGGTGGAAAGATAGGCCTGAGAGGAAAGGCCTCAACCCTACGAGCTTCCTCTTAGGCTATCTCTATTTGCCTAATTTTTTCAAAGGTCTTCTCACGAAGAGATGGGAACTTTTCTATGAGTTGGTACAAGGGTCTGAGCATAAGGTAGACGACACTACACTGGACTCAAAACCAAAAATAGGATTCAATAGAATTTAAGGATCAAATTAGGAATGTGGAAGGTCTTCAAAGGAATAACATCAAGAACAGTCAAGAATAAGGTCATCGGAGAGGGTGCCCGGAGGTCAATCGAAAACCTAAAGAAAGGATTTTTTTACCAAGGCAACCTCAGAGCTACCTATGACTTTCCCAAACCCACTCAAATCACTACTGACCTAGCCTCGCAGCCATCAATACAGGTGGAAACACTTTCCGAAAAACACAATACCTCACCGAAAAATTCAGAAATGAATAATAAGGGCTAAAATTGATAAAAAAAAGGTGGAAATGATACTTGGCTGATTGCGAAATAAAGTAGAAGGGGATTAGAAGAGAAGAAACCCTCAAATGGAAGCTAACTATGGAGGTTTGAAGGTGCAGCTGTAGAAAGAGGTCAAGCGGGAAAAATAAAATAGAGAAGAAATAGAAGGAAGAAAGAGAAGGGGTTTTAAACCCATTAAATGATTAGGCATGAGTTTCGAGGGCCTCATCATTGCCCTAGGGAACCCAAAGGGAAAGTCAGGATCACATCAACTTGGGACACATGAAAGGCAGGGTTTTGCCACAAGGCGAGAGTTACCTACGCGCCGGTCGTTTTGAATTCGGTTCACCTGAACTATACAAAAACCTAAACTTATTACCACACTCAACAGGTGAGTATAGCGGCCAAGTCCGGGTATCGAAAGATCCACAGAGACGAGTTGCTAGAATTTATAGGATTTAATACTCCTAAATAAAAGTGTAAAAGATGATTATACACAAAAAGGGAAATGATGCATAAAAGGGAAATGATTAATCTAGGCGAGTGTATTTAAGCTAGATTAACAAAGCGAGTAAAAACTATAGGTTGCGTCGAATATTCCTCACCTGAGTTAATTAGTATAAAATGGTTACATGGGTCGACGAGTTATTTAGAATGCGTCTCGTTTGGACAGTTAATTGAACCAAGGGTTGTCACACCCCTAAATCCGTATAAAAGCCTAATACGATTTTTGCGTCAACAAATACCCCAAAAATTACGCACGCAAAGTTGTAATCACAGAACATACAAGATATGCCCCGTCAAATCCCATAGGCGTAATAACTAGGACAACGCACCCAACATAGACCCGTAAACTCCATCACCAAAGCAAAGCAACACGTCAACCCGAGTGAGTTCAATTCAAATACAACCTAGACTAATTTATATAGAAAGCGGGAAATAAACGCGATAAATCTACACTAGAAAGCACGAAAATAAAGAATGTAAACTTATTTGGGAAAGCATGTAAATTAACTATAAAGCAAGAATAAAGGAAATACAACTTATATTAATGGAGATGGAAGATGAAAGAACAAATTACAAACCCAATTGGGTGTCAATCCAAGAAGAAATGAAGAAATTATCTCTCAAACCTCCAAAACACTAACCTAAACTATCTAAAACTAATTATATTCGATATTTACAACAAAATTCCTTTATATAGTAAAAGGAATAAAATTAGAAAAGAAAAGGAAAAAGAAAATAAAAGGCCAAATATCTGTAGAAAATAGGGGATTGATCGATCGATCGATCGATGATTTAAAATCATGCCCACTATCTCAGCTCGAGGGCAAAAATTGAAGGATCGATCGGTCGATAGCTACAGGTCTTCTGCACAAGCTGCTTGCTGTTTTGGTTTGAATGGATTTCTTTTTCGCTAAAAATCCCGTAACTTCTTCATACGGACTCGGAATCGCGCACCGTTTGCGGCCATGTGAAGCTTGCGAGGAGAGATACAACTTCCGTGAAGATGTTGGGCCAGGTACCCAAGCTTTGAATTGACCAAATTACCCTTGAACGTACGATCGCATACGAAAATTGAGCGAAATGCGTCTGAACTCCATACTTATCATCCAAATACCTATAAAAGCTCAATTAACCCCTGCAAAACATGTTAACATAGAAATCTGAGGTTATCTGGTTAACGAGCATAAATATGGGGAATAAGATACCCGAGGGGGATAAAATGCCTCGGTTCGAGGGATGAAATACGCAATATTTGGTTATTATCACACCCCCTAACTTACACATTGCTAGTTCCTAGCAATGAAATAAGATTCAACAAGAACTACAAGCAAACCAAAAGAAGGATAAGTACAAAAGTATGGTATAAAAGCATAAGGCCTCTTTCGTGGGTTATTCGATTTCATTTAGCATATGCAATAAGTTGCTAAATCCCTAGGTTACCCTAGTGGACGAGTTATGTCTCGTGAGGTTTTCAGGGATGATACCCACAAACATCACATGATTTCCTCAAAATATGCCCAAACCAACTTGCGACAAGCCCAACAATAGCGAAAAACATTTCATACGCATTATTATCACATCAAACGAATTCAAACAAAAGTCTGAAATCATTAACATATAGAATGCATTTCATAGAATTGAAACCTTAAAATGTGGGAGTGGAGTGAGCGCATGCAAAGTATGATTTGGCAAAAACTTATATAAACTGGATAAACGTAAAGGAAAGCATAAATTCAATCCTCGCTGGCATTATACTCATTAAGTGAATTCACTCGAAACAGGGAGGTAGCACACGGAACATGCGGGCATAACGAGTAAATTTAAATGGAAACTAGGCCGCACACATGTCACAAATGAAGAACGCTATATATAAACTGAAAAATTGTAATCTTAATGAAAGATACCGCACATTAAATGAGGCGAAATTTATTTTCACAGATTATCAAAACTATTATGACTTTTGAATTACATCTACTTAAGATCACATTGGACATTAAAAGGGTTGTATTGTAGGTTTGGCTAGGGTACGAAATGAAGGAATGTATATACGGATTCAAAGTGTTCCGAATGAAAACTTGGAATAATGTGAAGAATGCGGGCAATATCAAAAATTGGAAAATAACTTCTAAAAAGGCATTGGCTATAACAATTGGAGAGTAATCGAATCTTATTGAACTATATACACAACATATACAACTTTCTCTTTCTTTTCTTTTCTTCTTTTTCTTTTTCCCATGTTTTCTTTTGTTTTCTTTTGCTTTTTACTTTCTCTTTTTCTCATCTTTCTTTTTCTTTACTTATCACACTCTCATATGCCTAAATTGCAACCGCAACACAACAACAACATTCAATCCCAAGTATCATTACAAAAAAAGGTATGGAAGGTGTATGTATGGTTTAAAACTCCAATTCGGAGTTGGCTATGGGAATTTTGGGTTATGAAACGAAAGGATAATATTTAGTCTCAAAGGGGTTGACGAGGGGAAACGTTTAAGGTGAGGTCAAGGTCAATATGGGTGATATAACAAAGAATGCCGATGATTATTTCAAAAGTTTATGAAATTCTCGAGTCAAAACAAACTTTAAAAATCATGCTCAAGTAACACATTTCAAGATATAAACTCAATTAATGAACAATAAATTAAAGAATAGAGAGATTGCCGATGAATTCAACGTTTTCAAAGAGGAAAGAATAGTGTATAAACTCACAAACGATGAAAGGTACAAAGTTTACTCGGTGTAAGTATTTACAATGCAACAAAAGATTGTCGAGTTATAAAAATCTTAAACCAAATCAGTAGAACGATAAAAGTGCATGTGCTCATGGGATTAAAGTTTAATTCATGAAGTTATTCATAATATCACTAATTAAGACTAAAGTCAAGTAACTTCTAAAATCGATAAAATGCATCATTGAATTATCTATTGGATCGGGAAATTATTGACATTTATCATCGGAAACAAAGGAAAAATGCCCAATAAAGGAGAAATAAAGAAAGAAAATATTTTTGAAAATTTTCATTTTCTGAGAAAAGAATACTAAGTAACTAACATGTGAGAAAAACATGGACACTACCAATGAATGGATAGAATATCTCACACCCCCTAACTTAAAACCTAACATTGTCCTCAATGTGAATTAAGAACCAAGTCAAAGAGAGATATTACCCAAAATTGGAGTGATCCCCATAAGAACAAGCCCAAAGAATCTACAAATCAAGTTAGTATCGAGCATAGGAAAAACAAATAACAAAAAGATAACTAATTACATTAGACTAAATTAAAAGGAAAGGAAAAATAAAAAGAAAGAAAGAATAAAAAGCTAACTATATACAACCTACTATTTAGGCTTCACACTAACTATACACTAGAAGTCTAAATAGCTGAGGGTCCACCGCAAAAATGATTTGACTTTGGAGGATAACCGGTGTACCCTCACATACAAGCATGCCTTCGAAAAAATATGAATTCCGTTTGAACAACGGAAGGCATGTGTAAGGCGAAAGAAATGAACCATCGTCAATTAAAAGTTTTGGAGGGATAATGGGGGATTTGGATTGAACGGGTGACAAAAACATGTGGGGATAGAGAAAAGAAGAATATCCTCCCAAGGATTTTGAAATTGGAATGGGAGGTGGCGCACACGAAGGCAAGGATGCGATCATGGAAGGCGACTCGAGCAAGTACTCCTCATCGGGGAAAAGGTTTAAAACATTAAAGTTTGAAACCGAATCATCGAGTACTTGTGAAGGTGTGAGAACAAAAAATGAAAATGGAGAGGAAAGAAATTCAAAGTCACAAGATGAATCATCATCACATGAAGATTGAGTTTCGAATGAAATAAGATCATTTTCAATGAAATGTTCTTTTTGGGGGGCCAAAGAAGAAATCATTTCATTGCAAATAGATATTACGTCATTTTCATCCTCACTTTCAATATCTATTACGCAATAGGCAAATTCGACAATGATTTGTTCTAAAGTAGGCACAAAGTCCTCATTTGGTTCAAAACATTCCTCGACTTCATAAGTCTCGAAAACAAAATCCTCGTCGGATTCAAATAGTAAATCCAATTCATGTTCCCACAAATGATTTTCTTCCCAATAACGATTTTCAATTTTCTCATTTTTAAGCATACGCAAGCCCTCGCCAAAAGTCATAGGCCGAGGTGCGGACATTTGAAAATGGGAACTTTGAAAATTATCATCGAACTTAAACTTAAACTCATTATTATAGGAGCTTTGAAAACTATTGCAATTCGTTTCAAAATTCCTATTATAAGGAGGTAAAGGCCCAAAATCATTATCATCCTTCTCAAAATACACGCACTCCAAAGCTTAACTTTTGTTATACTCGCCCAAAGTCATTTTAGATGATGCAATTTTTTGGGATTCTAAGTATTGACCAAAAGTCAAAGGTTTACGAGAATTTTGAGAATTATCATAATGATTATCGAAATAATTGGAATAAGACATGCTTACCCCAAAAATGGCTCGAAGTGGCGAATTCCACAAAGTAAATGCCCGCGCGATAAATTCGAGCGTTTCTAAGTGCTCAAATGTAGTAGTCCTGCAAAATATTAGCAAATAATACAAATAGAAAGAAAATACTAATAAATACTAAATCAAATAAAGTCTAAAATAAACACATCCCCGGCAACGCCAGCCTTTTTGAATTCGGCTCACCTGAACTATACAAAAACCTAAACTTATGACTACACTCAACGGGTGATTATAGCGACCAAGTCTGGGTATCGAAAGATCTACAGAGACAAGTTGCTAGAATTTATAGGATTTAATACTCCTAAATAAAAGTGTAAAAGATGATTATACACAAAAAGTAAAAAGATGCATAAAAGGGAAATGATTAATCTAGGCGAGTGTATTTAAGGTAGATTAACAAAGCGAGTAAAAACTATAGGTTGCGTCGAATATACCTCACCCGAGTTAATTAGTATAAAATGGTTGCACGGGTCGATGAGTTATTTAGAATGCATACCATTTCGACAGTTAATTGAACCAAGGGTTGCCACACCCCTAAATCCGCATAAAAGCCTAATACGATTTTGGAGTCAACAAATACCCCAAAAATTACGCACGCAAGGTCGTAAGCATGGAACATACATGATATGCCCTGTCAAATCCTCTAGATGTAATAACTAGGACAACGCACCCAAAATAGACCCGTAAACTCCAACACCAAAGCATAGCAACACGTCAACCCGAGTGAGTTCAATTCAAACACAACCTAGACTAATTTAGCTAGAAAGGATATTAAAAATGCGATAAATAAATGCAGAAAATAAATGCGATAAATCTACACTAGAAGGCGCGGAAATAAAGCATGTAAACCTATTTAGGAAAGTATGTAAATTAACTACAAAGCAAGAATAAAGGAAATACAACTTATATTAATGGAGATGGAAGATGAAAGCACAAATTACAAACCCAATTGGATGTCAATCCAAGAAGAAATGAAGAAATGAGCTCTCAAACCTCCAAAATCCTAACCTAAACTATCTAAAACGAATTATATTCGATATTTACAACAAAATTCCTTTATATAGTAAAAGGACTAAAATTAGAAAAGAAAAGGAAAAAGAAAATAAAAGGCAAAATATTTGTAAAAAACAGGGGATCGATCGATCCATGGTTGAAAATCATGCCCACTGTCTCAGCTCGAGGGCAAAAATTGAAGGATCGATCGATCGATCCTTTTGATCAATCGATCGATGGCTACAAGTCTGCACAAGCTGCTTGCTGTTTTGGTTTGAATGGATTTCTCTTCCGCTAAAAATCCCGTAACTTCTTCATACAGACTCGAAATCGTGCACCATTCACAGCCACGTGAAGCTTGCGAGGAGGGATAGAGCTTCCGTGAAGATGTTGGGCCAGGTGCCCAAGATATGAATTGACCGAATTGCCCTTGAACGTGCTATCGCGTACGGAAATTGAGCGAAATGCGTCTGAACTCCTTACTTAGCATCCAAATACCTATAAAATATCAATTAACCCCTGCAAAACATATTAATATAGAAATCCGAGGTTGTCTGGTTAACGAGCATAAATATAAGGAATAAGATACCCGATGGGGCTAAAATGCGTCAGTTTGAGGAATGAAATACGCAATATTTGCATATTATCAACACGCACCTCACTTGAGAATATGACATATGGCAAGGAAGTATTGGTGCACAGCAAAATCCAGCCTCGGCCTAAGCCACATATCCCTCAATCATCTAATCACATAAAAGACTAAGGGCTAGGTGTGATTGATATGCCCAAAGTGCACCCTCTTCCTCAGAGCAACTAACCTCGGCCAGACTCACAGCCAAGGTGACTAGAAGCCTATGACAATCATCAATAATATCGTCTCGCATAATGTCGGCCCTAGACGACGTTGCAACAGCCCCATACACCGACTTCGGCTTGTTAACATCCGGGGTCAGCAGGGCCTCATGGGCTCAATCAACTACCAACCTCATCATCGGCCCCAGTCGATGTCGTGGTCACCAGTCGTAATCAGTATCTCATGGTCAATCATTTACAAGCATCATCGTCATCCCCAGCCGACGTTACATCCCTCTCATACCCAACCTCGAACTGCCCTCCTGGCAGAGGTCATCACTACAAAGAAACCACATCTGACTCCATCAACCTGGTACTTGATAAGGACGAGGTTGTACCAATCAGGGATAAGGCCGAGCATTTATTAGTGTGTACAACGTTGGGAACGCGTGGTCAAAATCAGTCCCCTCACTTGAGGGATTATTTCATCATCATTCTTTACATGTGTCAATGACAGATGGCTTCATTAGATTGGCTAGATCATCACACACATGCTCATTACATGCTTGGGGTGTACATTACACCCCCAAACACTATATATACTTATATTCTCCTACCTTGAAAGGGATCCAGAATTATAAACCCTAGTCGAAGTCTGTTGCATTTACAGTAAAAAGAGAAAGTTGAGTGATTGTATTACTAAGGCCATTAGAGCCCTTTTCTGATTGTGATATTTACACTCACCTGCATAGTGGACGTAGGAAATTGTCGAACCACTTATATTGCTATGTTCATCCCCTTATCCTCATCTCCTACTATATATATACTCTTGTGTTGTCATTGTTATCACTTGCTTTAGCTTGTTAACACCTTATCTTGTGGTGTTGTTACCAGCTTCATCAGTGATATTTATTGCGTATAATGTTATTGTCTGGGTTTTCGGACCCTATTTGAGGGGAGTAGTGTGTATTCATGCTTGGGGCTTTGACCTCGTGCATTGACTAATATTTTCAGGTATTAGTACTGGAGTAGCTACATAGGATTTTCGAAGTTATCATTTGGAGGTGCAGTTGGAGTCTACTTCATTTTTATTCTTTTATTTAGCATAGACTTTCTTTTCAGTCGTATTTCATTATGAGACATCATTTGAGTTTTTATTGGGACATTCGGTTACAAAGTTGTTAGAGGATTTTAGTTGGATTTTTTTCATAGTTGGTTATATTTAGTTTTTTATTAAATCATGATTGGAGATTGGATTTATTTGGAGATTTAGCATGTGATGGATCTTTTATCGTTTAGTTGTTATTATCATTTTGGATTGATTCAATTATTGATCTTGTGGATGGATTTTTTTTATGTCTCATATCTGCGTCATGCTAAGAATGGTATTTATTTAGTTCACGCCTGCCGTAGTTCGGCGATGGTGGCTGGCCACCCCATCTTTCAAATTGCGTGGGGTGTGACATCGAAGCCTCCATTAAGAACCTCAAAGAAATCAGTAGAAAAATGACTCGGATTGGTCTATATTGGGCCTATCAGATACCTTATGCCCTCTAGGTTTACCTCACTTCAGTTTGAGAATATATTGGGGCTACCCCCTTACTCCCCGATATACGGCATAGAAGAAGTCCTACCCATTGAGCTAGAAAATCCTTCGCTGTGCATCATGCTTGAAAGCAAAGTCAGAAAGGAAGACTCGCATCAGATCCATCTTGATGAGTTGTCACTCTTGGACGAAAGTAGACTGAAGGATCTATATCACATACAAGGGTACCATTTTCGAATAGGACGTTCATTCAATAAGAGATTCAAGGACCGTAGTGTCCGAGAAATGGACTTAGCCCTTAAAGAAATAGTAAAACCCATCTGGGACCCGAGAGAGAAATTCAAGCCCAATTGGAGTGGTCCCTACTTTGTGAAGAAGATCCTATATGGTGGTGCCACTATGGTCACCGACCTTGATGGGTAAGAGATGACTCATAGAGTCAACTAGACCATCTCAAGAAATTCTACCCCTAGTCTAAAACCTCAAAGCGCTACGACTCTTCTCATCTCCCTTCTATTCTAAAAAAAATCTTCATTTCCCTCTACTCAGAACTACGTGGCGCCTGATCCTCTAAATACCTTTTACTTTTAAAAATGTAACTCAAAAAAAATTTCAAAGCCCAGAGGTACATAGGAAACTCATACGCTTTACATGAGCACGACCCCCTTATTTTTCACAAAATGCTATTCTTTTCTTATCTTCGAGAATAAGGGTTCATTTTTTATCATTTACATGGACAAAAGGATTATGTATCCCTTAGAGATTGGTATAGATAATTCAAATGCAAAGCTCATTAAACTACACGACAATATAATTAAATTTTCTTTTTCTTTATTTCAAAAATTATGTTACAATTACATCGGCATAGGGAGTCAAACAACTCAACCAACCAACCTAACTTTATTTTCCTAAAAACTAAAATAAGGAAAACTACTCCTCCCAAAAATTACTCCAATCAGATACATAACCAAACAACATACAAAAGCTTCACAAATAAAACTCCCCATGGATCCTACCCGCAGCTGCCAGAAGAACCAGCCCCATCACCGTCTACATCTTGGGGTCCACGAAATTCCCCTCCTTGGATAGAATATCGAAAGTGCTCCATGGAACCGTAAGCCCGAACCAACCTATGGAAAATAATAACACCTCCCTCCAGGGTGTCAGAAATGGAAAACCAACTTTGCCCAGTCTCTTTAGCCAACATCTTGGCAACTACCTTCCTCCACAACCACTTCATGTAATCCCCAGAAACATGCCAGACTCAGCCAACATATTGAGAAATACAAGTTGATGGGTGACGATTCTCCCACAAAGAGCTTAAACACATGCGCAAACGTTCTGTCAAATCCTCCACATGAAAGAAGTCTATTGTCCGAGATGGCAAAATCTTCTCCTAGCTAAATTAATGTAAGAGCCATCAGGGAAAGTAGAAAGAGGTCTGTCAAAGGCCGACCAACCAAACAAACTAGTATTACCCCAGATGTAGAATGGGATACAACTCTCCCCACCAAGGCAATGACCAATGAAAACTACGAGCCCCCGTGCTCCACAAACTAGTTATCCCAGCTCTCGATATCCAGGCCTACACTAATAAAGTATTGAGTAAAGAAGTTTGGTATAGCTGGTAAGGGATATTCAGGAGGGACCTCCATACGAAATCTCTCCAATAACCACATGCACAGCATAACTAGGTTTCCCCTTAGGAAGATAGAACGGCCTTCCCGCCAAGCATCCAGACCATTCAGAGTCTCTGCCAGTATCACCGTCATAGGATTGCAACAGTATGACTTTCACATAGTGATAGCAGTAAGTTGAGGGTCCATCAACAGATCCCCGATCGCAAACAATAATTTCAAAGTTAATTCAAAGTAACAACTCCAAAAAATTAGTATCAGTACATCCTGTTCAACACACTAGATTCAGTGTAATCCAATGAAGGCGGTAAGCCCCACTTTACAATCAGTCTTTTTTTCTTCTCATCCATATGCTAACCAAGCCTTCCAGGCCTTCCTCTACTCAAAAAATTCAAAAAAAATACTCATTTTTCCTACTTTATCTCAAAATAAATCCTTTCAATAGGAAAGCTCTTTTTCATCCAAGACTCCGAGTCCATCTTCTACATACTCAAAAATTTCCAAAAACTACACTTTTCCTACTCTTTCTCAAAATAAAAATTCAACAGAAAATTAAAGTCTATGTAGAGTAAACCACTAAATCAAGATAATCAAATAAAATATACATCTCTTTTTGCCTTGTTTGAGTCTCTTTTTAGGTGCAATGCCACTACATCAAACATGCAATATGGACAAATCGCAAAGCTCCTATAGTTAGCAAGGAATTTGCAAGAAAATCTTGAGGAGACATCCTTTAAGGGTAAAAGGTCACGTGAAAGATCACCAGTGGAAAAAAGATATCTAAAAAGGGACAACAAAGAAAAATGGTCTCAATAGGAAAGAAGAATTTACCCGATCGCCATCAAGCCATTCAAGACCCGACGCACCACCAAAGGAAAGTTCTTTCCAGCCACATACCATTTGGCACTGTCCCTTAACTTGCTCTAGGTATTCCAAAAGATCGTGCCAATGCCATTTGGCACCTCCTATACCTTGCCTGTTGGCATCTCCTTGAAATTTTGTACAAAAATTCCGAAAAAAATTAGAAAATCCCAAAAACTCCCTAGAAAATTCATAAAAATTATCAAAAGAATTTTGAAACCTTTTTTCACCAAGTAATTTTTTTTTTTTGCAAACCTCTCAAATCCCCAACCACACTTACTTCCCCAGGGGAATTCTCCAATCCATATCGGATATCTCCCCAGCAATGTCTCTAAGTTATCCCGTAGAAATTAAAAAAGTCCCCCCACCCAACAGGGCTACACCTCCTCAGATTAATATTTTTCCCCAGTGAAGTCTCCAAACTTCATCCAAGAAAAATATGCCCCACAACTAACTTAATCCCTCAGAATTGGCTTCGCCCCTCGAAATTGGTCACCCCTACTTAAGCCCTCAGAATTGGCTTTGACCCGAAAAATTGGTCACCCCTACTTAAGACCTCAGAATTGGCTTCGACCTGCATAATTTTTCATTCTAACTTAAGCCCTCAGAATTGGCTCCGACTCACAGAATTGGCCATCCCTACTTAAGCCCTTAGAATTGTCCTCAGCCTGCAGAATTGGTTATTTCTACTTAAGCCCTCAGATTTGGCTTCGACCCTCAGAATTGGTCATCTCTACTTAAGCCTCAGAATGGCTTCGACCCTCAGGATTGGTCATCTCTACTTAAGCCCCCAGAATTGGCTTCAACCATGATAATTGGTCATCTCTACTTAAGCCCTAATAATTGGCTTCGACTCGTAGAATTGGTCATCTCTACTTAGGTCCTCATAATTGACCTCAGCCCTCAGAATTGGCTTCGACCCTCAGAATTGGTCGCCTCTACTTAAAGTCCTCAAAATAGACCTTGGCACTAAGAATTAGTCGTTCCCTACCTTACGTCCTCAGAATTGATCGCTTCAACTTAGGCCCTCAGAATTGGCTTCGACCATCATAACTGGTCGCTCCCTACCCTAGGTCCTCATAATTGACCTTGACCCATAGAATTAACTATCTCAAGTATTTTCTTAGGTCCTCGTAAACGGCCTCGACCCTCTGAATCGGTCATCCTTGTCCCTTTTGGTCCACATAATCGACCTATTTCCTAAACATCATGTGGTCTTTATTCGATGGCTTTCACTTGTTCCAATCTCACCCGTCGAAGGGATCTATATACACCACATTCTAGTCTCTCCTTAGGTCCCTAACACATTCCCATTTCACAAAAAATCCTAAGTCATACTCCGATTATCGATCTAGAGGCCATCGGGCTCTCTCGGGCCCCATTTGACTCCGTTTAACTCTATCGTCAGAGCAAAATCTCTTGGGGAATTCGAAGGTCTTTGAATCCTCATTTTAAAAATCTGCCAGTGTACAAATAAACATAATGGTTTGGACAAACGGACCATTTTACCACTGAAAATCTATCTGGAGGTCACCGAGCGCTCTCGGGCCCCGATTTGAACCCAGTCAACTTCATTATCAGAGCAAAAGATCTTTGAATATTTGAAGGGCACTGAAAGCCCTTTCCAATGGTCCACCCCATACACGAAATGGCATAACCGTTTGGACGAATGATTCATTTTCCCTTAAAAATTGATTTGGAGGCCACCGGATGCTCTCGAGCTTCATTTTTCCAAGTTCAACTCTTCAGCTCAAATGAGACAAAATGTATCTTCAAAGGACACTGAATACCCTTTCCAACGGTCCACCCTGTGCCTAAATCAGCCTTACGGTATGGACTAATGACCCTGTAGACACCCCATTCTGTTACCCCTTAACTCTCCTTAGGTCCCTAGCACCTCCCTTCATCACTATAAACCCATGTCACGTCCCGAGTACTGACTTGGAAGCCATCGGGCACCCCCCGGCTCAGTTTGACCCAAAAGTCAAACTCCTCATCTCGATTGAGACTCAATGAATCTTCGAAGGGCACTGAATACCCTTTCCAACGGTCCACCCCGTGCATGATTCTGACTTACCATGCGGACGAACGCGCCATTTGCGTCCGAAACCTGAACTAGAGGCCACCGGGAGCTCCCGGGCTCTATTTGACCTATGAAAACTCTTTAGCTCGACCGAGGCTGAATGAATCTTCGAAGGCCACTGAATACCGTTTCTAACGGTCTACCCCGTGCACGATTCTGACTTACCATGCGGAAGAACACGCCATTTGCGTCCGAAACCTGACCCAGAGGCCACCGGGCGCTCCCGGGCTCTATTTGACCTATGTGAACTCTTAAGATCGACCGAGGCTGAATGAATCTTTGAAGTGCACTGAATACCCTTTCCAACGGTCCATCCCGTACGTAATTTCGACTTTCCATGCGGACGAACGATCCGTTTGACTCTGGGAAGCCATCGAGCGCTTCTCGGGCCCGGTTGAACAAAGTCAACTCTCCAAACTGGGTCAAACTCTTTGGAACATCGAAATACATCTCCTAACCATTCCAGTGGTATGCCCCGTGCGCTATTCGGACTTACCATGCGGAGGAACGCGCCGTTGCGTCCGCGCGATTCCCCGTCCAATGGACCGACAAACGATTCTGAGCCACATTTGACCCAAAGTAAACTGCCGAACTCGGGCGCGATCCAAAGGACTTTCTAAGGTCTCTAAAATACCTTTCCAACGGTATGCCATGTGAACGATTCTGACCAACGGTTTTCCCTCGGTGTCTAATTTTCCGAAAAAGCCTGAGGCGCACTGTCAAATGGCAAGTCCTAGATCCTGCCTATCGGCACCTGCCGATAGGTAGTGCCATGATAGGGACGATCGGTAGTCCCCTGGGGTTATAAAAGGAGGCCTTGGCCTCATTTGTAGGAAGAGCCCAGTTCTGATAGAAATCTCTCTGATCGAATCCCAGAAACCTCTCTCGAAGGCAGCGTGATTTCAACTTCCAAATCCCTCTTTTACCTTCACTTTTCATCATCCTTTTCATCAAACTTGGTGAATTAACCACTCTCCATCATCATCCAAGCTCAAGGGCTTCTCTCCAATATTCAAGATCAAGCTCAAGATCTTCAAGAAGGTCCAACTTTCTTAAACTCTCTCTCTTAAATTCTCTTGAATTCCCAATTACTTATTTTCTTACTTAGCACTTTTATAATCTCATCTCACACATCCTAATATACTTTTTATTTAGTATTATTGCACATCTCTTATTTTTATAAAAATAAAAACCCCAAAACAAGAAAAAGAGGGTTTGCTCATAAATTCCAAGTAGGGATTCTCACACTTTTTCTACATTTTTCTCACAACTAAAACATCTTTTCTACACACACACACATACTTACAAATAAGAGATCCCACATTTGGGTTTATGGGATAAACCCCACCCCTTTGCTTTGTATGCGAACTATGTGGACTTTGATGCCTTTATAGGCTATGTAGGCATCTCGGGGTAAAACTCGAGACTCGAGTCCTTTCTCTCACTTTTTCTCTCATTTCCTATTTTCTCTAAATCCATTTTTCTTATATTATATATATCCTTAGACTTAGTGACACATTACTCCATGTGTGTTATCGTTCCTTTATAGCGATCAACGTAGGGGTAACCGCGTAAATCTTATTTTTCTAATATTACTTTTATAATCTTCCTATGGATGACTCGCTTTACCTTTTCCATGATACAAGCCGAGGATTCCTACCTCCATTCTATATATATACACATGCAGACATCTCATGGGGGGAAACATAAAGGAAAACAGCAAATATCCATGAGATACCGAAAGGGCGGAATGGGTGCCTAACACCTTCCCATTTCATAACTAAGCCTCCGAACCCTTTTCGAATCATTTTGGTTTCGCACGCACCAGTATGTCTTTGGATGCCATCCTTCGGGGTGGCTTCCTCTTTTTCTTTTATCTGTTTTGAGTAAAATAGACTGGCGACTCTTAATCTCTCTACATTTTCCACACCTCGCAAAATCGACGCCGGTCGAAGTGCTCTTCCGAGAGGGGACGCGCGGGACCCGAAGGATTCCTCCTCCCTCCGCGGCGGGGATCGGCGAGGATGGCCACATACTCGTTTTACTCCGAAAGGTCAATGGGCACTTTTGGGAACCGATTGATAAAAGTAAACTTTCTAAACCGAGAAAATATCTTTAAAATATCAAAGTACCTCGTATAACCTTTCCAACGGTCTGCCCTGTGATCGATTTTGACTCACCAATCGGACGAACGATCTATTTATATCCGACGATCTCCCGTCCAATGGATCGATGAATGCTTCCAAGACACGTTTGACCCAAAGTTAAATCCTAGACCCAGGATAAGACCAAGTTATATTGAAGGTCTCTGAATTAACTTTCTAACGGCATGCCCCATGCGCAATTTGGATCAACTAATTGCGTTCTACGACCGTTTTTCCAAAAAAAACTGCATGAGACTGTCGATTCGCAGTTCCATTTCCCTACCTATCGGCAGTGTGCCTAGGGTTACCTGTCGATTGGTAGGGCTAGATATATGATGATAGGCACATTCCTTGCCCTATAAATATAGGTCATGACCTCACTCCCAAGGCACACTTCAGATCAATCAATATTAGTGATCTCAGCAACATTCTCTTGCAATTAGCAAAGTTTCCTTGTGTGAAATACTTACCATCTTTCATTCCCATCCTTTTCACACCTGATTTAGTAAAATTATATTCTTTATCATCCAACATTCATCTCAACACTCAATAAAGTTCATCAAGGATCAAGATCAATCTTCAATTCTCCAAAGAAGGTCCAAAATCCTTCTCTCTCTCTTTAATGTCTTTACTTTTGCATTAGTTACATAAATTCTTAATCTATTCTTTAGTTCATACACATTAATATCTCACCTTTTCATTAGTTATATTTCACATACTTTATTTTCTATAAAAAAAAATAAAACAAACAAAAAGAGGGTTACGCCTATAAATTCCAATGGGATTATCCATCATAATTTCTCAAAACTAAAAATACATTTTCTACACACATATATATATATAATAAATTCTCGTTCAAATCTATAGGATAAACCCCACCCCTTATGCCGCATGCGAACTACATGGACTTTGATGCCTTTGTAGTCTACGTAGGCATTTCGGGTTAAAACCCAAAACTCGAGTTCAATTTTCTAATTTCTCAATTCTCCAATTTTCTCATTTTTGTACTTGTCTCCTTTTCATCTATACATTATTTTAATATATATTATACTTGTGATCCTTATTGGCTCTTTATCCAACATATACTATCATTTCATTATAACAATTAATATCTTGATAAACGCATACATCGTATTTTTTAGGTATTATTTTGGGAACATTCCTACGGATGACCTCACTATATCTTTTCCAGGATATGAGTTGGGTGATTACGATCTCCATTTATATATGTACACGCACACACACTTCACAGATAAATAAAGGAAAATAGTTATAGAATCCCATGAGAGACCGAAAAGGCGACATGGGTGTCTGACACCTTCCCATTCGGTAACGTAGCCCCCGAACCTTCGATCTATTGGTTTCCTAAGCATCAGCTTATCTTTGATGTCGTTCTCTCGATACGACAACGTGTTCTTTTGCCTATTTTGTGCAAAATAGGATGGCGACTCCATTTCTTTACACTTAACCCACACCGACGATGGCTGAAGCGCTCTGAGAGGAAGTGGGCGCAAGACCCTTCTTTTTTCTCCCCCACTCTTTTTCCTCTCCCCGTGAAAGGGAGAGAAAAGGAGAGAGAGGGATCACCCGGGGATGGCCACACATGTTATACTCATCACAACTCGGAAAATTACGAAATCAATGCCCAGTAATTTCTAAATCAATTTCCCTAGGACTTCTTTCTAGATAGAAAGTCATATTCTGAGCTATACCACGTCAAAAATCCTATAACTGACTAGTTTCCTTAAGAAAAATTCTCCACAATCTAAACCTCCATTAACGACTCTTTAAGATCCCAAATCACACCACCCAAAAATAGTCATATGAAAGTGTTTCAATATCAATCTTAACCTATAACTAAGGTCTTTAACTTTATCTTGCATATATTTAAGTATAAAACCAATTATCATCTCACGAACACTAATAGATAAATTGATCCCAATCCAACCCAATTATCGATTAATTTATGAAATTATCGAGGGTATTTCTATCCTCTAACATGAAATATCATAATCATATCATCAAATTACTAAAATCTACTCAAAATCATGATGAACCATCCCAATTCCATAATATAGTAAGAAGATTATTTTAATCTAATTATACAATTAACATAATTCTAACAATTATTTTAAAGGTTGTCAAAGTCATATTAATTTAGCATTGGGTTAAGAATCAAATGGATAATCGTACTATAACACCACCTCAATTATATAATTATATTAAATAAAGTTTCCTTGAACAACGAGATGAAGTCAAAATTCCAATTGTTCAATTTTTCCTCTCCAATAACCAGTTACCTCATTTCTTTATCTCCAAGTAGCCTCCTTCTTCTTTCTCTAGGGTTTTATTTATAAAGTGTATAAATATTTTATCTTCTCCCTAAACTCTTTTTTATATGCCTAACCACGAAATTGTTGTTAACCATAGTATAGTCCTTAAACCACTTAGTCCAACACAAACACTAAACTGGTCTAAAGTCTAGCCCAACCCATATACTTATCCTTCACATTTGACTTAAAAGTGGTTGTGAATAGTAATTAGGCCTCAAGTAAAAATATTTCTTAAGAACATCCTAAGAAACTCAATCTCAAGACAAAGGAAGTCGTTGGTACTTCCTTCTATATGTGGTTCACGACACACCACATGTGGAGTATCATAAAAGCTCATACTACTCTCACTCACCATAGCCAGTTTATTCTCAGTATTGGCTAGCATAGTGGAGAGTTCCATGTTATGCCTTTTGAGGTATATGGATTCCTCATAGAGTCTAACACAATGGACATGAAGATCAATTTCTTATTCTTCCTCAATAGTGCTCAAAGCAGAGTTTGAAATAATCATTTCTGCTATAGTCAAATGAGAAACATCAAAATACTCTAAATCATCCAATTTATCCAATTTTTCCCTTGCCATAAAATTGACATAATTTAATTCTTGAGGGTCATTGTTGGAGTCCAAGTCATCATCACTAAAAGTGGTTTGAAAAAAATTCTTACCACCATTACAACTCAAATAAGATGGACATTGCTTCAAAATATACCAAGTAAAACACGTAATGAGTTCTGGAGATAAAACTTCCTTATCTCAACTTCCTTGACCATTTTCAAATCTAGGCAGGTAATTCTTAGGTGCACCTTTAAATTGAAACATTTTTGTCACTTATTGGAAAAATTAGTGAGAAATGTCATATCATCCTCACTACCATGGGAACTAAAGTTAAGAGATGACTTCTTAGACTTAAAATCTATATTTTTCTCTTTAGTAGGCATTCCTTGGTGATAAGACAAATTCATATTATAGGTTTAGAGAAAGACAACAAATTCGTCTACACGCATTGGCTCCAAAAGAAAAGTTCTAACCTCATCAATGGCATCCAATTTCCCACAAAACCTAAAGGGGAGATCTGGGGAATTTATTAATAATGATATCTTCTTTAATGGTCTTCCCCAAAGAAAAGGATAAGGTCACTATTTCATTTAGCTCCGCATAGAACTCATCAAACGTTTTATTCTCTTGCATGATAAGTAGTTCGAAATGGGTGGTAAGTCGTTGAAGGTTGGAGTTATTTATGGTGAAGGATCCTTAGTGAGCCATTTTAAAATTTATTAAGACTCCATATACGTTGTACAAGTGGATATGTATCAATACTTAGTCTGGGAGACGTAACTAAAAATAGCGTTAAGTCCCTTCATGTTCAACCCACACTCCTTAAAGTCATTATCATCCTCACTTGATCTAATGTTATCTGCTTAGACATCATTGACAAAACAACTGGGAAAAGTCCATCCCAAAATCACACTATTCCATATTCAATCATCCATATACATCAAGTAAGTTGCCATAAAATTTTTCAAATAAGAATAAATGCTACCATAGAATGGAAGAAGTCGGAGTGTTGAACTTCCATCCATTGCACACAAAAGACTCTAAACTTAGGTTACTACACCTAAAACATGGACAGCTACTTTGATAATAGTTGACAGTCTACCTCTCGACGCTATGAAAATAAAAATTAATATACCTAATTCAAGTAAACGGTCTACCAAATTGTTATAATCCAAAAGTCAATGTGAAAAAATATTTCAGTGTGTATTTTAAGTATGAGTATTTTTTGTTGGGACAAAAATACTTCGAGTTTTGCAAAAAACGTATTTTACAAAAAATTTCAAAGGTAAAACTAGATAATTTTTTGGACATTCTCATGACCATATTTGCCACAACAATGCCTTAGTGAAGATCTTTTTTGCTGCAGTAATGGCTTTTTACTCATCTTTTTAGGTAGCTATCGTCGAGACGCTCTCTCTCTCAAGCAAAAAACCTCGGTCTAATAAAAATGAAAAATGCATTATGGTAGAGATATGAAAAATATAAGACAAAGACTTATAATCACATGACCCTATGACCGATTAAAACTCTTTCACACCATATTCTCTTAGGAGAGTGTCGAACGCTAAAGTATGACACTGGTTTGGTCCACGATCAATGTCGTCAAATCTCTCATCAAAACTTTATTCGTTAAAGTTGAAGTAACTTGTTCCAAGAATGGAACTTTAAAGAAACCAAAAAATCTACACCAAGAATTTTAAGGGAATACTAAAAAGATTTGTTGGTGTATTATAAGGTTATGGTGCTCTAAATCCCAAAATGAATTTTTCAAGAAAAGGAAGATAATATCCAGTCACGAACAAAATAGTTTAGAAAAATGTTTTGAATATAAATGTAAGTAAATATATATCTAACGTTTTCTTTTGAAGAACTCAAAGAAGAGGAGTGCAAAAATGTACTCTCAAATATATGAAATTTTTTTATCAACTAAGGATTTTTCAAAGATCCCACTCTTTGTTTGGAAGAGTGTGGAACAATTAAATATATATCCCTTTTTATTTGAAGGTGTTAAAAAGCTAATAAGTTAGGTGTCACACTCTTATGGAGTCCTATAGTCACTTCAAGGTCTAAGTCATCCAGAAAAGGAAACTTGATACAAAAATCAATAATATCTTAGAGAAAATCTTGTGCAAAAACTGCATTCAGCATTGTCAGATGTGCTTCGCTAGAGCGTTGCTAAAGTGAATAATTTCTTCGCTACGGTGAATTGAGGCGAGACATGTTACTTAATCTTTTAACGATTTTTCATGGGACGCACAAATTCCAATTAAGAGAGCTCACTGTAGCGAAGAATATCATCGTTGAGGTGTCATTGCGGTGAAGCTGATCGCGGGAATGTCTAGAGAATTCATCTAGTTTTTCCTTAGAAAATTTTTAAAGATAAGTGTTTGTCAAATCCCTATGTATATTTATCCCACCCTAGAACACTCATACTTCAAATATACATAAAAGATTCAATTCTTTATAAAATATATTTTCATTATGAAATTATATTTGCAATATGTATTTGACAAAACAAAGGTTAATTAAAATATTATACAATTTATAAAAATATTTTAACCATGGTATGAATCTAAGTCCACTAAGACTTTATACCTTTCTTAAGTGGTTTACTTAAGGTTCGACGTGAGAGAATTTGAGTTAAAGTTGATGAAGTTATCTAGTGAGCTCTTAGACAAAGATTAAAATATGTTTTGGCAAGGAATTGAGACAATATATTCCATGGAGAATATTGAGTATATTATACTTTTACACTGTTAGTGGGTTTTTTCCTTGTACATTTGGTCTTGTGCTTATTTTACTTTTTCCACATTTTTTTAGAATCATTGTCAAGAAGATAAAATTTATGATTCTAAAATCTAGTAAAATATTTTGTCACGTAGACTTTTGGATTGTTAACGCTTTTGATAATTACAAATCAATAGACGTTTTTCTTGAATCGGTGTAATTTATTTTTATTTGGGTAGTTATCGTCAGAAGGCACACTTTCATCAAAGATGGTGACTGATCATTATGAGAAAGGCCTAAAACTCTAAGACACCTGATTTATAAATAGGCATGTTCCAAATCATGATTCTATGAGAAAGGCCTAAAACTCTATTAGAAAGGCCTAAAACTTTATGAGTCAGAGCCATGGCTTGGACTCCCAACCAAAACCATATCGTTCCAAGTCATCTTCTTCTTTTCTCCAAAGTAATGATAATTTATTATCCCTTCCCCGTGGACATAAGAAGACCGACCTGCCAAGCCATGTATATATGTGTGTTAATTTTCAGTACTATACTTATATTTGGGGTAAAATTGGTAATTGTCATTTCTGTAGGATTTATGTCCCATATAATTTAGAGTTGCTTATGGGAAACTTAAGTTTGAATCCCCACCACTAGAGAATACCAAAACTTATTCAATATAAGTTATCAACAGTCTCATCGTTCCAATTATAGGAGCCATGTGCGATTAAAGGTTTGAATTGTAAGTAGGGAACTGTCTCCCTCTAGGTTCCCGACACCTCTTGGTGATGCAAGGTCTAGAGGATGCACGCCATAGATATAGGTTCCTAGCTATTGAATTAATATTTCCTCTATGGAGCCCCTAGTAGGAATGCAACATCACGCCTGGTCAATATCTATGAACAAACAAAATGGAGATATTACTCAGTAGATGAGGCATCTAATTGAGTAGTTTTAGGGGTGTGGGTCTAACTCCCACAACTTTGAGCATTATAAAATATTTATAATTTGAATCCACATTCTCCTTTGGGCTTCCATAATGATAGATCCTCGAGATCAAGAAGTCCACGTGCATTACGATTTAATCTCTTTCACTTGCATCATATTGCCATCCATAAAACCTTTAGACAAGTTCTGAAATTAGTTTGTCCTACAAAATCCATTCATAGTAACAGTTTAACGAAAACTAGGCCTTCAGCAAAGAATGTCAGCATTGGTGATCTACAAGATTTCATTAAGAAGGAGTCGGAAATATATATGAATCCTAATATGGCTCACACTCCTAATAATCTTTTTAGGGTAGCTTTGGGCCATCGATCAGCATCCATTTCCACTATTAACATAGAGTCATCAAATCCCTTAAACAAATTATCCATTACCAAGATCAACAAATTCGATGGAAAGTGTATCCAGATCAACACATCAGACACTACAGGTAATCCATGTCCATATGGAGCCATCATAACGCCCTCATGTTTCTTGATTTTCCTTCCACTTTAGAAAAATTAGCATGTGATGGTTTTAGAAGCTAACTCCTAGGTCGGAATCTTGTTTTAAGGACTTGGTCGAGTAGTTCACTACTTTTTTCATCACCAGTATCAAAGTAGTGAAGGATGCTAACTTTTTAATTTCCCACAAATAGTAGAAAGAGGAAACCTGCATGGTGTATGATTAGTGATATTGGCAACTCTTCAATGAAATTGATAATTATAATGAGCAATTGATGAATTCATCTATTAAGTTCAATTTCAACAAGTCAAACTAACTTTACCAATACCTTACAAAGAATGCAATGTTATCCATGGATTTTCTTATGGCTCTCATCTATAAATATGTCAAGGTTGCAAGCGAGATCCTTAATACTAATATTCAAAATGAGCAGCCTTCCAAGTAGTCTAAGAAGAACGGTTTAAATAAAGTAACTGAAAGAGGAACCAAACATAATTCTAAAAAAAATGTGCAAAAGTTGAGACCCCTAATGGACGATCAAAGATGCCAGCTAGTGAGAATGCTTACCAAGTGGTGGAAACTTTCTTTAATGAGCTAATTTTACAAACTCCTCCATCAGATAAATGACAAGTCGTTCTTTAAGAAGATACCTAAGATGTCCAGTGGCCCAAATAATAGGGACACCAATATCAGGTGTACTTATTATTTGGATCATAACCATGGGACAAAAAACTACAGGATGTTCAATTAATATATGGAAGATCTTACCCAATCTTGTCACAAAGAGCATATTTATATTGATCAGAAAAAATTCTTAACATAAATAAATACAGTACAAAATAAAGACGATGAAGACGAATTGCTACTGTAATACTCTGTCCCAATAGTTCGAATAAACTTTATATGAATTAAAATTTAGGAGGAGTTAATGATATTCATAGATGAGTTGTGGGTAAAATTTGAGAAATATAAAGAGAATTAGTATTTAAGGAACTTCAATCCTTTCATTCGATTTAATGCAGCGCCTCATATAATATTTTAGAAATTCATTGGGTTAAATCTGCAAAATTTAAAAACTTTCATTGTTCTAACGATGAGCCCTTATTCCTCGAATGACAAATCGATATCGCTCAAATGATGAAAGTGGTCGCTCAAACAACCAGGACGAAGTCATATTTTCCATTTAGGCTATCAACATGTGAGTCATTGATCGCATTCCTTGTCAGGTCTTAGAGCCTGACGGTGGGATAAAACAGCATGTGCATTTTATAAGAATGTGTGAGTTATGCGTCGTGTATAAGAGAGGGGTGTAGGTTAATATCAGAGGCAATGCAAACATTTATTAACAACCTCTTTGTCAAGAAGACGATAGCTCCCTCTCTCTCTCTCTCTCAAAATACCTTCAGCCATTTCCTTAAGCCTTGGTAAACTTCACTCATAAAAATAGCCATTCTTGTCCAGTATATGTCCCAAGTCACTTCCTTCTAAAAAAGTAAGTTAGAAGTGGTGCGGAACTTGAAGAAGCTAGGTTTTTTTGGAGTTTGAGTTCTTGAAGCTTAGGATTTGAAGCTTGTGTAGTGGAGATTTTTATGACTCCTTTTAGGGCCACCTTTAGAAGTGGAGGAGTCACCCATCTTCACCACCACCATCTTTGAAGACTTTTAGGTGGAAAAAACTAACTTTGATATAAGTCTAAAGTATAGTATAAAATCGGCATGTGTATGTACATATATTAGGCTAAATATATGTAGGATAGATGTTAAATTTGCACCCACGTGTTGTTTGGTAATCATCTTATCATTTGTGTGAAAATGGGTTTCAAAGGAAGATTTAAAAAGGGTTTTGAAAACATAGAAATTTTCAGAATATATGTCTTGAACATTTTATGAATTAAAATGTGTTAATGTGGTGTTTAAAAGCTAAATAGTGTGACTTCATGCAAATAAAAGCATTCGTCTTGCTAAACCATTGTATGAGATTAAAAGGTGATTTTCTTCATGAATATTAAAGAAAAAAATGAGAAGGAAAAACTTTCACTTTAAAAGGTATTTTAAAGTGTGTGAAACTCATGTAGGAATAAAGTGGTATTAATGTTCAAATATATGAAAAGTGAGGTTTTATATGAATTGTGGTATAAAAGTTAATAATGGATATTAAAGGGTTTAAATGTGTGAATAGTAGCGAAGTGGGTGCTAAGATGAAAAATCCCATAAATAAAGTGTGTATTTCAAATGCATTGAAACTGGGGCTTTAATGTGTAAAAGGGTGTTATTTTATATATTAAAGGTAATACAGTGGCAAACGTGAAAGTTCGCTAAATGTTTCACATTAAATAAGTGTTAAAATGGCCAAACATGTTTTAACTATAAGCCGAAAATTTAATAACCATTTTGGCGAAACGACACTTCTTAAAGGATTAAATTACAAATTTGGCAATAAAAAAGGTAAATTGGTAATTTACTTAAAGTGGAAAAAATTTATGGAATAAAAATGTTAATGAATGTTGTTATACTAGTATGGGTGAAATTTAATTAAGTCCTAAAAGCGTGAATGATTTTGGTATAAAATTGACGTGTGTGTGAACAAAGGACCTAAAGGAGAAAGAAACAGTTTTTCAAGTGTTAATGGAAAAACGAACAGTTAATCTAGGCTTTTGGTTTCAGCCTATAAATGGGGAATAATGTGGACATGTGCAAAATGTTAACACATCAATAAAGACCCAGATGCAACTGGAAAGTAAGCAAGAAGGGCCCGAAACCCTAGGGTGAAAATCCCAAAACCACTAGCTAGAGCATATGGTAGCATCGCCAGTGGTGTTTAGCCCGTTAAAGTACATGGATAATTGGGAAATTTCGAGAAAAAGATAACGGAATATGGAAAAAGACAAGTAAAGGGTTGCATGGTGATTGTACAAAAACAACCTAACTTGAACGTAACAATAAATATTTTGATTAATGTAATGTGGACAAGTAAATTGAGAATAATGAGTAATGTCCATAAGAATAGAGAACTAGTTAAGTAAGGTAACTTAATAAGTAGTTAAGCTACCTAATAAATATTGAACCCATAATAACACAGGTGTGTGTCGTATAAGGCTTTCATGTTAAATAAAATATTCCAACACGATGTGTGCATGTGTTGAAAGAAAGTTTTAAGTAGTGGTTAAGCAACTCTGGTGTGAGGTGGGGAGCTTTGAGTAATAAGCGTTTTTAAAGGTAAGTGAAGGGTTTTTCCTAACATTCGCTAATTGTTAAATCTTGTGAGTTAATGGGAAGGACTGTTAGTTTTAAGCATAATGAAATGACAATTTTGTAAGGATAAAGAGAATAAACGGTACTATATAACATTTTTGAAATAAAACTGCTTAATGCATTGAGATGCGTATTTTCAAAGGTATATATGTAGATATATACGTATTTATACATGCATGTAGTTGTAGCATGTGATTATCCTTTTTGCCGTTCGTTTCTCTACTGCTTTTGTATATTCCCACTGGGCAGAGGCTCATACCCTCACTTATTACGGTAGGTTAAGAGCAGGTTTTTATTTTGAGGGTGTTATAAAGTTAAGTACTTTATTTTCTTTTACGTTAGTAGTTCTGCATACTTGGACTTTAGGGAGCTCCCCATGGATCCCTCATGTAGTTTACTTTGAAACTGGAATTTTCATGCTAAACAAGTGAAACGTTAATTAAAATAAAACTGGACTAGCAACATTATATAGGTTATTTCATTGCATTTCACACCTAACGCTCAGGTCGGACGGGGTTGACTACGGGTAACCCATAAATCTGGGCTGAGGCATTACAAATGGTATCATAGCTCTAGGTTCAAGGTTCCATTCGGGAGTGATGTGGTGAGGTCAATAGTGGATCTTTCAACGTCGATGTTGGTTTGGGCCAGTCATGCTAGTTTGGCAACGATTTTAGTTTGTTTCCTCAAAAGTGAAGTTAAAGAGGTTGGTACGATTAGTAAGTTGATGCCGAGTGGCATACGATCAATTCGTTTATTATAAATCACTTTCGTGCTTCTAATTAGATATCACTGTTCTAAAAAACCCGTATAGGTTCCGCCTAGGTACGCCTAGGCTTAAGGCTTGGGAGAAACGCCTCGCCTTACGCTTTTCACGCCTTATTCTTGGTAAAACCCTTAAGGCGCACTTTTTTCTAAAAACAACAATGCTTTAGTGAAACGATGTCGCCTTTTAAAGAATTTCTTTACAAACCGGACCATTATCTCATCCAAAATAATCAAATAGTATTTTAATTTGCATATATTCAGACATATTTTTATGATATGTGCAATTTTTGTATTTTAATAGCCTTGTTATGGTTAAAAAATATTAAAATATATTAAGAAGGCCTAAACGCCTTTTCACGCCTTTTTACGCCTAGGCCCGCCTAGGCTTCTGAGGCTTAAGGCTTGGCCTCCACGCCTCAATCACGCCCCGCATTTTTTAGAACCTTGTTAGATATGTTAGTAAATTACGGGTGTCCTTTCAAGGCGATAATAGTGATACTGTGGTTCTTAATATGTGGTTTTGTGTTCTAGCCTTGATGATGTAGAGTCTTTAGATATAATGATAGAATGAGATTACATCATCGGGCAGGTGGCACAAATTTGTGACTAATCAACTTAAAATATTGATAGTTGTAATGTTATAACTGAGTAATGATGAGTGGTGATTTCAAAATGCATAAAATCCTTTGGTACATCGCTTGAGAGCAATCAGTGTTATGACATGAGTAGGATAAATCGATCCTTGGAGTAATATAGTGATTTATGGTAAACATGTGAATTCGTGTGGGTCAAAACTTAGGATAGGTACATTCAGTCTTAGTTTAATAAGATGTTATCATGGGGGGGTGAGTGCCTTTGTGGCTGTTGACCGATGAATGTACCTTATGATCCGTGATTAGGGTTATGGGCCATTTATGATGAGAGGTCACGTAAATGACAATGATGAGTTGTAGTGACAAGGGAGTGGACCTTAGGTGGTCCTTTGGAGTAATGATTGAAAGAATAATGCAACACTTGATGAATAAGATCTTTAGTGACACCGGTAATGTATACTGGGGGATGTACGAATTATACGTCGTGTTATGCATCTTACCAAAAAGCCTTGATAGTAGTAGTAAAGTTATGTAGTATTTGTTCCAACTTAGCGGGAAAGCCTGTGAATTTTCCCCTTTAAATTAATGGATTGAGTGATGTACTTATAAATGTGAGTTTCCTGGTGAGAACGTATTAGGTCCCTTAGTTGTGGGCTTGGATTTAGTATATCTTGATTTATGTACCTCGATATATGAGTTAAGATAGTCGTGATAATTTGATGTAACTTAGGAGTGAACCTAGATATTCATGGAGACTTGGTGTTAAGTACTAGCATTGTGATATTTTATAATATGACCTCTTGCGACGTCACTAGGGTGAGACTCCTACTGGAAAATACCTGATGTCTTGTGCCCTACCAAAACTCTAGTGATATTAATTTATAGTTTAACGATTATAGTGTGGCACTAAGAGATAGGATCCCTTGTGGCGTTCATAGGCATAAGCCTTGGTGTTTATAGGCCATACCCTACATCCCGTATCCTACCAGAGTATATAGTTGTGTTAGTTGGTAGATTAGCAAGTAGTATGATGTTTACATAGTGAGATAATTTAGTTGTCGTGGTTGAACACTCATTGTGAATTAAATTATGTAGCCTAGTGAAGTTGAGTAGCATGGTTAGGCAGGTGAAACCGTATTACGATTCCTTGGAGAAGTATGCTAAGGTCTATCTAGTGAGATGTTAATGCAAGTAGTAGACATTCCCTAGTAATAGTGAAATTGAGGTTGCGTACCATGAATTACAATGATAATAATGTCACCTCGAAACCTTTGGTAATCATTGTTTCATTGAGGTTTATGTGGTTATATACATTTCTTAGTGGTATATTCTAGGTTTTGTAGCATGGGTCATGATATGACGTATGATTTCTCGTGATTAATGTGTAGACTATTTAGAGAGGTAACTGGGTTTGATGTCATGACCCATAAAGCATTTGTGAATCATTATTATATTGAAGTTTACATAGTATTGGTAAATAATTGATGGTTGTAGAATATTTAGGTCATGTTGAATTATGGGAGAACTTGGAGTTAGTGCCACGGTTTTTGTTTATGAGCATGTAAAGGATATGACCTTTGAGGATAATGTCAAAAATAGGTTTATAAGTGCTAGATTATGCACCTGGGAGACTTAGAATACGATGATGTTCATCTTGGTTTTAGAGATAACATTCAAAAGGGAGTTTTAGGATTTAATGTCGCACTTGCGTGTGCTACCTGTATGGTTTGGTATGACCTTAGTGAGGGAAATCATTAGGTCTTAGGCATGATCAATGCTTAAAAGTTTGAGGTATTATCAGAATGGTTATTATTTGGGATCATATAGGACATTGCTAAAAGTCCTAGAAGTGTTTCTTAGGTTGAATGTGAGAAACTATGTGAGCATTGGGTTTTGCTTAATGAGAGTGATATCAAAAATTGAAGTTAGCTACCACGTAGTGAAATTTTTTTGCCCTAGGTGTAATGGATCGTTAAATGATTGTGAATGACAACAGAAGTGACTTCGCCTTCATTTAAGATAATTATGCTTACTAGTAATGAAACATGTAGCATTGCTCCTAAGGGGAGAAGCCTAGTGTTCATCTTCTCAAAGAAATTGGTTTTGTTATCTGTTCGTCCAATAAAGATGGAGGACTCATGTTTAGAACTTGTCATGGTTAATGGGGCATGCCAAGATATATGTCAAGGCTAAGACTTTAGCAGATATCTATAAAGAGTTATAGTCTTCAAGGGTACATTGTGGATTTATACGTCATATGGCATGAGTCATTGGCGGAATTTGATCGTTTCTTTTTAGTATGAAAGTCACCTGATTAATTGCATTCCTTTTGTATTCTTCGACCCAATAACAGGAAGCCGTTGATCGGTGGTAATTTGGGTATGGCACTACATAAGCTCAATAGTGGATCAGGTTAGACTAGTTATGGCTGATGCGTTACAGGATATGAGGGCACACTTTTTTGGAAACATTTTTATTCTACACTAGTTTGTGTGTAGGCGTGGTCTTTCATTGTTGGATGTATTCTTCATATGTTACTTAATTGCTTTATGTTAACATTTTTTGTCAATTAACCAATAAAGCTGGTTACTAGTTGGTCGTGTATCCCGAGGATATGACTTAAGGATATTCTAAGTATCAAGACTTGATGTAACATTAGGTATTAGTGTTACACTTGATTGAGAGTCGTAAGGATCGAGGATATGATCGCTTAGGTATAATCGTGTTATGATACTTGGGATGACTTTAGATTTGCACAAGGACTTCGTAGGGGATATCGATCGAGTAAACCTATATGAGATAGTGACTGTCTTAGGGATCATCGATGTGTACAATGATAAGTGTTGAGGTGATATCAGCCTAAGCAAAGCGTAATCCAAGATTTATTTGAAGAAACATATGTTGTGAATCCTAACGTAGAAATAATCCTTGATGATGAATTATATTGGTGATAGTGTCATATTTGGTGAGTGTCGGTCATTTTAAGGTTTTGTCTAGATGGACGTTTTAGGCATGCTTGATAATCATTAACAAGACCTTAGAGTTCATTAAGATCGGGTCAACGATACGAACCGATAAAATGAATTTTGGGGCTTAGACTATAATGTTGGGAATGCCCTAAGGCCAAAAATATGTTGCTAGTTAGACAAGTTCTAAGTTTTGATAAGCCAAAAAATTAGGGGAATAAACTCAATAAGGAGGGAAGTTTGTAATACCCTATCCCAACAATTAGACTAAACTTTATATAAATTACAATTGAGGATGAGTTAATCAAAATTGTGGAAGAATTTTGGGTAAAATTGGAGAAAAATAAAGAGAATTAGTATTTAAGGAACCTCAATACTTTCATTAGATTTAATGTGGTTCCTCTTATTGGAATTTCAGAAAGTTATTGGGTTAAATTTATGAAATTTAGAAACTTCAATCATTTTAACGATGAGCCCCTATCGCTCAAATGATAAACCGATATCGTTAGAACGATGAAAGTGGTCGCTCGAACAACTAGGATGAAGGCACTATCATTCTTATAATATGCACAACTAGGTATGGCACTATCATTTAATATGTCAACATGTGAGTCATTGATCACATTTCTTGTCAGCTCTAGGAGTCTGACGGTGGGATAAAACAGCATGTGCATATTATAAGAATGTGTGAATTTTTGGTTGTGTATAAGAGAGGTATGTAGGTTAATGTCAGAAGCAACATAAACATTTATTAAGAGCCTCTTTCTCAAGAATTTGACGGCTCCCTCTCTCTCTCTCTCTCTCTCAAAATACCTTCAGCCATTTCCTTAAGCCTTGATAAACTGCACTCATCCAAATAGCCATTCTTGTCCAATATATTTTTCAAGCCACTTCCTTCTAAAAAAGGAAGTTCGCAGTGGTGCGAAGCTTGAAGAAGATAGGGTTTTGGGGAGTTTGAGTTTTAGAAGCTTAGGAGTTGGAGATTGTGTGGTGCAGCTTTTTGTGACTCCTTTTAGGGCCACCTTTGGATGTGGGGTAGTCACCCATCTTCATCACGACCACCTCCATCTTTGAAGACTTTTAGGTGGGAAAACAAACTTTGATATAAGTTTAACGTATAGTATAAAATCGGCATGTGTATGTGAAAATTCCCTTTAATAAGTGCTTTAGGTAAAACCAACTAAATCAATTACTTCCAATTTTATCTTCTTAAACCCTAAACATGCATCTAATCAATTTAACCCATTGAATAAATAAACCATGCGGTAAAAGAAAAAAATTTAGGAAAAAATCCCCGAAGGGCAAAAACCTTTTTATTTCCACTATAATTTGTAAAGGAGCGGTTTACAATTGGATTACAACAAAAATAAGGTGATATACGAATACCTGCACGTGTCGATCGATATCATCAGCAATGAAATACTGCAGAAGCTCCACAAGCACCGCAGTCCTATCTTCAGCCCATGAATACTGCAACACTCCCTAATTTGACCTCAGTCTGGTGTAGATTTATCCTCTCTACAAAGAGTTGTCTTCAACAAGATTGTATCTTGGGTGCCAAAACAACTCACACAAAAGTACTTAGGATATTGTGAATTGTAAAATAAGATATTGAACTCTAAAAAAGTTGCAGAATAAATTAAAACACTCAAAATCGTATTCTGTTTAAAACCAGTATTTCTCCACACGAAGTATAGAAGTCTGACACCCTTTAAATATGAAAAATCAAGGCGGTGATGTGTCAGAAAATAACTCTTCTCATTCGAACAACATACGATGTCGTTTGAACGAGATCGTATCTCATTTGAAACACTTATCAAATAAGATTTTAGGCCATGATTCTAGATAATTTCGATACAAATGCGTGGCCGCTAGTTTCATCATTTTCTGATTTTTTATGAATTAGTTATGATTTTTCTACGGAAAGGTGTTAGATATGAATTCAAAAAAAATTCAAAAACATTTAAAAATCCCAAACACTTTTAGATGAACTGTAAAGGGAATTAAATACTTTCTCACCAAAATTAACCTTGTAGAGGCTTGAATGTTGAAGAATCTTGATATTCAGACCCGTCTCGATTCTTGAATGAACTTGAATAATTCTTCAAAGGTTGTAGTGTTATACGACATACTCAATTGATAACGGAAATTTATAAAATCATGTCCTTACAAATCTCCCCCTATGTCTATTCCGGTACAAAATAAAAATATCCGAATTATCTAATATACAATGTCTATACAAATCTAATACCCTCCCATGAACCCTAAAGTGAAAAGGTACTAAAAATGCAAGTCTTTCAATTTTTCTTCAAAAGTGTTCAACATCTAAACTTCAAATCTCAAAGCCTTTCTTATCAGGTTGTGCAATCTAGTAATCATCAATTCTTCGTACCTACACACATGAGACAAAGCAAAAACCACGTGATGTATCGAGTTTGAAATGATATAAAGCATAATCAAATCTCCCCCATCCTAAAAACTCCCCCATGAAATCATAATTAGTCCTCCCCCTTTTTATTTGTTCGAAATAGACAAGGACAATAATAAAACAAGACAATGCAAATCGGGGTGTCATGGGAAACAAACAAACAGACTATTTTTTATTTTTCAAATTTTTCATACAAAAGAAAATTTGATGTTACAAAAACACACACCATGAATGTAAACTAAGATAAGCAAAATGTGGATACGGAATGAAAGTGTGTGACAAATTTGATAGGAAATAAAATTCAATCATATCATATGTGCAAGATGCATAAATGTATAGCTAACGAATGAACATCAAAATCGTCCTTAGGTGTAAATTATTGAATTTAGATAACATCGTCTTAAGTCAAAATCAACAAATCTAAGTCAACCTGATTTTCACACCAATAACATCTTAAAACTTTTTCATGTTTTTTCAAGACTTTTTAAGGACGTACAAAGCCGTTTTAATTCTCCAACCAAAACTCCCTCATATAAATTTTCTTTTTGAGGTGATCTAAATTCCCAAACATTATAGAATTGGTGAATAAACCTAATGGCCCCATTATTGGCATGTATTTCTTTTTATTGCCATTCAATTTTTTTGGGCTCCTTTAGACCTCATTGGACCCTGGATAATTAAAATTCCTCAATTTTTTAGGTCCTTTTAAATGGTGGCTTTATCGCAAAGGAAAGAATGAAATACTTTTCGCGGCCCTTTTCCGTTTACAAAATTCACACACTCTTACGACAAATGGATAAAATATGCACACCTTTTATTATCTTATTTTATCGCATTTGGTTTATTTTAATAGACAGAATTGATATGAAAACACGTAACTAACAGGTGATTTGACAAGAATAAAAAATCAAATAAATTCGTGCTCGTGTGCATAAAAGGACAAAGGAGTCAAACATGTAGGTAGCAATATTATATTATCTCAAAGACTCCAAACTTTGTAAAGCACATGAATGACACAATATTTGGTCTCTGAGCACTATCAAAAAGTCACATGGGTATGGCATGAAGTTGTGACATGGTTGTTGATACTAAATTTAGTCTGATGACATGTCCCAATTAACTGATGACATGTGGCAATCTACATGGCAACAATAATCACTTACGAGGAACCCATACGCTCCGAGGAATAAGATCTCTCCGAGGAACTCATACGCTCCGAGGATCAAGACATCTCCGAGGAACTCTTACGTATCGAGAAGTTTAGGCGGTCCGAGCTGCTCCTCGAACAAAGCATTAATAGCTGGATAATCAACAGTTCAACTGATTCATTAAATGCTTATCATTCAGACGCACACGCTCAAGGGGCATTAAATGTATTACCCTTTCATATGTACCTCATTTAATGTATTACCCTTTCACATTATAGCCTCAGAGCTATAAATACATGATACAATCCTCATTGTAAGGAGATCCGAATCCAGACCGGAATTTCTTGATAGAACTTGTAATCGAGAATTCCAAGAACACTCAGCAATAAAACAACAGTGGACGTAGGCCATTCTTATAAGGCTGAACCACTTTATAATTCTTAGTCTCATTTATTTATCTGTGATTGAATAATTAGAGTGATCTAATTTTTTACATCCACAGATTGGCGCCGTCTTTGGGAATCGATAGGTAATATCGTTTTTCCCTAAAAACAATCCATTATCAATGGCTGATATTCCTGAATCTAGCAATCGAAACGCTGGAACCCCTCCAAATCCATCTGCTCCGCCAATTATTCTAGATCTGACTGGAATAATGGCAAATCTGGCTCAGGGCCAGACCTTCATGCAAGAAACAATGCGACAACTCATCCAAACCCTTCATGGCGGTGCATCAGCCCATTTCGAACCACGAAGCATTCAAAGAAATACTCGTGCGCCTTCTCCGCGTACCAGGCATACTAATTCATATCGCAATGAGGAATCTGAAGATTTTTCTTATCAACCTAGATGAACTTCGTCAGTGCGAGTTACAGATACTGAACAACGTGTTACTCTCTCCCCAGAAAGGACCAGTGCGTTGGAAAAATTAAGTAGGGTTTCTCCTTTCGACCGATTAGGTCCTAGGAGGAACAAAAGTCCTCTTAATGCAGCGTCGAGGAGCTTTCGATGATCAACAGCCTTAAGGGAAGGATCTGCCCAGTCGCGACCAGTTGCTCGTCAAGGTAGATCCCATGAGCGACCAGCTGCTCGTCAAGATAAATCTTAGGAAGCCACTTCAACGCGATCAGTTGCTTGAACCAATAGGCCCGAGGAAGGAAATGATGCATGGAAAGGATCTATTCAGAGGCTGGAGGATAGATTAGGGGAAATGGCTAAGGCCAAGAACCCTCTACAACGAACCTTTATTCGAGGAACACCTTTTATCCAGGACATTGTGGATTTTCCAACACCATCGAAGTTCAAAGCACCTGTTGTGACCCCCAAATATGATGGAAAGACTGACCCTGTTCTTCATATAGAACAATATTAAGCTGCTGCCGACATCTATGCCGTCCCAGACGAGATGAGATGCAGGGCATTCTCGGGAACTCTTATCGGATCTGCTCAAATATGGTATAATAATCTTCCTCGGGGTAAGATTTCAACTTTTCTTCAACCGGCCGAGTTATTCATTGGGAATTTCTGTTTTGGAGCAAAGCCATTTAAACGAGTAGCAAATTTGTTAAGTGTTAGACAAAAAGCTGATGAGAGTACCAGAGATTATATAACTCGTTTCAATAGCAAGAAACTCGAAGTCATTGATTACGAGGAGAAGACAGAGATTACTGCTTTGATGAGTGGACTACTTCCGAACAAGTTATACTACACTTTGGCCAAAGATCCACCTCGAACCATGTCGGACCTGATGGGAAAGGCGTCCAAGATTATGAATGCCGAGGAGGCTATGGCTGCGAGGAAGAATATGGACGCCAAAGAAACCAAAGTGGAAGTCGATAAAGCCAAGAAGAAAGAGCATAAGAACAATGGTGGTGATAAACAATCCAAGAATAGGTCGTCATGGGAGGTCTTGAAGAAATTTGATAATTACACTCCTTTGAAAGTAGATATCAACCACGTCCTGGAAGAAATTAGGAACAACGAGGAGTTAAACTGGCCAAAGAAAATGAAGGCAGGTCCTGACACGAGGAATAGAGAAAAATATTGTGAGTTTCACAAAGATCATGGCCATATGACCGAAAATTGCATAGCTCTTCAGAATGAGATTGAAACACTCATTATACGAGGAAAACTGGCAAAGTACGTTGATCGTAGAAATAAAAGAAGAAACAACGACCGAACAAGAGAGAGGTCTAAATCTCCTCGTCAAGCAGAGGAGAACAAGAAAAGAAACCATGAAGATGACCCCGAGGATGACCCCGATCTTCCCAAGAAACCAAGACAGCCAGAACGAGAGGTATTTTCAATATGCTTTGGGTCATTTGATTGTAATGTTATTACAGGAGGAGATGCAGGAGGAGGAGACCTTACTGCAGAAAGAAAAGGTTACCTCGGTGAAGCTTAAGCTTGCTCGTACATTCAGCGAATAAATCTAGCTGACGAAGATCGCCCGAGAAAGGTGAACAAGGAGAAATTGGTCATCAATTTTTCAAAGAATGACCTTGCAGGTGTTTTATATCCTCACGATGATCCATTGGTGATCAAAATGAGGATGAAGGAGGTTATGATTTCAAGAGTACTGGTCGACAATGGTAGCTTAGCAGACATCATGTTTTACTCGTGCTTCGATAGTTTAAATCTAAAGCTATCTCAACTGGAGCCTTACCACTGACCCCTCATCGGTTTTGCTGGCGAGAAAGTATTTCCACTTGGGACGATCAAGTTGGATATATTCATTGGTACTTGGGCTTCTTGTCGGATAGAAAGAATACGTTTCTTCTTGATGGATAATAATGTCCAATCATCGTACAATATCATCATGGGAAGAGTAGGATTGAAGAAGTTCGAGGCTGTACCGTCTACCGTGCATCAGTGTCTAAAATTTCCAACAAACTTTGGAGTAGGAGTTGTGAAAGGTGATCAGAAAGTAGCTCGAGAATGCTATTGTTCATCCGCCGAACAAGAAGAATTGGAGGAATCAAAGAAAAAGACTACTACCTATCAAGTGGATGAGGGTGCAGAGATTGAAACATTGGATCCTCGAGATGAGTCACAACTTGTGAAGGGTCAAATGGTGGAAGCTACTGAAAACATCATTCTGGACGACGAACACCCTGAGCGAACTAATCAAATACGTTCATCGTTGGAAGCCACATTAAAACAGGAATTGATAACTTTCCTGAGAAGCAGAAGACAAACTTTTGCATGGTGTCACGAAGATATGCCTGGAATAGACCCAAACTTCTTATGTCACGAGCTCAATGTGAATAAGGAGATCAAGCCTGTGAAGTAGAGAAGAAGAGTATTCAGTCCCGAGAAGAATCAAGCTATACAGGAGGAAGTCGAGAAGCTCCAGAAAGCTTGTTTCGTTGAAGATGTTAAATATCCAGATTGGTTAGCAAATGTGGCGATGGTAAAGAAGAAGAACAACAAGTGGAGGATGTGTGTAGACTTCACCGACCTCAACAAAGCATGCCCAAAGGATCACTTTCCTTTGCCCTGAATTTATCAACTGGTGGATGCTACCTCGGGACACGAGTTGCTGAGCTTCATGGATGCTTATTCTGGTTACAATCAGATCAAAATGAAACCTGAAGATAGGGAGAGTACTTTTTTCATTACCCCTAGGGGAACTTATTGTTATAATGTTATGCCTTTTGGTTTGAAAAATACAGGTGCGACATACCAGCGGCTTATGAACAAAGTCTTTACTGAACAAATCAGTTGCAATATGGAAGTATATGTTGACGATATGCTGACGAAGAGCAAAAAAGATGCTGATCATCTAGTTGACTTAAATCAGACTTTTGATCAACTAGATAAATACCAAATTAAGCTGAACCCGACGAAGTGCATCTTTGGAGTACGAGAAGGCATGTTTCTCGGGTACATTGTCAATCAACGAGGCATTGAGGCAAATCCTGAAAAGATCAAAGCTCTATTAGGGCTGCGATCTCCAACAACAAAGAAGGAAGTACAAAGTTTCACAGGACGAGTAGCGGCACTCAACAGATTTGTGTCCTGAGCAACTGATAGATGTCTCCCATTCTTCAAGACACTCAGAAAGACTTTTGAGTGGAATGATGAATGTGAGAAGGCTTTTCAAGACTTGAAAAAATACTTGGGAGCACCTCCACTGTTGTCCAGGTCGGTAATGGGAGAAAAATTGTATTTGTACCTTACAGTGTCCAAAAATGTAGTTAGCTCGGCATTGATCAGAGTGGAGAATGGAGTGCAAAAACCAATTTACTACACAAGTAAGGCCTTCCGAGGAGCAGAGATCAGATATCCAAGGCTGGAAAAGTTAGCACTGGCGTTGATCGAGGCGAGTAGGAGAATGAGGCCATACTTCCAGGCTCATACCATAGTAGTATATACCGATATTCCATTGAGACAAGCCCTTCATAAGCCAGAAAAATCAGGGAGATTGATGTACTGGGCGATCGAGCTCGATGAATACGATAAAGTCTATGAACCCAGATCATCACTCAAAGGGCAGGCTGTAGCAGATTTTATTGCAGAGTTCACCTATCCTGATACCCCCGAGGAGCAAAAGTTGCTCGCTGATCAACCTGTGGATGTTACAGGATCAATAAACACAAGCTCAGACCAATTCCGATTGGTAAAAGGGCATGTGGATGTTACAGGGTGTGGCGTAGAGATAGTTGTGAGCACTCCGTACGAGGAGCAAAAGTTGCTCGCTGATCAACCTGTAGATGTTACAGGATTAATAAACACTAGCTCAGACCAACTCTGGTTGGTAAAAGGGCAAGTAGATGTTACAGGATCATTAAATTCGAGCTCAGACCAACTCCGGTTGGTGAAAGGGCAAGAAAAGATGATCGACGAAGAGCAAGAAAATTCCGAGGAGGAAAGGAAGCAACAAATATTTCACCGAGGAATTCTGACTGATCAGAAATTTGAAGACGAATTACCTATATGGAGGCTATATGTAGATGGCTCATCCTGCACTGCAGGATGTGGCGCGGGGATAGTTTTGAGCACTCCGGACGAGGTCGACATGGAATACGCCTTGCGTTTCCAATTCAAAGCTTCCAACAATGAGGCTGAGTATGAGGCCATGATTGCAGGACTTAGCTTGGCAAAAATCTTGGAAGCACAGCAGGTTATTATTTTCAGTGATTCTCAATTAATCGTAAATCAAATGTTGGGAGTATATGCAGTTAGAGGAGAATTAATGATTAGATATCATGCAAAGGCAAAGGAGCTGGTGTCAGAATTTTCCGCACTTCAGCTAGTCAGAATACCGAGAATGGAGAATGCGAGAGCAGACGCCCTAGCTCGACTAGCATCAGCTACTCGCACCGAGCTACGACGAATAATCCCAATTGAAGTGTTGGCTAGTCGGAGTATAGATGAAGATCTGACGATGAACTTTATTACCCTTGATTTAGGACCATCTTGGATGGATCCCATCAGGGCATATATCGAGGAGGGAAAATCGCCAATTGACAAACTCGCAGTCAAGAAATTGAAGTTCAAAGCTGCTCGGTATGTATTAATTAATGGTATTTTATATAGACGGGGAATTATGGCAGGTTTGCAGAGATGTGTACATCCCTCCGAGGTGAAAGAATTAATTGAAGAGATCCATGAAGGGTCCTGTGGGGCACATGTAGCAGGTCGGACGCTTTTGCAAAGGGTGATGACGCAGGGATACTACTGGCCGACGATGAGGGCTGATTGTATAGCCTATGCCAATAAGTTTGACAAGTGCCAGGGCTTTTCCTCCATCCAAAGAACTCCACAAGCATTGTTGACACCTATCACTTCTCCTTGGCCATTTGCCATGTGGGGGATAGATTTGGTTGGGCCACTGCCAATGACCAGAGGAAGTTTCAAATACCTCGTCGTCGCGGTGGATTATTTTACTAAGTGGGTAGAAGCTGAACCACTCATCAACATGACATACGAGAAGGTGTACCAATTTTTTTGGAAGAACATCATTTGCCGATATGGTCTCCCTCATGCCTTCATCACGGACCATGGAACACAATTTGATAACGAGGAGTTTACCGCCTATTGTCATCAATCAAATATTTTGAAGGTCCACTCAGCCCTAGGCCATCCTCAAAGCAATGGACAAACTGAAGTGACAAATAGAACGCTGCTAAATGGCTTGAAGAAAAGACTGGATGATGCGAAAGCAAACTGGATCAACCAGCTACAATCAGTACTCTAAGCTTACCGAACTACTCCACGAGTAGCAACTGGAGAATAACCATATATGCTAGCGTTTGGAAGTGAAGCTGTTATACCTGCCAAGTTGGGCCTCCCAACACACAGGGTACTAAATTTCAATTCCCCGGTCAGCGATTTAATGAGAAGACTGGATTTAGACATGCTCGAGGAAGTTAGATAAGAAGCAGCCATTAGAAATGCTGCTTACCAGCAGCGAACAACTTTGTTTTACAAAAAGAGGGTGAAAAAGTGCGACCTGAAAGAAGGAGACTATGTGCTAAAGAAAGTAATTCAAAAGCACAATAAACTGGAGGCAAACTGGCATGAACCATACCGAGTTACAGAAGTTGTTCGGCCAAGAACTTACCGAATAGCAACTATAGAGGGGGAAGAGTTTAAAAATGCATGGAACGCAGAGCACCTGTGCAAGTATTATCATTGATGTATATTCCCATGTAACACAGTTCCATCGATATGAATAAAAGGAAGATAATCTACAAGTCTCTCGTTTTATTGAAAAAATTTCGGGGAATACTAGTGCTACAGACTACTCGGCAAAGCTCAGACTACTCAACAAAAATATTCCTAAAAATGCCAACCTCGGTTGGTTAGGAAACAAAATATTCCTAAAAATGCCAACCAACCTGTTTGGCTAGGAAACAAAATATTCCTAAAAATGCCAACCTGTTTGGCTAGGAAACAAAATATTCCTAAAAATGCCAACTTATGTTGGTTAGGAAGTACATATATTCTCGAAAATGCCAACTTATGTTGGTCGGAAGGTAAGATTATTTTCTCGTAGAGGAAAATTTTTACTAACTATGGATGGTCGGGGATAAAAACCCACCAACTGTAGTTGGTCGACAAGGAAAATTTGTCGACCTTGGTTGGTCGAAAACATTTAAAAAAAAATTATTAATTATGGCTGGTCGGGGATAAAAACCCACTAACTGTAGTTGGTCGACATGGAGAATCTAACAACCTTGGTTAATTGGAAATATTTTAAACATTTTTATACTCGCGACTTTATTATTAAGTAATCGAGCAACATTATTGATACTTGTAACTTTTTAATTATTACTGAGTTGATCGACAAACAACATAACATCGTTATCTTTTTAACAGATATGCACAAATATAAAGTGTTTACAAGACAATAGCAATTAAGATTGCAAGCATAAATGAAAGTCTTTCATTGAATTCAAAATAAATTACAAAATGAAAAGTACATTGATATTGAAATGCATACTAACTATTACATCAAAAATTCCTATTCTACTGGTCTTTTCCCCTCTGCTTTTGACACAGGTTCCTTGCCAGCAGGCGGATCATTTAAAGACAGAGGAGAATTGATGAAGTTGAGATCCTTCAACATCCTGACATTCATCATGGATGGTCGATCTAAAAGATGCTCGGGACGAGATACCTCGGTTTGAGAATGTAAATTGTAGTCACCGAGATACTTTAAAATTAATCTCCAAGGAATGGCTCTAGCAGGGATCCAACCCATGTCCAAATTGTATGGAGGCACAGGTAGGTCGAGTAGCCCGGGATCATAGTAGTCCCACAAATAATGACCCTGTTCGAGCTTCAGCACACCTAAGGCATTCAACCAGCCTTGCTTGTATCCCTCATTGTTGGCATTCTGGATACGATCGTCCAAGTGGAATAGTGCTTCGTTGTATCCAGCCATTCAGAACTCCCTGGGCTATTTGTGGAACTGATATGTTAGCCTCTCCATCTGCTCATGAAGATTTTTGATAAAAATCTCTTTGTCCTCCAAAGAAGACTTCTGTGTGGAGAGCTACTCTTCCAGATCTCTGATCTTCTTTGACATTTCAGCCAAAGCTTGGTTCTTCGCCATCAGTTGGAAGGCCTGGTTCTCTAGGGCAGACTGAGTCCTTTGTTCCTCGACAGGAACCCGAGCTGTTCTTGCTCGTCCCCGAGGAGCTCTTGCTCGTCCCCGAGAAGATGTAGAAGGGCCCGACCTCTTCAAGGTGTCCAACTCTTCCCTTAAGTTGGAATTCTCGATCTCCAAGAATGAAAATCCCTCATCAGTCACTGGGATTAGGGCTTTTGAAGAAGAAGAAGATGCAGACTTCAATTGTGACAGCTCCTTTTGCAGATTGTTGTTTTCTTGCTCCAGCAGCTCGGCAATCTGTCTGCATTCCTCGACCTCGCCCCTCAAGGTTCTTTCCCTTACATCGTAGCCAGCAAAAAGCTTCTCGTAGCCCTTGTCGGCAATGATCAGCTTGTACTTCTTCTCGTAACTCTCATGCAACAGGGCAGTGGATTATTTGTATTGAAGCTGAAGGTCTTCAAGGGTGCCTTGGAGATCCTTGATCATTTCATAGTAAGCCACATTATTGGCCACCGCTCAATCAAATAGACACTTCAGATATTGATATGCTTCCACTGTCTGTTCTGAAGCATCTTGGCCGAGGATGTCGATAACTTGTGCTGCACTCAGGTCTGTGTGACCAGCCTTAAAGTAATCATTGCATTGCCTCAGCAGCACAGTATCGTGGGCAGATACCAGTTCCATCCTGGCCAGAAACTAGCAATGAAAGAGAAGCAGTAATCAATAAGAAGAATAAGCAGAGTATGAATGAAAGATAGACAACAGTATGCAAAAAAGTTCAAGTTTTATTAGATCATAGTTCATAGTTACATATTTTGGGTTACATTTGATAAAGAGAAAGAAAATAAAGATAAACACGAACAATTCTACACCTTCTCCTTCTCTCCCAAAACCTTCTCGGGAGGCTGGGATGAAGATGAAGGTTGCTCGGAGGTAAGGGGTAGTTGCTCGGAGGTAAGGGATAGTTGCTCGGAGGAAAGAACGATTTGCTGAATTTTCTCGGCAGCAGGTTGGATGGCTGAGGAATGATCTTCCATCACCACAGAAGACTCTTCAGAGGCAGCTTCGTCCTCTTCTAAGTCTTCAGGAGTTGGAGGGGGACCAGGGATCTGTTGCTGATAGAGTTCAGAATTTTCATCCACCTTCATCTCCTGAAGGGCAGCAACCCATACATCCCTAAAATATTTGAGGCTGCCATAGTCCACTTGCGACACCATGGCAGCCAACCCCTTGTTCCACCCCTTGTCCTAGCCAGTGCTGAAGGACTTCTTCACATCCGTCCTCCTCTTCAACTTCTCCGAGGAGAGCTTCTCGGAAAGTAGGTTCTCAGTAGTCTTTAACTTATTTTCTACCTCCTCCTTCTGTCGACCTACTTCCTGAAGTTTAGCCAACTCCTCCTCGGCAGCTTTGAGTTTATCTTCAAACTCTCCAGCAGTTTTGAGCTTCTCCTCGAGCTCCTTATTTGCCTTCTCCAGGGCATTTATTCTCTTCTCCAACTCCTTGGAGGCATCAATAGCCCGAGTTTTTTCTTGCTCGGTGGAGGCAAGATTTTTCTCCCAGACAGCCTTGTCAGTGGCATATGTCTGGCGAGAATCGTCCAAAGACTTGATAGCCTCTGCCAAAGCTCCCTCCACACTGGACGAGGAGCATGAAGCTTTAATTGCTTCATCCTTCTTCAGGATTATGTTGAAGCAGCTCATCAACTATGAACAAAAAAAGAAAATAAGTTAAAGACAGAAATGACAAGGGAAATATGAAAAGTTGAAAGTAAGAAGACTTACAGAAGCAAGGTGACGAGCATCTAGCGAAGTGACCATGTCCCGAGTAAGATTTTCTTCAGTACCCTGGACCTCGGGAATGATCCAAGACTTTACTGAGATCATGGCAGAGCTCGGGGGAACAAAAGTTGGAACCCCAGTTCCAGTAACTGGGGGCTGAGTGATGGTCTCAGCCAAATTAATCGAGGAGATTTTCTTCAGCCTCCTCGGTGGAACAGGAATGGATTGAACCAAGGAAGAACCCTTGGTCGATGATATTACAATCACCTCTCCAGGAGCAGCAGTGATACTCGGAGCCACTGTGGGCTTCTCGGCAACTTTAGCAGGAGCAATTGGAGGAGCTGCATCAGTCTTCTTTGTCCCCTCCCTTGGGACGTCGATCTTACTCCTTTTTGCCTCTCCAGAACCAGAGGAAGTTTTCTCAAACAGGGTAGGAGGTCTTCTCTTCTTCATCCTTTCACTTAAAGGAATATGGGATTCAGGCGATGAGCTGGTGGAAGCTAGTACTGGCTCTGATTCACTTATCACTGGACGAGCAGTGAAAGAAGTGGTGTAGCTCTTGTACTGCAGCAGATACGAAGCTGATCTAATGTGCTCGTCAGTAACACTTTGATGCAGACTCCAGATAAGTTTCAAATGCCTTATATTGACATCTGCATGTTTTGGGCACTTCCTCTTGCTATCAACTGCAAATAAATAAACATTGTTATCATTGGCACATTTTATCAAACACAAAAGAAACATAATTTCATAATAAATAAAATGAAATAAAAATAACCTATCCCATTTCCATAAGGAGGGCATTTGGGACCCTAGTAAACCTCATCTCCAGCTAATGGAGGGTGTTGCCAATTTTTTATGAAAACCCCGTGTTCAAAATAATCACTATTGGCATCAGGGAGATTGACTACTAAGGCTCTATTTAAAAATCTAGTTTTTAAATAAAAAATATTATCATTAACTGCCCATCTATAGCAGTACATGATTTCTGGAATTCCTATACGAGTTCTATGCACTTGATTTAATCTATGCACCCCATTAACTATTCTCCATGTGTTGGGGGCTATTCATACAGGAACAACGTCAAAGTACTGACAGAATTCCAGACACAAGGGATTTGGTGGAAAAGAAAATCCACACTCAGCAAAAAGAGACTGGGGAACCAATGTCCCTCAGCCAAGCGGAAATAATCAGAAGGCTCAGAAAGCTCTTCCAAAATAACCCTAGAGGGAATAAAAAAATCAGATCGAAATTTGTCAAGAGATTCAACAGGGTAAACCATGGTTATTAAAGTAAATGAAGAAGAAGGAAGAGGATCTTACAGCAAAAAGATTGAAGCTATTGACAACGAACGATGGAAGAAGATGAATACACAGGGGAGAAAGAGACAACATAAAACTCGAAGATAAAAATTTGAAAAGGTAGAAGATGATGGGAGTGTCTGTGAAGTTTAAATACCTTACCTTGGGAAATGGTGAAGTAATGATTACAAAAAAGGATGATTACGTTACCGACGGATAAAAAGATGAAAAGTGGCGCGGGAATCAAAGCGGGCAACAGCGGCTAAAAAGACAAAAAGTGACGCGGGAATCGAAGCGAGCAGAAAAGTTCAAAAAATCTTGATTTTACGAATTTGGAAGGAGAAATAAATACGAAGGAAACACTCCTAAAAAATCAGGAAGACTATTTAAAGCTATCGTATTCCGAGAAAGAATGTTCCATACTCCTCAAATTTCGAACTATGAAACATTGGGGGCTTCTGTTGATACTAAATTTACTAAATTTAGTCTGCTGACATGGCCCAATTAACTGATGACACGTGGCAATCTACATGGCAACAATAAACACTTCCGAGGAACCTATACGCTCCGAGGAACAAGATCTCTCCGAGGAACTCATACGCTCCGAGGATCAAGACATCTCCAAGGAACTCTTATGTATCAAGAAGCTTAGGCGGTCTGAGAAACTCATGCGGTTCGAGCTGCACCTCGAACAAAGCGTTAATAGCTGGATAATCAACAGTTCAACTGATTCATTAAATGCTTATCATTCAGACGCACACGCTCAAGGGGCATTAAATGTATTACCCTTTTATATGTACCTCATTTAATGTATTACCCTTTCACATTACAGCCTCAGAGTTATAAATACATGATACAATCCTCATTGTAAGGAGATCCGAATCCAGACCGAAATTTCTTGATAGAACTTGTAATCGAGAATTCCAAGAACACTCAGCAATAAAACAACAGTGGACGTAGGCCATTCTTATAAGGCTGATCCACTTTAAAATTCTTAGTCTCATTTATTTATCTGTGATTAAATAATTAGAGTGATCTAATTTTTTACATCAACAGATGGTCATCCTAAATATCAATTCATATAAGGTGCAAACAAAATAAAAAATCTTTTTGAATTTTTCAAACACGAAAATCTTTTTGGTTTTTTTTTCGAAAAACATATTACAAATGTAATACAACCAGCAATAGGCATAATATTAGTATGACAGTCATCCTATGCTAGTATAAATAAAGCACACAAATGGATCAATCAATCAAATTAGGTGTGACTAAATGGGCAATGCAGTATTAGCAATTAAGCATGAAAACTAAGAATAATTACATGTAAACTATTCCAAAAGAAACCAGCAGTACCAAAAAATATAAGCAGGTTAACAAAGGGTACTGCAAATAGAGAAAAAAATCTTTAGTGGTCGCTCAAATGAAACAGCATGTCATTTGAACGACAAACTACTTTGCACGATATACAATCTCATTCGAACGAGATGTCAAAATTTTAGTTTGCCCAAAAAGTCATTTAGTGTTGCCCAATGAATAAAATCCCAGAAATGGATACCTAGAAGGTGCTGACAAGGTCCAAAATAGTAGCATACATAAGAGAAGTAATGTAAATTACAACTAAGTGAGTCATAACATTAGTAAGGATATATCAAGAAGCACAACTAGCGCATGAAAAATGTCAACACAATCATCCAGAAGATCTTACATGGGGTGAATCATGGGCAAGTAACCAAGAGTCGTGCACAAAAAGACCATAAGATGCTAAATCCGATTTCCTAATCCAAATTGATGTGTAACAGAGGATGGAGGTTTGGGGAACTGGTGTGACTCTCTCTTTATGTTTCCTATGTCCATTAAAAAACTTATAGCTGAAACGCCTAAGATGACCTTGCCTACCGTAATGTGGGAAAGTGTAAATCGGGCGGTGAGTGTTTCCTAAGGTGACCTTCTCCTCAAATTCCTAGGTGGTGCCCTCCTCAAATTCCTAGGTGTCACTCTAAAAATTTGCTTGGGTGTCTCTTTCCTAATGTTCCAAGGAGGCTCTCTCACACGTGTGGGAATGGGTGCAACCTGTTTTTCAAAACCAATCCCACCCATATCCTTTTTTATTTCGATAATGCCTAAAATATTATCAAGATTTTTAGACCTAGACTCCAAATCAAATTTCACCTTACTCGAATCTTTAAATTTATCTTCAAGTTAACCTATCCTTGACTCGAGAAAATGCCTAGAATCCTCAAACTCAAGAAGATCCTTGTTCATAGCCCACATCACCCCTCGAAGACTCTCTCTCTCCCTCGACGTACTCAAGCTTCTCTCTCAAAACTTTTTCACGTGCCCTAAGTTCTTCAACTAACACATCATTGTTTTTTAAAGCACGCTCTTTCAATTTTGTTTCTAACTTCAAATTTGCCTTCTTTTATTTTAATATTTCTTCATACAACTCATTAAAGACAGTTTGCAAGTCTCTCTTATCCTCAATTTCATCATCACTCACCTCACCCTCACTTTCTAGGGTATCACAACCTGTGACTGCGGAAGAATCATGTAAAAATATGTCGGCATCACCTTCATGATTAGCCACAGGAGTTGGAAGTTCTCGCTTAGTAGCATAAAAACTTTCTTCTTCAGGGTCAATCTCACTAAGGGTAGAAACATGATTTAACGGTTTATTAAAATTCTCCCTAAGTTTGGTAGGGAACTTATCTAACTTATGGCCAAACCCTTCATAGCAAAGACATTTCTCATAATTCTCCTTCTTAATAAAAATTTTAAGAGAAGACTTTATGCGAGATTTCAAATTAAAAGTTTCAAACACGTGAGTTTTAAAATCATCAAAATTACCGAATTCCATACCTAAAGACAAAGGATCAAAAACACAATAAAATAGTGCAATAAGCTCTGATACCAATTTTGAAAAAGGCCCTTTAATAAGTGTTTTAGGTAAAACAACCTAAATCAATTATTTCCAATTTTATCTTCTTAAACCGTAAACATATATCTAATTAATTTAACCCATTGAATAAATAAACCATATGGTAAAAGAAATAAGTTCAGGAAAAAATCTCCGAAGGGAAAAAACCTTTTTATTTCCACTATAATTTGTAATGGAACGTTTTATAATCGGATTACAGTGAAAATAAGGTGACATACGAATACTCGCAGGTGCTGGTCGATGTCGTCAGCAATGGAACAACCACAGAAGCTCCACAAGAATCGCAGTCCTATCTTCAGCCCAGGAATACCGCAGCACTCTCTAATTTGACCTCAGTTCGGTGTAGGTTTATCCTCTCTACAAAGAGTTATCTTCAACAAGATTGTATCTTGGGCTCCAAAATAACTCACACAAAAGTACTTGGGATATTATGAATTGTAAAACAAGAGATTGAACTCTCAAAAGGTTGGAGAATAAAGTAAAACACTCAAAAAAAAATTATGTTTAAAACAAGTGTTTCTCCACACGAAATATAGAAGTCTGGCACCCTTTAAATACGAAAAATCAAGGCGGTGACGTGTCAGAAAATAACTCTTCTCGTTCGAATGACATACGATGTCATTTCAATGAGATCTTATCTCGTTTGAACGACCTATCAAACGAAATTTTAGGCTATGATTATAGATAATTTCGATACGAACGTGTGGCCGCCGGTTTCGTCCTTCTCTGATTTTTTATGAATTAGTTTTGATTTTTCTACGGAAAGGTGTTTGATATGAATTCAAAAAAAATTCAAAAACATTTAAACATCCCAAACATTTTAGATGAATCGTAAAGGGACTTAAATACTCTCTCACCAAAATTAACCTTGTAAAGGCTTGAATGTTGAAGAAGCTTGATATTCGGACCCGTCTCGATGCTTGAATGAACTTGAATAATTCTTCAAAGGTTGTAGCATTATACAACATACTCAATTGATAACGGACATTTATAATGGGTTTCGAATGATTATTTGAAAAGGGTTCTGAAAACATAAAAATTTTCAGAATATATGTCGTGAACATTTTATGAATTAAAATGTGTTAAAACGGTGTTTAAAAACTAAATAGTGTGACTTCATGCAAATAAATGCATTAGGCATTGAAAGGTGATTTTCTCCATGAATATTGAAGATAAAAATTAGAAAGAAAAAATTTCACTATAATAGGTATTTTAAAGTGTGTAAACTCATGTAGGAAGAAAGTGGGTTTAATGTTCAAATATATGAAAAGTGAGGTTTTACATTAATTGGGGCATAAAAGTTAATAATGGAAGTTAAAAGGTTTAAATGCGTGAATAGTATCAAAGCGGGTGTTAAGATGCATAATCCCATAAATAAAGTGTGTATTTCAAATGTATAGAAAATGGGGCTTTTAATGTGTAAAAGGGTGTTATTTTATATATAAAAGGAAATATAGTGGCAAACGTGAAAGTTGGGTAAAAGTGTCACATTAAAAAATTGTTAAAATGGCAAACGTGTTTTAAATATTAAGTTGAAAATTTAATAACCATTTTGGAAACACGACACTAGTTAAAGGATTAAATTGAAAATTTGGCAACAAAAAGGGTAAATTGGTAATTTACTTAAAGTGAAACATCTCTATGGAATAAATATGTTAATGAATTCTTTTATACTACTATGGGTGAAGTTGAATTAAGTCCTAAAAGCGTGAATGATTTTGGTATAAAATCGACGTGTGTTTGAACAAAGGACTTAAAGGCGAAATAAACAGTTTTCCAAGTGTTAATGGAAAAACGAACGGTTAAGTCTGGGCTTTTGGCTTTGGCCTGTAAATGCGGAATAATGTGGACATGTGAAAAATGTTAACACATCAATAAAGACCTGGATGCAACTGGAAAGTAAGCAAGAAGGGCCCGAAGCCCTAGGGTGAAAAGCCCAAAACCACTGTCTAGCGCATATGGTGGCATCGCCGGTGGTGTGGAGCCCATTAAAGTACATGGATAATTGGGAAATTCTGAGAAAAGATAATGGAATATGGAATAATACAAGTAAACGGTTGCGTGGTAAGTGTATAAAGACAACCTAACTTGAAAGTAATAATAAATATTTCGATTAATGTAATGTGGACAAGTAAATTGAGAATAATGAGTAGTGTCCATAAGAATAGCGAACTGGTTAAGTAAAGTGACATAATAAGTAATTAATCTACCTAATCAATATTGAATCCATAATAACACAGGTGTGTGTGTGTCGTATAAGGCTTTCATGTTAAATAAATTATTACAACACGATGTCTGCATGTGTTGAAAGAACGTTTTAAGTAGTGGTTAAGCAACTCTGGTGTGAGGTGAGGACCTTTGAGTAATAAGTGTTTTTAAAGGTAAGTTAAAGGTTTTTCCTAACATTCGCTAATTGTTAAATCGTCTGAATTAATGTGAAGGACTGCTAGTTTTAAGAATAATGATACAAAATGATTATTTTGTAAGGACAAAGAGAATAAATGGTACTATATAACGTTTTTGAAATAAAACGTCTTAATGCATTGAGATATGTGTTTTCAAAAGTATATGTATAGATATATACATATTTATACATGCATTTAGTTGTAGCGTGTGATTATCCTTTCATTTCTCTACTGCTTTTGTGTATTCCCACTGGGATTAGGCTCATACCCTCACTCTTTACAGCAAGTTGGGAGCGGGTTTTTATTTTGAGGGCGTTATACAGATTAGTACTTTATTTTCTTTTACATTAGTATCTCTACATACTTGGACTTCGGGGTGCTCCCCATGGGTCCGTCACGTAGTTTACATTGAAATTAGAATTTGCATGTTAACCAAGTGAAACATTAATTAAAATAAAACTGGACCATCAACATTATATAGGTTGTTTCATTTCACTTCACACCTAATGCTCGGGTCGGACCGGGTTGACTACGGGTAGCCCATAAATCCAGGTCGGGGGATTATAACCACTATTAGCAATCATGATAGACATTCAAGGCTATACTAATCCTTCTATATGCATAGGAAAAATGTTGAGGGGGAGGGTTAGGGTTGTTGCCAGTGTGCAAAAAGATTTCCTGTTGGAAGTATCAAAATTCAACCTTACCAAGAGAGAACATAAGGAAATCAATATTTATTGGCAATCATGCTTACTGATGATGACCTAGTTATGTTTAATTTTCCCCATAATGATGTATTGGTCCTTACCTTCTGGGGGGAAAACTTCATTGTAAAAATATTACTAGTCGATCAAGGAAGTTCTTTGGAGATCTTGTATGTCAATTTTTTTCACAAAGTTGGATATAATATTCTAGATTAAGACACAAAGTTCGGTCCTTTTATTATTTTCAACGGCATTGTGGAGACCTCATTTAGGAAGATCAAACTTTCGATCAAGGTCGGACCTATAAATTGGGAGATAAAATTTCATGTGGTCTAAATAGGTTCACCATACAACGCCATCCTAGACATATGATGGATTCTATTATGAAAGTTGTATCATATTCTCTTCATCATAAACTCAAGTTTATGACTGGCCAGGGGATCGTCGAAGTCTGGGCCAATTAGGTTGTGCCGTGTAACTGTTTCATTATTTCCATAAAAGAAAAGAAAGATCAGCCTAAGAAGATCTGGGATGATGATGATTTTAAGGGCGATCAACCTAAAGAGCAACCAAAGGGATATCACTTGGGTGTGGAAGATATCAAGGTTACCCTCATCGACTGAGTAATGGAAGAACTCAAAATTATTCCTCTATACTCTTCTCAACCAAACAAGACTTTCCTAATCGGTTTTGAATTATTAGAGACTACATCAGAGCATATCATTCAATTACTTATGATGAACGCAGATGTGTTTACTTACAAGCCCTAAGATCTTCCAAGAATTAATACAGGAATTTTGTATATTGACCAGTCAAGAAAAATCTAATAAAATCATCCCCTGAGAAATTCAACGTAGTGGAGAATGAAGTTGAAAACCAATTTCATTCTAACTCAATCAACAAGGTTCAATTTCCATAATTGATATCCAACATATTCATCGTCAGAAAGGAGAACAAAAAGTGAAGGGTTTGTGTTAACTTTACAAACATCAACAATATTTCTGGAAGGATAGGCTTCCTCTTCCTAGGATCGATCAGCTCATTGAATCCATAGTATGTCATCAATGCATGACCTTCAAGAACTCTTACGCAGGCTATCATTAGATACCTTTGTTTGTACCTAATCAAGAGAAGACATTTTTCATCATAATTTGAGTCTTTACTACTACAAATTCATGCCTTTCAGCCTCAATAATGTCAGGGAAATATATAAGCATCTTGCGATTAAGATGTTTAAAAAGTAGTTTGACTCAACCATAGAGCTTTATATTAATGACATGTTCGTCAAAAACTAATATGTAGTTGACCACATCATAGATATCTCCAACACTTTTAAAATCCTAAGATATTATAGAATAAAATTGAATGCCTCCAAGTGTGCCTTTAGAGTCACTTCTGGCAAGTTTCTGGGATACTTGGTGATGCAAAGCGGTATTGAAGCCAATCAAAATTAGATTAGGTCACTTAAATATAAAAATAAGTTGATTATTTTTAAAGACATCCAAATCCTCTCGTTCTGATAAATATCGTTTGTGATTTCAAGTCTTAAGAAAGGAAAACACAACGATGTGGACATAAGAATCCAATTAAGTACTGAAGAAGATAAACTAGTAAACAGGGGTCAATGTTGATCACTGGTGAGAAGCTCCATTTATACCTGACCATTTCTCAACATGGAACTAGCAGAGCACTAGTTGGACACCAATACATAGAGAAGTTATCAGTTTACTACATAAATCACTCTCTCCTTAAATCAGAAAGTAGATGTGTGACCATTGAAAACTTATCATTAGCACTAGTGACATCTTATTAAAAGTTTCATCACTACTTTGCCACTCACACAATAGTCGTTCTAACCTCTTTCTCACTTAAAGAGGTGTTTAAGAAGGCAGATCCATCCAACAAGATGACTTATTGACAATGGAAAACTGTGCGCTCGTTTTACTATGCCAGTCGTTGTTTTTAGCTCCCGCGGCCATGCAAAAACATAAAATATGTCTAAACTCTTTAATGGAATATAAAAGCTAGTCCGGGTATCGAATCCATAAGAAATGAGTGCTAGATTTCAACTGATTTATTATTTCTGAAGTAAAGTGTAAAAGATTGTATGTTTAACAAAATATTAATCTAGGAATGTATTGAAACTAGGTTTAATCAAAAAGAATAAAAACTATAAATTGAGAATAATATCTCTCACCTCGAGCTAATTAGTACAAATGGTTACATGGGAATAAAAGCATATCAAGGTTAAATCTCATTTTCACAATTAATAAAATCTAGAGTTGTCATCCCCTAAATTCTCATAAAAACTTAATTGATTTTGAGGTTAATAAATGTTCTGGAGATTACACATGAAAGGTCATAAATATGATGCATACATTATATACACTCTTAAATCTCCGAGGCATAAAATTAAGAACAACCTAATCCATCACCAAAGCAAATAAACTAAATTAATTTATGGTGAGTTCAATCAATCTCCACCTAAATTAAATTACCTATAAAGCATTTTATATGGCATAAATGTAAAGAAAAGCAAAAATTAAGAAAGAAACTAATTAATAAATCTTGGAAACTAATTAACAAAATAAGAAAACAAAGAAACAAAGGTTACATATAAGGAGAATATGAAGAATAATAGTCTTACACACCCTAAGAGAGAGAAAGGAGCAAAGAGATCCCAGATACCAACCAAACTCTAACTATCTAATATAATCTGAATGATATCAAGTTATATCTCCAACTTACATATATATAGTAATTTGGATTAAAAGAAAATAGAAAAGAAACCAATATGACAAATATTTGGTATACCCGATCGATTGGCTAATCTGGCCGATCCATTGGTCCAAGTGAAATATGGCCACTGTCTTCTTTCCACAAAAAAACTAGAAGGGCCGATCGATCTGGCCTTTTTGATTGATTAATCGGGGTTCTTTTTTCTAGCCTCGTTTCCTCTTTAAAAGGGAAAATTTTCACATACAATATAGATCTAACTTCGTGGTCTAAACTCAGAATGAGGCTTGATTTGTGTCCACGTGAAGATAAATTAATGAACTATTCTTCAATGAAATTCCAATGGTCAGTACATGAAGTATAAATTTGTGAAATTGACCTTGAAGTTGTGTCAAATGATGAAACTTTTTTGAAAACGCAACTAATTGCTCCGTTTGGCATTCCAATACCTACAAAATCTCACATAAATCTTGCAAAGCATATATATATATATATACACACGAGCATAAAAGTAATAAATAATAGAGACAAAACTGATAGAATGCATAAGAATAAAGAGCGCACATATACAATATTCGTGACATATCAATGACCAAGTGGACATTAGAATTGTCATAATTTGACATTATCAATGATCCCCAGACCGTTATATAAGGGAAGGTTTTGACCAATTTCATTATTGAGTTATCAACATGTCCGGAAAGAGAAGTCCTTCAACCTCGAACCATTGTAGAGATGCTCAACCTATAGCAGGAAGATCAAGAGAAAAATTAGAGGTTGTTCATATATATAGAATCCAATGAACAGAGAACCATCATGGGGATTGTCTTCATCGCCCCATAAGGGTGCCTTATAGAATAGGAAGTTCACATTAGATTCAAGGGATCCAAACATAAAGCAGAGTATAAGTCCATGATACTAGATGTACAAAGGACAATCGCCATAAGAGCACAGGGCATTGTTATACACTATAATTCTCATCCAATCGATATTAAACTCATTAAAGAATATGAAGACAGAGATCCTAGGATGCTCATCTACAGGGATAAAGAAAGGAAAATACTAAAGCATTTGAGATAGGCATGAATAGAATACTTATGAAGGAATTACAGTAGTCATGTTGATGCCTTACTTACATTGGCATCAACGATTGAAAGTAATGTAAAAAGGACGATAAAAGTGTAATATATTAGCAGAACAAGCATTAATGAGCTAGAAACTTCCCCAAGAATCATGTAGGTTAAATCGATCCAATTTTGGATGGACCCCATCCTTTCTTTTCTGAAGAGTGGAGATCTTCCCCAGGAAATCAAAGAGGCCCCAATATGTCGGTAAGGTTTTGCCTTAACTATAAGGAAAAAATTTACCAATGATCATTCATAGGCCCATTGATCAAGTGTTACTAACCATATCAGGTCGAAGGTATTCTCAACGATATGCACGATGGTAGTTATGGAGCTCACGCAGGTGGAAGATCACTATCTTACAGAGCGATATCTCATGGATTTTGGAGGTCTTTCATGCAAAATTACGATATTTAGTTCATCCATGAATATGTCAAGTGCTATTAACACTTTCCTATCATCAAGTAGTCGATCGGTGACCTCAACCCTCTCATAAGTTCGTGTATTTATGTTTAGTGGGGCATGGATGTTATAGGATCTATAGCCCCAGTGCCTATGAATAGCAAGTACTTGATAACCTCCATTGTTTATTTCACCAAATGGCTGGAAGACTAAAAACACCCGATAGTGCTATAGGCAAGGATGGTCAACAATGCCAAAAGTCTATTTTTAAATTTTTTAAATTTAATGTCAAACACTTTCAACAGATTAACCCAACAAGAACTTGTTCACCAATATCAAACCATTTCTTAGGAAAAATAGATTTACCCAATTTTATGTTTTTAACCTAGAGCATGTATCTAGGTAATTAGCAGATAAAATAAGTAAAACAATTGCACAACACGTTAATGTACGAAAAAAAACACAATGGAAAAAACCTCGAATGACCCATCCAAACAGAGCACTATGATAAGATTTTATAAAATATAGTCAGTATACTTACACAACAACTCATCGCCCTCTATAGTCCAACGTAAAAGTATACCCACGTAAGCTTCCACAATGTGTGAGTCCACACATGAGTCGATATCCACCGATGAGACTCAACAACCATCTATGGAGTCAGAATATGGAATCACCATTTTTTATCGTAACACAACAAACACAATACGGAGTCCACCACACGAAACTTTTTCTCTATCTAGATGATGAGAGAAATAAACTTCGGTGCCTTCAAACAAAGATCTCAAAGCATAAAAACAATAAAAGTTGGATCTTTAAATAATTTGGGTTAAATTAGGGTTTAGGAAATTTTGTAAAAAGATGGGAAAACATTTTTTGCCAAAATTTATTTTAAAATCTGAGTCTAGTATGCCTACATATAGTAAAAAATGAATTTCAAGGCGGCAGATTCGTTCGAAAAAAACCCTATAATTCGTTCGTATGAAATGCTTGTTTTGTTAAAATGAAGACCAGTCTCGTTCGAACGAACCTGCATTATCATTCCAACGATCTTCCCACAAGCTTCCAATGGGTGGCCTTCTATTTGATAGAAAGTTATCGTTTGAACTTCGTTATGTCTCTATTCTAATGAAGCCTTAAAGTTTGTTTCAATGAATTCCAAACCTTGTCCTAATGAAATTCCCGTTTCCTTCTAATGAATTTAAACATTCGTTCTAACGAATAAAAAAATATTTTTCTTTGAAAAACATTCAAAATATTTTTTTTTTATTTTTTTATTTTTGTAAAGGACAAGGTCCTGAGATTTATTAAAATTAAGGTAGAAAAGCCCTACCAAGGTGTCTTGAACAAGATAGAGAGAAAGCTAAACATAAAGACCTGAAAGATTTCTAGAAGATCTAATGGAAGGAAATCCAAGATAATCCAGCTTAAATGCACCTCTAGCAATTTTGGGAAGATCCATAGGCTTAGAGAAGGTTTCGTAACCAAAAGAATTGACTCCATAATTGGCTAAGTGATCTGCTACTTGATTTGCTTCTCTCCAGACATGAGAAAAAACTAAGACTATAGGAATTGCCTTAATTTCCTCTATTACATCAATAACAGACCAGGGAGGCTTGAGAATCTTGCCTTTCAGAATGTCTATGGCGACCTTGGAGTCTGATTCCACTATGACCTTTGGGAGTTGCAGGGATTGACAAACTTTGATGCCACGAAGAATGGCCAGACATTCAGCTCTAGTATTAGTCATATGAATTTTCTTTGAGGAGAAAGCTTGAATAAATCTCCCATTGTGATCTCTAATGATACCACCTGAGCCTGATATGCCCGGATTGCCTTTTGAGGCCCCATCAGTGTTGAGCTTGAAAAAAGGAGCTGGAGGATAGGACCATTTAACAATGAAAATAGATGGGAGAGAAGGAACATATCTGAGGCAAAAAGTATCTTGGACATCTACATGGAACTTGAAGGAAGACTTAAAAGTAGTTTTTGAAGAGTAGACTTTAATTAGATCGATCACATTTTTAATAATTTTAGCGCTGCTCATGTGACCTCCGTCATAGATACTCAAGTTTCTACTTAACCAAATTTCCCATAGGATACAGCAAGGGGTCAACAAATGAAGGAAATCAAGGAAATCTTTGTTAGCTTTGACCAACCACCATGACATAAGAGCTTGGTGCAGAGAGGATAGGTTGACCTTGATGCCAAATAAGTTACTAAAATGATTCCAGGTTGACTTTGCAATTGGACCCTCCAAAAAAAGATGATTAAAGCTTTCTGAGTGTTGACAGCAGCATCTGCAGAAGGAGGCAATGTGAATGCCTTTGAGTTGGATTGAATCTTCAAGAGGGATTATCTAGTTGATACATTTCCACATGAAGCATGACATTTTGGGAGGTATTTCTTTGGACCAGATGAATTTTCATAAAAAGGAGATGGACTTTGAGTGTCTTATGCATTCCCAAGCCGATTTTATAGAGAAGTCTCGCTTAGATGTGAGCGATCAGTATTTAACACCATTAACTTCGATGGAGGCATTTTTTGCTTTGTCTTGAATCATCTGAATTCTTTTGAATGTTTGAGAGGACTTTCCTATGGAATTATTGAACCTGCACTTAAGGAAAATAGAACACAAACTATTAGAGTTATAAATATTCCACCATAATTTCATTGAGAATGCTTTGATGATGTCTGTCAGGTCTTTGAAATCGAGGCCTCCTTCATCTACGGGAAAGCAGAGATCTTCCCATTTTTTCCAATGATGCCTTTTACCAAATTCCTTGGAGGATCCACACAAGAAATTGTTGAACATATTGTTGATGTGGGAGATGGTTTTTTGAGGAGGTTTCAACACAGCAATGCAATGAATAGGGATGGAAGTAAGGACTGAGTTTATGAGAGATTTCCTTCCAGAAAAGGAGAGAAAATTCGTTTGCCAACCCTCTATTCTAGAGGCTATTCTGTTTGAGATGCCTTCAAAATAACAATGTTTAGATCGGCCATAAAATATAGGGCAACCAAGGTAAGTGATAGGGTTTTTCTTTAAACTGAACGAAGTGACTACTGCTATTGATCTGACAGAACTTCTGCTGGTGGAGTGATGCACTATGAAACTGCATTTTTCATAATTTACCACCTGACGAGTCACTTTCTCAAATTGCTTAAGGAATTTCATTAGAGTTTTCAAGTTGTTTGAGGCCCCATTGGTGAAAATGACAGTATCATCTGCAAAACTTAAACAACTGATTAGGGGGCAGCCTCTAGGGTGGGAGAAGGATTTGAGTTTGTTAGTGAGCATGAGCTTGTGAATGCCTAGATTCAGCACATCAGCAACAATCACAAAAAGGGCTGGAGAGATGGGGTCTCCTTGTTTAAGACCCCTTTGAGATTTAAATAACCCCCCAACATGGCCATTAATAATTGTAGAGAACCAGTTATTCGATAAAATCCTCCAAATTCTGTCTATCCATACTTCTGAGAAACCCATCTTTCTGAGGACTTTAATCAAAAAGATCCAAGATACTCTGTCATAGGCTTTTGAGAGGTCTAATTTGATCACCACATTAGGACCATGAGTTTTTTTCCCAAGCAATGACATAAGCTCTTTTGCCATCAAGATGTTTTCTGAAATTTGTCTCCCTTTAATAAAACCTGATTGAAAGGGACTTATAATAAGTGGGAGAGTGGAAGAAAGTCTAGAGGCCAGAATTTTAGTTAAGATTTTGAAGCAGAAGTTACATAGACTAATAGGCCTGTAGTCTGCACAGTGCTTGGGAGATTTTGACTTCGGGATGAAAATAAGATTGGTGCTAGTCCAGCTTTTAGGTAATTCCCCCCCAGAGAAGAAATGGTGAACAACATGGATGAGGTCTACTTTAATGATATCCCAACATTTTTGGTAAAAGAGATCATGAAAACCATCAGGACCAGTACTACTGTCTCCATTGAGGTCAGAGATAGCTTGAAAGATCTCTAGTTCCTCTGGGAAAGCATCAAGAGTTAGAGAATGAGATGGGAGAATTTTGGCATCTATGACCTCTATAAGCTCATCTTCATTCTCAATCTCAACAGCCTGAAAAAGGCCACTGTAGTGATTTATAAAGGTTTGTTGAATACCATTCTGATCTTCTAACCAATTACCATGATCATCTTTAATTCTGTGGATCTGCAGCCTAGCATGTTTAGCTTTAAGAGAAGCGTGGAATAACTTTGAATTGGAATCACCCTCATATAACCATCTTCTTCCCATTTTCTGATTCCAGAATTCTTCTTCTTGCTGAAGAGCTTTTTTCAGGTTAGCCGTTGACTTGGATAGTTGCTCCCTATTTGCCTGAGATGGGGAGGACTCATAGAGAATCTCTTTTTCAAAAACTTCTGTTTCCAAAAGAGACACCTGGTGCATGACATTTTGAAAGTTAGCTTTGTTCCAGCTTTGGATATCCTTCTTGAGCCTTTGAATTTTAGCTGAGAACACTCTAAGAGGGCTTCTTGGGAAAGGGGGAGACCACGAATCTTCAATGACTTTTCTAAGATTAGGGTGAGAACACCACAGGTTAAGGAATTTAAAAGGTTTGGGATGGGAATCTAATTGGTGTTTCATAGTGAATAGGAGAGGAGAGTGGTCTGAACAAGACTTATTTAGGTGTTTTAATGAAAAGTTAGGAAAAGAGGAAAGCCATTCTAAGGAAACAAGGCCTCTGTCCAATCTAGACCAAATTTTTCCTCTATCTCTGAAATTATGCCAAGTATAATGAGGACCTGAATAGCCCACTTTGAAAAGACTCGCATTAGAAATGAATAGATTGAAATCAGCTACTGCAGAAGGATCTATCTGATTCCCCCCCCCCCCCTTTTATCTCCACTGTTGCAGACAACATTGAAGTCACCCATAATAAGCCATGGCTGGTGCCCAGAGATATTTTTATGAGACATTAGAGAATCCCAAAGAGCTAGTCTTTCTCCTCTAGAACATTTAGCATAGACGACTGATAAGTGAACATCTTTGGGCAGCTGGGAGTGTGAAATTTTCACTAACAAGGATTGACTGTCCATTTTCAAAACTGAACAATTAACTCCAAATCGCCAGAGAAACCAAATTTTGCTGTTGGTATTAGATATACCCCCATCAAATTTGATGATTCTTCTGAAATCTTTAAGTTTGTTTACTCTTGCTTTTGGATCTAGGATGGCAATGAAGGGAAGCTTGTGGCTTTTACAAAGAAATTTTATTCTTCTTTTTGATGGTTTGTTTCATAAACCCCTGATGTTCCAGGATAAAAAATTAATCATTGGTAGTCTGCTAATAAATAAGTTTGAGTTACCTTGGAGGTTGCCCTGGTAATTCTTCGAAACATTGGATCTGCTGGCTTTGCAAGTTTTTGGGAAGACTGATTTTTAAAGGAAATGGCTGGCTTGGAAGAGTCCTTACTTTCAGTAGCTCCCATCATGTTATGCTTGGCTGCAAGTCTTTGAGATAAGTTTTTCGAGAACAAAATGAATTCATCTATCAATGGGGAATGGTTGGATCTGGACAAATCATCTTCATTATCAGAGAATGCTAGATCATTATGAAAATTGGTTTTAGGAGCTTTAGGGGAATTGGCGACTGATGTGGATATGATAACTGTTTGGGGATGAACATTAAGCTGGAGGGATTCTTGAGCAAGAACGCAGTTGGTGGGGTTTGGATATTCAGGGGGAGAGAATTCAGGGACTGAAAATACAGATGATAGAGGGTGAATGATCATGGCTAGGGGGTTTAAATCTGGAGAAGTTGATTTATTTTGGGCTGATTTGATAGGTTTGGTTGAAAGGGTTGCAGTAGAAGTGGATGAATTCTTTTGGGTTTTAGGAGCTAAAGGTAAGGGTTGGCTGATAGGAGGGTCATATATATAAGCAGGTTGAGATGGTTGGGAGGGGAGGTTTAAATTTGTAGGATTTTGGTTCGAAGTTTGGCCACTGTAGTTCTGATCAATGTTCAAAGGGTTGGTCTTGACTTGAAATTTGTTTGTTGGTTTGGGAACAAAAGTTAGGGTAGAAGAAAGATTAGATATTGGCATTTTTTCCTTCCTTCTTTGCTCAGCCGCTGTAGTGGAGGCTTTGAGTAAAAGGCAATTAGATGCATCATGACCAAGCTTTGAGCATGTCTTACAGTAGGGAGGGATGTTATCATAATTGATTGGTTGCCAGAATCCATCATCTCCGCAGCCAATCCAACATCTATCTGGATGATCTGTAAGAAGATTAAGTTCCACACAAACTCTAGCCACACTTGGTCTATTGCCATTAACAGTTGAATTATCTAACTTGAGGGGTCTTCCAACCACCTGTGCGATAGAATATAACGAGGATTTGGAAAAGAAATGAATTGTAAGGGATGGTAGAGAGATCCAAACTGGGGCTATGGGACTTTCGATATCTGGTCTGAACGAGGGGCTCCATTTGAAGCATCTCATAGTATATTTGCCAAAAAACCATTGACTTCGCATCCAGAGCCTTGTGAAATCATCTTCAATGTAAAGTTTGATCAGGATGTGTTTCTGATCAATGAGGCCAATATTGAAAGCTCCTTTAAGGCTCATAGAGTGGAATTTTTTCCTTATATCATCAATGGGGGGTCTGCCGTGTGAAAACTTGCCTACCAAAGAGAAATTATATGGTTCGATAAGTTTTTGGATATCAGCTTGGGAGAACCGAATGGCAGGCTCACCTTTATGGGAAGATATAGGAAGGAGAGGTATGTCATATGCACAGGCTGAATTCTTGAGGACTGCAACAAACGATTTGTTAAGTTGGCATGGTGGATCTGGAGGTTTAGGAGGGAGATTGAGAGTGGACGTGAGATTTGCCATGCAACCCTAGATAGGGTAGTGTTGGCGGCTAGATTGAGATAACCTAACCGATGTAGATATACATATAACACACTAAATTCTCGTACCTAGCAAGAGACTAGCAAATACTTTAAATTCAAAATCTCTACTAAAAAAAAAACACGAAGCGTAACATATTCCAAATGAAAAAAGTTCTAAGGATCATATTCCAAATGCATCCATACTTGCGAGACCCTCAAAAACACGAAGATAAACTTGGCACAAAACACGACACGAAGCGTAACAGTCTTTGAAGCTTTAGCGCTACATCTTCATTAACAAGTCATAGGCTTACGAGCTCAACAACATAAATCCTAACCTATGACTCAAACATTTTGTCCATAATTAAGAAAATTATAAACAAATTGACTCAATTGTAAATTTGTCCTTACAAATCTCCCCTTTTGGATATTCCATGAAAAAACTCAAATAAAAATCTTATGGGCCATCAAGATCTCTTAAAGACTCAATCCCATCCCCAAAAGAAAAAAGCACGCATGATCGACAAATACATACGTTGAGTAACTTTGCTTTCTTGGAAAAATTTGACACATACATTGAGTAACTGTGCTTGATTGAAAAACTTTGTCGCATATTGTAAACCTACACGCTTAAACACGCCTTTAAATGTAAAGAGAATATAACAAGTATAAAATATGAAAGAGAATAAACTTTTCTCTATGTCTAACAATGTCAAAATAAGTACGGCGTATCCCCTTAAGATAAAGATATCCTAATCATAAAGTGAAATATACCATTTTCCCCCTTTTTGTTCAGGAATAGACAAAGTTAAAATGCATAAAACTATTTCTCCTGCAAAAACCAACTCTCCACCTAAATGTATGAACACATAATATCACGAGAAATTACAGAAGAAGTAATAATATCATGCAACGGTGGAGACAAAAACATTTATCTTTGACTTAATATTATGAACATCAACATGTATTGGATGTATTCGAATCAATTTTTGGAACTTGTAAACTTGCTGGTGGGATAAAACCCATCGGGTGCAATTGGATTTATAAGAGTAAAAATGGATAGATGTGAAGGTGGAAATCTTCAAGGAAAGGCCTGTTGTAAAAGGGTTTACTCAAAAAGAGGGATTGACAATGAGTAAACATTCTCTCCTATAGCCATGCTAAAGCCTATTAAGATTCTTTTAATGCTAAGACTACATTCTTGAATAGAATTGGGCAGCCTCATCTATGTTATGTTGTGTACTAGAATGGATATATGCTTTTCCATTGGCTCGATCAACAGATTTCAATCTAGTCCATGTGAGGAGCACTTGGATGCATTAAAGTAGATTCTCAAGTACCTTAAAATGAATTTAGATTACATGTTGGTTTACTCAATGGATAGTCTTGTATCATTAAGTTACAGTGACTCGGGTTTTTAGTCATATAAGGATTCAAGTATTTCTACCTTTGGGTATGTATTTACTCTAGGCAATAGAGTTGTTAGTTAGAGGATTCCAAAGAAATTGTATATTGTTAGCTCCACCATAAAGGCTAATGTTTTTTTCGATTGGGAGGATACTAGAGAGAATATATGGCTCAGGATCTTCTTAAGTGACTTGGGTGTGGTTCCTTTAGTGAAATTGACCATTACAATATATTTTGTTATAAATGATACTGTAGACACCCCGTCATAGTACCCTTCCCCCCCCCCCCAAGTACCTTCTTGGTACCTAACACTTCTCATCCACCATGAGACCCTAGGTCCTACTCCGAGACCTGATCTAGAGGACATCGAGCGCTTCTAAACCTGTTTGACCATGGTTAACAATCCAAAATGATCAAAGATTAGTGAAACCTCGTAAGGATATGAATCCCCTTTCCAATGGTCTATACCTTGCATAAATCGACCACACGATTCATGTGTACTCACCTTTTTACTCTAAGACCTAATCTAGAGGCCACCGAGCATTTTCAGGCCCCATTTGACCTCAGTCAACTATTCAAATTAAGGTAAGCTTAATGAAACCTCATAGTACTCTGAATTCCCTTTCCAACGGTCCATACCATTTGCGAATCGGCCTCACGATTAGCACAAATGTGACTTTTGACTCCGAGAGGCCATCGGGTGCTCCCAGCCCCGTTTGACCTTGGTCAACTATCTAAAAAAAGTCAATCTCAAAGAAATCTTAAAGGTCTTTAAATCCCCTTTCCAAAGTTCCATACCTTACACAAATCGGCCTCATGATTTGCATAAACGAACCTTTTTACTTTGAAAACCTCTTATTTAAAGACCATCAGATTCTTTGATGCACGTTTGACTTTGGTCAACTCTTGAACCCGAAAGTGGCGCAATGGAATCTTATAGGGATCTGAATACCCTTTTGAATGGTTTTTGGCATGCACGATTCATACTTACGATTTTCATTTTATACCCATTTTTCAAAAAAGTTTGTTTCAAACTGCCTATAGGCACCCCAGGCCAGCCTATCGACGGGATGTACTTTCCTTGGCTAGTAAGCTAGGAGCCATGTCGATAGGTAGGTAAGGATCCATGATGATCACCACCCTTTGAAACTCTAAATTTTACTAATTAAGGAGACCATGAACTCATTCTAAATAGTCCCATTTTGAAATCATAACACTCCCCTCGTAATTAGTGCACAGAATTCCCATTTTTGCATACATTCTCTCCATTTCCTTACATTATTCTCTTCCACTTTCCACCATACTTTCTATCCTTACGTCACCACCATTAAACCATACTAAAACCAGCCTCCTACCATTGCAAACCAGAATTAAAGTTTTCTGAAAGGTCTACCCTTATTCATTTATGACCCACTTGATTAGTCATTATTGTTTACTTTTCTTTCCATTTTTTATATATCTTTATTGCATTCTCCCACTTCAAAATTGATCTCATTTTAATTTTTTTGTATATATAAATCTTATATTCATAAAAGATAAAAAATCCCAAAAGAGGTTTTCTTATAAACCCTAAATTGGGATTTCCTCCTTTTTCACACTTTCTACACTTGTGCCTAATTTCTAAAAAGCAAATTAAATGAAGTCCTAAATTAGGATTTATGGGTTAAACCCCACCCCTATGTGTTATTGAAATACGTGAACTTTCATGCCCTTTGGGCTATGTAGGCGTCCTGGTCCAATCCTAGGATTCGAGTCCTATTTCCCCATTTTATGTCCTCTTGTACTTATCAGTATTTGTTAGTCCATGAAATCCAATATATTAGTGTTCCGCTCGACATACATATTCATTTCTTCATAGTGACTTTTGATTCAATGGACACTCACATTATATATGTTTTTATGTCATTTTTCGGTACATTCCTTAGGATGATTCCACTCCGTCTTTCCCATGAGTCGGATGATTTCTTTCTCCTCTATTCACACCGCACACGAATCACACTTTGGATAAAAGGAGAATAATATCATTGTCCGTGAGAGACTAAAAGGATGGGATGGGTGCCTAACACCTTCCAGTTTCATAACTTAGTTCTTGGACCCTTGACCCATTCGGTTCCGTATGTATAAATATGTCTTTTGATGTTTTTATATCCGTACGGCTACATTTCTTTTGCCTATTTTGAGAAAAATAGGCTTGAATCTCCATTTATTCGTGTTTATCCCGTTTTGACAATTGTCGATTTATATATAAGGTAGCCCGCAAAGATATCAGTACAACTCCGTTGGGGAGATTGTTAGAGGACTAGACTCTATTTTCACATGGGTATTATTTCTTTTCTTTCCTACTTTTCCATATGTGTACATGATCCTCCACTTATATGTTCTCCTTACTCTCATACTTATATCTTGTGTATATATCATGATGTTTATCTCTACCATGCTCTTTTCTCACCTCATGTATATATAACCTTCTTGTCACATTCTTCACCTTTATATTTCCATCATGTTTCAGCGTATAATTACGTGTATATATTCACCATGATCACTTCACACACTCACACTCTTATATAGTCTCACTTTTACTCACATGTTTCTCACACCACTTGTATATTATCCATGCTTAGCTTCACTAGCACACACTCTCACATTCTTCTTACTTATATATATATCTTCATGCCCACTTGCACACACTTCACACAACACTTGTAGATCATCCATGCTTAGTCTCACTAGCACACACTTCCACATTTCTCTCACTTGTGTATATCTACATGATTTCTTCACTCACACTATTCACATGTCACTCTCTCACTTTACATATTTTTTTCACTCACTTCTATATTCACATGCCTACACTTCGTATAAATCACCATGAATTGTATAGTCTCCATGTTTCATTTATATACTTGCTAGTTTTACTCTCCATGATTATCCCCTTCATCCCAGGTTACTTATATATCTCATACTCTCCCTCATAGTGGTGGAATTTCCCTTATTTAGCATACATAAAACTCTCGATAAGATATTAATTAAGACTCGTACATTCTTGCACACTACATCACTTGAGCATGGCAATATTGACCAAAATTTTGTCCTGTACTGGGGGGCACTGCATGATGAGTTTCGATCTTACAGGGAAGGATTAATCTAATCGATATGATTCTCACCTTCAATTGACCTCGTATCTTCGACATATATCAAACAGTTCCCCCCACATCATACCACTTGACCACACTCACGATAGGGAGTATATAGAAGGGAACTCGTTAATGTATGTCGAGTATATCAAATTCTCTCTCACATGTACCATCCCCACGAGATATATCGTGAGGCAATTCACATACACTTAGGTATATCAAATGTCTAGTCCACACGTATTGATGAATGATTGCCCTTATAGGCAAGAGGTATATTGTGTAAGTCATGCTAAAGGGGGAACCTTTCCACTAACCTAACAAATGCATCAACCTCATATAGGCATCTACCCTAGGACACTCATACCTAGTTTGTCAGTTATAATGAAAAACGCTGTCAAAATTTTGAGTCACCTTGTCACCCGATTTTTTGAACTATTTTGCCCATTTAATAAACATGACCCTATCCGTGAGTCTAGAAACCAAACAAATCATGTCCTACATCATTTACCCTATCTTTTTCCCAAAATCGAGTCATGTTTGGCATTTTTCTTCCATCCTAAGCAAACATAACACAAGTGGAACCAAATAATAATAACTATGTTGAGTATTTTTCCTTTCTCCCTCCTTTCAAAAACATTTTCCCATTTTTTAAAAGATCTTATGGAGTCAAGTAGTTACTTTAAGGTCTTAGTTAACTACAAAAATGTGCTTAATACAAAAACCAAGAAGATCTTAGAGAAAGATCTTATGAAAAAAGTTATTTCAGCCCTGTTAGATGCATTTCACTAGTTCATCAATGTAGCAAGATAGTTATTTGTTGTATCGACAGTGGAACGCTATAAGTCATGCGATCTTCCAGAAAAAAAGAACGTGACACAAAAGACTAGAAAAGAGCCATCACTGTAAGGAAGAAAATCTTTACTAAAGCATCCTTACGGTGAATCTAGTCATGTGAGTGTCCAACAAATTATCCAATTTTGCCTTAGAAACTTTTTGGAAACTAAGTTTTTATCTCATTCAAATCCATCATCTTCAATAAGACCAATGAGGAGAGTCAAAAGAGAATCTCTTCATTGAGTTCTCTATCTTACTCTCCTTCATCTCTCGATTCATTGCTCAGGTATAAGTCCAAAGGGCCTTTAATCAAAATCTAAGTTCATTAGCATCGCATTTTACTGAATTCGATACTAGGGATTGCTGCTAGGCCCTGTTGGAAGGGAACGAAGATACAACCAAGAACACTCAAACTAAAAATACACAAGAAAATTAAATTCTTTATAAAGTAGATTTTTCCAATAATGAAAAAAATTAACCAAGGTGTGAATCTAAGTTCTCTAAGTCTTATACCTTTCCTAAGTGGTGTACTTGTGGTCTAACATGAGTGAATTCAGAATGAAGTTGATAAGGCTTTCCGGGGACCTCTTGGACAAAGACACAAACTTATTTTGGCAATGAATTTAGACAATATATTATATGGATCACATCAAGTAAACTATACTTTATAATCTCTGCCTTGTCGAATTTCGAGACAAAACATAAAAAGAGAAATTACAAGGGAATAAAGAAAATCTACCATTTACGACTCTCCTAGCCAAAGGAAAATAGAAAAATAAAAAATTACATTTGTTTCAAGTAACTAATCACCACAGGAGACTTAACCATCTTCATGGTTCAAAATAAGTTTTGCACAAATACTTTCCCATCACATAGTAATAAACTCATCAAGGCACCAAGACACAGAGAAAATAAATCCTATAAGAAATGGTATAAATATCAACCGAGGATCCTATACTAAAATATGATACAGACTCTCGTAAATGATTGAAAAATGTCAAAATACTCATAAAATTTAACACATCCAAAAATACGAGAAGGCCCCCCCAAAAAATGAGTAACATAAAGCTATGCACACTAAAATCTACTATAGAGAATCAATCTTGAATCAAGATAAGTAAAACTCACCAATAGTAGAAAATATTTCATCAAAATTCATCAAAACTACTATCACCAATCCTTAACTCTAGAAATGGAACAAATATGAAAATCTAGGATAGATAAACTTAAAAAGATGAAGATTAGCCACCAGAATGAAGTAGAAAACACCTACAATTTAACATTATGCAACAAAGATAAAGCCTCATTTTTCCTTGAAAACAAATAAATTTTTTAACTACCTCCTTTTCCTCCCTCAAATACGGTACCAAGGTAAGCTCAAGGTAAACGAACCAAGGTAAGATTATCGCTATCACCAAGGTACCAATATGGCCAATGTCGTATGATCCCCATCAATATTCGTCCTAGTATATCCCCCACGAGCACTCAAAAACCATGGTATGGTTACACATAAGTCAAATAAACAAGAACAACACTACTTAACTTAATTATACATAAAGTTTCTTATAATTTCAAGTTAATACACATGTTAACTATAATTGTTATCATATAAAACTAGCCCGAACTCCTAGGAATCCAAAATCTAGGTATCATCTCACCTTACTATTTATATGAATTATTATAAAATAACCATTACCCTGCTCGATGGGTTATAAAAACATTATAAATTATCATATTATCTACACAATCACTAAGAATCTCTTGATCTTATAAAATAATCCAATAATGAGCCCTATGCTTAAGGTCCTCAATCAATTACACAAAGATCCCATATACTAATCGATTACTAAAAGTCTCGTATGTACTAGATTAATTCTCCCCAATTAACTAATAACCGTAGGGGATATTAACCCACAATAAAACAAATATTTAAAATTTAGACCTAAAACAATTATGAATGGAGAAAAGTAAAGGATACAAGTTGTACGTGGTTCATCATATTGTCCTTCCTATGTCTATGAGGAAATGAGGGAGAAGATTTTATTTCTTGGAAGAATAAATGGCAATTGGAGTGCTAGGGTTTCTAACTGAGAATCTAAGTCACCACATGCAAGTTACAATCGATACCCACAGAATGAGTGAGATCGCCCTTATTTATAAGTACATGAATCCTATTTTCCTAGGTCTCTTTATGTTAATCATAAGTATAAGTTATAGAGTCCTATAAGGACTCGTCTTCCAACATGTCTATGTGATCTCCCAACATTTACCCTTATTTCCCCAATATTCGACTTATTACATTATCTTCAAATATGGGACACGTGAATTTAATTTTATTATTCTCCATTCACTTTGCTCTAAGGTTGGGGCGGTTGGTTAGTACACTGATTGGCCTGACACGTGTTAACACATATTACTTGAAACAATAGTTTTCCCACCATTTCTTATTTTGCACGTTCCCATTATTGGAAGTGGGTCAAAATCATTGCCTTTTTTCTTTGCACATTTCCCACTCCTTAGTTACTACGAACTGACACATAGTTTTTGGCTCGTGATTTGATCTGGTCCAATCACCGGGAAATGTCACCAATGGTTCAGGTGCCTGACCCAATCACTGGGCAACAACTAATTTGATCTGGAGGAAGAAGGTATAATTCCTTCAAGGTCTTATACCTTGAACACTTTTTTTCTTCTTCTTAAGGTATTTTCATTTTATTCTCTCTTTCTCTAATGTTTTAAACTTGTAAGAGAGTTTTCATCATATTTATATTCTTCTTCCTCACAACTTCACCATGTCCATACATAGAAGAAAGTATGAGGTTTTTGAAACAAATGATTTTTTGGAATTTCGTGACAAGTATGGAATTCCTGACAATTCCATATTAGAACTTCATCGAAGGAGGAAGATGTTTTTGATCTCTCTATTGGTAAAATTTATTTCATAACTATTACAATATTAGAAGGGGTTCGTCTCCCCCTCACATGTTGTTGCTGTGAGTACTCCGTTATTATGGTATACTCCTAATCCAGGAAAATGATAAAATCTACCGAATTGCGATGGGAACAATAGTCATTAATCATATTTGCAAAAAAAAAAATCTTGATCTCAGGGAGATTATGTACTGCTATCTACCTCAGGCATGGATTTATACCATTTTCAGGCCAGGGATAAGTCCTGTAACTTGGTTACATATTTTCCCTCATCTAAAAAGGATATTGAAAGGAATATCATTGTGTTTTCTGGGGAACTATATGGAAAAACTATGCCAGTCTCAGGGCTCCTTTGACTAAAGGGAAACTTGGTAGGTCATCCAATTGTTTCCCATTTTTGTTGACTTGGCACACATGTAGGTTATTAATTATTTTGATTTTTTTGGATCTATATCATTCATTGAACACCATGACATTTAATTACCGGGTTAATCTTAGATATTTGGAGATAGTTTGGAAGGGCCAAAACCCAGTTTGTTTCTATCCCAATTAGAGATCGAGCAACGTTCTTCTCAATTAAGATCTCAACGTATCTTTAATCACGAACTTCGTTGCCATTTCAGACATCACCTTTGTGGATTACACAATAGTTGGTGAAGATTCTATTACCACTACCACCCAAATTTCAAGTGAAGTTGTTAGGAGTGTCAAATTAGGGACGGATCTCCTCATGTCACCTCAACCGACTCTAGTGTCGATCGGGAAAAAAATATTAGAGGAAGATCTTGATTACTTTATGGATGACTTAGAACCACTTTTCTTTTATAACTCCAGTATCTTAGGTCATCCTTAGGAAAAAAGTTGAAACTGAGGAAAACTTTTTTATGAAAGATTTCACTTTTCCTCCTATCTGAAGTAGTATCAACGAGATGAGCAACCACAAAGGAGGACAATTGATTCTGTAGCTTCCAAAAATAAGTTAAAGAAGTAAGGGGATTGTTGATGTAAAAAATTAGATCGCTCTAATTATTCAATCACAGATAAATAAAATGAGACAAAGATTTTTAAAGTGGTTCGACCTTATATGAATGGCCTACGTCCACTGTTATGTTATTGCTGAGTATTTGGGAATTCTCGGTTTGTGGTTCAACCAAGAAATTCCGGTCCCCTTTGAATGAGGGTGATACAAGGTATTTATAGCCCTTAGGATGTACATGAAAGGGTTGATACATTAAATGATATACATATGAAAGGGTAATACATTTAATGCAGCGTGTGCATCAAGATGATAAACATTCAATGAATAGTTGAATTGTTGATTATTTGGCAATTAATGCTACGACCGAGATGCAGATCGGAACGCCTTAGTTGCTCGTTGCTCAAGAGTTTCTCGGAGTGCTAGAGTACCTCGGAGTACTAAATTTCCTCGGTGTATCCTCGTTGCTCGGAGAGAACATGAGTTGGTCGGGGAAATGAACTTCCTCGTTACTATTGTGCCACGTAGATTGACACGTGTCTTCGTATTATTCGTCCATATCAGCATATTAATTTTGGTATCAACAGAAGACCCCAATGTTTCATATTTCGAACTTTGAGGAGTATGGAACATTCTTTATCGGTATATGGTGATATTAAATGACTTTCCTGGGTTTTAGGAGCCTTTTCTTCATATTTGAATTTCCTTCCAAATTCGTAGAATCCGCCATTTTGCATTTTTATAGGCGCTTCGGTCTTCGTGCCCTTTTTGTCCTTTTAGCCGCCGGAAGTTCGATAGTTTCTTTTTGTAATCATTTCTTTCGCCATTTCCCAAGGCACAGTATTTAAACTTCCCACGCAATCATATCGTCTTCTACCTTTTCCAATTTTCTTGCTTTCGAATTCTCTATAGTCTTTCTTTCTCTTATGCGTTCATCCTTGTTTTCGTTCATTGTCAACAGATCTCCTTTCTTCCTGTAAGATCTTCTTCCTTCTTCTTTTATTCACCATGGTTTATATTATTGAATCTATTGAAAAATTCCGTTCTGATTATTCCATTCCGTCTTAGGTAACTCTGGAGAATCTTCCTGAGCCCTTTGATTATTTTCGTTTGGCTGAGGGACACTGGTTCCCCAGCCTCTTTATTGCTGAGTGTGGATTTTCTTTTCCACCCAACTCTTTATGCTTAGAATTCTGCCAACATTTCGATGTTGTTCCTGCAAAAGTAGCCCCCAATACGTGGAGAATAGTTAATGGGGTGCATAAATTAAATCAGACTCATGGAACTCGCATAGGAATTCCTGAGATTATGTATTGCTATAGATGGGCTGTTTTAGACAACGTCTATTATTTAAAAAATAGATTTTTGAATAGAGCTTTAGTAGTCAATCTCCCTGATGCCAACAGGGATTATTTTGAACATGGGTTAGTTTTCAAAAATTGGCAACATGCTCCTTTAGTCGGAGACGGAGTGTATGAAGGTCCCAAATGCCCCCCCATGGCAATGGGAAAGGTTATTTTCATTTTATTTTATTCTCAAAATTATGACTTCATCATGTTTGAATAAATGCATGATTGACATTTCAAATTGTTTTTGTTTGCAGTTAATAGCAAGAGAAAAACTCCTAAAGAATCAGAAGTTAATATAAGACAAATGAAACATATCTGGAGCTTGCATCACAAGATTGCAGACGAGCATATCAGGTCTGCCTCATACTTGTTGCAGTACAGGAGTTATACGTCATCTTTTACTGCTCGCCCTGTGATCAGCTCCAGTGATCCAGTGCAAATTCCTGAAGACTCTGATCCAGAATCTCATATTCCTTTGAGCCAGAAAATGGGTAGGAAAAGAGCTCCTCCTGCTCTATTTGATGACACTACTTCTGCTGCTGAGGCCAAGAAAAGCAAAATTGATGTCCCAGAGGGGACTAAGAAGATGGATGTTGCGCCTTCCAAAGTTACCGAGAAGCCTCCAGTGGCTCCGAGCAAGAAGGTTACTCCTGTGGAGATGACTGCTATCTCTCCGACCAAGAGCTCTTCCTTGGTTGAAACTGCTGAAGTCCCTTTGAGGAGATTGAGAAAATCGTCCTCAGTCAATTTGGTTGAAACTGTCAATCTGGCTGAAACCATCTCCTCTCTACTAGCTGGTGGTGTTGGTGTTCCAACCATCATTCCTCCGAGCTCTGCCATGAGCTCGGTAAAAACTTGGATCATACCCGAGGTCCAAAGAACTGATGAAAAGATTTTTAGGGATATGCTGACATCCCTAGCTACCCGTCACCTGGCTTTAGTAAATTTCTCACACTCTGAATTTCCTCTCTTTCTTTGAATACTTGTATTTTTGTACTGATCTATCACTTTTTCCCTTGTTTAGCTGGTGAATTGTTTTAACAACATCGTGAAGAAAGATGAAGCAATTAAAGATTCCAGCTCCTCGTCGGGGGTAGAGGATGCTCTGCTGGGTTTGACCCAATCCTTGAAGGATTCTCGTCAGCAGTATAATGAGGACAAAGCTGACTGGGAGAAAAAGTTGTCTATAGTTGAAGCTGAGAAGGTGAAGCTGGCTGAGATCTCCAAGAGTTTGGAGAATAAGGTGAAAAATTTAGAGGTCGAGCATAAAAAATATGACGACAAGCTCAAGAACTTTGGAGATCTTGAAGATAAGCTGAAAAAGGCAGAGGAAGAGTTGTCCATCCTGCGAGATGTCAAGCGCCAAAAAGAAGAATTGGATGCGAAGTTAAAGACTGCCGAGGATCTTCTATCCGAGAAGCTCTCCTCGGAGAAACTGAAAAGAAAGCTCGCAGTTAAAAAATCCTTCAGCGCTGGCTGGGATAAAGGATGGGACAAAGGGATTGCTGTGATGACATCCCAAGTACAATACGGGAAGTTGAAATACTTCCGAGATGGCTGGGTAGCTGCCCTGCAGGAATTGAAGATCAAAGACGACTCTGAGCTATTTCAGCTACACCTCCCTGGTCCTCCCCCACCAATTGCAGAAGAAGAAGAAGATGAGGCTATCTTCGATGAATCTTCCATGGCCATGGGTGATCAAGTCCCTGCCTCTCTACCTTCTGCCAACGAGGACATTTCTTCCATGCTTCCTCCTCCTGAGAAAATTTCAACTCCTGCTGATCAAGCTGCTGTAATCACCGAGCAACCAAGCTCCTCGTCCCAGCCTCCCGAGAAAGTCTTGGGAGACAAGGAAAAGGTGTGAAGTTGTTCGGTATCATTTCTATCTTTCATTATCATTTGTAATCAAACAATGTAATCTTTTTATGATCTAATAAAATACATCTTTGTTCTTCTCTGTTGTTGATGATTTGTTTTTGTTGACTGTTGTCTCCTTTTCATTATTAGTTTGTGGCTAGAATGGAACTGATATCTGCACATGATACAAAGCTGATGCAACAATGCCATGAATATTATATGGCTGGTCATACAAATTTGAGTGTATCAGAAATTGCTGACATCCTTGGCCATGATGCTTCAGAACAAGCAATTGAGGCTTATCGGTACTTGAAGGATTTACTTGACCGAGTTGTGGCCAACAACGTGGCCTACTATGACTTGATTGAGGAGCTTCATTGTACCTTAGAAGATCTTCAGAGTCAGCACAATGAATCAACTGCTTTGTTGCATAAGGAATATGAGAATAGGTATCAACAGCTTTCCTCTGAGACAGGTCATAAAAAGATCATTGCTGGGTACGATGTTAGGGAGAGAACCCTAAAAGGTGAAGTTGAGGCCTGCAGACAGATCGCCGAGCTGCTGGAACAAGAGAACAACAATTTGCAGAAAAAGTTGGCGCAATACGAGTCTGCAGCTTCATCCTCTACTGCCTTGGTACCGGTCACTGATGAAGGAGTCTCATTCTTAGAGGTTGAAAACGCCAAATTAAGGCAAGAATTGGATACTTTAAGAAAGTTTGGTGTTTCTGCTACTGCTCGGGGATGAGGAAGAGGTTCTCGTGGGCGAGGAAGAGCTGTTCAAAATGTTGTCGAGGAGCAAAGTTCTCCACCTGCTCGGAGTCGATCAAGAGTTCTCAGCCGTAATGTTGAAGAGGCTCGCACTCAGTATACTTTGGAAACTCAAGCGTTCCAATTGAATGCAAAAGATCGTGCTCTGTCTGAAATGTCCAAGAAAATCCTGACTTTGGAAGATCAACTTACTGCGACGAAGTCTGCTTTACATACCAAGGACCTTTTCGCCAAAAACCTTCTTGAACAATTGGATAGATTAACCTTCCAATTCCATAAGAAGCCCAGGGAATTTTGAAATGCATGCTATAATGAGGCCCTTTATCACTTGGATGCTCGTATTGAAAATGCCAATAATGAGGGTTATAAACAAGGATGGTTGAACGCACTGGTGTGTTAAAGCTAGAGCAGGGCCATTATTTATGGGATTATCATGCTCCTGGGCTACTAGACTTGCCTGTACCGCCTTATAAACTGGACATGAAATGGATCCCAGCTCGTGCTATTCCTCGGAGCTTAATTTCAAAATATCTTGGTGACTATAGTCTTCATTCTCAGATTGAATTATCTCGTCCCGAGGATCTCTTGGATACTCCTTCAGTAATGAATGTCAGGATGTTGAAGGATTTGAATTTTATCAATTCTCCTCAGACATTAAATGATCCTCCTGCTGGCGAGGAACCTGTGTCGAAGGCTGAAGGGAAAAAACCAATAGAATAGGATTTTCAATGTAATAGTTAGCATATATATATGTAACTTGTAATTTATTTTGAATTTTTAATGAAAGACTTTCATTTTCTGTTTGCAAATCTGTATTGCTATTCTTTTGTGCTTGCCTAACACTTTTACATCTGTGCATATGTATCTATTAAAAAGATAACAATTTTGTGCTGTTCATCAACCAACTTAGTAATAAACAGTTACAAAAAATGTTGTTCGATAAAGTAATGAGTATAAAAATGTTTAAAATTTTTCCAACCAACTAAGGTTGTAAAATTGTACTCGTCGACCAAGTATAATTAGCGAGAGTTTTCATAAAATGTGTCCGACCAACCAGGTTGATGGACCCTCCTCGTCAATAAGTTCTCCTTGTTTATCAACTATAATTAATGGGTTTTTATCCCCGACTAACTATACTTGGCTCAGTTTGGAATATTTTGTATTTTCTGGAATGATTTTACCTTCTGACCAACTTGTTGGCATATTTTGTTTCTTAACCAGCCAAAATTGGCATTTTAAGAATGTTGTTCTCGCCCTTTTACCATCAAAAATTGGTCATGAGTTTGAACTATTAAGTTCTTTCGAACTATCTTGTCCACAAGCTCTTTTACCAACCGAAGTTGATCACGCAAGTGTACGCCTCCTAACCAAAGGAGTATAATTTGTTCTCGCTATTTTACCAACCGAAGTTGATCACGCTCGAACTATCAGGTTCTTTCGAACTATCTTGTCCACAAGCTCTTTTACCAACCGAAGTTGATCACGCAAGTGTACGCCTCCTAACCAAAGGAGTATAATTTGTTCTCACTATTTTACCAACCGAAGTTGATCACGCTCGAACTATTAGGTTCTTTCTAACTATCTTGTCCACAAGCTCTTTTACCAACCGAAGTTGATCACGTAAGTGTACGCCTCCTAACCAAAGGAGTATAATTTGTTCTCGCTATTTTACCAACCGAAGTTGATCACGCTCGAACTATCAGGTTCTTTCGAACTATCTTGTCCACAAGCTCTTTTACCAACCGAAGTTGATCACGCAAGTGTATGCCTCCTAACCAAAGGAGTATAATTTGTTCTCGCTATTTTACCAACCGAAGTTGATCACGCTCGAACTATTAGGTTCTTTCGAACTATCTTATCCACAAGCTCTTTTACCAACCGAAGTTGATCACGCAAGTGTACGATCAGTGTAGTGTATCACACTAGTATTCCCCAAAAAACTTGTAATAAAAGGAAGGAGATGGTGAAACATCATAGTTTTATTCATAATGAAGGAATTGCTTTACATTTTACATTACTGATAATACTTGCGTAGGTGTTCAGCATTCCACGCATTCTTAAATTCCTCTCCTTCTAGAGTTGCTATTCGGTAAGTTCCTGGTCGGACAACTTCTGTAACTCGTTAAGGTCCATGCCGGTTGGCTTCAAGTTTATTGTGCTTCTGAATGACCTTCTTTAGCACATAATCCCCTTCTTTTAAGTCGCATTTCTTTACCCTTTTGTTGTAGAACAGAGCTGTGCGTTGTTGGTAAGCAGCATTCCTAATGGCTGCCTCTTCTCTAACCTCCTCGAGCATGTCCAAATCTAATCTTTTCATCAAGTCACTGACTGGAGAATTGAAATTTAGCACTCTGTGTGTTGGGAGACCCAACTCAGCAGGTATTACAGCCTCACTTCTAAATGCCAGCATGTATGGTGACTCTCGAGTTGCTGCTCGGGGAGTTGTTCGGTAAGCCCAAAATACTGACTGTAGCTCATTAATCCAATTAGCTTTAGCCTCACTTAGCCTCTTCTTCAAACCATTTAGTAGCGTTCTGTTTGTCACCTCAGTCTGCCCATTGATTTGAGGATGACCTGGTGCTGAATGAGTCTTCAGGATGTTTGATTGTTGACAATAGGCAGCAAACTCCTCGTTGTCGAATTGTGTTCCATGGTCTGTGATGAAGGCATGAGGGAGACCATATCGACAGATGATATTCTTCCAGACAAATTGGTATACCTTCTCGTACATCATATCGATAAGGGGTTCAGCCTCTACCCACTTAGTAAAATAATCTACTGCGACGACGAGGTACTTGAATCTTCCTCGAGTGGTCGGCAATGGTCCAACCAAATCAATTCCCCACATGGCAAATGGAAAAGGGGAAGTTATGGGTGTCAACAAAGCTTGTGGAGTTCGTCGGATGGAGGAAAAACGTTGGCACTTATCACATCTCTTAGCGTAGGCTATACAATCAGCCCTCATCGTCGGCCAGAAATATCCCTGTGTCATCACCCTTTGTAAAAGTGTTCGACCTGCTACATGGGCTCCACATGACCCTTCATGAATCTCTTCAATCAATTCTTTCACCTCGGAGGGATGTACACATCTTTGCAAACCTACCATAATTCCTCGTCTGTACAAAACACCATTAGTTAGTACATACCGGGCAGCTTTAAACTTCAATTTCTTTATCGCGAGCTTGTCCTCTGGCAATCCTCCTTCTTCAATATATGCCCTGATGGGATCCATCCAAGATGGTCCTAGATCAAGGGTAATAACATTCATCGTCAAGTCTTTATCTATGCTCCGACTTTCCAGTACTTCAATTGGTATCGTTCTTCGCAGCTCGGTACGAGTAGCTGATGCTAGTCGGGCCAGTGCGTCTGCTTATACATTTTCTGTTCTGGGTATTCTGATCAGATGAATGGCGTTAAATTCTGCCAGCAATTCCATCACCTTTGCATGATACTTGACCATTAATTCTCCTTTAACCGCATATGTTCCCATCATCTGATTCACAATTAATTGAGAATCACTGAATACCATCACTTGTTGTGCTTCCATGATCTTTGCCAAATTAAGACCTGCTATCATGGCCTCATACTCAGCCTCATTATTGGAGGTTTTGAATTGAAATCGCAAGGCATATTCTATGTCAATCTTGTCTGGGGTTTTCAAAACAATCCCTGCTCCACAACCCGCTGTGCAAGATGACCCATCTACATACAATCTCCATGTAGGTAACTCGTCTTCAAATTTCTTCTCTAATAGAGTTCCTCGGTGAAATATCTGCTGTTCTCTTCCATCCTCCTCTGTTAATTTTCGTTCCTCGTCGACCATTTCTTCTCATCCTTTTACCAACCGGAGTTGGTCTGGGTTTGAATTTGATGATCTATCTACATCCACAAGCCCTTTTACCAACCGGAGTTGGTCTGGACTTATGTCTGTTGATCCTGTAACATCCACAGGTTGGTCAGTGAGCAACTTTTGTTCCTCGGGGGTATCAGGATATGTAAACTCTGCTATAAAATCTGCTACAGCTTGCCCTTTCAATGATGACCTGGGTTCATACACAATATCATATTCACCGAGCTCTATTGCCCAGTACATCAGTCTCCCTGACTTTTCTGGTTTATGAAGGGCTTGTCTTAATGGCATGTCAGTATACACGATGATGGTATGGGCCTGGAAATATGGCCTCATTCTTCTACTTGCTTCAATTAATGCCAATGCCAATTTTTCTAACTTTGGGTACCTGATCTCTGCACCTCGGAAAGCCTTACTTGTGTAATAAATTGGCTTCTGGACTCCATTCTCCAATCTGATCAATGCCGAGCTGACTGCATGCTCTGATACTGCTAGGTATAAGTACAACTTTTCTCCCGTTATTGGCCTCGACAACAGCGGAGGTGTTCCCAGATATTTCTTCAAGTCTTGAAAGGCTTTTTCACATTCATCATTCCACTCGAAAGTTTTTTGAAGTGTTTTGAAGAATGGTAAGCATCTATCTGTTGCTCGAGATACAAATCTGTTGAGCGCTGCAACTCGTCCTGTAAGACTCTGCACCTCTTTCTTCGTCGTTGGCGATCGCAACCCTAAAAGAGCTTTGATCTTTTCTGGATTTGCCTCAATGCCTCTTTGGTTGACGATGTACCCGAGGAACATTCCTTCTCGTACTCCAAATGTGCACTTCGTTGGGTTGAGCTTCATCTGGTATTTATCCAGTTGATCAAAAGTCTGACTTAAATCAACTAGATGATCAACAGCTTTCTTGCTTTTTGTCAGCATATCATCGACATAGACTTCCATATTGCAACTGATTTGCTCGACAAACACCTTGTTCATCAACCGCTGGTATGTTGCTCCTGTATTTTTTAAACCAAAAGGCATAACATTATAACAATAAGTACCCCTAGGGGTAATAAAAGAAGTACTCTCCCTGTCTTCAGGTTTCATCTTGATCTGGTTGTAGCCTGAATAAGCGTCCATGAAGCTGATCAGCTCGTGCCCAGAGGTAGCATCCACTAATTAATCAATTCTGGGTAATGGAAAATGATCCTTTGGGCAGGCCTTGTTGAGATCAGTGAAATCAACACACATTCTCCATTTGTTGTTTTTCTTCTTTACCATCACCACATTCGCCAACCAGTCCGGGTATTTCACATCTTCAATGAATTGAGCCTTCTAGAGCTTGTCGACCTCCTCTTGAATGGCTTGATTCTTCTCGGGGCTAAATACCCTTCTTCTCTGATTTACGGGCTTGATCTCCTTATTCATATTGAGTTCATGACATAGGAAGTTTGGATCTATTCCTGGCATGTCTTCATGACTCCATGCAAAAGTTTTCTTCCTATTTCTCAAGAAAGTTATCAACTCCTGTTTTATTGAAGCATCCAACGATGAACCTATCTGGGTTACTCGTTCAGGGTGCTCGTCGTCCAGAATAACATTTTCTGTAGATTCCACAACCTGTCCTTTTACAAGTTGGGATTCATCTCTATGATCGAGAGTTTCAATCTCTGTATCTTCTTCCACCTGGTAGGTAGTAGTCTTTTTCCTTGATTCCTCAAGCTCCTCTTGCTCGGCAGATGAATAATAGAATTCCCGAGCTACTTTTTGGTCACCTTTCACAACTCCTACTCCAAAGTTTGTTGGGAATTTTAAGCATTGATGCACTGTAGATGGAACTGCCTCGAACTTCTTCAAACCAACTCTTCCCATGATGATGTTGTAAGCTGACTGCACATTTTTATCCATCACAAAGAAGCGTATTCTTTCTGTTCGGCAAGCAGGCCAGGTTCCAATGAATATATCCAATTTGATCGTCCCTAGTGGAAAAACTTTCTCGCTAGCAAAACCCAGGAGGGGTCTGTGATAAGGTTCCAATTGAGATAATTTCAGATTCAAGCTATCAAAACATGAATAGTACATGATGTCTGCCGAGCTTCCATTATCTACCAACACCCTTGAAATCACTACTTCCTTCATCCTCATTTTGATCACCAGAGGATCATCGTGAGGATAAAGAACACCTGCCAGGTCATTTTTTGAAAAGCCAATGACCAGCTTCTCTTTGTTTACTTTCATCGGACGATCGTCATCGGCCAGATTTATTCGCTGAATATATGAACAAGCTTGATCCTCTCCGAGATAAGCTTTTCTTTCTGCAGTATGGTCTCCTCCTCCTGCATCTCCTCCTGTAATAACATTACAATCAAATGATCCAAAACGTATGGAAAATACCTCTCGTTCTGGATGCCTTAGTTTCTTGGGAAGATCGGGTCATCCACTGGATCATCTTCATGGTTTCTCTTCTTTTTCTCCTCTTCTCGACGAGGAGATCTAGACCTCTCTCTAGCTCGGTCATTTTTTTTTCTTTCACCTCCCCGATCAACATATTTTTCTAGCTTTCCTCTTCGGATGAGTGTTTCAATCTCGTTCTGAAGAGCTATGCAATTTTTGGTCATGTGACCATGATCTTTATGAAACTCGCAATATTTATCCTTACTCCTCGAATCAGGGTCTGACCTCAGTTTCTTTGGCCATTTTACCTCCTCGTTGTTCTTAATTTCTTCCAAGACATGATGAATACCATTTTCAAAGGAGTATAATTGCCATATTTCTTCAAGACTTCCCATGATGATTTATTATTTCTGGAGCGTTTATCACCGCCATTGCCCTTATGCTCTTTATTCTTAGACTTGTCGACTTCCACCTTGGTGTCTTTATCTATATTCTTCTTTGCAGCCATAGCTTCCTCGGCATTCATGATTTTGGCCGCTTTTGCCATTAACTCTGACATAGTTTTAGGTGGATCTTTCGCCAAAGTATAATACAACTTATTAGGCAACAACCCACTCATCAAAGCGGTGATTGCTGTCTTCTCTTAGTAATCTATGACCTCCAGCTTCTCGTTATTAAAACGAGTTATGTAATCTCTAGTACTCTCACCAGATTTTTGTCTAACACTTAACAAATGTGCTACTCGTTTTACTGGCTTTACTCCAAAATAGAAATTGCCGATGAACAACTCAGCCAACTGAAAGAAGGTTGAAATCTTACCTCGAGGAAGATTGTTGTACCAAATCTGGGCAGCTCCAGTAAGAGTTCCTGAGAATGCTCTACATCTCATCTCTTCGGGGACAACATAGATATCGGCGGCAGCTTGATATTGCTCTATGTGTAGAACAGGATCTGTCTTTCCATCATATTTGGGGGTCACCACAGGTGCTTTAAACTTTGACGGGGTAGGAAAACCCACAATGGCCTGGACAAAAGGTGTCCCTTGAACAAAAGTTCGTTGTAAGGGATTCTTCGCCTTAGCCATTTCTCCCAATCTATCCTCCAAGCGCTGAATGGAACCCTTCCACGCATCGTTTCCTTCCTCGGGCTTATTAGTTCGAGCAATTGATTGTTCTGATGTGGCCTCTTGAGATTTATCTTGACGAGCAACTGGTCGTGATTGTGCTGATCCTTCTCTTAGATCTGATGGTCGTCGAAAACTCCTCGACATGGTCTTAGGTGGACTCCTATTCCTCCTAGGGCCTAATCGACTGAAAGGAGACACCCTACTCAATCTTTCCAAGGCACTGGGTATTTCTAAAGAGAGAGTGATACGTTGATCAGTATCTGTAGCCTTTATTGACGAAGTTCTCCTAGGTTGATAGGAGAAATCATCAGAATCCTCATTCCGATATGACTCAGTAGGCCTGGATCGTGAAGAAAGTAAATAAGTTTGCCTCTGACCACTGCGATGTCCTGAACGTGCAGGTGCACCGCCATGAAGGGTTTGTATGAGTTGCCTCATTGTTTCCTGCATGGCGGTTTGTCCTTGAGCCAGATTCGTCATAATCCCAGCCAGATCTGGAGGTGCAAAGGGATTCAGAGGATTTCCAGTGTTTCGATTGCTAGATTCTGGATTATCCGCCATTGATGATGAATGATTTTTGGTGAAAAATGATAGTAACAATCGGTTCCCACAGACGGCGCCAATCTATTGATGTAAAAAATTAGATCGCTCTAATTATTCAATCACAGATAAATAAAATGAGACAAAGATTTTTAAAGTGGTTCAGCCTTATATGAATGGCCTACGTCCACTGTTATGTTATTGCTGAGTATTTGGGAATTCTCGGTTTGTGGTTCAACCAAGAAATTCCGGTCCCCTTTGAATGAGGGTGATACAAGGTATTTATAGCCCTTAGGCTATACATGAAAGGGTTGATACATTAAATGATATACATATGAAAGGGTAATACATTTAATGCAGTGTGTGCGTCAAGATGATAAACATTCAATGAATAGTTGAATTGTTGATTATCTGGCAATTAATGCTACGGCCGAGATGCAGATCGGACCGCCTTAGTTGCTCGTTGCTCAAGAGTTTCTCGGAGTGCTAGAGTACCTCGGAGTACTAAAGTTCCTCGGTGTATCCTCGTTGCTCGGAGAGAACATGAGTTGGTCGGGGAAATGAACTTCCTCGTTACTATTGTGCCACGTAGATTGACACGTGTCTTCGTATTATTCGTCCATATCAGCATATTAATTTTGGTATCAACAGGGATCTAAGTAGCTAGGTTAAATAGAATGTAATCAATCAGAAGAAGAGGGTCATCTCCCTCAGGGACAAAAAAGTCTAGGATTTATAACCCAACGAAACAAAGAGGCCGAACAGGCCAAAAAGAGGAAGATTGATCTCAATCAAGGGGATAATCACCCCCGCCCCTGTGACTATCTCCATTCATCCTGTAACAATCAATGAACTTTAGAAATAGGAACAACCAAGGACTTATTCTCCCCAAAGTAACCGAGATCACCCTATGGATATCACTTTAATAAAAGGCAAATATTCACTACATCTGACTTGGCCCATAGAGATGCGGAGGAAGCATTATCCGTTGCTCAAGTGGCAATGTTGTCATCCGACGTGATCAACTTTAAGGGATTCTTTATAGATAGATTCCATAAACAAGATCTCCATCACAATGTTTTGGTGAGTTTAATTTACATTTCTTAATTTTTTACTTATACTATTTGCTATGGATAATTTTTGTTTTCCTTATACATAAAGTATGCAAGTTATTCAAGAGCTTTATAAGGACCTAAGGGTTTACTTACAACCTAAAAGACCAATGTGTATGGACTGAAAAATAAATTGAAGAAGAGAGTGGATGCAAAAAATAAGGCGATTGAGGAAGTTAAATGAACTCAAAATAAATTCAGCAGAGTGGACACCAATCTATCTAAGTTAAAGACATTATATTTATGTAAAGTACTGATAAAGGTCATCCTTCAGTGTCAGGATTCTTTACTGGAAAAGGCCAAAGAGGATGAGCATAGGAAGCCCTCCCATTAGGGTTTTGTCACAATGGTCCAAGAGATCTCTTCGCATCTTAACTATCATGTGTATGTTGATTTTAAAATGGGCTAGGTGGCTGACCTATAAAAAGGGAATGTCCCAGAAGGAGATTCGACCTATGATGAACACCTGATGAGTGTATTATTTTGTATGAATTATACCTAAATTTAGGACTTGTTAGGCCCATTGTATCATAAATAATGAGCTTTTAGATTCACTACGGTAAATAAAAAGAAAAATAGAAATTTGAATAAAATTTGTATCAAAAATGCAGTTTTAGTAACGCCCGGGGGTAAAAAATGCGATTAAAGCCGATGCTATGAATAATGACGAGAATAGGGGATAATTATTTTAAAAAAAGACTTCTAAATTATTTTCAACTCTTCCAAAGACTCCATAGATAATTACCAACTTAAATATAACCAATCAAAGAGAGTCCAACCAAAAGTAGACACCCTATTCAATTACCCGCTAAACTCTCCTTAGGTCCCTAGCACCTCCCGTCATCACTACCAACCCAAGTCATACCCCGGGTACTGACCTAGAGGCCATCAGACGCTCTCAGGCTCTGTTTGATAAAAAAGTCAAACTCTTCAGCTCGATTGAGACTGAATGAATCTTCGAAGGGCACTGAATCCCCTTTCCAACAGTCCATCCCGTGCGCGATTCTGACTTACCATGCGGTCGGATGACCCGTTTTCCCCTGAAACCCGATCAGGAATCCACTAGGCACTCTCGGGCTCCGTTTGACCAAAGTCAATTCTTCAACTCGATCGAGAATAAATGAATATTCAAAGGGAACTGAAACCCCTTTCCAATGGGCCACCCCATTCGTGATTCTGACTTACGATACGGACGAACGATCCGTTTTACTCTGAGAGGTCATTGAATGCTTCCTGGGCTCGGTTGACAAAAGTCATCTCCCCAAACTGGGTCAAACTCTTTATAATGTCGAAGTAAATCTCCTAAACTTTCCAATGGTCTACCCCGTGTAGGATTCTGACTTACCATACGGACGAACGATCTATTTGCGTCCGAAGTTTCCCCGTCCAAAGGATCGATGAGCGCTTCAGAGCCACATTTGACCCAAAGTCAACTCCCGAACCCGGGAGCGGTCCGAAAGACTTTCGAAGGTCTCAAAATTATGTTTCCAACGGTTTTCCCCGTGCATGATTTAGATCAATACTTTGCGCTCTACGACCGATTTTTCGAAGGAGCTGAAAGAGACTGCCAAACGATAGGTCCCAGACCCTGCCTATCGGCAGTGTGCCTAAACGCACCTATCGATTGACAGGACTAGGGCTATGACGGTCGGAAATTCCCCGAGCCTATAAAAAGTAGGGCCTGACGTCATTGGAAAAGGATCCTAGATCTGAAATTCCTCACTCTCAACAAATCCAGAAAACCTCTCTCGAAGTCAACGTGATTTCCACATCCAAATCCCTTTCCAACCTTCACTTTTCATCATCATTTTCATAGAACTTGGTGAATTAACTACCCTTCATCATCATCCAAGTGCAAGGGCTGCTCTCCAACATTCAAGATCAAGCTCAGGATCTTCAAGAAGGTCCAATTTTCTCAATTCTCTCCTTAAATTCTCATAAATTCGCATTAACTTGTTTTATTACTTAGCACTTTTATTCTCTCATCTCACATATCCTAATATACTTTTTATTTAGTATTATTACACATCTATTATTTTCATATAAATAAAAACTCAAAAAAAGAAAAAGAAAAAGAGGGTTTGCTGATAAATTCCAAACGGGAATTCTCACATTTTTCTTACACTTTTCTCACAACAAAAACACTTTTTTTACACACACACATAAGAGAGGCCCCGATTGAATTTATGCGATAAACCCCACCCCTCGTTTTGCATGCGAACTACGTGGACTTTGATGCCTCTACAGGCTACATAGGCGTCTAGGGGTAAAACCTGAGACTTGAGTCCTATTATTACTCTTTCTCTCATTTTCTATTTTCTCTAAACTCAATTCTCTTATATTTTATACATTTACACACACTTATACACACATACACACACACACACACACACACACAGACACACACACACACACACACACACAGACACACACACACGCACACACACACACACACATATATATATATATATATATATATATATATATATATATATATATTCCTCTTAGTGGCAAATTATTCCACATGCGTTATCGTTCCATTATAACGATCAACGTAAGGATAATAACATAAATCCTATTTTCTAATATTATCTTTATGAACATTCCTACGGATGACTCTCTTTATCTCTTTCATAATACCAGTCGATGATTACTATCTCCACTACATATACACATGCACACATATCACGGGGAAAATAAAGGAAAATAGAAAAAAAATGAGAGACCGTAAGGGCGGAATGGATGCCTAACACCTTCCCATTTTGTAACTTAGCCTCCGGACCCTTTTTGAATCATTTTGGTTTCGTATGTATCACTATGTCTTTGGATGCTTTCCTTCGAGATGGATCCCTTTCTTTTGTCTGTTTTGAGTAAATTAGACTGGTGACTCCACTTCTCCACATTTTTTCACCTCATCAACGATGCTGGACGAAGAGCTCCCGAGAGGGACGCGTGGGACCTAGGATCCTCCTCTCTCACCCGCTACGAGGATCGGGGTATGGACACAGTGGAGACTCCACTGGGGTCTTTATTTTGAGGGCTAGACTCTATTTACATGGATGTTATGCTTGTTTATATTTTCTCCCTTTTTTCATGTTCCCCTTTTCCATGTGTACCCCAAACTTATGCTTCTATTCACACACTTGTAGAAAAAATCTCCAGCTACACTTCACACCACGTTCACCTAGGATCATATATATCCATATGTTGCATGCATCACCCATCCATACTTAGTATACCATTGGTACTCATACTTTTCTCCCTATTGGGCATGATCAATAAAGATACTCTCATCATAAGATATTAATAAGAGAATCATCCATGGTTCACATGATATTACCAAAGAGCATTGTGATTGACCAAATTTTGTCCAGTAACTGGAGGGAGACTTCACGATGGGCGCTGGTCCGGCAGGGCGCAGTTAGCCTAAGCAACATGACTATCACCTTCCATTGGCCAAGTACCTTAGACAAATATCGAACAACTCCCCCACATCGTACCGCTTGACCAAAGTCATAACGGGACGTATATCGTAGGGAACTCATTCACATATACCGAGTATATTGAATTCTCTCTCACATCTACCATCCCCATGAGGTATATGGTGAGGCAATTCATGTACACTCAGGTGTATCAAATGGCTTGTCCACACATACTGATTACCCACAAGGGAAAGAAGTATATCGTGGAAGTCACCTTGAAGGGGGGAACCCTTTCCGATTCACCCAACCAACTACATACCCGTATATAGGAGTCAAGCCTAGGACAAACATATAAGATTTCCGGTTTCAACCCGAAACTCTTACAAAATTTTGGGTCGGACTGCCGCCTAAATTTTCACGCATTTTTAAAATGAGACCCCTACTGTGAGCCTGGTTACAAGTCCAGCCATAGCTTTACATATATCATAAACCCAAATTTTCCAAGCTCGGGTCTCGTCCGACATTTCATTTTGCATTTAGGAAAATCTAATACAAGTGAGAACATAATAATCATGCTGAGACCGTCTCCAAATAAATTAAAAAACATTTCTCCTTTCATTATATAAAATCCAAAAAAAAACATTTTTCCTTTCTTTATCAAAAATCCAAAAACATTTCTTCTTTCTTTATCAAAAATCCAAAAACATTTCTCCCTTCTTTATCAAAAATCCAAAAACATTTCTCCTTTGTTTATAAAAAATACAAAAAGTATTTTATCTTTCAATCTAAAAAAATGTCCAAAATGTGTCATTCTTTTTGTCAAACATAAATCCCATTTTATGCCTTCTCAGGTCGATCGCACGCCCTTGGCCTGGCTCCTTATTGGCTTCGGCCTTCAGTCAAATCACCCTAGAGTTCTGTCCGTTCCCCTGTTACTTCTTTCGAGTTCGGTATCCATCAACTTTCCATGGAGAACACAGAATAAGCACCAGTTATGCATTCGGATCTGATGGCAGTCCTAGGTCAGCTCGTGTCCAAGATTGACAACCTCCAGACTGAGGTCCCAGAGATGCAACGAAACTAGGTTCTCGTTCCTCAAGAGATCGAGGCCTATTCCCTCTCACTATGGGATCACCCAAGCCTATTTGGGTTCTCAAAGAGTATCAGCACGCTCAACGTTCCCCTCCTATTAATGGGCAGTCGCCCGCCCAGCTTCCTGTGATGAACGTTGCCCAGCCTGGAGCCAACTTGCCTGTGATCATTGATTCGAAAGAGGAAGAGTTAAACAAAGTCAAAGAAGATCTCAAGATACTAAGAAGTTGGACCAAGTCAGAATCTCTAGGAATTACATAGACTACACCCACATGTCTCCTTATCCTAAAGCAAGGTTACCCGAGAAGTTTAAAATGCCAAATATTGAGATATTTGGAGGAAATGGACCCCCGGTCGTCCATCTTCGTAGTTATCACCATTCTATGACCCTCCTAGGGGCTTCCAAAGAAGTGATGGCCCAATTATTTCAACAAACTTTGAAAGATAGTGCCCTCTGATGGTTTTTGTCTCTTGAGGAGTCCAAAATCCGTAGCTGGGAAGATGTAGCCCGAGAATTCATATCACAGTACAAATTCAACAAAGAGCTTGAGGTCACCCGTAGTGATTTAGAGCTGCTCAAACAGAACTCTTGGGAATCAGTTAGTAACTACATAGTCCGTTGGAGGGAAAAAGCAGCCACCATGACTAATCGACCATCCAAATAAGAACAAGTCAACATAGTGAAGAAGAATTTTTTACCCCATGTCCGAGCAACGATGGGAGGATAATACTATACCCACTTCCGAGCTCTCACAGAAGTAGGAGTGGAAATCGAGTAAGTTCTTGCTAAAATAAAAGTTGAACCAAAGAAGGTGTCCGGATAATTCACCCCTAGAAAATGTGATAAACCTGCCAGTACTGCAGTCTCGACTATCAACAAGATCTCTCAACCAACCACTTCATGGGAACCAGAAAGTCACCCTGTCCTAGTCTGAAAGGAATACACCGAGATCTATGCTCCTCTCTCTAAATTTTATCAAGCCTTGCTAAGACGAAACCTCATCAAACCCTTGGATCCCCATCCATTGCCAAATCCACTCCCAAGAAACTTCGAGGAAGATGCCCATTGCGCCTTTAACCAAACCGCTGGCCATACCACCAACCAATGCCTTCACCTTCGAAACATAATCCAAGGTCTAATTGACTAGGTACCATTGCCCCACTAGCCAATCCTAAGCCCAACACTACTCACAACCCACTCCCAGATCATGCCAATTCCATCTTCCTATAAGATAACCCAAAATTTTATCCCTTAACTCAAATCACACCCATATACTCTCCTATACCTCTCCAAACTTTCCCATATTTCCTCCTACACCTTACTAGCCTCGCTGATCAGGCATTGTCACTCCTTACTAGAGCATGCATCGTCGTCTGTACCCATTCCGAAAACGGAAGTATGGAATTATCATAAGTGTTAAACTAACTCTTGGAGTTCGGGTTGAAGTTTCCCTCACAGATGACCATTGATTTCCAGATGTTCAGTACGCTGTTCTTGGAAGCACAAAAATGGTCCCGAGAGTCAGATCGTTGGGTGGTACCCACCGATGAATTCATCCTAGATGATGTTATCCATATCATGACAAAATTATTTAGGCAAACCAACGACATCTGCAGTATGACCGAGTTACTTGATACTCTAAAATTGCAAGGGCACCTGGTCCCCTCACCTTTATATATCCCCACAAAATGGGAAGACCTGTATGAAGAAGCCGTTGAAGTTGTGGAATGCATTGACTTTACATGGAAAGACATAGTTGTTTCCACCAGATGGGGAGAAGAGTTCAAAGATTCAAATGAAGAGCAAGATTCAGATAAAACTAGCCCGGTAATCGACATGTGTGGGATGATATCATTTGAGGAGCTCCTCAGATAAATAAACAAAATGGCAGAACAACTTGAGATTGACGAAGAGACAAGGTTCATGTTCTTCCCTTCTTCGATAAATCACATGACCAGATCAGGGACGCATTACCAGCCCCCAAGCTCGTTATCGGAAAATGACAAAGGGAAAGGAGTTGAAAACCTTCCTATGCTAGAGATAGTCCTTGAGGAGAGTAACGTCCTCGATCAACTAAAGAAAACTCAAGCTAATATCACTTTATGGGGGCTTTTCATGTCTTCTCAGCTGCACAGAAATGCTTTGATCAAGTTTCTCATTGGACCCACAGTTCCTCCTTCTATCACACCAGAAGAGGCGATAAATTTGGTCGGAACCTTGACCTCTACCCGAATGCTATCCTTTTCTGAAGAAGAAATCCCCAGAATTGGGCCACACTACAATCATGCACTCAACAACTCCGTCAAAGTTATGGGGACGGTCGTACCACTCTCTCTTATTAATAATGGATCCACCTTGAATGTTTTCCCACTAAGAACCTTCAAATTCTTAGGACTGAAGGAAAGTGACCTCGCTCCAACCTCCCCTACTGTACGTGCCTACGATAATACCCATCGGGAGGTGAAGGGATCCATAAAACTTGTAATAGAGGCTGGCCCTATAAACCCTGTCATTGAATTCCAAGTTATTGACATCCCATCTTGTTTCAACCTGTTTCTCGGACGACCTTGGCTCCATAGTATCAAGGGTGTGTCTCATTCACTCCATTAGAAATTAAAGTTCTTCATCGACAGACGGGTCATCACCATCTTGGGCGACGACGATAATGTCGAGGGTGAAAGAACGAGCAATCTAATCCTTGAGATACAGCAAGGGTAAAATGATATGCTCCAATTAGGATTTCGAGTTGAGTCACTCCTACTCTAGGTAGGGGACGATTTCAAAGAAAAGGGTTTATCCAGAATACGACCCTCATGGAAATGTTAATGTGATTCAGATGTTCAGAAACATTCACTTCATGCCCGGAATGGGGCTAGGACAAAGACAACAAGGAATACTTGATCCTATTGAACTGAATAAAGCTTTCCCTCCTTGTGGTTTAGGGTATCACTATAAGAATAAGAACTCAAAATGTTCCACCAGTCTCGATCAAAGAGGAGACTAGACTGCATCCAGTCTATCCCAGGTGACTCCTTGAATGGATGATTCATCAAAGAGGGTGAAGACTTCCCCTTTTGTGGCTTTTCGGAACCATGGTATGACCATACAAACAATAAGATGAAGCCTAGAATGGAGATATTTTTTCAAGACAGCTACCCATGGGCCTAAAGTTCCCAACACCGTGTACAACTGCTCATCAAAGATACCAAAGATTATGAGGAAAGTGACCCCGAGGACTCATTCAACTTACAAACACTAGGGCTGACACTCTGTATGGTTCACTCAAGCACTACATCCCTGGATCAATCCCACCTGATTAAAGCTAATGATACACCTCTCCTCAACTGGCATGCTACACCAATTCTACCTGTTGAAATCCCCCCTAATCCTAATGTTTAACCTATTTCTTCGTATGTTGTCTATCCTTTCTCAAATGCAATCGAATCCTCCTTTGATGAGGTTCTCAATGCTATTTTTACTATCAATGAAATAAATGAAGATTTTGAGTATCTTGTTGTGCCTTACTGAGAAGAATGCACTTGCGTTCAAATTAGGAAGTTATTTAATTCAACTCAATTTTTATTAATTAAGTCCTAAATATGCATTTAGGTGTGATTGATTATGATAAAATCAAGCAAGAACATTCAAACACACACAAATGAGAAAAAATCCCCCAAAGGGGAAAAACCTTTTATTTTCACTATAATTTTGTAAGAAAACGTCATACACGGATTACAATGAAAATATGTGACACATAAATACCCTCGAGTGTCGGTTCTGATGTCGTTGGCTGGAACTATCCCTTTCCAGTAGGGCAGCAATGAAGAAGAGAACGACTTCCTCACAAATTACTCCAGAAGAGTAGATGATCCTCTTGAAGGTTTAAATATTCACACACATATATGGGAATGGTTTTGTGAATAAAAAAGGATTAGAAAACCTTAAAAAGATGAAGTCTTATTCTGGACTATTTTCGCAGAATTTTGAGATTGCAGAAAGACTTAAAAATCATGTAGAAGGTGATCAGGTATTTATACAAAAATCGAGGCGGTGGTTTGTTCGAACGAGATAGCTGTGTAGCTCGAACGAAGGACAGATGTCGTTCGAACGAGATCGCACGACATGCCTATCTCGCGCGAATGACATTCAAAGTCGTTTGAGCGAGCTTGTCGTTCAAGGCACTTCGCTTCTACACTTAGAAAAAATTATGCATTTGATAAAAAATTAATCTAGACTTCAAAAAAAAATTTCAAAAAATTTCCCAAATATTTATGCAAATATTTAATGCTACAATAAACCATTTTACCGATCAAGCATAGTGGAGTAGTGGGAATGAGCTGAGCAGCACGTGGCATGTAGCATGCACATGAAGATAACGGATGCATTGAATTCAGATAAAGGTCGTCGAGGTTGATCGTGTTGACGTGCCGAATGTAGCGGTATCAGACATACAAACTGTGATCTAGGAGAAAACAGAAAATTCCTAGATTCTACCCCGGACATTTATAAAATTATGTCCTTACGAATCTCCCCATATGTCTATGCCGGTACATACATAAAAAATCAGAATTATGCACTCAAATGACATACAAGATAATATCTCCATTAAACCCTCAAACTTAGAATACTAAATGAGATGTCTTCCAAATCTTCAGCTCTTCAAAAACTTCCAAAGCTTTTCTGATCAGGGTGTGCAATCCAATAATGAACAATGTTGTACCTACACATATGAGATAAAGCAAATACCTGTGACAAGCAACAGTTTGAAATATAATGATATGCAAAAATTTATGATCGATGATCAATTAAGCTTAATCAAATCATTCATAAATCACATAAACACCAAAATAATTCTCCCCCATAATTCTTTTCCCCCTTTTTATGATGTCCCGAAATAGACAGATATGAGAAGCATAAATGAATGCACATGGAGAATGACACACGGAAATAAACTGCTATTTTTATATTTTTCAAAATTTTTCACACATAGTATACAACACAGAATCACACCATTAAAGAACACAAAAAATAACCAAGTCGATGATAGCGAAAATGAAGGGGTGTGATCAAATTCGATAGGAAAATCAATGCATACAAACATGACATATGTGCATGATGAATATCGGATACTCCTAACGAATGAACTCAAAATCTTCCTTTGATGTAAAAAGGTGGTAATATGAGACATTGACTCAATCAAATCAACAAATCAAATCTCAAAGTGATTTTCACACCAATAACGTCCAAAACTATTTAATGCTTTTTCAAGACTTTCAAGGAAGTGCAAACTCGTTTATATTCTCCAGCCAAACTCCCTCGGATTTATATTTTGAATAGAGGCGTTATAAATTCTCAAACTTTGGAGAATTGATGGTGAAACCTAATGGCCCATATATGGCATATATTTCTTTTTATTGCCTTTAATTTTTTTGTGCTCTTTTAACCTTTTTGGACCCCGAATAATAAAATTCCTCAATTTTTTAGGTCCTTTTTAACGGTGGCTTAGAATCGCAAAGGCTAAATGAACCTTTCGCAACCATTCCCCATTTTCCAATAAACACATACTCTCACCAAAATGATTTTTACATGCATTCCAATCTTGTTAAGTTTTATCGCATATGATTAGTTGTATAGACAAAATTGAGATGAAAACACTCAAGCCAATATGTGATAGACAAGTACAATAATCGAATAAAGCTGTGCATGTACGCAATAAAGGAGATAGGATTAAAACATGTAGAAAGATATCACTAATCACATCTCAAAGACTCCAATCAAAGTAAAGCACATGGATGAAATGATGTAGCGTCTCAAATCTCTATCAAACAGTCACATGGATAAATGAAATGAAATTGTGACTTGGCTATCTTAAATGCTTATCCATAAAAGGTGCAAATAAAATACAAAAATATTTTTGGATTTTTTTAAAAAAAAAATAAATAAATGTACAATAAAGCAATAATACATATGAAACAATCGAGCAATAGGAGGCATATTTTATGAACATGAAAACATCCTATCCTAGATACAGACTAACCCCTCAGTCAACTGTGCAAATCCCCAAAGACTTCCTAAGACTCTCAAATCTAAGGGCATCTAAAGGTTTCGTGAAAATATCGACTAACTGATGGTCGGTGGGTATAAAACTCAGGGATATGACTTTCTCCTCAACTAACTGACGTATAAAGTGCTTGCGTCTCCTGATGTGCTTTGTGCGCGAATGTTGGACTGGATTGCGGGATATATGTATGGCACTCGTGTTATCACAGGAAATAGTCTTGGTGTCCTAGGAAATCCCATAATCCTCCAACATTTACTTCATCCACAAGAGTTGCGTGCAACAACTCCCGAAGATGATGTACTCAGCCTCCGCGGTGGACAAAGAGATGGAATTTTGCTTATTGCTCAGCCAGGAGACAAGAGCAGAACCAATAGAAACACCCACCAGAAGTTCTCCTACAACCATCTACATCCCCTGCCCAATAGACATTCAAATAGGCGGATAAACGGTCATCGGTATCAAAGGAATACCAAATACCGTATGAGAGAGTCCCACTCACGTATTTAATAATACATTTTAGAGCAAGTAAATGTGACTCTTTTGGGGATGTCTGATATCACGCACAAACTCCAACACTAAAGGCTATGTTGGGACGACTGGAAGTCAAGTAGAGAAGACTACCTATCATACTCCGATACAAGGTTTGCTCTACCTCCTTGCCTGAAGTGTCCTTACTAAGCTTGGTAGTGGTACTCATAGGTGTACGTGTATGCTTAGAGGAGTCTAACCCAAATTTCTTCACTAGGTCTCTAGCATACTTAGATTGGGAGATGAACATCCCATCATCTAGATGACGAACCTGGAGACCAAGGAAGAATGTAAGCTCACCAACCATGCTCATCTCAAACTCACTTTTCATCTCCTCCTCAAAGTGATGAGCATGTTGGGAGCACGTGGATCCAAAGACTATGTCGTCCACATAAACCTGGGCAACCAAAATAGCACCGTCATCTCTCCTAATAAACAATGTCATATCAACTCCCCCTCTCTTGAAGCCATGGGCTAAGATATAGGAAGTAAGCCTTTCGTACCAAGCTCGGGGTGCTTTCTTCAAACCACACAAGGCTTTCTTCAGATAGTAGACGTGCTTCGGGTGCTTAGGGTCTTCAAACCCTTTCGGTTGTTCCACGTAAACCTCCTCCTATAGAATGCCATTTAGAAAGGCACTCTTGACATCCATCTGATATAACTTGAAGTGCAGATGACATACGATGGCGAGTAGTAAGAGGACGGACTCAATCCTTGCAACAGGAGAAAATGTCTCCCCAAAGTCTACACCTTCTATCTGTGTGTAGCCTTGAGCGACCAACCTAGACTTGTTTCTGATTATGGTACCATTTTCATCCATTTTATTCTTGAAAATCCATCTGGTACCTATCACATTAGTCTCACTAGGTCGGGGGACAAGTTCCCAGACATTATTCTTTTTAAACCGAAGCAACTCATCCTGCATAGCATATATCCAGTGTTCATCCTTGAGTGCTTCTTTTTGGTTCTTGGGCTCGACTTTGGACGTGTAGTAGAAATGGCTAACAACGTTCTCTAGCTGAGCACGAGTCTTAACCCCTAGAGTGGGATCACCAATAATGGTAGAAGGGTCATGACTCTTGCAAACCCAAGCAGGTGCGTGCCCTAACACAGGAGTAGGATCCACATAGTGTGGGTGAGGTAAAAGTAAATTACTTCCAGAAACATCCTCATCCTCACACTGAAAGCTCGAATCAATAAACGCCGAAGGATCGTCATCTTGCACAGTGACGTTTATTGAATCCATAATCTTAGAGCTCTTCAGGTTAAAAACCCGGTATGCTCTACTATTCGATGAATATCCTAACTGTATTCCCTCATCGCTTAGGGAGTCAAACTTTTCTAATTTCTCTCTATCCCGTAGGATGTAGCATTTACTCCCCAAACACAAAAATATGCAAGGTTGGATTTCTTGCCAGTCCACAATTCATAAGGCGTCTTAAGAGTGTGTGGACGCAGGTAAACCCTATTCACCATGTGGCATGCAGTAGACACTACCTCTGCCCAAAATCTCCTAGAAACCTTACGACCTAGAAGCATAGATCTAGCCATTTCCTAGATCGTCCTATTCTTTCGCTCAATAATCCCATTTTACTGAGGAGTCTTTATAGCAGAAAACTCATGTTTGATCCCAATGCTGTCACAGTAAAGATCTACCTTTGCTTGCTTAAATTCAGTGTCGTTGTCACTATGTATCCTGCTAATAGTGACTCCATGTTGATTTTGCAGGACACAACACTTGGTCATTAAAAACTCCACAACATCGGATTTCTCCCTCAGAAAACCTACAATCGAGTATTTGGAGAAATCATCCACCATCCCGAGGATATACCTCTTACCAACCAGACTCTCAGTACGAGTAGGACCCATAAGATCCATGTGAAGAAGCTCAAGTACACAAGAGGTGGTAATGGAATGAAACTTCCTATGCGGGCTACGAATTTGTTTTCCCAACTGACAGGGTCCCCAAACCGTCGAAGTTGGATTTCCAAGTGATGGTAAGCCACGTACTAGGTCCTTTTTAGCTAAATGAGTTAAATCTCTAATGTTCACATGACCTAGATGTTGGTGCCACAGATCCATAGGAATGATTGTGGCGTTGTTGCAGACAAGTGAGGACATGGGCTCAGTCCCATAGAAATTATCCTCTGTCCTCACCCCTCGTACTAAAAGTTTACCGGCTTGATTATAGACATTACATGCGTACCGGTCAAACTTTACGAAATAATCAGAGTCGAACAGTTGGCTAATGCTGAGAAAGTTTGCTTTCAAACCTTTGACGTACAAAACATTTTCTAGCTTAGGAAATCCTGGTAACTCTACAGTACCTTGTCCTACAATGCTAGACTTGCTCCCATCTCCAAAGGTGACTCTACCATCCTTATAATCCTCAAGGAAAGTAAAAAATGAGGCATCACCCATCATATGTCTGGAGCGCCCACTATCAAAATACCACTGTGAGGCATTATGTGCTTTGAGAGCTACATGAACAACAAAGGCCTTTTTATTTTTCTTAGGTACCCAAGAAGTGGTGACCTTTTGTTTACCTTTATTGTTGTTGGTTTTAGCCGTAATGTGAGAATTATTCACTGACGGTAAAGACATCCGTCGAAATTCCTCCATCAAACTCTGTGATGTGGCAGCTAAAAACTCAACTCGCTCTCTCAGACTGGTAAAATCAGTAGTATGCTATGGTGGAGCAATAGTACATCGTGTCCGACCCATACTGTAGCAAAACTCCCTGAGGTGTCCTTTTTTTTGCAATATGTACAAAAGAACACAGTCAAAGACGGACCTTGGTTTGCTTTTCTTGGTCGAACTCTCCGTCGAGGTTTTTGATGATGGCTATAAAGAGTCGTAGTAAACTCAGAACTTGGTCTAGGTGCAATTTGGGACGTGGAAGCACCATCATAACCTATTCCTTGCCTATCACCAAAACCTAAAGCGGGGCCGAGGAGCATCTTTCCCATCTTCCCAGATCTGTCCTCGATTTGTACCTTGACTTCCCGTGCTCTTCCAGATCATGAGTAAGCTGGGCTACTAGGGCTTCAAGTTTCTTCCGAGTCTCCATGGAGGAATGGAGATCACTCGTAAGACTAGCCACTTGTTTAGTCAATTCCCCTCTCTCTTTCTCAAAATAACTCTCTCTCTCTAAACAAACTCTCTTTCTCAACACACGCAGACTCTCTCTCTCTCTTAAGGTAGTGCAGGTGGAGGACTCTCTCTCTCTCGCTTTTCTTAAATCTTCCTCTAAAGCAGTGATCCTAAGAACTAACGCTTTGTTAAGCTTTATAGTTTTAAATAACTCAAAATAAAGCTCGGCCTAGGCGTGTTGAAGATCACTCTCGCTCTCACTTGTGTCATCCTCCCCCTCACTCACATCGATCTCACTGTCAAGGTGTCCCTGTGAAGCAGCATCCTCATCGTCGTGAGGAGCACTAGATGTACTCACATGACTAGCCATGAATGCGGTCAAGTTACACTCATGCGGTAACTCATCTCCAGAATCCACCGACTCGACCTCACTTTCGTCACTAAGGGTAGCATTAAGGACAGATTTGCCCTTTTCTCTATTCAGCTAAGTAGCACACTCAAAAGCTCTATGACCCCTACTGTCGCACTCAAAGTATCTCTCACTTTCTTTCTTAGGAGGATATTTAAAATCTTTTTCATTTTTCTTTTTAAACTTATTTTTATCAAACTTCTTTTTATCTTTAAAATTACCATTTTTCTTGAATTTGAGAATTCTCTTGAAATTTTTAGCAAATAGGGTCAAATCATCTAAGTCAAAATCACATTGAGAATCTGACGCATCTGTCTCTCTTTTTCTAGATGACTCTCCCCTCTTTCTTGTCGACCCCTCACTCTTTCTCTCCAGGGAATTAAGTGCAATTCCCTTATCTTTAGACTTGACAAATTTCGGAAACATATCAATTTCATACGTTTGCAAGTCTCCTACAAGGTCTTCCCATTTAAGCATATTTAAATTACCCATAGAATTTAACACAGTGACTTTAGGGATAAAACGCTTAGGCAGTGATCTAAGAATCTTTTTAACAACTCTAGCATTAGGAATGTGTTCACCAAGATTAAAGCTAGTGTTAACAATATCAGACAGTCTAGCATAAAATTCATCAAAACATTCAGATTCAAGCATGGTGATTGTTTCAAATTGAGTTGTTAAATTTTGCAGTTTAGACTCTTTCACAGCATTAGTTCCTTCATGGGTAAGTTACAAAACATCCCATGCCTCTTTTGACGTGGTGCACGTCATTATGCGTTTGAACTCATTAGGTGTGACAGACCCAGAAATAGCACTTAAACCCTTAGAATTAAAAGATGACCATTTAAATTCTTCTTCATTCCATGTAGTAACAGGTTTTAAATTGGTCACATTTTCAAGAGTGACGGAGGGATATGTCCACCCTCTTTCAACCATAATCCAGACACGTTCATCAATGGCTTTTAATGCAGATCTCATGCGGGCTTTCCAGTATGCATAGTTTGTCCCGTAAAAAACTGGCATTTTATTATATAACTTCTCCAGAACACACTCATTTTCAAAAATTAATTTTTTCAGAAAATTAATATATTAGAAAAATTTTGCGAAAAATTACACGGTAAAATTGTGTAACTGGCTCTGATACCAATTTGAGAAGAGTGCGCTTGCGTTCAAATTAGGAAGTTATTTAATTAAACTCAGTTTTTATCAATTAAGTCCTAAACATGCATCTAGGTGTGATTGATTATGATAAAATCAAGCAAGAACATTCAAACACACACAAATGAGGAAAAATCCCCCAAAGGGGAAAAACCTTTTATTTTCACTATAATTTTGTAAGAAATGGCTTACACGGATTACAATGAAAATATGTGACACAGAAATACCCTCGGGTGTCGGTTTTGATTTCGTCGGCTGGAACTATCCCTTTCCAGTAGGGCAGCAATGAAGAAGAGAACGACTTCCTGAATGGCCAGGTGGTCGATGCTCCTAGCCGAGTTCGATATCGTGTACATCACATAAAAAGTAATGAAAGGAAGAACCATCTCTAACTACCTCGCTGATTACCCCATGGATGAAGCTGATGTCTAGATATCCAAATTCCTAGATGAAAACATCATCTGCACTGCCCAGGATAATATTCAGTGACAAATGTTCTTTGACGGCACTTCCAATAAAAAGGGATATGGCATTGGGATACTTCTGATGGCCCCAAATGACTCCCACACTCCCATCGCCATAAAATTGGATTTCCCTTGTAATAACAACATGACTGAATATGAGGCATGCACGGTAGGCCTCAAAGTTGCTCTCAAGAAAGGAATTCAATACCTAGATGTCTACGGGGATTCTTCCCTCATCATCGGCCAAGTTCTTAGAAAGTGAAGAGTAAAGGATGACAAACTCCAACCCTTCCATGCCCACTTAAAAGAACTAGCCTCCCAATTCCAAGATATCACCTTCCATTATCTACCTCGAGTAAAGAATAACCTAGCCGATGCCCTTGATACCTTGGCCTCCATGGTTTACATGCCTGAAGGAATAATAATTGACGATGCTAAGATTTAGCACCACCGGGTAAGTGATAATGAGCTCAAACAGTAGTAGCTATGGCAGCCATAGAGATGCAAGTATATGTAAGTGTATAGAAGGGGATGAGTATAAGAGGAAATTAGACAATGATGTATAGTGGTTCAGCCAAATTGGCCTACATCCACTGTGAGTGTGTGATCCACTAAGTATGGGCACTAATGGCCTTGGATACAATGCACATAACCCTCTCTCTCTCTACTGTGTGTGTACAAGCAGAGTTTTAGCTAGGGATACTGTTCATGGATCGATCTCCTGTAGGGTTGTAGGTGACAAGTATATATAGGTCTTGGGGGGTGTAGTGTACCCCCCAAGTAAGCATGGTGCATGTGAATAATGATCTAGCCAATTCCCTGTTGACACCTGTAGATGCCAAATGATGACATGATATTCCCTCACGTGAGGGGGTGATTCTGTTATAACGGTCTGCCACGTGTCATATGAGCCTGACGCGCACTGTTCCACGCGTCTCCCAAACCACGCGCCGTCATGATATCACCCTCGGCCTATGAGCCGAGGCCGAGGGCAAAGTTTCTTCCGGTAATGAGCCTGGCTTAATTCTGGCCTCGTACTGTCGTACCCTCGTAGTGTCGTCTGGAGCCTGGTGGAGGGTCGGCCCCTCGTAGGGTCGTCTGGAGCCTGGTGGAGGGTCGGCCCCTTGTAGGGTCGGCTAGAGCCTGGTGGAGGGTCGGCCCCTCGTAGGGTCGTCTGGGCTGGTGGTGGCCAGCTGGGGCCTGGTGAAGGGTCGTCCCCTCGTAGGGTCATCCGTATTGGAGGTAATCTTCATCCATGCTGAGGGTATAAACGGGTATATCAATCACCCCCAGCCCTTAGCCATAGGTGTCATTGAGATGGCTGAGGGATATTTGCTTAATTCGAGACACGTGTGATCAGTTAGGTGAGTGACACCTGTGCAGATACTCATTCTTGTTCCACTTTCCAAGGCAGGGCGGCTGCGCAGTACGCTTGGGGCCTTGTGCCCTAATTATATCTTTCTTTGGTAAATGGGTCCACTCATTACCAAAGTATTTAAGAGATTTTCAAACTCTCTCTCTTCATCTTCTTCTTCTTCGCGCCCAAGTCTATTCTCTCTCTAGAACCAGTAAGCTTTGCCACTTGCAGCCTTCGTTTCGTCAGGTCTCAGCAGCATTACTCTCCCTCATTATCAGGTATTCTCCTTCATTAAGAGCTTTCCTTTGTCTTCAATTCTGTTTGTTTTTTAGGGTCATAGGGTCACATCAGCTTCGAGTTCCCCTTAGCTTCTTCCGGTGTCTTCTCCGATAACTGGTTCTTGGATCGTTCTTGACGAAAACCTTTAAGTTCTTTTTTCAATCCAAAAGTCAAACCTGGTCAACTCTCCACTTGTTTGTAGCTAAATTAGTCAAGTGTAGTGTAATTTCTCCAAGTGTAGAGTCTTCCCTTTAATGCTTAGGAGGCTTTACAACCTAGTGTCTGAATTCCCATCTTTGAGAGAAAAACTCTTTGCCGAGATCAGACGGATAGAGGAAGAGGAGGAGAGGAGACGAGGGGCCGACCCTAATTGGGTACGACCCATCTTTCCCATTCCTCTTGCCACCATAAGACCATCTGAACCCTCTGAGTCTTGTGGGTCGTCATCTCGTCCGGCCGACACTCCCAAACAAAGCGAAATGGACGAGAGAGCCTTCTCTCCAACTGGTGCCGGGACGTCTGGTAGAAGGGACACGTCTGATCTTAGCCCTCCTCGAGAGGCCGAGGGTACGATCCCCTCCGAGGCTGTCCCTGTGACAACTCTTTCCCCCAATGCCTTCCAAGTGGCTTTTCCTCAGGGTCCTCCTGCAGGTAATGAGGGGGAAGGGGGTGAGGACGAGGACGACGATACAGATGATGAGGTTGATACCTCCCATGCCTCGTCTTTTATCTCCTCTGTTAGGGATAGGGACCTTCTGATATGGAGGCATATTTACGGAGTGCCCTCTGGGGTAACTATGAGGGTGCCCTCTGAGGCTGAGAGGGTTTTTGAGGGTGAAGAGGGAGAGGTTGCAGTCTACGAGCAAATGTTCAAAGTAGGTGTCAGACTCCCTTTCCATCCTGCTATTGTAGATATTCTGTCGGCTTTGGGCGTCTCCCCCTCGAAACTTCCACCCAACTCTTGGAGGACGATTCTGGGGTATATCTCTTTGTGGAAAAACTCTTTCACTGATGAGCCCTCGTCCGATGTGTTCTTGGCCTGCTACAATATCACCTCTTCATCTAAACAACCCGGATACTATCATCTAGGGGCGAGAAGGTATGAGAAGAAGTTGCTCCACGTGGCTCAAACTTCCAATCATGATTGGAAAAAGAGGTTCTTCTTCATATCTGGGGCATGGGAGAGCTCTGCCAAGGCGTCCCCTTCTGCCGACGGTTCGAGGGTCCCTAACAAATGGTCTAATCCCTCAATGAAAGCTAGGTCAGACCCCGGACTTAGCTTGGATGAAAGGGATATTGTTGAGTATCTGAGGGGACGAGGGAGAGGGGGTGAGATCCCAAAGTTCGAAGATTTGATGACCCCCCGGTACCTCAAAGAAGCTGGTTTGAGGGTCGGTCCTCTGACGGAACTATGTGAGTTCTATTTTTTACTTTTTTTTGAAGTGTTTCCCGTTTATCTCTGTATTTTTCTGATGCATCGTATCCTTTTCAGGTCGTCCTGCAGGTGTGTCAGATTACCTCTGGGATATGACTGCTCCAAGCCTACTTGCTGGTCTGTCAAAGAAGAAGGGGAAGGAGCCTCAGCAAGCTCCAAAGAAGACAAGGGGCTCAGGGCCGACGGTTGTTGAGCCGACAGCTAATAGCCACAAGAGGAAGGAGCCTGAAGCTCCTGTTGAGCATCGACCTGATCCTAGGACGAGGGCAAGGGTCGAAGACTCTGAGGGGACGACCTCTTCGTCTAGCATGGGGGCCTTCTGGTCTCAGAATTTGTCTCATCTGAGGGCCGACCCCTCATCCCTTATTACCAACTTGAGGGCAGCCAAGGCCTCGATGTTCTCTGCACCATCGGCCTCTGACTTCGAGTTCTTGGCAAAGATGCCTCCTGCCAAAGTGTACGACTACGGTCTGCACTCCCTTGCTCAGGTACTGGTCTTGACCTTTAATTTCATTCTCACTAACTGTTACCTCGGCCCATCTTGATGTTTGTTCATTTTTTTCTTGCAGTCTGTTTGTGCCTTGACCTCAGCCACCAAGTGGATGGCCGAGAATCAACAAAAGTTTCACGAAGCTGAGAGGGCCATTCAACAAGAGGCCGACCTACGGACAGAGCTGGACACTGCGAGGGCCGAGCTGGAGAGTACAAGGACTGAGCACGCTAGAGTCCATGATGAGCTGACGAAGCAGTATGATGCCGATCTGCAGGCCAAGGACTTGTTGATCAAGGACAAGGACGAGGCCCTAACCAATATGGAGGCCAAGCACAAGTCTGACCTTGAAGCAGCTGTCCAGAAAGCCGAGGCCAATGCTGTTGAGGCCTACAAGGTCTCTGATGAATTCCAAGGCTTCGGCCTTGGATATCTTGATAGGGGAATTAGGACGGCCTGTCGGTGGGTCGTCCTAAAGTTTGCCGACACAGTATCATCCATCCGCCCTTCTCTTGAGGTGGTTCAGCTGGATGACCCCTTGATTGCTGAGGCCCTGTCGCAAGTGGAGTCCCAAGTTCAGGTTGAAGGGGTCGGTACATCTGAAGATCATCCAGTGCTGGTAACAGAGGAGACCATTCCCATAGATGTGGAGGTCCTACCCTCTGATGTCGTCCCATAGGGTGGCTGCTTGTAGCCCATACCCTCATTTTTGTATTTTTGTTCATTCGCCTTGTAAAACACTTGATATTTTATGCTTTATTAATACCATAGTCTCTTCCTTTCCATAATTGCTGTCTTCCATATTTGACTCTTTTATGGTTTGCTCCTTGTTGATTTGCTTTGTTGATGCTACTAACCCCTCCCTCGTCTTTTTGAGGACCAATGTGGGGTCGTCCCCCCATGTGCCCTTATCACAGCCGAGGGACATAATAACCCAATGGTTTTTTAATCAAGTCTACCCTCGTCTTTCTTGAGGACAGTGGTGGGGTCGTCCCCTCCACTGATCCCCATTATAGCCGAGGGTTCAAATGATCAAATTAATGATTTTTAATTAAAGTCTACCCTCGTCTTTCTTGAGGACAGTCGTGGGGTCGTCCCCTCCACTGATCCTCATTATAGGCGAGGGTTCAACTAATCAAATTAATGATTTTTAATTAAAGTCTACCCTCGTCTTTCTTGAGGACAGTCGTGGGGTCGTCCCCTCCACTGATCCTCATTATAGGCGAGGGTTCAACTAATCAAATTAATGATTTTTATGGAGTCTACCCTCCTCTTTCTTGAGGACAGTGGTGGGGTCGTCCCCTCCACTGATCCTCATTATAGCCGAGGGTTCAACTTACCAAATTAATGGATTTTAAAGTCTTCCCTCGTCTTTTTTGAGGACAGTGGTGGGGTCGTCCCCTCCACTGGTCCCCATTATAGCCGAGGGATCAACTTTCCAATTTAATGGATTTTAAAGTCTTCCCTCGTCTTTTTTGAGGACAGTGGTGGGGTCGTCCCCTCCACTGGTCCCCATTATAGCCGAGGGATCAACTTTCCAATTTAATGGATTTTAAAGTCTTCCCTCGTCTTTTTTGAGGACAGTGGTGGGGTCGTCCCCTCCACTGGTCCCCATTATAGCCGAGGGATCAACTTTCCAATTTAATGGATTTTAAAGTCTTCCCTCGTCTTTTTTGAGGACAGTAGTGGGGTCGTCCCCTCCACTGGTCCCCATTATAGCCGAGGGATCAACTTTCCAATTTAATGGATTTTAAAGTCTTCCCTCGTCTTTTTTGAGGACAGTGGTGGGGTCGTCCCCTCCACTGGTCCCCATTATAGCCGAGGGATCAACTTTCCAATTTAATGGATTTTAAAGTCTTCCCTCGTCTTTTTTGAGGACAGTGGTGGGGTCGTCCCCTCCACTGGTCCCCATTATAGCCGAGGGATCAACTTTCCAATTTAATGGATTTTAAAGTCTTCCCTCGTCTTTTTTGAGGACAGTGGTGGGGTCGTCCCCTCCACTGGTCCCCATTATAGCCGAGGGATCAACTCTCCAATTTAATGGATTTTAAAGTCTTCCCTCGTCTTTTTTGAGGACAGTGGTGGGGTCGTCCCCTCCACTAGTCCCCATTATAGCCGAGGGATCAACTTCTTTGCATGCATACTAGAACTGATAACCACTGGATAAGGGAAACACTGATATTTCTCATTAATTTTCCATGTGTTCTGCCGAAACAATTCTTATTACAACCATGGCCTATCAAGACCTTACAACACTACTGGTAGTATTTTTTCAAATGATCCTCATTCCAGGGGTTGGAAAAAGGTTCCCCCTCTAGGTTTTCTAGTCTATAGGTCCCAGGGACAACTTCGTCGGTGACCCTATAGGGGCCGTGCCAATTAGGATGGAGTTTATTGGGCTTCTGCCAAGTCTTCTTGAGGACCAAGTCTCCTACTGCGATAGGCCTCTGTTTCACCCTCTGATTGTAAAATCTTGTGGTCCTCTGCTGGTAGGAAGCCTGCCTTATCTCAGCGTCCTCCCTTCTTTCCTCAATCAAGTCCAGGTCAAGTCTCCTCTCTTCCGTATTTCCCTGGGGGTCATACACTTGGACCCTATGAGTGGGAAACTCGACTTCGGTGGGGATGACTGCTTCTGATCCATAAGCTAACATGAATGGGGTCTCCCCAGTAGAGGTCCTTACTGTCGTCCTGTACGCCCACAACACTGCATATAACTCCTCGACCCATCTTCCTTTTGCCTCCTCAAGCCTCTTCTTAATCCCATCTAAGATTGTCCTATTCGTAACTTCGGTTTGCCCATTGGCCTGAGGTCGGCCTGGGGTGGAGAAAAAATGTTTGATACTTACCCTCTCACAGTACTTCTGCAGAGAGGCATTCTTGAATTGGGTCCCGTTATCCGAGATGAGGGTGTTGGGTAGACCGTATCTGCATATCACATTCTTCCAGATGAACTAGAAGGTCTTCTGCTCTGTAATCGTGACCATCGGTTCGGCCTCTACCCACTTTGAAAAGTAGTCAATTGCTACGATGAGGAACCGATAGTTATTGACTGCCCTCGGTAATGGTCCTACCAGGTCAATCCCCCACACTGCAAACGGCCATGGGGATGTAATGGAGGTGAGGGGCTGATGAGGTTGGTGAGGGATGGTAGCAAATCTTTGGCATTTATCACACTTTTTAACATATGCGGCAGCATCTTTCCCTAAGGTCGGCCACCAGTAGCCTTGGGTGATCACCCTCTTTGCCAAGGATCTACCCCCAATGTGGTTTGAGCACGACCCTTCATGCACATCTTGCAAAATGGAAGGGATTTCTGAAGGATGCACACACCTAAGTAAGGGGAGCAGAAACCCCTTTTTGTACAGCGTGTCTCCGATGACAGTGAACTTTGCAGCCCTGTATCTCAGCTTCTTCCTCTCTTGGCTTGCTTCTGGCATCTCTCCTCCTTTAATGTATCTGATCAGAGGATCCATCCATGAAGGTTCTTGAGGAACATTCATGCAAATGCCAAGTGTTCTCTCGTCGTCTTCGATAGTTGGTCGAAGCAAGATTTCTACCGGGACTGTCCTTCTTATGTCTGTCCTAGTAGCTGAGGCCAACCTTTCAAGGGCGTCAGCACGGCCATTGTCGAGCCTAGGTATCCTTTTGAATTTCACTTCTTTAAAGTTTTTAAGCAATGACCTCACCTTCTCAAGATACCTAGCCATCCTCTCGTCTTTGGCTTCGTAGGCTCCTAGTATCTGATTCACCACCAGCCTTGAATCACAGTGAACCAAAATTTGGCCGACACAAAGGGACTTAGCCAAGGAAAGGCCAGCTATCAAGGCCTCATACTCAGCCTCATTGTTGGAGGCTTTGAAATTGAACCTCAGGGCGTACTCGATGTCTGTGCCGTCGGGTGCTGACACTATCAATCCAGCTCCGCTCCCGCTTTCGCAAGAGGACCCGTCGACGAAGAGACTCCACAAAGCATGTTCCTCCGAGAAATTTCCCTCGATGAGTGACCCTTGTCTAAAAAGGTATCCTCCCTCTTCGTTTTCAGCCACCTTTCTTCTAGCGGTGCTTGTCTCAACCGTATCTGCAGGAGGGTCGGTGAGCCTACCTTGCTGGGTATCTCTCTGGCTTAGACCCTCACCCTCGGCCACGTCACTCTCCCAAGTAAATTCAGCCACGAAATCTGCCAAGGCCTGCACCTTAATGGCTGTCTTAGGCTGATACACAATGTCAAACTCCCCCAGCTCTATAGCCCAGGTCATTAGCCTTCCTGATTTTTCAAGCTTGTGTAGGACCTGCCTAAGAGGAGAGTCAGTAAGGATGACCATAGTATGGGACTGGAAGTACAGTTTCATCTTCCTTGAGGCATGGATCAAGGCATAGGCCAACTTCTCCATCCTCGGGTATCTTTGCTCTGCCCCCTGGAGTGCCTTGCTGTTGAAATATACGGGCTTCTGTATCCCGTCTTCGTCTCTTACGATTGCTGCACTGATAGCGGACTCTGAGACAGCAAGGTACACGTAAAGTCGTTCACCCTGCACGGGTCGTGACAGCAGCAAGGGAGACCCTAAGTATGATTTTAGCTCCCTGAAAGCCTCATCACACTCTTTACTCCATTCGAAGGCCTTCCTGAGGATCTTGAAGAATGGTAGACACCTGTCTGTAGCCCTTGACACAAATCTGTTCAAGGCAGCCACTCTCCCTGTGAGCCTCTGAACGTCTTTAATGGACTTGGGGGTCTTCATCTTAATAAGGGCCTTTATCTTTTCAGGATTGGCCTCGATGCCTCTTTGATTGACAATGAACCCCAAGAACTTCCCCGCCCCGACCCCGAAGACACACTTGGCCGGATTGAGCTTCATTTTGTATCTGTCCATTGTATTAAAGGTCCTTTCCAGGTCTGCCACATGATCCTCTGCCTTCACACTCTTAGTCAGCATGTCATCTACGTAAACCTCCATAGACTTCCTAATTTGGTCTTCAAACATTTTGTTTACGAGGCGCTGGTACGTTGCCCCCGCATTTTTTAGGCCAAAGGGCATGACCCTATAACAGTATGTCCCCTTGTCAGTGATGAAGGCGGTCCTCTCCGAGTCCTCAGGGTTCATGAAAATCTAGTTATACCCTGAGTAGGCATCCATGAAACTCATGAGCTCATGGCCTGCAGTAGCGTCTACCATCTGGTCGATGCGGGGGAGAGGGAAGCTGTCTTTGGGACAATGATTGTTGAGGTCTGTGAAGTCCACGCACATTCTCCACTTGCCGTTGGCCTTTGGGACGATGACTGCATTGGACAGCCACTCAGGGTAGATGACCTCTCTGATAAATTCAGCGTCTTCTAATTTTTTAACCTCATCCCTGATGACCTCATACTTCTCTCTAGAGTAAATCCTCCTCTTCTGCTTTACCGGCTTCACTCCCTCTACCACATTGAGTTTGTGGCACATGATTTCAGGATCGATCCCTGGCATATCTACATGAATCCACGCGAAGACGCTTCGCCTTCTCCTCAACAGTTTGATGAGGTCTTCCTTGATACTGGGCTTCAGAGACTTGCCAACTTGGACGTTTTTTCCCGGGTCATCCTCATCGAGGATGATGGGTTCTACCTCCTCAGCGGCCTCTCCTTTTTTGAGCTTCGTCTCGTCCCTAGGGTCTAGGGTATCAATGTTATAAGTGGCTGTAGCCCTCTTGTGTGCCTCCCTTTCTTCAGCGGAGTTGTAGTAGCACTCTCTCGCTGTCGTCTAGTCTCCCTGAACTTCCCCCACCCCATAAGGGGTAGGGAACTTAACCATCTGGTGGACTGTGGACGGCACAACTTCAAACCCCTTGAGGGCCACACGTCCCAATATGATGTTGTATGCCGAAAACACATGCTCATCCAGCACAAAGAAACTGACCCTCTTGGTGAGCCATCTCGGCCATTCGTCCCCCATCCTGACATCAGCCTCATATATTCCCAGGGGGTGAACCTTCTCCCCACTAGACCCAATCAATGGATGATGGTATGGAACAAGTCTGGCACGACTGAGGCCCAAGGCCTTGAAGCATGGCCAAAACATCACATCTGCGGATGAGCCCCCATCTACCAGGATCCTCGGCACTTCGCACCCGTGCACCCTGGTAGTGATGACAAGAGGGTCATCATGCGGGGCCAAGAGGCCTTTGAAGTCCATCCTTGAAAATCCCACTATCAAAGTGTCCATGTCAACCTTCTTCCTTTTTTCTGACTTGACCTCTAGGAAGGTTGAGTGCACTATCTTCGTCACTGCCTTAGCCTCAGCAACATGGGCCTTCCTGTCAGCGACCTCAGACCCTCCTCCTGCTAAACCCCCGGAGATCATTCCTACACCGAGCGAGATCATATTGAGCCTCTTGACAGGACCTTGGTCGTCTCTCGGCGGGAGGTCAGGGTCGTCCTCATCATCAGAAGGGTCGTCCCCTCTTTTTTGAGGACCTTCTCTGCAGGCATCGACTCGCTTCTTTCTGGGGTCGTCCCCTCGGCCCCTCTTGAAGTCGGCTTTGTCGACATACTTTCTGAGCTTCCCTTCCTTCAGCATCCTCTCAATCTCGTCTTTCAGAGCGAAGCATTTATCCGTCACGTGATCGTGGTCTTGGTGAAATTCGCACCACAGGTTCTTATTTCTCTTGCCGGGGGTTGCCCTCAGCTTCTCAGGCCACTTCAGCGTCCGGTCACTCTTTATCTCATTGAGGATCTGTTCACAGCTGACCGTCAGAGGGGTGTACCCCGTGAACTTATCATCCATGGTTCTCTTCTTCCCCTCTTTGTTCTTCTTAGGGTACTTGCCCCCACTTGCACCTCATTTTTCGTCTTCATGTTTTGCGGCCATCGCCTCTTCGGCGTTCATCACCTTCCCTGCTGTTGACAACAGCTCAGCCATCGTCCTCGGAGGGTTTTCGGCAAGCTTCCATAATAGCTTCCCCTTTTGGAGCCCTCCAATCAGGGCTGTCATAGCTATGCTCTCCTCATAGTCTTCCACCTCCAGCTTCTCTTTATTGAATCTGGCTATGTAGTCTCTCAGAGTCTCATTCTTTCCCTGCTTAACATAGAGCAGGTGTGTGGTCTTCTTCTGTGGCCTCACCCTAAAGCAGAAATTATGGATGAACAGGTCTGCCAACTGCTTAAAGTTTCCAATGGAATTTTTTGGAAGAGACGTGTACCAGACATGCGCAGCCCCTGTCAAGGTACCAGAGAAGGCACGACACCTCATCTCATCTGAGATAGAGTATATGTCTGCCGCCGACTGATACATCTCCACGTGGTGGACGGGGTTGGTGCTCCCGTCATACCTTGGGGTGACCATAGGTGGCTTGAACTTTGACGGCGTGGGGAAGTTGACTATCTTTGCCACAAAGGGTGAGCCTATGGTGTATCCCTTCTGAAGAGGGTCTCGACTCTTCAATATATCACCAATCTTATCCTCTAAACGCTGGATTGAGTCATTCCAGGGCCTCACAGGGTCGGCCTGGCCGATGTTATCCCCTGCTGCCTCTCCGAGGTGGACGGAGGGTTCTGCTGCAGCAGGCCTGTGTCGGCTGTTTACTTCCCTTTGGCCATCATCTCGTCCTCGGAGTCGACCATCTGCTGCCTCCTTCCTGGATCTTGCAGCACTCCTTGGCCTGGACAACTGCTCTCGTAGGTCATTTACTGGGCCTAGCCTCTCAAAGGCCGACCCCCTGCTCAAGCGATCAAAAGCAGAGCCTCTTGGGCGATCATCAGGGTTCGGTCTCTCGCACTTTCCCCTACTGTCCTGGAGGGGTCACACAGTGTTGTTGGAGACCTCGTAAGGTTCCCAGCACTCTATAGGAGCCTCCTCTCCCTCCAGATCTCCGTACCTATCCTCCGGGCAAGGGTTTTCTTGCCTCCCCAGGCGTAGACGCCGGGGGTCAGCAACATCCCTACGCCGCTGAGGGGGTGGAAGGTCTTTGCGTGGTGCCTGGGGTGGTCCCCTGGCCTCATGCTGTCCTGGAGCTGCTGCCGGAGTAATCATCTCAGGTGAAACCCCTAGTGCTCTTAGTATATTCTGGCTTTGAGCTGTGAACTGCTCCTGCATCATCCGCTGGCTTGCCGCCAGAGACTTTAGGGCTGCCGCCATATCAGCCATCTCAGACTGAGGCGGCGGCTGACTGGAACTGGGTCTTCCCCCCTCATCCAGCGGGGGAAGTGGTGGCGGTGGCATCTCAGGTGCCATGTGCTTGAGCTATGAAAAGATGAACTGAAGAAAATACTGGTTAGCTTGGGAACCTTAGTGGGTCTCTTTCAATGGTGAAACACCTCCTCTCAGGGGGAGTGTTGGTTCACCACCAGAGTTCCCAGTGAGGTCAAGCTGTACAAAGGAAGAGATGTCTTCTTTTCCCACAGACGGCGCCAATCTGATGATGCTAAGATTTAGCACCACCGGGTAAGTGATAATGAGCTCAAACAGTAGTAGCTATGGCAGCCATAGAGATGCAAGTATATGTAAGTGTATAGAAGGGTATGAGTATAAGAGGAAATTAGACAATGATGTATAGTGGTTCAGCCAAATTGGCCTACATCCACTGTGAGTGTGTGATCCACTAAGTATGGGCACTAATGGCCTTGGATACAATGCACATAACCCTCTCTCTCTCTACTGTGTGTGTACAAGCAGAGTTTTAGCTAGGGATACTGTTCATGGATCGATCTCCTGTAGGGTTGTAGGTGACAAGTATATATAGGTCTTGGGGGGTGTAGTGTACCCCCCAAGTAAGCATGGTGCATGTGAATAATGATCTAGCCAATTCCCTGTTGACACCTGTAGATGCCAAATGATGACATGATATTCCCTCACGTGAGGGGGTGATTCTGTTATAACGGTCTGCCACGTGTCATATGAGCCTGACGCGCACTGTTCCACGCGTCTCCCAAACCACGCGCCGTCATGATATCACCCTCGGCCTATGAGCCGAGGCCGAGGGCAAAGTTTCTTCCGGTAATGAGCCTGGCTTAATTCTGGCCTCGTACTGTTGTACCCTCGTAGTGTCGTCTGGAGCCTGGTGGAGGGTCGGCCCCTCGTAGGGTCGTCTGGAGCCTGGTGGAGGGTCGGCCCCTCGTAGGGTCGTCTGGGCTAGTGGTGGCCAGCTGGGGCCTGGTGAAGGGTCGTCCCCTCGTAGGGTCGTTCGTATTGGAGGTAATCCTCATCCATGCTGAGGGTATAAACGGGTATATCAATAATGACCCCCTTGCTAGTTCAAAATCAAGATAAACCTACCCACTGCTACCACATTGAGCTCGTCACCACAGAAGATCTCGAGCTAGCCAATTGCTGATACTATGATATCTGACACTTCCTCAAACATGGTAGGTATCCTGAGGGATCCAACAAAAAAGATTGAGCGACCCTTCGAAAACTGGCCGCCCAGTACATCATTTGTCATAAAGCACTATTCAAGAGAAACTTCGATGGAACCCATCTACACTGCATCGCAGGGGCTAGCATTGGAGAGGTAATGCAGAGAATCCACAGCAGGGAATGCGAGCCCCATATGAACGGTCACATGCTTGCCCAGACGATCATCCGAAAAGGCTACTACTGGACCACCATAACCCAGGATTGCACCGCCTATTTTCAGAGATTCCTCGAATGCCAACAGTTCTATAATATTCAACATCTGCCTCTGTGTGAATTATACAACATGATTTTTCCCTGGCCATTCTCTAGCTGTGGTATCGACATCATAAAGAAGGTTACACCGAAGGCTTCCAATGGGCATGAGTTCATCCTAGTTTCCATTGATTACTTCACCAAATAGGTCGAAGTTGAGTCATACGCAGTGCTAAACACCAAGAAAGTGGCCAAATTCATTAAAACAAACATCATCTACCGATATGGGGTCCCGTACGAGCTAGTATTAGACAATGGATTGCATTTTGAGGTAGAAGTTACAGAAGTGGTTAGCGAGTATGGGATTCAGAGACACAAATCATCTCTCTACCGACCTCAGACCAATGGTGCAGTCAAAGCCACTAATAAGAACCTGAATGCGATCATCAATAAGATGACCAAAAGCTGTTGAGATTGGGCCAACTGAATCCTTTACGCCTTTTGGGGATACTGGACCTCAATTCGAACCTCTACTGGGGCTACCCCTTACTCTATAGTCTACGGCATGGAATCAGTCCTACCCGTGGATCTAGAAATACCCTCGTTGCGCTTCATGTATAAAAACAATCGAAGAAGACTGGTGCCAAAGCCGTCTCGACGAGCTGACCCTCCTAGATGAAAGGAGATTGAAAGCTTTATACCATATACAAGGGTACCATCATCGAATAGCCCGATTATTCAATAAGAGAGTCAAGGATCGTGATGTCGGAGAGGGGGATTTATCCCTTAAAGATATAATAGAACCCATCTGGGACCCCAGAGGGAAATTCAAGCCCAATTGGAGCGGCCCATACATTATCAAGGAGATCTTGTCCGGTGGTGCCACCACGCTCACCGACCTAGATGGAGAAGAGATGGCTCATCCAGTTAACCTGGACCATCTCAAGAAATTCTACCCCTAGTCCGAAATCTGGGCGCGCTACAACTCTTCTCATCTCCCTTATATTCTAAAAAAATCTTCATTTCCCTCTACCTAGAACTACGTGGGCCTGATCCTCTGTAAAAACCATTTTCAAGAAAATTAAATTGTTTTTTAAACCCCAGAGGTACGTAGGCAGCTCACACATTTTACATGTGCACGACCCTTTCTTTTTCACAAAAAACTATTATTTTCTTATCTCAGAGAATGACAGTCCATTCTAACATACATTTGAAAAAAAGGATTATGCATGCCTTAGCGAACGGTATAGATAATTCAAAATACAAAATTCATCAAAAGGCACAACAGGATGATCAAAAACTTGTTTATTTCACTAATAAGAAATTACAGCGCAATTACATAAGAAAAGGAACAGATAACTCCCTTCCCCCTACTCTCTTAAAAAGGCAAATAAATTCCCAAACTTATTTCCCTGTACAAAACAAACTCCCCCCAAGAGTCCTATCCACAGCTACCAGACGAGCCTACTCCGTCATCATCATCTAGATCTTGGGGTCCCCAAGCTTCCCCTGCCTGAATAGAGTGTCATAAACGCTCCATGGACCAATAAGCTCGAAACAGCCTCAGAAAAACTACCACACCTCCCTCCATGGTATCAGATAAGACAAGCCACCTTTGTTCAGTCTCCACTACCAACATCTTGCTAACTACTCTTCTCCACAACCACTTCATATAATCCCCAGGGATGTGCCAAACTCTCCCAACAGACTGAGAGGGACGGGTCGATGGATGCCGACTCTCCCAAAAAGAGCTAAGCCGCATGCGAAGACGCTCAGTCAAATCTTCTACTAGAAAAAAATCTAGTGTCCGAGGTGGCACAACCTTCTCCCAGCCGAATTGGAGCAGGAGCTGCCAAGAAAAATAGAAAGAAGTCTGTCTGAGACCAACCAGCTGAATCTACGGATATTCTCCCAGCTCGGGAATAGGCAGCAGCTGTCCCTACCAATGCACTGCCCCTTTACCTTCTCGAGGCAGTCCAAAAGATCGTGCCACTGCCGAATGGCACCCTCTACACCATGCCGACCGACAACCCCCTTAAAATTTCATACAAAAATTCCCCCAAAATATCAAAAAACCCTGAAAAATCCTTAGGAAATTCCTAAAAACCCCAGGAAAGATTGAGAATATCTTCACCAAGGAAATTTCACACTCCCTCAAGCGGAACCCCTTTTTCCCTAGCGGTACTCTCAAAAGCCAAGTGAATCTTCTCCCGGTGATGTCCCCGGAGGATCTCTAAGGATATCCTCCTATACCCCAAAGGTCTCAAACCTCCTCGAGAAATACATCCAATACCTGGACCACCTAATCACTTCCTTAGTAGAGTTTACAGCATTAAATTTTCCTTTCCTTCGCAAGATCTCCAAAATCACAAAGATTTACCCAGCAATCAGCTCCCCAGCATCACAAGGTAATTTCCACGGCAGAGTTCCCCGAGAACATCCACATAAGCCTGTAGAATTGGCTTTGACCCACAGAATTGGTCATCTCCATTTAAGCCCATAGAATTGGCTTTGACCTGCAGAATTGGTCACCTCCACTTAAGCCCTTAAAATTAGCTATGGCCCGCAGAATTGTTCATCTTCATTTAAGCCAGCATAATTGGCTTCAACTCAAAAAATTGGTCATCTCCATTTAAGCCCGTAGAATTGGCTTTGACCCACATAATTGGTCACCTCTACATAAGCCCGCAAAATTGGCTTCGACTCACAGAATTGTTTATCTCCATTTAAGACCGCAGAATTATCTTCGACCCGCAGAATTGGTCATCTCAACATAAGCCCACAGAATTGGCTTCGACCCGCATAATTGGTCATCTCAACCTAAGCCCGCAGAATTGGCTTCGACCCATAAAATTGGTCATCTCTATATAAGCCTGCAGAATTGGCTTCGACTCGCAGACTTAGTCATCTCCACTTAAGCCCTCAGAAATGGCGTCGACCCACAGAATTGGTCATCCTTGTTTCCTTAGGTCCTCAAAATCGACCTCGACCCGCAGAATTGGTCATCCCCAGCACACTCATTAGGTCTTCAAAATCGGCCTCGACCTCTGAATTGGTCATCTTCATTTCTTTAGGTCCATAAAATTGACCTCTTTTAAAAGGCATCATGCGGTGTCTATTCGACGGCTATCATTTATTACAAACTCACCCATCGAGGGGCTCTGTAGACACCCCATTCAATTACCCCTAAACTCTCCTTAGGTTCCTAGCGCCTCCCGTCATCACTACCAACCCAAGTCATACCCCGAGTACTGAACTAGAGGCCATCGAATGCTCTCAGGCTCCATTTGACCAAAAACTCAAACTCCTCAGCTCGAGTAAGACTGAATGAATCTTCAAAGGGCACTGAATACCCTTTCCAAAGGTCCATGCCATACGCGATTCTAACTTACCATGCAGAAGAACGACTCACTTTCCCTTGAAACCCGATCAGGAGGCCAGCGGGCGCTCTTGAGCTCTGTTTGACCAAAGTCAACTCGTCAACTCGACCAAGACTGAATGAATCTTAAAAGGGAACTAAACCCCCTTTCCAACGGGCCATCCCGTGCACGATTCTGACTTACGGTACGGATGAACGATCTATTTTACTCTGAGAGGTCATCTAATGCTTCTAGGGCCCGATTGACCAAAGTCAACTTCCCAAACCGGGTCAAACTCTTTGGAATGTCGAAGTACATCTCATAACCTTTCCAACGGTCCACCCTATGTGTGATTCTGACTTACCATACGGACGGATGATCCATTTGTGTTCGAAGTTTCCCCATCCAAAGGATCGATGAGCACTTGAGAGCCACATTTGACCCAAAGTCATCTCTCGAACCTCAGAGCGATCTAAAAGAATTTCGAAGGTCTTTGAATTAACTTTTAAATGGTTTTCCCCGTGCATAATTCAAATCAATGGTTTGCTCTCTACGATTGATTTTTCGAAGGAGCCTGAAAGAGACTGCCAAACGGTAGGTCCTAGACCCTACCTATCAGCAGTGTGCCTAAACGCACCTGCTGATTGTCAGGACCAGGGCTATACTGATCGAAAATACCCTAGGCCTACAAAAATTAGTGCCCGACCTTATTGCAAAAGGAGCTCAGATCTGAAATACCTCACTCTCAGCGAATCCAGAAAACCTCTCTCGAAGTCAGCATGATTTCCACATCCAAATCCCTTTCCAGCCTTCACTTTTCATCATCCTTTTCATAAAACTTAGTGAATTAACTACCCTTCATCATCATCCAAGTGAAAGGGCTGCTCTCCAACATTCAAGATCAAGCTCAATATCTTCAAGAAGGTCCAATTTTCTCAATTCTTTCTTTAAATGCTCATAAATTCGCATTAACTTGTTATATTACTTAACACTTTTATTCTCTCATCTCATATATCCTAATATACTTTTTATTTAGTATTATTGCACGTCTCTTATTTTCATATAGATAAAAACTCAAAAAAATAAGAGAAAGAGGGTTTGCTGATAAATTCCAAACGAGAATTCTCACACTTTTCTTACACTTTTCTCACAACTAAAATACTTTTTTTACACACACATAAGAGAAGCCCCGGTTGGATTTATGGGATAAATCCCACCCCTCGTTTTTCATGCGAACTACGTGGACATTGATGCCTCTATAGGCTATGTAGTTGTCTCGGGGTAAAATCTGAGACTCGAGTCCTATTCTTACTTTTTCTCTCATTTTCTATTTTCTCTAAACTCAATTCTCTTAGATTCTATACATTTACACACACACACACACACACACACACACACACACACACACACACACATATATATATATATATATATATATATATTTGTTCTTAGTGGCGTATTATTCCACATGCGTTATTGTTCCATTATAACAATCAATGCAAGGATAATCGCGTAAATCCTATTTTCTAATATTATCTTTATGAACATTCCTACGGATGACTCTCTTTATCTCTTCCATAATACAAGTTGATGATTCCTATCTCCACTACATATACACATGCACACATATCACAGGGAAAATAAAGGAAAATAGCAAAAAAAACCATGAAAGACCGTAAGGGAGGAATGGGTGCCTAATACCTTCCCATTTCGTAACTTAGCCTCTGGACCCTTTTTGAATCATTTTGATTTCGTATGTATCAGTATGTCTTTGGATTCTTTCCTTCGGGATGGCTCCCTTATTTTGTCTGTTTTGAGTAAAATAGACTCACGACTCCATCTCTCTACATTTTTTCACCTCATCAATGACGTCGGTCGAATCTCTCCCGAGAGGGACGAGCGGGACCTAGGATCCTCCTCTCTCACCCGCCGTGAGGTGGGGGATGGACACAGTGGCGACTCCGCTGGGATCAAACCTCATTAAATCTCATAAATGGGTGAATCAATTTAATCAAATATCAAAAGCACTAGTTTTACATCATCAATGATTTTGTACACCCCAAACCCAAAGTTAAATTCCTTTTTTCTTCATGTATCAACCCATATTCATATCCTCTACATATGGTAATTCATCTACATTCAATTTCCTACCCAAGAGCTTGATTAATAATTTAATTTCAATCGAGATTTCATCATATCATGTGTATATCATCAATTCTACACTAACATGTATAATATATGCACTAATTAAATCAAGATTACCACTTGCTTTGTTAGGAAGGTCTGAATCATTGAATGAAAGTGGTATAGATGCGTTCCTCTCTTCCCGATCTACACGTTGATGGTGATCTTGGTGAAAGATGGGTGGGTTTGGTCTTGGAGCTCCTAGAAATATCTTCTCCTTCTTCCTATTGGACTCTCTCTTTTTCTTTTGCAGATAAAAACCCTAACTTCTCCCACGTACATGCAAATATATTTCTCTAATATTCGTCCATTCATTAGCCCCAATTTTTCCAAAGACAAAAATACCCCTCCGGGTTGTCGGTTTGGCCCAAAACTATCCCGAAACCCAAACTAAACCCCCGGGTAGACTTTTCTGATATTTTGACCCTTCCAGACACGTTGACGCACTCAAAATTACCATTTGGATGATGTATAATTATTTTACTTTTTATTCTATTAATTTAGTCCCAACACGACTCACACGCGCAGCCCGACTAAAATTCCATAATTGTCGTATTTCTCTCTCAGGATAATTTTTATAAATTCATAATCACATTCAGAATCATATATTACTTTTTTTGCTCAGTAATATTCAATGTAATTCTCAGTAATAAATACTAACTCTTATCTCGCTAGTTAATATTTATTTTATTCCGGATTAATTATTAATTAATTCTTCTCACATTTAATTCAATTAATCCCACAATTAAAATCAATAAAATCACGGGGTATTACATACTTCTCCCCAATTACGTAATTTCATCCCAAAATTCAGAAATAAAAGGTATAACTAGTAAGAATAACTTTGGGTATCTCTCGCACATATCATCCTCACGCTCCCAAGTCGACTCGTCGATATCGTGATGTCGCCACTGTACTCGAACTAGCGGCACCACCTGTGACCTCAGTTTCCTCTCACTACGATCTAGGATAATAGCTAGCCCCTCCTCATAGTAACTTCGATCTTCAAATCAATCTCCTCTAAAGCAATATGGGTGTGGGCCAAATCATCCCGAAGGTATCTCCTCAACAAATATATGTGAAACACATCGTGGATCCTATGCAGGTGCTCAGGTAACCCAAGCCTGTAAGCCATTGGCCTAATCCACTCAATAATAAGGAAGGGTCCTGCATACCTCGGTGCCAACTTCCCTTTCTTTCCAAATAGCATTATCCCCTTCATAGTAGATACTCTCAACAAAACCTAGTCCCACACATTGAACTACCTAAAGAACTTCTTGGCATTAGTGTAGCTCTACTGCCTATCCTGAGCCACCCGTATGTGACTCCTGATCATCTCTATTCTGGCTGATGTATCCTGAATCACTTTTAGCCTAAGGAGTTTTTTTAACCCCCACCTCTAACCAACAGGAAGGAGAGAGAAAAGTCCTACATCACAACGCCTCGAATGGTGACATGCCAATGGTAAACAGATTAGAGTTGTTATATGTAAACTCTACTAGCGGAAGGTACTGCTCCCAACCTCCCCCAAAATCCAGAATACACATACGTAACATATACTTCAACATCTGATTAGTTATATTGGTCTTCCCATATGTCTACGAGTGATAGGCCATGCTCAAGTGCAACTATATACCCATGACCTCCAAAAAGCTCTCTTAGAAACAAGTTCCAAATGTATTGTCCCGATCGGACCCAATATCGAGAGGCACCCCGTGTAATCTCACACTCTCAGCGATGAATAACTGGGCATACTGACTTGCTGTGTAGTCCGTCTGGACTAGTAAAAGTGGGCTACCTTAGTTAACCAATCAACAATCACCCATATAGAATCATGACCCTTCTGAGAAGTAGGCAACCCTATGATAAAGTCCATTGAAATACTCTCCCATTTCCACGTCAGGATCTCTAATGGCTAAAGCAACCCTGCTAGCTTCTGGTGGTCCACCTTGACTAACTCGCAGGTGTAATACCCCATATTTTTTTATTCTTTCTAAATTTGGGGATTTATTAAATTTAATGTGAGTTATTAATTTAATATAAATCCAAAAATTAATTATTTTTAATAATTACTAACGTGATGTGAGTTAGTAAGTATGGGAAACTTGTTGAATATTACTAATGAGCAAAGTAATATATGATATTAGTTCTATGAAATGTCACGAGTGAATAAAATGACATTTTGGAAATTTAAGTCGGGATGCGCCTGTGTCGTGTTGGGACTAAATAGTGATTAATAAAAGTGAATAAATTATAAGTTGCTCATATGATCATTTTGAGTGCGCCAAAGTGTTCGCAAGGGTCGAGATAGTCAGAAAAGTGTACCCCGGGGTTTAGTTTGGATCTCGAGGCGTTTTTAGGCTTAATTAGTACCCCGGGAGGGCATTTTGGATATTTTGTAATTTTGGGTAATTAAACCCACGAATTTGCAAGGGTTATATCAGATGCCTAGGGTTGTCTTCTAGGGCTAAAACAACCAAAAACAAGTGACATCCATTGGAGAAGGAAGGAGAGATCTTTCCAAGGTGTTCTAGGCCGAAAACTCCTCTGTTTGCGTCGTCGTCGCCGCCAAACGATAGATCACGTCGCAAGGATCATAACCACACTGATTTCAGCACAAATCAGAGATCAAAAATTCCCAAGCAAGTATTTATCTTGCTTAATTTCGTTAATGCTTCATTCATGTTAGTTTAGGGTTGATTAGGATGAGTTCTATGAATGAAAACCTATGTTAGAGATTAGAAAATTTCATGTTTTAGTGATATAGATAAAAATTGCATGTTTTAGTGATACAAAATTTCTGGAGAAAGACTGATTTGAATTAAGTTAAAGAAATTTTTTAGGGTTCATGAGTATTGTATGAATTTGGGCACTTTTAATCCATGAATCTTGATGGAAACTCCCATGCTTTACGTTAAATGTTTTCCATTTGGGTTTAGGACGTTTGTGGTATAAATTTCTGGGAGTTTGGGAGTGAAAAATATGGATTTGGGTGATATTGGATGATAGAACCCATAACTGGATTTCTGCAGAATTAGCCATACCTACTTGATCGATCGATCGAGCATAGAGCGTCGATCGATCGATGGTTCGATCGATCGAACACCTGCCCTCGATCGATCGACACCTCCTGACAGACTTATATTTCCCCTTCTAAATAGATGAATTCAATTTAAATGAGTAATAATCTTTGGACATCCTTATTAAAATATTTTGGGAAGTAAATAAGACTAGTAGGGCTTATTAAAAATATGAAATCTTTAATATAAGACGAGACTTATTAAAAATAAAAATATTTTAGGATGTTTACATAAAAGGGACGATGGAACTATGTATTAAAGAAAGAGACGCGTAAGATAGTTACGTTGGAAAATAAATGAGTACCTACTGAAATTACACTTTGGAGTATAGAAATTCACGAGTGTCACTTGATAAGTTGGAATAACTCCACAAATTAAGATAAGAGGCAAACGTTATACTTGATAACTAAATAACGAGTAATAAGGACAAATGTCATAATTATGGGTTATGAGATGTACCTAAATTTGATATGGTAATAGTAGTATATTTATATGACTGTGTTTATGCATATACTATATACGTGTGAAAATCATGCCCGCGCTACTTGCTATCCCTGAGGTTACCGCGCTGGGACAGTCTTATCTCGATGGGACTTTTATGGGGGATATTGACTCGTACCCTAGAAGATAGAAATCCTTCAGTAAAGGCTATCAAATCGATAGTTCAGACTGTCCTAAGAGACGTGGGGCATGTACTGACCTCTTCGAGACCTGGAATCTATGCTTCGCCTCAATATTGTATGTGTTTGTGTTAATACAGTTCGAGAGTGATTTCGAACTTGTATCTCCCTTAGTACGAGTGATACGGGGACTGGATAGCAGAGTATTCCCGCACCATAATTCTTATGTGGGGTACCGTCAGAATATATATATTATATGAGTATTTAATATATATATATATATATATATATATATATATATATATATATATATATATATATATATATATTTAATTATGGATATTTGGTAACTACCTACTGTGTTTATGGTAAGTAAGAAATGAATAATTATTTCAATTTCGGAATAAGTGTTTGAAAAGTATAATATACTGCTGAGAGACTTTATTACTAAATAAGGTTAAGTGAGAACTATGTTGTTAAATGAAATGAACCTCTTAAACACTTGAATTTGTCAATTTGAATCTTATGACCGACCTAAGATAAGATAAGTTAAACCATTGAGAAGGTTAGTGAGATAGGCGTGCACATTAGAAGAGAGGTGAGAATTTCTCAAGGGAGTATCGCACTAATATGTTGTTGCATTGGCCAGTAAACATTTTAAATACTTGCTAAACTAATTTTAAATCATTTTTATAATCGGGCTCTGACCCGTTTCCATTTTCTTTTCTCTCTTGTATATATATGTATGTATTACAGGTGCCCAACCGCAGGGGGGTCTTGCATAGGATCCTTTGGAAGGAACGCGCTGCAGCTTAGGTTGGAGTTGCAGGCCTCTTGCTTAGACGACCTCATTTCTTGATTCCACTTCTAGCATTTATTTTATCCAGTTGGGCATGTGTCGCCCTTTTCCATTATTCAGTTATTTTATTGGATATTGTAATTCATTTATTTCCAGTATTTGCACTTTGGGATTTATTATTGTCATGATGTTTTCCTTTAAGTTTTAAATGCTGGAATTTCTTAGTTGGATGTTTAATTAATTGGATTGTTTGTTCCAGTATATTTGTTGGATTATTCTTAAATTATGAATTATGTAAAGTTTTAAAATATTGGTTTTAAATAAAATTTGGAAAGTAATATCTAAAATGGTTTTGACACTTAGCTTAATTATTTAGGGTGTTTAAATTGGAATTTTTTTTTATGACAGTGATGCTAAGAATGAACCGATCGTCACCTTGATTATAATTTAATAAAGGATTGATCGCCCGGTATTTAATTAGGCGGGGTTTTACTGGTGGTATCAGAGCATCAGGTTGTAGTGTCCTTAGGATCTGTACGGCTTATTCCGCTTTCAGCTTAACATTTTTGTTATAGAGCCCTATTTTAGGATTGTTGTATTCTTGCTTTTACGATTACGTCTTCACCTATTTGAGATTTGTTAATTACTGTAAGACTAATAAATTTCTTCACATTTCAGATGCCTCCGAGACGTGCACCAAAGGATAGGAGTGCCCAAGCCGAGCAGCCAGCACCTCCGGCTCAGGGAATGATGAATGCTAATGAGGTAGCCGCTATTGTTGCTCATGCGATGAATGCCGCGTTAGCGGTAGTACAGCAGGCTCCACCCCAGATTTAGGCACTGGCACCAGTACCTGCACAACTTCCATCAACATGGGAGCGGGTTAGGGATGACTTTCAAAAGGCACATCCCCTTGAGTTCTCGGGTAGTTCAAGCCAATGGAAGAAAGATATACAGAGGCATCTGCGTATATATGAGTGCTCAGACATGCAGAAAAAATTATTGGCCTCATTTAAGCTAGTGGGGGCCGCTTTGCAGTGGTGGGAGTCTGCCACCACCTTGGAGGAGAGGGATACTATCCCAATTCAGTCATTCTGGGAGTGGTTTGACCGCAAGTATTTTCCATCCGCCGTACAAACTGAGATGAGGCGAAAGTTGCTAAACTTGAAGCAGGAAAATTCCACTGTTGCTTACTATGAAGAGGAGTTCACAAGACTTCTCACTATAGTGCCAGATGAGGCACCCACTGAGGGTAAGAAGATACTATTTTTTGTGGACGGGTTAGATTGAAGGATCCGTCAGCACCTTATAGGGAATCTGTCTCTGAGTACCTTCACAGATGTACTCAATGCTGCTTTACTACACTGCCAGGATCACCGCTTCCATCTGCAGGGAAGTAAGCGGGCAGGAGAGTCCGGCCAGCAGGGAAGGACAGGGGGTAGTGGCACTAGTGGAGCACCGACATCGTAGGGGAAGACTCGTCAGCATGAGCAGAGTTCCCATCAGGGGGACTCTGCCAAGTAGTTCCGATCAGGTGATTCCAGGCAGGGATTTGGGGGATTTAGGTAGGGTCAGCAGGGCTAGCCTAATCAGCAGGGCCAGCAAGGCCAACACCACCAGCAGCAGGTCCAACAGGGTCAACATCGTTTTCATCAGGGCCAACAGGGCTAGTGGCAGGGCAGTAACGGCCAACAGGACTATGGTCAGCAGGGTCAGAGGGGAGGTAATTTCAGAGGCCGATGTTTGTATGCGACAAGCATGGCCATAAGCGCCAGGATTGTCCAGAGGGTGATAGGGCCCCAAGCAGCAGGACGCCCATAATGAGCCACAAATGCCACTTTTTCCAGCCTCCCTCCCAGCACCAGCTCAGGTACCAGCCCTACCAGCCCTTCCAACCGCTCCAGTGCAGCAGGGGAAGTTACAGTATGGACGTGTCTATAACGTCCACCAGGCAGCAGCTCCACAGTCACCACCCGCGATTAAGGGTATGTTTCCTATCCATGGTACTATGGGTCGAGTTTTATTTGACACTGGGGTGACGCACTATTTTATAGCTACCCATTTTGCAAAGGCCTTAGGGTTATTAGCCACAGCAGAGAGCACTGTGACGTGTGTGGACTCACCATTGGGAAATGGATCGCTAATTTTCTTTATATGCCGGGGTATGGGGGTAGAGATTGGTAGCTTGGTATTACCAGCAGACATGTTAGTCTTAGATATGCATGAGCACGATGTTATTATCGGTATGGATTGGCTCACATCTTATAGAGCCATGATAGATTATTTTGGTGGGAGTATTGTTTTTGCCATTTCGGGGCAAGAGATGTTTGTAGTGGCGATGCCTCGCCCAGAGGGAGGCTCGATCGCTCATTTGTATTACATAGAGGAGGATACCTCTAAGGAGGTTGTAATTCCCTTAGACTCGATCCCAGTTGTTCGTAAGTATTCCGATGTATTTCAGGAGATACTAGGCCTACCCCCCAGTTGAGAGATAGACTTTGTCATAGATTTATTACCGGATACTCAACCTATAGCATGCGCTCCATACCGTATGGCTCCGGCGGAGATACGAGAGTTACGAGATCAGATAGAGCAGCTGTTAGGTCAGGGTTTCATTCGCAGGAGTAACTCACATTGGGGGGCTCCAGTTTTGTTTATGAAAAAGAGAGATGGTTCACTGAGGCTATGTGTGGACTACCGGGAGCTGAATAAGGTCACGATACGGAACAAGTATCCATTGCCGCAAATCGATGATATGTTCGACCAGCAGAGGGGAGAAACTTTCTTTTCAAAGATAGATCTGAGGTCAGGGTACCATCAGCTACGTATTAGGGAGCAAGATGTTTCAAAGACTGCTTTCTTGATGAGATATGGGTCCTATGAGTTCAGAGTGATGCCATTTGGCCTCACAAATGCTCTAGCGGTATTCATGGACTTGATGAACTGAGTGTTCAGAGAGTTATTGGATCAGCTTGTCATCGTCTTCATAGATGACATTTTGATATATTCACACTTCGATGAGGAGCATGCCGAGCACTCGAGGCAGGTTCTTCAGACTCTACGAGAGAATCAACTGTATGCTAAGTACGAGAAGTGCGGGTTCTGGTTACGTGAAGTGCATTTCTTGGTACATGTTGTTTCTGAACAAGGGATAGTAGTCGACCCGAGTAAAGTGTCAACGGTGAGGGAGTGGGGACATCCCACGACACCAACGGAAGTAGTAGTTTCTTGGGATTAGCCAGATACTATAGAAGATTCATTCGAGGGTTCTCTAAGATAGCGGGTCCATTGATGAACCTGACTCACAAGGGGGTACTATATGTTTGGGATGATGCTTGCCAATTGGATTTTGATGAACTGAAAGACAAGCTTACTTCAGCACCGATCGTTGCTTTACCCAAGACGGCCGTGGAGTACCTGATTTACACCGATGCTTCTTTACGGGGACTTGGGGGAGTACTTCAGTAGGATGAGAAGGCTATAGCTTTTGCCTCCCACAAACTTAAGCCGCACGAAAAGAATTGCCCCACCCGTGACCTAGAGATGGCATCGGTCGTTTTTGCATTGAGGATTTGGAGGCACTATTTATTGGGAGATAAATTTTGCTTGTTCACAGACCACAAGTCACTGCAGTACCTTTTCACTCAGCGAGAGCTGAATATGCATCAGCATAGGTGGTTAGAGTTTGTAAAGGACTATCAGTTCGACATACAGTACCATCCGGGGAAGGCCAACGTAGTTGTTGATGCGTTGAGCCATAGACCGGTAGACGATGTAGCGGACGTCTAGAAAGAAAAGTGGAAAGAGTTGGGTCACCAGGACGCAGTAGCCCGTTCCTTCATATCTGTCATGACAGTGACACCCGAGATTGTTATGAGGGTGATAGAGGCATAGACCGCAGACCCATTTTGCCAGGAGCAGATTATAAGACTTTTAGCTGAGGGTGTTGAGTCCTATTCTGTTAGTTCTGATGGGGGTTTGAGGTTTAATGGGAGATTGGTGGTCCCAGAAGGAGCAGACTTACGTCATGCAGTGATGACCCAGTCTCACGGGTCCCGATTTGTGGTACATCCTGGAGGAGATAAGATGTACCAGGATATGAAGCGGTAATACTGGTGGAGTGGGATGAAAAATGACATTGTTGAGTTCGTGTCCAAGTGTTCTACCTGTCAGCTAGTAAAGGTGGATCATCAGAAACTGTCAGGGTTGCTTCAGCCATTGGAAATATCCGCGTGGAAGTGGGAGAGTATTTCCATGGATTTTATTACAGGGTTGCCTACATCACAATGGGGCCACGATTCCATCTGGGTGATTGTGGACCGTTTGACCAAGGTGGCTCATTTTCTGCCGGTACGAACGGACTATACCACGGGTCAGTATGCTCAGTTGTTTATTGCTGAGATTGTCAGATTACATGGGGTGCCCCTGAATATTATGTCAGATAGAGATAATATTTTCGTGTCGCATTTTTGGGAGAGCTTTCAGGAGGCTATGGGTACAGAGTTGAGGTTGAGCTCAGCTTATCATACACAGACCGATGGACAAATAGAGCATACTAATCAGATGTTGGAGGATATGCTACGCATGTGTGTCCTTGATTTTGGAGGAGGTTGGGAACCACATCTTCCAATGGTAGAGTTCGCTTATAATAACTCTTATCAGTTCACGATTGGCATGGCTCCATTCGAGGCTTTGTATAGAAGGCCTTGTCGTTCCCCAACGTGTTGGATAGAGGTGGGGGATAAGAAGTTGTTCGGACCATAGGTGATTTAGGAAACCTCCTCAAGGATTGAGATTATCAGGAGCCGCATTCGAGTAGCCCAGGACAAGCAGAAAAGCTACGCTGATGCGAAACGGTTCTTTCGAGATTTTAATGTGGGGGACCAAGTATTACTACTTGTATCTCCTATGAAAGGAGTGATGAGGTTCGGGAAGAAAGGGAAATTGGCCCCGAGGTATGTGGGACCATTTCCCATTATCGAGAGGATTGGGACGGTAACATACAGATTGGGACTGCCAAAGCATCTACATCGCATCCACGATGTATTCCACATCTCATCGTTAAGACGATACCTTCGGGATGATATGGCCCACACCCACATCGCGATAGAAGAGATAGACTTACAGCCTGACAGCGCTTACAAGGAGAGACTATTGGCTATCCTAGACCATAGCAAGAGGAGATTGAGGTCAAAGGTAGTTCCACTAGTAAGGGTCCAGTGGGAGCATCATAATGTGGAGGAATCCACCTGGGAGCGCGAGGCAGATATGCGCGAGAGATACCCAGATTTATTCTTACCAGGTATGCCTTATTTTCTGAATTTCGGGACGAAATTCCGTTATTAGGGGGGAAGTATGTAATACCTCGTATTTTTTTATGCTTTCTAAATTTGGGGATTTATTAAATTTAATATGAGTTATTAATTTAATATAAATCCGGAAATTAATTATTTTTAATCATTACTAACGTGATGTGAGTTAGTAAGTATGGGAAACTTGTTGAATATTACTAATGAGCAAAGTAATATATGATATTGGTTCTATTAAATGTCATGAGTGAATAAAATGACAATTTGGAAATTTAAGTCGGGACGCGCCTGTGTTGTGTTGGGACTAAATAGTGATTAATAAAAGTGAATAAATTATAAGTTGCTCGTATGGTCGTTTTGAGTGCGCCAAAGTGTCCGGAAGGGTCGAGATAGTCAGAAAAGTGTACCCGGGGGGTTTAGTTTGGGTCTCGGGGCGTTTTTAGGCTTAATTAGTACCCCGGGATGGCATTTTGGACATTTTGTAATTTTGGGTAATTAAACCCACGAATTTGCAAGGGTTATATCAGATGCCTAGGGTTGTCTTCTAGGGTTAAAACAACCAAAAACAAGTGACGGCCATTGGAGAAGGAAGGAGAGAGCTTGCCAAGATGTTCTAAGCCGAAAACTCCTCCGTTTGCGTCGTCGTCGCCGCCAAACGATAGATCACGTCGCAAGGATCATAACCCCACTGATTTCAGCACAAATCAGAGACCAAAAATTCCCAGGCAAGTATTTATCTTGCTTAGTTTCATTAATTCTTCATTCATGTTAGTTTAGGGTTGATTAGGATGATATCTATGAAAGAAAACCCATGTTAGATATTAGAAAATTGCATGTTTTAGTGATATAGATAAAAATCTGGAAATCCCCCTTTATATGTAGAGGTTTAACCACGGATTTATGATGAATTAGAAGTATAATTTCTGGAGAAACACTGATTTGAATTAAGTTAAAGAATTTTTTTAAGGTTCATGAGTATTGTATGAATTTGGGCACTTTTAATTCATGAATCTTGATGAAAACTCACATGCTTTACGTTAAATATTGTCCATTTGGGTTTAGGACGTTTGTGGTATAAATTTCTGGGAGTTTGGGAGTGAAAAATATGGATTTGGGTGATGTTGGATGATAGAACCCATAACTGGATTTCTGCAGAATTAGCCATACCTACTTGATCGATCGATCGAGCATAGAGCGTCGATCGATCGATGGTTCGATCGATCGAACACCTGCCCTCGATCGATCGACACCTCCTGACAGACTTATATTTCCCCTTCTAAATAGATGAATTCAATTTAAATGAGTAATAATTTTTGGACATCCTTATTAAAATATTTTGGGAAGTAAATAAGACTAGTAGGGCTTATTAAAAATATGAAATCTTTAATATAAGACGAGACTTATTAAAAATAAAAATATTTTAGGATGTTTACATAAAAGGGACGATGGAACTATGTATTAAAGAAAGAGACGCGTAAGATAGTTACGTTGGAAAATAAATGAGTACCTACTGAAATTACACTTTGGAGTATAGAAATTCACGAGTGTCACTTGATAAGTTGGAATAACTCCACAAATTAAGATAAGAGGCAAATGTTATACTTGATAACTAAATAATGAGTAATAAGGACAAATGTCATAATTATGGGTTATGAGATGTACCTAAATTTGATATGGTAATAGTAGTATATTTATATGACTGTGTTTATGCATATACTATATACGTGTGAAAATCATGCCCGCGCTACTTGCTATCCCTGAGGTTACCACGCTGGGACAGTCTTATCTCGATGGGACTTTTATGGGGGATATTGACTCGTACCCTAGAAGATAGAAATCCTTCAGTAAAGGCTATCAAATCGATAGTTCAGACTGTCCTAAGAGACGTGGGGCATGTGCTGACCTCTTCGAGACCTGGAATCTATGCTTCGCCTCAATATTGTATGTGTTTGTGTTAATACAGTTCGAGAGTGATTTCGAACTTGTATCTCCCTTAGTACGAGTGATACGGGGACTGGATAGCAGAGTATGCCCGCACCATAATTCTTATGTGGGGTACCGTCAGAATATATATATTATATGAGTATTTAATATATATATATATATATATATATATATATATATATATTTAATTATGGAAATTTGGTAACTACCTACTGTGTTTATGGTAAGTAAGAAATGAATAATTATTTCAATTTGGGAATAAGTGTTTGAAAAGTATAATATACTGCTGAGAGACTTTATTAGTAAATAAGGTTAAGTGAGAACTATGTTGTTAAATGAAATGAACCTCTTAAACAGTTGAATTTTTCAGTTTAAATCTTATGACCGACCTAAGATAAGATAAGTTAAACCGTTGAGAAGGTTAGTGAGATAGGCGTGCACATTAGAAGAGAGGTGAGAATTTCTCAAGGGAGTGTCGCACTAATATGTTGTTGCATTGGCCAGTAAACATTTTAAATACCTGCTAAACTAATTTTAAATCGTTTTTATAATTGGGCTCTGACCCGTTTCCATTTTCTTTTCTCTCTTGTATATATATGTATGTATTACAGGTGCCCAACCGCAGGGGGGTCTTGCATAGGATCCTTTGGAAGGAACGCGCTGCAGCTTAGGTTGGAGTTGCAGGCCTCTTGCTTAGACGACCTCATTTCTTGATTCCACTTCTAGCATTTATTTTATCCAGTTGGGCATGTGTCGCCCTTTTCCATTATTCAGTTGTTTTATTGGATATTGTAATTCATTTATTTCCAGTATTTGCACTTTGGGATTTATTATTGTCAGGATGTTTTCCTTTAAGTTTTAAATGTTGGAATTTCTTAGTTGGATGTTTAATTAATTGGATTGTTTGTTCCAGTATATTTGTTGGATGATTCTTAAATTATGAATTATGTAAAGGTTTAAAATATTGGTTTTAAATAAAATTTGGAAAGTAATATCTAAAATGGTTTTGACACTTAGCTTAAATATTTAGGGTGTGTAAATTGGATTTTTTTTACGACAGTGATGCTAAGAATGAACCGACTGTCACCTTGATTATAATTTAATAAAGGACTCATCACCCGGTATTTAATTAGGCGGGGTGTTACAGTAGGTTGTACACTTTGAGATGAACTCAGTAATGTCTCTCTTCATGCTGCTCCACCAATACTATCGCCTCATATCCTCGTACATCTTGTCCCCTTCGGGACGTATTGTAAAGCCTGAATTGTGCAACTTTGTCATCATCGCATGTCATAGGTCCTCCCCCTCTATAATAGATAGACACCCATTAAAGCGTAAACCCCCATCTGAACCCACAGAATAAGAATCAACTCGCTTTGCTAGAAGTTGCACAATCTGATCCTGATAGAACGTGTCGGCTGCCTGGGCCTGTATTACTCTTGTCACAATATGGGGTGTAATGGTCATGACATACATGAATGATTGGGCTACTGCATCCTGGTGTTCTAACTCCTTCCATTTTTCCTTCTACACCTCATCCACCTCACCTGCTAGCCTCCGGCTCAATGCATCAGCTACTACATTAGCCTTCCCCGGGTGGTAACGGATATTGAACTAGTAGTCCTTCACAAATTCAAGACACCTATGCTGACGCATGTTCAATTCTCTTTAAGTGAACAAATACTATAGTGACTTGTGATCTGTGAACAAATAAAACTTCTCCCCCAACAGATAGTGTCTCCAGATCCGAAGAGCAAGCACGATTGTTGCTAGCTCCAAGTCGTGGGTGGGGGTAATGCCTCTCGTGAGGCTTGAGATTACGGGAGTCATAAGCTATAGCCTAGCCCTCCTGCTGATGTATACCCCCAAGTTCGTGTAGGGATGCATCGGTATATACTAAGTAATCCACTCCCAGTCTGGGCAGTGCTAAGCTTTAGCCTGATCCTCCTGCTGAAGTACACCCCCAAGTTCCTGTAGGGACGCATCGGTATAGACTAAGTAATCCACTCCCAATCTTAGAAGTTCTAGAACTAGTGCTCAAGTTAGCTTATCCTTCAACTATTTGAAGTCCAACTCACAGGAGTTATCCCAGATGAATGGCACTCCTTTACGAGTCAAGTTAGTCAACGGACCTCCTATCTTTGAGAATCCCCGAATAAACCGCCTGTAATAGCCTGCTAACCCAAAGAAACTTCGCACCTCCGTCGTTGTCATGGGTTTCCCCACTCCCTCACTGCCGACACCTTGATGGGGTCCATCAATATTCCCTCATATGACACGATTTGCCCCAAGAACTGTACCTCTTGCATCCAGAATCCATATTTCTCAAACTTAGTGGACATGTCGTTCTCCTACAAAGTCTGTAAAACCCTACGTAAGTTCTTAGCATGCTCCTCCTCGGCATGTGAATAGATTAGGATGCCATATATGAAGATAATGTCGAACTGATCTAAGAGGTCTCTGAACACTTAGTTCATTAAGTCCATAAATTTTTTTGGTGCATTGGTTTGCTCGAATGGCATAACCCTAAACTCATAAGATCCATACCTCATTAGAAACACAGTCTTAGACAGATCATGCTCCTTGATCCTCAACTGATTGTACCATGACCTCAAGTCTATCTTTAAGAACAAAGCTACTCCCCTCAGCTGGTCGAATAAGTCATCAATTCTAGGCAACAAATATTTATTTCGTATCATGACTTTATTCAAATCCCAATAATCTACGCACAATTGTAAGGATCCATCCCTCTTCTTCATAAATAGAAATGGGGCACCCCAATGTAAGGTACTCCGGTGGATGAAACCCTATACCAACAACTGCTCAATCTGATCCCTTAGCTCCCTCATCTTTGCATGAGCCATATGGTAAGGTGCACGAGCTATCGACCGAGTGCCCGACACTAAGTCAATCAAAAACTCTATCTCTCTACTCGACGACAACCCTAGTATATCTTGAAACATATTTTTGTACTCACGGACGATTGGAATCGAATAAAGGGGAATCAAAAATCCTGTAGAGGTCTCCTCCTCTATAAAAACCCAGTGAGTGAACGATCCTCCCTCAGGGCGAGGCATCACCACTAAAAACAGCTCCTGACCCGGTATAGCAAACAAAATACTACGACTATAGCAGTCAATCATTTCCCTATACATAACTAGCTAATCCATCCCGATGATAGAATCATACTCATGCATATCTAAAACAAGCATATCGACTGGTAGGATCAATCTCCCAATCTCCATGACCACTCCCTGACATATAAAGAATATCAATGACCCATAGCCCTACTGTCCCTGCTAGCCCTGATGGCCATGATGACCCTGATGGCCATGTCTGAAAGCTCCCTGCCCTTGACAGAAGCCCCTGATCTGAACCTCTTAGCAGAATCCCCCTAATGGGCACCCTGCTCACTCCGCCTCTATTGACTCTGAGCTGCTTGTGCCCTATTGGCACTGCCTCCACCTGTCCTACCCTGTTGGTTTGAGTCACCTGCTAATTTTCTCCCCTTAACATGGAAGCGGTGATCCTGGCAATGTAGTAAGGCAGCATTAAGTACATCGATATAAGACTGTAAAGAGAGGTTTTCCAGAAGATGCTGTCGAATCCTCCAGGTCAGACTATCCATGAACATATAAATTTTCTTATCTTCAGTAGAATCCTCAGTTGGTACCAAGTTCACCAATCTAGTAAAATCCTCCTCGTACTCGACTATACTCTTCCCCTCCTGGGTGAGGTTCAGTAGTTTTCGCCTCATCTCAGTCTGAACGGCGAAAGGGAAATATTTACGGTCAAACTTCACCCAGAAGTCCTGTATAGTCATAACATCACGCTCCTTTGTGGTAGTAGTGGACTCCCACTACTATAACGCTACCCTTACTAGCTTGAAAGTAACTAGTATCTGCTTCTTCACCTCCGTGCACTCGTACATCCTCAGATTCCTATGGATATCTTTCTTCCATTGGCGAGCTGTAACAACATCAGAACCCCTTGTGAACTCCGTAGGATGTGCCTTCTAGAAGGCATCCCTGACTCGCTCCCATGCGCAAGGAAATGCGTGAGATAGTGCTAGAGCCACAACTTGTGCCTATGGCGGGGCCTCCTGGACCACAACTAGTGCTGCATTAAATTCCCGAGGAACGATGACAATAACCTCGACAACATTCACTGTACCCTGAGCGGGCGCTGGTTGAGGCTCGAGTTGGACATTTCTAGCCCTAAGTTCACATCTGGGAGCCATTTGAAATGAGAAAGAATTTATAAGTACACAATTATCAAATCTCAAATAGCTGAAGACGTAAACACATAATCAAGAATGTAACAATCCTAATAATAGGGATCTACATCAAAGAATGCTAAGCTGAAAGCATAATAAACCATAGAGATCCTAAAGGACTCTAAAACCTGATGCTCTATTACTACCTGTGACACCCTGCCTAATTAAATACAAGGTGATTAGACATTTATTAAAATAAAATAGAATACCCGGTTGGTTTAGTATTAGCATCATTATTGAAAAACATTTATTAATTACTAACCACCAAGTAATTAAAAAGTCAAGTGTCAAATTTTATCTTTAAAACTAACAACAACCATAAATAATTAATTTAACCATTCACCATCTAATAAAATCTCACAGCAATATAAGAATGACATAAATGAATAACAGAGTCTGGAGTAAACACATCTAGTCTAAATCCCAAATACAAAAGTCTAAAATTAAATAAATCCCCATAATTGAAATATAAATAAGAGTCGGCAGTCAGTATCTCTGAGTACATCTGAATAAATGATAGGAAACATGCCTGACTGAGTAAATAACTCGAAAAGAATCAAGGATATATGTGGAGGCGTCTAGTACCGAGGTCTTGTAACTCCTATAGCAGCTATAACACGTCAACTGGTAGGAACTCCTATGCTTGTCGTCCCTGCGGTTGGGCACCAAAAATATTTTCACAAAAACAAAGTAGATTTGGAAGAAAACGGGTGAGAGCCCGAGTTATAAATGGTTTAAAAACAAAAAGTGTTTAAAATGCATTAAACAATAAATATTATATCCATGTTAGTTCCTCGTGCCCTCACATGAGATTCTCACCTCTCAAGTAATGTACACGCCTAGCGTAGACTCCTAACCCATCCTAGTCATGGTATTCCACTTATCTAGTTTATCCCAAGTCCTTTACTGAATTGCTTATGTCATTGTGCCTAATTATAACACCCGAATAATACCTTCTTGTAATTATAACGTTAGTTTAATTGGATTAAAATAACTCATTAATCATTCAAGTTCCCATATTGTTGATTAGTATTAAATATCGCAATATTTCTCATCTACTAATCAACACAATAGAATAATCTCAGTGTATATACATATATATCACCATCATACATATATATACTAATACGGTACCCCAAAAGGCTAAACCTGCGGTGCACACATACTCTGCTATCAGTCCTAGTATATCACGCACATGAGGACTATGAATTCTGAATCACACTGGAATCGTATCAACATTTATGGCACACAATGGAGGCGAACATAGTTCCTAGCCCCATGGGCTACGCACCCATGTGACCACAAACTTATCAACTCACAGATAAGTCTTTCCCAGACCTATTTCCTAAGGTAGCAATCTAAAATCCCTCCGAAGGCACATTAAGATAATATTGTCTCCTTCCTAATACCTCCCGTGATAGCAAGTATGGTAGGTATGTCATACACATAAGGATTCATAAAATAGGTACACACAACCCATATAATTAATAGGATCTCACCACCTAAATATTCCAGATTTGTACGAATTGTCATTCTTTACAATATTCATGATGTTTCCAATTACGATTATTCTCTCTATCGTATCGCACTACTTATAAGGGATATCACTAAGTCTCTCTTATCATTGTATACTTCTATACTTCATGTTACTAGGTTAAGAAATGTGGTTTCCCTACATAACCTTAGGTCATTCATTATTCTGGAATTATTTTCACCAAATTCCAGTTCGTCCCATAAAATTTCCAAAATCTGAAATCTCGTTTGAAGTGCCCAGAAGTTTTGTTCGAACGAACTTCACCCTGAAATCTCATTAGTAAATCGTTCGAACGAACTTCAAACAAACTTTGAATGAACTAAACTCTGAATTTTTGTTGGAATTCTCGTTCGAACGAGGTCCTTCGAATGACTTTTTAGTTCCCCAGGTTGTTCGAACGACATTTACCCAGTTCATCCTCTACCTTATGAAACCTGCGTTTTTGCCCATTTGTGTTCACCCAATTCATATCAAACTTTTCCCAACTCAAAATTACTAGTCCTAAATCCATTTTACATACATTTAGATGATCCCTAACATCTTTTAACAATCAAACCTCATTAAATCTCATATATGGGTGAAGGAATTTAATCAAATATCAAGAGCCCTAGTTTTACATCGTCAATGATTTTTTCCACCCAAAACCGAAAGTGAAATTCATTTTTCTTCATGTATCAACCCAGATTCATAGCCTCTACATATGGTAATTCATCCGCGTTCAATTTTCTACCCAAGAGCTTGATTAATAATTCAATTTCAACCGAGATTTCATCATATCATGTGTATATCATCAATTCTACACTAACATGTATAATATATGCACTAGTCAAATCAAGATAACCACTTGACTTGTTGGGAAGATCTAAATCGTTGAATGAAAGTGGTATAGATGTGTTCCTCTGTTCCCGATCTACACGTTGATAGTGCTCTTGGTGAAAGATGGGTGGGTTTAGTCTTGGAGCTCCTAGAAATCTCTTCTCCTTCTTCCTCTTGGACTCTCTCTTTTCTTTTGCATATAAAAACCCTAACTTCTCCCACGTACATGTAGATATATTTCTCCAATTTTCGTCTATTAATTAGCCCCAATTTTTCAAAAGACAAAAATACCCCTCTGAGGTGTCGGTTTGGCCTAAAACTATCCCATAACCCAAACTAAACCCCGAGATATAATTTTCTGACTATTTTGACCCTTCCGGACACGTTGGCGCACTCTAAATGAGCATTTGGGTGATCTATAATTATTTTACTTTTTATTCTATTAATTTAGTCCCAACATGACTCACAAGCGCGTCCCGACTTAAATTCCATAATTATCGTATTTCTCCCTTGCGACAATTTTCATAAATTCATAATCACATTCAGAATCATATATTACTTTATTCACTCAGTAATATTCAGTGTAATTCCCAATAATAGATACTAACTCTTACCTCGCTAGTTAATATTTATTTTATTCAAAATTAATTATTAATTAATTCTTCTCACATTTAATTCAATTATTACCACAATTAAAATCAATAAAATTACGGGGTATTACATGCACTTTTATTTTTTTGACAGTCCATGTTTAAATATATTTATGAACTTTAAAACTTGTATTTTCTAAGAGAACGGGGGTTTTGGCCATGTATTAGAGACATTAAAAATAATTGGACTTAAACATTTTATTTTTCAATTTAAACCCGATGAGAGTCGATTTAATTTGAGTTTTAAAAAATGGAATGACAACGTTTAATTAGTGTGCAATATTTGTTACTTTATAAATGGACTCTAAATTCTAATTATTTCATATTGTTTACAAATTTTGTGTGTTGATCTCAGTATTCATAGTTGCTTTTATTTAGTTTAGTTCACAATTATTCTCTGCCCCATTTAGTCTAGTTGGACAATTGCAATTCTTTTAAAATTGACAACAAGTTGTAAGCGCTGTTGCCAAGAATTTGTTCGATTTTTTTTTATAAGTTGTGACTTTCGAAGTATTTTTTTTGCATTTTTGTTAGTAAAAATTTCGTTAAAAAAATTGAAAACAAAATAAAAAATTCAGCAACTCCTATTCTTTTTTTTTATTTAGTAAAAAAATCAAATTTAAGGTTTTTTTGAGTAATTAGTTAAAAGTAATTTATAAAAAAAACATACAAATTTGAAAAAAAAAATGAAAAAAAAATTCCTCGAAATTTCCAAAATCGTTTTTGTTTCAGTAGTCCCAAAACAATTTTTAAAAAATCCAAAAATTCAAAAAAAGTAATTTTTTTCCAACAGTCATTTTGTTATTTTTAGAATATTAAAAAGTAAATAAAAAGAAAAAATTTGTTTCATATGTGTGCTTTGTTATTTTTTTTTGTGTTAAATACACTACTAGTGCATGTTTCGTGTTATTTTTATTCATTTTTTATTTTTTTTGTGTCACACTTTACGTTTCGTGTACTTTTGTATTTTTTTAGTAGCACATTCAAAAAAAATATAAAAAGAAGAAATACAAAAAAAAAGGCAAAAGTGAAGAAAAATTCGAAAAAAGTGTGCAACGGTGGGCTTACGTAAAGAATACTTGTTTAATCTTTCCACGAGCACAAGGAACTCTGGGGGACAACTGAAATGCAGGAAAATTTTCCCTCTGATCGACGTAAACTTATATTTCGGCCCGGCGTAAACAAGTGACCGTAAAAAGTCCACGCCAGAGGTACGTTTTTGTGTGCTCCTACGTGGTTTAATTTCACATTTGATTTAGCACGTTGTATAAACTAATTTAAGGAAAAACCCATGTAAAAGATAAGGTGGGAATTTCATCAGCCTTCCTTGGCCCCCCCAATTCACTAATTAACCAAGCATTTGCATATCCCGAGCCATCACATTTAATTTAAAGTAGACGTTGGTCTTAGCATATCACATAGCTATTAGGAAAACTATTAGCAAGGCTAGAATTAAAAGGTACTCAAATACAAACTTGTCAAATTGATTCCGTTTCACCTTGTCTAGGATTAGTGATTTTTAATGAGTCTTCGTACCGACCACCTACCTAAAGGAAAATGCGGGATTTGTGACGACAACCGTAGTTGGTCGTCTTTTAAATTCTTCATTTTCAAAGAGTAGGAGTTATCTAATTAGGGTGATTAATTCGGAGACCCCTGCTTTTATCAATTAATCTCAGGGAAACTAGATTTTAAAATTAAAACTCCCCTTACTTAAATTAGTTAAATCAAGATTGCTTCGTGTTAGTTACGTGGTTTTGAGTCAATTATAATTGTTTTTCCATTCCAAATTTAAAAAAAAAATCAAGTATTGTAAATTACATTGGGTGATCCTCATATTATTATTTCGTCATCTTTCTCATATTGGTCTATTGAACTTGTGAACGTGTTCTTACAAAATACTGAACATTTAGATGACTACATATTTGAATTTGAGTCAGATGGGTCAGTAATCATTTTAAAAAAAATTAAAGAAGGTACGGATGAGAGTCCAACCACTTTACTCATTATTTGTCAACCAAAGTGTATCAATTGTAAAGAAGTAGACAAACGGTATAATGATTCTATTTCTAAAAATAATCATGAATTAAATGGGGATAATTAATTTTTTAAGGGGAAAAAATTGACAATCTTGACACATGTAATACTTGTGATGATTTGGATGTTTATTTTTGTCAAAAATTTTCTCCTAATTTAATTAAGAAAAATGTTGATTCTTTTTATATGTGAGAAAATTTATTTGAGGATTCGTCGTCTGATTTTAGGGAAACTTCAAGTATTGATGATAATCCTCCTATTTTTTATGAAGAAAGTGTATCTCCCCGTGAGACGTCTTCTTTCCGCGCTTTTCATAAAGTCTCACATTTAGGTGTGGAGTATACATCCCCAAACTTATATGACTATTTTCGAAAAAGGGATAATAAATATTTAGATCCTTATTATAATTTATTACCCCTATGTGATGCATCGACATATGATTCGTGCGATTCAAATTTGTTTATTATTGATGATGTCGGTGCGCACCATTATGAACATGGATTTAAGGTTGAAATTTGCGTTGTGCGGTCATGCTCTCAAATTTATGATTTTTGGCACTTAGTGCTATAAAATTTATTAATTGGAATGACCCATAACTATTTCGATTATTAATTTATGGTGATGATGGTAATTGTTATTGCCTTGTATATTATTTTTGTATTTTTTTGGGTTATTTTTTTTGTATTCTTATATAGTTAACATGCGTTTGTTAACTTTGGATGCTGGTAGCAAAGTGAAGTTCACAGGTAATATCATCATTTTACTTCATTACTTTATTTTCTTTTTCCATATTTTTATTTGAGCATACATTGAGGATAATGTAAAATTTAGGTTTGGGGTTAAGGATGGTATTTTTTTTGTAAAAATAAAAAAAAATTAGAAAATTTTAAAAAATTCAAAAATCCAAAAATATGTTTAATATAATTGGGTTTTGAAACAATTTCTTAATATGGAATTAATTCATGAATCTCTCAACTTATGAATTTTTTACACATTAAGCCATATAATATGATCAAAAATGGATATTGAGGCGAAAGTTAATATACTTAATGAATATATGTGATGATTTTGATTCGGTGAGACATAGTTCCATTCGTCATTTTTGAGAGATTTAAATCCATCCGAGTTAAAACAACTAAACTTTCCTTCAGTGATAAATTCGTTGATGATCTCAATTTCTTTATTTTGTTCGATTACTAAAAATAAAAAGTCAACATTTGAATCCTAAGCACTAGTAGTCTTAGTAAGTCATTTTGAGACACAAATACTCTTAAAAAAATTGAGAAATGAGACCAATCCATCGTTTGAAAGACCAAAATTAAGCCTAAACTTCAACATTTTTACATTATTCTGTTGCAAGCTCATTTTAGCCAAAACGAAAATGAGTTTTATGTTAAAAATTTGTTACCCTACCCAACTCCCATTGGAAATTTAAAGCCCATAAAAAGAGCTATACTCATTTTTTGATAATACTAAGGTAAAATTATAGTAATAAAAAGCCAAAAATGAAAGGAAAAAGTTACAAAATAGTGACGCGTGAAAAGAAATGAAAAAAAAATGAAAAGAAAGAAATAATGAAAAAAGTGAAAAAAATATATGTTTGAAAAAAAGAAAGGAAAATAGAGGTTAGAAAAAGTGCCTAAAAGTCAAAATACCTAAAAATCTTTATATTCTTAGATTTTTTTGAACTCCAAATGCCATTCTTTCTAGCCAAAATCCAAGCCTACAATATAACCAAAGAAAGTCTCAATCGATCTCAAGGGATGTTAGTTATAGTGTGGAGAGAAGATGAATATGATCTATGGTGTGATTCAATGTTTAAATAGTATAATCGATTTTCCATTCAAAAAATCATATTCATCCATTATAAAAGTCCGTTTTGATCATGTATATGTGAAATTTGTTCATTTAAATTTACTCTTTTATTCACATATATTGAGATAATTTTACCCATTTCCGAGTGTTCAATTGTAAGTGCATTCTGTGAGATTTTAAAATCAGGATGAACTTTCGGATAAGAAATGTAACGTTCAAATTTTTTGAAATGGATGTATATATTGGCTATGCACACAGACACGATAAGTTGATATTGAAAATTGAAGTTCTACTATATTTATGAAGTTTGCATTCAAACTTGGTTATATTACTTTTGAGTCTTTTGTATTAAGTCAAGTTTTTTAATTTTGTGGGTATATTCACTGCAAACCCTCACAAGACAAAACTCATCCACTTGGGTAATCTCAGAGTTTAATAGATTGTTGCACATGCAAAGTGCAATCATGATTCCTTCGAAACTGAGTGAGATTTTACAATCTTAGATTTGCTGGAGGACTAGCAAAGTTTAGGTTTGGGGGTATTTGATGAGTGCATTATTTTGTATAAATTATACCCAAATATAGGCCTTGTTAGGACCATTGTATTATAAATAATGTGCTTTTAGACTCATTTTGGTAAATAAAAAGGAAAATACAAGTTTAAATAAAATTTGAATTAAGAATGAAATTTTAGTAACTCCAGGGTTCAAAAATGTGATTAACGCTGGTGCTATGAATAATGATGTGAATAGGGGATACTTATTAAAAAAAAGACTTCTCACTTATCTCCAACTCTTCCCAAGACTCCATATATAATTACTAACTTAAATATAACCAATCAGGGAGAGTCCTGCCACAATTCAAATACCTTACCCCTTGACCTATAAAAGGACCATTGGGCTCACAATTTTGGAAGGATTTTCGGGAAGTAATTTTTAAGTGTTGTATTCAATTTGAGGACCAAGTTTTAATCATTTTTAAGAGGATTGAAGATTATTGTGAGAGAACTATTTGTAAGTTTGATTTATTAATGAAAATCTCTACTCATTCTTGCAATTTCTCTTGCATTATGGTAGCTTGATTTTTCTATTAGGATTAGGGTAAAGTTATCATAGTTAGCTAATATTGTCAAGTTAATTTGATTATTGTTTATTCCCCACTTGTTTTAATTATTATCAAAGATTAGTTATTCATTTTAAATCAAGATGAGAGTGTGTTTTAAATCTTTCAAAATTATTTTTCCAATCAAGTCTTCAAATTTAACCCCTATAATTTTTTATGGATTATGCTTGTACTTTGATTTTTTGATAGTTCGTTCTTAAATAAATTTGGAAACTTTAAACTTTTATTTTCTAAGGGAATGGGGATTTTAGCGATATATTAGATATGTTAAAATATTTGGACTTAAACATTTTATTTTCCCAATTAAACGAGATGAGACTCGATTTTATTTGTGTTATAAAAAGGTAATGACAACGTTAAATTGGTGTGTAATATTAGTTACGTGATAAATGGAACCCGAATACTAATTATTTTATATTGTTTACAAATTTTGTGTGTTGATCTCATTATTCGTAGTTTCTTTTATTTAGTTTAGTTCATAATTATTCTATACCCCATTTAGTCTAGTTCGATAATTGCAATTCTTTTAAAAGTTAAAATTGACAAATATCTATGGGTTCAATCCATACTTACACCCGCTATTCTATAATAGCCCATGCACTTGCGGTATTTTATAAAATTGATAATAAAACCCCCTTCTGAAGAACCTCTTAGGGGGAGAAAACTCTATTCCCCCTGCCTTTGATCCTCCTACCTCCCATCCTCCAACATCCCAAGACGGTGGGATCGTTAGCGATCAATCCACTATGCTTGAGTGGTACCTTCTGCAACTGGTTAAGGGGATACCACTCCTAAACCTTAGGTTTTTGCCTCTTTTGATGTAAATTTTTAGACCTTCGATATCAATCACCTTATAGGCCTATGGCCATGCCATTATTAATGAAAATAATGTTTAAGTTTACTTAATCTTTTTATTATGCATTTCTCAATTTGTATGACATATTTTGAATGGTCTTCTTCGATTTATGCCTTGATCATTTGTGCTACGTAGATCATATAAAACGTATGCCAAATAACATCCTTATAGTCCTTTCAAACTTTTTGGATGATCATACGTTTGATAATTTGTAAATTTTAATGAACTCACTTTGGCCGATTAACTCTATTCAGTTTTAATCAATTGTCATGATTATGTCGACTGCATCTATTCACTTGCACCACATCCGACAATTGGGTTTTATACTAACTCCTACGATCGTTAAATTTATATTTTGGTTAAGACTTTATCGGGTCAATTGGCCAAACTTGGTATGTATTGTCAGTTCGTACCAAACGTGGGTGACCAACTATCGTTCGGATTATACCATGCAGTTTTTGTGTGGATTTATTTTAGGTTCTTAGTCAACCTTCCTATTTTAGATCGTACCGCTGCTTAAGTGAGTTTAGTTCCAGATTCCGATGATGAACTCACATATGAGTTGTAGCACACAATTATTACATGAATTTATGCCTCTTCTAGGCCGACAAACCCTATTTGGGCTGTACCACAATTTCTAGGTGGGTTTATTGCTAGATTATCAGGTGATTGACCTAATCCATATCGTACCATTGCTTGAGTACGATTTGTGCCAAACTTAGACAACCAACTCACGTTTGAGTTATTCCATGCAATTTTTACGTGGATTTCTTCCAAATTCTCGAGCGACTGGCCTATTTTTTGGTCGTACCACTGCCTGAGTGTGTTTAAACAAATAAAGAAAATAACGTTAAAAAACTTCCTTCATTAGTCATTAATCGTTTTATTGCGGGGAAAAAGAAAAGTGTCTCAAATTCCCATCTAATGATAAATCTTCCAAAGGTTCATGGCATTCCATGACTTTAGGATAACTATTCCATCTAACTCTACTAGATGATGTGATCCTCCACCACCCTTTGAAGCTACTCAGTATGACCATTTCCAGTTCGATGCTAATCTCCCATCCAATGGTCTTTTATTTATAGGCATAAGCTTTTTCAACACCAATTCTTTGACCTAGATAATTCTAATCTTAACCTTTATGTTACGTCATCTTTCCAATTCTTGTTGGAAGGGGGATAAGTGTGTAAGATCATATCATCTTTTTTCTTCAACCAAATCAAACTCACGAGTGATTCGGTCATTACCGCAATCGTTCTAAAAAAATTGATCTGGGGGTTGAAATTACGATCTCTAGAGGAATGATAACATCCATACCATATGCAAGAGAGTATGGAGTCTCTTTGGTCGTCTTTCTCAGCATCATTATATATGCCCAAAAGACGGATGAGAGTTCATCCACCCATATTCCTTTAGTGTTATTTAGTCAGCACTTGATCCCCAACATAATCATTTTGTTGGTTATCTATGCTTGACCATTACATTGGGGGGAACACTATTGACGCATAGTGAATCATGGCTCCTTGCTTTGCACAATATTCCCTGAAGAAGTTATTATCAAATTGTGTTCCATTATCGGTGACTAGTTCTCTTGGAATCCAAAATTATGTAATGATATTTCTCCAAACAAATCGCGTGGCATCTGCCTCTCTAATATAGGAGTGGTTCTACTTCCACCCACTTTATGAAATAGTCGTTGGACAATATTCGGTATTTATGATTTCTAGGTCTCACTAGTAATGGACCCATAATATTCATGCCCCATCGAGAAAAAGGCCATGGGCTTCTAAGAGAACTCAGATATTCGGTCGACTTCTTGATGATGGGTGAAAACGACTGGCATTTGGCACATTTTTGGCCAAACTATATGTCTTACTTTAGCATGAATGACCACAAATACCCCTATGAGATTGCTCTATACGAGAGTTCTTGCCCACCTACATGGTCTCCACAATCGCCTTCGTGCATCTTTATGATGATTTCCATAACTTGATCCATGTGAACAAACTTTAGCAAAAGGCCAGTAAATGATCATCGGTAAAGTTTTCCCTCAGAGTGAACGAAAAATTTGGCCAATTTAATCCTCAACTTGTGCGCTTCTTTACCCTAGGAGGGGAGTTCACCGTTATTCAGGTGGGAAATGATTGAGTCCATCGATGACAGAGCTACCATTACCTATAAAACATAAATGCCTTGTTAGGAATCTTTGATTCTTGGATGATATATGTACTCTACTTCAGTTATTTTTTTCAAGTCATTATCAATAGTTGAAGCCAGGGTGTGTTCATGGCTATTATTTTTCTTTGTATGTTGTTCCATTGAAGAAGATTTGAACTGTTGAAGAAAACTTCTGGCCTTGTCTCTATTAGCAAACAATCTAGAGCCCTAGGCCTCGTATTCATTGCAAAATTGATTAACGATCCATCTTAAGTCATAATATACAGCTATCTAATCAGTTCCTAAGTCGATTAGACTTAGGAAACTATGTATAATAGCTTCATATTACACTTCATTGTTAGAGTCGTTGAACCCCAGTCTGACTACTATCTCAATGAGACCTGGTGCGAGGGAAATCGAGTGTTCGTGTAGGGGCACTGTCGTTGATTTTGGCTCCCACTCTACACGAAAAAACCTAAACTACAACTACACTTGCGAAACAAGTATAGCGGTAAGTCGGTGAGATTAACGTTTTCAATGAGGAAAGAATAGTGTATACACTCACAAACGACGAAAGGTACAAAGCTTACTCAGTGTAAGTATATACAATGCAACAAAAGATTATCGAGTTATAAAATGTTAAACCAAATCAATATAATAAGAAAAGTGCATGTGCTCAAGGGATAAAGTTTAATTCGTGAAGTTATTCACAATATCAACGATTTGAGGACCAAAGTCTAATAGCTTCTAAAATCGAGTACATGCATCGTTGAGTTGTCAATTGGATCGGGCAATTATTGAAATTTATCATAAAAAAAGGCAAAATGCCCAACAAAGGAGAAAAAAGAAAGAAAATATTTTTGAAAATTTTCAATTTTTAACAAAAAACATGCTTTATAACTAAAATGTGATCAAATCTAAGGACTAAACATGAAATGTATAAATATCCCACACCCCCTAACTTAAATGTTGCATTTTCCCCAATGCATCCATTAAGAACACAACATAAAGATAGGAAAAGAATGATATTACCCAAAATTGGAGCGATCTCCATAACCACAAGTCCAAACGAATCTACAAAATAACTTAGTATTAAGCAAAGCAAAAATATTTACCCAAATATTAAGTTAAAAGAAATTATGACATAAACCACAACAATATAGAGGGGTTGAAGTGCAAATACTAGATAAATTGATGGTGAACATTTGATTTTATAAAAATGGAAGGTCACACACATCAAAATACAATAATCAACCATAAACTACATCACAATTTCTTATTTCATAGGTTCAATACAAAACAACTTAATACATTACAATTAATAAAAAGAAATAAATACAAATAAAAAGGAAAATACAAAATAATAACCGTCCCAAAAATAACCCCACAACAACAACCTAGTGGACGGAACCACTAGGATCATAGGGACTCTAAAAATGCGGCGGGAGAGACGCATTCGGACCATGCTACTGCACATATAAGTCTCTCATCATATCATGCAACATGCAGAACTCCTGTTGCCGCTTTGCTCTATCATGTCTCTGCTCGACCCTCTGCTGCTTCAGGTGCGACTCAAAAGTAGCCCACCTAATCTGGGTCTCCTCCCACCTCTGGTCCTACAGTGCCGCATACGTCTCAAACCGGGCATCAGTAACTCTGCCTCTGCTCCATCTGCCGGATCTCAGCATCCTCATCCGCCTCTTCATTCACCTATGTCCTATGTCTCTTGGCACCTAGCTTCCCCCAAGGGTGTCCCAACATCTTCGAGATGTTATCCTTGTTTAGAAGCTTTAGTGGGACACACTTGCTGTCAGAATCAAATTCAGGGCAGTCGCGTGATAAAAAAATCCGTGTGATAAGGGAAGGAAATGGGAGGAAAAAACTGTGGGCCCTCTCCTTTGCAGAGGCACACATCATATATAAAAAAATGTTGGGCAAACTAATATCGCCCAAGTTGTTGACGAGAGCGTAGACAAATGTAACGTGCTTATGGCGAACCTCTGATCGGTTGGTTGTAACCATAATAGAGTTCACATTGAGGTAATGAAGAAATCTCGGCAAATCATCCATTGCGACCGAGTAGAAATATTTTTTATTAGTCTATACCTTCCCAGGTGCAATTGCCTAGATCTATGTGGTGAGCCCGAACATCTCCCCATCCAAAAAACTAATTGACTGCTCGGGGTCTGGAACACCTATATGTCTCACTAAATTCGAGCGGCTGAGCTGAATCCGAACCCCCCAAACCATGGCCCCATAGGTAGACGACCTCAATTTCACAACTAAAAATATCGCATAAAAATATATCAACCAACTCCTCATTAATGCACCCATTTGTAGCAAGAAATGGCTCCCAATTATGCCGGCACAGAATAACACGCGTAACCCTATGGCAAGTCCTAAAGCTTCCAAGCATAGTGGCAGGCCAATGGCCTATTTGTCATCTGAAAGTAGGCTTGGAACCAATCACGTTCTCGTTTGCAACGAAAACCATCAAAGGCCCAGGTGGGCACGCACCTGGTAGAATCATATTTCCTTACCTCGACCATTTCATCCTACAAAACAATAATTAGGTAAAACAGATAGAATTGTAAAGTGCAATTAAAGGTTAGTTAGTTAAATAGTTGAAATGGTGTGTGAAAGTGCATGAATCCGAGCGAACATATTCCAGATTGTGACAAAAAGTGTCGAGGTACGACAACTAGTGAAAACCACCCAAATGTGCGCTAAAATGGATTGAAAAATTAGTTTAGGCATTTTAGCGAACACTTGGCGTGCACAGTGTGGAATGAGGGTTCGTGAGGACAATTGAACCAAAAAAAACAAGTCCCATTCATGAACAAACACATAAGTAATCAATAATAAGTGTTCATGAATGGATAATATTCAACATTTAAGTACAAACAATTATTGGAACAATACAATTGGAGAAAACTCAAAATATGTCAAAACAATGGATTAACTTTAGGAACATGACATATAATCAATAAATCAACAAAAATACTAGTTAATGAGGAAGAATTTATACTTGATCTGAGTATAAAAGAGTTGTTTCGAGTTGAAGAGGGGTTGGGAGAGACAAGGGCACGAAATTGGGAGAAAGAGGAGAGGAGAGAAATAGAAACAGAACGAAAGAAAAAGGGACAAATGCGGTTTAAAACTGGTCGATCGATCAATCGATTGACCCCTTTTTTCGATCGATCGATCCATCAGGTTTTAGCCCACTGCCTCCTGTTTTTGCAAAAATGGGAAAAAGAGTATTAAGGGTTAAACAGGGGGATGGGTATATATATATATATATGAACATATTAAAAATAATATATATAAAAAATAATTATACATATATGTGCATACAAAACAAAAATAAACAATATATACACTACAATAAAAATATATGTGCGAAATTTACAATGAGCGACACACACACACATACAGAAATAAAAAAAAAAATAACAAAAACAAACAAATGAAACTAAGTGAGTATGAGTGTGTGAAAAATGAAGAAAATCTTTTTGTGAGTAAACTCATTTTTCAGTTATTGTTACAACTGCATGTCCAGGACGCACAATCTCTGCAAATTCAAGTTCGTTAAACCTACAAAAAAAGTTAGAACCAAGCGTACCGAAAAGAAATAATAACGACTTTACTAATAACACTAGACAAAATAAAAAAGAAAGGAAAAAGCTAATTATGTACAACCTACATTTTGGACTTCTAATTAACTATACACTAAAAGTCTAAACATTTGAGGGTCCATCCAAAACACAATTTGAATTTGAAGGACCAATAATGGAACCTCCCTAACATGCATGCCTCCCGAAAAAGGAGAATTTCGTTTGAAAAACGGAAGGCATGTGCAAGGCGTAAAAATTGAACCATCGCCAATTTTGAAATTTAGGATGGATGATGAGGGATTTGGATAATAAGGGGGAAATGTACACTTGGGATCTAAGAAAAGTTAATTCATCTCCCCAAGAGTTTTCAATTGGAATGAGAGATGATGCACACAAGGGGAAAACGTACATCGAAAATAAGACCGATAAAGAGTCCTCATCGGAAAAAGGTCTACAAGTTTCAATAATTTCTACCGACTTATAGGAATCAACCGACAATTATAATGGTTCGATCACGGTAAACGAATATGGTGATGAAATAAATCAAGTCTCAATCAACTCATCTTCGGAAGGAGATTGAATTTCGGGGGAAAGAGACTCATCTGCAATGATAGATTCTTCAAAAAGATAAGGCAAATAGAATCAAGTTCATTGCAAAATGCTTCAGCTCTCAATTCATCATCTATATTCCTCAGCTCAAGAGCCTCGAACTCCTCATTTGGTTGAAACTCGTCTTCAAAATCACCAGAATAAAAGTCATCATTGGATTCAAATAGTGAATCGAACTTAATATCCCAATAACAATTTTCATTCCGATAATTGTTTTCAAGTTTTTTAATCTCATGAAAATATTCAAAATGCAAAACTTCAAAACTACCCCAAAATTAGGAATCATTAGAATGATTGTAATAACCATAAAAGAAAGACATGATTACCAAATTGTTCATAAATGGAGTATACAAGAAAGAAAGTGAGCAACCGCGAATTAAAGTTGCTTAGCGCTCAAGTATGCTATCCTGCAAAAAAGGTTAAAACAAAGAATCCAAATAGGAAAGGAAAAATACTATGAAATTATAAAACAATCACTATCTAAAATACACTCCCTGTCAATGGAGCCATTTTGGTGCCAGGGAAACCGATTGTTCGTGTAGGGACAATGTCATTGATTTCGGCTCCCTCTCTACATGAAAAAACCTAAACTACAACTACACTTGTGAAACAAGTATATCGGTAAGTTGGGTATCGTAAGAAATCCACAGGGAGTGATTGAATTTTTTATTTTAACTATTTAATTACTTCAAGAATAAAAGTGTAAAAGGTGATAGGGGTAATGGTGATAAGGGAAAAAGAAAAAGTTAAGTTTACACAAAAGTAAAACGAGGATCAGTATCGCATTCCACCACACGGATCGAAACAACTACTAATTAGAATTTCGGCTTGAAAGCAATTTAATCGAGCATTTTCAATTAATCATAAACTTCACGTAATAAGTAATTTAACCCAAAGTTGCTTGAATAAACATTTAATAAAAAATGGTCACACATGTATTAAATTAGGATTGTTGTTATAACACTAAAGTTGCGTGACAAATAAATTTAAACGCATAACAATCCAACTTTGATACACGCGGTTTCAATTAAACGCAATTTTCCACTAAACCTATTTTTTGGAGCTCGAGGCCCATTAATGGTTCAGGAAAAATACCACTGTCTTCGAAGTTAGGTAAAAATTAAGGAGTCGATTGATCGACCCCTTTTGTCGATCGATCGATCCATCAGGCTGCATTCTCCTTTGTTTTGATTTCTAAAAATTCCCTTTCGCTAAAACTCCTGTAAATTCTTCGTTAGGAATAGAATCCACGTACCGTTTATGAACATGCGAAGATCACTCAGAGGGATACAACTTCCATGTAGACATTGGGCTAGGTGCCCAAATTTTAAAATGACCAAATTGCCCTTGAACGTGCAAATGTGTACGAAACTTCACCAAAATATGTCTGAACTTCATACTATAAGCATCCAAATACCTATGAAAGCTCAATTAACCCCTACAAAACATATATCTATACAAATTTGAGTTTTTTTGGTTAACGAGCATAAATATAAGGATTAAGATACCCAAGGGGGCAAATATAGCGTAGGTTAACGAGTGAAAGATGGAATATTTGCGTTGTATCAAGACATCATTGTGGTGTGACAAATATGATTTCAACTAAAGTTCCACAATCATTAGGTGACCCATCAACATACAAATTTCCCTCTAAATTACTTTTATCGACGACTAATGATTCAAGAATCAGATTCACCTACTTGGCTTCGCCTTCTAGTGATAATTATAACTCAACCCCGAAGTCAACCAAGACCTATCCTTTGATTGCAATTTATGGCTTACATCTAATGTCCAATTGCGCCAGTTCTAAGGGCCACTTCATTGTAACAACCCGAGGCTTTAGAGACGATAATTTATTTATTTTGGGAGAAATAAATATTATTTTATTTGGAGAATTATTAAATTGGCATTTGAGGTCGAAATTTGAAGTTGCTAGAAAGTGTTTCGAATGGCAATTCTGAGGGTGTAGTTGTTTCCGAAAGGGTCGAGAAAGTCAAAATGACTGTACTTGGGGTCTATTTAGGTTTCGAAATATTTTTAAGTATATTATGTAATAAATATATGAGCAAGTTTGAGGAAGGGTGTGTTGGTTCTAAACATCTAATAAACAAATGGAGTTTTTGGTCTTAAAAGAATGAGTGGAAAATGGAAGTATATTATGTAATGGTGTTATTTTACATATTTGAAGTGTAAAAGTGTCAAGTGTGAGAATTGGGTAATAGTCTGGTATTAAACAAGTGTTAAAATGGCTAAAGGTGTTTTAAATGTTAAGTTGGAAACTTAATAATTATTTGAGAAATAACACTTGTTAAGGAACTAAATTGCAATTTTGATAAACAAAGGGAAAATTATTAAATTACTTAAAGTGGAACATTTTTAGGGAATAAAAATGTTAGAGCACGTCTTTGCATTAATGTGTGTGAAAATAAATTAAGTCCTAAAGTGTGAATGAATTGAGTAATGGTTAAGTCCAGGTTTGGCTTCGGTCGGGTAAAAGTAAAGAAGTGAAATAATGTGGACATGTGTAAATGTTAAAAACATTAATATAGACTCGGATGAAACTGGGAATAAGTAAGAAGGGCTTGGATACCTTGGGTGAAAATCCCTAAATCACGAGCCAAAGCATATGGTGTGCATGGCCGTAGGTGTGGATCCCGTGTAAGTATGCGGTAAATGGTAAAATTTTGAGAAAAGATGGAAAAATATGGAACAAGTAAAGAATTGGGTTGTGTGGTAAAATGTGTTAATACAACCAAACTTGAAAGAATGTAATAAATGTTCCGGTAAGGGTGAATTTGACAAGTAAATGTGAATTTTTTTTAATGTCCATAAGATAAGGATAAGGGTAAAGTAAAGTGGGCAAATGGGTGGTTATGTAACCTAATTTCTAAAACCCATAATTTGTACAAGTATGAAATGAAAAGGGTTTTCAAATGACAACAAGTATTTTCTAATACGGTGGATACATGTATTGAAATGATACTTTCAATGACAATACTAAAGAATATTCTAATGAATAAAAAGTGGTGATTTCGGTAAAGGAATAAGTTGGAATAAATTAAGTGTAGTGGTGTTCTAGTGGTATCGAGTGTGTTAAATGAAGTGATAATGATAAGTGCGAATAAAGAAAGTCTTTACAAGATTAAGATAAATTAATCTGGATAAGAAAGGTTTTTGCAAGTAAAAAGGTTTTTGCATTGGCATGTGTAATTTTCAAAAGTATACGTATGTAGATATATACATATTTTCGTATGCATGTGGTTGTAGCGTGTGAGTATTCCTTTCTGCCATTCATTTCTATGCTGCTTGTATAAATCCCACTGGGCATAGGCTCATACCATCACTTTGTTACGAAAGGTTGGGTGCGGTTTCATTTTTTGAGGGCATTATAGAGGTAAGTATATTTTATTTACGTGTATCTTAGTAGCTTTGTTGACTTGGAATTTAGGGTTCTCCCCATGGGACCCTCATGTAGTTTAATTTGAAACTGAAATCACATGATAATTAGTGAAATATTAATTAAAATAAAACTGGAATAGCAATATTATTTAGGTTGTTTCATTGCACTTCACACCTAACGACTCAATTCAAATCGTGTCGACTCAGGGGTAACCCATAAATCCGGGTCGGGGAGTTACAAATTGTATCAGAGCACTAGGTTTAAGGTTATCTTTGTGTGTGACATAGTGAGGTCGGTATTGGATCTTTTGATGTGATTATGGTTGGGCCGGTCATACTAGTCTGATGACAATTTAGTTCGTTTCCTAGACGGTAGGGTCTAATAGGTTAGCACGACGAGTTAGATTAATGACAAGTGGCACACGATCAAATTGATTATTATTAATCTCTTTTGCATTTATGTTTAAGTGTGATCAATAATTTGCGAGTGTCCATGTAAGTCAGTAAGTGGTGACACCGTGGTTTCGTAGTGTCAGGTGTTTTGTGTTCCAGTCGTTGTAAACTTAGAGTCTTGGAGATGTTGATAGAATAAAATATCACCCATTGGGAAAGAGGTAACAAATTATGAATAATCAACGATAGGGATAAATTACTAGAGTGTCAAAATTGTGTAAAGAGAAATTATAATTTAAATTATATGTTAGGTGTGATACATATGCGAGGTCAATACCGATGTCATAATTAAGCAATTTTGATCCTTGGGGTAATATACCTCAGGCTGAAGGGAGTCATCGGTAAGCCCCATCAATCCAGGAATCATAGCATTAGGGAGGTGCGGCATGCTCAGTGTTCCCTGTTAGTCAATCGAAAATTATAAGAAGGGGGAGTAACTGGAATAAGTGGAGCCTCCTCTACCGTTGCTGCCGTTGAAGGCATACGACCCGTGCTGTAAGAAGATACCACTAGCTTGATTGTACCCCTACTCGAAGCCTTAGGAAGCAGAGTCATGTTCACCACCTTATAAATACAAGAGGGCATTAACCATCTCGCCACGAAATCCAGGTAGTCATAGCTCGCCGCCGTGTCCGTGTATAGCTTATAAGCCTCTCCAACCATCGTCATAACCCTAAGCCTCAGTAGACTGTGACATCCTGCCTAATTAAATATCGGGTGATTAGTCCTTCATCTAATTAAAACAAGAATCTCATCTGGTTCATTCTTGGCATCACTGCCGAAAATATTTTAAAATTTCACTAACCACCTAGTATTCAAAAGGTCGGGGATTGTATTTATTTCACTTGTTGTTGTTGTTTAATAAAAAGGAATGGCCCCTCGTGATGTGAGTATAGTCTGTTATCAAGTCCATATACCTCTCGTACCAAATCAAGGACTATTGGTTATGCATGTCTCCTCGAACCCTCTTTCAAATACACATAATGGAGGTGAACATAGTTCTAAGCCTTTGGGATACACACATACCTAACGTACCCAAATGGCCTACCAGTCCCACTAATACAAATACATAGTGAGTCGCCCTAAGTTTTATGTTCTGGGGCACAAAGCTAGACCTCACTGAAATCGTCAAGGTGGGATCATCCTCTACGAAGAACCTCCGTGATAGCAAGCAGCGTAGGTATGTTCACACATAAGATAGAACATAGTAGGTATACACACAACCTAATCCATATGTCGCATATAGGCATACCCACAACCCATAATTATAATCTGTATAGTTATACACTCAACCTATAATCATGATTCGTATAGGTATACCCTCAACCTATAATATAATTCGCATAGGTATACACTCAACCTATAATATAATCCTCATAGGTATACAATTAACCTATAATATAACCCTTACGTAATATGTCTCTCGAACACTCAATGTACTAATCCACATTCGAATATAACCCTCTATTGCATTTTCCCAAGTATTATTATCTACCCGAAGGTACCTAGTCACCCCTTGATTAAATATCAGTAGTAAATACACTCCTACACTACTAGTCAAAATCATAAGTTCACTCATCTCTCTGTGATCCGTTCTCATTCTCCCTAATTCACTTGCATTGCAACTTATGCCTGATTAACCTTAGTCTTAATTCTCATCACTTATGACTAAGTCCCAACCTTACAATTGGACTACTACTTATTATTATATCCCTCACTATAATTTACAGGCATCTCAAAAGTCCTCCGAGAAATTCAAACAAGTTTTAGGCTTAAAAAGGGAAACTGCCAAAATCTCGCAATTCAAATCGATTCACCCAAAGGCCAAATCAATTCGCTTTCAAAATCGATTCGCTTTTGGGCCAAATAGATTTGAAAAGTGTAGGTTCTCTTCTTCCTTCCCTTTTTGTGATTTTTCCACCATTCCAAAATCCTCAATTCTTCATGAAACTTAACCAAATTTCAAACTAACATTTCTCAACATCATATAAGTATATGACTAATTTATAATGTAAATCTAACATTAAATCACCATGGATTCAATCCAAGAACCTATTTTCTTTTAAAAATCCTTAAAACCATAGTTTTCATTGTTCTTTATCTCTTTCAATTAAAAACCTAGATTTCTCCCATTGTTATCATCACATATATTCTGATTTCGAATTACCCAAATACATAGGTTCAATCTACAAGCAATCCTACCCAAGATTATGTGTTTCAATCATTAATTTTTCCAAGAACCTCATCTAAATTCATCAAATAATAAACCCTACACCGATATTATAACCTTTTAATAACAATAAAGATAAACACTTACATTATGATATGCAGGTTTAATTTTATTTTCAAGAAGATGGAGTCGATCCCTCCTCGCTCCAATCACGATTCTAGTAACTTTGGTGGGGAGAAAAAGTCTTTCACCTCCCAAAACTCTCTTCTTCTCCTCCCTTGTGGCCTCATTCTTCTTTAATTTGTGTTTACCCTAGCCTATAACTCCAAGGGCGATGAGACGTAAGATCCAAAAAAATACCAATTTTAAAAATCTTCTTCAATAGGATGGTTCAAAAAGGGAATTCCAAATTTTAAACTACTTTGAAAAATAACCAAATTTTAATTTCTTCAAAATTAAAATAAGATTAAACTAAACAAATATTTGAAATTCAATTAAACAAGAATTAATTCAATTCAAGGTCCGAATATGGCCAAACAAAATAGACATGAATTTATCCAAATTAATTAGGACCAATATTGAGTTAAATAAAATTACCCAAATACTAATTAGCACCAAATTAAACTTTAGTATGATTAAGACCAAATTTTATCTTGATTAACCTAAGCAAGCATCTAAGTGATTTGCAAGATAAATTAAACACAATCACAGTACGGTGCGGTGTATGAGGAAAATCCACAACGGGAAAAACCTCGAACGACCCTTGCCTAACGAATCCACTAGGTACGGTATATTTACAAAGGCAATGACAAGAAGACTTACAACACTCGATTTGACTCCTTTAAGCCCCGACTATTCCTTCACTCTTCAACCTCTACCTTGTAGATAACTCCGGAGTCCATCGAAATCTTGGAATCCACCAATGGAGGAATAACAACCGTCAACCATACATGGTGCCTTTCACCATATGAGAATGCCACAACAAACTTTTCTCCTTTTTGGGGTAGAGAAGAAAAAACGGTACCAAACACTCTCCAAGCAAAGAAATATATATATATATATAAAATAAAGTAGCATGGTTTTGGCAAAAATATTTTCACTTTTCAATGCATGACATTTTCTCATTTCATGCCCATGCATGAAATGTCATGCTGATGTTTTATTTTTTAATTTTTTTAAATATATATATTTTTTAATATTTTAAAATTTGTTAAATATATATATTATGGGCATTTAAATTTTTTTTCTGAATTTTTTTATTTATTTCTTTATGAGTTGTGTTTCATCACGGGGACGTTTTTTTTTTATTTTTTATTATGGGCTGAATTTATTATGGGGGCAAATTTATATTTCCATATAATATGATAGCTTATGTATGATATAAAATATATGTATGATATTTTTTCTTTTTTATGTATGATATTTTATGTATTTCATGCTACATAACATGCATATATTTCATGCATGCATGGGCATGCATGAAATATCATGCTAAAAGCTTATAATATATACTATTATATACCATTATATACTATTATACTATTATTTTTTAAAAACATGCTATTATTTTTTCTTAAATACGTGTTATTAAATTTAAGGATCAAATACCAAAAGTCCGTCAAATATTTTGTAATACACATTTAGTCCAAGGCTTTTTATTTTGTTCCAAAAAGTCCCCCAAATATCCATTTAAGCAATTTTCTCTTATTTTTAAAGTCTGCGCTAGCGGCATGTTAAAGGACTTTTTGGAACAAACAAAAGGCTTGGACTAAGTGTGTATTAAAAAATGTTCGAGGGATTATTTGGTATATACCCCTAAATTTAATTATTTGTTTCTTAAATATTTTTTTAAATTTTTTTTAAATTTTTTTGAAAAATATTTTTATTTTCATTTTTTAAACTTTTTTTTTCTATTTTTCTTTTCATTTTTTTAAAGGTGTTTTTTTTAAAAAAAAGGACAGGCTATTATTAGTTGGGTTTTATCACTGGGGTAAATTTATCGTCGTGCCCTCGGCACGGGCATCCGCTAGTATATATATATATATATGGGAACTTGGAGTTAAACACAAATATTGGATGTAAACTTGGTTTTGTTCTTAAGATAATCAAACTGATAAATAAACACCAAGGAGACTTTTTGTGAAAAGTATTTGTCTCTTAAAGAGCCTTTTTAAGTTCTGAAAAGTCTTACCAAAACATTGGTTCCCGCACTAGATAAGTCTGTCAAAAAGTAGTCGGACAAAGAAGTGAGAAAATGCATCAAAACTGTCAAATAACTGTTCCCACTGAATTCTCGTTCGAACGAATTTTTGATGTCGCTCAAACGACTATGTTCGAACGAGATTTTTGACGAAATATCCAACGACATTTCAGAAAAATATTATTTGAATTTTTTTGTTCGAACCAAACATCTAACGACAAAGCAGAGAAAATTCGTTAAATTTCTCGTTCGAATGACTTGGGAATTTCGTTCGAACGAGATTCCAAGTTTGTTCGAAAGAATTTTAGAAAAATTAAAAATTACTTTTAAGCCCGAAAACATTAATAAAAAGTTCTAAAATGATTTTCTGAGAAAAATAAAAAGTCGTTACACACAAATAAAATATCCAAGGTCCTAAATATGTATAATTTCATTTATATCTTTGGAGACCTTGGAATGATATAATATGGATGACGCAAAACATGGCACTTGAAATTGGCAAAAATGTGTAACTTTAAGTTATGGACGCTACAAATGGGTTTCCACTTCATCGCGGCAGCTAGCAGGACAGGCATTGCTTGGTTCCCGAATGGGTCTGCTTCTCCAGCGAGTGTGCCTCCCCATAAGCTATAAGGGCGAGCCTTAGAAAAGCCCGGTGAGCTGGACGGATTCTTTTTTACAAGCAAAGGATAATGGGCATTACAGAACCCGAAGAACCCACGTCGCAGAAGAAGATTTACCTCAGTGAAACCAGTCTCGATTGTGCTAATGTGTACAGAAGCCAAGAACCTAGTATACCGGATTACGCGACTTGGCCACTCCAATTAGCGGGAACAAGCAGCGATGAGAAGGACCACGTCGTTCCAGTAGTCCTGCAGAGGGACTTTGGAATGGAATGTGAATGCGACGCACGCAGAGATGTGGCAGAACTTTGGATCGAAAATGAAGAAAAGATAAGCGAGGATGAAAGTCAAAGTTGTATTGAAAAGTATCGGTTACAATTAGCGAACTGTGGAGAGGTGGAAACCTGGACTGAGGATCAATGATGACTGAGAGAGGGTGATAAGAACAAACTTCTATCCTATGACTCAAATGGTTTTGTCCGGAATTAAGGCAAAACTACATATGGACTCGAATGGAAATTTGAGTCCTTACAAATCTCCTACTTTGGCTATTTTGGGACAAAACCCAACCAAAAAATCCTAAGGGCCGTTAAGCTCGTCTAGACACAACATCCCACCCCCAAAAAATAAAAATATAGACATTATGACTCGACCCAAGGAAGTGCTTTGCCACTAAAATGAATTCCTGCACACTTAAGTAAAACATCAAATGCATAGAAAATATGACAATATTAAATGCAGAAAATAAATACTCCCCCTTAAACAATTCTCCCCTTTATCTACTAATGTCTACTTAAGAAGATTGCGCAACTCCCCCTAAGTTAGATCTACTAAAATAAAGGTTTAGATATCATTTATCCCCCTGTTTTGTGAGGAATATACAAAGGTTTCGAATCATAAAACATAACTTAATTCTCTCCCAATTAAAGAAAATATTCCGCCTAAACTAGACAAGGATTATGAATAAAGAAAAACAAGATAAACATGTAATGGTGCACAAACATGAACAATAAAGCATCTGGCAACAATAAAATGCAACTAATCAACATAATAACAATTATTATGCGAAAAAATGATATCAACTAACATGTATTAAACATAAGCATGGGATATCAACCAAAATTCACAACAAGATAGATACCATTTATGAATTCAAAGCAAATTTGGACTAGCAAGCATGACAAAGACTTAAAAAAATATCATATATATATACATACACAAACGATATATATATATATATATATATATATATATATATATATATATATATATATATATATATATATATATCACAAATGACGCAACTCAAAACAGCAAAAGTTTTCCACACTCTTATGGCATAAATGTGTCATATGGAAACGAAAGTGAAGGGGTGTGAACTAACAACTATTAAATTGGGACCCAATCACTTAAACATGTTCAAGGAGTTCCATTTGATTGCAAAACTTTATCAAACATATATAAAGCCTAACGTGAAAGAAAATGAACTCAAAGAACAAAACAAGCACAATTCATACTAGCTTAGAATATTGATGATTCTACAAATCACTAAAGTCATGATAAAAATAGTGCAACTAGGTTACAAGACATTGTGCAAAACCCTTGATATTCCATCCAAACTCCCTCAAATATACTATTATCCTCTTCTTTTCTTTTGAATGAAAATATCAATCTAAACAAACTAGTCCTTGGGTATATTTTTCTTTTAATGCCATATTTTTCTAATAGGATTTTGGACCACATATTTCTTTTAGGTCTATTGCAAACGATGGCTTAATCGAAAAGGATGATTGTTCCTTTCGTAGCCCTTCCTCGTGTACTTTCATATATCATTTTTAACACACAATATTCTCACGTGCAATGGAATAACATGCAAAAATCTTCCATAGTCATAAAACAAGTAGATGACTAAATTGATAGGAGAACATCTTACATATCTCAAATATTCATGTGAAGTTAAAATTCAGAGAGATCGTGCATGGGTGCAAAAGAGGCATAAAAATAAGAATCCTTTTAGAAATTCAAATTCAAACTACTTCATGTAACCATGATAAAGAACAATTTAAAAATTGAATTAAACAACCAAAAGTTCTATCCACATGGAAGTGAAAATAAAGGATTCAAACACGGTATATGCCCACATGGAAGCTAAAATAAAGGATTCAAACACGGTATATGCCACAAAAAGTGTGTCAAACAACAAACACACACACACAAAAAATCTTTTTGAGTTTTTCAAAGTTTTTCACCAAACACAAAATTTAACTCAGAAGACAAATAAAAATCATTTTGCATTTTTGATTTAATACCCAAAAATGTAAAGGATAAAATATAAAAGATAAATAGATCATAATTTTAGCAAAGCATATTTAATAAAGAATGGACTAGAAAATGATAAACAAGTATACGACTAGAAAGAATATATGACATGTTGTACAAAAGTTAGAGTATGCAAACAAGCAAGACATTACTCATAGGATATAGAAAGCGAAGAGTCATGAGCAAGCATGCTAGAACCATCAAAAACTGAAAATTTTGAAAAAAATCATAATTTAAAAAAAAATATCCTAAAAATTTGAATCACACAATATTTTAGTGTAACCTGCTCTGATACCACTTGATGAGATGTAGGATCCCGAAAAATACAAATTTAATAAATATTCTTCAATAGGATGGTTCAAAAAGGGAATTCCAAATTTTAAACTACTTTTAAATATAACCAAATTTTAATTTCTTAAAAATTCTTATATGATTAAACTAAACAAATAATTGAAATCCAATTAAACAAGAATTAATTCAATTCAAGATCAAAATATGGCCAAACAAAACAAACATAAATTTATCCATATTAATTAGGTCCAATCTTGAATTAAATAAAATTACCCAAATATTAATTAGCACCAAATTAAACTTTATTGTGATAAAGACGAAATTTTATCTTGATTAACCTAAGTAAGCATCTAAATGATTTGCAAGATAAATTAAACACAATCACACTACGCTGCGATATACAAGGAAAACCCATAACAGGAAAAACCTCGGATGACCCTTGCCTAACGAATCCACTAGGTACGGTATGTTTACAAAGACAATGACAAGAAGACTTAAAACACTCGATTGGAATCCTTCAAGCCCCGAAGCTTCCTTTGCTCTTCAACCTCTACCTCGTAGTTAACTCCGGAGTCCACCGAAATCTTGAAATCCACCAATGGAGGAACAACAATTGCCAACCACACATGGTGCCTTTCACCATGTGAGAACGCCTCAACAAATTTTTCTCCTTTTGGGGGTAGAGAAGAATCCAAACTGTCTTCTTTATGGGTGGAGAAGAAAAACCGGTGCTAAACACTCTCCAAGCAATATATATATATATATATATATATATATATATACACACACACACACACACTAGTATATGCCCGTGCCTGAAGGCATGACAAAAATTTTCCAAAGTATGTAATCACAGAATGACAAAAAATTCAAAAGTACGTAATTACAAAACGACAAAACTATCATTCCCCGAGAAAAAAGTATTTTTAAAAAATAAAAATTGGCTATAATCTCCTCTATTTATAAGACTATCCACCCTATTTAACAAATAAAAAATAGTCCAACTTTCAAATAGTCTAAATTCGTCAAAAAATTTCACATATAATATGAAATATACAATATTCATCAACCTAATTCCCATCGTGCCTCAATAAACAGTGTCAATTATTTTTTAAAAAAATGGACATAATCTCCTTTGTTTATTGGACTATCCACCCTACTTAAGGGATAATAATAATTTCAATAATATTCAAAGAATCCAAATTCATCCAATAACTACTACAATGAAATAAACTTGTTAAAAAATTACATATATATATTAATTGAGGTCGTCCCACATGTTCTACTATAATGATTGTCCGTAGTTTTCAAAATGCGACCTGATAAAAAAAATATAGTTAGTCAATTGAAATAGATAGTAAAATATTATACAAACAATTAATACTTAGAACCAAATGAATAAAAAATCATCAGTACAATGTATCTCACCGTTGCTGAAAAAGATAATGAAATGGGTGGAGATGAAATTAATGATGTTCATATGCAAATATCACAAGCAATGGCACCACTCACACCTGAATATCCCAAGAACACATGTGAGTTAAGGAAGGTGAAGTTAATATCTACATGCCCAACACAAAGGTGATATCCAAAAATTTACAGCTAAAATTAGTGAATGCAACATAAAGTAGTGAAACTATTAATTTAAACTGGTGTAATGGGGCACTTAGTGAAATTAATGGATGCAACAGTAACCAATTTTCACTACTTCATGTATGATGCAACTAATGTAATGGTATAACATATTAATAAGAAATTACACAACAAACATGAAGTAGTGAAACTAAGAATATAACACAGTTAAAAATTTAAGAAACACACATCTTTCCATTAGCGGTTATGAGTACCTCTTTGTGAATACGGTTGTTAGTAAACCATTCAGTGGCTGCATTTGGAGCTGTCACTAGACTTTTCAATGCCTTCTTGAGTTGCAACCTTGATTTTCAGTCGAAACTAAACTCTTATTCTCTTTGTTTCTTGAGTCGTACTTGGGTCCCACCTTGCACGCCTTCTTCGTTAGTGCTTTGGCCAAAATTAGGAAACCCTTTGGGACTCCATATACATTGGAATATGTATTAGTAACATCAACATACGTATACCATAAATAATCAATCTATAAAGATGTTATTGTTGCTTACAGCAGCCAAGGCATGTGACATGGACATCGTTCTTGTTGATTATGGGGACTCCATTGTAAAATTGATGAGAGATTGCTGGGAAGTTTGAGAAGGTCAAAAGATAAAGAAGATCATTCAAGATAGTAAGTAGATTTTTTAGTACACAAAAAAACTACTATACTTAAAAACAACTATACTTAGAATTGTTAGTACTTGAGAAACTAATCGTATAAGATTTCATTAGATATAAGTCTTAGTCATACAAATTAATTTAAAAACAACCATATACAACGTAGATTAATTCTAGGGGACACCGATAAGAGACATCACGTGAAACATTAGAATGAAGAATATCCTAGAAATAATTACCTGTTGTATATATGCATATATGTGGCAACATGTATACATACAACTGCTGTATATATGCATATATGTAATAAAAGAAAACAATTAGCTGTTGTATATATGCATATATGCAGCAGAAGAAAACAATTGGTTGTTGTATATATGCATATATGCAGCAACATATATGCATACAGCTGCTGTATGCATATATGCATCATATATGCTGTTGTGGGTTGGTGCTAACATAAATCTATAATGATAGCAATAATGCTTCTGATTTCAACAATGTTATCGCAAACTTTATAAGATATTACCAATAATTTATGAGTTCAACAATGCTTCTGAGATAGTTTAAATCTATAATTTAATAACATAAAACCCATGTAATAAAGCCAAATAGCGTCTTGGAAGTTTATTTCATGTATCACCGATGCTATTTGGCTGAATTCATGATATTACATCCAAATCCCACCAAAATATATTAAACCAAAAAGAGAATGGTGAGTAAAGAGAAAGGGTACCTTACCTCATCGATAAGGAAGAAGTGGTGCGAATCCTTGTCGTTCGAGAGAAGGGTCTTAGAGTCTGCGAGCGAGCATTGTGGTATCTTTGCTACCAAAAGATCCATGGTTGGCTCCAAGGCTGCCTCCTACCAAGTCATTTGACAACTTCCTCAGAGAAGCTCGACATTACAGGAGGCTGACATTTTAAGGCTTTGATTCCACTTGTGTTGTATGGACTTTTGTGCCCCCATTTCGAACATTAGCTTGATGGGAAAAAAATAATTAGCAGTAGTAAAGTTTCTCAAGAGTACCATGTTCTAAATGTATCAGTACAAAATACTGTTTCAAAACGTTTATTAAGGGAAAGTGCGTATAACTTCATTCAAAAACTACATACTTATGTAAACTAATGCATGTATACAATACAAAGGAGTAAACCAAACCTATATATCGTCTCTACATTTTTTTAAAAATGAGAAGTATTACAACCTGTTAAATATAAAACTATAAAAACTGGTACATAAGTACTAAAACCTTCTAAATCTAAACTATAAAACGTACAATCATTTTGATTAAATTCAACTATATTTCATTGTGTAATTTAATTCAACTATGATTTTAACAATTCTTTTAATTAAATTAAGGATTGCATCAAGCAGGTTCAGTTGGCGGAATAGACGGAAAAAAGAAAAGTATTTGTCAAAAGAAAGTACCTCAGATATTCCATCACAATTGTTGATTTGTAAAAGGGCCTTTGCTGCGAAGATACCTTGCTAGAAAATCAAAATAATGTACTCGACATAGCAATGCAAAAAACGAACTATATGACCTGCATATTACATAACTGCCAAAATGAACTATGATGAATAAAGCCCAAATTAGTACAGCTGTTAAATGAATCCCATATAAACATGGTACATAACTCAACAATAGCAGTTATATACCAATAATAGTTATATACCAACATATTCTCAATAGTGCGAACATCTTTTCTTGAGAAGCTTTTGAACATTAGCTGAAGCAGCTATGAGCCCACCAAAACACAGAAAAATTTGACCTGTGTAACAAACACCATATCAATTATATACTATATTTGGATCACTTTAAAAGGCAGTTCAAAATGCAGACCATAGTATTATTTATATATAGGTGTTTGTAATGATACGTAACGATAAAAATAAAAATGTGAGCATACCCATAAAAATAAATATGCGAACATATCAAATAAAATACCCATTAAAAATAAACCCCCTCAATATTTAACACACCCATTTAATTTATGTATTTGTATTCATTCCACTCCCAATATAGCTTCAAAATCATAGAAAAATTAGTGCATACACATTTTTAATTTTTGCCCAGCGATTTAACCAGCAATATGGAACCAAACTCGATAAAATTTTCATTGTTAAACCACGATAAAAAGAAAAGCATTCAAACCAAAAGAGCATACACAGCAAACCCCATTTGGCAAGTTTTTATTTTTTGTCGGATACCAAACCTTCAAAATGAAATGAAAATCAAAGTCAAAGTCATGTAAGAAAAACTAAAGAGTTCGGCGTTAAAGAACTATGAAACAAATAGATCCAAAACTTAGGGTTCAAAAATATTAAAATTAACCAAAAAAATAGACAAATTTCAATCGAAGACAGAGTGACATAAAAACAAAATCCATCGAACCTTAAGCGAAAAAAAGCTAACAAAGCTTCGAATCTTAAAATTTCTATAACAATAAAACAGTCAGTTGGCGGGGATAGAAATGTCTCTTTTATTGTTTAGAAAGCATCAAAACATGATACTTGAATCAGCACACATACTTTCTAAACCCAAATTTCAAACTCTAAAAGCACCAATGCATACATAGTGTGGGAATAGAATTGTATTAAACTTTGTAGGTTGGTGGATAAAAATCCAATTACACATAAATATATACACAAATTAGATCTGAAACATATTTGAGAATTATTCAAAACCAAATTAGAGAGACCAAATTTGTACCTCACAAACCAAAATACACAACTTACTCAAACACACACAGAGAGACAGAAATGTTAATTTGAACAAAAAAATTGGATCTGCAAAAAAACTTTGGAAGCATAAGCATTAGGGTTTATAAAGAGAGGAAAAGTTTACCTTATGGATCTACAAAAAAAAAGCTTAACAAAATTGGATCTGCAAAAAACATAAAAATAAATTATTAAAAACCATGATTCCCAACCAAATAATCTAGAAGTTACATCAAATCCCGAAAATCTTACTTGGTGTAATACCTGTTTATGCTCAAATACAAATCTCCATTTGGATCTGCAAAACCAAACAAAAACACACACCCTAGAAAATGCAGAATCTTCTTAACCAAATAAAAACACAAACCCTAGAAAATGGCTAACAACATAAAGTCATATGGGAAAAAATCTATAGATAGAGGAGAGATATACCTGGTGATCGTGAGAGAGAATGGAAAATGAAGAGATATGAGAGAGAGTTCGTGTCATCTGAAGATAAAAGTTAGCATCAGAAGGGTTAATTTACTATTGCATCCGTGTTTTTGAATTTTAGGTAGGAGGAAATTGAAATATAAGTGAAAAAAGAGGGGGAAATGAAATAATATAGGGACAAAAGAGGAAATTAGGATTTTTTGAAATGTGTATCAATATCAACCCTTCATTTTGTAAAAATGTCTTTTGACGTGGCACTCATCCGCACCGTTAAAAATGTACACATTTTAAAATAACCGAATTTTAATTTCTTTAAAATTAAAATATGATTAAACTAAAAAAATTTTGAAATTCAATTAAATAAGAATTGATTCAATTCAAGGTTTAAATATGGCCAAACAAAACAAACAAGAATTTAGCCAAATTAATTAGGTCCAATCTTGAATTAAATTTAATTACCCAAATATTAATTATCACCAAATTAAACTTTATTGTGATTATGACCAAATTTTATCTTGATTAACCTAAGTAAGAATCTAAATGATTTGCAAGATAAATTAAACACAATCACATTACGCCGCGATGTACGAGAAAAACTCACAACGTGAAAAACCTCGGACGATCCTTGCCTAACGAATCCACTAGGTACGGTATGTTTACAAAGACAATGACAAGAAGACTTACAACACTCGACTCGACTCCTTCAAGTCCCGACGCTTCCTTTTCTCTTCAACCTATGCCTTGTAGATAACTCCGAAGTCCACCGGAATCTTGGATTCCAGCAATGGAGGAACAACAACCATCAACCACACATGGTGCCTTTCACCATGTGAGAATGCCTCAACAAAATTTTTCTCCTTTTTTGGGTAGAGAAGAACCCAAACTGTCTTCTTTATGGGTAGAGAAGAAGAACCGGTATCAAACACTCCCCAAGAAAATATATATATATATATATATATATATATATATATATATATATATATATATATATATATATATATATATATATATATATATATATATATATACATATACATATATATGGGAACTTGGATTCAATACAAACAAATATTGGATGTAAACTTGGTTTTGTTCTTAAGATAATCAAACTGATAAATAAACATCAAGGAGACTTTTTGTGAAAAGTATTTTTCTCTCAAAGACTCTTTTAAGTTCTGAAAAGTCTTACCAAAAAATTAGTTCCCGCACTAGATAAGTCTGTCAAAATATAGTGGGACAAAGAAGTGGGAAAATGGATCAAAGCTATCAAATAACTGTTCCCGCTGAAATCTCGTTCGAACGACTTTCCGATGTCGTTCGAACGACTATGTTCGAATGAGATTTCTGATGAGATATCCAATGACATTTTAGAAAAATTTTGTTTAAATTATTTTCGTTCGAACCAGACATTTAATGAAAATGCAGAGAAAATCCATTAGATTTCTCGTTCGAACGACCTAGGAATTTCGTTCGAACGAGATTCGAGGTTCGTTTGAACGACTTTTCAGAAATATTAAAAATTACTCTTAAACCCAAAAACTTCAATAAAAAGTTCTAAAATGATTTTCTGAGAAAAATGAAAAGTCGTTATATAAAAATGTTTACACCTAAATAAAATATCCAAGGTCCTATATATATATATATATATATATATATATATATATATATATATATATATATATATATATATATATATATATATATATATATATATATATATAATTGCATTCATACCTTTGGAGACCTTGGAATGATATAATATTGATGACGCGAAACATGGCGCTTGAAATCGGCAAAGATGTGTAACTTTAAGTATTGGCCGCTACGTCTTCAACACTTGAAACACGTCATAGGCTTGATAGGAACAAACTTCTATACTATGCCTAATATGGTTTTATCCGGAATTAAGACAAAACTATATATGGTTTCAATTGGAAATTTGCGTCCTTACAAATTTCCCCCTTTGACTATTTCGGCACAAAACCCAACCGAAAAATCCTAAGGGTCGTCAATCTCGTCTAGACAGAACATCCTACCCCAAAAAAATAAAAATACAGACGCGATGAATCTACCCAAGGAAGTGGTTTGCCGCTAAAATGAATTCCTTAACACTTAAGCAAACCATCAAATGCATTGGGAATATGACAATATTAAATACAGAAAATAAATACTCCCCCTTAAATAATTCTCCCCTTTATCTACTAATGTCTACCTAAGAAGATTGCGCAACTCCCCCTAAGTTAGTTCTCCTAAAATAAGGATTTAGATACCATTTATCCTCCTTTACGTTCAGGAATAGGCAAAGGTTTCGATTCAAAAAACGTAACTTATTTCTCCCCCAATTAAAGAAAATACTCCCCCTAGATTAGACAAGGGATATGGATAAGGAAAAATAATATAAACATGTAATGGTGCACAAATAGGAACAACAAAGCATATGGAAACAATAAAATGGAACTACTCCATATAATAATAATTATGATGCGAAAAAATGTTACCAACTAATATTTATTAAACATAAGCATGGGATATCAACCAAAATTCGCAACAAGATAGATACCAATAATGAATTCAAAGCAAACATGGACTAGCAAGCATGGCAAAGACTTAAAAAATCATATATATATATATATATATATATATATATATATATATATATATATATATATATACACATACACAAAAGATTTTTATCAAGCATAAGCCTATATATATATATATATATATATATATAAACACAAATGACACAACTCAAAATCGCAAAAGTTTTCCACACTCTTATGGCATAAATGTGTCATATGGAAACAAAAGTGAAGGGGTGTGAACTAACAACTATTAAATTATGACCTAATCACTTAAACATGTTCAAGGGGTTCCATTTGATTGCAAAACTTTATCAAACATATATAAAGCCTCACGTAAAAGAAAATGAACTCAAAGAACAAAACAAGCACAATTCATACAAGTCTAACATATTAATTATTCTACAAACCAATAGAGTCATGACAAAAATAGTACAACTAGAATACAAGACATTGTGAAAAACCCTTGACATTCCATCCAAACTCCCTCAATTATACTATTATCCTCTTTTTTTCTTTTGAATGAAAATATCAATCTAAATAAACTAGGCCTTGGATATATTTTTGTTTTAATGCCATATTTTTCTTTTAGGCCTTTGGACCACATATTTCTTTTAAGTCCATTGCAAATGGTGGGTTAATCGCAAATGCTGATTGTTCCTTTTGTAGGACTTCCCCGTGAACTTTCATATATCATTTTTAACACACAATAATCTCACGTGCAACGGAATAACATGCAATAATCCTCCATAGTCACAAAACAAGTAGATGACTAAATTGACAGGAGAACATCTCACATATCTCAAATTATAATCCTTTTAGAATTTCAAATTCAAACTAATTCATGTAACCATGATAAAGATCAATTTAAGAATTGAAATACAAAACCAAAAGTTCTATCCACATTGAAGCGAAAATAAAGTATTCAAACACGGTATATGCCACAAAAAGTGTGTCTAACTACAAACACACAAAAAAAAAATGTTTTGAGTTTTTCAATTTTTTCATCAAACACAAATTTTAACTCAGAAGACAAACAAAAATCATTTTGTATTTTTTATTTAATACCAAAAAATGTAAAGGATAAAATACAAAAGATAAATAGGTCATAATTCTAGCAAAGCATATTTAATGAAGCATGGACTACAAAATGACAAATAAGCATACGACTAGGAAGAATATATGATATGTAGTACAAAAGCTAGAGTATGCAAACATGCAAGCCATTACTCATACGATATAGCAAGTGAAGAGTCATGGGCAAGCATGCTAGAACCATCAAAAACTGAAAATTTTGAAAAATACATATTTTCCCAAAAAAATTCCTAAAAATTAGGATCACACAATATTTTAGTGTAACCCTCTATGGTACCACTTGATGAGATGTAGGATTCTGAAAAATACCAAGTTTAGAAATCTTCTTCAATCGGATGGTTCAAAAAGGGAATTGCAAATTTTAAACTACTTTCAAATATAACCAAATTTTAATTTCTTCAAAATTAAAATATGATTAAAATAGAAAAATATTTGAAATTCAATTAAACAAGAATTAATTCAATTCAAGGTCTAAATATGGCCAAACAAAACAAACATAAATTTGACCAAATTAATTAGGTTCAATCTTGAATTAAATAAAATTATCCAAATATTAATTAGCACTAAATTAAACTTTAGTCTGATTAAGACCAATTTTTTTAATTAACCTAAACAAGCATCTAAGTTATTTGCAAGTTAAATTAAACACAATCACACTACGCTACGATGTACGAGGAAAACCCACAACGGGAAAAATCTCGAACGACCCTTGCCTAACGAATCCACTAGGTACAGTATGTTTATAACGACAACGACAAGAAGACTTAAAACTCTCTACTTGGCTCCTTCAATCCCCGACGCTTCCTTCACTCTTTAACCTCTGTCTTGTAGATAACTCCGGAGTCCACTAGAATCTTGGAGTCCACCAATGGAGTCACAACAACCATCAACCACACATGGTGCCATTCACCATGTGAGAACGCCGCAACAAACTTTTCTCCTTTTTGGGGTAGAGAAGAACCCAAATTGTCCTCTTTTTGGGTAGAGAAGAAAAATCGGTGCCAAACACTCTCCAAGCAAAGATATATATAGAGAGAGTGGGATGCCAGAAAAGAAAAAGGTAGCACTAACCTAATGCAAGGAAATACATCCTCAATCAGCAAGAAGACATTTTTCTGTAGCACCAACTTAATGCATCCAGTGAAGAAAAAGGTATCCAAAGTCAGGATCCCCCAATCATAGAGTGGTACGTCCAAAAACGTCCTCAAAAATGGCAAAAAACCAAAGATGAACAACGTCGCCACTCGTCGCCACCAAGAAACCACCCAATAAAAGAAGAATAAACAACTGGGCCATCTATCTCACCTACCGCTCATCAGCCTCATTAATCATCCGACTCAAGAGAAACTCCCAAAATGAAGATATCCAAATAGAATCCCCTAAAATGATCCTACCCACATCCCCCAATGCTTCCTGGATCGCCTCTGGTGTCACCCTCACCGTATGGTCCACCTCAATCTGTGCACCCTCATAATCTATCCTTATTAGTCATGGCACATCAATGGGAGTAAGAGTTAACTCCCTAAATCCCAAATGGAAGGTGTTGTTAGTGTCCCATCACCTCTTTCCCAAAGCGCACATCACCACAATAGAATGTGGCGTCTCATCCAAGGACTGCACTAAAAAACTAAAATCAATAGAAGTAACAATCCAACATATCATCGCTGAAATATGATACCATACATCCCTCAACCCAGTCATCCTTCTAGAATGCATGCTCGAAGGATCTATGTCAGTCTGCCAAAGCTAAAGATAAGAAAAACCTTTCATCAACACAAGAAAATAGAGAAAAAATGGAAAAGAATGAAAAAGGTCATCATACTTACATAGCCACTAAGGTTCCTCACCCTAGGAGAATGATTGTGCTTAGGCTCACAAAGAAGAGTGCACTCATCAGAAATGGGCTCAATTAGATCAAACACATTCTTATTACCCAAGGTAAGGGACGCCCTATCCTGACACTCCAGGTAAGACCAGTCATCAATGCTCAACCACTCTAAGTTGTATTCCTCGATAGAAAAGCCCAACATTTGAAGTCTTGAACAACAAAGGACTCGAGAAAGGTTTTGAAATAGAGGATAGAAGATTAAAACTCTGGAATATGTGAAAAATGAGGAGGGATTTACCCTTTTATAGGAAACTAAATGACATGCCGGTCGGTAAAACCCCTACATATATCGATTGGAACCTACCTGTTCCTCTACCTAAAAAAGCTTAAGAGATTATGCTATTGTCAAATGGCAATCCCTATAACATGACGATCGATAGCCCCCTAATAATTTTGTATAAAAAGGCCAAAAACTGCCAAAAATTCGTAAGAATTGATCTTGTATCTCATAATTAGTCATAAAAACCTTAGGTACTTAGAATTGAAATCGACTCTCAAAATCGGTCGTTATAACTTTAGGTCCTCAAAATTGACCTCGGCCCATAGAATCAACCGTCATAACTTTAGGTCTGTATAATTAACCTCGACTAGCATAATCGATTCCTATAACTTTAGGTCCTCAAAATTGATCTCTACCCATATAATCGGTCTCTACAACTTTAGGTCCTCAGCCTTCAACATTGATCACTATAGCTTTTGGTCCTCCGAATTGACCTCGACCCTCAGAATTGGTCTTCACAACTTTAGGTCCTCAGAATGACCTAGACCCTCAAAATCGATCCTTATAACTTTAGGTCCTCATAATTGACCTCCTCCCGTCATCATAACTTTAGATCCTCCAAATAGACCTCGGTCCTCAAAATTGGCCATCATCCATTTAGGTCCTCAGAATCGACATCGACCTGATCTTCTACAACTTTAGATCCTCATAATTACCCTGAGTCCTTAGAATTGGTCACTACAACTTTAGGTCCTCCAAGTTAACCTCGACCCTCAAAATCGGCCATCCCCAGCATTACTTTAGGTCCTCAGAGTCAACCTCGACCCTCTGAACCGGTCATCCTCATCCCCCTAGGTCCTCAAAATCGATCTCGACCCTCTGAATTTATCATCCTCATCCATTTAGGTCCTCATAGCTGACCTTTTTCCCCAAAACGTTAACATGTTGTCTACTCGATGGCCTTCACTTTTTCCAATCTCGCCCATTGAGGGGCTTTGTAGAAACCACATTCTAGGACCCTCCTAAGCATCTCCCTAGGACCTTAGCACTTTTTCCTTCACCATAAATCTCAAATAATACTCTGAGTATCAATTTAGATGCCATCAAGCATTCTCGATCCCGTTTCACTCCGATCAAATCTCGTCTGAGAAAAATCCTAATGAATCTTCAAAAGAATCTAAATTATCTTTTCAATGCTCCACCCCATGTGTGAATATGCCTTACAGTTAGGACGAATGATTCGTTTTACTACTAAAAAACAATTTGAAGGTCATCGGGTGCTCTTGGGCCCCGTTTTGACCCCGATAAACGTACTCACCTTAATGAAATCTCAATGGATCTTAAAAGGAATCTAAATCCCCTTTATAATAGTCTACCTCGTTCATGAATCGGTCTTATAGTTTGGATTAACGATCTATTTTCCCCTAAAAATTGATGTAGAGGCCATCGAGTTATGTCGGTCTCTATATGACTCCCGTCAGTTCTTCATCTCAAAGGATACTAAATGAATCTTTGAATGGATATGAATTACCTTTCCAATGGTTTAACCCATGCATGAATCAGCCTTACGGTATGGATGAACGACCCATTTTACTCCAAAGGGTCACCGAGCGCTTCTGGGGCCTATTTGACCAAGGTTAACTCTTCTAACCAAATGAGACTGAATGAATCTTTGAAAGTCTCTGAATACCCTTTCTAACAGTCCATCCCATGCATGAATCACCCTTTAGGTTCGGACCAATGATCCATTTTACTGCAAAAATCTCATGTCTAAAAGATCGTTGAGCGTACTTTTTTACCACAGTAAACTCCTTAACCCGAGAGTGACCCAATCGATTCTTAAAGGGCTCTGAATACCCTTTCCAATAGTTCATCCTGTGCATGATTCAGACTTACAAATTGCATTTTACGACTATTTTTTGGAGAATCCGCATGAGACTGCCAAATGACAAACCCATTTACCTGCCTATCGGCAGTGTGTTTGGGGTTGTTTGTGGATAGACATGCCAAGGAAAATTTCAATCATCACCCCCCTTGACGCTATATTAAGGGAGCATGATCTCACTTCGAAAGGCGCCTCAAAAACATCCTTCTTAGTGATCTCAACAACATTCTCTCAAAATTAGTGTGGTTTCTATATCGAAACCACTCCCCCACATTCTACTTCCATCCTTTTATTACCCAATTTAGAAAATTCAATTACCTCTTCTCCTACCGCCTTCATCCACTTGCAAGAGAAGCCCTTCAACAATCAAGGTCAATCTTAAATCATCCGAAAAATGTCCAAACCTTTCATTCTCTTTTCAAATTTCCTTATTTTGGCATTAGTTATTTAATTCTTACTTTAGTATTTCATCTTTGTTAGTTCACGCATACTAATATCCCACTTTTTATTAGTAATATTGCACATACTATATTTTCTATAAAAAAAACAAGAAAAAAAGGGTTTGCATATAAATTCCAAATGAGTATTTCTCACTATTCTTTCTCACACTAAACCACCTTTTTTTCCACACAAACACACATAATAAAGTTCCCGATTGGATTTATGGGATTAACCCCACCCCAGTGTTGCATGCGAACTACGTGGACTTTGATGCCTTTTTAGGCTACGTAGGCGACTCACGCAAAATTTGAGATTCGAGTCCTCTTTTCCTTTTTTTTTCTTTATATATTATTTCTACATATTATATTTGTGATTCATGCTCGCTTTTGTCCAATTTATTCCATCCTTCTTTTATAACTGATCAATGACTCGACGAATGCACACATTATATTTTTAATTGGAACACTCCTACGAATGACCTCACTTCGCCTTTCTCCGTGATGTGAGTCAAGTAATTCCATTACCCATTGCACACACACTTCACGGAGTTATTAAGGAGATGAGTAACACATGCCTATGAGAGATCAAAAGGGAGGGATGGGTGACTAACACCTTTTTATTCCATAACTTAGCCCCCTAATCCTTAAACTAATTGGTTTTGCAAGCATCGATATGTCTTTGATGTCGTTCTCTTGGGGAGACACTAGTTATTTTGCCTATTTTTTACAAAATAGGCTAGCAACTCTATTTCCATACATCACCCCATATTTGATGATGATCGAAGCGCCCCGACGAAGGGCATGTACCCCTGCCACCGCCTGACTAGGAGATTGGGATGGCCACAATAAAGGATACTCTAAAGGAGAGGGAATTAATTTTAATAATTCCATAAAGTTAGTACTGATAAAGGAGTTAAAAGATCCAGAATCAATTCATATATGTGCCATATGATTTTGAAATATTACCTTCAATGATATCATTATTATTTGAATCTGTTCATATAGAAAATGTTCGACCCTTCATTGTCTGGTGCTGGTTTTCTTCCCTGCATAGATTCGGGTGGTCGTGGTTAAGTAGCCTTTTCCCTTGGGACTAGGAATCTTCCTGTGTAAATTATAAATAGGGGTTTCTAATTATTAAGGGTTCTACTTTAGTTTCCCAAGGATGACTCGGTTGTGCTGGTGTTAGGCATACAGATTCTTGGTCGTTGGGGCCTAATATGTCTGGGTTTGTTTCATTAAGGACAACGAATCATGGTTCCACTTCGTTTATGGTGTATTTGGATATGCATATGACTATTTTTGGGTTTGAAAAAAGAGCGATCCTCGACCTTAATGTTTAAATGGTAGTTGCTGGAATTATTTCTAGGAATTGGAACTGGTTTACAAAAATTATAACTTGATGTCGAGTTTCGTTCAATAAGGGTGGCTATTTTTATAATCATCCTGAAGTCTCAGATCTGTAAAGGGATAAATGATATCTTAATACTAGTCTTTAGGACTTTTCCGAAGTGATTGAATTTTGTGGTATTCGTGTTTGCATATTTCTATGCGTATCGGCATAATTCTTTTAATCATGTCTCATACTGAGCTACTATCAAATGTTGTTGTTGTAACCCCAAAAAATATATTCTCAATTGATCTCTTATGGCTTCTGAGAAATGCTTTTTAAAAAATATTTCTTTGAATTATTCCTAATTTAATCCTTTAATAATCGACTCCTAATAGTGATCAGCTTCTCCTTCGAATACATAAGTTTCTAAACCTTCCCTAAGTTTGGGTATTATACCTAATCCATTTAGTACCTTCAGAGTATATCCAAACCATTATTCTGCTTCATGAGCCCTAGATTTTTCATAAAATTCTAGAGGTAGTTATCCGAGAAATGTTTTTAAGGCATTCATTTATGCAAGATTCAACAAATATTTTAGTACCTACTGTATATTGGGGCGAAGTATTTTATTGCAGTTGGTTTAATGTTGTTAGTTTTTATAAATAATGAATTATGTTTTCTGTAATGATGGGGGTGATATAACCCAAATAAGTAAGCCTATAAACACATGACACGTGGCAAGGAGACTACACCAGAAAAATAAAGAATAGGGCTACGAAAGGCTATGCCATCATACACCTTAACGCAACTTGGGCTTCAGACAGGTCACAGAACCCTCTTCCAGGAGAAACAACTGAACAGGCCACGACTATAACTCTGACAGGCCACAGATACCTACACCATCATTAGTGCAACGCCTTTCGTAAACATTGCCATGTCAGCATAGTACTTTCCATATCTCCACCTTCTAGAAAGATCCCATAATAGTTGTGGCCATCCCCCGATCTTGGCGACGAGAGGGAGGCGTGAGGGAGGATCCTAGGTCCCGTGCGTCCCTCTCGGGAGCGGTTCGACCGGCGTCATTTGAGTGAGGTGAAAGATGTAGAGAGATTAGAGTCGCTAGTCTATTTTACTCAAAACACACAAAATAAAGGGAGCCATCCTGAAAGACATCATCCAAAGACATAGTGGTGCATACGAAACTAAAATGATTCGAAAAGGGTCCAGATGCTAAGTTACGAAATGGGAAAGTGTTAGGAACCCATTCCCCCCTTTCGGTCTCTCATGGGTTTTTGCTATTTTCCTTTTATTTTCACCGTGATGTGTGTGCATGTGTATATATAATGGAGATATGAATCATCGACTTGCACCATGGAAGAGGTAAAGAGGGTCATCCGTAGGAAGGTATAAAAATATTAGAAAATAGGATTTACGCGATTATCCTTACGTTGACCGTTATGACGGAACGATAATGCATGTGGAATAATACGCCACTAAGAACAAATATATGTATATATATAATATAAGAGAGTGGATGTTAGAGAAGATACAAAATGAGAGAAAAAGTAAAAATAGGACTCGAGTCTCGGGTTTTACCCCGAGATGCCTATGTAGCCTATAGCGGCCCAAAGTCCACGTAGTTCACATGCAAAATGAGGGGTGGGGTTATCCCATAAATCCAACCGGGGGATTCTTTTATTTGTGTGTGTGCAGAAAAAAGTGTTTTAGTTGTGAGGAAAGCGTAAAAAAAGTATGAGAATCCCCGTTTTGAATTTATGAGCAAACCCTCTTTTTCTTGTTTTTTGAGTTTTTATTTATATGAAAATAAGAGATGTGCAATAATACTAGCAAAAAAGTATACTAGGATGTGTGAGATGAGATAATGAAAGTGCTAAGTAATAAAACAAGTTATTGCGAATTTAGAGAATTTAAGGAGAGAGTTGAGAAAATTGGACGTTCTTGAAGATCTTGAGCTTGATCTTGAATGTTGGAGAGCATCCCTTAGACTTAAATGATGATGGATAGTGGTTAATTCACCAAGTTTGATGAAAAAGATGATGGAAAGTGAAGGTTGGAAAGGGATTTAGGTGTGGAAATCACGCTGACTTCGAGAGAGGTTTTCTGGATCTGCTGAGAGTGATATCTATCAGATCGCTCCTTTTTCAAGTGAGTTCAGGCCTCCTTTTTATAGGCCCAGGGCATTGCCGATCAGCATAGCCGCCGTTTGGTAGTGTCTTTCAGGCCTTTTTGGAAAATTGGCTGCAAAATGCAAACTATTGATCAGAATCGTGCATGGGGTAGACCATTGGAAAGGTAATTAAGACACCTTCGAAAGTCTTTTGGAATGCTCTCGGGTTTGGGAGATGACTTTGGGTCAAATATGGCTCGGAAGCATTCATCAGTCTATTGGACGGGGAATCATTGGATGTAAATGGATCGTTCGTCCGCATGGTATGTCAGAATCGTGCACGGGGCAGATAGTTAGAAAGGTTAGGAGATGTACTTCAACATTCCAAAGAGTTTGATCTGATTCAGGGAGTTGACTTCTATCATCTGGGCTATGGAAGCATTCAGTGACCCTTCAGAGTAAAACGAATCGTTTGTCCGTATCGTAAGTCGAAATCGCACACGGGATAGACCATTGGAAAGGGGTTTCAGTGCCCTTAGAATATTCATTCAGTCTTGGTCGAGTTAAAGAGTTGTCTTAGGTCAAATAGAGCTCGGGAGCCCCCGGTAGCCTCCTGATTGAGTTTCGAGGGAAAACAGGTCGTTCGTCCGCATGGTAAGTCAGAATCCTACAGAGGACAGACTGTTGGAAAGGGGTTTCAGTGCCCTTTGAAAATTCATTTAGTCTCGGTCGAGCTGAAGACTTTAAATTTTGGTCAAATGGAGCCTGGGAGTTCCCGATGGCTTTTAGGTCAGTATTCGGGGTATGCCCTGGGTTTGTAGTGAGGGAGGGAGGTGCTAGGGATCTAAGGAGAGTTTAGGGGGTAACATAATGGGGTGTCTACAGAGCCCCTCGATGGGTGAGTTTGGAACAAACGATAGCCGTCGAATAGACACCACGTGATTCTCTTGAGGGAGGATAACTAATTCAGAGGGTCGAGGCCGATTCTGAGGACTAAGGGAGAGAGGATGACCAATTCAGAGGGTCGCAACCGATTTTGAGGACCTAAGAAGTATACTAGGGATAATCAATTCGATGGGTAGAAGACGATTCCATGGGCTTAAGTTGAGATGACCAATTCTTCGGGTTGAAGCCAATTCTGCAGGCTTAAGTAGAGGTGACCAATTCTGTGGGTCGAAACCAATTCTACAGTCTTAAGTATGAGATGACCAATTCTATGAGTTGGAGCCAATTCTGTGGGTCGAAGCCAATTTTGCGGGCTTAAGGTGAGGTGACCAATTCTGTGGGTCGAAGCCAATTCTGCGGGCTTATATAGAGATGACCAATTCTGCGGGTTGAATCCAATTTTGTGGGCTTATATAGAGGTGACCAATTCTACAAATCGAAGCCAATTTTGCGAGCTTAAGGTGACGATCCAAGACCGAGGTCAATTCTGACCTAAAAGGGTGACGACCGAGGACCGAGGTCAATTCTAACCTAACTAAGGTAATGATCCAAGACCGAGGTCAATTCTGACCTAAGAGAGGTGATGATAAAGGACCGAAGTCAATTTTTGACCTAACTAAGGTGACGATCCAAGACCGAGGTCAATTCTGACCTAAGAGAGGTGACGATCGAGGATCGAGGTCAATTCTGACCTAACTAAGGTGATGATCCAGAACCGTAGTCAATTTTGACCTAAGAGAGGTGACGACCGAGGACCGAGGTCAATTCTGACCTAACTAAGGTGAAGATTCAAGACCAAGGTCAATTTTAACCTAAGAGAGGTAACGATCGAGGTCAATTCTGACCTAAGAGAGGTGAGGACCAAGGATCGAGGTCAATTCTGACCTAACTAAGGTGATGATCCAGGACTGAGGTCAATTTTGACCTGAGAGAGGTGACGACCGAGGATCGAGGTCAATTTTGACCTAACTAAGGTGACGATACAAGACCGAGGTTAATTCTAACCTAAGATAGGGACGACCAAGGATCGAGGTCAATTCTAACCTAACTAAGGTGATGATCCAAGACTGAGGTCAATTCTGACCTACATTTCCTTTGGGACAATCAGGGATTCCGCTGGGGAATAACGAATGAGCTAAGGAAAATGTGGAGTGTCCTTTGGAGACATTGATGGGAAAAATGACTTTCTGGAGTTCCGCTAGGGAAATCCTAGTGATTCTGAGGATTTTGCAAAGGAAAGGCAAATTTGATGTTGTAAACTCCACTGTGGAAGTGATTAGGTGGTCCAAAGACGTATTGCTCGAGGAGGTTTGAGACCTTTGGGGTATAGGAGGTGATCCTTAGAGATCCTTCGGGGACGTTGCCGGGAGAAGTTTTAATTGGTTTTTGAGGGTTCCACTGGGGAAATGGGGTTCCGCTGAGGGAGTGTGAAATTTTTTTAGTGAAAATGTTCTAAATCCTTCCTGGGATTTTTAGGAATTTTCTGAGAATTTTTTAGGGTTGTCTGGTATTTTCTGGGAATTTTTGTACAAAATTTTAAGGGGGTGCCGGTCGGCATCGTGCAGAGGGTGCCATTCGGCAGTGGCACGGACTTTTGGACTGCCTCGGGAAGGTAAGGGGTCAGTGCCGATCGGTGGGTGGGGGTCAATGCCGATCGGCATGACCCTTGGCATCCTATATAGAGGGGGAGAATTCCCCTTATCTTTCACTGCTTCTTACTTTCTTTCTTCGATTTTCCTCTGCAAATCGTTCTAGCATTATGATCTCTAAGAAATTGCTTCCTTTATGAGCACTACAGCGCATAGCGAATGGTTTACTGTTGATGACTAGGAGAACGTGGAGTGGAGGGTCAGGGTGCCTCTTAATTTGGGGAGTGAGAACTCCTTTGATGCATTCGAGCCGGTTACGAATGAGCGGACCTTGTTACGAGAGCCATCATATCATCATTCCTCGAAGGTGGTGAGCCCCGACAGTTATGTAAGTAACCTGATTTTTGGCATTCTTCTCTTTTTAGCGATTTTTTTCTTTTCTTCTCAAATTTTAACAAGGTCTCTTCTTTTGACAGTCTGCTATCTCTTTAAAGAACATGCATGCCCACGGGACGAAGGGGCTTAAGGATGTCTGGGAGCATCTTCCACATGTGATGCATTGGGTGGTATCCTCAGCGGGTTTTGGAAGGTTGGCATCTGTGTTGGATGAGACGCCTCGTTCGACAGAGGTTGACACACCCCAACCCAGTTACTTATAATTAAGTTTGAAAGTCAAAGTGAGTCGAACCATAATTAATCTAACCAAACCATAAACATGAGTTTTAATTTCAGAGTCATCATTGTAAATCCATATAACTGAAAAACCTTTTTACAACATCAGAGTAGTCCTACTTATACAGACTTGCTTGAAGGATAATTTAACTTAATTACATCATTTACATTTACACAAAATCATAGTTTCTCTCATTCCTGGCTAACCCAACCCGACCTCCTAGATTTGGCAGTGACATCGCATTACCTGAAAAATGTGAACATAGGAACCATGAGCAAAAATAGCCCAGTGAATGCATCACTACTAAACTACTGCATGAATTTAATTGCAATAAATCATGTACATATACTTATGTATTAACTTATCCGGGTCATTCATAATGAATGACCAACTTTTTCGAATCATGATTCACATATCCTGTCTAAATAGACAATTCTCCCCCATTCCTGGTCGAGGAGTAACCCCTTGTCATTAATAGACAAATCTCCCCCATTCCTGGTCGAGGAGTAACCCCTCATTTCGGTAAACCGAAATGAACAATTTCATATTCATTTTATTATGATCATACCAATAACACGATACAAATATCTCTTTCGAGTGAGTACACTCACCTTGGTTGACAACTATGTATTCACGTTTTCTTCTGGTGGAGCTGAACTGGGTTAATTAGACCTTACACCTGTCAATCCAACTAAATCAGTACTGAACCTCAATCATAAATATTATCCAAACATAATTATGTAACTTTCCATGACTATACATCAACAATATAATTCGAATTAAGTCACATTCCATAAAACATAGGTAAAGGCAAAACAATGATACACAAGTTGATAAAGTTACGGACATTCAACCGTAGGAAATACCTTATGAGGAATTTATAACCAAAGTCAAGTAAATATGAAATTATACTCCTCAATGTATATACACATGAAACATGTACTCAAAGTACCCTTTGTAAGGACGAAATACAAACATTCATTCAAGGGGTACCCAGTATGGCCTGAAATTATGGTCTTACATACTTAACCATCCTATATTCCTAAATTGTACAAATACAGGGGTCCAACCTCATCAATATGAAAACATATATGAATATACTATCCAGTAAAAGTGACGGTGTAATTTTTCAAGCTTCCTAGGGCAAGTTATGACCATTTCTCTACAACATAAGAAATCTTCCCTACAAGCTCCTCTATTGTTCCTCCAACTTCCATGAATTTTCATAATTTTTCTACAGCATAATTTTCCATGATTTTCAACCCATTTTCAGTAAACATACTGAATCATACATAATTAAAGTTTCATAATTGTTTGACTTCATTTGCTATCTCAAAAGCTTGACTAAACTCAGGGCATACCGAAATGAAGTATAAAAACAGAAACCATGTACCAACTTGAAATCATCATTACGGCCTAACCACAAGGAGATAAATTATAATTTTAAGTTAAGATATGAATATATGAGTCTAATTTCATATCCAATTGGAATTTCTCAATTCCAGTAATCATACAAAGAGATATGCAGATTTGAATACAAGGGGTTTCAACACAAAGCAATTTTAAGGGTTTCTACACTCAACTTAACATAAGCTTGCATCTAACCATACATATATATAAAGGGCTGAAACTTTCGTAAACCTATGATGATTTATATCATATAAATCAGTAATATATGATAAATAACAAGAATTACAATTAGGATTACCTTCAGGGCTTTTTACGTAATTTCTACGGATTTTTCTACACTTTTTCTCCTCACTTTTCTTCCTTAACTTCTACTTTCTCTTTCCCTAAGCTTCAAACCCTTTCATGGCTGGTTTTTGCTGAAGAAATATGTTAGAGGGAGGGTTTTAAGTCGGCCAAGGCTGCCTCCCAAGCCAACCAATCAATTTAAAACATTTGGTTTAATAAAAGACAAAAATACCACTTAAGGGAATTGACATATTTGCCCCTTCTCGTAATTTCGACCTAACTTCTTCCTCGAGCATCCATTTGATGCACCGTTTATTGTGTTGAGATCCTAACTCACATGTCTACAACTATGTAGTTTTCACCTCAAGTCATTTATAATGTTATAAAGGTAAAAACTAGTCTTAAACAGGGACATTTCTATCGAAAATAACCAAATCTTGTGTTCGTACATAACTCGACATTTCATGATTTATGACAGTAGGATTAGACTAAACATAATCACCTAACATTAGATATACTAATATCACATTATTCATATCACATAAGATAAGCATGATTTAAATATAATTTATCATAATTATATTCGGGTTGTCACAACTTCCCCCCCTTAGAAAATTTCGTCCCCGAAATTTAATATAAAGGTCACTTACCAAACAAATGGGGATACTGTTTCCTCATGCTATCCTCCGTTTCCCAAGTTGCTTCTCTAACTCCATGGCTCATCCACATAACTTTAACTAAGTGAATAACTTTATTCCTCAATACCTGCTCCTTACGATCGATAATTTCCAATGGTTCCTCGATGTACGACAAGTCTTCCTTCAGTTCAATTGGTTGAGTTTTCAACTGATGAGATGGATCCACCAAATACTTACGAAGCATCGATACATGAAACACATCATGTAAACGGGATAAATCTGGAGGTAATGCTAATCTATAAGCCAGGGGCCCAATTCTTTCCAACACTTCATATGATCCAATGTATCTTGGACTTAGTTTCCCCTTTTTGCCAAATCTCATAACGCCTTTCCACGGTGAAATACGCAGGAATACAAAATCTCCCTTCTGAAATTCCAACGGATGCTTCCTCTTATCTACATAAAATTTCTGCCTGCTTTGCGCTATCTTTATCCGTTCCCGAATCATTTTGATCTTTTCAGTTGTCATATCTATCAATTCCGGACCCAAAATTTTTCTTTCACCTACTTCATCCCAACACAAAGGCGTCCTACATCTCCTCCCATATAAAGCTTCATAAGGAGCCATACCAATGGTGAACTGATAACTATTATTATACCAAAATTCCATCAATGGCAAATGATCATCCCAACTACCTTTGAAGTCAAATACACAAGCCCGTAACATGTCTTCTAATATTTGAATTGTCCTTTCTGATTGCCCATCAGTTTGTGGATGAAACGCAGTGCTGAACTTCAAACTTGTGCCCATGGCATTCTGGAGACGAGGACAAAACTTAGAAGTGAACGTTGGATCTCTATCTGATACTATTGACACTAGTGCCCCATGTAAACGAATAATCTCATCAACGTACATACGTGCATACTTGTCAACATTGTAGGTGGTCTTAACTGGGAGAAAATGAGCTGACTTCGTCAGTCGGTCTACAATCATCCAAATAGAATCATGCCCCTTTGGTGACCGGGGTAATCCTGTAACAAAGTCCATCGTTATATGCTCCCACTTCCATTCCGGAATAGGCAAATACTGCAATAATCCTGCCGGCTTCTGATGCTCTGCTTTCACTTGCTGGCATACTAAACATTTAGCTAGGAACTCTGCAATCTCACGTTTCATATTGTTCCACCAGTAATATTCTTTCAAATCTCTGTACATTTTGGTACCTCCCGGATGCATAGAGTAAATAGAACTATGTGCCTCTTCTAATATATCTTTCTTTAAGGGTGGATCATTAGGTACACAAATCCTATTTTTATAACACAACGATTCATCATTCTTAATTTCAAAGTCACTCTCTTTACCATCCAGGACATCTTGTTTCTTCTTCTCAAGGAATGGATCACTGGTCTGCAAATTTCGTATGCGTTCGGCCAATAAAGGTCTCACTGTGACATGTGCTAATAATCCTCCACTTTTTGAAAACTTCAATTCAATCCCCATCAATGCCAAGTCAAGAATATTTCCAACACGAGCACACCGTATGCAACCGAGAATCCCTGATGATTTTCGACTCAAAGCATCTGCTACTACATTGGCCTTCCCAGGGTGATGATGAATGGTACAGTCATAGTCTTTAATCATCTCTATCCAACGCCTCTGTCTCAAATTCAGTTCTTTCTGTGTGAACAAGTATTTCAAACTTTGATGATCTATAAATATCTCACAAGTTTCTCCATACAAGTAATGTCTCCACAACTTTAAAGCAAAAACAATGGCTGCTAGCTCCAGATCATGTGTAGGGTAGTTTAGTTCATGCGTCTTTAATTGTCTGGAAGCATATGCTATTACCTTCCCATTCTGCATAAGAACACATCCTAACCCCTGAAATGAAGCGTGTGTATAGATCACAAAAGACTCATTCCCACATGGAATAGCAAGTATAGGGGCTGAAACCAACCGCTTCTTTAATTCTTTAAAACTCCTTTCGCATTCTTCATCCCACATAAACTTCACTTCTTTACGGGTCAACTTTGTCAATGGTAATGCTATTGCTGAAAATCCCTTAATGAATCTGCGATAGTAACCTGCCAATCCTAGGAAACTCCTAATTTCTGTAGCATTCTTAGGACTCTCCCATTCAACAATTGCTTCCACCTTCCTTGGATAAACATATATCCCATCTCCTGAGACAACGTGCCCTAAAAACACAATTTCATTCAACCAAAACTCACACTTGCTGAATTTAGCAAATAATTTCTTCTCTCTCAAAATCTGCAATACGAGTCTCAAATGTTTCTCATGTTCCTCCATGCTACGCGAGTAAATCAACACATCATGTATGAATACTATCACAAATGAATCAATGAAAGGGTGGAATACCCGGTTCATCAAATCCATAAAAACTGCCGGAGCATTAGTCAATCCAAAAGGCATCACCACAAACTCATAGTGCCCATATCTAGTCCGAAAAGCTGTTTTGGAAATATCACTATCCTTCACTTTCAATTGGTGGTAACCCGATCTCAAATCAATCTTCGAAAATACTGTGGCCCCCTGTAATTGGTCAAACAAGTCATCGATACGAGGTAGAGGGTACTTATTTCTAATGGTCACCTTATTCAACTGCCGATAATCAATACATAATCGCATTGTCCCATCTTTCTTTTTCACAAATAACACTGGTGCTCCCCATGGCGAAACACTAGGCCGAATGAAACCTCTGCTTATCAGATCTTATAATTTCACTTTTAATTCTTTCAACTCCGCTGGTGCCATTCTATATGGAGCAAGAGAAATTGGACCAGTACCTGGAATTAATTCAATAGAAAACTCTACTTCCCTATCGGGTGGCAATCCTGGCAATTCTTCTGGCAAGACATCAGAAAATTCTCTAACAACTGGTATATCTTCAACTTTAAGTGCTTCCTTACTAAAATCAACCACATACGCTAAATACCTCGTACAACCCTTACTCAATAACTTTCTGCTCTTTATTGCTGAGATGAGACAATTAGGAATAACATTCCTTTCCCATGTAAACTGGAAATCGGGTTCACCAGGAAGATGAAATGTAACTTCTTTTCGAAAATAATCAATGGAAGAATGGTATGATGATAACCAATCCATCCCCAATATAATATCAAAATCTCGAACGGCCAACGGTATCAAATCAACATAGAAATCTCGTTCCCCCATTCGTAAGATACAATCTTTATAAACATGCTCAACCAGAATCACACTTTCCATTGGGGTAGAAATATATAAGGCACAATTGAGAAATGAACATGGTCTACCCAAACATGAAACAATATCTAATGCCACAAATGAATGCGTAGATCCAGGATCAATGAGTGCATATAAATCTTTGTTCGCTATAGAGAGTTTACCTATAACCACTTCAGGTGTAGCATGGGCATCTTGCAGTGTCATTGCAAACACTCTTCCCCCTTCCTTCGATCCACTTGCTTGTCCTGTACCTCTTCCCCTGGTGGCACTGCCTGGAGAATATCCTTTATGAGGCCCCACACTAGTGACTGAAACTGTTCTTGCCAACATAGGACGATTCTTTCTCAAATGACCCTTCTGGTGGCAGTTAAAACATTCTATATTCAGTAACTTTGGGCAATTTCTCTTTATATGACCTGATGCCCCACAAAAGAAACAAACATTTTGATCTTCTTGCGATGAACCTCTTGAAACTCTTCCACCACTTGCTTCACCCCTTTGAAAACTACTTCCCATGCCTCTACCATGCTGGAATTTCTGCCCTCCAAGTCTCGAATATTCTGTATCACCACCCTTTTGATAACTTGGATCGAATCTGCTTCTCTTTACACCTCGTTCTCGATTCCTTCTAGCTTCATTCACATCCCTTTCTACCAACATGGATTTGTTCACCAAGGCTGAATAATTAACAGTCTCTAAAGCCGACAACCGTGATTTAATGACTAACTCAAGCCCATCGAGAAATCGACTGCACATATCTTCCTCATTCCGTATAAACCTCGAAGCAAATCGAGATAAAGTTGTAAGTTTAGCTTCGTATTCTCTAACTGTCATACTCCCCTGATTCAACAGAAAATATTCTTTCTCCTTTTGTTTTTGATACATCGGAGGAAAATACTTATCATACAAAGCTTTGACAAAAGCATTCCATGAGATCACATTCCCACCTTCTGGAGTAATCAACAAATGTTTTGTGGCATCCCACCAATATTTAGCTTCTCCTTTCAGCATATACATCGCCAAGGTCACTCGTTGATTTTCAGGCATCTTCATCACCCCAAAGATAAGTTCAATCTCTTTAACCCAGACTTCTGCCTCTGCGGGATCAACTGCTCCTTCGAACGATGGTGGGTTCATCTTAATAAATTTCTCATGTGAAGTACTTCTTTCTTCCCGGTGTATCACCTCCTCAGCCCTAGCCAAGGCTTGTGCCTCCAGTTGCCTGGTCTGTTGTTCTTCCACATGAGCCATAAACCTAGCTTGTTGCTCTACCATTAGAGTCATAGCACGTGCCATTTTTTGCATATCTGTCAATTGTTCTTGCTCGGGTTCCACATTTATCTGAACAGGTTGCTCAACCTCCGCTTCTGCTGGAATATTTGAAGCCTCATCATCTATTCCCACATTCACATTCCCTCGTTCCATTCTCTTATATCTGTAATGAATCAAAGACATAACAACATGCAAATATACATATCTTTCCTAACATAATCATTAGTATCAAATAAAATATATTTCTAACATTCACTGCCAAATCTAGACTCTTCTCACTCCAAAACCTCTAAAACCTGGCTCTGATACCAAAAGCTGACACACCCCAACCCAGTTACTTATAATTAAGTTTGAAAGTCAAAGTGAGTCGAACCATAATTAATCTAACCAAACCATAAACATGAGTTTTAATTTCAGAGTCATCATTGTAAATCCATATAACTGAAAAACCTTTTTACAACATCAGAGTAGTCCTACTTATACAGACTTGCTTGAAGGATAATTTAACTTAATTACATCATTTACATTTAAACAAAATCATAGTTTCTCTCATTCCTGGCTAACCCAACCCGACCTCCTAGATTTGGCAGTGACATCGCATTACCTGAAAAATGTGAACATAGGAACCATGAGCAAAAATAGCCCAGTGAATGCATCACTACTAAACTACTGCATGAATTTAAATTCAATAAATCATGTACATATACTTATGTATTAACTTATCCGGGTCATTCATAATGAATGACCAACGTTTTCGAATCATGATTCACATATCCTGTCTAAATAGACAATTCTCCCCCATTCCTGGTCGAGGAGTAACCCCTTGTCATTAATAGACAAATCTCCCCCATTCCTGGTCGAGGAGTAACCCCTCATTTCGGTAAACCGAAATGAACAATTTCATATTCATTTTATTATGATCATACCAATAACACGATACAAATATCTCTTTCGAGTGAGTAAACTCACCTTGGTTGACAACTATGTATTCACGTTTTCTTCTGGTGGAGCTGAACTGGGTTAATTAGACCTTACACATGTCAATCCAACTAAATTAGTACTGAACCTCAATCATAAATATTATCCAAACATAATTATGTAACTTTCCATGACTATACATCAACAATATAATTCGAATTAAGTCACATTCCATAAAACATAGGTAAAGGCAAAACAATGATACACAAGTTGATAAAGTTACGGACATTCAACCGTAGGGAATACCTTATGATGAATTTATAACCAAAGTCAAGTAAATATGAAATTATACTCCTCAATGTATATACACATGAAACATGTACTCAAAGTACCCTTTGTAAGGACGAAATACAAACATTCATTCAAGGGGTACCCAGTATGGCCTGAAATTATGGTCTTACATACTTAACCATCCTATATTCCTAAATTGTACAAATACAGGGGTCCAACCTCATCAATATGAAAACATATATGAATATACTATCCAGTACAAGTGACGGTGTAATTTTTCAAGCTTCCTAGGGCAAGTTATGACCATTTCTCTACAACATAAGAAATCTTCCCTACAAGCTCCTCTATTGTTCCTCCAACTTCCATGAATTTTCATAATTTTTCTCCAGCATAATTTTCCATGATTTTCAACCCATTTTCAGTAAACATACTTAATCATACATAATTAAAGTTTCATAATTGTTTGACGTCATTTGCTATCTCAAAATCTTGACTAAACTCAGGGCATACCGAAATGAAGTATAAAAACAGAAACCATGTACCAACTTGAAATCATCATTACGGCCTAACCACAAGGAGATAAATTCTAATTTTAGGTTACGATATGAATATATGAGTCTAATTTTCATATCCAATTGGAATTTCTCAATTCCAGTAATCATACAAAGAGATATGCAGATTTGAATACAAGGGGTTTCAACACAAAGCAATTTTAAGGGTTTCTACACTCAACTTAACATAAGCTTGCATCTAACCATACATATATATAAAGGGCTGAAACTTTCGTAAACTTATGATGATTTATATCATATAAATCAGTAATATATGATAAATAACAAGAATTACAATTAGGATTACCTTCAGGGCTTTTTACGTAATTTCTACGGATTTTTCTACACTTTTTCTCCTCACTTTTCTTCCTTAACTTCTACTTTCTCTTTCCCTAAGCTTCAAACCCTTTCATGGCTGGTTTTTTCTGAAGAAATATGTTAGAGGGAGGGTTTTAAGTCGGCCAAGGCTGCCTCCCAAGACAACCAATCAATTTAAAACATTTGGTTTAATAAAAGACAAAAATACCACTTAAGGGAATTGACATATTTGCCCCTTCTCGTAATTTCGACCTAACATCTTCCTCGAGCATCCATTTGATGCACCGTTTGTTGTGTTGCGATCCTAACTCACATGTATACAACTATGTAGTTTTCACCTCAAGTCATTTATAATGTTATAAAGGTCAAAACTAGTCTTAAACAGGGACATTTCTATCGAAAATAACCAAATCTTGTGTTCGTACATAACTCGACATTTCATGATTTATGACAGTAGGATTAGACTAAACATAATCACCTAACATTAGATATACTAATATCACATTATTCATATCACATAAGATAAGCATGATTTAAATATAATTTATCATAATTATATTCGGGTTGTCACAGAGGTCTTCTGCGCTCTGGGGGAGAGATGGTGGGTTACTACCCACACCTTCCATTTTGGTTTTGGGGATATGACCGTGACTCTCATAGATGTGAAATAGTTGATGGGGCTAGATTATGATGGGGAGCAGATTGAGGTGGATTGCTCTCTGAGGGTGGGGCCGGAGGTGGTGAGGGCGACGCTTGGTGACATAGGGAGGATAGTTTCTGGGGATTCCATCTGGCTGTCTTTATTGAAGGATGTTCTACTGAGTAGGGTAGTTGATGTGGAGGATGGGCTGCAGGTGAGGAAGATGGACAGGATGTTCATATTACTATTTTTGGGAGTCTTCATGGTGGCGTCGAGCGGTGACGTCATCCATTTATGGTTTTTTCCGTACTTGAGGGTGTTTTTTAACATCCCTCTCTATGATTGGGGGAGCCTGACTTTGGTGACCCTCTATTTTTCTTTGGATGCATTCAGCCGATGCTACCGATAAACTTTTACTAGAGCCATGTATCTCCTCGAGGTATCCTTTAATTTTGTGCATTTTCCTTTGATGCATTCGCATTTTCCTTTGATGCATTCGCATTTTCCTTACGCGTTACTTTTTTATTGTGAATTCCTATCTCTGGAAGACGTGGTTCTATGAGGTGATTGGGTTCCATACCCAGCTGATCGCTCTAAAGGACAATATTGTTGGGGACTTTTACCAATTGTATTGATGGCGGAAGGCCATTCGGCAGTCGAAGGGATACCTTTCTCTGTAGGTGGTGCGTCAGGTCTTGAATGGACTGACCAGTGGTAGGGTAAGACTCTTTCCTTTTCAGCATTGGTTTTTGGCATGTTTTGATTTTGTATTGACTTATTCCTGCTCGGGATTTTTAGGTGACTTTTTACCCTTGGGGGACAGCCATTCAGGATACGGGGGCGGCTGGGGTGATTGCACAGATGAGGCATTTATTGGTGCATGAGTTTGTCCATTCCTAGTATCTTAGGAAGCGGGTGGTTTGGCAGATTACTGAGGAGGAGGTGGTGGTACCACCTGCGCAGCCTTCTACGTCCATGAGGCAGGAGTGGTTGTTCCTGGAGGATGCGACGATCGCGATGATGATCGGCGATTCCTACTTATTGTACACTAATACGGCTACGTCGTATAACTATATGGACTTTGTGATGAGCTGGTTGATGGCACCTAACATATATGATGCCTTGCCTTTCCCTCCTGCAGGTTCGAGTCGGGCGGTGGGGTCTTCCCATAGCGACGGTGGTCTGTCGGCATCGGCGACAGCGGCGACTTTGGAGGTTCCCTTCATACGATTTCACACTCCTTCATACAACATTCGACGGGATGATGGAGGGATGGTGCCTATGTTGCACCGTCCTCGTGTGATGGATCCGGAGGAGTTGGGTTTGACAGAGGAGGCTCTTCGTCTTACGGTATACCTTCTTCCTCTTTTTGGTTCCTTTTCTATTTTGGTCCCTTTTTGATACTGATTTTTCCTTTTACTTCCAGCAAGTTCGTGTGTCGACCACTTGGCTGAAGGACATCAGAGACTGGATATCTTCGGTGACTGCCTATATTTGGGATGCAATCTCGGTTCCTTCTTATTTGGTTTCGTCTGCTTCATCTGGGGAGGACTCTGGCTCGGGTAGTGGTGGTGCGTCGTCTTATCACAGGGTAAAGAGAGCGCGTCGCAGGGGTGGAAGCTCTTAGAGAGATGGGTGAAGGGTAGGTGAGAGAGAGAGAGAATGTGGGTTCGAGCTAAGTCCCGTTGTTTTTTTGCCTTTTCTTTTATTTCCTATAAAATTTGATGTAACACAGAATAATATATGCAATGTAATGGGATTTTTTTATTATCTTTGTTAATGGTGAATGCATGCACATGCGCTTTTACTTTACTGCTGAGACCGTAAAAGAGATATTTTTAGGATTTTGAAGGAAAGTTTTAGGAATGGGAAATTATATAGGGATGGAAGAGGATTTTTGAAATTTTATTTGAAAATATCAATTTTATTTTTATTGGGTTTTTCTGATTTTGATGAAAAAGGAAAAAGGGAAATTTCCAAAAATAGGGGGTTTCTGATAGGCAAGCCCCTTGCCCTGCCTATCGGCAGTCCAAGTCTAGTCCCATCAATTTTGATTAGTGCCCTCTTCATATTTTTGGTACTTTGTGGGGTAGGATTCCCTCCGATTTATGTAGGGGTTATGTCTTTTGTGAGGATTTTTAAGTATAAAAAGGGGTAAGGGTGGACTGTTTCCATCACACCTTCACATTCTTACTTACTTTCCTACTATCTATTAGTGTTGTAAGATGGCTCTCCCTGGTAGCACTGAGTTTGCTAATTACCTCTAAGCCTTGGAAGCGATGTGCTCTTATAATATCGACTACGATGCTTTTAACATGCGTCGAGTCTCTTTGTGGCGCAATCGGCCCATTGAGTGGAACATGCTGATGGCGGCGGTACAATTTTGGTACCCCGAAGACTATGTATTCTGCTTTGGGTTGGATAAAGTTTGTCCTACCTACGAGGATTTTTTTTCCATGCTGGGAATAAATCCCAGTGTTACTTCGGCTTAATCCAAATTTCCCCTTTCTCCCAGGGATTTGCTGGTTGGGCTTATTCGTATTTTGCCTTTGGCGACTAGATCATTGGTTTCTAGAGTAATGATCTCCCTCCTGGGGGTGTTATAGTCCATTGATTTTTTAGGAGGCAGGTGATACTGGCTATGCTGGAACCGTTGATCTAGGTCTGGTTCAAAATTGTTGCTGGTGACTGGGGAACTGCTGGTGGATCCGCAACTTGGAGACATTACTTCATGGATGTCATACCATTGCAATCCTGCGGCGATGATACTGGTGGAGACCCTGAACGATCTGGATGCCTGACGAGAAGGTCGTTCTGACTTCCTGAGGGATAGCCCCGTAATACTGTTCATGTGATTGTTTGGAAGACTCCACCTGGTGACTCTTCCACAATATCCTTTATCGATTGTTCCCAACTTCTTTTCGCGTCACCTCTTCAGCGTTGTCCTGGATATTGAGAGCTGGGAGAATTGTCTTATGGAGCATAGGGATCAAAAATCTGTAAACTTGGTGGGGACTGTTGTTGCCTATTCTGGAGCTAGGAAAGTACCCGTATGTGTGATTGGTTGGTCTCAGCCAGACCTCTTTTTATTTCCCTTAGCGACTTCTGTGCCAATTTGGTTGGGCACAGGTCGTGCCACCTCGAACACTAAATTTCTTTCCAGTAGAGGATTTAACCAAGCGTCTGCACCTGCGGCTTGGCTCTCTGTGGGAGAGTCGGCGTTCGTCGACCCGTCCCTCTCAGTCTGTTGGGAGAGTTTGGCATATCCCTGGGGATTATATGAAGTGGTTTTGGAGGAGAGTAGTTAGTAAGAAGTTGGAAGTGGAGACTGGACAAAAGTGGCTTGTCTCTTTTAACACCATGGAAGGAGGTGTTGTGGTTTTTTCGAAGCTGGTTCGAGCCTATCGGTCCATGGAGTGTCTGCGACACTCTGTTCAAGCAGGGGAAACTTATGGACCCCATGATGTAGATGATGATAATGGAGCAGGCTCCTCTGGTAGCCGTGGATAGGACTCTTGGAGAGTTTATTGTGTAATGGGGGATAAATGTGGGGATTTTATTTGGCTTTTCTAGGAGGGTAGGGGGAAGGGAGTTATCCGTTCCTTTTCTTATGTAATCTGTACTGCAATTTCTTATTAGTGAAATAAATAAGTTTTTGATCATCCAGCTGTGCCTTTCGATGAATTTTGTGTTGTTTGAATTATCGATACCGATCGCTAAGGCATACATAATGCTTTTGTTCAAATATATGTTAGAATGGACTGTCGTTCTCGGAGGTAAGAAAAGAATAGTATTTTGTGAAAAAAAAAGGTTCGTGCTCATATAAGGTGTATGAGTTGCCTACATACCTCTGGGGTTTTGAAATTTTATACTTTGTTTGAAAATAGTTATTTGCAGAGGATCAGGCCCACGTAGTTCCGGGTAGAAGGAAATGAAGAGATTTTTTTTAAAATAGAAGGGAGATGAGAAGAATCGTAGCACACCGAGATTTCAGACTATGGGTAAAATTTCTTAAGACGATCCAGGTTGACTGGATGAGCCATCTCTTCCCCATCTAAGTCGCTATGCATGGAGGCACCTCCGGACAAGATCTTCTTGATAATGTAGGGGCCGCTTCAATTGGTCTTGAATTTACCTCTGGGGTCCAGATGGGCTCTATGATTTCTTTGAGGGCTAGGTCCCTTTCTCGGACACCGCAGTCCTTGACTCTCCTATTGAATGAACACGTTATTCGGCGATGGTACCCTTGTATGTGGTATAGCACCTTTAATCCCCTTTCATCTAGGAGGGTCTGCTCATCAAGTCAGCTTTGGCACCAGTCTTCTTCGTTGACCTCACTTTGAAGCATGATGCGCAACGAGGGTATTTGCAGCTCTATGGGTAGGACTGCTTCCATACCATAAACTAGAGAGTAAGGGGTATGCCCAGTGGAGGTTCGGTAGCCCCAGAGGGAGTACAGGATCTGATTAGCCCAATCCTGATAGCTTTCGATCATGCTGATGATGGCTTTTGAGGTTCTTATTAGCGACTTTGACTGCACAGTTGGTCTGAGGTCGGTAGGGAGAAGATTTGTGTCTCTAAATCCCATACTCGTTGACCACCTCTATGAATTTTGCCTCGAAATGCAACCCATTATCTGATATTAGCTCGTGCAGGACCCCATAGCAGCAGATGATATTTTTCTTGATGAATTTGGCTACTTTCTTGGCGTTCAGCACTGCGTATAACTCCGCTTTAACCAATTTGGTGAAGTAATCAATGGCAACTAGGATGAACTCATGTCCATCAAAATCCTTCGGTGTAACCATCCCTATGATGTCGATGCCCCAGGTGGAGAATGGACAGGGAGAGATCATGTTGTATAATTCACATGGAGGCAAATGCTGAAGGTTGGAGAATTTTTAGCATTTAAGGCATCTCCAGATATAGGAGGTTCAATCCTGGGTCATGGTGGTCCAGTTGTAGCCCTCTCAGATGATCTTCTTGGCAAGCATGTGATCATTCATGTGGGGTTCGTATTCCTCGCTATGGATCTTCTGCATTATCTTTTTAATGTTAGCCCCTACGATGCAGTGCAAATGAGTTCCATCGAAATTCCTTTTGAGTAGTGCTTTGTGACAGATGATGTACTGGGCGGAGAGTCTTCGAAGGGTTGCCCTATTTTTCTTGTTGAAACCCTATGGATACCTACCATGCCTGAGGAGGCACCAGATATCATAGTACCAACAATTGGCTAGCTCGGGATCTTCTGTGGTGACGATCTCAATGTGGTAGCAGTGGGTTGGTTTGTCCTGCTTTTGAACCAAGAAGGGGGTCATAGTTATTCCTTCGAAATGTCGACCATGGAGTCCAAGGTAGCGAGAGTATAGACTAGGTTATTCCTTGCTCGAGGTAGGTAATGGAAGGTGATATCTTAGAATTGGGAGGTTAGTTCTTCTAAGTGTGCATGTAAGGGTTGGAGTTTCTCATCCTTAACTCTCCACTTTTTTAGCACTTGACCGATGATGAGGGCGGAATCCCTATAAACATCTAGGCATTGAATACCTTTCTTAAGAGAAACTTTGAGTCCTACTGTGAATGCCTCATATTCAGTCATGTTGTTGGTGCAAGGGAAATCCAACTTGATGGTGATGGGAGTGTGGGAGTCATCCGGGGAGATCAGAAGTATCCCAATGCCATATCCTTTTTTATTAGCAACGCCATCAAAGAACATTTGCCATCGAAGGTTGTCTTGAGCAGTGTAAAGGATGTTTTCATCTGGGAATTTATAGATCTAGACATCAGCTTCTTCTACGGGGTAATTAACGAGGTAGTTAGAGATGGATCTTCTTTTCATGGCTTTCTGCGTGACGTACACAATATCAAATTTGGCTATGAGCATCAACCATCGGGCCATTCGACTAGATAAAGCGGGTTTCTTAAGAAGGTATTTCATGGGGTCCATTCGGGATATAACTTTGATAGGGAAGGTGAGCATGTAGTGCCGCAACTTTTGGGTGATCCAGACAAGTGCGATACACGCCTTTTCCAAAGTAATGTATTTAACCTCGTACCCGACCAATTTACAAATGGCATAATAGATGGCTCTTTCTTTGTGGTAATCTTTAAGGTATTAGGCTAGTAAATCCCCAGTTGCAGTGTCGGTTATGGTTAGGTATAGGATCAAGGGGAGAGCAGGCTATGGTGGCATGAGTACTAGGGGTTAGGTTAGATATTGTTTGATTCGATCAAAATCTTCTTGGCATGCCTCATTCCAAACTTTAGTTGAATCCTTTCAGAGGAGTTTGAAGATAGGTTCGCAGATGGAGGTTAACTGGCTGATGAACCGGCTGATGTATTGTAATTTCCCGAGCAAACCTCGAAATTCTTTTTCTGTTCGGGGAGGTGGAATCTCAAGTATGGCTTTCATCTGGTGGGATCTGCTTCTATCCCCTTCTCACTGGCCATGAATTCAAAGATTTTTCCCTTTGTAATGCCGAAGACGCACTTCTGCGGATTGAGTCTCATCTGATATTGCCGCAGTCGTTCGAAGAACTTTTGGAGAGTAAGAACATGACCTTATCTAGTTTTGGACTTGATAATCATATCATCCACATAGACCTGAACTTCTTTGTGAATCAGATCATTTAGGATGGTTGTGGCAGCCCTCTGGTAGGTAGCCCCAGCGTTCTTGAGACCAAATGGCATAATAGTGTAGCAAAAGGTTCCCCATGGTGTGACGAATGCAATTTTTTCTTGGTGGTCTGGGTGCATTTTGATTTGGTTGTATCTTGGAGGTGAAGGCATTGGTCGGTAGTATGGCCAGCAGTTTGGTGAAAGGCGCAATGGGAATATTCCTTGAAGTTTCTTGGGAGTGGATTTGGAAATGGACTGGGATCCAAAGCTTTGATAAGTTTTCGGCTTAATAAGGATTGATAAACTTTGGAGAGGGGATCATGGAGCTCGATGTATTCCTTTGGGACTTGGACAGGGCGGATTTCCATCACCCATGATGTGGTTGGTTGAGAGATGTTGTTGATGGTTAAGACTGTAGCACTGGCAGGTTTGTCATATTTTTTGGGGGTGAACAGTCCGGACACCTTCTTTAGGTCAAGTTCTATTTTGGCAAGGCCTTCCTCGATTTCTACTCCTGCTTCTCTGAGATCTCAGAAATGGGGATAATATTGGCTTCCCATCGTTGCTCGGACATGGGGTAAAAAGTTCTTCTTCACTATGCTGACTTGTTCTTCCTCGGAAGGTCGATTGGTCATGGTTGTTGCTTTTTCCCTCCATCGAGCTATGAAGCTACTGATTGACTCCCCAGGGTTCTGTTTGAGCATCTCTAAATCACGACGGGTGACCTCAAGCTCTTCATTGTATTTGTACTGTGACATGAATTCCCAGGCTACATCCTCCAAACTACGAATTCTGGACTCTTCGGGAGATAAAAACCATCAGAGGGAAATATCCTTCAGAGTTTGTTAAAAAAATTGGGCAATCACTTCTTCATAAGCTCTTAGTAGAGTCATGGAATGGTGATAACTTCGGATATGAACAATCGGGGGCCCACTTCCTTCGAATTTCTTGATATTCGGCATCTTGAACTTCTTGGGTAACCTCGCTTTAGGATAAGGAGACATGTGGGTGTAGTCCATGTAATTTCCTGAGATTCTGACTTGGTCAAACTTCTTAGTGAGCATCTTGAGGTTTTCTTTGACTTTGTTCAGCTCTTTTTCCTTCGGATCAATGATCATAGGCAAGTTAGCCCCAGGTTGGGAAAGGTTCGGTATAGGAAGATGGGTAAGCGGCGGCCCATTAATAGGAGGGACACGTGGATCATGATGATACTCCTTAGGAACCGAGATGGGCTTGGGTAGATCCATAGAACGAGGGAATAAGGACTCGGGTTCTTGAGGAATGGGAACCGGGTTTCGTTGCATATCCCGAACCTCATGTTGGAGGTTGTCAATCATGGACACAAGCTGAGCTAGGACTACCATCAGATCTGGCTGCACAACGGGTACTTGATCTATGTTCTCCATGGAAAGAGGATATATTCTGGACTCGAAAGAAGTAATAAGGGAACAGGCAAAACTCTGGGGTGAATTAACTAAAGGCCGAAGCCAATAAAGAGCTAGACCAAGGGCTTGCGATCGACTTGAGAAGGCGTAAAATGGGATTTATTTTTGAGAAAAAGGATGAAATTTTTTTTTGACATTTTTTTTCGAGATTGAAAGACAAAATATTTTTGGATTTTTGATAAAGAGAGGAGAAATGTTTTTGGATTTTTGATAAGGAAAGGAAAAAATGTTTTCGGACTTTTGATAAGGAAAGGAAAAAATGTTTTTGGATAAAAAAAGAGAATTTTCTTTTTGAAGACGGTCTCAACATGATTATTATAATTATTATGTTTTCACTTGTATTAATTCTCTTAAATGCAAAAAGAATTATCGGACGGGACCCGAGCCTGGAAAAATTGGGTTTGTAATATATGCAAAGCTATGGTTGGACTTGTGACCAGGCTCACGGATAGGGTCCCATTTTAAAAATGCATAAAAATTTATGCGGCAAGTTGACCCGGTATTTCGGCAGAGTTTTGGGTAGAAACCGACAATCTAACATGTGTGTCCTAGGCTCGACACCTATATGCGGGTATGTAGTTGGTTGGGTGACCTTTGGTGTGACTTCCACGATATACATCTTGCTCTTGTGGGCAATCGGTACATGTGGACAAGTCGTGTGATATACCTGAGTGTACGTGTATTGCCTCACCATATACCTCATGGGGACGGTACATGTGAGAGCGAATTCGATATACTCAGCGTATGTGAACGAGTTCCCTGCGATATACCTCCCGTCATGACTTCGGTCAAGCAGTACGATGCGGGAGGAACCGTTTGATATATATCGAGGGTACTTGGCCAATGGAAGGTGAGAGTCATATCGCCTAGGCTAACTGCGGCCTTCTAGACTAGCGCCCATCACGAATTGACCCTCTAGTTACTGGGTAAAATTTGGTCAATCACAATGCTCTTTGGTGATGTCGTGTGAATCATGCATGATCCTCTTATTAGTATCTTATGAGAATGTCTTTCTTGATTATGCCAAACAGGGAGCAAAGTACAAGTACCAATGGTTCACTAAGTATGGATGGATGATGCGTGCAACATGTGGATATATGTGACCCTAGGTGCATGTGGTGCAAAGTGTACATGGAGAATTTTCTCCAAGTGTGTGAATAGAAGCATAAGTATGGGAGATACATAAAATGGGGAACATGCAAAATTAGGGGAAAATATAAACAAACATAACATTAATGTAAATAGAGTCTAGCCCTCAAAAGAAGATCCCCATCAGAGTTGCCACTGTGTCCATCTGCCGATCCTCGCAGCGAGCGGGCGATGTGAGGGAGGAACCTAGGTCCCGCGCGTCCCTCTCGGGAGCACTTTAACCGGTGTCATTTGGGTGAGGTGAAAGATGTAGAGAGATTAGAGTCACCAGTCATTTTTACTCAAAACAGACAAAAGAAAGGGAGCCATTCCGAAAGACAACATCCAAAGACATACTGATGCATACGAAACCAAAATGATTCGAAGGGGTCTAGAGGCTAAGTTATAAAATGGGAAGGTGTTAGGCACCTATTCCGCCTTTTCGGTCTCTCATGAGTTTTTTCTATTTTCCTTTTATTTTCCCCGTGATGTGTGTGCATGTGTATATATAGTGGAGATAGGAATCATCGACTTGCACCATGGAAGAGGTAAAGAGAGTCATCCATAGGAAGGTATAAAAATATTAGAAAATAGGATTTATGCTATTATCCTTATGTTGACCGTTATGATGGAACACTAACGCATGTGGAATAATACGCCACTAAGAAAAAATATATGCATATATATAGTATAAGAGAGTGGAGTTTAGAGAAGATAGAAAATGAGAGAAAAAGTAAAAATAGGACTCGAGTCTCGGGTTTTACCCCGAGACGCCTACGTAGCCTATAGAGGCATCAAAGTCCACGTAGTTCGCATGCAAAATGAGGGGTGGGGTTTATCCTATAAATCCAATGGGGGATTCTCTTATTTGTGTGTGTGTAGAAAAAGTGTTTTAGTTGTGAGGAAAGTGAAGAAAAGTATGAGAATTTCTGTTTGGAATTTATGAGCAAACCCTCTTTTCCTTGTTTTTTGGGTTTTTATTTATATGAAAATAATAGACGTGCAATAATACTAAATAAAAAGTATCTTAGGATGTGTGAGATGAGATAATGAAAGTGCTAAGTAATAAAACAAATTATTGCGAATTTATGAGAATTTAAGGAGAGAGTTGAGAAAATTGGACCTTCTTGAAGATCTTGAGCTTGATCTTGAATGTTGTTGAGCATCCCTTAGACTTGGATTATGATGTAAAGTGGTTAATTCACCAAGTTTGATGAAAAGGATGATGGAAAGTGAAGGTTGGAAAGGGATTTGGGTGTGGAAATCACGCTGACTTCGAGAGAGGTTTTCTGGATCTATTGAGAGTAATATCTATCAGATCTAGGCTCCTTTTCCAAGTGAGGTCAGACCTCTTTTTTATAGGCACAAGTCATTGCCGATCGGCATAGCCCTGGTCCTGCCAATGGGCAGGTGCGTTTAGGCACACTGCCGATAAGCAAGGTCTGGGACCTGCCATTTGACAGTGTCTTTTAGGCCATTTCAGAAAATCGGTCGCAAAACGCAAACCGTTGATCAGAATTTCGCACGGGGCTGACCGTTGGAAAGGAAATTCAGAGACCTTCAAAATTCCTTGGACTTCTCCCAGGTTCATGAGTTGACTTTGGGTCAAATATGGCTCAAAAGCATTCTTTAGTCCATTAAACGGGGAATCGTTGGACGCAAATGGATTGTTCGTTCACATGGTACGTCAGAATCGCACATGGGGCAGACCATTAGAAAGGTTAGGAGATGTACTTAGACATTATAAAGAGTTTGATCAAGTTCGGGGAGTTGACTTCGGTTAACTGGGCCCTGGAAGCATTTCGTGACCCTTCAAAGTAAAACGGATCATTCATTCGTACCGTAAGTCAGAATCGCGCATGGGATGGACCATGGGAAAGGGCTTTTAGTGCCCTTAGAAGATTCATTCAGTCTTGGTCGAGTTGAATAGTTAACTTAGGTCAAACAGATGCTGAGAGCGCTCAGTGGCCTCTTGATTGAGTTTCGGAGGAAAATAGGTCGTTTGTCCGCATGGTAAGTCAAAATTGTGCACAGGACAAGCCGTTGGAAAGGAGTTTCAATGCCCTTCTAAAATTCATCCAGTCTCAATCGAGCTGAAGACTTTGACTTTTGGTCAAACAGAGTTTGGGAGTGCCCACTATTCGGGGTATGACCTGGGTTTGTAGTGATGGAGGGAGGTGCTAGGGACCTAAGGAGAGTTTAGGGGGTAACAAAATGGGGTGTCTACATTAGTAGTACATATTCATGCATCATGTGCACCATGCACGTGACACTCACACCAAACTTCTATAAATAGAGGCCTTCACCTCCACATTTGGGGATAGTAAAGCTTTGACAAGCTCTCCACTCACTCTCTCTTTACACTTAAAAATATACTCAGGTCACCTATTTCGGTCGCTAGAGATACAAATGTTCATAACCCCTCCACAGCCCAAACAACCGTGCCGCATCCTACTCATCACAGAACGTGTATGTTAATTTAGCCTTACTACTCTTTTTATGCCTAAAAAGGCCATTGGGTCTTGTATTATTACATATGAATATGAGAAATGAGGCATCAAAGTGGATGTTGGATTTTTTTTTTATAATCGAAACACTCTATATCTTGTATTTTATCTCTCTATATCTATTTTTTATGTTTTCAATACTTTAGAGTGTCGGGTATAGCTCTAATGGCATGGATAATTCTTATAGACCCATTGATATACCTAAAATATGTCATCCTATAAACACATGACACGTGGAAAGGAGACCACACGAGAAGAAAAAAAGAAGGTCCACCGAAGGTTATTCCATCACACACCTTGCCAAATCATGGGCTTTAGATAAGCCATGGAACCCTCTTCGAGGAGCAGAGCTAAATAGGGCACGACCATGCCTCTGACAAGCCGCAGAATCCTATCCCTCATTAGTGCAAAGACTGTTGTAAACATTTCCACATTAAGATAGTATTACTAGATGTATAGCTTCTAGAAAGATCCCATCTCAATATTGTTTATCCATATGTCACGTGCACCATGTGACACTTTCATTAAGGTTCTAAAAATGGAAGGCCTCACCTCCTCATTTAAGAAGATATCTTTTGTAGTGATGCTCTGCTAAACTCACCACTTATCTCTCTCTCTCTCTCTCTACACTTGGGAGCATACTCTAATCACCTTCTCTAGTCAGTTGAGCCAAATCTATTTGTGTCCTCTCTACAACTTAAGCTTCCAAGTTACGACCTTCTCAGCATACAACTTGTATGCTCATGTATTTAGCCTTATTTCTCTCTTGTACACCTCTAAAGCCCATAAAATCTTGTATTAATACATGTGAATAATGAGAATGAGGCACCAAAGTGGATGTAGGCTTATTTATATAGATGAACCACTCTATATCTTTTTATTTATCTCTCTATATCTATTTTATTATGTTTTCTATAATTTAAATTATCGGTTATAACTTTGATGGCATGGATCATTCTAATCATCCCATTTTTTGACATCATCAGTTTGTTTTCATCTATAGGAACGAGATGTTCAATCAAGTTCCTATTAAATCGGGTTCATCGTGCCTTATTTCATCTATAGGGACCTCCGGATAAATATCCCATGGGTGAAATTCTGGTAGTTAAACCCACATTTCCATATAAGCACTCTAGGGTACTTTCATCTTTCCAAGAGTATTTTCTCAAGCCTATTTCATAGTTTTAGGGCACACCCACTTACCCCGATGATGTTACCATGCCTAAATCTTACTGAAAAGCTTGACATGCCATGGCTTTATAAGGGTTAGTAACTAGGGATGCACCTATATTCAACTCTTTCTAAACGTTTATGCATTGTCTGCCACATTGTGACCTATATCATAGGAATTTGCTACTAAACTTATGTTATTTTGCAAATAAGGACTTTTTTTAGCCTTAGATTAGCACCCGAAAGACTTTTTAGTCCTATTCGTGGGGGTGTAAAATAACATTTTTGGGAAAATCTTTAGGTAAAACCTTCTTCTGTACCCTACTGGATGCAGGTTGGCATGTTGCCTTGCAACTGACCCTAGCTTCCAAATAACAACATAGTCTATTTTCAATTTTTGGCATATTAGCTTTTTTTGTTTAAAGAATTGTTTTATCTTAGACCAAATATGACGCAAAATGCCTAAAAACTCACCCAACATAGTTTATGCCTTATGGGTTGGGTTAAATTTCACAAGGCTAGGTCACGTAACTGAAAATCGAAGATTCTACAGACAAAATCATGCTACGCAATTGCCTTAAGAATCGATAAACTGTCCAAGATAGGTTAAAATGCTTTTACTAACTTTTCAATTACTATTTCACCCAAGGAAGTGTGCACGAAAAATTATCCACCCGATGGAACCATCTCTAGAGAGAAACTGTGTTTAATCATATCACTTGAGGTGGAGAAAAATTCCTTGTAAAGGATAAGCCACAACCACATCACCAATTAACCTAACGGGTCTCAGCCTTGTCTAATGTCATTCTAAAGGGCCGAAACCTTGTCTAATGTTTTTCAGATAAGCCGCAACCTTAGTGCAACGAATGCATACCTTGATAATACTTACTCTCTGTGGCCATCCCCGATCCTCGCCGTGCGGGTGGGCGGGTGGAGGAAAGGATCCTTTGGGTCCCGCGCGTCCCTCTCGGGAGAGCTTCAGCCGGCGTCATTTGAGATGTGGTGTAAAAATGTAGAGAGATTCAGAGTCGCCAGTCTATTTTACTCAAAACAGAAAAAAGAAAAAGGGGAAGCCACCCCGAAGGATGGCATCCAAAGACATACTGGTGTGTGCGAAACCAAATGATTCGAGAAGGGTTTGGAGGCTTAGTTACGAAATGGGAAGGTGTTAGGCACCCATTCCACCCTTTCGGTCTCTAATGGATATTTGTTATTTTCCTTTATATTTCCCCCTGTGATATGTGTGCATGTGTATATATAGAATGGAGGTAGGAATCCTCGACTTGTATCATGGAAGAGATAAAGCGAGTCGTCCGTATGGAAGATATAAGAATAAAATTAGAAAACTAAGATTTACGCGATTACCCCTACGTTGACCGTTATAATGGAATGATAATGCATATGGAGTAATGCGTCACTAAGGGCAAGTATGTAGAATATAGGAAGATTAGATGTAGAACAAATAAGAAGATGAGAGAAAAAGGACTCGAGTCTCGGGTTTTACCCCGAGACGCCTATGTAGCCTATAAAGGCATCAAAGTCCACAAAATGAGGGGTGGGGTTTATCCCATAAATCCAAATGGGGAATCTCTTATTTGTAAGTGTGTGTGTGTGTGTGTGTAGAAAAAGTGTTTTAGTTGTGAGAAAAGTGTGGAAAAGTGTGAGAATCCCTACTTGGAATTTATGAGCAAACCCTTTTTTTCTTTTTTTTGGGTTTTATGAAAATAAAAGATGTACAATAATACTAAATAAAAATATATTAGGGTGTGTGAGATGAGATAATAAAAGTGCTAAATAAGAAAACAAGTTATTAGGAATTTAAGAGAATTTAAGAGAGAGTTTGAGAAAGTTGGACCTTATTAAAGATCTTGAATGTTGGAGAGCATACCTTGCACTTGGATGATGATGGAGAGTGGCTAATTCACCAAGTTTGATGAAAAGGATGATGAAAAGTGAAAGTAAAAAAGGGATTTTGAAGTTGAAATCACGCTGCCTTCGAGAGAGGTTTCTGGGATTCGTTCAGAGAGATTTTTATCAGATCTGGGATCTCCTTGAAAATGAGGTGAAGGCCTCCTTTTATAGGCCCAGGTAAGTGTCGATCGGCATATACCTGTTCCTGCCTATCGGCAGGTGCCGATAGGCAGGGTCTGGAACCTGCCATTTGGCAGTGCGCTTCAGGCTTTTTTGGAAAATCAATCGTCGAGGGAAAACCATTAGTCAGAATCGTGCACGGGGCATACCGTTGGAAAGGTAATTTAGGGACCTTAGAAAGTCCTTTGGACCGCTCCCGGGTTCGAGAGTTAACTTTGGATCAAATATGGCTTGGAAGCATTTGTCGGTCCATTGGACGGGGAATTATTCGGACGCAAATGAACCGTTCGTCCGCATGGTAAGTTTGAATTGCGCACGGGGCAGACCATTAGAAAGATTTGGAGATGTACTTTGACATTGCTAAGAGTTTGACCCAGTTTGGAGAGTTGACTTTGGTCAACCAGGCCCGAGAAGAGTTCGGTGACCTCTCGGAGTCAAACGGATCGTTCGTCCGCATGGAAAGTCAGAATTTCACACGGGATGGACCATTGGAAATGGTATTTAGTGACTTTTGATGATTCATTCATCCTCGATCGAGCTGAAGAGTTGACATAGGTCAAACAGAGCCCAGGAGAGCCCGGTGGCCTCTAGGTCAGGTTTCGAACGCAGACGGATCGTTCGTTCGCATGGTAAGTCAGAATCGCGCACGGGGGAAGACCGTTGGAAAGGGTATTCAGTTCCCTTCGAAGATTTATTAAGTCTTGGTCGAGATGAAGAGTTTGACTTTTGGGTCAAACTGAGCTGAGGAGTGCCCGATGGCTTCCAGGTCAGTACTCGGGACGTGACCTGGGTTTATAGTGATGAAGGGAGGTACTAGGGACCTAAGAAGAGTTAGTGGGTAATAGAATGGGGTGTCTACATGTGATAACCCGTGATCTGAAATAAGGGGCTAGCCATCTCGATACTCCAATATAACGGAATCATGGATGGGATCATTCTCAACATCATAACAATAAAATGAGTATACGGGGAAACCACCCAATACTTTATAAAACGAGTTGTCAAAATTTTTTCTAGTTTTATTAAAGGTTAAGGAAATAATTCAAACAACCCAATCCAAAAGAAAGTGGAGTCCCAAGAAAACTTATATTACATCCATACAAATATACAATAAGAGGATCGAATATGCTGTCGGTCAACAGGTACATACGACGTGTTCAACAGTTTAATAATTTACATAATACATCCATTAAACAGTTACAAAAGTTTAGGCCACACGCCCGAGTGAAAGACCCTATCATAACTAGAATACAAAAATGATGGCGTCTAACAACATATCCCGTAATATCCGCAATGTCTTACGACTCCCCAAAAGTACAGAAGTAGGAAAATCACAACGGGCGCCCTTGCGGTGGAGTACCTGAGCGGATACAAATTCATGCACAACAAGAAAATGAACGGTTCAGGGCTCGATTTTATATGATCTCCAGATGAATAAAAAAAACATGACAGTTATGAATAGTTAATGATGAATGATCAGGATGAGAATCTAACAACCTAATCACAAAGCATGATAAGGCAATTTAGATGATTATAACTTTTATTAAATTATGTAAGGGAATATAATTAGACATCATAAATTAAAAGTCTCCATCATTTTTTTCACCATTTCATTTCATTTCATTTCATTTCATTTCATTTCATTTTCCCTTCCTTATCAGCAATATAATTACCATCATATGCACTTATAGCATTTCTCATATTTCAAGTCCCACTTGAATCAGAATAGTTATATTATTATACATATAATGATTCTAAGACCGCCCCTCCGAGTTTCCCTACTGGGCGCGCCCCTAAATGACTATCATCTTCCAGGGCCTATCAAACAAGACAACATGGGCACCTAACGAACGTCAAAAAGTGGCTATATTCCTGCGAGTGAGTCATAACCACACCCGTAATTACCCTACTAGCGCAGAATAAAACATATAACGATCCTGCATATGGCCGAGGACTATAGTCTCCCTGCGTTCTTCATGCGCGAACTTCCCTTATGATAACATTTAGATAGGTGTGTTTAAGTAAATTAGCATTTATCGTTTAAATCTCATTTTCATTTCCATTTTTCATATGTATGTTTCATTTTATTCGAAACCATAATCCTTGAATATTCTCATTAATATTCATCATATTTTAAGTTCCGAATTATTCTCCAATTAGTTACAATAATTCTACAAGTCTCAAGGTTTTATATACCTCATTTGAGCCCCTAGAGTCTCCAAGTATGGGCTTATAACTCCTAGACGCCTAACAGTTAACTAAGGGAAAGAAAAACCCTAACCTCAAATTGTACACCTCCGGAATAAGCCCCGTTAAACCCATTCCTAATGTGGGGTAGTGGCCCAACTCAACTAAAACTCTAGGACTCTAAGTTTACTTCATACGATAAGGTTCCTAGGTCCTAAACCTAAAGAAAAGGGTTGAAATTGAGCTAAGAAATTTTTTCATAAAAGTGTAGGAATTCAGAATCGATTCGGCCTGGCCGAATCGATTCGGTCAGAAAAGAAAATCGATTCAGACCATCCAAATCGATTTGGTCAGGAAATCTGGGTTTCTGCATAATTGCCGAATCGATTTGGTCCAATCAGACTTGTAAACTTCCCTTGGGCGAATCGATTCGGACATGTCCTAATCGATTCGGCCCTGCGAATTTGCCAAGTTTGGCTATGGAGTCTTGGAATCCTAAATTTCCCCAACTCCAATCTACCCAAACCAAGATCATTTATTGCCACCAACTAATTATAAATGCTTCTAACAACAATGATTTACACCCATAAATATCTTAATCAACCTCCAAGGATTTAAAACCCATAAATTCATAAAACCCTAACTTTGTTAATCCATAACTAATACACAACTATCAATACTAATTATTCATCTTAAATCACATATTTACAAGTAGAAAACTTGCCTTGGTGTAGGAATCTCAGATTTTCTTGTAGTAGCAACAATCTCCAAGCTTGAATCTCTATCTTTTCTTCTTTCTCTCCAAAGCTCTCTTCCTCTCTTTCTCTCTCTAGGTCACTAAATGAACTTAAGAGAAATAAATGAAATGCAAGACTTAAAAGTCGTGGCTTAAGTCTAAAATCTCCAACTTAAATGATAAATACCACATTAAAATGATTCGTAATACGCGTTTAAGCTAAAATCAGTCAAAAGTGCCCAAAACATAAAAATACAATATGGCCTTTATTTTGACTATCTCACACATTTTGGGACTAACTACGCCCTCCAAACTATCATTTGAAAATTTTGTAACTTATTTCAAGTTCCGGTTTCATATTAAACCATAAATGTCATTTAAATCTTATGACACAATAAAACACAACATGGTGATATTTACTTACACATACGGTAAATATGCAAGATTTCAATAAATATTAACTTTTATCTAATTAAATTAATACTTACTCCACATTCCAATATTTTATATATAATTACTTCACATAGTAAATAAATATAAAATGGGTTCTCAAAAGCGAGGTTTGTCACACTACAGAGCCCCTCGACAGGTGAGTTTGGAACAAATGATGACTGTCGAATAGACACCACATGATGCTTTTGAGGGAGTATGATCGATTCATAGGGTCGAGGCCATTTCTGGGGACCTAAGGAGTGTGCTGGGGATGATTAATTATGCGGGTCAAAGCCGAATCTGCGAGCTTAGGGTAAATTTATAATAACCGAGGTCAATTCTGACATAAAGAGTGGTGACGATCGAGGACTGAGGTCAATTCTGGCCTAACTCAGGTGACGATCCAAGATCGGGGCCAATTCTGACCCAAGAATGGTGACGACCGAGAACCGAGGTTAATTCTGACCTAACTCAGGCGATGATCCAAGACCGGGGTCAATTCTGACCTAGAGTGGTGACGACCGAGGACCGAGGTCAATTCTGACCTAACTCAGGTGACGATCGAAGATCGGGGCCAAGTCTGACCTAAGAGTGGTGACGATTGAGGACCGAGGTCAATTCTGACCTAACTCAGATGATGATCCAAGACCGGGGCCAATTCTAACCCAAGAGTGGTGACGATCGAGGACCGAGGTCAATTCTGACCTAACTCAGGTGATAATCCACGACCGGGGCCAATTCTAATCCAAGAGTGGTGACGGCCCAGGACCGAGGTCAATTCTGACCCAACTCAGGTGACGATCCAAGACCGGGGTCAATTCTGACCTAAGAGTGGTGACGACTAAGGTCTGAGGTCAATTCTGACCTAACTGAGGTGAGGATCTAAGACTGGGGCCAATTCTGACCCAAGAGTGATGACGACCGAGGATCGAGGTCAATTCTGACCTAACTCAGGTGACGATCCAAGACCGGGGCCAATTCTGACCCAAGAGTGCTGACGATTGAGGACCGAGGTAAATTCTGACCTCAATCAGGTGACGATCCAAAATTGGGGCCAATTTTGCCCCAAGAGTGGTGACGATCGAGGATCAAGGTCAATTCTAACCTAACTCAGATGACGATCTAAGACCGCGGCCAATTTTGACCCAAGAATGGTGACGATCGAGGACTGAGGTCAAATCTGACTTAACTCAGGTGACGATCCAAGACTGGGGCCAATATTGACCTAAGAGTTGTGACGACCGTGGAAGGAGGTCAATTCTGACCTAAATCAGGTGACGATCCAAGACCGGGGCCAATCCTGACTGAAAAGTGGTGACGAACGAGGATCGAGGTCAATTCTGACCTAACTCAGGTGACGATCCAAGACCCGGGCCATTTCTGACCCAAGAGTGGTGACGATCGAGTACCGAGGTCAATTCTAACCTAACTAAGGTGACGATCCAAGATCGGGGCCAATTCTGACCCAATAGTGGTGACGACCAAGGACCGAGGTCAATTCTAACCTAACTCAGGTGACAATCCAAGACCGGGGCCAATTCTGACCTAAGAGTGGTGACGACCGAGGACCGAGGTCAATTCTGACCTAACTCAGCTCACGATACAAGACCGGGCCCAATCCTAGCCCAAGAGTGGTGACGACCGAGGATCGAGGTCAATTCTGACCTAACTCAAGTGATGATCCAAGACCGGGGCTAATTCTGACCCAAGACTTGTGATGACCGAGGACTGAGGTCAATTGTGAACTAACTCAAGTGACGATCCAAGACTGGGGCCAATTATTACCCAAGAGTGGTGACAATCGAGGATCGAGGTCAATTCTGACCTAACTCAGGTGACGATCCAAGACCGGGGCCAATTCTGACCGAAGAGTGGTGACGACCGAGGACCGAGGTCAATTTTGACCTAACTTAGGTGACAATCCAAGACCGGGGCCAATTGTGACCCAAGAGTGGTGACGATCGAGGATCGTGGTCAATTCTGACCTAACTCAGGTGATGATCCAAGATCGGGGCCAATTCTGACCCAAGAGTGGTGATGATTGAGGACCGAGGTGAATTTTGACCTTACTCAGGTGATGATCAAAGATCGGGGCCAATTCTGACCCAAGAGTGGTGATGACCGAGGACCAAGGTCAATTCTAACCTAACTCAGGTGACGATCCAAGACCGGGGCCAATTGTGACCCAAGAGTGGTGACGATCGAGGACCGTGGTCAATTGTGACCTAACTCAGGTGATGATCGAAGATCGGGGCCAATTCTGACCCAAGAGTGGTGACGATCGAGGTCAATTCTGACCTAACTCAGGTGATAATCTAAGATCGGGGCCAATTCTGACCCAAGTGTGGTGACGAACGAGGACCGAGGTCAATTCTGACCTAACTCAGGTGAATATACAAGACTGGGGCCAATCCTAACTCAAGAGTGGTAACGACCGAGGACCGAGGTCAATTCTGACCTAAGTCAGGTGACGATCCAAGACCGACGCCAATTCTGACCCAAGAGTGGTGATGATCGAGGACCGAGATCAATTCTGACCTAACTCAGGTGACGATCCAAGATCGGGGCCAATTCTGACACAAGAGTGGTGAGGACCGAGGACCGAGGTCAATTCTGACCTAACTCAGGTGACTATCCAAGATTGGGGCCAATCCTGACCCAAGAGTGGTGACGACCGAGGACCGAGGTCAATTCTGACCTAATTCGAGTGACGATCCAAGATCGGGGCCAATCCCGACCCAAGAGTGGTGACGATCGAGGAACGAGGTCAATTCTGACCTAACTGAGGTGACGATCCAAGACCGGGGGCATTTTTGACCCAAGAGTGGTGACGACCATGGATTGAGGTCAATTCTGACCTAACTCAAGTGATGATCGAAGACCGGGGCCAATTCTGAGCCAAGAGTGGATAAAGATTTGATTTTTATTCTTCTGGAGAAAGAGCTGAGTGATTTTGATCTGAGCTGGGAAGCTAATAGCTGGAAAAGCTTTTAGGAGACCTCGCAGGGGGAATAACCTATTTTGGGTGCTGTAGGAGAATTCCGATGGGGAAGTGATCAGGTGATCCTAAGGGATCCTCCGGAGCTTTGTCAGGAGGAGTTTTCACTTGGTTTTTGAGGATTCCATTGGGGATCAGGGGTTACGCTCGAGGGAACACGAAGTTTTCATGGTGAAAAAGCTTTAAATCCCTCCTAGGATTTTTAGGAATTTTTCGGGGGTTTTTTTGAGGCTTTCTGGTATTTTCTGGGAATTTCTGTACGAAATTTAAGGGGGTGCCTATCCTCATAGTATGAAGGGTGCCATTCGGTAGTGGCACTGACTTTTGGGCTACCTCGGGAAGGTGAGGAGTCAGTGTCGATCGGTATGGTAGGGGGAGGTATTGATCGGAAAGGCGCTTGGCATCCTATAAAAAGGGGGAAAATCCACTCATTTTTTCACAGCTTCTTTTGCTTTCTCTCTCTCTGCGATTCTTCTGTAAATCGTTCTAGCATTTCGATCTTCAAGAAATGGCCACCTTTGTGAGCACTGCAGTCCACTGGGAGTGGTTGACCGTTGATGATTGGGCAAATGTGGATTGGAGGGACAGGGTGCCCCTTGCTTTGGGGAGTGAGAACTCTTTTGATGCGTTTGAGCCTGTCGCGGATGAGCGGACTTTGCTGTGGGAGCCATCGCGTCATCGCTCTTCGAGAGTTATCCCCGACGGTTATGTAAGTAACCTGACCTTTGGTATTCCTTTCTCTTTTGGTGATTTTTCTTTCTTTCTTGAATTTTGATGAGACTCTTATTTTTGCCAGTCTGATATTTCTTTGAAGAACATGCGTGCCCATGGGACAACGGGGCTTAGGGATGTCTGGGAGCATCTCCCACCTGTGGTGCATTGGGTGGTATCATCAGTGGATTTGGGGCGATTGGCATCGGCGCTGTATGAGACGCCTCGTTCGACAACGGTCTTGTGTGCTTTGGGAGAGAGGTGGTGGGACACTACCCACACCTTTTATTTCGGCTTCAGGGAGATGACTGTGACTCCCATAGATGTGTAGCAGCTGCTGGGGCTGGATTGTGACGGAGAGCAGATAGAGGTGGATTGCTCTTTATGGGTGAGACCAGGGCCAGTGCGTGCGACACTTGATAATGTGGGGAGGATAGTTTCTAGAGATTCTATCCGGCTGTCCCTAGTGAAGGATGTTCTGTTGAGTAGGGTGATTGATGTGGAGGATGGGCTGCAAGTGAGGCAGATGGCCCGGTTATTCATTCTTCTGGTGTTGGGAGGTTTCATGGTGGCGTCGAGCGACGACGTCATCCATTTATGGTTTCATCCGTACTTGAGGATGTTTTTAAACATACCCTTCTATGATTGGGGGAGTCTTACTTTGGCGACCCTTTACTCTTCTCTGGATGCATTCATCCGGTGCTGTCGACAGACTTTTACTGGGGACACGTACCTTCTTGAGGTATTCTTCCATTTGTGCATTTCTTTTCATGCATTCGCATTTTCCTTTCATGCATTCGCATTTTCCTTATGCGTCTCTTTTTGCTTGTGAATTCAGACGTGGTTCTATGAGGTGATTGGGTGCAACACCCCACTGATTACTTTGAAGGACGAAACTGTTGGGTACTTTTGTCGATTTTATCGATGGCGTAAGGCCAATCGGCAGTCGAAGGGATCTCTCTCCCTGGAGGCGGTGCGTTAGGTCTTAAATGACCTGACCAGTGGTAGGGTAAGACTCTTTCCATTTCAGTCTTGGTTTTTGCACCTTATGATCTTATATTGATTTATGCTCGCTTGGAGATTTTCAGGTGACCTTTTATCCTTGGGGGACAGCCATTCAGGATGTGGGGTTGATTGGGGTGAACGCGCGGATGAGGCATTTGCTGGCGCATGAGTTTGGCCATTCCTAGTACCTCGGGGAGAGGGTGGTTCATCAAATTACTGAGGAGGAGGTGGTGGTGCCACCTGCGCAGCCTCCTGCGTCTATGAGGCAGGAGCAACTAATGTCGGAGGATGAGAGGATCGCGCCGATGATCGGCGAGTCCTACTTGCTATACACCGATACGGCTGCGCCGTATGACTATATGGATTTTGTGACGAGCTGGTTGATGGCGCCCAGCATATAAGATGCACTGCCCTTCCCTCCGGTGGGTTCGATTCAGGCGTTGGGATCTTCCCACAGTGACAGTGGTCCGTCGGTATCTTTGGTGGCGACGACCTCAGAGGTCCCTTTTGTGCGGCTGCATACCCCTTCATACAACATTCGGCGAGCTGATGGAGGGATGGTGCCTATGCTTCACCGTCCTCATACGATGTATCCAAAGGAGTTGGGTTTGACAGAGGAGGTCCTTCGACCTGCGGTATACCTTTCTATTCCTATCTTTCTTTCTTTTTTATTTTGGTCATCCTGCTTTTGATACTGATTTCGCCTTTTCTTGCAGCAAGTTCGGGTGTCGACCACTTGGCTAAGGGACATCAGAGACTGAATATCTTTGGCGACTGCCCATATTCGGGACGTAGTTCCCGTTCCTTCTTTCTTGGTGACGTCTGCCTCATCTGGGGAGGAATCTGGATAGGGTAGTGTTGGTGCATCATCTCGCCGTAGGGGGAAGATAGCACATCGTAGGAGTGGAAGCTCTTAGTGAGAGAGAATGTGGGTTTGGGCTGAGTCCCGTTGGTTTTGCTTTTTCTTTCTATTTCCTGCAAAATGATGTAACACAGAAAACATATATATGCAATGCAATGGAGTTTTTTGCTATCTTTTATTAATGATGAATGAATACATGCACATGTGCTTTTTACTTTTCTGCTCAGACCGTAAAAAGGAATATTTTTGCAAATATTTTTGAAGGAAAGTTTTTGATTAAAAAGGGGAAATTTAAAGGGATTTTGAAATTCTGTTGAGAATATCAAATTATTTTTATTGAGTTTTCTGATTTGACAAAAGAGGGAAAAAGGGAAATTTCTAAAAATGGGGGGGTTGCCGATTGTGAAGTGCGAACTGTGTGATATCGATTTAAATTAAATTCGCAAGTTTCCAAGTAACCCTTATTTAATTAGAATCCCTAAACATACATCTAAGGTGCGTGTGTCAACCCATAAATAAATAAAGCTTGTGACAAAAAAATATGCCGAGACACAGATTTCACGAAAAAACCCCTTTAGGGTAAAACCTTTATTTCACTATGAATATACAAGTCGCAACTTACAATTACATAGAGAAATCTGCAATGGATCAACGCGCAGCCAACCCACAAAGACACGCAATCTTGAACTCAACAAGAGAATACACGCATCACCCTCCAAGGACTCGCAGCCCAAACAACAAAGGAAGAACCGCAACTCTCCTCAATGACACGCAACCATAACACTTTTTAGAGACTCCCTTAGCAATGACACGCAGCCCTCGGTTGCAAAGATCTCCCCACAAAGTGAACAACAACAAAGTTTGTGTTCTAGGGTTCCAAAAGATTCATGAAAGTAATTGGGATTTTTGTGTGTGAATCAAAAAGATGTTTGGCACATCAAAAATTGAAGTCTTGTTGTGTTTGTACTCTTAAAAATGTTTTCTCAAAGACTTAAAAAAATACACCAACGAAGTAGAAATATATATAGAAAATAAGAGTCGGTGGAAAAGAATCACACGGATCTGATCGAACTTATCCCAGGCGTCCGCCTGGGAGGCGGATTGGTCCGACCTCGGATCGGTTCTTTTAAAAATTAGCTTTATCGGTTCGCATTCGATCCGTGGTATACTGGACCTTGAGCAAGGCTGATCGGTCCGGGTAGAGGGCGGACCGGTCCGACTTCCCAAAAAAATAAAAAACTTTTAAAAGCCTCATTTTACTTCTTATTTTTATAAAAAACATTTTATAAAAATTTCCCAATACTAAATATGAACTTTAAGGAACGTAAAAACAAAATTTTACCAAGTTCATTCTCATAAAGGCTATAATGTTGAAGACACTTTGATATTCGGATCCGTTGATGTAGATGCGATCTTGAGTTTCTTCAACGGTGTAACGGCATACGACATACAAATTGATAATGGACAAAAATGTCCTTACACCGATCGACAAGCACCCTGACCTGCCTATCGACAGTTCAATCATGTCCCATCAATTCAAAGCAGTGAATGGTAACCTCTTCAGCCTTTGGTACCTTGTGGGGTAGGATTCCTTCCGATTTTTGCAGGGATTATGTCCCTTATGAGGATTTTCAAGTATAAAAAGGGGTAAGGGTGGAGTGTTTTCATCACACCTTTGCATTCTCACCTACTGGCCCACCATCTCATAACCTTGTAAGATGGCTCTCCCTAGTAGCACCGAGTTTTCCAACTACCTCGAAGCCTTGGAAGCTATGTGCTCTTATAATGTCGACTATGATGCTTTCAACATGCGTCGAGTCTCCTTATGGCGTAATCGGCCTATTGAGTGGAATATGCTGACGACGGTGTTACAATTCTGGTACCCCGAAGACCATGTATTTCGCTTTGGGTTGGAAGAAGTTTGTCCTACCCACGAGGAATTTTTCTCCATACTGGGAGTAAATACAGGTGTTGCTGCGGCTTTTCCTGAATTATCCCGCTCTCTTAGGGATTTGTTATTTGGGCTTCTTCGTATTTTGCCTTCATCGGCCAGATTATTGGTTGCTGGAGGAATGATCTCCCTCCCGGCGGTGCTGCAGTCCATGGATTTGTGGACATGGGTGATGATGGCTATACTGGAGACGTGGTTCTGGGTTTGGTTTCCAAATTGCTGCTGGTGACTGGGGAGGTGTAAGTGGACTCACAACTTGCAGCCATTACTTCATGGATGTCTTATCGTCGCAATCCTGCGACAGTGATACTGGCGAAGACCCTGAATGGCCTGGATGCCTGGAGAGAAGGTCGTTCTGAATTTTTTAGGGGTAGCCCTATGATGCTGTTCATGTGGTTGTCTGAAATATTTTGCTTGTAAACTCCTCCAGAATATCCCTTGTTGGTTGTACCTAACTTCTTTTTGCTCTACTTCATCCGTGTTGGTTTGCATGTTGAGAACTGGGAGCATTGGCTTGTGGAGCATGGGGCTTGTGGTCTGTATTGGTCAGTACCTTGGTGGGGATAGTTGCAGCCTTTTCTGGAGCTAGGAGAGTATTCATATGTGTGGCTAGTTGGTCTCAGACAGACCTCTTTTTATTTCCCTTTGCGGCTTTTGCGCCAATTCGACTGGGCGCAGGTCGTGCCCCCTCGGACCTCAAACTTCTTTCCGGTAGAAGATTTAACTGAGCGCCTGGGTCTGTTGCTTGGGTCTCTGTGGGAAAATTGGCGTATGTCGGGGAGGTTTTGCATGTCCCCAAAGATTATATGAAGTGGTTGTGGAGGAAAGTAGTCAGCAAGATGTTGGCAGTAGAGATTGGACAAAGATGGTTTGTTTTATCTAACACCATGGAAGGGGGTTTTCTGGTCTTTTCGAAGATGGTTAAGGCTCATCGATCCATGGAATGTTTACGGCACTCTATTCAGGCAGGGGAAACTTGGGGACCTCAGGATGTAGATGATGAGGGTGTAGGCTCCTCTGGTAGCTATGGATAGGACTCTTGGAGAGTTTATTTATGTAATAAGGAATGCATGTGGTGATTTTATTTAGGTTTTTATGGTAGTGGGGAAGGGAGTTATCCGTTCCTTTTTCTTATATAATCCATATTGTAATTTGTTATTAATGAAGTAAACAAGTTTCTGATCATCCAGCTGTGCCTTTCGATGAGTTTTTGTATTTTTAATTATCTATACTACTCGCTAAGGCATACATAATCCTTTTGTTCAAATAATTTTAGAATGAACCGTCGTTCTCGGAGGTAAGAAAAGCATAGTATTTTGTGAAAAAGAAATGGGTCGTACTCATGTGAGGTGCATGTGCTACCTACGTACCTCTGGGGTTTTTTGAAAATGTTTTGAAATAGTTTTTATAGAGGATCAGGTCCACGTAGTTCTATGTAGAGGGAAATGAAGAGTTTTTTTTAGAATAGAAGGGGGATGAGAAGAGTCGTAGTGCATCGAGATTTCAAAATTAGGGGTAGAATTTCTTGAGACGGTTCAGGTTGACTGGACGAGCCATCTCCTCCCCATCCAGGTCACTAAGCTTGGCAGTACCGCAGGATAATATTTTCTTCACAATGTAGGACCTGCTCCAATTGGGCTTCAATTTCCCTCTGGGATCCCAGATGGGTTCTATTATCTCTTTGAGGGCTAAACCCCCCTCCTGGACGCTGCGGTCCTTGACTATCTTATTGAATGATCGTGCTATTCGGCGATGGTACCCTTGTATATGGTACAATGCTTTTAATATTCTTTCATCTAGGAGGGCTAGCTCATCAAGACGTCTTTGGCACCAGTCTTCTTCATTAACCTTGCTTTCGAGCATGACGCGTAGTGAGGGTATTTCCATCTCCACGGGTAGGACTTCTTCCATTTCGTAGACCAGAGAGTAATGGGTAGCCCCGGTAGAGGTTTGGATTGAGGTTCGATAGCCCCAAAGGGCGTACGGGATCCTATCGGCCCAATCCCTACAACTTTCGATCATCTTGCTGATGATGGCTTTGAGGTTTTTGTTAGCGACTTCAACTGCACCATTGGTCTGAGGTCGGTAGGGAGAATATTTGTGTCTCTGAATCCCGTACTCGTTGACTACTTCTGTGACTTCTGCTTTGAAATGCAGCCCGTTATCTGGTACCATCTCGTGCGGGACCCCATATCGACAGATGATATTTTTCTTGAGGAATTTGGCCACTTTCTTGGCATTCAGTATTGCGTATGACTCAACCTCAATCCATTTGGTGAAGTAATCGATGGTAACCAGGATGAACTCATGTCCATTTGAATCCTTTGGTGTAACCTTCCCTATGATGTCGACACCCCAGGTGGAGAACGGCCAGGGAGAGGTCATCTTGTATAATTTTCGCGGAGGCAAGTGTTGAAGGTTGGAGAACTGTTGGCATTTGAGGCATCTCTGGACATAGGTGGCGCAGTCCTGGGCCATGGTGGTCCAGTAATATCCCTGTCGCATGATCTTCTTGGCGAGCATGTGACCATTCATGTGGGGTTCACATTCCCTGCTGTGGATTTTTTGCATTATCTTCTCAATCTCGACCCCTGCGATGCAGTGTAGATGAATTCCATCGAAGTTCCTTTGAATAGGGCTTTATAATAGATAATATATTGGGCGGCCAGTTTTCGAAGGCTTGTTTGATCTTTCTTGTTGGAACCCTCGGGATACCTACCATGTTTGAGGAGGCACCAGATATCATAGTACCAACAATCGGCTAGTTCGGGATCCTCGATGGAGACAAGCTCAATATGGTAGCAATGGGTCGGTTTGTCTTGCTTTAGAACTAGGAAGGGAAATGTCAATGTGATTCAGCTGTTTTGACCTTGAGAGACCATTCGGTGCAGAGTTTTCTCAATTTTTGTTTAACTGGCTTGTAATCTGGGAGAGTGGGGATCTCGTGCTGAGCTATTTCAGGATCAATGCCGGGCATATCATCATAGGACCATGCGAAGACATCCACAAACTCCTTTAATAGTTCTTCGAGTTGTGCACACTCATGCTCGTCAAGGGTGGCCCCTATCCTAATCTCATGAAGTTGGCTACTAGAACCGAGATTAATAACAACAGTCTCTTCTTCATTAACTTAAACGCGGTTATATTCTTTATTATTAACCTTATTTAGATCAGTTAAGAACTGTTCATTTGTAAAATCATCATCATCAAAAGTTTGACTAGAATCCAAGCAGTTATTGTAAGGCACAACAAGATACTCAAAATATTTATTTATTTCATTGATAGGAAAAACAACATTGAGAACCTCATTAAAAGAGGTATCGATTACATTTAAGCAAGGATAGACAACATAAAAAGAAATAGGGTAAACATTGGGGATAGGGGAGATTTCAAGAGGTTGAGGAGAGGAATATCAGCAGCTTTAATCAGACGAGATTGGTCCATTGATGTAGTGCCTGAATGAACCATGTAGAGTGACAGCCCCAGTATCTGTAAGTTAAAGGAATCTTCAGAATCACTTTCCTCAGTATCTTTGGTATCTTTGATGAGCGGTTGCACGCGGTGTGGGAAACTTTCGTCCCATGGGTAGCCATCTTGGAAAAAGATCTCCATTCCAGGCTTCATCTTCTTATCTGTGTGGTCATACCATGGTTCTGGAAAACCTCAAAAGGGGAAGTCTTCGCCTTCTTTGATGAATCGTCCATTCAAGGAGTCTCCTGAGATAGTTCGGATACAGTCTAATCTTCTCTTTGGTCGAAATTGGCGAATCATTTTGAGCACTCGTTCTGATGGTTGATACGCCAAGCCGCAAGGAGGGAAAGCTTTTTTCAGTTCGATGGGCTCAAGTATCCCTTGTTGCCTTTGTCCTAGCCCTAGTCCGGGCATGAAGTACATGCTTATGAACATTTGAATCACATTGACATTGCCATGAGGATCATATTCTAGACAAACCCTATTTTTGAAACCGTCCCCTACCGTGAGTAGGAGTGGTTCGACTCGAAATCCTGATAGGAGCATATCATTTTACCCGTGCTGTATTTTAAGAATTGGATTGTTAGTGCTTGCACCACCGACATTTTTGTCGTCGCCCAAAATGGTGATGACTTTCCCATCGGCGAAAAACTTCAATTTCTGATGGAGTGAGGAAGACACACCCTTGATATTATGGAGCCAGGCGCGTCCGAGCAACATGTTGAAACAAGTTGGGATGTCTATGACTTGGAATTCAACGACGGGGTTTATAAGTCCAACCCCTATTGCAAGTTTTATAGACCCCATCACCTCATGACGGGTATTATCGTAGGCACGCATAGCGGCGGAGGTTGGAGAGAGGTCACTTTCTTTCAGGCCTAAACACTTCAAAGTTCTCAGAGGGCAAACGTTCAAGGCGGATCCGTTATCGACAAGGGAGAGTGGCATGGCCTTTCCCATAAATTTGACACAGATGTTATGAGCATGATTGTGATTTGGCCCAATTCTGGGGATTTCTTCTTCAGAAAATGATAGCATTCGGGTAGAGGTCAAGGATCCAACCAGATTTACCACTTCTTCTGGTGTGGTAGATGGAGGAACTATTGGTCCAGTGAGCAGTTTGATTAAAGCATTTATGTGTAGCTGGGAAGACATGAAAAGTCCCCATAGAGTGATGTTATCTTGAGTTTTCTTCAATTGATCGAGGATCTTGCTCTCTTCGATGGTCGTCTCTGGCATAGGAAGGTTTTCAACGCCATTCCCATTGTCATTTGCTGGTAGTGATCTTGGAACCTGGTAATGTCTCCCTGATATGGTCATGTGATTTACTGAAGAGGGAAAGAACATGAATCCCGTTTCCTCGTCAATCTCAGGTTGTGCTGCCACCCTATTTATTTTTATGAGGAGTTATTCAAATGATATCATCCCACATATGTCGTCTACTGGGTCAGCTCTTCCTAAAGTTTGTTCTTCGCTTGAATCTTCGAGTTCTTCCCCCCACCTGGTGGTACAACTCTGTCTTTCCTTGTAAAGTCAATGCACTCCACAACTTCAACGGCTTATTCATACAAGTTCTCCCATTCTGTGGGGATATGTGTGATTGAAGGGACCAAGCGCCCTTGTAGCTTCAAAGTGTCAAGTAACCCGGTGATACTGTAAATGTTGTTGGTTTGCCCGAATAATTTTGCCATAGTCTGGAAAACATCATCTAGGATGACTTCGTCGGTTAGTACCACCCAATTGTCTGAATCTCGAGCCCATTTTCGTGACTCCAAGAATAGTGTGCTGAATTTCTGGCAATCGATGATCATCTATAATGGAAATTTCAGCCCGAACTCTAGGAGTTGGTTCAATACCTCTGTCAATTCCATACTTCCATTTTCAGAACGGATATGGACAGCAATGCATGCTCTGGTAAGGAGTGACAATGCCTAATCAGCGAGGCTAGTAGGGTGTAGGAGGAAATATGGGCAAATTTGAAGAGGTTTAGGAGAGTATATGGGTGTGATTTGAGTTGAGGGATCGAAATCTGGGTTTTCTTCTAAGAAGATGGCATTGGTGTGATTCGAAAGTGGATTGTGAGTAGTGTTTGGCTTAGGATTGGCTGGTGGGGTGATGGTACCCCAGTCAATGAGATCTTGGATTACGTTCCGGAGGTGCAAGCATTGGTCGGTCGTATGGCCGGCAGTTTGGTGAAAGGCACAATGAGCATCACTCTTGAAGTTTCTTGGGAGTGGATTTGGCAATGGTCGTGGATCCAAGGGTTTGATGAGGTTTTGGCTTAACAGGTCTTGGTAAACTTTGTAGAGGGGAGCATGGAGCTCAGTGTATTCCCTTCGGATGGGGGCATGGTGGCTTTCTGGTGCCCATGATGTGGTTGGTTGAGAGATGTTGTTGATGGTCGAAACGATAGAACTAACATATTTTCTAGGGGTGAATTGTTCGGACACCTTCTTTGGTTCAACCTCTATTTTAACGAGGCTTTCCTCGATTTCCACTCTTGCCTCTCTGAGAGCTCGAAAGTGGGGATAGTTTTATCCTCCCATCATCGCTCGGACATAGGGCAAGAAGTTTTTCTTCACTATATTGACATGTTCTTCTTCAGATGGCCGATTGGTCATGGTAGATGCTCGCTCCCTCCACCGGGTTATGAAGTTACTTACTGATTTCCCTGGATTATGTTTGAGAATATCTAAATCACGACGGGTGACCTCAAGCTCATCGTTGTATTTGTACTGCGACATGAATTCTCGGGCTATATCCTCCCAACTAGGAATTCTAGATTCCTCAAGAGATAAAAACCATCGGAGGGCACTATCCTTCAAAGCTTGCTGAAACAATTGGGACATCACTTCTTCAGAAGCCCCTAGTAGAGTTATGGAACAATGATAACTACGAAGAAGAACAATTGGGGGTCCACTCCCTCCGAACTTCTCGATATTTTGCATCTTGAACTTCTCGGGTAACCTTGCTTTAGGATAAGGAGACATGTGGGTGTAGTCCATGTAATTCCCAGAGATCCTGACTTGGTCAAACTTCTTGGTGAGAATCTTGAGATCCTCTTTGACTTTATTCAACTCCTCCTCTTTTGGATCAGTGACCACAGGCAGGTTAGCCATAGGCTGGGCAATGTTTGGCATTGGAAGCTGGGCAGGTGGCGACCCATTAACAGGAGGGACACGTGGAGCATGATGATATTCTTCCAGAACCCAGATAGGCTCTGGTGGACCCATATCACAAGGGAATAGGGCCTCGAGCTCATGAGGAATTGGAACCTGGTTTCGTTGCATCTCTCGAACCTCGGTTTGGAGGTTGTCAATCTTGGACATGAGTTGATCTAGGACTGTCATTACATCCGGCTGTATGACTGGTACTTGATCTGTATTCTCCATGGAAAGTGGATGGATTCCGGACTCGGAAGAAGTAGTAGAGGAACGGATGAAACTTTGAGGTGATTTAACTGAAGACCGAAGCTAATAGGGAGCCAGGCTAAGGGCTTGCGATCGACCTGAGAAGGCGTAGGATGAGATTTATTTTTGAGAAAAAAGGAAGAACTATTTTTGGATTTTTGATAAAGAAGGGAGAAATGTTTTTGGATTTTTTTTCGATAAAGAAAGGAGAAATGTTTTTGGATTTTTGATAAAGAAGGGAAAAATGCTTTTGGAGACAGAACTCAGCATGATTATTATGATTATTATGTTCTCACTTGTATTAAATTCTCCTAAATGCAATGTTGGACGGGATCCGAGCCTGGAAAAGTGGGGGTCTTAATATATGCAAAGCTACGGTTTGGACTTGTAACTAGGCTCACGGACAGGGCCCTGTTTTAAAAATGCGCAAAAATTGGGAGGCAGATCGACCCGGAATTTTGGTTGAGTTTCGGGTTGAAACCGGCAATCTAATGTGCGTATCCTAGGTTTGACACCTATATACGGGTATGCAGTTGGTTGGGTGAATCGGCATGGGTTCCCCCCTTTGGCGTGACTTCAACGATATATGTATTGCTTTTGCGGGCAATCGGTACGTGTGGACAAGCCATTTGATATACCTGAGTGTACGTGAATTGCCTCACCATATAGCTTATGGGGGCGGCACGTGTGAGAGAAAATTCGATATACTCGACGTACGTGAATGAATTCCCTGAGATATACCTCCCGTCATGACTTCGATCAAGCGATAAGATGCGGGGGAACCGTTCGATATACGTCGAAGGTACTTGGCCAATGGAAGGTGAGTGTCATATCGCTTAGGCTAACTGTGACCTGTCGTACCATGGACCATCACGAAGTGACCCTCTAATTACTGGGTAAAATTTGGTCAATATCAATGCTCTTTGGCGATGTTGTGTGAATCATGCATGATCCTCTTATTAGTATCTTATGATGAGAATGCATTTCTTGATTATGCCAAACAGGGAGCAAAGAATAAGTACCCCAAAAGGTACACCAAGTATGGATGGGTGATGTGTGCAACATGGGGATATACATGTGATCCTAGGTGCACGTGGTGTGAAGTGTACATGGAGAAATTTCTACAAGTGTGTGAACATAAGCATAAGCATGGGATACACATGAGAAAATGGGAACATGAAAACATATGGGGAAATATAAGCAAACATATCATCCATGTTAATAGAGTCAAGCCCACAAACAAGAACACATGTACCCAGCAGAGTCGCCACTGTGGCCATCCCCGATCCTCGCCGTGCGGGTAGGCGCGTGGAGGAAAGGATCCTTCGGGTCCCGCGCGTCCCTATCGGGAGCGCTTCGGCCGACATCGTTTGAGATGTGGTGTAAAAATGTAGAGAGATTCAGAGTCGCCAGTCTATTTTACTCAAAATAGACAAAAGAGCAAGGGAAAGCCACCCCGAAGGATGGCATCCAAAGACATACTGGTGTGTGCGAAACCAAATGATTCGAGAAGGGTTCGGAGGCTTAGTTACGAAATGGGAAGGTGTTAGGCACCCATTCCACCCTTTCGGTCTCTCATGGATATTTGTTATTTTCCTTTATATTTCCCCCCGTGATATGTGTGCATGTGTATATATAAAATGGAGGTAGGAATCCTCGACTTGTATCATGGAAGAGATAAAGCGAGTCGTCCGTAGGGAAGATATAAGAATAAAATTAGAGAACTAAGATTTACGTGATTACCCCTACGTTGACCGTTATAATGGAATGATAATGCATATGGAGTAATGCGTCATTAAGGGCAAGTATGTAGAATATAGGAAGATTAGATGTAGAACAGATAAGAAGATGAGAGAAAAAGGACTCGAGTCTCGGGTTTTACCCCGAGATGCCTGCATAGCCTATAAAGGCATCAAAGTCCACGTAGTTCACATACAAAATGAGGGGTGGGGTTTATCCCATAAATCCAAATGGGGAATCTCTTATTTGTAAGTGTGTGTGTATGGGTAGAAAAAGTGTTTTAGTTGTGAGAAAAGTGTGAGAAAAAGTATGAGAATCCCTATTTGGAATTTATGAGCAAACCCACTTTTTCTTGTTTTTTGGGTTTCATGAAAATAAAAGATGTACAATAATACTAAATAAAAAGTATATTAGGATGTGTGAGATGAGATAATAAAAGTGCTAAATAAGAAAACAAGTTATTGGGAATTTAAGAGAATTTAAGAGAGAGTTTGAGAAAGTTGGACCTTCTTGAAGAGCTTGACCTTGACTTTGAATGTTGGAGAGTAGCCCTTGCACTTGGATGATGATGGAGAGTGGCTAATTCACCAAGTTTGATGAAAAGGATGATGAAAAGTGAAAGTAAAAAAGGAATTTGGAAGTTGAAACCACGCTGCCTTCGAGAGAGGTTTCTGGGATTCGTTCAGAGAGATTTTTATCAGATCTGGGCTCTCCTTGAAAATGAGATGAAGGCCTCCTTTTATAGGCCCAGGTAAGTGCCGATCGGCATATACCTGTTCCTGCCTATCGGTAGGTGCCGATAGGTAGGGTATGGAACCTGTCATTTGGCAGTGCGCTTCAGACTTTTTTGAAAAATCGGTCGTCAAGGGCAAACCGTTGGTCAGAATTATGCACGGGGCATACCATTGTAAAGGTAATTCAGGGACCTTCGAAAGTCCTTTGGGCCACTCCCAGGTTCAGGAGTTGATTTCGGGTCAAATATGGCTCGGAAGAATTTGTCGGTCCATTGGACGGGGAATCGTTCGGACGCAAACGGATCGTTCGTCCGCATAGTAAGTCCAAAATCACGCACGGGGAAGACCGTTGGAAAGGTTAGGAGATGTACTTCAAAATTCCAAAGAGTTTTACCCAGTTTGGAGAGTTGACTTTTGTCAACCGGGCTCGAGAAGCGTTCGGTGACCTCTCGGAGTCAAACGATCATTCGTCCGCATGGAAAGTCAAAATTATGCACGGGATGGACCGTTGGAAAGGGTATTCAGTGATCTTCGAAGATTAATTCAGCCTCGGTCGAGCTGAAGAATTGTCATAGGTCAAATAGAGCCTGGGAGCGCCTGGTGGCCTCTAGGTCAGGTTTCGGATGCAAACGAATCGTTTGTCCGCATGGTAAGCCAAAATCGCGCACGGGGTGGACCGTTGGAAAGGGTATTCAGTGCACTTTGAATATTTATTGAGTCTCGATCGAGACGAAAAGTTTGAATTTTGGGTCAAACTGAGTCGGGGAGTGCCCGATGGCTTCCAAGTTAGTACTTGGGAGGTGACCTGGGTTTACAGTGATGAAGGGAGGTACTAGGGACCAAAGGAGAGTTAGGGGGTAACAGAATGGGGTGTCTACACTCTCTTTGATTCTTCTCTATCATTCCTGGATTTCTCACAATATTCAATTCATCTTAAATAATACATATTCTAAAGAACTAATAATTTAGAAGAGTCATGGAAGGCAGCTCAGGATCAGATCCCCAATAAATTGAAGATATAACACACTTGATGAGATGCGTCAACCATCAGTATGAAGGCTAGGCATACTTATAGGGCTAGATTAACCTCCTTGGATAGATAATTATGATGATTGAGTTCACAGCCTTTACTAGCATGTAGTAGACCGCAAACCCTCTTAAGTCTGCGACATTAGAAGAAAAGGCTGCAACCATTTCAATGAAAAAGAAGAGGCGGAAAGAGGAACACATACCAAAAAATACTTATAAGGAGTTCACCTCACTGAACTGTAACTTGGAGGATGTCCTAGAAAGTTTCAAGGAGAAAAACCTCCTCAAGTGGCCAAAATGGTTGAAATCCCTAACTCGTAAGAGGGATGGGAACAAATGGTGTGAGTTCCACCAAGATCACAACCACAAAACTGAAAAGTTATTCCTTCTGAAGAATGACGTTTAAAGTCTCATCAGGCAAGGAATGCTCCAGCGGCTCAAAGGGGTCCAACCCCAAGTTAAATATAGTTGCATACCGATCTCTATCCCCTAGGAAAATTCTATTTTGTATCTTTGTAGTCATTGAAAAAAATGCAAGTTTATATATTGATTTTGTATATCATGAGCATATATATATATACATAATAATGAAAAGTTCTCACTAAATTTCTAAGTCTTTCTAAAGATTCTTATTCAAAAAGGTTTGAAGAGAAACCTAACAACCGCCTCATCAAAAGATAGCAGCATAAAAGGGATAACTGACCACAGAAAGAAAGACTTGGTAACCTAGAGGCTGAAAATAACCCAACACAGTCATGGGTGGCTTGAAAATACCCCAACACCACGACAAGTGGCTTAAAATTACCCCAAAAGACCATGGGTGGTTTATAATACCCCAGGATAACCATGGGTGGGTTGAAAATACCCCAACACAGTCGTGGGTGGCTTGAAAATACCTAAACACAACTATATGTGGATTGGAAATTCCCCAACACAGCCACGGGTGTCTTGAATATACCACAATACCACCATGGGTGGCTTAAAAATACCCCGATACAACCATGGGTGGTTTGAAAAATACCCCAATACAGCCACGAGTGGCTTAAAAATACCATAATATAGCCATGGGTGGCTTAAAAATACCCCAACACAGCAATGACTGACTTAAAAATACCCTAAATCAGAAAATCAAAGGGAAAAAAAGCTAACTCTAAATTAAATACTCAAGCCTCACAAATTAATCTAAAGCCTAGCGATTGTGGACCTAGCGTCTGCACTAACTATGTTCAGTTCCTAAATCTACTACACTTTAGTACATTCGTAGAGGTGTTTCACAATCATAGCTTAGAAATTAAATAGGGAAGCACACGACAAGCATCTTTAAGTTATAATATCATTACTTTCGTGGACTAAAATTAACAAGTTGTAAAAACAAACAGGAATGTAAGCATACAACACAAGTTATAAGAGACCAAGTATATTATAAAAGGTTGTGAAAATATGCAAATACATCATAACATGATGTGGAAGTAATATGTTCAATACTGTGGAGAATAAATTATAGTTTGAAATTATATTATTCAAAAGAAAGTGAGGAAATTAGAGAGACAAAAGATCAAGATACAACATCCTCTTCTTCCTCTTCATCATCACCCTCTGCGGCAGTCTCTATCTCCTCCTCAACTTCAACAGTAGTGACCTCCTCCTATTTTATCTTGGTCATCTCATCGAAACGCTAGAGTTCCTTAATACAAAGCATGTGCTCATCATCTATGAACCTCCAGGAATAAATGTTCTCTCTGAAATTAGGATAATCTTAACCAACCCCATGCCTCATTTCTTTATACCCATATATGTGTGCCTTATTCTGGAGGAGGTAAAAGTCTTGAGAAATCCTGAACTGAGCCATAGCCTCCTCAATAGATTTCTATAGGGATGAAGAATTATCATCATTTACCATCAGAAGGGTTTTGGCATGCTACTCATCCAATTTATTCATCTCCTCGGCATGGGCTTGGACCTGGCCTTGGATTTTCTAATCAATTTGAGTGAACTTACCCTCACTGGATGCAACCTACTTAGAAGCCTCCAAACATTTTTCCTTTGTAACCTTGAGAGCATTCGTGACCTCCTTGAAGTTGATCTCAGTCTCATGTTTAGCCTTTTCCACGGCGTCAACCTTTGTCTAGGCATTAAGGCTTTGGGCTTGAAAAGCATCTATCGCAGACTTCTTCCCAGCCTCAAAGGAGTTGGCCTTGACACTCTCCAACTAAGACTGGTAATTTCCTTTCGCGATTATAGAGTTTATAAAGCTCCTAATATTTAGGCCTCTAGGCCATCGTTGTCTCAGTAACCTGGAGAAAATAAGGTGTTAAGGAAGGTAAAGCTAAAGTCCACGACAAGTAAAAAATAAAGTGCAAAACTTACCCTGAGGAGGCAATGGCGCGTATACTCCTACAGATCCTTTGCATCCTCGTCAATCAGACATTTCAAATCATCAAGTTCCACAACCTTCCTCATTAATGTGGTTGCAGTGGATGTTGTCTCCCAGGGAGACTTTGGATCAGGTTGCCTCAGGTGTGTCCATAGATGTCCATCCCTAACCCTTCTTCCATACTCTAAGGAGTGGGTACATGACCATTAATAACCACATCCATCCTTGGAGGTAATGCAGAGATAGAAATATAGAGAGGGTTCATTAGCCCATGGCCATCCCCTAGTCTGGGAAGCTAGACCAGTCACAGTCAAGTTGACAACAATATCATCGGATATCATTGAAGGGTTCGTGAAAACAATCTCCAACTAAGGGCCAATAGAGGCCACACAACTTCTCGGGAAGCCTCCTTTGCAGTAATTAGGGAAACATCCTTGTTGTCTTCCCTCTTCCTCTTCTTTCCCTTGGCCCTCTGCAGTTCCTGGTTTAGGGGCTGGATGTTATCCTCCTGCTCATCCAGCTGGGAGAGGAGCAAGTCATGATCGATCTCCATTGCTAGCTCACCCTCCACAGTTGTACCTACAAAGAAAATAATTAGTTGAAAGAATAAGAAACAACATTTTAAAGAATAAAGTGACCACAAATTCAAAGAATAAAGTCCAATACCTACCGCAGCCTTTATTGATGGATTATGGGAGGTGTAATATCCAAGTGAAAATAGTGACCGCAGAGTCACTACTTTTGGAAAGAATTTCTTCTTATCAGAAATTGAGACAACAGTCCCAATTCTCTTCCTCTGCCTCTCAGACCGAGTCAAGCCTACACAAACTGTAAGGAAATAATGAAAGTTATACTTGTAAAATCCACAAAAAGTAAAAAGTTAAGACTATGGCATGATGAAAATTAAATACGGTAGCATGATTAAAAGTTAAACTACGATATTAAAAAGTTAAATATCGCGATGTGTAAGAACTAAAAGATGCAAAGTTATAAAAAGTTACCTTTTCTGAGGAGACGACCCCTTGGTTGTTGACCAACGCAAAGCATAGGAGAAAGATGTACAAACAGAAACGAAACTGTAACATCATAACAAAGAATTAATCAGAATCAATATCAACTACAACGCTTGTATAGTAAGGGACCGAGACCGACGAAGATACTGTACTGAATGACTTGATCGATCGTACTAGATAGTATAGACCATAAAATTCCTCGATCCATTCATTAATGCACAAGAGAAAGCGATTCACCAGCCGGGAATAACGGATCTGTTATGAGCGGCAGACAGACGAATTTGGTCGGTATTCCCTAATGAGTGGCTTTAGGAGATTAGGGTCAATCCAATGTGTGCCTGTGAGGGCAAAGGCAATCTAGCCAGTAGTCTCTCAAAAGCCAGAGAAAAAGTGGAAGCAAGACAGTTTTCAAGCAATCTCTTAGGCAAGCGAGGTCGGTCAAGGGATTCACTCTTCTAAGCCCTTCCCCGTGGGTCCTTCAAAGACCGTATTCTTAGCATCCAACGTATTGTATTTTCTGCATCTCTAAATAATATATCTTTCAGGCCTTTGAAACTGGGGAATATTCCGAGCTTACCTGATTGATAGGCCTTTGTACCGCGCACATCACTTAGACGGGCCCCAGAAAGCAACGTAGGAAAGAGCTAAATTTGTGTGAAAATAAGAAAAAAAATTCAAAGGGATCAGATTAGATTCGATTTTTACTGGATCTGAAATAAATCCTGTCTATTCTTATCCTAAAACCCCTCTAGACTAGACTTCTGGGTCTTTCAGCCAATTCACTTCGGATATGTATGGAGTATGCTCATTTTTTTTAGCGAGGACTTTAGTGCTTAATCTACTATTAGTAGCTAAACGAAGAAAGCAACAAGCAACGGATTGAGCTAGCCTCGCCGGTTACAAAAATACTCCCTTTCAGACTCATCTTGGTATACTTCCCAATTGTATCTAAAGATGTAAAAATATTTTTCCTTCCACTTACTAGTACTGAAAGTATTTACCCTCATGAGGCATCTATCCCCACTCTACATACCCATGTAATATTACCATGGGTTTTCCATAGAGTTATGTTTAGGATAGTATAAGTCAAAGAACTTTGCATCCGTGATGTCCCCTTCAAACTTAGTCTTCCAGGCAACTAAAGAGGTAAGGATGTCCCTACAACCATTTAGATCAACTTGGGATAAGGACAAGTTCATCAATTTAAATATTTTTCTCATTGGCATTAGGAATTGAAGCCACAACCCCATAAGAAAGGCATTGAGGGGATAGCAGACTTCGTCATCAGAGATCGGAGATCATGACCTCTGGTTTGGAGAGGGTACATTGCAGGTGGTTCCCTCCAAGAAAATAACCCTTAATAATCTGGTTCGGTCATTCCTCGTTCATAATATAAGTATGGCTAAGGGACGCAGGATCCCTCACAGGATCAGTGTCGTGGCTAGAGGGTCTAGCCTTTATGTTCCTAGACTCTACATCATGGACTTTTCCAGTAGTAGCTGCGATAGTATTCTCTATAGGTTCTTGATTATTTATTAAGAATGTATCCTCCTCAACTCTATGCATACCCTCCACAGCCTCCATGTGACCCTTTTAGTCAGAAGATTATGCGGAGTCAAGAGTTAATACGCATGCAGGTGGGGTATTCCTTCAACTTACAAAGCCCATTTATTTTCAAGGGCTTGATGCGCAACACCGGGGGAGGAGGAACAACGAAGTGTCTCTTCACGAAATCTTCCAAATACTCCCAAGTATTCCAATTTATGTGGCCATAACAGGAACTTGTAAAAGTAGAGGGGGGCCCACAGTTAGAGGGTTGCAACCATTATGATCAAAATATAAGAAGCATAAGTTCAGAAGAAATTTCCTCATAAATAGAGGCCGCAATAGTAGAAAAAATTGGGATCAGATAATAAATGAAGTGGAAAGGTAAAAAATTCCTAAGGGAAAAAAAGGCCGCATCCATGGGAAAAAGACAACAAGATAATTGGCTACAACCAGCTGTCCAAGTGGCATACCTAGACACTTCCTAGGGGAATAAACATATACGTTTTATGTTCTTTTATCCACACTGATAAAAATTACAAAGCTAGAGTTTTTTGGTTAGAACACCCATGGACAAACATTCATGTTCTTGGCCCTAAACTAGTACCAAAATGGTCCTAATCCCAAACCTAACCAAATTAAAAAAAAACACTTCATCTACCCTTTCGAATTCCTAAAAACATTGAAATGTGTGCCAAATCTAAAAAAAATCAACCCAAACCAAAAATCATATCATATTAAACCAAAAATCATTAGCCAAATCAAATTAGCATACCCAATTCCTCATTTTGATAATTTGCTAAAGTTTATCAAGGGTTGTGTGAAACTCAAAACCAGAAATATGCAGTTCAACATTTACATGACCCATTTGCAAAATAAGGAGATAAAAATTGATTCATGTGTCACAAAAGTGCATAAAAAAGGGGAAAATGTATTCAAGAAGAAGCTAAGAAGGTAACTTGAATCGACAAAAAAGTCTTCTAAATGTGGAAGAAATCGCTGGAGAAGAAACTCTAGTGTGCCTAAAATTTCTTAGGGAAAAAAATCTCTCAATGATTTGAATAAGTTAGTGTGGACACGGCTTCACTTGATTTATATAAGAGGGTGCTGGAAACTGAAACGTCAGAACAGAAGGTCAAAATATCAACGATACATAAGGCTGCATCCTTAATAGGGAAGGACTTGAGGCCGACTTACACATGCTCATGGAAACAGAGCATAAACAAAGCCCCAACACCAAATCTCGTACCTCCTAGCATTAAGGATTGAGGCTTAATGATATATCAAAAATATTTCATCTCTAAACACATGTCACGTGGAAAGAAGACCACACCAACAAAAAAAAAGAGCAGGTCTACGAAAGGCTATGCCCTCACACACTTGCCAAATCCTAGGCTTTAGATAGGCCATGGAACCCTTTTTGGGGAGCAGAGCTGAACAGGGCACGACCATGCCTCTGAGAAGCCACAGAATCCTATCCCTCATTAGTGCAGAGCCTTCCACAGACATTGCCACATCAAGATAGTACTTACCTGATGTCCACCTTCTATAAATATCCCATCTCAGTAGTACTTATCCATATATGTCACATGCACCATGAATGTGACACTCTCACAAAACTTCTATAAATAGAAGCCATCAGCTTCTTAATTAAGAAGACATATTTGGCGGTGAAGTTCTACCAAACTCTCCACTCTCTCTCTACACCTGGGAGAATACTCTAATCACCTACTCCGATCATCTGGGTCCCACTTGTGTGCGGATCCTCTATAGCCTAAGCTACTAGTCGCATCCTTTTCAGAATAGAACTTATATGTTTATGAATTAGCCTTACTTTTCTCATGTGCATCTCTAAAGGACATTAAATCTTGTATTACTACATGTGAATAATGAGAATGAGTCACCAAAGTGGATGCGAGCTCATTTTTATATCTAAACCACTATATATCTTCTATTTTGTCTCTCTATAACTATTTTATTACATTTTCTATACTTTAGACTGTCGTGTATAACTTTGATGGCATGGATCATTCTTATCATACCATTTTTTGACATTATCACCCATTTTTTGACATTATCAGTTTGGCGCCATCTGTGGGAATGAGGCGTTCTACCAAGTTTCGCATAAATATGCTCATTATGACTTATTTCATCCATGGGGATCTCGATTTCCATATCCTATGGGTGCAATTTTTGTAATTAGGCCCACATTTGTATATAAACCCTCGAGGGGTATTTTCATCTATCCAAGAGTGTTTTCCCAAGCCTATTTTATAGTTTTTGGGTACACATACCCCGATGATGTTATTATCTCTAAATATTGCTGAAAATCTTGAGAGGCCATGGACTTATAAGGGTTGGTAACTAAGTATGCACCTATATTCAACTTTTTCTACACTTCCAGGCATTATCTTCCGTATTGTGACCTATATTATAGGAGTTTCCCACTAAACTTATGTTATTTTTTAAATAAGGACTTTCAATGACTTAGATCAATAACTGCAAGAATTTTAAGTCCTATTCTTGGGGCGTATAATCACATTTTCGACCAAAATTTGGGGAAGAATCTATTTATCTACCTCACTAATGTGGATTGGTGGGTTGACTTGCAATAGGTCATGGTCCCCAGATAACAGCTTGGCTAATTTCTTTATTTATGGAATATTAGCATTTTTTATTAAAGAATTTTTTTATCTTAGACCAAAGATGGCCAAAAAGGATTAATAACCCCCATAACATAATTTATGGCTTGTGGGTTGGGTTAGATAGCACATGGCTGGGTCATGTAATTAAAAATCGATGATTGTACAAACAAAATTCGGCTAAGTAATTACTTTAAGGATCGATAAACTACCCAATATAGGATACGATGCTTTTACTAACTTTTTGATTACTATTCCATTTAAAGGAGAGTACCCGACAAATTATCCACATGATAGAACCATTTCGAGAGAGAAACTGTGTTCGATCGTATCACTCATGGTGGAGAAACTCCTTATAGAAGATAGACCACATCAACATCTCCTATTGACCCAATAGACCGCAACCTTGTCTCATGTTATTCGAACAAGTTGCTTCCTTATCTCACATTTCTCGAATAGGTCACAGCCTTAGTCCAATGGTTGCATCCCTTATTAATACTTGTTGTCTTTTGGTTCTTCTTACTCTATAATTCCTAGATTTTTCTCCGTGTTCAGTTCATCTAAGAGAATATTTTCTAAAGAACTAACAATCTAAAAGAGTCATGAAAGGTATCTCGGGATTAGATACCCAACAAACTAAAGATGTAGCACATTTGACGAGGTGAATCAACCATCCATATGAAGGTTAGGCCTTTGTATAGGTCCAAATTAACCTTCTAGGACATAGAATTATGATGCTTGATTCCTTAGCCTTTCCCAACATGTAGAAGGCTGTAATACCCCGTAATTTTAATAACCTTTAAAATGAGTTATATTTTAAATTAATGGATTAATTGGATTTTATAATTAATTAATTCATTTGGGTTTTATCCAAATTGTGGATATATAAATGTATGATTCTGAATATTACTTAAAGATATTTAGGTAATATATGGATGTGATGATTATTGATAATTGTTGTGAGATATAAATTCAGTAGTTTGTATTTTTAGTCAGACGCGGTATGGGACGTGTAGGAACTAATTTATTAAATTAAAAAGGAAATTATGAGGGCTTAAACTGATTCTGAGGGCTTAAAACGATTCTGAGGGTCGAAGCCAATTCTGTTGGCTTATTTGGGGTGATAAATTCTGTGGGTCAAAGACAATTTTGAGGGATTTAGTAGAAGCGACCAATTCTGAGGGTGGAAGCCAATTCTGAGGGCTTATTTGGGGTGACCAATTCTGAGGGTCAAGGCCAATTATGAGGGATTAAGTAGAAGCGACCAATGCCGAGGGTCGAAGCCAATTCTGTGGGCTTATTTGGGGTGACCAATTATGTGGGTCCAAGCCAATTCTGAGGTCTTAAGTAAAAGCAACCAATTTTGAGGGTCGAAGCCAATTCTTAAGGATTATGTACAAGAGACCAATTTTGAGGGTCAAAGTCAATTATTTGGCTTATTTGGGGTGACCAGTTCTTCGGGTCGAATCCAATTATGAGGGCATAAGTAAAAGAGACCAATTCTGAGGATCGAAGCCAATTCTGCGGGCTTATTTGGGCTGAGGGTCGAAGCCAATTCTATGGGCTTAAGTGGGGGTAACAATTCTGTGGATTAAAGCCAATTATGTGGTCTTCTTTTTCCTTTGGGAAATTTGGGGACTCCACTAGAGATGTGTGATATTTCTTTGGGGGTTTGGGGAAGCATTTGATTTTAAGTTCCGCTGGGGAAGATGGAATGATCCGAGGATTTTGAACCGGGGAGTTTTTGGAATTTTGGAGCGTCCTTTGAAGACATTACTGGGGAGGATTATTCTCTGGAATTCTACTGGTGATTTAGAAAAAATGTTTTTCTTGGTGAAAAGGTTCCAAAATTAATCTGTTGATTTTACGAATTTTTCGGGGATTTTTTGGGATTTTCTAGTATTTTTTGGACTTTTTGTACGAAATTTTAAAGGGGGTGCCAATCGGCATAGATGGAGGGGTGCCAAACAGCAGTGGCATAGTCTTTTGGGGTGCGTCAAGAAGGTGGAGGGACAGTGCCGATCAGTGGTGGCAGGAAGATGTCGGTCGCCATTCCCTTAGCCTCCTATAAAAAGGGGACGGGTTCACCTCATTTTCATTGTTTTTGGACTTTCCTTCTTCTACAATTATCTTCTGCAAATCGTTTCGATGTTCCAAAGTCAAAAGATGGCTGAGTTTTCAAGAAGCACTACTCATACGGCATGGCTTAATGCCGACGATTGGGAAGGATTGGAGTGGAGGGCTAGGGTTCCCCTTGCACTAGGCAATGAGAACTCATTTGACGCATTTGAGCCATTGGTGGATGATCGGATTCTTCTATGTAATCCCTCGCATCATCGTTCTTCTAGGGTGGTGAACCCTAGTGTCTATGTAAGTATCGAATGCCCTTTGGTATTCGTTTCCTTTTTTCTTGATGAGGTTGCTTTATTTCTTGATTTTGACAAGGATTTTCTTTATTTCTTTGACAGTCCGATGCCTCCATGTTGACTATATGTGCCCGAGGGACGATGAGGTTTAAGGATGTTTAGGAGCACCTTCCATCTATGGTGCGTTAGATGGTGTGATCAGTCAGCTTTGGGAAATTGGAATCTACTCTTGATGAGATGCCTCGTTCTACGATCGTTTTGTGTGCTATGGGGGAAAGGTGGTGGGACACTACCCATACCTTCCATTTTGGCTTTGGGGAAATGATGGTGACTCCCATCACTGTACAGCAGCTGCTAGGGCTGGACTTTGATGGTGTTCATATTAAGGTGGATAGGACATTGAGGGTAACTGTAGACACCCCATTCTGTTACCCCTAACTCTCCTAAAGTCCCTAGTACCTCCCTCCATCACTACAAACCCAGGTCATGTCCCGAGTACTGACCTAGAAGCAATCGGACACTCCCCATCTCAGTTTGACCAAAAATTCAAACTCTTCATCTCAACCGAGACTGAATGAATCTTTGAACGGAACTGAATAGCCTTTCTAATGCTCCGTCCCGTGTGCGATTCGGACTTACCATGCGGATGAACGATCCTTTTGGGTCCGAAACTTAGCCCAGAGACCACCGGGCGCTCCCGGGATCTTTTTGACCTAAGTCAACTCTTCAGCTCAACTGTGGCTGAATGAATCTTCTAAGGGCACTAAATACCCTTTCCAACGGTCCGTCCCATGAACGATTCTGACTTACCATGCGGACGAACGATCTGTTCGACTCCGAGAGGTCACTGAACACTTCCTGGACCCGGTTGACCAAAGTCAACTCCCCAAACTGGGTCAAACTCTTTGGAATATCGAAGTACATCTCTTAAACTTTCCAACGGTTCACTCCGTGCGCCATTTGGACTTACCATGTGGACAAACGATCCGTTTGCGTCCGAACGATTCCCCCTCCAATGGACCAACAAATGCTTCTGAGCCATATTTGACCCTAAGTTAACTCCCCAACCCGAGAGAGGTCTGAAGGAATTTCGAAGGTATCTGAATTACCTTTCCAACGGTCTATCCCATGCACAATTCTAACCAACGGTTTGCCCTCGGCATCCGATTTTCCGAAAAGGCCTGAAGCGCACTGCCAAATGGCAGGTTCCAGACCCTGCCTTTTGGCAGGTGCCGATAGGCAGGAACAGGTATATGCCGATCGTCAGTTACCTGGGCCTATAAAAGGAGGACTTGACCTCATTTGTAAGGGGAGCCCAGATCTGATAAAATTCACTCTCAACGAATCCCAGAAACCTCTCTCGAAGGCAGCGTGATTTCAACCCCCAAATCCATTTTTTACTTCCACTTTTCATCATCCTTTTCATCAAACTTGGTAAATTAGTCACTCTCCATCATCATCCAAATGCAAGAGCTGCTCTCCAACATTCAAGATCAAGCTCAAGATCTTTAAGAAGGTCCAACTTTCTCTACTTTCTCTTAAATTATCTTAAACTCTCAATAACTTGTTTTATTACATAGCACTTTTATTATCTCATCTCACACATCCTAATATACATTTTTATTTAGTATTATTGCACATCTCTTATTTTTATATAAATAAAACCCAAAAATTAAGGAAAAGAGGGTTTGCTCATAAATTCCAAATAGGGATTCTCATACTTTTTCTCACACTTTTCTCACAACTAAAACACTTTTTTTACACACACACACACTTACAAATAAGAGATCCCCCATTTGGATTTATGGGATAAACCCCACCCCTCGTTTTGTATGCAAACTACGTGGACTTTGATGCCTTTATAGGCTACGTACGCATCTCGGGGTAAAACCCGAGACTTGATTCCTCTCTCTCACCTTTTCTTTTACTTCCTATTTTCTCTAAATCTAGTCTTCCTATATTTTATGTACTTTTCCTTAGTGACGTATTACTCCATATGCGTTATCGTTCCATTATAACGATCAACGTATGGGTAATCGTGTAAATCTTATTTTTCTAATAATATTCTTATATCTTCCTACAGATGACTCGCTTTATATTTTCCATGATACAAGTCGAGGATTACTACCTCCATTATATATATACACATGCACACATATCATGGGGGAAAATATATAGGAAAATAACAAATGTCCATGAGAGATCGAAAGGGCAGAATGGGTGCCTAAGACTTTCCCATTTCGTAACTAAGACTCCGAACCCTTCTATTCTAACTAAGCCTCCGAACTCTTCTCATCCCCCTTCTATTCTAAAAAAAAACTCTTCATTTCCCTCTACCTAAAACTACGTGGGCCTGATCCTCTGTAAAAAAAACTATTTTCAAACAGATAAATTTTTTTTTCAAAAACCCCAGAGGTACGTAGGCAGCTCATGCACCTCACATGAGTGTGGCCCATTCTTTTTTTACAAAATACCATTTTATTTTCTTACCTATGAGAATGGAGGTTCATTCTAAAGAATACTTTAACTAAAGGATTATGTATGCCTTAGCAATCGGTGTAGATAATTCAAAATTACAAAATTCATTGAAAGGCACATATGGATAATCAGAAACTTATTTATTTCATTAATAAGATAATTAAACACGGATTATATAAGAAAAAGGAATGGATAACTCCCTTCCCCTTACTACCATAAAAATCCAAATAAAATCCCCACATCTATTACAGACATAAATTCCCCAGGATTCCTACCCACAGCCACCAGAGGAGCCTGCACCCTCATCATCTACATCCGGAGGTCCCCAAGTTTCCCCTACCTGAATAGAGTGCTGTAAACATTCCATGGATCGATGAGCCTTAAACATCTTCGAAAAGACCACAACACCCCCTTTCCATGGTGTTAGATAAAACAAAACCATCTTTGTCCAGTATCCACTTCCAACCTCTTGCTGACTACTTTCCTACACAACCATTTCATATAATCTTTGGAGACATGCCAAACCTTCCCGACAGACTGAGAGGGACTTGTCGACGGACGCCGATTTTCCCACAGAGATCCAAGCAACAGATGCAGGCACTCAGTCAAATCTTCTACCGGAAAGAAATTTGAGGTCCGAGGGGGAACGACCTGTGCCCAGCCAAATTGGCACAGAAGCCGCTAAGGGAAATAAAAAGAGGTCTGTCTAAGACCAACCAGCCGCACATATGTATACTCTCCTAGCTCCAGAACAGGATGCAACTGTCCCCACCAAGGCACTGACCAATACAACCCACGAGCCCAATGCTCCACAAACCAATTCTCCTAGTTCTCAACATACAGGCTAACGCTGATGAAGTAGCACGAAAAGAAGTTGGGTACGGCCGACAAGGGATACTCTAGAGGAGTCGCCAAGTGGAATCTTTCAGACAACCACATGACTACCCCTCATAAAGTCAGAACGGCCTTCTCTCCAGGAATCCACGCCATTGAGGGTCTCCGCCAGTATCACCGCTGCAGGATTACGATGATATGACATCCATGAAGTAATGGCTGCAAGTTGTGGGTCCACTTGCACCTCCTTAGTCACCAGCGGTAATTTGGAAACCAGACCCAAAACAACGGCTCCAGCATAGCCAGCATCACCTACTTCCCGCAAATGCACAGACTGCAGCACCACCGGGAGGGAGATCATTCCTTCAGCAACCAATGATCTAGCCGCCGAAGGTGAAATATGAAGAAGCCCGACCAACAAATCCCTGGGTGAGCTGGATAATTCGGGCAAAGCCGCAGCAACACTAGGATTTACACCCAGTATGGAAGAAAATTCATCGTAGGTAGGACAAACTTCATCCAACCCAAAGCGAAATACATGATCTTCGGGGTACCAGAATTATACCGCCGCCGTCAGCACGTTCCACTCAAAAGGCTGATTGCACCACAGGGAGACTCGACGCACGTTGAAAGCATCGTAGTCGACATTATAAGAGCACATTGCTTCCAAGGCTTCGAGGTAGTTGACAAACTCAATTCTAATAGGGAGAGCCATATTTCAAGGCTAAGAGATAGTGGGCAAGTAAGTAAAAATGTAAAGGTGTGATGAAAACACTCCACCCTTACCCCTTTTTATACTTGAGAACCCTCACAAGAGACACAATCCCTGCAAAAATCAAAGGGAATCCTACCCCACAAGGTACCAAAGGCTAAAGTGGGTACCAATCAAAGCTTTGAATTGATGGGACTGGACTGAACTACCGATAGGCAGGTCAGGGTGCTTACCGATCGACAACCCCTAATTTTTAAAAATTTCCCTCTTTTGTCAAATCAGAAAACTCAATAAAAATAAATTGACATTCTTAACAGAATTTCAAAATCCCTTTTTGTCTTTATAAAATTTCCCCATTTTTAATTAAAAAACTTTACTTCAAAAAATTCCAAAAATATTCCTTTTTATGGTCTCAGCAGCAAAGTAAAAAGTGCATGTGCACGCATTCATCATTAAATAAAAGATAATCAAAAAACTCCATTGCATTGCATCAATTTGTGTTATGTGTTACATCAATTTTGCAGGAAATAAAAAGAAAAAACAAAAACAACGGGACTCAGCCCGAATCCACATTCTTTCTCTCTCCCTCTCTCTCTCTCTCTCTCTCTCTCTCTCTCAAGAGCTTCCACCCCTACGACGTGCTCTCTTCCCCCTACGGCGAGACGATGCACTACCACTACTCGAACCCGAGTCCTCTTCGAACGAAGCAGACAACACCAAGCAAGAAGGAACAGGAACCGCATCCCGAATATGGGCAGTCATCAAATATATCCAGTCTCTTATGTCCTTAGCCAAGTGGCCGACACCCGAACTTGCTGCAAGGAAAGGACAAATCAGTATTAAAGCAGAAATGACCAAAACAGAAAAGAAAGAAAGAGAGGAACAAAAAAGTATACCGCAGGCTGAAGGACCTCTTCTGTCAAACCCAACTCCTCCGGATCCATCGCATTAGGACGGTGAAACATAGGCACCATCCCTCCATCAGCCCGCCGAATATTGTACGAAGGGGTATGCAACCGCACAAAAGAAACCTCTGAGGTCTCCACCGCTGCCAATGCCGATGGACCAGCGCCGCTGTGGGAAGAACCCACCGCCCGAATCGAACCCGCAGGAAGGAAAGGCAGGGCATCATATATGCTGGGAGCCATCAACCAGCTTGTCACAAAGTCCATATAATCATATGGCACTGTTGTATCGATGTACAATAAGTAGGACTCGGCTATCATCGCCGCGATCCTCTCATCCTCTGACAGCAGTCGCTCCTGCCTCATAGAGGTAGGAGGCTGCGCAGGTGGAACCACCACCTCCTCCTCGGCAAGTTGATGAACCACCCTCTCCCAGAGATACCAGGAATGGTCGAAATTATGCGCCAGCAAATGCCTCATCCGCGCGTTCACCCCAGTCGCCCCAGCATCCTGAATGGCTATCCTCGAGGGATAAAAGGTCACCTAAAAATCTCCAAGCGAGCATAAATCAATACAAGATCAGAAGGAGAAAAAACCAAGACTAAAATGGAAATAGTCTTACCCTACCACTGGTTAGGTCATTCAAGACCTAACGCACCGCCTCCAGGGAGAGAGATACCTTCGACGTTCGATTGGCCTTACGCCATCGATACAATCGATAAAAGTCCCCAACAATGTCATCCTTCAAATAAATCAGCGGGGTGTTGCACCCAATCAACTCATAGTACCATGTCTGAATTCACAAACAAAAAGAGACGCATGAAAGGAAAATGCGAATGCATGAAAGGAAAAAGGGATGCATGAAAGGAAAATGCGAATGCATGAAAGGAAAATGCAAATGCATGAAAATAAATGCGCAAACTGAAGAATACCTCAAGAAGGTATGTGGATCCAGTAAAAGTCTCCCGTCAGCACTGGCTGAATGCATCCAGAGAAGAGTAAATGGTCGCCAAAGTCAAACTCCCCCTATCATAGAAGGGGATGTTCGAAAACATCCTCAGGTACGACAAGAACCACAAACGAACGACGTTGTCGCTTGACGCCACCATTGAACCTCCCAATACTAGCAAAATGAATAATCGGGCCATCTGCCTCACTTATAGACATTCCTCCACATCAATCATCCTGCTCAGCAGAACATCCTTCACTAGGGACAGCCGGATAGAATCTCGATAAACTATCCTTCTACATCACCAAGTGTCGCTCGCACTGCCTCCAATCTCACCCATAAAGAGCGATCCACCTCTATCTACTCTCCATCATAATCCAGCCCCAATAGCTTATGCACGTCTATGGTAGTCACAGTCATCTCCCCGAAGCCGAAATGGAAGGTGTGGGTAGTATCCCACCACCTCTCTCCCAAAGTGCACAAGACCGCTGTCGAACGAGGCGTCTCATCCAGCACCGATGCCAACCGCCCAAAACCCGTTGAGGATACCATCCAACACACCATAGGTGGGAGATGCTCCCAGAAATCCCTGAGCCCTGTTGTCCCATGGGCACGCATGTTCTTCAAAGAAATATCAGACTACTAAAAAGGAAAAGTCTCATCAAAAGTCAAGAAAGAAAGAAAAATCACCAAAAAGAGAAGAATGCCAAAGGACGGGGTACTTACATAACCACCGGGACTCACTCTCGAAGAGCGATGATGCGATGGCTCCCGCAGCAAGGTCCGCTCATTCGCAACAGGCTCAAACGCATCAAAGGAGTTCTCACTCCCCAAAGCAAGAGGCGCCCTAGCCCTCCACTCCACATTCGCACAGTCATCAACAGTCAACCACTCCCGGTGGACTACAGTGCTCACAAAAGCGGCCATTTATTGAAGATCGAAATGTTCGGACGATTTGCAGAAGAATCGTAGAGAGAGAGAAAGCAAAGACGCTGTGAAAAAAATGAGGGGATTCACCCCCTTTATATAGGATGCCAAGTGCCACGTTGATCGGCACCTCCCCTACCATACTGATCGCACTAACCCCTTGCCTTCCCAAGGTAGCCCAAAAGTCCGTGCCACTGCCGAATGGCACCCTTCATACTATGTCGATCGGCACCCCCCTTAAATTTCGTACAGAAATTCCCAAAAAATACCAGAAAGCCTAAAAAAATCCTCGAAAAATTCCTAAAAATCCCAGGAAGGATTTAAAGCCTTTTCACCAAGAAAACTCCGCGTTCTCTCGAGCGAAACCCCTCTTTCCCAGAAAAATCCTCAAAAACCAAGTGAAAACTCCTCCCGGTAAAGCTCCGGAGGATCTCTAAGGATCACCTGATCACTTCCCCAACGGAATTCTCTTACAGCACCCAAAATAGGTGGTTCCCCCCGCAAGGTCTCCTAATGAAACAAAAGCTTCCCCATCTATCAGCTCCCTAGCTCAAATCAAAATCACAAAAGCACTTTCCTAGCAAAATCAAAATCCAATCTTTATCCACTCTTTAGGTCAGAATTGAACTCGATCTTGGATCGTCACCTGAGTTGGGTCAGAATTGACCCCGATCCTCGGTCGTCACCACTCTTAGGTTAAAATTGACCTCGGTCTTGGATCACCACCTGAGTTGGGTCAGAATTGACCCCGATCCTCGGTCGTCACCACTCTTAGGTTAGAATTGACCTCGGTCTTGGATCGTCACTCGAGTTGGGTCAGAATTGACCCCGATCCTCGGTCGTCACCACTCTTTAGGTCAGAATTGACCTCAGTCTTGGATTGTCACCTGAGTTGGGTCAGAATTGACCCAGGTCCTCGGTCGTCACCACCCTTTAGGTCAGAATTTACCTCAATCTTGGATCTTCACTTGAGTTGGGTCAGAATTGACCCCGATCCTCGGTCGTCACCACTCTTTAGGTCAAAATTGACCTCGGTCTTGGATCGTCACCTGAGTTGGGTTAGAATTGACCCAAGTCCTCGGTTGTCACCACTCTTTAGGTTAGAATTGACCTCGATCTTGGATCGTCACCTGAGTTGGGTCTGAATTGACCCCATTAATGGTCATCACCACTCTTTAGGTCAGAATTGACATCGGTCTTGGATCGTCACCTGAGTTGGGTCAAAATTGACCCCGATCCTCGGTCATCACCACTCTTTAGGTTAGAATTAACCTCGGTCTTGGATAGTCACTTGAGTTGGGTCAGAATTGACCACGGTCCTCGGTTGTCATCACTCTTTAGGTCAGAATTGACCTCAGTCTTGGATCGTCACCTGAGTTGGGTCAAAATTGACCCCGGTCCTCAGTCGTCATCACTCTTTAGGTTAGAATTAACCTCGGTCTTAGATCGTCACCTGAGTTGGGTCTAAATTGACCCCGTTATCGGTCGTCACCACTGTTTAGGTCAGAATTGACCTCAGTCTTGGATCGTCACCTGAGTTGGGCCAGAGTTGACCCCAGTCCTAGGTCGTCACCACTCTTTAGGTCAGAATTGACCTCAGTCTTGGATCATCAGCTGAGTTGGGTCAAAATTGACCCTGGTCCTCGATCATCACCACTCTTTAGGTCAGAATTGACCTCGGTCTTGGATCGTCACTTGAGTTGGGTCAGAATTGACCCCGGTCCTCGGTCGTCATCAATCTTAGGTCAGAATTGGACTCGGTCTCGGTAATCACAACTCTTAGGTCAAAATTAACCTCGGTTATTAGATCTTCACCCTAGGCCCGCAGATTCGTCATTGACCCACAGAATTGGTCACCCCCCCAACACCACTTCAGGTCCTCAGAATCGATCTAAACCTTCGATCGTCGTTCCATCCCCAGCACACTCCTTAGGTCCTCAGAATCGGCCTCGACCCTATGAATCGGTAATACTCCCTCAAAAGCATTATGTGGTGTCTATTCAACGGTCATCATTTGTTCCAAAATCACCCATCGAGGGGATCTATAGACACCCCATTCCATTACCCCTAACTCTCCTTAAGTCCCTAGTACCTCCCTCCATCACTACAAACCCAGGTTATGTCCCGAGTACTGACCTAGAACCCATCGGACACTCCCCAGCTCAATTTGACCAAAAAGTCAAACTCTTCATCTAGACCAAGACTGAATGAATCTTCGAAGGGCACTAAATACCCTTTCTAACGGTCTGTCCCGTGCACGATTCTGACTTACCAAGCGAACGAACGATCCGTTTGCGTCCGAAACATAACCTAGAGGCCACCGGGCGCTCCCGGGCTCTGTTTGACCTAAGTCAACTCTTTAGCTCAACCGAGGCTGAATGAATCTTCGAAGGACACTGAGTACCCTTTCCAACGGTCCATCCGATACGCGATTCTGACTTACCATGCGGACGAACGATCCGTTCGACTATGAGAGGTCACTAAACGCTTCCAGGGCCCGGTTGACCAAAGTCAACTCCCCAAACTGGGTCAAACTCTTTGGAATGTCGAAGTACATCTACTAACCTTTCCAACGGTCCACCCCATGCGCGATTTGGACTTACCATGTGGATAAACGATCCTTTTGCGTCCGAACGATTCCCCGTCCAATGGAACGACAAATGCTTCAGAGCCATATTTGATCCAAAGTCAACTATAGAACCCGAGAGAAGTCCAAAGGACTTTCGAAGGTTTCTGAATTACCTTTCCAATGGTCTATCCCATGCACAATTCTGACCAACGGTTTGCCCTCGGCAGTCAATTTTCCGAAAAGGCCTGAAGCGCACTGCCAAATGGCAGGTTCCAGACCCTGCCTATCGGTAGGTGTCGATTGGAAGGAACAGGTATATGCCGATCGACAGTTACCTGGGCCTATAAAAGGAGGCCTTCACCTCATTTTCAAGGGGAGCCCAGATCTGATAAAATTCACTCTCAGCGAATCCCAGAAACCTCTCTCGAAGGCAGCGTGATTTCAACCCCCAAATCCCTTTTTTACTTCCACTTTTCATCATCCTTTTCATCAAACTTGGTTAATTAGTCACTCTCCATCATCATCCAAGTGCAAGAGTTGCTCTCCAACATTCAAGATAAAGCTCAAGATCTTCAAGAAGGTCCAACTTTCTCTACTTTCTCTTAAATTCTCTTAAACTCTCAATAACTTGTTTTATTACTTAACACTTTTATTATCTCATCTCACACATCCTAATGTACTTTTTTATTTAGTATTATTTCACATCTCTTATTTTCGTATAAATAAAACCCAAAAAACAAGAAAAGGGGGTTTGCTCATAAATTCCAAATAGGGATTCTCATACTTTTTCTCACACTTTTCTCACAACTAAAACACTTTTTCTACACACACACACACACTTACAAGTAAGAGATCCCCCATTTGGATTTATGGGATAAACCCCACCCCTCGTTTTGTATGAGAACTACGTGGACTTTGATGCCTTTATAGGCTACATCGGCGTCTCGAGGTAAAACTCGAGACTCGAGTCCTCTCTCTTACCTTTTCTTTTACTTCCTATTTTCTCTAAATCTAATCTTCCTATATTCTATATACTTTCCCTTAGGGACATATTGCTCCATATCCGTTCTCGTTCCATTATAACGATCAACGTAGGGGTAATCGCGAAAATCTTATTTTCTAATATTATTCTTATATCTTCCTACGGATGACTCACTTTATCTTTTCCATGATACAAGTCGAGGATTCCTACCTCCATTATATATATACACATGCACACATATCACGGGGTGAAATATATAGGAAAATAGCAAATATCCATAAGAGACCGAAAGGGCGGAATGGGTGCCTAACACCTTCCCATTTCGTAACTAAGCCTCCGAACCCTTCTCGAATCATTTTTGTTTCGCATGCACCAGTATGTTTTTAGATGCCATCCTTCGGGATGGCTTCCCTTTTTTCTTTTGTCTGTTTTGAGTAAAATAGACTGGCGACTCTAAATCTCTCTACATTTTTACACATCATCTCAAAAGGACGCCGGCCGAAGCGCTCCCTAGAGGGATGCACGGGACCCAAAGGATCCTCTCCCTTCGTGCGCCCACCCCAGTGCGGCGAGGATCGAGGATGGCCACAGTAACGTCGGAAGTGGTGACGGCGGAGCTGGGTGATGTGGAGAGGGTGGTTTATAGAGATTCTCTTCGCTTGTCTCTATTGAGGGAGCTATTATTGAGGAGGAGGAGGATCAATGAGAGTGATGGGCTGGAGGTGCGTCAGATGGCCCGCTTGTTTATTCTTCTTGTACTTGGAGGTTTTCTGGTGTCGACGAGTGGCGACGTCATAAAATTATGGTTTTTTCCATTCTTCAATGTGTTCTCAGACATCTGCCTTTATGATTGGGGGAGCTTAACCTTGACGACCCTTTATTATTCTCTTGATGCATTCATTCGGTGATGTTTCAAGTCTTTTACTGGAGCCACGTATCTTCTGGAGGTATTCTTTTTTTTGCATTTTCCTTTTATACATTCGTATTTTCCTTCATGCGCTTTTTCTTGATTTCTTAAATGATGGCCTTTGCCCTTTGAAGACATGGTTTTATAAGGTTATTGGGTTAAACACCGAGTTGGTGTATATGAAGGATGACTCTGTTGGGGACTTCTTCTAGATGTATCGGTGGCGGAGGTCCAACCTACAATCGAAGAAATCTCTCTCTCTAGAGGCGGTGCATCAGGTCTTAACTGGCCTGATGTGCGAGCGGGTAACCCCTCTTTTATCTTGAGACTGTCATTTCCTTTGATGGTTTTGATGTTGATATTGATCTTTTGCTATGGCTGGGGATTTTTAGGTGACCTTTTATCTTTGGGGTACGACCATTCAGCACACCGGGGTGATTGGGGGATATGCGTAGATGCGGCGTCTATTGGATGTGAGTTTGGATATTCTTGGTACCTCAGGGAGAGGATATCCGACAAATCATGGAGGACGAGGTTGTAGTGCCTTCGGTGAAGCCTCTTATGTTTACGAGGTGAGTGAGGGAGATGTCAGAGGATGCCTGGGTGGCGATGATGATGGGAGAGCCGTATTTAGTGTATACTGACACCATGGTGATGTAAGACTACATGGATTTAATGTCGACATGGTTAATGCCTCCCAGTATATATAATATCGTTCCTCTTCCTCGCACGGGTTCGATTCGACAGTTGGGGTCCTCCTATAGTACTAGCGGTGCGATGACATTGGCCGCGACGATGACTTCAAAGGCTCCCTTTTCATGGTTGTTCTCTCCTAGATACAACATCCTATGAGCTGATGGAGGGTTTTGTATTTACATCATCATCCCATTGCGATGGACCCGAAGGTTCGACCTGAGGTACACTTTGTGTATCTTTGTCTTTCGATTTCCTGATTGCTTTCTTTTCTTTTCAGACTTGATTGATTTGATTTTTCTGTTTTATTTTGCAGCACATTCGGGTCTCCACTACTTGGCTAAGGGATATTAGGGAATGGATATCTTTGATGATTTACCATATTCATGAGGTGGTTCCAATCCCTTCTTACTTAGTGCTGTCTGCCTCGTCCAGGGAAGGGTCGAGTTCTGGAAGTGGTGGCACGTCATCTCGTCTTAGGGGAAAGAGGTCACGCCATAAGGATGGAGTCTATTAGAGAGAGAGAGAAAAGATATAAGGGAGAGAGGGGGAGAGAGTTTTTAGGTGAAGAGAGAGGGAAAGAAAATGGGTTCGGGCTAAGTCCCATTGTTTTGTTCTTTTGTTTTTCCTGCAAGATGTCAATGTAACATAGAAAAATATATGCAAATAAAGATGAAGTTTTCATTAATTCTTGTTTTAGTGATTAATGCACATGCTCTTTTTACTTTGCTGCTATGACCGTAAAAAGAATTTGAAAATTGACTTGGGAAGGATTTTATTTTAAAATGGGATAAGTAAAAGTATGAGGAAATTTGAAATTCCTTAAGATAAATTTTATTTTTGCTGAGTTTTTTGATTTTGAAAAAAGAGGAAAAAGGGAATTTTCCCAAAATAGGGGGTTGCCGATCGGCATGATCCCTGTCCAACTTATTAACACATCAGTAAAGTCCAATCAACCCAAGGCTTTAATTGCACTTTCTTCAATTTCTTGGTACTTGGTGGGGCATGTTTTACTCCAATTGCTGTAGGGTTTCTTGTCTTTGCTTGAGAATTTTCAAGTATAAATAGGGGTGTGAATGGGGCCTTTCTCTTCACACTTTCATTTGCTTTCCTTTCTCACATTATTACTTGTTTACCATCTCTCTTTTTTGCAAGATGGATCTCACTGGTAGCATTGAGTTTGCAATTACCTCAAGGCCTTGGAAGCAATGTGTTCTTACAATATTGATTATGACGATTTCCACAAGCGGTGAGTCTTTTGTATGGCATAATCGACCCATTTGAGTGGAAAATGCTGAGGCGAAAGTTGACTTCTGGTACCCCGAGGATCATGTCTTTAATTTTTGTTTGGATGAAATTTGTCCTACCTACGAGGAATTTTCTACCATGCTAGTGATAAATCCCAGCATTGGTGGGGGTTTTCCCTAATTTTCTCATTCTCCTAGGGAATTATTGGTTGTACTTCTCCACATCTCGCCTTCGGTATCCAGGCCATTGGTCGGGGGAGGAATGATTTTTCTTTTAACAGTACTGCGCTTCGCGCATTTGTAAGGCATGAGCGATGTCGGTCATGCTGGGACCATTATTCTAGGTCTAGTTTTGAAAGTGTTATTGGTGACTGGGGAAACTCTAGTGGACCCCTAACTTGCGAATATTACTTCTTGCATATCGTACCGTTGCAATCCTGTGGCGATGATACTGGCGGAGACTTTGAATGGTCTGGATACCTGGAAGAAAGATCGTTCTGACTTTCTGAGGGGTAGCCATGTAATGTTGTTTATATGGTTTTCATAGAGGTTCCATATGGCGGTCCCCCCTGAGTATCCATTGTCGGCGGTGTGAAACGTCTTATCGTGCTATTTTAATAGTGTAGGCCTAAACATTGAGAGTTGAGGGAACTAGTTTTTAGAGCATGAGGATCGACTCTTACGTTGGTCAGTGCCTTAGTAGGGGGAGCTGTTACCCATTCTGGAACTCGAGGTGTACCAATATGTCTGGTTAGTTGGCCTCAGGAAGACCTTTTTTTACTTTCCTTAGTGGTTGCTGTGTCGATTTGGTTAGGAACAAATTTTGCCACCATGAACACCGAACTTCTTTCCCGTGGAGGACTTGACAGAGTGTATGCGCATGCGGCTTGGATCTCTGTGGGAGAATCATCACCCATCGACCCATCCTTCCCATTCTGTGGGCAGAGTCTGGAACATCTCCGGGGATTACATGAAGTGGTTGTGGAAGAAGGTAATGGACAAGAAGCTAGCTATGGAAACTGGGCAAAGGTAGTTTGCCATATCTGATACAATGGAGGGAAGAGTTATGGTTTTCCCCAAGCTAGTCCAGGCTTATTGCTCTATGGAGCGTCTGTGATACTCCATTCATCCAGGGGAGATTTGGGGATGCCATGATGCAAGTGATGATGTGTAAGGACAAATTTCCAATCGAGTCATTTTTTATATTGGCTATATTCCGTTGGACAAAACAATTTTGGGTCATTCCTCATCAAGCATCATTCAACCGTAAAGATTCGAGCATTGCATCCAAAGTTCATGCGACATCAATATGCACCTCATGTTCACTCGTCTAAAAAGTATATGACCAAAATCATTTTAAGTGTTGGAGTATTGTTTTATATAATCGAGAAATTTTCACATAGAGTAAAGTTCACAAAAATTCAATTTCCATAAAGAATTATTTTTTAAATTTATTTTAACCCTCTCTATGTAAAAACTCACATCTCGTTCGAAATTTCTCCAAGTCGTTTGAATGACCTGGATCTAACGACATTCCCCAGGCCACACTAGAAACTCATTAGAAGCTCGTTAGAAATGTCGTTCGAACGACCTCGTTCGAACGAGATTTCTAACGACCTATCTAATTCGACACTAGAATTCCGTTAGATAACTTGTTCGAACGACATGTCGTTCAAACGACCCCGTTCGAACGAGATCTACCAGATTTAAAAATTTTAACTTATTTTCGTACAGTGATTTTACAAAAACTATTTTTTGGTTCACTTCTTTTTCAGTTATATTATATGGACGAAAATTAGTTTTTTTAACTAAGGAAGTTTCATATCCTCTTGAGAGCATCTTTTCATAACTTCCCTCTTTTTGGTAAAATCAATCTCCAGCACCATTTTCAACCTTTGAAACAAAACCCCCTTAAAATCAACTTGACATTCAACAAGCAAGTTTGCAGTGAATCTCTGAATTCAAGCTTGGTGGAGACGGTGGTTTTGGGCTTCAGTGGATACCGTGACACAAGTAGTGTCGAGCAACGTGTTGGAACTTCGCGTACTACAAATTTGGAGGTCGAGGACGGCATAAGCATGTCTTGAGTGAGTCAGTGTATGTAAGCCTTTTGAGTCTCTTGTAAAACCTATTTTGTAGTGGATTTTGTCTAGGACTAGTCGTCTGAGGTTTTTCCCATTTTGGTTTTTCTCGTACATTGGCGCGTTGTGATTGTGATTTTCGCAATTTACTTTATTAAATTACATATGTGGTGACAATTATTATGCAACACAAATAGATAAGAAAAAAGCAATCACCAAGCGAGAATATGGAATGTAAGATGACAATCACACAACAAAGGATGTACGTGGTTCAGCAAAGATGTGCCTACATCCACGGTGGTGCAGTCGGTGTTATTTCTATATACTCTGGGGAGTGATTAAAGAGAATACAACTTGTCATTTTTCCCCGGACCTAGGGTTCAATATATACATGTTGATTTAGGTAAGTAGGGGTGATTGATTTCCCCACGTCTTCCATATCTCCCTAGATCCTCCCTTGATGGGAACGTGGGAAGAGACCGGGTCATAATCAAAGTAAGAGATAGGGGGTCGAGACTTTGGGCCGCCAGAATTGGGCTACTTGTCTAGGCCCATGATCTCAATTTCGGGTACCCACAATTGCCCCTAAGTTTGTTGGGCCATTTTTTGGGCTCAATAAATTTAAATGATTAGCCATAATGGCTTTTTTGCAATTCTTTGAAAGTTATGAAGCTAATTTTGGCGGATCCCGCTTCGTATCTTGTGCACTATGATTAGCAAAATTTAAAGGTTTTCTGGAATAGCCACTTTTCTACCATCGTTTTAATCTTTCCATCACTCTTCCACTCCCTGTGAGTTCTAGCACTTCGTACCTTCTTCGCTCAATCTCCATTCTCATTGCTTCCTTGTCGTTTGGGCCCGTGCTTCTTCATCGTTCGAATCGATCTTCTATCTTGTAAGTTTCCTGTACCTTTTCTTTGTACTTTCTCTTTGAGTTTGTAGTTTTCTAGGGTTTTCTAATGGCGAAGATCGGGAATAGGTCAGTTTCTGAATTTAGGAATTTTATAACATCCCTAAGTGGGTATTTATTGAGTGCTGTGCTTCCCCTCATAGAAACATTAGCTAGATAGATGTCGCCCACTGGATCCATGTTTTGCTACTTTCCCAGGGGGGACTCACTTTTCCTCCCAACGATTCGTTCTTGCATTTCTTCGGCTATTTTAATATCGTTCCTGCACAATGCTCTCCCAATGTGTGGAAAGTAGTTAATGGAGTCCATAGAATAAATCAGTTATATGGTACTAGGTTAGGGATTTCTGAGGTTTGTTTTTGCTATTCTTTCTCTCGGACTAGCTCTGGTGTCCTCTATCTCAAAGCTAGGAGCCCTGACAGGGTATTGGTAGTAAATCTACCTGATTCCCATAAGGACTATTGACAAGAAGGTTTCCTTATTAGAAACTGCCAATTTTCTCCCCAATTTGAAGGGTTAAGGTCTGAGAAGTTCTCTATTCCCTTTTACGGGGAAGAATACATAGGTAGACTCTTCTCTGTTGTGTTCAATTTTTGTTGATTTATGATCTTTCTAATTCTTCTTTGTTTTTCTTTCTCAGCGAGGTCAAAGAACTTGGAACCCGCTCTCAACGAGGTTCGTCTCTCAGAATTGGTCAAGGCTTGGAATATCAAGGAGCCTTTGGGTGACGGCGAGCATCCCAAGTCTGCTTCTTTTTTTCTTTAGCACAAAAATGTTGGCTCCAGTTTCATAGCAAGGCCTGTGGACAGTATCCCAGAGTTTGATTCCTTCGAAGAGACTATTGCGGATCCTATCCAGTTGGACGAGGAGGAGAGAAGCTCTGAAAGTGAAATCGTAGGTGCTATAAGCAATTTGGGGGAGAGATCTCCAGTAGTAGCAGTTCTTCTGATCGTGGGGAGGTTTTTGAATCTCGAGAGTCGTCGGACATGTCCAATAGTTCGAGCGAGGAGATGGCTCCACCCCAGAAGAAACTGATTCGGGATGATGATGATGAAGACCATATGCTTATCACACAGAAGTCAAAGAAGTAAAAATATAACTCTGGGGCTGTGGCTACTGGTTCTCGGTCCTCTGCTCAGGAGCAGGAGAAAAAGAGGAAGGAAGAAGGGCAGGTAAGGGAAAGATAAAGAAAAAAGGAAGAAGAGAAGAAGAAGATGGAGGAAAAAAGGAGGGTAGAGGAGAGGAATAAGAAAGAGAATGAGAGAGAGGAGGATAAGAGGAGGGTGGAAGCGAGGACGAAGTCTGGGCAGGCCTTAGTCCCGGTGTTCGCGCTGCCCTAGGGGGCTTCTGTTGCAATTTCCCCTCAATTGGCCCCTGCACTGCTCGAGAGGGCTGTTCTCCCAGCTGATCATCAAAGGGAGGTGGGGTCCGAGAAATTGTCCCTTCAGGAAATGATGGAATTCATAAAAACAGGGGAGAAAAGGAAATAATGGAATTCATAAAAACAGGCTAGTCAGAGGCTTGCTTTGGTAAAATTATTTCCTTTTCTCCCCTGTTTTTATGAATTCCATCATTTCCTTCTTCTAATATCTTCTTTTTTCTGTATTTTATGATTGACTTCTCCATACTATACCGTTCACGCGATGAGCTAGTGAGGAAAAATAGTGAGCTGGAGAAAGATGATGCTACCTTGAAGCTGAGGGGTACATAGCTCGAGGCAGGTTTTAAAGCCGTTGACGCTGCTCGGATATCATCTGACCTAGCTCTTGCTACTGCCAACCGGGAGAAGGACGCAACACTCAAGGATTTAAAAGAGTTGTGACAGGCCTATGACCTGGTTTGCTAGAGAAAACTTGCTGTTGTGGAGGAGAATAGAGTGCTCTCTCAGGAGCTGGAGAAGAAGGAGTCTGAGGTAGTCACTGTCAAGGAAGACTCATACAATTCTGGTTGGACTGCAGCATACGAGGATGCTGAAGTTCAAATAGGCTATATTAGTCATTTGAACTTCAAGAAGGGATGGAACAAGGCCCTCATAGATTCTGGAGTGGATGTTGCATCTCCCCTGTTTGACGAGCATGACCTAGGGCCGAGGCTAGTTGTAGATGAGGACCCTGTCCCAGCTATTAAAGGCGCTGACCCCGTCCCTCAGACGACCCCTGCTGATGTTTCCCTTGCTGTGGCGACATAGATTACCCCTGCTGAGGGCGGTGCTCCTTCTGATGCTGATAAAGGAAAACAGTCATTGACCTCTGGGCAACCTGAGGTTGCTAACTATCTATCTTCTAGGATTACTCTGTATTTTTGCTTATTCTGTTTGTAAACTTTCCTTTTGCTGTTCGATGTAATTTTAACCTTTATTAATGAAAAGGATCCTTTTTCTCATCGCACTGATTTGTCTCCTTCTCTCCCTTGTCTTTCTATTACTTGTAGTTAATTGACGTGGATGATTACATTCCTGCCACTTCCCAATTGGGAAGGATGTTGGGGCCCAATGTGAGCTCTGAAGTTCGTCACACTTATGTGAGGATCTGCAAGTCTCTACAACTAAGGAACAAGCGCTTTATAGAGCAAACAGAGCTCGTCGCCAAGCTGAAGGACAGGCTTCAAGAGATTGAGGACATTGGTGCCTCAGTCCAAGAGGAGGTCAATACATTGAGAACGAAGCTATTAGAGGCCTCTGAGATCAACCAAGTTGGGGAGGTTCTCCAGCAGTAGAATGAGTCTCTAAGGAGAGAGGTCTGACGACTTAGGGAGCATGCGCCGAGCACTGCCTTAGCAGTATTACAGGGTTCCTCGTCATCGTGAGCTAGAGTTGGTCAGAGTGCTATTCCTCTTGTTCTGTCGGGTCCCACTGGTCTATCCGTTTCGCGAGCTGGTAGGAGCACAAGGAGCTGAAATAGGGAAGTGGAAGAACTTCGAGATAGGAAAATGGAAGAGATTTATGGTGATGTCCAGCGAGCATATATGATTGTTGCTGGGCTTCAAAGGGACGTTACTCGGCTGTGACACCTATTCAAAAAAGGTCCTCGGCGAGTGTGGGCTGATGGTTACGACCAGGGTTGGTCAGATGCTCCAACAAGGTTATCAGAGTTCGAAGAATTTTCTTTTATCAGGGGGTGGCTGAGTGCCTTGAAGAAGCTGCAAGTCCCGAGGAACTCAATGCTCTGGTACTGCCATGAGATTTCTCCCTCTACCCCGATGCCTAACCTCTTCCGGAGGGATGATCGATGGATCCCCATCGATGCCATCCCTCGACAATTATTGGAGTCAGATGCGAATAAGGTTGAGGAAGAGTTAGCTCCTACTCCCGATTACGGACGAAGAGCTCGAGTGGCTGACTATCTCGCTCAGAGGCCTCACCTCCATTGAGATTTTTCCAGTTGTTTATTTTTGTATTTTTGATAGTGAAAATGCTTTGGGCGAGCTCGCCGACTAAACATGTATCACCATTGTTATAAATATGATGAATTAATGAAAAGTTTGTGTTTTGGGAAAATTTGCCGACTAAACAAGTGTATCATATTCTTCATATTCTTGTTGTTTTATGATCTTCTAAATTTATGTTGTCATGCAAGTGTCCTCCCAGTCCAGTATAATATCGAGATACCATTGTGCACCACTTACCTTTTAAGTCGTGTCGTCACACTTCCTTAGGCCTAAGTGTGGCAATTGGCGAGGACACACCTGGTGTTGGATGCTTTATCCGATCAGGATTTTATTCAACCAAAGAAGGTTTGACGATCAGTATAAAATTTGGCCATATTGCCTAAGGATCCCTTGTAGGGCTTCGTATATTTCCAGGGGCAATGCTAAGAGGTCCCTCGTATTTCATAACGATGACCTGAGGAGGGATGCTCCCCCGCTATGGCCTAGTGATCAATGTGCCTGTCATTTGGAAAATATGTGGGATAAAGCTCATATAACTGTTACTTATTAGAATGCAACCGTTTAAATAACTTTTATTAATGACAAGGGAAATGAACTTCTAGTTACATAACGAAAGAATAAAAGAAAGATCTAAAAATAGAATCTCTTGAGATTGGCTGTGTTCCATGCTCGTGGTATTTCTCTGCCTTCCATCGTTTCCAAGTGATAGGCGCCTTGCAGATCGTCTCTGGTTATCTTAAAGGGTCCTTCCCAGTTTGGTCCTAGCTTGCCGTATGATGGTTTTACTGTGCTGCCCAGGACTTTCCTTAGAACGTAGTCCCCAACTCGGAATGTCCTTGGGTTACCCCTTTTGTTGTAAAGCCTCGCGAGCTGTTGCTGATAGATAGCTAGTTTTACTAGGGCTAGCTCTCGACGCTCGTCGTCCAGGTCGAGCTCAGTGAGTAATGCTACATCATTATGGCCCTGGTCGACAAGGTTGGACGTCATTATTAGCAAACCTGCTTCTAGTGGGATGACTGCTTCCATGCCATATGTCAGTGAAAATAGGGTTTCTCATGTTGCTCGTCGAGGAGTGGTTCGGTATGCCCATAGGATATGGGGTAGTTCATTTACCCATGCGCCTTTGGCTTGCTCTAATCGCTTTTTTAATCCATCGATCACAGTTTTGCTGGAAGCCTCAGCTTGGCCATTGCTCTAAGGGTAGGCCACCGAACTGAAGTGGTGTCTGATACCGTGTTCGTTACAGAAATTCTGAAATGAGTCGCTTTCGAATTATGTTCCATTGTCGGTGATGATGATTCTGAGATGCCAAAGCGAGTGATTATATTCCTCCATATGAACCTTATCATATCAGCATCTCGGATGTTCGCCAGGGGTTCCGCCTCGATCCATTTGGTGAAGTAGTCAGTCGCAACCAATAGATATTTATGATTGCCGATAGCGGTAGGCAGTGGTCCCACGATGTCCATTCCCTATTGGGCGAATGGACATGGGATGGATAGTGATTTTAGATCGCTGGCGGGTTGGTGGACCATAGGAGCGTGAAGTTGGAATATCGAGCATTTGCGGACATACACCGCAGAGTCCCTTTGCATATATGACCAACAATATCCTTCCTTCATTGCTTGAAAAGCTAGAGACCTTCCTCCAATATGGCTTCCACAGACTCCTTCGTGAAGCTCGTGGAGCACTTGCTCGACATCCCCTGGGTGAATGCATTGGAGGTAGGGACCGAAGAACGATCTCCTATACAAGCTGCCTTTTGGGGATAATTGAAAGCGAGTAGCTTTGACTCTTATCTGGTGGGAAGTCTTCTTGTCATCCGGGAGCGTGCCATCCTTTAAATAGTCCCTTAAGGGGTCCATCCAGCTGGGGGCTGATCCCACCTGGAGTACCTGTTCCATGTTTGGTGGCTTGCTGTCGCGATTAATGCTCGGACGAGTGAGGAAATCGATGGGGATGGTCCTTTTTAGGTCGGAGTCAACTGCCGAACTCAGGGCTGCTAGGGCGTCAGCATGACTATTTTGCCCCCGGGAAACTGCTGGATGTTGATTTCTTCAAAGCTCGACATTATTTTTTTACTAAGGCGAGGTAAGATGCCATTCTTTCATCTTTTGCATTGTAATCTCCACTTATCTGATTGGAGACTAGTTGGGAATCACCGAACACCTGTAAATGTTTTGCTCCCAAAGTGTGCGCCTTTTAGAGGCCGGCTATTAAGGCTTCATACTCTGCTTCATTGTTGGAGGCTGCAAATCCAAACCTGATTCCTTGTTCAAGGATTGTATTCTCTGGAGGTTCCATCAACAAACAGTTTCCAGGTTTCCTTTGTTCCTTTGTTCTCCTTTTGCCCTGTTGGTCGAGGTTGGTCGGAGGGTTCCTCACTCGTGAATTCGGCTATGAAATCAGCAAGGATCTGACCCTTGATAGCTATCCTTGGTTGAAATTGGATGTCAAATCGCCCGAGCTCGACTGACCATTTAGACAGTCTTCCCGACAAATCTGCTTTCCTTAGGATTGCCTTAAGGGGGTGCGATGTAAGGACGATGATAGTGTGGGCTTAGAAATAATGCTTTAGCTTCCTCGAGGCTACTACTAGTGCAAAGGCGAGCTTTTCCAGTGGTAGGTACCCTTTCTCGGCGTCCAGTAGGGTCTTGCTCGCGTAATAAATGGGGTGCTGGACTCCTGCATCCTCGCATATTAACACAGAGCTGACAATGTGGTTAGAAACGGAGAGGTACAGGTACAAAGAATCTGTTTGCTGTGGCATGATGAGAAGTGGTGGAGAGTTTAAGTAAGATTTAAGCTCGACCAATGCTCGCAAGCAATCTGGGCTCCATTATACCGTTTTGTTCCCCTTTAGAAGCTGGAAAAAAGGCTTGCATTTCTCGGAGGATTTAGAGATGAAGCGATTTAAGGCAGCGAGCATACCAGTGAGCTTCTGTACGTCCCATATTGTGCGAGGGGGTTGCACCCTGTTAATTACATCGATATGGTCTAGGTTATCCTATATGCCTCTCTTACTGACGAAGTACCCAAGAAATTTTCCTGACTGGACACCGAAAGAACACTTGCTTGCATTAAGTTTCATTTGGTACTTCCTGAGGATTTCGAAGGTGTTTGTTAGGTCTGAGCGGTGATTTTCCTTCTTTTTTCTCTTAACGAGCATGTCATCGATGTAAACCTCCATGGTGTCTCCCATCTGATCCCTGAACATTTTGGTGACCAGCCGCTGATAGGTTGCCCCTGCATTCTTGAGCCCAAAGGGCATGACCTTGTAGCAGTATAATCCAACTGTCGTAATGAACGTTGTCTTGTCCTGGTCTGGGGTATACAAGGGGATCTGATGATACCCTGAGTATGCGTCCAGAAAGTTCATTCGCTCGTGAGCTGCAGTGGCGTCCACTAGTTGGTCTATTTTTGGGAGGGGAAAACTATCTTTAGGGCACGCTTTATTGAGGTCGGTGAAGTCGATGCAAACTCTCCACTTCTCGTTGCTTTTTGGAACTACTACTTGGTTGGATAACCACTTGGGGAATTGTACTTCCCGTATAGACCCTGCATCCAGTAGTTTTTTGACCTCTTTTTCTACCCTTCGCCGTGCCTTCTGCGTGATTGGTTTGAAGGCAGTATTGATGTGAAGATGATGGAAGACCATACTAGGATCGATTCCAGGCAGCTCGTATGGTTCCCATGCGAAAACATCTATGTTGCGTCTCAGCAGAGTTGTCAATTCCTTCTGTTCCTGGCCAGTGAGAGATGCTCCAATCAAGAAGACTCTATTACTATCGTTATCTCTAGCAGTAACTTTTATCAGGTCCTTGACGACCCCTTCGGAAGGGAGGAGCCTGGTCTCCTCTACTCTGGGTCTTTCGTATTTTAATTGCTATTTAGAAGGTGTTAGACCTTCTTTAACTTTCTCGCTAGGATGATCGGCCTTCTTCTCTAGCTTTGGTCGGATGGCTGCTATGAAGCACCTTCGTGCCATCGCTTGGTCTTCGTGGATCTCTATTACTTCTTGCTCGATTACATACTTGAGTTTCTGATGGTAGGTCGAGGAGACTGCTTTCATCGCATGAAGCCATCCTCTACCGAGGATGGCCTGGTATAGTGAGTCGATGTCGACTACCAAAAACTCAATCATCTTGGAGACGTTTCTAGCACACACCGATAGTACAATCTTTCCCAGGGGCATAGTTATTTTTCCAGCGAAGCCAACTAAAGGGACAATAGCTTCCTTTAGGTCGGTGATGCTTAACTTTAACTTTCTGAATAGGTCGACATACATTACTTCGGACGAGCTTCCTTGATCGACGAGCAAGTTGTCGACGTTAAAGTTGACTATCTTGAGGGTAATGATCAGAGCATCGTGATGTGGGGTTCTCACTCCCACCAGATCTTCATCTCTGAAGACAATATGCTTGTTATAGTTGACGTCATCTGCTCGTCGATGCTTTCCTGGCTGTGACTTTGCTGGATCGATCTGAAAAGCTTGCATTACCGCTGTAAGTTTCTTCATCTCCATTCGAGCTGAATTTCCTTGTATCTTCTTGGCATCAGATGCCCCATGAATTACCGCGAACTCATGTCCAGTGTCATCTTTGAGCACGTTGTCAGGTCTCGCCTCTCTATTGGCAGCCACTTTCTCTGCCCTTTTCTCCACAAACTCGTTCAAATGCCCAGACTAGGCCAATTCCTCGAGGTGAGACTTAAGATCTTTGCAATGCTAGTTTTATGTCCTCCCTCTTTGTGAAAAGAGCATCTTAACGCATTGTTCCTCTTCGAGGGATCTCCTCCCATCTTCCTGGGCCACTTGATGAAGGGCTCATCTTTGATCTTTATGAGAATTTTGTAGATTGGTTCTTTGAAGATGGTGTTGACCGCCTGGAATGCTTTCGACGCATCATTGTCTCCTTCGTTCTTGGAGCCATTTTTGCCCTCGTTCTTTTCTCTTTTCTTCTGGTTCTCAACTTTGTCACTGCCCTTGGTAGTGAATTTAGCTCGATCGTTTTCTCCTATATTGAGGCGGGTGACATCTTCCACCTTAGCGTACTTCTCGATGCGAGCCATCAAGTCATCAATAGTCATAGCCTCCTTCTTCGTCAGGTACTGGTATAGAAGGGAAAAACTGGGGAGTCCAATTTTGAAAGAGGCCACTGCCACCTCCTCTGAGCAATCCTCGATCGCATTGAATAACTCCCAGTACCTTTTTGCGTAGTCTCGAAGGGTCTCTTGAGGCATTTTCTTCATTGTCAGCAAAGCATCAATCCTTTTGGGATGGGAGCTACCGGTGATGAATCGGGCCGTAAAAAGTTCGGCCAAAGATTTGAAACTCCTGATGGACCGATGGGGGAGCCTTTTAAACCACTTATGCGCTACATCATGCAGGCTCGAGGGAAAAATTCAACACATTAGCGCATCCCGGTGGTTCCAGAGGGTCATGGCCTGTCGGTACTGCCTGGCATGATCAATGGGATCAGTCTTACCGTTATAAATCTTGAACCTTGGAATGGAAAATTTCTTGGGGGCTTCTTCTTCTTCAATTTCCCTCATGAAAGGTGACTTCATCTGGGTTTTGAGAGCTCGTCTAGCGAGTTCTCGGGTCGATCTGGTACCGTGGTGGGCAGGATGTTGGTCTATCTCCCTGCGGACCAGATTTCGTATGTTCTCGTCACTGCGAGGAGGGCTCTGGTAACGGTGACCTCTTTGTAACTACTCGAGGAGGTCGTCGTCTAATTCTCCTCCTTCAACCTTTTGAGATCCTCGCCTAAGGCTTCTTCCTCGGCTGCGAGACTTGCTCGCCTGAGGGCTAGGAGTGTGGTATGGACGTCTCCTGTTATCAGGATGAAGCTCCCTCTCCCGTCTTTCCAGTCTTCTTTTTAAGCGAGCATTCTCAGCCTCGTATCAGCGAGAAGACTCCCTTTTCTCATTGAGCATTGCCTCGTATGCATCAATCAGTCTAGATATCTGTGTGGACCTCATTGGTCCTTGGCTTTCTTCTAAGGTTGGCCTTTCCAAGCGATCCCTCTTATATGAACGTTGAACTTCAGACCTAATCCTGCGAGGAGCAGGTGGTTCTTGAATATCCCCTTCCTGGGGGGCATTGCTGCTGTGACCAGACATTTTAAACTCCTTTCTTGGTGTGGGCTCTTCTCAGGGAAAGATGAACGCTTCCCACAGACGGCGCCAATTGTGGTGACAATTATTATGCAACACAAATAGATAAGAAAAAAAGAAATCACCAAGCAAGAATATGGAATGTAAGATGACAATCACACAACAAAGGATGTATGTGGTTCCGCAAAGATGTGCCTACGTCCACGGTGGTGCAGTAGGTGTTATTTCTATATACTCCGGGGAGTGATTACAGAGAATACATCTTGTCCTTTTGTCCCGAACCTAGGGTTCAATATCTACATGTTGATTTAAGTAAGTGGGGGGTGATGGATTCCCCCATGTCTTCCATCTCTCCCTAGATCCTCCCTTATTGGGAACGTTGGAAGAGACCGGGACATAATCAAAATAAGAGATGGGGGGTTTAGACTTTGGGCTGCCAGAATTGGGCTACTCGTCTAGGCCCATGATCTCAATTTTGGGTACCCACAACATAGATGTATGCTTGGGATAAAATATATAAAATTGGATAATTTTATTTCAATTAATCAAGTTAACAATCTCATCGTATTAATTGAAAAGTGTTCTTGATAACTTATCAATCTTCTACATAAATTAAAATTGGGGAATATGTCTTCTTAGCTAATTTTAATTGGGTTGTGTGTGTGTATTCCACGAAATAAACTTAGTACATATAACCTTGTAACTTCATGATGGGGTCGGTTCCTCTGGAAACTATGGTTGGGATTTGTGAAGCTTTTATAATCAGGTGGTTTGGGGAATAATTGGAGGGTGATTTTAGGAGTAGTGGGACTTGTTTTTTTACTCCTACATTTATTAGGAAAGTAGGAGTAGGATTGATAAGGGAAGTTTTTTGGCTCCCTATGCCGATGTAATTGTACTGAAATTTCGAATAATTATATAAAGAAGTTTTTGATCATCTAGTTGTGCCTCTTGATGACCTTTTCATTTTGAATTATCTATACCAATCGCTAAGTCATACATAATCCTTTTATCCATGTATATGTCAAAAATGAACTGTCGTTCTTGGGGATAAGAAAAGAATAGCATTTTGTGAAAAGGAAGGGTATTGTGCTCATGTAAACGGATGAGATGCCTATGTACCTTTGAGGGTTTTGAAATTCATTTTTTAAAGAAAAAAGGTTTTTAGAGGATCTGGCCCCACATAGTTCTGGTTGGGGGAAATGAAGAGTTTTTTTAAGAATAAAAGGGAGATAAGAAGAGTCGTAGCGCGCCAAGATTTCGGACTAGGGGTAGAATTTCTTGAAACAGTCCAAGTTGATTGGATGCGCCATTTCTTCTCCATCAAGGCCAGTGAGCATAACAGCGCCTCTTAACAGAATCTTCTTCACAATGTAGGGGCCACTCCAATTGGGCTTTCATTTCCCTCTGAGGTCCCAAATGGGCTCTACTATTTCTTTGAGGGATAAATCCCCTTTGCGGACACCGTGATCCTTGACTCTCTTATTCAATGATCGCGTTATGCAGAGATGGTACCCTTGTATGTGATATAGAGCTTTCAACCTTCTTTCTTCCAAGAGGTACAGATCGTCAAGACGACTTGGTGGTAGTCTTACTCACTGACCTTGCTTTCAATCATGACACGCCGCAAAGGGATTTCTAGCTCCACGGGTAGGACTTCTTCATGTCGTAGACTAGAGAGTAAGGGGTATCCCTGATAGAGGGTCGAACTGAAGTGCGATCGCCACAGAGGGTGTAAGGGATCATGTTGGCCCAATCTCGATAACTCTCGATCATCTTTCTAGTAATGGCTTTGAGGTTCTTATTGGCGACCTCAACTACTCCATTGGTCTGAGGTTGGTATGGAGAATATTTGTGTCTTTGAATTCCATACTCGTCGGCAACTTCTATAATTCTTTCCTTGAAGTGTAACCCGTTATCTGATAACAGCTTGTGTGGGATCCCATATCGAAAGATGATATTTTCCTAATGAACTTGGCCACCTTCTTGGCATTCAGAACTGAGTATAACTCGGCTTCGACCCATTTGGTGAAGTATTCAATGGCTACTAGGATGAACTCTTGCACGTTGGATGCTTTTGGTGTAAATTTCCCTATGATGTCAATGCCCCATGTGGATAACGGTTAGGGAGAAGTCATGTTGTACGATTCCCGTGGGGGTAAGTGCTGTAGGTTAGAAAACTGCTGGAATTTGAGTCATTTTCGAATGTAAGTTGTGCAATCTTGAACCATGGTAGTCCAGTAGTAACCCTGTCGGATGATATTTTTGGCGAGCATATAGTCGTTCATATAGGGTCTGCATTCCCCGTTGTGGATTTTCTGCACCATTTCTTCAGTGTCAGCCCCTGCGATGCAGTGCAAATGGGTTCAATCGAAGTTTCTCTTAAATAGTGCTTTATCACAAACAATGTACTGAGCAACCAGTTTGTGGAGATTTTCTCGGTCTTTCTTGTCAGATCCTTGGGGACCCCTACTATATTTGAGGAGGTGCTAAATATCATAGTACCAACAGTCATCTATCTATGGATCTTCCTCCATTCCAAGCTCAATATGGTAGTAGTGGGTGGGTTTATCTTATTTTTGGACAAGGAAAAGGGCCATGGTTATTCCCTCGGGCATGTTAATCATGGAGGCTAGCGTAGCAAGGGCGTCGGCTAGGTTATTCTTTACTAGGGGCAGGTAATGGAAGATGATTTCTTGGAATTGGGAAGCTAGCTCTTCTAGGTGGGCATGGAAGGGTAAGAGTTTCTCATCATTGACTTTCTATTTTCTAAGTACTTGACCAATGATGAGGGTTGAATCCCCATAGACATCAAGGTATGAAATTACTTTCTTGAGGGAAACTTTGAGGCCTACCCTGCACGCCTCTAATTCAGTCATTTTGTTAGTGCAAGGAAAGTCCAACTTGATGGCAATGGGAGTGTGAGAGTCATTAGGGGCAATTAGGAGGATCCCAATGCCATACCCTTTTTTGATGGCAGTACCGTTAAAGAACATTTTCCCATGAAGGTCTTATTGGGAGGTGCAAAGTATATTCTCATTAGGGAACTCCGAGATCCAGACATCGGCCTCCTCCATAGGGTGGTCATAAAGGTAGTCACAGGTGGCTCTTCCTTTCATGGCCTTTTGAGTGGTATAGGTTATATCAAATTCATCTAAGAGCATCAACCAATAAGTTATTCGACTGGATAGGGTGGACTTCTCGAGTAGGTACTCGATGAGATCCATTCGGGATACAAGTTTGATGGGAAAGGCGACCATATAGTAACGTAACTTTTGGGTAACCCAGATAAGAGCGACACATGCTTTTTTTAAGGTAGTGTAGTTAACTTCATAATAGACCAACTTTTGACTTGAATAATAGATGGATCTTTCTTTGTAGTTTTCTTTGAGGTATTGGTCTAGCAAAGCCCCAGCAGTAGTATCGATTACGGTTAGCTATAGGAGTAAGGGAATATCAGGCTGTGGTGGCATGAGCACCGAAGTTTGGGTTAGGTATTGCTTGATTCGATCGAAGACTTCTTCATAAGATTAATTCCAAACTTTGGTTGAATACTTTCAGAGGAGTTTAAATATGGGTTCACAGATGGAATTTAATTAGTTGATGAACCGGCTAATGTACTATAATTTCCCAAGGAATCCCTGGACTTCCTTATTCGTTTGAGGTGGTGGCATATCAAGTATGGCTTTTAGCTTGGCAGGATATGCTTCTATCCCTTTCTCACTAACCATTAATCCCAAAAGTATTCCTTTAGTTATGCCGAACACACATTTATGTGGGTTGAGTCAGCCTTCCCTAGTCTTGGACTTGATAATCATGTCATTTATATAGATTTCAACTTCTTTGTGTATCAAATCATGAAGAATGGTTGTGGCAGCCCTTGCATTTTTTAGACCAAATGGCATGACAATGTAGCAAAAGGTTCCCCAAGGGGTGATGAATGCAATTTTCTCTTGGTGATATGGGTTCATCTTGATCTGATTATATCCATCAAAACCATCAACAAATGACTTGAGAGCGTGACTGGCCGTATTGTCCACAATCATGTCAATGATGGGTAGTGGTTAATCATCCTTCGGAGAGGCCTTGTTCAAGTCTCGATAGTCGAAACACATGCAAACCTTCCCTCTTTATTTTGGCATAGGTATGATATTGGCTAACCATGTGGGATATTCGATCACATGAATGAAGCCCAGAGTCAGTTGCTTAACTACTTCTTCTTTAACCTTAAGTGCCATTCAGTTAGCAGCTTTTGCCATTTTTGTTTGACTGGTTTACATTTCGAGCGAGAGGAAGTCTTTTATTGTGCTATCTCAGGGTCAATTCTAGGCATATCATCGTAGGACCATGTGAAGACATTCAAGAATTCCTTTAGTAGTTCTTCGAGTTGCGCGTGATTATGCTCATTAAGGGTGGCCTCTATCCTAATCTCGCGCATTTGGCTACTAAAATCAAGACTAACTAGGTGTAAACCCGTGCGATGCGCGGGCGAGACGATTACATATGTATGTTTTAGTGTACTATTATATTATAATAATTTTTTTATATATATAATTAGTTTAACCACATGTGGGTTGTTATTAAAAAATATAAAGGGACTTTCACCTAATGACTAAAAAAGTTATACCAATAAACTAAATATATAATTTTTCTAATCAAATTTAAAAATCAAAATCAATTTAAATTAAAAGAAAAATAAAAAATGAAATTTTGTATTGACCTTCAAAATATTATCCAAATGAAATAGCTATACTTCAATGAGTAATTATATCTAACTATTCAACATATAAAAGGAAAATGAGTTTATATACAGTGACAAATTGTAAACACAAATTGTAGATATAAAACGTAGACACAATGACATGGCATTTCCACAACAAAAAGAAAAAAAAGAAAAGTTGGCTTCTGACTCGGCATAAATATAAACAATATGGGAAAAAACTCCAAACACTCCAAATAAAACTCACCAGCTCTAAACACATTTGAAAATGATTCTCTTATATTGTTGCATCTTTATGCTCTGGTAGTATGAATAACACAATATCAGATTTACTTATATTGTTGCCTCCACTGTTGATTGAATCGAGGTAAAAACAGATGGATTGTCAAAAGGTAACCGGGGGCAGGCTGCTTAGTGTAGGGGTGTTTAAGAATTATAGATGTTTTATAAAGGGATATTTTTGCTACAAGATTGATTATAAACGCCCTTTTTATGTTGGAATGGAAGTTTAATCGAAGGGGAAAGAAAAACGTTTAAAGCTTTGAAGAGGAGAATGAAAAGGCAAAATAGGGGATGAGAAAAGACGGAGTGAATTTGGATAAAAGACCATTTAATTCAATAGGCTTTTCCGTTGAAAGAGGAAATATAATAGGAGGAGGAATTTTCTGGGCTTAAAACTCTGTTGACACGTGGATAGCTTTAGAAGAAGTGTCATTAAATGATTGTTTAGCATTTTATAGTATATAGAGATAACATCAGTTTCATCTTCATTAACTTGAATGTGGTTTTGTTGTTTGTTATTAACCTTATTTGGATCAGTTAAGAATTGTTCATTAAAAAAATCATCATCAAGAGTTTGATAAGAATCAAGACAATTAATGTAAGATATAGCAAGATACTCAAAATCTTTGTTTATTTCATTGATAGGAAAAACATCATTAAGAACCTCATCAAAGGAGGTTTCGATTACATCAGAGTGATGGAAAACAACTAAAGGGGAAAGGGGGTAAAGATCAGGGTTAAGTTGAATATTAGTAGGTGGCATAGGCACATCATACCAGTTTAGAAGACGTGCATCAGCATCCGTGATAAGGCAAGATGGATTAGACGATGTATCCCCTGAGTGGATCATGCAGAGTGTCAGCCTAAGTATCTGTAAATTGAAAGAGTCCTCGGAGTCACTTCCCTTAGATTCCCCTGTATCAGCTATCATTTCTTCAATGAGTGGTTGTACACGATGCTGAGAACTCTCGGCCTATGGGTAGCTATCTTGAAAGAAGATGTCCATTCCTGGTTTCATCCTCTTATCAAAATGTTCATACCAAGGTTCAGGGAAGTCGTAGAAGGGGAAATCTTCACCTTCTCTGATGAATCTTCCATTTAGGGAATATCTCGGGACAGTTTTGAAGCATTCTAACCTCCTCTTCAGTCGAGGATGAAGAATCAATTTGAGTTCCTCTTCTGACGATTGATAGCCTAAGCCACATGGAGAAAAGGCCTCCTTCAACATAATAGTTTCAATTATCTCTTGTTGTCTTCGCCCTAGCCTCAGTCCGAGCATAAAGTGCATGTTCTTGAACACTTGGATTACATTGACGTTTCCATGGGATCATATTTCGAATAAACCTTATCTTTGAAGTCATTCCCTGCTGGGAGTAGGAGTGGTTCAACTTAGAATCCTGACAGAAGCATATCATTCACCCTGTGTTTTATTTCAAGTACTAAATTACTAGTGCTGACATTCTCGATGTTGTCACTGTTTCCCAAGATGATAATAACCTACCCATTGTCAAAGAACTTCAATTTATGATGAAGGGAAGAGGATACCCCTTTGATGCTATAGAGTCATGGTCGTCCGAGCAGTAGGTTGAACTAGGCTGGGATGTCGATGGCTTAGAATTCAACAACAGGATTTATAGGTCCAGTCCCTATTACAAGCTTAATAGATGCCATTACTTCTCGATGGGTGTTGTAGTAGGCATCTACGGCAGTAGAGGTTAAAGCATGATCGCTCACTTTCAATACGAGATAATTGAGGGCTCCTAATGGGCAAACATTCAGAGCTAATTCGTTATCGATGAGAGAGAGGGGGACAGTTTTCCCCATAACTTCAATAGGGATATTAAGAGCATGATTGTGGTTGGGACCAGTCTTGGGGATTTCCTTTTTAGAAAATGAGAGAATTCGAGTAGAGGTCATGGATTCGACTAGGTTTGCCCCTTCTTTTGGCCTGGTTGAGGGAGGAACTGTGGGTCCTGTGAGTAGCTTAATTAGCACATTTCGGTGCAGTTTGGAAGATATAAAGAGTCCCCATAAAGTTATGTTAGCTTGGGATTTCTTCAGTTAACTGGGGATCTTGCTTTCTTCGAGGGTCATTACTAGCATAAGGATATTCTCGACACCCTTTTCTTTATCGCTCGTCGAAGGTTGTAGGCTTGGGATATGGTAATGTCTTCCTGATCTGGTCATATTGTTCATAGAAGAAGGGAAAAATAAAATTCCTTTTTCTTCATCGATATCAGGTTGTTCATCCACCTTATTGATTTCTCCTAGAAGCTTCTCGAATGATATTATCTTGCATATATTAGCTATCAAACTAGTCTTTTCTGAATCTTTCCCTTTATCTGAATCTTTAAAATCGCCCCCCATCCGGTGGAAACGATATTGTCTTTCCAACGAAGAGATCTATCTTTCAAATTCTGTTGGAACATCTGGGCCATTATTTCTTCAGAAGCCCTTAGGAGAGTCATAGCTCGGTGATAGCTACGGAGATGAACAATCAGGGGTCCACTGCCTCTGAACTTCTCGATATTGGGCATCTTTAAATTTTTTTGATATCCTAGCTTTAGGATAGGGATACATGTGGGTGTAGTCCTTGTAGTTCCCAGAGAGTCTAACTTGATCAAATTTCTTGGTCAACATCTTGAGGTATTCCTTGACCTTGTTCAATTCTTCCTCTTTCGAGTCAACAGTCATGAGTAAGTTAGTCCCTAGGTGAGCAAGGTTTGGCATAAGCAGATGGGTTGACGGTGGCTCATTAGCAGGAGGAACACGGGGAGCATGGCGGTGTTCCTTGGGAACCCAAATAGGCTCGAGTGCAGGTGAACACACAGCATGAGGGAAGAGGACCTTAGGATCTTTGGGGATAGGGACTCATTTCTTTGCATCTCATGAACCTTGGTTGGCAGTGAGCTGATCTAGAACTATCAACAAATCCGGTTTTACATTCGGCACTTGATCCATATTCTCCATGGAAGGCGGGTGAATCTCAGACTCGAAAGAAGTAAGGGGATTGATAAAACTTCGAGGAAATTTGACTGAAGACCGAAGCCAATAGGGAGCCAGGCCATGGGTATGCGATTGACCTGATAAGGAGAAAAATTGGGATTTATTTTTAGAAGAGAAAATATGGGGAATTTTTTATTTTTTAGAAAAGGAGGAAAATGTTTTTTGACATTTTTGGAAGACATGAGAACAAAAACATTTTTTGGGACACTTTTTGAAAGAGAGAGAAAAAGACGAGAGATGGGTATCACCATGATTATTATGTTTATTAGGTTCTCACTTGTATTAAGTATGCCAATATGCAAAAAATAAATTCCGGACAGGACCCGAGCCTGGAAAAATTAGGTTTCCCATATGTAGAAACTAGGGATGGACTTGTTACTAGGCTCACGGGCAGGGTCCCATTATAAAAGTTGCCAAAATTTTAGGGCGGTAGGCCGACCCAAAATTTTGACAGAGTCTCAGATCGAAATCAACAATCTAATATTTGTTTCCTAGGCTTGACACCTATATGTGGGTATTCAGTTGTTAGGTAAATTGGAAGGTGTTCCCCCATTTGGCGTGCCTTTCAGGATATTCATCTTTCTTTTTAGGGAAGTCGATATGTGTGGATAAGCCCTTTGATATACTTGAGTGTACATGAATTGCCTCACTATATACCTCGTGGGGACGATACTGTTATACGCCATGATTTTTAATAACTTCTAAAATAGATAAATTAAAAGTTAATGGGGATTAATTGGGATTAATCCGAATTTAATATTACTATAAATTAAAGAAATATATGATTCTAAATATTATTAGTGATATATAAGTAATATATGAATGTGATGTTATTTATATTTTTGTGAGTTACTAATACCATAATAAATGAAAGTAGGTCGGGATGCGATTATGGGACGTGTTGGGACTAATTTAAGTAAATAAAAAGTAAAGATTATTTTATATCAACCTTCTGGTCACTTTCAGTGCACTGTTACGTTTGGAAGGGTTGAAATAGTCAGAAAAGTCTACTCGGATGTTGAATTTGGGTCTTGAGTCAACTAGGAGATGAAAGGACATCCCGAAAGGGCGTTTTAGTCATTTTGTTTGGGAGATGAATAGTTAATCGTTATGTCTTTTAGTTTACCTTTAAGATTTTTTATTTAAATAAGACTAGACTCTATGTAAGATTCATTTCATCCAAACACAGGTGAGAAAGTTTGAGAGAAAAACAGAAGAGTCTTGGAGAGAAAGTGAAAGGGTAGCTTGAGGAGGGGAAGAGTTCTTGGAAAGGAGGAGTCACGTAGGGAAAACCAAAGGGACAACCACCATCTCTTCACCTTGCACCACCACCATAGTCGTCGAAAAAAGGGAAGGAGAAGTCATAACATTTGTCTTCATCAAAGGTTCAGACCGACATTTAAGGCAAGTGATTCTTTCTCTATTTTAGTGATTAGCATATCCATATTAGAATAGGATTTTATTACAGGATTTATGAATTTGGAATTTATAATGATTGGTTAATCAAGATAATGTTTAGGCAAATTCATGTAATTGAATACATAACTTGTAGGGACTATGCTCATGATGAAAATTAAGGATTTTACATGTAGAGAAAAATATATGTTCATAAGGTTATTAAAGGGGATGATAGGAATTGCATGTAGAAAAGTCCTACCATGTTGAAAATAAAATTTGATGATTTAGGTATGAAACAATGATTCTAAATTCTGAGTTTTCAAGTTGGATAAAAATGAAGATTTCAGATTATTAAAATCTTGAGGTTTTAATGGGTTTGATTATAATCCCTTATGAACATTTGGAATTTATGTTTTATGTAGAAATCACCCATGTATATGTTGAAATAATGTTAGAATAGTAATTCGAGTTTCTATATTCTGTTAGGATAGAAAACCAATAAGGTTTGGGTGTTAAAAATTGGGGAAAATAGCAGAAAACTGGAACTGAAGACAAACAGGAAACATGATGACTTCGTTCGAATGAGAGTCAATCTCGTTCTAATGTGATCCCATATCGTTCTAACGAGACTACTAACTTCAAACGAGATTTCCAAAAATCTCCAATTTAGCCCATAAAAGTTTGGGAAATTGTAATCTGTCCCAGAATGAGTTTTTAAATAATTTTGGCACATTAATAAAATGGGAAACTTGGTATTAATGTTGGAAAATTTTAATATATTAAGGATTAAAATTATATAAGAGATATCTACATAATTACTGTACGATTTAGAGGAGAATAATCGTTAAGACAAGTATGGGTAACATCGAGGACATATATATACGAGTACTTGGGTTAAATAAAAGATTATTGGAGAAATAATTACATAATATATGTACGATGATAATCGTGATTACAAGTACGGGTAGTGTTCGAGAAATACGACGGGTACTTGGGATAGGATAAATTCCTAATATGATATAGGTAATGTAAGTACATAATACTACATAGGTAGATGAGAATGCCTATTTGATTGATTGATCGTTTATGTGTATGACATACCTAGCTTACTTGTTACCGGGGGAGGTTTGTGCATGAGGGAAGTCATATCCTGATGAATCTAATGGGATTTTTTACTTGTCACTGGAGAACGTAAAAAGTTAGGGATTGATCACCACTTCTGGGTGTGATCGGTCATTTGGGTGCGTAGGTATGTGCGTAGCCTAAAGGCTTAGGACTATGTTCGCCTCCAATGTTTGTGTTTGATATTTGTGGTTCGAGGAATCTTTACCGAACCTATAGTTCCCCATACAGTAACGAGGTGCATTGGGACATGATAGTAGAGTAATGCAGTATTGCAGCTATCTCTCAGACTGAAGTATTGTGTATATATAATAGAGTGAATGTATATATGTACATATGATGATATTTACTATTTGACTAAAGTAGAATTGAAAGATAATGATATCTGGAATTAATTAAGTATAAAAACACTTAATTTAATTAATAAGGGGCTTATCCATGTTGAATCTAAATGGATATACTTATTATTATTATTATTATTATTATTACATGTATTATGAGAGAAATATGGGGGAATGAATTGGGCTATGAATAGTGCATACATTGGGTTGATCTAGTTAGAGTGGGAACTGTAACTAGTATATGACTTAGAGGTACGTTATGTGTGCACTCTAGATGAGAGGTGAGAATATCAAGAGAGATTATGATAATCTAACACGTATATAATAATTGCTAAATATAGTATTTATTCACTTACTATTTTATAAACTATTTTCTTGTATCTCATGTATCAGGTCCAGCCGGAGGGATGCAAACAATAGAGGATTATGACATGTGATGAGATATGGATGTCGTGGAGTTTTGAGCTTTATTTAGACATCTTCACATTTATTGATTCATACTATGTAGTGATCTTTCATTTAGGGAATGTCACCCGAAGATTTTAGTTATTTGCTTTCTATTTGAGTCAGGATTATATTCGTGTGTCATTCTGATACACTTGTTACCATTGGGGTTATTGTATTTAGATATTTTACTGGAAATTTTTATTCCAGTTGGTTTTTACTTCAGTTGTGATATTTACTCAGTTGTTATTCAATGTGTGAATGGATTGTGTTAAATAATTTATGTTTTAAAAAGTGGAGTTTTATTAAATTAAAATTTTAAAGTTTTTAACACCTGTTTAATTAAAAATTAGGTGATTATAAAAAAAAAAATTCAAAACTGATGCTAAGAATGATCCAATTGTATATTCTGATTTAGTTTGGTATGAGACTAATCACCTGGTATTTAATTAATTGGGGTGTTACAGATGGTATCAGAGCATCAGATTCTAGAGTCTTTTAGAATCTGAACGGTTTACTATGCTTTCAGCTAAGCGTCCTTTGATGTAGAGCCTTATTATTAGGACTGTTGTATCCCTAATTGCATTTATACGTTGTTCATCTATTCTGCGATATCAAATACTTATGGTATATTCTCTCTCATTTCAGATGCCTCCACGACATGCACCTCAACCCTACCCAGCTCAAGGTACAATAAATGTTGCATAAGTTACTGCCATTGTTGCTTAGGCAGACAACGCATCTTTAACTATTGTTCAACAAGCTCTAGCACAGGCGCCAGCTGTGCCACTCGTGCCAGGACAAGTGTTTCCTACTATATGGGAACGTGTTAGGGATGCCTTTCAGAAGGTTCATCCAACAAAGTTTCAGGGGGTTTTGATGTTGTGTCTACTAGCGAATGGAAGAACGATATCCATAGGTACTTGAGAATGTTAGAATGCATGGAAGTTTAACGTCAGATATTAGCTGCGTTTAAGCTAGTCGGGGAAGCTTTAAAATGGTGGGAATATATTACTACCACCGAGGAGAGAGATACTATGACTATCCAGGACTTTTGGGTATCGTTAGATCGCAAGTACTTCCCTTCTGTCATCCAGACTGAGATGAGGTGGAAATTACTTAGCTTGAAACAAGAAGGGAAGAAAGTGGCAGAATATGAGGAGGAATTTACTCGGCGGACTAACTTGGTGCCAATAGAGGTATCCACTAAGGAAAGGAGAATTTATATGTTCACTGATGGCCTGAACTATAAGATTTGCCAGTACTTATTGGGAAATATTTCCCTGCATACTTATGTAGATGTTCTTAATGATGCAATGCTTCATTGCTAGGATAACCACTTACATTTTCACGGTGTCAGGCGGGGGATTGAGTCAAGCTAGTAAGGCAAGACTAATGGAGGTAATTCTAGGGGGACATAGTCAGGTCAGAGTTAGCAGTGATAGGGTGAGTAGGGTTCCTAGCCAAGGGAATATGTTAAAAGTTTACGATTCGAATGATTTTGATTTGGGCACGGAGGCAACCGGTATGGCCAACATCAGGGCTAGCAGAGCTAAGGGAGAGGTGGTAATTGACGCGACTGAGTATTTGTCTCAAAAGCGCGTACAATCTAGGCTCAAGTGCAAGCCTGTCGCTCAAGTAATAAACCCGGTAAGTCGGGATCGTATCCACAGGGATCGAGATTGCCAAATAGTAATAAGAAAAATTATTAAATCTTGAAATGATTTCGTAAAAGAAACGAAAAGGTGATTAATAATTGGGAAAATTTCTATTAAAAAATTACTTAAGAAAAACAAACTGAAAAGTGCAAAAGAAATTAGATCTGACAAATGGGAGAAAATAGGGTAGGGTATAATCCCTCAATCCTTAACAAATTACCGTATAGAATACTAGAATTGTAAATTAAAATTATTGACTAGATCCGGTCTTTATACATTCTAAGCATTACATATATGAGGGATCTAGCCCGCATCATATGAAATCAAAGATAGATATAAAGCGGTGAATGAATCCAGTCTTTATATATTCTAAGCATTATGTATATGAGGTTCAAGCCCGCACCATACGAAATCAAAGGTAAATATAAAGCGGTGCTTTCACGATTCAATCAATATTTTAATTTAACCTCTATTTTCTACATAAATAATTTGACTTGGATTGAGTTCATGTACCCCAACCCTTGGGAATTTAGCTACTCATGATTTGATACAAAATTATGGATCTACAAGACATGGGAAATAATTTGCAAATAATAAAACTAGAGAATGGAAAGATATTACTTGGATTCAGCAACAAAAATGGAATTGGAATCCAGAATTTCTTACAAACTAGGGTTCATGAAAACTCTTGAAGGAATAGAAAATTTGCTCTCAAAATCTAACCCTAAAATTTAATCTAGCACTTCTAACCTACTCCTAACCTAGCTTCTCTCTAGCAACTCCCCTTCAAATTATGTAGAGCATGGGCTTTTATAGCACAAAGTCTCGAAATTGACAGCCAATAGTGCTTGTGGAACAAGTTTCATCAGTTGCACACGCCAAAAATTTGCATAATTAATGCCAGAAATCTGTACAGCCGGACCGGTCCGGTTTCCACCCGGATCGGTTTGGTCCCATCCGGATCCATCCTGTTTTTCTGGTTCATTTCTCTTCATTATCGCGCAACTTCAAAACCTCGTAAATTCTTCACCGTAGCTCGGATTGAGGTGCCGTTTTTTCCAGTGTTCTTGTAATTTAGAGCTCTTCAACTTTCTAGTTGGCCCCACCTCCAGACTAAGGCTGGAAAATTACGAAAATTCCCTTCAACTCTCCATTTCTTGGTTTCTTTCACTGTTTTGAGCTCTCCTTCGCACTAACTTGCATGAAATACCTGTAAAACACATGAGAAATACACAAAACACGAAATACTTGCCAAAAGGGATTAGTAGAATACATTTGAGACAAATCCAAGATACTTACACTGCATGGGATCATAAAAATACTGAAATTAAGGGGATAAATGTGAAGAATATATGCCTAAACACACCCCCTAACTTAGAACTTTGCGCGTCCCGAGAAATGTATATGAATCCTAACCAAAATTCTACTCTTGAAAATTCCTTTATTAAAATAAAATTCCACTTTCGCAGGCACGCGATTGCATTTAGCGTATGCAACAAGCCTTTAAACCTCTAGGTTACCCTAGTAGGACGAGTTTTGTCTCGTGAGGGTTTGCAGTGAATTTACCCACAAAATTCTTTATTGACTCAAATAAATATCAAAATACTTAAAAATTGTACAATTTAAACTTTTCGAAAAATACTCACCATAAATTCATATTCAAGTGTCTCAAACCATAGTGTGTGTGTGTGCAAAGCCAAAAATTAAACCTCAAATTTCCACCGATTGAGCATTACGTTACTTTCCGAAAATTCATTTTGATTCAAATTCTTACGGATTGCACTCACAAACGAATCACTCGAATTGTGGCTATTTTCTCTCGGTATGCATGATATAAAGAGTAAATATAATGGACACAAATTCATGCATACAAAATTGAAAAGAAAGAAATATATGGTGAAAAGATCTCATCATCGGAATACAGTTATTTGGAAATGGGAACATCACCTCTAATTCACACCATTTAATCTCTCATATTATCTTTTCATGTCTTAGCTCTCCACGCGGTAACCAATTTCGCCATTCGGACTCTGTTAGGACTTTTTGGGGTTAAAAGGTGTAAAGGGTAAAAATGGGAATGGATGGAATGTTCGGAATTGGAAAATTTTCTTATGATGTCCATTAGTGCTTTTTTTTCGGGCATTTGCTCATTTTTCTCTTTCTTTTTTCTCTTTTCATTTTTTTCTTTTTCTTTTTTTTTCTCTATTTTTTCTCTTGCCCCTTTTTATTGCACAATTTGGACTTACTTGATAAATTTTCTCAATTTTCACAATTCCGGGCTATTTGGGTTTTTCGGGTTATCAAACGAAAAGATAAATTTTATTAGGCTCAAATTGGGTTGCAATAGGATAATTTTTCACATCTTTTTATGGCCAATATTTTTGGGTAACAAACGAGGGCCTACTTCATTGTCCAAATTGCTAATCACATTACCATATGCATCTCGAGATTAATTAAGTTTAGAGATTTATTTAGCACGAATTTCGAGACAACATTTCACATATTTCCCATAACCAATCAAAACAAAGGATTGAGATCATCAACGACTTATTAAAACGCTGAAAAGAACTTTGAGTTAATCATAAACTCGGATTGATTTAAAAACTCATAAAAAATTGAAAGGCTCAAAATCTCACCGGGTTTGATCAATCTCCACACTTATTCGTTAAGTCGTCAATTTTCTTTCAATTTCCATCTTTGGTCAATTTTGGCTTAGTGCAATTGATTGTTAACAATTTGAGACTTTAAATAAAATAAAGGTGATATTTTTGAAAAATTTAAATTTAAATTTTTATTTATTTTGAACAAAAAATATTTTTGGCTTTTTCTAAATTTTTCAAATTTTTTTTATTTTCTAAAAAAAACACACTTGGAAAGAAAATGTGATCGAATCAATGAATCTAAACAATAAATGGGAAGAATATCCCACACCCCCTAACTTAAATGTTGCATTGTCCTCAATGCGAATCAAGAACACAACATAAAGAGAGGAAAAGAAAGATATTACCCAAATGGAGCGATCCCCGATGAGTACGAGTCCATTGAATCTACAAAACACGTTAGAACCAAGCATAACAAAAAGAATAACAAAAACTCTAACTCTCAAAACTAGACTATAATAAAAGAGAAAAAGAAAAAGAAAAAAAAAACTAACTATTTACAACCTAACATTTGAACAGCTAATAAATCATACACTAGAAGTCGAAAAATTTGAGGTTCCACCCAAAATACAATTTGACTTTGAGGGATTAATGGTGTACCCTCATTAGGATGCATGCCTCCCGAAAAATAAGAATTCCGTTTGAAAAACGGAAGGCATGTGCAAAGTTTAAAAAATGAACCATCACCAATTAAAAAATTTAGGGGGATAATGAGGGATTTGAGAGCACAGGGGGACAAGTACCATTGGGATCCAAGAAAAATAGAATCACTTCCCAAAGATTTTTCAAGTAGTATGGGAAGTGGATCACACAAACAGAAAGATTCCATATTGGAAAACAATTCAAACATAGAGTCCTTGTCTTCAAAATCTTCTCCCCCCAAATTTTCAAATGGATCTGGTGGAGGTTTGGGAAGGAGAAATTTATCAATTCTAGTTTCCCACTCGCTTTCGTCTAAATGACGAAATGAGGCCCAGAAAGATTGGACTTCATCATTTAGGCTCGCATCCACCGGTCCGAACTCTCTCTCAAACTCTGCTAGGCTCAACTCCTCTAGCTCTCTCTCTTGCTTGGTGTCCTCAAAATTTTTTCCCTCAAAATTTTCAATTGGATCTGGTGGAGTGACACGTCTAAGTGTGTGGCCCGTAAGATGAAGCATCTCAAAATAACATTCCCATACAAGAAGCGGATCAACATCCTTAAGACATTCATCCAATTCTTGTGATGGATTTAATGGTTCGATAATAGTGGGGACACAAGGAGACAAATGATCCTCAACCTCAGTAGATTTTGCAATATTTATAATAGGTTGAGATTCAAAAGAACTTGGATCAATTTCAATGATTTCATTCTCAAAAGTATTAGGTGAAGCGCAAGTCTCGACCTTTTCTAAGTTGTCCAAATAATCATTCAACTCCTTGCAAGTTGCTATAATTTTCGATTCGAGAATAGCACGGTCATCAGATTGCTTTTTTAGATCAAGTAAGAGTTCTTCCAAAGTAGGCTTTCTTGGTTCTAGCACCTCGAATTCCTCATTTGGTTGAAAACTTACTTCATCTTCAAAACTATCGGAAAAAAATTCCTCATGGGGTTAAAATAATGCATCTAACTCTTGCTCCCAATAACGATTTTTTTTGCGATATTCTTTTTCAAGTCTTTCTTCTTCAAGCAATTGATTTTGATAAATTTGGAGTTTCTCAGCACTAGGCTTGTATTTAATATAATCATCTTTAGTGATATTGATCCAATGGTCATAAGTCTTGAGTGCCTCCTCTTCCTCACTATTAGCATAACAATTAAAGCCACCAAAAGAGTTAAAATAAGACATTTCAAATTGGGCAATTCAAGAACGTGACACCCATTTTTTTTTTCAATTTTTGTTATATTTTTTTTTTCGAAATCACTTGTAGATAAAAATAACTTTCTTAAAAATTTAACAATTTCGGATCCCCGGCAACGGCGCCAAAAACTTGATGCGACTGAGTATTTGTCTTAAAAGTGCGTACAATCTAGGCTCAAGTGCAAGCCTGTCGCTCAAGTAATAAACCCGGTAAGTCGGGATCGTATCCACAGGGATCGAGATTGCCAAATAGTAATAAGAAAAATTATTAAATCTTGAAATGATTTCGTAAAAGAAACGAAAAGATGATTAATAATTGGGAAAATTTCTATTAAAAAATTACTTAAGAAAAACAAACTGAAAAGTGCAAAAGAAATTAGATCTGACAAATAGGAGAAAATAGGGTAGGGTACAATTCCTCAATCCTTAACAAATTACCGTATAGAATACTAGAATTGTAAATTAAAATTATTGACTAGATCCGATCTTTATACATTCTAAGCATTACATATATGAGGGATCCAGCCCGCATCATATTAAATCAAAGATAGATATAAAGCGGTGAATGAATCCAGTCTTTATATATTCTAAGCATTACGTATATGAGGTTTAAGCCCGCACCATACGAAATCAGAGGTAAATATAAAGCGGTGCTTTCACGATTCAATCAATATTTTAATTTAACCTCTATTTTCTACATAAATAATTTGCCTTGGATTGAGTTCATGTACCCCAACCCTTGGGAATTTAGCTACTCATGATTTGGTACAAAATTATGGATATAAAAGACATGGGAAATAATTTGCAAATAATAAAACTAGATAATGGAAAGATATTACTTGAATTCAGCAACAAAAATGGAATTGGAATCCATAATTTCTTACAAACTAGGGTTCATGAAAACTCTTGAAGGAATAGAAAATTTGCTCTCAAAATCTAACCCTAAAATTTAATCTAGCACTTCTAACCTACTCCTAACCTAGCCTCTCTCTAGCAACTCCCCTTCAAATGATGTAGGGCATGGGCTTTTATAGCACAAAGTCTCGAAATTGACAGCCAATAGTGCTTGTGGAACAAGTTTCATCAGTTGCACACGCCAAAAATCTGCATAATTAATGCCAGAAATCTGTACAGCCGGACCGGTCTGGTTTCCACCTGGATCGGTCCTGTTATATCGGATCGGTTATTTTTTTCTGACAGGACCGGTCCGGTCACCACCGGATCGGTTTGGTCCCATCCGGATCCATCCTGTTTTTCTGGTTCATTTCTCTTCATTATCGCGCGACTTCAAAACCTCGTAACTTCTTCACCGTAGCTCGGATTGAGGTGCCGTTTTTTCCAGTGTTCTTGTAATTTAGAGCTCTTCAACTTTCTAGTTGGCCCCACCTCCGAATAAGGCTGGAAAATTACGAAAATACCCTTCAACTCTCCATTTCTTGGTTTCTTTCACTGTTTTGAGCTCTCCTTCGCACTAACTTGCATGAAATACCTGTAAAACACATGAGAAATACACAAAACACGAAATACTTGCCAAAAGGGATTAGTAGAATACATTTGAGACAAATCCAAGCTACTTACACTGCATGGGATCATAAAAATACTGAAATTAAGGGGATAAATGTGAAGAATATGTGCCTAAACAGTAATGGCCAGCAGGGTCGGGGACAACGGGGACAAAATGGGGGAAAGTTCACCGGAAGATGTTTTGTGTGTGGTAAGCCTGGCCATAAGAGGCAGGATTGTCCAGATAAGGCCAAAATTCCTCAGCAGGGAGCATGACAGGAGCCAAATAGACCAGTATTTCCACCACCCGCCCTCCCACCACCAACTCAGGTGCCAACATTACCTCCCATTCTAGCAGCTCCAGCACAACAGGGTTAGTATGGGAATATGTACAATGTCCATCAGGCAGCATTTCAGCAGCTACCGCCCGTGATTTAGGGTATGTTTTCTATATATGGGGTTATGGGTTGCATTATGTTTGACACGGGGGCCTCACATTCATTTGACTCCACTAGATTTCCATGGGATACAGGGTTATTAGATATAGCGAATAGAAACGTTACTTATGTAGACTCACCGATAGGTAATGGGACATGCCTATTTTCTTTACATTTCATCATGTGAGTATAGAGATTTGGAGTCTGATTTTATCGACGAATTTACTTATTTTGGACATGTTCGAGTATGATGTCATTATCGACATGGATTGTCTTGTTGTATATAGATCCATGATTGATTGTTATAGTCGGAGTATTATTTTTCCTATTTCAGGACATGAGATGTTCCTTGTGGTGATGCCTCGTTCTGAAGGAGGGTCGTTTACTCATTTGTATTATATAGAGGAGGAGGAATCTACGAAAGTAGTAATATCCCTTGATTCGATACCGATAGTTTTTGAGTTTGTGAATGTATTGCAGGAGATATCGAGATTACCTCCTAGAAGGGAGATTGAGTTTGTGATTAATTAGCGTCGGGCACTCGGCCTCTTGCTCGCGCACCTTACCGTATGGCTCCAGCAGAGATGAGGGAGCTCAGGGATAAATTAGAATAGCTCTTGGGGCAAGGTTTCATCTGCAGGAGTACGTCGCCTTAGGATGCCCCAGTGTTATTTGTAAAGAAGCAAGACGGTTCTTTAAGGCTATGCATAGATTATCGGGAGATTAATAAAGTCATGATATAGAACAAGTATCCTTTTCCTAAAATCGATGACTTGTTTGACCAACTGAGAGGATCAGCTTACTTCTCAAAGATAGACTTAAGGTACGGTTATCATCAGTTGCGTATCAGGGAGCAGGACATTTCAAAGACTGCCTTCTTAACCAGATATGGATCATATGAGTTTAGGGTCATGCCGTTTGGGTTGACTAATGCGCCGGCTCTATTCATGGACTTGATGAATAGGATGTTCATATATTTCTTAGACCAGTTTGTCATCATTTTCACAGATGACATTCTGATTTATTTTCAGACTGAGGAGGAACATGACGGGCATTTGCGGCAGGTCCCACGGACCCTACGTGAGCATCAGTAGTATGAGAAATATGAGAAGTGTGGGTTCTGGCTTTGAGAAGTTCAGTTTATGGGACATGTTGTGTCTGAAATGGGGATATCAGTAGACCCTAGTAAGGTATCAGCGATGAGGGAGTGGGGACAACCCACGACACTGAAAAAAGTGCCCTATTTCTTGGGATTAGCCGGTTATTATAGATGTTTTACCTAGGGTTCCTCAAAGATAGCTGGTTCGTTGACTAATCTAACTCACAAGGGCGTACCATTTGCATGGAATGATGCGTGTCAGTTGGCATTCGACAAGCTAAAAGATAAGTCAACTTTAACACCAGTATTAGCACTGCCTAAGTCAAGAGTGGAGTACTTAGTTTACACTGATACATCCTTACAGGGGCTTGGTGGAGTAATACAACAGGAAGAGAAGTCCATAGCTTAGGCCTCTAGAAAGCTTAAGTCTCATGAGAAGAATTACCCCACCCACGACTTAGAACTTGCAGCAGCCGTGTTTGCCCTTCGGTTATGTAGACACTATTTACTGGGGGATAAGTTTTTCCTATTCACAAATCATAAGTGACTATAGTATTTATTCACTTAGAGGGAGTTGAACATTCGCCAGCATAGGTGGCTTGATTTCATGAAATATTATCAGTTTGAGATGAATTACCACCCAAGAAAGGCTAACGTGGTAGCAGACGCATTGAGCTGAAGGTCGGTATGTGAGTTGGTAGTGGTGTGGAAGGAGAAATGGAAGGAACTAGGACATCAGGATGCCATTGCCCTATCATTTATGTCAGCTATGACTGTTACACCTCAGATTGTGATGAGGTGGTTCAGGCTTAGGCAGCCGATTCGTTTTTTCAGGATAAAATTTGATAACTTTTAGCTGGAGGAGTAGAGTCTTACTCCGTGAGTTCAGATGGGGGCTTGCATTTCAACAGTAGGTTGATTGTTCCAGAGGGTGTGGATTTGAGGCATGCTATGATGACAGAGTCGCACGGATCCAGATTTGCATTACATCCTAGTGAGGATAAGATGTACTAAGATATGCGACAACAGTATTGGTGGAGCGGGATAAAAAAGGACATTGTTGAGTTTGTTTATAAGTGTACCACTTGTCAGTTAGTGAAAGTGGATCATCATAAGCCTGCTGGTTTTCTTCAGCCATTAGAGATACCGATGTGGAAATGGGAGATCGACTCTATGGACTTCATCACAGGGTTACCTACTTCTCAGATGGGTCACGCTTCCATTTAGGCGATTGTGGATCGATTGACTAAGGTTGCTCACTTTTTTCCCATTCGATCTAATTACACTATGGGACAATATGCCAAGTTATTTATTTTTGAGATAATGAAGTTTCATGGGGTATCCCTAAATATCGTGCTCGATAGAGACAAGATTTTGTGTCACGCTTCTGGGAGAGCTTTCAGGAGGCTATGGGTACCGAGTTGCGGTTGAGTACAACTTATCACCCACAGATGGATGGGAAGACATAACGTACTAACCAAATGTGAGAATAAATGCTACATATGTGTATCTTGGTCTTTGGGGGAGGTTAGGAACAGTACCTTTCGCTAGTGGAGTTTGTGTATAATAAATCCTATCAGTTCACCATCGGTATGGCTCCATTTGAGTCACTGTATGGTAGACCTTGTCGTTCTCCTGTGTGTTAGTTAGAGGTGGGGGACAACAAGATACTAGGAACAGAGGTGATTCAGGATACATCTGTCAGGATTGAGATGATTCGTAGTCATATTCGGGTAGCCCAGGATAGATAGAAAATCAACACCAATGCGAAGCGGTTCTTCCGTGAATTCAGTGTGGAGACCAGGTGTTATTGCGAGTATCGCCTATGAAGGGGATTATGAGATTTGGTAAGAAAGGAAAATTGGCGCCCAGATATGTAGGACCATTTCCTATCATGGAGAGAGTTGGAACGATTCCTTGTAGATTGGGGCTGCCGGAACACTTGCATAGGATACATGACGTGTTCCATATTTCTTCACTGAGGCGATATCTCCGGGATGAGTTAGCTAACACTCATGTTGAATTAGATGAGATCGGAACTAGATATTTCTTATGAGGATAGACCAGCAGAAATATAGACCATAGCGAAAGACGGTCGAGATCGAAAGTAGTTTCGTTAGTGCGTGTTTAGTGGGAGAACCATAATATTGAGGAGTGTACTTGGGAGCACGAGGCTGAGATACACGAAAAATACCCGGAGTTATTTTTACTAGGTATGCTTTTACTTTCCAAATTTCGAGATTAAATTCCGTTATTAGGGTGAAGTATGTAATATCCCGTAGTTTTTAATAACTTTTACAATAGATAAATTAAAAGTTAATGGGGATTAATTCGAATTAATTATGAAAAATTAATTGGGATTAATCTGGATTTAATATTACTAGAGATTAAAGTAATATATGATTCTAAATATTACTTAGTGATATATAAGTAATATAAGAAAATGATGTTATTTATATTGTAGTGGGTTACTAATATGAAAATAAATGAAAGTAAGTCGGGATGAGGTTATGGGACATGTCGGGACTAATTTAAATAAATAAAAAGGAAAGATTATTTTATATCAACCTTATGGTCATTTCGAGTGCGCCGTTCCATCTAGAGAGGTCGAAATAGTCAGAAAAGTCTACCCGTGTGTTGAATTTGGGTTTCAGGTCAATTAGGAGATGAAAGGACACCCCGAATGGGTATTATAGTCATTTTCCTTGGGAGATTAATAGTAACTTCCTTTTTGTCTTTTATCTTACCTTTAAGACTTTTTATTTAAATAAGACTAGACTCTAAGAAATATTAATTTTATCCAAAAACAAGTGAGAAAGTTTGAGAGTAAAACATAAGAGTCTTAGAGAGAAAGTGAAAGGGTAACTTGAAGAGGGGAAGAGTTCTTGGAAAGGAGGAGTAACTCAGGGAAAACCAAAGGTACAACCACGATCTCTTCACCTTGCACCACCACCATAGTCACCGAAAAAAGGAAGGAGAAGTTCTAACATTTGTTTTCATCAAAGATTCAGACTGACTTTTAAGGCAAGTGATTCTTACTCTATTTTAGTGATTAGCATATCCATGTTAGAATAGGATTTTATTATAGGATTCATGAACTTATGAATTTGGAATTTATAATGATTGGTTAATTAATATAATGATTAGGAAAATTCATGTCTTTGAATACATAACATGTAGGGACTATGATCATAATGAAAATTGAGGATTTTACATGTAGATAAAAATATATGTTCTTAAGGTTATTGAAAGGGATGATAGAAATTGGATGTAGAAAATCCCTACCATGTTAAAAATTAAATTTGATGATTTAGGTATGAAACAATGATTCTAAATTATGAGTTTTCAAGTTGGATAAAAATGGAGAATTCAGATTATTGAAATCTTGAGGTTTTAATGGGTTTGATGATAATCCCTTATGAACATGTGAAATTGATGTTTTTATGTAAAAATCACCCATGTATATGTTGAAATAATGTTAGAATAGTAATTCGGATTTTTTGATTCTATTAGGATAGAAAACTAGTAAGGTTTGGGTGTTAGAAATTGGGGAAAACGCAGAAAACTGGAACTAAAGATGAACGGGAAAAATGATGACTTCATTTGAACGAGACCTGACTTCGTTCGAACGAGAGTCAATCTCGCTCTAGCGAGATCCCATATCGTTCTAATGAGATTTCCGACTTCAAACGAGACTTCTCGAAATCTCTAGTTTAGCCCAGAAAAGTTTGAAAAATTAAAATATTGTCCAGAATGAGTTTTTAAATAATTTTGGCACATTTATAGAATGAGAAACTTGGTATTAATGTTGGAAAATTATAATATATTAAGGATTAAAATTATGTGACAGATATCTACATAATTATTGTAAGATTTAGAGGAGAATAATCGTTATGACAATTACGGGTAACATCAAGGACATATATATACGGGTACTTGGGTTAAATAAAAGATTATGGGAGAAATAAGTACATCATGTATGTACGATGATAATGAAGATTACAAGTACGGGTAGTATTCGAGAAATACAATGTGTACTTGGGATAGGATAAATTCCTAATATGATATAGGTAATGTAAGTACCTAATACTAAATAGGTAGATGATAATTCCTACTTGATTGATTGATGTTTTATGTGTACGACGTACCTAGATTAGTTTCTATCGGGGAGGTTTGCGCGTGAGGGCAGTCATATCCTGATGAATCTAATGCGATTTTTGACTCATCACTCAAGAACGTAGAACTTTAGGATTGATCACCACTTTTGGGAGTGACCGGTCATTTGGGTGCGTAGGTATGTGAATAGCCCAAAGGCTTAGGACTGCGTTGACCTCCAATGTTTGTGTTTGATATTTTTAGTTCGAGGAATCTTCACTGAACCTACAATCCCCCATACAGTGACGAGATGTATTGGGACATGATAGCTGAGTAATGCAGCACCGCAGCTGTGTCTCAGGGTGCAGTATTGTATATATAATAGAGTGAATGTATATATATACATATGATTATATCTACTGTGTGACTTAAGTATAATTGAAAGATAATGATACTGGAATTAATTAAGTATGAAGACACTTAATTGAATTGATTTAATAAGGGGCTTATCCATGTTGAATCTAAATGGATATATATTATTATTTTTACATGTATTATGAGAGAAATATGTGGGAATGAATTGGTCTATGAATAGTGGATACATTGGGTTGATCTAGTTAGCGTGGGAACTGTAACTAGTATGACTTAGAGGCACGTTAGGTGTGCACTCTATATGAGAGGTGAGAATCTCAAGAGAGAGTTCGATAATCTAACATGTATATAATAATTGCTAAATATAGCATTCAATCACTTGCTGTTTTATAAACTATTTTTACATCGGGCTCTGACCCATTTCCTTGTATATTCTCTTCTCTCTCTTGTATCATCTATATCAGGTGTCCAGCCGCCGGGACGCCAACCATAGAGGATTATGACATGTGATGAGATATGGATGTTGTGGAGTTTTGAGCTTTATATAGACATATTCACATTCATTTATTTATACTCTATAATGATCTTTCATTTAAGGCATGTTGCCCGAAGATTTTAGTTATTTCCTTTCTATCTAAGTCAGGATTATATTAGTATGTCATTGTGATACACTTGTTATCATTGGGATTACAGTATTTAGATATTTTACTGGAAAGTTTTATTCCATTTTATTTTAATTCAGTTGTGATATTTACTCAGTTGTTATTTAATGTGTGAATGGATTGTGTTAAATGGTTTATGTTTTAAAAAGTGGAGTTTTATTAAATTAAAATTTGAATGTTTTTAACACTTGTTTAATTAAGTATTAGGTGATTATAAAAATATTTTCGACAGTGATGCTAAGAATGATCCAACTATATATTCTGATTTAATTTGGTATGGGACTAATCACCCGGTATTTAATTAAGCGGGGTGTTACAGGTATGTGTGAGAGAAAATTCGATATACTCGACGTACATGAACGAGTTCCCTATGATATACCTCCCGTCAAGACTTCGGTTAAGTACGATGCGGGGGAACCGTTCGATATATGTCAAATGTACGTAGCCAATGGAATATGAGAGTCATATCTCTTAGGCTAACTGCGACCTTCCAGACTAGCGCCCATCACGAAGTGAATCCCGAGTTACTGGATAAAATTTAGTCAATAGCAATGCTCTTTGGTGATGTTGTGTGTATCATGCATGATTCTTTGATTAGTATATTATGGAGAGAGTATATTTATTGATCATGTCCATCCGATAATGGGGTACAAGTATAAACAGTAGAGCAGGGATAACAAGTGAGAGTGGGTGTGTGCTAACTTTAAGTGAGCTTGGATATATACAAGTGGAGGTGTGTGTTAGTGACACCTAAGCATGGATTTCTACATGATGTGTGCAACGTATGGATAAATGTGATCTTAGGTGCACGTGGTGTGAAGTGTACATGGAAAATTCCTATAAGTGAGTGATTAGTGGCATAAGAATGAGGCACATATGTATGAGAAATAACAAGAGAAACATAAAAAATAGGGGAATATACAAGAAAGTAAAACACCATGCAAATAGAGTCTAGCCCTCCTAAAAATAGTCCCCATCAGAATCGACACTATGGCCATCCCGAGCGGCACTTGGGGGAGGAGAGAGAGATAGAGATAGGTACGTCTCCCTCTCGGGAAGGCTGCACCGTGGTCTCACACCCCTCTTGGGAAGGTTTCTTCAACTGTCGTCGGTGTAGGGGAAAAGGGTAAATGTGAAGAGATAGAGTCGCCAACCTATTTTACACAAAATAGGAAAAAGAACATGTTGCCACTTCGAGAGAGCGACATCAAGGACAAACTGATGTATACAAAACCAATTGTTTGAAGGTCTGGGGGCTAAGTTACCGAATGGGAAGGTGTTAAGCACCCATCCCACCCTTTTGGTCTCTCATGGGCTACTGTTATTATCTTCCTTTATATCCCCGTGAAGTGTGTGTGCGTGGTTATATGATGGAGATCAGATTTATTCAACTCATACCATAGACAAAGTAGAGTGAGGTCATCCATAGGAGTATTCCCAAAATAACATATATAAAAAGTATGATTTGTTCATTCATCACGATATTGATAGTTATTAGGGAATAATAATATGTGTTGGATGAAACGCAAATAAGTATATATATATATATATATATATATATATATATTAGGGGTGTTCGCGGTCCGGTCCGGTTCGGTTTTAACATTTTTTTGGACCGGACCGACTTGGTCGGTCCTCTAAAAAAATGGACCAAGACCGGACCGATAATTTCGGTTAACCGATCCTAGTCGGTTCAGTTTTTTATAGGGTCGGTCCGGTCTAACCCGTCGGTCCTCACATTAATGAATTACATCATTTATAATATACAAATATACCCGAGTCTATTTTTTCCAAACATTAAAAGCTAAAAAATATTAAAATTTGTAATTAAAACAAACCGACTGTTGGATTAAACTATAATTTAAACTAATCAAATATTAAAGTATATACTTTTATTATTTATTTATCTTATATATTACATATATATATGTAAAAATATATTATTTTATATAGAGTCGGTCCGGGTCGGTCCTAACAGGGTTTTTAAAACTGTAAACCGTGAACCGGACCGACTAGGTCGGTCCGCCAAAAAAATAAACCGATACCGAGTCGATTTTGAAAAAAAACCAAAAAAATTGGGTCGGTTCGGCTCGATTCGGTTCGGTCCAGTCGGTTTTTTTAACGCCCCTAATATATATATATATATATATATATATATATATATATATATATATATATATATATATATATATATATATATTGTTACCCAGATTATACTCAAGAGGGGGGTGAATTGAGTTTTTACAAACTTTAAGTCAAATTAAAATTTCAGAAAAATATTTAATTTGTAACACTTTGACAAATTTCAGATTAATAAAACTATAAAGAATAAATCCAACAATATCAAATAAATGCAACCAACTAATTTAAACAAATAGAAATACAGATTTTAACACTCTAGGAATATTAAATTAATTTTCGTATTTAATATTAAGTGATATTCTCAAATTAATTATTTAATTCAAAAATAATTATTTTAACCTTTAAAATTAATTTAGTCAAATTTCGGAATTAATTTATTTGCAAGATAGTGTGTTGAAAATATTAACTCAAGCAAGCATGTGCAAATAAATAAATAAAAGTGCGGAAAATAAATGACACCGAAATTTAACGTGGTTCGGCCAAATTCCGGCCTACGTCCACGTGCCTAGAGCCCCCGTCTCCTTTGCGCTTCACTAAACCTGATCCACTTGCGGGTAGGATCAAACCACCGCGTACAACTGTTTGCAACCTAACTCCGAGATTCAAAACCCGTGGCCCACTTGCGGGTAGGAACCAATTACCAGTACAAACCGAAGCTTCAACAAAGCTTCACAACAAATCTGAATTTTTTGTAGTACAGAGAATAATACTGAAACTCCTTAAAATACAATTTGTAATCTGAGTTTCTCCCTCTTTAATCAGACTTCAATAAATGATGTTGAAGTAGGCACAAGTCTTCTTCTTCAATGATTGACCAGATATCAAGATTAATTGCTCTCTTGAAAGTATAGCTGAGTAGTAAAATAAATGCTCTCAATAATATTTCAAGTCTTGATCATATTCTCATTCAAGTTTGTGTCTTCAATGCGGCTCTTCAAAGCTTTAAATGTGTCTTCCAAAAACTAGATGTTAGACACATGCATTTTGAGCATTAAATGCTCCTGATTTTGCTGAGATGAGATAGATGAAAATAATCTCCAAATTTGATATGCAAATCTTCATTTTTATCTTCTTTATAAAGATATAGCTGTTGTAGCACAAAAATGAACATCTGAAAATATGGTACTGAAAGTAGCTTGATAGATGACCCATATATTTTCTGTAGAAAGAAAGTTAGTCAAAGAGATAAAAGAAGATTGATAAAAAGAGTCGAGATAATATCTAAAGTGTTAATCCAGAAAGGAAAAGAAAAAAATTATAATGTATCTTTAAGAATAGCTTATGTGTGGGATTGAAAGACATGGAGTAGACATAAGCGTGTGGCTCTAAGACAGAAAGACTGCCAAGCAGGTGAGATTGAATGGTAGCCTCATTACTTTAAAGTATATATATATCTTTATATATATATGTAACATGTCTTGTCTTATGTTAATAGAAGTGATGGACAAAAAGAGAAGGCTTCTTGCTATTTACGACAAGACAAAACATATTAAAAAATAATAATTCCCGCAAAATGTTTTGGTAAAAGGTTTAAAACCAATGTGTATAATCCTAAGAAAATATATTATTAAAATTGACAGAGGCTTAACGCACATATATATAAAATGTTAAAGAAATACTCCTCCGGATATATTGCGTGTTCAAATTCTGAGAGAAAACAATTAATGTGACAAAAGATCTGTACATATAATCAAAGCAACACATATATTATAAAATGTTAAAAGTCTGAGAAAGGAAGTGATTAAGCACACGCTGACGAACTGAAGGATGGGTAGGAGGCTGACATGTACGAGACCCCATTTAATCAAAATAGTACAGCATGGGAGTGACTAGGTACAACTGATAGCAGTAGGTAAGATAGAACATAGTTGAATGAAAACAACAACTGTTCGAGACAGTTGAAGATGCGGGGATCAATGTCTGCCAAACCAAATAATATATATATATATATATATATATATATATATATATATATATATATATATATATATATATATATATATATATATATATATATATATATATGAAAGCACATCAAATGGCGCGGGGCCCAAGACTTCTTAATCTTGCGTGAATCAGATAACAAAGCATGTACAAATGTATGTTGTATGTTGCCACACTGTGGTGATAAGAATTGAGGTCTCCTATAAAACTTTCAACATTGCCTAGGATATGATCGGTCGAAACAAGCTAAGGACTAGTGCTACCTAGTCTACAATGTATGGCCAACACTAACAAATGATAGAACTTATATATAAAAACAGTTTTAATGTATATTATATATTAAAAAAAACTTACATAACATAATATGTACAAAAAAAAACTGAAATAATATACTCGATAAATATATTTACTATAAGTATATATAAATAATTGACAAATAAATTTACTCGATAAAAAACTTACATAAGTATATGTAAATAATTGACAAATAAAATAATATTATAAAATAAGAAATAAAAGGATTAATAAAAGTATGTTTGGAATCATCAAAATGAATATATTACATTAGACTAAAATGTACATTAATTAAACTAATTTAAGTATTAATTAAGGGATTAATACATTTTTGTTAACAATCTCCCCCTTTTTTATGATGACAAACAATGATTCACAATGATCCATAAAATAAATAAGTTAAGCACAAATGAGTGAATCAACAACACTTCTCCTCCTTTTGACATTATCAAAAAGATTTTTCAATATAAATCGAGTGTCAAGGGTAAAAAGAATATCTCCCCCTATCAAAAATAATTCGTGCATGGGATATAACCATAAATCACAAAGGGCATAAAATTTTCAATACGCACATATGTCAACATAGATTCATCATAAATATTCATAGCATGTATTTGAATTTGTAGATATACAAAGATATCCTCAAATAATGCATAAGTCAAAATAAATGATACCAATTATTGTAGTCACACACTAATCGTGCATTGCACACAATGATTCCTCGGAACAACTTTTTACGCATAAATAGAAATCATAACTCAATGTTCATAAATAATTTGAATTAGGCACATAACACGAGATATATAAGAGATATATCAATTAGCACCATCATCTTTCTCAATAATAAAATTTCAGCGTATAAATTTTGAATAGGCGCATATCAATTGTTGTGTAAATCCTCATGATAGAATAAACTTTTAAGCGCACAACATGAAACATTTCATAACTCGATGTTTTCAAATAATTTGGAATAAAGCGCATATGAGTTAGAAGATAGCGGCATAAATATAACGATAAAAATTTTCTATTTTGTTCATGCTTTGCTATTTTCAAGATACGAGCATAAATTCTCGAATTATTCAATCATATTGCAAATAAAAAAAATTTGATCAAGCATTTTTCTATGAATAATTTCCAATAGACATTTATCTCCCCCAAAGGGATACCAATGAAGGCATATATGCATATAACAAATATGGTGCATCTATTTCATGACATAAAATATTATTAAAAATTGACTTCATAAAATCATTTTTTTTTATCTCACAAATGATACCAATTCTTGATCATGTGGTTTCTCAATTCAAACATACATAACACAAATGTTACTATCTTAAAAAAAATATTCATCGTGAATGTTACAAATATTTTAACAATGACATTAATCATGTAGTATGCAATAAAACTAACTCATAGAGATTAATATGACCATATCATCAAAATCAACAAGTGAATGTTACAATATTAACATGTAGCTCATATGACTAATAAATTTTAAAAGGACATTTTCGTTTCAAATTAATATTCAATAAAATCATGAATTGATCCAATCTTATTATTCACAAAAAAATATATCAAGATAAAAAAAATATATATGAATTTTCTTATAAAATAATCATCAAAATTAAATGTGTGATATAACAAAGAATCATAAAAAATAATAAATATACAAATTTACATGTGAATACTAAATAATCAATCAACACGCTCATATGTTATAACAAATATTCTATTCATGGAAATATATCAATTGTGAAATAAATCATTAATAAACATATGATATTAAATTCAAGAAAGGTGTTCCTTACCACCTTACCAATACCAAAGATATATTCATGAAACTTCTTCCAAGTGTGGCATTTCCAACATTAGGCAATGATACTTGAAATTTGTAATATGACCAAATCATATGCCTTGAAAATTCACATTTCATCTCAAAATGCAACCTACACAACTTTGAAAATTTTCTCTTTTGGTACCCAAAATGTGTTAGGTCCATAGGGGTTAGTATACATCTTGGCTCCTTTAGGAATCCAAGCTAATTTTCTTTTTCTAAATTTATATGGACACAAATCTGAAAAATGTGTGTGTCTACCACAATAAGTACATAAATAGTTAGAATGACTAGATGAGGCATTAAATTTCAATAAATTGGAATAAGTCTTCTTCTCATTTCATTCATCATATCCTATACCATTATTATTAAATCGAATCCTTTGTGTCTCAACAATTTTATGAAAATATTCATTTTCTTTTGTAAAAGTATCTAATGATTTATTTAAATATTCAATCTCCCTTTTTAACTCAATATTTTCAATTTCCAGAGGAGTAGTGACAATAACAGATTTTTCCTTTTTCAAAGATTTAATTTCATTTTTTAAAGATTCATTTTCTAATTTCAAATCATCAAAATCATTTGACATAGAATCATATTTAGTTGAAACTAATGAATGAGACTTCTTAAGTTTAATATATCTATTTTTAAGTTCTTCAAAACTTTCACATAATTCATCAAAAATATTTTGTAAAACTGCATAATCATCAGCTTCAACATTATCACTATCACTAGAGTTAGGGTTAGAATGTACCCCATTTTCCATTGCCATGAAACATAGATGAGCAACTTCATTTTCATTCGAATCTTCATCGGAAGAGCTTGTGTCGGAGTCACTCCATGTTGTGGCTTTCAATGCTTTCTTCCCTTTCTTATATTTTGGACAATTAGGCTTAATGTGTCCAACTTCATCACAATGATAGAATCTTGGTTCAGATTTGGATTGATGATCATCATTGAACTCTTTTGAATAATTTTTCCTTCTTCTTTCTTTGGCTTTCTTTTTGTAAATAAGATATTTTTTTAAATCTTTAGCCATTAAGGAAACATCATCATCATCGTCATCTTCACTTTCTACATTTTTTCTTGAAGATTTGAAAGCAATAATTTTGTTTGCTTTAGGTTTCTCTTCTTCAACAAATTCCTTGAGTTCCATCTCATGAGTGATTAAGCAACCCAATAGCTCATCAAGAGAGATAGGTCTTTCTCTAATTTCTTCTTTGATAGCTAACTTTTTGGTCATCCAATTCGCCGGTAATGACCTGAGAATTTTGCTCACCAACTCATTGTTAGTATAGGTTTTTCCAAGAGATTTAAGACCATTAATAATATTAGTGAACCTAGTGAACATATCAGAAATAGATTCATCAGATTTCATCTTAAACAACTCATAACTATGAACAAGAATACTAATTTTATCTTCTTTAACTTGACTAGTTCCTTCATATGTGACTTCTAATCTATCCCAAATTTCTTTAGCAGATTCACAACAACAAATTCGGTTATACTCATTTACATCAAGTGCACAATGCAAAATATTCATAGCTTTAGCATTTATTTGAATTTTTGTAATATCAACTTCATTCCATTCATTTTCTTCTTTAGGAACAGAAGCATTATTTTCCATTTTAATAGGAATAAAGGGACCATTCATAACAACTTTCCAAACTTCATAATCATGTGACTGAATAAAATATTTAATTCTATTTTTCCAATAACTATAATCTTTTCCAGAAAATAGAGGAGGTTTAAAAATGGATTGGCCTTCACCAAGGGATGTAGTAAAATATGTCATTGATCTTTAACTCTAAGATTGTTAAATCAAAAAATAAGAAGAGCACTAGCTCTGATACCAATTGTTGCCCATATTATACTCAGGGGGGGTGAATTGAGTTTTTACAAACTTTAAGTCAAAATAAAATTTCAGAAAAATATTTAATTTATAACACTTTGACAAATTTAAAATTAATAAAACTGTAAAGAATAAATCCCACAATATCAAATAAATGCAACCAACTAATTTAAACAACTAAAAATACAGATTTTAACACTCTAGCAATATTAAATTAATTTTCGTATTTAATATTAAGTGATATTCTGAAATTAATTATTTAATTCAAAAATAATTATTTAAACGTTTAAAATTAATTTAGTCAAATTTCGGAATTAATTTATTTGCAAGATAGTGTGATGAAAATATTAACTCATGCAAGCATGTGCAAATAAATAAATAAAAGTGCTGAAAATAAATGACACCGAAATTTAACGTGGTTCAGCCAAATCCCGGCCTACGTCCATGCGCCTAGAGCCCCCGTCTCCTTTGCGGTTCACTAAACCTGATCTACTTGCGGGTAGGATCAAACCACCGCGTACAATTGTTTGCAAGCTAACTCCGAGCTTCAAACCCCATGGCCCATTTGCGGGTAGGAACCAATTACCTGTACAAACCGAAGCTTGAACAAAGCTTCACAACAAATCTGAATTTTTTGTAGTACAGAGTACAATACTGAAACTCCTTAAAATACAATTTGTAATCTGAGTTTCTCCCTCTTTAATCAGACTTCAATAAATGATGTTGAAGTAGGCACAAGTCTTCTTCTTCAATGATTGAGCAGATATCAAGATTAATTGCTCTCTTGAAAGTATAGTTGAGTAGTAAAATAAATGCTCTCAATAATATTTCAAGTCTTGATCATATTCTCATTCAAGTTTGTGTCTTCAATGCGGCTCTTCAAAGCTTTAAACGTGTCTTCCAAAAACTACTAGTTAGACACATGCATTTTGAGCATTAAATGCTCCTGATTTTGCTGAGATGAGATAGCTGAAAATAATCTCCAAATCTGATATGCAAATCTTCATTTTTATCTTCTCCATAAAAATATAATTGTTGTAGCACAAAAATGAACATCTGAAAATATGGTACTGAAAGTAGCTTGATAGATGACCCATATATTTTCTGCAGAAAGAAAGTTAGTCCAAGAGATAAAAGCAGATTGATATAAAGAGTCGAGATAATATCTGAAGTGTTAATCCAGAAAGGGAAAGAAAAAATAATAATGTATCTTTAAGAATAGCTTATGTGTGGGATTGAAAGACATGGAGTAGACATAAGCGTGTGGCTCTAAGACAGAAAGACTGCCAAGCAGGTGAGATTGATAGGTAGCCTCATTACTTTAAAATATATATCCTTTTATATATATGTAACATGTCTTGTCTTATGTTAATAGAAGTGATGGACAAAAAGAGAAGGCTTCTTGCTATTTACGACAGGACAAAACATATTAAAAAAAAATAATTCCAACAAAATGTTTTGGTAAAAGGTTTAAAACCAATGTGTATAATCCTAAGAAAATATATTATTAAAATTGACAGAGGGTAAACGCACATATATAAAAAATGTTAAAGAAATACTCCTCCAGATATCTTGCGTGTTCAAATTCTGAGTGAAAACAATTAATGTGACAAAAGATCTGTACATATAATCAAAGCAACACATATATTATAACATGGTAAAGTCTGAGTAAGGAAATGATTAAGCACACACTGACGAACTGAAGGACGGTAGGAGGCTGACATGTACGAGACCCCATATAATAAAAATAGTACAGCATGGGAGTGACTAGGTACAACTGATAGCAGTAGGTAAGATAGAACATAGTTGAATTAAAACAACAACTGTCCGAACCAGTTGAAGATGCGCCGCTCAATGTCTGCCAAACCAAATAATATATATATATATATATATATATATATATATATGAAAGCACATCAAATGGCGCGGGGCCCAAGACTTCTTAATCTTGCGTGAATCAGATAACAAAGCATGTACAAATGTATGTTGTATGTTGACACACTGTGGTGATAAGAATTGAGGTCTCATGTAAAACTTTCAACACTGCCTAGGATATGATCGGTCGAAACAAGCTAAGGACTAGTGCTACTTAGTCTACTATGTATGGCCAACACTAACAAATGATATAACTTATATATATAAACAGTTTTAATGTATATTATATATTAAAAAAAACTTACATAACATAATATGTACACAAAAAAACTGAAATAATATACTCGATAATTATATTTACTATTACAAATAAAAACTGAAATAATATACTCGATAAATATATTTACTATTACATAAGTATATATAAATAATTGACAAATAAAATAATATTATAAAATAAGAAATAACAGGATTAATAAAAGTATGTTTGGAATCATCAAAATGAATATAATACATTAGACTAAAATGTACATTAATTAAACTAATTTAAGTATTAATTAAGTGATAAATACATTTTCGTTAACACACACACACACACACATATATATATATATATATATATATATATATATATATATATATATATATATATATATATATATGTATGTGTGTGTGTGTGTGTGTGTGTGTGAAAAGGGGAGGTTTTAGAAAATTAGAGAATTTGAGAAATTGGAAAATTGGACTCGAGTCGCCTACGTAGCCTATAAAGGCATCAAAATCCACGTAGTTCGAATGTAGCATAGTGGTGGGGTTTATCCCATAGATTCGAACGACAATTTATTATGTGTATGTGTCGAAAGTGTGTTGTTTTGATTTTGGAAAAAGTGTGATGGATAATTCCGTTCGGAATTTACGGGTGTAACCCTCTTTTATTTGTTTTGGGATTTTTGTAGAAAATAAAGTATGTGCAATATATTAATAAAACTATAGATATTAATATGTATGAACTAAAGTAACAACTAGATTATAAATCTAATGTTTATTTTGCAAAAATAAGGAATTTAAAGCGAGAGGGAAGGAATTGGACCTTCTTTGAAGCTTGATCTTTAATCTTGGATGAAATCCCTTATGTGATGATGAATGTTGATGAGAGAAAAGGATATTAGCCAAATTGGGAATGAAAAGGATGGGAGTGTAAGCTTGGATGGAACTTCACATGAGGAACTTCGATGATTTTGAGGGAATGTTGCCGAGATCAATGATCCTGATGGATCTGTTGTCTCTGGGAATGAGGTCATGGACCCTATTTATAGGGTTATGGGGTGACGATTGTCCTACCCCAGGGGGTGCCGATCAGCATGTGACCCTAGACACAATGTCGATAGGCAGGGATCAGGACCTGCTAATTGGTAGTCCCATGTAGATTTCCTTGGAAAAATGGTCGTAGAACACAAACCATTGATCTGAATTCCACACGAGGCACACCATTAGAAATGCATTTTTGAGACCTTAAAGAGTCCTTTCGACTGCTCCTGGGTTTGGGAGTTGACTTTGGGTCAAATTTGGCTCGAAATCGCACATTGGTTTTTTGGATGGGAGATCATCGGACGCATACGTATTGTTCGTTCGCATTGTATGTCAGAATCACGCACGGGGTGGACCATTGCAAAGGTTAGGAGATGTAATTCGACATTCCAAAGAGTTTTGCTCGGTTTAAAAGGTTGACCTTGGTCAATCGGGACTCGAAAGCGCCCAAATACCTCTCAGAGTAAAATGGATCGTTCGTCCATAACATAGGTTAGAATCGTGAACGTGATGAACCATTAGAAAGGGTATGCATTTCCCTTCGGAGATTCATTAATTCTCGTTCGAGCTGAAGAGTTGACTTTGGTCAAATGGAGCCCGAGAGAGTGCTCAGTGGCCTGCGAATCGATTTTTGGGGGAAAAGTAATGTTGTTATGCCCACGGGGTGGACCGTTGTAAAAGGGTTTCAGTTCCCTTCGAAGATTCAAATATATTTTTCTCTGACGGAGAAGTTGATTGGGGTCAAATCGAGGCTCGGGAGGGCTCGGTGGCCTCCGAATTGATTTTTGGTAGCAAAATGGTTCGTTCGTCTGAATCGTTATGCCTATTCATGCAAAGGGCAAAACGTTAGAAAGGGTATTCAGAGCCCTTCAAAGATTCAAAAAGCTTTCTCTCTAACGATAGATTTGAACGGGGCTCGGGGGCACCCAGTGGGATCTAGATAGGTACTTGGAGTGCCCTAGGGTTTACAGTGAGATTGGGAGGTGTTAGGGACCTAAGGGTTGAGCTAGGGGGTCCTAGAATGTGGTGCCTACAATAGCCATTGCAAAAAGATCACAATTTTATATATCAATTTTGTATTTCATGAGAACATATATATATATCAGTGAAAAGTTCTCACTTTACTTCTAAGTCTTTTCAAAGATTCTTATTCAAACAAATTTGGAGAAAATCCTAGCAATCGTGTCTACAATAGCCATTGCAAAAAGATCGCAACTTTATATATCGATTTTGTATTTCTTGAGAACGCACACACACACACACACACACACACACACACACACACACACACATATATATATATATATATATATATATATATATATATATATATATATATATCAATGAAAACATATCACTTTACTTCTAAGTCTTTTCAAAGATTCTTATTCAAACAAATTTGGAGAAAATCCTAACAATCGTCGCATCCTAAAATAGTGGTATGGATGAGAGAAGTGCCTTATGAAAAAAGGGCACTAATAACGCCTTATATCCTCCGGTGGCTCATAATACCCCCCCCCCCCCCAACACACACACACACATAGCCTCGAGTGGCTCATATTACCACAAGACAGACTTTGGTGACATCTAAAACCCCAATATTGTCTTGGGTACATTCTAATACCCCAAGAAAGCTAGGGGTGGCTTCATAATATCCCAAGAAAGCCTATAGTGTCTTCATAGTATCCCAGGACAGCCATGGGTAGCCTGAAAATATCCCAACACAACCGTGGGTGGATTAAAAATACCCTAATATATCCATATGTGGCTTGAAAATACTCCAACATAGCCATGGGTGGATTGAAAATACCCCAATACAGCCATCAATGGCTTGAAAATAACCTAACACGGCCAGATGTGGCTTGAAAATACCCCAATAGAGCCATGGGTGGCTTAAAAATACCTAAACACAGCCTTGGGTGGCTTAAAAATATCTCAAAATATAATATCAAAGTGCAAAAAATCTAGCTCTAGCTTAGTGACTACAACCTTGTGAAAGAACCTAAAGTGTGGGGGTTGTGGACCTAGAGTTCGCTGTAAGAATATTCAGTTCCTAAAACCACTAAAATTTATCACTATCGTGGAGGTCTTACACAGGCATAGCTCAGAAATCACAGGGAAGTCCGTAACAAGCATCTTAAAATTTCTATATAAGTAATTTTACGGACTAACTTTAAGAAATTATAAAATCATACATGTTTGAAAACAACACAAGTTTATAGAAGGAAAAGTTTGTTATAAAGGTCGTGGAAATGTGCAAATCCAATTTAACATGCTGGGAAAGTAAGAAGTTTAAAACTGGCGAGAAGTAAATTGTTTAACGTTTACATTGTTCAAAAGGAGAAAATTACAAAGTTTATGATCAAGACTGGGCATCTTCTTCATCACCCTCCGTAGCAGTCTCTGTCTTCTTCTCAGCTTTAGCAGACTCAGCTTCCTCCCGCTGCTTTCTAGCCAACTCATTCGCAACATGGAGTTCCTCAATACAAAGCGTGCACTCACCATATGTGAACATCAAGTCATAAATGTTGTCTTTGTCATGAGGTTAATTTTTTACAACCATGTGTCTCATTTCTTTGTATCCTTAGATGTAGGCCTTGTTCTGGGGGAGGAAGAAATCTTACAAAGTTCTAAATTGATCCATAGACTCCTCAATAACTTTTTTCAGGACTGCAACATGTCATCGTTTGTGTTCTTCAGAGCCGTGACATGTTAATCGACCAACCTCTTCAATTCTTCAATATTGGCTAGTTCCAGGCCTTCGACTTTCTGATAAAATTGAGCGCACTTACCCTCACTGGCCACAACCTGCATTGCAGCCTCTAAATATTTTGCGTCTACATTCTTAAGAGCATTTGCGACCTCCTTAAAGTTGATTTCAACCTCTTATTTAGCCTTCTTTGCGGCCTCAACCTTAGCCTGGGCAATAAGGTTTAGGGATTGGAAAGCAGCTGCTGTAAATTTCTTCCCAGCCTCAAAGGCGTAAGTTTTAGTACCCTCAAGTTGAGACTATTGATTGGATTTTGCAACCCTATAAGTTTGTGGAGCCCCTCATATTTATCCCTTTAAATTATTATTGTTTAAGTAGTCTGAAGAAAATAAAAAGTTAAAAGTCAGATAAAGAAAAAAGTCTGGGACAAGTAAAAATAAAATACAAATTCTCACCCTAAGGAGGCAATGAAGTGTATACTCTTTCAGATACTCCACTACACCAAAACTGGGCTAATGGTCATGGCCTTTATCCCTAGCCAGAAAGGGTGGGTCACAGATTTGGTCTGTGACCAATTTTGGTGGTCACGGGCCAAATCCCTGACCACGAGTCTGGTCACGGATCCCCCATAGTCACAGATGTGGTCACTACCCATAGCCCTGACCCTAATTGTATGCGTGGTCATGGCCCAAATCCATGACCATATGAGGATTAAAGACCATGTGGTCATGGACTTCCAGTGTGACCAGTTCTCTGTGCGATCCATCTTTGTCACGGCTTAAGTCCGTGACCAAAGTTAATGTATATATGATATTGTCACGGTAATGGGCCATGACTATACTTGTTGGGAATAAAATATTGTCACGAATTTGGGCTATGACTATACATACTGTGCATAAAATATTATCATGGATTTTGGTCATGACCAGTTTAAAAAAAATACTCGAATCGGAGGGCTAATCGATCAGTTGCTACAAATGCTCCTTGGGTGACCCTGAGGAGGTCCTGTGCTCTCAAATCGAGGGGTCTCATGACCATGCGGTCATGGGAACCGTATAAGCATTTTGAAATATGGCTTGTACTCTCAAACCGAGGGTCCCGTGGCCACGCGGTAAGCTCGTATGGGATATGTTGGTCCCATGTGAGGTGTTATCACCCTCACGGGGCCGTTGGGGGGCGCTAAGGGGCTTCATCCCCCGACGGCACGTTTTCAAGCCTAAGTGTGGATATTCTCTATTTTAGGTTGTTCTCTCAAAGCGGGGGTCACATGGCCATGCGGTTGGCTCGTACGGGCTACGTTGGTCCCGCACGAGGTGTTGGCACCGCTCATGGGGCCGTTTAGGGGGTGCTAAGGGGTTTCACCCCCCGATGGCACGTTTTTGAGCCTAAGTGTGTATATTCTCTATTTTGGACCATGCTCTCAAACCGGGGGTTTCGTGGACAAGCGGTTGCCTCATACGGGATACGTTCATCGCGTGCAAGGTGTTGGCTCTGCTCACGGGGTCGTTTGGGGGTGTTAAGTGGTTTCACTCCTCGAAGATACGTTTTCAAGCCTAAGTGTGGATATTCTCTATTTTGGGTTGTGCTCTCAAATTGGGGGTCCCATGGCCATGCAGTCGGGTAGTGAGGGCTACATTGGTCCCGTGCGAGGTGTTGGCACCGCTCATGAGGCCGTTTGGGCGGCGCTAAAAGGTTTTGCCCCTTGACGGCACATTTTCAAGCCTAAGTGTGGATATTCTCTATTTTGGGTCGTGCTCTCAAACTGGGGATCCCATGGCCACGTGATTAGCTCGTGCGGGCTACGTTGTCCCCATGCGAGGTGTTGGCACCACTCACGGGGCCATTTGGGTGACGCTAAGGTGTTTAGCGCCCCGAAGGCACGTTTTCATGTCTAAGTGAGGATATTCTTTATTTTAGGTCGTGCTCTCAAATTGGGGGTCCCGTGACCATGAGGTCGGCTCCTACTAGCTACGTTGGAGTTGTTCATGGTGATCGCTCCCCTAAAAGGGTCGTTTGGATGATGTTAAGGGGTTTCCCCTCTAACGACACATTTTCAAGCCTAAGTGTGGATTTTCTCAAATTATTGTCATATTCTCAAACTGTGGGTCCCGTGACAACGCGATCGGTTCTTGTAAGTTACATTGGTCCCGTGCAGAGTAATCGCTCCCCTAAAGGGGCCGCTTGGGGGCGCTAAGGGGTTTCTCCCTCTAACGGCACATTTTCAAGCATAAGTGTGGATTTTCTCAAATTATCATCATTTTATGGAACCACGGGTCTCGTGACCAGACGGTCAGTTCCTGTGAGTTAAATTGATCCCGTAAGAAGTGTTTGCATCTCACGGGGCCATTTGGGAGGTGCTTTTAGTTTTCTCCCTCAAAAGGAATGTTTGGTAATAAAATCTGAATAGTCATGGAATAAGAACACTAGAACCATGCTCTAAACGGCCTTTGGAGTTTTTTCTGGACAGTCTTTACACCAGCGAAGACACGTAGTTACCCACGAGTGTATCCCCGACTTTTTACAACTACAGAAAGTGTTATCATTACTGATTTTAGATGGTGGAGTTCGATTTTGTTGAGTAGAGTGAGCGGTAATATTTGTACGGGATTAATTTTAGGGTGAAGGGAACTCAACATTACAAGGTGGCCTCCCAGGAAGATTAAGAGTTTGACAACCCTCATTGAGCTTAATGAGGGTTATCAAACTCTTAATCTTCTAAAGAGGACACATTGTAATATTGAGTTCCCGAGACCTTGAAATTAGTCCTTTACATATATTATTGATTACTCTATTCAACAAAATCGAACTCCACCATCTAAAATCAGTAATGGGAACACTTCTTACAGTTATAAAAAGTCAGGGATTCACTCGTGGAAGACTATGTGGCTTTGCTGGTCCAAAGATTGTCCAGATAAAACTCCAAAGATGGTTCAGAGCACGGTTCTAGTGTTCCTATGCCATGATTGTTCAAATTTTCTTACCAAACATGCCTTTTGAGGGTGAAAACCAAAACCACCTCCCAAACGACCCCGTGAGAGGTGCAAACACCTCTTACAGGATCAATTTAACTCCCAGGAACCAACTGCATGGTTATGGAACCCCTGGTTCCAAAAAATTATGATAATTTGATAAAATCCACAACTATTCTTAAAATCATGCCGTTAGAGGGTGAAAATCCTTACTGCCCCCAAGCGACCCCTTTAGTGGAACGATCACTGTGCATGGAACCAATGTTAGTCGCAGGAACTGATCGCATGGTCATGAGACCCATGATTTGAGAATATGATGATAATTTGAGAAAATCCACATTTAGGAGTCAAAACGTGATGTTATAGGGGAAACTCCTTAACGCCCACCCTACAACCCCTAAAGAAGTATGAACACCTCACACAGGACTAACATAACTCACAAGAACTGACTGCATAATATGACGATAATTTGAAAATATCTAGAATTGGGATTAAAAACATGTCGTTAGAGGGCAAAAACCCAAAGCATTATCCCGTAATCCTTCTAACATATTATCCAACAACAAGTCAATAAACAATAATTATCCAATAGACAAACCAAACAAAACCAATAATTATCACATACTATCCAATAACAGGTCGACAACCAATAATTATCCCACAGCCAAACTAAACAAAACCAATAATTATCCCGTATTCCTTCTAACATACTATCCAACAACAAGACAACAACCAATAATTATCCAATACATCTTAAATATTTAAAATATAATGCATATCAATTATATAAGTACTTCAGTTAAAGTAAAGAGTCCCTGGTTCCTGTAATCCAACAAGGCCATTAAATAAATTCTTCTGAATGTGTGATTGGACCAAATTGATCTTTGAGCCCCCATTGTATTCTTTTACATGTACATTTGTTGACTAGTTTCTTTAATCCAATCTTCATAAAATCAAGCTAATTTAACTTCATTTTATGCACATTGCATGAATGAAACTGATAAAAAAATGTATATGTATAGGAACACGTGGAAATTGAACTGGGTCAATTTGATGCAATCACAAACTCAAATGACTCTATTTTCAAATTGAATGTCTTGTGAAAGTAACTAAATATTTGACAGAGCATAACATATTATCGAAAGTTAACTTACATAAATCATATTAAGCATTCGTAAAAGTAACTAAACATTCATACATCAAAGTAAAGCACTAATACAATGTCAATATCAAAATAGGATACAATGACAATTGATGTCGTTTATGCACTTGGAGTAGAATACCTTCTTTACATTATGAGAGGCACAAATAAAAGGCTCAACGACTATGCAATCTTTACTGTTCAGCTTTGATAAATCTACTATAATAAGTTTGGAGTTAGCATCAACTTTGCAAGCATTCGTAGTATCCTCCACCTTTACCCAATAACAATAGAATACGGTTTCTGTGAAATCTAGGCAATCATGTTCTAGGATTTATTGGACGATCCCACAATAGGTTAGCACCATATTCTATGGATTTTTATCTTTTTTTCTAGCGATATAGGTGGTCAAGGAATAAATTGATATTCCATTATTTTGCGTCAAAATTTTTTCCTCGTATGGATATGAAATGAAATCAAAACCATTGATGCAGAATTTCTTAAACTCTTTCGCATGAAAATTAAGGCCTTTTGCTAGGCGTGTAAGCCTGAAAAAGACATCACCTCTTTTTAGAACCTGTATTATTAATGAATTTGCATTAAGGCATGTTTTTATCACACACGAATAAATAGTCGCACACATAAGATGTGAACTTTACCAACTATTGACATACATGCCCTAAAATCAGTTGTCATGCAATTTGTCCTTTGGTTTTGAGCAATTTCATTCTCTTACTTCCTACGGGTAAATTGTAGAGTTTATATCATAAAATATAAAATACATACAATCAAAGAAGAAGAATTCAATAAATACTCACTCTCTCCATTCTTCAACTTCATCTTGCGATTCGAAAACATAATGAGCTGCTTGCTTGTATTGTATATTTGTTAGTTTCACCTCGTTAGGGTTCCCAAACGGTACTTATTCCTCAAACTCGTTAGGTTCCTCAATCACTCCTCCTCCTCTACGAGGATCGAGCCTCCTCATCTCTTGTTCTGGCATATATTCCCTAGCGTATAACGATGATTCCATAATTATGTATTCTTCCGTAATTGACCCTCCAATATACCGTGTATTATTTATGTAATATTTATAAGTTTTCATCAAGCGCTCAAAAGGATACATCCAATGATACCTAACGGGACCACATAATAAGGCTTCATCTCATAAATGCACAAGCAAGTGGATGTTGATATCGAAAAAAGACGCATGAAAATAATTCTCTAATACACAAACTGCCTCGGCTAAAGTTGATGTTACAGTTCTAATGTGCCTTCTGTTTACCACTTTTGCACAAACTAGGGTAAAACAAAAACTGAGTTGCATAATTTTCCGACAGAGATCTTTGTGTTCAGAGAATCAATGCCAAAATAACATAGGGATTAATTGGATGATTACATGCCAGTCATGAGACTTACACTGTTTTAAGTCATTTTCTTAGTAGTTAATGACTGTACGTAAATTGCCAGAATAACCAATTGGAGTCTTCAAGTTGAACAACATGTCTAAGAGGATCTTCTTTTCACTAGTAGTCAAAGTGAAAGTAGCCGGAGGGGTAGAAATTCTTCCTGTTGTAGGATTATTTTTTAACCAGAGTTTCTTCTTTAGCTGCATATCTTGTAGATCTCGAGGGGGGGGTCTCCATCTTTGGAATGACATCCATTGAGACATGTTCCTATCAGATGTTATGTAAATGGCTTCAGCTTCCTCCCCACATATGGGACATCGATAATAAACATGAACATTACAATCGAACAAGGTCCCATAAGCAGGAAGGTCATGGATCGCCCACATCATCATTACTTTAAGTATGAACTCTTCACCCTTGTGAGAGTCAAACGTCATCACGCCTTTATCCCACAACTCTTTAAGCTTTTTAATTAATGGGGCTAAGAATATATCAATATAATCACCCAAAGCCTTCGATCGAGTATCAATAAAGATAATAATGTGAACTCCTTTCTCATGCACAGTGTCGAAGGGAGACTTAAAGGCACCATTAGAACTGGCCAATAACTTTGACTAGTACTTAAATTACCGAAAGGGTTAAACCCATCAGTTGAGATTGCAAGACGAACGTTGTGTGGTTATTTTGCAAATTCATGGTGTTGTTCATTTGAATTTTGTCACATGAGTGAATCAATCGGATGACGCATCATATTCCCACCCACCTTGCATCGAACATGCCATGTCATGGCCTCCGCTATCCATGGTACACTAAAAAATCATTTTAACTGTGACCCAAGTTTAAAATACTTCAAAACCTTTTGTGGGACTTGCGATCTCTTTTGATATTTTGTAGGTTTGTCTTATACCTTCTCACAAACGACATATCTAGGCTCACCGCATAGTGGACATTCATCCTTCTCTTCGTTTTTGTTGTGATACAATATGCAATCATACTTGCATGCATGAATAGATTTTTATTTCAATCCCAAAAACTTTAAGTTCTTCTTCATGGTAGGATAATTGTCTGGTAATGTGTCCTCTTTTGGAAGAATTTATTTAACCCAGTTAAGAATTCTGGTTACGCTATTCCCAGACAAGCCAAATTGACTCTTCAAGTTATGCAAACCAATCATCGCATATAATACCGAATGATCTTCATCACAATCTTTATATAGTGGGCTTTCAACCGTATATATTCTCGATCTCCTGGTAGTTTAGTATCAAATTGTTCATTGTGCACATTATCTATCTCCATAGATTGGTGGTTTTGGTCATGGTGGACTCCGTAAGCATCGTCAAATAGGTCGGTCAATGGACGATGTGTTGGCGAATTATTTACCACTTCCACTCGTTGGTGTTCTGTTATGCGATCGGTTACCAATAATTATTCGGGAACATAAGGTACATGTTTTTCACCATGGTATGTCCACTTGTTATAATCTTAATAAATTCCCCACATTATTAAATGTAACCCAACATCTTCTAAAGATTTATATTTTCTGTTTGTACAATGGGTGGATGAACACGGAATCTTCTCACTTTTAAGGATCTTAGAAGTGTATCTAATAAATTCTTGAAGGCCTTTAACATAACTATTATATATTCCATCAATCCCCCCCCCCCTCATCCACTTTTGGTATTGTGGAAAATCCATTTAATAATCTTCATATTGCAGTCCTGTGTTAACACGATAAAATAAATATCATATTGCATAGTAAAGCACTAATATAGTATCAAAACAAAGCACTAATATAGTCAACAATGCACCAATTAATAAAACTATCCAATAACTTAAATACAAGAACACGCCAATCAACGATACTACAAAAGCACTTAAACTCAAATTAAATCAATTTGTCTACTGATATTATTACAACATAAGAAAAATGTTACTACATCTTCATCATGCGATAAACTAGCCAAGTAGTAACAGAGTCTACATAATATTTCAAAAAATACCCATCTCCACTGTTGACATGCGCTGGATCAGTTTCATAACCCTCATATACTGTATCAACCACGATTTGAAACTCACCCTCTTGCAAAGGTCGATTATGTACTAAATTTCCTACGACAGTGGATATGAGCATGCAGATCCCAACGATAAATTTACCGCTCAGGTCCTGTATGTAGTATTTCTCGCCATAGTCACCGTGGGTTGTTAATGATGATCCAAGACCTGGGCCATTCTAAGGTGCTGAGAAAGGGAATATTGAAGGAGGAACCGAAATTTGTGGGGGAATGGAGAATGAGGAAAATTTTGAGGAATCTATGGCATCTTTAGAGGGAAAACGGGATGCATTGGGGGCTGCAGAGGCATACGACTGGTTAAAAGGGACACAATCTATGCAAGTTCATCATTTACACCTCCCAATTAATTTTGAAGCCCCACTATATCCCCTCCAGTCCTAGATTGACGATCATCGTTGGATGTGAAACGCTTATTAACAGAAGAAAGCTCATCCATGAGAGGTGCTGCATGTTTGAATCTTATTTTTGACATATGCGACCCCAAACCTCTTCTCCTCCCTCTCTGGTCCTTCCCAAAGGTTTGTACGATGGAATCATTACCAATATCCTCGATCATTCTTGAATTTGAATAAATACAGATAAACTCTATTAATTCTAGAGTCTTGGCCAAGTGAGAAGGGAATTTATTATCTTCGTCCCATCTAGCATGCACGTACAAGTTGGACCTATTCGGTGTTTTTCCTTCATCCGGGCTACCTTTCGTAATGGTCATCCACTCGTTCTTTAAATATTAATAAGATTTCGATCCAAGCCGATGGACATCAATTTTTTGGCCCTATTTTGCTTGTTTTTATCTCTTTGCAGCATTTTGGAGTCCTTCGCCTCATTCTTCAGAAAAGCATTCCATTGAGATACTGGTATCTCAACGGTCCAAGGGACTTTATCTTTGAGTGCCAAAATATCAGAGCTTGATGCTCCCTTAGGGAAATGCTTCTGCCTAAGGTTTCTCCGATATGTTCAGAGTTGTTTAGCAACCCGAGAAAGAGCCTATTTTTTGAGTTGGAGGAAAATGAAAACCGTTTGCTAAGTTGCTCGTAGATGTCATATTTAATAGATTTATCTACAAGATTCTAATTATCTGCTCCTCCCACTCCCATATTCATTTTTACCAAGGACAAACGCTGGGCTTTAAACTGTTGAACGTGATTCTTATCCCCCGTGGGGTTATTTCTCAAAAGAGAGGACCCAGTGGGCTTCTTCTTAACTGACTCGGCAGTTTTAGGAGCGTTGGGCATGTCTATTGGATTATTGGGAGGAGTACCTTTCCTATTGCAACTCGAAGTAGGGGACTGAACAGTTTATGGAGTAGGGGAGTGAACAATTGGTGGAGTTGAGTATTGCTCACCAATTGGTGATGAGAATTTTCCTTGAGGTTGTTGGTTGGAGCGTTGGTTCCATTACCGCCTGACATTATCGACAAAAATAATAAAAGTTAAATGTGTATCTATAATAACAGATGCATAATTTCAAGGTTCAATATGAAAATATAAATAACAAAATAAATTTTTTGACCATATATTATAAAGTACCTGTTCATGGTAAGACATTAATAAAAGTTCAATGTGTCTGATCTCCATCCATTCTAGATTTGTTTTTAAAAACTTATAGATTTTTGCACGTGGCCAATTAGGAGGAAGCGTATCTATAATGGATGCATAGATGTTGGCAACATGAACTCAAAATGTCATCATCTTCATCCTATTGGCAAGATCGAGTTTGATGTGCATATGTCGTGAGATATCATAGTCTTCATCAATGCTCTTTGTATGTAATTCTATCCATAATGGGTAAATTTTTTTTTCGGCATTCTCGAACAGCGTAAGCAGGGTTAGTGCTTTGATCGGGATTATGTACGCGATATATATATATATATTATATAGCTTCATCCCAACATTGTGGCAGGGAAAATAAAATACGATCGAACAAGTACACTTATTGGAAATGAACTCCACGGTTTACAAGGTAATTAATTAATCGATCTTCCTATTCCCATACCAATAAACCGGAGTATGCACTTTATGAGGATCATTAATGAAAGAGGTAAGAGTCCGGACCAATTGCAACCTTTCATACTCTTGTTGCCATCGATTATCACCGTGACTCATTTTTCCCGAGAATAATGAACAAGGGCGTGAATAAGATTCCTACAAATAATGTCTCTAATGAATCATTAACTAGTTATTGTGTACGAGGGTGTGGATATGATTCCTATAAATAATGGCTCTAATGTCTCTAATGAATCATCAAGCGTTAATTTATTATGTTCTGAATACCTACTTTTGTCATTTAAGCCAACAATCCCTAAAATTAACCCTTATGTTTGGTATTTTTAATGGTCCGGTATTTGTTTAATGGAGAGGTATTTTTTATATTTCATCCCCAAACTTAAACCAACAATATCCATTTAATTAAAATTTTCCCTAGTTTGAAAATTAAACCAGCAATATCCATTACGTTAAAATTTTCCCTAGTTTGAAACTTAAACCAACGTTAATCATATATATGTATTTTTTTTAGAATACAGGCAAAACACACACAATGATAATTTATACACACCTACGTACACAATACACACACATATTCATACACACATGTACACACACACATATATACACGCACACACAGAGAATTACACACACACAATGAAATAAATAATAAGGTTTTGGAAATACACACACACAATGAAATAATTAGTAATGGTTTGAGATTATACACACACGTACACACACACACACACACACATAAATACACATAGGTATACACACACACACATATATATATACACACACACACACATAAATGCACACAAAAATACACGCACACAGTGAAATAAATAGCAAGGGTTTGGAAATACACACAATGAAATTACTGGGGTTTGAATTACCTTTGAAATAAGTAGGGTTTGGAAATGAAATCGCCGGAGAGAGGGAGATAAATCGTTGGATAGAGGGAGGGAAATCGTCGGAGAGAGGGAGGGAAATAAGTTTGTAGAAGTTTTCGAGGGAAATGAAAATCTATTCTGTGTTTTTGAAGTATAAAGACCATGGTCACGTCATAGGGCCGTGACCCCATGACATAACCCCTTTATTTTTAACACGTCAACTTGGAAATAAAACCATGTTCACGGTCAAAAGTCGTGACTCCCTCCTAAGAATGGTCACGGTCCTAAGTCGTGACTATAGTGGTGTGTATTTATGTTCCTGGTCACGGCAATGAGCCGTGACCCCATCCATGACAACACTTGGCGGGAAACTTGGCACCATAATGGTCATGGCTAGGTCACGGTTGTCATCCGTGACCCATGCGAGTTAAGGTTAAAGGACGTGACCACCTACAAGTCGATCCATGACCACACTGGGTCTTGGAATTGGTCACACTCATTTTACATGTAGTCACAACTTTGGGTTGTGACCAATCGATCATGGTTCTTGGTCGTGACCCATTTTTCGTGACCATTTCAAATTTTTGGTGTAGTGCTCCGCGTCCTCATCAATTAGATGCTTGAGATCTTCCAGGTCCACAACCTTCCTTATTAATGGTACTCCGATGGTCGTAGTTTCCCAGAGATATTTGGTACCAGGTTACCTCAGATGTGGCCATAGATGTCCATCTTTAGCCCTTTCTGCCCTGCTTTGAGGAGTGGTCACATTAGCATTTATGGCCATAGCCATCCATGGAGGGGATGCATAGATGGAAATGAAAAGAGGTATCACTGACCCATGGTCATCCCCTAGTAAAAGAATCCATACTAGCCTCAGTCATGTTAATAGTTGCATTATCAGACATTGAAGGGTCTGTCACAGGAATCTCCACCTAAGGGCCAATAGAGGCCGTGGTAGCTTCAGGAGCAACCTCTTTCTAGCATTTGGGGAAGCATCCTTATTATCTTCCCTCTTTTTCTTCTTACTCATGGCCCTCTGCAATACCTGGTTTAGGTCCAAGACATTTTCTTCCATCTTATCCAATTAGGATAATGTCACGATCAATCTCCATTACAGGTAGACCTTCCCTAATACCACCTGTAAAGCAAAGTGTTAGTTTCAAAATAAAAAAACTACATTTCAAAGAATAAAGTGGCTTCATAAGTTAAAGAATAAAATTCTATACCTCCTATATCCTTCATTTGCATATTGTGATAGGTCTAATATCCAAGTGCAAACAGTGATCATAAAGTCACTATTTTGGGGAAGAATTTTTTCTTATTAGAAATTGAGACCGTGATTTCAAATCTCTTCCTCTTCCACTGTGAGGGACTCAAGCCTATACAAATTGTATGGAAGTCAGAATAAATGTCGTGACAAGATAAAAACTTGACTATGCAAAGATAACGCATAAAGGTTATGGCATGATTAAAAACTAGGCTGCAGTATAAAGAATGCAAAATTCAAATGTTAGACTGTGGCATGTAAAAGTTACCTTCTTTGGGGGATGATCTTAAAACCATGGCACCTTGTAAGATTTATCCCACTCAGAATCATCTACGTGTACTTCCTAATTGTCCCCAAAGGTGTAAAAATATTTGTCATTCAAATTCTTGGTACTGAAAGGCCTCCCTTATTGAGGTACCTATCCCTACTCCGTAGACCCATGTAGTAATACCATAGGTTCTCCTCCGAATTTTCCTTGGGATGGTAGTTTTCAAAAAATCCATGGAAGTAATGTCTCTTTCAAACCTATTCTTACATACCACCAAAGAAGCAAGGATGGCCCTCCGTCTATTTGGATCAACTTAGGTTGGGTCTAAGTTCATGACTTTGAAGATCTTCCTCACTGGCACTAGGACTTGAAGCCATAACCCTAAAAGAAAGTAATGGAGAGGAAATAAGACTCTATCTTTAGGGACTACGGAGCATGAACTGTTTTTCACAGAAGGAATAGTGAGGATGGTTCCCACCGAAAAATCATAGGCCTTAGCAAGCTGGGACAATCATTCCTAATTCATTATATAAGGATAGTTAAGGGCCAAAATATCCTTTTTAAGCTCGATGTCGGGGTTAGAAGGCCTAGACTCAATGTTCCTAGCTTCAGCACCATAGACTTCACTAGTAGCAACCATGATGACACTTTTTATAGGTGCTTGATTATTGGTCGAGCACGTATCTTCCTCTAATTTGTGCACACCCTTCGTGACCTCCATTTGATGCCTAAGGAGTCAGAGTCAATACACATGCAACTGGGGAAATCCTTCCATTTAAAAGGCCCACTCATTTTCAAAAGCTTCATTTGTAACACTGCGAGAGGAGAAACATTAAAGTGTCTTTTTTATAGATCTTCCAAATAATCCCAAGTATTACAATTAATATAGTCGTGGTTGGAACTTGAAAAAGTAGAGGGTACTCCATAGTTAGAGGAAGTCAACCATTTTTATCAAAATATAGGGTGCATAATTTCAGAAGAAACTGCCTCATAAATAGAGGTCGTGAGATTATACTAGATTAGGCCAATATAATAAAACATAAGAAAAAAAGAAAAAGATTCCTAGGGGAAAAACTAAAGTCGCGCCCATGGGAAAAAGAGAACAAGATGAGAAGCCACGACTAGGGGGATAAACATAAATGACTTAGGTTCTTTGATCTTGAAAGATCAAAACTCTAGAAACTAGGGTTCTTGGCCAAGAACACCCATGAATAAATGTTCATGTTCTTGACCTAAAACAATCCACAATATGTTTCCAAACCAAAAACTAACCACATTTAAACCCACAAAAACTCATTTATACTATCAATTACACTTTCGAATTCCCAAGAACACAAAAATTTGTGTCAAACCTAAACAGAATCATACCAAACTAAAAATTATTTCTACCAAAAAAATTTCTACCAAACCAAACCAAATGAAATTAAAGGCAATTCACTTTCTAGTTCATTACAACTCAAGATTCATTACGGGTTAAATGAAAGCAAAAACCCAAAACTAAATAGGTCATTATGTTCAGGATAGAAATCGATCCAGCAATGTGGGGGAAAAGGGCAGACAATAAGTTCATAATGAGAATTAAAGAGAAAAAAAAATGAAATTTTGATATAAATCAAGTAGAGATTGAAGATAAAGCAAAGAAATTGACATGAATCAAGAAGAAGTTGAAGGATAGATTGCTAGAGAAGAAATTACTTTTTGCTAGGTATTTTCCTGAAGAAATTTCTCTCAGTACTTTGGGTAAGGTAATAAGGCTATGGCCTCACCTCATTTATATAAGAGGTCACTGGAAGTTGAAACATCAGAACAAAAATCCGTGACACCAATATTTTATAAGGTTGCACCCTTAACAAGGAAGAATTTTAGGACGACTTAAATATGGCTGCGACATCAGATCTTAAATAAAGCACCATTACCAAATATAATATCTCTTAACACTGAGGCTTGGGGGCTTAATGATATGCCTAAAATATGTCAGACTATAAACACATGACACGTGGAAAGAGGAGCACAAAAACAGAACAAAGTGCAATATCATGAAAATATATGCTATCACACACTTTTCCATAGCCTGGGATTGAGATAGGATGTAGAACCCTCTTCCAGGAGTAGCAGCTAAACAGGCTACAGTTATACCTTTGATGAGCCATAGACTCCTACCCCATCATTAGTGCAGCACCTGTCGCAGTCATTTCCACGTCAGTATAGTACATGCCAATTATCCACATCTACAAAGATCCCATCTCAGTAGTACATATCCATAAGTCACGTGCACCATGCACGTGACATTGTCACCAAACTTCCATATATAGAATCCCTCACCTTCTCATTTGAGTATAGATCTTTGATAGTGAAGCTCTACCAAACTCTCTATTCACTCTCTCTACACCTAGGAACATACTTCAATTAGCTTCTCCAGGCACCTGAGCCACACCAATTTGCAGTCACTCTATAGACTAAGATATTAGGGCACATCTCTCCCAGCACAAAATTTTTATTTTTATGTATTTATCCTTTCTTTTCTCTTGTACTCCTAAAAAGGCCACCGAATCTTGTATTATTACATATGGATAATGATAATGAGACATCAAAGTGGACATTGGCTCAGTTTTATATCTAAACCACTCTATATGTTGTGTTCTATCCCTTTATATCTATATTTTATGTTTTTTACACTTTAGACAATCAGGTATAGCTTTGATGGCATGGATCATTATTATAAACCCATTTTTTGACATCATCAGGAGGAGTTGGTAGGACATTCTCCTCTTATTGTGCTCTTCTTGCTGGTTCATTTGAGGTTCATACTTTCACCATCCTATATTATAAATAACTAAAAAATAAAATAACAACAAGTATTATTTATAAAAAAAAACTAGTTAGCTTATCCAGGTTAAGATAAAGTACATTAAGTTCCTAGGTGATACAAAATTTAGAAATTATGATTACTACACATGTATACTTATTGCACCAACTACTTGTACATATAATGTAACTACCATCTTTCCATACTAACTACGTTTACGTGTAATGTAACTTCATGTTGACACTTCACCGCACCACACTTGATGAAAGATAACACGCCCTATTTCGTTGGTTATTTATCTACATTTTGTATCTCTATCTTCCTTTTTCTTACTTTCTTAACCCACTTGGGGTACTACCTAGTCAACTCCCGTCCTTTAGCCTCCGGTTCTTTAACTTGATGAAGACGTGGAAGTGTTTATATATGGTATGTCCGATTCGTAGTCGTGAGGGATACGGGAGGAGTCATACATAATTATTCCTCGGGTGATAGATCCCAGGAAAAATGAATGGCTTATTGCAAAAGCACGTGATCCTCTGAGAATCTATGAACTTGCTTGGTTACCTTCTCCCCACCCATTAGTTGACACGAAAGGAGGTTGTGTTTTATGTTGGGAGTTACTGTGTCCCAAACCCTGTTAAAGTAATCCTGGGTTATGCCTTCGGGATTGAGATTGATAGTGTCCCAGACGTTTATGGCTAGAAGACAAAATTCTAGTGTAGTAATATTACAAAGAAGTTACTATATATATATATATATATATATATATATATATATATATGCACACAAATACACGCATAAAAGTCCATAATAGGAGTAATAAACCTGGCACTCGCTCTAATACTAACTTGTCACATCCCAAAATTCTTGTACGTATAAAAGGTAATCACATGTATATAAGAATATGGCATAACATATCACAATCATTTATGGTAACTGAACTTTATTTAGTACATGGCACCTAAGCATCTTATTTATTACATCCATAAGTCTCTGTGGTGAAAAATAAAAAGAAAGAAAAGATTACACATAAGTATCACATCAGTCGATAAGTAATAGCATATATTATTCGTATGGTTTTTCCTCCCTTGTTAATGAATTTTCATACGTACGTAATTGATAGGAACACTTGTGATGATGCTAAAAAGTTCTTGGGGTCGGGAGGACGTTTTCCTTCCTTATGCTCGAGGTCCTTTTGGAAAGAAAAAGAGTAAGAAAAATTTTTCCAAGAAGATAATTCTAATTCTATACAATATATAATATAATTTTGAAGCATTAGTAGAATCAATTTAGTAAATGTGATGGTAAAAGAAAATGAGATTCAGAGCAACTATAATCCGAATGAAGCAGTGTAAATAAGCATTATAATAATATAACTACAATTAGAAATATCAAGTTTAGAATGGTTAAAGTTGCGGATGGTTTCTCAAATAACAAAACCCATAATTATATGTTTAAGAGGCTTTGGTTTAATAGTAATAAAGATAACAATCATCTAAAACCTTTGGAGATAAAGTAACAGTAACCACAATAACATTGTTGATCCCAAACTTTGAAGAATGGCATACATATAGAAAGAAAAACTAGACACTCAATACTCCGAGTCCTACAGGTTAGATAACACTGTTGTTGGTAAAATGGTAGTTTATTCCCTGATTATAACGTATGTTATATAAAGAAAATGGGTTCAATGAAATCAGATTTAATTAAAATCATTGGTTCAAAATCAACATAGGGTTTTTTAAATCGATTCAAGTTTAACGTATTGTGGACTACACAAATGTGTTCATAAGTGAGAATAAGATATCCGAGGATATCACACAGTGTTGTGAGCAATTAGAGTAATCAAGATAATTAAGTGAAATAATATAAAAATTGAATTTACCTACTTGAATAAGAACTTTGGGTTTCAATTTGATTTATCTTGTTAAGGTTGATGACTAGGATTCTTTGAAATTTAGAATTTTGTAAAAAATGTTGTAATATAAAGTTTTATTACATAATGAAAATAACTTTAGGGTTTAATTTGTAATTTTCTATTTCTTTGAATTAGTTAGGTTCATAAGCATATTTGAAAATGGGTGTAGTAGACCTTTTTGTCCCTAATATATTCAAAACTTATATATAACTTTAGGGTTTTTTGTGCAAAATAACTTTTGTATTTTAAATTTTCTTTCGAAGTTTGGTTTATGGTTGACCAAATATTGGGATGTTATATACCATATTGACCAGAAAAATAAAATAAAATTTAAAAAAAATCATTTTTTATTTGTCACGCCCCCTCACGCGTGAAGTCAAACTTCCTATGCGCTTCTGATTGACCTCACACCCGTGCATGTTTAACACTTCATATTCAATCTCTTGATATTTAACTTTAGAGTTTTAGACTTTGAACATCAATTAAATCTTGTATAGAATACTATTTTAACTGATTCAAAGTCCATTCTTCCTAATTTTTTATAACGAATCCAAATATATTTTTTGTGGATAGAGCTTGACTGTGGCCTCATATCCAATCTATATAAAAGAAGTTCAAAAATTTTACGTGATATATACGGTTTTCTGGTCAATTTTGAACTACGGAATACTCATGGTATTACTTTTGGGTGAATTTAGAAAAAAAGTTTTGGTTTGAGGTTCTATTGCATTGTTTAAAGGTAGAGTTTTAACTCCAAAAATTTTCAGCCCATAAATAAAAATTTGTGATTTCAAGTATATGATTGATATAATACTCAAATTGGCCATTAAACCTAGGCTCACGATAACCCATGATAAAACTTCCCCACCTTGAAACTGGTTCAAGGTCAAGAACACAAAATCCACCATTGAATCTCAAGCTTTAATGGAGTTTTCTGTTATTTTACCCAGTTTAGAGCCAAACCAATGCGAATTTCAAGATGTAAAAGCTAAAAACAATCCTAAGTTAGTGCAGAAATGCAATGGAATCAATAAAACTAAGTTTGATACATAAAATATTGGGATACCAAAAGTTCTAAATTTTGAGCTTCATTTTTTAATGGTAAATAGGTACGTTTTTACAGTGCTAATAAGGCCTTTTATAAGGTTGAAGATGAGGAGATGATTGGTGGTTTTAAAGGTGGATTTGAGGAGTTTATTATAAAAAATAATTATCGGGGAGTGGGTACCATTAGGTTTCACATGAATTACCCCATGTGAGGGTCTAGGTGGTTACCTAGTTATCTTCCAAATTAGCAAGGGGGGTTGTGAAATTAGTTTGGTTTAAGTATATAGTTCTTTTCCTATATTATGAAAATTTTAGGAGATGAAATAAAAAAATTTAAACTTGTGAGTATATGTTAGGATACTTGTAGTAATTTTTGAATTTATACATTTTTTGCGTAAATAAGTTTCGATTTTGGGGTTGGTTTATAGGTTAAAATAAGGTTGTTAAATTTCTAGGGTCATTTTTGGAATTATTATAACCTAAGGATCTTCTAAGTAATTCGTAGTTTCTTTGGTACCTAGTTAGGAATTTAAATAAAACTGTTACCTTCAATCATTGGCATGTGATACAAGATTTTTCTATTTTTTATCCGTGAATAGTCATTATTCCCGGATATAAGTAAACTAACGATATCATAGTCTATTTGTATGTTTGGGTTCTTAAAAATATCCAACATAGATGCACACATCTCTCATCCATTATTCCTACACAAATAAAATGAGATATCAAAATATCTCTAAGTTGTTATCTTTCATGCGTTTTCATATAAACGTACAAACACATATACATTAGTTATAACAGAGATGCAGCTGTCTCTCACCTCTCTATCTCTCTTCAATCGGAAAAGAGTTATCAAACTATCTCAAATTCTATCTCTCTCGCACACTTACATACATAATAATGTCTACCCATTATATGAAATCCATTACAGAGTCATGCATAAGAAATCTTGTGTACCTGAAGCAGTTGAAGTGACGTTTATGTACCTTTCACTAATACACATTCCTACCTAAGCACCTATCTACGTCTAAGGGATTCTCAATCGAATGTCTGTAAAAAAATTCTAAAATTAACTAAAAAGTAGTCAATTGATGCAAAGATCAATAACAAGCATAGAATTAAGGAAACATGTGGAAGAAGTGGGGTTCCCACTGGTAATCGGGTTACCGAACCCACACCACAAGAATCTCTAGACCAGCCGCAGACTTAAAACTTGCCTTAGGATTTAGCCCGAAAGGGATAGACCAAATGTTTTGCTTTGTTTTAGTGTAAAACAAACTTATGACTCTAAACAAATGAACGAAACCCTTTATCATATAAAACACACTCAAGTCTATGCTTGAGAACCATGGGTGTCTACTCAAACTGGACATGGCATCAAATAATTTCCAAGGGCAAGTCACCAAGTCCATCCTCGGACCAATAAACCGACCTCAAGGGAAGGCAACAGATCGAGAGATAAGAACACCTGCACCCTCCATTGCAAAAAGTACCTCTTCCCCCCGACGCTCGAGGCCCGCAATGCCATAGTGGAAACTCTGCTGGGGATAATTTTTCTTTCATTAAAAATTAATATTGCAAGTCATAGTCGAATTTCCATTTATGCCGCAGTGGCAACTCTACAAAGGAAAAATCAAGAGAATTGAACTATGTATATTCTTACGTTCTACTATACTTAATATTGCTCTCCCGCATGACTATTTTATATGAATTTTAGTACTGTTTAGGGGTTTTAGTTGTTTAATCCCTCACAACATAGATATGTGCTTAGGTCCCATGTGTAGGATCATACATTATACCAAACATATAGGTACAAGCGAATGACCTCCTGATAAAAATAAATATTAAAGTATGAAAAAATTAAAGATTTCCTATTTGCATCACGCATCTCATAGTCTTGATTTTTATATTATTTAACCCTTATACCCTCGATGGCTCCCAGATGCCGCTAGTTAAAAGAAGTTCATGCTTGTAGGGAAGTCACTCTATCTAAAGGATCGTTCATACTTCAAAATAGTGACATATTCTTAAATATAGGTTCTTACTTTCGAGAAGTCACTTCCTTGAATAAAATCCATACTTTTAAAAAGTGTACGGACATTGTCCGTTACAATTTATTATGTCATATACCGATACAAGTTGCTATAATTTCTTTTCAAGTCTTTGAAATATTCAGAAGATTACATTTACAAGAAACGAATCCAAATTTCAAGAAGACTTCAACATTCAAGCCCAACAAGGATGAAATTGGTAAAATGTGTTTTAGTTCCATTTACATTTCACATTAAAAGTGTTGGGATATTTTTTATAAAAGTTAAAATGATTTTTGGAATTTTTAATAAATGAGTTTTTATTTTTCAAAAACATTTTATCATAAAAGTTTTGGATAAATATCTCTTGATCTCGTGAACAGTTTTAATATTTGAGGATTCCGAGTTATTTAAAACTTCAAAAGTCTTTTTTAAGGGGATCGGTGACTATTGTTCAAATGATATCACATCTCGTTCGAACGAGATAGAGTATCGCTCAAACGACGTCACTTATCATTCAAACGAGAGGTGTTTTTAGCCAACACATCACCGCCTTGAATTTTTGTATTTAAAGGGTGCCACGCTACTGATTTTCCTATGGAGAAAAACTATTTTTGATAGAATGCGATTTTCTATTCTCCAACCATATTTGAGGGTTCATTCTTTTGTTTTACAATTCACAAAATCCCAAGTACTTTGTGTGAGTTCTTTTGTGGAACCCAAAAGCATAGTTTTGCTACTGTTCACACTTTGTGGGGAGATCTCTACAACCGAGGTCTGCGTGCTATTGTGGAGTGAGTCTCGATGGAGTTTTTGTGACTGCGTGTCATATGGGAGTGTTGCGGTGTTCCTGAGTTGAATACTGGACTGCGATTCAGGTAGGTTCACTACGTGTGGACTTATTGCTGATGACATCGACCGACACTTGCGGGTATTGGAGTGTCAAACTGTATTTCATTGTAATTTGGTGTACATTACGATTTACAATTATAGTGAATTAAAAAGGTTTTTCCCTGAGGGGATTCTTCTTGAAATTTGTGTCGCATCTTTATTTATGTTGGTTTGACACTTGCACGCACGTTGTTATTTGAATTTAAGGGTTGAATTGATTTGATTCATAAATTGACTGTAATTAAATAAATTTTTTATTGGAATTTGTAAATCTATTCAAATCTTTATCACACATAGACATTCTCAAATTGGTATCAGAGAAGGTTACACTAATTTATCACGTATTCCTATTTTTCGTAAAAGTACTGTGTGATATTGATTTTTTTGAAAAATCTGATTTTTGAAAGTTGGTCGCAATGTTTCCAAACCAAAACTTATATAGTCGGTAGATAATTTTTGACGGGTCTAATTATGCTTACTGGAAATCCCGAATGAAATCCCATTTCAAAGTAATCCATGAGAGAGTTTGGTTCATTTGTGAAAGAGGTTGGACCCCCCCCCCCCCCCCCCGTTGTCACCGCGAATAATGTCACGAATTTAAAATCGGTGTCAGACTGGATTGATGATGAGTTTAGGTCGAGCACTTATAATTCACGTGGGATTAGTGAAATTTCTGGACACATCACCCCTGACGAGTTCCGACATATTATGACGTTCACCATGTCTAAAGAAGTGTGGGATGTTTTGCAACTCACCCACGAAGGAACTAACGCGGTCAATGAGTCTAAAATTCAAAAATTCACCATTCAATTTGAGACCATCACCATCTTAGAGACTGAGTGTTTTGATAACTTTTATCCACATTTGTCCGACAATGTCAACACTAGTTTTAATCTTTCCAATTCCTGATGCACGAGTGGTTAAAAAGATTTCAAGATTGCTGCCTAAACGTGTTATCCCTAAAGTGACTATTTTGAATACCTTAGGAAATTTGAATTGTCTGAAATTAGAAAAGTTGGTATGAGACCTACAAACGTACAAAATTGACATGTTTCCCAACACTGTCAAACCTAAGGATAGAGGGATAGAGCTTAAATCCCAAGCTAAGAAAAATAAAGTGAGTGTTTGTGAGTCCGAGTCTAATTTTGATATGTCCTTGCTTGTAAAGAATTTCAAAATGTTTATCCAGTTTTTGAAAAAAAATAAAAAAATTTCGGAGAAAAATAAAAATAAAGACAAGGCCAAAGAAAGAAGTGAGAAAGAGAAAGACGGTGAAGAAAATTTTTAAAATTTGAAATGTTTTGAATGTGGGGGGAGAGGGCACAAGTCATTTGAGTGTCCCACTAGACTTAGGAGAGAGGGGAAGAAAGTTTCCATGCCCGCCACACTAAGTGATAGTGAGGGAGAAGAGGAAGATGGGTACGATGAGCTCGGTAAAGGTCTAGCACATGGGATGTGTGTATCTTTTTCGAGTCGTTTGAGCACACCCACTTTGTCCCACGATGACAGTGATGTCCAAAAAGCATTTAGAGATTTGTACATCGATACCTTGAAAACAAATAAGTATGATAGAGATTTAGGTCGGCAGGTTTTATATTTGGAAAGAGAGAAGGAAGTTTTAAGGAGGAAAAAGTGTGACTTTACCGACATGGTGTCTTATCCGATGATGCGTTTATCCCAACTCGAGAGTGATCTCGAACGTGTCCGGGAGGTCAAAGTCCCTTTAGAGAATGCTTCTAAGAAAGTTGAAAAGATGGTTCTTAATCCCGTTTTGGGTGGTGGTAAAAATTTAAGAAAAGGTCATGACAGTGTATCCACTTCTATTATTGCACCTGAGACGGTTCCAACTTTAGTGACTCGGCCCAACCAACCTAGGCATCCCGTACCTATTAAGAGAGCACGTCCTAGAGTTGTTGAGAGAGGTGTACCTAGGCCGATTTATGTTTTCTCCCATTGAAAAAAGCAAGGACACCTTAGGGAGTTTTGCTTTAATTTGGGTTTCGTGCGACGTTATGCCACTACACATGTTCACGTACACACACCCACTCATGACACTTTGCTTGCACACAATGATAGAGAGCTTGTACATATTCGTGAGAAAGTAAAGTTTTTGGTCAAGGCTTCACATGACTTAATGGAGTTGTTTCAAAAGATGTCACCATATTTGGAGAACTCCTCTGCACTTCCCGATTAAGGTCTAGACATGTTTACTAGCATAGGGTGATTTACATTATGACACTTTTGTCTATTGCTAGTATGTACCATTTGTATTTTATTTGTTTTTGCTAGTTTTTAGTACTATTTTGGTACTGTTTTGGATTTGTTTTCCCTTTCCAGGAACTTTTTTTTTATAAAAATTTCTCACTGGACAAAACTGCATGTCATTCTGAATAATCTGGGAAATTTGTGTTTTCTCTTTCTAATCGCGAAGTCTTCTCGCGGGATCGCCTGTCGTTCAAACGACATGGTATCTCATTCGAACAACCCTGGAATTGTTTTTTGTCTGCAGTCCTCTATTTTATATTGATATATGTTATTGGTACTGCTGGGTTGTTTTTGAATAGTGTTTGAAAAAATACAAAAAGATTTTCTCTTTTTTAGAAAAATTTAGAAAAATTCAAGAAGAGTTTTTTATTATGTTTTCACCTTATATGAATTGACAATTAGGATGACCAAGTCACAACTCCATGCCATATCCGTGTGACTGTTTGATAGTGTTTTGAGACAATATATTGTGTCATTCATGTGATTTACAAAGTTCGGAGTCTTTGAGATGATATAGTGTTACTACCTACATGATTGACTCTATATGTCCTTTATTGCACACATGCATGGATTTGTTTGACTTCTCTGCTTGTCTATCACATATTGGTTGAGTTTTTCCATCTCAATTTTGTCTATACAACGAACTAAATACGATAAAACTTGACAAAAAGTAGTGCATGTTAAAAAACGTTTGTGAGTTTCATGTGTTGTGTTTTGAAAAACGGGGAAGGGCTATGAAAGGTACTCATTTATCCTTTCGATTAAGACACCATTAAAATGGGCCTAAAAAGTGAGGAATTGAAAATTATCCGAGGTCCAATGAGGTTTAAATGAGCCCGAAAAAATTGAAAGGCGAGAAAAAGAAAATTATGCCAAAAATGGGCCAATAAGTTTTTTTTCATCACCTCATAAGAAAAATAAAAAGCATTATCTTTTAATGAGGGTGTTTGGATGAAATTTTCAACGATTTTCACGTCCTTGAAAGTCATGAAAAAATATTACGTACTTTCGGACGTTATTGGTGCGGAAATCATTTATACTTTGATTTGTTGATAGGATTAAGACGATGTCATCTAAATTCAATAATTTTACACCGAAGGACTATTTTTAATGTTCATTCGTTAGGAGTACACTTATGCATCATGCACATATGATATGATTGATTTGATTTTCCTATCGAATTTGTTCACACCCATTCATTCCATATCCATGATTTGGTTATCTTAGTATAAATTCATGGTGTGTGATTTTTTGTAACATCATCTTTTGCTTTTTTGTATAAAAAATTGAAACATTCAAAAGAATGTTTATTTTCTTTGGTTTCCCTGACACCCCGATTTGTTTTATGTGGTTTATTATTTTCCTTGTCTATTTCGGACAAATAAAAAGGGAAAGAACGAATTATGATATTATGTGGGAGTTTAAGTATGGGGGAGATTTGATTATGCTTACATGTTGTATGTGTATATCATTTCAAACTCGATACGTCATGAGGTTTTTTCTTTGTCCCATGTGTGTAGGTACAATTGAAGATTTGTGGATTGCACACCCTGATAAGGAAAGCTTGGAGATTTAAAAAGTTTATTCTTGAATTAAAATTTGAAGACTTGTCAGTTTATCTTTCCACTTTGGAGTTTTTGGGAGGGTAGATTTGTATAAGTCATTTGATTTTGATAATTCGGATATTTTTATTTTGTACCGGCATTGACATAGGGGGAGATTTGTAAGGACATTGTTTGTCACAATTTATTACGTCATATACCGATACAATTTGCTATTTAAGTCGTCGAAAGATTGAGAAGATTACATCTAGAAGAGACGAATACGAATGTCAAAAAGACTTCAACATTCAATCCCAACAAGGATGAAATTGGTAAAATGTGTTTTAGTTCCATCTACATTTCACATTAAAAGTGTTGGGATATATTATATAAAAGTTCAAATGATTTTTGTAATTTTTAATAAATGAGTTTTTATTTTTCAAAACATTTTATCATAAAAGTTTTAGATAAATATCTCCTGATCCCGTGAACAGTTTTAATATTTGAGGATTCCAAGTTATTTAAGTCTTTAAAAGTCTTTTTTAAGGGGATCAGTGACTGTCGTTCAAATGACATCACTTCTTGTTCGAACGAGATGGAGTATCGCTCTAATGACGTATCTTATCGTTCGAACGAGAGGTGTTTTTAGTCAACACGTCACCGCCTTGAATTTTAGTATTTAAAGGGAGTCAGGCTACTGATTTTCGTGTGGAGAAAAACAATTTTTGGCAGAACACGATTTTCTATTCTCCATCCATATTTGAGGGTTCATTCTTTTGTTTTACAATTCACAAAATCCCAAGTACTTTGTGTGAGTTCTTTTGTGGAACCCAAAAGCATAGTTTTGCTACTGTTCACACTTTGTGGGGAGATCTCTACAACCGAGGTCTGCGTGCTATTGTGGAGTGAGCCTCGATGGAGTTTTTGTGACTGCGTGTCATAAGGGAGTGATGCGGTGTTCCTAACATAAAGACATGACTACGGTTCATGTAGGTTCACTGCGTGTGGACTTATTACTGACAACATCGACTGAAGCCTGCAGTTATTCGAGTGTCAAACTGTATTTCATTATAATTTAATGTAAGTTGCTATTTACAATTATAATGAAATAAAAAGGTTTTGCCCCGAGGGGATTTTTCCTGAAATTTGTGTCGCATCTTTGTTTATGTTGGTTTGACACTTGCACGCACGTTGCTATTTGATTTTAAGGGCTGAATATATTTGATTCATAAATTGAATCTAATTAAATAAATTAGTGATTGGAATTGGCGAATCTATTCGAATATTTATCACACGTAGGCATTCTCAAAAAGTCTCTTCCCCGAAAGGCTAGTCACTAACGATTATCCTCACTTTATTCGCCCGCCCATCTCGAATATCGAACAACTTTTGTCTTAGTCACAAAGTCCCGATGATAGGGAACATTTGAGGTATGTCCAGTACTGGAATATATCGAATTGGTTCTCAAAGCTATTCAGTAGTGGGGAAAAGTTCTTTCACATGAACTTTAAAGGTTGCTCAACCCAAGTATCCCAATATATTATGATCCATGGAAATAAAAAGAAATCCACCTATAACCGAGTCACATCACTCCCTTTGCATATAGAAAAATCTCAAGGAACATAGCCTATTGCACAAAAATAATAAATACTTACGGTTCAATGGCTCTAACAAAAAATTTCTAAAATTTTGAGATTAACCCCTTAGATTCCAGGATGAATGTATTTTCCTTTATAAAGAAGATCAATAGTTTGAATCTGCAAGTCATCACCAAAACGAATATCCCTTATGTTGGATTAACCTAACCACATTTTATTTTGAGAAAATAATGGACCTCAGTTTATTACTTCCTCGCTCATCATTCTAACCTGGCGAGAGATCACCTGTATCCACCTGAATCCAATGGGACTATGCTAAAGTTCTTATCCTTTGAAGATGATACCAAACCAAAAATACAAAAATATTATTCCCATATGAATACAAATAGATAAAATAATTGCATCATAAATGTCATACGTATGTGAGTCCTTCCCCCTGTGTATTTTCCTTTTATCAGTCCCTCTATCCACAAAAACCTGAACAAAACCCCCAGCTTTTTCTATAGTTTCTATCATCAGTAGAAAGATCACAGTAAGTTCCTATCCTAGAAACATGAGTTAGTGATTTATGCAGCTTATTATTGTTCATCAGCGGGCTCCCCACCCATGACTGTCAAGTGTTCTCCGTAGTATACCCAATGTCCACCGAGGAAGACCAAGACTTATCCACAATGGATCAAATCTTGATGCAACTGAAAAGCATCACCACCTCATAGAATACCATCCAATCCAAAATTGGGGTCCTAAGCCTAGCATAACTATGCCCACAAGAGGCCACCGCTACACTTAGAATAGGAAAGAACATACTTACTCCTCCTATCCCTAGCATTGAATAACCGCCTAGAGTAGATATCGAGGCAATACTAAATAATCCCTAGGATCCTCTTGAGTAAATCCTAGAAATGTCCCCTATTAATGCTAGCACCCCCAATGCCAACTACCCATTCCCCACACGGGTATTTTATACCATACCAACAGTACCCTGAGTACCGAATAACACCTTCCACAACCCCTCGTGAGTTAAATTTGTAGCCTCTCAACCAGTTAATAAGGTTTCACCCCAACCTCTAAATGAGGAGATCAAGTAGGTCCAATTTGAACTGTGTATCCATCAGGAAGCCATTAGTAAGACAAAAACCACTGATGATGTAACAAACATTAAAAAGATGGCATAATCTAATAAATCCTGACTCGAGGAAAAATTTTAGATGTTAGTCTTCAAAACTTGAAAAGGACTAGGTTCCCCGATCTCTCATTTATCATATTATCACCTTTAGATGTAGGTACAAAACATAGGCCTAAGGTTTCTAGATAGAATGTTCTCACCCACCCTGTCCAGAGGAGCCTTTATCTCGTATATGGGATTGAAAAGAGAAGGGGAAGATAAAACCTAGGATGATGCATATCGTGCTTTCTTGAAACAATAAGAATACCAAAAAATTTAGAGATGGCGATATAGGAAGAAGGATAAACACTTGTAACTTTCATCACTTGTCAGAGAAAGAAATCCAGTTATATGATCAACCACCCCTTGAAAATGATCAAAAAGAAATCGTGATATTTCCCTGACTTCAAAGCACTTCACCATATCTGGTATAAAATCGAGGAAAGTTTGGTTGAAAAGACTACCAAATCCATTCAAGAACCTCATCGAGTTGCGAACTAGTTCTCCATACTAAAGAATTCACCTAGACCTTTTATATCTCACATCACTACCCTCGTGGTCAGTTCAAACCCAACATTGTGCACAGTTACCAATACATGCCAAGTAAGGGTAGCCATCATAGCACCTTTCCAGCAAGGGACCTCTCCCATAAATTATCAGGTAGTGACCCCTACCAAAGAGTTTAGGGATCTACCAAGATAGTTAAACAACCTACAAGCTTCACTCAGTTCGGTATATACCGCCCTAAAAATGGATGGTCGCCTAAGACCTCTTAACCCTAGACCACCTTTTCATTCCCAGGTAAGAACTAGAAAGACCATACACATTGCGAGTTTCATAAAAAACCCGACTACATTGATAAAAATTGCTAGGATATGAGGTTTGCCATCCAAGACCTCATCGATGTTAGGAGCCTCATTCCCCAAAAACCAAATATTACCAAAAATCTCCTACCGTTTCCAAATAACCCCGGTACTAATGCCCTGTCAGATGTTATTATTCAAAACACCAACCCCTGGTAGTACCTATTCATTAAAAATCGAGGACGAGGATAAACCCCCCAAACCAAGAAGTCATCCCACTATGAACACCATCGCTCGCCATAAAAATAATCACCTAAACAAACCCCACCATTGACCATATGACCTTCTTCATCATGGACATATACTTCCTATAGAACAACCATTACAGCCCGGATCCTCCAAGTCAATGAGCTGATGTTATCTAAAGAATCACGACACATTACCCCCTTTTAGCGGAGGAAGATCACTTGGCCCAATGGAAAGAAATGTATGGTAAATCTCTCTAAGAAACGAAGCATATCACCTTTGTAGTACCTATTCAGTCCACCTCATGGGAGGAATATATGTCTAAAGTAAACTTGTTCACCCTCTCGGATTCATTAGCCAACAGCTATACCCAAGCACCCGTTACTACAAACAAGTTCTTAGCTAACTCTTAGAGATATATCATAACCACCATATCATCCAGTCACCAAATAACATGACTCATTAGTTAGACCCAAGATATCCTAGCCCCCGAGTACAAATGAGTATTGGAGATCGACAGTTTAGGGTAAACGATCACGTCACCTAGAAGGCCCATCACCAATCATTGTATAAGGAAGAAAAAAGAATGTGGGTCCATATTGCATAAACGGATGCCAGTTGGGAGGCTGAATGATATACCCGTTTATACCCTCAGCATGGATGAGGATTACCTCCAATACGGACGACCCTACGAGGGGACGACCCTTCACCAGGCCCCAGCTGGCCACCACCAGCCCAGACGACCCTACGAGGGGCCGACCCTCCACCAGGATCTAGCCGACCCTACGAGGGGCCGACCCTCCACCAGGCTCCAGATGACCCTACGAGGGGCCGACCCTCCACCAGGCTCCAGACGACACTACGAGGGTACGACAGTACGAGGCCAGAATTAATCCAGGCTCATTACCGGAAGAAACTTTGCCCTCGGCCTCGGCTCATAGGCCGAGGGTGATATCATGACGGCGCGTGGTTTGGGAGACGCGTGGAACAGTGCGCGTCAGGCTCATATGACACGTGGCAGACCGTTATAACAGAATCACCCCCTCACGTGAGGGAATATCATGTCATCATTTGGCATCTACAGGTGTCAACAGGGAATTGGCTAGATCATTATTCACATGCACCATGCTTACTTGGGGGGTACACTACACCCCCCAAGACCTATATATACTTGTCACCTACAACCCTACAGGAGATCGATCCATGAACAGTAGCCCTAGCTAAAACTCTGCTTGTACACACACAGTAGAGAGAGAGAGGGTTATGTGCATTGTATCCAAGGCCATTAGTGCCCATACTTAGTGGATCACACACTCACAGTGGATGTAGGCCAATTTGGCTGAACCACTATACATCATTGTCTAATTTCCTCTTATACTCATCCCCTTCTATACACTTACATATACTTGCATCTCTATGGCTGCCATAGCTACTACTGTTTGAGCTCATTATCACTTACCCGGTGGTGCTAAATCTTAGCATCATCAGATTGGCGCCGTCTGTGGGAAAAGAAGACATCTCTTCCTTTGTACAGCTTGACTTCACTGGGCACTCTGGTGGTGAACCAACACTCCCCCTGAGAGGAGGTGTTTCACCATTGAAAGAGACCCACTAAGGTTCCCAAGCTAACCAGTATTTTCTTCAGTTCAGCTTTTCATAGCTCAAGCACATGGCACCTGAGATGCCACCGCCACCACTTCCCCCGCCGGATGAGGGGGGAAGACCCAGTTCCAGTCAGCCGCCGCCTCAGTCTGAGATGGCTGATATGGCGGTAGCCCTAAAGTCTCTGGCGGCAAGCCAGCGAATGATGCAGGAGCAGTTCACAGCTCTAAGCCAGAATATACTAAGAGCACCAGGGGTTTCGCCTGAGATGATTACTCCGACAGCAGCTCCAGGACAGCATGAGGCCAGGGGACCACCCCAGGCACCACACAAAGACCTTCCACCCCCTCAGCGGCGTAGGGATGTTGCTGACCCCCATCGTCTACGCCTGGGGAGGCAAGAAAACCCTTGCCCGGAGGATAGGTACGGAGATCTGGAGGGAGAGGAGGCTCCTATAGAGTGCTGGGAACCTTACAAGGTCTCCAACAACACTGTGCGACCCCTCCAGGACAGCAGGGGAAAGTGCGGGAGATCGAACCCTGATGATCGCCTAAGAGGCTCTACTTTTGATCGCTTGAGCAGGGGGTCGGCCTTTGAGAGGCTAGGCCCAGTAAATGACCTACGAGAGCAGTTGTCCAGGCCAAGGAGTGCTGCAAGATCCAGGAAGGAGGCAGCAGATGGTCGACCCCGAGGACGAGATGATGGCCAAAGGGAAGTAAACAGCCGACACAGGCCTGCTGCAGCAGAACCCTCCGTCCACCTCGGAGAGGCAGCAGGGGATAACATCGGCCAGGCCGACCCTGTGAGGCCCTGGAATGACTCAATCCAGCGGTTAGAGGATAAGATTGGTGATATATTGAAGAGCCGAGACCCTCTTCATAAGGGATACACCATAGGCTCACCCTTTGTGGCAAAGATAGTCAACTTCCCCACGCCGTCAAAGTTCAAGCCACCTATGGTCACCCCAAGGTATGACGGGAGCACCAACCCCGTCCACCACGTGGAGATGTATCAGTCGGCGGCAGACATATACTCTATCTCAGATGAGATGAGGTGTCGTGCCTTCTCTGGTACCTTGACAGGGGCTGCGCATGTCTGGTACACATCTCTTCCAAAAAAATCCATTGGAAACTTTAAGCAATTGGCAGACCTGTTCATCCATAATTTCTGCTTTGGGGTGAGGCCACAGAAGAAGACCACACACCTGCTCTATGTTAAGCAGGGAAAGAATGAGACTCTGAGAGACTACATAGCCAGATTCAATAAAGAGAAGCTGGAGGTGGAAGACTATGAGGAGAGCATAGCTATGACAGCCCTGATTGGAGGTCTCTAAAAGGGGAAGCTATTATAGAAGCTTGCCGAAGACCCTCCGAGGACGATGGCTGAGCTATTGTCAACAGCAGGGAAGGTGATGAACGCCGAAGAGGCGATGGCCGCAAAACATGAAGACGAAAAAGGAGGTGCAAGCGGGGGCAAGTACCCTAAGAAGAACAAAGAGGGGAAGAAGAGAACCATGGAGGATAAGTTCGCGGGGTACACCCCTCTGATGGTCAGCTGTGAACAGATCCTCAATGAGATAAAGAGTGACCGGACGCTGAAGTGGCTTGAGAAGCTGAGGGCAGCCCCCGGCAAGAGAAATAAGAACCTGTGGTGCGAATTTCACCAAGACCACGGTCACGTGACGGATAAATGCTTCTCTCTGAAAGACGAGATTGAGAGGATGCTGAAGGAAGGGAAGCTCAGAAAGTACGTCGACAAAGCCGACTTCAAGAGGGGCCGAGGGGACGACCCCAGAAAGAAGCGAGTCGATGCCTGCAGAGAAGGTCCTCAAAAAAGAGGGGACGACCCTTCTGATGATGAGGACGACCCTGACCTCCCGCCGAGAGATGACCACGGTCCTGTCAAGAGTCTCAATATGATCTCGCTCGGTGTAGGAATGATCTTCGGGGGTTTAGCAGGAGGAGGGTCTGAGGTCGCTGACAGGAAGGCCCATGTTGCTGAGGCTAAGGCAGTGACGAAGATAGTGCACTCAACCTTCCTAGAGGTCAAGTCAGAAAAAAGGAAGAAGGTTGACATGGACACTTTGATAGTGGGATTTTCAAGGATGGACTTCAAAGGCCTCTTGGCCCCGCATGATGACCCTCTTGTCATCACTACCAGGGTGCACAGGTGTGAAGTGCCGAGGATCCTGGTAGATGGGGGCTCATCCGCAGATGTGATGTTTTGGCCATGCTTCAAGGACTTGGGCCTCAGTCGTGCCAGACTTGTTCCATACCATCATCCATTGATTGGGTTCAGTGGGGAGAAGGTTCACCCCTGGGAATATATAAGGCTGATGTCAGGATGGGGGACGAATGGCTGAGATGGCTCACCAAGAGGGTCAGTTTCTTTGTGCTGGATGAGCATGTGTTTTCGGCATACAACATCATACTAGGACGTGTGGCCCTCAAGGGGTTTGAAGCTGTGTCGTCCATAGTCCACCAGATGGTTAAGTTCCCTACCCCTTATGGGGTGGGGGAAGTTCAGGGAGACCAGACGACAGCGAGAGAGTGCTACTACAACTCCGCTGAAGAAAGGGAGGCACACAAGAGGGCTACAGCCACTTATAACATTGATACCCTAGACCCCAGGGACGAGACGAAGCTCAAAAAAGGAGAGGCCGCTGAGGAGGTAGAACCCATCATCCTCGATGAGGATGACCCGGGAAAAACCGTCCAAGTTGGCAAGTCTCTGAAGCCCAGTATCAAGGAAGACCTCATCAAACTGTTGAGGAGAAGGCGAAGCGTCTTCGCGTGGAGTCATGTAGATATGCCAGGGATCGATCCTGAAATCATGTGCCACAAACTCAATGTGGTAGAGGGAGTGAAGCCGGTAAAGCAGAAGAGGAGGATTTACTCTAGAGAGAAGTATGAGGTCATCAGGGATGAGGTTAAAAAATTAGAAGATGCTGAATTTATCAGAGAGGTCATCTACCCTGAGTGGCTGTCCAATGCAGTCATCGTCCCAAAGGCCAACGGCAAGTGGAGAATGTGCGTGGACTTCACAGACCTCAACAAGCATTGTCCCAAAGACAGCTTCCCTCTCCCCCGCATCGACCAGATGGTAGACGCTACCGCATGCCATGAGCTCATGAGTTTCATGGATGCCTACTCAGGGTATAACCAGATTTTCATGAACCCTGAGGACTCGGAGAGGACCGCCGTCATCACTGACAAGGGGACATACTGTTATAGGGTCATGCCCTTTGGCCTAAAAAATGCGGGTGCAACGTACCAGCGCCTCGTAAACAAAATGTTCGAAGACCAAATTGGGAAGTCTATGGAGGTTTACGTAGATGACATGCTGACTAAGAGTCTGAAGGCAGAGGATCATGGGGCAGACCTGGAAAGGACCTTTAATACAATGGACAGATACAAAATGAAGCTCAATCCGGCCAAGTGTGTCTTCGGGGTCGGGGCGGGGAAGTTCTTGGGGTTCATTGTCAATCAAAGAGGCATCGAGGCCAATCCTGAAAAGATAAAGGCCCTTATTGAGATGAAGACCCCCAAGTCCATTAAAGACGTTCAGAGGCTCACAGGGAGAGTGGCTGCCTTGAACAGATTTGTGTCAAGGGCTACAGACAGGTGTCTACCATTCTTCAAGATCCTCAGGAAGGCCTTCGAATGGAGTAAAGAGTGTGATGAGGCTTTCAGGGAGCTAAAATCGTACTTAGGGTCTCCCTTGCTGCTGTCACGACCCGTGCAGGGTGAACGACTTTACGTGTACCTTACTATCTCTGAGTCCGCTATCAGTGCAGCAATCGTAAGAGATGAAGACGGGATACAGAAGCCCGTATATTTCAACAGCATGGCACTCCAGGGGGCAGAGCAAAGATACCCGAGGATGGAGAAGTTGTCCTATGCCTTGATCCATGCCTCAAGGAAGATGAAACCGTACTTCCAGTCCCATACTATGGTCATCCTTACTGACTCTCCTCTTAGGCAGGTCCTACACAAGCCTGAAAAATCAGGAAGGCTAATGACCTGGGCTATAGAGCTGGGGGAGTTTGACATTGTGTATCAGCCTAAGACAGCCATTAAGGGGCAGGCCTTGGCAGATTTCGTGGCTGAATTTACTTGGGAGAGTGACGTTGCCGAGGGTGAGGGTCTAAGCCAGAGAGATACCCAACAAGGTAGGCTCACCGACCCTCCTGCAGATACGGTTGAGACAAGCACCGCTAGAAGAAAGGTGGCTGAAAACGAAGAGGGAGGATACCTTTTCAGACAAGGGTCACTCATCGAGGGAAATTTCTCGGAGGAACATGCTGTGTGGAGTCTCTTCGTCGATGGGTCCTCTTGCGAAAGCGGGAGCGGAGCTGGATTGATAGTGTCAGCACCCGACGGCACAGACATCGAGTACGCCCTGAGGTTCAATTTCAAAGCCTCCAACAATGAGGCTGAGTATGAGGCCTTGATAGCTGGCCTTTCCTTGGCTAAGTCCCTTAGTGTCGGCCAAATTTTGGTTCACAGTGATTCAAGGCTGGTGGTGAATCAGATACTAGGAGCCTACGAAGCCAAAGACGAGAGGATGGCTAGGTATCTTGAGAATGTGAGGTCATTGCTGAAAAACTTTAAAGAAGTGAAATTCAAAAGGATACCTAGGCTCGACAATGGCCGTGCTGATGCCCTTGCAAGGTTGGCCTCAGCTAGTAGGACAGACATAAGAAGGACAGTCCCGATAGAAATCTTGCTTCGACCAACTATCGAAGACGACGAGAGAACACTTGGCATTTGCATGAATGTTCCTCAAGAACCTTCATGGATGGATCCTCTGATCAGATACATTAAAGGAGGAGAGATGCCAGAAGCAAGCCAAGAGAGGAAAAAGCTAAGATACAGGGCTGCAAAGTTCACTGTCATCGGAGACACGCTGTACAAAAAGGGGTTTCTTCTCCCCTTACTTAGGTGTGTGCATCCTTAAGAAGTCCCTTCCATTTTGCAAGATGTGCATGAAGGGTCGTGCTCAAGCCACATTGGGGGTAGATCCTTGGCAAAGAGGGTGATCACCCAAGGCTACTGGTGGCCGACCTTAGGGAAAGATGCTGCCGCATATGTTAAAAAGTGTGATAAATGCCAAAGATTTGCTACCATCCCTCACCAACCTCATCAGCCCCTCACCTCCATTACATCCCCATGGCCGTTTGCAGTGTGGGGGATTGGCCTGGTAGGACCCTTACCGAGGGCAGTCAATAACTATCGGTTCCTCATCGTAGCAATTGACTACTTTTCAAAGTGGGTAGAGGCCGAACCGATGGTCACGATTACAGAGCAGAAGACCTTCCAGTTCATCTGGAAGAATGTGATATGCAGATACGGTCTACCCAACACCCTCATCTCAGATAACGGGACCCAATTCAAGAATGCCTCTCTGCAGAAGTACTGTGAGAGGGTAAGTATCAAACAATTTTTCTCCACCCCAGGCCGACCTCAGGCCAATGGGCAAACCGAAGTTACGAATAGGACAATCTTAGATGGGATTAAGAAGAAGCTTGAGGAGGCAAAAGGAAGATGGGTCGAGGAGTTATATGCAGTGTTGTGGGCATACAGGACGACAGTAAGGACCTCTACTGGGGAGACCCCATTCATGTTAGCTTATGGATAAGAAGCAGTCATCCCCACCGAAGTCGAGTTTCCCACTCATAGGGTCCAAGTGTATGACCCCCAGGGAAATACGGAAGAGAGGAGACTTGACCTGGACTTGATTGAGGAAAGAAGGGAGGACGCTGAGATAAGGCAGGCTTCCTACCAGTAGAGGACCGCAAGATTTTACAATCAGAGGGTGAAACAGAGGCCTATCGCAGTAGGATACTTGGTCCTCAAGAAGACTTGGCAGAAGCCCAATAAACTCCATCCTAATTGGCACGACCCCTATAGGGTCACCGACGAAGTTGTCCCTGGGACCTATAGACTAGAAAACCTAGAGGGGGAACCTTTTTCCAACCCCTGGAATGCGGATCATTTGAAAAAATACTACTAGTAGTGTTGTAAGGTCTTGATAGGCCATGGTTGTAATAAGCATTGTTTCGGCAGAACACATGGAAAATTAATGAGAAATATCAGTGTTTCCCTCATCCAGTGGTTATCAGTTCTAGTATGCATGCAAAGAAGTTGATCCCTCGGCTATAATGGGGACCAGTGGAGGGGACGACCCCACCACTGTCCTCAAAAAAGACGAGGGAAGACTTTAAAATCCATTAAATTGGAAAGTTGATCCCTCGGCTATAATAGGGACCAATGGAGGGGACGACCCCACCACTGTCCTCAAAAAAGACGAGGGAAGACTTTAAAATCCATTAAATTGGAAAGTTGATCCCTCGGCTATAATGGGGACCAGTGGAGGGGACGACCCCACCACTGTCCTCAAAAAAGACGAGGGAAGACTTTAAAATCCATTAAATTGGAAAGTTGATCCCTCGGCTATAATGGGGACCAGTGGAGGGGACGACCCCACCACTGTCCTCAAAAAAGACGAGGGAAGACTTTAAAATCCATTAAATTGGAAAGTTGATCCCTCGGCTATAATGGGGACCAGTGGAGGGGACGACCCCACCACTGTCCTCAAAAAAGACGAGGGAAGACTTTAAAATCCATTAATTTGGTAAGTTGAACCCTCGGCTATAATGAGGATCAGTGGAGGGGACGACCCCACCACTGTCCTCAAGAAAGACGAGGGTAGACTCCATAAAAATCATTAATTTGATTAGTTGAACCCTCGCCTATAATGAGGATCAGTGGAGGGGACGACCCCACGACTGTCCTCAAGAAAGACGAGGGTAGACTTTAATTAAAAATCATTAATTTGATTAGTTGAACCCTCGCCTATAATGAGTATCAGTGGAGGGGACGACCCCACGACTGTCCTCAAGAAAGACGAGGGTAGACTTTAATTAAAAATCATTAATTTGATCATTTGAACCCTCGGCTATAATGGGGATCAGTGGAGGGGACGACCCCACCACTGTCCTCAAGAAAGACGACGGTAGACTTGATTAAAAAACCATTGGGTTATTATGTCCCTCGGCTGTGATAAGGGCACATGGGGGGACGACCCCACATTGGTCCTCAAAAAGACGAGGGAGGGGTTAGTAGCATCAACAAAGCAAATCAACAAGGAGCAAACCATAAAAGAGTCAAATATGGAAGACAACAATTATGGAAAGGAAGAGACTATGGTATTAATAAAGCATAAAATATCAAGTGTTTTACAAGGCGAATGAACAAAAATACAAAAATGAGGGTATGGGCTACAAGCAGCCACCCTATGGGACGACATCAGAGGGTAGGACCTCCACATCTATGGGAATGGTCTCCTCTGTTACCAGCACTGGATGATCTTCAGATGTACCGACCCCTTCAACCTAAACTTGGGACTCCACTTGCGACAGGGCCTCAGCAATCAAGGGGTTATCCAGCTGAACCACCTCAAGAGAAGGGCGGATGGATGATACTGTGTCGGCAAACTTTAGGACGACCCACCGACAGGCCGTCCTAATTCCCCTCTCAAGATATTCAAGGCCGAAGCCTTGGAATTCATCAGAGACCTTGTAGGCCTCAACAGCATTGGCCTCGGCTTTCTGGACAGCTGCTTCAAGGTCAGACTTGTGCTTGGCCTCCATATTGGTTAGGGCCTCGTCCTTGTCCTTGATCAACAAGTCCCTGTCCTTGATCAACAAGTCCCTGTCCTTGATCAACAAGTCCTTGGCCTGCAGATCGGCATCATGCTGCTTCGTCAGCTCATCAAGGACTCTAGCGTGCTCAGTCCTTGTACTCTCCAGCTCGGCCCTCGCAGTGTCCAGCTCTGTCCGTAGGTCGGCCTCTTGTTGAATGGCCCTCTCAGCTTCGTGAAACTTTTGTTGATTCTCGGCCATCCACTTGGTGGCTGAGGTCAAGGCACAAACAGACTGCAAGAAAAAAATGAACAAACATCAAGATGGGCCGAGGTAACAGTTAGTGAGAATGAAATTAAAGGTCAAGACCAGTACCTGAGCAAGGGAGTGCAGACCGTAGTCGTACACTTTGGCAGGAGGCATCTTTGCCAAGAACTCGAAGTCAGAGGCCGATGGTGCAGAGAACATCGAGGCCTTGGCTGCCCTCAAGTTGGCAATAAGGGATGAGGGGTCGGACCTCAGATGAGACAAATTCTGAGACCAGAAGGCCCCCATGCTGGACGAAGAGGTCGTCCCCTCAGAGGCTTCGACCCTTGCCCTCGTCCTAGGATCAGGACGATGCTCAACAGGAGCTTCAGGCTCCTTCCTCTTGTGGCTATCAGCTGTCGGCTCAACAACCGTCGGCCCTGAGGCCCTTGTCTTCTTTGGAACTTGCTTAGGCTCCTTCCCCTTCTTCTTTGACAGACCAGCAAGTAGGCTTGGAGCAGTCATATCCCAGAGGTAATCTGACACACCTGCAGGACGACCTGAAAAGGATACGATGGATCAGAAAAATACAGAGATAAACGGGAAACACTTCAAAAAAAAGTAAAAAATAGAACTCACATAGTTCCGTCAGAGGACCGACCCTCAAACCAGCTTCTTTGAGGTACCGGGGGGTCATCAAATCTTCGAACTTTGGGATCTCACCCACTCTCCCTCGTCCCCTCAGATACTCAACAATATCCCTTTCATCCAAGCTAAGTCCGGGGTCTGACCTAGCTTTCATTGAGGGATTAGACCATTTATTAGGGACCCTCGGACCGTCGGCAGAAGGGGACGCCTCGGCAGAGCTCTCCCATGCCCCAGATATGAAGAAGAACCTCTTTTTCCAATCATGATTGGAAGTTTGAGCCACGTGGAGCAGCTTCTTCTCAGACCTTCTCGCCCCTAGATGATAGTATCCGGGCTGTTTAGATGAAGAGGTGATATACCCCAGAATCATCCTCCAAGAGTTGGGTGGAAGTTGCGAGGGGGAGACGCCCAAAGCCGACAGAATATCTACAATAGCAGGATGGAAAGGGAGTCTGACACCTACTTTGAACATTTGCTCGTAGACTGCAACCTCTCCCTCTTCACCCTCAAAAACCCTCTCAGCCTCAGAGGGCACCCTCATAGTTACCCCAGAGGGCACTCCGTAAATATGCCTCCATATCAGAAGGTCCCTATCCCTAACAGAGGAGATAAAAGACGAGGCATGGGAGGTATCAACCTCATCATCTGTATCGTCGTCCTCATCCTCACCCCCTTCCCCCTCATTACCTGCAGGAGGACCCTGAGGAAAAGCCACTTGGAAGGCATTGGGGGAAAGAGTTGTCACAGGGACAGCCTCGGAGGGGATCGTACCCTCGGCCTCTCGAGGAGGGCTAAGATCATACGTGTCCCTTCTACCAGACGTCCCGGCACCAGTTGGAGAGAAGGCTCTCTCGTCCATTTCGCTTTGTTTGGGAGTGTCGGCCGGACGAGATGACGACCCACAAGACTCAGAGGGTTCAGATGGTCTTATGGTGGCAAGAGGAATGGGAAAGATGGGTCGTACCCAATTAGGGTCGGCCCCTCGTCTCCTCTCCTCCTCTTCCTCTATCCGTCTGATCTCGGCAAAGAGTTTTTCTCTCAAAGACGGGAATTCAGACACTAGGTTGTAAAGCCTCCTAAGCATTAAAGGAAAGACTCTACACTTGGAGAAATTACACTACACTTGACTAATTTAGCTACAAACAAGTGGAGAGTTGACCAGGTTTGACTTTTGGATTGAAAAAAGAACTTAAAGGTTTTCGTCAAGAACGATCCAAGAACCAGTTACCGGAGAAGACACCGGAAGAAGCTAAGGGGAACTCGAAGCTGATGTGACCCTATGACCCTAAAAAACAAACAGAATTGAAGACAAAGGAAAGCTCTTAATGAAGGAGAATACCTGATAACGAGGGAGAGTAATGCTGCTGAGACCTGACGAAACGAAGGCTGCAAGTGGCGAAGCTTACTGGTTCTAGAGAGAGAATAGACTTGGGCGCGAAGAAGAAGAAGATGAAGAGAGAGAGTTTGAAAATCTCTTAAATACTTTGGTAATGAGTGGACCCATTTACCAAAGAAAGATATAATTAGGGCACAAAGCCCCAAGCGTACTGCGCAGCCGCCCTGCCTTGGAAACTGGAACAGCAATGAGTATCTGCACAGGTGTCACTCACCTAACTGATCACACGTGTCTCGAATTCAGCAAATATCCCTCAGCCATCTCAATGACACCTATGGCTAAGGGCTGGGGGGTGATTGATATACCCATTTATACCCTCAGCATGGATGAGGATTACCTCCAATACGGACGACCCTACGAGGGGACGACCCTTCACCAGGCCCCAGCTGGCCACCACCAGCCCAGACGACCCTACGAGGGGCCGACCCTCCACCAGGCTCTAGCCGACCCTACGAGGGGTCGACCCTCCACCAGGATCCAGACAACCCTACGAGGGGCCGACCCTCCACCAGGCTCCAGACGACACTACGAGGGTACGACACTACGAGGCCAGAATTAAGCCAGGCTCATTACCGGAAGAAACTTTGCCCTCGGCCTCGGCTCATAGGCCGAGGGTGATATCATGACGGCGCGTGGTTTGGGAGACGCATGGAACAGTGCGCGTCAGGCTCATATGACACGTGGCAGACCGTTATAACAGAATCACCCCCTCACGTGAGGGAATATCATGTCATCATTTGGCATCTACAGGTGTCAACAGGGAATTGGCTAGATGATTATTCACATGCACCATGCTTACTTGGGGGGTACACTACACCCCCCAAGACCTATATATACTTGTCACCTACAACCCTACAGGAGATCGATCCATGAACAGTAGCCCTAGCTAAAACTCTGCTTGTACACACACAGTAGAGAGAGAGAGGGTTATGTGCATTGTATCCAAGGCCATTAGTGCCCATACTTAGTGGATCACACACTCACAGTGGATGTAGGCCAATTTGGCTGAACCACTATACATCATTGTCTAATTTCCTCTTATACTAATCCCCTTCTATCCACTTACATATACTTGCATCTCTATGGCTGCCATAGCTACTACTGTTTGAGCTCATTATCACTTACCCGGTGGTGCTAAATCTTAGCATCATCACTGAATGACAAGATAAATCTGGCCCAATGTATACACCCCACACATGAACCTTTCCAATGAAAGGTGGAACCTCGTCTATGAGGACCAAAATTTCATGGCCACCTAGTAATCTTTTCCACTAAATATGATGGAACACAAGGCCCCAAATTTTTAAATTCTTTAAATTAGCGAGATGGTTCAATTAAAGTTCCCAACTAAAATCTGAATTCAAAATTAATTAAGTTAAACTACAAATTTTAATTTCTTCAAAATTAAAACTAAGTTAAACTAAAAGTGAAATTAAACTACTCAACAAATAAATTTCCACTTAAATAAAATTAACTTAACTCAAGTCCTAAAAATTTGCCTAAAAATAAATATTCAATATATGATAAACCAAATTTTATAAAATTAAATTCTGGACTTGAATTAAAATAAACTTACCCAAATTATTAATTAGCACCAATTAAACTGCAATTGTGATTTTTAAAACAAATTTTATATTTTTATACCTACGCATCATCTAAGTATTTTTTTCAAAATAAAATAAAATCACAACCACTACACGACGATGTAAGAGGAAAACCCAAATGGGAAAAACCCCGGACGACCCTAGCCTAACAAATTCACTAGATATGGTTTTACAGTTACAAGACAAAAGACTTACTATACTCGACTTGACTCCCCTCAAACCCCGACGCTTCTTCTGGAAAATACCTTTGTCTCGAAAATAACCATGATGTCCATTGTAGTCTGGGTGTCCATCAATCGAAGCATAGAAACCGTCAACCACACATGGTGACTTTCACTATATGAGAACACAAGTTCTTCTCCTTTATGGGTTGAGAATAAACCCAAACTTCTCTTCTTTTTGGTGGAGAGAAAACTCGGTTCCAAAACTCTCTAAGCAAAGATATATATATATATATATATATATATATATATATATATATATAAAGAACTTGGATTCTAAACAAACATATGGGAGTATATGTGTTTTTCGAAGAATTTAATCTTGAAAATTAAAACACTCAAACCATGAACTTTTTTTATGAAAAAAGAGTCTCAAAAGCTCTCAAGGAAGATGAAAAAGTTAGTGGAAAAACATCTATCCCCGAAGTATTAAGGCTGGTGAAAAGATAGTGGGATAGTGTGTGGTTAAAGTGAAAACTTCCAAAATTTTAAGTTTCCCGCCAATGTTGTTCGAACTACTTTTCCAGGTTGTTCGAACGACCTGTTTGAATGAGGCAGCAGAAAGAAACAAGGCCAAAACTTCATTGGAAAAACTCATTCGAACGAGTTTGTTTGAATGAAACTTCGAACGAAAAAATAGATTTTTAACCATAAACTTTTTCTATGAAAGAAGTCTCTCAAAAGAACTCTAGGAAGATGAAAAGTTAGTGGAAAAAAATTTATCCCCGAAGTATTAAGGCTGGTGAAAACATAGTGGGATAATGCGTGGTTAAAGTAAAAACTTCCAAAAATATAAGTTTCTCGCCAAGGTCGTTCGAAAGACTCTATTGAAATGAGAAAGAAGAAAGAAACAAGGACAAAACTTCGTTTGAAAAACTTGTTCGAACAAGTTCATTGGAATGAAGCTTCGAACGAAAAAACAAAGTCTTTGAGAATGATGTCGTTTGAATCTCGTTAGCAATGTCGTTCGAACGAGCTCGTTTGAACGAGATAGTGTCGTTCGAATGACATTTCAAAAAATCCAAAATTTGTGTAAAAATTCATTTTAAGCCCAAAACTTTTTAAACAAATTTATAAAAATATTTTCTGTAAATAAAAGTCGATTAGACAAAAATTAGAACCCATAAAAATATTGCAAGTCTCCCTATATATATTAAATGCATTCGTACCTTTTGGATACATTAGAATCCTCATGTTGATGACGTGAAACGTGGCACGAAAACCCAACAAGGATGAACTTGAATATCTAGGCCGCTACATCGTCAACATACACTCGCCATATGCTTGGAAGGATACATAAGAGAATCTATCTTATGACTCATATGGCTTCGTCTGGAATTAAGCCAAAACTACATATGAACTCAATTGGAAATTTATATCCTTACATAATATGATAGGCAATGGGGAATGACAACTCGGGTTGACCGCACAGGACATGAATCATGAACTCTTCCATTTCTATCATTCATATAATGCGAACGACACTGCGAGAGATTAACCACTTACAGTTAGTAGGTCCAAAACCCATACTCTCCCTATCTATATGGGGCGCACCCTTCATCCAGAAAAAACATACTCTGAGATCCCCAATATCCAATCTCGACCATGTATACTATACTGATCTATATAAATAGGGGATTATCAATTGCTTTGACTACCTCCTCATCACTGAAGGGAACACATTCTCGGGTCCTGGAGATGAATTCTCCCTCTGCCCTCAATTTTAGAAAATGATGACATAGTGGGACTACTCCCACAAAAAGGCCTCCGGTTACATAAATAAGGTATCACGTCCTTTGAATCCCCTAATATTTGAGACTACATATTCGGGATTGAATACAAAGCCACTAAAAAGGATTTTGATTAGCTAGAGCATCAATAACATTAGATCTGTCACACGAAGAAGTGAGGTCGTGCTAAATACAGTATACAACACAATCTCTTATATGGAGGGCCACCACACAAATTCTTCCAAGTAAAGGGGAGCTTAGGCATCCCAGTACAAAATTTATCAGAGAATCTAAGGTACGAAATAAGAGGACTTACCCATGGAAGTATATAATACCATGTGTAGCTCCATGAAAATAGAGAACGACCCTCCTAAAATCCCTTTACCTGAGGAAAACCCTGTCAGTTACAATAATGAATTATATCGTCTTGTCTCAGAGCCGACTTATGACCTCTTCATAATAGGGATATACCCCTAGTCCCACCATTACATTAACATAGGATGGAGTTACGGGAATGACTACTTAGGAGAAACCCAAGTAGTCGATATTACTAAATAACAAGATGAGATGACATGCAAAGGCCATCCCCTACCATAAGGTCCCCCTCGCGTAGGTACTCATATTCAAGTGAAATATAACTTTCCCACCCCGCTCCTCATAATCATGCTTAGGAAAAATTGGACAACGTACAGTATGTGGTATCTTAATTAAAATTCATTGTGTTTGCCTATGAGATCTTACCCAAGGGGCTAGAATACGCAGAGTATTGATACTAGTATGGAGATATCTAGTGTGAAACCTCTCGCATCATGAATGAAATGGATCCAGGGAAGCTAAATCCCCTATCTTCTAATAGAGAGAACAAAGAATACACCTATGATTGACCCCCTCTGATGATGAGGAATAACAACAAATAACTTTAGATCATGACATCTGGTCTGAATCCTTAATGTTCACAAAACCCTCACCAAGGTGATCTAACTAGACATATGACCAAGTCCTGGACGCAGTGGTAGAGATCCCCACCCTAAGGCTAAACTCAGACATAGTTATAAGATGGGTAGATAACCCTATATCACGATCCCCCTTAGTATCCCGATATAGAGCTCTTAAGAGCCAGAAATAAACTCCTATATAAGATTGGACTAAAGTCATGGCTCCCACTCCAACACCGCCTACATTTGGCCCTGTATCCATAGCGAATCTCATGCTTCACTTAGAAATAACTGAATAAGAAACTCGAATAAAATCTATGCTCACTCCGGATAAGGAGATTGATTTCCTAACAAGTCAGGCCAATACTTATCTCCAATAAACCTCGCTAATAAAGAGGGATCTCTCCCTGCACTAACCACTACTACCCCTCCTCGGGAAAAATAATAAAAACTACGAGCAACTTGACGAACATCAACCAACATCATTATCTAGGAATTTCAAGCCATATCTTGGGAGTACTAAGCTTCCCTCGTGCGCCTATTATCTTAGGATTCTACACCTACGGATCTCACTCTGATCGAAATATCAGCCGCCATTGGCTCTATCACTATGCAACAGCACATCATCTTCTCATAAGAAGACCTTCCCATGTAAGGCTGTAACCATCAATTTGCATTGCACATTAATAATGAGACCCGGGGAGAAGTAGTAGCTTTAGTACTACTAGATAATGGATCCAGCATCAATGTATGCCTAATCCGCATTATTATCAGTCTAGGATACACTACCTCAAAATTCACACTGTCTTCCACGACCATTAGGGCCAATGATAGAAGTTGTCGAGTGGTCATGCGGGACATCATCTTTACTCTCATAATAATGCGTATTAAGTGCAATGTCGAGTTTTAATTACTCAATGTTATGGCTAGCTTCAACCTCCTACTTAAAATATCCCGGATACATCCCATGGGGGTATTACCCTCATCACTTCTCATGAAATTCAATTTCCCATTTGACACTGTAGTCATCACCATTCAGGGAGATGAAAGTCAGGACATGATGGCTAATACTATCACTAAACCTCTTGTAGACACCCATCACAATAGCCATAATGTTTGCCTCAGCAGATTCCGATTCATACCATTCTTACACATGATAGAAGAGGTGTCGCCCATTCACAATATAATCGCCCTGATCATCGATAATATGGGATACATAGTTGTGTTCAATATCGAGAGAAATCAATAAGGAACCCTTGAAGCTTTCACCACTACGAAACACAAGGGAAAAGTTGTTCTTAGTACACCTTCGATCGCAAAGCCATAAAAAAGCCTCAAAGACCCCCATCAAGGGTGGAATTTCCATTTTCGTCTCTAGGGCAAGGACTTCTCGTATCACAGGCTCCCCAAGACTTGGTAGGAATAAATAAATATATCCTTACAGTCAGGAATGGAAATACTCTATATATAGGGATTGTACATAGATTATGAGAAAATACACACATTACACTAGGTTGAACTTAATGTATCTCAGGTTACCGTTAAAGACAAGAGAACCCCCTCATCCAAAGATCATATGGTATTTACTCGCGTTATTTCCTAATGATACTGCTCTAGTTTCTATATTAAGAATCATCGACCTAACCCCCGCTGAATGTTTCCATAATTGGTACACTGCCTCAGCAACCCAATATGCTACTATAGGGAAAGGATGATTGATTATCATCCCTCCATTTAATCTTCACCTCTGTATTCCAGACTCGATAGCCCTCCCACTTAAAAACACTGCCTTTGGTCAAACCTAGATATATGACTTGCAAACCCCCATGGGCTTATCAGTGGAATGAGAGGAAAGTCACCAAATCTTATTGAGAAACCTCATCTAGGCACGCCCATACAAAGGCCCTATCATAAATCTGACTAGACTCTAAAAGGCCACCATAAAGTGAAAGAAAGACATGCTCAAGAAACACTTCTTTCTCCAGCCGATGGTTAGAGCCAGGGTTACAAAACATTCAAAGTGTATCTCTAAAGGAACCTCGACAGAATCTCACCCCCTACATCTCCAACATCAAGGGAACCTCCATAATGAAGAAATGGACCTTTATTGGATGCATCCCATTACCCGTCATACCGTAGCCCTTTGAGTCTGTTCCATTAGCTAAAGAGTCCCAATATCCCCTCTCCTAATGTCTCTCTCTACAAAGTAGACTTTTTTGCTATTATCAAACCTCCCTCCTTTTAAGGCCATAATAAATTGTAATTTCTAGTATTTGCCTCTTTGTGTTACATGTGGTGATAATGAATCTAGAAATGGATTACGAATCTGTGACACCCCATTAAGTCTATACCGACTCCCGGCTGGGATAAGTGCATACCCCGTCATTAATACCCGAAATGACGTAATTAAGTTATTACTATTCACTTAGTAAATAAATGTCCCTAAAAATTAACCATTCATTCCCCGATTAATATTTAAATATATATATATATTGCCATAATTAATTCAATTAAAATTACCACACACAAGTAATTTAAAATTCCTGAATTAATTAAATATTAAATGTACAAAAATACGGGGTGTTACATACTTCCCCCCTTACAAAGGAATTTCTCCCTCGAAATTAAGATAAACCTAGTGTTCCGATATTCACATCTTTCTCACCAGTCATGTGCCTCCAAGCCCTCTATATCTATCCCATATGTTTCTAACCACGTTGCACAAGTATGCATTTAAAATTTACCCAGGGCGCCCATACACCCTATTCCCGTGCTTTACCGCACAAAATTTGCCTTAATTAACCCGGGTGCCCATACACCCTATCCCCGTGCCCTACTACACGGAAGTTACCCGACTGTACTAGTCGTAACCCGTAATATAACTTCGAACCCGTAGTTATATCACACACACACACACACACACATATATATATATATAATTACTGCCCGGGTACTCAACCCATGTTACGTCCAACTATCTCTCCATTAATACTTATCTCTCAACACAAAAGAATATACGCTTACCCTTATGCTACCAAAGACAACATAATACCGCGCCCTTACTACCACTAGTCCTTGCGCAAAATAAACCTCGAGCTATCTCTCTTTGCTCGAAAAAATAAATCTAACCACTCTGATTCACTTTAGTAAACATCCCCACATACTGGGATAAAATGTGAGAACACAAAACTTCACTATGTGCTATCGCACCACGCAATACAACATCTATACATCCACATATATATAGGCTATACGCCCTCTCCAGTGATACCTAGTACCAACCCTACCCTGGTGTCGCGGACACCAAAATTTAACTCCACTACTATCCACAATAGTTAACTTCCATCGCTATCCAGCCGACATTTAGGAAATATTATCATCCTTACTCCCATAATTCTCGAAAGTAGTAATTCTTCGCCAAATTCAAACAATCACTCAGCGTACACCTCCACCCTCTCGTGAAGAACACCAAGGAACTCCGCTACCCTACGGAGATTTCTCCACATACTATGGATGCTACCGCCAACGCACCCACTAAGTTCGACTCACTTGCGAACTTTAGTGAAAAAAATATGTCTTATTTTTGTGACATCCTCTTTGTCACTCAAAAACAATATACCCCATGTTCCTAGGGTAAAAATATAATTGCCTCTATACTCCAGCTACAACGGCTGGTTCTCAATTTTCGGAGCAGCTTCTACCTGCCCGAATGCAACCGTGACTTTTCTTTAGTGGTTGTACATCTAGGACCTCGTCCTGTAGTTGACCCCTGCCTTGCTTAAGGAAATATCTCTTCATGTGTCTCGCTTTTCCACAAATGAAACACTTTCTAATGTGTTCACCCTGCCACTGATCCCTTCCATGCCAACCTTGTTGGAATTCCTGGCCATCCCGCCGATAGCCTCCAGTTCTAGATCGTTTGGCATGATTTCCTTGCCGAAAATCCTGCCCCTGATCTCCCCCCAATCTTCTGTTGGGATACCCCACTGGTAATGTTCCATTCTGCCTCATCCGACTGGTTAATCCCCACTCCCTTCCCGCTTCCTTTCGCGTGGAAGCGGTATTCCCAACTGTGCCGGAGTGTTGCGTAAATGACATCGATATAATCTACTAATGCTGAATTATCAATTAACTGTTGTCTGATTCTCCAGACTAACCCATCCCTAAACGTTGCTTTCTTTCTCTTTTCCTCGCTTACCTCATCCGGTATAAAATTTACCAACGAGTGAAATCTTCCTCGTAATCGATCACTAAACGGTCTCCCTTTGAGTCTCCTCACAAACTTTTCTCCTCATTTCGGTCTCGACTGCTGAAGGAAAAATACTTGCGGTCAAACCGCACCTAAAACTCTGTAGTAGCTAGTGTGTTCCTTTCCTCAACTGTGGTGATCGACCCCCACCGCTGTAGCAATGCTTCCACTAACTAAAAGTGGTTACCATTTGCTTTCGCACCCCATCGCAATCTCCCATGCGTAGGTGACGCTGGATACCTCTCTTCCTCGACATTCTAGTACTACACCTGAACCCCCTCGCAACTCTGGTGGGTTCCCACTAAAATAACCTCTCATTCTTGTTTCCACCCTGACGACCCTGCGTGAGTCTTAACATCCGGCGCCACTAACACTTGTGGCTGATCCCGTGGAAAGTATCTTGTCATTGCGACCACCGTTGCTCAAACTGCCTGTGCCACTATTTCAATGACCTATGCTGCCAAAATCATCTCTGGTTGTTACTGTGGTAGCTCTTGCCCTTAACGAGCCTCCCTCGTCTCATCTCCCCCTGCTGCCCTAGCTGCTCTCTCCTAGCGTCATCTGGAATGAGAACCGAATTGGTATGAGTTCACTCTCAAATATAAATTTCGCAGAAGAACGTATATGCGCATACGTATGAGAATACAACAATCCTATGATAGGGCAAATACCGGGTGATCAGTCCTATACCAAATTAAAACAGGAATCCCAGTTGGATCATCCTTAGCATCACTGTCGAAAACTTTTTAAAACTTACTAATCACCAAGTATTCCAAAAACTGGTGACAATTTTAACTTTTTGATTTAACAAAACAGTACATGGGGAATTTAATATAAACCATTCACACAACTGAATGAAAGAAAATCGAATAATAATTACACAACTTGCCGAATAAATCACCGGCCACCAAATAAAATCAAATACAATTAATCAACACCTGAATGAATTACACCTGAAACTGTACAGAGAAGTCTGGGCGACAAGTCCTAAAGATAACTGAAACTGATACAAGATTCCTACTCTAGGAATAAATGAATGATGCGTCTAATCCAAACTCCTGCTAGCATCCACATATGCCGCAGCTCCGTGTCCCTGGAATAGAATATCAATCCTGGCGTCCCTGTGGCTGGACACCTAAAAGGTTTTGAAAATAGTTTTATAGCAAGGGTTAGAACCCAAAACGTTTTGAAAATATTTAGCAAGTGAATTAACTGCAGTAATTTAAAATGCATGAATGCGCTTCATATTTAAGTTAGTGTCGCACTCCCTTGTGGACATTCTCACCCCTTCACTATTGTGCACACCTATCGGTTACCTTAACCCCACCTAGTTGTACTACCCCATCCAACTAGTCCTGGTATAACCTTCCCTTGCCATACTACTCTAACCCGAGTATAATGATTCTTGAATTTTAAGTTATTTCACCATTAACTTAATTAATTCCTCTTAAATAATAACATATAACCGTGACACAAGTTATATAAAGTACATACGTCAAACACTGTATTATTCCCACAAATGATTAACTTAATTAATTTCTCATTAATTAACAACATATAACTGTAACCCGAGTTATATAAGGTAAATACATCACGCACTGTATTATCACCTACATATAATATTTACTACCATATTATACGTACCTTTACTAACATCCACACATATATCATACGCGTATCCATCCTTCCGAGTATACCCTCTCCGGATGATTCCCTCTAGAATGCTATCTCACTAGGTGTGCTCACAAAACCTAGTTTTCCCCAAGTTAGAATCGCTCACCAACTTGGACCAAAATATAAACGAAATGGAGGCGGTCATATTCCTTCCCTGAAAGTGAGATAAATCCCTCACCCATATATACCGGACGCTATGACCTGGGGATATATTCGCTCTACTCCTCAAGCTAGGGGATTCACCCACATCGCGCAACCTCCCTTGATAGCATTAGAGTATATAAATTTAATAAATATCTAATCACTGATATTTAGTAACACGCAAAATAAGTACACATATATATATACTATCATGACACCGTATATATATATAATATAAACCCGGCTTTACCGTGTACCCAAAATCCCGTACACTGCCTGTAATTTCCTGAGTCTGTGGCCCGACTCAATGTAATTAATTTTCTCACTTAATAACTTTTCCTCTTCCCTAGTCTATGGTCCGACTCTAATATAATTAATTCACTTTTTAATTAACATAATACTTTCCCCGAGTCTATGGTCCGAATCTCCTTAAATTAATTAACACACATATTAATTTAATTCTACCCGAGTCTACAAACCGACTCTAATTAAATTAATTAACACCCATATTAATTTAATCCTACCCGAGTCTAAAAACCGACTCTAATTAAATTAATTAACCCACATTTTAATTTAATCCTACCCGAGTCTACCAACCGACTCTAATTAAATTAATTAATACCCACATATTAATTTAATCCTACCCGAGTCTACCAACCGACTCTAATTAAATTAATTAATACCCATATTAATTTAATAACTTGGTGTCACCCAACCATTATCCCCGGACTCTCTCGCCCGGCCCTTACCTCCACATTTCCGAGTCAATGTTCCGACTCCAAACTAATTACTTCCTCTCTATAATTAATTTAACACCTTGATATCACTTAAACAATATACCCGGACTTACTCACTTGGTCCAATTTACATCTCATAATATAATACCCACATTTTTGCCTACAATGTGTCACACCTTTAATTTCTAGAATTTTTCCCAATTATATTTGCTTATAATTAATAACATACCCGGACTCGATTCACTTGGCCCGAAATTAAATATTTCCCGAGTCTATACCCCGACTCTAAATTACTTAGTTTATCTCCAAACTTAATTCACTACCATGGGTTACTTTACCAATATACCCGGATTCACTCACTTGATCCGTACCTCACTATTTTGGAATAAAATCTCTCAAATTCATCCGTTAAATGCCCCACATAAATTCATCCTAGTCCCAATTACTTTCCCCCATAATTGCTAGGAATAATTGTTTCATATTTATTTATCACTAAATAAATGCTTGGGAGTTAAATTTAATTACTTTCCCCTTATACTTCACCCAAGGCCGAACTGCCCAGAATTTTCCATCGTCGATCGATCGATGCCCCCGATCGATCGATCGACCCCTTCGTTACAGCTCCCCTTCTCCCTATTTTCCACCATTAACGAACTTAAAGATTTTTAAACCATAATTTACCTCTAATCACATCATCCCATCCTCTACACATGGTCAATCCACATCCTACTTATCATAGAGATCATTAAGCTAATCAACCCCTCTAATTATCTCTTAATTTTCGAAATGGGTCTTTCTCACTAAAATTTAATTATCTGTTTTTAAATCCCAATTTCCAGATTCGATTTCCACTCTTTTATATTCTGAATTTCTCATTCAAATCATAAATACATATTCAGATTTCAATCACCCACCTAAATCTTACTTTGAATCTCATTCAAGTATTTCAAAAACAAAAACCCATTTTGTACCCATTTACATCCAAAAACGGATTTACACCCAAAAACGGATTTTCATACCCACATCACTATAATATAAATTGATTATCATGCTTTAAGAATCAAAATAGTTAACCACTTGCTGATCCATTGATTATCATGCTTTAATTATCAAAGTGTTTGTAGTGTCTGATCCGTTGTTGTTGACCCTCAATTTAAGAGACTTCTTTAAGAGACTCTCTGAATGAAAGATTTGTCAAGGAGGGTAAAGAGTTCCCCTTATATGGATTCTCGAAACCATGATATGACCACATTAACAAGAAGGTGAAACGGGGGTTGGAGATATTCATTCAAGAAGATCACATTTTGGATGAAGACTCAAAACATGAAGTGAATCCTCTAATTGATAAAACCATATCAATCACCGAGAACTCTGAGGGAATTTACTCCGAGGAATTCTTTGACCTGTAAAAACTGGGGCTGAATATCTGCATGATCCACGAAGATACTTTGCCATCGAACCCATCAGTCAAGATCACGACTACTGACATTCCTCTCATAGACTGGCATGTTGTTCCAGTCATTTCTTCTTAAGCCTAGCAAAACCTTATTATTTATCCTATCCATGCAATCTTTACATATGTTCCTATTTCTCCTTTTCCTGATGTAAATATAATTGAGACCTCTTTTAATGAGATTCTCAACGTTGTTTTTCGTAAAAATAAAATAAATGAGGATTCTGAGTATCTTGTTGTGCTTTACATTAATTATGTCGATTCTAATCAAACTTTTGATGATGATGATTTTGCAAATGAACAATTCTTAACTGATCCTAATAAGAAAAATAATAAACAACATAATCGCGTTCAAATTAATGATGATAAGACTGTTGTTATCAATCCCAGGTCTAGTAGCTACTAGTGTGACATTAGGATATGTTCCACCCTTAACGAGTATGATCGTGCACAACTTGAAAAGCTACTGAAAGAGTACGTAGACATCTTCGCATGGTCCTATGACGACATGCCTATCATAGACCTAGAAATAGCTCATCATGAGATCCTGACATTCCCAGAATACAAACTAGTCAAACAAAAGTTGAGGAAACTCCGAACGGAATGATCACTTAAAGTCAAAGAACAGGTCATCAAATAACTGAACATAGGCTTTATTTGGGTAATTGATACCCTAAATGTCTTGCAAACATAATTCTCATTCCAAAGTCGGGAGGAAAAGTGTGCATGTGCTTCGACTATCGCGATTTGAACAAATCATCCCCATAAGATGATTACCCACTTCCAAACATCCACATGATCATGGAAAATATGTCCAACCACACCTTCAAATCATTTGTCGATGAATTTATCGGTTCTAACCAGATCAAAATGCACCCTGACCACCAAGAGAAAATTTCCTTCATCACCCCATTGGGAACCTTTTGTTATACTGTCATGCCATTCAGACGCAAAAATGTTAGGGCTACCTACTAAAAGTCTACCACAACTATCTTGCATGACCTTTGTCACAAAGTGGTCGAGGTTTATGTTGACGACATGATTATTAAGTCCAAGACTCGAAAAGGTCATATCATCTCTCTTTGATAGTTCTTCGAGTGATTGCGGCAGTACTAGATGTGATTAATTCCACAGAAGTGCCTTTTTAGCATCACAAAAGGAAAACACTTTGGGTTCATTTTTAGAGAGAAAGGAATTGAAGCAGAGACCAACAAATTAGAAGCCATACTTGAGATACCACCACTGCGGATGGAGAAGGAAGAATATGGATTCCAGGATAAATTACAATACATCAGTCGGTTCACCAGCCAACTGACCTCCATCTATGAACCCATTTTCAAACTTCTCCAGAAAGATGCAACCAAAGTATGGAACTAGGTTTGCCAAGAAGCCTTTAACCGAATAATATGATACCTCACTCGACCTCCAAGTACTCATGCCTCTATAGTCAGGTCTCCCCCTCCCCCTATACTTAACTGTCACTAATACTGTAACATGGGATTTATTGGCTAAATACATTTAATAATATCACAAGGAAAGGGTCGTCTACTATGTTTGCAAAATATTGGTCAGGTACAAAATCAATTACACTACTTTGGAGAAAGCATGTGAGGACCTATTATGGTTCACACATAAGTTACGGCACTACATGCTTGCCTTTCCTATTAGACTAGTATCCCGAATAGATCCCATCAAGTACCTTACAGAGAAACCCTCTCTATCAATCCAAATGGCCCGCTGGTTGATGTTGTTGGTCTAGTTCGACATTATGTATGCCATGAAAAAAGTCATGAAGGGGAGGGACATCTCTGACTACCTTGTCGATTATCCCAAAGAAGGAAACGATGTTTGGGTCTCTGAGTTTCTAGATGAGGACATTCTTTGCACCTCTCACGAGGTTCTCAAATGGAAGATGTTCTTCTAAGGGGTTGCCTTTAAGAAAGGGCATGACATTGGGACACTCCCGATAGCCCGCGATGACTCCCACATGATCGAATACGAGATATCCACCTTAGGCCTCGAGATCACCTTCAAGAAAGGTATCAAGTACCTAGACTTTTATGGGGACTCTACCCTCATTGTCGGCTAAATACTCAAAAAATAGAAAGTCAAATACGAGAAACCCCAACCCTTTTATGACCACTTATAAGAGCTTGCTACCCAATTCAAAGATGTTACATTCCATTACCTTCCCTGCTTCAAGAAAAACCTAGCCGATGCCCTTACAACCCTGGCCTTTATGGTCGACATGCCTCAGGGAAGAAAAATGGCCCTTTTCCTAGTTTAGAAATAGGTTATGCCCACCCACTACTACCACATTAAACTTGTTACCGAAAAAGACTTTGAAATGGTCTAATTATGGTATTATGACATTTGGCGCCTCCTCAAACATGGTAGATATCCCCGATATTCAGATTAGAAAGATCGTGACACCATTCGCAAACTAGCTTCCCAAAACATCATTTGTGACAAAGAACTTTTCAAGAGGAACTTCGATGGAACCCATTTGCATTGCATACCAGAAGCTGATATTGAAAGAATGATGCACAAAATCCACAGTGGGGAATATAGGCCCCACATGAATGGTCATATAATTGCCAAGGTCATCCGTCAAGGGTACTATTGAACTACCATGGTTCAAGACTTCACTCCTATGTTCGAAGATGCATCAAGTGCAATAAGTTTTGCCAATCTCCAACACTTACCTCCACGGGAATTATATAACATGACCTCTCCTCGCCCCTTCTCCACCTGGGGCATTAACATCATAGGAAAAGTCACTCCCAAAGCTTCAAACAATCATGAGTTCATCCTGAACACCATTGACTACTTCACCAAATGGGTCAAAACCAACTCATACACAGTGCTGAATGCTAAGAAAGTGGCCAAGCTTATCAGGACAAACATCATTTTTCAATACGAGGTTCCCCCTGAGTTAGTATTAGATAATGTACCCCACTTCAAAGTCGAGGTCACAAAACTGGCTGATGAGTATCAGATTCAAAGACACAAATCATCTCCTTACCGAACCCAAACTAATGTTGTTATCGAAGCCACCAACATAAGACACAAAACCATTATCATCAAGATGATCAAAAGATTAAGAGACTGGGCCGATCAGATCCCGTACGCCCCTTGGGTCTACTGCACCTCTATTAGAATACCTACTGGGGATACCCCGTATTCTCTAGTATATGGCATGGAAGAACTTCTCCTCATTGATCTAGAAGTACTTTCCCTATATGTCATACTCAAGAGAAAAATTAGTGGAGAAGATTGGCATCAGATCTGCAATGACAAACTCTCACTTTTGGATGAAAAGATACTTAAGGATCTTCATCACATATAGGGGTACCATCGTCAGATAGCACGTTATTTTAATAAGAAAGTCAATGACTGCAATATCTAAGAAGGAAATCCAGCTCTTAAATAATTATAGAACTTGTCTGGGTCCCTAGAGGGAAGTTCAAACCTAATTGGAGCAGCCCCTACATCGTGAAGAAAAACTTATCAGGCGGTGTCATTGTGCTCATAGAGCTCGATGGAGAAGAGATGATGCATTCAATAAATCTGGAGTGTCTCAAGAAATTGTACCCTTAATCGAAATTCTCGACGCGCTATGATTCTTCTTACACCCCTTCTATTTAAAAAAAATATTCATTCTCCTTACCCATAACTACAAGGAACCAGGTCATCTAAAAATAATTCTTTCTAAAATGAAGCTCTTAAATTTTCTAAACCCTAAGAGGTACGTAGGCATCCCATACGACACACATGGGTGCGGGCCTTCCTTTTACACAAAATGATATTCTTTTCAAACCTTCAAAAAGGGTGGTCCATCTTATTATTTATGTGAACAAAAGGATTATGTATGCCTTAGCGATTGGTATAGATAATTCAAATGCAAAATTCATTAAAAAAACAAAACAAAATATGCCAAAATTATTTTTATTTCAAATTAAGGAATACATTTGTTACATGAAGTTGAGGAAGTCAAACAAACCACCCCCTTATAATAACGAAACCAATCAACAAAATACCTACCCAATCAAAATAAACAACTTCATAGAAAAACTTTAAAACATGCCAGATACCAACACAAATTACCTAAAATACAAATTTTCCCCAGCTTCATAGATGCTACCCTAATTTGCCAAACGGCCCTACCTCATTATCATTTACAGCCCCCAGAGGTCCCCTGATTTACCACTCCTGATTAATGCCCCATTCCATGCAACGATACACCCTGATAAGCTTAGCGAAAACCACAACTCCTACCTCCATGGTGTCAAAAGCCACAAGCCACCTTTGACCAGTATCTACTTCTAAGACATTCCTAACTACTAGCTTCCTAATCACTTCTGATAATCCTTAGACATATGTAAAGCCACTTCTACATATTTTTATGGATGGGTAGACAGTCGGTAACACTGCCACAAGGGTTCTAATATCATTAGCAAAGATTCAATCTGGTTTTTCATCGGGAAGAAGTTCGTTATATGAGGAGGCACTATTGGTTCCCACCCAGCATAATGCAAAAAATTGCTAGGGGAAATGAAATGAAGTCTGTCGAAGTCCAACCATCCAAACATACCGGTACTCTCCTAGCTGTAAAATGGGATGCAAGTCCCCCTACCATGGCACAGAACGCCAGGCCCAATGTTCCACAAACCAACTATCTCGGTTCTCTATTGAAGGACCAGAACTAAAGAAAGGAAGGATGAAGAAGTTAGGAACACTCAATGGGGAATACTCATGAGGTGCCGCCAGATGAAACCTCTAAAAAATGCATATAAATAGCATCATAGGGCTCCCCCTCATGAAGTCAGAACAACCCTCCTTCTAAGCATCAAGACCATTTAAGGTTTGCGCCAACATCACCGCTACAAGATTACAGCAATAAGACATCCACGCTACTATCGTGCCTACCTGAGCATCAGACGTCAAGTCACTCATCACCAATAAAAGCCTAGCATTCAGGTCTAAGGCAACAACTCCAGTAAAACTAGCATCAGAAAGATCCCTTCGGCACACTAGATTAGCACAATCCAACAAAGGTGGCAAGATTCACTTCACATCAAGCTTTATATCTCCTTATCCATATACCAACAAGGCTTACAAGGCTTTCCTCTATTCAAAAATTACAAAAAAATACATTTCTCCTACTTTTTCTACAGAATAAGTCCCTTCAAAGGGAAGCTTTTCGCAAACAAGCCTATAAACTACTCCAAAATTCTAAAATACAACTTTCTTATTTTTTCTCAAAACAAAACCTTAGTCGCAAATTAAATTGCATTTAGAATAAGCCACTAACTCAAGATAATAATAAAAATGCTTATTTTCTGCCTTTTGAGTATCTTTTTAGGTGCAATGTAGAGAAATCAAGCATGAAAGATGGTCAGTGCCAAGTTCCTCAAGTTACAATGACGGATATGTAAGAAAATGCCAAAAGAAAAGAACTAGAATTGGATATCACCTCATCTTCCACACCACCCTCTCCCCATGTACTAGACATACCCAAACACATGCGCCAGCAACCTCTTTATCTATTCCTGCATACTCATATCCCCTGCATCCCTAGAAAGAAGATTCTAAGGATAGAAGCTCATATATATCCCCAGTAAAGAGTCAATAATCAACCCATAAGAAGAGTTTGAAAGTTGGCAACTTCCTTTTCGTCTTCCCGAAAAAGCCTAGGGTTTCATGTCCTATGCCGAATAAAACCTCCCCTAATCTGCCTATAGGCAGTCCCCTCCAAATTTTGTCCTAAAAATGCTCGGAAAATTCACAAAAATTCACAAAAAATTCTTCAAAATAAGAACCTTATTATATCAAAATAAAAACATTTTTAGATCACCAAACCCCATTACAACTCTCAAAATACCCAGTGGAACCAATGATGCAATTCCACAGTAGGAACCACAAACCTACATATTTCTCAGCGAAATCTCAACACAACACATTCCCCAATGGACCCTAAAGTGAACTAGCACCCAAAACTATTTACACCTTCCCCAATCGAACTATCCCCCCATACCATCACTTTTGGTCCTCAGAATTGAGCTCGGCCCGCAAAATTAGTCGTCACAACTCTAGGTCCTCAGAATTGACCTCACCCTGCAAAATTGATCGTCATAACTGTAGGCTCTCAGAATTGACCTCATCCCATAGAATTGGTCATCACAATTAGAATTGACCTCGGCCACAATTGGTCTTCACAACTTTAGGTCCTTAGAATTGACCTTGGCCCACGGAATTCATCGTCAAAACTCAAGGTTATCATAATTAACGTTGGCTTACATAATTGGTTGTCACAACTTTAGGTCCTCAAAATAACCCTTGGTCGGCAAAAATAATAATCGTATTTTTAGGACCTTAGAATTGACCTCGACTCGTAGAATTGGTCATCACAACTCAATGTCTTTAGAATTGACCTCGGCCTATAGAATTGGTGGTTATAACTTTAAGTCCTCAGAATTAACCTCAACTCGCAGAATTGCTCATCATAACTTTAAGTCCTTAGAATTCACCTCGACCCGTAGAATTTCTCGTCATAACTCAAGGTCCTCAGAATTTACCTCGACCCGTGGAATTGGTCGTCATACATTTAGGTCCTTGAAATAGACCTTAGCCCGTAAAATTGGTCATCACAACTTTAAGTTCTAAGAATCGACCTCGGCCTACAAAATTGGTCATCATAACTCAAGGTCCTCAAAATTGACCTCGGCCCGCAGAATTGATTATCACAAAATTATATCCTCGGAATTGACCTTGACCCTCAGAATCGGTCATCTTAATTCAAGTTCCTTAGAATTAACCCTGGCTCGTGAAATTGGTCGTCACAACTTTAGGTCCTTAGAATTTACCACGACCAACAAAATTATTCGTAAAAACCTAAGGTCCTCAGAATTGACCTGGACACTCAAAATCAGTCATCCCACCTCAAGGTCCTCAGAATTGACCTCATTTCTCATAATTTCTTATCACAACCTTAGGTCCTAGGAATTGACCTCAGCCTTAAGAATCAGTTATTACAACCTTAGGATCTCAAAATTAACCTCGGACGTCAGAATAGATCATCACAACCTTACATCCTCATAATTAAGCTCGGCTCTCACTATCGATCATCACAAGCCTAGGTCCTCAAAATTGACCTTGACCTATAGAATCGCTTTTCATAACTTTAGGTCTCTGGAATTGACCTTGGCCCACAGAATTGGTCATTCAAATTCAAGGTTCTTAAAATTGACCTAGGCCCGTAAATTTGGTTGTTAAAAATCAAGGTCCTTATAATTGACCTCAACCCACAGAATTGGTCGCCCCAAGTCACAATGATCGTAATTGACCTCAGCTCGCAGAATTGGTCATTCTAACTTTATGTCCTCAAAATTAACCTCGACTCACAGAATTAGTCGCCCCGACTTTATGTTCACATAATTGACCTTGACCTGCTGAATCAAACATCCCCATCTCCTAGATCCACAAAATTTACCTTGACCCTCTGAATCGATCATTTTCTTCCTCTAGGTCCGCAAAATTAACCTAATATCCTCTTCCCTAATGTCGGTGTAGTGTCTATCAGTCAACGGCCTTCACTTGTTCCAAGCTCTCCCATGGAGGGGATTTCTATAGACACCCCATCCTAGGACCCCCTAGGAACCTCCTTAGGTCCATAGCACTTACTCCTTCATCATAAACCATAAGTCATACTCCGAGTAATAATTTGGAGGCCGGGGGGTGCTTCCGAGCCACGTTTGAATCTAGTCAACTCTCCTACTGGAGTGAAAGCTCAATGAATCCTCAAAGGTCTCTGAATCTCATTTTCAATGATTTGTCTTATGTGCAAATTGGACTCATGATCCGAACAAACGATCCATTTTACCTCAAAAACTAATCTAGAGGCTATCGAGTTCTCCCGGGTCCCATTTTACTCTGGTCAACTCTCCATCTTAAGATAAGCTTAATGAATCTTGGAAGGTTTCTGAATCCCCTTTCAAATGAAATTCTCCATGAATGAATCGTCCATACAATTTGGGCAAATGACCTTTTTTACTTCGAAGGGTTATCTAGCAGTTTTGAGCGCCATTTAACCTTGGTCAACCATCCGAACCTAACGAAGTTGAATGAAATCTCAAAGAGAACTTGATTCCATCTCCAATGGTCCACCCCATGAACAAATCGAACTTATGGTTCAAATAAAAGATCCATTTTCCTCGCAAACCTCCTATCTAGAGGCCATCGGGCATTTTTAAACCCCGTTTGACTTCGATGAATTTCTAGACCCAAGATTGGCTCAGTGGATTCCTAAAGTTCTCTTAATTATAATTTTAATGGTCCACCCCGTGTACAATTCAAACTTACAGTTTGCATTTTATGCTCGTTTCTTCAAAAAGCCTATTCCAGACTCCCTATAGACACCCCCGAAGACCCTGCCTATCGGCAGTTCCTGATGTGATATGTCGATATGTGGGCCAAGACCCCTACCAATCAGCACCCCCTTTAGACCTATAAATTAAGGCCATTACCTCACCATGAGCATAGACACTGAACACCTCTCTCAGCAAGTCAGATAACATTCTCTCGAATTCGGAGTCATTTCCTTTCCTAAAGAACTAATTTTCCCACAATCCCTTCCATCACTTTCGTAACTCACTTGGTAATTCCCCCTAACTATCTATGCCACTTTCATACCATTTCAAGATCAGCATATTTACATTTGTAGGTCAACATCAATCATTCATAAGGAGGTCAAATTCTCCCTCCCTTTCTCTAATTCTTCCATTTTAGTGTTATTTACTTTATTTTCACTTTAGTATTTTTGTTTCATCACATCACATCACATCCATTAATCTTCATTATTTATTAGTAGTATTTGCAGATAACTTATATTCTTTAAAAAAAAGAAGAAGGTTTATCCCTAAACTCCAAAAGAGGTATTTCCATTCACACTCTCACTCTTAAAAGCACAATTTCTCTACACATATACAAAAGATAAAACCCCCATTTGGATTTATGAATTGAACCTCACCCTATGCTATCTTCAAACTATGTGTACTTTTATGCCCCTTGGGGTACGTAGGTGTCTTAGGTCAATCCCGAGATTTGAGTCCTCATTTATGCATGTTTATATGTTTCTTTCATATGTTATACATATATATTCTTTTGAATCTAATATTCATACATGCTTGGGTCGTCCAATACACACATTCGCTCTTCCATAGCAACTTGTGAGTCGACATATACTCATATTATAATTTGAATTATTATTTTTGGGAACATTCCTAAGGATGAATTCACTCCGTCCTTTTCATGGAGCGAGTTGAATGATTCCATTCTCCGCTTATATTATATATATGCACACACACATCACGGGGTCTAAAAGGAAAATATTATCATTTGACTATGAGATATCAAAAGGTAGGGATGGTCACCTAACACTTACCTATTTCGCAACCTAGTCCTCGAACCTTCGAACTATTTGATTTCACAAGCATCAGTATTGGCCTTGATTTCGTTATATTAAGATGGCGACATTCTTATACCTTCTTTGAGAAATATTGGATGGCGAATCTATATCTACATTATCCCCCACAATGATGACAGCCGAGTATCCCAAAAAGGGAGCACCCCCCACGCGTGCTGGAGGGAATCTTAAACCTAGGGATAGAAACATTATGTCTTCGTAGTTCCTAAAGGGAAGGTTATCAGTTTTATTATCAGAAAAAATGGCATCAAGGTAAACCCCTCAAAGGTAAAATCCATACGATAAATATCACAACCCAGAACATAAGAGGGAGTCAGGGGGTTCCTAGGCTAAGTACAGTCCATAAGTCGATTCATCAACCAGCTCACCACCATTCGTGAACCTATTTTCCAATTAATAAAAAAGAGCTCACCCAAATAATGGAACGGTCCATATCAAGATGCATTCGAGAAAATATAAGAGTACCTCACTCATCCACCATTACAAGTACATCCCTAACCGAGATAATCGCTCTTGATCTATATGACCATAACTGACATGGTTGTTGGAGCCATATTGTACCAATACAAAGAGAGTTGCAGAAAGGAATGTGTCATCTATTGTATAAGTAAAAATCTAGTCTCCTATGATCTCAAATACATCACCTTGGATAAGGCTTGTGTATCCCTCATATGAATCACTCATAAACTACGGCACTACATGATGCCCTTCAATATACGTCTTCGCTCCAGTAGGATCCCCAAAAATACCCCTTCGAGAAACTCGCTCTCTAGATATATGGCTATGTGAATGCTAATGCCCTTTGAATTTGAAATCATGTTTTTCACGTAAAAAGTCACTGAAGGGAGAGCTGTCTCCTACCTCCTCTGAGGACAATCCCTATAAAATGACGCATAATTCCCTGACGAGAATATATTTGCCCTAAACAATAGAAAAACTTGGGAACTCTACTTTGATAAGGAATTAAACAAAAAGGGATTTGGCATAGGAATGCTAATTGTAACCCCGGACTCAAGCACGCCCCACCGTTATTAATATCACATATTAATCAACAAAAACATGAGTGAGTACATGGCTTGCATCACTAGTATTAAAATTTCCTTGAAAATGGGAATCACTGGCCTGAAGGCCTATTAGGATTCCATCATAGTCTTTAGTTAAATAGTGGGAAAATAGAATATTCGGGATACAAACTAACATCATACCATGCCTACTTAGAGGAGGTAGCTTCCTAATTCGAGCATCTCAAATTTGACTTCCTCCTAAGAGAAAAATAACTTCACAAATACACTTGCCATCCTGGCCTCCATGATCAACAGTCGGAGGCAACCATAAATATTACGTTCAACGTAACTAATCAAAACACCCCTTATTATTACTTTGAGGTTGAGATCATCGAAGAAATGACTGTAGGACCCGCAGAATAGTACTATAACATATGTAACTTGCTCAATAGAAATCACCGCCCATTATATGCTTATTCTAACGATTGACTTTCCCTATGATGATTGGCATCCCAAATCATCATCTTTGGGGACAAACTTTAAAAATGAGGGTTTGACGGTATACCCTTACGATGTGTCATAGGGGACGAACCCCTCAAAATTATGGATAAAATCTATAGCAGGGAATGTGGCCCACACATGAGTGGGAACACCCACTTTAGAAAAATACTCCATCAATCACACTACTGGACCACCATGAAAATGGACTACACTGAGTACATCAATTGGTTCCTCAAATGTCAGTTATATGCCCCCGATAACATCTACCCCCTTGAAAGCTATATTTCATGACCTCACCCTAGTTGTTCTCCACCCAGGGGATAAATATCACAAGAAATGTCAATCCCAAAGCCTCCATGGGGCATGAATTTATCTTAGTCCCCATCGATTACTTACCAAATGGGTTGAGGATGAATCCTACACTGTCCTAATGCTAAGAAAGTCACCAAATTCATACAGAGAAACATCATCTGTCACATTGACGTACCTCACGAGTTGGTATCAGATAATGGATCTTACTTAGAAAAGGAAATCTTCAAACTAGTACAAGAATAGAAGGTCACTAGGCATAAGCCATCCCTTATATACCCTGAACCAATCAAGCAGTTGAAGATGCTAACAAAAATGTCAACAACCTCATCACCAAAATGACTAAACCCTATAGTGATTTGTCAAACAAACTCCCATATTCCCTCTGGGGTTACCTTATTATAGAGGAAAACTCCATCGAGGCCACCCCCTATTCACTAGTTTATAACATGGAGGTATTCCTACCCATCGAACTCATGGTGTGCTCGCTAAGGGTTATGCTCGAAATTCAACTTGCTAAAACTGACTGGGTACAATCCCGTTACGACAAATTGGCCCCCTTGACTAGAGGAGAGTAAAATCTTCTTATCAAAACCAGGGCTACAAATATCATATTGCTTGGGCATTCAATAAACGAGTCAAAAACAGAAATATCCAAGAAGAATACCTAGTCCTGAAACAGAATCTCAAACCTGCCAAGACACCAGGAGGTAAATTTGCAACCAAATGAGGAGGACCCTAGCTAGTCATTAAAATAAACTTTGGTGGGGAGGATACCTTTGTTGTTCTCGACAGAGGCATCTTTTCACAGCCATTCAATCTCAATCGGTTGAAGAAATTATTTCCTTAAACCTGGTTAGGGTTAAAAGTAAAAGGACTGAATGATCAGCCATCACGGGAAGGAAAGGTTAAGCAAGACCTTACGCATTCCCAACCCTACATCAAAAAGCCCACTTCAAGTACTAACCTTTCGCTTGGGGTTAGCTAAAACACTTTATGCCCCCAACTTTTATCTATTTTTAAAGAGAACTACGTATACCTGATTCTTCGTTATATTTACTATTGTAGGAATTCAAAATTATGTACACACTATTACTTTCGAATCGGAGATACGTAAGTGACCTGAGATATTACTTCGGGCCCGATTTAATAAATACCAAAAAACTCCATGTTATGGTAAAACCCTATTTATGGTCATTATGCCCTTTCTCCCCAAAAAAATGGCAGGATCTGAAAGGCTTTACATCAAGTAATAAAATAGTTCTTCGAGGTATTTTAAAGTCTCCATAGAGTTATCCTTATTTAAAGTATACGCAAAGGCTAATACTATAAAAATAAAAATAAAAATAAAAAGCTAGAACAAGAAAACACGCTACCCCTATACACTCTTTCCTAAAAAAAATAAATACCAAATAACCCTCTCTCTCAAAAACCACAATTTCCAGGACAAGGATCACCAATAGGCAGACTCACTAAACACTCTCCCCAAAACGACATCTTATGAGGAACAAATAATGACACTTCGATTCTGAAGCTACATCAAAAGGCTCCAGCCCTATCACACACAGAAGAAACAGGGAGTTTTCCTCTCCCCCTCCGACATTCATTCAAGCAATGTGGCTCGACATAAAAGAAAATAAAGTTGTCTCTTTTATAAAAAGAAAAATCCTAAAAAAAGGGAGCACCCTTGTTTTCACACCCTTCCCCTCATATTAGTATTATTAGTAATATTATTATTATTGTTAATGTTGTTATTTTTTTTTGTTGCTATTTTTGTTGTAGTTGTTTCTTCCATTTTGTAAAAGTGTTTTGCCCTGATTATGTCAATTATTTTACCATTCATGCATAAAATAAAAGACAAAAAATATATACTAAAACAGACCCTCAAAGAAGGGAGTATCATTATTTTTATACAAGAATTATCATACCACACACAAATTCATCAGGTATTCCTTGTGTTCCTCATAAAGGAACATATTACCAATATATACAGTGTCCAAAAAATAAGAAAACTATAAAAAGTCTTTAAAAAATTTACATCAAAACCCATCTAAAAGACCAATCCAAAACCATTATTACCACAACAATATGCATCACAGCGCCTCTTTCCAGAATAACCACTAGTTTGACCCTCGACCACAACTCCTGATTTCCGCATCCTAGCCCTCACACCCAGTGCAGACACACTATCCGGGTAAGATAAGTCGCTAGAACCTAAGATCAAGCTTGTTGACTGTTGAAGATATTATGTGTCAGCGTCCCTGAAAACCTCCGTGGTTAATTGGCATAAAGCCAAATGGGTTGACAAACAATGCGTTTGTTTGTCAATAAGGATAAAGTAACGGAACCCAAGGAATAGTAGCATACTGTTCCACTATCGGGATAATAAACACCGAAGAATATGCTCTCATTCACACCAAAAAACTCCCTGACAATGACAACAAAGATAGGGCATCCGGTATCCAAAAATTCGAGCCACTTCCTCTATCCATAACGAATGGAACCACAGATGAGATATACCTAATAGGTATCCAAAAAAGTTATAAAATCGACTCGGGGTCGAGAAATGTCAAGGTATATAAAGGAAACTTCCCATAAATGGAAACCCAAGTCTGCATTAAATACAATTGGGGAGATGAATCCTTCTGTCATTTAATTAGCCCACCCCTCATCCAATAATCGAATGACTAAATACCTTAGGCCCATATAAGAAATATTGTGACATATTATTATAACCCTTACTGAATTTTCAAATATCCATCTTACAACCCTAGGGTTATCCACTATACCTATTAGGCCTTATACTTCCCCTAAGATGGTCAACCCATTTACGAGCTTTCAATTCTAATGAAGAGCGTCTTCGTGCCACACTCTTAGTCGAACGCTTCCATGGACAACCCAATCTACAATTAGGGTTCGGATCATTTCATTCCACCTGATAAAAATTCTCTAAAACCAGCCTTTCCCAAGATATCAAGTGTAAAAAAAAAAAACTAGATGCCCTCAACCCGGTCCTAGATAAGTTTTGAAGAAAAATCTATAAGATAAAGATTTATAATTACTCATTTTATTTCTATTTAGCATATCATGTTACACACCACTGCACCTTCATGGATACTTTCATGTGTTCGGGGAGAAGAAGTTGATGGAATTTGGAAGATTGAAAATCATTTGACATAACATCATTCATAAGAGTTATAAGGTTGTTTGGTAAAGAATTTAATTATTCAAGGGTTATTTTTAAAGAGTTTACCTTTAAAAGTCCACAAAAAATTTTAAAATGATTTTTGAAGAATTTTGGAAAAACTCGCTACCTCGTTAGAACAATATCCGTATGTCATTCAAATGAATTGTGTAGGGACATTAAAATGAGGTTCCTTCATTAGAACAAGATCTGGAACAACGCCTTCTGGGTATTCTCTGGAATGTCATTCAAAGTTTCGTTGAAAATCATTCGAACGATATTAGGTACATCATTCGAACGAGATTAGGTACATCATTTGAACAAGGTGGAAATTCATTCGAACGAGTATGCGTGTTTTTATTTTTAAACAAATTTATCTAAATCATTAATTCTTATCTCTTTGAAACAGCTGTTGATGCAAAAAACTGGACCGAATCCCATTTTTATGGTCACAGATAAATAGATAAAAGCAATCCAATCAAGCACATGAGAGACAAAGATTTTTAAAGTGGTTTGGCTATAAGAAAGAAGCATACGTCCACTGTTATTTTATTCCCAGGGGTTTACAATAGCACAATGTGGTAGAGAGAGGGAGAAAAAGGGTGTATCTTGTGTATGGTATCTCATCGTTGTCGGATCTCCCGCCTTTTGGCTAAGGGAATACATGTATTTATAGTGATGGGAGATAAAGAGATACAATGTCTTTAGACATTTATGTCTACATACAATGAATCTAATTGTTGGCCTTCTATGATGGTTGATCTTCCTTGAATTTCTTGGTATGCTATGTGTTGTCATCTAGTAGACACCTATTGATATAGTAGAAATATACATTAAAACTCATTAAATGAGTTGTCATCTCCATTAGTGCGCATTAAATGCATAGTTATCCTTTGATCTATAGTTGCTCTTCACGCCTTGAGTTGCTCTGCACGCAAGGTTGCTCATTGCTCGTTGCTCTGAACAGTTACTCGTTGGTCGTTGCTCTGCACAGCTGCTCGTTGCTCTGCACACCTGCTAGTTACTCTGCACAGCTGCTCGTTGCTTTGCACAGCTGCTCCTTCCTCTACAGACCTGCTTGTTGCTCTGCACAGCTCCTAGTTGCTCTGCACAGATCCTCGTTGCTCTAAACACCTGTTAGTTACTCTGCACAGCTGCTCGTTGCTCTGCAGACCTGCTAGTTACTCTGCACAGCTGCTAGTTGCTCTGTACACCTGCTAGTTGCTCTGCACACCTTGAGTTGCTTGATGAGAGTATGTATTTGCCATGTAAGGTGACACATGTCTTCATTTAATTGGTCCACGTCAGCTGAATAATTTTTGTGTCAACATAAGCCCCCAATGCTTCATTTTTGATGGTTTACTGAAAGGATGGAGCATTTATTCCGCAGTGTTATTCTTAATCTCCCTTCTTGATTTGTTCATCATAAAGTGCACTATCTCCTGGATGACATATGATGCAGGATGATCGATGGTTGCTAATCGTTCTTTTTTAGGAACTCCGTGTGCTATGTATCATCCCTGGGAATTTGGATACAACCATGCTATAGTATGCAGCTCGTAGCTTGTCGCTTGTCATAATCTTCAAGTATGTTGGTTGGTTGGCTGGCTAGTCGACCAACTGCCTCCTGTGCCGAGAAACTGAGTGCTAACTTCACGTGCTTGATTTTTCTGATTTATGCTCCTCTGAATACTTTGCCGAGCAACATTCTAGCTTTTGAACCCAACTCTTCAATATGATTAGTACCGAGCTTGTGATGGACTTCAAAACAATTTCATACAACTTCTTCTTCAATGTTAGTTGGGACAGTAGTAGTAAAGATCTCAGTGATGTAGATGTTGAATCTGACTCATGAATGTGCATAATAACTCCTGAATATGCCTCCTGAACTTCAATATGCCTCCTGAACTTCAATATGCCTCCTAAACTTCAATAGCCTCCTGAACTTCAATAACAAAACTACTTCCTGAGCAAGAAAAAACAACTCCTGAATGATGATTGGTCGAGGCCCCGACCATGAAAGTTTTTGGAGTTGAATTTGATGCTCGACTGCATGATGTTATAAGATTGTGCCACCGAATGAATAACTAAATCTGTAATAGAAGCCCCCAAGTGTAGAATATGAACTTTGAATGCTTTCTTGGTCTTGAAGTACGTTCGTCTTGCTAGAAAAATAAAGCCGAGGAAATGTTCCATGAAATGACTCCCCAAGATCTTTGCATGTTTGCACTTTCTTTTTCTTGAAAATACTTTGTAAGATGCTTTCCTCGCTGTTTGCTGATCAATATATATATGTAGAAGGATAAATTGTCCTATTTTTCATAGACAATGAAACTTGCTCCACCTATTGTTTAATTATAGTGACTTATCACTCTTTGGGCCTAAGCAATGAAACAACTTTCATGCCATGATCCTGCTTAGTTTAACCAAGCGGAGTTGATTGTAAACTGATTTGCTGACCAACCGGAGTTGGTGGAGATTTGTTCCCGATCAACCGGAGCTGGATTTTATCGACCAACCGGAGTTGGATTTTATCGACCAATCGGAGTTGGATTTTATCTACGAACCGGAGTTGGATTTTATCTACCAATCGGAGTTGGATTTTATCGACCAACCGGAGTTGGATTTTATCTACCAACCGGAGTTGGATTTTATCGACCAACAGATTGTTGGGAATATAAATGTTGGAGACCTCCTCAACAGATTGTTGGGAATAAGATAATATAAATGCTGGAGACTTTCTCGGAGATAACCAACAGATTGTTGGGAATAAGATATAATAAATGCTGGAGGCCTCCTCAACAGATTATTGAGAATAAGATAATATAAATGCTAGAGAGTTTCTTGGAGCTGACCAACAGATTATTGGGAATATAAATATTGGAGACCTCCTCAATAGATTATTGGGAATGAGATAATGTAAATGATGGAGAGTTTCTTGGAGCTGACCAACAGATTGTTGGGAATATAAATGCTGGAGACCTCCTCAACAGATTGTTGGGAATAAGATAATATAAATGCTGGAGACTTTCTCGGAGCTAACCAACAGATTGTTGGGAATAAGATATAATAAATGTTGGAGACCTCCTCAACAGATTATTGAGAATAAGATAATATAAATGCTAGAGAGTTTCTTGGAGCTGACCAACAGATTGTTGGGAATATAAATGCTGGAGATCTCCTCAACAGATTGTTGGGAATAAGATAATATAAATGCTGGAGAGTTTCTTGGAGCTGACCAACAGATTGTTGGGAATATAAATGTTGGAGACCTCCTCAACAGATTGTTGAGAATAAGATAATATAAATGCTGGAGACCTCCTTGAAGCTGAATATATATAGAGAGAATAAATTTTCCGAGCTCCATGCTGAATATAAATAAGAATTACCCCGACTAACTATCCGTTGGGGGTGAAATATAATAAATGTTATAGTTCTTCCTCGGAGCTGAATATGATAATGAGTATCTCGTCGAGTTCCATGTTGAGATGAATATTTAATATGAATCCCATGGGATATATAGAATAATTTGTGCTTGAGCCGATATCTCCGACCAGTAATATATAATTCCTCGCTGAGGTGAAATTTCATAATGCTGGGCAATGGTAATAGTTTTCCAGATTGTTTAAGATTGTTTCCGAGCATTCGTCGGCGTTGAATCTTGTACCTGTAAAAATTAATAACTTGACCTACCAAATTAGTCATAAGAATAATTTAGTCATCTAATATATATATGATATGTATATGCTCGGGCAATAAAAATATTAATTTCAAAAAATAAAATAATATATGTTGTCTGATATGTCGAGGCAAAATTGCCTGGTGCCGAGCAATAACAATTTTCCGAAGTTTAAGATTGTGATCGAGCTTTTGTCGGGATTGATACTTGTCCCTATGGAATTTTAATAAGTAGCTCGAGCACCTGTTGAGATTAGATCAGACAGTTATTGTCATGAGAATAATTATTCAGTCAAACAATTATGATGTGTATCAGCATAAAAATTTCAAACTATTAAATGATGAGATCTATACCGAATGAGCAAATTTTTATCAAATATGAGGTTTGATTTTAATCTAAATTTTTTGCGAAATTATCTGAATTCCAACAAATACTTAATATAAGTTGGTTTCCAAAATATTTATAAGTTTGTTCACATGAGGGTGTAAATTGTAGAGAATTGGTGCAATTAACCAAAAGTTTTTTAACAAGTTTTTAATCAGCCACGGGCTTTATTTGGATAAAGTCAAAATGGGATGTGGCAAAGCTTTAATTAGCAAATGCTTATAACAGTCTGGTATGAAGCCTAAGAAGTTTTGTCCTAGTTTTATCCTTTGTTGCTGACTAGTTGAAGCTGACCAACATACATGGTCTCTTGTTCGACCAAGTTCACCATATTTGACTAGCATAACACGACGTCTTTGGCGATGAGGATCAGATCTGATGGTGGATCGTTGCCGATCTTGATTTGATGTTGCTGACTAGTTATATGTAACGCCGACCAAGTATTGGTTGATCTTTGTTGTTGTGATGAGAATAATTATTCAGCCAAACAATATATAATGTGTATGCAATAGAGATTTAAAAATATGAAATAATATGTTTTGTGCCAAATGTGAGTCATATGAGCACATTTTCATGTGACATAATTAGGGCTAATTAATCACTATAGGAATTATTTGAAATTCAATAAATTCTCAAATATAATTTTTTGGTTCACATGAAGTTTTTGTGATTTAATAAATCAGAAAATAATCAGTAATGCATTTTAATCTTTCTCCATGCAAATTTTCAGTTAGGAGTTTCATGTTTTGAATTAATAAAGGATAAGGATTAGAATAAGGGGATAATCTTGTCCTTTGGTAGCAAAGTAGTGGTTTTGAGTTATGAAAAGTTGGTGTAATAATCCAAGTTGCAATAGCATATTTTAGAAAAGTCAAAATAGGAAACTCCTCGTCCGCCATGTGAGAAAACGGGTGAGGATCCATCCCATTTGGTGTCAACCATTCACCGACCTACTAGGATTTGTAGAAAATAGAATTTTCTTCCTCCGACCAGCACAAAATTCATGCCGACCAATGACATATATCTCCGAGCAGAAGTGAATGTTAAATGTTCGCCGACTAATAATCAGATGTAACCGATGAGTAAAGAAAAGTTTTCTATTCAAAATTTTCCAATCGCCGACCTGCTCTCCGATAAACATTCAGCCATACTTGCAATTATGAGATGCCCCGACCTGTGAAATATTTGCCGACCAGTTTTGTAAGTTCTAATCAAGAAGTAGTAGGTCGGGAAGCTTTTCAAACTGTGAAACCTTGCCACCGACCAACCAAAGAGGAGGTCGGGAATCACTCAATTTGTATAATAGTTATCTCCGACTAATAAATGTTCTGACATATATATTGTTCATGTGATCTCCCGCCAGTAATCCAGCAGCTATTATCCTCTGCCTTCGTCGTTATAGTGATCTCCGACCAACAGATAAATTTTGCCGACCAGCAAAAATGGTCTCCGACCAACCATAAATCAACACCTAGTATCGTCGGCCAATAAAAATGGTCTCCAACCAACAATAAATCAGCACCTGGTATCGTCGACCAACAAAAATGGTCTCCAACCAACGATAAATCAGCACCTGGTATCACCGACCAACAAAAATGGTCTCCAACCAATAATAAATCAGCACCTGGTATCGCCGACCAACAAAAACACCAAGATTGATCCGACCAACAATAGGTTCTCCGTCCAAGACTAATTAACAAAATATCTCCCAGAACCAAAAAACAAATGATCAAGCATGGTTGCCGACCTACAATATATCTGTCGACCAACATATAGGAGCTACCATGTTGGTCGGGCCATCAAAAGATGCTTTATCCGATCAAGAGTAATAGATGTCGCTGATCAGTACCAGATGCCTCCATTTTGTATGAACCTTTACCAAATCAAAGCAAGCTTGAGTTTTGAAGAGTAAAATTTAACCCAACCGAATCTTTAGTTGGCTCACAATTATTGATATCTTGTAATCATGGAGGGGTTTTTCTAAAAGGTGGAAAATGGGATCTGACTCATTATAGAGAAATTGCGATCTCAGATTTGTATCCGATGCCTTAAATTAAGGCGGTTTCATTATTTTTGTTGCCGTAGCATTGGTCGCCGACCATGAAAGCTAGTCTTGTGCGTAGAACAATTTTCCTGGGGTCTCATACCTTGTTGCCGACCAACTATAAGAAATTGTAAATTGCAAAAATTATGTTTTCGGCCATCAATAGATCAACACCTGATATCTCCGACCATTATAAAATGCATCCGAACAGTAATAGGTGCCGACCAATAATCGAGGACCTCCCGACCTGAGCAACTCTTAATTTAAGAAAATTCTTGGTATCATAACAGTATTGCCGATCAACATGTAGCCATGTCAAGTGAAATAAAATCCGGTAGTTTGAGCATATTGATCCAAGAATTAAATCCATTTTTCTTGAATATGTTTTCAGAGGATTTCTGATGAAGACAGCTTGTCGTCGACCTAGAAAGTGTGAGGGGAAGATATGTAACCTTCATATCCTTAAGATGATGGTCTACTCCGGCCACCATATTCCTATAATGTTTGATTCCGAATAGCAATGGATGACATGAAAATGACTCTGGTGATGTGACCATATTGGTCAGAAAAAGTAGCTTTGATGATGTATGGGTCTTTTGGATATAATCATCACCGACCTCTAGCATATTGGATTCCGATCAACATTAAATGATGTCGACCTCTATAATTCATATAAGAGGTAGAAAAAAAAAATCTTTCAAAAATCCCCTGAATTATACTTAAGCCCTGATATGTTCAGAACTCTAGTTTCAAAAAAAAAATTAGGAAGCGTAAGAAGATGAGATCATTTATTGGGATTGTCCTCATTTTACACATATTTCATTTGAGAGCATAAACTTCCTGACTTATTAAATATCCGTCGATCGGTGTAATTAATTGCCAGAATATGGTGAATCTTAATAGATATTCAACTCATCATATTCCGAGTCTTTTCAACTCCCTATAAATCCAGGGAACAATTGCAATCGTTATTTATTACAAAAACGCATACTAATCCAGATTTGACGGCAGATATGCATAAGAATCAAAATAATAGATAAATTAAGTGATGTCTAAGTAAATTAATGTGAGTGATCAAAATATCTCATATATATATATATATATCTTTATACAAGCGTGTCCTCATGTAATTTCGGTTTGCCCAGAACATTTTCAAAAAGTCATGGACTTTTGGCATTCATGTTGAAAATTGTCTAACATTGAATATAAACATATATATATATATATATATATATATATATATATATATATATATATATATATATATATATATTATGAATCAAATTGATGAGAACTTTTGAAGCATATCTGGGTCAGAATTGTGATTATCGAGAGAGAAAATTGTTTTTGATTTTAACTTTTCCTCTTCTCTGACTAAAAATATGATGGGGATATGAATAGTCATCAAAGATCTTTCAAAATTCATTTTAGAATCAATAATAAAAATTATCCAATTTTGACATGATCGTCCATATCTATATGTGAACACAGCAGTGGGGCAAACATCCCTCAATTTTGGATTGCATATAATATGATAAATCATTCTATATAACAGTGTTATATGGATTCTAAAAAATAAAAGTTCATGAATATATATACAAGATTCATGATTGAATAAAACAATATACATAATTGTTCATATAAAAAGAAAGAAAAACTTAGCTTTTGATGGAGAACAATGCTTGTAACACGTTCCCACAGACGGTGATGATGCTGGGATTTAGCACCACCAGATAAGTGATAGTGAACTCAAGCAGTAGCAACCATGGCAGCCATAGAGATGTATAAGTATGTAAGTGTGTAGAAGGGGATGAGTATAAGAAGAAATAAGACAATGATGTATAGTGGTTCAGCCAATTTTGGCCTACATCCACTGTGGGTGTGTCATCCACTAAGTATGGGCACAAATGGCCTTGGATACAATGCACATAACCCTCTCTCTCTCTCTCTCACTGTGTATATAAGCAGAGTTTTAGCTAGGGCTACTGTTAATTGATCGATCCCCTGTAGGGTTGGGGGTGACAAGTATATATAGGTCTTGGGGGGTGTAGTGTACCCCCCAAGTAAGCATGGTGCATGTGAATAATGATCTAGCCAATTCCCTGTTGACACCTGTAGATGCCAAATGATGACATAATATTCCCTCACGTGAGGGGGTGATTTCGTTATAACGGTCTGCCACGTGTCATATGAGCCTGATGCCCACTGTTCCACGCGTGTCCCGGACCACGCGCTGTCATGATGTCACCCTCGGCCTATGAGCCGAGGCCGAGGGCAAAGTTCCTTCCGGTAGGGAGCCTGGTTTAATTCTGGCCTCGTACTGTCGTACCCTCGTAGGGTCGTCTGGAGACTGAGGAAGGGTCGGCCCCTCGTAGGGTCGTCCGGAGTCTGGGGTAGGGTCATACCCTCGTAGGGTCGTCCGGAGCCTGGGTGAAGGGTCGGCCCCTCGTAGGGTCGTCTGGACCCGGTGGTGGCCAGCTGGGGCCTGGTGAAGGGTCGGCCCCTCGTAGGGTCGTCTGGACCCGGTGGTGGCCAGCTGGGGCCTGGTGAAGGGTCGTCTGTATTGGAGGTAATCCTCATCCAGGCTAAGGGAATAAACGGGTATATCAATCACCCCCCAGCCCTTAGTCATAGGTGTCATTGAGATGGTTGAGGGATATTTGCTGAATTTGAGACACGTGTGATCAGTTAGGTGAGTGACACATGGGCAGGTACTCATTGCTATTTAAGTTCCCAAGGCAGGGCGGCTGCACACTTGCCTGGGGCTTTGTGCCCTGACTATTCCCTTCTTGGCAAATGTGCCAATTTATTGCCAATGTATATAAGCAATTTTTAAACTCTCTTTCCAACTTCTTCTTCTTCGCGCCTAACCATTTTCTCTCTCTAGAACCAGTCGCCATTTGCAGCCTTCGATCTTTCAGGCCTCACTGCGCTCTTGTTCTCTCGTCATCAGGTAACCTTTTTCTCCCCGTTCCTTCTTTTGTTTTCATTTCTGTATATTTTTTAGGGTCGTAGGTCGGCAGTTTCTTAGAGTTCCCCTATTACCTTTTTCCGGTGTCTTCTCCGGTTGGTAGTTCTTGAACATTCTTGACGAAAAACATTTTAGTTCTTTGGTTTGATCCGAAAGTCAAACCTGGTCAATCCCCCAAGTGTTTGTAGTTGAATTAGCCAAGTCTAGTATAATTTCTCCAAGTGTAGGGTCTTCCCCTTAATGCTTAGGAGGCTTTACAACTTAGTGTCTGAATTCCCATCTCTGAGAGAGAAGCTCTTTACCGAGATCAGAAGAATAGAGGAAGAGGAAGAGAGGAGACGAGGGGCCGACCCTAATTGGATACGACCCATCTTTCCCATTCCTCTTGCCACCATAAGACCATCTGAACCCTCTGAGTCTTGTGGGTCATCGTCTCGTCCTGCCGACACTCCCAAATCAAGTGAAATGGACGAGAGAACCTCCTCTCCAACTGGTGCTGGAACGTCTGGTAGAAGGGACACGTCTGACCTTAGCCCTCCCGGAGAGGCCGAGGGTACGATCCCCTCTGAGGCTGTCCCTGTGACAACCCTTTCCCCCAATGCCTTCCAAGTGGCTTTCCCTCAGGGTCCTCCTGCAGGTGATGAGATGGAGGGGGATGAGTACGAGGACGATGATACAGATGATGAGGTTGACACTTCCCACGCCTCGTCTTTTATCTCCTCCGTTAGGGATAGGGACCTTCTGATATGGAGGCATACTTACGGAGTGCCCTCTGGGGTAACTATGAGGGTTCCCTCTGAGACTGAGAGGGTTTTCGAGGGTGAAGAGGGAGAGGTTGCAGTCTACGAGCAAATGTGCAAGGTAGGTGTCAGACTTCCCTTCCACCCTGCCATTGTAGATATTCTGTCGGCTCTGGGCGTCTCCCCCTCTCAACTTCCACCCAACTCTTGGAGGACGATTCTGGGTTACATTTCCTTGTGGAAAAACTCTTTTACTGATGAGCCCTCGTCCGACGTATTCTTGGCTTGCTATAATATCACCTCTTCATCTAAACAACCCGGATATTATCATCTTGGGGCGAGAAGATCTGAGAAGAAACTTCTTCACGTGTCTCAGACTTCCAATCATGATTGGAAAAAGAGATTCTTCTTCATATCTGGGGCATGGGAGAGCTCTGCCGAGGCGTCCCCTTCTGCCGACGGTCCGAGGGTCCCTAACAAATGGTCTAATCCCTCAATGAAAGCTAGGTCAGACCCCGGACTTAGCCTGGAGGAAAGGGATATTGTTGAGTATCTGAGGGGACGAGGGAGAGAGGGTGAGATCCCAAAGTTCGAAGATCTGATGACCCCCGCTTCCTTAAAGAAGTTGGTCTGAGGGTCGGCCCTCTAACAGAACTATGTGAGTTATACTGAACATTTTCCCTTCTTTACTTATTTTTGAAGTGTTCTCTCTTTATCTCTGAACTTTTCTGACATGTCGTCGTCTTATCAGATCGTCCTGCAGGTACACCAGACTACCTCTGGGAAATGACTGCTCCAAGCCTACTTGCTGGTTTGTCGAAGAAAAAGGGGAAGGAGCCTCAGCAAGCTCCAAAGAAGACAAGGGCCTCAGGGCCAACGGTTGTTGAGCCGACCTCTGATAGCCACAAGAGGAAGGAGCCTGAGACTCCTGTTGAGCATCGGCCTGATCCAAGGACGAGGGCAAGGGTCGAAGCCTCTGAGGGTACGACCTCTTCGTCGAGCATGGGGGCCTTCTGGTCTCAGAATCTGTCCCATCTGAGGGCCGACCCCTCATCCCTTATTGCCAACTTGAGGGCGGCCAAGGCCTCGATGTTCTCTGCACCATCGGCCTCTGACTTCGAGTTCTTGGCAAAGATGCCTCCAGCCAAAGTGTATGACTTCGGTCTGCACTCCCTTGCTCAGGTATTGGCCTTGACCTTCTTTAATTTCATTCTTTCATTAACTGTTCCCTCGGCCCCTCTTGACATTTGTTCATTTTTTCTTGCAGTCTGTCTGTGCCCTCACCTCAGCCACCAAGTGGATGGCTGAGAACCAACAGAAATTCCATGAAGCTGAGAGGGCCATTCAACAAGAGGCTGACCTACGGACAGAGTTGGACACTGCTAGGGCCGAGCTGGAGAGCACAAGGACTGAGCACGCTAGAGTCCTTGATGAGCTGACGAAGCAATATGATGCCGATCTGCAGGCTAAGGACTTGTTGATCAAGGACAAGGACTTGTTGATCAAAGACAAGGACGAGGCTTTAGCCAATATGGAGGCCAAGCACAAGACCGACCTTGAAGCAGCTGTCCAAAAAGCCGAGGCTGATGCTGTTGAGGCTTACAAGGTCTCTGACGAATTCCAGGGCTTCGGCCTTGAATATCTTGAGAGGGGAATTAGGACGGCCTGTCGGTGGGTCGTCCTAAAGTTTGTCGACACAGTATCATCCATCCGCCCATCTCTTGAGGTGGTTCAGCTGGATGATCCCTTGATTGCTGAAGCCCTGTCGCAAGTGGAGTCCCAAGTTCATGTTGAGGGGGTCGGCACGTCTGAGGATCGGCCAGTCATGATTGCTGAAGAAACCCCATCGGTTGATGTTGAGGCTCTGCCTTCTGATGTCGTTCCTTAGGGTGGCTGTCTGTAGCCTATACCCTCATTTTTGTATTTTTGTTGAAAGGCCTTGTAATAAACACTTGATACTTATGTTTTATAATTACCAGTCTTTTCTTCAACTGTCTCCCATAACTGTTGTCTTCCATATTTAATTCTGATATGGTTTGTTCCTTGCTAATTTGCTTCTTCGTTGATGATTATGATACTAACCCTTCCCTCGTCTTTTTGAGGACCAATGTGGGGTCGTCCCCTCACCAGGCCTCATTATAGCTGAGGGTTCAAATAATCAAATTAATGATTTTTAACAAAGTCTACCCTCGTCTTTCTTGAGAACAGTGGAGGGGTCGTCCCCTCCACTGGTCCTCATTATAGCCGAGGGTTCAACTTACCAAATTAATGGTATTTATGTAGTCTACCCTCGTCTTTCCTGAGGACAGTGGAGGGGTCGTCCCCTCCACTGGTCCTCATTATAGCCGAGGGTTCAACTAACCAATTTAATGGTATATATGAAGTCTACCCTCGTCTTTCTTGAGGGCAGTGGAGGGGTCGTCCCCTCTACTGGTCCTCATTATAGCCGAGGGTTTAACCAACCAATTTAATGATTTTTAATTAAAGTCTACCCTCGTCTTTCTTGAGGACAGTGGTGGGGTCGTCCCCTCCACTGGTCCCCATTATAGCCGAGGGATCAACTTTCCCAATTTAATGGCTTTTAATGTCTTCCCTCGTCTTTCTTGAGGACAGTGGTGGGGTCGTCCCCTCCACTGGTCCCCATTATAGCCGAAGGATCAACTTACCAAATTAATGGATTTTAACAAAGTCTACCCTCGTCTTTCCTGAGGACAGTGGAGGGGTCGTCCCCTCCACTGGTCCTCATTATAGCCGAGGGTTCAACTTACCAAATTAATGGATTTTAACAAAGTCTACCCTCGTCTTTTTTGAGAACAATGGTGGGGTCGTCCCCTCCACTGGTCCTCATTATAGCCGAGGGTTCAAATAACCAATTTAATGGTTTTAAATAAAGTCTACCCTCGTCTTTCTTGAGGACAGTGGTGGGGTCGTCCCCTCCACTGGTCCTCATTATAGCCGAGGGTTCAAATAACCAATTTAATGGTTTTAAATAAAGTCTACCCTCGTCTTTCTTGAGGACAGTGGTGGGGTCGTCCCCTCCACTGGTCCTCATTATAGCCGAGGGTTTAACCAACCAATTTAATGATTTTTAATTAAAGTCTACCCTCGTCTTTCTTGAGGACAGTGGTGGGGTCGTCCCCTCCACTGGTCCCCATTATAGCCGAGGGATCAACTTTCCCAATTTAATGGCTTTTAATGTCTTCCCTCGTCTTTCTTGAGGACAGTGGTGGGGTCGTCCCCTCGACTGGTCCCCATTATAGCCGAGGGATCAACTTACCAAATTAATGGATTTTAACAAAGTCTACTCTCGTCTTTCTTGAGGACAGTGGTGGGGTTGTCCCCTCCACGGATCCTCATTATAGCCGAGGGTTTAACTTCTTTGCATGTATACTAGAACTGATAACCACTGGATGAGGGAAACACTGATACTTCTCATTAATCTTCCATGTGTTCTGTCGAAACAATGCTTATTACAACTATGGCTTATCAAGACCTTACAACACTACTAGTAGTATTTTTTCAAATGATCTGCATTCCAGGGGTTTGAGAAAGGTTCCCCCTCCAAGTTTTCTAGCCTGTAGGTCCCAGGGATGACTTCATCGATGACCCTATATGGGCCATGCCAATTGGGGTGAAGCTTGTTGGGCTTTTGCCAAGTCTTCTTGAGGACCAAGTCCCCCACTGCAATGGGCCTATGTTTCACCCTCTGATTGTAGAACCTTGCGGTCCTCTGTTGGTAGGAAGCCTGCCTTATCTCAGCATCCTCCCTTCTTTCCTCAATCAAGTCCAGGTCAAGTCTCCTCTCTTCTGTATTTCCCTGGGGGTCATACACTTGGACCCTATGAGTGGGAAACCCGACTTCGGTGGGGATGACTGCTTCTGATCCATAAGCTAACATGAATGGGGTCTCCCCAGTAGAGGTCCTTACTGTCGTCCTGTACGCCCACAACACTGCATATAACTCCTCAACCCATCTTCTTTTTGCCTCCTCAAGCCTCTTCTTAATCCCATCTAGGATTGTCCTATTCGTAACTTCGGTTTGCCCATTGGCCTGAGGTCGGCCTGGGGTGGAGAAAAATGGTTTGATACTTACCCTCTCACAGTACTTCTGCAGAGAGGCATTCTTGAACTGGGTCCCGTTATCCGAGATGAGGGTGTTGGGTAGACCATATCTGTATATCACATTCTTCCAGATGAACTGGAAGGTCTTCTGCTCCGTAATCGTGACCATCGGTTCGGCCTCTACCCACTTTGAAAAGTAGTCAATTGCTACGATGAGGAACCGATAGTTATTGACTGCCCTCGGTAAGGGTCCTACCAGGTCAATCCCCCACACTGCAAACGGCCATGGGGATGTAATGGAGGTGAGGGGCTGATGAGGTTGGTGAGGGATGGTAGCAAATCTTTGGCATTTATCACACTTTTTAACATATGCGGCAGCATCTTTTCCTAAGGTCGGCCACCAGTAGCCTTGGGTGATCACCCTCTTTGCCAAGGATCTACCCCCAATGTGGCTTGAGCACGACCCTTCATGCACATCTTGCAAAATAGAAGGGACTTCTGAGGGATGCACACACCTAAGTAAGGGGAGCAGAAACCCCTTTTTGTACAGCGTGTCTCCGATGACAGTGAACTTTGCAGCCCTGTATCTCAGCTTCTTCCTCTCTTGGCTTGCTTCTGGCATCTCTCCCCCTTTAATGTATCTGATCAGAGGGTCCATCCATGAAGGTTCTTGAGAAACATTCATGCAAATGCCAAGTGTTCCCTCGTCGTCTTCGATAGTTGGTCGAAGCAAGATTTCTACCGGGACTGTCATCCTTATGTCTGTCCTAGTAGCTGAGGCCAACCTTGTAAGGGCGTCAGCATGGCCATTGTCGAGCCTAGGTATCCTCTTGAATTTCACTTCTTTAAAGTTTTTCAGCAATGACCTCGCCTTCTCAAGATACCTAGCCATCCTCTCGTCTTTGGCCTCATAGGCTCCTAGTATCTGATTCACCACCAGCCTTGAATCACTGTGAACCAAAATTTGGCCGACACTAAGAGATTTGTCCAAGGAAAGGCCAGCTATCAAGGCCTCATACTCAGCCTCATTGTTGGAGGCTTTGAAATTGAACCTCAGGGCGTACTCGATGTTTGTGCCGTCGGGTGCTGATACTATCAATCCAGCTCCGCTCCCGCTTTCGCAAGAGGACCCGTCGACGAAGAGACTCCACACAGCATGTTCCTCCGAGAAATTTCCCTCGATGAGTGACCCTTGCCTAAAAAGGTATCTTCCCTATTCATTTTCAGCCACCTTTCTTCTAGCGGTGCTTGTCTCAGCCTTATCTGTAGGAGGGTTGGTGAGCCTACCTTGCTGGGTATCTGTCTGGCTTAGACCCTCACCCTCGGCCTCATCACTCTCCCAAGTAAATTCAGCCACGAAATCTGCCAATGCCTGCCCCTTAATGGCTGTCTTAGGCTGATACACAATATCAAGCTCCCCCAGCTCTATAGCCCAGGTCATTAGCCTTCCTGATTTTTCAGGCTTGTGTAGGACCTGCCTAAGGGGAGAGTCAGTAAGGATGACCATAGTATGGGACTGGAAGTACGGTTTCATCTTCCTTGAGGCATGGATCAAGGCATAGGCCAACTTCTCCATCCTCGGGTATCTTTACTCTGCCCCCTGGAGTGCCTTGCTGTTGAAATATATGGGCTTCTGTATCCCGTCTTCGTCTCTTACGATTGCTGCACTGATAGCGGACTCTGAGACAGCAAGGTACACGTAAAGTCGTTCACCCTGCACGGGTCATGACAGCAGCAAGGGAGACCCTAAGTATGATTTTAGCTCCCTGAAAGCCTCATCACACTCTTTACTCCACTCGAAGGCCTTCCTGAGGATCTTGAAGAATGGTAGACACCTGTCTATAGCCCTTGACACAAATCTGTTCAAGGCAGCCACTCTCCCTGTGAGCCTCTGAACGTCTTTAATGGACTTGGGGGTCTTCATCTCAATAAGGGCCTTTATCTTTTCAGGATTGGCCTCGATGCCTCTTTGGTTGACAATGAACCCCAAGAACTTCCCCGCTCCGACCCCGAAGACACACTTGGCCGGATTGAGCTTCATTTTGTATTTCTCCATTGTATTAAAGGTCCTTTCCAGGTCTGCCACATGATCCTGTGCTTTCAAACTCTTGTTCAGCATGTCATCCACGTAGACCTCCATAGACTTCCCAATTTGATCTTCGAACATTTTATTTACGAGGCGCTGGTATGTTACTCCCGCATTTTTTAGACCAAAGGGCATGACCCTGTAGCAGTATGTCCCCTTATCAGTGATGAAGGCAGTCCTCTCCGAGTCCTCAGGGTTCATAAAAATCTGGTTATACCCTGAGTAGGCATCCATGAAACTCATGAGCTCATGGCCTGCGGTAGCGTCTACCATCTGGTCGATGCGGGGGAGAGGGAAGCTGTCTTTGGGACAATGCTTGTTGAGGTCTGTGAAGTCCACACACATCCGCCACTTCCCGTTGGCCTTTGGGACAATGGCTGCGTTGGACAGCCATTCAGGGTAGATGACCTCCCTGATAAATTCAGCGTCTTCTAATTTTTTAACCTCATCCCTGATGACCTCATACTTCTCTCTAGAGTAAATCCTCCTCTTCTGCTTTACCGGCTTCACTCCCTCTACCACATTGAGTTTGTGGCACATGATTTCAGGGTCGATCCCTGGCATATCTACATGACTCCACGCGAAGACGCTTCGCCTTTTCCTCAACAGTTTGATGAGGTCTTCCTTGATACTAGGCTTCAGAGACTTGCCAACTTGGATGGTTTTTCCCGGGTCATCCTCATCGAGGATGATGGGTTCTACCTCCTCAGCGGCCTCTCCTTTTTTGAGCTTCGTCTCGTCCCTGGGGTCTAGGATATCAATGTTGTAAGTGGCTGTAGCCCTCTTGTGTGCCTCCCTTTCTTCAGCGGAGTTGTAGTAGCACTCTCTCGCTGTCGTCTGGTCTCCCTGAACTTCCCCCACCCCATAAGGGGTAGGGAACTTAACCATCTGGTGAACTGTGGACGGCACAGCTTCAAACCCCTTGAGGGCCACACGTCCTAGTATGATGTTGTATGCTGAAAACACATGCTTATCCAGCACAAAGAAACTGACCCTCTTGGTGAGCCATCTCGGCCATTCATCCCCCATCCTGACATCAGCCTCATATATTCCCAGGGGGTGAACCTTCTCCCCACTGAACCCAATCAATGGATGATGGTATGGGACAAGTCTGGCATGACTGAGGCCCAAGGCCTTGAAGCATGGCCAAAACATCACATCTGCGGACGAGCCCCCATCCACCAGGATCCTCGGCACTTCGCACCCATGCACCCTGGTGGTGATGACGAGAGGGTCATCATGCGGGGCCAATAGGCCCTTGAAGTCCATTCTTGAAAATCCCACAATCAAAGTGTCCATATCAACCTTCTTCCTTTTTTCTGACTTGACCTCTACGGAGGTTGAGTGCACCGTCTTCGTCACTGCCTTAGCCTCAGCGACATGGGCCTTCCTGTCGGCGACCTCAGACCCTCCTCCTGCAAGTACCCCAGAGATCATTCCCACCCCGAGCGAGATCATATTGAGCCTCTTGACAGGGCCGTGGTCGTCTCTCGGCGGGAGGTCGGGGTCGTCCTCATCATCAGAGGGGTCGTCCCCTCTTTTTTGAGGACCTTCTCTGCAGGCATCGACTCGCTTCTTTCTGGGGTCGTCCCCTCGTCCCCTCTTGAAGTCGGCTTTGTTGACGTACTTTCTGAGCTTCCCTTCCTTCAGCATCTTGTCAATCTCGTCTTTCAGAGCAAAGCATTTATCCGTCACGGGGCCGTGGTCTTGGTGAAATTCGCACCACAGGTTCTTATTCCTCTTGCCGGGAGCTGCCCTCAGCTTCTCAGGCCACTTCAGCGTCTTGTCACTCTTTATCTCATTGAGGATCTGTTCACAGCTGACCGTCAGAGGGGTTTACCCCGCGAACTTATCATCCATGGTTCTCTTCTTCCCCTATTTGTTCTTCTTGGGGTATTTACTCCCACTTGCATCTCCTCTTTCGTCCTCATATTTTGCAGCCATCGCCTCTTCGGCGTTCATCACCTTTCCTGCTGTTGACAACAGCTCAGCCATCGTCCTCGGAAGGTCTTCGACAAGCTTCCATAATAGCTTCCCCTTTTGGAGCCCTCCAATCAGGGCTGTCATAGCGATGCTCTCCTCATAGTCTTCCACCTCCAGCTTCTCTTTATTGAATCTGGCTATGTAGTCTCTCAGAGTCTCATTCTTTCCCTGCTTAACATAGAGCAGGTGTGTGGTCTTCTTCTGTGGCCTCACCCCAAAGCAGAAATTATGGATGAACAGGTCTGCCAACTGCTTAAAGTTTCCAATAGAATTTTTTGGAAGAGATGTGTACCACACATGCGCAGCCCCTGTCAGGGTACCAGAGAAGGCACGACATCTCATCTCATCTAAGATAGAGTATATGTCTGCAGCGGATTGATACATCTCCACGTGGTGGACAGGGTTGGTGCTCCCATCGTATCTTGGGGTGACCACAGGAGGCTTTAACTTCGATGGCGTGGGGAAGTTGACTATCTTTGCCACAAAGGGTGAGCCTATGGTGTATCCCCTCTGAAGAGGGTCCCGGCTCTTCAGTATGTCGCCAATCTTATCCTCTAACTGCTGGATTGAGTCATTCCAGGGCCTCACAGGGTCGGCCTGGCCGATGTTGTCCCCTGATGCCTCTCGGAGGTGGATGGAGGGCTCCTCTACGGCAGGCCTGTGTCGGCTGTTTACTTCCCTTTGGCCGTCATCCCGTCTTTGGGGTCGGCCTTCTGCTGTCTCTTTCCTAGATCTCGCTGCGCTTCTTGACTTGGACAACTTATCCCGCAGGTCATTCACTGGGCCCAGCCTCTCGAAGGCCGACCCCCTGCTCAGGCGGTCAAAAGAAGAGCCTCTTGGGCGATCATCAGGGTTTGGTCTCCCGCACTTTCCTCTACTGTCCTGGAGGGGTCGTACAGTATTGTTGGAGACCTCATATGGCTCCCAGCATTCTACTGGAGCCTCTTCTTCCTCCAGATCGTCATACATGTCCTCAGGGCAAGGGTTTCCTTGCCTCCCCAGGCGTAAACGCCGGGGGTCAGCAACATCCCTACGCCGCTGAGGGGGTGGCAGGTCTTTACGTGGTGCCTGGGGTGGTCCCCTGGCCTCATGCTGTCCTGGAGCTGCTGCCGGAGTAATCATCTCAGGTGAGACCCCCGGTGGTCTCAGTATGTTCTGACTTAGAGCTATGAACTGCTCCTGCATCATCCGCTGGCTGGCTGCCAAAGACTTTAGGGCTGCTGCCACATCTGCCATCTCAGACTGAGGCGACGGCTGACTGGAACTTGGTCTTCCCCCCTCATCCGGCGGGGGAAGAGGTGGTGGTGGCATCTCAGGTGCCATGTGCTTCAGCTATGAAAAGTTGAACTGAAGAAAATACTGGTGAGCTTGGGAGCCTTAGTGGGTCTCTTTCAATGGTGAAACACCTCCTCTCAGGGGGAGTGTTGGTTCACCACCAGAGTGCCCCGTGAGGTCAAGCTGTACAAAGGAAGAGATGTCTTCTCTTTCCCACAGACGGCGCCAAACTGATGATGTTGGGATTTAGCACCACCAGATAAGTGATAGTGAACTCAAGCAGTAGCAACCATGGCAGCCATAGAGATGTATAAGTATGTAAGTGTGTAGAAGGGGATGAGTATAAGAAGAAATAAGACAATGATGTATAGTGGTTCAGCCAATTTTGGCCTACATCCACTGTGGGTGTGTGATCCACTAAGTATGGGCACTAATGGCCTTGGATAGAATGCACATAACCCTCTCTCTCTCTCTCACTGTGTATATAAGCAGAGTTTTAGCTAGGGCTACTGTTAATTGATCGATCCCCTGTAGGGTTGGGGGTGACAAGTATATATAGGTCTTGGGGGTGTAGTGTACCCCCCAAGTAAGCATGGTGCATGTGAATAATGATCTAGCCAATTCCCTGTTGACACCTGTAGATGCCAAATGATGACATAATATTCCCTCACGTGAGGGGGTGATTTCGTTATAACGGTCTGCCACGTGTCATATGAGCCTGACGCCCACTGTTCCACGCGTGTCCCGGACCACGCGCTGTCATGATGTCACCCTCGGCCTATGAGCCGAGGCCGAGGGCAAAGTTCCTTCCGGTAGGGAGCCTGGTTTGATTCTGGCCTCGTACTGTCGTACCCTCGTAGGGTCATCTGGAGACTGAGGAAGGGTCGGCCCCTCGTAGGGTCGTCCGGAGTCTGGGGGAGGGTCGTACCCTCGTAGGGTCGTCCGGAGCCTGGGTGAAGGGTCGGCCCCTCGTAGGGTCGTCTGGACCCGGTGGTGGCCAGCTGGGGCCTGGTGAAGGGTCGGCCCCTCGTAGGGTCGTCTGGACCCGGTGGTGGCCAGCTGGGGCCTGGTGAAGGGTCGTCCGTATTGGAGGTAATCCTCATCCAGACTAAGGGTATAAACGGGTATATCAGACGGCGCCAATCTGTTGATGCAAAAAACTGGACTGAATCCCATTTTTATGATCACAGATAAATAGATAAAAGAAATTCAATCAAGCACATGAGAGACAAAGATTTTTAAAGTGGTTCGTCTATAAGAAAGAAGACTACGTCCACTGTTATTTTATTCCCAGGGGTTTACAATAGCACAATGTGGTAGAGAGAGGGAGAGAAAGGGTGTATCTTGTGTATGGTCTCTCATCGTTGTCGGATCTCCCCCCTTTTGGCTAAGGGAATACATGTATTTATAGTGATGAGAGATAAAGAGATACAATGTCTTTAGACATTTATGTCTACATACAATGAATCTAATTGTTGGCCTTCTATGATGGTTAGTCTTCCTTGAATTGCTTAGTATTCTATGTGTTGCCATCTAGTAGACACCTATTGATATAGTAGAAATATACATTAAAACTCATTAAATGAGTAATCATCTCCATTAGTGCGCATTAAATGTATAGTTATCCTTTTATCTATAGTTTCTCTTCACGCCTTGAGTTGCTCTTCACGCCTTGATTTGTTCTGCACGCAAGGTTGCTCATTGCTCTGCACAGTTTCTTGTTGTTCGTTGCTCGTTGCTCTGCACAGCTGCTCGTTGCTCTGCACAACTTCTCGTTGCTCCGCAGATCTGCTCGTTGCTCTGCACAGCTGCTAATTGCTCTGCACACCTGCTAGTTACTCTGCGCAGCTGCTCGTTGCTCTACAGACCTGCTAGTTACTTTGCACACCTGCTAGTTGCTCTGCACAGCTGCTCGTTGCTCTGCACAGTTGCTCGTTGCTCTTCACAGCTTCTCGTTGCTCCGCAGATCTGCTCGTTGCTCTGCACAGCTGCTAATTGCTCTGCAGACCTGCTAGTTGCTCTGCACAGCTGCTCGTTGCTCTACAGACCTGCTAGTTGCTCTGCACAGCTGCTCGTTTCTCTGTACACCTGCTAGTTGCTCTTCACACCTTGATTTGCTTTATGAGAGTATGTATTTGCCACGTAAGGTGACACATGTCTTCATTTAATTGGTCCACGTTAGCTGAATAATTTTTGTGTCAACAACAGCATTCCATATACATAGAGTTATGAGATTAAACTTTTCTCTGAGCCTTTTTAGCGTTATTTTTGGGATTAAACTCTATACTATTTTATCTAAACCCCTTTGAATTTTCTAAAATCACATTTCCAAATCAAGAAGAACGCAATCCATTATTCAAAACCCTTAAAGAGATTACCTCTATTGTTGATTTATGGAGTCGAGTCTCAATGGTTGAAGAAGAAAGGAATTGTGAATCCTAAGGCTGATTGGTGGATATCGAGGCAAGAGATGCCTTGTTATGGGCGGTGATGTACTACACCACTTTCTATCAAGATTTGAAGACCCTGTGAATTATGATTAATGGAGATTCAAGTAGTCTGTAAGTTATCAATTCTTTCAAACTCTTTTATAATACTGAAATATAGGTTGTGCCTAAAAAGGATTTTTCCTAAAATATTCTTCTTCAGCTTGGTTTGTTATGGTTTGATTGCGTAGTTTGGAATATTTAATTTGGACTCTCTATTTCATTAACACCTAACTATAATTAAGAGAAAATTTGGTTAAAAATTGGATCTTTATGTGTGTAACCTAAGATACAAGTAAATTCGTAAAACCCCTCCTTTCTCAAATTGGTATCAAAGCAAGATACACTAGTTTATTGTGTAATCTTTAAATTTAGGGTTATATGGATAATTTGTATAATAGGATACCTATTTTTATGGGTTAAATTATGCATACTGGAAAGATAGAATCAGGTATGCTTTAAAATCAATTGATGAGACGGTTTGGCTTATGTGTGACAGGGGGTGGACACCATCCATTGTGACTATATATAATGTATAATTTCTTAAACCTGTCACTACATGGATAGAGGTTAATTTTAAACGGAGTAATTTTAACAAATGCATCTTAAGAGCAATTTTTGGAGTCGTTGCCCCTGATGAGTTCCACTGCATCATGACGTGCACTACATCTAAAGAAGTGTGAGATACTCTTCATCTCACTCATGAGGGTACCAATGATGTGAAACTTCTACGCTACAAAATTTGACCACACATTTAGAAACTATCACTATGCTAGAATCTGAGAGTTTTGACGAATTTATGCTAGATTATCTGATATAGTCAATTCTATTTTTAATTTGGGTGAGATAATTCTAGAGACAGGCATTGTCAAAAATATTTTGAGATCCCTGTCATCCCATTTTATCCTTAAAGTCACGGTTCTTAATTCGTCGAAAATTTTAGATACGTTAGGCTAGAAGAACTTGTAAGAAACCTTCAAATTTATGAAATCGATATGTTTCCAAAAAAATCAAAAGACGAAAGAAAAAGGAATTACTTTGAAATATCAATCTAAAAATAAAGAGGTGGGTTCATGTGAATAAGTATGATTTTAATCTAGATGATATTTTTCTTTTTGTAAAAAAAAATTCAAAAAATTGCTTAAGCTAAGAAAAGAAAATTCTTCCAAACAAAACAAAAGTTTTGAGAAAGATAAAAGTCTTAATCAGGAAAGAAAGGGTTTGAAAAAGTGAGAGGATATTACCCTAAGAGAGACGCTATGAGTTTGAGGGTAAAGGTCACAAAGCTCACGAGTGTGGTATGGAAATTGAGAGACAGGGCAGTGGCAAAGCTACCTTTAATGCCATTTTAAATGATAGCGATGTTGATTCGGTGAATTATTGGGATGAACCATCGCATGGACGTAAATATACCTCGTTCATGTCAACTCTTGGTGGTACATCAAGTATGTCTCACACCAACGAGAACCTTTCCAAACATGATGACCTCGACAGTGAGTCTAGTCATTCCAAAGAGAGTGAGGGAGATGAAGTTTTGAGTGAGGGTGAAAGTAGCCTACAAAGTGCTTATGCTGAGCCTTACATCGAGTCCTTTAAAAATAAAGGGTAAAACTAAATTTTAGCGCATAGGGTGTTAGTTTTGGAGAAGTAGTTGAGAGAGTGAAGAGAGATCGAGTCCTCAGTAAGAGTTTTTTTGGGGGAGAGACTCGTTTAGTGGAAAGGTAAAATAGTGACTTGACCGACAAAATGGTTAGTTTTAATAGAGATATTCAAGATTCATTGGAGACTCATGAGAAACTTGAATCCCTTGTATCCCAACTCAAAACAAATCTCTAGCATGCAGATAAGGTCAAGGTTAATATACAAGATACATCAAAGAATGTAGGAAAGATGTTCCTCGATCCTTCTTTTGGTTATAGGGAGAGGTAAGGAATAGGTTACGATGGTGCATACACTCTCATACCGCACTGGAATTGGGTCCTAAATTAATGGTGAATTATTTTGGGCCTCGCCTAAACTAAAAAATAAATTTCAACCTAAATGAGCGAATGAAGGTAGACACAAACAAATCTATGTTTGCACTTATTGCATAAATAAAGGTCATCTTAGGGAATGTTTCTACAAGTTAGGGAAAACTAAATGTACACATACTCCCATGCACCGCTATAGTGACTTTACTATCTTTAGAGAGCAAGTTGAGTTCCTAGTCTCCACTGCTCAAAGATTAATGGAATAATTTCAAATGATGTCTAGTTCTTTTAAGAACGCCTCTAACGCTACGACTAGAGCTAATAACGACAAAGGCAAATAAAAAGTTACCTACACTCGGGTAACTAAACAAGATCACAAAATACTTATTGTTCATGTTTCTCTCAAGGTTCAAATTAATTATCAATGGTATTTGGATAGTGGGTGCTCTAGGTATATGACTGGTGACACGTTATATTTTACTGACCTTATGGATCGCAACGAAGGCAAAGTCAGCTTTAGATATGTGAGTATGTCCAGCATTTTAGGGCATGGCTGTGTTGGAATATCCAAATTTCTTAAACTATATAAAGTGTTACACATCCAAGGGTTAAAACCGAACTTGATTATCATAAGCTAACTTTGCGACGCAAACTTTGCAGCAAAGTTTGATCAGTTTAAGTGTAACATTTATGATCAATCCGATGAACTATTATTACAAGGGGTGAGGACCGATGATAATTGATATGGAATAATTCCCAAGTCCTCCTTTATGTGCATAGTGCCACAGTTTCCTCTATAGACCTTTGGCATCAATGACTAGGTCATTTGAACTTTAGAGATTTTGAGATATTAGTGAAGAAAGACCTAGTGCGTGACTTACCATCAATTGGGAAACCAACTTCCTAGGTTTTTTGTCCTTGACAAACAAGGAAAACAAATCAAGAGTGCACATCTTAAGTTGAATACGATTACCACCTCTCATGTGTTAGAGTTAATACATATATATCTTATAGGTCCTACACATATAGAGATCGTAGGTGGTAAGAAATTCATTTTCAAGATGGTCGATGACTTTTGGAGATACTCTATCATGTGATTTCTTAGAGAAAAGTCTGATACAGTTGAGTTCCTAAAAACTAAGGGTCGTATCCTAAAAAACTAACATGGTGTCACCATTAATCGAATGCGTAGTAACATCGACACTGAATTTAAAGAAGCAGGAGTGGATATCTATAATAATGTAATGGACATCAAACCCGAGTTTTCTACCATTCGTAGTCCTCAATAAAATGGGATCATTGAGAGGAAGAGTCGTAGCATTCAAAAGATGGCTTGATCCATGATTTTTGGAAGAAACGTGCCTAAACATTTTCGGGCAGAAGAAATAAATACTACGTTCCATATAGTGAATCGGGTATATCTTTATCCACACACGTTACACACGCCTTATGAGTTGTGGATAGGAAAGAAACCCATCTTATCGTATTTCCAAGATTTTGGGAGTTCTTGCTACAATTTGAAAGATATAGAGCATTTAGGAAAGTTCGACTCTCAAAGTGATGAGGGGAAATTTTTAGGTTATTCATAATCGATTAGTGCTTATAATGTGTTTAATTTTGCAAGTTCTGAGGTTATGGAGTCAATAAATGTCACGATTAGAGATGATGATCCGGCCACTTCTATTTATCCTAACATCTAGTGTGAGAATGATTCAACCCCTCATGATGATTCCATCATTCTTGATTATACTTTGGTAGAACCCACGCTTCATTTGGAGGATCCACCCTCTTGGTTTCAAGAGAGTCGTGACCCTTATGCTATACCTGGTGATCCCACACTATGTGTCAAGACTCGCGCTCGACTTGAGAATGTGGTCAGCTACTTTAGCTACACCTTTTAGTAGAGCCCAAGAATGTGAAAGAATTACTCAAGGACAAGCATTGGATATTCTCTATAAAAGATGAGTTACTTCAGTTTCATAATAATAATGTATCAAACTTAGTTCCCCAACCTAGCAAGACTAATGCAATTGGTACCAAGTGGATTTAAAAGAATAAGATGGATGAGAATGGTACTATAGTTCGCAATAAGTCTAGGTTGGTCACTCAAGGCTAGACACAGACTGAAGATGTAGACTTTGAAGAGGCATTCTCTCTAATTTTTAGTCTTAAGTCCGTTTTTTTATTACTCACTGTAACATGTCATCTACGCTTCAAGTTATATCAAATAGATGTCAAGAGTGGCTTTATTAAGGGCATTTTACAAGAGGAAGTTTACATAAAACAACCAAAGGGTTCTAAAGACATGAAGCACTTGGCACACATCATTTATCATAAGAAGGCCTTCTATGATTTAAATCATGCACCTCGTGCTTGGTAAGAGAGGATCACTTCTTATCTCTTTGCTTATGGCTTCAAGAAAAGTGAAGTGGATAAGACATTATTTCTGATAAGATAGAGTGGTGTTCTATTGGTTACCCAAGTCTATGTGGATGACATAGTATTTGGATCCATGTGTCCCCAACATGCTCACACATTTGAGGAGGAGATGAAAAGTGAATTTGAAACGAAATGAGCATGGTTGGAGAGCCTAAGTTCTTCTTAGGTCACCAAGTGTGTTAACTTAATCATGGGATATTAATATCTCAATCTAAATATGTTAGGGACCGAGTGACGAAGTTGGTTTAGACTCCACCAAGCACTCATGCACCCTTATGAGTATATCTACTAAGCTTAACGAAGACACTTTAGGCAAGGACATAGAGAAAACCCTTTATAGGAGTATAATAAGTACTCTTATTTACTTGAACTCTAGTCATTCTGATATTTCCTTTAGTGTTGGAGTTTATGCCCGTTACCAAGTGTCCTCGAAGGATTCTCACTTGATCTCAGTTAAAGGTATCATCAATTACGTGAGTGAAACTCTTTCCTTCGGTATTTAGTATTCCTTTGATATCGGTGTTCATTTATCCTCCTATTTGGATGTTGATAGGCTGGGGATGCTGATGGTTGTAGGAGCCTTTAGGGTTGGTGTTTTTACTTTAGTAGTGCTCTTGTCTTTTAGTTGATCGAGAACCAAAACCCAATACTTTTATCCATGAAAAAAGTCAAGTATATAGCTTTCGGGAGTTGTTGCACATAACTCTTTTGGATGAAGAAAATGTTGGAAGATTATGGATTTCCCAAGGGACAATAACTATTGCGTGTGATAATACCATTGAAATTCATATATCTCATAATTCGATCTAACATTATCACACGAAGCACATTTGGATACGTGAGCATTTCATTTGTTATCTCATTAAGGAGAAGGCTGTGTTCATGAGCTTTATGAGCACCGAATGTCAATTACTTGATATTATCACGAAAACTTTTGATGCACTTAGATTTGAGAACCTTAGGAAGTCCTTGGGTATTTGTTCTGTTGATTGAGATTGGGAATTTTGTCTAGAGTAGTGTGATTATCATGTTCATATCTTTTATCCCAATTGCTAGATTGCATTTTTATGTGTTCTTATGATTATACTTGTTTATGTCCTTTCTCGATTTGTTTTTAAATCCAAAAAGGTTTTCGATTTTTAAGAAAAAATTCGAAAGATTACATAGAGATTTTATTTTTGATAAATTTTTTGAAAACACAAAAAGATTTTTTCATATTCATTATATATGGATGTGAATTTAAGATATTCGAGTCACCCCTACATTCGATTAATACATGTGAATTTTTCATGGTATGAGCATTTTTTTTAAATAAATTTATCTAAATCTTTAATCCCTATCTCTTTGCAACAACATTCCATATACATAGAGTTACGAGATTAGACTTTTCTCCAAACCTTTTTAGCGTTCTTTTTGTGATCAAACTCTATACCATTTTCATCCAAACCCATGGATTTTTTAAAATAACTTTTCCAAATCAATAAGAACATAATCCATTGTTCAATACCCTTATAGAGATTATCTCTATTGTTGATTTGTGGAGTCAAGGCTCAATAGTTGATGAAGAATGGAATTGCGATAACTGTCGTGGATACCAAGGCAAGAGATGCTTGTTATGGGTGGTGCTGGACTACATCACTTTTTGTCAAAGATTTTAAGACAATGTTCATTATACTTAGTGGAACTCTAAGTATTCTATAAGTCATCGAGTCTGTCAAACTCTTTTACAGTGTTGAAATATAGGTTTTGTCCAAAAGGGATTTTTCCTCAAATATTCTTTAGCGGTTGGGTTTGTTTTAATTTGATTGCGTGGTTTGGAATATTTAATTTGGACTCTATCTTGCATGAACACCTAATTATAATCAAGATAAAAATTGTTCAAAAACTAGATCTTATTGTGTGTAACCAAAGATATAAGTAAATATGTATAACCCCCCTCCTTTCTTAAAATCCCCCAAATGGATACCTAAAAGACCGGAATAACCTACAATACGAATACTATTAGGGTAAAAATTGAAAATAAAAGTAATCCTAAAAAGTTTCAAAACCTTTACTTTGCTACTTTGGCAGAATGGAAAATGTCTTTAACTTCCTTCAATCGATCACTAGAAGTCATGTCAAAATGAATCATCTCGGCCTCCCAGGTGGTGGCCATATCTAAAAATAACGGTCCCATCCCTTCACCGAATGGAAAATGACCTAAACCCCCTTTAATCGAATGGTAGAATCCATGTCAGAGTGAATGATCTCAGTCTCCCATGTGATGACCTTATTTAAAAATAAGGACCAGCATTCCTCTGTCGATCGACAAAAGGACTCTTCCAGTTCCCTTTAAATAGTGGCCTCACCTATCATTTTCAAGGACTTAAAAAATCACATCACCCCAAAAACTAATTTTATAACTTTTTTCTCCCTCAATCATTCGAGATACTCAATCATATTCTAAAAGTCCCGAGGAAGCTCATACTTCAAAAAATTAACTTTTCCCTTAAAAGGGAAAGCTCATACTTTGACGAAGTCGCTTTTGAGTGACAAATAGAGTCAAACCTCTGCAGAAAATCGAAAAAACAAACGATTATATTCAAAGCTCTAACCAACTTGAAACAAAAAAAAACATAAAAGTTAAGACTTCTAGACAAAGCTTTGCCTCACTGAAAAACATTAGAATAACGGGACACTTCCCCCACCAAAAAAGTAAGTTTTTATCATGAGGGTATAGAAGCTTTGCCCAAATTTAGGGCAATACTCCACATATAAATATTTCAATATATTATACATTTATGTTTATATATGTTATCCCATCCCTCGTTTAGGAGTCAAGGTATGCAATTTACAGCATTTGTATTTAAAGGATGAATTTTATCCAGCACATTTTCTAATTGAATTGACATGCTCATACATTAAAACAATTATAATAAAATTTCACAAAGACAATTACAAAACATGAAAATTATACTTTTCAAAATCACTCTGAGAAAAGTGTCCATGAGCTGAGTCCGTTAAAAAATTGAGTGAAGGTCAAAAATACGACTACTCCCACCACTTCTCCAAGCGAATAAAGCTCGTCTATGCCGCAACATACGAATATGTTTTTTTATATCAAAATACTCCTCAAAGTAAACCATAAGGACACAAATTTCCAATTCAGTCCATAGGTAGTTTTGGCTTAATTCCGAAAAAAACCATTTGAGTCATAGGATAGATGTTTATTCCTATCAAGTCTATGACGTTTAAAGAAGTTGAAGATGCAGTGGCCAAGAATGAAAGCTTGTCGGGTTTCGTGCCATATGTGTCACATCATCAATATTTGAGGATTCCAAGTCTCCAAAGGTATGAATGCACTATTATGTGTGTGTGTGTATATATATATATATATATATATATATATATATATATATATATATATATATATATATATATATATATATATATATATATATAAGAGCTTGGAAAATATTTATCGGTGTTTTTTTTGTCTAAACAACTTTTATTTTCAGAAAATCTCTTTAGAACTTTTTTCAAAAGTTTTCGGGCTTAAAACTGAAAATAATTTTTTTTGAATTTTCGTTCAAATTGTCGTTCGAACGAGAAATCGAACGAGTCTTATAACGAGCTCAAGCATTGTTTTTCTCTGATTTGTCATTCGAATGAAGTCGTTCGAACAAGTTTTACCCCTTAAAACTCTGAGTTTTTGTTAGAAGTGGTTCGAATGAGAATGCGTCAGGTTTTGGTAATTTTTATTTTTCCCTCCATTTTTTCACACTACTTTTGCCAATTTTATACACTTTAGGGAAACAGTTTTTCAAGCAACTTCTGATAGGTTTCTAACGTGTTTTGAGAGAAAAAAAATTTCTCCAAAAGTTCCCTTTTAGTGTGTTTTAATTTTCAAGAGATAATCTTCGAAAACACATATATACCCATATATTAGTTCAATCCCAAGTTCATATATATATATATATATATATATATATATATATATATATATTTTCTTGGAGAGTTTTGGCATCGATTTTCTCAACACCAACAAGAAGAGAAGTTTGGATTCTTTCTCTACCCATAAAGGAGAAGAAGTTTGTGATGCGGCTTTCTCACATGGTGAAAGGCACCATGTGTGGTTAACGGTGGGTTGTGCCTCCATTGGTGGACTCCAAGATTCCGATGAACTTCGGAGTTATCTATAAGGTAGAGGCTAAAAAGAGAACGAAGCGATAGGGCTTGAAAGAGTCGAGTCGAGTGTTGTAAGTCTTCTTGTCATTGTCTTTGTAAAATTTTCCTACCTAGTGAATTTGTTTGGACAGGGTCGTCCGAGATTTTTGCCATTTGGGTTTTCCTTGGACATCGTTGTGTAGTGAGATTGTTTATTTTTATCTTGTAAAAATCACCATAGATGCATGCTAGGATAATCAAGATAAAAATTGGTTTAAATATCACACTTGTTTAAATTGGTGCTAATTTAAGTTTGGATAATTTGGGTAAGTATAATTTAATTCAAGTCCAGAATTTAATTTGAGAAAATTTGGTTAGGCCTATATTGGAAAGTAGAACAAATCATTATTAGGAAAAGTTTAGGACTTTTGAGTAGTTTAATTTCACTTTAAGTTTAGTTTAATTTCAATTTTGAAGAAATTAAAATTAAAATTTTGTTTTTGAATTGAAGTTTTAGTTGGGAATTTATTTGAACCATCTCATTAATTTAAAGAATTTTAAATTTTGGGGACCGCTGTTCCCACAAGTGGTGTCAGAGCTAGAAGCGCTAAGTTATGGCATTTAGGTCCTTTTGTGTTTAGCTTAAAAATGGAATTTTCCCCGTTTTTAAAATTTCCAATTTTTTATGGTTCTAATTACGCGCAGTGCAAAGCGCGTTTGAAATCAACACTAAAGTCCATAGATCAGAGGGTTTGGTTGTCTGTCATTACTAGGTGGTCTCCACCTACATGTTTAGTAGAAAATGAACGTGTCCCCAAACCCGTAGAGAGATAAACTGAGAGTGAACTTAAACTAGCCAATTTTAATTTTTGAGGCTTGAATGTTTTGTTTAGTGCAGTCACACCGGATGAATTTTGACGTATCATGACGTGTGAAACCGCTAAAGAAGCTTGGAATATTTTACAACTCACCCACGAGGGAAGTAGTGTCTTAGAAGCTTCGAAACTCCAAAACCTCACCACTCAATTCGAGACCATAAAAATGCTTGAAAATGAAACTTTTGATGAATTTTATGCTAAATTTTCGATATTGTAAATTCATCTTATAATTTGGGAGAAAATATACTCGACGACAGAGTTATAAAGAAAATCTTAAGGTCCCTACCCGATAAACTCATTTCTAAAGTGGCCGTGTTGAGTTCTTTACCCACTTTAGACTCTGCGAAACTAGAAGTGCTCGTAGGTGATTTACAAACCTATGAACTTGACATATTTTCCTCTAAGATCAAAAAGAAGAAAAATAAGGGCATCTCTTTGAAAGCCCAAAAGGAGGAAAAACATGTTTTGGATGATGAGAGTGATTTTGACTCAGAAGATATGGCAATATTTGCTAGGAAATTTAGAAAATTTCTTTAGACTAATAAAGAGAGTCTAAAAAATGAATATAAGAAATTTAATAAATCTAAGTATAACAAGCCCGAGAAGATTCCTAAAAATCATAATGAAGATCTTAATAGGGACGAGTCAAATCGTGGTTTTAATTGTGAAGGGTATGGCCATTGGGCTTTTGAATGTCCCACTAAACTAAGGAGAGAGGCAAGAAACCTATTTCATATAATGCCACCCTTATTGGTAGTGATAAGGAAGATGGACCCGAATCCCCCATTAAGCGCAACTTTATCGTGTTCATGGCAAGTTATATAAATGATAGTGAGAACTCGTCTAATAATGATATTATAATACATGACACTTCCGAGGCCAAAGTTTATGAATACCATTTTTTTATGGTTGTGAGAGAGGAGATGAAAGAGAGAGTGGAAATGAAGAAGAAGTTGATGTGAGTGAACTTCAATTATCATTTCAAGAATTATATGCCGAATCAATTAAATTAAAAGGGCTAATTTGAAGTTAGAAGGGAGTTTAAGAAAACGTGCCAAGGTCATTGATGAGAGTGCTTTAGTGAAAGACCTTAGGACATGTGAGAGAAGCTTGAATATGTTGAAGGCGAGAGAGATAGCCATAGAGGTTTTATGGAAACAATGAAGAAAGAGCTTCTAGTGTTTGAAGAGAGGAAAGTTTGGCTAGAGTCTAGGATCTTAGAATTAGAAGAAAAATTAAGAGAGTATAGTAAGGTCAAATTTTATTTGGAATGTAGGTCCGTTAAATTAGACAAAATATAAGGAACCATCCAAGTAAAAAATGACTCGTGTGGTTTAGGCTTCGATTCGTATAATGCTTACCCTAATAAAGCCAAAACCACTATTTTGACAGAATCACCAAGGAACATTTCCAAAGGTCAATCTTTAGGTCCTACTTTTCGCTGGGTCTTTACTTGCTCACATTGTTGTCGGAAAGGTCATCTTAGGAAATTTTCTTTTGATCTCAAAAAAGATTCTAGGAAATCCAAGAGTAAGGTCACCGAGGTAGTCAAGGTCACCCAAACCCGAGATTGTCACTCTTCACTTGTTTAGGTTAGTAGATCCGACTTGGTAACTTTACAAAATAGGTTTTATGATTCTCATTTGCTATCAAGTGATACCTCTCATGCTAAATTTTATTGTTAAATGTGTTATCTTTCTTTACATACTCTAGTGTTTTTGTGCTTCATGATATATATATGCTAGTTGTATGTATTTTTATCATTTTCTAGTCTATGCTCCGTGATTAATCAAATGCTAGAATTATGATTTATGTATATCTTTTGTATTTATTTTTATTTGTTTGTGTCTTATTAAGAAAAATATAAAAATATTTTCTTTATTTTTCTTTTGAGTTTAATTTTTTTGTGTTTGGTGAAAATTTTGTGAAAAACTCAAAAAGATTTTTTTTTGTGCGTATTTTAATTTGACACACTTTATGTGGCATATGCTTGTGTTTGAATCCTTCCCTTTCCGCTTTCATGTGGCTAGAACTGTTGGTTAAGATTTTCAATCCTTAAAATGTTCTTTATCATGCTTGCATGGAGCAGTTGGATTTTGTGTTGCTTAATGGATTCTATTTTTATATGCCTCATTTCACACATGCATGAGCTCTTTTGAACTTTAACTTCACATGTATATTTGAGCTAAGTGAGATGTTCTCCTATCCATTTAGTCATCTATATTTTTCTATGACTATGGAGGATTTTTTCATATAATAACCATTGACAAAATTATTTTGCGTGAAAAGCCACCATTGAATATTTGGCCTTAAAAATATGGCATTTTAAAAGAAAAATTAGTCAAGTTCGGTTTAGTTTCGTTGATATGTTCTAAACAAAAAGAAAAAGAAAATTATGAGGAGTTTGGTTGGATGTATCAACGAGTTTTCACAATGACTTTGCATCCTAGTTATGCTTGTATTGTCATGACTCTACTAGTTTGTAGAATCATCAAAATTCTAGGCTTGTGTGCATTATGTGTGTTTGTTCATTGAGTTCAATCTATATTGTCACATGAGGATATATCTAAATGTAATAAAAAAATGTCAATCAAATGAGAACTTCGTGAACATGTTTTAGGTGATTGGGTCGATATTCCTTTAGTCTTTAATTCACACCCCTTCACTTTAGTTTACCACATGTATTTGGACACATTTTTGTCATACGAGTATGAAAACCTTTTTGTATTTTGTGTCATTTTTGGTGTTTATACCTATGTATATGTTCATGTGCGTTAGTGATCTTCATTTTTTATATATGTATGGTATTTTTTTTGTTTTTGAGTCTTTCCCTTGCTTGCTAGTCCATATATGCTTTGATGCCAAATTTGGTATCGATATTGTTGCGAATTTTGGTTGATGTCCCATGCTTAGCTCAATACATTTTAAGTGGTATCTTCTCGCATCATAGTTGGTATCCATTAATATGTGTATGGATTAATTGTACTTTATTGTTGCCCATATGCTTAAATGTTCTTATTCACTATTACATGTTTAACTTACTTTTCCTTATTCATATCCCTTGTCGAGTTTAGGGGGTATTTTCTTTAATTGGGAGAGAAATAAGTTATGTTTAATGATTGCAAAGCTTTGTCTATTCCTGGAGAGAAAGGGGGAGAAATGGTATCTAAAACCTTTAGTTTGGGGAGATTTATCTTAGGGGGAGTCGCGGTCATTCTATAGATCATTGTTAGATAAAGGGGACAAATTATTTAAGGGGGAATATTTATTTACATTGAACTTAATATTGTTATATTCCCTATGCGTTTGATGGTTTACTTAAGTGTGCAGGAAATTTCTTTTAGTGGCGTCTTTAAAGCGACAAAGCGGTTTATCCTTAGGTCCAGTCATAGCGTCTGTATTTTTATTTATGTTAGGTTGGATGCTGTGTCTAGACGAGCTTGATGGTCCTTTAGGGTTTTTGGTTGGATTTTATCCCCAAATAGCCAAAGGGGGAGATTTGTAAAGACACAAATTTCCAATTGAGTCCATATGTAGTTTTGGCTTAATTCGGGACAAAACCATTTGAGTCATAGGATAGATGTTTGTTCCTATCAAGCCTATGACATTTGAAGAAGTTGAAGACATAGTGGACAAGAATTAAAGTTTCATCCTTCCTGGGTTTTGTGCCACATGTTTCACGTCATCAACATTTAAGGATTCCAAGTTTCCAAAGGTATGAATGCACTATTATATATATATGAGCATGGTAATTATTTTATGGGTATTATTTTTGTCTAAAGAACTTTTATTTTCAGAAATTCTCTTTAGAACTATTTTCAAAAGTTTTTGGGCTTAAAAATGAAAAATTAAATTTCCTGAATTTTCGTTCGAATTATCATTTGAACGATAAATCAGACGTCTCTTCCAACGAGTTCAAGCAATTTTTCTTTGATTTGTCGTTAGAAACTCGTTCGAACGAAGTCATTCCAATAAACTAGTTTGAACGAGATATCAAATGATTTTCGCCCCTTAAAACTCTGAATTTTCATTAGAAGTGGTTTGAACGATGTCGTTCGAACGAGAATGCGTCAGTTTTTGGTGGGTTTTTTTTTATTTTTCCCACTACTTTTGGCAGTTTTATACACTTCGGGGCAGCAGTCTTTCAAGAAACTTTTGAGAGGTTTTGTAACGTGTTTTGAGAGAAGAATCTTTTCTCCAAAAGTTCCCTTTTTGTGTGTTTTAATTTTCAAGAGATGATCTTCAAAAACATATATACACTCATATGTTAGTTCAATTCCAAGTTTATATATATATATATATATATATATATATCTTTGCTTGGAGAGTTTTGGCATCAATTTTCTCTACACCAACAAGAAGAGAAGTTTGGGTTCTTTCTCTACCCATAAAGGAGAAGACGTTTGTGATGCGTCTTTCTCACATGGTGAAAGGCACCATGTGTGGTCGACGGTGGGTTGTAGCTCCAATGGTGGACTCCAAGATTCCGGTGGACTCCGAATTTATCTACAAGGCAGAGGTTGAAGATCGAAGAAAACATCGCGGCTTGAAAGATTCGAGTCGAGTGTTATAAGTCTTCTTGTCGTTGTCTTTGTAAAATTTTCGTACCTAGTGGATTTGTTAAGACAGGGTCATCCGAGGTTTTCCCATTTGGGTTTTCCTCGTACATCTTCGTGTAGTGAGATTATTTATTTTTATCTTGCAAAAATCACCCTAGATGCATGCTAGGATAATCAAGATAAAAATTGGTTTAAATCTCACACTTGTTTAAATTGGAGTTAATTTAACTTTGGATAATTTTGGTAAGTTTAATTTAATTCATGTTCGAATTTAATTTGATAAAATTTGGTTTCGACTATATTAAAAATTAGAATAAATCATTGTTAGGCAAAGTTTAGGACTTTTGACTAGTTTAAATTCACGTTAAGTTTATCTTAGTTTTAATTATGAAGAAAGTAAAATTTAAAGTTTGTTTTTGAATTAAAATTTTAGTTGGGAATTTATTTGCACCATCTCGTTAATTTAAAGAATTTTTAATTTTGGGGCCTTGTCTTCCAAAATCAACCTCTTATTAGACATTATTTTAACATATAAATCTATCAATCCAACACAACGAAAATGGCATATTAAGGATTATGATTCATAAATACCGTAATATCGTTTATTGTTTATGGTATACCAAGTGTCTAGTAATCTACAGCCATAAATATATCGAATTTCTTAGAACTAGGTTGGATTTGATCCCAACTCTCCTTGAATATGTAGGTGCTATATCGCGCTAAACTAGTGAAGCCCAAGCCTTATAACACGTACCAAGATGTATTACCTATTAGGGATGCATCCATCCCCAGTCTAAATAACGGGATAACCATCCCGAATATTATGACACCCTCGGAATTTTAGCTATGTTGATAAGGGATACATATATCTGTGTCGGTGGCTTCTTGTCCACTATAATAGTAAATACACTATCCCCTCTCCTCATAAACCTCCAAACTACTATAAAGGAAATTGACTTAAGTCTAGTAATCACCCATCTATATAAAGGTTATATATAAAGCATCTTAGGGTTCAATCCCATAATAATATTCCATACACCAACCCTCTCCATCCCAATCCAAGGCCTACTCTTGCACACACATCACGCTAGAGCACGTGAATAACTTAACTACGTAGTCTTTGATCTGATGGCCACATGAGTATGTAGGCAAAATATAGAGTCTTTCTCATGAGTTTGAGTCTCGATGATATATCTCTTTATATGTTGTCTCCACCGAGAATCACCCATATCTTAACACTATTACCTTACATATACATAACTAAAATGAGATATCAAACTATCTCAAAGAGGAATAATATATTCAATTTCAAAAACTCATACCCATACAGTATATGACCAAATTATGTAGGCTTTGATCTCATGACCACATAAGTATGTAGGTACAATACCAAGGCCTTCTTGTGAGCTCGATCCTTGACAATATGTATCTTGATATATTATGTCCTTTGAGATGAACTCATATTTTAAACTTTCATATATTATTCTCACACCACTCAAATGAGATATCAAACTATCTCAAGGCGTTATATCCTAAATATATCCCTACAAATGCATACATATTAATTATATAACAAATATGTACCCATCTTTCATCCATTATTAACAGAGCACTAAAATGAGATGTCAAAATATCTGTAAGATGCGATCTTATGTTCATCCTTATACAAACGTACAAATATATATACATTAATTATAACAAACATGCACCCATATCTCACCTCTCTACCTCTCCTAAACCGAAAAAATGATATCAAATTATCTCAAATATCAATTCTTTTTTACTCTTACATGCATATTAATGGCAACCCTCTATATGAAAATAAGCACAGAGTCATGCATAAGAAATCTTGCATTATATTTATCTTTGCATTAATTGACTACATTTTTCTACCTTAAGTTGAGGATGCCTTAGACGTAGATAGGTGCTTAGGTAGGAAAGTGGTATTAGTGAGAGATATAAAAGTTAGTAAATTAATGGAAACATAAATATAAGAATAGAATTAAGGAAGCATACAAAACAAGTGGGGTTCCTAACACCTTCCCCACCCGTAACTCGGCACCTGAACCCACACTACAAGAATTTTGTACCAATCGTAGATTAAATACCTGCCTTAGGGTTAGATCGAAAGGTATAGCCTGAATATTTGCTGAACAAACCAACTGAACCCCTTATCTCACAAAACACACTAAGGTTTGTACCTAAGAACTAGGGGTGTGTGACTCAAACTGGAGATCGCATCAGACATCTTCAAGGGGAAAGTCATTGAGTCCAACCTCGAATCCATAACCCAAACTCATATTGATAACCCAACCTTGGGAAAGGCAACAGATTGGGAAAAAAGAACTCCCGCACCAACCATTTCATCAAGTCCCTCTTCCCCTAGTGCTCTAGACATGCAACACTACACAAATATAGGAACATATCTTCCCCATCTCTTAGAGTTGACAGTGAGGGAGGTGATCCCAAGTACTATTGAATTCCTTCGAGGTCTTAGTTGTATGTTTTTGTCTACATGATTAAACTTTCTTTATTCAACACCTGAAATAATGGCCAAAACTTGTCGAATGACCATAATATGAAACTATTCAAGGTTGCCTGAATTTCTGTGAGGATTAGGATGTCACTGATTGTGGTTAACCTTTTGATACCTTGCAAAGCCTTGATTTGGTTTGGATTGGCCTCTATTCCTCTCTGGGTTACTTAGTATCCAAGAAATTTTTAGGAGCTAATGCCAAAGACATATTTGGAGGTGTTTAGCTTCATCTTTTACACCCTAATGATCTGAAAGGCATTCACGATGTCCTTGATGTGATTAGTTACCTGTTTTCTTCTTATAAGAATGTAATTGATGTATAATTACATGGTTAAATCAATTTTTCATTTAAACATATTGGTTATAAGGCGCTGAGAGGCCACTCTAACATTCTTCAAATCGAATGACATTACTTTAAAGCAGTAAATCCCCAAGGAGGTGATGAATCAGTTATTTTCTTGATCTGGATTGAACAATGGTATATTATGTTAGTCAGAGTATGCTTCCATTAAACTCAATAGTCAGAGTATGCTTCCATTAAACTCAAGCGTTGATGTTCGGACGCTGAATCCAGAAGTTGATCTATCTATTGTAATGGAAAGTTGTCTTTAAGGCAGTACTTGTTAAGGTCAGTACAGTCTACACACGGTCTCTATTTTTTGCTCTTTTTCCTAAACACAACCATCTTGGAGATCTAGTCTATGAACTGAACTCTCTAATAGAGCCAGCTTGGAGCATATTTTCCACTTCAACTTCTATAACTCTGATTTTCTAGAGAGACGACTTCCTTGGTTTCTTCTTGATAGGTTTGACAGTTGGATCCACGTGTAGACGATGATAGGAAACTTTTGAATCTATCCCTGAAAGATTATATAGTTTCCATGAAATGACGTCAACATTTATTATGAAGAAATGGACGAGTTGCTCAATATTTTCCTTAAGTAGCTCAGATCCGATAAAAAAAGAACTTTTCTAGTTGAGATGAGTTTAGAGGAATGATGATGTGTCCCTCCATAACTCGTTCGGCCAGGGACATACGGGTAACACCTTTTAATTACTATTTAGGTTTATCTTCCTATAACTTGTCATCATTCTAACTCTTCTTAGACTGGTTCTAATTTTTTATAGCTTCTACGAAGCAACTGCAAGTTACTGCCTGGTCTTCTTAAATTTTCACAACCCCTTGGTCGATCAAGAACTTGAGTTTCTGATTAACGGAAGATGGAACAACTTTCATATCATAAAGCTAGCCTCTGGTCGTTATGTTATTGTAAGGGGACTCCTACTAGATGACATAGAACTCAATCTCCTTATTCACTGGGATGACCTTAACTGGAACCTTAATTTCCCAAAGAAGGGTTTCTACATCTCCATTAAAGCCTATCAACGGCCCCACTCTGGTGTCCAAATCTTTAATGTTAAAATCGATCTTGCAATGTAAATATAAATACATGATCTTCAATGAACTTCCTTAATCGACTAATATCCTATTCATGCCAAAATTTATAATCCCCAGAGTAAGTATCAGAGCATTTTTATATGGTGAGTTTACATCTACCAGATCATCATCGATAAATATGATATCTCGATCAATATTAATATCCTTTCTCTCGCTCTTATTAAGGACTAGCATGGACATATCTACCTAGAAAGCTTCCTGAATACTCACAGGAATCTTAATTATCTCCTAGATCTTATTTCTAGTGAACCATAAAGGATAGGTGTATTCATGAATCGCATTGATCAGACCGGTAGTTTGGATATCATCTCCATTCTTCTTAACCATGTTTATTGTGAATGCATATTTGGTTTAGGAAATTTTAATAAATTCTTTAAGTTTATCGGCCTAGACGAGCTCCTTTAGATAGTTCTTGAGAATCTTGGAATTCTCTATAAAGTTCCCATGATATTATTGATAGTTTCATCTAAGGTTATCATCCATATCCCCTAGATCGCCAAACATATAGGGTTGCCTCTTGAAGTAAAGGCTGTTTTGAACTATGGAACCAACTTGTAGATGTGCTCTTTGAATAAAGTCTTCTCCTCCTTCAATCTCTTTTCGTTGGTCAGAGAGTTAGGTTTCCCTTTGTTAGAGTCACTTCGTAAGCCTCTGTTTTTCGTAGCATGTTGATTTCCTCCCTTGGAGGCATTTTTCGTATCATTCTTCTTTGATTGCTTAGGACCTTGATCGGTCATAACCTCTACGTTGATAAGCTTATCCTCCAACTTGGCATACTTCATAATGTGAGACATAAATTCATCCATTGTTGATGTTGACTTCTTTGTCCAGGACTGATAAAGGTTGTCTAACCGATAAAGACCGAACTAGAAGGATGATACACTAATTAGTCATTCTAATTATATATATTTTATGCACTTACCAATACAATTGTACGTACTTCCTAAGAAATTATCCCTTATTTTTCTCGAGGGAGATTAATGAATATACCTCATTTATCTCTTTATTACTTGTGATGAAGGAAGCCATAAACCGCTTGGTCAACTCTCTGAATGAGGGGATAACTTCTCAAACCACTTCAGGATGATTTCCCCAAGAGAGTACATGAAAAAACTCGACACATCAAAGCATCGGTGATGTCTTATGTGATAGAAGGCCTCTTATTTCCCATAATAAGTAATAATTTATGGAATTGAGAACTTCTTTACAGGTTCGGAGGTCTGTATCTCCACAATAAATAACGAGAAAGATCCATGCCCCATTACTTTTCTATCTAGGTCTTTGGGAGTTCGTGCTAAGTTTGGATTCATCTTTCTTCATAATTATTTCTTAATATGACCTCTGAGTTGGTCACTTCTAAGTCTGTTCGTGCTCGTTTTTATAGGAGAAGACTTATTTTTATGCATTGATTCAACTGGATAAATATGATGGTGATTATGGCTGATGGAATTCTATTGAGGTGAATGGTGGAAACGTCGTGAGTGAGATTGCACCGCACGAGGGATTCTTTATCTAGAGTCACTCCCAGTATGGTGGGACATGTTGTCCCATGGGGAACGAGTTTTCCTCTTATTTCACTCCATAATTCGAGAGATGGAATCACGATCCTCTGACTATTAAGTTGTCTTCCTCCTAAGACGATCGATCTTTTGATCACATTGATCAAACCTCGCCTCATGAATACGTTCTATACGGGAGGCTTCTCTTCCTTTGGGTCATACAACTAACGATGTATAATGTCGGGGGCTAGGTCTCGATATTGTGGGCAAATTCCCCCTGGACCTAGATCGACGAGGTAGTAAAAAAAGTCTGAAAGGAGTTTGGTCCCTCCTGACAACCCGTATTTTAGACTAAACGTGACTCCTCATGTGAGTAAAATGAGACTGGTTTTCACTCATAATCGGTGTTGGGATAAATAATTATGACTGTGGTGAGAATTTTACAGCCCACAGACAGTGCCAAATTGTAGGAGATATTAACCCACAATAAAAGTGATATTTTTGAATTTAGCTCCGAAATAATTATGAATGCAACAAAGTAAAGGACACAAGAGATACTTGGTTTAGAAAATCATACTTACTACATCTGCGGGGAAGGGATCGAGATGGGTTTATAGATTGGAATAATAATTGGTGAATTGAGTGTTAGGGTTTCTAGCTGAGACTTAAGTAACCACATCCATGTTATAATCGATACCCTTAGAATGGGTGAAATCACCCTTATTTATATGTATACAAATCCTATTTTCTTATCTCTCTTCATGTTAATCTTACTTATAACTTATAGAGTCCTATATGGACTCTTCTTCCAACTCTCCTACATGATCTCCCAATATTTTCACTTATCCCCCTAATATTTGGCCTATTAGATTATCTCTGACTATGTGCCACATACTATCCATGTAACTCTAATTAGATTATTCTCCCTACAAGAACTACTTCTCCAAACTATATAAAAGTTATTTAAATTGGAACCCTAACTCATTCGAAGGAAAATAGTGATAATAACGTTCTAGGATTTTCCATAAACCTTAACCAAATATACCCACATGAAACAAACAATCTAAGCTCCCTTCCCAAAACCGTACGCACGGTACTATTTTATGCCATGTAAACACTTGTGTGCACATGTCACCACATGTCTATCATTTAAAATGGGTTTTTTCTTCCCTAAACCCGAGTTTGCGAGTTTTGAAACCCCAGTTCACTATGAACAACCCTTCCAAAGGTTCTAACACCTAAAAAACACCTTTTTATGATCTCTAAATATTTTAGATCAAAACCTAATATATTATTTTCATAATTCTATCATATTCATCCAAGAATTGATTCAATTATTGAATTTCATCCTTGAAATTTGATTCTCTTATACACTTAACTCGTAATTCGAAGAATCAATTACCCACATAATGTTTTCATGCAATATATACAAATCCACCCTCTCAATGACCTAATAGACACTAAGAATATCTCTTTCGTAATTCATCTTCGGCTAATATTCACACTAAACTATTACAATTGTTGAAAAGTAAACTTGTTTTCCAGGAATTCCTTCCATCACGTACCCATATAAAACATCATGCACATATTGGTGGTGATTGGTTAAGGTCAATTGACATTGGCCTGACCATATCTAAGATCGTGAAAATTACCTTTGTATTGGGGTCCCTACTTCCCTTTGGAACTTGAAATTCACAATTCCATTCATTGAAGATATCTTCAGAATAACATAATCTCCCTCTCGAGACCCCAAGCCATGCTTCCTCGCATATCCAATCATTTTTGCCTACTTCGACAATCTTCATATTGCTCTATTATGAACAACACCTCCTCTGAGGCGTCCTGAACATACTCTAATATGAATAACTTGCTAACGATAGCTCTAATCAACTTGGTCAATCTAACTCAAATGACCTAGATGTACCCGCATCCCCTTTGGGATCTCTGTACTGCACGATAAAATCAATGAATCTACCATCCCTCTTCTAGACTGTGATCACTAACAATTGCAATTATTAAAATGTCTTTGATGTTTCGCCTTCTCTACTGGAAGAGGCATACCTAGACACCAACTGCGCTAATTACCACTCCACTTGACTACCTATGTTGATTGCTCAACTTTTAGTACATATAGTCACCCCAGGGATATACAATAAACCACAATTCACATCCCTTGGCCAAAACTACCTTACGTTGCTTTGGACACTATGGCATAAGCAATCCTCTTGGAAACGTAACCCTTTGCTTTTACCAAACGAATAAAGAAAACTCCTTCCAACACCATTCGTATAACCCCACCTTAATAAAAGATCCCAGTGCTTGGGCCTAAACTATCCACAACACAAAATAAGGTATAACAGTCATATATGCTACAAATGTTTATGTTTTATCCAAATGTCATTGATAAATGCAATAAAAAAATGTCATGGATGGAGCGTTGGTCAACCTAAATTAGCATGACCCAAAACACGTGTTCCCGAATTCCACCCTTAGTAAATCGAGCGTAATTTAATTGTTATAAAAAATACACTTACCTCCGCTGATCCAAGAGGTCATTAATATGAGTCAATGAATACTTATTGTGCATCCTGACCTTGTCACCTTGATCAACATAAACGAAGTGAATTATCCATCCTTTAACTAATAAGACTGTATCTTATCCACGGTGATATACCCTTACAAACTAAACTTTGTCTTAAAAGCCATATTGTGTGATTTTGCATTCATTCTTCTACGATGATTCCAACTAATAAGGTACCCTCGCAGCGAGCCTAAAGTTAGTGCCAACACTAAGGTTGCAATAGATCTTAGGTGTAGGTAGTAACCCAGCACCTTTTGAAATACAATTATAATAATCTTAAAAAATCGGTAACATCTCTAAAAATCATCATCCATCTAACGTGCTCATATTTGTAAGAGACCCATACGTGCTACACTCTCCCCCAAGCCTAGACATAACTAAGAGAAACAACCCTTGCCTAAAAATAGCAGATACAAAATCCTACCCATAGTATTATTTATAAGCGTAATACTTAGTTAATAATCAACGGTTAGTAATAAAATCATAAAACACATCTCTAAATAAACAAAGAAGTTGAATATCAACATAACCAAACACAATGGCTAAGTCTCCACAATCAGACGTAAAGCAGCTCCCCTTCCTATCGAGGAATCCACATATAAAGAAAACTCATGATAAAAATCTGTATGTCTCAAAACTGTAGTCATCATACTACTAATAAAAGAACCAGAAACCCTCAGTGTCAAAATAAGACTCGTGCACATGATCCATAAACATAATTATAATAATACCCCGGTGTTACTTCCAATAAGAATGGTTTCCCTAAGGAATCTACTAACAAAGTGGTCTCAATGCCATAAGTGTAAAATTTTAATCTAAATGACCCATCAAAACGGAGGCTCTATTGGTGGCCCTATTAACCATATCTCTACGATCGATTCTTCTAAAACTAGTCTATTCGACCTTTTTCTCATTGTCCACGACCTCACTGGCCATAATGCCCTTGGTTAAAATGGCCACAAAAATTCTGACTATTTTCTCATGGGAACTTCTTAGGGTCTGCTCCCCTTGTGCGGTTCTTTCTTCTAGTAAGGGACTCCCCGACTCCGAGCAATTCTACACAAACTCTAGTCTTTCAGGCCCAACCCGACCTCAATTTTCTCAATCTTACTAACATTATCCTTAAAATATTTGTGACAATTATGGTGATATAGAAGGACAACTTCAACTACCTTGGTAAAAGTGGTGAACGACAGTCACCCAATGACACTAACCTAATCCTTTATGTGAAAACTTTACTAACATAATATTTTTGCTCGTACGGTTGATAATAATGCGAGGAACCTTCTTCGTTTCTCTGTATCTCAAATCTAGCAAAGAATTCAAAAGTTAGTTGAACTACCCCTCATCCTGGATACCATGTGGTCACCCTAATGAGGTCTCAAAAACATGTTCCTTATGTTATTTAAGTTTGTGAGTGGAAAAAATTTTCCCTCAAAGCATATTATAAACATAAAATACAAATCTCACACCCAATGGTCCCCAAATCCCGAGCGAAATCAACCTCAAACATGTGATATCTCACAAAGGAAATCCAAATAAGGAACCCCCCTAATACACCTCAATTTATTAGAATCGTTCGTCCAGATCAATGGCATAAAACCTCCTAAGAAATTATCGTTATAATGTCTATAAAACCTTAAGGATAAATCTCTAAACTAGTCAAAGAACTCAATGCAAAGAAGTGATGGAAACACCCAGCACCCTAGGACACTAGAACTTGGAATGCAATGATACCAATTGTGAAACCCCATAAAATCCATAAATAGATTGATCGGGTCTAATAAAAAAATCATGGGAATCAAAAACATTTGATAGCATTCTTAGCATAATGAATTAAATAAAACAATGTGACTAGATGCAATACTAGATAATAAATTTTTTAAATAAATTAAAACATCTCTGATACCATTCAACTGTCATATTAATCAAATACAACTCTATTATATAAAATGTATCTCCATCACATAAATATAACTCGAGATGAATCATGTAGTAATAATTTATCTCGTATAAATGTTTGACTCGAGAAATCTAAAATAATACAACTGGCTGATAATTAAAATAAATAATGCATAAATATAAAGATCATATTTCACTCGATTCCTACAACCTAGAAAATATAAGTAGAATAATTATTAAGAAACTTCCCAACCAAATATCTCCAGCCTGTGACAACTGTCGCGACCATGACCTGTAGAAAAATAGTTCAACAATGAAGAATAAAGATAGAAAGTCTAAAGTGAGTAAGAATGTAACTAAATTTGGTCCACAATAATAATAATTAATTTCCCTCCCATATTAATCAAATTTAAATTATTTAAATGACCCAACACAAACAACTTAAAATAAACATGCAATTATACTCTCAAAACTAATGACATGTTGGGGATCGATATACACGAAAATAAAAAAAATCATCCATGGAACTTTGATTAATTAAACATGGGAAAGAGTTAAAACCAAAGATAGGTTTGAATAACAAACCTAGAATTTTCAACACAATACCTTTGTTAATTCGGTTGCAATCCTATGGGAAGGAAAGTATTTATTGTAGACATATGGTTTCCTTATTTAGATCTCAAAAACCTTTCTTAAACCTTTTGTATTTTAGGATATTCTATTTTATGATCCTCCCCAAAGTCTCGCCTTTTAATATGAAAACCTTTCTTTAATCTTGAGATATGGTAGTCTCTCTCTAGCCTCCTTCATTAAAAATGTGAATAGTATTTTCTATCACCCCTTTCAAACCCTAATGATGGATTACTATGATTAAAACTCCTTCCCGTACCTTTATATACATGTAAAAAAGGTGGTATTGGGCTAAACTGGGTTTGTTGAGAATATGAGCTTGACTACTTAGGTATTTGGACTACACCAGGAACCCATGACAAAAAATTGAATTAGCTCCAAATAAATGCTTGGAAATCCTAAATTACTTTTACCATAATTTTATTTCCTCTATTTATTTAATCATAATTAATTTCACTAAAAAAAGTTTGACTTCACTCAAATTTAATTATCTCAAAAATCACTAAGATATAATGAGGTCTTATTTATAAAGTCGAAAATGGAACATAATGTGATTCCGCGCATTAAGCTTACAATAGCAATTTGGTTAAATAAAAATGCGGCGAATTGCTTTTAACCAACATCTAATCAATTCCTTGATTCTTAGACTTAACTTATTTTGTTACTCCATCGGTTTATAAATAATCTACTTATTATGTTTACTAGTGGAAAAAATCTTATAAGTCTATCAAGGGGATATCGCAATTCAAAGTATCCTCGGGTGTCGATTCCTCCAAATTAAAATCTCATACCTACTTATATAATTATTACTCAATATGTGGATAATATTTGACTATATTTAAGATTGAATCGCACCCATAGAAATCAAAGTAATAATCAAATAAGTATTCCAATCCTCATAATTCTTGGGATTAAGAATATATGCACCCTTTGCAAATGGTGAGAGATATCCTTTGTCTAATCAAGACAACCCTTAGACTCAAATCTCATGGGTAGGCTTGTTTAATACATTTCGGAGATGAACCGATCACAATCCTCTAACGAACTATTGTACAAGTTCTCAAAATTTGAGATAAACTTCTAAGATTGCATCGCAACCTTTATGATAGGATGTCAACTCCCTATCTAGGTTGTGAACTTTTCAGCAGTGCTACAACTGGAATTAGATTCTCCTTATGATCAACCGGAAGTCGACGGACTAGAATACTTATTAAGCTCTATTGACTCACATTAACATGAAACAATATACTTAAGAAAATATAAAGAATTCCTACAATTTTTATTCTCATTTCAAAGTGAATAAAACAATCATTTATTAAAAAAATAATAAAGTATTTTTCCCATGGTTGTATGAATAAACCCCATCATAAGGCCCATATGATATAGTTTAGTGTTTTATAAAGTATCTTCACTTTAACAGTCTTAGGTTCAACTCTTTTATTATGAATCTCATACTCTAGGATACACTCAAGGATAAACAGTTAATCGCTTACTAATCATATCTTTCTGGTATTAACTGTCCGAAGTTATAATTTAAGTATATACATGTCTAATGTATCAATCTTTAAATTTCTCAAGTCATATTTCATCATATATGTATCTACTATATCTTAACATATTTTTCTCAGGTCATAATCTCAAGCAAGTACTTCTATAGTATATAACAAAATCTAGTATAATCATTCTTAAGTTATAACATATATGAATATCACATCATCCAAAACATCTTTGTATATACACAATTTACATCGAGTCACATGGGCTATGCTCAAGCCCATAAATAAACTATATAAAGGCTTTTTTGTATTTCCTTTAGGGATTACTCATTCGTATTAGGTACAGTTACAGGTAATCCTAAACCTATAACCTAAAAGCATCAGTAAGTGATAATCACTATGCATTCCTATTTATCAAACCACTTCCATACCTAAGGTTATACGATAAAACTCCCCCGTTTACCCTCACTCGAGACACGAGTACGTTAGCCATAGGATCGGGGTAAAAATACTAAGGTGAAACACCCCTATTTTCCAAGCCCACATGATTAAGATGAATGCAAAATACAGATAATGCTAAATAACTTATATCATTCTCATCATTAATGTAAACTTAAAAATGACAATAAATAAAAACGAGCCATAATATAAAACTCAATCAAGAATGACCATAATAATAATTGAACTGAGATAGAAACTGAAACTCCAATAAATCTAAATCCAATATTCAAATTCCGTTTATGAAAATGTCTCAACTGAAATAAAAAAAAAGAACAATAATTATCTTTGATCAAAACTCCTTAATACAAGTGACCACTATGATGAACCAATAACTCTTACTCTAAGGATGACAAGTTAAATCTCCACAAACTGCAAGTCTGACTGCTCAACCCTGCAATTCATGTATGTAAAAATAATAATCCCTATGGGGGGAATATCTATATATTTGGGTAATTGTCCTAAAGTTGCTAGAAATATCTTACAATATCAAAAAAAAAATCATGCGGCTCATTTACGATAAAATTCCATGTTGCTAACACTCAAATGCAAGAGATACCTCAACCCTCATCACAAGTAAAATATTAAATGAGTCTCCTAACCCGGTCCATAATCAATATTATGAAGTCTCACTCAACTAACAAGTACTATCACATAACGAAATACTAACATGGAATGCAACTAACAACTCATTTGTAGAATACACCCTAATATCCTTATATATACTCATTAAGACACTCATAGTCTCATAATATTACATTTCTTTATATTTTAACATTTTTTAATTAAATGTGTTCATCACTGAACTATAAATCATGCACAGCATACGACCCTGAACAAACCCCCACTCATGTCACTCGTACAATAAGACATACACAATCTTATAACAAAGCACATAAATGTGACATGGGTTGTCAAACAAAATGCCCATTACTGGACTAATATCATGTACGCGTATATAAGTCTCATTACAACCATAAAAATGCATTTATCTTAGAAGGACCTTCACATGATTCTATCGATAAATCCTAAGGAGTCCCTCACCTAATGAATTTGAAAACATACACACATAAATGAGAATGGGGTATCATTATGCAATTACACCATCGGTTAGTCACATATCAAAATTTGTCTGATGGATTGGATCAATGTGGACACCTATACTTTTTAATCGGATCTTGAGTCCTCCTGTTTTGCAACGAATAAGTTCCAAAGGGTGAAAAATTAAACCAACAAGAGTAAAAAATTGAAAATACCTTATGAATAAGTTTTATGGGGAGAGTGAGAATTCCTAAAATCATTAAAAAGGCAAGGAAAACTGAGTTGGATCTTTTAATTGAACGGTTAAAAGGATTTAACTAAATGGTTAAATATTTAGTGTAATGATTACAAAATCCCATTATCCTCCCTACATCCATACACGTGGCTCCACCCCATTTCATGTACCATACTCTTGGCAACCCTTTGATCGAGTGGTTAAGGACTCTTTTAATCGAGCAATTAAAAGGCCTGGATCAAACCCTATAAATAGAGGCCCCCATCGACCATAAGAATAACCCCAAAACCTAATATTCATTCGGTTTTCTAAGTTTCTTCAACCCCAAGCATATCTGAATCTCAAATTCTATCACGAAAATTCCGAGTAAATTCCGTTCCTAAGAAATGTCACCTACTTCGAGCAATATAGGCAAAACTATCCGCGCACCCCTAAAATTTATGCAGAGTGATCTATCGATATGGTCAAAGGTAGAATTCATAAGTCACTTACAAAAACCAAGTTTAATTTAATACAATTTTATCTTGGATAATTAGGTGAAACTAAGAATGAATGATATTTAGTCTAAATCGAATCAAACAAATGACAACACCAGATATGAGGACAAAAACCCATTCAAGAAAAACATTTTTTAGCATTGTTGCAACTAAGGTATTACAGATGAGACTGACAGACTTACAGACTTAGACTCCACTAAGTATCGTCGTTATGTATTGTTCCTTATTGGTAACAAAAAGCGATGCAGATCCATAAACTCCCCACAACAAGGTGCACTTGCCTCGGTGTTCAATAATCAATTATAGGAATCTCCTTTCCAATCTTCAATAGTGAACAATGAATTCCATAGGGATTTGAACAGGAGATGTTTTCTTCCAAGATTCATAAACTAAACATAAAGTTCTCAAGGGGTTTGGATTTGGAGAACCATAGTTTTTAATCATAAAATAGGTGAAAAAAGGCTTACAAAGAAGTGTAAGTTCGTATCTATTAAATTAGGAGAAAAATTTCCAAGAGATAGACTTGAAAAGATTGTATTTGAAACCATGTTATCGAGGGGAATCACGAACATGAAAAACCAACACCTCAAGGGCGAGGGGGTCCACCACGAGTAACCCCTTCTGCCAAACTTAGTACAAGATGAATTTTGCGATGAGGGGTCCAATTTGAGTGTCCCCTCTGCAAAGATCAGTGCAAATGAAAGATTGATGGTGAGGAGGTCCATCATAAATATCCCATCAGCCAAGATATTGAAAGACAATAGTTTTGTGGAGCCACAATTAATATTAAAGGTATTTCTAGGAAGAGATTCTAAAATAAGTTACTACTCTACCAAAGATAGGCACACGAGTGAGAGGGTCCACCTCTAGGGTCCCTCCCCCACTACACAAACCATGAAACAAGAACAAATGGAGGAAGTAGGGCGAGAGGAGTCACCTTGAGTGACCCCTCTAACCAAGAGTAATATTACAAAAGGAAATGACTGAGGATGAGGGGTGCCACCATGAGTGGCCCCTCGCCCCAAGAATTGTTTAACTTTTAAGAAACAAAGTACTAATGTTTATTTTCTTACACAAGTAGACTAGTTAATCAAGAAAGGATCAAGAAAGACAATTGGGATCTCTTGGGAGTTTTCATTTGGTTTCTGAGAGACAAGGTTTGTTGAGCAAGCTCAACCACTTGGCACATTAAGATAGAGAGAATACTAGTAGAAGGACTCTATGAATCAGTCGAGCCCTTACATGGTCCACACTTAGATTATATGAAGTGAGTATCCAAGAAGATGCCCACAAGAAAAAGCACTTTTATAAAAAGATTTCAAAGAGGGTGTCCCTCAAAGTCACTCTCAAGTTTTACAAAGTTTGTACAACCAGTTACCGTTTGAAATGATATTTATCAAACCACATATTTGTCAACATTAGGAGACATATTTACTTTCAGAATTTGGTTTTCACCTGGTGTTTCCTGTCAGAGGGGACAAGTGAATACAGATACATAGGGACAAAAGGTACATTACAGACTTTATCCCTCATATTCCTTCTCATTTTTGGCCCCCCAAAAGGACCACATTTGTGACAACCCAGAAATAATTATGATAAATTATATTTAAATCATAATTACATTATGTGATATGAATAATGTGTTATTAGTATATCTAACGTTAAGTGATAATGTTCAATCTAATCCTACTTTCATAAATCATGAAATGTTGAATTATTTACAAACACAAAATTTTATTATTTTCGGCAGAAATGTTCTTGTTGGAGACTAGTTTTGACCCTTATAATATAACAATTTACTCAAGGTGAAAACTAGATAGTTTTAGATAGGTGAGTTAGGGTTGTAACCCAATAAACTATGTGTGAAATGGAGGTTCGCGTAAGAATTTATCCCAAATTTACGAACAAGGGACAAATTTGTCCATTCCTTTTAAGTAGTTTGTCCTTTAGTAAACCAAATGGTTTAATTTGATTGGTTGGCAAGGAAGGCAGCCTTTTCTGACTTAGAACTCTTCTTCTAACCTATTTCTTCATACAATTTAAGCCTAGGTTCGGTTTGAAGGGTTTTAAGCTCGAGGAACGAGAAAGTAGAAGTTAAGGAAAAAAGGGTTACATTAAAAGCTAGGAAAAATTCCAACAAAATCCTAAAGGTGTTTCCAAGGTATAATTATGTGTTAATATTATTTTAATCTTGGATTATACTTATTTAACAGTGTATAAATCATGAATTTGTGATTAAAATTCTCTCTTCCTTTGTGATAATGAGTATGGCTTCATATGTGAGATAAGTGGATGGCTTCATATGTGAGATAAGTGGTGTTTGTAGGCCATACTGCTTTGTAGTAAAAACCCTTGTATTCAAACTGGTATATATTTTTGTGTGATTACTGGAATTGATAAATTCCAATTGGATATGAAACGAGACTCATGTATTCATATCATATCCTAAAATTAGAATTTAACTCCTTTTGGTTAGGCCTTAGTGATGGTTGGAAGTTGGTACATAGTTGTTGTTTGTATATTTCATTTCGATATGCCCTGAGTTTGGTCAATCTTTTGACATAGAAAATGAAGTCAAAAAATTATGAACCTTTAATTTTGTACTATTTAATACGTTTATTGAAAATTGGTAAAAATCATGGAAAGTTATGATGGAGTGAAATTATGAAAATTCTTGGAAGTTGAAGGAATAATAGAGGAGCTTGTGTGGCAGATTTAATAGGTTGTAAAGAAATGGTCATAACTTGCTCTAGGAAGCTTGAAAAATTAGACCGTCACTTGTAACAGAAAGTATATTCGGATGTGTTTTCATGTTGATAAGCTTGGACGCCTTTATGTGTACAATTTATGAATATGATATGGTTAAGTATGGAGGACAATAATTTGAGGCCATACTGGACACCCCATAGGTATATACGATATGGTTAAGTATATACTGGATACCCCATGGGAATATACAAGGGTATTTTGAGTAGATGTTTCATGTGTATATACATTGAGAAGTATACTTTTATGTTTACTTGATTTTAATTATAAATTCCTTACGAGTTATTTCCTATGGTTGAATATTCATAACCTTATCAACATAAATACCATTATTTCGTCTTTATACATGTTTCATGGAATGTTACTTGAGTAGAATTATATTGTTGTTTTATAGTCATTCAAAGCTACATAGATATATTATGATAATAATTATGATTGAGATTCAGTACTGATTTAGTTGGATTAACAGGTGTAAGGCCAAATTAACCCAGTTCAGCTCCACCCGAAGGAAATGTGATTACATAGTTGACAACCCAATGTGAGTGTACTTGCTGAGTTGATTATGGATATGATGTGTATGTATTATATATTGAGATGTTATGGCTTATTAAAATTCAAGAGGTTTTGATATGTTATGGCTTTATAAAAGTCAAGATATATTGAGTTGCTATGCAATTTAGGAGATGTTAGGTTATTAAAAACCTATAGATATGATTATTGCCTATGGACAGGAGATGTGGGGTTTATTAACTCCGAATATGTATACGGCCTAATTTGGCACAGAGATGGATATATTGAGATGTTGAGATGTTAATATAGTATTTTTACTACATAGAGATGTAGTACATTCACTGAGTTTTTAAACTCATGGTTTTATATGTTTACATTTTTAGGTTTTGAAGTTGTCACTGTCAGGTCTAGGAGGTTGAGTGAATAGTAGGGTCTCATCAATTCTGTTTAATACATTGTACTAGTTGTAATTAAGTTAAATGGTATGGGAGTTTTGTTTAAGTTTTGTCTCCTTAAAAGAATTGGATTTTTAGTATTCCGCATTTTAACCTTGAAGTTGTTTTAATATATGTTACAAAAGAAATTAATAAATAATAAGTGTGGTTTGTGAACTATTTAGTTAATTATAGCCTAATAGGGTTAGGGTGTGACAACATTAGCCCTATTATTCACCTATAAATAGGAATTTGGTAAGTTCAGTCATAATATAAACTCAAGTTAAGTCGTTACCCTACCAAAATTACATCAGGCCCAATATTCGCTCCCTGCTCTCTCTCTAAGTGCATGTTACCATTATTATTGGTGAAGTTCATCTTCTTTTATGAAGAGTTCATATCATTTACTCCATTTTTACCATAAATGGAAGGTTTACTCATACATCTTCTCTTGAGACTTTGAGGAACTTGAACACGGTGTCCGTTGGAGTAAGTCACACCTCACTCTTTCCAGTTCTTCATAGACCCTAGTTACACCACCCTCCTATATTTGTCTACTCCACTGTGGAGGTATCCTCATTATCATATACAAAAGAGCTCATAATTTTTATAATCAACTAGTTTTTTAAGATACTTCGGTTGGTAACGAAGTTTAGAGCAACCAAACCACATAAGAAGAGGTGGTGGTGATAAGAGTTAGAGCACCTTCTCCTCAAGTAGGATAGACTAGCGCAATAGTAGCAACTTCTTTGGAAGGTATGAACTTGATGAGTACGTTTTTTGAGTTTTTGAGGTAAAATAAGGTTGATTTGGCAAGCTTGAGACAATCATGCATAACACCAGCGGTAGCCCCTGCCAGAGGAGTAGCCACTGTAATAACATCAATCGTACGAATGACTTTGCCATAGAAGCTAGTTCCGGAGCAAGTAGACGCACCATTGAGTTCACCAGTTGTGAATAAAGTTGGCTTAGAGGAGTCTCCCTCCAAACATCTTACCATATAGGAAGTGAATAACTTGTTTTCCTCTCAAAGGGAATCCTCTCACTTGTATGAGGATCTGCGAAATCCCTACCTAGAGAGCATCAATAAGAAGCCCTACCTTGAGGGGTATATTCCACCAAGGTTTAGTGGAAAATTAGAAAATCCTAGAGAGCATGTAAATGGATTTGTGGAATATTTAGCTGTGCATGCAAATCACAGGGACTTGCGAAAGTTATCTAAGACTCTTACTGGAAAGGAGGATATGTCGTATTCCCACCTTACGCATAATAGAATTTCTACGTGGAAAGAGATGGATAGAAAATTCCTTAAAAAAATTGTGGTGGAAGATGAGTACACATTGAGTCAACTAACCCCAAAAGTGTAGAAGCCCGGTAAATAACTAATGCAGTACATCAAACATTTTCGCGAGAGGGCATTAGATGTTCATGAAGACATGGGTGAAGCGAGGGTTCTACAGATCTGTGTTGAGAGTTTTCTAGAGGAGTACAAACTTCATTTATTCATTGAGACTAGAGATGGAACATTAAGAGAAATTCACTCGAGCAGATTCATAAAACCCAAAATGTCAAATTAGAGGACACCGGTGCCTCTGACTTCAGGGAGGTTTCAAATCTCTAGAAGACAAGATGTTAATTATGTAGATGGGAACTCAAAGAATAAAAAATGAGGTTCAGGGTTCAAAGGAGGTATCCCAAAAAATAAAAGGAAGTTTGGGGATGATATCCCACCATCGCTACCTTACAGTGTGGTGGAGGCCATGGATTGTTATCCCACTTCGGTGCGAGAGGGGGTAGAAAATTTGCCCTACCCTAACGGGCAAATACCAACAGCAACAGACAAAGAAGACGCTATCTATTGTGAGCTTCTTTAGAGAGTTCAGCATGCCATCAGAGATTATTTTTACTTACGTATGATCATTGGCGGACAAGTAGCCAATAGTACTTTACAGATACCACCTACAGATGTTAAAGAAAACCCACTCCCAGCACATCAATATGGCACTCCCAATATGGTAGTGGCACATAATGAAGAAGGGCAAGCTCTAGAATTAGAAATGTGGTGGAGCCATGAGAGGATGCATGAATAATGGTTATTCAGCCTAGATAAAGAACAAGTTGAACATGAGGGGTTTGATCAAGTGAACCCCCGAGAAGGCAAAGAATATGTATTTCTTTCTCTAAATGAAGCAGGAAAATCTGAGGCCTTGTACGTCTGTAATGCTCAAACTTATGAAGTGGAGTTGGACTCCAAGTGAAAATCTATAACAAGGTGTCCTAAGTTTAAATGGTTTTTTGACCAGATAAGGATGAAGTATGACACCCGGGTGGTCATTGTAAAAAAGATTCTGGAATCAGTGAAACAGCGAGAGGATACCTCTTTAAATTAGCAGGGACCCATTGGATGATTGATCAAAATACACACTTCATAGGTGGTATTTTATGAGGCATATAGACAAGTACCATATTTTCACAACTGCCCACTCTACGTGCAAACATTTATTAATAGGAAGGTCATTAATGGATAGAGGAGTGTCCATTAATATCATGCCCATCAGATCGCTATATGAGACAGGCATCTCTCAAGAGAAGATAGTACCGGTACTATTGGTGATTTTAAGTTTTGATAGTGCAAGTGTGTTGTCACTTGGATATGTGAATTTAGGAATTAAGCTTGGGAATTTCACTTCCCATATTAAATTTCATGTCATCAACGCTAATATGAGCTACCATCTTCTCATATGGCGAGTGTGGATGCACACTCACAGGATAGTGCCCCCCACATATCATCAATGTGATAAAGCCAACATTCAAGGTACCCAAATCGTAATTAAAGCAACTCAAAAACCATTTTCTATTGAGGAAGCCCATCTAGTGGATGCAGAATTCTATACTGAGCTTGATGAAGAGAGAAGGATCTCTGTAAGAAAATTATAGGGGATGCAGGTGGTTAGAGGAGATACCCCCCAAGGACGTTTGTTCATGACTGCTTGGGTCAAAGGGTGATCCCCCAAATGGAAAAGGAAAATAAACGGTGGAGGAGGTAGTTAAGCCCCCTTGAACATGAAAGAAGGTCATCATATAGGATGAAAAAGTAATATATCATTTATAATGGTCTACACACGCGGTGTTAGGGGATGAGAGTGGTGACCCTGAACCAGAATGTTTCATGGTTGATGATTCACATATTATAGAGCATATGGAGGAAACCGAGGAAGCGATCATATGCATATAAGATGATCGAAGAGAACAGCCATAGGAGATGGAAGAAATAAACTTGGATTTAGAAGGGGTGGAAGGTAGACCCATTCTAATTTCCAAGGGGTTGGACTCAAACCAAAAGGAAGAGATCATCAGCCTGGTCAAAGAATTCACAAATGTGTTTGCTTAGAAATACATAAAAATACCTTGAACAGATCCATAGGTGATCTCCCACAAATAGAATGTTCTTCTTAGTGCTCTACCAGTAAGGCAAGCCGCTCGCACATGTAAAGTATAGATAGACCTCAAGATCAAGGAAAAGGTGGAAAAGATGTTAGTAGCAAGACTTGTCAAACCCATCTCGCAATCGATATGGATTTCTAGCATTGTATTGGTAGCGAAGAAAGACAAGAGTCAAATACAAATTTGTGTGGACTTCTGTGATTTGAACCGGTCCTGCCCAAAGGATGAATTGCCATTACCCAATATTGATAGTTTGGTAGATGCTACCGCAGGTCATAAAATGTTTAGTTTCATGGATAGGGATGTTGGAATGGATCCATTCAATGCAGAAAAGACTACCTTTAACACACCTTTGGGAAATTTTCACTACAAGGTCATGCCATTCGGGCCAAAGAATGTGGGTTCCACGTATCAGCATACTATGATGGAAATATTCCATGACTTATTTCATGACATATTGGAATTCTACGTGAATTACCTAGTGGTGAAATCAAAGAATGAGAGCAAGCATGTCCAAGATCTGAGGCGGGTGTTTGAAAGTTATCGGAAGTATAAGATGAAAATAAATCCTTCAAAATATGATTTTGGGGTAATAGACGGGGTGTTCTTAGTTTTTGTAGTAAATCCACAGGGGGTGCAAGTAGACGAGGAAAAGAAGAAGGTCATCCGGCTGATGCCGTCACCAAAGGGCCAAAGGCAGTTTAAAATTTTTTGAGGGAAGGTTTCTTACCTAAGAAAATTTATACCAACACTCGTAGTGGTGACACATCCATTCGTTCTACTAATGAACGGAAAAGCCAAATGGATTTGGGGAGATGCACAGAAGAAGGCCTTTAAGAAAATCAAGCAGATAGTGGCATCACCCTCAACTATGGTACTATCGACAGAGAGGTCCATAGGAGCCTTTCTTGCCCAAGAAAGAGCAGGGGTAGAGAGGCATATTTACTACTTATCGTGTGTAATTTCGAGCACCGAATCCAGATACACTAGCATGGAGAGGCACTATCTAGATTTGGTATTTGTAACCCAGAAGATAAGGCACTACATACTGGCCTGCATAGTATATAATATCACTAAGTGCGATCCCATCAAGTACCGTTTGGTGAGAATGATATTGATAGGAAGAGTAGAAAGGTGGATCATGATCCTATCTGAATATGATTTGAAGTGCGTGGCTCCAAAATTCATCAAGAGTCAAGCGGTAGTAGATCTATCAGCACACTTCCCAAGCATGGGTTTCGAGACTCCCAACGAAGAATTTCCAGGAGATAACTTCTAAGACTATTTAGCTGAGGAAATGGAAGAATAGAAGATGGAGTTTAATGGTTCCTATGCCTAAGGGACGGGTGGAACATGTGTTATTCTCTCAAATAAGAAGGAAAAGATCACCCTTTCCTTAAAACTTGACTTTGAATGTTCAAACAACGATATTGAGTATAAATCTCTCATTTTGGTATTGTTTGATGCATTAAGAACAATCATTAAAGTTCCATATATACGAAGGGACTCCAACTTGGTAGTGAAACAAGTTAATGGGGTTTTCTCCCTCAAACATGCCAACTTAGAAACATACATGTCCATCATTCAGAAATTGTTGAGTTAGTTCTTGAAGATCACCAATGAGAGACATGCCTAGACAATGAACAATCGCCCAAATGCACCAGCCACTATAGACCAGAAATTATAATTGGAAAAGCCATAAGTGACCATAATGGTAGAGTGAAGAATAATGCCTACCATAGTCAAGTATTTATCTCCCAATGAAGAACCGGAGGACTGGAGGTGCTCGGTAGTAAAATAATTACAAACCATGGAAGGAATAATAAAAATGTCAGAGTTATAAAACTACCAATTACTGCAAGGGATGCTCAATTTCAAGAGCTTTGGAGGATTTTTATCCAAATGTGTAGGAGAAGCGTAGGCCAAAAAAAGGTTGGCAGCAATGCATGAAAAGAATTGGTGGGATACAGACATCCCCTTTTACCATATATTGCGACGAAGGGGATACTATTGGCCCACCATGAGAGCGGAGGTCGCTAGTCTGCAATAAGTCCACTTGAAGTTCTAGACCCAGTTCGATCAACCAACTGAGGCCAATTTTGTAAAAGGGTTTGAAGATTGGAGGACACCTTATATAGTATACCTAAAGGATAGAGATCTGCCAATAAGAAGAGCAGATAATATCTACATCAATAAGAGAGTGATCCGCTTTTACTTAGTAAAAGGGGAGATCTACAGGAAAGGATATAAAGAGAACACATTGAAGTGTGTGGCTAATGTAGACATAGAAAGAGTGCTGAAGGAGGCCCATGAGCCTTCTCATATAAGAGGTACCAAGTTATTAGATTAACTGATGACACTAGGGTATTACTAGCTGATGATGGATACTGATTCTATCAGTTATATAAAGAAGTGAAGGGCATGCCAAATGCATGGAAACATGGTGCATGCCCTCTCAGTAAGTCTATAAAACCTAGTAGCTCCTTATGCCTTCCATACTTGGGCATTTGACCTAGTGGGAAAAATTAACCCAGCCTCTCATGTTAAGGCCTGCATTATTATTACTACAGAGTTGTACACCTAAGGAGAGTGATTGCCCATGTGGTAACCTATTTCATCAGGGAATATATCATATGCATTTTTATTATCCCTAAGGTGATCTTAATAGATAATGGGAAGTAGTTGGTATGCAAAAAAATGGGGCTCCTGGCTTATAAATACAAAATTGTGTACAAAAATTCGACCATCTCATACTCTAAGGAGAATGGACAGGCAGAGGCTAGAAATAAGACACTGATAAACATTCTGAAGAAGATACTTATGGATATGCCATGAGGTTAGGATGAAAAGCTATTGATGGTTCTATGAGATTACATAACTTTGAAGAAGAAGCTAATGAGATTTCCTCCATTCTCGTTGGTCTATAGGACCGAAGATATCTTATCGGTGAAGTTAGTAATACCTTTAATTAGCATCGGTCTAAGCAATAACCTCTTACCAGATCCTCGACATGCACCCAGTAGCAAGCTAGGGCTTACGAGAACTTGGTCAAGTCTAGGGAGTTCAAGCAGGGGATATGGTCTTACGTGCATCCACTTACCATCTTCCAAGTATGTCAACACTTAAGTTCAATCTTAACTGGGAAGTCCCTTTTGTGGTGTGAGGGGTAGGCAAGTCAGGTTACTGCCAGAAATCTGAACCTGATAGTGAATGCCTTCAATCTATCAACTGTAAGTGGCTGAAAGATTACTATGCCTAGTTCTCTCCATGTTTTATTTCTTTTGAAAGTTTGAACATCCTTCCCCAATACAAAAATGTTTTATCTAAAGATATTCATCAGCAAAGTTTTGTAAACAACATACGGTACAAAAGAAATGAATACCGGTTATTCTGATCATTGCTTGATAATTTGTGCACTGTTTATTTACCTGCTTTATGAGGTGGGTACACCAGATCAATGTTTTCTCTTTCTTAAAAACAAGAATAGTAACACCCCCTACAAGATTAGAAGAGGGTCCATGACAAAAGGAAATTTCCTCATTATACTTGGGGTACATCCATCCTGTAGGCAAAGTTTAATGAGTAAAGTTCCTACAGACACAACAGTTTAACTATTTCCACAGACTATCAGGAGATTATTCTCTAAATAAAAAAAGTAATTTTTTTATTTTTTATTTAACTACAGATATATAACCTGGAGAATAAGTTTTAACCTATGTTCTCAATAAAGGAATTTCTACTTGCTAGTTTATATGAAAATGTGAAGAACTTGGTCTAGCCCCTCTCTAAGATTGAGATTTTTCTTAGATTCGTAGTTAAAAGTTCTCAAGTTAAAGTTTGCAACAAGGTCCCCATAGATTAGTGGCAGTTTCAGTATAAAGAAATAATTATTCTTTATGCTTCGTTCATTTTTTAATGATTATCCTTTATGTATTGGGGAAGGAGAATGGGGTCACCTTAGTCTAAGTTATCCCCTAAAATGTGTATACATACAAGCACCCCACAGTTAGAGGGGAAACTCTAAAATGATAACTTGCCCATGTCATAGGCAAGTATTCTATAGAACACGGGGCAGCTCTAATTGAAAAAATGCTCACAGTAAATAGATTAACTTATAGTAAACAAATGTTAAAGGCATAACAGAGGCAACGAATGCAATGACAAAATGAAAATAAAATAGTAGTTTTCATTAATATCAAGTAGACTTTTACATATATGGAAAGAAAGAAAAATATAAGGCAAAGTCTGCGTATCAAAAATAAACTATCAGCTAGATAAAACAAAATATAGATCCTTCCGAGAGCACACGTCTGCATAGGGTGGACCTCCCTCATCAATAAACTGTTCCTCCAACATGGCCATCCTAGCCTCATCCTCAGTCTCACCAAACTCGAGTTGGGCCAACTTGGCCTAGAGCGATTGAATTTGACCCCTGATCTGACTAGTCTCAATCTGATGCTGCTGAGCTCTAGACTGCGTAGACATATGAAGTCTCATCATCTTCCTAAATGGAACACTAAAAAAATGATGAACTGCAGTGTTGAGCCAGTCCAATTGAGGATTAGATAGAAAATCATGGACATGACTGGAAAGGGCCTTCGGATTGAAGACCATAAGACTGTAAATTTTGAGCAGACTCTGGGACATGAAAGTCTCAGGATGATGCTCAATGATCATCTCTAGCACTTCTCGCTCATGGGTCCTAAACCTCTAAGGCGGCTCCGCATGCCATAAATCACTCATAAAGGCCCCAAGAGCCTCTACCTCAATATCATCATAGCCTATAATCCTAAACTCAAGCTCTGAAAGAGGCAAAGAGGAATCCTCATCAAAAGAAGCAGCAATGTCCGAGTTAGTGGCCTCAGAACTCTGCTCCTCCTCATCAACTTCCTTGGCAAGCTCACTCACGGGATCCTGAAATAAGAAACATAAAAATGATAAGTCATAAAAAGAGAAAGATAGACAACTAAATGTCTTTGACAAAAAGTTCAGAGGGGTAAGTATGTTGCTGCCAAATCGAGAAGGTCATGCCTGGCTCTGGATGCTGACCTAACAGAGAAAAGGCAAAGATAGCATCAGTGTATTTTTTCACAATTAGAAATGGAAATTTTTAAGAACCAACTAAAATTAAATCAGGTATGACAGTTTAATACCTGAGGAGTGTGCAGTATAGCACTCTCAACTTGTTCCGCGGGACAAAGAACATCCGCCTCACTAAAATGAAAACAAGTAAATAAAGGTGTGATGGTGAGCACACTTACACAGTCAAAACAAGAAGAAAAAGGGGAAGTGGAAAGGATAAAAGGGTATGATAGTATAATAAATCTCTCATAACATATTTACCAAGATGTTTCACAGCTATCGAAACAACTACAACACTGACTTAAAAATAAAGAAATAGGTAAGTGTTAGTAAACACTTGCATAGAAAAAGAAAGTTTGGAATTTATGGCATACCAAGTGTTTTCCTGGGTGGTTTCATCTTATACACTATTCAGAGGTCCCACAGTGACTGGAATAGCTGCAACACTAACCTAAAAATATTCAGACATGAAAGTGTTAGCAAACCCTTGCACAGAAAATGTAAGTCAAAAGTATAGTTTGTCAAACAAACTAAGGTAGCCTCTTTCAGGATACTAGCCGAAGGTCCCACAGTTACAGGAACTGGTACAGCACTAACCTGAGAATCAAGATCAAAGTCCCAAAGATATAAGAACCATAATTACAAGTATGTCATAAAGACTTAAATATTCTCGTGCATAAAAGAAAAGGAAATAAGTCTAAGTAAAATGGATAGATACGCTCGAATAATTACCTGGGGGGTCACTGCCCCGAAACTCATAACAAGTACCACATGAAAATGAGACCTCAGCTATACTGGCCTAATGGAAAGTAAAATTAAATAAGTTTCATCAAAGGAGTTGAGCGAGAAAGACATTCTCTTATACAAGAAATACATAATACATATGGGGTCATCTCCACAGGAGTCAACACAAGACTTTCGGATGATGCCTCGACAGTGCTAACCTAAGGTCCAAGAAATAAATGAAAGTCATGATAGAAGATTGCGGAGTAAAAGAAAATAAATATAAAATACCAATATAATACCAGGAGAGTCACTTGCGTAGCACTCACGACAGGAGCCGTAGATGAAAAGATCTCACTAGTGCCAACCTGTAAATGAAGAAAGGGAACAAGTGTTAACACTACACCTATATATTGAAGAAAAAACATGTAGGGGTGCCTCAAAGTTAAGTCGAAAAAGATACTGGGACGGGGTACTATTATGATTCCTTCACCAAAACCGACAGCAGAGGGGGCCTCAATAACTGAAAAGGCCACTTGAGAGTCGGCCATAGATGTGATCGACGATGTAATGCCAAGAGCTGAAATAATTAACGAAAGAGTGGTACCATGTTCATTAACAAGTGTGTTAAAAAATAAGCGCATTAAAAAAATGATGTTGATGGAACGCTTAATACCTGAGAGGATCCTAGAGCTTGTGAAATAGGCTAACTAGAAGCAATAGTGACGATCTGTTGAGATGGAATGGGATGGATATGGGGCTTGTTATCCATAGGCACACAAACTCGGGGGATAGATATCCTCTTAGAAGGTGATGAGCCTAGAATGGTAACTCTAATGAGTAACACCATCCCTCCAGTATTGGAAGGGCTATGGAAAGAGTAGCCCTGCAAGGAAAAAAGACAAAAGCAACAGGGACAGCATAAGTTTTAGTCGTGCATAAAAAACTTAGACAGGAAAAAATGCAAGAAATAAAAAAATTCAAATACCTCCAGTGGCCTAGTTGAATAATTGACCACGGTAGAAGGGGCGGGAAATGGGGAAGTACAGCTACAAGGAATTTTCCTCTACAAGTACATAGATAGAAATATATCAAGTTATGTCTAAGAGGCAACCTATCAGAAGGTCTTCAAAGTGTTAATTCTTACATGAACGCAGAAGAGGTCCTTTTAGTGGTAGAAAACACACAAGAAAGTTGTAAAAGGAAAAAAATAAGCTACGTCAGTAAAAGTATTATAAAGGCAAAAAAAGAGAAATAATTGAATAGGGGGAGGTAATGAGCCTCTTTAGCCAGACCCAGAGAAGAGACAGACATAGAATTACCTTACAAAAGGGTGATCGGACAAGAGGAAGTGGCGAGGGATCATTTGTCTCGACAAAAGAAACCTTTGAAGTAACACAAGACAAATTTATTAAAAAAACAAATCTATGAGAGTTAATGAAATAAAAATCCAAGTAAAGAAAAGAAAGGAAATATTTACAGCATATTGGGCGTGCACCCTACCCATATGGAAGGTGCAGTGGTGGGACTCATGCCTGAAGAAGAACATATCATGGTAACTTTTCTAGAAAAATCCCTCAAAACTAGTAGTAAAGAATAACTGTCAGGATGATGATCACCATTAAGGTCAATGTTAGTCACGTAAATTGAATAAGAATTGTCATCATCATAGGAAGAAGTGCTTCTATAGTCAACTAGTTCTTCTTTAAATGAGCGAGAAGGGGAACGACAGGTGAAATCTCATGAGAGCCCGGTTCATTAAGTAAAGAGAAGTTAGCTATAGTACCTTCAGTAATTGGAATAGAAGAGAAAGGAGGCTCCTGAGCAGACAACCCCAAGGATTCATAGCCTTGATTGCAAATAGTTCAATAGGTCTCCTCCACCCTAAGGTCATCACTCTCAGACTCCTAATGATAAGGAGAAACAACTTCACCGTCAACTGTTTTCTTGCCCTGGTCCTCACTAGTGAAGAAAGAGAAGGAGGGACAATAGCAGAAGCAACAGCAGGAGCAGGAATGAAATTTGATGCATTAGTGTAAGGGTCCTCCCTCTTGGAATAGGATTGGGCTTTGGCCTCGCCTTTACCCTTAGCTTTAACTGGTTGTGTCTTGGGATGCTTGGAATAGACAGATTCATTGAGCAGGGGCCTCACTAGTAATAGAGTGACATGCTCAAGGGGGGCCTTAGCAACTGTGTTTCGATGACATAACGTTTTTTGGGTTCCTTTGCCCAATAACTTATTACTATGGATTCCGGTGGGGATGGTCTCATGTGTAATATCCCACATGAAATTATGGATGTGAAGCACCTGCCTCTACCATAGAGTGAACCACGAGCGAGTAAAAGTTAGCAGGTAATTGCGAGGAGGCACAAATAACCCTCCTAAATTGATCACCCTGTGGAACATCCCCTAGAAAGTAAAATTTTTATAAGCCTTAAAGTATAACTCTGAAGGAGACGTGCTCAAGGGATATGAGGTGGAATGAACGCCTTAGTTATACCCAAATTGCCTCTAAATTTTTCTGAATGATAAAATTCAACACCTTGAGCTAGCTCAGTCAAGGAAGGCAGACTACCTAGGAGTAACATGGCCATCACAGTGATATATGGGAAGGAAGGAACAACTTCTATGCTTGACGGATAGTAAAAAGTGACCCCATCCCTTGAGAAAGATACTCAGGTAAAAATGCCACATGCTTGCTTGCAGTATGGGTGGAATTAAAACTCATCAATACTATCTATTAGGAGCCCAAAGGGATGCTTTGAAGATTTCTTATGCCACCTAGAGACGCTAGCGGCTATACTATGATGTGTCCTTACTTCTAGGGTAAAGTTGGGGAATCATATGAAAAGGAAATCCATCGGTATAAAGGAGTTAGTAAAACTAATGTCATCATGGCGGCCACAAGACCTCTCAATATAAGAATGAGCACGGTCCATCCAAGTGTGAATAGACCCAAGCGTCAGAGCTGCGAGGGGAATAGACCTCCTTGAGCAAGTCTCACTGAAAAACTTAATAGTAATTCATGAGGGGAGTTATCTGGTCTCACTAGGAACAAGAACCTGCTCAAAAAAGTAACAAAAAAAGCTACTAAGTGTGAGGGCGAGTTGATCTTTGGATCCCTTGGCTCTTGGCCACTCTAATCGAAGTTTTCCCCTTAGGTAGTTTCTCGACGTCCTTAAACTAATACATTTTCCACTTAGCAAAGGAATTCTTGGTAGTACCAATCTGATTAATAGCTATATAGTGGGAGCATTCACTAAGAGATGAGTGAAGCTCTTCCACTACTTCCTCCTTGCATGCATCCTAATAACCCTAGGTAAAAATATGTTCTCCTATGTATGGCAGAGAGAACAGCTCATCGATATCTTCCAAAGTTATAATAAAGTTACCCCACCCGGTGACAAAGGTGTTTGAGTCCCAACTCCAATGAGAGGCCAAGAGAATGAAAGAAGTGGCATGATTCGCAATTGTGAAAGTCTCCAAACTGTCAATAGTTCTGACAAGGCCAAGCCCCTCGATAATAGCCATATGCAAGTGGGTGGCAAGTATGTGATCCACCCAGAGGGCACACTCGTCAGGAACACCTCCATAAACTTTGATCTCAATATTATAATGGGGAAAACCACCCATATCAACCCTTACCCTAAGAATACTTTCAGGTAGAACAATATGAATGTTGGCATACTCACCTAAACCCATTTAATGTCGCTCGCGATCTTGGCAACAAACTCATCTTCAAAGTTCGCAAGAGATGTCGTGAAAGTGTCTTTGGCCCCAAAGTAAAGAGCGAGGCGGTATATCCTAAAATTCGTATTCAAATGATTTTCTAAATACTCCTTTTGTGATTTTGAGTAAGTGGTAGTGGTCAAGGGACACCAGTCACAGCTATCCCAGAAGTAAAATCGCCCATGATGACGAAAACGATGCTCAAAACTGTAGTGTCTATGGTGGTGGCACCAGTGGGTACAACTATTAAAATAGTGATAGAAATGGACAGAGAACCCATTACAAGAGTTCTAGTTGTGGTGGCAATGGCGAAAGTAAGGTTTCGCGATGAAGAAGCAATGGAAAGAGAGGGGTTTGAGAAAGCTTGAAAGACCTAGAACGGTGGTGGTTTCTATAAAGAAATTTTTTCCTATCTTTAAAAGGCTCTGCAAAGATATGAAGATGATAAGGAAAAAAATGAAATGAAGTTAAAAGGCCCAATATCTTTTACTCGTTTGAGTCTATATTATATAGGAGCTTATCTAGTTTGGAAATAGTGACAAAATTGCGTCCATCCCTAGTTAAACCAAAAAAGCCTCAAAACTCTCTTAACAACTTTGATATTCCGCTTCAAGGTCTTGATGGTATTTCACATACACCACATATTAGGACTGTATACATATTGTAATTCATTCTCATTATGACCTTGTGTGAGTTAAATCCCCTAATATGATTTTTAAATATTTTTTGGGATTTAATTAATATTTTCTAAGAATTTTAATTAATTTTTGGAAATTAAAATTGGAACTTAATAAAGCCTTGGGTTGATTTGCAAATATTTCTTTTGTCTTAAAAATTTCTTGGGTAGAATCCAAAATCGGTAGAAATATATGTGGGTGAAAATTAAATTTTTTTAAACTCAAAAATACGGTTCGATTTGCACAGGCAACGGTTCGATTTGTGTTTTTGTTCACTCACATACATTTGCATTACTCTGGACCCTTGGATCATCTCAATAAATGTTCTGCATGTGTTTGGAACTAATCTAAGTGTGATGGTTTTATCCAATCAGAGTTGAGCTTTGCACCGCTATCTGTGAACCCTTGGATTTGCATCGATTTAAATTCTCTTAATCTCAGCCCTTGTTCGTTGGCTTCATTCCAGATCCTTCGAATGCCCATATATATAGAAACCTTATGTGAGGCATTTAGAGAATTTTCAAAGCTCCTCATTTAAGAAAAAAAAAGAGAAGAGGGAGAAAAGATAAGAGAGAGAATGGAAAACCCTACCATAACTTCGTCAAACCCTAATCCAGAAATACTTTTCAGAGATTTTAAACCTGAGTGTTTAGATCGTGTGTTGAGAAGTTATCCTCTCTTGTTCTTGATCATCTTTCCAACTTAATCACGTTGAGTTTTTCAGTTTTTCTTTATAGAATCTTGAGATCTTGTCTCTATGATACATCTCACTTAGATAGATTACTGTTTTGATTTCTTTTTTTGAGAAATCTTGTTTGTTGGTTATTTTTTAAACTAATTTCATGTTTTTAAATCCTAAACCAACAATCTTCATTCTTATTTCATTTTACTCAACACTATCAGACTAAGATCAAGTTTTGAGATCTTGATTGGGATTTGCACTTTCTAAATAATATTTTCAAAACCCGTAAGTGTTAGGATCTTGAATATTTCACAATAAGATTCCCTCTTGATCTGCGTATGTTTTGAAAGGTCTAAAAGTCTGTTTTAGTTTTGACTAAATAGATTTTGGAATTTCTTGCATATCTAGTGATCTTGTAATTTGATTACGTCATTATGTCTGTATTAAGTGTGAGTGTGTTACATGCATACATCACTACTACACTTTCACTCTACCACACTTAAAGTACTGGTTATATGATCTTGAACTTGTTTGAGTCAACGTAAAGATTGGAATCAAGTAAAGTTGCGAATCTCGAGAAAAAATTAACAACAAGAACCTTCAAAGAAGTCAGGTCTAATCGAGAGGAGTTGGTAATGATTCTGAACTTAGTTTAGGTGTGTTTGTGTGGTTTGAATGTTAAATAGCTTGTAATTTGTTACTTTGATTTTAGTGAATTTTTGTTTTGTGACGTAGAAGTCACCGTGGATGTTTCCCCAATTGGGTGGGGTTTTACCACGTTAAAAATTACTTGTGTTATTCTTCGTTTTCTCATCACCTTCTTCTTAGCTATGCTGATTTAATAGTTTAAGTTTTGTTTTTTCAAAAATGGTTTACTATATATCTGAAATAACTCGTTCACACTCATTCGAACTATTTTGATAAGTTTTTAAACACATCGTGTGTTTTAAGTTTTGTTTTGATTAAAATATTTTTTTCAACAAACAGTTCGGAGCTACTTTAACAGTTTAACTTTGTATTTAAACGTCTTAAGTGGCATTTTTTCACAAATGATAGTTTGAGGGAGAGGATGTCCCTCACAAATGACCCTTCAGCCAAGATATTCAAATTCAATAGTGTTGTGGTCAAGGAGTCCACTATGAGTGGCCCCTCGACTAAGAGGAATGTAAACAGTAACAATTGGTGGCGAGAAGGTGCACCACGAGTGACCCCTCAGCCACAATTAATATTAGAGGGATTTCGGGCAAGGGAGTCTAAGATAAGTGACTCCTCTACCAAAAATAGGCACAGAAATAAGAGGGTCCACCTCTAGTGGCGCTCCCTCACTACACAAACTATGAAATAAGGAAACAAAGGATTTAGGGAGAGGGGATTCACCTTGTATGACCCCTCTTCCAAAAAGTAATATTACAAAGAAAATGAATGAGAACGAGGGAGTCCACCACGAGTGGTCCCTCATCCCAAGAATTGTTTACCTTTTAAGAAAGAAAGTACTAATGTTTATTTTCATGCCCAGGTAGCCTAGTTGAGTAAGAAAGGATCAAGCAAACAGTTGGAACCTCCTCGGAGATTTGGTTTGGTGGCTGAGAGAGAAGGTTTGTTGAGTAAGATCAACCACTTAGCACTTTAAGATAGAGAGAATAGTAGTAGAGGGACTCTAGGAGTCAGTGAAGCCCTCACACATACCACACGTAGTTAAAACTGAAGTGAGTAAATAAGAAAATATTCACAAGAAAAAGCACTTTTACGAAATGATTTTATAGGGAATGGCCCACAAAGTCACTCTCAAGTTTTACATAGTTTGTACAACAAGTTATCATTTGAAATGATATTTACCAAATCACATATTTTGTCATCATTAGGAGACATATTTACTTATTTCGAATTTGGTTTGCACCAGGTGTTGCTTGTCCGAAGGGACAGGGGGCTATGAATATATAAGGATAAAAGGTACATTGCAGACCTTGTCCCTCTTATTCCGTCTCATTTTTGGTGCCCAAAAAGTCCCAAATCAAATCTAGTATTCACCTATAAATAGGACCCTTTGGTATGGTCAAGTCACAATAAAAACTCAAGTTCATTCATTATTCTGCCAAAATTAGACCAGACCTAGTATTCTCTCCCTGATCAATCTCTGTCTAAGTGCTAAGTGCTTGTCTCTTCACTCCCATCATTATAGCCATAATTCTCTGGAGATCTTTCTCTCAAAGTTACCATTATTATTGGTGAAGTTCATCTTCTTTCATGAAGAGGTCATAGCATTTACTCCATTTTTATCGAAAATGGAAGGTTTACTCATACAACTGCTATTGAGACTTTGAAGACATTGAAGAGATATTGGAGTGAGGTCACGCCTCACCCGTTATAGTTCTTCATAGACCCCAGTTATGCCACCCTCTTACACAAGTAAAAAATAATTGTTTCACTCTCATTCAAACGAACTGTATCTCATTCGGACAACCTATTAGAACTCATTTGAACGGAATATAAGGAAAGTTGAAACGACACTCTATCACGATGAGGAAAAAGATCTTGTTTGAAGTTTCATTTGAACCAATGCCTTAAAAATGGTTTTTTGTTTAACAAACCATTTAAAAATATTTATGTCTCAAACATTTATAAAATTTCCCTGAACATAATTTTTATGCAAAATGAACCTCATACACCTTCTTCGTATATTGTATTGACGAAATTAACTCTTTGATCTTCGATTGTCGCATTCGATCACTAACTTGTCTTAAATTGAAGCCTTGATAATGTACATGATGGTGTAACAGAACATTCCAAACTATAAACATAACTAGCTATCATAAATTTTTCTCTTATAAATACCCCCCTTTGCCTATTTCGATACAAAATACAAAATCGAAAAAATAACCCCTAAGACAAGTTTAACTAATGTCCCTCCTAATCCCGAAAAGGTAAAGAAACTTGCAAATTTGTCTCCACTCAAGATCTTCATTGTATAGTCCATGATATCATCCATGCAGAAAAAGACCTACACACATGAAGCAAAGAAAAAACCCTGATGCATGGAGTTTAAAAAATCCCCATCCCCATATTAAGTGAATAATTAAAGGAATCCATTAAGCGAATGGTTAAAGGACCTAGATTAGACCCTATAAATAGAGGTCCCATTAACCTTAAAAATCACCCCAAAACCCAATATTGATTCAATTTTTTAACTTTATTCAACCCCGAGCATCTCTTTAACTCTAGATCTGTCAAAAAATCCCGAGGGAGGTTCATACTTCAAAAAAGTTGCTTCTCCTAGATATAGAGGAAAACTATTTCTTCCACCGCGCAAAAATTGGCACTTTTAAAAGAAACTCTCCCTGACTGAGCGGTGCCACCTCATAGGAGACACTCCCCTTAAAAAATTGGCTTACGCTACAAGGGCAAAGAAATTCTTCAGAAATTTTGTTTCAATACCCCAAATATGTATTGTGATATAAACTATCCATATATATTTAAATCACTTAGCTCGACCCTGTTAGGGGAGCGTGTAAGGTTTTTTTAGCATTTATATTTTAAATCATGGTTTTAACCCATCACCTCTATTTGTTAAGAAGAAATGAAATATTCATATCTTAAACAAATGATAATCAAATGAAATTACTAAATACATCGTGAAAAACATAATTTTCAAAACTTTACTCAAGTTAGTGTCCATAAATCGAGTTATTCCAAAACTTTACAAAAACCAAAGTCTAAAAATCGGAATGGTATCGCTACTTCTCTGAGCGGACAAAGCCCATCTTAATGGTGGCACCCTCAAATATGTGTTTTATTGGAATACTTTCCAAATATCTTCCTTTAATTAACGTATTGTAAACATATGAATAAGACATTCCAAATTATAACGAAAGTGATATATTAAGGAGTAGGATCCATAAATACTGTAATGTTGTATATTGTATACCCGGTATCCTATCGCTTATACCCATAAATATGTCATGTTAGTTGGAACGTTGGCTTTGATCCCAATTCCTCTTGGGTATGTAGGCATAATATCGAGCCAAATTAATGAGCCCAAGCCTTATAATACGTCTCTTAACATATTATATATTAGCGATGCCTTCAGTCCAAACCCCCTTTTTCATGCGAACTAATCATCTATATCACTTCGGATAACCCCAAGGCCTACGGAACCTATGGAATTTTAGTCATGTCGATAACAGATACATAGATCTTTCTCAGTGAGTTCTAATCTATTCCAACCCCAAATATAACCCTTCCTTATACACCTCGAAACTAGCTCTAAGGATAACACCTTCTTATTAGTAATCGCCCGATAGTCATAATATGATATATCAGTACCGGCTATCTTTTGGTCCACTCCCATTTTTAACCTCTATTTAACCTACCATATGTCTTAAAGAAAGCTTCTTTGCCTTTCAAAGAAAGTCCTCCCATTTGAACACACATCACATTGGATCCTTTTCATGTGGATCACCGTAACAATCGAAATACATAGGCCTAATAGTGAGTCCTTCTTATGAGTACAAGCCTCGACAATATATCTCTCGATATGTTGTCACAAAAAAGATGCACTCATCTCTCATATTACCTTTGTAACCCTCGTTCACACCTCGAGCTAGATATCAAAATACCTCAAGTCACGACTTCTCACACAAACACAAGCACACACACTTTTAGAGGCCCCTTATTAAACAAGTCAAGCTCCTTCACATACATATACATAGATATTAATGTTTATCCGTTATACAAATACACATTCACACACATGCACTCTTGTATACCCACACTGATTTAAGTGATGTCCGTACACCTATCACTAATGAAATTTCTATACCTAAGCACCTATCAATATTTTTAGGGGATACTCCAATAAAGTTCTGTCAACAGGATGTAAAATAAAATAAAAATTAATAACAAATTTAAAGAGAGTTAATAAGCATATAATTAAAGAAGCATAAAGAAAAACTGGGGTAATGAATATGTTTCCCACTCGTAACTCGATTCTCTAACCCCGCAATAAGAATCTCTGGATCAGTTGATTATATAAACTTGCCTTAGGATTATCCCAAAAGGACTAATACGAACCTTTGGTTTGTTTTTATATAAAATAAATTGGCGACTCTGAACAACCGATAACCCCTTGAATGGAGAATACTTATGCTTAGGCCTAGATAGGGGTGTAATTGATATGATGGTGAACATCTTCAGGGAGAGAATCATCAATCACTGAACTAATAACCCAACCTCGAGGAAGAACAGAAGTACATGGGACAAGAACTCTCGCGTCTCTATAGGGATCATAACCAACTGATAAGATTACTACTCGACGCAGCATCATGCTTTATGTCGAAGTCCCGTCAGGGTCCCATAACACCATAGTGTAGATTCTGTTGAGGATATATAAATCGAGCTGATACATCCTTATGCTTCTTTTAACTTTTTCTTAATGTCTCTCCTCTACAATACTACTTTATGCAAATTTTAGAATTGTTTAGAGGCCCTAGTTGTAGAGTAACTCGAAACATCTATATATGAGTAGGTCCTCATGTATGACATTATACACACTTCCCAACATATTTGTACGTGCATAGGTCTTCTTGATAAAATAAACATCAGATTATGTAAAAATAAAGATTATCTGCATGAATTACGTACTTCACAATATTTATTTTTTATTTCTTAAAACCTTTACCCGCTAGGCCAAAAATTTCAAGCCGAAAGGATGGTCGACAATGAGTATCCTCACTCTTTTTGGCCACCCATACGGTATATTAGATAACTTATCTCTCAATCCTAAAGTCCCGGTGATAGGGAACATTTGAAGTTTGTCCAATATTGGGGTATATCGAATAGGCTTTCACAACTATTCATTACTACACTAAAGTGGTTTCACATGTACTTAAAGGTTTCTTCTTCCAAAAAATCCAGTATATCATGATCCATGTCAGTGAAAAGTGATGCATCGACCATCGAGTCACGTCGCCTTTTTGCATATAGAGAAAAATACTTAGGAACACACCTTACTGGAAAAAAAACATATACTTACAGGTTAATCTCTTTGACAAAGTTTTTAAAATTATCGTACGGACGGTGGCTGGACCAAACCCATCAGATTCTAGGATGAATATATTTTCATTTTTAATGTAAGGTGAAAGAGTATGTATCCACAAGTCATCACCAAACCATAATTCATTTAATTTGTATTCTTTTACCCACATTTAATTTTGAGAAAATAAAACACCAAAGTCTATTTCTTCCTCGCTCTTCGTATGAAAAATGAGAAATCACCCCATTCTCCCGAATCCAACAAAACTTTGTAAAGTTATTCCCCTTTAAAGATACTACGAAATAAAAAATATAATAACAAATTAGCATCCACATACGGTGAAATATATTCATCGAAAGAATCCCTACATATGTGAGTCCTTCTCCCCTGTTTATTATTCTTTTGTCTGTGAAATACGGAACAAAAGCATCGTGATGTTTTCTATAGTTATCACTACTAGCAAAAATTAACACTAAGTTTTAAACCTGGAAACCCGAGTTCGCTCTCTGTTTGACCATTTTTTTTTATCAACGAGCTCCCCACCCACGACTGTAAAGTCTGGTCCATCATATGTTCCATGTCTACTCAATAATACTAGACTCCATCCATGATGGATCAAGTTTTAATACATCTTGATGACATCACCGCCTCTCAGAATAACATGCAGTAAAAATTCAGGGCACTAAACCGAGCAAAAGTCCTCTTTTAAGAGACAACTTCTACTTTCAAAATGGTAGAGAATCAACTCCCTCCCCTAATGCAAACACTAGTGGCCTTCCCATCACCACGACTGAGATGACTTCAGTCAACCCTCAAGTTCCCCCTGCCCCATAACCAACATGGTTACTAATGATGGTATCCCCTTCTATATACCATATTCCCCTCATGGTTACTCTGAACCCTTCAATCAGTACCCATACCCCCACCATTCAAGGCCCGCCTGAGGTGAGTATATATCTCCTCTATCGACTCTTACTCTTCAAAACCCTGAGATTACACAAGTATAATCTGAATTACATCTCCTCCAAGAAGCCATAATCAAGATGAAAATAATGGACGAACTTATAAACATCAAGAAAATTCCCCTCTATCTTGAAGCATGGTTACTAGACAAATTTATGATGCCTTTCTTCAAGACATACAAAGTCTTGGGATATCTATCAACACATTTATCCAATTATAACCTTCGTATTCCAATTCAAAACATAAATCTATGAGTATAAGAGAGAATATTTTTCTCCACTCAATTCGGAGGAGACATTACCTGGTATATGGTCCTGAAACATGAGGGAACCACTAAAACCTGGGATGATGTATGTCATCCTTTTTTTTAAATAGTACGAATACAATTGGGATCTTTGCATCACACGCGAAGACTTATAAATGCATAATCAAGAGGAAGGAAAGGCATTTCGCACTTTTGTCACTTCCTCGAGCGACGAATATGATTAGACAGTCAATCACCCCTTAGATAATGATCAGATCAAGATTATGATTATGATTAAAAAAACTTTGAAAATAGGTAAAGATCAACATTTGACTCACTTCGATCCTAAAAATCAAAGATATACCCAAATTAGGAGAAGGATCAAGGAGATTTTGATCGCCAAAGTTGCCAAATCTACATTAGAGTCGTGCAAACCTGCTAATCGGTTATCCGCCCATAAGAACTCGTGTGGATCATCCACATATCACATCACTACCCTTACAGTCCATATGCGGTTTGAACCACACCAAATTATTGACACCCTCAAGCTATGATAGCAACCACTGTACCTTTTCCCCAGGACCCATCTAAAAAACTATCAAGAAGTGCCTCCTTCCAAAAAGTTTCAAAGCCGACAAAGGCACCTCATATATATTCAAGATCCCATCACTCAGGTCTTAACTTTCTTAAAGTTGGATGGTCGCCTAAATCCTCTCAACTCAATGCCACACCCACCATCCTTGACAGGATAAATCATATTTCAAGTTCCACCAAGGGCCCGATCACATAATGACTAATCATTGGGAATTGAGATACGCCATCCAATACCTCATTGACATTTGGAGCCTCATCCTACTAAAGCCTGATGTTATGAAAAAACATATATACTAACATATGCACCAACGACTTATTAGACACCCCCATCCCAAACACTGACCCATCCATGCTAATAATCCTCATTCATCACAAATCGAGTATAAGGATGCACTCACCCTTCCAGACAGCAACCCATCTGGGTATACCATCTCAATATTGACTATATAACATTTTTTTATCATGGCTATACATTTCTTACAAACCAACGACTACATCACGAACTTTCTCAAGGTCACGGAGTACATGCTTTCAAAGGAGCTAGGGCTTCTTACTCTTTTTATAGAAAGAATAGATCACTCAGTCGAGTTAGGAAAGATGTATGATGTGTCCCTCCAAGCAACCAAACATATCACCTTCGCATAACCAATTAAATTCACTAAGTGGTGTTGATCAACCTCTGAGGTCCATCTATTTTCCCTCACGGACTCAAGAACTAATAGTGACGCCATATTTGTAAGTTCCCAAATAGAGGTACTCGTAGTTCAGACCCCCAGATATCCTAGCACGCCGGTACAGATGAGTGAAAGAGATCGATAACTCAGGTTAAAAATCACACTACTTGTAAGTATCGAGTTTGTCACTAATTATTGTACGAGGAGGAAGAAAGGCTCAAATCCCACATAGCTAACCACTATGCTGCTTGAGACCCAAAACTAAGATCAAACCCTAATACCATAGTGTAATACCCCATATTTTTGTGATATTTATTGATGGGATTAATTGAATTAAATGGGTATTAATTGAGAAGTAATCCGGATAAAATACTAACGAGATGTGAGTTGGTATTTGATTATAATGGGTATTATTTGATTATAATGGGTATTATTTGATTATAATGAATATTGAATATATTGAATTTGTCGTGAAATTGAAATACGGCAATTTGGAAATTTTGTTAGTACGCGTGTGACAGTCGCGTCAGGAATATAATTATTTTAATTAAAAAGTGGATTTTTTTTTATCAACTGTATGGTCATTTTGAGTGCACCAACGCGTCCGGAAGGGTCGAAATAGTCAGAAAACACTAGTCGGGGGTTTAATTTGGGTCCCGGGGCATTTTTAGGCCATACTGGCAACTTAAAAGGGTATTTTGGTAATTTTGGAATTTTAGGAATTTTGACCAACGAATTTTGGGAGTTTAAAATAGGGAATTTAATGACCCACTAACCCATTACCAGCAATTAACAGATTAGAGGGCTACGGGGGTTTCATTAGAAGTTAGGAGAAGTTCCCAAAGAGAGAACCCTAACCCCATCTTCAACCTTCAACCTTGGGAGAAAAGGAGAGAGCAACCTACATCCAAGATTCAACACAAAATTTAGAGAAAGATCAGAGGCAAGTGGTTTAATTACGTTAATTTCAAGCGAATGTTTCTTCCATGATTAGAAAATTTTATAATCGCATTGTATTAGAAGATTTATAAAAACCCATGAGATTGGAGTTATAAATTCAGAGTTTGATATAGGTTTGCATGTAGAATTGTTATTGGGTGATTGAACTAAAAGAATTACTACTCTTTATGTTACAAAAATGGATTTATTTATGGAAATTTATGATTTTTTATTCTAGGGTTCCTACTCATAAGATTTGGGGAAAAACTTTGGGAGATTTGATAATTAGGTGTTGTATAGGAAGATTTATCCCGTGAATGTGTTAAAATACGACCTAAGTATGTTTAAGAATGATTAGAAACCTTGAACTACTGTTGGAATGATGTTTAGATGAGATTAGAGGTGAAGAAAATTGGGAAAAACGAGATAGGAGAATTCTGGGCCCGAAACTGTCACCTCGTTAGAAGGCCTGCCCAGGTCGTTCGAACGAGCTTCTAACGAGTTGACAGTTTGCCTTCTAACGAGTTGGATGTTCATTAGATGCCCCTTTAGTTCGAATGAACTCTCATTCAAACGACCTCGTTCGAACGAGACTTCTAATGAGTTGACAGATTGGCCTTTTTTGCCTGATTTGATTTCTAGTGTCCCGTAATCTTGTTTAATTGTAGAGATAACATTCCCTTTATGACTAATTGATATAGTTGGGATATTCGGGATATATTGAGGAGTAAAATATAGAAGAATGATTTGAACCAAATGATATTGGTAGATTAGGACGTGAGTGACTAATCACGATGAGAGGAAAATAAATGACTTGAATACATTTGAACCGGGGACATATGACTTGCGTGACATTAAAAGTCGGTATAAGAATGAGAAGTATACCACTAATAAATTATAATAATTACTAGGATGTGTTCATGCTTAGTATATGTATATGATTTTATGTGTATGACATACCTACCGTACTTGCTATCACGGGAGGTTTACGTTTGCTTAGGGCCATCTAATCTTTGTGTGCTTGGATTTAGATTGGTACCTCGAGAACATAGGTCAGAGAAGGACTTATTGGGAAGTTAATAAGACTGATGATCGTGGGAGCGTAGGTATGTGCGTGACCCATGTGATGTGACTGTGTTCGCCTCCATTGTTTGTGATTGTTGTTATCTGAGAACGATTCCTGAGAGATTCGGAATGCGTGATCCTTATGTATGTGATGTACCGGGATGGATAGCAGAGTATGTATGCACCGCAGCTTAGTCTCGGGTGCTTGTATTGTATATTCATGACGTGAATAATATACGCTTAAATAATGATAACTTTCATGTTGGTATTGTGAGTATAATTATGGTAACGCTTTGAGAAAATAAAAAGGGATAACCTGTAGTGAATTGTATTGCTAATAATTGAGAATTTGAGTTTAAGTAAAACCCCTATTTAATTGATAACGTTAGAATGTATAATGGGAATCGAGTAGAAAGGGGTAGAACTTATGAAGGTTTAGTTAGATATGAATATCACTTAAATGGGTACGGTACGTTAGGAGTGCACAATTAGTCGAGAGGTGAGGATTTCATGTGAGTGCACGTCCTAACATGTATTTTGCATTCATTGTTTTAATGTTATTAAAACACTTGCTATTTTTAAAATACTCTCCACTTTCGGGCTCTGACCCGTTTGCTTTCAAATTTATTTTTTTGTAAAAACCTTTTAGGTGCCCATCCATAAGGACACCATGCATAGGATTTCCATTCAGGTGACGAGCTGTAGCTGTTGTGGAAGTTACAGGGCCTTGCTAGTAGACGCTTCTTTTGTCTTGACTCCATATTCAGTTTCATCATTTGTAGGGCATGTCGCCCATTTCTATTAGAGACATTTCTTATTTCAGTTATTCAGATCTTTGGCATGTAATTAATTCAGGATCATTGTTTTATTTAATTCAGTTGTGGGATTGTTGTGAGGATTTTTCCTCCGAACTTACTATTATTTGTTGGTTACCTTATTGAGACTCTATGGTGTATGGTTATGTTACTCTTTCATTGTTCTTTCAATGCATGTTAATCAGACTTATTTTAAAATTTGACATCTTACTTTTTAAATACTAGGTGGTTAGTAATTATTAAAAATGTTTTCGACAGTGATGCTATTAACTGAACCAACTTGGCATTTTGTATTAATTTAATAAAGGAGTATCTACCCAGTATTTAATTAGTCGGGGTGTCACACATAGCATATGTCCTGGACAAAAGTCTTCCATAATAGAGATGAACCCTACTCCCAAAAAATCAAAGGGTTATGGTGATCTAAATAATATTCCAGATCAAGTATGATAGGTAACACAGAATGATCAATCGACCTCCTCCTCAAGCACCCAAAACACATTTTTTTCCTCTCACTTCCATTCACATGATTTAAACGGAATCCAGGGGCAATGTTGATCATTCTTGACTGATCGATGCATGACTTGGTAAAAAATCCACCATAAGAAACACCAGCTCTGGCAAAACGAAGCTTACCTCAAGACCTTTATCCTGTGAGCCGAAAAAGGTTTAATATACTCACCCACCAAAATAAGGCATTACAAATTGATTTGACCATTTCTTGATCAGTGAGGGGAACACGTTTCCAAGGTCCAAGGATGAGTTTGTCCTCAACCCATAAGTTTAAACAAATGTTGACATAATGGGACTATCCCCATGGAAAAGTACTAGAACTTTAGGAATAAGGGCCCACATACTTCGAGGCTCCTAATATCTGAGATTACAAATTTGAGATTAAATATAGAGATACTGTTTAGGTACTTGATCGCCTTGAACATCACGAACACTGGACCAGTTGCATGAAAAAGAGAGGCTACACTACTGATAGTTTATAGCCAAGCCTCTCATACGAAGGGCCACCCCCAATTCTTCAACGACGAGGGAGAACTCAGGCACCCTAATATTAATGTATACCAACGTATTTGGTCCACCAAATTGGATAACTTGCTAATATAAATACAAGATTTCATATGCGAACATATTATCTTTTAATAAGATGTTCGCATATGACATAACGAATAAGGACCCATATCTTTAGAGGCTCTCACCATCTGAGATTATAAATTTGGGATTGGATACAGAGATACCATCTAGGAGATTGACCGCCTTGAACAACATGAATACTGGACCAGCCTCATGAAAAAATGAGGTAACACTGTAGACAGTTTACGACCAAGCCCCCCAATTCTTCAATAGCAAGGAACAACTCAGACACCTTAATATCAATGTATACCAACGTATACGGTCCACCAAATGGTATGACATGCCAATAAAAATATAAGATGTCATATGTGAATCCATCAAAGTAGATCCTCAGCCACCTAAACTCATCCCACGGCTCGAAAGGAACCCATTACAAAACCATGTTGATTATCATAATGAATTATACATACTTGTCATGAGATTATCCTCCGACCTATTCATACTTAGAAAATCACTATGGAACCATAACTATACAAGTGTGGGGCATAGCTACGGGATTATATACACGGATTATGACTACATCATTAGCATTATCGAACTTCGAGATGAGAGGATTTTTTTAGGTTAACTTCCACCAGAAGGTCCACCCATTAGAAGGTGTTCATACAACTTGTTGAAAGAAATGGTTAGCTTGTATTTTTGCAATCATACATAAAGAAATTACACAGTATTTAGTATGTGGTATCTTCATTAGCCATTACAAGATTCTACAAATCACTCTCACCCCGGGGACCAGAATATGTGGACTACCTCTATTATTATGGAGACATCAATTTTGAGTCCACAAGAATAGTGAAGGACATAAACTTGAGGAAATAAAAATCCTCTTCAGATGAAGACGATATCCATGAGACCACCTCAGATGATGAAATCTGGTCAGGATCAACCATGTCTACAGAATCACATTATGACTCCCCAAGTTTAAGAGGCTAACAAGTCATTGCAATGGTCACTTAAATATTAACTCACACCCCTGACTTGGATATGGTCGTATGATTGATAGACAAATCAATGTCCATATCACTCCCCTAGATTTAGAACAAAGCTCCTGATATCCCAAAACCCACCCCCATCCTTAATTGCACAAAAGTGATGGTTCCAAAAAGAAACCCACCTACTTTCGACCCCATACCTTTAAATGACCTTCTGCTTAATTTAGAAAATACTGAAAAAGAATCTTAAGTAAAACACATACTCTCCTCTGACAAAGAGGTTGACTTTCTTATTCGTAATTGATGGCAATCTACACCTCCAAACCCTATTAGCAAAGAGAAAGTCCCATAGAAGGATATTTCATCCCTCCTTATCGAGAAAATAATAAAATCTAAGAATAAATCCATTAGATGTTGGCTAATATCACCATCTGGGGAGTTGTTATCAAAATCTAGAGAATCGCGAGCAACCCTCATTCGTATGTTGTCTTCAGCTTATGTGCCATAAATATTGACCTCGACAGAGATGTCATCCACGATCGTTTCCATTAACATGCACCAGCATATCAACTTCTCTAATAAAGACCTCTCCATGACGGATTATAATCATCAGTTTGCAGTGAACAAAACTACCGAGGTCTGCAGGCAGATTGTTCCCTCGGTACTTATAAATAATGGGTCCGTCATTAATGTGTGCCCCTCTACACCAAAATTGGTCTAGGATGCACTACCTCCAACTTTATGCCATCTTTAATGACCATCAGGGCCTTTGATGACAATCACTGAGAGATCCTAGGATACCTTACCCTCACGCTCATAGTGATCCTATCAAATGCGACGTAGAGTTTCAAGTATTTGGAATCCCCGCTAACTTTAACCTTTTTATAGGAAGAGTCTGGATAAACCCCATGGGGTCATTACCCTCATCATTGCACATGAAAGACAAGTTACCGTTCCATATAGAAGTCATCATGAATCGAAGGATGACCATTAGGCCACTGTTCCCAGAACTAGTATCATTCCTGATGATGCAGAGATTTAGCACCACCAGGTAAGTGATAGTGAGCTCAAACAGTAGTAGTTATGGCAGCCATAGAGATGCAAATATATAAGTATGTAAGTGTGTAGAAGGGGATGAGTATAAGAAGAAATAAGACAATGATGTATAGTGGTTCAGCCAATTTTGGCCTACATCCACTATGGGTGTGTGATCCACTAAGTATGGGCACTAATGGCCTTGGATACAATGCACATAACCCTCTCTCTCTCTCTCACTGTGTATATAAGCAGAGTTTTAGCTAGGGCTACTGTTAATTGATCGATCCCCTGTAGGGTTGGGGGTGACAAGTATATATAGGTCTTGGGGGGTGTAGTGTACCCCCCAAGTAAGCATGGTGCATGTGAATAATGATCTAGCCAATTCCCTGTTGACACCTGTAGATGCCAAATGATGACATAATATTCCCTCACGTGAGGGGGTGATTTCGTTATAACGGTCTGCCACGTGTCATATGAGCCGGACGCGCACTGTTCCATGCGTGTCCCGGACCACGCGCTGTCATGATGTCACCCTCGGCCTATGAGCCGAGGCCGAGGGCAAAGTTCCTTCCGGTAGGGAGCCTGGTTTGATTCTGGCCTCGTACTGTCGTACCCTCGTAGGGTCGTCTGGAGACTGAGGAAGGGTCGGCCCCTCGTAGGGTCGTCCGGAGTCTGGGGAAGGGTCGTACCCTCGTAGGGTCGTCCGGAGCCTGGTGGAAGGGTCGGCCCCTCGTAGGGTCGTCTGGGCCCGGTGGTGGCAAGCTGGGGCCTGGTGAAGGGTCGTCCCCTCGTAGGGTCGTCTGGGCCCAGTGGTGGCCAACTGGGGCCTGGTGAAGGGTCGTCCGTATTGGAGGTAATCCTCATCCAAACTGAGGGTATAAACGGGTATATCAATCACCCTTCTATATCCACCATAATAGTAGCGACATATGTCTCAAAAAAATTTGAGTTGTCCCTTTAGCTCAAAAGATCAAGGAGGAGTTCACTATTCATAATGTAGTCGATCGAGTAAACTATAAAATGGGGTACCTTCCAACATTTGATCTAGGAAGGAGTCAATAAGGAATCCTAGAAGTTGTAACTATCATATAACATAAATGAAAGTCATTTTAGGCTACATCCCTAAAAGCAAAAACTTTAAACCTCAGTGACAAAAACTCCAATCATCGGTGGAATGGTCACTTTTGTCTCTAAGGGTAGGACTTTCCCTATAACGGGTTCATTAAAAAATGGTGTGATGAAGCAAATAAATCCTAATAAACTGAGATGGAATTCCTCTACGAGGATGGACTGTATGTGGATTATGGAAAAATCCACAAATTTAGCCACAACGGGCTCAAGTATCATGGGTTACCGAGGAAGATAGAAAAACTCTTGAGAAAGAACCTGAATGGGGATTACACGCCATATTTTCTGATGAATTTTCCATAATAGCCATGTTGGGATCCTGATACTTGAGCCCGTAGAGTGCTTCCACAACTAGTACACTACCTCTGCCTCCCGTGAGAACACAACCAAGAAAGGAAGATTAGTCAGCAAACGTGAACTCCAATTCTAACTCTGTATACCAGATTCATTATCCCCACCATCTGAGACACTCCCTTTGTAAGGACAAATTTTTACAAATGTCTGGGGTAGAATCTAGGAATTTTCTATTTGTCCTTAATCATAGTATGTATGTCTGATACCGCTACAAATGCGCACTCTCCAGCCTTCGATTGAACCTTGGGATGAGACCAACTAGATCAGTGCTATTAGTGGAATGAGGATAACCACTAGCACTTGCTGTAAATCCTCTCCAAGGACCTCCTTTATGTTGATCACATGATAGACCTATCTAGGGACCTTGTAAAAACCTCCAACGAAGAGGTATCCCAATTTAAAGAACACCATATACCCCAGCCTACAGTCTGTGCTAATTTTTTAGATCATTTAAAGACCACTCTAAAGGTCCTTTGATTAAATCCATCCCACCTCCTCACTGTCATCACGAAACGGTAGTATATAACATCTAGACCTCTATCAGATGTGTCCTAGCTCCCATCATTTGAAGGCCTATTGAGTATGTTATATTGACAACTGACTCCCCTCCCTCCCTTCTCCTGATGAATCCCTTTATAAAGAACACTTTTCTGTTATTATCAATGTTATCCTCCCTACCTTTGATGGCATAATAAACAGTGATTTTCAATATTTTCCTGGGTGCGTTGCACGTGATGATTATGAATCCAACGATGGATTAGAACTCACACATAATAATGGTGATTCTATGGACTTAAAACACTTACAAAAGTTTGACCAATGTCAAAATAGATGTATGTCTCCCAATGAGGATGACACAATAACCATAAACTTGGTCATCCCCCAAAACCCCAAACATTTATAAATAGTTTCTTTCCCTTAATGAAAATGAACAAAAGGATTTGATAGATATCCTCTCCATATTTGTAGATGTATTCACTTGGTCTTATGCGGACATGCCCAGAATCAACCCAACCATTGTCATAGATGAGATACCCACTTTCCTTTACGCAAAACGTATAAAATAGAGACTTCGCAAACTGATACCCGAATAGTCCCTAAAAGTTAAGGACGAAGTTGAGAAACATCAAGGCATTGGATTCATTCGAGTAATAGAATATATCAATTGGCAAGAAAACATTTAACCCATAACTAAAACCAACGACAATGTCCAAATGTGAATAACCTAACGAGATCTCAGTCGATCTTATTTTAGGGACAATTTCCCTTTGCTATATATCAACTTATTAGTAGATATCATGTCCAGTAATGTTCTCATGTCCTTTAAAGATGTTATACAGTCATTCCCATCATAATATATAACCAGATGAAAATGCATCCCGATCACCAAAAAAAAAAAAAATCATCACCTCATGGGGATCGTACAGTTATATAGTTATGCCCTTCAATCTCAATAATTCTAGTGAAACTTACCAAAGGGTAGCCATAATCATCCTTCATGATCTCTTATATAAGGAAGTTAAGGTATATGTAAACAACATGATTGTTGATGTAAAAAACTAGATCGCTCTAATTATTCAATCACAGATAAATAAGTAAGACAGAGATTTTTAAAGTGGTTCGGCTAGGAATAAAGCCTACGTCCACTGTTATGTTATTGCTGAGTGTTTGAAGAATTCTTGAATACAAGTTCTCTCAAAAAATTCCGATCCCTTTGAATGGGGTTGATACAAGGTATTTATAGCCTTGAGGCTGTACATGAAAGGGTCGATACATTAAATGATACACGCATGAAAGGGAAATACATTTAATGCAGCGTGTGCGTCAAGATTATAAACATTCAATGAATAGTTGAACTGTTGATTATCTTGTAATTAATGCTACGACCGAGATGCAGCTCGGACCGCCTTAGTTGCTCGTTGAACAAGAGTTCCTTGGAGCGCCGGAGTACCTCGGGGTGCTAGTGTTCCTCGGGGTATCCTCGTTGCTCGGAGAGAACATGAATTGGTCGAAGAAATGAACTTCCTCGCTGCTATTGTGCCACGTAGATTAACACGTGTCTTCGTATTATTCGTCCATATCGGCATATTAATTTTGGTATCAACAGAAGCCCCCAATGTTTCATATTTCGAACTTTGAGGAATATGGAACATTCTTTCTCGGTATATGGCAATATTAAATGACCTTCCTGGGTTTCAGGAACATTGTATTCAAATTTCCTTCTCATTTCGCAGCTTCCGCCTTTTTTTTGAATTTTTTATAAGCGCTTCGATCTCCGTGCAGTTTTTGTCCTTTTAGCCGCCGGAAGTTCAGTAGTTTCTTTTTGGTAATCATTTCTTTCTCCGCTTCCCAATGCAAAGTATTTAAACTTCTTAGGTAACCATACCGTCTTCTACGTTTTCCAATTTTCTGCATTCAAGCTTTCTATTCTCTCCTTCTCTCTTGTGCGTTCATCTTTTCCTTCGTTAGTTGTCAGCAGACCTCCTTCCTTCCTGTAAGATTTTCTTCCTTCTTCTTTTATTAATCATGGTTTACATTATTGAATCTCTTGAAAAGTTCCGCTCTGACTTTTCCATCCCATCTTGGGTAATCTTGGAGTAACTTTCTGAACCTCAAAATTATTTTCGTCTGGCTGAGGGACATTGGTTTCCCAGTCTTTTTATTGCTGAATGTGGTTTTTCCTTTCCACCAAATCCATTGTGTCTCGAATTTTGTCAGTATTTTGATCTTGTTCCTGCAAAAATAGCCCCAAATTCATGTAGAATAATTAATGGGGTGCATAAATTAAATATAACTCATGGGACTCGTATAGGGATCCCTGAAATTATGTACTGCTATAGATGGGCCGTTTTAGATAATATTTATTATTTAAAAACTAGGTTTTTGAATAGGGCTCTTGTAGTTAACCTCCTCGATGCAAATAGAGATTATTTTGAACATGGGGTGATTATTAAAAATTGGCAATATGCCCCTCTGGTTGGAGATGGAGTGTACAATGGTCCCAGATGCCCCCTATATGGCAACGGGATAGGTTTATTTTTCATTTTATCTATTTTCTGAATTTATGAATTCATTATGTTTGATAAAATGTATGACTGATATTTTGTTATGTGTTTGTTTGCAGTTGAGAGTAAAAGAAAAACTCCTAAAGATTCAGAAGTTAATATCAAGCATCTGAAACTTATCTGGGGTTTGCATAAGAACGTTGCAGACGAGCACATCAGGTCTGCATCATATTTGCTACAGTATAAGAGTTATACAACCTCTTATACTGCTCGCCCTGTTGAATCAGCTTCCACTCCAGAAGACTCTTCTTCAGATTCTCATCTTCCTTTAAGTCAGAGAATGGGCAAGAAAAGAGCTCCTCCTTCTCTATTTGATGACATTACTTCTGTTGTTGGGGCCAAGAAGAGAAAAACTGATGTCCCTGAGGGGACTAAGAAGGTGGATTCTGCACCTTCCAAAACTACTGAGAAGCCCCCAGTGGCTCCGAGCAAGAAAGTTGCTCCTGTGGAAGTGATTACTATTTCTCCGACCAAGAATTCTTCTTTGGTTGAAGCTGCTGAAATGCCTTTGAGAAGATTAAGGAAATCATCCTCAATCAATCTGGCTGAAACTGCCTCCTCTTTACCTGCTGGTGGTGTTGGTGTTCCAACCATCATTCCCCCGAGCTCTGCAATGTGCTCGGTAAAAACTTGGATCATACCTGAGGTCCAAGGGATTGATAATAATATTTCTAGGGATATGTTGACATCCCTAGCTACTCGTCACCTTGCTTCGGTAAATTTCTCACATTCTGAATTTCTTTCTTTCTCTGAATGTTTGCATTTTTGTATTGACTTTATTGTTTTTTTCATCTTTCAGCTGGTGAACTGTTTTAAGAACATCGTGAAGAAGGATGAAGATATTAAAGCTTCAAGCTCCTCGTCAGGTGTAGAGGATGCTCTACTGGGTTTGACCCAATCCCTGAAGGAATCTCGCCAATAGTATAATGAGGACAAGGCTGTTTGGGAGAAAAAGTTGTCTGCAGTTGAGGCCGAGAAGGTGAAGATGGCTGAGATCTCCAAGAATTTGGAGGATAAAGTAAAAGGTTTAGAGGTCGAACATCAGAAGTATGATGTCAAGCTCAAGAACTTGGGAGAGCTTGAAGATAAATTGAAGAAGGCAGAGGAGAAGTTGTCCGCCCTGCAAGATATCAAGGTCCAAAAGGAAGAATTGGATGTGAAGCTCTCCTCGGAGAGACTAAGAAGAAAAGTCGCAGTCAAAAAATCTTTCAGCGCTGGCTGGGAGAAAGGATGGGATAAGGGAATTGCTGCAATGACATCCCAAGTTCAATATGGGAAGTTGAAATACTTCCATGATGGCTGGGTAACTGCTCTGCAAGAGTTGAAGATCAAAGACGACTCTGAGCTATTCCAACTACACCTCCCTGGTCCTCCTCCAGCAATTGTGGAAGAAGATGAACCTGCCTCTGATGAATCTTCCATGGCCATAGGTGATCAAGATCTTGCCTCTCTACCATCTGCCATCGAGGATGTTTCTTCTATGCCTCCTCCTCTTGAGAAAGTTTCAGCTCCTGCTGCTAAAGCTGCTATCTCCTCCGAGCAACCGAGCTCCTCGTCCCAGCCTCCCGAGAAAGTCTTGGGAGACAAGGAAAAGCTGTGAAGTTGTTCGGTATCATTTATATCTTCTATTATCACTTGTAATCAAACAATGTAATCTTTTGATGATCTAATAAAATACATCTTTGTTCATCTCTGTTGTTGATGATTTGTTTTTGTTGATTGTTGTCTTTTTCTCTTCCTTAGTTTGTTGCTAGAATGGAACTGATATCTTCACATGATACCAAGCTGATGCAGCAATGTCACCAATATTATAAGGCTGGTCATACAGACCTTAGTACATCAGAAATTGCTGACATCCTTGGTCATGATGCCTCAGAACAGGCAATTGAGGCTTACCGGTACTTGAAAGATTTACTCGACCGAGCTGTGGCCAACAATGTAGCTTACTACGACTTGATTGAGGAACTTCATTATTCCTTAGAAGATCTCCAAGGTCAGTACAATGAATCAATGACTTTATTGCACAAGGAATATGAAAATAGGTATCAACAACTTTCTTCTGATGCAGGCCATAAAAAGATTCTGGCTGGATATGATGTTAGGGAAAGAACTTTAAAAGGTGAAGTTGAGGCTTGCAGGCAGATTGCTGAGTTGCTGGAACAGGAGAACAATAATTTGCAGAAAAAGTTTGCTCAGTATGAATCTGCAGCAGCATCTTCCACTGCTTTAGTACCAGTTACTGATGAAGGTTTCTCGTTCTTAGAGGTCGAAAATGCCAAATTAAGACAAGAACTGGATGACTTAAGAAGATATGCTATTTCTGGGACTGCTTGGGGACGAGGAAGAGGTTCTCGGGGGCGAGGAAGAGTTGTTCAAAATGTTGCCGAGGAGCAAAGTTCTCCAATCGCTGCTCGGAGTCGATCAAGAGTTCTTAGTCGTAATGTCGAAGAGGCTCGTACCCAATCTACTTTGGAAACTCAGGCATTCCAATTAAACGTCAAAGATCGAGCTCTATCAGAAATGTCCAAGAAAAATCTATCCTTGGAAGATCAACTTACTGCAACGAAGTCTGCTCTACATACTAAGGATCTTTTTGCCAAAAACCTTCTCGAACAATTGGATAGATTAACCTTTCAATTTCATAAGCAACCCAGGGAATTCTGGATGGCAGGATATAATGAAGCTCTTGTTCACTTGGATGCTCGTATTGAACATGCTAACAATGAAGGTTATAAGCAGGGGTGGTTGAATGCACTGGGTGTGTTAAAATTGGAGCAAGGGCATTATTTATGGGATTATCATGCTCCAGGGTTATTATACTTGCCTGTGCCACCTTTCAAATTAGACATGGCCTGGATCCCAGCTCGTTCCATTCCTCGTAGCTTAATTTCAAAATACCTCGGTGATTATAGCCTTCATTCCCAAATCGAAGTATCTCGTCCAGAGCATCTAATGGAGACACCTTCAATAATGAATGTCAGAATGTTGAAGGACTTGAACTTTATTAATTCTCCCCTTTGCCTGGAAGATCCTCCTGCTGGCGAAGAGCCTATTTCTAAAGCAAAGGGCAAGAAACCAATAGAATAGGAATATCAATGTAATAGTTAGTACATTCATGTAACCTGTAATTTATTTTGAATTTTAATGAAAAGACTTTCATTTTCTGTTTATATTTGTGCATATGTATCTGTTAAAAAGATAACAATAATATTGTTCATCGAGCAACTTAATAAAAAGTTACAAGTATCAAGGTTGTTCAATCACTTAATAATAAAGTAATGAGTATAAAATGTTCAAACTGTTTCCAACCAACCAGGGTGGATAAATAATGTTTGTTGACCAACTACAATTGATGGGTCTTTATCACCGACCAACTATACTTGGTTCAGTTTGGAATATTTTGTTCTCTGAGGAACTTTTGTAATAATATTACCTCCCGTCCAACATAAGTTGGAATGTGAGAGTATATTTTTCAAATCCAATCAAAGGAGTATTTTTTGGTTCTTTCGAACTGTCCACTAGTTATCTTAGCAACCATAGTTGATCACGCTAGTGTCGTCTCCTAACCAAAGGAGTATTTTTTTGTTCTTTCGAACTGTCCACTAGTTATCTTACCAACCGTAGTTGATCACGCTAGTGTCGTCTCCTAACCAAAGGAGTATTTTTTGGTTCTTTCGAACTGTCCACTAGTTATCTTACCAACCGTAGTTGATCACGCTAGTGTCGTCTCCTAACCAAAGGAGTATTTTTTGGTTCTTTCGAACTGTCCACTAGTTATCTTACCAACCGTAGTTGATCACGCTAGTGTCGTCTCCTAACCAAAGGAGTATTTTTTGAGCATAGTGTATTACAGTAGTATTCCCCGAAAAACTTTCAACAGAAAGAAAATGGTGAAACATCCTCGTTTTATTCATAATGAAGGAAATGCATTTACATTTTACATTACTAATAATACTTGCGCAGGTGTTCAGCGTTCCATGCATTCTTAAATTCCTCTCCCTCTAGAGTAGATATTCTGTAAGTTCCTGGTCGAACAACTTCTGTAACTCGGTAAGGTCCATGCCAGTTTGCTTCCAGCTTATTATGCTTCTGAATGACTTTCTTTAGCACATAATCCCCCTCTTTTAAGTCACATTTCTTCACCCTTTTGTTGTAGAACAGAGCTGTACGTTGTTGGTAAGCAGCATTCCTTATGGCTGCCTCTTCTCTAACCTCCTCGAGCATATCCAAATCCAGTCTTCGCATCAAATCGCTGACTGGGGAATTGAAATTCAGCACTCTATGCGTTGGTAGACCCAACTCGGCAGGTATCACAGCCTCACTTCCGAATGCTAGCATATATGGTGATTCTCCAGTTGCTGCTCGAGGATTTGTTCGGTAAGCCCATAGTACTGATTGGAGCTCATTAATCCAATTTGCTTTAGCTTCACTTAACCTCTTCTTCAAACCATTTAGTAATGTTCTGTTCGTCACCTCAGTCTGTCCATTGCTTTGGGGATGGCCTGGTGCTGAATGAAACTTCAAAATGTTCGACTGATGACAATAGGCAGCAAATTCTTCGTTATCGAATTGTGTTCCATGGTCTGTGATGAAAGCATGGGGGAGACCATATCGACAAATGATGTTCTTCCAAATGAACTGATATACCTTCTCGTACGTCATATCAATTAGTGGCTCAGCTTCCACCCACTTTGTAAAATAATCCACTGCCACGACGAGGTACTTAAACCTTCCTCGGGTCGTCGACAATGGTCCAACTAAATCAATCCCCCACATGGAAAATGGCCAAGGTGAAGTTATGGGTGTCAACAATGCTTGTGGAGTTCTTCGTATGGAGGAAGAGCGTTGGCACTTGTCACACTTCTTGGCATAGGCTATACAATCAGCCCTCATCGTCGGCCAGTAGTATCCCTGTGTCATCACCCTTTGCAAAAGTGTCCGACCTGCTATATGAGCTCCACAAGATCCTTCATGGATTTCCTCAACTAATTCTTTGACCTCTGATGGATGTACACATCTCTGCAAACCTGCCATAATTCCTCGTCGATATAAAACACCATTAGTTAATACATACCGAGCAACTTTATACTTCAATTTCTTGGCGGTTAGCTTATCCTCTGGTAGTTCTCCTTCTTCAATGTATGCCCTGATAGGATCCATCCAAGAGGGTCCTAAATCAAGGGTAATTATATTCACCATCAGGTCTTCTTCTATGCTCCGACTTTCTAATACTTCAATTGGTATTGTCCTTCGCAGCTCGGTGCGCGTAGCTGACGCTAATCGGGCCAATGCGTCTGCTCTAGCATTCTCCATCCTCGGTATTCTCACTAATTGAATAGCATCAAATTCTGTCAATAACTCCATCACCTTTTCATGGTATTTCACCATTAATTCTCCCTTAACTGCATATATTCCCATCATCTGATTCACAATTAATTGAGAATCACTGAAAACAATCACTTGTCGTGCTTCCATAACTTTCGCCAAATGAAAACCTGCTATCATGGCCTCATACTCAGCTTCATTATTGGAAGCTTTGAATTGGAATCGCAAGGCATATTCCATGTCAATATCATCTGGGGTGTTTAAAATAATCCCTGCTCCACAACCAGCTGTGCAAGATGATCCATCTACATATAATCTCCATGTAGGTAACTCGTCTTCAAATTTCTTATCTGTCAGAGCTCCTCGGAAAAATATCTGTTGTTTTCTTTCATCATCCCCTGGTATCTTTCGTTCCTTGTAGATCATCTGTTCGTGCCCTTTTACCAACCGGAGTTGGTCTGGGTTTGAATATGATGATTTTTCTACATCCACAAGTCCTTTTACCAACCTTAGTTGGTGTGGACCTGTGTCTGTTGATCCTGTATCGTCCACAGGTAGGTCCACAAGTACCTTTTGTTCCTCGGGGATATCAGGGTACGTGAACTCTGCTATAAAATCTGCTACAGCTTGCCCCTTTAATGATGATCTGGGTTCATACACAATATCATATTCACCGAGTTCTATTGCCCAATATATCAATCTTCCTGATTTTTCTGGCTTGTGAAGGGCTTGCCTTAATGGCGTGTCGGTATACACGATGATGGTATGGGCCTGGAAATATGGCCTCATTCTTCTACTTGCCTCAATTAATGCCAAAGCCAATTTTTCTAGCTTTGGGTATCTGATTTCGGCACCTCGGAAAGCCTTACTTGTGTAATAAATTGGCTTCTGGACTCCATTCTTCAATCTGATCAATGCCGAGCTGACTGCATTTTCTGATACTGCCAGATATAAGTACAACTTTTCTCCTGTAATTGGCCTAGACAACAATGGTGGGGCTCCCAAATACTTCTTCAAATCTTGAAAGGCCTTCTCACATTCATCAGTCCACTCAAAACTTTTTCGCAGTGTTTTCAAGAATGGGAGGCATTTATCAGTTGCTCGGGATACAAATCTGTTGAGCGCTGCAACTCGTCCTGTAAGACTCTGTACTTCTTTCCTCGTCGTTGGGGATCGCAGCCCTAAAAGATCTTTGATCTTTTCTGGATTTGCCTCAATACCTTGTTGGTTGACGATGTATCCGAGGAACATTCCTTCTCGTACTCCAAAGGTACACTTCGTCGGGTTGAGCTTCATTTGATATTTATCCAGTTCATCGAAGGTCTTGCCTAAGTCAATTAGATGATCAGTAGCTCTCTTGCTTTTGGTGAGCATGTCATCGACATAGACCTCCATGTTGCAACTGATTTGTTCGGTAAAAACCTTGTTCATCAGCCGTTGATATGTTGCACCTGCATTTTTTAAACCAAAAGGCATAACATTATAACAATAAGTTCCCCTTGGGGTAATAAAAGAAGTACTTTCCCTGTCTTCAGGTTTCATTTTGATCTGATTGTAGCCAGAATATGCATCCATGAAGCTGAGCAGCTCATGTCCCGAGGTAGCATCCACCAGCTGGTCGATTCTGGGCAATGGAAAATGATCTTTTGGGCATGCCTTGTTAAGATCAGTGAAATCAACACACATTCTCCACTTATTGTTCTTCTTCTTTACCATCACCACATTTGCCAACCAATCCGGATATTTCACATCTTCAATGAATTGGGCTTTCTGGAGCTTCTCGACCTCTTCTTGTATGGCCTGGTTCTTCTCGGGACTAAACACTCTTCTTCTCTGCTTCACAGGCTTGATCTCCTTATTCACATTGAGCTCATGACATAAGAAGTTTGGATCTATTCCTGGCATGTCTTCATGACTCCAAGCAAAAGTATTCTTCCTGTTTCTCAAAAAAGTTATCAACTCCTGTTTTATTGAAACATCCAACGACGATCCTATATGGGTTACTCGTTCAGGATGCTCGTCGTCTAGAATAACATTTTCTGTAGATTCCACCACCTGTCCTTTTACAAGTTGAGATTCATCCCTGGGGTCAAGAGTTTCAATTTCTGTACTTTCCTCCACTTGGTAAGTAGTGGTCTTTTTCCTTGATTCTTCAAGTTCCTCTTGCTCGGCAGACGAATAATAGCATTCCCGAGCTACTTTTTGATCACCTTTCACAACTCCGACTCCAAAATTTGTTGGGAATTTCAAACACTGATGTACCGTAGATGGAACTGCTTCAAACTTTTTCAATCCAACTCTTCCCATAATGATGTTGTAGGCTGATTGCACATTTTTATCCATCACAAAGAAGCGTATTCTTTCTGTTCGACAAGCAGGCCAAGTTCCAATGAGTATATCCAACTTGATCGTCCTAAGTGGAAAAACTTTCTCGCCAGCAAAACCCAGAAGGGGTCTGTGATAAGGTTCCAGTTGAGATAATTTCAAATTCAAGCTATCAAAGCATGAATAGTACATGATGTCTGCCGAACTATCGTTGTCCACCAACACCCTTGAAATGACCACATCTTTCATCCTCATTTTGATCACCAAAGGATCGTCATGAGGGTAAATAACACCTGCCAGGTCGTTTTTTGAAAAACCAATGACTAGCTTCTCTTTGTTTACCTTCCTCGGACGATCCTCCTCGGCCAGATTTATTCGCTGAATATATGAACAAGCCTGAGCCTCTCCGAGGTAAGCTTTTCTTTCTGCAGTAAGGTCTCCTCCTCCTGCATCTCCTCCTGTAATAACATTACAATCAAATGACCCAAAACGTATGCAAAATACCTCTCGTTCAGGCTGCCTTGGCTTCTTGGGAAGATCAGGATCATCATCTGGATCATCTTCGTGATCCCTCTTCTTTTTCTCCTCTGCACGACGAGGAGATCTAGATCTCTCTCTCGTTCTATCATCGTTCTTCCTCTCACCCCTGCGATCTACATATTTTGATAATTTTCCTCTTCGGATGAGCGTTTCAATCTCGTTCTGAAGGGCTATGCAATTTTTGGTAGTATGGCCATGATCTTTGTGAAACTCGCAGTATTTGGCTTTATTCCTCAGATCAGGATTTGTCCTCAGTTTTTCTGGCCACTTGATTTCCTCGCTATTCTTGATTTCTTCCAAAACATGATTAATACCCATTTTCAATGGAGTATAATTATCGTACTTCTTTAGGACCTCCCATAACGTCCTATTATTCTTGGAGTGCTTGTCACCACCATTACCTTTCTGATCTTTCTTCTTAGACTTGTCGACCTCCACTTTAATTTCTTTATCCATATTCTTCTTCGCAACCATAGCTTCCTCGGCATTCATAATTTTGGCCGCTTTCGCCATCAACTCTGACATAGTTTTAGGTGGATCTTTGGCCAAGGTGTAGTACAGCTTGTTAGGCAGCAAACCACTCATCAAAGCAGTAATTGCTGTCTTTTCTTCGTAATCTATGACTTCCAACTTCTCGTTATTAAAACGAGCTATATAATCTCTAGTATTTTCACCTGATTTTTGTCTAACACTTAGCAAGTGTGCTACTCGCTTTACCGGCTTCGCCCCAAAACAAAAATGCCAATGAACAACTCGGCTAATTGAATAAAAGTTGAAATCTTACCCCGAGGAAGATTGTTGTACCATATCTGTGCAGATCCGGTAAGAGTTCGCGAGAATGCTCTACACCTCATCTCGTCGGGGACGGCATAGATGTCGGAAGCAGCTTGGTATTGTTCTATATGAAGAACAGGATCTGTCTTTCCATCATACTTGGGGGTCACTACAGGTGCTTTGAATTTCGATGGTGTAGGAAAATCCACAATGGCTTGTACAAAAGGTGTCCCTTGCACAAAAGTTCTCTGTAAGGGGTTCTTTGCTTTAGCCATTTCTCCCAATTTATCCTCCAACCATTGGAGAGATCCTTTCCACGCTTCATTTCCTTCCTCGGCCCTATTGGTTCGAGCAATCGATCGTTCTGAGGTAGCTTCTTGAGATCTATCTTGACGAACGATTGGTCGTGACTGTGCTGATCCTTCTCTTAGATCTGATAGTTGTCGAAAACTCCTTGATATGGTCTTAGGTGGACTCCTATTCCTCCTAGGGCCTAATCGACTGAAAGGAGAAGCCCTACTCAGTCTTTCTAAAGCACTGGGTCTTTCTGGAGAGAGAGTAATATGTTGATCTGTATCCGTAGCCCGTATCGATGAGGTTCGCCCAGGTTGATACGTAGAATCATTAGACTCCCCATTGTGATATGACCCAGTACGTCTGGATCGTGATTGCCCACGATCACTCCTTTGTCCTGAATAGGTAGGTGCCCCGCCTTGAAGAGTTTGAATGAGTTGCCTCATAGATTCTTGCATGGCGGTTTGTCCTTGAGCCAGATTTGTCATAATTCCAGCCAGATCTGGAGGTGCAGATGGATTTGGAAGATTTCCAGTATTTCGAGCATTTCGATTACTGGATTCCGAATTATCTGCCATTGATAATAAATGATTTTTGTGAAAAACGATAGTAACAGTCGTTCCCACAGACGGCGCTAATCTGTTGATGTAAAAAACTAGATCGCACTAATTATTCAATCACAGATAAATAAGTAAGACAGAGATTTTTAAAGTGGTTCGGCTAGGAATAAAGCCTACGTCCACTATTATGTTATTGCTGAGTGTTTGCAGAATTCTTGAATACAAGTTCTCTCAAGAAATTCCGATCCCTTTGAATGGGGTTGATACAAGGTATTTATAGCCTTGAGGCTGTACATGAAAGGGTCGATACATTAAATGATACATGCATGAAAGGGCAATACATTTAATGCAGTGTGTGCGTCAAGATTATAAACATTCAATGAATAGTTGAACAGTTGATTATCTAGTAATTAATGCTACGACCGAGATGCAGCTCGGACCGCCTTAGTTGCTCGTTGAACAAGAGTTCTTTGGAGCGCTGGAGTACCTCGGGGTGCTAGAGTTCCTCTGGGTATCCTCGTTGCTCGAAGAGAACATGAATTGGTCGAAGAAATGAACTTCCTCGCTGCTATTGTGCCACGCAGATTAACACGTGTCTTCGTATTATTCGTCCACATCGGCATATTAATTTTGGTATCAACAATGATCATCAAATTTAAGGACCACTGATGACATATTTCAAAACTCCAAAAACTCTTTCAAAGGTTAGTCCTCTTGAAAATGAGGCTAAATCCTCAAAAATGTGTCTTCGGGGTCACTAACGGAAAATACTCGGGTTCATTATCGGCAAAGATAGAATCGAAGTAAACACCACAATGGCCAAGTATATATGGTAAATGTCGCCCCAAGACAAAGAGAGAAGTCAGAGGATTCCAACGTTAAATACAATTCATAAGCCAATTCATCAACCAACCACTATTTTTTAACCCATCTTCCAAATACTTAATAAAAACTCGCCCAAAGAGTGGAATGCTCAATGCCAGAAAGCATTTGAAAAAATACAATATTACCTCACTCACCCACTTAAATTAGAACCTCCCCTACTGAGATAACCTCTCCTACTATATGTGACCATAACCGACGTGACTACCGTGGCTATGTTGGGCCAATATGTAGAGAGTTCATAAAAGAAATTTTCCATCTACAATGTCAGTAAAAATCTACTATCCTATGAGCTCAAATGCACATCCTTGGAAAAATCTTGTGTATCTCTCATATAGATAATTCACAAACTTCACCATTACATGATGTCCTTTAGCATACGACTCATCTCCAGTAAGAATCCTCGAAAATACCTATTTGAAAAACCCTCTCTCTTATCCAAATGGAAAAATGGATATTGGTTCTTTCGGGATTTGAAATCAAATATATCATACATAAATCCACCAAAGTATGAGACATCTTCGACCTTCTCACTAGACAAACCCTATCAGAGGCGGAAGAAGAAAAGAAGAAGAATTTCCCTATGAAGACCTCTTGGCCTTAAACAACAAAGAAATGTGGGAACTCTATTTCAATGGTCCTCCAACAAAAGGGGATTCGGCATCGTAATTATTAAGATATCTCCTAATTCATATCGTATCACCACAACTATCAAACTCACCTACCAATGCATAGGCAACATGGATGAATACAAGGATTTCATCATGAGTCTTCACATCGCCTTAGAAATGAGAATCACATCCCTAACAACCTACGGAGGCACGAGACTAATCATCAAACAGATATTAGACAAACGAAGAATCCAAGATAATAAAATGCATCCTTATCATTCTTACCTATAAGGGGTAGCTTCATGATTAAAGCGTCTTGAATTCGACTATCTCTCGAGGGCTCCAAAAAATTTGCAGGCACACTTTCCACCATAGACTCTGTAATAGATATGGAACTCATGTTTACCATAACCAGCTGAAGCCTCCCCCCCCCCCCCCCCCCCCCCCCACAAAAAAAAAACTTCTTTGAGATCGATTCCATTGAAGAACTGATAGTAAGAACCACAATATGGTAATATGACATTTAGAACTTACAGAATAAGAACCACTACCCACTAGACTATTCTTGGATGATCGGTTTGCCCTAAGATGATTGACGACCGAGTTCATCATATTTTGGGGCAAACTTTACAAAAGATCAATAAAATACATTTAAGGTGCATCACAGAGGACGAAATGCTTGAGATCATGTTATAAATCTATAGTGATGAATGTAGTTCGAATGTGAAAATACTTTGATAGTCGTATTACTAGACTACCATATAGAACGATTACATGGAATACGTCAGAAGGTGTCTCAAGTTCCAACTGTATGCCCCATGATAACATTTACCTCCTCGATAGCTCTATTACAAGACCTAACTATGGCCTTTCTTCACCTGGGGGTAGACATAATAGGTAAATTAACCCCTAAGGCCTCCATCGAGAACAAGTTCATCTTACTTATCATCGGCTACTTCCCCAAGCTAGTGGAAGCTAAATCTTACTCAGTTATGAACACCAATAAGGTGCCAAATTCACATGTCAAAACAACATATGTCACTTTGCCAAACCCCGTGAATTAGTATCTTACAATAGTTCTCACTATGACAAAGAGGTATCAAACGTACCACACGAATATAGTATAACTCAATATAAGTCATCCCCATAAAAATCTCAAACCAATGCAGCGGTTGAAGCTTCCAACAAAAGTGTCAAGAACCTCATCAGTAAGATGATAGATACCTACAACGACTGGTCAGACAAACTCCCTTACGCCCTCTAGGGATACTGCCCTACAAAGAAAAACTCAATAGGGGCCACAGTCTACTCATTAGTTTATGAAATGGAGGTAGTCCACCCTATAGAATTCCAATTACAATCGTTAATGGTCACGCTTGAAAGCCAAGTGGCCAAAACTGACTGGTTTAATCCCGTTATGTGGAACTACATCTCCTCAACAAGAGGAGTCTAAAAGTCACTTATCCCAACCAGGGATACTAACATCGTATCGCCCGGGCATTTAATAAAATAGTCAAGAATGGAAACATACAAGAAAGAGACTTGGTCCTGAAAGATAATCACAAACCTTCTCAGACTCCGAAAGGAAAATTTTCACCTAACTAGGTAGGAGCCTACCTCATCACCAAAATAAAACCCAGCACGGTGACTACCTTAGATAATCTCGACTGAGTCAGCTTTTCCCAACCTTTCAATCTCAACCGATTAAAGAAATTATTTCCTTAAACTAGCTTGTGGTAAAGAGGAAGAGATCAATTTAATAGAAAAAATGATCATGACGGGAAGGAAAACTATGCAAGCCCATACACATTCATATCCTTATATAAAAATTCCCACTTAAGCCAATAACCACTCATTTGAAATCAGTTAAAACTTTGGGCCCCAAACCTTTTTTATTTTCAAGAGAAATACATAGACCTAATTCCCCTCTATATTATTATCGTAGGTGTTAAAATATAGCCACATAATTATCTTTGAATCGGAGATACGTAGGCAATCCGAGATATCACTTAGGGTCCAGTCTAAGCACGCACTAAAAAACCCTTTTACGAGGAAAATCCTATTAATGGTACTTTTTCGTCACTCTAAAATAGTGGCACAGTCTAACTAAACCAAACATCGAGTAAAAATATGATACCCTAAGGCATTTTGAGACTCCGCCAATATATCCTAATTTAATAAACAATATACAAATTTTGATACTATGAAACAAGTAGTCGAAAGAAGCCTGTAAAGAATGAATACTACCCTCATGAACCCTTTCTAAAGAAATGAACACCCCAAAACACTATCCACAAAAGTACCATCCATCCCGATATAAAACCATCAAACAGACATACTCACGAAGGCCTCCCCACAAACGGCACCCCATATTATCTAAAGAATAAAACTTAAATTCCAAACCAACATAGAAAGGCTCTTGTTAGTTCACAAATGAATAAAGAGAACTTCCTTCCCTTATGCCCAAATGTCAATATAGACAGATGACTCGCCAGTAAGCGATTAGCATCACCTCTCTTCAAAAAAGTTTTAAAAAAAATGAGGCACTTTTTCTTTTATGTATGTACCCCTTTTATTTTTGTGTCTATATGCCACCAGTATTTCTAAATAAAAGAACTTAGGCTCATTTTATTCATTTGCATATTTTACGTTATTTATCCCGTGAATTAAATAACTTAAATCTATTTTTTTATCTTCATCATTTTCATCTCTATTCCTCCAAAAAATAAAAAATAAACATAAATCAAAGCGGAAAAAAAAGGCAAGAATAAACTAACCAGCATAAATTAAAAGGGAATTTATTTATAAAATAAAGATGTTTTAGCGAGAATCCCCTTACAAGCCAAAATTGTAATGGGGATTCCTTGTGTTCCTCTTGAAGGAACATACGACATACATGGGATATTTGATGCGACTAAAAACGTGTCTCAGAAGTGCATAATCTCTAGGCTCAAGTGCAAGCCTGTAGCTCAAGTAATAATCCGATAATTCGGGTATCGATCCTCGAAAAAATAGGACAACAGAGTTGTGAGGACGTTGGACAGACGAACGAAACCTAACTTTGACTCTAAGGAAAAGGAAAAGATGATTTGAATGGTGGAATAACTACAGCTAGATGCAATTTTGAAAATTTTTATCTACTGAACTATAGTAGGAATGCAATGCAACTACTCTAAATTACCTACAATACTGATGATGATTGAATTAAAACTTGAACTATATGATGAGGAAACTAAGATGGGAATACAATCCCTCAACCCTAGTGTGTTACTTGTACAAAATTAATCATAAATTTAAGTGATTAATTAGACCCAGAATTTAGTACTCCCAAGTATTACATATATGAGGTTTAAGCCCGCACCATACATAATCAGAGGACGAGTAAATCGGTATTGCGATAGTTACACTCGAATTGCATTCTGAAGCATCACTGTTACCTTGAAACAAACGAGATCCAAAGATCTTTAATGGTTGTGTTTCTATGCAATACGGCCGTAATAAATCATTAAATTTAGAGGATTAATTTTATACACATGCAACTACCACATCAGGTTGAGTTCATGCATCCGGACCTTTTAAATCTAGTCGAACATATTAAACCTAACTATGCATGAATTAACCACGTTGCATGCGCGAGAAATCATGATGAGACTATATTAAAACATGTAAGGAACAATTATAAACCTGGAAATTATTTGGATCATGCAAGAAAAATAACCATGCAAGCACAATAGCAAGAAGAATGAAATTTAGATTAAAACTTGAAAACAAACCCGGAATGAATCAATCTTGAAGCAATAATTCAAACTATATTCTTAGGTGTTCTTCTATTTTTTTCTCAACCAAAAAATGATCAAAACTATGAAAAGCTATGTTTTCTAAGTCATTAACTTCGTACAAATGTGTTTTTGAAGAAGTTGTAACAAAATTGAACTCTTTGGACTAATCAGAATTAAGGAACAAATTCATGCATCAGGACCCCCGAATCGGTTCACAGGTGCCCCGAACCAGTTCGGCCCTGAATCGGTTCGCAGTGTGGTTCGAGAATTCCTGCTAGTTTTGGGGTCTCATTTCTTAAATTCCAACACTTAGAAAATTTTCCTACTTTCTTCTCTTCTTTCTTGGATTTTTCCTTAACTTCAACTGATCATAACTCAGTCACCGTGTCTCGTATTTGGGTGTCGTTTCTTTTAGTGTTCTCGTTGTTTCGAGTTATTTGACTTTCCAATTGGTCCAACCTCCGGGATTGGGCTGTAGAATTACAAAAAAGCCCTTAAACTTGCCTTCCTAGCCATTCTTTCAATGTTAAGATTTCTCCTTTGTACCGCTTGCATAATTGACCTGTAAAACACATAAGAGAAATGCAAAACACGAAATACTTGCCAATGAAGGTTAGTAGAAAAAATGTGAGTTAAATCCATATCCATTACACTACTTGGGTTCACAAAGTTACCTAAATTAAGGGGATAAATAAACCATATTTATGCCGAATCAAACCCCCCCTGACTTAGAACTTTGCGCGTCCCAGGCAATGTAAAAGAAAAAAAAAATAATGTCACAACTCTTCTAAACATACTATGGGGATAGAATACTTTTTTTACGGGCGAGAAATTGCATTTAGCGTTTGCAACAATCCTTTAAACCCCTAGCTTACCCTAGTAGGATGAGTGTTGTCTCGTGAGGGTTTGCAGTGAATATACCCACAAAATTCGACTCAAAGAAAGTTCAAAACACGTAAAAAAATATATTTCAAACTTTTCCAGAAAATAGTCATCGTCGAATCATTTTTAAGAGTCTCCGATCATTGTGCATGTGTGCGAAGCCGAAAATTTAACAGCGAATTTCCACCAATTGACCATTACGTTACTTATCCAAAAATTCGTTTTGATTTCAAAATCTTACGGGATTCTCTAACAAATGAATCACTCGGAATGTGTCTATTCTCTCGGTGTGCGTGATTTATAAGAGTTTATGTACTGGAACCAAGTTCATGCACACAAGTAGAAAGACGAAAATTTTATGGTGATCGGATCTCATCAATGGATTGCGGTTATAAGAAAGCGGAAACATTGCCTCTAATTCACGTTTTTTATCTTTTTTATTATCTTTTGGTGTTTTAGCTCTCCACGCGGTAATCAATTTCGCAATTTTGGACTCGGTTAGGACTTTTACGGGTTGAAGGTGTATTAGGTCGTATTGGAAAAGGTTAAGATTTTCGGAATTGGAAAATTTATTTATGATGTCCGTTTGTGCTTTTTCCAGGCTTTTGCTCATTTTCTACTTCTTTTTTCTATTTTTTCTATTTTCGTGCTTTTCTTTTCTTTCTTTTTTTGTTGAGCATAGCTATTCTTTTCTTGCCCCTTTCCTGCACTTTCTAGACATAAATTCTGACTTTTTCCATTTTTCACAATTTCGGGCTATTTGGGTTTTTCTAGTTGTCAAACGAAAGGAAAAATTATTCGGCTCAATTTCGGGTTACAAAAGGGGTGATTTTTCACAACTTTTTTATGGCCAATATTTTTAGGTAACAAACGATGGCCTACTTCATTGTCCAAAATAGTAATTGCGTTACCAAATGCATTTTGAGATCAATTTAATTTAGAGATTTCTTCAACACGTTTTTCAAGGAAAAATCACAGACGTTTCTCAAAGACCGATCAAAGTGAAAGACTTGAGATTCTCGACGATTTATTAGACCGCTGAAAAGAACTTTGAGTTAACAATTAAATCGGATTGATTTATAAATTTCTAAAAAAAATGAAAGGCTCGAATCTCACCGGGGTTGTTAATCTCCACACTTATTCGTTAAGTCGTCAATTTTCGCTCAATTTCCATCTTTGGTTGATTCCGTCTTTGTGTATTGAGTTTTTACAATTTGAGACTTTAAATCGAATTTTAATGATATTTTTGAAAATTTTGAATTCCAATTTTTATTTATTTTGAAGAAAAATATTTTTGGATTTTTCAAAATTTTATGATTTTTTGAAATTTTTGGGCATTTTTGAAAATTTGTGAAGTTTTAGAAAAACGCACTTGTGACCCCCCCTAACTTAGACTTTTGCATTGTCCTCAAGCAAAAGGGACTAAAATCTAACTCAAAGCGAATTAAAAGTGTGGAAAACTAAAAAACACAAATTAAAACAGAAATGCAAAATTTTATTATAGAAATGGAGACTCATGTGTTACAATGGAGAGGGTAGACCAAGCAACTAAACACTATAAACAACCATCATTACACACAAACATTAAACAAAGAGAAAGGGCTTCTTTGGGAAGGCGGATTTGAGGGTCCGGGTGCGTTGGGATCATATGGATCATAGAAGAAAGGCGGAGGGGGTCCACCCAAGTTGAGCTCGTAAAGATGGACTTGGAGATGATGCATCATGCTCGTGTCCCTCCGATAAGTCGCTTGATCTCTTTGATAGGCAACTTGATATTGATTATATTAGGTGATGAACCCGTTAAGGCGGGATTCCACCACCGAAAGGCGCTTAGTAAAATTTTCACCCGAGGGCTCAAAGTCAGAATCGTCCTCTTCTTCCTCCCCTACATCCATCATTGGGGCATCATGTGCTTCCTCCCCTGCACCTTTGTCTAGAATGGGACGGTAGGGGTGATCCACCCGCATTTGGCGTTCACTCTAAGTGGTGGAGGTTCTTCCAATGGGGAGGGGCAGTTGGACTTGCTGCCCCGGGTCTACCATCCCAGCATCAATCAAAAGTTCTGTAATGAGGCAGGCATAGTGGGGCGTGGCTTTGCCCCACTCGTCGTAGGCGGCATTGATGATGTCCGCATATAAGAGTTGGGCCAGATTTATCGTTCTTTCGGGATCGAGGAAATAGCAAAGGAAGTTGGCGTGATGTAGCCGGACCACCGAGTCATTGGTGGTTTGATGGATTGTTCCACATGCAATTAGGTGCGTGAATCGCACCGTATCCGAGATACTTCCTATGGGAAAATAATCCCGCACCTATTCCTCCCCGGGTGCCATTCGGGAAATATATTCTTATTTGGTGCGGAGGGAACCATTTGTAGTATATCGGAATGGCACGAGGAGGACAACCCCTTTGGCATGCATTTGGCACGCGATGATGGCGGCAGAGAATAGAATTTGGATGCCGTTAAGATAGGCCTCGTGAAGCGTGGATGATTTACGAATAAGTGTCGCGTAGAATTGGGAAATGGAAGTTTCAAAAATGTTATTGCTCGTAGGAGAGAGGAAAGAACACCACCCCCGGTGATTAAAAAGGGCGGTGACATCACCGAGAAGTTTCTCCCAATTGACAAAGCGCTTGATGTGGATTGGGCGTGTGGATGAGAAATTACGCTCGACCCAATGGCATTCTTGGATGAATCGAAACACCCCCTTACCCTCGTCACCAAGGACGGTGGTTTCTTCATATTTGCGAGGGCAAAAATTGGCTTGGCGGGGGCGCAGCGTGGTGAGAGAGAAAGAGGTCGTATAGAGCTGATTAGGTATGGAAGAAAATGTGAATGAAAGTAGGTGTGGGAAATGTAGGGGGTGAGTGTTAATTTATAGGTGTGGAGGATGGGATTTTGGTGGGAAATTGTAATGGGATGGGAGGGAATGGAAGGGGGAAAGAATTTGGAAAAGGAAATGAAGGGAGGGAAGTTTGAGGGGGGGAAATTTCGTAGGGGGTGTATGGAGGGAAGAGGGGAAAAAAGTTGAATTTGGAAAAATAGGGGGAATCTTCTATGTAGCGCGAACCGGTTCAACTGGTACCCGGAACCGATTCACCCCCGAATCGGTTTGCCCTGGGGTTCGGGGGAGGCTGCTGGCCTGAAAGTTGAATTTCTCCCTCTCTCAAAAACTAAGTGTTTGTAAAATCTTCTTCTCATGCGTATGGCCCCTAAAAATGTCCTAAACCCTTGGGTGCTCTAAAAATTCCCCGACCAAGCCCTCGAAATGCATGAAAGATGTCTCAAAACGTGTGCTAACTCAATCCCTCTCGTGCACCGAGATCAGAACTCAAAAATACCCTACTCACACACGACTACTGTACACAAGAATTCACCCCATACGCGTCGGGGGTGCGATGACCTCTCATTTTAAGCTTAATTGACCCCGTAAACGGGGTTCGATAACCAAATGGTGTCGACTTCTTTCAAACATGCCTCTAGATATGGCTTTAGGCATTTTCCATTAACCCTGAATGTATTTCCCCTTTTAAATCGTCTAATTCCACAGCTCCATGAGGGAATACATTCTTCACAGCGAACGGACCAGACCATCGTGACCGCAACTTGCCTGGAAATAAATGAATTCGAGAGTTATAGAGAAGCATTTTTTGTCTGGGAAGAAACTCTTTGCATCGAATAATGTTATCGTGAGAGAGTTTCATCCTTTCTTTGGCAATTTTTGCGTTCTCATACGCATCATTGCGTATCTCTTCTAACTCGTTTAGTTAAAGCTTGCGAGCTTCATCGGATTTATCCATGTCATAATTCAACATCTTAATTGCCCAATACACCTTGTGCTCTAATGTAATGGGAAAATGGTAAGGTTTTCCATATACAAAAAAAAAAGGGGACATTCCGAGTGGATTTTTATATGCGGTACGATATGCCCATAGTGAATCGTTCAATCGAAATGATCAATCTTTTCGAGTGGGATTGACGGTCTTCACAAGAATGTTCTTGATTTCCTTATTCACTAAATCAGCCAACCCATTAGTTTATCGGTAATAGGTAATTACAACCTTGTGAACGACGCTATACTTTCTCATGAGCTTCGCGAATGGCCTGTTCTAAAAGTGCGTGCCATTATCACTAATTATCGCTTTCGGAGCACCGAAGCGGGAAAGTATGTGTTCCAGTAGGAACTTAATCATGACTTTATTATCATTTGTCATGGTAGCTATAGCTTCTACCCATTTATAAACGTAATCTACCGCGACCAGTCGAAAATCTCAATAATGAGTATCGAGGTTAATGGCATCATGTCTCGTCAGGTAATCTCTCCCATCCTTTGACATATATCTCAAGATTTGCAACAATTATTCACATCTCGAAATATTGTGGGCCAATACAAACCGCACTGGAGAATTTTAGCTACTGTCTTTTTCATGGAGAAGTGGCCTCCACAAGCTTCTGAATGATAGAATTGGATGACTTTCAAAATCTCATCATCTGGTACACATCGTCAGATGATTTGATTGGCGCAATATTTAAAAAGGAAAGGATCATCATAGAAAAACATGTGTGACCAAGTGATGAACTTTTTCTTATCCTGCGGTGTCCAATCGGGAGGGACGGCTCCCATGACATGATAGTTCACTATATCCATAAACCAAGGTAAAGAAAAGGTGGAAAAGAGTTGATCATCCTAAAATTATTCATCTATGGGTGTGGGATCACTAGGTACGTCGGAAGAAAGTCGTGATAAGTGATCGGCAATGACATTTTCTTCTCCTTTTTTGTCTTTAATGGAGAGATTAAACTCTTGTAGGAGTAGGATCCACCTTATGAGGTGCGGCTTTGCGTCTTTCTTCTCAAGTAGATATTTTAATGTCATGTGATTAGTGAAGTAAGTGATTAGAGATCCGATAAGGTAGGACCAAAATTTGTCAAGAGCAAAAACTACCGCTAGCAACTCTTTCTCTGTGGTGGAGTAATTGAGTTGTGGTCCGGTAAGAGTCCATCTAGCCTAGTAGATAACATGAGCCTGTTTGTCTTTTCATTGGCCCAAAATAGCCCCTATCGCATAATCGCTAACATCACACATAAGCTCGAATGGTAAGGACCAATCTAGAACTTGCATGATAGGAACAGACACAAGCATGGTTTTCAGTTTTTCGAAAGCACTATGGCATACTTATGTCCACTCAAATGGGGTGTCCTTCATAAGAAGGTTACTTAAGGGTCTAGCGATGGAGCTAAAGTCCTAATGAACCGTCGATAAAACCTCGCGTGGACCAAGAAGGAGCGCACATCTTTAAGCAATTTTGGTGGGGGTATATCGGCTATGACATCTATCTTATCTCTTTCAACTTAAATTCCTTTGGATGAAACTATGTGGCCAAGAACTATTCCCTCAGTGACCATAAAATGGCATTTCTCCCAATTTAGCACTAAGTTCTTCTCCACACACCGGGCAAGTACTTTTTCCAGCTTTGTCAGACAAAGATTGAAATAGGTGCCAAAAGTGCTAAATTCATCCATGAACACTTCAAGTCCTCTCTCAACCATATCGCTAAATAAACTCAACATGCACCTTTGAAAGGTAACGGGTGCATTACACAAGCCGAATGGCATACGTTTGTAAGCAAACGTACTAAAATGGCATGTGAAGGTCATCTTCTCGTGGTCAAGTACATCTACCTCAATTTGGTTATATCCGAAATAACCATCAAGGAAGCAATAGTAAGGGTGTACCGCTACGCTTTCAAGCATCTAATCAATAAATGGCAAGGAGAAATGGTCTTTCCTAGTTCCCGCATTGAGTTTTCGGTAATCAATGCAAATGCCCCACCCGGTGGTTGTACGTTGGGGAACTAACTCTCCCTTAGGATTTTCAATCACTGTCATGCTCGAATTCTTCGGGATAACTTGAATAGGGCTCACCCACTTGCTATTCGAGATTGGGTGGATAATCCCGGCATCCAATAACTTAATGACTTCTGTCCTCACCACTTCTTTCATATTGGGTTTTAGCCTTCTTTGCATTTCTCTCGAGGGATTGACATCCTCCTCAAGGTGGATCTTGTGGGTGCAAATCAAAGGACTTATCCCCTTCAAATCAGTAATATACCAACCGAAATCACCTTGGTGATTCCTCATAATCTTTAAGAGTTTACCCTCCTGCTCTTCATCTAGGCTAGATGAGACAACAACAGCAAATGTCTCATCCTCTCCTAGGTATGCATATTTAATATAGGAGGGTAGTTTCTTCAAATTGAGGGTCGGAAATTTGTCACTGGAGGGAACCATGCGTGATTCCCTTGGAGGTAATTCCTCGAATCGAGAAACCCAACTTACATCTCTCGCGTCCTCGTCCGACGCTCTCTCATCAAGTAACTCTCTCAACTCCTCAACTTCCCTCTCGAATTCAGTATACGTCCCCTCACTCTCGTGGCTCGACACTAAATAGGACCCTAGGGCATCTTCACAATAATTTTCCTCAAAGAACTCCTCTACGATCTCAACGATGAAGCTCACCGCGTGAAGATCATATTCTTCCCCCGTATGTTGGGCTATATGGAAGGTGTTAGTCTCTAAGGTCATGTTCCCAAAGGTGAGTTGCATCTACCCATTTTGAGCATTGATAATTGTGTTATACGTGGCTAAGAATGGGCGCCCAAGAATGATGGGAACATTATTGCTCGAGGCGAAGGAGGGATCGGTGTCCCAAATGACAAAGTCTATCGGGAAGTAGAAAGTATCAACTTGGACGATCACGTCCTCAACTATACCTCTTGGTATCTTTACGGTTCGATACGCTAACTGGAGACTGATCTTTGTGGGCTTATGGTCGCCCAGATCCAGTTGCCTATAGATGGCATAAGGGGGGATATTGAAACTTGCTCCCAAGTCAAGTAAGGCCTTTTCAATTTTATTTTCTCCAATGATGCAGGAAATGGTGGGTGCACCGGGATCTTTGAATTTTGGTGGGACATCATTAAGTAGAATGGAGCGCACGTTATGTGCTAGAAATACGTTTTTCTTTACCTTTATCTTCCTCTTCACTGTTAACAAGTCTTTGATGACTTTTGCATAAGCGGGAATTTGCTTAATGGCATCGAGGAACAGTAAATTTAACTTTACTTGCTTTAGCACGTGTAGCACTTCATCACGGGGGTTCCCTTTGTGGGAAGGAACCAGCCTTTGAGGAAATAATGTTGCGATGGGTGGTTTCACTACTACCTCGGGCTCACTAGTGTCTTATTTATCACTCTCTTTCAAGGGGACATCTTCAGCCTCTTTCGTGCCGAAAAAAATCTCCTTGTCTTTGGTTGCATCGTGTGGGGGAGGTGATAAATCAACAACTCTCCCACTATGAAAAGTTGTCACAACTTGACATTGTTCCTGATGTTCTGTAGAGGTGGATCTAACACTAGTTTGACCTTGGGGCGATCGTTGGCCCTGGGAAGGAAACATTCTCTTCTCTTGGATACTCAACTATGATTGCATTTTTGAAATATTTGGATTTATGTCGCTGATCATGCTATCATATCTATCATTGGTGGCATTCTGGGTATTCATAAATTCGTTCATCAAATCCTTGAGATTTCTCCGCGGTGGAGTAATATATGTCCTTTGAGGTGGTGGTGCTTGCACATGTCCATGCATGTGTGGAACTTGTTGAAAGTGAGATGGTGGAGGAGGGGAAACATGTGAATTAGGATTCATCGTACCATGTTATTTCCCATAGCTTAAACCAGGATGGTTTTTCCATAAAGGGTTGTAAGAATTTCCACACAATGCACCGAAATTACCCTTGAATCCTCCTACACAACTTACATTCTCTTAAAGCATCACTTTATAGGCGGGTATTATCGGGCATTCCTCTGTTGAATGACTCGCCTAACAAATCGAACACACCTTCTCGACGGGGTTTGGTATGGATCTAGTTGGTCCTCTTCCACATACCTCAAGTATTTCTTGCATTTATTTCTAAAGTAGATCGAGTCGGCTGTCCATCACAGTATTCTTTTCCACGTGAAGTAGGTCGGACGTCAATGGAGTTGTGGTCACTTGACGAGTTCGATTTTAAGCACTAGGGTCAGATATATCCCAGGATTGGGTAGTCTCGGTAACATACCTCAGGTGAAGCTCACCATCGTTGGCATCTAAGTCGACAAAGGGACCATCACACATAGTCTTAATGAGTTGTTTGGAGTTCATATTCAGCCCATTATAGAAGAAGGAAATAATTTGCAGTTTATCAAGTCCATGATGAGGTCACGAAATGACTAACTCATTAAAATGCTGATAGCATCGATCGAATGACTCATTTTCTAGTTGTCAAAAAGTTTAAATTTGAGCCTTGATGGAGTTCGTTCGATGTGTCGGAAAGAATTTCTTAAGAAATTTAGAATGTAACACGTTCCATGATGAAATTGAGTTTGGAGGTAAATACTAAAGCCAGGTTTTAGACTTGTCCTTTAGCGAGAATGGGAAGAGTTTGAGGAATATCACATATTTTGTGCAAGTTTGATCGCTAAGGGTCTCGCACGCTTCCTCAAATTCTAAGATGTGTAGATATGGCTTTTCTGAATCCATTCCATGGTAGGTTGGAAGTATCTGGATTGTCCCATTCCTAAAGATGAATTGCCCTACATTATACGGGAGTAGAATGCATCCCGGAGTAACAGTGCGCTCGGGATATAAGAGTTCTCTCAAAGGGCGGTATGGAGACTCTTCCTCACTAGCGGGTGCACTACCGTGTTGTGACATGTCTCTCAGTCACAAACTTTGTGTCCTCACTTGGTATGCTAGGATTGTGCTCTGTAGTGTGTCCTAAGAGGGATGTCGGGGTGTGTGTAGGCATGGGAGATGGATCCCAGAATTATGGAACGTTAGGAGTGTGAATAATATCAGGGTCGTACTCAACTATCGAGTTTTCGTGAATGTGGGTTGGAGTATTATGGGGAGTTGGAGTGAGATCATAATTTTGCATTAACAGGTTTATGAGAGATGATGACAAATATTTTTGTGCTTTCGAATTTTTTTTATGTTTTTAGATTTTTGGAAATTTTTGGTCAAAGTTTGAGATTGACTTGATCTAATCCTAAGTCTACCTAATTCCCCGTTAACGGCACCAAAAACTTAACACGACTAAGAATGTATCTCAGAAGTGCGTACTCTCTAGGCTCAAGTGCAAGCCTGTCGCTCAAGTAATAATCTGATAAGTCGGGTATCGATCCTTAGGGAAATAAGACAACAGAGTTGTGACGACATTGGACGAACGAAGGAAACCTAACTTTGACTCTAAAGAAAAGGAAAAGATGATTTGAATGGTGGAATAACTACCGCTAGATGCAATTTTGAAAATTATTAACTACTGAACTAAAGTAGGAATGCAATGCAACTACTCTAAATTACCTGCAATACTGATGATGATTGAATTAAAACTTGAACAATATGATGAGGAAAATAGGACGGGAATAAAATCCCTTAACCCCAGTGTTTTACTAGTACAAAATTAATCGTAAATTTAAGTGATTAATTCGACCCAGAATTTAGTACTCCCAAGTATTACATATATGAGGTCCAAGCCCGCACCATACATAATTAGAGAACGAGTAAATCGGTATTGCGATAGTTACACTCGAATTGCATTCTGAAGCATCCCGGTTATCCTGAAGCAAACGAGATCCAAAGATCTACAATGGTTATGTTTCTACGCAATACGGTCATAATAAATCATTAAATTTAGACTATTAATTTTGTACACATGCAACTACCACATCAGGTTGAGTTCATGCATCCCGACCTTTTAAATCTAGACGGACAAATTAAACCTAACTATGCATGAATTAACCACGTTTCATGCGCGAGATATCATGATTAAACTTTATTGAAACATGTAAGGAACAGTTATAAACCTGGAAATTGTTTGGATCATGCAATAAAAATAACCATGCAAGCCCAATAATAAGAAGAATGAAATTTAGATTAAAACTTGAAAACAAACCCGGAATGAATCAATCTTGAAGAAATAATTCAAACTATGTTCCTAGGTGTTCTTCTATTTTTTTATCTACCAAAAGCTGATCAAAACTACGAAAAACTTTGTTTTCTAAGTCATTAACTTCGTACAAATGCGTTTTTGAAGGAGTTGTAACAAAATAGAACTCTTTGGACCAATCAGAATTAAAGAACAAATCCATGCATCAGGACCCCTGAACCGGTTCGCAGGTGCCCCAAACCGGTTCAGCCCCGAACCAGTTCGCAGTGTGGTTCGAGAGTTCCTATTGGTTCTGGGGTCTTACTACTTCAATTCCAACACTTAGAAAATTTTCCTACTTTCTTGTATTTTTCCTCAACTTCAACTGATCATAACGCATTCACCGTGTCTCGTATTTGGGTGTCGTTTCTTCCAGTGTTCTCAATGTTTCGATTTCTTTGACTTTCTAGTTGGCCCCACCTTCGGTATCGGGCTGAAGAATTACGAAAATTCCCTTGAACTTGCCTTCCTAGCCTTTCTTTCACTGTTTCGATTTCTCCTTTGTACCGCTTGCATAATAGACCTGTAAAACACATAAGAGAAGCACAAAACATAAAATACTTGCCAACGAATGTTAGTAGCATAAATGTGAGTTAAATCCATATCCATTGTGTTACTCGGGTTCGCAAAGGTACCTAAATTAAGGGGATAAATAAACAATATTTATGCCGAATCAGTATTACCCCGAACAAACCCAATAAAACCATAATTAATGCCTTTTTAGGGGAGTACATCAAGTTCACCCCAAAAGGCCACCCCGAAATACTCTCCTATCATCCCAGCACACCTGGGGCCTTTTCCCCACATGACAATCAACATGATCTCCATCCATGTTCCCTGACCCATGATCATTTCTATCGTACCCGATTTAGAGACATCCGTCAAATAAGAAGGTTACTTGATGCACTTGATCAGTCCCGACGGCATCTCTACATAATCAGTAGTTCGGTCCGTAGAGACCTCCGTGACTTGTTGGCAAAATCTCTATGAGTTAACCAGCATCAAACAACACTTGCTAAAAAATTTAAACATAAGAAATCGTTAGTTTAAATTACAATGATAATAATTCACAAAATACACCTAAGGATATGAGTAATAACTCATATCATTGGAAAAGAGAGTTGAGTCTAGAGTCGGCACCAACTTTCCAAATGCTTAACTGCGCTAAAAAATGTGAACTATCAGATCCTCGCCATAAAGGATCACAATAAAGGCTCATAGATTGCAAAAAGAATACAACGGTCGACTTGAATGGATACAGGGAAAGATAATAATGCCCAAAAGACAATGAAGTGGCCTCCCCCATATTCATTGGGAGGAGAGATATCAAAGTGGAAGCTTATACACCAAGTGGGAGAGTTCCCAGCAAAGACAAAATAAATGGCGCATTCGGCATCCCAAAACCCATATCCATGTTTGTAAAAGAAAGATGAGATAAAGTGAACAACCAAAAAACTAGTGTTGGGTAAAAAACTAGCGTCACTAAAGCTATTAGAAGGAACTTTCCAAATAAGGAAATCTCAAATTTAATTAAATAAGATTAGAGAACCAGGAACGTTGAATCTAATAGTTAAACATTCCTTTTAACAAAACGGTTAAAGATCAGGTTTAACCGAAGTATTAAATATTACAAACCTTTGGCAGTATGTTAACCGAATAGTGAGCCTCCAAGAACTTCTAAAAAGTACTCATTTCTCTCCCAAGGTTACAAGAAAATTCCCTTTTCACCCACATTCACACCCCTATCAAATATTCAAACCTATTTTCCATCTTAATTTCAACGAAGCATGTCCACACATGCACCCTCTTAGTCGGCCACTTAAGTGTACAACCCGATTTGTAATCGGTGCTTGATTCATTCTCCTATTTGACACCCAATAAATTCCAAGGCTAAAAACTTGAAACCATCAAAAATAAAGGGATAAAACTACCCCATGATAATATTTTTTACGGGGGAGTGGGAATTCCTAAAAATGTGAAAAGGTAAGGAACAACTGAGCTAGATCTTGTAATTGAATGGTTAAAGGCCTCTTACCCCTTCAACCAAATGGCTAAAGGGATTCAACCGAACGGTTAAATATCTAGTGCATTTATTGCAAAATACCCTTATCCTCCCTACATCTATACATGTGCCTCCAACCCCACTTGGCACCCCTTAAACCAAATGTGATGGACTCATTTAATCAAACGGTTAAAGGTATCGAATCAGACCCTATAAATAGAGGTCCCTACCATACATAAAAAGAAACCAAAAACCCAATACTCACTCGTTTTTCTAACTTTTTTTTCAACCCCGATAATTTCATAATATTGAGTTCTATTATAAAAATCCCGAGTAAAGCTCATACTTCAAAAAACTCGTTCCTCCGAGCAACATAGGCAAACCTCTGTGCACACCTAAAAAATATGTAGAGTGGTCCAGTTATATGGTCAAAGGTAGAATCCATAAAATAGGTCACAAACAAGACAAGTTTAGTTTAATCTAATTTTATCTTAATTAATTAGGTGTAACTAAGCATGAAATATATTTAATCAAAATTGAACCAAACAATCAACAATAACAGATATGAGGGGGGGAAATTCTGAAAGAACCCTTTGCAGAACTGTTACAACTAAGCTATTAAAGATGACACAAACAAACTTACAAACTTATACACCACTAAGTATCGCAGTTATGTCCCCTTCCTTGCTAAAAACAGTGTATATCCAGCATCGCCCCATGATAAGATCCACTTGCTTCGGTATCCACTGATCAGTTATAGGAAACTCCTTTCCTATTTTCAATTGTGGAGAATGAAATCCACAAGGATATGAATAAAAGATTTGTTCTTCCAAGAATTATAAGTGATCAAAAAATATGAAATGGGTATAGATTTGGAAAAACAAAGTTTTTTATCACAAAATAGGTGAAAAAAAGCTTCCAAAGAAAAGCAAGTTATTATCTCTTAAATTGGTTGGAAAATCTCGAAGAGATTGACCTGAAAATATTGCATTTGAAACTAAGTAAAAAATAATTCTTTGCACGCTTGTTCTAATGAGAGGTATCTCATTCAAATAACCTATTCAAACTCGTTCGAAGGGCATAGAACGAGAGTCATACATTCCAGCATGGCGAGGAAAAAGGGCTTGTTTGAAGGTTTATTCGAATGGATGATATACAACAAGTTCAAGAAACTCGTTTGAACGACCCTCAATATATCGTTCTAACGAGATGCCTTAAAATGATATTTTGTTTAAAAAACCTTTTGAAAAATATTTATGCTTCAAACACTTGTAAAATAATCCTGACAATAATGTTTATGCAAAATCAACCTCATATACCTTCTTTGTATATTGCAGCGATGAAATTAACTCTTCGATCTTTGATTGCATATTCGATCACTAACTTGTCTTAAATTGAAGCCTTGAGGATGTAAATGATGGTGTAGTGGGGTGTAACTGAATATGCCAAACTATAAACATAATGAGCAATCAAAAAAAATTCTCTTATAAATCTCCCCTTTTACCTATTCCCGCATAAAATACAAATCGAAAAAAAAAACTAAGATAAGTTCGGTCACTAACTTATCTTAAATTGAAACCTTGAGGATGTAAATGATGGTGTAGTGGGGTGCAACGGAATATGCCAAACTATAAACATAATGAGCAATCATAAATTTTTCTCTTATAAATCTCCCCCTTTACCTATTCCCGTACAAAATATAGAATCGAAAAAATAATCCCTAAGATAAGTTCAACTAATGTCCCTCCCAAACCCGAAAAGGAATATACACTTTCAACTTTGTCTTTACTGAAGATATTTATAGTGTTGACCATGATATCACCAATGCGAAAAAATCCCTACACACTTGAAGCAAAAAAATACCATGGTATGGAGTCTGAAAAAAATCCCAATCCCCCTTAATTTGTTCTAACCACCTTTTTGTCTTCAATAGATAAATAATTATAAGTTAAACCTAAAAAATTAGCAACATGAGTATACACGTTTGAATATCATCATAAAGTATAGACAATTAATAATATAAGATGAAACTTCAACAAACCAAAAAGCTATTTTTGGGTTACCAAGTTGAGTTAGATCCTGATTCCACCTAACCCACCTAAGAAAAAGCATCATAAGCGTTTTAGCTAAGGTTGACCCCAAAAAATCAATGTTTATAACCATTACAAATGAAGCAGTCGCCTTAGGGAATTTTGTTACAAGATAGGAAGAGCAAGTTAATCTTAGAGAGCAAGTTCCCACACACTGCTATAGCGACCTAGTTAATCTTAAAGAGCAAGTTCATTTTCTATTCAAAACTTCCAAATGTTTAATGAAAGAATTTCAAATGTTTTTTATGACTTTTGAGAACACTTCCAAAAAAATGACTAGTGCCAATAATGATAAGGGTAAGAAAAGGGTTAGCACCACTTGGTTACATAAAAATGACTAAAAGACCTTGTTATTCATATTTCTTGTAAGTTTCAAGATACTTTGCAATGTTATTTTAATAGTGGGTAATCTAGGCACATGACCAGTGGCAAGTCTCGTTTTACTAACCTTGCGGATCGAAAGAGAGGAAAAGTCACCTTTGGGGATGGTAGTAGATCTCTCATATTAGGGCGAGGTTGCATGGAGAATAAAGGATTTTCTAATCTAGACAATGTATTTTATGTCGAAGGGTTGAAGTCTAACTTAATAAGCATAAGCTAGCTTTGCGAAATTAACTTTGCGGTAAAGTTTGGCCGGTCGGAATGTAACATTTTTTTATCAATCCGGTAAACATTTGCTATAAAATATGTGGACAACCAAAAATTGATACGGCATCATTACTAAGTCCCATTTAGTGTGCAATAGTGTTAAAGTCTCCACCATGGACACCCTTGGTATCAACGACTAGGTCACATAAATTTGAGAGACATTGCAAGGTTAATTAAAAAAGACCTAGTTAGCGATTTACCTTCACTTGGAAAACCAACTTCTTTGAGTTTTTAGTCCTTGCAAACAAAATAAATCAAGAGATCCCAATAGGAAGTTTCATACTAGTACCACCTCATGTGTGTTAAAGTTGATACACATGGATCTTATGGGTCCAATGTGCACTGAGATAATTGGTAATAAGAAGTATATTTTAGTGATGGCCGATGACTTTTTGAAATATTCCAATAGTTGGATTTCTTAGGGAAAAGTCCAATAATTATGACTTCCTTACAACCAAGTGTCTTCTACTTCTAAATAAACATAATGTTTCAATCAATAAGTTGAAAAGTGACAGTTGCACAAGGCTTATCAACACCAGTATTGGTGCATATTATGATCGTATAAGCATAAAACATGAGTTTTCAGTGGTAAATTTTCCTTAGTAGATAGCGCGATCCATGCTCCTTGGTAGGAATGTGCATAGACAATTTTGAGTGGAGGTGATTATCATCGGATGACACAAGTTGAATAGGGTTTACATTCATCCACACACACTTCACACTCCGTATATGTTGTGCAGTAGTAAAAAAAATAACCTATCGTATTTATGAGTTTTTGGGAGACCTTGATATATCCTTAGAGATAGTGAGAATTTAGTAAAATTCGACTCTATAAGCGATGAGGGAATATTTTTAGTATATTCATCGACTAGTAGATCATATAGGGTGTATAATATTAAAATCTCTAAGGCCATGGAATCGATAAACGTCGCGATTAAAGATGATGCTCTGGCTATGTTTATTGATCATGATATTTTGTGTGAGAACAATGATCCCCTGATGATGATCCCATGTTACCCACACCATCACGGTGGACCCGACTCTTTAAGAAGAGGATCCATCCTATAAGGTTCGAAAGGGTCATGACTCCACTGACATACTTCGTGATCCCATAATATGTGTCAAGACTCATGTTTAACTAGAGAATATCGTTAGGATGCTTCCATGTTTGGTCCCGAGAAAGTGAAGGAAGAACTCAAGGATGAGAATTGGATGAGTGTTATATAAGAAGGTTGCTTAAATTTAGAAAGAACAATGTTTGGGAATTAGTCCCCTGACCTAGAAAGAATAATGTGCTTGGTATTAAAAGGGTATAGAAAAATAAGATCGATGAGAATAGTATCATAATTCATAATAAGGCTTGGTTGGCCACTCAATGTTACACACAAATTGAAGTTATAGACTTTGACGAGACATTTGATCCTATTTCTAGGCCTGAGTTCATTTGTTTCCAACTCAACATAGCAAGTCATCTACGATTTAAGTTATACCAAATGGATGTCAAGAGTGCCTTGGGGAGGAGGTCTATTTGGCACAACCAAAAGGTTTTGAAGATCTAAAGCACCCAAAACACGTATTTTTCTAAAGAATGACTTGTATGGTTTAAAGCAAGCACCTTATACTTTGTACGAAAGATTAATTCCTCATCTCTTATATTGTGGCTTCAAGAGAGGGGGGTGATATGATGTTGTTCATTAGAAGATAAAATGGTGCGATCTTGGTTGTCCAAGTCTATGTGGACGACATAGTCTTTGGATTCACATGTTTCCAATATGCTCACACTCTTTAGGAGGAGAAAAAGAGATAATTTTAGGTGAGTATTATTACTGAACTTACTTTCTTCATAGGACTCCATATAAGTCAACTTGAGAATGGGAGATTTGAATCTCAATCTAAATACATTAGTGAAAAAAGGTGGGTTTATGTAGATTTACTTTTACCTTATTCCAAACACATAAATTAAGTTTTTAACAAATTTTATCTTGATTTAATTTAATAAATCATGCAATATAATTATGAACCCACACTCCAAACAAAATTAGCAGAAGAAGAAATTCAAGAAAAATCCCTTTCGGACAAAACCTTCAATTTCAACATCCTTTAAGAAAAGACAGACACTTAATCACTTATAGACTACTTAGAGATCCACTTAGTATAATGTGGTAGAGTATTCAATTCTTTAATAGAAAACCGTATTGTCCAACACTGCCCACAGCAAGCAGATCTTGCCTCGGTATCCACCGATCAACCTCAAGAATCTCAAATCCTTTCTTCTTCTGTAGTAGAGCACCAACTTCATAATTCAGAAGTATAGAAAATCTCTATAAGTTTTTTTTTTAATTTGAATGTGTTCCTCCTTATTTGAAAATGTGATCTTCATATATTGAAGGGGTTTGGGTAAAAAAACTATAAATTTTTATCACAAAAAGAACCCTGAAAAGGCTGAGAGAAAAGTTTAATCTCGCATCTCTATTTATAGAGAAAGCTATTGCCAAGAGACAGGGATTAAAGATTTGAAAATGTATGTTTAAAAAAACATGCGTACTAGTTCAAACAAACTACCACCTCGTTCGAACGATGTATTCTTTCTCACTAAAACAGCTTCTAACAAAACTTTGAATGACATTCCAAAGCATACCCAAAAGGCAACGTTCCAGATGTCGTTCAAACGAAGGAACTTCGTTCTACAAAACTCGTTCGAATGACATACCAATATCGTTCAAATGAGTTAGAGAGTTTTTTTTTAAAACAAATTGAAACATTTTAAAAACTTTTAAATGAAAACTCTTTAAAAATAACCCCTAGATAATTAAAGTCTTTACCAACAACCTCATAACTCGCGCCAAACGATCTTTAATCTTCCAAATGTCATCAAGTTCTTTTCTTCAAATACATAAAAGTAGTCATGAAGGTGCAACAGGGTGTAACGAAATAAGCCAAATTAAAATAACATGAGCAATTATAAATTTGCTTACAAATCTCCCCCTTTAGATATTCCAATACAAACACAAACCAAAGCCAAATTGCATAAATTCATTGGAATATCTTGAACTGAAAAGTCTTGAACTGCATAAATGTATAAGTCTTGAACTGAAAAGTATTCATCTTGTTTGTTTCATGAAATCATCATCAAGGAAGAATGACCTACACACATGAGACATAAAAAATATCATGTCACGTACGAGTTCAAAAAAATAAATAAACTCCCCTTCAATTTGTTCTTCCGGGTTTTGTCTATAATAGACAAAGGGTTGGAAACTAATCCTGAAATGTTAGTATCACATGAATCCAAAAGATATAATCATCACAAAGATAATCAACAAAGCATATCTGATGAAATTTTGAAGAAGAAAACTAACTATTTTGAAAATTTTCAATTTTTTCAAGTATAAAAATAAGTTTATGTATAAAAATTACATATAGCGACAAATACATAACACCATGGAATCGCACTAAAATATCTGAATCATGAAAATGGAATGTAATTGTGTGAACATTTTTCGTAGGCAAATCAACAAATGCATTCATAACATAGGTTCACAAAGTCAATGAGATACTTCTAAACAAAGATTTCAATTTTAAACTTAGGTGTAAGAATGTTGAACAAGATGAAATTGACTCGACTTATGCAATATGCCATGAATTTTAATGCTTCTCAAATCAATAATGACAAACTATTTAATGCTTTTCAAGAAAATCCGTTGTGCAAACTCATTGATCTTTTACTTTATGACACCCTCAAAATCTCACATATTAAGAATTCACTCTCAAATTTTTGAAGATATCACAATTCACGTATGTAGCAAAGCATCAATGAAAATAGAATTAGCCTTGGCACTTCTATTTTTGCATGCCTTTGATATTTTGGGCTCTTTTTGGCAAATGGTGTCTTTTAACGAAAAGAGAATATTGCTCTTTCGTAGCCCCTTGCCATTGCTTAACATATAAAAAATATAAACAGAATTCAATCAATGGTTCTTACAAGCATAACTTATTTATAGTACATTTGGTTCATTGTTAAACACTATTGAGATAAGAACAACAAATTCGACATAAGACAAGTAAGTGTAATGTTTAAAAAGTTGGTGCACGTGTGCAATAATAATGACAAATGTCTAGCATGAAGAAATTAATCATCAACAAACAACGAAATTCTATCCACACATTATTAATCACATTAATGAAACTAAGCCACGTCTCAAAGCACCATAAAATAGTCACATGAATGGGCGAAATGTAAGGATGATTTGAACATCTTAAATGCACATCCATATATGGTAAAAAAAATAAAAGAGCAGTTCTAAGAGTCCTCAAAAACTCCCCAAATTATTTCCCCAAACAATAATAAAGTGGTGTGCCCTCGCGGGACCCATACCACAAGGTACAACACTTAATATTTTTTGGGGGATGATTTGGGGGGTTTTTTTAGGACTTAAATCATTTCTCAAAATGAAAATGCAAAAAACTTTTTGTCTTTTTCAAAAAATTTAGCAAGAATAAAATATTTTTGACTTGTTCAAACATTTTATCAAAAGTAAAACATTTTTGGAATTTTTTAAACTTTTTCGTAAAAACAAAAAAAATTGGATTTTTCAAAAATATCAAAAAATATAAACATGTATAAACATAAGAATACATAAAGATACAATCTAGCAAGAGGAACAAAAGATATGAACATGATAATCACCCCATACTAGATAAAAATGCCCAAACTCAATCATTGATCGGGGAGGTGTTCTCAGCGGGAATAGGCATCCTTTGAAAATCCCCCATCAAAGTTTTGTAAGTTTTAACCAAAAAATCTACTTTCTCTTGAAAACTCTCAAAATTTCTACGTTCGTGTGTAGGAGCGTGAATAAGAACACGTGTGGGAGTCCGTACGGGAATATGTATGTGTAGGAGCATGAATAAGAAATCGTTCTCCTTACCAACCATAATCAATTGCTCACACAGGTAGATTTTTAACTTCTCGAGCTGACACAGCGATGCCTCACAATCTCTCAGAGCTATCACCGGCTTCTCTAAATCAAACACTTAAAGAGTAAAACTTCTATTTTTCTTTTTGATTCTTAAAGACTCTTTGTAAAGTTGGTTGTACGCTTTTTGAAGGACATTTTCTACCTCACACAAAATCTCATCATCATCCTCACTCTCTCTAGAATGATTTGACAAAGTGTCGAGGCTATCCCATTTAGAAATTTCCTTTCTAGAGAGGAACAAACTAGAAATACTAGCGTGACTGGCCATGAACGCACATAAATTAGGTTCATGCTATTATTCATCCCTGGAATCCTCCGACTCGACGTCACTATCGCTAAAAGTGGCTTTGTATATAGCTTTGCCTTTGTCATGTCTCTTTAGCCTAGTGGTACACTCGTGGGTTTTATGAAACTTGCCCTCGCACTCATAACATCTCACTTTATCATTCTCAGAAACGTTCTTGTCCTTATTACCATTTTTACTTTCTCAAAACTCTTGTTTTATTTATAAGAATTTTCTTTGTTAAATTTGAGATATTTTTTAAATTTTTTTACAAACAAGGCAAGATCATCAAGATTAAAATCCAAATCAAACTCAGAATCACAAACCTTTTCCTTTTTTCTTATTAGACTATGCTTTCAAAGCAATCCCTATTGGGGGAAAATATCTATTTCATAAGTTTGAAGGTCTCCTATGAGTTCTTCTAACCTATGCGTATCTAAGGATACCAAAGAATTTAGGATAGTGACTTTAGGAATAAAATGGTATGGAAAGGATCTCAAAATATTTTTCACGACTCTCGTCACAAGAATTCTTTCACAATAGACCTCATCAAAGGTCTCAGTATCTAGCATAGTAATGATCTCAAACTGATTAGTGAGATATCGAAGCTTAAAACCTTTCACAACATTATTACCCTCGTGAATGAGCTATAGGATATCCAATGCTTCCACAAACATGGTTCACGTCATGATGCAGAAAAACTCGTCAAGGATGATGGCTAAATAAATTGACTTAAACCATCTGAATTAAAATTGATCGATCTAAATTCGTCATCCGTCCAAGTGGTGATGGGTTTAGGACTTGTGACTTTTTCATTAGTCACAGTGGGTGGTGTGCACCATCTTTCACACACAAGCCAAACCCTCTTATCAATTGATTTTAAAGTATATCTCACTCTAGCATTTCAATATGCATAGTTTGACACGTCAAAAATTGGAACCCTATTATAAAAATTATCAATATAAACCCAATTTAAAGCTCACGTAATAAATTAGTGTAACCGATTCTGATACCAATTTGAGAAAATTGGTATCCCAAAAGAATTCGTAAAAAATCAGGATCACACGATAATTTAGTGCAACCAGCTCTGATACCAATTTAAGAAATGAAGGGTTATACGAATTTACTTATATCTTAGTCCAAACACAGAAATTCACTTTTAACCAAATTTCATCTTGATTTAATTTAGTGAATTACGTAATAAAATCATGAAGCCAAATTTCAAACCAAATTAGAAAAAGAAGAATTTGAGTAAAAATCCCTTTTGAGTAAAACCTTTAACTCATCACTATTTTAGAAAATATGGATACTTGATGACATACAGACTACTTAGAGATCCACTGAGTATAATGCAATAGAGTCTTAAATTCTTCAAAAAGAAATGGTATAGTCCAGCACCACCCACAACAAGTGAATCATGCCTCGATATCCACTAATCAGCCTCAAGAATCTTTAATTCCTTTCTTCTTTAGCAGTAGAGCGTCAACTCCACAATTCAACAATAGATAAAACCTCTACAAGAGTTTTTGAACTTTGAATGTGTTCTTCTAGATTTAGAAAAGGGATCTTCAAAGATCCAAGGGGTTTGGATAAAAAGGTATATATTTTATCACAAAAAGAACTCTAAAAAGACTCAAAGAAAAGTATAAGCCCGCATCTCTATTTATATGGAAATTTGTTGCAAAGAGATAAGGATTAAAGATTTGTAAAGATATGTTTAACAAATAAAAACAGCATACTCGTTCGAACAAATTGTCACCTTATTCGAACAATGTACCCTTTCTCATTCGAACGGCTTCCAACGAAACTTCGAATGACATTCCAGAGAGTACCCAAAAGGCGACATTCCAGATCTTGTTCGAACAAAGGAAACTAATTCTAACGATGCTATAAAACTCATTTGAATTACATTTCAATCTCCTTCTAATGAGTTACCAAGTTTTTTCAAAAATTCTTTAAAGATTATTTTAAAATATTTTGAATTTTTTTAATTGCAAACTCTTTAAAAATAACCCCTGGATAATTAAAGTGTTTACTAAACCACCTCATAACTCTCGTTAATGATGTTATGTCGAACGATCATCAATCTTCCAAATGTCATCAACTTCTTCTCTTAGAAAACGTGAAAGCAGTCACGAAGGTGTAGTGGGGTGTAACGGGATAAGCCAAATAAAAATAACGTGAGAAATTATAAAATTTGCTCTTAAAGTTAGGGATCTAGTGAAAGAGTTTGGTTTGAAATACACTAAGAACTCTGTCACACCCATGATTCCCTCGATAAAGATTAACAAAGACAATTTAGGTGAGGACGTAGGACAAACACTCTATAAGAGTATAATAGGTAGTCTTCTCCACTTGACCGCTAGTCATCCTGTTATTTCCTTCAGTGTTGGACTATATGCAAGGTACCAAGCATACCCAAAAGATTCCCACTTGTTTGCACTTAAAAATACCAACAAATGCATGAGTGGCAATTTTTCTTATGGAATTTGGTATTTCTTTGATACCGATGACTATTTGTCTACTTATTCGGATGCTGATTGGGTCCAGATTTCGATGGTTGAAAAAGAACATCAGGCGGATCCTTTTACTTTGGGATTTATCTTATATCATTGTTGAGAAAGAAGAAAAACTACATTTATTTGCCCACGGAGGAGGTCGAATACATAGCCGCTGGGATTTGATGCACACAATTCTTATGGATGAAGCATGTTGGAGGATTATAGGATTACTCAAGGCACGATGACTATTTATTGCAATAATACGAGTGCAATCAACATTTTTTGTAATACCATCCAACATTCTCATACTAAGCACACTAGGATTCTTGACCACTTACTTCGCGATATTATTGAGGAGATCACATCATTGATCTTCATTAGTACCGAATGTCAACTGGCCGATATTTTCCCTAAACCTCTAGATGTGCTTATATTTGAGGATTTTAGTAAGTCGTTGGGTATTTGCTCCAATGATTGAGTTCAAGTATTAGTTCTAGTTTAGGGTGATTTTCATATTGTCGACATATTGTACCTGCAACTAGATTGTATTATTATGTTTACAGACTGAAAAAATAAAAAACAAATCACTTTTCTTTGAGAAAAATTTCATTAAATTCAAAAGATTTTATTTTGACAAAAAATTTCAAAATTTTCAAAAACATTTTTTGCATTTTGTTTTACACCATATATAGATGCACATTTAATATGTTTAAATCACCACCTCATTCCATCCATTCACATGACTTAATCATGGTGTCATAATACATGGCTATGTTTTTATACTTAATAATGAATTGTCAGTGTTGCATCGTTCATTGTTCATTACTACCTTTATGCTAGACTCGTTATATCGCCTTGATTGCACACTTTGCATGAACTTTCAAAGATTTCACTTGCTTGTCATATGTTGAATAGGATGTTATCATCTTAATCATACTTAATAACGAACCAAATGTACTATGAACTATTTAAGAATATAAAAACCATTGCCGGGATTTTCTTTACGAAAAAACGATTTTTGTTTAAGAAATGGAAAAGAGTTGTGAAAGAAGTTGTCTTCTTTGCGCTAAAAGACACCATGGGCAAGATCCTAAACTATGTTTTGGCACATAAAACCAGAAGTACCAAGGCCAATCTTCTTCTATTGATGATTGAAGAATATGATTCCTTCAAAAATTAATAGTTTATGCTTAAAATGTGAGATTTTAAGGGTGTTATATGTTGAAGATCAATGAATTTTCACTATAGAATTCCTTGAAAAATATTAAATAGTTTGGTTTTATGCATTTGAGAAGAATTGAAAATCATGACATTTTGTATGAGTTGATTCAATTTCACTTTGTTCATTTTTTCTACACAAAAGGTTTTATTGAGTTCTCTCTTTTGGAGTCTCTTTGACTTCGTGCATCGCCTCTATGTATTCCTCTATTGACTTTCTCTTGCATTAAATCCACAACACTTTATTATATATCTATGACTCAGATGTTTTCATGATAACCCATCGTGTGTTTGTGTGTATTTATATGTATAGTTTTTATACTCCAAAATTTCACAAATTCCAAAACATAGCTTATTGGTTTATTGATGTTTTATCCCATATTTCTTAATTGTCTATACTTTGTGATGGTAATTTAAATGTTTATACTCGTGATGCTAACTTTTCAGGTTTAGCTTCTAACTCTTCATCTATTTCTAATAAAAACGGGAGAGAACAATTTAAGGGAGAGGCGGAGTTTTTTTTTTTAGCTCGGGGTGAGGGGGAAAAGTTTAGGGTCTGGAGATCACCTACAAGTTCTTCTACCCTAATTGTAAATAGAATTCCCAAAGATTTGAGGATGGTAACTTTCTTAATAAAACGAGAAGGCAAAGACCTCAAAATTTACTTAACAACTCTCATTTTCATAATTTTCTCACCCAAATAAAAATAGGAATTCAGAATATCAAACATACGAGCATAAAATTCATCAAATGTTTCAATTTCAAGCATGTGTATTGTCTCAAATTATGGGGTGAGGATATAAATCTTAGAACTGTTAACAACATTAGCACCCTTGTGTGTGAGCTAAAAAATATCCCAATCTTCTTTAGACGTCATACACGTCATGATAAAATGAAATTCGTCGAGTGTGACCACACCAAAAAGAGCATTCAAAGCATGAGAGTTAAAATTACTTAATATAAAGTCATCTTCAGTTCATATTACGACTGGTTTAAGACTAACGACATTTTCTTTAGTCACAGTAGGTGGAGTTCACCCCCTTTAACAGCAATCCAAACGCACTCGTCGATCGATTTTAGAGACGATCTTTTAGATCTTTCCAATAACAATAATTAGTTCATCAAAAAAAGGTGGCCTATTGTATGAATTATCCATATGAGTACCAAAATTCATCTAAATCACTTGTAAAAACATGCTCTCATACCACTTTAAAAAACGAGCAAAGTGGTTTGGTTATATAGTCAAATGTAGAATTTGTAAATTAGGTCACAAACAAGACGAGTTCAATTTAATCCAATTTTATCTTGATTAATTAGGTGAAATTAATAAAAAAAATATTAGGTGACACTAAGAATGCAAGATATTTAATCTAAATCGAATCAAAAAAATAACAACACGAGGTAAGAGGGAAAAACCTTTTTGGGAAAATCCTTTACAGCAGTGTTACAACAAAGGTATTACAAATGACACAGAGAGATATTAAAAATGATATAGATAGACTTACAGATTTAGACTCCACTAAGTATCGCGGTTATATTTCCTTCCTTTCTAATAATAGTAAGTGGTACAGATCTAGCAACGCCCCCATAGTATGCCCCAATTGCCTAGGTGCCCATCGATCAACCTTAGAAAACTTATTTTCTATCTTCAGTAGTGAACAATAAACTCCACGGGGATTGAACAAGAGATGTGCTCTTTTAAGATAAATAAAGTTATCACAAAATATCCGAGGGGTTTGGATTTGGAAAACAAAAGTGTTTAATTACAAAATAGGGGAAAAGAGGCTTGCGAAGAAGTGCAAGTTTGTATCTATTAAATATGGAGGAAAATCTTTAAGAGATAGACTTGAAAAAATTGCGTTTGAAATCAAGTAAAAAATAATTTTTCAATGGCGCGTTTGAACGAATTGTACCTCGTTCGAACAACCTATGCAAACCGTTCGAATGATATAGAACGAGAGATGGAACGACATTCCATCACGATGAGGAAAAAGATCTCGTTTAAAGTTTTGTTCGAACGGTTTACATTCAATGAGTTAAAAAAACACGTTCGAACGACCCTCGATACCTCATTCTATTGAGATGACCTACAAATGATTTTTTGTTTAAAAAAACTTTCGACAAAGAGTTATGTTTTAAACATTTGTAAAATACCCTTAACATAACGTATACACAAAATCAACCACATATAACATCTTCATATGTTATAGTGAGAAATCAACTCTTCGATCTTCGATTTTCAGATTCGGTCACTAACTTGTCTTCAATTCATGACTTGAGAATGTACATGATGGTATACTTAGGTGTAACAAAATATGACAAACTATAAAAAAAATGAGCAATCGTGAATTTTTCTTTTACAAACCAGTGAAAGTCGATAATTCCAAATGAAGCTCCGCTAGATTGAATGGTGCAACCTCATAAGGGACACTCCCGTAGAGAAAATTGGGCTTCTACTAGAAGGGAAAATAAACTACGCAGAAATTATGAGTCAATATTCCAAATACATATTGTCATATAAAATTTCCATATCTATTTAAATCACTTAGTCAGACCCCCGTGAGGGGAACGGCTATGCACTTTACAAGATATATATTTTAAATCATGGTTTTTAACCAAAACCTCTATTTGTTAAGATCATCATATGTTAAACAAATGCCAATCAAATATACTAATTAAATACAACATGAAAAATATACTTTTCAAAACCATTCTTAGGAAATTCTCCATTAACTAAGTTATTCCGACACTTTGCTAAAACCAAAGTCTAAAAATAGGAATTCTCTCACCACTTCTCTGATCTAACAAAACTTGTCTCAATTGCAGCACCCTCAAATATATCTGTTTTCTTGGAATACTTGCCAAATATCTACCTTTGATTAACTTATTTTTAACATATGAATATGACATTCAAACTTATAAAATAAATGTTATGCTAAGGACTAGGCTCCATAAATTCTGTAATGTCGTATATTGTATACCCGGTATCCTGTCGCATACACCCATAAATATGTCTAGCTTTTTGGAACTATGTTGACTTTGATCCCAAGTTCTCTTACATACATAGGCACAATAACGATCTAAACTTGTGAGCCTAAACCTTATAATACATCTCTTGGCATATTATCTATTAGGGATGATTCCATCTTTACTACAAACACTTTCTCTTACGAAGTTATCATCTCAATCACTTTGTCCTAGATATAGTTTCTCTACCTTTCAAGCCAAATCCTTACACTTTCACATACATAACATTGGATCCTTTCCATGTCGTTCACCACAACAATCGAACTACGTAGGCGTTGATCTTGTGTCTACAATCTTACATAAGTGCAATATCGAGACCTTGTCACGATCACAAGTCTCGATAATATATCTCTCGATATGATGTCATAACAGAGATAATCCCATCTCTTATATTAAATTTTTAACACCCCCACCCCATAAACACACACACCCCTCGAACGAGATATCAAACTATCTAAAACTGTGACATCTTTCCCATGCACATGCACACACACTTTTGGCGTCCAGCCGTTAAAAACGTCGATCTCCTTCACATACATTTACATATATACTAATGGCCATCTGTTATCCGAATACACATTCATACACACATACTCTTATATACCCACACCGATTTAAGTGACGTTCCTACACCTTTAACTAATGACATTTTTATACCTAAGCACATATTTGCATTTTAAGGGATTATCAGACTAAGTTCTCTCAACATGTTCTAAAATAAACTAAAACGTAATCACATAATGTAAAGAGAGATAATAATCATATAATTAAGGAAACATAAAGAATAAGTAGGGATTCTAATACCTTCTTCACTCATAACTTATTTCTTGAACACCACAACAAAAATCTCTCCATCAATCGCATATCTAAACATGTCTCACGATTAGATCGAAATGGCTAACCCGAAAGTTTTGTTTATTGTTATAAAAAATAAATTGGCGACTCTGAACAACTGATAACCCTGTGCTCGGAGAATACTTAGGCTTAGGCCTAAATAGGGGCATGCAACCAAAACTGGATATGGTTCGGAATAGCTTCCAGGGGAAAATCATCAATCACTAAACTGATAACCTGACCTCGAGGAGAAATGGATGACTGAGAGACAATCACTCTTGTCCCCGTGGGGATGACAACCAATCGATAAAAAAGCTACTTGACGCAGAATCCCTCTCTCTAATCGAGTCCCATTTGGGTCCTATAACACCACAATCATCCACCTCTTTTATCAGTAAGCATAGACCGACTGAATGTTTTATTCAAATTTGTTAACACGTAGTAAAAACATCGACTAATCACTTGATGGATCGAACCATCTGCATCTCACATCATGAGATGGTAGCCATATGTGATCTTAACATATCGACCTCCATAAAGTCCTCCATTATCCAGACATGCTTTACATGATCACAACCATTTGAATCCACAATCCCACTCGCTAGATTAACCATGAGTAACTAGTATGTTCACGTGATCAACTAATACATGTATGTATGTATATATATATATACACACACACACACACAAAGAGAGAAAGAGAGGATAGCGCGTACTCTCAATCATACCCAAATCATCCCAATACCCAAAAACTCAATTGTTCATCTAATTAAAGGTTTATCGTCTCTCCAAATCTTAATTAAGCCCAACTTTATGAAATATCACAATAATACCACAAAATAGGATAATGCGTAACCTCAAGTGTACCTAAACTGTCCCAATCCCCGTCGTTGGATTATCCATTACATTTTGAGGTTTATTAAATCTCAAATATTAAAGAATCCAATCTTCAGTGCATACATCATACAAAAAATAAAATAGGCTAACTCATACCTCTCGAGCATACCCATTTTGTCTCAATCCCTAATGTAGGATTGTACTAACTACAATAAGGTTTATTCTACTTAGAAACATATATCAATGTCTCATTTACATATTCTATAGTTTAATTATCACCTTAAACTATAAAGTAAGTGCATAAAAATTATCCAAGAATTTGTTATGCAATTAAAATCCAAATCTATCATTTGTTGCCCCAAACTGAAGATGGCAGCGCACCTCGTTTGAATGAGATTATTGCAGTCGTCTCCTTCTTTCCAAAAATATAAAATCGGACATAAACCTCAATTATTGAACAATAATCTTCCATCAAACAACCCAAATTAATCTATAATCACATCTAATCGCGGCATTATGATCCTAAATATTGGCCTGGTGATTTAAGATCAAAAGCATCAATTAAAGGCTTCATTCTTCAAATCTCCAAATTAAAACCTCGTTCGTCCTTTCCATAATATGAGGTCAATACATACACGATTTCTAATCCAATCGTAAAAATTAATATATGGATTCAACTTGTAAATAAAATTAAATCCTCAACATGATTTTAAATCACAAAATCATAATTTAAAAGGAATAAATTCATGGTTCCTATCAAAATCCACAATTTTAAGATGGGTTACAATCCCAACAATAGTTTAATTCAACAACTCGAATAAACCCAATACAAATGTGATTAAGTTAGAAAATTAAATGTATAAATATGCTTTTAAATCTCAAATCAAATACATGACAATGAAATTATAAACAAGTTAATGATTATATAATAATAAAGCAGGAGATTTCTTACCTTAACAATACGAACGGGTGATTCGTCCTCTTGATCCCTTGTTCTTCCTCATTGAAACTCTTTCCAAATTATCCCAAATATCTAGAGAAGCAAAGGTTTGTGTTTTGTCTATAATGTATCCAATTAATGTGCACTCCACGAGGGTATTAGTTGAGTGACTAGACTTAGACTCTCTAAGATATCAATCACTAAACTAAACAAAGTAGCAAAAATCATAAGAGAAGTAAAGTTCACAAAAGGTTGGGAATTAGTATACCCAGTTCTCCAGAATCTACCACTGTAGGGCTAACACACATAAAATAATTCTACATTCGAAGGTCTTTAAAAGACGTATTTTTAGGTCTCCAAATGAGTTCAAAATATTATCCAAACTACTCCAAAACTTAGTCCACAGATATATATATATATCACATAGTCCCAATCCAAACTACTAAAATACATATTCAAGCCTCCACAATACTCCATAGTACAATCCAGACAGTAATACCTCATAACACAGCTAAACGATAATGCAGCTCATCTCAGAGATTATATCAGAAAACCAAAATAATAAACTCCAAGCTATCCTAAAAGAAGAAGAAATTAGGGCAGCCATTAAGTCTTTAAGTCAGCTATCTGCTCCGGGCCCTGATGGTTTTGGGGGATTTATCTATAAGAAATACAGGAATATTATGAAGCATGATGTATGAACAACTATTAAATGTTTCTTCCAGGGGAAGGTAATGCCCAAAGGTAAGTCAAGTACTTGTATAGCACTGATCCCAAAAATAAAATGGCCAAAAGCGTGCGAAGATTTCAGACCTATCAGTTTATGTTACTTCACTTATAAAATTGTGGCAAAAATTCTATCCTTAAGGCTATCTAATATACTGACCGAAATAATTACTAATAATTAAAGTGGCTTAGTAAAAACTAGAAGTATACAAGATAACATATTAATTGCTCCATAAATGGTCCACAACCTCCCCAAGAAGATTTGGGGGGGGGGGGGGGGGGGGGGGCAACATTACACTAAAGATGGACATGTCTAAAGAATACGATCGAGTAAACTGGATGTTTCTAATTAACATCTTAAGGAAATTTGTATTTAAAAAAATTTTGGATCGACCTTATCTGAAGAGCCATATCAAACGTGTGGTACTCAATATTAGTTAATAGGCAAATAAAAGGGTGCTTTAAAATAACCGACCATATCTTCCTCCATTGCCCCATAACTACAAGCCGATGGAAATATATATTTGATTTAGCCTCAAGTTCAATTTTCATTCTTGTGCTTCTCTACTCATGGCTTGGTGGTCACATGGTAGGGTAAAGATTAAATAACTTTTTATTGTAAATTGGTTCCCTTAGCAGCCTTTTGGTGCATTTGGTAATTGTAAAATAAGGTGATCTTCAATGGGGAAAAATCTTCTACTTTAGCCCTTATTGAAAACCATTGCCACCAAATTGGCCTTATTACTTCTTCCTTATATTTCGCATCAAAGATACATGGTTTTGACTCATAGGTTAGTACTTTCCCATTTCTTGTACCTGTGGAACCTTGGGCCAACATCTTAGAGGAGACTATATCGGTATATGTTGCACACTATTTTAGAGACTTATGATTTTTGCTCAAGGGTTTACTAACACTTTCTTGCCTTATTACTTTCAAGTCAGTGTTGTATCTGCCCCCGCTACTACGGGACCTCTATCTAGTGTATCAGATGAGACTTCTTAGGTGAACACTTGGTATACTATACCTCTCAAATTTGCTTTTACTGTGCAAGCGCTTGCTAACACTTACATGTTTCCATATTTTCAGGTTAGTGCTACAGCTGTTTCGATAGTTATGGAACATCTTCGGGAAGTCGTTGTGAGAAAGGTATTATATCATCATACCCTCCTCTCCTTTATATTTCCCCTTTTCTTCTTTCATTTATTGTGCAAGTATGCTCGCCCTTACACCCGTGTTTCCTTATTTTTAGGTTAGTGAAGAAATTGTCCCTAGTTCTACGAGACATGTAGTGAGCGTTGTATTGCGCACTCCCCAAGTATTAAACTGTCATACCTGATTTACTTTTAATTTTTTTCTTAGAAATTTTCATTTCTAACCAAAAAATAGTGATGCCAAATTTGCCTATTCTCTATAAGGCTAGTATTCGAGGTCACGCGGTTCCGTCTCGATTTGGCAGCAGCATACTTACCCCTCTAAGCTTTAATGTAAACTTTATATTCCTTATTTTAATTTGAGTAAAGACACTCAGGCATCTATTCTTCTTTCTTTGTGACTTATCATTTTTTATGTTTCTCCTTTTTAGGATCCTATCAGTGAGCCTGCTGAGGTAGCTGATGAGGCAGAGCAGAGTTCTGAGGTAGCTTGCTCAGATGGTGATGCTGGCTCCGGTGAGGATTCATCTTTAACTCTTTCAGAGCTCGAGTCCCGAACTTCGAGCTATGACTAAATCCTAGAAGAGGCTCCTAAGGCCTTTATGAGTGCTCTATGGTGCCCATTGTTACCTTTGAGGCTTCGAACCCACGAGCGGGAGGTGCTAAATATGATCTTAGTGCACCATCCTAAGACTTTTAGGTGTCAGAGTGTGATCAATATCAACAACCTCGAGATCTTCAATCTGAAGGCTCTCGCTAGTCATTTTCGTGACTTCCTATCCACTTCGCCTGCTGAACTAACCAGCACCAGGACTACATTATTTCTCCAGGACCTTCATGATCTTCAAAGATTCTATCATTTTTAACTGGGCTAGCTTGACACTGCAGTTCATTATTTTCTGAATATCCCATTCAAAATGATAATGAGACTCCACACGTCAAGGAAGTTTAGGGTTCACCAGCGTCACAATGAGGCTACTAGGATTCAGTCACTTCAGGCCAAGTTGGTCAAGATTGAGACTGGTGATAATGAGGATGAAGCTAGGATGGCCAGGCTAGAGGAGCAGTTTGTTGAGGAGGCAGGTCCCTCTTATATAGATGTGTGCTCGTGGAATGACTTATTTTTTGTTTTCTCCAGTGGATAATTTATTTTGCTATGTAGACTTCTCTTGGTTTCTTTTTCCACATCTGTAAGGAACCACTTAACACTAATGAAAACTATTAGTTTGTTTCCATTCTATATTTCTATTCTTTGCCTCTGTTATGCTTTTGGCATCTGCTTACTATGATTTGCTCTATTTACTATGAGCACTTTGTCAATTAGAGTTTCCCCATGTTCTGTGGGGTACTTGCCTATGATCTGGGCAAGCTATCATTTTAGAATTTCCACTGAAACTTTTGGGTACTTTCATGTGAGTTGGGCAAGTTACCCTTATAATTGCAGGGTACTTGGTGTATATGCATTTTTAGGGAATAACTTAAAGGAGCGTGACCACTTTCTCCTTCCCAGACACATGAAGAACAATCACAAAATTTGAACAAAGTAAAAAAGAATAACTATTTCTTTCGTTTAGTAAAATGCCCCTAGTCTACAGGGTCCTTATTCCAAACTTTAACTTAAGAACTTTTAATCTGGAAAAAAAAATCGAAGTCTCCATCTTAGAGAGGGGGGTATACCACCTCCTGCACATTTTCATATAAACTAGCAATTAAAATTTACTTTCTTGAGAATAGAGATCGGAACTAGTTCCTTAGGTTATAAGTCTGTAAGAAATACTTTCTATAAAAAAAATTATATTACTTGGAGAATTATCTCATATTAATCTGTAGGCATGTTCAAGCTGTTGTGTTTGTAAGGACTTTGCTCACTTATACTTTGCCTATGGGATGGATGTACTCCCAATGTATAATGATTTAAGTTCTTTTTATCATGGACCCTCTTCTAGTCTAGCAGAGAGTGTTACTAAGCTTACTCTTTTAATAAAGAGAAAATGTTAATCCGGTGCACCCACCTCATAAAGCAAGTAAATAAATAATGCAAAAGTTATCAGGTAATGATGAAAATAGATACTATTTATTTCTTTTGTATTGCATGTTGTTTACAAGACTTTGTTCTACTATCTTTACAAAAAAAAAAAATCTTGTATTAGAGCGGGACATTCAAACTTTCATCAGAAATGAAGCTTAAAAAAATAAATCTGGGAGTAATAATTTTTTAGGCACTTATAGTTAATAGATTGAAGGCAATCACTCTCAGGTTCTGGTATTTGGCAGTAATCTGACTTACCCACCCCTCTCACCACGAAGGGGCCTTATCAGTTAGACTTGAACTTTGATGTTGACATGTTGCGAAGATGATCAGTGGATGCACGTAGGACCAATTCCCCTACTTGAAATTCCCCAGGCTTGAATAAGTTCTCGTAAGCCCTAGACAACTATTGGGTATAAACCTTGAAATTTTCCTTGGCCTTGTGTCCGTTCTCATCCAATGTATCTAACTTGACATGTCGAGGTCTGGTATAAGTCCAATGCTTAGATCGATCCTAGCTAAAGGTACTGCCAATTCTACTGGTAGGAAGCTTCGATCTTATAAACCAGTGAGAATGGAATAAACCCTATTGGTTTCCTCTTTAAAGTTATATAGGCCCAGAGGACCATCGGTAGCTTTTCATACCAAGTCCCTGGCATTTCCTCAAGCATCTTCTTTAAAATATTAACGACCATCTTATTTGTTGCTTTCGCCTAGCCATTTCCCTGCGGGTATGAGATAGTGGAGTTGTTGTGCACAATCTTGTACTTATCCGTTAGGAGCCCTATTGTTTCGCACGAAAATTATTTCCCATTATCTGTTAGAATCAGTTTGGGAATACCAAACCGGCATATGATATATTCCCTTATAAATTGGGTCACTACTTGGGCAGTCACTCTCTTTAGAGGGATTGCCTCTACCCATTTGGTGTATAATTCTGTGGCAATAGGGATGAATGCCTTGCCATGAGAGGTTGGTCTGATCTTTTCCACCAGATCGAATGCCCAATTGTTAAAGGGGTAAGGAGCTACTAGGATTTATAGACTCACTGAGAGGGCATGCACCATATTGTTGTGCACTTGGCATAACATAGTTGATAAAATAATCCTCTAACATTGGCCAATAGTATCCAGCGTCATTATTTGATCGTATAACTTGGCATAACCTATATGAGAGGGCTCATGTGCCTCCTTCAACACAATTTTTATATCTCCCTTCTCTATACACTTTAACGCCTTCTTATTGTATCCTTTCCTATAGAGTTACCCTTCTACCAGATACGATCGGGTCACCCTCTTCTTGAGATTGACCGCATCTTCTCTTTCTAATGGAAACTCTCCATCCCTCAAATATGTCATATAGGATGTCCTCTAATATTCAAACACCTCTACAAAATTAGGCTCAGCTAGTTGATCGAACTGGGTCTGGCACTTCAAATACCCTTGCTACAGACGAGAAGTCTCTATTCTTATGGTGGGCCAATAGTATCCCCTGTTGAAACTGACGATAAAGGGGGGGTGTATGTATCCCCAAAATCCCTCAAGACTCTTTAAGTAGAGAGTCCCCTAGAGTAGATGGTAGTTCACCAATTTTACATTTTCATCGTTTCTGCTCTAACTTCTAATTGCTTCACTACTAGAAAATCCAATCATCTGGTTTTTCACTTAGAAATAAAGACTTAACCGTATTAGGCACTATTCTTTGCCTTACCGGTATGGTCTCTTCTGACTCGTCCATTTATAAGTTTTGAGTTATGGTCGCTAGGGAATCTGGATGCCTATTCATCGTGAGGGCGTGCCTCCCAATGGTGATCTTCAATAACTGACTCAGCAATATCTGGATTATGGAACTATATGGTTCTAAGTTAGCATGCTTGAGGGCAAACTCCCCATTAACTTGTTTTAATACTAAGTTAGAGTCCACTCGTATGCACAACACTCCAATGCCTCTTCTTAGTACTTTCAGTAATCCCAAAATAAGAGCTTCATACTCAGCCTCGATGTTTTAACATTTGAAATTAATTTTGAAGGAGAGGGTGATCTTCCTTCCTATTGGAGAGAATGATACCTTCTCCACCCATCCCCTGGGCACAAGAACCGTAAAATTCCATCTTCCATTTCTTTCACGAGGAAAGCTTGGAAGTTTTCCCTTAATAGCTCCTAATTAGGAGGCTCAAAATTCTTTCTTAGAAAGTAGGCCAATAAATCTTCTACTGCCTGGATCTTGACAGCCTTCGAGACTATGCACTTCAAATCATACTCTGACCTTGCTGATCTTCTTACCAAGATCATTCGCATCAGAAGGTACTTAACAGGATCGCACTTTGTGACAATATGGACTGTAGATGCTAGAAGGTAATGCCTTAGCTTCTGAGCAATAAATAATAAGGCCAGAAAGTGCCTCTCTGCATTAGTGTATCTGAATTCAGTAATTCAGATCACTCGTGATAAGTAGTAAATGGGTCTCTCTAACCCCTGCTCATTCTTGGGCAAGCAAGGCCCCGACGGACCTCTCTATCAAACTATGGTAAAGTACCAGCGGTGCGCCAATCTATGGAAGTACCATAGTTGAGGTTGATGCTAATATCTCTTTAATTTTCTCAAAGCCCTTCTTCTGTGCACCTCCCCAAACCCATTTAACATTTTCCTTCATCAGTGGAGTGAATGGGTGGGTCACCTCTACAAGAATTGATATAAACTTTCTTAGGTAAGAAACCTTCCCTGTAAACTTTTGAGCTGACTCTGACTCTTCGACGGTGGCATCAGTAGGATAGCTTTATTCTTCTCCTCATAAACTTGCACCCCAAGTTAGTTCCCTACAAATTAAAGAACTTTCCAGTTATTACTCCAAAAGCATATTCTGAATGATTCATTCTCATCTTGTACCTACGGCACCTCTCAAACACTCGCCTTAACTCTTGGTTATGATTTCTTTTTTCTTTTACTTCACCACTAGGTCATCCACATAAACCTCCAATATGTCATCAAATAAATCATAAAATATTGCCATCATAATGTGTTAATACGTGGCACTTGCATTCTTCAGCCCGAATGGCATGACCGTGTAGTGAAAATTTCCCAATGGCATATAGAAGACAGTCTTTTCCACATCGACTGGATCCATTCTGACCTGCTTGTATCCCATATACCCGTACATGAAACTATACATTTCAGGACCCGCAGCAACGTCTACTAAGATACCAACATTGGGCAATGAGAATTCATCCTTTGGGTTGGCCCTATTCAAATCATAGAAGTCCACACAAGTTCGTATTTAAACCTAGTCTTTCTTTACCACTCGTACAATGCTGAAAAGCCAAATCGGATGTTGGATGGATTTAATGAACCATGTTGCTAGTAGCTTTTCTACTTATGCCTTTATCTTTAGGTTTAGCTTTACTTTATACATGCGAATAGCTTACCTCACTGGTAGAGCATTGAGAAGGACATTCAACTTGTGGGATCTCACCTTCGGATCTATCCCTGGCATCTCCGTGTACTTATAAGAAAACACATCAGTGAATTCTTAAAGGTATCAATGATCTCCTCCCTTTTCTTTGGATCCAACCCCTTGGAAATTAGAATGGGTATATGCTCTTCCCCTTCTAAGCCCGAGTTTATCTCTTCCAGCTCTTATAACTGCTCTCTTGGATCGTCTTGTATGCATTTGGGTGCCTCCTCGGATTCTTCTACATGTTTTATAATATGTGACTCATCTACCATAAAACACTCTGGTTTTGGATCGACTCTCTCATCCCAGAATGCTGCCCGCGCAGACCGTTATAAGCAGTATATAACTTTTTTATCCAGAAGGACGACCTTCTTACATGTTTGAGGGGGCTTTGCTACCTCCTTCACCTTTCTTTTTTCCTTTAACATTCGGGGGATCACTCTTTGTCCCAAGATATCATGAACATACGTCCTTGGTTGGGCACCTCCTCCAACCACTTGAATAGCCTCTAATTTTCTCGTTGAGATTTTTTGCTCTTCGTCAAGCTCAGTATAAAATATTGCATTAGTAGATGGGCTTAGTCAATATAAAATGGCTTTTTAGTTGCTATAATTATAATCTCAGTGCCTCAAATATTGGTTTTGGCACATTGATGATATGTGGAGGGCATTATGACATGAGTATGCATCCACACCTGCCCTATGAGAAGATCATAGCTTGTATTGGCTTTGATGACATGAAATTTCATGTGGGAAGTGAAGTTCCCCGGTTTGATACCTATATTCATGTACCCAAGTGACTACATGCATGCACTGTCAAATCCCGAAATCACCAGTGGTATGGGTACTATCTTATCTTGAGATATTCATGTCTCATATATCGTGTTGATTGACATAATATTGATGGATGCTCCCCCATCCATCAATCCCCCGTGGATGAAATCCCATTGATCATGACTGTCACATAAAAAGGGCGATTATGAAAATATGGTGCTTGTCTAATTACCTTAGAAAAGACCACCTTGAAAGTATACCTTTTAATCAGTCGCCCAATAGGTCCTTGCCAGTTTAGCTAGCGGTCCCCTTGCTGTTGCACCTATTCCAGAATATTTCTTGTAATGACAACCCGGGTGTCATACTTTACCCCTATCTGGTCAAAAAACCTTTTGAACTTGGGACTCTTTGTTATGGCTTCGTACTCCGAGTCTAAGTTTATCTCATAAGTTTGAGCATTACAGACGTATTCTGCCTCCGATGTTCCTCCTTCATCTGGAGAAAGGATTAAATATACTTTGCCTTCCGGGGGATTCACTTGCTCGACCCCCTCACATTCAACTTTTTTTTATCAGCATTAAAAAATCACTCTTCACGAAACCTCTCACTTTCAGCTTTATGTTCTCTATTAAGTGTTAGCCCTTCTAGCTCTTCGCATATCTTTTCGCCATCTTCCTATTTCTTCAGGTTCTTCTTCATCATATGCTACCATTATATTAGCAATGCCATAATGTTGTGCTGAAACTGGGTTCTCATTGATATTTACGGGAGGTATCTACAAAGTACTATTGGCCACCTGCTCGACAATGATCCTCTGTAGGTAGAAACAATCTTTGGTGCATGCTCCACTCTCTGATATAACTCATAATATTTGGCATTCCTCTTTGTCTGCTGTTGTTGTACCTTCCCATTAGAGTGGGGTGAACCTGATACCCCTGTGACACCCCGCCTAATTAATCCCGGGTGATCAGTCCTAAATCAAGTTAGAACAGGTTTCTCATTTGGTCCATTCTTAGCATCACTGTCGTCTTATTAATTTACTAACCACCTAAGTGAGAAAAATAGACTGGTGCCAATTTTTATCTTTCATTATTTAAACAAAAACCCATGCGGAACATAAAACAATACCACAATCACAGATAACTGAAATAATCATCCATAAGTAAGAATAATTAACCGAATAAACCATCGGTCCAAATAATAAATCCCACAAAGACAAGAATGAACTCCCAACAAGTCTAATACAAATAAACGGAATGTGAGCAACATGCTCGAATAACTAATCATGAATTTCTACATTAAGAATGAAGAATGAGGCGTCTATCAAAACCCCGCAACATCCACATATGCTGCAGCAACGGATCCCTGGAATTGAGTCAAGGCTGGCGTCCCTGTGGCTGGACACCTAAAAGGTTTTGAAAATAAATTTATAGCAAGGGTTAGTACCCAAAACATTTGGAAAACATTTAACAAATGATTAACTTGTAGTAATAAATAAATATGCATGCTCTTCATATTCCAGTTAGTATCGCACTCTCTTGAGGACTTCCTTACCCCTCCTCTAATGTACACTACTAACACTTTAATTAAATTACCGAGTTATTCATCTCATGACTAGATAATTAACAAAGTTCCTTTGTACCCACCCTACTCTAACTGAGAATATAGTGATTATGATTTTTAAGTCATTAGTAACATCAACTTAACTAAAACATTTCCCTTTTTAAATTCATATAACTTCGACACTTGTTATACATATGAAACAACTCATATTTTTCATTAATAACCCGTATATAATTAATTATCCAATTATATAATTATAATCATATTTCAGCATTCACAATCATACTGTAATATATTTAACAACTTACATCCACCCGAGTAAAATACTCACAGAATGTAAATTCTATAAAGTGTTATCCCACTAGGTACAATCACATAGCCTAGTTATCCCAAGTCAGAATTTCACACCAACTTGATAAAAATAAATAATTGGAGGCGGTCATATTCCTTCCCTGAAAGTGAGATGTCCCTCACCCATATAATGGACGCAATGACCTCGGGAATATACTCACCATACTCCTCAAGCTAGGGGATTCATCCACTACGCGCAACCTCCCCCTATAGCACTATAGTATAAAATATCTAATCACTGATATTAATGTACACACCATATATATATATATATATACTATCACATCCGTATATATATAAATATAAAAGTCCCGGCTCTACCGTGCGCTAAATTCGTAACATAAGCCTATTAAAATTATTAAGAGTTTATGGTCCAACTCTAAATATTAATTAAATTTCACCTTAATTAATTAAGTTACTTTTGGTGTCGCCCCCACCATAAATTTGGACTTACTCTCGTAGCCCAAAATAAATTTACCCGAGTCAAAATCCCCGACTCTAATTTATTAGCCTCTATCTAATTAAATTATTACATTTCGGTTTCGCTCAACCAACATCCTCGGACTCGACAATAGCTCCATATTTCATCATGACGTGACAACCAAATTTTTCTGCCTCAAACCTTAATTAATTTATCTACAATTAATTAGATTTAAACTGCTGTATTTAATTTCTCAATAATTAATTACAAAAGATTTTTATATGAATTTCCCCTTCTATATAATTAACTGGCGAAACTGCCAAATTCTGACGACCGTCGATCGATCGACCCCAGACCGTCGATCGATCGATCGAACAGGTCTTTGTCTTCTTCGCGTAGACAGGGCAGCCATGGACGAATTTACTTAAACCTTAATCTCTTCTAACATGAATTATAAGCCTTCTTATCACAAGTACATATCATAAACCTTATTAGGATCCCCCAGAAAGTCTACAACAATCATCAATTCGTCCATAAACTACCGATTTATAATTTTGGGGAAAAATCTATCTTTATCCTTAAACACATTTACACCCCAAATTTCTTCATCAAACTCGTTCTAAATTATCCGGATATCATTCTAACAGATACACATCAATATTCCAATATCAGATTTTTACATAAATCCTCATAAATTTTGGCAAATCAGATTAATATTTTCTTTTGTTTTTCAAAAACCCATGTTTATGCCATGAAACCCCAAAACGAATTTTAATTCATTACCTCATACAAATATGAATTGAAAGACAGATTTAATACTATTGCAAATTATTCACTTGCCTTAGGTTTCGTAGTGTCTGAATTTGAGATGGATTCCAAGGTTGAAGATGACCTTTGTTAGCTCTTTTGAGATCCCCAAATGGCTTTGGCTGCTGTTAGGGTTTCCTAACCCTTTAATTCTTCTCTCTCATTAAGCTCAGCCATGCCCTTACTTCTTTTTATTGGGTTAATTACCCAAATCCCGTTTTTTGACTAATGGACCAAGCCCAAGTGACCTAAATGCCCCCGAGTGGGCCCGACTATGTCTAAAAACGTCCCGTGACCCGTTTACTACCCCCGGGTACACTTTTCCAACTATCTCGGCCCATTCGGACTCAACTGTACACTCAGAATTTGCATCCGAATTAATTTATAAAAATACTTATCCCCCACCCAATATGGTCTATACCGACTTCCGGATGTGATAAATACATACCTCGTCATTAATACTCGAAACGACGTAATTACATTATTACTATTCACTTAGTAAATAAATTTTTCCTAAATATTAACCATTCAATCCCAGATTAATATTTATATATTATTTTACCATAATTAATTCATTAAATTACAACACACTAGTAATTTAGAATTTCCGAATTAATTAAATTTTAAATGTACCAAAAATACGGGGTGTTACATACTCCCCCCCTTACAAAGGAATTTCGTCCCCAAAATTAGGTCGTACCTGCGGTGAAAAGCTCTGGATATTGTTCCCGCATATCCTCCTCCCGCTCCTAGGTAGACTCGTCAACATTGTGATGAACCCACTGTACTCTAACCAATGGAACAACCTTGGATCGTAATTTCTGCTCACTGTGATCCAGAATAGCCACCGGCCTCTCCTCATACGAGATGTCTGGCTGTAAGTCGATCTCCTCGAGTGGAATGTGCCAAAAGGCTCTCTCGCTCCTTCGATATTTCTTCAGCGATGCCACATGGAATACATCGTGTATCCGCTGAAGATGTTCTGGTAACCCAAGCTTATACGCCACCGGTCCCACCCTCTCAATAATAGGGAAAGGTCCTACGTACCGCGGTGCTAACTTACCCTTCTTGCCGAACCTCATCATCCCTTTCATAGGGGATACCCGAACTAAAACCTGGTCCCCAACTTCTAGCTCCACATGTCTTCGAGAAGCATCAGCATAACTCTTCTGCCTATCCTGAGCTATCTGAATCCTTCCTCGAATTAACTCTATCTTGGCAGATGTCTCCTGGACAATCTCCGGCCCCAAGAGTTTGTTGTCCCCCACCTCTAACCAACAAGCGGGTGAACGACAAGGTCTCCCGTACAGTGCCTCAAACGGTGCCATGCCAATCGTGAATTGGTAAGAGTTGTTATACGCAAACTCTACCAAAGGAAGATATTTCTCCCATCCTCCCCCGAAGTCCAAAATGCACATTCTGAGCATGTCTTCCAGCATCTGATTAACTCTCTCAGTCTGTCCGTCAGTCTGTGGGTGATACGCTGTACTCAAGCGCAACTCCGTGCCCATTGCCTCCTGAAAGCTCTGCCAAAAGTGGGCGATAAAGATTTTGTCTCGGTCGGATACAATATTTATTGGTACTCCATGTAGCTTAACAATCTCTGCTATGAATAGCTGTGCATAACGCATCGTCTCAAAGTCTGTGCGTACCGGCAAAAAGTGGGCCACCTTAGTCAACCGATCCACAATAACCCATATGGAGTCGTGACCCCTCTGCGATACAGGTAACCCTGTGATGAAGTCCATGGAGATGCTCTCCCACTTCCACACGGGAATTTCTAACGGCTGTAGCATCCCTGATGGTCTCTAGTGGTCAACTTTCACAAGTTGACGCGTGGCACATTTCGAAACAAACTCCGCTATGTCCCGTTTCATCCCTGCCCACCAATACTGCCTCCTCATATCTTGGTACATTTTATCCCCACCGGGATGTACCGCAAATTTTGAACCATGGGATTCTGTCATAACAACGTACCTCAAATTCTCATCCTCTGGCACCATTAACCTCCCATTAAAGCGTAGGCCTCCTTCTGAGCTAATTGAGTAACCCTGTGCTCCCTCAGCTAACAACTGGCCCACCCTATCCCGGCAAATCTGATCCTCTGCCTGAGCCTTCACAACTCGCATAATGATCTCGGGTGTGATGGATAATGCTGACATGCAAGCCTTGGCTACGTCATCCTCACATCGAAGCTCTCTCCATTTCGCTTTCCATACCTCCGATATCTCCCCAGTCGGCCTTCGGCTCAATGCGTCTGCTACCACATTGGCCTTACCAGGATGATACTGAATATCAAACTGGTAGTCCTTCACGAATTCTAGCCACCGCCTCTGCCTCATATTCAGATCCTTCTGTGTGAAGAGATACTGAAGTGACTTGTGATCCGTGAATAGAGTAAACTGCTCTCCTAGAAGATAATGCCTCCATATCCTCAAAGCAAAAACGACCGCTGCCAACTCTAGGTCGTGAGTGGGGTAATTCCTCTCGTGGGGCTTTAGCTTCCTGGAAGCATAAGCTATAGCCCTTTCCTCCTGCTGGAGCACACCACCAAGACCCCGTAGGGATACGTCTGTGTAAACCCGATACTCTAGCCCTCCCTTTGGCAATGCAAGCACGGGTGCAGATGTCAACTTGTCCTTTAGCTCGTCGAACGCTAATTGACAATTATCATCCCACTTGAAAGGTACCCCTTTCCGAGTCAGATTCGTCAAAGGTCCTGCAATCTTAGAGAATCCCTTAATGAATCGCCTGTAGTAACCGGCCAAACCCAGAAAACTGCGCACCTCGGTCGGTGTCGTGGGCTGTCCCCACTCCCTCACCGCCGACACCTTATTCGGATCCACTGCAATACCCTGATCTGACACGACGTGACAAAGGAACTGTACCTCCCGTAGCCAGAATCCACACTTTCCTAATTTGACGTAGAGCTGATGATCCCTCAGTGTCTGTAAAACCATGCGCAGATGCTCCGCGTGCTCCTCCTCGGTGCGCTAGTAGATTAGGATGTCATCAATGAACACAATGACAAACTGATCTAGGTACTCCCTGAAAACCCTGTTCATGAGATCCATGAACACTGCAGGTGCATTGGTGAGCCCGAAGGGCATCACCCTGAACTCATATGATCCATACCGCGACAAGAAAGTGGTCTTAGGAACACCCCCCTCTCGGATACACAGTTGATGATACCCTGACCTCAATTCGACCTTGGAGAAGTAAGACGCCCCTCTCAATTGGTCAAATAAATCATCAATCCGAGGTAACGGATATTTATTCCGTATCGTCACCTTGTTCAGCTCCCTATAATCCACGCACAAGCGGAGTGAACCATCTTGCTTCTTTACAAACAACACCGGCGCACCCCACGGCGATGTACTCCTCCGAATAAAACCCTGATCCAGTAGTTGCTGAATCTGTTCCCTCAATTCCCGCATCTCTAAAGGGACCATACGGTAAGGTGCACGAGCAATCGGCCTCGTCCCCGGTGCCAAATCGATAACAAATTCGATTTCTCTACTGGGTGGAAATCCTGGTATCTCCTGGAATACATCCTCAAAGTCCCTCACTACAGGAATAGAGTCTAAAGGGACTACCACCTCCTGTGAGGTTTCCTCCTCAATGTAATATAAGTGAGTGCGCGACCCTCCCTCGGGAAGCGGCATTGCTATCAGGAACATCTCCTGTCCCGGAATGGAGAACACGATTGTCCTCTCATAACAATCCACCGTAGCCCGGTAACCTGCCAACCAATCCATGCCCAAGATGACATCATACCCCTCCATATCTAACACTAAGAGGTCTGCTGCTAAACTAAGCCTCCCAATCAAAATGTCTACTCCTCGACAAATCGAGCGAATCAAAGCCCCGCTGCCTACTGGCGACTCTACACTCATACGGAGGCTACCCGCTGTCTCTAATAACCCAGCCCGTTTAGCAAAATTAGATTTAATGAATGAATGTGATGCTCCCATGTCAAAAATAATGGTACCCTCATGCCCATGAATGAAAAACATACCCTCAACCGCTGGCGGCGCCTGCTGTGCTGGAGGATTGGGAACATCCCGAACGTTATACACACGTCCGTAGTGCATCTGCCCCTGTTGCTGTGGGGCGGGTGGAGCTGGTGCTGCTGGCGGCATCTGACCCTGTTGCCCCTGCTGGGCACCCTGTTGATGGCCTCTGCCCCTCTGCGGGCACTCCCTCTTGAAGTGTCCTGGCTGGCCATAGGCGAAACAGCGTTTCTGGTCGTCACCTTGCCGTTGGCCCTGCTGGCCCTGACGTTGCTGGCCCTGTTGGCCTCCCCCGTTGTTCCCTTGGCCTTGACGGCCCTGAGGAACCTGTTGTTGCTGATTAGAGCCTGGTTGCCCCTGCCTGAACCCCTGTCCTCCCGGTCGGAACCCACAAGGCTTAAACTTCTTAGCCTGATTCCCTTGCTGAATGATAACCTGTTGCTGTGTGCCACTTATCTCACTACTAGTAACCGCCTTGCCCTGCTGGCTCGGCTCACCTGCCTTCTTGTTCCCCTTAGCATGGAAACGATGATCCTGGCAATGTACAAGTGCGGCATTAACGACATCTGTATAAGTCACTAACGCCGGATTTCCAATCAAGTGTTGCCTGATCCTCCAGGCTAAGCCATCCATGAACTTTGACTTCTTCCGCTCCTCATCGCTCACCTCATTTGGCACAAAGTTTGCCAAACGGGTGAACTCCTCCTCATATTCTGCCACTGACCTGTCGCCCTGTACCAACTCGCTGAATTTCTTTCTCATCTCAGACTCTACTGCTGGAGGGAAGTACTTGCGGTCAAACCGCACCCAGAATTCAGAAATCGGCATCAAATCCCGCTCCTCAGCGGTGGTAACGGACTCCCACCACTGTAAGGCTGCCCCCGACAGACGAAAGGTGGCCAGCATCTGTTTCTGCACCTCTGTACCCTCTAACATGCGCAGATGGTGCTAAATGTCCTTCTTCCAGTCACAAGCCTCCACCACATTGGTGCTACCTCGGAACTCAGGTGGGTGACCCTTCTGAAAGGTCTCCCTCACTCGCTGCCAAGACGGTGGTCCCACTGGAGCCTGAACTGCTGGAGCCATTGGAGGCGGTGCCTTGGGCTGTGGAAAATGAGTTGCCATAGCTCGCATCGCTGTCTCGACCGCTTGGGCCACTATCACTGCCACCTGAGTGGTAGAAATCAACTCGGGTGGGGGTGGGGGTGGCGGTATTTGTGGCTCCTGGCGAGCCTCCCTCACCTCATCTCTAGCCTCAGCCCTCTCCGCTCTCTGTCTCTTTGGTGGCATTTGAAATAGATTGAATTGTATAAGTACACAATTTATACAAAAACTAATAGCAGGAATACGATATCTCACAAGCGAAAAATATAATCAACAGTCCTAATAATAGGGCTCTATAACAACCGAACGCTACGCTGAAACGTAGAAAGCCGCACAGATCCTAAGGACACTAGAACCTGATGCTCTGATATCATCTGTGACACCCCGCCTAATTAATCCCGGGTGATCAGTCCTAAATCAAGTTACAACAGGTTTCTCATTTGGTCCATTCTTAGCATCACTGTCGTCTTATTAATTTACTAACCACCTAAGTGAGAAAAATAGATTGGTGCCAATTTTTATCTTTCATTATTTAAACAAAAACCCATGCGGAACATAAAACAATACCACAATCACAGATAACTGAAATAATCATCCACAAGTAAGAATAATTAACTGAATAAACCATCGGTCCAAATAATAAATCCCGCAAAGACAAGAATGAATTCCCAACAAGTTTAATACAAATAAACGGAATGTGAGCAACATGCTCGAATAACTAATCATGAATTTCTACATTAAGAATTAAGAATGAGGCGTCTATCAAAACCCCGCAACATCCACATATGCTGCAGCAACAGATCCCTGGAATTGAGTCAAGGCTGGCGTCCCTGTGGCTGGACACCTAAAAGGTTTTGAAAATAGATTTATAGCAAGGGTTAGTACCCAAAACATTTGGAAAACATTTAACAAATGATTAACTTGTAGTAATAAATAAATATGCATGCTCTTCATATTCTAGTTAGTATCGCACTCTCTTGAGGACTTCCTTACCCCTCCTCTAATGTACACTACTAACACTTTAATTAAATTACCTAGTTATTCATCTCATGACTAGATAATTGACAAAGTTCCTTTGTACCCACCCTACTCTAACTGAGTATATAGTGATTATGATTTTTAAGACATTAGTAACATCAACTTAACTAAAACATTTCCCTTTTTAAATTCATATAACTTCGACACTTATTATACATATGAATCAACTCATATTTTTCATTAATAACCCGTATATAATTAATTATCCAATTATATACTTATAATCATATTTCAGCATTCACAATCATACTATAATATATTTAACAACTTACATCCACCCGAGTAAAATACTCACAGAATGTAAATTCTATAAAGTGCTATCCCACTAGGTACAATCACATAGCCTAGTTATCCCAAGTCAGAATTTCACACCAACTTGATAAAAATAAATAATTGGAGGCGGTCATATTCCTTCCCTGAAAGTGAGATGTCCCTCACCCATATAATGGACTCTATGACCTCGGGAATATACTCACCCTACTCCTCAAGCTAGGGGATTCATCCACTACGCGCAACCTCCCCCTATAGCACTATAGTATAAAATATCTAATCACTGATATTAATGTACACACCATATATATATATACTATCACATCCGTATATATATAAATATAAAAGTCCCGGCTCTACCGTGCGCTAAATTCGTAACATAAGCCTATTAAAATTATTAAGAGTTTATGGTCCAACTCTAAATATTAATTAAATTTCACCTTAATTAATTAAGTTACTTTTGGTGTCGCCCCCACCATAAATTTGGACTTACTCTCGTAGCCCAAAATAAATTTACCCGAGTCAAAATCCCCGACTCTAATTTATTAGCCTCTGTCTAATTAAATTATTACATTTCGGTTTCGCTCAACCAATATCCCCGGACTCGACAATAGCTCCGTATTTCATCATGACGTGACAACCAAATTTTTTTGCCTCAAACCTTAATTAATTTATCTACAATTAATTAGATTTAAACTCCTGTATTTAATTTCTCAATAATTAATTACATAAGATTTTTATATGAATTTCCCCTTTTATATAATTAACTGGCGAAACTGCCAAGTTCTGACGACCGTCGATCGATCGATCGAACAAGTCTTTGTCTTCTTCGCGTAGACAGGGCAGCCATGGACGAATTTACTTAAACCTTAATCTCTTCTAACATGAATTATAAGCCTTCTTATCACAAGTACATATCAAAAACCTTATTAGGATCCCCCAGAAAGTCTACAACAATCATCAATTCGTCCATAAACTAATGATTTATAATTTTGGGGAAAAATCTATCTTTATCCTTAAACACATTTACACCCCATATTTCTTCATCAGTCTCGTTCTAAATTATCCGGATATCATTCTAACAGATACACATCAATATTCCAATATCAGATTTTTACATAAATCCTCATAAATTTTGGCAAATCAGATTAATATTTTCTATTGTTTTTCAAAACCCATGTTTATGCCATGAAACTCCAAAACGAATTTTAATTCATTACCTCACACAAATATGAATTGAAAGACAGATTTAATACTATTGCAAGTTATTCACTTGCCTTAGGTTTCGTAGTGTCTGAATTTGAGATGGATTCCAAGGTTGAAGATGACCTTTGTTGGCTCTTTTGAGATCCCCAAATGGCTTTGGCTGCTGTTAGGGTTTCCTAACCCTTTAATTCTTCTCTCTCATTAACCTCAGTCATGCCCTTACTTCTTTTTATTAGGTTAATTACCCAAATCCCGTTTTTTGACTAATGGGCCAAGCCCAAGTGACCTAAATGCCCCCGAGTGGGCCCGACTATGTCTAAAAACGTCTCGTGACCCGTTTACTACCCCCGGGTACACTTTTCCAACTATCTCGGCCCATCCGAACTCAACTGTACACTCAGAATTTGCATCCGAATTAATTTATAAAAATACTTATCCCCCACCCAATATGGTCTATACCGACTTCCGGATGTGATAAATACATACCTCGTCATTAATACTCGAAACGACGTAATTACATTATTACTATTCACTTAGTAAATAAATTTTTTCTAAATATTAACCATTCAATCCCAGATTAATATTTATATATTATTTTACCATAATTAATTCATTAAATTACAACACACTAGTAATTTAGAATTTCCGAATTAATTAAATTTTAAATGTACCAAAAATACGGGGTGTTACAACCCCCTCTCGCACAAGGGTATGAGAATAGTTCATGGCCTTCGCCATATTTCAAGGTAGCGATGGCGGGACGTCATCTCCGAACTTCCTCTTGATTGTCCATCTACCTCTTTTGAACCCAAAACCTCATTTCTTGTCCTTTTAATTCCCATATACATAGTTAACATATTTCCTCTTAGAGATCTGAAACCTCTTTGAGGTCAGAGGCACTTGCATCTTCCAATTTGACTGTCTGGGCTTTATGATCATGGTAATATTACTAGTTTCTCTGGTAAATTTTCTGAATATTCTCTAGTTTCATTGATCAGAACGAACTTGTATTATTCTACGAGTCCCTCTACACATATCTGCAACAACCTCACTTCAGTCACATCTTCGTGAGCATGCAATGCTCTCTCACAAAAATGTTTAATGTACTGCATTAGTTCTTCACCAAGATTATGCACTTTCTAGGTGAGGTGCCTCAATGTAAACTCGTCTTCAGTCATAAAAAACATTTAGAGGACTTTCTATGCATCTCCTCCCATGTGGGAATTGCTATTGGGTGCGAGGTGGGAATACCACGTATATGACTTTTTAGTGAGAGTTTTGGAGAACTCACTCGTCTTCAAGTCTCTATCATTGCTATGCACACCCATATATTCCACAAAACTTTTTATATGCTCTTGAGGGTTTTCACCTTTGCCATTGAATTTTATGAACTTTGGTGGAACATTCCCCTTAGGGTAGGGCTTCTCATTTATACTTTCAGGGTAGGGATTTTATAACTCCCCATACAAGTGGGAGGATTCCCTTTAAGAGGACAGCAACTTCTTCACTTCCTCTATGGTAATAGATTTTAAGGGAGACTCCTTCAAGCCAACCTTCTTAGCTATTGGTGAGCTTACTGGTGCTGCTACTTACTTCACTACCACCTTTTGCGATGGAGCCACTTCTTTAGTTGTTGTTATTGCAATGGCTACTCCTCCAGCGGCGGAGGCTACCACCGGTGTCATGCATGAATGGATCAAGCTTGGCCAGATTAACCTTTTTTTCTTCATAAACTCAAAAAATATGCTCAATAAATTCATACCTACTAGCAGCATTGTTGTTGTCACGATAGTCTATCCTACTTGATGAGCAGGTACTTTAGCTCTCGTCACCACCACCTCTTGTTGTGTGGTCTAGTCACTCTGAACTACATTACCAGTCGGATTATATTAAAAAATAAGCTCCTTAGAAACATTATGACCTTCTTTGTCCATGGTAAAGAGAATACCTCCCCACCAGAATCGCCAAATGTAAGAGGGTAGTGTAACTGGGTCTGAGAAGAAACTGGAATGGGTGAAGCGTGACCCACTCTAATGGACTCTATCTTCAAGGTCCTCAAAGTTTCAGGAGAAGCTTCTGGTAAAGCATTCCTCTTCTGTTAAAAATGGATTCAATGCTAGAACCTCCTCCTGCAAGCAAATGAACTTTACAAGCAATAATAGTAACTTTGAGAGAAAAATTCCCTTGGAATAATGGTTGCAATGGTGAGAGTGAAGAAACAAGCACTTAGCACTTAGAAAGAGAGCAGGGAAAGAATATTAGGTCTGGTGTGATTTGGATAGAGTAACGACTTAACTTGAGTTTCTGATGTTTGATTTGACCTTATCAAGAGTGCCATTTATAGGTGAATACTAGGGTTGGTTGGGCGTTTTGGGCGCCAAAAATGAGAGGTAACTTCAGGGACAAGTTCAGCAATATGCCTTTTGTCCCTACATGTTCCGTAGTTGCCTATCCCCTCTGACATACGACACTTCGTGTAAACCAAATTCAAAAGGAAAATGTGTCTCCTAACGGCGACAAAACAAATTATTTGGTAAATATCTTTTCAAACGGTAACTTTCTATACAAACTTTGTAAAATTAAGAGTGACCTTGAGGGCCATCCTCTCTAAAATCATTTTGTAAAAAAGTTTTTGTTTTTTGTGAGCATCCTCTTAGACACTCACTTTAGTTATGACTAAGTGTGGGTTGTGTAAGGACTTGAGTGACTCCTGGGGTCCCTCTACTAATATTCTCTCTATCTTAAAGTGATAAATGGTTGAGCTTGCTCAACAAACCTTATCTCTCAGATGATCCGAACTGGCTTGCTTGAGCCTTGCTTGCTTAACTAGGATACCTATACAAGAAAGTAAATATTACTGCTTTGTTATTTTCTAAGTAACAAGTCTTGAGGATGAGGCCACTCAAGGTGGACCCCCTCACCCAATGCCCATTCTGCTTGTATGTGATGTGGGGCAGAGGAGTCACTCTAGGTGGACCTCTTAGCCCTACCTCTTTTTCAGGGGGTCAACTTGGGCAAAGGGGGTTGCTTGTGTTGAGTCCCCTCACCCTGGACCTTTTTTGTGGCCTCAGTCTTGTTTGGAAGGGTTGCTCATGGTGAGCCCCCTCATCTTTGCCTCTTTTATGTGGCTTAAGTCTTGGGATGAGAGATTGCTCATGGTGAGCCCTTCATACTTAGCCTTTCTCTCTGGTCTTAGTCTTGTTTGGAGGGGTTGCTCATGATGAGCCCCCTCGTCCTTGCCCTTTTTTCTATGGATCCAATTTAAGGTGGAAGGATTATGTGTGGTGAGTCCCCTCACCCAGTTATCATATTTGGTCATAGGGTCACTCAAGGTGGACCCCTCTCTCTAAATATTTTCTTGTTAATTTGGGCAGTGGGAGCCTCTTTAGGTGGGCTCACTCGCCCTAGGCTTATAGAAGATTAACACCCATCTACAAGCTTCCAAAAAGTCTTCATATTTTCCAAAAAGATATTTGTAAAATATATATTGTCCTTCTATTTTCGTTGATCACACTAATATATTTTGCTGGAGCGACAAATCAACGAGGTAAGATCGAAAAAAGATTTAAGTCATGAGTAAAAACTATGGCTCATATCATGGCCAATGAACTCAAAAGTTTGTTGCAGTGAAGGAAGCCGTGAAAAAATATCACATCCGTGGGGAAACTCTAGTTGATCGTTCAACTAACGAACTCAGGTTTTTGCAATAGCATGGTCCTGTTTCGCTGAGGCGAGTGATAAGTGAAAGTTCCCAAACTTTGATTTGGGAAATAAAGAGCTACGAAAATTTAAACCTTACTCAAATCTTAATATGATACTCTCGTGCAAAGAACATTAAAAGTATATTTTCTATATAAATAGTATACATGCATATTTATATCACCTCAAACAAACCAAATATACGCATGCACCCACGCAAATCAACTTTTCATTTTATGAAAAGGTTAATTTAATTATAACATAGTGCTAAAGCCTATCTGAAGTTTGCTTACCTCAACTTATGTGGAAATCCAATATTCATGATTATGAATGATGCCAGATGACGTTGATGAAGCTTTTCGAATGTGAAATTTTACTGGAATGACCTCAAGAACAAGACTTCAAATATATTTTGTAACCTGAGTAAGACAATTCAAATTATGCAGAGCAACATGAGTATACATATTCTCTTATAATCTCCCATTTTGTTTGTACCGTGAATGTAAATACTGTTATGATATCTCCCCAACATGTTATATTATTAATGTGAGAACATAACTTTTCTCTCTTTTTATCCTATAGCTACCTCTTTCTTATCAAAAATTCATTCCACAACATAATCAGGTCTTCTCTCCCTTTTGGAAACTTCTTCAAGTGTTAGGAAAGATGAAGTGATTAAAAAATCGAATAAATAAGGACATAAGGAACGTAGTTATATGATATAATTAAAGAAAATAATCTAATAGTTTTGAAAACATGTTATGTAACACAATAAGCATAAGGAGGTGATAGAAATACGGGATATAAATCACACGATATAACATATAAAGGCACAAATGATCAATAATGATATAAGATACCAAAAATATTGAAAACATCATGAAAATTTTAGCATGAGTACTCAAAATGTACTAAACATTAAGTTAAGCATAATGGGAAAATAGTACAGGATTATGAAAGATATTAGTTATACTAGTTAATATTATACCATCCAATCATAAAACTGAAAACATAAACATAATCCTAGATTCCAAATGATAACTCATGACAGGATAAGTATTTATGAAATATGTCTAAGAAACATCAAAATATGAAGGATTAGTAGTATAATAACTAGCGTTTACCAAGGATATAAGATACACCAAAAAGGATATAGTGTAATTTATACTAGAATCCTAATGATGTTGGTATGTATATTGTGTCAGTTTTAGAGGGGGGGTTCTATTCCTTCCCCGCCCTTTGTTGGTGGAGACACTCCATAGTTATGGAGTTCCCCCTTTCCAAGTGAACGGGAGATTTTTTCTTATCATTATGCAAATGGCATTCGTCAATCATATTTGTAAGAAGAATATTGGCTTTGACGAGATCAAGTATTGTTATGACCTGCAAAGTGGTACTAGATCAAGTACCTGACACTTTAAAGTCAGATATAAGTCAAAATTTTAATTGCATGGCTTCTTAAGTCTCATAAAGGCACATACAAAGACATTCTGGTCTTTTTTGGGCGTCTCTATGATGGTAGTTTCGACTATAATGGCAGAAGAGTGTCGGGTCATTTGAATCCCCTTGTAATTTTCATTTTTCCATAAATCTTGGTGATTCCTACGAACAATGACTAATTGGTCCTTCATTTGCGCAGATAGGCATTACATGAATAAGCCCAAAGATTATCAAGTAAGACCTGGGGATTTGAGGAAATTTTAGATCAAAAAGTTCCCGCTAAATATCAGATACTCCTCGAGATCGACCCATATCTTATTGGGGTATGGCCCAAAGGATAAACATGTCAATAGATCAAATTTTAATTTGAATCCGTTTGGAATTTAGCGTATTTATTCGGATATGGATTGTGATATGCAATCCTATTATCTGTTTATCCGATTAGTATATGGATCGAATTTGGATTGATACATATTCGATCCACTAATAATTCGATCTGAATTGATATTTTAAATAAATAAAAATTTAAAAATTATATAGTTAATCTTAATACTTTTATTCTATAACCATTATTAATATTATTTTATGATTACTATTACACTTAGAAATATAAATTATGTCATGATAACGTTACACTTTTATTTTTTTCGTGTGATGAAAAGAGAAATAATGGGGGTAGCGGTATTTTGCAGTGCTTGCCATTTCTGTGTTACTACACGTGGTTGCGTCCGCGAGATTTGAAAAAATGTAAATGAAAAAGAAAATATATATTCAAATAAATTTAGCCTCTGAATAAATTGTTGATAAATAATAAATAACAAAGAAGCTACAAATCACTAGACGATGGCAAAAGTATTTCTTTAATTCTAATTCATTTTAACCCATCTTTTCTTTTATGCAATTAATATAATTTTAAAGTCTGTAAATTATACAAACATAATAACATTATAATAACCTAATTATGGCACTACATCCGATTTATAATTTTTAAATTAAAATCATAAATACAATTGCATAATTCCCAACTTCAAACCTAATTTGGGTTTTACACAAATAAAAAAACATTTCCAAAGATAATTGTTTTTTTGTTTTACTCCTTGGGTCACCATCTTATTGAACACATTCTTTGCTTAATAGAGAGGACAATTCACTATAATCATTCTATGTTATCAACGAATAAGTTTACATCATTCAACCCAACATTTTTGAAAATATATTCATATGCTTTGTTAAATTTCTTAATAAAAAGGTTTGTGTTACTTTTGTGTTATAAGGAAATATATAAGATATAAGATACTACTCAAAATCTCTCGTCAAGTAAATTCCATCCATATTAGCATCAAGCTTTGATGTCCACCACCACCCATATTTTTCTTTATTGTCTAACCATTGTCGCTTAAAATTATTCAAAAAATTTGCCTTCACAATTGGTATCCTTCACATTGCAATTCATCACATCGATCAACCCGCGACACTCCTCAATGACATGTATTAAACATGTTTCATTGTCAATTCCATTGTGAAGAATATCTACTTCATCCAGGGAATCCATATCAACTTCGAATCCTTCCCAATCGCGACCCAATAAGAAACCATGGTGCATATAATAGAGTTCTACAAAATGATGATAGAGATCATACATATGAAATTATATATACCCACAATCCATCATCTTTCACAATTTCAAAATATCCCACTATAACTAGCTTCTCCCATTGAATTGTTAAATCCCCCGTATGTGTTCAAGTTCATGTGACATGCATAATGAGGAATCCATTTAACCAGTTCATTAATATACTCTTGCATATTTCTTATGTGATCATTCTCATGCAGGGCAAGAGTGATCTTTGCCTTAAATTTCACACTAGTCGAATCAATAATTGTCTAATCTAGAACTTTTCTACAGAAAGGACGCTTAATTTTGGCTTTCATAAGTACCAAACAATATTTAAAAAAACTATGGGTAATAATTAACCACTCTTTTTAGGCATTATGATGAGTTAGTCTCATTTATTGGGTCAAAAAAACATAAAATTTCATTGATTTTTCTTTACTGTACCAAATGATTTTTATTATAGAGCGCATATACTTAGATAAATTTATTCCTCATCCATACTTATTTTAAACCCACTTAATCTCTCTAAAAACAAACACATAACCCATCTACCTCTCTCTCTATAGCACCCCCTCCCCATTGCAGACTCGCTGAAACAGTTCGTCGAAAAAGATCATCGGAGGACGTCGAACATCCTCATCGGAGTGCTTCTATCTCCTCATTTCTCTCTCTCCCTTCATCTATTTCTTTCATTTTTTTTATTCACGCCTGTGGCACTATCGCCGTAGCTGGAGAAGATTTTTCGTCAAAAGAATGGAGGTTTTCGCCGAATAAAATGGAGGTTTTACAGAATTAGTAAATCCATTTGTTTCGATTTTTTCGCCAAAAATATCGAATGTGGGTGTTGTTTGATAGATCTTGATAAGTAGATTCTAAAAATATAAATATTGTGAACTTCAAATGTAAAGAATTGAAGTTGTAGACTTTTAAAGATTTGATAAGTTTTTTTTAAGGCAAACAAGGTAGTTAGCTGTAAAATATATTTTTGAGGTATGTTGGTCATTTTAATGTGTGAGGTTTTAAAATAGGACTTTTGACACAATTGATCCAGTCAAATGATCTTTTACATCATTGACCAAGTCAATGGGACTTAGTACCTATTATCCATTTTTTTAGCACTTGTAAAGTTATAGTAAATCCTTGAGTACACATTAGAATTTTAACCAAAAAATTTAGTATCGACAGTGTTAAATCAGCTCCATACCTTTTTAACAAGTCGTCATAGGGGTATAAAAATTGAAAAATACATAATGTATATCATACTATCCATTATCCGTATTTGTTTAGAATTATACTATTTGTATCCTTTTTCTTATTCACCCGAATAATACGCATAACTATCCTAATTCGTATCTTTTCAAATTTTTTGAATTCAGATAATATTCATATTGGTTTACATTATTTAATAAACATATATTAAGCATTGATTACACAAATTGCAAAATCTTAGCAAAATATTTCCTATACAAACTTCTAAATAAGATAAAATCTTTTATCGTAGACTAACCAATATGAAATTTTAGAAAGCTTAAAGCCTTAAAAACAAGTACTAACATCTAATGCATATTAAGTGATCATTTATTGACTTTATAATGGATCATATCAGGCAAATAGAGTTTGGGAAAAAAATTATTGAACACTTAAAGGAAGAAATAATGATTAGTGTTAGAGTAATATAATCTGCCGCAACTACACTATATTTGCAACACCATTATTTATGGATCATCGTGAATATGTCAACAAAATGGTTCTATGGAATTAATAAACGAAATGGAAGCTCAAGTACTCTTGTAGCCGAGATACTTCAGGACCTTGTGGAAATGTCACTGAATATCAACATACATAACGGATTTAGGGGTTTTTGTACTAGTGAAGATTTGTCAATTAAAAAGTGTGTGCTATGCAACTTAAAGGAGTTGAGGCCTATGACTAAAGAAGTTGCAAACCATCTGAGTCTGCAAGTGCATGGCTAGAATTTGGTGAAAGAAGATGGTATATTGAAGCAAAATCAAACATGGAAAGTCTGGAGTTTAAAAAAAAGGATTGGAAGTCTTTCAAGGTTTAGCTGATCTTGCAAAAGCAGAAGTTCATCATCCTGATCTTCATCTTGTTGGATGGAACAATGTGACAATTGAGATGTGGACACATGTTGTAGGTGGACTTACGGAGAATGATTTCATACTTGCTACTAAGATCGGTAAGCTTAAAATTAATCACCTTCTGCGCAGAAGAGTTGACGATAAGCGAATAATGTGAATATATAGGATTTCATCAATTTTAAGAGCTAGTGATAAGTATGGAATTGCAGCCTCTTTTAAAAGATACTCTTGATGGATTTTATGTTAAATTGATGCAGTTTTTGTTGTCAAACAAATTTAAAAAAATTAAAAATAAATAAAGTAGAGACATTGAGTGTAAGATGATATGAAAGACAAGGGTTATAATTTTATTTCTTGTGACTATACATTGAACAGCTGACAATTTAATTTGTTTGTAAACAAGCATTTAGATAATTACTTCATATATATATGTATATATGTATATATATAATATAAGAATAACAAATACTAGATAATATTATTAAAATATACCAAATAACATCCGTAAGTTTTAGAGTGCAAATAACATCTGTGTACTATAAATTTGAAAGCTAAAAAAAGCTAAAATAACACTTCAAGTGCCAACAAAGAATAATACACCAGCTGATCATATACTTTTATAATCTTAAACCCAAACATACACTACACTATATTCAGCGGATGGTCACGGCCAAAGTCCCTAACCAGGATAGTGGGTCGCGACCAAAAGCCGTGATCATTTCGAGCATGACCATTTTCGTGGGTCACGGTCCAAATTCGTGACCAAACGAAGGGTCATGGTAGATGGTCGTGACCCATACACACGGCTCGTCATGGCCAAAGGTCGTGACCCATCCTTCGAAATATAAAAATGGTCACGGATCTGGTCACGCCTCAAGTCCGTGACCCATCCTTCAAAATATAAAAATGTTCATGGATTTTATCATAGTTCAAGTCCGTGACCCATCCTTCGAAATATGAAAATGGTCACGGGTCTCATCACGGCTCGAGTCCGTGACCCATTCATTTGAATATGATAATGGTCACGGATCTGGTCAAGCTCAAGGTTGTGACCCAAACTTTGGCATCACCAAAATAGTCACGGCCCTAAGCCGTGACCCTTTTTATGCGTCAGAAAAAAAAATAGAGATCGTCATGGATTTTTGCCATAACCATTTGTAACTATAATAAAAAAAAAATTGGGCAGAATTTGGTATATTTTCTGGACATTTTAAAACCTGAGCTGTGATCAGATCCCGTGCGAGTTACATTGGTTCCGTGCGAGGTGTTGGTGTCGCTCATGGGACCGTTTGGGGGGTGTTTCGGGATTTTGCCCTCTAACGCCATGTTTTCAAGTCTAAGGGTATAATTCTCAAATTATCGTCGTGCTTTAAAATTGGGGGTCCCTTGATCACACGGTCAGTTCCTAATAGTTACATTGGTCCCGTGCGAGGTATTGGTGCCGCTCACGAGGCCGTTTGGGGGGTACTTCAGGGGTTCGCCTTCTAACGCCATGTTTTTAATACTAAGTGTAGATTTTCTAAAATTATCATTATACTCTCAAACTGGCGGTCCCGTGACCACGCCGTCAGTTCCTAGGAGTTACATTAGTCCCGTGCAAAGTGTTGATACCGCTCACAGGGCCGTTTTGGGGGTGTTTTGGGGCTTAGCCCTCAAATGCCATGTTTTCAAGCCTAAGTGTTGATATTCTCAAATTATCGTCGTGATTTCAAACTGGGACACCCTTGACCACACGATCATTTCCTACGAGTTACATTGGCCTCGCGCGAGGTGTTGGTGTCACTCACTAGGCTGTTTGGGGGGTGCTTTGGGGTTTCATCCTCTAATGCCATGTTTTCAAGCTTAAGTGTAAATATTCTCAAATTATCGTTATGCTCTCAAACCAGGGGTCCCATGACCACGTGGTCAGTTTCTACAAGTTACACTGGTCCCGTGCGAAGTGTTAGGGCAGCTCACGAGGCCGTTTGGGACGTGTTTCGGCATTTCACCCTCTAAAGACATGTTTTTAAGCCTAAGTGTAGATATTCTCAACTTATCATCGTGCTCTCAAACCGTGGGTCGCATGACCACGCGGTTAGTTTCTATGAGTTACATTGGTCTCGTACGAGGTGTTGGTGCAACTCACGAGGCAATTTGAGGGGTGTTTCGAGGCATCGCCCTCTAACGCAATGTTTTCAAGCCTAAGTGTAGATATTCTCAAATTATCATCGTGCTCTCAAACAGGAGCTCCCATGAACACGCGGTCAGTTCCTACGAGTTACATTGAACCCGTGTGAGGTGTTGGGGCCGCTTATGGTGTCGTTTGGGTGGTGTTTCTGGGTTTCACACTCTAACACCATGTTTTCAAGCCTAAGTGTAGATATTATAAAATTATCATCGTGCTCTCAAATCGGAGGTTCCGTGACCACGCGATTAGTTCCTACGAGTTACATTGGTCCCGTGTAAGGTGTTGGTGTCACCCACGGAGCCGTTTGGGAGGTGTTTCGGGGCTTCGCCCTCTAACGCCGTGTTTTCAAGCAATATTCTCACATTATCGACGTGCTTTTAAATCGAGGGTCCCGTGACAACGCAATCACTTCTTATGCGTTACATTGGTCACGTGCGAGGTGTTGGTACCGCTCATAGGGCTGTTTAGGGGGTATTTCGGGGCTTTTCCCTCTAACGTCATGTTTTCAAGACTATGTGTAAATATTCTCATATTATTGTCGTGCTCTCACATCGGGGGTCCCGTGACCAACCAGTTAGTTCTTACGAGTTACATTGGTCTTATGCAAGGTGTTGGGGCCGCTCACGGCAGTGTTTCGAAATTTTTCCCTCTAACCCCATGTTTTCAAACCTAAGTGTAAATAGTATCAAATGATCACCGTAATCTCAAACCGGGGATCTCGTGACCATGCGATCAGTTCCTACGAGTTATATTGGTCCCGTACGAGGTGTTGTTGTCGCTCAAGGGGCCGTTTGGGGGGTGTTTTGGGGCTTCACCCTCAAATGCCATGTTTTCAGGCTTAGGTGTATATATTCTCAAATTATCGTAGTGCTTTCAAACTGGGGTGCCCGTGACCATGCGGTTAGTTCGTACGAGTTACATTAGGCCCGTACGAGGTGTTGGTGCAGCTCACGGGGATGTTTGGGCGGGTGCTTTGGATTTTTTTCCCTTTATAGGCATATTTTTAAGCCTCGATCTATATATTTTCAAATTATCGTCGTATCCTCAAACAGAGGGTCCCGTGACCACGCGACCAACTCATGCGAGTTACATTGGTCTCGTGCGAGGTGTGGGTGCCTCTTACGGGACCGTTTGGGGGTGTTTCGAGATTTTTCCCTCTAACGTCGTGTTTTTAATCCTAAGTGTATATATTCTCAAATTATCGTCGTGCTCTCAAACCAGGGGTCTCATGACTACGTGCTCAGTTCCTACGAGTTACATTGGTCATGTGCAAGGTGTGGGTGCCTCTCACGAGGCCATTTGGGGGGTGTGGCCTTCATCAAGAACCACCAAACCAGGACACTCCAATATTATTTTCCCCTATTCTTGATGTTTCTCATTTACAACACTCCTTTTACCTTTCTTCGAGTGTTCCTTCCTCGTGATTTTCTCTTTGACAAGCTTCTCATAAAATATATAGCTTACTCCGAGGATGCTTTGGTCATTCTCCCACGAATACGCCTTCGTCACGCATACAACTTCTTTACTCGCACACCTTTTCTCATGGAGAAACTTAAGATCTATATTTTCATTTCCATATTTCTCAGGATTGTTGAGGTTATTAATTGGGTATTTTCATATTTCCATTTTTTGACAAAAAATGGAAAGTTAAATTCCCAATTCATAACCTCAACAATCCTGACAAATCTAGAAATGAAAATATAGATCATAAGCTTCTCCAAGAGAATAGCTGTGCGAGTAAAGAAGTTTTACGCGTGACGAATGTGTATTCGTGGCAGAAAGACCAAAGCATCATGGGAGTAAGCTATAATTTGTATGAGAAGCTTGCCGAAGAGAAAATCACGGTGAAGGAACACTCAAAGAAAGGGAAAAGGAGTGTTATAAATTAGAAACATCAAGAATGGGGGAAAATACTATTGGAGTGTAATAGATTGGTGGTTCTTGATGAAAGCCACAATCCCCATAATGAGAGGAGTCTTATTTGGAATTCTCTGTTAAAATCTAAAAGAAAAACGCATCATATTATCCAGGACTCCTCTCCAAAACAATTTCAATGAGCTCTACAACACGTTGCATTTGGTAAGGCCAAAAAAGGTAGATTTTCTTGCCAAATAAGACCTATTTTCTATGTCAGAGAAAATACTTCAGAAAGGAAAAAACCCAAGAAAAGAGGGATTTAGTTTACAATACAAGTGAAAAAAATCCCATGCGAAGTGTTGGTGCCTCTTATGAGGCCGTTTGGGGGGTATTTCGAGGTTTTACCCCCTAACAGCATGTTTTTAAGCATAAGTCTAGATATTTTGCAATTAACATTGTGTTCTCAAATCGGGGGTCACGTGATTATCCAATAGTGAGAATCCAATAACAAGCCAACAACCAATAATTATCTATTACTCCTTCTAACATACTATCCAATAATAAGCCAACAACCAATAATTATCCAACGATCAAACCAAACAAAACCAATAATTATCCCGTACTCCTTTTATCATCTAAAGATTTAAAAGTTAATGCATATTAATTATATAACTAATTCAGTTAAAGTAAAGAGTACCTGGTTCCTACGATCTACGAAGGCCATTAAATAAAGTATTCTACATGTGTGATTATACCAAATTGATCCTGGAACTCCCAACATATTCTTTTACATGTACATTTGTTTATTAGTTTCTTTAATACAATCTTCATAAAATCAAGCTACTTTAACTTCATTTTGGGAAGATTGCATCAATAAAATTGATCAACAAATGTATATGTACATTTGTTGATTAGTTTCTTTAATACAATCTTTATAAAATCAATCTAATTTAACTTCATTTTATGAAGACTGCATCAATGAAACTAATCAATAAATGTATATGTACAGGAACACATGAAAATTGAGATGGGTCAGTTTGATCCAATCACAAACTCAAATGACTATATTCTCAAACCGAGCGTCTTGTGAAAGTAACTAAACATTCAAATGAACATAACATATTATCAAAAGTTAACTTACATAAATCATATTAAATATTCATAAAAGTAACTAAACATTCATAAGTCAAATCAAAGCGCTAATATAATGTCAATATCATAATAGGATACAAATAAATTTGACAACGATAACATAATATTTTTATACTCAATCTTTCTCTAAATCAACTAAAATATCCTTCAAATTAAAGTTGTCATCAAGAGCACACTGGAACTCTTTTGGAGCCTTTAATTCATCCACTTGAGTAGTCATACCCTTTGGTGCATGCACAACAATAGACCAATTGTCATCATTTATGCACTTCGAGTACAATACTTTCTTTACGTTCTAAAAGGCACAAATAAAAGGATCGTCGACTATGCGATCTTTATTCTTCAGTTTTGATAAATCTACCATAATAAGTTTGGAGTCAGTATCAACTTTGCAAGCATTCATTGTATCCTCCACCTTTACCCAATCACAATAGAATACGATTTCTGTGAAATCTAAGTAATCAAGTTCTAGGATTTGTTGGATTATCCCATAATAGGTTAGCACCGTATTCTTGAATTTTTTTCGCTTTTACTAGCGATACAAGTTGTCAAGTCTAAAATTGATATTCCACTGTTTTGCATCAAAAGTTTTTCCTCATATGGATATGAAATGAAATCAAAACCATTGGAGCGAAATTTCTTAAACACTTTCTCACAAAAATTAGGACCTTTTGTTAGGCGTGCAAGTCTGGAAGAGCATCACCTATTTTCAAAAGATGCATTTATTAATGAATTTGTATTAGGGAATCTTTTTACCATATATGAATAAATAACCGCATACATAAGATGTGAAAATTTCCTCAATTGACACCCATGCCCTAAAATCAGTTGTCATGCAGTTTCTCCTTTGATTTTAGGAAATTTCGTTCTCGTACTTCCTGTCGGTAAATTATAGAGTTTAGATCATAAAATATAAAAAAAACATATAATCAAAGAAGAAGATTTCAGTATATACTCACTCTCTCCAGTCTTTGACTTTATCTTGCGATTCGAAGACATAACGGGTTGCTTGCTCGTATTGTATATTTGTTAATTTCACCTCTTTAGGGTTCTCAAACGGTAGGTTCCTCTATCATTCGTTATCCACGAGGATTGAACCTCCTCACCTCTTGTTTTGGCATATGTTCCCTAGCGTATAGTGATGATTCCACCGTTACGTATTCTTCAGCAATTGACCCTCCGATATACCGTGTATTCTTTACGTAACCTTTGAAGGTTTTCATCAAGTGCTCATTAGGATACATCCAACGATACCTAATGGGACCACATAATAAAGCTTCATTGCATAAATGCACAAGCAGGTGGATGCTGATATCGAAGAACGACGAAGGAAAATATTTCTCTAATACACAAACTTCCTCAGATAAAGTTGATTTCACAACTTTAATGTGCCTTCTGTATACCACTTTTGCACAAAGTAGGGTAAAACACAAACTGATTTACATAATTTTCTGATGAAGGTCTTTGTGTTTAGAAAAGCAATGCCGAAATAGTAGATGGCTTAATTGGATGTCGTGAGACTTGCACTGTTTCAAGTCATTTGCTTGGTAGCTTACTACCCTATGTAAATTACCAGAATAATCGGTTGGAGTCTTCAAGTTGAATAATGTGTCTAATAGGATCTTTTTCTCACTAGTAGTCAAAGTGAAAGCAGCCTGGGGGTAGAAAGTCTTCCTGTTATATGATCATTTTTTAACCACAATTTATTCTTTATTTTCATATCATGTAGATCTAGCTGAGCCCACTCTCCATCTTTGGAATAAGATCCACCTAGATATATTCCTATCAGATGTTCTGCAACATTCTTCTCTGTGTGCATCACATCAACTACATGCCTTGCACAATGATCTTTCCAATACGACAAAATCAAAAAATATTGATCGATTGAATCACGACTTTTCTTTACTAGGGTCGTTCGGATCCCCCTAACTTTATGCTTCAAGTTTACAAACTGGGGTTGTTTACCTACGTACCTATTCCCCTCAGTCGAAGTTGTTGCCTTCTCCTCGATCTGCTTACCAGAAAGCTAAGCAGGTGGCATTCTATGCTCGTGATCGATAGACAAAAAGTTAGACTTGTCATTCCTAAAAGGGTGGCTAGTCGACAGAAATCTATGATGACCCATGTAACTTATCTTACCACTATGTTTTAGCCAACAGGCTACAGTTTCCTCCCCACATATAGGACATCCATAATAATCATGAACATTACAATCGGACAAGCTCCTATAAGCTGGAAGGTCGTGGATCGCCCATATCACCTTTGCTTTAAGTGTGAACTCTTCATTCTTATGAGAGTCGAACGTCGTCACGCCTTTATCCCACAACTCTTTAAGTTCTTCGATTAATGGTGCTAAGAATATATCAATATCATCGTTGAGAGCCTTCGGCCCGGGTATTAACAAAGATAACAATGTGAACTCATTTCTCATGCATAGTGTCGAAGGGAGACTTAAAGGCGCCAAGAGAACTAGCCAATAACTCTGACTAGTACTTAAATTACTTAATGGGTTAAACCCATCGGTTGAGATTGCAAGACGAACGTTGCGTTGTTCCATTACAAATTCATGGTGTTGTGCATTTGAAATTTACCAGATGGGTGAATCAATTGGATGACTCAACAGAGTCCCACCCACCTCGCATCGAGCGTGCCATGTCATGAACTCCGCTATCCATGATACAGTAAAAACCATTTTAACCGTGGTCTAAGTGGAAAATACTTCAAAACCTTTTGTGGGACTTGCAAGGACTTGCAATTTTTTGCACTTTATCTTTTCTATTCTCATAAACCACATATCTAAGCTCACTGCATACAGGACATTCATCCTTCTCTCCGTGTTCGTTGCAGTACAATATGCAATCATACTTGCATGCATCAATAGATTTGTATTTCAAACCCAAATCCTTTAAGCTCTTCTTCATGGTAGGATAATTGTCTGGTAACGTTTTCTCTTTGGGGAGAATATCTTTAACCGACTTAAGAATTCTGGTTACGCTATTCTCAGACAAACCAAATTGACTCTTCAAATTATGCAAACCAATCATTGCATATAATACTGAGTGATCTTCATCGCAATCTTTATACAATGGTCTAGACGCATCGACTTTCAACCATATGTATTCCCGGTCTCCTTGAAGTTCAACATTAAATTTTTCATTTAGTTGGCCATAATGCCCATTATTCGTATCCATAAGTCGGTGGTTTTGACGGTCGTGGAGTCCGTAAGCATCACCAATTAAGTCGATCAATGGACGATGTATTGGTGAATCATGTACCACTTCCACTCGTTAAGGTTTTGTTACGCGATCGAGTACCAACAATTTTTCTGGAACATAAGTGTATATTTTTTTCACCATGGTATGTCCATATTTTATAGTCTTGACATATTTTCCACTTTATTAAATGCAACTCAACGTCTTCCAATGACTTATATTTTCCGTTCATACAACGGGTGCACAGACATGGAATATTTCCACTTTTAAGATTTTTGGAAGCGTATTTAACAAATTCTTGAACGCTATTTACATGATTATTTGAAATTCGATTAGTCTCTCCCATCCACTCTTTGTATTGTGAGAAATTCATGCAATAATCTTTGAATTTCAATCTTATGGTAATAGGCTAAAAAATATTATTATTATTATTGAAACAAAAACAATAATCTTACAACTGAAACAATACTAATTGTCTTAAATTGGCCAAGCAATAAAAGAATATTCTTACAACTAAAACAAAAACAATATTCTTACAATTGAAGTAATAAAAAAATATTATAAAAACTAAAACAAAACCAATATTCTTAAACTAAAACAAAACTAATATTCTTACAGCTGAAACAAAAAAAAATGTTATTACAACTTAAATAAAAGAAAATATTATTAGATCTTAGCTAACGAATAAAGTGGCCAAACAATAAAACAGTTTGCAAAATTCCTCAATTTTATCCCTTCCCCACTATCAACGTGCACAAATACATCTCTGCAACCATTGTGTATTTCATCGACCAGTATTTGAGCCTCACCCCTCTCCAAAGGTTGATTGTGTACTGGAGTTCCGATAACTATGGAAATGAGTGTGCACACCCCAAAACCCTTTTGTTGCTCGGGTCTTTGAAAAACTACTTTTCGCCATAGTCACCGTGAGTTGTTGATGATGATCCAAGTTCCGTGACAGGCAGAGGCATGGGGAATGGGAATGTTGAAAGAGTCGACATTTGGGAGGGAATGTTTGATGAGGCGGCAATTGGGAAGGAAAACTTGAAGGGGGAGGATAGGGGAAACCTTGAGGAGGAGGAGGAGGAGGAGGAGGAGGGTAAGGGTAACCTTGAGGAGGCGGCATTGGGACCTCATAATTTTGAAAAAGGGACACAAGTTGCCCAATTTGATTCGTCAAGATTCCTAGGTTAGTTTTGATATCCTAAACATACCCATCGGTCTTGAATTGTCATTGCTAATTGGACGAGACACGATCATTGACCGAAAAAAACTCATCCACGAGAGGTGCAGTGTGTTAAAATTTTATTTTTGGCATGTGTGAGCTTACACCTCTCGTCCTCCCCCTTTTGTCTTTTCCAAAGGTCAGGGTCAGGGCATCAATTTTGTCGTCAAAGTCATCATTAGGGTTCCAACCTGACTGACTACTGATGGCCTCTATTGATTCTACCACCTCAGCCAAGTGCGGTGAAAATTTATTATTTTTGTCCCGTTGAGCATGAACAAATAAGTTGGACCGATTTGATTTTTTATCCGCATTTGGACCATCCTTTGTCTTACTCGCTCATTCATTCTTCAAATCATCATATGATTTGGATCCCAGCCTGTGGATATCAATTTTTTGTGTCCTATTTTTTTTTTGCTTCCTTTTGACTAACTTTTTCTCCTTCGCCTCATTCTCCAAAAACTTATTCCACTGCTCCACCGACATTTCAACATTGGGAGGCACTCTCTCTTTCGAAGACAAAATATCGGAGCTCGTTGCCTCCTTGGTGAAATGTTTCTTACGAAGGTTTCTCCTGTATGTCCTCAATGATTCAACAACCCGAGATGGAACCTTATTCTTGAAACGATCAAGAAATGAGAAATTCTTGCAGAGTTGATCGTATATGCCATCTTTGATGGCTTGATCAACTTGGTTCCAGTTATCTAGTCCACCAACTCTAACGTTCATTTTTCCCAGCGACAAACACCAGGATTTAATGTTTATCACTTCATTCCTATCACCCGTCGGGTTATTCCCGAGAAGGGAGAACCCAATGGGCTTCTTTTGAATTGAGCGGGAGGCGTTGAGAGTGTTGGATGGGGGCGTTGGAGCAACGAGAGTGCTGAATGAGGACTCCGGAGCACCTGAAGTTAGACTTGGTGAGGAGGGAACCATTGGTAGAGTTGTGTATTGCTCACCTACTGGTGTTGAGAATTCGATTTGTGCACAAGATGGTGAACATCATTGCGGTGTCACCTCGACACTTGGTACCTTTGGGTTGTTTCGTCAAACATTATCAACAAAAATAAAAAATCATAAGTGACTAAATAATTATAATAATATGAAATTATAACTAATTAATCAAGATTATGACTATATATACACCTTTTCAAAGTAAGACTTTAGAATATGTTCAATATGTCTGATCTCCATCCATTCGGTATTAGTTTTTAAGAACCTATAAATTTTTGCACGTGGCCAACTAGGAGGAAGGGTAACTATGATTTATGTGTAGATATCCGTGATATGAACTCAGAATCCCATCTTTTTCAACTTGTTGGCAAGATTCCATATAACGTGCATATGGCGCAAGACATCACAACCTATGTAAATGCTCTCTGTACGCAGTTGTATCCATAACTGGTGGATTTTTTTTTTCGCCTTCTCCAACAATGTAACCAGGGTTAGGGCTACGTCGGGATTATGTGGGTGAAATATATTTTCTATAACGTCATCCCAGTTTTATGGTAGGGAAAATAGAATACAATCAAACAGGTAATCTTACTGGAGATTAACTCCACAATGTATAAGGTAGTTAAATTGTTCCATCTTTTAATTTTCGTGCCACAAATAGGAGAACCCTCTATATGGTGCTCACTAATAAAAGAGTTATGTGTCCAGTCCAATTGCAACCTCTCGCACTCTTGTTGCCAGTGATTATCACCACGCATCATTTTTCCTGAGAAAAATATATGAGGGCGTGAATATGAGTCCTATAATTAAGGTATAAGGGTATATGAGGGCTTTAATTAATTAATAACTATTAATTAAAATTTCTGAGGTATTGGGATATATTAGTTTGATTAGTTTGATTAAGGTTTTGATACATTCAAACATATAAGGGTATATTAGTTTGATTACGGTTTTGAGAATGAAAAGAATTTTGAGTCAGTGGATGCGAAACTTAAAATGCTCAATTAATTTCAAACTCTAAATATATACCAAGCTCCAAATGACAATACCCTTGAATAATGAAATTTATTTTAATCCCTAAGTAACCATATTCAGTCAATGCTAATAATACTTAATTAATTTCAAATTCCAAATGAGTTTTAAACCCTAAATGACAATACCCTTAAATAATGTAATTTATTTTAATTCTTAAGTAACCACATTCAGTCAATACTAACAATACTTAATTAATTTCATACTCTAAATGAATTTCAAGCCCTAAATGACAATACCTTTAAATAATGCAATTTATTTTAATCCCTAAGTAACCACATTCAGTCAATATTAATAATACTTAATTAATTTCAAACTCTAAATGAATTTCAAACCCTAAATGACAATACCCTTAAATAATGCAATTTATTTTCATCCTTAAGTAACCACATTCAGTCGATACTAATAATACTCAATTAATTTCAAACTTTAAATAAATTTCAATCCCTAAATGGCAATACCCTTAAATATTGCAATTTATTTTAATCCCTAAGTAACCGCATTCAATCAATACAAATAATACTAAATTAATTTCAAACTCTAAACAACAATTGTCAATCAATGTTAATAATACCTAATAAATTTCAATCCATAAATACAACATACATAATCAAAATATAAAATTATAAAACATTCCTTTTCTTGAAAAAAAAAAGTACACACACATATACACACATATTCACACATATACACACGCATTCACACACATATACACACGCATTCACACACATATACACACATACACACACACATACACAGAAATACACAAACATGCACACACATATACACACATATACGTTAGGGCTTAACACAGAAATAAAAAAAAAATAGGGTTTACCTTTGAGATTGAGCGAGAGATTAGGGGTCGAAATTAGGGTTTGAGAGAGAGAATGCAAATCACCAAAATGGAGACATAGAAAGAGAGAGAGAATGTGGAAAGAAATGAAATGGTGGCAGGGGGTTTTATTATAAGGACCCGGGTTACGACCCCAACACCATGACCCTTATTTTTTTTCCACATCAGCGTGTGTGCAACCATGTGGTCAAAACCCTCAGCCGTGACCCACACACGTGAGCAAAATTAGGATGCTCAGCCCAAAACTGTGACCCAACACCATGACCCTTAATTTTTTTTCACATCAACTTGTGTGCAACCATGTGGTCACGACCCTCAGCCGTGAGCCACACACGTGAGCAAATTGAGATGCTCACCCCAAAATCGTGACCCAATGGGTGTGCATTGTGGCTTTGGTCATGAACCTTGTCCGTGACCCTTCTGTGACCAAACTTGGAGGGAACTTTGGTTCGAATTTAGCGCTATGATGGTCACAACCTGGTCAGGCCGAAGTACGTGATCCATACTAGTCCTGAATTTAGTCCGTGACCACTTCCAAGAGCATCCATGGCCACATTGGGATATGGATATGGTCACGCTGGACTTGATGTTGACCATCCACCTAATATGATGTAGTGATACAAGTGCAAAGTGTAAACTTACATTTATGTAAAATGAATAAAGAAATTCTTAAGAGCATCCCTTAATGTAGCAAGTATAGTAAGGCATCACTATGCAATAATTGACAACCTGGGAATGTTAATTGATGTATGAATCTACCTCAGTGTTTCTATCTTAATCTTTAAAATTGTGATAATAATCTTCCTGTTTCCCATTTTCGACTGCCTAGGACCGATGACCGGAATATTTTCAAACTTTTGTGCATCATTCCCATGCATACGATATTAGGTATACGCTGGCATAACTCAGAAAATAAAGACGTAGCGTTTTTGGAGTCCTAACAAAAATGGTTTTTTTAATATCAAATCCACTTATAACTGGCTTCTATAGAAAACCTGTATCTTTATTACCTTGGTATTGGGTTTGACAATTAAATTGTACCAATAAAGTTAAACTCTTTTAATGGTTCTTGGCTCATCAAACTCTTTCCACTACGAATGTTTTATTTACCAAACATATTACGACTACTGATAAATGTACTTTATGACAACAGGTGGACTCTAATTTACATTTTATCACCCCTTATCCAATTTTTGCCTATATTGTGAGTGGGTTTGGGCTAACTCCCCCAATTTCTAATAGTCACTTCCTTTTAAATCTTGATAAGACTTCTGAGAGCAGCAATAACCCTATTTTTAACTCCCCAAAAAATCTTTTTACTTATTCGTGGGTCTGGCGTGTGCTTAACGAAGTTATTTTCAATAATTGTTTGGTTCAATTATCTCTTTTAACACATCAAGTGCGCGAGGATTGTTATTATTATAATACGTACTTCATGTCTCAACCTGGGCATACTGAACCACATCATAGGCTGCAAATTAGTTGGCTTCCGCCTATTAAAATCACGTATAAACTTAACACAGAAGGATCCTCCCAAACTGTCATGAAAACTGTTGGCATTGGCGGAGTTCTTCGGGATAGCTTTTCAATATGCCTATGCGAATCATATTGGGTGTAATACTAATTCTATGGGTGAAATGTGGGTTATCAAGGAAGGTTTAAATATTGCATTTAAAAAGGGCATTCGTAGTATTCACATAGAAACAAATTCTATGATGACTTTTCAATTGTTTTGCAGGGCCAGATGTTCCAACCAACCTATCTAGGAACTACTTCAGGACTGCCATAGGGCGGCTCGCCATTTTCAGGAGGTGTGGATCTCTTTTTGTTATCGGGAGGCCAATGGCGTGCCGAACATTTTGGCGAAGAGAGGGGTTGTTAATTGTTTTATGAATGTACTTTTTTAGGTCCCTCCTTGGTTTATCACCAAACCTCTTTTGCAAGATGTACTAAGTAGTTTGATTCCTCAGTTAGTGGATGAACCAATAGTTTGTACTCTTGTGCTTATCTAATATATTCGGTTTGTTAAAAAAATTGACAACCTAGGCTAAGTATACCATAAATACACCAACATTGTCGTTTTGGGGTAACATATATTCATTATAATATCAAGTTTCGCATGATGTATTTGGCTGCCCATACGTGATGCAAAACATCATATACGCATGTGGTTAATTTTAATATTAATAATTTTAGGCTCTCAGAAATACGATTCATCATGTCGCAATCACATTGATTTGGATTGAATCTGGACACAAGCTAATATGGGTGCACCAAATGTGTCACATTTGTGAATCAGCGTAGAATGACTCTTTAATATTAAAATATTACACGAGTTTTTTCAACTTTAACGCAGAAGAGCATATTCTGGCTTAAATGAAAGAAAGAGGTATAACTTGACCAATTTTTTTAGAACGCGAAAGTTTTTTTAAACTATTCGACAATCACAGCATCTCAATTTAGGGAAAATATAATGCTCTAAATATTTTTGTTTCATATCATCGTGAAATATTTTAAATTGAAGAATTGTTTGGTATGACAATAATTCTTAATTTAGAAAAAGTAGGAAAATGATGGTGAAATTGTATTTATTTTAATATTTTTCAAATATTAAATGAAAGGTACCTCAAGATTTTTTTAACTAACGTTTATTCTGAACTTTTTATTTTTTTTCGAAAAATCACAATACTAAGAAAAACTCTTTCTTCTTTGTCACAAACTGTGAAAAAAATAATAATAAATAATTAATTAATTGTCAAAATAACTCTTATTCGCCGTTGAAAACCAAGTTCGATCAAATAACTTCTCAAAAACAAAAAGGCAAGTTCAAATAGAGAACCTCGCCTACATAGTGTAGAGGCGGGAAAAACCAACTTGTTCTAAAACAAGAAACGCAATCAGGCTAACAAAATGGGACGAAGTTTAATATATTCTCCGTATAGAGAGCCAACAATCCAATTAAAAAAGGAAATCCAAAACATATTACCTAAGTTGAACATATTTCCCGTATATAGCTATCATATCAATCTGAATCAAGAAACAGCTCCAACGAAAAAACAGTAAATCGTTAGGATTGAGATTATTCAACCGATTAAACTCACCGGACGGACCGATATTTCTTAGTTGTTGAAAAAGTTGACGAAAGCGAGTCCTAGAGGTCCCAAGCCCTGAGGTCCTTCCCGATCAAGAATGAGGCATGAGCATCAAGACAAGCTTGCAAGATTTGTTCGTCGCTAAGATATTCATCATCCCAGTCACTCCTGCTGATCTCCTTATCCAATCTCACATTATCATATCCAAGACACTCTCTCACTATATCCTCCCTTGAAGCGCCCACAAGTGAGGCACCAGTAGTCCTGGACCTTGCGTAGTGCCTTACATCCAGAAGCTTCCGCACGCCCAACTCATGTTTGGAGATCCAAAGCTTATCGGCGTCAGAGTGATTCCATAGCCCAACGAATGTGTTCTCAGGGTTTGAGAGAAACCGACGGAGGAGAAGCGGGACGCTGTTTGAGTGACACAGCTGGAAGATTAGGCAACGCCGACCCACGCAGATTTGGAGGGTAACCGCAGGTTGGTTATCGCCGTGGTAGCGGCGGTAAGGGACCCACTGAACACCAAGGCCCACGATGAAGCGGCCGCGATAATGGCGGCCAAAGTGCAGGGTGGTGCTGAGCCATTTGCGGACGACGGAAGGGGTGGAAGTGACGGTGGTGATGATGGGAGTTCCGAAGAAGTGGACGGTGAACCTTCGTTGGTTTCTGAGAGACGGATGTGAGCAACACTCGATGGAGATTGTCATTGTTTGAGTTGATTTTTTGGGTGTGAGGGGTGGGTTGTTGAGTAGTGGTGGTGTGAAGGGACGTGTAAGTGTGACAGCTATAACCTAGGGAGCGGAAGGCGGTGTCATGGTGAAGGATATGATAGCGTAGCGTTATCCTGTGGGATGAAAATGGAATATATAGTGCTTACCATTTCAGTGTTACTACTACACATGGTTTGCGCCTTAAGTTTTTAATGAAATAAAAAAAAAAAAAACAATATTACATATTTTCTTGCGTGTCCTTCGTATGATACAATTTATATTTTAATAAATATGAAATAAATATCATTTAAAAAAAATTAATGACTAGAGAATAATTATAAACAATTTTGAATGGGTAAAAAACTATTACAATTTTAAAAATAGAGAATTAACGTAAAGCTCATATTCGTTTCTATATTTGAATTTTTAGGACAATACTTTTCAAGTTTATAAATCTAGTCTATGTGGTATAATAATATTTATTTATGTGATTCCTTTGGAGTTTTTTATCCAAGCCAGTGGCACCATTTTTCAGGGTGCCTTTTAGTACAGGAAAAATTACGTAGAGTATCGTATTTTTATACTCTTTGAGAACTACGAAGACCTTCCCCAAAACCCCCTTTTAAAAATAAATAGGAGTGAAGTCTTACAAACAAATATTTCGAGATAAGACTAAATCCAAAAAAATTACTAAAAACAATCAAAACATATTTTTAAATGAAATTACACTTTGAAAACATTGTTGATAGATGATTAATAATATATAAACTACAAATTCAACCGTCTATGAAAAATGAATTTCTTGAAGTGTGATTTTACATTTATACAACACACATGATTTATAAGATTTATAAACCAAAATTAGATTTTATAATAGGAATTACGAAATTATTCTAGTCATTTTAATTTGAAAATTTATATATCACATGTGGTGTCATACTTACGATGTTATAATCATCTTGTATTTAAATAATTTATAAATTTTAAAAATCATGTATTTAAATAATTTATAAATTTTATAAATCATGATGTGTTGTATAAATGTAAAATCACTAGATTAATTTCGTCATTCCTATTATAAAATCTAATTTGGGTTTTACGAAGTCAAACATTTTACTCATCTCGTCACCATCTTATTGAACAAGTTATTGCTTGTTTTATATCATTGTCTTGTATGTAAGTCGTGTATGTTCTCTGTAAGACCAATGATCGTTATCCAGTACTGGTGAACTTGGTTGGGCTATGGCGCGATAATGCTTTTTCCCCACGAGAATTTTAACTTTGAATCATGAGTTCATTATGGTTGCTTACTTATATTTTCGCATTAATTTATTTCCTCGCCTACATGTAAATTGAACTAACAAGTTTATTCAATAAAATTAAAACCGGTTCAATAACCAATAGGGTTTTCTTTCAAGATGTTGTTTAACTAATTAAAAATTAAATTGATTAATTTGAGATAAACCACCTAAGACAATTGTAATACCCCGTATTTTCTGTGAATTATTAATTTTGATAAATAATTGTGCTTGTGGCGTGGGATATCACTATTTACATTTTGTGTATTAATTAATTCGGATTTGAAATCGAATTTAAGACATGATAATTAATTAATTAATTAATATTTGTACTCGTATCGGCTAAATACTAAATAACTGAGTTGTTAGTTATTTATTTTCTGTATTCAACTTTTGGAACGCGTAGAAGGTCCATTTTTAGTTTAAAATGATGGATGATAGGCCTATTGGGTTAGTATAAGAGCTAGGTGGGGTTTAGACCATTTAAAAATATATAGACCATTTAGTTAGGGATCCATTTTGGGCCCAAGCTCAATTTCATAAATTAAAGGGCTTGATGAAACCTTTGGAGCCTCATCATTCATAAAAAAAACAATTTGGGGCAGTTCCTTAAGAGAAAGAAAAGGTGTTTGAAGAGAAAAGAAGGAATTTTGGGATTTTGGCATAGTTCTCTCTACCAAATCAAATGAGAAAAGTTTGTATAAAATTTAATTATGATTGCATGATGTAAGATCATATATGTTCATTGAAATCAATAACTAATTATGTTATAAATCTGATTTTAGATGATTAAATAGTTGTTTTTTATGATTAATCTAATCAAGATATTAATTAGGTTAATTTTCCCTTATATTGTTTGCCTTTCTCATGAACTTGGATTAAATTGTTACGGAATGATTAGAAGATGTTTTCCTATTACAAATGAATTAAAACCCATGGGTTATAACTCCCTAGAGTGAGGTACTTATCATGTTCGATGATTTCAAGTAAATTAGGTGTGGGTTAATACCTATATGGGATGCTTTAGGAGAGTGGACTAGGGCTAATGGAGTTTGAATATAGTTATGTACGTGTTTTAGTATATGGTAGAGTGAGACTACCTAGAATCGAAAACTCAGGTTTAGGGTTATTTGTATTAGGTGATGAATATGAAGTTAAAGATGTGTTATACCTCTTTATAATAGCAATTCTAGTATGACCCGATAACATTGGGTCAGTAGGTGTTTGTGAATTACCTTAACCCGTTAGTGAGGGTTGTCTATGTGTTTGATTTAGTTGTTAGTAAGGGTTGATATTGCTTCAGGGCTTTTATGTTCAATGCATACCAACTATAAATACTTGTGGTGATATACTGGGACGGATACCTCACGTACGACATGAACTGCGATGGTACTTTAGTGAGTAGACGAGTTTTCCATGGTCATTTTATCCCAGGGGCCTATGTCTAGGCATCTGTGTTCACGGGCAGATTTTATCATATAGTCTTCGGTATGGTAGGCCATATGAATGATGGGTAGGCATAGTGATTTATACCTCGATCGTGATGAGGTCCTAGGTTTAGGACGACCTAAGACTATATCTAATGCGTGTGAGTAATCCTTGAAGGGGATAGGAATAGGCCTTCGTTATATACGAGCGTGCGAGAAGCCCATTTATTTGTAGTTGTCAAGGACTGTATCTTTGTATGGATGTTATGCATAGATATTGTCTTTATTCTATTGATTCGACGTGAATATTTCATATTTATCCCTCTAATTTCGATATTTATACGGTCCCGCACATCGTAATTATCCCGAACTTAACTCATATTTATTACAACTAACCCTTTTGGTAAGGGTTTCTTATTTTGTATATCTCTTACGTATTTTACAGGTAAATCGTGCAAGTGAGTGGAAGAGAATAGCGCAAAACGATGAAAACACGGCAAGAAAGGATAATAAAGGGTAAATCGATATTTTACACCCAAAGCTCAAAGAAAGAGCCAATATGAAATTTGTGGAGCTCGAGTTTACGAGAATATAAGAAGAAACGACACCTCATTCTGAGTTACGGTAAAGAAGTTACAATACTTTGAAGATGGGGAAAAGTTTTGGGGTCAAAACTGCAAATAGTGAAAGTTCCATGCATTTCCAAGCGCACAAAAAGTACCAAAAACTGAACCGGTTCAGTTTTAGAGCAAACCAGCTTTCTTTCCCAAGTGGTTTAGTTTAGCTAATGGGCTCAATTTTCTGTAAAAAAAATATTTATTCCTATATTGTAGCTAAAGTTGTTAGGGCTTAGACTTAGCCTCTTGGCCCTTTGGGGGTCCTAAAATAGAGCATTTTGGAGTCTAAATTGATATACTTCATATATTGTAAAGCTTGGAACTCATCTAGAATAATTGGAATTGTAATTATTTTAAGAATTCAGCATTTGCAATGCAATAAAGAGAGTTATTTCAGTTTTTGCAAATCTTACTTGGTTTGAAGTTCTTATTTCCCACACTTTGAATTCTCATCATTTGGTATTTTATTTTACCTCTTTTCTTCTTTATAATTCCACATGAATGCTTGCACACTTAACATAATTTGTTTAGAAGTAGTTGTAAAGTCTACTTAAATATTTTCATAGGTTGGGGAACATGAACCCAACTTAGGATTTTCGATTATTGAATGTAAAATTCACCATAATTAAGTAATTAATTTCTCGAGGTTAATATATTGATTGGTACGAATAGAAAAAATCTCTTAACTCAGTTTGTTGAAAGCAACCCTAGTGTTTGAGGATGCATTATATGTGTCGGTGAAAATATCAATCGTACATATCAATTTGTTGACCAATTATTGCGCAGGTTAACGCCCAAATATATTCGATGCTTCGAATTAACTTATCGCATTTCCTTTAATTAATTAATTAATTCAATCATAGAATTTTTATTTATCATAGAAACCCTAGGATCACATGATATTTTAGTGCAACCCACTCTGATACCAATTTGAGAATGCCCTTACAGTGTGTGCTTAAGCAAAGATGGTCTGAATAAACAAAAAATCCAATTTTTATATTTTTCAAATTTTAAAGATTGAAACTTTAAACAAATTAAATCCAAATAAAATTTGTACCGATTTTAAATCCTTTGTTGTAAAAAAAACTGATTTATCCACTTTTATATTTTTAACCTAAAACATACATCTAGGTGATAAATAGATAAAATAAATAAACCATACACAACACGCCAATATACGAGGAAAACCACAAAGGGAAAAAAACCTCGGACATCCCAGACAGCATATCACTATAATACAATTTTACAAAGCATAGACAATTGACTTACTCAACGACTCGATCCCCACAAATCTTGACGCTCTTCTATCTTTCATCGCTCCTCCACAGTGCAATGCAGGAGTCCACCCACGCAAGTTGCCACAACGCACGAGTCCACACACGTCTCAGAATCCATCGATGAGTCTCAGTAATTGTCTATGGATAGGAACACGAAATCCACCGCTTCTTCTCAGCAATACCACAAACACGGAGTCCACCGCATGTAAACAGCGAGTACGGATTCCACCGCATGAAATACGTTCTCTTCAGGTATAGAAAATCAAACCTTGGTGCCTAAAATAGACGCCTAAAAACATATGCATATGAAGAACTAGGATCTTTAAACTCAATTGGTAAAATAAGGGTATTGAAACTTTAGCAAATAGATAGGAAAATGTTTTTCGCTAAAAGTTCCTGAAAAATCTAAGTCCAGCACGCCTTAAATAGGATAACATGAATTTCAAGGTGGCAAACTCGTTCGAATGAATACATAAATTCGTCCGAACAAGATTAGTTTTTCTTCTAACGAAAACATATTTCGTTCAAATGAAACAACTCTCATTCAACCATCTTTCTAACGAGATATGCAATCATTGGCATAGGATTCTCGTTCAGTGGTCTTTAGATGGCGTACCAACAAGATTTTAATTTCGTTCTAATGAGATTAGTAGTCATTGGAGCGAAAACTCAATTTTGTTATAATGAGTTCAATTCTCGTTTTAATGAGATTAAAACTAAAAATCTTTAAAAACAGCTCCTAACCATTTCAAGTGCAAAAACAAACACTCTTAAAAATATTCAAGAACCTATATTCAATATGCATTCATACCTGTGAGATCATCAATAATTGTAAAGACACTTAGCACTAAACACAGCACGATGTATCCAATCTCTGAAGCTTGTTCGATATGTCTTCATTAACCACATCATAGACTTATGGGATCAACAACTCAAGGCTTAACGTGTGACTCAAGTGTTTTGTTCGAAATTAAGCCAATTACATACAAATTGACTCGATTAGAAATTTGTCCTTACATTTATCATCAGTATCTGGCTTAAACTCATCGCCGTTGTCAAGTATCGAAAAGTAATCGTTTGCTAACTAAAGGGGAACAACGTCAAGAAGGATCCAACTCTCATTGCTTCCAACTTGAGTGTGACAGTAAACATGGCACTCCACTTGGTATCAGTACCAAAGCTCAAAGTCTCTTAGAACCTTCATAACGTCTAAGGAGTTTAACCAACCATGCTTATATGCTACTTGTTTGGCTTTATCCAACCTAAGGGAGGCATCCAACCATCTATCATCATAGCCAACAACTCAAACTATGCGAGGTCCCCTCCCAAAGAGGTATTTCAACTTCATTATGTCACGACAAAGGCCCATCTTGATCCCACCACCTCTCTTTGATTCCTTCTCAACTTTAACGAGCCTCTCCTTGGAAAAAAAATTATTATGCAGTAACTCTACAATGACGTCGAAGTCCCTAACATCACACTGTAAACGTGTGAAAAAACGAGACTATTTTCCAAAAACACTGGTCAATTTCTTGATAGATCACATAACAGAGATGAAAGCACCACGAGCCTGACTTACTAACTTCCTGACTAAATACTAGATGTTCATTAATCTATGGAAGAGGGGGACCCCTGCAGTTATATTTTCGAGCTATAAGAATCACGAGAAAATCATTCAGGAAAAAAAGATGTAATTTGAAACTTTGAAGGGTTTTAATTACATCAAAGAAGTGGGGTGAGCCCTTACAAACATTCAGAAACATGAGAATACAAGGACTTTTGAGCTAAATTAATCCTAACTAGATTTGAAAGTCTTTTCCCTTCACCTGCTCTTGAAGATTTAGTGTTTTGAATTGATCAACACCCCCCATTCCTTAATCGGCCCTAGCCTCTACTTGACCATTAGCTGAGCCGTGTCTCCTTTTTTCTCCCTTTGCAGAGAACCTGAATCATGCTCCCCAAACAACTCAGATTACGAAGTGTAACACCCCGTATTTTTTAGGATAAATAATTTATCTAATGTGTAGAATTAGAATTTAAACTAAATTGATGATTTGGAGAAACTATTTAATTTGGAGAATTTATTTAAATTGGAAGATTCAATTTATTTAGAGAATTGAGATTTAAATTAATTCGGGTTATTTCTTTTAAGAATACATGTGTCGTAAATCGAGGTTGAAATTTGAGATTTTAGTTAAGTAACCCAAATGATTATTCTAAGTGTACGGTTGAGTCCGTAAGGGTCAAATGTAATACCCTGTAATTTTATTAATTTTATTTAACCGGATTAACTAAATTAAATGGGAATTTATTGGAAATTAATCCGGAGTTAAACACTAGCGATACGTGAGTTGGTATTTGATTATGATGATAATGTTGAATATTACTGGATAAATATGGTAATATATGATTATTGAATTTATTAAAATTGTCGCGAGTCATAAATACGATAATTCGAAAAATTAAGTTGGGACGTGCGTGTCAGTCGCGTCAGGAATCAATTTAAAAATCAATTATAATTTTATCATCTGTATGGTCATTTTGAGTGCGCCAACGTTTTTGGAGGGGTCGAGATAGTCAGAAAACACTAGCCAGGGATTTAATTTGGGTCCCGGGGCATTTTTAGGCCAAACCGGCAACCCAAGAGGGTATTTTAGTCATTTTAATTTTTAAAAGATTTTGACCCAAGAATTTTAGGATTTATTTATCATCCAATATTAGGGCCATTATCTGTCAAAAAGAAAGGAGTGGGCAACGTGAGAAAGATGAGAAGTTACAAGAAGGTTTCAAGGCCATAACCACCACACACCACCACTATTCGTCGAAATTGTGACCGGAGAGAGGAAGAGAACCAACCCTTAACATCACCAATGGATCAGAACATCAAATTCAAGGCAAGTGATTTTATTTCATTAAGTTTCAGTAAATAATTTATCCATGATAGTGTAGGATTTGATGATAGCTATGAACAATGATTGAAACTCATGAAATTTGGAGAAGAAACCTAAATTTTGGATAGGATTAGCATGTAATTTAATTCTGGAAGTTTTTCCATTAACAAAATCATAACCCTTGATGAATTAAAAATGGATTTAGGAAGAGAAGTATGATGGTTCTTGAAGAAAATAGAAAAATAAGATTTTTATGATAATATGATGATTTGATCCAAGAAAAGTCTAATTGATAATGATTTGAGAGTTATGGAACGTTAAGAATCATGTAATTAGGTAGTATAATGACCCAATATGTTTACTTTAGGGTTTAACACCATGTAATGAAGATTTGAGACAAAATTGGGACTGAAAATGAAGCAAAATCGTAGCCTGCACCTGCTTGATCGAACGATCGACATTCATAAGTCGATTGATCGACTGGGCTCGATCGATCGATACTCAAGGTCGATCAATCGATCTCCCCAGAAACTGTGACCTTTTTCCCATTTTTAATTGTAAGTGTTTCCGGCCATCGAATGTTGTAGTTGGGGATTATGTGAATACATGAGTTTAGGGAGACCAGTAGGGGTATATTTGAAGCCCAGTACATATTAGAATTTGGTTGGAATGTAGTGTTGAATTTATGAGTGTTCGACGAGTGATTTCCTATTTTATGATGCGAGAACATGATTTAAATTCTTTGGAGTGATAAGTTAGTATTTGGGACATAAACAAGGACCTCGGAGTACTGAATTGATATGTGGAAAAAATAAGAGACTTAGTAACCTCTTCAGTTAGGTTTTAAGTACTCGAAACTATACGACGTGAGACGTATCGGCGAAATATATTATATATCATCCAGAATAAATCATAGTGTATGAATTAGACTAATGGTATAGGGCGGAGAATATACCTTTAATAATATAACAAGTTATCTAAGTTGTGTGAATGCTTAGTATATGGATTATTATGTGTATGACATACCTACCATACTTGCTATTACGGGAGGTTGACTTTCGGAACAGGGTCATCTAATCTTTGTGTGCCTACGGGGGGATTTAGATTGGTACCTTAAGGACATAGGGTTGTGAATGGCTTATTTGTGAGTTAATAAGTCAGCTGACTACGGGAGCGTAGGTATGTGCGTGACCCATGGATATGTGAACTATGTTCACCTCCAATATGTGTGATTTTATTTATTGAAACGGTTCCTGAGAGATTCAGAACAGTAATCCTTATGTACGTGATGTACTGGGATTCTATAGCAGAGTATGCGTGCACCGCAGCTTAGCATAGGTGTGCCCTATTTGTATATTTCTATGCTGAGAATAATATACTTGTGATTATAACGGACTCTTGTTAAAGTGTGAATATGAATAATTGATACATCTTGAATGGGGTTAAAAATGAGAATTTCCTATCGTAATTGTTATAAATTAAACTTATCAATGAAAAGGTGAGTTACACGCAAGATATGTTAGAACGATGTGAATAGAACCCTATATTAAATGTGAGAAGAGGAAGTGGTACAGACTAGTTAGTTAACAGCATAACTAGGACGGGATAAGGATATATGTTAGGCGTGAACATTAGTTGAGGGGTGAGGAACTCATGAGAGAGCACGTAACTAGCATGTATATAATATTCACTGTTTAATGCAATTAAACCCTTGCTATATTTTTAAACTGTTTTCACCTCGGGCTCTAACCCGTTTGCTTTCAAATCTATTTTTTCTTGTAAAATCTTTTTAGGTGCCCAGCTACAAGGACACCAAGCATAGGAGTTCCATTACTTTGACGTGGTGTAGCTGTTGTGGAAGTTACAGGACCTCGATATTAGACGCCTCCACATTCTGCATTTGATTCTATTCTTGGTCACTCATCACTTAGGGCATGTCGCCCCTTTCCATTTAGAGATAGCATTCTCTGACCCTCAGTTTCATTTCAGTTTTGGATTTATTTATTTATTCAGACTTTGTATTGAGATTTATTCAGTATTGAGATTATTCAGGGGAGTGTTACTCCAGACTCATTTTAATTGTTCCATTATTATTCTATTGTGAATGGATGTGGTATAGTTAACTTATAATTTAATTGGTTACATGTTAATTTAATTTAATAAAATTTGGCAACTCACTTTTTAAATATTAGGTGGCTAGTAATTATTTAAAAATATTTTCGACGGTGATGCCATGAACTGAACCAACTTGACATTTTGTATTAATTTGAATATAGGAGTAGCTACTCGGTATTTAATTAGTCGGGGTGTCACATCGAGAGAGTCAAAATAAGTACTCGGGGGTAGTAATTGGGTCTCGGGGCGTTTTTAGGCATAACCGAGCCCACATAGGAGTGTTTGGGCCATTTTAATTAAACTCATTAGTCTAAAAACGAAATTAGCCCAATAAAAGATAATTAAGGGAGTTGGGGGCCGCCATAACTCAACGGGAGAAAACCTAAATCTTCACAGGAAGTTTGGGAAAGCAAATTAGGGATCTTTTGGGAGTCAAACTAAAGGAAGAGGAGTGTGTTCTTCGACAAACATTCGTCTACAACAAAGGAAATCAGACCCTACAAAATTATCCAGGCAAGTAGTTAAACTTTCTTTCATTTGAATTGCGGTATTACGATTCATATCATGGTGGGTGTAAACCATATTCATTTTGGAATGAGTTATTATGGCAAAATTTATTTTTGGAGGGTATCACATGTTAAATCTGGATTTCGGAAATTTAAGCATTAAGGGTGAAATTGATGTTTAATTGATATGAGAATAATATCATATGAGGCTAGAATATGATTTAGAATCGAAAACCTATAGAAATTGTTGTTGAATTCGAATTATTGAATCGAATTGATAATTGTTGTTTAATAGGTATTGAGAAAAATTCAATTTATGAACCCTAGAATTTTAATGAAAATCACTGAGGATTAATGTCATATATTAGTGTTTGAACATGTTTATAGATGAAATAAATATGGGAGATAAATAATCGAGGTTTGGATTAAAGTTGGAAAGCTTCAGAGTTTAAAAATAGTGGAAAAAAGCAGTCGGCGAAGATGGATGATATCTGGTCGATCGATCGATCGACCCCTTCAGTTATTGTAAAACATAATATTGTATATCTTTTTGTCACGGTCGCGTGGGTGCCAACCTCGTATTATTCTGATTTTTTTATTTGATATGATTTTTCTACGATAGGGTGCGTGAGACCGACATCTTTAGGAAGAAATAAATTCGGATTATTTGGATATGTCCGTAGATAAGTGAAGGACTTTCGAAAAATATAAAGGAATATTAATTTATCTTGGATTAGATATGTAATACCCCGTATTTTCTGTGATATTTATTTTTGGGGATTAATTGAATTAAATGTTTATTAATTGGAAATTAATCCGGATAAAAATATTAACGAGATGTGAGTTAGTATTTTATTATAATGTGTATACTTGGCATTATATGAATATGGGTAATATTGAAATTGTCAAGTGATTGAAATACGGCAATTTGGGAATTTTGTTGAGACGCGTGTGACCCCCGCGTCATGGTATTTTTATTAATTTTAAAAGTGAATTTTAGTTCCATTAACCGTATGGTCGTTTTGAGTGCACCAACGCGTCCGGAAGGGTCGAGATAGTCAGAAAACACTAGTCGGGAGTTTAGTTTGGGTCCCGGGGCATTTTTGGGTCATACCGGTAACTTATAGGGGCATTTTGGTAAATTGCATTTTTGGGAATTAAAAAGTGACGAAAATTGGAATTACAATCTGACTATTTCTTTAACCCACTTAACCCACTAACTACACTATGTGACAATATGGGCTACGGGAGAAGTTGATATACCATTCCAACTTACCAAAAACCAAAACACACCTCCATACCTCCATTGTCTTCAACCTTAGGAAGAGCTTGAGAGAGAGAGAGAGAAGGAAAGAATTCTGCAGAAAGATAGAGAGAGGACAGACTTAACTTCAAGATTCAACACCAAACTCAGAGATTAATTAAGGCAAGTGATTTAAACCCATTTGATTCAAGATTTGTTTTCATGTTTAGGAATTTTCGAAATTATTCTTGGGAGATGATTTAGACCCATAAATTGGAAGTTAAAATCTTGGATATATGTTAGGAATTGCATATAGTAATATTCTGGACGAAATTTATGTTCTAAACAGAACCTTTGATGATTTAAAAATGGAGTTAGAAGAAGTTTAATGTTGTTCTTGAATGGGAGAATTCTGGAAATTATTTTGATGTACTTTTGATCTAAACTAAGCCTTTAAATGATGAATTATGGGACTTAGAATGGTAATACTGTTGTAGGATGATAGTATAATGTTATAGTAACCTTGTCTTGGAGTTTCATGCTTAAAAATGGAGTTTTGGGATGAAACTGTAACTGCAAAACGAAGCAGTCCGTAACAGACCTGGTGCAATCGATCGATCGATCGAAGGTAAAGGTCGATCGATCGACCTTCCCAGAATGAATAAAGTTTTCCTTAATTAAATTTTAATGGTGTTAATCCTTGAATGATAATATTGGAGACCTTATGAATACCCTTAACCTTAAGGAAGACCAGTAGGCATGATTATGAGATTGGACCTTAATTGGAATTCAATTTGAAGAACTATTCTAAATTAATGAAATTCGATGAGTGAGATAACATTTGGGTTAATAGTGTAAACTTGAATAATTTGATGAAATGAGGTTTGGGGCAGAAGTAAGTACCTTAGGAATAAAGATGTTATACGTGAGAATAATAGGAACTTTATAGTCTATTTGAGATAGGGTTTCAGTATAAGAGACTACGACGTGAGACGTGTTGACGGTTTAACTTTTATATTATCGAGAGAATTAAACTATATAAAATTGGAATAATGGCATAAGGATGTAGAGTATACCTTTATTAATGTTGAAATATCTAAGATGTGTGAATGCTTAGTATATGATTTTTATGTGTATGACATACCTACCATACTTGCTATAACGGGAGGTTTACGTTCGCTTAGGGCCTTCTAATCCTTGTGTGCCCGGATTTAGTTTGGTACCTAGAGGACATAGTTCAAGGAGAACGACTTATTTGTGAGTTAATAAGTTGTGACACCCCGCCTAATTAAATACCGGGCGATCACTCCTTTATTAAATTAAATCAAGGTAAACAGTTGGTTCATTCTCAGCATCACTGTCGATAAAAAATAATTTTTCCAATTTAACACCCTAAATAATTAAGCTAAGTGTCAAAAACATTTTTTTATACGAACTTCCAAATTTTAATTAAAGAAAAGATTTTTATTAATTCAAAACAACATTTCTACAATAGAGAATCACACCACGAAATTTAAATAAAACCATACATTCACCAAACGAATGTCAATAATATAAAACTAAAATCATAAACCATCCTGAAACAAATCCCATAAACAATACTGGAATAACTGAAATATAAAAATCCCCAACAATAAATGAAATGATGAAAAGGGCGACACGTGCCCTATAAATGAGAGTAATAAGAGTGGAGTCAATGTCGGAAGCCGTCTACTCAAGGGACCTGCAACTCCCACCTAAGCTGCAGCTCATTCTTCTCAAAGAATCCTAAGCAAGACGCCCCTGTGGCTGGGCACCTGAAAATATACATATATATACACAAGAGAGAGAGAGAAAAGGAAACGGGTCAGGGCCCGGAAGTGTGTTTGATTTTAAAATACGTTAAGCAAGTATTTAAATTGATACAGGCCAATGCAACATCATATTAGTTCGTCTCTCTCTTGAGAAATACTCACCTCTCTTCTAATGTGCACTCCAATCGTACTAACCTTCCCAATGGTTCGTTTATCTTAACTTACTCATATGTTTTCAAAACTGAACGATGACAATGTTATAAAAAGGTTACTTTCAATTTGTAGTATTCCTCTCGTTTTAGCTTCATTAAATTATAAGATTTCCCCGTGCCTTTTCATTTTTTTTACAAAACAAGTATTTAATAATTTGAGTCAACAACTATGTTCTACTTATCAAATCACAGTAGGCAGTTCAAAGTTTATAACCTCATATATATATTAACTACTCGAATAAAATATATATATATAATGGCACCCCAACTAAACTATGGTGCGGGCATACTCTGCTATCCAATCCCCGTATCGCTCACATAAAGGGAAATACAAGTTCGGAATCACTCTCGAACTGTATTAACATATACAAAACAACGTTGAGGCGAAGTATAGATTCCAAGTCCAAGAGGTCAGTACATACCCACACGTCTCTTAGGACCGTCCGACTATCAATTTAATAGCCCGTACCTAGGATCTCTATCTTCTAGGGTACGATTCAATATCCCCATAAAGCAACACAGGATACGATCGTCCCAGCGCGGTAACCTCAGGGATAGCAAGTAGCGCGGGTACGTTTTTCACATGAATATAATATATGTACACACAATATACAAAGATACCCATTCCATTATATTAATATAGGTTTCTCTCGTAACCCATAGTCATGACATTTATCTCTAATTTCCCATCATTATGATTACGTATAAGGTTTCGTCTCTAACCTTAACTCGAAGAGTTTTCTCACTCATTACCTAATACTCATGGGTTATAACCTTACAAATCTAAAATTCAGTAAATAACTTTATTTGATTCCAACGTAACTCTCTTACGCACCACACCCTTATGTTTCATAAATCTAATAACCTAACGTAAATATCCCATAATTACCCTCCTCGTTGAAGATTAAAGGTTCTAACATAGGTCCATATACCCTACTGGTCCTCAATATCTCCCAAATCATTTTATTTAGAAAGCCCAAGGTTTATTCCACGATAAATTAATTCAACTAATTAAACAAGGGAAATAATAGGCTGCCAGGGAGGGTCGATCGATCGACGTCTGGGGGTCGACCGATCGAACCTTCGATCGATCGACGCTCTAGGGTCGATCGATCGATCGAGCAGGTCTGTGAAAATTCTGCAGAAATTACAGTGACGGGATTGCGTAAGTTTCTTCATCAAAACTCATATTTTCCAACTCTATTTGACCCAAAAAGTCTACTGTTAACATCCTAACATAATTTCAGGTATCTTTAACGATTAGCATGCGTATATACATCAATAAACATGGTTAAACAACATAATATTTCATCTAATCATCAAGAACCCTACAGTTTTCTTAACCTTTGTTCTAATCAGTTTTCTCCAGAAATTTCTTCTAACAAATCATCATAATTTCGTGGGTTAAACATCTACTTCACATATTAATTTCCAGAATAAGGTTCATATGATTTCTACATGCAAATCCCTATTAAAATTGGGTTTTCTTCCATGGATTATACTCTTAATCATTCCTACACTAACATGATTATTGCACCAACGAAAATACGCAAGTTAAACACTTGCCTGGGATTTCAGAGGTCTGGTTTCCTGCTGATATTGGTGTGGCTGCATTCCCCTCCTCGCGATCTACGCGTTGGTGGTGACGGTGGTGCAAAAGGTGGTGTTTTTGGCCTTGAATCACCTAGCAAGGTCTCTCCTCTCTTCTCCACTAGCCGTCTTAGGGTTCTGAATGATCTAACCCTAAAAGGCTGACTTAAATGGCTGCTAAGGATGGCTGAAATTCGTGGGTTTAATTACCCTAATATGTAAAATGACCAAAACGCCCTCCCGGGTCACTAATTAAGCCTAAAAACATCCCGAGACCCAAACTAAACCCCCGGGTACACTTTTCTGACTATCTCGACCCTTCCGGACGCGTTGGCGCACTCAAAACGACCATACGGACAACTTATAAAATATTCACTTTTTAATTAACATAATTAGTCCCGACGCGACACGAGCACGTCCCGACGAAATAGTCATTTAATTCACTTATGACATTCAATATAACCAATATAACATATTACTATGCTCATTAGTAATATTCAACAATTTTTCCATAATTACTAACTCTAGTCACGTTAATAATTATAACATAATTAATTTCCGAATTTTTATTAAATAAATCCCCAAATTAAATATAGCATAAAAATACGAGGTATTACATACTTCCCCCCTAATAACGGAATTTCGTCCCGAAATTCGGAAAATAATGCATACCTGGTAAAAACAATTCTGGATATCTTTCGCGCATATCTGTCTCACGCTCCTAAGTGGATTCCTCCACATTATGATGTTCCCACTGGACCCGCACGAGTGGAACTGTCTTCGACCTCAATCTCCTCTCACTGTAGTCTAGAATAGCCACCGGTCTCTCCTCGTAAGAGCTATCCGACTGCAAGTCGATCTCATCTATCGCAATGTGAGTATGGGCCATATCATCCCGAAGGTATCGTCTCAACGACGAGATGTGGAATACATCGTGGATGCGATGTAAATGTTCTGGCAAGCCCAACCTGTACGCTACTGGCCCAATTCTCTCGATGATGGGAAATGGTCCTACGTACCTCGGAGCCAACTTTCCCTTCTTCCCGAACCTCATCACTCCTTTCATAGGAGATACACGCAACAACACTTGATCTCCCACATTAAACTCCCGGAAGAACCGTTTCGCATCGGCGTAGCTCTTCTGCCTGTCTTGGGCTACCCGAATACGACTCCTGATTATCTCGATCCTCGCGGAGGTCTCCTGGATCACTTCTGGTCCTAATAACTTGTTGTCCCCCACCTCGAGCCAACAGGTTGGAGAACGACAAGGCCTGCCGTACAAAGCCTCAAATGGAGCCATGCCAATCGTAAACTGATAGGAGTTATTATAAGCGAACTCTACCAGTGGAAGATGTGGCTCCCAACCTCCTCCGAAATCGAGGATACACATGCGTAGCATATCTTCCAACATCTGATTAGTACGCTCCGTCTGACCATCTGTCTGTGGGTGGTAAGCTGAACTCAATCTCAACTCTGTACCCATAGCCTCCTGAAAACTTTCCCAGAAACGTGACACAAAAATCTTGTCTCTATCTGATACAATATTCAGGGGCACCCCGTGTAATCTGACGATCTCAGCGATGAACAACTGAGCATACTGACCCGTGGTATAATCTGTTCGCACCGGCAGAAAATGAGCCACCTTGGTCAAACGGTCTACCATCACCCAGATAGAATCATGGCCCCTCTGTGATGTAGGCAAACCTGTAATGAAATCCATGGAAATACTTTCCCACTTCCACGCAGGTACTTCCAATGGCTGAAGAAATCCCGACGGTTTCTGGTGGTCCACCTTCACCAGCTGGCAGGTAGAACATTTGGACACAAATTCAGCGATGTCCTTCTTCATCCCACTCCACCAGTACTGTCGCCTCATGTCTTGATACATCTTATCGCCTCCCGGATGTACTGCAAATCGGGACCCATGAGAATGAGCCATCACTTCATGACGTAGCTCTGATCCTTCTGGAACCACTAATCTCCCATTGAACCGCAACCCTCCATCCGAACTAACAGAATAGGACTCAGCACCCTCGGCTAGAAGTCGCACAATCTGCTCCTGGCAAAACGGGTCTGTGGTCTGCGCTTGTATTACCCTTGTAATAATTTCGGGTGTAACTGACATGACGGATATGAACGAACGTGCTACTGCGTCCTGGTGACCCAACTCCTTCCATTTTGCTTTCCAGATGTCCGCTACATCGTCAACCGGTCTACGACTCAACGCATCAGCAACTACGTTGGCTTTCCCTGGATGATACTGTATATCGAACTGGTAATCTTTCACAAACTCTAACCATCTGCGCTGACGCATATTCAGCTCTCGCTGAGTGAACAGGTACTGCAGTGACTTATGGTCTGTGAACAAACGGAATTTCTCGCCCAATAAATAGTGCCTCCAAATTCTCAATGCAAAGACGACCGCAGCTAACTCCAGGTCGTGGGTGGGGTAATTCTTCTCATGCGGCTTAAGCTTGCGGAAAGCAAAAGCTATAGCCTTCTCTTCCTGCTGAAGTACTCCCCCAAGTCCTCGTAAGGACGCATCTGTGTAAACCAGGTACTCTACACCCGGCTTCGGTAAAGCAAGGACTGGTGCCGAAGTAAGCTTGTCCTTCAGCTCGTCGAAAGCCAACTGACAAGCGTCATCCCAAACATATGGTACCCCCTTGCGAGTCAGATTCGTCAATGGACCCGCTATTTTGGAGAATCCCCGAATGAACCTCCTGTAGTATCCGGCTAACCCCAAGAAACTACGTACTTCCGTCGGTGTCATGGGCTGCCCCCACTCCCTTACCGCTGACACCTTGCTCGGGTCAACTGTTATCCCCTGCTCAGAAACAACATGGCCCAATAATTGTACCTCTCGCAATCAGAATCCACACTTCTCGTACTTAGCATACAACTGATGCTCTCGTAGGGTCTGGAGAACCTGCCTCAAGTGTTAGGCATGCTCCTCCTCGGAGTGTGAATATATCAAGATATCATCTATGAAGACGATGACGAACTGATCCAAGAACTCTCTGAATACTCGGTTCATCAAGTCCATGAAAACGGCTGGGGCATTTATGAGTCCGAACGGTATCACCCTGAACTCATAGGACCCATATCTCGACAAGAAGGCAGTCTTCGAAACATCCTGCTCTCTAATCCGTAACTGATGGTACCCCGACCTCAGATCTATCTTCGAAAAGAAAGTTGCTCCCCTTAACTGGTCGAACAGATCATCGATTCGAGGCAACGGATACTTATTCCGTATCGTGACCTTGTTCAACTCCCGGTAGTCCACACACAATCTCAGTGAGCCATCTCTCTTCTTCACAAATAAGACTGGAGCACCCCACGGTGAGGTACTCATACGAATGAAACCCTGACCTAATAGCTGCTCAATCTGATCTCGTAGCTCTCGCATTTCTGCCGGAGCCATACGGTACGGTGCGCGTGCTATAGGTCTCGTATCCGGCAATAAATCTATAACGAAATCTATCTCACGACTGGGCGGTAGGCCTGGTATCTCCTGAAACACATCGGAATACTCCCTAACAACTGGGATCGAATCCAAAGGAATCCCAACCTCCTTAGAGGTATCCTCCTCAATGTAATATAAATGAGCGGTCGAACCTCCCTCTGGGCGAGGCATCGCTACTACAAACATCTCTTGCCCCAGAATGGCAAAAACAATGCTCCCACCGAAGCAATCAATCATGGCTCTATAAGATGCGAGCCAATCCATACCAATAATCACGTCATGCTCGTGCATGTATAAGACTAGCATGTCTGCAGGCAGTACCAAGCTACCAATCTCTATCCCTACTCCTCGGCATATAAAGAATATAAGCGACCCACTCCCCAAAGGTGAGTCGACACACGTCACGGTGCTCTCTGCTGTGGCTAATAATCCTAAGGACTTCGCAAAATGCGTAGCTATAAAACAGTGCGTTGCCCCCGTATCAAACAAAACTTTACCCATAGTACCATGGATAGGAAACATACCCTCAATCGCGGGTGGTGCCTGTGGAGCTGCTGCCTGGTGGACGTTATAGACACGTCCATACTGTAATTGCCCCTGCTGCACTGGAGCTGCTGGAATGGCTGGTAGGGCTGGCACCTGGGCTGGGGCTGGAAGGGCAGGTGGAAAGAGTGGTCTCTGTGGCTCATTACGGCCTCCCTGCTGCCGTGGGGCCCTATCGCCCTCTGGGCAATCCTGACGCTTATGGCCGTGCTTGCCACACACAAAACACCGGCCTCTGAAATTACCTCCCCTCTGTCCCTGCTGACCACGGCCCTGCTGGCCGTTACCTCCACGCCATTGGCCCTGTTGGCCCTGATGTGCACGCTGTTGGCCTTGCTGGCCCTGCTGCTGTCCCTGCGGTCGGTGTTGGCCCTGCTGGCCCTGCTGATTAGGCTGACCCTGATGGCCCTGCCTGAATCCCCCGAATCCCTGCCTAGAATCACCTGAACGGAATCGCTTAGCAGGGTCCCCCTAATGGGAACTCTGCTCGTGCTGACGAGTCTGTCCCTGAGTTGGTGCCCCACTGGCACTATTACCCCCGGTCCTGCCCTGCTGGCTGGACTCTCCTGCTCTCTTGCTTCCCTGAAGATGGAAGCGGTGATCCTGGCAATGTAGTAGCGCTGCATTGAGTACGTCAGTGAAAGTACTCAGGGATATATTCCCAATAAGGTGTTGACGGATCCTCCCAGCTAACCCGTCGACGAACAGCAAAATTTTCTTGCTCTCAGTGGGTGCCTCATCCGGCACAATAGTGAGAAGTCTCGTGAACTCCTCCTCATACTCGGCTACAGTAAGGTTCTCCTGCTTCAGATTTAGCAATTTCCGCCCCATCTCAGTCTGCACTGCAGGTGGAAAGTATTTGCGGTCAAACCGCTCCCAGAACATCTGAATAGGGATCGTGTCCCTCTCTTACAAAGTAGTAGTGGACTCCCACCACTGTAATGCGGCTCCCACCAGTTTAAAAGAGGCCAATAGCTGCTTCTGCACTTCGGTGCACTCATACATACGGAGGTGCCGCTGGATGTCCTTCTTCCATTGGCTGACAGTAATAATATCGGAGCTACCAGAAAACTCAGGGGGATGTGCTTTCTGAAAAGCATCCCGAACCCTCTCCCATGCAGATGGAAACTGTGCTGGTACTGGCGCCACTGCCTGGACCATGGTGGAGCCTGCTGAATCACCGCTATCACGGCATTTACCGCCTGAGCAACGATGGCGGCTACCTCATTCGCATTCATAGTGCCTGGTAACGGAGCTGCTGGCTGGTCGGCTTGGGCACGCCTATCTTTCGGAGCACGTCTCGGAGGCATCTGAAACGTGAACAAGTTTATTAGTCTACAGTTATCAACAAATCTCGAATAGCTGAAGACTTAAACGTAAAAGCAAGAATACAACAGTCCTAAAAATAGGGCTCTATGGCAAGTAACGTTAAGCTGAAAGCGAAATAAGCCGTACAGATCCTATGAACACTAGAACCTGATGCTCTGATACCACCTGTGACACCCCGCCTAATTAAATACCGGGCGATCACTCCTTTATTAAATTAAATCAAGGTAAACAGTTGGTTCATTCTCAGCATCACTGTCGATAAAAAATAATTTTTCCAATTTAACACCCTAAATAATTAAGCTAAGTGTCAAAAACATTTTTTTATACGAACTTCCAAATTTTAATTAAAGAAAAGATTTTTATTAATTCAAAACAACATTTCTACAATAGAGAATCACACCACGAAATTTAAATAAAACCATACATTCACCAAACGAATGTCAATAATATAAAACTAAAATCATAAACCATCCTGAAACAAATCCCATAAACAATACTGGAATAATTGAAATATAAAAATCCCCAACAATAAATGAAATGATGAGAAGGGCGACACGTGCCCTATAATTGAGAGTAATAAGAGTGGAGTCAATGTCGGAAGCCATCTACTCAAGGGACCTGCAACTCCCACCTAAGCTGCAGCTCGTTCTTCTCAAAGAATCCTAAGCAAGACGCCCCTGTGGCTGGGCACCTGAAAATATACATATATATACACAAGAGAGAGAGAGAAAAGGAAACGGGTCAGGGCCCGGAAGTGTGTTTGATTTTAAAATACGTTAAGCAAGTATTTAAATTGATACAGGCCAATGCAACATCATATTAGTTCGTCTCTCTCTTGAGAAATACTCACCTCTCTTCTAATGTGCACTCCAATCGTACTAACCTTCCCAATGGTTCGTTTATCTTAACTTACTCATATGTTTTCAAAACTGAACGATGACAATGTTATAAAAAGGTTACTTTCAATTTGTAGTATTCCTCTCGTTTTAGCTTCATTAAATTATAAGATTTCCCCGTGCCTTTTCATTTTTTTTACAAAACAAGTATTTAATAATTTGAGTCAACAACTATGTTCTACTTATCAAATCACAGTAGGCAGTTCAAAGTTTATAACCTCATATATATATTAACTACTCGAATAAAATATATATATATAATGGCACCCCAACTAAACTATGGTGCGGGCATACTCTGCTATCCAATCCCCGTATCGCTCACATAAAGGGAAATACAAGTTCGGAATCACTCTCGAACTGTATTAACATATACAAAACAACGTTGAGGCGAAGTATAGATTCCAAGTCCAAGAGGTCAGTACATACCCACACGTCTCTTAGGACCGTCCGACTATCAATTTAATAGCCCGTACCTAGGATCTCTATCTTCTAGGGTACGATTCAATATCCCCATAAAGCAACACAGGATACGATCGTCCCAGCGCGGTAACCTCAGGGATAGCAAGTAGCGCGGGTACATTTTTCACATGAATATAATATATGTACACACAATATACAAAGATACCCATTCCATTATATCAATATAGGTTTCTCTCGTAACCCATAGTCATGACATTTATCTCTAATTTCCCATCATTATGATTACGTATAAGGTTTCGTCTCTAACCTTAACTCGAAGAGTTTTCTCACTCATTACCTAATACTCATGGGTTATAACCTTACAAATCTAAAATTCAGTAAATAACTTTATTTGATTCCAACGTAACTCTCTTACGCACCACACCCTTAAGTTTCATAAATCTAACAACCTAAAGTAAATATCCCATAATTACCCTCCTCGTTGAAGATTAAAGGTTCTAACATAGGTCCATATACCCTACTGGTCCTCAATATCTCCCAAATCATTTTATTTAGAAAGCCCAAGGTTTATTCCACGATAAATTAATTCAACTAATTAAACAAGGGAAATAATAGGCTGCCAGGGAGGGTCGATCGATCGACGTCTGGGGGTCGACCGATCGAACCTTCGATCGATCGACGCTCTAGGGTCGATCGATCGATCGAGCAGGTCTGTGAAAATTCTGCAGAAATTACAGTGACGGGATTGCGTAAGTTTCTTCATCAAAACTCATATTTTCCAACTCTATTTGACCCAAAAAGTCTACTGTTAACATCCTAACATAATTTCAGGTATCTTTAACGATTAGCATGCGTATATACATCAATAAACATGGTTAAACAACCTAATATTTCATCTAATCATCAAGAACCCTACAGTTTTCTTTACCTTTGTTCTAATCAGTTTTCTCCAAAAATTTCTTCTAACAAATCATCATAATTTCGTGGGTTAAACATCTACTTCACATATTAATTTCCAGAATAAGGTTCATATGATTTCTACATGCAAATCCCTATTAAAATTGGGTTTTCTTCCATGGATTATACTCTTAATCATTCCTACACTAACATGATTATTGCACCAATGAAAATACGCAAGTTAAACACTTGCCTGGGATTTCAAAGGTCTAGTTTCCTGCTGATATTGGTGTGGCTGCGTTCCCCTCCTCGCGATCTACGCGTTGGTGGTGACGGTGGTGCAAAAGGTGGTGTTTTTGGCCTTGAATCACCTAGCAAGGTCTCTCCTCTCTTCTCCACTAGCCGTCTTAGGGTTCTGAATGATCTAACCCTAAAAGGCTGACTTAAATGGCTGCTAAGGATGGCTGAAATTCGTGGGTTTAATTACCCTAATATGTAAAATGACCAAAACGCCCTCCCGGGTCACTAATTAAGCCTAAAAACATCCCGAGACCCAAACTAAACCCCCGGGTACACTTTTCTGACTATCTCGACCCTTACGGACGCGTTGGCGCACTCAAAACGACCATACAGACAACTTATAAAATATTCACTTTTTAATTAACATAATTAGTCCCGACGCGACACGAGCACGTCCCGACGAAATAGTCATTTAATTCACTTATGACATTCAATATAACCAATATAACATATTACTATGCTCATTAGTAATATTCAACATTTTTTCCATAATTACTAACTCTAGTCACGTTAATAATTATAACATAATTAATTTCCGGATTTTTATTAAATAAATCCCCAAATTAAATATAGCATAAAAATACGGGGTATTACATAAGCCCGCTGACTATGGAGCGTAGGTATGTACGTGACCATGGATATGTTGAATTATGTTCGCCTCCATTTATGTGTGTGGTGTTTATTCCAACAATTCCTGAGAGATTCGGAATTTGTAATCCTTATGTACGTGATGTACCGGGATGGATAGCAGAGTATGTGTGCACCGTAGCTTAGCCTCGGGGTGCTTGTATTGTATATTTATGATGTGATTAATATACGGTTAAACGAGAAGGAATTTACTAGGTTAAATTGTGAGTATAGTTATGGTAATGTTATGTAGATAAAAAGGGAACTTATATCAATAAATGGTTTTGTTAATAATTGGGAATCCGAGAATTAAAGTAGAACTCTCTATTTAATTGTTAAGGTTGGAAAATTAAACGTGAACCGAGTAGTAGGGTTAGAAACTCTTCAGAATTAGATAACACATGAATGGGTACAGGAACGTTAGGAGTGCACAGTTAGACGAGAGGTGAGTATCTCATGTGAGAGCACATCCTAACATGTATTTTGCATATACTGTTTTAGATGTTTTTAAAGCACTTGCAGGTTTTTTTAAATATCTCCACATTCGGGCTCTGACCCGTTTGCTTTCAAATCTATTTTTTTTGTGAAACCATTTTTAGGTGCCCAGCCACAAGGACACCATGCATAGGATTCTCACTCAGATGACGAGCTGTAGCTGCTTGTGGAAGCTACAGGGATTTGCTTTTAGACGCTTATATCATTTGGATTCCATATTCAGTATTTCTCAGTTGTAGGGCATGTTTCCCAATTTCTATTAGAGACACTTTCATTTCAGTTTTTCAGACTTTGGCATGTATTGATTCAGTATTCAGTTTAGTTATTTCAGTTTGTGGTATTGTAGTGAGGAGTTTTCCTCCAGACCTTATTTACATTATGTGATGGTTATCCTATGTACTTTCGTTATGGTGAATGGTGTTATTATTCTTCATTACACTTGTTGCATGTTAATCAGACTTTAATTAAAATTTGACAACTTACTTTTTAAATACTAGGTGGTTAGTAATAATAAAATGTTTTCGACAGTGATGCTATTAACTGGGCCAACTTGGCATTTTGATTTAATTTAATAAAGGAGTAGCTACCCGGTAGTTAATTAGTCGGGGTGTCACAAGATAGGGATGAATCCGGGATATGGATTTAGGAGTATTTATAATGAACAACACTTGATTATATATGTCGAAAATATATGGACGTATTCGAATGGGAAGTTTGGATGAATTTAGCATACGGGCCGGTATCTTAAGGTGGAATTTAATTGATAGAAATTACATGGAAGCTAATACTTAGAGTCTTATGGGATTAGTATTAAGGACTGTTAAATTTAATAAGGGTGTCAAACTTATTAACCGAATTTGGTGAAGTGAATTCGAAAAGGTTAAAATACTGACCAATAAAGGGAGTCCGGACATTGTGGTTGAGTGACACCACTTGGATAAAATTAATTGAGGTGATAGTAATTAAATTAAGGGTCGGGGTTTTGACTCTGATATTTCTCAGGATAGTGCTACGGGAGTTAGGCACAGAGTAGTCGGTTTAATTTATTATAGAGATATATGAAAAGTATTAAATAGTGAATTTAACGAGAGGTGTTAACCTTAATAGTGGATTTTTAGGTAATAAATTCAAGGATGGAGATATAGACCGAATGAGTGAGTCGAGATATTATAGCTGGGTAATACAACTTGAATGAAAATTACATAAGTATGTAATTAATTTAATAACTAGTCGGGATAGGGACTCGGATACTTTGGGATAGTACTACGAGAGTTAGGTACGGATTACCCGGGTTGTAGTTTTAATTATATATGGTGATGGTGATGGTGATAGTACATATATGGGAGTGTGAATTATAATTTTCAAGTATTTAAATTGAGAAATAATATGTTAAATACTCGGGAGTATTCGATGAGATGTATTGCGTTGAATAATTGCTACGTAGGATATTCTAGTGTTATACGCTATGTATGGAATATATAATACAGGTCGTGTGTATACCTACTGATATAATGATAATAATAATAATAATAATAATAATAATAATAATAATAATAATAATAATAATAATAATAATAATAATTAGGTTGCGTGAATGACTATTGCATGATTTCTTATGTGTATACATCATACTGCGCTACTTGCTATTATGAAGGTTTCTGCGCCGAGACAGTCTTATTCTAATGAGCCCATTTGGGGAAAATTAACTTGTACCTCAGAACATAGAACCTTGGTGTAGCCTATCTGTGAATGATAGTGCATATGATCATAGCGATTAGTGGGTATGTGCATCTCCCTTTTGACTTGGAATTATGATTCGCCTCCAATATGTATGATTGTTATTTATCGTTCGAGAGAGATAAAGAACCAACGGTCCTTATTTAGTATGTGATGTACCGGGCCTTGATAGCAGAGTATGCTTGATAAATATATATACTTGTGATTTATTCTACTGTGTGTGCTTAGTAGATGATGTATCGAGACTTATTAGCAGAGTATGCTTGCACCGCAGGTCTCAAACTAGGGGTGTTGTATTTGTATATATATAACTAATGGGATAAATATATATATATATATGTATATATATCTACTTGTAACTTATTCTACTGTGAGTGATAGTAGATGAGAAATATAGTAACATCTAAAATAACCTAAGTATGTGGAACTTAATCTTTAAATGGGAAATCCATAACTGGCTAAAAGACACGGGAAAATTCGATAACGTATTGTATGGGCAATATGAGAGGGCAAAAAGGAATTTGTATGGAGAAAGAGATTTGGTTTGAACTAGTTAGATGGGGTAATAACTAGTGGGTTAGAAGGCAAGCGTTAGGTATGCACATTAGATGAGGGGTGAGCTATGTCTCAAGAGAGTGCAACACTAGCTTAAATATGAAAAGTGTGCATGGATATTTAATTATTGCAATTTAAGTGCGTGCTAAATATTTTCAAAATGTTTTACTAGGGCTCTGACCCGTATCAAAATCTTTTTCAAAATATTTTAGGTGTCCAGCCACAGGGATACCCAGTTTGAGGATTATATCCCGAGATGCACAGCTGCAGTTCATGTGGAAGTTGCAGGACCTTGTTATAGGCGCTTCGTTCAGTTACTCCTAGTATAGGAAGTTTTCCTCCGTACTCATTTGGGCATGTCACCCTTAGATTTTTTATTTAGTTTATTTATTGGACTTTTTGTATCCAGGTTATTGCTTCATGGACTATTATATTTTACCGTTGAACCTATAGTTGATTCGGTTATCTTGATTTATATTATTCATCTATGTGGGATTCAGTTATTAGTTGTGTTGATGGTTTTATTATTATTTATTTTTTGCTTGTTGTTAATTAATAAAAGATGAAATTTGGCACCATTATAATTAAATTACTATATGGTTAGTAACTTTAAAAAGTTTTTGACAGTGATGCTAAGAATGAGCCATATGAGACCAACATTTTATTTTGTGCACGGGCTAGCCACCCGGTATTTTAATAGGCAGGGTGTCACACGAAGGGACATTGGGCTTGACCAAGGTTGTGTCCGAGCCTTTCTTGAAATTTAATTTTCGAATGAAAGCTACTTGTTTCTTGTCCTGGGCGAAGGCCTCTACGTACCCATGATCAAAGGCTCTGGACACGACCAAAACACGAGCGTGATCATCATTAGCCTTCTTCAGCACGTCAAGCTTTGTCCTTAGTTGCGCACACTCTTTCTTTGACTTGTCAACTTCCAAATTGGTGAACCTCTTCTCATCCCCGTACTCCTTTTTGGCAACAACTAAATACTCTTTGGAATTATCTAGCGCCTTCGTCAGGTAATTGTTGGCATTGGCCTGGTTATCACCCCTATCAAGTACGATAACAAAGTCTACCATAAACTACAAGATAGAATCAAAGTTAATTCAGCAACCAAAATGAGGAAAGAACCAAAATCAAAAAGTGTTAAAGTTATCAAGGATAATTCCTGCGCGACGTCAGAGGAAAGCTAATCAGAGGTCAACCAATTGACCAGCTACCAGTCTACAGCCAACAAGGTCCCCCTTAGTAGAGTAGGGCCAAAGATGGGTTCTTGGCAATCGATATAGTTTGGTGGCCCTTCCCCATATTGGGATCATCCACCCTATTGGTGGGAACAATAGGAAGAAAGAATAACTTTATTATTTTTCTCCCTCTCATTATCAGGGGAATCTACTAAAGTAACGAGCTCGGAAAGGCCTCTGACCTCCCTCATTTTTCTAACCTTTGATTTTGGGGAAGTGGGGAGATCAGAATCATTCGCAAGAGTAAGGTTTATCGTTCTTCGGGTCATGACATCCTCTTAAGTAGTTGGGATTGTATTCACATTCAAAGGCTCAAAATAAGATGAGGTGAATGCTCTGGAGGACCCCTCACTTATTAAGGGAACTGATATTTCAGGGATGGAATCCACATGTCTAAATGTAAAGTTGGATGTGAAGTTGGTATGATCAAAAGAATGCCGACATAGGGTGTTATCTATCTAGAACCAACGGTCTCCTTAAATTCTAAACTTTGATGAGATCCTCACGATTGAAATGATAAGGCTCTTTCTTCAACGACCCAGCTGAAGAAAATAAATGAGAAGTCGAAAACCAGTGTCCATTTTAGCCAATTATCAATCAATAACAACAAGGTTTAGAAAAAGAAAAATAATAATAATAAGGCATTATCAACATATTCTCCTCCCTCTAGCAGGGCATAAAAACCCTTCATATGCTTCATCACCCTCAGGAATGAGTGGATGTTGCCAATTTCTATAAAAAAAAATCCCTGGTTCCAATATCCCTTATGAGAATCAGAGAGATTGACAACTAAAACCCTATCGTCCTTTCTTGCCTTTAAATAAAAGAAGATGTCAGTCGTCTTTGACCACGAATAACAGCATCTGAGTTATGGATTCCCTATTTGGGTCCCATATAATTCGTTTATTCTGTGAATGTCATTTATGATTCTTCATGTGTTTAGACAATACTGGGCAGGAACGGCATAGAAAAATTCACAAACTCTAAGAATAGTTGATTAGGGAGACTGTTATACCTCCTTCAGCCACTGATATGGCATGAATCCAGTAGTTGCCATTAATATTGTAGTAATCGACCAAAATATCAGTACATTCTATAGTTACCCGGTGGGGAATGGAAGACTTGTCCCTAAATTCCCCCAAAGTTCTGTCATTTAGGATTTAAATCATTTTTACTTAAGAATAAAGGGGAAAAACGATAGAAATTAAGGAATTCAAGGAATCGTCACAAGAAAAAATAAAACACAAAAGAAGAGAAAACTTACAAGTAAAGGTTAAGGCAGGAGCTTATGATGCTTTGAATAGTTAAAGTGATAAAGTGAAATGGTGGTTGGAAGCTTTTGATGGCTTAGTTCAAATTTCGAGGCACCTTATCATTTGAAAATAGAACCCAAGATCATTAATTGATAGAGGCGCTTCAGTTTTTTAGAAAAGAAATTTTACCAGTGTGCCCCCAACTAACTTGAGAAATTATAGGCACACCCTTTGAGATCACAACAAGCAAAATCTAATAGAATCTTCATTCAAGAAGTATTTCTAAGAGTAGGAAGGCACAATCTCAGGCCGTGACCAACCACCTTGGCCGACCAAATCACTTATTAACCTCTCCTCCCCATTCAAGTTGCAGAGCTTCGAGGGAAATTATGGGAGAATAATTTAAACAACTTGAACAACTCGGGTCGAATAAATATCGGCCTGGAAGAGTTAGGTAGAGGATCACAATTAGAGATAACCATAAATATGATTTCCACATGTGAGGATCTCGAGAAGAAATGAGCACAATCAAGCGATGACTTCATCAACAAGCAATGGAAGCCCTTCATGACTCCATCTCTTCCTCCCCCTATTAATGTAAATTTTACCCCGGGAAAAAGGGACATGTAATTCTTGTTATTAAAAAAGAGTATAATAAGAAAAATGAAACACATAGTGGACGTAGGTCATTACCGAACCACGTAAATACCTATCATGTGAGATTGGTTTCTTTCTATTTAGCATTAACTATTTAGGATTATTATCTGTGGGATAATTGCACCTACAAATTTGTATATCCAAATACCAATAACTAACCTTAATTTGTATATCCAAAAACCCTTTGCCGACTTTAATTCTCTTTAATTATTTTTTAATTCATTATTATTCAATATTTTTTTAGTGGATTATTATTCATTGTTTAGTTAACATAATCGGTGTTGTTTTCATTATGGATAAGTATTTATCTGGAGTGTAATTTTTAAGTAACTTAAAGAATTCAATATAATGCAGTTTATAAACGTGAGAATTTTAGTTATTTTCTTGCAATTTTATGCATGTACCAAGTATGTGATGAAATAGATATTATTATGGTATGGCCATTTTTCAGCAGTGGTTTCTTATGTTGTGTTTTATTTTTAATGGACATTGGTTAAAAGTGATGATTTTTCTTAAATGTGCACTTTTTTCTTTATGTGCAGTCAATGTTATGAATGAAGGAAGTGGGCAATCAAATCTATTGAATGAATATTAGGGACTCTATTAATGTTTAGAAGAAAATAGGCCGTACACTTGGGAACACATTTTCTTGGCCATTTTCCCATTATCTCTCTTATTTAATCCAAATCTCATTTGGAGTTTTCAAAATTTAGTACTCAAGATGCTTTATCATCTCAATAAAAATTACGTTATCTGTTCTATTTAATTAAATATATGGAATATCGTCTTTTTGTTACGCATTTACTATTCTATTATGCTACTTCATTGCTCGCTAGCATGTAACCCGTGCGATGCACAGGCGTTTGATAGTAAAAAAAAGTAATTAGAATTTGATTTAAAATAGTTTTATTCTTTTAAATAGGTAATAACTTATAGCATTTGTAAATATATTTTATTTATTATTTTATGATGACTGAGTAGAAAAAAGGATCCAAAAATAGGGGTGGAAATTTTGGCACGACACGGTTGTATAATCTGAATTTAATCCAAAATTGACACAATATGTTTTGTTTGTGTTGGTTCGTGACACAAACCTAGTGTGCTAAGGGAACCTTAGTGAGATATTTGTGGTCAGAAAAATTATATTCACTGCTCCAGTTGGCATTGTAAAAATATTACGAATTTCGAAATAAATGGATTATATTTGAAGAAATAAGGGTGTTCAAAAAGTGAAATTAAATATTATTCTTGATATGAATTCACAAAATGTGAATTTAGCATCAAACTTTAGTTGTGACGATTCACACTTAAATTTAATTGAATTGTAGAACACATATAATTAATTAACTTTCATTTTACAGATTTTCAAGTAATATATAATTGTAGGTAACATATTATATCCCAACCTAGAGAGAAAGTACATATGAAGTTGAATTGAATTATGACTAAGTGCTTAAATTACTAGTAAATTGAAGGGAATGGATTAAGAAAGAAGGTAACATCAAATTGTATATATTGTGAGAGCAATGTTCATTCTTAAGCCAATGAAAATCAATGTATATATAGAACCAACCATCATACATATGCAATTAAATCCAAGAATTATTATTCATAAAAAAGTTGAAAGCACATCAATCACATGTCTTTCTTAAGACATAACTTCAATTTCTTATGACCACATTTGAAGGTATGATTGAAATAAAACTAGTCACGGCCCAAATAATTGATTAAAACCTATACCTAGTGAGTAGAAATGCAAAACAAATCAATGGATTAGAATCCAAATATATATAGACAAATTTCAGAAAGTCGTAACAATGGAAAATAATAAATTAACCAAGATAATATTTATTTGCTTAAAAAATAAATAAACAAAATATATGTTCGAACATATAGCGGAGGGGCAGCTGGTTCCTATGTGTCCTTCAGTTCTTTTAAAAATCTCATCAACAATTATACCTTACATCTATTTTATCAAGCAAGTTGCTAATTGTGAAATCATTGAGCATTTGAAATGCATCATCCTCTAGTGCAACACCATTCATAAAATAAGAAGTTTTAGCAATTTTACTTGTTCATAAACTAGGGCTGTGTTTTTTTTTTCGATTTTTCAATTTTTTCAAATTCCGATCCGATTTTGGAAAGATTTTTTTATTGTCGATTTTCGATTTTTCCGAAAAAAATCGGATCGGAAATCGGAATTTTTTTATATTCCGATTTTTGCCGATCCGAATTTTCAAAATTTGTTTCGATCCGAATTTTCGAATTATTTTTCGAAATATTATCCGAACTATTTTTCGATTATTTTTCGAACTATTTTTCGATTGTTTTTCCGAAATATTTTCCGAACTATTTTCCAATTTTTCCATGAAATATTTTTCGAAATAATTTCTGAAATATTTTTTGGAAAATTGACGAATTTTTTGAATTTTGTCGAATTTCTGGATTTTCGAATTTTGTCGAAAATTCCGATTTTGCAGAAAATTCCGAATTCGAAAAAAAAAACATTTCCGAAAAAAATCGGATTCGGCACGCCGATTTTTTTGCCGATTTTTTCAGAAATTTTTTCGAAACATGCTTTTTCGATCTGATCCGGCCGAAACACAACCCTATCATAAACCAATATACTGAAAAGGGACTATTACATGAAAATTTAAAACACTTGTAGGTTTTGAATAAACTGAAAGTACCATATATTTTTTTTAGGGGTGGGCGCGATCCGGTCCGGTCCGGTTTTTGGTCATTTTAGGTGTCGGACCGAATTATTCGGTCCTATATTTGAGAAGACCGTATTTGGACCGATTTAATCGGTTTAGCCTATTTATTCGGTCTAGGCTATTTTCGGTCCGGTTCGGTTAATAATCGGTCGACATTTACATTTATTTACTTTTTTTTTTCAATAAAAACTTGTTAATTTTTATATGTTTGTACTATTTAAAGGCTGTTTTGACATTGAAATAATGTTGTTTTGGCACTGAAATAATGCTGTTTTGGCACAACAATAATGTTGTTTTGCACCATTTAAGGTGCTGTTTTGCGCCATCTAAGGGTGTTGTTTTGCCACTTCAAATGTGCTATTTTGCACCATCTAAGGTGCTGTTTTGCACCATTTAAGGTGTTGTTTTTTCCCTTCAAATGTGCTGTCCTGTTTTGCCCAATTTTAGTAGAATAAAACATGCTGTTTTGCACCTTTAAATGTGCTATTTTGCACCTCCAACATATACAATGATATGCAAACATTAAAATAGCTTCAAAAGTAATACATGTCCACCATAAAAAAATATTACATGTCCAAGCAAGCACCATAAGAAAATATTACATGTCCAACTAAGTCCAAACAAGAAACATAAGAAAATATTACATGTCCAACTACGCCCAAGCAAGCAACATAAGAAAATATTACATATCCACCATAACCAAAAGTAAGGTAAAACAAAATTCTCGAGTCTCCTCCAAAAGGTGCATTAATCCACCACAATAGTTGAAATTGAGGTCTTGAATCTTTCTCCCAATATTTCTAGAAAAAATACAAAACAAAGATTATGTCAAATAAAAATTCAATAACAAAAGTTTAACATTTAAATTATGAAAAATATATATTAAATTTAACTATTACCTGCATCAAGTTTCTCCATTTCTTGAATTTCATCCATGGCATCTCGAATGTTGATAGGTTTTGTTGAAGATTTGAGCCAATTTTGTGCACAAACAAGTGCCTCCACCGTTGTAGGAGCTAGAGAGCTACGAAAAGGATCAAGCACACGACCACCCGTACTAAAAGCGGATTCGGAGGCAACGGTAGACACAGGAATAGCTAATACATCTCGTGCCATACGAGATAGCACTTGATACTTGCCTTGATTATTTTTTCACCAACCAAGAACATTAAAGTTATCATTTTCCACTTCACAAGTTTCCAATAAATACTTTTCCACCTCCGATTTTGCACCTAAATTATCCTCCGACTCTAAATGCCTTTTAAATTGAGATGTTAAAAATGCACGACCATCCTCATCCTCATCAACCACAACCACATTAATTGGTGGATTCATATTGTGTGAAGATGCATTAGATGATTTATGACCATCATACCACTCAAACAAACGAATTAATGCATCTTTAACTCTTCTTGACAACTCCATTGATTTAACACAACCATACAACTCACTAAACCAAAATTCAACATACTTTAACTTGTAACGTGGGTCAAGGACAATGGCAATAAACAACAAGAAGTTAATTTTCTCTACATTCCAATACTTTTCAAATTTGGCAATCATTTTCCCGACCATTGAAGATAAAAAATCATCACCATAATTTTTCAAATGCACCAACTTACTTTCAATAATCACAAGTTCATGAAAAAAAGCATTGGATGTAACATATAAAGACCCCGAGAATTTTAGGGTAGCATTATAAAAGATTCGAAGAAACTTCACAAAACTCTTAGCTTTTTCCCAATCCTCAAATTTTGGAGGTCCTAAATTTCTTCCAAACACCGACCCTCTTCCCCTCTCATCACTATCACCATTATTTTCCTCCTCTAAACCAAAGTAGGACAAATAATCATTGTCATCTTGCTCCATCCTTTTAAATGCTTTCTCAAATTTAATGGCCGCCTCCAACATCATAAATGTGGAGTTCCATCTCGTTGGAACATCAAGACATAACAAACCATTTGATTCTATCTTTTGCTTCTCACAACAATTTTTAAACTTTACTAACCTAGAAGGTGACGATTTCACATATTTTACCGCCCTACGCACTTTTGCAATTGATTCATTCAGATCCCTTAATCCATCTCCAACAATAAGATTGAGAATGTGTGCGCAACATCTCATGTGTAAATACTCATGGTCCAAAATGGTACCATTCCAATGTTTTGTCATTCTTTTCAAATAACTAATGGTACCATTATTGGAACTAGCATTATCAACCGTGAGAGTGAAAATACTATCTATCCCCCAATCACACAAACAATCCTCAACAACTTGTCCTAATTCCTCACCCTTATGAGTTTTGACTTGACAAAAGTTCAAAATCTTTTTTGTGTAGGTTCCATTCTTTATCAATATAATGTGCGGTGAGACACATGTAATTTACATTTTGAATGGAAGTCCATGTATCGGTGGTGAGGCAAATATTTTGACCTTTTAAATCTTTTTTCAACCTTTTCTTTAAATCCACATATATGTTTAGGCAATCTCGTGTAATTGTTCGACGACTAGGAATATGCAATTTTGGTTGTGCGAGAGCCATAAACTTCCTAAACCCCTCATTCTCCACAAATTTATACGGTAGCTCGTCAATTATAAGCATTTCAGCTAGCCCTTGACGGCAAGCTTCCGCATTAAAAGAGATAACCAATAAATTTGAACTTGGCTCATTTCCGTTTGGTTCTTTTTTCAACATAAATGACAACTTTTTTTGCCCATTTTCCTCTACTAATCTCTTATTTGCGGATAACTCTCTACAAGAAGGAGTGTGTTGTTTCATATTTTTAGTCCCATTCTTTTTAGAGTCGCACGCATAAGAAATGCCACAATAATTACAAATAGCTCTAGGCTTTTTTACATCATTATTTTTATGGAAGTGAACCCATACCGTAGATGCATTTTTCCGTTTTTGTTGCACGGGATGAGATCTTGGCGACGCTGGCGAACCATGTAAAGTAGCATTCGCCGGATCTTCACTCACTCCATCCATCTACACATGGAAAACAAATAACAGAAAATATTTTATGCACACTCAATTGTAAAATCCATAACATATAAAATCCACAAAATGTAAAATCCACCACAAAAAGAAAATATTTAGAGTCACTCAACATATAAAATAGAAAATTTTGGAAAACTTTTTAGAGTCACTCAACATTGATCATCATCACAATAATATTGTAAAGTCAAGATTTGATACACTTATTTTGAAATAACATTTTAATTTTGAAATCTGACCAAAATTATTTTAGATCTAGATGTTTTAAAAGATTTCAAATGTTTTATTATTATATGAACTAACTGTTTTAGAACTAGATGTTTTATGTACAAAATCAATTTTAGATCTAGATGTTTTATGTACAAAATCAATTTTTAAACCTTACAAAGTTACAATTTATAAAGGTTATATGAACTAACTGTAAAAAACTGAAATCAGTTTGGTGGGTTTGTAAAAAACTGAAGCAAAAACTGAAATCAGTTTGGTGTTGTCAGCGTCGGATCGGCGTGGACTCCGTGGAGGCAAAAACTGAAGCAAAAAACTGAAATCAGTTGGAAATCAAATCAGAATATTACCGTGGGCGTGGAGGCGAGGTGCGTCGGCGTCGGATCGGCTGCTGTGGTGGAGGCGAGGTGCGTCGGACTCGGATCAGCTGCTGTGGCCATTTGTTTTGGGCTACCGTGGTGGCCGTGGCTATGTTGATGGGATCTTGTGTTCATGGTGGTGGCTATGGTGATCGATCGGAGAGTTGGAGTGGAGAGAGAGAGTGAGGAAAAGTGAGGAGGAGAGTTTTGCTTTGTTAGAGAGAAAGTGAGGAGCGGTCGTGAGTGATATATTGAAAGGTTAAGTCAAGTTTAGGGTTTGGTATTTAGTATATGGTATATTTATATAAAATTAATATATATTATATAATATTAAATTAAACAGTCTGGCCCGGTCTTAAGACCGAATTTATAATGGATTTTTTGGACCGAACCGAATATTTCGGGTCTCTTAATTTAGGACCGAATTAGGACCGATTTATAAAAAAGCCTACAAAAATGGGTTCGGTCCGGTCCAATCGGGTCGGTCTTTTTTTTGTCCACCCCTAATTTTTTTAGTCTTAACCACCCCATTTAATTAAGTATCCCCGCTCATTCGCAAAAAAAAAAGTTCAGTCAATTTTGCACATTTTACAACAGAGGTGGAACAAAACAAATGAACATTTAGAACAATCTGGTCATTACCAAGCCTCCATTAAAAATTATGTCCTAACAGTTACTTTCAAAACATTCAAAAGAAAAGGGAGGCAATTGGTTCTCTTTAACTGTAGTTTTTACTAAGATCCCAAGGTGGTAAATGCATGCAGGCACTTTTTTAGGTTGAAAGTGAAAAATGAGGATCTAAAAGGAACGTCCTTATATACAATTCATGAAGCTTCTAAAAGAAAGAAACTAAGAATGAAATTGAAATGTTTAAATACTTTCACAAAAACAATCAGTTCAATATTTTTATCATTTTAAAAAATGATTTATTTTTATACTATTTTTTAGGGTCGTGTGACTATAATGAAAAATCTTATATTACATGAGTGAAATATGAATATGACTTTGCACACCCATACTTTAGTCTCACCTTTCTTCTAGGGGCTAGGATCAATTATCTCCTATTCATAGATCCCACAAACTTTCTATGTCCACTCCCATTTCCAACTCATCTTTTGGATAACCCTTCTCCCCATCCTCTCCATTTTCTTCTATGCCTATTCCAAAATATAAACATATAATAATAGTTTAAAGTAAATAATAAGCAAGAATTCAATTTACAATTTAAAGGTGATAAAATTGATGTTATAATCACCGCCCGAAATATCTTCTCTTATTTTTGAGCCTGTGTTCATCAAGAAAGAAAAATGTCCATATTAGCACCAAATTATTCTATACCGAAAAACATACCATAGAGACCGACAATACCTGATTTGGAGTGGGGGAATAATTTAATTTACAATCTCACGGGTTTGGTCTTAAAAGTGAGGGGAAGAAAACAGTAAAGAGAGGGTTGAGAATAAAAGCTTTTTGGCAAGACTTATCAAGGCCCACTTCTGTAGAGATGGAACCCATTAAAGATTGTGATCGTTAATGTTTAAATACCGGGCCACGGTGGTAAAAGTGAAAAATCTGTTGCTTTAACTGCATCTCTGAACTTGTTCATGAGATTCACTCTTTCAATTTTCTTCAGTTACTATAACCTCTGCTCTAAACTTAAAGTACTATATAAAAAAAATCAATAATCCAAGAACATATCACGTATGAAAAATGTCGGATGAAAGCCCTAACTTCATACCATAAATGAGCAATCATGTTTGTTATTGGAGAAAATTGGGAATACTACATATATTAAAAATAAATCATTTAGAAATCGATAGAGAGAGAAAGAGAACGCATTGTATTCCACAGGAGCTGCTAACCGCAAACTATTGGTATAAGTTATCTGGCCATAGTAAGATATATAAGGGAAAGGATGAGGTCTCAAATATTAAAAGGAGAGAGAATAGAGGAAAGACTCTTTCCAATCGGTTCATATTTTTGAAAAGTGAAGAGCCGTTTTGTTTTATATTTTGGTTTAAAGGCTGCATGTGTATGCTAGGGAGGGACGGTGTACTACTTACAATTACAATAGCATTAATGAGAATTAAAACTCTAATATTATCATAATAGAGTTACAACTAGTAAGTACCCTCGCGATGCCCGAGGGTAGAAGTGCAATACGAATATGCGATTGTAGAGGTGTAATATGAACAAATTCAACAACAGGTTTTAACATAGTAGGTTGTTTGAATCAGCCAAAAATGTTGATGTAAATTTGTGCCATTGTTGGATCAATTGCTATACTATTGAACCCGGGAATTAAAAAAAACAATAGTGAATGTAAATACCTTTTTATAATTTACTACATTACTATCAAACCATATTCAACTATAATTTATGATAATAATGGTATATGATATCCTATCATAAACAAATATCAACTAACAACACATAATTATTCTCATATGATATGAAATAAAATAAAAACTTTCAAGAGCCAAGCTTTTGATTATTAACACATCATAAAAACAAACACATATCACTAAACTTATAAATGTTTAGCAAACTAATGAAGCAATAGACAAATTCACAATCAGTAAGAACAGTTATTTTTATAAGGACATTTTACCTAAAATTAATTCCAGTTGTTGGGAAAAAATTTATGAAATCCACGAAATCTCAAATAATTTAATCAGCACATGAATATATAAAACAATTTATATATATATATATATATATATATATATATATATATATATATATATATATATATAGAGAGAGAGAGAGAGAGAGAGAGAGAGAGAGAGAGAGAGAGAGAGGGAGAGGCAAGTTCCTGTGCACACTAAAGTTTGCACATCATCTTTTTAAAATAGCAAAAAAATATTTTTTACCTAATTTTTTTGTATGATATTTAAACATTTGAAGGAACCTATATAAAAAAAATCAGTTCAATTTTTTTTTTTGCTATTTTAAAAAAATCGGTCAAACTTTCGCAACTTTTAAGCACTTTGGAAACTGCAAAAGTTAGACCCCTTTTTTTAAAATAGCAAAAGAAATTTTTTTGAGCTGATTTATTTTGTGTGATATTTAAACATTTCAAGAAACCTATAAAAAAATAATCTCAAAAATATTTTTTTATTATATTTAAAAAATGATGTATAAACTTAGTGTGCAAACTTTAATGTGCACAGTAGTCTCTCTCTCTCTCTCTCTCTCTCTCTCTCTCTATATATATATATATATATATATATATATATATATATATATATATATATATATATATATATGGCATTCAAATAACCTAAACTGTGTCGGTTAAAAGATTAACTAAATGGTTTTCGTAAAAAATGATATTACGTTAGATTTTAGTAACCAAATCAACATACGACATCACAAAAGGGAGCCTGTTGATGTAAAAAATTAGATTATCTCTAATTGTTTAATCACAGATAAAAAATAAATAAGACAAGAGATTTTAGAGTGGTTCAGCCTTGAACGAATGGCCTACGTCCACTATTTATGTTATTATTGACTGTTTGGGAATTCTCGAAATAGGATTTATCTCCAGAAATTACGGTCCCCCTACAATGAGGATGATACAATGTATTTATAGCCACGAGGCTGTACATGTGAATGGGTAATACATAGCTGTTCAATAAGCGTATACATCCTTATGATAACAATCAGCATTTAATGTGCATTTAATCCTTTTAATTGTATGATAATAAATGCTCTGATCGAGATGCAGCTCGGACCGCTAAAGTTGCTCAGACCGCCTAAGTATCTCGGTATCCATGAGTTGATCGGTGCAGTAAAGTTCCTCGGAGAGTACCTACTGCTCGGAGTATTTGAGTTGGTCGGGGGAAATGAGTTCCTCGAAGTCAAGGTGTTGTTCAGATGTGTTTGTTATTGCCATGCAGATTGCCACGTGTCTCCACTTAATTGAGCCATGTCAGCAGAATAAATTTGATATCAACAGAAGCCCCCAATGTTTCACAGTTCGAGACTGAGGAGTGTGGAACATTCTTTTCGAAATATGGCGGGATTAAATGGTCATCCTGAATTTTAGGAGCGTGTTCTTTGTATTTATTTTTCTTTTCGAATTCATAGAATCAGACTTTTCGAATTTTTCTAACTGCTTCGATCTCCGCGCCCTTTTTTGTCCTTTTAGCCGCCGGTAGCGTAAATGTCTCCCTTTGTAATCATTATTTTTACCTTTTCCCAAGGTAAAGTATTTAAGCGTTGCAGAAAATCATATCGTCTTTTACTTTTTCAAATCTGTATCTTTGAGTTTTCCATCTTCTCTCTCTCTTGTGCGTTCATCCTTTTCATCGTTCGTTGTCAACATATCCATCCTTTTTCTATAAGATCTTCTTCCTTCTCTTTTATTTCCTTTATTCGCCATGGTTTACCTTGTTGAGTCGCTTGATAAGTTTCGTTCTGATTTCTCTATTCCTTCATGGGTTGTTTTGGAGGAACTTTCTGAGCCTTCAGATTATTTTCGTTTGGCTGAGGGACATTAGTTCCCCAGTCTCTTTGTTGTTGACTGTGGCTTTTCTTTTCTCCCAAACCCTTTGTGTCTAGAATTCTGTCAATATTTTGACGTGGTTCCTGCAAAAATAGCCCCCAATACAGGGAGAATAGTTAATGGAGTTCATAGATTAAATCAGATTCATGGAACTCGTATAGGAATTCCAGAAATCATGTTTTGCTATAGATGGGCTGTCAGCGACAGTACTTTTTACTTGAAAACTAGGTTTTTAAATAGAGCTTTACTGGTCAATCTCCCAGATGCCAATAGGGATTATTTCGAGCATGGTGTTGTTATGAAAAACTCGCAACATGCTCCACTAACTGAAAATGATGTGTATCAGGGTTCCAGATTCCCTCCCTATGGTAATGGGATAGGTTGTTTTTACTTTACTTTATTTTTAAAATTACGCTTTCTTTGTGTTTGATAAAATGTGTCACTGATATTTTAATTTTCATTTATTTGTAGTTGATAGCAAAAGAAGGTCTACAAAAGAGACAGAAGTTAACTTAAAACATTTGAAACTTATTTGGGGTTTGCATCAGACTATTGCCGACGAGCATATCAGATCAGCTTCATATTTGCTGCAGTATAAGAGTTACACCTCATCTTTTACTGCTCGTCCGGTGATAAGTGACGTAGAACCAGTACCTGCTTCTGCAAGTTCTTCACCTGAGTCACATATTCCTCTGAGTGAAAGAATGAAGAGAAGAAGAGCTCCTACCCTCTTCGAGAAATATGCCTCTGTTGCTGGAGAGGCAAAGAAAGGAAAACATGATGTCCCAGAAGAAGGGACAAGAAAAATCGATGCACCTCCTCTTGCTGCTACTGTGAAGGTTGCCGAGAAGCCCCCAGTGGCTCCGATCAAGGTCGTTGCTCCAAGAGAGATTATAGTCATATCTCCGACTAAGACTACCTCCTTGATCGATACCGTTGATGCTCCTTCGAGGAGGCTGAAGAAGAGCTCCTCGGTCAATTTGGCTGAATCCATCTCTCAGCCCCCAATTACTGGAAGTGGTGTTCCCACTATTGTTGCCCCAAGCTCTGCCATGAGCTCGGTGAAGTCTTGGATCATTCTCGAGATCCAAGGTATTGAGGAAAATCTTTCTCGAGATATGGTTACCACATTGGCTGCTCGTCATATTGCTTCTATAAGTATTACTGTCCTAAACTTTCATCTTTCCCTTGTTATATCTGTGCACTGACTTGCTATTATTTTCTTTTCCCAGTTGGTAATTCGTTTTAAAACAATTTTGAAGAAGGATGAAGCTATTAAAGCTTCAAGCTCCGCGTCAGGTGTAGAGGAAGCTTTGGTGGGTCTGACGCAGTCTCTGAAGGATTCTCGTCAGAAATATGATGATGATAATGCTACTTGGGAGAAGAAGCTTAATTCCATCGAACAGGAGAAGAATCAGGTTGTTGAGGTCTCCAAGGGGTTGGAGAAGAAAATAAAAGACTTGGAGGAGAACAATAAAGAGCTCGATGGGAAGCTCCAAAATGCTGGGGAACTTGAGGGTAAGCTCAAGGCTACGGAGGAAGAGTTGAGTAAGCTTCATGAAATAAGTCATCAGAAGGAGGAAGTGGAGAATAAATTGAAGGCGACCGAGGAACTTCTATCCGAGAAGATTTCCTCAGAGAAGGTGAAAAGAAAGTTAGCTGTGAAAAAGTCCTTCAGTGCTGGCTGGGATAAGGGGTGGAATAAGGGTCTGTATGCCATGATGTCACAAGTGGAATATGGTAGCCATAAGTACTTTAGGGATGGCTGGGTCGCTGCTCTGCAAGAGATGAAGGTTGATGAAAATTCTGACCTGTTTTAGCGACACATCCCTGCCCCCCCTCCAATTCCTGAAGAAGAAGAAGAGGACGAAGCTGCCTTTGAGGAATCCTCCATGGTGATGGGAGATCAAATTTCTCATCCCACAATTGTACAGTCTTCCTGCGAGCAACTTCTACCATCCATTTTTTCAACCGAGCAGCTTCCAGCACCCCCGAGCAACCATGTGTGCCATCCGAGCAACCTACCTCCTCGTCCCAGCCTCCCAAGAAATTTTTGGGAGACAAGGAGAAGGTGTAGAGTTGTTCGGATTTTTCTCTTTGTTTATTTTTGTCAATTGTAATTCTGAACTATATACCTCTCTTTTATGATATAATAAAATTTGAAGTTTTGCCTATTCATACTGTTGTTTCTCTTCCTCTTGCTCCTTATTGATTCTTGCTCTTTCTTCTTTTTACTAGTTTATGGCCAGGATGGAATTATTATCTGCTCATGATACAAAATTGATGAAACAGTGCAACGAATATTTCAAGGCTAGCCATGCAGATTTGACTGATGCTCAAATCATTGATATACTCGGTCCAAATGCTTCGGAACGAGCAGTTGAAGCCTACCAGTATTTGAAGTGCCTGCTCGACCGTGCAGTGGCTAACAATGTATCGTATTATGAAATGATTGAAGACCTCCAGGGCACTCTTGAAGAGCTTCAACAACAATATAAGGAATCTACAGCCCTTTTGCACGAGGGATACGAGAAGAAGTATCAACAACTCAGTGCTGATAAGGGATATGATAAATTGTTTGTTGCTTACGATGTGAGAGAGAGAACTTTGAAGGCTGAGGTAAAAGAGCACAGGCAGATAGCTGAGTTGTTGGAGCAGGAAAATAATAACTTGCAAAGAGAAATATCTCAGTTGAAATCTGCAACCTCTACCTCAAACGCTTTGGTCCCTGTGAACGACGAGGGGTTCTCTTTCTTAAAGGTTGAAAATGCCAATCTGAGAGACGAATTGGATACCTTGAAGAGAGCTGGCCCTTCTACCTCTGCTCGGGGACAAGCAAGAGGTTCTCGGGGACGAGCAAAGGCTGCTCGGCTTACTGTTGAAGAGGCAAGAACTCAATCTTATCTGGAAAATCAAGTAGTTCAGTTAGTTACGAAGAATAAAGCTCAGGCAGAGATGTCCAAGAAGATCCAGAATCTGAACGAGCAGCTCTCTGCACAGAAGTCTGTCTTGGAGAATAAAGACCTCTTTGTAAAAAATCTTCACGAGCAGCTGGAAAGGTTGACTTATCAATTCCATAAGCAGCCCAGAGAATTCTGGATGGCTGACTACAATGAGGCTCTCTACCATTTGGATGATCGGATCCAAAATGCGAATAATGAGGGTTACAAATAAGGGTGGCTGAATGCCTTGGGTGTACTGCAATTGGAATAGGGTCACTACTTGTGGGATTACTATAATCCTGGGCTGCTCGACCTGCCAGTGCCACCATTCAAACTCGACTTGAGCTGGATTCCTGCTCGGGTAATCCCTCAGTGTTTGATTTCCAAATATCTTGGCGATTACAGTCTCCATTCCAATGCTGAGATATCTCGCCCAGATCACCTACTCGATCGGCCATCATTTATGAACATTAGGATGCTCAAAGACCTTAAATTCATAAATTCCCCTTATGCCTTAGACGATCCTCCTGCTGGCGAGGAACCTGTTTCAAAAGCAGAGGGAAAGAAACCAATAGAATATGAATCTTGATGTAATATGTATTTCGTTTCTCGATGTATTTTGCTTTGAAAAACTTTTATTTTTCTTTGCAATCTTGATTGCCATTGTCTTGTAGTTGTAAAACATTTTACATATGTGTATATATATCTGTTAAAAAGATAACAACATTGTGATATTTGCTGAACAACTAAAGCTGGTTAAAAATTATTGTCGACTATCCTGAATTTGTGGTAATCATTTAACGACTAACCAAAATTGATGATTTTTTGTTACTCGACCAACTTGGTAGTAATTTGAAATGTTACGAGTATCAAAAAAAAAATTCTTGATCACTTTTTAATTCTAAGCCATTAGTTGACTTTTATCACATACTCATGCTTTAAAATGTTCCCGGCCAATTGTAGTTGACAGCTTCTTATTCCCAACCAACTGGAGTTGGTATTTCTGAAATATTTTTTATTCCCGACCAACCGGAGTTGGTGGATTTTCTTCCCAACCAACCGGAGTTGGCACTTTTGGGAAATATTTTTTATTCCCGACCAATTGGAGTTGGTGGATTTTCTTCCCAACCAACCGGAGTTGGCACTTTTGGGAAATATTTTTTATTCCCGACCAACCGAAGTTGGTGGATTGTCTTCCCAACCAACCAGAGTTGGCACTTTTGGGAAATATTTTTTATTCCCGACCAACCGGAGTTGGTGGATTATCTTCCCAACCAACCGGAGTTGGCACTTTTGGGAAATATTTTTTATTCCCGACCAACCAGAGTTGGTGGATTTTCTTCCCAACCAACCGGAGTTGGAACTTTTGGGAAATATTTTTTATTCCTGACCAACCGGAGTTGGTGGATTTTGCTGAGTAGTGTGTAGCACTAGTATTCCGCGAAAAAATTTCAACAAAATGAGAGAATTGGGTAGAATATCCATATTTTATTCATACTGATGAAACTGCATTACATGAGAGTTTACATTACTGATAATATTTGCGCAGGTGCTCTGCATTCCATGCATTCTTAAACTCCTCTCCTTCTAAAGTTTCTATTCTGTAGGTTCCTGGTCGAACAACTTCTGTAACTCTGTAAGGTCCATGCCAATTCGCTTCCAGTTTGTTGTGCTTTTGAATCACTTTATTTAGCACATAGTCTCCTTCTTTCAGGTCGCACTTCTTCACTCTTTTGTTATAGAACAAAGTTGTTCGTTGCTGGTAAGCAGCATTCCTGATGGCTGCTTCTTCTCTAACTTCCTCGAGCATGTCCAAGTCTAACCTTCTCATTAAATCGCTGACAGGGTAATTAAAATTCAGTACTCTGTGTGTAGGGAGACCCAACTCGGCAGGTATAACAGCTTCACTTCCAAATGCCAGCATATATGGAGATTCTCCAGTTGCTGCTCGGGGAGTAGTACGATAAGCCCACAATACTGAATGTAGCTCGTTGATCCAGTTTGATTTCGCGTCATTCAGTCTTTTCTTCAATCCATTTAGCAGCGTTCTGTTTGTCACTTCAGTTTTCCCATTGCTTTGGGGATGGCCTGGTGCCGAGTGGATCTTCAAGATATTTGACTGATGACAATAGGCAGCGAACTCCTCGTTGTCAAATTGTGTTCCATGGTCGGTGATAAATGTATGGGGAAGACCATATCTACAAATGACATTTTTCCAAATAAATTGGTACACCTTTTCGTATGTCATGTTGACAAGAGGCTCAACTTCTACCCACTTAGTAAAATAATCCACTGCGACGACGAGATATTTAAATCTTCCTCTAGTCATTGGAAGTGGCCCGACCAAGTCAATTCCCCACATGGCAAATGGCCAAGGGGAAGTAATGGGTGTCAACAATGCTTGGGGAGTTCTTCGGATGGAGGAGAAGCGCTGACACTTGTCACATTTCTTGGCATAGGCTATACAATCAGCCCTAATCGTTGGCCAGTAGTATCCTTGCGTCACTATTCTTTGCAGAAGTGTCCGACCTGCTACATGGGCTCCACAAGACCCTTCATGGACTTCTTCAATCAGATCCTTCACCTCGGCGGGATGTACACACCTCTGCAAGCCAGCTATGATTCCTCGTCTGTATAGAGTACCATTAGTTAGTACATAACGAGCAGCTTTAAACTTCAATTTCTTGGCTGCGAGTTTGTCAATCGGTAATTCTCCTTTCTCAATATATGCCCTAATGGGATCCATCCAAGATGGCCCTAAATCAAGGGTAATAAAATTCATCGTCAGATCTTCATCTATGCTCCGACCAACTAGAACTTCAATTGGGATTGTTCTTCGTAGCTTGTTACGAGTAGCCGATGCTAATCGAGCTAAAGTGTCCACTCTTGCATTATCCATTCTTGGTATTCTGACCAGTTGAACAGTAACAAATTCCGATACCAACTCCATCGCTTTTGCATGGTACCTAATCATCAATTCTCCTTTTACTGCATATATACCAAGCATTTGGTTTACAATCAACTGTGAGTCACTGTACACGATTACCTGCTCTGCCTTCATGGTTTTTGCCAGACTAAAACCTACAATCATCGCTTCATATTCGGCCTCATTATTAGAAGCTTGAAATTGAAAACGCAGAGCATATTCTATATCGATTTCGTCTAGACTTTTCAATACAATCCCGGCTCCACTGCCTGAGGTCCATGATGAGCCATCCACATATAGGTTCCATACAGGTATCTCATCCTCAAACGTCTTATTGGACAAAGTTCCTCGATGGAATATTTGTTGCTCCTTTATCTCCATTTCTACCACACCTCGCTGCTCGTCGACCTTCTCCTCTTGTTCTCCGACCAACTTAAGTTGATCGGGGTCTAAATTTGATGATCCTGTAACATCCACAGGTTGGTCGGTGTTCATATTTTGCTCCTCGGGGGTATCAGGATAAGTGAACTCTGCTATAAAATCTGCTACTGCTTGCCCTTTCAGTGACGATCTAGGCTCATAAATTATATCATATATTCACCGAGTTCTACTGCCCAATACATCAATCTCCCTTATTTTTTTGGTTTATGAAGAGCTTGGCTCAACGGCATATCGGTATATACGACTATGGTATGAGCCTGAAAGTATGGCTTCATTCTTCTACTCGCTTCGATCAGTGCTAGTGCCAACTTTTCCAATTTTGGACATCTGATCTCTGCTCCTCGGAAGGCCTTACTTGTGTAATAAATTAGTTTTTGTACTCCATCCTCTACTCTTATTAATGCCGAGCTAACTGCATTTTCTGAAATTGCGAGATATAAGTACAATCTTTCTCCCATCACTGGCCTGGACAACAGTGGAGGTGCTCCCAAATATTTCTTCAATTCTTGAAAATCTTTCTCTCATTCTTCATTCCATTCAAAAGTCTTTCGGAGCATTTTGAAGTATGGGAGGCATTTATCAGTTGCTCGCGATACAAACCTATTAAGTGCTGCTACTCGCCCTGTAAGACTTTGTACTTCTTTCTTCGTCGTTGGAGATCGCATCCCTAACAAAGCTTTGATCTTTTCAGGATTTGCTTCAATACCTCGTTGATTGACAATATACCCGAGAAACATGCCTTCTCGTACTCCAAATATGCACTTGGTCGGGTTCAGCTTCATTTGATATTTATCTAATTGATCAAAGGTCTGGCCTAAGTCAACTAGATGGTCAGCAGCTTTCTTGCTCTTTGTCAGCATATCATCAACATAGACTTCCATATTGCAACTGATTTGTTCTGCAAACACCTTGTTCATCAGCCGGTGATATGTCGCACCTGCATTTTTCAAACCAAAAGGCATAACATTATAATAATAAGTTCCTCTAGGGGTAATGAAAAAAGTACTCTCCCTGTCTTCAGGTTTCATTTTAATCTGGTTGTAACCAGAATAAACATCCATAAAGCTCAGCAGCTCGTGTCCCGAGGTAGCATCCACTAATTGATCAATTCGGGGGAAGGGAAAATGATCTTTTGGACATGCCTTGTTGAGGTCGGTGAAGTCTACACACATCCTCCATTTATTGTTCTTCTTTTTCACCATCACCACATTTTCTAACCAGTCTGGATACTTAACATCTTCAATAAAGCAAGCTTTCTGGAGCTTCTCGACCTCCTCCTGTATAGCTTGGTTCTTCTTGGGGCTGAACACTCTTCTTCTTTGCTTCACTGGATTGATTTCCTTATTCACATTGAGCTCGTGACATAAGAAATTTGGGTCTATTCCGGGCATATCCTCATGACTCCAAGCAAAAGTTTGTTTTCTGCTTTTTAAGAAAACTATCAACTCCTGTTTTAATGAGGCATCTAACGACGAACCTATCTCAGTTGTTCGTTCAGGGTGCTCGTCGTCCAGAATGATGTTTTCAGTAGCTTCCACCACCTGACCTATCACGAGTTGCGACTGGTCTCTAGGATCCAATGTTTCAATTTCTGCACCCTCATCCACCTGATAGGTAGTAGTCTTTTCCCTAGATTCCTCCAGTTCCTCCTGCTCGGTAGATGAATAGTAGCATTCCCGAGCTACTTTTTTATCACCCTTTACAACTCCTACTCCAAAATTGGTTGGAAATTTTAGGCATTGATGTACCGTAGATGGTACTACTTCGAACATCTTTAATCCTACCCTTCCCATGATGATATTGTAGGATGATTGAACATTCTTATCCATCACGAAGAAGCGTACTCTTTTTGTTCGACAAGTAGGCCATGTACCAATGAACATATCCAACTTGATCGTCCCAAGTGGAAAAACTTTCTCGCCAGTAAAACCGAGGAGGGGCCTATGATAAGGCTCCAACTGAGACAACTTTAGATTTAAGCTATCGAAGCACGAGTAGAACATAATATCAACCGAGCTACCATTATTAACTAGTACTCTCGAGATCATCACTTCCTTCATTCTCATTTTGATCACCAATGGGTCATCATGAGGATACAGCACACCTGCAAGGTCGTTTTTTGAGAAACCGATGACCAGTTTTTCTTTGTTGACCTTCCTTGGGCAATCATCTTCAGCCAAGTTTATTTGTTGAATATATGAACAGGCTTGAGCCTCATTGAGGTAAGATTTTCTTTCTGCAGTAAGGTCTCCACCTCCTGGATCTCCACCTGTAATAACATTGCAATCAAATGATCCAAAACGTATTGAAAATACCTCACGTTCTGGCTGCCTTGGTCTTTTGGGAAGATCGGGGTCGTCTTCTAGATCATCTTCATGGTCTCTTTTCTTGTTCTCCTCTGCTCGACGAGGAGATCTAGACCTCTCTCTTGCTCGGTCGTTATTTCTTCTTTCATTTCTACGATCAACATACTTTGCCAGTTTTTCTCCTCTAATGAGTGCTTCGATCTCATTCTGAAGAGTTATGCAATTTTTTGTCGTGTGGCCATAATCCTTGTGGAACTCACAATATTTGGCCTTATTCCTCTTGTCAGGGTCTGACTTCATTTTCTCTGGCCAGTTTAACTCCTCGCTGTTCTTTATTTCTTCTAGAACAGGGTTGATGTCTACCTTCAAAGGAGTATAATTTTCAAATTTCTTTAATACCTCCCATGATGGCTTTGTTTTTGAGTGCTTGTCACTACCATTGTTCTTATGCTCTTTCTTTTTGGCCTTATCAACCTCCACCTTGGTCTCCTTGGTATCCATATTCTTCTTTGCAGCCATAGCCTCCTCGACATTCATAATCTTGGCCGCTTTTTCCATCAGTTCTGACATGGTTCTGGGTGGATCTTTGGCCAAAGTGTAGTAAAACTTGTTAGGCAATAATCCACTCATCAGAGCAGTAATCGCTGTCTTTTCCTCATAATCAATAACTTCAAGTTTCTCGTTATTGAAACGAGTTATATAATCCCTAGTGCTCTCACCTGCCTTTTGTCTAACACTTAACAAGTGTGCTACTCGTTTAACTAGTTTTGCTCCAAAATAGAAGTTTCCAACGAAGAGCTCGGCCAGTTGAAAGAAAGTTGAAATCTTACCCCGAGGAAGATTATTGTACCATATTTGAGCAGATCCTGTAAGAGTTCCCGAGAATGCCCTGCATCTCATCTCATTTGGCACATCATAGATGTCGGCAGCAACTTGGTATTGCTCTATATGAAGGACATGGTCGGTTTTTCCATCATATTTAGGAGTCACAACAGGTGCTTTAATCTTTGATGGTGTGGGAAAATCCACAATTATTTGAACAAAAGGTGTCCCTTGGACAAAAGTTCTTTGTAGAGGATTCTTGGCCTTGGCCATTTCCCTTAATCTATCCTCCAACCTCTGAATAGATCCTTTCCATGCATCATTTCCCTCCTCAGGCCTATTGGTTCGAGCAATGGATCGTGTTGAAGTAGCTTCCTGGGATCTATCTTGTCGAGCAACTGGTTGTGATTGGGCAGGACCCTCTTTTAGATTAAATGGTCGTCGAAAATTTCTCGACACAGCCTTGGGAGGAATTTTATTCTTCCTAGGGCCCAATCGATCAAATGGAGAGACCCTACTTAATCTTTCCAGTGCGCTAGTCCTCTCTGGAGAGAGAGTGATGCGTTGTTCAGTATCTGTGGCTCGTACTGACGAAGTTCGACCCAGTTGATAAGAAAAATCTTCAGATTTATCAGTGCGATATGAATCGCTTTGCCTAATGTGGGAAGAAAGTAAATGAGTATTTCTTTGACCACTTTGTGGTCCTGAATAGGTTGTTACTCCACCCTAGATAGTTTGCATGAGTTATCGCATTGTTTCTTGCATGGCTGTCTGGCCTTGAGCCAAACTGGCCATGATTCCAGCCAGATCTTGGATATTTGGAGGAGCGGATGGATTTGGGGGGTTTCCAGCTTTTCGATTGCTGGATTCAGGATTGTCAGCCATTGGTGATAAATTGTTTTTGGTGAAAAATGAAAATTACAGTCGTTTCCCACAGACGGCGCCAATTTGTTGATGTAACAAATTAGATTATCTCTAATTATTTAATCACAGATAAAAAATAAATAAGACAAGAGATTTTAGAGTGGTTCAGCCTTGAACGAATGGCCTACGTCCACTTTTTATGTTATTATTGACTGTTTGGGAATTCTCGAAATAGGATTTATCTCCAGAAATTCTGGCCCCCCTACAATGAGGATGATACAATGTATTTATAGCCATGAGGCTGCACATGTGAATGGGTAATACATAGCTATTCAATAAGCGTATACATCCGTATGATAACAATCAACATTTAATGCGCATTTAATCCTTTTAATTGTCTGATAATAAATGCTCTGATCGAGATGCAGCTCGGACCGCCAAAGTTGCTCGGACCGCCTAAGTATCTCGGTATCCATGAGTTGCTCAGTGCAGTAAAGTTCCTCGGAGAGTACCTACTGCTCGGAGTATTTGAGTTGGTCGGGGAAAATGAGTTCCTCGAAGTCAAGGTGTTGTTCAGGTGTGTTTGTTATTGCCATGCAGATTGCCACGTGTCTCCACTTAATTGAGCCATGTCAGCAGACTAAATTTGGTATCAACAGAGCCGATGGCAATTGACCCAAGAAATAGCATATTATCTAGTCTCCTTTATAATTTTAAAATTTCATATTTGTGCCCCTTCAATTTTTAGACAAATAGAAAATGCTGCTAAAATGACTATAGTGGATAGAGGTTGAATTAAATATCTAATTACTGATGAAAAACATTGGCATTCCTGTAAGAAGGCCCATGAGGAATATAATATGGGTCTTGGTCGTTAGATGTTATATTTCTGTTTCGAGCAACTTCTTTAATAGAAGATCGAGCCTTTGCCAAACTCACTTCAACTCTCTCTAACCTGTTGTACCTCTTCGCAACTCTTGTTTTCTCCCGAGATAACTCCATAATCCCCATCCCTCTTTTTTCATCCTGTCATATAAAACCATTTTAGAGAGTGTTGAAAGTTGTATGAAAAGATTGAAAAAAAATTATTGAATGGTAATTAAATAAATTCTCACTGGTTGTGGCAGAAGATCAGGTGGACCTCGAGTCTCATTAACCACATCAAAATTTTTATCAGTAGTTAAATCGACTTCAGCCAAAACCAACCGACATCCGTATTAACAAAAACACAACTGTCAAGCATCTAATAAACCCAACAACTTGCATATTGGGAAGGTGTAGCGTAATCACATCCAAAACTTGTCCCCAAATTTTCTCCGCGACGCTCAAAATATTTATCAACAAATTGTGAGATGAGATCTTCAAATGCAATGATTGGAGGATCCAACGTCGCTGCATCTCCGAAAATATCCGGCAAACGGGCGGAAAGAGACTCAAGACGGGTTATCGCCGACTCTAACCTCTGTATTAAGTTTTCATCCATGGTGCAAAACTGACTATCAGATGCAGAAGAAGCAGATCTGATTGTTTATTTCTTTTATCTATCTAGATGTATGTATGTGTGTCTCGTGTTCTTTTGTTGTTTTATCCTTCTCGCCTTCCAACCGTAAAGGGGAGAGGAAGAGAAATGGGTTTGGGAATTTATAGAGTGTATACGAATGGTTTTTTTTTCTGAGAATTAAAAATATAAAAGCCATTCATGGGTTATATACATCTTGTAGAGAATGGTGTATGCATTAATGACATCATTAAACCTCTAATACTATCGTATTAGAGTAATAATATAGATATAAAATTACAAAGTGTTGTATACTTTTTTTGTGTAGACAATTTCCATATATCATATTTTAAAGATTTTTTTAGTATAATGCTTTGAAATAAAGATTTTTTTTTAGTATAATGATTCTTCAAACCCTCCGTGCATCTTGATTTAAAAACTATTTTTATATTTCGGTATAGTCATTACTAGTGCTGTGTTTTTTTTTTTTCGAACATTTTGATTTTTTCGATATCCAATCCGATATTTTCCGATTTTGGAACGTATATAAAGTTTTCGATTTTCGATTTTTCGATTTTCAATTTTTTCGAAAAAAATCGGATCGAAAATTGGAAATAATTCTGAATTTCCGATTTTTTCGAAACTATGCCGATCCGATTTTTTCGAATTATATTCGATTTTTTCCGAAATATTTTCCAATTTCCAATTTTTCCAATTTTTTTAAACATTCTCATGTGTCCCACATCAACTAGGAGAGGAAGAGAGGTCCCAAAAAGTTCTCTATAAAAGGAGACTATCCTTCTATCCTCTACACAAATGAAAAAAATGGTTCAATCCTTATATATTTACATGTTGGGTTAGATCCTTTTTTCGATTTCTTTAAAATGAGAATTTCGAGTAATTAAAAATCCTATATTAGTTTTTTTGAAATTTTGGAATTTCCAAAATTTATGAATTTTTAGTATATTTTTTGAATTTTTGATTTTTTCCGATTTTTCGATTTTTTCGAATTCGGAAACTTTTTTTATTTTCCGAAAAAATTGGATAGGAAATAGGAACAGATATTTTATTTTCGAAAAAATCAATTTTTTTTTCTAATGGTCATTTTCCAATCCGATTTGGCGAAAACACAGCGTAGTCTGTACACATTCACAGGCGAGAAGTAAGATTATCCACAATGGGGAGGCTAGAGTCCAAGAAAAATGGTAAGTTTACAAATTTAGATGGCTGCAATGGTGGGTTAAAAAGAAGAGATTCTGTAGACGGATTGGTAAAGGTTCTCCAAATTTACTGAACGAATACAGAATTTGTAAAGGTTTATACGAACTTCATTTGTTCGTAGGAATTCCTACGAACAAATGAAGTTCGTAACAAATATAAATAATCCCTTCATAGCATTTTCTACGAACAAATGTTATTCGTAAGAATAGTAACTTTTGTTTCCTACGAACATAAGTTGTTCGATGGAATATATATTACAAATTTGTCTAAATCACCATTGTGAACACTTCCACTAATGAAAAGATAAATTTACTTTTAGTTCTCTAAAAGAACTTTGCTATGCCTTACACCATTATAGTTGCTCTAACGCTAGTTGAAAATAGACTTAAAGTCGGGGCAAATTTGGTATCAGCAAATTATTTTGATAAAAGCTGTCGTGAGGGTTGGCCGGAGTGGAGTATTTTCCATTCGCCTAAGGAGTAAAAAGGCCGGCGTTGGAGAGCTACAATCAGGGTAAAACACTTTCCAATTTGTGAACTCGACTTAACACTGTATGTTTTCATCCCCTTATTAATAACACGCCATGCACATGTTTCTTACACTAATTCCAATTATATTTCACTTTCATTTCCTACAATTATATTATGTTAAATTATACGGGAATCCCAAACCCTAAAACTCTCGCAAACCTCCTCTCCATAAATAAACATATTATTCTCATACTTCTTTTGTTTCTTATGATGTGATCATATTATAATTTTGCTATATTCGTTGCCAGGGCACATTAATTGAACAATAACGCATTCGTTAAATATGGACATTGATTCAGATTCCAAAACAACCGAGGATGCAACCTCGTCAATGCAAATGGATTTTGAGGAACCATCTGATATCAAAGTGAGCAATTAACTTATTTTTTAACTCGTTTTGTTTCATTGGACTCAATTGAATTGTACCTAACCCTTGTATGAATCCTTAGTCAAATGGTAATGAGAAAGATGATATTGCTAATTCCATGGAGAAATTGCATATAGAGGAGTCATCATCATCTGGTTTCAAGAGAAAACCTGTTATCATCATTGTTGTTGGAATGGCAGGTAACACAAACACACACATAATGTGATGTATGTAAAACTTGTTTATTGATATTTCCTATATATACACACTCCTGTTCTGTTTATATTAAATTTATGTAGGGAGTGGAAAAACGACATTTCTCCACCGGTTGGTTTGTTACACACAGGCTTCGAATATGCGGGGTTATGTCATGAACCTTGACCCTGCTGTTATGACCCTTCCATTTGGTGCAAATATTGATATAAGAGACACTGTTAATTACAAGGAAGTAATGAACCAGTTCAATCTTGGACCTAATGGTGCAATACTGACGGCGCTTAATTTGTTTTCGACTAAGTTTGATGAGGTAAAAAAGCTTACAAGTGAATCCATGGGATTTACATGATTTGAAAGGCGTATTCGCTCTAATAATGTGAAATTTCAGGTCATATCCGTAATTGAGAAGAGAGCAGCTGCAGATCAGCTTGATTATGTTCTTGTGGACACTCCTGGTCAGATTGAGATCTTTACTTGGTCTGCTTCTGGAGCAATAATCACTGAAGCTTTTGCTTCAACATTTCCCACTGTGATCACTTATGTAGTTGATACACCTCGTTCGGAGAATCCAAATACTTTTATGAGCAATATGCTTTATGCCTGTAGCATACTCTACAAGACCCGACTGCCCATGGTGCTGGCGTTCAACAAGACTGACGTGGCACAACATCAGTTTGCCTTGGAGGTATAATCGATTTTATACTTGAGACCTTAAAGCAAACTCTAAGCAATTATTTTGCGTAGTTTTCATATGGTAGTTCTACCTTTATTTGTCGTAGCAAGACAACCCTGTGTTTTATGAAAGGATATTCCTTCTCATTAATTAGTTGTTCTAAATTTATGTTGGGCATATTAAAATGGACTTCTAGTGTTGCTTAAATTCGCTTTTGTTTCATCTCCAAGTCCTTTGCATAGTCAACAAACAATGTAGGTACATCACAAGAGCAAATTAGCTTGGAATTTTAATTGACTTGCGTGGAAGAATTTTGTTTAAAACTGAGCTTTCCAACAGAATTCTGTTACAGTAGCTAGTTTCTCTGTTGACCAGAGCTATTTAGTCTGTATATTTCAAAAATCATTTCATAAGTTCTCTTGTTTGGTTTCTCTCTGCATTTCCACGTTTTTGTAACATGGAGGAAACAAGAAGTTGAAAATATATATATTAGTAGATTGCCCATTTCTCTTTCTTGGTTTCTGAGAGATTCAAGGAATATATATTTTTTGCATTATTTTTTTCAGGGAGTGTATAAAATTTTAAAATCTTCTTTATTCATTTTGTCCCTCCTTTGCACAATGAAATGAAGAAATATTTAGTAGTCCTGTTTTCTTTCCTTCCCTTCCCTTTCCCTTCCCATCTTGTTGTTTTCCTCCATCGGAATCCCTTCTTTCTGCTCATGTCTAAACTAACTCCAGCCCAAAATTAATAGTCCCTATTTCAAAATGATGATTTTTAAATATACAATGGTCAAGATCAAAACTTGTTCATTATTATGAAATTTGGTGCAATCATTACATCCAAAAAAAGGAAAGTCGACCTTAAATTTTGGGGTGTCCATAACATGAAAACAGGACTATTTATCTAGGACGGAGGGAGTATTAATTTTGTGAAAGTGAATGACCTTGGTTAGTTCCTGTCATGGAAAGTAGCCTCACTTGTTACTTTCTCCAGCAGTCCCAGTTCTTCTTAGTTCCTGTTTGCAAACACTGCTTCAATATGGCCAAAAAATAATTCCACTTGAAAGAAAATGATTGTTTGATTTGCATGATGCACAGGCAACAAGCATGCAATGTCTTTTTTTGGATATATCTCTATTCCACCCTTTTGTCTTATGCTTTTTGGTGCATGTTGAGGTGTCTCGTTTTGTTTGAAAAAGATGAGCTCATTTTCTCTCGTGTAACTGCAGTGGATGGAAGATTTTGAGGTATTTCATGCTGCGCTAGATTCAGATCATTCTCACCCCTCAACCCTTACTCGAAGCCTCTCCCTTGCACTGGAGGAGTTCTATAAAAACTTACGTTCTGTTGGAGTTTCAGCAGTTTCTGGTTCTGGGATGGATGCCTTCTTCAAGGCCATTGAAGCTAGTGCTGAGGAGTACATGGAAACTTACAAGTATTATTCTAAACGCAGTTAATTGTTTCCTTTGATTCGTCGTAAAATATTTTTCTCCTCTCACAAAAAGTATAATGGTGAATTTGGAACTAAAATTTGTAACTATTGTTATCCGAATTCACATAATTATGGCTTGCTTATTTATAATTTTCTACAACCAAAAATATAATTTCATATAGGTGAAAATGCTATATTCGTTATTGTACTTTTTACCCAGGTGAAAAACTACTGCAATCAGATGGACACGACATTGCCTTTTGCGTGTCTAGTTGATGAACTTTGACTATGATAATCAGTCAAATTTCTTTTCATCTCTTGCTTTTGCAGGGTTGATCTTGACAAGAGAGTGGAAGAGAAACAACGTTTGGAGGAAGATCGCAGAAGAGAGAACATGGATAAGTTAAGGAATGATATGGAGAAGTCTAAGGGAGAAACTGTGGTATTGAGCACCGGTTTGAAGGACAGAAGCATGATGGACGAAGAAGATGAAGAGTTAGAAGATGAATATATCGAGTATGAGCGAATCAGTGAGGATGAAGATGTAATAGACGAGGATGGCGATGACGAAATTGCCAGTTTCTCATTTTAAACCTTGCATTTTCTTGCTAACAAGACTTTGTATAGGACCATCAAAGGGTAACTAAACATCCTAATCACTAGGACGTAGTATTTTGTCATTCGATATGCCCTTTTAAATTTCAGTTTAGTCCAGTGGCTTCCATACTATTTGAAGTTGGAATTTGCCATTACTGTTGACTTGAGGGTTTTACATCTTTTATAAACGCACTAGCTCCTAAAAGAAGGGCTTTGTGGGAGCTTGTTGAGAGAACCGCATAGATTGAGTGAACAGTTAGGGCTTTTGTTTGAATGTTCTTCTTAATGAGATTTTCCATTTCTATGTGATGGCTTTTATTTTATAGGCAAGTCTGTTTATAGCAATAGTTTCTGTCTGGGATGCTTATACTTGCTACATTTTGATGGTTATAAAGAGTTTTTTTATTTTTTTTAACAAAAGAAGAAGATGTTTTAAATCATTTATTTGTTCTGTATTCTTTTACTTGAAGAACATCCAGTTCATACTTTAGTTATTTCATTATATAGTCTGTCATGTCGGATATCTATCATGCTGTAAAAGATATCGGTCTCAAGTCTGAAATAGTCTCTCAACTCACAGTTGCGTGGTGGGTCCCTTTTTATTTCTTATGCGGAAAGTGTTTTAAGGATGACAAACAATTTCTCTGTTTAAGAAAATTCTTTTTTCAATTTTTAATTCGCACCAAGTTGTGAATCAATTTTAACTTAACAAAAATTTATCTTGATTAATCCTAAACATCCGTCTAGTAATTAAAGCAAGTAAAATAAAGTAAAAAATACTCATAACGCCGGATGTACGAGGAAATCACAACGGAAAAAAATTTCGGATGGCTTAAACCAAACAATCACTATGAATGTGGAATTACAACGAACAAACACAAGTCTTACTCAACGACTTGATCCTCACGAGACTTAACGCTCTTCTGGTCTTCAACCACTCCTCTCACAGTGCCCACGCAGAAAGTCCTTTCATGATACCTGTCCACAACACACACGTCCAGATATGTCTCGGTGTTCACCGATATGGCTTGTAACATCTACGGAATCTGAACACGAACTTCTTCATTTCTTCTCCGCGAAACTAGAAATATTCAATGTAGAACAAAACCTTCTTGGTGCAAACAAGATCAATATTGCATATAGTAATGAAAACTCGGATCTTGTAAACTTTAAGGATGTGTTTAGCTTTCGAAAACTTTAGAAAATAATGTGCAGAAACGTTCTGGTTCGTAAACAGTTTTTCCAGAATGCACACTTCCGAAATCCGATGGAAACAGGAATATTTATATTTTCCTTGAGGCGGGTACTCGTTCAAGCGACTTTGACCTGTTGCTTGAACCAGATCTACATGTCGTTCGAATGACACGTCATCTCGTTCGAACGACTGGTCAAGTCGTTGAGCGACGCAGCGAATTAGAGTTCAAACCAAACACTACTATAATCCGTCCTTATCAGAATAAAATGAAGTGTAAACCAATTCAAACACTATAAAAATATTTTAATAATATTTATTTAATAAAATAACATCCTTAAACATTTTAAAATAAATTTCGAGTCCCATTAAAATTACGCATTCATACCTGAGTGATCTCGGAATGCAATTAAACTTGAAGACGAATAAACTTGCAGCAAATAAACATTCGGCATAAATAATTCTTTGAAGCAAGATTGGTTGTGTGGGATCGTGACAATAAAAATCTTTAACACGTCATAATCTGTGTGGGATCGTGACAATAAAAATCTCCCTATGACTCAAACATGTTTTATTCCGGGAATAAGTCAAAACTATACAATGGACTCAATTGGAAATTTTGTCCTTACAAATCTCCCCCTTTGACTATTTCGAAACAAAACCAACAGTGGAATGTCTAAACTGGGCCGTAAAGCCGTACGACGCCTAAATCCCATCCCATAAACCCAAAATAAAAAAATACAAGACAAGACTAGTAAATGATGGTCCGAGAAGCATGAATTGTCTCTGAATATCAAAATGTGACGTAGTCTTGAAATTTCGAATCTCTTAAAACATGTCTACACACGTGAAATAGACAAAATACCTAGTGAAGTATAGAGGAACAAATTATATAAATCATAATGAAATATGTGAGCAAAATATTTTGATACCAATTTGAAACGAAAAATAACTTTTAAATCCGGATATCAAATATGCACATAAACAAGATATCAATGTAGATACAACATGTATGCAACAAACAAAACAATGCTCAACAAAAATCTCCCCCTATATCACATAAATCTCCCCCTTTTTGTCTCGAATAGACAACCCGATGACAAGATAAACCGATCTAGCACGATGATATCCAACGAAGATTAGCTAGATAAACATGAAACAACCAGCCAATAATGATCAAACATATGAAATCGGTCGCTTGGAAACAAGTAATCACACAAAGAGAATAAATAATCTAAGCAGGTGTGACTAAAAGCAATCCTATGCAGTAAAAGATGTAAGCAATATGAAACTACATATAAACAAACTACCCAGAAGCAACCAGCAGTACCAAAATGTACCATAAGCAGCAGGGTACTGAAACAGAAGGAAAACAGGATTCCAGACTGGTCGCTCGAACAATTAATCCATATCATTCGAACGACAAAAGCCTCTCGTGAGAAACACTTTGCGCGACAGCAGGATCTCGCTCGAGCAAGAAAACCAAATTCTCACATCCAGTCCAGAAAATCAAACAGTTTTGCCCAGTGAAAAAATTTCGTCAAAAAACTTACTGGAAGGGACAGAAAATTGCAAAACAGTAGCTAAAACTACAAAAACAATATGAGTTTCATGCTAACATAGTACTGATGTGCTCAAATATGAATATGGAATGTATGGGCGTGAACTACAACAAATGAATCACAATTCCAACACATCGAAACGATCGGGAAGCTCTAATTGATAGCTCTAAATCATCAAACTTTATTTTAGCCATATGTGATAATTAAAATGTGAGATAAATGAACTAAACAATCAAACACGCACACAAATTCGAAAATTTTAGCGATTCTACAAATAATAGCGTCATGACACGATTTTTTAACGTTAGGATTTGTGGTGCAAACCCGTTTAAATTATCCATCCAAACTCCCTCAAATTTATCATATTTTTCTTTTGAATGAACATAAACAAATTCAGCCCATTTTGGCATATGATACTTTTTATTGCCTTTAATTTTTTTTTCGGGCTCTTTTAAACGGTGGCTTTCACGACGAGTTAATTTTACACTCTCGCAACTCTATCCCGTGAACACTCATCATTTTTTCAATTTCAATCCTCACAATAAACGGTTCTTACATGTACACCTTCTCCTTATGTCTACTCACACATATATGACAAAATTGAGATAAGAACGTCTCACCAAACTCTCAAATATGCAAGCAGCGACGGAGCTACATGGGGCCGAGCAGGGGATCCAGCCCCCACGGATTTTTTTTTTTTTTATAGAAATGTAGGTTTATAAAATATTTGGGGTAAAAGTTGAAATAAAAAAGTTTTGGGAGTTGTATTTACAAAGTCTGAAACAGATGTTAAAACCCAAATGTTAAAACCTAAACATTTTATCTCTTGTTTCAAAGTCTGAAACAGAGGAGAGCGGCTGCCAAGCCAACTGCCGAGAGAGAGAGAGGAGAAGTCATTTCCGGCGCAGAGAAACAACCCCATTTCCGGACCAGCCTATACAGCGCCTACAGGTACCGTATTTCAAATTTGTGTGGTTGATGGGTTTGCTTTTGCTGCTTCTCATATTTATTTTTACAACCAACTTAGACTTAGTCTACATTGTTTGTGTGGTTGACTTCATGATATAACTTAAGGGTTTGCTTCTCTCACATGTCAGAAACCATTGAACCAACAATTGAATTAATTTATGTTTTGTTAATTTAGTCTACATTCTGTTTTGTTAATTTAAAGAGTTGGTATTTAGTTTAGTTGGTTTTGGTATTTATTTAATTTATACCATCAATTTTTTTTTTTTTTTTTTGGGGGGGGGGGATATTAATGAACCTAATTTTTTGGGGGATATTATTGAATCTATTTTTTTTTTTGCGTTATTAATGGACCTAATTTTTTTTGTCAATTCAGTCAACTTATGGAGAGGTTTTATAAAAGAAAATTGGAGTCGACATCGACACCGCATATTGACAGCAATATAGAACCGGATGAAATTATTTTGGAGGATTTACATGCCGATCCCACCCTACGAACTCCAATTGCTCGTGGCAATCATAAACTGGAAGATAGACTCCGTAGAGCCTATATACAAAAGGGGCCTTGTCAACCTCGTGGCCACACGTTCCCGTATAAAACTATGGGCAAACAATTGCGGCGTTTTAACCCTGCTTGGTTTAATGAATTTTCTCAATGGCTAGAATATAGCATCACTACTAATGCTGCATATTGTTTGTGTTGTTATCTTTTCAAGAAAAATGTGGGTGACCAAGCAGGTGGGGACGTATTTGTGGGCGAAGGTTTTTCTAATTGGAAGAAGAAAGAGAGATTTGTTACTCACGTGGGAGGTCCTACTAGTACCCATAATCAGGCTTTGCAGGCATGTGCGAATTTAATGAATGAAAGTCAACACATTGAGACAATTTTACACAAGCAATCGGACAAAGCTCGTATGGATTAGCGAACACGACTAAGTGCATCAATCAACTCTATTAGATTTCTTTTACGCCAAGGGCTTGCATTTCGTGGTAGCGACGAATCGGAAGAGTCAAAAAATAAAGGGAACTTTCTTGAACTTATGAAATTTTCTTGTGATTTAAATCCTGATATTAGAGCCGTTGCATTGAAGAATGCTCCCTCAAATCACACAATGACATCACCGGATATTCAAAAAGATATTGTTAATTCGATTTCAAGTGAGATTGTGGACTTCATTATCAAAGACATCGGAGATTCATTTTTTGCACTTTTAATTGATGAGTCCCGTGATGTGTCGATTAAGGAAAAAATTGTTGTCGTCTTGAGATATGTTGATAAAAGGGGGGAAATCATGGAACGCTTTATTGGTGTAGTGCATGTTAAGGATACAACGGCCGTGTCGCTTAAGTTGGCAATAGATAGTCTTTTTTCAAACCATGGATTGAGCATTTCTAGACTACGTGGGCAAGGTTATGATGGAGCAAGTAATATGCGAGGTGAATTCAATGGTCTCAAAACACTTATTTTGAGGGAGAATGAATGTGCTTTTTATGGTCATTGTTTTGCTCACCAACTACAATTGGCTCTTGTTGCGTTGGCAATGAAAAATGATGATATTATGACTCTTTTTATCTTGGTTTCTAGTGTTCTTAATCTAGTTGGAGCCTCGTGTAAGCGTCGTGACCTTCTTCGTGAGCAACAACTTCAAAACATTAATTGTGCAATTGGAAAGGGTGAGATTCAAACGGGAAAAGGACTAAATCAGAGTACATCTCTCCAACGTCCAGGTGACACTCGTTGGGGATCACATTTTCGCACTTTACTTAGTTTGATGAGCATGTTCCCCTCCGTAATTGGTGTTCTTGAGATTGTCAAAGTGGATGCAATCAACCCCTTGCATAGATTTGATGCAAAAAATGTAATAGATTCATTGCATACTTTTGAATTTGTTTTTTGTATGCACTTAATGAAAAATGTATTGGGGTTTGCAAATGAATTATCAAAGGCATTGCAAAGGAAAGATCAAGATATTGTAAATGCCATGTCTTTGGTCCGGGTATGCAAGCAACGACTACAAATGATGCGGGATGATGGATGGGTCTTGTTGTTGGATGAAGTTTGTACATTTTGTGAGAGACTTGAAATTGAAGTTCCTATTATGGAGGATGTATACATTGCTATAAAAAGATCACAACGTAAAGCGACGAAAAGGTCAAATTTGCATCATTATCGTGTTGAGATATTTTATGCGGTCATTGATATGCAACTTCATGAGCTTAATGAACGTTTCACTGAGGCGAACACCGAGTTACTACTATGTGTGGCATGCCTTTGTCCCGATGATTCGTTTATTTCATTTGACAAGGTAAAATTAATTCGCCTTGCCCATTTTTATCCTAATGAATTTTCAAGCGTCCAACTCATTGAACTTGATATTCAACTTGAAACTTATTTTCTTGATGTGCAATCTAATCCCACCTTTCAAGGATTGTTTGGAATTTCTTCTCTTGCAAAAAAGATGGTTGAGACAAAGAAAAGTGGGGTATTTCCGTTGGTTTATTTGCTTGTGACTTTGGCGTTGATATTACCAGTTGCCACGGCTTCCGAGGAAAGGGTGTTTTCGGCTATGAATCTCATAAAGACTTCATTGCGCAATTGGATGGAAGATCAATGGATGAATGATAATATGATCGTGTATGTAGAAAAAGATGTATTTGCTATTATTGATAATGAGTGTATCATTCAACGCTTTCAATCTATAAAAAGCCGTCGAGGACAATTGTAGTTGTAATTATGTCACAAATTTTTAATCGAATATTAAGTCTTTTCTGTTATGCTTGTTATTTTTTATCTTAACAATTTTGTAGCCCCCACATATAAAAATTCCTGGCTACGTCCCTGTATGAAAGAAATGTCAAACATCCATATAAACTCACGCATGTGTGCAAAGATGACATACATACAAAGTTGAATCAAAATGCATATCAACTTCGAAATAACCCCATAATACAATTGTTAAGATCATTTTAAGCATCAATAATTATGACTAAATGTCCCATCCATATGGATAATGAAAGAAAGGGAGTCCAAGCACACCAATATGCCACATTAAATATGTAAACTCAAAAACAAAAACAAATAGAAAATATTTTTGGTTTTTCAACATATTTTGACTCAAATAAAAGCAAAATATTTTTGTATTTTTCAAAAATGTAATAAACCAAAAATCTTTGTGTATTTTCTCAAAAAAATTCTCAAAAATAAAATCTTTTTGTATTTTTCAAAAAAGACTTAATAAATATAATACAAAAGATACAGATGTCATAACACTAGCAAGATAGAAATCATGATGCAAAAACTAGCGTATGACAAACATGGTAACACAATCATCCATTAGATATAGCATGGGAAGAATCAAGTGCAACCAAATGAGAACCATGAAGTTTTTGTCCTAAAGCCTCTAAGTCTGATTTCCTAACCCAAGCAGGTGTGACATAATGGGGTGAGAATTTTGGGAACTGACACAACTTTATTCCTTAACTTCCTACGAGCATTCTTAAGGTCATAGTAAAAACGTCTAAGGTGACCTTTCCTACCACAATGTGTGCAAGTGTAAAGACGACATGGATGATTACCAAAACATCGACCTCTCCTCACATTCCTAGTGGCCTCTCTCAGACGGTTAGTATTGACTTTGGGAATGGGAATAACTCTATCATCGTAGCCTACATCAAACCTATCACATTTGACTTGGACGCTGCCTAACATCCTATCCAATTTCTCCGACCTAGATTACAAGTCAAACTTAACCTTACTCAAGTCTTTCAACTTCTCCTCTAACTCACAAATCCTAGACTCAAGCACACGCCTAGACTCCTCAAACTCTATAATCTCCTTTTTCAAAGCCTCCATTAAACCAAGAAGTCTATCTCTCTCTTTATCCACATATTCTAGCTTCTCCCTAAACATCTTCTCCCGTGCCCTAAGATCCTCAATCAACGCATCATTATTTTTTATGGCACACTCATTCAACCTATCTTACAATTTAGAGTTTGCCTTTTTCACTTTCACCATCTCGGCACACAACTCATTAAATGTAACTTGCAACTCTTTCATATCAATTTCTTCTTCCTCACTCTCATCACCATCACACACTCATAATTTATTCTTAATGACCTCGGAAGTGTCATGCATATGAGAATCTTCGTGGGAATATTTATCGTCGTCGCTCACATGACATGCCAAGAAAGCAACAAACTTTCTCTCATTAGGGAAACTCTCTCCCTCTTTCGGATCACCATCACTTAAGAAAGTACTATAAGCTATCAGTTTCTTGCCCTCTTTCTTAAGTCTAATGGGACACTCGCTAACTTTGTGACCATACCCCTCACAGCCAAAACACCTATCCTACTAAACCCTATTAAATTTCTCACTCTTATCTTTAGGGGTGGAATCTACCTTGTTGTTCTTGAATTTCTCAAACTTTTTGGCATCTTTCGATTACTTTTGAATTTAAGAAACCTTTTGAACTTCTTTGCCAATAAGGCGATATCCTCAAAATCAAAACCGAAATCGTCATCAGAAACTTTAGTTTCCTCCTTCCGGGCTTTCAAAGAAATGTCTTTTTCTTTCTTTGGCACTTACTTAGAGGTAAACATATCGAGTTCATAGGTTTGTAATTCACCTACAATTTCTTCAAGTTTCGTCGAATCAAGCATACCTAAGGAGTTTAAAATGGTCACTTTTGCATCAAACCTACTCGGAAAATATCTCAAAATTTTCTTTATCACATGATTGTTGGGAATCTTCTCTCCTAAGTTAAATGACGAGTTGATAATATTAGACAACCTAGCGTAAAACTCATCAAAAGACTCACTATCTAACATCTTAATCATCTCAAACTGTGTAATGAGGTTTTGTAACTTAGATGCCCTAACCATGCTAGTGCCCTCGTGAAGTGCATCCCAAACCTCTTTTGAAGTTTCACAAGTGATGATTCTATTATACTCTTCACGTGTGACTTGTGAGGAAATTATGTGTAGACCTTTAGAGTTGTAAAGTGCAAGCCTATGTTCATCCTTAGTCCATGACTCAACGAGTTTCAAACTAGTGACATCACCCTCTCGTGTGACTGGTGGTGAGTAACGCTTTTCAACCGCTAACCACACACGCTCATCAATGGATTTTAAAGTACTTCTCATTCGTATTTTCCAATAAGCATAATTTGTGCCATAAAAAATAGGAGTACGAAAACTTTCACAACCACCAAAAGTCATCTCGAAAAACACAATAAAAATATGTTTTTAGCTCTGATACCAATTTGTGGGTCCCTTTTTATTTCTTATGCGGAAAGTGTTTTAAGGATGGCAAAAACAATTTCTCTTTTTATGAAAAACCTTTTTCCAATTTTTAATTTTCACCAAGTTATGAACCAATTTTGACTTAACCAAATTTTTTCTTGATTAATCCTATACATCCATCTAATGATTAAATCAAGTAAAATAAAGTAAAGAATACCCACAACGCCGAATGTATGAGGAAACCAGAACGAAAAAAAAATCGGACGACCCAAACCAGACAATCACTATAAATATGGAATTACAATGAACAAGCACAAGTCTTACTCAACGACTCGATCCCCACGAGACTTGACGCTCTTATGATCTTCAACCACTCCTCTCAGAGTACCCACGCAGATAGTCATTATTCCACGATACCTGTCCATAACACACGGGTCTACGTATGTCTCAGTGTCCAGCGTTATGGCTTGTAATGTATACAAAATCTGAACACGAACTCCTTCACTTCTTCTCCGCCAAACCAACAATATTCAATGTAGAACAAAACCTTCTTGGTGCAAACAAGATCACTATTTCATATACAAATGAAAACTCAGTTATTCTAAACTCTAAGTATGCATTTAGCTTTGGAAAACCTTAGAAAATAATGTTCTGTTCGTAAACAATTTTTCCAGAATGTACACTTTCGAAATCTGATGGAAACACGCTTATTTATATTTTCCTTAATGCAGCTGCTCATTCAAGCGACTTTGGCATATTGCTCGAACTAGATGTACATATCGTTCGAGACCCGATCCGAAGACCCGATCCGAAAGATTTAATTCCTGTTTTTAAATTTTTATTTTTTCATGCAAAAAATCAGGGCCAATACCATTTTATTCCACACTTAACATTATGAACAACATTTTATCCCTATGTGGTTACTCATATTATAGTAAAATTTGAACATTTAAAATTTATGGACAAGCATTTTTAACATATAAAATTCATCCAAAAATCAGTAACAAATATCCTACATTTAAATCCAAAATTCAGCAACAAATATCCCACACTTAACATCCAAAATTCAGCAATTTATGTCCCAAATAAATATCTAAAACTCAACACATTTAAAGAAAATAAAAATACGACATTTTCAGTCCAAATAACTAAAAAAAAGTGCAACATTTTGGCCCAAATTTGATTAAAATTCAGCTACTTCTTCACCATCTTTTTGCCTCCCAAATAGATCCACTTTTGCACCAATCACTTAGCATTATTTGCCCCGCTTTCTTCAACACCTACAATGTAATAAACAAAAATAAATGTTAACAATTGTATTTAATTTGAAATAAAATAAAAGGAAAGATGAAGATAAATTAAAAATGTAACACTTACACGTTTTGGTTGATTCAATCCAATCACCTGTAGTCACTAATGCCTCAACAATGTCCGGAAGTAAAGAGGCCCGTGTTTCATCAATAACTCGCCCACCAACACTAAACGCCGACTCCGATGCAACCGTAGTGGCGGTAACGGCTAAGATATCACGAGCCATCTTAGCTAAAGTTGGAAACTTAGGACAATTTACTTTCCACCAATTCAAAATCTCAAAACTATCCTTTCTTCGAAAAACCGGTTCTTCCAAATATTGCTCTACTTCCGACTTTTGAAATGCACTAGTATTGAATGAATTGGTTTGAGATAACCAATTGTCAAAATCAACATCACCATGACTAGTATGTGGAGAAGAGAATGAGGAACTAGATGTACCATCGCCAACATCATCACACGCACCTTTTGTGGAATCACCCCCATATTCATGAAATACTTCAACAAAACACCCGCGAACTCTAGAAATGTAAACACTTGCTAAACTCCCATAAATCCTATTATAAAAGTACTCAACATATACCATTTTATACCTAGGATCTAGCACCACCGCCGTAGCAAGTACCAAACAACTTTCCTCCCAATATTTGTCAAATTTTTCCTTCATTGGTCTCACCATTGATCTAATGAACTCATGCTCACTATTCACCCAGTCCATTAGTAAAAGTTGTATACGACTCACATCACCAAAAAAGACATTAGAAGTTGGAAAGTTACTACCACTAAAATGTCTTGTTGCATCATAAAAAACACTCAAACAATCTTTCACCAAACTTGCGACACGCCAATCCTCATCCGAAGGGTTGTGTTTATAACTCCTATCCATTTCACTCAAACGACAAAAGGATTCTTTCAATGTAATGGCCGCCTCAAGCATTTCGTAGGTGGAATTCCACCTATTTTGCACATCCATAGGCATTTTTTTCTTGCACTTCAACTTAACTTGATTGCATGCACTATCGAATTTTTGTTTTCCTTAGGGAGACTTACTTAAGTACCTCACGGTGTCTTGAATTTTATTAAGTAGTCCCCCTATTGCCTTTAAACCATCTTGTGCAATCAAATTAAGAATATGTGCACTACAATGCACATGAAATGCCTCACCACCTAAAGGGAGCAATGCCTTATCAGAAAGATAACGTTGCAATTGTCTAACCATAACATCATTTGCAGTTGCATTGTCCACAACCATTGAAAACAACTTTTTATCTATATTCCACTCTAAAAGCAAATCGTAAATGAACCTATAGAGTGTTTCACCATCATGTGGATATTCAATGGATTTGCAGTTAATGATCTTCTTTTTTAATTTCCAATCATCATCAATGAAATGAGCCGTTAGACATGCATATGCAATATTTTGGTGGTCACTAGTCCATAAATCCGTTGTAAGTGTGATCCTATAAGTTAATTCATCAAGAATACTATAGATTTTATCTTTCTCCTCGTGATGCACACTTATGATATCGGACCTAATTGTATTTCGAGAGACAAGTTTAAATTCGGGATTAAGACCCTTAACAAATATCTCAAAAAACTCATGCTCGACAATGTTAAACGGATATTTATGCTTAATAATCATGATTGCAAGGTCCCTTCTACTCTTCTCTTGACTAAATTTAAAGTTTGCAAGCTTAATACTACCATCAGCCGCCCTTTTCGAAGCTTGTAAAATTAGTTGGCTTACATCTTTTTGCCCTATTTTTTTACATGCAATTTTCAAATGTTTTCTCAAATGGCTCGTCCCTTTAGTAATATCTCCACATAAATGTTTAAAACAATGATTACATTTTGCAACATGTATGCCACTATGAGTTTTAATTTTAGTAAAATCTTTCCATACCGAAGAGGTTAGTCGTCTCTTGGATTCTATAAGTTGGCCATCCACACTTTCCGGTGCCTCCTCATTTGTCGTATCTCCACCACCGGAACTACCTCCAATAGAGCCACCGGAACTACCTCCAATAGGGGGGTCCGTAGACATTTGAAATTCTGCAAAAAAAAAAGCAAAAAATACAACAAAACATATGTTAACTGTAATAAATAAATTCTAACAGCAATGAGTTTTAAATTATAACAGCAATGAGTGTTTCAACATATGTTAACTGTAATAAATAAAAAAATGTGTAGATAAATTACAGATCTAAACTGAAAAAAAGTGTAAATGAGTTTCAAAAAATTATGTTAACTGTAAAAAAATTATGAAAAAAATGAAATTATGAAAAGTTATGTTAACTCTAAAAGTTATGAAAAAAATTATGTTACAGAAATAAATTATAACTGTTAACTGTAACTGTAAAACTGTAAAATCTCTCACATATGTGACAGAAATATATTCGAAAATGGGCGATCTTAACGAGAGCAGAGATCTTAACAAAAAAATATATATTACAGTTAACAAAAAAATTATATTACAGTTAACATAAATGATAGAGATCTTAACGAGTTCTTAACGACATAGATCTTAACGACAGAGATGGGCGATCTTAACGGCAGAGATCTTAACATAAATGACAGAGATCTTAACATAAATGAGCAGAAATGGGCACAGAAATATTAACATAAATGACAGAGATCTTAAGAAAAAAAATAGAGAGAGAGCAGAAATGGGCGAGGGAGAGAGTGAGCAGAAATGGGCGAGAGAGAGAGAGCAGAAATGGGCGTTTACCGATCTGAAATGGAAGACCCCCTTGTGGCTATGAAGAGAGAGAAGAGAGCTTGCTTGTCTTGTGAAGAGATGAGAGAAACGGCTAGAGTAAAAAGAAATGAGGGTTAGGGTTAAAAGAAAGCGGCTCACTTATGACCCTTAGATTAAAAAAAAATCTAAGGGTAATAAACCGTCTACTTCTACTAACACTAAGCCTAAGGGAAGGGTTATAAAATATATATTTAATAGATAATAATAATATATTCGGGTCGGGTGTTCGGGTCCGGGTCTTGTATAAGATCCAGACCCTACCCGTTTAATATTCGGGTATTCGGGTCCCAAAAAAATGCTCAGACCCTATTAAAAGTGTCGGGTTCGGATCGGGTCCGGGTTTAGACCCTACCCATTGACAGGCCTAGGCGGATCCATTATGGGGGGGAGCCCTCTTTGATGTTTCGGGAAAAAAAATCTCGATTTTTTTAGGGGTTCTAAATGTAAAGATAGAAAGTTAGAGGCATAAATAAAGAGGTTTTCGCAACTTTTAGGATAAAAAATGAATAAATTTTGAAAATTTAAACCTTACATGCCTCTTTGAGTTCAGACCCTCGCCTTTTCCATTTCTTTCATTCTCTCTCACTGTCTCACATAACTCACTCACCGACTTTGAATCCCCTCCTTTCTTAGGCTTTGTGTCTTCGCCGTCGGTGCTGACCTGCACCCATGTCCGTTCCCGACTAGATCTGCCCCTGAATCTGACCTCTCCGCAGCTCCCCCCTCTCTGTTCCACTCCTGCAAAGGCCGAAAACATGTGTGTTTTCTTTGTTAGTTTAACTTGTTTACAAATTATTTTAATTTGGTTAGATTTGTTTAACGTAACAAGTTTATATAAAACTTGATTTAACGCTATAGTTTGTATAAAACTCGAATTATCCCCCAAAATGTTGCCTCATTGGCTTCATTACAAGGATCTGTTTCTCCAACAAGATCTCAGTGAAATACATGCATTGGCACACATAAATTTAAAAGTAAATTTAGGGAGACCCAGAAAAAAAAACTCATTTCGTAGACCTAGTGCATTAAAAGCTTATACATTATTGTTGTGGGTCCCGCTATGGCATCAAAATATGCATTAAAAACTTGTATCTATTTTTGTCTTATGCATTGGGTTTACGGAGTGGTTTTTTTTCTGGATCTCCCTAGTGCTACTCTAAATTTAACCATGTGCAAATTTAATTGCACATCTAATCTTATAATCGATCATGAAATAAAGACAAATTATAATGCATTTAATTGATGTCAGTTGAAAATTCAATAATAAATTTAAATTAATATTTAATTATGTTAATGGTAAATTAACAATTAATAATAAATTAAATATAAAATTTATTAATTGTTAATGAAAATCTAACAAACTAAAATTACATCAACATTATTTTTTATTTAAAAAATAATTTCAGTTGACATTAACAAGTAATTATTAAATCAAATAATAATTTAATAAAACCTAATAATAATTAAAGAAAATACGTTAAAGTAACAATTAATAATTACACACATATTTGATTATGTAAAAATTTGAGGATAAATGAACTCACGCTTTGCAAAGTACTCTAGGGTAGTGATCATTTGTCACAAATTGGTAGTTAACACTCCAAATAGCCAATATTATCTTCGTGACTCGTCATGACGAGGTTTCATACGTGTTTGTCCTTTGTCGACCAATATATTGTCCCCCCTCTATTTTGTCAAAATTTACTTTGAAGATGGGTTGGGAAATAGTAAATTGTATAGACCCTCATATGTACCCTCAAATGGTACCCTTATAATAAAGCAAAACATATGGGTAGGGGTGACAATTTTAGAAACAACACAAAAACGATTCGAAATTGACACAATATTTCGTGTTCCTGTCGGGTCTTTTTTACACGCAGTCGTGTCATATTCGTGTCAAAATTATGTGTTGTGTTAGTCATGCTATCGTATTTTGTCATGTTAATCGTGTTTTATTCAGGTTTCCTATTTATTTATGCTTAATTTTGTGTAAAATTTATGAAATCGTGTTAGTCGTAACATATTCAATTTGGATCGTGTTTATGTCAGGTAAAAAAATACGAAGTCATATCGTATCGTTTTCGTGTCCAATTTTTTTTTGTCATGTTCATATCTAGAAAACCCATGTCGTATCAGGTTGTGTTGTATCGTTTCGGCCCGTGACCGAACCCAAAAACATTAATTGTCACTCTTACATATGGGACCTACTTTTCTAACGAATTAGACAAAAAAAAGCATAAAACAAAATATATTTTAAACCAAAAGCCACGCACACCTCCCAAATCAGTCCTCATTTTCTCACTCTATCTTTAATCACCACCAAATTAACCCTCCTTTTCTCCCCTTTCCCGATTTCGACATCCCCCATAGCTGATTCCGGCCTACTCCATCTCCGATTCCGACGTATTCTATTCCGATAACATTGATCTCTCTCTCACTTTGTTTTATGCTTATTGTTAGACATGGTTATTGCTATATTCTTTTAAGAAAAATATTACATAAGTTGTAAAAATTGTAAGAATAAAAAAATGACAATTGATTTAGAACAAATATTAAAGAAGATGATATGAAGGATATTTGTATAAACGATGATGAAGTTGTTGAAGACGATAAAAAAAGATCGTGGACTAGGAATGGAATTTGATACATTCACTAGAAATATGGTAATGATAAGGGGTTTCTAGTGAAAAGAAGATCTTCGAGAAATTATCCATATGGGGAGATAAAATTTGTTGTGTTGGCATGCTCTAAAATCACAAAGCTACTCCAAAAAATGTTTTCAAAATACGCCCGATTGTTAGAAGTGATTATAAGGATAAAGTAAGAGTTTTTTCCTTGGATAAGAAGTATTGGATCATAATTATAGGGTGAACCCTAGAAAAAATAGATATTACAAGAATAATCGGGTCATAAGATCTTTTGTAAAGCGGATACTTGGAATGAATGATAAGGCGACTATCCGAACAAACAAGAATTTCACTTATGTGCTAGTTAAAGAAAATGAACATGCTAATTTTTCCTTTTTGGAGAAAGACTTCTATAATTTATTGATAAAGTTAGGCGATTAAGAATCTATTGAAAATGTCTTTTTGGATACACGACACATTAGTGCTTACGACACAAAATGAAGAAGAAGCACATAAAATTTAAAACCATCTACTGTAACTGCGTATTTCATCCTGAAAATGAGCACTTTGACAATATTTGTAATGCCTTTTATGAAGCGATCGACTTGGCAACAAACAGTGAGGACAAGACAAAAGTGGTGATACGATGGATTGGGGGGTTGATTAATGAATTAAATGTTTGTGATGGAGTATGAGGTAATAGTGAACCTAGTCGCGTAGACGTTGTTAGCCAAGTATAACAGGGTCACCTATTGGTTTTATTAAGTCCACAACTAAATAAAGTGGAAAAATTCATAGTCCATTGGCAGTCCGTGGTAAAGGTCGATCACCTTTCAAAAGGATTTATTCCAAGTTTGAACAAGTTGTTAGAAAGAGAAAAGAAAAGAAAAAGAGTAAAGAGAGAGAAAGTTGATAACATCGATTTGGATTTGCAAATGGTTAGTTCTTAATTTATTCAAAACTATAAATTTTTGTAATCTTCTAAAATGTTTCATTTATTGTTGTGTAGGCGTCTCAAGCTTTGAACGTGTCCATAGGACCCACTGTAATTGTTGATGATTTTATGGAGGCATCTCAACATGAATATTAATTGAAAAAACATCAGAACTCTTTGGACTACATTGCAATTGGTTCACAACAACCTTATTTGGTAAATAATCCCAACGTTTCCCAAATGTTAAAGCCTTTCCCCATGGACCTGATCCAAATACATCTTATAGGCTAGGATTTTGGAGTGTTCCATATGGAGATGATTTATAAAAAAATTGATATTTAAGTCATGTAATGCTACTGTTTAAGTTAGTTTTACTATCATCCAATGCAATTGCACTATTTGAAATGATATGTAATGGACTTTTAGAGACATTAAGTTGTTTATTTGGTGATTTTGGTTCTCTATCCATTATTTTTTTTAATTGCAGTTTTTTTTTAACTGTAGTTTTTCTTAAATGTGGTTTTTTTTTTAACTATAGTTGTTTTTTAAACTGTAGTTATTGTATATTTTAACTGTGTTTTTTTTAATTTGCAGTTTCTTTTCTTACTGTAGTTGTTGTTTTTCTAACTATAATTGCTATTTTTTAAAAATTATAGCTATTGTTATTATAACTATGGTTGCTGGTTTTTTCCATTGCAGTTGTTGTTTTTAAAAAAACCTTTTTTTTCCTATTGAACATTGTTATGTTTTAACTGGAGGTTCAAAATTTTTTAGCAATATTTTTTTTGTTATTTAATACTAATATTTAGAGGTGATTAAGATGGAAGGAGAAAATGAGGGTCGTTTTGGTGGGGAGGTGTGCATGGTTTTTGGTTTGGAAAAGGTTTTGTTTTCTTATTTTTTTTACTGATTTATTAGATAAGTGGGTCCAATATGGTTTGTCTTATTATAAGGGTGCCATTTGGGGGTACAAATAGGGGTCTATGAAGTTTTACTGATCAGGAAATATTGAGAGCTAAAAATCACGACATTGGTAAAAAGGATTCTCTTATACCAATAACATGTATTGATGGTCGTAGGGAGTATCTCTAATTAATATACTTGTAAAGAGCCATATTGAAATACATCATTCATACACAGTGTCAAGTTAAAAAATCTACATTATGAACAAAATTACATTACAATATTCACAATATATGTTTATTCACTTAGTGGAGCGCATCATATGACATGATTTCTTTATTATACTTGTGACTTTTATTCACTATCCCAATGACAATTTTAATTTCTTCACTTTCACATCTCTTAAATAGGTGAGTGCTAAGGGCACATTATAAGTTACTCCCTAGTATTACACTTAAAAAAAAGATGTTATTATTAAGTAACCCAAATGATATATAAAAAAATAAGTTAAACTTCACACTAGGTCTCAGTTTATTTTTTCTCACCTCCAAACCATCCAATCTCAATTTTTTGGTTATACCACCGAATTTGGTAATCTTTTGGGGTCGGGGGAGAGAAATCGTAGCTTTTCAAAAATGACAAAGTTTTTCTTTCAAAATTTCAAGTGTGTTTTGAATCTAATGTTAGTATATGTTTTATTTTGAGTTTCCTATGGGTTAAATTTAAAAAAAATATATTTTTTTTATTACAATATATACTTTTTTATACTAAGGTTGTGTGTGAGAGAAAGCGGTACAGAGAAATACAAAGGGAGGGTGAGAACACACACCCCTATGGGCCACTATCCAAATCCGTGACAATATTAATCATGACAAGACTGGAGGTCACGGTCTAAACCCTTAACCCATAGGGAAGAACGTGGATCACGGTCTAAATCCATGATCACCATACCAAAGGGGGGTCACAGTCTAGACTCGTGACCCAGAAGGGGAGAATGTGGATCACGACTCAAAGCCATGGCCTCCATACCATGGAGGGTCATAGGTCAAAATCGTGATCCAAAAGGGAGAATGTCGGTCTCAGTCCAAATCCGTGACCAATATACCATGGGGGGGGGGGGGGGGTCTTGGTCCAAAGTCGTGATCACTAATTTATTTTAATTAAAAAATATAGCTGTGACCAAATAAAAATTATAATTTTTTTATTTTTCTTCATCCCCAAAAAACCTGTACATTTTTCAAACCTGTTTACAATTACAAAAATAAATATTTTTCCAATATGTAATAAATGTTGAGTAATGCATGCTTGTGTGAATGTTTAATAACACAACACAAGATAACTAGCACATGTTAACGTGAATATGTAATAAAATACTATGCATGCTTGCATGAATTTGTACAATACAAAAAAAAAAATACAATGCATGTTTGCGTCTCAATGTCTTGGTAAACTTTGCCTTTCATCCCTAAAATATCAGAACTCGTTGCCTCCTTCTGGAAATAAATTCTTACACAGGTTCTTCGATAGGTTTTCAAAGTATCATCTACTTTGGAAAGAACCACTGGCTTTGAACTGGTTGGGAATGAAAATGTCTTATTAAGTTGCTCCCAAACGTCATCCTTTAAAGCATGATCAACCTTCTTCCAATTGTTTGCGCCCCCTACGCACATAATAAACTTTTCGAGAGACATGCAACGACTTTTAAAAATCTAAGCGGTGCCTTTATTTACAGTTGGATTATCCCCGACAATGAAGAACCCAATGCGCTTCTTAGAGTTAGCTCGAGATCCCTCGGCATCAGTAGTCAGGGGTTTCGAATTATTTGGAGTTTCTTGAGTTTGATGAGTCAAAGATGGAGTAGAATGAATCTCTGACCAATTAGAGTATCTATACCTTATAGGCGATGATAATTGAGCCTGTGGTGTAAAGAGCGTCCAGTTAGCGGTGTTCCACTATTTTATTGATTATTGTTGGTTCTCTTCGACATTTTCTACAATTAAAAACTTAACGACATATGTAATAAAATACGGATTATGACTATATATACCCCTATTTTTTGATAGCTTTAAAACACGCTCAATGGGTCTGATTTCCATCCAATCAGTATTACTTTTTAAAATCTATGAAATTTTACATGCGACCAATTAAGTGGAAGTGTGTCTATGATTGATGTATGAAGGTCCATGACGTAAACTCGAAATTCTTTCTTCTTCAACTTATTTGCAAGATAATTTTTAATATGCATGTGTCGTGAGATATCACAATTTGGGTGAATTCTCTCTCTAATCCACAAAGGATGAATATTTTTCAGCCTATTCTAAGTTGTCACCAACGCCCTATCAGTAATTATACAGGGAAAATATATTCTCTATTGCCTTACCCTAGCATTCTAGTAATGAAAAAAAATACAATTAAACAAGTAGTGTTGCGAGAGATCAACTCCACGATTTGAAAGGTAATTAAATTATTCAATTGTCTTATTATCGTACTTGTAAATCGTAGTTCCCTCTATATGGATCACACTAATAAAAGATGTTTTAGTGCGGTCAAATTTCACCCTCTCATACTCTTATTTTCAGTAATTACTATTGTGATTCATTTTTTCTGAGAAAATACATAGAAGGGTGTGAATATGAGTCTTAAGGGTGAAGACATAACAAGTTATGGCTCTAGTTAATCCTAAATAAATTATGATTCTCCATCCAATCAATCAGAACCAACATGTACAATATAAGTTAATTTTAATTTAAGTAAACCTAAAATTACTTCTTGTCCACCAATTATGCAAGCCCTTCCACCAATTTTTATTCACCCAAACAACAACCATTGAAGAAAGGGTTGAAAACAACCACAACAAGTTAATCAAATGGCTCTATTCTAAACATTTAGCTGTTAAGATAGGGTAGTCTTTAAGACAAATAATTAGTTACAAGTTTATTATGAATAACTAATAGAGTGATCGTTTTGAGTATCCATCATCTGTATCAAACCATGATCATTCATTACAATCCATAACAACCATCAATCCAACAATCCAACTCAAGTTTATCCCATACTCCTTCTTAATTGTCTACTTGATTGATTTCAAACACAAATTTATCCCGTTAAACATTACCAACCTAACAATTTATATATCAATATTACTAACCTAACAATTTCCAATCTAGATATAGTTCAACATTACTAACCTAACATTTTATACATCAACATTACTAACCTAATAATTTCCAACATTATTAACAATTGATATATCAACACACATTAATTTTTTCTCTAATCAATTAAGATTACATCTATCACGTAAAATGGAACAAATCAACGAAATCAAGCATTGAGTAATATAATGAAATAACAAAAATACAAAACCCATAGGTTTTAAGAATTTGGTAATCTAATATAATAAATACAAACCCACATAGTTGCCCCCCCTAGCGCACGCACACATTGAAACATACACCCCTATTAAATCACACACACACAAAAAAACCCTCTTACACACATGAAATAAACACACACACACACACAAATGGAGGAGAGAGTGGAAGGTAGATGTACCTATGTTGAGTGAGAAAAGGATTGTCACCAGAAATGGAGGAGAAATGGTCGGAAATGGAGGAGATAGGAAGGTACTGTCGTCGATGGTGGGAGAGAGAGAGAGAATTTTAGGCATAAGGATGAAATGAAATCTTAGGGTTCAGATTTTTTCATACCCAAAATGGGGTCACGATCCAAAATCGTAACCCATTATGTGACTCATTAATGAATTAAACATGGTCACGGTTCGTGATTGTGACCCCATACGTGATAAACTGAAGAAATGATCACGATTTTGGATTGTGACCATGTAATGTGACCATTTTGAAATGCATTTACGGGTCACGATGCGAAATCGTGACCAGTGTTAACTGATATTGTCACGGATGGGTCATAGTTTTGGATCGTGACCACCTTTGTGCACAAAAGAATGGGAATTTTAGTGACATAATGGGTCACGATTTTGGATCGTGACCCCTTAGTTATGGCTCTTGACCGTGACCATCCCCTTAATTGTCACGGGTGGGTCACGATTTTGGACCATGACCACCAGTGTGACCAAAAGGGCGAGAATTTTAGCCCCATAATGGGTCGTAGGGAATCATTGATTTGGACTATAACCCCTTTGGTCTTAGATCCTGACCGCGACCAACCCCTTAATGAGGTCACCCTAAATCCTAGTCACGATAAATAGCTAAAACCATGACCCATTTACGACGACCATTTTTTATTTTTTGCGTAGTGAATATGTGATACTATTTATTATGGTATTATGATATAACATTTAGGCATCTTTAACTGCAACCTATAAATTTATAAATGTACCTATGTTTGATTAAAGTTATTTGCTTTATATTTATGGTGTGGATACATTATAAGAATGAATAACTGAAATTGAAATAACTAAAGCTAAAATTGAAACAAATCTAGAAATAAAGTTTAAATGGGAATCATCAAATTAAGGTTCCCTTATACACCAAAAGAATTATTAATTTATAGGCCTAACAAAAAATAAGAAATTGAGGTGAAATGAGAAATAAATAATTATATCCAACAAACTCCTACATAAACCCTAATAACATAAATAAAAAATATAATAATGAAAATAAAAACATTATTTTCTTCCACATATTTTTTGCGCATAAATTTTAAATCATGGTCTTTGATGCCCATTATTTCTTCTAAGCTAAAGAAAACTCGCCTTCAACGAGTTAAGATTATGATAATGCTCAAAAATTTCAACTTCAAGTCGACGAACAACCTCAATAGGAAGCCAAGTAGCATCGGATAACGAGCAATCTCTTCACTTGATAAGGTACAACTAGAAATCGCCATGAACTAGTCCAACAATCTCATCATCAACTATATCCTCCATGCGATCAACTGGTTATTATAATGGATGCAGGGTCATTTCCACTAGTGTAGACGAAGATGAGGCTCTAGTTGTAGAAATATCAAGATGCACAATAAGAGGCTCGAATGTGCCTTGATAAGGGAACAAATACTCAACATTCAAAACAAGCCTAATACTTATATTATATGGTAAATCAAGTAAACATGCCTTATGTCCAAGCCTACGAAGGATAGAGTGTGGTCCAATGGCTCTAGTGTATAACTTTTTGAAGGAGCGTTGGGGTAATGTTCACAAAGAATACGCACCATAATATATTCACCTTCATTAAGTTCTTAATTTCTACAATGACCAAGTATATAAAGTTTATAATTTTTGTTAATTAATGTAATTTTCCATATAATATAAAAATGGATGTCATAAAAGTCTTAGATCCATTCAACAATAGATGTGGCAATGTCAAATGAGCAATAATTAAGTGGGAGTGGGATAAGGTTAATTCCCATCGAGGAGAAAAACATGAAAGTTATCCAAAGGGTTTTTACCAATTGAACAATTCATTAGATTATTATAAGTAAACTCCATAGTAGGTAATAGAAAATCCCATTTTTCTAATTTTTCACCCACTAACCACGTAAGAAAATTCCCAAGACTCTGGTTAACGACCTCATTCTGATCATCAATTTCATTTTTAAGGCATATGAAAACATTAAGTTGTAGCGAAAAACTTCCACACTATATTCCAGAAGTAACTAAGAAATTTAACAGCCCTATCTGAAAATATTAATGTAGGTAACCCATAAAGTTGTACAACCTCAAGAAAGAATAGTTTAGCCAAAAATGAGTCATCATTGGATTTTTGGCAAGGGGTGATGTGTTCCATTTTATAGAAATAATCTATGATGACAAAATTGATTCCTTTTTATTGACGATCCGACGTAAACCTAAGGAAAATCCAATGATAAGATCATGTCGTGAACATGCAAAGGAGTGTATAATCTGGTATTCCTCTTTTTAGCCTCGATTTCAGAGATGTACGATACTTCATACCACTGTAGCAACATTTTTCTTTAAGGATGGCCAATAAAATGATCTCAACCAACACAATTGTATTATTTATGGACGTCAAATACACAATTGTGTTCTCTTAAATAAGTAACCATCACGAATCATAAAATCAACATGAGTATGATGTGGGATTCAGAAATTTCACCATAGAGATAATGCTAAGATTAGGACAAGCGGAGTGATCCTCTTTCAATTACTCATAGCCGACCACATGAACACTCATGGACTATAAAGTAGCATACACATGGCTAAGCTTATTATGGGACTTGTTCTCAACGCAACCTGGATGTTTAAGAATTTAGACGTACTCCTAGAAGAACTCTACCTTCTTAGCATGTCAAGCATTAATCTTCCGTTGAGAATGGAGGTAATGGAGAGCCTTACGATCCTAATACAAAATAAACTCATGAGGTAATAAGAAAAACCACCAATGATAGAGAGCATGTACAACAATATATAGCTCCTAATCATGAGTGGAATACTTTTGTCGAGCGTTATTTAGCTTCTCACGGAATTACGCAATGGGATGGACTTATTGATTTAAAACACCCTCAATCCTAACCCCGAATGCATGATAGGAAACTTCAAAATATTTATAAAATTTTTCCCTCCTCAATATGGGAGAACCACTCATCTTTTATTTAATCTCAAGAAAGTCCTCGAGTGTCTTTATAGTCCATTAAAACTCCCCTTCCTTCATACAGTTTATAATGGAGCCAACAGTGGTATTAAATATCTTAATAAACCGTCCATAAAAAATGGCTAATCCATGGAAAGCACGAACATCATGGAGATTATTGGGTGTAGGCGACTGTTTAATTGAGTTAACTTTATAGGGATTAGCTATTAAGCCTTGCACTGAGATGAAGGATATTAGGAATAACGCTTGAGGTTGGATGACGAACACTTCTTGATGTTAAAACATAATTTAGAATTCCGAAGTGTGATGAATACCTCTTGAAGCTCAAAAAATGATAGTTTCAAAATAGACTACCAAAAATTTGTCATTGAATGAACAAAGAAGTTAGTCATTAGCCTCACGAAAGTACAAGGTGCATTGGAGAGGCCAAAGTCCATAACTAACCATTCATATAATAATACATTTGGGTTTTTAAAGGCGATCTTCCATTTATCACTAGGTTTAATCCTAATTTGATTATAACCGTTGCATAAATAAATCTTAGTGAACCATTTGGTACCGACGATATTATATATCATATTCTCATGTTTGATGATGGAAATCTTGTACTTTATCGTGATTTTTCTGATAGACTTACTATCAACACACATCCTCCGATATTTATCCTTCTTGGGTGTGAGCAAGGTAGGAGTGGCGCACGGACTAAGGCTAGGTTAAATGTGTCTATTTCCCTAAAACCCTTTTATTTGTCTATTTATTCCAGCACTCTCCTTAAGGTTCATCCAATAGTGTAGAAGATTAGGAAATCGGGATCCTGAGACTAAGTTTATAACATGATATATGTCCCTTATGGGCGGTAAATCTTCAGGAGTAACATCTTAAAGGTCATAAAAGGATGATAACCTATGGTGGTAGTCACTCAGGATGCGAGGTTGGGGGGGGGGGGGGGGGGGGGCGTGGAAGAGTTAAGACTCATTCTTGACGACCAAAGAAAAAATCATATCAGGCTCCTTAATCTTTTTCATGAACTAATCTCGAGTTAAAAGATGCAGTTTTTGCATGTTAGGAAGATGAGAGGAAGAATGAATGGATGTAGTGTCTTTTTTATAGTCTTAGTGGGTTTTAATAGAATCTTTGTTCCTTTGTGCTTAAACAAAAGGGTGTTTTCTTGTTCAAAATTGGCAGCGTCTTTTATTTTAAATCCAAGGATGACCTAATATCACATGAGCCACATCCTAGGTAAGATATCATAAGATATTGTGTTAGTGAACTCACCCATCTGAGTAGTGACCAAACAACACTCAGTTACAGGTAAAGAACTCGTATCCATCCAAATGATGTGGAAGGCTTATAATGTGGTTTTGAATTTGACTTTTAATTGTACCACCACTAACATAGACATTACATTCATAAAACTACCTTCATCTATGACCATCTTGAAAATATTATCTCTACTCTTAGAAAATTTATGAAAAATGTCAGTGAACTTCCATGCATTTGTATCCCTAAGAGTAGTGACGATGCACTTTAAGGCCATAAGGGAGGCATATTCTTCTTCACCTACTCCCATAAACTCTTCCCTGAGATCATCAGGGTCGTTAACGTAAAAAATAGACATGCCATACTCAATTTGTATTTTGTGTAAATATGGAACTCAACTGATGTATTTCCTGGACGTGAAACCTAAGGCACTAATTCTCTAGGGCCATGATCATTATTCCATTTATTGATAGTTTGACTAAAATGGTATCCAAATAGTGATGTGGCATCGGTTGACTAAGATGCTCTTTGAGACATACCAAAATTTGTGGATTTATCTTATCCTTTAGTCCCTGACTTGAAAGTAATCCTCTATGTGGAGAAAACTTTAACTTTTTAACATCATATACCTTGTGATATCTATCCTCTAAGGAATCAGGTGAGTATAATGACACTTCCATCTTAATATCCAGTCATAAACCATTAATAAATCGAAAGATCCGAATCCAACCATCCTCATGAATCTCATATTTAAACGTTAGATCATTAAAATGGGTGATAACAGTAGAATTTTACCTAAAATTGAGAAATTGATCCATTAATTATTGTAAATAATAGGCAAGATATATTTTTATTTTCTATAGTTTCATTTTCTCCTACAGAGTAGTTGGTGGTCAACCTTAATTGTATCATTGAAACCCTTGCCAATATTACGTGGCAGGCCTTGAGAGTTTTATCTTTATAAATTACATGTGATTGAACTCGGTGTTGTGCTAAAGCAAGACTATCTCTAGAGACCAAGACGATAAAACTCACTCGGGAATTTTATCAAACACTTGGTGTGAAAAAAACACCCAAGACCTTGTTCCGTAAATGAACTAGTGTGCAAACTTCCAATCAAATCAACCAAGCATCAGGAAGTAACAATAAGAACATACAAGTAACAAACAATCAAAGCAATAACAATTTGCGTGGTTCACCCAAGATTTGGGCTACATCCACAAATGGTAGGATATCTTATTTTATAGATAAATGGCTAGGAACCAACGGTTATATACACACCTCACTTATCTCTCTTAAAAGTCAATCACTTACCAACCTCAAGGACTCACCTTGCTCAAAGTAGCTCTCTATCTCTCTTTGCCTTTGATTATCTCTCAAATATGCCCACAAACTTGTTCTCTCTCAAAACCTAAAAATAACACTTGTATGTATAGATTTGAGCCAAAGTGTCTAATTTGTAAATAAACCAAAACTGAAAAAATAGGAGAGCAAAAACCAATAAACTCCACCTTGGAGATCCTAACGATCCAACCAATCTCTAGAATGCTGAAATTGAATCCGCTTGAAGACCGTCCCACCATCTACCAAGCTAATGCGACTCCCCCAGGCGATCCCCACAATCCAACCAAACTCGGAATACAAACATCAAATATTCTTGAAGATCATACCAACGTCTAACAAGCCAATACGCTCCACCCGATGATAAGCCACCCCAAACTTCAACCATGAAGTGAGATACTGCAAGTCTTCACTCCAAGACTCCAAATGACTCCACCCACTGATGAACCAAATTCTAAACTAATAATTCTCCATCTCATGCATCTGAATGCTTCCCATGTAACCATATGGTGAATCTCGCTCCTCATGTAACCCAGTGAGTACACCCCCACACAATACATATAGCGTATACCCTCTTTACACGAAACATTCAAACACATAAACACCATCTTCCACCTTGAGAAATAACCACGGATGAGAGGGAAAATTTCGCAACTCCCACACCTTCCAAATCTCACCCTCGAAAGATGTACCAAGTTTTTATCACGAAAGACTCCGATTTGCCAATGCTCGCAAATCCGTTTGCTAATGTTCACAAACAATAACTCATCGGCCTTCCTTGAACTAGATACACACACCTCGAATCCATCACAGTCCTACACCTCCTCGATTCCAATCGGCCAATGCATGTGTGCAACTAAATTGAGTCAACATCACCCATTGGCTCTGGAGGGGGACTTCGATCCATCCCCTCCACTAGTAGGTATTATCCCACCACTACTGTCTACTCTCTAAAATACATCACCCAATGTCTCCGCTTTGTTCACACACGAGAAATGCCTCGAACGTTCGATCACTTGTTCACATAGATTCCCCATATTTCTCAAAGTCCGATTTAGACGATACAAGCCCTCCCTCTCCTCTCCCCTCGCTAGGACCATACAACTGCGCGTGACTTTCAAGACTCCACCCGCCACCGACACCCGACAACCCTTGGAATCCAAACGGCTGATGGATATCAAATTATTTCCCAACTTTGGGACATAGGCCACACTAACCAAAGTACGCTCCACCCCATCGAACATCTAGAGTTTCACCATCCCGACACCTTCAACGACAACCTTCTCTCCGTTAGCCAAAAACATGGAACCTTTTTCATTTTTCGTGAAAGTCTCCAAATATTCCCTGTTGGAGCAAACGTGATCCTATAATCCTGAATCTAACAACCCCAATTTGTTTGCAGTACCAAACTACCAAATTGCAGGAAATTATAACACATTTCCCCGCACTAGTACAATAAAACTGATCTAAACATCCATTTACATTTTTTCATCTACAATGACGTTGCATATTCTTCATGTGTCCGGGCTAAACTCGTCTGATCTTCCTCCTCCAGTTTCATCTATGTCACGTACGGAGGATCTACATGAAAAGAAAAATGTCATGAATTATACGAGCTAGTAAAATATATGAATAATAAATAAATGTTTGTCCATACTAATTGATTGTAATTGGGCAATTTTGTTTATCATATGCTTGTCCAACTTCACCGCAACAATGACAACGTCATGCCTTTTTTTCTTTCGGCCTTCCTAAGGCTATCTCTTTCCCCCCTTTTAGTCTTTTTCCACACCTTTTTGCTCGAACTTGATTGGGCTCGTTATAATCAGGTACGTTGTCACAACTCATTCTACCCGATGCTAGTTGACTTGTTCCACACATTTGTTTAGAGTTGTCTCCACTAAAACCAACCATCTCATCAATTATTTCCCTTGCACTATCAATATGGTCGGTGTACACTTTGGTAGCTTTTTCACTAATGAGGGATTTCTCAACTAAATCCAAAGAAGATTGAATTAATTGAGTCCTCTTAAGAATATATGATTTGTCATCATGTATCATCACACCCATACCATTACGTACCACACCGAATTTTGCTACTTTAGACCATATTTTCTTTATGAACTGAACCGATAACTTGTCAAAGTTATGGATCTTGTGAAAGTATGGAAGCACTTGCTTACAAGGTATCTCGGAACGTTTGAATTTTTTACAACTACATGTAGCCATTTTTGTGTCCTTGCTTTAAATAATTTCCACCAATCGATTCTTCCTATGTACTTTATAAACATAATTAGTATCTACATCATTCATAAACTCGACTTTGTAATTCAACCTCTCCCACAACTCATCTTCAAATTTATAAAACATCTCATGGGTGTAAATGTCTACCATTTGGAGTAAGACATCATGCGGAAATTTAAATTTAGGCTTTTCATTCAAATCTTTGTGATCGGACATCAACTCATCATGATGTTGGTGTACTAAACCCCTACCTAATTGAATCATAAATTCTAAAAATGAGTTTTTCTTCGATACATACCTCTTGAAGAATGCATGCGAGCTTTTAGCTCGTTGGCTACTTGACATATCCGCCGAGAAAACACATTCACATAAGCAGGGACCCACTTTGAACGGATTTCATACATGGATTGTAACCATTTATTCTCTTTTAATTCAGATCTCTCGATGAGATCCACCAACTTTGAATCAAACTCTTCTGCCATCTCTGATTGCCAAATGCAATTTGAGAACTCCTTATAATAGAGACTATATTTAACAATGTCGATATTTTCAGAGAACTTCGTCAATATATGCCAACAACAATATCTGTGAAAAGTACGTGGAAGAACTTCGTCAATTGCTTTTGTCATTGCTGGATTTTGATCGATAATGATCATCTTGGGAGCATCACGCGGCATAGCTTCCAAAAACCGATTAAATAGCCACACAAAAGATTCGGTTGTTTCGTCACTTAAGAATTCACAAGCAAATATAATTGTTTGCCCATGATTATTAACTCCCATCAATGGTGTAAAAATCAATCCATACCGGTTGGTATTATATGTGGTATCGAATACAACCACATCACCAAAAAAACTATAATCTCTACGAAAGGTTGCATCCGCCCCAAAACAATGCGTGATTCTCCGCTCCTCATCTGCCTCGATATTGAAATTGAACAATGGGTTCTTTTCCGTTTCCAAATTTAAATACTCATGTAGCATCTCTCCGTCATACCCCTTCATCTCATTACGCTTGTCCCTTTCAAGGTTATACAAATCCTTTTGCGTAAACCTAATATTTTCAAACCCACCTGCTTGCACCCCCAAAAAGTTGTATTGTTGATGTGGGGGAAAATTTACCATGCTAAGTTTGTGACTCAAAGACCTTTTTACGTCAGAAACTGTGCGATGAGATGTCAAGAAATGTGTTTTTCGTGACATTGTCAAAGGGTGACTATGGCCCTCAACAAAAATGGTAACCATATACGAGCCGAAGTATGACTTCACAACTATAAGTCTAGCCTCGCACCCCTCTTTCACAGATCCTAGGCGCCTTTTGACATCAACATCGGCCACGCATTGATCACTCCCTTATTTAAATCATGCATACTCCTTACTTACAATCTCATCGCTATCCTTTTTCTTCTTCTCATTCCAATTTCGTACACTAAAACTCGCTTCCTTTGCGTATGCATTATACAAATCTTTAACGTCTTGAAGACATTGGAATTCTTGACCCTTACTTGGAATCTTCTCCGATGCTACTTGTGGTTTATAGACAACATTAGGTTCAATAACATTTTCTTCAATTTTCCCACTTTCATTCCCAACCAAATCCATATTGCCATAATTCACGACTTCCAATTCCAAATTATCCCAATCCCAACCACTTGTCGTTCCAACATGATTTACCGTTGGAGAATCAATTTCATCACTTATCTCACCCATCCTAAAAAAGAAAAATATATGATCAGTCATATTAAATTTAAAATAGTAGCTTAAAACAACACAAACAAATGATTTTCGTATTGATTTACAGTACTCAAAGTAGGCAAAAAAATAACAAAAGTACAGCTGGCGCGGACCTAATTCCATAAGACATTCATGAGTCACATTATACCTTTTTTTTATTATTTCTAATCATATTATGTTAAGCACAATCCATAACATAGAACAATAAGTGGAATAATGATAAACTCCTTACTAATTACGAGAATTAGAACAACTATAAGAACCAGCTGGTTGAACTTCAAATGCTAGTAACAGTGTGATCAATATCTCATTTTCACATAAACCAAAAATATAGAACAACTATCAAGATACACTTCAACTAAAATGCCAATAGTGCTCAACAACTCATTTTCACATTAGAAATCTATTAATCCATAACCTAGACCACAAAATAAGTTAAATAATCACATACTCTTTACTAATTAAATACATTAATTAGAAAGTTCAAATAAGCATGAAATACATAACAACACTCAACGAATATTTTTTTATTTCAAATGGCAATTAAAATTTTCTGAAAAGAGATCTTAAATTAGAACTAAAATGTGCAATTACATGTATGTATGATCCCATAGGTCTCGAATAAAAATACGATTATCATCCATAGGTCTCAAACAAAAATTCATTGAAATTGATCAGAATAAAATACCTGTTGAAACGGAATCGCCGTCTGGAGATGGAGATGGAGATGGAGGACTCGCCGGAGATGGAGACGGAAGAGGATAGAGATCTTACTGGAGGAATCGATGGGTTTCCAAGAGGTGAGAGCGGGAGTTTCTGTTTTGCCTAACAACTTATTTTATTTTTAGTTTATATACCTACCCATTTTTCTTAGATGACCCGCTTCGTTTAGCTTATAACCCGATTTTATTAATAAGGTATCTTAAGTTGGGTATGTTGGAGAGCCTCATTGTGTGTGTGTATATATATAAAATAATGCTCTTGTGCAAACTAGTCCGCATTTTAAGAATGCAGACCGAACATGTGTCACCTAACGATTAACCTAAAAATTATCGCCTAAATTATAGGTACACTCTCTCTCTTTTCTAGGCTCACCGCCAGGTGACCCATGTCCGGTCCGCACTCTTAAAATGTGGACTGATCCGTACAAGAGTATATATATATATATATATATATATATATATATATATATATAGAGAGAGAGAGAGAGAGAGAGAGAGAGAGAGAGAGAGAGAGAGTTAGGCTCTCAAACATACCTCATTAAACATACCTAGCAACATACCAATTTTTTTAAATAGTAAAACAAATAATTTTGAGTTAATATTTTTTATATGGGTTCATGATATTCAATGTACCCCTGTAAAAAAATTCAGATCAAAATAATGTGTTTTGATATTTTTAAAAAATAGGTAAAAAAACTGACAGTTTTTTGACCTATTTTTTAAAAATAACAAAACCGTTATTTTCAATTGATTTTTTTATAGGGAAACATTGAAATATCATGAACCCATACAAAAAATATCATCTCAAAATAATTTTTTTTACTATTTTAAAAAAAGGGTATGTTGCTAGGTATGTTGGAGTGCCTCACTCTCTCTCTCTCTCTCTCTCTCTATATATATATATATATATATATATATATATATAATATGTTATTGTGCGGACTATCCCGCATTTTAACTGTACGGACTGAAAAAGTGTCACTTGACGGTGAGGCCAAAAAAGAGAGAGAGAGCCTATAATTTAGCCAATAATTTCTAGGCTCGTCTCCACGTGACACATGTACAGTCCGCACTGCTAAAATGCGAGAGAGTCCGCACACGAGCATTATATATATATATATATATATTTTGCGAAGGTCAAACAATTTGGTGTTATAATTTCATATTTTTACTATAAAGGGTGGCTTAAACTAGTTGGCTAGAAATGAAAATGTTGTATGTGAGGACCTTAATTACCAATTTATCAAACTACTAAATAATATACGAGACTAATCAAGTTTTCAAAGGAGGGTGTGTAATTTAAATGAGAACTTCTGAAGCATAAAATTGAGTGCAACTAACTTTTCACAGGGTCTGAATAAGGAAGGATGTCCAAATAAATATTTCAATACACGAATGTTGCAATAATTTTGCAGTTGTAACTAGGGGTGGCCGTGGGCCGGGCCTGGGCAGGCCCGGTCGGGCTCGGGCCGGGCTTGAAAAATTAAGTGTTATCCCAAGCCCGCTCGGGCCTAGATCGGGCCTTATTATGTAATCCCAAGCCCGCCCAGATTTGAAAGCTCTTTACCCAGGCCCGTCCGATCGGGCCCTATTATGTTAATTAAAAGATTTTTAAAAAAAATTAAAATACCTATTTTTTTATTTAAAGACCAATTTTTTTAATTAAAAATATGTTTTAAATTCCATATATTACAAAGTCCATATATAAAGGTTCTCACTTTACATGAAAAGACTTGGTATACGTTTTTATATTTATAGAAGTCCCCTCCCCCCACATATATATATATATATATATATATATATATATATATATATATATATATATATATATATATATATATATATATATATATATATATATATATATATATATATTTCGGGCCTCGGGCCGGGCCGGGCCTCATCGGGCTTAAGAACTCATGCCCAAGCCCGCCCGAAAAAAAATCGGGCCTATAAAATTTTGCCAAGCCCGCTTTGCGGGCCTATTTACTTTACCCAAGCCCTATATTTTTATTGGGCGGGTTGGGCGGGCTTGGCGGGCCTCGGGCCTATGGCCACCCCTAGTTGTAACACCCCGCACAATCTGGACAACGGGCTGGCCACCGCCAAATTACGCTGAACGTCACTAAATAAAATATCATTCTTAGCCTGTGATAAATAGAAGACATATAAAATTTATTCTACAAGATAATAATTAAATCAATCCCATTAAATAATAAACATTCATGCGATATAAAATCCATCACTATGCTAATCTCCAATTTAATCAAATATCCAATAATTATAAAACTGAATAAAAAGATCCAGCTATGAATATGAGAATAAAAACCATAAACAACTTTGGAACCTAGTGGCTCACCAAATCCATAAGTAGAGTCTCATAATAATAATGCGACGGAAAGGAAAAATCTAAACTACTAAGCAAGTAATAAATAAACTCGAGCTGCACCTCCAAAAGATCTCCAATTACTTCTATGCAAATACTCCAGCGCTTAAATCTGAAATGTTAGACAACGCAATGGGTCAGAGCCCACAACATGAATCCAAGAAACTCTCCCCAATTAGGTCATGTGGACCGAGACAATAGCATTGTACATGCTAAATATCACAATAGAATATTTTAAATTAACCCTATAATTATTAACGTGCAGGTAAAATAAATCGAGATCACCTAATCACGTACTTACGCTACCCTAAGTTTAATTCTAATTATCTAATTTATCGAAAGCAATCCATCTAATTTAATTCAATTGATCCAATTATTTATTTTCATCATTAATATCAGTTGTTGGACTCCTGCTTAAAGTTTTACTCCATCTTATTCGTGGGACTCCCACTAAAAGTTTTACACCACACCTATTCCCCTCATAATAGTCAGCCAATCCGGCTTCTGTCAACCCTACACTTATTGTCGAGGTTCCATACACGACACGTCATAATATCCAGACAACCTGTTTAACTGTCATCTCTGCACTTATTATGCCGCCACACACCCACACGCCGCAATAGTCAGTCAACCCGTTTAACTGTCAGTTCTGCACTTAATAATAACGTTGATTAATTTTAATACCCGTTTATTATCTTAGGCCATAATTCTCAATTTCTTAATTTCGCATCATCTCAATTTCTCTTGATTTTATTTTAGTACCACCCTATAATAAAGCATAAATCTCAAACCTACCCCTAGTCCCATACCTAGAGGTCTTCCAAAACACAACCGCATCCTATCCTATTTCGTAGGATGATTTTCTATAATTAAATTCTTCCTAATTTGGAACTTAAGTTATCCAAAAAAACGGAACGACACAAATAATCAGCCCTATCCAGGAACATTCCATCCATAAAAATCCACACTAACTAGTCCCATACCTAGATAGTGCTAATAACAACTAAAGCCTACCTACTAGTCTCATAACTAGCAAGTATTCCTAAGACTTAGGTGAGAGCATAATACCCAAAATCCCGTCGTCCCCTGCGATGATAAATATTTAAACAATACAATAATTCACATATTCCAATATATCCATAATCACACAAATTTCATATGCGGTCACACTTAATTTTAATTTAATTCGTTAAAGTCGTCGTCATAATCAGCTCCATTTATTTTGTTTGACAATTATAATTTTCAATCAACATGCGTGTTTATGGCGCACCCAACAATATTCACTTTTATCAAACACACACAATTCGATGTGATTTTCCAAGTTTCGTTTATATAAGATACAATTTCTATGGTTTCTATATGCAAACCTACGCCCATATTACCCAAAGTTCAAACTCTACCCTAAGCACACAAGGGTTACAAGTATTAAATCAGATTTAGATTTTTAAGAAAAATAATCCCGAATTAATTTTCACTTTTTCTAATTAGGTTGTTAATTTATTTTAAGAAAACATATGAATTAAGGTTTAGGGGACACTTAAAATACATAATACTAAAGAAAGAGAATAGAATAATTCATGCCTGTAAAATTGTTTCTTGAAAATTCTGAATACTCGGTTGCCCGCGTCTCGTGAAAATAAGCAAGTTTCGTTCTTGAGCCTTTTCGAAAATATATAGTTTAGACATCCAAAAATATGATTAAAGTTTTGTTTAATGGAGATTTAAAGTTGAAATATAAGGGTCTGAGTATTCTCTTTTGTACAGGGAAAAGATGGTTTTAAAATAAAAAGGCGTGACCTTTTTAAAAGTGAGTCAATGCTCTTTTTATAAGGGGATAAAAAGAGTCCCAACAATTGTCAACTCCTCAAAGATAAAAAAATATGTACTAACAATCCCATATAGCCCATATGCGTCCCAACCAAAATTGGAGGTAGCTAATCTTGTAATCATTATCAGGAACAAAGCAACAAAAGTAAGGAAAACATTAAAATAATAAAATGAAAAAACCGAATTCATCCCCCCTCCCAATTGGGAGCCATGCGCACAAGAGTAGAAAGGGGCCAGCGCCTCTCTCTCTCTCTCTCTCTCTCTCTCTCTCTCTCTCTCTCTCTCTCTAAGTGGGGTAAAAATATAAATAATATAATAATAAAAAATTTACAAAGTATCCAAATTTCTAAAAACAAATTTATCACTAGATAACTAATTAAATGTATTAATATTTATTCAATTAGAAAAAAAATTCGAATCCTCATAAAAATATCTTCACTTTAATCGAATTTTGACCAAAATAATTTTTTTAATTAAATAGTCCACTTTTTAATTGCCAAAATTTTTAAATCCACCAAAATACCTTTCGAATTTTAATTTAAAATGCGTTATTTAAGGTTTAAAATCACGGGTGTTACAACACTATGGTTCCGGATTAGGGACTACTTTTTCAATTTTTTTTTTTTAATTCTTTGTTCCTTAAGTTGCATTCACAAAGTAAAAAACCATTTTGGGTCCTTTCACATGAACTGGATGACCCGTTAAGGTTTTGTCACAATAATGGTATAAGTGTGAACTAAAAATGGCAGCGTCAGTGTGATGAACGATATTGTTGTTGATGATGAGTTGGAGATTGGTGTGGGTGTTGGGATCATCTAAAGAGAAGATGGTGGTACATTGGATAGGTGGAAGAATGGTGGGATTCTCACATCTATGAGAATATGGGATGAATACAAGTTGGCCTAATAATGGTAGGTTTGGTTAGTGAGGGAGCGGGAGAGGTTTTAGATTTTCTTTACAATGTGAGAGGTAAGACGTGGTTGTGTAACAACCCATATATTTCAATACTCAGACTGATCAAGTATAATTATTAAATTCTATAACTTATCATTTTAATTAAATATCATTCTTAGCATGAGATGAAACAATTTATAACGATATACATAATGGATTGCCATAAGATAAATCCCAATGAAAAATAAAAATGGAAATGAATAACCACCAACTAATATTGAATAAACTACAATCTGTCTCAATAATATCCCAGCATTATAACACAAGTATAATTCTCTAACATAACCAGCCAAAATAAGATATCATTGTCCCCATCACAAAAGTAAATTGGATACATGCTCCAAAAATGAAGTAAATATTCCTAGAATCTCTCAAATAAAAAGATAAATAAAAGGATAAATAGTTGCAGATACCTATATCCTCTGACAGGTTGTGAGACTGGAAGAAGAACTCTAAAATATGAAAGCTAAGTGGAACGATCGCGAGCACATAAAACGTGAGCTCAATGGTAATGGGTCAGGCCAACCCAAGCTAACAAAAATGTACAACCCAAAGTAGTTATATAATAAGTAATAAATTCAAAATTGTTATCCTACGCAATTTCTATCACATGAATGCCCCTAACTATTCATTAAATAACATTAAAAATTCCACAATTTAAAAAGGTTATTTAATTAAATATTTGTGATCATGTCCAGTTCCCATCGAGGTCACAAGCCCCACGGCACACATACACAAAATAACTCGGATAAACAAGTAAATCCCCACTATCACAATATCCAACCTCTATTATATACACCCGAAAACACATCATCACAAATCACAAGGTCCAACATTCCCTAGTCAAATAACCAAAATACCATCCAACCTCAACCATATAGATCCCAATACACCACATCAAAATAAAATCAACCTCCACCATATACACCTCATGGATACTCCTTCCAAAAATAAATAATTGACCATGACCCTTCACGTCGGGTCATGCACAAATACTTTTAATGTCCATTCTCAACACACCTTAAATATTAATTATAATGTTGTTAAATATTTTACCGTTAGTCATTACATCCTCATCTTATTATGAAATTATCTCAATCTCCATATCTTTAATCACCTTAATTGTATTTATTGCTAATTCTTTTGCCCCAAGAATTTTATTCGTAATTATAGTAGTACCAAGCTAATTGTCTTACAAACTTGTTTGAATAAATATGAGTCCATTATCTAACAACTTATGAAACCTAGAATGTTCCCACACTTAATAAATTTGAGACTTTTCCTATCTTAATCACTTTGATATTCTAATAACACTCTTTTAATTTGTTATTTTTCAAGAATAACGTAACATAAGAGAATTTTGGAGGAACATGAATTCTAAGTACAATTTAATTATCTATACTCAAGATTTGTATCAACTAAATATAACAACTCTACATATTAAGGGCAAAAAGATGATTAATAAACTATTTTTTTAGGGAAGAGGGATGGTACCCCCACACCTTTTATTGATAAAATAGAGAAATAGCCTATCTAGGTGGCATAATAGTAGAACCCGCCTCTACTAAATTGCTTACAAGACTTGACCTTGCTAAAAAGTTAAATTTACTAAAGCATAAATGAGGGTCTTTATAATGAAAAGCCCTTACAAGAATAGTAATTTGGCACATCATGAAATTAAAACTGTGGCACACTTTAAAACTGTGCCAAATTCTAGCACGGTTTAATGACAATCTGACACATTTTAAAATCGTGCCAAATTTTGGCACTGTTTAAAAGTGTGCCAAAATTGAATACACTTGAGTAAAATATAAAAATGCTAAAAAAATTAGTCCTCATTAGGGGTGTTAATTATTTTCAAACTTTCGAATTTTTCGACTTTCGATCCAAAATTTTTAGATTTCGGCATCATTTTTATTTTTCGATTTTCGAATGGAGTTGGAAATCATATATAACTTTCCGAATTTTTGAATTTCCAATCCGAAAATTTCGATATCATGCGGATCCAATTTATCCAAAAAAAAAATTCGAAATAATAATATTTAATATATTTTAATAATTTTTTACTTCTGTTGTGATATGTATTTTAATTTAATTAAAAAAACACAAGTTTAATATTTATCTCTCAATTTTTTTCAACTAAAAAGTTCATTTCCCCCCGAAAACTCCCGATTAGAGAAAATACCTCCTTGAAAAACCCAACCATAACCTTTCTCTCTCCTCCCAGCCATCTACCCCGTTCACTCCCCTCATCTCTCACTCGTCTCAACCCCACTCGTGTCCGACTCCGGCTCCCATTCGTCTCCGGTCGTTCACTTTCACCCACAAACCTCTCTCTCCACTCAGATCCCACTCCCTCCGACGTCGACCGCCAACTAAAAACATTCCCCCCTCTTCTATACAGAAACAAAAAAAATATATTGGAGATATGAGTTAGAATCTTCCGAAAGCTTTCGATTCCATAGTGTCTGGCCGCTGAACAAAGCTCCTGAATCAAGGTATTTTTCTAATTTTGTAGTTGATCCGAGTACTATTTTTGCATTGCTATAATTTTTTGGGAGCTTTGTTTGGACACCGAACATATACTGTGGACTATATTCATGTTCAACATATTTGTGTATTCATGTTCAACATATTTGTGGGTTATACTGCATAATAATGAAAGTTACTGTATCCGTGTTTAACATATTTTTGTGTGTATTTTTTCAATTGGGGGGGGGGGGGGGGGGGGTTGACTGTTAATCTCTCAAGAAAATACTCACAATAGTAAACATGTTTAGTTTGCTCATGAAAACATTTACTTTTCTTACAAGAGTATAATACAATTAGGCTCATGTATCTTGGTTTTGTCATGTCCCTTAGTGCTGAAGTCAGGACCATTTTCTTTACCATTAGCCTTTAAGTTCTAATAAGTAGTAAGTACTTGTTTGACAATTGCTTAATAACTTTGTGATATTTTTTTATTGAACGGTGATATTTTTTGTTGATTAATGCACTCTTTCAAGATATATCCGATATTATTAAAAAAAGATATAATTGATAATTTTAACTTTTTTGAGATTTTTCCGAATAATAAAATATCCAAAAATTCTGAATATTCTAAATATTCCGAATCAACCGACTTGGAAAAAAATTTATTTTCCGAAATTTATTTTTTCAATTTGGAAAGGATTTAAAAATTTCGAAAATTTTGGAAAATTTTCTGAACACCCCTATTTCGATCCAATCCGATTGAAACACATCCCTAGTCCTCATATTATTTTTGTCTCCCGCCCTCTCTCCTTCCTCACTTTGAGGTCTCCTGCTTCCTCTCTCTCTCACACGCTCCCTCCTCTCTCTCTCTCTCTCTCTCTCTCTCTCTCTCTCTCTCTCTCTCACACATTTTCCCCTCTTTACAAACCCTAACTCTAGCCTTCCATGTTTCCGCCTTCCAAATCCTAGGGTTGATTATCTGTCACATTTTCCCCTCTTTACAAACCCTAACTCTAGCCTTCCATGTTTCCGCCTTCCAAATCCTAGGGTTGAGGTGTCCGAAAATGGGGTGTGCATGGTTACCGCAACAATCAAAGGGGGTTCCCACGTGGTTGAATGATGTCAATAGGGAAATTAATCAACTCGATTGGAGAATTTCCTTGTAAGTCTTTGTATTGCTTATATTACAACATATGCGTTATCTTTCTTATTATATTTTACTCATTGTTTTTATATATCGTGCTTTAGTTTTAGGCCTGGATTATTTGGGAATGAAGTGGTCACCATGATTTAATTATCACAGGGATTGAGATTGTAGTATTTGTTTTTGACCTTTTAAGTAATTAGCTCTAGAAAAGGAGAATTTAAATGTGAGGCTTATGCAAATTGAATAAATCTTTAAGAATGAAATGGTGAACCTTTGGTTTTAATAAAATATAAAAAAATGATGACAATGTATGGTTCTGTAGCGTGTTTTTTATGGCTGCTCACTTTTATAACACATTAGGTGGTATGATTGGTGTTAATGATTTTAACTTGCTTAATTATGGATGATCAAGCTATTGGTTTGTTTTACTTTGAATTTAAGCTATTCTTTAGGATTTGAATCTATCATATGAGAGAAATATTATTGATTTGCATACATTGGAATCTAAACACGATCGAATACGTATTTTGTATTGTTCATTGCATACATTGATGTGCATACATTGCATACACGATCTAATACACTGATTTCAATATCTTATCTCGTTGGTAGTGGAAAATTTATTTTTCGTTGAATCACCAACTGGTGTTGACTTTTCTATATCTTTATTTTATTAGGTCGCATTACTGTCCAGGATAGTAGTTATTATTTATTAATAAGGTAGTTGAATATGTTTTGGTGTAATGGTTCTTGTTTAGAATTGAAGGCTTAAGTTTCACTCAATCTTTTAGGTTTGATTTGGGTAGATATTTTAGAATGATATGAGTTTTAAGTACTAAAATAAAATTTAGAATTACATAAGGATAACTAAGGGATAATTACATTCACTTTCAATTATAGATGATGAATGCTCAACTAAGAAGCATGGACACTTCACTGGATGTGAAGTGTTCATGCATGGATCACACACGGATATTGACACACACAAGTCAGGCACTTTGCAGACACAGGAAAGGGTGTTTAATTGTCATTATTATTCACAAACAAGCCGTTAAAAGGGTAAAAATCCAAACTAACCCCCAAATAGCCCCGTAAGAGGCATGGACACCTCGCACGGGATCAATGTAACTTATAGGAACTGACCGCAGAGTCACAGATCTATCGCTTGGAAAATATGACGATAATTTGAAAACATTTAGATTAAGCTTAAAAATAAGTCGTTAAATGGGTGAAAACCCAAACGACTCCGTAAGAGGCATGAACACTTCACACGGGACCAATATAACTTATAGGAATTGACCGCTCAGTCACGGGCCGCTTGATTTGAGAATATGACGATAATTTGAAATATCTTGATTAGGCTTAAAAACAAGCCATTAGAGGGTGAAAGCCCAAATCAGTGCGCAAATGTCCCCGTAAGAGGCACTAACACCTCGCACGTGACCAATGTAACTCGTAGGAACTAACCTCGTAATCGCGGGACTCCCAATTTGAAAATATGTCGATAATTTGAAAATATGTCGATAATTTGAAAATATATAGATTAAGCTTAAAAGCTTGTCATTAAAGGGTGAAAATCCAAACTAGCCCCCAAATGGTCCCGTAAGAGGTATGGACACCTCCCATGAGACCAATGTAACTTGTAGGAACTGAATGCATAGTCACAGGTCTCCCAATTTTAGAATATGATGATAATTTAAAAACATCTAGATTACGCTTAAAAATAAGCCGTTAAAAGGGTGAAAACTCGAACTAGTATCGAAAGGTCCAGTAAGAGGCATGAACACCTCGCACAGGACCAATGTAACTTGTAGGAACTGATCGCAAAGTCATGGCTCTCTCGATTCGTGAATATGACGATAATTTGAAAATATCTACATTAAGCTTTAAAACATGTTGTTAGAGGGTGAAAACATAAACCAACCCTCAAACGATCCCGTAAGAGGCACTAACATCTTGAACGAGACCAATGTAATTCATAGGAACTAACCGTGTAGTCACGGGTCTCCCGGTTTGAGAATATGACTATAATTTGAAAATATCTAGATTATACTTAAAAACAAGTCGTTAAAGGGTGAAAATCCAAATCAACCCCAAATGGACCTGTAAGAGGAATGGACACCTCACACATGACCAATGTAACTAGTAGGAACTGACCGCATAGTCACGGGTCTCCCGATTTGAGAATATGATGAAAATTTAAAAATATCTAGATTAGGCTTATAAACAAGCCGTTAAAGGGTGAAAATTCAAACCAGTCTCCAAATGGCCCCGTAAGAGGGATGAACACCTCGCACAGGACCAATGAAACTTGTAGGTACTGATCACGTTGTCACAGGTCTCCCGATTTGAGAATATAATAATAATTGTAACTAGTATATGCCATTTTTCTGTTTGAATAAGATTTTTTTAAAATTACTTGGTTACTAATATCATCACTTTTTTGTATCTTATTTTTTTGAAAGATAACATTTTATTGTTAGATTTTATTAATGTGAAACACACAAAGAAGTCAATGGTTTACATCAAGGGGATTATTTATTTAATTTCGTGAATATTCAGGTTTCTATTTTTTTTATTATGGTCGTGCGGGCTTTTGTAGTTTTATTATTAACTTTTATGGCCATGTGAGCTTTTGTAATTTTATCGTTAACTTTTATGGCCATGCGAGCTTTTATAATTTTATTGTTATAATTTATGGCTGTACGGGCTTTACATTACACAGGTTTTATATTAGCAAGTTTTAGAATGTCTAAAAAATGGAGGAAATTCTGCCCAATTTTTTTTTATCTGTGAACTCTTAAGACTTGTAATATTTTGAAGTTTGTATGTACATTAGTTTATCAACAACGTGCGATATTTGTAATTTGTTAATTTTCTTATTTTCTATTTTTTTTCTTTGATTAAAAAATTTTGTACATTTCAAAATCATGCCAAAAGTGTATCAAATTTTGGCATGGTTTTGAACTGTACTAAAATGTACTCAATCTCGTACAGTTATAAAGTGTGCCGAAAGTGTTGCAGAAATATAAAAATCTGGCATGATTATAAGTGTGCCACAAGTGTTCCTGTTTGGCCAAATCTGAGATACTTTTGAATCGTGCCAGAAAAAAATGTCCATTTTGGAAAATCTGATTCTGGGACAGTTCAAAATCGTGCCAGTTGTTTTTAGTGTAGTGACATGGTAATTTAATAAATAACGTGCACCTAATTCTAATAACAAATTTCATGAATTTGAAAAGGCGAGAATGCTCTGATGCCAAATTAAGAGTGCACAATTATCTAATGGCATTAACTTATTAAATTCATATGACAATACAGTCCAAATTTTAACCCTTTAATCCTAGAACATGCAACTATGTGATTTAAAACAAAAAACAAACCAAGCATGCAATCAAAACAGAGTTTTAGGAAAAATCCCCTAAAGGAAAAACCTTTTATTCACTTTATAAAATTTACAAATCGCAACTTACAAATTCTATAAAAGGAATCTACTATGATAATCTCAAGAACCATAAAGTCACAGCCTCCGTTCAACAATGATCTTCACAAGAACCGTAGTGCTTCATCTTCAGCAGTTAATTTTCTCGGGTATCACAAGTCTGTCACGGATAGGGCTATGTTTTTTTTTCGAACTTCTAATTTTTTTGATTTCCGCTCCTATTTTTTCCGAATTTGGAATGGAATTTTAGTTTTTCGAATTTCTGATTTTCGATTTTTTCGAAAAAATCGAATCGAAAATAAAAAATAATTCTGAATTTTCGATTGTTTCAAACTATGTCGATCTTTTTCGATTTCTTTCCAAATTATTTCCGATTTTTCAAAATTTATTTCCATTTTTCGATTTTTTGAAAGTTTTCCATATCCCACATCGGTTGGGAGATGGAGAGGGCTCAAAACTGTGATCTATAAAAGGAGAGTATCCTTCTAACTTCTACACAAATAAAAAATGGGTCAAATCATCATGTATTCACATGTTGGGTTAAACCTTTTATTTATTTATTTGAAATGAGAATTTCGAGTAATCGAAAATCAAAAATTTATTTTTTTGAAATTTTGGAATTTCCAAATTTTTTGGATTTTAAATATATTTAGTGAATTTCCGATTTTTTTCGATTTTCGGATTTTTTCGAATTTGATTTTTTTTAACTTTTCCAAAAATATCAGATCGGAATAATAATAAAAAATCCGAAAAGGCATTGTTCGATCCGATCCAGTCGAAACACAAGCCTAGCCAGCGAGATGGATTATCCACAAAGGTTGTATGAAAGATAAACACTATAGGGTTTAAACTCGATTCACTCAAATATATTCTCGGAATGATTTATGAATCAAAAAGGTTTTCAAAGCTCAAAAGGTAGAAAATTTTTGCTAAATATATGCACAATCAGTTCAGGCAAAAATCTTAACGAAAACAAATGCGAAATACATATTTACAAGGCGACATAAATTTCGAGCCGGGGACACTCATTACAATAAAAAAACAGCCTCGTTTGAATTAGAAAAGAACCTTGTTAGACGACAACAAGGTCGTCAGAACGAAACCCTAATCTTGTATGAACGTTCTTCAAATAAGCCTTGAACGATGCAAAGCAGTACACTTTCATGAGATGTTTGATCGAAGGAACCTTCAAACGAGCGCTTCAAACGGAAAGCCAATTTCATTTGAATGGGATTTCCATCTCGTTTGAACGAGGTGCATGTACTTTGAACAATTTTAAATAAAGAAAAATTCCTTAATTTTTCAAAAAAAAAATATCATGTTTCCAGTTTTAATAAAAGGGAATATCCCAAAATAAATTCAGCGAATAAATTCAAACTTAATAGAATTACACCTTCATAGAATGGAGATATTTGAAAGCTGGAGATGTTGAATCTCCGGACTTCGTCTCGGCTAGAATCAAATGGTAACGGGATATGCCAAAACCTAATTATAGCCTAAGATATGAAAAAATTATCCACTTATAAATCTCCCCCTTTTTGACTATTCCGATAAAAACATAAAATCAAAATTTCCTCTAAGATGAATACAATATCCCAATACACTCCCAAACCCTAAAATTTCTAGGTACAAAGATATAGTTGTCTTCAAAATAAAGTTTTCAAATCTTCACTTCTTCTTTATCTTCTCTTAGGCACTTTGTCTTTATCAAGTGTAATCTAAATATAATCTTTCAAAAGTAACTACACACATGAAATAAAGCAAATACCATGTGATGCATCGAGTTTAAAAAATATCAAATAAAGATATGAAATTTTTTCCCATAAATCAAACTCCCCTGTAATTCGTTCTTCACTTTTTATTTTGTCCGAAATAGATAAGGAATAAAAACTAATAACGAAAAATATAGGGAGCATCACCAAGCATAAAAAGATCTCATCACAAAAATATATGAATGAATATTCGTGCAAAGATAACCTCAAAAGGAATCACAAACTATTTTTAATTTTTCAAAATTTTCAAGTAATTTTTTTTAATAAAAACAGCACACTGTGGAGTAACACAAAAATAATTGGATCATGAAAACGGAATGTAAGGGAGTGAGAACATGCTATAGGTTAATCAACGTACAACATATGTGCACGAAGGAATGAGACACCACTGTGCAAGATCTCAAAGTCTACCTTAGGTGTAAAATTGGCGAAGTCAAGTGAAATCGACGTAACTTATTTAACTAATCAAGATCGTGAGTAATGTTCACACCAATAATGCTCAAAACTACGTAATGCTTTTATGAGATTTTTTCAGGACTTACAAACCCATTGATATTCTACTTAACTCCCTTAAAACTCACATGTTGAATTTTTTCTCTCAAATCTTTTGAAGAAATCAATGCTTATATGTAGCGAAGCATCAATGTTCTTTGAAATTGACCTGTAACTTGTTTGTTCTTTTTATGTGCCTTTAATCTTTTAAGCTCTTTTTCTTTTTTCAAATGGTGTATATTCATGCAAAGTCAACCTGTCCCTTGCAACCCGATTCGATTGCTTTAAATATACCAAATTTACCGAAGATATGATTTTTAATTTTTTTCAATTCAGGCAATGGTTCTCACAAGCACCACTTTCACAATCTCGTTTTTCACATTGAGATGAAAAAACTACAATCAACATGTCAAAGGTAAGTGAAATACTCAAATAAGTATGTTTTCGTATGCATTAAAGGAGACAGGGAATTAAATATGTAGCAAGTAGTCATCATATCATATCTTAATGGATCCACATATTATAAAGCACAAAATGTGTTGGAATAAATACGCTCGGATACCACTTGTTGTGGGGGAATGCCCCCAAATTTTAAACTCAAATTATGAGATGGCTCAATGATATACCAAATTTTAATTTTTCAAAAATTATTTATTTTTTTTTGCTTTAAAAACACAAACAAACACTTGAAAAATTAAATTAAACTTAAAGTGAAATTAAGCTACACAAACATTTTAAGTTTCACTTAAACAAAATTCAATCCAATTCAAGTTAAACAAACTAAGAATGAATATTATCAATTTAAATTAATGCCGACTTGAAATAAATTAAATTTAATCTTAACCCAAACTATATTAGCATCAAAATAAACTAATTGTGTTAAACCCATATTTTATTTTGATTAGACCTAAGGATGCATTTATGTGAGTTTGCAAGATAAAATAAACATAATTACACTACGCCACGATGTACGAGGAAAACCCACAATGGGAAAAAACCTCAGACGACCCTGCCTACAAGTCCACTAAGTATGGTATTTTTACAAAAGACACGACAAGAAACTTTCTCGACTCGACTACCTTCAAGCCTTGATGCTCCTTCGTTATTCAACCTTTGCCTAGTCGATAACTCCGGAGTCCATCAAAATATTGGAATCCACCAATGGGGCACAACTACCGTCAACCCACACACGGTGCCTTTAATCATATGAGAACACCGTAGTAAAAACGATCTCCTTTTTGGGTATAGAAGGAACCCAAACTTTTTACTTTGATTGGTAGAGAAGAACCCGGTGCCAAACGATCTATCAGAAAAGATATATAAATAGGAACTTGGATTAAACTAAAACTATGGGTGTAAAACTTGGTTTTGTTCTTAAGATAATTTCCTTTTGACGAACAAAAATGAAGGAACTTTTTTTATAAATTGTTTTAGCTCTTAAGAGCACTTGAAAATCTGGAAAAAGTCACTTAGAAAAATCTATTCCCGCACTATTAAAATCAGGTAAAAAGATAGTGGGTTAGTGGGGAGTTTTAGGGAAAACTGACAAAAAATTGCTCGAAAACTGCAATCTCATTCGAACGACATTTCTAATGAGATTTCAAAAAGGTTGTTCAAACAACCTTGCTAACGAAATTTTAAGCCATGAATCTAGATAATTTCGATATGAATGCGTGACCGCCAGTTTCGTATTTTTTTATTTCTTTTAAGTAGGTATGATTTTTCTACAGAAAGGTGTCCGAGAACAAAATCTTTAGATAATATGAATTGAATTTTTTTTAACAGAAATTCTAACACCCAAATTAAGTTTCCAAGTCCCTATATATATTAATGCATTTATACCTTTAGAGACCTTGAAAAAATTCAAATGTTGATGACGTTTAAACATGGCACGAAAACTGGCAATGATGATATCTTTAATTTAGCTTGGCTACTACGTCTTCAACATCAACGTCATAGGCTGAAAGGGACAACCTCTATCCTACGATACAAATAGTTTTGTCCAGAATTAAGCCAACACTACAAATTGAATCGATTGGAAATTTGTCCTTACAAATCTCCCCCTTTGGCTATTCCTGGACAAAACCAAACATAAAAAAAATCCTATGGGCCATCAAGCACATCTAGACCCGTTCCCACCCAAAGAAAAATAAAAAAACACTGCTTGACTCGACGCATAGTAGAAGCTTTGACGCTTTAGAAGATTGCCACTAAAGATGAAATCATGCACACTTAAACACGCCATTAAACGCATAAGGAATATCAAAAGTTCAAATGATAAAAAATATATTCTCTCCCCCTTAATTAATTCTCCACATTTATCTAACATGATTTACCTAAGAAGATAATGCTCTCCCCCTAATATAAATCTCCTAAACAAAAGGTTTAGATACTATTTATCTCCCTTTTTGTTCAGGAATAAACAAAGGTAAAGAGTAAAATAACTTATTTCTCCTCCAATTAAAGCAACTACTCCCCCTAAACTAAAAAAGGGACATGAATAAGGAAAACAAGTTAAACATGCAATGGTGTATAAAGTGACAAGAGCATTTAAGCATATGGCAACAATGAAGTACAACTAATCCATACAACATTTAATAAATATCACCTATGATGCGATGACAAAAGATACCACTTGTTGTGTATTATGATAAGCGTGGGATATCAAACAAAATTCGTAACAAGATAGACACCAATTTTGAATTCAAAGCATTCATGGACTAGTTACCAAGGCAAAGACTCAAGAAAAAAATACCATATACACAAATATACCACTAACGCACACGCACATATACATAGGTATTAACACCACACACGACACAAAATAAATTAAGCTTTCCACACTCATATGGAAAAAATGTGTCTAAATACATGTGTTAAATGGAAGTGAAGGGGTGTGAACTAGAGACTAAAGGAATATAGACCCAATCACCTAAACATGTTCACGGAGTTCTCATTTGATTGCAAAACTTTATAAAAATTAAATATAGCCTCATGTGAAACTCAATGGACAAACATACATAATACACACAAGGCTAGAATATCGATGATTCTACAAACCAATAGAGTCGTGACAAGAATAACATAACTAGGATACAAAGTCATTGTGCAAACCCGTTGTTATATCCAACCAAACTTCCTCTTTAATATTATTTTTATTTTTATTTTCTTTTCTTTTTGAACATACCAACTAAACAATTAAGGCCTTAGCTAATTTTTATGCCATAATTTTTTAGGCCAAAATTCAATGGTGGCTTTTTACGCAAAGTAATTTTGTCTTTCGTAGCCCGATTCCAAAGATAAATAACTACACAAGATAAATATTTTTCTATTTTTTTAAATCTAGGAAACGGTTATTACATGCACAAATCCTCCATAGTCATAGCAACATGTAGATGACTAAATTGATAGGAGAAAATCTCACTTAGCTTAAATTTACATGTGAAGTTAAATTTCAAATGAGCTCGTGCATGTGTGAATCGAGGCATATAAAAAGAGAATCCATTAAGCAAGTCAAAGTCAAACTACTCCATGAAAGCATGATAAATAACAGTTTAAGTATTGAAAATCTTAATCAAAAGTTCTAGCCACATGAAATCGGATATGATATTGTGTTCAAAGACAAGTATATGCCACATAAAATGTGTAAAACTAAAATACACGTAATTTTTTTTTTTGAGTTTTTAAAAAATTTAACCAAATACAGGGATAACCCAAAACATAAAACAAAAATCTTTATTTATTTATTTTTCCACTAATACAAAATAAATAAAAACAAATACAAAAAAAAACATGTCATAATTTTAGCACAATTTATATAATGAAACATAGACTAGAATATGACAAATACACATACAACTGAGAAGAATATATCATGAAGCATGACTAGTGTATGTAAACATACAAGCAATTACTCATAAGATATAGCAAGTGAGGAGTCATGAGCTAGCATGTGGGAATCATCAAAAATGGGAAATTTCGAAAATGATATATTTCCATATTCGTAAAAAATCCTTGAAAATCAAGATCACATAATATTTTAGTGTAACCCGCTCTGATACTACTTGTTGGAATAAATACGCTCTGATACCACATGTTGTGGGGGAATCCCCCCAAATTTTAAACCCAAATTATGAGATGGCTCAATGATATACCAAATTTTAATTTTTCAAAAATTATTTAATTTTCTTTGCTTTAAAAGAACAATCAAAGACATGAAAAATTAAATTAAACTTAAAGTGAAATTAAACTACACAAACATTTTAAGTTTCACTGAAACAAAATTCAATCCAATTCAAGTTAAACAAACTAAGCATGAATATTATCAAATTAAATCAATGTTGACTTGAATTAAATTAAATTTAATCTTAACCCAAAGTAAATTAACACCAAATTAAACTAATTGTGTTAAAACCAGATTTTATCTTGATTAGACCTAAGCATGCATCTTTGTGAGTTTGCAAGATAAAATGAACACACTCACACTACGCCGCGATGTACAAGAAAAACTCACAATGGTAAAAATCTCGGACGACCCTGCCTATAAGTCCATTAAGTATGGTATTTTTACAAAAGACACGACAAGAGACTTACTTCCTCGACTCGATTACCTTCAAGCCTTGACGCTCCTTCATTATTTAACCTCCGCTTAGTCAATAACTCCGGAGTCCACCAAAATCTTGGAATCCACCAATGGGGAACAACTAGCATCAATCCACATACGGTGCCTTTCACCTTATGAGAACGCCGCAACAAGAACAATTTCCTTTTTGGGGTAGAGAAGGAACGTAAACTTTCTCCTTTGATGGGTAGGGAAGAATTCGGTGCCAAACGATCTCCAAGGAAAGATATATAAATAGGAACTTGGATTAAACTAAAACTATGAGTGTAAAACTTTGTTTTGTTCTTAAGATAATTTCCTTTTGATAAATAAACACCAAGGGACTTTTCTTAGAATAATTTTTAGCTCTCAAGAGCACTTGAAAATATGGAAAAAGTCACTTAAAAAAATATATTCCCTCACTATTAAAATCAAGAAAAAGAAAGTGGGATAGTGGGGAGTTTTAAAGAACACTGACAAAAAATTGCTCGAAAATTGTAATCTCGTTCGAACGACGTTCTAAGGTCGTTCGAACGACATTTCTAATGAGATTTCAAAAGAAGAAAAAATCTTGTTTGAAATCTTGTTCGAATAAACTTTCTAACGAGATTTCAGGCCATGAATCTAGATAATTTTGATACGAACGCATGGCCGTCAATTTCATCTTTTTTTTAATTAGTTATGATTTTTCTACAGAAAGGTGTCCAAGAACAAAATCTTTAGATAATATGAATTCAAAAAAAAAAATAACAAAAATATTAACACCCAAAATAAATTTCCAAGTCCCGATATATATTAATTAATTCATACCTTTAGAGATCTTGGAAAAATTCAAATGTTGATGACGTTTAAACATGGCATAAAAATCGGAAATGATGATATCTTCAATTTAACTTGGCCGCTACGTCTTAAACATCAACATCATAAGCTTGAAGGGACAACCTCTATCCTACTACACAAGTAGTTTTGTCCGAAATTAAGCCAACACTACAAATTGACTCGATTGAAAATTTTTCCTTACAAAATGAAATGATGCCACATCTCAAAACACTACAAAAGAGCCACGTGTATATGGAATAAATGGGTGACTCAGACATCTTTAATGTTCATCCACATATGGTGCGAAAAATACAAAACTCTTTTTGGATTTTTCAGAAAATTTATCAAAAATAAAATCTTTTTGTTTTTTTCATTTTTTTAAATCAGAAAACTTTTTGTATTTTTCCAAAAATTTTCAAGAAAAACAAAAAACTTTTTGGATTTTAAAAAAAATATTAAAATGAGAAATATAAGTACAATAATAGTACAATCTAGTAATAGCATGTAAAATATGAACATGAAAAGCATCATATGCTAGCAAATAAGTTTCAACCCTAATTATTAGGCCCGGAGGAGTTATCCAGGGGAGACGACATCTGATGTAAAACACCTAGAAAATCTTGTGAAGTTTTGACTAAATACTCAACTCGCTCTAAAAAACTCTCAAAATCTCTCTCATAATGTGTGGGGGCATGCAGAGTAATACGCGTGGGGGTGCATGCAAGAACACGTGTAGAAGCATATAGTGGAAGATACCTATGAGACACTCTCCCTAACTTAAAGCAAAATTCCCTAAATTAACCTCTTTGCTTCCAATAGGAATAAACAAAAATGAGCTCAGGTCCACCTCTCTCAAAACATTTAAGAAGAGATATCCTCGGTGGAATCAGACGCCTAGGTAGGTTAGGTCGAGGGGCATATAGATCTACCACAAATTCGAGAACCGACTCGGGTGATAGATGGGAAGTGGACGCACCGTCATAACCTATTCCTGGACTCTTAACATTACCCAAAGCGGGATCGAGGAGCACCTTTCCTACCTTCTTAGATGTTTCCTCTAAAGTAATTTTGACCTCCCGGGCAAGTTCGAGATCTCTCTCGAGTTGGGATATAGGGGTTTCAAATTTCTCACGAGTCTCCAATGAAGATTGAAGATCTCCAGTAATACTAGACATGAATTTGGTCAATTCACTCTTTTTCCAACCTATGACGATCAACTGCTCACACAAAGGAACCTTTACCTTCTCGAGTTGACTCCCCGACGCCTCACACACCCTCAAAACTTTCACCTCTCTCTCCAAATCTAACACCTTAAGAGACAAACCTTTGTACAACTTTTTTATTTTCAACGTCTCGTTGTACAAATCACTCAAAGATTTTTAGAGATCCCCTACTCCCTCACTTTGTAATCTCATCCTCACTCTCACTATCTCTCGAATGACTCAAATCATTATCGAGGATCTCACGTTTACATGTGTCCTCATTGTCATGGGACAAACATGGTGTGCTAACCTAATTAGCATGAACGCAATGCACAGTTCATATGGTGATTCTACCCCTGAATTTACCGAATCGATGTCAATATAACTAAGAGTAGCTTTAATTGCAATCTCCTTGCCCTTTCTATTTCACATAGTTGGACACTCAATTGATTTATTCCTTTTACCTTCGCACTCAAAACACCTTATCTCTTCCTCTTTCTCACCGCTATCCTTGACCTCATATTTATTTTTGTTTTTCGAAAAAATCTTTTTATTGGAAGAATTATTTTTAGAAAATTAGAGAAATTTTAAAATAAATTTCGCAAATAAGGCCAAGTCGTCAACATCAAAATTTCCCTCAGATTCAAACTCACAAGCTCTCTCATTATTTCTTCTTCTTAGCTTGAGTCTTTAAAGCTACCCCTATATCCTTAGGTTTGACGAATTTAGGGAACATATTTATCTCATAAGTATGAAGGTCTCCTACGAGTTCATCTAATCTAAGAGTATCTAAAATCCCTTAAGGGTTAAGCATGGTGACCTTAGGAATAAATCGGGAAGGGAGTGATTAGATATAGAGGAACTTAGGGAGACTCGAGAAAATATATTTTTTCGAAGAATTAGGACAACAGAGGTCAGGATTTCTCTAAAAAAGATGAAAACCGGGAAGACTTTAGGACCAGATGGTATCCCTATTGAGGTTTGGAAGTGATTAGGGGAGGATGGATTATCATGGCTTACAAAATTATTTAATAGAATTTTAATGACTAATAGGATGCCCGATGAATGGAGAAAAAGTATTTTAGTACCTATTTATAAAAATAAAGGGGACATACAAAGTTCAAATTATTGTGGTATTAAGTTAATGAGCCATACAATGAGACTTTGGGAGAGAGTGATTGAATATAGATTGAGATTAAAGACAACAGTATCTGAGAATCAATTTGGGATTATGCCTGGGAGGTCAACAATGGAAGCAATCTATTTATTGAGGAGATTAATGGAGAGGTATAGAGAGAAAAAGAAGGATCTTCATATGATTTTTATAGATTTGGAGAAGGTGTATGATAGGATACCTAGAGATATAATATGGTGGGTTCTACATAAAAGAGGAGTGACTCGCAGATATATTGATGTGATCAAGGATATGTGTGATGGTGCGATGACTACAGTAAGAACATCAGTCGAAGAAAGTAGTTAATTTTCAATTATGGTAGGGCTACACCAAGGTTCAACATTAAGTCCTTATCTCTTTGCTCTTGTTGTGGGTGAGTTGACTGGACACATACAAGATGAGGTGCCACGGTGTATGCTATTTGCAGATGATATTGTTTTAGTGGATGAGAGTAAGATGGGGATTAATGCTAGGTTGGAATTATGAAGAGAAACTTTAGAAACAAAAGGATTTAAAATAAGCATAACTAAAACATAATATGTGGAGTGTAATTTTAGTAGTAATAGAAGGAAAAATGGAGATGTGGTGAAATTGAAGGGTCAAGAAATACCTAAAAATGACCATTTTCGTTATTTAGGATCGATTATACAAAAAGATGGAGATATTAGTGATGATGTTACGCATAGAATTAGAGCAGGCTGGGTTAAGTGGAGAAGTGCTACCGGCGTTCTGTATGATAGGCGTATACCTTTGAAGTTAAAATGAGCATTTTATCAGACGACCATTAGACCCGCCATGTTATATGGGACAGAGTGTTGGGCAACCAAGAAATAAAATGTGCAGAAAATAAGTGTGGTGGAGATGCGAATGCTAAGATGGATTTGTGATAAAACTCGAAAGGATAAAATTAAAAATGAACAAATTCGTGAAATGGTAAAAGTAGCTCCTATAGAAGATAAATTGAGAGAAAATCGACTGAGATGGTTTGGACACGTCAAGCGTAGACCAATGGATGCTCCTGTAAGGAAGAGTGATTTAGTTAGTATTGATGGTAACCCAAGGGGTAGAGGTAGGCCTAAATTAACTTGGTGGGATATTATAAAAAAGGACATGATATCATGTGGTTTAACCGAAGATATTGCACTGGATAAAATGGAATGAAAAAATAGGATTCATGTAGCTGACCTCAAATAATTGGGAAAAGACTTTGTTGAGTTGAGTTGAGTTGAGTCTCAGGAATTTCTCACCCAAATTAAAACTAGTGTTTATGATGCCCGACAACCTAGCATTAAATTCATCAAAACTTTCGAACTCTAACATAGTGATGGTCTCAAATTGGGTGGTCAAATTTTAAAGCTTAGACGTCTTGATAGCGTTAGTACCCTCATGTGTCAACTGAAGGATATCCCATGCTTCCTTAGACGTAGTGCAAGTTATGAAGCATTATAACTCATTAGGGGTGATGGCTCCAGAAATAACACTAAGGTCGCGGGAGTTGTAAATGCTCCATTTAAAATCATCAGTCCAAGATGAGGTGGGTTTAGGATTTGTTACATTATCAACCATGATCGTAGGAGGAGTCCACCCTCTTTCACATACTAATGAAACTCTTTCATCTATGGATTTTATGGTGGATTTCATTCGGGATTTCCAATAGGCATAGTTCGATCCATTGTAAATTGGCATCCAATTATATAAGTTTTCCATTAGAAAATTTGTGATTTTTTCAAAATCAATTTCTCATAACAATTGATATTATAGAAATTTTTTGTGAAAAATTAGGATCTCACGATAATTTGGTAAAACTGCTCTGATATCAATTTAAAAAGGCGAGAATACTCTGATACCAAATTGAGAGTGCACAATTATCCAATGGCATTAACTTATTATATTCATATGACATTCCAGTCCAGATTTTAATCCTTTAATCGTAGAACATGCAACTACGTGATTTAAAACATAAACCAAACCGAGCATGGAATCAAAACAGAGTTTTATGTTTAATCCCCTCCAGGAAAAACCTTTTATTCACTTTATAAATTTATAAATCACAACTTATAAATTCTATAATGGAATCTACTATGATTATCTTAGAACCATAAAGCCGCAGCCTCCATTCAGCAATGATCCTCACAAGAATCACAAGAATTGCAGTCCTTCATCTTCAACAGTGAATTTCCTCGAGTATCACAAGTCTTCCATGGAGATGGATTCTCCACAAAGGGTGTATGAAAGATAAACACTATATGGTTTAAACTCGATTCACTGAAATATATTTTTGGAATGATTCTTAAATCAAAAAGGTTTTCAAAGCTCAAAAGGTTCAAAACTTTTGCTAAAGATATGCATAATTAGTTCTGGCAAAAGTCTTAACGAAATCAAATATGAAACATGTATTTATAAGGCGAACACAAATGTCGAGGCGATGACACTTGTTCGAACCAAAAAGAAGCCTCGTTTGAACGAGAAAAGAACCTCATTAGAACGATAATAAGGTCGTTAGAACAAAACCCTAATTTCTTTTGAACGAGCTTCGAACGAAGTAAAACAGTACACCATCATAAGATGTTCGATCAAGGGAAACTTTAAATGACCACTTCAAATGAAAATCCAATCTCGTTTGAACGAGATTCCCAGCTCGTTTAAATGAGATGCACATACTTTAAAATATTTTAAATAAAGAAAAATGCCACGATTTTTCAAAGAAAAATCATGTTTCCAGTTTTAATAAAAAGGAACATCCCAAAATAAATTCAAACTTGATAGAACTATACCTGCATAGAATGAAAGTTGGAGATGTTGGGTCTTTAAACTTCGTCTCGGCTTGACTCAAACGGTAATGGGATATGCCACAAAATAATTTTAGCCTAAGCTATGAACAAATTATGCTCTTACACTCACAGTATATCAAGATGAGGTTTTATTTTCATATGTTAAATTTCCTTAAGAATTTACATAATCTGTTTTAGTCCATGGATCAATTTAAATGACAATTAATTTGACATCCATAATTTTTAACAATAATTGATAATATGGGTTCTTCATGAATAATGTTCAATACTCTACAAATTTTATGTAATTAAATTTTATTATGTCCCTTGTAATAATTTTACTTAATTAAGTGTATGATTCTGTAGCATATATGTATCAACCTAATTATCTCTAATTGATTTTAAGGATTATGTTAAGTTTATGTGAAAATTATCATTTACCTATATATAAGAGGAATAGTAGTTTGTTAACTTTACCTAAGATGAATCCACAAATGAAGAAATATAATTCCCTTTTGAAAGTGTTTCCAATAAAATGAACCCTCATTAGAAATTTCTCCTTTGAAAAGAATCCCCAATAGTGATCACGAAAATCTTCTTTCTGAACTGCATTAAACTCTGAATTTTTATTCTTCAAATTGTGTAAGAAAACACGTATTTTGTGATGATTGGAAAGTGTTTTGTTGTAGGTAAAGTGGATACAAAAAGCTATAGGGTTTGTTTAAGAGAAGGAAGGTGTGCTAGTTGTGAAGTATAGTTGAAAAATGGTGAATTTTGTGGGAATAATTTGATTTACCAAGAAACCAACCAGAGTAACCCGCGATCTAACACACCCGCATTTGCGGGGTGGCTAGCTCCGCTCATGACCTAGTCCAAATATCAACCTTTTGTTTTTTATTTTCATTTTATTTTAATTCCTCCAAATATTATTAGATTAATAATTTCCATGATAACTAATGAATCACATATATTTTTCTCATCACTTTGCTTGCCAATCTTTCCCACCAAGTAAGTACTAAAAGAAATTGTTAACCTTGGGGTCAGGTTTATATTTCAGACCAACTACTATAGCCCAATTAATCTAATTAGCTAATTATAACAATAAACATTAAACTATTAACATAATACAATTATCAAATTACAAAAATTACCCCATTTACGTAATCCATTAAATGAAAATGACTGAATTGCAATTAAATGCCCAATTCAAAGTTAAATCCTTTATTACATGATTACTTGATTAATTAATTTTTTCTTTTAATTTAATTAATCCCTTCTTAAATTTATTTTTCCCATTGATTTATATTTTTATTTAATAACCAAAATTATGGTGTATTTGTGGACACCTCGATTGGTTATCAGGGCATGGATTGTTATCCTGATAACACCCTTCAAATCCAAAGGGGTGGAAGTCAGACCCCACCCATAAATTGAAGGGTTAAAACCCACATCTGAAAAGAATTAGGGGCAAAAGTGAGAAATCCTTTAGACCCTCGTAAAAAAATAAGCAACAGTTGAGCTAGGCCTTTTAATCGACCAGTTAAAGGCCTCTTATCCCATATGATCGATCAGTGAAAGGGCTTTAACCGAATGGTTAAAATCCACGGTAATTATTTCCATGCCCTTTGATCCACCCTACCGCCACCCGCGTGTCCCTACCCCCTCAGTCCATACTATACGTGGCATCTCCTTTAACCAAACGATTAAAGGACTCTTATTAGATGACACGATTCAGAATGTGTGTGCTACATGTGTAACTACGGCCCAAGTGTTAGTCGGTTGCTCAAGTAATACCCGACAAGTCGATGTCGCATCCTCAGGGAATAGGATGATGAAAATTTTGACACAACAAGGTAGGCTTCTAAAATCTAGGTATCGATTCTCGAAAGAAAAGAAAAGATGATTTTATTTTGGAAAATTTTGTAGTTAACTACGAAAACTTAAACTAGTAAGTGCAATTTAATTTAAGAGCAAGCACGAAACTAGAATTTTTAGTTTTTGAAAAGAACTTAGGAAAAATGGAGCCAAGATCCAATACCCTGAACCATAGATATTCTCCGCTAAATATAAAATTCTTGACAATTATATAGTTAATTAAAAGAAGAACATTAATTAAATCAAAGCATTAAACATGTGAGAACATTACTCCGCACAATATTTAGTTAACAACTAAATTAACGTTAATGATAAGATTATCGATACGTATATCATATTCTCAAACACTCTAGTTGCCTACGACAAATAGAGTTAAGAGATCCACTATATTAGTCTCAATAAAAGTATCAAACTATAATAATTACGTATACAATTACATAGAATTTTATATCTAACATCAAACACCTAAGTTGGGTTCATGTTCCCCGACTCTGTAAGAATCTAGTTGGACATGATATTAATCTCTACGTGTGAATTCATTGATTTGCATGTAAACATGATGAAAAAATAAGAAAGATGCTGTAAATTTAAATTACCAATGATGAAGAACATAAAACCATACAGTAAAATCAAGACTTGAAGAAAATATTTTAAAGCTATGATCGTCTATTGAATTAATGGTGCAAAAGCTATGATCGCCCATACACCCCGTACCCGAGCTCAACTCGTAAAAACATAACCCGACTCCACTAGCCTCAAATCGTAACTCTCAATAATTTAATCGATAATAGCGAACTAAGTATATAAAAGTTTGAAATTTCCAATGGTTGAACTCTTCTCAATTCCTGACATTTGCTACTTTCGTGCGGGGGAGGTCTCGCAAGCGAAATCCAAATAAGAAACCCTCCCAATACACTACTGTGTAGCTATGTCGGGGATTGAGATCAGTTGAACCAGCCTTAAGGTTTTTATAAAAGACCTTTCAAACCATAGATATTGCCCGAAGGCCTATACAACAATATACTATAAAATAATTTCATGTCTTTCGACATACAAATCAAGCACCTTATGTTCAAGACACAAGGCCCCAAAAATACAATACTCTCACCAACTAACTAGGTCTCAAAACTAGCACAACCATGAGCTAAATTCTCCGCTCAACAATGAAGCTGCTAAAGTCTGAACCTCTTAAGTTATACAAATTCTTTACATTACATCAAATAATTGCCGCAAAGTAAGTCCTTCCCTTATTGTAATACTACAATTACCTACCCTAGCCTATCTATAAAACAATAACCTTATAACCATTACTCAACAAGCCGTAACAGTCCGAACTTCTGGAATTCAACAGCACAACTCTCTACTAGCTCATCGCAAAATGATCTATTATCCTGAAAGATTCCATACAAAGGCCTCACTTGCTTGCTCCTTCCTCTAAGGAAATTATGTACACACTATGGTTATAGCTGCTAACCGCTCATTAAACCTTACATGTGACGCTCCTAATACCGCGCAAAGTATGACCTAAACCCAAAGAAAGTTATTCTACCTTAGACTTCCATAATACAATTATTTCACTTCATCCATGAATCCCTGTCCAAAGTCCTCTACTTCTTCCAAGACAATCTTTCTTCCTTAAGCCTATTTCTCCACAAGAGAAACATCTTCCCAAAAATCCTTCCTAATCATCCTGAAGGACAAAGCTCTATTATGACCCCCGACAAGTCTGCCTAATACCCTGACGCGACGATGATCTTGCTCCGCTGGTATCAACTCCTTTAATCCTACTCAATGAACCCGAGTCTTCAATTTTTTTACTCCTTTCTTAAATAAAGACGATACTCTTAACAATGGGACAATGCCACATACCTTTTACCGATAAAAATCAGCAACACCAGGTTTCTTAACAAATGTTGACGATTTACTCAATCTAAACCTCCCACGGGCTGCACTATTCGCTTCTCCTCAATACTTACCTGTTCGAGTACAAAATTCTCCATTCGAATAAATTCCCCTTCTTACTCGACCACCGATAGATCACCTTGAATCACCGCTAGAAATCTCCTTCTTATCTCCGCCTAAGTTGCGAAAATAAAATACCTTCGGTCAAAGCGTACCCAAAATCTGTATGGGTATTGCATCTCCCATCTTTCCCTTCCTGGACGAATTATTCTTGGTAACGTCTGAGACGAGAGCAACTGTTTTAGAACGTCGTTCGAGTGAGTACACCTCGTGGCAGAAAATAAACGAAGTGAACACAAAAATCTTAATAGTAGGGCTCTACATCAAGAACGCTTACGGAAGAATGTAGAAAATCCGTACAGATCCTAAAGACACTAGAACCTGATGCTCTGATACCATCTCTAACACCTCGCTTAAAATAATAATGGGTGTCCAATCCTGTACTACCTTTAATCAGGAATCTCAGATGGATCATTCTCAGCATCTACTAACGATACTAAAACAAATAAGGCTAACTACCCAAAACTATAAAAGAAGATTCCAAAAATTAAATAAAACGTACAACGGACAACAAGCCAATAATATAGAACTAATGGAAAAGGTAGAAAACAGACAAGTTACCATGATAAACAAAAGTGCTAGAATTAAAATAAAATGAGTACACCAAAGGAACTATACCCGCATAAGCTTTCGGGTCACACACAGTACAACAACCATAAGGAAGAAATATAAATAGCTACAAATAACTCCTGGGCATGAACCCGATATACAACATAAATCCTATCTAAATTTACAAAGGAATAGAAATTGACTACAATCTAAATCCTGCAACAGTTCACAACTGCCACGGCTCCCAAGACTCTGGATAGAAAAGCATCTGGTATCCATGCGGTGGGACACCTGTAGTAAACAATATATATACATATAGCAAAAGATAAATATAAATGGGTCAGAGCCCAAGGTGTAAAAATATTTGCAGCAAGTGTATTAACCGTGCATAATAAATATAAATGTAATATTTCATAATTAAAGTGTAGTCGCACTCTTGTGAAACCCCAAACTCACCTATCATCTACAGCGTGCACCTATTCATGATCCGGAACCTAAATTAAGCTACCCGACACAAATCAAGGGTAAACTACCTAACGGTGCGCATGGCCTATCCCCGCTTGACCTGCCATCCTAACATAACCCAAAAATCCTTTCCATTCTAATTCCTCATTAAATACACACATATATGCCTTACTAGGTTTAGGTTCCAATTATTAGCTTAAACCAGTTATAAGTCTTACTACGTCACACAATAACATTAGGTTTCAAGATAAGAGTTTATTCTCCAAACAACATACATACAAGTACTAAGGACAAAACTTCTTTCCACTCTCAACATTGCACTACGTTTCATGCGTGGGGCGTCTCGCAAAGCGAAATCCAAACAAGGAACCCCCTGATACACTACTCCTTGACAATGTTGATCGTAGGGATCCATTAGGTCTTTTACACAAATCCTACTACTACAACTACTTAAATATTGAGTACTATCAATAAGAACGTAAATATAATCTATATCTAACTCCTTGAGGTCGATATATTTGTAATTATCTCTCAGTACGATCTTTCGACCTTGATAAACTAGTACCCCAAAATCATCCAAGATGTACAATCTAGAAAATTCATATCGCCTTCACCTATATATATATATATATATATAAGCAATAATTCATTCCTATAACCATGTACACATAACACACATAATGTATACTATGCAATACACATAACATAAACTGTTATAGGATACAAAATAATGCATCATGCTATCATCTTCCAGGAATTACTCACTTTCTCTCGGGTTACCATCTATCGGACTATTATCACACCGCCATGGTAACAAAATCAATCATAACGAATGGGAAGCGGTCATTGCTTCAAATCGAAAAGTGAGAACAACTCATACCCAAGACTTCTCACCCCTAAAAATAAAATCACACAAATAATAAGGGACGACTATGACCTGGGGATTATACGCACCCTGCTCCTTAAACCAGGGGCCTCACCCACATCGCGCAACCTCCCATGATAGCATGCGCAGGGTATGCTCACACAATAAGTATATATATCATTCACACAGTATATATATACAAGCAACCACATCATATGTATAAATCATCACACAAGAAATATACATTCGCTCCATATTTATATAACCATTTGAATATATATAAATCTCCATATATATATATATATATACCCTATCTCCAATCATTATTCATTCATCAAGTAAAATAAGCTGGCGAAATGTATACAACTCTCGTAATACTCACCCTTGTTACGAACATACTTACTCAAAGCATTCTCCCTTATACAGTGCCTCACTTGACACATATTCATCCATTTCCCTTATGATATGAATAGTCTTCTACTATATACAACATTAATGTTACTAACTCATAATTTAAGGTATGTGAAAATCACTATACATCCCATCTATATCCGAATGCACTTTGATATATCTAATAATAATCCCGACTGTAGGTATTCACATTACTAATAGTCTACAAACCTCAAGATTAATCCTAAATTCATTTCCTTACAATCCTTTCACTTGCAACTCACCCATCCATCGTGCTTATCTTGCGAGTAATCTCCCAATATATCCAACATTAAGGATACTATCTCCAAATTTAACACACATATTAATCATCATATGAATACCATAATCATTCTGGCTATAAGTATAAAAATAACCTAATAGTAGGTAACCTACGAGCTCCATCCTAATTCAATTAGAGCCCCATAATGCCTCGGAACATCTGTCCTTAATTGCGCATGAATGCATAATAACTATCTCGGCTATAAGTACATATGCCCAACTATTCTAATCGGTAATGTACTAGAACATATACATATACATATTGCATATCTATAATCCATTTCTAACATTGGTCCGAATGCCCCTATTCATCCTAATGCACAAATCCCTTAATATTATATCATAACCCTCTGCACTAAGTCCTTTAAAAAGGCCCCTAAGGATAACACCCAAAAGGAAAAGTGGTAAAAGAAAATCCCATTCTTGGGCTAAAAACAGAGGACCGGTCGATCGACCCCAGACCCCTGGTCGACCGCGGTTCTAAATTTTGCCTTACAAAGAAAGTAGTAGGCTTTTCCCTTAAGGCGCGGTCGACTGGTCCCTTGGTCGCGGTCGACCGGCCATACCAGATGTCTTGGCCGATTTCCATTTTTGAACGAAACCAAACTTTCCAAAAAATAATTATTTCATTTTCTAACCACACATTTTCAACCCAAACATGTTCCTAACATCAAGACTCATCCTATACCTCATCCCATCAATTTATATGTCATAAATATCATACATAAACATCAAATTCAAATTTTAAGCCCAAAAATCTAGGTTTTGACATATAACCCAAAAATTCAATTCTTTTGTCCACAATTTATGAAATAAAAATACACAAGTGAATTATTTAGCAAGATTAAACACTTGCCTCGAAGTTGTAGAGGTTGAATCGTCCTCGTGATCGCGTATGGGCCGAAAATCTCCAAGCTTTCTCCTCTCTCTCTTCCTTTCATCTTCTTTCTCTCTTTCTTTCTCTCTCTCTCTTTCTCACAAATGAGATTGGCTGATTTCGTAAGCCTCTTAAACCTTTAAAACATAAATCCCAGTTTTAAATGATAATACACACTTTAAATGATTCGTTTACTCCAATTCGAGTCAAAGAAATTAAAAAAATATTTCAGAACCGAAATAAAATCCAAGGACAGTCATTTTGACTATCTCGACCCATCCGGAATCAATTGCACACTCAGAATCGTCATCCGAACTACTTTATAACATCCTCTCGTTTTGACCTCAATTGCCAAAATTTAAAATTCTTCAATTTAAATAAATTTTTATTTCTCCCAAAAATTTAATTTCTCAGTCCTGAAAATCGTGGGGTGTTACAGGCGTTTTGTCTCTTTATTATCTTTTCATGTTTATCTCTCCACGCGATAAGTAATTTTGTTATTCGGACTCGGTTAGGAATTTTCCAGGCTCGGGTGTTTTGGGTAAAAATAGGAATGGTTGGGAATTTTTCAGAGTTGAAATTTTTTCTTGCAATGTCCATTGGGACTTATTTGGGTTTTTGCTCACTTTTTGTTCTTTTTTTCCTCTTTCTCCTCCTATTTTTCATCTTTTTCTCATTATTCTATTTTTTTTCCATTTTTTATGTGAGCAATTTTTTATTTTCTCACCCCCTTTTATATACTGGATGGACTAAATTGATAATTTTTTATTTTCACAACTTCGAACCAATTGAATTGTTTGGTCTAACAAACGAAAAGGGTATAACATTTTTTTATCTCAAATTAGCTTGAAAAAAGGATAATATTTTTCGTGAATTTTTATGGCTAATATTTATGGGTAAACAAACGATGACCTAACTTCATTTATCCAAATTACTAATCACATTACCATATGCTTCTCAAGATTAATTTTAATTTTGATACATTTTTAGGACATTTTAAAATAACATTTCACTTGTTTTTGTAACCGATCAAGCAATGATTTAGAGCTCATCAACAAATTTTTAATCACAGAAAAAAACTTTTATTTAACTTTTAACTCGGATTGATTTAACTAATAGGAAAAAGTGATAGGCACAAAAATCTCACCGGGTAAAAATCTCCACACTTATTCGTTAAGTCGTCAATTTTCACTCAATTTTCATTTTTGGTCAATTTCGACTTAATCCATTAGATCTTTACAAATTGAGACTTTGAAAAAATTAGTGATATTTTTGAAATTTTAAAATCCAATCTTTATTTATTTTGAAGAAAATATTTTTGACTTTTTTGAAAAAATTTCAATTTTTTCAATTTTCAATTTCTTTAGAATTTTGGAATTTATGTTGTTTAATTATGCACGTGTATTCCTCCCCACCCCCCCAACCCCAGCCTAGACTTTTGCACTGTCCTCAATAAAAATGACTAAAATCTAAATAAGAAAAGAAGAGTGCGGAAATAAAACGAACAAATATTAAAATGCAAATGACACTAAGAACTTAAGCACACGACTTAAAAATACAACAAAAAATAAACCCCATGGACATCAGGTGTGCGACGACCTCTCTTTCAAACCTACTCAACCCCGTGTACAGGGTTTGATAAACTCATATCCACCTTCCCCACATCATAAATCAAAAGTCTAAACAATTGGGAATCGACACAATAGAAAGAATGGACACCTGGAGGTATATGATTAATGAGGTGAGTGAAATCATTGAGGTGACCAATCACATGATAGCATATTTATTTCGACTTGGAGATACTATCATACCAAGATGTCAAAGGATACGCTAAGCCTAGATTTCCCTTAAAGTGAGAATGCATGGATTTGAGTCTAAATCGAACGAAACTTTAGTCATCTCCTCAATCGCATTCGAGAACTTGAGAGTGTGCCCATTCAATGTCCAAACTTATTTAATTAAATTCCAATTTTAACACCAATTGTAATTAAGCCCTAAACATGCATCTAATTGTGATTGATAGTTATTAATTATATCTATCATGCAAATCAAACAATAACAAACAAGATTCATGAAAAATCCCCTAAAGGGGAAAAACCATTTATTTATTTCATTTTTTTTTTGCGAATCTAAGAATCCAAAATTCTAACATAATGGCATCCAATTTGCAGGCACCCCTGACCATTTTAGGTAATTCTGGAAGAGTTTTGAAGACTTTTCCTTCTTGAAGATTAATCCCACATTTTCCAATTTTTTAGCCACCATATTTGATTCTCTATAACAATACTTTAAAGAAAATTGCATTTGAGATAGCATAGCTCTTATATCCTTAATAATATTAAAGAATTTCCAAGGAGGTTTCCAGGAGTTACCTATGACTTTCACCACCATCAAAGAGTCATATTCTATGAGGACATTAACAATCTTGAACTGTAAACACAATTGAATCCCCTTTTGTAGGGCAAGAAGCTCCACCTCTGAATTTGTTGCAAGATGACCTGGGAAAGCATAGGCAAATATCACCTGAGACTTCTCATTCCTAACAATACCACCATACCCACTAATACCTGGATTTCCCTTTGAAGCACCATCAACATTAAGCTTATAAAAATTTGCAGAAGGGGGAATCCATTTAATTAAGGAATGGAATCTAAAACACTTCTTAAATGAAAGATTAAACATCTCCTTACTACTGAAATCCTGAAGAAGACACTCATTTGAGAATACCATACCACTGCATAAATATGCAATCATCCTAATAGAGTTTGTAATGATGTTTTGGTGCCTAAATTTGTAGCCCTCAAACAAACAAGAATTCCTGGCTTTCCAAATTTCCCAACATATCACAATGGGGATCGCTTTGCAAAGGAACCTTTGATAATCTCTTTTTCCTGATCTAAACCACTAGCTCAGAATAGCAGTAGACATATGGTTCATATCACATTTAATTCCCATATGATTCGAAAAAAATTCCCATACCAGTTTTACCTCTGGACATTGAAGGAATAAGTGATTACCTGATTCTGAGTTCTTTAGGCAGGCCTGGCATAGCGAAACCAATCGAATTCCAACCTTTTGGATGTTATCGTCTAGGGGCAGAGAGTTATTTAGGATTTTCCACATGTTTATAGAGAGCTTAATAGGTATATGAGGATCCCAGATTCTTTTGTAAGTAATAGAATTTGGGTAAATGCTCTCCATTGCCTTGCAAGCTGAAGTGAAAGAGAATTCTCCCTTGTTAGAAGCCTTCCAGATCCATTTGCCATCCAAGAACTCCATATACTCTAAAGCCACATCTTTATATTTCCTCATGTTTCTCCATGCTTGAGAACCCCCTTGCCGGTAATAAGACCATGACTTATATTTAGCTTTCATAAAAGCAGTCCATAGAGACTCCTCAGCATAGAATTTCCAAATCAATCTAATGCTAAAGGCTTTAGCAAGACATTGGAAATCTTTGAAGCCAAGACCTCCTGACTCTTTTGTCTTACTCATCGCCTGCCATTTTTGCCAGTGGTGCTTCCAACCATGAGATTCATTTTCGCCCCAAAAGAATCTGCTGAACATCTTATGGATCCTATTTATGACAGCTTTAGGCGGGTGTTGGGATGCAAGGAGGTATGTGGGAATAGAGGAGAGGACATGCTGAATAAGAATGAACTTTCCACCACTGGATAAAATATTTCCTTTCCAACCTTTAATTTTTGACCTGATAGACTCTATAAGAGGAGCATATAAGCAGACCTTGTTTTTCCCCTTGAAAAGAGAAGAACCCAGGTATTTTATAGGTAAGTTTTTTATAGTTAAATCAGTGCAATTTCCTATTGTTATCCTCCTTTGAATAGTCATTTTCTTATCCACAATGACACAACCCTTTCCCATGTTAATTTTTTGACCAGAAACACCTAAGTAATCTGCCAAAAAATTCATCAAGTTGGACAAACTTCTCTTATCACCTCTAGAAAACACAATCACATCATCTGCAAAAGATAGATTAGAGATGAGAGGGCAACCACTAGGCAAATAGAAATTTTTGATAAGATCATTCCTCAAGAGCATGTCTAAACCTCTACTAAGCACTTCTGCTGCCAGGATAAAAAGGCTTGGGGAAAGGGGATCCCCTTTCCTCAGGCCTCTGGAAGATTTGAAAAATCCCTTAGAAGAACCATTAATAGTGATTGAGAACCAACTATTTGAAATGCACCTCCAGATCATGTCAATCCACCTTTCTCCAAATCCAAAGGATCTTAGCACGTTGATTAAAAACATCCAGTGAACTCTATCATATGCTTTTTCCATATCCAATTTCACAATAGCATTTCCTCCATGAATTTTCCTGCCAATGTTGAAAGCCACCTCTTTTGCTAATAGAACATTGTCTTGAATATATCTACCTTTCACAAAGCCACTTTGATTTGGGGAAATTATCTTTGGAAGAAACTGACTGAGTCTATTATTCAGGATCTTAGAGATGATTTTGTAGGAGAAGTTACACAAGCTAATATGCCTGAAGTCTGAACAGCTCTTAGGGTGCTTCTTCTTTGGAATGAGCACAATGTTGTTACTAGACCAGCTTTGAGGAATCTCATGACCTGCAAAAAAACAATTTATAGTAAGAAGGAGGTCATCTTTAATTATTAACCAGCAAGATTTGTAAAAAACACCATCGAATCCATCAGGACCAGGGGCTGCATCAGAGTTCAGCTCAGATATAGCTGAGTAGATTTCATTTTCAGTAGCATCAGCTTCTAAAATTTCATTGTGCTCCTCTTCGACCAGTCTTGGTATGTACTAATTGATGGGAAGATTCTTCACTTGTTGATCAACTTGCAGAAGAGTTTGATAATAATCTAGAATTGTGGCAGTGATTCCATCCTTATCCTCTACAACATTGCCATTTGCATCTTGGATGTGCTTGATTCCCATTCTTCTGTGTTTATGCTTGACACATGCATGAAAAAACTTTGTATTAGAATCTCCACAAAGCAAACATCTAGCAGAATCTTTTTGTCTCCAATACATCTCCTCGATCTTCAAAGACTCAAGAAGTTTAGCTCTGCCCAGATTAAGGTTCACAAGGTTCTCCTCATTTCTGTCAATTTCATACCTCATTTCAAGCTGAGACACCTCATCTTCTAGATCTTTAACTCCCTGAAACACATCTTTGAAATGAGCTTTATTCCAAACTCTTAAAATACCTTTTAGTCTCTTTAATTTTGCGCTGAACACGTTCATCCCATAGGCCTGAAAAGGAACATTCCAAGAGTCACTAACGACCTGTTGAAACTGCAGGTGCGTGGTCCACATGGATTGGAACTTAAAAGATTTTGGTTTTGAATCCCCAAAATTATCTAGATTTAATAACAATGGGGCATGGTCAGGACTTGTTCTGTTCAGATGTTGGATAGATGAGTTTGGATAAAATTCTTCCCATTTCAGATTATATAAACATCTATCAAGTCTAGCCATAATGTCTCCTTCATCATCTCTATGATTACTCCAAGTGAATTTTGAACCTTTGTACCCCATGTCTTTAAGCCCACAATCATCTATTGTTTGATTAAAATCTCCTACAGCTTGGTGATCTATGATATTCCCCCCTAACTTCTCAGATTGACATGTAACCACATTAAAATCCCCCATAATGAGATGAGGGAATAACTGGTAATCTAAAGAGATAACCTTTAACTCCTCCCACATATCTCTTCTTTCCTCCTTTGTGCATTTAGCATACACCACAGTTAGGATTGAATCCAAATTCATCTGATGGTGGTTGATCTTAACAGTCAGCTGTTGGGCTGAATTTGACACGATGTTAACTAACACCTCAAACCTCCATAAAATCCAAATCTTCCCATTCTCATTATAGCAACACTCATCAAAACCCCATTTTATTTTAAACTTCCCAATTTTTTTACAATCTACCTTTGGCTCCAAGACAACAATGATTGGAATCTTATGCAATTTCAATAGCTTCTTTATTCTTCTATTTGAGGACTTCTTTGCAGCACCTCTAATATTCCACACAATGAGGCTTAACATTTAAAACTTTGGGAGGGAGATTTAGTGTTACCTTTGGCTTTGGATCTAGTTACTCTTTTCAACATAGGATCATTGAATATTAAAGAGTTTTTATTGATCTGCACACCTGTTTGATTGGTAGGACAGGTCTCCAACTCTGCATTATTTCCCAACTTCATCTTATTACCAAGGGACCTACTGAAATCCCTTAACTCTTCAATAATAGGGACTGAATGTCCTGTCTTATTTTCCCCCTCACTGGTATACATCGATTTGGCAGCATTATTATTCTCATACTCTGACATCGAGTTTCCTCTAAGGCAATTATATCAGGAGCTGGATCTTTATGAAATGCTTTGACTTCTAGGCCATGCATCAGGCCTGTTAGCTCCCCTTATTCTCCTTCATGGTCTGACTCAACTACTTCTTTATCTTCTCTTAATTTAACCTCTTCTTGATCTTCTTGACAGCTCTGTGGTTGGTTTTTTGAAAATTTGACTGGACTAGTGAATTCTTTGGCTTGGCTCTGGTTTGATTCCGCTTTTTCTTGAACTGCTGCATCTACTACATCATTCACTTCCATGGTATCCTCTTCCAGGTCTTCTTGATTGGTCTGCAGGTATTGAGTTGATTCCCTTACTGATTTTGGAACTTGATTTTTATTTTTCTGATAACTCCCACCAATTTCTATGACAGCTCCCTCCTCTTTTCCTTGATCATTGGTCTCTGCAGCTGTACAGATTGTTGTTACCTTCACCTGATTATCTCTTGGTAATAATTAGTTTTTTGGAAAAAAATCTTGTCTTTTTTTTTCTTCTCCACTTTCAATGGCATCAGGAATATACATGAATCTTCGCTATGACCTTTCTTGGAACAATTGTTGCAATAATCTGGTTTTGATTCGACAAACACTTCTTGCCAAAATCCTGTCGCACCACAACCAATCCAGATCCTATTTGGGCATGGTTTTAATAGATCCACTTCAACACAAACCCTAGCAATACTAGGTCTGTTCATCTCTATTGTTGAAGCATCCATCTTTAATGGATTTCCAATGATTTGGGCTATAGAGTATAGAGAGGATTTGTAGAAGAAATGTATCGGGAGATTAGGAAAAGAAATCCATATTGGGGCCAAGCTGCTTTCCATGTCATGCCTAAATTCTGGAGTCCATTTAAATAATCTCATGGGGAACTTTCCAATGTACCAAGTATCTCGCATCCACATTCGAGTGTAATCTTCTTCAGAGTTCAACCTTATCAATATATGTTTATGATCTAACAGACCAATACTAGAAGCAGTTTTTAGAGAAAAGGTTTGGAACACTTGTCTAATCGAATCCATAGAAGGTCTGCCATGTGAAAACTTACCCACCAAGGAGTGTTTAAAAGGCTTTGATAGAATCTCAATATCATCTTGCGTAAAAATAACTGCTGGTTAACCTTTATAAGACATGGGTGGTTTGAGGTTTAGATCATGTTTGATTGAGGATGATTCAGCAACCACTGAAGCAAAGGATCTTCTCCATGCTCTATGAATATCTGGAGGCTTAGGGTCAACGTGGGGAGGATGAGAAGTGGCAGCCATGCAAACCCTGATTAGGGTTTACGTGAGAGAGAGAGAGAGAGAGAGAGCCATATAAAAATTTATTTCACTATATGGTTTAAACCTCGACTTACAAATACAGAGAAATATAGTGTGTGTTTGGCAGACGAATACCCGCAGGCCTCGGTTCATTATCGTCAGCAAGAGTTCCAGCTAGAGCTCCAAGAATTAGCAATGGAAACATCCTATCTTCTCCACAAGAATTACTCCAAGAATGGGTATGGTGAGTAAAAGGGGTTTAATGATTCACATATATGATTTGGAATGATTTAGTGAATATCAAGGTGGTTGGGCTTTAAAGAATTGAAGACTTGTTGCAGTAGATCTCTAAAAAACGTTCTTCTAAAGTCTTGAACAAAAAACCTCCCCAAATAGGTTTTTATAGAAAAATTAGAAAACTAATACGACGCGTCGAACCTGTTGGATTTGCCTTTTATTAGAGGCAAACCGATTCAGTTTTCCAGTACGTTTAAGCCATTTAGCAAATCGAACCTGTTCGGATTTGCCCTTTATAAGAGGCGAACCTGTTCGCTATAAATTTTTCTTTTTCTTCCTTTCTTCATAACATGATATGAGACTACGTGGAGTAAGCTTGAAAAGGTAATGATGCACTTTGCATGTTGAAGATCATGGGTGCGTTATGAGTGATGCTCAGGATTCAGATAGTGGGCGTCATGGATGATCGCGCTGGGACGTGCCGAATGTAGCAGTATATGATATAATAACTGTGATCTAGGATAATACAAAAATTCCTAGATTCTAGATGGACATTTATAAAACATGTCCATATTAAATCTCCACCGATGTCTATGCCGTTACATGCATAAAAAATCCGAATTTTGCATCCAAAAAAAACTAAGACATACAATTTAATGTCCCCAAAAACCCAAAAATGAAAATATTAAAGAACATGTTTTTGTATTCAAAATCTTCAACATCTTCAAATTTTCAATTCTCCAACGTTTCTTTGTCATCATCAGGATGTGCAAAAAAAATGTTCCTCAATTTATACCTACACATGATACAAGAAACAAATATCCGTGACGCGCAAATATTTGAAATATAATGATAAGAAAAAAGGCAATACCAATTAAGCATAAGCAAATCATTGAATTAAACACAATTCTACTCCCCTATAATTCGTTCTCCCCCTTTTTATGATGTCCCCAAATAGACAAATACGAAGAAACATTCCGATGCATACGAAGAGTGTCACAAGGTAATAAACTTCTTTTTTTCTATTTTTCAAAAATTTTCTTACAAAATATATAAAAAAAAAAGCACACCATGAAAGAACACTAAGATAACCAAGTTTATGATAGCGTAAATGAAAGAGTGTGATCAAATTCGATGGAAAATCAATGCAAACAGTCATAACATATGTGCACAATAAATATTGGATATTCCTAACGAATGAACTCAAAATTTTCCTTGGGTGAAAAAAGTTGAATTTAGATGAAATTGACTCAATCTAATCAACACATCACAATCTAAAATGATTTCCACACCAATAACGTCTAAAACTATGTACTGCTTTTTCAAGACTTCATCAGGACGTGCAAACCCGTTGATTTATTTCCAACCAAACTCCCTCAAATATAATAATGATCATTTTTTATACAATTTTTTTAAATGATCATATAAACTAAACTAGTTTGGCCTTGGCTACTCTGTACAAGACCACGCTTTTTTCGGTTCTTTTCAAACTCTTTAGACCTTAACTACATTTTACAATGCCACACTTTTTTAGGTCCCATTTAAATGATGTCTTAATCGCATAGTACACGTGTTCCTTTCGTAGCCCTTCCCCATGTTTACTCATCATTTTTTTATATTTAATCAAATTCCTTACGGACAATCGCATTTGGTTCATTTATAGACAAGATTGAGATGAAAACACTTTGATCAACATGTGATAGACAAGTACAATAATCAAACAAATCAGTGCGTATGAGCATTAAAGGAGACTAAGAGTAAAACATGTAGAGAGATATCACTAATCACATCTCAATGACTCCATAACATTATAAATCACATGGATGAAATGATGCGTCTCAAATCACTATCAAAAAGTCACGTGGCATATGGAAATGATGATGTGACTTTGGCTATCCTACATGTTCATCCATAAAAGGTGTAAATAAAAATACAGAACTCTTTTTGTGTTTTTCAAAAATTTATGAAAAGAAAATATTTTTGTCTTTTTCCAAAAATTTTATCAAAAAGTAAAATCTTTTCTGGATTTTTCAAAATTTCCCCCCCCAAAAGAATTTTTTTTTGTATTTTTCTGAAAAATATGAATAAATAAAAAATATAATACACAAAAATGGTACAAATGATACAATCTAGCACTAAGAACCATATGATATGAGCATGAAAAATGTATCCTATACTAGACATGATAACAAGCCCTCAATCAGCTGTGTAGATTACTAAAGACTTTCAAAAATCTCAAATCTAAGGGCGTCTAAAGTCTTCGTGAAGATATCGGCTAACTAGAGGCCGGTAGACACAAAACTCAAGGACACGACTTTCTCTTCCACTAACTCGTGGATAAAGTGCTCGCGTATCCTAATGTGTTTTGTGCGCGAATGCTGAACTGGATTTCGGGATGTGTATCGCGCTCGTGATATCACATGAAATAGTCATGGTGTCCTATGATATCCTATAATCCTCCAGCATTTTCTTCGTCCACAGAAGTTGCGTACAATAACTCCCGACGTCTATGTTCTCAGCCTTCAGAATGGATAAAGATATGGAGTTTTTCTTCGTGCTCAACCAAGAGACAAGAGCATAACCAAAGAAGAAACACCCACCAGAAGTTCTCCTACATTCATCTACATCCCTAGCCCAATCGTTATCTGAATAGGCAAATAAACGATCGTCAGTATCACCGGAATACCCAATTTTGTATGAGAGAGTCAAACACACGTATTTGAAAATATGTTTAAGAGCGAGTAAGTGCGACTCTTTTGGGGACGCCTGATATCATGCACAAAAAGTCCAAAACTAAAGGCAATGTCAAGATGACTGGTGGTCAAGTAGAGAAGACTTCCTATCATACTCCGATATAAGGTTTTCTCTACGTCCTTGCCTAAAATGTCCTTGCTAAGATTTGTTGAGGTACTCATTATGGTACGTGTGTACGTAGAGGGGTCTAAACCAAATTTCTTCGCAAGGTCTCTTGAATACTTTGATTGGGAGATGAACATCCCATCCTCTAGCTGACAAACCTGGAGACCAAGAAAGAATGTAAGCTCATGAACCATGCTCATCTCTAACTCACTCTTCATCTAATCCTTAAAGGCGTTGGCATGGTAGGAGCACGTGGATCCATAGACTATGTCGTTTACATAGATCTAGGCAACCAAAATAGCACCATCTTCTCTCCTAACAAACAACGTCTTATCAACTCCCGCTCTCCTGAAGCCACGAGCTAACAACCACGTAAAGCTCCTCTTGTAGAATTCCATTCAGAAAGGCACTCTTGACATCCATTTGATATAACTTGAAGCGCAGATGATATGCGATGGCGAGTAGTAAACGAACGGACTCGAGCCTCGCAATAAGAGCAAATGTCTCCTCAAAGTCTACACCCTCTATCTGTCTGTAGCCCTAAGCGACCAACCTATCCTTGTTTCAAATTTCATGATAGATATTTTTAGTTTAAAAATGTTGATTAGCCTGTGTTTGAATTTTAAGTTTGATAATTTCCAAATTTAGTCTAATTATTTATTAGTGCTGAAGGTGATAGGTAATGTTTGGAAGCGTCCTTGGAAGTTTTTAAAAATTGTCAATGAAATAAAAAATATGTTGAATCAATTGCATTTATCCTTTAGGCATTGTTATAGAGAGTCCAACATGGTATCAGATATATTTACAAACTAAGCTATTTCTACTCCTAGAGGGAAAATATTCAGAAATATTCAGGAAGTGCCAAGCTTGGTCAGAGGTGCTTGCGAGCTAGATGTGATTGGATGCCAATATATTATATCTTATTCTCACTTTTAGTTTGGCATTTTGTAAAGAAAATCAAGTTTTCTTTTTTCTTTGTAATTTTCTTTCATTCATCTTGTAAAGGTTACTTATGGAGAGGTCATTTATCCTTATTGAATAAATTGTTTGGGGCTGCTTTCCCCTTTTAAAAAAATAGCATTGTTTCAGATAATGGTACAATTATCATTCAAGTTTGATTTTTTCTTTGTAATTTGCTTTCATGTATCTTGTAAAGGCTACTTATGGAGAGGTTATTTCTCCTTATTGAATAAATTGTTTGGGGCTTCTTTCCCCTTTAAAAAAACTAGCCTTGTTTCAGATAATGGTACAATTATCATCCATCTTATTATTGAAGATCCATTTAGTGCCAATCGCATTCATCTCACTAGGTCAGGGGACAAGTTCCCAGACATCATTCTTTCTAAAGTGAAGCAGCTCTTCCTGCATAGTAGATGTCCACTGTTCATATTTAAGTGCTTCTTTGTGGTTCTTGGGCTCGATTTTTGATGTGTAACACAAAAAGCTAACAACGTTCTCTAACTGAGCGTGAGTCTTGACCCCAAAAGTGGGATCTCCTAGAATGGAGGAAGGGTCGTGACTCTTGAAAAACCCAAGCAAGTGCGTCCCCTAAATCAGGGGTAGGGTCCACCTTGGGTTTGTGAGGGACAATGGGATCATTAGTTGGAAGTACGCCATCCTCACACAAAAGGCTAGGATCAATAAATGTTGGCGGTTCGTCATCTTACACGGTGATGTTTATTAACTGCATAACCTTAGAGCTACTCAGGTTAAAAACCTGGTATGCTCTACTCGTCGATGAATAGCCTAACAATATTCCCTCATCGCTCCAAGAGTCGAACTTTTTATTTCTCTTTATCCCGTAGGATGTAGCATTTACTCCTAAAACACGAAAATATGAAAGGTTTGGCTTCTTTACGATCCACAATTCATAAGGCGTCTGAAGTGTGTGTGGATGAGATAAATTGTATTCACCGTGTGGCACGTGGTAGACACCGCCTCTGCCCAAAATTCCTAGCAACTCCACGACCTAGAATCATAGATCTAGTCGTCTCTTGAATCATCCGGTTCTTCATCTCGATAATCCCATTTTATTGAGGCGTCTTCACGATCGAAAATTCATGTTTAATCTCGAGGCCATCACACTAAAGATCCACCTTTGCTTCCTTAAATTTAGTGTCGTTGACACTACACATTCTATTAGTATTGACACCATATTAATTTTTCAGGACACGACACTTGGTCATAAAAAACTCTACATCATAGGATTTCTCTCTTAAAAACCAGAATATGGAATAACGAGAGAAATCATCTGCCATCACGAGGTTATACCTCTTACCACCCAAACTCTTAGTGTGAGTAAGACCCATATGATACATGTGATTCAACTCCAGCACGTGTGAAGTGGTAATGGAATTCAACTTCCTATGGGAACTACAAACTTGTTTTCCACTGATGAAAAGCGAAAGTTGGCTTCCTAAGTGATGAAAAGCCACGTACTAGGTCCTTTTTAGCTAAGCGCTCCAAATCTTTAAAATTCACATGACCTAGAGGTTAATGCCACAGATCCATAGAAGTGATCGTAGCGCCGTTGCAGAGAAATGAGGACTTGGCACAATCCCAAAACAATATCTTCAGTCCTCACCCCTTCCAATAGAAGTTTACCGGCTTGATAATAAACTTTACATTCCTTCCGATCAAACGTTATTGTAAAGTCAACGTTGCACAACTGGCTAATGCCGAGACGGTGTTCCTTCAAACTTTTGACGTATAAAATTTTCTCTAGCTTAGGATACCTCGGTATCTCTACCGTACCTTGTCCTACTATGCTGAACTTGCTCCCATCCTCAAAAGTGACTTTACCTTCCTCACGATCCTCTAGGTAGGTAGAAATGAGACGTCACATGTCATGTGCTCAGAGCACCCACTATCAAAATACCACTCTGAGGTATTATGTTCTTTAAGAGCAACATGAAAAATGAGGGATTTTTTTTATTATTTTTAGGCACCCAAGAAGTGGTAACCTTTTGTTTACCCTTATTATTGATGGTTTTAGTCGGGATGTTGGAAGTATCCACTGACGAGAAAGGTATTTGTTGGAATTCTTCCATTAAACTCTGAGAAGTGACTATTAAAAACTCCACCTGCTCTCTATGACTCGTAGGATCATTAGTGGGATGCGGCGGAGCATATGTACGTCATGTCCGACCCATACTGTAGCTACATTCCCTAATATGGTCATTTCTCTTGTAGTAGGTACAAAAGTACACCGTCTTAGGATGACCTTGGTTTGCTTTTCCTGGTTGAACTCTTCTTTGGGGTCTCGGTTGGTAGCCATATGGATTCGTTGTAAACTCAGGATATGGTTCTGGTATGATATGATACGTGGAAGCACCGTAAAAATCTATTCCTTTATTTTCATCAAACTCTAAGGCCAGGTCGAGGAGCATCTTTCCCATTTTTCTAGATTTTTCCTCAATCTTTACCTTGACGTCACGGGTTCTCTCAAGATCATGAGTGAGTTGGGAAATAAGGTCTTCGAGTTTCTTCCGAGCCTCCACGAGTGTAAGGAGGTCTCTTATAAGACTAGCCACTTTTTTTGTTAAGTCCCATTTATCTCTCTCTTCCAATAAACTTTCTATCTCTACACAAACTTTCGTTGTCTTAATATAAACTTTCTCTCTCTCTCTCTCTCTAGGCAATGCTAATGGAGAACTCTCTCTCTCATCTCTCCTAAATATTTTTCTAATGCGATGATCCTAAGAGCTAAGCCTTTGTTACTCTTTTTAGTTTTAAATGAATCAACATATAAATCGGCGCAAGCGCGTCATAGGTCACTCTCACTCTCACTTACAACATTCTCTCCCTCATTTTCATTGTTTTCACTATCGATGTGTCCTTGTGAAGTAGCTTCCTCATGGTCATAAGGTGCACTGTTTGTACTCACACGACTAGCCATGAATGTAGTGAAGTTGCATTCATTCGGTGATTCATCTCCAGAATCCACCTACTCGACCTCACTGTCGTCACTAAGGGAGGCATTTAAAGCATCTTTGCCTTTGGCTTGACGTTTCAACCTAGGTTGACACTAGAAAGCCTTATGACCTATACTATTACACTCATAATATCTATCTTCGTCTCTTTTAAGAGTGTCTTTTTTATCTTTATCAAGCTTCCTTCCAAATTTGTTTTTCTCGAAATTCTTTTTATCTCTAAAATTGCCATTATTTTTTATTTTTAGAAATTTCTTGAAATTTTTTTGCAAAGAGTGCCAAATCGTCTAAATCAAAATCTGACATTTCTTCCTCTCTCCGTTTAGACGACTCGACCTCTTTCTATATGACTCCTCACCTTTTATAGCCTGGTCTTTAAGTGTTATCCCTTTATCTTTAGATTTAACCACTTTAGGAAACATATCAATTTCATATGTCTAGAGGTCTCTAACAAGTTCTTCTAATTTAAGAGAGTTCAAATTTCCTAATGAATTTAACACAATGACTTTAGGGATACAAAGCCTAAGCAATGATATGAAAATATTTTTAACTACTTGTGCATCAGGAATATGTTCACTAAGGTTGAAACTAGTATTTACAATATCAAACAACCGGGAATAAAACTTATCAAAACATTAAGATCAAGCATGGTTATTATTTCAAATTAAGTAGTTAAATTTTGCAATTTATATTCTTTAACTACATTCGTGCCTTCATGGGTAAGTTGAAGGACATCCCATGCTTCCTTCGACATGGTACACATCATGATGCATTGGAACTCATTGGGTGTGACGGATACAGAAATTTCACTTAGCCCAAGTGAATTATATGTGCTCCATTTAAATTCATCCTCAATCCAGTCAGACACGGGTTTAAGATTTATCACATTTTCTACGGTGATAGAGCGAGGAGTCCACCCTCTTTCACACACTAACCACACACGTTTATCAATGGCCTTTTAAGAAGATTTCATGCGTGCTTTCCAATATGCATAGTTTGTCCCGTCAAAAATTGGCACTCAATTATATAGGTTTTCCACTGAACTTAAGCTTTTTCAAAATGCATTTTTTTAAGAAATAGATATTCTGAAAAATTTTACGAAAAAATTACACCGTGTAATTGTGTAATTGGCTCTGATACCAAATTGAGAGTGCACTTCCGTTCAATGTCCAAACTTATTTAATTAAATTTAAATTTTAACACCAGTTGTAATCAAACCCTAAACATGCATCTAATTGTTATTGGCAGTTATTAATTATATCTATCATTCAAATTAAATAGTCACAAACAAGATTTAGGAAAAATACCCCAAAGGGGAAAAACCATTTGTTTCACTATATGTTGTAAACCTCGACTTACAAATACAGAGAAATATAGTGTGTGTTTGACAGACGAATACCAGCAGGCCTCGGTTCGTTGTCATCGACAAGAGTTCCCGTAAGATCTCCAAGAATCACTAGTGGAAATAGCCTATGTTCTCCACAAGAATTTCTCCAAGAATGGGTATCATGAGTAAAAGGAGTTTAATGATTAACATATATGATTTGTAATGTTTTAATGAATCTCAAGGTGGGTGGGTTTTAAAAAATTAAAGACTTGTTTTAGTACATCTCTCAAAAATGCTCTTGCAAAGTCTTGAAATAAAAACCTCCCCAAATAGGTTTTTATAGAAAATTTTGAAAACTGATGCGGCGCATCGAACCAGTTCGGTTTGCCTTTTTTAAGAGGGGAACCAGTTCAGTTTTCCAGTACTTCCAAGCCATTTAGTAAATAGAATCGGTTCGGATTTGACCTTTATAAGAGGTAAACCATTCGCTCTAATTTTTTTCATTTTCTTCCTTTCTTTATAATATGATATGAGACTACGTGGAGCAAGCTTGAAATGATAACAATGTACGTTTCACATTGAAGATGATGGGTGCGTGACGAGTAGGCATGATGCCCAGGATTCGAATGGTGGTCTTCATAGTTGATCATGTTGGAACGTGCCGAATGTAGCAGTATATGACAAAATAATTGTGATATAGATGATACATAAATTCCTAGATTCTAGACGAACATTTATAAAACATGTCCTTACAAAACTCAAATGACATGGGTAGATGGTCGCAAAGATGGAATTATTTTGTTCTATCTTTTCGTTCACTCTCCTTTAAGTGACAAAAAGATATTAATAACGATTGGACTTCAAAATTGAGGTTCTCATTCACCGGCCTGAATTCTTTCTCAAAATTTTCTAGTCTCGTATCTCCTAACTCTCTTTCTCTCTCATGCTCAATCTCTGAATCCTCTCTCTCTCTCTCTCTCTCTCTCTCTCTCTCTCTCTCTCTCTCATATACATGCTCTCTCGCTCTCATCTAAGTGGTCTCTCCCGTTCTTGTCTACCGTCTCTCTACTAATCTCGTCTATGTGCTCTCTCTTGCTACCAATAGACATCACTAAACATGCCTCATGTGGATCCTCAAAATTATAATCCTCAATTCGTTCGTATACTACCCCTTGATAAGATTCGATTCCTGTAAATCATCCTCATCACCCACTTGCTTTGTGATGTTGAAGATATTCATTTCGAGTGTCATATTCCTGAACGTGGGTTGCATTTACCTATTACGCATGTTAATCAACGCATTAGGCATGGCTAAAAAAGGGCGGCCTAGAATAATGGGAACATGACGACTCAATATAGAGGAGGGATTCATGTCCCAAATGACAAAGTCTACTGAAAAGTAAAAAATTTTAACTTGGACAATCACACCCTCAACTACCCCTTGGGGTATCTTCATGGAACAATCCGCAAGTTGGAGAGTAATCTTGGTGGGCTTTATATTTCCCAAATTAAGCTTTTTATTGATAGAGTACGAGAGAATTTTGACATTCGCCCCTAAATCTATTAAATCTCTCTCAATTTTATTCTCCCCAATAATGCATGGAATGGTGGGAGCACCTGGATCCTTATACTTGGGTGATAGGTCGCTCAAAAGTACCGAACTCACATTTTTTTGCTAATAACGCCTTCTTCTTTACCTTTAATTTACGTTTCGCCATGAGCAAGTCCTTAAGAATCTTTGCATATACGGGAATTTTTTGGATAGACTCAAGAAAAGGTAAATTAAGCACACTTGTTTAAGAACATCTAGAATGTCATCAATCCAATTGTTGAGTGTAGGGTGAGACTATAGGGGTCTCACTACCACCTCGGGCCTAACGTGTCATCTTTTTCACTCTCTTCTAAGGGGTCATCTTCAGCCTTTTGCGTTCCGGATGAAACCTCCTTGTCTTTTTGCACTTCATGTGAATGAGGTGATAAGTCAACAACTCTTCCACTACGTAGAGTGGTTACCGTGATACATTACTCTTGATATTAGTCAGGATTAGATCTAACACAGTTTTGACCTTGGGGTGGTCATTGGACTTGGGCAAAAAACTATCCCTTCTCTTAGACATTTAAGGAAAATTGCAACATAGAAAACGATGCCTTTAAGTCCACAAAATTTTGAGCATTTTGGGCATATATCTCTAACTGAGTTTACATAAATTGGGCAAGAGTGTCCTCGAAACTCTTTTGTTATGGGATCAAATAAGGCACATGGGAGGAGGTGTTGGCATAGGGGTAGTTGTTGATAAGGTGGGAGTGATGTCGGTTATTAGTACACGTGTGGATTCGGGTTCATCTCCCCCATAACAAAAACTGCGATGGTTTCACCATGAGGGGTTGGAATAATTCCCGTGAAGGGCATCAAAATTTCCCTTAAAATCTCCCACCGCTTTAACTTATTCTTGAAGCATAACTTTGTAGGCGGGTATCGCCGGACATTCCTTCGTTAAATGTCCTCCCTCATAAATAGCGCAACTTTCCTCCTTATTTGATCTAAAAGAGCCGAATTCATCTCTCCCTTAGCTTAGACCATGCTCTCTTACCTCTTGGCTAATTGGTTAATTTGGAACTTCAACTCGGCTTCCTTATCCAATTGGGAGAGTTCGGATAAGGAGGGAGTTATGGACGTGGGTCTAGCTTTGGGTTGGGCGTTCGGATATGATGCGTCCCACACTTGAGTAGTCTCAGCAACATACTTAAAGTGGGACTTCGTGTCGTCTGCATCTAACCCTGAGAACTCTCCCGAGCACAAAGTTTCAACGAGTTATTTTGAGCTTAGGCTAAGCCCATGATGGAAGTAGGAGATGACTCTCCACTTCTCAAATCCATGATGTGGGCACATATTAATTAACTTGTTGAAGCTCTCCCAATATCTACCAAAGGGATCGTTCTCGTTTTTCCTAAAGGTCTGAATTTGAGTCCTAATTGAGTTGGTATTTTGTGCAAGAAAGAACTTCAGAAATTTAGCCTACGTATCTCTCCATGTGGCTATAGAGTTCGATGCTAGTGAACAAAGCCAAGGCTTGTCCTTTTCCTTAAGTGAAAAAGGGAAAATCTTGAGGCGCACTACGTCTTGAGTGCAAGCTTGATCATTAAACGTCTCACCGACCTCCTCGAACTCTCTAATGTGGAGATAAGGCCTCTCCGACTCCATACCGTGGACATTTGGGAGAATTTGAATCATCCCATTCCTAAAGTGGAATTGCTCTACATTATACAGTAATATAATGCATCCCAGAGTGATAGTTCGCTTGGAATATAAAAGGTTTCTTATGGGGCGATATGACATCACTCTCTCACCCGTTTCGAAACTAGCATTATCTGATATCGCACTCACACTAATAGAATCACCTCCCTCATCGGAGTTCCAAGACGTATGACTCATGGTAGGACTAATCAGTATAGGAGGTGGGACAGAAAAATTTAGAGTGTTTGGAGTGTTCTTGCTTGAAGGCGAGAGTTCAACTGTAGGCATAGGATTTGGATTGGGCTGAGTATTTTGCATTTAAATCTTAAGAGAATAATTTTATTTTTATTTTTATTTTTTCTATTTTTTTGGATATTTTTTTATCTTTTGATTTTTTTTTTTTGGGGGGGGGGGGGATTGTTAAGATTTATGATTTTTTTTTAGTTTTTTAGGATTTAGAGTAAAATTCTTCACTTAATTCGACCTAACCTATTGTGCCTACCTTATTCCCCGGTAACAATGCCAAAAACTTACCGCGACGTAGAATGTGTATGCTATCCATGTAACGACAACTCAAGTGCAAGTCGGTCCCTCAAGTAATAATCCGATATGTAGGGATTGAACCCTCAAGTAGGATGATAGTGTTTTGACGACAATAATAGGTCCAGTTTCTAAAATCTAGGTATCAACTCACGAAATACAGAAAAGGTGATTGATTGTGGGAAATTTCTACTTCACTAAGAAAACTAAACTAATAAGTGCACGCAAGTCTAAGAAAGCAAGAAACTAAAATTTTGAATTTTTGAAAAATTATTTATAAAAGTAGAGTCGAGATCTAATTTCCCGAACCATAATTATCTCCGCTAAATACAAAATTCTTGGCAACTATATATTTAATTAGAATAAAACGTTAACTAATCAGAAGCACAAAATATATGAGGGTGTCAATCCGCATAATAATTTGTCAACAAATTCATTGAAGCGAATAATAGAATTACTAACATGTATATCACATCCTCAAACACTTAGGTTACCTACAAAAAATTGAGTTAAGATATCTACTATAATAGTTTCAATAATAATATGAAACTATAGTAATGAAACATACAATAATGGCGAATTTTATATCTACCATCAAAAACCTAGATTGGGTTCATGTTCCCCAACTCTCTACGAATCTAATCGGACATAGTTTATTAACTATGTAAGAATCCATTTACAAGAATGTAAACATAACAAAACAATAATAAAAGTGTTGTAATTTTAGATTACCAAGGTTGAAGAACATGAACATGCAAGAAGAAATCAAAGCTTGAAGAAAAATCGGAAAAGCTATTGAATTGAAGGTGCAAAATATGTAATTATTCTCCTATATGTTCATTATTGATTAGTATATTTACAATGAATTAAATCTAAGTTAAAATAACCCTATTGACTAAATATATAGGTTAGAAGTCGTTTAGAATAGTCCATAAACTCAAAAAGCCTTTTGGCTAAAAGATAAGTCCAAACTAAAAATCCCGCTTCAAGATTTATCCTAGTTCTAGACCGTGGACATATTTTTCATGGTTCCACTCCATTGCTAATTTCCAAACCGAATCCATTCGCCTATGGACCAAACCGTTTTGGTCCTAGCCTCTACCCAAGTGTGGTCTTGTGTGCTCAAAGTTCTTTTATTTGCACTTTTGCCCCTGGATTTTCATTCGAACTTCAAATGCACATAACTTCTTCACCGTAGCTCGAATTGAGGTTCCGTTTTTTCTAGAATTCTCATAACTTTAAGCTCTTTAACTTTTCATCCGTCTCCTCCTCCGAGTTCCAGCTAAAAAAATATGAAAATGCCCTTGACTTCCCTTTCTTTTGATTCTTTCATCATTTCATCATTTCTCTTTTATCTACTTGCATTAATTATCTATCAAACAAGAGAGAAATATACAAAACACATTAATAGCATAAATATGTGATAATTTTGAGTTAAATTCAATACATATGACCATAAAAATATCAAAATTAAGGGGATAAATATGAAATATTTTTGCCCAATCGGAGACATATGTCCTAATCGTTGACTTTTTATCCACTCACATTTGGAAATTCCAATGAAGTTACCCACTGTCTCACAAATAGATTATTTACCTCTATATTCAAGTCCTCAAATTTTCAAGAACATCACGTTGGAATGCTTCCATGCGACTTATCTCAACAACCGAACTACGTTGGCTTTAATCTTATGGATACACAGGTATGTAGGAGAAAAATCAAGTCTTTCTCATGAGCAAAAGCCTAAAAAATATATATCTCCATACGTTACCACAACAGAGATGACCCATCTCTCATATTACCTATTATCCTTTCCTTATACCAAGAACGAGATATAAAACGATCTCAAGTTATGATTTCTCGTGCATATAAATGCGCACACACTTTTAGCGAACTCCCATTTGATAAGCCAAGCTCCCTAGCACCCATTTACATACATACTAATGGACACCCATTATCTGAATATACCTTCACATACAAGCCTTTTTTTGCACCCACACTGATTTGAGTGATGTTCATATACCTCTCACTAATATCATTTTTTCCATACCTAAGAACATATTTACCTTTGTAAGAGAAAGTTTTATAATTCTTCAATTTAGTTTTTACTTAGCTTATCATGTTGCACCCCTCTGCACCTTGATTACTACTTTCACGCATTTGAAGACAAAAAGTAGATGATATTTTGGAAGATTGAATACCGTTCCTCTCAACATCATTCGAAAGTGATTTGGTGAAGTCTTTATTTATCTAGGAGATTTTTTGAAATTATAGTTTTCATTAAAAGTTTTCATAATGTTTAAAATGATTTTTTAAAAATTTAAACGGCTCATCAGAACAAGTTTGATAAGTCATTCGAAGAGTTTAAACAGTGTCGTCAGAACAAGATTCCATCGTTCGAGAGAAATCTAAAACATCGCCTTTTGGTTAGTTCTAGAATGCATTCGAAGTTCTTTGGAAGTCGTTCAAATGAGATTAGGTACGTTATTAGAAAGAGTTTCCAAGTTTCAAACGATATCTAAAGCGACACAGTCTAAAATGTTATTTCAAGGTTCGTTAAAACTTGTTCGAACGAAAAGGATACGTCGTTTGAACGAGGTACTCGGTCGTTCGAATGAGCGAGCGAGTTTTTATCTTAAACATATCCGATACAAATCTCTAATGCTTATCCTTTTTCAACAAACTTTCTTACAAATATATATGCGGGATTGGAGTTTTAAACAACTTTTTTTTAACCCCTTTTCAATCCATTTTAGAGTTTCTTTTTGTGATCAAACTCTACTATTTTTTATCCAAACCCCTTGAAAATTTGAAGATCACTTTATCAATTTGAAGAGAACACGTTCTTATTCAAAAACCCTTGTAGAGTTTATCTCTACAGCTGACTTGTGGAGTCGAGGTTGTTATGCTGAAGAAGAAGGCTAATTGGTGGATTCTGAGGAAAGATCGCTTTATGTGAACAGTGGTGGAATGTGTCGTATTCTGTAGAAGATTTGAAGATCTCTACGTGCTATACTTAATTGTTCTAAGTAATCTATAAGTCAACTGTTTCTATCAAACTCTTTACAGTGATAAATAATAGGTTTTTGCCCGAAAGGCATTCTTCCTTACTTCTTCGAATGCTTGGTTCGATTGTGTGATTGATTAGTAATTAATTTGGACTTCATCATCGCATATATACCGAATTTCTAAACCAAGATAAAATTTTATTAAAATTTGAATTTGTGTGTGAGAAACCTAATATACGGACTATCCCTAGAAACCTGCATTCTCAAATTGATATCAGAGTTAGTTCCACTAAGTTTTTGTGTGATCCTTAAAATTTGGGTTTAATTGGATAATTTCTATAATAGAGCACCTATTTTTTATGGGTTGAATTATGTGCATTGGAAAGCTAAGATTAGGTCTGTTTTAAAATCCATTGATGAAAGAGTCCGACTTCTTTGTGAAAGAGGTTGGACACCACCCGCAGTGACCAATGGCGATGTCATAAGTCCAACATCTATCACTTGATAGACAAAAAATAAATTTAAATGGAGTAATTTTAACTCAAGCTATTCAAGCACCATTTCAGGAGTCGTCACCCTTGACGAGTTGTATCACGTCATATCGTGCACCACGCCGAAAAAGCTTGGGATATCCTCTAACTCACTCACGAGTGTACCATTGTCGTGAAATCTTCTAAGCTTCAAAATCTCACCACACGGTTTAATACAATTACCATGTTGGAGTCTGAGTTGTTTGATGAGTTTTATGCATGATAGTCTAATATAGTTAACTCTAGTTACAATTTAAGGGAGAAAATTTCTGAGATGCGCAAAGTTAAAAAGATTTTAAGATCTATTCCATCCCAATTCATTCCTAAGATTATTATCCTAAATTCATTAGGTATATTAGTTACACTTAGGTAAGAAGAACTCGTAGGAGACCTTCAAACTTATGATATCGACATGTTTGCCAAAATTATTAAACCCAAAAGGAAAAGGGATTTCTTTAAAAGCTAAATCTAAAAATAAAGAGATGGTTTCTTATGATTATGAGTATGATTTTGATCTTCATGATCTGGACTATTTTGCAAAAAAATTAAAAAAAAATCTCAAACTTAGAAAATAAAATACTTCCAAATTTAATAAAAGTTTTGAGAAAGACAAAAAGTATAAATCAAGCAAGGAAAATTTAGAAAAAGAAATAAAAGACTACCCTAAAAAGATGAAGAGATATCTTATAAGTGCGAGGGTAACGGTTACAAAGCTCACGAGAGTGCTACGTGAATAAAGAAACAAGGAAAAGGAAAAACTTCCTTCAATACCATACTTAGTGATAGCGAAGTCGAGTCAGTGGATTCCGGGGATGAATCATCGCATGGACTTAACTTCACCGCATTCATGGCTAGTCATGTTAGTACATCTAGTGCTCCTCATGCCGATGAGGAAGCTACAAAACAAGATGAACTCAATAGTAAGTTTAGTCATTCTGAAGTGAGTGATGGAGATGACATTTTGAGTGAGGGAGGGAGTGACCATCAACTTGCTTACGTCGAATTTTACACCGAGTCTTTTAAAAAAAATGAACAAAATAAAGGTTTAGCGCTTAGAGTTTTATCTTTGGAGAAGGATATGAGAAAGGTGACATAGAGTGAGACCTCTATAAGAGTTTTTTGGGGGGAGAGAGTCATTTTAGTACAGAGGGAAAATGGTGCCTTGACCAATAAAGTGGCTAGTCTTACGAGAGATCTTCGAGAATTTGTGGAGGCTCATGAGAAACTTGAAGTCCTTGTATCCGAACTCAAGAAAGATTTTAAACATACCCAGAAGGTCAAGGTTATAATAAATAATACATCGAAGAAGGTTGGAATAATGTTCATCGATCCCACTTTAGGTTTTTGGGAGAAGCAATAAATAGGTTACAACGGTGCATCCACTTCCCATGCCACGTGAGAACTGGTTCCTAAATTTATGGTCCTCAAACTAAATCACAAAAGAGAGTTCAACTTATGAAAGCAAACCAAGGTAGACCCAAATAATTCTATGTTTGCACCTTTTGCAAAAGGAGAGGTCACCTTAGAGAGTTTTACTACAAGTTAGGAATAACTCAATGTACACAAATTCACGCGCACCACTATAGCGACCTAGCTAGTCTTAGAGAGCAAGTTGAGTTTCATGTTGCTACTTCACAAAGCTTAATGGTAGAATTTCAACAGGTGTATATGCTGTTTGGGAACGCTTATAATTATATGACTAGAGTCAATAATGATAAGGTCAAACATAAGGTTACCTTAACTTGGGTACTTAAGCAAGACGATAAAGCCCCTGTTATTTATGTTACTCTCAAGGTTCAAAATACTCTCCAATGGTGTTTTGATAGTGGGTGCTCTAGGCACATGACCGGTGACATATTATTTTCTACCAACCTTGAGGATCGCAATGAAGGCAAAGTCACCTTTAGAGATAAGAGAAAGTCTAGAATTTTAGGGTGAGGATGTGTTGCAGTATTGGAATTTCCTAAACTAGACAATGTGTTGTATGTAAAAAGGTTGAAAGCAAACTTAATTTGTATAAGCTAGTAGTGCGATGCAAACTTTGTGGTAAAGTTTGACCGGTCCGAATGTAACGTTTATGATAAATGTGTTGAACTTTTACTACAATGAGTGAGGACCAAAGATAATATCTTTGGGATTATGCCCAAGTTGTCCTTTGTGTGCAACAGCGTGATGGTCACCTATATGGACCTTTCGCATCAATAATTAGGTCATATTAATTTTAGAGATCTTGAGGGATTAGTGTCAAAGGACCTAGTTCTTCGCTTACAGTCACTTGGGAAACTAACTTCCTCGATTTGTGGAGCTTTCCAATAAGGAAAATAAATTCTAAGTCCCTGTCGAAAGTTTAATACCATTACCATAACACGTGTTTTAGATTTTATTCACATGGACCTTATGGGTCCTACTCGCTAGGAGATTTTAAGTGGTAAGATATACATTCTCATGATATTCAATGTCTTTTTAAGATACTCTTTCATGGGGCTTCTTAGAGAAAATTCTGGTGTAATGGAGTTCCTAACAACCAAGTGTCGTATCCTACAAAATCAATATATTGTCACTATTAATCGGATGCGTAATGGTAATGGCACTGAATTTAAAAAAGACAAATTGGATAGATATTATGATGGAGTGGTCATCAAACTCAAGTTTTTTATCATTCGTACTCCTTAACAAAATTGGATAGTTGAGAGGAAGAACCGAACGATACAAGATATGGATAGATCCATGCTTCTTTGGAGAAATATGTCTAGACCTTTTTGGGCAGAAGCAGTGAGTACCGCATGTCAACTGTGAATAGAGTATATATTCGTTCACACACGCTACACACGCCATATGAATTATGGACAAGTAAGAAGCCCAACCTATCATATTTTCATATCTTTAGGAGTACTTGCTACATCTTGAGAGATAGAGAGCACTAAGAAAAGTTTGACTCCCAAAGTGACACGAGGATATTTTTAGGTTATTCATCATCGATTAGGGCATATAGGGTTAACCTTGCAAGCTCTAAGGTTATGAAGTCAATAAACATCATGATTAGAGATGACGAGCCCCCGACGTCTGTTGAGCCTACCCCCAAGTGTAAGGATGATGCACCCCCTGGAGACGATCATATCTTTCCTCATACTATTCGATGAGGATCCACCCTCTTGGGTTCGAAAAAGTCATGACCCTTCCGCTATATATGGTGATCCCACACTAGGTGTCAAGACTTGCGTTTAACTTGAGAATGTAGCTAATTACCTTTTTTACTCCTCCTTATCCGAGCCCAAGAATGTGAAATAATCACTCAAGGATGAGCATTGGGTATCCACTATGCAAGATGAGTTGTTTTAGTTTCGCAAGAACAATGTCTGGGAGTTAGTACCCTGACCTAATGAGACTAATGTGATAAGTACCAAGTGTATTTACAAGAATAAGACGAATGATAATGGTACCATAGTTCGCAATAAGGATAGGTTGATCGCTAAAGGTTATACATAGATTAAGGGTGTATACTTTGACGAGACATACGCTCTTGTTTCTAGGCTTAAGCCTATATGCTTACTACTCGGCATAGCATGTGATCTGCACTTCAAGTTATAGAAAATGGAAGTCAAGAGTGCCTTCCTTAATGGAATTCTACACGAGGAAGTTTACCTGGGCTAACTACAGGGGTTTGAAGACCCTAAGCACCCGGGACACGTCTTTTATCTTAAGAAGGATCTATATGGTTTGAAGTAGGCATCCCGTGCTTGGTACAAGATAATCACTTACTATCTCTTAGCTCGTAGCTTCAAGAGAAAGGGAGTGGATAAGATGTTATTTGTGAGGATAGAGTGGTGATATATTGGTTGCCCAAGTCTATGTGGACGACATAGCATCTGGATCCATATGCTCCTGACATTCTCACACTTTTGAGGAGATGAAGAGAAAGTTTGAGATGAGCTTGGTTGGTGAGCTTACATTCTTCTTAGGTGTCCAGGTGCATCATCTTGAGGATGGGATATTCATATATCAATCTAAATTTTCTAAGGATCTAGGAAAGAAATTTGGTTTAGACTCAGTTAAGCACTCGTGCACCCCTATGAGTACATCGACTAAGCTTAGAAAATATACTTTAGAAAAGGAAGTAGAGCAAACCCTTTATAAAATCATGATAATAGTCTTCTCCACTTGACCGCTAGTCATCCTGATATTGCCTTTCGCATTAGAGTCTGTGCACAATACCAGGCGTCCCCGAAAGAGTCTCAATTTCTCGTACTTAAGCGTATCATCAAAACGTGAGTGCCACTCTTTGCTAGGTTATTTAATATTCCTTTGGTACTGATGAATTTTTTTTTGCCAATTTGGATACCAATTGGGTTGGGGATGTTGATGGCTATAGGATCACCTCGAGTGGGTGTCTTTACTTTAGAAGTGCTCTTATCTTGTGGCTGAGCAAGAAGTGAAATCTCATATCTTTGTCCATGACGAAGGATGAGTATATTACCGCTGGAATTTATTGCACGCAACTCTTATGGATGAAGCATATGTTGGAAGATTATGGGATTTCACAAGACACAATGAATATTTCTTGTTATAATACGAGTGCGATCCATATATCCTGCAATCCGTTCTAACAACCTCGCACAAAGAACAATAGGATATGCGAGTATTTTATTCATGATTTCGTTGAGGACAAGGTCGTGTCCTTGATATTTATGAGCACCGAATGTCAATCAACTTATATTTTCATGAAACCTTTAGATACACTTAGATTTGAGGATCTTTGGAAGTCTTTGAGTATTTGCTCCATTGAATGAGTTTGGTTACTTTATCTATTATAGGATATTTATCATGTTCATTTCTTATATCCCTATTACTAGATTGCATTATCATTGTATTCATATGTTTTTCTTTTTGATATATTTAGAAAATTCTAAAATGATTTTTGATTTTTAAGAAAGTTTGAAAAATGAAAAAGATTTTATTTTGATAAATTTTTTGAAAAAGACAAAAAGATTTTTGAATTCTCGATTTTCACCATATGTTCATGAACATTTAAGATATTTGGATCACCCCTGCATTTCATCCTTCCATGTAATTTTTTCATAGTGCTTTGAGATATGAATTTGGTTCGTTAGTGTGCTTAAAAATGTGTGGATAACATTATGTTGATCAATGATGATTAATTTCTACATGTCAGACTCTCTATCACATTTATTGCACAGGTGCACGTACTTTTTCAACATTGTGCTTTCTTATCATGTGTTGAAATCGGTGTTCTCATCTCAATCCTTCTTAATAACGAACCAAACGTAAAAAGAGAAAAGTTGTGCGTGTAAGAATTATTTCCCGAATTTCCTTTTTTGAAAAATATTTTTATATGTTAAGCAATGAAAATGTGCTACGAAATAGCAAAATTTGCTTTGACCACTATTTGCAAAAAGAGCCTAAAAGAGATTAACAGCACACAAAAACAGAAGTACCAAGGTCAATTTTTTTCAAAGATTCTTCGCTACATATGAGCATTATGATGTCTACAAAATATTTGAGAGTGAATTCTTATATATGTGAGATTTTAAGGTAGTTATAAAGTAGAAGGTCAATGGGTTTGCACAACGGACTCTCTTGAAAAATATTAAATAGTTTAGCATTATTGTTTTAAGGATCATTAAAATTCATGTCAAATTGCATAAGTCAAGTCAATTTCATTTGATTTCAACTTTTACACCTAAGGTAGAAATTGAGTTATTTCTTTAGAAGTATCTTATGACTTCGTGCACCTATGTTATGAATGTTTATGTTGTTTTACCTATGAAAAATGTTCACACAATTTCATTTGATCCTCTTGGTTCAGATATTTTAGTGATATTCCATGGTGATCGTGTATTTTTGTACCTATAGGTATTTTTATACTAATACTTGCTATGATTGAAAAAATGAAAAACTTCAAAAATAGTTTTTTGATAAGGGGAGAAAACACATTATGCCTTTTAGACTATCATTGCATGTGCTTTTTGATTATATTTGTGAAGGTATCTTTTCTTCTTCACGTGATGTTTACTATTCATGTTTAGATTCTACTCTTTTGTCTATTACAGATAAAGAGGGGGAGAACAAATTGATGGTGAGTTTTATTTATTTTTATTTAAAACTCGTATGTGTCACAGTATTTCGTTTGTCTCTTATGTGTAGGACATTCTTCCCTGATGATGATTCCTTGGACCACACAAGATGAAGACTTTTCAGTTTAAGGCTTATACATTTATGCATTTTAGTTTCTTGATTTTGGATAGCATTAGTTGTATTAGTATTTAGGAGTCAATATGACTTCGGTTTGTGTTTTGTACCGGAATAGACAAAAGGGGGAGATTTGTAAGAGCAAGTTTCATAATTTCTCAATTTAGTTTATATTTGGCTTATCCTGTTACACCTCACTGCACCTTCGTGACTACTTCCACGTATTCGAAGACAAGAAGTTGATGACATTTTGGAAGATTAAAGATCGTTTGTCTCAACATTTTTCTAAAGTGAGATGAAGTGGTTTGGTAAAGTCTTTAATTATCCGGGGGATTTTTTAAAATTAGATTTTGCATTAAAAGTTTGCGAATTATTTAAAATGATTTTTAAAAAAATTAAAAAAAATTGCCGACTTATTAAAACGAGTTTTATAAGTTATTCGAACAATATTAAATAGTGTCGTTAGAATGAGATTCCATCATTCGAATGTAATTTAGAACGCCCCCTTTTGTTCAGTTCTGGAATGTCATTTGAATTTTCATTCGAAGTCATTTAAACGAGATTAGGTATGTCGTTAGAACGAGTTTCCCACGTTCGAACGAGATCTAAAGCAACATGCTCTGGAATTTCGTAGGAAGCCCATTTGAACGAAAAAAGGTAAGCCATTTGAACGAGCGTGCGAGTTTTGTTTTTTTTAAACATATCTTAACCAATTCTCTAATTCCTATCCTTTTGCAACAAACATCTTTATAGATAAGGATGCGGGATTAGAGTTTTAAATGACTCTTTTTAACCCCTTTACAAGCCATTTTAGAGTTCCTTTTATGATAAAATTCTACCGTTTTTCATTCAAACCCCTTGGAAATTAAGAAATCACTTTACCAAATCAAGAAGAGCACATTCTGTTCAAAAAACCTTACAAAGTTCATCTCTACTGCTGACTTATAGAGTTGAGGTTGTTCTACTGAAGAAGAAGGTTAATCGATGGATAAGAAGGAAGGTCGCTTCCTGTGGATGGTGCTGGAGTGTTTCTTATTATATAGAAGATTTAAAGAACTTTACGTGTTATAATTAGTTGTGCTAAGTAGTCTGTAAGTCGACTATGTCTGTCAAACTCTTTATAGTACTGAATAATAGGTTTTGCCCGAAATGGATTTTTCCTTACTTCTTCGCATGCTTGGTTTGATTTTGTGATTAATCAGTAATTAATTTGGACTTCATCATCGCATGTATACCTAATTTATAATTAAGATAAAATTTGATTAAAATATGAATTTATATGTGAGGAACCTAATATACGGACTATCCATATGAACCCGTATTCTCAACGTTTTAAGGGATTCTTGCACTGAGGTCTCTGAACGTGTTCTAAAATAAAATTAAAAGTAATCAAAAAAATGTAAAGAGTGATAATAAGGAAATAATTAAGGAACCATAAAGAATAAGTTGGGTGCCTAATACTTTCCCCGCACGTAACCCTATTATCGAACCCACAACAAGAATCTTTAGATCAATCGCATACCTAAATATTCCTTAGTATTAGCCGAAAGGGTTGAACCGAACTATTTTGTATGTTTCTAAATAAATTAAATAGAAAATTTGAACAAGTAAAAAAAACCTTATCGCACAATACACACTTGAACCTAGGCCTAAAACCAGGGGTGTGACACTAAAACTGGACATGGCATCAAACATTTTCCAAGGTCAAGTCATCGACCCACGTTGAACTGATAACTCGACCTCAGTGGGACACATTGGACCAGGAAACAGGCACTCTTGCATATCTATAGGGATCAATGGACCGAATGAAACATTGTGTCCCTACACGGTATCTCCCCTCTCTTCCCTTTGTGTCATGTTGGAGGCCCATAACACCACAGTATTACAATATTCCCTACTAAAAAATAATTTCATCCTCGAAATTCATAAAAACATACATGTATAAAAAGAAGTGTGGATAATGTTATCTCATCATATCTTTGCACTCTCAAGTAGACTCTGTTTTTCTATGGTTATTCCACTGAACACATAATAAAGTAGACTCTCCTTATAGTGTAACCTCTGAACTCTCCTATCAAGGATACTCACTAAACGCTCATAGTATGATGCATCTAGATTTATCTCAATTTAGTCCAAATCGATATGCTCTTAAGTAGCCGCATCATATAAAAAATATACATGAAACATGATATGTACCTGATCAAGATGATTTAGAAGTGATAAATAATACACTACACTCCTCACTATGTCGATGAAGGCCTAATCGAATATGGGGCCAACTTCCTCTTCTCCCCAAAGTGTATCACCCTTTGTTATAGAGGAAACTTTGAAGAAGTACTTATTCTCCCACCTCCAACTGCATAGACTTCAAATTCAAATTTGTGTGACTCTTTTATCAGTCTTAGATAATCTTAATCCATTCCTTAAGCAACCTAATTTTTGCAGTCATCCCCTTAACTAATTCCTTCCCAATAGTCTACTCTCACATGGGTCAAACTAAAATACTTCTGATCGAAATGGTCACCCATAAAATTCCTTGTAAGGGGACATATATTTCAATTTCTCATAGCTATTATTAGAGGCAAACTTTACTAATGACATATATATTACTCGACTTCCTTTGAAGTCGAACACGATCTAAATGTATCCTCTAAAATCTGATTTACCCTTTCTGTTTATCCATTAGTCTGAGGATGGTAAGATGTACTAACGTTTAGCTGAGTCCCCATCACCTCCTAAAAACTCTCTAAAAAAGAGCCACGAAAGTGAGATCCTGGTCTAAAATGACAGATAAAGGGATCCCATATAAACGCATAATTTTTTAGATGTACAATCTTACTATATGCTCTACCAAGAAGTTCGTATGAACTGGCAAAAAGTGTACCCCCTTTGTAAGAAGATCTACTATCACCCAAATGAAACCATGTTAGTAGGGTGTAAAAGGAAATCCCATAATAAAATCCATCTAGATATAGTCCCACTTGCACTCGAGAATGGGTAAAAGCTTAAGTGTACCGAACCACTTCTGATGATCCACCTTTACCATTTGGCATGTTCTACATCTGGATACAAACTCTGACATATCTTTCTTCATGTTTGACCATCATATCGTGGTACATCATATCCCCACCAGGATGTACCATAAATTATGAACCATGCACCTCCTACATAACATCCCACCTTAACTCCTCATCTGAGGATAGAACAAACCTACCCTTATACGTTAATCCACCATCAAATTCCTCTGAATCAAAAGGTACGTAGATAGAGAGGAGTTATACCACCTTTTCCTTGTATGTCATTTCCCTAGACTGCATGTTGGCCAACTGCAATACAATATCACGAGTCACAGTGAGAAACCTCATAAAATCCCTCATTAACTCACAAATCATCTCCATCGAACCCCAATCTACTAACTACAGGATGATAAGTTTCCACTAGGTCGTTGACTCAATGCATCTGTTACTACATTAGCTTTCTTTGGATGGAACTGGATCATAAATTGATAATCCTTTATATATTCAAAGAACCTTCACCACCTCATATTCAAATATTTTTGTGTGAACAAATATTGAAAACTCTTGATATTACTGAAGAATCTAAACTTCTCATCCTAAGATAGTGTCTCCTTGTGTCTATTATAAACATAACAGTTTCCAACTCCAAGTCATATTTCAGATAATGAGTCTCATATGGCTTCAAGTTTCGAGATGCATATGAAATCGATATGTTTGAATACGTCAACACCTTACCTAATACATGCTAATAAATATCGGTGTAAACTAAATACTCCACTCTATTCCTAGGAAAGTCAAGAACTGGTGTAAATGTCAACTTCTCCTTGAGAGTGTCAAATGTCGATTAACACTTGTTACTATAAATAAATGGCACACCCTTATTTGTTAACTAGGTCATCGGCCCCGATATTTTTGAGAAACCATGTATGAATCTCCTATAGTATATAGATAACCCAAAAAGATGTGGACTTCACAATGTGTTACGGGTTATGTCCAATTCAACAAATCTGGTACTTTGCAAGGATCTACTAATAACCCCTTATCTTAAAAACATGCACTAAAAATTAAATTCCATATTCCAGAATTCCCACTTTAAATTTTTTGTTTAAAGCTTGTGTTCCCTCAATGTCTACAATATAATCTTCAAGTGTGTGTTATGCTCCTCCTCTGATCGTGAATAGATCAGAATATTATCAATAAAGACTATGATGAACTAGTCCAAGTACAGCTGGAACACCCAATTCATCAAGTTTATAAATACCATTGGAGCATTAGTTAAACCAAATGGCATCACTCTAAAATCATGAGACCCATAATGAGTCAAAAAGTCAACATTGGGTACATCCTCCTCTCATACACTCAACTAGTGATAATCGAATCCCGTGTAGATCTTAAAAAAGAAAGATGCTCCCTCTAATTGGTTAAACAAATTGTTTATTCTCGGTAGTGGGTACTTATTCTTTATCTTCACCTTATTTAGTGTTTAATAATCAAAGAACAACTTCAATGACCCGTCCTTATTTTTCACCCAAAAAAATGGGCACACCCCAAGATGAAGTATCGCTGCAAATGAACCCATGATATAGCAACTACTCAATCTGCTCCCTAGTCTCTTTCGTCTCTGTATGAGACAAATGGTACAATTCTCTATTTCGTGCATGGTTCTAATTCCATAATAAAATCAATATCTCAGCTAAGCGGTAAATGTGGGATCTCATAAAACTGTCAGAAAACTCCTAAACTATTAGAATTATATATATAATGAAGCAATTATATCTTCCTGAATCTCCTTATTAATAAAATATAAAAAATATTATAGTGCCACCCTCCAGTCTAGGCATAATGGCTATATACATCTTCTGGATCGATATCACAAATATAATAGCTCCACCCACATGTAAAAGATCCATGCCTTTTCCCCTCACTCGACCCACGACGTGTTCACTGTCTTGGGGCGGATGTCTCCTAATAAGGTGTATGTGGAAAGGGAAATAGAATCACTAGTCTATTTTACACAAAATAAACAAAGGGGGGGGGGGGGGAAGGCCTCTATGGATACCTAATCATGGCAAGTGGTTTGCATGTTAATTAAAGAATCGAAGATCTGGCGACTGGGTTACGAAATGGGAAGGTGTTAGGCACCCGCTCACCTTTTTGGTCTCAAATATAGATATAAAACATTTATTATAGAATTTTATAATGTAAAAATATATAATAAAATAGATATATTTAGTATGTAAATATACAGTGCAATGCAGTGTTGACGTGGATGAAAAATACAGAAAAAAGGTAGATATGTATAAACCCGAACCTGTTCGCTCGAAAAGTAGTTTGAGTAAGCCTACATACTCGTACGAAAAGATTAAAAGTACATATAGTTCGTGAATAAACAAGAGATATTTGATCTCTTATGAAGGTTCAATGTGAGAGATCTAGGATTTCTTAGATATTTTAAGGTATTATAGAGTGAAACATGATAGAATCTTAGGGTATGAATGATTTGAGTTCATGAAAAAACTTGAACAAGGTTGATTACCGATAAAATCACTTGATAATGAAATAATAGCCAAACTTCCAACATTTAGAATAAAATAGGATATAAAACCTCTGTATCTAGTGATCCTCTAACCTACAGGAAAGTATTTCATGGTTTTGAAATTTTTTGTTTTGTTTTGGGGTGTCTTATGAGAAGAAAGATTACAATAGATTAATATGACTTGAGTTTTAGAGACTGGGCATCTCTGATACATTTACGTATCTGCAGTAGAGGGAATTAAAGTCATCATAGTTCGAATTTGACCTTTAGAGAAAAGTCAAGCTACAAGAATAAATAAATAGAGGAGAGAGTAGATTGGGGTGGTTTTGCAGCACAATACCACCCTTTCATATGGAGACTTCAAAATAAAGGAGTAAGAAGTATCATACTTGCAGAGCTACACGCGCTCCTTTTTATTTCGATAGTATTTCGACTTGGAATCAACCTTTTTGGAGTGTATCTAAGGTTACTTTAAAGATAAAGTAGCATTTCGACTTGGAATCAACTTTTTTGGAGTGGATCTAAGGTTACTTTAAAGATAAAGTACCTTTTGAAGAAAGAGAAAATAAAAAGGAGAAAAAATGGGTCTTTTATTTTTTTTTAGGTTTGAATGAGAAATAAGAAATTAGGACTTTGGGTTAGAAATTCTAGATCAAAGTCTGTAAAGGGTTTTTAAGAACATTGGAGAGAGTTTATAGGCTTTTAGAGAAGAAACAACTTATGGGAAGAAAGCTTAGCATTTAAGAATGGAGTTAAGGCTTGTTGAAATAGTAGGTGAGGCCCCTTTTTTATATGCAAACTGCCTGGGGGAAAGAACCGATTGGTTAAGTGTACAATGAAACCATGACTGATTGGTCAAGAGTATTTTCGCTTGCCCTTTTGGTATTATCCTAGGACATCTTAATAAATTTGGGTCTTTAGTAAGGTATGTTTTTGGCTACCTTGATTTTTCAATTTCATTTGGGCCTTTGGGAGCCCCTGATAAATATTTCTACCTTTATAGAGTAGAATGGATTATCTATAGAGCCCCTCAATAATGAAGTTCATTTTAAGCGAACACTATTATAAATAAAGACACTCGTTGTGCCATTATTGGGGGAATTAATAGTTTTGGTGGGAACTCCGGATTATGCTCCCATGGGAGGTTTTTTCTTTCGAATTTATCATGAAGGATTACGGTATTTGTTCTACCATTTTCCCGATTAAATGGGTTTTCGTATCACCTGTGAGAGATACTGGTGTGTTGTGATACGACTTATTAGTGTTTATTGTCAGCATGAGGCAAGGTAATACACTGGATTGATTAAAAACCGATGGCGTAAGACGAGGTGTTTATTGATACACAAGGTCATTTAGAAAGCTTTTGCGTAACATGAGTTGTTTTCCATTACACCATATCATTGGAAAACCGTCTACATGAGATTGAGTGCTTATCGATACACCATATCATTTAGAAATTATAAGCATAAGATAGTGTGTTCATCAATACACTAAATCATTTAGGAAAATTATTGAAATGAGACGGGGTGTTTGTCGATACACCAGATCGTTTGAAAATCATAATCTTGAGATGAGTCATTTTTTAACACACCAAGTCATTTGGGAAACCGTCCACATAAGGCGAGGTATTTTTCGATACATCAAATTGTTTGGGAAATCGTTCGAATGAGACAGGATGTTTATCGATACAAAAAATCATTTGGGAAAATTTCAGCATGCGATGACGTGGTTTTGGATACACCATATCGTTTGGAAAACCATCCACATGAGGTAGGGTGTTTATCAATTCATCGGATCATTTGGGAAAACCCTCCCCATTAGACGGGGTGTTTTTCGATACACCAGATCATTTAAGAAACCCTTCGCATGAGAATTGATGTTTGTCGATACATCAGATTGTTTGAAAGACTATCCGCATGAGGCAAGATATTTATTAATATACCAAATCATTTTAGAAACCATTCGTATGAGACGGGGTTCAAGGAAGGGGGGTATTTTGGAAATAAGGAACATTTGATTTAATTTTTTATATGGATATTTTGTTTTTTCAAAATATTTTGAGGAAGAAATGAATTTGAATTTGAGTGTGGGGGATAATGAATTTTTCCATTTGAGTTTTATTGGAGGGAATAATGAATTTTAAATTTCCTTGAACAAAGGAGGAATGACTTTTTAAATTTTGCTTTTGATTTTTTAGGAAATGTATAATGAATTTTTGGAATTTTAATTTTATTTTTATTTTTTAGAGTTTTATTGAAGAAAAATGAATTTTGGGAATTTTATTTGAAAAGGATTTTGGATTTTACTAAATTTTTAGAATTTGAATTTTTTTAGGAGAAAAAAGATTTTTGATTAATTCAGGAAACAAAACCGATCCGACAAGCACTGGGGGCATTTGACCAATCTGTCAAGAACTTGGCCCTCAATATATAAGTGCGATTTTACCATTTATATATATATATATATATATATATATATATAATTTTCTCTATTTTCTAGAGTCTTTTGTGTTTTGTTGAGTCTTTTCTCTTTGAGTTTCCTGATATGGTCGAGAGAGAGAAAGATATTGGGGAGTTACTTGAGATCCATCTAGGTGATCTCCCGGATGCGAGGCCTCGGTCCGAGGCGGGGGATCTTGATGATTGGGCAAGCATGGATTTTTTTATAGAGCCAGTGTAGAGGGACTTGAGTGTGTTCCACCATGTGCCTCGACTTGGGGATTAGACTATTTTATTGTGAGAGTCTGTCACTCATCTTTCCACCGATGTTCACAACGGTCACGTATGTGTTGACTATTATTTTTTGTGTCGTTTTATGTATGTCATGCTTTTATTTTTTTACTAATGCGTACTATTTTTTCACATGTTTATATGATAACTTCAGGAGGATGATCGACGAGCATTTTCCTGCCATTGTTCAGGCAATAATACAGAATTTGGGCTTCTGCCCTTTCCTGGATTATTTGGTGACATTTGTGGCCTATCTATAATTCAAACTCTGGTAGAGAGGTGGTGGGACACGAATTCTACCTTCCACCTCCTAGTGGGTGAGCTGACAATCATCCCAATGGTTTTGCATGTTTTAACCGATCTATTATCCAAACCTTTTTCGGTGATGTTTCCCTGCCACATACCAGTATCGATGGGCGTGATTAAGGTGATGATAGGATTAATCCTCATTATTCTCTCGAGGTAGGGGTGGCAATGGTTCGTATCATGTCGATTTCATGTTGGGTCTAATCGGGTTTGTGTCAAAATTACATCTACCCAAACTCAACCAGTTAATACTTTTATGTGAACGGAGTTATGTATTATCAGGTTCGTATCGTGTTTCGATTGTGTTTAGTCGTACCTTAATGAGTCGTGTCATCTATTTACACTAAGTTAGTAAACCCAAACCTGATTCGTTAAGTTCTCGTGTTTAGCGGGTCCCCCGTTAAGCACTCATATTCATTATGGCTTCACCCAAACCCACTCAAAAGTCATATGGGTTATGTCATATAAAATTTTCCACCCCTATCTCGACGGCGACACTTTCACTCACTACTCTCGATACCCGCATGCGGGAAAACTGGACGTATTTAAGGATGGATGATGTTCGAATTCGATAGTTCACACGGACGTTCCTCCTCTTCATGCTCGACCACACCATTCACTCTTCCCATGTTGAGGCAGTTGACGAGGGTTTTCTCTTCCCTCTTCGATACTTCATATGCATCTGTCAGTCTGACTGGTTTAATTCTTCTCGGGGTTTGATCTATGATTTCACGAGTTCCCTTTTCTAGATTAGTGGCAAAGAGTCCTATCAATTACGTGGAAGTTTGGGAGATACTCATTTCTCATCTTTGGTCTTGTCATTTTTATTTTCATTTCTCCTTATTACGTTACTGATATTTTGCATTTTATCTTCAGGTAATTATGGGCCTTCGAGGTCTTTGGCGTTCATCGAGCTTCTTTGAGAGCTTAGGAGGAGGAGGGTTGGGCCCACCAAAGGAGATGGAAGAAGGACAACACGGGAGAGGTCTTTTAAGTGTATTCCTAGGGAGAGTTACGAGCCTTTCTGGGCAGGTTGACATCAGATAAGGTACATAATCATTTTCCTATCTTTTATAATAATGCTTATTCTTTTATTTCCTCATTATTCTTTCTTAAATTGTAGGCTCTCTTCTTTCCTTGGTCCATATCCTAGAGGAACTGGGCCATGGATAATAACATTACCACACCACTCGGTTGTTTATCTGCACTTATGGGGTGTACTATTTTACTTAGGAGAGAGGGTAGTCCATCAGTGGCCCTTTTATTACCAGTTGATTTATCCCGTGGTACCTCTCTACGGGATGAGGGAGCCAAATTTTCTTGCTACCGATGATCTGAAGGAATATACTCAGTGAGTCCCAGTGGAGGGTGTCCACTTCAACTACATTGTCACGTATGCTTATTTTATTATGGAGAGACTGATTCCCACGGCCTTGTAGGATCAAGAGGGTCATGGCTCAAGGAGGTGCCCCCAACTATTACTTTTGTTCTTTCTTTTGAGGGACTGACTATCGTAGCTACTTTAGAGTCAGATCGATCTACAGTCCCACCAGTGGTGGTTCGAGTCTCGAGCATATCCATCCAGTAGACTAGGGATGATGGTGTGTCGTATGAGGCATCAGTTTCTCCTTCTCATCCTTTTTTTTCCTTCTCTGTGGGAGTCAAGGTATGTGACGTCTTTCATTTTATTTATTCATTTTTGGTACTTCTTATTATTTTAGAACAAACTGTCATGCATTAAATTTTATTGCGGGATTTTATCATCCCTCTATTGTTATTGGAGTAGATTTCCCAAACGGCGGGGTTATACTTGGCCTATACCCGGAGGACTGTGAATAATTTAGGTCAGGTGCGCCGAGTGATCGAGGATTTTTTGGGTCCCTTTTTTTTTGGTGATCAGGATATTCATGTTGAGGATATCCCCGAGTCTTCTCAAAAGGTACGGCCTAGGTATCTTGGATCTATCCCTCCCGTAGCTACTCAGGGAGTTCCAGTGATCAAAGAGGGTGTCGAGGTGCGGGTGGTTATATTCGATTCTAATGAAAAGGAGGATGATGACTTTTCCTCCTTTGTAGGGTCTTAGGTTCATTTTTAGCTTCTTGTACCTTTGAATTTTTGCATTTTTACCTTTGTATTTAAGGTTTAAAGGGATTGTCCTTTATTCATAAATATTATATATGAAACATTCTATTATTATGAGAAATGCCTTTTATTTTTTTATTTTTTTCATGTTAATGATGACATTCACATGAGATGGATATGAAAAATATATGGCAATGATACAAAATTGGCAAATATCCCATTTCCAAGTTTTCAGATCTACTATAGTTTTATTCTCGTAATGAGTCTTTCCAAATGGATTTTCACTCAGTGGGTCTGCACAGACAGATAAAATATTTTAATTTTCACATAAGGACTGATCGATCTATGGGATGAGCGATTTGACAACGCATCCTCCCTACAAATTGAGAGGAGTTTTGGCTTGGGCACTCACACCTTCTGCTATCTTCTCTCATAGTATAGGCACTGTAGTTTTTCTTTAGCTTCTTTTTTTGAGATGTCTCTACTAAATTTTGACTATCAAGATGCTCTAAATTACCAAATAAACCCCTTCATTCATAGCTTTGATGATTGGTCCCTTTAAATCTGGACCGTTATGGTTTTGTCATTTTATTGTATTGGACAATCATATCCATTTATGTAACAACCCGTCCTTTTTGGAGACAATTAAATTCCATAATTAAGTATACATTGGCAATTTGGAGAATTTCTCGATATAGTGATTTTTGGGATTTCGAAGGATTTAATGATTTTCGATAAGTGTTGTAATTATTTTTGGCATTAAATAGGTCGAAGTATTTTAATTACATGCCGCCGTGGAGTAAGGCGACAAAAAGGTCAGATTTTGATTAGAAAGCCCACATTAAGTATTATGGAGTAGAATAGTGATTTGCAGTCAAGTACCTCGGATGGAAATTTCGACTGCGCCGTGAGTCTCGAAATGTCCGAGATAGTCGAAAAAAAGTGTTTGATTGTCGAAATTGAGTTTCGGGGAATTTTAGAGGTAAAAGTAACTCGTAATTGGGTAAACGAGTCGTTTTGGGGTTTTAAGGGTTAAAACCCTTTTCTTCCTATATAAAGAGAGAGAGAGAGGGAAAGAAAGGAGAAAGAGAAGAAAGGAAAGAGAGAAAAGAGAGAGGAGGAGAAAAATGGAGATCTCGGGCCAAACTCCGCCGGATTCGACTCGAGGTCGTCGGATTATATCCATGAGGCAAGTGTTTACTTGCTTTATTTACTTTTGAGCATAACTCTCATATCGTAGTTTGGTATAAACAAACCCTAAAGATTTTGGGTTGGGTTTTCGTGGGTTAAACGGGTTTTTCTCGGAAGTTTAACGGTTGATAATCGAAAAATGTCAAATTGGAGTAACTTAGAATTTAATCGAAATTAATGGTTGATTCTTAGTTCTAGGATGATTATAACCTATTTCCTTTGTGTATTTATAGTTAGGTGTAGTTATATGTTGATGGGAGAAGCGATAAAAAGCTTGGAGGTGTATTAATGGAGGTTTGGAATTTTCGGAGATGATGATGAATAGTGAGGCAACGGACTTCTAAATCGATTCGGCCCTGATCTGAATCGATTCGGTTCTTGATCAAAAAATAAAAATTGTAGATCTTTTCGACGCGATCGCATGGGCACCAACCGCGTATTTTTCTGATTTTTTTTGGATTTATAGTGATTTTTCTACGGAAAGCTATCCGAGATCGAAATCATTAGATATAACTTAATGGAGATAAATATTAGGGGTTCTCAAAAGGATTGTTAGGACCTCTAAAGAATTTGAGGATATATTAAAACTTTGGGTTTGTATCAATAAATCCAAGTTAGGATTTCAATGGAGATTGGATTGAGTTTGGGTATTTTAGAATGTGAAAAATCGCCCAAACTGTGACCCTCGAACATGCCGAATCGATTCGGATCCAGACCGAATCGATTCGCCTAAGGGGACTTGGGTTTCTGTAGTGGGCCGAATTGATTCGGGTTGGGAACCGCGAATCGATTCGCAAATGGGGCGAATCGATTCTCCTTGGGCAGGATTGGCAGTTTCTTCCCTTAAAGAGTATAGGGGGATTAAATTACAATTTGGGGTCTTATATGGGGGATCCTAATTATGATACCAGGGCTCCCAAATGATGGTTTTGAGGGTTAGTTAACCTTTATATGAGGAGAAGGCCTTGGATTGGTGTAGGGCATAATCCGGGGAACGAACATAGTTAACGTTCGAGACGAATAAGATTTGAGAGATAGAGTTCGGATACCATCGAGCCTAGGTATCTATGTAATTGAATGTATATGAGGAAATACTTTGGGTTTAGTACCATGCTTATATGAATGCATGATTATGATTCTTTGAGAGAATCTTTGGGATTATTGGTCATCGCTAGATGAGATTGGCAAATATAGCCATATATATATATATATATATATATATATATATATATATATATATATATATATATATATTCGAGGAGGAATATATGGTATATATATACTATGTGATTAAAGTATATATATGATATGATATTAATTATTTTGAAAATAAAATATAAATGTTTTCAAAATGGAAAGATAAATGATTTTCTTAATTAATAAAATATGGATACACACCTCTCTAAATCGCTATCATAAGGGAAGTTGCGTACGTATAGTGAAGCCCCCTGGCTAATGAATGCAGGGTGGATATAGTCCTATAGGCCATATGAGCGTTTATTGTATATTGTTCTGCGTTGGTTAGGAGATTCCGGGTGTGGTCTTGATATCCCGCAGGCATATGACCGCTTCCTGACGTCTTGCGTTGTAGGATCCCAGGTTGTCTTGATGATAGGCCCTGGAAGATGATAGCCATTTAGGGGCACGCACAGTGGGGAAATCCAGATGGGCGGTCTTAGAACGCGTTATATTATATTAAAGCAATTTATGATAATAAATTGGCTTTAATTACATTTCCTGGATGGAAGAAGGGAAATGGGATAAAGGTTTTGGCTTCCGTAACACTCCTGGATGGAAGAAGGGATGTGGAAGCATATGATATGGAAAAAGCATTTTTATGATAATAAAAATGGCTTTTAAATACATTTCCTGAGTATAAAAAGGGAAATGGGATATTTTGAAACGGAAAAGCATTTTTATGATAATAAAACTGGCTTTCAAAAGTTATATCATTTGTTAAAGCAATTCATGATAATAAATTGGCTTTTCTATACATTTCCTGGATATGAGAAGGGAAATGGAAAGTTTTGAGAAAAATGAAAAGTATTGATAAATACATTGTATATGAATCATCAGTCCGGGAGATAGATCCGAATGTATATTGTAATATGAATATGTATATATGGATGAATCGAGTACCGAGGGTCTAATGGATCCCAACTATCGACCTTGCCGCGTAGTAGTGTATCGGGGGGGTTCCTTGTTTGGATTTCGCTTAGCGAGACACCCCACGCACGAATATGGCAAAGTGTTGAGACTGGGGAGATATTTAATCCTTAGTGCTCTTATATAAGATTTATTATATGATGTATATATATATATATATATATAGATAGATAGATAGATATATATTCTGTACTGAGGGACTGGCGAATCTCGACGATCGACCTTGCCGCGTAGTAGTGTATTGGGGGGGTTCCTTATTTGGATTTCGCTTTACGAGACACCCCACGCACGAACATGGCTTAGTGTTGAGACTGGGGAGAAATTTAGACCTTAGTACATTTCTTGGTCTATTTAGGGTTGATAGTGGTTGGGTAATAGACTAGTTTAGCAGGGTAGCTTGACTAGGATGTTTAAAGGGATGCGCTAGGAGTGCACTGTTAGTGGAGAGGTGAGGGGTATCTCATGGGAGTGCGATACCAAATTTAAATATGAGATAAAACCTTTTTCTAAAAATAAGGCATTTATGCACTTGCTAAATATTTTCAAACTCGGGCTCTGACCCGTTTATCTACTTTTCCCTATATATATATATATATATATATATATATATATATATATTATATAGGTGTCCAGACACAGGGACACATGGATGGCACTTCCTTCGAGTCAGACGTCAGCTGCAGCAGCTGTGGATGCGTGCAGATTTTTGATAGCCGCTTCCATTCTTGTACTCTAGATAGGAGGTACTGTATAAATATTCGGGCCAATGGTCCAATTACATTTATTTATTCTTTTAGAGCATCATTTGATATGGTTGTATATTTTGACCGAGTTTCGGTTATTTTATTTCATTTTCATTTCAGTTTCATTTACGCATACACTGTGTGGATGCTTTATTTAATTATATTCGTTCAAAAAGAGTAGTTAAGTAAAATTTTGACACCGGCCTAATAGGTTATTAGTAATTAAATGGATTTTCGACATTGATGCTAAGAATGATCCATATGAGACTCCTGTTAAAAATTTGATATAGGAGTGATCGTCCGGTATCTTTTTAGGCGGGGTGTCACAATTTATTTGGATTTTCTACAAGTCGTTTCTCTCTTCTGGTACCCGAGGGATCACCTTTTTCTCTTCGCATTAGGGGAAGTATGTTCGAATTTTTAGGCTTACTAATTTTTTATATGATATTGTATAGACCAACCCATTTCAGAGTGGTATCTGGATCTAGGGAGATCTTCTCTCTTTATCTAATGATCGAAGTGGAGCACCCATCGCTCGTGAATTCCTTATCGAAGAGGGATTGACCTGATGGTGGTTGATTCCTTCTTCATATATGACCTTCTCAAAAGAGGTCACGTCGGAGGACAAAAAGGTGTCTTTGCTTTGGTACTAGTGCCCCAGCATTTCTTATTACATGCACTACTTGTAACGCTCCAACCCGGATTTATGGGTTACCCGTACTCAACCCGGTCCGATCCGAGCATTAGGTGTGAAGTGAAATGAAACAACCTATATAATGTCGCTAGTCCAGTTTTATTTTAATTAACATTTTTTCTTGTTTAGCATGCAGTTCTAGCTTCAAAATATACTACGTGAGAGACCCATAGGGAGCACCCCTAAGTCCAAGCGTATAGCGCTACTAACATAAATAAAATAAAGTAATTACCTGTATAGCACTCTCCAAATACGAAACCGCTTCCAACTTGTCGTAACAAAACAAGAGCGTGAGCCTATGCTCAGTGAAAAATTATACATATGAAGTATATAATCAGATGGAAGAAAGGAGACTCAACACGTTATGCCTACGTGCACATGCAACAACATTGTGTGTGTGTATATATATACTTACTGCATGAAACAGTTTTTACTTTCGAAAACCTTATTTATGCAGATTAATTTACCTTAATCTTATAAAAAAAACTCCCTTGTTACTCATTTAAGTATTTCTCGCTTTATTTAACACCCAGTTCAACACTTGAAACCACTACATTTGGTTTACCCAAAACATTACTTTACCGAAATCACCCTTTTTATTTTATCCAACAAACTTTAGTATTTTTATTGAAACTCACCCTTTCAACACATTTTTGTGTTAATTATGGGTTTAACCACTTAGGTTGTTTAGTCACTCATTTACCCACTTACTTTACCTATTTCCTTACTTTATGGACATTAATCAAATACACATTTACTTGTTCATTTTAACCTTTATCGGAATATTAATTAATCCATTCAAGTTAGGCTGTATTAACAAATTACACCACACAACCCATTTCTTAACATGTTCCTTATTTCTTTTATCTTTTCTCGAAATCTTCCAATACCGCATACTTTAACGAGCTCCACACTGTCGACTATGCGCACCATATACTCTCGCCAGTGGTTTTGGATTTTTCACCCTAGGGCTTTGGGTCCTTCTTTCTTATCTCGATGTCATTCGAGTTCCTTTTAATGTGTTTTAACATTTTTCAAATGTCCACATTACCCACTTTTCTGTTTTATGCAGCTGAAGACAAAACCCGGGGTTACACCCCAACTTGTGTTACACTTTGAAATTATACCATTTCATGTCATTTACACTATAACCTTGATTTTATTCCAAAAATCATATTCATTTATAATTATCTTGTGTCACCTTTCCAACATTTTTATTTCATAAAAATGTTTCACTTTCAGTAAAATTATCATTTTAACCATTTTGTTTCCAAAATCACCATTTACTCCATTTTCACGGGTGTTAATTTATCAAAAACACTATTAAGTCATCCACACTAACTTCTTAAGTGTTTTAACACATTAGAACCCTTTTAACCTTGCAGTAATATTTTTCTTAATTGAAAATATCTTTATTCTATCATTTCCTTTCCAATTTCATAAATATTAATTCTTTACAACATTACTTAAGTTATACACACTAACTTTTCCATATTACACATTAATACTTATTAAATACCTTTGTCAATAATTTTCCGAAACCACAAATTTCTTTACTTTCTTTATTCAAGAAATTCATTTACACTTAAGACTACTCTTATATGAAAATACCATATCTTTCATTTTACATGTAATCTTACACTTTATCCTTATCATATATTTTAACCATTGTCTCACATATATGAAAACTAGCATTTTCACTATTTATCATTCCATATTTAAACCCAACTAATTCTTCTTTAAACTTGTTTATACACTTAGTGTGAAATTACTGCAAGTTTATATGCATGAGAAGATGGATTTTAAACCTTAAAATCCTGTTAAATGGGTTAAATACATTTTTCATTCTAGAAATTCATCATACCTGCATAAAATGCATTTTTGATACATAAAGTAATTTCTTTAAACTCATAAAATGTCCACTTTTCATAAAAATCCTCATTTTTTTTGCAATAAGCAATATTTAACCAATGTTTACCAAAATAAATCATTATTTTAAACATTTTATTTCATAAAATGTTTAACATCAACCTTTATATAAATTACGCTATTTTCATAAAATACCAACCTTTCTTTCATGAAACTTTGAAATGTAACTTCTTCATTTATTCTCAACCAAATGACATTTTTCCAACATTTTTATTTCATAAAAATATTTATTATTAATGTTTGCAAGAAAACCCACTTTCTTAAATTTCATAAGGATATCAATCTTATATCTCATATCCATCCTACTCTTAATTTCTACAACAAGACACGTACTAAAATAAAGTTATAAATATAAGAGTAGAATAATTCCCACCTCAAATGGAGTTCAACAATGGTAGGCATGGAATGTCAAAGAAGATGGCAACCTCCCACCTCATAAGGTGCCTCGAGGAGGTCGCCTCAAGCTCCATCAAGCTCCCATTTCCATCTTTAATAACCCATAACAAATCACTCCAAAAAATCGCATCTTTCCTCAACCATGTTGTAAATGGGTATAAAATGTTCGAATGTGCTGGAATATACCAAGAAAATGGTGTTTAGTGGCTGTGTCATGGTGGGGAGTGGTTGCCTTTGGTGGGTAAGAGGTGGAAGACTCCCCTCTCTCTCTCTCTCTCTCTCCCTCTCTCTCTTCTTCCATTTTCCTACACAATAAACCCAAACACCCCCTTATAAAACCTCCTAAGACCCCAAATCCCGTTTTTCCCCTTCTGGGTTGATCTAGGCTCAACAACTCAAAGATTCAACGGTCAAAATCGTGGCAGTGCACAAGGGAAATTCAGATTAAAAATTCGATTTACATCGTTCGAACGATAACCCTAAGTCGTTTGAACGACTTCTCCATGTCGTTCAATGTATGGATCGCGCAACTTTTCGCGCGACCTGCCACTGTAAATTAGTGGCATGTCGTTAGAAGACCTGTTTCTCATAACCTTAGAGTGACATCCTCATCTCGCTTCTAATGACATCCCATTGTCGTTTGAACGGCCCTTTTTTATTCTTCTTTTATTTTTCTCCAATTTTATCCACAATTCTTCTATAATTATCATTAACCCCACTTTAGCATAATTCATAAAAAAAAAATTAATTGGATTATTGGGATAAGGTATTACACTACTTTTGTTAACATGTGTCTGGAAGACGTAATTCAACAAATGAAGAAGGGTAAATAGCCCATACCCCTGATTTTGGGTGAGACCATTAATGGACTTTCCACCTTTTGTTCTCGTGAATGTCCTTATCTTTGGGGGATCCCCTTGCTTCTATCTATGTGGCCTTTAAAGAGTTTTAGGTTGATAAGGGACCCTATGTCTATTCCTTATCAACTAGTTCAGTATATCTTTCTATATCCACTCATCTACATGAGGGATATTGAAGAAGAATGGATCTATTGGATCTTTAAACCTATACATTCTTATATTCGTTGGTATTTTCCTTGGAGACCGCCTTTGGTCCCTCGCATGTCCATAGGGTTGTTCCTCTATGTCCACTTGTTTGCTATGCGTTTGACCTCATCTTATTTCCCACAACGGGTGATGCGTCACTTAAGGAAAAGGCAATTGATCCCTCCTTATTTAGGTCGGATGTATTCGGTTGAGCCCCTATCTTCGTACCTGGTAAGCATGATTTATGATCTCTAAACAAATGACATTATATTATTCCTCCCTATTTCACCTGGTTTATTCGAGGGCATGCCAAAAATCTGATCTTAAGAGTACCTTCTATGGCTATAGGATAAGGTTAAAGATACAGTAGCCATGACGGACACTAGTTTTCATTGGCTCTTCGGGTTGACTTTTTTTGGATCTAAGGAAGTTTGTGGGATTGCCTTTTTTTAATATAGGTAATCCTTCAATGATATGTACATAAGTAATGGTTCCCATGATATGAGTATTTCAGAGGAAGAGGTGGATGGCTCTGAATTTCTCAATAATGTGGATCTAATTCCCTTTAAGTATCTTTATGTAATATTTTGTTTTTTAATTGATGATAAATTTTTGTTTTGTAATGAAAATATTTACTTTTAATGAAAAAATACCCCCCCATGCGGGCTTCAAACCTTTACTTGTTATCCCAATAACTCTATAACTAATTTTTTATGAACCTAAAATATAAGATAAAGCTAAAAATATAAAGACCTCAACCCTATGAGGGGTTTCGTATGGTTGAACAAACCCCTAAGGGTTGTCTTTGTACCTTTATTATGTGGTGGAATTGACTTCGTGATGAGATTGATGATTTTTCTTTGATTTATGGAGGATCATATCGTATGTAGTTCTTGTTGGTTGCTTGATTCCTTTCTTTCTATACATGTAGTATTTCTTGAGATTATCTAAATTAATTGGTCTAGTTAATTTTATAACATTGAGATTGACTAGGAGAGTCGCACCTCCTATCATGATTTTCTTTACCATAAATAGTCACGTCCATTTGGGATGAAACTTGCCTTGGGGATCCCATATGGGTTCAATAACTTCTTTAAGAACCAAATCACCTTCTTTGACTTCTCTATTTTTTACTTTCTTATTAAATGCCTTCGCAATTCGCATGTGGTACCCCCTTCATATGATAATGTGTCAGTAGTCGTCATCTTTCCAATAGTATGAGTTCTTTGTATTTGTTTTTTTATTCAATCTACCTTAGATATTTGGTTTTAATAGTACCCTCAAGTAAAGGATTTCCATCTTGATTGGTAACAGGACCTCCATCCCATACACAAGGGAGAACGGTGTGGCTCCAGTAGGTCCTCTTATAATAATCTAATATCCTCACAGTCCGTACAAAATACGATCAACCCAGCCTCGACATCTTTTGATCACTTTACCCAGTATTGTTTTCAAATTCTTGTTTGATGATTATATGGAGCCATTGGTATGAGGATGACTTTATGTCTTTGGGCTCTGTATTCTTCCACAAGTTATGTGACTTGTGGCTCGAAATGCATTCCATTATCAGATATCATCTTAAATAGTACATTGTATGTCAATGTGATGTTCCATTATATAAATTGTGCAACTTTATTTGCATTCAACATAACATATGATTCTTCTTTGACCCACTTATTGAAGTAATATACAGCAAACAAGATGAATTAATGGCCATTAGATTCTTTCAAAGCTACCTCCCCAATGACATTGATTCCCCAAGTTATAAAAGGCCATGGTGATGTTATGTTATACAATTTTCTCGCGAGTGGATGTTGAAAGTTTGCAAATCATTAGCATTTTGGAAATCTTTGGAAGAACTTTTTGCAATAATGTTGAAGGATGCTCTAGTAATACCCTTGGCGAACAATATTTCTTACTAGCACGTTACCATTCATATGATGACCACATTTTCCTTTGTGGATTTCTTTCATAACCCTTTCAGCTTCACTCTTGTCCAAACATCATAAATGGGCGCTATCATGATGTTTTTTGTATAGATGCCCAACACACATGATGAATTGAGTGGCCTATCGTTGGAATGTCATCTTGTCTTTCTTTTTGGATCAAGAGGGGTATTTTCCATTTTGAAGAATCTCATTTATGTCTTGGTATCGGAGTCCTTCGTTTATGGCCTCGATCATGCATATTTCGTTCATGATCCCAAGTTGCTATTTCCTACATACATATACTTGTACCTTTTCCATATCTTTTGGGTTTCCACCATGGATTCTAGAGTAACCAAAGCGTCAACGAAGCTATTTCGATCTTTTGGGAGATAAAAGAACTAAACATCATCGAATAAAGAAGTGATTTCCTCTAAGTATTTGTGATAGGGTAAAATCTTTTCCTTTTTGATTTTCCAAATGTCCTAAGATATGGAAGATGATGAGGGCACAGTTTTTGTATATGTTAATTCTTCAAATTCCTTTTTCATGGATTATTTTCATTCCTTCAATGAAACCTTTCTACTCGATAATATTATTGGTGTAGTCAAAGTTAAGCTTAATGTTCATAGGCCAGTGTCTCTCGTCTACCAAAATCAATAATATACCGATTCCAAACCCTTTCTAATTTGCAAATTTGTCGAAGTATAATTACCATATATACTCATCTTGACTTTCGATTACTATATTTCTTCACTTTCAAAATAGGAAACAATCTCATATTTCTCATCCAAAGTAGATTCAATCAAGTAATCTACAATGGTTTAACCCTTAATGGCCTTCTAATGTACATACTAGATGTCAAATTCAGTAATCATGAATAACCATTTGGCTATTTTGCTTATTAATTCAGGCTTTTTGAGTAAGTGATTCATGGGATCTATTTGGGAGATCCACTGATTTTCAAAGCATTCATGCAATGTCTCATCTTTTATGTTGACCATACCATAGACAATCAAGATTTGTTCAAGACCGTGTATTGGTCTTCACAAGCGTTGAGATTCTAAATATCATAATATATATATATATATATATATATATATATATATATCTTGTTCTTTCTGGGATTATTTGACGTACTGAACTAACATGGGTCCTACAGCGGTCCCAATAATCATAAGATATAGGAGAATTGGATGCCAAGATCAAGGTGGAGCCAATATAAGTTAGTTAGAAAATTCTCAATATTGTTGAAAGCCCCTTGTCAAGCAGAATTCTAGATTTTAATAAAATATTTATTAAGTAGCTTGAAGATTGGCTCAGATATGGAGGTCATTTGATATATGAACCTACTTGATATACTAGAGCCTTTTCAAGAAACCCATAATTTCCTTCTAAGTGAGAGGATGCACCTAAGATAATATATATTTGTGTGTGTGTGTGTATATATATATATATATATATATATATATATATATATATATATATATATATAGTAATCATGCGACCATGTGGTATGGCCTCATGAGATACATGAGAAGCACCTCATCAAATCATATAGTATATATCTTAGTCACACAGTTCTCTCCAACCTGCAACTGCCCCCGCCCCCAAGCCTCGTTTTGACGATTCATCATCGAAAGTGAACCAAATTCGCGATTTGGTGAAATACAAATCGCGATTTGTAGAAAATTTAATCCGCGTTTAGTCTTTCTTAAGGCAGCGATTTTGGGGGGCTGAATTCGGGGTTTTCATCGTCTGAAGCAGGAATTTTGGCGACTGAATCTGTCACATAATGGTTAGCAAAAATTTGGGGATTTTGGATTCTCACGATCAGCATAAATCAACTGTATTGTTGTCTCACACACATACAAGGTAAAAAGACCCATTTATCCCTTTTGACACCCATTTTTAACCATACATTTTCCCACCCTTTTTTCATACCACGCGTTTTCTGTAAAGATATTTACCCACTCTTCCCATTTTCAAAACCATACTTTTCCACCAAATCAAAACCAAAACCCATTTACTCTTCCCATTTTCAGTCTCATTTTCTACAGAGATTTACTCACTCTCAATTTCTAAGGTAATTTTGTTTCCTTTACTTACATTTTCTCTAGAGATTTCATTTGCTACATTTTTTTATTATTTTACTTGCTAAGTTATTAATAGGTTTGATACATTTTTGTATTATAGCATTAAAATAACCGTTTAAATACCCAATATGATTGTGTAGATTTCATAGGTTTCACAGATGATTTAATTTGTTAATGGTGATTTCATAAGTTTCACGGATTTCATAGTGATGATTTAATTTGTTAATGGTGCTTTCATAGGTTTCAAAGATTTCATAGTGATGATTGTGTACATTTTTTTTTGTTAATGGTGATTTAATTTGTTACTGAATTTTTGAATATTTATTATTGTTTTAGGTTAAATGGAAGGTTTCCATCAAAACTCCCCAACCATTGATTTGGATGATGAAGAACAGAATGTAGGAGGCCTTACATCCACTCCATTGCGAAAATATGTTACCGCGGTAGGAGAGAAGAAAGATTCTAAATGGATTTGCAACTTTGGTTGTAAAGTTGAACCATACACAGGGAGTTATTCAAGAATCCGAGCGCATTTGATTTGTTTATTACCTAGGCGAAAATCTCAATGAGTGATTTTATGTTCTAAAGTTAGCAAGAAATGTAAACATGATATGAAGAAATTAGAAGAAGAATAAAAATCTATCTACGGGCACAAACGATCAGGTACTTGTCAACCTATAATTCCTCTCGTTGATAATCAAGTAAACTTTAAAACAAAAAAAATCCCATAATCTATATGTATAATGTATTTGGAAGGAAATATTTGGATGGTATAGTTACTAGATCTTTTTATGGGTGTGGAATACCTTTTAATGTGGCAAGAGATCCATTTTTTGTGGACATGATGAAAGGTGTTAATAACGGACCTAGAGGATATAAAGCACCAAGTTCTGAAAAAATTAGAACTAAACTTCTTGATAAGGATAAGTACAAAGTTGATTGTGCACTAATGCCTTTAAAGGATCAATGGACATAATTCGGTGCAAGTATTGTTTCATATGATTGGAGTAATATAAAAAATAAACCTTTGATAATTGTGTTGGCGGTTTTAGGAGGGAGGGCTATGTTTCTCAATTTCATTGATTGCTCATGGGATGAAAAAATAGGGATTTTTATTGCTGAACTTCTTCTTAAAGCTATTTAAAATGTTGGAGCATAAAATGTCGTACAAGTTTTAACGGATAATGCATCATCTTGTAAAAGGTTCGGGGATATTATAATGGATAAATAGCCTCATATAGTTTGGTCGGTTGTATAGATCACACGTTGAGCTTACTTATGAAAGATATTGCAAGTTCTAATGAGCCATGTATGTTATTTATAGAAGATATCTACAAAAGGGGGAAGGGAGTTATGAAATATATAAAAACACGTAGTATGGTTTCTTTTATATTTGAAAATTTTTCTTCACTTAAAGTGATTCAAGTCAAGAAAACAATATTTGGCCATCATTATGTGGTTTTGAAAGTCTCTTTAGGGTGAAAAATGCTTTGATTTCCATGGTTTTGAATGAAGAGTAGGATAAAATAAAAAGTGGAACATCTTTGTCAAAAATTCAACACAGAGATGTGAAAAAAAATATTTTAGATGATGAGTTTTGGAGCCAACTTAAATTCTTTTGTGACTTCGACAAAGCTTTATCGGGGAAGTTTACAAAAGATGGATGATATGTTGAGCACTGTTGAAAAGATGTTATCGAATAAAGTTGAAATGTGTAATACTCTTGTTTATAACAGGTGGGAATAAATTAATTTGTCATTGCATTACCTCGCATATGTTCTCACACCACTCTTTTACTCAGAAGAGTGGTTAAACAGTTTAGGCCCTAACGGTGAGAAAAGAGGAAAACCTCATTCGGATCAGAATGTTCAAAAGGTTTATTTGGATGTGATGGATCGAATTTTAAAAAATTATGGAGAAGCATCAATTGTCCGTGTGCAACTTAGTGACTTTGTTTGTAACACCGGTGTGTTTACTCGTCCCCAAGCTATTAAAGATAGAAAAATCATGTCATTTATTCAGTGGTGGAATCTTTATGGAGCAAATTCTTCTCATCTCTATGGGGTGGCCATTAAAGTTTTGTCGCAAAGTGTAAATAGTTCATGTGCGGAGAGAGCGTGGAGTACATATGGTTTTATTCATAGCGTGAAACGGAATTATATGAACACGGATCGTTCCGAATCGTTGGTATATGTCCATTACAATCACCGATTAATAACAAGATATCGGGAAGATTATGAAACTTCATACAAAAATTGGGATGCATATCGAAGATGATACATTGGAGTTTGATATGGTTGACATTGAAAACAGGGAGCATGCTGCGCTATTTGAGATTGGAACCACTTCGAATACTACCACTGATTTTCCACCCGAGAAAAGGCCTAGACTTCCATAGGTGGTGAAGTTAATTTTTTTTGTTAAGAAAGGAAATATGTTTCTTTTGTTTTTGTAACCACTTGTGTATATGGGAAGGTTGCGATGTACCTTTTTTTGTAAAAAACTAGCCGTCATGTTTCTAGTTTTCTTATGGATACATTTTGTCCCTAACAAGTGGTAAGTTGTATTTGACGGACACTTTTATATAAAAGTAGTTGCTATTGATGTTAGTATTGATATGATTTTATATTGTTGTTATAAGAGTTAGTTGTTTGAATTGTATCTTTTTGGTAGTATAAAACTGTTAGTAATATTGTTGTTAGCTTTAAGAGTTAGTAGGTAGTAAAAAAATTATATTAGCTGTAAGAGTTAGCTAGTGGTAAAACTGTTAGTAACATCTTTTTTGTAATTTTATATTGCTGCTGTAAGAGTTAGTTGTAAATGTTATTAATTTTATATTGTTAACTGTTAGTAAAATGTTATCAAGTGTTGTTTTATTAGTTTTCTTATAGTGTAAATTATTAGTAAAATGTTGTATTGTAATTTTATATTGTTGTTGTTATATAGTTATTAGTAATAAATGTTAGTAAAAAAGTTATACAGCTGATTTTATCATGTGTTGCTAATGTAAAATGTTATCAAGTGTTGTTGTTATATATCTGATTTTATATTGTATATTGTTAGTAAAAAAGTTAGCTGGTATATTATTAGTAATAGGATTTTGGTATATTGTTAGCATTGTTGTTAGTATAAAACTATTTCATGCTTTAGTGCCGCTTTACCATTCATAATTTTTTATAAAAGAACGCATCAACGCATTCGAATCCGAACTCGCACTCGCATCGGTCCACGTATTTGTGACTTAGGTATAAAGGCATGGGAAATTAATGGTGCTTTGTAATGAAATAAATTGCATCACCCTGGTTAGCTCGACTAGAAAGCCTTTGGTCCCATATTTAAGGAAAAGATAAGAGGTCACTATAAAGTGTAAAACAAAGTATCGTGGACTAAGATTAATGTGACGAAATAACGATCTTACTCACTAGAAATCCTTAACCTACTAAAAACATTACAATGACATGATGTGAGATACCAGTTTTAACAAAATGAACAAACTGAGGATCCTCGACTCATAGAATTCTAAGATAGGATGTAAGGATATCATTAGAAAGAATAACCTCTGCACCACGAATAAAAGTGGCAAGAGTTGGGAGAGCCTCAAAAGCAACCAAAAGTTTCACATTAAATTTACGAACCATAGAGGCATTCGCCGTAGGATGCAATGAGAGGAGACGAGATGTTGACAATCTTCAAATCCACTCCTGATAGTATATGCCCTAGGGTGTCTTCTTAAGATGATCAGTATCTACATATCTCTCTGTATGAACAAGATAAGAGCCAAAACGCATCCTAAGAGGCATACCTTCACGGGTAATTTGTATAAATGGTGAATAAACAACCAAATAGATGACCAAATCAAAAACACAATCGGTACGACGACGAGTACGTCTATTATAAGTATTGGCAGGGTCACAAGTTGTGACACACCGCTTAATTAATTATCGGGTGATCAGTCCTTAATTAATTAATTTTAAAATATCAAGTTGATTCAGATAAATGCATCACTGTCGGACAATGTTTAATCCAGGATAATGTTTCTCTTGCTAGAAGGTTGAAGAAACAGAAGTCTGGGAGTGGGGATACTGCCACTGGTTCCCAGACTGTGGCTTATAAAAGGGAGAGAAAGAAAAAGGAGGAGGTGTTGGTGAGAGAGAGAAAAAGAGAAAGAAGGAAGAAGATAGGAAGAAAGAGGAAGAGAGGAAGAGGGTCGAGAGGGATAAGAATGAGAGAAAAGAAGAAAGGAGGAGATAAGAAATGAGGATAAAAATGGGGCAGCCCTTGGTGCCCGTGTTTGCCCTAGTTGAGCGGGCTTCTGTCACTCTTGCCCCTCAGCTGGCTCTGGCGGTGCTCGAGAGAGTAGTCTTGCCAGCAGATCGTCAGAGGTCATCAAGTATAGGGACCGACCAGTTATCCCTAAAGGCGAGTCAGGGGCTAGCCTTGGTAAGTCTATTTTTACTTCTCTACTATTGCAGTTTTCTTTCCAATACCTTCTTCGCTAATGTTTTCTTTCTTTCTGTTGTTTGTATCTAATTTCACCATCCTCTATAGAAATCGTAATGAGCTACAGAGGAAAAATATTGATCTAGAGGTGAGCCTAAAGGCTGCCAGTGCTGCTCAGAAGTCTTCTGACATTGCCTTGGCAGAGGCTAACAAAGCAAAGGAGGTAATGTCTAAGGAGCTGGAGGAGCTGAGGTAGTCTTATGACTTGGTGTACACGAGCAAGCTGGCGATGGTTGAGGAGGATAAAGAGCTCGCCGAGAAGGCAAAAAAGTGTAATACCCCATATTTTCATGGCTTTTAAATTTAAGGATTTATTAAATTTAATTGAGATAAATTAATTTAATTTTAATCCGAAATGTTGTTTTAAATATTTACTAGCGTGACAAGAGTTAGTAATTATTGGGAATATATTATTTGTTGCATATTACTGGATGAGTATAGTAATATATGAGATTTATTTTTATAATATTGTCACGTGTGAATAAAATGACAATTGTGGAAATTTAAGTTGGGACGCGCCTGTGTCGTGTCGGGACGAAATGTGGATTAATAAAAGTGAATATTTTATAGATTGTTCATATGGTCATTTTGAGTGCGCCAACGCGTTCGGAAGGGTCGAGATAGTCAGAAAAGTATACCCAGGGGTTTGATTTGGGTCTCAGGGTATTTTTTGGCCTAATTAGTACCCCAGGAGGGCATTTTAGTCATTTTGTATTTTTGGGTAATTAAACCCACGAAAATTAAAGGGGTTATATCAGATGTTTAGGTTATCTCCTAGGGTTAGATAACTCAAAACACTAGAACGGCCATTGGAGAGGAGAGGAGAGAGCTCTCAAGGCATTCCAAGGCTCAAAACTCATCCGTTTACACCGCCGCCACCGCCAACGCGTAGATCGCGAGACGGGGAACGCAACCACACCAAATTCAACACCAAACCAGATTTCTAAAAATCCCAGGCAAGTGTTTATCTTGCTTATTTCGTTGATGCATCATCCATATTAGTTTAGGAGTTATTAGGATGAGATTTGTGGAAGAAAAACCCAATTTGAGATGGGAAATTTTCATGTAGTGATGATTTATATGATATTAAGGAAACCCTTTGTCATGTAAAGGATTAAGAGTTTGATTAAGAAAAGAGTTCTAATCAGATACAAACACAAAAAAAAAAATTATTCCGGACGATCGGACCGTTCGAATTGGATCAAATTTTACAGAGAATTAGCTGAAGAAGAGAGGAAGCTACAGAAAAAAATTCAGCTTGATCGGACCGTTCAATATTTTTAATATTTTTTTTTTCTAGATAGTTTTATGTTTTGAGGACTCTTAGAGATAATAAAAATTCGATTAAAACTCCATTTTAATTCCGATTTCGAAACCGTTTGAAATTCTCATCTTTGAAAATAAAATTCAAAATCCTTTAATGTAAGGCGAAATCTATATTTTTGGGATATTTTGCATAAGGGATAATGTAAGTATATATTAAAGGGGAGAGACACGTAAGAGAGAGTTACGTTGGAACATAAATAGATATCTACTGAATTGTACATTTGGAAGAATAGAGTCCATGAGGGTTACGTAGTAAGTTGGAAAAACCCTTCGAATTAAAGTTAGAAACGAACCATTATACTTGATAATTAATAATGGGAAAATAAGGATAAATGTTGTGAATGTGGGTTATTGGATAAACCTAAATTGATATAATAAAAGTGGTATATTTATATGATTGTGTATGCATATATTATATACTTGTGAAAATCATGCCCGCGCTACTTGCTATCCCTGAGGTTACCGCGCTGGGACGATCTTATCTCGTGTGCCTTATTGGGGATATTGACTCATACCCTAGAAGATAGGAATCCTAGGTACAGGCTATCGAATCGGTAGTCACGGTCCTAAGAGATGTGAGGGTATGTACTGACCTCTTGGACTTGGAAACTATGCTTCGCCTCAATATTGTTTGTGTATGTATTTATACAGTTCGAGAGTGATTCCGAACTTGTATTCCCTTTAGTACAATTGATGCGGGGATTGGATAGCAGATTATTCCCGCACCATAGTTTTTATGTGGGGTGCTGTTATGATATATATATTATACGAGTAGTTAATATATATATGAAATTATGAAATCTGGAACTTCCTACTGTGATTTGATATGTAGGACATGGTTGATGACTCAAATTATAAATAATTGTTTTGAGAAAGTATAATATGACACTGGAAAACTTTATTGATTAATAAAGTTAAAAGGAGAACCTTGGTTACAAATTGAAATCTTACGTTTTAAATACTTGTGTTGTTCAGTTGTAAATCCTGCGAATAACCTAAGATAAGTTAAATCATTGGGGAAAGATAGTGTGGTATATGACGAGATAGACCATTGGGAAGGTTAGTGCGATAGGTGTGCACATTAGAAGAGAGGTGAGAATTTCTCAAGAGAGTGTCGCACTAATATGTTGTTGCATTAGCCTGTAATCAATTTAAATACTTGCTAAACGAATTTTTAAATCATATACACTATCGGGCTCTGACCCGTTTCTATTTCCTTTTCTCTCTTGTATATATATGTATGTATTACAGGTGCCCAGCCACAGGGGCGTCTTACTTAGGATCCTTTGGAAGGAACGTGCTGCAGCTTAGGTGGGAGTTGCAGGCCTGTTGTTTAGACGACTTCATCCATTTGATTCTACTCCTAGTTCAGTTTTATCCAGCAGGGGCATGTGTCGCCCTCTTTCTATTATTTAGTTGGTATTGTCAGAGATTGAAATTTTTACTTTCAGTACCTTTATTTCGGGATTTATTACTGTCAGGATGTTTTCCTTTAGTGTTGTAAATGTTGGGATTTATTATTGATGATTAAATTCGTGTATGTTCAATTCTATTTTTATTCTTAATGTGTGACTCTTTAGATGTTAATGGTTTAAGGTTTTATAACCGGATTTAATAAAATGAGAATAAGGTTTTAAATGGTTTTGACACTTAGCTTAATTATTTAGGGTGTTTAAATTGGAAAAGTATTTTTACGACAGTGATGCTAAGAATGAACCAACTGTTCACCTTGATTTTAATTTAATAAAGGAGTGATCGCCCGGTATTTAATTAGGAGGGGTGTCATAAAAAGCTGGAATTAGAGTCCGCCACCATCAAGGAGAGCTCTTACAATGCTGGGTGGATCGCAGCATATAAGGTTACCGAGGCTCAGATCGTCTACATCAGCCGTTTCAACTTCAAGAAAGATTGGGATAGGGATTTTCTCCCTGTTGAGGTGGATGTTGATTCTCCTCTCTTTGATGAGCATGACCCTAGCCCAAAACCTTTTGTAGAGAGCGTGCCTCCTCCAGCTACCAGTGAAGATGCTCTAGATGTTCCAACCACTATTACTGATGATCCCCTTAATCAGGGAGGGAGGTGTACATGAGGCTATTGCGAATAAAGGGAAGTAACCAACATCCTTATAGCAGACTGAGGTTGCCAGCTAGTCTTCTGAGGGGTCTTTGTATTTCTTGTATTTCTGTTGTTCTCTTTTTCTTTTCGTCGATGTACTTGAACTATTTTTGTTTTAATGAAATGAAGTTTTGTTCCTTTTCATATACTGATTTATTTATTCTCGACGCTTGTATGATTTGTAGCTTATCGATATTGAGGAATATATTCCTGCTACCTCTCGCTTAGGACAAATTCTTGGTGTCGACCTGAGCAACCGAGTTCACCGTGCCTTTGTAAAAATATTTAAATCTCTTAGATCGAGGAATCAGGACTATAAAGACCAGTCAGAGCTTGTTGCCAAGTTGAAAGATAGGATCGAGGAGATGGAGGAGGTTGATGCCTCTATTCAAGAAGAAATGGATGCTATGAAGGCTAAGCTTCTGTATGCTTCTGAGATCAATCAAGTTAGAGAGATCCTTCAACAGGAGAATGATGCTTTAAGGAGGGAAGTTTCGTGGCTTAGGGAGAATGCGTCGAGCATTGCCCCTCAAGTTTTACGTGGCTCCTCTTCATCGACTGGGCAACGAGCTAGGACTGATGATAGTGGTTCAGCTAGGTAGATTTCCGAACTTCATGGGATGTTCGCAGGACATACGTGATAGCCGCTAGTCTTCAAAGAGACATCACCCTACTGATCCACTTGTTCAAGAAAGGTCCTCGGCAGGTGTGGGCTGATGGATATGACCAGGGTTGGACTGATGCTCCAATGAAGTTGAAGGAGGTTAAGGAGTTATCTTTCATAAGAGGGTGGTCGAGTGCCCTCAGGGAGTTTCAAGTCCCCAAGAACTTTGTTCTATGGCATAGGCATGAGATCTCTCCCTCAACTTTGATGCCGAACCCATTCAGAAGGGATGATCGATGGGTTCCTATACATGCGATCCCAAGGTAGCTCTTGGAACCAAATTCAGATGAAGTCGAGGAGGTATTATCTCCTCACTCAGATGATAGCCGAAGAGCGCGAGTAGCTGACTACCTCGCTTACCGACCTAGTCCTCATTAGGGTTTGAATTACTTAGCATATGTAACTCTTTGTACATGTAATTATGTAATGAAATAGTTATATTTTAGGCGATTTGTCGAATAAACATGTGTTGTGTTATTTTTTACTTCATTGATCTCTTGTTGAGTTATCTTGGGCTCTTCCAGCCGACTAGATTTGATTTAGGCAGAGTTAGTTGTTAGGTGAGTATCCCACCCAGTCCAGTATGCTTTTAGTATACCATTCTTCCTTACTTTACCTTTAAGGTTGTGTCGTCACACTTCATTAGGCCTAAATGAGGAAATGGCGAGGATACACCTGGTATCGAATATTCTACCCGAGCAGTATTTTTGAGTCAGACAATATTGGAGACCAACCTGGGATGGCCATTGTAATACCCCGTACTTTTATGGATATTTATTTATGGGGTTAATTAAATTAAATGTGAATTAATTGAGAATTAATCCGGATAAAATACTAACGAGATGTGAGTTGGTAATTGATTATAACGTTATATGAATATTGAAAATATTGAAATTTGTCGTGAGATAGAAATACGGCAATTTGGAAATTTTGTTGGGACGCGTGTGACAGTCGCGTCAGGAATATAATTATTTTAATTAAAAAGTGAATTTTATTTTTATCAACCGTATGGTCATTTTGAGTGCGCCAACGAGTCCGAAAGGGTCGAAATAGTCAGAAAACACTAGTCGGGGGTTTAGTTTGGGTCCCGGGGCATTTTTGGGCCACACCGGCAACTTAAAAGGGTATTTTGGTAATTTTGGAATTTGGGGAATTTTGACCAACGAATTTTGGGAATTAAAAATAGGGTATTTAGGAACCCACTAACCCATTACCAGCACTTAACTAATTAGAGGGCTACGGGAGTTATAGGAGAGGTTAGGAGAAGTTCCCAAAAGAGAAACACAACCTCCATCTTCAACCTTCAACCTTGGGAGAAAAAGGAGAGAGCAACCTTCATCAATTCAACACCAAATTCCGAGAAAAAAATCCAAGGCAAGTGGTTTAATTACGTTAACTTCAAGCGAATGCTTCTTCCATGCTTAGAAATTGATATATTTGCATTTTATTGGGAGATTTATAAAAACCCATGAAATTGGAGTTATAAATTCAGATTTGATATAGGTTTGCATGTAGATTTGTTATTGGGGGATTGGACTAAAAGAATTATTACTTTTTATGTTACAAAAACGGATTTATTTATGGAAATTTAAGACTTTAAATTTCTAGGGTTCATGTTCATAAGGTTTGGGGAAAATTGGGGAGTTATGATAATTAGATGATGTTTAGGAAGATTTGGCCCTATATAAATGTTAAGTTATGACCTATGAATGTTTAGTGTGGATTAGAAACCTTAAAATACTGTTGGGACGATTTTTATATGGGATTAGAGGTGAAGAAAATAGAGAAAAACGAGATAGGAAAATTTTGGGCTTGAAACTGGCATCTCGTTAGAAGACCTGCCCAGGTCGTTCGAACGAGCTCGTTCAACGAGCTTCTAAAGAGGTGACAATTTGCCTTGTAACGAGTGGGATGTTCGTTCGATGCCTTTCGTTCAAACGAGATCTTGTTAGATGCCCCTTTCGTTCGAACGACCTCGTTCGAACGAGACTTCTAACGAGTTGACAGTTTGGCCCTTTTGGCCTGATTTGATTTCTAGTGTCCCGTAACCTTGTTTAATTGTAGAGATGACATTCCCTTGATGACTAATTGAGATAGTTGGGATATTTGGGATATATTGAGGAGTAAAACCTAGAAGTGTGAGTGGAACCAAATAATATTTGTGGATTAGGACGCGGGTGACTAATCACGTTGTGAGAATAATTGATGAATTAAATACATACGAACCGAACATATGAAAGGTGTAAAACTATAAGTTGGTATGAGAATGAGAAGTATACCACTAATAAATTATGATAATTACTAAGATGTGTGCATGCTTAGTATATGTATATGATTTTATGTGTATGACATACCTACCATACTTGCTATCACGGGAGGTTTACGTTCGCTTAGGGCCATCTAATCTTTGTGTGCCCGGATTTAGCTTGGTACCTCGAGGACATAGTTCAAGAGAATGACTTATTGGTGAGTTAATAAGTCAGCTGATTATGGAACGTAGGTATGTACGTGACCCATGGATATGTTGAATTATGTTCGCCTCCATTTTTGTGTGTGGTGCTTATTCTAACAATTCCTGAGAGATTCGGAATTTGTAATCCTTATGTACGTGATGTACCGGGATGGATAGCAGAGTATGTGTGCACCGTAGCTTAGTCTCGGGGTGCTTACATTGTATATTTATGATGAGAATAATATACGGTTAAATGAAAAGGAATTGTTATGTTTAATTGCAAGTATGATTGTAGTAACGTCTTGATAAAGATAAAAAGGATAACCTGCTGTGAAATGGTAATGCTGATAATTGAGAATCCGAGTTTAAATAAAGCTATCTATTTAAGTGATAACATTGGGAATTCATATTGTGAATTGAGTAGGAAGGTGGAACTTATTTCGGTTTAGTTAGATATGAGAATCACTTGAATGGGTACGGTACGTTAGGAGTGCACAATTAGTCGAGAGGTGAGTATTTCATGTGAGAGCACGTCCTAACATGTATTTTGCATTCATTGTTTTAATGTTATTAAAGCACTTGCTATTTTTAAAATACTCTCCACTTTAGGGCTCTGACCCGTTTGCTTTCAAATCTACTTTTTGTAAAAACCTTTTTAGGTGCCCAGCCACAAGGACACCATGCATATGAATTCTATTCATGTGACGAGCTGTAGCTGTTGTGGAAGTTACAGGGCCTTGATATTAGACGCCTCATTTTCTAGTCTTGACTCCATATTCAGTTTCATCATTTGTAGGGCATGTCGCCCATTTCTATTAGAGACATTTCTTATTTCAGTTATTCAGACTTTGGTTTGTAATTAATTTAGGATGCAGACTTGTTTTATTTATTTCCATATTGGGATTGTTGTGAGGAGTATTTCCTCTAGACTCATTATTACTTGTTGATTTCACTTTTGGGACTTTATTGTGTATGGTTATGTTATTATTTTATTCTTCACTTACTTCATGTTAATCAGAATTAATTTAAAATTGGCAACTCGCTTTTTAAATACTAGGTGGTTAGTAATCATTAAAATGTTTTCGACAGTGATGCTATTAACTGAACCAACTTGGCATTTTGTATTAATTTTAATAAAGGAGTAGCTACCCGGTATTTAATTAGTCGGGGTGTCACAGGTGGTATCAGAGCATCAGGTTCTAGTGTCCTTTAGGATCTGTACGGCTTATTGTGCTTCCAGCGTAATTCTCTTTGATGTAGAGCCCTATGCTTAGGAGTGTTGATATCTTTGGTGAGACATCGTTCTTCTGCTTCGATATATACGATAGTGAATCTTATTTGCAATCAGGTGTGTTCGTGTGCCAAACGATGTTGTACGTCAGGTGAAGACAGTTGGACGAACAGCAGGAGGCAAGGATCAGTTGAGATTAATAAATTAATTAAGAGAATACCGTAGTCGAGGTCACCCATATCAGGGTACGAATGTTCTGGACGGTCCAGACAGCCAAGGCGCGACTTGTGACTTCCAAGCATAACAATAGTTGAAGGTAGGTTCAATTGAGACTCACCCAACAAGGTTAGATTGAGAGAGAAAGAGTTGGGTGGGACATCGAGAAAACCAGCGGTGGAAATACTTGAAAGGCGGAGATGGCGTATGCTAGCCAAACAAAAATAATACACCCGAAGGCTTGGACTTGTGTCAGAGTATGGCCAATCGAGAGTGAAAATTTGAGGAAAATTTTTCTTGTCTCGTGAGAGCGGAGTTTCGATGGGGAGAAATAATCACCACACTTATAAGTGGAATGTGACGTTGAGAGAAGGCGTAGACGAATGGTTTGACCATAAGTTCCTTGATCAGATGTTTAGGATGAAAAATGAATGTCGTTCTGAACTCACATGAGAGGTCCGGACAGAGGTCACTTTTTGAGAAGAAATAAAATTATTTAGGGAACCCTACACCGGGTGAAGTAGGTGGAACGGAGAAGGGGATATTAAAGGGAGAATTTACATAGAAGAATTGTTAGTCCTTGTGGCAGAATTCTGCTTGGACGGTTAAAGCAAATGGTATTGTCGCATAGTGTTAACTTGGAGGTAAACATCCCCGGGTGGGGAGATACAAGAATCGAAGGCTTTATATAAAGTAAGACTGGGGAAAACAGTGTTGGTGAAGCACCACAATGGGAAGACCCAACGGAGAATCAGTTAAAATGATTCGAATAGCTGAATTACTACCGGGCAAAGGTGATTTTAGTGAGAGATGTAGAAATTAATAGCGTGTTCCTTAGGATCGTCAAAACTAAGGGAACAACGGAGATAGTCGTCTGAGTCGAGACTACCAATGTCCGAGAGATGGACCACCTTAACATGATTTGTGAGACAAAAGATAAGTGGAGTATGTGTAGAGGTATTTCTGTGGGGAGTGAAACCCGTGCGTTATAAAAAATTTCCCGATACGAGAGTAGGGATCAAGGTATTGTGCCTGGCGAGGGCAACAGTTATTGAAATATCCAGTTTGGGACAGACATGTGTGGTAAGTCCAGGAACCATTTGAGCAGCCGGGACGATTATTAGGATAGAAGTATGAGTTATATCCTCAGACGAGGATGCATGTTATTTGTGGCATGAGTGAGTTACTACATTTGTTACAATTGTATTTTCATTTGAGAGTCGAGTTTAGTGAGTATATCAGTAAGTTTGTTATATATAAGAACATTTTCCTTGATAGTGTGGGGGTTACTTTTTATTGTCATCCGCGGAGGATGAATGGGTATATTAATAGCGGTTTACGCTTTATCGAAATTACTCGTTTTAATGTTGTGTTACACGAGTATGTTATGATCTTAATTATTATTTTGTATATATGATTATACCGATAGTGTGCTGGTATTGCAAGTTTATTGGGATTACTACCTTAGGGTAGAATGTTTTGGTTCTGGAGAGGCCCCATTTGTGAGAGGGCCGGGCTCAAAATTATACTATTGTATATATGTATATATATATATAAATTATTGTTGTGATTTCAAAGGCATAATGGTCTCGGATATTTAATCCCAGTATGCGTAGGGATTTCATTATTATGAGTCTATGTAATTGATTTACTAGTCAACAAAGAGTTAGTTGGTTTTTATAATTAACGATAGAGAGGTCATAACAAAAAGAGTGCATTGTTTTATCACCCGTTAGAGATTTGGAAGTTTATACTCATAGTTGTGTGTCTGGGGATGGGAATTTGAGGGTCCCAAATATCTCGCATGTTGTATATGAAATGTGATTTCCATCACTGTAAAGAGAAAAGTGTCTTTCAGAAGGAGTTCTTTGTTTATGTATAATTGCGAACTGAGATGAAACTTTGTTGTTAAAAGACGAGAGTGTAGGGGTACATATTATGGACAGGGCTTAATGGATTTCGATGACCAACAATGTTAGGTAGTAGTGTATCGGGGGGCTTCCTTATTTGGATTTCGCTTTGCGAGACACCCCATGCATGAAACTTAGCGTAAGGTTGGTAGTAAGGAAATGTGAGGCCCTTCGTTCATGATTTGGATACCTCTGTAGTTATGGAGTACGTAGTTATAACGGGAAGTTACAAGGAGTAAATTATGATGTACGGCCATTAGAGCCAGTTGTTGGTAAATTACGATATAAGTACTAATAATGTTGGTTTTGTCACGGCGTGATGAAGGACGCATTGAGGATAAGGAGGATTTAGGATTTCTAATTCAGAAGCGATTAAGAACGCCCAAGTGGTATAGCACCGTTGTGTTTACAGTGGCAATAAAGAGTTTGGGATTTGTATGAAGCGTATATAATGTTTAAAAACCATATGGTTGGGTTATAAGGGGCGTAGACATCTTGGTTTGCTAAAGTGTAAATCAAAGGAAGAGGGAACATAGACGGGTGAGATTATTACTTATGAGATTAAACGTCATAAGAAAAGGTGTAAGTGAATATCATGTATAGGTAGTGTAGCACGTTCAAATTTGGAGGAAAGGCAGTAGGAAGCCATTTAATAAAAGGATATCTCTTGAGAAGGCGAATAAATTATTATGAGCAATTTGGAGTAGAGTTCCGATCAATCGAATGTTGAGGGTGACTCAAGAGTAAATAGAGTGAGAATGTTAATAAGGTATAAGAATTACGGATTTTCACAAAGAGGTGAGAAAGTGTAAGGGTCAAAACTTTGGCATACGCCAAGAGAAGCAGAGGATCGTTAAGTATCACTTAACGGGAAGGAACATTTACAAGAAAGTCAGCATTTAAAGGGGTGTAGTAAGTAGTAGAACGGTTGGGTGTTAGATGATTAACCCATTTAATTTTGTATCCAACCGATGATACCAGGGATGGAAGAGTCAAGTTAGTAAATTCCTTGAGGGGTAACAAATTCCTTCAAATACGTGAGTCATGTTGTTCAGAAGGAGACAAATTGTTATATACTTGAATGATTTACACTATTAGATAGTGCACACGCCGGTACGTGGTTCGACGTAGTACTATTTAAAACTGGGATGAAATCCCTGAAATCCACATTCAGGTGGGGTGACAATAAGTAGTGGGAAATAACGATTCAAACTGAGGGTTGTATCACCTATAACCCGAGGTGTAGGCGCAAGGTGACCAACGACTGATGGATTGTATGAAAGAAATTTTGGATTCATTGCGATATTTTCAATTCCAAATCGGGTATAAATAGTGAGGTATATTGTAGTCATGAGGAGGAGATATTACCTAATGGTAGAGTTGGGGAAAAAGCACCCGTATCTATTTATGGTGGACAAGGTGCTTACAAAGGTTTGTGTGACACCAACAGGCTGAAGCGGTTTTCCCTTGTGTAAAGTCACAACGTCGGGATATTTTAAAGAATGGACAAGCGTAGTCAGATGTGTTATTGATTCATCCCAGGATGGGAGTTTGGAGTTTTGATAAACGCGGGAGTCAGTAGTGAGGTGCAGACTCACAATACTAATAAAAATAATGCGGCTAATGATGTATAGGTTATTTTTATTCGAATGTTGTTTAATAAGAGCACAACGTGAGGTGCATTTATCGAAGATTATTCTGATAAGGTATCAAGTATGTTAAACAAGCTTGTTGTGAACAAGGGCTTTAGTGATTGGGATTTTCTTTATAATTGTTTTGAATACTGGAGGATACCAAATTTTTCTAGGTGTGCCTTACTTATCCGAATTTTGGGACGAAATTATGTTATTAGGGGGGAAGTATGTAATACCCCGTACTTTTATGGATATTTATTTATGGGGTTAATTAAATTAAATGTGAATTAATTGAGAATTAATTCGGATAAAATACTAACGAGATGTTAGTTGGTATTTGATTATAACTTTATATGAATATTGAAAATATTGAAATTTGTCGTGAGATAGAAATACGGCAATTTGGAAATTTTGTTGGGACGCGTGTGACAGTCGCGTCAGGAATATAATTATTTTAATTAAAAAGTGAATTTTATTTTTATCAACCGTATGGTCATTTTGAGTACGCCAACGAGTTCGGAAGGGTCGAAATAGTCAGAAAACACTAGTCGGGGGTTTAGTTTGGGTCCCGGGGCATTTTTGGGCCACACCGGCAACTTAAAAGGGTATTTTGGTAATTTTGGAATTTGGGGAATTTTGACCAACGAATTTTGGGAATTAAAAATAGGGTATTTAGGAACCCACTAACCCATTACCAGCACTTAACTAATTAGAGGGCTACGGGAGTTATAGGAGAGGTTAGGAGAAGTTCCCAAAAGAGAAACACAACCTCCATCTTCAACCTTCAACCTTGGGAGAAAAAGGAGAGAGCAACCTTCATCAATTCAACACCAAATTCAGAGAAAAAAAATCCAAGGCAAGTGGTTTAATTACGTTAATTTCAAGCGAATGCTTCTTCCATGCTTAGAAATTGATATATTTGCATTTTATTGGGAGATTTATAAAAACCCATGAAATTGGAGTTATAAATTCAGATTTGATATAGGTTTGCATGTAGATTTGTTATTGGGGGATTGGACTAAAAGAATTATTACTTTTTATGTTACAAAAACGGATTTATTTATGGAAATTGAAGACTTTAAATTTCTAGGGTTCATGTTCATAAGGTTTGGGGAAAATTGGGGAGTTATGATAATTAGATGATGTCTAGGAAGATTTGGCCCTATATAAATGTTAAGTTATGACCTATGAATGTTTAGTGCGGATTAGAAACCTTAAAATACTGTTGGGATGATTTTTATATGGGATTAGAGGTGAAGAAAATAGAGAAAAACGAGATAGGAAAATTCTGGGCTCGAAACTGGCATCTCGTTAGAAGACCTGCCCAGGACGTTCGAACGAGCTCGTTCGGACGAGCTTCTAACGAGGTGACAGTTTGCCTTCTAACGCGTGGGATGTTCGTTCGATGCCTTTCATTTGAACGAGATCTCGTTAGATGCCCCTTTCGTTCGAACGACCTCGTTCGAACGAGACTTCTAACGAGTTGACAGTTTGGCCTTTTTGGCCTGATTTGATTTCTAGTGTCCCATAACCTTGTTTAATTGTAGAGATGAGATTCCCTTGATGACTAATTGAGATAGTTGGGATATTTGGGATATATTGAGGAGTAAAACCTAGAAGTGTGAGTGGAACCAAATAATATTTGTGGATTAGGACGCGGGTGACTAATCACGTTGTGAGAATAATTGATGAATTAAATACATACGAACCGAACATATGAAAGGTGTAAAACTATAAGTTGGTATGAGAATGAGAAGTATACCACTAATAAATTATGATAATTACTAAGATGTGTGCATGCTTAGTATATGTATATGATTTTATGTGTATGGCATACCTACCATACTTGTTATCACGGGAGGTTTACGCTCGCTTAGGGCCATCTAATCTTTGTGTGCCCGGATTTAGCTTGGTACCTCGAGGACATAGTTCTAGAGAATGACTTATTGGTGAGTTAATAAGTCAGCTGATTATGGAACGTGGGTATGTACGTGACCCATAGATATGTTGAATTATGTTCGCCTCCATTTTTGTGTGTGGTGCTTATTCTAACAATTCCTGAGAGATTCGGAATTTGTAATCCTTATGTACGTGATGTACCGGGATGGATAGCAGAGTATGTGTGCACCGTAGCTTAGTCTCGGGGTGCTTATATTGTATATTTATGATGAGAATAATATACGGTTAAATGAAAAGGAATTGTTATGTTTAATTGCAAGTATGATTGTAGTAACGTCTTGATAAAGATAAAAAGGGATAACTTGCTGTGAAATGGGAATGCTGATAATTGAGAATCCGAGTTTAAGTAAAGCTATCTATTTAAGTGATAACATTGGGAATTCATATTGTGAATTGAGTAGGAAGGTGGAACTTATGTCGGTTTAGTTAGATATGAGAATCACTTGAATGGGTACGGTACGTTAGGAGTGCACAATTAGTCGAGAGGTGAGTATTTCATGTGAGAGCACGTCCTAACATGTATTTTGCATTCATTGTTTTAATGTTATAAAAGCACTTGCTGTTTTTAAAATACTCTCCACTTTCGGGCTCTGACCAGTTTGCTTTCAAATCTACTTTTTGTAAAAACCTTTTTAGGTGCCCAGCCACAAGGACACCATGAATAGGAATTCTATTCAGGTGACGAGCTGTAGCTGTTGTGGAAGTTACAGGGCCTTGATATTAGACGCCTCATTTTCTAATCTTGACTCCATATTCAGTTTCATCATTTGTAGGGCATGTCGCCCATTTCTATTAGAGACATTTCTTATTTCAGTTATTCAGACTTTGGTTTGTAATTAATTCAGGATGCAGACTTGTTTTATTTATTTCCATATTGGGATTGTTGTGAGGAGTATTTCCTCTAGACTCATTATTACTTGTTGATTTCACTTTTAGTACTTTATTGTGTATGGTTATGTTATTCTTTTATTCTTCACTTACTTCATGTTAATCAGAATTAATTTAAAATTGGCAACTCGCTTTTTAAATACTAGGTGGTTAGTAATCATTAAAATGTTTTCGACAGTGATGCTATTAACTGAACCAACTTGGCATTTTGTATTAATTTTAATAAAGGAGGAGCTACCCGGTATTTAATTAGTCGGGGTATCACAGCCATGCTACCTAAAGTTCCCCTGTAGGGCTTTAGATATTTCCAGGGATAAGCTAGGAGGTCATTCGTGTTTATATATGAATTATTGAGGAGGGTTATTACACACTGACCCTGCTTTGATAAGTTTCTCATGATCTTAGTTTTGTATGTTAAGAGGGGAGACTATAACTTGGAAAGGGTGCATACATTATAATGTAGTTGAGAAAAACTAACACTTCATAAAATGCTACTACCAAACAATCTTATTATTCAAAGAAGAGTCAAGAATTCAACATTGAGTTCAAAAAGAAAAAAGAAAACTAGAAGTAGAATTTCTTCAAATTGGTTTATTCCAAGCTCTTGGTATCTACCTGCCCTCCAGCGTTTTCAAGTGGAAGGCTCCTTGCAGGTCATCTTTTATAACCTTAAAAGGTCCCTTCCAGTTTGGTCCTAGCTTGCCATCCGATGGTTTCACAGTGCTGCCAAGAACTTTTCTCAGGACGTAGTCCCCAACTTGGAATGTTCTTGGATTGCCTTTTTATTATAGTGCTTTGCTAGATGTTGTTGGTAGGCTTCCAGTTTCACTAGAGCCAATTCCCTTCTCTCGTCGAATAAGTCAAGTTCAGCGAGCAATGCTGCATCATTTTGGCCTTGGTCGACCAGAGTGGACCTCATGGTGGGGAGGCCAACTTTCAAAGGGATAATTGCCTCCATCCCATATGTAAGTGAAAATTGTGTCTCTCCAGTTGCTCACCATGGGGTGGTGCGATAAGCCTATAGGATATTGGGCATCTTTTTCATCCCATCGATCACCGTTTTATTGGAAGCCTCCGCCTGTCCATTACTCTGAGGGTATGCCACATAGCTGAAGTAGTGTCTAATCCCATGGTCACTGCAGAAACCTTGGAAGAGGACACTCTAGAACTGAGTTCCATTGTCAGTGATGATAGTCCTGGGGATCCCGAAGCGAGTGATGATGTTTTTCCATATGAATCTTATCATTTCTTCGTCTCTAATGTTTTCCAGTGGCTCTACCTCTATCCACTTGGTGAAGTAGTCTGTTGTAACTAATAGATACTTACGATTACCGATTGTAGTTGGTAGAGGTCCCACGATGTCCATACCCCATTGGGATAAGGTCCACGGTCTAGTAAGTGACTTTAGGTCGCTGGCTGGCTATTGAACCATGGGTACGTGAAGTTGGCACTTTTTGCACTCTCGAGCATAGATTCTAGCGTCTTTCTACGTGTACGACCACCATTACCCTTATATTATTACTCGAAAAGCTATTTACCTACCCCCAATATGACTCCCATAGATTCCCTTATGAAGTTTATGCAGGACTTGCTCGACGTCTTTTGGATGAACGCACTGGAGGTAAGGGCCAGTGAAAGATCTCTTGTATAGATTAGCCTCAGGAGATAAGTGAAAGCGAGCAACTTTGAGTCTTATCTAATAAGCGGTCTTCTTATTTATTTATAGTACACCATCCTTCAAATAATTCCTTATGGGGTCCATCCAACTGGGGGCTATCCCAATCTGGAGAACATGCTCTATGCTCGACAGTTCATTGATCTGGTTGATACTTGGCTGGGTAAGGAAATCAATCTGAATTATCCTTTTCAAGTCAGAGTTAATCGCTGAGCTTAAGACTACCAGGACATCATCATGGCTATTATGTCCTCTGGGAAACTGTTGTGTGTTGATGTGTTCAAAGTTGGCCATCAATCCTTTCACACTGGCGAGATAGGTTGCCATCCTCTCATCTCTTACGTTGAAATCACCATTTATCTGGTTGGAGACCAACTGTGAGTCTCCAAACACTTGGAGTTGCTTTGCTCCAAAGGTTCGTGCCTTTTGTAGGGCAGCGATTAGTGCCTCATACTCTGCTTCATTATTAGAGGCTTCAAATTCAAGTCTGATTTATTTCTCGAGTATTGCATCTTCGGGGGTAACCAGCAGGATGCCCACTCTTGCCCCTCTGGAATTAGAGGCTCTATCAACGAATAGTTTCCAAACTCCATATGCTGGGGGAACTTAGTTCTGATGACTAGTCTGGGGCTGGTCGCAAGGCTGCTCTCCTATAAAATTAGCGATTAAATCGGCGAGGACCTACCCTTTGGTGGCAATCCTTGGTTGGAACTGAATGTCAAATCTCCTAAGCTCGACCGACCACTTGGACAGTCGACCTGAAAGGTCAGCTTTCCTCAGGACTGCTTTAAGAGGGTGTGATGTAAGTATAATAATGGAGTGGGCCTAGAAATAGTGTTTTAATTTCCTTGATGCTACCACTAGCGCAAAGGCGATCTTTTCTAGTGGTAGATATTATTTTTCGGCGTCTAAAAGGGTATTGCTCGCTTAATAGACTGGGTATTGGATCCCCTTTTTTCGCATACCAGTGTAGAACTTACAGCATGGCTAGATACTACAAGTTAAAGGTATAAGGAATCATTTTCTTGAGTGATTACGAGCAAAGGTGGTTTGATGAGGTAAGCTTTGATCCCTTCTAATACCCTCGAGCAATCCTCGTTCCACTCCACATCCTTGCTTTTCTTCAATAACTAGAAGAACGGTTGTCACCTTTAGGAAGACTTTGATATGAATCGATTTTGGGAGGTGAGCATTCCCGTGAGCTTCTGCACGTCTCTCATGGTTCAGGGGGGCTTCACTCGGTTGATAGCATTAATTTGGTCTGGGATGGCTTTAATACCTCTCTTACTGACCAAGTACCCAAGGAATTTTCCTGACTGGACACCGAAGGAACACTTTCTTGCGTTGAGCTTCATTCGATACTTGCTAAGGATTTCAGAGGTCCTTGATATGTCAGAGAGGTGATCATATTTGATCTTGCTCTTAACGAGCATCTCGTTGATGTAGACCTTCATAGTGTTTCCCATTTGGTCTTTGAACATTTTTGTGACCAATTGCTGGTAAGTTGCCACTGTATTTTATATTCCAAAGGGCATAACCTTGTAGCATTATAACCCAATTGTGGTTATAAATGTTGTTTTGTCTTGATCCAGCTCGTGCAGAGGGATCTGGTGATACCCGAAGTATGCATCCAGGAAGTTCATCCTTTCGTGTGCTGTTGTGGCATCCACTAGTTGATAGGTCTTTGGGAGGGGAAAGATGTCTTTAGGGCATGAATTGTTGAGGTCAGTGAAATCGATGCAGACTCTCCATTTTCCGTTGCTTTTGGGGACAACCACTGGGTTGGATAGCCACTTGGGCAACTGGACTTCCCATATGGATCCTACGTCGAGCAGTTTTTCAACTTCCATCTCCACTGCCTTGGCTTTCTCCAGAGCAATTCGTCGATCTTTTTGTGCTATTGGTTTAAAAGATGGGTCGACATGCAGTCAATGGTAAGTAATGTTAGGATCAATCCTGGGAAGCTCGTAAGTCTCCCATGCAAAGATATCTAAGTTACTCCGAAGTAAGGTGACCAACTTCTTCTTTTCGCGATCGGTGAGTGAGGTTCCGATCAAGAACTTTCTTTCATTCGAGCTGCAACTAGCTGCGACTTCCTCCAGGTCCTCGATGACTCTTTTAGAGGGGAGGATCCTGGTCTCCTCCACTCCTAGTCTCCCATATCTTAGTTGCTATTTGGAAGGCATTAGCCTCTCCTATTCCTCGTCCTTGCTCCTAACTTCTTTAACCTTCTTCTCTGATTTGGGGTGGATGGCTGCTATAAATCACTTCCTCGCCATCGCCTGATCTCCATGGATTTCCACCATTCCTCATTCGGTCACACATTTGAGCTTTTGATGGTAAGTAGATGGAACGGCCTTCATCGCGTGAAGCCATCCTCTACCAAGGATTTCTTGGTAGGGTGAGTCAATATAGACCATAAGAAACTCGATCATTTTTTAGATGTTTCTTGCCTTTACTGGTAAGACGATCTTTCCCAAGGGTATGGTTATTTTTCCAAAGAAGCCAACTAGAGGAACGGTGGCTTACTTTAGGTCGGCGACACTTAACTTCAACTTCCTGAACAAGTCGAGGTACATTACTTCGGATGAGCTACCTTGGTCGACGAGCAACATGTCTATGTCATAGTTATCTATCCTGAGTGTAATGATCAATGCATACTCCCACTAGGTCCTCATCTGTGAACACAATGTGTTTGCTTTAGTCGACATCCTCTGCTCGTCGACGCTTCCCAGCTTGCATGTTGGCTTGATCGATTAAAAAAGCTTGCATTACGGGTGTAAGCTTTTTTACTTCCATCTGAGCCGTATTTCCTTGAATATGTTTGAGTTCGTACACTCTATGAATTACTGCAAACTCATGGTCAACGTCTTCCTCGAGCACGTTGTCGGTCCTTTGACCTCCATTGGCAGCTACCTTCTCTCACTTTTTTTCCATAAATTTTCTCAAGTGTCCAGCTTGAGCTAACTCTTCAAGGTGAAATTTGAGGGCTTTGCAGTGCTCGGTTTTGTGCCTGCCCTCTTTGTGAAAATCACATCTCAATGCGTTGTTCCTCTTTGAAGGGTCTCCACCCATTTTCATGGGCCACTTAATGAACAGTTAGTCCTTGATCTTTCCCAGAATCTTGTAGATAGATTCTCTAAAAACTATATTTATTGCTTGAAATTCCTTCGAGGCATCACTCTTGCTCCCTTTCTTAGGGCCATTCTTTCCCCTATTCTTACTCCCTTTCTTTTGACCTTCATTCTTGTCACTCCCCTTGCCGACGATCTTGGTGCGGCCACTTTGTCCTACACTGAGATCGGTCACATCTTTGACTTTGGCATATTTTTCAATATGAGCCATCAAGTCATCAATGGTTGTGGCCTCCTTCTTAGTGAGGGATTGGTGTAAGAGGTAGGAGCTGGGTAAGACAATTTTAAAGGATGCCACGGTGACCTACTCCGAGCAGTCCTCGACCTCGTTAAATAGCTCCCAATACCTCTTCACGTAGTCTCTGAGGCTCTCCTGGGGTTTTTTCTTCATTATCAACAAATCGTCCATCCTCTTTGGATGGGAGCTTCTGGTAATAAAGCGAGCTGTGAAGAGCTCTTCCAGGGACTCGAAGTCACTAATGGATCTTTGGGGAGTTTCTCGAACCACTTTTGAGCCACGTCGTGTAAGATCGACGGGAAAATTTGACACATCAGTGCGTCCTTATGGTTCCAAAGGGTCATGGTCTGTCTGTACTGTCTGACATGGTCGATGGGATTAGTTTATCCATCGTAGATCTTAAACCTGGGTATTGCGAACTTCTTGGGGCTTCCTCTTCCTATATTCACCTTGAGAAAGGGGACTTCATCGGGGTCCTTAGAGATCGCATGGCTAACTCTCTTGTCAATCAGGCACCCCGATGTGTTGGGTGTTGGTCCATCTCTCTTCGGACCAAATTTTGTATATTGTCATTTTGGTGAGCTGATTATTATTGCTTAGACCAGTCGTTATTTGACCCGTGTACCTCAATTATTTGAGATCCACGTCTTGGGATCCTTCCTTGGCTATGAGATCTACTCGCCTGAGGGCTAGGAGTCTGATAATGACATCTCCTTATATTACGATGGATTTCTCTCTCCATTTTCTCCAATTTCCTTTTGAGGCGAGCATTCTCAGCTTCCTTCTTACAAGTGGCTTCCTCCTGCTCTTGGAGCCTGGCCTCATAGGCGTCGATCAGCATGCAGACTTGCGTAGTCCTAGCTGGTCCCTAGATTTCTTCTAAGGCCTTCCGTTCTAGGAGAGGCCTTGGGTTTGAGCGTCGAACTTCAGATCTAACCCTACGAGGGTTAGGTTTCTCTTGAATATCCCCTGCTTGAGTGGCATTGTGCTATGACCAGACATTCTAGGTTCTTGTTGGTGAAATCTTTCTTAAAGGAAGAACAATCGCTTCCCACAGACGGGGCCAATTGTAGTGACAATAAATCTCAACACTAATTATAAGTAAAGGTAATCACCAAGAAAATAAAGAACAAGAATAAGAATAGTCATAATCACACACGATATAAGATATGCATGGTTCAGAAAATTGCCTATATCCACGGTGGTGCTCTTTATTTGTATTTCTCTTTTCTCCAAGGGAGTGTTTCTGATTACATACCCTTTACCCCGGGCCATGGATACAATATATACAGTTTAAACTTCGAAGAGTGGGATTATTGGGAACTCCCACTCTAGCTCACTATCCTTAGAATATCTCGTGAGATATTTTAGGAACAGGATGGGTTGTTGCTAACTAGTTGTTTGTTAGGCTTTGGAGTTTGGGTCGGGCTCTCCCTATTTTCAATAGGGCTTAGTCCGACTACTTCTTTGGGCCTATGAAAACTAATGAGGTACCCACACCAACCATCCATAACTTTCTTGGGGAAGTTACATAAGTGGTTGAACGTTTTTTTTTTTTTTTCAAATGATCATAACTTTTGATTGACAAATCCAATTTTCACAAAATTACTATTTTTGAAATCTCCTCGCCTAAATCTATTATAAAAGGCCCATGAAGCTTATAAAATTTCAAACAAAAAAAATAACACATATGGTAAACTTTATTTTATGCACTAGAAAATGAAATAATCTTATATCTATGACATTTTCACAAACACTGACATTTTGTATTGATATTACACAGACAGTAAAATTTACTGGTTAAATAAATGGGTCAATTAATCTATAATCTCGTGTGTGTGTGTGTGTGTGTGTGTATTGAAAAAAGACACTTATTTTTAGTTTAACCCAATTAGTCGCTCAAATACCCATTTATCCAATATGCTCTTATTTTTAAAGGTCCGCGCCAGCGGCACCCAATGCCACCCATACTTATCCCAAATCGGATATCCGGTGGATCCAAACACCCATTTATCCAATATTCTCTTATTTTTACAGGTCCGTGCCAGCGGAACCCAATGCCACCCCTACTCACCCCAAACCGAAGATCCGGTGGATCCAAACCCCATTTATCCAATATTCTCTTATTTGTAAAGGTTCGCGCCAGCGGCAACCCATGCTAGCTCTACCCACCACAACCGAAAAATAAGATCGTTTTATATTTGTGATATTTTCACAAATTCTCGTGAAAATATAACATTTTCTTATGAACACAGTAAACTTTATTGTATGCACCAGAAAATGAAATAGTTTTCTATCTATGACATTTTCACAAACAGTAACATTTATTGTGTTGAAATAGTTTTATATATGCGTCATTTTCACAAACTATAATATTTATTGTGTCCATATTACACAGACGATAAAATGAATATATATATATATATATATATATATATATATATATATATATATATATATATATATATATATATATATATATATATATATATATATTGTAAAAATGACACTTATTTTTTTATCAACCCATTTAGTTGAAACACTCATTTATCTAATATTCTCTTATTTTTGAAGGTCCGCACCAACGACACCCAATTCCACCCTACTCACCCCAAATCGGAGCTCCGGCGAATCCAAACCCCATTTATTCAATATTCTCTTATTTTTAAAGATCCGCTCCAACGATACCCATGCCACCCCTACCTACACCAAATCAGAGCTCTGATTAAGGTCGTTAGAGATCTGACAATGGGAGTGGGTGGTGGTGGGGATTGGGTGTCACTAGCGCGGACCTTTAAAATAAGAGAATATCGGAAAAAAGTGGTTTGGATCCACCGGAGCTCTCGTTTGGGGTGAGTGGGTGTGGCATAGGGAGCCGCTGGCACGGACATTCAAAAATAAGAGAATATTGGATAAATAAGTGTTTGAGCGAGTAAATGGATTAAACTAAAAATAGGTGTCTTTTTTACAATATATATATATATATATATATATATATATATATATATATATATATATATATATATATACACATTAATTGATCAGTACAATAAATTTTACTCTGTATAATATCAACACAATAAATGTTATTGTTGCTGAAAAGATATAAAATTATTTTAACATAGTAAATATTATTGTTTGTGAAAATGTCACAAATATAAGACTATTTCATTTTTTGGTGCATACAATAAAGTTTACTATGTTCACAAGAAAATGTGACATTTTTACAAGAATTTTGAAAAATGTCACAGATATAAACTATTTTATTTGTCGGTTTGTGGTGGCTAGATCTCGCATGCATTGCCACTAGCGCGAGCCTATAAGAATAAGAGAATATTGGATAAATGGGGTTTGGATCCACCGGATTTTCGGCTTGGGGCGAGTAGGGGTGGAATTGGTTGCCACTAGCGCGGAACTTTAAAAATAAGAGAATATTGGATAAATGGGTGTTTGAGCGACTAAATGAGATAAACTAAAAATAGGTGTCTTTATATATATGTGTGTGTGTGTGTAGATTATTTGACCCATTTATTTAACTAGTAAATTTTACTGTTTGTGTAATATTAACATAAAAAATGTCATTATTTGTGAAAATGTTATAGATATAAAACTATTTCCTTTTCTAGTGCATACAGTAAAGTTTACTGTATTTGTAATTTGTTTTCTTTGAAATTTTATGGGCTTCGTGGGTCTTGTTTGATAGATCTCGACGAGGAGATTTCAAAAATAGTAATTTTGCGAAAAATAGATTTGTCAATCAAAAGTGATGATCATTTGAAAATTAAAAAAAAATCAGCCACTTATGTAACTTCCCAAGGAGGTTACGGAAGGTTGGTTTTAGAAAGGTATAATTGTGAAAAAAAAGTTCCAAAAAAATAGGAGTGGGATCTATAGGTAGGGGAAACATGGTGGAATTAGAATGAGTAAAAAAAATATCTAATAGGACCTATATGCGAAGCCCCCTAAATGTATCTCTGTGCACATTTTTCATTAGAATACACAAGTCAAGTAAAATCTTTTAAAAATACTTTGTATGAATCCCAAAAGTATGAACTCTCTTAAAATACTCAATGCAAAATGTATATGCATGCTCAAAAAGTTTTTTTTAATTTTTTGATATTTTCAAAGAATCAAACACTCAGATATAAACATGTAACACCAAAAGATTTAAAGTGATCATGATTAGGCTATCAATTCTAAACTGGATACTTTACATAATTTTTTTAACTAAGTTTAATGACATGGATAAAAAAATCCTTATAAACATTAATCGATAAATTATAGTAGTTCAAATTATAATTAAATCAATTAAGTAAATTTGCATTTTAATTATGGCATGATGTGAACAAATAATTGATCACAAAATCTAATAAATGCACATAATTGTTTCATATGAATTACATTTCAATATTAATTATATCATTTCATCAATATCCTTTGGAGATCTTCCAATTGAGAATCTGATTATACTCTTATATGCTGACAGAGCCGAATAATGCATTCCAATCAATAAAATTATAATTTCAAGCAATAAATTCAACATAGAACCGATTTTCGATTGGTTTATCTGGTTTAACTCCTCAAACCTCAATTAAGAGACAAGACTAACCATATTAAATGTTCATCTCAACTATTTCATGTCTCAATTTTTAATGATATCTCATTTTCACTTTTTAATGGCCATAATTTGTGCCATTAAAATGAGGCGGCCTATTTCTCAAACCTCCGTCACTAAAATTATCCATCTAAATAATATATAAACACCTAAAAATTAGATCTAGGAGAAAAAAAACACTTGGCAATATAAACGAGCACGTATTTACTCTAGAACGTGATTGTTATCAAAAGATAAAGTGCTTTGATACCAATTAAGAAAGTGAAAGTGTGTACAATCAAATGAACCTAGAGGGGGTGAATAGGTTTCTATTTAAAAACATCTAATTTTAGCAATGAAATTACAAGTTTGTAAGGGAAAGTCTAAGCCCAAGGTTGATTGAAAGACTAATCTTGTACAAATAAAAGAATAATGATGAAACAAAAGATCATTCGAGAGAATATCATTCATTAGAAGCCCCAGAGCTAGACCACGCGATCAAATACCTCAAAAAATGAATGTGGTCACTCGAAGGACCTCCCACGAAGATCAAGATCAATCAAGAGATATTAAAGGCACATTTTGTAATAAGAGTTATAATTTACATGTATAATCCCTAATTGTTGAAATATACTTGGAGCTCGTTTGTAATAACTGATATGCCCCAAGTGTGACCTCTGCTCGGAGACACCAATCTCGGCCTAGATTGAGGCTGACATTGAGCAAGCCTTGGGCATGCGGCATCAGCCCTCGGCCATAGCAAGGTCGGCCCAGGCCGACACTACCACCAGCCTCTCGAAGGGACATCGCACGCATCACAAGGATCAGCAGTATTCTCGTATACCTTGGAATGGCAACCTCAGCCAGATATAGGTCGATCTCGCAAAAAGCCTTACCAGCAACCTCATCAAGACATCAATCGATGCTCCAAACACACCAGCTCAACCTCGGATCAGGCCGACCTTATCCATTGTCTTGGCTAGGAAAAGCCGAGACCTCCATGGTCACCTCGGACTGAACGAGCACCTAGACTTACCAACCTTGGCCTCTCCCAGGCCGAGGTCATACACCAAGCACGATAGCCGAACATCTGCTGACATTTGGATAAGGGCACGTGGACACATATTAGATATAACAAGATTATTTCCCACACGTGGGGAGAATATTCCATCATCATTATCTACTTGTGACAGATGGCTTTCCCATATTGGTGAGGCAATCACACACATGCACATTACATGCATGGGGGGTACATTACAAACCCTAGGTACTATATATAGAGGTCATCCTCTACCTTGCAAAGGATCCAAAAAAGAGAACCCTAGCTGAAACTGTCTAGATATACAGTAGAGAGAGAGCTTGAGAGATTGTATCCATGGCCATCAGTGCCCAATTACAGTGAGGTCATTCACATACACAGTGGACGTAGGCCGATTTAGGCTGAACCACTTATATTTGGGTTCTCTCTCCTCTTCTCCTCATCTCATTCTCTTACCTTTTACATAACTATGCTGCTATTGTTGTTCTTAGATTGAGCTTGAAAACACCTTACCTGGTGGTGCTAATTCTAGCATCATCATTTTGGCGCCGTCTGTGGGAACTATCTCTTCCTCTTCTTCAGCTTAACCTCACCGGAGACTCTGGTGGTGAACCAGGCACCACCCCTTACATGGAGCTACTTCACCATTGAAAGAGGTCCTTTGAGGTACTAAGCTCATCTGCTATTCAAGCTCTATAGTGTTAACATATGGAACCAGAATTACCACCGCCTCTACCGCCACCTGGAGGTGGAGGGCCTAGTTCCAGTCAGGCGCCGCCCCAGTCCGAAATGGCGGAGGTAGCTGCAGCCTTGAGGTCTTTAGCTGCAACACAATAAGCTATGGAGGAACAATTTGCACAGCTCAGCCAAACTATGATGAGGCCACCTAGAGTCTCACCGGATATGATCACTCCGGCGGCTGTTCAGCCTCATCCTGATGCCAGGGGACCACCCCAGGCACCAATGAAGGATCAGCCTGCACCCTAGTGGATAAGGGACGTTGTCGACCCTAGGCACTTACGCCTAGGGAGGCAAGGAAACCCTTGACCAGAGGATAGGTATGACGATCTAGAGGCGGAAGAGGCCCCGGAAGACTGCTGGGAGCCGTATGAGATGTCGAATAATACTATGCGACCTCTTCAGTAAAGTCAAGGTTGTGTCGGTCGAAGAGGTGAAGAGGCTCAGCAAAGAGGGTCAGCCTTTGATCGGTCGAGCAGAGGGTCGGCCTTTGAGATATTGGGCCCAGTGAATGACCTAAGACAGAGATTGTCGAGATCGAGGAGCGCAGTGGGCTCTCAGAGAGGAAACAGGCAGGGTCGGCCAGACCAAGGCCGACACTGTGAAAGAAGAGGCAGGGAACAGGAAGAGGTCAACAGCCGACATGCCGCGGCAGGGGAACCCTTGGTCCATCCCATGGAGGTGGCTGGGGGCAACCTCGCCCAGGTCGATGGCAGAAGACCGTGGAATGACTCTATCTAGCGCCTTGAGGCGAAGATAGGAGACCTCATTAAAAGAAGGCACCCATTACAAAGGGGTTACTCAGAGGGCTCTCCATTTGTGGCTAGGATAGTGGGCTTCCCAACCCCAGCTAAGTTCAAGCCTCCTACAGTGTCTCCCAAATATGATGGTAGCAATAACCCTGTACATCACATCGAGATGTACCAGTCGGCAGCAGACATCTACTCGATACCCGATGAGATGAAGTGTAGGGCCTTCTCTGGGACCTTAACAGGGGCAGCACACAGTTGGTTCACCACTCTTCTGAAGAACTCAATTGAGAACTTCAAAGGCTTGGTTGAACGATTCATCCACAACTTCTCCTTTGGGGTGAGACCTTAAAAGAAGACTACTCACCTGCTGTATGTCAAGCAGGGCAAGGATGAGAGCCTAAGAGACTACATAGAGAGATTCAACAAAGAGAAGTTGGAGGTCGAAGATTATGAAGAGAACATAGCCATGACCTCCCTCATAGGGGGTCTACCAAAAGGGAAGCTGTTGTGGAAACTTATGGAAGACCCCCCTAGGTCTATGGCAGAGCTCCTAGCAACCGCAGGCAAAGTAATGAATGTGGAAGAGGCAATGGTCACCAAGTATGAGGATGAGAACCGCAATGGCAGTGGAAAGTCCCAAAACAAGAAAGATGGGAAGAAGAGGTCGGGTGATGACAAGTTCGCTCACTATACTCCTCTGACTGTGAGCTGCGAGCACATCCTCAACGAGATTAAGAATGACAAGACTCTGAGATAGACAGAGAAACTGAAAGCCCCACCACATAAGAGGAACAAAAACCTATGGTGCGAGTTCCACCAGGACCATGGCCACGTCACGGACAGATGCTTCGCCTTGAAAGATGAGATTGAAAAGATGTTAAAATCTGGAAAGCTGAGGAAGTATGTGGATGGTAAGGCTCCTAAAGGTGGAAGAGATGACCCAAAGAAAAGGAGAAATGACAGATGCCGTGATAATGTCCCGGCCAGAAGAGACGATGATTCAGAAGGTGATGATGAAGACGATCCGGATCTTCCGTCGAAAAATGATAACACCCCGGTGAAGAGGGTTGGTGTGATCTCGTTTGGTGTTGACACCATATGCAGAGGATTTGCAGGAAGTGGCTCTGAAGTAGATGATAGGAAGGCTCACGTAACAGAGGCCAAGTCAGTGGCCAAGCTTGAAGTTGTGAATCTAACGTCTTTCGATACAGTGCAGAAGAGGAAGAAAGTCGACATGGACACCCTTGTAGTTGGGTTCTCCAGACTTGACTTCAAAGGTATCATAGCCCCCCATGAGGACCCTATGGTCATAACAACAAGGGTGCATGGGTACGAGGTACAGAGGATCCTCGTAGACGGGGGGAGCTTGACGGACGTGATGTTTTGGCCTTGCTTCAAGAGCTTAGGCCTTAGCAGAGCAAGGCTGGTACCCTATCATCACCCCTTGATAGGCTTCAGTGGTGAAAAGGTCCACCCATTGGGCATGTATGAGATGGACGTACGGATGGGTAGTGAGTGGCCTAAGAGGCTGACCAAGAAGATAAATTTTTCCGTCATGGACGAGAACGTATTTTCGGCCTATAACCTCATAATAGTAAGGGTGGCCCTTAAAGAGTTTGAAGTTGTGCCATCGACGGTCCATCAGATGCTAAAATTCCTGACTCCCTATGGGGTAGGGGAAGTGAAAGGTGACCAGACCACAGCGCGAGAATGTTACTTCAACTCGGCCGAAGAGAGAGAGGCCCATAAGAGGGTAACCACCACTTATAGCATTAATACGCTTGACCCAAGAGATGAGACAAAGTTGAAGAAGGGAGAAGCCGTGAAAGAGGTAGAATCCATCGTCCTCAATGAGGACGAGCCGAAAAAAACCATCCAGGTCAGTAAAGCCCTAAAGGCAGAAATCAAGGAAGAGCTGATAAACTTCCTTAGGAGGAGACAGACTGTCTTCGCATGGAGTCACGCAGACATGCCCGGCATCGACCCTGAAGTTATGAGTCACAAGCTCAACGTGACCAGAGATGTCAGGCCAATCAAACAGAGGCGGAGAGTCTATTCTAGGGAGAAGTACGACGTCATCCGAGAAGAGGTCAAAAAATTGGAAGAGGCTGAGTTTATAAGAGAAGTCACATATCCGAAATAGTTATCAAATGCAGTCATCGTGCCCAAGGCTAATGGAAAGTGGAGAATATGTGTTGATTTCACTGACTAGAACGGATCTTGTCCAAAAGACAGCTACCCCTTACCTCGGATAGATCAGATGGTGGATGCTACGGCGGGACATGATCTCATGAGCTTCATGGACGCGTATTCAGGTTACAATCAGATCCTCATGGATGCTGAAGACTCAGAGAAGACAGCCTTCATTACCGACAAAGGGACGTACTGCTACAAAGTGATGCCCTTTGGCCTGAAAAATACAGGGGCGACATACCAACGTCTTGTTAATAAGGTGTTCGAAGAGCAAATAGGTAAGACTATAAAGGTGTATGTAGATAATATGCTAATAAAGAGCTTGAAAGCTTGCACTCATGTAACGGATCTCGAGAAGACCTTCGACATTATGGAATCATACAGAATGAAACTCAACCCCGCGAAGTGTGTCTTCGGAGTAGGAGTTGGGAAGTTCCTAGGATTTATCGTCAACCAGAGAGGGATTGAAGCGAACCCTGAAAAAATTAAGGATTTGCTTGACATGAAGACACCGAGGAGTATCAAAGATGTTCAAAGACTTACGGGGAGAGTGGCTGCCCTTAACAGGTTTGTTTCTAGGGCAACAGACAAGTGCCTTCCATTCTTTAAGGTGCTGAGAAAGGCCTTCCAATGGGATGAAGAGTGCGAAAAAGCCTTCAACCAGCTCAAGTCTTATTTAGGGTCTCCCTTATTGTTGTCTCAGCCTGTAGCAGGGGAGAAACTCTATGTGTATCTGACAGTCTCCGAATCAGCCATCAGCGCAGCCATAATACGGGAAGACGCTGGAATCCAAAGGCCTGTATATTTCAACAGTAAGGTCCTTCAAGGGGTCGAACAAAATTACCCTCGCATGGAAAATCTAGCTTACGCCTTGATACATGCTTCAAGGAAGATGAAGCCTTACTTCCAGGCCCACTCCATGGTTGTCCTCACTGACTACCCACTAAGACAGGTCCAACATAAACCTGAGAAATCTAAGTGATTGATGACATGGGCCATTGAGTTGGGGGAGTACAATCTTACCTACCAACCTAAGACGGCCATCAAGGGGCAAGCCCTCGTAGACTTTGTCGCTGAGTTCACATGGGAAGAGGCCGAGGCAGCGAGTGGCCTAGAGGGTGTTGAAAACCGTGGTGTCTTCCGAAATTCGGAAGAGATGACACCAACATCTTCCAGGATTCAGAAGAGATCGCACCCAACGGGGCCAGGAACCGAGTTGTGGATAACGAGGAAGATCGGTACCTCTTTAAAAAATGAGTCATGACAGAAGGGGTCTTCTCATCAGGAACAGATATTTGGAGCCTCTTCGCTGATGGCTCTTCCTGCGATAATAGAAGCGGTGCGGGGTTGATACTGATGGTGCCAACATTGAATACGCTTTGAGATTCAACTTTCGAGCTTCTAACAATGAGTCTGAGTATAAGGCCATGATAGAAGGTCTCTCATTGGCAAAGACTCTTCGCGTAAAGCGGCTCCTACTCCACAGCGACTCAAGGTTAGTTGTCAATCAAGTATTGGGAATCTATGAGGCCAGAGATGAAAGGATGGCCAAATATCTGAAAAGGGTGAGAACGATGTTAGAACATTTTAAAGAGGCAAGACTGAAGAGAGTGCCTCGATAAAGTAATAGCCACGCAGATGCATTGGCGAGGTTGGCCTCGGTAACAAAGACAGATGTTAGAAGGACCATTCCGATCGAGGTCTTGGGGAAGGCAACCATTGAGCAAGAAGAGGTATATAACCCTTGTAACAATTTGAATTTAGGAGACTCATGGATGGACCCCCTCTTTAGATATATCAGAGAGGAAGAGCTACCTGAATCCAAGTTAGAAAGGCAGAAATTGAGATATAAGGCTGCCAAGTTCTCGGTAGTAGGATACGTCCTGTACAAGAAAGTATCCCTGCTACGTCTCCTCAGATGTGTGCACCCCACGGAAGTTCCTCGGGTCTTACAGGAAGTCCATGAGGGTTCTTGCTCTAGCCACATAGGGGAAGACCCTTGGCCAAAAGAATCATCACCCAGGGGTACTGGTGGCCAACCCTATCCAAGGACGCTGCAGCCTATGTGAGGAAATGTGATAAATGTCAGAGGTTCGCCGCCATCCCTCATCAACCTCATCAGCCTATGATGTCAATTACTTCTCCATGGCCATTTGCAGTATGGGGAATTGACTTAGTATGACCCCTGCCAAGAGCTGCCAATAATTATAGATTCTTGATAGTTGTCATCGACTACTTTTCAAAGTGGGTGGAGGCAGAGCCGATGATAACGATCACAGAGCAGAAGACATTCCAATTTATTTAGAGGAATGTCATATGCAGATACGGCCTCCCAAACACTCTCGTCTCGGACAATGGGACCCAGTTCAAGAACTCCTCTTTAGAGAAGTATTGCCTAAGAGTGGGAATAAAGCAGTTCTTCTCATCTCCTGGCCGACCTCAGGAAAACGGTCAGACCGAGGTCACAAACAGAACAATTCTCGAGGGAATCAAGAAGAGGTTAGAAGATGCGAAGGGAAGATGGACTGAAGAGGTCTACGTTGTGTTATGGGCCTACAGAACCACGGCAAGGACACCGACAGGAGAAACCTCATTCATGTTGGCACATGGCTCAGAGGTCGTCATACCAACGGAAGTAGGGCTACCAACTCATAGGATTTAGACCTATGACCTTGATAATAATGGGGAAGAGAGGAGGCTAGACCTAGATCTTATCAAAGAAAGAAGAGAGGATGCAGAGGTCAGGCAAGCAGCCAACCAACATAGGGCAGCAAAATTCTACAACCAGAGGGTGAAGTCAAGACCCATTGCAGTGGGAGACCTAGTGCTAAAGAAGACCTTACAGAATGCAAACAAACTCCACCCAAACTGGCACGGTCCCTATAAAGTGACAGAAGAGGTTGTGTCTGGCACTTACAGGCTAGAAAATCTAGAAGGAGAACCTTTCGTTAATACATGGAAGGCTGATCACCTAAAGAAGTATTACATATGATGTTGCATAAAGTTGTGTAAATGTACCATCTTGTCGTGAATAGGTTATTAATAAAAGATCAGTTCCCATGGTGGTCCTTACTTCATTTTGCACTTGTCAGAAATTTATGAGGATAACATCTTAGGTGATTACCTCAGACCTTCATAACACCATTCAGTGGTGACGAGGTCTGAGCGCAAACACCATAATGGGATGACCTCAGACCCTTAACATCATTAATTTGGTGAGATTCATTAATGGGGATAACACCTTGGGTGATGACCTCAGACCTTCATAACACCACAGGGGTGACGAGGTCTGAGGTCAGACACCATAAAGGGACAACCTCAGACCCTTAACATCATTAATTTGGTGAGATTAATTAATAGGGATAACACCTTGGGTGATGACCTCAGACCTTCGTAACACCACAGGGGTGACGAGGTCTGAGGTCAGACACCATAAAGGGATGACCTCAGACCCTTAACATCATTAATTTGGTGAAATTAATTATGAGGATAACATCGTAGGTGATGTCCTCAGACCTTCATAACACCATTCAGTGGTGACGAGGTCTGAGCTCAGACACCATAATGGGAGGACCTCATACCCTTAACATCATTAATTTGGTGAGATTAATTATGAGGATAACATCTTAGGTGATGACCTCAGACCTTTATAGCACCATAGTGGTGAAGAGGTCTGAGCTCAGACACCATAATGGGATTACCTCAGACCCTTAATATCATTAATTTGGTGAGATTCATTAATGGGGATAACACCTTGGGTGATGACCTCAGACCTTCATAACACCACAGGGGTGACGAGGTCTGAGGTCACATACCATAAAGGGACGACCTCAGACCCTTAACATCATTAATTTGGTGAAATTAATTATGAGGATAACATCGTAGGTGATGTCCTCAGACCTTCATAACACTATAGTGGTGACGAGGTCTGAGCTCAGACACCATAATGGGAGGACCTCATACCCTTAACATCATTAATTTGGTGAGATTAATTATGAGGATAACATCTTAGGTGATGACCTCAGACCTTTATAGCACCATAGTGGTGAAGAGGTCTGAGCTCAGACACCATAATGGGAGGACCTCAGACCCTTAACATCATTAATTTGGTGAGATTAATTATGAGGATAACATCTTAGGTGATGACCTCAGACCTTCATAACACCATAGTGGTGATGAGGTCTGAGCTCAGACACCATAATAAGAAGACCTCAGACCCTTAACATCATTAATTTGGTGAGATTAATTAAGGGGATAACATCTTAGGTGATGACCTCAGACTTTCATAACACCAGTCAATGGTGACGAGGTCTGAGCTCAGACTACTAATTTGGTTTAAGCAAACACCATTGCATAAGCTTTAGAGCAAAAACATCAGGACATACATTCAACAAAAGAAGATGATCCTCTTCAGAGAATAACACATTCAGAGAATAACACATTCAGAGATTATAAATATTGAGAGGTTACAAAGAATAGAAAAGTAAGAGCCATACTCATTCAGAAATTATAAATGTTCAGGGATTACAATTTTAGGGGCTACGAAAATATTCAGAGATTCTCTTTAAGGGTTTGAGGGAGGAATGCCGGTACCTTCGATTTGGTTAAGCTGGACGATGTTGGTCACCTCGGAAACGTCATCATGGTGGTCTGCCCCTCCAACCTCTGTGTCGTCCAACGTGGTAGTCTCGGCAGGCGCGGCAGCCTCCTCCTCAACCTCCTGAAGGGCCTGGTCAAGCTAAGGATTAGCAAAGCCAATGCCTATAAAGTCATAGGCTTTTAAAGTGCCAGCCTCCTTCTCCTTGACAGCCGCCCACTTGGTAGTAGCCTTGATACCTCTCTCGAGGTATTCAAAGCCAAAGCCTATAAACTCATCAGAACTTTTATACTTAGCTATTATCCCCTCAAAGGCATCATCGAGGGCTGCCTTCACGGCCGCGCTGACCTTCTGCTGTAAAACATCGTCCTTGGCCTTCAAAGCCACAGCATGGTCCTTATTAAGTCGAGAGATGTCCCTCTCTAACCCCTTCACCTTCTTGTCAGACTCACCCAATTCAGACTTCAGGCGGTCAATTTTTGCGTTCAAAGTACTCTGGACCTGCTCGGCCTCTTGACCCTTCTGGATGAGGGGCAACTTCCTCAGAGTCCAATTGGAGAGGTGGTGCATAGCTGCCAGGCCCTGCAGATTTTGTGATAATAAATAAGTCAAAGACAAATCAGAGGTTACACTTAGAAATTACAAAGAAATATGAGGTCATACCTGAATGGATCTGTGGATGCCGAACTCAACCAACAAGGGAGTATCAAGTGACCGGAAGAAACGCTTGTCAGCCTCGGTCATTGTAGAGCCGAAGCCATCTAGGGCCTGCAGACTATGGCCAACGATGCTGTCAGTAATCTTCAACTTCTCTAGACGAGCCGACAAGGCATCTGCTGAAGAGATGAGGATGGCAGTATCAGCACTCTTTTTCTTCTGCCTCTGATCCTCAGGGGCATATTCAGTTGAAGCCCTCTTCTTTGTGGCTTGGGGCTTTGAGGCAAAGGGAGCTGGAGGAGGAGCATTAAGGCCTGCTTTCTTTTCAAGTCTCATCAAGCTAGGAGCAGCCATTTCCTAGAGTTCGTCTGAGATATCCTTTGGACGCTCTGCAAAAATCAATAGATCTGAGTTAGAAGATCAGACATAAATAAACTCAGAGGTTCAACTTCAAATAGAAAGCGCTTACCAAGCTCGGAAAGAGGACTTCCACCCAGACCTGTCTCAGAGAGGTAGTGAGGGGTCATCAAGTGTTCGAACCTAACGAACAGACCATGTATCCCCTGATCTTGAAGGGCTTTCACCTTCTGAAGGTTTTGCGGGCTCAGGCCAGGGTCATCCCTCGCAGACATTGTGACCTTACCCCACCTCAGGGGAATTCTCGGCTCTAGAATGGACGAGAGAGAACATGAGCCAAATTCCCATGGTCTAGAAGAAAAAAATTATTGTGGCTTCCATTTGTGGTTGGAAGTCTGAGTTATTTGAAGCATCTTTTTTTCAGGCTTCCGAGCTACAAAATGATAGTAGCTCGGATGATTTTTGGCTGAGAAAGGGACATAGAAACCTACAAAGACCTGAACTGGGAGGTCTGAGTGGTGGAAAGCCTTATATAAGACTATGGCCCCTATTATGACCCTCCATGCATTAGGGGATAGTTGAGAGGGGGCCAAATTGATATAGGAAAGGATAGATTTGATAATGGGATGGATGGGCAGACGAAACCCCAACTTGAACATCTTCTCGTACAAGCAAATTTCGTTGTCTCCGACGTGAAAAGCCCTCTCTTCCCTCAGAGGTATTATTATCTTTATGGAGGGACTAATGGAGTACAGATATCTGAAGCAAAGGAGGTCTACCTCAGTTACAGTACTCTCAATTTCGGCCGCCTCAGAGACGTCGACATCACTTTCAACGTCATCATCATCTAGCTTAACGTCAGCCGGAGAAGATGTTGATGGGTCACCCGGGAACCTCTGAGAGAACTGGGCACCGGTGAACGCCGATAGAGGAATGGCGTCAAGTGGTGGTGGAATGGCCACACTCGGCTCAACGATCTCAACCTCTGAGGAAGAGGCTGAGGTGCTTGAGTTGTTATGAGATAAGGCCCGGCTGGAGACCTCGGCCTAATCAGGGGCCTGATCTTCCCGAATTGAGAAGTCCATGGCCTCCTGGAAGGAATCCACGGACATGGGGTCTGAGGTGGAAGACTCAGACTCAGACATTGGTATAGGATCGACAGGAACCTTTGCCTGATTGAAAGACTCCGAGGGATCAGGATATATCACCTTCAGGGGTGGTGGGAAGATGGGACTAATAGGGAATTCTTGTGACCTACGAGCCTCCTCCTGTGCTCTTTCTATTTGTCTGATTTTTTCTAAAGTCTTCTCCCTAAGGGAGGGGAACTCCTCAAGAAGTTGGTATAGGGGTCTGAGCATCAGAGGCAGACACTGCACTTGGGAGACTTCCTAAACTACAAACAAGATTGGCTAATGAAGTAAGGCAATTTAAAGATCAAACCAAGAAACTTAAGGAAAATACAGTTCGCCTGAAACAATGGTGGACTCATCGAAAAACTCAGAATCTCACCGGAAAACACAAAAAATAGGGAAAAACAGGACAAAACGAAGAGAAAAAGATGGCAGAGAATACCTGAGGAAGAAGTAGTAGAAGGAAGCGAAGAAAACTCGAGAAAGCACCACCAGAGACCTCTGCAGAGGAATCGCAAAGAGCGCCTTTAAAGAGAGAAATCGTTGGAATGCAATTACGCAGAAGAGAGAATGGAGGATGGAGGTAAAAATGAGGGTTCAAAACCCTTAAATATACAGGCGCGATTCCCAAGGCCCATCATTGCCTTGGGAGCCCCAAAGGGCGGCTGACAACACACGCTTGCCAAGCCAGCCATACTTCAACACTGGACATGTGTCAAACAAATATTGGCTCATATTAGAAAGGTCTTGGAGATGTGTAAATCCCACAGTCACCTACTTTCACATGTAACTAAGGGCTGGGGGTGATTGATATACCCCAAGTGTGACCTCGGCTCGAAGACACCAATCTCGGCCTAGATCGAGGCTGACATTGAGCAAGCCTTGGGCATGCGGCATCAGCCCTCGGCCATAGCAAGGTCGGCCCAGGCCGACACTACCACCAGCCTCTCAAAGGGACATCGCACGCATCACAAGGATCAGCAGCATTCTCGTATACCTTGGAATGGCAACCTCGGCCAGATATAGGCCGAGCTCATAAAAATCCTTACCAACAACCTCATCAAGACATCAGTCGATGCTCCAAACACACCAGCTCAACCTCGGCTCAGGTCGACCTTGTCTATTGTCTCGGATAGGATTAAGCCAAGACCTCCATGGTCACCTCAGACTGAACGAGCACCTAGACTTACCAACCTCGGACTCTCCCAGGCTGAGGTTATACACCAAGCACGATAGTCGAGCATCTGCTGACATTTGGATAAGGACACATGGACACATATCAGATATAACAAGATTATTCCCCACACGTGGGGAGAATATTCCATCATCATTCTCTACTTGTGACAGTGACAGATAGCTTTCCCATATTGGTGAGGCAATCACACACATGCACATTACATGCATGGGGGTACATTACACCCCCTAGGTACTATATATAGAGGTCATCCTCTACCTTACAAAGGATCCAAAAAAGAGAACCCTAGCTGAAACTGTCTAGATATACAGTAGAGAGAGCTTGAGAGATTATATCCATGGCCATCAGTGCCCAATTACAGTGAGGTCATTCACATACATAGTGGACGTAGGCCGATTTAGGCTGAACCACTTATATTTGGGTGCTCTCTCCTCTTTTCCTCATCTCATTCTCTTACCTTTTACATAACTATGCTGCCATTGTTGTTCTTAGATTGAGCTTGAAAACACCTTACCTGGTGGTGCTAATTTTAGCATCATCAATAACTCTAAGGTTGATCAGTACCTTCAAAAGTCCATGTCTAGCAGGACATGGGATGGATCATATGCTCTATCGAATCACCTAATTTTGGTAACCTCACAAGGACTTGTTTTGGATTATTAAGAACAAGGTAATGTTGGGTAATCAATACCAATCTCTTTGGCATACTCTGAAAACCTCTGTTCAATGAAACCAATAAATAGCCTCTCGAGATAACTTCAATCGAGGAACCTTTCTCGAGGGACCTCATTACGAACAATTGTTCAAAGATGACATTTTATCCTCCCATATACAATTCTAGGTTTCTCAAACAACCATCATCCGAAGGACCACAGCTGGCTTATTAGACAGCTCATCCCATACATAACTGTTCACTACCTTTTATGACGTCATGCTTCCGAAAATTTTAAAGACTTAAGAAGGGTAGAACTTGAGTGAGTTTATTCCTTGGACCATTAGAACATTTAAAAGAATATCCCACCAGCCGTCACAAATTATGCCTTTTCACCAACGTGTCACATATCAACTAATGCAAAGAGACCTTTGAACCCACAAACAATATTCCCTCCAAAATAGAATATCCCATGCATTTAATGTGCTATCTTTAGCATTAATTACACAGTACTCTTTGCATTAAATGAGGTCAGATCATTTAGTGTGAGAAAGGCCACTTGAATGAACTTATTCTCAATAAATACTTCCACTTATTTCCTTTAACGGGATGATCTTTTTCCCCTCCAAAGTTGATGCACAGTTCTCTCTAAACAAGAGAGTTTATAAACATTGGCATTTATTGCAAACGTGGTTCACTGTCTTGCCTTTATTATGCCAAGATGCTTGTTCCTTCTCCCTCTAAGCAATTTGGTTGTGGGGACCCATTTTATTTATTATAGTCAAAGAGCATTGATGATGTTGTAAACATCACCACTAGTATGAGGTGTTGATAAGCTCAAGCTAGCAATAACAATGGCAGCACAAGACTAAATATCTAGTAGAAGGAGATGAGAAGAAGAGGATAAGCACTGGTATATAAGTGGTTCAGCCAATTTTGCCTACATCCACTGTGGGTGTGTGAGCAAGTTTCACTAGAATGAAGGCACTGATGGCCTGTGATACAATCTCTCACTTTCTCTTTCTACTGTGTATACAAATAGAGCTTTGGCAAAGGTTCTAATTATTGATCCCCCTACAAGGTAGGAGAAGAGATGCATTTATAGTGCTTGGGGGTGTTGTGTACCCCCCAATCATGCCATGAGCATGTGTGTGTTGAATACACTAATCATAGATGACACCTGATTGTGCCACATGTAAGGCATGATGACCAAATATTCCCTCATGTGAGGGGAGTGATTTGGTTATAACTGATTTGCTCATGTGTTCAAAGTCTTCCATGTGCTTGCGTGTGCTCGGACTTGTGACATCATTTGATGAAACCTCGTCCTATCTGTGTGCAATGTTAGGAAGTCTGATAGTTTCTTTGTCCTGCCAATTATAAGCCTAACCTTGGCCTGAATGTTTAGTCGAGGTTAGGTACGAGGTTGGATCCAGTGTCGGCATCTGCCCAGTCGAGGTTGATCCCATACGGTGTTGATGATAGTAGCTTGAACCCATAAGAGGTTGGAGTCCTCGGCTGCTTCAAAGTCGAGGTTGTATAATGTGGAGCCGACCTTGAGGAGGATGACCTTTCCGATGGTTATTGCATTCTTCCTGGCAACTCGACTGTGAGGTAAGCCAAGGTTAGTGATCCCGAGTATGAGGGTACACTTTAGGCATATCAATCACCCCCTATCCCTTAGTCTCCTATGTGAGTAGGTGACTGAGGGGTATACGAGTCAGGTTAATGAAGGGACATTTTTTGGTGTCTTAGGGTTTACAGTTATTCTTTGGACACGTGTTACTCTTTGAAGTGGTTAATGTATTCTCCAAGATATGGCAGCTCTGGCAGTGCCTTTTAGGTTCTCTAGGGTAATGATGGGTGCCTTGAAAATTATGCCTCATCATTACGGAATGTTTAAATACTTTTTCTCTTTCCTCATTCTATTTCTTCTCTCATTTTTCTCGCCATAGAGTTATCACTACTGAGTTTTTTCCCAAATCTTCTATAGTGAAAGCTCCACTCTCTCTATATTTCTCAAGTCATCTGGGGTTTATAACTGCTCGCCTTTCGTTCTTCATTGCTCAGGTTACCATTTTGCTCTTTACTTATTTAATTTCTGGCCTTATTTATAACTTCCATTTTTTTGGTGGGTTTTTCTGTTCTCCAGGGAGGGGAACCACCCCTATTTGGTGGTTTTATATGAGAGACAGTGGGATATAGGGACTATTTCAAGCTCACTTTGTCACCTTGGGGTTAGCTTAGGTCGGAGTTGGTGTCATAGTATTTTTCGGCTAATCACCAGTTACCTTCTTCGACGAGCTCCTTTGCACCTGTTCTTGGTGTTCTTGCTAGAAACCTTTCAATTTCTAAACTTTGATCTTTAATTTAAGCAGCATAAATTGTTAACATGTTTCCCTTTTAAGCTCTCCCCTGAGTGTAGTGTCGTCTGACGAATGCTCCAAACTTTATATAAGCTTATTGAGGAGTTCTTGACCCTACGTGAGATGACCTTTAAAAATATTAGGCAGATATAGTTAGCTTAGGAAGAGGCTCGTAGGGCAGAGGCTTTTTCGCTCAGACCTATCTTTCCTCCACCATTAGCTGTCATATACCCTGAGCCTGCAGAGGTTCCTGATCCCATGTCTGAGGATAACGCTTCTGCAGACCCAATGTTAACATCTGAGGCAGGCGAGTCCGTAGACTCCTTTCAAGAGGCTATGGATTATTCCCCTAGGCAGGGTGAGGTTACTGAGGATGCCAAGGTTTCAAGTCGTGCCTTGTCCCACAGAGGTTCTAGCACTTCACATAGATCTTATTTCGTTGAAATCTTAGGATCCGGTGTGGTAATTCCTCCTCCCATTGATGTCATTCCTCTATCGGCTGCCATCGATGTTGAGTTTGCGAAGAGGCTTCCTGGTGGTTCCCCTGCGAGTGCCCGGGCCGAAGTTACTGGGGATGGAGATGATGATGAAGGAAGTGAACTTGATACCTCTTTAGTTACGGAGTATGAAAGTACTCTAAATGAGTACGACCTTCTAGTCTTCAGACACCTGTACTCCATTGAATCCTCTATCATCTTAAGGAAACCTCTGAAGGATGAAAGGGCCGATGGCCAAGATGGTGGAATCTTCACTTATAAGCAGATGTCCAAGTTGGGTTTTCATCTTCCCATCCACCCAATTATCAGAGACATACTCTCACACATAAATCTTTCCCCTTCCCAATTGTGCCCAAATGCTTGGAGGGTTATGATTGGGTTTATCGTCCTTTGGAAGGTTATTCACCATTCAGACCTTCCAGTTAGAGTGTTTAATGGTTGCTACATTCCCTCGTCTGCCAAAAATCACCCCGGCTACTACCACTTCTTGGCCAGGAAGTCTGAGAAGAAGATGCTCTTAGTTACCCAGACATCCAATCATAATTAGAAACCTTGGTATTTTTTTATTTCTGGGGCCTAGGAGTTCGGTTTAGATGAGGCTTGTGGAACGTCGGTTCCAAGGACCCTTCTGAGATGGATGAAAGTATCCCTCGTGGTTAAAGCTGACCCTGGTCTTAGGCAGGATAATTACAAGGATGTTGAGAGCCTTCGTAACCAAGGCGAGAAGGGTCATCTTGTTGAGTATGAGCATCTGATGACCCCCTATTACCTCTCTCAGACATGTTTGGGTGTGGTCCTCTAGAAGAGATTAGTAAGTCTCCACACTTTTCCTATCAAGTAATGTCTCGTACTTTTTTATCTATCTGACTTTCTAACTCAGAGACTTATCTGTTTACAGAGCGACCATTAGGCATTTCAGATGATTTTTAGGAGATTTTGGCTCCCAACCTTGTAAAGCTCATGGAAAAATGGGGTGGCAAGAACGTACCCCCTCCTCCCATAAAGAAGAACGTAGGCACCTCTAAGTCCGATGATACTAAGAAGAGGAAGGATCCCACTGACTCGGCTCATACGAGGTCGAGTAAGGATGTTTCCTAAGATCGCGCCATACCTATTTCAAGCGACGATGCCTTGGTTGCCCGCCTATCTCAATACAAGATTGGAGATAGCGTGATCAGCCATAGTTTGAAAACCATCGATGCTATTGGCACTATAATAACTGAGGAGGACAAGTGTTTTGTTTGTGCCTTAGATGTCCCTTTATTGGTTGAGTTCACTCTTCACCGATCGGTTCAAGTATCAATTTTTTCTTCCAAGTGTTGTCTCTGATCTTCAGGAATTATGATTCATATGTCTGATAGAGTGTGGTGTCTCTTCACTGCCTTATTGAATGGACCTTAAAGAAGCTGCCCCTTATAGAAAAGGGTTAGGATGCTGAAAAGGTTGAGGCCTCTATAAAGGCTGGGGTTGAAAGGATGAAAGGGGACTTCAAGGGGAGGGATAACCAAATTTCCCAGCTTAAGGAGGATCACGACAAGGTCCTAAAAGAAAAAGATGATGTTCTTCAATCAAAGGTTAATGATGTTGTCAAAACTGCGTTGGAAGATACTGTCGAGAAAGCCATTAAGGACTACAAAGTCTCTGACGAGTTTGTCAGCTTGGACTTTGAGTATCTAGAGAAGGGTATTAAAGAGACCAACCGATGGGCAGCCATAAAGTAAGGTGAATCTGGGGGCTTGACTGCCGAGGATTTTATCGATATCGGCTTTGGAGATCCTCAATTCACCTAAGCTTTAAAGGAAGTAGAAGAGAGTGATGTTGCTCCAGCCGGGACGGCTCCTCTTGAAGTCATAGAGACAGAAGATAGTACTCAACACAATGACGAGGTTGAAGTTATAAACACTGGCCTTGACCAGACTACAGTTTCTGGTGGGTCTGCTCCTGCCGAGGAATAGGCTCAACTCTGATGGCCTCTCCTGCTCATTAATAACTTTTTCTTGTGTTCCTTCTTAATAGTTATAGTTTTGATGAACTTTGATTAACGCTTTTTGTAATTCTTATTTTCATGAACTCTGGTGATAGCTTCTTAATATTCTGGATGTAATTCTGAAACCTCTTTATGTTACGATCATAAGTAGCTTGGATTTTTCTGATTCTATTAGTTCATATGATGTTTTGTTGTTCTATAATTGTGACGCTCCACACGTTCACCATAAATTTCACTACACCAAATTATGATGTTTACTAATGATGTTTTACCTTACGTTAAAGGTCTGAGGTCACCAAATGATGGTGTTTACCTCATATTTTCACCAAACTAATGATGCTAAAGGTTTGAGGTCACCAAATTATGGTGTTTACCCTCACACTTTCACCAAATAAATGATGTTTAAGGGTATGAGGTCACCAAATTATGGAGTTAAATCCTCATGCTTTCACCAAATAAATGATGTTAAAGGTCAGAGGTCAACAAATTATGGTGTTTACCCTCACACTTTCACCAAATAAATGATATTTAATGATCTGACGTCACTATATTATGGTGTTAAATCCTCATTCTTTCACCAAATAAATGATGTTAAAGGCCTGAGGTCACCAAATTATGGTATTTTACCCTCACAGTTTCACTAATAAATGATGTTTAAGGATCTGAGGTCACCAAACTATGGTGTTACCCTCATAATTTCACCAAACTAATGATGTTTAAAGTCTGAGGTCACCAAATTAATGATGTTTCACCTCATATTTCACCAAATAAATGATGTTAAAGGTCCGAGGTCACCAAATTATGGTGTTTACTCTCACACTTTCACCAAATAAATGATGTTTAAGGGTTTGAGGTCACCAAATTATGGTGTTACCCTCATAATTTCACCAAACTAATGATGTTTAAGGTCTGAGGTCACCAAATTAATGATGTTTCACCTCATATTTCACCAAACGAATGATGTTTAAGGTCTGAGGTCACCAAATTAATGATGTTTCACCTCATATTTCACCAAATAAATTATATTAAAGGTCTGAGGTCACCAAATTATGGCATTTACCCTCACACTTTCACCAAATAAATGATGTTTAAGGGTCTGAGGTCACCAAATTATGGTGTTACCCTCATAATTTCACCAAACTATTGATGTTAAATACATATATATTGGAACAAAATCCTCAACATAACATTGTTACTTTCTCATTGACATTCTCCGTATAAGTTGATACATGTATTACAAAAGGATAAAATAATTGCAACATCATAAGTAATTTTTTTTCAAGTGGTCAGCGTTCCAAGGGTTGGAGAAAGGCTCTCCTTTAAGATCTCTAGTCGATAGGTACCTAGTACAACCTCATCAATTACCCTATAAGGACCATTCTAATTGGGATGGATCTTATTGGTTTTCTGCCACGTATTCTTCAGGACTAGGTCTCTCACAGCTATCGGCCTTGACTTTACCCTCTGATTGTAGAATCTCGCAGTTCTCTATTGATAGGCTACCTGTCTTATCTATGCATCCTCTCTTCTTTCCTCAATCAAACCAAGATCAAATCTTCTCTCTTCCCCATTCCTTTGAGGGTCATATGTCTAAAATCTATGAGTGGGAAGCCCTAACTCTGTTGGGATGATAGCCTCTTAGCCATGGGCTAACATAAATGGAGTTTCCCATGTGGGTGTCCTCATTGTCGTCCTGTGATACCAAAGCACAACATATACCTCTTCCATCCATATTCCTTTGGCCTCTTACAACTTCTTTTTTATCCCATTAAGGATTATTCGATTTGTAACCTCAGTCTGACCATTTTCTTGGGGTCGGCCGAGGGAAGAGAAGAAATGCTTGTTCCCTACCCTTTCACAGTACTTCTCTAAGGAAACATTCTTGAATTGGGTTCCATTGTCTGAGATGAGGGTGTTTGGAATGCCATACCTGCATATGATGTTCTTCCAGATGAACTGGAAGGTCTTCTGCTCAGTGATTGTGATCATTGGCTGGGATTCTACCCATTTAAAAAAATAATCAATCGCCACAATTAAGTACTGATAGTTATTTACAGCTCTTGGCAAGGGTCCTACCAAATCGATGCCCCATACTGCAAATGGCCAAGGGGAGATGATAGAAGTCAGAGGTTGATGAGGCTGATGGGGAATAGTAGAGAACCTCTTGCACTTATCAAATTTCTTCACATACGCGATCGCATCTTAGGCCAAGGTCGGCCACCAGTATCCCTGAGTGATTATCCTCTTAGTCAATGACCTTCCTCCAATATGACTTGAACAAGAGACTTCATGCACATCTTGTAAGATGTATGGAACCTCTGAAAGATGGAAACATCTGAGAAAAGGGAGTAGGAATCCATTTTTATACAGAACATCTCCCATAATAGAGAATTTAGCAGTTGTGAACCTCAGCTTTCTCCTTTCCAACTTTAAGTCTGGTAGTTCTCCCTCTCTGATATATATGATTAGAGGATCGATCCACGAGGCTCCCATACTCAGATTTAGGTAAGGTCTAGTAACCTATTCCTCTTCGATGGTCGTCTTGAGCAGGATCTCAACTGGTACTGTTCTCCTTATGTTTGTTCTTGTTGTTGAGGCCAACCTCGCGAGTGCATCAGCTTGGTTATTGTCGAGCTGAGGTATCCTCTTCATCTTTACTTACTTGAAGATTTTCTAGCATCGATCTCACCCTCTTCAGATATCTGGCCATCCTTTCATCTTTGGCTTCATATCAATCTTGAGTCACTGTAGGCTATGATTTGGATGACACTGAGGGCTTTTGCCAAAGAGAGACCTGTTATTAATTCCTCATACTCTGACTCATTGTTAGAAGCTTTAAAGTTGAACCTCGGCATATACTCAATATTTGTACCATCTACTACCTACACTATCATCCCTGGTCCACTTTGGTTTTCACAGGACGACCCATCAATGAAAAGGTTCCATATGATTTCATTTGAAGAGAAGTTTCCCTTTGATAGGGTCCCCTTCTTGGAGAGGCGTCTTTATTATTCATTCTCAACTATTCTTTGTCTGGTTGTACTTGTCTCGGCCTCATCCAAAGTTTGGTCGACGTTTCTCTCTACTGGATCATCTGTAGCCTCATGACTCTTCTCAACCTCTGCCTCATCCCAAGAAAACTCGACCATAAAATCTGCTAGTACTTGTCTCTTGATGGCAACCCTAGGTTGATAAATAATATCGTACTCCCCCAACTCAATTGCCCAGGTCATTAGCCTTCCTGACTTCTCAAGTTTATGGAGGTCCTGTCTGAGTGGGGAATCAGTGAGGATGACCATGGAATAGGCTTTTAAGTGTGGATTCATTTTCCTAGAAGCATGTATCAAGGCATAGGCTAACCTTTCCATCCGAGGGTACTTCTTCTTAGACCCCTGGAGTGCCTTGTTATTGAAATACACCGGTCTCTTCACTCTATCCTCTTGTCGTACTATTGCAGCACTAATGGCTGACTCTGAGACAGCTAAATATACATGCATCTTCTCACCCTCATTCCATTAGAAGGCTTTTCTAAGAATTTTAAAAAAAGGAAGATATATATATATAGCTCTACAGATGAACCTGTTAAGTGCAGCCACTCATCCGGCTAGCCTCTGAATGTCTTTAATGGTTTTAAGTGTCTTCATTTCCAGCAAAGCCTTGATCTTCTCAGGGTTAGCCTCTATTCCCCTTTGGTTGATGATGAAGCCCAAAAACTATCCAGCTCCGACCCCGAAGACACATTTGGCCGAGTTGAGCTTCATTCTGTATTTTTTCATGGTGTCAAAAGTTCTTTCGAGGTCGTCCACATGAGTGTCGGCCCTCAGACTCTTCGTCAGCATGTCGTCCATGTAGACTTCCATGGTTTTACCTATCTGATCCTCTAACATCTTATTTACAAGACGTTGGTAAGTTGCCCCTGCGTTCTTCAGTCTGAAGGGCATGACCTTGTAGCAATAGGTCCCCTTGTCTGTAATGAAAGTTGTTGTCTCTGAGTCGACCGAGTCCATGAAGATCTTATTATACCCAGAATATGCATACATGAAGCTCATGAGCTCATTTCCTACTATGGCATCCACCATCTGATTTATACTAATTAAGGAAAAATTATCCTTTGGGCAAGACTTGTTTAAATCGGTGAAGTCTACACACATCCTCCACTTTCTATTAGCTTTAGGTACTATGACAGCATTAGACAGCCACTCAGGGTATATAACTTCTCTAATAAACTCAACCTCTTAAAGCTTTAGAACCTCATCTCTTATAACTTCGTACTTCTCTCTTGATTATATCTTTCTTCTTTGCTTAATGGGCTTGGCATCCTTTATAACATTGAGTTTATGACACATAATCTCAAGATTAATACCTGGCATGTCTGCATGGTTCCAGGCAAAAATACTTTGTCTCTTGCTTAACAGTTTCATTAGCTTCTCTTTGATCTCAAGTTTTAGGACTTTGCTGACTTGGATGGTTTTTTCCAGCTCGTCCTCATTAAGGACGATGGATTTTACCTCCTCCACACCCTCTCCCTTTTTGAGTTTCGTCTCTGGGATCAAGGGTGTCAATGATTTAAATGGTTGTTGCCCTTTTATGAGCCTCTCTCTCTTCTCCAGAGTTGAAGTAGCATTCACGTGCCAATGTTTGGTCACCTTGCACTTCCCCTACTCTATAGGGAGTCGATAATTTTATCATTTGATGGACCGTTGAAGGCACGACCTTAAATTCCTTGAGGTCCACTCATCCCATGAGGAGGTTGTAGGCTGAGAAGACATTTTCATCCATCACAAAGAAGTTGATTTTTCTGGTCCACCTTTTAGACCATTCATATCCCATTATCACGTCCATTTCATACATTCCCAATGGATGGACCTTCTCACCGCTGAAGCCAATCAAGGGGTGATGATAAGGGACAATCCTTGCTCAGTTAAGACCCAAGCTCTTGAAACAGGGCCAAAACAAAACGTTCCCACAACTTCCCCCATCCACGAGGATCCTCTGAACTTCACATCCATGCACCCTTATGGTGATGACTAGAGGGTCATCATTGGGAGCTAAGATACCCTTGAAATCAAGTCGTGAGAAGCCAACCACGAGTGGGTCCATATCTACCTTCTTTTTTCACTTTTAACCTCTTTTGAAGCCAAGTTCACAACCTCGGCTTTTGTCACTGCTTTCACCTCTGCCAAATGATCCTTGCGATCAGCTACCTCTAAGCCACCCCCTGTTAGTCCCCCGCATATAGTGCTCACACCCAAAGAGATAATGTTGACTCTCTTTATTAGGACATTATGGCCCTATATGGGAGGTCAGGGTCATCGTCATAATCATCTGAGGCATCATCTTTCCTAGAATAGGTGTCTTACCGTTAAGGAGGAGGTAGGTCTTTTCGTGGTGCCTGGGATGGTCCCCTGGCCTCATGCTGTCCCTGAGCAGCTGCCGGAGTAATCATCTCCGGCGAGACCCCAAGTGGTCACATCAACTTATTCTGACTGATTTGAGCAATCTGCTCCTAAATTGCTTGTTGGGTAGCAGTTAAGGACTTCAAGGCTGCCGCCACCTCAGCCATCTCGGACTGGGGTGGCACTTGGCTATAACTGGTCCCTCCAACACCAGATAGTGGAGGTAGTAACTTTGGTGACATGAAAAAAGACTAGAGAGCTTGCAAATGAAAACACTAGAGATCTTGATACCTTTAAGGATATCTTTCAATGGTGAAACAGCTCCACGCGATGGGGGAGGACTGGTGCACTACCAGAGTCTTCGATGAGGCCAAGCTTCAAGAAGGAAGAGATATAGCTTCTCGTTCCCACATACGAGGCCAAAATGATGATGCTCTAAACAGCACCACTAGTATGAGGTGTTGATAAGCTCAAGCTAGCAATAACAATGGCAGCACAAGACTAAATATCTAGTAGAAGGAGATGAGAAGAAGAGGATAAGCACTAGTATATAAGTGGTTCATCTAATTTTGCCTACATCCACTGTGGGTGTGTGAGCAAGTTTCACTAGAATGAGGGCACTAATGGCCTGTGATACAATCTCTCACTTTCTCTCTCTACTGTGTATACAAACAGAGCTATAGCAAGGGTTCTAATTATTGATCCTCTCCAAGGTAGGACAAGACATGCATTTATAGTGCTTGGGGGGTGTTGTGACCCCCAAGCATGGCATGAGCATGTGTGTGTTGAATACACTAATCATAGATGGACACCTGGTTGTGCCACATGTAAGTCATGATGACCAAATATTCCCTTACGTGAGGGGAATGATTTGGTTATAACTGATTTTCTCACGTGTTCCAAGTCTTCCATGTGCTTGCGTATGCTCGGACTTATGACATCATCTGATGGAACCTCGTCCTATCTGTGTACGATGTTGGGAAGTTCGATAGTTGCTTTGTCCTGCTAATTATAAGCCTAACCTCGGCCTGAATGTTTAGTCGAGGTTAGGTACGAGATTGGATCCAGTGTCGGCATCTGCCCAGCCCAGGTTGATCCCATAAGGTGTTGATGATAGTAGCTTAAACCCATAAGAGGTTGCACTCCTCGGCTGCTTCAAAGGCGATGTTATATAATATGGAGCCAACCTTGAGGAGGACAACCTTTCCGATGGTTGTTGCGTGCTTCTTGGTAACTCGGCTGTGAAGTAAGTCGAGGTTAGTGACCCCGAGTACGAGGGTACACTTTGGGCATATCAAGCATTTATGTTGCAAAAGATTCATTTAATATAGATTTTCAACTTTAAAGACTACCTGATGCAAACTTCGCAGTTTTCATTTATTGTGTCTTTTTTTGTGAACTAATCATCTTTCTGATAAGGGGTTACGTCTCGTTAAATACTAATTGTATTTAAAGAACCCACATCTTATAAAGTTAATCATACAACTAGGTGATATGGTGAAGTAATTATATCCATAATTAAAACCACAATTCGGTGATCTAAGTTAATTGTCACAAAAATTAACTAAATGCAAAACCTAAGTTCAATTTTAATGGATCTTCACAGATCCAAGCTAGATCTAAGTGTTGTGTGTGTTATTAAGGATATAATAAATGTAAAAAACACAAACTATCTCCAAGCATATTTATGATGCATCATATTCTTTCATACAACTTGAAAATGTTTAATATAACATAGGAGGATACCACTATCTTGTTCCCTAATAAGAAATTATTCAATGAACATTGAACTTTTTCTCATTGACAATGAGTGATCCACTTGAAACTCCATCAGATGAACAAGGAAGTCGCATTCTCCTATTTGGGATAAAACTATGCTTGAACTCCCCACTAGCTCAATCACCTCTTTTAAATCCGATTTTAAATCTTCAAATATGATTTAAATCGATTAGATTTCATCTAAACTAAGTGGATTTAATAAAAAAACTCTCCCAATTTCTCACAAAGCTAGATCAAGTACAGATTTAAGTTTTCTCTCAATTTGGAATAGAACTAGTGAATTTATTTAATGAAATAAATTAGAGTACTCTCAACCTCAAAATTACTCTCTCGATATATGAGAAGTATGGAGGAATATATGATAATTTCAAATGGTATGGAAATGATATATTTATAGAATTTTTTTAAAACTAACAACAATGTGCGCACGGTATAAATAACCTCTGTGTCACATGGTTTTGACAGTGTGCAAGACATGCCAAAAATGTGTTGCCATGCACATGTGTACAAAACCCATTTGTGCATATGATTTTAGGCAAAACATAACATAAGTTAAAATCCTATTGAGTCGTGCACGTGGGGTTAAAATACATTCGTATGACATATAAAGGAAAAATGTATTTTTACCCATGCTTCATTTTTCAAAGTAAGGACTTTCCCTTTATGTTAAACACAACACTTCTCAATATACAAGATCACTTGTTTCATTTCAAAATAATTTTCAAAGTTAAATGAAAATGTGTATGTGCGTAGTCTTTGACATTTTAACCGATAACCCATAAAAGGATATTATTTAATGTAACTACATTATAAGTCTTTGATGTAGAGAAGAAGTCCATGATCTTCAATTTTCAATGTTCACCAATGTCTAATGAAAAATAATCTTCACTACAAAACAACATCTATATGAAATCAAGCATTTTGTCTTGATAATATACAACTCAAATGCTTGGACATGAAAGTAAGGCAACTAAACCAATGCAAATGGATAATTTACATTTTCATATAACTATTATATTATGGATAAATTTTCTCATCGTGTTGTCAACACTTGAATTAATATGATATCATTAGTGGAATAGTGGGTAATGCCTTAAAAGGCCATATTGTTTTTGGAAAAGGCTATGTAGACCAATTAAATCGACTAACTTTAGAGACAAATCAATATGTCTGACTAAATATTGGTCAATGTGTATGGTACTTTTAAAACATAAAATAATGCATTTATTTGCACATCACTTGGCCTATAAAGTTGGTTAGTTTAGTTATTTCATTTGCCATTGCTCATTATTTTTGGCAATGTGGCGTTTCTTTTGTTCCCCGTAAAGAAAAAAAATAAACAACTATTTTATTATAAATTAAGTCATTTGTTTTGGGTACACCATAACTCGCTAAGTGTCTGTTAAAAAAAGTGAGAAAATAACCCTGATCACAATGAGTATGCTACACTTATAATGCAATAAATATTTACCATAATAATTATATCACATGAACAATATTACCATATTCAATCAAAATACATCTCAAATCATGTGTGGAACTCCAAAAACCCCACTCATTCTAACCTAAAGAAAAATGATATGTGTGCCAAGTAATTACACTAAATCATAAGATATTGTAACAAAGTATCGTACACTATCACTATTGGACTTTTTGTAGGGTATTTGCACGCAACGTCACATCACTTTGTGCATTTTTGGTGCAACTTTTGTCAGATAGTGAGATTGTAATGATGTAGAAAAAAAGAAAAATATATGAATTTAAGGATTAAGAAATATTATCGCTAAGATGTTTCTGCCACTAAAATTGAGTTTGCCAGGGGGCGTCTAAGCAAATCACCTCAAAGTTACAAAAATATGAATAATTATTCAAATAGAAAACTTAAAGTGAGAACGCTGCAATATAGGGAATGGTCCGAACAACATCCAATTTTTAATTTTTTTTCAAATTAAATATTAAACTTAAACAATTAACCCAAAGTCAAATATTGCACCGATTTTAAAAAAGTTGTGATTAAACAAATTAAACAATTTATCTTAACCTAAACATCCATTTAGGTAGGTGAAAGATAAAATAAATTTAATCAATCACAATTCCCGATGTATGAGGAAAACCCAAATGGAAAAAAATCCGGACATCCTAACCACATAAATTCACTATGATGTACGATTTACAGAAGTTGATAGTTGACTTACACAAAGACTCGACGCCCTTGTAAGACTTGACATGTCTTCTATATCCAACCTCTCCTCCACATGACAACATAAGAATCCACCCATGCAACTGCCACAACGTGTGATACCACACACACCTCGTTATTCACCGAACAACTCAGTAGCCATCACTGATATGCCCAAAGAGTGCTTGATAGCTCAGAGGCACCAACCTCGATTGTATGATGGCCGAGGTAGTAGAAGCCCAATGATGATGCAGTAATCTCATCCAACATAAGGTCGGCTACGGCCGACATTACTAGTTGCCCTCCATCGGGCCACAGGCGTGGTCTTCATAGCTCATGGGGTCAGTTCTTCATTAGGTCGTCCACAGCCGACATCACAACTAACACATACATCAACCTCGGCTAGGATTCAGTCGGGGTCAGCAAGGAATCATGGGATCAACTACCCATCATCGTCATCATCGGCCAGGCTAACGTTCCAACTATACCTACCTAACCTCGGCCCAGGTCGACGTTATAACTCCGCCTGTCTTGCGTCGGCTAGCCTACCTGGATGAAATCATCAAGAATAACTTCGAGAAAGGCAACAGTGAGACTTCACCAACCTCGTACTCATCCAGGCCGAGGTTGATACCAAACAAAAGCAGTCGAGCATTTCCACATGGATATGCCTTGCAACACGTGGACAAGTATGTTATAACTGAATCATTCCCTCCACATGAGGGAATATTGAGGTCATCATTAATTAGTTGAGATCAGCCAGGTGTCATCCTTACACTGGCTGGATCTTCATGCACATGCACATTGCATGCTGGGGGGGTACATTACACCCCCCAAGTACTATATATATAGGTCATCCTCTACCTTGTAAAGGGATCTAATATTTGCAACCCTAGCAGAAACTCTATTATTTTACACAGTAGAGAGAGAAAGCTTGAGAGATTGTATCCATGGCCATTAGTTCCTTCATTCAGTGATATTTTTTACACACACTCACAGTGGACTTAGGACGGATTGGCTGAACCACTTATATTCTGGTGTCTCTCATCTTCACCTCACCTCATTCTCTTATATTTAATACACATGTGTTTCCATTTTTACGTACTGATTTGAGCTTACAAATACCTTATCTGGTCGTGTTGTTTCGGGCATCATCATTTTGGCGTCGTTTATGGGAATAAGAAGCTGTCTCTTCCTCATTTTCTGCTTAACCTCATCGGAGACTCTGGTGGTGAACTAGGTATCACCCCTTGTGTGGAGTTATTTCACCATTGAAAGAGGTCCTTTAAGGTATTAAGCTCAACTCCATCACGATCTCATCTATCTTAACTTATGGCATCGGAGTTACCACCACCTCCACCACTATCTGGTGCTGGAGGTCCTAGTTCCAGCCAAGCACCATCTCAGTTCGAAATGGCTGAGGTGGCATCGACCTTGAGGTCCTTGGCTATAGAGAAGCAGGCAATGAAGGACCAATTTTCACAACTCAGTCAAAATATAATGAGGCTGCCTGGAGTCTCACCAGAGATGATTACTTTGACGGCTATTCAACCTCATTATGAAGCCAAGCGACCACCCCAGGCACCACAAAAAGACCAACCTACTCCTCAGCGGAGGAGGGATGTTGCTGACCCTAGACGTCTATGTATGGGGAGGCAAGGAAACCCTTGCCCAAAGGACAGGTATGATGATTTGGAGGCAAAAGATGCTCCAGAAGACTGTTGGGAATCGTATGAGGTTTCGAACAACACTGTACGTCCTATCCAACAGAGCCGAGGTTGTGGGGCAGAAGAGATGGCGGTGCCCAACAAAGAGGATCAGTTTTTGATCGCTTGAGCAGAGGGTCGGCCTTCGAAAGGCTCGACCTAGTTAATGACCTAAGATAGAGGTTGTCCAGGCCGAGAAGTTCAGCTGGCTCATAAAGGGAAGAGGGGGAACGTCGGCCTCACCAAGTTCGACCCCAACCAGGATGAGGCAGAGACCAAGAAGAGGTTAATAGCCAAAGTCGTGTTGTGGATAAGGAACCCTCAGTTCACCCCTTGAAGGTGGCTGGGGACAACCTCGGCCAGGACGACGTTGCAAAGCCTTGGAACGACTCCATTCAACATCTTGAAGAGAAGATAGGTAACCTCATCAAAAGCCGAGATCCACTACAGAGAGGGTTCTCAAAAGGCTCCCCATTTATGGCATGAATAGTGAACTTCCCAACCCCTGCAAAGTTCAAACTGCCTATGGTGTCTCCTAAGTATGATGGTAGTACCAACCTTGTGCATCACATAGAGATGTACTAGTCTGCAACAGATATATACTCGATCCCAGATGAGATGAAGTGCTGGGCCTTCTCAGGGACTTTAACGGGAGATGCATATAGTTGGTTTACCTCTCTTTCGAAGAACTCTGTAGAGAACTTCAAGGGCTTGGTTGAACATTTTATTCACAACTTTTGTTTTGGGGTAAGACCTCAAAAGAAGACCACTCATCTGCTGTACGTCAAGTAGGTAAGGAACGATAGCCTAAGAGACTACATAGCAAGGTTTAATAAGGAGAAACTGGAGGTGGAAGACTATGAGGAGAGTATAGATATGACAGCCCTCATCGAAGGGCTCCAAAAGGGAAAGCTATTGTGGAAGCTTGTTGAAGATCCTCCCAAGTCCATGGCAGAGCTCTTGGCAACTGCAGGTAGGATCATGAATGCCAAAGAGGCTATGGCTGTGAAATATGAGGATGAAAATGGAAGCAGCAGTGGGAAATTCCAGAAAAAGAAAGATGGAAAGAAGAGGGTCGCGAATGATAAGCTCGCGCACTATACTCCTCTAACTGTGAGCTGTGAACATATCCTCAATGAAATAAAGAATGACAGGTCCTTGAGATGGCCTGAGAAGTTGAAGGCTCCTCCGCATAAGAGGAATAAAAACATATGGTGTGAGTTCCACCAGGATCATGGTCACGTGACAGACAGGTGTTTTGCCTTAAAAGATGAGATCGAGAAGATGTTAAAATTCGGGAAGCTCAGAAGGTACATCGATCGAAGAGCTTCCAAAGAGGGAAGAGATGACCCAAAGAAAAAGAGAAATGATAGATGTCACGAAGATGCCCCGATAAGAAGAGACAATGACTCAGATGATGATAATGATGATGATTCGGACCTTCCTCCAAAGGATAATAATGCCCCAGTGAAGAGGTTCGGTATGATCTCTTTTGGTGTCGGCACCATCTGCGGGGGTTTAGTAGGAAGAGGTTCAGAGGTTGCAGATTAAAAATCCCATGTGGCAGAAGCCAAGTCAGTAACCAAAACTAAGGTAGTGAACCTGGCGTCTTCAGAGGTCAAACGAGAGAAGATAAAGAAGGTAGATATGGATACCCTCATCGTGGGTTTCTCAAGACTCGATTTTAAAGGTATCTTAGCTCCACACGATGACCCTCTAGTAATCACCATAAGGGTGCATGGGTGTGAGGCTTAAAGAATCCTTATTGATGGCAGAAGCTCTGCGGACGTTATGTTGTGGCCTTGCTTCAAGAGCCTAGGCCTCAACAGAGCCAGGCTTATACCATATCATCATTCGATGATGGGCTTCAGCGGAGAGAAGGTCCATTATTTAGGCATGTATGAGATAGACGTACTAATGGGTGACGAATGGCCTAAGAGGCTGACTAGAAAAATAAAAAAATTCGTGATGGATGAAAACATCTTCTCTGTCTACAACCTCATCATCGAAAGAGGGTCCTTCAAGGAATTTGAGGTCGTGCCTTCGACGGTCCACCAAATGCTAAAATTACTGACCCCCTTATGGGGTAGGGGAAGTGCAGGGTGAACAAACCTCGGTGCGCGAATGCTACTTTAACTCCGTAAAATAGAGGGAAGCCCATAAGAAGGCAACAACAACGTATAGCATTGATACACTTGATCCGAGGGATGAGACAAAATTAAAGAAGGGAGAGGTCGCGGAAGAAGTAGAATCCATCATCATACTCAATGAGGATGAGCCGAAAAAAACCATCCTAGTCGGTAAGGCCTTAGGACCCGAGATTAAAGAAGAGCTAGTGAAGCTTTTGAAGAAGAGGCAAAGTGTCTTCGCTTGGAGTCACGCTGATATGCCTAAAATTGACTCGAAGATCATGTGCTACAAGCTAAATGTAGCAGAAGGCATCAAGCCTATCAAGCAGAGAAGAAGAGTTTACTCAAGAGAGAAATATGATGTTATCAGGGAAGAGGTTAGGAAATTGGAAGAGGCAGATTTCATCAGAGAAGTCATATACCCTGAATAGTTATCTAATGCCGTCATTGTACCTAAAACCAACAGGAAATGGAGGATGTGTGTGGACTTCACTGTTCTGAACAAGTCTTGTCCGAAAGACAGCTTCCCCTTAACTCGAATTGATCAAATGGTGGATGCCACAGCAGGGCATGAATTGATGAGCTTCATGGATGCCTACTCAGGATATAACCAGATCTTCATGGATGCTATAGACACAGAGAAAACATCATTCATCACGGATAAGGGAACCTACTGTTACAAGGTTATGCCTTTTGGCCTAAAGAACACAGGGGCCACCTATCAACGTTTTATTAATAAGATGTTTGAAGACCAAATTTGTAAGACTATGGAGGTGTATGTAAATGATATACTGACAAAGAGCTTGAAGTCCAACACTCATATGGACGACTTAGAGAAGCCTTTTGACACCATGGATCTGTACAGAATGAAGCTCAACCCAGCAAAGTGTGTCTTCGGAGTAGGAGATGGAAAATTCCTTGGATTCATCGTTAATCAGAGGGGGATAGAGGCCAACCCCGAGAAGATCAAGGCTCTGCTTGAAATGAAGACACCTAAGACTATAAAAGATGTTTAGAGATTGATAAGAAGAGTTGTGACACTCAACAAGATTATCTCCCGAGCCACTGACAAGTGTCTTCCCTTTTTTAAAGTGTTTAGAAAGGCCTTCGAATGGGACGAGGAGTGTAAAAAGCCTTCAAAGAATTAAAGTCATACCTTGGATCTCCCCTACTGCTATCTCGACCCATCCTGTGAGAGAGGTTGTATATTTATTTAGCAGTCTCAGAGTCAGCTATTAGCGCTTCCATAATAAGAGAAGATGATAGGGTACAAAGGCCCGTATACTTCAACAGTAAAGCTCTTCAGGGGTCTGAACAGAACTACCCTCGAATGGAAAATTTAACATATTCACTAATACATGCCTCCAGAAAGATGAAGCCATATTTTCAAGCACATTCTATGGCCATCCTCACTAATTCCCCTCTCAGACAGGTCCTCCACAAGCCTGAGAAGTCGGGCAGGTTGATGACTTGGGCCATTGAGTTGGGAGAGTATGACATAGTATATCAACCCAGGGTTGCCATCAAAGGGAAGGCCCTTACAGAATTCATTGCAGAATTCACTTGGGATGAGGCAGAGAGTGATATAAGCCGAAAGGTTACAGATGAGCCAGATAATAACGTCTTCCAAAATTCGAAAGAGGTTAGACCAAATCGAGCCAAAAAATTTATAGCTGAGAATGAGGAAGACAGATATCTCTTCAGGCAGGGGACCTTATCAGAAGGAAACTTCTCTTTGAATGAGGACGTTTGGAGCCTCTTCGTTGACGGGTCATCTTATAAAAATGGAAGCGGAGCAGGTTTGATAATTTCAGCATCGGATGGTACCAATATTTCATATGCTCAAAGGTTCAACTTCCAGGTGTCAAATAATGAGTCAGAGTATGAGGCATTAATATCAGGCCTCTCCTTAGCAAAAGCCCTTAGTGTAAGCCAACTCTTAGTCCATAGTGACTCTAGGTTGTTAGTCCACCAAATCTTAGGAGTATACGAGGCCAAAGACGAAAAGATGTCCAAATACCTGTGGAGGGTAAGAACCTTGTTAGAAAGATTCATGGAGGTGAAGATGAAGAGGATACCTCGATCGGATAATAGCCATACAGACGCACTAGAAAGATTGGCTTCAGCAACAAGGGCCGCCATCAGAAGAACAGTACCGTTCGAGATCTTTCTCAAACCAACCATTACGGACGAAGAGGTGACCAACCCCTGCTTTAATTTGAACTTAGGGGACTCGTGGATGGACACCCTTATCAGATATATCAAAGTGGGGGAACTTCCAGAATCAAAGTTAGAAAGAGGAAGTTGAGGTATAGAGCTTCCAAGTTCTCAATAACAGGGGATGTCCTATATAAAAAGGGAATCCTAATACCTCTCCTCAGATGTGTTCACCCCTCAGAGGTTCCCCGCATCCTACAAAACATACATGAAGGCTCTTACTCAAGTCACATAGGAGGAAGTCCTTTAGCTAAGAGGATAATAACTCAGGGGTACTGGTGGCCAACCTTGGCCAAAGACGCAACTGCCTACGTCAAGAACTGTGATAAATGTCAAAGATTTTCTACTATCCCCCACCAACCTCATCAACCTATGACATCAATCAGTTCTCCTTGGCCCTTCACGGTATGGGGGATTGATCTTGTAGGACCTTTACCAAGAGCAGCCAATAATTACAGATTTTTAATAGTTGCCATCGACTATTTCTCCAAGTGGGTAGAGGCGAAGCCGATGGTCTCGATTACGGAGCAAAAGACCTTCCAGTTCATATGGAGGAACATCATTTACAGACATGGTCTTCAAAACACCCTTATCTCGAATAACGGAACCCAATTCAAGAATTCTTCTTTGGCAAAATGCTGTGAAAGGGTTGGGATTAGGCAATTCTTCTCTTCTTCTGATCGGCCGCAGGCAAACGGCCAGACTGAAGTCATAAATTGAATGATCCTTGATGGGATCAAGAAGAGACTGGACGAAGCCAAGGGCATATGGAGAGAAGAAGTTTACGCAGTACTATGGGCCTACAAAACAATAGCAAGGACACTGATAGGGGAGACCCCATTCATGTTGTCCCATGGTTCAGAAGCCGTTATCCCAACGGAAGTAGGGATTCACACTCACAGAGTTCAGACTTACGACCCTGAGAAAAATGGGGAAGCGAGTAAACTTGATCTGGACCTAATCGAAGAAAGAAAAGAAGATGATGAAGTCAGAAAAGCAACTTACCAACAGAGAACAGTAAAGTTCTATAACCAGAGGGTAAGGTCAAGACCCATGGCTGTAGGGGACCTGGTGTTGAAGAAGACGTTACAGAAAACAAACAAGCTCCATCCGAACTAGCATGGGCCCTATAAGGTGGTTGATGAGGTTATGCCCGGTACTTACCGACTAGAAAATCTCGAGAGGGAACCTTTTTCCAACCCTTAGAATGCGGACCATCTGAAGAAATATTATGTATAGATGTTATAATTTTCTTTATAATACATGCATCATCTTATGAAGAGGATATTAATGAGAAGAGCAACTTTTGTGCCAATACTCTATTTTGTGTTTCAGTACCAGTTTATGAGGATAACATCTTAGTTGGATGACCTCGGACCTTAAACATCATTATTTGGTTACAAGGTCTGAGGTGAAACATCATATGTGGATGACCTCAGACCTTAAATATCATTAATTTGGTGATATTTATGGGGATAACATCTTAGTTGGATGACCTCAGACCTTAAACATCATTATTTGGTGACAAGGTCTGAGGTAAAACATCATATGTGGATGACCTCATACCTTAAACATCATTAATTTGGTGATATTTATGGGGATAACATCTTAGTTGGATGACCTCAGACCTTAAACATCATTATTTGGTAACAAGGTCTGAGGTGAAACATCATATGTGGATGACCTCAGACCTTAAACATCATTAATTTGATGATATTTATGAGGATAACATCTTAGTTGGATGACCTCAGACCTAAAACGTCATTATTTGGTGATAAGGTCTGAGGTGAAACATCATATGTGGATGACCTCAGACCTTAAACATCATTAATGTGGTGATATTTATGAGGATAACATCTTAGTTGGATGACCTCAGACCTTAAACATCATTATTTGGTGACAATGTCTAAGGTGAAACATCATATGTGGATGACCTCGGACCTTAAATATCATTAATTTAGTGATATTTATGAGGATAACATCTTAGTTGGATGACCTCAGACCTTAAACATCATTATTTGGTGACAAGGTCTGAGGTGAAACATCATGTGTGGATGACCTCAGACCTTAAACATCATTAATTTGGTGATATTTATGGGGATAACATCTTAGTTGGATGACCTCAGACCTTAAACATCATAATCTGGTGACAAGGTCTGAGGTGAAACATCATATTTGGATAACCTCATACCTTAAACATCATTCATTTGGTGATATTTATGGGGATAACATCATAGTTGGATGACCTCAGACCTTAAACATCATTAAGTTGGTGATATTTATGGGGATAACACCATTATGTTGTGGTTTCAGACCTTAATACAAATACCACAGCACGACATATAAAAATATTCAAGGAAAATATTCAAGGCCAACAGAAGCAAAAATCTCCTCAAAGAATGATATAGCACAGAAGTTAGAATTACAAGTCAAAATGTAATAAAAATTATTATCAGAGGTTACAGACCAATATAAACCAGAAATGGAAAATTTCAAATAAGAGCTTCATAAGGTAAGGCCTAAGAGTCTGTGATCTCAGGATTGGTGGCCACGGCCCCACCTCCTTGGTCGATGTTGGTCACTTCTATTCTATCATCCTGAGGGTTGACATCCTCAATTCCCGTAACCTCCAAAGGTGTGGTCTCGGCAGCAGAAGCAACTTCTTCCTCCACCTCTTGTAAAGCTTGGATAAATTGAGGATCAGCGAAATCCAGACCAATGAAGTTCAAGGCTGCCACGCTCCCTGACTCTTTCTCTTTCATTACAGCCCATTTACCAGTGGCCTTGACCCCTCTTTTAAGGTATTCAAAGCCGAAGCTGATAAATTTATCAGAGACCTTGTAGTCAGCCAAGATCTTCTCTGAAGCGTCCTCTATGGCAACCCTTACATCAGCATTAACCTTCTGTTGAAGGGCATCATCTTTGGCCTTGATGGTAAAGCTGTGATCCTTATTAAGACTTTTAATATACTTCTCCAACTGCGTAACCCTAGCCTCATACCCCTCTAAGGCAGTCTTCAGAAGTTCCACTTCAGCACTCAGAGCAGCCTATGTCTTCTGGGCCTCTCTTCCCTTTTCAATCAGGGGAGCTTCCTCAGGGTCCAGTCAATAAACTGGTGCATGGTGAGGATAGCCTTCAAAACATGTTCAGAAATATAAGTTCAAGAGTTGATAAAATTCAAAGCCGATGTTAAACTTGACGTATAAAAGCAAAAGTCTTACTTGGATAGAACGATGAAGGTAAAATTCAGCCAGTAGAGGGGTGTCCAGAGAACGGCAGAATCGCTTATCGGCGTCAGTCAGCACAGAGTCGATGGTGTCTAAGGCCTTCATACTTTGGCCTATGAGGCTGTCACTGATCTTCAGCTGCTCCAGATGAGCAGATAACGCGTCCTCAGAAGATATGGGGATCGCGCGATCCCCCTTGGAGGCTTTCTTCTGCCTCTGATCCTCAGGGTCTGGGACGGTAGATTTCCTTTTTCTTAAGGCATCGGCCTTCGAAGAGGTTGGAGGAGGAGGAGGAGGAGGAGGTGCACTCAGGCCTTCTTTTTTAACCAGCTTAACGAGGCTAGGGTCGGCCATTTCCCAAAAATCATCTGATATACCTTCTGGACGCTCTGCAAAAAGGAAAGGTCTGAGTTAAAAGATTAGAGGAATAGAAAAACTAGAAATTATGAAAAATCAAAGTAACTTACAAAGCTCGGCCTAAGCACTCCCCCCGCGACCAGTCTCAGAGAGATAGTAGGGGGTCATCAAGTGCTCATACTTGACCAGCCAACAGAGTTCTCCCTGATCTTGAAGGTCCTTGACCTTCTGTAGGTTATCCTGACTCAATATGGGGTCAGCCTTAGTAGCTAATGACACCTTCCCCCATCTCAGGGGTACTCTCGGCTCTAAAGATGAAGAGGTCGCATAAGAGCCAAACTCCCAGGCTCCTGAGGCAAAGAAGTATCTCGTCTTCCAAATATGGTTGGAGGTCTGGGTGACCAATAACATTTTCTTATCAGACTTCCTGGCCAGAAGTGATAATAGCTTGGATGATTTTTGGCAGAGGAAGGCACATAACACCCTGTAAAGACCTGGACATGAAGGTCTGAGTGATGTACTGCCCTCCATAGGACAATAGCCCCAATCATCACCCTCCGAGCATTGGGAGATAATTGGGAAGGGACCAAGTCAATATGGGATAATATGGCCCTAATGATTGGGTAAAAAGGGAGGCGAAATCCTAACTTAAACATCTGCTTATATAAGCAGATTTCACCGTCTCGGCCACCATAGGCCCTCTCATTTTTCTGAGGTCTCCTAAGTTTGATATAGGGGCCTATGGAATAAAGATGTCTAAAATCTAGGAGGTCAAATTCGTTGATAGAGCTCTCTATATCGGTTGCCTCTGAGGTGTCAACATCACTTTCGTGATTGTCATCCTCATCCCTGGAAACGTCGGCCTGAGCAGGTGTGGGAACACCAGTGGAGAATGTTTGAGCGAACTCAGCCCCTGTGGTGGACAATAAGGGGATAGCATTAATAGGTGGTGGAAAGGCCACGCTGGGTTTTACAACCTCAACATCAGAGGAAGTACGAGAGGTGCTAGCGCCATTATGTGACAAGGCTTGACTTTGGACCTCAGCCTGACCAGGGACATGATCTTGCCTGATAGAGAAGTCCATCGCCTCTTGGAACGAATCAACAGACATAGGGTCTGAGATGGATGACTTAGACTCAGATATAGGAATGGGCTCCGATGGAGTCCCCACTGGCTCAGTTGGATCTGCTGGCTCAGGGTATATCACCTTCAGAGGGGTTGGAAAGATTAGCCTAAGAGGGAAGGCCTCAGCCCTACGAGCTTCCTCTTGGTCTTATTTTATTTTCCTAATCTTATCTAAAGTCTTCTCACTAAGAGAAGGGAATTACTCTAAGAGATAGTAAAGAGGTCTGAGCATAGAAGGACGACCTTACAGTTGAGACTCTAGATCAAAAACAAACAACTTGACTCAACCTAACTAAAGATTAAACTGGGAATGTAGACCAAGAACAAACATATAATAACTCTCATTGAAAAACTCAAGAATATCACCGGAAAGCTCAAACAGTCATCGAAAAACTCAAATAATGTCACTAGAAAATAAAGAAACAAGAATAAAAGGGGGCTAAAAATGGTAGAGTGAGGTGGAGATGATACTTGTAGACTCGCGAAATGGAGGAGATGTGAGGAAACAAGGAGACCCCTGAAAACGCAGCAGCCAAGCCTTTGTAAGAGAGAGAATTGCAGAGATAGCCAAGGCGGGAAAGAGATAAATGAAGAAGAAAGAGAAAGAAATGAGTTTTAATCCTTTAAGTGGGTTGGAACAACTCCCAAGGCCCATCATTGGCTTGGGAGCCAAAAAGACAAACAGAATCATTGCACTTGTCAGGTATGCTACCCACTCCAATAGGTGACACTTGTCAAAGAAATAGTGGTACCCAAGGAAAATATAGCCTCGGACATGCACACCCTTTAAACACCTACTCACATAGGCAACTAAGGGCTAGTGGTGATTGATATGCCCAAAGAGTGTCTGACAGCTCGAAGGTACCAACCTCGATTGTATGATGGTCGAGGTAGCAGGAGCCCAATGCTGATGCAGTAATCTCGTCCAGCATAAGGTCGGATATGATCGACGTTACTAGTTGCCCTCCATCGGGCCACAATCGAGGTCTTTATAGCTCATGGGGTCAGTTCTCCATCAGGTCATCCACAGCCGACATCACATCTAACACATACATCAACCTCGATTGGGATTCACCCGAGGTCAGCAAGGACTCGTGGGATCAACTACCCATCATCGTCATCATCGACCCAGGTCGACGTTCCAACGATACCTACCTAGCCTCGGCCCAGGTCGACGTCATAATTCCGTCTGTCTTGCCTCAGCTGGCCTACCTGGTTGAAATCATCAAGAATAACTTCGGGAAAGGAAATAGTCAAACTTCACCAACCTCGTACTCATCCAGGCCGAGGTTGATACCGATCAAAGGCAACTGAGCATTTCCACGTGGATATGCCTTGGAACACGTGGACAAGTATGTTATAACTGAATCATTCCCTCCATGTGAGGGAATATTGAGGTCATCATTACTTAGTTGAGATCATCCAGGTGTCATCCTTACACTAGATGGATCTTCATTCACATGCACATTGCATTCTTGGGGGGGTATATTATACCCCCCAAGTACTATATATAGAGGTCATCCTCTACCTTGTAAAGGGATCCAATATTTACAACCCTAGCAGAAACTCTATTATTTTACACTGTAGAGAGAGAAAGCTTGAGAGATTGTATCCATGGCCATTAGTGCCTTCATTCAGTGATATTTCTCACACACACTCACAGTGGACGTAGGCCGAATTGGCTGAACCACTTATATTCTGGTGTCTCTCCTCTTCACCTCACCTCATTCTCTTATATTTAATACACATGTGTTGTCATTGTTACGTACTGGTTTGAGCTTACAAATACCTTATCTGGTGGTGCTGTTTCGGGCATCATCAATCACATAATACAGAGTCCATCGTATATAAATAGATCGAGTACAAAATCCACTACACAAAATATTACTCTATCAAGATGATGATAGAATATACTTCGGTGGCCACAAACTGGGTCTCAAATCATAATATAATGATTATTGGTTCTAAAATTATTTGGATGTAAACATAAGGTTTAGGTACAACCGAAGAGGTTTTTATAGAGTTTTGTAACTCAAAATATAAGAATTTCTCTCATAATAAAATGTTCCTTCACACTCCCTTTATAGGAGGTTTGTTAAAAACGAGATAAGGATCAAAAGCAGCTTGAAAAATCTCAAATTATACAAAAATTCTCGAGCTCTTTGGAACCAGCTTCTAATGATATTTCCAACAAGATTCCAGAGAAGGCAAGAAATTAATCGTTCAAAGTTAGTTGGAACATTGTTCTAATGACATAGGGTATCTCATTCGAATGACATATGAATTCATTTTAATCACCTCTCGAAAAAAGTATTTTTCTATAAAAAAATATCAAAAGAGATACAAAAAACATTTTAATCATTTTAAAAATAATTTTATAAAAATCCTAATACCCAAGTATAAAATATTCAAGGATCAAAATATGTATGCATCCATACCTGGGAGATCCAAAGAACATGAAGCGAAAACGATCATGAAACACGACACGATGATGTAGATCTTTTTAACTTGGCCACTAAGACATTAAGAAACCACTTCATAGGCTTGAAAGGTAAACAACTTACTATCACACCCCGCACAAAAACACGAGGTGCTACTCCGATTAAAACTAAAGTAAATCTATTAACAATCAGTATAGAGCATCTATATTCCACAAAATAAATATAATGAATCCAAATTCTTACACTTCCAAAACAATTACAATAATTCCACTCGAAAATAATACTAAGCTCCCTAAATAAATTATACTGCCAAGCAATACAAAAATAAAATCCTCCAAACTTCATGTTTTAGAATCCTCCAAAAATCCGTAGCTTCCAAATCCACGCTAACCTGCTACTAAAGAAAAATACGGGGAAGTACACAATATAACAACAATAGATGCTCACAAATAATAACGGTGAATAAAGCACAACAATACGAATCCGCATATACGAATCAAATGCAAAACTCAAGCATTGTACAAATTTTAATTTTTCAATAATACATCAATGGGTCACCAGGCCTCGCCACACCTCACCCAAGCTTCATAAAGACTCATCATGGCTATTGGACTTTTGGATTATTGACGGGTGCCCATTCTCCGTGCCATATAAAAATCTCATGACACCATGCCCATCAAAAAATACAATATCTCGGCGAATCAATATTTTAGATTCAAAAAATATCTCATAGAATTCTAATGAATACCACAATTCAACACGAGTGCAAATAATACATAATACAAACGGAATACTCTCGAGAGAATTTAGGAGCATATTGTGTAAGTCTCGTACCTTAAAATCATCACACGAAAGCCATAAAAATTCTTCCTCAAACTTCTGATCACACCACTACATTTCTCTTCCAAAAACAATCAAAACTCGTTCTTCAACAATCTTGAGAAAACTCAATTAATCTTGACAAATCTTGAGTTGAAAGTTGTGCAAAATGGGGCTAGGGTTTCTAGGAGGAAGAAGATGAAATTTAGGGGAGGCTAATAATTTTTTAGAAGGCTAAAATGTGTTTTAAAAGTGTTAAACTCATCACTTTAAGTTTACATACCAAAAAGAGTTTGAGTCTTAATCAAATACAAACACTCGAAAAAGATTAAGAATGATCGGACCGTCGGAATTGGTTGAAATTTACTTATGTTGTAGCGAACGACGAGACGGAGCTTCTGTGAAAAATTCATCTCGATCGGACGGTCAAATTTTTAATTTTTTTATTTTTATATCCCCTTATGTCGGATCCTCCCCCGATTTATATACAAAAAGTTATAATTTCCAAATTTTAATCCATTTTTAAATTTCACTTAAAGCCTTATTTTTATATATAAAAACAAACATTTTTTACATACCAAAATTAAATAAAGCCCAATTTTTATTTTTTCAAAATTCCAAAATTAATTTAAATTATTACCGTATTAAAATTATGGGGTGTTACACTTACGTCCTAACCTATAACTCAAAGAGTTTTTTCCAAACCCAGAATAAAGCCAAAATACATACAAATTGACTCTATTGAAAATTTATCCTTACAAATCCCCCTTTTGGCTATTCCGTAACAAAACCAAAAAATAAAAACTCATATGATAACAATAGGAAATATATAGGAAGGAATAATACCATCCAGTGATGTAAAGTGCAACAAACACAACATGACAGTACAAGCACAAGCACAAATATTCCAAACAATGATCACTTAATACCAATATTGATGCAATAAATAATACCAACTTGAATACATAATGAAGCATGAAATACCAATATAAACAATCAACAATAGATAATAATATGATCATATAGCATGCCAATTTGATTCAAAGATAACGCACATTGCAAATATGGATTAAATGCAAACGCAAAGACTAAAAAACAAAACGATATCCTATATATATATATATATATATATATATATATATATATATATATATATATTAAAAAAAATAAGGGACAATGGTATTTTCACTGTTCAATAAGCTGATAAGATAATTAAGGGCTTGGATGAAGTGGCTCAAAATAAAATCTAACGGTTGAGGCATTTTCTCCTTTTTACAATCTAACTTTTAGGGGTATTAGAGTAATTTATCTTAGGGATTTATTTCATCTGATTTGATAAATAACTATGCATGGATCGAGAACCATTGGGAAGTGGATATTACTTTAATTTGAAATTTTACAGTCATTTCACTCTACTCTCAACTACTCAATTTTACTCTAATTTGAAATTTTACACTCATTTCACTCTGCTCTCAACCACTCAGTACTTTATCACAGTGATACATAACTCTTCAAATCATCTCTTAACACAATCTTCATTGTCATTCTCTCTCATTTCATATCATTTTTCTCCCTTAAGTTGCGATGCCAATTCTTGAGGTTGGTGTCTTTTTTTTTTAATCTCAAACTGTTTCTTATGATTTGTTTTCTGAACGGTAACAATTTTTATTACGATTTTGGTTTATGATATTGTGTTGATTTGAGTCTCCTCATATGAGACTGTTGGTATGTTTTAGCTCCATCTGTGTGAGCTCTTACGGGCGATTCTAATAAATTATTGGTTCAAATATTTGTGTTTGATTTAAATTTATTTTACAATAAAGGGACGATTGAGATTAATTTTAAAAAAAAATGAAGGGGACAAGAGTGCGTGGCTATTAAGTATGTTGGTAGGAGCTTGTCAACTAAGGTTCTCGCCTAAATTTGAAAACCCAACGTTTATCTCATATTTCACTCAAGAAGCTCATGAATCCAACCACGTGTTGTTTTCTGTTCAGATATAACTCAAATCGGTTACTCTCGCTCTCTCACCCAAGGGTTACAATACTCTCACTTTCAAACCAGCCACTTTCAAATCAGGTATAACTCTACATTTCCTTCTCCCTTTTTTTTAAACTTAGAGTTGTTAACATGTATGAGATTTAAATGTTTGAAATATCCTTTTGGGATTTCAAGTTTTTTCATTAATTGTTTTTGCTGAAATCGTATTTTTTGCAGATCTGATTTATTTGTCATCTGGAGCATCCACTACTACCTTCTCCTTCTACATCTTTCATTTGGAGTACTTGGTAAAGGCTAAGAAAGTGAGTTTTGGGAAGACATAAAATTGGGTTTAATTTGGACATAAAAATGAGTTTTTTTTAATTTGATCATGGGCAAGACGTGATGTTTTTTTTTACATGAAACTCAGTTTTTTTTACTTCACTTTCGGTGAGACCTAATGTTTTTTTTTTACATGAAACTGATTTTTTTTACATGAAATATAGTTTTTTTTTACTTCACTTTGGGTAAGAGATAATGTTTTTTTTTACAGGAAACTGAGTTTTTTTTTTACTTCACCATGGGTAAGATGTGATGTTTTTTTTTACATGAAACTGAATTATTTTTGGACTTCACCATGTGTAAGATTTAATGTTTTTTTAGGACATGGAACACAGTATTTTTTTTTTTGAATCTTTATGATTTTTTTAGGACATGTGTAAGATTTCACATTTTCATTGAATCTTTATGATTTTGAATTAAGAATATCCTACGGTAAAACTATCGTTTTGACGTGAGCGACCACTTTCACAATCAATGGTATGAATTGTTTGTGGTATTTTTTTGTCGTTTTATGGGACTGAACATCAGCCACCACTTTCAAAAGCAATGGTATGATTTTTTTATATCTATAAAGGCAACACTATAATATTTTAATTGATGCTTATTTTTTGCAGATTCTTTCTATATCAATATAAAGTTTCACTTTTCGACTCAAAGGTATGCCCTCTCTTATATTCATCTCTCTATATGGATTTGTTAAAGTTTTTTTATTTGTATTTTTTATTTTTAGTTGTGGTTAGATTTTTAGAGTTTTCATAATTAAGGATCTAGGTAGTTGGGTCTAAACACATAATATTTGTAATAATTATTTCCTTTTTTTCTAAAATTTAATTTCTTGATATCAGTTTTGAATACTCGATCATTTTGATGTTGTTTACAAGGAATGCAAGTCATATCATTATGCACTAGTTCACAAAATAAGATTTCAGACATTGTCAATTAAAGATATCCTTTATTTTATTCATCTTATGCCAATGCTTTATGTTATAGTCCTTGATTTAGTATGTTTATTATGGATTCATAATATATTTGTAATTTTGAGATGACTGTTAGATGATTAACTATCAAACTTTTTAATATATGTTTTATTATGTTATTTTTATAAGTTACTAACAAAGTATTTTTACAATGTAGGCAAGGACACAATTTAAAATTAATTGGGTGATATCTTTTGGACAGTGAATCTACGGAGAGTGTGTCAGTACTACTAAAGTCAACTAAAGTAACTTTTTAGATATTATTATGGTAAAACTTATTTTTGGACGGTGAATTTATGGATTTCAACAGTATATAGATACTACTAGAAGTATGGTGAAGGAACTTTTTGGATAATATTGTTGTAACTTGATGCATAGTATATTAATTTTTTTTAATCTTCCTTTTCTAGATGTACATAAAACATATCTAATGGTAAAATATCAAATTGTACATTTGTGAATAAGATAATGGGTCAGGGACATAATTGGGATGTCGTTTCTCCGTACTATTTTTTAGGAGCCAATGGCAAGATCATGTGGCAAAACTTGGGAAAGTAAAGAAATGAGGGTTTGAGAAAAAATTTATAATATGTGTTAAAAAAATCGGAATATATTAAAAAATCTGGGTTTTTAACTTTACACTATTCAAAAATAATTTTGTTATTATTTTTCGATAAATAAAAACCTTAAGTTACTTTAACTGTTTTTTATTTTAGAAGTTAATTTTAAAAAAAAAAACTGTTTTTTAATAGTTAAAACATTATTTGAAGAAACTTCTTTTTTTATTAGTTTTTTATAAAACAATTAAAACGTTTTTTCAATTTTAAAAGAGTTAAAACATTTTTTATTTTTTTAAAAAGTCAAAAACTTTTTGTATTTAAAAAATTGTTTTTTTATTATCTAAAAACAGTTTTTTAATAAAAATATTTTTATTATGACAAGGAATTTTAGATATTAAAAACTTCTCACTTAACCTACAATACCCATGTAATAAAAAGCTACTCAACCTAAAACTAATATGATGTAGCCACACTCACCTATCTCTGCATAGTTGACCACATACTTTGAACATGAGTAAAGTTTGAATTAGAAGTTTACAATATCTCTTTTATATAAAAAAATTTAGGGATTTATGTTTGTACCTTTCTTCATCTGCTTGAGTAACATGATGATCAAATAAATTTTTATGTAATTTATTAATTTTTTTACACTTTTTATTTGTACCTTTATTTTTTATTTATTAATACAACGTCAATACTTTACGTTATTGTACGAAATTGAGAAACATCAATACATTATTTATTAATACAATTTTATTTTTTTTAAAGCTAAAAACATTTTTAATTAAAAAATTACTTTTTATTGTCCCAAAATAGTGTTTTTAATAAAAAAATATTTTTATAATGACCTTTTTATTTAGACAACACGAAAGGAAGTCTAGATATTAAAAAACCTACACAAAGTAGGTTGTCTAATCTAACTTCTCACTCAACCTAGAATACTCGAGTAATAAAAAGCTACTGAAACTAAAACTAATATGATGTAGCCACGCTTTAAATCAATCACCCTCCCCAAAAAGTGAAGTACACATATACTGTTGATACAAAAATTAGTCAGCTGACGTGGAACCAATTATATGAAGACATGCGTCATCCAATATGGCACAAGTTCAAGTACCGGGCTACTCAGCGTACCGAGTTACCTAGCGTACTGAGCAACTTATTGGGAAGACTAAACGACCAAGACAGATTCAATGTTTATTGTATTATAGTCATTCCTTACCATATACATATGTATATGCCTATTCGATAAAGGCTTATTATCTATTCACACTAACAGCCCAAGGGCTATAAATACATTGTAATACCCTCATGGCGGGGTAAGTGATCATAAGCAAACATAATCCGGATCAAGGTAAAACACCCAGCAATACAAAACAGTGGATGTAGGCCATTTTCCTTAACGCTGAATCACTTTAAAAATCTCTTGTCTTATTTATTTATTCATATTTATCTGTGATTAATTAATTAGATCGGATCTAGTTTTTTACATCAACAGATTGGCGTCGTCTGTGGGAACGACTATACATAGCGTTTTTCACCCAAAACTCATCATAAATGGGTGATCTCCCAGAATCTAGCAATAGAAATAATGATGGGAATCTTCCTAATCCTTTTGCCCCTCCAACTGCAAACGATATCACTGGAATCTTGGCAAGCTTAGCCAAGGGACAAACGGCTATGCAGGAAACTATGCGACAGTTCATTCAAACAGTTCAAAATGGAGCATCTGCCCAGTCAGGCCAACGAAGCATTCAGAGAAGCATACGTCCACCATCTTCACAACAGCCACAGTCTATGTCACGATCCAGACATACTGAAGTCCATTATTCTGGGAATTCAAGTGATACATCATATCATCCTGGTTTGACTTCTCCTATGAGAATTTTGGATTCTCAGGAACACATCACTCTAACTTTAGAGAGACCAAGCACTTTGGAAAGGTTGATCAGAGTCTCTCCCTTCGATCGTTTGGTCCCCAGGAGGAACAGAAGTCCTCTTTGGATTGATTTGAGAAATTATCAATGACCACATGATTTAAGGGAAGGCTCAGCCCAATCACATCCAAACCCCAGACCTACAGTTTATAAAGAAAGATCCTAAGAGGAGAATTCTACGCGATCTGTTTCCCGGGTAAACACAAATAAATCAGGGGCTAGAAATGACGCGTGGAAAGGATCTATTCAGAGGTTGGAAGGCAGGTTAGGAGAAATGGCTAAGGCCAAAAACCCTCTCCAAAGAACCTTCATCAAAGGATCTCCATTTATACAGGAAATTATGGATTTTCCCACACTAGAAAAGTTTAAGACTCCTGTGGTCACACCGAAGTACGATGTAAAAACTGATCATGTTCTCCACATAGAGTAGTACCAAGCTGCAACAGATATTTATGCAGTCCTAGATGAAATGAGGTGTAGGGCGTTCTCAGGAACCATTATCGAATCTTCTCAGATATGGTACAACAGCCTTCCTCGGGGATAAATTGCAACCTTCCATCAACTTGCAAAGATCTTTATAGGAAATTTCTGTTTTGGTGCCATAACAGTTAAAAGGGTAGCACACTTGTTGAGTGTTATGCAGAAAGTACCAGGGATTACATCACTCGTTTCAACAACGAAAAACTAGAGGTCATAAACTATAAGGAGAAGACAGCCATTACAGCTCTCATGAGTGGTCTTTTTCCAAACAATCTGTATTACACCTTAGCCAAGGATCCCCCCAAATCCATGGCTGAATTGATGGCTAAAGCAACTAAAATTATGAATACTGAGGAAGCTATGGCTGTGAAGAAGAATGTTGAGGTAAAGGTGGAAGCTAAATCTGAAGGCATATCGGAGAAGAAAGATAATAAGAATCATGTGGGAGCAAGCAATCGAAAGGTAAAGAAATGCTGGATCACTTAAGGAAGTATACATATTATACTCCCTTAAAAGAGAATATAAACCATGTTCTGGAGGAAATCAAGAACAGCGAGCAACTGAGTTAGCCAGAAAAACTGAGGACAACTCTCGAAAGGAGAGATAAATCAAAGTATTGCGAGTTCCATAAAGATCATGGTCACACGACCAAGCAGTGTGTAGCTCTCCAAAATGAGATAGAGGCACTCATTAGACGAGGATAATTGAACAGGTATGTTGATCATCATAATGGTGGGCAGATCAATAACAGAGCTCAGCAGAGGTTAAAATCTCCTTATCGACTAAGAGAAAATAAGAAAAGGGACCATAACGATGATCCTGAAGATAATCCCGATCTCCCAAAAAGGCCAAGACAACCTGGGCATGAGGTATTTTCAATTTGTTTTGGTTCATTCGATTGTAACATGATTATAGGTGGAGACGCGGGAGGAGGTGATCATACCGCTGAAAGGAAAGCTTACCTCAATGATGCTCAAGCTTGTTCCTATATACAACGAATAAATCTGTAAGAAGAAGATTGCCCGAGGAATATTAACAAAGATAAGCTAGTCATTGGCTTTTCTAAAAATGATCTGGAAGGTATTTTGTATCCTCACGGTGATCATCTGGTGATCAAAATGAGAATGAATGATGTAATCTTTTCAAGAGTACTGGTGGATAATGGTAGCTTGGCACACATCATGTTTTACCCTTGCTTCAATAGTTTGAACTTGAAACTTGGTCAGTTGGAGCCATATCACAGGCCCCTCATTGGGTTCTCTGGAGAAAAAGTTTTTTCACTTGGAACGAATAAGACCGACATGTTGATTGGTACCTAGCCAATTAGCATAACAGAGAAGGTGAGCTTCTTCGTAATGGATAAGAATGTCTAGCCAGCCTATAATATAATCATGGGGAGAGTAGGCCTGAAAAAGTTTAAAGCAGTCCCATCCACTGTACATCAGTGCTTAAAGTTTCTGACCAACTTTTGGGTTGGAATTGTGAAGGGAGATTAAAAAGTAGCCCGATAATGCTACTACTCATCTACCGAGCAAGAGGAATTGGGGGATGCTAGGAAGAAAACAACCACTTATCAAGTGAATGAATGTGATGAGTCTGAGATTGAAACCTTAGACCCAAAAGATGAAACGAAACTCGTTAAAGGCCAAGTTATGGAAGCAACATAAAGTATTATTCTGGATTACGAGCAACCAGAAAGAATAACTCAGATTGGTGCTTTACTTGATCCAGTGTTAAAGCAAGAGCTAGTGGCATTTTTGAAGCACAGCAAATAGGTATTTTCATGGAGTCATGATATGTCGGGGATAGACCCAACTTTATTATGTTACAAGCTCAATGTCAAAAAGGAGATCAAAGAAGTGAAGCAAATGAGAAGAGTCTTTAGTTCGGAGAAGAACCAGGCTTTCTAATAAGAAGTGGAAAAGATGCAAAAGGCTTCTTTCATCAAAGACGTAAAATATCATGATTGGCTAGATAATGTTGTGATGGTCAAGAAAAATAAGAATAAGTGCGTAATGTGCATGGACTTCACATACCTGAATAAAGCTCGCCCAAAAGATCATTTTCCTCTGCCCAGGATAGATCATCTGGTGGATGTAACTTCGGGGCATGAGCTGCTAAGCTTCATGGATGCCTATTCTGGGTATAATCAAATTAAAATGAAACCAGAAGACGGGAAAGTACCTCTTTCATTACCCTATGAGGAATATATTGTTACAATATTATGCCTTTTAGTATTAAAAATACAAGTCATATATATCAGCGGCTGGTGAATAAGGTGTTTGCAGAGCAGATTGGCAAAAATATGGAGGTATACGTCGATGACATGTTGACTTAAAGCAAGAAATTTGCTGATCATATAGCTGATTTAAGCCAAACATTTGATCAACTGGAAAAATACCAGATGAAGCAACCCGACCAAGTTTATTTTTAACGTATAGGAAGGCATGTTCCTCGGATACATTGTGAATCAAAGAGGTATTGAAGAAAATCCTAACAAGATAAAAGCCTTGATGAAGTTACAATCTTCAACCACCAAGAAGGTAGTGCAGAGCCTTACGGGGCGTGTTACGACTCTCAATCGATTTTTATCCCGAGCAACTAATAGATGTCTTCCATTCTTCAAGGTGCTCAGAAAGACCTTTGAATGGAACGATGAATGTTAGAAGGCGTTCTTAGAGTTGAAGAGATACTTGGGGAAACCTCATTTATTGTCGAGACCAGTGGCGGGAGAAAAATTATACTTGTACTTAGTTGTTTCAGAAAGTGCAGTCAGTTCAGCCTTGATAATAATAGAAGGCGAGGTGTAAAAACCAGTCTATTATACTAGCAAGGAATTCAAGGGAGAATAAATCAGGTACCCAAAACTGGAGAAGTTGGCATTTTCATTGATTGAAGCGAGAAAGAGAATGAAACCATATTTTCAATCCCATACAATAGTGGTATATACTGATATGCCACTAAGACAGGCTTTACATAAGGTAGAAAAGTCTGGAAGATTGATGTATTGGTCACTGAAGTTAGGGGAGTACGACATTATCTATGAGCCTAGATCCTCTCTCAAAGGACAGGCAGTGGCGAATTTCATTATTGAGTTTACCTACCCAGATGTCTCTGATTAATAAGGGGGTAATGCAGATCAACTCAAGGATGCAATAAGACCAACATAAAATATCCCCGATCAACTCCCAACAGTAGAATTACCAAAAGGAATGGCCACCGATCAAATAGAATCCTCTAGTAAGGTACAAGAATTGAAGAAGAAGTATGAAGAAGAGAAGGATAAGATATTCCATCGGGGATTTTATCAGATCAAGGGTTTGATGATAATATCCCTATATGAAATTTATATGTCGATGGTTCTTTGTGTGCAACAGGTTACGGACCTGGAATTATTCTCAACAGTCCAGATGGGATAGACATTGAATATGCTCTGTGTTTTCGATTACAAGGTTCCAACAATGAAGCTCAGTATGAAGTCGTGATCATGGGCCTCAATTTAGCTAATACATTGAATGTAGAGCAAGTTGTGGTGTTCAGTGATTCGTAATTAGTGGTGAATCAGATATTAAATCTTTATGAAGCAAAAGGGGAGTTTATGTCAAGATACTTAACCAAAGCTCTAGAGATTGTAGCCAATTTGGCAGATGTTCGGGTGGTTAGAATACCTTAACTGGAGAATGAAAAGGTAGATATACTTGCTCCGTTAGCCTCAACTACTCACACCGAGCTATGAAGAACAATCCACATTAAAGTACTTGCAAGCAGAAGTATTGATGAAGACTTAATGGTGAATTTTATCGCCTTGGATATGGGACCATCCTGGATGGATCCCATCATGGCTTATATTGAAGAAGGTACTTTACCAGCCGACCTACTTGCAGTCAGGAACTTGAAGTATAAGGCTGCCAGGTATGTTTTGAATAATGGAATTCTATACAGGAGAGGTTTGATAGCTGGTTTGCAAAGGTGTGTTAACCCAGTAGAATTCAAAAACTTGATAGAGGAAATTCATGAAGGATATCGTGGAGCTCACGTAGAATGTAGAACTCTTCTACAGAGAATAAATACGTAGGGGTACTACTGACCAACAATGCGCACTGATTGTACGGCTTATGCTAACAGATGTGATAATTATCAATAATTTTCTACTATATGAAGAACTCATTAGACGCTGCTAACATCAATCACTTCACTGTGGCCATTCGTTATATGGGGAATAGATTTAGTTAGGCCTCTGCCAACTACAAGAGAATGATTTAAATATTTGGTAGTCGCGATTGATTACTTCACTAAGTGGGTGGAAGCTGAACCTCTAATTGATATAGCATACAAAAGGGTATATCAATTTATTTGGAAGAATATTATTTACATATATGGTCTACCCCGTGCCTTTATCACTGACCAGGGTACCCACTTTGACAATGATGAGTTTGCAGCGTATTGTCTACAGTCCAACATTCAAAAAGTCCATTCTGCTCCAGGTCATCCCCAAAGTAATGGGCAAAAAGAAGTGACGAACAGAACTCTACTGAATGGGTTGAAGAAGAGATTAGATAATGCGAAAGGGAATTGGATTAATGAGTTGCATTCAGTGTTATGGGCTCACCTAACAACTCCTAGAATAGCAACTGGGGAATCCCCTTACATGTTGGATTTTGGGAGTGAAGCAATGATACCTGCTGAACTAGGATTACCTACTCATAGGGTGCTAAACTTCAATTCTCTAGTGAGTGATTTGATGAGACCCTTGGACTTGGACATACTCAAAGAAGTCAGAGAAGATGTAGCAATCTGAAATGCAGCCTATCAACAAAGGACTGCCATGTCCTATAATAAAAGGGTCAAGAAATGCGAACTAAAGGAAGGCGATTACGTGCTCAAGAAAGTTATTCAAAATCATAATAAGATGGAGGCCAATTGGCATGGGCCCTATCGTATCATAACTGTTGTTCGACCTGGCACTTACAGAATAGAAACTCTTAATGGGGAAGAATTCAAAAACGCTTGCACCTGCGAAAATACTACCAGTAATGTAATTGCCCATGTACCCAATTGTTTCAGTATGAATGAAAAGGATAATTTTTCCCATTCGTTTGTTTTATTTTCTTCGGAGTATTAGTGATACACACTACACTTAACAAACTTTGCATCATACAGCATGTGAAAACGCTAACTAAAAGTTGGTCGGCATCAGCAACCACCATCTGAAAGTTGGTCGGCATCAACATAAACCAACTAAAAGTTGGTCGGCATCAACATAAACACCAATAATATTGGTAAAACAATCGAACAAGGCAAGTTATGTTTGATTATGGGTGACCCAAGAGGAATCTAAACTAGGCAAGAAGATGGGTAACATATCCATTGTCTAAGCACCAGGGAAATTATTTACTTAAATGATTGTTACAACTAAGCAAGAACATGGAACACAAATTCCCTTGCTTAGGCACTTATGGGTGATAAGTCACTACAACTAGATAAGCACATGGAGCAAAAGTTCCACTGTCTAGGCAATCAAATAAAAAAAAGGCAAATTATCCATTCAAATATATATATATACTCAATGACTGAAAATTAACCCATTATTGTTATAAGTACAGCATTACTATAGTTAATCTCATCTTATGAACGAAGATTAACAGAATAAATATCATGTAATTATTTTATTTCCAAGGAAACAAAAATTGCAAAAAGAGGATTTCTCTTCATTTCCACCCAAAATTACTAACAAAATAAAAATAGCCTATTCTATTGGTTTCTTTCCTTCAGATTTAAATGCAGGATCCATTATAGCTGGAGGATCATCTAAAGCAAAAGAAGAATTGATAAAGTTCAAGTCCTTCAGTATTCTGGTGTTGCTCGAACTTGGTCAGTCTAACAAATACGGAGTTCGGGATATCTCAAATTCTTTGTGAAGACTGTAATCACCAAGGTATTTGGAAATCAAACACTGAGGAAAAGAGCTAATGTAATACCCCGCATTTTTGGCGATATTTATTTTTGGGATTAATTAATTAAATGAGAATTAATTGGGAATTAATCCGGATAAAATACTAGCGAGATGTGAGTTGGTATTTGACTATATTGAGTATATATGATGATATGTGAATATTGTATTATGAAATTTGTCGTGAGATTCATATACGGCAATTTGGACATTTTATTGGGACGCGTGAGACAGTCGCGTCAGGATATAATTATTTTGATTATAAAAGTGAATTTAAATTCTATTAACCGTATTGTCATTTTGAGTGCGCCAACACGTCCGGAAGGGTCGAGATAGTCAGAAAACACTAGCCGGGGGTTTAGTTTGGGTCCCGGAGTATTTTTAGGCCATACCGGCAACATAAAGGGTATTTTGGTAATTTTATATTTTTGGGAATTAAAAGTGACAAAAATTAAGAGTTTTTATCTGATTGGGAATTGACCCACTTAACCCATTAACAACCCATATTAACCTAGAAGGCTACGTAGGTTATTAGAATTAGGTTTTCTAATATTTCCCAAAGCAAACCCTAGCCACCATAGCCATTGGAGAAGAAAGCTTGAAGATAGAGAAATAGAAAGGAATTCTGCAGAAAGAGAGGGAGAGAGCTTCATCAAATCGTCATCAAAATCTGAGATTGAATCAAGGCAAGTGGTTTAAATTACGTTTTTATGCAGTAAATGCTTCTTCCATGCTTAGACTATCCAATAAATCAAATTATTCTTGGGAGTTTAATAAAAAAACCCATTTTAATTGGACTTAGAACTTAAATTTTGAGAAGAAATTGCATGTAGAATCGTATAGAGATGATTACCCTGATGTTCATGTATGTTGGATGTAACAAAAACGGATCTAATTTGAGTAAATTGATGATATTAAATTCTAGGGTTTATGTTCTTGAGAATTTGGGGAAAAGTGTTGAGACTTGATGGTTTAATGATGTTTAGGATGAATTGATTCCTTAAAACACGTTAGTATGTGATCTTGATATGTTTAGGATTGATTAGAGACCTTAAAACATGGTAGGGACGAATTTTAGAGGAGTATTGAGGAGTAGAAATTGGTGAAAAACGAGATAGGATTTCTGGGCTTGAATCTGGTCACTCGTTAGAAGACCTACCCAGGTCGTTCGAACGAGCTCGTTCAAACGAGCTTCTAACGAGTTGACAGTTTGGGGTTCTAACGAGAGGGATGTTCGTTCGATAATCTCGTTCGAACGAGATCTCGTTAGATAGCCCAGTTCGTTCGAACGAACTCTCGTTCAAACGGCCTCGTTCGAACGAGACTTCTAACGAGCTGGCAGCTTAGGCCTTTTTGGCCTGTTTTTATTTTGGGAGTCCCATAAACTTGATAGAGATAACATTCTTTTGATGATGTATTGGTATACTTGGGACATTTGGGACATAATGAGGAGTAAATTATATAATTGTGGAATGAGTCAAATAGACACTTTGAGTTGAGACGTGAGTGCAGGCTACTACAACGTGAGAATAAATTATGGCGTGTATGATTATGAATCGGGATTATATAAATTGTATAAATTATAAGTTAGTACGAGAAGGCGATATGTACTACAATTAAACTACGGTGATTACTAAGATGCGTGTTTACTTAGTATTGATATATGATTTGTGTGTATGACATACCTACCATACTTGCTATCACGGGAGGTTTGCGTTCGCTTAGGGCCCTCTAATCCTTGTGTTGCCCGGATTTAGACTGGTTACCTCGATGAACATAGGTCAGAGAAGGACTTATTGGGATGTTAATAAGTCTGCTGATCGTGGGAGCGCAGGTATGTGCGTGACCCATGTGATGTGACTGTGTTCGCCTCCATTATTTGTGATGTTGTTATCTGTGAACTATTCCTGAGAGATTCGAAATATGTGATCCTTATGTACGTGATGTACCGGGATGGATAGCAGAGTATGTGTGCACCGCAGCTTAGTCTCGGGGGTGCTTATATTGTATATTTATGTTGTGGAAAATATGCACTTAATAAAATGGGAACTTTCATATGGTATCGTGTATATAACTATGGAATAACATAAAAGGGAGAATCTATAACGAGTTGTATTCCTTTTATATGAGAACCTGAATTTACGTTAAGCCCCTATTTAATTGAGATCGTTATATGTTAACGGGAACCGAGTATTAAGGGTAGAACCTATGACAGTCTAGCTAGATATGATGTCACTTAGCTAGTGGTTAGTGTCATTTTAGATGGGTACTTACGTTAGGAGTGCACATTTAGTCGAGAGGTGAGAATTTCATGTGAGTGCACGTCCTAACATGTACTTTGCATTTAATGTTTTAAATGTTTTTTAAGCACTTGCAGGTTTTTAAAATATCTCCACATTCGGGCTCTGACCCGTTTGCTTTCAAATCTATTTTTCTTGTAAAACCATTTTAGGTGCCCAGCCACAAGGACACCATGCATAGGATACTCATTCAGATGACGAGCTGTAGCTGTTTGTGGAAGTTACAGGGATTTGCTTTTAGACGCTTCTATCATTTGGATTCCATGTTCAGTATTCCTCAGTTTTAGGGCATGTTGCCCAGTTCTATTAGTGATACATTTCCATCTCAGTTTTTCAGACTTTGGCATGTATTGATTCAGTATTCAGTATTTAGTTATTCATTTCAGTTGTGGAGTTTGTTGTGAGGAGTTTCCTCCGAATTTATTTATATCATGTGATGGCTATTCTATTATTTCGTTATGGTGAATGGTGATATTATTCTTGCAAAATCTTTTAACTGCATGTTAATCAGACTTTAATTAAAATTTGGCAACTTACTTTTTAAATACCAGGTGGTTAGTAATAATAAAATGTTTTCGACAGTGATGCTATTAACTGAGCCAACTTGGCATTTTGATTTAATTTAATAAAGGAGTAGCTACCCGGTATTTAATTAGTCGGGGTGTCACAGGTGGTATCAGAGCATCAGGTTCTAGTGTCCTTTAGGATCTGTACGGCTATTATGTTTCCGCTAAGTTTATTTGATATAGAGCCCTATATTTTAGGACTGTTGTACTCTTTTTGTGTATGCTTCGTTCTTCAGCTATTTTAAGTTTATAAACAGCGAACTTATAAACTTCATTCTTATTTCAGATGCCTCCACGACGTGCACGACGAGTTCCCAGGGATGCAACGCCCGAACCCCAGCCCGCTCCAGTTCAGGGCATGATAAACGCTGCTGAGGTTGCAGCCATTGTAGCCCAAGCGGTAAATGCCGCAATTGCCGTAGTTCAGCAGGTACCACCTCAGGCGCCGGTTGCCGCGCCAGTACAGGTAAATGCATTCCCGTCTGCTTGGGAACGTGTACGTGATGCTTTTCAGAAAGCGCATCCGCCAGAGTTTGCAGGTAGCTCAGATGTGGTAGTCTCGAGCCAGTGGAGGAAGGATATGCAGAGGCACTTGAGGATGTATGAGTGCACGGACGTTCAGAAGCAGGTGCTAGATACTTTTAAGCTAGTTGGATCTGCACTGCAGTGGTGGGAGTCTATTACCACCGTGGAGGAGAGGGATACTCTCACTATTCAGGACTTTTAGGTGCGGTTCGACAGCAAGTACTTTCCGTCAGCTGTTCACACGAAAATGAGGAGGAAATTGATGAGTCTGAAGCAAGAGGGTAAGACCATGGCCGAGTATGAGGCCGAGTTCACGAATCTGTTGAATATCGTTCCGGATGAGATACCGACAGAAAAGAAGAAGATTGAGAAATTCACCGATGGGTTGACATGGAGGATCAGTCAGCATCTGTTAGGGAACCTGTCGTTGGCCACTTATTCTGATGTGGTTAACGCTGCTTTATTACACTGCCAGGATCACCGCTTTCATATGACTGAGGGCAAGAGATCGGGAGAGTCTAGCCATCAGGGCAGGACTGGAGGACATGGTGCCGGTGGGGCACAATCTGTTCAGGGGCAGAGACAGGGTGAGCAGGGTTCCCAGCAGGGGGATCAGAAGAGGTTCAGATCAGGAAATTACAGGCACGGACAGGGAGGTTTCCGTCAGGGCCATCAGGGTCCAAACGGCCATCAGGGCCAACAGGGGCAGAATGGGCAGCAGTTTCAGCAGGGCCAGCAGGGCCAAGGGAGGAACGGTAACGGCCACCAGGGCCGGGGACCACAGGGGCAGAGAGGAGGGAACTTCCCAGGGAAGTGTTTTGTTTGTGGAAATATTGGCTATAAACGACAGGATTGTCCTGATAGGGGCAGGGCCCCACAGCAGCAGCAGCAGGGTGCTCGCCAGGAGCCGCAGAGGCCTATGTTTCCCGCCGCTCTCCCCGCACCGCCACAGATGGCAGCATTGCCACCCATTCTAGCGGTCCCAGCTCAGCAGGGGCAGCTACAGTATGGACGTGTCTATAATGTCCACCAGGCAGCAGTTCCACAGGCACCGCCCGCGATTGAGGGTACGTTTCCTATCCATGGCACTATGGGTCGGGTATTATTTGATACGGGGGCTACACATTATTTTATAGCTACACATTTCGCGAAAGCCTTAGGGTTGTTAGCTACGGCAGAGAGCACAGTGACGTGTGTCGACTCACCATTGGGGAGTGGGTCACTTATATTCTTTATATACCGGGGAGTGGGGGTAGAGATTGGTAGTCTGGTATTACCTGCAGATATGTTGGTATTAGATATGCATGTTCACGATGTGATTATCGGTATGGATTGGCTTGCTGATTATAGAGCCATGATTGATTGCTTCGGTGGGAGCATTGTTTTTGCCATTCCGGGGTAAGAGATGTTTGTAGTGGCGATGCCTCACCCAGAGGGAGGCTCGACCGCTCATTTGTATTACCTAGAGGAGGATACATCTAAGGAGGTTGTGATTCCTTTAGATTCGATCCCAGTCGTCAGGGAGTATTCGGATGTGTTTCAGGAGATATCAGGCCTACCCCCCAGTCGAGAGATAGACTTTGTTATAGACCTATTTCCAGATACGAGACCTATAGCACGCGCACTGTACCGTATGGCTCCGGCAGAGATGCGAGAGCTACGAGATCAGATAGAACAGCTGTTAGGTCAGGGCTTTATTCGCAGGAGTACCTCACCTTGGGGCGCTCCAGTTTTGTTTGTGAAGAAGAGGGACGGTTCACTGAGATTGTGTGTGGACTACCGAGAGTTGAACAAGGTCACGATACGGAATAAGTATCCGTTGCCTCGAATCGATGACCTATTTGACCAGTTGAGGGGAGCTTCTTTCTTCTCGAAGATTGATTTGAGATCGGGATACCATCAGTTGCGTATCAGGGAGGAGGATGTCTCGAAGACTGCGTTCTTATTGAGATATGGTTCTTACGAGTTTCGGGTTATGCCTTTTGGTTTGACTAACGCTCCAGTTGTGTTTATGGACTTAATGAACAGAGTGTTCAGGGATTTCCTAGATCAGTTTGTCATTGTCTTCATCGATGATATTCTGGATTACTCCCAGACAGAGGAGGAGCACGCCGAGCATTTGAGGCAAGTTTTGCAGACACTTCGTCAGAACGAGTTGTATGCAAAATATGAGAAGTGCGGGTTTTGGCTGAAGGAGGTCCAGTTTTTGGGACATATCATTTTCGACCGGGGGATATCTGTTGATCCGGGGAAGGTATCCGCGGTGAGGGAGTGGGGACAGCCCACGACATCGACTGAGATTCGTAGTTTCTTGGGCCTAGCAGGATACTACAGGAGGTTCATTCGGGGATTTTCGAAGATAGCGGGTCCTTTGACACATCTGACTCGTAAAGATGTGCCGTTCATTTGGAGTGATGCCTGTCAGTTGGCATTTGATGAGTTAAAGGACAAGTTAAGCTCAGCACCTGTGTTAGCATTGCCGAGACCGGGAGTTGAGTATTTGGTTTACACCGATGCGTCTTTGCAAGGACTTGGAGGTGTATTGCAGTAGGAGAGACAGGCCATAGCTTATGCTTCCCGTAAGCTTAAGCCTCACGAGAAGAATTACCCCACTCATGATTTGGAGTTGGCGGCAGTGGTATTTGCCCTACGGATTTGGAGGCACTATCTTTTGGGGGAGAAGTTCCAATTGTTCACGGACCACAAGTCCCTACAGTACCTGTTCAGGCAGAAGGAGTTGAATATGCGGCAGCGTAGGTGGCTTGAGTTTGTGAAAGACTACCAGTTCGATATCCAGTATCACCCGGGTAAGGCTAATGTGGTAGCAGACGTGTTGAGCCGTAGGCCAGCAGATGAGGTGGCAGGGGTGTGGAAGGCAAAGTGGAAGGAGTTGGGACACCAGGATGCAGTGGCCCGATCTTTCATGTCTGTGATGACCGTTACACCGCAGATTGTCACGAAGGTAGTACGGGCACAGGATAATGACTCGTTCTGTCAGGAGCAGATAGTTCGATTACTAGAAGAGGGAGCCGAGTCCTATACCGTTAGCTCAGACGGGTGATTACGCTTCAATGGGAGATTGGTGGTTCCGGAAGGGGAGGAATTGCGACACGAGGTGATGGCAGAGTCGCACGGTTCACGGTTCACGGTTCGAGGTACATCCCGGAGGGGACAAAATGTACCAAGACATGAGACGCCAGTATTGGTGGGGCGGTATGAAGAGAGATATTGCTGAGTTTGTTTCGAAATGCGCCACTTGCCAGCTAGTAAAAGTGGATCATCAGAGACCGACAGGACTTCTACAGCCGTTGGAGGTCCCGGTGTGGATGTGGGAGAGCATATCCATGGACTTTATAACGGGGTTGCCTACGTCGCAGATGGGTCACGACTCCATTTGGATAATTGTGGACAGGTTGTCCAAAGTCGCTCACTTTTTGCCCGTAAGGACTGACTACACTACGGGACAGTATGCCCAGCTCTTCATTTCAGATATTGTGAGACTTCACGGTGTACCCCTAAATATCGTGTCTGACAGAGACAAGATATTTGTTTCGCGGTTTTGGGAGAGTTTCCAGGAGGCCATGGGCACGGAATTGCGGTTGAGTACGGCTTATCATCCGCAGACCGATGGGCAGACCGAGCGCACAAATCAGATGTTGGAGGGCATGCTACGCATGTGCATTATTGACTTTGGGGGTTGATGGGAGCAGTACCTTCCACTGGTGGAGTTTGCTTACAACAACTCCTATCAGTTCACTATTGGCATGGCTTCGTTTGAGGCGTTGTACGGTAGGCCTTGTCGTTCCCCAGCATGTTTGTTAGAGGTGGGGGACAACAAACTACTTGGGCCGAAAGTGATTCAAGATACTTCGGCAAGGATTGAGTTGATTCGGAGTCGCATTCGGGTAGCTCAAGACCGGCAGAAGAGCTATGCTGATGCGAAGAGATCTTTCAGGTAGTTCCAAGTGGGGGACCAGGTTTTGCTCAGAGTATCTCCTATGAAGGGGATTATGCGTTTCGGGAAGAAGGGGAAGTTGGCACCGAGGTATGTGGGGCCGTTCCCTATTATTGAGCGGATTAGACCAGTTGCGTATAGACTCGGGTGACCGGAGCATTTACACCGGATTCACGATGTGTTTCATATTTCCTCGCTAAGGAAATATCTCAGGGACGATTTGGCTCATTCTCACATCGCTTTGGAGGAGATTGATTTATAGCCTGATAGCTCCTACGAGGAGGGGCCGATTGTTATTTTGGACCGAAGTGAGAGGAAGCTGCGGTCAAAGATAGTTCCGTTAGTGCGTGTTCAGTGGCTACATCACAATGTCGAGGAGTCCACATGGGAACGCGAGGATGAGATGCGCGAACGTTATCCAGAGTTGTTTTTATCAGGTACTTTCTAGTTCCGAATTTCGGGACGAAATTCTGTTATTAGGGGGAAGTATGTAATACCCCGTATTTTGGGCGATATTAATTTTTGGGATTAATTAATTACATGAGAATTTATTGGGAATTAATCCGGATAAAATACTAGCGACATGTGAGTTGGTATTTGACTATATTGAGTATATATGATGATATGTGAATATTGTATTATGAAATTTGTCATGAGATTGATATACGGCAATTTGGACATTTTATTGGGACGCGTGAGACAGTCGCGTCAGGATATAATTATTTTGATTATAAAAGTGAATTTAAATTCTATTAACCGTATGGTCGTTTTGAGTGCGCCAACACGTCCGGAAGGGTCGAGATAGTCAGAAAACACTAGCCGGGGGGTTTAGTTTGGATCCCGGAGTATTTTTAGGCCATGCCGGCAACATAAAGGGTATTTTGGTAATTTTGTATTTTTGGGAATTAAAAGTGACGAAAATTAAGAGTTTTTATCTGATTGGGAATTGACCCACTTAACCCATTAACAACCCATATTAACCTAGAAGGCTACGTAGGTTATTAGAATTAGGTTTTCTAATATTTCCCAAAGAAAACCCTAGCCACCATAGCCATTGGAGAAGAAAGCTTGGAGATAGAGAAATAGAAAGGAATTCTGCAGAAAGAGAGGGAGAAAGCTTCATCAAATCGTCATCAAAATCTGAGATTGAATCAAGGCAAGTGGTTTAAATTACGTTTTTATGCAGTAAATGCTTCTTCCATGCTTAGACTATCCAATAAATCAAATTGTTCTTGTGAGTTTAATAAAAAAAACCATTTTAATTGGACTTAGAACTTAAATTTTGAGAAGAAATTACATGTAGAATCATATAGAGATGATTACCCTGATGTTCTTGTATGTTGGATGTAACAAAAACGGATCTAATTTGAGTAAATTGATGATATTAAATTCTAGGGTTTATGTTCTTGAGAATTTGGGGAAAAGTGTTGAGACTTGATGGTTTAATGATGTTTAGGATGAATTGATTCCTTAAAACACGTTAGTATGTGATCTTGATATGTTTAGGATTGATTAGAGACCTTAAAACATGGTAGGGACGAATTTTAGAGGAGTATTGAGGAGTAGAAATTGGTGAAAAACGAGATAGGATTTCTGGGCTTGAATCTGGTCACTCGTTAGAAGACCTACCCAGGTCGTTCGAACGAGCTCGTTCAAACGAGCTTCTAACGAGTTGACAGTTTGGGGTTCTAACGAGAGGGATGTTCATTCGATAATCTCGTTCGAACGAGATCTCGTTAGATAGCCCAGTTCGTTCGAACGAACTCTCGTTCGAACAGCCTCGTTCGAACGAGACTTCTAACGAGCTGGCAGCTTAGGCCTTTTTGGCCTGTTTTGATTTTGGGAGTCCCATAAACTTGTTCGAGGACAGAGATAACATTCTTTTGATGATGTATTGGTATACTTGGGACATTGGGGACATAATGAGGAGTAAATTATATAATTGTGGAACGAGTCAAATAGACACTTTGAGTTGAGACGTGAGTGCAGGCTACTACGACGTGAGAATAAATTATGGCGTGTATGATTATGAACCGGGATTATATAAATTGTATAAATTATAAGTTAGTACGAGAATGCGATATGTACTACAATTAAACTACGGTGATTACTAAGATGCGTGTTTACTTAGTATTGATATATGATTTGTGTGTATGACATACCTACCATACTTGCTATCATGAGAGGTTTGCGTTCGCTTAGGTCCCTCTAATCCTTGTGTTGCCCGAATTTAGACTGGTTACCTCGATGAACATAGGTCAGAGAAAGACTTATTGGGATGTTAATAAGTCTGCTGATCGTGGGAGCGCAGGTATGTGCGTGACCCATGTGATGTGACTGTGTTCGCCTCCATTATTTGTGATGTTGTTATCTGTGAACTATTCCTGAGAGATTCGAAATATGTGATCCTTATGTACGTGATGTACCGGGATGGATAGCAGAGTATGTGTGCACCGCAGCTTAGTCTCGGGGGTGCTTATATTGTATATTTATGTTGTGGAAAATATGCACTTAATAAAATGGGAACTTTCATATGGTATCGTGTATATAACTATGGAATAACATAAAAGGGAGAATCTATAACGAGTTGTATTCCTTTTATATGAGAACCTGAATTTACGTTAAGCCCCTATTTAATTGAGATCGTTATATGTTAACGGGAACCGAGTATTAAGGGTAGAACCTATGACAGTCTAGCTAGATATGATGTCACTTAGCTAGTGGTTAGTGTCATTTTAGATGGGTACTTACGTTAGGAGTGCACATTTAGTCGAGAGGTGAGAATTTCATGTGAGTGCACGTCCTAACATGTACTTTGCATTTAATGTTTTAAATGTTTTTTAAGCACTTGCAGGTTTTTAAAATATCTCCACATTCGGGCTCTGACCCGTTTGCTTTCAAATCTATTTTTCTTGTAAAACCATTTTAGGTGCCCAGCCACAAGGACACCATGCATAGGATACTCATTCAGATGACGAGCTGTAGCTGTTTGTGGAAGTTACAGGGATTTGCTTTTAGACGCTTCTATCATTTGGATTCCATGTTCAGTATTCCTCAGTTTTAGGGCATGTTGCCCAGTTCTATTAGTGATACATTTCCATCTCAGTTTTTCGGACTTTGGCATGTATTGATTTAGTATTCAGTATTTAGTTATTGATTTCAATTGTGGAGTTTGTTGTGAGGAGTTTCCTCCGGATTTATTTATATCATGTGATGGTTATTGTATTATTTCGTTATGGTGAATGGTGATATTATTCTTGCAAAATCTTTTACTGCATGTTAATCAAACTTTAATTAAAATTTGGCTACTTACTTTTTAAATACTAGGTGGTTAGTAATAATAAAATGTTTTCGACAGTGATGCTATTAACTGAGCCAACTTGACATTTTGATTTAATTGAATAAAGGAGTAGCTACCCGGTATTTAATTAGTCGGGGTGTCACAGCTAACTGGAATCCTGCTAACATCTAGCTGGAATGACGGTACTGGCAGATCAAGTTACCCAGGCTCATACCAATCCCACAGTTTTGTTCCTTGCTCAACTTTCATTACGGTTAAATCATTAAAACATCCCTACTTGTACCCTTCATTATTTAATTGTTTCAACCTGGCATCAAGATGATATAAAGCTTCATTGTATCCCTCCATCGAAAAATCTATGGGCTTCTTGTGAAACTGATAAGTTAATCGTTCAACATGTTGATGCAGTCTTTTCAGCACACTTTCTTTATTATGCAATGCAGAACTCTGATTGGATAATTGCTCTGTAAGAGTTTGAATCTTCTGGTACATCTCTGCCAGAGCTTGATTTTTTGCCTTCAATTGAGAAGCTTAGTTTTCTAAGGATTTCTGAGTTCTAATCTCTTCAATGTTACTCCGACTAGCTCTTGTTCTAACCCAGGAAGTGGATGTAGGTCTGACTATTTTCAAAGTTTCGAATTCTTCTCTTAATGAAGTATTCTCAGTATCTAAAAGGAAAAACCATCATCATTAACCGGGACCAGAGATCCAGAGGAAGAATCATATTTTAACTATCTCAATTCTTCTCTTAAATAAATATTTTGTTCCTCCAGTAGTTCGGTAATGTTTCTATGCTCCTCAATTTCAAGTTTTAGCACACTCTGTCTTTTATTATAGGCAGAGATAAATTTGTCATAACCCCGATCAGCACTTAACTGTTGATACTTTTTCTCATAACCTTCATGAAGAAGAGCATGGGCTTCCTTGTGTTGAAGTTGAAGTTCGTTGAAGTTGAAGTTCTTCAATCATTCCTTGAAGATCCTTAATCATTTTGTAGTAATCTACGTTATTCGCCACAGCACGATCAAGTAAACATTTCAAGTACTGGTAAGCCTCAATTGATCGTTCATAGGCATCAAAACCAAGAATGTCAACTATTTGTGCTTCAATAAAATCTACACGACCATCTTTGAAGTAATATTTATATTTCTTCATTAACTTTGTATCATGAGCTGACAATAGTTCTATCCTGGCAATAAACTAGCAAGGAAAAGTAAAGGCAGATCAACAACGGCATAGCTATATTGAACAAGTAAAGGAGAAATTCAGATAAGTAACAAGTCAATTTTATTTATCATAATAGATGACGGAACAACCAGAGTACAAACAAAGGAAAAAATAGAGGAAAAAAATTTGCCGAACAATATTACACCTTCTCCTTATTCCCCACTACATATTCAGCTAATTTTGAAGAAGGAATTGGTTCCTGATGTTGCTCGGAGGGCAGCTGACGTTGTTCGTAAGAAGTTGTGTTCTGGTGGACTTGCTCGAAAGACTGAGGGATAATGGCAGCAGGTGTTTGTTCTACCATTGATAAGGCATAAATTCTTTCCAATTTATCCCTTAATTTAGTTACTTTTAGCACCTCGAACAACGTAATCAATTTGACTTTATCTGATAATCTTGCTATCCTAACAAGTACACCGAGTTTTTGGTATTTCGAATTGATTTTACAGGTATTTGATGTCAAGAAACAAAAGAAAGAAATCGAAAGAATCGAGAAAGACAAGAAGGAAAGTCAAAAGGGAAAAAGTGTAATTTTTATCCTGAATTAGGATGAGGCACCTAAAGAGAAGTTGAAGATATCACATTCATGAGAACATAGGAAGAAACGGCGCCTCAATCGGAGTCCCGGAACAAAAGTTATGAGCAGTCAAAGTTGAGAAAAAAGTCAAACAGGCAGACCGATCCGCCCCCAGTCCGGACCGGTCCGCTGTGCCATACTCCAGAAGACCCCGGATCGAAAGTAAACCGAAGAAGGAAGAAAATAAAAAGAACCGGACCGGTCCACCAGAAAAATAAAAGAACCGATCCGCCTAAGCCCCGGACCGGTCCGGCTATCGAGATTTTATAATCTTATCCTTCTCCTAAGAAGAGTCCTAGTGCAACAAAAACTCCTGAATTTTTGTAGGGTATAAAAACCCGTTTTATTATCATTATTAGTACGGAGAATTTTAGTTGATTTTCCATTCTTTTTCAGAAACCCTAGTTTAGATACAGTTTACAATTTTGATTCCAATAGTAAAGATTATTCAGAAATTCTTTGATTACAAGTGTTCTTAAGTGCTGCTGTTACTACTTTGGTAAGATTAGGAGTTAATTTCCTCTCTTCAATTCCTTTCTACACCATTCCATAAATTTTCCTTAGTTTAATTATGGTTTTCTGCACATCAAACACTGTTTTCATTACTTTCAGCATGCTAGGCTAGATTTTCTAAGGCCGGGATACATGAACCCAGCCTGATGTGATAGTTGCATGTGTATAACATTAATCCTCTGAATTTAGTGATTAATTACGACCGTATCGCGTAGGAACACGACAATTGTAGATCGTTAGATCCCGTTTTCTTTTGAGTTACCACGATACCGATTCACTCGTCCTCAGATTAAGTATGATGCGGGCTTGAACCTCATATACGTAATGCTTGGGAGTACTAAATTATGGGTCAAATTAATCAGTTAAATTTACGATTAGTATCATAACTGTAATACACTAGGGTTGGGGGATTGTATTCCCGTCATGTTTTTCTCATCATATAGTTTAAAGTTTTAAATCGTTCTTCATCAGTATTTTAGGTAATTTAGTATAATTGCACCTTTTCATAGTTTCATAATTGCATCTAGTGTAGTCATTCCACAAATTAAATCAATTTTCCTTTTTCTTTAGAGTTAGAGTTAGGATTTCTTCGTCTATCCAACGTCGTCACAACTCTGTTGTCCTATTTCCCTGTGGATACGATCCCTACTTACCGGGTTTATTACTAACGCGACAGGCTTGCACTTGAGCCTAGAGTGAACGCACATTAGAGACACTTTTTAAGTCACGTCAAGTTTTTGGCGTCGTTGTCGGGGAATTAGGTAGACTTAGCATTAGATCGAGTCAATCTAAAACTTTGACCAAAATTTTCAAAAAAATCCAAAAACATAAAAAAATTCAAAAGAACAAAAAGATTCACCATCATCTCTCACAAGCTATTAATGAAAAATTTTGAACTCACTCCCACACCCCATAATACTCCAACCAGCATTCACGAAAATCCAATCGTTGAGTACAATGCCGATAGCCCTCACACTCCTAACGCCCCACAGTTTTGGATTCCACCTCCCACACCGTCACACTCAATCTCAAATAACACTCCATTTTCCTTCTTAGGACACACCTCCGAGCACACTTCGAGTACACCAAGTGAGGACACCGAGTCTTCAAGAGAGAGAGAAATGTCGCAACACGATAGTGCAGCAGCTGGTGAGGAAAAGGCCCCATACAGCCCGCTGAGAGAAATCTTATTTCTCGAGTGCACTGTCACTTCGGGATGCATTATACTCCTGTATAATGTCGGGCAATTTCGTTTAAAAAATGGGATGATCCAGATGTTACCCCATTACAATGGTCTGGATTCTGAAAATCCATATCTTCATATCAGGGAATTTGAGGATGTGTGTGATACTCTCAATTATCAAACTTGCACACAAGAGGTGATCCGCCTCAAACTCTTCCCCTTCTCGCTAAAAGATAAAGCGAAGACCTGGCTATGGTCTCTACCTCCAAGCTCGATTCCATCTTGGAACGAGTTGCAATAAAGATTTCTCAAGAAATTCTTCCCACCACATCGAATGATCTCCATAAAGACTCAAATTCAAGCATTCAGGCAATCTAAAAATGAGTCATTTCATCGATGTCACAAGCGTTTCAATGAGTTAGTTTCTTCATGCCCCCATCATGGATCTGATACGGCACAAATCATTTCTTTTCTCTATAATGGGTTGAACCTTACTTCCAAGCAACTCGTTGAAACCATGGGTAGTGGTCCGTTTGTCGATTTAGATGCCCACGATGATGAGCTTCACCTAGGGGTGGAAGCGGTACAGTTTGGTCTGTAACGATTGCTTACCAAAACCAAAATCGTAATTTGGATGGTAAAACCGTTTGTACCGAATTTACCGGCCGATACATCAAAATAGAAACCAAAACCAAACCGTCCGGTATTACGGTATTTTCGATAATTTCGGTTTTATTTTGGTTTCAGTAATTTCGGTTTCTTTTTGGTTTCATTCCGGTAAATACCAAAATTACAAGCTGGTTTCATTCCGGTAAGTTTCGGTACAACATTTTAAACTCAATTCGGTTAAATTCATTCGTTAAAACTTGAATCAAATATAATTTGCAGTACAAAATAACATGAGTATATGAAGCATAAAGTAAAAGTCATAATTAATTATGTCCATTCTAAATCCATAAACATAAAACTCCATATTAAGATTTACATTCATCCGAAATAGTTTCTTGCAATGTTGAAATAAACCAAAAGTAACATGCAACTCTCAATGGTTTTATCAATTCTTTCTCTCCTTTCTTCTCTTTTGCCTCCAATTTTTCCACCTATAAATCAATACAAAAGTAATATGTCAATAGAACATCCTATAAATGGCCTAAAAATGACTTGAAACAGCATGAAAATGCCTTAAAACAGCATGAAAAACAGCCCCCAAATGGCTAAAAAATAGCCTAAAAACAGTCCCCAAATGGCTAAAAAAACAGCCTAAAAAAACCCATAAATGGCTTAAAAATAGCCCCCAAATAGCTTAAAAACATCCTAAAAAATTGCCCCTAAGTGGCTTAAAACTGCCTAAAAAGGCATAAAAATACCCCCAAATAGCTAAAAAAAACAGCCTAAAAAAGCCCCCTAAATGGCTTAAAAATAGCCCTAAAAATACCCCTAAATGGCCTAAAAACGGCATAAAAACAGCCCCTAAATGGCTTAAAAACTGCCTAAAAACAGCATAAAAATACCCCAAAATAGCTATAAAAAAACAGCCTAAAAACAACCCCCTAAATGGCTTAAAAACAGCCCTAAAAACAGCCCCCAAATGGCTTAAAAACAGCCTAAAAACAGCTTAAAAAACAGCCCATAAATGACTTAAAAACTGTCTAAAAATAGCATAAAAATACCCCCAAATAGCTTAAAAATAACCTAAAAACAGCCCCCCAAATGGCTTAAATACAGCCTAAAAAACAGTCCCCAAATGGCTAAAAAACAGCAACAAATGGCTTAAAAAACAGTCCTAAATGACCTAAAAACAGTCTTCTTAAATAGATAATGCAATATATCTCATGTTTCAAAAGCTGAATGCCGCTCAAACCGATATAATGTTCAATGCATTGAACTCATCCATTACACCTACAAGTGAACAACAATAAAAATGCATATCAATATCAATAAATATATATAAATAAGATACCGAAATAAGTACAATTAGAGCTTATGAATGTAAAATACATACAAGTTTCAATACTCTCAAGTGCCTCAAGTGAATCTTCAATCTCAATGGTTGGGGAGCTTCTAATCCAATCTTGAGCGCATACTAAACACTCCACCGATTTTGGTGTCAAAGAACTACGAAATGGATCAAGGACTCTTTTGCTTGTACTAAAAGCACACTCGGAAGCAACCGATGTCATGGGAATGGCCAAGATATCACGTGCCATCAATGCAAATGCACGGTATGTTGGAATCTTTCCTTGCCACCATGTCAAAACATCAAAATTTTGATCATTAAGAGTTTCTATACCATCATGTAAGTATTGATCCAAATCATTCATCAATTCAACCTTTTCCTTCCTCTTTAAATAGTTTAAAAATCCCTTCTTCTTCAAAGCACGTTTGTCCACATTTTCAACAGAATTCCCCGAAATATCACCAACATAATGACAAACCTTACTTGAATCACTATCCCCACAAGACTCATTTTCTAACTTGTGGTGATAATAGATTTGTGACATCAAACTTTTCAATTTTTCAATAAAATCAAACACTTTACACTCTCTTTCTACTTCAGAAAGTGTGTGATCCTTGGAAAAATATTCATTATACCAATACTCCACATATTGCAATTTATGGCGAGGGTCCAAGACAATAGCAATAACCAAAATTAAATTTAAAGAAGTAACATCACAGTACTTGTCAAATTTGGTATTCATTTTGATAGCCATATCACGGAAAAAAGGATCATCACTCTCTAAATACTCCGAGAGTAAGTCTTTAGTGGAAGTTACTTCATCAAAGTAAGAATTTGAAGTAATATAATGAGAACCGGATTTACGTTTTGTTAGAAGGTAGAATTCTTCCAAAAACGTGTGCGAAGCTTTTAATGTCATCCAATCACTCTCACATATGATGCCACCCCCTTTGATACTAACTTCCACTTTGTACATATCATCCTTATCCTCAAGACGTTCGAACGCCTTTTGATATTGCATTTCTGCACCTATCATAAGGTAGGTAGAATTCCACCTCGTTTTCACATCTAGGCATACACACTTTGTTGATCTTATCCTTTCTTCCGAGGCACACAACTTAAATGTTTGCAACCTTGATGGAGAACTTCTCACATATTTCACACTCCTACGAAGTCGCTTCACTATCTCCTTAATCTCAAGAATCCCATCCCTCACAACAAGATTGATAATGTGTGCAAAATATCTCACATGAAAAAATTCCCCACCCAACAACAACCCATTTCTCTTATTAAATCTTTTTCTCAAGTCATCAACACACCTATCATTATTTTTGCATTATCAAGGGTGATTGTTGTTAACTTTTCTAAACCCCACCCTAGCAAACATGACTCCACAGCTTTAGAAATGGCCTCACCTTTATGTGGGTGTGGAAGTACACAAAAATTAATGATTTTCTTTTGTAACTTCCAATTATTATCCACATAATGAGCGGTAAGACACATATACCCCAAATTTTGAATAGATGTCCACAAATCAGTGGTGATGGAGACACGTGTAGCGGATGTCATAAAGTAATGCTTTAATTTTGCACGTTCTTCAAGATAAATTTGCCAACAATCTTTGGTGATAGTGGGTCGGGAAACTACATGAAACCTAGGGTTTAACTCTTTTACAAACAACCGAAAATCCTATTTTTCAACAAAACTAAATGGAAGTTCAAAAAGAATAATCATTTTCCAAGAGTCTTGCGAGCTATATCTTGATCAAACTTCCAATTAATTTTTTCAGTTCCTTCCAACGATAAAATTGTTTGTTTATCGGTTATTTCGGATTGCGAATATTTTTTACATCTCCTTTTAAGATGATTCCACAATAAAGTAGTTTCGTTAACAGAAGGAGCATTAAATTTTGCACCACAATGTACACAATCACAACTACCCATATATTTACCATCAACCATATGTCTATTCATATGAGTCCAAATGAGAGAACTACCTTAGTTTGTGATAGTTTTAGTACCTCCCTTCGTTCGTTTTTTACTCACTTCAGTGTTGCCCTTTCTTATTTCAACAACATCATTATTTGTTTCATCCATCGCTGACATCTAACAAATACAAAATATAGAATAAAATAATCATTGAGGGATAACACGAACAAGAAGTTAATACGTAATACTTTAATACATACAAAACGACATAACATGTCATGTACTACAATACAAGTTATAAGGCTAGAGAGTAGAAACATTTGGAATTATTAGCCCCACTGGGATAATGATACTATTTAATCCAACCATATCATAACAAAAAAGATACTATTTCTAAACTCTCTCAAAAATAAAATCCCACTTGTTACTCTAATCCGTGTTATTAAGCCCCAGTGTCCACATTTTCAGTAACTTATCATATTTTATCTATTTCTGAGGGTAAAGGTCCTTCACAGACCACTTGTCGAGTTGGTGTATAGCATTTTTTTTTATTAGTCCTAACACGATCAACATGATTCCATTCTACGCAATCTCCCAAATGAGCCCAAAGTTTATTTGACGACTCAATCTCCGGAAAACGTTGTTTACAATATATGCACTCAATTTGCCCATTTCTCTCAATCTTTGCATAATGCTCAAAATATTCATTGTTATCGTACTCCCAATTTTTTTTGGTCCATTTTCTCTTTCCCAACACCTCCGAGATTGCTATGAGCCCACAAATATTGCCTTTCAAAACCATTGTTGATTAAAACCTACAAATAAAAAAAAACTATAAAATCAAACTGTAAAAAAAATCTATAACAATAACAAAAAAAAATCCATCTTATACACATTAAAAAAAACAGCTTATACATAAATAAAAAAAACTGTTGTTAACAGCTTATACATAAAAAAACCCAATAACAGCACATCAAACAACAACAACAAAACCCAGCTAATACACATTAAGAAATAGCCAAAAAAATAACAAAAAAAACCCAGCTAAACAACAAAAAATATGTTCCTCTTTTTTTACTTTTATCTATACTTACATGTACAAGGGTTTCGGTTCTTATATATACATATAAATTGATTGTTCAGATTCTAGAGACTGCATTTAAGAAGGAAATCGTGCGTGGCCGTGCGTGTGTGTGTGTGTGTGTGTGTGCCTGTGTGTGGCTGTGTGTGTGTGTGTGCATGTGTAGCTGTGTGTGTGTGTGCGTGTGTAGCAGCTGTGTGTGTGTGCGTGTGTAGCTGTGTGTGTCTGCGTGTGTAGCTGTGTGTGTGTGTGTGTGTGTGCGTGTGTAGCTGTGTGCGTGTGTGTGTGTGTGGCCGTGCGTGGCCGTGTGCCTGTGTGTGGCTGTGTGTGTGCGTGGTTGTGTGGCAGATCGGAGGGGGAGGGGGAGGGGGAGGGGGGGAGATCTGAGATGGGAGGAGCTAGTAGTAGTACCTTTTCTTTTTCTTTTGTTGTTTGCTCAACCGTTTGGTAGGAAAGTGAATGAGAAACAATTAGGGTTTGTATTTTATATAAAGAAGAATGGATGGATGAGATGGGTTTACTTTAAATGGAGGGTCTTGATAATTTAGAATATAATTTTTTTTATTATTTGGTAATTGGTATAGTAACATTTGGTAAGTTTGGTATGGTATGTTGGTACGGTAAATTCGGTAATTTCGGTACGGTAATGCGGTACGGTAAAGCGGTACGGTAATTTGGTAAATCGGTTTTTTATATCTAAAAACCAAAACCAACCAAACTTTTTGCGGTATTTTTGGTTTCGATAATTTCGATTTTTGGTATTTCAAAATATGAAACCAAAACCATTTTTCTTCGGACCAAAACGGTGCGGTACGGTAAAAAACCGTACCACTTCCACCCCTAGCTTCACCTATGGTACGTCGCCGAGACTACCCAATCCTGGGATACATCTGATTCTAATGCTCAAAATCGAAATCGTCAAGTGACCACCACTCCACCGGCGTCCGGGCTATTTCACGTAGATAAGAATTCTATGACGGACAGTCGATTAGATACGCTGGAGAAAGGATTTCGAGATCTATGTGAGGTATATGGAAGATGACCAACTGGATCCATACCAAACCCCATCGAGAAGGTGTGTGTAATTTATGAGGCGGGTCATTCAAGTGAGGAATGCCCGACTATACCCGCCTATAAAGTGATGCTTCAAGAGCAAGTTAGTTGTATAGGAGGATTTAAGGGTAATTTCGATGCTCCGCACGGGAATTCTTACAACCCTTCATGGAAAAACCATCCTGGTTTTTGCTATGGGCAACAACATGATGCGATGAGTCCTACTTCCCATGTTGCCCCTCCTCCACCACAACACTTTCAACAAGCTCCACACATGCAAGGACAATGGCAAGCACCACCACCTCCAGGAGCATATATCCCGCCACCGCGGAGAACTCTCGAGGATACTATGAATCAATTTATCACTAGCCAGACTGCAACCAATGCCAGATATGATCGCCTGATTAGCGATATAAATACAAGTTTGTCAAAGATATAGTACTCGTTGAGTGTTCAAGAGAAGGACAAGTTTCCTGCCTAAGGCCAAAGACCTCCCCAAGGTCAAACTAGTGTTAGCTCCACCTCTACTGAACATTAGGAGCAATGTCAAGATGTGACCACTCTTCGTAGTGGAAGAGTCGTTGATTTATAACCTCCCCCACACGACACAACAAAAGACAAGGAGATTTTGCTCGGAACGAAAGAGGCCGAAGATGTCTCCTTGAATGAGAGTGACAAAGAAGACACTAGTGAGCCCGAGGTAGTAGTGAAACCACCCTCCGCGTCACCGTTTCCTCAAAGGTTGATTCCTTCCCATAAAGGAAACCCACGTGATGAGGTGCTAGAAGTGCTAAAACAAGTAAAGCTGAACATACCTTTCCTTGATGCCATTAAGCAAATTCCAGCGTATGAAAAAGTCACCAAAGACTTGTTGATGGTAAAGAGAAAGATGAAGGTAAAGAAAAATGTCTTTCTAGCCCAGAACGTGAGCTCCATTCTACTTAACGATCTCCCGCCTAAATTCAAAGATCCCGGTGCACACACCATTTCCTGCATCATTGGAGAAAATAAAATCGAAAAAGCCTTACTTGACTTGGGAGCAAGTGTAAATATCCTCCCTTATTCCATTTATAGGCAACTTGATTTGGGTGATCTCAAGCCCACAAAAGTCACTCTCTAATTAGCGGATCGAACCGTGAAGATCCCAAGAGGCATAATTGAGGACGTGATCGTCCAAGTTGACACTTTTTACTTCCCGATAGACTTTGTCATTTGGGACACGGAGCCCTCCTTAACCTCGAGCAACCATGTTCCCATCATCCTTGGGCGCCCGTTCTTAGATACGGCTAACGCAATCATCAATACTTAGAATGGGCAAATGCAACTCACTTTTGGTAACATGACCTTAGAGACCAACATCTTCCACATAGCCCAACATACGGGGGAAGAAGATGATCTTCACGCGGTGAGTTTCATAGATGAGATAGTAGAGGAGTACTTTGAGGAGAATTATTACGGAGATGCCTTAGGGTCCTGTTTAGTGTCGAGCCACGAGAGTGAGGGGATGTACACCGACTTCGAGAGGGAGGTTGAGGAGTTGAGAGAGTTACTCGATGAGAGAGCGTCGGACGAGGACGCGAGAGATGTAAATTAGGTTTCTAGATTCGAGGAATTACCTTTGAGGGATACACGCATGGTTCCCTCCAGCGAAAAATTTCTAACCCTTGAATTGAACAAACTCCCCTCCCATATTAAATATGCATACCTAGGAGAGGATGAGACATTTCCTGTTGTTGTCTCCTCTAGCCTAGACGAAGAGCAGGAGGGAAAACTGTTAAAAATTTTGAGAAAACACCAAAGTGCTTTTGGTTGATGCATCGCTGATTTGAAGGGGATAAGTCCTTTGATTTTCACTCACAAGATCCACCTCGAAGAGAACGTCAAAACCTCAATAGAAATGCAAAGAAGACTAAATCCTAACATGAAAGAAGTCGTGAGAACCGAAATTATCAAGTTATTGGATGTCGGGATTATCTACCCAATCTCAGATAGCAAGTGGGTGAGCCCTATTCAAGTCGTCCCGAAAAAGTCCGACATGACAGTGATTGAGAATTCTAAGGGAGAGCTAGTTCCCCAACGTACCACCACCGGGTGGCGCGTTTGCATTGATTACCGGAAATTCAATGCGGGAACTAGGAAAGACCATTTCCCCTTACCATTTATCGATCAAATGCTTGAGAGAGTAGCGGGCCACCCTTACTATTGCTTCCTTGATGGTTATTCCGGATATAACCAGATTGAGGTACATGTACTTGACTAGGAGAAAATGACCTTCACTTGCCCTTTTGGTACGTTTGCCTACAAACGTATGCCATTCGGCTTGTGTAATGCACCCGCGACCTTTCAAAGGTGCATGTTGAGCCTATTTAGCGACATGGTCGAGAGAGGACTCAAAGTGTTTATGGACGATTTCAGCATTTTTAGCACCTCTTTCGATCGTTGTCTAAAGAAACTGGAAAAAGTACTTGCCTGGTGTGTGGAAAATAACTTAGTGCTAAATTGGAAGAAATGACATTTCATGGTCACCGAGGGAATAGTTCTTGGCCACATAGTATCATCCAAGGGAATAGAAGTTGATAGAGCAAAAATAGAAGTCATAGCTGATCTTCCCCCACCAAAATCGCTCAAGTATGTGCGCTCTTTCTTGGGCCACGCGGGGTTTTATCGAAGGTTCATTAATGACTTTAGCGCCATCGCTAGACCCTTAAGCAACCTACTCATGAAGGACACCCCATTCGAGTGGACGGAAGCATGTCAAATCTCCTTTGAAAAATTGAAAACCATGCTTGTGTCCGTTCCCATCATGCAAGTTACGGATTAGTCTTTACCATTCGAACTTATGTGTGATGCTAGCGATTATGCAATAGGGGCTGTTTTGGGCCAAAGAAAAGATAAGCAAGCTGATGTCATCTACTACGCTAGTCGGACTCTTACCGGACCACAACTTAACTACTCTACCACAGAGAAAGAGTTGCTAACAGTAGTCTTTGCCCTTGATAAATTTCGGTCATATCTTATCGGTTCTCCCATTACTTGCTTCACCGACCACGCGGCTTTGAAATACCTACTTGCAAAGAAGATGCAAAGCCGCGCCTCATAAGGTGGATCCTACTCCTACAAGAGTTCAATCTCTCCATTAAAGATAAGAAAGGGGTAGAAAACATCGTTTCCGACCATTTATCACGGCTTTTGTCTGACGTACCTAATGATCCCATACCCATAGACGAATACTTTCTGGATGAATAACTTTTTACTACCTCTTCTTTATCCTGGTTTGCGGATATTTTGAACTACCTTATCACGGGAGCCGTCCCTCCCGACTGGACACCGCAAGATAAGAAGAGGTTTATTACTTGGTCGCGCATATTTTTCTATGATGATCCCTTCCTTTTCAAATATTTAGCCGACCAAATCATCTGACGATGTGTGCCGGATGACAAGATCCCGAAAGTCATCCAGTTTTGTCATTCAGAAGCTTGTGGAGGCCATTTTTGATGAAAAAGACGGCCGCTAAAATTCTGCAATGCGACCTCTATTGGCCCACAATATTCTGGGATGTGAACGTTGCTTGCAATTCTTGCAATAAGTGCCAACGAATGGGGGCCATTACCCGACGAGACATGATGCCTCTTACCCCCATACTCATTATTGAGATCTTCGACTGTTGGGGTATTGAATTCATAGGCCCTTGCCCCCCATCCTTTGGTTTCCTATACATCCTTATTGCGGTAGACTACGTTTCTAATTGGGTAGAAGCTATAGCTACCAAGACAAATGACAGTAAAGTGGTGATTAAGTTCCTGCAGGAACACATACATTCCCCCCTTCGGCGCTCCGAAAGCGATAATCAGCGATAATGGCACGCATTTTTGCAATAGGCCATTCGCGAAGCTCATGAGAAATTATGGAGTCGTTCACAAGGTTGGAAAGACTTATCACCCATAAACGAATGGGCATGCCGAACTAGCAAATCGAGAAATTAAGAACATTCCTGAAAAGACCGTCAATCCTACCCGAAAAGATTGGTCACTTCAATTGAACGATTCGCTATGGGCCTATCGTACCGCATATAAAAATTAACTCGGCATGTCCCCTTTCTGCTTTGTGTATGGAAAACCTTGCCATCTTCCTGTTGAATTAGAGCACAAGGCGTATTGGGCGATTAAGCAATTGAATTATGCCATGGATAAGGCCGGTGAAGCCCATAAGCTTCAATTGAACGAGTTAGAAGAACTACACAATGAAGCGTATGAGAATGCTAAAATTTCCAAAGAAAGGATGAAACTCGCTCACAATAACATCATTTGATGCAAAGAGTTTCTTTCCGGGCAAAAAGTTCTTCTCTATAACTCTCAACTTCATCTCTTTCCGGGTAAGTTGCGGTCACGATGGTCTGGCTCGTTCGTTGTGAAGAATGTTTTCCCTCATGGAGCTGTTGAATTAGACGATTTGAAAGGGGGAAATACATTCAAAATAAATGGACAACGCCTAAAGCCATATCTAGAGGCGTGTGTGGAAGAAGTCGACATCGTTTGGTTATCGAACCCCGTTTATGGGGTAGAGTGAGCTATTACAGCGAGGTCGTCGCACCCCAGACGCGTATGGGGTGAGAGTCGTGTGTCTAGTGAGAGTCATGTGTGTAGTGAGCGTCGATAGGATTGAGGTACATTCGGGAGAAAGAATTCGCATGTTTCGGAAATATTGAATCCAGTTGCGTTGGTCATTGGTATCGAGAGGTTTTGATCCAAATTAATAGGGAGTATGTTGTGAACGTGAAAATTTTCAGAGATGAGCGATCGAAATTAAGTTAGGGGAGAAATCCAGCTCAAATACAAGAGCCGGACCGATTCCTTTATTTTAGGGCCGGATCGGTTCCTTTAATTTTGAGCCCGATCGGTCCGGTAGTCAAAATTTCCTGCATATTAAAGGACCGGACCGGTCCGGTCCCCAAGATATGTCGACATCATCACCGCGACCTTGGATGAGAAAGGTGTTTCCCCACTCCCCTATGCAAGATTGATCACCTCCATCCTCAAGGATGCTGGCATAGCGGCGTCGCTCGATCGTACTCGCATTCCCGGTCCTTTTGGATAGGGAACCCGCACTAAGAGCGCCAAACAGCTAGCTGTCCTTCGGGCTAGGCGGGGCAGCGATAGTGAGAAAGAAGTTGCCTCGAGTGAGAGCGAAGAAGAGGAAGCAGAAGCAGTCGGTGCTAATGTAGAAATGGGGGATGTAGGTGCGGACAAAGAGTCGGTGGACGAGGAAGATGACCCTAATTTTGATTGGGCGGGTAGCGACCTCACCAACAGTATGGCGGCGCTTGAGACGAGCTTCAGCAACTTCTTGACCGATTACCGTCGGGATACCAGCTTGATGTTTCGCTTCCAAGCGGACATATACTGATGCCAAGGGGATCCTAATGAGCCACTGCCATCCTATTTCTATGACCCCTATGGCCCCAACGCGCCCGGTCCTTCCCAACCCCCGCCCCAGTGAAGCTTGATGTGGTTATGGCAATTTTTTTTATTTGTTTTTCCTATTCACATGTTTGTCTGTTTTTCCTGTAATCGTACCACAGTTCTGTTTCTATAAAATCTGCATTTTCACCATTTGTTTGTTTTATTTATCGTACTTATTATTTTGCCATGTTTAGATTTTAGTCCTTTTTTCTTTAGGACAATGCAAAAATCTAAGTTGAGGGGTTCACATGTGCGTATTTCTAAAACTTCACAAATTTTCAAAATTCCCAGAAATTTTCAAAAAAATCAAAAAAATTTGAAAAATCCAAAAATATTTTTGTTCAAAATAAATAAAAATTGGAATTCAAATTTTTCAAAAATATCATTAAAAGTCGGTTTAAAGTCTCAAGTTGTAAAATTCAACATACACAAAGCCGAAATTGACTAAAGATGGAAATTGAGAGAAAATTGACGACTTAGCGAACAAGTGTGGAGATTAACAAACCCGGTGAGATTCGAGCCTATCACTTTTTGCGAGTTTTTAAATCAATCTGAGTTAATGACGTCATTTCGGGTATTAATGACGAGGTATACACTTATCCCAGCCGGGAGTCGGTATAGACTAAATTGGGTGTGAGATAAGAATTTTTATAAATTAATTCGGATGCCAATTCTGAGTGTGCGGTTGAGTCCGGATGGGTCGAGATAGTAAGAAAAGGGTACCCGGGGGGTAGTAATTGGGTCTCGGGGTATTTTTGGGCATAGTCGGGCCCACACGGGGTGAGTTGGGCCACTTTAATTAAGCCCATTAGGTGAAAAACAGGATTTAGAGTTTTAACCTAAGTGAGGGATTAGGGTATGACAGCCAACACAACTTAAGAACCTAGGGTTTGAGAGGGGATTTGGGGGAAAACAAATCAAGAGCAAATTTGGGGATTTTGGAGCAAAATCAAGGGGCTACTACAACGGATCAGACCCTACGAATGATTTCAGGCAAGTGGTTAACTGTTTTGATTCTTAAAGTGTGATAATCAATTCATATCATAGTGATGTGTGTATGAAAAATTCGTTTTGGGTGTGTCACCAAAATCTAAATTGGGTTTTTGTAAATTTATATACCTTAATGAGACTAAGGGGGAGATTGATCGTGTTTTTGATTCTAGAATGTAGAGGACTGAATTAGATGTTAAAACCAGTAAGAGTAGATGGTTAATTGCTGTTAAAAACAAATGAAATTCGGATTGGGGGTTTGAAACCCGGATAATACCCAAATCGGAAAACCTTGGAATTTATGGTTATTGATGATGAAATTAGGTCTGGGATATGTTTAGACCCTTTCCTTACATGGAGGATGTATTATTTTTATTTGGGTAAGAGATTAAATGGAGAATCAAAGCTTAAATTTCCGTCCATGGCTGACAGCGGCGGAAGAAGACGAATACAGGAACGATCGATCGATCGACGGGGGGGGGGGGGGGTCGATCGATCGATGATGGCGAAATCTGGGCAGTTCGCTCAGTTTATTATATAAAAGGAAAATTTATTAAAGGGGGAGGTTTCATATATTAATAAGTGATAAATAATTATGAAACAAATATTTCTAGCAATTATTGGAGATAGTAATTGGAACTAGGATGAATTTATGTGGGGCATTTAACGGATGAATTTGAGAGATTTTATTTCAAAAATAGTGAGGTACGGATCAAGTGAGTGAATTCGGGTATATTGGTCATGCGACCCCAAGGTAGTGAATTAAGTTTAGAGATAAACTAAATAATTTGGAGTCAGGATATAGACTCGGGGAATATTTAATTATGGACCAAGTGGGCGAGTCCGGGTATGTTAGAAATTATAGGTAAATATAATTGGGAAATTTTTGGAGATAAATGTGTGACACATTGTGGGCGAAAAATGTGGGAAAGAAATTATGAGATATAAAAATGGACCAAGTGAGTGAGTCCGGGTATGTTGGTTATGTGACACCAAAGTATTAAATTAATTATTGAGATAGAGTAATTAATTTGGAGTCAAAACATAGACTCGGGAAATATTAAGTTACGGCCAAGTAAGTGAGTCCGGGGATAATGGTTGGGTGACACCAAGTTATTAAATTAATGGGTGTGATAATTAATTTAATTAGAGTCGGATTATAGACTCGGGTAGTATTAAATTAATAAATGTGATAATTAATTTAATTAGAGTCGGATTGTGGACTCGGGTAGGATTTAATTAATTATTGTGTAAATTAATTATATTAGAGTCGAATCACAGACTCGGATTTTTTTGTTGATTAATTAATAAATGTGATAATTAATTTAATTAGAGTCGGGCGATAGACTCGGGGAAGTATTAAATTAAAAGGTGTGTTAATTAATTTAAGGAGAGTCGGACCATAGACTCGGGGAAAGTATTATATTAATTAAGGTGTGAATTAATTATATTAGAGTCAGACCGTAGACTCAGGAAGAGGAAAAGTTATTAAGTGAGAAAATTAATTACATTGAGTCGGGCCACCTGGGAATCTACTCGCCCTACTCCTCAAGCTAGGGGATTCATCCACTGCGCGTAACCTCCCCCTATGGCACTAGAGTATAACTAAAATAAATATCTAATCATAGATACATAATAGCACAGACAATATATACACACATATATATATACTATCATTACACCGTATATATATATATAACATAAACTCCGGCTCCTCCGTGTACTCATAATCTGTAACACTAGCCTATAATGTCCTGAGTCTCTCGCCCGACTCAACTAAATAAGTTTTCTCACTTATAGATTATCATAATCCCAAGCCTATGGTCCGACTCTAATTTAATTAATTAACACACATTTTTAATTTAATAACTCGGTGTCACTCAACCATTGTCCCCGAACTCACTTACTTGGCCCGTAACTTGATATTTTCCAAGTCGATGTTTTGACTCCAAATTAATTACTCTCTCTCAATAATTAATTTAATACTAATCAGGGAGATTGACCACTAAATCTCTGTTAACAAACCTAGTTTTTAAATAAAAAGTGGTGTCGCTGGTGACCCATTTATAACAAAAAATAATTTCAGGAATCCCAAGATGAGTTCCATGGATTTGATTCAGCTAATGTACGACATTAACTACCCTCCATATATTTGGAACTAATTTTGCAGGTACAATATCGAAATATTGGCAGAACTCCAAACACAGGGGATTAGGCAGGAAAGAAAAAACACATTCTGCTACAAATAGATGAAACCAATGTCCCTCAGCTAAAGAAAATAAATTAGAAGGACAAAAAGGTTCTTCCAAATCAACCCAAGAAGGAATCTCAAAATCATCTCTTAACTTATCTAATGATTCGATAAGGTAAACCATTATGACTAAAGCAAAGAAAGAAGAAGGAAGGAGGAAATTCTTACAGAAGATTAAGGAATCGGCTAAGGAAAATGACAAGAAAGAACGTTTGTAAGTAAAAAATGAGAAAACAAGAGTTCTGGAAACAAGTTGGCAAAAAAGTAGAAGACAATCGGATTTTACCCCCTTTATATATGTCGCCTCGGAAAACGAGAAAAGTAATGATCACAACTGACGACGGTTGCGTTCTCGATGGCTAATCAAGGAAAAAAGACGAAGATACCCAAGAGGTCATCAGAATTCAAAATATTTATAAATTTGCCATTTCGCGCTCAAAACTGTTATGCAAAGTGAAATGATTTACAAATGTTGAAGGTCTGTAATTAATCAAGACATGAGAAATGCGCCCGAGTAATTTTTTAGGTAAATGTTCCACACTCTCACATCCAACCTCAACTGTGAAACATTGGGGGCTTTTGTTGATACAAAAATTAGTCAGCTGACGTGGACCAATTATATGAAGACATATGTCATCCAATATGGCAAAAGTTCAAGTATCGAGCTACTCAGCGTACCGAGCTACCTAGCGTACCAAGAAACTTATTGGGAAGACTAAACGACCAAGACAGATTCAATGCTTGTTGTATTACAGTCATTCCTTACCATGTACAGATGTATATGTCTATTCTATAAAGGCTTATTATCTATTCACATTAACAGCCTAAGGGTTATAAATACATTGTAATACCCTCATGGAAGGGTAAGCGATCGTAAGAAAACATAATCCGGATCAAGGAAAGACACCCAGTAATACAAAACAGTGGACATAGGTCATTTTCCTTAAGGCTGAACCACTTTAAAAATCTCTTGTCTTATTTCTTTACTCATATTTATCTGTGATTAATTAATTAGATCAAATCTAGTTTTTTACATCACCATATACTTTGAACATATCTTTGAACATAATTAAGGTTTGAATTAGAAGTTCACCTTATTTTGTTTTAATAACATGATAATCAAATAAATTTTTATATAATTTATTACTTTTTCTACACTTTTTTATTTGCACCTTTAATTTTTATTTATTAAATCAATGTAAATACATTACGTTATTGTACGCAATTAAGAAACGTCAATACATTATTTATTAATACAATGTCAATACACTTTTTATATGTATTGTATGCATTCGATCGTCGACCCAAAATATACAATCTGCATGAGTAACGACTTTGCTGGAGCTAGAGTAAATGTTAATACATTACGTTATGAGATTTCTAAATTCATTGTATGTTCATGTCTTTTGCAATGGATTGCAGGTTATGCTAAGTATATTGTACATGGTCGAATAATTTTATTACAAATTTGGTGATTGATCGAACTGTTAAACAATAAATCTGTTGTTTCTCAAGACTTTAATAGATAATAGTTTATTGGGAATGATGCATGGGCATACTATAAGCTTGGTATAGCTAAGGTATGATGTATGGACTGAAGTTTGTCTATTGGTGTTTTTTCCATAAATTGAGTTAAATGGGTGATATTGTTTATACGAGGTTCAAGATAGACTATTATTATTTTTATTGTTGGGCTTGACGGAAATTTTGCCTAAATTTTTTAAATTATTTACATTTATTTGTGCTGTAAATTTTTTTGCTTAAATTATACACGATTCAATACTTTGTAAATTTCTCTCCGTGCCTTCAGGCATGTATTCCACTAGTGTGTATATATATATATATATATATATATATATGAAAAATATACAATGACACACAGACACATATATATAGGTATAAACACTACAAAATGACACAAAACACATAAGTGTTACAAATTACCATAGTATCGATGTGTCTAAATATGTGGGATGAAATGAAGGGGCGTGAACTAAAAGCATATGAATTTTGACCCAATCACACAAAAGTGTCAAAGGAATTTTGTTGGACAGCATTAGCTTTATCAAACAAAAAAGTAGCCTCACAATTGATGAGGTAAAAACCAAATGTTCGTGTAGATACGTTAATCGTTGTCATCATCTTTCGACCGCAATGCAAAAAATCTAAAGTTTGAAATACACTCAAATGGAGTATAGCGGCTAGTCTGGGTATCGAAAAATCCACAGGGAATGTTTGACAAACTTTAATCGACTTATTACTTCTAAAAAAAAAGTGTCAATGGTGATTATAGTTTAAAAGGGAAAAAGAGGGAAAAGAGTAACAAAACTAAACAAGAATAATAAAATGGGAGTACGGTCACATCCCTGTCATGGGATAAACAAATGCGTATAAAGGGTTTCGGTTCGAAGACATTTAACCAAGCATATTCAATTAATTATAGACATCAAACATGAACAAAATTAATTCAACAATGAAAGATTAAACATTTAATCGATAATGGTCACACATGGATTAATTTCAAAATATCGCTATAAACACTCACGTTGAGTGACAAAGAAATTTAAATGCCTAACATTCCAACATTAATACATGAGGTTTTAATTAAACACAATTTCACCCAAAACCTAGTTTTCAAAGCTCGACATCCATTAATAGCGAAAATATGACCCCAGACCTTAAACTAGCTACAAGACATGATTATAGCAAGAAATAAAACTAATTAACCAAAGAAAATAACTAAATAACCAACAAAAACTAAATACAAAGAAAGGAAGTTAAGAGACAAAGCAAGAAATAAAATAAATAAAGCATAGAATAAACAAAGAAGACAATGAATACTAAATAACTTACATAAAATGGGTATACACCCAAAGAAGTGAGGAGAGGAAAGCTCCACAAAAATACCGAAAGAGGAACCCTAAAAACTATATATAATCAAAGATATCTTACAAAAAAAACATAGCCCAACTTATATATTAAGTTGGAATAGAATTAAAGGAAAAAGAAATGAAAAGGAGCGAACTGCCAAAAAATCATAACAGTCGATCGATCGATTGAAAGAAAAAATGTTTTTGTATTCCATCGTGGGAAAAATATGATATACCGGTCTATCGGGGTCCCAAGGCCAATCAACTAGTCCCACGTTTTCTTGGGCTTTGTTTCATAAAAGGGAAAGGAAAGTCCATTACGGAAATGGCCATATCTTCTTCATCCGAACTCAAAACGACGTGTAGTTTACGACTAATTCAATGAACTACGCTTCCATAGAATTTCACTGAGCAGGAGATGAAGTACGAAATGACTAGATTGCCCTTGAAGTTGAGTCAGCGACGAAACTTCCTCAAAATGCAACCAGTTCACAGGCTAAGCACTCCAATACCTATAAAAACTCAATTATACCTCGCAAAGTATATATAAACATACACAATAGAGGTCGTATGGTTAACTAGCATAAATATAGGAATAAGGAACACAAAAGTGATAGAATGCATAAATATAATGGGCACAAATACGCAATATTCATGACATATCAATAGTGATGATAAAATGAACTCATAATGGAAAAACAAACCCAATGCACACTAGCCTACAAAATATTGATGACCAATAAGGTCAAATAATAATTAACTAGGGCTCATTGGGCAAACCCACTGATATTAAACTTATAACACACTCAAAATTATAGATAAATCATTTTTTATTCTCATTTTTAAGATATCAATTTAATTGAAGAATCAATTAAATAAAATTTAGCCTTGGCAATTCGTTTGCCTCTCAATTTTTTTGGCTATTGCCAACGGTAGCCTTTCATATAAGGAAGATTATCCCTTCGTAGTCCTTTCTCGTACACATTGAAAAGTAGTATGGCCCCACAATTTTAAACAAAATTCTTTTTACTTCACAAAAATATAATTTCCTTTTATAAATGGATGTGAAAGATAGATAATGGTTCAAAACAACAAATTTTAATTTCTTTTTAAATTAAAATTAAAACAAAGTGAAATATGATGGAACACACACACAATTTTGATTTCACTTAAACACAATTAATTTAACCCAAGTCCTAGAAATTTTCCTAACAAACTATTTAATTCATTTTAGTAAATTTAGGCCAAACAAAATTTTATCAAGTTAACGTAATGACTTGAATTAAATTAACATAAACATTACCCAAATTAATTATGCACCAAATTAAACAAGTAGTTATTTTAAACCAATTTTATCTTGAATTACCTAAGCATGCGTTTTGGGTGACATAGCAAGATAAAAGTAAACAATGAATCACTATGTCGCGATGTACGAGGAAAAACCCACAACGGGAAAAAACCTCGGATGGACCTAGCCTCAAATCCACTAAGTATGGTTTTACAAATACAAGACAGTAAGACTTACAACACTCGACTCGATCCCTCTTAAGCCCCGACGCTTCTTCTTGTATACACCTCCGCCTAACGAATAACCACGGAGCTCCATCGCGGTCTCGGAATCCATCGATCGGACTTTATATGGTCATCGTCACCCGAACAAGGAGCCTTTCTCCAAGTGGGTAAATCAACGCAAACTTCTTCTTCTTTGTGGGATGTAGAAGCAAACCCAAACGAACTCTTCAACGGTAGAGTAATACCCGGTGCCAAACACTCCAAGCAATGATATATATATATATATATATATATATATATATATATATGGAACTTGGATAAATAAACTTCGGGTGAAAACTAGAGTGTTAAATGATTTTTCCTTGAAAAACTTGGACACTCAAAACATGAACTTTTTCCTTTTCAATTTTGCTCTCAAACTCTCTCTTGGAGATGGAAAGATGTGAAAAAGTTAAGTTAGAAAACTTGGTTCCCGCACTTACATATTCAGGTAAAAAGTTAGTGGGAAAAGAAGTGGGAAAGTGGGAAAAAACTGCTCAAAACTGCCAATTAACTATTCCCGCCAAAACTCGTTCGAACGAGATTTTCTTCCGAACGAAGTCTCGTTCTAACGAGCTTCTAACGAAGTTCCAGTGTGAAGTCGTTAGAAATCTCAGTGGATATCTCGTTCGATCCATCATTCTCATTCGAATGACATTCCAGTGGCCAATCTGGGAACTCATTGGCAAACTCGTTCGAACGACTTTATTGTTCGAACGACAAACTCGTTCGAACGACACTTCGAACGAACTTCCAGAAAGTTAAAAATTTTGATTTTTAGCCCATAAACTTTATATTCTTTAGTTTAAAGTTTTAATAAAATCTTTCTGAAAAAACAACAGTTTAAATAAAACGTTCACTTAATATAAAATGTTCCAAGCTCTTATATATATATATAGAGGCAGGCTCCTGTGCACACTAAGTTTGCACATTACCTTTTAAAAGTGTGCAAACTTAGTGCTGGCGCACACCAATTTTTTTATGTGATATTTTAACATTTCAACGGACTCACATAAAAAAAATCAGCTCAAAAAAACTTTTTTTGCTATTTTTAAAAAATCGGTCAAACTTTCACAGTTTTTAAAGGGCTTAAAAACTGCGAAAGTTTGACCGATTTTTTAAAAATAGCAAAAAAAGTTTTTTTGAGCTGATTTTTTTTATATGGGTTCCTTGAAATGTTTAAATATCACACAAAAAAAATCAACTCAAAAATATTTTTTTTACTATATATAAAAGGTAATGTGCAAACTTAGTGTGCAAACTTAGTGTGCACAGGAGCCTGCCTCTCTCTCTCTCTCTCTCTCTCTCTCTCTCTATATATATATATATATATATATATTCAAAATGCATTCATACCTTTGGAGCAATGGAACCAATGTTGTTAACGTAGAAACGAGGTACATTAAACTCGGCATTTGATGAAGCTTTAATATCTTGGTCGCTACGTCTTCAACAAACACGTCATAGGCTTGAAGGATGATCAATAACACTATCATGTGACTCAAACATTTTTTGTCCGGAATTGAGCCAAAACAACAAAGGACTTAATTGGAAATTTGTGTCCTTACAAATCTCCCCCTTTGTCTATTCCGGGACAAAAACAAACAAAAATTCTAAAGGGCCGTCAAGCTCTACTAGACTGATAAAAAAGCCCCACCCAAAATAAAATTACAATGCATGACTCAAACGACCCAAGGATTAAACTCTTTGCCGGTGAAAGTTTTCACTTAGAATATAATTTCTACACACTTAAGCAAAACCATTAAACGCATAGGGAATATCAAAATATTAAAGACAATTAAGTAATTACTCCCCCTAAATTAATTCTCCCCTTTATCAAACAAATGACCTTCTTAGAAAGACGTCTCCCCCAAGATAAATCTCCCTAAACTAAGATACGATAACAATAGGATTAGAATCCATTTCTCCCCCTATCATTCTCCCTATTTTTGTCCAGGAATAGACAAAGGATAAAAAACTAATTTAAACATGATGCATAAAGTGATAAGAATATGAAAGAACATAGACAACAAAATCATAACTAATCCAACAAATAATAATGGATACCAACTAATATGCCAAAAACAGATACCAATATGATACATAAGTATTAAGCATGTGATATCAACAAATAATGCAACAAGATGGATACCAATTATGAATTAAAGCATATATGGACAAGAAAGCAAGGTAAAGACTAAACAAAAATATCATATATATGCATACTCTAGATATACCAAAGATGCACACGCATATATATATAGATATAAACACACAAATGACACAAAATAAGATAAGATTTTCACACTCGTATGGCAAAAATGTGTCATATGGAAACGAAAGTATTGGGGTGTGAACTAGTAACAATTAAATTTAGACCCAATCACTTAAATCATGTTCACGGAGTTCTCAAGTGATTGTAAACTTTATCACATTTGAATATAACCTCATGTGATAATATAGATTGAACTCAATGAACAAACATGCACAATGCATACAAGCCTAGCATGTTGATGATTCTACAAACCAATAGAGTCATGACATTAACAGTACAACTAGGATAAACGTACATTGTACAAATCGTTAATATATCATCCAATCTCCCTCAATAAGCATATATATTTTTGAATGAATATATCAATCAAACATAGACCTTGGCAACTATGTTTCTTTTTAATGCCATATTCTCTATTTTTAGGCCTTTGGACCACGTATTTCTTTTAGGTCCATACAAACATTGGCTTACAATCGCAAAGGATAATAAATCCTTTCGGAGCCCTTCCCCGTGCACATTCATATATATCATTTTTTATATCTCACATAAATCTCACGTGCAACGAATTTTGACATGCACTAGTCCTCCTAGGTCACAAATATGTAGATGACAAGATTGGTAGGAGAACATCTCACAAAGCTCAAATATACATATGAAGTTAAATTTCAAAAGAGCTCGTGCATGTGTGAATTGAGGCATATAAAATAGAATCCATTTAAACAACACAAAATCCAACTACTCCATGTAAGCATGGTAAAGAACATAATAAGGATTGACAATCTAAATCAAAAGTTCTAGCCACATGGGAGTGAAAAAGATGGGATTCAAACACAAGTATATGCTACATAGAGTGTGTCAAACTACAATACACACGAAAAAAATCTTTTTGAGTTTTTCAAATTTTTAACCAAAAATAAAAATATTTACTCAAAAGACAAACAAAAATCATTTGAATTTTTTATTAAGCTTAAATTATCAAGAGATAAAAACCCAAATGATAAACAAAAATCTTTTTGTATTTTTCATTTAATGCAAACAAAAGAAATATAATACAAAAGATAAACAAGTCAAGATTTCTAGTATAAGATATAAATTAGAGCAATGGCTAGAAAATGACTAAACATGCATACACATAACAATGATATATAATATGAAGCACAGGAATCTAGAGTATGCAAACAACTAACACATTCAACCTTTAGATTTTGCAAGGAAGGAAGCATGTTAAAGTAAATGAGAATCAAAAACCCTATCTTGTAAAGCTACCAAGTCGGATCTCCTAACCCAAACTAGTGTTGAATGACTGTCTCGGGGTGTAGGAATCTTGGCTACCTCGGTTGCCTTACGAAAGGATTTTCTAGGACCTCTTTTAAGATCGAAACAAAATTTCCTAAGATGACCTTTTCGACCACAATGTGAACACCCAAACTCATGGCGAAAAGATTTACCTAAGGAGTGATCTCTAAAATCTTTCCTAGTGGATTATCCTAAAATATTGGTTTTAGCTTTATGTGTTGATTCAATACAAGTATCGAAGCCTAAACCACACAAGTCATTTTTTATTTGGACCGTTCCTAAGATCTTATCTAGTTTTTTGGCCCTACACTCCAAATCAAATTTGACTTTGCTAGAGTCTTTTAGTTTAATTTCTAATTCTACAATTTTAGAATCTAACAAAACATTTCTCTCTTCAAACTCGAGAAGCTCCTTCTTCAAGGATTCGATTAAACCTCTAAGACTATCTCTCTCGCCTTCTATATATTCTATCTTCTCTCGAAGAGATATCTCTCGTGTCCTAAGGTCTTCCCCTAACGCACTCTCATCAACGACCTTGACACGCTCTTTCAAACAATCTTCTAACTTTAAATTTGCTCTTTTTAATTTAATTGATTCTTTATATAATTCTTGAAAAGCATTTTGAAGTTCACTCACATTAACCTCTTCTTCATTTTCACTCTTTCTTTCTTCTTCACTCTTACTACCATCAAAAGCAAGGGAATCATAAACTATGACCCTGGAAGTATCATGTGTTGAAATCTCATCAATAGAGGAATGCTCACTATCACTCACATGACTAGTCATAAAAGCCACAAAGTTGGGCTTAATAGGGGAATCGGGTCCCTCTTCACTATCACTATCACTAAGGGTTGCATTAAAAGAAATTGGTTTCTTACCCTCTCTCCTTAGTTTAGTGGGGCATTCAAAAGCCCTATGGCCATACCCTTCACAACCAAAACATTTTTCTGACTCGTCCCTATTTACATTTTCTTTAGGAGTTTTAGGGATACTTTCGGCTTTGTCATGCTTAGAGGTTTCAAATTTATTAAAATCATTTTTAAATTTATCTTTGTTAAATTTAAGAAATTTTTGAAATTTCCGAGCAAACAGGGCCATATCTTCCGAGTCACTACCACTCTCGCTCTCTACTACTTATTTTACCTCTTTCTGAGCTTTTAAAGCAATGCCCTTTTCAATTTTCTTTTCGGTTTTAGAGGGAAACATGTCCAGTTGATAGGTTTGTAAATCACCTACAAGCTCTTCTAATTTCGTAGAGGCTAAAGTTGGTAAAGAATTTAAAATGGTCACTTTTGGAATAAATCTATCGGGTAGGACCTTAAAATTTTCTTTACTACTCGGTTGTCGGGTATTTTCTCTCCCAAGTTAAAAGATGAATTAACAATATCGGAAAGTCTAGCATAAAATTCATCAAAAGCTTCTTTTTCGTTCATTTTGATGGTTTCAAATTGAGTGGTGAGGTTTTGGAGTTTTGAAGCTTTAACGACACTTGTAACTTCATGAGTGAGTTGTAAAATATCCCACGCTTCTTTAGCGGTCTCACGCGTCATAATGCGTCGAAATTCATCCGGTGTGGCAGCGCTAAACAAGGCGTTTAAACCTCAAAAATTAAAATTTGAAAGTTTAAACTCATTCTCACTCCATCTATCGGCTGGTTTGGGCACACGTTCATTATCTACTAAATGAGTTGGTGGAGACCACCCGTTAACTACAGATAACCAAATCCTCTCACCGATAGATTTAAGGGTCGATTTCATATGCGCTTTCCAATACGCGTAGTTAGAACCATCGAAAATAGAAAATTTTGAGAATGGGGAAAATTCCATTTTAGCCAAAAATTATTTAAAAGATTGTAGCGAAATAATTTATCGCTTTGGCTCTGATACCAATCTGAAAAGTAGTGTGGCCCACAATCTTAAACAAAATTCTTTTTACTTCACAAAAATATAATTTCCTTTTATAAATGGATGTGGAAGCGAGATGATGGTTCAAAACAACAAATTTTAATTTCTTCTTAAATTAAAATTAAAACAAAGTTAAATATAATAGAACACACACACAATTTTGATTTCACTTAAACACAATTAAGTTAACCCAAGTCCTAGAAATTTGCCTAACAAAATATTTAATTCATTTTAGTAAATTTTGGCCAAACCAAATTTTATCAAGTTAACGTAATGACTTGAATTAAATTAACATAAACATTACCCAAATTAATTATGCACCAAATTAAACTAGTAGTTATTATAAACCAATTTTATCTTGAATTACCTAAGCATGCGTTCTAGGTGACATAGCAAGATAAAAGTAAACAATGAATCACTACGCCGCGATGTACGAGGAAAAACCCACAACGGGAAAAAACCTCGGACGACCCTAGCCTCAAATCAACTAAGTATGGTTTTACAAATACAAGACGGTAAGACTTACAACACTCGACTCGATCCCTCTCAAGCCCCGACGCTTCTTCTTGTATACAACTCCACCTAGAAAATAACCACGGAGCTCCACCGCGGTCTCGAAATCCACCGATCGGACTTTATATGGTCACCGTCACCCGAACAAGGATCCTTTCTCCAAGTGGGTAAATCAACGCAACTTCTTCTTCTTTGTGGGATGTAGAAGCAAACCCAAACGAACTCTTCAACGGTAGAGTAATACCCGGTGCCAAACACTCCAAGCAATGATATATATATATATATATATATATATATATATGGAACTTGGATAAACAAACTTTGGGTGAAAACTAGAGTGTTAAATGATTTTTCCTTGAAAAACTTGGACACTCAAAACATGAAATTTTTCCTTTTCAATTTTGCTCTCAAACTCTCTCTTGGAGATGGGAAAATGTTAAAAAGTTAAGTTAAAAAACTTGGTTCTCGCACTTACATATTTAGGTAAAAAGTTAGTGGGAAAAGAAGTGGGAATGTGGGAAAAAACGGCTCAAAACTGTCAATTAACTGTTCTCGCCAAAACTCGTTCGAACGAGATTTCCTTTCAAACAGCGTCTCGTTCGAACGAGCTTCTAACGAAGTTCCAGTGTGAACTTGTTAGAAATCTCATTGGATATCTCGTTCGAACTATCATTCTCGATCGAATGATACTTCGAACAACATTCCAGTGGCCAATCTGGGAACTCGTTAGCAAACTCGTTCGAACGACTTTATTGTTCGAACGACACTTCAAACGAACTTCCAGAAAGTTGAAAACTTTGATTTTTAGGCCATAAACTTTATATTCTTTAGTTTAAAGTTTTAATAAAATCTTTCTGAATAAACAACAGTTTAAACAAAACGTTCACCTAATATAAAATGTTCCAAGCTCCTATATATATATTCAAAATGCATTCATACCTTAGGAGCAATGGAACTAATGTTGTTGACGTAGAAACGAGGCACATTAAGCTCGGCATTTGATGAAGCTTTAATATCTTGGCCGCTACGTCTTTAACAAACACGTCATAGGCTTGAAGGATGATCAATAACACTATCCTAATGCTCAAACGTTTTTTATCCGGAATTGAGCCAAAATAACAAAGGACTCAATTGGAAATTTGTGTACTTACACACATTTATTTTTTCAATAAAAGCACAAAATCACAGGCAACGATTCTTATATGCACAAATTCCACAATAAAATATATATGTTTATGACAAGATTGTTAGGATAACATCTCACTTACCCCGTGTAACATATGAAGTCAAAATACAAAAGAGCTCGTGCATGTGTATGAGGAGGAATATGAAAAGTGAATCAATATATAAGTCATTTTCGCACTACTCCATGCAAGCATGATTAAGAATAATCAAAACATTGAAAATCAAGATCGAACGTCCTAGTTATATGGAAACATGGAAGGAAGTGGATTCAAACACACCAATATGTCACACAAAATGTTTAAAACTAAACTACACATAAGCCAAAAATAATTTTGAGTCTTTAAACATTTTTCAAAATGATACCAATTTAACAAGAACAACTCAAAAGATAAAAAAAAATATTTTTATATTTTTCTCAATAATACCCAAAAAAGGAAAAATTAAAATACAAAAAAGGATAAACATCAGACAACTAGCAGGCAAGCAGATATAACATAAAGTGCAAAAGCTAATGTATAAAAAGTTGCAAGTAATCACCCAAGATATATAAAATCTGAGGAGTGATGTGCAAGCATGTGAGAATCAACGAGTCTAAGATTTAGTTCCTCCAAAATAGATTTCCTAATCTAAATAAAGGAATACCTAGCGCATTGGATTTTGGAAACCATAGGGACTCTAGATCTGGACTTCCTAGAACCTCTACTAATATCATAACAGCACATCATAAGCTGAACTTTCCTACCAAGATGCGAACATGTGTAAATACGAGGAATATTACTTGTGGGGATTAATTTATTCATTTGGCCTGCTTATGTAGCCGACTAGCTCAACACAAAACAAGGACTTCCCAACCTAATCCAAATATCAAATTTTTAGACGCATCTGTAACATGTGCTTAAATACATATTGACAAGCTTAAATCGATTACCAATAATCTCGAGGAGATATTCAAGGACACCTTACGAGCTATATAAAAGCTGGATGAAGTACTTGTACAATCCAACCACTTATTCACGACTATAATCAGGTCAAGGGGATTAACCTCTGAACATTTGAAAGAAAATAAAAATAATGACCTCTCCATGGATGTAGGCAAGTTGTCGAACCACGTATATTCTGTGTTGTGCGTGATTATCCTTACTTTCTGTATTTACATACTTCATATGATTGTTTATTGTGATAATTTGTACTCACAATTGGCACAATCCATGGGAATCGATACTTTTTTTCCTACGAAATCAATTACAAGAGAAAGCACATGATGTCTCACCACAACAACAACTTACCGCAACTCGGCGACGTACAGGCTGACTCGGTTCCACCCATGATCAGGTCTAAGATTCGCACATAAAACCCCAAGTTTTGCAAAAAAAGGCAACCGTCTAAAGAGAGTCATGGACCACCTAGGTATTCCTAGATTTCTAGGTTGCTCGACGCATATGAAGACTGGTTTCAAGAGCAGGAGGAGGCAACACGCCTCGAAATGGAAGAAAATGCTCGCCTACAGGTGACTGGAAATGATGGAGAGAGTTCTCTATAAAGACAACAGAAAATGTTGCACAAGGTCTCCTAGTTATTAGGCGAGCAATAATCGTAGTCGAATGAAGAGTTCCAAGTGTGATCGGGACTGCTCAAAGCATGGCCGATTAGAAAGACGTCACTGAGACGGAGATAATCAAATAGATGACATAAGGAGATTGGTCTGAAGAGAGATTGATCAACACCTAGCCAACTAAGGGGATATGTATACTAAAAAGCTGGCTAGGAGAGCTCTCAACGCACAGATAAAATCGCCTTTTTTAACGGAAAATGAAGAGGAAGAGCCCCTGGAGATGTTCACCATTCCCAAGTTCAAAATTTACAATGGTAAGACCAACCATATAGACCATGTGAGGTAGGCGATGACCCTATGGAGTCACAACAATGCTCTCATGTGTTGTAAATTCCCATAGAGCCTACATGGTGTAGGATAGATGTGGTTTGAAAAATTGCCTTATAGGTTGATCAGGAGCTTTAAGTCCCACACTGAGGCCGTCATTGTTCGCTCCATAACTAGTATTTCCCATCCCAAAAGGATGAATTCACTTCTCATAATAAAGAAGTAACCATAGGAGAGCCTTTGCGACTACGCTAAGCAATATTGGGAAGTCTTCAACGAAGTGGATAGGGATGGCAACGAGTCGGTTCGGGGTGAGGTTTTAACTCCCCATCCCCGTCCCCGTCCCCGTTAGACAAACCATTCCCCATCCCCTCCCCGTTCCCCGTTATAACGGGTTCGGGGATCCCTGTCCCCGTTTAAAATGGGTATCAAGTTCCCCGCGGGGAACCCGTTTTGATTTTTTTTTTTTTAACTCCTCTTTAAGAACCCGAGTAAAAGTTACTTTTAAATTACATCTCAATTAGAAAATGATTAAACACAAGTAAAATGCAACTCCAAAATCTCCAACATAGTTAATAGTTTTAGAACATAACATACAAATCAAATAAAGAACATTGTTTCAACATAACAAATAACAACAATTAGTAGCGTACTAAGTCACTAACAAAATAACAAAATAAATTCACAATATGCTCCTAGACTTGCTTGCTACTCCATCCATTGTTGGCGTGCTAAACTTTCCCGTCAATCAATCACCTCACCCATTTGTCACACAACTTTCAACCTACACAAGTTACACGATGTATTAGTTTACAACAATATAAACAAATATAACTATACAAACAAGTTCAATACTTATATAATAATTAAATTACCTCATCATCAGTATCTTCATTTATGGTACCTCTCTCAAATCGTGTTGCACAAGAACCATAACCTACATAATAATATAATGATGTAATAATTAATAAAGGTAAAAAGGATAAAAATAAATAAAAATTTCAATATGTTGAAGTTATTACCATAAATCTCGGCCCATAACCAATCTTGAGAACATATAAGTGCTTCCAAAGTCATTGGATGAAGTCTACTACGATGTGGACTCACAAATCTACCACTAGTGCTAAAAGTCGACTCTAAAGCAACAGTTGCTACGGGAATGGAAAAAATATCCCTCGCTATAGCAAATAGTGTCGGGTAGTTAAGACCATTTGACTTCCACCAAGCCAATATATAAAAATCATCGGATCTAGGTAAAACACTCTCCTCCAAATAGTAATCCAACCCATCTTTCACAATAAGATTTAATATGTGTGCAAAACAACGCATGTGAAAGATTTTACCTCCTAATAATAAAGAATTAGAAGGTAATTTATCCAACATAATGTTTACTATTGCATCATTAGTACTACAATTATCTAAAGTTACCGTAGATAACTTGAGATCAAGATTCCAATCCATCAAACATTCAACCAAAGCCTCGTCAAGTACCTCCGCGGTGTGGGGGAATGGAACATATATAAACCTAAAAACACAAAAAAAAAACTACTTCATTAAAAAAAACAACTCTATTTAGTTTTAAAAAAACACTATTTAATTAATAACAACACTAAAATTACCTCACAATTCGACTTTGCAATTTTCAGGAGTCATCAATAAAGTGTGATATCACGGCCATAAATCCTCTATTTTGGGTAGTGGAAGTCCACATATCCGTGGTGATTGCAAATCTTCGCCGATTCTTTCTAAACAGCTCCATTGTTTTAGTTTTCTCAAACTCGTAAATTTTGAATATATCCTTTTTTACGGTGTTACGAGATGGAACCTTAAACAATGGTTGAAGACAATTACTATAGTTCCCAAACCCTTGATGTTCAACCATACTAAGAGGATACTCGTGCAAAGTGATCATTTTAGAAAGAGAGTCTCTTGCAGCTTCTTGGTCAAATGAAAAATTAGTTAGTTGACTCTTTCCATCGAGCCTCCGCGTTTGATTTAAAATCGCTTGTTTAATATCCATTGATTTTCGTCGAGGACAAGACTTAAAATGATCCCCCAAATGAGATGTTCGATTTTTACTTAAACCCCCAAGTTTTTTTTCACAATATCTACAAATTGCTTTATCTTGTCCATTGATTTTTTTCAAATCAAAGTGGTCCCATACCCATTACTGTCGAGGTAGTTTTCCACTTTCATTAGTAACATCGGTGTCATGGGACTCAATCTCACGATTTTCATTATCATCATCCAATATATTAATCAGTGTTTTATTAGAAGCTACCTCGTTTGTTGGAGGAGTTGATTGGGCATCCCCCGATTACGTTGGAATCTCCTTTGATGTAAACATTTTAACCTGAACAATTTAAGAAAAAATTATCCGTCAAATCTGAATCAAAAAAAATCATGAAAGAAAATAACAGTAACAATCAGAAAAAAGAAAACATCTAAAATCATGCTAAAAAAGAAAACATCTAAAATCATGCTAAAAAAATAGTTATGGATCTAACACATTATTTTGTAAATCTGTTTTGGATCTAAGACATTATTTTGTAATTTTTAAATAAAAGTACACTGCATAATTTTGTAATTCTTAAAGTGGGAATTACAAAATAAACAGTTATGCTTACCCTATCCTACAAAAGGTCCCTTTGTAAATTTTTATCATTTCAAATGTAAACAAATAACAAACAAGTGTAAACCGGGTAGATCATATCAAAAGGGATGTTTGATAACTCAGATACATATCAATATACATAAACATATACATATGTGAACTATTTTTCAAAGTAATAGTAACAATCAGAAAAAATATGTGAACTATTTTGCAAAGTAACAGCTCCTCCACCTCCTTTGCAAAGTAAGAAAGAGAGGTGAGAGAGAGGACTTTATTAACAGCGGAGAGAGAAAGAAAATGTACCTGCGTAGCTATGTGGCGTGAGGTATAGCGGCCTGCGTAGCAGCGTGAGGTGAGACCCTCACCGTGAGGTATAGCGGCGTGAGATGACGGTAGCGGCGTGAGGTCACCAGGTGAGGTGAGGGAGAGTGACAGAGAATATATGGAGAGAATGAGAGGATGGTTAGCGGCAGCGGCGTGAGGGTAAAAAAAACGTGAGGTTAGGGTTTTCATGACTATATACCTATATATTTATTATAATATATATATATATATATATATATATATATATATATATATATATATATATATATATATATATATTTATTATATATTAAAAAATCGGGTATCCCCGTGGAGACCCGCGGGTATACCCAAAACCGACCCAAAATTTTTAGAGGATTTTTTTTAATACTCGAACCCGACCCGATCCCCGATTTTTGGGGGATTTTTTCTCAGGTATCCGCGGGTTATCAAATTTTCAGGGAAAATCGCCATCCCTAGAAGTGGATGATTTATCAGAGCAGGTTTTTGTAGTTTTCTTCAAGATTGGTCTATCGACCATATCTATGTTACACCAGTCCCTTATAAAAAAAAGGAGTCCAACACCATCAATAACCTCATGGCATGTATTGAAAAGTATGCTAAGGTTGAGGATGCAGTTCACGCTAGTCCTGGGGATAATGGTCGTGCTAAAGCAAGAAAGGGAGGAGATAAGTCTGGCAATCCCAAGAAAGGGAATAAGAACGGGGGCAATAATGATTCAAATAACGGGAGCAAGGCAGATCCCTCAAAATCCTTTCAGGTTATTAATACAGTCTTTAAAGAGATGATATATAAGATCCTAGAAAATATCAAAGACTGTCCATTTGTGAAGTGGCCCAAGAAGATGGGTGGTGACACGATGAAGAGGAGCAGCGCATTGCGATGCACGTTCCATAAAGAAGGTGGCTAAAGAACAGAGAATTGTAAAGAACTAAAGTCAAACTTGGAGGAATTAGCCAAAGTTGGTCACCTGAATGAGTATATAGATAAAAACTGATAATGTCGCAATTAGTGGCGACCAAAAGTCAGATAATGTCTTTGATGATGATATGGTACAGGAGTTTGCAGTTATTTATGGGGCCTTCGACCTTAAGCAGAACCAAGGAAAAGTTGTTAAGATGCAATTGGAGAAGGTCATCCCTATTATGGAGGCATTCCAGATTGACCTCATAAATAGCCAGGCCGGAAAGCACCGACGATCAAAGGACGTAGACTACAACAAGAACATCGTGTTTACAGAGGAACACCTGATCGGGGTAAGGAACCCTCATCACGATGCCCTCTCAATTACCCTTATAATTATAAATTAGAACGTCAAAAATCTTCTGGTATATTAAGGGAGTTCATCCAAGGTAATATACCTAGAGCTCTTCTATAAGTTGAAACTCAACCCAGTCGACCTCGAGGAGACAACTATTTTATTGGTCATATTCTCGAGGAATATCATAATGTAGTTGAGAAAGATAATCCTACTAGTGAGGGCAGGAAATATTTCAAAGATGATTGAGTTATTGGTAGTGGATATTAATTATCCCTACCATGCCATTATGGGTAGAGGGTGGCTTCACTCTATGAAGGTCGTGCCATCGACCTACCACCACAAACTCAAATGTATTACTAATCGGGGAGTAGTGGATATTCATGGCAACCAGGCCACTGCAGAAAGTGTTTCATCGCCGCCATCCGGCCCCGAAAAGAAAGTAAGAAGGAAAAAAAAGTTATCCATATGGAGCACAAAATGGGGCTGCGATTTTCAAATAGAAACTACAGTACGATCGATCAGGGGTGGAGGATACTAGGATCCACCCCATTGACAGGGTTGTCAAAAGTCTGAAGAAGGTTAACATTGATGATAACTTTCTAAAAAGAAAGTTTTTTATTGGGACAACACTCGTCGATCATGAAAAGAATGAGTTTATCACCTTTATGAATAGAAACTTGGGCGTATTCGCTTCGAAACCCTATGACCTGTCAGGGATTGATCCTGAAGTAGCTTGCCACCACCTTTACTTGGACCAACCAATAAATCCAATCAATCAAAAGGCATGTCAAACAACCCTAAAGAAGGATCTAGCGGTGGAGAATGATGTAGGGAAGCTCTAAAATGCCAGGTCAATCGGGGAATTTTAATTACCTAAGTGGCTATCAAATCCAGTAGTGGTGCAGAAGATCAATGCTAGCTAGAGAGTTTGCATCGAATTCACCAACCTCAACAGAGCATACTCCAAAGACAATTTCCCTCTACTGAATATTGACCAGCTGGTGGATGTCACGGTAGCACATAAATGAATATGATTCTTAGATGCCTATTTAGGATACCACCAGATCCCCACGTTCGGCCCGACTAGGACAAGGCATCATTCATCGTCTTAATGGGGCTATACTGCTACAAAGTCATATCGTTCGGCCTTAAAAATGTAGGGGCCACCTATTAGAGGTTGGTCACTAATTTGTTCAAGCAACAGATAGGCGAGACCATGGAGGTCTATATCGATGACATGTTGGTCAAGAGCTAAGATAGGAGTGACCACCTCAATAACTTGGCCAAAACCTTCTAAATCCTCAGGAATTTTCAGATGAAGCTCAATGCGAGCAAGTTCTTATTCGACATCCAGTCAGGAAAATTTTAGGGTTACCCAATCAGTATGAGGGGGATTGAGTTCAATCCAGACTAGATTGACGCTATCAACAGAGTCCAGCCACCAAAGACATTGCGAGATACTAAGAAGCTTACTGGAATGCTCGCATCACTCAATCTCTTTATCTCCAAGTCCTTAGAATGTTATTGACCATTCTTTCAGCTCCTAAAAAAGGATAAGGGCCTCACCTGAAATGACGACTACTCAAAAATCTCTATATGGAATCAAGTCTTACCACAGTAAACCACTCCTACAAAAAATCCTCGATGACGGAGGTCATTTGTACCTCACCTCGCAGTATCAGACCATATCATCTCGGCTCTGGTATGTGAGAAAAAGGGAAGGCATTGCCATGTCTATTACGCCAGCAAGACGGTTTTGGATGAAAAACAACGCATTAGAGAAGCTAGTCTACACCCTATTAGTTTCCTCTGGAAAGCTCAAGCACTATTTTGAAGCCCACTCAATAACTGTAATCACTTCATTCCCCCTCAAATCAATCCTTCAAAAATCAGACCTCTCTGGATGATTATCCAAGTGGTCTATCAAACTTGAAAGGTTTGACATTCACTTTCAACCAAGGGCAGCGATTAAGGGTCAGATCTTGTATGATTTCATTACATAATTCATAGGAGACGGGCCAATTAACTAACAAATGGAAGAAAACCCATAAAATAAGATTGCATAATCTGAGGACTAGACCCTATAAGTTGATTGAGCCTCTAATTCTAAGGGAGAAGGAGTGAGAATTGTCCTCGTCACACTAGAGGGCACTGTCATCGAGCAAGGAACCGAGTTGGGATTTAAAGCCTCCAATAACGAAGAAGAATACGAAGCACTAATAGCTAGCCTGTGCAAGGCCCTGCTGCTAAGGGCAAAACGACTCAAAATTTTGATAATTCCAAGCTGGTGTCTAACCGGGTGAGCGGAGATTTCAACGTAAAATATAACAGGATTGTAGCCTACCTTGTTGTGGTTCACAAGCTCATGGAAGAATTTAAATAAGTCCATATCCAGCAGTTCCCTCGATGGAAAAACATTCATCCTAATGTCTTAGTAGCTCTAAGCTTAGCAGTGGACTCCGACCTCAGAAGAACAATTGAAGTGGAGTTCCTCACCTTGCCCAGTATTGACAAGACAGTGGTCGTCGAACATATTCTTGCCATAAAGAAAGGTACTAGCTGGATGGATCCAATCACTACCTACTTATAAAATAAGATGCTTTCAGACAACAAGAAGTTGGCTCACCACGTGAGGGTAAAGGTTGCTCGCTTTTATCTTGATCCTAGATGAAAGCTCTACAAAGGCCCTTTACGGATCCTTACCTCCAGTGTGTCAACTCGCAAGGCACCAAGAAAGTTATCCATAAGCTTCATGATGGTATTTATGTGTGTCACATAGGAGGAATATCTATAGCATTCCGAGCAATCAAATAAAGCTAATGGTGGCCACACATGCAGAAATATGTGAGCATCTATGTTTAAAAGTATGAGAAATGCCAGAAGTTTCCTCCTATGATTTATCGATCAGCTAATGATTTGAAATCTTTAACCACTCCTTAGCCATTCGCACAATGGGGGTTGGATGTCGTGGGACCACGACTGTAACACCCCGTGTTTTTATTAATTAATTTGAAAATTAGAGAAAAATATAAATTTGGATACAATTTTTTAATAATTAGATATGTTGGTTTTCATATTCAGAATTCGGAAAGCTAGATTACAACACTCCTAAAATGAGTATATATAAGTCTTGGGCCGTTTAGAAGAGTCCTCAAAACATAAAACTCTCTGAGTCTTCAAATCATAAAACTCTCTAGAAAAAAATCTATATATAAAATTATTCGACCGTCCGATCAAGCTGAATTTTTTTTGGCAACTTGTTTTCGTTTTCAGTTACTACGACTCTAAATTTCAGCTAATTCTAACGGTTGGATCGTTCGAAATGTTTTTTTAGTGTTTGTATCTGATTTGAAATCACTTTTTTATCAACTTTTCAACCAGAAGACCTCTCCAAAATTATTTTCTTTCATCTACAAACTTTAACCCCAAACTTAATCGAGTGTTTGACTCAATATTTGATGGCTTATTTGGTGTTTTCTCAAGATTATTCAAGAACGACTATTTTCTAATTTTTTTAGAGGAATCCAACTGTCAACTCAGATCTTCTTCATCTAAATCATAGGCATGAATACTCTATTTATTTTCTTTAGTATTATGCATTTTAAGTGTCTCCTAAACTCTTAATCGCACCTTTTTCTTAAAAGCAATTAGTAACTTAATTAGAGAAACTGGACACTAAATTTTGGGAGTGTTTTTATGAAACTTTTAAATATGAATAAATCTTTGAAAACCCTTGGGTGCGTATGTGAGATTATTGGGTTTTTATGATTTTGGGTATAGTTTCTCATGTAGAATTTTTTATGGGATTATTTATATGCTTAATGGGACACGTTCACACTTATAGAAATCAGAGGACTTATAAAAGAGGACGATTATGACGTATGGAATATTATTACATGTTAATTAATTTAACATTATTGAGAGGAATTAATTGTGTTGAAATCAATATTGGTGTTATTACTTGATTTAAATTAAATTGGGACCTTTATGATTAAATTGCTATGTTGTGTATATTGAATTGTGTATTGTGTGATTTGGTTTAATCATTTTTGCCATCGCGAGGACGAGGGGCTTTTGGGTAGTATATTGCTCACTTCTATTTTAGGATGCTTACTAGGTATGGGACTAGTGGGTAGACCTTAATTATAATTTATGCTTGCTCGGTATGGGACTAGTTAGTATAGATTCTTGTGGATTTTAAATTCTAGGGTGGGGCAGAATTTTTATACTTTATCATCGTTACGCTAGCCTAGGCATGAGACTGGGATGTGATAAATGTTGATAATTCATCCTATATGCTGAGAATGGTATTTATTTAGTAGCGCCCGGCGTAGCTCGGCAGCGGTGGCTGGCCAGCCCGTTGTCCGGATTGTGTGGGGTGTTACAACTACCTACCATACCTGGGAATCGCAAGTATTTGTTGGTCGACACATATTACTTCATAAAGTGGGTAGGGGCAGAACCACTATCCAAAATCAGAGGCATAGACATGACAAGGTTCGTTTGGAAACGCGTCATAACACGCTTTGGGGTACCAAGAGCCATTATCACCGATAATGGCACACAATTCAAAAGTGGTTTTTTCTAGAACTTCTATGATGAGCATGGAATTAGGCATCACTTTAGCTCAGTAGTGTATCCCCAGAGCAATGGTCAAGAAGAATATTCCAACAAAATAATGCTCGATAGCCTAAATAAGAGGTTGGTAAGAGCAAAGGGCGCTTGGGTGGATGAGATTCCACATGTCCTCTGAGCCTACCGTACTATGCCCAGAAGACCGACCGAGGAAATACCCTTCTCATTCACATATGGAATGGAAGATATCATCCCACTTTAATTCAGTCTCCTTACCATGAGAATGAACTTAGTCGATAAAGGTATAAACGATGATGCCTTATGCACTGACCTTGACTTGACAAATGAATGAAGAGAGCAAGACATGATTAAGCTAGCCTCATACTAGAAATAATTGGCGAAGATATACAATAAAATGGTAAATTTGATAAAGTTCCAGGTAGGAGATTACATTCTAAGGAAAGTCTTCGACAATATCGTAAAATCGTTAGATGGAAATTTGGGATCAAACTCGGAGGGGCCTTTTAGGTGGTCAGGGACAACCTACAAGGAGCCTATCACTTAGAAATGTTGGAGGGAAGATAGATACCGAGAGCATGGAATGCGGATAACCTCAATAAGTTCTATTTTTAGTCTTATTCTATTGTAGCACATTTAGTTCATGCAAATTTTCATTTCAAACTTAAGTTGCTCTCAAGTTTATGTTTTATAAATAAAGGCCCATTTGCTCTTACATCTTCATTATCTCAATTTTACATCTTAATTCTCTTGATATTGTGCACCATTTCCAAGCAACAGTTCCAATACTTGGGACACCTCCATTCTTAAGTTATAAGAAAGATTACACTTGATCATAGTAAGCTGCTCAGCTTATTTCAATGAAGGAACTTCCTTGCACTAAACAAAATTCCTCCTGATTACAATAAGTTGTTCAACTTATTCCTGTTAAGGAATGTCCTCGCACCAAGTAGGATTCGAGTTAATTATAATGAGATGTTAAGTTTATTTCAATTAAGATAATCCTCGAGTCTTTTTCATTTTAAACACAAAATGCCTCACGAGTTGCCCAGGCAACAAGAAAAACCCTATAGGTGAACCTTAGGCAAAAATTCAACTTAGGTTGGTCGCCAACTATGTTGTGAATGAAAATCTTAAATGGGTGGATGGCCCATTAACCAAATGCATTTTTTCCATCATTTGCCCCAAACCTAAAGGAGTGTGATGACACAATCTAAAAGGTAAGGGGGATAGAATGATACATGCTAAGGCAAATTAGAATAGAAAAATGCAACAACAATTAATATTGACTTCATTTAGTCCAAAATGCACAACAATTAATATTAACTTCATTTAATCGGAAAATGCCCAAAATGAATAATAATTATTATTAACTCTAAATGCCTAAACTGCACAACATTTAATATTTAACTTCATATATTCGGCAAAAGCCCAAAAGTAATACACATAGTGTTAATTACATAGCAGAATTATAAAAAGTATATTACAAAGGAACATATTATTTATGGTCAACGGGCCAGAAATTCTGCTATTTGCCTTTTTCAACCATCGTTTGGGTTGGTAGCATACCCGTCCTCACTATCGTCGCCCACCAGGTAGTGATTCAGCAGCTGAGTAGGGATATCGTCCGGAGGAACCCACTCTTCATCCTTTCTAAATGAGGATTGATGATATGCCAGGAAATCCACCAGGTACATGTACAACATTTGGAATTCCTTGGATTCTTTAATCACCCTAAAGTCATTCAACCACCCATGTTTATAAGTAACATCCTTAGACTCCTGCAATTTGATAGGTGCATCCTGCCAGCTTGCGGATCACACAGCTCAAGGACCCATTCTGAATAAATACTTTAACTTATTTATGTCAATATGATGCCCGGCTATGATGATATTATTCCTCTAGAGATCTTCCTCCAACTATGAGATCTTTTTCTTCAAGACATCGTTATCTACCTAAATTAATTCACCAACTTAGCCTACATCCTTTCTTACTGCAAGTTGGGCCTTCAGGTCGGTTACCTCCTTCTGCATCAAGTTCTTAATGTCCTCAGTGTCCTAGAGGTCGTCTTTTAACTTGGCGACCAGCTCAGAATGGTCCTTATATGCCTCTACTCTTGTCTGCAGCGCTTTGCAAGCCTTTAGGGACGCCCAACGAATTTTCTCGCTCATTCTTGGGCCAAGTATTTTTCAAGGTTCTTAAGGGAGTAAATTTCCTCAGCAACAAGCTACAGGCAACAAAAGCAAACAATAAGCATATAAAAAATCAGTAATTGAAAAAGTTTTCTTTCATTGATAATTAAAGAGGTAGGTCAAAGCCATTATAATAAAGGAAAAGGAGAGTACGAAACTTGAACGAAAAATAAAAGAGAAAAAATTAAATCTATAAAGTTTCACTCATTCACCTGCTCAGATGCCTTCCCCTTTATAGTAGCCTTCTATGTCCGATCATCAGCCATCTTAACTTGGTATGATGTTTCCTTAACTTGGTTAGCAGGTTGACCAGAAGAAGGCTCCTCTTCAATGAATGAAAAAGGACATTGAAGATGCTTCCCAAATAACTTTAAGTCAAGAGGGACCCCTGACACCTTCAAAGCTTGCTCCCATCCTTTATTAGAGGATAGCTTTCGGGATTAAATGATTTGGATTTTAGCATCATCATAGATCGCAGTCCAACCCATCGTATAATTATCTTTCTTGCTGTCGGGGACCTCACCTTCCAACTTCTTGACCTCCTTAGGTAGCTTGTCCTTCTCCAAGGCTTTTATTCAACTCGATCATTACCTTCACAACAGTCTCCCTATCCATCTAAGAGGCATTCCGAGCATCGGCCAAGTCCTTTTGAGACTTATTCAGAGCTTCAGACGATTCTTGGTTCTTCCTGGGCTGGTCGAAACAACCATCCAAAAGACTGGTGAAATCTGCAACAAACTATAAGACAGAAAAAGTAAGTATAGGAGATAAAAACAATTCAAATTGACATAATAAACAAATAAGAGAACACTTACCAAAGCAAGGGCTTAAGCAAATTTCAGAGACAGTTGGTCGAGACCCAACTTTGATGAGTACTCACGGTCGGGGGAGAGCAATTACCCCTCATCAGACCGGGGTAAGGGTAGGTTTGAGGGCCACACTATCTCCTTGAGGAGTAATGGAGAGTGAAGAGAAAAGTTTCACAGGTACCTCTATGGCCTTCTTCTTCTCTTCTTCTATCCACTTATCGTTCTCCCTCTTCCTCTTCTCTCATTCTTTCTCCTTGTCTCCAGAGCTAGAGCCACTAGTTTTGGGGGAATACCCCCTATAATTTTTTAGGGCCTAGACCCTAGAAGATAGAAAGACTTGATCATCATCATCCTCATTGCCTAGCATCAATTTTCTCCTTGGGGGAGGCATCAGGCCTTTTTCTTCTTATTCTTATTCTTCCACCTAAAAGTAAGACTCAACATCTACTGGTTCAATCGAACAAGAAATCTCCTCTCCCCAAAGAGTGATCTCTGCGATATCTTCTATTGGTCGAGCGATAAAACTTTAAGTGGTGTTGGTGTATTCTAAGAGATAGTCAACTGATCGAGGATGTTCGTCGTCAAACAATCTATCCCTAATCTTCCAGACCTTCAAGAGATTAACAACTTTGATATTATCAATAGAGTGCTCTCTATTTTTAGCATGATCTACACAAAAATTAAAAAAGCATACTTCAGCAAACAAATCAAGTAATTGAAATAAAAAAGTCAGGAATTTACAAAGAAGAGACGAATAGCGACCTATGTGATTCTCCCCCCGATCATGGCATAAGGGTCCTCTATACCTCTCTCCCTTAGGTAGGAGAGGATGTTGCCAATTCTTGGAAATGGAACCTTGTTCTTAATACCCTTTGTAAGAATTGGGAATGTTCATAAATAGAATCTTATTGGCTTTCCTCACCTTCAGGTATAGAACACCATTAGTGGTGTGCGACTGGACGTAGCGGTACTTGATTTATGGTACCCCCAAGTTGGTCCCAAAAAGTTCATTGATATGATTCACCCCATTAACTAATTTCCAAGTGTTGTGGGTACACTCTATAGGGACTGTCGAAAAAGAATCAAAAGAATCTGTGATAAGTAAGCACTTGCGTTCACTAAATCGCAATTCTTTTTGTGTGTCGGGCAGCGCGGGTTAAGATTTATAGCATGATTGCCCGGGTGAGGTATAAAGCCAAAATAAGTTGGAGTTCCCCGCCATCACCTCGCCTAGATCCGGGGGCTTTATACCCTAACGTTGTAGAGGTAAGTTCTAGTCGAGCTAGGAGATCCATCATATCTATACACAAAGCAGCACAAGTAGCGTTGCCTTTACGTTTATAGTTGAAAATTTCTAAAAATAAACTGTTTTAGGGAAAAGTTAAACTCCTTTGGACCATAAGAAGGGTGTGAATCTAGTTCCCTTCATCCATGTTCCGAACGTCTCTGGTCGTGGGGGCACAGTCGATCTCCACCTAGTCAGGAATGGAGTACGTCTCTTTGAACTTCTTAACAGTTTTACCATTAAAATCAGCCATTGAAGAAAGGATTTTAAGCAATCAAAGATTAAAAAAGGAAACGATAAAGAAAGGAAGCAAAGAGGAAGACTTACAAGAAGGAAAGCTCTGAAAAAATTTCGGTAAGAAGACTGGTTAGAACGCAAAATGATGATTTGTCTGCAGATGAACTATGTTTGAACCTTATGCGAAATGATAAACAGTTCCCAAGGAAGATTTTGGCACTTCAAATTGCTGCTTGGACCATCGTACCCTCATCATTTCAAGGTTATTAAAAGTCTTCCATGCCAGTCACCTCCAATTCTACTCGGACGAGCGTGCCCCCCAACAGTTCACAAATTTCACAAATCTGTCATGTCAGTTTTTGACACTTCAGATCAAGGACTTCAAATATGTTTGCCCAACATCTCAGCCCAAAGATGTTAGGGGCAATTGTGGGTACTAATTTATTCATTAGGCCCACTTGTGTAGCCCACCATCCCAACACGAAACAAAGAATGCCTGGACCAATTCAAATATAAGACTTTTAAATGTGTATTTAACATGGGCTTAAATACATATTGATAAGCTTAAATCGGTTACCAACAATCTAGGGGAGATATTCAGGTACACCTTATGAACTATCTACAAGCTAGATAAATTACTCGTACAATTTAACCACTTATTCACGACTATAAATGTAACACCCACACCCTGAGTCAAAGGTATGCAACTTTGAACGTTTAAGAGACACTTAATAAGGTGACATATCCATGAATATAGGCAAGTTGTATAGTTTTGTGTGTGATCATCTTTACTTTCTGCATTTGCATGCCTTTTATGTGATTATTTCTTGTGATTATTTTGTACTCACATTACCTGCGGGTTGAACTTGTCTAACGTCCTAGGCAAAGGTTGACACTCTAAAATAAACATTGGTCTTGGCTTTGGATGCATACGCATTTGTATTATCTAAGTCGCTACTAACACTACTTAAGTCTCTTAAATCATCATCTAACTTCAAAATTCTGATTCAAGATAAAACTTAGGCTCCTCAAAGTTTAGAGACTCCATCTTCATATTTTCAATAAGTCTTAAAAGGTTATCTCTCTCCCCCTTAATGTGAAAGAACTTATCCCTAAGAGTCTTCTCACGTGCACTCAAATATTTTATCGATTTATCAATATCCTCAATGGCACATTCATTATCCCTAGTCTAAAAACTTTTAGGATCCTTTAATTCATTCTCTAAAAATTGTACTCTAGCTTCGCTAAATCTATTGGACACTTTTATGTTTCTAAAATCATGATTCATGTCCATGAGCTTCTTACGAAGGATATCTCTTTGAGTGTGAAAAGACCATAAAAAGTCAACTCCCACTTTATAATAAAAGTTTACTTTTTCAAAAAATTTAATCTTTTTATAAACTTCAAATTCAAAAGAGCTAATTTTTCAGCACGTTTGCGAAGATCATTAAACTCATCTCAAATATCAAAGTCATCATCATCGTTAAATACATTGGACTACTTATCACTATAATGACCTTTCGAGATAAGCAAATAAAATTATCTAGAGAGGGAGATAAACACCTACATTACCCTAAAACAGCACGAAAGACAGATTTACACAATAACTTAGTGTTCTCGCTCTAATACCAATTTGAGAATGTTGCTATAAAGGGAATGGTTTAATAATATCCAAATTTTAATTATTTTTTCAAATTAAATATCAAGCTTAAACAATGTAATCCAGAGTAAAACGTTGCACCGATTTTAACAAATTGTGATTAAACAGATTAACCAATTTTATCTTAACCTAAACATTTATCTAGGTCAGTGTAAGAAAAAATAAAATAAATCAATCACAATGCCTGATGTATGAGAAAAACCCAAATAGAAAAAACCTCAAACGACCCAGCCATGCAAATTCACTATGATAAAGATTTACAAAAGTCGACAGATGACTTACACAATGACTCTACGTCCTCGCAAGTCTTGACGCGTCTTCGATATTCAACCTCTCCTCCACATGACAACATAGGAATTCAACCACACAACTATCACAACTTGTGAATCCACATACGTCTTGGTATCCATCGAACAAATTAGTAATCGTGACACAGTACGGAGTCCACCACATCTAAATAAATCAGGAACGAAATCCATCACATAAAACTTTACTCTATCAAGATGATGAGGGAATAAACTTTGATGCCTCAAAACTAAATCTCAAGGCATAATATAATTATTCTTGGATCTAAACTGTTTGGGTGTAAAATAATATTTGGGTAAAATCGTAGAGCTTTTCATAGAGTTTTGGGAACTCAAAACATGAGAATTTCTCTCATAATAAAATGATGCTTATCACTCCTATTTATAGGAGGCTTGTTAAAAACGAAATATGGATCAAAATCAGTTTGAAAAATCTCGAATTCGATAAAAATTTATAGGCTTGTTCGAACGAAGTACATCCCGTTCGAATAAAGTACCTCATCTTATTCGAACTGGCTTCTAACAAAACTTCCAACGAGATTCCAGATAAGGCAAGAAATCGCCCATTCGAAGTTCCTTGGAACCCTTTTATAATAAGATACGGTATCTCGTTCGAAATGACATACCAAGTTGATCCAATGACCTCTCGAAAAAAGTATTTTTCTTCAATATCAAAAGAGATTAAAAAAGACATTTTAGACATTTTAAAAATAATTCTATAAAAATCTTAAAACCCAAATATAAAATATCCAAGGATGAAAATATGATGCATCCATATCTGAGAGATACTTGGAATATGAAGGCTGAAATGACCAGGAAACATGACACAATGATGTAAATATTCGAACTTGGTCATTACGTCTTCAAAAAACCACGGCATAGGCTTTGAGGGGGATACAAATACGTCTTCAATAATAATGTGACATGTGACAAGGGGCATCGGGATTGTTCTTAAGGAAGGTCAGTGAATTGCCTATCTAATCACCAACATATGATCAATGTAGTCAATCTTGAACGACTACAACCCATTTGACACTACATGAATTATCTTGGAAGATCACGTTAGTAAGATGGAAGACCACTTTTGAAGGGAAAATGAACGAATTCGTGTCATGTGGATGCCACATGACTTATCTTGGAAGATCACAAATATGTAGGGAGATAAGTAAAAATTTTTGGAAGATCATGTTGGCAGTCATAAAGATCAGTCCTTATAGGACTCTATAACTTATAATTAAGATGAACTTGAAGAGACTTAGAAAAATAGGGTTCGTTTACTTATAAATAATGTCGGCATTGCTCATTACGTGGATATTGATTATAACATACACGTAGTGAACCCTATAACTCCAATATACCACTCCCTCTTCCTTATAGACGTAGGCAGGCCTATATTTTTAATCATTTAGGGTCCGTTGGTTGCCCACTTTTGCCATGGAAATTGGCAAATAAGTTGGCAAATGGAAGATTTGTCAACATTTTGGTCCGTTTTGTTGCATAATTTGCCATGACAAAATATTCTATGGGTACCCATGTTTTACCATCTTTTGCCCACCTTTTGTGGGCAAATTTTTGCTTATTTATTTGGTTGAGAAAATTTTCCAACAAGGTTGCCAATTTGAATGAATACTTTTTCTCCCCTTTTTATGTTATTCTCAAATGTTTAAATAATTATTTTATAAAACTATTCTAAATAACTTAAGAAAAAAGTTTAAAATATTTTAATAAACTGTTTTAAAAACTAATTTTCTAAAAAAAACTATTTTAAATATTTCGAAAATACCTTTTTAAAACCTGTTTCAAAAAATTGTATTAAAACTGTTTTTAAAAATTATCTAAAGACTGTTTTTAAACATGTTTTTACAAATTGTTTAAAAATGATTTAAAACACTAATTTAAACACTTAAATACTATTTTAAAAAATGTTTTATATTTTTTCATAACCATTAAAATTATTTAAATGTTTAAAAAAATGTATTAATTTACTTTTTTGGTAAAATTTATTTATTTTGGTCAAATATATTTTATGTTAGTAAATTTTTTATTTGTTTTTTAAATAATTATTTTACTTTTTGACTTTAACTTTAATTTTTGACTCATTAGGTTGTTTGATAGTCTAAAGTGGGCAAACCTAACATTTGGCTATGAAAATTTTACTATGGCAATTTTTGCAATAGAAAATTTTACCTGCTTAGCTTTTTTCCCATTTCCCAACCAAACGGACCCTTATATTTTGTATACTTTGTTCTTTCTAGCATTCATATTTGTTTAGAGGCTAATATCTATAATAGCCACGCCAATGGTGGAAAACATAACGAAAGTTCATATTGAAGAGGAAAACATGTGAACGATAATAATATTCCAAGGATTATGAATAGCTCTTCGTGGAGATTTGATTAGTCATATTCTAAAGCTAAGTTTTCTCTTTCTTATCATCTATACCTGTTGCGTGTATATTAGCAGTGGCAATATGTGACCCATTTAACTAAAATACCCATTAAGTTCAAACACTAAAATATGGGGCCCATATTTTAGAAGTATAAATTAATATGAGGCACATATTTTAAAAGCATAAATTAATATGGGGCCCATATATTAGAATTAATGACCCAAATAAAAAAATCCAAGTTATAACACAATAGAAAAACACAGTGCCAAGGCAAAACCTCATATATCAGATAACCTAAAAAGTTAGCAGCCATTTTCTTACTTCTAAACCTATCATATATCACATAACTCGATGAAAGTGAAACGAAAAGTTAAAAAAGTTAGCAGACATCATACAATTTTTACTCCTCTCTTACGGTTCACCACTTCTATATTACAAGACAGCATAAATATGAAGGGTTGACCGAATTAAATATCATACAACGGTTTGTCGGATATCTCTCTCTCTTATGGTTCGCCGGATCTCTCTCTCTCTCACGCCAGAATAATCAACTGATATATATTTTCAACGGATCAACAGTTGGATCTTATATATTCTGCCGGACCTATAGCTGGATCTCTTATTTCTCTTCGAACCTCTCTCTCTCTCACGCAAAACTTTTGTGTTACCAAAAAAAACTGTTCCCAAAAAAACGGGTTGGCTCGGACCAAACCCAGCCCAAAAGCATAATCAACCCATATTCAACCAGACTCAGAATAGGTCCAACCCATAGTTGGTCCACCCAGAACTGGTCGGTCCACTATTTTGCTAGTGCTAGTGTATTATGTATATGTTGGTAAATTATAATTTTTCTATTGAGTCCTCAATGTTATAAGGATCTCCCCGGCGTCATGTGCTTTAACTTGGCTTTATGGTGATTTAGTTTGTGTTTAACATTACGCTTTAGATATATGAGGGAGAGGAATATACCACATATAAGGGAAGAACATATTTCTCTCTCATCCGTTCTCAAATCTAAAAATTTTGTAATGTTGTTACCAAATCTTTTCGAGATTTGATCAGTTGCATCTTGAAACATCTTTACTTAAAGACTAATAAATCTTTTTTTGGCGACATGAATGAAAAAATCCTTATTTGAATTGTCAATTTTCTTTAAAAGCAGTTGTGTATAAGAAAGGAAAAGTGAAGGAAAATAACTTTCCTGCACTTTTTGTTGTGTTTGATTAGCAAGAAAGTTATAGGAAAATGATCATAAAACTTTCCTGCAAGAAAAACTTTTCCACAAAACACATCCTGCCAAAGACCTAGGATTTTGAGGGAAAGTTCAAGAAAAATTGTTATACTACCATATAAATTATTATTACTATTATTTTTATTTTTTACTTTTATTATTATTATTATTATTATTATTATTATATATGAAGCACGGACACGGATATGTGTGTCGTGTTCGACACGACACAGACATGCTGACACGATAAATATAAAAAAACTAAGATACGACACGGCAGAGACACGACGAAAAATAAATATATTGAGAATTACACACACACACACACACACACACACACACACACACATATATATATATATATATATATATATATATATATATAGAGAGAGAGAGAGAGAGAGAGAGAGAAGTGTCGTACGCATGCCAGAGTGTCCGGTACGGATACGTCACCTCCGGAGAAGTGTTCGTGCTTCATAGTTATTATTATTATTATTATTATTATTATTATTATTATTATTGTTGTTGTTGTTGTTGTTGTTGTTGTTGTTGTACTAAAATATTTGCCAATAAATATTCATAATATTGCGCTATATGTTGATATTTTTACTAATTAAAAGTTCATAATATTTTATTTATATTTACTAATGTTAGAGTTAAAGGATGTTTATTAATTTAAATCATATTTTTTAGTGATTGAAATAAGAAATATATAATACTTATATTTATTGTAAAATTATAATTATATATGTCTATATGTATAAAAAAAATTATTTTTTTTATTTATATTTTTCTTGTATTTTTCCTCCTATTAACCAAACACATACAAGGAACTATTTTTCCTTTTCCTTTACTTCACTTCACTTCACTTTTTCCGGGAATTATTTTTTCGCTTAACTTTCCTAACAAACAAATGGAGCCTAAAGGTTTCAAAAAAAAATCATGAGTTGGTGTTATCAAGATTGACTTAAAGTCATATTAACTGATTAACAAGAAGAATGATTCAAATTAGTTCACCATTGGTTCAGTTTCAGGAGGACCACGTCAGATTTGTTTTCGACGGAACAAAGGGTTGGAAAAAGGGAAAAACCATTATGAACCAATGGGTTTGTCCTACACAACGACATAATATCAACAACTGAACCATTTTACAAAGCCTGTAGTGGTGGAGCTTTGGATATTTCATGACAACATGCACTATTACTTTGACTCGGAAGCATGGCTGGCCCTAACCATGTGCCAAATCGGCAATGGCACAGGATCATTTTAGAGTAAGTAGCTATATATATATATATATATATATATATATATATATATATATATATATATATATATATATATATATATATATAACTACCCAAAAAAAATTTGTACAAAGAATGATTCAATTACTCAAAAAAATTTATTAGTTTGATTTTTTCATCAAGGTCTTTTTAATATATTTCTTTATGTAATTTTAATTAGTGATTTTGCAAGTAAAAATGCTAGAAGAACTATTTTTCAACGAGTTTTTAGGTATTTGATATCTTTGTACAATTTTTTTGTAAAGGCCTAAGTTGACATTCGCACAGGGGACTCCCAATCTCAGGATGGCCCTGCTCAGAAGTTCAGCCTCAACTCAGGGAGAATATTAATCAGGTCCTCAAGTATAAACACTAAGATGGTGAATGGTCGACCATCGCAAAATTCAAAGTTGTGAAGTCAGGCATGAGTAGATAATCCTTCAGGTTGACCAACTCGATCGAATTGTGTTGAGGAATCTAAGACATCCAAATCGGATTTATTTGGAAGATCCCAGATTTTAATGCAAGGAACGAACCACGTCTAAAACAAATAAATCCTCTGGGATATATTTTTCTCTCTCTCTCTCTCACACACACACACACACAAACCAGATGAACTCAAATTCACGGACCAAAGGATTCTCCCCCCCCCCCCCCCCCATCTGTAGTCGACGACATCTACCACTCCAAATTTCAAGCACCTTCTTTAAAGGAAATCCCCTTTTTAAAAAATAAATATGGGTAACGGACTTCCATAGTGGTAATCAAATGAGAATCACCCGCTGACCATGTTCAAACCAGTACACCAAGACCCAACAATAATTTTAGGACTTAGCCACATCTTTATCAAATTCAAATCATCATATAGACCGGCTAATAAGGAGATGATCGATGACTGACCACTACAAAATCCAAAGCACCAAAATCATATGTGTCCACAACACCACTTCCTTCTAGTTGAATCAGATACCCACCAAAATAGCCAAGTTTTCTCTCTCTCAAGTTATTTATACGGAACAACAAATATTTTATTTTCATTTTTAGTCTTTATTTTTCAATTATTGACTGATGTGATATGCTGTGATTGATTGATGTTTTATGAATATGGGTCCGCATCAGCGGCTTTATTAAAAAATAGGGACTAAAATTATAAATGAAATGTTTGTTATCATATTTCCATAATACATATTACCACTGTTTAGAAAACCCGCCTAGGCTTGAGGCTTGGGCTAAATGCCCCGCCTTAAGCTTTTTACGCCTTATTCTTGGTAAAACCCTTAAGGCGCGCTTTTTTCTAAAAACAACAATGCTTTAGTGAAAAGATATCTCATTTTGAAGATTTTTTTACAAACCGGACCATTATCTCATCCAAAATAATCAAATAGTATTTTAATTTGCATACTCACGCATATTTTTATGATATGTACAATTTTAGTATTGTAATAGCCTTGTTATGGTTAAAAAATATTAAAATATATTAAGAATGCATAAACACCTTTTTACGCCTAAGGCTAAGGCTTAAGGCTTGGCCTCCACGCCTCGATCACGCTCCGCGTTTTTTAGAAACTTGCATATTAAATAGACCCTAAATTTACAAACCCCTTATTTATATCGGTTATCGCATGGGCATGCACACTAAGTGGGACCTCCCATGCATGACGCAGAACAAAAATTGTTGTCTCCATTTGCAGGAAGGAACTACTTAAAATTTTCAATTTGGCCCCTAACTAACTATAAAGTCATGATGAACCCAAACAAAACATTTGTGTTTCAATTTCTAAAATAAATGTTGATCTTAGTGAAAGCAAAAACTATCAAAGGCCCAAATAAGAGAAGGCATGCTCCAGCTATAACGTAGATTTAGTAAGACTGAGGCCAAGAAATTCAATGAAAAATTAATTGTCCACTAGAGTACATTATTTGGGAGATAAATTGACCATATATATGGTCCACGAGACCACCTCACCAATTAGCGCTAATTCCTTCTGAGTCCACACTATGCCCAGATTTGAGGGCTTATTTACACATGTATTTGGACCATGGTATCATATGACACCAATAACCCATTGCATGAACTCAAATTTACTCCATACTCATTGGGAGCCCAATAACAGTGGCAAAATAAAAAGATATGTAGAGAATTCAAGAAATGGTTTTTAAATTTGCTTCAGAAATAAAATAGTCATTGAATAGTTATTCATGTTGCTCAGCGACCTCATCATAGTCCCAACAATTGATAGACACAATATTCGACTTTGGAACTTCAAACCAATAAGATGATTGGGTGAATAAAAATATTTGTCAGTTATATGAGCTGAGTCACTTTGAGTTTTGATCATAACATCTTGTCACCGACAAAAAATTAGTAAAGGTCATTTTATCATAATGAAATCGGATTATTTACCCCAAATGGGGGCTACATAACTTCATCAAGCTTGCTTAGAATTTCATTGCACGGATTGTTGGTTTAAAGAAGGATACTAGAGAATCCGCTACAAATCCCACTTCAGTGGTGGCACCTTAAACCCACTCAAGCAGTGGTATGACTTATGTAGTCGGTCGCCTGAAAATCTGGCACTATACCCACTTGAAAATGGTAGTACAACCCTTTGGGAAAAACAACTTGGGATTGACATTTAAATGTGGAAAATCCAGCCTTGTGAATCTTTTATTAATCATGTATCGAATAAGAAAACAAGAACCAGGTTTGAAGAACAAACCTAGGGTTTAGAATACAATACCTTTGCGGTTTCAGTCGTGATCCGATATGAAGAAAGTATTTGTCAAAGATGGGGCTCCCTTATTTTAGATCTCCAAAAGATTGCTTAATCTTTTGTAAGTCTTAGATCTTTTAGTGTATGATCCTCCCCAAAGCTAGGTATGTGTGGGCACCTTTTGAAAAGAAAATTTTCCTTATGAGTGAGATATGGTCCTCTTCATCTACGCCTCTTCACAAAAATGTGAATAGTATTTTCTCTCACCCTCTCAAACCCTAATGAACCATTATATTAATCAAAAGCTTTTCCTACACCTTTATATATAATTACAAAAGGTTGGCTTGGTCCAAACTGCGTTTCTTGAGAGTGTGGGTCTAACTATTGGGGTATATGGACCACACTAGGGACCCAAGATAAATAATTAAATTGACACCAAATATATGGTTGAAAATATCAATTACATTACTGTAATTATTTTCTTTATTTATTTAATCATGAATTAACTCCACTAAATAATCACGACTGCACTCTAATTTAATTATCTCATAAATCACTCGGATATAATGATGTCTTATTTTCAAAGTTGATTATGGTACACAATATGATTCCCCATGTTAAGAATATGATACCTACTTGGTCAAATCAATTTATTGTTAATCGATTTTAACCAACATATAATCAATTCCTCGATTCTCAAACGTAACTTATTTACTACTCCACTAGGATTATCAAATAATCCATCGGCTGAGTTTTACTCAGTGAAAACAAACCATATAAGACTATTAAGGGGGTATCATAATCTATGGTATCCTCTAGACGTGGATTCCTCCGAATTATGATCTCAGACCTACTTACAAAACTGTCACCTAATATGTGAAAATCATTTGACTCGATATAAATCAAATCACACCAATAGCAATCAAAGTGACATTTGCGCAAGAAATTAAATCCTCATAATTCTCGTGATTAAGAATCTGTGCCCCCTTTGCAAATGGTATGAGATTGCCCGAGTCCAATCAAGACAGAAATTATAATCAAATATCATGATTGGTTATGTTCAATATATTCCTGGGATGCCCCAATCATAATCCTCTATTGAACTATCAAACAAGATCTCGAATCATCAAACAGGTTCCCGTCGTTTGAGATAAATTACTAGGATCGCATCGCAACCATTCATATAGGGGGTCAACTCCCTATCTACGTTATGAACGTTGTCAATAGTTCTAAAATCGAAATTATAATCTCCTTGTGATCAATCTGAAGTTGCATCACTAGAATTCCTACTAAGCTCTATTGATCGACATGTCTATAATATATTTAAAACAAATGTAAGTTATTCTTGTAACCTAATTCTTATTTCAAAAATAATTGACACACTTTTACATAAAAGTAATAGCCATACATGGATTTAAGAATAAAACCTTAACAATCTCCCACCCATGATAGTCTGTTGCCTATTAATAAAAGGATTAACCAGGTGTTATCCAATATAACCTTTTGAAAAAATTGTCACCCATTTAGTTCAATCTCTCGAACTCGGTGAAATATACATTCAATGTGCTTAACCCCTTTATGGGTTATAGGTTCTCTTGAAATTACGATTATACCACCATGTTCACTGCAAAGTGTGCTAGCTAATTAAATTTGAAGGAACCTTCCCAAAGTTACTTAGGAAGTAACCGAGCTATATTGCCTCTTTAGTTACTTCCGAAGTGGCAACAACTAAGTTCTCCCTAGTGCACTTAGCAATCCAATATGATTCACAATCCTCCAACTTATAGCTCAACTTCCTATTGATTAACACATATTCCAATGTGGAATAACATGGAATACTTATCTGACTATAAATCTAGTCTTTCTACCTCAAAGGTATATAATTATTAGACTGAAATATTTTGACCATTGTAATACCCCTTATTTTATGGCTTTTAATTATGGGTTTTATTAAATTAAATTGCTTTGAATTATGAGATTTATTAAATTAATTTGGGATAATTAATTGAAAATTAATTCGGATTTAAATGCTAGCGAGACGAGAGTTAGTATTTGATTATTATTATGTTGTTGAATATTACTGAATGATTATGGTAATAAGTGATTATTGTATTTATTAAAATTGTCGTGAGTTGAAAATACGACAGTTTCGGTAATTAAGTTGGGACCCGCGTGTCAGTCGTGTCAGGACCCAATTTAATGAATTTAAAAGTATTTTATATTTATGTAATCCGTATGAATATTTTGAGTACGCCAACGTGTCTGAAAGGTTCGAGATAGTTAGAAAACACAAGCCGGGGGTTTAGTTTGGGTCCCGGAGCATTTTTGGGCATAACCGGCAACCCAGAAAGGTATTTTAGTCATTCCTATTTTTGTGTGAATAGTGACCCACGAATTTTAGATAGTTAATATCATCCAACACTTGAGTCCCTTAGGGTTTGACAACCAAAAATTATAAACGACCATTAGAGTGGAAGAGAAGGAAGTTTTCAATGGAGAACCACCACTTAGAGGGTTTTTGCACCACCGTCACCACCACCGGATAGATCGAAAAGCAAGGATCATCCTCATACCATATATTTCATCGGATCAAAATCTTCATTACCAGGCAAGTGATTTAACTTGCAATAATTTAGCTCATATATCATTCATGTTAGGTTAGAATTGAAGAATAACCTTAAATAATGAAAATTAAATGGATTTAAAGACTTTAAATCATAATCTGGGTAGAGCTTGCATGTAGTTTAATATTGGAGATATTAGCAGCCACAAAATTATGATTTATGGGTAGAGAATTATGAAATGGTATTGATTTATATAGTGTTCTTGAAGAAACAGAAGAACAAGGGTTTTTATATGAAAATTAGGTAAATTGATCCAAGATTTTGATGTTTTACTTTGATTTGATGATTCTAAAACGTGAGAAATGATGCAAACATGTTGGTATGATAATTAATATACATGGTTGGGAGTTTAGGACATTGTAATGAAGAATTAGAGGTGTAAAAAGAGGAAAATTCGTAACTATTTAAGAAATTTTGGACTGATACCTGCTTGATCGATCGATTAACTCAAGAATGTCGATCGATCGATCGACCCCTTTCTTCGATCGATCGGCCACTCCTGATTTTTGGCAATTGCTTCACTTTAAAGTTTAATGAAAATACCAAAGTCGATGTTGATTCTTAGGGTGATTAATATAATATTATGGGACTTAAATAAGGTCAGTAGGGTTTTAGTTATTGTCGAAAAATGTTATAACTTATGGGATCGAGCGTTATAATTACGAACGGTTATCGAGTGAGGACAATGTGAAATCTTTCGATTTTGGGACTGAAAGTGGAATGAAAGACAATTTAAGGGATTATATGTATTTGCTGAGATAACCTTAGGAACAAATGGGAGACCTAGTATTCACTTGGGATAGGTATAGGTACCGAATCCGTATGACGAGACTTGTCGTGTTAAATAAATATTACGTAGAATATCCGGAACGTAAATATTGTGGGTGAGATTTAATATATATGGGAGGAGTATACCGATATTGAAATTGTATATATATATACTGGTTGTGTGAATGCCTAGTGTATGGATTTCTTATGTGTATGACATACCTACCATACTTGCTATCACGAGAGGTTAGTTTTCGAAAAAGGGTCATCTTATCTTTGTATGCCTTCGGGGGGATTTAGATTGGTACCTTAAGGACATAGGACTGTGAATGACTTATTTGTGAGTTGATACGTTAGCTGATCGTGGGAGCGTAGGTATGTGCGTGACCCATTGGTATGTGAACTATGTTCTCCCCCAATATGTGTGATTTGTATTTTGACGATTCCTGAGTGATTCGGAACACGTGATCCTTACGTGCGTGATGTACATGGATTTGATAGCAGAGTATGCATGCGCCGCAACTTAGCCTAGGGGTGTCATATATGTATTTATGTACTGAGAGTGATATACTTATGTACTTGTGACCGGTTCATTGCTTCTTAGTAGATATGAATAAGCTAAGATATTTGAATGGGTTAAGAATGAGAACTTAATTAACATTTGAGATAAGTAATTTAATGAATGTGAATATGGAGTATGAATATAACTTGATTGGATACTAAGAGTAGACATCCTGTGGTAGAATGAGAAAGCGAAAGTGGTACAACCTAGTTAGTTAGTGGCATAACTAGGACGGGTTAAGGGCATACGCTAGGCGTGCACATTAGTTGAGAGGTGAGAAACTCATGTGAGAGTACGCAACTAATGTGTTGTTTAATTGTAACTTGCTAAATTTTTAAACTGTTTTAACCTTGTGCTCTGACCCGCTTTACTCCAAATCTATTTTTGTTTTGTAAAAACATTTTAGGTGCCCAGCCACAGGGACGCCAAGCATAGGAGTTCCATTTTGATGACGTGCTATAGCTGTTGTGGAAGCTACAGGATCTTGGTCTTAGACGCCTTCATATTTATCCTTAGTTCCTTGAGAGATATTTGTATCAGTTAGGGCATGTTGCCCATTCTTATTTAAAGGTTGTAGTTGCAGACTTTCATTATTTCGATTATTGGTTTATTTATTCAGACTCTTGTATCGGGACTTTTTATACTCTAGCGTTTTCATTGTTGGAGTGTTTACTCCAGATTCAGTTGATTTCAGTTCGTTGGTTATTCATATGAGATTGTTTTTGCGATTGATGGTTAATGATTTAATTCTTGGTTATTTGTTAACTGAATTAATAAAATTTGGCATCTCTCTTTTAAATATTAGGTGGCTAGTAATTAATTAAATATTTTTCGACAGTGATGCTAAGACTGAACCAACTTGATATTCTGTATTAATATAATAAAGGAGTAGCTACCCGGTAATTAATTATACGGGTTGTCACAGGTGGTATCAGAGCATCAGTTTCTAGTGTCCTTTAGGATCTGTGTGGCTTATTATGCTTCCAGCATAGCTTTCTTTGATATAGAGCCCTACATTTAGGATTGTTGATTTCTTTGGTGAGATTTCATTCTCTTGCATTGATGTATATGATGGTGAATCTTATTTGCATTCGAGTGTGTTCGTGTGCCGAACAATGCAGTACGACAGTTGAGCGGACAGCAGGAGGCAAAGATCAGTTGAAGTTACTTGATTTATTAAAGAAGGATGACAGTAGTTGAAGTCACCCATATTATGGCACGGAAGTCCAGGACGGTAAAGATGGCTAAGGCGCGACTTGGGACTTCCAGGAACAACTATAGTACAAAGTGGGGTCAAATTAGACTCACCCAGCAAGGTTGGATTGAGAGAGAGTCAGACGAAACATTGAAAAGAACCAGCAGTGGAAATACTAGAAATGCGGAGACGGCGTGTACTAACCAACTAACGTAAAATATCCAAAAGCTTAGACATATGACGGGGTATGGCTAATCGGGAGTGAAAATTTTGGGTAAATTTTTTCTTGGCTCGTAAGAGTGGAGTTTCAATGGTGAGAGGCAACCACCACACTTAGAAGTGGAATGTTTTGTCAAGAGAAGGCGCATAGTATGGTTTGACCATAAGTTCCTTCATCAGATGTTCAGGGTGAAATGTGAATGTTGTTCTGAACTCACACAAGAGGGTCGGACAGAGGTCACTTTGTGAGAAGAAATTTAATTAATTAGCGAACCTTACACCGGATAAAGTAGGTTCAATGGAGAAGGGGACATTGAAGAGGAATATTAATTTACAAAAGGAATTATTAGCACTTCTGTAGAAATTTTGCTTGGACGGTCAATGCAGATGGTAATTATGTCGCATTTTGTTAATATGGAGGTAAGCGCTTCCTTGTGAGGGTAGCTACAAGAATCTAAGAATTTAGATAGAGTAAGACTGGGGGAAATGGTGTTGAAGAAGCACCACAAGGGGGAGACCCATTAGGGAACCCATTTAAATGATTCGGATAGCTGAATTGTTATCGAGCGATGGTGATTTCAATAAAAGATGTTGAAATCAGTAGCGTGTTCCTTAGGGACATCAAAGCTAAGGGAACAACAAAGATAGTCATCAGAGTCGAGACTACCAACGACCGAGGGTAAGAAAACCCTAACATGGTTAATGTGACCATAGATAAGTGGAGTATGTGTAGTGGTATTTTGTGGGGAGTGAAAATCGTGCATTATAAATGTTTCCAGAAGAAAGTATAAGGATAAGGGTATGGTACCTAGCAAGGGCAATAGCTATTAAAATTTTCGGTTCAGTATGGACAGGTGTGTTAAGTCCAGGAACCATTTGAGCAGCCAGGGAAATTGGCGACGTAGAAGTATGAGTTGTATCCTCAGATGATGTTGCGTGTTGTATGTGGCATGAACGAACTGCTACATTTGTTATTATTATTATTTTTCGCTTGAGAGTCGAGCTTAGTGAGTATCTCGGCAATGTTATTATTTATGTGAATATTTCTCACTGGTATAATGGGGTTACCTTTAGTGTTATCCGTGGAGGATGAATGGGTACATTGATAACAGTATATACTCTATTTAAATTACTCGTTTTAGTATTGTGTTATACGAGTATGATATTATTCTAATTATGATTTTATAATATGCTTATACCGATAGTGTGCGGATATTGCAAGTTTATCGGGGTTACTACCTTGGTGTAGAATGTTTTGTTCTGACGAGGCCCCGCCTGCGAGAGGGTCGGGCTTGCGATTGTATATCTGTATATATATATATATATTTTTAGACTTCAAAAAAATATAATGGTCTCGGATATTCGTTCCCGCTATGTGTAGGGACTTTATTGATATGATGCGGAGTGTATTTAGTTTACTGTTCAGCGGAAAGATTTAGCTGATTATTATAATTAACGCTCAAGATGTAATAATAAAAAGAGTGCATTGTGTTATCACCCTTTAGATACGTGGGAGTTAATATCCATAGTTGTATGTCTAGGGACGGTATTTTAAGATCCCCGGTTATATTTATAGGATGTTTATGGAGTATAACTACTATCATTGTTAAGAGACATTGACTTTAAGAAGAATTTCCTTGTTTAAGTGAAAATTGCGGAAGAAGATGTAACTTTGTTGTCAAGAGACGGGAATATAGGGGTACATGTTATAGACCGAGGGACTAACAAATTCCGATGACCGACAATGCTAGGAAGTAGTGTATCGGGGGGGTTCCTTGTTTGGATTTCGCTTTACGAGACACCACACGCATGAAACTTAGCGTAAGGTTGGTAGTAAGGAGATGTGTGGCCATTCGTTCATGATTTGGATACCTCGATCATTATGGAAGTATGTAGTTATAACTGGAAGTTAAAGGGTAAATTACGATATAAGGCCAGTAGATCAGGTGGTGTGGTGAGGAAGTATAAAAAAAATTGGTTTTTATTAAGACGGGTTGAAGGATGCAATGAGGTTAAGGACGATTTAGGATTTCTAATTCAGGGGTGATTGAGAACGCCCAAGTGGTATAGCCACGTTACAAATGCAGGGGCAATAAAGAGTTTGGAGTACGTATGGAGAGTATATGATGTTTAAACCCGTATGTATGGATTATAAGGGGTGTAGACACCCTGGTTTGCTTATGTGTTAATCGCCGGAAGAAGAGGCATAGATGGGTGAAATTATTACTTGTGGGATTAATATGACAAAATGGAAGTGGTAGAGTGAATTAAGCGTCGTGAGAAAGACGACAATCTATTGATGTGTGTGCAATCGGAATAACATGTCCAACATTAGTTGAAGGGCAGTGGGAAACCATTTAAAAAGGGAGTATCCCTTGAGAAGAAAAATATCTAACTATTATGGACAATTTGAGGCGAAGATCCACCCAATCGGATGTTGAGGGTTGCTTATGCCTAAATAGAGTGAGGACGTTAATAAGGTATAAAGGGTCCAGATGTGCACAACTAGTGAAGAATGCACGGGTCGTAACTTTTGGTATATACCGAGTGAAGAAGAGGGTTATTAAGTATTACTTGACGGAAAGAATTATACGTGAAAGTCGGCATTGAAAGGGGTATAGTAAGTAGTAGATCGGTTGGGTTACGATGATCAACCAGATAATTTTGTATCAAGCCGACGATTCCAGAGCTGGAAGAGTCAAGTTGGTAAATTTCCTTGAGGAGTTTCCAACTTATAGATAAGTAACGAGTTCCTTCGAATATGTGGGACAGGTTGTCCAGAAGGAGAGAAATTGTTATATCCTTGGGTGATTTACACTATTAGATAGTGAACACGTCAGTACGTGATCCTACGCAGTATTATTCAGAACTAGGATGAGATACCCGAAACCCACCTTCAATATGGGGTATAAGGATGTAATGGGAATAGTTTTGTTTTGAGAAAGTTGTATCACCTGTAGCACGAAGAATAGGCGAAAGGTGATTGACGACTAGTGGAACTGTGTGAAAGTAATTTTGGATTCATTGCGATCATTTCATTTCCAAAATGGGTATAGCTAGTAAGTGAGGTATATTGTGGTAATGGGGAAAATATATTACCTAATGGTAGAGTTGGTTGAAGGCATCCGTATCTATTCATAGTGGACAAAGTGCTTATTGAGGTTTTGTGGGTATAAACCTTATCATTCTTTCTCTGGATGTTTAGAGTTGAGCGAATTATCAGAGTTTTCGATCAGTCGGGATCTAGAGTCAGATGACTAAAATGGGATAACCACCAACAGTCGTGAGTGGCTTTACCTTGTGTAAAAGTCATAACGTCGGGAACAGAGATTCAAAGAATAATGCGACCAATGACGTATAGGCTATTCTTATTCGAATGTTGTTTAGTAAGAGCACAACGTGAGGTGCATTTATTGACGTGCAACCCTATAACTGATAAAGTATCTAGAGTGTTAAATAAGCTTGTTGTGAAGCGAGGGTTGTAGTGATTGAGCCTTTCTTCGTATTTTGTTTTGAGTGCTGGAGGATACCTAATTTTTCCAGGTATGCCTATTTACCGAATTTCGGGGACGAAATTCCGTTATTAGGGGAAAAGTATGTAATACCCCGTATTTTTATGTCTTTTAATTATGGGATTAATTAAATTAAATTGCTTTGAATTATGAGATTTATTAAAATAATTTGGGAAGACGAGAGTTAGTATTTGATTATTATGTTGTTGAATATTACTGAGTGATTATGGTAATAAGTGATTATTTTATTTATTAAAATTGTCATGAGTTGAAAATACGGCAGTTTTGGTAATTAAGTTGGGACGCGCGTATCAGTCGTGTCAGGACCCAATTTATTGGATTTAAAAGTATTTTATTTTTATGTAATCCGTATGAACATTTTGAGTGCGCCAACGTGTTCGAAAAGTTCGAGATAGTCAGAAAACACTAGCCGGTTATTTAGTTTGGGTCCCGGGGCATTTTTAGGCATAACCGGCAACCCGAGAGGGTATTTATTCATTCCTATTTTTGGGTGAATAGTGACCCACGAATTTTAGACAGTTAACATCAGCCAACACTTGAGTCCCTTAGGGTTTGACGACCAAAAATTATAAACGGCCATTAGAGTGGAAGAGAAGGAAGTGTTCAATGGAGAACCACCACTTAGAGGGTTTTTGCACCACCGTTACCACCACCGGATAGATCGAAAAGAAAGGATCATCCTCATACCATCTATTTCATCGGATCAGAATCTTCATTACCATACAAGTGATTTAACTTGCAATAATTTAGCGCATATATCATTCATGTTAGGTTAGAATTGAAGAATAACCTTAAATAATGAAAATTGAATGGATTTGAAGAATTTAAATCATAATCTGGGTAGGTCTTGCAAGTACTTTAATATTGGAGATATTAACAGCCACAAAATTATGATTTATGGGTAGAGAATTATGGAATTGCATTGATTTATATAGTGTTCTTGAAGAAATAGAAGAACTAGGACTTTTATATGAAAATTAGGTAAATTGATCCAAGATTTTGATGTTTTACTTTGATTTGATGATTCTAAACGTGGGAAATGATGCAAACATGTTGTTATGATAATTAATATACTTAGTTGAGAGTTTAGGACATTGTAATGGATAATTAGAGGTGTAAAAATAGAAAAACCCGTAACTGTTTAGGAAATTTTGGGTTGATACTTGCTTGATCAATCGATCGACTCAAGAATGTCGATCGATCGACGATCGATCGATCGACCCCTTTTCTTCGATCGATCGACCACTCCTGATCTTTGGCAATTATTTCCCTTTAAAGTTTAATGAAAATCCCAAAGCCGATGTTGATTCTTAGGGTGATTAATATAATATTGTGGGACTTAAATAAGGTCAGTAGGGTCTTAGTTATTGTCGGAAAATGTTATAACTTATGGGATCGAGCGTTATAATTACGAACGGTGATCGAGTGAGGACGATGTGAAATCTTTCGATTTTGGGACTAAAAGTGGAATGAAAGATAATTTAAGGGATTATATATATTTTCTGGGATAACCTTAGGAACAAATGGGAGATCTAGTATTCACTTGGGATAGGGATGGGTAACGAATTCGTATGACGAGACTTATCGCGTTAAATAAATATTACATAGAATATCCGGAACGTAAATATTGTGGGTGAGATTTAATATATAGGGGAGGAGTATACCTATATTGAAATTGTATATATATACTGGTTGTGTGAATGCCGAGTGTGTGGATTTCTTATGTGTATGACATACCTACCATACTTGCTATCACGGGACGTTAGTTTTCGAAAAAGTGCCATCTTATCTTTGTGTACCTTCGGGGGGATTTAGATTGGTACCTTAAAGACATAGGACTATGAATGACTTATTTGTGAGTTGATAAGTCAGTTGACCGTGGGAGCATAGGTATGTGCGTGACCCATGGGTATGTGAATTATGTTCTCCTTCAATATGTGTCATTTGTATTTAGACAGTTCCTGAGTGATTCGAAACACGTGATCCTTACGTGCGTGATGTACATGGATTTGATAGCAGAGTATGCGTGCACCGCAGCTTAGCCTAGGGGTGCCATATATCTATTTATGTACTGAGAGTGATATGCTTATGTACTTGTGACTGGTTCATTGTTGCTTAGTGGATGTGAATAAGCTAAGATATTTGAATGGGTTAAGAATGAGAAATTAATTAACAGTTGAGATAAGTAATTTAATGAATTTGAATATGGGGTATGAATATAACTTGATTGGACACTAAGAGTAGACATCCTGTGGTAGAGTGTGAAAGCAGAAGTGGTACAGACTAGTTAGTTAGTGGCATAACTAGGATGGGTTAAGGGCATACATTAGGCGTGCACATTAGTTGAGAGGTGAGAAACTCATGTGAGAGTACCCAACTAATGTGTTTGTAATATGTGTTGTTTAATTGTAATTTAAACACTTGCTAAATTTTTAAACTTTTTTCACCTCGGGCTCTTAGCCGTTTTCCTCCAAATCTATTTTTGTTTTGTAAAAACATTTTAGGTGCCCATCCACAGGGACGCCAAGCATAGGAGTTCCATTCTGATGACGTGTTGTAGCTGCTGTGGAAGCTACAAGATCTTGGTCTTAGACGCATTCATATTTATCCTTGGTTCCTTAGGAGATATTTGTATCAGTTAGGGTAAGTTTCCCATTCTTATTTAGAGGTTTTAGTTGCACACTTTCATTATTTCGATTATTGGTTTATTTATTCAAACTCTTGTATCGGGATTTTTTATACTCTGGCGTTTTCATTGCTGGAGTGTTTACTCCAGATTCAGTTGATTTCATTTCGTTGGTTATTCATATGAGATTATTTATGCGATTGATGGTTAATGATTTAATTCTTGGTTATTTGTTAACTTAATTAATAAAATTTGGCATCTCTCTTTTAAATATTAGGTGGCTAGTAATTAATTAAATTTTTTTCGACAGTGATGCTAAGACTGAACCAACTTGATATTTAATTAGACGGGGTGCCACAACCGTGTCGATGGCATATCGACTTTGGTCTTGTAGACAACATAACATATGTGAGGTTGCCCACCGCTGAAGCTTTAGGTATAACCTTTATTCTTTCCATCTAATCAAGTGTATTTAGACATTTATTCCAAGAAAGAATGATCCCAAAATTGAAAATAGACTATTTTCATATAATCCTTATCTTAATCTTGTGTATACAAGATTGATATAATTGATTTAGGATAAGCTCAACATTCTTTGCTACCTATCTAACATAAGCTTGATTATAAATATGTGACTGGCTTGTCCTAGGTGCTTCATATCTAATACACGGAGAACCACGCCCTATGTGAAACAATACTCTCATCTCTTTGTTAATTATCCACAAACTCTACTAAGAAATGCCACCACGCTTTCTCCATGCTTCTTATACAAACTAGTTTTTGTTAGACTTTGATAAAAATATAAACTTTATTAACTGATCAAACATAATGACTCAAGACCTTGATGTTTGCTTGAATATATAAATGGATATCACAAGTTTACCTCACTTTTCTTTTCCCGGCTTCTTATCATGTTCTTGTCAAGACGATCATTCAATAATGCATTCTTAACATTAAAAGAATTTTGACGCATTTTAGCATGGCGATCGAGAGAAAGTTTTCTCCTAGTCAATCCCTTTCTTTCCGATTAAACCCTTTCATAAGCCTTGCTTTGAGGGTTTGCACCTTTTCATTCATCTTTCTTTTAACTTCTTGTAGGTCCACTTATGTTCTATAGGTTTTACACCATCAATAAGTCTATAAGCCTCGAAATTTGATTCAAATACATTGAATTCCTTTTGGTATATGTTAGAGCCTGAATTTATGAGGTTACGTGGATCAATGAGCTAGTGACATATGTTCGCATATCCATTTTTATTTTCTACAATGGGTATGCTCGATCGGCTCCAGAGGTCCTTGGTAGGCCTACTAGACGACCACAACCATGAATATGAACCATCAAGAAAATGAAAAGACATGTGGGATATCCAACATTCACCAAGCACATGCACATAAATAACATCCAATTACATATTATTGTGTAAAGGTGTAAATACTTGAATATATAAATACATGCCATGTCTTGAGCTTTTAATAACTATAAATACACTACTCTTCCCATGTGAGGGAAAAGAGATAGCACATGCACTTTATGCTAAACTTTGGAATTGTATCCAAGTGATTGGAATAAAATCCCAAACAGATAGTGGAACTGCCCCGTGGATGTAGGCTTCATTCTTGAGCTGAACCACGTTAAAAATCTCTACTGTCTCTTTATATTTTCTTAATTATTAGTACATGTGGTTATATATTTGGATAACTAAGGCTAAGAAAACTAATCCAAACTTAGATATCAACAGATTAGCGTCGTCTGTGGGAACAACAAGCCGTTGTTGATCCCCGTCTAATATTTTTTGAAGCCCACTTTTCTTACCTTTGAAATATGACTAACATCCCAAAAAGCAGTCTTATTAGAGGAAATGCTTTAAGTACTTTCGCTCCTCCTGGTATAGGAGACCTACAGGAAATTCTACTCAATATTGCCAAAGAATCTGAGGCAATACAGGAAATCATGAGGCAGCTTACTCAGACGCTTCAAGTTAGTTCTACTATTGCCCCATCCTATAGGAGGGAAATGTTGCATCTACTTCCTATAACAAGTCCACGTATTCTAGATCTTCACATAACTAATCATACCCTCTAAGAGAAATCTCTTCAGTCATATCTACTAACTATTATGGCGGTTGCTCTCTCAATCCAAAATTATCGAGCGCCTTGGAAAGGTTGAGTAAAGCCTTTACTTTCGATCATTTGGATCCCCGAGAAAAAGTGGGATACCATAAGAAATTATCCATATGAAGAGATTGCCAATAAGGTTACACTAGATCCAGGGCTAGTATACAAGGTTCTATGCACGCCGAGCAGACTTCCTAGGAAGAGGGATTAATACAAACACATGTCAAGGTTTCCAGAGCTCCTTCAGCCAAAAATAATCCGAAAGACTACCCTTGGAAATGATCGATATAACTATTGGAAGATCGCCTATGAGAAATAGCCAAGTCCAAAAATCCCTTGCAAAGGAGCTTCGTAAAAGGATATCCTTTCGTTCCAGTTGTTGTGTATTTCCCCACGCCATCTAAATTCAAGCCACCTGCCATCACTCTTAAATATGATGGTAAGACTGACCCCATCCTTTATATTTAATAATATCGGGTAGCCATTCATATTTATTTAGGTCTAGATGAGATATATTCCTGAGGATTCTCAAATACCCTCATTAAATCTACACATATTAGGGATAATAATCTTCCCCGAGGAGAAATCTCTAGCTTCCAGTAGTTCGCCAAGCTATTCATCAATAACTTTTACTTTGGGGCCAAACCCATCAAAAGGGTATCCCACTTACTAAGCGTCTATCAGCGACTAGGGGAAACCACTCGCGAGTATATAACTCGTTTTTATAGTGAAAAGATAGAAGTGGTGGATTATAAAGAGAAGGACGTTATTATTGCTTTAATTAGCTGGTTGCTCCCTAAGAAGTTATATTATACATTGGCCAAAGCCCCCTATAAAATTGTGACTGAGTTGATGGATAAAGCTTGCAAAATCATGAATGCCGAAAAGTCTATGGCTGACAGGCAAGCTCCAAGTGCTAAAGCCAACAGTCATAAAAGTTTTGATAAGAAGGAGCAAAAAGATAAAAAGATTAAGCAACCTAAGATATACGAGGAATACACTCCTCTCACTCTTGGCGTGCATCATCTCTTAGAGGAAATTATAGGAAATAGAGACCTCAAATGGTCTGGAAAGCTGAAATCCCATCCTAACAGGAGAGACAAGTCCAAGTATTGCGAATTCCATAAGGATCATGGACACACAACTAACAATTGTATTGATTTAATAAATGAGACTGAGAATCTGATCCGACATGGCAATCTGTCTAAATTTATTGACTGGTCAGAGGAACGAAACTCTAGGAAGCGATTAGAATCTTCTTGCAAAGGGAGATATGACTAGAAGAGAAGTCGGGATAATGATTCAGAATATGACCTAGATTTTCTAATGATGAGTGCATTATTTTTTATGAATTATGTCCAAATCTATCCCTTGTTATGCCCATTGTATCTTAAATAATGAGCATTTAGAGTAGTTTTCGTAAAATAAAAAGAAAAATGCAAGTTTCAATAAAATTCGAGTTAAAAATGCAATTTTAGTAATTCGAAGGGGTGAAAAACATCATTTTCAAAACTTTATGGGCCAAAAAATAATTTTTAAGTATTTATCTATGCAAAATAAAGTTCTCTCTTAGATTTGGTTGAATTCCAGATTAAAACGAGCAATTTGTGAATTTTGGGGGTTAAAATATAAAAAGGGGTAATTTTGTAATTTTTTAAATATTTATGACCTTAAATTTGGATTCATTATTTTTAATTTGAAATTTTACAAGTACCAAGGAAATTTGCACAACGAAGAAGTCGATATGCAAAAATTATCAAAATACATCGCGACACAATACGATTGACACAGTTGTACTAAATAATTTTAGAAAATTGCTCGAGTGTCCATTGAGGCCATGCCATAACTTTTTTTAAAGGTCTTGATAAGACTCGCAACTTTTAAGTTAGGAGAAAAATGAGATTTTGAAGTTTTGGGGGTCAAAAATGTGATTAAAGTTGGTGTTGTGAATAGAGACAAATATTGGGGATAATTAAAAAAGACTTCTCAATTATATCCAACTCTTTCTAAAACTCCATGAGATAATTACGAACTCAAATACAACCAATCACGGAGAGTTTCATTCCAATTCAAACACCTCACCCCTTGTGTTATAAATAAGACCTTGGGCTCATTATTTTGAGGAGAAAAAAAATAGAGAACTTGAGAGAGAGTATTTGGTTCTTTTATTTTGAGAGTATATTTTTATTGAGGGCCAAGAATTATTTTGTGGGAGAAGTTTTGTCAAGATTAGTTGTAAAACTAGATTGTTTTTGTAACTTTGTTTCATTAATGATATTTAGTATTCATTCTTGCATTTATATTTTGTCTCAAATGATGATAGCTTAATTTATTTATTAGAACTAGGTGAAGTTTATTATATTTGATTAATATTGTGTGTAGTTTAAATTCATCTTTACTTTTCGATATGTTCTTACGGTATTCATTTAAAACGACACGAGAGTGTGTTTTAAATCTTCGGCTTTGTTTGAAAAAAATTATTTTTTTACTATTAGTACTTTTTTATGGGTTATACTTTTCTTAAATTAATTGATAGACCATGCTTAAAGACTATGCTTTGAAATTTAAAAGTGAACTTATTAAGGGAATATAGATTTTAATCGTGTTATTTTCTTAATTAAATACGACGAGAGTCGGTTTGATTTGAGTTATAAAATCAGGAATGACGAGTTTAAATTATCACATAATATTAGTTGAATATGATAAATAGATCCAATGTCCTAGTTTTCACGCTCACTTGATTATATCTTTCGTATTCTCATTTTTTATTCGTGTTAGCTTAGTTTAAAATTACATATTTTCTCAACACCCATTTTGTCTAGTTGGAAACCTGTATTTACACTCGCTACTCTATAATAGCCTGTGCATTTGCGGTATTTTATAAATTGACAACAACCAAATAAACCCCGGGAGCCTAAAATTGAGGTAAAAATGATATCTTTTAGCAGTCATTTTATTGTAGGAGGAGATGTTGGGGGTGTCAATAAAATTTACTAGAAGAAAAGCCTATTTAAATGAAGCCATAGCATGTTCTTATATTCGACATATTAACTTATCCGATGATGTTGATGGTCGGACCAAAAAAGAAAAGAAAGATAAATTGGCAATCGATCTATTCGGGGTTCTTTATCCTCGTGATGATCCTTTGGTCATCACTATGGGAGTACATGATTGGGCATAAATATTGTATATTTATTCCCCTAATTTCGGTGTATTTGTGAACCCGAGTGATGCAACTAATATGGATTTGACGCACATTTATGCTACTAACCTTCGTTGTCAAGTATTTCGTGTTTCTTGCTTCTCTTATTTGTTTTATAGGTTAATTATGCAAGCAGTGCAAAAGAGAAAGCGAGACGATGAAAGAAAAGCTAAGAAGGCAAGTTCAAGGGCATTTTGGTAATTTTGCAGCCAGATCCCGAAGGAGGAGTCAACTGGAAAGTTGAAAATATCGGAATAACGAGAACACTGAAAGAAACGGCATCCAAATCCGAGCTACGGTTGATGAGTTATGACCAGTTGAAGTTGAAGAAAAATTCAAGGAAGAAAGGAACTAAAACAAGAAAAATTCTAAGTCTTGAGTGAAAGAAAAAGCACCCCAAGCCAGCAAAAATTCTCGAAACCAGACGCGAACCGGTTTGGGGGGAGAACCGGTTCGGGTAATATGCGAACCGATTCTGGAGTCCTGAAGCGCGAATTTTTCTCCTTCATTCTGATTGGTTCAAAGAATCCCATTAGGTTAAAACTCTCAAAGGACAGTTTGGGGACGGGGGTGGTGACCTAGGAACAGCAGTTCTGGATAGTTTTTTTTAGTTTTTGGTAGAGAAAAAAAGAGAAGAACATCTATAAACATAACTTCAATTAATTGCTGCAAGATCAATACAATCCCGAGTTTGTTTTCAAGTTGTAATCCAAGTTTTATTTTTATGATTATTATTCTTGCATGGTAATTTTTCTGCGTGATTTGAATAAATTTCTGCATTTATAATACTTAGCCACGTATTTCGATCTAGTGTTATCATGAACTCGCTTGCATGTAACGTTACTATTTCATGCATCCTTCAGTTTAATATGTCCGGCTAGGTTTAAAAGGCCGGGATGCATGAACCCAGCCTGATGTGTTAGTGCGTGTGTATAAAATTAATCCGCTAAATTTAATGATTGACCACGATCGTATTGCGTAGTTACACGACAATTGTAGATCTTTATATCTCATTTGCCTCTCGGTACTCGTGATGATTTAGAGTGCAATTCGAGTGCTACTATCACGATACTGATTTACTCATCCTCAGATTAGGTATGGCGTGGGCTTGAACCTCGTATTCATAATGCTTGGGAGTACTAAATTCCGGGTCAAATCAATCAGATAAATTTAAGATTAATATTATATCTGCACTACACTAGGGTTGGGGGATTGTATTCCCGTCCTATTTTTCTCATCATTTAAACAAAAAGTTTCAGACTATTTTTCATTCATAATTTAAGTAGATTAGCGTAGTTGCATTTCTTCATAATTTCATAATCGCATTTAGCTGTAACCAATCTCAAAAACTAAATAATTTTTCCTTTTCTTTTTAGAGTCAAGATTAGGATTCCTCCGTCTTTTCCCGTCGTCACAACTCTGTTGTCCTTCTTCCCTGAGGGTCGATAGCCGACTTACTGGGATTATTACTTAAGCGACAGGCTTACACTTGAGCCTAGAGTGAACGCACTTCTGAGACACATTTTCAGTTGCGTCAAGTTTTTGGCGCCGTTGTCGGGGAATTAGGTAGACTTAGGATTAGATCGAGTCAATCCAAAGCTTTGACCAAAAATTTTCAAAAAAAAAACAAAAACATAAAAAAATTCAAAAAGCACCAAAAGATTCACCATCATCTCTCATAAGCCATTAATGCAAAATTCTGAACTCACTCCCACACCCCATATTACTCCAACCAGCATTCACGAAAATCCAATCGTTGAGTACAACCCTGATAGCCCCCACACTCCAAACGCCCCACAGTTCTGGATCCCACCTCCCACACCGTCACACTCAATCTCTAATAACACTCTGTTTTCCTTCTTAGGACACACTTCAGAGCACACTCCGAGTACATCAAGTGAGAGCACCGAATCAATAAGTGAGGAAGAGATGTCACAACACGGAAGTGCACCCGTCGGTGAGGAAGAGCCCCCATACCGCCCGATGAGAGAATTCTTATATCCCGAGCGCACTGTCACTCCGGGATGCATTATACTCCCGTATAATGCCGGGCAATTTCGCTTCAAAAATGGGATGATCCAGATGCTACCGCATTACCATGGTATGGATTCTGAAAAGCCATACCTCCATATTAGGGAATTTGAGGACGTGTGCGAAACTCTCAATGATCAAACCTTCACACAAGAGGTGATCCGCCTCAAACTCTTCCCTTTCTCGCTTAAAGATAAATCTAAGACCTGGATATGGTATTTACCTCCTAGATCGATTCCATCATGGAACGAGTTGCAATCTAGATTTCTCAAGAAATTCTTCCCACTACATCGAACAATTTCCATAAAGGCTCAAATCCAAGCGTTCAGACAATCTGAAAGTGAGCCATTTCATCGATGTTACGAGCGTTTCAATGAGTTAGTTACTTCATGCCCCCATCATGGATTTGATGCAGCGCAAATCATTTTTTTTTTCTCTATAATGGGCTGAATCTTAACTCCAAGCAACTTGTTGAAACCATGGGAAGTGGTCCCTTTGTCGACTTAGACGCCCACGATGCTGAGCTTCACATGAGGTATGTCGTCGAGACTACCCAATCCTCGGATACTTCTGATCCTAACGCTCAAAATCGCAATCGACAAATGACCACCACTCCGTCGCCGTCCAGCCTATTCCACATAGATAAGAATTCTATGACGGACAGTCGATTGGACACCCTTGAGAAAGGATTTCGAGACCTATGCGAGATATATGGAAAAGGACCAGCTGGATCCGTACCAAACCCCGTCGAAAAAGTGTGTGCGATTTGTGAGGCGGGACATTCAACTGAGGAATGCCCGACCATACCCGCCTATAAAGTAATGCTTCAGGAGAAAGTTAGTGGTATAGGAGGATTTAAGGGTAATTTCGGTGCACCGCACGGGAATTCATACAATCCTTCGTGGAAAAATCATCATGGTTTTAGCTATGGGTAATAACATGTTGCGATGAACCCTACTTCCCATGTTGCCCCTCCTCCACCACAACACTTTCAACAAGCTCCACACATGCAAGGACATGTGCAAGCACCACCACCTCAAGGATCATACATCCCTCCGCCGCAGAGAAGTCTCGAGGATACTATCAACCACTTTATCAATACCCAGACTGTAACTAATGCTAGGCATGAGCGCATGATGAATGACATGAATGCAAACATTTCACAGTTGCAATCATCGTTGAGTGTTCAAGAGAAGGGCAAGTTTCCTGCCCAAGGCCAAAGACCTCTCCACAGTCAAACTAGTGTTAGCTCGACACCCCATGACCATCCTGAGCAATGTAGCGCAATTACCACTCTACGTAGTGGGAGAGTAGTTGACTTGTCACCTCTTCCACAAGACGTACCTAAAGACAAGGAGATTTCGCCCGGAACGAAAGAGGCCGAAGATGTCCCCTTGAATGAGAGTGATAAAGACGAAACTAATGAGCCCGAGGTAGTAGTGAAACCACCCACCGCGACACCATTTCCTCAAAGGTTGATTCCTTCACATAAAGGAAACCCACGTGATGACGTGCTAGACGTGCTAAAGCAAGTAAAGCTGAACTTACCTTTCCTCGATGCCATTAAGCAAATTCCAGCTTATGCAAAGGTCATCAAAGACTTGTTGACGGTAAAGATAAATATGAAGGTAAAGAAGAATGTCTTTCTAGCCCAGAACGTGAGCTCCATTTTACTTAACGATCTCCCGCCTAAATTCAAAGATCCTGGTGCACCCACAATTTTCTGCATCATTGGAGAAAATAAAATCGAAAAGGCCTTACTATATTTAGGAGCAAGTGTAAATATCCTCCCTTACTCCATTTATAGGAAACTTGACTTGGGCAACCTCAAGCCCACAAAGGTCACTCTCCAATTAACGGATCGAATCGTGAAGGTTCCACGCGGCATAATTGAGGACGTGATCGTCCAAATTGACACCTTCTACTTCCCGGTAGATTTTGTCATTTGGGACACGAAGCCCTACTTTACCTCAAGCAACCATGTTCCTATCATCCTTGGGCGCCCGTTCTTAGCTACAGCTAACGCAATCATCAATACTCGGAATGGGCGAATGCAACTAACTTTTGGGAACATGACTTTAGAGACCAACATCTTCCATATCACCCAACAGACAGGGGAAGAAGATGATCTTCACGTGGTAAGTTTTATAGATGAGATCGTAGAGGAATACTTTGAGGAGAATTATAGTGGAGACACCTTAGGATCCTCTTTAGTGTCAAATCACGAGAATAAAGGGTCCCACAAGAGAGAGACGTTAGGGGTGTGCCCTATTTCATCAAGTAATAGTGGTAGTTGTGACGATGCGAGAAAAGTGGGGGAGAGGTGTGTAGTGACCGCAATTGAGAGAGAGATAGAGAGAGAGAGAGAGAGAGAGAGAGAGAGAGAGAGAGAGAGAGAGAGAGAGAGAGAGAGAGAGGTTAGAAGAGAGAAAAATGGTGGAGTTAGAGATCGAGCAAGTTAGAAAGGACGTAGACACTACTTGAGAGAGAGATCTAGGGGACATGAGCATGGAAGAATTTGAAAGAGAATTCGGCCCCATGGATGAGAGCCTTACTGTTGAAGTCCAATCCCTATTGGACTCTTGTAGTCACTTAGACGAAAGTGAATTGAAAGAAAAAATTGATGAATTCCTTCGTTGTGACAATCCACCCACACCACTAGAGGCCCCAAAGGCGAGTGAGCAGAAAAGTTGTGGTCCATCCAACTTAGAGCCTGACCCATGCATCTTAAAAATTAAAAGAAACCTAGGTGTTCCCTCCGAGTCAGCGTACACAGACCACGCCTTGAGTCGCATCACGAGGATCCCTTTCCAAGTAGTCACGACGAGTCTCCCGGTTTATCCTTTATCTATGGGCGAGGTCCCAACTTGTTCCGATTGTTGGAATATAATCCTAGGACGGGAGTGACAAGGAGAGCATCAAACCCCGTAAGTGGGGTCGGGTGAGTTCGTAGAGAGATGAGAGGTCGCCTCACCCCCGACGCGTATCGGGTGATTTTTAGTGTATTATTGAGTCATGTGCTAGGGTCATTTAGTGTCTTTGTGCATTTTAAATATTTGTTTGTTTTATTTTTCTGCACTTTTCATTCGCTTTGAGTTAGATTTTAGTCCTTTTTCCTTGAGGACAATGCAAAAGTCTAAGTTAGGGGGGGTCACAAGTGCGTATTTCTAAAACTTCACAAATTTTCCAAAATGCCCCGAAATGTCCAAAAAAATCATAAAATTTTGAAAAATCCAAAAATATTTTTGTTCAAAATAAATAAAAATTCAAATTCAAATTTTTCAAAAATATCATTAAAAGTCGGTTTAAAGTCTCAAGTTGTAAACATTCAACATACACAAAGCCGAAATTGACCAAAGATGGAAATTGAGCGAAAATTGACGACTTAACGAATTAGTGTGGAGATTAACAAACCCGGTGAGATTCAAGCCTATCACTTTTTGAGAGTTTTTAAATAAATCTGAGTTAATTGTTAACTCAAAGTTCTTTTCAGCACCTAAAAAAGTTGTCGAGGATCTCAAGTCTTTCATTTTGATCGATTTTGAAAAATGTGTGTAATATTGCTTTGAAAAACGTGCCAAATTAGTCTCTAAACTTAAATTCATCTCGAAACGCATATGGTAACGCAATTGGCATTTTGGACAATGAAGTAGGCCATCGTTTGACACCAACAAAAAATATTGGCCATAAAAAGTCGTAAAAAAATCACCCTTTTTGCAACCCAAATTGAACCGAATAATTTTTCCCTTTCGTTTGATAACCCGAAAAACCCAAATAGCCCGGGATTGTGAAAAATGGAAAATTTTAGAATTTAGTCCAAAAAGTGCATATAAAGGGGCAAGAAAAAAAATAGTTACGTTCAACAAAAATAGCAAGAAAAGAAGTGAAAAACAAAAAAAAATAGAAAAAGAAGAAAAAATGAGCAATAGCCCGGAAAAAGCACAAACGAACATCGTTAATTACTTTTCCAATTCCAACCTTCCCTACCTCCTTCATTTTACCCAATATACCCTAGAAATCCGAAAAAGTCCTAACCGAGTCCAAATTGCGAAAATAGATTACCGCGTGGAGAGCTAAGACACCAAAAGATAATAAAGGAGAGTAAGTGCGCGAAATAGAGGCAATATTCCCGTTTTTAAAACCGTAATCCCTTGATGAGATCCTTTCACCAAAAAAATTTCGTCTTTCTAATTATATACGTGATTTTGCTTCCATTACATTTACTCTTTATATCACGCATACCGAGAGAATAGCCATAATTCAAGATATTTGTTTGTGAGAGCATTCTGTGAGAACTTGAAATCAAAATGAATTTTCGGATGAGTAGCGTAATGATCAATCGGTGAAAATTGGCGGTTATATTTCCGGCTCCACACACACGCACTATGATTTTAGACTATTGAACATGACTTGATGATGACTATTTTCTGTAAGAAGTTGAATTGCACAATTTTTGCATATTTTGAATTTTCTTTGAATCGAATTTTATAGGTATATTCTCTGCAAACCCTCACGAGACACAACTCGTCCTACTAGGGTGACCTAGGGGTTTAAAGGCTTGTTGCATACGCTAAATGCAATCGCTTGCCCGCAAAAAAGGTATTATATCCCAATAAAATGTGATTTTCAAGAGTTAAGCCTTGCCAGGATTCTTTTACATTGCTCGGGACGCGCAAAGTTCTACGTTAGGGGGGTTTTGATTGGGCATAAATAGTGTATATTTATTCCCCTAATTTCGGTGTATTTGTGAACCCGAGTGGTGCAACTAATATGGATTTGACTCACATTTATGCTACCAACCTTCATTGGCAAGTATTTCGTGTTTCGTGCTTCTCTTATTTGTTTTACAGGTTAATTATGCAAGGAATGCAAAAGAGAAAGCGAGACGATGAAAGAAAAGCTAAGAAGGCAATTTCAAGGGCATTTTGGTAATTTTGTAGCTAGATCCCAAAGGAGGAGTCAACTGGAAAGTTGAAAATATCGGAACAACGAGAACACTGAAAGAAACGGTACCCAAATCCAAGTTACGGTTGATGAGTTATGACTAGTTGAAGTTGAAGAAAAATTCAAGGAAGAAAGGAACTAAAACAAGAAAAATTCTAAGTGTTGAGTGAAAGAAAAAGCACCCCAAGCCAGCAAAAATTCTCGAACCCAGACGCGAACCGGTTTGGGGGCGAACCGGTTTGGGTAATATGCGAACCGATTCGGGAGTCCTGAAGCGCAAATTTTTTTCCTTCATTCTGATTGGTTCAAAGAATTCCATTAGGTTAAAACTCTCAAAGGACAGTTTGGGGACGAGGGTGGTGACCTAGGAACAGCAGTTCTGGATAGTTTTTTTTAGTTTTTGGTAGAGAAAAAAAGAGAAGAACATCTAGAAACATAACTTCAATTAATTGCTGCAAGATCAATACAATCCCGGGTTTGTTTTCAAGTTGTAATCCAAGTTTTATTTTTATGATTATTATTCTTGCATGGTAATTTTTCTGCGTGATTTGAATAAATTTCTGCATTTATAATACTTAGGCACGTATTTCGATCTAGTGTTATCATGAGCTCGCTTGCATGCAACGTTACTATTTCATGCATCCTTCAGTTTAATATGTTTGGCTAGGTTTAAAAGGCCGGGATGCATGAACCCAGCCTGATGTGTTAGTGCGTGTGTATAAAATTAATCCGCTAAATTTAATGATTGACCATGATCGTATTGCGTAGTTACACGACAATTGTAGATCTTTATATCTCGTTTGCCTCTGGGTACTCGTGATGATTTAGAGTGCAATTCGAGTGCTACTATCGCGATACTGATTTACTCATCCTCAGATGAGGTATGACGCGGGCTTGAACCTCGTATACATAATGCTTGGGAGTACTAAATTTTGGGTCAAATCAATCAGATAAATTTAAGATTAATATTATATCTGCACTACACTAGGGTTGGGGGATTGTATTCCCGTCCTATTTTTCTCATTATTTAAACAAAAAGTTTCAGACTATTTTTCATTCATAATTTAGGTAGATTAGCGTAGTTGCATTTCTTCATAATTTCATAATCGCATTTAGCTATAAACAGTCTCAAAAACCAAATCATTTTTCCTTTTCCTTTTAGAGTCAAGGTTAGGATTCCTCCGTCTTTTCCCGTCGTCACAAATCTGTTGTCCTTTTTCCTTGAGGGTCGATACCCGACTTATTGGGATTATTACTTCAGCGACAGGCTTACACTTGAGCCTAGAGTGAACGCACTTCTGAGACACATTTTCAATCGCGTCAGTACATGAGGTAAGGGTAGCTAGAATCCTGATTGACAATGGCAGTTTGGCAGATATCATATTCTATAATTACTTTCACAGTTTGGGACTACGCGACAACAAATTGGAACCTTATCACAGGCCCCTAATAGGTTTCTTTGAAGAAAATGTATACCCTTGGGAATTATTAAATTGGGAGTTCTTATCGACACTTGGCCTCCTAGTAGGCCTGAAAGGATTCATTTCTTCGTCCTAAACAAGAATGTACGATCAGCTTACAACATGATCCTCGACAAGATTGGTCTGAAAAGGTTTGAAGAAGTATCATCTACTGTCCACCAGTGTCTAAAGTTCCCTACTCATTATGGGGATCAACGTTGTTACAGGAAATCAAATTGAAGCTAGAAATGTTATTATACTTTAGTCGACCAGGAAGAGGTAAAGAAACTCACCGTTACTTACCATATTGATACCTTAGACCCCCGCGAGGAGGCTAAGTTAGTCAACGGAAGGGTCGTGGAAGCTATAAATGATTATTCTGGATGTTGATCATCGAGAATGAACTACATAAATTGGTTTATCTATGGAACCATCCCTGAAATAGGAGTAAGTAAAATTCTTTAAATAGAAGAAGAGCATGTTTGTATAGTGCCATAAGTACATGCCAAGAATAGATCCAGAGTTCATATGCCACTAGCCAAACATTGTTAAGGACACCAAGACGATCAAGGAAAAATGGTGTGCGTTAAGTCCTAAGAAGAACTTGGCTAGCTAAGAAGAACTATACAAACTACAAAGGCAAAGTTTATTAAAGATGTCAAGTACCCAGATTCGTTGGCCAACGTGGTAATGGTAAGGAAGAAGAACAATAAATGGCGCAAATGTATTAACTTCGTGGATCTCAATAAAGCCTATCCAAAGGATCACTTCCTTTTGCCAAAAATTGATCAACTAGTAAACGCCACGGCATGACACGAATTACTCAGCTTCATGGATGCTTATTTAGGATACAATTAAATTAAAATGAAGTCAAATAACAGAGAGAAAATCTCATGTATCACCAGTCGAGGTACTTACTATTACAACGTTATGCCTTTTAGGATTAAGAATGCTAGAAGAGAAATTGTATTTATACATTGTTGTATCCGAGTTGACTGTCAGCTCGGACCTTATTCGATTGGAAAATATAGTTCAGAAACCAGTATACTACACCATCAAGGATTTTGGAGGTGGAGATTCGATATCCTCTCCTAGAAAAATTGGCTTTATCACTTATTGGGGCATCTAGAAGAATAAAACCCTACAAACAAACAAATACCATTGTGTTCTACATAGATTTACCATTGCGCCAAGCTATCCATAAATCTAAAAAATCAGTGAAACTGATGGCTTGGGCAGTGGAATTAAGAGAATATGATATACTTTATGAGCCCCAAACAGCGTTAAAGGGACAAGTTGTGGCGGATTTCATAGCAGAGTTTACTTACGAAGAAATAATTGTTAATCATGAGCTCGTTAAAGATAAATAAGCCGAGCAGACTTCCTTGAAAGAGAGATCAAAGTCGAACACAGTCGAGCAGACTTCTCGACAAGATAGTTATAAACTAAACAAGCTATAATACCCCATAATTTTAATGACTTTTAATATGAGATAAATTAAAAGTTAATGGGCCAAATTAATGGGATTAATTGGAATTAATTATGTGAAAAAAATTAATTAGGGTTCATCCGGATTGAATATTACTAGAGATTAAAGTAATATATGATTTTGAATATTACTTAGTGATATAAAAGTAATATGTGAATATAATAATTATTGCCACGAGCTACAAATACGGTAATAATGGAAATTAAGTCGGGACGCACTTATGGTCGTGTCGGGACTAAAGTTAGGAAATAAAATGAGATTTATTTTTAAGTCATTTGGGTGATCATTTCGAGTGCGTCGTTGATTCTGAAAGGGTCAAAATAGGCAGAAAATTCTACCCGGGAGTTTGATTTGGATCTTGGGTCAATTGGAAGATGAAAGGACACCCCGGAGGGGAATTTTAGTCATTTTTCTAAGGAGATGAATAGTACCTACGATTTTGTCCTTTAGCTAACCTTGGAGACTTTTTAAATATATGTGAGTTTAGATTGTATGTAAGATTCATTTCATCAATTCAAAAAGTGGGTTTTTTTTAGAGAGAGTGAAAAGACTTAGAGAAAAAGTGAAAGGTTATCTAGAGGAGATGAAGAGTTGCTTGGAAAGGAAGAGTCACCTAGGGAAAATTAAGGGGGAAACCACCATCTATACACCTTGAACCACCACCGAATAGTCGTCAAAAAAAGAAAGAGGAGGTTCCAAACACTTGTCTTGTCCAAAGGTCCAGACCTACACACAAGGCAAGTGTAATTCTTGCTCTATTTTGGTGCTTATATTATCCATGTTAGAATAGGATTTTCTTTTGGATTTTTGAACTTATAAATTTGGGATTAAAATGATTGATAAATCAAGTTTAATGGATAGGCAAATTCATGTAGTTGTATATTTATACATATAGAGGCTATGAACATGAAAATGGATAGGTTTAATATATTTGTTTATTGAAGATATGAAAATGATGATAGGTATTACATGTAGATGAATCCTAATCATGTTGAATAAGGAAATTTGATGATTTAGATATGAAATTATAGTTCTAAATTCTAGGTTTTTAAGAGGTATAAAAATGGATAATTTAGATAAATTGAAATTTTAAGGATTTAATAGGTTTGATGACCCTAAACCCTAAACCCTAAACCCATATGGATTTGATGTTGCTCTTATGTGAAAATCACCCTTGAACATGTTAGAACAATGTTAGAATATCTGGGTTATAATCCATGAGGGTTTGGGTGTAAGAACATGAAGAAAAACGCAGATAACTGAGGTTGAAGATGATCTCGAATGATGTTGATCTCGTTCAAACGAGACATACTATCGTTAGAACGAGATGCCATATCGTTTGAACGAGAATTATGGAATTCTAACGAGATTTTAAAAAGTCATATTTTAGCCCAGAAAAGTTTCGATATTGGTAATTTGGCCCACGATAAGATTTGATTAATTCGGTATATTAACAAGGAATGAGGGACTTGGGTTAATGTTGGAAAATTATATGTAATTGAGGAATAAAATTATGTGAGAGATATCTACATAATGATAATACGATTAAGAGATGGATAATCGTTATGGTCAAGTACGGGTTAATATTGGTGATATATATGCAGGTACTTGGGATTATCTGATTGATAACTACATAATAAATATACGATGATAATCGTGATTAACAAGTACGGGTGGTATTCGAGAAATACGACGAGTACTTGGGGTAGGATAAAATCCTAATATGATATTGGTCGAGTGCGTACCGAATTTTATATAGGTTGATGTGTATACTTATTGATTGTTGATTTATGTGTATGACATACCTAGCCTACTTGCTACCGACAGGAGATTTGCGCGTAGAGGACAGTCATATCCTGATGAGCCTTATGGAGGATTTTTGAATTGTTACCTCGGGACATAGAACTTAGAATTAAGCACCACTTTTATGAATAAGGGTGCGACAGACCATTTGGGTGCGTAGCCCAAAGGCTTAGGACTACGTTCACTTTCAATATGTGTATTTTGATATTTTTGGTTCAAGGGATACACCGAACCAGAAGTCCTTTGTACAGTAACGATATGTACCCAGACATGATAGCAGAGTATGTGTGCACCGCAGCTGAGCCTCGGGGTGCAATATTGTATATATATAATAGAGTGAATGTGTATATATACTTGTGATAGTGTTTACTGTGTGAATTAAGTAGACATGAAGGATAACGAAATCTGAAATGAATTAAGTAAGTGAATACTTAATTATATTGAATTGGAAAAGGGCTTATCCATGATAAAGAGAAATTGGATATATATGTATTACATGTATTGTGAGAGAAATACGTGGGAAAGATATGGGCTATGGCTAGTTGGCACGGATATGAACTAATTAGCATGGGAACTGTAACTAGTATGACTTAGAGGTACGTTAGGTGTGCACTCTTGATGATACGTGAGAATCTCAAGTGAGAGTCCGAGAATCTAACATGTATATAATAATTGCTAATTGTAGCATTTATTCACTTGTTGTTTAAAAATATATATTTTACTATCGGGCTCTGACCCGTTTTATTGCATATTCTCTTCTCTCTCTTGTATCTTCTATATTAGGTGTCCAGCCACAGGGACGCCAGGCATAGAGGATTGGGGTATTTGACGTGCTATGGATGCTATGGAGTTGTGGACTTTGTCTAGACGCTTTCATACCTTTGATTCGTACATCTGTAGTAATTTTTTTCATTTAGGGTATGTCGCCCAAGAGGATTCTAGTTATTTCCTTTCTATCTTAGACATATTATGTTCTTATGTCAGTTTTGCTACATTTAAGTTTTGAGGGGATTATTGTCTTGAGATATTTAAACTGGAGAGTTTTATTCTAGTTGTTCAGTTTTGATATTACTCAATTGTTATTCATTGTGTGAATGGATTGTGTTAAATAGCTTATGTTTTAAAAGTGGGATTTTTTATTATATTAAAATTTGATGTTTTTAACATCATCTTAATTGAGTATTAGGTGATTAATAAAATGTTTCCGACAGTGATGCTAAGAATGAACCAACTGTATATTCTGATTTCATTTGGTATAGGACTGATCATCCGGTATTTAATTGAGTGGGGTGTTACACAAGCCAGAATCATTTGCTGACCTAGAGGTTGCCAAATAATTTTAGGAGTAGAGCAAGAAGTTGTTCAAATAAGGATCCTTGAGTGAAGGAGACTTTGATGAAGAAATTCATGTCTGGAAATTATATGTAGATGGGTCTTCCTGTGCATCTATAAATGGATCGGGACCAATCCAAAACACCCATGATGATATAGACGGGGAGTATGCTATTTGTTTTTAATTCCAAGCTTCTAACAAATAATAAGAGTATAAAATATTGACAATAGGGATAAAACTCTCTTTTTCATTACGCGTCGAGAAAATAGTCGCTCACTGTGACCCTCAGCTAATCGCCAATCAAGTGTTGCGGATATATGGAGTTAAAGGAGAACTAATGACAAGGTAGCTGGCCAAAACTCAAAGAACCACCACTAAGTTTTATGCCGATTAAGGTGATTAGAATTCTGCGCATTGAGAATGGTCGAGCAGATGCGCTTGCTCGATTAGCTTTTGCGACAAAAAATGAATTAAAAAGGATAATCCCAGTGGAAATCCGAACGAACATGAGCATTGATGAAGAAAATATCAGCCTGATAGCAGTAGACTTAGGCCCCTAATGGATGGATCCAATTAAAGGGTATATTGAAAATAGAATTCTGCCAACCGATGCAAAGAAGGCTAGAAAATTAAGGTACAAATTGGATAGGTACGTATTGGAAAGAGGAATCTTATATAAGAGAGGATTCAATGTTCCCTACTTCGACGTGTCCATCTAGTTTAGGTACCAGAATTGATCAAGGAAGTACATGAAGGATCATATGGAGCTCACTCGGCAGGACGATCATTAGTACGATGGGTAGCTATGCAAGAGTATTACCGACAAACTACGATAGTGACTATTCCTCATATGCTAGAAAGTGTGACAAGTGCCAACAGTTTATTGCCGTACATAGAAAACTAGGGGCTACTCTGACGCTGATCACGTCACCTTGGCCCTCTGTTATTTGGGGGATTGATTTGGTCGGCCCATTATCGAGGACAAAAGGGGGTTTAAATATATGGTTGTGGCAGTCAATTATTTCACAAAGTGACTGGAAGCTGGGCCATTAGTTGAAATACCTTATGAAAGAGTTTTTTAATTTATATGGGAAAATATCATATGTCAATATAGCATGTCGTATACTTTCATCACAAATCATAAAAATCAGTTCGACAACCAGGAGTTTGAGGATTATCGTATTCAATCCAAGATCCAAAAGTTGCATTTTATCCCTGGATATCCTCAGTGTAGTGGACAAAATGTTGATCGATGGCTTAATAATGCTGAAAAAAGGGGATTAATGAGTTGCGCAACATTTTGTGGGCCTATAGAACTACGTCAAGAATAGCTATTGAAAAAACTCCATATATACTTTCATTTGGAACTAAACTTATGGTTCCTATAAAGATTGATCTACCTAGACATATGGTGCTTAAATTTAACTCTCTTAAGAGTGACCTCACGAGAATTTTAGATTTAGACTTGGTGGAAGAAGTAAGAGAGAACGCTACAATTTGGACAATTGACTATCAATAACGTATGATCAGGTTGTATAATAAAAAAGATGAAGTCAAGCAACCTAAAAGAAGGAGACTATGTTCTGAAGAAAGTACTCCAAAAAGGAAATAAATTGGAGGCTAATTGGCATAGTCCATATCGTATCTCTGCAGTTATCCGACCATGTACCTACCATCTAGAAACACTTGAAGGAAAACAATTAAAGAGCCCATGGAATGCTGATCATCTTAGAAAGTATTACCAGTAATTATGGATTGAATTTTTAATTACATTTGTAGCAAATTTTTTCAGCTTTAATGAGAATTCATTGGATTGTTGTTGGTAAAATTCCTTTTTATGCTTTTTTGAGAAGGGGGGATGTAACTATCTCAAAATCCGAAAGACTATTATCATAAAAATAACCAAACAATGAAAATTTAAATGAAAATTTAAACAAAAACTTCATGTATGACTTCGTCCTTGACAAGGCACGAACAAGAAGTTTTAATTCTAAAGTTTCTTCATGTATGACTTCGTCCTTGACAAGTCACGAATAAGAAGTTCTAATTTTAAAGTTTCTTCATGTGTGACTTCGTCCTTGATAAGTCACGAACAAGAAGTTATTATTCTAAAATTTCCTATATGACAGGAACAAGAAATTTTACCAGACCAAGTCAAGGAACAAATCCTATAAAATTATATTGCCAATGGTAACTAATTTAAACCCTTAGCCTAAACTAACAAGAACCGTTTGCACAAGGCTAAGTTTGTTAGTAAAGGCAAGACAACTCAGGTTCATCCAAGCTAGTAACCAGTCAAGTAGTTTAGTCGACTAAAATGCTGGTAGACCATAACTATGCGAATATAATGTTGAAAAACAACTCTCTCTCTCTCTCTCTCTCTCTCTCTCTATATATATATATATATATATATATATATATATATATATAGAGAGAGAGAGAGAGAGAGAGGAGAGAGAGGGACGGTCTTTTGTAAGGGCTCCTTATGGTGCAGACCCTGGTATATACCGTTTTTTTAAGTAGCAAAAAATGATTTTTTTTTATGAAACTTCATGGATATGATCTCTATGGTGAGAATATCATCTCCAATTTTTTTCATCAAAAAACCGTTGAGATGAGGTGATATGTAAAAAAATGGTATAAATATGCATTTTCGACCATTGAAATTTTGGCGATCATCTCACCCACTTTTTGATTGAATTTTTTGATGAAACTTCATGGATATGATCTTCTCACTGTCGAGATCATTTTATTTATGAGATAGTTATGCATATGGATTTAGTGGGCCATTCAGTTCTACAATTGTTTATGGATTTTTTTATTGGAGTTACAGTTGGATTATTTCATTTAAGTATTAATTTATCTTTTGAAGTTGAGTTTTATTCTGAAGTTAACATGGTTATGGAATTTATTGTGTGGATGTTTATATTCGTTGGAATAAATTCAGATTATATCTTGTGAAAAAAGTTTTTAATATCTCATATTTTTGTCATATGCTAAGAATGGTATTTTAATTCTCACGCCCGACGTAGTTTATTAGCGAGAACTGGCCACCTCCAATGTCAAAATGCACGAGGTGTCACACTTGCACTCACTCTAATGTTCAATGGGAGTTAAAGATACTGACTAACAATAAATTAAATTAGAATGTATATGTCTGTTTCTTACATAAAAATATTAATAAGAATTTTGCAGTCCTGAATAACCTACATGGACCTTATCATATCCAAAAGAGTCTAAAGCCTGCTTTCTTTCTATTTAATGATTGTCCATCGATGTTATTCATTTCAGTATTTAGCAGTATAGGTGAGACAACTTGTAATGTATAAATTATTTCCCAATGTACAAGAACGGATAAAAGATTTTCAATTTTAATAGAATAATTTTAGTAAAATCAATCGAATATTTGTTCAAAATCAATGTAGAAAATAGAAATCAATTTTTAAAACTAGATACATTAAATTATTTTTCTACATTAATTTCTTGACCTCACTTTTATCTAAAAGATATCCTTACTGCTTATACTGCTGCCTTATTCTCAATACCCATAACTAGGAACATCTCGCTTTAAAGAAATTCCCCGATTACCTAGAACCTCTGTAATGATTTTCAATCCTAATTAGTCATTCCCGAGTCTATATACTAAGTTAATGTAGATCGGATTGTAAATCATGCATTCGTTTTTAAGAGAAAAATCATTACCGTGTCCAATTACATTTTATGTCCTTAAAATTTATTCCAATTAAATCTTTAAGACTAAAACAGTGAAAAAAATATTGAATTCATTTTTGAAATCTTAAGAAATATGAAATTGAAAAAAATCAATTAAACACGAGAAAAAAATTCGATTATATTTTAAGTAACATCCTTCAACCGCCAATTTAAATTAATCCGTCGGACATCCTAGTTCCCTTATGAGGTGAGATTTCTTTTTGAAAGCTTAAATAACCACACCTTGAACTAGACATACGTTTATCTTTTATTATGTTAATAGGATTGTTCAGGATCCTCTGTCCAAAATAGTGAATAGCGGATGATTTTTGGTCCCATTCCTAATGACAGTTACTCATTTGGGAGGATATCAAAAGTTGTGTCTAAGTGTATACCGCCAACTAATTTTTGATTATTTCATATCATATAGACTCCTGCTTTGGGGGGTCCCCCACTTGAATAATGAATCCAAAATTACCCGTTAAGAAACTTGTATTAACCACCACAATAATTAATAGTCCTCTTTAGAGGACCTACATAATATTAAAAGTTTACAAATCATTGATGGAGACCGTGGGATTTATGTTTAAATCCCTCTCTCACTTGGTATTTTAAAAATTGAGGGTTTTGAAAAACTAAGCATTCAATCCCAAAAGTTTGAATTTAAATTATCGGTAATTTTTAATTTACCTCTATAGATTAAATCACTTGATCTCAATATTTTAATTTTTTTTAAAAATATTTTAAAATAAAAATAAAAATTCGGAGATCAAAATTTAATTTATACGTAAAATGCAGAGGAACGAATGCTCTGACACCACTTAGATAGAGTGGGAGGCACTGATAACACTATGAGAATGTGAAAACAAATATGCTCAACACAAATTCCAATTTGAGAGTGCGTAATTAATTTTATCTTATCTTAAACATACATCTATGTGATAAAATAGATAAATCAAACCAAGCATTCAACAAAGACAAGGTTTTGAGAAAAAATCCCTTTCGGGTAAAATAATTTTTCTACACTTTAGAAATATTATAAGACAGTTGACTTACAGACTACATGATAACCTCCACGAGTATAATGCACTTATCTTCATAAATCTCTAAAGAACAACTATGATTCTCGCAAGAATCACAATATCATAGTCCTCCTTTAGCCTCAGTCTTTGTCTTCAACAGTGAGTTTCCTCAGGTATCACGAGCCAGCTATGGAGATACCTTCTCCATAAAGGTGTATAAAAGAATACAATAATTTATAGGGTTTCAATGAATTCACGAAACTAAATATTCAGGATGTTTGTTTGTGAATTAAATAGTGTTTTTACAACATAAAAAGTGAAGAACTTTTGCAAGAGTTATCCAGATTCGGAGTTGGAAAAAGTCTTAAAAAAACTAAACACGAACCAGGTATTTATATAATGTTTACAAAGTTCGAGTCGGTGGAATCATTCGAACGATAATGTAATGTAGTACAAAAGAGATGATGATCTCGTTCGAACGAGGATAATCTCGCTTCTAATGACATCTAACAAACTTAGACAGTAAGCCCTCGATTGAACCTCGTTTTAAAAACATATTGAATGACCTTCTAATGACATGTCATCTCGTTTGAACGAGATTTAAAATTAAAAATATATTTCTTTTCGAAATAAAATTATCCTGCTGGTCTTTGTTAAAAATAAACATCCCAAACATTAATTCTGTAAATTAATTTAAACTTTAAGTTGCTTTATACCTTAACGGGATGTTAGGAAGTCTTCAAACCTGGAAATGCTCGAGTTTGGTTCGTCTTGATGCGTGACTACTTGTAGCGGGATATGCCAAACTAGTTTAAAACTATTCTATGAACAATGTTATAAAAATTGTTCTTACAAATCTCCCTTTTTGGATATTCCGGTACAAAACAAATGAACATAACTGAACACCAAATTGAAATAAAAAATCTCCTATGAAAAAAATTCTAACACCTTTCCTAACCCTAGAACGGAATGGCATACGTCTCTTTATCATTAAACTTATTCTTCTTCTTCCTTTTCACACAATTTGTCTTCATCTATGTGTCTTGAATTCCGCTTTAAGTACCTACACACATGAGACAAAAACATATACCTTGTGATGCATCGAGTTTAAATAAAATAAATCTCATAGATAAATTCTCCCCCATAAATCAAACTCATCAAATTTTAATTTGCTCTCCCCCTTTCTTTTTATCAGAAATAGACAATGAAGTAGAAACATAAGCACGAAATACGAAGCATCACGTAGAAGATAAGATATCATCACAAAAATATATTAATCAAGCACATGTAATGATTATCTCAAAGGCAAACATAACCAACTATATTTGAATTTTTTTAATTTTTAAAAAAAAAACAAATTTCACAAATACAACCACAAAACATGACACAAACACACATAAGCTTTACAAACTAGCATAGTATCGATATGTCTAAACGTGTGGGATGGAATTAATGAGTGTGAACTAGACAAAAATTAATTACAACCCAAACACTCAAATATGCTCAAGAAGTTCTAATTGACCGTATAACTTTATCAAACCAAGTTTTAACCTCAAGTGACAAATATAGTTGAACATAATGAACAAAATAATCACAATGCACAAAAGCCTAGAATACTGATGATTTTACAAATCAATAGTGTCATGACAAAATAATCATAACTAGGATAAATTGTGCGAACCCGTTGATCTTCAATTACACTCCCTTAAAAGATAAACATAATCATATTTTCTATTCTTTTATTTTATTTTTCTTTCGAAGCGAATTCTTTTGCAAGATCAAACGAACTAAACTGTATTGGCCCCTTTTTGGCATATATTTTTATTGCCTTAATTTTTTTTATTAGTCTCTTTTCAAACGGTGGCTTTCATAACGAGTTAACTTGTCTCTCCCACCCCTTTCCCGTGTTCACTCATATTTTTCAATAACAAACAAATATCCTAATGGGCAACGGTTCTTATATGTAAAAATTATCCATAGTCATATAAACATGTAAATGGTTAAATTGATGGGAGAACATCTCACCAAGCTCAAATATACATAGTGAAGTCAAAATCCAATAAGCTCGTACATGTGTGTATGGAGGCAAATACAAAGTCAAATCCATAAAGCAAATCAAGTTCGAAACATTTCTATAAACACGGTTAATATCAATCTAAGTATCTAAAATCATAACCAAATGTCCTAGCCACATGGAAATTGTGGAGTGAATTGGATTCAAACACATCAATATGCCATACCTAATATGTAAAACTAAAATACACAAATGCCAAAAATCTTTTTGTATTTTTCAAAATTTTTATCAAAATAATTTTTTTGTACTTTTTAAATATGACTCAATAAAAGAAAAATAAAAATACAAAAGATACACATGCCATAACACTAACAAACATATATCATGAAGCACAACTAGAGTATGGCAAATAAAATCATGCAAGCAATCATCCATAAGATATAGCAAGAGAAGAATCGCATGCATGGATGTGAGAATCAAGCAATTTAACATTTAATGCCTCTAAAACGGATTTCCTAACCTAAATAGATGTATACTTAACACGTCAGGATTCATGAACTAAGATAACACTAGACTTAAACTTCTTAAGACCTCTTTTAAGATCATAACAAAAACGCCCAATGTGAAATTTCCTACCACAATGAGAACATGTGTAAACACGAGGAATGTTACCTAAGGTTTGACCTTTTCTAACGTCCTTGGATTTGGTTGACCCTCTAAAACAAACAATGGTCTTGGCCTTAACACTTGAAGAACTAGAAATATGTGAGCCAATACCATAGTTACTAACACTATTCGAGTCTTTTAAATCATCTTTTAACGTCAAAATTTTGTACTAAAGCAGAGAATTTGACTCTTCGAGTTTTAGGAACTCCTTCTTCGTATTTTTTAATCATTCATAGAAGTTTATCTCGATCACCCTCAATGAAAGTAAATTTATCCATAAGAGTCTTCTCATGTGCCTTAAAATCATTAATTAACACACTATCCACAATGGCACAAACATTAACCCTATAATTTTTAAGTCCCTCTAATTCTTTTTTCTAAAATTCGAAATCTATCATCACTCTCTTTCTTAGTCAATTCCAATTTTCTAAAATTACGGTCCATGTCCACAAGTTTCTCACGAAATTAATTCTTTGATTTTGAACAGTTTGCAAAATATCCATAGTTGATTTGAAACGAGAATTTTATTTTTCAAGACTTTCAATTCTGTTATAAACTTCAAATTGAAACAATTTAAGTCGTCAAAACTATGGAAATTCATTGAGAGAAAAAATAAATCATCCCAAAAGCACTAAACACGGATCTAACACGACATCTCAGTGCAACCCGCTCTGATACCAATTTGAAAGAAATGGTATCAACGAAAAAAAACTCTTTAAAAAATCAGGATCACACGATAACTTGGTGCAACCTGCTCTGATACCAATTTGTAAAATGCAGATTTAGGAATGCTCTGACACCACTTAAAGATAGTGGAAGGCAATGATACCACTAGGAGAATACGAAAACAAATATGCTCAATAAAAATTTCAATTTGAGAGTGTGCAATTAATTTTATCATTTTATCCTAAACATACATCTATGTGATAAAATAGATAAATCAAATCAAGCATTCAACAAATACGAGTGATATGCCCAAAGTGTACCTGCCAATTCAGAGACCTGAACCTCGGCCTGTATGACGACCGAGGTAATAAGAGTTCAAGAATACTCATCAGCGACATCGTTCTGCATAAGGTCGGCTACAACCGACGTTCCATCAACCACAAACATCATCTCGGCTATGAATAAGTCGAGGTCAGCAAGGACCTAGGGGTTCAGCTTATATCAGGTCGGCCATAACCGACATTACCAATACCATCTCAATTGGGTTGGCCACAGATGATGTTACAAGTATCACTTCAGAACCAACAAAAGCCTCATAGGCTCAACCAATAATCATCATATCATCATCGGCCTTGGCCGACGTTACATCTCATACCCAACCTCTATCGCGCATCCTGGACGAGGTGTTCACTAGACATTAATCTCGAGCAATACAAGGATCATACTCCACCAACCTCGTACTCACCCAGGCCGAGGTTGGTACCAGATAAGGACAGCCGAGCATTTACTCACGCGTATTCCTTGGAACACGTGGACAAGTCTATTATAACTAAATCATTCCCTCCACGTGAGGGAATATTTAGGTCATTATTATTTAGTTAAGATTAACCAGGTGTCAACCTTACATTGGCTGGATCTTCATGCACATGATCATGGCATGATTGGGGGTATAATACACCCCCTAAGAACTATATAAAGAGGTCATCCTGCCCAAAGTGTACCTGCCAATTCAGAGACCTGAACCTCAGCCTGTATGACGATCGAGGTAATAAGAGTTCAAGAATACCCATCAACGACATCGTTGATGATGCTAAGATTTAGCACCACCAGATAAGTGATAGTGAGCTTAAACAGTAGCAGCCATGGCAGCCATAGAGATGTATAAGTGTATAAGTATGTAGAAGGGGATGAGTATAAGAGGAAATAAGACAATGATGTATAGTGGTTCAGCCAATTTGGCCTACATCCACTGTGAGTGTGTGGTCCACTAAGTATGGGCACTAATGGCCTTGGATACAATGCACATAACCCTCTCCCTCTCTCTACTGTGTGTACAGGCAGAGTTTTAGCTAGGGTTGCAGTTAATGGATCGATCCCCTGTAGGGTTGTAGGTGACAAGTATATATAGGTCTTGGGGGGTGTAGTGTACCCCCCAAGTATGCATGGTGCATGTGAATGATGATCTAGCCAATCCCCTGTTGACACCTGTAGATGCCAAATGATGACATAATATTTCCTCACGTGAGGGTGTGATTTGGTTATAACGGTCTTCCACGTGCCATGTGAGCCTCACGCGCACTGTTTCACGCGTCTCCCAAACCACGCGCTGTCATGATGTCACCATCGGCCTATGAGCCGAGGCCGAGGGAAAAGTTTCTTCCAGTAGTGAGCCTGGCCCAATTCTGGCCTCGTACTGTCGTGCCCTCGTAGGGTCGTCTGGAGCCTGGTGAAGGGTCGGCCCCTCGTAGGGTCGTCTGGGGCCTGGTGAAGGGTCGGCCCCTCTGAGGGGTCGTATGGAGCCTGTTGGAGGGGTCGGCCCCTCGTAGGGTCGTCCGTTTGGAGGTTATCATCAGCCAGGCCGAGGATATAAACGGGTATATCAATCACCCCCAGCCCTTAGCCATAGGTGCTGTTGAGATGGCTGAGGGATAGTGTTTTAAATGAGATGCATGTATGATCAGTTAGGTGAGTGACACCTGGGCAGATACTCATTGTTGTTCCAGTTTCCAAGGCATGGCGGCTGCGCAGTGCACTTGGGGCCTTGTGACCTAATTATACCTTTCTTGGTAAATGGGTCCACTCATTACCAAAGTATTTAAGAGATTTTCAAACTCTCTCTCTTCCTTCTTCTTCTTCGCGCCTAAGCATTCTCTCTCTCTAGAATTTTATCAGCCTACATCGCCATTTTCTGCAGCCTTCGAGCTTAGCGACCTGGGCAGTTCTTGCTCTCTTCATCAGGTAATCCTTTCTCCCCAGCGTTCTCTTTTTCTTTCACTTTCTTTTGTTTTTTAGGCTCGTAGGCGGCCATTTTCCTTAAGTTGTGTCATAACCTTTTTCGGTGTCTTTTCCGATGTCTTCTCCGGTAACTGGTTCTTGGATGTTCTTGACCAAACCCATTAAGTTCCTTTGTTTCGATCAAAAAGTCCAACCTGGTCAATTTCCCACTTGTTTGTAGCTAAGTCAGCTAAGTTTGGTGTAATAGCTAAGTGTAGAGCCTTCCCTTTAATGCTCAAGAGGCTTTATAGCTTAATATCTGAGTTCCCATCCTTGAGAGAGAAGCTCTTCGCCGAGATCAGACGAATAGAGGAAGAAGAAGAGAGGAGACGAGGGGCCGACCCTAATTGGGTACGACCCATCTTTCCCGTTCCTCTTGCCACCATAAAACCATTTGAACCGTCAGAGTCTTGTGGGTCGTCTGCTCGTCCAGCCGAGACTACCAAACTAAGTGAGATGGACGAGAGAGCATCCTCTCCAACTGGTGCTGAAACTTCTGGTAGGAGGGAGATGTCTGACCTAAGCCCAGGCCGAGAGGCTGAGGGTACGGTACCCTCTGAGGCTGTCCCCGTGTCAACCCTGTCTCCCCATGCCTTCAAAGTGGCTTTTCCACAGGGCCCACCGGCCGAGGGGGAGGGGACTGAGGACGAGGACGATGACACAGATGACGAAGTTGATACCTCCCATGCCTCGTCCTTTATCTCCTTTGTCAGGGATCGCGACCTCCTAATATGGAGGCATGCCTATGGAGTGCCTCTCAGCATAACTATGAGGATTCCCTCTGAGTCTGAGAGGGTTTTTGATTGTGGAGAGGGAGAGGTTGCAGTTTATGAGCAAATTCTCAAGGTCGGAGTCAGATTCCCTCTGCATACTGCCATTGTAGACATCCTTTCTGCCCTTGGTGTTTCTCCCTCTCAACTTCCCCCCAACTCCTGGAGGACGATCCTGGGCTATATTTCCTTGTGGAAGAATGCCTTCACCGACGAGCCCTCGGCTGACCTATTTTTGGGTTGTTACAATATTATCTCTTCGTCCAAACAGCCTGGGTATTATCATCTGGGGGCAAGGAGGTATGAGAAGAAACTCCTCCATGTGGCGCAAACTTCCAACCATGATTGGAAAAATAGGTTTTTCTTCATCTTCGGGGAGTGGGAGCCCGTTGCCGATAGTCCGAGGGTCCCCAGGAAGTGGTCTAACCCCTCCATGAAGGCCAGATCAGACCCTGGGCTTAGCCTGGAGGAGAAGGACATTGTTGATTACCTTAGAGGACGAGGGAGAGAGGGTGAACTTCCCAAATTCAAAGACTTGATGACCCCTCGGTTCCTCAAAGAAGCTGGTCTGAGGGTCGGCCTTCTGACAGAACTATGTGAGTTACACTGTATATTTTCCATTCTTTACTTATTTTTGAAGTGTTTTCTCTTTATCTCTGTATTTTTCTGACGTGTCGTCTTCTTATCAGGTCGTCCTGCAGGTATATCGGATTATCTTTGGGAAATGACTGCTCCCAGCTTACTATCTGGACTGGCTAAGAAGAAGGGGAAGGAGCCTCAGCAGGCTCCGAGGAAGACAAAGGCCACTGGGCCGACGGTGGTGGAGCCGACCACTGACAGCAATAAAAGGAAGGAGCCTGAGGCCCCTGTTGACCCTCGGCCTGATTTTCGAATGAGGGCCAGGGTCGAAGCCTCTGAGGGGACGACCTCTTCGTCCAGTATGGGGGCCTTCTGGTCTCAGAACTTGGCGCATCTGAGAGCCGATCCCTCGTCGCTCATTGCAAATCTGAGGGCTGCCAAGGTCTCAATGTTCTCTGCACCCTCGACTGCTGACTACGACTTCTTGTCAAAGATGCCTCCAGCCAAGGTGTACGACTATGGTCTGCACTCCCTTGCGCAGGTATTGGTTCTGACCCACATCTTAAATTTCATTCTTTCACCAACTGTTCCCTCGGCCCCTCTTAATATCTGTTCATTTTTCGTGCAGTCTATTTGTGCCCTCACCTCAGCCACCAAGTGGATGGCCGAGAATCAAGTGAAGTTCCATGAGGCCGAAAGGGCTATTCAGCATGAGGCTGATCTTCAGTCTGAGCTTGACACTGCAAGGGCCGAGTTGGAAAGTTCTAGGACTGAGCATGCAAGGATCCTGGACGAGCTGACAAGGCAGCACGACGAGGACATTAAGGCCAGGGACTTGCTTCTCAAGGAAAAGGACGAGGCCTTGACCAACATGGAGGCCAAGTACAAAGCTGACCTTGAAACAGCCATTATGAAAGCCGAGGCCGATGCTGTTGAGGCTTACAAAGTTTCTGACGAGTTTCAAGGCTTCGGCCTTGAATATTTGGAAAGAGGAATCAGGACTGCCTGCCGATGGGTCGTCCTCAAGTTTGGCGACGTCGTGTCCTCGGTGCGTCCTTCACTGGAGGGTGTTCAACTAGACGACCCCTTAATTGCCGAGGCTCTCAACCAAGTGGAATCCCAAGTTCAAGTCGAGGGGGTCGGCACTTCTGAAGATCACCCAGTTCTGGTTATTGAGGAGACCACTCCTGTAGACGTTGAGGCTCTGCCCTCTGACATCGTCCCTTAGGGTGGCTGTCTGTATCCCATACCCTCATAGTGTACTTATTATTTTTGTGCTCTATTTTGTAAAACACTTGGATATTTTGTGTAACACTTTAATCAATATCATCGTCTTCTTCTACTGTCTTCCATATTTACTGCTTTTATGGTTTGCTCTTTGTTGGTTTGCTGTCTTTGTTAATGCCACTAACCTTTCCCTCGTCTTTCTTGAGGACAGTAGTGGGGTCGTCCCCTCCACTGGACCTCATTATAGCCGAGGGTTCAACTTACCAGATTAACGTTTTTTACAAAGTCTACCCTCGCCTTCCTTGAGGACAGTGGTGGGGTTGTCCCCTCCACTGGCCCTCATTATAGCCGAGGGTTCAACTTACCAAATTAATGGTTTTTAACATAGTATACCCTCGTCTTTCTTGAGGACAGTGGTGGGGTCGTCCCCTCCACTGGCCCTCATTATAGCCGAGGGATTAACTTACCAGATTAACAGTTTTTACAAAGACTACCCTCGTCTTTCTTGAGGACAGTGGTGGGGTCGTCCCCTCCACTGGCCCTCATTATAGCCGAGGGATTAACTTACCAATTTAATGGTTTTCAACAAAGCCTACCCCCGTCTTTTTTGAGGACAATGGTGGGGTCATCCCCTTCACTGGCCCTCATTATAGCCGAGGGTTCAACTCACCAATTTAATGGTTTTTACAGTCTACCCTCGTCTTCCTTGAGGACAGTGGTGGGGTTGTCCCCTCCACTGGCCCTCCTTATAGCCGAGGGTTCAACTTACCAAATTAATGGTTTTTAACATAGTATACCCTCATCTTTCTTGAGGACAGTGGTGGGGTCGTCCCCTCCACTGGCCCTCATTATAGCCGAGGGATTAACTTACCAGATTAACGGTTTTTACAAAGTCTACCCTGGTCTTTCTTGAGGACAGTGGTGGGGTCGTCCCCTCCACTGGCCCTCATTATAGCCGAGGGATTAACTTACCAATTTAATGGTTTTCAGCAAAGCCTACCCTCGTCTTTTTTTAGGACAGTGGTGGGGTCGTCCCCTCCACTGGCCCTCATTATAGCCGAGGGTTCAACTCACCAATTTAATGGTTTTAACGAAGTCTACCCTCGTCTTCCTTGAGGACAGTGGTGGGGTTGTCCCCTCCACTGGCCCTCATTATAGCCGAGGGTTCAACTCACCAAATTAATGGTTTTCAACAAAGTCTACCCTCGTCTTTCTTGAGGACAGTGGTGGGGTCGTCCCCTCCACTGGCCCTCATTATAGCCGAGGGTTCAACTCACCAATTTAATGGTTTTAATGAAGTCTACCCTCGTCTTTCTTGAGGACAGTGGTGGGGTCGTCCCCCCCACTTGCCCTCATTATAGCCGAGGGTGGTTTTCTATAGATGTTTCCATGCGTGCTAGAACTGACAACCACAGGATGAGGGAAACACTGATATTTCTTATTAATTTTCCAAAGTGTTCTGTTGAAGCAACTCTCATTACAATTATGGCCTTTCAAGACCTTACAACACTACTGATAGTATTTCTTCAAATGGTCTGCATTCCAGGGATTGGAAAAAGGTTCCCCTTCTAGGTTTTCTAGTCTATAGGTCCCAGGGACAACTTCATCAATGGCCCTATATGGGCCATGCCAGTTAGGGTGGAGCTTGTTGGGCTTTTGCCAAGTCTTCTTGAGGACCAAGTCCCCTACTGCGATAGGCCTCTGTTTCACCCTCTGATTGTAGAACCTTGCGGTCCTCTGCTGGTAGGCGGCCTGCCGTATCTCAGCGTCCTCCCTTCTTTCCTCAACCAGTTCCAAGTCGAGTCTCCTCTCCTCCGCATTTTTCTGGGGGTCATACACCTGGACTCTATGCGTAGGAAACTCAATCTCGGTGGGGATGACGGCTTCTGATCCATAAGCTAGCATGAATGGGGTCTCTCTGGTAGAAGTCCTCACCGTCGTCCTGTATGCCCACAGCACGGCATATAACTCCTCGACCCATCTTCCTTTTGCCTCCTCAAGCCTCTTCTTGATTCCATCTAGGATTGTCCTGTTTGTGACTTTTGTTTGCCCATTGGCCTGAGGTCGGCCAGGGGTGGAGAAAAATTGTTTGATACTTACCCTCTCACAGTACTTATGTAGAGAGGCATTCTTGAACTGAGTCCCGTTATCCGAGATGAGGGTGTTGGGGAGACTATATCTGCATATAATATTTTTCCAGATGAACTGGAAGGTCTTCTGCTCTGTGATCGTCACCATCGGCTCCGCCTCCACCCATTTTGAAAAATAGTCAATGGCTACGATGAGGAATCGATAGTTATTGATGGCCCTAGGCAAGGGTCCTACTAGGTCGATCCCCCACACTGCGAATGGCCATGGGGATGTAATGGAAGTAAGAGGCTGATGGGGCTGGTGAGGGATGGTGGCAAATCTTTGACATTTGTCGCACTTTTTTACGTATGTCGCTGCGTCTTTCCCCAAGGTCGGCCACCAGTACCCCTGGGTGATCACCCTCTTCGCTAAGGATCTGCCCCCGATGTGGCTTGAGCACGATCCTTCGTGCACATCTTGCAAAATGGAAGGGACTTCTGAGGGATGCACACACCTAAGTAAGGGGAGCAAAAACCCCTTTTTGTACAAGGTGTCTCCGATGACAGTGAATTTTGCAGCCCTGTGCCTCAGCTTCTTCCTTTCTTGCCCTGCTTCTGGCATCTCACCCTCTTTAATGTATCTGATCAGGGGGTCCATCCACGAAGCTTCTTGAGAAACATTTAGGCAATTGCTGAGTGTTCCCTCAGCGTCCTCAATAGTTGGCCGAAGCAAAATTTCTACTGGAACCGTCCTCCTAATGTCTGTTCTTGTTGCTGAGGCCAACCTAGCAAGGGCATCAGCACGGCCATTGTCGAGCCTAGGTACCCTCCTCAATTTCACTTCTCTGAAGCCCTTCAGTAATGACCTCACCTTCTCAAGGTACCTAGCCATCCTTTCGTCCTTAGCCTCGTAGGCTCCTAGTATCTGATTCACTACTAGCCTTGAATCACTATGGACCAAAATCTGGCCGACACTAAGAGACTTAGCCAAGGAGAGGCCTGCTATTAAGGCTTCATATTCAGCCTCGTTGTTGGAGGCCTTGAAGTTGAACCTCAGGGCGTATTCGACGTCTGTGCCATCGGGTGCTGATAGTATCAGTCCAGCTCCACTTCCGCTGTCACAGGAGGACCCGTCAACGAAGAGGCTCCATAGAGTCTTTTCCTCTGAAAAATTTCCCTCAGAGAGGGACCCCTGTCTAAAGATGTACCTTCCCTCTTCGTTTTCAGTCGCTTTCCTTCTAGCGGTGCTTGTCTCAGCCCTATCTGCGGGTGTGTCAGCGGGTCTATCCTCTGTATCCGTCTTCCCGAGAGTCTCACCCTCGGCCTCATCATCTTCCCAAGTGAACTCAGCCACGAAGTCTGCCAATGCCTGCCCCTTAATGGCCGTCCTAGGCTGATACACAATGTCAAACTCCCCCAGCTCTATAGCCCAGGCCATCAACAAACCTAATTTTTCTGGCTTGTGTAGGACCTGCCTAAGAGGAGAGTCGGTGAGGATGACCATTGTATGGGACTGGAAGTACGGCTTCATCTTCCTCGAGGCATGGATCAAGGCGTAAGCCAGCTTCTCCATCCTCGGGTATCTTTGCTCTGCCCCCTGGAGTGCCTTGCTGTTAAAATACACAGGCTTCTGTATCCCGTCTTCGTCTCTCACAATGGCTGCACTGATGGCCGGCTCTGAGACGGCGAGGTACACATAAAGTCGTTCACCCTGGACAGGTCGTGATAGCAGCAAGGGAGACCCTAAGTACGACTTTAGGTCCTTGAAAGCCTCATCACACTCTTCACTCCATTCGAAGGCCTTCCTAAGGATCTTGAAGAATGGTAAGCACTTGTCTGTGGCCCTAGACACGAACCTATTTAAGGCAGCAACTCTCCCTGTGAGCCTCTGAATGTCTTTAATGGACTTCGGGGTCCTCATCTCAATAAGGGCCTTTATCTTCTCAGGATTGGCCTCGATGCCTATTTGATTGACAATGAACCCCAAGAACTTCCCTGCTCCGACCCCGAAGACACACTTGGCCGGATTAAGCTTCATCTTGTATTTGTCCATCGTTTTAAAGGTCCTCTCCAGGTCTGCCACATGATCCTCTGCCTTCAGACTCTTATTCAGCATGTCGTCTACGTAGACCTCCATAGACTTCCCAATTTGATCTTCAAACATTTTGTTTACGAGGCACTGGTACGTTGCCCCCGCATTCTTTAGGCCAAAGGGCATGACCCTGTAACAGTATGTCCCCTTGTCAGTGATGAAGGCGGTCCTCTCCGAGTCTTCAGGGTTCATGAAAATCTGGTTATACCCTGAGTAGGCATCCATGAAGCTCATGAGCTCATGGCCTGCGGTAGCATCTACCATCTGGTCGATGCGGGGGAGAGGGAAGTTGTCTTTGGGACAGTGCTTGTTGAGGTCTGTGAAGTCCACGCACATTCTCCACTTGCCGTTGGCCTTTGGGACAATGACTGCATTGGACAGCCATTCAGGGTAGATGACCTCTCTGATAAATTCAGCGTCTTCTAATTTTTTGACCTCGTCCCTGATGACCTCATATTTTTCTCTGGAGTAAATTCTCCTCTTCTGCTTCACCGGCTTCACTCCCTCTACCACATTGAGCTTGTGGCACATGACTTCAGGGTCAATCCCTAGCATATCTACATGACTCCAGGCGAAGACGCTTCGCCTTCTCCTCAATAGTTTAATGAGGTCTACCTTGATGTTGGGCTTCAGAGACTTGCCAACTTGGACGGTTTTTTCCGTGTCATCCTCATCGAGGATGATGGATTCTACCTCTTCCGCAGCCTCTCCTTTCTTCAGCTTCGTTTCATCTCTGGGGTCTAGGGTATCAATATAATAAGTGGTTGTAACCCTCTTGTGTGCCTCCCTCTCTTCAGCGGAGTTGTAGTAACATTCTCTCGCCGTCGTCTGGTCTCCTTGAACTTCCCCCACCCAGTAAGGGGTTGGAAATTTGATCATCTGATGGACCGTAGACGGCACGGCTTCAAACCCCTTGAGGGCCACACGCCCCAGTATGATGTTGTAGGCCGAAAACACCTGCTCATCCATCACAAAGAAACTGACCTTCTTGGTGAGCCATCTCGGTCACTCATCCCCCATCCTCACATCGGCCTCATATACCCCAAGGGGGTGAACCTTTTCCCCACTGAACCCAATAAATGGATGATGGTAGGGGGCGAGTCTAGCACGGCTGAGACCCAAGGCCTTGAAGCATGGCCAAAACATCACATCTGCAGAACTACCCCCGTCTACCAAGATCCTCGGCACCTCGCATCCGTGCACCCTGGTAGTGATGACGAGAGGGTCATCATGTGGGGCTAAGAGGCCTTTAAAGTCCATTCTTAAAAACCCCACTATCAGTGTGTCCATATCAACCTTTTTCCTCTTTTCTGACTTGATCTCCAGGGAGGTTGCGTGTACCGTTTTCGTTACTGCCTTAGCTTCAGCTACATGTGCCTTCCTATCGGCGACCTCAGACCCTCCTCCTGCAAGTCCCCCGGAGATCATTCCCACTCCGAGCGAGATCATATTAAGCCTCTTGACAGGGCCATGGTCGTCCCTCGGCGGGAGATCAGGATCGTCCTCATCATCAGAGGGGTCGTCCCCTCTTTTTTGAGGACCTTCTCTGCATGCGTCGCCTCGCTTCTTTCTGGGGTCGTCCCCCGGCCCCTCTTGAAGGCACCTTTGTCGACGTACTTTCTGAGCTTCCCTTCCTTCAGCATCTTCTCAATATCGTCTTTCAGAGCAAAGCATTTGTCCGTTACGTGGTCGTGGTCTTGGTGAAATTCACACCACAGGTTCTTATTCCTCTTGCCGGGGGCTGCCCTCAGCTTCTCAGGCCACTTCAGCGACCGGTCACTATTTATCTTATTGAGAATCTGTTCACAGCTGACCGTTAGAGGGGTGTACCAAGCGAACTTGTCATCCGCGGATCTCTTCTTCCCCTCTTTGTTCTTCTTAGGGTATTTACTCCCACTTGCACCTCCTCTTTCGTCCTCATATTTTGCAGCCATCGCCTCTTCGGCGTTCATCACCTTTCCTGCTGTCGACAACAGTTCGGCCATCGTCCTCAAAGGGTCTTCAACAAGCTTCCATAACAGCTTCCCCTTTTGGAGTCCTCCAATCAGGGTTGTCATAGCTATGCTCTCCTCATAGTCTTCCACCTCCAGCTTCTCCTTATTGAATCTGGCTATATACTCCCTCAGACTCTCACTCTTCCCCTGCTTAACATAGAGCAGGTGGGTGGTCTTCTTCTGTGGCCTCACCCCAAAGCAGAAATTATGGATGAACAGGTCGGCCATCTGCTTAAAGTTTTCAATGGAATTTTTCGGAAGAGACGTGTACCAGACATGCGCAGCCCCTGTCAAGGTACCAGAGAAGGCACGACACCTCATCTCATCTGAGATAGAGTATATGTCTGCCGCCGACTGATACATCTCCACGTGGTGGACGGGGTTGGTGCTCCCGTCATACCTTGGGGTGACCATAGGTGGCTTGAACTTTGACGGCGTGGGGAAGTTGACTATCTTTGCCACAAAAGGTGAGTTTATGGTGTATCCCCTCTGAAGAGGGACTCGGATCTTCAATATATCACCAATCTTATCCTCTAACCGCTGGATTGAGTCATTCCAGGTCCTCACAAGGTCGGCCTGGCCGATGTTATCCCCTGCTGCCTCTCCGAGGTGGACGGAGGGTTCTGCTGCAGCAGGCCTGTGTCGACTGTTCACTTCCCTTTGGCCGTTATCTCGTCCTCGGGGTCGGCCATCTGCTGCCTCCCTCCTGGATCTCACAGCACTTCTTGGTCTGGACAACTGTTCCCGCAGGTCATTTACTGGGCCTAGCCTCTCAAAGGCCGACCCCCTGCTCAAGCGATCAAAAGCAGAGCCTCTTGGACGATCATCAGGGTTTGGTCTCCCGCACTTTCCCCTACTGTCCTGGAGGGGTCGCACAGTATTGTTGGAGACCTCGTAAGGTTCCCAGCACTCTATAGGAGCCTCCTCTCCCTCCAGATCTCCATACCTATCCTCAGGGCAAGGGTTTTCTTACCTCCCCAGGCGTAGACGCCGGGGGTCAGCAACATCCCTACGTCGCTGAGGGGGTGGCAGGTCTTTGCGTGGTGCCTGGGGTGGTCCCCTGGCCTCATGTTGCCCTGGAGCTGCTGCCGGAGTAATCATCTCAGGTGAAACCCCTGGTGCTCTTAGTATGTTCTGGCTTAGAGCTGTGAACTGCTCTTGCATCATCCGCTGGCTTGCTGCCAGAGACTTTAGGGTTGCCGCCACATCAGCCATCTCAGACTGAGGCAGCGGCTGACTAATACCGGGTCTTCCCCCCTCATCCGGCGGGGGAAGTGGTGGTGGTGGCATCTCAGGTGCCATGTGCTTGATCTATGAGAAGCTGAACTGAAGAAAATACTGGTGAGCTTGGGAACCTTAGTGGGTCTCTTTCAATGGTGAAACACCTCCTCTCAGGGGGAGCGTTGGTTCACTACCAGAGTGCCCAGTGAAGTCAAGCTGTACAAAGGAAGAGATGTCTTCTCGTTCCCACAGACGGCGCCAAACTTATGATGCTAAGATTTAGCACCACCAGATAAGTGATAGTGAGCTCAAACAGTAGCAGCCATGGCAGCCATAGAGATGTATAAGTGTATAAGTATGTAGAAGGGGATGAGTATAAGAGGAAATAAGACAATGATGTATAGTGGTTCAGCCAATTTGGCCTACATCCACTGTGAGTGTGTGATCCACTAAGTATGGGCACTAATGGCCTTGGATACAATGCACATAACCCTCTCCCTCTCTCTACTGTGTATACAAGCAGAGTTTTAGCTAGGGTTGCAGTTAATGGATCGATCCCCTGTAGGGTTGTAGGTGACAAGTATATATAGGTCTTGGGGGGTGTAGTGTACCCCCAAGTATGCATGGTGCATGTGAATGATGATCTAGCCAATCCCCTGTTGACACCTGTAGATGCCAAATGATAACATAATATTCCCTCACGTGAGGGTGTGATTTGGTTATAACGGTCTTCCACGTGCCATGTGAGCCTCACGCGCACTGTTTCACGCGTCTCCCAAACCACGCGCTGTCATGATGTTACCCTCGGCCTATGAGCCGAGGCCGAGGGCAAAGTTTCTTCCAGTAGTGAGCCTGGCCCAATTCTGGCCTCGTACTGTCGTACCCTCGTAGGGTCGTCTGGAGCCTGGTGAAGGGTCGTCTGGAGCCTGGTGAAGGGTCGGCCCCTCGTAGGGTCGTCTGGGGCCTGGTGAAGGGTCGGCCCCTCGTAGGGTCGTCTAGGGCCTGGTGAAGGGTTGGCGCCTCTGAGGGGTCGCATGGAGCCTGTTGGAGGGGTCGGCCCCTCGTAGGGTCGTCCGTTTGGAGGTTATCATCAGCCAGGCCGAGGATATAAACGGGTATATCAATCGTCCTACATAAGGTCGGCTACAACCGACGTTCCATCAGCCATAAACATCATCTCAGCTATGAATAAGTCGAGGTCAGTAAGGATCAATGAGTTCAGCTTCTATCAGGTCGTCCATAGCTGACGTTACTAATACCATCTCAATTGGGTCGGCCATAGACGACGTTACAAGTATCACTTCATAACAAACAAAAGCCTCGTAGGCTCAACCAATAATCGTTATATCATCATCGGCCTTGGTCGATGTTACATCTCATACCTAACCTCGATCGCGCATCCTGGACGAGGTGTTCACCATATATTGGTCTCGAGCAATACAAGGATGATACTCCACCAACCTCGTACTCACCCAGGCCGAGGTTGGTACCAGACAAGGACAGCCGAGCATTTACTCACGTGTATTTATTGGAACACGTGGACAAGTCTATTATAACTGAATCATTCCCTCCACATAAGGGAATATTTAGGTCATCCACTACACCAAATCTGCCGAATTGTCACAGTTATTGACCTTGACAAGTTGGACTTATCAAGGTCAATGATCGTGATAATTCTGGGCGAGATAACTTTTTTTATCACGGTCATTGACCATGACTAGGGTGTTAGACTTGTCACGGTCCTGTCACGGGCCATGACAAGTTTTATCACGATCCTTAAACGTGACAAACTGGTGACATTTTATGAAAAATTATCACGGTCAATGGCCGTGACAAGTCTGTGACAAGCTTCTTTGTCAAGGACTTGTTATGGTCAATGACCGTGATAATTATGGGCAGAATTGAAAAAACATATGTTGGGCAGTTTGGCCACTGCCACTGCCCAACAGTATATTTGTACCTGTTATGAGAACGTTGTACCTGTTCAAGCATCATATATCCAAATAAAGTAGAGATAATGCAAATATACGTTCAAAATAGAGACAATATGCATCACGATATAATCCAAATATAATTCAAATGTACCAACTTAAAAACAATTCAATTCAACCTTAAAACAATTCAATTCAAACTTAAAATAATGTCACTAAATGTCTGGGGCTTGGTTAACACTGAGGAGGTTAGTAGGCCACACGATATACGAATTAACACATTCACTAATATACATCGTGCCACATTGTTCTCACAACTACAATAGATGTTCTCCTTCCCGAGCATCACATGCATAACGAGCACCCTTGACTCGATGTCTTGAAGCTTACGTCCATAAACTAATGCATCCTGGACGATATTCGGGTCCCTCAACCCCCGCCCTATCCCCTGGCCATTAAATATGTCCATTATAAACACGCTCGGCCAACCAAGTGTCGACATCGGTATGTTAAAAGGAGGCAAATAGGGAAGTGGATCATCAAAGTCCGCACGTGTCGACGATGAAGCAGCGAGGTCCACATCCTCGTCCTCGTCCTCCCACACCTCCTCCTCCCGCACCTCCTCCTGCACCGCCTTATCCTTCCCTTTACCCTTACGGTTTCCACCCAACAAACGCTTCATGAATGAGAACATATCCTGGACCGTCGCCTCCAAATGGGATAACTTCGCGTCATGTGAATCCACCATTCGAGCCAACCGATGTCGCTCGTCTCCAATCCGATGATCCTAGATTTGGCCACTCGCGAGCTCACCCCTCTTGTCCTCCCCTTGCGATCAGAGCTAAGCACTTGGCTGAGTGGGTCTGTGGACAAAGATGACTTGTCGGCATCAAACTGCGACTCATGCACTTCCTTAAGCTTTGCTTGAAATGACAAAAAGCACATGATTAGTAAAATAAGTAAATTAAAAAATTATAACGTAATTAATAAAAAGTAAACTGTCGGATTACTTACAATCGTGGTCACGATGTTTGGGAACACCTCCTTGTCCTTCCCCTTCTTCGTCCGAAGAGCCACATAAGTATCGAGCCTATGTGGCTTACCCCCGGGGCCACTCCCTGTCCCCTGAAATAAAATAAAGTAAAATTAGTATCGGCTCCGCAAAGTAAAATAATGCAGAATAATATATTTTATGTACTTATAGAAAAATTAAATCTTACCATCATCCTATGCTCCACCTTGGCGTAAGACGCCCGGCCGGAGTAGTGCACGTCCGTTTTTTTGCCCAATTTTCCCTTCTTGATTGGCGAGATGCCAATTGTCGATCTCATTGTCAAGGAACCTTTTCCATTGTGCCAATGAGATCGGCTCCTTCGGCGGGACGGATTCACGCCTTTGTATAATGGACTCTCGTGTCTTTCCAAAGTACAGGGTCCGCATATTTTTATTCCACGTCTTGTGTTGCTCCCTCAACTGCTCCAATACGGAATCGCATAGCTTTGGATCCAGGTTGAATTGTTCCTGCCCAATAAATACAATGTTAGTTGTAAATAAGTATAAATATAAAATGAAATTGAAATCGAAATTGAAATTGAAATTGAAATTGAAATATTCATATAAATATAAATATAAATACATTACCTGTAGTGCCACCCAAACAGCTAACTTGAGCTCATATGGCACCTCCTTCCAACTAATGTACCCCGGGCCGATGATCGTCTTTACCAGCTCGAGAGATCTCGCTAATAGCCCCGACTTGTTCTCGATGGGCATCCCCAATTTGACATATTTGGGGAGACTGGGGGTCGAGGATCCCTCGTCGCCTCCGCTGTCACCGTCCCCAGACGACATCATCATAACGAGCATCATAATTTTTGCCTTAATACCTGAAGGAGACATTTGTTGTAAAAAAATGTTATTAGTACATATCAAGATGAATTAAAAGAAGACATGCAAATATGTACAGTTACTACAAATAAAAATGAATTGTTACTGTTATGTACAAGAGTGAAAATGATAAAGTGCAAGAGTATTAAAAATGGATTCCAAAACAACAGCATCTAGCTCATAATATGCACAAGAGTGAAACATCCCCACCCCCACCCCTACTGCCCACACACACGCACACTACACAAGAGTGAAAATGATAAAGTGAAAATAAATTAATGTCCCATAAGCTGGAAAATCATGAATTGCCCACATCAACATAGCTTTCAGCGTAAACTCTTATTTTCTAAAAAAGTCAAATGATTGCACACCCTCTTCTCACAACTCATTTAATTCTTCTACCAAAGGAGTCAGGTAGACGTCAATGTCATCACTTGGTGCCTTTGGCCCAGGTATCAACAAAGCCATCATCGAAAATTCAGGTCTTATACACTGTGAAGGAGGGAGGTTGAGTGGGGCTAGGATCACTGGTCATACACTCTGATTGGTGCTTAGATTTCCAAATAGATTGAAACCATCTGTTGATATATCCAAACGAATGTTGCGTTGTTCTCGAGCAAAATCGGGATACTCATAATTCATCCTCCTCCAGGCAGTAGAATCAATAGGATAACACATGATATTACCCCCTATTTCTGCCCTAGCATGCCAAGTCATTGCCTCTGTTATCCATGGTACTGTGAAAAATCACTTTAATCTAGGCCCAACGGGAAAATATTTCAATACTTTTTGAGGCACTTTTGAGCTTGTGCCTTCCTTATTAGTAGATTGGACATATCTAGGTTCATCGCATACCGGACAACGATCGAGATTTTCATACTCCTTTCGGTATAGTATGCAGTCATACACACAAGCATGAATCGATTTATACTTCATTCCAAACCTTTCAAACTGTTCTTCATAACAGGATAGCTATTTGGAAGTATATTCTCCTTGGGTAATAATCCCTTCGCCCATTTCAGAACTCCTGTCACGCTATTGCCAGACAAACCGTACTGCGTCTTCAAGCTGTGCAAACCAACCATGGCATATAAAGTTGTTTGATCTTTCTCACAGTCAGAGTATAACGGTTGGGTCGCCTTAAATTTTAAACTTTGGTAGTCATCGTCAAGTTTTATCGTGATATCTTCACGAGCACTTGAACCTTCTATATCATCACTAACCTCATTCTCCTCTGCTTCATAAACTCCGTACGCATCATCAACTAAATACTCTAACATATTATGATCTATGTCATCCCCTTCTACATCTATCCTACTTGTTGATGGTTGTTATGAAGATTGGGCGGGTACAAAAGGAACTTTCAATTCACCGTTAAAACTCCAAAATCGATAACTATCTTGCATACCCGATCTTAACAAATGTAGTTCAACTGTTTTCCACTCAAACACCTTACCATTCTTACACCTAGCACACGAACACGAAAACTCTTCATCATTATGACATCTCGAGGCATATTTCACAAATTCATTAGCACCTTTACAAAACACATCCCCCATTCTATTTGTCTCACTCATCCACTCTTTGTATTTCGAATATCCCATCACAGCTACAACAACTAATCACCTATTAAAGGTACGAAGCATATATTCATGGATTGGTATAAATAAAACTTAGATTTATAGTATGTTTCATTTAATTATGTCTTATTTATATTCAAATTCAATTTATAATAGAAATTTCTATTTCCTCCATCTCCTCTAAAGGGTGAGTGGTCATATCCCATTCAAGACCGCATTTTTCTGTAATATACTTAACAGCTCATGCACATTGTTACAATTTGAAAAAAAATCGGCAGCATATCCCCGTAGTTCTCCAAGTACACGACGTAGATTGGCAAGTGTGAGTGCTATTTCAATTGATCAATTGAAATAACAGTCACACTTGTCAATCTAGTATGTACCCAAAGAACATTAGGATACGACAACAGAACTTCCTCCAAAAGTAACAACTTTAAGCCACTGAGAATATTATACAAGAATTATGCAGTCCCAAACTATCCAAACGAGACAATTCGAGGGATCTCATTACAGGGGTAATGACTCTCGAACGGGTCTAAGGGCTATTGAATGCGTATGCATAAGAACTAGAAGGCTAGTATCTATGTTCACTATATATAATTTCAAGTATGTTTCATTTAATTATCATATTATATATATATTGTTCGATATACAAAGTAATTTTCAAAAAAAGTTGAAAAATCCCACCCCCATATGGGCAATAATCCAGTGGTCATGCCACTTTTAAAATTAACCAACCCAACATCGATCCACTATAATCCAACAGCAATGTCAACAACAAATGTGTATCCCGTACTCCTTCTAATTCATCTACTCAATTAATTATTTTCATCAATTAAACTAACAATTAAAGTATATAATTATTAATTTACTAATTTACAATGAGGGGCAATCCTACTTTCATAATTAATCATATATTAATTTACTAATTTACAATGATGGACAATTATATATTAATTTACTAAAAAAATTAATAATCAATCAATTCGTTTACAAGGGACATTACGCACAAACACGCATACTACACACACATATACACACACGTGCACATACACACACACGTGCACATACACACACACACACGCAGCCCCCCACCCCTACCCCACCACCCACCCACCCACCCATCCCTGCCCCACCCCCTCCCCACCCCCACCCACCACACATGCACACACATATACACGCACATACACAACAGCCCCCTACCCCCCATCCACCACACACGTGCACACACACACACACACACACACACACACACACACACACATATATATATATATATAAATGGAAGAGAGAGAGAGAGAGAGAGAGAGCAGCGTAGAGAGAGAGAGAGAGAAAAAAGGAGGGAAACGGCAGGGGGGAAGAAGAAGGACAAAGGATTTTTTACTGAGAAATTTATCACGGTCGTGTCACGGTTATTGACCGTGACAATATTATAAGGTTTGTCACGGTCATTGACCGTGACAAACCTTTGTCACGATCAATGACCATGACACAAAACGCGTGTTTGTTGTCACGGTCATTGACCATGACAAGGCTAAGTGCAGCAAGGGTGCCAATTTACCCATTTTGGTATAGTGATCATTATTTAGCTAAGATCAGCCAGTGTCAACCTTACACTCGCTGGATCTTCAAGCTCATGGAATGCTTGGGGGGTACAATACACCCCCTAAGCACTATATAAAGAGGTCATCCTCATCAATATAAAGGATCGATAATTGTCAACCCTAGCTAAAACTCTGTCATTTTTACACAGTAGAGAGAGAAAGCTTGAGAGATTGTATTCATGGCCATTAGTGCCTTATTTCAGTGACATTACTCACTCACTTGCACAGTGGACGTAGGCCAGATTGGCTGAACCACTTATATTCAAGTGTTTATCCTCTTCTCCTCACCTCGATCTCTTATATTTAGTATACTCTTGTGCTGCCATTGTTATCACTGGTTTGAGCTTACAAACACCTTGACTGGTGGTGATATTTTTAACATCATCATTTTGGCGCCGTCTGTGGGAACGAAAAGTTGTCTCTTCCTCTTTTTCTGCTTAACCTCATCGGAGACTCTGGTGGTGAACCAAGCCTCACCCCTGGCGTGGAGCTGTTTCACCATTGAAAGAGGTCCTTTAAGGTATTAAGTTCATCTTCTTCACAAGATCTTTAGTTTCGACATATGGCACAAGAGTTACCACCACCCCCTCCACCATCTGGTGCTGGAGGGCCTAGTTCCAGCCAGGAACCACCCCAGTCCGAAATGGCTGAGGTGGCGGTAGCCTTGAGGTCCTTGGCTGCAACACAACAAGCAATGAATGAGTAATTTGCACAGCTCAGTCAAAATATGATGAGACCACCTAGGGTTTCTCCGGAGATGATTACTTCGGCGGCTGTTCCTGAAGCCAGGGGACCACTCTAGGCATCATGAAAAGACCAACCTACCCCCCAACGGAGGAGGGACGTTGTTGATCCTAAGCGTTTGCATCTGGGGAGGTAAGGAAATCCTTGCCCTGAGGATAAGTATGATGATATGGAGGCAGAAGACGCTCCAAAAGATTGCTGGGAACCGTATGAGGTTTCGAACAACACTGTGCGTCCTATCTAGTAAAGCCAAGGTTGTGGGGGTAGAAGAGACAGTGCTACCCAACAAAGAGGATCAGATTTTGATCGCTTAAGCAGAGGGTCGGACTTTGAAAGGCTCGGCCCAATCAATGACCTAAGGCAGAGTCTATCCAGATCAAGGAGTGTAGCAGGATCACAAAGGGAAGGTGGGGAACGTCGGTCTCTTCACGTCCGCCCCCGCCATGGCCGAAACAAGGAGCAAGAAAAGGTCAATAGCCGACGTTGCGCTGCGGATGGGGAACCCTCAGTTCACCCCTTGGAGGTGGCTGGGGACAACCTCGGCCAGGCCGACGTTATAAAGCCGTGGAATGACTCCATTCAACATCTTGAAGAGAAGATAGGCAACCTCTTCAAAAGTCGAGACCCGCTTCAGAGGGGGTTCTCAGAAGGCTCCCCATTCGTGGCATGAATTGTGAACTTCCTAACCCCTGCTAAATTCAAACCACCCATGCTGTCTCCCAAGTATGATGGGAGTACCAACCTTGTGCATCATATTGAGATGTACCAGTCGGCAGCAGACATTTACTCAATCCCAGATGAGATGAAGTACCGAGCCTTCTCTGGGACTTTAACGGGGGCTGCACATATTTGGTTTACCTCTCTTCTTAAGAACTCTATTGAGAACTTCAAGGGCTTTGCCGAACGGTTCATTCACAACTTCTGTTTGGGGGTAAGACCTCAAAAGAAGACCACACACCTGCTGTACGTCAAGTAGGGAAATAATGAGAGCCTAAGAGACTATATTGCCAGATTAACAAAGAAAAATTGGAAGTGGAGGATTTCAAAGAGAGTATAGCTATGATAGTTCTCATTGGAGGACTTTAGAAGGGAAAGCTACTATGAAAGATCGCTGAAAACCCTCCAAAATCCATGGCTGAGTTGTTAGCAACATCTGGTAGGGTTATGAACGTTGAAGAGGCAATGGCCGCAAAATATGAGGATGAAAATGGAAGCAACAGTTGGAGATTCAGAAAGAAAAAGAACGGGAATAAGAGGTCTACGATCGATAAGTTCGCGAACTATACTCCTCTGACTGTGAGTTGCGAGCACATCCTCAACGAGATAAAGAATGACAGGTCCCTAAGATGGCCGAAGAAGCTGAAAGCTTCTCCTCATAGGAGGAACAAGAACATATGGTGTGAGTTCCACTAAGATCACGACCATATGATCGATAAGTGCTTTGCCTTGAACGATGAGATCGAGAAGATGCTAAAGTCAGGGAAACTCCGAAGGTATGTGGATGGAAGAGATTCCAAAGGGGGAAAAGATGACCCTAAGAAAAAGAGAAACGACAGATGTCGGGGAAGATGCCCCTACAAGAAGGGACAAGGACTCAGATGATGATGACGACGATGACCCTGACCTCCCACCAAAAGACGATGATGCCCCCGTAAAGAGGGTTGGAATGATCTCCTTTGGTGTTAACACCATCTATGGAGGACTGACAGGAGGCGACTTGGAAGTGGCTAATCAAAAAGCTCATGTGGAAGAGGCAAAGTCGGTGACCAAGGTAGAAATTATGAATCTAGCGTCTTCAGAAGCTAAGAAGAAGAGGAAGAAGGTGGACATGGATACTCTTATAGTTGGGTTTTTTCGACTGGATTTTAAAGGTATCTTAGCTCCACACGATGACCCTTAGACTACGAGAGTGCATGGGTGTGAGGTTTAGAAGATCCTCATAGACGATGGAAGTTCTGCAGGCGTTATGTTCTAGCCCTATTTCAAGAGCCTTGGATTTAGTAGAGCAAGGCTCGTGCCCTATCATCATCCGTTGCTTGGCTTCAATGGAGAGAAGTTCCATCTGTTAGGCGTGTATGAGATGGATGTACGTATGGGAGACGAGTGGCCTAAGAGGTTAACCCGGAAGATCAATTTTTTCGTAATGGATGAAAACGTGTTCTAGGCTTACAACCTCATTATAGGATGGGTAACCCTAAAGGAATTCGAGGCCGTGCCTTCAACGATCCACCAAATGCTAAAATTCCAGACCCCCTATAGGGTAGGGGAAGTGCAAGGTGATCAGACCACGATAAGAGAATGCTACTTCAACTCATCAGAAGAGAGAGAGGGGAACATAAGAGGGCAACAACCACATATAATATTGATACACTTGATCCTAGGGATGAAATGAAATTAAAGAAGGGAAAGGCCGTGGAAGAGGTAGAATCCATCGTCCCGAGCGAGGACGAACCGAAAAAAACTATCCAAATCGTCAAGGCCCTAAGACTTGAGATTAAGGAAGAGTTGATAAAACTTTTGAAGAAGAGGCATAGTGTCTTTGCTTAGATCCATGCAAATATGTCTGGCATCGACCCGGAGGTTATGTGCCACAAACTTAATGTGGCAGAAAACACTAAGCCAATCAAACAAAGACGAAGAGTTTACTCCAGGGAAAAGTATGATGTCATCAGAGAAGAGGTCAGGAAGTTGGAAGAGGCAGAATTCATCAGGGAGGTCATATACCTGGAGTGGTTATCTAACGTCGTCATCGTGCCCAAAGCTAATTGGAAGTGGAGGATGTGCGTAGACTTCACTTATTTGAATAAGTCTTGCCCTAAAGACAACTTCCCCTTGCCTCGGATTGATCAGATGGTAGATGCTACGGCAAGACATGAACTTATGAGCTTTATAGATGCGTATTCGAGGTATAATCAGATCTTCATGGACCCTGAAGACTCGGAGAAGACAACGATCATCATCGATAAAGGGACCTATTGCTACAAGGTTATGCCCTTCGGGTTGAAGAATGCAGGGACCACTTATCAGTGTCTTGTAAATAAGATGTTTGAAAATCAGATTGGTAAAACCATGGAGGTTTATATGGATGACATGCTGACGAATAGATTGAAGGCCGATACTCACATGACATATCTGGAAAGAACTTTTGACACCATAGATTTATACATGATGAAGCTCAACCTCGCCGAGTGTGTCTTCGGAGTAGGAGCTGGAAAATTTCTTGGATTCATCGTCAATCAGAGGGGAATAGAAGCCAACCCTGAGATGATTAAATCTCTGCTTGAAATGAAGGCACCAAGGACTATAAAAGACGTTCAAAGATTAACAGGAAAATTTACTAGACTCAACAGATTTGTCTCCAGAGCCACGGATAAGTGTCTTTCTTTTTTCAAGGTGCTTAAAAAGGCCTTTGAATGGGATGAGGAGAGTGACAAGGCCTTTAAGGAACTGAAGTCCTACCTTAGATCTCCCTTGCTCTTATCTCGGCCCATTGCAGGGGAAAAGTTGTACGTTTATCTAGTAGTCTCAGATTCAGCTATTAGTGTTGCGATAGTAAGAAAAGACGATGGGGTACAGAGGCCTGTACACTTTAATAGTAAGGCCCTCCAAGGGTCTGAACATAACTATCCTCGGATGGAGAAGTTATCTTACGCCTTGATATACGCTTCCAGGAAGATGAAGCCTTATTTCCAAGCCCACTCTATGGTTATCCTCACCGACTCCCCACTAAGACAGGTCCTCCACAAGCTCGAGAAATCCGACAGATTAATGATATGGGCCATTGAGTTGGGAGAGTATAACATTGTGTATTAACCCTGGTGCCCATCAAAGGGCAGGCACTCACGGACTTTGTTACCGAGTTTACACGGGAAGAGGCTGAGAGCGAGAATAGTTCGAAGGCTACAGATGAGTCAGAAAGTAACATCTTTCAGAAATCGGAAGAGGTTGGGTTCGACAGAGTCAAAAAAGGGGTAGTTGAAAATGAAAAACATAAGTACCTCTTCAAGCAAGGGACCCTGTCAGAGGGGAACTTCTCTTCAAATGAAGATATTTTGAACCTCTTAATTGATGGGTCTTCTTATGAAAATAGAAGCGGCACAGGGCTGATATTATCATCTCCAGATGGTACCGACGTTGAATATGCGCTAAGGTTCAACTTCAAAGATTCAAACAACGAGTTCAAGTATGAGGCACTAATAGCAGGGCTCTACTTGGCAAAATCCCTTAGATTTGGCCGATTCCTACTGCATAGTGACTCGAGGTTAGTTGTCAACCAAGTACTTGGAGTATATGAGGCCAAAGATAAAAGAATGGTCAAATATCTAAAGAGGGTAAGAACGATGCTAGAAGGCTTCGAAGAGGTGAAGATGAAAAGGGTACCTAGGAAAGACAACAATCGCGCAGATGCACTAGCAAGGTTGGCCTCAGCAACAAGGATAGCCATCAGAAGAACAGTGCCAATCGAGATCCTGATCAAACCAACTATTGAAGAAGAAGAGATGGCCAGACCTTGCCTCAATTTGAACCTAGGGGACCCATGGATGGACCCCCTCATCAGATATATCAGACTGGGAGAACTGCCAGAATTGAAGTTAGAAAGGAGGAAGTTGAGGTACAGAGCTACTAAGTTCTTAATAATAGGAGGTGTCCTATATAAAAAAAAGATTCCTACTACCTCTCCTCAGATGTGTCCATCCCTCAGAGGTCCCTCGCACCCTACAGGACGTACATAAGGGTTCTTGCTCCAGTCACATAGGAGGAAGACCTTTATCTAAGAGGATAATAACGCGGGGATACTGGTGGCCGACCTTGGACAAAGATGCTGATGCCTACGTGAAGAGGTGTGATAAATGCCACGGATTCTCTATTATCCCTCGCCAACCTCATCATCCTATGACGTCAATCAGTTCTCCTTAGCCCGTCACTGTATAGGGGATAAACTTGGTAGGACCTTTGCCAAGAGTCACTAATAATTATCGATTTCTAATAATAACAATCGATTATTTCTCCAAGTGGGTGGAAGATGAGCCGATGATCATGATCACTAAGCAGAAGACCTTCCATCTCATCTGGAAGAGCATCATATGCAGACATGGCCTTTCGAACACCTCATCTCAGACAACGAAACCCAATTCAAGAATTCTTCTTTGGAGAAATACTGCGAGAGTGTCGGGATCAGGCAAGTCTTCTCTTCTCCTGGTCGACCTCAGGCAAACGGTCAGACCAAAGTCACAAACCGAACAATCCTCGACGGGATTAAGAAGAGGTTGGAAGAAGCTAAGGGGAAAGGGACAGAAGAAGTTTGTGCAGTATTATGGACCTACATAACAACGGCAAGGACATCAATGGGAGAGACCCCATTTATGTTATCCTATGGCTCAAAAGTCATCATACCTACAGAGGTAGGACTCCCCACTCACAGAGTTCAAACCTACGACCCCGAGAAGAATGAGGAAGAAAGAAGACTCGACCTATATTTAGTCGAGGAGAGAAGAGAAAATGATCAGGTCAGACAGGCAGCTTACCAACAAAGATCAACAAAGTTCTATAATCAGAGGGTAAAATTAAGACCTATAACAGTAGAGTACCTGATGTTAAAGAAGACGTTGTAGAAGATAAATAAGCTTCAGCCGAACTGGCATGGTCCTTACAAAGTAGTGGATGAGGTTGTATTCGACACATACCGGCTAGAAAATCTCGAAGGGGAACCCTTCTCCAATCCTTGGCATGCGGACCACTTGAAGAAGTATTACATATGATGTTGCAGTTTTCTTTATTTATACATGTATCATTTTATGAAGAGGGTATTAATGAGAAGGAGCGGTTCTCGTATCAACACTTTGCTCCACGCTTTTGTACAAATTGTATGAGGGTAAACATCATAATTTGGTGATCGCAGACCTTAAACATCATTAATTTGGTGAAATATATGAGGTTAACATCATAATTTGGTGACCTCAGACCTTAAAAACATCATTAATTTGGTGAAATGTATGAGGTTAACATCATAGTTTGATGACCTCAGACCTTAAACATCATTAATTTGGTGAAATTTATGAGGGTCAACATTATAATTTGATGGCCTCAGACATTAAACATCATTATTTTGGTGAAATTTATGAGGGTAAACATCATAATTTGATGAACTCAAACCTTAAACATCATTAAGTTGGTGAAAGGTATGAGGTTAACATCATAATTTGATGACCTCAGACCTTAAACATAATTAATTTGGTAAAATTTATGAGGGTCAACATCATAATTTGATGACCTCAGACCTTAAACATCATTAAGTTAGTGAAATTTATGAGGGTCAACATCATAATTTAATGACCTCAGACCTTAAAAATCATTAAGTTGGTGAAATGTATGAGGTTAACATCATAATTTGATGACCTCAGACTTTAAACATCATTAATTTAGTGAAACTTATGAGGGTCAACATCATAATTTGATGACCTCAGACCTTAAATATCATTAAGTTGGTGAAATATATGAGGTTAACATCATAATTTGATGACCTCAGACCTGAAACATCATTAAGTTGGTGAAATGTGTGAGGTTAACATCATAATTTGATGACCCCAGACCTTAAACCTCATTGATTTGGTGAAATTTAAGGTAGGCATCATTATATGGTGACTTCAGACATTAATATAAATGCCATTGCATGATTTGTAAGACAGTATTCAAGAAAGAGCATTCATCACAAGAAGCAAAATTATCTGAGGAGGATGGTATAACATAAAGGGGTCAGAGTTATAAGTCAAAATATGGTCTTGAAGTATGTTATCAGAGTTTACAAAAATTGATAGAAACAAAAGTTACAAGTGCAAAAGCTTCACAAAGTAAAATTTAGGGGCCTGCAGCCACAGAAGTATCCTCTTGGCCGATGTTGGTAACCTCGACCCCATCATCCTGAGGGTTGACATCCTCAGTCTCCGCAGCTTCTAGTAGTGCAGTCTCTGCAGGTGCAACACCTTCTCCCTCCTCCTCAACCTCTTGCAAGGCTTGAGCGAACTGAGTGTTATTAAAGTCGAGACCAATGAAGTTCAAGGCTGTTAAGCTCCCCGACTCTTTTTCTTTGAATGCCGCCCATTTACTAGTAGTCTTAACACCTCTTTCGAGGTATTCAAAGCTGAAGCTGATAAATTAGTCAGAGACTTTGTAGTCACCCAGGATCTTCTCAGAGGCGTCCTCAAGGGTAGCTTTCACCGCGGCATCAACCTTTTATTGGAGAACGTCGTCCTTGGTCTTCAGGGCTGAGGTGTGGTTTTTCTTGAGCTTGCCAATCTCCCTCTCCATCTGCTTCACCTTATTTTCAGACCCATCGAATGCGGTCTTTAGACGTTCAACCTCAGTGTTCAGAGAGGCTTACACTTTCTGGGCCTCTTTCCCTTCTCGATAAGGGGCAGCTTCCTCAGAGTCCAGTCAACAAACTGGTGCATGAACAGGATACCCTGCAACACAAAATCAGATATATGAGTTCAGACGTTGATCAACTTCAAGGCCGAGGTTACACTTGGAATAGAAAAGTAAAAAGTTTTACCTGAATAGACCCGTGAAGGCTAAACTCGGCCAGCAGGGAAGTGTCCAATGAACGTAAGAAACGTGTGTCAACATCGGTCATCGTAGAGCCGATGGTATCCATAGCCTTCAGACCATGGACTATCAGGCTATCGCTGATCTTCAGCTGCTCCAGACGAGCAGCCAACGCATCATCGGATGAGATAGGGATGGAACGATCTCCTTTAGAGGCTTTATTATGTCTCTGATCCTCCGTAGCAGCAGCAGTGGATTTCCTTTTCTTTGTAGCATCGGCTTTTGATGTGCCGATGTTTTACTTTGGTGGGGGAGGCGGAGGAGGTGCAATGTACCCAGCTTTTCGCACCAACTTTACAAGACTTGGTGCAGACATCTTCCACAGGTCATCTGAGATGCCTTCTGGGCGTTCTGCAAAAAATATATTTGAGTTAGTAAATTAGAGACATTAAAAATCAGAGGTACAACTGTGCAAGATAAACACTTACGAAGCTCGGCTAATGGACTCCCCCCCCCCCCCCCCCCCCCCAGGCAAGTCTCAGCGAGATAGTAGGGGGTCATCAGATGCTCGTACTTTACTAGCCAACCAAGCTCGCCCTGATCTTGAAGATCTTTGACCTTTTGAAGGTTATCCTGGCTTAACCTAGGGTCGGCTTTGGCAGCCAATGACAATTTTCCCCACCTCAGAGGGGTCCTCGACTTTAGTGATGAAAAGGGGGCACAAGTACCAAATTCCCATGCCACTGAGACGAAGAAGTACCGTGGTTTCCAGTTATGATTTGAGGTCTGAGTAACCAGCAGCATCTTCTTATGAGACTTCCTAGCTAGGAAGTGGTAGTAACTGGGGTGGTTTCTGGCAGAGGATGGCACGTAGCACCTTGTGAAGACCCTGACCGCCGTACGACAATTCAATCGCCGCTCAAGAATTTTACAACCCTCCTGGAAGTTGCAAAATTAATTGCATTTGTGAAGCTTGATCTAGAGAGGTGAAAATCATAAAATGAAAAATCAAAAATAACATTTTGATGAAGTAACCTACTCAAAGATAGTGTGATTATGTACGAGTAATATGATAATTTGGAAAATCATGTGATTTCTTTATATGAACCCATAGTGTCATGTATGAGTGGCAATTCGGGCCAATGGGTCGTGTTTGGGTCTGGCCCGACACGACCCGACACAATTTTATCCGGCACGAACATGACACGACACGCTAGTGTTTTTTTTTTTGCTAGCACGAACACAACCCATTAGTAACACGACTCGACACGAGTAACACGGAAAAAAAATTGTGCCAATTTGGCACGATTGACACGACCGGACACGATAACCCTTTGGGCTAATTGAAGATGTGTTCTTTTTTTACACGAGATGAAGTTTCTTATTTGGGCTAATTGGGAAACAATTGGGTTGTAATTGGGACACACTTGGGTTATTTTCTTATCGTGTTGCAATTGGGCTTTAACGGATCAATTTCGGGCCAATATCGGGTCAATTTCTTGGCACGAACACGATACGACCCGATAGTGGGCAAAAAAAGTCTGGCCAGAACACGACAAGCTGTTTTAATTTCATATTAATTTCATGTTGGATCGTATCGTGTTGTCATGTTCGTGCCCAAATTGCCACTCCAAGTGTCATGCCCCGCAATAGAGGCTCTTTATAGTAATGTATATTCGGATCCACAAGTCCTCAAAAGAGTGCTAAAACTTTTGTTATTGCTTGGGTTGGGTTGATAGAAACGGCAAAGCAATAATAATGGCCAGACACGAAGAGCTTCCCGTCCCTATCTACTCAAGCCTTGAACCAGTCTACGGAGAGGGATCGCTTTTTGAAGAAGCTCAGCTTCGATTTGACAAACTCAAATCCAAATACATTGACTTCTTCGGCCACCCTCCTGATGTATACGCCAGATCACCAGGTTCTACTCCAAGCTGTACATGTACATGTCAATTCAATTATATTCACATTTGACACACACAAATGTATTTGTGTTGCATGTAGGAAGAGTGAATTTGATTGGGGAACACATTGACTATGAGGGTTACTCGGTGTTGCCGATGGCCATTCGCCAAGACACAATTGTGGCTATTCGAAAGCACGCCCCGGGAGACTCCCAAAACCTTATTCGGATTGCTAATGTTGATGATAAGTATGCCATCTGTACTTATCCTGCTAACCCAAATCAGGTTATTTTACATCTCTCTCTCTCTCTCTCTTTCTCAATATATATTATTTTAATATCTGTATGTGAGTGATGGCCTTTAGTGTGGTTTATTGGATGTAATTATGATATGTAGAAGAACCAAATAAAGTTGAAGAGCTAAACAGGGAAAGAAAATTAGGGTTACAAGTATAATTTTCAATTTAGTTAAGACTATCTCCAAGGCTGTTGCAAATTTTGTGTTTTTGGCTCTAGAGACTATAGCAAACTAATATTTTTGGGTTGGGGAGGCAAAATTGGAAGCATTGGATTGCCGTGAGAGCTTTTTTTGTTGTCTTTTAGTGATTTTTCGGCATTATTTATTTATTTATGTTTACCCTTCGTACATCAGTTGGATTGTCACAAAAGTATTTTTGTCAATTTTTTTTTGGTTATACTTGGAGCAAATTAATTTTTTTTGGGGTGCAAAAATGTATTTGAGTAGTTTGGGGGAGAAAAAGGCTCCAATACCTTGGAGATGGTCTAAGTAAAATTGTAGGAAAAGTAATATATAGGGAGCTTGATAAATATGTCCTATTTACATAAGACATTTCCTCATTAGTTTTATTCATACAAGTTTACTACCTGTTTTTTTAGTGGGACCTATTGGAACAAAAGTGTTTTTTAATGGGACCCGTTGGAGGAGGAGGAAAAAGACTATAGGACCTATTTGACTTCATACATTGCAAATGGGACCATTGTGAATTTTGGCTAAAAATGGGGTTTGACTAGAGTTTTTTTAACATTTTGTTTGGGAGCCCACCAGCGAAGGGGGCCGAGTTCGCCGCAGCGAATGGGCCAAGATCTTGTAGAAAGTGGGGTTTTAGTGGGGGTATTTTCGGTTTGTTTACTTGTTACATTTGTGGTATAAATAGAATGATATGAAGGGTTTCCCCGTAGGGTTTGTCGATATTAAAAGAGCTATTTCATCAAAGAGAAACATAAAGAAACTGAGAGAGGTTTAGGGTTCTAAATTTATTCCAAGGTGAGATTGGGTGTATTTTGGGTTTGGGTTGAGAGCGTGCATAACTCTTGTATGATCCTCTATCATTGTAGCCTATTTTTCTCAAATAATGAAATTATTGTCTCTCTATTGTGGATGTAGGCAAGGTGATATTGCCGAACCACATTAAATCTCCTGCGTTCATCTTGTTAATTTTGCGTTTGTTTATATTTTCATCAATCTTACATATATAACCTTATTTTGATCGAGTGTGGTGCCATTGTATTTATTGTTAGAACTTAGAATTAATTAAGTAAAAAAATAGACGTAACATGTCTCTGTCCTGAATATCATGTTATGAATACAAATGAATTTGACATATGCATATCACAAATAAGCTCATTCATTTACAAATGGCTATGAGTAATTTCTAGCGCTGTGTTTTTTTTCCGATTTTTCCGATTTCCGATCCGATTTTTTCCGAATTTGGAATGAAATTTTAGTTTGCCGATTTCCGATTTTTCCGAAAAAAATCGGATCGGAAATCGGAAATAATTCTAAATTTTCGATTTTCCGATTTTTCCGATCCGAATTTTCCGAAACTATTTCGATCCAATTTTTTCGAAGTTTTTCGGAATTATTTCCGATTTTTTTCGGAATTATTTTCCGATTTCTAATTTTTTTGATTTCTTTTCCGATTCTTTTGAAAGTTTTCCATATCCCACATCGGTTGGGAGAGGGAGAGTGCTCCAAAATATGCTCTATAAAAGGAGAGTACCCTCCTAACTTCTACACATGAAAAAATGGGCCAAATCCTCATGTATTTACATGTTGGGTTAAGTCATTTTCTTTGTTTTTTTAAAATGAGAATTTCGAGTAATCGAAAATCCATAATTTATTTTTTTGAAATTTTGGAATTTCCGAAAATTCTGGATTTTTAAATGGGTTGATTGGAAGGTTAATTTCAAGAGAAAAATTAAAAAATTGAAAAAAAAGTTTTCTTGGACCTAGAACTAGGTGTGATGTAGGTGACCCTTGATATCATCATGTGATAGCTCATATTTTATTAGTATGTGCTTAGTATGTGTTTGTTATAATACTACCTTACTACATATTTTATTTAATATCATTGGTATTTTAATTTGAATCATATTGATCAAGTTAACCTCTCTCACCTAATAAGTGATGTCATGTTCCCCATCGAATCAGTTCACCTGTGCACTTATTTTCTAATTATTATATTATGAGCCTCAGTATTAACTTGGGAGTAGAATGTCGTGTTATCCCACGGAATTTTCAGCTTGGCCTATGGTCTAAGATGTTAAAGAGCCTGGATTATTGCTACATACGTATGAGTTCCACTTTAATTGTGTGCTTAGCTAGTTACTTGATTATTATTTGGTTATACTGATGGCTTACCTATTGTTATACCATATGTATATATATGTATGTATAATTTTAAATATATTTATTTTTCCTCTTGTCTATGCCACATCGTGTCCAATTTTTTTAGAATTGACGTGTCAGCATTTTCGTGTCGTGTCGGACACGACACCCGTATTCGTGTCTTTGCTTCATAGTTGATGGGATAACATTGTTTGAGGATGATCATTTAATGACAAATGCGGTAGGGCGGGGCATTAAGAAACTGGCGTTGGAGGTCTCACTGCATATTTTCTTAGCTTCAGTGGTGAGAGAATTTAAGGGTTTGATTTTGACACTTATGCATGATGGTATGAGAGAGATGGGACGAAAGACAATTTGTAGTTCCACATAATTCAATTTGAAAGAATTTTTATATTTTATGGTTACGGTGAACATTTTATAATACAAGGCTTCTTATACTAATATATAAACAAAATGTTAAAAAGAGTGAATTGCAGGGAAATAGGTCACACACACATAATAGGAATGGAATTGTCAGCAGATATCTTTCTTTCAATTAAACAGTGAAATATGAGAATCAAGAACTTCCGGTGTTGAGGTTGTGGAAGCCCTCATGGGTGTTTTAAATAAAAATAATGTACTCCTACAACTCTCTCTCTCTCTCTCAAAATAAAAAACAATTCAAATATCTTTCATTTTCTTGATTTCATGCCACAAGTTTGTGTTACTGTTATCAAACGACTTGGTTCAGATGTGTGAAGTGTTCCAAATTTCCTTTTTGAATTGTCCTTACTCTGTTTACTTTATAACTTTATTATGTAACTGTGTTTGATTTTTCATTTCTCTTATAAGCAGGATATTGATTTGAAGAATCACAGATGGGGTCATTATTTCATTTGTGGGTGAGATGCTAGATCTTTCTTTTACTTAATTTGCTTTATATTATTGCCTTGCAGTTTGACGATAATGGCATTTTTGTAGTAAATTTATTTATGGTTTATTCTTCTTTATTGATAACTAATTATGTCATTAAGCTCGAAGTGGTGTTGAGTATCGAATCTAAAAAAAAAAAACCTTGTATTGGAGTGGGTTTGGGATAAGTCTCTCTTCTCCAAACCTTGTGCATGGGTTATATACCTGCTCAAATTCTTATTGATATGACCAGGGAAGAATATATAGTAGCTTGAGAAGCAGTGGGGTCCATTACTGAGATTCACATGTTTTTACCTAAAATAATTTTTACTAACTTCTGCTAGCTATCAATTCATCAGTGTGCTTCTTGTCCTGTAGGAAACTGTTGACAGGACAGAATGCGGGAGAGGAAGGATCCTTTCAAAGCGTCTAAGATCCTTCCTCTTTACTTAAGTATTAATGCGGGAATCCGTCTTTTGAATTCTGTCGATTGCAGTCCGGTAAATATCGTTGTTACACTACATTTTACTAAAACTGGAATAATGATGCTTTGTGATTAAAAAAAAGTTGATGATATATGTAACTTATTAAACTCAGTGGATTAGAAGCAATTTCATAAATCCCTCTGAAACAATAATATTATTATTCATAATGATTTGATTACAATGGGAGGCAAAGTCCTATGTGTTTGACAAGACTTGTCATCAAGAGGCCTAATAAGAATTTCAAACTAAGAAAAGAACCTGGAAAGGAAACAGATAAAAACAGGCCTAAAGCTACCCAATTAAAGAGGTCATCTCCAATGGTTTTTCCTCGCTCACATGGATTCTCATTTTCCATTTTTTTTTCCCTATTGTAAGCAATGTTATCTACTAAACTTAATTCTTTAAAGTCTCTTTTAATTTCCTCTCAAGATAATTTCGGGCGGCCCCTTTGTCTTTCACCTTCGATTTCTATTAATCTTCCTTTTGGTACTGGTGCATCTGCTGGCTTACGAACTACATGTTCCATACCATCTGATTCGATTTTCATATAGTTGAATTTTTCATCTGCCATGTCATAAAATCCATTGGAGAGAATTTTTTCCTTTTTGAATATAGAAATTTGGCTTGATAGAAGTGACCACCGGAGATGGCCTAATAATACTAAATCTAATATCAAAAACAAAACTAAAACTAAAAAATGATCATTTCAGACTCCTCTGATTTCGTCCACAGGGCCCCACTGTATGTTTATCAATGATATTTGATAAAACTAATTGTTATTTATAAATGTATGAGAACAAAAAACATTTTATTATTCTCATACAATCTTCAAACACTACCGTCTGGGGTTTGCCCATACCCTTTCCCTTTCCTTCGTATAAAAATAATATCCACAATTGGATGAATCTTATCAGGTCAAATCAACAAATACCAATGCATGAATCTATGAAGCACGACACTCTCCCGGAAGCCATGAGTCAGTTTTGACACGAGTCCGACACGCGACACGCTCCGACACGTTGGGACACGTTATGACATGTTTGGACACATTGGGACACGCTGCCGACACGCTGGGACACGTAAAAGGCACTTTTATTTTTTATTTTTTTTATTTTTTTTTTCTTTTTCTTATGTGATTATGATTCTGCCTTATTTATGATTTTTAATGTTAAAGTGTGTTTGAATTTTATTTTATATGGTCCATTTTCATAATTTCATGTTAAGAATGCTCTAATAATGTATTTTATGGATTTTTTTTTTAATTTCATTAATATATATATTTAAATATATATTATATATTTTAACTATATTATATATTATACATATCTTAGCTTGTCGTATCCTAGTTTTTTGAAAAATCCCGTGTTGCGTGTCGTGTCGAAACACGTATTACGTGTCGAGTCCGTGCTTCATAGGCATGAAATCACTGGGGAATTTTTATCAGGTCAAAACAATATTTATTGGTAATATATGATTGAATCCTTTTAGTGTATCGTTGAGGTTGATAATCGGAAGAAAATCCTACCTATTTACATTTCTAGTGTGTTTTAAACCAAGGCTCCCTACTGATTTGAACCATCAATGCATGAAATCCCTGGGGAATTTAAAGTTTCTATAAAGGATCCAACTTCTTTCACACATGCAAGGAAATAAGAGTAAGAATTGACCTGCTATATAGAAGAGCAGATTGGTGTTGAAGTCATAGTTTGGGTTCAATTGAAGAATTGATCTGCTATATACAAACCTGTTCATGTGTTTGTTAATTGACTTTGTTGCATCTTCCCACGATGACTGCTTCAAGATACTAAGCAAATTCAATAAAACTGTTTTAACTAATTTTAGAAATTGATTGTGTATTCTGCAGGTATAAAGGTTATTATGAATTTGCAAAATCAAGAGGTCTGGATGTTGATGTACCAGTGGGACTTGATGTTATTGTTGATGGAACAGTTCCTACAGGTTAGTTTCTAGATTTATACCAATGGTTAACTACTGTTAATAATTTTATAGAGAGGCAGCTGTTGATCTATAGGGAAAAGTCTAATCTAAGTCATGTTTTTTTTGTACAGGGTCTGGACTCTCGAGCTCAGCAGCATTTGTTTGCTCTTCTACAATTGCAATAATGGCTGCCTTTAATGTCAACTTGCCCAAGGTATTCCAATTTTTTCATAATATCTGGAGAAGGTTTTATTTGGTTGCTGTGTTATCCTAATATAGACTGCGGTCTGAACCACAAATTTGACCCGACCTATGCTTCCATAGAAAATTATGTACAATGTCTCTTGCTAAATCATTTCAGGGTGTTTGATTAATTTAGGTGGAATGACTTCAATTTTAAATTTAGATATGAATGATCTGGTGCACTCATTAACCATCTTCAGAATATAGGTTAATTGCAAAAGAAACCCTGAAGTTTGGGCCATTTTGTCTCCCCTAAAATTTCAGTTGTTTCAATTCAAACTCTGAAATTTCATTAATGATGCAAACCAATGGCCAGCAATCCATGGTAACATCCTATGTATCAGTTGACCTGGCAAAATATACTAAATACCTAATCATTTTATGACTTTAGTCACTTGTTTATTTACCAAATGCTACATATCATTTCAATACACAGTTTAATTATTTATTTCTCTTTAGATCTATTTACATATAGACATATACAAATTCACACAACCCAACGGCACCACCACCAACCACCACTGCGTACAGAACCTCTTTACTACTCGATCACGAGAAATATCAGCTTGATGTCATTTGTTTCAACAAGCCAAGCTGGATTAGGGAAGAAGATAGGAGGGTTCTGGTTGAAGTTTATTTTTTTGACCAATAAGACGATGAAAGAGGTTTCCAAGAATTCACCTCAACCCAGAACAATTAAAACTTGTACCTGTTCAAAGCGACCCCCTAAACCAGATTTGATGTTCATCGTCTCCATTTCCAATTACTGTTCAGATTCAACTCCGCACGCAAAGCAATTCATTGGATAGGAGAGATATCTGAGAAAGCAATTTCCAGTTTTGTCAAAAATAAACTTTAGATTAGATGGAGAACATAGTACTACAACGAAATGAGATTAATATCTAATAAATTGTTGTTATGGGTTATTAAGATTTAAATAAATTGTTCAATCACGTCAACTCATTATTTTGATTGGTTGAGCTCTGGATTTGTGTGCGCATGCATGAATGTGTGAGTGAGAGAGAAGGGGAGGGGGTCATGGGGAGGTGATGGCTGGCGGAGGTGGTGATTGGTGGTGGCAGAGGGATGAAGGTTCGGTGGGTCTGGAGCTACGGTTATATATTAAGGAGGAGAAATCACAATAATAAAAAATTTGATGACAACAACTAATTAATTTTAAGTAAATAAATTAAAAAATTTCTTCTCCAAATTAATAAACTTGTCATTTCTAAAGTAATTTTTTAAATTTGTCAATCAAAGATAAATAATTTTTTTTTTCAAATAATTGATGAATAAGGAGTTAACGATATGGAATACTATTTTTTAAAGAGAAATAATATTTGGGAAGGGATTTTTTTTAATTTAAAAAAATTGCAACTTATTAGTTTGTGGTGAAGGAAAATATTGTTTAGGGAATAAACTACTTTTTGGGAGAAATATATGGTGCTCTCGCTCTACCACCAGACATGCTTATATGCTATGAAGCACGGATACTTCAAAAATGATGGAAGTGGAGATTCGGATATGGATATGGATATGGTTCCGATACAGCTTCGATTTGGCCTTATATGTCTCCGATATTTCAAATCTGTATCCTTTGACCATATTGACCACTTTTGGATACGACTCTAATACGGAATCATTGTTCTTTTTCCCCTAAAAAGAAGGGTCAATTTTTATATATAAAACGTTGAAAAATTAAATTTTAAGCTTATTGGGGGTTCTTTTTTTGGAGTTTTTTGCTAGATTTATGTATGATAAGTGTGGACATATAAATAACTATACACAAGATGTTTTTTTTTTTCATTTTCTTTTTCTTGTAAAGATATAAGGTGCTACTGAATAGACTACTATGGCTAGTATCATATCTTGGTTTCTTTTTATTTTTATTTTTATCATTTCTAGAGAATGAATGTAATGCTAGTGCTCCTCCATGAATCGTACATCTATACTAATACTATAAAACTGTAAACAGGAGTTAAAAACTCCTTCTCATACAACCTTCCACGTGCCCCTATGAATGGGAATATCAATTAAACTTTTTTCCGGAAGCCTCTAATTAGTTTTGAATCCCACCTAAGCTATCCACGCGTCATCCTACATCTCTCTCTTTTATCCAAAGCCGCTACTCTTACTCTCTTATCTTTTCGTTTTCTTCTTCAGTCCCTGCAATTAAGTTTCTCTTCTCCTCCCTGAAATTCCAAGAGTCGACCTCCTCTCTCATCGGTACTCTATAAATTGAACCCCCACTCCGCCGACTGGAACCATCTCGCTTACCGAGTTAGAACTCAAAGGCTTACTCAGTGGGGATAGAGGCGGAGAATTCAAATCCCAAAAAAACCCATGTCTGGTATAAAATTCTATCTCCGAGGTGACCTGTCATATGAATCGGTGGTGCTCGAACCCATAGATCGCGAACTGAGGACCCAGAGCTGATTGGCGGTGTGGCGAAAAAACAGACGCGGCGAGTGGTGTAGCCAACACTCGCATAAGCCCTGTGCGTTCTCACTCCCCTCTGCATTTTTGCAAAAGCCTTTACGTAGTTTCGGACAGGTTGCGTTGGAAAAGCAGTACTTTCTAGAGTCACGATGGTAGGGCAGCAACTGACTTTTTCGCCGCAAATGATGAAGCTCCAACAATGTACAAACAAGACGCAACCCATTGAATAACACATCGTTTACTCCAACAGAAGAATAGTAAATTTTTTAGGTATGGGTTTCAATGGTGCTTATTGAGTATGTGCGATATTTCATCCTTCTATGGATGGGCTGAGTTTTATGTTATGGAAGCTACATGGCTGTATGGTATTTTTTGGACATTTTAAAGGGTTGCATTTAATGAGTAGTTGCTGTTATTTCTCTTTCCTCTAAATTTTGGTTTGTGTCAAAATATGTACAGCGATAATGTTAGTATTTTCAGTCTAAAAGGTAATTTATAATAATGCCACCCAATGATCAACCATGATAGTTTGATCAATTATTCACCAGTTTTATTGTACATAAATAGATAGATTTTATGCTTAAATTAAATCATTATTGTGATTGAAATATGACTCCAATTATTTGCAAGAAGTTTATGTTTCTTGTTTTCGGCTTCACATAAAAGTCAAGGGGAAAAAAATTGCAGTTCCAACATCTCATTCAAGTGAAGTACATATATCCAACTCGATATTTAAAATTTGCAATGTAAGAGTGTTTTTGAATTACACTTTAGTGGCAAAGATAAATTCATTAATTACTCATCAAGAATTCGATCACTTTTATCTTCTTTCTTTGATATTTATTTTATGTGTTTTATAGAATTTTATCTTCGTATTGTTTGAAGAGATGTCTCAAAGATGGTGAAAAAATATTTACTTGATCTAAATTTCAAATCATATTTTTTTCTTTTTATTATTTTTCCTGCATTGCGACTCGCCCGCGCCTTGCGTGGGCCTACACCCGCGCCTTGCGTGGGCTTACACCGAGTTTGTAATTAATAATTTAAGATGAATGATAATCTGCAATTACTAAATGTGTTACTGAACTATCAATGTCAACAATTCATGTTTGTGTATGCTAGTGCTAAAATTGTAGATATTTCTTAGAGGAATATATATTACATATATAATTTTATTGTCGTGTCCTTTCCGTATTTTCCTAGATTTTCTGTATTGCCGTATCGTATCATATCGTATCTCGTATTGCCTATCAGTATTCGTGCAACATAGCTTACATGGTGCACTCGCACCATTGAGTTTTAGGCACATGGATTTTAACCAACTAGGATGCCACATAGGATGCTACTAATCATTCCGTTAGTCATTTTAAACGGAGTTAGAAAAATGTTGAAATTAAATCACTAAAGGTACTTCTGGGTTGTAACAATTAAAACTTGAAGGGAGATATTGAAGTGACCCCACACTATAGGAGTATTCTTGCAATGAACCCCATAATAAACAGCTAAACTTATTAAAAAGCTGTTCTTGTGATTGAGTTGTTTATGATTTAGATATCTATTTGTACTTTATCCCCTAATTATATTGAAATATTTAAAAAGATCATGATGACCAAAAGCTATGTCCTCCCTCTCTATAATTAAGGGATGAAAGGGAAGAGTACTTTGGTTACATAAAGTGGTGGGGGGTCTTTACAAGTATTTAGAACTTTTGTTATTTTTGATATTTTGACATTGTAAAGTAGGTCTTGAAGGGTATATATTTACTTAGAGAGTTCAAATTGAAAAACTTCTTGCACCGCATAGTATGGGAGTCTCCCAAATGCTTGCTTGGCAATTTAGAGAAGAATGTGCTTATGGCTAGTCAAAATTCTGAAGTTGACACGAGGATTATCGACTTAATGTTTTAAGTACCCAATCCAAATTAACTTCCCATGCACCCTATCTAAATCCATGAATTTGTGAGGACATCAAGGATTGCCACTTCAAAATTTGCAGATTAATTTTTTGGGAGGTCACTGTTTATGTATAATATGAAAATTTTATAATTTTGCGCGGCTTTAACCAACTTCTTGAATCTACAGTACGTGGAAGACAAAAATGAAAAGGATCGACTCGTACCTGTGACATAATACCTATATTGAGAGATGAGCAACCACGAAAGGAGTATATAATTTCCTTAATAAATTATGTTTGTTTTTGTACACTTGATCATTATTTAAACTAAACATGGTAACACTAAAAGTAATACTACGAACAAATTAAATGTTTTAAGACATTTCTTTGTCAGGATAATAAATTATATATAAATAAATATATATCAACATGTTCATATTGCTCCCATTTTTACATAATAAATAGACACTGGGACGTAGAAATTTTAAAACTTGACAATCCCATGCTCTTGCCTCAGCACCTACATCTGCTTTCACACTGCACTGTGAATTAATCACTTAGTTTGCATGGTTATAATTCTATTCAGTGTTATGTCTTTAATAGAGAGTAACCGTCTTGAACTTTTCATTATCTAATTTCATTTCTCATTCCTAATTTTACAGAAAGAACTTGCTCAACTTACATGTGAGTGTGAACGGCACATTGGGACACAATCTGGTGGAATGGACCAGGTACACAATTCTTTTGTTCTCGTGAATTTCATTATCTGTCTCTTCCTGAATCATTTGTGATTGTGATTATACAAACATGCTACAAGAACTTGCCAAACACATTCAGACGTGACAAGCGTCAATGGAAGAAAAGAATAGAATAACAAATAGCATAGACGCTCACAAATGTATTGAATGCCTTGCCCTATCGGGGAATGTACATATATGGGTCTCGGGAGAGGGGAATATTGCCAAAAAGGTGCTGATCTAAATGGAAGGTTCTAGCACTATTGAGGTCATGGACGGTGTTACCTAGATTTGTCCATGACATCATTAATAAAACCTTTTAGATCCTATACTAGCTATGCACTAAATAAGGCAAGTGTGACAGAAGGCAAAAATAAATGGAAAAATATTCCCCCACCCTTTTATTATTTACATCGCACCCCCCCTCTTATAGATTTTACCTGTTAACTTAAAGCTGGGCTCCATCTGTTTTTGCACAATCTGAATGAGCAAGGACTTGTGCATGATAGGTGGGTCGGGTGCGTCCTCTGCCTTTTGTTCCTTGTCAGCAGAAAGTAGCACGGCTTTCTTCTTTTGCTTCGGGCAATACGCGGCCTAATGCCCAATCCCCCATACTCATAGCACTTAAAAGTGTCCTCTCCTGGGGCTTCCCAGCCCCCTGACAGATTGGGTAGCTTGTGTGGTACCCTCCGATCGGAGGTACATGAATGATGCAATCTATGGATCGCTGCAGGGTAGTAATGTGTTGGAGGTCCCATAGGACGCATGGGTACACAACAGATGGAATTGCTCGGACCGAGGTAGTAATTGTCAGAGACTCTGGACACGAGTAAAGAGGTTGCACCCGTAGGTGGCGGGCAGTGTTCTAAAAGGCGCTCCTAGGGGCTAGGCGGCCATAAAGCTGACCAAGTGAAAAAATCGCCGTTGTAAAAAAAATTGTCCAGTTTTACATAGAAAGTACATAGTACTATAGTGGCGTTGAAATATATATATATATATATATATATATATATATATGAATGTTGCTCTCTATATATACAATGATTGCAATGGCTTTTTTTCACGTAATATTTTTAAATTTTACTCAATTTTTTATCTACAATAACATTATTTTTTATGTGTGTAATATTTGTATTCTTTGGTTTAGGAATCAAATATCAATTGCACAAAATATTTTTGCGCGGAATAATTCTATTCTTTGTTTTAGTGTTAGCATTTTTTTTTTGTTTTGTTTTTTGTATGGGACTTCAAAGAAATGTCAGTAACGTTAAATGTGTAGGGCTTTAAAGTATTGTTATTAATGTTCATGTGTAAATCCATTTTGGATGTAATATGATATGATACTTAAGAATAATTGTGATTAATTAGTTTATTAGTATTTCATATATTGTAATGAACTTTGATTGGAAATATCATTTATATATGTATGAGAATTTAAAGAAATGTTAGAAGGAATTTAATGTTGATTGTTAGTAACTTAAATTTTAAAGTATACTTGTTTTTTTATAAAAAAACATAAATAAAATAAATAAAACGCCTAGGTGATACCTAGGCCCTCCTAGGCCTAGGCGACCATCCCACGCCCACCTTGCGCTCTCTCACTTTTTAGAACCTTGGTGGCGGGAAGGATGTTGTCCGTATGTGATCTTTCATATTCGGCCAAGCTTTAATGGGTAGGAGACCTTGTTGCTCATGGGATTAGACTAGGTTATTCTATCATACTTTGGCTAGTCCTGAAGTGGGGTGGCCACGAGTTGCACGCATTTGATGCCTATGATCTTCCCTGTACTCGAATACTTTCTTGATTTAGTCTATCCAATCCAGAAACTAATTTGGATAAAGGTGGCCACCAAATGTGGGTACATTTACCCATATATCCCCATGTAAACGATTCTAAACAATTGGGGAATCTGGATCAATTGATTCAGAAGCCTCATCATATTAGGGCTAACCCTCATCGCCCTCTTCTGAGAAAACATTGAGGGTTCCAAGGACACAGGGCTGTCTACATCGTCGGGTTGTGTGTCGCGGCCCTTTCAGAATGATTTCGCGTCGTGGTGTGGCCCGTGGGAGAACTCGGTCATTAGGTGATCCAGTGGCAATAAATGAAGCATGTCTGCTCCATGGGGCAAATGGATTGATGGGAGGAGAGGCTCCCATATGGGCTGTTATAGGAAGGAAAATCGTCAAAAAGTGTTGGGCGCCTAGGGTTGCCCCAACATTCTCTAGTCCTTTCGGGGGTACTCACACTTGGTGCTTTCGAAATCTTAAAAAATGACAGGAGAATGTAATGGTGGAGGTTGTGATCGCTGTCCCAACAGAGGAGTTTATGGTCAGCTAGAGCCAGAGCTGTTGAAGGAGAGTCAAGAGGGATGCAAGGAAGCTTGATGCCCTTAATTGGTGCCTTCGGGGGTGAGGTGGGTATGTCGCCCTTGGTGGTGGACCTCAGCGACGTTGGTACTCTCATTCGTCGACCTCATTTCTAGGTCAACTTGTTGCAGCGACGATCACTCTGAGGCTGTTGCAAAGTGGAGGGATCTAGGGTTTGGCTTGGCAGTAGCAAGTCACTGTGGGATTGTTGTCGAGGGTCGCGGCTTATACGTATATGTTATATATTGAAGCATCCAATCCAAAACCAATTGATAATGGGTGGAGTGGCCGAGGAGGATCTTATATACTGTGTTGTAAATATTTAATTTTCTCATTCGGGATTTATATTCTTAACACATCCCCTCATGTTTGGTGTGGCTTGAGCATAACACATGGACATATCTATATTTGGGTGACGCGGAGCAATTGGGCCGTTGCGCCATGAATAGCCTGCTCTGATACCATGTTTATTGTTAGAGAATCCAACCTAAAGTTAATTGGTTATACGTGAGTGGCCCCATGATATCTTATGTACTATGGTTCAAGACTTTAATTTTTCCATGTGGGACTTTATATTCTCAACAATATACTCATGTGCCCTCTGGTGGTTTTTTGGTTGTCTTGATTCAGTTGGCACTTTGATTCGTAGTCTAGATGTTCTGGAAAGGTTTGACAAAACCGGACTTCATCTTCATTCGAAAGTTACCTCATGCCATGAACAATAAGAATGTCCCTGAAGGATAAATGTAAAGGATTTAGATGACGTAGAATACCCTTGGTTTAACATTACTAAAACACGAATTTTCTTAAATTAGAATATTTGTTAATCTTGTGCTATGAACCACATACATTTCTCCGAAGGTGATGTACCGGTGTCGGACACTCGGACGGGTACGACACGGCTTGGACACTCCGCGGACACGCCACATTGTGTGTTGGACTTGTACGGCAATTTATAGAAGGTGGACACTCCGCGGACACGGCCCAGACACTTCGCGGACACGACGGGGGGCCAAAAATTAAAGAACATTAAGAAATTTTAGTGTCATCATGTAAATTTAAATTATGTATGGGTTTATGAATGATAATAAGAAAAGTTAAATAATGAAGTTAGTGTCTCACTCAATTTCAATGCATACTCTTTAGTTATAGCTTGAGTGTTACTATGAAATATTTGACAAAGTTTATATATATTAGTTTCACCAGTAGTTTTTGTTTTTGAAGTGTAAAATAGATGAAAATTTATGTGTACAATTATAAAAATATATTTATTTGTCACTATGTCCCAATTTTTTTAGAATTGGTGTGTTGGCGTGTCCGTGTTGTGTCGGACACGACACCTGTATCCGTGCCCGTTCTTCATAGATCTTGCGTGTGTTTGCTTTTAAGATATTGTCATCATCACACGCCATATAGTTTTATGTATATTTGTTGGATTCTTTAATATTTGTTGGATCTTGCGATCTTCTTAGTGAAGTTCTTCAGTATAGTGGCGGTCATTTTGCGAAATCCCTTGATGAACTCCGCGATCTACGTTGCTGGATGTTTGCTCCAGCGAACGGTCACCAATCTCGGGATTTCGAGATCTTAAGTGGTTAGATTGTCTCTAAAATGGGTAGATTCGTTTTCAGCCAATTTTTTAGCCATCTCTTTGTGAAAGATTGGCAGGCAACTTATTTGTGTGGATTAGAGTCCCAGTGCTTGTTTGCACAAGTTTGAATTGGTTATTTATGTGCTTCTTCTCTCCACAAACAAATTAATATTTTAAAAGGTTTTGCCTCAAGGTTTTTGTATTTGAGATATTTATTGGGAGCAAAATCTTCTTCGAGTATATTTGAGATATTTGTGTTTTAAACTTTGATCTAAAGTTTTGTTGAAGTTTGAGTACTTCATTTTTACCCTTGAACAAATATTTTCTGTGTTGTTTTATAATGGCTTTTGTTTTTATTGTTGATCATTATAGTTGCTATTTGTTCTCATAGTTACTGAGATCTATGCATCGCGATCCGGTATCGTACAACCTGAAACATGGTGGTGGGTTCACGATCCGGATATCTAAATGTGGCATTCCCAATTTTGACATTGATTATTTTAGTTAATGTTGATAATAATGAAACTTTTGACTCTAATAAAAGAATAGAGGACAAGAAAAATATCTTCTAGAATGGTTCACGTATCTTATTAATATATTATAGAATATAGAGATTATACGCTGGTGGACTCTTGTTGGTATTCTCTTAGACTATAATCATATATAGTGAACCAAATAAGCCTACCCCCACAGTACCGTGTACCGTCTAAAGCAACGTACCACATTCTCCTACCTGTACACTGTACCAGAACAACCCATATACAAGGTAACATCGGTTGCTATTGTTGCACTTTAGGAGGATGATGGTGTGATGGTTTCTCAATTCACGATGATACAAATGTGTATGCAAGTTCCTCTCTAAGATAGTGATCTATCTGATTCATTTTAAGCTTAAAGATGACTTTCAATGGCTGCATCCTTGATATATCCCATTGATAGACGCGCATGCTTTGTTTCCAAATTCCATGTTTATTTACTTATTAAATTTTGGGGAAAGATTAATGTCCATATCTTACAATTCTGCACACACACTGAACAGGCTATCTCTGTCATGGCCAAATCTGGGTTTGCAGAGCTGATCGATTTCAACCCTATTCGTGCAACTGACGTGCAACTTCCTGCGGGTGGTTCCTTTATAATTGCTCACTCATTGGCTGAATCCCAGAAAGCAGTCACTGCTGCTACAAATTACAATAATCGTGTTGTCGAATGCCGGCTAGCTGCTGTAAGTTTCATTTTATTTTCTGGAAACACTCTGGAGGTTTAGTTAAGGTTTAGTTTTTTTTAACGGATATTGTGCTTGATAGTTTGATACAAATTTAATCTCCAAGGTCTCAATACGTACCCACGCTCTGAATTTTTTTTGCTTTTGAGTTTTTCCTTGGTTTCATGTTTTAGTTTGAAAATATGCACCAATCACATCTCAAGAAGCTTCAAGAGGCTCGGCAGCTGGACGCTACCTTTGGCCTTAGGTTTAATCGTTTAAAATTTACTTTAATTCTAATAACAATTGAGGCTTTAATCTACATCATTAATCATCATACTAAGTTTTCGTCTTGTTGACACTAGCAAAATTTCATGAGCTCGTAATTGTAACAATCTAACAGTCTTTAATTGAAGCTATAAATTGTTCTCTCACTATCTTTGTTGGTGTTACTCAACATGTAGCAGTGAGGGATGAGACATTTCTTCATATCTCTTTGTGGTCCCATTCAATATTTAAGAAAGCACTCGTGGCCTTGAGACGTGCCTCAAGGTGAGGCGGAAAGATTCACGTTGAGGCTCTATCCTCAAGGGACAAATAAGAGGCTTATGCCTCAGAGGTGTGAGGCATTAGGCCTCAAGGCAGGGGGTAGAGGCGTACGCCTCTTCTGTTCAGTGAAAACGCTAGAAGGAAAAAGGGTAAGAAAACCCTAAAATTAAAAAGGGGCTTACCGTTCAGGTCCAACTCTGCGATTCCATTAATGGGAATCCGCAGGTTTTCTCCCTCTGTGTGTGTGTGTGTGGAGCTGGTATGATTGTTCTTTTTTGCTCCTTTGCTTTGTTGTTGTAAGCAATGTTTAAAAAGGCGTTTGCGGCTTACGTCTCAAGGCGAGGCGGGCAAAAAATGCCTCGAGGCTTAAGCCTCAGGGTTGAATTTGAGGCTTACGCCTCAATGTGCCTCGATGCGCCTCACGCCTTTTTGCTGAGGCGCGGAAAAAAAAAAAAACTCTTTTTCTTTTCCATCATTTAAGTCTGTTTTCTTAAAGGTTAAAGTTCTTTATTTTTCTAAAATTGCACTTAACTTAAAAAAAAATATTGTTTTAATCTACCAACTCTTTTTTTTTTTAATTTCTTAAACTGCGCTTGACTTATACTATTTACTATTTTGTAACTTGAGAGAATTTTTAAAAAATAACCAATATGTTAATGAAACTTAAAAATCTGATTTTGTTTGAAATAAATGTACTAAATTAACTTCAATATGACTGTTTTTTGGTTTTCAACTTAGATTAATATGTTTTCTTTAACTAAACTGAATATATTTTAATGGTTGCTATTTTTTTTTAATAAACTTAGGTTGATATGTTTTATTATTATTTTTTAATAAAATTGCTGTTTTTTTAATCTTAGCTTGAAAATCAACGTTTTTTTAATAAATTTTCTTGTTAAGTTGCATTGATTAATTTATTGTCATATTATAAAATAACCAATATGTGAATGAAGCTAAAAAAATGATTTTGCCAATATGAGTTCGCATTGATTAATTTATTGTCATATTGTAAAATAAATATATGTTAAAATTGATTTTCTCAAATTACTTTTTTTTTTTAAACAGTTATCTCGGGGGAACAAAAAAATGTCAAACTACGTGAGAAAGTCCTCAAGGATGCTTTTTTATAGTTTTATTTTCTATTTATTTGTTATTTTATTTTTATGGTTTTATTAGTATTGTATTAATATTATTTTTCTTTTTTTTTTCTTTTCGGTGAAGCTTATGCCTCAAACGCCTCGCCTCGCCGCAACTAAAACGCCTCGCCTTTCGCCTTTTTAAACATTGGTTGTAAGTCTCTTATTGCACCTGCTTCGTTTCTTTTTTCTTTTTCTCTTTCGAGAATTGCCTGTTTCTTTCTTTCCTTCTTTATTTTTTTTTTTGTAGAATTGCTCCGTTTCCATCTTTTCTTCCCTTTTCCTCTTTTAATATTTTTAGCCACTCTTATTCTTCTGCAATTTTTTGTTCCTTATTCCTAAGGGCATGTATTAACAAGACCTTATATGTATAACAAATATATTTTATTGGCACATAATTGTTAATCAGTATATACTGAGTTTATATTAGTTTGTGATTTTATTACATTTTTTTTAAAGTGAGACATATGCCGCTTCATTTTCCAAGTGAGGCTTCTCCTTTAAAACGTCTCACTCGAGCAAAACGCCTTGCCTCCGCCTTGCGCCTTTCTAAACATTGGTCCCATTTTAATTTACCTCTTTGATTTTTTTTTTTAAATCCTGGGACGGAGAAATCTATGGACCTTTTGCATAGAGATTTCAGTATTGTTTTGGTTGTTCAATGCCCAAAGAGTCTCCCAGCATTTGAAGGTGTTAAAAGATATATTTTGAACCTCAGATATCTTTATGAGGTCTCTTTGTTATTGGATATCGAGAGCGGGATAAGTTTCTTGGGGTTTGCTTTTAAAATAGTGTCAGAGATGAATATAACTTCTTAAGTAGAGTTTTGATAAGGGGATAATTTTACAATGTGAAGTATTTTATGCTATGTTTCTCATATATTCCGTTTGTACATGGACAGTGCCCCCCCCCTTTGGCACTACGTATGATCATTTCACTTGAAAACAAATAGTAATTAATTAAATCCTAAAGATCAAATCACTTGAAGGATGTACTTTAATGCCATTCCTTTGCATATCCATTATGTGCGCATTTCAAACTACTTTGTGCTTAATTTGTAGATTGTTCTTGGCATAAAGCTTGGAATGAAACCTCAGGAAGCAATATCCAAAGTGAAAACTCTTTCTGATGTTGAAGGGTTATGTGTATCATTTGCCGGCGATCACGGCTCTTCTGATCCTGTCCTTGCTGTCAAGGTATCTACTTGTCTATCAATGCAACAAGTTAGAGATGACTTATATTTTAGATTTCATCAATTTTGTGATGATTCCACAATTATTACACTCATCCTCGTGGATATTGGTGTTATCTTATTTACCTGGATCTTGTGCTTGCTTTCGGGAAATAATTTGTTCTGTCCTCGTATACTTATCAAGTTGCAACATTTCATGTCATTGCTACAGGAATTTTTAAATGAAGAACCATATACGGCTGAAGATATTGAGAAGATCACTGAGGAAAACCTACATTCAATGTTTGTCGATTCTCCAAGTTCCTTGGATGTGTTGAAAGCTGCCAAGCATTATAAGTTATTCCAGGTAGGCATTTGCTTGAACCCTTTAATTGCTTTAAGTCCACGTTTTGATCTAAAAGTGACGATGTTTTCAATATTTAATTAGTTATATTTTTAGTTGGTTAATAGATGGTTGTAAATGATCTAATTTCCATGACTGATGTAAAGTTGCGGAAGCATATAAACACACACGCACACACACACACACACAAATCAAAGGTCACCTCTCTCAATCATATTTATTATCAAATTAAAATGAGTCCTTACAAATGAACCCTTGGCTATTATTTATAGATAAAACTGACCCTGATCCTTGATTAACGAGAAGCTAAGAACAAGAAAATATAAAGTGAATAGGATACTAATAAATAGAAAGCTAACTAAATAATATCCTAAACAATAGGAACTTATAATATCGTAAAAAACTGTACTAAATAATCTGTTGCTTCTCTCTCCAATCCACATGCTCCAAGGGCTCCTTGTAACCACCGGATGCATCACCCTCTCCCTGCTTGAGAAAAGCTTGAGCACTTGTTTGTCACAGTTGTGACTGATTTTAGTATAATTGAAATGGAAAAGAAATAAGAATTGAAAAGAATTTGAAAAGAAATTCAAAAGAGAATTAACTTGTTTGTATTAGCTTGAACATTACGATTACAATGCTATGCCTTTTATAGAGAGAAGTCTATTGAATCTCTAACGAACTAGCTAACTAACAAACAACTGCTAACAATTACAACTAACAAGTTTAACAACAAAACTGTTATAACTCTTTCTATTATTGTGCTGATTGTTGCCAGCTTATTACTTCCCTCCACTTAACTTCCACACGTGACAACTACCCACCCCTTCAAATTTTCCTCGCCCCCAAGGAATAAAATGAGGGAAAAAAGCTGTAATAAAATCCCCGTCTTCTCAAGTAGAGTCTTCAAGTATGCCGTTTGACCATTGTACTAGAATTTGTGGAACTGGTCTATTTCCTCTCTGCACCAACCTTCTTTCTAATATAGCCACGGGTTCCACTTCAAACTGTCCTTCTGTCCCAATTAATGGCGACTGTGTTGAAGTAGTACTAACATGGCTTGGTTTCTTCTTTAGATGTGAGACATGAAAAACTGGGTGAACCTTTGCCTGATGAGGTAACTCCAATCGATAAGCTAATTTACCAACTCTGGCTAATACTTTGAAAGGTCCAAAGTATATTTCAGCCAATTTCAGGTTCCTCCTTAGTGCCATTGAAGATTGCCTATACGGTTGTAGCCTTAGGTAAACCATATTTCCTACTTTGAATTCCCTGTTAGATCTCCCTTTATCAGCATATTCCTTAGTCCTTATTGAGTTTGAATTAAATTCTCCCTTAACAACTGCAATATTAGTTTTTTCTCCTTCAATTGATCTTTTACTGCTGCTACAGTTGGTATGGACAGGTGAGGAGGAGGGTACCCATAGAGAGCTTGAAAAGGAGACATTTTTAAGCTCCTATGATAGTTAAAATTGTACCCTCCTTCGGAAAAATTTAACCACCGACTCCATTTGGTAGGTCTCATACCAGTCATGCACCTCAAATATATTCCCAAACATTGATTTACCGGTTTTGTTTGCCCATCTGTTTGGGAATAATAGGCAGAGCTGAGGTGAAGTCTTCTACCCAACAATCGATATAATTTTTACCAAAATTGACTAGTAAAGACCTTTTCTATATCATAAACAATAGAGTTAGAAATTTGGCTAACTGATGTGTTATCAAAGAATAATTTGGCTATGTCTATTGCAGATATGGATGCTTGAATGCAACAAAATGAGCATATTTTTAAGTGAATCTGTCCACTACCACAAAAATAAGATCTTAACCAGCTGATGTTGGCAATCCTTCAATAAAATCCATACTGATGTGTGACCAAGCTTGAGTAGGGATAGATGAAGGTTGCAAGAGACCAGGAGAAGCAACATGTTCAACTTTGATTTGTTGACACACATCAAATTCTTGAATTAACTGCTTCAAACTTGTTTTGAGGCGAGTCCAATCAAACAACATTTTGACCCTTCTATAAGTTGCCTCTAATCCTGAATGTCCTCCCACAGCATATTTATGGAGTGTCTTCAGAATTTGCATTTGCAAATCTCCTTGACTTTCTATCCAAATTTTCCACTTTCTCCCCAGTATACCCTGCTTGTAAGAGTACTCAGAAGAAGTATTATGTGAAAGCAAAGCTTGTGTGATCAGTTATTGACATTTGACGTCATTTGTATAACTATCCATGAACTTCCATAAGCCAAATAGGAGTTGCACTTGATATAGCAGTCAATGATCCTGTCTTCATGGTGTCTAGATAAAGCATCAACCACCACATTCTCTCCACCTTTCTTGTATTTGATCTCATAGTCCAGACCAAGCATTTTAGAGTGCCAATTCTTCTGCAACAGTAGTTAATCTTTATTCCATGAAGTATCTCAAGCTTTTTTGATGATTAGTGAGAATTACAAAATGAGTGCCCTGCAAAATATGCTCCCCATTTTGTGATACCAAGGATGATTGCCAACATTTCTTTTTCATAGTTAGATAACCCCAAATTTCTAGTACCCAAAGCTTTACTTAAGAAAGCTATAGGTCTGTTGTTCTGCATAAGCACAGCTCCGATACTTGATGAACATGCATCAGTTTCCACAATGAATGATCGAGTAAAATTTGGAATTGGCAAGACTGGGGCAGGACTCATTGCACGTTTGAGATTGTTATAAGCCTCTTCAGCACCAATACGCCATTGAAATCCATCTTTGTTCAACAACTCAGTTAATGGTTTGATAAACCTTCTATAAAACCTTGTAAGACCCGAAAATCCTCTTAGAGCCTTGACACCTCTTGGTATAGGCCACTCCACCATTGCTTTTACTTTACTAGGATCAGTATACACTCCCTGGCCATAAATGAGATGACCCAAATATTCAATCTGTTTTTGAGCGAAAGCACATTTTTATAATTTTGCATACGACTTGTTTTTCCTCAAGACTTCCAATACTTGTTGTAAATGATGTTTATGAGCTTCTAATATGGGACTATAGATGAGAATATCATCAGAAAACAAATACAAATTTTCTTAATTTTTTTTTAAAATCTCATTCATCAATGATTGAAAAGTGGCTGGTGCATTTGTTAAGCCGAAAGTCATAACTTTGAATCCAAAATGCCTCCTGTGTGTTCTAAAAGCTGTCTTGTAAACATCACTTTCTGCCACCTTTATCCGATGGTATCTAACTCGCAAGTACAATTTGGAAAACCATGTTGCCCTAAGATCATTTAATTTTCTATAATCCACACAAAACGTCCAGCGCCCATCCTTTTTAATCACCAATAAAATAGGGGAAGTGAATGGACTATGACTTGGCTGTATAATTCCTGAATCATGAATCAAGCATCTCCTGAACTAGTCTTTCAATTTCATCCTTTTGGAAGTGGGGATATCTATATGGCATTTGATTTGTAGGTTCCACCCCATGTTTGAGAGGAATTTGATGGTCATGAGATCTATTTGGTGGTAAACCCTTAGGTTCAGAAAACACATCTTTGAATTCTACTAGGACTGCTGTTATGACTGGTGGTGTTTCTTCCTTGCTTTCTGCAGCACTGTTAATAAAAAACAATTGCCGCATAAACATCTTAGTGGACTTCTTGAGCTGGACTGGCCACAAATGGCTTGTAATTTGGCCTTTTCCTTTTCCCCTTTAAACATTATTTTCCTGCCCCCCTTTTTGAATATCACGTGATGTTCATAAACATCAAATGTGACTGGACTGAATTGCTTCATCCAATAACTACTAACACCATGTCACATCCTCCTAATTGTAACACTCCGATATCTGCCTCAAATTCTTACCCCTCGATCTTCCATTTGAATTGAGGGCACCTCTCATTGCTCATCATCTTATGGCCATCAACAACAGTTACTCGTAGACTAAATTTTATTGCCACTAGCATATGCAACCTCCTTATCTACAAAACTGAGTGGTTCCCGTAACTATTAGAATGCTTAAGTGTTTCTTCCTTACAACACCCTTAATTCTATTAGTATTGTGGGCCACCTGCCTAGACAAAGCATGCACAAAAACTTCCATCTCTCTTTCCTCCACAATCTCCTCATTACTTTCTAATACTTCAATATTGACGTAAACTACATGTCAATGGCTAAAAGAAACAAACAAACTCTAACTTTTAGAGAGATACTCAAAGATGTCTTATATTCAAGAATGAAAGTAAGTACAAATGAGAGTACACGGGATATTTATAGGGGAAAGATTACTTACTAATCAAGTAATTAGGTTAAAACGACTAAAATAACCAACTAAAAATAAAAGAATGCCTAATTAGTCTCAAACATGCCAATTAAGGAGAGAAAATGCCTAAAAAAGAACTAAAATAGAAAATAGAAAATAAAATGAAAAATAAAAGGAAAATAACAACGGATTCCCATCACTCTCCTCAGCTTCGAAAAAGTTCATCCTTGAACTTGCGAAATTAGAGAATTGCATGAGAAGTTCCAAAATTGTGCTTGAAAGGATATGCAAAGACTTGTGAGGCCAAAAATATTTTTTGAAAATTTGAGAAAGAGGTCATCCTTTGATTCTTGCTTCAAGATTCATCTTTCTCCTCTTGCTTTTCATGTCAACCAACAAAAATAGTGTCCACTCGGGTCAAAAACTAAATTTGGCCTGTCAAATCCTACTTCTTGAATTTGTTGGAGGGTTCCGATTAGGGTTTCAACTTGGACAGCAGGTATTAGGTTTCCTTTTGTGTTGGTAGGGAAGCAGAGAGGGTTTTGGATTGATTCTTGAGCAGGGGTTGGACCTGCTTGTGTCGAAAATAGGTCAGCATAGAGCCTGTTTTGCCGGCAGTCCTGGTATTGCAGGCCGGAAATCGCGAGGCAGTCCTGGTGATCTTGTCGGTGGTTTCTTGAGCCCTAAGTGTTTGTTCTTGCTCTGGGTTGAGATCAGGAAGGTGCCACAACATTGTGGCAGCAAGAGTTTTGAAGCTGGCCACCGGCATGATGGTTTTAGGGTCTGTCTCGGGTCGGACTACCTCTGGCAGTGATCGGGATGGGTTGGAAGGGGGTAGTTGACTCAGGCTTGAGGCGGGGGAGGGGCAATGGGGAGAATGAGGTTTAGGGTTTTGGTTTTGCAACATAGAAAATTGTTGCATTAGGGTTTCAAATTGGATTTGTTGCTTTCTTGTCAATTCCTCCATTCTTTGTTCGTTTTCCTCTTTCATTTGTGCCAATTGTTCTTTCAATTCTTGAATCTCTTCAATTTGAGGTTTGGATTTTCTTGGAGCCATCGAGAAAGTAATTATGATTTTTTTTGATACACTGCACACACCAATACAAACTAACACACGAACACACGATGTTTGGAGTGAGACCTGCTCTGATACCAATTTTGACGTAAACTACACGTCAATGGCTAAAAGAAACAAACTTTAACTTTTAGAGAGAGACTCAAAGATGTCTTATATTCAAGAATGAAAGTAAGTACAAATGAGAGTACATGGGGTAATTATATGGGAAGGATTACTTGCTAATTAAGTAGTTAAGCTAAAATGACTAAAGGGACCAACTAAAAATAAAAGAATGCCTAATTAGTCCCAAACATTTTTGGAGGCTAATTAAGGAGAGAAAATGCCTAAAAAAGAACTAAAATAGAAAATAGAAAATAAAGTGAAAATTAAAAAGAAAATGACAGTGGATTCCCATCAAATATTGCCCTCCACATCACATTCTTATCCTGCAATCACATATAAACTCCTAGAACTGCATTTGACCAGGTTTGTAAACCTTATCACAAAGATAACACAGTCTCCTAACTCTCCTATTTTCCATTTCTCTTTCTGTTATTGTTTTAACTGGAATCACAGTGAAATTATTTTATTTTTACCGAATTTTCGGTTATCAATGATGGAAATAGGTTTAGTGTGAGAGGTGAAAGGCGTGGTGTTAAATGATTTTGGATTTTGCGCAAAGGAATTCGAATTAAGGTTTGGCCAAGATTTTTGTTGGAAGAATGAAGTGGATGGGTTTCTAGTGTTAGGATTAAATGATTTTAAAGGAAATTTAGATTTCTTGGATTCGATAATGCTTTCTTGCTAGTGAAATTGCATGGTCTAGGGTTTTAGGGTCAAACAACTCTACTTGATTCTTGATTTGTACAGTTCCAACCACTAACAAAACTAGAAACAAAATAGTGTTCAGTTAAGCCTTTTGTCTTACCCACCATGGCAGCCTTCAACTCGAATTTTGATTGATAATCCTCCACTGTGCCTTCTTCTTCCAGGTTGTTCAATTCTGCAATCACATCTATTTGTTTCAAATCTTCAAACCTTGCATGAATGGCCACCAAAAATTTCTCCCATGAAATGTTTTGATTTCCTTCTTGAATATCTTCAAACCTGACATCAGCTTTCCCATCCAAGTATAGAGATTCGTACCACACCTTTGTCTCCTCTTCCATGTGATCAAACTGAAAAAAATTATCACATTTTCTGATCCATATTCGTTGATTGCTGCCATCAAAGTGGGGAAACTCAATCTTGGGTAAATGAAATTGATGATCCCCATTTGATCCATTCCATCTTCCTCGTTGTTTATCAAACCCCTTGTTGCCTCCTATTATCTCTACTTCTTCAGAATGCCTTAGAAAGATGATCTTCCATGGCTTCCTTATCTTTGTTTTTACTGCTAAATGCCAGCTCCTTCATTTGTGTTTGCATAGCCTTCTTATTGTTTTATACGTTCAAAGAAAGCCGTCAATCCAACTAAACTGGATTCAACATTAGCTAGTCGATCATTTGTGTTTGATTGGTGAGAAGCCATGCCTGAAATTCTGGCTTCATTCTCCTCAAATCCCGTATCCAGTGCTTTGTATCGAGTTGAATCGGCCATTAATGGAAGCTGTGTTCCAAAGTCCTGGCCTCCTCTGACACTAATTTGTCACAGTTGCGACTGATTTAAGTAGAATTGAAACGGAAAAGAAATAAGAATTGAAGAGAATTTGAAAAGGAAATTGAAAAGAGAATTAACTTGTTTGTATTAGCTTGAAAATTACGTTTGCAATGCTATGTCTTTTATAGAAAGAAGTCGACAATTCTGTTACAGATCAAGGGATGAGATTGGATCTCTTAACTAACTAGCTGACTAACAAACAACTACTAATAATTACCATAGTTATCAAAATCGTTCGATTTGCGAGTCGAATCGTCCGATTCGATTCGGAGGCAAAACGATTCGAATCATGAAGAAAATCGTAATTGTCTAAAGAATCGCTCGATTCGGTGGATAATCGTCCGATTCCAACTCGAATCGGGAATTGGGTGAAAAACGATTGACAATTTTGGGTGTTTTTACCTTACCCGTTGCTTATGTTTAACCCAAAACAAAAAAAGAAACGCTGTTTCCTGCGACCCATACAAACCGAAGCTGTTTTTCAATCCGTTTTTACAAATCGAAGGCCAACCAAACCCAAATCGAAGCAAATCGAAGGCCGTTCAGCAAATTTCTTGCCCGGTCTTGCAAATTGAAGGCCTTTCTGCAATTCAAGGCTGTTTTGCTGCAAATCGAAGGCCGGCTGTTCTTATTTTTTACCTCTGGTATGTTATTTGTTATGTTTTATTGTTTTCTTTTGCTGTTTTTTATTTTTATTTTTGTTATAAAACATGTATTTTTTCTTAAGTTCTTTTTTTTTTGGTTATAAACCATACTTTAATTATTTTTGCTGTTTTTTTGAAGTTCATTTGCTGTTTTTTTTGTCATAAAACCGTACGTTTTTTATTTTGAAGTTCTTTTGTTGTTTTCTTTTAATTATTTTTGCTGTTTTTTTTAAGTTCATTTGCTGTTTTTTTTTTGTTACAAAACCATACGTTTTTTATTTTTAAGTTCTTTTTTCGTTTTTTTTAAAAGTTGTTTTGCTGTTTTTTTGTTGTTATAAAACCACATGTTAAATATTTTTGCTGGTTTTTTGAAGTTCATTTGCTGCTTATTTTTTTTGTTATAAAACCATGCGTTTTTTTTTTTTGAAGTTTTTGCTGTTTTAATCTTATTGTTTGAGTTGTTTATATCTTATTATTTGAGTTGTTTATAAACCATGCGTTTTTTTACATTTCTAAGCTTAAAACGAATGAAAACATGTGCTACGGTTAATTTTGTGATATATTTTGCTATATTATCACGTGCTACGATTATTTTTTTGTCATATTAAGCTTAATTACCAATTCTGTAGTGTTAAATCACATTTACGTATGTTTTACTACATTTTTATCATTTGATTCCGATTAGACCGGTCGGTTCACGATTTGATTCACGATTCGCGATTCAGGAGGTAAACGATTCACGATACGATTGGTGATTTGACAACTATGACAATTACAACTAACAAAACCACTGTTATAACTGTTTCTATTATTGTACAGATTGTTGCCAGCTAATCACTTCCCTCCACTTAACTGATATTTGAATTCCACACATGAAAGTGTTCTAGAAGAAAAGTGTTTTTCAAGTGCATATAAATAAGTATTTTGAGAACTTTGGACACCTTAATTTCTGCTCCAATTGATTTCTCTTGAAATTCCTTCTCCCAAAAATTAAGTTGCCAATTGATTGGAGAACTTGGGACAAGCTCATAATTGTTCAGCCCAAGGAAATCAATTTCCAAATGACTTGAGGAGCAAGACGGGGGCCCAAATTGCTTTTAAAATCTGAACCCATCCCCAAAAGTGGTTCCATATCTCAACGGGCTCAATCCCATGAGCCCAGCCAGAGTCTCCTCAAGGCCACAGTTTAGTTTAGCCCTACAGCCAAATAAGGGTCCAAATGTTTCAGCCGAATCTGCAATTGGATTGATGGGGATGAAACACCTCGTTGGTCAGCAAAACACCATAGCAGATCTCATAACACCCAGATTCTTTCCTATGACAAATCATTTCCCTTGCCGTTACCACTTTGCTCGCCTAGTTACCTATCGTCAACGCCTTGCTTGTCCAGAAATGCCTCGTATCCGGGGAGCACGTCTGTTTGCAGGTATTAAATTATAAAATTCCAATTGCAATTTTTTTCCTCGTAAGCTTTCTGGATTTAATACTCAACAGAAAGGAAAAGTGAAATAAGTCATTTTGCAATTCCTTTTCCGGGCACTCCTCAGTTTTCTGCCTGTAGTTTTTTCAAATTAGTTGTATTATGATGGGTCCGGAGTCTATTGACTTTATTATACACAACAGTGATCAAATATTTTCCCATGTACTGGAGTTGTATAACCGTACTTCGCAAATAATTTGAAGGGCCTCCTAAAATATTTGAGTTTTATACAATAGAATTGAAAATACTTATAGATTAGATGCGCTTGGATCATTAAAAATGATTTCTTTATGACGATGACAATGAAAAATCTCTTCCATTCCTTTGTTCCTTTTCTTGGGATGCTCTATACCCATATGCTTTTATGACCATTTTTGTGAAATTTGTGATTCTCTTATCAGTACTAAGCATAATCTTGCTTTTTAAATTTGTCTTCCAGAGGGCCTCTCATGTGTACTCTGAAGCCAAGCGCGTGCATGCTTTCAAGGACACTGTATCATCTAATTTAAGGTGAATATTATATTCAACTCCACGAAATCATTTTATTTACGTAATCATGCTTATGCATATAACGTATTTGGTTACTTGTTTTAGTGTTATGTTCAACTCTCTAATGAATTCAACGGGAGCCATTATTAAACTGCGAGTGTGTGTTACTGTATTTGGTTACTTGTTTGAGTAAGATGAGTCCTAAACAAACTCATCCTCTGTCCAAAACAAAAGTTCAAGTTTGAGAGACCCGAGACAAAGATATGTAGAAAGTGGGATTATTAGATCTGTTAGTGATGGATCAGGAGTGATCAGAAATAAAGCAGTCATGCTTAGATCTTAAAGTAATACGAGATAAACTGGAGATATCAAGAAGAGAAATTGAAGGAGGAACCAAGCCATGTATTTGTCCAAAGATTGATGGAAACCAAATGAAAAAATACATGTACTGAATAAAGTTGTTTTTGACTCTGATCAATTGGCATTTAATTTCTGACTGGTGCTGAATCTGGCATTCGATTTTGTTCATGTTCAATATTTTAATTAATTTGTTGGAGGGATATGTGCTTTTGGGTGGAAATTCGGTGTTTTACTACTAAGCTCTTGCCACGTTTTGCATACCTCGAACGCAACTCTCTACCCCTAATATAAAATATGTAAATAGATTGAAATTTAGAACCACCTTCAAGCTTTTTTCACTCTTTTAACTTCCGAAGAGTTGTTGCAGTGAGGAGGACATGCTGAAAAAGCTTGGTGACCTTATGAACGACAGCCACTACAGCTGCAGTGTTCTATATGAGTGCAGGTATTGTCCAGCTTTCCAAATGTGTTCTAACAGAAAGGGTTCTTGACTATGTTCTTTACATTTTTGAGTAGCTTGAAAGTGAAAAAAACAAATTTAATAAATGAAATTGTTAATGAATTTTTTACACATTCTGATCAGATTGAATAAGAACTCGCGTTTATGTTTTCTCGTGACAAAAATGTGATTCACAGCTGATAGAGTGTGTTAGTGTTACTCTTTAATCTAATATACAACTCTTTTTTTTTATTGAAGTTATCTTTTGTACTTGTAATTTATGGTGATGACTTTCAATTCTTTTTGTGACTAGCTGTCCGGAGCTGGAAGAACTTGTAAATATTTGTAGAGAAAACGGTGCTTTTGGAGCCAGGCTTACAGGCGCTGGATGGGGTGGTTGTGCAGTTGCTTTGGTAAAAGAGAGCATTGTCCCACAGTTCATCCTCAATTTGAAGGTAGTTTTTTTCTTTTGACTCAAAATGGATGACTGTTTTTATTTTTTCGGCATTGATTTTCAACCAAGAGATGTCAACATGGTTCCATGGTTGTATCAGGAGCAATATTATCAATCAAGGATTGATAAAGGGGTGATAAAAAAGAGTGAGCTCGGTCTCTACATTTTCGCTTCAAAGCCTTCAAGTGGTGCTGCCATTTTCAAATTTTAGTTGGAGTCTCTTATCTTCCTCTTTGCAATAAAAATAATCACTTTTAGTTGGAGTCTCTTATCTTCCTCTGTAATAAAAATAATCACTGTATAAAGCTCAATTTGGTTGGTATTCATTTATGAAGGATATGGGAGAGAGAATATGTATATTGGATGGTTGTAACTCATCAGATCAAATTTAATTTACGCTCAAGTGAGGGTTTAACTCACCAATTGGGGGGCCCCTCTAATCAGTTGGCCTTGTATACATTATATATAAAACTCATACATGTGTGTATATATATTGTTTTCTGTGTTGTATGGGCTGTAGGGTTGCGGAGACGATCATGTCGATCCAATCGGCCCTTTGATATAATATAATATAATTGCGCAAATGGGCTTGTACCTCGGTTCGGAAGTTGCTCCATAGGGTATTCATTTAAAAAAAGTGTTCTGATTAATAAAGATGTAAATGGAGCTGACTATTGTGTTTCTCATGCATGGCTTGAAATTAATTTGGTTCAAACTAGAACTTGATATCGGTTTGTTAATTTCACGGACTTTACACAAGTGGGATTTGGGTAGCTTAGTTGATTTATTGTTGTTTTTATATAGTATTGATTTAATTATTGGTTAAATGAGCTGAATTTGGAACGAGTTCAGTATACTTTCTACCTGAAAAGTATATGATCAATATAACTATCTTTTGAGTTACACACAAGTAGAGCTCAAACGATATATTTTGTTTCAAAGTTGGCCGTTTATGGAGCTAAGAGGTTCTTTTGGTTAAACTTAGTAATGATGGACCTATTTTGTTTTTTTTTCAATGAGAATAGGATGCATAGAAAGAAGGGGGAGAGGAGATGATAGTGTGGTAAAAGCCCATCCCATGGTTGGTTTGCACGTGGACGGTATGGAGTAGATTCAATCGTTTTGGGACTCTCAAAGTGTTAGGTTCACACGTACTTCAATCATAGAATGTATTACTACTGTACTTGAGTAGTACATATTTTACATTTTTGTCTAACGCATGGGTTGGATTCCATTGCCCTGACCAAATTTGATTCAATCTTAAAATGCAAAATGTATAATTAACAATCAAGGAATACGTGGCCATTGATTCATATGTTGGCCCATGTATTGGATGTTTGTGATCAATAAATAATATATACAAACAAGTAACACATACTAAAAAATTTATATGCTTCACTCTCAATTAAAAAGTACCTCCACATATAATGACATCATGGCATGTATCTCTCGATGAAGAATATGACTTGATTAATTTGGTTCTTTCGAATTAATATAATCTCAAAAATATCCCTAAAAATCTCACAGTGAAAAACCTCACTAAACACTGTCAATCGGTTCAACAAAAAATAGTACATGATTCATCACAAAGAATGAAAATCATACCGTAGAACTAAAGTCCCTTGTTGAAGATTGCTCCAAAAGCATTGTACTCTCAAAGCTGTTTTACTTTTCACAAAATATGAATACACTTGAAAAATAATTGCGTTTTCTAATCATAATAGTATAAATAGATAATTCTTCAAATGACTAAAAATTTGCAAAACAGAAAAATGCCGCGGACGCATATCAAAATTCGCTCCCATCAGGGCCAGATTACCTGGGCATCTATAAGCAAAATTTTGACCAAAATTAGTTTCACTTTTGATTTAAAAAATAACTGAAACCATTTTGGCCACCTACATACGGTTGAATGCTTGGAGTTAGTCTAATATAAAAATCACCAAAAAGTAGACGTTGCATCATAAACAAATATATTTTTTTAACTAATACAAAGATAAAACGGTAGTATAATGGGAGTATATATCAAATAGTCCCTCGAACTTTTTTTAACATACGTTTAGTCCAAGTCTTTTTATTTTGCACCAAAAAGTCATTCACCATGCCAAAAAGACTTTACCATGCCGCTGGGACGGACCTTTAAAGATAAGAGAATAAGAGACTTTTTGGTACAAAATAAAAGACATGGATTAAATGTGTATTAAAAAATGTTTGAGGAACTTTTTGATATTTGATCCTAGTATTAAATAGGCTTGTCAAAAATAACAAAAATAGGCAAATAGAGTCAAAAGCTAAGTTATAGATTACTAGAATACACAACCAAGACTAATAAAAGAAAAATAAGAAAGAAAAACTTTCAGTTAGCCTATAATCGAAAGAACTTCAAATGGGTTTGGGGAACAACTTATATTCGATGTTAAATAAAAATAATAAAAAAAATTGGAGCATAAATGAAAACTTAAAAAAGTTGGGGGGATCTCGACATCCTTTAGAGCATTACCAGCGCGTAGTTGAAATTTGTGGGTTGGTTGTGTATATTTGCGATACAGAGCCTAAAAAATTTACAGTGCACAAATGGTAAAAAAAAGGGTGAAACATCGTCATTTTTTAGCAGGATCATCAGAGGGAGAGGGAAACTGTATTCTGTCTGAGATTTATTTATTTATTTTTTCAAACGACGCTGTTTCATTCACACTCAAGCCGAAATCTATATTCAATCTTAGTTTTATGTTTACCACGTGTCACAACCCCGATAAACCTGAACGTTTACCAAATTACAAATTTCTCCCTTAGAGAAATCACGGATGGATACTATTCCAGATCACATATACGTAAAATGACCCCTATGATTGCCTAGTCCCATCTCATGATATCCAAAAAATACATAAAATAATCTTACAAAATTCATGATAAACCTCCTATAATAAATTAAAAATAAAAAAATTCTTGTTAAAGCCGCCTATAAATTCTGAACCGACAAAGCCAACATCATTGATAAAAATCTCTAACACCGCGAGAGTTCTCCTCAATCCTTTGTTTCCATTACCAATGTTTCAAAATGCTTTGTTTTCACCATTTTCTGTTGATATATCTACGTTTTATGTTGGAATATTATCAAATTTTAAAAAGGCATTATTTGAAGCAATTTATCAAAACTCTAAATTCTTTATATTTTGTCTCCCCTTCTTCTCTCATTTATTTCGACACAATGTTTAGTAGAATTTGAGGCTCATACGGAAACAAGAGCACTAGGCCGAAGCAACCCGCCGAGAGTCCCCATGGAAGTCTCAAAGGAGTGAATGAGGTATACGTGGCAATATGTGAAATTAATGGAGTCCTTGACATGATTGGGTGCGCTCCTCTATTCACCTTGCATTTGGGTAACTTCGATGTGTGCATTGTTGAAGCTACCCCTGAGCGTTGGCCGTCAGTCACATACACGTTTCAACTCCCCTTGTGTGAAATAAGACTCATGCCTTACAATTTTACGGTGTTAACATGTATTTTTTGCATTACAATTTTATAATTATTTGTATATAGAAAATTGTTTGTGATTTACTATTAATTTATATCTTGTTTTAGGAATTTTTGTCGGGCTGGGCAATCGGGTACCATCATATAATGATGACGATCGAAACAACGTGGGAGAAATTACTGCAAAATACTTTGCAGGTTTACATTGTGCAAGTTGGGAATCGAGAGGTTATGCACACAATATCTTGAAAAAAATATAAAGTGACTTAAGGACCAAGGTTTACCACCATGAATAGTGGCCATAGCATTTTTCTTATAAGTTTTGGGGGTTTTATTCGTCCCCAACGCTAAAGATTATTGTGGTATCGGGTGGTTCTCCATAGTTCGAAAATTCGATGAAATAGGATCTTATGATAAGGGTTCAACCATTTTGGCACATATACATTTGGGATTAGACGTGTACGATACTTCAAGTCAACGGGCACTTGATATTTTTTGGCAAGTGATTGAGGTAAAATTTATTTAACTATTTTTCACAATTTTAGATGTTGATTCATATGAGTACTAATGGTCTTCCATCATTTTATTTGCAGTATTTTGCTTATGAATACTTACGTTCGTTCACTTTAGTGCTAACTGAGCGGGAGAGAGGTTTGGCCACATATTCATTTGTGGAAAAGGGGAAACTGGGATAGGAGAAGAAGAGCACTATAGAAGTTTAATCTAACCACTGCTTATCAACAATTGGATCTGCGGACATAGGATTCCATTATTCAACAATCGTATATAAATTCAGGGGTTTGCACAACTGCCCTTACAGAAATCGAACACCGGGTGTGACTGACTAGACATGCCTTTCGTGATCCGCTACACGACAGTTTCCATTATTTAGGAGATCGTTGATACAGACAAGTAACTGGCATAGTGAAAATACCCCCACAACCCTCCATTGGACATGAACATATTACATATATCATCACCCGAGTTGATCCTAGTAGAAGCAGTGGACAAGTATGTTTAGGATGGTGTGCATCAGAATCATTATGAGAAATATTGATCACATGTCAAACCAGAAAAGTTATTACCCCCATTGTTTTGCGTAATAAATATAGATGCTGTTAGACCAGGCACCTTACCCGAGTACATCAGATTGCCAACAACTCCATTGGACATGCAAGGCCTTTATAATTTAAATCCCCTGGTTGTTGGATAAGATAGGCAGTTGATGTGAGAGGCGAAAGTTGTAAATGTAATGTGAGACTTATAAGTGTTCCCGTACCATGACCTCCACCATACGAATACCCACCTCTAGCCGTGCATACTCCAGAAGAATGGCGAGCATGGGGCATCGAACATTTTGAATATGGAAAAGGTATGTGCGTGGTGATAATTCAGTAAACGGGATTACTTTACACAATATTGAGGGGAAAGCAAAATTCTCAGGCTGCAAACTACAGCGGGAATATGATGCTTGAAGTTGCACAACACAGTGAGGCTGGTGGTAGTGGTTTAGGATTTGATGGAAGTGGATTTTTCCTAGACCATCCTCAAACAAGTAATGAGGCCAGTGGTAGTGGTTTTGGAGTTCATGGCAGTGATTTTTCCCAGAATCAACTAATGAGGATGGTATCAGTGGTTTAGGAGTTGACGATGCATCTTATTACTGACCCAGTATGGATTACGTGCCTAAGCCATAACATTACATTCAGAGCGGGGAAAATATTACTAGCAATGATGATGGGGGTAATAATGCTTGGTGGACATATTTTGTATTGGATTTGGGTAACGACAATTATTGTAATGACGATTATGATAATGGTAATTTATGAAACATTTTTTATTTGTTTATTTAATGTATAAACATGTTCCATGTTTTTATGCTTTGAGAAATATTATGTTATGTTTTGTTAACTAATTATTCAGAACAAATATTCGAACACTACATACTAAAGATACGTCTAATATTATAAAACCACAGATAAGGGTTATTGTTGAAAACTTTCGGATGATAAGTAATCTTGTGAATTCGACATCTATTATCTCTTACGATTCATTATTTCTTGGACTTGATATTGATGGAAATCCAGCTGGATTGTGTTAAGATTTGATTTGTATATAAACACTATAGATTCAACAGCTTTTCTTTCCCGACTCTCTTCTCTATGCTGATGCATTTGAATTCCCTCTTATCTTATTTTCAAAGATTGTTGCAAGTTTGAGGCTGAAGTGTTGGTTCATTTCTCTATATTCCTTGCTATTCTATGCATGTATTTCATTGTATGAGGAAACACCATTCAAAACCATATTGTTAACTTCAACATTGCTCGCCTTAGCTCCCCCCCTCTTTTAGCAACTTCGCTTGTGTAGGGGGAGGTCCAAGCTCAAGGTTTATCGACAGAATAATCTTGCACAAACAAAGGATTAATGATGGAATAAGACGATTATTCAAAAGAAGATCATTCGCAAAGATTTTGGTCGCTCGAAGGACCTCCCACAAAGATCCAGCTCAATTGAGAGGTACGAAAAATGCATTTGTAATGATATGAGGTTGATTGGTACCTTCAAAGGACTATGTTCGGCTGGACATGGGAGAGCTCACATGCTCTATTGAACAACCTCATTTTGAAAACCTTACAGGGGCTTGTCTTGGAGGATTGGGAACAAGGTAAGTTGGGTAAGAAATACTAACCTCTTTGGCACACTTAGACAAAACCTCTATTCAATAAGCACAATAAATGTCCGCTCGAGATACCATCTGCTGAGGGACCTTTCTCGGGGGACCTCACTTTCAACAGTTGTTTAAAGTTATTCCTTTAGTTTCTCATAGATAGTTCCAGGTTGCTCGAACAACCATCATTCGAAAGACCACATTTGGCGAATTAGACAGCTCACCTCATACGCTACTATTTGCCACCTTTTATGATGTCATGCTCCTGACATTTTAGGAACTCGAGAAAAGTATCACTCAAGTGAGTTTATATCTTGAACCACCAACCCATTTAAGGGAATGCCCCATCAACCGTCATAAATTAAACCTTTGTGTTAACTTGTCACAACTCAATTAATAAAAAATAACTCTTGATAGCACAAACAATGTTCCTGCTAAAATATAATATCTAATGTACTAAATGCAATATCTTTAGCATTAATATCACAATGCTCTTAGCATTAAATGAGGCCAGAACATTTAATGCGGGGAAGATCGCTCGATTGACTTTGCCGTCATATAAATATTTTCATTTATCTTCTTAAAAGGATCCTTGATCATATTAATTATTCCCAGAGTTAATGCCCATTTTCTCTAGACACTAGACATTACACCAAAATGGTAAAATTGTCACCTTTCAGCCGGCCACCCCTGTCAAGGTCATTGACCATGACAAAAAACACGCGTTTTGTGTCACGATCATTGACCTTGACACGACCGTGACAAAGAATTGTCACGGTCATTGACTGTGACAATTCTTTAAATAATTATCACGGTCAAGGACCTTGACACGAGCGTGACAACTTCTTCAGTAAAAACCCTTTTCCCTTCTTTTCTCCCCGCCGTTCCCTCCTTTTTACAACTCTCTCTCTCTCTACGATGCTCTCTCTCTCTCTCTCTAGTTTCAGGTTAATTTCTCTCTCTCTCTCTCTCTCTCTCTCTCTCTCTCTTCCATTTATATATATGTTTGTGTGTATATATATATGTGTGTGTGTATGTGGTGGGTGAGTATGTGAAAAAAAGGGGATTGTTATATTAGAGGCAAAACATTGATGATAATGCATATAATATTAGCCTTGCATGGGTATAAGCTAATTTAGATTAATATTGATGATTATGTATATAAAGATTAACTCATTTTTATTCGAATTAGACAATTCACATGTTAATATGTTGTTGCTAATTTAGATTAATTTGTGTCTAATTTTAATTTCAAAGAGAAGATTACGATATTTTGACTATGGTTAAAGATAAAAAATAATTCGTTGTGATTTTATTTCTAAGTGATTCTAGAATTTTTATTCTTGGAGTTGAAGAAATCAATGCATTCTTTCTGTTGAAAGATATTTATTTTTTAATAATGCAGGTTATTTTGAACTTTCCTTCACCATTAAAACATTAAATTGGTAGCATTTTTCTCCTACCAATTTTTTTCATCGTGGATGTCGCCAAATTCTTAGTAGATTAGTATTTAACAAACAAAAGCGAAAGAACCATTATTGTTCACTAAATGTTGGCAAAAGTCTTACTGAAAATGTAAACATTTGTATTATATATAAATTGGCTCTCTCATATATCAAAACGTTTGAGTCTATCAAGTTAAATAGACTTGGTTCGTTATGAGTGAGACACAATCTATAGTTTAAGTCAGATGAACCTTAAGGACTAAAGATTGATATATCCTTTCGATAAGTGTTGATACCAAATTTAATCTACTGACGTGGACCAATAATAACAAGACACGTGGCAATCTACATGGCACAATACCCCGAGGAACTACAATACCCCGAGGAACTACAACACCCCGAGGAACTACATCATCCCGAGATACTCTAAGCACTCCGAGGAACTCTTGATCAACGAGCAACTAAGGCGGTCCGAACTGCATCTCGGCCGTATCATTAATTACCAGACGGACAACTGTTCAACTATTCATTATATTCTTGACGCACACGCTGCATTAAATGTATTACCCTTTCACATGTATATCATTTAATGTATCGAACCTTTCATGTACAGCCTCAAGGCTATAAATTCCTTGTATCTCCCTCATTCAAAGGGACCAGAATTTCTTGAGAGAACTTGTAATCAAGAATTCCACAAACACTCAGCAATAACATAACAGTGGACGTAGGCTTTATTCCTAGCCGAACCACTTTAAAAATCTTTGTCTTATTTATTTATCTGTGATTGAATAATTAGAGCGATCTAGTTTTTTACATCAACAGATTGGCGCCGTCTGTGGGAATATGTTACAAGCGTTGTTCTCCACCAAAAGCTAAGTTTTTATTTTCTCTACGAATAATCAATTATACATACATCTTTTGATTGAATCGTGATTTTTATGTTTATATACATAAATTAATTGTCCAATTTTTATCTGCAAAATGTTGCATCTCATGATTTTTAAATCATAACTGTTAGATTCATCCTTATTTAGAAATCTGAAAAATAGTAGATTTCATAAATCATAACTCTTTGCTTGATTCTCAAGTTTTAATTTTATATCATGGAATAAATATTTTAAATGATTACATATACCAATATATACGACGATGATGAGATCTAATCATTTTCATTGTTGATTTTGAAATAAATTTTGTAAGATATTTGATGTCTATTCATATTCCCATCATATTTTTAATAAAAGAATGGGAAAAGGTTAAAGACAATGAAAAGTCTTTTCATGGAAATCATGACCCATATATATTCTCTCTCTCTTTAAGTTTGAGTCTCTTTGCATTCACAAGTTTAAGTCTCTTTGTATTCATTTTTATGAACTATATACTTAATTTGGTTCATCTTCCATCTATGTCAATAAAGTCAAATTGATTGATTTTTTATATAAATTTGGTAATAATTTCGATCATTCACCATATTTTTATCTCTCCAAATTGGGAATAGGAAGGGATCAATATAAAAAAAAAAAAAATAATTTTCTCTCACCTGAAAAATCATTACTCACCTCTTGTAAAAAAGGATCAGTAAAACAATCATGACCATATCAAGACTCTGGGCACAAATTTGATATGTTAGCCCCTCGTTCATCACATCACATGGTTTCTTTATCGGAATCACACGATATAGTGGATTAGATAATTATTCATTTAATCAACATTATTAATGCTTAAATTTTACATTGAATGTTATTTTTGATCTAAAGATTCGAGATATTCTAGTCATCCAACCATATATTCTATAATTTGAGATATCCTTAAATGTTGGTCGGCAACATCCATGTCGTTTGTCGGCAGCGGTAGAATATTGGGGTATAAAAAAAATGCAAAGCACCCCAGATATTTCTTTAAACACGAGTTCAGCTTGGGGACAAACAGGGGGGCTTAAGTCTTTTTAACTTGTGATCACCCCAAAAATATTTTTAAAACCAAGTGATAAATAATTTTCAAACAGCAACTAATACCTGTTTAGTTGTTGGAGATTAAATACCTTTACGTCTTATTTATGGCGCATATCTAATAAAAAATTGTCCATCTCACACACGTGTGGCACAAAAATATTATTTCATATTTTGAAATTTTTATGCTGATACATATCATATATTGATTGGATGAGTAAATTATTCTCATGATTAATCAATTCAGCCTACACATATGGTAGAGCAAATTATTAATTTTTACAGGCACAAGATTCAATGCCGACGAATGCTGAAGCACAAATTATTCTATATCCGTACGGATTCATATTTTATATTTATCTCAGCATGGAGCTCGAAAAATTTCTTCTCTCTATATATATTCGGCTCCGAGGAAAAGCTACAACAGTTATTATATTTCACCCCCAACGGATAGTTGGTCGGGGTAATTCTTATTTATATTCGGGCCCAGATATCTGCTCCAGCACAAATGATTCTATATATCCATTGGGATTCATATTCTATATTCATCTCAACATGGAGCACGGAGAGATACTTATTATCATATTCAGCTCTGAGGAGAACTGTAACATTTATTATATTTCACCCCCAACGGATAGTTGGTCGGGGTAATTCTTATTTATATGCAGGCCCAGCAAAGTTCTCGGCCATATTCTTATGTTCTGGAAAATATTATTCTTATTCGGCATTCTGCAATTATGCCTCGACAAGATACTTATTCAGCTTTAAGAAGAATTACAACATTCGTTCGGATAATTCTTATTTATATTCAGGCCTGACAACGTTCTCGGCCATATTCTTATGTTCTGAAAGATCTTATTCTTGTTCGGCATTATATGATTCTACCTCGACGGATCGGCGAGGCACTTTATTATTTTTAATTATTCTTTATATCTATTTGGATGCATATTCTATTCTCATTTCAGCAAGGATGTCTCCAGAATTTATTATATCTTATTCAGATCTAAGGATGTCTCCAGAATTTATTATATCTTATTCAGATCCAAGGATGTATCCTGCATTTATATTATCTTATTCCCAACAAATCTGTTGGTCAACGCTGAGGAGGTCTCTAGCATTTATATTATCTTATTCCCAACAAATCTGTTGGTCAGCGCCGAGGAGGTCTCCAGCATTTATATTATCTTATTCCCAACAATCTGTTGGTCAGCTCCGAGGAAGTCTTCATCATTTATTATCAATTACCACCAACTCCGGTTGGTAGATAAAATCCAACTCCGGTTGGTAGACAAAATCCAACTCCGGTTGGTAGACAAAATCCAACTCCAGTTGGTAGATAAAATCCAACTCCGGTTGGTAGATAAAATCCAACTCCGGTTGGTATTGGTCGATAAATCTCATTCAAAGTTCACATTCCACAGTTGGGGGCTTCTATTATAAATATATTTGTTCATTTGGTGGCACATTCTTATAACATCATGCAGTCGAGCATCAAATTTAACTCCACAAACTCACACGGTCAGGGCCCCGACTAATCATCATTCAGGAGTTGTTTTTCTTGTTCAGGAATTACTTTTGATATTGAAGTTCAGGAGGTATATTGAAGTTCAGGAGGTATATTGAAGTTCAGAAGGAATATTGAAGTTCAGGAGGTATATTGAAATTCAAGAGGTGTATTCAGAAGTATCAGGACATGATGAAAGAAAGCGACAAGTATTCCACCGAGGAACTCTGTCAGACCAGAAATTAGAAGACAAGTTGCCTATATGGAGGCTATATGTAGACGGCTCATCTTGCACTACAGGCTGTGGGGCAGGGATCGTTTTGAACAGCCCAGACAAGGTCGACATGGAATACGCCCTACGTTTCTAATTCAAAGCTTCTAATAATGAGGTTGAGTATGAGGCCATGGTTGCAGGTCTTAATTTGTCAAATACTATGGAGGCACAACAGGTTATTGTCTTCAGTGATTCTCAATTGATCGTAAACCAAATGTTGGGAATATATGCATCCAAAGGAGAATTGATGATCAAGTATCAAGCAAAGGTGATGGAGTTGGTATCAGAGTTTGTTGCTTTTCAACTGGTAAGAATATCAAGAACGGAGAATGTGAGAGCATACACCTTGGCCCGATTAGCATCAGCTACTCGTACCGAGCTGCGATTGAAGCATTAGAAAGTCGGAGCATAGATGAAGACCTGACGATGAATATTATTACCCTTGATTGAGGAACATCTTGGATGGATCCTATCAGAGCATATATTAAGGAGTAACAATTACCGAAGGATAAGCTCGCTGCTAAGGAACCAAAGTTTAAAGCTGCTCGGTATAATGGTATTCGGAAGATAAGTTCGCTGCCAAGAAATGGAAGTTTAAAGCTGCTCGACGAGGAATTATGGCAGGTTTGCAAAGATGTGTACATCCCTCCGAGGTGAATTGATTAAAGAGATCCATGAAGGGTCCTGTGGAGCCCATGTAGCAGGTCGAATACTTTTGCAAAAGGTGATGACGCAGAGATACTACTGGCCGACGATGAGAGCTGATTGTATAGCTTATGCCAAGAAATGTGACAAGTGCCAACGCTTTTCCTCCATCAGAAGAACTTCACAAACATTATTGACATCCATCATTTATCCTTGGCCATTTTCTATGTGGGGATTGATTTGGTTGGACCATTGCCGACGACTCGAGGAAGATTCAAATACCTCGTCATCGCAGTAGATTATTTTACTTAGTGGATAGAAGCTGAGCCACTTATTGACATGACATACGAGAAGAAGAGCATCCAGACCCGAGAAGAATCAAGCTACACAAGAGGAAATGAAGACCGAGCCAAAGAGAGATCTAGATCTCCTCGTCGGGCAGAAGAAAAACAATAAATGGAGAATGTGTGTTGATTTCACCGATCTCAACAAAACAGCGGATGCTACCTCGGGACACGAGCTGCTCATGGATACTTACTCCTCTGGCTACCACCAGATCAAAATGAAACCTGAAGACAGGGAATGGCATAACAGCGGCTGATGAACAAGGTTTTTGCCGAGCAAATCAGTTGTAATATGGAAGTCTATGTCAACGATATGCTTAACCCGACGAAGTCCACATTTGGAGTACGAGAAGGAATGTTCCTCGGGTACATTATCAACCAGCGAGACGTTGAAGCGAATCCAGAAACGATCAAAGCTCTTTTAGAGTTGCGATCTCCAACGACGAAGGAAGAGGTGCAGAGATCAGATACCCAAAGTAGGAAAAATTGGCATGGGCATTCATTAATACAAGCTGTAGCAGAGTTTACTGTTCCTAATACTCCCGAGAAACAAGAGTTGCTCGCTGATCAACCTGTGGATGTTACAGGATGCAATGCAGAAATGGTTGGGAGGATTCCTAATACTCCCGAGAAACAAAAGTTGCTCGCTGATCAACCTGTGGATGTTACAGGATGCAATGCAGAAATGGTTGGGAGGATTCCTAATACTCCCGAGAAATAAAAGTTGTTCGCTGATCAACCTGTGGATGTTACAGGATCAACAAAAAGTGCTCTAAGGAGCCATGCTCTACGTAGCCATGCTCTACGGAGCCATGCTCTACGAAGCCATGCTCTATGGAGCCATGCTCTACGGAGCCATGCTCTACGGAGCCATGCTCTACGGAGCCATGCTCTAAGGAGCCAAAAAGTGCTCTAAGGAGCCAACCTCCTTTGGTTAGGAGGACAGCTCTACGGAGCAAAAGTGCTATAAGTAGCCAACCTCCTTTGGTTAGGAGGACAGCTCTACGGAGCAAAAGTGCTATAAGTAGCCAACCTCCTTTGGTTAGGAGGACATGCTCTAAGGAGCCAAAAAATGCTCTAAGGAGCCAAGAGGTGTACACCAGCATGATCAATTACGGTTGGTAAGATAAAAATATACTCTCATATTACAACTTATGTTGGTCAGGAGGCAAGATTATTACAAAAAGTTCTTTAAAGAACAAAATATTCCAAAATACACCAAGTATAGTTGGTCGGGGATAAAAACCCACTAACTGTAGTTGGTCGACGAGCACAATTTAACAACCTTGGTTGGTTGGAAAAATTTTAAACATTTTTATACTCATTACTTTATTATTAAGTGATCGAGCAACGTTACTAATACTTTGTAAACTTTTTAAGCTGATGAACAACACAATATTGTTATACATATGCACACATGTAAAGTATTTTACAAGACAATAGCAATTAAGATTGCGAACAAAAATGAAAGTCTTTCATTAAAATAAAAAACAAAATACATTGAGAATGAAAATGTATACTAACTATTACATTGAGATTCCTATTCTATTGGTTTCTTTTCCTTCTACTTTTGAAACAGGTTCCTCACCAGCAGGAGGATCATATAAAATATAAGAGAAGTTTATGAAGTTAAGACCTTTCAACATTCTGATATTCATCACAGATGATCTATCCAAGAAGCATTAGCTCATTCCCGAGAAACTCTTGCTCATTCCCGAGAAGCACTTGCTCGTTCCCGAGAACCTCTTATTCGTCCCCGAGCAGAGGTAGAAATCAAAATCAACATCAACAGTATTGAGATCTTTGCTACTACTATCTCAACCAATATTGAAGAAGAAGTTATATGAAAATGTTTCGAAGTCCACCACTAGCTCATAGGAGGCAGTAGGTCGGCTAGCAAACAAATCAACATACTTGAAGATTATGACAAGCTACAAACGGCATCATATGTCGTCCAAAAGATAATGCACTTTATGTTGAACAAATCAAGAAGGTAGATCAAGAATGTCACGAGCACCGAGCAACATTGCAGAATAAATACTCCATCCTTTCAAGTAACCCATCAAGCATGAAGAATTGGGGGCTTCTGTTGATACCAAATTTAATCTACTGACGTGGACCAATAATAACAAGACACGTGGCAATCTACATGGCACAATACCCCGAGGAACTACAATACCCCGAGGAACTACAACACCCCGAGGAACTACATCATCCCGAGATACTCTAAGCACTCCGAGGAACTCTTGATCAACGAGCAACTAAGGCGGTCCGAACTGCATCTCGGCCGTATCATTAATTACCAGACGGACAACTGTTCAACTATTCATTATATTCTTGACGCACACGCTGCATTAAATGTATTACCCTTTCACATGTATATCATTTAATGTATCGAACCTTTCATGTACAGCCTCAAGGCTATAAATTCCTTGTATCTCCCTCATTCAAAGGGACCAGAATTTCTTGAGAGAACTTGTAATCAATAATTCCACAAACACTCAGCAATAACATAACAGTGGACGTAGGCTTTATTCCTAGCCGAACCACTTTAAAAATCTTTGTCTTATTTATTTATCTGTGATTGAATAATTAGAGCGATCTAGTTTTTTACATCAACAATAAGTTTGATATAATATTGGCTAATTGCACACACTAAGATATTTTTTAAATTGAGAGAATTTTTTCATAAAATGTGTTTTAAAAACCTTTTGAAGTATTGAAGAATTTTTTTGAGTTGTGTATTTACCTTTTGAAGTATTGGGATCTAGGAACAAGTTTTAAAAATAATTTTGGAATTTTTTATTTTGAGGCATTCGAACGGACATAATATATAACATCTATTCCATGCTTTACATTTATTCCGGCATATATAATATATATAATAATAATTCCATGCTTTACATCTATTCCACGTTAGATGTTTTCAACTAATTTAGACATATTTATGTGTGTATATGTATATGTGTGTGTATATATGTGTGTGGTGGTGTGTGGTGGTGGTGGTGGTGGTGGTGGTGGGGGGGGTGGTGGTGTATGTGTACGCGTGCGTGCGTGTGTGTGGTGGGGGTGGGGTAGGGGTGTGTGTTTATGTGTACTAATAATTCCATGCTTTACATGCTTTACATCTATTCCGTGCATATATAATATATATAATAATAATTCCATGCCTTACATCTATTCCACGTTAGATGTTTTCAGCTAATTTAGACATATTTATGTGTGTATGTGTATATGTGTGTGTGGTGGTGTGTGGTGGGGGAGGGGGGCTGGGGGTGTGGTGGGGGGGTGTACGTGTACGTGTGCGTGTGTGTGTCTATGTGTACTAATAACATTTTTTTTATCTGTACTAATAACATTTTTTTACAGCAAATGTCTCCTTCAGGTATTAAGGCGAAGATGATGATGCTGTTTATGATGATGTCGTCACCTCGGCCCCTAGGCTCCCCAAATATGAAAAATTTGGGATTACCATCGAGAACAAATCGGAGCTATTAGCGAGATCCCTCGAGCTGCTAAAGACGGTCATCGGCCCGGGGTTTATGAGTTGGAAGGAGGTGCCATATGAGCTCAAGTTAGCTGTTTGGGAGGCACTACAGGTAATATATTTATATTTATATGAATATTTCAATTTCAATTTCAATTTCGATTTCGATTTCGATTTCGATTTCAATTTCGATTTCGATTTCAATTTCATTTTATATTTATATTTATATTTATTCGTAACTAACATTGTATTTGTTGGACATGAACAATTCAACTTGGATCCAAAGCTACGCGATTCCGTCTTGGAGCAGTTGAGGGAGCAACACAAGACGTGGAAGAAAAATATGCGGACACGGTACTTTGGAAAAACACGAGAGTCCATTATCCAATGGCGTGGATCCATCCCGCTCAAGGAGCCGATCTCATTGGCACAATGGCAAAAGTTCATTGACAATGAGATCGAGGATCGACAATTGGCATCTCGCCAATCGGGGAGGGAAAATCGGGCAAAAAAGACGGACGTACACTACTCCGACCGGACGTCTTACGCTGAGGTGGAGCATAAGATGAAGGTAAGATTTAATTTTTCTATAACTACAGAAATATATTATTCTTCATTATTTTACTTTGCGGGGCCGATACTAATTTTACTTTATTTTAATTCAGGGGTAAGGGAGTGGCCCAGGGGGTAAGCCACATAGGCTCGATACTTATGTGGCTCTTCGGACGAAGAAGGGGAAGAACAAGGAGGTGTCCCCGAGCATCACGTTCACGATTGTAAGTAATCCGACAGTTTAATTTTTGTTAATTACGTTATAATTTTTTAGTTTACTTATTTTACTAATCGTGTGCTTTTTGTCGTTTCAGGCAAAGCTTAAGGAAGTGCATGAGTCGCAGTCTGATGCCGACAAGGCGCCTTTGTCCACAGACGCACTCAGCCAAGTGCTTGGCTCTGATCGCAAGGGGAGGACAAGGGGGTGAGCTCGCGGGTGGCCAAATCTAGGATCATCGGATTGGAGACGAGCGACACCGGGTTGGCTCGAACGGTGGATTCACATGATGCGAAGCTGTTCAGTTTGAAGGCGACGGTCCAAGATATGTACTCATTCATGAAGCGTACGTTGGGCGGAGACCGTAAGGGGAAAGGTAAGGAGAAGGCGGTGGAGGAGGAGGTGCGGGAGAACGAGGCGCAGGATGACGAGGATGTGGACCTCGCTGCATCATCACCGACACGTGCGTACTTCGATGATCCACTTCCTTATTTGGCTCCCTTCCTCAAACCGATGTCGACAATTGGTTGGCCGAGCGTGTTCATATTGGACGTATTTGATGGCCAGCGGATAGGGCGGGGTTTGAGGGACCCTAATATCGTCCAAGGTGGAATAGTTCATGGACGTGCGCTTCAAGAGATCGAGTCTAAAGTGCTCGTCACGCATGTGATACCCGGGAAGGAGAACTCCCTATTGTGGTTGCGTGAATAATGCCTCACGATGTATATTAGTGGGTGTGTCAATTCGTATATTGTGTGGCCTACTCACCTCCTCACATTTACCCCAGACATGTAGTGACAATATTTTTAAGTTGGTACATTTTAATTATATTTGGATTATATCGTCATGTATATTGTTTCTATTTTGAATATATATTTGCATTATCTTTAGTTTGTTTGGATATATGATGTTTGAACAGGTACAACGTTGCTATAACAGATACAAATATACTGCTAGGCAGTGGTAGTGGCCATACTGCCCAACAAATTTTTTTTCAATTCTGCCCAGAATTGTCACGGTCATTGACTGTGACAATGTTTTTACAAAGGGTCAAGGCTTTGTCACGGTTATTAACTGTGACTAAACTTGTCACGGTCATAGCCCGTGACATGACCGTGACAATTCTAACGAACTTGTCACGGTCAATGACCATGACACGTCCGTGACAAAAAAAGTTGTTTCGCCCTGAATTGTCACGGTCATTGACCTTGACAAGTCCAACTTGTCAAGGTCAACTTCTCAAGGTCAATGACCGTAACAATAGTGAAGATTTGGTGTAGTGAGAGTTGGTTATGAGTTCATCCCTTGTTGATTATTGCCTTTAATCTCTTTATTCCCCAAATAATGGCATTTATTGTGCTTCTGGTTTGTCGCCTTGCCTTTATTTTGCTAGAGTGATTGTTCCTTCTCCCTCCAATTAAGTTGGTTGTGGGGTCCCATTTCATTTATTGTAATCGAAGAGCATTTATATTACATGAGCTCATAAATTCTCTTCGATTACAATATTACAAGAGCTTCATTAAGTATAGACTTTTGGTTTTAAAGACCGTTTCTTATCATAATATCACATCAAGTCAATTTAGGCATCTCTACCCCTTGTGTTACCATCAATACTAACTAAATCACTCTTCCTTACGGGAGTATCCACTGATTTAAGCTTGATGTGTCCAAACCATCCAAGTCGACTATCTCTTAATTTATCTTATATATGAGCTACTTTTATCATTTCACAAAATTTTGCATTTCTAATTTTATCCTTTCAAGTTTTATCACAAATCCATCTAATATTCATATCTCTCCCACACTCATTTTATGCACATTTTATTTTGTGGTTGTCAAACACTTTATCCCATATAACATGGAGGGTTTAATGGGCATCTAATGAAAATTTTCTTTTAACTTCATAGGTATATACCTATCACACAATATGCCCGCCTTTGAGTAACATCATCACTAATATTTTCATATTTTTGGATAATCGAGCCTAAATAATGAAAATGATAATTTCTAGGTATCTCTTGACCCTCCAATCACTACACCATAACAGTCTATTAGTAACGGTACTGTAGTGTTATAAAAATAATTACTAACACTAAATTACCATTAGAAAACTATTGTGAGGAAACAAAGTACTCACACTTTTTTTACCGTTACTAAATTATATGGTACTAAGTACTGACACATTCCTACCATTACTAAAGTGTTACAAATTAATTCATATCCTAATGGACTTTACCTATACCAACATTTCATAACACATTGTCTACATAAAATTTTGTAACATTTAGTAATGGTATAGGTCTCTTACTAATATTAAAGAATTCTAAAAAATATCGTATATCTTCTTATAATCACGACAAAGAGCAAAACCCAACACACCTGACCATAAATAAATCAATCCCTTTTTGTTGCTTCAATCCACATTAGATCATACATACAAATTTAACAAAAAAAAATCAAAATAACTGAATATTTAAAGAAAGACAATACTTTGTATATTTTTTATTTTATTCACTTCTTTGTATATTGTTTGTATACATAATATATACTTCACGCTTTCTTCAACTTGTGTGGTATAATGAAACTCCACGCGGTATATACTTTCTAATAATCATAAACTGTGCGGTATACCTTTTTATACTTCACACCTCTAGCAGTAGCCATCCTCATAAACACGTCGGTGATCCTTCCTCGAAAAGTCATGGTTTGAAATGAGGAAAAACAACATCTTCTTACCTTCATCGGTACTGGACTATTGCTCCCTGCTCCAAAAAAGGCATGCTGAGACATATTGGTCAAATTATTACAAAAAATGGTTTGAAATAAGAATTAAAACAAATAATTACATTATCGTCATTTATCTAATACAAAGGTATTCGCTATTTTTACAGGGTGAATAGAATACATCCTTCATACATGAAGCTTCTAAATAATCAAATGCACAACGTACCTACTCGCAACTAGCACTGGCAAAATGATGGGCTGGGCCTAATTTGGGCGGGTCAAATATGGGTTGGGCTAAATGTGGGTTGAACCAAATATGGGTTGGGTTAAATGTGGGTTGGGCCAAATATGGGCGGACCAAATATGGGTTGGGTCAACCCATTATTTTTCTACTAAAGTACGCATTACAATTCGAGGTATATGTAAAAAAAACTCATATTTTACTCACAACTTTTAAAAATGAGTATTATATTCGATTTGTATCTTTTAAAATTGGGCTCTATATTTGATTCCTAGCTTTCAAATATGGCCCATATTTAACTCATAGCTTTGGAATATGGGGCCCATATTTAACTCATAACTTTTAAATATGGGCCCCATATTTAAATGAGTGGACTAATATGGATTGTTTTATTATTTGGGTCACATTTTGCCACTACTACTCGCAACCAATATACTTGAAACAAAATTTAACTTGTAAAACAAACATCGTAATATACTAAGAATAAGCTGAAATTTGATAGATAATAACCATTGATCCAATAAGTAAAACAACAGATCCAAAGGTTCCAATCATGTTAATATCAGATTAAAGCTAATATTGCCATTGCTAGCCTGCATTGATTAATCCTATAGAAATTAATGACATTTTGAAATAACAATTATCTTAAAGACGTTATTTTTTGGATATAACTAATGGGAAAACAAAGTGAGAATCATGAAATATCTTATTTAGAATGAAAGGGGGATTGCTATCTTTATATATTCCATTCATTTTGGTTTGACATGAAACTTACGCAGAACCTCGTTGATAGTTCTCATGAGCAACCAATTTATTTTACGAAAGTGAAGCAAGCATATAAAATTCACATAACTACATCAGATTCGAAAAACCATCAAACAACGTAACCAAAAACATTATCCATTTGAAGAACCATTATCGTAAAATTATAAAGCCAATATTTGTACATAAAAAAAACAAACCGACTTGCTTTGTTAAGAGGCAAAACATTTATTCAATGATTGGAGTCTTTACATATATCTAGTATTTAAAAAGTCATAATATACACTTGTAAAGATGCAATGCGCTAGTAAAAATGAAGATAGAGTAATAACGCAATATAATGCAAATTTTATTCGAGCAAACTAGGTCTGTAATTGGTCAAACGCCAAACAAAACATGAAATATGTCTTGTAAAATAAATAAAAAAAATAAGAAAAAGGATGTTCAATTTAAATGGCTTATCAATTGAATTATAGTTCATCCATAATATCCTCGAAGGGAACCTTTAATGTTAAATGCATAAGGATGATTCAAAGAAACAAGAAACAAATTAACACATAAATCACACAAGAAAACGAGAAAAATCAAAGGAATACACAAGGCACAAGGATTTTATATTAACATGAACTAACATACAAAGTGAGAGAAATTAAAGGAACATACAACTTTGGTTTGTTTCTATTAGAGTTTTATTTAGCATTGAGGGTATTTTAGTATTTTCCCTTCTCCTATTATTATTAGGTGGTTGTAGTAGGTTATATATTTATTCTCTCTTCTTCCTTTTATTGTAAGACATTCTAGTGTATGGCAATATGAAACCCTAGCCCCTCTTGTTCTCTCTTTCCATTTGATTGTAGATCTTTGATATATTATCATGGTATCAGAGCCTTCGTCTTATAAAGAGGCAGTTCTTGATCCTCTTTGGCAACAGGCTATGGCTGAGGAACTCTCTGCTTTGCATCAGACAGATACTTGGAGTTTGGTTCCCTTACCTGCTGGTAAGCGGGCAATTGGATCTCGTTGGGTATATAAAATCAAAACCAGGTCAGATGGGTCAATTGAGCGGTACAAAGCAAGATTGGTTGCTCAAGGTTTTTCTCAGCAATATGGTATGGATTATGACGAAACCTTTGCCCCTGTTGCGAAATTGACTACTATTCGTACTCTTATTGCTGCTGCATCTGTTCGTCAGTGGCATATATCGCAAATGGATGTTAAAAATGCGTTCTTGAATGGTGATCTTCATGAGGAGGTTTATATGACTCCTCCTCCGGATGTTCCACATGGTCCTGGTGAAGTTTGTAGGCTTAAGAAAGCCTTATATGGTCTCAAACAGGCACCACGGGCTTGGTTTGAGAAGTTTACTGCCGTGATTACCTCTCTTGGGTTCATTCCAAGTGAGAATGATTCAGCTCTCTTTATCAGGTGCACCTCCGGTGGTCGTATTCTGGTCTCTTTGTATGTTGATGATATGATTATTACTGGGGATGATGTTGGTGGAATTACAACGTTGAAGTCTGAATTATCTCGTTGTTTTGAGATGAAGGATTTGGGGCCCCTACGTTACTTTTTGGGTATTGAGGTAGATCATTCTCCAAAGGGTTATCTTCTCTCACAATCTAAGTACATCGGGGACATTCTTGAGCGTGCTCGCCTCACTGATACTAAGATTGTTGATACCCCTTTGGAGCTTAATGTTCATCTTTCCCCGTATGATGGTGCTCTTTTGCCTGATCCCACCTTATATCGCACTATTGTGGGCAGCTTGGTTTATCTCACTATTACTCGTCCAGATATAGCTCATGCTGTCCATGTTGTTAGTCAGTTTGTTACTGCTCCTACTACAGTTCATTGGGCAGCTGTTCATCGTATATTGCGCTACTTGAGAGGCACTCAATTTCAGAGTCTTTTACTTCCTTCATCTTCTTCTTTGGAGCTGCGTGCATACTCTGATGCTGATTGGGCCGGTGATCCTGCAGATCGCAAATCAGTTACTGGATTTTGTGTGTTTCTGGGTGATTCTCTTGTTTCTTGGAAGAGCAAAAAGCAAGTTGTTGTTTCTGTGTCTTCCACGGAAGCCGAGTACCGTGCTATGGCTTCTACCACTCGCGAAGTTGTTTGGCTACGTCGGTTACTTGCAGATATGGGTGTCTCTCTTTCTCAGCCCACTCCTATGTACTGTGATAATAAGAGTGCTATTCCGATTGCTCACAATTCAGTTTTTCATGAGAGGACTAAGCACATTGAGATTGATTGTCATATTACTCGTCATCATCTTACGCATGGAGCCATCACTTTGCCTTTTGTTTCTTCTTCCGCACAGATAGCTGATTTTTTTACGAAGTCTCATCCAGTTCAGCGTTTTCGTTTTTTGGTTGGCAAACTCTCAATGCTTCTCGCTGCAGCATCGTGAGTTTGAGGGGGGGTATTAGAGTTTTATTTAGCATTGAGGGTATTTTAGTATTTTCCCTTCTCCTATTATTATTAGGTGGTTGTAGTAGGTTATATATTTATTCTCTCTTCTTCCTTTTATTGTAAGACATTCTAGTGTATGGCAATATGAAACCCTATCCCCTCTTGTTCTCTCTTTCCATTTGATTGTAGATCTTTGATATATTATCAGTTTCATCAATTCCTAGACAAAAACAATACAACACCCTAACTAGTGAGATAACACACACAAAGACTTCAAAGACATAATAAAAAACAAATACCCGAATATTATATATAAAAAGACATCACATCCTATAAACTCATTATTTTCCAACAAAAATATTGCTAATTAAAACCTGCAAAAAAGCACCAAACAATCTTCAGTTATTTTTTCAAAAAAGTATACAAGAACTCAAATCTTACACCAAACTATGTTTAATAACATATACATATATTATACTAAGATCATAAGATTTTGATTGTGAGCGAGAGTTGTGTAGAGATAATTTTGGATCGTGAGCGATAATTTTCTCTTTCTCTATGTTTCCTTTTGACAAACATAATAAAATTTTAAAATATCCTTCACCTGAATTTGCCTTCAACAATTAAAACACGATCTCTGAGTTTCAAAGAAGATGACGCTTTTACTGAGAGCTTGGATATAGACATGCTTACCAAAGGCAAACGTAAGAATCCTAAGAAATAGTAACATAGGCATAGTACAAAGTGTGATACACTGAAAATCAAATTATCAATAAATAAACAAAGATAAATAAATACATATCAATCATCTGGTAGCAACTATATAAATTACCCAGTTACAATGTTGCTTTGGTTTATTACTTAGTAATGTGATTCATCTCTATGTTTGAAGGAAGGTTAAGACTATAGGAAATAATACAATAATGGTGAACTATAGATTAGAATAATATATACACACACACACACACACACACACACACACACACACACACACACACACACAAAAGTTGAGTTGCAGTTTAAAAATAGTCACAAACCCTAGAGATGTTAACAAAATTTTAGAAATTGAGAACCACCATGATAACCCCCCCACCCCATCTCATCAAGAAATTGCAAAAAATGACACAAGATATCACGGGAGGCATAGTAAATCCCAAACTCTAACACTACATCTGATAATTGGACACTGCCTCAAACTTCATGTCATCAAATTAAAATTTAGCAATCATATCTATAAATATAGATATCTATACGAGGAAGAGGTAGGGCTGATGATCCTGCTCGCTGAGTTCATTTAAAACCCCAAGTGCCCAGGCATTATTGGGAGTTTATGGGGTATTTAGCTCCTTCACGATGCCATCTTTAGTGTTGTATGCTCTTTTTGTTTCAGGAGTTGGCTAACAACAACATTGCTACTCCACCAACGAGATCACCAATCGTGGCTCCTTATGTCTTGGGGGGGAGTTGTACAAACCAATACCAGTAATGTTGCTACTCCACCAATCACATCTCATTTTTCCAATTTAGGAAGTGGAACGCCTGTCGTGCCACCAAGTATGCTCCACCCGTACACCTTCCTCGATATATGATGATTTTCATACACCATACTCAAAGGAGTATAATAATTAACTGTACCCAACAAGGTATGTTCGACCCATTTTTTAGAATCATAGGGTAAAAAGGGAAACCCCAAGGCGCACGTGAAAAGTTTTGTTGAGAATCTTAGTGGCCACTACAATGATAAGAAGTTAAGGTTGAGAAAGTTTTCCAAATCTTTGACTGAAAATCTTACACGTAGTAATCCAACTTTACACCAGGCAACGTGGCCTCTTGGGAGGATCTCTACATCCAATTCGTTTAAAATTTCTTCTTGTATGAAGATAAGTTAACTCTCACACAACTTGCGCGAGAGAAATAAAAGCCCGATGATGATGTAGTGGTGTATATTAGAAAGTTCCACGAATGATCTTTAGATGTGAGAGAGGAGACACGAGAGAGCAAGCTCTTACAAGTTTGTGTAAAAGATCTACGTTCAGAATATATATGCCACCTGATTAATGAGACTAGGGAATGAACATTTACGGCATTCCTAAAGTCAACTAAGAATATCGCCTTGGTGGTAAAACCTTTACCACCACCAAACTTGTTGGGTTTGATATTGAGGCCATCAAGTAGTTCGGGGAGGGTAATACCCCTGAGGGTGAATTACACTGATGATGGAGATAAAAGGCAAGGAGGTGCAAATAATGGCCAAGGAGGAAAAGGCAACAAAAAGAAGTTTGATAACAAAGATGGCCCACCTGAGCTACCTTGCACAGTGGAGCAAGATCTTGATATTTATGATCACATGGTTCGTAAAAAAGTGTGCAAGCCCATTAATTCCAGCATAGAGCCTGTGATGTGAGAGGATATGAACAATCTGAAGTTGTGCCAGGTTCACAACAAGCTTGGCCACCCGATTAATCGATGTTTCTCGTTGAGAAGACTGATTAACATACACATAAAAAATGGGGATATCCAATTTCCCTAAGGCAATGTAAATAATAATCCTTTGCCAGTACATGTTGCAAACATGTCCAACGCCTATGATGAGGAGGTGGAAGAGATAATGAGGGAACAAGGGTTCCTTGAGGAGACTTTTGAGGAGTCTTTGGAAGAATGCATGTTTGAAATGTCTCAACTAATGTTGTAAGATGACTCGTGCCCAATTGATGATTTGAGTAGACGGTTATAGGTTTTCTCATTAGGTGTTTCTAACGTACTAATAGACCATGATGAGTCAGCTTAATGAGATGTGGAAGAAGTCTATGAGTTGGAGGAAGATCATGTTGACCCATAGGTGGAATGCATCGCAGTAGCTCCCTCCCATCAATGTGAGCCATCGTACAAGTTGTTGGTAGGGAGAGTATGAATGCACAATCATGGGCTGGTGTCGTCTACCTACCATCAATGTGCCAAAGAAAATATCAAAGGGAAGGAGGTGGTCATTCGGGCATACAAGAAGCCATTCACATGTAAAGAGGCACACTTGGTTGACCCAACTTTCTACACAAAACTGGTAGAAGAGGCTGTAGTGCTTACTCGATATATTAGGGGCATTAATAGTGCACCTACCAGCTCACCCAATGGGTGATTTTGAAGAAGAGGAGATGGAACGAGAAACAACGAGGCATCCCAGCCTGTCCAGACAACTACGTGATAGGATGCTGCTGCGCATTGACCCAATCGAGCACCAAGTTAGCAAGAGATCTATAATAAAATTTCTAGAAGAGGCCTCATAAAGAGGAAAACCCTAAGCAGTGCAAGAGGGTGGTGTGCCTAATGGCAACATTATTTACAAGTTGTAAAGATGTGCGAGGGTAGCCAAAATATTAGGTGATGAGGATGACCTAGTTTATCAATGCTTTTTGGTGTATAAGCAAGGTCGGTGCTTGGTGATTGATAACTTTAACATTGAAAAGTTTATGAAGGATGTAGAAGAGGAGCCGTAGTTCATGAAAGATAGGAGAAGACCTCAGATATAAGAGCTGGAGTAGATAAATCTGATGGATGAAGGTGACGACCCTAGGCCAATCTTCATTTCGAAAGACTTTGATGTTGCATAGAAAGGAAACCTAATTAAGATGTTACAAGAGGTCAAAGATGTTTTTGCCTGGAAGTACACTTAGATGCCGGGGGTCAGGGTTAACAAGGAGGTGAGTTGCCACAAGATGAACGTGATTCCCTCAATAATCCTAGTCAAGCAGGCCACTCGAACGTACAAGGCAGAGCTAGATTTGAAGATAAAGGAGAATGTGTAAAGTTTCTCATAACAGGTTTCATTATTCCAATACAAAATCCTATTTGTTTGTCCAATATTGTGCCGGTTGGGAAGAAAGACAAAACTAAATCAGGATTTGTGTGGACTTTAGAGACTTGAATAGGGCTTGTCCAAAAGATGAGTTCTCGCTGCTTTCCAATGATAGATTAATAGATGCAACTGTGGGGAATGGGATGTACATATTTATAGATGGCTATATGGGGTACTACCAGATAAATATGGACTCTGAGGATGCTGAGAAGATTGACTTTCGCACCCCATTAGGTAACTTTATGTATATAGTTATGCCTTTCAAATTAAAGAATGTAGGTGCTACTTACCAGAGGACCATGATGGCCATTTTAATGATATATTTCATGAGATTATGGAGTTTTATGTGATCGATCTGGTAATAAAGTCAAAGAAGGAGGTGGATCACTTGATGAACTTGAAAAAGGTGTTCACAAGATGACGAAAGTACAAATTAAAAATGAACCCTTTCAGGTGTGCCTTTGGGGTGACGAGTGGGAAGTTCCTCGAGTTTGTGGTGAACAGGAAAGGTGTCCAGATGTTTCTAGATAAGAAAAGATCCATCCTCAATATTCCACGACCTAATTTAGTGAAAGAGTTGAAGATATTCTTGGGGAAAGTTTCTTATTTGAAGAGATTTATACCTGGGCTCGTTGAAGTCGCTCACCCAATGATGGAGCATCTATAAAAAGGGACCACGTTTACATGGGAACAACCACACCAAGAAGCCCTGGACAAGTTGAAGAAATTTTTCACATCTCGTCGAACCATGATTCCTCCAAAACCAAGTACACCTTTGCAACTCTACCTCACTTCCACATAGAGGTCAATCGGAGCAGTGTTAGCCCAATAAGTAGATGTCATAAAGCAACCTGTTTATTTCTTAAGTTGCATTATACATGGGCTTGAGTCCCGATATACTAGTATTGAGAGGCACTGCATAGCCCTTATTTTCGTTGCTAAAAAACTTAGGCACTACATGCTATTTTTTACTGTCCATATTATAACACGATGTTATAAGGGAAAATTTCAATTTGAGTCAATTTGTAGTATTAACTTAATTCCGGACAAAACGTTTTTAGTTATAGGATAAAGTATCAAGTTGTATCCATCCAAGCCTATGATGAGTTTTTGTTGAAGACGTAGGGCCCAAAATTTAAAGCTTCATCGTTGTCGAGTTTAGTGCCATGTTTCTACGTCAACAACATTTGGATCCCAATGTCTCCAAAAGGAATGAATGCACTTTTATATATGTAGTAGACTTGTAATATTTTTATGGGTGTAATTTTTGTTTAAATGACTTTTTATTTTCAGAAAATATGTTAGAACTTTGTATAAAAGTTTTTGGGCTTAAAAATTAAAAATGGGATTTTTTGATTTTTCGTTCGAATTGTCGTTCGAACGAGAATTTGAATGAGTTTTCCAATGACTTTGCCTTTAAATCCCTGACTTATCATTAGTAAAGTCGTTCGAACGACCTGGAAAATCGTTCAAACGACCTTGGCGAGAAAGCTAAAAATCTGGCAGTTTTTTTTTACCAACTTTCCCACTATTTTTCCCCACTACCTTTTACCACCTTTACATAGTGCGAGAACTAGTCTTTTGATGACAACTTTTGAGACTTTTAGAGAGAGACAAAATGAGAAAAAATTCATCAATTAAAAGTTCATGTTTGTGTGTTTAATTTTTTATGGAATAAATTCTTAAAACACATACACCCATTTAGTTTTGTTTTATTCCAAGTATCCACACACACACACACACATATATATATATATATATATATATATATATATATATATATATATATATATTGTTGCTTGGAGAGTTTATTTGGCACCTGGTTTTCTCTACTCCATCAAAGAAGAGAGTTTGGGTTATTTTCCACCCCTAAAGGTGTTTGATTTGTGTGCTGTGGTGTTCCCACTCGAACACTACACCAAAATGGCCAAATTGTCACCTTTCAGACGGCCATCCTTGTCAAGGTCATTGACCGTGACAAAAAACACGCGTTTTGTGTCACGGTCATTGACCTTGACACGACCGTGATAAGAACTTGTTACGGTCAATGACCGTGACAAGTCCATGACAAATTTACTTGTCACGGTCAATGACCTTGACACGACCGTGACAATGTTTGCAGCAAAAACCCTTTACCCCTTCTTTTTTCCCTCCCGCGCCGTTCCCTCCCTCTCTCTCTCTCTCTCTCGACGCTGCTCTCTACTTTCAGGTTTAATTCTCTCTCTCTCTCTCTCTCTCTCTCTCTTCCATTTATATATATGTTTGTGTGTATATATATGTGTGTATGTGTGTATATATGTGCGTGTGTGTGTGCGTGTGTGGGGGGTGGGGCAGGGTGGGGGGTAGGGGGTGGGGTAGGGTGGGGGGTAGGGGGTTAAAAATGTAAATAAATAAGTAATTTTCTATAAATTTCCAAAAATAATATCCAAAAATGTAAATGTAAATAATATCCAAAAATAATATCCAAAAATGTAAATGTAAATAATATCCAAAAATATTGGATAACAATTTATTTTCATTCAAAATAAATAAGTAATTTTCATTCAAAATAATAAAGATCAATTAGTCTATGTTGTTGAAAAATTTGATCAAATTGGTGAGCCCTTCATATTTTAAAAAATATTGTTTTTATTCCTATTTAACTTTTCTTTCTATACACCCTTAATTATATTTAAAGTTTAATAAAATAGGAGTAATAGAAAGAAAAGTGGGGTTTAAATAAAAACACTTTTTTTAAATTTTAGGTTCTGGTGCATAATCTTACTTTGTCACAATTAATTTATATGCCTCAAAGTTATTTTATCACTCTTAGTTTATATTTGTGATAATACTTTATGAACCACAACTTTAGGTTGATTATTTTAGAACTTAAACTTCAAGATACAAAAAATAATTCTATAGAACAACTTAGATATCTTAACAAAACACATATCTAACATTGAATATGATTTATAAAAAGCACAAAACAATAGTAGAAATTAAATACATGAAATTAACATTGAGATTATTTTAAATAGACAGTCACTACTGTGTGTGTGTGTGTGTATATATTTGAATTAACCCATGAATTTATTTTTGTATTTAAATTAACCCATGAATTTATTTTTGTATTTGAATTAACCCATTATATGAAACATACTTGAAATTAAATATAGTGCTCATAGATACTAGCCTTTTAGTTCTTATGCGTACGCATTCAATAGCCCTTAGACCCGTTCGAGAGTCATTACCCCTGTAATGAGATCTCTCGAATTGTCCCGTTTGGACAGTTTGAGACTGTATAATTTTTGTATAATATTCTTATTAGCTTAAAGTTGTTACTTTTGGAGGAAGTTCTGCAGTCGTATCTTAATGTTCTCTGGGTACATACTAGATTGACAATTGTGACTGTTATTTCAATTGACCAATTGAAATAACACTCACACCTACCAATCTACGTCGTGTACTTGGAGAACTAAGGGGATATGCTGTCGAATTTTTTTCAAATCGTAACAATTTGCATGAGCTGTTAAGTATATTACAGAAAAATGCAGTCTTGAATGGGATATGACCACTTACCCTTTAATAAGATAATTAAATGATGGGATAATTAAATAAAACATACTATAAATCTAAGTGTTGTTTACCTTTAATAGGTGTTTAGTTGTGGTAGCTGTGATGGGATATCCGAAATACAAAGAGTGGATGGGTGAGACTAATAGAATGGGGGATGTGTTTCGCAGAGGTGCTAACGAATTTGTGAAATATGCAAAGAGATGTCGTAATGATGAAGAGTTTTCGTGTCCGTGTGCTAGGTGTAATAATGGTAAGGTGTTTGAGTGGAAAACAGTTGAACTACATTTGTTAAGATCGGGTATGCAAGATAGATATCGATTTTGGAGTTTTCACGGTGAATTGAAAGTTCCTTTTGTCCCCGACCAACCTTCACAACAACCTTCAACAAGTAGAATAGATGTAAAAGGGGACGACGTAGATCATAATATGTTAGAGGATTTAGTTGATGATGCGTACGGAGTTTATGAAGCTGAGGAGAATGAGGTTACTGATGATGTAGAAGATTCAAGTGCTCGTGAAGATAACACGATAAAACTTGACGATGACTAACAAAGTTTAAAATTTAAGGCGACCCAACCGTTATACTCTCGCTGTGAGAAATATCAAACAACTTTACATGCCATGGTTGGTTTTCACAGTTTGAAGACGCAATACGGTTTGTCTGGCAATAGCGTGACGGGAATTCTGAAATGGGTGAAGGGCTTATTACCCAAGGTGAATACACTTCCAAATAGCTATCCTGTTATATAGAACAGTTTGAAAGGTTTGGGAATGGAGTATAAATCGATTCATGCTTGTGTGTATGACTGCATACTATACCGAAGGGAGTATGAAAATCTCGATCGTTGTCCGGTATGCGATGAACCTAGATATGTCCAATCTACTAGTAAGGAATGCACAAGCTCAAAAGTGCCTCAAAAAGTATTGAAATATTTTCCCGTTGGGCCTAGATTAAAGCGATTTTTCACAGTACCATGGATTGCAGAGGCAATGACTTGGCATGCTAGGGCAGAAGTAGGGGGTAATATCATGCGTCATCCTATTGATTCTACTGCCTGGCGGAGGATGAATTTTGAGTATCCCGATTTTGCTCGAGAACAACGCAACATTCGTTTGGCTATATCAACAGATGGTTTCAATCCATTTGGAAATCTAAGCAACAATCAGAGTGTATGGCCAGTGATCCAAGCCCCACTCAACCTCCCTCCTTCACAGTGTATGAGACCTGAATTTTCGATGATGGCTTTATTGATACCTGGGCCAAAGGCACCAAGTGATGACATTGATATCTACCTGGCTCCTTTGGTAGAAGAATTAAATGAGTTGTGGGAAGAGGGTGTGCAATCATTTGAATCTTTTAGAAAAGAGGAGTTTACGCTGAAAGCTATGTTGATGTGGGCAATTCATGATTTTCCAGTTTATGGGACATTATCCGGATGTGTAGTACATGGTTATTTGGGGTGTCCTATTTATGGAGAGGAGACTGAATCTCTTCGTCTATCCTCTAGCTTAAAAAATATATACCATTTCCACAGGAGGTTTTTACCCCCAGCTCATAGTTTCAGATTTGAAAAAGGTTCCAATTTTTTATTGGGCGGAGTTGAACATAGGCTACCGCCGAGACAACTTTCGGGTTCAGAAATTGAAAGTAAATCTTCTGAATGTGGCCCAAATATGCCATGTAAGAATCCCAAATTCAAGAATGTCAAGCATAAGAAGACCCCAACTTGGAATAAAACTGAGATAAGAAAGGCATGGTCTCGGAGGTCAATTTTATTTGACTTGCCTTATTGGAAGAAAAACCCGGTGCGCCATGTATTGGATGTGATGCATGCAGAGAAGAACTTCGTTGAACATATTGTGGGTACTTGCCTTGGGGGGAGTCATTCGAAGGATGGAGAAAATGCACGAAAAGACCTTAAAACGTTAAAACTTAAGCCACAACTATGGTTGAAAGAAGATAGTAGGGGAAGGACAATAATTCCCCCTAGTGCATTTACTTTGACGAGTGGGGAAAGGAAGGTGCTTCTAGACACAATATATAATTTTAAGGGCCCATCTACTTTTTCGTCCAACTTGCAAAGGATTGTGAATTATGCTACTCATGATTTACATAAGTGTAAGTCCCACGATTGGCATGTGATCATGCAATTGGTTCCTCTATTGTTTAAGTACTGTTTCTCCAAGCACAAGGATTTGCATAGGGATATTATGCAAATTAGTATTACCTTCTCCCTCTTGTGTGAGAAGGTAGTGAATCGAGAACACATAGTGGCCGCAAAATTGGCTGTGAACGAAGCGATTTGTGTATTGGAGAAGTACTTTCCCCCAGCATTCTTTGACATAAGTGTTCACTTGTTGGTACACCTATGCGACGAGGCACTTCTTTGTGGTCCAGTTAGATATCGGTGGATGTATCCGTTTGAAAGATTGATGAAAGTTTTTAAAGATTACGTCAAGAATACGCTATATATTGCAGGATCAATTGTAGAGGAATACATCACCGTGGAGTCATCAATATATACTCGAGAATATATGCCTGACTCGACCAGCGTTGATGACACTGATGAATTCCTCGATGATGGTGGTAATGTGATGGGAAAACGAGTGAAATTAACGAGTTTGCAACATGAACAAGTAGCTCGTTATCTATTTGACACACATGAAGATGTCGAAGAATGGAAAAAGTAAGTTTCGAATATTATAATGTTTAACATTATTTTAGACTATTTTATACATGATTAATTTTGTAATATGCAGTAAATATGAAGCCCGTGAGAACAATAAAAGATGAAAAACAATGGTACAATCAGACAGCGAATTTAGGCTATGGTTGACACAAGAGCTAATTATAATGAAAACATTCGTTATATAACGTTACATTACACTCAAATTTTACCACTAATATAATTAATTTATCTATATTCTCAGCTCCTAAAGATGGGTGATGCGACATCAAGGCTTGCTCGTCTAGCCACTGGACCCTTGTTCGTGGCACAAGAGTACATAAAGTATCGATTGAACAGTTACATTTTCGGCGCTAAAGTGTACGAGGAAAGTACAAATGTACAGAACTCGGGAATTTCATACAAGGCTCTTACTTTCTTTCGAGCGAGCGCAAAAGATAAAAACCTCGTTGAAGCTGAAATGACTTACTATGGTGTAATCCAAAATATATTTGACTTGGATTATATAAGCTTCAAAGAGGTTGTATTTTACTGTGAATGGGTAAGAGTTGAGGATAAAAATGCTTGTAAAGTTGATCCTGTCACCAATTTGATCATGGTTGACTTGTCCAAGTTGAAGAGCAACGATCACGTGAGCGATGAGCCGTTTGTTTGTGCATTTCAAAAGGTTAAGCAAGTGTTTTACTCGAAGTATATCAACAACGAGCCAGGGTCAATTGTCCAACACGTGCCAAGGCGTCTAAATAGTAGTGTGGATGACTTGGCTGCTCCTACCGAATATCAATCCATTTTTGATGATAACCCGAATTTGAAATAATTTTTCAATTTGTAATAAATATTTCAATTTGTACCGAAACATCCATTTTTAATGCTTTTAATTGATCTGCACTTTATCATTTTCACTCTTGTGTAGTGTGCGTGTGTGGAGAGGAGATTAATATATAAATATTCCAACTACATCTAAGTTTTGTTTATACTAATCCATGAATATACGCTTCTTACCTTTAATAGGTGATTCGTACATAGTTATTTGGGGTGTCCTATTTGTGGAGAGGAAACTGAATCTCTTCGTCTATCCGAACACTAAGAAATGCCATAATCCTATGGAGCGATGCTCTGTAAATTCCTCCCAACCGTTATGTAGCCAAACATCACCAGTTGAAGTTGTCAATTCCACTTTCCATACCCCACCACTTGGAACTTCTAGCAAAACATGGGAGACCATTGAAAGGTGGAATTGACAACTTCAACTGCTGATTTTTGGCTACACAACGGTTGGAAGGAATTTGCAACGCATAACTCCATAGGATTATGGTATTTCTTAGTGTTTAGATATGAAGAGAATTATATTTGACACGATTTCCCGGGGTACATTAGTTGGAAGGAGGTGCCATATGAGCTCAAGTTAGCTGTTTGAGTGACACTACAGGTAATGTATTTATATTTATATGTCAATTTCGATTTCGATTTCAATTACGATTTGTATTTATCTATATTTGAGGGGCGGATACTAATTTTACTTTATTTCAATTCAGGGGACAGGGAGTGGCCTTAAGGGTAGGCCACATATGCTCTATACTTATGTGGCTATTCGGACGAGAAGGGAAGGATAAGGAGGTGTCCCCGAGCGTCGCGGTACAAAATCTCTTTTCCATGCAAATAGTTTGTAGATTTGAGATAATTGATGGTGATGTTGTTTCTTCTTAAATAGTTTCTATTTTGAATATATATTTGCATTATCTTTAGTTTGTTTGGATATATGATGTTTGGAACAGGTACAACGTTGCTATAACAGGTACAAATATACTGCTGGGCAGTGACAGTGGCCATACTGCCCAGCAGATTTTTTTTAAATTCTGCCCATAATTGTCACGGTCATTGACCGTGACAAGCCCGTGACAAAAAAAGTTGTCTCGCCTCGAAATGTCACGGTCATTGACCTTGACAAGTTAGATTTGTCAGGGTCAATGACCTTGACAATAGTGCAGATTTGGTGTAGTGGAAGAAAGGCTTCGCGTGAGGGTGACGGTGGCCAAAAGCCTCATTGGTGGATTCCAAGATTCCGATGGAGTCCAGGATTGTCGACTAGGGGGTGGTATTTACAAGAAGACGCGTCAAGGCTTGGACGAAGTCAAGTTGAGGAAGTAAGTCACCTGTCTTGTAATTATAAAACCATACTTAGTGGATTTTAGGCAAGGGCCATCCGAGGTTTTTCCCATTTGGGTGTGTAGTGGTTGTGATTTATTTTTTATCTTGCTAAAATCACTTAGAATGCATGCTTAGGTTAAGTAAGATAAAATTAGGTTTAATCAACTTCAGATTAATTTGGTGCAAAAATAGTTTGGGTGGTGTTTAATTAATTTAATTCAAGTCGACTAATTTTAATTTGATAAAATTTGGTTTGGCCTATATAGAAAAATAAATTAATCATTGTTAGGCAAATTTTAGGACTTGGATTGAATTAATTTTGTTTAAGTGAAAATTGATGTTGGAGTATTTTTATTTCACTTTTAGTTTTGTCTAATTTTAATTTGAAAGAAATTAAAATTTGTTTGTTATGTTGTTTAGAATTCGAGCCATCCTATTCCGCATTTAAGAAAATTAATATTTCCAAAGAAATTTTAATTATTTGGGGTTTCCTACATTTTCATTTGGTATCAGAGCATTGAGTGTTAAAACTCACGTTTTCAAATTGGTACCAGAACTGGAGCGCTAAATTATCGCATAAAAGATCCCTTTTCGGCTTTTAAAATTTTGTGTTCTCTTTTAAAAGGTGGTTCATATATCCCTCTTTCAATTTTTGTTTGATTCTCTCGATGGGGCGTCTCAATGATAAGTTGTACAATGTTTTGAGTGATAACGAAGATTTTGATATTCGAGAGGAGTTTAATGAGATTTTGAGTCGAAATGAGAAATTAACGGAATTAAATTTGAGATTTGCAAAAAGAATTAAATTTCTTGAAAATTAAAATTTGTGTTTTAAATCTAAAATTCAATTTTTGCAAATTTCCCAAACTCAAAGAGATATCTTCCGTGAAAAGCTCATGAACTCGAATTGCAATTTTAATATTTTAGAAATGTCCAAGAAAGAGAGTGACAATCGAGTCCTCATTTTAGAAAAGAGTTAGAGGACCTTAAAATTTTTGAAGTTTGTGCCGATGAAGAAAATATTTTAATAAATGATTTTGTGGCACATGAAAAGACTCTTAGGGACAAGTTTGCTTTGAGGGGGGAGTGAGATAACCTTCTACGAGATATAAAAAATTTAAGGAAGGAGTCCCGAAAAATTGAAGAGTATAATTTATTACTTGAGTCCAAAATTTTAAAATTGAAAAATAATTTACAAAACTTGAGTAGTTATTGTAGTGGTTCTGGCACATACTGCTCTAATGGTTCCATTTCTAAAGCCAAGACCATAGTTTGTTTTAGAGGGTCAACTTTATCGAAGGACGTTAGAAAATGTCACACCTTAGGTTACATTCCTCATGTTTACACATACTCGCATTGTGGTAGGAAATGTCACCTTAGGTTATTTTGTTTTGATCTTAGAAAAGGTCCTAGGAAGTCTATGTGTAGTTTTTCATTAGTTTCCAAATTTCATCATTTTAGATATACATCTATTTGGATTGGGAAATCTCTTTTCGAGGCGCTAAACATTAGACATGTTAATTCTCGCATACTTGCACATGACCATTCTCATGCTGTATCTTATGGGTGATTGCTTGCATGTTTGCATACTCTATCTTTTGTTCTTCATGCTATATATTCATGCTAGTTGTATGCTTGTTTGTCATTCTCTAGCCTATGTCTCATCATATATGCGTGGCTAAATTTATGACTTGTTTATCTTTTTGTATTATATTATTTTCATTTTAGTTTGCATTAAATGAAAAATACAAAAAGATTTTATTTATCATTTGTATTTTACCTTTATGAGTCATTTAGGCTTAATGAAAAATAAAATAAATTTTGTTTGTCTTTTGAGTAAATTTTTGTTTGGTTAAAATTTTCAAAAACTGAAAAATATTTTTTTTGTGTGTATTTTTGTTTGACACACCTTTTGTGTCATATGTTTGTGTTGAATCCTATCATGTCGCTTCCATGTGGCTAGAACTTTTGGTTAAAAATTTTAATCCTTAAAGTGTTCCTTGTCATGGTTATATGGAGTAGTTTAAGTTTAACTTGCTTAATGGATTCATGTTTTTATATGCCTTCTCACACATGCATGAGCTCTTTTGAAATTTTAACTTCACATGTATATTTGAGCTTTGCGAGGTGTTCTCCTACCAATCTAGTCATCTACATATCTTGTGACCTAGGAGGATTTGTGCATGATGAATTTGTTTCACGTGAGATTTGTGTGATAAATTTTTTGATATATGAATGTGCACGAGGAAGGGCTCCAAAGAAAAACTTATCCTTTGCGAGTAAGCCACCACTTGCAATGGACCTAAAAGAAATACGTGGTCCAAAGGCCAAAAAGAATATGGAATCAAAAGAATATATTCATTCAAAAGTATTATATGCATATTTTGAGGGAGTTTGGGTGGTATATCAACGATTTTGCACAATGTCCTTGTATCCTAGTTGCACTTTCTTATCATGGCTCTATTGGTTTGTAGAATCATCAATATGATAGGCTTGTATGCATTGTGCTTGTTTGTTCATAGAGTTCACTTTATTCTTGTCACATAAGGCTAAATCTTAGTTGATAAAGTTTTGCAATCAAAATGAGAACTCCGTGAACATGTTTAAGTGATTGGGTCTTAATTCATTGGTTTCTAGTTCACGCCCCTTCACTTTCGTTTCCATATGACACATTTATGCCATAAGAGTGTGGAAAACTTATTTTATTTTGAGTTGTGTCTTGTGCATATGTTGTATCTTATGTGTGTGTGTGTGTGTATATATATTGTTTGTTTTGATTCTTTTCCATGCTAGCTAGTCCATTTATACTTTTAATTCATAATTGGTATCTCTATTGTTGCGAATTTTCAATTTGATATCCCATGCTTAGCACAATATATTTTAAATGGTATTTTTTTGTTATCGCATCATAGTTGGTATACATTAATATTTGTATGGATTAGTTACTTTTTATTATTTCCCATATGCTTTAATGTTATTATTACTTTATGCACCATCGTGTTTTACTTATTTTCCCATATTTTATATCCCTTCTGTAGTTGTAAGGGGGAGAAATGGTATCTATTTCTATGCTTTAATTGGGGGAGAAATAAGTAATTTTTTAATTCTTTAACCTTTATCTATTTCTGAACAAAAAGGGGGAGAAATGGTATCTAAACCTTTAGTTTAGGAGATCCATCTTGGGGGGAGACGTCAGTTTTTCAGTAGGTTATTGTTAGATAAAGGAGGAGAATTAATTTTCGGGGAGTATTTATTTAAATTGCATTTAATATTTTGATATTCCCTATGCGTTTAATGGTTTGCTTAAGTGGGCATGATATATTCTTTTAGCGGCATTTATTTAAAGCGGCAAAGCATCCATGGGTCGTGTCAATAGCGTCTGTATTTTTTTATTTTTTGGGTGGGATGTTGTGTCTAGACGAGCCCTTAAGATTTGTAAGAGAAAATTTCCAATCGAGTCAATTTGTAGTATTGACTTAATTCTGAACAAAATGTTTTGAGTCATAGGATAAAGTGTCAAGTTGTATCCATCCAAGCCTATAACGAGTTTATCTTGAAGACGTAGCAACCCAGAATTTAAAGCTTCATCATTGTCGAGTTTAGTGCCATGTTTCTACGTCAACAACATTTGGATCCCAATGTCTCCAAAAGGTATGAATGCACTTTTATATATGTAGGAGACTTGGAATATTTTTATGGGTGTAATGTTTGTTTAAATGACTTTTTATTTTCAGAAAATATTTTAGAACTTTGAATAAAAGTTTTTGGGGCTTAAAAATGAAAAATGGGATTTTGTGATTTTCCGTTCGAACGAGAATTCGAACGAGTTTTCCAATACTTTGACTTTTAGTCTCCGACTTATCGTTAGTAAAGTCGTTCGAACGAAATCGTTCAAACGACCTTGGTGAGAAAGCTGAAAATCTGGCTGTTTTCTTTTTTACCCACTTTCCCACTATTTTTCCCAACTACCTTTTACCACCTTTACATAGTGCGGGAACTAGTCTTTTGATGACAACTTTTGAGACTTTTAGAGAGAGACAAATTGAGAAAAAAATCATCAATCAAAAGTTCATGTTTGTGTGTTTAATTTTTCATGGAATAAATTCTTAAAATACATACACCCATTTAGTTTTGTTTTAATCCAAGTATCCATATATATATATATATATATATATATATATATATATATATATATATATATATTGTTGCTTCAAGAATTTATTTGGCACCTGGTTTTCTCTACTCCATCAAAAAAGAGAGTTTGGGTTCTTCTCCACCCCTAAAGGAGTTCGGTTTGCGTGCTGCGATGTTCCCACTCGAAGAAAAGCTTCACATAAGGGTGACGATGATCAAAAGCCTCATTGGTGGATTCCAAGATTTCGGTGGAGTCCGGTATTGTCAACTAAGCGAAGGTATTTACAAAAAGACGCGTCAAGGTTTGGATGGAGTCAAGTCGAGGAAGTAAGTCATCTTTCTTGTAATTATAGAACCATACTTAGTGGACTTTAGGCAAGGTCCGTCCAAGGTTTTTTCCATTTTGTTTTTTCTCGTACATCGCCATGTAGTGGTTGTGATTTATTTTTATCTTGCTAAAATCACTTAGAATGCATGCTTAGGTTAAATAAGATAAAATTTGGTTTAATCACACTTTAGTTTAATTTGGTGCTAAATTAGTTTGGGTGATGTTTAATTAATTTAATTTAAGTCGACTAATTTTAATTTGATAATATTTGGTTTAGCCTATATAGAAAAATGAATTAATCATTGTTAGGAAAATTTTAGGACTTGGATCAAATTAATTTTGTTTAAGTGAAAATTAATGTTGGAGTAATTTTATTTCAGTTTTAGTTTAGTCTAATTTTAATTTGAAAGAAATTAAAATTGTTTATTGTGTTGTTTAGAATTCGAAACATCATATTCTACATTTAAGGAAATTATTATTTTCAAAGAAATTTTAATTATTTGGGTCTTCCTACATTTTCAAATTGGTATCAGAGTATTGAGTGTTTAAAACTCACGTTTTCGGATGCGACCCTATAAAATTTTTGTTAGCTAGAACTGTAATAATTGGTAGGGTAGCTAGATAGTTTATAATACTTTTAGAGTATGATCTTAGATGTGTAGTCCCTTGGGCCATCAAGAGGCAAGCTTATGCAGACTTGTTTGCCATATTCCTATATGGGAGATTCGAACCACCACAAGAAGAGCTTCCAGGGGATGGTCTCCAAGACAACTACCTGAAAGTCAGTTTGGAAGGGTGGGATATATAATTTGATGGTTTGTCGACAGAAGGCAAATGAGGTGTAGTGGCTATATTGAGTAAAAGGGATGAGTAAGTCTGATTATCCTTCAAATTGGACTTCATCTTCTCTGATAATGAAGATGAGTATGAGGCCCCAGTGATAAGATTATTCAAGGCCTTGAGAAGGGTCGTACAAGTGCTTACAATCAAGGGTGATTCCAATCTAGTGGTAAAACAAGTTAATGGGGAATATGGCTTAAAACACATGAGCCAGGCACCCTATCGAACGATCATTCAAAGGTTTCTCGGGCAGTTTCATGAGGTCATAATCAAAAGGCACCCCTGAACAATGAACAGACCTGCGAATGTCTATGCCACCATTACCCAGAAAGTTTCCATTAAGGGGGATTTAACGGTCATTCAAATTAGCAAATGGAAAACTTCCTATACTATAACTGAAATGTTACCCACTCATGATAGTAATGACAAGAGGGTTAAAATAAGGAAGTAGCTTGACACTAGCGAATGACCACTAAGCTTGGTGGAATTAGCACAGTACTTTGGCATAACAAGAAACCTATATTACAAAAATAAGGGGGTTGGTTATCAAGGTGTGTCAATCATAGGGAAGCTGAAAGAAGACTGAAAAATCCCATGAAGATAGCTGCGAGATAAATGAGATCCCTTTATATTGTCAAATTCAGAGGGCAGGATACTTTTGGACCACGATGAAGTAAGATGACGCACAAATACAAAGGGGTTATGATAAATGTCAATTATATTACCAGGCAGCTGAGTGTAACTTCATAGAGCAACCATCTGATTAGAGGCAGTCGTAAATTAACATACTGGTGGATGGGGTAATTCCAACCGACAAAGATGATGGTATGAAACTCAAGAGGAGGATTTCATGATACTACACATAAAATGGCCAACTCTATTGGAAGGGTTATCATGATAGACCACTGAGATGTATCAGTTTGGAGAAAGTATAAGAAGTTTTGAAATCAGCTCACGAGTCAGACCATATTGGGGGAGTAAAGCTTTATGATCGACTTATGACCTCGGGATATTTTTGGGCAACCATAGAAAAGGACTTTATTGAGTTCATTCAAAAGTGTAAGGCATGTTAGCTTCATGGTAATATGATCCACACTCCCTCAGTAGAATTGCACTCTCTCTCCACTCCTCTTTTCTTTTCACACTTGGGCATTTGATCTTGTGGGGGAGATTAACCCATACTCTAGGGATAAAATTTGAATCTTGATTTTTAATGAGTACTTTACTAAGTGGGCAGAAGACACACCACTTAAGAAGGACACAAGGAATACGTTTGCCGTCAATTTGGTATTTCAAAGGTCAGATAATGGAACCCCATTTGTAAATAGTGAGGTGAGATTGCTCACAAAAAGTACTCCATTGTCCATCATAAAGTCCACCGTGTCCTATCCTAAGTGTAATGGGCAGGCGAGAGAAACTAACAAGACCTTGGTAAATATTCTAGCTAAGATGTTGGAGGACTTTCCTGAAACTTGGGATGACAAGATACCATTGGTCCTATGGGCTCATAGAACAACGAAGAGGAAACCCACTGGTTATACCCATTTATCCTTGGTGTTTAGGGTAGAAGATATCTTTCCAGTTGATCTAGAAATACCCTCTGCCCGATACAACGTGCGTAGTGTAATGTGGCCTCAAAGCATACATATACAGCTAGAGGCACTAGATGTGAACATGGACAATGCAAGGAGGCCCTTTGTGATGTATAGAAAATAGATCTCCAGGTCTTATGATTAGATGACGAGGCACTTGTGTGAGCCTTCAAGACCACATATATGCCTTGTGTGAGACTTCAAGACCATATCCCTCTCATAGCCCTCCATTTGTTATTGTAACTTTTCCAACTCTGCTTGAGCCTAGACTAACGATTCTTGGGAAGCCACAACCTTTTCCTACGCTTTAAGGAGATCAGGGCCAAGGATGGACATTTATTTTGTGATATCATATTTGGTTATGTTTCTTGCTAAAAGTATGGCATAGAAGGAAGGTTGATTGACATTTTTGAAGGATCTCAGCAGATCAATCAACCATGTTAAAGAAAAGCTATCGTTTACAAGCACATTAACCTTTCCCATCAGCTCTTTGGTATTGGACGAAGTAAGTGAATTTCACTAAGCACAGTGGTAAAATCGAGCAACTTGAAAGCCATCGTCACTGGTAAAGGCTTGATGAAATAGGGGTTAAAGGTAAAAGGGTGACGATTAAGAAATCTTTTAAGCATCACGCGATGAAGAGTTGTTAAAATATGAGAAACATAACGAATGGTCTGCCTAACTAAGTTAGTTGGAGAAGCCTCTAGAGGATGAACACTAAAAGTACTATTATTTTCAAAAGGCAACACCATGTTCGATGCCCTATCTTCCTCTTGCAAAATAAGCATGGTATCTTGAGAGGGACCTTTAATATATAGATCACAAGGGGGAAGAGAAGATTGATCCACAATGTTATCAATAGTGATATAACTAACAACTGCTTCCCTATGAACATCCTTATGAGGGGCTTGTTCAACTGGGAAAAAAGGCTCAGTTATGATGGTAGGTCGCTCAGTTACAACCAAAAGGTTTAAGCAATCAAAGTCAGAATAGAGCAAGTTTGGGCCTTACAGTTGTTCAAAGTCCCAATTTATTTAAAGGACCTTTTAAAGTTGCTCGACCATGTAAATTAGGGACGCTTGGCCTTTATGGTTGTTTAAAATTTGGTTTACTTGAAGGACCTTTTAAGGTTGCTTGACCAAGTAAATTAGGCATGCTTAAAGTCCTAATTTACTTAAAGGACCTTTCAAGGTTACTCGACCAAGTATATTGGGCACGCTTAAATTCCTAGTTTACTTGAAAACCTTTTAAGGTTTCCCGACTAAGTAAAATGATCACGCTTAAAGTCCCAGTTTACTTGAAGGATCTTTTAAGGTTGCTCAACCAAGTACTCTGGGCACACTTAAAGTCCCATTTTACTTGAAGGACCTTTTGAGGTTGTTAAACCACGCACTATGGGCACGTTTAAAGTTTTAATTTATTTGAAGGACCTTTAAGGTTGCTCAACTAACTAAATTGGGCACGTTTGGCCTCTATAGTGGTTTAAAGTCCCAGTATATTTGAAGGACCTTTAAGGTTGCTCGACCAAGTAATCTGGGCACGCTTGTTATTTGTGGCAATTCAAAATCCCAACTTACTTGAAGGACCTTTAAGGTTGCTGGACCGAGTACTCCATGTAAGTTTGATTTTATCATTTCTTTTGATAAAATGGCCCACAGATTTAAAAAAAAAAGCGTGGCAGTAACACTTGACTTAATAAAAAGGGTAAAAGAAGATGAAAATGTAATACTCTCTGAGAAGATGCAACAGGGGTTTTTCGTTTAACAACATGTTCAATGACGGGGCCTTGGACAACCTCCTCAACTCTCTCAGCTTCAGTAACTTCTCCAGCCTCCAAAATAGAGGGCCCAAATAGCCTCACTAATATTTATTCGTTTATAATAGGAACAACTATTAGGGTCCTATAAGTATTTGGGGGAGTTCCTTAGAGGAAAAAGTATGCGATCACTAGAAAAGACAAAATTAAGTTATAAAACTCAACAAAAGGTACCTCATAATAAACTACAAAACTCACCGTGGAAGCTGGCTCAGTAGTTGAAGGCTGCCTCACTTCGTCCTCAATGATTTTTGCACTAGCTTAAGCAAGTATTGCCTGGTTGCGCAAAAAAAAGAGTCAGGTGTATAACCACTAATAGTTAATCCACTATGATAAAATCACCCCTTGCAACGATAGGGGAATCTATCATTGTCAATGGGTTGTTCATGGCAGTCGCTGGTGCTTCGGGGGTCTTGAGGGATGGAGAAAGAATTAGTTCGGAGGTAGTGGGGAGTTTCTTTTTTGTGGATGATGGGGTGAAAGGGAACCTTGATGAGTTTGTTGGGGGGAGTTCTCCCCTATCTGTTGATCCTGAACTTGCTCTCGCTCAACATCAAGAGTATTATAATACTCATTAATCTGTGTGCCACGAACAAAGTGTAACAAAATAAAAGAGATAGACAATCACAAAAGGTAAAGTAAGTGCAAATAATACCTCTTGATCAACAAATTCATCCAAGATAGTGCAGTTCAAAGGAGGAGATAAAGGTTTCTCGATGGAATACATCTTACGCAGCCTGCGTGACCGATGCATTAAAGGATCATCCTCCTCCTCAATGTCTTATATAATTGGGCGAAAGACACTTGTTTCTGATCTGCTCCTTTTTCTTCCACTTATGTTTGTTGGGGGAGTGAAGAACGAACCTCGGTCAACCATCTATTCTTCAATCACAACTCTAGCAGCCAATGAACCTTGATTATATTTGCTCATCCAATCAAACCACTCCGAAAATTTGTTCTTTAGGTTGGGTTCAATCTCTACCACTGGAAGGGAGGCCTCCGAGAGACCTTTTTTCTTCTTGGGATGTTTTCTTTTTGCCTTCACAACTTCCCCAATCGTAGTACAAAGAGGCATTTCCTCTTCAATGACAGGTTGTGATGTTCTAGGGGCATACTCAGCTTCCTTAACAAGCTTGGATGTAAAAGCCCCTTTCTTCTTCTTACAAATAACTTCTTCCCTAGATGCTAGTGGAGGAAGATCATTGGGTATTATGTCGTTAACAGTACTCAGAGGAAATTGAGATTATTTGATGGAACATCTTTTTAACCCAAGCTCAATTGGAGGAAATATCTCAACAACTGGGTAAACAGGCTTGCGCAAATGGTCTTTTGAAATCTACCAAGCTTGTTAGGACAAAACACGCTAAGGTAGGTAGCAGACCTACTACCTCGAGTAATCACAAGATGACCTTTGAATTGAGACGATAGGGTTACCACAGTGCTGGTCATAAAGTTCCCATAAACTAAGGAGAAGTTAACACGTTTTTCTAAAATGTAATCGCTTAATAAAGGCACCCCCGATATAAAGGAAGGTATAAAGGGGTGATTGTTAGGAGAACGTTTGAAGAGGGGAAGTTACGGGAATAAGCCTCATCGATCTCAGTCACCTTCTGAGAGGCCTCACCAAAGAACTGGTTGGTGTAAAACTGGCTGACAACAACATAAGGACGAAAGCAAAAGGCATTGACATCATCGATCAATGTACTAAGGAGCTTCTTGCTCTGCTTATGATTCCAAGCACATATGTGGGGAACCTTTACAGTGTGATACCCCACCTAATTAAATACCGAATGATCAGGCCTTTATTAAATTAAAATAGGATTCCCATATGGTTCATTCTTAGCATCCTTGTCGAAAACATTTTTAAACATTTACTAACCACCTAGTATTCAAAAACTCGGTACCAAATTTTATCTTTTTTTTTTCTACACAACAACAACATAAAATTATTACCATAATTAACATCCCATGTAATAAATATATATATCCATCCACAAATAAATGACTGAGATAAAATAATACCGAATAAACCATCGGTTCCAAAATCCAATACAAAGTCCAACATGAATAAAAATCTCTAAGTTCAAAGTCTGATTGATATAAATGAAATAGTTGAGGGCAACATGCCCAAATGAAATACTGAACTGTACGCATCACTTCAGTTACTTCATTACTAGTGTAGGGTACTGAACTTCATTACTAGTGTAGGCTTGCAGCTACGCATCCCTGGAACAGATCATCCTACTTGGTGTCCCTGTGGCTGGACACCTAAAAGGTTTTGGAAAAAGTTTTGCAAGTGCGGGTTAGAGCCCAAGTAAAAATCATTTGAAAATATTTTGCAAGCATTTAAATTTCAATTTACATGAACAGTTATTAGATACACATGTTAGGCTGCTAACAATCCCTTGAGTTACTCACATCTTATCTATAATACGCACCTAACATTACTTACTCAACCCCGCCTAGCCATTATACCCAATATAACTAGGTTACCAGTATTTAATAGACTCACCCGTACCGCCCATACAGTACGCTACCGAATACCCTTAATTACCATTAATTCCTTAGTTAAGATCCTCCTTAACTTACCCGTACCGCCCATACAGTACGCTGTCGAATACCCTTAATAATTAACATCTCTCTTGTGTTATTATTAAACCCAAGTTACCATTTCACGTATGTTAATATTCAAGCCTTACCATTTAAGTTTCTCTACTTAAACTTTATTTTAGATATTCACTATCCATCTTCCTACTATTCACACATTAGTAGATTCATAATAAATAGATACATACTATCTTTTCTCACTATTATCACACATAAGTAGATTAATCTTTGTTTAGATACACACTATCTAGTATCACTACTATTGCACATAAGCAGTACAAAACATTCATATATATTATATATATAGCATCGATCGAACTAACCACCATGATGTACATTCGCGTACTTTGCTATTAGTTCAATTACCCCTCGTACTAAATCAAGGACTATCGGTTCGGTAATATCTCCTCGAACCATACATATTGGAGGTGAATATAGTGATAAGTATTTGGGAATGCGCATATACCTAACGTACCCAAATGACCTGCTGGCTTCACTATTCATCTCACATAGCTATCCACTAACAACACTATATTGTGGGGCACAAACCCAGACCTTACTGGAATTGTCAAGGTGGGATCGCCCACTATGCGGGACCTCTGTGATAGCAAGTAGCGTTGGTATGTTCACATACACACAAGCACATACTAGGCATACACACAACCTATCCATATGTATATTCCATATAGTACACACACGACCTATAATTATAAATTTATATAGGTATACACCCAACATATAATGATCATCTGTAGGTAGTGTTTATCTCTCGAATACTCATCGTACAATATATTCATAATATAACTCTTTATAGAGTATTCCTGAGCATTATTATTTACCCGAAGGTCCCATTGTTACCCTTTAAGTTAATTCAGTAGTTATTACACTTATACCCTACTGGTTATCATCTTAGATTCTGGTATACCCTTCCCGTAACCCAAATCCAAATTTCTCGGTGTACGATTTACTCAATTCGCTACCGTCGATTAATTCTCCCAACTTAACCCTATCAATATCCATCAAAACAAAATCCCATGCCTACTGACCTTCCCCAACTCTCATCATAATTACTAAACTATCATCAAAGTTCCTTGTAATTCAATTCATAGGGTTATATAAACAAAATGCAAAATTGTGGTTTTTTGGGTAACGAAATCGATTCGCCAAGAGGTTGAATCGATTTGGTTGCCAAATCGATTCACCCCTAGACCAAATCGATTTAATTTATAGCAGGTCTTCCTCTTCCCTACGTTTTTACAAATTTCAAAGCCAAATAACTTTCTCAAATCTTCATGAAACTTCATGAAATTTCAAACTAACATGCATAATCATTATATAAACGTATGAGGACGATTTATAATATAAAATTATCCTCAATTCAACATGAATTTAATTCAAAATCAGATTATCTTTAAACTCCCCATAAAAACTTTAGTTTATGTGTTCTTCAAGTTTTTTCATTAAGAACCCAAATTTAATTTGTTATAATCAACCTAAATCCTCTGATTTCATCTCATAAACATAAATGAATATCTCTACTGGTATTCCTATCTCAATTTATGAATTAAACCCACCAAAAACCATATTAATTCTTCCAAAAATATGAAATTAAACCCTATTCTATATGGGTATTATAACATTATTATAATAAATTGCCATTTAAATACTTACCACTCAATAACAGGTCTGAAATTATTTGGGGTGATGGTGTGGTGGTTCTCCCCTCACTCCGATCTCGATTTTATCGCGTTCGGGGGGGAAAACGGTGTAGGAAGCTTGGTTCTCCCCTCCTCTTTCTCTCTAATAGGCTATCTTACTTAAGCTTTGTGTTAACCATAGTTCCCTTTATTTAATGGCAGATATATACTTAATATTTTCGGATTTCTCTATACCACAAACTCCTGAATGACCGAAATGCCCTTAAAAGGTGCTGGGTAGGTCCAAAATCACCTCGAGACCCAAACTATACACTCGGATACACTTTTTTGACTATTTCAACCCTTTAAGAACCACCCATGACCTCAAAATCACCATCCGAGTCACTTTATAAAATCATCTTATTTCCACCTCAAAATATGACACGCGTGAAATTAAACTTAAACCGAATTATAATAAATCTAAATCATCGAATTAAATAATTTCTCCCCATTAAATGAATTCCTAAATCACAAATTTTATTAATTTCCATATTCTCCAAAATACGGGGGGTTACATACTTCCTCCCTTACAAAGGAATTTCATCCTCGAAATTCGAGTAAGTCTAGTACTCCAAGGTTTCTACGCTACCTAAATCATCAATTTATATGACCACTACATAATTTCCACTATCCCCTAATCGCTAGTAATATTAACATAATTCAGCTACCCAGGGCTCCCATGCACCCTATACCCGTGCATAACTGCACAAACGTTACGTGGCTCCACAACCTCAAATATAACATAGTTATTATCCCTCAGATATAACTGTATAAACGAATAATACCCACGGTACTAAAACCATGTCCTAATGGACAAAAATCTCGCCACTTCCAACGTTGCGCTAAGTTTCAGGTGTGGAATGTATCACAAAGCGAAATCCAAACAAGGAACCCCTCGATACACTACTATCTAACATTGTCGGTCATTGATATCTGTTAAGCCCTCAATCCATCGTACGTACCCTCGAATACCCGTCTTTTGATATAAAATTATACTCGTCCACTCTCATGTTGCACAAGACAACAAATATCACGGTTCTCTTACTATCACTAGTTTCTTAGTGCTAAAAAGTCACGAGCAATATCGCTCTGCTCGATAATAAGCCAGTCTATTATGAATTGTGTCAGTAACCATCCCTACACACTGGGATCAATTATAACCAGACAACATACACACATAAGTATACTACAAAATATATTATAACATATATACACTTATATATAGGCTCAACACTCTTTAAGGTGATACCTAACAAAAATAAATCATACCATGGGGAATCAAATACGAGATCTCACTATCACAATCTACGATCGCTCAACCCATTGCTAACCGGATAAATCTCAAAAAGTAGTATACTTTATTCTCATAACTCTCGAAAGCAGTAAACTAACACGTAATATAAATGTCTTCTTAGTTCACACACCCTCTCTCTCTCATAGGAGACACCAAAGAGCCCTGCTACCCCACAGTAATTATATATAAATACATAATAATATTATTATGGCCAACGCCCTCACTAAATTCAACTCACTCACGAATTATAGTGTTAACAATCATAGATAGTGACTCACACATGTCACTCAAACAAATTCCCATACTCATAAGGATAAATTCAAATATTACCTCCATATTCTAGCTGTTTCGCCTGGTCTCTGGATTACTGAGCGACCTCCTCATGCTAGAACTGACCCATGAACTGCTGAAGTGGCTGTACAGCTAGAACCTTGTCCTGTGACTACCCCCTGCCTCTCTCCGGGTAATCTCTCTTCCTGTGTCCCGTTTCTGCATAATAGAAACATTTCCTAGGAAATCCCCCTTGCCACTGATCTTGTCCTTTATATCCTCCCTTGCTATTCCCTTGGCCCTGGCGGCCCTGAATCCACCTCTCTCAGATTGATAACCCCTGGACTTAAACCTCTTACCCTGGTTCCCTTGCTGGAGATCCAACTCCTACTGCTATTGTGACCCACTGGGACTGCTCTTATCATACCTTCCAGTCTCACTGAACTCATTTGCTCTTTCTCTAATCCTCATGTTCATGCGTTGATTCTGACAATGAGGTAGCGCTGCATTAACCATCTCAACGTACATATTCATTTTCGAATTAACCAATAAGTGCTGTTGGATCTTTCAAGTTAGTTCACCCATAAACTTACGCATCCTCTTCTCTTCAGTATTTACCTTTTCTATCATAAAATTTGCTAACTGAGTGAATTCTACTTCGTATTCTACCACGATCCTTTCTCCCCGTGACACACTGAGGAATTGTCGCCTCATATTTGTCTCAATAGAGAACGAAAAGTATTTGCGATCAAACTGCACCCAGAACTCTTCAATAGTCATCACATTTCTCTCCTCTGCTGTGATCACAGATAATTACCCCTGCAAAGGTGCGCCCACTAACTTGAACGTAGCTAAGAACTGTTTTTTAGTGTCACTGCACTCAATCATGCGCACGTGGCGCTGCATATTCTTCTTCCACTGACTGGCCACTCCTTCATCTGAGTTACCCTGAAACTCTAGTGGGTGACCCTTCTGAAATGCCTCCCTCGCTCTCTACTAATTTGACGTCCCCGGGTAGGCATGAACATCGGGTGCTACTAACGGTTGTGGATGATTCCTCAAAAAATGAATGGTTATGGCAGTCATGGATGCATTGATTGCCTATGCCATAATCTCTGCCACCTGTGTCTAGTCGATTTCATCCCCATCGATGGCTGTGGCGGCGATACTTGTGGCTCCTGATAAGGCTCCCTCACGTACTCCCTGACCACTGCCCTCGCCGCTTGCTCTATCCTAGGTGGAATTCGAAAATAGATCAAGATATGTATACGTTCACCTTCAAATATAAGATCATTAGCAGAAGAACGTAAATATACATACATAAAGGAATAAAATAATCCTTTCATAAGGCTCTACATAAAAGAACGTTAAGTTAAAATGTGAAAAGCTACACATATTAAATTAAATACCTAAGGACACAAAAACCTAATGCTCTGATACCATCTGTGACACCCCACCCAATTAAATACCGGGTGACCAGGCCTTTATTAAATTAAAACAGGATTTTCATATGGTACATTCTTTGCATTACTGTTGAAAACATTTTTAAACATTTACTAACCACCTAGTATTCAAAAAGTCGATGCCAAATTTTATCGCTTTTTGAATAACAACAACAGAAAATTATTACAATAATTAACATCCCATGAAATAGTAATATAAATCCATCCACAAACAAATGACTGAGATAAAATAATACCGAATAAATCATTAGTTCCAAAATCCAATACAAAGTCCAACATGAATAAAAATCTCTAAGTACACAGTCTGACTGTTATAAATGAAATAGCCGAGGGAAACATTCCCGCACGAAATACTGAACTGTACTCTACATTAGGAATGAGGTAACTAAAGCGACTAAGTCCAAATCCTACAAGCATCCACAAGTGTTGTAGCTTCGCATCCCTGGTACAGATCATCATACTTGGCGTCCCTGTAGCTGGACACCTAAAAGGTTTTGGAAAAAGTTTTCCAAGTATGGGTCAGAGCCCAAGTAAAAATCATTTGAAAATATTTAGCAAGCATTTAAATTTCAATTTACATGAACAACTATTAGATACACATGTTAGGTTGTGAACACTCCTTTGAGTTCCTCACCTCTCATCTATAATGTGCACCTAGCGTTACTTACTCAACCCCGCCTAGCCACTCTACCCAATACAACTAGGTTACCAGTATTTAATAAACCTCAAATCAGTCTAACTCACCCGTACCACCCATTAAGATCCTCCTTAACTTACCCGTACCGCCCATACAGTACGCTGCCGAATACCCTTAATAATTAACATCTCTATTATGTTATTATTAAACCCAAGTTACCATTTCACGTATGTTAATATTCAAGCCTTACCATTTAAGTTTCTCTACTTAAACTTTATTTTAGATATTCACTATCCATCTTCCTACTATTCACACATTAGTAGATTCATAATAAATAGATACATACTATTTCGTTTCACTATTATCACACATAAGTAGATTAATCTTTGTTTAGATACACATTATCTAGTCTCACTACTGTTGCACATAAGTAGTACAAAACATTCATATATATATATATATATATATATATATATATATATATATATATAATATAACATCCATCGGATTAACCACCGTGATGCTCATTCACATACTCTGCTATCAGTCCAAGTACCCCTCGTATTAAATCAAGGACTATCGGTTCGGTAATATCTCCTCTAACCATACATATTGGAGGTGAATATAGTGGTAAGTCTTTGGGGATGCGCACATACCTAACGTACCCAAATGACCTGTTGCCTTCACTATTCATCTCACATAGCTATCCACTAACAACACTATATTGTGGGGCACAAATTTAGACCTCATTGGAATTTTCAAGGTGGGATCAACCACTACGCAGAATCTCTGTAATAACAAGTAGCATAGGTATGTTCACATACAAATAAGCACATACCAGGCATACACACAACCTATCCGTATAGATACACACACGACCTATAATAATAAATTTATATAGCTATACACCTAACTTATAATGATCATCCGTAGGTAGTGTTTATCTCTCAAATACTCACCGTACAATATATTTATAATATAACTCTCTATCGAGTATTCTCTAGCATTATTATTTACCCGGAGGGCCCATTGTTACCCCTTATGTTAGTTCAGTAGTTATTACACTTATACCCTACTGGTTATCATCTTAGATTATGGTATACCCTTCTCGTAATCCAAATCCAAATTTCTCGGTGTACGATTCACTTAATTCGCTACCGTCGGTTAATTCTCCCAACTTAACCCGTATCAATATCCATCAAACCAAAATCCCATGCCTACTGACCTTCCCCAACTCTCCTCATAATTACTAAACTATCATCAAAGTTCCTTATAATTAAATTCGTGGCGTTATATAAACAAAAACGTAAAATAATTGTTTTCTGGGCAGTCAAATCGATTCGCCAAGAGGCCAAATCGATTCGATTTATTGCAGGTCTTTTTCTTCCCTACGTTTTTACAAATTTCACACCTAAATAACTTTCTCAAATCTTCATGAAACTTTAATAAATTTCAAATAACATGTCTAATCATTATATAAACATATGAGAAGGATTTCCAACATAAAATGATCATCAATTCAACATGAATTCAATTTATGATCAGATTATTTTTAAAACCCCCATAAAAACCGTAGTTTATGTGTTCTTCAAGAACCTAGATTTAATTCATTATAATCACCCCCAATCCTCTGGTTTCATCTCATAAACACAAAGGAATATCTCTATATGCATTCCTATCTCAATTCATGAATTAAACCCACCCCAAACCATATTAATTCTTCCAAAAATATGAAATCAAACCTATTCTACATGGGTATTGTAACATGCCTAAAATAAAATTTCATTAAATTCTTCCCTCTTAATAGCAGGTCTGAAATTTGTTGGGATGATGGTGTGATGGTTCACCCCTCACTTCGATCTCGATTTCTTCGCGTGGGGGTCAAAAAATGGTGTAGAAAGCTTGGTTATCCCCTCCTCTTTCTCTCACATGGATCTCTTCCTTAAGCTTTGTGTTAACCCTAGTTCCTTTTCTCTAATGGCAGATATAAAATTAATATTTTCGGAGTTCTCTATACCAATGATAAAAATTTCCTTAAACAGTTCCGGATTGGTCTAAAATCACCCCAGGACCCAAACTATACACTCAGATACACTTTTTCGACCCTTCCAAAACCATCCGTGATCTCGAAATTATAATTTCGAGTCACTTTTGTGACACCTCGCCTAATAAAATACCGGGTGATCAGTCCTATACCAAATTAAAATAGGAATACCAGTTGGATCATCCTTAGCATCACTGTCGATTTTTTTTTTAAAACTTACTAACCACCTAGTATTCCAAAAGCTGGTGCCAATTTTAACTTTTTTTTATTTATCAATTAAATGTTGTCTGATTCTCCAGACTAACCCATCCATAATTTTTGCTTTCTTTCTCTTTTCCTCGCTTACCTTATCCGGTACAAAAATTTTGCCAACGAGTGAATTCTTCCTCGTAATCGGCCACTTAACGGTCCCCTTTGAGTCACCTCATAAAATTTTCTCCTCGTTTCGGTCTCAATCGCTGGAGGAAAATACTTGCGGTCGAACCGCACCCAAAACTGTACAATGGCTAGTGTGTCCATTTCCTCAATTGTGGTGATCGACTCCCACCACTGTAGTGCTGCTCCCACTAAACTAAAAGTGGTTAGCATTTGCTTTCGCACCTTATCGCAATCTCTCATGCGTAGGTGACGCTGGATATCTCTCTTCCTTGACACGCTAGCACTACATTTTAACCCCCTCGCAACTCTGGTGGGTTTCCATTAAAATAACCTCCGCTTCTTGTTTCCACCACGATGACTCCGCGTGAGTCTGAACATCCGGCGCCACTAACACTTGTGGCTCATCCCGTGGAAATTACCTTGCCGTTGTGACCACCGTCGTCTCAATCGCCCACGCCACTAGTTCAGTTACTTGTGCTACCAAAATCATCTCTAGCCGTTGCTGCGGTAGCTCTTGCTCCTAACGAGCCTCCCTCGTCTCATCTCCCCCTGCTGCCCTAGCTGCTCTCTCTCTCCTGGGCGTCATCTGGAATGAGAATCAAATTTTGTATGAGTTCACTCTCAAATATAAATTTCGCAGAAGAACGTATATGCGCATACGTATGAGAATACAACAATCCTATAATAGGGCTCTATATCAAAGATTGTCAAGCAGAAACGTGAAAAGCCACACAGATCCTAAGGACACTAGAACCTGATGCTCTGATACCATTTGTGACACCCCGCCTAATAAAATACTGGGTGATCAGTCCTATACCAAATTAAAACAGGAATCCCAGTTGGATCATCCTTAGCATCACTGTTGAAAACTTTTTCAAAACTTACTAACCACCTAGTATTCCAAAAGCTGGTGCCAATTTTAATTTTTTTTTATTTAACAAAACAGAACATGCGGAATTAAAATATAAACCATTCACACAACTGAATGAAAATAAACTGAATCATATATACACAACTTGCCGAATAAATCACCGGACACCAAAGAAATGATCCATTACAAATATTCAACACCTGAATAAATTACACCTGAAAACTGTACCGAGAAGTCTGGGCGACAAGCCCTAAATAAAACTGAAACTGATACAAGATTCCTACTCTAGGAATGAATGAATGATGCGTCTAATCTAAACTCCTGCTAGCATCCACATATGCCGCAGCTCCGTGTCCCTGGAATAGAATATCAATCCTGGCGTCCCTGTGGCTGGACATTAAAAGGTTTTGAAAATGGTTTTATAGCAAGGGTTAGAACCCAAAACATTTTGAAAATATTTAGCAAGTGAATTAACTGTAGGAATTTAAAATGCATGAATGCGCTTCATATTTAAGTTAGTGTCGCACTCCCTTGTGGACATTCTCACCCTCCACTATTGTGCACACCTACCGGTTACCTTAACCCCACCTAGTTGTGCTACCCCGTCCAACTAGTCCTGGTATAACGTTCTCTTGCCATACTCCTCTAACCCGAGTATAATGATTTCCTGAATTATAAGTTATTTCACAATTAACTTAATTAATTCCTCTTAAATAGTAACATATAACCGTATCACCAGTTATATAAAGTAAATACATCACACACTGTATTATTATCCGTATATAATATTTACTATCATTATATACGTACCTTTACCACAACATCCACACATATAACATACGAATATCCATCCCTTTGAGTATGCCCTCGCCGGATGATTCCCTCTAAAATGCTATCTCACTAGGTGTGCTCACAAAAACCTAGTTTCCCCAAGTTGAAATCGCTCACCAACTTGGACCAAAATATAAACGAAGTGGAGGCGGTCATATTCCTTCCCTGAAAGTGAGATAAATCCCTCACCCATATATACCGGACGTTATGACTTGGGGATATACTCACCCTACTCCTCAAGCTAGGGGATTCACCCACATCGCGCAACCTCCCTTGATAGCACTAGAGTATATAAATTAAATAAATATCTATTCACTGATATTTAATATCACACGCAATATATACACGTATATATATATATATATACTATCACTATACCGTATATATATATATAATATAAACCCGGCTTTACCGTGTACCCAAAAATCCCGTACACTGCCTGTAAATTAAATATCACACACAATGTACACACGTATATATATATATATATACTATCACTATACCGTATATATATAACATAAATCCCGGCTTTACCGTGTACTCAAAATCCCGTACACTACCTGTAATTTCCTGAGTCTGTGGCCCGACTCAACATAATAATTTTTCTCACTTAATAATTTATCGTCTTCCCGAGTCTATAGTCCGACTCTAATATATTTAACTCACACTTCAATTTATATAATACTTTCCCGAGTCTATCGCCCGACTCTAATTAAATTAATTAACACACATTTTAATTTAATACCAATCCGAGTCTGTGGTCCGACTATAATACAATTAATTTACACACTAATTAATTAACCCAAATTCCGAGTCTGTGGTCCGACTCTAATATAATTAATTATCACATTAATTAATAAGTACCCTTCACGAGTCTACAATCCGATTCTGATTAAATTAATTATCACACCCATTAATTTAATCCTACTCGAGTCTACAAATCGACTCTAATTAAATTAATTAACACCCTTATTAATTTAATCCTACCCGAGTCTACAAACCGACTCTAATTAAATTAATTAATACCCTTATTAATTTAATCCTACCCGAGTCTACAAACCGACTCTAATTAAATTAATTAACACCCTTATTAATTTAATCCTACACGAGTCTACAAACCGACTCTAATTAAATTAATTAACACCCTTATTAATTAATCAACAAAAATTCGAGTCTGTGGTCCGAATCTAATATAATTACTCTCTCTCAAAAATAAATTTAATACTTTGGTGTCACATAACCAACATACCTGGACTCACTCACTCGGTCCATTTTTACTTCTCATAAGTTCTTTCCCACATTTTTCGCCCACAAATCTCCATAATTTTCCAATTATATTTACCTATAATTACCAACATACCCGGACTCGCCCACTTGGTCCCTAATTGAATATTTCCCGAGTCTATATCCCGACTCAAAATTAATTAGTTTATCTCCAAACTTAATTCACTACCTTGGGGTCGCATGACCAGTATACCCGAATTCACTCACTTGATCCGTACCTCACTATTTTGGAATAACATCTCTCAAATTCATCCATTAAATGCCCCACATAAATTCATCCTAGTCCCAATTACTTTCTCCCATAATTACCAGGAATATTTGTTTTACAATTATTTATCACTTTTTAATGTATGGGAATTAATTTCTAATTAAATCCTCCCCTTATATGCAAACTGGGCGAACTGCCCAGAATTCTGAATCATCGATCGATCGAACCCCCTGGGTCATACTAGTCCCTTTTATAGTAACAAAAGGGACGGTTTTAATTACCGTCCTTTTTGAGAAATACCAAAAGGGACGATTTTTAAAAACAGTCCCTTTTGTTACTATAAAAAAGGACGGTAATTAAAACCGTCCCTTCTGGTATAGTATTAGGGACAAAAGGACACGACCGTCCCTAATATTCATTTTTCTTGTAGTGATTTAAAATCCCCAAATTAATTCATATGAACCCTAGTTTCCAAATTTTCATTTAAATAACCTAATCAACCCAGATTCGTTCATACAATACGCTATTCAAATAGTTTATCTCACATACCAAGTTTCATTATTCACCGTTTGAATGGTTAATCTTTTATCTACTAAGATTACTTCATTTCTCATTTCCATTTTTATCTACTAGTCTCATAAAGTAGGAAGTTACCCAAGTACACTCATACATATACATATTCTCATCATCCTTATATATATACACTAATCCTGAACCCTAAGGTCAAGACTACTTGGTGCAATGTAATGATTATTATTATTACCAAGTCTACTAATTTCACACAGTAGAAATATTCATAAGTTCATATATATATATATATATATATATATATATATATATATATATATATATATATATATATATATATATATATATATATACTAATCCTGCACCCCCGGGCTAAGACCCATTAGTGCACCTATTACGAAAATCCTGCATCCCCGGGTTAGCACTCATTAATGCACCTATCCATAATAATCCAGCACCCCCGGGTTATCACCCATTAGTTCGCCTAACAATAATCATCCTTGTACCCCCGGGTTATCACCCATTAGTACACTTAACAATAGAGTTTTTGCACCCCCAAGTTATCACTCATTTGTGCGCTTAACTATAAGATCATTGCACCCCCAGGTTATCACCCATTAGTGCTCTTAACAATAATTTTCCATAGTAGGCATACACACATCCTATTATAATTTATAGGTATTTCTCCAACCTACATATATACTCCTCATACGTATTTTAATATCATGTCTATGTATAGTATAATTATTTAGATTACTATCTCTCTCGTAATCTCCAAGGTATATTCTCTCTATACCGAAATAATTAAAGTATTTATTCTCACATACTTTCCCAAAATTTCGTCTTATTTAAATTTACTATTTGGCAGTTTCTCTCACTCCAATAAAGCGATAAACTCAAAACTGGACTCTAAAAAAATTCCCAAAATTCTTTATGTCGCTCGAACCAGATGACATGTCGTTCGAACCAGAATGACATGTCGTTCGAACCATTTTCACATGTCGTTCGAACCACTTTGCGCGAAATCCCCATTTCGTTTGAACCACTTCGCGCGAGACCCACTGTTTCATCTTCTTCACGAAATTTCAGCGTTTTCTACCATTTTTGGACCTAAAAACCTCTAAGATTCAACACCCAACGCCTCATCATCAATACCCATCAACACCTAACATATTATAAATCCACAACTGTTTTAGGCGAACAAGAGTGGTCAGATGTTCATATGGTTTCTCTCAGAATGAGAGTTTTGTGTTTAGATATATACAAGTAGTTGTCATGTAGGGAGGTGCAACCTCTTAATGATATTGAAATAATAGGAGTCAATGATGTATGGGCTCGTCTTATGCGAATGTTGTTGGTTAGGAGCACAATATGAAGTGCCGTTAATGAGAATGTTAAACAAGCTTGCTGCAAAGCGGGGGCTATAGTGATTGAGCGCCTTACTACGTAGATAGTTTGCGTACTGACAAGGTATCCATAATTGTTTTACCAGATAGGCCTTATTTTCTGATTTTTGGGACGAAATTTCGTTATTAGGGGGGAAGTATGTAATATCCCATATTTTTATGGCTTTTAAATTTAGGGATTTATTAAATTTAATTGAGATTGATTAATTTAATATTAATCCAAAAATTTGTTTTAATTATTTACTAGCGTGACGAGAGTTAGTAATTATTGAAATTTTTTTGATTTGTTAAATATTACTTATTGAGTAGAGTAATATGTAGAATTGAATTTATTAAAATTATCATGAATGTATAATTTGATAATTGTGAAAATTAAATCGGGACGCGCCTGCATCGTGTCGGGATTAAATTATTATTATTAAAAGTGAATAAATTATAAGTTGCCTGTATGATCATTTTGAGTGCGCCAATGTGTCCAGAAGGGTCGAGATAGTCAAAATAATGTACCCGGGGGTTTAGTTTGGGTTTTGGGGCATTTCTAAGCCTAATTGGCATCCTGGGAGGACATTATAGACATTTTGTATTTTTGGGAAATTAAACCCACGAATTTTCTAAGAATATATCAGCCTTTAGGAGTTGTCTTCTAGGGTTAACAAACACAAAATCAAATAACGACCATTAGAGAAGAAGTTGGAGAGCTTTTCAAGTAACTCAAGGCCAAAGACTCACCCGTTTGCACCGCCACCACCACCAAAACGTAGATCGCGTGACAATGAACGCAACCATAACTCTTTTGTCCACAAATAAGAAACTCAAATTCCAGGCAAGTATCTATCTTGGTTTATTTTTACTTAATTTTTTCAATCATGTTAGTCTAGGGTTGTTTACAACATGCTTCATGGAAGAAATTAATATTTTTGAGACTTAAAATCGTATGTTGTAGAGGAAGTAGACATATTCTGGACATCTAAATCACATGTAGAGGATAAGCCACAAATTTGTATGGATTTAGAAATAAGTAATCTGGAAAAGAATTGGAGAATGAAAATTAAAAGAAAAATTAGGGTTCTTAAAGTTTATGTCAATTTTACTCTATTAAATCGTTATACTTGATGAATTTGGACATAATTTACGTAGAAAATCATGTAGTTAGGTATATAGTACTTGTAGTAATGTTGTTTGGGAGTTTGGGGATCGTTAATGGAGATTTGGTTGAGGTTGGAGAGGTAAATACGTAACTAGACAATGGCAGGTTTCGTCATAACTGCTTGATCGATCGATCGACCGAGAACATCGATCGATCAACGATTGATCGATCGATCCCATTCCTCGATCGATCGATCCCTCCTGAAAAACTGCGTATTTTTCTTCTTTTTGTTTAATCCGGTTAAAATGCGTAGGAACCCATGATTATTAATTTTAGATCATAATGGGATATAGAGAAGACCAGTAGGGTCTAGGTGGACTCCGTTGGGTGAAAATTTAATGTAGGATGAAATTATGGGTTAACGGGGAGTTATTCACACATACGAAATCATGCGTACGTTTAATAAAAGATCGAGACTCGTAAGTAAGTTAGAGTAGAAAGTAAGTGAGAGTGCTTACTGAAATTATACTTTGGGAGATAGAATACTTCGAGAGATGAGAAGAAAGTATGGAGTAACTTATATATGAGAATAAAAGTGACGAGTCCGTTATGCGAGATAATCGAGTAAAATGTGCTAAGAACGGATAACTGTAATTATGGGTCGTGGGCGCACCTAATTTAGAAATGTGAATATTTATATATATGACTGTGTGACTGTGCATATATTATGTATTTGTGTAAAAATCATACCCGGGCTACTTTCAATAAGCCAACAATTCGGTATTGGTGTTCATTCGTTTTGATTTCAAACAAAAAAGATCATACAAGTATCTTATTGGCCAATTGTTACGATGTGGGGATGAAAATGTTGTTGCTGATTGCAGTTGTTATGGAGATGAAAATGGTTCTTAAGTGTTAAAATATAAAAGATTCAGGTGGGTATTTTTAAATATAATTCTTTAAAAACGTTTAGGACTCAAATGAGTATTTTGTTTAGCGTACCAATCTGATTAGTTTAATCTTTAGTTGAAGTAGAATGAATTTGAAGATGAAAGGTTCGGAAGTTGAGGATGAAAGGTTTGGAGTTTTGAATGTGTGGAGAGATGGAGAAAAAGTGTGTAAATGAATTTTAAAACTTTAAATATGGGATGACCCTCTATGTGGTATTTAAAAGTAACTATTAGATTTAAGTGGTATTTTATAATTACAAAATTGTGATATTTTGAAGTAAAACATATATGGCTCTCAGAAATCCCCTTAAATTTTACCTATTTGGCAATGCTATATCATACCAACCAATGTCTAGATATACCCTTTGGTGAGCGCGGTGTAAATTATTCTGACCAAATTTATAATTTTACGTGGCGTGCTGGGAATGCTCTTGGATGTATATAACTTCGTCTTGTCGTAATGGATTTTGAATCATAAAAGTTGAACCTTAATAATGTTAACACAAATAAGTATATGTGCGCTAAGAATATATGTTTTGAGACTCAAAATAGTAAGTATTAACGCTCCACATGACATGAGTATCTATTTCCTATTAAATATATGTCAGAACTCTATTCTTATTATTTTTGGGTGCTTAGTGTGTGCGCTTAGGGCACATGTTATTAGGACCTAGAAAGGAAAATGATATCATGTGCCATACGAGCATATGTTTTGAGCCTCAAAATAGTACGTATTAGAGTGCCACATGAGTATTTATTTTCTATTAAATATATGTCGGGACTCTGTCCCTACTATTTTTAAATTATTAATTTATGCTTTTAGGACAAATGTTATCAAGATCCATAAAAAAAATGATATCATGTACCATAAGAATATATATTTTTAATGTAAAAATAATAAATATTAAAATTTCACACGAGTATCATGTTTTATATAAAAAGTACATTATTTAACCCAGACACAAAATTAATATGTCATCACTAGAACTATTCACCATAACGATTTAAGTATCAGTCAAATCAGTTTTTTCCGTGAACATAATATGACACATCACCTTAATATTTTTTGAAAGGTCTAGTCATATTTAAACTGCCAATGGGCTATTTTTAGCTTCATAAAAATAAGACTGAATAAAGGAACAACGGCCATAAACACGTATCTGCACTGCTCGACAGTTACAAAACTCATCACATGTTTGCAGTTCTAATTTGAAGTTCAACTGGTTTTGCCCAATTTCTCTGCACTGGGTGTAAAAGTTTGATTAATTGTTACTCTGTGAAGAGCAATAAATTATTAGAATAATCCACCAGTGAGTACTTAGTTTATTTGATCTGATTTCATAAGGTGGTCCAGCCTAGTTGCCCACCTACGGAGCATCGAAAATCCTCCTTAATTTCTCATTATGCTTCTTATCTTCAAGATCTTTTAGTAGGACCAATTACGACCCAGCTTCATAAATTTTATTTATTTATTATTATTTAGGGGTGTTTCTGTTTAAATCATGTTTTTATTGTTGGAGCCCACTTTTTTTATATCCACCTTGTTTGGGCTACGACCCTTTTAAACCCCCACTATTGGGCTTTGTCTGGGAAAAAAAATCAAATTGGGCATAGATAAGACCAAATTGCTATTTCAGACTTTATCCAATTTTCTTTTAACAAAACCAACAGTTTCACCCTCTCTCTCATCAAATATGAAAAAGTCATGGTCGGATGAAGCACAACAAAGTTACACCTCTCTCTTATCAGAGATGAACAAATCTCGATTGAAAGCATACCCAATTGAAATCTAATGTTATTTCTACTATCTCCGAAAAAACTATTGAGTTTTGGCTGTCTTCAAAAAGCAATTTCAAATTATAGATGTATTGTGAAGACCAACCACTTCATTTACGAAGTAAACGGAAACCCATTTGCCCCACTCAACCACAATCTTGTTGTTGAATGAAATCTAATCAAAACAATGAAAAACCCACTCAGCAATTATGTATAACTCATATTTATATTTTTAACTCTATTTTTGTTTGTATAAATAGAAAACACGAATCTTTTTAATTTACCATCGCAAGTTCCATCTGCAAAAAGAGAATCAAAATAGAGAAGTTATGGCAAGTTCTTGAGGAACCAACAATATATACCATGTTCAATTAATATGTTTATTTGCTTAGTTGGCTCAACATTACATTTGTAACTTAAAATATTAAAACGATTTGTTGGGATTGTTTACAGATTTAGTGGATTTATCCAAAAATACCCTTAATATAATACGGAAACTCGTGTTCAACTTATATACTTGGGCTAGAACACTTGATTAAGATACGATGTGATTAAAACAACTTGTCACGCTCTTTATCTTTCCTTTTTACTTTTTCATTCATATATTGGTAAATGCAGTTTGTTGAATTAAGAAACAAAAAGTGTCACCCCACTCTTCCGTTCCATCAAAAAAAAAAATTGGTAAACAGATCAGAAGTCATCATTACCTCTACTTTTTTTGTTTGCTTTCTCTTCCATCCATAATATTTCCATTGTACCAAACGAAACGCTTAAAATAATGCTCATGATACCCGATGTCAGCCCTTACTTAAGAGATGCTATTGACAATTTTTAAGTACAAGCTGGATGGTTTCTATTACCGTCCGTTTCATTCGCAAATTTGCCATGATAAATATCAAATCAGTGGGTAAATATGGTATTTGCCCACTTTTTGACCTGTTTGATTCACAAATTTGCCTACAACCCATTTGTCAATGTACAACACCTCTAATGCATAAAAAGTGAGCAAATTTTGCTTTGCTATTTGGGGAAGAATTATTTGCCAAACAATTTGTCACTTCTTACAAGTGCTTTTTTTATATTTTTATGCTAAAATATTTTAAAAGTTATTTACAAACTGTTTAAAAAATGTTTTAAAACTGTTTTAAAAACAATTTAAAAACTGTTTAAAAACATATTTTTTAAAACTGTTTTATTAAAAAATGTTTTATAAAAACTGTTTTTGAAATGTTTAAACAAAACTGTTTTAAAAACTGTTATAAATAAAAAAAATACTGTTTTATAAAAAATGTTACAAAAATGTTTTTATAATGCTTTAAAACTGTCAAAAAACTGTTTTAAAAACGGTTTAAAAAAAATATTTTATAAAACTGTTTTATTAAAAACTTGTTTTAAAACTATTAAAAACACTATTTTAAAAGGTTTAAAAATTGTTTTGAATAATTTAAAAACTGTTTCGAATATTGTAAAAATTATTTAAAAAAACTGTTTTATCAAAATTAAAAAAAAAAAACTGTTTTAGAAATGTTTTAAAAATTGTTTAAAATTTTTTTATAAAATATTTAAATAAACTAATTGAATTGACTTTAATTTCGCCTAATTGTTGTTTGATAGCTTCGTGTGAAAAAACTAGGTAAAATTTGTTGCCCACTTTTGAATCAAACGAACCCTTAGTGTGTGTAAAAGTTAACAAATTGAGCAAGGCAAAACAATAGATGTGTCCCTTGATAAGATACCCAAACAAGTCGAGAGAAAACTAAGGAAAGCAATAGAAACGGTATCTTTCTTTTGAAATAAAGTAAGCCATTGAAGGCTGCACAGTTAGCGGATCTTGCCACATGAATTTCCACAACATACGAATCAGAGTTCCTACACACGCCATGAGGCCAAGCTGGAGTTCTCTGGCTTGAAATTGTACTATAAAATCCTTATTTATCAATAAAGTTCACTTTTAAACTGATCAACTAATATATAACTCTGCAAGTTTTAACGTAAAGTTGCATTGGGGAATGGAATGTTTTATCCAATTGAGAAAAAAGAATTGACATATATTGTTTCAAGCTACACGGAAAGATGCACTTAACAGCAAAATATTACTTGTCAAATTCGATCTTTGGGGTCCAATATGTTGACAAACAAGTTCAAGAGTGTAATTTTATTTTATATAACTTTAAAGTACAACTTTGGTATAAACACAGTCAGCATGGTTCCTGTTTGGTGGGATCACAGATAACCTCCCACTACCCGGTTTGCGATGGTGAATTATATATAACTTTATAGTCATTTGGTTTGGATTGTAAAATTATATTCCTATTAAATTTATAATTTATAATTCATTTAAATATAGATGCCAAATTAATAATTTCACATGCAAAGCCATAATTTCTAATTCACCTAAATTTTTGTCTTACATTAATCTTTTGATATGCGAAGGCACTAGCCTGGATTACAGCCCTTGGGTGCATATCCAAATCATGATATGAACACACAAAACACACTTTTCACGACTAAATCTCACTACCCACATATGCATGTCCTCCCTCTAGCAGGAAATATTGAATAATCTAAATTTCATTGGTAGAACACATCATCACTGATAAAATCCAGTTTTATCATATTGTAACAAAATCAGCTCTTATTCATTAACATGTAAAATCGGTCTCTTACAATCAACCCAGCGACCTCAAAATACATATTTAAATATGTAAAAATAACTCCAAGTCATTCAAGGGACTTTGACAAGGTATTACATGTGTAAACAAAACTAAGTCACAAAGTTCCCATAGGCAATGCTCCAAAGGCCAGACTAGTTGCTGAGGGGCAACATATACGTATTTGGTATAGCTTATAGATGACACCACCACCAGAGCTTTATGAAATTTAACTCACCCCCGAATATTGATTAATGTACAAAAAGGGTGTCTATACGAATTATCAGCCATTGGCAACAATCAACATGAGGCAGCTGACCGATGTGAGCGAAACTGCAGCACAAGGCACAAGAACAGCTAGGTACTTCTTATTGTATATTAGGCTGATTAGCTTTATATGCCCACTTTCATTCCATTTCAGCCAGCTGCTCTGCTCAACTTATTCTCAGGATCTAAACCAGATAACTGCTCCACTAGACTGCAAAAACACCAATTAATGGAAGATTGTTTTAGTGTTTTATTACATTGCCACATCTCTTGCTGTCAACAATTTTATATTTTCTTCCTTAGAAAAATTGTTGTCAGGCTTTTGGCCCCCACTTATTTTTCTGTTTAGAGTTTGACCCCAAAGATTTCCACTTTTATGATTTTAACATGTAAAATTATCACATTGTCAATAAGCATCACAAAAGATTCTCATAGAGAATTATAAAGTGTATTTGTGATGATTTGGGTGCCAAAGTCCATGAAAAGAAAGTCATGGGAGTCAAATTGATGATGACAATATAAATGAGGACAAAACCCCAAATGAGTATTAAGATATTTGTTGGTATATCTTATTGTAAGTTACAATACCCACATTGTAATCGTAAGATACTAACAATTACTATAGAGAGGGGGGGGAACACATACCTGGGAGACCCAGAACCAGATAAATTTGTATCCCTAGCAGATGGATTCCAGTGGTGGTGAACCAACATGAAACCACCCTCTGTTGTTCCAGATATATCTGGGGATCTATGGATGCCTACAGCTGGACTTCTGGAGGACATTCCTGCAAAAATAATGAGTTCTGTTGTTGTTTCATCAAAAATAATATAAGTGGAAGGCTAAATAGTTTGTCAAGTCCAGCAATTCTGTTTTTCCAATCTTTTTACTGGACTGAAGAGGCTCATCCAATCTATACAAGTTTCAGAATTCAGAGTATACAAAAACATGTAAAAATTGAAACTGAAAATGAATGTTACTATTCAAATCAACAAAAACTAACTACATGAACAACTGAAAAGCCATTCTGCTTGATTTAGCAAACTACAATTTAAAGTTATCAAAAGGGAAAAAAAAATTACTGATGAAGTTGTCTAATTTCACATGGAGGGCAACCTAATTATTAGAAGATATTAGTAGTCGTATTGATTGGTGAGAAGTACTGGAAGAAAACGAAAATGAAAACTTAAATTTTTACAAAAGATAAACCTTTCCACAAATGCTGGTTTGATGTTAAAAATAGATTTACTTGATTATCTTATCTTCATAATCAAATGAACGTCATAGAATGGATAAGCAAGTAATTAGCCTTCGGAAGGAAGACGAGAATCATAAAACTAAAAATAATAAAGTATTAAATGGAAAGTAAACAAATTAAAACAACATGATAACAAAATAACGGAAGCCAGATTTAAATTTTTCATCAGTTTTAGGCATCTTTGTAACATAAGATTGCAAAAGAGTAAATTAAAGAGATCTCACACAAATGAATCAGCAAAGTGGGAACTAACAAACACAAAAACATGTAGTGTCCACGCTAAAGGAAGAAAAGATCTATATAGAGGAGGAAACTAAAATTTTGATTACAAGACCCAAGGGAAATTATAACATAGTGATCATGAATGCATGATGAGCATAATTTCCAATCAAGTGAGGATATTACCTTGAAAAAGTATGACGATACAAAAGAGAATGGTGAAAAGCATGGCAAGAATGTTGCCATATGATGACGATGATGCCTTTGCCGCTCTCATTTTCTTCAATGCCTTCATTCTCTCGATCCTAGCTCGTTTCATCAGGGCAAGTTCCGCGAGTTCTTTGATTAGCTTTTGGTCAGCAGCATCCAATGACAGCCCTCTAGGAGGCCTGGGAGGCTTTTTAGCACTTGTCTTTTTACGTTTCTCCTCCTCAGTTTTATCCCCCACAAGATCCGCAGACTCCTCTCCCTTCACCTTCTTGTTAATCAAAATTTTCACATCCTCTAGAGAAACATCACTGCTATTTGATAAATTGTCACTAGGACTCGAACCATTTCCACTCTTGACTGGTTCGTCATCACTCACAAATCCCTCATAGAACTTTGTGAAAAAAGTTTTCGCAAGTTTGGCACCCGAAACAGGCTGAGGGCTTCCCAATTCTGCACTAGCAGTCACACCACTCTCCAAATCAACTGCAAAATCACATTTTCTTGGAGGAATATAATCCATTATAACTTCAATCTCTATGCTTCCTTGCTCTTCACCCTCTAATTTCCTAAAAGCCTTAATTTTCACCACCTATAACTTATAACCCAAATTTGTCTTTACTAGATTTTCTTAAATTTTAAGGGAAAGATCGAGAATAATAATGTTCAAGTTTAAATAACTCCTTGATTAAACTCTCAGCTAAATCTACAGCTACTTCCCATTGCCAAACTAGCCCAATCCTCTAACCATAATTTAAACAAACCCTGTAAGCATTATAGAACAGATTCAGACCAAAATTTGAACTAGTAAATGACATGATTAAATATGCATGTAGAATATATAGGCATCAACTGAAACTGGTAAATTTTAAAAAAACATTAAAAAAATAAAAAGAGTTACATTACTTTTGATTGAACTTCATAAATTTGAAGGACAAGCTTGAGCTAAAAATGCAAGCTTAATATAAACCCACACCCAGAATTGCCATTAAATACTACCACTAACACAACAATCTTACAATGCACATATATATACATATTGCCACCTTGAAGTGAAAATGAATAAGCTCTGGATCCAATGGAGACAATAGCATCGAAGTATCTAATATGGGGGGCCTTTCAAGATCTTAGGAGCGGCAGATAGGGACGAATGCACGAGGGATTTAAGTGTTAGCGAACAACCGGGAAAGTTCTATTTTTTATTTTGTATCTTTGCAAATTCACACTTATCATTCAGGGTAGAACCATAATTGGTTAGCTTTAATGAGATATTATTTTAATGTAAAATTTCTTCCTTTCTTTATAGTTAAGGTATTACATTTAATGTACGATCACAATATAAAAGCTTATTTTTTATGCAATTATTGTTTCAAATTCAGTACTGCACGTGGAGCTGTTCGTTCTTTCTTTCCCGTAATTATTGTTTCTTTATTGAAGCAAATTAGAAAAATATAAGTTCTTGAAATCTACACTATTTTAATACATATTTTGCTGGAGATAATCTCAGAGTTTTTGAATGTGTGTCTATTAATCGGTGTTTATAATCCATTAATTAATGAAACGTCATTATGTTATACAAAATATGTAACAATCTTCATTTTATATTTGTAAGGTACCACGTGTGCAAGGATTTATAAATGGTACGCACACATTTGCATATTTTGATAGCGAAGAATGTGTGGAACGCATATATATATATAATAATATTTTTGTACGAATTAGTCCACATTTTAAGAATGCGGATCGGACATGTTTCACCTAACGATACACCTAGAAATTATATTCTAAATTATTGGCACACTCTCTCTTTTTTTCTGCGCTCACCGCCAGGTGACACATGTTCAGTCCACGTTCTTAAAATACGGACTAGTCCGCACAAGAGCAGAATTGTATATACATATATTTTTTAATTTTGAACTTCTACACTAACAAGTTCTTTAGACTCCCTCATTTGCGTTGACCAGGAGAGACGCTGTGTCAAAGTCATCCTAACACACACGTTCCTCTTCAAATCTAATTGAGATCCGCTGAGATTTTGAACTCGAGACATTTGGCCTAAACGTGTCGCCCCTTACCATTGGACCCCAGACCAGGGCGGATCATATGTGAAACACGTATTGCGCTCATGTCGAATTTTATTTGTGTTGAGTATGGTATTTTTTTCTCAGCTTATAGACACATAATTGGTATGGAATTTGAAAAGCTAATTATATATTTTTAAGGGTTGATCAAAAAAAATATTCCAATGGTCACATATAAAATAAGCCAAGCGCATGCTTTCTGTTAAACTTTTTTACAATCTGATTAGTTAAAGGCACATTACTTAATACTAGACTTGTTAACGGGTCATGTCAAGTTATATTCATATCGTATAATGTCGGGTTCATTTTAAAGCAATTAAGGATTGTTTACTACATTAATGCATCGTATTTAGGAGTTTTTGTGGTACGGTAAAAACCCGTACCGGAAAGCGATACGAAATGGACACGTGCACTCTTAAATATATCACTATTCATGGAACGGATTAAAAGACGAATTTTATTAAAATAGTGAAAACAATAATTTTGAGTTGGATTTTTTTTATGGGTTCTTAACATTTAAGGGTATCCCTATAAAAAAAAATATAAGCTCAAAATGATATTTTTGCTATTTTAAAGAAATAGGTAAACCAACAGTCAATTTATTTTTGACCTATTTTTTTAAATAACAGAATAATTCGTTTTTAGTTGAAATATTTTTGAGGGGTACTCTGCTATGTTAAGAACCTACAAAAAAATTCAACTCAATTTTTTTTTTACTATTTTTAAAAAAAAATCGTCCGTTAATCCGTTTTAGAGAATTCTCCTTGAGATGTAAGACTGACATAAATGTATGTATTTGAAAACCAATAGAGTCTCACATCGAAAAAGAGACTAAAATGGATGAGAGTTAAATTCTATAAATAAGGGGCCACTCTTTAAATATTTCAAGTTTAAGTTTGCATTTGAAGCTTTCTAAAGTCACAACATTTTATAGACTTTTAGCTTGCATTTTATTTGGTGAATATTATTTTGGTCTTTTTTTACTAAATAAAAGGTGTTGTAATTTTATTTTTTTTAAATCTAATATTTTGAGTTGGGCTAGCTGTAAAGAGAAGGCCTAATGGTGAAAATTCAAAATTTAATGTTATTTTAATTTTTTTTGAAGTTATATTGAAAAACCCGAATTTACTACAAAAATGTGTGATATGGTTTTAGTTTCAGTTGGGTTGTACCGAGTGGTATAAATGATAATTTTGATTTTAGTCTATTAAAATTGGTATCGGTGTGTTCTATTTACCAATCAAATCGATCGAAAGTCAGTCCTAACTGTATTTGTAGGCTTCGCATACTCAGATTTTTGTTAACATTAGGTTTTTAAATAAACAATCAAATAGAAAGATAAGTTCTATTTATAAACTATTAAAAAAAGATTACTTAAATGTGGATAATTTTTGTATCTTTATTTCATCGTAATTTAATATTATTATTTTTTCAAAGTAAATAAAAAAATGTATTTAAACGGGGTCAAAGGTTATATGACTTGAATAAGGTCTGGTTATTTTGGGGCACGTCAAAACGTTGATTAAACATTTCCCGTTCAAAATGGTACCCAAAATGCATTTTATCAAACTTTAATAACCAAATTGATATACTACATAACTAATGAGTGTCAAACTGTCAAATGATCCTAAATATATGATGCAAACTAAAATTACCTGTGATATTAGTATGTTTTTGTGCTTTAGCAAAATGCTTGAAAAGATACTAGACAAAATTTAATTATAACTAAAGATCTTGCGTGTTTGTTTTTATTGAAGATTGGCCATAAATACTCTGTACATCTGATTTGAAAATACAGGAAATAAAATTAAGTAACAAAACATAAGTGGTATCTTGCTAATGCAATCTAAGCAAATCGCCACCGACACTGGCGCTAGAGCCTAGAGCTGGGTGGTGAAGAATATGGTTATCAGAATCAGATCCCACAATAACCGAACAAGGATTGTGACTTGTTGGGTCATCCATTATGTTGCTTTCACCTAAATAGTATGTATAACTTTTTCCCTATATTTCTTTCTTTCTCCCAACAAAAATGGTTTCTACATGTTATATTTCGTTATATTTTACAAATGCAGCCTTACTATCTTCTCTAATTTTTTAAGAGTTGAAACTTATTGCTAAATATTTTTAAAATAAGGGTCTAAAGTAACTTTAAAACGAGATCCGTCCTAGGATTACGAGGGTCTCAGGTGAACTGTTGTTTGGATTACTCTCGTACACATGCATAAATGATGATAAATACACTAAAAATAACGTACTAAAATACAAATTACATAATCTTAGGGTTCGTTCGATTGGTTATCCTTATTTGTCATGACAAATGGTAAGTAAGTATAAAATGAGATATATGATTACAATTTGGTGTGTTTGATACAAAAGTTTGCTTACAAATTATTTCTCAATGTACAACACCTCCTATGCATAAATGTGTCACAAATATTGATAAACTTTGCTTTATTATTTGAGTCAGAAATATTTGTCACACAAATTTGTCAATTCTTATAAGTGTTTTTTGTATTTTTTTATACTAAAATATTTTTAAAAATGTTTTAAAAATTGGTAAAAAAATGTTTTAAATAAAAAACCGTGTTTTAAATAAATAGATAAGTTGTTTTAAATAAAAAAACAGTTTTAAAAAATTGTTCTAAAACTATTTTAAAAATATTTTCAAACCGTTAAAAAACTGTTTTAGAAGGTTTAAAAACTGTTTTGAATAATTAAAAAACTGTTTTAAATATTTTTAAAAACTATAAAGACTGTTTTTTCGTAACTTTTTAAAACAGTTTTAAAAACTATTTTCTTAATAAATAATTTTAAAAACATTTTTAATAAACTATTTTCGTAACATATTTAAACATTTTTTCTTAACGCATAAACTGTTTTTTCATAACATTTTTAAAAACTATTTTTTTAATAAATAATTATAAAAACATTTTCAATAAACTGTTTTTTCAAAATATTTGTAAACATTTTTTCATAATAGTTCTTTCGTAGCGTAAAAACTATTTTTTCGTAACATTTTAAAACATTTTTACAAACTATAAAAACTATTTTTTCGTAATATTTTTAAAGATCACATATCTTAAATTCAAACTTTTTATTATTAGAATTTGCGCATACATTATTTTCGTAGAGAAACCCCAAAACAAGAAAAAGAGGTTTCACTTGCAAATTCCAAACGTGGATTTCTCATCATATTTTCTCACAGTAAAACACCTTTTTGTGCACACACATATAGTAAAGTCCCCGGTTGGATTTATGGGTTAAACTCCACCTTGTATTGTCTTCGAACAACGTGAACTTTGATGCCCTCCGGGATACGTAGGCGTCTTGGGTAAATCCCTCAACTCGAGTCCTCCCACATACATTTGTTATTTTATTCTCATCATATATTCATGATATATACATTTTATATGCTTGTGTCTTGTTCGATATACGCAATTATTCATTCATAATGAATTGTGAATCGACAAACACTTGCATCATATTTTTATTACTATTTTGGGAACACTCTTAAGGATGACCTCGCTCCGTCTTTATCCATGACACGAGTCGAGTGATTCCAACCTCCATTTATATTATGCACATAAGCACACACATCATGGAGTTCTATAGGAGAAGATTAACACATGCCCATGAGAGACTGAAAGGACGGGATGGGTCCTTGACACCTTCTTATTTCGTAACTTATTCCCCGGACACTTACACTACTTAGTTTCGCAAGCATCGATATTGTCATTGATGTCGTTATATCGAGGAGGCAACATTTCTTTTGCCCGTTTTGTGCAAAATAAGTTGGCGACTCTATCTCTACATATCAACCCACATCGATGACGGTCGAGCGCCTCGATAAAGGATGCAATCTCGCGCGCATGCCGGAAGGGGAATGGCGGAGGGATCCACAACAGGATCACCCCCTTGACCCCGACCCCTTGGGATGGCCCCACCAGTGCCCATTATAAAGTGACCCCCAATATGGGACAAAATTTTGGTCAATATTTTCATCCCCTTGTTGATGTAGTGTGCAAAAATGCACGAGACTTAATTAACATATTAAAGAGAGTAATTTTTTTTATTTTTCATTTTCATAATGATTAAAGGGAGTACTACATTAATGAGGGAGCGTATACAAGTATTATGAAAAGTAAATCTAGTATGGAGACTATACCACGCAAGGATATATGTGAGTGAGTAAGTGACATGGAAATATATACAAGTGAGTGTGTGTGTGGTAGTGAGCCTATTCATGGATCAATTACAAGTGGTGTGTGATATGTGTAAACTAGCATAGGGATATATGCAAGTGTGAAAAGTTTGGGTGTGCTAGTTAAGCCTAAGCATGGATATTCTATGTGGTGTGTGAAACATGTGAGTATAAAGTGAAGTTAAGTGTAAGTGTTTGAATTATAGATGGAGAATAAATACAAGTGTGTGAAGTTTATAAGTGGGTTGAAAGTGATATATACATGAAGCAGATATATAGGAAAAGTAAATAGTGGATAAAAGGGAACATACAAGTAGGTTCATAAGCACGCACTGAGAAAAAAAAACACGCATGTAGGAATAGAGTCTAGTCCTCCAAAGATGTCCCCAGTGGAGTTTCCACTGTGGCCATCCGAGGGGGCTGGGAGGGCTTCTCCCTCTAGTGTGCATGTGGGATTATGCCCTTTCTCGGGGCGTTCAGTTGTCGTCAATGTGGGGTAATATGTAGAGATAGAATCGTCAGCCTATTTTGCACAAAATAGGCAAAACAATGTTGTCACCTCAAGAGAATGGCATCAAGGACAATACTGATGCTTGCGAAACCAAGTAGTTCAAGGGTCCAGAGACTAAGTTACGGAATATAAAGGTATTAAGAACTTATCCCGCCCCTTCGGTCTCTCATGGGTATGTGTTAATCTTCTCATGTTAGACTCCATGAAGTCTATGCTTACATCTATAATATATATGGATAATGGAATTGTTCAACTCGCATCATGGAAAAAGATGGAGTGAGTTCATTCTTAGGAGTGTTCCTAAAAAATAATAATTCAAAATATAATGTAAGTGTTTGTTGAGTCACAAGTCGTTATAAAAGGACAAATGTATATGTCGGGCAAGACACAAGCATGCAAGAATATGACATTAATTAATAATATAGATATAATAAAAATAATATAACAAATGATCTTAAGGGAGGACCCGAATCTCGGGATTTACCCAAGATGCCTACGTAGCCCAAGGGGCATCAAAGTTCACGTAGTTAAAAAATAACATAGGGTGAGGTTTAACCCATAAATCCAACTGAGGATTTCTTTTATATGTGTGTGTAGAGATAAACATGATTTAAGTGTGAGAATGTGTAGCGAGAAATCCTCTTTTGGAATTTATAGATAAATCCCCTTTTTCTTTTTTCTTTTTTTATTCTTATGAAAATATAGTATGTGCAAATACTACTAATAAATGTTTGATATTAATATATGTTATGCAATGAAATAAAGCGCTAAAGTAGAAAAATAACAGCTAAGGCTAAAATAAGAGAATTTAGAGACAATGGTGGAGAATTGGACTTCCTTATGAATACTTGAAGTGGATCTTAAGTGTAGATACGTGAATCTTATAATAAGGTGATGGTGGTGTGAGGAGATGTGGAAATTTACTAAATTGAGTATGAAAATGATGGAAGGAATGTGCGAAATGGACTTTTTAGGAAGGGAACAAGTCAGAATTCGAGAGAATGTTCTCTGAAAAACTGAGAGGGATGTTCAGGGGTGCCTGTAAAAGTGGGGCCACGACCTCTATTTATAGGTCCAAGAGGGGTATTGATCGGTAGGGTCTTAAACCTGCCTATTAAAATAGAACCCAAACACACTGCCAATTGGCAGGGTCCTGGAGGTGCCATTTGATAGTTTGAGATGGATTTTTCGAAAAAACGATCGTAAAATGCGAACTGTAAGTCAGAATCGCGTACGGAATGGACCGTTGGAAAGGGTATTTAGATCCATTTAAGAATCTGTTGAGCCACTCCCCAATTCGATAGTTGATCGCTGTCAAACGGGGCCCTGTAGAGCCGTTAGTCACTAGATAGGAAGTTTTAAGAGGAAAACGGATCGTTCATCCAAATCATAAGATCGATTCGCACACGAGATTGACCGTTGGAAAGGGTATTCAATTACCTTCAAGATTTAATTCAGCTTCATTTGGATCGGAGAGTTGATCAAGGTTAAACGGGGCCTAGAAGTGCTCGGTGACCCTTTAGAGTAAAATAGATCGTTCTTCTGTACCGTAAGACTGATTTTTGCATGGGGTGAACCGTTGGAAAGGGAATTAAGAGGTCTTCCAATATTCAATAAGCTTCGCTCAAGCTGGAGACTTGACTGGAGTCAAATGACGATCGAGAGCGCCCGATGGCCTCTAGATTAATTTTTGGACTAAAACAAATCGTTCGCTCGAACCGTAAGGCCGATTTACGCATGGGGTAGATCATTGGAAAGGGAATTCCGAGCCCTTTAAAGATTCATTGAGCTTTCACTCAGACAGAAAATTTATCTAGAGTCAAACGGGGCTCGGGAGCGCCCGATAGCCTCCTGATTAGTTTTCGATCGTAAAGTGGACCGTTCGTTCGAACTGTAAGGACGATTCAAGCACAGGGTGGATCATTGGAAAGGGGAATTAAATCCCTTAAAAGATTTATTGAGCTTTTTCTCAGATGAGAAAGATGACCAGAGTCAAACGGGGCTCGGGAGCGCTCGATGGCCTCTATATCGGTACTCGAAGTATGACCTAGGGTTTACGGTGAACGAGTGAGTGCTAAGGACCTAAGTAAGTGTATACTGTTCTATAGGCCACTTCCTCATCCTTGTTGCCTAAAAAGGCCACAACAATCTGTCTTTGTATAGACAGGTCGCAGCCTAATGAAAGTTTGCATCCCTATCCTCATGCTTACTCTTTTAAGCCTATTTATTCTATACATCTTAGTTTTTCTCACCACAGTTTACTTCATCTCAGAGAATATATTTATAAAGACTAACACTCTATAAGTCATGGAGGGAAGCTCCGAATCAGACCCTAATAAAATGAAGATGTGGCACATCTGTTGAGGTGCATCAACCACCTGTATGAAAATCAAACCTCACACTAGGGCCAAATTGACCTCCTAGGGCAGAGGTTTATGATGTTGGAGTCCGCAAGCTTCACTTCCACGTAGAAGGCATCACTCGCCAAAGATAAGGCCATAATCAGGACGCTGATAAAGAAAAAGCAGGAAGAGCCAGAAGCATAAAAGCCCTATGAAGACTTCACACCACTGAATTCCAGTATGGAGGACATCCTTGAGAGTAGGGCTGTGTTTCGGCCGGATCGGATCGGAAAATGACCTTTCGGAAAAAATTCCAATTTTTTCGGAAATAAAATATTTGTTCCAATTTCCTATCCAATTTTTTCGGAAAATCAAAAAAGTTTCCGAATTCGGAAATATCGGAAAATCGGAAAAGAATCGGAAAAATTCGGAAATTAGAAATATGGTATTTTTTTCTGTTCTGCCGCATGAAGACAGTATGAGAAATTAGAAATTAATTTTTTTCTGTTCTGCCGCAGCCATCAATATAACAAACCGATGTAAACAAATCTGTAAACCTATAAACCGATCAATATAACAAACCTATTAAACCTATAAATCGATCCCAACAGATGTATTAGATGAAATAAAAAAGATGTAAACAGATGTAAATAAGATGTAAACCGATCTTATAAACAGAAGTAAACAAGATGTAAACAGAGCCTATAAACCGATGTAAACAGATCTGTAAATAAGTAGAAATAAAAAAAATAAACAGATAAAAATAAACTAGAAAAGGCTTACCTATGTTCGAGACTATAAGGGTCGGACGATGTAAACAAATATGCGCCGCCGAAAGTAGAAGAAAGGGGTTGGACGACCGTATAGAGATTGGGTCGAGAGAGAGAGGTGAGAGATATGCACCGCCGAGGAGAAAGGGGCGAGACGAGAGAGAGAGAGATGTGAGAGATATTTTAATAAGAATATCATACAACCCTAGTTGCTCTCTACTAACAGGATATATAAATATATGGGGTAAGGTAAAAAATAAAGGAAATCTAAATTGTACACATTCTTATTACATAAGGATATAACTTATAAGGTAAAAAAATATATATAGAAAATATTCGGAAAAAATATTCAAAATATTAATCGGAAGATATATTCGGAATATTAATAGGAAAAAAGATTCGGAAATTATATCGGAAAAATCGGAAAATCGGAATTTAAAACATAGTTCCAATTTCCTATCCAATTTAATTCGGAAAAATCGGAAATCGGAAAATCGAAAATCGAAAACCTTATATATGTTCCAAAATCGGAAAATATCGGATCGGACATAGGAAAAATCGGAATGTTCGGAAAAAAAACACAGCCCTACTTGAGAGCATAAAGAAGAAGAAACTACTCAAATGGATGGAGAAGTTGAAATCCCCACCTCACAAGAGGAACACGACCAAATGGTGTAAATTTCACCAAGATCATTGACACACCGTCGATAGATGCTTTTCTTTAAAGAATGAGATTGAGAGGCTCATCCGTCAGGGGATGCTCTAACAGTTCAAAGGCAATGCATCCCCTAATTAAGACAACTGAATGCCTATATTTTCCTTAAAAGTATTTTTTGGGTTACTAAAATTATGCAAACAAATAAACTTTGAGTTTAAGCTTATATATTTTATATCTCTTGAACACTCATATATATATGACTCTTTCTTCTATGAACTCTCACTCAGTCCTTTTAAAGTCTTTCAAAAGATTATTATCTTAACAGGTTTGAAAAGAACCTAACAACTGATTATCCCGAAGATTGAAATGAATAGGAGAAGGTGTTTTTAGAAGAAAAATGACATAACGACCTATAATGGCATTCAATACCCCTTTTGGTTGTTTTCGAAGGCGTATGATACTTTTATAAGGCTTGGGGCTCCTAATACCCATTATTAGCCTTGGGTCTCATAATACTCGTTCTTGTTAGCCTTAAGGGCTCCTAATATTCATTATTAGTCTTGAGGGCTCATAATACCCGTTCTTAGCCTTTGGGGCTCATAATACTTGTTTTTATTAGCCTTGAGGGCTCCTAATACTTATTATTAGCCTTGGGGGCTCCTAATACCCACTATAAGCCTTGGGCGCTCACAATATCTGTTCTCAGGCTCGAGTTGGCTTAATAATACCATGATTTAATGAGGGTTAGCTGGATAATACCCTTATTTAGCCTTGGGGGCCTCATAATTACCCAAATTTACTAAGACAAAAGTGGGAGGCTTGATGGATACCCCTCCATAGGTGGCGTGAAAATACCTAATAGCCCTGGGTGGCTTTATAATGCACCCAGCCAGGGGAGGCTCGTAAATACCCCAAAACAGGAAGTAAAAGTACATAGTCCAACTCAATTTAAATGGCCGCAACCTGATCAATAATGCGGGCTTCGACCGTAGCAGGGGAGCTTAATTCCTAAGGTTCATTATAACTAAAAAGACTGCGGTAGGCATCTCAATCTTGGACAAACATTCACTATCTACAAGACTGCAGTTGCTAATTGATAAAGTTCCAATTTATTTATACTGGCCACAGGCATTTTATCTAAAGCTCACATTACAACCTACTGCATAAAGCTAAACAATGCAAATGACAAGCATACAAAACAAACAAGATAAAAGGCCATGGAAGGTAAATTAGTGCAAACATATTGAAGACTGAAAAGATGATAATAAAATAGTTACAAAGTTAAAGGCCGTAGAGGGCCTGTACAGTTCAGTAAAAATCATATCATAACTGTGGGAACAGAAAGTATGAAGTTAAGAGGCTGAATCCTTGTTCTCATCCTCTTCATCACCATCCATAGAAGTTTCACTATCTTTTGCTTCAACTGTCGCAATGACCTCATAATGCTTCTTGGCCAACTCCTCTGCAGCTTTAAGCTCTTTGATGCACAGCATGTGCTCAGGGTCATTAAACCTCCAGACATAAATGCTGTCCTTGTCCTATGGATAGTTCTTGACCACCTTATGCCTCATGTCCTTATATCCATAATTATAGGCCTTGTTATTAAGAAGGAATAAGTCTTGAGAGGTCTTGAAGGAGGCCACAACATTTTTAGTTGCCTTATTAATGGTCGCGACAGGATCAACATCCTTCTTCAGATAAGCTGCAACATGATTATCTTGCATTTCCTACAAGGCTGTGGCATGGATGTTCACCAAATCTTGATTTTTAGTCTCTTCCATATTTAACTTATCTTAAAGGACTGCAGCCTGCCTCGAAGCCAACAGTGCCTTAGCCTCAACAACCTTTAAAGATTTTAAAGGTTGGCTGAAGTTATGTTCGACATCACTTTGGGCTTTGGCTGTAGCCTCCACCTTTAAGCCTGCCTCTATTTTATAGGCTTGGAGGGCAGCTTTAGCAGATTTCTTTCCATCCTTAAAGGATGAAGAATTGACACCCTCTAGCTAGGATTGGTGGCTATCTTCTATAGCCCTATGTTGCATAAAAAGCCTTTCATATTTGGCCCTTTGGGTCATAAAAACCTCCACAGCCTGAAAGAAAAAAAACTTTGATTAGCATCCGTACACAAAAAAGAATGCAGAAAGACGATAACTAAAGGACTCCTTACCCTCAACATACTGCGCAAAGAATATTCCTCCAAGGCCTCTGCGTCCTCCTCCCCCAGGCAATTAAGGTCAAAAGCTTTTATGGCCTTCCTCATCCTTGGGATTGCATTAGCTGTTTATTCCAAGGGAATTTGGGGTCTGGATACCTTAATCGTGGCCGCGAGCGTCCTTCAGCATCTTTTTTTCCCTACTCTGGGGAGTAGGAAGATTGAGATTAATTACAATGACGGTCCACTGAGGGGACTCAATGATAGACACATGGATACCGCCCCATAAAATGAAGTAAGGATAGTCGCGGCAAGCTCTGGACCAAAATCATCATCAATATTTTGAGGGTCTGTAGTAACACCCTCAGTTTCTGGGACAATGTCCGCAACACCATTAGCATGAGCTGCCTCCTTTTCAATTGAGAGGGTATCCTCTTTCTCATCTTGAGGGGTAGTCTCTTTAGCTGCCCTCTTCCTCTTTTTGCTCCACTTTCGCGAAGATTGATTCAGGCCTTGGACGATCTCCTCCAACTCATCCAGTTGGGAAAGTAAAAGATCTTTGTCGATCTCCATCACTGGCTCCCCTCCGCGGTGGTACCTGAAAAGGAGAATGTCAGTATTAGAGGATGGATGTAAAAAATAATGCCACAGAATTATTTAAATGGTAAGTACCTTCCTCAGTGTTTATTGGAGCCTGCTGTGCGGGGTACTATCCACATTTATACAAAGATCGCAGAGTCACTGTATCAGGGAAGCTTTTATTTTGATCGTCAGTGGAGACTGTAGTCTCAATCCTCTCCCATTATCTAGAGGAAGGTTTCAGACCTAGATGAACTATATTAAGGGGATTAGTAAGAGCCGTGGAAATTATAAACAAAGATAGTAAAGGCTGCAACAGTTAACATAATTTAAGAGAAAAACTGAGGCCACGACCTTATATATACCTTCCTTGGGTGGGCGACCCTATGTCCGCGGCACCCTATATTCTTTTTCCTTATCTCTCTCTCTCTTCTGGGTGGACCTCCCAGCTGTCCTAAAAACTGTAAAAGAATTTGCCCATCCAGATTTTAACGCTGGAGGGCCTACATCTCATCAAGTATCGGTCTCCATTCCGCAGCCCCATATAGAAGTACCATGGGTTCTCCACGGAGTTTTACTTCGGCCTATAGAAGTAAAAAAACTCCGTAAACATTATAACTTTTTTAAATTTCTTCTTCCAAACCACCAGGGATGCAAGGATTGCTCTCTATCCATTAGGGTCAACTTGGGCTGGGGCAAAGTTCATAGCACTTAAGAGTTTTTCTCACAAGCACTGGGATAGGCAGCCACAGTCCTAGGAGCAAGGCATGAAGAGGGAAGAAAACTCAATTATTTGGAACTGCGGAGCGTGAACTTTGCTCCACAGAGGTAATGCGCATAAAACCTAATTGGGAACTCACAAGCTTCATCCAAGGCAGTCAATCACTTCTCGTTCATAATACAAGAATAGTTGAGGGTCGCGTGCTCTCTTATTATTTCTTGGTCGCGGCCAGAAGTCCCAACTTCCATATTCCTAGTCTCCATAGCCACAACGGACAAAGTCGGTGTATCCTTATTTATTGGGCTTAATTGTTTGAATAAGTATATTTCATGTCAAAATTGTTTGCAGCCTCCTTAGGATCCCTACAGTTAAAAGAAGTTGCGGAGTCAAAGTCAACTTGCACACAGTGTGGGTAGTCCTTTAGCTTATAGGGCCCATCGATCTTAAGAGGTTTTACATGCAGCACTACTGGAGGAGGAATACCGAAGTGCCTTGAGAGTGGGCTATGGTTCAATGGTCAAACTTATTTAATTAAATGTCAACTTTTAACTTATTTTAATTAAGCCTAGAACATGAAACTAAGTGGTTTAAAGCGATAAATCTATCTAGCATGCAATCCAATAATCACAAAAATAATTTCAGGAAAAATCCTCGAAAGGGGAAAAACCTTTTTATTTCACTATCGTATGTAAACCTCGACTTACATATACGTAGAGAAATATAAACATATTTTACAGACGAATGCCCGCAGGCCTCGGTTTGTTGTATTTAGCAAGAGCTCCCACGAGAACTCTAAGAATAGTAGTGGAGACAGCTTCTCTTCTCCACAAGTATCACTCCAAGTTTTGGTAATATGATTATAAGGGTTTCTCAATGATTCACATATATGATAAGGGAGGTTTGAGTGAATCAAAAGTGTTTTAGGCCTTAAAAAGTGAAGACTTAAAGTGCAACAGGTCTGCAAAAGGCGGAGTTAAAATGTCCTACGAAATACCTAATGAGAGTAGGTATATATAGGGCAACAAAAAATTCATGGCGGCAGCATGTCATTCGAATGACTTCTCAGGGTCCTTAAAACAACATCAAGATGTCGTTTGAAGATGGATCGAATGACCTAAAAAATAACCAGATGAAAGCCAAAACAGTACGGGTTCGTTTGATCCATATTCAATCAGGGGCATCAAATGACCCTTCGAATGACATGTGCATGTTGTTTGAATGACATATCCATGTCGTTTGAACGACTGTTAGAGAAAAATGTTTTATTTTAAATGACAACCTTATTTTTGATAAAATAAAATCAGTTGCTAAAATGAAAAAATATCTCCCAAATATAAGAACTCCAAATAAAAATAATAACATTAACATAGTCAAGTAGTAGAGATCGGTTGAAGTTGAATGACACATATTGAAAATGATGATCATGTTGCCAATGATTTGGATAGTGGAAATCATGGATGATCGTGTGTAGACGTGCCAATGTAGCGGGATATGACATATCATATGTGATCTAGGATAACTCTAAAATTTCTAGATTCTAACGGCAATAAAAAGATTATGTCCTTACATGCCTTTTGCATAAGTCTTCAAGATATTCCTAAGTATTCCAATGCATAAGGCCACGACAAGAACCTGAAAAGGCAAAAGGGCTCCGCAGTTCGGTGTTGTAGCAATCATGCTCAAAATAAATGGGATGGAAGTCTGCCCATATATGAGGCTGCGGTAATATATAAAGAAATTAAAATAGTGAATGAAAAGTTTACATGTTAGATTTAAGGCCACAGCCAGGCCAAAAAGAAGGAAACCGAGGTTCTAGAAGTAGAAAAGCTAAGTTAAAATTGAAGGCCATAGCCAGTTATTCAAAATTCACGACAGGCCCCTCCTTACGAAAAGAAATCCTTGAGGAAGCCCACCATTCCAGATTTATTATTGATCCAAGGAGCACCAAGATGTATCACAATCTCAAGCAACAATATTTATGGCAAGGTATGAAAAAGGATATCGCCAATTTTATGGCAAAATGTTTAACGTGCCAATAGGTAAAAATTGATCACCATCATCCCAGAGGGATATTAAAACCACTTCCAATTCCATAATGGAATTGGTATCACATTATAACGGATTTCATTAGCGGATTACCTCAGACATCTCAAGGTTACCATTCAATAGGGATTATTGTCGACTCACTTACCAAAGTTTGCCCATTTTCTACCAACAAGAGCGACTGATTCTTTTAAAAAACTTAACGAGCTTTACAAGCGGGAAATTATTAGACGCCATAGAATACCTCATCCATCATATCTGATTGAGATCCCTGATTCATAGGAAGATTTTGGCAAGCATTACAAACATCCATTGGAACCAAACTTTATCTAAGAACTGCCTTCCATCTCCAAACTGACAGTTATGCTATGAGCTTACGCTTTGGAATTTTTTGGTACATAGAATGATCATCTCGCCTTAATAGAATTCTCTTACAATAATTTTATCAAACCATTATTCAAGCAACTCCTTATGAAACATTATGTGGTAGTCCTTGTCATTCACCTTTCTGCTGGAATGAATCTGAAGAGAACTGTATCATTGGACTTGAATTTATATCTAAAACCACCGAAAAGAAACAAATAATTCGAGAGAGATTGCATTCGGCCCAAAGTCGACAAACGAGTTATGCGGATAACCGAAAGAAACCTTTGGAATTTTGAATAGACAATAAGGTATTCTTGAGAATGCTCCCACAAAAAAAGTATTATTCGAATTGGAATGAAAGGGAAGTGAGAACCTCATTATATTGGACCTTTAAAAATCATCGAACGTATATGACTAGTAGCCTATCGTTTAGAATTACCCCCATAATTATCCAATATACATGACGTTTTCGATGTCTGACAACTACGAAAATACATACCTGATCCCAATCACATTATTACCTGGGAAGGTATATCAGTGAGACCCAATCACTACTTTGAGGACAACCCTATCAGAATCCTTGATTGGCAAAACAAGGTCATTCAATAAAAAATCATTCCATTAGTAAAGGTCATTTAGCAACACAAGGGTACTGATAAAGCGACATGGGAAATAAAAGAATCTATGAGACTACACTATCCCACACTTTTTAAAGGTAATTTCAAGGATGAAATTTTTTTAGGAAGGTAAAATATAACAGCCTAAAAATATGTGATACATATCCCTAAATGATAAGGCAAATAGTAACCCTTAAAGATTCAAAATTACCAAAACACCCACAGAAACTTTAGAACTTATGATTTACACCATGCCCTATCATTAGGGCCCAAACTAAAACACTAAACTTTATAAAAGTAATCGTACTTTGCACTAATTACACAACCCAGCACAACAAGTTTGTGAAATTACACATTACCCCTTAAACATTAAAAAATGAATAATAGTCTTTAAATTCATTTTATATATTACCGAAGGACCCAAATCCAAATGAAACTTAATTACACTTTACCCATGGACATTTTGGCCAGCTGGTTGTCTTGTGGGCAGTTTTACCACATGGGATATACATAGTACCCATGTCCTCCCACATGGTACTTTAGTAAAACCTAAACTAACCATGGTAATTTCTCACCTCTTTTTTCACTAATCCATTCTCCTTCACCAGCACTATAAAAGCCCCTCTTCACCACTTTAAAAACATGCACTACCACAATGAAAAATACAAAGCAAATTTCTAGCATTTTGGCATTTGTATGATTTTATGTATGATTTCTATATTTTCAATTATTTAAGTTTTTGGGCACTTATAGGTTAGAAATATGAGTCTTTGGGTAAGTTTTAACGTGGGAAGGACACTAAAAAGGGTTGAATATTAGGGTCCTTTATTAAAGCTTGGGCTTTAATGGCTTAACCTGCACTCTTGACTTTGGACCAGTTTCAAAGTGGGAGAACTCAAGCTCTGGGTTAAAGGAATCTAGGTGCAAAGCTTAATTTAAACCAAAATGATTTTGATACCCCAAACCAAAATTTGAAATTTACGGACGTGAAAATTTCAGAAGCTAAATTCAGGAGCTATGTTAAACCAAAATATTTGAAACAAAATCAGTTTGACTACATTTTGATCCTAGATCATGAATCTCAATGCCGTATCTCGAATCATAGTCTAAAACCACGAATGTTAAAGTCAAACTTACGCCATTTTTACATAAAATGAATAGCTTGAATGAGTTAACCTCAATGCTTGAAACCAATATGGTTGGATTCCTCTAAAAACGATATTTTTCATTTAGGAATTAACCTAAATGGTATTTTAGAATTGTTTAAAATTAAGGTCAAAGTTTTCAATCCATAAAGTCAACAAATCAAATATAGGAGATAACGCACGTGCAAGAGTTGAGCCAAACCCAAGCGCGTCTGGACTTTGACACAACACGTGAGGGTGTCTCTCTAATTTCAAAATTCTGAGATTTTTCCCAAAAACTTTATTTTATTTTTCTGATCAAAATGGTAAATTACAGCATCCTATTTGGTTTTCCAGAAAGCAGGTTCTCGAGAAAATAGTTTTAAAGGTTTTCAAACTCAAATTTTAAATTTCATTATAACCCCTAAAATTTTCAACTATTTTAAAATAGCTCCAAACTTTAAATATAAATCCCTTCTTATAAATACAACAAAATTCTCTCTTATCACCAAGTCCAAAAATAAATGAAAATAAAGAGATTAATAAAAAAAAACTAAAACTTGCACGATTATATATTTGACCCGAACATTAAATTATACACTGCAACTAATTTTTTTTTCACCACAATTTTTACTTAAAAATTCATTTCTCTTTCATACTCTAAAAATTTATACTATCCATGATTTCAAAATACCCGGTTTACTACCGTGAAAAGGAAGATCAATTACAAACAACCTGAAATAAAAAAAAGTAATTCTATTTCGATATTACTTTCAATCTTACACCTTTAAATTAATATATTTTTTCATACCACCATATGATAAACCCCGAACTCTTGTTCTCATTTATGAACTTCTTTATCTAGTTCACATACACCGTGATTATTGATTCAATCCTTATCCGATTAAACCATAACCCGATAATTTTAGGCAACCTATGATTCATTAAAACCCATTAGCATACATTATAATTTAGGAAATGGACTTGCATTATACCCACAGAATCTCTATTTGGCATGTAGAACTCAGATGTTTGAGTGCCTGATTTTATTACTACAAACGTGTGAGTGTCATTATAGTTAATGTGCCTAGCTGGTTACCTTCCCCAAAGGTTTTGGGTTGATTATATCTCCAAAGGTTTTTCATGTTATTATTATAGTATTGCTATGCAGTTGAAGCCTCTATGACCGTTGATTATGGGTTATCCTATTACAGTTTGAACCTTATCCTTATGACTCGATAAAACACTTGTTCAGTTATAATCACCATACTGTTCTTACTAATATCAACAAAACTCCATCTAACATGTTTCATTATTGTTTATAGCTTAGTTTCACACATTTGATTATAAATGTGACGTAAATCCCTATAGTTCATTTACTTTTAAATAGACTCACATATATACATTTGTTATAGAGATAAAATTATCTACTTGGATTTTTTTTTCTTATTTGTTTCCCTTCCATATGGACAATGAACTCGAAGAATGAGAAATACTCCCTGCCCCACTATATTTTTATTTAGTTTTATCGAGGAGAATATTTTCAGTTACGTAAGTGTGGGCGATAACAAACAAAGACGATAATACCCATTGGAATACTTTCACCAAAACTTACCAGCTTATGTGACCTTTTAGTTTCCTTGTTTTTTTTGTTATGAGGACTCCGAGATGCCTCTTTTAATTTTATTTTATAAACACTACAAGCTAGGTAATAAGATGCTATGCATACACATAAATAAATTTTTATTTTCCTTCCACCTAAATCATTATTGTTACTTTGATATATAGAACCTCGGGTGTGACAGTCTTGGCATCCAGAATCTTCTCTTACTCTATAATGTGTATACTTGATTTCAAGGGAGGTTGGGAATGATACCTTCCACTGTTGGAGTTCCCATATAATAATTCTTACCAGTTCACTATCGGCATGGCACCTTTTGAGGCATTGTATGGATGACCTTTTCGTTTACCTGCTTTTTGGTTAGAGATGGGGAACAAAAAGCTTCTTGGACTTGATATGATCCACGACATTTCTTCTAAGATCGATTTCATTTAGGGTCGTATACGGATAGCTCAAGACTAGAAGAAGAGTTACACAGATTCTGATAGGAGGCACGTGGAGCTGGATGTGGGTGACTAGGTATTGTTGCGTGTGCCTCTTACGAAAGGAGTTCTGAGATTTGGAAAAAATGGGAAGCTAGCACCGAGGTGTGTGGGTCCTTTCCCAATCATCGAGAGGATAAATCCGGTTATACATTTAGGCTCGTATTGCCAAATAATCAGCAGTGGATTCACGACGTGTTTTATATGTCGTTATTAAAGAAGTTTTAGAGGAGTAGAGTAGGGTTAAAGAAATTGACCACCAACGCTCTAATAAACTAACCCCACAGGTTTGATTAATTATTGATTTATGATTTATCAAGTTTTACTACAATCGAGACCCTACATGGACTGAGAAATTATTATGCGCGATTTAATATATTGTGTATACTCTGCATTTGATAAATTACACTAGACAATACTCTAGTAGTAATTTAATTTGTTCATTTAAGATTATATCACATGTATTGTGACAAGTGGCACCATAAATATTGGATACTTGGTTCCATAGAGAACATTAGATGTGTCAAGCCCACTTAAGGCACTTTTGCTATAAAAGGAGGGTTCCCCCCTCATTTGATGGATGATGGTCTTGGGGGCAAAGTAAGGAGAGGAAACCTAACTCTCCTCCCCCACGCACCTCTTGATCTCCGTCACGGGTTAGATAGTGACGAGCGGATTTTAATAGTTTCATTATGATGTATGAGCATACAAAGATGATTGGTCGAATTTGGCACCCCCGCGCCCCCAAAACACCAAAACCACCCAAAACTGAGTTTTTCGGCGTATCATACGGACCAATGTACTAGGAAGACTTTGATTCCGCAATGAGATGGATACATAGGCGCAACAACATTGCATAAGTCTAAAACAAAATCGACACGGTGCTTCTCCAAATCTGCACTCACATTTTACATTTTGCGACTCCACTGGGAAGGTATTTGTGATTCCGATAGTGTAACGCCTCGTATGTACACACATAGAACTTGACAAAAGTGGAGAAAACACCCCATTTCAGATAAGCATATTGATATATTTCATTATTTAGTCTTCTGTTATTACATGAGATGGCATGATGCATATTATTTAATCTTAGATGGAAAAAATAGTATATACTGTTTATTTCAAAGGTTAGTCGAAATATGACTTCAACATTCATTCTCATAAAATGCAGTGAATACACCTCGTGTGATATAAAGCCTAGATTGGTTCATAAATATTACAAAAAGTAATTGAGATATATGAAACATGTATATACAATAAATAATGTCAAATCTATCTGCTGTGTATTGATTTGAAAAACAAATTTTTGGAGATATGCCTGGATACATAACCATATTTAATAAATATACTCGTACACTTTTGTCAAAGAAAAGGACTAAGTCCCTGCTTTCAAAGGGATATTTTTTTTAATCTTTATGCCCCTCACACTGTGTATATTATTTTGAGCCACACAAAGTTACTTTTATTATTTGTTTGAAATGAGAAGAACATGCTAAGTATTACACATGCTTCAAGACTATCCAAAAGAAATCCATCTCAGATATTCAACCCAAAATCATGTTCTCCCGCATCTCAAAACTCCGACGGAACCTCTATCCCAAACTCCGGCAAAAAAAAAGAAAAAAATCTGGCGAAAGAAGTACATTTTCGGCATTTTACACCGTTCGTTTCCAGCCAAAACTGCCGTCGACAGCTATTACAAGCTTTGAGCTTTATAAAACAAATCTGGATTTGAAATGGGATTCCTTTAATACAATACCCATTTCTGTGTTTCAGCTGACAAGCCAAAAATGAGCCACAATGAGGCATGGTCACTCGACCCAGTTGAAAAATCGAACGCGTTCTTGACGCATTTGATCCAGCTCATACGAGTCAATAAATAAACATAAAATAACTCAGCTTAAGGTTCAAATCGAGTTACTATTTCATCCAGTTCAAAAAATCTGACCCAGTTGATAAAAAATATATTTCGACCCAGCTCAAACACTGAGTTTCTTCAAATATATATTAGGAACATGTACAAAATGTACACTAAATACCTCCGACCCACTTTCGACGAACCATCTCAAATTGGGCACAAAACCGACCTTGTTAGGTAAAAACAAAGATTTTTTTTTTACTTTGAGGTGCCTTATGTTGATCGAATCATTCTTTGAGAAGCCAGATGACCAAAAAATTGACATATGACGCACCTTGTGATGAATCATTCAGAAACTAGAGTCACTTGAGTCCGAACCTCCTCGACCACTGAACGTCTTTAAATATCCGATCAACCTTGACCCCCAACGAACCTGACCTTCGAGCAGGTAAATCCGAACAAGCACATCTGAAACAGCTTCGACCTTCGAAAATAGCTAGAACAGCCTCGATCTCCAGGCATATGAACTGCCAAGATCATCGGGGAGGAGCTGAAAGCAAATACGAGTTACATATAAACTTGTGTATAAGTTTTTCTGGGAGCTGTGATTTTAATTGAGGAAATACCTATTTTGAATTCCAAAGTCCCAAGATATTTTTATATTAAAACAATTCTTATATTAAGTGATTTCTTTTTATATTAAACAGTCAAAATATTTTTTTAACTTTAAAACAGTTTCTTAATTTCATAAAACAGTTAAAAAGGTGAAAACAATTATTTTAAAACATTTATTTTTAGTTCAAAAGTTAAAAAAAACATTATTTTATGTATAAAAAACTTTAAAAAACTACTTCTTATTAAAAAAAAAATAGTTTTTAAAGAGTGCAAAACAGTTTATTTTTATTGTTAACAGTTTTTACTTTTGTTAAAAAAATAACTTTTTTTTTTAAAACAGTTGAAACGTTTTTTTTAAATTAAAATAAAAAACTATATTTTATTTAAAAAATATTGTACTTAATTTATAAAAAAATAAAAAAATAATATGTACACGTGGTTAAAAATACTGTACGTAGTTTAAAAAATACTCTACGTAAAAAGTGCATTAAGGCTCGATATAGAGCATTTTATAATACACAATCCCTTTTATTGCTTTAATACTAACAAATAACAAAACAAAACAAAATATAAAAATATATTCTACATCAATAACATTGACAGTAATATAAAAAAAAATTGCTTATAATTTTTTTTTGTATGCTAGGTTATCTTAAATTTTTATAACAGCCTTGTTTCTTCCCATTCTCTTACAATATTTTGAGTTTACACCTCCTAAAAGAGATATAGATCCAACAATAACTTATCGCAATCAAATAATGAATGGTTCCACCGTTTGAAAGAGAGCTAAAAAAAGTAAGAGTTGAAAAACATGAGGTTACCCAAATCCCTGAGTTGATTAACTCGAATAGCGGATTTGAGAGCCTCTGCATCCCTGGACAGCCAAAACAAAAATAAATAAGAACAACATATTTAGAAAGCTTATCAAACTTCATAACTTCTTACATAGGCATATACTGCAAACATTTCCTCAACACGGAGATGCTTAAAAATGCTAACAAAGTGAAAACTTGGTTACAACAGTTTCTTAGTTCAATTATGAAAAATGACTTCTCAAATTTGACAAAAGGATAAGCAACAATCAATTGACAGTTTCAAAGTAACAATATTGGTGGTAAAAATGTCATTATACATGTGCAATAAAAGAAAAAAATTCCAAGAAAATAGTTAAAAACTGTCAATATTTTTTTTCTTTTGTATGGCATTTCATCGAACAGGAGATGAGCGCCATCAAGATAGAATTTTTTATCAATAATTTATACATGTATATATAGGGACTATGTCCATAAATATCAAGGGAAAACAATTTCAAGGGGAAAACTTATCGTTAAATAACATAAACATATAAAAGAGGAAATCCATACATGGATCTTAATGTTTAAATGAGTATAAAAGTGCAGGGAATTGGTCAAAAAATATATGCTTAGAAATCGGATGAGAAGTTAAATACATTCGTTTGTCAAAATGATGAAACGACAGCATTAAGAGATACGTATTAAATAAAAAAGGGTCAAATCTTCCTTATATATCTACATTAAGATAATTCACATTTTGTTTTGTAAGGAAACCAGATATATACCACATACATGTTCTGTGTTTGACAGTTTGCTAGGAGAAAAATCAAATTTGAGGTCTCAACTATTGTAATTGCATTATTAGTTTAGTTAGGCAAACTAAATAAGATCTAACAGTTGCATATGTGAAGTGAAAGAGAGAAGGTAAAAAGATATCACTGGAACACCATAAGACACAGTGCCGTAAGCAGAACACGGCCTTTTCGTCCTAAGCAAAGACTGCAAAAACCCAACTACTTCATATATATCAGACTTGTAGCTACTGTAATATCGCTTTTCCTAAAGAGATTATACTTTTTGTAGAAAATCATAACCTGTTCAATCAACAATAAAAAAATTATAAACCCGTTAATTGTCATGAGCATTATAACAACAGACTGAAAATGTAGTTGGGTATTAAGTTATAGTTAAAGAAATTACCTGAGAAAGACAGGGGCTCTCACAAATGAAAAAGAGAAAGGGGAGGTAAAAATTGAGAGAAATTTTGTCTATTTGGTCAAAACAAAAACAAAAAGTGACATTATCAAACCAAAACTCGCATACCTATAACTCTCTTCTCTTCTACACTAAAAAATATCCTTCGCCCAGAAAACCCTCTGCCATTCTAAAACACAAATAGATCCACTAATGATGTCGATTCTTTTTTTTAAATGCCAAGAAAGTATTTAGATGTCAAGAAAGTAGAAGACACATTGATATTCACATCACTAATTCCAAAAACACCATTAGATCCACTAATAATGCAAAAACAGAGGCATACAATCTCTCTCTAAATATGAATGCTAAACACTTTGATTTCAATAATATCCTAACTAAATTCATCCATATTCATCCTCAGCAGCAGACTTGAACGAAGTAGTTTTCCGCGGCGAGATATTCAAGAACCGAGCAACACGGTCGATCGTGAGGTTCAAAGAGGAGTAGAGGAATAAACAGGGGTGCTAGGGTTTCATATACGAAGGAGAGGAAAAAATCATGTGGTTCAATGTATCAGATGTTGGGACGTTGAAATACCCTCGTTGGTGAGGAGTCATAGAGATGAGAGAGAAATAGGGGGTAAAAAAGCATTTCCACGTGGACAATCTCACAATCAATTACAATTAATGCCTTGTTTTGCATTTTATAATATATAGTGATGCACTCAGATACCAAGGTAAAAGGCATGAAGTGGCAGTAAACCACATCTAAGATGTTTTAAAAAAATAATGCACGATATTATTTATATGCCACAGTTGCTGAAAAATTATTAATATGGGATATTGGAAAAATATGCCAAATAAATCATATCGCCTATTTTATTAATTCCGAAGGTTATGATATTTCATTTGCGCGTGTTTTATTCACACAGCCTGAAAAATACTCTTCCAGGTTTAAACAACTATATTGAGCCTCGCACGAATTAGAGTTGCTCAAGTAGAAAAACAATTATTTTTGAAAAAATCATATCCCCTTGAAATTGTGAATATTTTATATTATCCCACGAGATACCATTAAAAGACTCAGTATGAGCATGTACTCGAGCAACCATGTCAAAAATGACATCCTTCAAACAACCATACCAAAATGATATTTTTAGAGTGACCTTGGAAAATAATATTTTGGCTGAAAACTTACCAACTTGCTCAAGTCATGGTACCTCGAGCAGCCTCATCGTTGTACCTCGAGCAAGTACCTAGAGCATCCTCATCCTAAGTGACTCGAGCTGCCTCGTCCTAGTGACTCGATCTGCCTCATCTTAGTGAATCGAGCTTCCTCATCCTAGTAGCTCGAGCTGCCTTATTCATCGTAGCTTGGGCCACCTCATTCACGGTTGCTTAGAGCAACCTCTTGAGTAACCCCATCTGTGGTGCTCGGAATAACTTTTCGCGCTACCTTGTATTCGATTTATGCTAAACTATTTTTTTATTCACGATGTGATGTAGTTACAAGAAAATTCAAGTCTGATATTTATTATTCACCTTAAGGTGACTCATCATGCTTAATTGACTGAATTATTCTACATATGATTGAAATGGATCCCAAAACTTCTGAGTTTTCTCGTCTTTGATAAAATAGTGGGGGCATGAGATAAATATCTCACCACATGATATATCTACACTCTATCAACTATATATTGTAGATTATCAAATTCGCATCATGAAGTTGCACAGAACAATATGTTTACGATTCCTAGATGCATGATTTCGAGTTTATTTTATTCCATTTGACATAAAATAAAATCAAGGGGCAAGATATAACTCGCATGATTATTTATGGCATTTTAATATGCTCAAAAGTTACTAATGATTTCTTTTCCAGAATTCGAGATGATTTCTTATCCTTGCAGATAATGAACGCATATGATGAAATCGAGCTTGAGCAGTTACATCAGGCCTTATAGATGTCAAAGTCAAATGATCAAGAGATTTTATTTTAATTGGGAGCAAATACCCCATGAAATGTATTTAAATTCTTTCAACTCTTAGATGGTGTTGTAGCTAGTAGATATATTTTTCTTTACTTTAATTTATCTTGAGATAAAAGACAAAGAAAAGTAAGGAGGGAGAAAAGTACTATATGATGTCCCACTTGTAGTTAGGAAGAAACAAAGGTGACAGGCATGCTCATATTCGTTCCCAGAATGGCCATCAATGATGAAGCATACTCAAAAGAAATATCAGAGTTATTCAGCATAGCCACAGGATGGCTCATATATATCACTAACTATATGACATTATTTCCAGCAAAGCGACAGGGGGCAAGCAATATATCCCACTAAACTTGGAGCATGGATACAGAGTTTAAAGCATAGGTATATAGATTGCACACAAACCTTACCAATATTGTGGTAAGTCCTCCAAAGAGGTTCATTATAGTCCACACAAACCTTACCAGTTTTGAGGTAAGTCACACACAGAGGTGTCTTATATTTCACACAAACCTTACCAGTATTGTGGTAAATCACCCACAGAGGTGTATTATAGTTATCACAAACCTTACCAATATTATGGTAAGTTGTCCACTAAGGTGCATTATATTTCCCACAAATCTTACCAGTATTGGGGTAAGTTGTCCAACGAGGTGCATTATAGTTTTCACAAACCTTGTCACTAGCGTGGTAAGTCGCTCGAAGTGGTAAATTACTAGGCCCGCCTAACCCTCAAATATGGGAGATTTAATACCAATATGACTTGGCCCGTATGATCCTCGAATATGGGAGATTGAAGACCAGCATGCCTTGGCCCGCCTGACCCTCTTTTATGGGAGATTCTAAGACCAATATGACTTGGCCCGCTTGACCCTCGGTTATGGGAGATTCTTAAGACCAATATGAATTGGCCCGCCTAACCCTCGAATATGGGAGATTTAAGACCAATATGACTTGGCCTACCTAACCCTTGGTTATGGGATATTCTTAAGACCAATATGACTTGGCCCGCCTGACTCCCGGTTATGGAAAATTTTGTTTTTTAAGGCCAATATAACTTAGCCCACCTGACCCCTGGTTATAGGAAATTTTGTTTTTAAGACCAATATGACTTGGCTTGCTTGACCCACGATTATGGGAGATTTTATTTTTAAGACCAATATGACTTGGCCCGCCTGACCCTCGATTATGGTAGATTTTAAGACCAATATGACTTGGCCCGCCTCCACCCTCGGTTATGGGATATTTAAAGACCAATATGACTTGGCTCATCTCCACCCTCGATTATGGGAGATTTAAATTCCAATAAACTTGGCGCGCCTAACCTTCGCTCATGGGAGATTCAAAGCCCTATATTACTAGGCACCAAAGTCATATATTACTAGGCACGCTTAAAAACCCTGATTTTTGGGCACGTTTAAAGTCCTAAAAGGACCTTTATGGTTTCTCGACCGAACAAAGTTAGGCACACTTATAAAATATGTTGGTTTAAAAAGCCCAGTTCACTCGAAGCATTAATGGTTGCTCGATCGATTACTCTCGACAAGTTTTGATCTTATGATTGCCAAAGATCCACTATACTTAGATAACCACTAATTGGTTGCTCGGGCCAGTACATATGGAAAGTTTGTTGTTAAAAATGTTTAAAACCATAATAAAATTATGGAGACGTGCTCATTCGAGAGGAATGGTTGCACCCCCCAAAGTACTCCTCCAAACTGAAAAGCAGAGTCAACAAAGATAGGCCTCAAAACTACTTAAAAATGATATGTGCATATACATGCATGATAAATGGACCAAACATATACATGCATGATATGTCTCAGTCGAAGCATCAACACACCAACTATGTCTAGGAGGGAGCAAATGTAGAGTGGGGTTAAATAAATTAACCACCAACGCTCCAATAAACTAACCCCACAGGTTTGATTAAATATTAATTTATGATTTATCAAGTTTTACCACAACCGAGACCCTACATGGGCTGAGATATTATTACGCGTGATTTAATATATTGTGTATACTCCACATTTGATAAATTACACTAGACAATACTCTAGTAGTAATTTAATTTGTTCATTTAAGATGACACCACATATATTGTGACAAGTGGAACCATAAATATTGGACACTTGGTTCCATAGAGAACATGACACATGTCAATCCCACTTGAGCCACTTTTGCTATAAAAGGAGGGTTCCCCCTCATTTGATGTATGATGGTCTTGGGGGAAAAGCAATGAGAGAAAACCTAGCTCTTCTCCCTCATGAACCTCTTGAGCTCCATCACGAGCTCGATAGTGATGAGTATATTTTCATAGTTTCATTACGGTGTATGGGTGTACAGAGGCGGTTGGCCAGATTTGGCACCCCTTGCGCAGAAAAAACACCAATATCACCAAAAACTGAATTTACGACGTATCGTACGGACCCATAAAATATGTAGACTTTGATTCCACAATGAGACGGATACATAGGCACAACAACGTTGCTCAAGTCCAAAACACACTCGACGCAGTGCTTCCCTAAATCCGCACTCACATCTTATAAGAAGAGTGAGATGACATATTAGCACATTCCATTGAAGGAGATTGATTTGCAGTGTAATATCTCATATGAGGAGAGACATGTTGATATTTTGGATCACAGTGAGCATAAGCTACGGTCTAAAGTGGTGCCCTTGGTTCGTGTTCAGTGGGGTCATCATAATGCTGACGAGTTGACATGGGAGAGAGAGGATGATATGCTCTTTATGCCAGGTATACTCGAATTTTGGGGATGAAATTTCTTTGTAAGGGGGGAGTATGTAACCACTACACCAAAATGGGCAAATTGTCACCTTTCAGCCGGCCAGCCTTGTCAAGGTCATTGACCGTGACAAAAAAACATGCGTTTTATGTCACGGTCATTGACCTTGACACGACCGTGACAACGAATTGTCACGGTCAATGACCGTGATAATTCGTGTCACGGTCAAAGACCTTGACACGACCGTGACAATGTTCGCAGCAAAAACCCTATCCCCCTTCTTTTTTCCCTCCCGCACCGTTGCCTCCATCTCTCTCTCTCTCTCTCTCTCTCTCTCTCTCTCTTCCATTTATATATATATATTTATGTGTGTGTATATTTATGTGTGTGTGTGTGTGTATATATATGTGTGTATGTGTGTGCGTGGAGGGGGGCAGGGGGTGGGGCGGGGTGGGGCAGGGTGGGGGAGGGGGGCAGGGGGTGGGGCAGGGTGGGGTGGTGTGTGGTGGGGGAGGGGCTGGTGGAGGGGTGGGGGAGGGGGTGGGGTGGGGTGTGTGTGTGTGTGTGTGGTGGGGGAGGGGAGGGGGTGGTGGAGGGGGGCAGGGGGTGGGGTGGGGTGGGGTGGGGTGTGTGTGTGTGTGTGGTGTGTGGTGGTGGAGGGGTGGGGTGGGGTGGGGTGTGTGTGTGTGTGTGTGGTGTGTGGTGGTGGAGGGGGTGGTGGAGGGGTGGGGTGGGGTGGTGTGTGTGTGTGTGGAACTATGAATTGAAACTATGAAATTGTTATGGAATATAATAAATTTGGAACTATTGTCTTTTCAACCATCCAATAAAAGTTTTCCTTCATGGAATGTTAGAATTGTTTCTAGGATAATAATCCTACTATAAGATAATTGCTCAAAATAAATATTAAATAATAATTACTAAGATATCAATTCAAATAAAGTCTTAATAACCTAACCAAAAGAAATAAAATAAATTATCAAATAAATTATCATCCACCTCATAGACATTCCCTACCAATCATTTTAAGATAATTTTTTCCTTATAAAGATAAATACCTTTGATTGCAAAGCATGCACTTGTATTATTATTATACAACATGTATTATTTCGACGTGTAATTCTAAAATCTCACCTAGTTTTGTATACTATTTTTAAAATCATACTATCAATTCACGAGACACTAAACAAGAAAGAGGGAATATTAATTTGGAAATGCTTGTTTTTCTTTCTAGAGACCCGTGTCGTCAAAACTTGGTAGTGTTCGAGTGTGTTTTTATCACTAAATTATTATTTCACTAACAAATACTCCTTATATCCTAGATTAAGAGTCCATATTTAATTTTTGTACTTACTAATAATACACTTAATTAATGGCTAGGATTAACCCTTATTCACTATCATGAAATTTGGTTAATTGATTATTTAAAAAAAAAAGCAAAAGTAGACTAACATATATACACAACACTAAAAGTAGACATCAATTTTATAAATAATTGATATTTTCATTCAAAATAAATATTTCATTCAAAAATATTGGATAATAATTGATATTTTCATTTAAATTGATAATAATTTTATTCATGAAATTAATTCAATTAGGTAAAACCCATGATAATGAAATTTATGCTACAATTATAATTATCTCATGTCATAATTTTATTGATAAACAATATATGTAGTTGTCACGGTCGTGGTGGGGAGAGGGGGTGGGGGTGGGGTGGGTAGGGGTGGTGTGTGTGTGTGTGTGTGTGTGCGTAGGTGTGCGTGTGTGTGTGGCGGGGGGAGGGGGCAGGGGGTGGGGCACCCATTTAATAACTCTTTAAATATTTGGAAAAAAGATAATATTACAAAATTGAAACGAAATGGTATTGACGGAACTTACACATACGTTATAATATAGACGGAACATTTTTTTATCTGTACTAATAACATTTTTTTTATCTGTACTAATAACATTTTTTTTACAGCAAAAATGTCTCCTTCAGATGTTAGGGCGAAGATGATGATGCTGTTTATGATGATGTCGTCGTCTGGGTTCGGTGGTAGCGGAGGCGACGAGGGCTCCTCCACCCCTAGGCTCCCCAAATATGGAAAATTTGGGATTACCGTTGAAAACAAGTCGGAGCTTTTAGCGAGATCCCTCGAGCTGCTAAAGACGGTCATCGGCCCGGGGTTTATGAGTTGGAAGGAGGTGCCGTATGAGCTCAAGTTAGCTGTTTGGGCGGCACTACAGGTAATATTTATATGAATATTTCAATTTCAATTTATATTATATTTATATTTATATTTATATTTATATTTATATTTATATTTATATTTATATTTATATTTATATTTATATTTATATTTATTCGCAACTAACATTGTATTTGTTGGACAGGAACAATTCAACTTGGATCCAAAGCTACGCGATTCCGTCTTGGAGCAGTTGAGGGAGCAACACAAGACGTGGAAAAAAAATATGCGGACACGGTACTTTGGAAAAACACGAGAGACCATTTTACAATGGCTCGGATCCGTCCCGCCCAAGGAGCCAATCTCATTGGCACAATGGCAAAAGTTCATTGACAATGAGATCGAGGATCGACAATTGGCATCTCGCCAATCGGGGAGGGAAAATCGGGCTAAAAAGACGGACGTTCACTACTCCGGCCGGACCTCTTACGCTGAGGTGGAGCATAGGATGAAGTTAATATTTAATTTATCTATAACTATAGAAATATATTATTGGATATTATTTTACTTTGCGAGGCCGATACTAATTTTACTTTACTTTATTTTATTTTAGGGGGTAGGGAGTGGGCCAGGGGGTAAGCCACATAGGCTCGATATTTATGTGGCTCTTCGGATGAAGAAGGGGAAGGATAAGGAGGTGTCCCCGAGCGTCGCGGCCACGATTGTAAGTAATCCGACAGTTTAATTATTGTTAATTACGTTATAATTTTTTAGTTTACTTATTTTACTAATCATGTGCTTTTTGTCGTTTCAGGCAAAGCTTAAGGAAGTGCATGAGTCGCAGTCTGATGCCGACAAGGCATCTTTGTCCACAGACGCACTCAGCCAAGTGCTTGGCTCTGATCGCAAGGGGAGGACAAGGGGAGTGAGCTCGCGGGTGGCCAAATCTAGGATCATCGGATTGGAGATGAGCGACACCGGGTTGGCTCGAACGGTGGATTCACACGACGCGAAGCTGTCCCGTTTGGAGGCGACGGTCCAAGATATGTACGCATTCATGAAGCGTACGTTGGGTGGAGACCGTAAAGAGAAAGGTAAAGGGAAAGGGAAGGAGAAGGCGGTGGAGGAGGAGGTGCGGGAGGACGAGGAGGTGCGGGAGGACGAGGCGCAGGATGACGAGGATGTGGACCTCGCTGCTTCATCACCGACACGTTCGTACTTCGATGATCCACTTCCCTATTTGACGCCCTCCAATAGACCATTATCGACAATTGGTTGGCCGAGCGTGTTCATATTGGACATATTTGATGGCCAGCGGATAGGGCGTGGGTTGAGGGACCCGAATATCGTCGAGGGTGGAATAGTCCATGGACGTGTGCTTCAACAGATGGAGTCCAGGGTGCTCGTCACGCATGTCATAACCGGGAAGGAGAACTCCCTATTGTGGTTGCGCGAACAATGCGGCACGACGTATATTAGTGGGTGCGTCAATTCGTATGTCGTGTGGCCTACTCACCTCCTCAGTTTTATCCAAGACATGTAGTAACATTATTTTCTAGTTTGTCCATTTTAATTATATTTGGATTATATCGTCATGTATATTATTTTTACTTTGAAGATTTGGATTATACTGTCATGAATATATATTTGCATTATCTTTAGTTTGTGTTGGATATATGATGTTTGGAACAGGTACAACGTTGCTATAACAGGTACAAATATACTGCTGGACAGTGGCAGTGGCCATACTGCCCAGCAGATTTTTTTTAAATTCTGCCCAGAATTGTCACGGTCATTGACCGTGACAAGTCCGTGACAACATTTGTCACGGACTTGTCACGGTCAATGCCGGTGACAATTTTTTAAAAAAGGGTCACGGCTTTGTCACGGTTTATAACCGTGACAAACGTGTCACGGTCATTGACCTTGACAAGACCGTGACACAAAACGCGAGTTTTTTGTCAAGGTCAATGACCGTGACACGACCGTGACAAAAAAAGTTGTCTCGCCTCTAAATGTCACGGTCATTGACCTTGACAAGGTGAATTTGTCAAGGTCAATGACCTTGACAAATGGGCAGATTTGGTGTAGTGAACACCCCGTATTTTTGAATATTTATTTTTAGCATTTTAATTACACGTGTGCCAGTAATTTAAATAAAATGAGAAATAACAAGAAGTTAACAAATATTAATTAGTGAGAAAAATATTAATGTTTATGTCAAAAATATATTTGCTAGTCAGATAAGTAACTAAAATTATGTCAAATGGTGTTACTCATAAGTGAGTAAAATCTACAAGATTGGATGGTCTCTCTCATTCAGGACGTGTGTGTAGGGTTGTATTAGGAATGAGATGGTAAATTGATCTTAGGTGACTCGAATGGTGACTTCGAGTGCACGAATGGTCCAGAATGGGTCGAAATAGTCAATATTAAGTACCCGGGGTGGTAATTGGGTTATGGGGGGACTTTTTGACTAGTTGGGACCCACATAGGGGCATATAGGTCAATTTACACTTAGGAAATAGCCTAATTTTGTGGTTAAGATTATAAAAAGGGCAGGTGGATGGTAGGGGGAAACCACACCACAATTCTAAGAGTCCAAAAGTGAGAGAGAAGAGAAAAATAAAGGGAAAGCCAAGAAAAGGAAATCCGGGAAGAAGTGGGAGAATTACGGACTACGAATTCGTGCAAGAGGATTCAAAAAGGAAAATTCAGACCCTATAATTATCAAAGTCAAGTGTTTAAACTTGCTTGATACTTTTATCATGTTTTTAATTCATATTATATTTGGTGAATAAAATATGAATTTTGGGCGGGATTTACATGAAAAAATGGGATTTGGGAATGATTTCATATAACTGGATTTGATAATTATTCCATATAAATTCTGAGTTTTAACCCAAATAGAAATATTTGATTTTGAATGAGAAAGATTGAATATTAGTAAAATATTGAGATTTAATTAAGAAATCGTGCAATTCTTGATTAAAGTATTGAATCCCATGAATTTGATTTTGTTTAGATGAATATAAATATTATAATTAGTAGAATCATACTTAAAATTGACAGAGAATGAAAAACTTGGGTTGAATTGGTGTTAAATATTGAATTGGTTGATGGGAAAATATGAAATCTCGTATTGGGTAAGATGAAAAGGACCACTGCCCAGAGTCGAATCGATTCAGATTTGGAATCCGAATCCATTCGGACCTACTATGGGAAATAGTTTGGGTTATTTATTTTTTTGGGAATCGTTTGGGGTTTTGTTGAAAATAGAGGGTCCGTAAATAATTATTAGGACTTCTGAAAATTATGTGTGTTGTTATATTGCCATGGGTTAGTCGGGAATAAATTCGAGGTATGAAATTATGGGTGTTTAGGGTGAAAGACCCTCGAAAATTAATTAACGGAACTGAGTTGGAAATTCGGTTAGAATTGGGATACGGGCTGGTTGGTAATAGCTTAATTTCCAGATTAAATATTATATGTTTGAATCAATTAATTAAGGGATTACTTATACATTCGGGAGTCGGGGTTAGACTCGGAGATTTTGGGCTAGTTCTACTAGTGACATAGGCAAGGTTTGCCAGCTTTTATTATATATATATAGATATATATGGGTATAGAGACAATATATATTTTTATAAATATAGTTGTGTGATTGATATATTTGAAACACACCTACTATAGGGGTGCTATCATTGAAGGTTACACATAGTGGGGGGTCCACTCTGGCATTGACTAGGAGGTGTAGGATCGATTCCCTAGGTTATAGGTCTATCGCACGACCACTGTATGTGGTTTAGAGTCTAGAGGGGTAATGCGGTATAGTTATGATCCATAGATGTATGAATATCACCGCCTCTAATTTTACATTTATGATTTGGGTTTGGTTACAAGATTTCGACTTGGTGGCCCAGGTGTGGTACATTATGTCCCTAGAGCCTGATAGTCTATTAGAGAATTGCATCTGCGAGGTAATGCTCCTGGAATTGCGGTTATATGCATATAGTGAGTGATACATTTGTATGACTACTAGATGTAATATAAATATAGATATATAAGTGTGATGAATATATATGGATGAATAAAATAATTGTGTGAATATTAAATTAATAACTGGCATGAAGTTATTTGTACTGGATAACGATGAGAACAAAAATGATTTAGCGTATGTGTAGCTCTAAATGAGAATTAAAGCAAAGAATAAATACTCGTGATACATTTTGGCCAGAAGGGTAGCGAATGGAGCTAAGGTTAAGGTTGATACTCGTTAAGTAGGGTAGCATAACTTGGGTGTTTAATATACATGAATTAGGTGCTGATTATAGATGAGGGGTGAAGATTATCTCATGTGAATGCGATACCAATTTAAATATGAAAGATTGCATTGAATATTTATTAATACATTTGAAACACTTGCAAAATATTTTCTAATGGATTTTAGGTTCTGACCAGCATCAAAATATTTTCAAAACTTTTAGGTGCCCAGCCATAGGGAAGCCATGCATGATTATTCCTTCCAGTCAGATAGTGTTGCAATAGTTGTGGATGCTTGCCAGGATTTCATTAGTCTCATCTATCTTGAGTTCTAGATAGGATTCGATTTAGTTGTTATTCGAGCATATCGCCCATTACGAGACAATTATTTTATTCAATTTTGATGGATTATTGTATTGAATTTATACCAAGTGTTTATTCGTTCAGTTGGATTATTATTGTTAGTTCATTATTCAGTTATTATTCGTGGTTAATGTATTAATTATATGAAATGGTTTATGGCAAATGGAATTTAATTTGACAACGGGCTTACTACGGTATTAATAATTAATTGGATTTTCGACAGTAATACTAAGAATGAGACAAGTGAGATTCTTGTTTATTTGAGTAGAGAACTGGCCTCCTGTTATTTTAATAATGAGTGACACAGATGGTATCAGATGGTATTAGTTGGGGACTTATACAATTCAGCCTGGTTTCAGATGCCACTAAAGAGATGACGATAAGCTAGGGCCTCCAAAAGGGCTAATAAGGAGGAGACTCAGTAAGAGCCACAGGTGCCACGGGGAACAGTAATGGCCGCATAGGCTGATAATATCATTGCTCAGGAGCTTAATACCTCCAGTTCCAATAGGCTCAGTCACATCAGTCAGTGACATCGATCGTCTAAGACCACCTAAGACCTTCAGTTTAGGAGCGAGTTTAGGAGACCTTTAAGGAAAAACATCGATCAGAGTTCCAGGGCAGTATAGATGTGGTAGTGACCAGTCACTGGAAGAAGGATATACAACGTCATATTCGCATAGTTGAGTGAAGTGGCACTCAGAAATAGTTTTGGCTACGTTCAAGTTAGTAGGAATAACCTCACAGTGTTGGGAGTCATTCACCACGTCAGAGGAGAGGGATACGATAACTATAACAGAGTTATAGGTGCGGTTTGACCTCAAGTAATTTCCTTTAGCAATTCAGACTAAAATGTGGATGAGATTTTTAGATGTTGCACATTAGGACTGATCTGTGGACGATTATGAGGAGGAGTTCACCTTTCTGGAGAACTTTTTACCCGACGAGGTGAACACTGAAGAGAAAAAGATGTTAAAGTTCTTGGATGGGCTTAATTGGAGGATCTGACAACACTTCTTGAGTAACCCGATAAGCAAGAGTGCAGGTGAGTCTAGCAAGCTGGGCAAGACGAGAGGTAATGGTGCTAGTGGGGCACCACAACAACAAACTAGTAGATTGCATGAGCGGGATTCCCATTAGGGGATCTAGCTAAGAGATTTCGATCAAGGAGTTTTATACTAGATGACAGTGGGTTTTGGCAGGGCGAGTAGCATTATGTTCCTTAGGGCTAGTAGTTCTAAGGAAACAACAGAGGTGGATAGCAGGGACGAGGCCACGAGGGACCCGAACAACCCTGACATGGCTAGCAGGGCTAAAGACAGGGGGATTTTATAGGCCGTTTCTTTATATATGGAGAGCCGGGTCACATTAACAGAGCCTGCCCATAGAGAGCCAAGGGGTATCACTAGGGTGACCAGTAGGGGAAATAGGCTCAGTTACCACCAGCAGCACCACCTACTTCAATAGTCCCATAGAGGGGACAGTTATAGTACGGGCATATCTATAAAGTCCAGAATGAGATGATACCATAAGCGTCGCAAGCTCTAACGATCGTTGAGGGTATGTTTCCTATCCATGGGTATATGGGATGGGTGTTATTTGATATATGGGCATCATATTCTTTCATTGGCACTAGATTTTCACGAGCGATCGATTTATTAGAGACAGTCGCCAATATTATTGTGTGTGTAGATTCACCTTTGGGTAGTGGGTCCCTTATCCGCTCCATTTGTAGAGGGATAGGGATAGATGTCGAGAGATTGTGTTTAGCATCCGACTTACTCGAATTAGATATGACTGGGTATTCTATTATTCTGGGCATGAACTGGTTGGTAGAGTATAAGGCGATGGTGGATTATTTTGGTAGGACCATTATGTTTACCATTCCAGGGAAGGAGATATTCTTTGTGGCAATGCCTCTTCTGGAGGGGGGTCAAGCACGCATATTTTTTATATTGAGGAGAAGGCCTCGCAAGAAGTGGTTATATTATTAGATTCGATCCCAATGGTTAGGGAGTTTACATATGTATTTCAGGAGATATTGAGTTTGCCACCAAGTTAGGAGATACAGTTTGTTATTAATATAGCGCCTAGTACTAGGCCAATTACATGTGCACCGTACCGTATGTCCCCATCATAGATGCGAGAGTTGAGGGACCAAATTTAGCAGATCTTGGTGTAGGGATTTATTAGATGGGGTATATCTCCGTGGGGTGCTCCAGTGTTGTTTGTGAAAAAAGATAATGGGTCGCTCAGATTGTGCATTGATTATTGATAGTTGAACAAGTTCACGATTCGGAATAAATACCCATGGCCTCGAATCGATGACTTGTTTAAGCAATTGAGAGGATAAAGATACTTCTCAATGATAGACTTGAGATCGAGTTATCACCAGTTGAGCATTAGGGAATCGGATGTCCCTAAGACTGCCTTCCTGACGTAGTATGGGTCTTATAAGTTCAGGATTATGTCATTTGGTCTAACCAATTCTCTAGAAGGCTTTATGGATACCATAAATAGGGAATTCAGAGAATTTTTGGACCATTTTGTGATTATGTTCATAGACAACATTCTGGTATATTCTCAGACATAGGGAGAGCACGCAGAGAATTTGCGTATGGTTCTATAGACATTATGAGACCATCTGTTTTATGCCAAGTTCAAGAAGTATGGGTTCTAATTGCATGAGGTGCAGTTCTTAAGTCATATTGTGTCAGACATAGGCATTTTAATGGACCTGAGTAAGTTTGCAGTGCTAAGGGAGTGGGGTCATCCCACAACACTAACACAAATTTTCAGTTTCTTGGGATTGGTAGGGTAGTATTGTCATTTTGTAAAGGTATTTTTGAAGATTGTGGGTTCATTGACAAATTTGACTTGTAAGTGGGTGTCGTTTATGTGGAATGATTACTATCAGTTAGCTTTCGATAAGCTAAAGGACAAGTTGACTTCAACACCCATGCTCGCACTGCCTAGGGGAGGAGTAGAGTGACTTGTATTTACAGATGTGTCCACGCGGGGACTTGGGGGTATGCTACAGTAGGAGGACCGAGTTATAAATTATTCTTGTCACAAGCATAAGCCCCATAAGAGGAACTACACCACCCATGATTTGGATCTAGCTGTGGTAGTTTTTGCCTTGGGGATTTGGAGGCACTATCTCTTGGGGGAGAAATTTAGCCTGTTCATGGATCAGTGTCGCTACAGTATATTTTCACTCAGAAGGATCTCAATATGCGACAGCGTAAATTGCTGGAATTAATAAAGGAAAACCAGTTTGACATTCAGTACCACCCGGGTAAAGCTAATGTAAACGGTCCCTTTTGGGTGTGCTTTAAGTAAAAACAATCTTTTCAAACTTTCCAATTTTATTATGCGCCAATTTTGTGAACCAATTTAATTAAACCAATTTTATCTTCTTAACCCTAAACATGCATCTAGTGATATAAGCAGATAATGTAAAGAAAGTTCATAAAACACGTCGATGTACAAGGAAACCACTAAGGGAAAAATCTGTGGATGACCCAGGCTAGACAATCACCATGTTACGAAAATTATAATAGAAGAAATACAGTCTTACTCAAAAACTCTATCCCCAAAATCCTTCATGCCTCTTCTTCTCCTCAACCGCTCATCCATAGTGCAACGTAGGAGTCCACCTATGCAAGTTCCACAACACACGAGTCCACACGTACCTCGATATCCACCGATGCAGCCACAATAATCGTCAATCAACAAGTATGGAGTCCACCACACGAAACCATTTCTTCAATGATGGAAGAATTAAACGGTGTTGCAAACACGAGATCTCTATGACATATGGTTAAATAAACTCGAATCTTGTAAACAAGGAAAGATGTTTTTAGCTTTGGAAAACTTCGGTAAATAATTAGAGAAAACGTATATGTTTTTTATGTTTTGCATTCTAATTTTTCCTAGCCAATCACACCTTAAATAAGATAATTGAGGAGATGCGTCATTGTAATGAAACCATCATATCGTTTGAACTAACACAACATCTCATTTGAACGATACTTTCATATCGTTTGAACGATCAGTGAAGTCGTTTGAACCATGTAAAATGCAAGGAAAAATTCATACGACTCTAAACTCAAATTAACTCAGAAAAACATTTAAAATCATATTTAAATAAAATAACATCCTTATAAAAATATTCCGATAATACTAAACCATTATGTATTCATACCTAAGAGAATCTCGAAAAACAATGTGAAGATGTGAAATGTGCACCAAAAACTCGGCATGATCTATCTTTGAAGCTTGTCCGCTACGTCTTCAACACAATGTCATAAACTTAATGAGAATTGCGATAAGTAAAATCTCTTTTATGACTCAAAGTGTTTTTTTTCTGCCAATACATACAAATTGACACTATTTAGAAATTTTTCATTACAAATCTCCCCCTTTGGCTATTCCGGGACAAAACTAAAAACAGTGAAATGCCTAAACCGAATCGTTAAGAAGAATGACCTATGTCCCATATCATAAACCCCAAAATAAAAATACAGGACACGAACTATAATATGATGGACCGACAAGCATGAGATGTCTGAATGTGATGTCGATGAAAAATTAGAAACTTTGAACGATCACTACACACACGAAACACATAAATACTAAGTGAAGTATGGAGGAACAAATGATATATAAACAATGAAATTAAATATCAATACCAACAAATCACAAATCTCAACAAATCTCCCCTTACATCACATATCTATTTCTCCCCCTTTTTGCCTAGAATAGACAATCAATGGGGCAAATAAATAACCAAATTCCATATCTATCATGATTATAACATATAAAGCATATCTAGATAAACATGAGAAGTTAGATAATATATGATCAACATATGAAAAAGTGTAGCTAGTAAACAGTCACATAAATGAATCATCAATATAACCAATAAGGCAGTGTTATAAGCAAACATAAAAATTCCAAGTCAACTGCATGTAAACTGTCCACAAGTACCAAATCAGTATAGCAGAAGCATATGTTTCAAGATAGTTTTGAAAGAGATAAAAAATCTCAATAAAAACAAAACAGGTCATTCGAACGATGGAAAGATGTCGTTCAAATGATATATGTATGTCATTCGAACTATAAAAAATCTCGCTACTAACAACGCAAGATAGTAGGACCTTGCACGAACCTCGTTCGAAAGGTCCTATCTAATGACCTATCACTATACGTCATTTTTATCTCGCTGGAACCTCAATGGATCCATAAATTGAACAATGTGGAGAAGTCATTAAAATGGCTCAAGGAATTCATTCTAACGACTTCAAATTTCCTCTATTATAGCCAAGAAACAGTGTCAAATCAACCCAGAAATATGAACATCTGATAAAAGAAACTTTCAGTACGAAAGCAGTAACGAAACTGACTAAAAAACACATGAGTTACACGTTAACATAATATTAGTGTGACTAAACGTGGAAAGGAATAAATGGGTGTCACTAACACAAATGAATCATATTTCAAACAAAAATAAATGTTTAAGAAGCTCTAATTGACCGCTAAATATCATCAAACTAAGTTTTAGTAACAATTTAACTTGAACTTAATGAACTAAACAAATAACGTGCATACAAGTCTGGAATTTTAATGATTCTACTAAACAATAGAGTCATGACTCGACTTTTTCAACCTAGGATTCATTGTGCAAACCCATTGTTCTTCAACTAAACTCCCTCAAACATTAATGGCAATTCTTTTATATTTCATATTTTGAGGTTCTAATTTCTCTTTTGAGAGATTTCCTATTGTCCCCCTTTTTGCAAAATACATTCTTTTTGTTGCCTTAAATTTTTTTTGGGCTATTTTAAATGGCGGCTTTCACGATGAGTCAACCTGTCTCTCGCAGCCCTTTCCCATGTACACTCTTACTTTTTTAATAAGCAATAACTATCCTCACGGTTAACGATTCTTACATGCACAACTCCCCCTAAGTCTAATATGCGTGTAAATGACAAAATTGAGAGGAGAACGTCTCACCAAATTGATATGAGCATGAGAACTTAAACCTTCAAATAAGTTCGTGCATGTGTATGCAATGGCATATACATAGTCGAATCTAAATGCATGACAAGTTCGAAACAACCTGATTAAACAAATGGTTAAGATCAATCTATGCATCCAAATTCATCACCAAATTCTTAGCCACATGGAAATATTAAATGAAGGGGTCCAAGCACATCAATATGCCTTATCAAGTGTAAACTCAAAACAAAAAAAATCGAAAATATTTTTGGGGTTTTCTAAAAATATTTTTTAAGAACAAAATATTTTTTAATTTTTCTAAAAATATATAAAACCAAAAATCTTTTTGTGTTTTTCCAACAACTCAATAAAATAAAGGTATAATACAATATATAAACATTCCATAACAATAGAAAAGATATATCATGAAGCAAAACTAGCGTATGACAAATATGTTAACACAATCATCCGTAAGATTTATCATGAGAAGAATAACGCCCAAGCAAATGAGAGTCATGGAGTCTAATTCCTGAAGCCTACAAGTCTGATTTCCTAACCCCAAGTAGGTGTATAACGACGCATTGGGGTTTTGGGAACCAAAAGGACTTTATTCTTAAACTTTCTAGGAGCATTCTTAAGGCCATAGAAAAAACGTCTATGGTGAACCTTCCTACTGCAATGAGTGCAAGTGTACATATGGTGAGTAATATTACCAAAATGTTGACCTATCCTAACATTCTTAGTTATCTCTCTCACATGTGTGATGTTGGCTTTAGGAATGGGAGCAATACGATCATCAAAGCCTATACAACACCTATCATCTTTGATTTGGACGTTGCTTAAAATCCTATCCAACTTTTCTGACCAAGCTGCCAAATCAAACTTAACCTTACTGTAGTCTCTCAATATATCCTCAAGCTCTCTTATCCTAGACTCAAGTAAATGCCTAGACTCCTCACACTCTCGAATCTCCTTTTTTATAGCCTCCATCAAACCACGAAGACTATCTCTCTCACCCTCAACATATTCTAGTTTCTCCTAGTCTTCTCCCGTGCCCCAAAATACTCAATCAATGCATAATTTTTTTATATGGCATGTTCTTGAAGTTTTCCTTCTTCACCTTCATAGTTTTCGCATAGAAATCATTGAAGGCAACTTATAACTCACTCACCGCGATCTACTCATCCTCACTTTCTTCACCCTCACTCACTTGGGGTTCACACACAACGACCTCGGAAGAGTTATTCAATTAGTATCTCATGAGAAGATTTATCATCGTCGCTCACATGACAAACCATGAATGTGGTGTATTTGCACTCAATGGAGGAATCCTCTCGCTCTTCCGGATCACTATCACTAAAGGTGGAATTATATGCTATCATTTTCTTTCCCTCCTTCTTAAGACTAGTGGATCACTCCGCTATCCTATGGCCATAATCCTCATAACCAAAACACCTATCCGACTCATCCCTCTTAACATTCTCACTTTGATTCTTAAGGAAGTGATCGACCTTGTTGTTCTTGGATTTTTCAAGTCTTTTGGCATCTTTCGATTGATTTTGGAACTTAATAAACATCTTAAACTTCTTTCCTAACATGGCCACATCCTTAAAATTGGTGTTGGATTCATGATTAGAAACTTTAGTTTCCTCATTCAGAGCTTTCAAAGCAATTCCATTTTCTTTCTTCGGAACTTTCTTGGAGGTAAACATGTCAAGATCATAAGTTTTTAGATTACCTACAAGCTCTTCTAGTTTTGTTGAGTCAAGAAAACCCACAGAGTTTACAATGATCACCTTTGGATCAAATCTACTAGGCAATAAACTGAAGATTTTTTTATGAATCTGTTGTCGGGTACCTTCTCTCCCAAGTTAAACGATGAGTTGACATTATTGGACAACCTAGTTTAAAACTTATCAAATGACTCATTCTTTAACATATTAATAGTCTCAAATTGGGTAGTGAGGTTTTGGAGTTTGGAAGCCCTTACAGTGCTAATTCCCTCGTGGGTAAGTGCAAGTACATCCCAAGCCTCTTTCGATGTATCACACATCATAATACGATTATACTCTTCCGGGGTGACAGACGAGGAGATAGAATTCTAACCTTTAGAATTATATTGTGCAAATTTTTGTTCGACATCGGTCCATAACTCAATAGATTTTAAATGAGTAGACTCACCCTCTCTCGTAACTGGTTGAGTCCACCCCTTTTATATTGCAAACCACACACACTCATCTATGGCCTTAAGTGCAACCTTTATATTCGTCTTCCAATAATACAAATTATCTATTCATATTTAAATAAAACATTTTAAAATCATATTTAAATAAAATAACATACTTATAAAATTATTTTGAGAATACTAAACCATTATCTATTCATACTTGAGAGAATCTGAGAAAACTAAGTTAAGACATGAAAACTGCACCAAAAACTCGGCATGATCTATATTTGAATCTTGTCCATTATGTCTTCAACACAACGTCATAGGCTTAACGAGAATCGCGATAAGTAAAATCTATCCTATGACTCAAAGTGGCTTTTGTCCCGAATAATTCCAATACATAAAAATTGACACTATTTGGAAATTTGTCCATACAACTAACGTGGCGACAGAAGCGTTGAGTTGACGGCCTATGGGGTAGTTAGCGACAGTCTGAAAGGTGAAATGGAAGGACCATTGGCTGGATGATGCAGTTGCCAGAGTATGTATGGCAGTGTTGACTATCACTATAAGACCCATATAAAAAAATGCGTCTTGATCATCCTATCTCTAGATATATATTCGAACAATAATTAATCTTACCTTAACAAATAAACAATGTAGTAATTGTTTTTTTATTTTTACCAACCTGAACCTTAGAAAAACACAAATTCCAATGTTACTTTAAATTTAAATAATTACAAAATACCCCCTAAAATTTTCAATTGACTTTCAAACCATATAATAAACTATAGATTTCAAGATTTCTTTACAAACAACTTCATTACCTTTTAAAGTTACAAATCAGCACCTTATAATTCTTTCCTAAGTCTTGGAAATTACACAAAGAACCCAAAAGTTCAAAAATAAAGGAAAAGGACTTAAAACTTAATAAAAAAAGTTTAGGGACTAAACCTAAAATATCCATAATCTTCCTTATCAGCTAAACTGATAAGAATGCCAAACAAACATCATGGGAACCAATGAAAACATAGGGTAAACCCATACCTTTTATCACCCTAACTTTATTCATTGAATTCTCTCATTAGACCAGCGTAAACACCACCCCAAATTCGACCAATACACTCCCCGTAACCTCCCCTATATACAGCCTCTCTTAGTGCAGAGAATTTAGTACAAACAGTAGCTCAAAACCCAAATTCATATTTTGGCATTTTCGGGTATACTGTTATTTTATGTTTATAGCTTAATTCTTTCAATTCAGTCATTTTTTTTGCAGTAGAGTAGGATCCATTTATGCATTTATATGTGAGGTTTTACGTAGAAATCATAAGATAAAGGTCCAATTTCAGAAAACACCATAAAAGCTTGATCTCCATTGGTGAATTATGAGTTGTTGGCTTTAAATCTGTTTTAAAGTGGGAATATTTGTCCTTAGACTTGTAGGATCACAACCATATTGTTTAATTTCAGTATAATATCCATATGTGTTCATAAATCAAGTTTTTCATTTTCGACAATTGAAATCGTAAACTCAAAATTCTCCATGTACAATATGAATTAAACCTTCAAACTAAAACTATTTTTGTTGTAAATTCACAGAAGAACCAAACTATAGCACTTCCATACTTCGAATTTCAGTATAAATCAACGAATATCAAACTCAAGTTTTCGATATTTTACAGTATCGGGATATGAGACTACAATCAACCTCAATTTTTAAAAGTTATATTTATGAAATCCTTGCAAAAAATTAAGAAGAGTGGCTTTCGAATCCTCTCAAATAGTAGTATGTAGAGGATTTAATTGAAGGTCAAAGTTTTCAAACCCTAAGTCAAAATTTGAAAGGTTGGAGATGAATTGTAACACACCCGCGCGAGTATGGTCAAATTTAGAACGTGATAAGTTTGACTGAGCACGTGACCAACCAAAAAATTCCGAAGAAAAAAATTTCAAAAAAATCATTTTATTTTTCAGATCGAAATGGTATATTATGTAACACCCCGTATTTCTGTGCATTTAATATTTAAATAATTCGAGAAAATTTTAAATTACTTGTGTGTCGCAATTTAACTGAATTAGTTATGGTAATGTATATTTAAATATTAATCAGGCTAAATTGTTAATATTTAGGGAAATTTAATTACTAAGTGAATAGTAATAATTTATTTACGTCATAACGTGTATTAGTGACGTGGCATTTATTTATCTCAGTAGGGAGTCCGTATAGACTAATTTGGGTGTGAGATAAGGATTTTTATAAATTAATTCGGATAAAATTCTGAGTATGCGGTTGAGTCCGAATGGACCGAGATAGTCGAAAATGAGTACCCGGGGAAAGTAAATGGATCTCGGGGCATTTTTAGGCACAGTCGGGCCCACACGGGGGGTATTTGGGTCCCTCGGGCTTGGCCCACTAGGATAAAAACGGGATTTATGTTTAATACCTAATTCTAAGAGAAGGACAATGGTAGTAACACAGAGTGAAAACCTAGGGTATTAAGAGAAAACTAAAGGGTGTAATAACAATGCAAATTGGGGATCTTTCAGAGACAAGGCAAGGAACAAAGTCGGGAGTTCATCATCAAGCTTGCCTCTACACCAACGGATCAGACTCTAAGAATCCAAAAGGTAAGTGGTTAACTTACCGTGATGTTTAATTATGCTATTCAATTCATATTTTTGTGATGTGTAAACCAAAATTCATTTTGGGTATAAAGGGGTACAAAAATGGGATTTTTGTTAATGGAACACTTGAATGCAATTCAAAGTAAGGATTAAATTTGTTACATGGTTATGAGATAAATACTTGAATTGAAAGTGAAAACCCAGAAGAAAGTATGGACGAATTTGGGATAAATAGATGAAATTGTGATTTAACGAGTGGAAACCCGAAAATTGCCCAAATCGAAAAACAAGAAATTCGTGAGATTTAAATTGTGTTTGAAGTTCTGTGAGAGTCCCTGATCATATTCTTATGTAGTTATGGTGATGATTGTGCTTGGTTTAGACCTAAGGAAATGTTAGAAATCGTAGGTTTTCGTTAATGGTGAAAATAGAACCTCGGAGAAGATGACCACCTGCTCGATCGATCGATCGACGTCTGGGGTCGATCGATCGACCCTTCAGGATTTTCAACTGTTTGGCCTTGGAAATTATATGGGAAAAATTCTTAGTTACAATTCCCACCTTGTATAATTAAAAGAGAAAAGTTAATTATGGGAGTTAATTCTTAACAATTATAAAGGAATATAATTGGGAGTGGTGGGGGAATTAAGTGCGACACATTATGAATGAATTTTGGGAAATAAATTTTGAAAAATAAAATAATGGACTGGGTGAATAAGTTCGGTCATAGTAGTAGGGTAACACTACTGGTTTAAATTAATTATAGAGGAAAACTAATTCATTTGGAGTTGGGGATTAGACTCGGGTGATATTTAATTTCGGGCCACATGAGCGAGTCCAGGCATATTGGTTGAGTGATACCAAGGCATTAAATTAATTACTAAGAGGGGTAGATTAATTTGGAGTGAGAATATTGACTCGCGAAAATTAAAATACAGACCAAGTGAGCGAGTCCGGGTATATTGGTTGAGTGGCACCAAGGTAATAAATTAATTAAGGGATAAATTAACTAATTTAGAGTCGGACCATAGACTTGGGAAAGTAATGAATTAATTAATGTGTAAATTAATTAAATTAGAGTTGAACCATAGACTCGGGAAAAAATATAGGCTAGTGATACGGATGTTTGTGCACGGTATTATCGGGAACTAATTATTATATATATATGGTGTTATGATAGTGTGTGTGTGTGTGTGTGTGTGTGTGTGTGTGTGTATATTGTGTGTGTTATTAAATATTAGTGACTAGATATATATTTAATTTATATGCTCTAGTGCTATCAAGGGAGGTTGTGCGACGTGGTTGAATCCCCTGGCTTGAGGAGCAGGGAGAGTATATCCTCAGTTCATAGCGTTCGTTATATGGGTGAGGGGCTTATCTCACTTTTTGGGAAGGAATATGACCGCCTCCACTACGTTTATATTTTGGGCCAAGTTAGTGAACGATCCCAACTTGGGGTAACTAGGTTATGTGAGCATACCTAGTGTGATAGCACTTTAGAGAATACATCCAGAGAGATATTACTCAGGAGGATGGGTTATGTATATATATATATATATATATATATATATATATATATATATATATATATATATATATATGTGTGTGTGTGTGTGTGAATGTTGTAATATGGTTCTACATATATAATGGGATAAATAATTATATACGGGTAATTAAATACATGAAGTGAATTGTATGAATTATATATGGGTTATATTCGTATGTAGCATATGTGTGACTGTTGTAAGATAACTTTACGTATATAATGGGGTTAATAACTATATACGGGTAATTTAAATAAATGGAGAATATTGTATTGTTTATATAACTAGTGAATGTTATATGGCTTTCAAGGGAAAATGATTAATTAAGTTAAGGTGAGAAATAATTTATAAATTATATTCAATATACTCGGACTAGAGTAGGGAGTCAAGAAAGAGTTATAACAAGAGCTAGTTACGGGATAGATAACTAGGTGAGTTATAAGGGAAGCGTTAGATGTGCACATTAGTTGAGGAGTGAGTTTGTCCTCAAGGGAGTGCGACATTAACTTAAATATGAAGCGCATTCATGCATTTTATGTCACTGCAAATTAATCATTTGCTAAATGTTTTCAAAATATTTTGGGTTCTAATCCTTGCTATCAAATATTTTCAAAATCTTTTAGGTGTCCAGCCACAAGACGCCAGACTTAATTCATTCCAAGGATACGCTGTTGCAGCACATGTGGATGTTGCAAGATTTGGATAGGCGCTTCTGTCTTTTCTATTCATGGTGTACCCCAGATTTATTTAGTATCTCTTTCAGATTGTATGGGATTTATCTATGTCTGTTATTTACGTTGGTTTTGGATTATAACCGAGGGTTTATTCGGCAAGACGTTTGTCATTATATGTGATAATTAATTCTATCAGCATGGTTTGTGTTGCTTTAATTTCCGCATTTATTTTATCTGGATAAAAAACGATTAAAATTGGATATCAATTTTTGAATACTAGGTGGTTAGTAATTTTTATAAAATTTCAACAGTGATGCTAAGGATGATCCAAATGAGATTCATGTTTAATTGGATATAGGACTCATCACCCGGTATTTCATTGAGAGGGGTGTCACAGATGGTATAAGAGCATCAGGTTCTTGTGTCCTTAGGATTTTTTTAGCTTTTCGCATTTCATCTTAGCGTTCTTTGATGTAGAGCCTTATGATATGATTGTTATATTCCTCTACGTATGCGACTTACGTTCTACTACTATTAAGTATAGTGATGTGATTCATACACGAGTTTGGTTGGGCTTTGAATACCAAACGTTCTTTGGGACGACCAACGGGGGCCTCCATAGGAGGATTGCAGGAAGAGAGGATCAACATAAGACATAGGGTATTCTGAAAATAGTGATCGTGATAGGAATCACCTTGATTGTTGTTCAGGCCGGTAGTGATAGAATAATCACTCGGGAGTGACAATTTCCCAAAGCACTGTTATAGATAATGGTGGTACAATTTCAGTCTCACCCAGTGTAGTCAGCAAAGCGTGGGGAAAGTGTGGAAGGACCCTTTTGGAAGGGCCATCTATAAGGATTAGAGTAGCAGAGTAGCACGATAACTCAGTGGGAGTAAATAACCCAAAGATATTTATGTAGGGTGGTGTGCGGCGGCACCCAGGACTAAATTTTGAATGAAATTTTGGCCCAGTGGGACGGTGTTGTAGTGGTAGAAGTCAGTCACCACAACCATGGAGAAATACCATAAATAATAAGGAATTTAGGGTGCGGTTTAACCGCAAATCTTTGCATCAACCATTTGAACCGATAGGCAAAGTATATTTCAGTACTTACTTCAAAAGGGATGGACAGTGGCTGGACATAAGGGAAAGTTGAATTATGCAACAAACTTCATACCCAACGAGGTGGATCCAAAGGTCAAGAAGGGATCCATGAGTTAATAATGGTCTTGTGGGTAATACACAAGCGTGGATGGAAAATTCTGGCTAGGATGACTGGGGCTATAGTCATCAAGGTAGTATGTTTTCGATTTGATATCAATACTTTTGTGATAAGGAAGCCAAGGGAGGTTGAGTATCTGACCAAAAGGCAAGATCGTATTAGCAGTGCTAGTTAGGCACTACAAGGGGATACCCAGTAAAGGAACCCATCTATATGATTTATATAAGTTAAATTCCTACCGATTAACGGTGGATTTAATCCGGGTCGTCGAGGCCAGTAACGAGTCCCATAGGGATAGCAAATCCAAATGGATAACGAGGGTAATAATTTGGGTCAAGACCACCAAGTACGCGAGAGGGACAACCCCGACATGGCCATTGGGTCCTGAGGCAGGGGATTGAAACATAGAAGTGTCTTATGTGTGGAAAGTGGGAACACAACAATTGATTATGTCCATAGTGAATCAGGGGATCGGAGTGGGTGAGAACACACTATATATTGACTCACTTGAGTCTGCATATATAGGAGTTCCAACTAGTTTGGATATATAGAAAAAATAGGTTAGAATAGTTTGATAACTCCATCTCCTCAAAGGTACATACTCCATGAAGAAATCCAGTCCAAGAGAACCTTCAAAGGGAAGTTAGTTCTAAACCCTAAAACCACAAATAGGATACTTGCACTGCATCATACATATCATCTTTTGCTTTAATGGTTTTTTAACACTTCAAATCTTTTTAAAATTAATTTAATTCAATTCAAATCATTTTATATAATTTTACACAATTTTCAAATGATTTTTGAATTAATTAAATTGTGTGTTTAAAAGTGTTGTGGGTATAAATTGAATTTGAGAAATTCGTTTTCAATGCTGATTGTTTGCCTGGGAAGAATCTGAAAGTGCTAGAGAGTTGGAGGTGTGCTTTGTAATTATTTTCAACACGCGTCTCAACCTTCATCCTATGCGTACACCTGTTGGCAACCTATCGAGTAGGTTTGTGCTTTCTGTTAGACACAAAACATTTACACATCCTCATCCCTTGGATCATTTTAATCAACGTACTGCATGCGATTTTACTCAATCCTTGTGAACCCAGCCTTAACCAATCAATTTTAATTTAACCCACCACATGTGTTAAACCTTTGGATTTAAGTCAACTCATTTAGACTTAATCTCAACCATAGGATAGAGGCCAAAGTTATTGATCCTTCTACGCTTAGTATAAAAAGGGATCAACCCTCAGCATTTAGAGACTTTTGGCCATTTCGTTCTTTCTGAGAGAAAAGAGAGAAGAGATAGAGAAGAGAGAGAAGGGAAAAGAGAAGGAAAATAAATAGAGAGATTAGAAGAAGAAACCCTAAGTTTTCTTCGTGGTTTAAACCCTATGAGTTTTTCTCTCAAACCAAACACCAAAACCAAAACAGTCCCAAACACCAGTAAACCCATTCTTGAGAGTTAGACATTTTAGGTTTTTTGTATTCATTGGTGCTGCATTTTATTTTTGAAGACCTCTTCAAAATCTTTGATTCTCTCAGAACTCATCTCTAAGAGAGACTTAAGTTTCATTATTAAAACTGAGTTCTTCTAAAAGAGAATATCACACGTTTTTTCCATTTCTCTTTTTAGATCTGATATTTTAGATCTATTTTGTTTCAACGAGTTTTTAAAATAAAAACTTGTAGTTTCAAAAATAATTTTTTAGATCTAGTGAGTTGTGTGTTTCTAATTTTTATTTCATATTTTAAGAAATACTAGTGTACAAAAATAAAAGGAACACAAAAGAACTCTTGCTAAAGTTTAAAGGCGTACGGATCTGAAAATAAGTTTTATATATCAAAACTTCTTGAAGTAGTCTTTGCGTGTTAAGTCTGAATTTTTTTTGTTAAAGTAGACTTCTAGTCTAGTTTGGATCTCAATTGGAGGTTTACAATTTCAAAAATATTTTCAAAACCCTGAAAATATTTAAAATCTTGAACCATCTTTGAGCAAGGTATCCTTGAGATCTGTGCTTAAATAAAGATCAAGAAGTCTTTGCTTGAAAAATCAAGATTCAATAATAACTTTCATCTTAGAACTATTGTAATTTGTTAGGAAGGTTTGTATAAATATCGAGAGGGTGAGTAACATGTTTGCATGTAGTAGCACATCACAAACACTATCTCACACGAACACTTAGAAACTGTGTTTCTGTCTGAGAATCTTGAATTTGAAAGAGTTGCTGGAATCAGAATTCGAAGAGAAGGAGATCAATGAAAGGACAAATAAGTATTAAGAAAAGATCAAGTTCCAAGTCAGAATGCCTTTGGAGTGGAGAATCTCGTGTAGGTACATTCTGAACTTAGGTTAGGATCTTTGTGGTTTGCTTAAGTGTTGTAACTTGATTTTTATTCTAGTGGATTTTTATTTTGTGCTGTAGAGGGAACTGTGGATGTTTCCCTTATTTAAGGGTTTTACCAGGTTAAAATTCCTGTGTCTATTTCTTTGAATGTTCTTAACTATTGTTCTGATTGGGACTGCATAATAATGCTAGTAGATGTTTATTAAAAATTAAACAAAAGGTAATCAACTATTGAATTTAATCCATACATTCAGAAAAAACTTTTACAACACATCTTGTGTTTTTCGAAAAGAGTTTTGTCCAAATTTTTTTTCGGAGTTTACTCAACTTATAACTATTTGTTATTAATCTTGTAAACAAAGGTTTTAGTATTAAGGTTGTTTTTCAGTTGGATGCCCAATAGGGACAACAATTATGAAGTTTTGGTTCGATTGGATAAGAATATTATGTACAAGAACCATTTAGGCCGCCGGGGTATAGGCGAGTTGAAGTATGAGTTTTATCCTCGGATAGATGGGATGAACTTTATGACACGAGTGGTCATAGTATTCTTCTTAACACTATATTTGCGAGGGAGACGAGTTTAGTCGGGGTATCGTAGTGTTACTATTAAGTATATGTTTACCATGGGGTAACGGGGATTTCTTTTGTTTTACCTGCAGGGGAGAAGGTGTGAACACTGAGAGGGTACATTTTATAAGATTAACTCACTTTGAGAAGTGCTATGCGTGCATGATTTTATCCTAGGTAGAGATTGGTTAGCGATGGGTAAGCGGTGGTGGGCGGTTATAGTAAGACTATCGTATTCGCTATTCCAGGGCAAGATGTATATTTTATTTTTGCGATATTCTACCTGAAGGAGGGTAAGTCTCGCGATAAATTTTAGTGCGCTAAGGACGTAGTGATAGTTCTATCACAGCATTTTATAACTCCTTTAGAGACGTGGGAGTCGACAATTAGACTTGTGAGTACAGGGACATAGTTTTGGACGTCCCGATTATATGCTCGGGTCTACGAAAATTAATGAACGACAATGCTAGTGTTTAATGCATTGGGGAAAGTTCTTTTAGGATGGTTTATGAAAAGCATAAGCCCAAATGAGCCTCGATAGTGGAAAGACGTTACTTGATGCTAGGACATCGGTCTAAATGGTGATTATTGAATGTGTGGAGAAAACGCTTTGAACTGAGAGCTATTGCGCTATAAGGCCAGTACAACCGAGGAGTGTGGAGAAAGGAACACCGAGAAAACTTGTACACCACAAAGTAATGGGTGGGGCATCACCGAGAAGAATTAAAGTGTAAATGTGCACGGGATATACGGTGTATGGCCTCCCTGGTTAGTGTGATTTAAGATTCATCTTAAATAAAGGGATGTGTGAATGAACACATTGAATATATGCCTGCAGGGCAGTTAGAAAATAAGTGGAAAAGTGCAGTGTAATGAATTGAAATCCGTTTGAAAGAGGAAACAATCCGAATATATGTGTATCAAGGTGAACTATCTCCACGGTAAGGAGTGTAAATACGGTGGAGGCACATGTAACAAAATATTTAAAGGCAAGAAAGAAGTCACATTTATGGGAAAATAGAAAAGAGTATCACTTAGTTATATGCTTAGAGTAGTCTTACGCATAGACAAGGTTCAGATTTCTATATGACAAAAAACTGCACAAGGAATATAGTTCTTGAGCATGGGAATTGGTGTTGAGTGAGACAAAGTGAATTTGTCTCCGGATAGACCAGTTATGAATGGAAAAAGGTTGACTTGAGGGTATCAACCAAGATTTTTTTTTTAAATTATATGGTTCCAGATATGGAATTAATGCTCATGTTGGTAAAAATCATGGAGGGGTCAAGGTTTCCATCGGGTTGTTGAATGGATTGACCTGAACACGAATTGTTGTCTCAGAATGGGTTATACTATTGAGTAGTATACCCAGCTTTACTATTAATGGGAAGGAGTGAAACAAAACAAGGTGTCATTCAATATTGTTGGGAATTTGGGTGAGACCTTTTTATCCCACCTATGGTAAAAAATGTCAGGAGGTGATATGGACAGAGTTACATATTGGGTTGAACGTGTCACCCATAAGTTGATGGGTAGACGGGAAGCGATCATTGTGCATTCTAGATTTTTGGGTAATTCAGGAGTAGTAATTACCACAGGTAGAGTTACGTGTGATGCCTCGTGACAGTTTAGTATCTGCGTGACACCTTGGGAGACTTTATGGGAAATGTTTCATTATCCACCTTTGGTTGATAAGAGGCGGGGAAATAACAAGTTGCTAGGACCCGAAATGGGTTATGGTCCAACAACGGGAATTGAGTAAGTTGTATCCTTTCGTATAGTTCAGGGACGTAAGGAGGGGAATTTCCTAACATAGAGATAGTGGAGTCAGTGGAGTATAGGCTCATCTTTTGGGGCACTATGTTGTCAGGGGACATCGAGTTAAAGATTTGTGACCAGATATTGGTTTGGGTGTCTCCTACGAAAGGAGTGGTGAAGTTCGACAAGAAAGGGAAGCTAGCATTGAGGTATGTGGGTCCTTTCCCTATCTTTGAGAGGGTGGGACCAATGGCTTATTGACTGGGTTTTCCAGAACATCTTCAGCAGATACGTGATGTGTCCCATGTGGTATAGCTAGAGAGATATAGGAGGAGAGATAGGGATTTTTGGGAACGTTCCACTCAAGGAGGATGACTTGCAATAAGACACCTCATATGAGGAGAGACTAGTAGCTATGTGAGCGTAAGCTGTAGTCTAAGGTAGTACTACCAGTTAGAGTGGAGTGGAGTAGGGTCATCACAGTATTGATGAGTATACGTGTGAGCGGGAGGATGATATGTGAGAGTAGTATCCGGAGTTATTCACTGCAGTTATGACCAAATTTCAGGGACGAAATTCCTTTATAAGGGGGGCGTATATAACACCCCATATTTCTGTGCATTTAATATTTAATTAATTCGGGAAAATTTTAAATTACTCGTGTGTCGTAATTTAATTTAATTTAATTAGTTAGGGTAATATAGATTTAAATATTAGTCAGGGTTAATGGTTAATATTTAGGAAAATTTAATTACTAAGTGAATAGTAATAATTTATTTACGTCATAACGTGTATTAGTGACGTGGCATTTATTTATCTTAGTAGGGAGTCGGTATAGACTAATTTGTGTGTGTGATAAGGATTTTTATAAATTAATTTGGATGAAAATTCTGAGTGCACGGTTGAGTCCGGATGGGCCGAGATAGTCGGAAAAGAGTACCCCGAGAAAGTAAATGGATCTCGGGGTATTTTTAGGCATAGTCGGGCCCACACGGGGGTATTTGGGTCTCTCGGGCTTGGCCCACTAGGCTAAAAATGGGATTTATGTTTAATACCTAATTCCGAGAGAAGGGAAACGGAAAAAACACAAAGTGAAAACCTAGGGTATTGAGATAAAACTATAGGGAGTAGTTACAGTGCAAATTGGGGATCTTTTGGAGACAAGGCAAGGACCAAATTTGGGAGTTCATCATCAAACTTGCCTTTACACCAACGGATCAGACTTTACAAATCCAAAAGGCAAGTGTTTAACTTGCTGTGATGTTTAATTATGCTATTCAATTCATATTTTTGTGATGTGTAAACCAAAATTCATTTTGGGTATAAAGGAGTGCAAAAATGGGGCTTTTGTTAATGGAACACTTGAATGCGATTCAAAGTAAGGATTAATTATGTTACATGGTTCTGAGATAAATACTTGAATTGAATGTGAAAACACAGTAGAAAGTATGGACGAATTTGGGATAAATAGATGAAATTGGGATTTAACAAGTGGAAACCTGAAATTGCCCAAATCGAAAAAGTAGAAATTCGTGAGATTTAAATTGTGTTTGAAGTTCTGTGATAGTCCCTCATCATATTCTTATGTACTTATGGCGATGATTGTGCTTGGGTTAGACCTAGGGAAAGGCTAAAAATTAGAGGTTTTCGCTAATGGTGAAAACAGAACCTCGGAGAAGATGACCACCTTCTCGATCGATCGATTGATGCCTGGGGTTGATCGATTGACCCTTCAGGATTTCAGCAGTTTGGCCTTGGAAATTATATGGGCAAAATTCTTAGTTGCAATTCCCACCTGGTATAATTAAAAGAGAAAAGTTAATTATGGGAGTTAATTCTTAGCAATTATAAGGGAATATAATTGGGAGTGGTGGCACATTACGAATGGATTTTGGGAAATAAATTTTGAAAAATAAAATAATGGAATGGGTGAATAAGTTCGAGCATATTAGTAGGGTAACACTACTCATTTAAATTAATTATAGAGGAAAACCTTTTCATTTGGAGTCGGGGATTAGACTCGGGTGATATTTAATTTCGGGCCACGTGAGCGAGTCCAGGTATATTGGTTGAGTGATACCAAGGCGTTAAATTAATTACTGAGAGGAGTAGATTAATTTGGAGTGGGAATATTGACTCGGGAAATATTAAAATACAGACCAAGTGAGCGAGTGACACCAACGTAATAAATTAATTAATTTAGAGTTGGACCATAGACTTGGTAAAGTAATGAATTAATTAATGTGTAAATTAATTAAATTAGAGTTGGTCCATAGACTCGGGGAATAATATAGGCTAGTGCTACGGATTTTTGTGCACGATAATGACGAGAATTAATTATTATTATATATATACGGTGTGGTGATAATATATATATATATATATATATATATATATATATATATATATATATATATATATATATATTGTGTGTGTGTGTTAGTAAATATCAGTGACTAGATATTTATTTAATTTATATGCTCTAGTGTTATCAAGGGAGGTTGTGCGATGTGGGTGAATTCCTTGGCTTGAGGAGCAGGGGGAATATATCCCCGGGTCATAGCGTTCGTTATATGGGTGAGGGGCTTATCTCACTTCCAGGGAAGGAATATGATCGCCTCCATTACGTTTATATTTTGGGCTAAGTTAGTGAGCGATTCTGATCATGCAATGCTTTTGATTATGCCTTCTGTTGATATCACTATATGATAGACCCCATATATCCTATTCTCATTGATGAACTCATTTAAGTAGTTCAATTATTTATGTATAATTAATTCAAATTTTAACGATGCTTATCACTACACCAAATCTGTCGAATTGTCACGGTCATTGATCGTGAGAAGTCCAACTTGTCAAGGTCAATGACCGTGATAATTCTGGGGGTGACAATTTTTATTGTCATGGACTTGTCACGGTCGTTGACCTTGAAAAACTTTGTCACGGTCAAAGACCGTGACAACTTTTAAAAAATTATCACGATCAGTGACAATTCTGGGCAGAATTGAAAAACAATCTGCTGGGCAGTATGGCCACTGCCACTGCCACTGCCCAGTAGTATATTTGTACCTGTTATACCAATGTTGTACCTGTTCAAACATCGTATATCGAAATTAAATAGAGATAATGAAAATATACATTCAAAACAATATGCATCACGATATAATCCAAATATAATTCAAATGTAACAACTTAAAACAATTCAATTCAAATAATGTCACTTCATGTTTGGGGTAGGTTTAAGGAGGTGAATAGGCCACACGATATACGAATTGATACACCCTTGAATATGAATCGTGCCGCATTGTTCAGGTAAACACAATGGGGAGTTCTCCTTCACGGGTATCACATGCGTGATGAGCACCATGGCCTCGATGTCTTGAAGCGCACGTCCATGAACTAGCATACCCTGGGCAGTATTAGGGTCCCTCAAACTCCTCTCTATCCGCTCTCCATCAAATATGTCCTGTATAAACATGCTCGGCCAACCAAGTGTCATTATAGGTTGGTCGAAGGGAGATAAATAGGGGACTGGATCATCAGAGTCCGCACGTGTCGGCGATGAAGCAGCGAGATCCACGTCCTCATCCTCCTCCACCTCGCCCTCCTCCACCTTGTCCCTCCTTTTCCCATTACGCTTTTTGCCCAACGAACGCTTCATGAATAAGAACATATCTTAGATCTTTGCCTCCAAACGGGATAGCTTCGCATCATGCGAGTCTACCGTTCGAGCTAGCCCGGTGTTACTCGTCTCTAATTTGATGATCCTAGATTTTTCCACCTGCGCTCTCACCCCACATTGTCCTCCCCTTGCGATCACCGCCAAGTACTTGGCTGAGTGCATCCGTGGACAAAGATGCCTTGTCGACATCAGACAGCGACTCATGCACTTCCTTAAGCTTTTCCTGAAACGATAAAAAACACATGATTAGTTAAATAAGTATATAAAAAAATTATAACGTAATTAACAAAAAGTAAACTGTCAAATTACTTACAATCGTGGATGCGACAATCGAGGACACCTCCATCCTTCCCCTTCTTCATCCGAATAGCCACATAAGTATCGAGACTATGTGGCCTACCCCAGGGCCACTCCCTGTCCCCTGAAATAAAATAAAGCAAAATTAGTATTGATATACCAGTATATACCCTCAGCCATGCCGAGGGAGCCCTGCGCCTCATCAGGCCCGGACGACCCCTCAGGGGGCCGACCCTTCATTAGGCTCCGGACGACCCCTGACCCCTCAGGGGGCCGACCCTTCATCAGGCTCCGGACGACCCCTCAGGGGCCGACCCTTCATCAGGCTCTGGACATCCCCTCAGGGGGCCGACCCTTCATCAGGCTCCGGACGACCCCCCGAGGGTACGACAGTACGAGGCCCAAATTAGGCCAGACTCATTGCCAGAAGTAACTTTGCCCTCGGCCTCATATCAAAGGCCGAGAGTGACATCATCATAGCGCGTGGTTTGGGAGACGCGTGGAACAGTGCGTGTGAGGCTCACATGGTACGCGGGAGACTGTTATAGCAAAATCACACCCTCACATGAGGGAATATTATGTCATCATTAGCCACAGGTGGCATCTACAGGTGTCAACAAGGGATTGGCTAGATCATCATTCACATGCACCATGCATACTGGGGGTACACTACACCCCCAAGACCTATATATACTTGTCACCTACAACCCTACAGGAGAGAGATCAATCGATAATTGCAACCCTAGCTAAAAGTCTGCTTGCACACACAATAGAGAGAGAAACTGAGCTTATGTGCATTGTATCCAAGGCCATTAGTGCCCATACTTAGTGGATCACACACTCACAGTGGATGTAGGCTAAATTGGCTGAACCACTATACATTATTGTCTTATTCCTCTTATACTCATCTCCTTCTACATACTTATACACTTACATCTCTATGGATGCCATAGTTACTATTGTTTGAGCTCATCATCACTTATCTGGTGGTGATAAATCTTAGCATCATCAGCTTGGCGCCGTCTGTGGGAATCGAGAAGACATCTCTTCCTTTGTACAGCTTGACCTCACTGGGCACTCTAGTGGTGAACCAGCTCTCCCCCTGAGAGGAGATGTTTCACCATTGAAAGAGACCCATTAAGGTTCTCAAGCTCACCAGTCTTTTTTCCAGTTCAGCTGTTCATAGCTCAAACACATGGTACCTGAGATGCCACCAGCGCTTCCCCCACCGGATGATGGAGCACCCATCTCCAGCCAGTCGCCACCTCTGTCTGAGATGGCTGACGTGGCGGCAGCCTTGAAGTCTCTAGTAGCAAGCCAGTGGATTATGCAGGAGCAGTTCACAGCTCTAAGCCAGAACATACTAAGACCACCAGGGGTCTCACCTGAGATGATTACTCCGACAGTAGCTCCAGGACAGCATGAGGCCAGGGGACCACCCCAAGCACCATGCAAAGACCTGCCACCCCCTCAACGGCGTAGGGATGTTGCTGACCCCCGACATCTACGCCTGGGGAGACAAGGAAACCCTTGTCCTGAAGACAGGTATGACTGTCTGGAGGGAGAGGAGGACCCTATAGAATGCTGGGAACCATATGAGGTCTCCAATAATACTGTAAGACCTCTCCAGGAGAGCAGAGGGAAGTGCGGAAGGTAAAACCCTGATGATCGCCCGAGAGGCTCTGCTTTCGATCGCCTAAGCAGGGGGTCGGCCTTTGAGAGGCTGGCCCCAGTGAATGACCCGCGGGAAAAATTATCCAGGTCAAGGAGTGCCGCGAGGTCCAGAAGGGAGGTAGCAGATGACCGACCCCACGGGGGCCGGCCCCTAGGACGAGATGACGGCCAGGGGGAAGTAAATAGCCGACACAGGCCGGCCGAGGCAAAACCCTCCGCCCATCTCGAAGAGGTGGAAGGGGATAACATCGACCAAGCCGACCCTACGAGGCCATGGAACGACTCAATCCAGAGATTGGAGGATAAGATTGGCGATATACTGAAAAGTTGGGACCCTCTTCAGAGGGGATACACCATAGGCTCACCCTTTGTGGCGAAGATAGTCAACTTCCCTACGCCATCAAAGTTCAAGCCACCTGTGGTCACCCCAAGATATGACGGGAGCACCAACCCTATCCACCATGTTGAGATGTATCAATCAGCAGCAGACATATACTCTATCTCAGATGAGATGAGGTGTCGTGCCTTCTCTGGTACTCTGACTGGGGCTGCACATGTCTGGTACACGTCTCTTCTAAAAAATTCCATTGAAAACTTTAAGCAGTTGGCAGACCAGTTCATCCATAACTTTTTCTTTGGGATGAGGCCACAGAAGAAGACCACCCACCTGCTTTATGTTAAGCAGGGGAAGAATGAGAGTCTGAGGGACTACATAGCCAGATTCAATAAAGAGAAGATGGAGGTGGAAGACTATGAGGAGAGCATAGATATGATAACCCTGATTGGAGGACTCCAAAAGGGGAAGCTGTTATGGAAGCTTGCTGAACACCCTCCGAGGACGATGGCTGAATTGCTGTCAACAGCAGGAAAGGTGATGAACGCCGAAGAGGCGATGGCTGCAAAATACGAAGACGAAAAAGGAGGCGCTAGTGGGGGTAAATAACCTAAGAAGAACAAAGAGGGGAAGAAGAGGTCTACAGACGACAAGTTCACTGGTTACACACCTCTAACGGTCAGCTGTGAATAGATTCTCAATGAGATAAAGAGTGACCGATCCCTAAAGTGGCCTGAGAAGTTGAGGGCAGCCCCCAACAAGAGGAACAAGAACCTGTGGTGCGAATTTCACCAAGACCACGGCCACATAACAGACAAATGCTTTGCTCTAAAAGATGAGATTGAGAAGATGCTTAAAGAAGGGAAGCTCAGAAAGTACGTCGATAAAGGTGCCTTCAAGAGGGGCCGAGGGGACGACCCCAGAAAGAAGCGAGGCGATGCATATAGAGAAGGTCCTCAAAAAAGAGGGGACGACCCTTCTGATGATGAGGACGACCCTAACCTCCCGCCGAGAGACGACCAAGGCCCTGTCAAGAGGCTTAATATAATCTCGCTCGGAGTGGTAATGATCTCCAGGGGTCTAGCAGGAGGAGAGTCTGAGGTCGCTGACAGGAAGGACCATGTAGCTGAGGCCAAGGCAGTGATGAAGACGGTACACTCAACCTCTCTGGAGGTCAAGTCAGAAAAGAGGAATAAGGTCGATATAGACACTCTGATAGTGGGGCTCTCGAGAATGGTCTTTAAAGGCCTCCTAGCCCCACACGACGACCCACTCGTCATCACAACTAGGGTGCACGGGTGTGAGGTGCCGAGGATATTGGTCGACGGGGGCAGTTCTGCAGATGTAATGTTTTGGTCGTGCTTCAAAACCTTAGGTCTTATCCGTGCTAGACTCGTCCCATACCATCATCCATTGATTGGGTTCAGTAGGGAAAAGGTTCGTCCCCTTGGAGTGTATGAGGCCTATGTCAGGATGGGGGACGAGTGGCCGAGGTGTCTTACCAAGAAGGTTAGTTTCTTTATGATGGATGAATATGTGTTTTCGGCCTACAACATCATACTGGGGCGTGTGGCCCTCAAGGAGTTTGAAACTGTGTCGTCTACGGTCCATCAGATGATTAAATTTCCTACCCCTTACGGGGTGGGAGAAGTTCAGGGAGACCAAACTACAGTGCGAGAATGTTACTACAACTCCGCTGAAGAAAGGGAGGCACACAAGAGGGCTACAACCACTTATAATATTGATACCTAGACCCCAGGGATGAGACGAAGCTAAAGAAAGGAGAGGCCGCGGAAGAGGTAGAATCCATCATCCTCGATGAGGATGACCCGAAAAAACCCGTCCAAGTCGGCAAGTCTCTGAAGCCCAATATCAAGGAATACCTCATTAAACTGTTGAGGAGAAGACGAAGTGTCTTTGTGTGGAGTCATGTAGATATGCCGGGGATCGACCCTGAAATTATGTGCCACAAGCTCAATGTGGTAGAGGGAGCAAAGTCGATAAAGCAGAAGAGGAGAATTTATTCTCGAGAAAAGTATGAGGTCATTAGGGATGAGGTCAAGAAGCTGGAAGATGTTGAGTTTATCAGAGAGGTCATCTACCCTGAATGGCCGTCCAATGCAGTCATTGTCCCAAAGGCCAACGGGAAGTGGAGAATGTGTGTGGACTTCATCGACCTCAACAGGCACTGTCCCAAAGACAACTTCCCTCTCCCCCGCATTGACCAGATGGTAGACGCTACCGCAGGCCATGAGCTCATGAGCTTTATGGATGCCTATTTAGGGTACAACCAGATCTTCATGAACCCCGAAGACTCGAAGAAGACAACCTTCATTACGACAAGGGGACATACTGTTATACGGTCATGCCCTTTGGCCTAAAAAATACGGGGGCAACGTACCAGCGCCTCGTAAATAAAATGTTCGAAGACGAAATTGGGAAGTCTATGGAGGTCTATGTAGACGACATGGTGACTAAGAGTTTGAAGGTAGAAGATCATGTGGTAGACCTGGAGAGGACCTTTAATACAATGGAAAAATACCAGATGAAGCTCAACCCGACCAAGTGTGTCTTCGGGGTCGGAGCAGGGAAGTTCTTGGGGTTTATTGTCAACCAAAGAGGCATCGAGGACAATCCTGAAAAGATAAAGGCCCTTGTTGAGATGAAGACCCCCAAGTCTATTAAAGACGTTTAGAGACTCACAGGGAGAGTTGCTGCCTTGAACAGGTTCGTGTCTAGGGCCACAGACAGGTGTCTACCATTCTTCAAAATTCTCAGAAAAGCCTTCGAATGGAGTGAAGAGTGTGATGAGGCTTTCAAGGAGTTAAAATCATACCTGGGGTCTCCCTTGCTATTGTCACGGCCCGTGCAGGGTGAACGACTTTATGTGTACCTCGCCGTCTCAGAGTCAGCCATCAGTGCAGCCATTATGAGAGACGAAGACGGAGTACAGAAGCCTTTGTATTTTAACAGCAAGGCACTCCAGGGGGCAGAGCAAAGATATCCAAGGATGGAGAAGTTATCCTATGACCTGATCCATGCATCGAGAAAGATGAAGCCATACTTCCAGTCCCATACAATGGTCATCCTCATTAACTGTCCCCTTAGGCAGGTTTTGCACAAGCCTGAATAATCAGGGAGGCTAATGGCCTGGGCTATAGAGCTGGTGAGTTTGACATAGTGTATCAGCCTAGGACGACCATTAAAGGGCAAGCATTGGCAGATTTCATGGCCGAGTTTACTTGGGAAGATGACGAGGCCGAGGGAGAGAGCCTCGGGAAGATAGATATCTGATAAGGTGAGCTCACCGACACACCTGCAGAGAAGGCTGAGACAAGCACCACTGAAAGGAAAGTGGCTGAGAACGAAGAGGGAAGATATCTCTTTAGACAAGGGGTCACTCACCGGGGGAAGTTTCTCGGAAGAACATGCCGTGTGGAGTCTCTTCGTTAACGGGTCCTCTTACGAAAGTGGGAGTGGAGCTGGATTAATAGTATCAGCACCCGACGGCACAGACATTGAGTATGCCCTGAGGTTCAACTTTAAGGCCTCCAATAACGAGGCCGAATATGAGGCCTTGATAGCAGGCCTCTCCTTGGCCAGATCTCTTAGTGTCGGATAGATTTTGGTTCATAGTGATTCGAGGCTAGTAGTGAATTAGATACTAGGAGCCTACGAGGCCAAGGATGAGAGGATGGCTAGGTACCTTAAAAAGGTGCGGTCATTACTGAAGAGCTTCAGAGAAGTAAGATTAAAGAGGATACCTAGGCTCGATAATGGTCGAGATGACACCCTTGCTAGGTTGGCCTCAGCAACTAGGACAGACATTAGGAGGATGGTCCCAGTGGAAATTTTGCTTCGGCCAACTATTGAAGACGCTGAGGGAACACTTAGCAATTGCCTGAATGTTTCTCAGGAAGCTTCATGAATGGACCCTCTAATCAGATACATTAAAGAGGGAGAGATGCCAGAAGCAAGGCAAGAAAGGAAGAAGCTAAGGTATAGGGCTGCAAAATTCACTGTCATCGAAGACACTTTGTACAAAAAGGGGTTTTTGCTCCCCTTACTTTGGTGTGTGCATCCCTCAGAAGTCCCTTCCATTTTTAAGATGTGCACGAAGGATCGTGCTCAAGCCACATTGGGGGCAGATCCTTAGCAAAGAGGGTGATCACCCAAGGGTACTGGTGGCCGACCTTGGGGAAAGATGCCGTGACATACGTAAAAAAGTGCGATAAATGCCAGAGATTTGCCACCAACCCCATCAGCCTCTTACCTCCATTATATCACCATGGCCATTTGCAGTGTGGGGGATCGACCTAGTAGGACCCTTACCAAGGGCAGTCAATAACTATCGGTTCCTCATCGTAGCGATTGACTATTTCTCAAAATGGGTGGAGGCCGAACCGATGGTCACGATTACAGAGCAGAAGACCTTCCATTTCATCTGGAAAAATATTATATGTAGATATGGTCTCCCAAACACCCTCATCTCGGATAACGGGACTCAATCCAAGAATACATCTCTACAGAAGTACTGTGAAAGGGTGAGTATCAAACAATTCTTCTCTACCCCAGGTCGACCTCAGGCTAATGGGAAAACGGAAGTCACAAACTGGACGATCCTAGGCGGGATCAAAAGAGACTTGAGGAGGCAAAAGGAAGATGGGATGAAGAGTTATATGCTGTACTGTGGGCCTACAGGACGACGGCAAAGACCTCCACCGGGGAGACCCCATTCATGCTAGCTTATGGCTCAGAGGCCGTCATCCCCACTGAGATTGGGTTTCCTACTCATAGGGTCCAAATGTATGACCCCCAGAGAAATACAGAAGAGAGGAGACTCGACTTAGACCTGATTGAGGAAAGGAGGGAAGATGCCGAGATAAGGCAGGCCGCCTACCAGCAGAGGACCGCAAGGTTTTACAATCAGAAGGTGAAACAGAGACCAATTGAGGTAGGGGACTTGGTCCTCAAAAAGACTTGTCAGAAGCCCAACAAGCTCCATCATAATTGGCATGGCCCATATAGGGTCATCGATGAAGTCGTCCCTGGGACCTATAGACTAGAAAACCTAGAGGGGGAACCCTTTTCCAACCCTTGGAATGCAGATCATTTGAAGAAATACTATCAGTAGTTTTGTAAAGTCCTATCGAACGACAGTTGTAAGAGGTGTAGCTCCGATAGAACACTTGATAAATTAATGAGAAATATCAATGTTTATTCTCATCTTGTGTTTATCAGTTCTAGTACGCGTCGAAACATCTTCGGAGAACGACCCTCGGCTATAATGAGGTCGCATGGAGGGGACGACCCCACCATGGTCCTCAAGAAAGACGAGGGAAAACTTTGTTTAAAATCATTAAATTGGTCATTATAACCCTCGGCTATAATGAGGTCGCATGGAGGGGACGACCCCACCATGGTCCTCAAGAAAGACGAGGGAAAACTTTGTTTGAAACCATTAAATTGGTGATTATAACCCTCGGCTATAATGAGGTCGCATGGAGGGGACGACCCCACCATGGTCCTCAAGAAAGACGAGGGAAAAATTTATTTAAAACCATTAAATTGGTCATTATAACCCTCGGCTATAATGAGGTCGCATGAAGGGGACGACCCCACCATGGTCCTCAAGAAAGACGAGGGAAAACTCTGTTTAAAACCATTAATTTGGTGATTATAACCCTCGGCTATAATGAGGTCGCATGGAGGGGACGACCCCACCATGGTCCTCAAGAAAGATGAGGGAAAACTTTGTTTAAAACCATTAATTTGGTCATTATAACCCTCGGCTATAATGAGGTCGCATGGAGGGGACGACTCCACCATGGTCCTCAAGAAAGACGAGGGAAAACTTTGTTTGAAACCATTAAATTGGTGATTATAACCCTCGGCTATAATGAGGTCGCATGGAGGGGACGACCCCACCATGGTCCTCAAGAAAGACGAGGGAAAAATTTATTTAAAACCATTAAATTGGTCATTATAACCCTCGGCTATAATGAGGTCGCATGAAGGGGACGACCCCACCATGGTCCTCAAGAAAGACGAGGGAAAACTCTGTTTAAAACCATTAATTTGGTGATTATAACCCTCGGCTATAATGAGGTCGCATGGAGGGGACGACCCCACCATGGTCCTCAAGAAAGACGAGGGAGGGGTTAGTGATATTGTCAATCCAAAAATATCACAGTGCAAATTATATAAGAGAGAAGTATGGAAGACAGAAAGAGGCATTATATTACAGTGATGTTTGTTCTACAAAAGTAAAGTACCAAAATGGATTACACGAAGAGGGTATAGGCTATAGACAGCCACCCTATTGAGCAATATCAGAGGGCAAGGCCTCAACATCAATGGGAGATTCTTCTATGACCATGACAGGTCGAGCCTCAGACATGCCCATGCCTTAGACATGCTGAGATTCCACTTGGGGTAGGGATTAAGCAATAAGTGGATCGTCCAGTTGAACTGCCTCTAGAGCGGGGCGGACGGACGACACTGCATTAGCGAACTTTAAGACGACCCACCGACAGGCCGTCCTAATTTACCTCTCCAAGTATTCAAGACAGAAGCCTTGAAACTCGTCCCAGATTTTGTAGGCCTCCATAGCATCGGCATCGGCCTTCTTGACAGCCGCCTCAAGATCGGACTTGTGCTGAACCTCCAAGTTGATCAAGGCTTCATCCTTCTCCTTTATAAGCAGGTCCTTGGCCTGCTGGTCGGCATCATGCTGTCGCATCAGCTCATCCAAGACCCTGGCATGCTCAGTCCTGGCACTCTCCAGTTCAGCCCTTGTAGTCTCGAGCTCTATCTGCAGGTCGGCCTCATGCTGAATGGTCCTCTCAGCTTCATGAAACTTCTGTTGATTCTCAGCCATCCACTTAGTGGCCAAGGTAAAGGCACATACAGACTGCACAGAAAAAGACACTTGTTAAGAGGCTGAGGAAATAGTTAGTGAAGATTCAACTAAGGAGATAAAGTAAAAATAAATACCTGAGCCAGTGTGTGCAGACCATAGTCATAAACCTTGGTCGGGGGCATTTTAGACAAGAAATCATAGTCGGCAGCCGAGGGGGCAGAGAACATAGAGGCTTTGGCCACCCTCAGATTGGCAATCAGGGAAGATGGCTCGGCCTACAGAAGCACCAAGTTCTGGGACTAGAAGTCCCCCATACTAGAAGATGAACCAGCCCCCTCAGGCGACTCTACCCTCGACCTCGTCCTTGAGTTCGGCCAAGGGTCAACAGGAGTTTTAGGCTCTTTCCTTTTGTGGCTATCAGCAGTCGGCTCAACAACTGTCAGCCCCATGGCCTTCATCTTCCTCGGAGCTTGCTGAGGCTCCTTGCCTTTCTTTTTGCCTAGACCTGATAGTAAGCTGGGAGCATTCATTTCCCAAAGTTGATTCGATATGCCAGAGGGACGACCTGAAAGGAGGATGATACGTCAGAAAAATGCAGAGGCAATGATGAAACACTTGAAAAAAGTAAAGAATGGGAAATATTAAATATAACTCACATAGTTTTATCAGGGGGCCGACCCTCAGACCAGCTTCCTTGAGGAACCGAGGGGTCATCATCTCTTCAAACTTTGCAAGTTAACCCCCTCTCCCTCGTCCTCTCAGATATTCAACTATGTCTTTCTCTTCCAGACTAAGTTCGGGGTCTGACCTAGCCTTCATTGAAGGGTTGGACCATCTTCTGGGAACCCTCGGACCATCGGCTACAGGTTGTGCCTCGGCAGAGAACTCCCACTCTCCGTAGACAAAGAAGAATCTCTTCTTCCAATCGTGGTTAGAGGTTTGTGCCACGTGGAGAAGTTTTTTGTCAGACCCCCTCGCTCCCAGGTGATAATACCCAGGCTGTTTGGACGAGGAGGTGATATTGTGACAGGCAAAGAATACGTCGGCCGAGGGCTCATCAGTGAAAGCATTCTTCCACAGGGAGATGTAGCCAAGGATCGTCCTCCAAGAATTGGGAGGAAGTTTAGAGGGGGCAACGCCGAGGGCTGATAAGATATCTACGATAGTAGGATGTAAAGGGAGTCTGACACCTACCTTGAACATTTGTTCGTACACTGCTATCTCTCCCTCTTCACCCTCAAAGACCCTCTCGTCCTCAGAGGGAACCCTCATAGGTATGGTGGGAAGAACACCATATGCATGCCTCTACAGAAGAAGGTCATGATCCCTGACCGAGGAAATGTAAGACGAGGCGTGAGATGTGTCAACTAGGTCATCTGAGTCCTCATCATCCTCAGTCCCCTCACCCTCGGCCTCGACCTCATCATCTGTCAGAGGTCCTTGGAGAAAATCCATCTGAAAGGCATGTGTAGATAGAGTTGTCACAGGGACAGCCTCGGAAGTAACCATACCCTCGGCCTGTCGGTCTGGGCTTAGGTCAGACACCCCTCCTCTCCCAGAAGCTCCAGCGCCAATTGGCGACGATGCTCTCTCATCCATATCACTCAAATAACTCTCAGCTGCACTACAAGACGACCCGCAAGACTTAGAGGGTCTTATTGTGGCAAGAGGAATGGGAAAAATGGGTCGTACCCAATTAGGGTCGGCCCCTCATATCCTCTCCCCCTCTTCCTCTATTCGCCTAATCTCTACAAAGAGCTTCTCTCTCAAGGATGGGAACTCCTCGGCTAAACTGTAAAGCCTCCTAAGCATTAAGGGAGAGACCCTACACTTGGATGAATTTTTAATCTAACTACAAACAAGTTTTCAATTGACCAAACTGGACTTTTAGATTGAAACAAAAGAAACCAAGTGTTTTAATCAAGAACACTCAAGAACCAGTCGCCGGAGAAGACGCCATAAAAGTTATGAAACACCCTAAGGAAAATCCTACCCTACAAGCCTAAAATAAGAAAGCAAGCAAGAAATGAAGGAAAAGAGGACAATAGGGCAGAGGGATAACCTGAGAGGGAAGAGCGAGACTGCCAAACTCAAAATGTTGAAATTTGCAGAAATGGTGGTTTATCTGTTGGAAATCTAGAGAGAGAGAGAGCTTGGGCGCGAAGAAGAAGAAGAGAAGGAAAGGTTTCAAAAATTTCTTATATACCTTAGTGATGAATGGGCCCATTACCCAAAGCAAAGCACAGTCCACGAGGAGGACATCATTAGGGCACAAAGCCCCAAGCAGCATGCAGCCACCACGTCTTGAAAACTGGAACGACATTGGATAAAAATTTGACAGGTGTTACATCAGCTTGATAGGTGTCACTCATCAAACAGACCATACATTTAGTCTCAAAAGCAACATTATCCGTCAGCCATCTCAGCATCATCTATGGCTAAGGGCTGGGGGGTGATTGATATACCCGTATATACCCTCGGCCATGCCGAGGGTGCCCTGCGCCTCATCAGGCCCTGACGACCCCTCAGGGGCCGACCCTTCATCAGGATCCGGACGACCCCTCAGGGGCCGACCCTTCATCAGGCTCCGGATGACCCCTCACGGGGACAACCCTTCATCAGGCTTCGGATGACCCCTCAGGGGACGACCCTTCATCAGGCTCCAGACGACCCCTTAGGGGGCCGACCCTTCATCAGGCTCCGGATGACCCCTCAGGGGGCCGACCCTTCATCAGGCTCCGGACGATCCCCCAAGGGTACGACAGTACAAGGCCCAAATTAGGCCAGACTCATTGCCGGAAGGAACTTTTCCCTCGGCCTCATATCAAAGGCTGAGGGTGACATCATCACAGCGCGTGGTTTGGGAGACGAGTGGAACAGTGCACGTGAGGCTCACATGGCACGTGGGAGACCGTTATAACAAAATCACACCCTCACGTGAGGGAATATTATGTCATCATTATCCACAGGTAGCATCTACAGGTGACAACAGGGGATTGGCTAGATCATCTTTCACATGCACCATGCATACTTGGGGGGTTCGCTACACCCCCAAGACCTATATATACTTGTCACCTACAACCCTACAGAAGAGAGATCAATCGATAATTGCAACCCTAGCTAAAAGTCTGCTTGTACACACAGTAGAGAGAGAAAGTGAGCTTATGTGCATTGTATCCAAGACCATTAGTGACCATACTTAGTGGATCACACACTCACAGTGGATGTAGGCCAAATTGGCTGAACAACTATACATCATCGTCTTATTCCTCTTATACTCATCTCCTTTTACCTACTTATACACTTACATCTCTATGGCTTCCATGGTTACTATTGTTTGAGATCATCATCACTTATCTGGTGGTGCTAAATCTCAGCATCATCAAGTATCGGCCCCGCAAAGTAAAATAATGCAGACTAACATATTTCTATAAATATAGAAAAATAAAATCTTACCATCATCCTATGCTCCACCTCGGCGTAAGACATCCGATCGGAGTAGTGCACGTCCGTCTTTTTCGCCCGATTTTCCCTCCCCGATTGACGAGATGCCAATTATCGCTCTCCGATCTCATTGTCAATGAGCTTTTGCTATAGTTCCAATGAGATCGTCTCCTTCAGTGGGATGGAGTCACACACTCGGATAATGGAGTCTCGGGTCTTCCCAAATTCTCGGCTTCGTAAATTTTTCTTTCACATCTTTGTTGCTCCCTCAATTGTTCCAAGACAGAATCGCGTAGTTCTGGGGAAAAACTGAATTGTTCCTGTCCAACAAATACAATATTAGTTGCGAATAAATACAAATATAAATATAAATTGAAATTGAAATTTAAATATTCATATAAATATAAATATAAATACATTACCAGTAGTGCCGCCCAAATAGTTTACTTGAGCTCATTCGGCACCTCCCTCCAACTAGTGTACCCCGGGCCGATGATCCTCTTTACCAGCTCAAGGGATCTCGCTAATATCCCCATCTTATTCTCGACGACCATTAATTTGCCATATTTGAGGAGCCGTCTTCGCCTCCGCTACCACCGAACCCAGACGACATCATCATAATCATCATCATCATCATCATCCTCGCCTTAATAAATAAATGAGACATTTTTTGTAAAAAAATGTTGTTATTAGTACAAATCCAAATGAATTAGAAGAAGACAAACCATACTGCGTCTTCAAGCTGTGCAAACCAACCATGGCATGTAAAGTTTGATCTTTCTCACAGCCAGAGTATAATGGTTGGGTAGCCTTAAATTTTAAACTTTGGTAGTCATCGTCAAGGTTTATCGTGATATCTTCACGAGCACCTGAACCTTGTACATGATCAGTAACCTCATTCTCCTCCACTTTATAAACTCCGTATGCATCATCAACTAAATTCTCTAACATATTATGATCTACGTCGTCCCCTTCTACATCTATCCTACTTGTTGAAGGTTGTTATGGAGGTTGTTCGCGGACAAAAGGAACTTTCAATTCACCGTGAAAACTCCAAAATCGATAATTATTTTGCATACCCGATGTTAACAAATGTAGTTCAATTATTTTCCACTCAAACACCTTACCATTCTTATACCTAGCACACATACACGAAAACTCTTCATCATTATGACATCTCTTTGCGTATTTCACAAATTCTTTAGCACCTCTGCGAAACACATCCCCCATTCTATTTGTCTCACCTATCCAGTCTTTGTATTTAGGATATCCCATCACAACTACTACAACTAATCACCTATTAAAGGTAAGAAGCGTATAATCTTGGATTTGTATAAACAAAACTTATATTTATAGTATGGTTCATTAATTATGTCTTATTTATATTCGATTTTTAAATTTCAAATTCAGATTATAATAGAAATTCCTATTTCCTCCATCTCCTCTAAAGGGTGAGTGGTCCTATCCCATTCAAGACCATATATTTATGTAATATACTTAACAGCTCATGCACATTGTTACGATTTGAGAAAAATTGGGCAGCATATCCCCATAGTTCTCCAAGTACACGACATAGATTGGTAAGTGTGAGTGTTATTTCAATTGATCAATTGAAATAACACTCACACTTGTCAATCTAGTATGTACCCAGAGAACATTAGGATACGATTGCAGAACTTCCTCCAAAAGTAACAACTTTAAGCCACTAAGAATATTATTATACAGAAATTATGCAGTCCCAAACTGTCCAAATGGTACAATTCGAGAGATCTCATTACAGGGGAAATAACTCTCGAACAGGTCTAAGGGCTATTGAATGCGTATGCATAAGAACTAGAGGTCTAGTATCTATTCGCACTATATGTAATTTCAAGTATGTTTTATTTAATTATCATATATATATATTGTTCGTGATACAAAGTAATTTAAAAAAAAAGTTGAAAAATCCCACACTCATATAGACAATAATCCAATGGTCATGCCACTTCTAAAATTAACCAACTGAACATCGATCCACTATAATCCAACCACAATAGTAACAACAAATGTGTATCTCGCACTCCTTCTAATTCATCTACTAAATTAATTCATTTCATCAATTAAACTAACAATCAAAGTATACAATTATTAATTTACTAATTTACAATGAGGGGCAATCCTACTTGCATATGAAAGGGGCACTAATTATTAATTTACTAAAAAAATTAATAACCAATCAATATTTAATCAATCAATTCTTTTACAATGGGCACTACTTGCATATAAGGGGCAATATCTAATAAACCAATCAAAATTTAATTAAAAAAAATTTACAACCCCCACCCCCGCCCCATTTCCCCTGCCCCACCCCTTCCCCCCACCACACACACATACACACATGCACATATACACACACACACACACATAACCCCCTGCCCACCTCCCCCCCACCCCCTCCCTCCACTGCCACTGCCACTGCCCACCACACACACACACACACACACATATATATATATATATACACACAAACACACACAGACACATATATATTTACACACACACACACACACATGCATATATACACACACACACGCACATATACACCACCTCCCCACCCCCACCCCCACCCCCAGCCCTGCCCCCTCCCCCCACCACACACACACATGCACATTTACACACACATATATACACACACGCACATACACACACACACACACACACACACATATATATATATACAAATGGAAGAGAAATAGAGAGAGAAAACGTACCAAAATCGTAGAGAGAGAGAGAGAGAGATCAATCGTTTAGAGAGAGAGAAATGGAGGGAATAGAAAACGATGGAAAAAAAGAAGATGGAGTATTTTTTTACTGGCAAAAGTTATCACGGACTTGTCACGGTCGTTGATCGTGACAAGTTTATGAGGTTTGTAATGGTATGGTCACGGTCAATGACCGTGAAAAAACCTGTGTTTTTTTTGTCACGGTCATTGACCGTGACAAGGTGGGCCAGTTGAAGGGTTCCAATTTGACTATTTTGGTGTAGTGTATGCAACCATAGTATTTCATATGATGCAATTTTATCCGGTTCTGTTATAGCATACATTATGACTAGGAAATAATCTTTCGTTGCACCCGTGATTGTATTATTTGGCCTGCAAGACTCAGATGATTGAGGGCCTAGTTATTGCTACTATATGGAATGTCTATAATTGACTTAGCAGGGTTATTTTTATCTCAGGTACCTGGATTGATTATCTCCAATTTTATTAGATTGATGTTGTTGTATGCATGACTATTACCCTAAAATCTCTAAACGACTAATTATGGGTTATTTGTTTATAAACCATTCATAATCATTACTAGTTTTAGCCAGATATTTCTATTTTTTTAGTTATATCATTATATAAACAAACATGTTATCTTATCCTAACATTGAATCCATTTTCATATTGAATTTCTTATATTGACTCATCAAAAATTATGTTTTAAACTGTATAGAATGACAATTATCTACCTGGAAATTTTCCTTACATTTTTAAAGTCCAGATGGTCCCCGACAATAGAGAAGGAAACATTCCCCCGACCCCTCACAAATCTAATTCATCAGCCTGTGTTACTCTAGCAATTATATATGCCTGGAAAATCAGTCGCAGCACCGGAGGCCCTATTATAATTTCATATGCTACTACATATAAATGGATGTAATTGATATTGTATCAAGGCATATGTCGTACTTTTTAATTTGTGTTTTCTTTTATTTTCTTTCATGGATTATGTAATAAAAGATAGTGCCTCCATTTAGGATGAATGTAATGAATAATTTATTTCAATACTTTACTTCATGTTAAAAAATATTACTATTATTTAGCCCTTTTGTTATCATTATTATTTATATTTTACACTATTTAATTTAATTCCCCATTTAACCTAGCAACCCAACCCTTAATCACTCCTGATTATTCGGGACGTGACAACATGATATCAGAGCATTAATTAAGAGTATTAGGTTTACTACTCCTATGAGGGAGACATTCAGGGATATAGTTATTTTACACTTTCCTAACTTCTTTAGATTAAAATTCGATACTAATTATTTGTCTTGCAACAGTGAATGTTTAGGATAATATCTACTTGAACACCGATGGTGTTGATCAAGAACAATTTAGCCAAACAATTAGAGAAGAATGTGTAGTAAATTATGTAAGGCAATTAGAGACATCGATCGGGAATGAGCAGTTGCAACACCAAATATTAAGCATCATCTATTGACATGTCAGTTATTAGGAGAGGAGTAGGTGATGAAACAAGCTCAAAAATTTGCCGATGATGAAGAGTTCCCGCAACAAGCGATTTATTCAGCATAGAATACTTTGCTAGTAGTAGAGTTGCGTATAACTGCACCGGTATCTCCCGATTATCATGGACCAGATTTACCATCTCTTGACGCTACTACATCTTCGTCAAACATAAGAAATGGGTTTTTTAAAGAGGAGGATCAGGATGACGGATAACTTATAGATAACTAAAAGGCTACCGATTATGTAAAATAAATAAATAAGAATGTGTGTACGGGAAATGTGAGAATAGAGTGTTACGTTACTAATATAGGGGACAAGGAACTAATCAGAAAAATTAGGATGTTTTAACAATCAACTTTTATGTTATATATATGCTAAAGTTTCCTTATACCAGTTTGAAGGATATTTTGAGTTAACTCGTTCTGTTTTATAAATTTTTTTACGATTACATTGTGCTTTAGTTATTCTTTACTTTTATAGGATGGCGAATACACACAACGTTAACGCAACACCTCGATCAGGATCTATGTCAACTACTCCATCTATGGCCATGAATAACATAGACAAATGTTTGAAAGAACTCACTGGACTAACACAAGAACGTCAGAATCCTATACCGGGGATTGAGATATTTATAGAGTTCTGATGAATGAATGATCTGAAGGAAGTTCTACGACAATGACCCCTGCTTTTCATGGGAAACCTGGAACATCAGAAGCTGATGATGGTTAGGCAAACTGTAAAGTTTCTAAATGGAGTAAGAATACTACTTGAACTTCGAGTGGATTTAGCCGCTTAATTATTCAAGATGAGGCCGATCACTAGTGGCAATCAGTGAAACGGACCAAAAATGTGTAAAATTTAATTTGGCCACAATTTGAAGAAATGTTTTTCAAAAAGTATTTTTCTAAATCTTTACACGATCTATTGATGGTGGAATTTCTGGGACTCCAACAGATTAATATGACGGTAGCTCAATACTAGACTCAATTCACGGAACTCTTTAGTTACGCTTAAGAATATATTGATATTGATATTAAGAAATGTAAACATTTTGAACGAGGACTCAAATCTAGTATCAAAACCTCCCTTATTCCCTTACAAATTCTTGAGCTCGATAAAATGATCGAAGTACCTGACCGCATTGAGAAGAATCCAACTCCCAGTGGAACATCTCGTAGTAATTTTCTCCTTCCCCGAAATAATTCTAATAATCATTCACCAAATATTTCCATTCGAAATCGCCCCAATTTTAAACCAAATGAAGGACGATCATTCAACCAAATTCAACACCAAAACACTAGTACTACTATTTGTTTCCATTAATGTAGTACTCCTGGACACATTAGGCCCCAATGTTCCAAGCTTCATAAACCCAACTATAATCTCAGACCCATTATAAATACCGACAGAAACCTTGAACGACGATGAACCATGGGAAGACCTCTAATTACACCAGGAAAATCTATTCCCAAACCTCCGCCAGGAAACTCCAATGATCACGAATCCACACCTAACAATGTAACTCAAGGCCAATCTTTTTCATTGCTAACGTAAACAGACAATCACGATGTTATTGAGGGTGTTGTTTTACTTCATGACCTTACGGCACATGTATTAATTGATTCAGGTTCATCTAACTTATTTATTAGTTCAAAGTTTATGACCTTAGCAAATATTATTCATATCTCTTTAGATCATTCGATTACCATAAGTATGCCTATGGATACCATCACTAGGACACGCCATGCTTGTAAAATTATGAGGTAAAACTTAAAATAGGAGCCATTATTATCGATTTAGTGGTCTAAGAAATGGTAGGATTTGATATCATTATTGGGATAGATGCCTTATCTACTAACAATGCATATATTGATTGCTCTTCAAGAAAAGTGATCTTTCAAAACTCTACCACCCAAAATAGCAAAGTTTAGGGACAATGTTCTAGGAATTTCTTAAATATATCCTCTTATTCTTTAAAACTTCTTGACAATTATGAAGATGTATTTCCTGAAGAATTACCTGGACTTCCCCCATCAAGAGAAATTGATTTCGTAATCAATCTTTTTCCCAATATCTCTCCCATTTCTATATCACCCTACCAAATGGAACCTATAAAACTATGGGAACTTCAAAACCAACTTGATGAATTATTAACCAAAGGGTTTATTCTACCAAGTACATCTCCCTGGGGGTGCTCCAGTACTATTTGTGAAGAAGAAAGACGGTTCATTTCGATTATGTATTGATTACCATAGATTGAACCAGGTCACCATTAAGAATAAATATCCTTTACCTAGAATAGGTGATTTATTTGACCAATTACGAGGAGCCAAGGTATTTTCAAAAATCGATTTACGCTCTGGATATCATCAATTGAGGGTAAAAGAAGAAGACATACCAAAATAGCTTTCAGAGCTCAGTATGGACACTTAGAATTTTTAGTAATGTCTTTTGGACTTACTAATCACATATTGCAACCATTTCTGGATTACTTTTTTATCGTATTCATTAGAAACATCCTGATATATTCAAAAAATTAATGGGATCATGAACATCATTTACAAATCATACTAGACCCCTTACGATGTAACTAGTTGTATGCCAAGAAAAGAAAATGTGACTTCTTAATGAAAGAGGTAAAATTTTTAGGACATGTTATTACGGAACTAGGAATCCAAGTAGACCCAGTAAATATCATTATAGTCATGTAATGGTCCCAACCCACTGCCATAACTGAGGTTCATAGTTTTTAGAATTAGATGGTTATTACTAAAGATTTGTAGAAGGATTCTCCACTATTGCTATACCTCTCATGAAATTAACCCAAAAGGATATACGATTTTAGTGAATCAAGAATGTACCCAAGCCTTTTGTACCCTAAAATAACGTTTGAGTACCACCCCTGTACTCACAATACCTTCTAGTACAATAAGTTGTGATGTATACATGGATTCCTACTTGCAACAGATAGGATGTGTACTCATGCAATCTAGAAAAGTAGTAGAGTACGGGTCACGACAACTAAAAATCCAAGAACACAATTATCCATTTCATGATTTATAATTAGCTGCTATCGTTTCTATCTTGAAAATTTGGTTATGTTACTTACATGGAGTAAAATTTCAATTACTCTCAAATCATAAAAGTTTAAAATATATCTTTACCCAAAAAGATTTGAATTTATGACAACGCGGGTGGATGGAATATTTAAAATACTAGGACTTCCAATTACAATACCTCCTAGGTATAGGCAACAGGGTAGCTGACGCCTTAAGTCATAAAACTAGTGGAAGACCAATCGAAACACACGCATATCAAATCATGCTTACATTCGCTAACTATAATCTACAAAGTAAAACCTCTACTATCCTTTATAACATCATAGCATACCCATCTCTTCAAATAAGGATAATTGATCAATAAGTCTCGCTGCTTAACACCGAAAGATTGAACTTGGAAAAGCTAACACAAAATACACATATCACCCTATCAATGGAATGGAATTTTAGAACTCAATATGTGTACCTTAAAATTCCAAGTTAAAAGAAGAACTCTTAGAAGAAGGTCATCATTATAAATTTATTATCCATCCAGGCAACACCAAAATGTATCATGCACTCAGAAGGTATTTTTGGTGGGTAGGAATGAAACGATACATTTGAACCTTTACTACCAAATGTTTAACCTCTCAACAAGTTAGGATTGAACACCAACACCCATGTGTAATCTTGTAGCCTCTTCATATCCTATCCTGGAAGCGGGTATTACTATGGACTTTGTTAGTGGATTACCTCCCATAGCCCAAAGATATAATTGAATTCGCGTAACCATTGATCCATTAACTATGTTAACTCACATTCTTAAAGAGCGTATCACCGATTCACTTCAGCAACTCAATAACTTATACCTTTAAGAAATTATCAGATTACATGGGACTCTTTCGTTTTTTACATATGACCAAGATCCTCGATTTGCTAGACATTTTTGGGAAGCTCTACAAAAAGACATGGGAACTAAATTACTTCTTAGCACCACATTTCATCCCCAAATCGATGGAAAATTTGAACCACTAATTCAAACCTTAGAGGATATGTTACGATCATACACATTAGATCTAGCAGGAAATTTGAATGATCACTTAGCATTAGTAGAATTTTCCTACAATAATAGCTATCAAATTAGTATTTAAGCTGCTCCATATGAAGCACTTTATGGAAGACCCTATCGTTCTCCCCTTTGTTGGAATGAATTTGGAGAATCAAGTCTTTGGATCAGAGATTATAGCAGAAACTATCGAGAAAGTACATTTAATCAGTGAAAGGTCAAAAGAAGCTCAAAGTCGATAGAAAAGATATCCTGATAATCAAAGACGACCCCTTGAATTTCAAGAAGAGACCAAGTTTTCTTAAAATTATCACCTCGAAAGAGAATTATTAGATTTAAGAGAAAAGGAAAACTCATACCCCGATACATCATACCTTTTACCATTACAAAATGTATTGGACCAGTAGCCTATCTACTAATATTACCCCCTGATTTGGCCCAAATTCATAAGGTATTTCACAAGTATCAATTGAGAAAATATATTGCAGACCCAAGCCACATCATCACAAGGGACGGACTATTAATACAAACTAACCACGATTTCGAAGAAAGACCTCTTGAAATCTTAGACACGCAAGATCGAATACTTTGTACGAAGACCATTCCTTTAGTGAAAGTTCTCTGGAAACATCATGGTCACGAAGAAGAAACTTGGGAATTTAGAGATGTCATATATAAATAATATCCCGAACTATTCGAAGGTCATTTCGAGGATGATTTTTTTAGTAGGGAGAATTGTAAGACCCGTATAGAAAAACATATCTTGACCAGACTATCTCTAGATATATATTCGAAGAATAAGTAATCCTACCGTAACATATAAATAGTGTAGTAATTGTTTTTATTATTACCAACATGAACCTTAGAAAAACACAAATTCCAAAGTTACTTTAAGTTTCAATAATTACAAAGACCCCCTAAAGTTTTTAATTGACTTTTAAACCATCTAAATAAACTATATATTTTAAGATTTCTTTACAAACGACTTCATTACCTTTCAAAGTTACAAATCAAAACCCTCATAATTCTTTCCTAAGTTTTAAAAATTACCCAAAGACCCCAAAAGGTTGAAAATAAAGGAAAAATGACGTAAAACTTAATCAAAACCTTTAGGGACTAAACCTAAAACCCCCATCATCTTCCTTATCATCTGTACTAATAAGAATGCCAGCAAAACACCATGGGAAACAATAAAAACCTATACACCTACACCTTTTATCACCCTAACTTTCTTCATAGAATTCTCTCATTAGACCAGCCTAAACACCACCACAAATTCAACTAATAAACTCCCCATAACCTCCCCTATATACAACCTCTCTTAGTGCAGAGAATTTAGTACAAACAGTAGCTCAAAATCCAAACCCTTATTTTGGCATTTTCGGGTATACTGTCATTTTATGTTTATAGCTTAATTCTTTCAATTCAGTCATTTTTTTTTGCAGCAGAGTAGGATTCATTTATGCATTTGGATGTGAGCTTTCATGTAGAAATCATAAGCTAAAGGTTAAATTTCAGAAAACACCATGAAAGCTTGAGCTCCAGTGATGAATTATGAGTTCCTGGCTTTAAACCTGTTTTGAAGTGGGAATATTTGTCCTTAGACTTGTAGGATCACAACCATATAGTTTAATTTCAGTAATATATTCATATTTTTTCATAAATCAAGTTTTTCATTTTCAGCAGTTGACATTTTAAACTTAAAATTCTCCATGTATAGTATGAATTAAACCTTCAAATCAAAACCATTTTGTTCCAAATTTACACAGAAACAAATTATAGCACAACCATACTTCGAATTTCAGTATAAATCCACAAAAATCAAATTGAAGTTTTCAGTATTTTATAGTATCTGGATATGAGGCTACAGTCAACCTCAATCTTTTAAAGTTATATTTTTGAAATCCTTATGAAAAACTAAGAATAATGGCTTTGATATCATCTCAAATATTATTATGTAGAGGATTTAATTGAAGGTCAATGATTTTGAATCCTAAGTCAAAATTCGAAAGGTTGAAGATAAAGTGTAACACACGTGCGCGAGTATGGTCAAATCCACCGCGTGATAAGTTTGACTGAGTGCGTGAGAGCGCATGACCAATCAGAAAATTTTGAACAAAATTCAAGTAATTTATTTTATTTTTCTGGTCAAAATGGTATATTATAACATCCTATTTGGAAATCCAGAAAGCTAATTCGGCATAGCCTATAAAATGGAATTTTAAACTTTAAAATATTTTTGCACATAAACCCCAAAAGTTTTTAATTTCTGTATTTTCTCCCCAATTTTTTTCTAAAGACTTTTGACATTATTAGGAACAAAAAAGTCTATTATCACAAATCTTAAAAATTTAAGGAACCTTAAGTAATAAAATTAAACTTTATTCTTATTTTAAACCCCAACATTTAATTTACTATGCAATTCTATAACTTTTACCGCACTTTCAAATATTTCACGAACGTTATTCTTATAGAAAAATACATTGTCTATTTGTCAAACTTACCCGAACTACCACCTTGACTTAAACCAACTCCACAAAACTTTTTAAAAACCCTAACAACAACTAGGTTATTTCCTATTCAGTATTACTTTCACGTAGTGCTTTTGATTACGCCTTTTATGGATCTCACTGTGTGATAGACCCAGTATATCATATTCTTATTGATGAACTCATTTGAGTAGTTTAACTTTTTATGTACAATTGATTCAAATTGAACAATGATTATGGAATCATAGTGTTCCATATGATGCAATTTTAGTTAGTTCTATCATAGAATACATTATGACCAGGGAATATTCTTTCATTACACCCACGACCATATTATTTATCCTGTAGGACTTAGATGATTGAGGGACTAGTTATTACTACCATATGTAATGTCTGTAATTGACTTTGTAAGGACATATTTTTATAAGTCCATTATCAATTTAGTATGTCATATACCGTTACACCGTGGAAGAGCATTCAAGCATCAAGACAGATCCGAATTAATCAACTTCTTCATCAAAAAGACTCCGCGAAGTTTACTTTGGTAAGGTTTTGTTTTAAAAACCTTAACTTTTCACTTAGAACCTTTGGGATATTTTTACAAAATATTTTCTAAGTGTTGGAGCGGACTTTTTCGTTAAAATTTGTGTATGAGTATTTTTTCTAAGTCCTAAAGCGTACCTAGATTTTGACCCCCAAGTCGTTCAACCGAGATAGCTATCTCATTTGAGCGACATAGGGATGTTGCGAGATGTCATTTGAATGACACATGTACGTCGTTCGCTCGAGATCCTTATCTCGTTCGAATAAGCATGTATTTAGAGGCAACGTGTTTTTGTATAAATACTCATTAAATGGTTTCATTTTCATCAAGAAGTCCCAGTGTTTTGAAAGACAGAACCATGCGAAAGTGCAGAATCCTTTTGACTTCTTCTTTTAGGGTTTAATCCCTTTTTGTTTTCAATTCACAAAACTCCTATATGCTTTAGTGAATTATTTTGGTGTTCAAGAACAATACTGTGCTTTTGTTCAACCTCTGTGGAGAAGGCATCTCTATATTTGATCGGTGGATATCGAGCATAGTCATTCTGCGTGTGGACGAGCCGAAGACGACGAATCGACACCTGGAGGGTATTTCACTCTCTCCCTCGTATCTTTAAAGGTTTGCTGAAGGCACCGTTCATTACACACTTGTGGGAGATTATCAGGTTGTGTGTAAGTCAAAGGTCTTGTGAATTCTTTTAAGTGTTATAAAAGGTTTTACCCAAAAGGGGTTTTTTCCTGAATCGGTCGTCTTTATTTTTCATGCATGGTTTGAATGATTTATGACATTTAGATTCATTTTTAGGGGCTGAATTATTTTGTTTAAAAACAGACTCTAATTAAATAAGGTTTACTTGGAAACTTGCGAATTAATTCAAATCGATATCACACACCACATTTTTGCATTTTCAAATCGGTATTAGAGTGGGCTGCGCTAATTTATCGCGTATTCCTGTTTTTTGCAAAATCGTGTGATATTGATTTTTTTTGAAAAATCAGTTTTGTGAAAAATCGCAATTTTTCCAATGGAACATTCATTTAATATGATGCCTATTTTTGACGGTTCTAATTATGCCTACTGAAAAGCTCGCATGGAATCAAGTTTAAAATCCGTTGACGAGCGTGTTTGGTTGCTTTGTGAAAATGGGTGGTCTCCTCCCACGGTCACCGTTGATAATATCACCTCGTTAAAACTCGTGTCGACCTGGACTGAAGATGATTATAAAATATATGATTTTAATTCCCGTAGTTTGAGTGCTATTTATGGAGCTGTCACTCCGGATGAGTTTCGCTGAATTATGACGTGTACCACGTCTAAAGAGGCTTGGGATGTTTTGAAATTGACACATGAGTGTATAAACGCGGTTAAAGAATCAAAATTAAAAAAATTTGGCCACCCAATTTGAGACTATCACCATGTCCGAGTCTGAATGATTTGATGATTTTTATGCACGTTTGTCGGACATTGTTAAGAATTGTTTTAATTTGGGTGAGGTGATTGATAACACGCGTGTCGTTAAAAATATTTTGAGATCTCTTCCAGAACGCTTTATTCATACAGTCACAGTTTTAAACTCTTTGGAAAATTTGAAATCATTTATGTTGGAAGAACTTGTAGGAGATCTTCAAACCTATGAGATTGACATGTTTCCCAAAACCATTAAGGCTAAGGATAGAGGCGTTGATTTAAGGACTCATTTTAAGAAAAAGAAAGAAAAAGTTTGTGAGTCCGATTCTGAGGGTGAGTTTGATTTTGATGATATGTCCATGCTTGTGACTTTTTTTTAAAAGTTTCTAAAAATGAAAAAAGAAAATTATTCCAATAAAAAGTGATCTTTTGAGTCAAATAAAAAAAAAGTGGAGGCCAAAGAAAGTGACAAGGAGGATGACATCAGGTGCTTTTAGTGTGAGGGCAAATGGCACATAGCTAAAGAGTGTCCTACTAGGATAAGGAGAAAGGGTAAAGAGACTGCTATTCCCGCCACACTTAGTGATAGTGAGGGTGACGAGGGGGATGAGTCCAATAAAGGTTTAGCAAATGGGATGTGTGTAGACTTTTCGAGTCGTGTGAGCATACCCACTTTGTCTCACGTTGATAGAGGTCCTGAGAGCGCCAGTGACGACTCGAGTGTTTCTAGTGGAGATCAGAGAGAATTTGAGAGTGGAGATGAAAGTCAGATCCAAACAGCCTTTAGCGATTTATACACCGAGACCTTGAAAACAAAGAAGTATAATGAGATTTAGGTCATTGGGTTTTAGATTTGGAGAGAGAAAAGGAGGTTTTAAGAAAGAAAAAGTGTGATTTGACCAACACGTTGTCTAGTCTAACGACACATGTATCCTAACTCGAGAGTGATCTCGAACATGCCAGGGAGGTCAAAGTCAATTTTGAGAACGCACTTAAGAAGGTTGAAAAGGTGGTTCTTAAGGGTAAAGGTGAGAAGTGAGGAATAAGTCATGAAGGTGCTTCTACTTCCTAATTAGCACCGGAGTCAGTTCCCACTTTCGTGTTAGATTTACGTGAGTCTCACCCTAACCTACCTAGGCATCCCATTCCTACTAGGAGAGCGCATCCTAGAGTTTTTGAGAAATGTGTTCCTAAACCTATATATGTTTGTTCCCATTGCAAAAGGAGAGGACACCTTAGGGAATTTTGTTTTGAGTTGGGTTATGTGTCATGTTTTGCTACTACACATGTTTCTGCCACACATGCACCCACACTTGATACTTTACATGCTCCTGGAAAATACATGAGAGAGTTTGCACAATTAGGTGAGCAAGTTAAGTTTTTGGTCAAAACTTCACAAAATTTGATGGAGGTTTTTCATAAGTTGACACCACCTTTGGAAAATCCCTCCGCATCTAGCGATTGAGATTTGATTTGTTTACTAACATAGGATGTTTTTCATGATGAAATTATTTGCCTATTGCTAGTATGTATCATTTTTGTATGTTTTATTTTTTTGAAATTTTTTTGTAAAATACAAAAAGATTTTATTTTTGATAAAATTTGTGAGAAAATCCAAAAAGATTTTTGTATTTTGTTTGCACCGTTTATGGATTGACACTTAGGATGATCGAGTCACAACATAATTCCATTTTTCATGTGACTATTTGATAGTGTTTTGAGACAATAGGTCAATTCATCCTTCTACTTTATAATGTTTAGAGTCATTAAGATGTAATTAAGTGTTACTTCCTACATGTTTGACTTATGTTTTCCTTTATTTCACACGTGCACGGATTTGTTTGATTATTGTGCTTGTCTTATCACACGTTGGTTGGGTGTTTTCACTTCAATCCTGTCCTTAAAATGAACCAAGCGCGATAAAACTTGATAAGAAAGTTGTGCATGTAAGAGCCGTTTGTGAGGTTGTGTGCTTTGTTTGAAAATGGTGAAGGGCAACGAAAGATTATCATTTATCCTTTGCGATTAAGCCACTGTTTAAATTGGACCTAAAAAATTGAGGAATTTTATTATTCGAGGTCCAAAAAAGGTTTAAAAGAGCCCGAAAAAATTTAAAGGCAATAAAAAAATTCATGCCAATTATGGGCCAATTAGGTTTTTGCTCCAATTCTCCAAAGTTTGAGAATTTTGTTTAACACCTCTAAAAGAAAATATATATTAGAGAGTTTGGTTGGAGATTTTATAACGGGTTTGCACGTCCTTGAAAGTCTTGAAAAAGAGATAAATAGTTTTGGTCGTTATTGGTGTGGAAATAACTTTGACTTTGATTTGTTGATTTGAATAAGACGATGACATCTAAATTGAACAAATTTTTACATCTAAGGATACTTTTGATGTTCATTCGTTGAGGGTACACATATGCATCATGCACATATGATTGATTGAGTTGATTTACCTATCGAATGTGTTCACACCCATTCATTCCATTTCCATGACTTGGTTGTTTTAGTTTAAATCCATGGTGTGATTTTTGGTATCTTATTTTTGTATGAAAATTTTAAAAAATCAAAAATAGTTTGTGAAATTTTTGAGATACTCATTTGCATACGCGTAGTTTGATCCACATTTGCTATGCATTTTTATTGTGACACTCCATGTTTTGATTTTTTCTTCTTATCTATCTATTTGGAGACATCATAAAAAGGGGGAGAAAGAATTATCATGTTATGGGAGAGTTTTTGCATTATGGGGGAGATTTGATCTTTTAATGATTTATTCTTATATCATTTCAAACTTTATGCATCACGAAGGTTTTTGCTTTATCTCACGTGTGTAGGTACAAAGACTGAAGATCATTATTTTGCACACCCCGATGAGAAAAGTTTTAAGATTTGACGAAGATGTTTGCAGAACAGTTTGAGAACTTGCAAATTTATTCATAGGAGGGTAGATTTTTATAGGTATTTTGGTTTTTGATAATTCTGATATTTTTATGTATGTAGCGGCATATACATAGGGGTAGATTTGTAAGGACATATTTTTATAAGTCCGTTATCAATTTACTATGTCATATACCTCTACACCGTCGAAGAGCATTCAAGAACATTCAAGCATCAAGACGGATCCGAATTAATCAAGTTATTTATCAAAAAGATTCCGCGAATTTTACCTTGGTAAGGTTTTGTTTTAAAAACCTTAACTTTCCACTTAGAGCCTTTGGGATATTTTTACAAAATATTTTTAAGTGTTGGAGCAGAATTTTTCATCAAAATTTGTGTATGAGTATTTTTTCTAAGTCCTAAAGTGTACCTCGATTTTGACGCCCATATCATTCAAGAGAGATAACTATCTCATTCGAGCGACACAGGGATGTCGCGAGATGTCATTTGAACGACATCTGTACGTCATTCGCGAGATATCCTTATCTCATTGGAACGAGCACGTATTCCGAGGTGGCATGTTTTTGTATAAATACTCATTAAATGATTTCGTTTTCATCAAGAAGTCCCAGCATTTTGAAAGACAGAAACATGCAAAAGTGCAGAATCCTTTTGAATTCTTATTTTAGGGTTTAATCGTTTTTGTTTTCAATTCACAAAACTCCCATATGCTTTAATGAATTGTTTTGGTGTTCAATAACAATACTGTGATTTTGTTCAACCTCTATGGAGAAGACATCTCCATATTTGGTCGGTGGATACTGAGCGTAGTCATTCTGCGTGTGGACGAGCCGAAGACGACGAACCGACACCTGGAGAGTATTTCACTGTCTCTCGTATCTTTGCAGGTTTGCTGAAGACACCATGCATTAGACACTTATGGGAGATTATCAGGTTGTATGTAAGTCAAAGGTCTTGTGAATTCTCCAAAGTGTTATAAAAGGTTTTACCCGAAAGGTTTTTTTCCTGAATCGATCGTCTTTATTTTTCATGCATGGTTTGAATGATTTATGACATTTAGATACATGTTTAGGGGTTGAATTATTTTGTTTAAACATAGACAATAATTATATAAGATTTACTAGAAAACTTGCGAATTAATTCAAATCGATATCACACACCGCATTTATACGTTTTCAAATTGGTATCGGAGAGGGTTGCACTAATTTATCGCGTATTCCTATTCTTCACAAAATAGCGCGATTACTTTTATCTCTAGTATCTGGATCGACTGTCTCCAATTTTATTGGACTGATGTTTCTGTTTGTATGCCTATTACCCTAAAACTTGTAAACGGATAATTTTGGGTTATTTGTTTAGAAACCATTCCTAACTGTTACTAATTCGAACCGGATATTTCTATTTTTTTTAGTTATATCATTCCAGAAACAAACATGTTATCTTATTCTAACATTGAATCCATTTTAATATTGAATTTCTTATACTGACTCATAAAAAAACATGTTTTGAACTGTATAGAATAAGAATTATCTACTTGGCAATTTTGCTTACATTTTTAAAATTTTAGATGGACCTATGCAATAGAGAATGCAACATCTCCCCGACCCTGTACAAATGTAATGCATCACCTCATGTTACTCTAGCAATTATATATGCCTGGAAAATAAGCCGTTGCACTGAAGACCCTTTTATAATTTCCTATGTTACTACGTATAAATGGATGCAATTGATATTATATCAAGGAACATGTCGGAGTTTTAATTTTCTTTTGATTTTTTTTATGGATTATTTAATAAAATATAGTGCCCCCATTTACGATAAGTGTAAAGGATAATATATTTCAATACTTTACTTCATGTTAAATGATATTACTATTATTTAGCCCTTTTGTTATCATTATTATTTAAATTTTTCGATATTTAATTTAATTCCCCATTTAACCTAGCAACCCAACCCTTAATCACTCCTGAATATTCAGGACATGATAATCACTTTCGAGATCATTATGCAAGAGGCCCATGCCGGGGATCAATTCTGTTAGGACAGGACATGACAGTTACTGGCAGGGGGCGGAGTGGGATAGAATGAAGCGGGACACAGTTGAGTTTGTCTCGAAGTGTGCCATTTGTCAGTAAGTGAAGGTAGACCATCAAAGTCCAACCGAGATATTGTAGCTGATGGAGATTCTAGTTTGGAAGTGGGAGAGTATATCGATGGACTTTTTACCAGTGTTGGACGGACTATATGACATGACAGTATGCCTAACTCTTCATAGTCGAGATAGTGAGGCTGCATGGGGTACCGATTAATATTGTGTCCGATCGGGACAAGATCTTTGTGCCCTATTTTTGGCAAAGTTTCTAAGAGGCGATGGGGACTGAGTTGCAGTTGAGTACAACTTACCATATGCAAACTGATGGGCAAAGTGAGCTGGTTATCCAGATACTGGAGGATATGGTCAGGATGTATATGCTCGATTTTAGGAGAGGTTGGGAGAAATACCTTCCACTAGTGGACTTTGAGTATAATAATTCTTACCAGTTAACTATCATCAAGTCGCCTTTTGAGGCATTATATGGTCGACCTTGTCGCTCGCCCTCTTGTTGTTTAGAGGTGGGGGATAATAAGATTCTTGGACCTGAGATGATCCATAATACTTCTGCCAATATCGATCTCATTCGCGGTCGTATACAGGTAGCTCATGCCCGACATAATCATTACGAGATGCTAATAGGAGACACATGGAGCTGGATATGGGTGGCCAGGTATTTTTGCTGGTGTCCCTTATGAAAGGAGTTATGAGATTTGGGAAAAGGGGAAGCTAACATCAAGGTATGTGGGGCCTTTCATGATCATCGAGAGGATAGGGACGGTTGCATATAGGCTCGTATTACCAGAGCATCTCTAGCGAATTCACAACATGTTTCATGTGTCATCATTGAAGAAGTATCAAAGAAGTAAGATGTCATATTGGCACGTTCCACTAGAGGAGATTGATTTGCAGCCTAACATCTCATATCAGAATATACCAATTGCTATTTTGGATCGTAGTAAGCATAAGCTAAGGTCTAAAGTGGTGCCTAGGGTTTGTGTTTAGTGGGGGCATCAAAATGCTGACAAGTCGATATGGGAGAGGGAGGATGATATGGGAGAGAAATATATCGAGCTCTTTATGCCAAGTATTCCCGAATTTCGGGGATGAATTCCTTTGTAAGGGGGAGTATATACCACCCTCGATTTTTGAATATTTATTTTTAGCATTTAAATTACACGTGTCCCCATAATTTAAATGAAATGGGAAATAATGAGAAGTTAATAAATTTTAATTAGTGAGAAAAGATTAATATTTATGTAAAAATATATTTACTAGTGAGATAAGTAAATAAAATTATGTCAAATGGTATTACGTCATGAGGAAAATCAACGAGATCTGACGGTCTCTCTCATTCGGGACGAGCATGTGGGGTCGTGTTAGGAATGAGATGGTAAATTGATGTTAGGTAACTCGAATGGTAATTTCAGCTTCACGGATGATATAGAATGGTTCAAAATAGTTAAAATTATGTACTCGGGGGGTGGTAATTGGTTTTCAGGGACTTTTTAGACATATTGGGACCTGCGTAGGGGCATACGAGTCATTTTACCGTTAGGAAATAATCTAATTTCGGGATTAAGATTACAAGAAGGGAAGATGTATGGTAGGGGTCACCCATACCACCATTCCAAGAGTTCAAAAGTAAGAAAGAAAATAAATAAGAAGGGAAAACCAAGAAAGATCCAAGAAAAGGAAATCTAGGAAGAAGTTGGACAATTTTGGGTTAGGAATTCGTGTAAGAGGATTTTTAAAGGAAAATTCAGATCCTACAATTATCTAAGACAAGTATTTAAACTTGCTTAATACTTTACGCATGTTTTTAATTCATATTATAGTTGGTGAATAAAATATGAATTTCGGGTGGGATTTACATGATAAAATGGGATTTTGGGAATGATTTCATAAAATTGGATTTGATAATTATTCCATATGAATTCAAAGTTTTAACCCAAATAGAAAATTTGATCTTAAATGAGATGATTGAGGATTAGTGAAATATTTAGATTTAATTAAGAAATAATGAAATTCTTGATTAAAGTATTAAATCCCCTGAATTTGATTTTGTTTAGATCAATTTAAATATGAAAATGAGTAGAATCATAATTAGTATTGACAGAGAATGATGTACTTGGGTTAAGTTGGTGTTAAATATTTAATTGGATGATTGGAATATATGAAATATCATATTGGGTAACATGAACAGGGCAACTTCCCAGAATCAAATCAATTTGACCCTCAAGGGAAAATCTTGGGGGTCAAATCGATTGGACAAACAAATCGATTCGAGCTTGGAAGTCGAATCAGCGCTAATGAACTATGGGAAATAGTTTGGGTTGTTTAGATTTTTCGAGAATCGTTTGGCTTTTTGGTGAATATAGAGGGTCCATAAATAATTATTAGGACTTCTGGAAATTATGTGTGTTGTTATATATGCCTTGGGTTAGTCGGGAATAAATCCGGGGTATAAAATTATGGGTGTTTAGGGTTAACGACACTCGAAAATTAATTAACGTAACTGAATTGGAAATTCAATTATAATTGGGATACAGGTTAGTGGGGAATATGTTAATGTCCCAATTAAAATTATATGTGTGAATCAATTAAGTAAGGGATTACTTATAAATTTTGGAGTCGGGGTCATACTCAAAGATTTTGGGCTAGTGCTACGAGTGAAAAAGGAACGGTTAGCCAATTTTTATTATATATATACGGGTATATGTAATACCCCATATTTTTATGCTATATTAATTTGGGAATTTATTAAAGTTAATGTGAATGAATTATTTAATAAAAATCCGAAAATTAATTATGTTATAATTATTAACGTGACGAGAGTTAGTAATTATGGGAAATTTGTTGAATATTACTCACAAGCAAAGTAATATATTATATTGGTTATATTGAATGTCATGAGTGAGTTAAATGACAATTTCGGAAATTTAAGTCGGAACGTGCTCGTGTCGCGTCGGGACTAAATTTTGATAAATAAAAAGTGAATATTTTATAAGTTGCCCGTATGGTCGTTTTGAGTGCGCCAACATGTCCGGAAGGGTCGAGATAGTCAGAAAAGTGTACCCGGGGGTGTAGTTTGGGTCTCGGGGCATTTTTAGGCCTAATTAGTAACCCGGGAGGGCATTTTGGTCATTTCACATTTATGGGTAATTAAACCCACGAAAATCAGAAACCTATATCAGCCATTTAGGTTAGTCAGCTAGGGTTAGAAAACTCAAACACAAGTGACGGCCATTGGAGAGGGAAGAAGAAAGCTTCCAAGGCAATCCAAGGCACCAAAAGTCATCTGTTTGCACCGCCGTCACCGCCAATGCGTAGATCGCGAGACGGACTACGCAACCACACCAAAAACATCTGCAAATCAGAACGTCGAAAATTCCAGGCAAGTATTTATCTTGCGTATTTTCGTTGGTGCAATTTTCATATTAGTTTAGGAATGATTAGAGATGAAAAATATGGAAGAAAACCCAATTTGTGATAGGAAAATCCATGTAGTATTGATTTATATGAAAATTCTGGAAACCTTGCCATTTAGAGGAATGTAACCACGAAATTTTGATAATTATAAGAAGGAATTTCTGAAGAAAAATTGGTTAGAAACCTGTTAAAGAGAATTTTAGTGTTCTTGATAATTAATTAACTTTTGGGGCTGTTAATCCTTGATTAAATGATTGAAATACCCATGCCTTACGTTGGAAACATCTGATATATTGATATAATGTTAGTGGTTGCATTTTGGGACGTTTGGGTTTGGAAAAATATGGATTTGGAGGAAGAAAAGTGTTAGAACCCGTAACTGCAATTCTGTAGAAATCGAAATACCCGTTTGATCGATCGATCGAGCCTAGAGCTTTGATCGATCGAAGGTTCGATCGATCGAGCCCCAAACCTCGATCGATCGACCCCTCCTGGAAGACTCCTTTTTCCCTTGTTTAATTAGTTAAATTAAATTATCGTGAAATAATTCTTGGGTATTCTTAATAAAATGTTTTGGGAGATAGGAAAGACCAGTAAGACATATGAATAAGTGTTGGGAACTTTATTATAAGACGAGAATTTTGCTTTTGGGATAATTATATAATGAACGATGAAACTACGTATTTCAAGTGGAATTTACGGCGAATAGCTACGATAGTGAATAGAGGTATACCTACTGAATTTTCTACTTGGAAGGATAGAGTCCACGAGTGTCCCGTAATAAGTGAGAAAACCCTTCGAGTTAAGGTTAGAGATGAAACCTTATACGTAATACTAATAATGTGAAATTAAGGATAAATGTTGTCATTATGGGTGACGAGAGGAACCTATATTAATATGATAAAAGTGGTATATTTATATGATTGTGTGTACATATATTATATACATGTGAAAAACATACCGCGCTACTTGCTATCCTTAAGGTTACCGCACTGGGACAATCTTATCTCGATGGGACCTTTATGGGGGATATTGACTTGTACCCTAGAAGATAGATATCCTTGGTACAGGCTATCGAATCGATAGTTCAGACGGTCCTAAGAGACGCGAGTATGTGCCATCCTCTTAGAGACTTGGAATCTATGCTTCGCCTCGATATTGTTTGTGTATGTGTTAATACAGTTCGAGAGTGATTCCGAATTTGTATTCCCCTTGAAATGAGTGGTATGGGGTTTGGATAGTAGAAGTATGCACGCACCATAGTTTTATTTGGGGTGCTGTTATTTTATATATATTATACGAGTAGTTAATATATACATGACATTTGGAAATTTGAAACTCCCTACTGTGATTTGATAAGTAGGACGTGGTTGATGACTCAAATAGTAAATACTTGTTTTGTGAAAGTATAATATGACACTGGGAAACTTCATAAATTAATAAAGATAAAACGAGAGTTGTGCTGCTAATTGTAAGTATCCTTTTTAAACAATGATATTGTTCGGTTTTGAAATCTTATGAGTAAGTTAAGATAAGCTAAATTATTGGGAAGGTTAGTATGATAAAATGATAAGATAAACCGTTGGGAAGGTTAGTACGATAGGCGTGCACCTTAGAAGAGAGGTGAGAATTTTTCAAGAGAGTGTCGCTCTAATATGTTGTTGCATTGGCCTGTATCAATTTAAATACTTGCTAAACGTATTTTAAATCAAACACACTTTCGGGCTCTGACCCATTTCTCTCTCTCTCTCTCTCTCTCTCTCTCTCTCTCTCTCTCTCTCTCTCTCTCTTGTATATATATGTATGTATTACAGGTGCCCATCCACAGGGGCATCTTGCTTAGGATCTCTTGGAAGGAACGCGCTGCAGCTTAGGTGGGAGTTGCAGGTCTCTTGATTAGACGACTTCGTTCATTCGGATCCACTCTTAGTACTTTCATTTAGTTGAGCATGTGTAGCTCTTTCCATTATTCCGTTGTTATTGGACATTTGTATTTCAGTTGTTTCCAGTATTGTTACTATGGGATTTATTAAGTTTGGATTGTGTTACTTTATATTTCGCATGTTGACATTCGATTGACGAATGTATTAAATTAATTGGACTATGTTCCAGGAATTTAATGTGGTGTGATTCTTACTTTGAATGTTGTTAATAAAATAAATGATTTTCTTTAAATAAAATTTGGAAAGTTATGTATGAAAATGTTTTTGACACTTAGCTTAATTATTTAGGGTGTTAAATTGGAAAATTTATTTTTATCGACAGTGATGCTGAGAATGAACCAACTGTTTACCTTGATTTAATTTAATAAAGGAGTGATCGCCCGGTATTAAATTAGGCGGGGTGTCACAGGTGGTATCAGAGCATCAGGTTCTAGTGTCCTTTAGGATCTGTGCGGCTTATTATGCTTTCAGCGTTGCTTTCTTTGTTATAGAGCCCTAATACTAGGAATGTTGTGTTTATCTTTATACATTGGAAATTCGTACTCCTGCTATTTGTTTATTTGAATGATGAACTCATCCAAATTTACTTAAATTTTTAGATGGATCGTCAAGAAGAACTAGCTAAGACGGTTAAGGGAGTCATCGAGCAAGATCGACTCACACCTCAGGTATCCCCACGGAGAATATCAACCACCGAGTTAGCAGGTATCGTGGCACAAGTAGTTACCACTGCAGTTCTACAATACCAAGAACGCAGCCTACAACTTAAAGGAGGCAAAAGACCTAGAGAGGTTAACCAAATGCATGTGACTAACATTGATAATTGTGCGAAGGCACCGAATCTGCGACAACAAAACAATCAAGATCGAGTCAGTTCCAGAAGTAACGAGATTTATGTACTGGGACAAAAGTGTCAGGGACAACGAAGTCAGGTTCAAAATGAAATCACCAAGAGGTGTTTCGATTGTGGAATGGAGGATCACAAACGTAAATCTTGTCCGAATCAGACTGGGGATAAACTACAATCTGACCAGCAAAGAATTTTGAAACTCTGCTATAAATGTGTACAACCGGGTCACAAGTGTATTGATTGTCCTAGCCCTGACATAGTTTTTCCACAGATATCCCCTCAAGGCCAGCAAGACCAGGGAAAAAGCGAGACTAGTCAATACCGTAAGGAAGGGAAGCAGTTTCGAGGGAGGTGCTTCCAATGTGGCAGGAATGGCCATAGGCGTCAGGATTGCCCAGAGAAGAATAGGGCCCCACGACAGGAATGTGATAACAATGAACCCCAGAAGCCAGCTCCACCACCCTTTCCAACAACCTCAGTTCAACAGAGAATGCTACAGGGAGGACGTGTCTATAACTTCCCACCGGCAGCAGCTCCGCAGGCACCACCCGCAATTGAGGGTATGTTTTTTCTATCCATGTTACTATGAGTCGAGTTTTGTTTGATACTTGGGCAACGCACTATTTGATAGCTACCTATTTTGTTAAAGCCTCAGGGTTATTAAGCCACAGCAGAGAGCACTGTGACATATGTAGACTCACCACTGGGGAGTGGGTCGCTTATTTTCTTTATATGCTAGGGAGTGGGGGTAGAGATGGGTAGCTTGGTATTCCCTGCAGACATGTTAGTCTTAGATATGCATTAGCATGATGTTATATTCAGTATGGATTGGCTCGTCGCTTATAGAGCCATGATTAATTGCTTCGGTGGGAGCATTATTTTTTTTGCCATTCCGGGGGAAGAGATGTTTGTAGTGGCGATGCCTCGCCCAGAGGGAGGTTTGACCGCTCATTTGTATTACATAGAGGAGGATACCTCTAAGGAGGTTGTGATTCTCTTAGATTTGATCCCAGTTGTCAGGGATTATTCCGATGTATTCCAGAAGATACTAGGCCAACCCCCCAGTCGAGAGATAGACTTTGTTGTAGATTTATTGCCAGATAGGAGACCTATAGCATGCGCACCGTACCGTATGGCTGCGACAGAGATGCGAGAGCTACGGGATCAGATAGAGCAGCTGTTAGGTCAGGGATTCATTCGCAGGAGTACCTCACCTTGGGGCGCTCCAGTTTTGTTTATGAAGAAGAGCGATGGTTCACTGAGATTGTGTGTGGACTACCGTGAGCTGAACAAGGTCACGATACGGAATAAGTATCCGTTGCCTCGAATCGATGACTTGTTCGACCAGTTGAGGGGAGCAACTTTCTTTTCGAAGATAGATCTGAGGTCGGGGTACCATCAACTACGTATTAGGGAGCAGGATGTTTCGAAGACTGCTTTCTTGACGAGATATGGGTCCTATGAGTTCAGGGTGATGCCGTTCAGACTCACAAATGCTCCAACCATTTTTATGGACTTGATGAACCGAGTATTCAGAGAGTTCTTGGATTAGTTTGTCATCGTCTTCATAGATGACATCTTGATATATTCACACTCCGAGGAGGAGCATGCTGAGCACTTGAGGCAGGTTCTTCAGACTCTGCGAGAGCATCAGTTGTATGCTAAGTATGAGAAGTGTGGATTCTGGTTGCGAGAGGTACAGTTCTTGGGCCATGTTGTTTCTGAGCAGGGGATAGCAGTTGACCCGAGTAAAGTATCAGCGATGAGGGAGTGGGGACAGCCCACGACACCGATGGAAGTGCGTAGTTTCTTGGGGTTAGCTAGTTACTACAGGAGATTCATTCGGGGATTCTCCAAAATAGAGGGTCCATTGATGAATCTGAATCGCAAGGGGGTACCATATGTGTGGGATGACGCTTGTCAATTGGCTTTCGACGAGCTGAAAGACAAGCTTACTTCAGTGCCAGTCCTTGCTTTACCGAAGCCGGGTGCGGAGTACCTGGTTTACACCGATGTGTCCTTACGGGGACTTAGGGGAGTACTTCAGCAGGAAGAGAAGGCTATAACTTTTACCTCCCTCAAGCTTAAGACGCATGAGAAGAATTACCCCACCTAGGACCTGGAGTTAGCAGCGGTCGTTTTTGCATTGAGGATATGGAGACACTACTTATTGGGGGAGAAGTTCCGTTTGGTCACAGACCATAAATCACTGCAGTACCTGTTCACTCAGCGAGAGCTGAATATGCGTCAGCGCAGATGGCTAGAGTTTGTGAAGGACTACCAATTCGATATACAGTATCATCCGGGAAAGGCCAACGTAGTTGCTGATGCGTTGAGCCGTAGACCGGTAGACGAAGTAGCAGACGTCTGGAAAGCAAAGTGGAAGGAGTTGGGTCATCAGGAAGCAGTAGCACGTTCTTTCATATCCGTGATGTCAGTCACACCCGATATTGTTACAAGGGTGATACAGGCACAAACCACAAACCCGTTTTGCCAGGAGCAGATTGTGCGACTTCTAGTCGAGGGTGCTGAGTCCTATTCTGTTAGTTCTGATGGAGGCGTACGATTTAATGGGAGATTGGTGGTTCCAGAAGGAGCAGAATTACATCATGCAGTGATGACTCATTCTCATGGGTCCCGATTTGCAGTAAATCCGGGAGGCGATAAGATGTACCAGGATATGAGGCGACAATACTGGTGGAGTGGGATGAAGAAGGACATTGCTGAGTTCGTGTCCAAGTGTTCTACCTGCCAGCTGGTGAAGGTGGACCATCAGAAACCGTCAGGATTGCTTCAGCCATTGGAAGTACCCGCGTGGAAGTGGGAAAGTATTTCCATGGATTTTATTACAGGGTTGCCTACATCACAGCGGGGCCACGATTCTATCTGGGTGATTGTAGACCGTTTGACCAAGATGGCTCATTTTCTGCCGGTGTGAACAGATTATACCACGGGTCAGTATGCTCAGTTATTCATCGCTGAGATTATCAGATTACACGGGGTGCCCCTGAATATTGTGTCAGATAGGGATAAGATTTTCGTGTCACATTTTTGGGAAAGCTTTCAGGAGGCTATGGGTACTAAGTTGAGGTTGAGTTCAGCTTACCACCCACAGACAGATGGACAAACAAAGCGTACTAATCAGATGTTAGAGGATATGCTACGCATGTGTGTTCTCGATTTTGGAGGAGGTTGGGAGCCACATCTTCCACTGGTAGAGTTTGCTTATAATAACTCTTATCAGTTCACGATTGGCATGGCTCCATTTGAGGCTTTGTATGGAAGGACTTGTCATTCCCCAGTGTGTTGGCTCGAAGTGGGGGATAAAAAGTTGCTAGGACCAGAGGTAATTCAGGAGACCTCCGCGAGGATTGAGATGATCAGGAGTCGCATTCGAGTATCCCAGGATAGGCAGAAGAGCTACGCCGATGCGAAACGGTTCTTCCGGGAGTTTAGTGTGGGGGACCAAGTGTTATTGCGTGTATCTCCTATGAAGGGAGTGATGAGGTTTGGGAAGAAGGGGAAGTTGGATCCGAGGTACGTGGGACCATTTCCCATCATCGAGAGGATTGGGCCGGTTGCATACAGGTTAGGACTGCCAGAATATTTACATCGCATCCACGATGTATTCCACATCTCGTCATTGAGATGATATCTTCGGGATGATATGGCCCATACTCACATTGCGATAGATGAGATCGACTTACAGCCTGATAGCTCTTACGAGGAGAGACCGGTGGCTATCCTAGACTATAGTGAGAGGAGATTGAGGTCGAAGATAGTTCCACTTGTGCGGGTCCAGTGGGAACATCATAATGTGTAGGAATCCACTTGGGAGCGTGAGGCAGATATACGCGAGAGATATCCAGAGTTGTTTTTACCAGGTATGCCTTATTTTCCGAATTTCGGGACAAAATTCCGTTATTAGGGGGGAAGTATGTAATACCCCGTATTTTTATGCTATATTAATTTGGGGATTTATTAAAGTTAATGTGAATTAATTATTTAATAAACATCTGGAAATTAATTATGTTATAATTATTAATGTGACGAGAGTTAGTAATTATGGGAAATTTGTTGAATATTACTAATGAGCAAAGTAATATATTATATTGGTTATATTGAATGTCATGAGTGAGTTAAATGACAATTTCGGAAATTTAAGTCGGAACGTGCTCGTGTCGCGTCGGGACTAAATTTTGATAAATAAAAAGTGAATATTTTATAAGTTGCCCGTATGGTCGTTTTGAGTGCGCCAACATGTCCGGAAGGGTCGAGATAGTCAGAAAAGTGTACCCGGGGGTGTAGTTTGGGTCTCGGGGCATTTTTAGGCCTAATTAGTAACCCGGGAGGGCATTTTGGTCATTTCACATTTATGGGTAATTAAACCCACGAAAATCAGAAACCTATATCAGCCATTTAGGTTAGTCAGCTAGGGTTAGAAAACTCAAACACAAGTGACGGCCATTGGAGAGGGAAGAAGAAAGCTTCCAAGGCAATCCAAGGCACCAAAAGTCATCTGTTTGCACCGCCGTCACCGCCAATGCGTAGATCGCGAGACGGACTACGCAACCACACCAAAAACATCTGCAAATCAGAACGTCGAAAATTCCAGGCAAGTATTTATCTTGCGTATTTTCGTTGGTGCAATTTTCATATTAGTTTAGGAATGATTAGAGATGAAAAATATGGAAGAAAACCCAATTTGTGATAGGAAAATCCATGTAGTATTGATTTATATGAAAATTCTGGAAACCTTGCCATTTAGAGGAATGTAACCACGAAATTTTGATAATTATAAGAAGGAATTTCTGAAGAAAAATTGGTTAGAAACCTGTTAAAGAGAATTTTAGTGTTCTTGATAATTAATTAACTTTTGGGGCTGTTAATCCTTGATTAAATGATTGAAATACCCATGCCTTACGTTGGAAACATCTGATATATTGATATAATGTTAGTGGTTGCATTTTGGGACGTTTGGGTTTGGAAAAATATGGATTTGGAGGAAGAAAAGTGTTAGAACCCGTAACTGCAATTCTGTAGAAATCGAAATACCCGTTTGATCGATCGATCGAGCCTAGAGCTTTGATCGATCGAAGGTTCGATCGATCGAGCCCCAAACCTCGATCGATCGACCCCTCCTGGAAGACTCCTTTTTCCCTTGTTTAATTAGTTAAATTAAATTATCGTGAAATAATTCTTGGGTATTCTTAATAAAATGTTTTGGGAGATAGGAAAGACCAGTAAGACATATGAATAAGTGTTGGGAACTTTATTATAAGACGAGAATTTTGCTTTTGGGATAATTATATAATGAACGATGAAACTACGTATTTCAAGTGGAATTTACGGCGAATAGCTACGATAGTGAATAGAGGTATACCTACTGAATTTTCTACTTGGAAGGATAGAGTCCACGAGTGTCCCGTAATAAGTGAGAAAACCCTTCGAGTTAAGGTTAGAGATGAAACCTTATACGTAATACTAATAATGTGAAATTAAGGATAAATGTTGTCATTATGGGTGACGAGAGGAACCTATATTAATATGATAAAAGTGGTATATTTATATGATTGTGTGTACATATATTATATACATGTGAAAAACATACCGCGCTACTTGCTATCCTTAAGGTTACCGCACTGGGACAATCTTATCTCGATGGGACCTTTATGGGGGATATTGACTTGTACCCTAGAAGATAGATATCCTTGGTACAGGCTATCGAATCGATAGTTCAGACGGTCCTAAGAGACGCGAGTATGTGCCATCCTCTTAGAGACTTGGAATCTATGCTTCGCCTCGATATTGTTTGTGTATGTGTTAATACAGTTCGAGAGTGATTCCGAATTTGTATTCCCCTTGATATGAGTGGTATGGGGTTTGGATAGTAGAAGTATGCACGCACCATAGTTTTATTTGGGGTGCTGTTATTTTATATATATTATACGAGTAGTTAATATATATATGAGATTTGGAAATTTGAAACTGCCTACTGTGATTTGATAAGTAGGATATGGTTGATGACTCAAATAGTAAATACTTGTTTTGTGAAAGTATAATATGACACTGGAAAACTTCATAAATTAATAAAGATAAAACGAGAGTTGTGTTGCTAATTGTAAGTATCCTTTTTAAACAATGATATTGTTCGGTTTTGAAATCTTATGAGTAAGTTAAGATAAGCTAAATTATTGGGAAGGTTAGTATGATAAAATGATAAGATAAATAGTTGTGAAGGTTAGTACGATAGGCGTGCACCTTAGAAGAGAGGTGAGAATTTTTCAAGAGAGTGTCGCTCTAATATGTTGTTGCATTGGTCTGTATCAATTTAAATACTTGCTAAACGTATTTTAAATCAAACACACTTTCGGGCTCTGACCCGTTTCTCTCTCTCTCTCTCTCTCTCTCTCTCTCTCTTGTATATATATGTATGTATTACAGGTGCCCAGCCACAGGGGCGTCTTGCTTAGGATCTCCTTGAAGGAACGCGCTGCAGCTTAGGTGGGAGTTGCAGGTCTCTTGATTAGACGACTTCGTTCATTCGGATCCACTCTTAGTACTTTCATTTAGTTGAGCATGTGTAGCTCTTTCCATTATTCCGTTGTTATTGGACATTTGTATTTCAGTTATTTCCAGTATTGTTACTATGGGATTTATTCAGTTTGGATTGTGTTACTTTATATTTCGCATGTTGACATTCGATTGACGAATGTATTAAATTAATTGGACTATGTTGCAGGAATTTAATGTGGTGTGATTCTTACTTTGAATGTTGTTAATAAAATAAATGATTTTCTTTAAATAAAATTTGGAAAGTTATGTATGAAAATGGTTTTGACACTTAGCTTAATTATTTAGGGTGTTAAATTGGAAAATTTATTTTTATCGACAGTGATGCTGAGAATGAACCAACTGTTTACCTTGATTTAATTTAATAAAGGAGTGATCGTCCGGTATCAAATTAGGTGGGGTGTCACAGTATAGAGAGAATATATATATTTATGAACATATATGTGTGATTGATATATGTAAAATATACCTACTCTACGGGTGCTATCGTTGGAGGTTGCACATAGTGGACGATTCACCCTGGCATTGACCAGCAGGTGTAAAAACGATTCCCCAGGAGGTTAGAGTCTAATAGGGTAATGTGGTATTGTTATGGGGAACAGATGTATGAATACAATCGCCTCCAGTTTTATGTTTACGATCTAGTTTCAGTGGCAAGATTTTGATCCAATGGCCCTGGTGTGGTACGTTATGTCCCTCAGTCTTGATAGGGTGCTAGAGAATTGAATCCGTGAGGTAATGCTTTGGGAATTACGATGATACGTATATAGTGAGTGATATATATGTTTGTGTACTGGATGTGATATGAATATATGTATATAAGTGTGATGAATATATACGAATGAATAAAATAAATGTGTGATATTAAATTATAACTGGCATGAAGTTTTTTGTACCAGATAACGATGAGAAAAAAATGATTTAGTGTATGTGTAACTCTAAATTAGAATTAAAGACAAGAATAAATACTTGTTACGGAGTTTGGTTAGAAGGGTAGCGAATGGGGCTAAGGTTAAGGTTGCTACTAGTTAATAAAGGTAACATAACTAGGGTGTTTAATATACATGCATTAGGTGCGCACTATAGATGAGGGGTGAGGATTATCTCATGGGAGTGCAACACCGATTTAAATATGAAAGATTTCATTCCATATTTATTAATACATTTTTAACACTTGCAAAATATTTTCAAATGGATTTTGGGCTCTAACCCGCATCAAAATATTTTCAAAACTTTTAGGTGCCCAGTCATAAGGATGCCAGGCATGAATATTACTCCCCGTCAAAAGATGTTACAACAATTGCGGATGCTTACAAGGATTTGATTAGACGCATTTATCTTGAGTTCTAGATAGGATTCCATTAAGTTGTTATTCAAGCATGTCGCCCATTACCAGACAGTTATTTTATTCAGTCTTTATTTATTCAATTTTGATGGATTATTATATTTGATTTATACCGAGTGTCTATTCGGTCAGTAGGATTGTTATTGTTAGTTCATTATTCATTTATTATTCATGGTGAATGTATTAAATATTAGGAATTATTTGTGGTGAATAGAATTTAATTATGGCAATTTACTAAGTTTTAAAATTTGAGATCTTTGATTTTTGACAGTGATGCTAAGAATGAGCCCGCTGAGATTCCTGTTTTATTTGAGAAGAGGGTTGGCCACCCATTATTTTAATAAGAGGGGTGTAACATATCTAAGAACGAGGTACATAATGTAAAAGGACTGAGAGAAAATTAGAGTTTAACTCCCCAATACTTTTTTTGGCTACAACATTGGATCATTTCATTTTAACCATTTAATGGAGGGCATCCACCAGAGAAGCATAAGAGTTCAACTCCTCAACAAATGAAGGTTTGGAATACCTCTCTTTTATGGACATCCCCTCCTAGTGGATAAGGGTTTCAATAGGCTTCTTCAAAAACTCTTCGTCTTGATAAAGACCTATCTTCTCATTCCCTTTGATCTATGAGACCAAGGGTTGTAAGTCCTCGGAATAAAAGAATGACCCCGCATTTCCTCGGGGGTTCCACCTTCCCACAGTTATGCTTAAAGTAAGCTCATGTTTTTGGTTTTGGTATCCTCTTTTGCCAGTTCAATCTCAGGAGTTAGGGGGACTACGAGCTTTCAATATTCTATTTCTTAGTGACTAGGGACCTGTTTCTCTTGATCATAATGACCCTGGTAGAGATATCCTTATCAAACCACATCATTATCCTTATCTCTTCTCATTTATTTCTGCACTAGTAATCAAGAAACATTGGTTATCAAAACAATTGAAATGAATTAGAAAATAATAGAGAAGGCGAACTACTTACTTAGTCGATCTTCTTCTTCTTCATCAGATCCTATCAAAATGGGTCGTTCAACAAGTAAAGGAGGCTTAACTTCACCCTGTTATTGGCCTTCCTCCTCATCATAAGCCTTAGGGACTTCAGATACCACCTTAGTAACAACATTGCTATTGAAAAACACCACGAGAAGGGGCTCAAGCCCCAGTGATCCCCCAACTATAAGCTTAGGGGGAGGAAGGGAATCTGTTGAAGTCACGAACTTATGCTCAAGCATTATCTTACCGTCAAAGAGGCAGTTATCTATGGAAAAATTCTCAAAAGGGGTAGACACCAACTTCAAAGCCTTCTCTATCTCCTTCTTCTACTATTAAGAAGGCCCAACAATCACTGCAAAGAAAATAAGAGGATTATTAAGTCTTGTATAAAGGCCAGGCTCTAAATATCAAGTCCAAATCATAAAGGGTAAGTAAAGGCTTACCTAATGCTGGGAGGATACACCATAAAGTGGGGAAACCCACTATCTTATTAGGGTCAAGGTAGCCCAAGAACCACCCATGAAAAATAACTTCTCTCTCTAGTTCTTGCGAGTTATATGACCATCCCTAGCAAAAGACCACAACATCCTTTAGGGAGAGATAATTTAACCCCTTATCTTTTGGATTACTATGTTCTTGAACCCAATATATCCCGAAGAGTTAGGCCAATGTCATATCTCGTTGAACATCCCTCGCCTCCCTAAAGGTTAGGAGTTTAGACATTATTCATCTCAAAAAATTAGCCACCAATTAGGAAGGATTAATTTTAATGACTCTTAAAATCCTTATGACCAATTGAGGTAGGGGAATCTGGCCCCATACTACAAGAAGAATTCATTGAAGAAGATATGATGAGGGATCAAGGAGTAAGACATTTCCTTATGCTTATCAGACCTCAAAGTAATGGAGTCAAGTATTTAGTAACTCCTTCTTATGGTCATCAAGTCCTGGTCAGTAATTCTAGAAGTGGAGTAGGCCCCCACTAGTGAAGTTAGGATCATTCATCCCTAAATAGGACTTCTGAAGGGTTCCATGGCCTTCCTCTTTAATAAAGGGAAAGTAAACAATAGGGCCCATGATAGGTAGGGGATTTATGTCGATACTTCAAATGGAAAAAAAATTTAGCCGATATATTTGGCAAAGGTAATAGGAAAGGCAATAGATTTTGGTCCATAAAATAAACAAAAGGTTATATGAATAGTTAAAAGTTCAAGCTCGTCCAAGAGGGTTATTAATAGACCCAAAATCTAATGCTTCAATCTTTCCATCCCCCAAAATACATCCCACTAATGTTTTCAACAACCTAAATCCTTCTTCCCGATATAGTCTGTCCATAATGGGTATTTCAGCAACAAGTTACATCCTTACCCCCATTTAAGTGAAAAGGATAAGTGTTTCTCCTTGCAGTTCTTAAAAAAAGAAACAAGGGGCTACTTATGATACCCGATTAAACCCTTGGCCTTCCAAAGAATTTTAAACCCCTTTAACCAGTCTTGGACAAGGAAGGAGGCTCCTTATCTAACTACAAACCCCAGTCGGGGTGATACTTTGTTCCAAACACCTCTATTTCTCCCAAGAGTATGCCATAGTACTATAGTAGACCTCAGTTATGCCTTCTTCCTCCTAAAAGAATCATTCATTCCAACATGTCTTCTTAACCACGCTTTGAATCCTCAGTGCCAAGGTTTTGACATATTTGATGCTTAAAGAAAATGTCAAACTAAATAAAGATGACCATCCGAGGTCCCTTAACCTTACAAACTAAGGTATATCATCTTAAATCACTGGAAGGATAACCTAGGGTGGTCATGAAGCCATTCCCGATCTCTCTAACCTCTGGAAGATCACTTATAATTAGTCTTTCGTATAGGTGAAAAGCATAAAACTATTTCACCTGCAACCACTATCTAACTCCACATGCAATCAATGGTCCCATCAACATTAAATGCACTCAACAACCTCCTTATACCACCCGAAAATAATTTTACCAATAATCCACCTCCTTATTGGAATCGTTAGACCCCAAAGACGTCAGAGCCATACTATGACAATCCTTTATTCTCTCTTCAAAGAGTTATCATATAAATAGGAAGTTGGTGGAAGGTGAAAAGGGGGGGAACTAATCTCTAGCATTTTTATAAAGATATAAATACCTAAATAATAAGACTTGGAAGAGTTATAAGCATACACAAATGTTTACAGTTCGTTCCACACTCACAACCCACTTTTATGCGTTCATTTTTATAATTTGGATAAATTATATCATTCACATAGGTTTTATATCTTGTTGATCCATAAATCAGTACCTAGGCACCATTAGACAAGTCATTATGTTACTTCCTAATGTCACTAGTATTATCGATGAATGCCTTAACACCTCAGACTCTCTTTGCCAAAGCCTAGGAGGGTGCATAAACTGTATTTACTCATTTAGAATATAACAAACAATTGTAACACTCTTGACAATGGACGTAGGAGCATCACCTCAGTTTTGAGATACTTTAAATCATTGCCTTTTGCTTAACACATCTCTCATCTTACCCCTCTAAATTCCAGAGGGGAGCACCTATCGGTCTAAAGTCACTTATGATTTTTACACTCATTATAAATCACGGAAGAAACCATTGCCAATGCATCCAAAAATCTATTCTTGGAATGGGAAAGGTTATAAAAAGGGACGTCTTTGAATTCTAAGGCGAGATTTTCAAGGTTAACATGAAAAGATAGGAGTTTTTTTTTATCTTTGACTTTCCATTTTTGATGGACTTGTCTTATGATGAGGATTGTTATATATAAGTCTGGTTTTATCCAAGCAACACATACTATGGAAACGTATCCCCTCATATATTCCCTCAGAGTCATCAACCCTCAAATGTTCTCATGCACAGTCTTATCCTAAGTTGTCTTGGCCTCTTAGATAACCCCTATAATAGGACACTACTCAATGGTAGGTTACTTAGTGTCGGTGTACAGTCTACTTTCTGTATCAACCTTACTGAGAGTCAACCTATAGTGTCGACCTCAGATAGTATTATGAGAACAACCCATCAACATTTTTCGTATAAGTTAAATGGCCAGTCAATCTCGGCTCACCTTGGCCTTATAAGATGAGATCTCTAGAAATATTGTCCAGTCGAGACACTCTGCCTCGGACATCTCGTGCATACATGGAAACCATGATAAGGGTATTTTGACGTAACAAACTAACACCATTATGTAAAATCAACCAACACATGGGGAGAATATTCTTTATCATGACTTATACATATTTCTCAACGGGTGTCACATGCTCATAGCTGGTCACTCACTCATACATGGAGTGCACGCTTTGGAGTGACACAGTGCACCCACATGCCTATAATAGGCATATTGTGCCTCTTTCCCTAGGAATCAATGGTCAACCATACCCCTGCTGTTATACTAAATTTGTAAAGAGAGAGAGAGAGTGAGAGAGAGAGGGATATGCTTTTATTCACATTTAATGGCATTTTGTCGTACTTCTTAATGAAATCACTCCAAAGCTTTGCACAATGGACATAGACTAAGGCCGAACCACATAAATATTTATGTTCCTCCATTTTCTCTCATCTCTTCTACTATTTTATTTATATTATTACATTATCCATTAATGAGTAATCTACCAAAACAGGTTGGATCCTCAAGGATGATTTCCTGCATCATCATTTTGGCGTTGTCTGTGGGAAGAGAGAGTTTTTTTAATCACCTCAGATTGAACTCTCATTTTCTTGTCTCTTCTGGTGATCCAACTACACCACTGTTGGTACTAAATTACCATTGAAAGATCTTGAGTTGGGTAATTATTAAGCTTCACTAGTTCAACCTGTTTCTGGGTTTCTTACCCTCTTCTTCTACCTTTTTTTTATTTGATTGAGTTCCACCAGAGATGTTCACTGATCCACCTTCTAATATTGGGGACAATACCAGTCAACCGTCTCGGCTATAAAAAATGGTTGACGTGGAAGTGTCCCTAAGCTCCCTTATGGATAACTAGCAGCAAATGCAGTAGTAACTCATAGCCTTTAGCCAATACATCATGAGCAAAATTCCAGATGATCCAACTATCAATTTGATAATGCCGACTACTGGAGAGGCCACACATCCGATAACTAGGTGATCAACCCCAACTCTCTCAAAAGAAATTCAACACCACCTAAAGCATAGAGATTCAACGATCCATGGTGTCCGTGCCTTGGAAAAAGTGTCCATGAAAATCCAGAGGATTTAGAGTGCGACGAGGAGAATAATTTGGAAGAGAATGAAACCTCTGACACCTCCTATCAACTCGAGACCACCCTGATCCAACTTACCAAGGTAATAGCATCCATCTCACTCTGTAGAGTTGTTAGACAGGCTTTGTATTCGACAAGCTAAGTACGGTATCATCCTTCAATCATCTCGGCCCAAGGGGTGATGGTAGCTGAGACCAAAATTCCTAAATCCTTGGTAATACATGTGTCATCGGTCATATCGATAATAATCGATCGAGATAAGAACAAGAGAGAAGGGAGTACAGAGAAGTTAACTATGGATAAAGGAATATAGGAAAAGGCATAGTCACCGAGACAGTTGCTACAGTGAAAGGATTAGGTGACAATTTAGTCCCAAAGGAAAAATCTTAGAAAAGATCAATTCAAAGGTTAGAGGATAAGATCGATTGTCTTATTAAAATTTGAGATCCTAGACATATAGGATACGTGGAGGGATCTCCTCATGTGCGAGAATAGTTATCTATGTAACTCCCACCAAATTCAAATCGCGGACCCTGACACCTAGGTATGATGAGAGTTCCAATCTTGGGCACCATATAAGGATGTATCAATCAGACACCAACATCTATTTAACCCTAGACGAGATGAAGTTTTGAGCCTTTTCTAGCACCCTTATTGGTATGATTCATGTATGGTATACCGGCCTGTCGAGAGGGTCCATAAAAGATTTAAAATAATTGGTCAAAAAGTTCATTCACAATTTTTTTTTGCATGAAGTTGGCCAAACACATAACTCATCTATTGAATGTTAGGCAAGGAAATAACGAGCCTCTGAGTGACAAGTACTGAAATAGAGGATGCTATAAAAATACATAGATTAATTTGGAGGTTGAGATTAGAGAAGAAAGAGTTACAATGCATGAAAAGATACAAAACCCAAGAAGGAGATGCAAGTGAACAAGAATGATCCAGAGTCATACGATAATGGTGAAGACGGCCCAAACCTTCCATCCAAGCCTCCCGTAGTTAAAGGTAACCTTCACATAATTATTTTTAATATAAAAATGATATACTGGGGATTAGAAAGTGAAGGGACTGAGCCAGATGATTGGAAGGCTCACGTAGTTGAAGTAAAAGGGACCCAAACGGGTTGAAGTTAATTCAGCTGTAGCTGAAACCTAACGTAACAAGTTGAATAAAGTAGACATATACAATCTCATAGTGGAATTTTCACTACAAGATTTCAAAGGGATTCTAGCCCCACATGACGATCCCCTAGTCATCATAGTTATAATGTGGCTCATATATTGGTGGACGTTGGAGATCAACCGATGTTATGTTCTAGGATTATTTTAAAGGGATAAAACTGAGAAAATAGAGACTCGTTCCCTATAACTAACCATTGGTTGGATTTAGTGGGGATAAAGTCCGTTCACTGGATGTTTATGAAATGGATGTGTGTATGGGAACCTGACCGAGATGCTTGACCAGCAAGATAATCTTTTTTATAATGGATAAAAATGTGTTCCCGTCCTATAATATAATCTTGGGAAGGGCAGAGCTCAAAGAATTTATAGTCGTGCCTTTAATCGTACGCCAAATAATGAAATTCTCAACTCCTTATACAGTAGTGGAAGTAAATAGTAATCATATGATGCACAAGAGTGCTACTTTAACTCGATGAAAGAGAAGGAGGCTCACAAAAGGAAGACGACTTCATACAACATAAAGATCTTTGATCCAAGGGACGAATAGAGACTCAAGAAGGGAGAGCCTACGAAAGAGATAGAATCTATCGTCCTAAAAAAAATCCATCCTAATAGGTTAGTCCCGCAAGATGAAGATTAAGAAAGAATTGGTTGAATTATTGAGAAAAAGGCAAAATGTGTTCGCATGGATTCATAGAGACATGTCGGGGACTGACCTTGAAGTCATTTTGAAGCGTCTAAACATTGATGACACAATAAAGTAAGTGAAATAGTAGAGGATAATCTTTTCCATAGATAGGTATGAAGTTATATAGGATGAAGTCAAGAAGATGTAATTTTCATTATGGAGGGGAATTACCCAGAATAGTTGTCCAACGTCGTCATTATGCTAAAGTAGAATGGAAATTGGAGTATGTATGTGGACATCACTAAGCTTAATAAGGCATGTTCGAAGGATAATTTTCCTGTGCCTAGGATCGACCAAACGGTGGATGTTATGGCTAGTTATGAGCTTTATGGATGCTTACTCTGGGTATAATCAAATTTCAATGTACGAAGATGATGCAAGAAAACCTCATTTATCAGAAACAAGGGAACATAACACTATAAGGCCATTCCCTTCGGCTTAAAGAATGCAAGGGCTACCAACCAAAGGTTAGTAAACAAAATGTTCAAGGATCAGTGGAAAGGAAATTGAGGTTTATGTGGAGAACATGCTTATAAATATTTTGAAGGCCGAGAATGATGTCATAGACTTGGAAATAACGTTTAACACAATGAACAAGTATAAGATGAAGTTGAATCCAGTCAAGTGTGTTTTCAGCATTAGGGTAGGAAAGTTCTTGGGGTTCATTTCCAACCAAAGTGGAATCGAAGCAAATCCTACAAAGATCAAGGCATTGATTGTTAAGAAAATTACAAAGACAATAAAAGACATTTAGAGATTGGCAGACCTAGTCATAGCGTTGAACATATTTGTTTCTAAAGCAATGGACAAGTGCTTTCCATTTTTCAAGATCTTGATATAAGTTTTTGTTTGGCATAAGGAGTGAAAAAAAGGATTTCAAGAGTTAAATGTCTATCTCGGCTCACTAATGCTCCTCTCTCAGTCAATACAAGGAGAAAAATTGTACTTATACCTGGATATTTTGGAGTTGTCCATTAGTGGATCCATCATTCGAGGAAACAAACTATTTCAAAAGCCTGTCTATTACAACAACAAATCACTTCAAGGAACAAAGGTTATGCAACTAGAAATGGAAAAGCTGTCATATGCTCTAATCCATGCATTAAGAAAAATGAAGCCCTTCTTTTAGGCTCATACAGTGGTAGTACTCATTGACATTCTCCTTCTATAAGTCATTTATAAACTCGAGAAATTGGGTAAGTTACTGGCCAAGTCGGGAGAGCTAGATGAGTTTGATATCATCAACCAGTAGTGAAGTCCAATCAAGGTCAGACGTTGGCAAATTTTGTGATCAAATTTACATGGGAAACCTCGTACGACATCGAATGGGAAATTTTGTGAAATGTCTCGCAAGTCATCCAAGAAGGAAAGGAGATTATGGCCAAGGAAGCATTGGCTGATACAAGAGATGGTGTGCTAAAGAGATATTTATTATTGAAAAACGGAGCCTTGGATGAGGGTCCTTTATGCAGGGGCACCAATATTGAGTATGTTCATTGATGGTTCATCTTGAGGGAATGGTAGTGGGGTAGAACTAATACTATTGAAACCAGATGGGAATGATGTTGAATATGCCTCGCCGTTCAATTTTAAAGCATCAAGCAAAGAATTAGATTATGAATGTCTAGTGGAAGGATTGTCCCTCACGAAAACACTAAATGTCAGCCAAATGGTCGTTCATAATGATTCCCAATTGATAGTTAACCAAATTTTGGGGATCTATGAGGTAAAAGATGAGAATATGACTAATTATTTAGCCAGTGTAAAGAAAGTGATGAAAAATTTTGAAGATGTCAAGATTAGAAATGTTTTTAGAGTGAATAATTAGAGAGAAGATGCATTAGTAAGGATAACATGAGATACCAGAATAAAGATCTATCAATTAATAATTATAGAGATCATGTTAAAGTCGAGCATAGAGATCGGCGAGATGGACATCGAAGTTTGTATGAATCTAAATTTAGGGGCATCTTGGATGGGCCCAATTATAGATTACCTAAGAGACGTAATGTTACTAGAAGCCAAAGTCGAACGAAGCAAAATACGATATCGCATAGTCAAGTTCACCATAATTGGAAATGTTATCTATAAGAGAGGATTTATACTACCACTCCTGTGATGCGTCCACCCAACTGTAGTAAGCTATGTGCTCAAAACATACATGAAGGCTCATGTGCAATCCACATAAGTTGACGATCCTTGGACAAAAGGATTGTCACCCCAGAGTATTATTGGCTGTACCTTGTAAAAAACACGGTAGAATACGTTCTAAAGTGAAATAAGTTACAATATTTTTTAAACATACCCCATCAGCCCCACCAACCTTCTTCCCCAATATCATCCCCTGGACTTTTTCCATGTGGAGGATAGATCTGGTCGGCCCCCCACTGAGAGCATAGGGAAATTCAAGATTCTTGATTGTTCTAATTGACTATTTTCCAAGTGGGTAAAAGTAGAGGCTATGATAACAGTCCTGGAGGAAAAATGCTTTAGATTTATCTGATATTCGATAACGGGAAACAATTTAAGAACAAGTCTCTGGAAGCCTATTGCAAAAGTGTTGGCATCAAGAAGTTCTATTCCGCACCAGGCCTATTAAAGGCTAATAGGAAAATATAGGTGATTGATAGGACAATGCTGTATGGAATCAAGAAGATGTTAAAATATGCTAAAGGAAGATGGGTCGATGAGTTGCACAACGTTCTGTGGGTATACAAGATGATCAAGAGAACCCCAACGGGAGAGATGCCTTTTATGATAGCATATGGATCAGAGGATGTGACTCCTTCAGAATTTGGGTTACCCAACCAAAGGGTTTAGACCTATGAACCTGAGGTGAATTTAGAAGAAAGAAGGTTGGGCTTGGACCTCATTGAGGAAATTATAAAAGACGCAGTAATTAGGCAATTAGCCCTTCAACAAAGAGTTGCTAAGTTTTACGACAAGAGGATAAAGTCCCGACCCATAGCCATGGAAGACTTATTACTGAAGAAGGTCATCTAGAAGGTAAATAAGCTCAATCCTAACTGGCACGAACCTTACAGAGTCACTAAAGAGGTAGTCAAGGTACATATTGTCTAGAAAACCTTGAATAAGAGACATTTTCCAACCCATGGAATGCGGATCATTTGAAAAAATACCATCAGTAATTGGTTCAGTTGTTCTAGTCAAAAGGCAAGTTGTGTGAAAATGTTCTTATATGGAAATATAGTGGAAGTGCTGTCTTATTTATTCTTTATGGCATTTTTAGAATCAAATAGTTAGTTAAATATCATTTGAGTATGGTGAATATTAGATCTTCCTTTCAGTGGCACGAGAGTGTTTAGTGAGTCTCGGCTCCATGGCACTACTCCACATAAACCCTAAAAAGCGATAGGTCATTAACATAATTTTAGTACGGTGAGACCTTAAACATCATTTAATTATGGTGCAATTGTGAAACATCATTTAAATATGGTGAATAATAAATATCCCTCTCGACGGTATGAGAGTGCATAATGACTTTTGGCTCCATGGAACAAATCTGCATGAACTCTAAGGGGCGAGAGTTCCCTAACATCATTTTAGTATGATGAGACCCTTAAACACAATTTAATCATGGTGCAATTGTGCAACATCATTTAAGTATGGTGAATAATAAATCACTATGTCGGTAGTGTGAGAGTGCTTAATAAGTCTCTGCTCTAGGGCACCACTCTGCATAAACCATGAGAGGTGGGAGCTCCCCAACATCATTTTAATATGATGATATCCTTAAATATAATTTAAATATTGTGAAAAATGTGCAACAACATTTAAGTATGGTGAATAGTAAATCTCCCTCTCGGAGGTATGAGAGTGCCTAATGAGTCTCGACTCCAAGACACCACTCTATGTACTGAGAGACGAGAGGTATTTAACATCATTTTATTATGGCGAGACCTTTAAACTAGACTTAAGTATGGTGAAAATGTAAAACAAGAATGACATTATGAAGCAACAAGAAAATACAATTTCATTCAGCAAAGGTTATAAAAAAGAGAGTACAAAAATATTGTTTAAGAAGGGATACAAGAAAACATGCTTAGAAGACCACACACGATCACCCAAAAAGCATAAACGTAAGTGTCAACAATAAGAGATCCAGTGGAAACCGAATCTATTGAATTTTCCTCGAGATATATGATATCCTCCTATTGTTCACCCACCACTTCAACCACATCACTATCATCTTGTTAAATAATCATGGTTTCGGCCTAATCCACAATTGTTTAGCGTTCCCGACTTTGGACTGGACCTCCTGTAGAGCAAAGACACTTTCAAGACCAGCAAAGTTAAATTAGGATACAATCTCGACAAAGATAGGTCCATTAGAAAAATGGTCACCACAGTGATTAGCAACTCGACAACATACTATATTTTCACCTTTTTCCACGTATTAAATGGTGTAGTTAAAGAATCCTTCAGACTCTTTAATATCAGTTACAGCATGCTCGGTAGCCATGCATATTTTTTCACCCCCATTCTCCCTTTGCTTCTTCAGCTAATCCTTAAGAGCCTCCACCTTTGCCATGCGATCTAGACTCATGGAGGACAAACACTCCTTATTACGATCCCTCATCTCCTAGGTCCTGTGCCGTGCTTGGCCTTCGGATCCACCATATCTACTTTAGGTCATCAAGCTGAGTTTTGGCCTCTTTATCCACCTTTGATTTTGCCTTAGTCTCCACCACCCAATGCTGAATACTCTTAAAGGCGATGAGAGACATCAATAAAAATAGAAGAGTTAGTACGAGACAAAACTACACTTCAAAAATTCTAAAAATATATAACTGTATTGGTGTTTACCTGGGTGGCCCTGTGAAGAGCAAAGTTAAAGACTCGGAAGGGGTCTTGAGCATCAAAATACTGGTTATCACAGAGAGGGAAAACCAAGGTTACAACCTCCTAAGGTTTTAGATGACTCTCAATAAGAGAGTTAACATTAACACTCAACTGTGTAAGGCACGTAGCCATAGAGACCTTGTCCCTAATAAGAAGGAGAGGGTACGCAGATGGTCTTGGTGGGTCTTCTTTCCTCCTTTTCTATTTAGGGGGAGGAGGGTTCGAGGTCCCTCAAATAACCTTTTTTCATTTTTAGGCCCACTCAGCAGTCGGGGCCTCCTGTAGTTGACTTCTTCTGAGTCTGAATCGGTTGAGAAACTTTTCCCTCAAAATATCCAATTGATTAGAAGACAAAGGGACTTACATTTACTAATTCTCATTCGAGATTCTAGTAGGATGATTTGTAAAGAAAAAAAATAGATAAGTATTGTCATATTGTGTTGAAGTAATTCAAGATGATAGTAAAGTTCAACAGAGTTGTGTTGTTTGCTTAAGAAGTGATGTTTAGGGTTCTAAACCTATACCATAGTATTAAAAATTCTCAGGAACTATTAAATCCTCAAAGACAATGAGTCCATACCCCCTAATTTGTTTAAGGGACTCCTTTGTCTAGGCACTAAGTCTAGGGACTATTATTGTCGGGACTGAAACAGACTCCCATTTTTTAGACACTCTCACCTCATTTGTAGTGGATAACTCTCCTTCGCTAAAATCCTAATCCCTGGAGATAAATAAGTAATGATATTTCTAATCATGGTTGGAAATTTTATTTGAGTGGACTTTTCAGTCACGATGATGAGCCACGAAATGATAATAGCAGGGGGTGGCTCTCGTAGAAATTGTAGTATAACATGCTCAGAATATGTCAACTGGGAGATCCACATCCCAGGAAACTCTCTAGATGTGAGATGCCCCAAATAAGGTCCTTTAGGAATTTGACTTCAACTGAGCATGGGCAACAATAATGGAATCAAAGATAACCCTTAAAGATGGATGGATAGGAAGGAGAAAGCCAACCTTAGCCACCTCCTTTTCATTTATGACATCAACTGCTCGCTCGCCTTTTACAAGAGCCCTAATATGGATGTAATACTTCTCCCTATTTATTCTCAGTGATAGGGGATCTAGCACAAGGGTCATAACTCCTAAACTTGTCCTGAGTCAATGTCAAGATTGGCACAGCCATATGAGGAAGCGGAATTTTATTAGTAGCATTAACCTCAGGCTCGTCGTTAGAAATGTCGTAACTTTAGGTCTCAATATCCCCTTGTTGATAAGAAGAGTGATAAGACGACCCCGATTACTGGATTCGGTAGTATCGCCCTTGTATGTATGGGCCATCGAAACTCTCATTGCCACCTCAAAGGAGTCGGCCTTAAAATCTTCATGATCACCATAGAGGCCCAGACGTTCAAAAGGGTTGTAGCCCTTGGAAGATGAAACAGACATAGTTCCACTAATTATTAAAATGACAACTCTACTCTCGGCTGGATTATGGTAAGTAATAAGTAAGGTAGGGTGCTCTACAACTAAGTGGGTTAGTGTAAGTGGAACCAAAGACCTATGTTGAGACTTGGCCTTAGCCCTCCTAATCTCTCTTTTTTTTCCTTGACACAAATTAGCAAATTCTTCACCTAACTCGTTCAACCTATGATACATGAAAACTTCAAAGAAATCTAATGGGGCAACTACAAAGGATCAAAATGAGCAGTTGAATGGTTCTTTTGAAAAATCATATAAAGAATACATAGAACACTAACAACACTTATGACGATCTTTCACCGAAAAAGATGACGAAAACAGAAACAACCGCCGTAAACAATAAAAAATAGGCTTAATAAACGTTAAAAATCCTCCTAAGTTCCTATGTACCCAAAACTGTCGCAAATTAGGGATAAAACACCACAAATATATGGTCAGTGTAGACAGAGTACTTATTGGAAAACCAAAAATTATAATAATCAGAATTAAAACTGAAAAAAGTGAGGAAAGGGAGCGAGAGGAGTACCTGAAAAGTCTTAGAAGATTATAGGGGCGAATGAACACTGAAAAAAATGAGAGATACAACGGAAGAACGAGAGAATTTAAAGAGAGACAAAAGGGTTGCTAAAGAAGTTTTTCAATAAATTATGGAAACAAAGGAGAAGAAAGGGTTTTAAAATCCAAAGCATGCACACACGATTCCCAAAAGCCTAATATTACGGCACGCCTTACGAAGTGACATCTGGCTGCGCATGTGACCTAGGTGTAACAACTCGAGACTTTAGAGACGCTAATTTATTTATTTTGGGATAAATAAATATTATTTTATTTGGAGAATTATTAAACTGGCATTTGAGGTCAAAATTTGAAGTTGTTAGAAAGTGCTTCGAATGGCAATTCTGAGGGTGTAGTTGTTTCCGGAAGGGTCGAGAAAGTCAAAATGACTGTACTTGGGTCTATTTAGGTTATGAAATAATTTAAGCTCGTTTGGCTTTAATTAAAGTTACCGAGTCATTTAAAGTGTGTATCATCATTTAAAGTAGTGTATCTTGGGAGTTAAGGCTTATTAAGCCTATAAGAGAAACAATTCTCCTTAGAGAGAAAGAGAAATAGAAATAAAGGAAGAGAGAAGAAGAGAAGAAGAGAAAGAAAGAGAAAGTGAATTTTCTGGCATTTACGCAATCTCGAGGACGGATTAGACCCTACGAACCCGAGGCAAGTGATTAAACTTGCTAAATAATTGTTGTGTACCATTTATTGCATGATTTTTGGATTTAATTTATGGGTTTTAAGTTTAGTTTATCAAAACTTAACTTTTGGGTATAATCTTAGATTTGTTTTGTAGAAATGGATTTGAGGTTATAAATCAGATCATATGTGTTCTTGGATGAATATTGATGATATATATGTGATTGGATTGAAGAAAAATGAAGAGAAAATGATTAAAATGAATTTTGGGGATTTTAGGCTAAATAAAAAAGTAGCCATTTTCGTGAGTTCTGCAGAGCCGAATCGATTCGGCCTGAGACAGAATCCCAGGTCTAATGAACCGAATCGATTCGCCTTGGAGGAAGAATCGATTCGGAAATCGGGCATTTTAAGGGATATTTTTCTAGGGAGAATTTCATTCCGTCTTGTTTGAGGTTATCGATTGGGAACCTGTATAGGAATTATATGAAGTATGTTTTGGAGACTTTCAGAGAGTTTCCCTTATAAGAAATTATTGGAGTCATATTGACTTAAATTGAGGAATACCGATTAGATATTTTGGTATATTCTAAGTGGGGAAGCCAACTATTATTGAAGATTCTATTTGGAGATAATTATGAAAATATATGAAAGAATGAGAATGAACTTAGAGATATTGGATTTTAGAATCAAATCCCCAAATGGGATAACTTTAAAGGTTCATATAATTAATTGAACCATATTGGATTGAGAATAATAAATGCTAATAAATGTGCATACGGGTATAGAAATATCCTTAACGATGATTAATTTGGGAGATGTCTCATACAATGAGAAATGTAATTGAGGTGCATTAGGATAGAAAATATCCTTAACATAAATATAATTGAGAGAAAATTCATAAGTAGAAGCGTTATGTGAGCTTCAAGCGAGAGATAGTATAGTGTATACTAAGTGGGGAAGATGTGTGAGAATTGACGATTAGTATATCGAGAGGGAAATATACTAAACACTAATATTATTTCATCTACGCCTAAGAGTGTACTATGAATATGTAAATGATGTGGTAGGTATACCTTATATGATGGTATATCTTTATATGATGTGATGATGTATGTATGCCTTATGTGATGGCATATACATATATAGAGAAGCATACCCCCTCCTTGCTATCAGTGGGAAGTTGCGTGCGATGAGGGTGAGCACCCTGGCTAGATGAGCAGTGTGTGGATATTCCCCAGGTCATAGTCATCCATGGTGCTTATTATGTGATATACATTTATTATTTTGGGGGTGATAAGTCGCGAGTTTGTGTTGTTCTCACTTGCCGGGTTAGGAACTATGACCGCTTCCCAGACGTTGTGTGCGTGAGTGATCATGAGGTGGGTGTCGTTTGGCCCCACCAGGTGGTCCCGAGTTTGATACGTGGTATGGGAAACTGGAAGATGATAGCATTATGAGCCTGCGTCCTCGAGTTATAGCTCGTTTGGATGATTATTATATTATGGATGTGATTGGTTACTTTGGTATCGAGGGCATAATGGACCTCACGACCAACATTGCCAAGGAGTAGTGTAACGGGGGGGTTCCTTATTTGGATTTTGCTTTTGCGAGACGTCCCACGTATGAAACGCAGTGTAATGTTGGGAGTGAGGATAAGTTAGTCCTTAATGCTCATATATACATATATAGTACATACCTCTCGACGATCGACAGTGCCAGAAGTATTATATCGGGGGGTTCCTTATTTGGATTTCGCTTTTGCTACACGTCCCATGCACGAACCGTAGCACACTGTTGAGAATTGGGAATAAATAATTAAAATTAGATTAATAAGAATTTGGGTTGCATGCATCATGCATTGAGGGCATAATGAATCTTGATGATCAATAATGCCAGGAGTAGTGTAACGAGGGGTTCTTTATTTGGATTTCGCTTTTGCGAAATGTCCCACGCACGAAACGTAGTGCAGTATTGAGAATTGGGAGTAAGTTTAGTCCTTAGCACTTAGATGCTAATAACTCATATATATTTATATTGTTGAAATAACTAGAATATAAGAAATTCTAGTAAAGAGAACGTTTATGTATTGTGTTTATGTAGTAAGAGGATGGTTATGTGTACTTCATATGTTAAGTAAATGAACAAATAATTGAGAACAATAATATTAGAAATTGTAGTATATGATTTAGATGGAATTCAGATAAGTGTAGATTGGGAGATAAGTTAGATGATTTTAAATTGAAAATTGACATTGGGAATTAGTTAGATTACTTGCCTAATTAGAATTGGGCATTTATTTGGAGATTACGTGCATACGTTTAGTTGCGCGCTTTAGTTGAGAGGTGAGTTGGATGACTAGGGAGAGTGCGACTCCATTAAATCATGTTATAATGCATTTATAGTTATTATGCATTTTAATGCATTTGATATAAAATGTTTTCACCTCGGGCTCTGACCCGTTTATATTTTCTCCTGCTATGCATGTATATTGTACTATTTTAGGGGTTCCTCCGCAAGGATGCCATGGATGTTTATCCACCCAGTGTATTCGTGGAGCTGTAGCAGTAGCGGACTGTTGCGGCACTTTATTTTAGTCGATTCCTATATTTTGTATATCTAGATTAGGATTCAGTCTGTGTTTCCGGTTTATACCCTAGTATGTAGATTAGCACTTTTATACTCTCTCTCTTATATTTTTGTATTGTCTGTGACCCGACAGAATATTCGGGTATTTTACTTTGTACATTGTATTGTACTCTTTTATATTATTGGAGTTTGTATGGAATTCCCATCATAGTTAGATGTAGAATTGTTGCTTATTCTTTGAGTGGTTGATGTTATACTGGTGTTAAATAAAAGTTTTAAATTTTTGGCATCCGCTTTTAATGGTTTCGGGTAGTTAGCCTTATATTATTTAGTATTGTTAGTTGATGTTTAGACTGCGCCATCTGAGATACCTGATTTAATGTAGTATAGGGCTGGCCACCCGTTATTATTTTGAGCGGGTTGTCACAGATGGTATCAGAGCATCATGTTCTAGTGTCTTTAGGACCTGTGTGGGTTACTACGATCTTCCGTAAGCTTTCTTAATGTAGATCCTTATTATTAGGACTCTTGTACTCACACGTCCATATTTCTTCTGTGATTTGAAAATATTTGAAAGGCGTTCTGATACACTTGTTCTTGTTTCAGATGCCACCGAAGGGAGATCGTTCAGTCAGGGCAAGTAAAGGGGTTAAGAATGCGGAGCCCCAAATGCCTCAAAGGAACATGACTACAGATGAGGTTGCCAATATTGTGGCACAAACAGTAACTGCTGCCATTTCTACGATGGCGCAGCAATCTGCCGTTCAAGCATCTCAAAACCATTTTGGACTGTTTTTGTGGGAAAGAGTTAAAGAAGATTTTAGTAAGGGGCATCCTCCCGAGTTTTCAGGGGGAGTTGATGCAATGGCTGCAAGTCGATGGAAGAGTAGTATGCTGAGGTACCTATGTATCGTTGAGTGTAGTGAGGTGCAAAAGTAATTTTTATCCACCGTTAAGTTAACTGGTCCAACTCTCCAATGGTGGGAGTCTGTCACCACATCAGAACAGAGAGATACTTTGCCTATTACAAATATTTAGGAACTTCTTGACTGAAGGTATTTTCCTCCCCCAATTCAGAAGGAAATAAGGAGAAACTTGATGGATGTGTTTCAAGGAAATATGACGGTGGAAGAGTATGAAGAAGAATTTACTCGATGGGAGAAATTAGTACCTGATGAGGTAAATACGTAAGAGAAGCGTATATCGAAGTTTGTTCGAGGTTTAGATTGGAGAATTCGGCAACAATTGTTAGAGGGCCCAGTGTTAGTGACTTTCGTCGAGGTAGTGAATGCGACACTATTAAAGTGTCATGAATATCGTCTTCGTTTGCAAGAGTGTACGAACTTTAGAGATTCGAGTTCATCAAGTAGGTTTGGCGAAGGTAATGCCAATAATACCAGCAGGTATAAGCCGAACTATAGAGGGTCACAACGGCATTTTGTTCCTCAAAATGGGTCGAGAGGAATTGCGGGTAGATGTTTCTCTTGTAAAGAAATAGGTCATAGAAAGAGAGATTGTCCTAAAAGAGGTAAAGGACCATGTTTTGATGAAGTTTTGGAAGTGCAACCCCTACAGCAGAATCGAGATCATTTTAGACCAGGGGACTTTGTGTGGGAGCCCATTGATGAGGAAGGGCAATCGGGCTAGAGATGGATGATGTAAGTTATTTTCCTTTGTGAATAGGATTATTACTATATGAAGTTTTGATATATAATATAGGAGATATTTATGAAAGGGTAGTGTTAGAACCCTATTATGTATGGAATGACCCGAAAGGGAATTTTGAGCAAGTTAGGCTCTTATAAATTATATTTTGAGAGAAGAGATTATCGTGTGATGTGCTCGAAGAGAGATATAATTATATTGTGAATGTAAGACCGTTATGATGTGTTAAGTAGTAATGATAAAGCTACTTATTTGTATATGGTCATGTGAGACTTATATAATTGTTGTATTCCAGATATGGATGAGCCTAATAAATGGAAATATGTTAATATGATATAAGATATAATTACTGAAAAGAGTTTAGAAGTTGTGGTTATTGGGACGCAAGAAAGTTTAGCTCATAATTATGCTAATTTTTGTGAGCTACATGTTGGTATATGTATAATGATTGATAAGACCTTGTGCTATGGATATAAGGCGCTTCATATAAATATCGTGTGACATAAACTGTTTTTAAAATAAACTATTTTTAAAATTAAACTTTTTTATGGGACTTTAGGCCATATCAAAATGATTTTTCACCAAAATACTTTCAAACTCTAGTCCGGATTTAACAAACTCTCAATCCCCGACGTCGCTACATATTAGTGTATTGGGAGGGTTCCTTGTTTGGATTTCTCTTGTGAGACCACCCCCGCACGAAAGTGGCGAATGTCAGGAATTGAGAGGAGTTATTTCTTTGGACCATTCAATTTTTTTTACCATTAATATTGTTAGTATAATCTATATACATTTGGAATTATGGAACTTTGGAGGCAAATAAAGCCTCACTATGATTGGTACGAGTAAAGCTCGAATAAAGGGTGTATGGGCACCCTAGTTGTTAGAGTTGGTTTTATATCATTTAAAATAAATTGAAATAAATTCGTCGTGGGAGGTTAGAAGTTTGAGTATAGGATTTGTTAGGATGAGAGTAGTAGGGACTAGTTGAGCTTTGGAGTATCAAGCTTAGCTGAATTTCGAGGAAGAAATTCTTGTAAGTGGGGAAGTTTATAACAACCCAAGACTTCAGAGACGATAATTTATTTATTTTGGGAGAAATAAATATTATTTTATTTAGAGAATTATTAAATTGGCAATTGAGGTCAAAATTTGAAGTTGTTAGAAAGTGTTTCGAATGGCAATTCTGAGGGTGTAGTTGTTTACGGAAGGGTCGAGAAAGTCAAAATGACTGTACTTGGGGTCTATTTAGGTTCCGAAATAATTTAAGATCGTTTGGCTCGAATTAAAGTTACCGAGTCATTTAAAGTGTGTATTATCATTTAAAGTTGTGTATCTTGGGAGTTAAGGCTTATTAAGCCTACGGGAGAAACAATTATCCTTAGAGAGAAAGAGAAATAGAAAGAAAGGAAGAGAGAAGAAGAAGAGAAAGAGAGAGAAAGTGAATTTTCCGGCATTTAAGCGATCTCGAGGATGGATCAGACCCTACGAACCTGAGGCAAGTGATTAAACTTGCTAAATAATTATTGTGTACCATTTATTGCATGATTTGTGGATTAAATTTATGGGTTTTAAGTTTAGTTTATCAAAACCTAACTTTTGGGTATAATCTTAGATTTGTTTTGTAGAAATGGATTTGAGGTTATAAATTAGATCATATGTGTTCTTGGATGAATATTGATGATATATATGTGATTGGGTTGAAGAAAAATGAAGAGAAAATGATTAAAATGAATTTTGGGGATTTTAGGCTAAATAAAAAAGTAGCCATTGTCGTGAGTTCTGCAGAGCCGAATCGATTCGGCCTGAGACAGAATCCCAGGTCTGATGAACCGAATCGATTCGCCTTGGAGGACGAATCGATTCGGAAACAGGGCATTTTGAGGGATATTTTTCTAGGGAGAATTTCATTCCGTCTCGTTCGAGGTTATCGATTGGGAACCTGTATAGGAATTATATGAAGTATGTTTTGGAGACTTTCAGAGAGTTTCCCTTATAAGAAATTATTGGAGTCATATTGACTTAAATTGAGGAATACCGATTAGATATTTTGGTATATTCTAAGTGGGGAAGCCAACTATTATTGAAGATTCTATTTGGAGATAATTATGAAAATATATGAAAGAATGAGAATGAACTTAGAGATATTGGATTTTAGAATCAAATCCCCAAATGGGATAACTTTAAAGGTTCATATAATTAATTGAACCATATTGGATTGAGAATAATAAATGCTAATAAATGTGCATACGGGTATAGAAATATCCTTAACGATGATTAATTTGGGAGATGTCTCACACAATGAGAAATGCTAATTGAGGTGCATTAGGATAGAAAATATCCTTAACATAAATATAATTGAGAGAAAATTCATAAGTAGAAGCGTTATGTGAGCTTCAAGCGAGAGATAGTATAGTGTATACTAAGTGGGGAAGATGTGTGAGAATTGACGATTAGTATATCGAGAGGGAAATATACTAAACAGTAATATTATTTCATCTACGCCTAAGAGCGTACTATGAATATGTAAATGATGTGGTAGGTATACCTTATATGATGGTATATCTTTATATAATGTGATGTTGTATGTATGCCTTATGTGATGGCATATACATATATAGTGAAGCATACCCCCTCCTTCCTATCAGTGGGAAGTTGAGTGCGATGAGGGTGAGCACCCTGGCTAGATGAGCAGTGTGTGGATATTCCCCAGGTCATAGTCATCCATGGTGCTTATTATGTGATATACATTTATTATTTTGGGGGTGATAAGTCGCGAGTATGTGTTGTTCTTACTTGCCGGTTAGGAACTATGACCGTTTCCCAGACGTTGTGTGTGTGAGTGATCATGAGGTGGGTGTCGTTTGGCCCCACCAGGTGGTCCCCAGTTTGATACGTGGTATGGGCAAATGGAAGATGATAGCATTGTGAGCCCGCGTCCTCGAGTTATAGCTCATTTGGATGATTATTATATTATGGATGTGATTGGTTACTTTGGTATCGAGGGCATAATGGACCTCACGACCAACATTGCCAAGGAGTAGTGTAACGGGGGGGGGGGGGGGGGTTCCTTATTTGGATTTTGCTTTTGTGAGACGTCCCACGTATGAAAAGCAGTGTAATGTTGGGAGTGAGGAGAAGTTAGTCCTTAATGCTCATATGTACATATATAGTACATACCTCTCGGCGATCGACAGTGCCAGAAGTATTATATCGGGGGGGGGGGGGGGGTTCCTTATTTGGATTTCCCTTTTTCGAGGCGTCCCACGCACGAACCGTAGCGCACTGTTGAGAATTGGGAATAAATAATTAAAATTGGAATAACAAGAATTTGGGTTACATGCATCATGCATTTATGGAATAATGAATCTTGATGATCAATACTGCCAGGAGTAGTGTAACGGGGGGTTCCTTGTTTGGATTTCGCTTTCGCGAAACGTCCCACGCACGAAACATAGTGCAATATTGAGAATTGGGAGTAAGTTTAGTCCTTAGCACTTAGATGCTAATAACTCATATATATTTATATTGTTGGAATAACTAGAATATGAGAAATTATAGTAAAGAGAATGTTTATGTATTGTGTTTATGTAGTAAGAGGATGGTTATGTAAACTTCATATGTTAAGTAAATGAACAAATAATTGAGAACAATAATATTAGAAATTGTAGTATATGATTTAGATGTAATTCAGATAAGTGTATATTGTGAGATAAGTTAGATGATTTTAAATTGAAAATTGACATTGGGAATTAGTTAGATTACTTGCCTAATTAGAATTGGGCATTTATTTGGAGATTATATGCATACGTTTAGTTGAGAGGTGAGTTGGATGATTATGGAGAGTGCGACTCCATTAAATCATGTCATAATGTATTTATAATTATTATGCATTTTAATGCACTTGCTATAAAATGTTTTCTCCTCGGGCTCTAACCCGTTTATATTTTCTCCTGCTATGAATGTATATTGTACTATTTTAGGTGTTCCTCCACAAGGACACCATGGATGTTGATCCACCCAGTGTATTCGTGGAGCTGTAGAAGTAGCGGACTAATGCGGCACTTCGTTTTAGTCGATTCCTATCTTTTGTATATCTAGATTAGGATTCACTTTGTGTATCGGGTTTATACCCTAGTATTGTAGATTAGCACTTTTATACTCTCTCTCTCAGATTATTGTATTGTCTATGACTCGACAGCATATTCGGGTATTTTACTTTGTACATTGTATTGTACTCTTTTATATTATTGGAGTTTGTATGCAATTCCCATCATAGTTAGATGTAGTATTGTTGCTTATTGTTTGAATGGTTGGTGTTATACTGGTGTTAAATAAATGTTTTAAATTTTTGGCATCCGCTTTTAATGGTTTCGGGTAGTTAGCCTTATATTACTTAGTATTGTCAGTTGATGTTGAGATTGAGCCATCTGAGATACCTGATTTAATGTAGTATAGGGCTGGCCACCCGTTATTATTTTGAGTGGGTTGTCACACTAGGGTATTATGCTAAGTCATTTAACAAGTGACAAGTGTCTTACTTCTTAAGTAAGAAATAACCCTTCCATGAAAGTCCACATGACCATTGTACCTCCACTAACCTTGTGATAACCTCTTATATAAGATCCAGGATAAGATAAGATAACAAATGTACTTACACCTCAGCTTGACACTAACATTAAAGACTAAGGTCTAGAGGTTATTGATATACATAAGTATGGTCTCATCCAAGCAACACCCATTACAAAATCCCTCCCCTCATATACACCCTTAAAGTCATCGACTCTAAAAAATTCTCACGTATAATCTCATCCTAAATTGTCTCTACCTATGAGAAAACCCCCATAACAAGAAACTACTTAATAAATGACTATTCAGTGTCAAATTATAGCCTATTATAGTATCATCATCACATACAGTCTAACTATGGTGTCAACCTCAGACAGTACCAGGAGGTCGACCCATCAGTATAGTCTATATTAGTTAGACGTACAGTCAGTTTATTCTCGGCTTAGCCTTATAAGAATAGACCTCCAGAGTCTCATCCAGTCTTAAAACTCTACCTTAGACATCTCTTGCATGCATAAAAACCATGATAAGGGTATTACTGACGTAACCAGCTTAAATCATTATGGACTATCAACCAATATGTGGGGATAATATTCTTCATCATGACTTCTACATCTTTATCTACAGGTGTCACACGCTCACTAGCTGGTCACTCAATCACACATGGAGTGCACACCTAGGGAGTGACACTGTGCACCCATAGACCTATAAAACTGATCTTGTGCCTCATTATCCAGGGATTGGTGATTAAACATAACCCTACTATTATATTAAATTTGTAAAGAGAGAATCTTATATTAACCTTTTATGACATTTCCCCTCTTTTATTAGTGAAATCACTCATACTGCACAGTGGATGTAGGCGCCCAAACCACTTAAATACTTGTGATCCTCAATTTTCTCACATCATTTCTTCCATTTTATTTATATTATTACATTCTCCATTGATAAATAACCTCCCAAAATAGATTGGATCCTCAAGGATTATTCCTCGCATCAAGGATGATTTCCCGTATTATCAAGGATTGAGTCTTCATATACATCGAGATATATTATTCCCTTTGTAATAGATATTTGGAGACCAACCATAAGCACCTCATACTTTGTCATATTATAAGTGCAAGGTAAGTCTCGCTTGATGGCGATGGGACTGTGCGAGTCATTGGGTGTAATTAGGAGTATACCATATCTCTTCTTATTAGAATTTCAATTAAAGAACATCTACCATCAGAGTTAATCATGGGTAATGCAATAATATCTTCATATGATAACTTAATGATCTATACGTAAGCCTCTTCCACGGGGTGATTCGATAAGTAATCAAAGATGACCTTCCCTTTGATGGACTTTTGTGGCATAGACAATGTCGAACTCATCTAGTTAAAGCTGACATTAGTACCTGCAGCTTGTTAAAGCGAGTTTCTCCAGTACATACTTCTTGGGGTCCATTCGAGACACTAGTTTGATAGGAAACACAATTTATTAGTGTCGAGTTTTTAAGTACCCATAACAAAGAGACGTAAGCCTTTTTCTAATATTGTGTTGTTTATTTCATATCTTACTGGATTTTTACTAATGTAGTAGATGGATATATCTTTATGAAATTTATTGATGTATTGGCTAGCATAAACCTCAATAATGGTATCAGTGATGTTAAGTATAAAAGGAGGCGGAGACCAGTTTACAGTGTCATGAACACCAGAGGCTAAGTAAGGGACCTCTTTATTTTCTTGAGAGACTCTTGGCATGACTCATTACAATCCTTAGTTAAGTCATTTTGGTGGAGCTTATAGATAGGTTCATGGATGGAAGTGTGTTGGATAATTAACCTGCTGATGTGTCAAAGTTTTCCCAAGAAATACAGTAGTTCTTTCTCAATTTAAGGAGGTAAAATTTTCAGAATCACCTTAAGTTTGGCAAGGTCTGCTTCAATTACCTTATCGTTGACCATGAATCCTAAGATTTTTCCTTTTGTGATACCGAAGACATATATTTACTGATTGAGATGCTTATGATATCATCACAGTTATTTAAAGAACTTTCTCAAGACAAGGATGTGACTTCTTCAAGTTTTAGACTTGATAATCATATCGTTAGTATAGACTTCGACTTCTTTATAAATAAGATCATATAATATAGTTGTGTCTTCTCTTTGATAGGTAGTCCCAACATTTTTCATATCAAAATGCATAATAGTGTGGAAAAATGTTCCCTATAGGGTAGTGAAAGCAGTCTTCTCTTAGTGATCAGGGTGCATCTTGAATTGATTATACCTAAAGAGCCCATCGACTAATAATTTGAGAGTGTGATTGGCAGTGTTTTTTTATGATCGTATCGATGTTAGGAAGGGGATAGTCATCCTTTGGAAAAGTTTTGTTTATATTTTGATATTCGAATCACATCGAACCTTCCCACTGGATTTTGAGGAATATGTTGGCAAGCCAAGTTGGGTATTTGACTACTCAGATGATTCCCATGTTCAACTAATTGAACACTTTATATTTCACTTTGAGAGACCATGCGGGTCATCTATTCCTCAATTATTTCTTGATAGGCTTTTATTCAGTGCATGTAGGGACCTCATGTTGCACGATTTCTGGGTTAATGATGCCCATGTCATTGTTGGACCATGCAAAAATGTCTACGAACTCTTTTAGAATATCTTTAAATTGTGATCTCTCTTCCTCATTGAGATTTGATCCTATCATAATTTTGTGCATATTGCTACTAGAACCAAGATTAGTGATAATAGTTCCTCATTATTAGATCAAACGCGATTATGTCATGTCATTTTTTTCTTATTGAGATCAGTTAAGAATTTTTTATTCATTAAATCATCTTCATCAATTGTTTAGTAAAATCGATGAAATTAGTACACGGCACCACAACATACTCTAAATATCCATTCATAATTGATATTATTATAAGAAAAATAGCATTGAGGACCTCCTCAAATAAGGACTTGTACGAATTGACATAGATAAATCATAAGGAAGTTCAGTCTCTAATTGGTATATACATAGGTTCTTAGTTGGCAGGTTCAAACTCTCGGAGACGCTACAAAAATTAAGGAGACGTTTTCCTAGAGAGAAAATATTCTTAATTGGGTTAGATGACTAAGATTTGTCTCGTAATATGCCCAAAGTGTACCCTCATACTCTGAGCAGCAACATCGTCTAACCTAACAGCCGAGTTATCAGGAGGTTCACAATAGCCATCGGAGAGGTCGTCCTTCATAAGGTCATCTCCACATTGATTAACCTCAGCTCGTCAGCAACCGAGTTCAGCAATAACTATTATGGGCTCAACTATGGCCACTGCATCATCATACTCTTCTTCATCCGACACCACAAGTGTGACTAAAACCTAACCTCAACCAGTCAATTAGGACGAGGTCATACTTATAATTGGCAGAATAACACGGCTATCGAACTCACCAACATTGTACTCCATTGAGCCGAGGTTACAGTCGATGACGTCACAGGTCCGAGCATACACAAGCACATGGAAGACTTGGAATACATGGACAAAATTGTTATAATCGAATCATTCTCCTTACATGAGGGAATATTCAGGCATCATTATCTACATATGGCACAACCAGGTGTCCGCAGGGGATTGGATCAATCATCAAACTCATGCTCATTGCATGCTTGGGGGTACACTAAACCCATAAGCACTATATATACTTGTCTTCCCCTACCTTGTAAAGGGATCAAGACTGTAAACCCTAGCGAAAGCTCTGTCAAAACACACAGTAGAGAGAGAAAGTGCGAGAATTGTATCACAGGGCCATTATTGCCCCTCTTATATAATGAATATCACTCACTTGCACAGTGGACGTAGGCCTAGATAGGCTGAACCACTTATATTGGTGTGTTTATCCTCTTCTCCTCATCCCCTTCTATATCTATATTTCTTATTTACTGCCATTATTATACTTGTTTGATCTCAACAACACCTTGATCTGGTGGTTCTATTTCCATCATCATCAGTTTGGCGCTGTCTGTGGGAACTAGAAGCAATATCTTCCTTTTTATAGCTTGGCCTCAACGGAGACTCTGGTGGTGAACCATTACTCCCCTTTGTGTGGAGTTGTTTCACTATTAAAAGAGATCAATTAAGGTTCTCAAGCTTACCCGTATCTTAATCACAACTCAAATAAATGGCACTAGAATTACCACCACCTCCTTCTCCTGCCGGTGGTGGAGGGCACAGTTCCAGCCAAGCACCACCATAGTCTGAGATGGTAGAGGTGGTTGCAGCCTTAAAGTCCTTGGTGGCTAGTGAACAAGCTATGCAGGAGAAATTTGCCCAATTCATCCAAAACATGATGAGAGGCCACCAGGGATATCACCGGAGATGATCACTCCGGCAGCTGCACAAGAACAACACCAGGAAGCCAGGGGACCACCTCGGGCACCACGTAAAGATCTACCTTCCCCTCAACGGTGGGGGCTAGTTGCTAACCCTGGGCATTTACGCTTGGGGAGGCAAGGCCACCCTTGCCCAGAGGACCAACATGATGATTTGGAAGCCGATGATGCTCCAGTAGAATGCTGGGAGCCATATGAGATTTCCAATATTAATGTACGACCTATTCCCCAAAGTTGAGGTCAGTGTGGTAGACGATGTTTGCCTAAGAGGCTCAGCATTTGATCGATTAAGTAGAGGGTCGGACTTTGAAAGGCTTGGCCCAGTCAATGACTCGAGGGAGAGGTTATCAAGGTCAATAAATCTTATTGGATTTAGGAGAGAAGAGGAATAATGTCGGTCACATCAAGGCCGACCTTAATATGGCTGAGATGGATACTAATGGGAGGTCAATAGCCGACGTCGCGCTTCAGTGAGGAAACCTCGGCCAGGGCAATGTTTCTAAGCCATGGAACGATTGAATTCAAAGTTTTAAATATAAGGTTGGGGATATCCTAAAGAGTCGAGACCCGTTACATATGGGGTACTCAGAGGGTTCACCCTTTGTGGCAAGGATTGTCAGCTTTCCAACCCCAGTTAAGTTCAAGCCTCTTATGGTGTCTCCCAAGTATGATGGAAACACTAATCTTATCCATCATATTGAATTTTACTAGTCAATAACAAATATCTACTCCATCTCTGATGGGATGATGTGCCGAGATTTCTCAACCACTTTAACTTGGACTGCACACGTATGGTTTACATCCCTTCTAAATAATTCCATAGAGAACTTCAAAATGTTGGCCGAGCGATTTATCCATAAGTTCTGTTTTGGTGTGAGACCTTAGAAAAAGATGAACCATCTTCTTTATGCAATCAAGGGAAAAATGAGAGTCTAAGATACTACATCGTAATGTTCAATAAGGAAAAATTAGAAGTGGAAGACTATGAAGAAAGCATAGCTATGACAACCCTCATTGGAGGCCTCCAAAAGGGAAAACTGTTGTGGAAGCTTACTGAAAACCCTCCCATGTCAATGGTCGAGTTTCTGGAAATAGCTACGAAGGTCATGAATGCAGAGGAAGCAATGGCTGTTAAGTATAAGGATGAGAAAGGAAACAACAGTAGAAGCAAATTTTAGAAAAAGAATAAAGACGGGAAGAAAAGGTCAACTGATGATAAGTTTGCAGACTACACTTCGTTGACTGTAAGATGTGAACACATCCTCAATTAGATCAAGGGAGATCGATATTTAAGGTGTCCAGAGAAGCTACAGGCTTCTCCTCATAATAGGAACAAAAATTTATATTGTGAGTTCCATCAAGACAATGGCCATCTGACTGACAAATGCTTCACATTAAAAGACGAGATTGAGAAAATGCAGAAGATTGGAAAATTAAGGAAGTATGTAGATAAAGGTGCCTCACAGGGTAGCCGATCTGACCCTAAGAAGAGAAGGTATGACAAGTGTCAGGAAGATGCCCTTACCCAGTGTGATGATCCCTCAGACGTTGATGATGATGACCTGAACATTCCACCAAAGGACGACATTATCCCAGTAAAGAGGTTGAACATGATCTCCTTTGGTGCTGATATGATCGGTGGGGGACTAACAGGAGGAGGCTCTAAGATAGACGATAGAAAATCTCATGTTGTAGAGGCAAAGGCGTTTACAAAGTCCGAGGTTGTCTATTCGGCTTCAATAAATATGAAGTCTGAGAAGAGGAAGAAAGTGGGCATGGACACCTTAATAGTCGGCTTCTCAAGACTTGATTTTAAGGGTATCCTAGCTCCACATGATGACCCTCTCATCATCACCACTAGAGTTCATAGATTTGAGGTGCCTAGGATCTTAGTTGATGGTAGAAGCTTCTCAGATGTCATATTCTTCCCATGTTTTAAGGCGTTGGAGCGTAGCCAGGCAAGGCTCATCTCTTACCACCATCCACTGATAGGCTTTAGCGGAGAGAAAGTTCACCCGTATGGAATGTATGATATGGATATAATAATGGGGGATGAGTGGCCAAAATGGCTAACTATAAAAATTAACTTTTTGTCATGGATGAGAATGTCTTCTCAGCATGCAACCTCTTACTTAGACGAGTGGTCCTCAAAGAGTTTGAGTTCGTGCCTTCAACGGTCCACCAAATGATAAAATTTTTAACTCCTTATGGAGTAGGGGAAGTTCAGGGTGACCAAACATCGGCACGCGAATGCTACTTCAACTCTAGTGAGGAAAGAGAGGCATACAAAAAAACTACCACTACATACAACATTGATACCCTTGATCCGAGGGATGATACTAAGCTTAAAAAGGGAGAGGCCACGGAGGAGGTAGAATCCATCATCCTCAATGAGGAAAAGCCATAAAAAACCATCCAAGTTCGCAAAGCCCTAAACCCTAAGATCAAAGAAGAGTCGATCAAGCTACTAAGGAAGAGATAGAGCATCTTTGCTTGGAGTCATGAAGACATGCCAGGTATTGACCCTAAGATCATGTGTCACGAAATTAATGTAGTGGAGGATTCCAAGCCAGTTAAGTAGAGGAGAAGGGTTTACTCCTATGAAGAGTATGACGTTATCAGAGACGAGGTGAAGAAGACGAATTCATTAGAGAAGTCATATACCCAGAATGGCTATCCAATGTTATCATAGTGACAAAGGCCAACGGGAAGTGGAGGATGTGCGTGGAATTCACTAATATCAAGAAGTCTTATCCCAAATATAGCTTTCTGCTTCCTCGTATTGATCATATGGTTGACCCCACAGCAGGTCATGAGCTGATGAGCTTTATGGATGCATATTCTAAATACAACTAAATCTTCTTGAACCGGAATGACTATAAGTACCTATTACTACAAGGTCATGCCTTTCGAACTGAAGAATGCAGGGGCTACATATCAGCGTCTAGTAAATAAGATGTTTGTGAATCAGAATGGAAAGTCTATGGAGGTTTATGTGGACGACATGCTGAAAAAGGGTCTAAAGGCCGATACCCATATGGCTAACCTTGAAAAAACCTTTTATACCATGTATACATACATGATGAAGCTCAACTCTTCCAAATGCATCTTTGGGGTTGGAGATGGAAAGTTTATAGGCTTCATTGTCAACCAAAGGGGAATAGAGGTTAATCCAGAGAAGATAAAAGATTTGCTGGAAATGAAGACACTCGAGACTATCAAAGATGTTCAGAGACTTACTGGATGAGTGACTACCCTTAACAGGTTTGTTTCTAGAGCTACTGGCAAATGTCTTCCATTTTTTAAAATCTTCAGAGAAGCTTTTGAATGGAATGATAAATGTGATAAATATTTAAAAGAGCTTAAGTCTGACTTCGGCACTCCCTCACTTCTATCCCGACGAGTACAAGGAGAAAAGTTATATGTGTACTTAGCCATCTTAGAGTCGATAATTAGCGATGTTATAGTGCGAGAAGAGGATGGGATACAGAAGCTAGTTTATTTCAACAACAAAGCCCTCAAAGGATCTGAGTATAGATATCCTAGGATGGAGAAGTTGGCTTATGATTTCATTCATGCTTTTAGAATGACGAAACTATACTTCTAAGCCCACTTAATGGTCGTCCTCACTGACTCACCGCTCAGACAGGTCATCCATAAAACTGAGAAATCAGGGAGACAAATGGCTTGGGCAATTGATCTAGGATAATTTGATATTTCCTACCAGCCAAGGTTGGCAATCAAAGGGCAAACACTAGCTGACTTTTTGGTCGAGTTTACTTGGGACAAGGCTGAGGTTGAAAAAGAAAAATGTGAGATTGCAGATAGCTAGCCAAAAAGAAATGTCGACCCTCCAATGGATGAGGCTGAGACAAGCATAATTAGAGTAAACACAACTGAGAATGAAGTGGGCAGATATCTCTTCACACAAGGATCTGTAACAAAGGGAAACTTATCTAAGGCCGATGATGTATGGAGCCTCGTCATTGATGGGTCATCTTGTGAAAATAGAAGTGGTACCGAAGTAATAGTGTCAGCACCATACGACACCGATATAGAGTATGCTCTGAGCTTTAATTTCAATGCATCCAGCAACGAGTCTAAATACGAAGCTTTAGTAAAAGGTTTTTCTTTATCCAGAGATCTTAATATTGACCTTCTCTTAGTCCATAGTGACTCAAGACTGGTGGTAAATCAAATCTTAAGAGTATATGAAGCCAAGATGAGAGAATGACTAAATATCTGAAGAGAGTAAGATCGATGATGGAAATATTCAAAGAGGTAAAGATGAAGAGAATACCTCAGCTAGACAACATCCAAGCCGACGCTCTCGTGAGGTTGGCCTCAGCTATAAGAACCGACATCAGAATAACAGTGACGGTAGAGGACTTACTTCGACCATCTATTGAAGAGGGATATGCCACATTCAAGTCCTCCCTGAATTAAATCATGGAAGCTTCATGGATGGATTCTCTTATCAGATAAATCAGAGAGGGGGAATTGTCCTCATCAAAAGCAGAGAGAAGAAAGATGAAGTACAGAGCTGCCAAATTTTCCGTTATAGGAAACATTTTGTACAAAAAAGGGTTTTTGATCCCTTTGCTTAGATGTGTTCATCCATCTGAGGTACCAAATGTCTTAAAAGATATATATGAGGGTTACTGCTCTAGCCATGTTAGAGGACGATCATTTGCCAAAATGATCATAACTCAGGGGTACTGGTGGCCGACCCTGGAAAAAGATATAGTAGAATATATGAAGAAATGTGATAAGTGATAAAGGTTTGCTACCATTCCCCATTAATCTCATCAACCTTTAACCTTCATTGCATATCCCTGTCCATTTTCAGTATGAGGAATCAATTTGGTAGGCCCCTTGCTAAGAGATGTGAATAACTATTGGTACTTGATTATAGCGATAGATTACTTGTCCAAGTGGGTAGAGGCCGAGCCTATGATCACTATCATAGAACATAAGACATTGCAACTCATCTGGAAAAACATCATCTGCAGGTATGGGCTTCCAAATACACTAATATCAAAATATGGAATGCAGTTTAAGAGTGTCTCTTTAGAGAAATATTGTAAAAGAGTTGGGTTCAAATAATTATTCTCCTCCCCTAGCCGACCCCAAGAAAATGGGAAGATAGAGATAACAAATCGAAAAATCCTTGATGGGATTAAAAAGAAGCTAGAAAAGGCAAAGGGAAGATGGATTGAAGAAGTGTAGGATGTGCTGTGAGCCTATAGGACGACAGTCAAGACTCCTACAGGGGAGACCCCATTCATATTAGCCTATGGCTCAAAGGCTATCATCCCTACTGAGATTGGCCTTCCTACTCATAGAGTTCAGATGTACGACCCTCAGGGAAATGCAACAGAGAGAAGATTTGACCTTGATTTAATTGAAGAGAGAAGAGAAGATGCCGAGGTGGGGCAAGCAGCTTACTAGCAGAGGATTGCCAAATTTTATAATCAAAGTGTGAAATAGAGGCCGATAGTTATGGGAGACCTAGTTTTGAATAATACATGGAAAAAGCCCAAAAAGCTCCATCCAAATTAGCATGACCCTTATAGGGTAACTGATGAAATCATCCCAGGCACATACCGATTGGAGAATATAGAAGGAGACCCCTTTTCAAACCCTTGGAATGCCGACCATTTGAAGAAATATTACATATGATGTTGTAGTTATCTTATTTTCTTGTAATTCAGGCATGAAATTATGAAGTAAATATCAATGAGAAGTAAGTATCAGTGTTCTGTTAACATCTTTGTACTAGCATATGAATATTAACATCATTAATTTGGTGACCTTAGACCCTAACATAATTAATTTGGTGAAAATATGAGGATAAACATCATTAATTTGGTGATCTTAGACCCTAAAATCATTAATTTGGTGACCTCAGACCTTTAACATCATTAATTTGGTGAAAGTATGAGGATAAACATCATTAATTTGGTGACCTCACACCTTTAGCATCATTAATTTGGTGACCTCAGACCTTTAACATCATTAATTTGTTAAAGTTAAAAGGCTAAACATCATTAAATCGGTGACCACAAACCTTTAACATCATTAATTTGGTGAGGTTATGAGGACAAACATCATTAATTTGGTGAAGTTATGAGGCTAAACATCATTAATTTGATGACCTCAGACCCTAACATCATTAATTTGGTGAAATTGTGAGGATAAACATCATTAATTTGGTGACCTTAGACCTTTAACAACATTATTTTGGTGAAATTATGCGGATAAACATTAATTTTGTGACCTCCGTTATTATAAAGCAACAAAACATCAGGGTAAAAGAGTAATAGAAACATTGACATGGAATCTCATTACATCATAATAAGAAGATGTTGTAGAGTTTACATTCAGCTTAGCCAAAAAATTTACAACCATGAGTTCACAAAAAGAAGGATCACAAATAGCTTCACAAAAAAAATTAATGATGAGCAGGAGAGGCCCTTAGAGCTCGATTTGTCCCTCGACAGGAGCTGAACCATCAACAACTGGATTTGTTTGGTCAAGGCCAAGGTTTATGACCTCAACCTTATCCTTAGGTTGAGCAGCATCTTCAGTCTCCGTGGCCTCCAAGGGACTAGTCTCGGCTGGACCACCTTCTTCTACTTCCTTTAAAGCCTGAGAAAACCGAGGTTCGGCAAAGTCGAGACCAACAAAATCCTCGAAAGTCAGGCTCCCAGACTCACCGTCCTTCATAGCCGCCCATCGACTGGTCGCTTTGATGCCTCTCTCTAGATAATAAAAACCAAAGCCCATGAATTCATCGGAGACTGTGTAGTCTTCAATGATCTTCTCTGAAGCATTGGCTAACGCAGTCTTGACAGTAACATCAACATTTACTTGATTGCCTTCAAAGCCTTGGTATGATCTTCCTTCAGCTGAATGATTTGTTTATTTCTATCATTTATATCCCCTTTCGGCCTCTCCACTCAGCCTTCAGACCAACCTCAGTTTTCTCAGTATCCTTACCCTTTTGTATAAGGGGCAACCTATTCAAGGTCCAGTCAACTAGACGTTTAAGAGACACCACACTCTTTAGAAGAAGATCATACATATGAATAATAATTTTTAAAGGTAAGAGACAACACCAAAGAATTTTTTTTAATACCTGAACCGCCCTGTGAAGTGTAAACTCGGCCAATAAAGGGATATCTAAGGCCTGAAGAAAATGCCTGTCCTCCTCAGTCATGATGCTGCCTATGGAATCGGCAGCTTGCAGTCTATGGCCAATCAAGCTGTCTCTTATCTTGAGCTGTGACAGATGAGCAGTCAATGCGTCATCGGTGGAAATGGGGATGGCACGGCCCCTAGCAAGAGACTTGCTAGACCTCATATGAGCAAGCTTAGTTGGATCCTTCCTCTTCTTAATAGCACCGTCATTAGAGGTGCAAACACTCTTTTTTGTTTGGGCAAGAGGGGGTACATTCTTACCACCATGCTTTCCCATAATCTTTGTAAAGATGGGGGGCCAACATCTCCTTAAAGTCATGAGAAATGCCTTCTGGTCGCTCTGCAAAAAGATAAGTCTCCGGGTTAGCAAGTAAGACAGATGAAAAATGAGACATAACTTGGCAAGGAAAATTATTAAAACTTATGAAGCTCGTCAAAAGGACCCCCCAAACCTATTTGAAAAAGGTGCTAGGGGGTCATCAGGTGTTCATATTTGATGAGACGACCCTTCTCGCCTTGATTGCGAAGGTCCTCAATGTTATTACAGTTATCCTGGTTTAAACCAGGGTCAACTTTTGTCAAAATAGAGACTTTGCTCCATCTCAGAGGTGTCTATGGATCAGACGTCCCACAAGCCTCATTTGGGCCATACTCCTAAGCTCCCGATACAAATAAATTCTGAGGTTTCCAATTATGATTGGAAGTTTGGGTAACTAGAAAAATTTTCTTCTCAGATTTACTAGCTATGAAGTGTAGTAGCCTGGATGATTTTTAGCAGATGAGGGAGTAAAACAACTAATAAAATCCCTAACTGGAAGGTCGGTGTGGTGAATGGACTTCCAGAGGACGATAGCCCCAATCATGACCCTACAGGCATTTGGGAACAGTTAGTAAGGGTAAAGGTTTATATAAGAGAGCATGGATCTGATATTTAGGTGAATGGGAAGATGAAAGCCTAACTTGAGCATCTGCTTATAAAAACAGATTTCACCATCTTAGCCATTAAAGGACCTCTCTTCCTTAAGAGGTTTCCTCAGAATAATGGAGGAATCAATGGAATAAAGGTGTGTAAAGGCTATAAGGTCATACTTATTTACAGTACTCTCATACTCTGCAGCTACTGAAGTATCAAGTTCACTCCCCTCATCATCATCGCCATCCTCAGCAGCCTTGGCCTGGACACCCATGGGGGCACCACTGGGAAAGCTCTTTATAAACACAACACCAGTGGAAACCGATAGACGAATGGAATTAATAGGAGGAGGAATTGCGACGTTAGCCTCTAAAATATCTATGGAGGGAGATCTACGTGAAGGCCCAACACCTTGGTGAGACGAGTCACGGTCTGAGACCTCCTTATCCTCAGAAACTCCATTTCGCCTGTGTGAGTAATCCATAGCCTCTTAAAAAGAGTCAACGCTCTCACCAACCTCAAATGTTGACATGGGGTCTGAAGCAGTCGACTCAGATATTAGGTCAGAGACCTCAGAAGGCTCAGGGTGTATGATAGCTAATAGTGGAGGGAAAATTAGTCATAAGGGAAAAGCCTCGTCCTCACGAGCCTCGGCTTGGGCTAACTCTATCTGTCTGATTTTGTGGACACAATGCTCACGCAGAGTTGGAAACTCTTCAATAAATTTATACAAAGGTAGAAACATCCGTTATACGATACCACACTTGGGGTTTCACCCAAAACGACAAACAGTTTAATTACTTCTAACACTTAGGCAAAAGATCAAAGATTGGAATTTGTATGGTTTCCACCAAGAACACTAAGAACATTTAAAGTTATGTCCACCAGAGGTGGTGACCAGAGCACAATCGAAAAACCCAAAAGTGGGGATTTTGACCCAAGACAGTGTCAGAACATCCACACAAGGCCTAAAAGTCACCTAGAAACTACAATCTTGACCTTCGAACCACCAAGAAGGGGTTAAAATCTCGTTGGAAAGCAAGCAAGTCACTGAAAAAGCCAAACAATGAATTAAAAATATCATTGGAAAACAAAGTTTGGAGAACAATACCTAGAGGAGATTAGAAAATAGAGGAAGATGAATAAGAATAGAACCTGATGCACAGAAACGCTATGGAGGATTTTGTGGGGTTTGTTACAGAGAACTTAAATGGTAAACCAAATGGAGAATAAAGAGAGAGGAAAGAGAAAATGGTATTTAAACCATTGTGATGATTAGTCACGAAAACCAAGGCACTCATCATCGCACCTCAAAAACCTAAAGGGTACCACCTCATTAGTTGTTGTCTTCAGACATACGTAAGATAGTTCAAAGGATGAAATGTGTCCCAATGGTCATTCACATATCCCAACATGAAGAAATGTCTTTTCATCGCCCGAGCACATATACCCCTCAGCCATTTACTCACATAGAAGGCTAAGGGCTAGGGGATGATTGATATGCCCAAGGTGTACCCTCATACTCTGAGAAGAAACATCGTCCAACCTAATAGCCAAGTCATAAGAAGGTTCACAATAGCCATCAGAGAGGATGTTCTTCACAAGGTCGGCTCTATATTGATCAACCTCAGCTCGTCAGCAGCCGAGTTCAATAATAACTTTTATGGGCTCAACTATGGCCACCTCATCATCGTACCCTACTTCAGCTAACACCACAACTATGCCTAATACCTAACCTCAGCCAGTCAATTAGGCCAAGGTCGTACTTACGATTGGCAGATTAACACAGCTATCAGACTCACCAACATCGTACTTGGCTGAGCTGGGGTTACAATCGATGATGTCACAAGTCCAAACATACACAAGCACATGGAAGACTTAGAACATATAGACAAAACTATTATAACCGAATCATTCCCGTCATGAGAGGGAATATTAAGTCATCATTATCTACATGTGGCACAACCAAGTGATCGCAGGAGATTGGCTAAATCATCATGCTCATGCTCATTTCATGCTTGGGGGTACACTACACCCCCAAGCACTATATATACTTATCTTCCACTACCTTGTAAAGGGTTCAAGACTGTAAACCCTAGAGAAAGCTCTGTCAAAACACACAGTAGAGAGAAAATGCGAGAACTGTATCACAGGGCCATTAGTGCCTCTCTTTTATAGTGAAGATCACTCACTTGCATAGTGTACGTAGGCCTAGATAAGTCGAACCACTTATATTGGTGTGTTTATTCTCTTCTCCTCATATCCTTCTATATGTATATTGCTTACTTTCTTCCATTTCTATACTTGTTTGAGCTCAACAATACCTTGATCTGGTGGTGCTATTTCCAGCATCATCAGTTGGAGCATTATAGATATCCATCCCCAATTCAGCTAGACTAAAAGATTCATCTGCGTCTCTACTCTCAGTGCTTTCACTATCAAAGGAGCTGAAATCACAAGACTTAATGGACAACACTTTTAGCTCGGACTTAGATCCCTCAATCATAGTGATTTTTCCTCAAAGAATATTTCATAACCCAATTCCATCTTCTTTTCAGCAAGATCGCACTATGGGGGGGGGGGGGGGGATTCTCACCCTCTTGGATGAAGTGTCCATTTAGGGACTCACCTGAGATGATATACTTCCTCTTCAAGACCATCTTCTTGTATGTTTAACTGAGAGCCATGAGTTCGATTGGGAGGATTAATACCCTAAATCATTTGGAGGATAAGTAGTTTTAAGAATAATTGGCTTAAGAATCTTGTATTATCTGTAACCTAGCCCCTTTTTGGGGTTAAAGTGAATATTCTTAAACATTTTAATCACAATATAAAAGGAATTGAGTCCGTTGGTAGTTAAAGTGCCTAACTATAGGGATGGCCTCATGAGGAGAGGTACAAGGATGAACTATAGCTTCAGTGAGTAACTTAATAATGGAATTAATGTGAACCTGAAAAGATATGAATAATCCCCATATGGTGATGTTTGATTGTGTTTTCTTCTATTGTTCGAAATTTTTTTCTCTTCTCAATAATAATTTCAGGAATTGATTTATCTTCAACAACAAGTATTTTATTTACAGGAAGAACTAAATCTTTATAATATTAGCCCAACCGGGTAAAGTGATTAACTAATGGGAGGGTAACTAAAGAACCATGTTTCTTAATCTATCTAAGGGACACTAGAGACTTTGTTGATTTCTTATAAAATTTCTTCATAGGATATTACCCTATAAAAATAGGTAAGAATATCAGAGACTTCATCATCAGATTCATCATCTGAATTATCTCAATTGTCAGAGTCGGCATCCCATTCAATGGTGATTATCTAGTTACTTCTCTAAAATTCTATGCATTACACTAATTCCAGTGATTTGACGTATAAATCCTCTCCAATTGAGGGGAAATTGTTACGAGAAAGGATAAAGTATCCCTTGAGTTTCATTACAGTGAAGATATATGGAGATTCACGGATTTTCCTTGTTTGAGACTCTTCTCCATCAAGATTTAAATTATGCTATCTATGATGAATTCTTAGGGAGGCATAAACCAATCGCGTGTTTGGCATGCCCATTTTTTAGCCTCCATCTAAATGTCACTCACCCTTGCATATTCTTCCTCTTTAAGGGTCAAGTTTGGTATAAATTTCATCCTAAACTCTCTCAGTTGTTTAAGAACGAATGAAAAATCCATGCTTTGCCTTTTTACTTGATTCAAAAAATAATACAAGTTCTTCTCATTAGGAGATGTTTCAATCATGAGGAGTTTGGGGATGCAACAAATAGGATGGGCATGTTTAGGGGAATTATGGATTTATCTGGGTTGATGGATGAAATGGTCTTGTTTATGGGTTTGATTTTGGTCGAGGGTTCAAATTTTGAATCTTCATCATATATAACTATGGCTTTTATGCTAAATTTATATAATGGCATGATATTTTTAGTAGTGTTTGGCTTTGGTTATGCAGGAGGGGCAATGATACCTTTGTCATTAAGACATTGTACAATGTTCTTGAGATGATAGCATTAGTTAGTTTTATGTATAGTGTTTGGTGAAAGGAATAGTGGGCCCCTATTTAAAATATAGGGAATGGATCAGGTAATAGATTGGGGTCCAAAGGTTTGATATGGTTACAAGAGATACGGGATTGGTACTTTGGAATGGGGAGCATGGAGCACATTTTACTCTTTTATGCTATCAATAGCGGGATTTCTGTGCCCATGAGCCAGTGGGATGGAAATTTTTTTGTTGATGGAAGCAGGAACATGATTCTTATATTTTGGGGGAGTAAACTCGCTGACTGATTTCATTGCCTCTCAATATGTATTTACATTCTCACTAGTGGTACTCTCTTTGATATCTATCCTAGTTTCTCTAATGGATTTAAAATGAGGTAAGTACTATTACCCATTTGTATATGATGTGTGACAGAAAGTTCTTTTTCATAATACAGACCTGCTCTTCCTCTGATGGGCGGTTATTCATGGGAGCATCTTTTAATCTTCACTTGGTTATAATGTTGTTGATTAATTCCCCAAGTCCTTTTTTAATAGCTTAAGTTTATGATGAGTTATTCCAACTCTTCATTGTATTTATACCAAGTCATGAATTATCTAGAGACATACTCCCAAATTTGTATTTAGGATTCTTCAAAAGATAGAAACTAATAGAGGGGGATCTCATAGAGGGTTTGTTGAAAATTTTTGGCCAAAATTTCTTTCGTTGCCCCTAAAAAACACATGGTTCAGTGATAGTTTCACAAGAATCACAATGAGAGGTCCTCTCCATTCGAATTTCTCAATATCCTATATTTTAAATTTCTCGAGAAGACGAGACTTTGGGTATGGAGACATTTGGGTATAGTCCACATAATTCCAAAATAATTTCACTTCTTCAAACCTATGTGAGAACATCGTGATGTCCTCCTTTACTATATTGAGTTCATCTTTTTGGGGTAGGTCGAAATAGGAAAGGAAAAGTTAACCCCTTATTAAGGGATTTGGCATAAGCAAATGAGCATGAGGGAGTCCATTGACAATGATACATGGAGCATTTTAGTTATCCTCAGGGGACATATTTGGTCTAACATTCATTATCCAATGACATGAGAGATTGAGGAATTATGATTTGGAAATACTTCTGGTCCAAGCATCTCTGGGATCTGAGCATTGTTACACTGTAATTCCTAGACGTCTGACTATAGGTTATCGATCTTGGCAGTAAGATAAGCTAGTATGGTCTTTAAATTTTGTTGATGGATGTCTTATTGATTAGGGTTCTCCATAAGGTAATTTTAGAAAGATTTTTCTATTCCTTCTGAAGCAACTGAGAATGAGGATGAAGAAGAAATCTAGTAGGGATCTAGGCCAAGCTATAGGAAATGCCTTCTCACCTAAGAGGGACGCGGTTTATTTTTAGAAAAGTTTTTTTCCTTTTTTTTTTCTTTTTTTTGAAATAATATTTTTTTTGGTATTTTTTAAAATTTAGAAATAACTACTCAGTGTAGTTGTTATTCAGAGGTTCCACCTAGGGATGAAGTGAAATATCGAGCATGAATGAGTCTGGGGAAAGATGGGGTACATACTGCAAGACACGATTTAACTTGTTTATAGACTTATGAGAAGTGTTATATTTTAAAAATAGATGGAAGAGTGCGAAATTGGGAGGTAGGAGTACTTGGAATTTTCATAGAGTTTCGTATAAGAACTGGCAATCTAGGTATGAGGGTCATAGGGCAGACATATAAGCGAGGTCTATGCATAGTAGGTTAGTGTAAACATTACTCCCTTTGGCATGTCTTCTGCGATATACCTATTGGCTATCAAGGAAATCTTTTATCGGTAGATGTGGAGAAGTTATTTTATATACACAAGCATAGGTGAATATCCTCAGTATATACCTCGTTGTGATGGTATGTGTGAATTAAATATACTTGATGTATGTTAATGAGTTTCCACTATATACCTCTCGTTGTGAGTTTGGTCAAGTGGTACGATGCGGGAGAATCTATCAATATCTGTCGATGGCACTTGGCCAATGAAAGGTGGGAGCCTATTGCTTAAGTTAATAGCACCCGTAGAACCAATAACCATTCACAAAGTGACCCCATAATACATGACACAAATTGGGTCAATACTCAACGCTCGTGAAATCTAGTGTGAAAATACATTAGTCTTACCTAATGCAACACCCGACCCAGATTTACGGCCTGCCCGGTATTCAACCTGGTCCGTTCTGAGTGCATTAGTTGTGGAATGATGTGAGATAACCTAAATAATATTTTTAGTCCATTTTAATTGATTAGATTTTCCTAATAAGCATGCGATTCAGTTTTACTTTCATATAATCATAATGATAATAAGTGTGGAGCCCATTAGGCGATTCCATAGGAATAAAGTAATCATACATACTAGCGTAAATAGTAGGATTTAATAACTTATAAAACTCTATCGAAAGACAAAATGTCTACTAATATGTTATAACAAAGGGAACAGAGTGAGTCAATGCCTAATGGAGTTCCCAATATTTCAATTAAGAAACAAATGGCAGAAGGAACTAATGAAATATCATAATAATAACATGAATGCACATGCAATATCTAAAAAATATACGCATTAACCATGTTTTATTCCAAAAACATTCCCTTTAACTTAAGTTAAACGCCATTAACCATAATATTCATTACCTTACTGTTTAATTACAAAAACATTTATTTATCCCATTAATCCATACGATTAATTTTGGAAAAGATTCATTCCTTAAATAACATATTTTCTTTCATACGATATTCAATATAAAATCATAAATTTTTCATTTAAAACTTCCATATCTCTGGTGTATGAAAATAATTTACTCAAACTTAAATTCCAACTTGGGCATGTAACTATTATTGGTCATTCAAACATCAAATTATAGTTCTTTCATTTTTTTTCCCTTTAGCACATATATTTACTACCAAATTATCATATTAAACCTGGTCTTATACCTGTTATGGGTCGTTTAGCAACCCAAAGTTATTATTTGTTAGAATATGCATTCACTTACTAGTTTCTTTGATTCATACCATGCCACCCGTTTTCCAATTTCCTTTGTTACAGATTATCCATAAATTTTAATGTATCCATTTTAAACTTGAAATATCACATCCATATACAAATATTAATTTTGTATCTTTCCCGGAATTTACCAATTACATATCTTTTGTTTATTCCCTTTTTATATCCTCGATTTAACCGTATCCCATTTATGTTTACGAAATTTCATCGCATGCCATAAATTACACAATAATTACTTCCCTGGATAGTGATTTTGGGTCTAGGCCGAAGCCACACCCTAGGGCTCTAAGCCCTTCTTAATTTTTCTCAATATTTCATTATGAAACTATTTCAATTTTCATTAAGTTTATTTCCGTGAGATTCAACCACGGGTTTTAGTAAATTACGTGACTTATCACTGTTATTTTTACTTGCACAAATATGTCATTTAATTCCTTTTTTCTTTAAGATATACAACTTACTGAAGACCATTCAACTAATGGTAATTACCACCTCATTACTTTCTTCATCACATTAGTCACATTTTTTTACTACCTTAGTTCATTTAGTCCTTGCAGCATGGGTTACTCAGAGGTAAGTTTCTTTAAAACGAAAAACAAGGAGTTTGTTTGATATTACATAGAGTAGGTTAATCAAAGCAATATAAAGATCAAGTCTGGAAGAACAGAATAAGCTCATGGAAGAACCGCTGAAGCTTGAGTTCAAGGTTACCAAAGAAATTTTTCCCGCGAACAAAGACACTAAAATAAATCCACACGATGATGCACGATTAGAAACATCCCACCCGAGGGATCATGTTGCGAGTAACCACAAGCTTACACGATTAATGATGCTCATGACCTATAAAATTTCATTGATGTAAAAAAGAATTATCTGACGTAAAAGAATATTCCTTTTGCACATGACCCCATGCCGAAATAATTTATATAATATATTTGGTAATGCGATCAACATACTTTATTAGAATAATACTTTACTCCATGTTTTGAGATAACTTTATGCCATGCTTAACTGTTTTGTCCCGCATTACATGGTCAGGTGTGGTTTACCAGCAGACACATCCAAAAATAGAATAGGGGTCTCAAGGTCCCATGAAATTAAGACACACTACATATATGTTAATTCTTCATATTGAAGACAGACAACACAAGATAGAGAGGTTCGAAATAGACTTCAAGAGACTTTAAGATATTTTAAGAGGGTTTTCAACACTATAAACACTTATAAAATTTGATAGTTTGATTGAGATTTTAGCACCTGTAAACATTGATTGTCATTCTAAGTGAAATAAACTCTAGCTTTTGTGGATGTAGCCCAAGTTCGGTGAAATTCATTATTTATTGTATTATTTGCAGTTAATTTCCTCCGCTAAACATTTTTTTCCCCTCATTACTGAGTTTGTTGATCATCACTCTTACAAATCATATTTTCACATTACCATCTATAAGGGTTTAGGCTCAATTTTACTACAAACACTCAAGTGACAAGAGAAATTACTTCTTCCTCCTATTACTTAAAGATAAGTGCCCTCCTACATTTGGCAACTCTGATGGGAAGGTATTCTTTTAGAAATAGTGAATAAAATATAAACCTACTCTTGTGTTCAATGATGCTCAATCGTGAGGAAGAGCAGGTTGTTGTCATTCCTACTATTGAGATTCTTTAAGTGTAAGGACACAAATTTTCAATTGAGTCCTTTGTAGTTTTGGCTCAATTCCGAAAAAAAACATTTGTGTCATAGGATAGAGTTATTGACCATCCTTCAAGCCTATGACATTCTAAAGTTGAAGATGTAGCGGCCAAGTTCATAAAGCTTCATCAAATGGCATGTTTGTATTGCCTCGTTTCTACGTCATCAACATGGCTCCATTACTCCTAAGGTATGAATGCATTAGAATATATATATATATATATATATATATATATATATATATATATATATGAGCTTGGAACAATTTTTCGTTGGGTGAATTTTATTTTAAACTATTGTTTATTTTTCAGAAAGTTTTTATTAAAACTTTAAAATAAAGTATATAAAGTTTCTGGGTTGAAACTCAATTTTTTAGCTTTCTGGAAGTTCATTCGAAGTTGGTTCGAATGAGTTTTTCGTTCGAACGAGAATGTCGTTCGAACAAGGTTTGCCAACGAGTTCCCATATTGGCCACTGGAACATCGTTCGAATTATTGTTCGAACGAGATGGCTCTTCAAACGAGAATTCCAACGAGATTTCTAACGATTTCAACTTTTATGCACTGAAACTTCGTTAGAAGGCTCATTCGAACGAGACTTCATTCGAACGAAAATCTCGTTCGAACTAGATTTGGCGGGAACAGTTTAGTTGGCAGTTTTGAGCAGTTTTGAGCAGTTTTTCCATGTTTCCCACTAATTTTTGGGGCAGACTTAATATGTGTGGGAACCAGATTTTTCCAACCAACTTTTTCACACCTTTCCATCTCCAAGAGAGAGTTTGAGAGAAAAATTCCAAAAGGAAAAATTTCATGTTTTGAGTGTCAAATTTTTCAAGAAAAAATCATTTAACACTCTTGTTTTCACCCATATTGTTTATTCCAAGTTTTAATATATATGCATCTTGCTTGGAGTGTTTGGCACCGGGTTTTCTCTACCGCATTGACGAGATTGTTTGGGTTTACTTATAAATCCCTCAAAGAAGAAGAATTTATTTTGCTGCAGCATTCTCACATGGTGAAAGGCACCATGTGTGGTTGACGGTGTACCTATGTCTCATTGGTGATTCCAAGATTCCGGTGGAGATCCGGGATTGTCCACTAGGGGAGGTGTTTACAAGAAGACGTGCCAAGGCCTGAAAGGGGTCGAGTCGAGAAAGTAAGTCGTCTGTCTTGTAATTGTAAAACCAAACTTAGTGGACTTATGGCTAGGGCCGTCCGAGATTTTTTCCCGTTGTGGGTTTTTCCTCGTACATCGTGGCGTAGTGGTTTCTTTATTTATTTTATCTTTTCCAAAATCACCTAGAATGCATGCTTAGGTAAAAAGATGAAATTGATTTAAATCACTACTCTTGTTTAATTTGGTGCTAAATTAGTTTGGGCAATATTTATGTTAAATTAATTCAAGTCGTCGCTTAATTTGATAAAATTGGTTTGGCCTAATTTGGGTATATTGAAAATATGATTTAGGCAAATTTCAAGGACTTGGATTAAATTGGTTTAAGTGAAATTAACATAAGTATGTGTTTAATTTAATTTCACTTGGTTTAATTTTAATTTTGAAGAAATTAAAATTTGTTGTTTAATTGGACCATCTCACGCTTCCGCATATTTAAAAAGGAAATTATCTTTTTGTAGTAAAGATTTAAAAATCGGGGGCCTATCGCGTTTTCATCAAGTGACTCCCGCAAAAAGGAATGCCATTGAGGGAAAATCTTCCACGATCTCTATTTTTTCCCCATACCAAAGGACCAACATTATGGCTAAGTTTATGGAGTTCCTTCAAATTTAGCAAGGAATGACGATGTTTGGTTCCACGATGGATCCCAATTCCTTCATTACACCAGAGACAAAACCATCAAATCCTCTAACTGGAATTCCCATTACACCTCCTAGCCCAGTTATTCTAGTTATAGGAAAATTTTCTCCTACTTTAATGCTAATCGTTAAAGCTTCAGTTGATATTACTCCTCAACATATGGTCACTCTGCAACAAGATAAAATGGTGTAAACATTTGTCTCACCCTCTTTAACTTTTAAAAAAGTGAAGAGGGAGATGATGAAAAAGATAGAATCATCCTCACAAATATTTAGTTATCCAGTGTCAATTTATGATGATTTTCGTACCTCTTATCTTGAGGAATACAATAATGAACCTTATCCTGAGGGGTACATTACTCCTATATTTGAGAAGTTTAACGAAAAATGGGGAAACCCAAAAGGAACATTTGAGGAGTTTTTAGAACATCACCTTGCTCATTCCAATAATAAAAAGTTATGTTTGAGGTAGTTCTCAACATCCCTCACTAACAAAGCTTACACGTGGTACTCACACTCGACCTCAAAGAGTGTGGGTATGTGGGAGGATATGCATTTAAAATTTCTACATAAGTTCTTCTTGGTTGATGATGAGTTTAATTTAGCCCAACTTTATCGTGAGAAGAAGGATCTAGGTGAGGAGTTTATGACCCATATCAAGATATTTAAAGAGAGAGATATAGATGTATAAAAAGCTTTAGCAGAGGAGAAGTTCCTTCAAGTTTATGCATAATTTTTATTACCAGAGTTTATTTTTAATTTGATAGATAAAACTAGAGAATGCACGTTCAAAGCCTTCATGAGAGCATTCAAAACATCATGTTGTTCATTCAACCTCTTTCAATAATGACCAATGTTTTATGGAAGCATCCAGTCAACCAAATAGTTAGATGATCCCAATTTCCATCAGATAACTATGTTGATAGGGGTGGAGAAACATGTAAGAATGATAAAAAAAGAAAAATAATAAGAGGAAGTTTGATCATGAGGATCCATCTCCATTATTTTGTAGCATTGTAAAGCAATTTTTTTACAACGCAATATTAGCTGATGGACTAGTTTTTCCACCCATAAATTCTCCACCTTATGCTCCATCGGTAAACATTCAAGATGATCCAAACTCTTATGAAATCCATTGGGTCATTGATCATCCCACGGCCTCATGCTTTGCCGAAAGGAATATAATAAAAAATAGTTACTGGTAGGGACTCTACAAATCCTTCATCGCAATGTTCAGAACAATCCATTACCAGCTCACAGAGCACACATGGTTGTTGCATTTCACGAGGAAGCTAAAGGTTGAACAAGAGGAGAAAAAGATTCTAAGATATTTATAATAGTTGTTTATAAGGAATGGATAATGTGTTTCTTGCCTATGAGTAACCAAGTGGGAGGGATGGAGATCAAGCTTGTTAAGTAGAGGAATATGAGATAAATCTAATGTTGGAGTATCAAGACGTATAAAAGTAACCAAAAAATTTTGTGTTCTTCGATCAGGATGGGATGCCTCAAGAGAAAGGGTTGGAAATAACTCAATCCATTTTGGACATTGCGAAGAATAATGTTGTTCCATTATTGAGGTGGAAGGGACCTATGGTCGGGTTGATTGGAAAGTTTATGTCTGAGATCACTTTTCCAGATGTAGATAGATCAATAAGGTTCCCTCATAATAGACCTTTGTTTATGGCAACAAGCATTAATAACATAAGATTTTCTAGAGTTTTATTGGATAGATGTCTATTAGCTCATTTTATGCAGCTAATACATCAGAGATAAGGTTGCTTAAAATACCACTTTTAATCTCAAGTTATAACAACAAAACTTCCAAGTCTATTGGTTGTATAAATTTTATAATAACCATAGTTAATCTCATGTTTCACATTAACCTACATGTGATTGAGTTAGATACATTGTACCAACTACTAATTCATAGAGTTTGGATTCATAATAATGGTTTAGTTCCCTCAATATACCATCAATGTGAAAAACCTAAATCCAAAAGAACAAATGTTGTGATATGAGATACCAAAATCCTTTTTCAAATGAGGAGGTGCATTTAGTGGATGATTCATTCTATATAGATTTAAATAAGGAATCACACATACTCATAATTTGTATCAAAAGGTTATGAATGCCCTCTACCACATATAGATTGGTACCTCTGAGAGATCAAGAAAAAGAATTCAAAGAAGTTATGCAAGTTAGAGTTGAAGGGAAGGCCAATATTAAATCTCATTTCTATCTCCCAATAAATTGGAGATAGAATAAGGCCATGGATAGATCTAATGGAATAGGAGACAAAATGAGAGACTGCACTTAGCATAGATAATATACAAATGATGGAGCATCTAGAAAACTGGGGGAAAATAAAGGCACCACCAATTTCTTCACAGCAATGTAAGAAGGTTTTACTTAATGATGAAAGGGTGCCATATCACCTTTGAAGGTGTGAGCAAAAAACTGAAGACCTTGATGAAGACGGCATGGAGTATAAGAATATTTTATTAAAATTAAGAAAAGTGGCTTGTTATCAATAATTTAAACATCTAATAATACGTGGAAGAGGTTAAAGATGAGGTGGAATGTATGCAAGTCATTCAAAGCCACAATTTAAAGAGATATAGAAGGTGGATTTGGCTGAGCATCACAATGAACCAAGGCCTATATTAATTTTGAAAGACCTGGAAAATGAGAATAAGCTCAAAGATGTTTTTATGTGGAAGTACACTGAGATTCCTATGTTAGATTAAGAAGTTAGTTACCACAAATTGAATGTCCTATCTTGAACAATACTAATCACGCAATCAACCAAAATAAACAAGTCTGAGTTGGATATCAAAATCAAGGTTAAGGTGGATAGCAGGGTAGAAAGATAAAACACAAATTCTCATTTGTGTTGACTTTAGAGATCTTAGTATAGCTTTCCCCAACGATGAGTGCCCCCTACCTTTAATTGACAACTTGATTGATTCAACAACTGGTCATGAGATGTATATTTTTCTAGATGACTATAAAGGTTACAAGCAGATCAAAATGGATCCAAATGATGTGTAGAAGACAACTTTTAAAACTCCTTTAGGAAATTTCTTGTATGATATGCCTTTTGGTATGAAAATATATTGGTAACTTATTAGAGGATGATAATGCCTATTTCCATGACCTTTTCAATAACAATGTGGAATTTTATGTGAATATGTCATCAAATCAAAGAAGGAGGATTCTTATATATCTATTTGAGAAGAGTTTTCAACAGATGTAGAAACTAAACTCTAAAGATGAACAATTCAAGTCTGCCTTTCGGGTAACTAGTTGAAAATTCTTGGATTTCTAATTGATCGGCAAGGACTACAAATGGACCGAAGTAAGCGAAAAGCCATTCTTGATATAACTCTTCTAAATACACAGAAAGAATTGAAGATTTTACTGATAAAGATTTCCTACCTGAGATCACCCACCCACTGATGGAGCTGTTGTGAAAGACCATGAAGTTCAAATGGAGGAACCACATAAGGAAGCTATTGGCAAGATTAAGAAATTTCTCACTTTTCCTCAAACAATGATTCCACCCAAGGCACGGACGCCTTTTCTTTTTTATTTAACCTTCACTACAAGTCCCATCAGTGCTTTATTGGCACAAGATGTTGATGGATAAGAAATACATGTTTACTACCTAAGTATGATTATCCGTAGACCTGAGACAAGATATACAAGCATAGAGAGACATTGTTTGGCTTTAGTCTTTATGGATAAAATCGTAGGCATTTTATGTTGTCTTTCACTATCAACATAGTGACAAGATGTGATCCAATTAAGTTTTTTGTCGAACGAACTATCTTGGTTCGGAGAACAATAAGTTGGTTCCTCATTCTGTCAGAATATGATCTGAAGTGCTTGGTTCCTTATGCAATCAGAAGACAAACCTTCACGAATTTATTGGCTATTTTTATTCATGTTTATTTCAACTTTCTTATGAAGATATATGTGGTGATGATTTGTAAAATAATATTTATGAGGCAGCTGTTGGGGATTGGTCCATGGAGTTTGATGGTTCATCAACTAATGGAAAGGGAGTAGCTGGGGTAATCTTATCTAAAGGAAAAAAAGAACTCTTTGTCCTTTATGTTAGATTTTCATTATTAAAATAATGAAGCAGACTATAAATCTCAGATTATAGTGTTTCTTGAGGCCCTTCGAAGGGGCATTCATTCACTTTGCATGAAAGGAGATTCTAACTTGGTGGTCAAACAAGTGAATGGTGAAATCGCATTGAAGCATCTCAGCCTAAATCCCTATTAAACAATCGTACAAAGGTTGGTTGATCAATTTATTAATGTCAAAGTATAAAAACATATAAAAACGATGAATATATATGCGAATTCCTATGTCATGATTGCACAAAAGATATCCATACAAGGTGAGTCAACAACTGGGGTGATCCATCGAAGGACTGCTCCATCTTCTGTGCTTTAACTCTTTTCCACAGACAATGCCGCAAATTAGAGAGGAGCAATAAGGAAGCATCTGTAAATAAGAGATGGTTCAATAAAGCTCACTGAACTAGCATAGTTCTTCCTTCTCCAAGAAATCCTATATTATAAAAATCTTAGTGGTTTGACCAGATGCCTTGGCCCGAAGAAGCTCAAATACAATTAAAGGAAACTCATGAGAAACATTATGTGACCACTAAGATTTCTCTCTATAGAAGAATATAAAGATAAGGTTATTCTTGGTAGTAGGCATCTAGATTGTGCTAGTGTCAAATGTTCTTCCCAGCAGATAAGTGCAATTTCCTATAACATCAAATGATCTGGAGGCGACCATACACTAATTTTATCAAAGATGGAGTTATACCAATTGATAAAGTAGATACAATAGCACTTAGAAGGAGAGACCCAAGGTTCTACTTGATAAAGGAAAAACTCTATTGGCGAGGATATATCAACATGTTCTTACAATGCATCGCCATAGAGGAAGAAGAATAAGTTCTCAAGTAAGGTCACAATCCAACTCACATTGAAGGTTCCAAATTATATGATTACATTACTACACTTGGATATTATTGGCCAACAATGGAGAAGGATTCAATTGAGTTTATTTGAAAATGCAAAGCTTTCCAACTATATAGCAATCTAATGTATGTTCCACGGGTCAATTTAAACTCTTTATCAACACCTTATCCCTTGCATACCTAGGCATTTAACCTCGTGGGGACAATTAAACCTTTATATAGGGGCAAAATATGGATTCTTGTTACAACTTAGTGCTATATAAAGTGAGCAAAAGTAGTGCGTTTAAAGAAGGGAATAACATGAATGGTAGCATAATTCATTATAGAATACATCTTTTGTTGTCTTGGCATTCCCAAGTTCATTCTTTCAGAAAATGGAATTCCATTAATCAACAAAGAGGTGAAAATTTTGACTGACAAATATTCAATTATACACCACACAAAAATGGTGGATTATCCCAATGGAAATGGTCAAGTAGAAGTTACAAACAAGACATTGGTAAACAATTTAGACAAAATGATGGAGGATTTTCCTCGGGCTTGAGATGACAATATGCCTATGGGTATTTAGTCATATTGAGCAACCAAGAGGAAACCAATATGTTACACACCGTTATACTTGGTATATGGAGGTAAATCAACTCTTCTAGTACAGTTAGAAGTACCATATTCCAGATATGCCCTATGAAGCAATATGCTTCCTCAAAGTAGGCATGTTCAACTGGAGGCACTGGATGAGCACAAACATAATGCGAGGAAGCACTTTAAAGTTTACATAAAGCAAATCTCCAAAGCTTATGAGAACCTTGTGAAACCAAGGAAGTTTGTAGAAGGTAATTTAGTGTAGAATATTTCACTTAATTTTTAAAAACATTTTGTGAAATATGGTGAAAGTTATAAAATTTAGATAACTCTAAATTGAAACTTATGGTATAAACCCCCCTTTTCAGTTTTTTGGACTATAAAAATTAACTTAAAGATATACATTTAATGATAATAAAAAAGAGTAATCTTAGTGTGGAAATGAGTAAGACAAGACAAAAATATGCAAAGGACATTAAAATATTTGAAATGGAGTTTATTAATCTAATGAAATGAAATAGGTTTGGATCTTTACGATCCTTATAATTTTTGTTTTGAAGTTTTTATGGGATTATTATAAAGTATATATGGTGGTAGGCAAGTGGTGGATAAATGTTAGGCAAGGGTAACGTAAGGGAATGTGGTGAAAATAATGCATGCTAAATTTGAGGAAAGCCGCAACACTGAAATTAAGGTTGACATCCCCTTCAAATGAGGTAAGGTTTTCCTTTAATAGGAAAATCCTAAAGGGAAAAAAGACAATTCTTCCCTTAAGGACATGACGATCGACATGATCCCTATTAAGGACACCCCGATTTACAATCGAGGTGTGGGTCATTTGTCTCATTTAGTAACAAACCCTCACCCCAAACTCGTAGAAAATATCAAGGGTAAAGTAGAGAAATCAACCCAAAAAAGGGTTCAAACCTTGAGAAATAAAACCTTAAGGGGGAAAATGAAAAAATCCAAAACCTGCCAAAAGGGGCAAATACCTTCGCAAGAGATCCTTTAACTGAACGATTAAAGACCCATATGACCTTTAAATGGATGATTAAAAGATTTTAACCAAAGGTTTAACCCTCCTAAAAAATGATTGCATAATCTACGCAACCTTATAAAGAATTCACAAGAATACACCAAAAATATAAACTCGCATCATTCATAAATAGAGTCGAATCCATAGCAGGCACCAGCATCCCGAACCCTGATCTCTATTGGTGGATATGTGATCCTCACCATAGAGGACCACCGTGACAGCTAAAGGGAACATAGGAAGAACGCAATAATCCACATTGATAGCCAATGGGGACATAATAAAAAAATCCTACTATTAATGCAATAGCGTCTCATATGCTCACCGGAGTGATGGGTGCGAAAGAAGAAGCCCTAGAACCGATGGGAAGAGTGCTCGATAATGATAAAATAAATGGCATAAGGCGTGAAAAAACTCCTACCAATTCCTATATCCACGATGATAAGATAAAAAATTATTACAAGAACACAAATGTGATGTAAACAAGAGGAATAGTAATGTTGATTAAGTAGAAGTATAAAGGACTTACCAAAAATGGGAACATGAAATTGCATTAAATAGGTTTCGAGCACATAGAAAAGTATAATCGAACGGTTAAACTTTTACCAATGGATGACCAAACAGTTGAAGGGGACGGTTAATCACACCTTTTTAGTCGAACGCCTCTATAAAAAACCCAATTTACAATTAAGATATGTGTCATTTTTCCTACTTGGTAAAATATCCTCAATCCAAACTCGTAGAAAATATCAAGGGTAAAGGAAGGAAACCACTCCAAAAAAGGGGTATGAAAGTCCTGTAGGTTGTAGGGCTCTAATAAATGACAAAGGGTGCAAAACAAGCAAACCAACTATTTTAAATTTTTTCTAAATTGTAAGTTTAATTAACCAAGTTATCCCAAATCATACTGTTTCACCTATTTTAATTAAATTGTTGGGAATTTTATCTAAATCTAACATGCATCTAAATGATTGCAGGATAAAATAACTTAATTAATCTCAACACACAATGAACAAGGAAACCCCAAATGGGAAAAACCTTAGCAACCTAGCCAACGCAATTCACTATGATATGAAATTTACATAAGAATTATATAATGACTCGATGCCCTTGCAATCCTTAACGCATATCCAATCTTCTGCCACTCCTCCCCGGAGACATATAAGAGTGAAACTACATAGTGCCATAATGAGTAACTATACACACGCCTCGGTATCCACCGAATAAGCTTAGTGATCAATACACATGGATTTAACCATATGTAAACAAACCAAGAATAAAATCCACCACATGAAAAAATTCTCAATTAGATTTAGAGAATAAACAAAGGTCCCACAAACTTGATCTCAAAGCATATATATAATAAATACTTAGATCTAACATTGTTTGGGTGTAAATAGAGTTTGGGTTTGGAAAACTTTGATCATAAAGTATCCTATAAAGTTGAAGAGCTTTTTGGAAGGGTTTGGGAACTCAAAACATCAGTTAAAGCCCAAAGAAAAATTATCCTATACACTGATATTTGTAGGGGTTTTTTTAAAAATAGATATAAGGGTGAAAAGGTTTGAAGAAAATATTAAAATCATGAAACCTCGGTGGCTCGTTTGAACAAGGTATATCTCGTTAGAACGAAACCCCCTTTTATTGTTCGGACACGATTTTAACAATCTATTCAACGAGATTTTAGTGAAGGTAAAAATACTCATTCGATAAGCTAGTTGGAGCCTTGTTCTAATGAGTTAAATAACTCGTTCGAATATCATCAAAGTCATTCTAACGACCACGTGAAAGAAAGGAATATTTTTCCAAAAAATTATTTTTAAAAGGATATATAATTTTTATAAAAAAATAACACCAAGATAATAAATATCCAATGATAAAAGAAATATATACACATTCATACCTGAGACACCCTTGGAATCTGAAGAAGAAATGTGGCGTGAAACATGGCATAATGATGTAGATCTTCTAACTTGGCCACTACTTCTTCAATCAACACGTTATAGGATTGAAAGATCAAACACACTTAATTCCTAATTTGTGACTCAGAGGCTTTATCCAAACATGGAATAAGTCAAAATACATCAAATTGACTCTATTAAAAATTTATCTTACAAATCTCCCTCTTTGGATATTCCAGGAAAAAACAAAAAAACAAAAAACTATTGGTCTTAAATCTCATCTAGAGACTCAATATCCAACCCTAAAAGGAAAAAGTACAAACATTACAGACAGATACACTAAGTAGTTTTTCTTTCATGTAACTTTATTGCATCGTTGCAATCTTGCACACTTAAACACACCTTCAAATGCAACTCAAATATATAACTATATAAATTGCACAAGAATAAACCCTCGCTTTCATCTAATAATCTCTACCTAAGTTAGGACGTCTCCCCCCAAAGGAAAAAATCTCCCTCAAACTGTAATGATTAAGATACTATTTCTCTTCATTTTTGTTGAGGAATAGAGAAAGAAAAAAAGGTGCCCAATAAAACCATTTATCCCTAATATAACCAATTTGTAATACCCCGTATTTTTATGACTTTCAAAATTTGGGGATTTATTAAATTTAAATTGAGATATTAATCTAATATTAATCCCGAAATTTACTAGCTTGACGAAAGTTAGTAATTATTGAGAATTTGTTGAATATTACTAAATGAGTAAAGTATTATATAAGATTGAATTTATAAAAATTGTCACGAGTGAATAAAATGGAAATTATGAAAATTTAAGTTGGGACGCGCCCGTGTCGTGTCAGGACTAAATTATTATTATTAAAAGTGAATGAATTATAAGTCGCCCTTATGATCGTTTCGAGTGCACCAATTTGTCCGAAACGGTCGATATAGTCAAAATAATGTACCCGGACGTTTAGTTTGGATCTCGGGGCATTTTTACGCCTAATTGGCATCCCGAGAGGGTATTACGAACATTTCGTATTTTTGAGCAATTAAACCCACGAATTTCCCAAGGTTATATCAGCCTCTAGCAGTTGTCCTCAAGGTTTAGCAAGAGAAAAATCAAAGAATGGCCATTAGAGAAGAGGTGGAAAAGCTTCCCAAGCAATTCAAGGCCGAAAACTCAACTGTTTGCACCGCCACCACCACCGAGTCGAAGATCGCGAGATGGGGAACGTAATCGTACCACTTTCTTCCACAAATCAGAAGCTCAATTCCTAGGCAAGTATCTATCTTGCTTCTATTTTAGTTAATGTCTCACCATGTTAGATTAGGATGGTTGAACCTACGTTTCATGGAAGAATTTAATGATTTAGCGAACCTAATCACATGTTATAGAGAAAATAAATAAATTCTGCAATCTAAATCATATGTAGAGAATTACCCATGAAATTGGAATAATTTAGAAGTGATAAATTTGGAAAGAGAATTAGAACAATGGAAGTTTAGTGAATAACTAGGGTTCTTGATAATTAAGATAAATTGGCCCTTTAATACAATCCCGTTGATGAATTTGTAGGGAATCATGTATATATGTATAAATAACTAGTAGTAATGTTATTTCAGAGTTTGGGAATCGATAATGATGTTTTGGAGAAATTTGGAAGACGAAACCCGTAAGTTAAATTGTAGTTTTTGGGCAAGAACTGCTTGATCGATCGATCGACCCAAGAACATCGATCGATCGACCCCTTTACATCGATCAATCGACCCCTCCAGGAAAACTGTATATTTTTCTTCTGTTGGTTTAATACGATTAAAATGCGTCGTGATTATTATTGTGGGAGCATAATGGGATATAAATAGGACCAGTAGGGGCTAGGTACACTCCGTTGAGTAAGAATTTAATGTAATATGAAATTAAGGGTTAATGGGGAGTTATTCACACATATGAAATTATGCGTAATTTTGATGAAAGGTCGAGACTTGTAAGGAAGTGAGACTAAAAGGTAAGTGAGAGTGCCTACTGAAAATATCCCTAGGGAGTTAGAATACTTCGAGAGACGAGAAGTAGGTGTTGAGTAACTTATATATATGAGAATAAAAATGACAAATCCATTATGCGAGATAATCAAGTAAAAATGTTCTAAGAGCGGATAATTATAATTATGGGTTGTGGGCGCACCTAATTTAGAAATGTGAATATTTATGTATATGATTGTGTGACTATGCATATTATATATCTGTGTGAAAATCATACTCGGGCTACGTTCTATCACGGGGGTTTTCGTGCCAAGACAGTCTTATCTCGATTAGACCTTTATGGGGGATATTGACTCGTACCCTAGAAGATAATATCCTCGATACAGTCTATCCAAAAATGATAGTCGGATATTCTAAGAGACGTGAGGTATGTGCTGACCTCTTAGGACCTGGAACTATGCTTCGCCTCCAGTGGTTTGTGTATTATCTTAATACAGTTCGAGAGTGATTCCGGACTAGTATTTCCCTTAGTTTGTGTGATACGGGGACTTAATAGCAAAGTATGCTAGAACTATAGGTTTTATGTGGGGTGCCGTTAGTATATCTATTATATGTGTGACTAATATATATACGTATATCTATATGGGAACTTTCTGTTGTGCTTATAAGTAGATAAGTAATGAATAAGTGCTTCAATTTTATTATAAGCGTTCAGGAACTTTATAAGGGAAATGAGTTGTTCTTAATAACGTAGAAATCTCGAAGAGAATGATTTCCTAAAGTAAATATCATAACCTCGCTTGTCACCTGATAAAACCTTATGGAATAAGTTAGAGAAACTTATGAGATTTATCAGTACGGTAGGCGTGCACATTAGAATGAGGGGTGATAATTCTCAAGAGAGTGTCGCATACTAACAAGGTTGTTGCTTTAGCATGTAATCATTTTAAATACTTGCTAAACTAATTTTAAACTGTTTTACACTTGGCCTCTGACCCGTTTCCTGTTAATTCTTCTCTCTTGTATATATATGTATATTATACAGGTGCCCAGTCACAGGGGCGTCATGCTTAGGTTCTTTGGACTGGACGTGCTGCAACTTATGTGGGAGTTGCAAGCCATTTTCTTAGACGACCTCATTTTTTTATTCCACTCTTATTTCAGTTCTAATTAGTTGGGCATTTGTTGCCCGTTTCCTTATTCCGTTGGATTTGCCAGAGATTATGTTCATTTATCTTTATTACTTTTTTAATCTTTGGGATTTAGTTACTGTCAAGATGGTTTTATTGATAGTTTAAACTGGTTTGGTTTATTTGGATGAATCTAATTCTTGTGTGTTATTATCCATGTTTAGTATATCGGAGTTCTTAAATTGCTGGTTATTTAAAAAGGTTTTCATATTCGGATTTAATAAAATGGAAATAAGGGTTTAAAATTGTTTTGACACAACGCTTAATTATTTAGGGTGTTTAAATTGGAAATTTTATTTTACGACAATGATGCTAGGAATGAACCAACCGTTCACCTTGATTTTAATTTAATAAAGGACTGATCACCCGGTATATAGTTAGGCGGGGTGTTACAGGTGGTTTCAGAGCATCATGTTCTAGTGTCCTTTAGGATCTGTACGGCTTATATCATTTCCAGCTTAGGGTCTTTGATTTAAAGCCCTAATATTAGAAATGTTGGATTCATCTTTATGCGTTGGGAATTCGTGTTTCTGCGATTTGTTTATGTGAATGATGAACTCATCCATATTATTTAAAATTTTCAGATGGATCGTCAAGAAGAACAAGCTAATGTCGTTAAGGGAGTCAATGAACAAGGTTAGTTCACACCTCAAGTGTTTCCAGAGAGAGTATAAACCGTCGAGTTAGTAGGTATTGTGGCACAGGAAGTTACCAATGCGGTCTTACAGTATCAAGAATGCAAGACACAACTTATAGGGGCAAAAGATCTAGAGAGTATAGTCAATCTGTCATGACTAGAAATAATAAGTGTGTAAAGACACAAAAAAATTGCAACAACAAGCTCCTCAAGACCGTAAAAGCCATGAAGGTAACAAATTGTGCAGGGAAACCCAAAAGCGTCAGGGCCAACAAAGCTGGGGTCAGAGTGAAGTCACAAAGAGGTGTTTTAAATGTGGAATGGTCGGTCATGGACGTCAAAATTGTTCAGATCAGACTGGAGAGGAACTCCAACCCAACCAGCGAGAACTTTCAAGACTCTGCTATAAGTGTGTACAAATGGGTCATAAGTGGAGGGACTGTCCTCAACCAGATGTCATTTTTCATCAAGATGCTCAACCAGGTCAATAAGGCAAAGGAAAAAGTGGAACTGTACAACCGGACCAAAACCAATAAAATCGTGAAATGAAACAGTTTAGAGGTAGATGCTTCAATTGCGGTAGGATGGGTCACCGGAGGCAGAATTTCCCAGATAAGAGTAAGATACCCCAGCAGCAGGGGCAGAAACAGCACGAAAGTGTTACGACATCTAGCATACCGAAATCCAGCAGCCATCCTCGGCTATTGATGGTATGTTCCTTCTTTCTAGTATTATGGGACACAATTTATTGAATAGGAGGGCATCATACTGTTTTATAGATACTCACTTTGCACGGACCTTAGGATTTGTAGACACTACTGAGAATACGGTGTCATGCGTAGACTCATCATTGGGAAAGGGTCATTAATTTTCTTTATACGTCGGGGTATAGGTATATAGTTTAGTAGTTTGGTTTTACCTACAGTTATACTAGTTTAGTCATACGTGAGCACGACGTCATTATTGGCATAGATTGGCTCGCGACGTACAAAGCCATGATAAATTGATTCGGTAGGAGTATTATCTTTGCCATTTCGGGGCAGGAGATGCTTTGGTAGCAATGCCTCGCTCAGAAGGGGAATCTTTCACCTACTTGTATTACATAAAGGAGGATACCTCTATGGATAGTGTGACTCTCCTAGATTCGATTCTAGTCGTTCGTGAGTTGTCAAATGTATTTCAAGAGATAAGTGGGTTATGTGTTGAGGTATTTTGTGGAGAATAAAACCACAGGAGTTAAAAATTTTCAAAGTGAGAATAAGGGGCAGGGGCATGGCGCTTACAAGGGAAATGGTTAATATAATTTTCGATTTGGTTCAGATAGATCCGTTATGTTCGAAAGATGACCAAGGCGATTGGAAAAGTACAAGTATGAGTTTTATCCTCAGAGGATGAATCATGTTTTATGTGACACGAGCAAGCCATTATATTTTTGTTTATTGGCAGATTCGCATGTGAGAAGAATTTAGGGTGTATATCTATAGCGTTATTATTATGTATATGTTCCCTTGGTAAAGTGGGATTGTCTTTAGCATTCTCCATGGAGGACAAATGGGTGCACTATAAGTGATTCATATTCTTTACTAAGAATTCTCGTATTAGTGATGTGATATGCAAGTACGATATTATACTAATTATGGTTTATAAAAATGGTTAAAACAATAGTGGGCAGTAATTTCAAGGCTATCGGAGTGGTTTCCATAGGGCAGCATGTTTTGTTTTGGTAAGGCCTCACTTGCGAGAGGGCTGGACTCGCACTTATATTATCTATTTTAGAGATTTCGGAGGGAATAGTGGCCTTGAGATATTAGATCCCAGTGTGTGTAGGGACTTTGTTGTTATGATTCAGTATGTACTGGGTTTACCATTGAGCGAAAAGATTTAACTCAATATTATGTTTAGTGCTTAGGACTTGGTGATAGGAAGAGCGCGTTGATATACCTATCCTTTACAGATGTGGGAGTTGAGAGTTACACCCATATGATTGGGAACGGGATTTCGAGAATCCCAATTGCATGTATTCAAGGTTTTTAGAATATGATTTCCACAAATACTGAAAGATTGTACAATTGGAGAAATGTTCTTTGTTAAGTGTAATTACAGGAGGAGATGTAATTTTTTCTGTCATGAGACGGAATAGCGGGGTACATGTTATGGACGGAGGGCCTAACGAATTTTGATAACCTACAATACTAGGTAGTAGTGTATCGGGGGGGGTGGATTTTGCTTTGCGAGACATCCCACGCATGAAACTTGGAGCAAGGTTGGTGGTGGGAAGATGTTTGGTAATTAGTCTATGAGTTTGGTACCTCGGTCATAGTAGGAACATGTAATTATATCTGTAAGTTGGAAGTTAAATTATGATTAAAGAAGAGCAGGTTGTGTGGTAAGGAGGCATTGGAAGTTTTATCTTATCACCACGAGTTAAGGGGTGGAACGATGATAAGGAGGATTTGAAATTTCAATTTCTAGGGTGATTGAGAGTACCCAAGTGTGGTAATCACGTTGTGAGCATAAGGAAAAGAAATAATTCGGTGTTATACATGAAGCGTATGTGATGCTTATGCTAGTATACACGGTTTATAGGGTGTGTGGGCATCTTGGTTAGCTAATGTCAAAATCGTCCGAGTTGAAGGGATGTGGAAATAGACATGTGGAATAAATGTTTGAGGGATTGACATAACGAAATGGAAGTGGTAGAGTGGATTGGGCATCGTGTGAAAGACGATAAATCCCTATATTTATGTTTAAAGTAGCACACCGAATCTGGTTGGAAGGTTGTGGGAAGCCATTTAAAAAGGGGTATTCCTTGAGAAGGGTAGAATTCAATTATTATGGAGAACACTCGGAGTGGAGTTATAATTAGTCAAATGTTGAGAGAGACTGATGCGTACAAAGAGTGCAGATGTTAGTATGGTATAACAGATCCGGAAGTGCACATCATGGAGAAAAGTTCATGGGTCGGAACTTTTAGTATACGCAAAGGAAAGAAGGGGAGTATTAAGTGTCACTTAATGTGAGACATTACAAGTAGAAGTCGGTGTCGAGCGGTACATAGTGGTTAGTCTCCGCGGGAACTACTCATAAACAGAAATCGGTCGGAACAAGAGGGTCAACCAGAGAATTTTCTGGCTACCTACGATTCCGACAAGGGTAGAGGCCAGTGAAGTCGATAAAGTTTCCTTGATGGGTTGCTAACCTCAAGGCAAGATCAGGGGTTCATCCAAACATGTGGAACAAGTCACCCAAGAAGGAAGTGATTGATATTCCTTTGGGGTGATTTATCATATTAACTAGTGTGCCCCAGTCTTCCTTTTAAAGGAAGAATTGCGTCGGTACATGATCGCTCTGCTTAGGGTGAGACTTTCAAATCCCACCTTCAATATGGAATTTCAGTAAGTAGCGGGGATAACACTTTGTGTTGAGCGGGTTGTATAACCAATAATCCGAGGAGTAGGCGAGTGGTAATTAACTATTAGTGGAGCTTTGTGAAAGTAATTTTGGATTCATTGTGATTGTTTCATTTCCACAACGGTTATAGCTAGCAAGTGGAGTATAGTACAATAATTAGAGAAGGATATTACCTAATGGTAGGGTTCCGTGGGAGCACTCTTACCTGTTTATTGTGAATAAGGTGCTTAATGAGGTTTTGGTGTGGAAAACCTTAACTTTTCTCACTCTGAATGGTAAGAGATGGGCGGATAATTAGAATTTGGGGTTGGTCGAGTTAGAGTCTGATGACTATGGTGGAATTAACACGACTGTTTTAGGTGAACAAGGGTGGTTAGATGTTCGTATGGTTTCTCTCAAAATGGGAGTTTTGTGTTTAGATATATATGCATAGTTGTCATGTAGTGAGGTGCGGCCTCCCAATGATAGTGAAATAATGGGAATTAATAATGTATAGGCATGTCTTATGCGAACGCTGTCAGATAGGAGCTCTATGTGAAGTGCCTTTAATGAGAGTATTAAACAAGTTTGCTATGAGGCGAGAGCTATAATGATTGAGCGCCTTACTATGTAGATAGTTTGCGTACTGTTAGGCCTTATTTTTTGAATTTCGGGATGAAATTCCGTTATTAGGGGGGAAGTATGTAATACCCCGCATTTTTATGACTTTCAAAATTTGGGGATTTATTAAATTTAAATTGAGATATTAATTTAATATTGATCCAAAAATTTACTTTAAATATTTACTAGCGTGACGAGAGTTAGTAATTATTGGGAATTTATCGAATATTACTAAATGAGTAAAGTAATATATAAGATTGATTTTATAAAAATTGTCACGATTGAATAAAATGGCAATTATGTAAATTTAAGTCGGGACGCGCCCGTGTCATGTCAGAACTAAATTATTATTATTATTATTAAAATTGAATGAATTATAAGTCGCCCGAATAATGTACCCGGGGGTTTAGTTTGGGTCTCAGGGCATTTTTAGGCCTAAATGGCATCCCGAGAGAGTATTATCGACATTTCGTATTTTCGGGCAATTAAACCCACGAATTTCCCAAGGCTAAATCAGCCTTTAGGAGTTGTCCTCTAGGGTTAGCAAGAGAAAAAACAAAGAACGGACATTAGAGAAGAGGTGGGAAAGCTTCCCAAGCAATTCAAGGACGAAAACTCAACCGTTTGCACTGCCACCACCACCGAGTCATAGATCGCGAGACGGGGAACACAACCGTACCACTTTCTTCCACAAATCAGAAACTCAATTCCTAGACAAGTATCTATCTTTCTTCTCTTTTAGTTAATGTCTCACCATGTTAGATTAGGATGGTTGAACCTAGGTTTCATGGAAGAATTTAATGATTTAGAGAACCCAATCACATGTTCTAAAGAAAATAAATAAATTCTGGAATCTAAATCATATGTAGAGGATTACCCATGAAATTGGAATAATTTAGAAGCGATAGATCTGGAAAAAGAATTAGAACAATGGAAGTTTAGTGAAAAATAGGGTTCTTGATAATTAAGACAAATTGGCCCTTTAATACAATCCCGTTGATGAATTTGTACATGTTGCACGTACAGAATCATGTATATATGTATAAATAACTAGTAGTAATGTTATTTCAGAGTTTGGGAATCGATAATGATGTTTTGGAGAAATTTGGATGACGAAACCCGTAGGTTAAATTGCAGTTTCTGGGCAAGAACTGCTTGATCGATCGATCGACCCTCTTACATCGATCGATCAACCCCTCCTGGAAAACTGCATATTTTTCTTCTGTTGGTTTAATCCGATTAAAATGCGTAGTAACCCTTGATTATTATTGTGGGAGCATAATGGGATATAAATAGGACTAGTAGGGGCTAGGTACACTCCGTTGAGTAATAATTTAATGTAAGATGAAATTAAGGGTTAACGGGGAGTTATTCACACATATGAAATTATGCGTACGTTTGATAAAAGGTCGAGACTTGTAAGGAAGTGAGACTAGAAAGTAAGTGAGAGTGCCTACTAAAAATATACTTAGGGAGTTAGAATACTTCAAGAGATGAGAAGTAGGTGTGGAGTAACTTATATATATGAGAATAAAAGTGTCAAATCCATTATGCGAGATAATCAAGTAAAAATGTGCTAAGAGAGGATAATTAAAATTATGGGTTGTGGGGGCACCTAATTTAGAAATGTGAATATTTATGTATATGACTGTGTGATTGTGCATATTATATATCTGTGTAAAAATCATACCCGGGCTACTTGCTATCACGGGGGTTTCCATGCCGGGACAGTCTTATCTCGATTGGACCTTTATGAGGGATATTGACTTGTACCCTAGAAGATAGTATCCTCGATACAAGCTATCCGAAAATGATAGTCAGATGTTCTAAGAGACGTGAGGGTATGTGCTGACCTCTTAGGACCTGGAACTATGCTTCGCCTCCAGTTGTTTGTGTATTGTGTTAATACAGTTCGAGAGTGATTTCAGACTAGTATTTTGCTTAGTTTATGTGATACGGGGACTTGATAGCAGAGTATGCCAGCACCATAGGTTTTATGTGGGGTGTTGTTAGTATATCTATTATATGTGTGACTAATATATATACCTATATCTATATGAGAAATTTCTACTGTGCGTATAAGTAGATAAGTAATGAATAAATGCTTCAATTTTATTATAAGCATTCGGGAACTTTATAAGGGAAATCAGTTGTTCTTAATAACGTAGAAATCTCGAAGAGAATGATTTCCTAAAGTAAATATCATAACCTCGCTTGTCACCTGATAAAACCTTATGGAATGAGTTAGAGATACTTATGAGATTTATTAGTACGGTAGGCATGCACACTAGAATGAGAGGTGAAAATTCTCAAGAGAGTGTCACATACTAACATGGTTATTGCATTAGCCGGTAAGGATTTTTAATACTTGCTAAACTAATTTTAAACTGTTTTACACTCGGGCTCTGACCCGTTTCCTGTTCTTTCTTCTCTTTTGTATATATATGTATATTATACAGGTGCCAGCCACAGAGGCGGCATGCTTAGGTTCTTTGGACTGGACATGCTGCAGCTTATGTGGGAGTTGCAGGCCATTTGCTTAGACGACCTCGTTGTTGATTCCACTCTTATTTTAGTTCTAATTAGTTGGGCATGTGTCGCCCGTTTCCTTATTCTGTTGGATTTGCTAGAGATTATGTTTATTTATATTTAGTATTTTTTTACTCTTTGGGATTTAGTTACTGTCAGGATGGTTTTATTGATAGTTTAAACTGGTTTGGTTTATTCGGATGAATCTAATTCTTGTGTGTTATTATCCATCTTTAGTATATCAGAGTTCTTAAATTGCTGGTTATTTTAAAAGGCTTTTACATTCGGATTTAATAAAATGGAAATAAGGGTTCAAAATTATTTTGACACTTAGCATAATTATTTAGGATGTTTAAATTGGAAATTTTATTTTGCGATAGTGATGCTAATAATGAACTAACCGCTCACCTTGATTTTAATTTAATAAATGACTGATCACCCGGTATTTAATTAGGTGGGGGTGTTACACAATTCTCCCCTAAATTTAAACCTGAGTAAGATTATAAGAAAAACAAGAATATAATCCAATGACATGAAGTGCGACAAGCAACGTTAAACACAACACATCAACACAAGCACAGATTATCCAAAAATTGATCAATTAATAATAACTTTGATGCAATGAATGATAACAACTTGAATACACAAGAAAGCATGGGATATCAATATAAACTAGAAAAAAAAGATATCAAGAAGATCATTTAGCACACCAATAGAAACCACTTGAAACTAAGATGAAATATGGCATTCATGGATTAAATGCAAATGCAAAGACTCAAAAAAAATGATATCATATATATAAATATGCCAAAGATACCAATGATACACACACATACTGGCGTGCGCGTGCACGCACACACACACACACACACACACACACACACATATATATATATATATATATATATATATGTGTGTGTGTGTGTGTGTGTGTGTGTGTGTGTGTGTAAACACCACAAAATGACAGAAAATAAAATAGGACTTTCGCACTAGCATAATATTGATGTGTCTAAACAAACATGTGGTAAATGGAGTGAAGGGGTGTGAACTAGAAACAAAATAATTATGACCCAATCACTCAAAAAAAATTCAAGGAGTTATATTTGACTGAATTAACTTTATCAAATAAAGATTTAGCTTCATAGTGACAAATAAAGTGAACTCATAATAGACAAACATTTAAAATGCACATTAGCCTAGAAAAACATTAATGATTCTTAAATCAGTAGCATCAAACATGAACTAATTAGGAATAAATGTGCAAATTCATTGATATTAACACCCTCAAAACTATAGTTATATCATTTTTCTCACTTTTATGTTTTGAAGATATCAATGTTTTGAAGAAACAATGAAACAATGGAACCCTGACAATTTTATTATATCTTTTGTCTCTTAATTTTTTAGGCTCTTGCCAACAATGACCTTTCACATAAGGAATATCTTTTTTAGTAGCCCTTTCCCGTGCACACTCATGTTTTTCAATAAAATAGTAACCTCATGGGCCATGATTCTCACATGAAGAATTATCCCAATCAAATATATATGTATATGACAAGATTGTTAGGAGAACACCACACCTAGCTCATGTTACATATAATGTTAAAATCCAAACGAGCTCGTGCATGTATGTGAGGACGTATATGCAAAGTGAATCCAGTAAACAAGTCATTTATTAATTTGTCATTATCCTTAATGGCAGATCAGCCTACTCCATGCAAGCATGATTAAGAGCAATCTAAATATTGAAAATCATAATCAAATTTTCTAAACACATGGAAACATGGAACAAAGTGGATTCAAACACACCGATATGACACACAAAATATGTCAGACCAAACTACACATAAACACAAATCTTTTTGAGTTTTTAAACATTTTTTCAAAGACACCACACAAAAACAAAACTCAAAAGATGAAAGAAAATCTTTTTTATTTTTTTTACAATAAGACTCAACAGAGAAAAGAAAAATACAAAAGAATGAAAGAACATACATCTGTAAAAAAATACATAACATCAAGTACACAAGCTAGTGTATGTAAACATGTAAACACATCAACCAATGGCTTTAGCATGATAAGTATCATGTGCAACCATTCGAGAATCATCAAATCTACCATGCAAAACCTCAAAATATTATTTCTTAACCCACGTAGGAGTGACATGACAGTCTTGGGTATTGGTAACCTAGGTAACTTTAAATTAGACTTTCTAGGGCATGTTTAATATCAAAGAAAAAATTCCTAAGGTGACCTTTCCTACAACAATGTGTGCACGTCTAGACACGAGAAATGTTACCCTCGGGTTGACATTTTCTAACAATCCTAGCAATAATTTACTCTCTCAAAAGAATTGTTTTGGATTTAACAATGGAAGGATTTATATCATCGAAGACAATCCCACAACTGTAATATTTAATTTGGACGGTGCATAATATTTTATCCAAATATTTTGACCTAGAATCTAAATCAAATTTGACATTACTTGAGTCTTTTAATATCTTTTCTAACTCAAAAATCCTATAATCGAGAAAATTATGATACTCGTTAAAAACTAGGGAATCTTATTCAAAATCTCCATTATCCCTGAAGGTTATCTCTCTCCCCCTCAACCAATGCGAGATTCTCCCTAAGAGTCATCTCACGTGCCCTAAAGTCCTCAATTAAAACACTATCACTATTCCATATGTCACATTCTTTCAACTTTAAGTTTACCTTTTTTAATTTCATTATTTTTGCATACAACTCACGGAAGGCTACTTGAAGTTCACTCTCACTCTCACCCTCGTCCTCTTCTTCATCATATTCTTCTCTCCACTCTCTCCACCACCACTCACTTAAGAGTCATAAACAATGTCCTTAAAATTGTCATACCCAGAATGATCTTCATCCGAAGATTTTTTTATCAAGGTCCACATGATTATCCATGAACGCGGTGTAATTGCGCTCAATGGGGAAATCAGATTCCTCTTTCTGATTAGCACCACTAAAGGTGAAATTATGAACCTTCAGTTTCTTTCCCTCCTTCCTTAGTTTATTGGAACACTCAACTACCCTATGGTCATAACCCTAACACCCATAATATCTAGCTGATTCATCCCTCTTAAAATTACCATTATGATTTTTAGGGAATATCACAACCTTGTTAAACTTAGACTTCTCATTTTTTTTCATCATACTTAGAATTATTTTTATTAAACTTAAGAAATTTTCTGAACTTCTTAGAAAACATGGACATAACATCATATTTAGACTCATCATCTGAAACACATGTTTCTTCCTTCTGCTTTTTCAAAGCAATTTCCTTATCTTTTTTTCATATTTTTTTTAGGAAAACATGTAGAGATCATAAGATTTAATATCACCTACAAGATCTTCGAGATTTGTAGAGTCCAAAGTACCCAAAGAATTCAAAATTGTCACTTTTAAGTTAATCCTTACCGTCAAGAACTTAGGATTGCTTCACTAGACGGGTTTTAAATATTCTCTCTCCTAAGTTAAAAGACGAGTTAATAATATTAAATAGTCTAACATATAACTCATTCAAGGTTTCACTCCCCTCCATCCTAATGGTTTCAAAATGACTGTTGAGGCTTAAAATTTGGAAGCCTTAATAATAAAAGTACCCTCATGAGTGATTGGGAGTATGTGACAATCCTTGTTAGACATATCATATGTCATAATACGACAAAACTCGTTCGGTGTGACTGCAGAAAACAAAGTATTCATGCCACATGAATTATAGTTGGACAGTTTGTGATCATCCTCACTACAAATTTTAACAGGTTTTATAATTATATAATCACCTACATATTAAAGATGTGGGTGGTTACCATCCATTAACAACCGTTTTCCATTTTCTCTAATTTTTTTACTTAAGTAATGACTTCAGATGCGCTTTCTAGTACGCGTATTTAGACCTATCAAACAATGGCGGTCTAGAAAATGATTGACCCTCCATTTTAAAAAAACACTAGAATTCATGCATAAACATACATTTAACACAATAAATTTGTGTTCCCACTCTTATGCCAATTTGAAAGTCCTATGGGTTATAGTGTTCTAATATATAGCAAAGGGTGAAAAACAAGCAAACCAATTATTTTAGATTTTTTTCAATTTAAGTTCAATTAACAAAGCTAACCCAAATCATACCATTGCATCAATTTTAATTGAATTATTATGATGAATAGATGAACTAATTTTATCTTAACATAAACATGGATTTAGGTGAGTGCAGGACAAACAAAAGACTTGCACAATGACTCGATGCCCTCACAAGTCTTGTCACATCTTCAATCTTAAACTTATCCTCTACAACGATACGTAGGAGTCTACATACATAGTGCCACATTGCGTGAGTCCATACATGCCTCGGTATCCAACGAACATGCTCAGTAATAGTCACACACGAAGTCCATTGTATGTAAATAAACCAGGAACGAAATCCACTGCACGGAACTTTTCTCAACTAGATGTAGAGACAAACCAAGGTTCCCAGAAACTTGATCTCAAAGCATACATATGATGAATAATTGGATCTAAAATTGTTTGGGTGTAAACACGGTTTGGGTTTGGAAATTTTTTATCACAAACGATCATATAAACTCAGAGAGCTTTTTGGAAAAGTTTAGGAGCTGAAAACATAAGTTAAAGTGTCAAAGAAATATGTTGCTCTGCACTCCTATTTATAGGAGGTTTTCTTAAATCAAGATAAGGATGGAAATCTTTGAAAAAAATCTTGAAATCTTAAAACCTCATCGGCTCATTTGAATGAGGTATATCTCGCCAAACAAATCCACCTTTATCATTCTAACACGATTATAACAAAACAATCAAAGAGATTTCGGCAAAGGAAAAAATGCTGATTTGATAATATCACTGGAACCATGTTATAACAAGTCAAGGTAACTCATTTAAATGACATCAAAGTCATTTTAACAACCACGCAAAAAGAGAATTATTTTTAAAAAAAGGATAAAATCATTTAAAAAAAACTAACATCCAACTAATAAATATTCAAGGATAAAATATATATACGCCTTCACACCTGGTAGATCCTTAAAATATGAAGATAAAACCTTACATGAATCATGGTATGAGGATGTAGATATTCTAACTTGGTCTCTATGTCTCTAATCTAGATGCCATAGGCTTAAAAGGTAAAACATGCTCAAGTCCTAAACTATGACTCAAAAGGTTTGTCCAAACATGGTATAAGCCAAAATAAGAACAAATTGACTCCATTGAAAATTTTTCCTAACAGTGTCACAACCAGTGAAATAAAAATTTGAGGGGCTAAAATGAAAAATCACAAAACTTATAGAAATGGGGCAAAAACCTTCATAGAGGATTATTTAACCAAACGGTTAAAGGCCCCCATGACCTTTAACCGAATGGTTAACCCTCCCAAGTAATGATTAAAGTATCTATGCAACGTTAACCCCAATAATACACGTGTATCCCCCACCCCTTATCCACCGTACATGTGGAAAACCTTTGACCAAATGGTTAAAGGACCTCAATCATGCCCTATAAATTTAGGTCCCCTTTAACATGAAAAGTACCCCCAAAATCAACATTGATTCACTTTCTTAACTTTCTTCAATCATGAGCGCTTAAGATACTCGAGCTTGTTCTGAAAAGTCTCGAATGAAGTTCATACTCCAAAAAATTTTCTTTCCTGGAGGAATATTTATACTTCCGAAAATTAGCTTCCCCTTTGGAAAGTTCGTACTTCTAAAAAGTCACTTCGTCCTAGGAATAGAGTCAAACCTATATGTGAACCCTATGAAAATCGTTTCTTCCAAACGAAGCTATGTCCGACTCAATGTTACCACCTCATTTGGGATATTCCCCCGGAAAAATTTATCTCACTCTACAGGGCTTAAGAAACTCTACAGGATATAGGTCTACACCCCACATAATTGACCATATCTATTTATCTCATTTAGCCCAACCACCATTCAGGGGACTGGTATGCACTTTGCAGCATTTATATTTTAAAGTTTAGCTATGTTATAAAATTTAAATGACATATTCATATGTCAAATAAATGCTACTCAAAATCAACGACTCAATATAACATGAAAACATACTTTTTTAAATTGTTCTGAGGGAAGTGTTATTGAGCCGAGTCATTCCACAACTTTTCTAAAATCAAAGTCTAAAATCAGATCACTCTCACCGCTTCTCTGAGCGAACAAAGACAATTTCTTTGATGGAATCCCCATATATGTGTTTTTAAAAAAATACTGTCAAGCATCTCCTTTGATTAATGTATTTTTAACATATAAATATACCATCCCATAAAACTGAATTACTACATTAAGGATTAGGCTCCTTAAATACCATAATGTTATACATTATATACCTAGTATCCTATCGCCTACACTTGTAGGCACTATACCAAACCAAACTTGTGGCATGTAGGAATACTACAGACACCTTGGGAGCGATTTCATATTTTGAGAGCATTATATAGGTAAGTACTTTCTTTTATATTACATTAGTAACTCTGTACGCTTGGACATAGGGCTGCTCCCTATGGGTCCCTCACGAAGTTTAACTTGAAATTAGAATCGTATGCTAAACAAGTGAAATGTTAATTAAAATAAAATGTACGAAAAATATTATATATGTTGTTTCATTTTACTTCACACCTAATGTTCGGGTAGGATCGGGTTAACTACGAGTAACCCATAAATCTGGGTCGGGCCGTTACAAATGTTATAAGAGCTCTAGGTTCAAGGTTTCTTTCGGGAGTGACGTTGTGAGGTTGGTGTTGGATCTTTTGACGTTGGTACTGGTTTGGATCAGTCATGGTAGTTTGGTGATAGTTTTTTTCATGTCCTCGACGGTAAAGTGATAGAGGTTAACACGACAAGTGAGTTAGTGCCAGGTGGCACACGACCAAGTTAATAGTTATTAATCGCTTCGCGCTTCTTATTAGAATTATTAGTAATATGCAGGTGTCTATGCAAGCCAATAATGGTGACACCGTGATTGTGAGGTGCTTATGTTCCAATCCTTAATGACATAAAATCTTTTAAAATGTCAATAGAGTGAAATGGCACCCATTGGGAAAGTGGCATGAGTTGCGTATAGTTAACAATAGAAGTTGATAGCTAGGGTGTCATGACTATGCACTGATCATTGATGATTAAGAGGTATATAATCCTTAGATGTGGAGCTTAAGGGTAGTTATTATCGGTAATTTAATTAGGCAAATTCAATTCTCGAGGTGATAGTGAAGTTGATGGTAGTTCGGTGAACATATGATGTTGTGTGGGCTAACATAGGAAACGCTGGGATCCTTTATATGACATGTATTGTGTGGTAAATTTTATGACGAGAGTAGCCTAGGTAGTAATAGCAGTTAGTACTATTGATTACGACCTAGATGTAAAGGTTGTATATTTCATATATGGAGGTTAGGTGACTGAGTGGAATTCATAAGTATTGATTCCGTGGTAAGAACGTATTGGGTTCGTTTGTTGAGGACTTCTGTTTCGTGTATCTGGATTATAATATGATATTGAGGAATAGGATCCCATGTGGCGTCTGTGGTGTGGGCTTTGTCATTTATAGGCAATACTAGACATCCCATATCCTACAAAGATCTATATAGTCATGTTAACTTGTAGACTAGCACATGGTGTGATGTTTACATAGTGAGGAAATTTAGTTGTCATGGTTGATCATTCAGTGGGGATTAGGAGAGGTAGACCTTGAGGTTTATTGGTGGTAGGCGACATCCTGTATCCTGTCATGAGCCTTAGTATCATTAGGTGTAGTTTGGTACATGACATATGGTCATAACCATTTGGAAGAAAGATAAGATTAGTATCCAAGTGTAAAGACTCATTTTATCCACTGAGGTGATGTCTAAGTGCGAGGTAATCTTTGTGTGAGTGTGGTTTAAAGATATACTAGAATGTCGAAGGACTAATTACATGTGGTTCCATTAGGGATAAAGATCGAATGTTATGACGCATGGAGGTGTTTGATAGTTAAGGTGCACTGTAGGTAGAAGCTCATAGACTAGTGTTTTTCCAAGCACCGAGTAATTACGATGTGGGTATTGAATGGTTTTGTAGAGCGCACCTATAGTGATAAAGGTATGGATGGTGAGATCTTATCAGGTCATGAGGAAGGTTACTTAAAATATGTTTGGTGTCCTTAGGATGCCATTTAAGTCTGATAGGAAGGAGCATTAGTGGCTTAGTGATGATTGTATTAAGGGTTAGGTGATGGTCCTAGATTGTTGGTCATATAGTGTACGTGTCAGGTGTGGCTTCCCAAATCGTTATAAATGGGTAGTGTAATCCCTAAGATAAGGTGATAGCTGGAATGACTAGTATTGGTGTTGTGATACTCGATTTTGAGATGTACTAGGAAATATGCTCGAGACTTAGGGTGATGATGACATGTGGAGACTTAAAAATGGCAACTGAGGTGGGGCGACATTAAAATATGATTATAGTGACGGCATGTATCGACGGTATATACTAGGGTAGCCTTAGAAATGTGAGGAGTACTTATTGTCACGTGTTTCCAAATTGATACGAATTAGAAAATGTAGCGTTGTGTGATATTTACTACCCCTGGAATGCCAATTACGACGTGTGTGGTGGCCATGTAAATTCTGTGTGGGTAGAAATCGAAAGTATGTTTGGTGGCAACCTTGTATGGTTAAAGGACACTGTAAGGTGAGTGCCTCGCTTGAACTAAGAAATGACTACATGAGTTTGGGATTTTCATCATGATATGATAAGGCAGATAATAGCCAAGGTGTATTAGGTTGGTGACGTTGTCACTAGTAATTGGACAAGGTCAATGTAGATAAAGGCATGAGGTACCTGATTCGTATCAAATATTGCATATTTTCGCCCTAAATCTCTATGCATTCTAGCAATTTTAATGTCCTAAATTCCTATATTTATGCTTATTAACTAGGCAACCTTGGATTTTGATATATACATGTTTTGTATGGGTTAATTGTTCTTTTGTAGGTATTGGAACGCTAAAAGTGAGGATCGGTTGTATTTCGGAGAAGTTTTATCATTGGATGCTACTTCAAGAGCATTTTAGTCAATTCACTTTTCATCTCTGGCTCATGGGAATTCCACGAATGCGTAGTTCGTTGAGTTAGCATCGCGTGGCTGCAAACGGCGCATCATTTGGAGTCCGAATGGTGAAGATATGGTCGTTTCTGTTTGCGCACCTATCCCCCTCTTCATGGACCAACAAGGCCAGAACACAGAGTGTCGGTCGACTGCGATTAAAGGCTCGGTCGACCGTGGTTTGGAGTTTTGTCGTGGAAAGGAGACAGTGCGGTCACCAGATATTTTGCACTTTCTCCTTTTCTTTTCTTTTTCCTTTTTTTTTATTTTCCACTTACAATATAAACCAATTTTGGTTTCTATTTTTAGATATAATTAGTTTTTAGATAGTTTAGTTTAGGGTTTGGGGGTTTGAGAGCTCATTTTTCATTTTTTCTTAGTTTGACACCCATTTGGGTTTGTAAGTGGACAATTCATCTTCCCTCTCCATTAAATTATGTTGTATTTCCTTATTTTCTTGCTTTGTAGATTAATTGCATGCTTTGTTAATTAGATTTACATTCTTTCTTTAGTTGCTTCTAGTGTAGATTTATCGCATTTATTTACTTCATTTTTATCATGCTTTCTAGCTAAGTTAGTCTAGGTTGTGTCGAATTGAACTCACCTAGGGTTGACATGTTCTTTTCTTTGGTGATGGATTTTTACGGGTCTATTTCAAATGCGTTGTCCTAGTTATTATGCCTAGGAGATTTGATGTGATATATCATGTATGCTCCGTGCTTATGACCTTACGTGCGTAATTTTCGGAGCATTTGTTGACGCCAAAATCTTATTAGACTTTTATACGAATTTAGAGGTGTGATAGCTCTTGATTTAATTAACTGTCGAAATGAGATGCGGTCTTAATAGCTCTTCGACCCATGTAATCATTTTATACTAATTAACTCGGGTGAGGGATATTCAACGCAACCTATACCCGCTTTGTTAATCTAGCTTAAATACACTCGCCTAGATTAATCTTCCATTCTTGCATCTTTTCCTTTTTGTTTATAATTATCTTTTACACTTTTATTTTAGAAGTATTAAAGCAAATAATATTCTAGCAACTCATCTTTGTAGATTTTGATACCCAGACTGGCCGCTATACTCCCTTAAAGAGTGTAGCCATAGTTTATTTTTTTTTGTATTGAGGCGGTGATCAGAAAATAACGATTGGCGTTTGACACGCGCTGCTTTTCACCCATTGATCAGTATATGCCAATCGAAATTGTTCATGTGCGCCAAGAATGTGAAAGTTAGGGCCTTGCTTCCAAGGAGGGAAGTCGAGCATTGAGATCCTAGAGGACTGCCGATTTGTATGTTTCTTTCGTGTTACTAGATGAATGGTTGTGATTCAATTCATCACATCTAGTGACCCAAAAACCTTGTTGATTCAATTCATAACTACCTGTACATATAACTTACAAGTACTAAACAAATTTACATATACAAGTTCCTTTGTTTCACATTGACACAAAAACCTTGTTGATATACAACCCATATTAGATATTTATCACTCCCTCGTTTTAAGATCCTAACTTGGCAGTGAACTCCAAACGATAGGCATACCAGAAACATAACATAACAGGAGTGTAAGCAATATAAGCTTAGTGAATGACCATATACCACAACTATAACCGAATTGAATAACCATTTATATTTTGTTCTAATGTTATAACCCAACAGGAATTGTGAAACTCTCGCAAGCCTGGACCCGCCACAGTCCAATTAATCCACCACAGTTATTGGGGACCACCACATCCCTTTATTAGGCCCAAGTACACAAACCTTTAAATTAGATTAACAGGACCGCCATATCCTGTAGGACCCACCACAGTACTTAACATTAGATAAAGGACCCGCCACAGTCCATAACATTAAATAACATCACTTAACATTTTAATCATATGCACATGTTTCCTAAATACAACATCACTCCCATAAGCATTTTAACACATGTATTGAACTAAACATTTCCATATGAACATATAATCATCTATATTTCATAGGACAGGTCACACACCTTGGATTTGGTGCTAAGATTAATACCAAACTACTTCCTTGGTATGGTAGTATTAGCTGTTTCCCCACCTAACAAGTCAACGTCATTAGTATCTGAATACACCAATTAACATTAAATCAAGTAATACATCACATCATTTGGTCAATCAGAAATAACAAAGAGGAAATAAATATGATACTTCATATTTGTATAACACCCAAGTAATTAGGGTTCTAACACAATTTATGAAATTAAATTACCAATTCGCTAGACAAAGTTATGCCCATTTTATTACAACATTTTCCAAATTATTTCTCAAGAAAAACAGCAACACAACTTCAGCTTCCTGGAATTTTCATAATTTTTATACAACATAACTCTTAATGATATTAAACCCAATATCATTAAAGACATTGAATAATATAAAATTAATGTTTCATAATTTTTAGGGTTCATTTTTTATGTCGAGCAAAATGTCAAACACCAGGTATGCATTCGTGCTCCTTTAGGGCAGATTTTAAACCAAAACTTCAAACTATCACCAAAGGTTTGTTACTTGATATTTTTACACATTTTTTGGATATGTTATACATGTATGAGTCTATTTTACTCTCCAATTGGAATCACTCAATTCCAATAAGTATTCCATGATTTATATCATTTTTAGCATAACTAGGTCGAAAAAGAACATTAAAGCATAACTTAACATTTTTAAGCATACATAACCTCCACCTTGAGTATAAATCATGGAAACATATAATAAACAAGTTTTAAAAGATATATAAATCATAAGAATGAATTTTCTAAATCAAAATTCTTTACGAAAAATGATGTAAATCTAGGACTTTAAAATATGCATTTACGATCCTAGTACCAGTTCTAACTTATGTTCTTAACCCTTCCTTATTTTCATACACTTAGGAAATATGGGTATCATTAAAATACTAAACAAAATCAGAAACAAAAATATACCAAGTATAGAACTCATCCATGTGATCAACTTTAATAAATAAGTAATTACCTTACGAGAATTCCTCGATTTATGGTGAATTTTTAAAGAAATTCTTCCTTAACTTTCTTTTTCTCTCACCATAAGCATATTTTTTTCTCAAGCTTGTAATATGAAATGAAAAATATGATAAGGTCTGCCTTATAAACTTAAAAACGTGGCTATGTGACCACTTTAAGGTGGTATTATGCGATTCGTTGGGCAAGGGGTCCAATAGGACAATTCTGTTAATGACATATTTGTCCTGCCTTGTAAAATCATCATAACTCACTATTTCGGGCCCCGATTTACTCCCACTTTTTGTTTATGAGTATATAAATTAAACATCTACAACTTTCATATTTTGTGTTTTCCCAAAATCATAAAAGTAGTACACCTAATTTGGGCTCGAACAGAAGAGTAATTATTTACTCAAAATTTCATAACTTTCACATTTGGCAACCAAACATCGCCACTTTCGCACCAACACTCTATTTTACTTTTTATAAACATAATGAAGCATTTAGAAACATATTTTCATGATGAATTTAACCACATAACTAATCACATGCCTTACATATGTTATACCCAATCATAAGCTCGATTCGCATCTAATGTAAACAAAATACATATCACATGAGTATGCATTCCCTAAACATGATAATTAACATGTTTAATACACATAATCAATTTATAACTTATAACTCATAAATTATACCTAATCATGTAATTAACCTTACTAATCGTGTTTTAAGGCCTTACAACCAAGGTAAAAAAGAAAAAGGAAATTGGAGATTCAAGAAGAGGAACTTCCGCCTTCATTCTAAGGCAATAATTTTCTTGCTTAAATCAATTTGCAAGTTATTTCTTAATTTAAATTATGTAGTTTTTAATGTAGATTTATGGATTTAGTTATATAATTGATCATATGTAATGGGAGGATCGCACTTTGATCAATAAGAAAATTGTAGAATTGAGAAATTGATAAAAAAAATTCAAAACAAATAATAATAATAATAATATTCATTTAGAGATGGATCTTGTGATATTGTGATGTGATAATATAGATCTAATGTATACCCCTAAGAAAGATTATTTCTTGAGATAAATTTATGAAAAAGATATGGATCTTGAAAACTAGAAATCACCCACTTTATAGTTTTTGGAAAGAATTATATTCATATAAACTGATCATGATTTAGGTGTTATTCTCATGTTAAAATTGTTCTTAGATGATATAAAACTAGTTAATGATCATATGTGATATTGGGATAATTTTAAGGTGATGAATAATGGGTTGTTTATGAAGAAAGACGGGGAATTTCTTTCCAGAACATCAGTAGTCCTGATTTCACCAAACCCGAGGGCAAATTGGTTCATCCCTAGGGGCGAACCGATTCGGTTGCCCTGTTCACACCAGCTTGGTATTTTTGTGTTTTAGGCAAGTCGTCCGGGATCCAGTTAAATCTAAGTGTTCTGTAAATATAATTTAATACTTTTGAAAAATTGGTAAGATAATATATATATCCATTGGGTTATTGGGGAATAGGATCCGAAATACGAGAATATGGGAGTTTACGGTATAACTCGGGAAGGTTGGTTACTACCTAAATAAATTGTAGAAATTTAGTAATGTTGAATGACTACTTAAAATATAGGAATTTATATTTAATGAGAAGGTTGGTAAGCACCCAAATTAATTAGGGATAATTTTTGGTAATGTTGGGATTATTATTTAAATACAAAAAATAATAATTAATAAGATGGTTAATTAAATGGAAAATATATTGATGGGAAAATTAATAGTATATTGTGGGGGTGATTACAGAGTAATTAGCTATACATATTATGTGATATAAATATGAAATTATTTATTTGTGTGGAACATAGCTATGTTCGTGAACGGTCCTATTGGTTTAGGTTATGCACATTCGGGATCGAAGAACACGTCAACATAGGTAGGCTAGGCGTTGTGTATGTCATTACTTAAGTACTACATAGTAGCGTCATTTATGAGAGATAGGTGTAGATGCTGGAATCCATTGTGACCGCTGGATATTGGCCATGAAATGACGAAATACGTAGGGACTGCCCCATTTATATGTGATTTGTGATGTTCGATTTGGATAAGGGACTCCTTCGGACTTACCGATAGAGCACGAATGAGACACAAATGGTAGATGCCAAGTATTATCGCATATATATATGTGTGTGTGTGTGTGTGTGTGTGTGTGTGTGTGTGTGTGTGTGTGTGTGTGTGTGCGGACTTATACATATAACCCTGTGGATCAAATGAAGTTAATTATCTAAGTCTAATGATGTGTCAATTTATTATAGACCCAATACTATGTAGTATCCATAAGGGATGGTTATGACACTATTGTTAGTAATATGAGTGAGTAATCGGGAAATGGGGACAAGGATATAGACAATGACTTGTCCAATACACAATTTATGCTAGATGCATCACATGTTTAATAAAGCTCTTGTTATCCATATTGCATTTTGGTTCTGGGGATAGAATACGATTTGTATTTCACCTAGGTGAAAGGTGAGAAAATTATCATATGCGAGTGCTAATGGGAGAGGCATATTTAAAATAAGTTTAATATTGCATTTCAATTTCAGTAAGTTAATTCTTGCACACTCTAGAGTGCTGACCCAAATTATAAATGTCCCCCCCTCTTCCGAGTCTGCCTAGACAAGGATAGCGGGACTAAAGGAATATCATACTTACTATCACGTTTTGCTTCTCGGAGATCGGTTTATTTATTCTAGTTTAGGTTTCTCCTTTTTCGTGTCCTTATTTTTTTTGGATTATTGTATCGGCATAATCTTGGAGTCATTTGATTTTATTAGTCAAAATATTTATGTTTATGTTGGATTTTATTTTTGGATGTTGATGTTGGATTTATTATTATCCTTGGTCATTTAATTCGATTCAGTTTTAAATTTGAATGTGGTTTAAAAATATGAATGTTTATTACAGTCAATGCTAAGAATGATATAAATTGACAAACAAGCCCCATCTTTGACGCATTATGTCTGGCCAACCTTTACGTGAGAAAATAGGGGTTGATACATGTCTCCCTTCTTAAAGAGCTGTATGAGTTGCGTGGTCCCTCCAACGCTACATACCAAGCACTCGGGCCACTGTTTTTCCTTCGGGTTCTTTGGAATGTGAGGAATGAGCCCATTTTCAGGCATAAATTGATCCTTAAATTGCTTATTTTATATTCTCTTTCTGACCAGATCTTGCAGTTCATCCATGCCCAATCCCTACCCCGATTTAGACCAGTTGGACCGACCATAAAATTTAACATTGCTTGGACCCGTCTGATGCCTCCTTTTTAAAATATAATACTGACGGTGCAAAATCCCATGTCTCGAGATAATTATCTATTGGGAGAATTATTCATAACTTTCAAGGCGTATTCCTTTGTGCGTTTTCTAAAAACATAGGGTATGCATCCTCAATGCTTGTAGAAATTTGGGCCTTTAAAACTGGATTAGACACGACATCTCATATGGGCATTAAATGTATTGAAGTAGAAATCAATTGTCAAATTGTATTTAATATGATTTACAGGAACACAGCCCCACATCTAGGTCATAAGGATTTGATCAAAGTCATCCATGACGACTTTTTGAGATTCCAACATATGACCCTCTGTTTATGTTATCGTGTTGGTTTTTTCCAAACTGTTTGTTCAGGTTCCATGTTTTTTACTTCCATTTCTGTATAGTAATGTTTGTAGTAGTCTTAAGGTTCGGTGTGCAACGAGGATATCACCTATAAAATACCTCTTTTCGTATAAAGCTTTTATTTTGTTTGGAAAAAAAGGGAGAGATTGCTGACAACTCTAGTACGACTTGCGTAAGAGAAAACAATTGAGTAGAAAATAATCCATGCATCATTTGATATTATGTGAACAAATGAAGTAAAAATAAAAAATAAAAACAGTCACAATTATAACATAACATATTTAATGGTTTAACTTTGTTTATATATTTATTTAAAACCAAAGCAATAAACCAATCACCAAAACAAAAGTTATTACAATTTTCATTGATTTAATCATTCATGAGATGTCCTGGTGATACCTTCGAGGCTACTCAAATGACTCACCTAATGAAAACCAGTTTTTATTATTACAACAAAACACAGTAACTTTTGTGCAACTCATCTACGGTTTAATGGTCAAGTCCCAGTCAATATGTGGTGTTACCCTCCATGAGTGATCTACCAGCCAATATGTGGTGGTACCCTTCATGAGTGATCTACCATCAGGTAACCAGTGTCCACTCTTTATACAAAACCCAAGAAATTGTCACACCTACCCCAGGCACACCCTTCGACTTTTGTCGATTTTCTTAACACTCCATTTTATATGTATTGGTCAAATGCCTTAGCCTTTTGTTCATTTTCTAAGCTTAATCCTCTGCATACTTTCCAACCCAAAATATATAATAAACAATTTAGGCGTTCTAAACATAAACTACAAGTAAAATTTTGCATATGTGAAACTAAGGGGTACTTTTCTTGAAAAAATCTTAATGACAGCTATGTTCTCAAGTTCAAGACGAACATACCCTTGTTATCTTCACACATAAAGCAATTGCGCCCATGGTGGTGACCCTTGATATGTTGTTGAGCAAGGAAGATCGTGAAAATGTGTTGCGTCCAAGTATATATGTAAATGAAAGGAGTTCTCATGACTCCCATAAGATAATGAGTGGCTACTTCCGATCAATATCATTTTTTTCCCTAGAATTGGAGATGGGTTCCCATTGGGTATCGGTTGGATGTAGCCACATATATTTTGAAAGAAAGGTTGATGATTCCCTCACTTTCCTCTTAACGCGTTTCCACGCAACACATTTTCACCATCATTCTCAGCTGATAACATATCGAGGGAAACCACGTGGGCAATGGTGCCTTGCGCAAAGATAACGGGGGCATATTCTTCTTTAACAAACAAAATCTAGTTGCCCCCCATTAGATTTATCTCATTACAACTTATATAACATTTGTTTCTTCTTTGACGCCTGTGTATCATTTTTGCATGCTGTGATCCCGTGCAGCTGGGACAGCTTTGGAGACTAGTGAAATTGCAAGTCCCATCTACTGCTACATCGATGTCACATTGTGATTCTGCCTTGCCTTGGAAAATCCTCATAAGGGTTGGCATAGTAACCAGAGATACGAAATATTTCCTGCGTACTTGCAAAGGCAATTGTTAGTTTCTGGTCACAAGCATCATTGGAAATATAAATATGCGAATTAGAAGTTTTAAAAAATAATATATTTATGGGGTATATATCAAATAGTCACTCGAACATTTTTTAATACACGTTTAGTCCAATCCTCCAAAAAGTCCTTTACCATGCCGCTAGTGCGGACCTTTACAAGTAAGAGAATAAGGGATTTTTTTGGTACAAAATAAAACGCTTGGACTAAATGTGTATTAAAAAATGTTTGAGGGACTTTTTAGTATTTGACTTAATATTTATTCCCTACCGATTAGGAAGCTATAGCTAGGAGAAGAATCAAAATGGTGTTGTATTCTCAAATAGAGTACCATTAAGGCAAACATGAACAATGAATTCTATGAATCTCAACGTCCAGGAAAAAGGGTAACTAGTCACAAATGTATGCACAAATGACTCATTGGGACAGTTTTTTGGCAGCTCTCACTAACAAAACAAACTTGATCTTCCCACATAATAAAAAAGAGGAAAAGGAGATGATAAAATGTAGAGTGCATTTTTACCTCTAGTTGAGCCTGCAAGTTTGCCTCAATGTTACACCATCACTCTTTCCCTCTTTTCATATATAGATATAGACCAGAAATGATTCCTCTTTAACCACATGAAGTTTGAACATGGGAGAGGTTAATTTATAATGAATGCATAATGCATTTTTGTCTGATGTGCGAATGTACAATATGACAAAATGTCATTCAAAATGTCTAGTATTGGCACGTACAAAATGTAAAGTATTTCCGTACTCTCATAATTTTGGACTTCTTTGAGTTGGGTAACATTGTTTTTTCGGTTATATTTTTTTTTGTTAAGTTACCATAAGGTGTTCGGATCTGCTTATGCGCCCCTCGATTAATCCCCATTCGCGGTTCATGGTTTCCATTGGTCAAACATTATTTTGACAGTGCCAAGAATCGAACTGGGGACTAAACTCAATCCGCCCCCAAGACTGTACCAGTGACAGCCTTATACCACTGGACCAAACACAAATGTATGTCTCATAGCTTTTCGGTTATGTTTGGTTGGCAATATTTTGAATGAAAAACGTGAAATCTTTCAAAATTCCCAACCATCGGTTTGTTTGATTAGCTGAATTTTCCTTGTAAAATTTTCTCAGGTTTGCCAAAAGTACATCATGCTAATTCACCTTTTGGACAATTTTCGAGGAAAGATTCCCCTAGAGAGAAGTAAATAATAATAAATAAAAAGTATCACTATATGCATACACTTTGGTATCCACTTTACTACCTGTCTAATAAGATAAGATAATAAAAAATTGTACATTTTGCTTTGGCTGAACTCACAACAAAAAAGTAAAGCATTTTAATGCATTGGGTATGGAGAAGGAGTATGAAAATGTGTTGTAGCTTTATTCATAAATAAATCCACCCATACCATTGTATTTATTAGCCGTACAATGTGTTCCGAATTTTTACGTTCATTGACTCCTATTTACTTGTTTTTTATGAACCTTAAAAAATTTCTCATTTATAACTTGATAAGGGGTGTGTTTCATAGGGGGGGAAAAAGAATAATAAAAAATCAAGCATATTTATTCCAAGGAAATAAGAAACAGCTAAAATTTGCTCAATTATGTTTTGATTGTAATTGTGATTATATATATATATATATATATATATATATATGGTGGGGGAGGGTAATAAAATAAAAGTCAAAAACGAAATTTAACATATTTTAACAAGTTAAAAATTTCGTGTGTAAGTACAACTTTTTCAAGAAAAATTTATACAATTAAACACTTAAAATTTAAAAAACATGAAAAATCTCATATTTTAAGTGACACGTGTTGGTCATTAAACACACCGTATGATAGAAATATGGTATGAACTGTGTATTCAATTTCGTAAGTACTCGTATTATTTTGAAAAATAGCAATTGAAAGTTGTTTTACCATGGTAAAATAGTTAAGTATATAGTGCCACTCTAACCTTTACAAGTCCGTCTGAGCCATCAACATCATTTGATGGTGACATTTTATCAGCATTTATTCTGTTATACAAGAGTAACTAGGCAATGTAAAGGGTGTCGGGTTCTTGAGATGTTAAAAACATGAGTCATGGGGTCACGCTACTAAGGCACATTGCTATCTAGTAATAGAAACAAAGAAAAAGCCAAAACTCATGATGGTCCTTATATAATTGCTTGTTATAGCTAAATTTGCGGCACGCGTGAGCGAGTTCAAGCACCCACTTTGGAAATTGCCCATCACTCTCACTTAATTAGTTAAAGGGTCGTAATATTTTCGCCCAAAAATAATTTCCTTAATAGTGTAAATTATAAAAATAATTTTTTTATCACCAAATACAGTAAATTTACTTTTTAATTTTATTAGAACGTCTATAATATTTTTTTCACATAATCAACCATTTAAAAACTTTAAAACCATCATTCTTCAAGATTCAAACCCTGCAAAAACTTCAAAACACTCATTTTCTAAAGAATGATCAAAGTTTAGATTGTAATCATATATTAGACTCGTTGTATTTAATTTTTACGTACCAAGAAATGGTTAGAAAAGAAGCCCCGAAAAAGATTTAAAAAAAAGAAAAAAAATATTAAGACTTCCTACGGTCACCCGTAATTAGGGGTGGCAATTCGAATCAACGGGTCGTGTTTCGAGCCGACACGACACGACAAGATTTTTTCGAACACGACACGACACGAATTAGTATTTTTTTAATTGACACGAACACGACCCGAATAAAAAATAACACTGCACGACACGACACGAATACCATAATTTTTAAATTTTCACCCCTAAAAATCGTGAATATGAGTTCCACGACTTAACTAGATTGTGAATAGTCAACACCTACGGTTACGGGAGATTGTGAGGATTCCAGTTTCAGAAGTATTTAGGATTCATTTTTGATGAAAACTAGGATTTGGTTTTGGAGTTATGAATTAAACATGTATAAAAACACAAGTATATAGATTAAACATATATACACACACACACACACACACACACACAAGTATATAAATTTGAAATACACACCTGCTTATTTTTTGGGTTTTGAATTTAGAGTTTGATTTTGGAATTATGGAGTTAGGGTTTGGTTTCGCAGTAGTAGAGAGAAAAGATTAGAGAGAGAAATGGATGAAAAAATGAAATATTTTTTAATTTGGGTTTATATAATGGAGTTTTTTTGGTGTAAATGAGATGTAGAGTTTATTTTTTTGATGTTTTGAAGTAAGTGGTGTTAAGGAGATTATTTTGGGGTGAGAATATCACCACCCTTAGTTAAAATATTAGAAATGATAAAATATATTGGAACTATTTATTAATTATTTTAATATTATCTGATAAAAAGATCAACATGATTAATATATTAGAACTATTTATTGATTATTCTAATATTTTAATCTGTTAAAAAAATCAACATGATTATTTTAAAATGGCTTTCTAAATTTAAATTCTAGATGAGCTGACCCAATATAAAAAATAAAGATAGTTTTCCATATGTACTTCTTGGGAATGCATATTGGTACCATGTTGGGCGGCCAAATCAGTAAAACTATTGGTAAGGCTTATTTGTCATGGAAAATGTGGTGTGACACCCTACCTAATTAAATCCCGGGTGATCAGTACTAAATCAAATTAAAACAGGTTTCTCAGTTGGTTCATTCTTAGCATCACTGTCGAAAACTTTTTAATTACTAATCACCTAAGTGAAATTAGACCGATGCCAAATTTTATCTTTCCTTAACCCAAATTAATTTCTTATGCGAAAATAAATAAATTAAACATACATAATATGCTATAATTCAAACCACCACACAATATATAAAGGATTGCTAAAAACCGAAACTGCTAAATAAATCCAACATAATCCAAAACTGAATAACTAAAATAATGTTAATGGACGACATGTCCTAATAGAAAAATACTAAAGAAGGGATCCCACACTAGATCAGAATAAATGATTCGTCTATGCAAAGTCCTGCTAGCTTCCACAAAGTTGCAGCTACGAGTCCCTGGACATAATCCTCAAGTCTGGCGTTCCTGTGGCTGAACACCTAAAAGGGTTTTGAAAATATTTTTATAGCAAGAGTTAATACTCAAGACATTTTGAAAATATTTAGGAAGTGATTATCATAGTAAAATGAGTTATTGATTACACATGTTAAGATTTGCGCACACTCTCTTGAGTTACCTCACCCCTCATCTAGTGAACGCCTAACGTCCTGTACTTAGCCCACCTAGATGTACTACCCAAGCTAACTAGACAATAGTATCCAACTGAACTTATCTACGCACTAAGTTTCCATACTGCCCACTTAGTATGTAATACAACCAAATCTCATGATTTAAAAAAAACTTAGATATTTGTTCACGTTTTGTTACCTTTAACCGAATTATAGTTAAGTTTTCCTACTTAATTTACTTTTAGATGTATTCACGGCATCTCATTATCTACTAACTCGCATACGTAGATTATTAATACACTATACATTTCACACAAAATATATACTTAGAAATGTATTCATTACTAATATGTCTTTTTAACACAAATCAAGGACTCTTGGTTCAGAATAGTTCATCGATACCAAGTAAAAGGTTTGGTTCGGAATGTCACCTCGACCCCAAGTTTATTTCACGTAGTAGTTCGAAATATGACCTCGACCCCACTAATGAAAATTTATACATGCATTGGTTTGGAACTCTTTTGTCACGATCCCGACTTACTATTCCATATATTAGTTCGGAATCCTACCTCGACCCTAGTATAGGCAATTATACTTTAGGTATTCTCTCCACTTAAGTATTTATATAATTAAGTAGGTATACACACAACCTAATAATAGTGCTCGTACGTAATATTTCCTCTCTAATATTCACCGTACTTATTAATTTACGATTTATCTCACTATCGTATTTTAATTGAGTATACACATAACTCCAAGGGCCCTAGTTACCCCTCTATTCATTTCAGTAGTTAAGCTACCTCTAACCGACTGGTATACATCTTGGGATGACGTTTACTCTCTCCGAAACTCAAATCCCAAATTCTCGACACACTATTCGATCGGTTTACCCTTATCGATCCATCACTTCAATCCTTGCACTCAATGATTCTAACGGACCCCCACTATACACCTACTGGTACTCTCTAATTACCTATATAGGTATAAAATCATCAAGGTTCCCCTCAAGCGTTGGCCATCGAATAGACTCAACCAACAAAATAACCCAAAATCAGCCTGGGTCGATCGATCGACCTTGAGCATCAATCGATCGACATTCAAGGGTCGATCGATCGATCGAGCAGTGATAGACGTAGTTCTTCTTCTTCGTCATGTGTTTTCCACCATATTCAATTATCTAACTCCCATGATAATCCACCAATATTGTAACTAACGATACCTAACCATTCATACATGTGCTATGATGATTTCTAACGAATTAAACATTATAAATCCTTTAAATTTAACCCAGAATAATTCAAATCTTCTAATTATTCAAAAACCCTAGTATGACATGTTCTTCCTATGTTTTCAATCATCAACCCAGATTTTAATTCCTGTTAACAATTATAATTCCTCTGATTTTCGATCCTCTAGAGATATAAATCTAACTACATGTGATTCCTCCCCAAACATGCAATTAATCAATTATTTTTCTCCAAGAATATTCATCAAAATTAATTATTTATAAATCCTACGCGTCGATATTATAACTGAAAATAATTTGCAAATCACCACTTGCCTTATTAGAGATGATATGATTTTGAGTTTGCAGAAGGTATTGGGTTGCTTTCCCCTCCTAATCTTCCTTCCTCAATTACTTGTGGTGCAAGAACTCCTTGAAATCTCCTACAATTTTCTCTTTTGGCCTTGAGAATGATCTCACTTCTCTCTCTAATGGCTTCCCTTTGTGTTATGAGGTTTCTAACCCTAACCCCACTTTTAATCAGCTGATTCAACATTCCAAAATTTGTAGGTCTCCTCATCTCCATATGCCAAAAGACTAAAATGCCCCTTTACGGTCTCGGTTTAGCCTGAAAATGCCTCGGTACCCGACTAGTACCCCCGGTATACTATTTTGACTAATTCGACCCTTAAGGACTCATATGTGACCTTCAAATTATCATTTTAGTCACTTAAAATATATTTCCCATTTCTCACCTCAAACTAATCTATATGCGACTCTCGGTGAGGCAATAACAAATACGCCCATATTACTCGATATGTCGTATCTCAAATTTACTATCAATATATACTATTCACACTTATAGTAAATCTCAACATATAATATTAATCAGTATCTCTCTCGATTAATATTTAATAATCACAATTATTACTTATTCACTTAATAATCATAATTATCATTAAATCATATTAAATTACTCTACTAACATAATTTAATTTAAAATGTATTTTCTATTTAATTACTCGATTAATTAAATTCTAAATACACAAAATACGGGGTATTACATGTGGTAAAGGGTGATAGATGAAGGTTTTGCCCACCATTTTGTGCGTTGGATAACCTTTATTTTTTATGGAAAATTTTGCATGGATACTATGTCCACATACATGTTTTATTATCATTTTGACAAATTTGTGAGCAAATTTTGTTTACTTATACAGTATGATAAATTTTTCCCACTGATTTGCCATCCCCATGAAAATTATGCTTTTCAACTTGTAAATCTTGGTTAAAACTTTTTTTATTTTGTTAAAAACTATTTTTAAAATATTTTTTATTTTTCGTTATAACTATTTTTTGGCTAAAAACTATTTTTAGAAAAATGTTTTCACTAAAAACACTTTTACGTTAACACTATCTTTCTATAAATAAAAAATTCTCACTACAAACTGTTTTTCGTTAAAATTTTTCTCAAACTTGTTTTTTTATTGTTAAAATTTGTTTTCCATCAAAAATTGTTTTTAAATTTTTAATTTTCGTTATAACTTTTTTTTTTTGCTAAAACTATTTTTTAAAAAGCTCTTTTCCATTAAAAAAAAAATTGTTGAAATTGTTTTTCTAAAAAAATTACTTTTCACTAAAAATTATTTTTCGTCAAAACAAAAACTGTTTTATTTTGTCAATTTTTTTTATTAAAATTTGTTTTTCATTAGAATTTTTTGTTAAATTATTTTTTTTCGCTAAAGTTTTTTCACTTTTGGCTAAAAATTATTTTTTCTGTTAAAAATATTTTTTTTTTTAATAATTGTTTCACTTTTGGACTAAAAACTATTTTTTTAATGTATTTTCTTACAAACAATTTTTATTGAAACCCTGTTTTTTTTTACCTCGTTATAAATTGGTTTTATTGATAAAGACTATTTTGTAAGAACTATTTTTTTCAATGTATGTTGTTTTTGTGTTAAAATTATTTTTTACTATTCTTTTGTTAAAAATTGTTCTTTTGGTTAAAAGTCAAGTTTTTTCATTCACATTTGTCATTTTTACCATTAATTCTATTAAACATCTCACTTTTGCCACCTGAAAAATAAATGTTATTAAACAATCATAATATTTTTACCATAAAATTTGCTATGAATGTTTATTCCATCCAGGCCATTGCCCACTTTGCAACCAAACGAATCTTATTGAGTAGTGAAAATGATAGTGGTTCCATTCGAAAATAATAGCCAACTAACTTTTTAAAAAAATCATTCTAAATTTAGAGCTCACTTCTCCTTTTAGGACATAATTTACATATTAAATTTCATATTAGTGAATAAGTTTGATTTAGGGAGTCTTAAGTATGAGATTATTATCATGAGAAACTTTTAATCAAATAAAAAATGATAAAAAAATTCGAAAAGTAAAATTAGTAAGTATCTTAAAAGTAATTATTGTTTACCTATTCTTCATATTCAGGAGAGAATAATTGCATTTCATCATCTAAGAGCTCTCAAATCAAGCTAATAAGAGTGATTAATAAGGCTGGAGATGATTTAAAAGGAGTCTATACTACCACCATTACCAAAAATGGAATTATGATTTATTAGTATAACATAATCAACATATTCGAGTAACACCCCATATTTCTGAGTACTTAAAATGGAATTAATTGGGATAATTTTATTTTACATGAGTGACGTAATTTAATGAAATTGAATAATATGAGTTGATTAAAATATTAATCGTAGAGAGAATGATTATTGTTAATTGATAAATATAATTACTAAGTGACTAGTAAATAATTATTTTTACGGCATAACGAGTGACACTAACGTGATGGTGATATATCTCAATCGGGTGTCGAGTGTGGACTATATGAGGTCGAGATAGAAAATTAATTTAGAATGACTCGGATAGTGATTTTGAGGTCACGGTTGATTTCGAAAGGGTCAAAATAGTCGGAATAATGTACCCGGGTGTATTGTTTGGATCCTAGGGCAATTTTAAATCAACCCGACACCGTTTAAGGGTGTTTGGATGATTCAGAAGTTTGTGGTAAAGAGAACTCCGAAAATTAAAGGAGTATATCAACCCATGGGAGTGTATAGCTAAGGTTATATCAATCTTGAGAGAAAGGAGGCCATAAGGGAGGAAGATAAGAGAGTTCTTGGAGGTGCAACACTTTTTTCTCTTCACCAAACTTGTCGGAATCATGATCGGAGAAAGAGAAGACCAACCTCATCATCCTAATCATGAAATCAAACCTACACCTAATAAGGCAAGTGTTTATCTTGCATAACTTTATGAGTTATAATACCCATATAGTGTAGGGTTCTTGATTTAATAATAATTAATGATGTTCTTGAGAATTATTGAATGAAACTTATTATTCGGGGACATAATTGCATGTAGAATGGATCCACATATGTCGAGGACACGAAATCAGAATATATGTGATATCATTATGGAATAAATCTGGGTAAATAATTGATTTTTGATGAAAAACACCATAACTAGGGTTTGAGTAGAAAACCTTGATGAAATCTTGAGATTTATGGATTTAATGATGTTTTAACGTTAGAGATTCGTTAGAAATGGTATACATACTCTTATATGATGTTAGGATAAATTATATTGGAGTTTGGGTATATTGCATGAGGAGTTGTAGGTTAAAAATGGTGAAAAACGTATTTGCTTAAGGAAGAAGAAGGCACATGATACATTTCAAATTAATTCTGACCAAGGGTAAATCGATTAAGCCTTTAGGCGAATCAATTCGATTTGCCCAGATTCGTGATTTTTTTCCTTTTAAACCTTGAATTAATGAATAATTAATGATAGGACTTTTGGACATATTCAAATGATAATGAAGATGAGATTGAATGTTAGTAGGCCTATAGTGGGGATTAGGTTTTGTAAGGACATTTTTGTCCATTAACAATTTATTATGTCGCACGCCGTTACACCGTTGAAGAAATTCAAGATTCATACATTCATCAACGGATCCGAATATCAAAAGAAGAAGAGGAATCAAAGTCTTACAGACCGGACCGGTCCGCCTGCAATAAAAGAACCGATCCGGCTAACCGGACCGGTCTGCCTCAGACCCGGACCGATCCGCTTGCTGCAGATCCAGTATACCCCGGACCGCAAGCGAACCGATGAAGCCTGGATTAAAAGAACCGATCCGGTCAACCGGACCGATCCGCCTCAGATCCGGACCGGTCCGCCTGGGATAAATTCGGCCAGATCTGTTTGAGATTTTTTAGGCTCAAAGTTTTCTTATTTAAAGCCAACTTCGGGGAGTTGTTTTTTAAGACTTTTCAAGACGATTTTCAGAGTCCTAAATACTCTAAGTCTTCACCTATTGAGCCCAAGACTCTAGGTTTTTTTATTCACACAATTACCAATCCTTTGTGAATCTTTTTGGTAACCCAAGAACACAACTTTGAGTTTGTTCAACCCTTGTGGAGAAGCCGTTCTCTTCTTCATTGCTGACCACCTGGAGTTCCTGCGGGAGATTCCAGCCGACACTGTTTCTAGCCGTTGCTTTGAAGGTTTACCGAAGACACTGTGCGTTACACTTGTGGGCGATTATCAGGTTGTATGTAAGTCAATGGTCTTGTAAATTGTTCAAAGTTCTAGAAATAAAAGGTTTTGCCCTTCGGGGATTTTTCCTTAACTTTGTGTCGCTTGCTTTATTTGTTTATGGGTTGACACTTGCACTTTAGATGCATGATTAGGGGCTGAAATTAAATAAGTGTGCTTTATTAGAAAGTTGCGAAGTTAATCAATTATCACATGTAATTCTCGCGTTCTCAAATTGGTATCAAAGCGGGTTACGCTAATCTATCGCGTGATCCTGATTTTTTCGAGGATTTACTTTCTGATACAATTTATCTACTCACGTTCTCAAATTGGTATCAGAGCAGGTTGCGCTAATTTATCGCGTATTCCTATTTTCCGCAAAATTGTGTGATATTGATTTTTTTTTTAAATCAGTTTTGTGAAAAATCGCAACTTTTCAATGGAACGCCCATTTAATGAGGAGCCTATTTTTGAAAAAGTTCACAACCATGCTGAAAATTTAAAAAGTTTGAATTTGAAACTTTGCAAAAGAATTAAAGTTTTGGAAAAAGAAAATTCCCGTTTTAAATCCGCGATGGATCTTTTGCAAACGGTTCAAAATCAAAGAGATTTTTATCGTGAAAAACTTGTTTCCTTGGACCATGACTGTGTTTCTTTAAAATTGTCCAAGAAGGAGAGTGATGATAGGGTCCTAGTTTTAGAAAACGAATTAGAGGACCTTAAAAATTCAATGGTTTGTGTGTTGTGCCAAAGATGATAAAAATATTTTAGTCAATGAGTTTGTGGCACGTGAAGAGACTCTTACGAAAAAATTTGCTTTAATTGAGGGGGAGCGAGATAACCTTCTAGGTTTGATTGATAATTTGAAGAAGGCTGTAAGGACATTTTTCTCATATCCAACATGTTACATTTGTGTATGTCGTACGCCGCTACATTTGGCACGTCACCTCACGATCTCACATGACGGCCTCTATCCGAATTCCGGGAATCAAGCATTCAACATCTCCATTAATGTGTCCCACATCTGCCTCAATGACTTCACGTTCCACGATTTTAGGGACTTAATGCAAGTGGTACGCAAGGGAAGTCAAAACAGTGAAAAAAGGCACGATAGGAGAGTTCAAGGGTATTTTCGTAATTTCACATCCATAGTTCGGAGGTCTGGTCAACTACAAAGTTGAAGAGCTCGCCGCAACGAAGATACTGGAAAAAACGGCACCTCAATCCGAGCTACGGTGAAGGAGTTATGACCTTTTGAAGATAGAGACAATTCCTTAAAGAATGCTGTTTTTTTTGTACGCTGGATAGAATTTTAGAGTTTTAAGAATGTGGGACTCTTCATATTTTTTCCTATAAATACCAACTTCGGGGGAGTTGTTTTGCAAGACTTTAGGAGACGAATTTGAGAGTCCAAATACATCTAGTCTTCATATTTTTGAGTCCCAAGACTCATGTTTTGATTCACACATCCTTGCCAAACCTTTGTGAATCCTTTTGCAACCCAAGAACACAACTTTGGTTTGTTCAACCCTTGTGGAGGAGACCGTTCTTCTTCTTCATTGCAGCCCTACTGGAAAGGGATAATTCCAGTCGCGACTACAGAATCCGATACCTGAGGGTAATTCTTAGTCAACTTGTATTTTCATTGTAATCCGATTGTAAGCCGTTTTCTTACAAATTATAGTGAAAATAAATGGTTTTGCCCCTGTGGGGGATTTTTCCTTAATTGCATGTGTTTGAATATTCTTGCTTAGATTATCATCTTATTCAATCACATACTGCTGCATGTTTAGGGTTTGTTTGTGGTAAAAGGGTTTTATATATAATTTGATCATTTGAACGCGAGCACACACGTTTCTCAAATTGATATCAGAGCGGGTTACTCTAAATTATCGAGTGATCTTGATTTTTAAAGTTTTTTTTCCTGATACAATTTGACTTCTCACATCTTCAAATTGGTATCAGAGCAGGTTGCGCTAATTTATTGTGTATTCCTATTTTCCGCAAAAATTGTGTGATATTGATTTAAAAAAAAAATCAGTTTTATGAAAAATCGCAATTTTTCAATGGAACGCCCATTTAATGAGGAGCTTATTTTTGAAAAATTTCACGACCGTGCTGAAAAATTAAAAAGTTTGAATTTGAAACTTTGCAAAAGAATTAAAGTTTTGGAAAAAGAAAATTCTCTCTTTAAAAGTAAGATTGAATATTTGCAAGAGTTTCAAACTCAAAGTGATATTTGTCGTGAGCACTTTGGTAATTTGTGTACTGATTTTGATTCTTTAAAAATTGCCAAAAAGAAGAGTGATGAGAGAGTCCTAGTTTTAGAGAAGGAATTGGAGGACTTAAAAAATTCTAGGGTTCCCGTTTGTGCCGTCGAGGATAAAAAATTAATCGATGATTTTACGGCACGCGAAAAGACTCTTAGGAATAAGTTTGTTTTAATTGAGGGGGAGCGTGATAAACTGTTAAGTTTAATTGATAATTTGAAGAAGACGTCCCTTAATTTGGAAGAGTCTAATTCTTTGCTTGAGTCAAAAATTTTGAAGTTAAAAAAATGATTTGACAGACTCAAGTAGGTTTGATAGTGATGGTAATGGCTCATTGTGTTCTCATGCTTCTAATGCTAAAGCCAAAACCATTATTTGTTTTAGAGGGTCAACTAATTTCAAGGACGCTAGAAAAGATCACACTTTCGGTGTCATCCCACCCGTTTACACATGCTCATATTGTGGTAGGAATGGTCACCTTAGGCGATTTTGTTTTGATCTTGGAAGAGGTCCTAGGAATTCGAAGTCTAGTATTTTGTTGGTTCCCAAAACCCCTTGTCGACGTGTTTCATCCATTTGGGTTAGGAAATCACTTTTGGAGGAACTAGATTTTAGACAAGTTGATTCCCGGTTGCTTGCACATGATTCTTCTCTTGCCATATCATATAGATGATTGTGTTTGCATGTTTGTCATACGCTAGTTATGCTTTTTGATATATTTTTTCTAGCGTTGTGACATGTACTTTTTGTATATATTTTTTTTGAAAATTTTTTAAAAATACAAAAAGATTTTAGTTTGTTAAAATTTTGAGAAAATCCAAAAAGATTTTTGTATTTTGTTTGCACCTTTTATAGATGAACACTTAGGATGACCGAGTCACAACATCATTCCATTATTTTCATGTGACTATTTGATAGTGTTTTGAGACAATATGTCAATTCATCCATGTGCTTTATAATGTTTGGAGTCATTAAGATGTAATTAATTGTTACTTCCTACATGTTTGACTCATGTTTCCTTTATTGCACACATGCACGGATTTATTTGATTATTGTGCTTGTCTTATCACATGTTGGTTGGGTGTTTTCACTTCAATCCTGTCCTTAAAACGAACCAAGCGCGATAATTTTTTTATAAGGAAATTGTGCATATAAGAACCGTTTTGTGAGTTTGTGTGCTTTATTTAAAAACGAGGAGGGGCTGCGAAAGGTAATCATCTATCCTTTGCGCAAAAGCCACCGTTAAAAAGGACCTAAAAAATGGAGGAATTTTATTATCCGGGGTCCAAAGAGGTTAAAAGAGCCCGAAAAAAATTGAAAGGCAATAAAAAGAAATTCATGCCAATTATGGGCCATATAGGTTTTTGCACCAATTCTCCAAAGTTTGAGAATTTAGTTTAACACCTCTAAAAGAAAATATATATGAGGGAGTTTGGTTGGAGAATTTAAAACGGGTTTGCACGTCCTTGAAATGCTTGAAAATGCGCTACATAGTTTTGGACGTTATTGGTGTGGAAATCACTTTGACTTTGATTTGTTGATTTGCATAAGACGATGTCATCTAAATTCAACAAATTTTTTTTACACCTAAGGATACTTTTGATGTTCACTCGTTAGGGGTACACATATGCATCGTGCACATATGATTGATTGAGTTGATTTACCTATCGAATGTGTTCACACCCATTCATTCCGTTTCCATGACTTGGTTGTTTGAGTTTAAATCCATGGTGTGATTTTTGTATCATGTTTTACATTTTTTTTCAAAATGGTATCTATTTTTTGTATAAAAAAAAAATTGAAAAAAAATAAAAAATAGTTTGTGTATTTTTTGTATACCGTGACACCCCGCATTTACTTATTTGATTTGTTTCTCTCATTGGTCTATTTGGGGACATCATAAAAAGGGGGAGAATGAATTATCTTCTTATGGGGGAGTTTTGATGTTTGAGGTTGTTCATAAATTTGTATATATGTTTATCTCACTTCAAACTCGATATGTCACGTGGTATTTGCCTTTATCTCATGTGTGTAGGTACTACATGGATTATCATTGGATTGCACACCCTGATGAGAAAAGCGTTGAGATTCCTGAAGAATTGAAGAACAAACGATGAAGACTATTCATTTGTACATTTTCCAGTTTTGGGTTCATGGGAGGGTAGATTTGTATAGGCAATTTCATATTTGATAATTCGGATTTTTTATGTATGTACCGGCATAGACATAGGGGGAGATTTGTAAGGACATTTTTCTCATATCCAACATGTTACATTTGTGTATGTCGTACGCCGCTACATTTGGCACGTCACCTCACGATCTCACATGACGGCCTCTATCCGAATTTCGGGAATCAAGCATTCAACATCTCCATTAATGTGTCCCACATCTGCCTCAATGACTTCACGTTCCACGATTTTAGGGACTTAATGCAAGTGGTACGCAAGGGAAGTCAAAACAGTGAAAAAAGGCACGATAGGAGAGTTCAAGGGCATTTTCATAATTTCACATCCATAGTTCGGAGGTCTGGTCAACTACAAAGTTGAAGAGCTCGCCGCAACGAAGATACTGGAAAAAACGGCACCTCAATCCGAGCTACGGTGAAGGAGTTATGACCTTTTGAAGATAGAGACAATTCCTTAAAGAATGCTGTTTTTTTTGTACGCTGGATAGAATTTTAGAGTTTTAAGAATGTGGGACTCTTCATATTTTTTCCTATAAATACCAACTTCGGGGGAGTTGTTTTGCAAGACTTTAGGAGACGAATTTGAGAGTCCAAATACATCTAGTCTTCATATTTTTGAGTCCCAAGACTCATGTTTTGATTCACACATCCTTGCCAAACCTTTGTGAATCCTTTTGCAACCCAAGAACACAACTTTGGTTTGTTCAACCCTTGTGGAGGAGACCGTTCTTCTTCTTCATTGCAGCCCTACTGGAAAGGGATAATTCCAGCCGCGACTACAGAATCCGATACCTGAGGGTAATTCTTAGTCAACTTGTATTTTCATTGTAATCCGATTGTAAGCCGTTTTCTTACAAATTATAGTGAAAATAAATGGTTTTGCCCCTGTGGGGGATTTTTCCTTAATTGCATGTGTTTGAATATTCTTGCTTAGATTATCATCTTATTCAATCACATACTGCTGCATGTTTAGGGTTTGTTTGTGGTAAAAGGGTTTTATATATAATTTGATCATTTGAACGCGAGCACACATGTTTCTCAAAGGCGTCCCTTAATTTGGAAGAGTCTAATTCTTTGCTTGAGTAAAAAATTTTGAAGTTAAAAAATGATTTGACAGACTCAAGTAGGTTTGATAGTGATGGTAATGGCTCATCGTGTTCTCATGCTTCTAATGCTAAAGCCAAAACCATTATTTGTTTTAGAGGGTCAACTAATTCCAAGGATGTTAGAAAAGATCACACTTTAGGTAACATTCCTCCCGTTTACACATGTTCATATTGTGGTAGGAAAGGTCACCTTAGGAGATTTTGTTTTGATCTTGGAAAAAGTCCTAGGAAATTTATGTCTAGTGTTCCCGTGGTTTCCAAATCCCCTACACGACGTGTCACATCTATTTGGGCTAGGAAATCACTTTTAGATACACTAGATTTTAGAATAGTTGATTCTCATTTGCTTGCACATGATGCTTCTCTTGCCATATCATATAGATGACTGTGTTCGCATGTTTGTCATACGCTAGTTTTTGTTTCATGATATTTATGTTTGCTAGCGTTGTGACATGTACTTTTTGTATAAATTTTTATTTTTGAAAAATACAAAAAGATTTTATTTTTATAAAATTTTGAGAAAATTCAAAAAGATTTTTGTTTTTTTTTGTTTGCACCGTTTATGGATGAACACTTTGGATGACCGAGTCACAACATCATTTCATTTTTTTTCATGTGACTATTTGATAGTGTTTTGAGACAATAGGTCAATTCATCCATGTGCTTTATAATGTTTGGAGTCATTAAGATGTATTTAAGTGTTACTTCCTACATGTTTGACTCATGTTTCTTTTATTGCACACATGCACGGATTTGTTTGATTATTGTGCTTGTCTTATCACATGTTGGTTGGGTGTTTTCACTTCAATCCTGTCTTTAAAATGAACCAAGCGCGATAATTTTTATAAGGAAATTGTGTATTTAAAAATCGTTTTGTGAGTTTGTGTGCTTTATTTGATAATGGGGAGGGGCTGCGAAAGTTAATCATCTATCCTTTGCGCAAAAGCCACCGTTAAAAAGGACCTAAAAAATGAAGGAATTTTATTATCCGAGGTCCAAAGAGGTTTAAAGAGCCCGCAAAAATTGAAAGGCAATAAAAAGAAATTCATGCCAATTATGGGCCATTTAGGTTTTTGCACCAATTCTCCAAAGTTTGAGAATTTAGATTACCTCTAAAAGAAAATATATATGAGGGAGTTTGGTTGGAGAATTTAAAACGCGTTTGCACGTCCTTGAATTGCTTGAAAATGCGCTTCATAGTTTTGGACGTTATTGGTGTGGAAATCACTTTGACTTTGATTTGTTGATTTGCATAAGACGATGTCATCGAAATTCAACAAATTTTTTACACCTAAGGATACTTTTGATGCTCATTCGTTAGGGGTACACATATGCATCGTGCACATATGATTGATTGAGTTGATTTACCTATCGAATGTGTTCACACCCATTCATTCCATTTCCATGACTTGGTTGTTTGAGTCTAAATCCATGGTGTGATTTTTGTATCATATTTGTTCATATTGGTATCCTATTTTTGTACGAAAAAATTTGAAAAAAAAATCAAAAATAGTTTGTGTATTTTTTTGTAAACCGTGACACCCCGATTTTGCTTGATTGATTCATTCTTCTTATTTGTCTATTTGGGGACATCATAAAAAGGGGGAGAAAGAATTATCTTATTATGGGGGAGATTTGAAAGTTTGAGTTTGCTCATAAATTGGTATATATGTTTATCTCATTTCAAACTCGATATGTCACTTGGTATTTTGCTTTGTCTCATATGTGTAGGTACTACATGGATTATCATTGGATTGCACACCCAGATGAGAAAAGTGTTGAGATTCCTAAAAGAGTTGAAGAGCAAATGCTGTAGTCTTATTCAATTGTATCTTTCCAGTTTTGGGTTCATGGAAGGGTAGATTTGTATAGGCATTTTTAGTTGCTTTGATAATTCGGATGTTTATTTTTATGTATGTACCGGCATAGACATAGGGGGAGATTTGTAAGGACATTTTTGTCCATTAACAATTTATTATGTCGCACGCCGTTACACCGTTGAAGAAATTCAAGATTCATACATTCATCAACGGATCCGAATATCAAAAGAAGAAGAGGAATCAAAGTCTGACAGACCGGACCAGTCCGCCTGCAATAAAAGAACCGATTCGGCTAACCGGACCGGTCCGCCTCAGACGCGGACCGATCCGCTTGCTGCAGATCCAGCATACCCCGGACCGCAAGCGAACCGATAAAGCCTGGATTAAAAGAACCGATTCGGTCAACCGGACCGATCCGCCTCAGATCCGGACCGGTCCGCCTGGGATAAATTCGGCCAGATCTGTTTGAGATTTTTTAGGCTCAAAGTTTTCTTATTTAAAGCCAACTTCGGGGAGTTGTTTTTTAAGACTTTTCAAGACGATTTTCAGAGTCCTAAATACTGTAAGTCTTCACCTATTGAGCCCAAGACTCTAGGTTTTTTGATTCACACAATTGCCAATCCTTTGTGAATCTTTTTGGTAACCCAAGAACACAACTTTGAGTTTGTTCAACCCTTGTGGAGAAGCCGTTATCTTCTTCATTGCTGACCACCTGGAGTTCCTGTGGGAGATTCCAGCCGACACTGTTTCTAGCCGTTGCTTTGAAGGTTTACCGAAGACACCGTGCGCTACACTTGTGGGCGATTATCAGGTTGTATATAAGTCAATGGTCTTGTAAATTGTTCAAAGTTCTAGAAATAAAAGGTTTTGCCCTTCGGGGATTTTTCCTTAACTTTGTGTCGCTTGCTTTATTTGTTTATGGGTTGACACTTGCACTTTAGATGCATGATTAGTGGCTGAAATTAAATAAGTGTGCTATATTAGAAAGTTGCGAAGTTAATCAATTATCACATGTAATTCTCGCGTTCTCAGGTTTACATAAATTGAGATGAGTTAAGGCTAGGAATAATCAGGCATATATCCATAGTTATTAAATGTACAAAATTTAAAACGGGTTACGGGGAGATGAGTGAACCAATGATTCCGACCAGTAGTGTATGAGTGTAATAGCTATTGATATTAACGAAGGGGTAACCAGGGCCCTTTGGTAGTGACCGATACTCGAAATGATACAATTTGAGGTTATAATTGTAATTGATGGTATGTCGAATATGCGAGAGATATATACTATGTACGGGTTGACATGATTAGGTTCTGTGTATACCTATTGAATAATATATGTATATAGGTTTTATGAATAGCTATGGTTATGATTTGATTATGTGCGTGAACATACCTATGTTGCTTGCTATCAAGAGGTTTTCGCACAGAGGGCGATCCCACCTTGACGATTCCAGTGAGGTCTGGATTTGTGCCCCAGAACATAGGACTTAGGGTGGCTCACTATGTGTCGTGTATTAGTGGGACTCGCAGGTCATTTGGGTATGTTTGGTATGTGCATAGTCCAAAGACTTAGATCTATGCTCGCCTCCATTGTGTGTTGATTGATTTTGGGTTCGAGGAGACATGCTGAATCAATAGTCCTTGATTTGGTACGAGAGGTACATAAACTTGATAGCAGAGTACACTAGCATCACGAGGGGACATTCTAGAGATGATATAGTAATTTTTATATTATGTGTGTGATAAATATATACAAGTACGATTTATCTACTTATGTGTAATAGTAGAATCGATAGATTGTGTAAATCTAAAATTAAATTTAAGTAGAAAGACTTAAATAATTGACTCAATAAAAATACGCGGGTAATATTAATTGTTGATACTATGGTAGTGCATCGTATATGTAATAAGAGGGAGTTAGACAGTTTGGGGTTGTTTAGATACACTTAATAGTTAGGCTAGGTAACATGGCTAGGTAAGAGACGTTAGGGGAGTACATTAGTTGAGAGGTGAGGAACTCAAGGGAATGTTCGTTGAACTAACATGTATATCTAATAACTGATTTAAATTGTGATTTTAAACACTTGAAAAATATTTTAAAACTTTTTTCATGGGCTATGACCCGTGTCAAAATATTTTCAAAACCTTTTAGGTGTCCAGCCACAGGGACGCCCAGCTTGATGATTCTATATAGGGATGCGTAGCTGCAACACTTGTGGAGGCTTACAGGAGTTACTTTAGATGCTTCAGCTCATTGATTCCTAGTTAGGAGTTTCTCCATTATTTCATTTGGGCATATAACCCCTTCAGATTATTTACACTACACCAAAAACACCAATTTGGCACACCTTGATATTAAAAATCTGGCACAGTTTAAAATAGTGCCAAATTCTGGTACGGTTTAATTACAATCTGGCACACTTTAAAACAGTGCCAAAATTTGGCACTGTTTAAAAGTGTGCCAAATTTGAGTACACTTGACTAAAATATAAATACCTAATTTTTTTTTATTGTAAGATCCTCAAAAAAAAAAAACGCGCTCAATCTCCCTCCCAAACAAAATCGCACTGTGAAATTTGGAGAAAGGAAAAGCCCTACCCCCGTCTCTCTCTCTCGATTGAATGCAAAAAAAAAAAAAAAAACAGTTCAAACTTAGGGCATTAACATTGTTGGAACTTTTACGCTATCTCTAAATCTGAGAATTCCCTCTCCCCATTCATCCCCTACACAGCTGTTGCCCTCCTCTAGTAGGTGCGACCCTCCACCAGCGACCAAATCCACCAGGTGCTACCCTCCTCCACCAGGTGTCACCCTCCATTCACAGACCCTCCACTAGCAAGCCCTGTTCTCGCCGACCAAAGCTGGACAAAGCCACCAATGACCAAAGTCGATGGCAGCGGCTGCCCTGCTCTCACCGACATTTTAATCATCCATCTGTTAGATATAATTTTGACAATGAAGAACATTTTGATTTAGAAAGATGATTTTTTTTGTGAATTTTCCTAAATTTTCTGAATTTGTTGTGAGAACTTGTGTTCTTAGAGTATTGTAATTATTACTATGAATTTACTGTGAGAACACCTTAATTCAGCTTATCCATAGGAAAACTTGAGCTCTTTGAAGGTAAGGAAACTATCATTGACCTAATACACATGAGTTAATGTAATCCCCTTTGATTATGCTTTACTTTTTAAAATTTTGTACAATTGAATAATGTTAATTGAAGATGACACACCGCAATGTTCTGTATGTTTGCTATTGTGTCTGCAGAATTCTAATTGCTACCCAAATTATCCTCCTGGATATTATTACATTTCCACAGAGATCTTAAAATTGTTTTTTGGGCATGTTGGTTGGGCGGGGCACACCTCGAATATGATAATCTATCTAGTAATTTAGACAATTTACATGCACTACAAAAAAAATTGCTTTTTACTACGAAGGCTTTTGAGAAGGAAAAAAATTAGGTCTCTAAAACTCACCTTTTGAGACTGAAAAAATTACCCATCTTAAAAACTACTCTTTTTAAGACCGTTTTTATTACCCATCTCAAAAGATACTATTAAAAGAGACAGAAAATTAATAGCCGTCTCAAAAAGTATACCTTATAAGACAGGCAAAAAATTTGGATTCCCCCCTTAGTGAATTTTAGTCTCCCGCTTCTTCTATCAGCAAAGTTTAAGAAAATAAAAATAGAATCCAAAAGAAGACCAAAAGAAACCCCACTCTCCATCGTCTTTTCTAAGCCCCGCCCGCCCTAAGCCCACCCCCCTCCCACCCTAAGCCCCTCACACCCTCCATCGCACACCCTCCCTAGCCCTAGCACCAGACCTCTCCATCACAATCGTCGCTGGTGAAGTTGAGTAGGTAGCATTATTACTTCTCTCTTAATTATTTTTATGTTTTATGCCATTCTTACATGTTAAAGGGTTTATGTTCTTAATTGAATTGGTTGGAAGATTGTATAGGAGGTGAAGAGTAGTGTCATACTGATTTAAGCAGTGGGCCAATTACTAATTTATGAGATATTTTGAATCAGTGGATATACTATTGGTTTCAGCAATTTTATTTCGAATCTGTGTTTGATAGTTGGGATTTAGTTTATTCTATTTGTGTTTCAACTGCTGCAATCAGTGATACATGGTTGACCTTAAAATTTGTAATATGATTTTTGGATGTAGAAAGACAATCTGATTGACTAAGCTAATCACATTCAAGTTATAGTATCGCCGAATTGATACGGATAAAAGGTAATTTTAATTACTGGTCATTGATTAATATCATTAGTTTTTATACTGGATTTATTTGTAGTGGTGTTAGGAGGTTGAGGGTGAGCCAATTAAAAACTCGAATTATCAATTGGTTGTTGTAGTATAGTTTTAGGATTAATTTATGAGAAAATATGTATACTTGTTTATATGAATTTTAGTTAAATTATTGATATGTTTGTTTTTGTTAATTAATTCATGTCCTTTGGAAGTATTTTATGCCACTAATTTGATTTACTATTCGATTATGATTTTATTTTGTGTTATATGTAACAAACCCAATTAATTTAAACATGTATAACCATTGAAAAAATCGACAATGTTATCCAAGTATATCTCATGGGAATATGAAGCACGAACACGGATACGGGTGTCGTGCCCGGCACGACACGGACACGCCGACATAACAAACATAGAAAAAACAAGACATGCCACCGCAAAGACACGACGTATATATACACACACACACACACACACACACACACACACTAGCGGAATGCACGTGCCTGAAGGCATAGAAAAAAAATTTTAAAACGGAAAAAATTTTGTTCCCCAACAAAACATGCAAAATACATGTTAAGAAATACTCAGAATGGCTTATAATTCCACCGTATATTAAAGAAATACCTAAAATAGTGTCCAAATTAATACAAAAACTCAAATTCAAATAATACAAACAACTTTTATACATTTGAAACCAAAATAATACACATGATTTAAATTGGAACAGAAAAACACACTTACCCCATGAATATTTAATCTTTTTGAACAAATGAGATATACAACCTGTGAGTATCAAGTATCCCCGGGGGGGGGGGGGGGATATGAATACAAAATTTCATTGTGAGGACCTATAAACAATGAAAAAATTCCAACACGTGCGCAACACCAACAAGAGTTTATAGGTTGATTGTCCTTAGTAAAGCAGAATTGCGCCCTTGTTGCGCACTTTTGCGTTCAATTGCGTCAAATCGCTCTCAATTGCGCACGCTGCTGAAGCACTTTTGCACGCTTTAAAGACCTAGATAGATTGTTTTAAAGGCCTGATTAACTTATGCCTTTATTAAGGTGAAGGCTTATAATTTTGTAGGGAAAGGTACCCTTTCAATTAGTCCATCATGATTGAGTCCTAAATGTGAAGTTTATATATTTTAGAGGGTACATAATTGACTCATGTAGCGTTAGCTATAGGTGTAATGATTTTTGTAGAGCAATTATAAGATCAATTTATATTATCTCCCAATAATGAACATACAAAAATCTATTGTGGCCATTAATAACTATACTTAGTTTCGGCACTGCGTGTATATTTTTGAATATGCAATTTATATGTATTAATAATGTATATGTTTATACCAACAAAATTATGAAAAATTTATCAGCTTTTCGTAGACATTATATAGTTTAGTTTTGTAGTTGCATTTCTTTTGTATTAATATAACCTATAGTATAATTTCTCGATATTTATATTTCAGTGGTATGCTAAAGAAAATCTCAGTTGGATTTGGATCGTCATTCTCAAATTCCTGAGTTTCTAAGAAGTGTCAATTGAGTATCTAAAATTAAGAATTTATTTATTAAATTATGGGCATGTCAAAGCAGTGCCAGACATGTACCACAGAGTATCGAGTATCTGAAACGTGTCGTGTCCTAAAATGTGTGAGTTTCAAGTTGTTAAACAAAAAAGTTAAAAATTAAAAATAAATTTAAAAAAGGAAAGATCAAGAAGAGGAGGGTACCTGCGGTGAGACGTGGAGGAGGGATGCTGTAAGACAGGGGTTGAGACGAAAAGGGCTAAATGGTGACGAAATGCGAGATGGGATGGTGCGTCTTCCTATACGAGCTTATTGATCTCAGGAAGAATAGGAGGGCATTTGAGGTGTAGATGTGGGGTGAGGGCTGAGGTGGAGTGAGGGCATTTGAGGTGTGGATGTGGAATCAAGAACGAACCATATTTCGGGTCGTGTGACCCCAGATCATGGTACATAGGGGGTCTAGTGAATTCAGTAATTAGGGATCTAATACCAAATGACGCAAATGATATCAATGATGTTACTAAAATATACTCATAAAGAGAAAACTCTCAATATCTATTAATTGAATGTCTCATTCGAAACGGGGCTACAATAGTTATAATGGTGAGGGAAGGGAGCATTCTTTAAATATCCTTATTTCTTATGATACTTGAGAACTTTCCTTAATACATAATAACCATAGTTCCCCCTACTCTACTAATCTATTGTAACTAAAAATGGTAAAATAACAGGGGAAAATTATAAGAGAGGACAAGACAAACATTTTTATTATGCCTCTAAGTCCTCCAGTTCACATAATAAGGCCTATTTAAATTATAATTCTGAGATGTTATGTTAAATTACATAAAAGCATGGGATACCAATGTATTATATTTCAAAATGAATCTCTTATTTATAACAAGACTTGAGAAAATTTTCACTCTTAGGAGAAGCCATGGCATCACTTAGTCTACACTTAGCCTCGTCACTGCATGTATATCAGTGAATATGCAATTTATATGTACAAATAGTGTATATAATTATACCAACAGAGGCTTTGAAGGACACCGAACTATTCCTTGAAGCCGTGATGGTTGAAAAACAGAATTGCTATATTTTTTCATCATCGAATCACTAATAAAGTTGCATAACTACTCCAAGAGGATAAAATTCCAGCCTTATTAGTCATATGTAGCCTACACTTTGATTTTGAGGTCAACTACTTGTTGAATGTATTAGATAACAAAAGCCCCTTCATATATGAAACAAACATTAACTTTCAATATGCACATATGTACAGTGAGAATGACAATGGATTTGAAATGGGGGCCTAATACTACGATTGGTTAACAAAGCCATTGTCCTAATCACCCTTGGTGGCAATGATTTTGTAATCCACCACCTGGTCTGCTTGGCCTATCTCTATCTATGAATATATATTGTGTGTTTTAGGTGAGAAAATTACCCAAGCGTTGTGGACAATAATGGCATAGCTATTATATTTGAATTTGTTATTATATATATAAAATAACATAGCTGTTATAAAACAGCATAGCTATTATAACATGCTGTTTGTACACTGCATTTGTCGTCCGAATTTCAAAAACAGTTCTATGTCATCGTTTTTGCTTCCAACATGTTGTTTGTACACGATGCATTTGAAGTAGATAAAAAATAGTTTTTTCTCTTTGAGATATATCCTATACTACTGTTATGGTTATTGACACCAAAATACCAACATAGTTGTATGTTTGTTTATGTATACATTTCAGTTTGAGGCCTTAACACCTATGGATGGTCGCGATGGTGGATTTTTGGTGATTAATGATGGTGGGTGTGATGATATTGTAGGTGGTGGTGCACCAGAGATTGAACTTTCGAGGCAACTAATGAGAATACAGCTAAGGTAATCACTCTCTCCTACTCTCTTACATACACATATGCACACACTCACACATGCACACACCTCCCTCCATCGTCTGCCTCAACTTATCCCTCTCACTGTCACGCAAATTTGCCAAAAAACCATAGATCTGAAGACTTTTGGGGTTTTTTTCAAATTTCGATTCATTTTTTAGTTATAAACATAGTCGATTTGATTTTTAGTTATAAACATAATTGGCTGATTAAAATGGCAATATTCTTTGGAGCTGGTTTATATAATTGGCTTATAAGTAATCTCCTTCGACACAAGACTTCCAACTAACGTCACTGCTCTTGATCTTAAAATTGATTCAACATATTCATTATTGATTATAGAAGTAAAGAGTTGAATAAGGGTAGTCTGCGATAAAATTTTTGTACAATGTTGAACTTATGTCAACTCGTACAAAAGCTCCAAAACACTCAAAGTTACGAGTGTATCGTTCACATCACGGACTTAGACTTAAAAATAAGACTTAGACTTAAAAACAGGCAGTTAAAGGGTGAAAACCTAAACCATCCACCAAACATCCTTGTAGGAGGAACAAACACCTCGCACGGGACCAATGCAACTTGTAGGAACTGACCGCGTAGTCGCAGGTCTCCCAGTTTGAGAATATGACAATAATTTGTAAAAATCACACTTAGACTTAAAAATAAGCCGTTAAAGGGTGAAAACCCAAACCAACCCCCAAACGACCCCGTAGGAGGCACGAACACCTCGCACGGGACCAATATAAATTGTAGGAACTGGCCGCGTAGTCCCGGGTCTCCCGGTTTGAGAATATGACGATAATTTGAAAAAATCACACTTATACTTAAAAATAAGCCGTTAAAGGTTGAAAACCCAAACCATCCCCCAAACGACCCCATAGGAGGTATGAACACCTCGCACGGGACCAATGTAATTTGTAGGAACTGGCCGCATAGTTTCAGGGCTCCCGGTTTGAAAATATGACGATTATTTACAAAAATCACACTTATACTTAAAAACAAGTCGTTAAAGGGTGAAAACCCAAACGAGCCCCCAAACGACCCCGTAGGAGGTACGAACACCTCGCACGGGACCAATGTAACTTGTAGGAACTGGCCGAGTAGTCCCGGAGCTCCCGATTTGAGAATATAACGATAATTTGCAAAAATCACACTTATACTTAAAAACAAGTCGTTAAAGGGTGAAAACTCAAACCAGCCCCCAAATGACCCCGTAGGAGGCACGGAACCTCGCACGAGACCAATGTAACTTGTAGGAACTGATCGCGTAGTCCCGGATCTCCCGGTTTGAGAATATGACGATAATTTGCAAAAATCACACTTATACTTGAGAACAAGCCGTTAAAGGGTGAAAATCCAAACCAGCCCCCAAACGACCCCGTAGGAGGTACGAACACTTCGCACGGGACCAATGTAACTTGTAGGAACTGACCGCGTAGTCTCGGGGCTCCCGGTTTTAAAATATGACGATTATTTGCAAAAATCACACTTATACTTAAAAACAAGTCGTTAAAGGGTGAAAACCCAAACGATCCCCCAAACGACCTCGTAGGAGGCATGAACACCTCGCACGGGACCAATATAACTTGTAGGAACTGGCCATGTAGTCCCGGGGCTCCCGATTTGAGAATATGATGATAATTTCCACTCCTATATGTAATTTTTTAGTTTGAGTAATTTTTTTTTTATAAATTATTGGGTTACCAATATCGTATCTTTTTTGTATCCTATTTTTTTTGCAGGATAACAGTTTATCGTTGGCATGTATTCACGTGGAAGACACAGAGAAGTCAATGGTTTACAACAAGGGGTTTATTCATGATTCCATTTTTTTGTGTCATGGTCGTGCGGTCTTTTGGTGTTTTATTGTTACTTTTATGGCCGTGCGGGCTTTTGTAAGTTAATTGTTAGATTTTGTAGCCGTGCGGGCTTTATGTTAGGCAGGTTTTGGAATGTCCAGAAAATAGAGGAAACTCTGCCCAATTTTTTTTGGGCCTGTGAACTGTTAAAGACTTGTAATATTTTGAAGTTTGTATGTACATTAGTTTATTAATAAGGTGCAATATTATTAATTTGTGAATTTTGTGCTTTCAAATAATTTTTTTTTCTTTTTATAAAAAATTTGGCACAGCTCAAAACCGTGGAAAAAGTGTATCATATTTTGACACGGTTTTGAAGTGTGCCAAATTTTTTTAAACTGTGCTAAATCTTACACGGTTATAAACGATGCCAAAAGTGTGCGAGAAATATCAAATTCTAGCACGGTTTAAAAGTGTGCCAATTTTTTTTAAACTGTGTTGAATCTGGCAAAGTTAAAAACTGTGCCAGAAATATCAAATTCTGGCACAGTTTAAAAGTGTGCCAGAAGTGTTGCTGTTTGGCCAAATCTGGCAAACTTTTGAGCCATGCCAGAAAAAATTGCCATTTTGGAACACCTGATTTTGGCACAGTTCAAAACCGTGCCAGATTTGATCTGGCACAGTTTTAAACCGTGCCAGATTCCTGTTTTTGGTGTAGTGTTAGTCTTCAGTTATTTATCAGACTTTGATCAGATTCAGTTTATTTACTTCAGCTTTATATTTGATTTTATTCTGGGAACCTATGGTTTATTCAGTCTTATTTATTTATATATATGTCGTGTGATTGTTCAGACTATTACAGTGGATCGTTTAGTTAATTTATTCAATTTTTTACATGTTGGCAAATCTAATGAAGAGATAAAATGTAGGAACAGCTTAATTTGACATAGGTGGTTAATAATTAGTTTTTTTTACAGTGATGCTGAGAATTAACCAAATAAAATTCATGTTTATTGTAATTAAGGGTTGATCACCCGTGGTTTAAATAGGAGGGGTGTCACAGATGGTATCAGAGCGCCAGATGCTAATGTCCATAGGATCTATACGGCTTACTACGATTTTAACGTAGTGTACTTTGATATAGATCCTTATTATTAGGACTGTTGCATTCATGATTACGTATTCGAGATTGTGTTCTTATGCTATTATATTTGTATAAACTGTGGAATTATACAATTCGATCTGTTTTCAGTTGCCACCCTGAAAAGAGCGAGCGGCGTGATCAACAGCTAGGGATGATGTGAGGGAGGCTCAGCATGAGCCACAGGCACCGTAGCCACAACCACTACAGGGGTCAGTGTCAGCATCAGAGGTGGCAGCGATTTTGGCGTAAAAAGTTAATGCAGCGACGGCTGCCATGACTCTCCATTTTCCTCAGGCTCAGCATCCACTGCAGCCAGTGGCACCGATCGTCTTGACCCACTTGGGGTCATCATATTGGCAGCGATTTACAGAGGATTTTCAAGAATGCCACCCGCCCGATTTCTACGACAGTACAAATGTGATTGTGGCGTGCCAGTGGAAGAAAAATATTCAGCGCCACCTGTGCATGGTTGAGTGTAGCGAGCTGCTGAAGAAAAATTTGGCCACTTTTAGTCTTGTTGGAGTAGGGTTACAGTGATGGGAGTCTATTAACACTGTTGAGAAGAGGGACACGATGTCCATTGCCGAGTTTTGGATGAGTTTTGATCACAAATACTTTTCTCTAATAATTGAGACAGAGATGCGAAAGACGTTTGATGAGGTGACTCAGGGTGATCGCTCAGTAGATGAGTACGAGCAAGAGTTCACACATTTGGATAATTTTATGCTAGACGAGGTGAACAATGAGTAGCGAAAGAAAGTGAAGTTTATGAATGACCTAGCCTGGAAGATCAGGCAGCACTTGATTGATAACCCTGCATTGGTGACTTATACAGATGTCATCAATGTTTCTCTTTTACACTGTCAGGATCATCTCTTCCATATGAAGGGAAGCAAGAGAGGATTTAAGTTTAGTCAGTCGGGCAAGGCAGGGGGGAATGGTGCTAGTGGATCACCACAGAAATAGTAGCAATCAGGCAGACACCAGGGTAGGATTCCCGATAGGGGGATCAGACTAAGAGATTTAGATTTTTGGGATATCGAGCCGATGGGGGATTCAGGCAGGGCCAGCTGGGTCCTCAGCAACAGTAGGCTACTCAAGGTTGTCAGGTCCAAGGGATCCAGGGGGAGGCTAGCAGGGTCGAGGCCATCAGGGCCAATAGTAGGGACAACACTATCAGGGCCAGTAGGGCCATAGATAGAGGGACTTCCCCGTCCATTGCCTTATTTGTGGTCAAACGGGACATAAGCGAAGAGATTTCCCACAACAAGGTAGAGCACAGTAGCAGCAGGGTGCCCCGTAGGATCAGCAAGCACAGAGGGCACCTACAACACCAGCCCCACCAACCCCACTGCAGCAGGGGCAGATGCAGTACATACATGTTTATAATGTTCGAGACACAACTATATAGTAGGCACCACGGGTTCTACCAGTAGTAGAGGGTATGTTTCCTATTCAAGGTCTTAAGGGTAGGATTACATTTGATACCGAGGCATCACATTTTTTTTTATAAACACCAGATTTGTGCGAGATGACGATTTATTAGAGATAGCCGATAGTCTCCTTATGTGTGTAGAGTCAATGATGGGTAGTGGGTCACTCATACACTTGATCTATAGGGGTGTGGACATCGATGTGGGTAGATTAGGCTTAGCGATCGACCTTTTAGTGTTAGATATAGAGGGGTATAACGTCATTTTAGGTATGGATTGGTTAGCTAGATACCGGATGATGGTGGATTGTTTCGGGAGGACTATAGTATTCTAAATTCCACGGCAGGAGATGTTCCTAGTGGCGACGCCTCTTCCTGAGGGAGGGTCGAGAACACACCTATATTATATTGAGCAGAAGACCACACAGGAGGTGGTTGCTTCGTTAGACTCGATTCCAGTGATGAGGGAATTTGAGGATGTATTCCAAGAGATACCTGGGCTGCCGCCTAGCCAATAAATTGAGTTCATAATTGATCTAGCACCACGTACGAGGCCTATCTCCTGAGAAACTTATCACATGGCCCCATATGAGATGAGGGAGTTATGGGAGAAAATTTAGTAGCTCCCGTGATAGGTTTTCATTAGACGGAGTAAATCACTGTGGGGTGCGCCGACGTTGTTCATCAAGAAGAGGGATGGATCGCTCGATTATGTATTAATTACAAATTTTAACATGGTCACGATCTGAAATAAGTACCCACTACCTCAGATCGATAATATGTTCGACCAGATGAGGGGGGCAACTTACTTCTCCAACATAGATATGAGTTTTGGTTATCATCAATTACGCATTAGAGAGGAGGATATTACTAAGATTGCTTTTCTGACACGATATGGGTCGTACGAGTTTAGGGTAATGCCACTTGGGCCCACCAATGCGTCAACAGTGTTCATGTATTTGATGAACCCGATTTTTAGAGAGTTCCTTGACCGATTTGTGATAGTGTTCATCGATGATATTCTGGTACTCTCTTTTTGAGAATGAGCATGCTAAGCATCTATGGATGGTTTTATAGACACTATGTAGCACCAGTTGTATACTAAATTAGAGAAGTTTGGGTTGGCTTCGGGAGATATAGTTTCTAGGCCATATTGTGTCTGAGAGGGGTATAGCAGTCGATCCGAGTAAGGTATCGACGGTGAGAGAGTGGGGATAGCCCATGACACCGATCGTGGTTTACAGCTTCTTGGGGTTAGCCGGATACTATAGGAGATTCATTCATGATTTCTCAAAGATTGCAGGTTCGTTAATGAATCTAACTCGAAAAGGGGTTCCATTTGTTTGGGACAACCATTGTCAGTTAGCCTTTGATGAGCCAAAGGAGAAATTAACCTCAGCACCTTTACTTCCACTACCTTGGGGAGGAGCGGAGTATCGTGTCTATACTGATGCATCCTTACAGGGACTTAGGGGTGTATTATAGCAGGAGGAGAGGGCTATAGCTTATGCATTTAGGAAGCTTAAGCCCCACGAGCGGAATTACCCCATGCATGACTTGGAGTTATCCATAGTTATATTTGCCTTCAGGATTTGGAGGCATTATCTGTTGGGGGATCAATTTACCCTATTTATGGATGATAAATAACTTCAGTATGTGTTCATATAGAAGGATATGAACATGAGACAGAGGAGGTAGTTGGAGTTCGTGAAGGATTACTCATTTGATATTCAATATCATCCTGGGAAGGAATACATGGTGGTAGGCGCGTTGAGACGACGACCTACTGGGGAGGTAGAGGTGGTTTAGAAGGAGAAATAGAGATAGATTCAACACGATGATGAGATTGCCAGGGCTTGTATATCCGTATTATTTGTTACATTCGATATTGTTATGAGGGTGGTGAAAGCACAGGCAGGAGATCAGTACTACCAGGATAGGATCTGCCAGTTGTTACCTTACGGGGTAGAGTCATACTCGATCAGTTGAGAGGGAGGTTTGCACTTTAATGGGAGACTCGTGGTTCCATAGGGTGAGGATTTGAGACATGCAGTGATGTGAAAGTCTCACGGGTCCAGATTACAGTGCATCCCGGTGGGGATAAAAAGTACTAGGATATGCGTAGACAGTATTGGTGGTCGGAGATGAAGCAGGACATAACAGAGTTTGTCTCGAAGTGTGCTACCTTCCAGCTAGTGAAGGTAGACCACCAGAGACCGATAGAGTAGTTGCAGCCACTTGAGATTTGCTTGTGGAAGGGTGAGAGCATCTCTATGGATTTCATTGCTGGGATACCGACATCGCAACGAGGTCACAACTCCATATGAGTGATAATGGATCAGTTGACTAAGGTGACCCATTTTATTCTGATTCATATGGATTTTGAGACGAGATAGTATGCATAGTTGTTCATTACTGAGATTGCATGGATACACGGGGTTCTGATTAATATTGTGTCCAATCAAGATAAGATGTTTATGTCCCATTTCTGGCAGAGCTTTCAAGAGGTGATGGGCATGGATTCATATTTTAGTATAGCGTATCACCCACAGACGGATGGTAAGACAAAGAGGGTTAATCAAATGCTCAATGATATATTACGAATGTGTATACTTGACTTCAGGGGAGGATGGGAGCAATATCTTCCATTGGTGGAGTTTTCATACAATAACTCCTACTAGTTTACACACCATTTGACGCACTGTACTTTCTGCTTTGCCGTTCACATGCTTGCTTGTTAAAGTTGGGGGATAACAAGTTACTGGGGTAAGAGACGATTTAGGACATCATTGTCAAGATCAAGCTAATTCGGGGACATATCCATATAGCTCAAGACTGACAGAAAAGCTACGCTGATGCAGACAGGAGACACATTGAGCTTGAGGTTGGTGACCAGGTGTTGGTGTGGGAGTCACCTATGAAGAGGGTTATGAGGTTCGATAAGGAGGGGTAGGTAGTGCCGAGATTTGTGGTACCATTTTCGATCATTGATATAGTGGTACTAGTAGAATATAGGTTGTGAGTACCAAATCACTTACAGCGAATTCATGATGTGTTCCACGTGTTATCACTAAAGAGGTATCGGAGGAGTGAGAGAGATTTTTGGCACGTTCCATTAGAGGATATCGACTTGCAACCAGATATCTCATATGAGGAGAGACCGGTAGCAATACTTGATCTTAGTGAGCATAAATTGTGGTCTAAGGTGGTATCCTTCGTTAGAGTTCAATGGGGGCACCACAATGTGGAAAAGTCGATGTGGGAGAGGGAGGATGACACGTGTGAGCAGTATCCAGAGTTATTCACTACAGGTATATCCCAATTTTGAGGACAAAATTCCTTTATAAGGGGGAAGTATGTACCAACCCATATTTCTGAGTATTTGAAATAGAATTAATTGGGATAATTTAAAATTAAATGTGTGGCGTAATTTAATGAAATTAAATAATATGTTTTAATTAAAATATTAATTAGAGAGAGAGTTATTAATGTTTATTGCATATAGTTACTAAGTGAATAGTAGATAAATTTTTTTACGTCATAACGAGTGATAGTGATGTGATGGTGATATATTTCAACACTGGTTCGAGTGTGGACTATATGAGGTCAAGATAGGAAATTATTTTAGAATGACTCTAATAGTGATTTTGAGGTCATGGTTGATTCCGAAAGGATCTAAATAGTCAAAATAGTGTACTCGAGTGTATAGTTTGGGTCCCGGGACTATTTCAGATCAACCCTGCGTCGTTTAACGGCGTTTCGGTCATTCGAGAGTTTGTGGTTAAGAGAACTCCGAAAATTAAAGGAGTATATTATCCCATTGTTATGTAGAGATAGGGTTATATCAATCTTGAGAGAAAGAATCCCATAAGGGAGGAACAAAATATAGTTCTTGGAGGTGCAATAATTTTTTCTCTCCACTAAACTTGTCAGAATCGTGATCAGAGTAGGGAAGACCAACCTCATCATCCTAATCATGAAATTAGACCTACACCTGATAAGACAAGTGTTTATCTGGCATAATTTTATAAGTTATAATACCCAATGTAGTGTAGGGTTATTGATTTAATAATAATTAATGATGTTCTTGAGAATTATTGAATGGAACTTATGATTCGGGAATATGATTGCATGTAGAATGGATCCACATATGTAGAGTTCACGGAATCAAAGTATATGTGATATCATTATGGAAGAAATCTGGGTAAAGAATTGATGTTTGACTAAAAACACCATAACTAGGACTTGTGTAGAAAACCCTATAAAATCTTGATATTAATGGATTTAATGATGTTTTAACGTTAGAGATTCGTTAAAAATGGTATACATACTCTTATATGATATAAGGATAAATTATATTGGAGTTTTGGTATGTTGCATGAGGAGATGTAGGTTAAAAATTATGAAAAATGTATAGGCATAAGGAAGAAGAAGAAGGCGCATGATACATTTCAAATCGATTCGGTTTGCCTAGATTCGTGAAAATTTTCCTTTTAAACCCTGAATTTTTGAATTGTTAATGGGGCAGGGGGACTTTTGGGACATCTTTAAATGATAATGAGGATTATATCGAATGTTAGTAGGCCCATGGTGTGTATTAGGGTTACATAAATTGAGATGAGTTAAGGCTAGGGAGAATCGGGCATATATCCATAGTTATTAAATGTACAAAATTTAAAACGCGTCACGTGAGATGAGTGAACATATGATTCCACAAGTAGTGTATGAGTGTAATAGCTACTGATATTAATCAAGGGGTGACTAGTAATTAAGGGGTAACTAGGACCCTTAGGGTAGTGAGCAATACTCGAAATTATACAATTTGAGGTTATAATTGTAATTATTGGTACATAGAATATGCGAGAGATATATACTACGTACAACTTGTCATGATTGGATTGTGTGTATACCTACTAAATAATATATGTATATAAGTTGTGTGAATATCTATGGTTATTATTTGATTATGTGCATGAACATACCTAAGATGCCTTCTATCAGGAGGTTTCCGCACAGAGGGCGATCCCACCTTGACGATTCCAATGAGGTCTGGATTTGTGTCCTAGAACATAGGACTTAGGGTGGCTCACTATATATCGTGTATTAATAGGACTGGCAGACCATTTGGGTATGTTAGGTATGTGCGTAGCCCAAGGCTTAGATCTATGGTGGCCTCCATTGTGTATTAATTGATTTTGGGTTCGTGGAGACAAGCGCACCGAACTAATAGTCCTTAATTTGGTATGAGAGGTACATAAACTTGATAGCAGAGTATGCTAGCATCACGAGGGGCCATTCCGAAGATGCTATAGTTGTATACAAGTACGATTGACCTACTTATGTGTGGTAGTATAACCGATAGATTGTGTATATTTAAAAGTAAATTTAAGCAGAAAGTCTTAAATAGTTGACACAATAATAATTCGAGTGTGATATTAATTATTGATATTATGGTAGTGCGTCATATGTGTAATACGAGGGAGTTAGAACTTTTAGGGATGGTTATATATATTACCTAGTTGGGATGGGTAGCATAGGTAGGTAGGAGACGTTAGGCGTGCACATTAGTTAAGAGGTGAAGAACTCAAGGGAGTGTGTGTACCTAATAACTGGTTTAAATTATGATTTTAAATACTTGCTAAATATTTTCAAACTGTTTTCTTGGGCTCTGACCCGTCTTAAAATATTTTCAAAACCATTTAGGTGTCCAACCACAGCGATGCCCAACTTGATGATTCTATCTAGGGATGCGTAGCTGTAGCACTTGTGAAGGCATGCAGAAGTTGCTTTAAATGATTCAGTTCATTCATTCCTAGTTAGGAGTTTTTCGGTATTTCATTTGGGCATGTCGCACCTTCTGATTATTTAGACTTCAGTTATTTACCATACTTTGATCAGATTCAGTCTATTTACTTCAGACTTGTATTTGGTTTTATTCTAGGAACTGATGGTTTATTCAGCCTTATTTATTTATATATTTGTTGCGTGATTTTTTGAGACAATTACTTGTGTGGATGATTTAGTTAATTTATTTATATTTTTGCATGTTGGCATACTAAATGAAAAGATAAAATTTGGCACTGGCTTAATTTGACATATGTGGTTAGTAATTAACAAGCTTTTCAACAGTGATGCTAAGAACGAACCAGATGAGATTCCTGTTTGTTTTAATAAAGGACTGATTACTCGTGATTAAAATAGGGAGGGTGTCATAATTTGCTTGTGGGGAAAAAATAACTTAGATGTGATTCTCTAAATTCTCAATTATTTTGTTATAATCTTGTTAAGTACTTTAATTTGCAGTCACACACAAGTCTTGGGTGAATAACTTGAAAAATAATACTTTTAAGTATTTTATTTGGGGAAAGATGACAACAAATCTATTAACTATATCATAATTCACGTGAAGGACATGAATTTTTAGACTTTTCAATAAGTCCACGTGTAAATAGAGTTACACTTATTAATATAGATACACTTACACTTATTAATATACATATAGTTACACTTATTAATATGTTAGCCTACTAACAGATACGTGTGTAATTGTTTATTATAACAAACAATTTCAATAATATAGTTACAATTAGACTGGTACATTTGAACTGCTTGGAATTATCATTAATTACTTGAAAATTTTGTTGGTTTAAGATACCAACATATATTTTGCTTCGTGTGATCATATATAAATAGACTTTCGGGGGATTAATTAGCTAATATTTTTCTTATTTATTGGACATGATCAAACTGTTTAAATAAATGTTAGAAAAAAATTGTATTGTTACATAAACTTTTAAGTATATCTTATGGGGCACAATGTCTGCTTAGTCATTAAGACAACTAGAAATAAATGATTAGGAAACGGTTCCTGACCAGCAAATTATAATAATAATAATAATGAATTTGTTAATTCCAAAACAATTTGGTACGCTCATCATCTTTTTATATTTTCTCTACACTATTAACACACCATATAGTGATCTATCGTGTTGACTTTATGAGTGTGTATTGGAATCCCATAATGCATTACTAACACTAAAATATATTCGTACCATATCTTTTGTAGAAAGCTTCAACAATAACATTTCTCAATCGCGACAGGTATTGATTGCAAACAATGTCTTACAATCTTCCCAACAAAATAATAATCATCATTTTTGATGTTAAAGATGAACTCGTTGAGAAGCTGTTAAATGTTTGAATATGACTTTCTAAGATATGAGTATTTCTAAAGGTTGTAAGAGCATTGAGAATATTTTGGTTTACTCAAACCTCACAATATCTTTTTGAGATTTCACAAAAGACTCAAAAGAACAAATATATAAATATATTTTCTCACAAATAAATGTGGAATTATTTTAAGCTTCAATGGGACTTTTGATCAATGTTTGAAAATAATCATCTAAAAAATGCAATTAGATGTGTAGAATAAAAATAAAAAATATTTTTCTCTTTATAGTTAATTACACAAAAACTCCTATCTCTTTACAAATCATCTCTAATAATATCTTTTTCTTTACAAAACATCAAGCATTTTTTGCTTTTAGAGTTTTGACAGAGATGGTGATAATGAGACAAAACTCTATATAAATATACTTGCAGTCTCTTTCTTGGAATGGAAGATAAGGAGCATAATTGGATGTGACATCATCAATAAGATCATGGTACTCAAGTACCAGTAAGATATGGTTGCAGGTTATTCTTTTGCTGATTCCTAAACAAAGTTCAAACACCTTATCAAATGTTGAGTTTTTTTCCACAACAGTGAAGAGAAGTCAAAGGGAGGTCACAACATAACAACACGAATTTTGGGAAATGTTCTTGCAAGATTCACAACTCTTTGCTAATGCCCAGATCTGGCACAATGTTGGAAAAATTATATATATCTGAACCTTAATAAATAAAACTATATAGGATATATGTATGCAATGCTTTGTACTAATATATTTGTATATGGAAAATATATATTACATAATTATATCACTAATGAGAAACTAACCATTGTCATACACACATGCACACAAACATAAATTAATTTTCCAATTTATGAAAAAAAATTGATATGATAAAAGTCTTAAGTCTTTTAAGTCATTTCACCTCTATTTAAATCGGCATTTCAAGAGTTGTGAACATGAAATATTCATGGATGAGGTTGACAAAGATTTTGCAATAATGACTTGCTATGAAGCTTTATTGGAATGATTTATTTGGGAGTCGGAATAAGAAAATTCAAATGAAGAGGGGCACATAATTATAAGTACACATATATTCTTACAATGCTTCTTTTGTCTATTAGGTGATAAAATATACTCAACAAAATTTTACAAGTAAACTAAGAAAATCTATTAATCCATGACACATGAGGATCTTTGCCAAAAACAACAATGATTCTAACACCTATAACTTAATCAACAAGAACCTAACCATACAAAATGAGCAATTATTCCCATTAACATATCGTACACTAGCAAAGGGAATCACGATACAAATGTATATAAAAACACAATTCAAGAGCATGTAATAAGACGAATAAGATATATGTGACTACCAATTATGAATCATTTAATTACAAAGAGTATACAAAAATTTTACCAAGTATGCATCCTAAGATATCATAATGATGCATTTTACTTCACTTCTTATTTGTATATACTCCCACAACCCATTTCCATATAAAAAAAAATCATATGTTCTATTGAAAATAACGCACCCTTAAATGAACTTTCTCCCTCCTTTTGTCATGAAATCGACAAAAGAACGAAACTTAAGTCAAGAAGTCGATTTAACTAAAGACAAAATTAAATTTTTATATAGGATTTATTAAAAATCATACATCATTTTTTATGTCAAAAAATAAACTAGGTCCAAATTTCGAACCACAGATAAAGTATGATTTGAAATATAAACAAACACACAAGAGACAAAGATTTTTAAAGTTGTTCGGCTATAAAGAAAGCCTACATCCACTATTGGTATTATTTTTGTGGTTACAATAGCACAATTGGGTATGCTTGAGAATAATTAAATTTTCCCTTTGAGCTATGGGAGACCATGTATTTATAGTCATCAGGAGTTCAAGAGATAGAATGCCTTTATATATTCAGGCATTTAAAACCGTATACAATCAATATAACGGTTGATATTCACGGGTACAATGACTGTTGCTGACTCCACACAAATGACTTTTGACATTTTTAATGGTTCATATTCTTTAGGTTGGTCGGTAAGTTGGTTGACCAACTGTCTCGGGAACCGACCTCATAAGTAATTACTATAAAGGTTGCCATATAGGATAATGGGTGTCCATTTCTCATTGGTTCATGTAGGGCAGTAAATTTTACATACAATAAAATCCCACAATGCTCCAGGCTTAATGGTTTAGTGAAATAATGGAGTATTTATTTCGAAAATTACATCTGTACATAATTAATGCTTTTTTTTACGGTTCTACCTTCTGGAGTTGGTGCTGATAAAGTGATGGGGTGTCTACATGGGATGACAATTGTCCTAATGCTGGTACCATTTGATGTCATAAATTCTACTTTCCATAATGTGGCACTTGGAATATCTTAGAAACATATGACATATGTTCTTGCATCATTAATCCATATGGCAAGAACAATTTAACCCACAAAAATCTCCCCGTACTCCATTCTTGAAGATTTATTGAAAGGATGGAGTATGAGATTTGAATACTTTCTCGGTCTTTAAGTACGCTGGTGGCCGATAGCTGAATTACTAGACTTTGTAAAATATTTCACTAGGCGGCATTCTTATGGATAGTTTGAAAAACTGTAAAAAGCCAAAAGGTACTCGGGTACTCTAGTTTCTCTACCCTTGATGTTTCTCTTGCTGGGATGGATAAGGCCGAGGGAAAATCTCCATTTAAAAGATTTCTAAAAGCTTTGTTATTTCCTTGTGATGAATGTTTTGTTTTTATACTGTCCTGCTGAAGCCATTGGTGTTGGAATAATTAGTTGGTCTTTATTTGAGTTTGTTATTAGTTTTTAATCAGCTTATTGACTAGGTAATCTCTGTAGACTAGTTAGTCAGGTTAGCGATGATCGTATGCCATTAATTATACTAATGTTGTTCATAGATAAAACTGTAAATAGTTTTATTGATTTAAGTTGTAGCATTGGTTATCAGTGGCGACCAAGTGTATTAGGAATGTATAATTATTCCTATATTTTAACTTGGTTGGGTAAAACTTCTTGTGTTTATACATGAAGTCATCTTAAAGTTTAATGTTAGGATCTTGTCCACACGTTAGTCGAGTATGGTCGGATCTTGTCGTCCATAAGGCTGCAATGGATTTCCTTGAATTGGTGAACTTATTTGTGATCTATTCGAATATGATGTCATACAAGAAGTTTAATTTTAGCCATGCAACTGAGGTGCTTTGCTGAGATGTCTTCAGTTCTAGACCAATTTTTGCGAGAATGCGCTTATTTTACATTTTCTTTTGTCTGACTAATAATATGTGCAAGCCAGTGTTTATCCGTTGATCAGACTAATGAATATGTTGATCGGGTAAATGACCCAATTAGAGAAGCCGGCCAAAGGTCTATGAAGCATTAATGTGCTAAAGCGTGCTTGACTAATGTTTCACTAAACAGGTCAATATAACTATGGATCCCCTAGTTGGGGTTATGACTGAATAATAATATTATCATGCCAATAATAATAATGCCCGACCATCCGTCGTGATTTTGTTGCCATATAATGTCGATTAATGAATGAACATGAGGTCAATAGCTGACGTTAAATCAAATAAGAATGGATAAATTATGATGGGTCACATAATATAAATTGCATCGATTATCCATCGAATCTAGCAATAAATCCAGGGATATAATGAAAGTGTCGATCATGTGTCAGGGTCTTTAAATAATGTCTGAGGGGACCGAGTAAATATTACAGATGATCCTACATTGTTAGAGAAAATAGATTTCCAAACCATTTGTTAGGGTTAGATATCAATAATAAATGTAATGTCAATTAACGATTGACTATGCCAACCATTTGTTGAGACTGAATATAGATAAGGAGTATCCCCACCAACCATTTGTTGGGGATAACATACAACTTATATGGCTGATATCTTTGGGACTAAATGTATGACAATAAATATTTTATCGACCTTCTGCTAAGACGAATATCAAATATGCATAACCATCATTAAAGTTAATAATCGAAGTAATATAATTAATAATGAAGTTTGAAGAAATATCAACACCTGAGCATCCATCGGTTATAAAAAATAATCTTGCCCAACCATTTTTTGAGTCTGAAAATGCTATAGCGTGCTCGACTATCCGTTAGAGCAATAATAAGCTAAATGGTGCTTGTCAAACCCATCGAGTCAAAATTGTATTGTACCGAGGAGATATAGCGAGCGATCCATGCTCAAGCATTTGTCGGATTATCAATAATATTTCTAATAGCTTAAGATTACGGTCGAGCATTCGTCGGTACTGAATCTTGTACCTATGGAAGTTGATAAGTTGTCCAACCATCAGTTGAGGCTAAATTAAATAGAGATTATCATGATATTTATTCGACCAAATAATATAAAATATTCGTCGAGCAATGAAAATTTCAAAACATGAAATAATAAATTGTATGCCGACAACGTGTCAGATGAGCAAATTTTTGTCGAATGCACAAGATGTAATGCATAAAGTCCGTTTTAAGATTTTTTGCAAAAATATTTGAATTCTAAGAAAATACTCAAATATATGATCGTTTCAAAAAAAAATTCCCACATGAAGCTTTAAAGTATGATAAAAAGGTGGTATTATCAAGAAGGGCTTAGAGGTATTTAGTCCCCTTTTTTTAAATAAATGAGTGGTTGATTCCATGAGTTTTTCTTTCTGTTCTTGGTCCTGTTGAAAGAAATGTGGCATTGCCTCCATCAAAATAGGGAAAAAAAAATGAACAACGCAACCCACAATTTGAAACAGTTATGGGATGGAATGGAACGGTTATGGGATTTTTAACAAAGAAAAGGAAACATAGGATCGGTGCTTGAAAAAAAAGTTGAAACAGGACTGCATACAAAATATCTATATCAAGAAAGCAGCAACCAAATAGCAGTTGTTTATTTTAGTAAAGTTAAAATGAGAAAACCATGTTCTCTATCAGAGAACGCGATGATGAGTCACATCTGAGGATAAGGATGGAAACGGGGCGGGTTTGGCAAAACCCTAACCCACCTCATTTAATAAACGGTTCAGGGCAGGTTGGTTTTTATTTAAATTAACTCCTAACCCGCCCCATTTAATAAACAGGGGGGGGGGGGGGGACTCCTACGAGTTGAGTTAATTTTAAAAATTGTAAAATTAAAATAATTAAATTATAGTCTTAGAGGCATATAATGGTTCATATTTCAATATGTGAGACAATCCCCTAATTGTCAATCCATATTTTCACATAGATATTTTATAAAATTATCATAAAAATAAAGAGTTCTTTTTATGTGTGTGTATATTGTGATTTAATTGTAATTAACATACATACAAAGGGTAATTATGTAGGGATAAGTCTGGATTAATTTTTATCAAAAGAAGAATTTTTTCCAAGTGTAGAAGTGAAGTGCCTTTAACGACGAGCTCTCTCAAACGACTTTAAACTGTCGTTCGCGCGAGATAGGCATGTCGCGCGATCTCGTTCGAACGACATCCGTCCTTCATTCGAGCGACATGGCTATCTCGTTCGAACAAGCCATCGCCTCGATTTTCGTATAAATACTTGTACACCTTCTACACGATTTTCAAGTCTTTCTGTAATCTCAAAATTCTGCGAAAATAGCCCCGAATAAGGCTTCATTTTTTCAAGTTTTTCTAAACCTTTTTGATTCACAAACCATTCCCATATATGTGTGTGAATCTTTAAACCTTCAAGAGGATCATTTACTCATCTGGAGTATCTTGTGGAGAAGCCGTCTCTCTTCTTCATTGCAGCCCTCCTGGAAAGGAAAAGTTCCAATCGACGACATCAGAACCGACACCCGAGGGTATTTCTGTGTCACTTATTTTCATTGTAATCCATGTAACCGTTTTTACAAAATTATTGCGAAAATAAAAGGCTTTTCCCCTTTGGGGGATTTTTCCTCATTTGTGTGTGTTTGAATGTTCTTGCTTGATTTTATCATCATCAATCACACCTAGATGCATGTTTAGGACTTAATTGATAAAAACCGTGTTTAATTAAATAATTTCTTTATTTGAACGCAAGCGCACTCTTTCAAATTGGTATTAGAGCTAATTACGCAACTTTACCGTGTAATTTTCTGGAAATTTTTTCTAAGATATCAATTTTCTGAAAAATTGATTTTTGAAAATAAGTGTGTTCATAATGGAGAAGTTATATAATAAAATGCCAGTTTTTGATGGGACAGACTATGCATACTGGAAAGCCCGCATGAGATCTACATTAAAAGCCATTGATGAACATGTCTGGATTTTGGTTGAAAGAGGGTGGACACCTCCCTCCGTCACTATCAATAACGTGACTATTTTAAAACCTGACACTACTTGGAATGAAGAAGAATTTAAATGGTCATCTTTTAATTCTAAGGATTTAAGTGCTATTTCTGGGTCTGTCACACCTGATGAGTTCAAACACATAATGACGTGCACCAAGTGAAAAAAGGCATGGGATGTTTTGCAACTTACCCATGAAGGAACTAATGCTGTGAAAGAGTCTAAACTGCAAAATTTAACAACTCAATTTGAAACAATCACCATGCTTGAATCTGAATGTTTTGATGAATTTTATGCTAGACTGTCTGATATTGTTAACACTAGCTTTAATCTTGGTGAAGACATTCCTAATGCTAGAGTTGTTAAAAAGATTCTTAGATCACTACCGAAGCGTTTTATCCCTAAAGTCATTGTGTTAAATTCTATGGGTAATTTAAACACGCTTAAATTGGAGGAACTTGTAGGAGACTTGCAAACGTATGAAATTGATATGTTTCCTAAATCTGTCAAGTCTATAAATAAGGGAATTGCACTTAATTCCCAGGAGAGAAAGAGTGAGGGGTCGACAAGAAAGAGGGGAGAGTCATCTAGAAAATGAGAGACATACATCAGATTCTGAGTGTGATTTTGACTTAGATAATTCGGCCCTATTTGCTAAAAATTTCAAGAGAATTCTCAAATTCAAGAAAAACGATAATTTTAAAGATAAAAAGAAGTTTGAGAAAAATAAGTTTGAAAAGAAAAATTAAAAAGATTTTAAAGATCCTCCTAAGAAAGAGAGTGAGAGATGCTTTGAGTGCGACGGTAGGGTTCATAGAGCTTTTGAGTGTGCTACTAGGCTGAACAGAGAAAAGGGCAAAGCTGTCCATAACGCTACCCTTAGTGATGACAGTGAGGTCGAGTCGATGGATTCTGAAGACGAGTCACCGCATGAGTGTAACTTCACCGCATTCATGGCTAGTCATGTGAGCACTTCTAGTACTCCTCACGACGATGAGGATTCTACTTCACAGGGACACCTCGACGGTGAGAGCGATGTGAGTGAGGGGGAGGATGATGAAAGTGAGAGCGAGAGTGACCTTCAATGCGCCTACGTCGAGTTATATAATGATTCATTTAAAACTAAAAAGCGTAACAAAGAATTAGTTCTTAGGATCACCGATCTAGAGGAAGATTTAGAAAAATCGAGAGAGAGAGAGTCCTTCACCTGCACCAGCTCGAGAGAGAGAGAGAGAGTCTGCCTGTGTTTAGAAAGAGAGTTTGTTTAGAGAGAGAGAGAGAGACTGTTTGGAGAGAGAGAGAGTGTTTTTGAGAAAGAGAGATGGGACTTTACTAAACAAGTGGCTAGTCTTACGATTGAGATCCATTCCTCCCTGAAGACTCGGAAGAAACTTGAAACTCTTGTAGCCTAGCTTACTCACGATCTTGAGAGAGCACGGGAAGTTAAGGTACAAATCGAGGACAGATCTGGGAAGATGGGAAAGATGCTCCTCGGTCTCGCTTTAGGTTTTGGTGATAGGCAGGGAATAGGTTATGATGGTGCCTCCACGTCCCAAATTGCACCTGGACCAATTCCTGAGTTTACTACGACTCCATATGGCAATCGTCAAAAACCATGAAGGAGTGTTCGACCTAGAAAAGCAAACCCATGTCCTCCTAAGACTGCGTTCTTCTGTACATATTTCAAAAGAAAAGGCCACCTCGGGGAGTTTTGCTATAGTTTGGGTCAGACACGACGTACTACTGCTCCACCACATCATACTGATGAATTTTCCAATCTGAGAGAGAGTGTTGAGTTTTAAGTTGCCACATCACAGAGTTTGATGGAAGAATTCTGACGGATGTCTTTGCCGTTAGTAAATGCTTCTAACATCCCGGATAAAACCAACAACAACAAGGGTAAACAAAAGGTTACCACTTATTGGGTACCTAAGAAAGATAAGAAAGCCCTTGTTATCCATGTTGCTCTCAAAGCACATAATACCTCACAGTGGTATTTTGATAGTGGGTGCTCCAGACATATGATAGGTGATGCCTCATTTTTTACCTACCTTAAGGATTATACGGATGGTAGAGTCACCTTTGGAGATGGGAGCAAGTCTAGCATTGTAGGACGAGGTACAGTAGAGTTACCAGGATTTCCTAAGCTAGAGAATGTTTTATACGTCAAAGGTTTGAAAGCAAACCTTCTCCGCATTAGCCAGCTGTGCGACGCTGAATTTGTCGTAAAGTTTGACTGGGACGCGTGTAATGTCTATAATCAATCTGGTAAAATTTTAGTGTGAGGGGTGAGGACAGAGGATAATTGCTATGGGACTGAGCCCACTTCCTCACTTATCTGCAACAGCTCCACGATCACTCCTATGGATTTATGGCACCAACGCCTAGGTCATGTGAACGTTAGAGATTTGACTCGTTTAGTTAAAAACGACCTAGTACGCGGCTTACCATCACTTGGAAAAACAACTTCCACGGTTGGTGGACCCTGTCAGTTGGGAAAGAAAATTTGGAGCCCCCCTATAAGAAGTTGCATTCTATTACCACCTCCCGTGTACTTGAGATGTTTCACATGGATCTTATGGGTCCTACTCGTACAGAGAGTCTGGGTAGTAAGAGGTATATCCTCGTGATGGTAGATGATTTCTCCAGATATTTGATTGTTGGTTTTCTAAGGGAGAAATCCGATGCTGTATAGTTTTTAACCACTAAGTTCCGTGTCCTGCAAAACCAACATGGAGTCACCATTAACAGGATACGTAGTGACAACGTCACATAATTTAAGGAAGCAAAGGTAGATCTTTATTGTGATAGTCTTGGGATCAAACATGAGTTTTCTACTGTGAAGACTCCTCAGCAAAATGGGATTGTTGAGAGAAAGAATAGGATGTTCCAGTAAATGGCTAGATCTATGCTTCTAGGTCATAAGGTTTCTAGGAGATTTTGGGTACAGGAAGTTTCTACTTCATACCACATAGTGAATAGGGTTTACCTGCATCCACATACACTTAAGACGCCTTATGAATTGTGGACTGGCAAGAAACCAAACCTTACATATTTCCGTGTTTTGGGGAGTAAATGCTACATTCTATGGGATAGAGAGTAATTAGGAAAGTTTGACTCCCAAAGCGACGAGGGAATACTATTAGGCTATTCATCGAATAGTAGAGCGTACCGAGTTTTTAACCTGAAGAGCTCTAAGGTTATGGAGTCAATAAACGTCACCGTGCAAGATGACGAACCTTCGGTGTTTATTGATTCTAGCCTTCAGTGTGAGGATGAGGATGTCTCTGGAAGTAATTTACTTGTACCTCACCCACACTCTTTGGACCCTACTCCTATGTTAGGAGACACACCTGCTTAGGTTGGAAAGAGTCATGATCCTTCTGCCATTGTTGGTGATCCCACTCTAGGGGTCAAGACTCGTGCGCAGCTAGAGAACGTTGTTAGCCATTTTTGCTACACGTCCAAAGTCGAGCCCAAGAATCACAAAGAATCACTCAAGGATGAACACTTGATATCTTCTATGCAGGATGAGTTTCTTCAGTTTAAAAAGAATAATGTCTGGGAACTTGTCCCACGACCTAGTGAGACTAATATGATAGGTACCAGATGCATTTTTAAGAATAAAATGGATGAAAATGGTACCATAATCAGAAACAAGGCTAGGTTGGTCGCTCAAGGTTACACACAGATAGAAGGTGTAGACTTTGGGGAGACATTTGCTCCTGTTGTGAGGCTTGAGTCTGTCCATTTACTACTCGCCATCGCATATCATCTGCACTTCAAGTTATATCAGATGGATGTCAAGAGTGCCTTTCTAAATGGTATTCTACAGGAGGAGGTTTACGTGGAACAACCAAAAGGGTTTGAAGACCCTAAGAACCTGGAGCACGTCTACTATCTGAGGAAAGCCTTGTATGGTTTGAAGCAAGCACCCCGTTCTTGGTACGAGCGGCTTACTTCCTATCTCTTAGCTCATGGCTTCAAGAGAGGGGGTGTTGATATGATGTTGTTCGTCGGGAGAGATGACGGTGCTATTTTGGTTGCCCAGGTCTATGTGGATGACATAGTCTTAGGATCCATGTGCTCCCAACATGCTCATCACTTTGAGGAGGAGATGAAAATTGAGTTTGAGATGAGCATGGTTGGTGAGTTTACTTTCTTTCTTGGTCTCCAAGTTCGTCAGCTAGAGGATGGGATGTTCATCTCCCAATCCAAGTATGCTAGAGACCTAGTGAAGAAATTTGGTTTAGACTCCGCTAAGCATGCGCGTACACCTATGAGTACTTCTATCAAGCTTAGTAAGGACACTTCAGGCAAGGACGTAAAGCAAACCTTGTATCGGAGTATGATAGGCAGACTTATTTACTTGACTGCTTTGTCGTCTCGACATAGCCTTTAGTGTTGGAATCTGTGCACGATATCAGGCGTCCCCAAAAGAGTCACACTTACTCGCTCTAAAATGTATTATCAAATACGTGAGTGGGACTATCTCATATGGTATTTGGTATTCTTTTGATAGGAATGATCGTTTGTCCGCCTATTCGGATGCCAATTGGGTTGGGGATGTAGATGGTTGTAGGAGCACTTCTGGTGGGTGTTTCTATATTGGTTCTACTCTTGTCTCTTATTTTAGCAAGAAGCAAAACTCCATCTCTTTATCTACTGCAGAGGCTGAGTACATCGTCGTTGGGAGTTGTTGCACGCAACTCTTGTGGATGAAGAAAATGTTGGAGGATTATGGGATATCACAGGACACCATGACCATCTCCTGTGATAACACGAGCGCGATACACATATCCCGCAGTCTAGTCCATCATTCGCGCACAAAGCACATCAGGATACGCGAGCACTTTATACGTCAGTTAGTTGAGGAGAAAGTCGTATCCCTAAGTTTCGTTCCCACCGACCGTCAGTTAGTCGATATTTTCACGAAACCTTTAGATGCCCTTAGATTTGAGAGTCTTAGGAAGTCTTTGGGAATTTTCACAATTGACTGAGGGGTTGGTCTGTGTCTAGGATAGGATGATTTTTCATGTTCATATCATATGCTTCCTATTGCTAGTTTGTATCATGTGTATTATTACTTTTGCTTTCTATATTTTTGAAAAATCCAAAAAGATTTTCTTTTTTTATAAAAAATTTTAGAAAAGCACAAAAAGATTTTTGTATTTTTTTTGCACCTTTTATGGATGAGCATTTAAGATAGCCGAGTCACAAATTTCATTCCATTTATCCATGTGACTGTTTGATAGAGATTTGAGATGCTATATCATTGCATCCATGTGCTTTACATTAATTGGAGTCTTTAAGATGTGATTAGTGATATCTTTCTACATGTTTGACTCATATCTCCTTTATTGCACACATGCATGGCTATATTTGATTATTGTACTTGTCTATCACATATTGGCCTAAGTGTTTCCATCTCAATTCTGTCTATACAACGTACAGTATGCAATCAAACTTGACAAGATTGGAATGCATGTTAAAACCGTTTGGTTAGACTGTGTGTTTCTTTTAAAATGGGGAAGGGCTGTGAAAGGCTCATTTAGCCTTTGCGAATACTAAGCCACCGTTAAAAAGAACCTAAAAAATGGAGGAATTTTATTATTCGGGGTCCAAAGAGGTTAAAAGAGCCCGAAAAATTTAAAGGCAATAAAAAGCAATACATGCCAAATATGGGCCATTAGGTTACACCATCAATTCTCCAAAGTTTGAGAATTTAGATCACCTCTATTCAGAATAGAAATCTAAGGGAGATTGGTTGGAGAATTTAAACGAGTTTGCACTTCCTTGAAAGTCCAGAAAAAACATTAAATAGTTTTGGACGTTATTGGTGTGGAAATCACTTTGAGCTTTGATTTGTTGATTTGATTGAGTCAATATCTCATATTACCATCTTTTTACACCAAATGAAGATTTTGAGTTCATTTGTTAGGAGTATCCGATATTCATCGTGCACATATGTCATGTTTGTATGCATTGATTTGCCTATCGAATTTGATCACATCCCTACAATTACGCTATCATCGACTTGGTTGTTTTTATGTTCTTTCATGGTGTGATTCTTTGTTGTATATTATGTGTGATATTTTTTGAAAAATACAAAAATAGCAGCTTATTACCTTGTAAAATTGTCCATGTGCATTCATTTATGCTTCTCCTATTTGTCTATTTGGGGACACATAAAAAGGGGGAGAAGAATTATGGGGGATAATTGTTTTTGTTTTGGTGTTTGGTTGATTTATGAATGATTTTCTTAAGCTTAATTGATCACTAATTTTTTGCATATCATTATATTTCAAACTGTTGCTTGTCACGGATATTTGCTTTATCTCATGTGTGTAGGTACAACATTGTTCATTATTGGATTGCACACCTTGATGAGAAAAGCTTTGGAAGTTTTTGAAGGGCTGAAGATTTGGAGACATGTCAATTTAGTATTCTCAGTTTGAGGGTTTAATGGGGGTATTATCTTGTATGTCATTTGATTGCATAATTCAGATTTTTATGTATGTACCGGCATAGACATAGGGGGAGATTTGTAAGGACATAATTTTATAAATGTCCGGGGTAGAATCTAGGAATTTAATGTTTTTCCCTAGATGACGGTTTGTATATTTGATACCGCTACATTCGGCACGTCAAACTTGATCATCCTCGACGGCCTTTATCCGAATTCAATGCATCCATTATCTTCACGTGCATCATGCTACATGCGACGTACTGTTCAGCTCATTCCCACTACTCCTCTACGCATTATCGGTAAAATGGTTTATTGGAGCTTTAATATTTGCATAAATATTTGGGAAATTTTTTAGAAAATTATTTTTAAAGTCTGGACTAATTTTTATCAAAAGAAGAATATTTTCCAAGTGTAGAAGAGAAGTGCCTTGAATGACGAGCTCGCTCAAACGACTTTAAACTGTCATTCGTGTGAGATAGGCATGTCGCGCGATCTCGTTCGAACGACATCTGTCCTCCGTTCGAGCGACATGGCTATCTCGTTCGAATGAGCCAACACCTTGATTTTCGTATAAATACCTGTACACCTTCTACACGATTTTCAAGTCTTTCTGCAATCTCAAAATTCTGCAAAAATAACCTAGAATAAGACTTCATTTTTTAAAGTTTTTCTAAACCTTTTTTATTCACAAAACCATTCCCATATATGTGTGAGAATCTTTAAAACTTCAAGAGGATCATTTACTCATCCGGAGTATCTTGTGGAGAAGCCGTCTCTATTCTTCATTGCAGCCCTCCTGGAAAGGGAAAGTTCCACCCGACAACATCAGAACCGACACCCGAGGGTATTTCAGTGTCACTTATTTTCATTGTAATCCATGTAACCGTTTTTACAAAATTATTGTGAAAATAAAAGGTTTTTCCCCTTTGGGGGATTTTTCCTCATATGTGTGTGTTTGAATGTTCTTGCTTGATTTTATCATCATCAATCACACCTAGATGCATGTTTAGGACTTAATTGATAAAAATTGTTTTTAATTAAATAATTTCTTTATTTGAACGTAATCGCACTCTTTCAAAATCCGCTCCTAATTCATGAATCGAGTTTTAAAACCCGCCCATTAGGGACTGGACGGGGTTGAACTCATACAGATCGGATTAAATTTTGGACACGGGTGAGGAATCCAACCCTCCATTCCTATCGCCGACTAGTAATAGATGGTCGAAAAACTCCAATTTTTTAAAATGTTACCTCTGGTACTGTATCCATATTGGTTTGGGTGACAACTGGGGAAAACACCAACCGCCGACCAGAAGAAGCTCCAGGAAGGTGGTTGGGGAACCATAGCCATGAGAATTTGGGTTGTGCGTAAATCGTGAGCACGATTGGTGGTCGGAGGTGATCAGGTATTTTTGTAATCCATGAAATATCTTTCCCACGCATGTTGTGGGGCTCTGAGAAACCCCTCGGAACTAGTTGAGAAATCGACCTCGTCATTGGTTGGCTTGATGATTCTTCTGGAGTTTTTTATCAGATACTTTTCCAATGTTTTAAAACTCCCCGGGCTGCTGTTCTTGGGTTTGTTCTGGCCGTCGAATAATTTAATATGATTGATCGAGGGCGAAAAGTAGCGCCTGTCAAACGCTGATCGTTATTTCTGTTCACCACCTCAATACAAAAACCTAAGTTACAACTACACTTGCGAGGCAAGTATAGCGGAAAGTCGGGTATCGAAAATACCCACTGGGATGAGATGCTAGAATTTATATGATTTAATACTTCTAAATAAAAGGGAAAAAGATGATTACAAACTAAAAAAAATGTTGCATGAAAGGGAAATGTTAATCTAGGCAAGTGTATTGAAACTAGACTAACAAAGCGAGTAAAACTATATGTTGCGTCGAATATCCCTCACCCGAGTTAATTTATATAAAATGGTTACATGGGTCGACGAGTTATTACAAATGCGTCTCGTTTCGACAGTTAATTAATTGAAGGGTTGTCACCCCCCTAAATCCGCATAAAAGCCTAATAAGACTTTGGCGTCAACAAATATCCCAGAAATTACGCGCCAAAGGTCGTAAGCACGGGACATACATGATATGCCCCGTAAAATCTCATGGGCATAATAACTAGGACAACGCACCCAAAATAAACTCGTAAACACTATCGCCAAAGCAAAGAAACACGTTAACCCGAGTGAGTTTCTTTCAAACACAACCTAATTTAAATTACCTAGAAAGCATATTAAAAACGCGATAAATAAACGCGGTAAAACTACACTACAAAGCAAGTAAATCAAAGCATGTAAACCACAAAGCAAGAATTAATGGAAAACAACTATATTAATGGAGAGGAAGATGAATAGTGCAATTTACAACCCAATTGGGTGTCAAACCAAGAAGAATCAAAGAAGAACTCTTCAAATACCCCAAACCCTAAGCTAAAATCTAACCTAAAACGTTCACCCCTGATATTACAACAAAAATTGGTATTTATAGTAAGTTGGAATAAGTAAAGAATAGAAAAGAGAAAAGAAATTAAAAGGCAAAATATCTCCTGGAAATCGTCAATCGATCGATCGACCAAAATCGTCGATCGATCGATCAAGAAGAAAAAAGTCCAATGCAGAGAAGGGTCGATCGATCTACCAAAATCGTCGATCGATCGATCAAGCATGTATTAGCACACTACATTGCTGTTTTGGTTGTTTGCCTTTCCCGTCCGCTGAAATCGCTGTAACTTCTTCGTTATGAATTGAAATCGGGCACCGTTCGCGGTCACGCGAATCTTGCAAGGAGGGCTATAACTTCCGTGAATATGTTGGGCCAGGTGCCCAATCTGTGAAATGACTAAAATCCCCTTAAATGTGCGATCGCGTACGAAAATCTAGCGGAATGCGTTCGAACTTCACACTTAGCATCCAAATACGTATAAAAGCTCAATTAACCCCTGAAAAACATATTAACGCAGAAATCCGACGTTGTCTGGTTAACGAGTATAAATATAGGAATAAGATACCCAAGGGGGCTAAAATGCATAGGTTCGGAGGATGAAATACGCAATATTTGCATATCATCACACCCCCTAGTTTTTCACATTGCTAGTCCCTAGCAATGAAATACGATGCAACAAGAATTACAAGAAAACCAAAAATAGGATAAGTACAAAAGTATGGTATAAAAGCAAAAGGCCACTTTCGCGGGCGATTCGATTGCATTTACCGTATGTAATAAGCCGCTAAACCCCTAGGTCACCCTAGTGGACGAGTGTCATCTCGTGAGGGTTTTCAGGGATGATACCCACAAACATCACATGGTTTCCTCAAAATATGCCCAACCCAACATGCGACAAGCCCAACAATGGCGAAAAGGATTTCATACGCATTATTAGCAAAGTGAATGAATTCAAACAAAAGTCCAAATCATTAACATTATAGAATGCACCTCATAGAATTGAAACCTTAAAATGTGGGAGGGGGAGCGAGCACATACGAAGTGTGATTTGGCAAAAACTTATATAAATTGGATACTAGAATAGACCAATCATAGATTCAATCCTCACGGGCATTACACTCATCAAGTGAATTCACTCGCAACAGGAAGGTAACACACGGAACATGCGGGTATAAAGAGTAATTGTAAATGGAAACTAGGCCACGCACATGTCACAAATAAAGAACGCTATATATAAAATGAAAAATTGTAATCTCAATGAAAGGATACCGCACACTAAAAGAGGCGTAATGCATTTTCACTGATTATCAAAACTATTATGACTTTTAAATTACGTCAACCAAAGATCAGATAGGACTTTAATAGGGTTGTAATGTAGGTTAGGCTAGGGTATGAAATGAAGGAATGTATGTACGGATTCAAAGTGTTCGGAATGAAAACTCGGGATAATGAGAAAATGCGGGCAATTCCAAAATTGGAAAACAAGTTCCAAAACGACATTAGATATATCATCGGGGAGAGTAATCAAAGCTTATTGAACTATAAACACAACATTTACAACTTTCTCTTTCTCTTTCTTTTCTTATTTTTCTCATTTTTTTTTTGTTTTCTTTTGCCTTTTGCTTTATATTTTTCATCACTTTTTTCACCTTTTCTTTACTTTTCAAACTCGCATATGCCTAAATTGCAACCGACACACAACAAACATCATTCAATCCCAAGAAAATTCCAAACAAAGGTATGGAAGGTGTATGTATGGTGTGAAACTCCAATTTAGAGTTGGTTATGGGAATGGGGTTATGAAACGAAAGGCTATATTTAGGCTCATGGGGGTTGACGAGGGTAAACATATAAGGGTGAGGTCAAGGCTAATGTGGGTGATATAACAAAGATGGCATATGATCATTTCACAAAGTTTACGCAATTCTCGAGTCAAAACAATATATGAAAATCATTCTTAAGTAACACATTTCAAGTATAAACTCAATTAATGAACGATTAAATGAAAGAATAGGGAGATTACCAACGAATTCAACGTTTTCAATGAGAAAAGAATAGTGCATACACTCACAAAGGACGAAAGGTACAAATATTACTCGGTGTAAGTATATACAATGCAACAAAAGATTATCGATTTATAAAAATCTTAAACCAAATCAATATAATAATAAAAGTGCATGTGCTCATAGGATTAAAGTTTAATTTATGAAGTTATTCATAATATCAATAATTGAGACTAAAGTCTAATAACTTCTAAAATCGAGAACATGCATCATTGGGTTGTCTATTGGATCGGGCAATTATTGAAATTTATCATCGAAAACAAAGGCAAAATTCCCAAAAAATGAGAAAAAAAGAAAGAAAATCTTTTTGAAATTTTTAATTTTTCTAAGAAAAGAATACTAAGTAACTAACATGTGAGCAAAAATATGGACTAAACAAAGAAATGGATAGAATATCCCACACTCCCTAACTTAAAACTTGACATTGTCCTCAATGTGAATTAAGAACCAAGTTAAAGAGAGGAAAATAGCGATATTACCCAAAATTGGAGCGATCCCCATGAGAACAAGTCCAAAGAATCTACAAAATAAGTTAGTACCAGCATATCAAGAGCAAATAGCGAAAAATTAGCTAATTACACTAGACTAAATTAAAAAGGAAAGAAAAAATAAAAAGAAAGAAAGCTAACTATATACAACCTACTATTAGGCTTCACACTAACTATACACTAGAAGTCTAAATAGCTGAGGGTTTACCACAAAAACGATTTGACTTTGGAGGATAACCGGTGTACCCTCACATACAAGCATGCCTTTCAAAAAATATGAATTCCGTTTTAACAATAGAAGGCATGTGTAAGGCGAAGAAATGAACCATCGCCAATTAAAAGTTTTGGAGGGACGATGGGGGATTTGGATTGAACGGGTGACAAAAATATGTGGGGATCGAGAAAAGCCAAATATCCTTCCAATGATTTTGAAATTGGAATGGGAGGTGGCACACACAAAGATAAAGATGCGATTGTTGAAGGCGACTCCAGCAAGTACTCCTCATCGGCGAAAAGGTTTAAAACATTAAAGTTTGAAACCGAATCATCGGGTACTTGAGATGGTGTGATAATAGAGAATGAAAATGGGGATGAAAGAAATTCAAACTCGTGAGATGAATCATCATCGCATGAAGATTGAGTTTCGAAGGAAATAATATCATTTTCAATGAAATGTTTTTCTTTGGGAGCCAAAGAAGAAATCATTTCATTGCAAATAGATATTACGTCATTTTCATCCTCGCTTTCAATATCTATTACGCAATGGGCAAAGTCCAGAATGGTTTGTTCCAAAGTAGGTAAAAGTACCTCATTTGGTTCAAAACATTCCTCGAGTTCGAAAGTCTCGGAAGCAAACTCGTCGTCAGACTCAAATAATAAATCCAAGTCATGTTCCCATGAACGATTTTATTCCCGATAATGATTTTCAATTTTCTCATTCTCATATACGCAAGCCCTCACCGAATGTCATAGGTCGAGGTGCGGATGCATGAAAATGGGAACTTTGAAAATTACCATCAGACTTAAAAGAAAACTCATTATTATAGGAATTTTGAAAACTATTGCAATTCGTTTCAAAAATCCTATTATAAGGAGGCAAAGGCCCAAAATCATTGTCATCATCATCAAAATTCCAATAACCCAAATTTTGACTTTAGTTATACTCGCACAAAGTCATATTTGAATTTGCAATACTTCGGGATTCTAAGTATTCATCGAAAGTCAACGGATTATGAGAATTTTGAGAATTATAACAATGATTACCAAAAGAATTGGAATAAGACATGCTTACCCCAAAAATGGCGCGAAATGACGAATTCCGCAAAGTAAGTGCGTGTGGGAAAAATTCAAGAGTTTCTAAGTGCTCAAATGTGGAAGTCCTGCAAATAAGGTTAGTAAATAATACAAATAGAAAGAAAATACAATGAAATACTAAATCAAATAAAGTCTAAAACAAACAAGTCCCCGGCAACGGCTCCATGCAAAAAGTAGCGCGTGTCAAACGGTGATCGTTGTTTTCTCTTCACCACCTCAATACAAAAACCTAAGTTACGACTACACTTGAGAGGTAAGTATAGCGGTAAGTCGGGTATTGAAAATATCCACTGGGATGAGATGCTATAATTTATATGATTTAATACTTCTAAATAAAAAGGAAAAAGATGATTATAAACTAAAAGAAAAGATGCATGAAAGGGAAATGTTAATCTAGCCAAGTGTATTGAAACTAGACTAACAAAGAGAGTAAAACTACAGGTTGCGTCGAATATCCCTCACCCGAGTTAATTTGTATAAAATGGTTACATGGGTCGACGAGTTATTACAAATGCATCTCGTTTCGACAATTAATTAATTCAAGGGTTGTCACTCCTCTAAATCCGCATAAAAGCCTAATACGATTTTGTCGTCAACAAATATCCCGAAAATTACGCGCCAAAGGTCGTAAGCACGGGATATACATGATATGCCCTGTAAAATATCCTAGGCATAATAACTAGGACAACGCACGCGAAATAAACCCGTAAACACTATCACCAAAGCAAAGCAACGCATTAACCTGAGTGAGTTCCATTCAAACATAACCTAATTTAAATTACCTAGAAAGCATATTAAAAACGCGATAAATAAATGCGATAAAACTACACTACAAAGAAAGTAAATCAAAGCATGTAAACTAATTAGAAAAGCATGTAAACCTAATTAACAAAGCAAGAATTAATGGAAAACAACTATATTAATGGAGAGGAAGATGAATAGTGCAACTTACAACCCAATTGGGTGTCAAACCAAGAAGAATCAAAGAAGAACTCTTCAAATCCCCCAAACCCTAAGCTAAAATCTAACCTAAAATGTTCACCCCTGATATTACAACAAAAATTGGTATTTATAGTAAGTTGGAATAAGTAAAGAAAAGAAAAGAGAAAAGAAATTAAAAGGCAAAATAAATCCTGGAAACAGGGGATCGATCGATAGACCAAAATCGTCGATCAATCAATCAAGAAGAAAAAGTCCACTGCAGAGAAGGGTCGATCGATCTACCAAAATCGTCGGTCGATCGATCAAGCAAGCAAGTATCAGCACTGCATTGCTGTTTTGGTTGTTTGCCTTTCCCGTCCACTGAAATTGCCATAACTTATTCGTTATGAATCAGAATCGCGCACCGTTCGCGGCCACGCGAAGATTATGAGGAAAGATACGACTTCCATGAAGACGTTGAGCCATGTGCCCAATCTGTGAAATGACTAAAATGCCCTTGAACGTGCGATCGCGTACGAAAATTGAGCGGAATGCGTCTGAACTTTACACTTCGCATCCAAATACCTATAAAAGCTCAATTAACCCCTGAAAAATATATTAACGTAGAAATCCTAGGTTGTCTGGTTAATGAGCATAAATATAGGGAATAAGATACCCGAGGGGGCTAAAATGCGTAGGTTCGGAGGATGAAATATGCAATATTTGCGTATCATCAATGGTTTAAACTAGGATGTCGCCTAGGTTTATGATCATGTTGCAAGTTGACTGGGAAAAAGTCGCCACTCGGTTATTGGTCGTCGAGGTTAGCTGGAGGAGGAGATAGTAATTGATCACAAAATGTAGTCATATAAACATAGGAGAATCATATTCTAAAATCTATTATTTTGTAAATTCCCAAATAACAATTGGTCACAAAATGTAGGCATATAAACATATGAGAATCATGTTATAGCAAAAAGATGTGTGCACAATATATAATTAGTTATATATGGAAGAAGAAAAACTTAGCTCTAGACTAGGTTGTACAAATCATCACCTTGTGATCTCGATCTCTATATTTTCTGCTAAAGAGGGAAAACATTTTGTGTCGGTTCTTACAAATGACGCCAATTTGTTGATGTAAAAAATTAGACTAGATCCAAATTTCTAAACACTGGTAAAGTATGATATGTGATATAAACAAACACATAAGAGACAAGGATTTTTAAAGTGGTTAGGCTATAAAGAAATCCTACAACCACTTTTGGTATTATTTTTTATGGTTACAATAGTACTATTGGGTGTGCTTGAGAATGGTTTAATTGTCCATTTGAGCTATGGGAGATTATGTATTTATATTGATCAGGAGTCTAAGAGATGGAATGTATTTATTTATTCAGGCATTTATATCTGTATACAGTCAATATAACTGTTAATATTCACGGGTACAATTACTGTTGGTGACTCCACACAAATGGCTTTTAACATTCTTAATGGTCCATATTCTTTAGGTTGGTTGGCTGGTTGGATGACCAACTATCCCGGGAGCCGAGCACGTAAGTAATTACTATGAAGGTCACCACGTATGAGAACAAGTGTCCATTTATCATTGCTCCACATAGAAGAGTAAATTTTACATACTACAATCATCAGGAGATGTAAAGATGTGAAGTCATTAATATAAACATATATACAAAATAAAATGATATAAGACAATGAGTATATTAAAAAAACATGCCACATACAAATATATCATTAAGCTCAATTTGTAGACAACAAAGACAACCCATATAGAATCATTCACAAGATACCAAACATAAAGAGTTTTGCATGTTACACAATATAATCAAAGTAAACAACCATTCTCAAACAACCACAACCAATAAAATAAACATTATATAAAAATCATAAATATACTCTCTACCAAAAGCATCCAACCTAAATTACCACCACTGCATCATCACATCACTCTTCATCATTGTCATCATTCCTCCCCTACTACATAAGATCAAGCATAAGAATTTCTCCACCGAAGTGGATCATACTCCTCCTGAGGTTATAGAATTGACGTTCATTATTTAAAGTAACGCGTTAAAATATTGAGTTAGGTGGTGAGTCATCTCAGTCTATGTAATGAACTCATGGAATAGTAGGTCTGTAACACGACTAGATAGGTAGTCGAGTTGGTTATAGGTAAGCTATAAAAATAGGTGGACTGACCTAGTGAAATAAAACAAAAAATGGACGAGGTGTAAGGTCTCTCCAAGTCATACAAGTAGAGGACTTAATAACATCTATAGCAAGAGGTGGAATCACATCATCACTATGACCATATTCACCTTCCTCTTCATTATCATCTTCTCTAGGCTAATCCAAGAGTTTAATCTTCTTCCTACCACTTTAAAAATAAGAATATTGAGCTTTATGGCTATCTCTTCTAAATACTCACCCAGAACCAATGTTGCATCCATATTTTTCAACAACCAAAAAATATACCTCCCATATGGAAAATAGGTCCTCTTATTCCCTCTTCTCAAAATAGCCTCTTTCATTCAAATATTAATCTCACAACCAAATACCATTGAAATACCGAATCCAGTGGTATGAAAGATTTAAGCATTGATAGACGGTAGGTTGATATGGTGAAAATTCTGAAAAATATTTTCCATCATGATCATGGGAAGAAGATAGAAGAAATTAAATATAACGGATATGGACAAAAAGCATTATTTTATTATATAAATGGAACATTACTTATTTCACATAGGACTTCTTGTGTGTGTGGTGGTGGTGGTGGATTAGGATGTCAGGGTAATAGTCTTACATATTTACATAGAGATTATGTAGATGGGATTAAGGACTAGTAATGGGGACGAATATTCCTATGTGTACGTTTAGGATGTTGTGAGCTACGTGTAGACATATGAGTGTATGTGTGTGGGATCGTGAGGAATCTGCTGATCAGAATAGTAATTAGCCCAAGTTGAGGGATTTTGATTTATTTAGACATTATATGCTAGAGATATACTGCAAATTACTATAAGCCTTACTATATTATAATCGGTGACAATATTATGTTGTGGTATGAGTTAACAGCTACGTAGTTTACACAATTAGTCTTGGAACTTGGGTACTTTCGTAGTTAGTGCGACACCCCACCTAATACAATACCAGTTGATCAGTCCTATATCAAATTAAAATAGGAGTCTCATTTGGTTCATTCTTAGCATCACTATCGAAAACTTTTTAAAACTTACTAAACACCTAGTATTAAAAAAGATGGTGCCAATTTTTTCGTTATTAATCCAAACAAAATAAGTGCGGAAATAAAAATAATACATCCAATGCTAAAAGAATCAATAGTCACATAAATTAACAAAAGTCTTGCAGAATAAACCATCGAGAAAAACCAAGATAAACCAAACTAATAGAGTAATAATTCAATACAATTTGAAATGAAATAACTGAACAAATTGTGAGCAACATGCTCGAAATAGACTGTAATCATACTCCTATACTAGAAATAGAATGAGAGAAGCACCTATCCAAATCCTGTAACATCCACATATGCTGCAGCAGCGAATCCCTGGAATGAAATCAAGTCTGGCGTCCCTGTGGCTGGACACCTAAAAGGTTTTAAAAATATTTGATCGTAAGGGTTAGAACCCAAAACGTTTTGAAAATATTTAGCAAGTGATTAACATAAAAACAATTGAAAATGCATGAATGCGCTTCATATTTAAGTCAGTATCGCACTCTCTTGAGGACATACTCACCCCTCAACTAACGTGCACACCCAATGCTTTCTTTATATCCCACCTAGTCCTCTTTCCCAAAACTAGATACTTGATATAACTCTTGTCAACCGCCCTACTCAATCCCAAGTATTTTTAATGCATGATATATAAGTTATTTATCACCTTAACTTAATTAATCATCTTTCCTTGAAAGCCATATAACATTCACTAATTATATAAGTAATACCATTTCCTCCATGTATTAAATTACCCATATATAATTATTTATCCCATTATATACGTAAAACCACATTATAACATTCACCCATTTGTTGAATATACATATATAACTCATATAAAATTAATATATTTCACTTCTTGTATTTAATCACCCGTATATAACTATTTATCCCATTATATATGTAGAACCATATTATAACATTCACACATATGTTGAACATATATATAGCCCATCCTCCCAATTAATAACTCGTCGGGTGTATTCTCTAACGTGCTATCACACTAGGTGTGCTCACATAACCTAGTTACCCGAAGTCGGAATCGCTCACCAAATTGGCCTAAAATATAAACGTAGTGGAGGCGGTCATATTTCTTCCCTGAAAGTGAGATGAGCCCCTCATTCATATAACGGACGCTAAGACCTGGGGATATACTTGCCCTACTCCTCAAGCTGGGGATTCACCCACTTTGCGCAAACTCCCTTGATAGAACTAGAGCATATAAATTAAATAAATATCTAGTCACTCATATTTAATAGCACACACAATATATATATATATATATATACACACACACACACTATCACCACACCGTATATATATAATAATTAGTTCCCGGCATTACCGTGAACAAAAGTCCGTAGAACTAGCCTATAATATTCCTCGAGTCTATAGTCCGACTCTAATTTAATTAATTTACACATTAATTAATTTATTACCTTGGGGTTACCCAACCCAGACACCCGGGCTCGCTCACTTGGCCCGAAATTAAATATTACCCGAGTCTATATCTCGACTCTAAATTAATTAATTTTTCTCCATAATTTATTCATTGCCTTGGCGCTCAACCAATATATCCAGACCCGCTCACTGGAATCTATATCTAATTATTTTGGAATTGAATTTCTCAAATTTATCCATAAAGTGCCCCACATAAATCCTCCCTAATCCCAATTACTTTCCCCCATAATTGTTAGGAATGTGAGCCTTAGATTTATTTATCACTTAATAAAACATCGAAACTAACCTAAAAATTTATTTCCCCATTTATATATAAAACTGGACGAATTGCCAAAGATCTAGGACCCTCGATCGATCGATCTATTAATCGAGCAAGTCACTTTCTTCTCCGATTATGTTTTCAACCATTAAAGAACCTTAAGCTTTTCTCCCATTTTTCTAGCAATTCGTCGAGCATTATTAACATCAACCCCTTATGACATTAGGTACTAAATACACTAGAGACCTCAAATCATAAATCAATATGGCTAAATCTCAAGTTCACATATTCGGGTATTTTTTTGGGTTTAAATCGGTCAGTTTTAATTACCACTCCAATATAAAAAATTACTCACCAAATTCCTACTGGATTTAACATATGATTCAGATCTCTCATTCTAGAACCACATAACACAATCAATTCCACTTTTAATTTCATTAAAGTGTATCAATCATCGAAAACCCAATTTCACACGAATACCCACCCAAAAACGGATTTCAGATTCACCCACAAAATATGAATTGAATATCACAAATTTAAAGTCACAGCAAGTTAACCACTTGCCTCTAATTATTCATAGAGTCTGATCCATTGAGGTAGAGGAAGGTTTGATGAAGAACACCCAAATTCCTTTCTTGATTTGTCTTCAAAAGCTCCCCCAAATTGCACTCAATTAGCTTCCTCTATTTCTCACTCAAAGCCTTAGGTTTGGAGTATGATTTCTGGCATTCAATACACTAAGACCTATTTTAATTATACCAAACCCCGTTTTTAGCCTAATGGGCCAAGCCCAAATGATCCGAACACTCCCGTGTGGGCTCGGTTATGCCTAAAAACGCCCCGTGACCCGTTTACTACCCCCGAGTACACTTTTCCGACTATCTAGGCCCATTCGGACTTAACCGTGCACTTAGAATTAATATCCAAATTAATTTATAAAAAATCCTTATCTCACACCCAATTTAGTCTATACCAACTCCCGGCTGAGATAAAAATGCCCCGTCACTAACACACTTTATGACGTAATTAAATTATTACTATTCACTTAGTAATTAAATTTCCCCAAATATTAACCATTACTCTCCGATTAATATTTAAATAAATATTACCATAATTAATTCAATTAAATTACGACACACAGGGTGTTACAATTAGTTATGCATAAAGTATGATGGGCATGCATGTCTAGGATTCCTTTAGTTAAGGGTGAAGTGAAATACCTTGGGTATGAGTGCCGGCGGGGACAATATGAGATGTAAGTGGATCATATTTGATATTATTTTAAGTAAAGTAAGTTATTTCTTTAATATAATTTATATATTCAATGATTTATTTAATGGGCTCATAGGGGTTCCAAAGTTTTGTTCTTTATTTATTGGACTCCTATACAGTATTGGTATTATGGAGATTTATTTTATTTAGGTATTCCGTTGCAATTATTTTTATCTTGTTGTCTAATTTTATATCATTTATTGTTAATTTTGTGATGTTATGAGTTATTCATTAATGCTTAGAATTATATAACTAGTTGACGTCCCCTCTCTTTATCCTATTTGGTTGTCCACATTATGCGTGGAAAATAAGGTGTGTTATAGTTTGTATCAGAGCACGGTATATAGCCTTTGGGTTTATGTGAGTGTTTTTTTTATATATTTATTTGATATATTTAGATATTGTCAAAATGTTTTGCACTATTTTATTGCAATGAAGCATGTGTAGACACCACCTATTATGTCATCGGAGTTCGTGAGATTTGAGAAGTAATGGAGTATATAAGATTAATATGATAAAGGTCATCTATAAGTTAAAATCCAAGGATGGATAGCGTGGTTTGATAGGGGTGCTCTCCAAAATTGTCAAGATGATTAAATAATTTATCATACTTGGATCCAGATACACAATGCAGAGATTTTCCAGGCATAAATAGATTATGTGCCTCACGCTGTGACAACTTTGAGATAGGATAGGGTCCATATTTGTGATGGAACTCAATAGAGTTTTTGTTTCTATGTACTTGGTGGTGGTGTTGTAATGGTAATTTATAATTGAGAGATACATTTATATGCACAAGTTTGTCAAGGAACAAACGTAGTTAATTTTTATGTCTAGCCAAGCTAAAGGTGTTATGGTAAGGAAAATCTTTGGGGCTAGTTTTAATGAGAGTATGGATATGAATTATGCTCAGATACAAGTAAGAGTATATATTGTTTGTAACCGTATAAGATTCAAGTAACGAAGAAGAGAGGACTTATGACCTTAGAGCAAGGTCATCGATTGCAGAATATGAGATGGCGATTATTAAATTAGGTTGTGAGTATACCAAAGGAGGTGGATGCCAAAGATAAAAAGAGCAAGAGAGTTCAAAAAGCTAAAAGGAGGAGTATGATATAACTTTGGGACATATTTGTAAGAGTAGGATTGATAGTACCCTTCTGTTGATGTAAAAAATTAGATTATCTCTAATTAATCAATTACAGATAAAAAACAAACAAGATAAAAGATTTTTAAAGTGGTTCAGCCTTAAAGGAATAGCGTACGTCCACTGTTTTGTTATTGCTGACTGTTTGGGAATTCTTGATTACAGGTTTTACCAAGAAATTCTGAGTCCCCTTACAATGAGGATGATACAATGTATTTATAGCCCTCAGGCTGTAAATGTGAAAGGGTAATACATAGCTGTTCAATAGGCATATACATCTGTATGATAATAATGAGCATTTAATGCGCAGTTAATTTGTTGACTATCCGGACATTAATGCTCTGTACGAGATGCATCTCGGACCACCTAAGCTGCTCAGACTAGCTAAGTAGCTCGGTATTCATGAGTTGCTCGGTACAATAAAGTTCCTCGGAGAGCACCTGTTGCTCGAAGTGTCTGAGTTGGTCGGGGAGGTTGAGTTCCTCGAAGTCAAGGTGTTGTTCAGAAATGTTTGTAAGTGCCATGAAGATTGACACGTGTCTCCACTTAACCGATCCACGTCAGCAAACTAAATTTGGTATCAACAGAAGCCCCCAATGTTTCACAGTTCGACGTTGAGGATTGTGGAACATTCTTCTCGAAATATGGCGGGATTAAATAGTCATCCTGAATTTTAGGAGTGTTTTCCTTGTATTTAATTTTCCTTTCGAATTCATAGAATCAGACTTTTTGAATTTTTCCCACTGCTTTGGTCTCCGTGCCTTTTTTGTCTTTTTAGCCGCCAGTAGCGCAAACGTCTTTCTTTGTAATCATTATTTTTACCCCTTCCCAAGGTAAGGTATTTAAGCGTTGCAGAAAATCCTATCGTCTCTTACTTTTTCAAATTTATATCTTTGATCTCTCCATTTCTTCTCCATCTTGTGCGTTCATTCCTTCCATCGTTCGTTATCAACTGATCTGCCCTTCTTCGGTAAGATCTTCTTCTTTCTCTTTTATTTTCTTTGTTCATCATGGTTTACCTTATTGAGTCACTTGATAAATTTCATTCTTATTTTTCTATTCCTTCATGGGTCATTTTGGAAGAACTTTCTGGTCCTTCTGATTATTTTCGTTTGGCTGAGGGACATTGGTTCCCCCGTCTCTTTGTAGACGAATGTGGCTTTTCTTTTCCTCCAAACCCCTTGTGTTTGGAATTCAGTCAATATTTTGATGTAGTACCTGCAAAAATATCCCCCAATACATGGAGAATAGTTAATGGAGTTCATAGGTTAAATCAGATTCATGGAACCCGTTTAGCAATTCCAGAGATTATGTTTTGCTATAGATGGGCTGTCAGTGATAGTACTTTCTATTTGAAAACTGGGTTTTTAAATAGGGCTTTAGCTGTCAATCTCCCAGATGCCAATAGGGATTACTTCGAGCATGGGGTTGTTATGAAAAATTGGCAACATGCTCCCTTAACTGAAAATGACGTATATCAGGGTCCTAGATGTCCTCCCTATGGCAATGGGATAGGTTGTTTTTATTTTATTTAGTTTTTGAAATCATGTTTTCTTTATATTCGATCAAATGCGTCACTGATATTTTGATTTTTATTTATTTGCAGTTAACAGCAAAAGAAGGCCTCCAAAGGAGACATAAGTTAATTTAAAGCATCTGAAACTTATCTGGGGTTTGCATCAAACTGTCGCTGACGAACATATCAGATCAGCCTTGTACTTGTTGTAGTACAAGAGTTACACTTCGTCTTTCACTGCTCGTCCAGTGATAAGTAACATAGAACCAGCACCAGTTTCTGAAGGTTCTTCTCCTGAATCGCATATTGCTCTCAGCGACAGAATAAAGAGAAGAAGGGCTCCTTCCCTCTTCGATAAGTCTACCTCTACTGCTAGGGAGGCAAAGAAAAGTAAGCAGGATGTCCCAGAAGAAGGGACAAGACAAATTGAGGCACCTCCTCCAGCTGCTACTAAGAAGGTTGCCGAGAAGCCCCCTGTGGCTCCAAGAAAGATTGCAGTTGTTTCCCCTCCTAGCGAGGTTATAGTTATATCACCGACCAAGACGACATCCTTGGTCGAGAATGTTCCTGTTCCCACGAGGAAGTTAAAGAAAATCTCCTCGGATAAAGTGGCTGAATCTATTTCTCAGCCTCTAACTGCTGGAAGTGGTGTTCCCACTTTCGTTGCTCCGAGCTCTGCCATGAGCTCTGTGAAGTCTTGGATTATCCCTGAAATCCAAGGTCTTGAAGACATTCTTTCCCGGGATAGGGTTACCACCTTGGCAGCTCAACATATTGCCTCAGTAAGTATTACTAATCTAAACTTTCACTTTTCAATATTATGTACTTGCACTGACTTACAATTGTTTTCTTTTTCCAGTTGGTAACTTGTTTCAATACCATTTTGAAAAAGGATGAATCTATTAAAGCTTCGATCTCCTCGTCAAGTGTTGAGGAAGCTCTTGTAGGTCTGACACAGTCATTAAAGGATTTTCGTTAGAAGTATGACGAAGATGAAACTGCTTGGGAAAAGTAATTAAAAGCTATTGAGCAAGAAAAAGGGAAAGCTGTGGAGGCCTCTCAGGAGTTGGAGAGGAAAATGAAAGAATGTGAGAAGAAGAATACTGAGCTTGAGGAAAAGCTCAAAAATGCTGGAGAGCTTGAGACCAAGTTTAAAGCGGCTGAAGAGGAGTTAGGCAAACTCCGTGAAGCGAATCGCCAGAGGGAAGAGGCAAAAAAGAAATTAAAATCCGTCGAGGAGCTCATGACTGAGAGGGTTTCCTCAGAGAAGGCGAAGAGGAAACTTGCCTTTAAGAAGTCCTTCAGTATTGGCTGGGACAAGGATTGGAATAAGGGTTTGGCTGCCATGATCTCACAAATGGAGTATGGCAGCCTTAAATATTTCAGGGACGGTTGGGTGGCTGCTCTGAGAGAGATAAATGTTGATGAGAATTCAGACCTATTTCAGCGACACATTCCTGGCCCCCCTCCTTCTCCTGAGGAAGAAGAAGAAGACGAAGCTGCTTCTGAGGAATCCTCTATGGTGATCGGAGATCAAATTCCTCATCCCCCGGTTGTCCAGACCTCCTGCAAGCAACTTCAACTAACCAGCATTTCAACTGAGCAATTTTCAACACCCTCCGAGCAACCTTCTATGCCATTCGAGCAACTTACCTCTTCGTCCCAGCCTCCCGAGAAAGTTTTAGGAGACAAGGAGAAGGTGTAGAGTTGTTCAAACTTTTTCTCTTTTCTTTTTTGTTAAATTTAACTCTGGGCTATGTACTTCTTTTATGATATAATAAAATTTGAAGTTTTTTGTTGTCCAACTTAGCTCCCTTTTTCTTGCTCTGCTTTTATTCTTCTTCCTCTGTCTGTATTTTATTGATTCTTTCTATCTCTTTTTTTTACTAGTTTATGGCTAGAATGGAACTCTTGTCAGCCCATGATATAAAACTGATGAAAAAATGTAACGACTACTTCAAGGCTGGCCATGCTGACTTGAATGAAGCGCAAATCGTTGATATCCTCGGTCCAGACACTTCTGAGCGAGCAGTAGAAGCCTACCAGTATTTGAAATTCTTGCTCGATCGTGCAGTGGCCAACAATGTATCATATTACGAGATGATTGAAGACCTCCAGGTAACTCTTGAGGAACTTCAATAACAATACAAGGAGTCTACAGCCCTTTTGCATCAGGGATATGAGAAAAAGTATCAGCAACTAAGTGCTGACAAAGGATATGATAAGTTGTTCGCTGCTTATGATGTGAAGGAGAGGACTTTGAAGACCGAGGTTGAAGAGCATAGGCAGATCGCCAAACTGTTAGAGCGGGAGAACAATATCTTGCGAGGAGAGATATCCCAATTGAAATCAGCAGCATCTACCTCGGGAGCTTTGGTCCCTGTTAATGACGAAGGTTTCTCTTTCCTGGAGGTTGAAAACACCAATTTTAGAGACGAATTGGAAACCTCAAAGATAATTAGAGCCTCTACTTCTGCTCGCGGACGAGCAAGAGCTTCTTTCGGAAGAGCAAGGGCTGCTCGGGTTACTATTAAAGAGGCAAGAACTCAAGCATCTTTGAAAAATCAAGCAGTTCAGTTAGTTACGAAGAATAAAGCTCTGGCAGAGATGTCCAAGAAGATTCTAGACCTTAACGAGCAACTTTCCACACAAGGATCCGCCTTGGAGAATAAAGAAATTTCTGTAAAAAGTCTTCACGAGCAACTGGAAAGGTTGACTTACCAATTCCACAAGCAGCCCAGAGAGTTTTGGATGGTTGGTTATAATGAAGCCCTCTACCATCTAGATGATCGGATCCAAAATGCAAATAATGAGGGTTACAAGCAAGGATGGATGAATTCCTTGGGTGTGCTGCAGTTGGAATAGGGTCACTATTTGTGGGATTACTATAGCCCTGGGTTTCTCGAGTTGCCAGTGCCACCTTTCAAACTGGATATGAGCTGGATTCCTGCTCGGGCCATTCCTCGATGCCTGATTTCAAAGCATCTCGGTGACTACGGTCTTCATTCCAACGTTGAGATATCTCGCTCGGAGCACTTACTTGATCGGTTGTCAGTAATGAATGTCAGGATGCTCAGAGACCTGAACTTCATAAATTCTCCCTATGCCTTAGATGATCCTCCTGCTGGAGTAGAGCCTGTTTCAAAGGCAGAAGGGAAGAAACCAATAGAATAGGATTTTTGATGTAATAATTTCTCATATAATATGTATTTCGTTTCTCAATGTATTTTGTTCTGGATTTAATGGAAAACTTCTAGTTTTCTTTGCAATCTTAATTGTCATTGTCTTTGGAAATATTTTGTAAGACATTTCTAATGAATGTGCATGTATATCTTGTTGAAAAGATAAAGATATTATTATTGACTATCTGAATTGATGATAATTATCTGACGACCAAGCAGAGTTAGTGATATTTTGTTTCTCGACCAAATTTGGTGGTAATCTAAAATGTCATAAGTATAAAAAATTTATCACTTTTTAATTTTAAGCCCTGAAATGACTTTCATTTGTTTAACCAACTATTTTGGACCAACCGGAGTTGGTGGTTTTTTGTTCCCGACCAACCTTAGTTGGTAGATTTTTATTCCCGACCAACCTTAGTTGGTAAATTTTCTTCCCAACCAACCGTAGTTGGTGTTTCTGGGAAATTTTTCATTCCCGACCAACTATAGTTGGTGGATTTTCTTCCTAACCAATCATAGTTTGTATTTCTGGGCAATTTTTTATTCCCGACCAACTATAGTTGGTGGATTTTATTTCCAACCAACCGTAGTTGGTATTTCTGGGAAATTTTTTATTCCCGACCAACTATAGTTGGTGGATTTTATTCCTAACCAACCGTAGTTGGTATTTCTGGGAAATTTTTTATTCCCGACCAACTATAGTTGGTGGATTTTCTTCCCAACCAACCGTAGTTGGTATTTCTGGGAAATGTTTTATTCCCAACCAACTATAATTGGTGGATTTTCTTCCCAACCAATCGTAGTTGGTATTTTTGGGAAATGTTTTATTCCCGACAAACTATAGTTGGTGGATTTTCTTCCCAACCAACCGTAGTTGGTATTTCTGGGAAATTTTTTTATTCCCGACCAACTATAGTTGGTGGATTTTCTTCCCAACCAACCGTAGTTGGTATTTCTGGGAAATTTTTTATTCCCGACCAACTATAGTTGGTGGATTTTCTTTCCAACCAACCGTAGTTGGTATTTCTGGGAAATTTTTTATTCCTGACCAACTATAGTTGGTGGATTTTCTTCCCAACCAACCGTAGTTGGTATTTCTGGGAAATTTTTTATTCCCGACCAACTATAGTTGGTGGATTTTCTTCCCATCCAACCGTAGTTGGTATTTCTGGGCAATTTTTTTATTCCCGACCAACTATAGTTGGTGGATTTTCTTCCCAACCAACCGTAGTTGGTGTTTCTGGGCTTGATGCGTAGTGTGTAGCACTAATACTCCGAAAACTTTTCAACAAAAGGAGAGGATTGGGCGAAATATCCAAAACTTTATTCATATCGAAGAAAACTGCATTACATAGAGATTAAATTACTGATAATATTTGCGCAGATGCTCTGCGTTCCATGCATTCTTAAACTCCTCTCCTTCTAAGGTTTCGATTCTATACGTCCCTAGTCGAACAACCTCTGTTACTCTGTAGGGCCCATGCCAGTTAGCTTCCAATTTGTTATGCTTTTGAATTACTTTCTTTAGCACATAATCTCCTTCTTTCAAGTCGCATTTCTTTACTCTCTTGTTGTAGAACAGAGCTGTCCATTGCTGGTATGCAGCGTTTCTGATTGTTGCTTCTTCTCAAACTTCCTCGAGCATATCCAAATCTAATATTCTCATCAAGTCACTAATAGGAGAGTTGAAATTCAGCACCCTGTGTGTGGGGAGACCCAGCTCGACAGGTATAACAGCTTCACTTCCAAATGTCAGCATATATAGAGATTCTCCTGTGGCTGCTCGTGGAGTAGTACGATAAGCCCATAGTACAGAATGTAGTTCATTGATCCAATTTGCCTTTGCATCATTTAATATTTTCTTCAAGTCATTCAGCAGTGTTCTGTTTGTCACTTCAGTTTGTCCATTGCTTTGAGGGTGGCCTGGTGCAGAGGGGGTTTTCAATATGTTCGACTGATGACAATACGTAGCAAACTCCTCGTTGTCGAATTGGATTCCATGGTCTGTGATGAATGCATGAGGAAGACCATATCTACAAATGATGTTCTTCCATATAAATTGATACACTTTGTCAAATGTCATATCTATAAGGGGCTCAGCTTTCACCCACTTAGTAAAGTAATCCACTACAACGACGAGATATTTAAACCTTCCTCTGGTCGTTGGAAGTGGCCCGACCAAGTCAATTCCCCACATGGAAAATGGCCAAGAGGCAGTAATGGGTGTCAATAATGCTTGCGGAGTTCTTCGGATAGTGGAGAAGCGTTGACATTTATCACATTTTTTAGCATAGGCTATGCAATCAGCCCTCATTGTCGGCCAATAGTATCCCTGCGTCATTATCCTTTGCAGAAGAGTCCGACCTGCTACATGGGCTCCATAAGACCCTTCATGGACTTCTTCGATCAAGTCTTTCACCTCGGTGGGATGTACACATCTCTGCAAGCTAGCTATAATTCCTCGTCTATATAGAACACCATTGGTCAATACAAAACTAGCAGCTTTAAACTTCAGTTTCTTGGCTACGAGTTTGTCAATTGGTAATTTCCCTTCCTCAATATATGCCCTGATGGGATCCATCCAAGATGGCTCTAAATCAAGGGTAATAAAGTTCATCATCAGATCTTCATCTATGCTTCGACTAGCCAAGACTTCTATTGGGATTGTTCTTCGTAGCTCGGTGCGTGTGGCTGAAGCTAACCGAGCTAAGGCATCTGCTCTTGCGTTCTCCAATCATGGTATTCTAATTATCTGTACTTTAATCAGGCTTGATAAAAGTTCCATTGCTTTTGTATGATACCTGATCATTAATTCTCCTTTGGCTGCATATACTCCCAGCATTTGATTTACAATCTACTGCGAGTCACTAAATACAATAACTTGCTCTGCCCCCATGGTTTTTGCCAAATTAAGACATGCAATCATAGCTTCATATTCAGCCTCATTATTAGAAGCCTTGAATAGGAAGCGCAGAGCATATTCCACATCGACCTCATCCGGGCTGTTCAAAATAATCCCTGCCCCACAGCCTGTAGTGCAAGATGAGCCATCCACATATAGATTCCATATTGGTACCTCGTCTTCAAATTCTTGATCGAACAAAGTTCCTCAGTGGAATATTTGCTGCTTCCTTTTATCCTTCTCTAGCACTTCTTGCTGCTCGTCGACCATCTTCTCTTGCTCGCCGACCAACTTTTCTTGCTCGTCGACCAACTTCTCTTGTTCGTCGACCAACGTAAGTTGACCGGGGTTTAAATTCGATGATCCTGTAACATCCACAGGTTGGTCGGTATTCAACTTTTTCTCCTCGTGCATGTCACGATAGGTGAACTCTGCTATAAAATCTGCTACTGCTTGCCCTTTAAGTGACGATCTAGGCTCATAAATTATGTCATATTCACCAAGTTCTACTTCCCAGTACATCAATCGTCTTGACTTTTTCAGTTTATGAAGAGCCTACCTCAACGGCATATCGGTATACACAACTATGGTATGAGCTTGGAAGTATGGCCTCATCCTTCTACTCGCTTCGATCAAAGCTAGCGCCAACTTTTCTAGTCTTGGATATCTGATCTCTGCTCCTCGAAAGGCTTTGCTAGTGTAGTAGATTGGTTTTTTCACTCCATCCTCTGTTCTTATCAATGCCGAGCTAACTGCATTCTCCGACACTTCCAAATACAAGTACAATCTTTCCCCCATCACCGGCCTTGATAACAGTGGAGGTGCTCCCAGATATTTCTTCAATTCTTAAAAAGCCTTCTCGCATTCTTCATTTTATTCAAACATTTTTTGAAGTGTTTTGAAGAATGGGAGGCATCTATCTGTTGCTCGTGATACAAATCTATTAAGTGCTGCAACTCGCCCAGTGAGACTTTGTACTTCCTTCTTCGTCGTTGGAGATCATAGTCCCAATAGAGCCTTGATCTTCTCTGGGTTTGCTTCGATTCCTCGTTGGTTGACAATATACCCGAGGAACATGCCTCCTCGTACTCCGAATATGCACTTGGTGGGATTTAACTTCATTTGATATTTATCTAGTTGATCAAAGGTCTGGTCTAAGTCAATTAGATGGTCAGCAGCTCTCTTTCTCTTCGTCAGCATATCATCAACATAAACTTCCATATTGCAACTGATTTGTTCTGCAAATACCTTGTTCATCAGCCGTTGATATGTTGCACCTGCATTTTTCAAACCAAAAGGCATAACATTATAATAATAAGTTCCCGTAGGGGTAATGAAAGAGGTACTCTCCATGTCTTCAGGTTTCATTTTAATCTGGTTGTAACCAGAATAAGCATCCATGAAGCTCAACAACTCATGTCCCGAGGTAGCATCCACTAATTGATCAATTCGGGGCAAAGGAAAATGTTCCTTTGGGCATGCCTTGTTAAGATCGGTAAAGTCTACACACATCCTCCACTTGTTTTTCTTCTTCACCATTATAATATTTTCCAAACAGTCTGGATATTTGACATCGTCAATAAAGCAAGCTTTCTGGAGCTTCTCGACCTCCTCTTGTATGGCTTGGTTCTTCTCGGGGCTGAACACTCTTCGTCTCTGCTTTACTGGCTTGATCTCCTTATTCACATTGAGCTCGTGACATAAGAAATTTGGATCTATTCCTGGCATATCCTCATGACTCCAAGCAAAAGTTTATTTTCTGCTTTTTAGGAAAACTATCAATTCCTGTTTTAGCGAGGCATCTAACAACGAACCTATTTGAGTTGTTCGTTCCGGGTGCTCATCGTCCAAAATGATATTTTCAGTAGCTTCCACCACCTGACCTTTCATGAGCTGCGATTCGTCTCTAGGATCCAATGTTTCAATCTCCGCACCTTCATCCACTTGGTAGGTCGTAGTCTTTTTCCTAGATTCCTCCAGTTCTTCTTGCTCGGCAGATGAGTAATAACATTTCCGAGCAACTTTTTGGTCACCCTTTACAACTCCTACTCCAAAATTGGTTGGAAACTTCAGACATTGATGTACAGTAGATGGTACTGCTTCGAACTTCTTCAAACCTACCCTTCTCATGATGATATTGTAAGCTGACTGGACATTCTTATCCATCTCAAAGAAACGTACTCTTTCTGTTCGACAAGCAGTCCATGTGCCGATGAACATATCCAACTTGATCGTCCCAAGTGGAAAGACTTTCTCGCCAGCAAACCCGAGGAGGGGCCTGTGATAAGGTTCCAACTGAGACAACTTTAGATTTAAACTATCGAAGCATGAGTAGAACATGATATCCGTCGAGCTACCATTATCCACCAGTACTCTTGAGATTATCACTTCCTTCATCCTCATTTTGATCACCAGTGGATCATCATGAAGATATAGTACACCTGCGAGGTCGTTCTTGGAGAAACCAATGACCAGTTTTTCTTTGTTCACCTTCCTCGGGCGATCATCCTCAGCTAGATTTATTCGCTGAATGTATGAACAAGCTTGAGCTTCATTGAGGTAAGCTTTCCTTTCCTCAATAAGGTCCCCACCTCCTGCATCTCCACCTGTAATAACGTTACAATCAAATGATCCAAAATGAATTGAAAATACCTCACGTTCTGGCTGTCTTGGTCTCTTGGGGAGACCGGGGTCATCTTCTGGATCATCTTCATGATCTCTTTTCTTATTTTCTTCTGCTTGACGAGGAGATCTAGACCTCTATCTTTCTCGGTCGTTGCTTTTTCTTTCATTTCTTCGATCAATATGCTTGGCCAGCTTTCCTCGTCTGATGAGTGCTTCGATTTCATTCTGGAGAGCTATGCAATTTTTGGTCGTGTGACCATGGTCTTTATGGAACTCGCAATATTTGGCCTTATTCCTCTTGTCAGGATCTGATTTCATTTTCTCAAACCAGTTTAGTTCCTCGCTGTTCTTGATCTCTTCCAGGACATGGTTTATGTCTACTTTCATAAGAGTATAATTTTCAAATTTCTTCAATATTTCCCATGATGGCTTTGCTTTTGACTGCTTGTCACCACCATTGTTCTTATGTTCTTTCTTTTTAGCCTTATCAACCTCCACCTTGGTCTCTTTGGTGTCCATGTTCTTCTTCACAACCATAGCCTCCTTGGCATTCATGATCTTGGCTGCTTTCGCCATTAGTTCTGACATGGTTCTGGGTGGATCTTTGGCCAAAGTATAGTACAATTTATTGGGCAACAGTTCACTCATCAAAGCGGTAATTGTTGTCTTTTTCTCGTAATCAATAACTTCGAGCTTCTCGTTATTGAAACGAGTTATGTAATCCCTGGTGCTCTCACCTATTTTTTGTCTAACACTTAACAAATGTGCCACTCGTTTAACTGGTTTTGCTCCAAAACAAAAATTTCCAATGAAGAGCTCGACCAGTTGAAAGAAAGTTGAAATCTTTCCCCGAGAAAGATTATTGTACCATATTTGTGCAGATCCGGTAAGATTTCTCGAAAATGCCCTGCATCTCATCTCGTCTGGCACGACATAGATGTCGGCAGCAGCTTGGTATTGTTCTATATGAAGGACATGGTTAGTTTTTCCATCATATTTAGGGGTCACAACAGGTGCTTTGAACTTCGATGGTGTGGGAAAATCCACAATTTCCTGTATAAAAGGCGTCCCTTGGACAAAAGTTCTTTGTAGAGGATTCTTGGCCTTAACCATTTCCCCTAGTTTATCCTCCAACCTTTGAATAAAGCCTTTCCATGCATCCTTTCCCTCCTCAGGCCTATTGGTTCGAGCAATTGATCTTGTTGAAGTCGCTTCCTGGGATCTATCTTGTCGAGGAACTGGTTGTGATTGGGCAGAACCCTCTCTTAGATCAGATGGTCGTCGAAAGTTTCTCGACACAGCCTTAGGAGGACTTTTATTCTTCCTAGGGCCCAATCGATCAAAATGAGAGATCCTACTTAATCTCTCCAATGCACTAGTCCTTTCTGGAGAGAGAGTGATGTGTTGTTCAGTATCTGTGGCTCGTACTGACGAAGTTCGACCCGATTGATAAGAAAAATCATCAGATTTCTCAGTGCGATATGAATCGCTTTGCCTAATACGTGAAGAAACTAAACGGGTATTTCTTTGAACACTTCGTTGTCCTGAATGGGTCGGCGCTCCACCCTGGATAGTTTGCATGAGTTGTCTCATAGTCTCTTGCATAGCCGTCTGGCCTTGAGCCAAATTGGCCATAATTCCAGCCAGATCTTGGACATTTGGAGGAGCGGATGGATTTGGGGGGTTTCCAGCGTTTCGATTACTGGATTCAGGATTATCAGCCATTGGTGATAAATTGCTTTGGTGAAAAACGAGAATTTCAGTCGTTTCCCACAGACGGCGCCAATCTGTTGATGTAAAAAATTAGATTATCTCTAATTAATCAATCACAGATAAAAAACAAACAAGATAAAAGATTTTTAAAGTGGTTCAGCCTTAAAGGAATAGCCTACGTCCACTGTTTTGTTATTGCTGACTGTTTGGGAATTCTCGATTACAGGTTTTACCAAGAAATTCTGAGTCCCCTTACAATGAGGATGATATAATGTATTTATAGCCCTCAGGCTGTAAATGTGAAAGGGTAATACATAGCTGTTCAAGAAGCGTATACATCTGTATGATAATAATGAGCATTTAATGCGCAATTGATTTGTTGACTATCCGAACATTAATGCTCTGTGCGAGATGCAGCTCAGACCGCCTAAGCTGCTCGGACCGCCTAAGTAGCTCGGTATTCATGAGTTGCTCGGTACACTAAAGTTCCTCGGAGAGCACATGTTGCTCGGAGTGTCTGAGTTGGTTGGGGAGGTTGAGTTCCTCGAAGTCAAGGTGTTGTTCAGAAATGTTTGTAAGTGCCATGTAGATTGACACGTGTCTCCACTTAATTGATCCACGTCAGCAGACTAAATTTGGTATCAACACCTGCTAAAGGTAATGAAGTGAGAAGGAGAGATATAAGATATCAAGAGGATCCACGAGGGAGGATTTCCAAAGAAAATTCACAAACATTTATATAAAAGATTACATAACAACTAGATATATGGCAAATGTCCAAAAATTAATTTGTGCATAGTATGGGTAGGAAACCTTGACGATTAGTTTATTGTAATGACCTATCCCGAATTTGTATGTCGCATGTGGGTTAATCCAGTCTGGTTCGGTTGTGTTAAGTGTGAAGTGATGTGAAATAACGTAGATTATGTTTCATAGTGATGTGAAATAGCATGCAATTTTGTTCTCCATACATGTAAACACAATGATTAGAAGCATGGAACCTATTTGGTAACGCTATAGGGTTCTAGTAAGTAGAGCTAATAGCATAAATACTAATAGTCATTTACATATAAAATTCTCTCAATAGATGAAATATCGAATAACCTTTCCCAACAAAGGGAACATGGCAAGACAACGCCGAGTGGGGTTCCCAATAATAATCTAATATTAAAATGAAAATAGAAAGAGCGAGTGTAATATATTAACAATAAATTGAATGTACATGCAATAACTAAATGGTATATATATTAATGATGTTTTATTCAAAATATTTCCGTTAACATACATTAAAATCCATTAACCTATATATCATTTACTTTATCATTCTATTACGAAAATATGTCTTTAACTCATTGACCCACACAGTTAATTTAGGAAAAATCACATTCTTTAGTTATCCATTTTTTGTTCATGTCGTGTTCCATTTAAAAACACAAATTTTACACTTAAAATTGCCATGGCTGTGGCATTTTCGAAAAATAGCATTTCAACATAGGTACCCATATATAGTACGAAAATAATTATTCAATATTACATGTCAACCCGGGCTTATAACCGCTGTAGGTCATTTGAATGCCCAATTATAGTTCGTCAACTCGGTGTTCCTTTTCGCTCGTGTCTTAACAACCATGTTATCGTAATAAACCTGGCTTTATACCATCTTTGGGTTATTTGTCCACCCAAAATTTATCATTTATTCCTTTAATCATTCATTTATTAGATTCCTTTATTCATTTCATGCCATGGATTTAACAAGTTACATGATTATCGAGAACTTTCTATATATCCATTTTAAACCCAGAATACCACATCCGTATACAATTATTAACTGTTTATGTCTTCAAGTTAAACTTTATTTTATATATCTTGGAGTTAATCGTATCCCATTTATATTTACAGACTTTCATCACTTGCCATGAATATTGCATCCATTTCTTCCCTCACATGTGATTTTGGGTGTAAGTTGAAGAGGCACCCTAGGGCTCCAAGCCCTTCTTAAGTATCTCGAAACTCTTTTATGGGAACTCTTTCATTTTTCATAAAGTCCAAGTTCCTTGTCGTCTAACCGTTGTTTTTATAAACATAATTGGCTAACCATTGTCATTATTACTTGAATAAATAGATCATTTAGTTACTTTTTCATTATAAGATTTTATACCAAGCCTAAAGGCCATTCAACCAAAGGTAATTACCACCTTATTACTTTATTTATGGCACTTTTTTAAAAATAATTGACTACTTTTATTCATTTATTCCTTAAGCTTTACATATTTCCAAAGTTTACCCCACTTTATAGATTTTACCCAAATGAGGTAATTCTTCCATGTTCAAGTTTATGGACCATTCATCATTTTGAGTTCAGTTTGCAATATGTTCAACTAAAGGTTTCCTTACAAAATATTGCATCTTCCCAACTTAGTTCAAATCATGATTTACTTTGTAATGTTACCAACTTTATGTCAAATTTTCGCGATTTGTCATATAAACTAATTTTATTTTCGTTTTGAAGCTTTGCTATGTTTAATATAACACTTTAAATCTTAAGCAACATTTGCATCCATTTTCTACATATTAAGGTTCTTGGGAAATTAAACTTTTCGTATATTTACCAATATTTTCATAAAAGTCTACATTTTTATGTGCTCATTTTTAATTCAACATTTTAACAAATAACATATTTCAACATTTTTTTACATAAAATGATAAGTCCTTTAGCATATTATTTCCTCTCATGAAATAACACATTTTCTCACAACTGGTTACATGCTTGTTTTTTTATAAAATATCATTTCTTATATTTTGAAATTTCCAACAAAGTAAATAGTATATTTTTTCTCCATATATATGTATTATCTTCATGGAATATCAATATTAGTGTAATAGGTATCGTGTTGGAATATTATTTTTATATAAATATGCCTTAAAATGAATACACAAAATTTTATAATATAAACAAGGTAGAATCCCCCAACTAATGACCCCAAAACATGATGAAGAAGGTTAAAGAAGAGGGAATCCCCACATTCAAACATGGCTTAAAGGGGTTACCAAGCTCCCACAAAGGTCCTTCAAAATCTATTAAAATATACCTCAAAATCCATTAATATATCTAAATTCGTTCACAAAACATGTGCACACTTTCATTAAAATAATGTGGGTATGAGGTGTGAGGTTGTTCTTCTAAAATAATGTAAGAAGCTAGGTTAAAGTGGTGGTTTTCAAGTTCCAAAACCTTAAAACATGACAATTTTACTTAGAAATGGTTGGTTTTTTTCTCTTTGACAACAAACTTATGAGTTTTTGTTATGAGGGAGAGAGGTTGTTTGATTAATGGGTTGTTAATAAAATTAGGGAACCTAAGCTCTTTTAAAATGGTTTGATCAACTAAATGAGAGAGAGAGAGAGAGAGAGAGAGATTCACTAATTAAATAATGAAAATAAAACTCCCCTAACAAATCAGAATGTAACAACACCATAAATCTCTCAAGCACCTTCATGTCCTAGGTAGCATGCACGACTTCTAAGGCCATGGGCATACCAGTTATGGTCACGATCGCAGGCCTTTTAACGAATTTCCATTTTTCCCCTAACAAGATTCTAACTTATGATTTTGCCCCAAAACCTTTTCTTCCATTATCTCACATTGTTTCTTTTGTTATGCTCTTATACTTCTGAACCTTTTCACAATCTTTCTTAAATAGATTAACTTTATAATGATAATTTCTTCCCACCAAACCATGTTAACACCATGTAATCCATTTTAAAACCATGCATTCACTTAAATCACATATTTTCCCCTCATACATCCCACGAAAGTTTATGTACCCATTTTTTAAGTAAACTATCTATACAAAGTCCACTCATAACAAATAGTTATCACATACTCACTTAATAAAAAGTCTGGGGTATTTCATTCTTTTCTCCTTACGAAATTTCAGCCTCAATATTTCTTCCTTCATCCATAACCATAGATTTCTCCACTTCATCACTACCATGTCACTATTTTCTCCTCATTGCACCACATGTAATCATCAATCATCACAATCTTTATTCAAATATTATAACCCTATAATTTCTCACTTCTTGGGTATTCACCCATGAATATTATCATCCCTTGGATCTGAACATGAATGTCCATACATGCACTTACCTGATTATATTAAAGCGAGGTGTATAAACTCATTAAGCCTTACACTCCTAGGAAAGAGACTTCTACTAGAAAAATCCTAAAGAGTACTAGTTGCCCAAAATTCAAATCACAATCTCAAATATATATCGACACTTTACTCATATTTATTTGGTCACTTATGTTACTTACTAACATTTCATCTATTTCTAACCTCATAATCTATTCATACATTATTGTTTGATAAAGTCTTTCAAATTCCTATACTTAAGGTAGTCATCCTACTCGATGTCATAACTGACCAAATTCTTGCATGTTCATTCATTCGCCATATGTTGCCTTATCAATACGCCTCTCAGTATAGAATTCCTAAAATTTTGATCACGTACGTGATCGTTTTATTACATATATAATTCTGATGCATACCCAACATATCCCTAGGATTAGTGTAGACACCCCATCCTAGTACCCCCCCAAGCACCTTCTTAGGTCCCTAACACTCACTCGTTCATCGCAAATCCTAGTTCATAGTCCAAGTATCAATCTAGAGGTCACCGAACACTTTCGGTCCCCATTCGACTCCGGTCAACCTTATCTCCTAAGATAGAGCTCCATTAATTTCCTAAGGTGTCTGAATTCACTTTCCAATGATCCGCCACATTCACGAATTGGCCTTACAGTTTAGACGAATGGTCTATTTTATTATCAAAAATTGATCTAGAGGCCATCGAGCACTCCTGGGCCCTATTTGACTCCGATAGACTTCCTCACTTGAGATAAATCTCAATTAATCTTTAAAGGGACATGAATCCCCTTTCCAATGGACCACCCCGTGCATGAATCGGCCTTACAGTTCGAACAAACGGTCTGTTTTACCCCAAAAACTAATCTGAAGGCCACCGGGCATTCTTAGGCCACATTTTACTATGGTTAATTCTTCAGATTGAACGAAGTTGAATGAATCTGTAAAGGGCTCTAAATCTCCTTTTCAAAGGTCCTCCCCATTCATGAATCATCCTTATAATATGGACAAACGACCTATTTCACTCCAAAGGGTCATCGATCGCTTTCGAGCTCCGTTTGACTTTGGTCAACTCTCCAAACCGAATGAAGATAAATGAAATATTGAAGGACACTAATAACCTTTCCAACTGTCTATTCTATGAACAAATTGTCCTTATGGTTCGGACGCTTTCGGGCCTTATTTTACCCTCAATCTAGTGACCAATAAGAGCTTTCGGGCCTCATTTAACCCTTGGTCAACTCCCGAACCTAGGAATGGCTTAATGGATTCTTAAAGGGATTTTAATACCCTTTCCAATGGTCCAACCCCTGTGCAATTCTGACTTAAGGTTTATGTTTGACGGTCATTTTTTTGAAAAATCTGTCTCAGATTGCTGAATGGCACCTTTAGGACCCTGCAGTGTATCTAGAGTTTTATACCGATAGGCAGGTCAAGGAATCAAACGATCTGCACCCCCTTGGACCTATAATTAGAGGTCATGACCTCACTTTGAAATGCACCCCTGAACATCCCTCTCAGCAATTCAGAGAGTATTCTCTCGAATTCAGAGTTATTCCCCTCTTAAAAAGATCATTTCCCACATTCATTCCATCCTTTTCATACTCCTTTTAATAAATTCTCACCCATCTCCTCATACCACCATCATCTCATTGTGAGATCAGCACATCCACAATCAAGCTCCATTCCAAGTCTTTATAAGGAGTTCTAATTCTCCACCCTCTTATTTAAATTCTCTTATTTTTGCATTAGTCAATTTATTTTCACTTTAGTGCTTTATTTCATTAGATCACATACCTTAATTCTAGACCTTTATTATTAGTATTTGCAAATACTTTATTTCATAACAAAACCCAAATACAAGAAAAAAAGGGTTTACTTGTAAATTCCAAATAAGGAATTATCATCACTTTTTCTCACAGTAAAATACCTTTTTCTACACACACACATATAGGAAAATTCCTCGGTTGGATTTATGGGATAAACTCCACCTTGTATTATCTTCGAACTACGTGGACTTTGATGCCCACTCGGGATGCATAGGCATCTTAGGTAAATCCCTAGACTCGAGTCCTCCAATAAACATTTGCCTCGTTTTTATTATATACTCTTAATATATTTTATAAGCTTGCGTGCTTGTGTCTTGTCCGATATACGCACTCGTTCTTCTATAACGACTTGTTAATCATCAAACACTTACATTATACTTTGAATTACTATTCTGGGAACACTTCTAAGGATGTCCTCACTTTGCCTTTTTCCATGAATCAAGTTGAGCAATTCCATTCTCCATTTATATTATGCACATAAGCACACACATCATGGAGTTTAACAGGAGAAGATTAACACATGCCATGAGAGATCGAAATGGAAGAATGGGTGCCTAACACCTTCCCATTCCATAACTTAGTCCTCGGACCCTTAAACTACTTGGTTTTGTAAGCATCATTATTTTCCTTAATGTCGTTCTCTCGAGACGACAACATTCTATACGTAGTATAGTCTCCATGCTAGATTTACTTTTCATAATACTTGCATATGCTCCCTCAATAGTATCGTACTCCCTTACTCATCATGCAAATAAAAAAAGGATAAAAATACTCTATCTTCATAATATGTTAATTAATACTCATGCATTTTTTTCACACTACATCACCAAGATCATGGAAATATTGACCAAAATTTTGTCCTATATTGGGGGTAACTTTGTGATGGATGTTGGTCCTGCGGGTCGCAGTTAGCTTAAGTGATATGACTATCACCTTCAATTAGTCTTGTACCATTGACGTAAATCGAACGGTTCCTCGCATCGTACCACTTGACCTAACTCACGATGGGAGGTATATAGCATGGAGCTCGTTCACGTGCGTCGAGTATACCAAATTTTCTCTCACACGTATTTTTCCCACGAGGTATATAGGGAGGCAATTCACAGTACACTCAAGTATATCAAATGGCTTATCCACACATATTGATGAATGATTGCCTTTATAGGTAAGAGATATATCGTGGAAGTCATGCCAAAGGGGGGAACCTTGAACTAAACCGACAATTGCAAAAACCTCATATACGTGTCAAACCTAGGGCACTCATATTTAGTATGTAAATTACCATGTGAAACTCTGTCGAAATTTCGGGTCGGCGTACCTGTGACAACCCTGCTTTTTATATCTAATTCGGTTAGCTACGCCCAATTAAATTAAAGCGGAGCGTCAATATGTTGGCATTAGAAACATAATTTAAATAAACGCAGTAAAGTAAACATGTACACTCTCATACGTGTTACCAAATCACATCATAACAACTACAATAAGTGAAACCAACTCATAACTATTAACTACAATAATCCATTTGTAATCTCAAACTGAAAATATAAAATGCCAATACATGCGGTCCAACACAAAATGGAAAAGAGTAATACAACAATTCTCTCAAATCCCAAGTATAAATAAAGTGATATTAATCTCTGATACCACCCTGAAGAAAAGGGAAACAAGTGACATAAATTAAAATAGAATAACTCCACGGCTACAGGAATCCTAAGATTGATATGATCTCATCAAGCTCTGTAGTCTATTATCCAGCGGGACGAGGACCTGCCATATATTATATATATATAGGAGAGGAGCAAGAATCAAGATAGACAAACGTCAAAGTAAGAAAACAAGCTATAATATTATAAGATGTACTTATAATAAAATAACACTAGTTATTACTCATCTCCAGTAATTAAGTTGTTTAATTACTCAACCAATGCTCCTGTGTCGTGACTACCCATCCAAAACTCGAGTAACGCGTAGCCTCATATCGTATCATGATTAATCATTATTAATCTCATTTCAGTATTTAATGTATCGAAATATTTCCTTCAAGTATAATATCAAATGCATCGATTTGGGATATTACTTTAAGACACAAGCATAATATCTCACACAACAAGGCATATCGGGTTACTATCGTTACCCGGGGGAACAAGTCGTAACACTAGGCCTACATATGAATATTCCCCAATATTACGTGGTAAGGGCAATCATACTAAGTCCTAAATCACATGGCATTCCAAGGTCTTTCTATCCGACTCGCATTACAACTATGTGTCTGGTTCCGATGTTTTATCTCCGACACTGCACTGGAGTGGAACCTAACCGGATCAATCACAAAAAAACCGCATTCAACATGTGCCTATGTCGATTGGAGGGCTAGTCTAGTGTATATTCGACAATATACATGTAAAAAAATTTCATGCTTTTGTATATATACAATCGTGTCAAGTCTCTTACTCGAGTCATACAATAGTCGTTATTTACAATATAACATAATTTACATCATTAATTTACTAATTCCACATCAAATCATTTTAAGGTTATATATCCCTAATAACCATAAGTATGTGATCAAGTTAGGATATTAGGCACAACACCACAATTATCTTACCAACAACATGAAAAACATTAGCACTCTTATTTCAACAACTTTCTGCCCAGAATTGTAAAACGCCGATTTGAGGTTTTTTCGATCCGTTTTTGAAGAGACTTAAAACTACAAAGTTTTTCAGAATATTATTTTCTACAAGAACTCACGTGCACACTTCCATTACGGCTTAAAATAGACCCAAAATCAACTTATAATATTCTCCCCTGTTTTCGACAACTTTCTGCGCAGAACTGTAAAACGCATATTTGAGGAGTTTTCGATTCATTTTTGAAGAAACTTAAAACTACAAAGTTGTTCAGAAAATTATTTTCTAAAAGGTAAGGCAGATGAAACATCCATTTTCGGAACCAAAACAACTCAAAACAATTTTTAATATGGAAATTTACTCAATTTCATAGATTTCTCAAATTCAAGAGGTTGTTCTACAACTCAATCCCTATAATGATGTTATTGAATTTGAATCTACATGGAGGATGATCCTAATACACTGCATATCATTTTTAACATCAATTTCATATTAAGTTAGAAATCCAAATACATGTTCATGTGAAATTTCATTATAGATACATATTATACACATATAGGTTATTAACTTGCCTTGGATTGTATGGAGAAGTTGAATCCTCTTGAAATCCTCTTAGCTTTCTTCTCTTCTTACTCTCTCTCTCTCTCTCTACCAAACCTTAGCCCCCCTTTTGTGAAATGAGAAAATGAAGACTCCTTCTATTCTTTTCTATTTATATTTAGGGTTAGTTTATTTACAAAAATGTCATTGCCCCAAATTTAACCCTCTCGATCCTTTTACGCGTTAATTCGCTTCTAATATTTAAGTTGCACATTCGTATCTCAATGAATTCATTTTACCTTTTCATTTCTAAACATTTCGAATATATACTGGCATATTTTTTTGCTTTTTTTTAGTTCAATTCAATAAAATATGTGGGGTATTACAGTACCACCCGAATTTTCGCGCTATTTCTCCCTTTTTCCAAAACAGGACCCCGTCCGTGAGCCTAAAAACAAGTCTAACCGTGTCTTACATATTTTAAAATCATATTTTCCCAGGCTCATGTATTTTTCGGTATTTTTATCTGTATTTAAGAAAACCTAATACAAGTGAGAACTTAATAATAACATTAGTAAAAATCATGTTGAGATTCCTCTCATTTTCCCCTCCTTTTTTCGAAAATCAAATATACCATTTTTTTTCCTCCTTAAAAAATACCAAAATGTTTCTCCTTTCTTCTTTCAAAAATAAATTCAAATTATTTTCCCTCTCAGGTCGATCTCATACCCATATTTGTCCTGGCTCCCCATTGGCTTCGGTCCTCCGTCAAACCGCCCCAAAGCTTTATCGGTTCTTATGCTACTTCATCCGAGTTTGGGATTCACCTTCACGAGCTCTTCATGCAGAACACTGGCCAACAACCAAATGTGCATCCCAATGTAATGACCGTCTTAGACTAGCTTAGTGCCAAGATTGATAACCTTCAAACTGAGGTATATGAAATTCAGTGTCACCGAGCCCAGATTCCCCGAAGGACCCGGGGTTCTCTTTCCTCGTGCCATGGGTCCACCTGTACCCAAGCCTATTTGTTTCCTAAAAAAGTATCAACATATTCTGCATACCCCCTGCTAATGGGACACCGCTAGTTTAACTACCTATTTCGAACCTTGCCCAACCAGGGGCTAACCTTCCAGTACCAATGAATCCCAAGGAGGAGGAACTTAACAAGGTCAAGGAAGACTTCGAACTACTGATAAAGAAGTTCTACCAAGACAAGATATTCAGGAACTACATGGACCACACCCATATGTCTCCCTATCCCAAAGCCAGACAGCCAGAGAAATTCAAGATGCCAGACATCTATAAGTTCAAGGGAAACATAACCCATTATTCATCTTCGAATCTATCAACGATCCATGACCCTCTGGGTGCCTTTGAAGAGATAATGGTTCAGATGTTCCACCAGACCTTGAAAGAAAGTTCCCTTTGATGATTTCCGTCCCTTGAAGAATCCAGAATCCATAATTGGGAGGATGTTACACGAGAATTTATGTCTCAGTACAAGTACAATGAGGAACTAAACATTGCACGCTGATATCTAGAGATTCTTAAGAAAAACCTTGGGAAACAGTTAGTATATTCATATGAAGGTGAATATAGAAAGATACTACCATGACCAACTGACCCTCCGAGGAGGAGCAAGTCAGTATTGTCAAGAATAATCTGTTTCCTCATATCTGAGTGTACATGGGAGGACAGTTCTACCCACACTTTTGAGCCCTTCGATAGGCTAGTAAAGAAATTGAGGAAGGCATTACTAAAGTAGAATATGATCCAAATAAAGTGACCAGACAATTCACTCCCTAAAAGTATGATAAGCCCTCCAGTGTTATAGTCTCAGCCATCAATAAAATTTCTCAATCTGCTACCTCTTGGGCATCGAAAAGTCACCCCAATCCTACCAAGAAAGAGTACACTGAGTTCCACGCTTCCCTATTCAAAGTCTACCAGTCCCTGTTGATCCTAAATATTATCAAACTCTTGGACCCCAATCCATTAAAAAATCCACTCCCTAAAAACTTCAAACCTGATGCCCGTTGTGATTTCCACTAATCCACTAGTTATACCACCGACCATTGCTTCCACCTTAGGAATAAGATCCAAGGTCTAATTGATTGGGGTATTATTTCCCCACCAGTTAATCGTAAACCCAATACCATTCATAACCCATTTCCAACATATACAAATACCATCTTTCTAGAAAGTGACCCAAAATTTTACCCATATACTCAAATTATGCCCATCAAAGCACATATCATACATATAATCTCACCTAAACCACTCAAGGCTTACCCATATTTTCTCCTATACCCTACATGCTTCACCGATCAAGCTTTGTCACTCCTTAAAAGGGCTTGTATGGGTTTCCGCACCTAGTCTGAAGGAATAATATGGATTTACCAGTGGTATTGAACCAACTCTTAGAGTTTGGACTTAAATTTTTAGCTGAGATGACTGTTAACTGTCAAAAATTCAGTGGCTTATTCACGGATGCTCAAAGGTGGGCTTGGGAATCAGATGAATGGGTGGTACCTATTGAAGAAGTCGGTCTAGATGATATAGAATAGATAAAGGACGATGTATTTAGACAAACAAGTGAAATTTGTAGAATTTTTGAGTTACTCAAAGCTTTGAAACTTCAGGTACAGTTGATCCCTTCACTCCGGCACCTCCCCACTCAGTGGGAAAATTTGTATAATGAAGTCGTCGAGATTATTGATTGTATTGATTTCTTTTGGAAAGAGGACATAGTCTCTACCAGATGGGGGGATGATTTTGACAGTTCAGATAATAAACCCAACCGAGAAAAAGTCAATAGCCAACCTGTGTGGAATTATATCCTTTAAAGATTTGTTAGGGGAAATTAATATGGTGGAAATTCAGCCCGAGATAGATGAAGCCATATAATTCCTATTATTCACTGCCTCAAGGAACCATGTGACTAGGTCAGGGAGACACTACAAAGATCTGATTCCTCGTGCAATCGAAACACGTAAAGGAAAGGGAGTTGAAAAAAACTTCACATGCCAGAAATGACCATTGAAGAGACTAAAGTTCTTGACGAGCTCAAGAAGACCCAAGCCAATATCACCCTATAAGGGATTTTCATGTCCTCCCAGTTACACCAAAATGCTTGGATAAAACACCTCACAAGGACCATAGTTCCTCCTTACACCACTCCCGAAGAATCTGTAAATATGGTTGGGTCCTTGACCTCTTACAAACTCCTCTCCTTTTCCAAAGAAGAGATTCCGAAGATTTACCCTGATCACAATTATGACCTAAAAGTCTTGGGAAATACAATCCCACTTTCACTCGTTGACAACAAATCTCCTCTCAATGTTTGTCCTCTCATAACCTGCAATTCTTTGAGATTGAAAGTCAGTTAACTCAATCCTACTTTCTCCACCATGCGTGCTTACGATAATACCCATCCAGAGGTAATGGGGTCCATAAAACTCACAATAGGTTCTAGTCCTATCAATTATGTCATCGAGTTCTAAGTTATTGGCATACCTGCATGTTTCAATCAACTCCTTGGCCATCCGTAGATCCACAACATCCGAGGGGTATCTTCCTCTCTTCATCAAAAACTGAAGTTCTTTACCAAAGGCCAAGTTATCACCACTTTGGGGAATCGCGACAATACAGACAATGTCGGAACTAGTAACTTGGTATTAGAAATGCAGCACATGATGAATGACATGCTTATCTCTAGCTACAGAGTTAATCCACTCCCCCTTCCAGGAGGAGATAATTTCAAAGACCGAGTCTATCCATAACACAACCCTCATGGCAACGTTAATTGTGACACCCTGCATAATTAAATATCGGGTGATAAATCCTTTTATTAAATTAACACAGATTTCTCATTTGGTTCATTCTCATCGTCACTGTCGAAAGCTCATATTAATTACTAATCACCTAGTAGTTGATTAAGACAATGTCAATTTCACCTTTCATTAACATATGATAATAATAATATGCAAAGACTAAATTAAACCATTCACGCAATAATAGTCCAAACCATCACATAATTAAAGTCTTGCCAAATAAAACATCGGCTAAAAATCCTAAACCAAAATAATGAATCCAACTGCTAATAAATAGTCTCCATACAAGTCAGAACTGAATAACTAAATAAATAAAGTCTAAATGGGGCAACATGCCCAACTGAAATACTAAAATGAGATCCTACACTAGGAATGAAATGATGGATGCGTCTAGCTAAATCGTGTAAGCCTCCACAGTGCTACAGCTACGCGTCCCTGAATTAGATAATCAGGTCTGGAGTCCCTGTGGCTGGACATAAAAAAGATTTTAAAAACATTTATAGCAAGTCTTAGAACCCAAAACATTTTGAAAACATTTAGCAAGTATTTATCACAATTTAAAATCAGTTATTAGTTGAACATGTGAGGTTCACGTGCACTCTCTTGAGTTTCCTCACCTCTCATCTATAGTGCACGCCAAAGCCCACCTAGCGATGCAACCCAAGCTAACTTGACATAAGTATATTCTGATTATCAACACATCTGATGTCCTGTACTTCCCATACAATACCTTATTCAAATTAACACTTCTCGTATATTAATAGTTTCGTATATAACATTTTACTCATTTTATCTTCTTAATTAAGTTTCTCTACTTAATTTATTCATTAGATATACGACATCTAATTTTCTACTGTCACACGTAAGTAGAATATTCACATTGATATATATATATATATATATATAATCACACAAATATATAATTATGGTGTCTCTCAAAATGGCCACCGTGAAATATAGTCATACTCTGCTATTGGTCCAAGTACCTCTCGTACTATCATGGGGACTATTGTTTCGACATGTTTCCTCGAACCCAAAATCAAATATCAAGAAATGGAGGTGAACATAGTCCTAAGACTTTGCACAAAGCACATGCCTAATGTACCAAAATGACATGTCGGTCCCACTAATACACCTCATATAGTGAGCCACCCTAAGTTCTATGTTTTGGGTCATAAATCCAGAACTCCCTGGAAACGTCGAGGTTGGATCGCTCACTACTCGGAAACCTCCGTGATAGCAGGCAACGTAGGTATGTTCAGCTTGAACACCATTATATAATAGGTATACACGCACAACCGATATATAACACTTAAATCAATAGGTATTCACACAACCTAATCATCACACTTCGTATGTAGTATAATCCACTCTAATACTCACCGTACTTATTATTTTATGACTTAATTCACTATCATATTATCCCGAGTATTATTCTCTACTCGAAGGGTCCTAGTTACCCCTTCCATGAATTTAGTAGCTAACTCAATCATACACTACTAGTTTGCATAACAAGTTCCTTTGAAACAGCCGTAATTCATTATCATTCTCTCAAATTAATTACCATATTATTTAAGCCCAATTAATTCTAGCGTTATCTCCCTCCATAAGACTACTATATATACCTATCAAGGACCTACTTTAATCCCATAACTCCCTCATAATCATTTTAAAAGGCTCCAAAGTTCCCCCAATTATTTACACAAAGTTTCAAGGTTTATATAGACAAAATTGACAAATTTGGGCAAACAGAATAAATTCACCCTATGGAAGATCATCTTCTTCGTTGTGTTTTTTCATTTTTCATCATTTTCATCAACATTACTTACGTGTTTCTCCACCAAACTTGAAACCAATGGTCCCAAACCTTTACTTCATGTGTTAGGATGAGTTCTAATGTTATTTTAACATCAAAACATTATGATTCCTATTCAAAGATAGATTAAATCATTTATTACTCAAAAACCCTATGTCTCAATATTCTCAATTAATATTCAACATAAGCCTAGATTGAATTCATAATTATTAGCACATAACATCTGATTTTTTCACCTTATAGATGTTAATTCATACTACATGCCATTCCTATGCAAAAATACATTATAATCATTCTTTTCTTCCAAGAATATCAATTTAATCAATCTTTATTGAAACCCTAACAACATGGGTATTATAATTTCAAAAGAATTGTAAATAAACACTTGGCTTTGATCATTAGGCTCTAATTTCATGATTAATAAGTTGGTCTGGTTGTCTTCTCTTCCTATCCTCCCTTCATGGTTGCTTGTGGTGCAAGAATGAGGTTGTAAGATTCAAGTTCCCTCTCTAAAGCTCTAATAATGGCCTCCCCTTCTTCTCTAATGGCCTCCTTTTGATTTCTAAACTCTTAACCCTAGCCTTATTTATCTAACATATGATATAGGGCTAAAAACTTCGTAGCTCTCTCCACCCAAGGCTACTAAAAGACTAAAATGCCCTCCTACAGTATCGGTTTAATCTAAAATTACTCCGGGACCCAATCAATACCCTCTAGCATACTATTCCGACTATTTCGACCCTTTCAGAATTAACCATGACCTTCAAATCTTCATTCGATTCACTCTCAATAAATATCCTATCTTGACCTCAATTTAGTCTACATGTGACTCCTAGTTGAGATAAATCCAATTACATCACTATCAATCGCTATAACGCGTAATAATTTCTATGAATTATTTACTATCCACTTAGTAAATTTAGTTCATAACATTAATCATTATCTCTCTCTTGATTAGTATTTAATAAACATATTATCATTTAATTCAATTATCCCCTCGTATAATATCAAATAATTGAATTAATTAAATTTCAAATACACAGAATTACAGGGTATTACATAATTCTCCCCTCACAAAGGAATTTCATACCTAAAATTAGGTCATACCTGCGATAAATAACTCTGAATATTGCTCTCGTATGTCATACTTCCACTCCCAAGTAGACTTGTCAATACTGTGGTGTCCCCACTGAACCCTGACTAGTGGCACCACCTAAGACTGTAGCTTACGCTCACTGTGATCTAAAATAACCATGGGTCTCTTCTCGTATGAGACGTCTGGCTGTAAATCTATCTCCTCAAGTGGAATGTGACAAAAAGATCTCTCTCTCCTCATGTACTTCTTCAGCGATGCCACATGGAACACATCGTGTATCCGCTGAAGATGATCTGGTAGACCTAGTTTATATGCTACTGGTCCCACACTCTCAATAATAGGGAAGGGTCCCACATATCTCAGTGCTAACTTCCCTTTTTTGCCAAACCTCATGACTCCCTTTATGGGAGACACCCATAACAACACCTGGTCACCAACCTCTAACTCAATGTGTCTCCAGTCTCCAGTCTACATAAACATAACTCTTCTTCCTGTCCCGAGAGATCTAAATACTCCCTCGAATCAGCTTAATCTTGGCAGTCGTCTCTTAAATCATCTCTGGCCCTAATAACTTATTATCCCCCCACCTCTAACCAGTAAGCGGGCGCATGATAAGGCCTCCCATAAAGTGCTTCAAATGATTCCATACCGATGAAAATCTGGTAAGAGTTATTATACGTAAGGTATCGGTCCCATCCTCGTCCAAAATCTAGAATGCACATCCTCAACATGTCCTCTAGCATCCGATTAACCCTCTCACTCTACCCTTCTGTCTGTGGATGATAAGCGGTACTCAACCACAAGTCCGTACCGATGGCCTCCTGAAAGCTCTGCCCCAAATGGGACACAAAGATCTTATCTTTATCAGACACGATGTTGACAGGTACCCGATGAAACATAACTATTTCCAAAATAAATAGCTTTTCATGTTGCATCATCTCAAAATCGATGCAAACCAGTAAGAAATGGGCCAACTTGGTCAACCGATCCACTATTACCCAGATGGAATCGTGACCCCTTTGCGATGTCGGCAGTCCTTTAGTGAAATCCATCGAAATACTTTCCCACTTGCACACTAGAATATCTAGGGGTTGTATCATCCCTTAAGGTCTCTGGTGATCAACCTTAAATAACTGATCGATAACACACTTTGAGGCAATCTCCGCTATGTCCTACTTCATCCCTACCCACCAATACTGTCTTCTTATATCCTGGTACATCTTGTTCCCATCGAGATGTATTGCGAACCTTGAACCGTGAGACTCAATCATCACTACATGCTTTGAGTCCTCATCCTCTGGCATAACGACTCTTCCATGAAAACATAAGCCTCCCTCTGAGTTGATCGAGTAAGAGTCTATACCCCTAGCCAATTGTTATCGTACCATGTCCAGACATAGCTGATCCTTTACTTGTGCTTTCACTAACCATATAAAAATCTCTAAAGTGATAGATAAAACTTCCATACACGCTATATAGATCTCATCCTTATGTTTAAGCTCACTCCACTTTTCCTTTCAGACCTTCGCTAACTCCCCCGTAGGTCGATGACTCAACACATATTCCACTACATTAGCCTTAATAGGATGATATTGTATATCAAAATGGTAGTCCTTCATGAATTCTAGAAACCTCCTATGCCTCATGTTCATATCCTTTTGTGTGAAGAGATACTGAAGTGACTTATGGTCCATTAATAATGTAAACTGCTCCCCCAACAGATAGTGCATCCATATCCTCAAAGAAAAATGACCACTACCAACTCAAGATCCTGGGTGGGGTAATTCTTATTGTGGTGTCTAAGCTTTCAGGACGCATAAGTTATAGCCCTTTCCTCTTGCAGCAATACACCCCCAAGTCCCTACAAGGATGCATTAATATAGACTCGTTACTTTAATACTCCCCTAGGTAAGGCAAGTACGGGTGCTGATGTCAATTTGTCCTTTAGCTAATAGAAGACTAACTAACTGTGGTCACTTAACACAAGCGGTACCCCTTTGCGAGTAAGGTTCATTAACGGACCTGAAATCTTCGAAAACCCCTTAATGAAGTGATAATAATATTCGGCCAACCCTAGAAAGCTGCAAATCTCTATTGGTGTTGTGAGCTATCCCCACTCTCTCACCACCGATACCTTACTCAGATGAACAACAATGCCTCTGTCAGACATGATATGTCCAAGAAACTGTACCTCCCATAGACAAAACCCCTAATTCCTGAATTTTTCATAAAACTGGTGGTCCCGTAGTGTCTGTAGAACTATACGCATACGCAGATGCTTCACGTGCTCTTCCTTAATGCTAGAGTACACCCGAATGTCGTCTATGAACATGACTCATAAAATAGTTAAGAAAATCCCTGAATACCTCGTTAATGAGATCCATGAACACTCCTAGAACATTGGTGATCCCAAACGGCATCACCCTGAACTTGTAGGACCCATACCATAATAGAAAAGCATTCTTAGGGATGTCCTCCTCTCGAATGCGCAACTAGCTATAACCTGACCTCAAATCAATCTTAAAGAAGTACGTAACCCCTTTTAACTGGTCAAATTGTTCATCGATCCTCGGCAACAGATACTTATTCCATATCGTGACCTTGTTCAGGTCATGTAGTCTACACACAAGCGAAGCAAACCATCTCTCTTCTTCACAAATAATACTGGTGCACCCATGGAGATGTGCTCCCCCGAATGAAACCCTGTCCCAAGAGCTGCTGAATTTTCTCTCTTAATTCCCATATCTCGGAGGGATCCATGTGATACGATGCTTGGGCAATTGGTCTCGAACTCGATGCTCTCAATTTCTCGGATGGGTGGCAATCCGAGTATCTCCTGGAATTCGTCCTCAAAATCCCTAACTACTTGAATAGAGTCCAACGAGATAAGCACCTCTTATGAGGTATCCTCCTCAATATAATATAAGTGTGTGCGCGAACCTCCCTCAGGAAGAGGAATTTCCACCAGGAACATCTCCTATCCCAGAATGGAAAACACAATAGTCCTCTCATAGCAATCTACCATCACCCTATAATCCGCCAACCAATATATTCCTTATATTACATAATACCCCTACATGTCTAAGACTAGGAGGTCTGCTGCTAAAATTAGTATCCCCATAATGATATTGGCCCCTCTACAAATAGAGTGTATAAGTGGCCCACTACCTATCGGTGACTATATGCATATAAGGAGACTACCGGATGTCTCTAATAAACCGACAGCTCTAACAAATCTGGTCTTAATAAAATAATGCAATGCCCCAGTATAAAAAAGAATCCTACCCTCAAGACCATGAATAGGAAATGTACCCTCTACTGCCAATGAGGCTTGATGTGCTAGTGGTGTGGCTAAGTCTCGAACGTTATACATATGCCCGTAATGCATCTGCCCCTACTGCTATTGTGGGGTTAGTGGTGCCGATGCTATAGGGGTAATGAAGCCTGCTACCCCTATTAGGCTCCCTGCTGCTGTTTATTTCCCTGCTATGGGCAATCTCTCTTCTTGTGACCCTGCTGGACACATATGAAACACTACGCTGGGAGCTCCCTCTATCTCTGGCCCTATTAGTGCTGACGATGCTAGCCCTGCTATTGGCCATTATGGATTCGACCCTACTGATCTCCTACTGGTTCCATTGGACCTGATGGACGTGAGGGAACTGCTTCTGTTGGGGACCCTGCAGGCCCTGCTTAAATCCCCCATCGATCCAATAACCCCCAGACTTGAACCTCTTGGCCTGATCCCCCTATCGAGAATCTTCTCCCTGGTACTTGACTACCGAATGCTATCGCAGTGGTGCTCCACTATCACCACTCCCCTCGACTTTTCCAGACTGTCTAGGATCCATTCCTCTCTTTCTCCCCTTCGGGTGGAAGCGATGATCTTAGCGGTGTATAAGAGAGGCATTGACGATATTTGTATATGTCACCAATGCAGGGTTGCCAATCAAGTGTTGCCTGATCCTCCAGGCTAAACCATCCATAAACATTTCTTTCTTCCTATCCTCATTTCTCGCCGTACTTGGCGTAAAATTCGCCAAACGGGTGAACTCTTTATTCGTATTTAGCTACCGAGAAATAACCCTGAGTTACTTTACCAAACTTCTTTCGTATGGTTGACTCAAATGCTTACGAAAAATATTTGTAGTAGAATCGAACCCAGAACTCAGTGATAGTTATCATATCTCTCTCCTCAGTGGTGGTCAACGACTCCCACCACTATAATGCAGCTCTTGCCAATCTGAAAGTAGCCAACATATGTTTATATGCTTCACTCCACTCCACCATGCACGAGTGGCGCTGTATATTCTGTTTCCACTGAGATGCCGTAACCACATCAGAGCTACACTGGAACTCGAGCGGATGGCCCTTCTAGAAGGTATTTCTGACTCTCTGCCGAGTAGATGGGCTTGGATCACTAGTGCCACCGATTATTATGCGTAGGGCTAAGGGAAGTGAGCTTCTATGGTTGTCATAGTTGCGTTGACTGCCTGGGACACTATTTTGTCCATCTGTGTGTCGAAATCATCTCCGGTGGTGGTTGTGGCAGTGGTACTTGTGGCCCCTGTTGAGCCACCCTCAACCCTTCCCTGGCCTCTTCCCTCTTCACTCGCTCTCTCCTCGGTATCATCTGAAAACAGATTGAATTGTATGAGTTCACAGTCAATACAAATAGAATAATAGAAGCATGTAAATCTCAGATACGTCATTAAGAATACAACAATCTTAATAATAGGGCTATATGTCAAATAAGGCTACGTTGAAATAGTAGTAAGCTGTACAAATCCTATGGAAACTAGAACCTGATGCTCATATACCATCTGTGACACCCCGCCTAATTAAATATTGGGTGATGAGCCCTTTATTAAATTAACACATGTTTCTCATTTGATTCATTCTTAGCATCACTATCAAAAAATCAAATTAATTACTAATCACCTATTAGTTAATTAAGCCGATGTTAAATTTTACCTTTCATTAACACATGACAGTAATAATATGCACAAACTAAATTAAAGCATTCATAAAATAATAGTACAAACCATCACATAATAAAAGTCTTGCCAAAAAATCCATTGGTATAAAATCGCAAACCAAAATAATAAATCCAACCCCTAATATATAGTCTGCATACAAGTTTGAAATGAATAAAAGAATAAATAAAATCTAAACGGGGCAACATGACCAACTGAAATACTGAAATGAGATCATATACTAGGAATGAAATAATGGATACATCTAGCCAAATATGTTAAGCCTCCATAGCGCAATAGCTACGCATCCCTGAATCAGATAATCAAGTGTGGAATCCCTATGGCTGGACACCTAAAAGGTTTTGAAAAATATTTATAGCAAGGGTTTAAACCCAAAACATATAACATGTGTTTATTACAATTTAAAGTAAGTTACTAGTTACACATATTAGGTTCACGTACACTCACTTGAGTTTCCTCACCTCTCATCTATAGTGCACGCCCAATGTTTCCTACTTAGCCCACCTAGCCATGCAACCCCAGCTAACTAGACATAAGTATCTACTGATTATTAACACATCTCAGTTTTTGTACTGCTCATACAATACCTTATTCAAATTAACACTTCTCGTATGTTAATAGTTCCGTATGTAACATTTTACTCATGTTATCTTCTTAATTAAGTTTCTCTACATAATTTATTCATTAAATATATAGCATCTAATTGTCTACTATCACACGTACGTAGAATATTCACACACACACGCACACAGACACGCGCGCGCGCACACACACACACACACACATATATATATATATATATAATTACTGCGTCTCTCAAAATGACCACCGTGAAATATACGCACACTTTGCAAACGGTCAAAGTGCCTCTCGTATTATCATAGGGACTATTGGTTCGACATGACTCCTCAAACCTAAAATCAAATTTCAAGTAATGGAGGCGAACATAGTCCTAAACATTTGGACTAAGCACACACCTAACGTATCAAAAAGACATGTCGAGCCAATTAATACACGTCACATAGTGAGCCACCCTAACTTCTATGTATTGGGGCAAAAATCTAGACCTCCTTGGAATCGTCAAGGTAGGATCACCCACTGCCCAGAAACCTCTATGATAGAAGGAAACATAGGTATGTTCACATTAAACACCAATCATATAATAGGTATACACACACAACCTATATATATACAATAAATCAATAGGTATTCACACAACATAATTATCAAACTTTATATGTAGTATAATCCACTCTAATATTTATCATACTTATTATTTTATGATTTAATTCACTATTATATTATCCCGAGTATTATTCTATACTCTAAGGGCCCTTGTTACCCGTTCCATGAATTCAATAGCTAATTCAATCGTACACTACTAGTTTTCATAACAAGTTCATTTAAAACATCCGTAATTCATTCCCATTCTCTCGAACTAATGATTTAAGCCCAATTAGTTATAGCCTTAACTTACTCTATAAGACTACCATATATCCCTATCAAGGACCTACTTTAATCCCATAAGTCCCTCATAATCATTTAAAGAGGCCCTAAAGGTCAGCCAATTATTTACACAAAGTTTTAAGGTTCAAATAGGAAAAATAGGCAAATTTGGGCAAACCGAATCAATTTGCTCAATGGACAAATCGATTTTGCCTTGCCGAATCGATTCGTCCTTGGGACAAATTGATTCGTTTTATATCAGATCACCTTCTTCGTTGCATTTTTTCATTTTTTACCATTTTCATCAACATAACTTACATGTTTCTCCACTAAACTTGAAACCAATTGTCCCAGACCTTTAATACATGTGCTAGGACGCCTTTTAACGTAATTTTAACATCAAAACATTACGATTCCTATTCAAGGATGGATGAAATCATTTATTCCTTAAAACCAGGGTTTCCATATTCTCCATTAATATTCAACATAAACCCAAATTGAATTCGTGATTATTAGCACATAGCCTCTTATTTCTTTTCCCATATAGATATTAATTCATACTATATGCCATACCTACCTAAACATGCACTCTAATCGTTCTTTTCTTCCAGGAATTTCAATTTGATCAATCTATATTGAAACCCTAACAACATGGGTATTATAACTTCAAAAGACTTGCAAATAAAGACTTACCTTTGATCAGTAGGGTCTGATTTTGTGATTAATAGGTTGGTTTAGTTGTCTTCTCTTCCAATACTCCCTCCAAGGTTGCTTGTGGTGCAAGAATGAGGTTGTAAACTTCAAGTTCCCTCTCTACAACTTTAGCAATGGCCTCCCCTTCTTCTCTAATGGCCTCCTTTTGATTTCTAAACTCTTAACCCTAGACCCTTATATCTAAAATCTAATATTGGTTAAGAATTTCGTAGCTCTCTCCTCCCTATGCAACCAAAGACTAAAATGCCCTCATACGGTACCGATTTTGTCTAAAATTGCCCCGGTACCCAATCAATAACCCTCGATATACTATTCCAACTATTTCGACTCTTTCGAAATCATCTGGGACCTCAAAATCATGATTCGAGTAACTTTAAATAAATATCCTATCTCGACCTCAATTTAGTCTACATGTGACTCCCGGTTGAGATAAATTCAATTACGTTAATATCACTCGCTATAGTGCGTAATAATTTCCATAAATTATTTACAATACACTTTATAAATTTAATTCATAATATTAATCATTATCTCTCTCTTGATTAATATTTAATAAACATGTTATCATTTAATTCAATTATCCCCTCGTATAATATCAAATTACAGAGTTAAATACCAAATGAATTAAATTTTAAATATGCAAAAATACACGGTACTACATTAATGTGATCCAGTTGTTCAAAAACATGCACTTCATGCCCGGAATGGGGCTAGGGCGATGCCGATAAGGGATTCTTAAGCCCATAGTCCTGAAGGAGGCCTTTCCACCATATGGCCTAGGTTACCAACCTTCACCCGAAGAACTCAAAGCACTCCTACGGCCAAGGCCAAAAGGAGGCCTAGAAGAGGAAAAAACTGTTTCGAGAGACTCTTTGAACAAAAAGTTTATTAAGGAGGGTGAAGACTTACCTTTTTGTGGCTTTCATGAGCCATGGTATGACCATGTTGACAAGAAGATGAAATTGGGGCTGGAAATATTCTTTCAATACAGTAACTCTTGGGCCAAAGACTGCCAACATGAAGTATAAGCTCTCATCGAGAAAGCCATGATAGTTATCGGGGATTATGAGGAAAGTGATTTTGAGCACTCATTCGACATAAAAATATTAGGACTGAGCCTATGCATGATCCACTCAGATGCCACACCATCAGACCCGTTCACTCCAATCAAAGTTACTGACATGCCTTTCCTCAACCGAAATGCCATACCTCTCCAGCCTACTCAGATTCAACCTGACCATGCTATTCACCCTATCCAAGTCTCTTTACTTGATGTTGTTGTTCCTTTTTCTGATATCAATGTAATTGGGATCTCTTTTGATGAAGTTCTGAATATTTTTTTTTCCCAAAAATGAAATAAATGAGGATGTTAAGTATCTTGTTCAGCCTTACATTAATTGTCTTCTAATAGAACTTTTGATGAAGATTATTTTGCAAATGAACAATTCTTAACTTATCTTAATAAGGAGAATAACAAACAACATACCCGCATTCAAAGTAATGATGATGAGACTGTTATTATTAATCTCGATTCTAGTAGTCATCGATGCGAGATTAAGATAAGGTCCACCTTGAACGAGCATAAGCGTGCACACTTTAAAGAACAACTAAAATAATTCATGGACGTCTTCACATGGTCCTATGATGACATGCTCGAAATTATAATAAAAATAGCTCAGCATGAGATTCCAACATTCCTAGAATACAAGCCATTCAAATAGAAGATAAGTAAACTCCATGTCGAATGGTCACTTAAAGTCAAGGTGGAATTGGTCAAACATTTGAATGTGGGTTTCAATCACGTAGTCGAATATCATGCATGGCATGCCAATATTGTCCCCGTTTTGAAGTCGGGAGGAAACATTTGCATGTGCGTCGACTACTAGGATTTTAATAATGCATACCCAAAAGACAAATACACATGGCCCAACATCAACTTAGTCATAGAAAACACATTTAACCACACTCTCAAGTCATTTGTCAATGGATTCATCGGATATAACCAGATCAAGATGCACCCTGACCATCAGGAGAAAATCTCCTTCATCACCCCATAGGCACATTTTTTTATACTGTCATGCCATTCAGACTTAAGAATGTGGGGGATACCAACCAAAGGGTTTCCATAACCATCTTGCACGACCCTATTCACTAGGAGGTTGAAGTCTATGTAGATGATATGATCATCAAGTCTAAATCTCAGAAAGGTCATATTCCCGCCCTTCAAAAGTTTTTTATGCGACTGTGACCATACCAGATGCGACTAAACCAACAAAAATGTGTTTTCATCATTACGAGGGGTAAATTCTTGGGATTCATGGTCAGTGATAAGTGAATCTAAGGAGACCCTACCAAGATAAAATACATACTTGAGATGCCATCATTATGGACGGAGAAGGAAGTTCGAGGATGCCTTGGCAAACTACAGTACATTAGTCGGTTCATTAGCCAACGCACTTCTATCTGTGAACCCATTTTCAAAATTCTCCAAAAGTATTTAATTAAAGTCTAGAAAGAGGCTACCTTTGACGTAATAAAGAAATACCTCACTAAACCTCCGCTGTTGATGATTCCGTAGACAGGTTTGCCCCTCCTCCTATACTTGATTGTCACACATACTACAGCAAAGGCTTTGCTATCCCATTACATTCAAAAAACTCGCAAATAAAGAGCCATTTATTATGCTAGTCAGAAACTGGTTGGGTATGAAATCAACTACACTACTTTGGAGAAAGCATGTGTCGCCCTGGTCTAGGTCACACAGAAGTTACGACACTACATGCATGCCTTACCCATTAGACTAATATCCCGAATAGATCCCCTAAAATATCTTCTGGAGAAGACCGCTCTGTCCAACCAAATTTCCTGTTGGTTGATGTTGCTAGTTGAGTTTCATATTGTTTAAGTCATGCAAAAAGATATGAAATGGGGATCCATCTCCGACTGATTAACCCATAGAAAGGACAGATGTTTCGATCTCTGAATTCCTAGATGAAGACATTCTTTACACCTCTCGGGAGGACCTTGAAAAACTATTACTTAGGCCGTTTAATACAAGATTAAACTATTGAAATAACGCTGAACTGTTTTTTGAAGAAACTATTTTATTTAAATCAAAACAGATTAACACAAGATGTGTTTAATAAAACATGTACGAGACATGTTCAAGATTTTGTAACAAGTTTCAAAAAATAAAAATAAGAAAGTTTATGTCACCACACTATCAAGAATAAAATGAGGAGACGTAGAAAGATTAAGTACAAGGAGATTTTAACGTGGTAAAACCTCACCCAACTGAGGAAACATCCACGGTGCCTTCTAAGTCACACACCAAAAATCCACTAAAATAAAATTCACACGTTACAAACTATTTAACACACATGAACACAAAACAGTCCTATATAAGTTTAGAATATGTACCCACTGGTTTTATTCTAACTTCTCTGCAGGTCTAATGTTGATGTGGCTTTCCCACTTTGCTAACTTCTCCACTTTGTTCCAGTCTTTACGTTGACTCTTGAAGTATCAAGATCTTACAGCCAACACTTCTTGTGTTTTAGTGTGACAAGTGTTTGTGAAAGTGTTCTAACACATGCATGCACACACGCACACTTTATTTGTACAAACAAGTCCTAATGAATTACAAATCAAATCTAAATGAACTATTTTTGGTTTCTATCTTCTTTAGAAACAAAAAAAACTTTATTTGATCTTTCAAATAATCCCGGAATCCAAGGTTACCTTTCTCGAAAGATTGCCAAGGTCTTAAACAATTTCAGGAGTTTTAAAAATGATTTTGAAATTGTAAACCACCAATTGCGATTCCAACTAGGTCAAATGTCTTGTTTCGTAAGAACTAGAAATAAAAAATAGATTTGTTGATTCTAGAGTTTTGAAAAACATTTACAGAAAGAATAATAAATAAATACGATTTCTCAAGATGAGGAACTAAAATATGCAGATCTATGTGTAATATGACATGCAATAATACGATCTACTATTTCTATGAAAGAGAAATAGAGATCTAACATGAAATGTCTAAGTTGGAAATAAGATCTCGAACTCAGAGAATAAAACTCTTTAAACAACCTTCAAACCCCCACCAACAACCCTCTCTAACACACAGGTATAGTGTTTGGTATATACTATTTAGGATAAATGAGTTTAGGGTTTGAAACGGGTTAGAGATTCTCTATGGTTTCTCTCTTTTCTCTCTTCTCTCTATATTTGGACGAAATGGCAAAAGTTCTCAAATGCTGAGACTAATTCTCCTTTTATACTAGGAGAGGAAGATTCGAGAAGGGCTCACCAAATCAAAGGCTGAGATTTGGTCTAGGTCATACGACTTTGATCCAATGGTGTAATATAAGCGCTGTTTAAACAACTTCTTATTGGTCTAAAAGAGTTACATAGGGATTGGGTTTGAATGCATGCAAAGCGTTGATTGCAGAGATCCAAAGGATGAGATAACACTAGGGTTATGTGTCTTGCAACAAACAAAAATCTGACCATTATAAGGACGACAGGTGTAAGGCTGAGATGCAACCAAAACGCGTGTTTGAAACTTAATTAGACAGCTCCCCTGAAGTCTCAAGCGCTTTCAGATCCTACCCAACCAGACTTCCAGGTATAAAAAGGTAATAACAGTAATTACAGAATGACCCCAAAAGTTTTATAAACCAAATTTTAATTTCCAAAAAAATCATTTAAAAATTATTTAAAATTCCCAAAAATTATTAAAATCAATTTGAATGGGATTTAACACACACATAACTCACACACAATCAAATGATGCAATATATATGAACAATGAATGCAATCCTAGTGTGTGTGACTGAGATTTATACCTTCAATTGAATCATGTGTGGCATAAAGAGAAGAATCTGAGGCTCTTTGGTATCTAGGGAAAGGGACTCCAATTTTGTCACAATTTCCAAACTAGATGAGAAGTTATATAATGTATACTCAAGTGAGTTAAGAGTATAAGGTGCTTCAATATCCACCTTTGGAAATATGAGACAAAATCTCCTTTGAGTCATCTAGGACTCGTAGGGATACGAAGGAATAAAGAAAATCCTAATCCTATGCAAAATTGTATCTACTTATTTCCTAAAAACAGAAAATTATATAACTTAACTAATTATACATCGATAATCTAATAACACATGTTAAATACAATGGTACTGATTGCTGCAAAAAATACTAAGATCAAGCTTTTTAGAAATATGTGCAAGGAAAAATATGAACTCATAAAACTCAAATTACTCCCCCATTTTTTCTCAAATGGACAAAGGAAAAAATATTTAAGTCACACGAGTTTATTCGGCACAAACCATTCTTATCGATTTTCGTAAAGAATGAAATCTATTGTAATTCAAAGGTTTTGTAAACATATCTGCAAGTTGCAAATCAGTAGGAAGATAATTAATTTCTAATTCCTTAGGTTCAACTAATTCGCGTATAAATTGATGTCTAATTTTTATATGTTTTGTTCGTGAGTGTTGAACATAATTTTTAGAGATATTGATCGCGCTTTGATTATCACAATAAATATGTAATTGGTCTTCTTGAATACCATAATCATTTAGTATTTGCTTAAGTGAAAGTAATTGGGCCCAACAACTACCAGCAACTATGTACTCAGATTCAGCTGTAGACAAACAAGTGCAGTTTTGTTTCTTACTACTCCAACTTACCAAATTGTTACCGATATAGTAACACACTCCTGATGTGTTTTTACTATCACTAGTACACCCTGCCCAATCGGCATTAGTGTATCCTATTACAGTACTAGGGGTATCATTGGTGTACCAAAGTCCTAAATTTAGAGTGCCTTTTATATATTTAATGATTCTTTTTACACAAACTAAGTGGCTCTCTTTAGGATTGTTTTGATAACGGGCACACACACAAACTACATACATAATATCAGGATGCGAGGCAGTAAGGTATAGTAAGGTTGCTATCATACTACGATATAGAGTTGGATTTATGGATTTAGCACTCTCATCTTTAGATAGTTTGACCGTAGTACTCATGGGAGTTTTAGCTTCTTTGGCACTTTCAAGACTGAATTTTTTAACAATCTCTAAAGCATATTTCGATTGCGACTCAAATAAACCTTCTGAGTTCTATTTGACTTGAAGACCCAAGAAAAATTGCAACTCCCCCATAAGAGACATTTAAAATTCTCTATGCATAATTTCAGAAAATGATTTAACTTCTGAAGGGGAAGTGGATCCAAAAATGATATAGTCGACATAGACTTAAGCTATTATGATATCTTTGTAAAAATGTTTGACAAAAAGGGTTTGATTATTTCCACCTCTCTTAAAGCCTTTGTTTAAGAGAAAGTTGGAAAGACGCTCATACAATGCTCTTGGCGCTTGTTTCAGACCATACAATGCCTTTTTAAGACGATAAGCATGATTTGGATACTGAGGGTCAATGAAACATTTGGATTGTTCAACATAGGTCTCTTCAGTCAAGATTCCATTAAGAAAGGCAGATTTGACATCCATTTAGTAAAGCATAAAATGCAAGTAACAAGCTATTGCAAAAAGAAGACGAACAAATTCTAAGCGAGTAACAGGGGCAAAATTCTCGTTAAAATCTATTCCTTCAATTTGAGAGTATCCTTGAGCCACTAATATGGCTTTGTTTCTAATGATTATCCCACTTTCATCAGATTTATTTTTAAATATCCAACGTGTGCCAATAACCTTTTTATGATCAGGCCTTGGTACAAGATACCAAACATCATGAATGACAAATTGAAGAAGTTCTTTCTGCATGGCAAAAATCCAATGAGGGTCATTCAATGCCTTATTTACATTCATTGGTTCTACAAGGGAAACAAAACATGCATAATGAGCATAGTTTTTTAATTGAGATCTTGTACGTACAGACTTAATGGGGTTACCGACAATATTATCTATGGGATGATCTTTAGAAACCCAGTTAGGTACTTCAGGTGTCTCAATTGGTAAAGAATCATCTATTTCTGGAGAGTCTTTTTCTAAAACATTTTCAGACTCTTCCACAATAGTTGATTCTACAGTCTTACTCTCAACAATAGTGTCACTTACAATAACATTTATGGATTCCATTAAGGTCTTTGTGTGAATATTATAGACACGGTACTGTCAGGAGAATATCCTAGGAAGATAGCTTTATCTCCACGAGTCTCAAATTTGGATAAGTGTTCTCTATCTTTGCAGACATAACACGTACTACCAAAGGTTCTAAGGTATTTAAGATTGGGCTTTTTCCCATACCATAGTTCATAAGGAGTTTGTTTAGAATTATTCCTAAGATAGACTCTATTGATAATGTGACAAGTAGTACGAATAGATTCTACCCAAAAATATTTAGGTAAACATTTGGCATGAATCATAACACGTGCCATCTCTTGAAGAGTACGATTCTTTCTCTCAGCAATTTCATTTTGTTGAGGAGTCTTAGGATCACTAAATTCATGTTTGTAACCATTATAGTCACAATAATCTATAATACAAGTATCTATGAATTCTCCACCTCAATCACTATGAATTCTATTTATTTGAGTGTTCTTCTTATTTTCAATCTGAAGTAGAATTTCCAAAAAGGTTTGAAAGTGTCAGACTTTTTTTTAAGAAGGCCAACCAAGTAAATCTAGTTAAGTCATCAACCATAACAAGAAATATAAATTTGTCCACAAAGACTAACAGTTCGAGAGGGACCCATTAGGTCCATATGGATGAGCTCCAAGGGTTTAGAGGTAAGGATATCTTTAACTTTCTTATGAGGTGCCTTAACAATTTTTCCTTCCTGATATGATCCACATACAATATTAAAGATAGGTTTGATCTTTGGAATTCCTCTAACTATTTCTTGTGAAGACAATCTACTAAGGGTATCGCAATTTATGTGACCCATCCTATTATGCCATATTTCATTGTCATCCATTCTGGCAATGTTACAGACCTCAGTACTAGTCTGGACAGTATAAAAATTATCGGGAGTCCTGAGTCCTGTAAGTATGCACTCACCTTTTTCATTTAAAATTTTGCAATTATTCTTTGAAAAGGTGACAGTATGATTTAAGTCACAAAATTGTGAGATACCAAGTAGATTAGCCTTAAGACCTTTTAAAAGAAGAACATTTTCAAGAAAAGGAAATCCATCTTCTTTGAGTGTTCCTTTACCAATGATTTGAGATGATACACCATCACCAAAAATAACTTTTCCTCTAGCAAAGATGGTTTTGTTTAAAAGTTTTGTGTCATCCCCTGTCATATGTTTTGAACAACCAGAGTCTAAATATCATCCAGAAGGAGTGTGTTCAACTTTTAAAGAAGTAATCGCAATGTTACACTTCATCTGGGGCAATAGCTCATCTTTTCTAACCCAAATAGCTCTTGTTTTTATTTTGCACTTATTTGCTCTCATTTGATAAAATTTGCGAGCATTAGATTTTTGTTGAAAAATGTTTTGCGCATGAGTTTGAATTTTATGGAAAATATGAGCATTCATTTTAGGAAAATATCTATGACTCCTCTTTGTAAATGATCTTTTAGTTTTAGTCTTTCTCTTTCTATAGTTAGAGTTTTTGTCTGGTTGTCTAGGCAGAACATAATTGTTACGACTTCTCCTAGAGTAGTTAAAGTTTTGGCATACATGAGTATTACAGGAAGGATCAACTAAATGTATAGAGTAGCAACCTTCGAAAGAATGACCGTATATATCACACTAAGATCAATATAGATTGCTTGAAGAGGGTATCTCTTTAGAAAAGTCTCTAAACATAGGTTTCATGAAATTTTGATGTTGAACCTTATTCCTAGGGAGTACATTTTGAAAAGCAGAATCACTCTTCCTAATTGGGGGGCAGATGTATTTAGCCTTAGTTTAACTATCACACTTAGAGTAACTTAATGCCCCAATATCAAACTTTTGTTGTTTTTCTTTAAACTCATCTTTTAGGTAATAAAAATTTGGGCAAGTTTCTATAGGTCTTTTGCCTCCTGACACAAACTTGATTGATTCAAAGTTTTTAGTTTGTGTCTTTAACTTTGGGCAAAATCCTATTCCAGTTCGATCATCAGAATTGGTTTTTGAGTCAGCAACAAAATCATCAAAATAGTTGGAATTGTTTTCAAACTTAGTAAATTTTTTAAAACAGCTGCTGTATTTTCTTTAGCTTGTTTCAATTCTAATAATGCCCCTTTATATTTTTTCTCCATACTTTCATTTGTTTCAATCAACTCTTTCAATTTTTGATCAAAAATTTTGACTTCATTTTCATGAGTTAGACATTGGATAGTATACTCTTCAGCGTTAAGTCTGACCATTAGACTAAGGTCTTCTAGTTTCTTAGTGAGTTCTTTCACTATCTTCTCTAGTCTAGAGCTTTTCTTGAGAGTTTTGGCATAAAGTGTGTGAACACCAGGGAGGTCTTTAGTGTCCGAATCACTAAGTTTAGTGTGTGAAGTGACCCCTAGGGATTCAATTCTTGAACTGACACACACATTGACATCGTCATTATCGCTTTCCCTTTGACTCACACACCCCGCTGTACAACTAGCAATATTCTCAGAAATTAAACCATCTAAACCAGTAGCAGCATGATTCATAATAATAGAGGTAGAGCTATTTTCATCATTCTCATACATAGGCGGAGGCATATCATCATTATAGATTATCATCATTCTCATACATAAGCAGAGGCAAAGAAGGATCTAAAACATCAGATGACTCAGCTTCCTCATTATCAGAGTCACTTGAATCATCCCATGTCTTGCAAATGTTGGCCCTAGTATGTTTATTGGCCGTGTTCAGTTTAACTCTAAAGTCTTGTGCTATATGACCCAATTTGCCACATCTAAAGCATTCAATATTCTTAAAGTCTTTGTTAGGTCTCGTATGAATGTCCTTATGATGTTTGTCTTAACCTTTCTCATGAGGTTTGTGATTAAACTGAGTTGGATAATTTGGCTTGCCTTGTTTGGTTGGTATTTTATTTCTAAATTTCACAATTTTCTTAAACTGCGTTGACATCAAGGGAATCTGATTATCCAAGCTATCTATGTCACATTCCTCATCAGAGTCATTATTAAGAATACTGACCTCTGGTTTTATTAGCTTAAAAGAAAAACTCAGGTTGGAACTAGTCTGCTTCCTATGGGACTGGGTTAATTATTTCTTGAATTCTAGTTCCATTTCCACAGTTCTCAGTTATTACTGAGTAATTCAGGAGTGAGATTTTGATCACTCATTTCCTCAATAGCATATTTTTTGTTATCAAAATTCTGTGGAAATGACCTTAGAATTTTCTAGACAATTTCATGTCTATCATAGGTTATCCCATTAGCATGTAATTTGGTCACAATGTCAGTCAAATTCATGTAAAAGTCATCGAATGATTCAGAGTCAGACATGATTAAAGAGTTATACTTCTGAATAAGCATCTGTGTTTTAGCAGCCTTAACTCTAGTTTCACCTTCATGTGCAGTAACCAATGTATCCTAAGCTTCCTTAGAAGTGGCACACGATGAGATCCTTTTGAACTCATGTTCATTTAAAGACATAAAAATGGCATTCTTGCCTTTGTTATTGTTTTGAGAAACTTGCTTCTCTTCTTGAGTGAATTAACTTAATACTTTCTTAGTCCTCTCATTACTTCCTTTAGTGGCTGGTTTTGTAGGATAAGTATATCCATTTTCAACAATATCCCAGACATCATCTCCCAAGGTTCCTTGTATGAAAGCAACCATCCTTACTTTCCAGTAAGCAAAGTTGTTTCCATCAAAGAGAGGAGGTCTGTTCAAGTTACCAAATCTTTCATTGTTCTCGTCCATTATTTGATTTTAAGAAAATAATTTCAGAAACACAATCTCTTTAAAGAAAATTTCCAAAGCTCTGATACTAATTGAAAAACTGTTACTTAGGCCATTTAATACAATATTAAACTATTAAAGTAACTCTGAACTGTTTTTTGAAGAAAATCTTTTCTTTAACTCAAAACATATTAACACAAGATGTGTTTAATAAAACATGTACGAGATATGTTCAAGATTTTGTAACAGGTTTAAAAAAAAACTAAGAAAGTTTATGTCAACACACTATCAAGATTGAGATGAGGAGATATAGAAAGATTAAGTACAAGGAGATTTTAACGTGGTAAAACCTCACCCAACTGAGGAAACATCCACGGTGACTTCTAAGTCACAAACCAAAAATGCGCTAAAACAAAATTCACAAGTTACAAACTATTTAACACACATGCACACAAAACAGTCCTATACAAGTTTAGAATATGTACCCACTGGTTTGATTCTAACTTCTCTGTAGGTCTGATGTTGATGTGGCTTTCCCAGTTTGCTAACCTCTCCACTTTGTTCCAGTCTTTACGTCGACTCTTGAAGTATCAAGATCTTACAGCCAACACTTCTTGTGTTGTAGTGTGACAAGCGTTTGTGATAGTGTTCTAACACATGCATGCACACACACACACTTTATTTATACAAAAAAGTCCTAATGAATTACAAATCAGATCTAAATGAATTGTTTTTGGTTTCTCTCTTCTTTAGAAAAAAAAACATTATTTGACCTTTCAAATATTCCTGAATCGAAGGTTACCTTGTTCGAAAGAAAGCCAAGGTCTTAAACAATTTTAGGACTTTTGAAAATGATTTTGAAATTGTAAACCACCAATTGCGATTCCAACTAGGTCAAAAGTCTTGTTTCGTAAGAACTAGAAACAGAAAATAGATTTGTTGATTCTGGAGTTTTGAAAAACATTTACAGAACGAATAATCAACAAATACGATTTCTCAAGATGAGAAACTAAAATATGCAGATCTATGTGTAATATGACATGCAATAATTAGATTTACTGTTTCTATGAAAGAGAAATAGAGATCTAACATGAAATGTCTAAGTTGAAAATAAGATCTCGAACTCAGAGGATAAAACTCTTTAAACAACCTTTAAACCCCCACCAACAACACTCTCAAACACACAGGTATAGTTTTTAGCATATACTGCTTAAGAGAAATGAGTTTAGGGTTTGAAACGGGTTAGAGTTTCTCTATGGTTTCTCTCTTCTCTCTATATTTGGACGAGATGGAAAAGTTTCTCAAATGATGAGACTAATCCTCCTTTTATACTAGGAGAGGAAGATTCGAGAAGGGCTCACAAATTAAAGGCTGAGATTTGGTCTAGGTCATTCGACTTTGTTTTAACGGTGTAATATAAGTGGTGGTTAAACAACTTCTGATTAGTCTAAAAGAGTTACACGGGGATTGGGTTTGAACGCATGCAGAGCGTTGATTACTGAGATCCAAGGGCTGAGATAACACTAGGGTTATGTGTCTTGCAACAAACACAAATCTGGCCGTTATAAGGACGACAGGTGTAAGGCTGAGATGCAACCAAAATGCGTGTTTGGAACTTAATTACCCAGCTCCCCTGAAGTCTCAATCGATTTCGGATCCTACCCAACCAGACTTCTAGGTATAAAAAGGTAATAACAGTAATTACAGAATGACCCCAAAAGTTTTATAAACCAAATTTTAATTTCCAAAAAAATCATTTAAAATTCCCAAAAATTATTAAAATCAACTTGTATAGGATTTAACACACACAAAACTCACACACAATCAAATGATGCAATATATATGAAAAATGAATGCAATCCTAGTGTGTGTGACTGAGATTTATACCTTCAATTGAATCAAGTGTGGCATAAAGAGAAGAATCTGAGGCTCTTTGGTATCTAGGGAAAGGGACTTCAATTTTGTCACAATTTCCAAACTACATGATCACTTATAGAATGTAGACTCAAGTGAGTCAAGAGTATAAGCTGCTTCATACCTTATGTGGAAAATGTTCTTTGACGGAGCTTCCAAAAAGGAAGATTACTCTTGATCGCCCCGATGAATCTCATATCCCCATTTCAATCAAACTAGACTTCCCATGAACCAACAACATGACTGAGTATGAGGCATGCACTGTAGGTCACAAGATCGCCCTAAAAAATGAATCTAACACTTGGATGTCTAAGGAGATTCTGGCCTCATCGTCAACCAAATCCTCAGAAAGTGGAAAGTCAAAGACGAAAAGCTCCTACCCATCCTTGCTCGCTTAGAAAATCTGGCCTCCCACCTCAAAGATATCACTTTAACTACCTAGCTAGTGCAAAGAACAACCTAGATTATGCCCTAGATACCCTGGCCTTCATGGTCGACATGTCTGAGGGAATAATGATGGCCCCTATCTTGGTTAAAAAATAAGACATGCCCACCCACTACTACCACATTGAACTCGTTACCGAGGAAGAACCTGATATGATGAAGTTATGGTACTATGAAATTTTGTTCCTCCCAAAGCATGGTAGGTATCCTCGAGATATAGATAATATAGATCGTGAAACCCTTCATAAACTGGTTACCTAGTACATCATCTACGACACAACACTTTTCAAGAGAAACTTTGATGGAACCCATTTGCACTGCATAATAGGGGCTGATGATTAAGAAATGATGTAAAAAATCCATAGTGGGGAATGAGAGATCTACATTAAAGGTCATATGCTTGCTAAAAAATCATTCATCATAGAAACTATTAGACCACCATGGTTCAAGATTGCACTCCTATGTTCGAAGATGCCTCAAATGCCAGCAGTTTGCTAATATTCAACACTTACCTCCTCGAGAACTATACAACATGACCTCTCTCTGGCCTTTCCCTACCGGGGGCATTGACATCATAGGGACGGTTAATCCCAAAGCTTTAAACGTTTACGAATTCTTCCTAGTTGCCATTAATTACTTCAGTAAATGGTTTGAAGCCAAGTCATACGCCGTATTGAATGCGAAGAAAGTGGCCAAGTTTATCACAAAGAACCTCATTTTTCAATACAAAGTTTCTCATGAGTTGGTATCAGATAATGTGCTCCATTTTAAAGCTGAGATCACAGAACTAGTCGACGAGTATGGGATTCAGAGACACAAATATTCTCCCTACGACCCTAAACTAATGTTTCTATTAAAGCTTCCAATAAAAGCCTCAAAACCATAAATCAACAAGATGACTTATAGCTGTTGAGACTAGTCCGACTAAATCCCTTACGCCCTCTGGGACTAACGCACTTCAATAAGAATGCCTACTAGGGCTATCCCTTATTCTCTAGTGTAAGACATGGAAGCAGTCCTCCCCATTGAGCTAAAAATACCTTCCGTCCGCATCATGATCGAAAGTAAAATTGGCGAAGAAGAATGGCATCAAAGTTGCTTTGATGAATTATCACTCTTGGATGAAAAGAGGCTGGAGGCTATATATTATATATACGTCTACCGTCGCCAGATAGGGCGATCATTCAATCGAAAAGTCGACCTCACCCTCAAAGACATTGTAGAATTCGTTTAGGATCCCAGAGGGAAATTAAACCAAATTGGAAAGGCCCCTACATTATGAAAAAAAATTCTCTCAAGAGGTATTACTATGATCACAAACCACGATAAAAAATATATGGCGCGTCCAGTCAAACTGGACTGTCTCATCTTTTAGTTCGAAGTCTCGACGCGCTATGACTCTTCTCATCCCCCTTCTATTCTAAAAAAAATTCTTCATTTCCATTATCCATAACTACGTGGGACTTGATCCTCTCAAAAACATATTCTTTTCAAAATGAAACTCATGAAAATTGTCTAAAACCCCAAAGGAACATAGGCAACCCATACGCTATATATGGGCAGGGTCCCCTTATTTTTCACAAAATGCTATCCTTTTATAACCTCTGAGAATGATGATCCATTTTATCATTTACATGAACAAAAGGATTATGTATGCCTTAACAATTGGTATAGATATTTCAAATGCAAAACTCATTAAGATTCACAACCAAATATGATTAAAATCAATTTTTATTTCTAAATATGGAATACAACGTTGTTGCATGAATTATAAGCGAATGGAGTTTAGTAAACCAACCCCTTCCATTGACTAAGCCGTCTTTAAACAAACCTAACCCTTACCGAGCTATGCATAAAATATTCTGAACTCCCGAAAACACAAAACCCTAAAATTTCCCTAGCTTCACAAAAAATTCCCAAGCTTCACAAGACAGTGCCTTTAACTATTGGATGGCCCCACTTCATCATAAATTCCGTCCCCCAAAGGTCCTCAATTCTCCCATTACAGGTTAACACTCCGTATGCAGTCCATGGGGCGGTACGCCCTAATAATCCTGGACAAAACCATAACACCATCCTCCATGGTGTCGAAGCTAACTAACCACCTCTAATAAGTATCTTCCTCTATTATTCTCTCTACTACCTGCTTCCATAACCACTTAAAGTAGTCCAAAGACACATTCCAGGATGCTCATACAGACTGTGATGGATGAGTAGATGGTCGACGACGCTTACATAAAGAGCCCATCATCAATCGTAAAGATTCAGTCAGGTGCTCCACTGAAAAGAAGTTAGTTATATGAGAAGTAACACTTTGTTTCCATTCAACTTGGTGCAGAAGCCGCCAGGGGAAATATAAGGAAGTCTAGAGAAGGCCAACTAACTTCATATGATGGTACTCTCCTAGTAGAAAAATAGGCTACAAGTCTCCCCACCATGGCACTAACCAACGAATACATCGAGCTCCGTACTCCATAAATAAGTTGACCCAATTCCCTACCGACACGATGAAACTAAAGAACGAGCGGACAAGGAAATTAGGAACACCCACCACGTGATACTCAGGAGGAGCCGCCATACTAAACCTCTCTGCAAGCCACTTGAACATCATTACCGGACTTCCCCTCAGAAATTTAGAGCGGCCCTCTTTCCAGGCATCGATACCATTCAGGGTCTCCACCAGCCCCACTGCTGCAGGATTACGGTGGTAAGACATCCATGTCTCTATTTCATCCACTTGGGGATCAACCATTGATTCCTCTGTCACTAGTAATGGCCTCGTAGTGATGTTCGAAGAAATATCTCTGGCAAAACCAGCATCATCAAAACCCCTTTGGTGCGCGGAATACATAACCATCGAAAGAGAAATAGTCTCTCCATTAACCAACGGTCGAGTAGACAAATGAGAAATATGGAGCAACTCTACCATAAATGCTCGGGGAGAATGAGAAAAATCAGGCATAATCGCCGTCACACTGGGATGACCCCCAACATTATTGAGAATTCCTCGTATGTAGTCCAGACCTTGTCCAAACCAAAATGAAAGACATGGTCCTCAGGGTAGCAGAATTGTACCACCGCTGCTAGCAAGTTCCATTCTATGGCTCAATTACTACACAGAGAAACAAAAGCATCATAGTCCACATTGTATAGGTACATGGCCTCTAGACCATCAAGGTAAGAGGATAATTCTTCATACATGGGAAGTACCATTTGAGAATAGAAAATGAGAAGCAAGAAGGGAATTGTGGGTATTGGTGGAGAAAGCACATCCCATACCCCTCGTTTTACACTCAAAACCCGTGGCAAAAAATAAGAGTTCTAGAAACCCGATTAATTCTCATTCCTATAAGAGTACTCTGATGTGTAGGAAAGTGAAATCAAAGTCTAGGGACGATTTGAATTGACCCTCATACCGATAGACATGTCAAGTCGGCATCCCCCTTATTTTGGAAAAATCAATCCTTCTTCTTTTATCAAAATCAATTTCAGAAAAAATCCCCATTTTGAAAATTACCCCCGGGTTATTATTTTTAAATTAACTCACGTTCTTTGTTTTTCCCGAAAAAAATCATTTCAATCTTAAAATAAATTCTTACTCACAAAACTTTTTTTTAATTACTTGTACTCCCTTTTTCAAAAATAAACATTTTGCCATCTAAGTCCACACTTATCTCTATTTTTGCATAAAATGAAAAATCAGTAGAAAAGTAAAGCGCATATAGGATAAGTCATTAAATAAAGAAAAATGCCAAAAAGGAAAATGCATATTTTTCATATATATATTTTTTCTTCACTTAGTTACATCTTACAGATAGAAAAGAAAAAAAATAGAAAAATACAAACAGGACTTCATCTGATCCCTCAACTGACCCTCTCAAGCCCTCATTCCCCATGCCGGACGTGCTTTCTCCAGCAACGAGTTGTGGATCCTCCGCTCCCAAAACTGGAACCCTCATCTGAGGTAGAAGATGGCAAAAAGCAGGAAGGAGATGATTTCTTGACATAATACAATATGGAGGCAATCCAGTCCTTGATATTCCTCAATCAGTTGGTCGACACTCGAACATACCGCAAGCAAAGAACCAAATCAGTTATTAAAGAATCAAAGAAAAATCAATTAGAAAAGAGAAGGAATAAGGATATAACTCAGGCTAAAGGGCCTTATTCATAAGCCCCATCAACCATGACACTGAAGCATTAGGACAATGTGGCAAGCTTGTTGACTCCCTTCTACTCCATCAAAAGTTGTAGGAAGGGAGAGTAAACTGAATGATCAAAGCCTCCTTTTTCATTACCTCTGCCGTTGACATGCCAGTACTTGTGATGTGGGTCAATCCCACCAGCACGCTAGTACCCTTACCTGACGTTGTGGTGGGTGGAGGCATGTTCTCAACATCGTAGATATAGGAGGACATTAACCAGCTTGTCACAAAATTCAGATAATCATAGATAGCCACTGCATCCGTATAGAGCGTATAGGGCTTAAAGATTATCGTCGCTGCCCGAGAATTGTCTGACATCTCCCTCACCTACCTCGTGTACATGGGCTCACTGACGGTGGGATCTCCACCTCCTCGTCCATAATCTTCCTCATCACGCTCTCCCCTAGGTACGAGATGTACCCAAACTCATGCATAATCAATTGTCGTATCTGTACATATAGGCCCATCACCCCAGTATCCCGAAGAGTCACCCCCCAGGGGTAGAAGGTTACCTCCAGTATCTAGCAGAGAATTAGTATATACTCAAAAAATGAAGATGACAAAAGAGAACTAAAAAAGAACGAAAAATAAACTGGTCACTCGTCAGGGGAACCCGTCGCACATCCGCTAAATACAAGGACTTATTTGATCGCTGGGTGGACTTCATCGAAACATATGACCCAAGTCCTCATCCTTCAGGTATATCAACCCTACATTTTTCCCTATCACCTCATAGAACCACGTCTGCAAAAGACAAAAATCAACAAAAATGAAACAAAAGAAAAACGCAAGGAAATGCAAATAAAGGAAAATAAATCCAAAGTTAGCTCCAAAATATGCGTAGATCTTGTAAAAGTGTGCTGGCGAAACCAACAGAAACCATTCAAAGAAAAATAAAGGGATGCCAAGGTCAGGCTTCCCCAGGCATACAACTGCACATCCGAAATCGTTCTCAAATACGGAAATAACCAAAGATGGACAACCTCACCACTTGTCGCCACCAGAAAGAGACCAAGCAAAAGTAAAATGAATAGACTATCCGTTTGTCACACCTAGCACCCGACGGTCATGTCCACCCTCCTCCTCAAATGTGTATCCTTCAAAGAAGAAATGCAGATGGAATCCTCAGATACGAGCCTACCCACGTCCCCCAACACTGGATGCACCACCTCTGGTGTCACCCTCAATGTGAAACCCCTCACAATATACCCCTATTAGATATTGAACGTCTATAGGAGTAACGGTCATCTCCCTGAAACCAAGATGAAAATTTTGGATAGTGTCCCACCATCTATCCCCTAGAGCACACAAAATCACAGTAAAATGCGATGTCTCATCCAAAGCTTGTGACAAACGGCCAAAATCGGCATAAAAAATGATTCAGCACACCACGGCAGGGAGCTTCTCCTAAACCTCATTCAACCCCATCATCACTTGAGATCGAATGCCTGAAGAAGAATGTTAGTCTGCAAAGTAAAAAGAAAAACCTTTCATAAGAATAAATAACTAAGAGAAAAATAAAATGGAATGCCAAAGGTCACCAACTTACGTAGCCACTAAGGTTTTTCACCCTCGACGAACGATGGTAAGCAGGTTTGCGTAGTAGGATATGCTCATCTGCTACAGGATCGAACAAATCAAAAGCATTCTCATTACCGAACACAAGAGGAACCCTAGACTGCCACTCCAAGCCAACCCAGTCATCAATGACCAACCATTCAGTGTTATATCCCTCGCTTGAAAAACCAACCGTTTGAAGTCTTGGAGCAAAAAGGACATAGTAACGGTTTTTAGATAGAGAAAGTAGAAGATTCAAACACTTAAAGGTGTGAAAAATAGGAAGGGATCTCCCCCTCTTTATAGAAAGCTAAGGGGCCTGCCGATCGGCAACCCCTAGGACATACTAATCAACAGTCGCCTTTTCCTCTTCTCAAGGAAGCCTAGGAGTCCATGCCCTTACTGATTGGCACCCCCAAGACTGCTTATTGGGGCCCTTTTTCAAAATTTGTACAAAAAATTCTAGAAAATTAAGAAATTGCCCAAAAAATTCACAAAAATTCCTGAAAATACGAAACCTCATTTTCCTCATGAAAATAAATTGGGGGCACTAAGCCTCTTACAAACTCTCAAAATTCCTAGTAGGATTGATCTTACACCCCTATCCTCAAGAAAAACTAACGATGCACCCGCATCCAAGTCCACTATAATTCCCCAATCGGAATCCCAAAGATAAAACATCCCCCAATAGAATCTTAAAATAACACAATACTTAGAAGAACCACAAGTGCACCTGCACCCCAAGATAACTTCAAAATCCATAGGAGAACAATTTCCCGCGCTGCAACTCTAGGTACTCAGATTGACCTCGTCCCTCATAATTAGTTGTCACAAATTAAGGTTCTCAGAATTGACCTCGGCCCGTAGAATTGGTCGCCAAAACTTTTGATCCTCAGAATTGACCTCGGCCCTCAGAATTGGTATTAACAACTTTAGGTCCTCGAAATTGACTTGCCCCTCAAAATTAGTCATCACAACTTTAGGTCCTCAGAATCAACCTTCGACCTTAGAATTAGTCGTCATGACTTACGTCCTTAGAATTGACCTCAGGCCTTATAATTGGTCGTAACAACTTAAGGTCCTAAGAATTGACCTCGACCCTCAGATTTGGTCGTTATAACCTTGGCCCTCAAAATTGATCGTCACAACTTAAGGTCCTCAGAATTGACATCTACCCTCAGAATTAGTCATCATGACTTTAGGTCCTCGGAATTAACCTCGGCCCACTAAATTAATCGTCACGACTTAAGATCCTCAGAATTGACCTCGACCCTCTGAATTGGTCGTCACCCTAACTCATGGTCCTCATAATTAACCTCGGCCCTCAAAATTTGTCATCATAACTTTATGTCCTTAGAATTGACCTTGACCCCCGGAATTGGTCATCATTAACTTCAGGTCCTGGAAATTTTCTTCGAACTTCATAATTAGTCGTCACAACTTTAGGTCCTCAAAATTTATTGTCATAACTTTAGGTCCTCAGAATTGACCTCGGTCCTTAGAATTGACCTCAACCCTCAGAATTGGTCACTACAACCTCAGTCGGCCCCCAAAATTGGTTGTGAGTCCTCGAAATTTACCTTGACCCTCAGAATTAGTCGTCACCACTTAAGGTCCTCAGAATTGACCTCGGCCCTCTGAATTGGTCATCGTAACTTTAGGTCCTCATAATTGACCTTAGCCCTCAGAATTGTCCCTCCTAACTTTAGGTCCTAAGAATTGACCTCGACCCATAAAATTGGTCATCATAACTTAAAATCCATATAATTGATCTCAACCCTCAGAATTGGTCGTCACCCCAACTCAAGGTCCTCAGAATTAACCTCGGCTCACAGAATTGGTCGTCATAACTTTAGGTCCTTATAATTGACCTTGACCCACATAATTGGTTGTCACTAACTTTAGGTCCTTAGAATTAACCTCGACCCTTAGAATCGGTCGTCACAACTTTACGTCCTTAAAATTGACCTTGGACCTCAAAATTTGTCATTAAAACATTACGTCCTCAGAATTGTCTGTAGCCCTCATAATTGGTCATCACAACACATTCTAATAATTGGCGTAGGCCCTCAAGATTGGTCGTCACAACTCAAGGTCCTCAGAATTGACGTCCTCCCGCAGAATTGGTTGCCAAAACTTTAGGTCCTCATAATTGAACTTGGCCCTTAGAATTAGTCATCGCAACTTTAGGTCCTCAGAATTAATCTCAACCCTCAGAATTAGTCGTCAAAACTTTAGGTCCTCAGAATTGACCTCAGGCCTCATAATTAGTCACAACTTAAGGTCCTCATAATTGACCCCGACCCTTAAAATTGGTCATCACAACTTCATTTCGTCTGAATTAACCTTGACCCTCAGAATTAGTCCTTACAACCTCATCCCATAGAATTGATCGTCATAACTCAAGGTCCCCAAAATTAACCTCGACCCTCAGAATTGGTAGTCACAACTTAAGGTCCTCAGTATCGACCTCGGCCCATAAAATTGGTCGTCATAGCTTAAAGTCCTCATAATTGACCTCGACCCTCAGAATTGGTCGTCAACCCAACTCAAGGTCCTCAGAATTAATCTTGACCCGCAAAATTGGTCATCATAACTTTAATTCCTTAGAATTGACGTTGACTACAGAATTGGTCATCACTAACTTGAGGTCCTCAGAATTGGCCTCGGCCCTTAGAATTGGTCATCACAACTATAGGTCCTCAAAATTGACCTCAACCTTAAAAATTAGTCGTCATAACTTTAGGTCCTCAGAATTTACGTTAGCCCTCAAAATTGGTCGTAACAACTTAAAATCCTCATAATTTTCCTCGACCCTTAGAATTGATCGTCACAACTCAAGGTCCTCAGGATTGACATCGGCCCTCATAATTGGTCGTCATAACTTAAGGTCCTCAAAATTAATGCCAGACCTTAGAATTGATAGTCCCAACTTAAGTTCCTCAGTATTGGCTTCGACCCACGAAATTGGTCTCTACAACTCTAAGTCCTCATAATCGACCTCGACCCTCTAAATCGGTTACCACCAACATCACTCTAGGCCCACAAAATTGACCTCGACTCGCTGAATTGGTCACCTTAACCCGTTAAAACCAATATTAACACATATTAAACCCAATAAATCAATCATCCTTATCTTCGTAGGTCCTCATAATAGACCATGACCCTCCAAATCATTCAACCTCACCCTCTAGGTCAACATAATTGACCTAACAACCTCTTTCCCAACGTCAATGTGGTGTTTATCATTTGATGGCAATCACTTGTTCCAAGCTCGTCCAATGAGGTCTCTCTATAAACACCCAATTCTAGGATCCCCTAAGAACCTCCTTAGGTTCCTAGCACTCACTCGTTTATCCCAAACCCTAGGTCATACGCTAAGTACCAATGTAGAGGCCACCGAGCACTCTCGAGTCCTATTTGACTCCGATTAGCTTTCTCACCTGAGTGAAATATCAATAAATATTCGAAGGGATCTAAATCCCCTTTCTAATGGTTCACCTCATGAGCGAATCGGCCTTACAATTCAGATGAATGGTCTGTTCTACTATCAAAAACTGATCTAGAGGCCACCGAGCACACTCGACCCGTTTGACTCCGATCAATTTACTCACTTGAGAAAAAGCTCAATGAATCTTCAAAGGGCTCTAAATCCCCTTTGGAAAGAACTATACCATGCATGAACCAGCCTTACGGTTTGGACGAACATAGCATTTTAACCCAAAAACTGATCTAAAGGCCACCGGGCGCTTTCGAGCCCCGTTTGACTCTAGTAAACTCTTTAGCTTGAATTAATATGAATGAATCTTTGAAGGTATATGAATCCCCTTTCCAATGGTCCACCCCGTGCGTGAATTAGCCTTAGTGTACTGATGAAAGACCCATTTTACTCCAAAGGGTCATTTGGCACTTTTATCCCCATTTGACCTTAGTCTACTCTCTCAACTATACAAACCAAAATGAAATATCGAAGGGCACCAAATACCTTTCCCAATGATCCATACCGTGCTTGAATCGGCTATATGGCTTGGACTAACAATCCATTTTCCTTCGAGAATTTCCTATCTAGTGACCAACGGGCACTTCTGGGACTCATTTATCAACTGCCAAATCCAAGAGTGGCACAATGGATTCTTAAGGGGATCTTAATACACTTTCTAAGGGACCACCTCATTCATGATTCTAACTTACAGTTTTCATTTTATGATCATTTTTTTGAAAAATCTATTTAAGACTGTCGAATGGCACCCTTAGGACCCTGCATATCGGCAGTGTGTCTAGGGTTCTATGCGGATAGGCAGGTCAAGGACCTTACCGATTTCCACCCCCTTGGACCTATAGATAGAGTCCATTACCTCACTTTGTAAATCACCCCTAAACATCCCTCTCAATAATTCAGAGAACAATATCTATAATTCAGAGTTGTTCCCCTCTTAAAAAGCCCATTTCCCACATTCTTTCCATCTTTTTCATACTCCTTTTAGTAAATTCTCACCCATATCCTCATACCACCATCATCTCATCATAATATCAGTGCATCCATAATCAAGATTCATTCTAACTCTTCATAAGAAGGTTCAATTCTCCACTATTTTCTTTAAATTCTCTTATTTTTGCATTAGTCACTTTATTTTCACTTTAGTGCTTTATTTTTACTACATCACATATATTAATTCCAATTCTTTATTATTAGTATTTTAAAAGACCTTATGTTCATAGAAAAACCAAAAATAAGAATGAGGAATTCTCATCATCACATTTTCTCATATTAAAACACCCTTTTCTACACACAGGCATATAAAAAAAGTCCCTGGTAAGATTTATGTATTAAACCATACCTCGTATTATTTTCAAACTATGTGGACTTTGATGTCCCTCAGTCTACATAGGTGTCTTGGGTAAATCCTTAGACACGAGTTCTCCCATATACATTTGTTACCTTGTTCTTGTTATATAGTCCTAATATATTTTGTATGCTTGCTTACTTGTGTCTTGTATGATATACGCACTCGTTCTTCTATAACAACTTTTGAATTGGCAAACACTTACATTAAACTTTGAATTATTATTTTGGAAACACTCCTAAGGATGACCTCAATCCGCCTTTGTCCATGACGCGAGCTGAGCAATACCATTCTCTATTTATATTATGCACATAAGCACACACATCACACAGTTTAACATGAGAAGATTAACACATTCCTATGAGAGACCTAAAGAGCGAGATGGGTGCCTAATACCGTCCCATTCCGTAACTTAGCTTAAAAATTTGACAACATACTAACCCTTTGAGACAACGAACTAAACCCAATGAGAAGGAGTTTTAGTCGACCAAACTTAACTTTTAGTTGACTAAAAAATCCATATTTAAAACATTAATTTTAGTTTAACTTCTCAATATATTATCCTAATACCCAAACCTTTTCAACCTAATTACCAATATTTGGTCACCTCTTTATTATAAATAATACCCACACCTTCATATCAAATCACCAATCCTTAACCCAATCTTATGTCATCTTACTTAAGCTTTCTAAAAGATAAGCCATGTTCTTAAATCCCTTTATATATATGGGAGATTCAAATCCAAATTTCCATTGAAGCGAAGCTTCAAACTTCAAACCCATTATATCCAAGTTCCAAATCAGACCCCATGATTTCTAAGAATCAAAGTTAATTTCATCCAAGTTACACACCCCAAACCCATTTAATCCATATTCTTAATAATGCTAGAAATGATGCATTTCTAGATAGAAAAGTTCCACCCACCTTACAATATTTCTTTTAACTAATAAACCAAAAAAATCCAAAACTCACTTTTGACTCAAAGTGATTCAAACACAAAATCTCTTTTGACCCAACTCAACTCAACTCAACTCAACTTAACTCATCTCAACTCAACAAAGCCTTTTCCTAATTATTTGGGGTCAGCTACTGACCAAGCGTAAATTCTTCTGAATTTAGCCCCTTAATTTGGTGATTTTAATATCTCGAACAAGGTAATTGAATCATTTTTAGTCCATATCACTCTATTGTCTGTTTTTAACAATATTCCCTAGTTTTTGCGTAATTGTGATGAAGTTTTCAGGAATGGAATGCAAGAAAGGAAAAGAAGAAAATCAGAAGAAAAGTCAAAGGGCAAAAGAGTAAAGTTCCACTCAAAAAAATTGAAGGCGACACCAAAAGTGAATTTGAAGAGCATGAGTTCACAAGAGCATAGGAAGAAACGGCGCCCAAATCGGAGTTCTAGATCAAAAGATATGGCTAGTCAAAGTTGCAAGGAAAAAGTCAAAGTAAAAGAACATCGGACCGATCCGAATTGACCAAGTCCAGTATACCCCGGATGGATAGCAAGCCGATGGAAATGGAAAAAGAACCGATCTGACTAGGACCGAACCGATCCGGTAGAAATAAAAAGAACCGATCCGGTGGATATCGGACCGATCCGAGGGTAATCCGGACCGGTCCGGTCATGTGAAATCCTGGCATTAATTATGCAGATTTTTGGCGTGCTAGATGGTGAAACTTGTGTCACAAGCAAATTGAGCTGTCAATTTCGATACTTTGTGCTATAAAAGCCCATGCCCTACATCATTTGGGAGGGGTTGCTAGGTTGAGAGTTCTAGAGAGAATTAGAGGTTGAATTTTAGGGTTAGATTTTGAGAGAAAATTTTCTATTCCTTCAAGAGTTTTCATGAACCCTAGTTTGTAAGAAATTCTGAATTCCAATTCCGTTTTTGTTGCTGAATTCAAGTAAAATCTTTCCATTCTTTAGTTTTATTATTTGCAAATTATTTACAATGTCTTGTAGATCCATAATTTTATATGTGAATTTATTCTTGAACCAAATCATGAGTAGCTAAATTCCCAAGGGTTAGGGTACATGAACTCAATCCAAGGCATATTATTTATGTAGAAAATAGAGGTTAAATTAAAATATTGATTGAATCGTGAAAGAAACTCATACAAACATTGTCAATCTTTTAATCTCTCTTGCCCTAGGTACTTGAGATGTTTAAGAACGCTTTGCGAGTATAATTTATCATTCACCGCTTTATATCTATCTTTGATTTCATATGATGCAGGCTAGATCCCTCATATATGTAATGCTTAGAATTTATAAAGACCGGATCTAGTCAATAATTTTAATTTATAATTCTAGTATTCTATACGGTAATTTGTTTAGGATTGAGGGGTTGTACCCTACCCTATTTTCTCCCATTTGTCAGATCTAAATTTTTTTGCAATTTTCAGTTTGTTTTTCTTAAGTAAATTTTTATTTCACTAGAAATTTTCTCAATCATTAATCATCTTTTTGTTTCTTTTAAGAAATCATTTCAAGATTTAATAATTTTTCTTATTACTATTTGGCAATCTCGATCCCTGTGGATACGATCCTGACTTACCGGGTTACTACTTGAGCGATAGTCTTGCACTTGAGCCTAGAGTAAAATGCACTTTTGAGACAAATTCTTAGTCGCGTCAAGTTTTTGGCGCCGTTGCCGGGGATCCGAAATTGTTAAATTTTGAAGAAAGTTATTTTTATCTACAAGTGATTTCAAAAAAAAAAATTCTCATCTTTTATGTGCTTATATGCAGAATTCATCTCCCACCCAAGTTCACGAAAATCCTATTGCCGAAGCAAGTTCTGAAAATTCCGAGTCTCCTCATTTTTGGGTTCCACCTCCTTCGCCTAATAATTCCATCACAAGTCGTTCATTGATTCAAACCCGGAGTAAGAATTCTGAACCTTTCGGTAGCGATATGTCGGCTCATGGTAGTGTCGGTGTTGGTGCTGGAGAGGATGAGATACCATATCTTCCCATGAAAGATTTGTTATTTCCGGAGCGAACTGTTACCCCTGGTTGCATTTTACTCCCGTATAATGCTGGTCAGTTGCACTTTCGGAATGGTATGATCCAAATTCTTCCTACATTTCATGGGATGGATTCTGAAAAACCATATCTCCATATTCGAGAATTCGAAGATACATGTGAGACGTTTGGTGACCAAGATTGTCCACAAGATGTAATCCGGTTGAAGCTCTTCCCTTTTTCCGTAAAGGATAAAGCTAAAACTTGGTTATGGTCCCTACCCCCAAATTCTGTGTTATCCTAGAGAGATATGCAAGCCAAGTTTTTATCAAAAAATTTCCCACAACACAAAACCAATTCTGTTAAAGCCCAAATTCAAGCTTTTCATCAAAATGAGAATGAGGCTTTTGATAAATGTTGGGAGAGATTTCAGGAGTTAGTTAGTGCATGCCCACATCATGGTTTTGAAAAGCATCATCTGATTTCATTTTTCCATCAAGGCCTTACTTTAGCATCTAAACAACTTGGTCAAACCATGTGTGAAAGACCTTTTTGGGAGTTAGATTCGAGCGATGCTGAGGCTCATTTGAAATATGTGGCAGAGACTACCCAAGCATGGGATATTTCTGATCCCAATAGTCAAAATCGAAATCGACAAGTGTCCAACTTGCCTGCTGCGTCCGGTATTTATCACTTGGACAAGGACACTTTGTTGGATCGAAAATTTGACCAATTGGAGAAGAATTTCAGAGATATGCTTGAAGTCCGATTGAGAGATGTGTCTGGACCCGTACAAGCCGAAAAGGAGAAAGTGTGTGCCATTTGTAAGGCGGGTCATTATACCAAAGGATGTCCTACCATTCCTGCATACAAGGCAATGTACACTGAACAGGTTGAGGCAATAGGGGGTTTTTGAGGAAATTATAATGCACAGCAAGGGAATGCATATAATCAATCGTGGAGGAATCCTGGGTTCAATTATGGACAACCCCAAGGTGGGATGGTTCCTAACCCACATATGACTCTACCATCACCTCCTCAATTTCAGCAAGTGGCTCCTCCAATGCCAAATCCTATGCAGGTACCACCTCCTGGTCCGTATGTAGCTCCACCTAGGAGATCTCTTGAAGATAATCTCAATCAATTCATCCAATCTAAAAAATAGAGCAATGCTAAATATGATCGAATGTTCGTTGAAATTCATACTAGCATCTCTAGGTTGCAGTCTGCAGTGAATACTCAAGAGAAGGGTAAACTTCCAGCCCAAGGACAAAGACCTCCTCTTCAAGGTCAACCCACGGTTGGATCCACATCATCGGATTTGCAAGAACAATGTCAAGCTGTTACTACTCTTCGTAGTGGCCGCGTAATTGATCTATCACCAAAACTTCCAAAGGTGAACGATGATGGAGTTGAACCCGAAATTTCTAAGGAATCTGAAACTTCCGAGTCTGCAGAACCTCCCTTAGAAAAGGAATTGAAAGATGAGGAAGTTGAACCTGAAATTGAAGTCAAGTTGCCTACTGCTGCTCCATTTCCTCAATGCTTAAAGCCACCCAAAAAAGGGGCTTCGCGTACCGAGGTGTTGGATGTGTTGAAGCAAGTAAAATTGAACTTGCCGTTTCTTGATGCTATTCAACGAATTCCAGCATATGCTAAGGTTATCAAAGATCTTTTGACTGTCAAACGACGGCTTAAGGTGAAGAAGAATGTTTTCTTGGCACAAAATGTGAGCCCGGTCCTTCTCAATGATCTTCCACCAAAATTCAAGGATCCAGGTGCACCTACAATTTCGTGCGTCATAGGAGAAAAAAGAGTGGAAAAAGCATTGCTTGATTTAGGTGCGAGTGTAAACATCCTTCCATACTCCATCTATAAGCAACTTGATTTAGGTGATTTAAAACCTACCCGAATCACTCTACAGTTAGCTGATCGAACAGTGAAAGTGCCTCGTGGGGTTGTAGAAGACGTGATAGTTCAAGTGGACACGTTCTACTTTCCTGTTGATTTTGTCATTTGGGACACTGAGACTGTTCCCCATACGAGAAATCATGTTCCAATAATCTTGGGCCGTCCATTCTTAGCTACTTCTAATGCTTTGATCAATACACGGAATGGCCAAATGCAACTCACTTTTGGAAATATGACTCTCGAGACCAATATTTTTAATGTCGCTAACCAAATGGGTGATGAGGATGAGATTCTTAAGGTTGATCTTATTGAAGAAGTGGTGGATGAGAACATTGAGAAAATTATAGGAGGAGATGCATTGGAAGTGTGTTTAGTGCAAAGTGGTGAGAAAAAGAGTTCTTATACTGAGTTTGAGTGTGAGGTGGAGGAGTTGGAAACTTGGTTACAAGAGGAAGAGAGTTTTGAGAGTTTAAGAGATGTTGACTGGATTTCTAGGTATGAAGAATTGCGTCCGAGGGAGACAACCATGATTCCCTCTGAAAATAGATTTCCTAGTCTTGAGTTGAAGAAACTACCCTCCCATGTCAAATATGCCTTTCTAGGAGAGAATGATACATTTCCTGTTGTTGTGTCTTCCCGTCTAGAAAAAGGGCAAGAGGGTATGTTGTTGGATGTGTTGCGAAAGCATAGAAGTGCTTTTGGTTGGACTATAGAAGATTTCAAAGGTATAAGTCCATTGATTTGTACCCATAAAATCCATCTTGAGGAAGAAGTGAAGCCCTCGTGTGAGATGCAAAGGCGATTAAACCCAACCATGAAAGATGTAGTAAGAACGGAAATCATCAAATTGCTAGATGATGGGATTATCTATCCCATTTCGGATAGTAAATGGGTGAGCCCAATTCAAGTCGTTCCAAAAAAGTCAGGAATGAACATGGTTGAAAATGCTAAGGGAGAATTAATACCTCAACGCACCACCACCGGGTGGCGTGTTTGCATTGACTACCGAAAGCTCAATGCCGGAACTCGAAAAGATCATTTTCTCTTACCGTTCATCGATCAAGTGATTGAACGAGTGGCGGTCCATCCTTACTATTGTTTCCTAGATGGGTATTCCGGATATAATCAGATTGAAGTGGATGTACTTGATCAAGAAAAGATGACTTTTACATGTCCGTTTGGTACGTTTGCCTATAAACGTATGCCATTTGGGTTATGTAATGCGCCAGAAACTTTTCAAAGGTGCATGTTAAGTCTCTTTAGCGACATGATTGAAAAAGGTCTTGAGGTGTTCATGGATGATTTCAGCGTTTTCGGTCCATCTTTTGACCAATGTTTAGCTAATCTTGAAAGAGTTCTATTCCGATGTGTGGAAAAATACTTAGTCCTCAATTGGGAAAAATGCCATGTTATGGTTACCGAGGGTGTAGTTTTAGGTCACATAGTCTCATCTAGAGGAATTGAAGTTGATCGAGCAAAAATTGAAGTAATAGCTGAGTTACCCCCGCCAAAATCACTTAAAGATGTGAGGTCTTTTCTAGGCCATGCTGGATTTTATAGGAGTTTTATCAAAGACTTTAGCGCCATCGCTAGACCTTTGAGTAATCTTCTTATGAAAGACACTCCATTTGAGTGGAATAAATCATGTCAAGAAGCTTTTGATAAACTTAAAAGCATGCTTATTTCCGCACCTATCATGCAAGCTCCGGATTGGTCACTACCATTTGAGCTTATGTGTGATGCAAGTGATTATGCGATTGGGGCTGTTCTTGGACAGAGGAAAGACAAGAAAGCTCATGTTATTTACTATGCTAGCAGAACATTATCTGACCCTCAGCTTAACTACTCTACTACAGAGAAAGAGTTACTAGCAGTCGTTTTTGCTCTCGACAAATTTCTCTCTTACATTGTTGGGTCGCCTATCATTTGCTTCACTGATCATTCGACACTTAAATATCTCTTGAGCAAAAAAGATGCCAAACCCCGTCTAATCAGGTGGATCCTACTCTTATAAGAGTTTAATCTCTCGATTCAAGATAAGAAAGGAGTAGAAAACGTCGTCGCTGACCATTTGTCACGCCTCTCGTCCGACGTGCCTATTGATCCCATTCCCATAGACGAGTATTTTTCGGATGAAAATTTATTTGCTACTTCTTCTCTCCCTTGGTTTGTGGATATAGTCAATTACCTTGTCACTGGAGTTATTCTATCTAATTGGAATCCGCAAGAGAGAATAAACTTCATTACATGGTCACGCATGTTCTTTTATGATGATCCATATTTGTTTAAGTATTGTGCTGATCAAATCATCCGGAGATGTGTACCCGATGAAGAAATCTAAGGGGTAATTCGATTCTGTCATTCGGAAGCATGTGGAGGTCATTTTTCTAAAAATAAAACTGCTGCGAAAATCCTTCAAAGTGGTCTTTATTGGCCCACAATCTTCCGGGATGTGAATGCATTTTGTAAATCATGCGATAGATGCCAAAGAATGGGAGCTATTACTCGCCATGACATGATGCCATTAACCCCAATTCTAGTATTGGAGTTGTTTGATTGTTGGGGTATTGATTTCATGGGCCCATTTCCACCTTCTTTTGGTTTTCTATACGTCCTCGTTGCTGTAGATTACGTCTCCAAATGGGTTGAGGCGATAGCTACAAGGACGAATGATAGCAAAGTGGTGATAAAATTCATTCAAGAAAATATACTTTCTCGTTTTGGTATGCCTAAGGCCATAATCAGTGATAATGGAACTCATTTTTGCAATAGGCCTATGGATAAACTAATGCGGAAGTATGGCATTGTCCATAAAGTTGGAACAACTTATCACCCTCAATCGAATGGCCAAGCCGAGCTCGCTAATTGGGAAATCAAAAACATCTTGGAAAAGACAGTCGATCCTAATAGGAAAGATTGGTCTCTCAGATTGAATGATGCGCTTTGGGCTTATAGAACCGCATATAAGAATCCCCTTGGGATGTCCCCATTTCGATTTTTGTATGGAAAACCTTGTCATCTTTCGGTTGAGATCGAACACAAAGCGTATTGGGCTATCAAAAGGGTGAACTTGAATATGGATAAAGCCGGTGAAACAAGGAAAGTTCAGTTGAATGAGTTGGAAGAAATACGCAATGATGAGTATGAAAGTGCTAAAATATCCAAGAACCGAATGAAACGAGCTCATGACGGAATCATTCGTAAGAAAGAGTTTCATTCGGGACAAAAAGTACTTCTCTACAACTCGAGGTTGCACTTGTTTCCCAGAAAATTGCGATCAAGATGGTCAGGTCCATTCATTGTGAAAGAGGTATTTCCCCATGGAGATGTTGAACTCATAGATGATAAAGGGGGAAACACATTTAAAGTTAATGGGTATCGTCTCAAGCCCTATTTGGAAACAATTGTCAAAGAAGCCGACACAATCTGGCTGTCGGACCCCATTTATGGGAATTGACTGAACAAAGAGAGGTGAGGTCGTCGCACCCCCGACATGTATGGGGTGATTGTTGTACATATGAGTCTTAGGAATTAGGAGTCATAGGTTTGAGTCAGTCCCGGGGTTGAGAATCCGACGGGTGAGGGGTGTTTCATTTTCGATGAGCATTGAGGATAGTTTGAAGTGTGAGCGGTTGAAAACTCATGTTTGGAATGGAGAATAGGAGCATTATGGTGAAAAGAAGAGAGAGGAAGAATTCAGAAAAATCAGCAGACCGGATCGGTCCGGTCTGATATTAAAAGAATCGATCCGGTCAGGCGGATCGGTCCGGCTGAATTAAAAGAATCGATCCGGTTAAGGCGGATTGGTCCAGTCCCAAAACTGGATCAGTCCGGTTTTCTACAGAAGTTCAATTCCCAAGGGTTACACCTCTTCAATCCACACCTTTTCACTTCCCCCAATCCATTCCTTTCTTCAAAAATTCGTCCCCCCTTTCCCACCCTTTCATTCCCTCCAATTTCCCAATCCCTTCCTATAAATACATCCATCCCCCTACTCATTTTCTTCACACCTACAACTATCTTCTCTCTTCTATCTCCATTACTATCTCAATACTCCCTATCCATGGCTGCTCCCCAGAAATATACCTCCATTAAAGTCCTTCCCGACGGAAATGGAGAGTACCGTTCACGCCGCGAAGCAAATTGGTGCCGTAGGTTTTTCAGCCCTACCCGAAAAATTCATATCGAACGTCAAGTGTTGTGGGACCAAATGCCAAATTTTGTCACAGCCCTTTTCATGTCACGGGGCTGGTGCCGTTTCTTCAACGAACCCTATGAGGCAATTTGGGAGAATAAAGTGCGTCAGTTCTACGGATCTCTTGTCCGTACCGCTGAATTTGAATCCCAAGCCTTTGTGGATTCCATCCCTATTCCATTCTCACTTGACCTTGTGGCACGGAAACTCGAGTCTTATGGTGTGATCACTCCGGCCCAGTTTGACTATCCGGGTCCCGATCCCGTTCTCACCAAAGAAGTTTATATCTCGAGGATCAAGCCCAGTACGGTTTGGAATACCGAGACATTTCCCGTCGGTCGCTTATCCGACAAGGCACGATTCACCTTTCATATCGTTTGTGCCAATATTTTGCAAACCTCCAATGATTCAGTGATGAGGCCGCGCCAAGCTACTATGATGTATCATTTGTTCGAACCTGCGACAGTGATCAACTTAGCCCGGACATTTTACACCGATATCCTTTTTGTGGCCTATAACAAAAAAATCGCGCCCCTCTTCCTTATGGTCGCCTCATTACCTCCATGATTAGGGATGCCGGGATAGCACCACCTCATGATCTTATCAACTTGCCTAAGCCTTTAGGACAAGAATCCCGCACTCGTAGTGAAAGGCAAATTCATCTAGTCCGTGCAAGGCGCGGTGAAGATTCGAGTGACGCGGAATCCGATGAGGAGGAGGACGTCGCTGATGAGGACGTTGAGATGGAGGAAGGTGAGGAGGAGGAATATGATGAGACTGCTGATCCGAATTATGTTCCGGTTGGTACGGGATTGACTGAGCGCGTTCTTTCTCTTGAAACACGTTTCGACGGGTTCGTGACATCCTACGAGAGGGACATGAGTTTGATCCTGCGTATGCAGGCAGACTTGTACCGTCTTCAGTTGGGTCCCGAGGCCCCTCTTCCTCCTTACTATTACAATCCTTATGATCATTCTGCTCCCAGTCCTTCCCATCCCCCACCCGCCCTTTAGGATGCCCCGCTACCCCTTTATGTTTGTGCTGCCTTGTTTCCACAGTGTGTTGTATTTTACAGTTTTAATATGATAATTGCTTGTTTTATTTATCGCACTCATAATGTTGTCTTCTTTATCTCTCTCGTCCATTTGATTGCGGACAATGCAAATCACTAAGTTAGGGGGGATGACAGGTGCGTATTCATAAAACTTCGCATATATATAAAAAAATAAATCCAAAAATATTTTTCTTCAAAATAAATAAAAATTGGAATTTAAATTTTTCGAAAATATCACCTTTATTCTATTTAAAGTCTCAAATTGTTAAATCAATTGCACTAAGCCAAAATTGACCGAAGATGGAAATTGAAAGAAAATTGACGACTTAACGAATAAGTGTGGAGATTGATCAAACCCGGTGAGATTTCGAGCCTATCGATCTTTTTGAGTTTTTAAATCAATCCGAGTTTATGATTAACTCAAAGTTCTTTTCAGCGTTCTAATAAGTCGTTGATGATCTCAATCCTTTGTTTTGATCGGTTATGGGAAATGTGTGAAATGTTGTCTCGAAATTCGTGCTAAATATATCTTTAAGCTTAATTAATCTCGAGATGCATATGGTAATGTAATGAGCAATTTGGACAATGAAGTAGGCCCTCATTTGTTACCCAAAAATATTAGCCATAAAAAGTTGTGAAAAATTATCCCTTTGCAACCCAAGTTGAACCAAATAAAATTTATCTTTTCGTTTGATAACCCGAAAAACCCAATTAGCCCAGAATTGCGAAAATGGAATATTCATTAAGTCCGAAAAGTGCAACAGAAAGGGGCAAGGAAGAAAAAAATAGAAAATGCTCAACAAAAATAGCAAGAAAAAAAAAAAGCAAATGCCCGAAAAAGCACTAATGGACATCATAAGAAAATTTTCCAATTTCGAACATTCCATTCCCATTTTTACCCTTTACACTTTTTAACCCGAAAAGTCCTAACCGAGTCCGAATGGTGAAATTAATTACTGCATGGAGAGCTAAGATATGAAAAGATAATAAAAGAGATTAAAAGGGTGTGATTAAGAAATGATGTTTTCCATTTCCAAATAACTGTATTCCGATGATGAGATCTTTCACCATATATTTCCTTCTTTTCAATTTTGTATGCATGAATTTGTGTCCATTATATTTACTCTTTATATCATGCATACCGAGAGAAAAACAACCACAATCCGAGTGATTCGTTTGTGAGTGCAATCTGTAATAATTTGAATCAAAACGAATTTTCGGAAAGTAACGTAATGCTCAATCGGTGGAAATTTGAGGTTTAATTTTTGGCTTTGCACACACACACTATGGTTTGAGACAGTTGAATATGAGTTGATGGTGATTATTTTTTCGAAAAGTTTAAATTGTACAATTTTTAAGTATTTTGATATTTATTTGAGTCAATAAATAATTTTGTGGGTGTATTAACTGCAAACCCTCACGATACAAAACTCGTCCTACTAGGGTAATCTAGAGGTTTAAAGGCTTGTTGCATACGCTAAATGCAATCGCATGCCTGCGAAAGTGGAATTTTATTTTAATAAAGGAATTTTCGAGAGTAGAATTTTGGTTAGATTCAGTTACATTGCCCGGGACGTGCAAAGTCCTAAGTTAGGGGGATTTGACCAAGCGTAAATTCTTCTGAATTTAGCCCCTTAATTTGGTGATTTTAATATCTCGAACAAGGTAATTGAATCATTTTTAGTCCATATCACTCTATTGTCTGTTTTTAACAATATTCCCTAGTTTTTGTGTAATTGTGATGAAGTTTTCAGGAATGGAATGCAAGAAAGGAAAAGAAGAAAATCAGAAGAAAAGTCAAAGGGCAAAAGAGTAAAGTTCCACTCAAAAAAATCGAAGGCGACACCAAAAGTGAAGTTGAAGAGCATGAGTTCACAAGAGCATAAGAAGAAACGGCGCCCAAATCGGAGTTCTAGATCAAAAGATATGGCTAGTCAAAGTTGCAAGGAAAAAGTCAAAGTAGAAGAACATCGGACCGATCCGAATTGACCAAGTCCAATATACCCCGGATGGATAGCAAGCCGATGGAAATGGAAAAAGAACCGATCCGGTAGAAATAAAAGAACCGATCCGGTGGATATCGGACCGATCCGAGGGTAATCCGGACCGGTCCGGTCATGTGAAATTCTGGCATTAATTATGAAGATTTTTGGCGTGCTAGATGGTGAAACTTGTGTCACAAGCAAATTGAGCTGTCAATTTTGATACTTTGTGCTATAAAAGCCCATGCCCTACATCATTTGGGAGGGGTTGCTAGGTTGAGAATTCTAGAGAGAATTAGAGGTTAAATTTTAGGGTTAGGTTTTGAGAGAAAATTTTCTATTCCTTCAAGAGTTTTCATGAACCCTAGTTTGTAAGAAATTCTGAATTCCAATTCCGTTTTTGTTGCTGAATTCAAGTAAAATATTTCCATTCTCTAGTTTTATTATTTGCAAATTATTTACAATGTCTTATAGATCCATAATTTTATATGTGAATTTATTATTGAACCAAATCATGAGTAGCTAAATTCCCAAGGGTTGGGGTACATGAACTCAATCCAAGGCAAATTATTTATGTAGAAAATAGAGGTTAAATTAAACTATTGATTGAATCGTGAAAGAAACTCATACAAACATTGTCAATCTTTTAATCTCTCTTGCCCTAGGTACTTGAGATGTTTAAGAACGCTTTGCGAGTATAATTTATCATTCACCGCTTTATATCTATCTTTGATTTCATATGATGCGGGCTAGATCCCTCATATATGTAATGCTTAGAATTTATAAAGACCGGATCTAGTCAATAATTTTAATTTACAATTCTAGTATTCTATACGGTAATTTGTTAAGGATTGAGGGGTTGTACCCTACCCTATTTTCTCCCATTTGTCAGATCTAATTTTTTTTGCAATTTTCAGTTTATTTTTCTTAAATAAATTTTTATTTCACTAGAAATTTTCCCAATCATTAATCATCTTTTGTTTCTTTTAAGAAATCATTTCAAGATTTAATAATTTTTCTTATTACTATTTGGTAATCTCGATCCCTGTGGATACGATCCCGACTTACCGGGTTACTACTTGAGCGACAGGCTTGCACTTGAGCCTAGAGTAAAACGCACTTTTGAGACAAATTCTTAGTCGCGTCAGCTACATGAATCCTATTCTTCCATTCCATTATGTCCAGTGCAATATCTATCTCTTTTGAACCAAGTTACCCCAAAATAACATGTATGATTATAGATTAAAACACAAATCTCCTAAGACATGGATCCAAACCTAAATACCCATGTGAGAAAATACATGAGATCACCTGTTTTGTTTAACTTTCTAGGGAAAGAAAGTAATCCAATTTCACTATTGTTTTAGCAAAGTAACTTTGTCTTACGTTTTGGTTACGAATCTTGTATTATTGAATATGGTTAAACTTTATTGTACCTTCTCATTCGATAGTACCGTTGTTGTGGGTATTCAAGGTATTTAAATACCATGGGTTATAGCGTGGGTACCACTTGGGCAATGACGAGGGTATCATCTTACTAATTTGGGTTTTGTAAAGTTTTTTTTCCTATGAGGTTTTGATTCCACCATAAGTGAACCGAAGATAGTGAAGTTTTTGAGTACCGTCTCGAGCATGGATGTAGGTGAGGTGAACCAAGTTAAAATATCGATTTGAAAATTTTCTGAAAACCTCCCACCTCCATTACTATATTTACATCCATAATTTACTTTAAAATACTTAATACTTATATTTCTTTAATGTGAATGTGAATAGATGCAAGAAACATTAGAGAAAACATTTTATGATAAGAAAATCATTTTACTAAGTTGCCATGTTTATAAAATGACAATGAAAGAAAGAAAAAATGTTAATTCACAAAAATATTAATAAATGTCATAATACCAATTCACCCCCTCCATTTGGGATTATTATGGGCCTACAATTGGTATCAGAGCCTTGCTCATAGATACTTATTTTGATAAAAGAATATTTTAAGTTTAAAGATCATATCCAAAAGAGGGGATTTTTTTAAATGTGATATTTTCTTAATTTTTGAGAAATCTATATTTGATTTGAATAAATAAAATCTTTGAAATATCGATGTGCAAAATAGGAATGGAGAGGTTCTTATCTCTAAAATAAGTTTGGTGAAAAAAAGGTTGTGTTTGAAAAACAAAGTACCTTTGATGTAAAACAATGTACCCTTATAGTGAAATGGGTCTTGAAAATGATTCTTTATGGCAAAACAGAATGAAAAGATGTTTTGAAAGTATAATGTTATAAGGAAGAATGAACAGGTTCATGCCTTTGAAAATTTGTTTTATGAAAAAGAGAAAGGTGTTTGAGAGTGAAAATAAATTTCGAAAAATGTTGTGGTAAAAAGATCATACGCATTCACTTCTATGTGAAAATATGATTTGTTTGTTTTAATATAATTATTATTGTTCTTACTCATATCTCATACATATAGAACACTCACACTTGTACTTTTGCATATGGTGTAAAAATACACAATAGAACTTATGATAATCAATGAGTTTATGAATAATTTATCCATTTGTCACACACACATTGAAGTCATACTTAAAGATAATATCCCACGTATCTTCCACAAATTTGGTACTCGGCTTTCGAGTAAAGCAAGTAGGTATTATTATCCCGGCTTTAGAAGTTTGCCTCATAATTGATTTTTTTTTAAAGCAAACACAACACAATGAAATATTGGAAACCAAAACAAGGCTTGAAATTGTTTAAGAGATTTATAGTTATAAAACTCGATTGCATAAATTATGAGAGTGTAAGGACATATTTTTATAAATGTCCGTCACAATTAATTATGTCGTATACCGTTACAGTCGTCGAACAATTGAGAAGATTGTATCTACAAAATACGGATCCGAATTACAAGTTGTCTTCAACATTCAAGCCCAACAATATGAACTTTGGTAAGATAATGTTTAAAGTTTCATTTACATTTCATATTAAGAGTGTTGGGATATTTTTTAAAAGAGTTTTAAAAAGATTTAATATAGAAAATGTTTTATAAATGTTTTTTTTATAAAAAGGTTGTTAACTGTTTTAGAAAAGTGTGGTTTGAAAAGTTTTGAGATAATTTCTAAGGTAGTAAACGTACCTCAGTTTCAACGCTTAGGTGGTTCAAGCGAGATCACCATCTCGTTCGAGCGACATTGAGATTTCGTGCAATGTCGTTTGAACGACACGCGTATCTCGTTCGAGCGAGATGGGATTTCATTTGAGCGACATATCTTTTTGGCTGACACGCTGGTTTACTTCTGTACGTTAACCGACTCAAAATTTCATATAAAAATACATGTCAGGCCTTGCTTTTGACGCAGCGAAGAGTTTTAAAACCTTTGAAACTTTTATTTGGTTTATCTTCCATAACTCTCGATAACATTTATTTGGCAGAATGTTTCCTTCTCTCATTTAAGGGTTCAAATAATTTTATTTTGTTTACAATTCACAAAAATCCCAATTACTTTTATGTGAGTTGTTTTGTAGAACCCAAGAACATATTTTTCTTTTGTTCGTTATTTGTGGGGAGAACTCGACAACCGAAAGTTGCGTGCTATTATGGAGGGTGTCCTTATGAAGTTCACTCTTGTGGAGAAGACGTTTATTTTCCATTACTGACCATCTGGAGTTCTTGCAGGAGATTCCAACCGATGACATCGGAATCGACACCTGAGGGTATTTCGTATGTCACTCTTATTTTCATTGTAATCCGTGTAAACCATTCTTTACAAATTATAGTGAAAATAAAAGGTTTTGTCCTTAGGGAATTTTTTCTAAAATTTGTGTTGCATGCTTTATTTATTTATCGGTTAACACACGCACACACGTAGTTGCATGTTTAGGGGCTGAATTGATTTGGTTCAAATATAGAATCTAATTAAATAAGTGTTCTAAATTGGAAATTTGCGAATTTAATCAATTATCACACAGTCATACGTTTTACAAATTGGTATCAGAGCGGATTACGCTAATTTATCGCTTGACCCTGATATTTCAAGGATTTATTTTTTTGATACAATTTGACTTCTCACGTCGTCAAATTTGTATCAGAGCATGTTACGCTAATTTATCGCGTATTCCTATTTTCCGCAAAATCGTGCCCATTTAATGAGGAGCCTATTTTTGAAAAAGTTCACGGCCGTGCTGAAAAATTAAAACTTTTGAATTTGAAACTTTGCAAAAGAATTACAGTTTTGGAAAAAGATAATTCTTGTTTTAATAGTAAGATTGAATATTTGTAAACGTTTCAAACTCAAATAGATATTTTTCGTGAACACTTTTGTAATTTGTGTATTGATTTTGATTCTTTAAAATTTTCCAAAAAGGAGAGTGATGAAAGAGTCATGGTTTTAGAGAAGGAATTGAAGGACTTAAAAAATTCTAGGGTTCCCGTTTGTGCCGTCGAGGATAAAAAATTAATCGATGATTTTATGGCACGTGAAAATACTCTTAGGGATAAGTTTGTTTTAATTGAGGGGGATCACAATAAACTATTAAGTTTAATTGATAATTTGAAAAAAGAAATCTCTATCTTTGGAAGAGTCTAATTCGTTGCTTGAATAAAATATTTTGAAGTTGAAAAATGATTGAAATGATTCAAGTAGGTTTGATAGTGATGGTAATGGCTCGCCGTGTTCTAATACTTCCATTTCCAAAGCCAAAACCATTTTTTGTTTTAGAGGGTCAACCTTTCCCAAGGACATTAGAAAAGTTCAGCCCATAGGTGTCGTTCCACCTGTTTACACATGTTCACATTGTGGTAGGAAAGGTCACCTTAGCCATTTTTGTTTTGATCTTGGAAAAAGTCCTAGGATGTTTATGTCTAGTGTTCCCTTGGTTCCTAAATCCCCCACATGATGTTTCACATCTATTTAGGTTAGGAAATCACTTTTAGATACGCTAGATTTTAGACAAGTTGATTCTCGTGTGCTTGCACATGATTCTTCTCTTGCCATATCATATAGACGATTGTGTTTGCATGTGTGTCATACACTAGTTGTGGTTTCATGATATATATTTGCTAGTGTGTTGACATCTACTTTTTGTATTAGATTTTAATTTTTGAAGATTTCAAAAAATGCAAAAAGATTTTATTTTGATAATTTTTTTTGAAAAATCCAAAAAGAGCTTTGTATTTTGTTTATACCGTTTATGGATGGACACTTAGGATGACCATGTCACATAATCATTCCATATCAATGTGACTATTCAATAGTGTTTTGAGACAATATGTCAATTCATCCATGTGCTTTACAATGTTTGGAGTCATTGAGATGTAATTAAGTGTTTCTTCCTACATGTTTGACTCATGATTTCCTTTATTGCACACATGCACGGATGTGTTTGATTATTGTGCTTGTCTTATCACATGTCAGTTGGGTGTTTTCACTTCAATCATGTCCTTAAAACAAACCAAGCATGATAAAGCTTGATAAGAAAGTTGTGCATGTAAGAGCCGTTTGTGAGTTTGTGTGCTTTATTTGAAAACGGGAAAGGGCTGCGAAAGGTTCATTTGGACTTTACGAATACTAAGCCACCGTTATATCGAACCTAAAAAAAGTGAGGAATTTTATTATTCGAGGTCCAAAGAGGTTTAAAAGAGCCCGAAAAAATTTAAAGGCAATAAAAAGAAATTCATTCCAAAAAGGGGTCATTAGGTTTTTGCACTAATTCTCCAATGTTTGAGAATTTAGATTACTTCTAAAAGAAAATATGCATGACGGAGTTTGGATGGAATTTAAAATGGGTTTGCACGTACTTGAAAGTCATGAAACAGTGTTAAATAGTTTTGGACGTTATTGGTGTGGAAATAATTTTGACTTTGATTTGTTGATTTGCATAAGATGATGTCATCTAAATTCTACAATTTTTACACCTAAGAATACTTTTGATGTTCATTCATTAGGGGTACACGTATTCATTATGCATATATGATTGATTGAGTTTATTTACCTATTGAATGTGTTCACACCCATACATTCCATTTCCATGACTTAGTTGTGTTAGTATAAATCCATTTTGTGATTTTTGGTATCTTATTTTTGTATGAAAAATTTGAAAAATCAAAAATAGTTTGTGAATTTTTTTGAGATTTGCATGCGCGTAGTTTGATCTATGTTTGCTATGCTTTTATCGTGACACTCCATGTTTTGATTGTTTCTTCTTATCTGTCTATTTGGGGACATCATAAAAAGGGGGAGAAAGAATTATCATGTTATGGGGGAGTTTTTACATTATGGGGGAGATTTGATTATATTAATGATTTATTCTTATATCATTTCCAACTTGATGCATCACGAAGGTATTTTTTTTTATCTCATTTGTGTAGATACAAAGATTGAAGATCTTTATGTTGCACACCCTGATGAGAAAAGCTTTGAGATTTGAAGTTGAAGATTTTTGCAGAAAAGTTTTGAGATCTTACAAATTTATTCATGGGAAGGTAGATTTGTATAAGTTATTTGGTATTTGATAATTCAAATGTTTTTATGTATGTACCGGCATAGACATAGAGGAAGATTTGTAAGGACATATTTTTATAAATGCCCGTCACAATTAATTATGTCCTATACCGTTACAGTCGTCGAAGAATTGAGAAGATTGTATCTACAAAAGACGAATCCGAATTACAAGTTCTCTTCAGCATTCAAGCCCAATAATATGAACTTTGGTAAGATAATGTTTAAAGTTTCATTTACATTTGATATTAAGAGTGTTTGGATACTTTTTAAAAGAGTTTTAAAAAGCTTTGATATAGAAAATGTTTTTATAAATGTTTTTTTTTATAAAAAGGTTGTTAACTGTTTTAGAAAAATATGGTTTGAAACGTTTTGAGGAAATTTCAAAGGCAGTAAGCGTACCTCGGTTTCGGCGCTCAGGCCGTTCAAGAGAGATCACCATCTCATTCGAGTGACATTGAGATGTATCGCGATGTCGTTTGAACGACACACGTATCTCGTTCGAGCGAGATGGAATTTCGTTCGAGCGACATGTCTTTTTGGCTTACACGCTGGTTTACTTCTGTACGTTAACCGACTCAAAATTTCATATAAAAAGGCATGTCATGCCTTGCTTTTGACGCAGCGAAGAGTTTTAAAACCTTTGAAACTTTTATTTGGTTTATCTTCCATAACTCTCGATAACATTTATTTGGCAGAATGTTTCCTTCTCTCATTTAAGGGTTCAAATAATTTTGTTTTGTTTACAATTCACAAAAATCCCAATTACTTTTATGTGAGTTGTTTTGTAGAACCCAAGAATATATTTTTCTTTTGTTCATTATTTGTGGGGAGAACTCTACAACCGACAGCTGCGTGCTATTATGGAGGGTGTCCTTATGAAGTTCACTCTTGTGGAGAAGCCGTTTCTTTTCCATTGCTGGCCATCTGGAGTTTTTGCGGGAGATTACAGTCGACGACATCGGAACCGACACCTGAGGGTACTTCATATGTCACTCTTATTTTCATTGTGATCCGTGTAAACCGTTCTTTAAAAATTATAGTGAAAATGAAAGTTTTTTCCCTTCATGGATTTTTTCTGAAATTTGTGTCGCATGCTTTATTTATTTATGGGTTGACACACGCACACACATAGTTGCATGTTTAGGGGCTGAATTGATTTGGTTAAAAAATAGACTCTAATTAAATAAGTGTGCCAAATTAGAAATTTGTAAACTTAATCAATTATCACACAGGTATACGTTTTACAGAGTTATTGTGAGAGAAAAATATTTTTGAGAAACAAATAACATTAGAATTTCATGAAAATCTTAAACACCCGTTTAGTCATGTACATATTGAGAAATTTCTTCAAAAATTGAAAAGGATAAACTTTTGAAAGACAACCTTTTGTAAGTTCCATAAAAAAAAATTAGAATGGAGAAATTTAGATATTGGAGAAATTTTTTACAGCACCTAACCATATATGCTCTCTTGATTTATCTCTTGACAATATCTATAATATGCCACTCTACCACCATCAATATTGTCCACAATTTAACCACCGAACATAGAGTTATGGATTTAAATCCACCAACTAGTGTCATTGGGGTTTGAACTCATAACATGTGCATCATGAATCATAAGCCTTACCCGTGGAGAAAATAGGCCACGGTGTTAGAAGAGTGAAAATATACACATATAAACCATTAATTTCCCTCATCGAGGCAGTGTGGGATATAACTCTCTGGATACCAAATCTACCATGGCACCCGTATGTTAGAATCTATCCCTTTTATTGATCCCAACGTCCTTATTGGGATGAAATCAACCATTACCCAACACGTTAGCACACTTATTATAGACACCCCATTTCGTTACCCCTAACTCTCCTAAGGTCCCTAGCACCTCCCTTCATCACTATAAACCCAAGTCATGTCCCGAGCACTGACCTAGAAGCCATCGGGAACTCCCCGGCTCATTTTGACCAAAAAGTCAAACTTTTCATCTCGACCGAGACTCAATGAATCTTCAGAGGTGCTGAATACCCTTTCCAACGGTCCACCCCGTGCGCGATTCCGACTTACCATGCGGACGAAAGATCCGTTTGCATCCGAAACCTTACCTAGAGGCCACCAGGCGCTCCCGAGATCTGTTTGACCTAAGTCAACTCTTTATCTTGATCGAGTTGAATGAATCATCGAAGGGCACTGAATCCCCTTTCCAACGGTCCATCCCGTGCGCAATTCTGACTTACCATGCAGACGAACGATCCGTTTGACTCCAAGAGGTCATCGAAATCTTCTCGGGCCCGGTTGACCAAAGTCAACTCCCCAAACCGGGTCAAACTCTTTGGAATTTTGAATTACATCTCCTAACCTTTCTAACGGTTCGCCCCGTGCGCTATTTGGACTTACCATGCGGACGAACGATCCGTTTACGTCCGAACGATTTCCCGTCCAATGGATCGACAAATGCTTCCAAACCATATTTGACCCAAAGTCAACTCCCAAACCCGGGAGTGGTCGGTTTCTGAATTACCTTACAAACGGTATGCCCTGTGTGCAATTCTGACCAACGGTTTGCCCTCGGCGACCGATTTTCCGAAAAAGCCTAAAGTGCACTGCCAAATAGCAGGTTCCAGACCCTGCCTATCGGCACCTGCCGATAGGCATGAACAGGTCTATGCCGATCGGCAGTGACCTTAACCTATAAAAAGAGGCCTTCACCTCATTTGAAAGGAGAGCCCAGATCTGATAAAATTCACTCTCAACGAATCCCACAAACCTCTCTCGAAGGCAGCGTGATTTCAACCTCCAAATCCCTTTTTTACTTCCACTTTTCATCATCATTTTCATCAAACTTAGTGAATTAGCCACTCTCCATCATCAATTAAGTGCAAGGGCTGCTCTCCCACATTCAATATCAAGCTTAAGGTCTCCAAAAAGGTCCAACCTTCTCAAACTCTCTTAAATTCTCTTAAATTCTCGATAGCTTGTTTTATTACTTAGCATTCTTATTATCTCATCTCACACATCCTAATATACTTTTTATTTAGTATTATTGCACATCTCTTATTTTCATTATAGATAAAACCCAAAAAAATAAGAAAAAGAGGGTTTGGTCATAAATTCCAAATAGGAATTCTCATACTCTTCTCACAACTAAAACACTTTTTCTACACACACACACACACACACACAAATAAGAGATCCCCCATTTCGTAACTAAGCCTTCGAACCCTTCTCGAATCATTTTGGTTTCGCATGCACCAGTATGTCTTTGGATGCCATCCTTCGGGGTGGCTTCCCATTTTACTTTTGTCTGTTTTGAATAAAATAGACCGGTGACTCTGAATCTCTCTACATTTTTACACCTCATCTCAAATGACGCCGGTCGAAGCGCTCCCGAGAGGGATGCGAGGGACCCGAGGATCCTTCCTCCAAGCGCCCGCCCGCCTTGGCGAGGATCGGGGATGGCCACAGTGGCAACTCTGCTGGGGAATATGTGTTATATTTTGAGGGCTTGACTCTATTTGCATGGATGCTATATTTGTTTATATTTCCCCTATATCTTCATGTTCCCCTTTTCCATGTGTATCCCATGCTTATGCTTATGTTCACACACTTGTAGAAAATTCTCCATGTACACTTCACACCACGTGCACCTAGGATCACATATATCCGCATGTTGCACGCGTCACCTATCCATACTTGGTGTACCTTAGGTACTCGTACTTTGCTCCCTGTTTGGCATAATCAAGAAAGTCATTCTCATCGTAAGATACTAATAAGAGAATCATGCATGATTCACATGACATCACCAAAGAGCATTGTTATTGATCAAATTTTACCCAGTAACTGGAGGGTCACTTCATGATGGGCGCTGGTCTGACAGGTCGCAGTTAGCCTAAGCGATATGACTCTCACCTTCCATTGGCCAAGTACCTTCGACGTATATCGAACGGTTCCCCCGTATCGTACCGCTTGAACGAAGTCATGACGGGAGGTATATCATAGGGAGTTCTTTCACATACGCCGAGTATATCTAATTCTCTCTCACACGTACCGTCCCCATGAGGTATATGGTGAGGCAATTCACGTACACTCATGTATATCAAATGGCTTGTCCACACGTAGCGATTGCCCTCAAGAGCAAGACGTATATCGTAGAAGTCATGCCAAAGGTGGTAACCCATGCCGATTCACCCAACCAACTGCATACCCATATATAGGTGTCAAACCTAGGACACGCACTTTAGATTGCCGGTTTCAACCCGAAACTTTGTCGAAATTCCGAGTCGGTCTGTTGTCCGAATTTTTGCGCCTTTTTAAAATGGGACCCTGTCCGTGAGCCTAGTTATAAGTCCAAACTATAGCTTTGCATATATTAAAACCCCACTTTTCCAGGCTCGGGTTCCGTCCGGCATTGTATTTAGGAGAATTAAATACAAGTGAGAACATAATAAATCATAATAATCATGCCGAGTTTCGTCTCCAAAAACATTTCTCCCTTCTTTATCAAAAATCCAAAAACATTTCTCCTTTCTTTATCAAAAAAAAAGTTTCTTCCCTTTTTCTCAAAAATAAATTCCATTCTACACCTTCTCAAGTCGATTGCAAGCCCTTGGACTGGCTCCCTATTGGCTTCGGTCTTCAGTCAAATCACCCCGGAGATTCATTCGTTCCTCTACTACTTCTTTCGAGTCCGGAATACCACCACTTTACATAGAGAATATAGATCAAGTACCAGTCATACAACCGGATCTGACGACAGTCTTAGCTCACCTCGTGTCCAAGATTGACAACCTCCAAACTGAGGTCCGAGAGATGCAACGAAACCAGGTTCCAATTCATCAAGATCCCAAGGCCCTATTCCTTTGCGCTATGGGTACACCCGAGCCTATTTGGGTTTTGGAATAATATCAGCACGCTCTATATGTCCCTCCTGTCAATGGGCCACCGCCTGCCCAGCTTCCAATGCCAAACATTGCCCAACCTATGGCTAACCTGCCTGTGGTCGTTGATCCAAAAGAGGCGGAGTTGAATAAAGTCAAAGAGGATCTTAAGATGCTCACCAAGAAGTTTGACCAAGTCAGGATTTTTGGGAATTACCTGGACTACACCCACATGTCTCCTTATCCTAAAGCAAGGTTGCTCGAGAAGTTCAAAATGCAAAATATCGAGAAGTTTGAAGGGAGTGGACCCCCGATTGTTCATCTTTGCAGTTATCACCGTTCCATGACTCTACTAGGGGCTTCTGAAGAGGTGATGGCCCAACTGTTTCAGAAAACTTTGAAGGATAGTGCCCTCCAATGGTTTTTATCCCCTGAGGAATCCAGAATCCATAACTGGGAGGATGTAGCCCGAGAAATCATGTCGCAGTACAAATACAACGAAGGGCTTGAGGTCACCCATCGTGATTTAGAGCTGCTCAAACAGAATCCAGGAGATTCAGTCTGTAACTTCATAACCCGTTGGAGGGAGCAAGCAGCTACCATGACCAATCGGTCATCCGAGGAGGAACAGGTCAACATAGTGAAGAAGAACTTCTTGCCCCATGTCCGAATGATGATGGGAGGACAATACTATCCCTACTTCCGATCTCAGAGAGGATGGAGTAGAAATCGAGGAAAGCCTTGTTAAAACAGAGGTTGAACCAAAGAAGGTGTTCGAACAGTTCACCCCTAGAAAGTATGACAAGCCTACTAGTGCTACAGTCTCAACCATCAACAACATCTCTCAACCAACCACATCATGGGCACCAGAAAGCCTCCCTGCCCCCATCCGAAGGGAATACACTGAGATCCATACTCCCCTATCCAAAGTTTACCTAGCCTTGTTAAGCTGAAACCTCATCAAACCCTTGGATCCATGTCCATTGCCAAATCCACTCCTAAGAAACTTCAAGGACGATGCTCATTGCGCCTTTCACCAAACTGCCGGCCATACCACCGACCAATTCTTTCACCTTCAAAACATAATCCAAGATCTCATTAATCGGGGTACCATCGCCCCACCAGCCAATCCTAAGCCAAACACTACTCACAATCCACTTTCGAATCATATCAATGCCATATTTTTAGAAGAAAACCCATATTTCGATTCATCAGCTCAAAATCACACCCATTTACTCTCCTAAACCTATTCAAATTTGCCCATATTTCCTCCTACACCCTACTAGCCTCGCTGATCAGACACTGTCACTCCTTACTAGAGCATGCATCACTGTTCGTACCCATTCTGAAAATGGGAATATGGAATTGTCAGAAGTGTTAAACCAACTCCTAGAATTCGAGCTGAAATTGCCCTCACAGATGGTCATCAATTGCCCGAAGTTCAGCACACTGTTCTTGGAAGCACGAAAATGGGCCTGAGATTCAGACAGATGGGTGGTACCAACCGACGAAGTCAACCTAGATGATGTTGTCCAGACTATGGCAGGATTATTCAGGAAAACCAACAGCATTTGCAGTATCACCGGGTTACTTGACGCTTTGAAGCTATAAGGGCATTTAGTCCCTTCAATCACACATATCCCCACATAATGGGACGACCTATATGTAGAAGCCGTTGAAGTTATGGAATGCATTTACTTTACATGGAAAGACACAATTTTTTCCACCGGATGGGGGGAAGAATTCAAAGATTCGAGCAAAGAACAAGCTTCAGGAAGAGCTGACCCAGTAGCCGACATATGTGGGATGATATCATTTGAAGAACTCCTCAGAGAAATAAATAGGGTGGCAGAACAACCTGAGATTGACAAGGAAATGGGATTCATGTTCCTCCCTTCTTCAGTAAATCACATAACCAGATCAGGGAGACATTACCAGGTTCCAAGCTCACTACCAACAAATGACAAAGGGAAGGGCATTAAAAACCTTCCTATGCACGAGATGACCATTGAGGAGAGTAAGATCCTCGATCAACTGAAGAAAACTCAAGCTAACATTACTCTATGGGGACTTTTCATGTCTTCCCAGCTACATAGAAATGCTTTAATCAAGTTGCTCACTGGAACCACAGTTCCTCCCTCTACCTCACCAGAAGAAGCGGTAAATCTGGTCGGATCCTTGACCTCTACCCGAATGCTGTCATTTTCTGAAGAAGAAATCCCCAGAATTTGGCCAAATCACAATCATGCACTCAACATCTCCGTCAAAGTTATGGGGAAGGTCGTGCCACTCTCTCTTGTCGATAACGAATCCGCCTTGAATGTTTTCCCTCTGATAACCTTCAAGTGTTTAGGCCTGAAAGAAAGCGACCTCGCTCCAACCTCCGTCGCTGTACGTGCCTACGAAAATACTCATCGTGAGGTGATGGGATCCATAAAACTTGTAATAGGGGTTGGCCCTATAAACCCTATCGTTAAATTCTAAGTCATAGACATCCCAGCTTGTTTCAACCTGTTGCTCGGACGACCCTAACTCCACAATATCAAGGGTGTGTCTTCCTCACTCCATCAGAAATTGAAGTTCTTCGTCGACGGGCAATTTATCACTATTTTGGGCAACGACAAAAATGTCGAGGGGGCAAGCACCAGCAGTCCAATCCTTCAGATACAACACGGGTAAAATGATATGCTCCTATCAGGATTCTGAGTTAAGCCACTCTTACTCCCGACAGGGGACGGTTTCAAAGAAAGGGTTTGTCCAGAATATGTCCCTCATGGCAATGTCAATGTGATACAGATATTCAGAAACATGCACTTCATTCCCGGACTAGGACTGGGGCAAAGGCAGCAAGGAATACTTGAGCCCATCGAACTGAAGAAAGCTTTCCCTCCTTGTGGCTTGGGGTATCAACCATCAGAACAAGAGCTCAGAATGATCCACCAGTATCGGCCAAAGAGAAGATTAGACTGCATCCCAACTATCTTAGGAGACTCCTTGAATGGATGATTCATCAAAGAGGGCGAGGACTTCCCCTTTTACGATTTTCCAGAACCATGGTATGACCACACAGACAAAGAAATGAAGCCTCGAATGGAGATCTTTTTCCAAGATAGCTACCCAGGGGTGGAAAGTTTCCAACACCGCGTACAATTTCTCATCAAAGATATAGAAGAGACTGAGGAAAGTGATTCTGAAGATTCCTTCAACTTACAGACACTGGCACTGACCCTATGCATGGTTCATTCAGGCACTACATCAATGGATCCATCCCATCTGATTAAAGCTGCTAATAAACTCCTCCTCAATTGGCATGCTGCGCTAGTTGTGCCTCTTGAAATCTCCCCTAACCCCAATATTTACCCTATTTCTTCTTTTGTTGTCTATCCTTGTTCAAATGTAATCGAGAGCTCTTTTGATGAGGTTCTCAATGTTGTTTTTCCTATCAATGAAATAAATGAAGATGTTGAGTATCTTGGTGTGCCTTACATTAACTTATTGGATTCTAATCAAACTTTTGATGATGATGATTTTGCAAACGAACAATTATTAACTAATCTAAAAAGGTTAATAATAAACAACATAACCGCGTTCAAGTTAATGAAGAAAAGACTGTTGTTATTAATCTCGGTTCTAGTAGCCAACTGTGCGAGATTAGGATAGTGGCCACCCTCGACAAGCATGAGTGTACACAACTCGAAGAATTACTGAAGGAGTTCGTGGATGTCTTCGCACAGTCCTATGATGATATGCTCGGCATTGATCCTAAAATAGCTCAGCATGAAATTCCCACTCTCCCAGATTACAAGCCGGTTAAACAAAAATTGAGAAAGCTTCACACCAAATGGTCGCTCAAGGTTGAAAAAGAGGTGGTCAAACAGTTGAACGTGGGCTTCATTCGTGTGGTCAAATATCCCACATAGCTAGCCAACATAGTACCTGTGCCGAAATCAGAAGGGAAGGTTAGAATGTGTGTAGACTACCGATATTTAAATAAAGCTTCTCCGAAAGATTATTATCCGCTACCCAATATCGACATGATCGTGGACAACACAGTCAACCATGCTCCCAAGTCATTCGTCAACGGGTTTTCCGGATACAACCAAATCAAGATGCACCCAGACCACCAAGAAAAAACCACATTCATCACCCCATGGGCAACCTTTTGCTACACCGTTATGCCATTTGGTCTCAAGAATGCTGGGGCTACCTACCAAAGGGCTGCCACAACCATCCTACATGATCTGATTCACAAAGAAGTCGAGGTTTATGTAGATGATATGATTATCAAGTCCAAAACTAGAGAAGGTCATGTTCTCGCTCTCCAAAAGTTCTTCAAACGACTGCGATGGTATCAGATGCGACTTAATCTACAGATATGTGTCTTCGGCGTTACAAAGGGGAAAATCTTGGGATTCATGGTCAGTGAGAAAGGGATAGCAGCAGATCTCGCAAAGATGAAGGCCATACTTGAGATGCCACTGCCCCGAATAGGGAAAGAAGTCCGAGGTTTCCTTGGGAAATTGCAATATGTCAGTCGGTTCATCAACCATCTAACCTTCATCTGTGAACCAATCTTCAAGCTCCTCCGAAAGGATTCAACCAAAGTTTGGAATGAGGCCTGCAAAGAATCTTTTGACCAAATCAAATAATATCTTACCCAACCTCTAGTGCTCATGCCACCACAGCCTGGTCTCCCTTTACTCCTATACCTAACCATAACCGACACTACAGTTGAGGATTTGCTGGCCCAATACCTTGAGGACTCCCACAAAGAGAGATCCATATATTATGCCAGTCGTAAATTGGCCGAGTACGAGGTCAACTACACTGCTTTAGAAAAGGCGTGTGTCTCACTTGTCTGGGTCACCCAAAAGTTGCGACACTACATGCTCGCTTTCCCCATCAAACTCGTATCCCTAATGGACCCCATTAAATACCTGCTTGAGAAACCCGCCTTATCCAGTTGAATGGCCCGATGGTTGATGCTCCTAACCGAGTTCCATATCATGTACGTCACACAGAAAGCTGTTAAAGGAAGAGCCATTTATGACTACCTCACTGATTACCCTGTAGAAGAAGCAGATGTCTGGATTTCTGAATTCTCGGATGAAAATATCCTCTGCACCACTCAAGACCGCCTTCGATGGAAAATGTTCTTTGACGGCGCTACCAATTAAAAGGGATATGGCATTAGGATACTTCTGATCTCCCCAGATGACGCCCACACTCCCATCGCCATTAAATTGGATTTCCCTTGCACCAATAACATGACAGGATACGAGGCATGCACAGTAGGCCTCAAAGTTTCTCTCAAGAAAGTATCCAATACCTTAATGTCTACGGGGATTCTGCCCTTATCATCGGTCAAGTGCTCAGAAAGTGGAAAGTCAAGGACGAAAATCTCCAACCCTTTCATGCCCAATTAGAAGAGTTAGCCTCCCGATTCTGAGATATCACCTTCCATTACATACTCCGAGCAAAGAATAACCTAGCCGACGCTCGCTACCTTGGCCTCCATGGTCTATATGCACGAGGGAATAATAATGAACCCTTTCCTAGTTCAAAAGCAAGACAAACCAACGCACTGCTACCATATTGAGCTTATCTCCACCGAAGATCCCGAACTAGTCGATTGCTGGTATTATGATATCTGGTGACCCCTCAAACATGCTAGGTATCCCGAGGGTTCCAACAAGAAAGATCGAACAATCCTTCAAAGACTGGCCGCCAATACATCATCTGTCATAAAGCTCTACTCAAGAGGAACTTCGATGGAAGTCATCTACACTGTATCGTCGGGGCTAAGATTGAGAAAATAATGCAAAAAATCCACAGCGGGGAATGTGGGCCTCACATGAACGGTCGCATGCTTGCCAAGAAAATCATCCGACAGGGTTACTACTGGACCACCATAACTCAGGACTGCACCACCTATGTCCGGAGATGCCTCAAATGCCAACAGTTCTCCAATCTTCAGCACCTACCTCCGCGAGAATTATACAACATGACCTCTCCCTGGCCGTTCTCCACCTGGGGTATCGACATCATAGGGAAGGTTACGCCAAAGGCTTCGAACGGACATGAGTTCATCCTGGTCTCCATTGATTACTTCACCAAATGGGTCAAAGCTGAGTCATACATAGTGATGAACGCCAAGAAAGTGGCCAAATTCCTCAAGAAGAATATCATCTGTCGATATGGGGTCCCGCACGAGCTGGTGTCAGATAAGGGGTTGCATTTCAAAGTAGAAGTCACAGAAATAGTCAACGAGTATGGGATTCAGAGACACAAATCTTCTCCCTACTGACCTCAGACCAATGGTGGTGCAGTTGAAGCCGCCAACAAGAACCTCAAAGCTATCATCAACAAGATGACTGAAAGTTGTAGGGATTGGGCCGACCGAATCCCGTACACCCTCTGGGGCTATCGAACCTCAATACGAACCTCTACTGGGGCTACCCCTTACTCCCTGGTCTACGACATGGAGACAGTCCTACTTGTAGAGCTGTAAATACCCTCACTACGCATCATGATCGAAAGCAAAGTTAGCAAACAATATTGGTGCCAAAGCCATCTTGATGAGCTAGCCCTCCTAGATAAAAGAATATTAAAATCTCTTTACCATATACAGGGATACCATCGCCGAATAGCGCGATCATTCAACAAAAGAGTCAAGGACCGCGGTGTCCGAGAGGCTCAAGCCTAATTGGAGCGGCCCCTACATTGTGAAGAAAATCTTATCCGATGGTGCCGCCATACTCACTGACCTAGATGGGGAAGAGATGGATCATCCAGTCAATCTGGACCGCCTCAAGAAATTCTACCCCTAGTCCTAAATCTTAGCGCGCTATGACTCTTCTCATCCCCCTTCTATTCTAAAAATAAAAAATTAAAAAAAGCAAAAAAAAACTCTTCATTTCCCTCTACCCAGAACTACGTGGGCCTGATCCTTTGCAAAAACTATTTTCAAAGAGATAAAAAAACTTTTCAAAAACCCCAGAGGTACGTAGGCAGCTCATACACCTCACATGAGTGCGACCCTTTCTTTCTCACAAAATACTATTCTCTTCATACCTCCGAGAATGGCGGTTCATTCTAAAAATACTTGAACAAAAGGATTATGTATGCCTTAGCGATCGGTATAGATAATTCAAAATAGAAAATTCATCGAAAGGCACAACTGGATTATCAGAAACTTGTTTGTTTCATTAATAAGAAATTACAGTACGGACTACATAAGAAAAGGAACGGATAACTCCCTTCCCCCTACTACCATAAAAGCCAAGTAAAATCCCCACATCTATTCCCTATTACACAAATAAACTCTCCAAGAGTCCTACCCAATGCTACCAGAGGAGCCTGCACCCTCATCATCTACATCCTGAGGTCCCCAAGTTTCCCCTGCCTGAATAGAGTGCCGTAAACACTCCATGGACCGATGAGCCTTAACCATCTTCGAAAAGACCACAACACCCCCTTCCATGGTGTTAGATAAAATAAACCATCTTTGTCCAGTCTCCACTGCCAACATCTTGCTAACTACCTTCCTCCATAACCACTTCATATAATCTTTGGGGATATGCCATACTTTCCCGATAGACTGGAAGGGACGGGTCAACGGATGCCGATTTTACCACTGAGATCCAAGTAATAGACGCAGGCGCTCAGTCAAATCTTCTACCGAAAAGAAATTTGAGGTCCGAGGTGGCACGACGGGGGGACAACCAAATTAGCGCAGAAGCCGCCAAGAGAAATAAAAGGAGGTCTGCCTGAGACCAACCAGTCGCACATATGAATACTCTCATAGCTCCAGAACAGGCTGCAACTGCCACCACCAAGGCACTGACCAATACAAACCACGGGCCCCATGCTCCACAAGCCAATTCTCCCAGTTCTCAACATACAGGCCAACGCTGAGGAAGTGGGGCGAAAAGAAGTTGGGTACAGCCGACCAGGAATACTCTGGAGGAGTCGCCAAGAAAATCTTTCAGACAACCACATGAACAGCATCACGGGGCTACCCCTCAAAAAGTCAGAACGACCTTCTCTCCAGGCATCCAAGCCATTCAGGGTCTCCGCCAGTATCACCGCCGCAGGATTGCGATGATAAGACATCCACGAAGTAATGGCTACAGGTTACGGGTCGGCCTGTAGTTCTCCAGTCATCAGCAACAATTTTGAAACCAGGCCCAGAACAACGGCTCCTGTATAGCTAGCATCACCTACTTCCCATAAATGCACGGATTGCAGCACCGCCGGGAGGGTGATCATTCCTCCAGCAACCAATGATCTGGCCGTCGAAGGCAAAACATGAAGAAGACCAACCAACAAATCCCTAGGAGAACCGGAAAATTGGAGAAAATCCATAGTAACACTAGGATTTACACCCAGCATGGCAGAAAACTCCTCATAGGTAGGACAACCTCCATCCAACCCAAAGCGAAATACGTGGTCTTCGGGATACCAGAATTGTACCGCCGCCATCAGCACGTTCCACTCAAGAGGCTGATTGCACTATAAGGAGACTCGACGCATGTTGAAAGCATCGTAGTCGACATTATAGGAGCACATTGCTTCCAAGGCTTCGAGGTAACTGGCAAACTCAATGCTACCAGGGAGAGCCATCTTGCAAGGCTAGGACATAGTGGGCAAGTAAGTGAAAATTCCAAGGTGTGATGAAAACACTCCACCCTTACCCCTTTTTATACTTGAGAACCCTCACAAGAGATATAATCCCTGCAGAAATCGGAGGGAATCCTACCCCACAAGGTACCAAAGGCTGAAGAGGGTACCATTCAAAACTTTGAATTGATGGGACTGGACTGAACTGCCGGTAGGAAGGTCAAGGTGCTTGCCAATCGCTAACCCCCCATTTTAGAAATTTCCTATTTTCCTCTTTTGTCAAAACAGAAAACTCAATAAAAATAAATTGATATTCTCAATAGAATTTCAAAATCCCTTTTTCTCCTTATAAATTTTCCCCTTTTTTAGTCAAAAACTTTCCTTAAAAAATATTCCAATTTTTTTTCCTTTTTACGGTCTCAGCAGCAAAGTAAAAAGCGCATGTGCATGCATTCATTCATCATTAATAAAAGATAATTAAAAAAATCCATTGCATTGCATATATCTATTTTTTGTGTTACATCATATTTGCAGGAAATAAAAAGAAAAAAAAAGTAAAAACAACGGGACTCAGCCCGAACCCACTTTCTCTCTCTCTCTCTCTCTCTCTCTCTCTCTTAAGAGCTTCCACCCCTACGACATGCTCTCTTCCCCCTACGGCGAGATGACGCGCCACCACTACCCGAGTCTGAGTCCTCTCCGGATGAAGCAGACGGCACCAAGCAAGAAGGGACAAGAATCACGTCCCGAATATGTGCAGTCGTCGAAGATATCCAATCTCTGATGTCCCTTAGCCAAGTGGTCGACACCCGGACTTGCTGCAAGAAAAAGCGAAATATGTATCAAAATAAAGATGACCAAAACATAAAATAAAGAAAGAGAGGAACAAAAAGGTATACCGCAGGTCGGAGGACCTCCTCTGTCAAACCCAACTCCTCCGGATCCATCGCATGAGGACGGTGCAACATAGACACCATCCCTCTATCAGCCCACCGAATGTTATATGAAGGGGTATGCAACCGCACGAAAAGGACCTCCGAGGTCGCCATCGCCACAGATGCCGACGGACAACCTCCACTGTGGGAAGATCCCACCGCCCGACTCGAACCCGCCGGAGGGAAAGGCAGTGCATCATATATGCTGGGCGCCATCAACCAGCTCATCACAAATTCCATATAGTCATACGGCGCAGCCGTATCGGTGTATATCAAGTAGGACTCGCCGATCATCGCCGCAATCCTCTCATCCTTCGACAACAGTCGCTCCCACCTCAAAGACGTAGGAGGCTACGCAGGTGGCACCACCACCTCCTCCTCAGTAATCTAATGAACTACCCTCTCCCTGAGATATCAAGAATGGCCGAACTCATGCGCCAGTAAACGCCTCATCCGCGCGTTCACCCCAGTCGCCCCCACATCCTGAATGGTTGTACCTAGGGATAAAAGGTCATTTGAAAATCTCCAAGAAAGCATAAATCAATACAAGATCAAAAGGTGCAAAAATCATGACTGAAATGGAAAGAGCCTTACCCTACCACTGGTCAGGTCATTCAAGACCTGACGCACCGCCTCCAAAGAGAGAGATCCCTTCGATTGCCGGTTGGCCTTACGCTATCGATACAATCGGCAGAAGTCCCCAACAGTGTCCTCCTTCAAAGCGATCAGCGGGGTATTGCACCCAATCACCTCATAGAACCATGCCTGAATTCACAAAGCAAAAGAGATGCATAAGGAAAATGCGAATGCATGAAAGGAAAATACGAATGCATGAAAGAAAAATGCGAATGCATGAAAATAAATGCACAAATCAAAGAATACCTCAAGAAGGCATGTGGCCCTAGTAAAGGTTTACCGGAAGCACCGACTGAATGCATCCAGAGAAGAGTAAAGGGTCGCCAAAGTCAGACTCCCCCAATCATAGAAATGGATGTTAAAAAAATCCTCAGGTACGGCAAGAACCACAAATGGACGACGTCGCCACTCGACGCCACCATGAAACCGCCCAACACCAGCAAAATGAATAATCGGGCCATCTGCCTCACTTGCAGCCCGTCCTCCACATCAATCACCATACTTAGCAGAACATCCTTTAGTAGGGATAGCCGGATAGAATCCCCAGAAACTATCCTCCCTACATCACCAAGTGCCGCCCGCACTTCCCCCGGTCTCACTCGCAAAGAGCGATCCACCTCTATTTGCTCTCCATCACAATCCATCCCTAGCAGCTGCTGCACGTCTATGGGACTCACAGTCATCTCCCCGAAGCCGAAATGGAAGGTGTGGGTAGTATCCCACCACCTCTCTCCTAAAGCGCATAGGACCGCTGTCGAACGAGGTGTCTCATCTAGCGCAGATGCTAACCTCCCAAAACCCACTGTTGAGACCACCTAATGCACCACAGGTGGGAGATGCTCCTAGACATCCCTGAGCCCCGTTGTCCCGCGGGCGCGCATGTTCTTCAAAGAAATTTCAGACTGGAAAAAAGGAAAAAGTCTCATCAAAAGTCAAGAAAGAAAGAAAAAATCACCAAAAAGAAAGGAATGCCAAAGGTCAGGTTACTTACATAACCGTCGGGACTCACTCTCGAAGAGAGATAACGCGATGGCTCCGGCAGCAAGGTCCGCTCATCCGCAACAGGCTCAAACGCATCAAAGGAGTTCTCACTCCCCAAAGCAAGAGGCACCCTGTCCCTCCAATCCACATTCGCCCAATCATCAACGGTCAACCACTCCCTATGGACTGCGGTGCTCACAAAGACGACCATTTCTTGAAGATCAGAATGTTATAACGACTTGCAGAGGAATCGCAAAAAGAGAGAAATCAAAAGAAGCTGTGAAAAAATGAAGGGATTCACCCCTTTATATAGGATGCCAAGCGCCGTGCCGATCGGCACCTCCCCCCACTATACCGATCGGCACTTACTCCTTACCTTCCCAAGGTAGTCCAAAAGTCCGTGCCACTGCCGAATGGCACCCCTCATACCATGCCGACCAGCACCCCCCCTTAAATTTCGTACAAAAATTCTCAGAACATACTAGAAAGCCTCGAAAAATCCTCAAAATATTCCTAAAAATCCCAGGATGGATTTTGAACATTTTCACCAAGAAAATTTTGCATTCCCTCAAGAAGAACCCCTCTTCCCTAGCGAAATACTGAAAAACCAAGTGAAATCTCCTCCCAATAAAGCTTTGAAGGATCTCTAAGGATCGCGTGATCACTTCCTCAGCGGAGTTCTTCCAGCACCAAAATAGGTTGTTCCCTCCCCCGCGAGGTCTCCTAAAGAAACAAAAGCTTCCCCAGCTATCAGCTCCCCAGCTCAAATCAAAATCACAAGGAACTTTCTCCAGTGAAATCATCCAATCTTCATCTACTCTTAGGTCAGAATTGACCTCGATCTTGGATCGTCACCTGAGTTGGGTCAGAATTGATCCCGGTCCTCGGTTGTCACCACTATTGGGTCAGAATTGACATCGGTCTTGGATCGTCACCTGAGTTGGGTCAGAATTGACCCTGGTCCTCGGTCGTCATCACTCTTAGGTCAGAATTGACCTCGGTCTTGGATCATAACCTGAGTTGGTTCTGAATTGACCCCGGTCCTCGATCGTCACCACTCTTAGGTCAGAATTGACCTCGATCTTGGATTAACACCTGAGTTGGGTCAGAATTGAGCCCGGTCCTCGATCGTCACCACTCTTAGGTCAGAATTGACCTTGGTCTTGGATTGTCACCTGAGTTGGGTCAGAATTGACCCCGGTCCTCGGTCGTCACCACTCCTAGGTCAGAATTGACCTCGGTCTTAGATCGTCACCTGAGTTGGGTCAGAATTAACCCCAATCCTCAGTCCTCACCACTCTTAGGTCAGAATTGACCTCGGTCTTGGATCGTCACCTGATTTGGGTCAAAATTGACCCCAATCCTCGGTCGTCACCACTCTTAGGTCAAAATTGACCTCGGTCTTGGATCGTCACCTGAGTTGGGTCAGAATTGACCCCGGTCCTCGGTTGTCACCACTCTTGGGTCCGAATTGACATCGGTCTTGGATCGTCACCAGAGTTGGGTTAGAATTGACCTCGGTCCTCGGTCGTCACCACTCTTAGGTCATAATTGACCTCGGTTTTAGATCGTCACCTGTGTTAGGTCAGAAATGACCTCAGTCCTTGGTCGTCACCACTCTTAGGTCAGGATTGACCTCAATTATTAGATCTTCACCTCAAGCCCGCAGATTTGGCTTTGACTCGCAAAATTGGTCATCCCCAAGCATCACTTTAGGTTCTTAGAATCAACCTAAATTGTCATCCCTAGCACACTCCTTAGGTCCTCAGAATCGGCCTCGACCCTCTGAATCAGTCGTACTCCCTCAAAAGTATCATGTGGTGTCTATTCGATGATTCTTATTTGTTCCAAACTCACCCGTCAAGGGGCTCTGTAGACACCACATTCCATTACCCCCTAACTCTCCTAAGGTCCCTATCACCTCCCTTTATCACTACAAACCCAGGTCATGTCCCTAGTACTGACGTAGAATCCATCGGGCACTCCCTGGCTCAGTTTGACAAAAAAGTCAAACTCTTCATCTCGATCGAGACTCAATGAATCTTTGAAGGGAGCTAAATACCCTTTCCAACGGTCCACCCCATGCGCAATTCCGACTTACCATGCGGACGAACGATCCGTTTGCGTCCGAAACCTGACCTAAAGGCCACCGGGCGCGCCCGGGCTCTGTTTGACCTAATTCAACTCTTTAGCTCGACCGAGGCTAAATGAATCTTTGAAGGGCACTGAATCCCCTTTCCAACGGTCCATCCCGTGTGTAATTCTGACTTACCATGCGGACGAACGATCTGTTTCACTCTAAGAGGTCACCGGATGCTTCAAGTGCCCGGTTGACCAAAGTCAACTCCTAAAACCGGGTCAAAATCTTTGGAATGTCGAATTACATCTCCTAACCTTTCTAACGGTCCACCTCGTACATTATTTGGAATTACCATGCGGGCGAACGATCCGTTTGCATCCGAACGATTTCCCGTCCAATGGACCGACAAACGATTTCAAACCATATTTGACCCAAAGTCAACTCCCGAACTTGGGAGAGATCCAAAGGACTTTTGAAGGTCTCTGAATTACCTTTCCAGTGGTATGACTCGTGCGCGATTCTAACCAACGGTTTTCCCTCGATGGCTGATTTTCCAAAAAAGTCTGAAGCGCACTGCCAAATGGCAGGTTACAGACCCTGCCTATCGGCACCTGCTGATAGGCAGGAACAGGTCCATGCCGATCAGCAGTGACCTGAACCTATAAAAGGAGGCCTTCACCTCATTTGTAAGGAGAGCCCAGATTTGATAAAATTCACTATCAACGAATCCCAGAAACCTCTCTCGAAGGGAGCGTGATTTTAACCTCCAAATCCCCTTTTTACTTCCACTTTTCATCATCCTTTTCATCAAACTTGGTGAATTAGCCACTCTCCATCATCATCCAAGTGCAAGGTATGCTCTCCCACATTCAAGATCAAGCTTAAGGTCTCCAAGAAGGTCCAACTTTCTCAAACTCTCTCTTAAATTCTCGATAGCTTGTTTTATTACTTAGCATTCTTATTATCTCATCTCACACATCATAATATACTTTTTATTTAGTATTATTGCACATCTCTTATTTTCATTATAAATAAAACCCAAAAAAATAAGAAAAAGAGGGTTTGCTTATAAATTCCAAATAGGGATTCTCATACTTTTCTCACAACTAAAACACTTTTTCTACACACACATACCCCCACAAATAAGAGATCCCCCATTTGGATTTATGGGATAAACCCCACCCTCATTTTATATGCGAACTACATGGACTTTGATGCCTTTACAGGCTACATAGGCGTCTCGGGGTAAAACCCGAGACTCGAGTCCTTTTCTCACTCTCTCTTATTTTCCTATCTTCTCTAAAGCTAATTTTCTTATATTCTATATACTTGTAACGTATTACTCCATATGGGTTATCGTTCCATTATAACGACCAACGTAGGGGTAATCGCGTAAATCTTATTTTTCTAATATTATTCTTATGTCTTACTACGGATGACTCGCTTTATCTTCTCCATGATACAAGTCGATGATTCCTACATCCATCATATATATACACATGAACACATATCACGGGGGGAAATATAAAGGAAAATAGCAAATATCCATGAGAGACCGAAAGGGCGGAATGGGTTCCTAACACCTTCCCATTTTCGTAACTAAGCCTCCGAACCCTTCTCGAATTATTTTGGTTTCGCATGCATCGGTATGTCTTTGGATGCCATCCTTCAAGTGGCTTCCCCTCTTCCTTTTGTCTGTTTTGAGTAAAATAGACTGGCGACTCTGAATCTCTCTACATTTTTACACCTCATCTCAAACGACGCCGGCCGAAGCGCTCCCGAGAGGGATACGCGGGACCCGAGGATCCTTCCTCCAAGCGCCCACCCGCCTTGGCGAGGATCGGGGATGGCCACCCTTATATTGGTTGAGTACTAGCTCTACCATTCTGTAATACCCCAATCTACAACCATCGATATTGTCCCTAATTTAACCATCGCACACAGTGGTATGGGATTTTATTAGTTCTAAATCCATAAAATAATGTGAGTGAGGTTTGAACCCCTAGTATGTGCATCATCAATCACATGTCGTACCAGTGGAGCTAAAAGTTTTCATTGTTAGAAGACTTTTCATCACCGAGGTAATGTGGGATGTACCTCTCTAGATACCAAATCATCCATGGAACCACTCTATTAAATTATCACGCAAACCTATGATGTTAACACCTCGTTAATTTGATACAAATAATCATCAAGTATTTTCACAGATGTTTAAAATATTAACATCAATTTTTGTGACGCATGCCCATTTCTTTTCAACTACCATTGAACCATCCTTAACAAATGTTACTTGAGTAGCTCATATTTCTCACTAGTACATTTGAAAAAATACTTATATTATTGATATATGACTCGTGAATTAATATGCTCACACTCTACGATGTTGGTTCCTAGAAATTATTAAAATTCTTTAGTAGTATACACTTTTTAATATATGATGTATCTCCTTATAACTAAATGCTCCATATAAATTGATGATACTCGATTTCACACTTAAGGATTTTGAAGATCCCCCACACTCGCCACTCGATCCGAGATTGATTACATGTATTCTCTAAATTACCATCTAAACTTTCTAATTCTAGGAATACGTTTAGGGAGTATAAGTGCGAAGTGGCAAAAAATCAGAAGAGAAATGATTTTAGGTGATGGGTATCAAAAGAGGTAATTCCCACCTCTTCTATAGTGGTTATTGATGTTTGTGTTGTAAAACATGGCCTAATTCAAATCCATTAATAAATGCATAGTTTGAAGAAAGATCATGTCTCTTCAAGGCGTGCATACCTAACTAAAGGTCCTGGTTTCCTGAGAAGGAGTTTAAAAAAATTTCATGTCAATGATTTTGATTTCATCTCATACACTTTCCAGGAGAAACTGTTATCGCAAAAGAACGGAATATCAATTTATGTATTGACTTCTTGTGTAGCTAGCAAATGTGATAAAAATACAAAGGACATGGTGTTGACCTATTATGGGATTGCCTAAAAAATCCTAGAACTATTTTACTTAGACTTCAAATAAATAATGTTCTATTGTGACAGGGTAAAGATGAGGACACTATGAATGGTTTTAAAGTTAATCATGTCTAATAATGGTATATTTATCTAAGATGAAGCGTGATGATCACTTGATCGGTAATCCTTTTATTAGTGCCTTTTAAAATGTCAAGAAGGTATTCTACTCTAACATCATAAATGATGACTATTTATATGTTTCTATTCATGTACCTAAGGGTTTGAATACTTAACTAGAAGCATTAAAGTTCCCTATAAAGTTCCACTCTGTTGTTGATGACAATCCTAATTTGACTATTTTTTAGTTTATTTATACGAATATTGAGTTTCAAAACATTATATTATTATCATTTAGTTAACTCTTATTTGACAACCCTATTTGTATAGAATGTATTGGAGCAACCCTCATATGTACTTACGTTTGCGCATCATTTACTCATATATTTAGTTCTCTTAGACTTTCTTCCTCATCGCTCATAATTTGAAAAATATCATTCTATAAATCTTCTTATGTTTGAATGCAAAGCTGATAACAAATAACCAATCTGATTTAACCACACAAATGGTCATGGATTTTGTTGATTTTCAATATTTGTGTGGTCGCCTCGATTGATAGTTTGTGTTATGTGGTGGTCATCGAGATAAAAGGCATCAAAGTTTGTTATTGGTAATACTAATTCCATTTTATTATATTCTTCAATCCTTAATCCTACTTTTTTCATGATATTATTCCATTTTAACTTGTATTACTAATTCCACTCTATTTACTATCATATATACATTCACATATATTTTCATAAATATAAAATTCCAAAAAGAGGGAATATGCCACAATTCCTAATTTATAGTGTTCTCACAACTTTCTACCCTGCTAAAGTATTTCACATATATTTCCATAAATCAAAAGAGACTCCCTAGATTCAGATTACAGCTTCGACCCCAACCTTGCCCATCTTATGAACTACATGGACTTTGATGCTATTTTTGGCTACATAGGCATCTCAAAGTCATGTTGGGATTTAAATCTTTTTTTACTTACCATTTGAACATTTTGAAGACTTATTTACAGGGCTAGTTTGAGAAGGAACATTTTGAAGCCTTGTTTTATGGAAGAAAACATTCAATGTATTGGATTTCGATGAAGATATATCGGTGTTATTATCATCTTCACACAAGAATGCGTTGTATTGTTATTTATATCGAACAATTTGATGGATTTAGTTATTTAATTTGTGTTGTATGATTATTTTTTAATCTATGGATGGGGTAGTATCCAAATAATTATTTATGAAAATGTAAATAGTCTTGAAAAATGTAAGGATTTTTTTTTAATCCAGAAATTTTTATTTTTCAATTTTGTCACATGAGCAAAACTGTGACCATTTAAAATTATAAAATATATAGTCATGGTTCAAAACAGCGACTATATATTTTATAACTTTAATTGGTCACAATGGGGGTCACAATTTTGGGTCATGACCCAAAATAAATGCCCCGTTAATGCTCAAATACTGAGTCATGGTTCTAAATCGTGACCATCATGTAGTAGTCCTAAACCATGTCAATCAACATTGATGTCATCCACTGGACTGGGGCCCAGTATGGAGTCACAGTTTTGGATTGTATCCCATAAATTTTTCATCCTCAATATGGTGACATTCTAAACCCATGGCTCATAGGCCTTGGTCACGATCCAAAATCATGACCAACAACTATTTTGGTATAGTGTGAGTAACAACACTTACCTTACAAGATAAAAAGTAATCATAAGGAAAAGGATAAAAAACCTGATATATCGTATTACTTCTAATGGATTTCCCTATTGGTCGACCTATATCAAGTATAAGTATAAGGACGAGTTGGTCGAGGTTTGTCTAGTATGAAACCCAAATTGGGTATTTCAATCTACTGAAGAATAACTACGCTCTCTAACTCTTGATAACTTTTTTTATCATGATAACCCACACTTTTATTGCATTTTGAGAGGAGGGTAGTTTTCCATTACTCTTGAATATGTATGTTATTTTTTGGGTTTAAAGCCTTGTGGTGAGCTTTCATTCGAAGATACACTATTAGATGAAGTTTAGATAGCCGAACGAGCTAAGTTGGACTATATGGTTTGTGAGTCAGTTGGTGCATTGGACAAGGCCATTCTAGCCAATTTATAAAGTACTACTACAAGCCTCATATCAAGCTTACTTAGGAGTAAAAAGATCAAAATATTCAAATAGATGATCCCATTTGCCCAAGTTATGGTCATATAGGATAAGTGAATCCATCCATAAGCATTATAAAATATAAATATCATGATATAGTATTTTTAATTAATTAAGCAATAATAATAACGATGCAAGTAGCGTAAAACTATAACAACTACCAACATAAATTAAACCATGTCACTACCCAAGTAAGATAAATATCATTTTATTAACTTACCCAATTCAAAAATCTTTCCCAATATGAATTGCATTATCGATGTGACATTATTATAATTAGTCAACCTCTCTATTGACCCGATAAATACTCATGGTGCGCCTAACATCTAGAAACATAAAATACACATCCATCACTATACACATTGGCCCAATTTTATTTAGCTCTCACATACCGTGAAGTTCCCCACACATGACACATCATTATAGCCAGTTAGCCTAGGTTCCACAATCATCGTAATGACAGGTACACATTAGACATAGCACATACTCATGATGCTAACATAAATCGTCAAAGCAGTAAAGGCATTATGTGTCCCATAATTAGTAATATCCAACTTACCCACACCCACATATATAATGACGCAAAACACAAACTGTCAACGTAGCCAAGATAGTGAGAGCCCCGCAACGATCATAATGTTCGACCTATCCCCATCCACACATACAGTGATTCACATCCATCCATCTCTAAAACCCATTTATTATCTTACGCATTTATTTATTTTCATTATTTAGCACTAGTCCCCAACTATAATTCGGGCATCACCTTAAAATTCATCCTTAGTCCCAAACCTAGATATCACTATTCCATAAGTATGTCCTAGTTCCCACCCTAGGAAGAATAGCTAAACCAAAATTATCTCCTAGTCTCATGCCTCGGATAAAACAATGTAACGACGTACTACCCAGTCTCATACTTATAAAATACCTAACTGTAAACATGCACATTCCCTAGTTCCATAACTAGAAAGCGTCAACAATAATTAATATGCCTACTCACTAGTCCCATGCTTAGAAAGTAGCATACTAATTCAAAGGTGAAAGCATAACTACTTACGTAAATACCAACTTCCTAATTGTGTAAATTTATTAACACGAGAAATTTCAACATTAATCATCTTTTTAATCCAACATCACGCCTACTTAGTTTTGCAATAGTACAAATTCAATTTCATGCACATCAAATCAACTGTATATGTGGTAATCGAGTTCTACAAAATATCCAAACAAGTTGTCCCAATTCTTTATTTCAATATGAGTGATAATTTATCAAACTAACACATAAAACAGTTCAAACATAGATAATAATAATTTCCAATAACATTTTATCACATTTTACAACAATTTTAATCGTCTATGCAATTTTAAGCACTAAAACGTACTCTCAAATTTCATATTTTAATTAACACATGATTCGTCCCAACAATCTAAAATAACAAGGTACAACTATCTAAGCATGTGGTATGTTGAGTATTAAAACTAATTGCAGTGTTAATAAAAACATATTTATAACTAGGTCATCATTTTTCCTAATTAAATTTCTACTTGTATTGAGAAAGCATGCATATTAATGTTTTGGCAACATTCAAATCAAATAATACTTAAGAAGAACAATAGTCAAAATTTTGCCTCGAAATTAATTATTCTAAAATTCTGAGAACTCAATTCCTTTCGTCTCGTGAAAATAAGCAAGTTCTGTCCTTTGGGCTTTTTGAAAATATAATATTTAAGCCTCCTAAAATAAGGTTGAAGTTTAGTATAATGGAGGTTTATGGTTGAAATAATATGGTTGTGTACCAATAATGACATTCATTCCTCAAATAAAGATATCTGTAAAATTCAAGGGCACCAATGTGCTCGTCTCACAGAAATAAGAAAGTTATGTTCATTGTCTTTCTTGAAACTATGCTTTTAAAGTCTCCCACAGTAAGGTTCAAGTTTTGTTTAATGAGGGTTTAGGTTTAAAATAAGGGATGATGGAACATTCTGTTTTGTTTTGAAAAAAGTATGCATAACAAAAAATAAGGGAGCGTCTAATATAAAACAATTGAAACTCTAGATTCTATAAGAGTCCGACAAAGATCAAATACACACATACCCTTACACATACCCACAACACCTTCAAACGCTAAAAAAACTAAAAAAGTAAGAAAGTTAAATAGCCAACAAATATCCCCCATCTGTCACTTTTTCTTTTTCTTTTTTTAAAACTAAACCCCAAATACTAATAAATATAAACTATTATAATATAAATTGTGCAAGCCCGGATCTAATTCTTCTTTTGGAGTCTAAGCCAAAACAAAAAGACTCACAAGCATATACAATTTTTACAAAAACCATGTTTTACACAAAATAACATAAAAGCATAAAATTTTCAATTAAATAGCCAAAAAAATTCAAATTTAATTTTCAAAATCCAAAACATGAACCCTACGATATTATATGATAGCAAATTTAACTTTTAGGTTTATACTAAATTACCACCTCACCAAATTATTAATTATCGTACTAAAAATTCATTTAATTCCCCCAAAATTACCAAATATATTTTATATTAAATTTTTATAATTTAATTCGAGTTCTAACTAAGATAGTCAATTTATTTAATTAACCAAATTAATTAATAAATTCCCGATTAAAAAATTATGGCGTAATTTTTAATCTAATTCCATCTAAGGTTATTTTTTTTTAATTAACACACTTAAACTACCCCTCTGGCATAGGAATTTCATATTCAAAATTCAATAAAGCATTAAATTCGTGATATAAAACCGCACAAGTAACAAAGGCTCATATATGTCTACCTCTAGTATGTTAGAACCGAGGCATCCATACACCCAATCCCAATGGGCATGCCTCACAAGTGAAACGTAATTATACATATCTCAACTATATATATAAAGCATAACAAAAAAGTTAAGGAGCACACCGAGTTACCCCACAAATCAATGCCTAACTTCGTCCTCAAATGTAATCTCAATTCTAAGTTCCCAATTAGTTAAACATCAAATCTCATCTCCAATATCAACACTATGATTCCTTGGCTCAAGGTCACTACATCTATCCTCAATGCACAAATTGAGGATAACTTAATTTCCCATCCTCCAAAAAGACAAGAGTAACAGATATGCAAAAACCAAAGGCTAGGGGTACAAATAAACAAGAAAAATCAAAGAATAGTAATGTGGAGCTATAACGGACACAAAACCCTTGATACTTAAGGCCATTCTCTGATACCAATTCTAACACCATGTAATTTTGCCATTGAGGGTGATCATGCTATGATGCAAAATTATGTTTGGGGTAAAAATTAAATATCATTCTTAGCATATGACAAAAATATGAACATTTTAAACTTTTTTCACAAGGTATAAATCAAGATAATCCGAAGAATATAAATTAATCACCACAATAAAGTTCATGACCATGCTAAACTCCAATAATTAATCTCAACACCAAATATAATAAAACTCAAATGAAATAAATTTGACTACTTAAAAATCTCCCCAACTAAAAAATCATAATAAATTATGGAATCGAATTACCCATGAAATCTATAACAACTGTTATATAATAAATACGAATATAACTAAGCTAGTGAAATAAAATAAATCTATAGCTGCAAGTTCACTGAACTCCAAATACTATAAAACTATCTAGCAACCTGACCTGAAATGTTAGTCAACAGAGACGGTTCAAAGACCACCGCAAGAATACAATATACTATTCCCAAATATTGTATGTGATCCAACCATAAGCATAATAAGAAATACATATCAGAATAGAGGATTTTTAATTAACTAGTCAATAATAATAATGATCCGAGTAAAGTAAAAATATAACGACTACCAACATAAATTAAACCATCTCACTACATAAGGATGACTATATTTATTTCAATATTTAAATAAATATCATTCCATTAACTTACTCAATTAAATTATCTTTCTCAATATTAATCATATTATTAATGAGATACCACTATAGCCAGTCAACCTTTATATTGGACCTTTACATACTCATAGCGCACCTAATATCTCAACACATCCATCATTCTAGCCCGTCAACCCAATTTTAGTTAGCTTGCATATACCGTGATGTTCCCCACTCATGATAGGTCACTATAGCAAGTTAGCCTAGGTTCAACAATCATCGTAATGGTTGGACCACACTAGACATTACACATACTCATGACGCCAATAGAAACCGTCAAAGCATCCAAGACATTTTGTGTACCTCAATAATCATAATATCCAACTTACCCATACCCGCAGATACAATGATGCACAACAAAAATCGTTAAAGTATCCAAGATAGCAAGGGTCCTCGAATAATCATAATGGTTTGCCTACCCCTACCTGCACATATAGTGACACACATCAATCCATATCTAATTCTCATTTATTATCTCAGGTATTAGTTATCTTTTCTTTATCATGTTTTCATTATTTAACACTAGCACCCAACTATAATTCGAGCATCACCTTAAAATTCAGCTCTAGTCCCGTACCTAGATATCACTAAGCCATAAGTATCACTTAGTCCCTAACCTGGGAAGAATACCATAAGGAAAAAAAATCAATTGAGTCAATTTGTAGGTATTAGCTTAATTTCGAAGAAAAAATTTATAGTCATAGGTTACACATTGTGTTGTTGACCTTTCAATCGTATGGTGTATTTGGATGAAGATGTAGCAGCGAAGCTTTAAAGATTATATCATCGTGTGAAGTTTCTTGCCATGTTTCAACTTCGTGTATATGAGAATATCTCGGGTATGAATGCATATTAATTTGATCCTTGGAAATTACATTTTTGGGTGTTTATTTTTATAAAATTATTTGGAGTTAATTTTAAAAAGATATTTTTATTTAAAGTCGTGTAAAGGACATTGGGGTTTTGTTCAAATGTTAATGGAAGTTAGTTCAAATAAACTTTAGGAGAATATTAAATGAGGTTTATCTATTTACATAACCAAACACATTCGAGGCTCGTTCAAAGATGGTTCGAATTTTTTTGACAAATTCGAATGAGGTTTGATTTAGTTCGAAGGAGATTACAGGTTCGTTTGAACGAAGACTAGTTTTCATTCAAACAAGTTTCCTAAAAAATTGTGTTTTTTCGAAACTCATGTTTTCTATATAAGGAGGATCAAGCATAACTTTTTAAAGAGACTTTTGGAAAATTTCTTTGCAACATATATCCAAAGGATTCCAAACCCTAGTTTCCCCTAGAGTGTTTAAAATCCAATTTTCTCCTTTCTATATGCTTTGAGATCTTAGTTTGAGGTCACCATAGTTTGTTTCTCTTATAATCTTAATAGATAAAATTTATTGCAGTGGAATTCATACACCATTTACTATTTACACGAGGTGGACTCTATAATGTGGTGTGGTGATAAATAAATGGTGAATTATATGTTCCATATCCGTAGACAATAGCTGAGCATGGATCGGTGGATACCAAGGCATGTGTGGACTCACACATTGTGGCAACTTACATAGGTGGACTTTCACATTGCACTGTGGAGGAGAAGTTGAAAATCGATGGTACATCAAGGCTTGCCAGGGCGTCAAGTCTGTGTAGTTAGTCATCTACCCACTTTCATATGTCCACATCATAGTGATTTATGTGGTTGCATTGTCCAAGGTTTTTCCCATTGTGGGTTTACCTCGTACATCAGCATGTTGGTCAATTGATTTATTTACTTTATCTGTTATTATCGAGATGTCTGTTTTTGGTTAAGATAAAATTTGGTAAATTGGTTTATCACAACAACTTGGTATAAAATTTGTGCAAGGTTTTTTTTTTGTTTAATTTGTTTTAGTTTATATATTTAAATTAAAAAGTTAATATTGAACTTTTGTTATTTATACCTACCCTCCTAGGACTTTTAAATACATAAAATAATCTCATAGTCTCATGCTTTCGATAAAAATATGTAACGACGTACTACCTAGTTCCATACCTAAGAAATACCTAACCAAAAAAATTCAGACTCTTTAGTCCCATACCCAAAAGCATCAACAATAATTAATATACCTACTCGTTAGTCCTATACCTAGAAACTAACAAAGTAATTCAAAGGTGAAAGCATAATTACTTACATAAATCACAACATTCCGACGGTCTCAAATTATTTGCACGAGCAATTTCAACATTAATTCTCTTTTCAATCCAACATTGTGATTACTTTATTTCACAATAGTACAAATTCAATTTCATGCACATTAAATCAATTATATCACGTGATAATCGAGTTCTAAAAAAATATCCAAATAAGTCTTCCAAATTCCTTATTTCAATACGAGTGATAATTTGTCAAACTAACATATAAACTAGTTAAAACACGCATAATAATAATTTTTAGCAACATTTTATCACATTCTACATCATATAAATTGTCTACACGATTATCTGCATTAAAACATACAGTCGAATTTATATTTTAATTAACATGTGATTTATCCTAACAATCCAGATTGACAAGATACAACTATCTAAGCATATTGTATTTTAGTTATTAAAACTAATTTCAGAAGTTAATAAAAATAATTTTATAATTTGGTTATCATTTTTCTTAATTAAGTTTATACTCATGGGAAGAAAGCACTCGTATTTGACGTTTCGACAACATTTAAATCAAATAATACTTAAGGAGAAGAAAGTGATAATCTTACTTGATAATTAATTATTCTAAAATTTTGAGTACCCGGTTACATTTGTCTTGCAAAAATAAGCTTCATCCGTCCTTTGGCCTTTTAAAAAAAGTATGATTTAAGCCTAGCCAAATAAGGTTGAAGTTTAGCATAATGGAGGTAAATTGGGCATGCGTAACAATAATGATATTCTTGCCTAAAACAAATATATCTATAAAATTCAAGGGCACCACTACACTTGTATCACGAAAATAAACAAGTTTCATTATTTGACTTTCTTGAAACTATGTGTTTAAATTCTCCCACAATAAGGTTGGAGTTTTGTTTAATGGGGGTTTAGAGTTAAAATAAGGGGTGTTGGAACTTTCTGTATTGCTTTGAAAAAGTGAGTTGTGCTCATAGCAAAAAAATAACACAGCGTCTTATGTAAAACAATTGAAAGGACACATTATATAAGAGTCCTACAAATATCAATTACACACACACAACTACACACACCAACAACAGCTTCACCTGCCAAAAATAAAAAAGAAATAAAGTCAAATTTCCAGCAAAGATGCTTCGTGCGCCACTTTTTCTTTTTCATTTATTTTTTTAAGTAAACCCAAAATACTAACAACTTTAAACTATTACAAAATAAATCGTGCTAGCCCAAATTAAAATTTTCCCTGCAGTCTAAGTCAAAACAAAAAGATTCACATGCCCCTATTAATGTTACAAATCCAAATTTACTAAAAATTTAGATACACGCCCAAAATATTCAATTATATGGCCAAAATTCCCAAAATTCAATTTTCAAAACCCCGAACTTGGAGTCTAAGAAATTTCATAATAATAAATTTAAGTTTTAGTCTTGTACTAAATTACCCACTCACTAAATTATTAATTAAAGTAATAAAAATTTATTTAATTTCCTAAAAATTCGTGACGCCCCGTAAAATCTATTGATAGATTAAGCAGATCTAAAAATAAAAAATAGAGGAATCCAAACAATTGAGTAACATTCTAGGCATTACTGAAATAAAATTGACTAACATAATAAAGAGATTAAAAATATAATAACATAAATAAACCATAAACTCTGATACTCTAAATCAAAAATAAACAAATCCATAACATGATAATACAAATTGTCTCAATCAGAAAGTAACGACTACTACATTAATCGGGCCCAACTGAAAATAAAATCAATGGGAACACATGCTAAATACATACATCTTATGTAAGAGCTAAAACTGAAAGGAATGCAAGTGAGAATCGAGGTTGTGGCTAGAACGATAACTAAGGACCCGAAAATAGATTTCAACAACAACGTTAACAAGAAGTGAGAGTAAAAATTTAACATATTTTAGGCTATAATAATAACCACATATCTTTCTCTTATATTTTAGTTGTTTTAAGTTAACCTGCACCAAACAATCCAAAATATAATATGAGTATATAATCCCAAGTCCTAGTGAACCTAATGATAAATATAATTCTTGTCACTACAATACAACTAAATGGTTCCATAATATATGTCAACATATAAATCTCGAGTGTAATTTGAATTAGGGAAAGACAGGTTCAAAATGTAATAATATCCACATAAGTATGGTCACGGACACATAGGAGAAAATGGGATACACACGAGCCCATATACAAATACAAAGGCCTATCATATCGCCTTTGGTTATCTTTTATGCGTACTAGGTATAGTTATTTGTCATACCATTCTTATAATTTCAAAGCATCAGCAAAAGGATATGTCACCATGTCTTTTATTCATTCGTATAGACTTCCATACCTAAGGCTATATGAAGAGTACCCCTAATTATTCCCTCTCAAGGCACATATACATCAATAGTAGGAACTGAGGTAAAATGAACAAGGTAGGTCCATTGTTATCACCGAGTTACCAGTGTGTCGACATCGTAAGGGACCTATGAAGTATCCCTCGTAGTCTTACTGCACAATTAATCACATGTGGTATCCTCAAAAGATAAGTAAAAAAATACAATCGAGTCCCAAATTACTAAGCCATATTAAAAAATTCTATATCAATTATTCTAATTTAATTAAGAATTAAAAATCCAAAGTGGTTGAAACTCATTCTATTGAGATCTTAGATCATTCTAACAGGACTATAGGAATCGTTCGAATGAAATTCTGGAATCATTCAAACGAGAAAGCACACATCATTTTAACGAACCCCCAACTCATTCTAATTAGTACCTAAATATTATTCTAACGAGATGTACACAGATTCATCTTGACAAAATACAAGAATCCTCTATTAACTCCAAATAAACCTACTCCAGAAGCCTCTAAACTGCATCAAACCCATCCTCTTTTAGATATAAATCACATAAAATATTTACCAACTTATATATATATATATATATATATATATATATATATATATATATATATATATATATATATATATATATATATATAAGTCAATTATATCATGGACTCAAGGATAAATTTCAAAATATAAACTTAAGAACCATAGTTTCATAACTTAAACAATTTAATCTCATATTTGCACATATTCACAAATTAAACAAGGGTCTTTTACATGATTCATTATAATTAATATATTTTTAACAACTATTATCCAATTTCAAGTCAGATTCATGAGAATTGTCAATAAAATTAACCTATATGATTAATACGAAGGATGGCATTAATTTAACCATTAAATTAGTAACGAGATAATGAATTAGATTACAAAATCAGATTAATATGTGAATTAGTTAAAATTTTAATATACAACCATTATTATAACACAAAAATAATTAAATCCCTATACTATGTAAACTTGCCTTAAAAAGCGTTCCAATCTTTCAATTCTCCTATCTTTTGCATCTTAGGGTTTCTCTCAATTTCTTTAATATTTTTAGGTTATGTCTATTGACCTATTAATTTAACTTCTCACAAAATTAATTTTAGGCCCCAAATGGCCCAACACAATGAACTCAAATTCTAATCCAAATGATCCAAAGCTCTATCCAAGTCATATATAAATCCAATAGACTTAAACCCCGTTAAACCCCATTATTTTAAGTAAAAAATTGACACTCTAAACGTTCCAAATGCTAACCCAAAATCTGACATATTCCGCTAAATTAATTATCTCAATAAAATAAAATATTATCCATTACATTCTAATAAGTAAATGATTTAATTATTAATTACTAATGTGTGGCACAAAATTATAAGATACTACTTCATGATCTGTGGGTACCGACACTGAGGGGATGATCCAAATAAGGAAACCCTCAACACCAAGTCCCTGACCATTCCACAATCGCCTATAATACACAGTCACTTTTAAATATGTAATTAATGAGTTATCATGTATTAAATTCGACTTCACAAATGAATTATATAACACATATAAAACATAAACAGTGGCATCACATGTCACACTAGACAAATATAATAATAATTTTTTTTTAGAAGAAACATTTATTAGAATAATTGGTAGAAGAACCCTACCAAGGTGGCCTTACAAGAGAAAATGAGGAAAAATGATGGCAAAAACAATCAAAGCAATTAAAGAATATTAATGAATAATTTTAAGAGAATGAACCCCTAAAAGATCCATCCTATATTGGCCTTTGGCTGCTAAAGGGAGATCTTTAACCAGGTTGAAGCAGGTGTTGGCCTGAGTTTTCACCGCATGAGAGGCTAGAATATCTGCCACTAAATTGGATTCTCTCCAGATATGGAAATATGAGATAGACATTTTATGTTCCATGGATTTGATGACGTTGATATCTGACAAAATGTTCCAGGGAGGGGCTTTAATATGACCTTTGAGGATGTCAATGAGCATTTTAGAATATGATTCTACAATAACCGATTGAAAGTTTAAAGATAAACAAATATGCAGACCCCTTAGAATGGCAAGACATTCAACTTTATTGTTTGTGCAGATGTTTTCATAGAATGAAAAGGCTTGAATGAAGATATTTCTCAAAATCCCCCTAATCCTGAAGGACCTGGGTTACCTTTGGAAGCACCATCTGTGCTTAATTTCACCACCCCCTCTTTAGGTCTGATCCATTTTGTGATTTTAAAGGAACAAGGCTTAGGACTCAATGAATTTAGCTTGAAATTCTGAAACACATGCTCAAATTGGGAATGATTGTTCCTGTTGCAGGTCCTGACAAGATCAGTGATGTGCTGAATAAGAGAATTTTGGTTCATTTGGATTCCTTCATATCAAGCTTTGTTTCTACACTTCCAAATTTCCCACACTATAGAACCTTGAATAATCAAGAATAAGTATTGGAGAAAATCTTGATAAGGTTTTTTTAACCACCAAGACATTAAAACACTGTTAAAGGAAGAAAAAGATAACTTAAGACCAAACATATTTGAGAAATAATTCCAAATATTTTGAGCTAAAGGGACCGAAATGAATAGGTGATGAAATTCTTCCATATTATTTGAGCAGTAATGAAAAATGGACACCAGTGGTATACACATGGATTTTATAGAATCATCTAGGGGAACAATTTGGTGGTAGCACTTCTACAAAAAATTAGATATTCTATGAGGCATATCTGACTGCCAAGTGAGTTTGCAAATAAGTTAAGAAGTTTTAGATGTTCTGATAAGTTTAGAAGAAAATTCCCCACTAGATCTTAGTTTCTAGTATTTTTCCCATCAATAATGATTGAAGCAGCTTCTGCTTGAGTTTCTATTAGCTTAAGACTTTTATAAGTGGGGGATCCACCAACTTTGGGCCTGCTGTTATACTTGTTCCAAAAAAATTCAGACCAAAGATTAGAATTAGTGGAGAGGTTCCACCAAATTTTGATGGTGAAACCCTTTATCAAGTCTGGGAGAAGTTTGAAGCCTAATCCACCTTCACAAACAGGATAGTACATTTCATGCCATTTCTTCCAATGATGTATATGCCTATAATCTTTAGATGCTCCCCCAAAAAAATTACTGAACATGTTGTGAACAATGTTAAAGGTTTTAGAAGACAACATTAAATTGAGAGAAAGTAATAAATTTAGTCTTCCAGGATGAAATTTTTAGTTTAATCTTATGGATAAGGTCTTAAAAGTAAGCGTGTTTCTTTCTCCCATATAATAAGGGGCAACCAAGATATATGATGGTCATTTTCTTAAAAGTTAACTCAGTAGCTTTAGAGATGGCTCTAATTCTATTCAACTAAGTGGAGTGGTGCATAGAGAAGCTACTTTTAGAAAAGTTGATCAACTGACCTGAGGCTTTTTCAAATTTCTTCAGAAAAGAAATTAACTTGTTGAGACTGGGAAGATATCCATTTCAAAAGATAATGGATTCATCAGAAAATCTTAGATTACTAATCAAAGGGCTATTTCTAGAGAGAGAGAAATGTTTGACCATACCTTTGACCATCAAATTGTGAATGCCTAAGTTGAGAGTTTCAGCAACAAGAACAAATAAACCTGGGGAGAGGGGATCCCCTTACTTTAAGCCTCTAGAAGATTTGAAAATTCCGGTACTTTGACCATTGATAAGGGTAGAGAACCAATTATTAGACACGCACCTCTATATTCGATCAATCCAAATTTCAGAGAATCCAAACTTTCTTAGAGTTTTAACTAAGAAAAGCCAAGAAACTCTATCATATGCCTTAGACATGCCAAGCTTGATAATAACATTGGATCCATGAGCTTTCTTCCCAATACTTTACATGAGTTCCTGAGCCAATAAAATATTATCTGTGATCTTTCTACCTTTGATGATCATCCATCTTGAGAATATCCTATGATTTGAGGGAGAACACATGCTAATCTTGAAGCAAGAATCTTGGTAATAATCTTGAAACAGAAGTTACAAAGACTGATTGTCCTGTAATATGAACACTTCATAGGATTATTGGATTGAGGGATGAGCATGATTTTGGTACTTGTCCAGCTCTTAGGAAGTTCTCCACCTGCAAAAAAATAGTGAATAACATTTATAATGTCAGATTTTATAAAAATTTTTTTATAGAAAACTCCATAAAATCCATCAGGGTCTGTACAACTATCTTCATTAAGATTTTGAATTGCTTCTAAAATCTCAAGTTCATCTGGGAAAGGCATCTAGCTTCAAGGCTTGATCAGAAGTAATTTGTTTATCAATAACTTCTATGATTTTATCCTCTCCATGGATAACTTCAGCTTTAAAGTTCTCCTTGTAATGGTCTATAAATGTTGTCTTAATATCCTCTATATTCTCCAACCATTGCCCATCTAGATTTTTAACTTTGTGGATCATCTCATGCAACCTTCTAGATTAGACAGAAGTATGGAATAGTTTGGAGTTTGAATCCCCCTCAAAAAGCCATTTGCCTTTCAACTTTTGACCCCAAAAAATTTCCTCCTTTTTTAAAGATTCCAGTAACTTATCTTTGGCCTTATTCATGAACTCTCTATTCTCTGAAGAAGGATCTTCCTCATAGAAGTTTTCAGTGATCTGAACTTCATCTTCCAGAGCCTCTATTTCAACAAAAACATTTTTAAAGGAAGATTTATTCCAGGATATAAGAGGAGCCTTCAATCTGTGTAGTTTAGTGGAGACATTTCTTAATGGATTACCTTAAGAAATGAGGTTCCAATATTCCTCAATTAGGGATTTGATATCCTTATGTTCGCACCACATATTTTGGAACTTAAAAGCTTTGGGAACAGCATCCATATGGCTTTTAATAGAGAAAAGGAGAGGATAGTGGTCAGAACAGGTTTTATTAAGGTGAGTGAGCTTAAAATTTGGAAATGAGTTGGTCCATTCAATTGAAGCTAAACCTCTATCTAACTTAGACCATATTTTTCCATTATCTCTAAAATTATGCCAAGTGAAGTTAGATACAAGAGAGTGGACTTCCATCAAGGCTGCATTGATGATAAAATTATTGAAGTCTTCCAAGAAATTGAAGTCCACCTCATTACCTCCAACCTTTTCAGCACTATTTAAGACAACATTAAATGACCCAACACGAGCCATGGTGTAGAATCAGCAATAACTTTATGTTTATTGAGACAATCCCAAAGTGGGATCCTCTCATTCCTGGCACATTTATCATAAACAATAGAAAGAAGAACCTTAGAATTTAGATGAGGATGGGAGTTTCCAGCAACAAAGCTTGATCATGAGACATAATTGTAGAACAGGTGACACCATATCTCCACAAAAACCATATTTTGTTATTGGAATTAAGAGTGCAGCCCTCAAAATTAATGAACCTCCTTAGTTCTTCTAACTTATCTGCATTAGTTTTTGGCTCAAGGAAGGCTAAATAGGGGAGATTGTGAAAATCTTCTGCTAAAGTCGTTTAATATAAAATTAAACTATTTAAGTAACTCCGGACTTTTTTTTGAAGAAACTCTTTTCTTAAAATCAAATCAAATTAGTCACAAGATGTGTTTAATAGAAATATGTATGAGATATGTTCAAGATTTGTTAACAGCTTTGATATATCAGTTTAAAAACTTTAAACTCAGCACAACCAAGAATTAGATGAGGAGATGTAGAAAGATTAAGAACAAGGATTTTTTACGTGGTAAAACTTCACCCAACCAAGGAAACATCCACGACTGCCTCTATGGAGTAAACCAAAAATTTCACTAAAACAAATTATAATAGTTACAAACTATATAACACACATGCACACAAATCAGACCTATACAAGTTTAGGAATGTACCCACTGGTGTCCTTATAACTTCTCTGCAGTTCTGTTTGTTGATGTTGTTCTCCCAATTTGCTAACTTCCAATTTGTTCAAGTCCTTTACGTCGACTCTTGTTCTTGAGATCTTATTACCAACACTTTCAGTGTGGTAGGGTTATAATGTTTGTCAAGGTGCTTTCTAACACATGCATGCACACACACACACACTTATTTTATACAAACAGTCCTATCAAATTACATATCAGATCTATATGCTGTGATTTTCTATTTCTCTCTTCTCATAAAACTTAGCCTTATTTGACCTTTATAATAATCCCAGAATCCACGGCTATCTTGCTCGGAAGACGTATCAAGATCTTAATCAATCTCAGGTTTTTAAAATATTTTTGAGATTGAAAATCACCAAGTGCGATTCTAAACTAGGTCAAAGGTCTTATTTCAAAAGAACTAGAAACGGAAAAGGATTTTGTTGATTTCGAAGTTAAAACCATTTACAGAACCAAATCAACAAATATTTTCTCAAGATGATAAAATATGTAGATCTATGTGTAATATATCATGCAATGACTTAGATCTAAGATTTCTATAAAAGTAAAAACACAGATCTAAACAGATGTTTAAGTTGATAACAAGATCTGAGAACGAAGAGGTTACAACAACAAAACTAACAAACCAATCACTCAAAATCTCTCAAACACTCAAGGTTGTGTTTGGTATATACTGGTTTTGAAATAGATTAAGGTTTGAAAATAGTTTTGGACGAATTAGGGTTAGGGTTTCCTAACTCTAGTTTCTCTCTCTCTCTCTTCTCTTTTCTCTTCTCTCTTTTCTCTTCTCTCTTCTCTCTTCTCTCTTCTCTCTTCTCTCTTATCTCTTCTCTCTTTCTCACTCGAATGAACAAAGTGGAAAAAGTCTCAGATGTCTGAGAGAAGGGTTCCTTTTATAGAAGGCTAAGAAGATTCGAGATAACAGACCAAAATTAAGGGCTAGGATCTGGTCTTGAAGGATTGACTTTGATCCAATGGTTTAAACAGAGGCGGTGATTAAAATGCTTCTGATTGGCTTAAGTTGGTTTCACCAGGATTGTAAAAGAACGCATGCAGATCATTGATTAAAACTAATCCAAGGGTTAAAACAACACACACAGAGAAAACACAATTTGGTTCGATAATAGCTCGACAGGTGTAGGCAATTGATTGGTTGTTCCACGTGCGTCTAAAATAATTACATAGAACACCTTATAGTCTCTAGCGCTTTCGGATTCTACCTAAGTGAACTTTCAGCTAATGAAACCAACAATCCAGAATAGGAGATTGACCCCAAAACTTTTAAAACCAAATTTTAATTAATAAAAACCTTATTTTAAAAGTTTATAAAATTCCCAAAAAATGTTAAAAATCAATTTTAGGGATTTAAACACACTCAACATATACACACACACACAATTATATGCAATATGAAATGTATGAATGAAATTATAATGTGTGTGAGTGTTGGTAAAAGTATCTAGATCAATCAATCAAGAGGAATAAAATGAAGAACAATCTCTGAGGATCTTTGGTTTCTAGGATTGACACAATTTTGTCATAATTTCCAAACTAGATGAACACTTATACAATACAAACTCAAATGAGTCAAGAGTATAAGGTGCTTCAATCTCCCCCTTTGGAAATATGAGACAAAATCTCCTTTGAGTCATCTAGGACTCGTAGGGCAACAAAAATAAGGAAAACCTATTCCTATAAAAACTCTATCTACCCATTTCCTAGAAAACAAAAGTACATAACTCAACTATTTACAATTGAATACCCTATTACAAATTTCAACTGTTGAGAATAATTGTACAGAATCCTGCAATGAATCACTAAGATCAAGCTCTTTAGAATATGTGAGAAAATTTATAAGACTCAAATTTCTCCCCCATTTTGTCTCAAATACACAAAGGGAAAAACATATAGAAGTCAAAGAGATTAATCAGCACACACCATACCTATTGATTTACGCAAAGAAATAAATCTACTGTAATCTAAAGGTTTGGTAAATATATTTGCGAGTTGCAAATCAGTAGGAAGATAATTGATTTCTAATTCCTTAGTTTCAACCAATTCGCGTATAAAGTGATGTCTTATTTTTATGTGTTTTGTTCATGAGTGTTGAACATGATATTTAGAGATATTGATCGCACTTTGATTATCACAATAGAGGTGCAATTGTTTTTCTTGAATACCATAATCACTTAGCATTTGTTTAAGCCAAAGTAATTAAGCACAACAGCTTCCAGCGGCTATGTATTCAGATTCAACAGTTGAGAGAGACATGCAATTTTGTTTCTTACTACTCCATCCTACCAAATTATTACCTGTATAATAACATGCTCCTAATGTACTTTTACTATCATCAGTACACCCAGCCCAATCAACATCAGTGTACCCAATTATAGTGCTAGGTGTGTCACTAGTGTACCAAAGTCCTAGGTTCAGAGTGCCTTTTACATATTTAATAATTCTTTTAACAGAAGAAAGATGGCTCTCTTTAGGGTTGTTTTGATAACGAGCGCATACGCAAACAACATACATTATATCAGGACGCGAGGCAGTAAGGTATAGCAAGGTTCCTATCATACTACGATATAGAGTTGGATCTACTGATTTTCTAGTTTCATCTTTAGATAGTTTGACCGCAGTACTCATGGGAGTTTTAGCGTCTTTAGCACTCTCAAGGCCAAATTTTTTTACAATCTCTAATGCGTATTTAGATTGCGAAACAAATAAGCCTTCTGAATTTTGTTTGACTTGAAGACCTAAGAAAAATTGTAACTCCCCCATAAGAGACATTTGAAACTCTTTATGCATAATGTCAGAAAAAGATTTAACTTCTGAGGGAGAAGTTGATCCAAAGATAATATCGTCAACATAAACTTGAGCTATAATGATGTGTTTGTCAAAATGTTTGACAAATAAAGTTTGATCATTTCCACCTCTCTTAAAACCTTTTTCTAAGAGAAAAATGGAAAGGCTCTCATACCAGGCTCTAGGCGCTTATTTTAGGCCATACAAAGCCTTTTTAAGACGAAATACATGATTTGTATATTGAGGGTCAATGAGCCCTTTTGGTTGTTCTAAATAGGTCTCCTCAGTCAATATTCCATTAAGGAATGCAAATTTGACATCCATTTGGTAGAGTGTAAAATGCAAGTAGCACGCTATGGCAAAGAGCAAAAACTCGAAACAACCCCCAAGTGGCCCCGTGAGAGGCATCGAGACCTCGCACGGGACCAATGTAACTTTTAGGAAGTGACCGCGCAATCACGATACTCCCGGTTTGAGAATACGACAATAATTTGAAAATATGAAGACGTAGGCTTAAAACTTTGGCTCTTGAGGTAGGAAACCCGAAACAGCCCCCGAACGGCGCCGTGAGATAGGCCTGTAAACGGATCAAATTCGGATCGGATCAGGCAAATCCAATTCCATACCCGTTTATCTTAAACGGATTCGTATCTGATCCGTTTATCTTAAACGGATTCGTATCCGATCCGTTTATTAAACGGATCGAATCAGGCAAATCGAAATCCCTATCCGTTTATTTTAAACGGATTTCGATCTGATCCGATTATCCTTTTATATTAAACTTAATTGGCAACATTTTTATTTTCAACTCTTATTGCATAAATTTATTTTCCAAATGTTTCAAAAAAAAAATAGATAATGAAATAAAGAACTATTATAATATATATTTAAAATATTATTAAATACAATATCTATTAGTTATATATATATATTAAAATTATTAATCGGATCGGATTATTAACGGATCAGAGCAGATGAATCCAAATTCGCTCCATTTAATAAATGGGTAATCGAATAATTGAATAATCAGATTTTAAGCATGATCCATATCCGCTTAAATGGATCAAATTCGGATTCGGATAAAATTCGATCCATTGACAGGCCTACCATGAGAGGCACCAACACCTCGCAGGGACCAATGTAACTCTTAGGAACTGATCGCGGGATCACGATACTCTCGATTTGAGAATACGACGATAATTTGGAAATATTTAGACTTAGGCTTAAAAACAAGGGCCTAGAGGTGAGAAACCCAAAACATCCCCCAAGCGGCCCCGTGAGAGGCACCAACACCTCGCACGGGACCAATGTTACTCGTAGGAACTGACCGCGCGATCACGGTACTCCTAGTTTGAGAGTACGACAATAATTTGGAAATATCTAGACTTAAGCTTAAAAACTTCGCGTCAGAGTGCGAAAACTCGAAACAGCCCCCGAGTGGCCCCGTGAGAGGCACTAACACCTCGCACGGGACGAATATTACTCGTAGGAAATGGCCGTGTGATCACGGTACTCTTGATTTTAGAATACGACGATACTTTGAAAATATGTCGACGTAGGCTAAAAACTTTGGCGCTAGAGGTGGGAAACCCAAAATAGCCCCCGAACAGCTTCGTGCGAGGCACCAATGCCTCGCACGGGACCAATGTAACTCGTAGGATTGACCGCGGGATCACGGTACTCCCGGTTTGAGAATATGATGATTTTTTGAAAATATGTAGACTTAGGCTTAAAACTTGGCGTCGGAGTGTGAAAACTCGAAATAGCCCCCAAGCGGCCCCATGAGAGGTACCAACACCTCGCACGGGACCAATGTAACTTGTAGGAACTGACCGCGCGATCATGGTACTTCCTGTTTGAGAATATGATGATAATTTGGAAACATCTAAACTTAGGCTTAAAAACATGGCGCTAGAGGTGGGAAAACCCGATACAGCCCCCGAACGGCCTCGGAAGAGGCATCGACACCTCGCACGGGACCAATATAACTCGTTAAAACTGATCGCGCGATCACGGTACTCTCAATTTGAGAATATGATGATTATTTGAAAATATTAGACTTAGGCTTAAAAACATGGCTCTAGAGGTGGAAAACTCGGAATAGCCCCCAAGCGGTCCCGTGAGAGGCACCGACACCTCGGACAGGACCAATGTAACTCCTAGGAAATGACTGCATGATCACAGTACTCCCGATTTGAGAATACGACAATAATTTGGAAATATCTAGACTTAGGCTTAAAAAGGTGGCGCTAGAGTGCTAAAACACGAAACAACTATCGAACAGCCCAGTGAGAGGCATCGACACCTCGTACGAGACTAATGTAACTCATAGGAACTGACCGCATGATCATGGTACTCTCGGTTTGATAATACGATGGTTATTTTAAAATATGTAGACCTAAGTTTCAAAAAAAAGTTTAAAACTTGGAGGCAGAGGGCAAAAACTCAAAATATCCCCCAAGCGACCCCGTGAGAGGCACCAACACCTTGCACGACACCAATGTAACTCGTAGGAAACTAATCATGCGATCACGGTACTCTCAGTTTGAAAATGCGATGATAATTTGGAAATATCTAGACTTTGGCTTAAACATATGGCGCTAGAGGTGGGAAACCCGAAATAGCCCCCGAACGGCCCCGTGAGAGGCACCCACACCTCGCACGAGACCAATTTAACTCGGAGGAACTGGCCACGCGATCACGGTACTCCCAATTTGTGAATACGATGATAAATTTGAAATATCTAGACTTAGTCTTAAAAACTTGGCGTCAGAGTGCGATAACTCGAAACAGCCCCCGAGTGATCCCGTGAGAGGCACCAACACCTCGCATGGGACCAATGTAACTCGTAGGAACTGACCGCGCGATCATGGTACTCCTAGTTTGTGATTATGATGATAACTTGAAAATATGTAAACGTAGGCTTAAAACTTTGGCGCTAGAGGTGGGAAACCCGAAATAGCCCCCGAATGGCCCCGTGAGAGGCACCAACACCTCTCCAGGGACCAACGTAACTTTTAGGAACTGGCCGCGTGATCACGGTACTCCCGGTTTGAGAATACGACAATTATTTTAAAATATGTAGACTTAAGCTTAAAACTAGGCGTCAGAGTGGAAAAACTCGAAACAACCCCCAGTGACCTCATGAGAGGCACAAACATCTCGCACGACAATAATGTAACTCGTAGGATCAAACTGCGTGATCACGGTACTCTCAGTTTGAGAATACGATGATAATTTTGAAATATCTAGACTTAGACTTAAAAACAAGGCGCTGGAGGTGGGAAACCCGAAACAACCCCCGAACGGCCCCGTGAGAAGCACCAACACCTCGCGTTGGACCAATGTAACTCTTAGGAACGGACCGTGCGATCACGATACTCCCGATTTGAGAATACGATGATTATTTGAAAATATGTAGACTTAGGCTTAAAACATGGCGTCAGAGAGCGAAAACTCGAAACAGCCCTGTGAGAGGAACCAATACCTCGGACTAGACCAATATAACTCGTAGGAAATAACCGCACGATCACGATACTCCCTATTAGAGAATATGATGATAATGTGAAAACATCTAAAATTAGTCTTAAAAACATGGCACTAGAGGTGGGAAACCCGAAATAGCCCCCGAACGGCCCCGTGAGAGTCACCGACACCTTGCACAGGACCAATGTAACTCGTAGGACTGATCGCGCGATCACGCTACTCCCGGTTTGTGAATACCACGATAATTTGGAAATATCAAGGCTTAGGGTTAAAAACTTGGCGTCGGAGTGCGAAAACTAGAAATTTCCCCCGAATGGCTCCGTGAGAGGCACCAACACCTCGAACGGGACCAATGTAACTCGTACGAACTGACCGCATGATCACGGTGCTCTCGTTTTGAGAATACGACGATAATTTGGAAATATGTAGACGTAGGCTTAAAACGTTGGCGCTAGAGGTGGGAAACTCGAAACAACCTCCGAACGGCCCCGTGAGAGGCACAAGCACCTCGTATGGGACCAATGTAACTAGTAGGAACTGATCGCGTGATCACAGTACTCCCGGTTTGAGAATATGGCGATAATTTGGAAATACCTAGATGTAGGCTTAAAAACATGGCCCTAGAGGTGGGAACCCCGAAACAGCCCCAGAACGGCCCTTTGAGAGGCATCGACACCTCGCACGGGACCAATGTAACTCGTAAGAACTGACTGCGTGATCACAATACTCCCGATTTGAGAATACGATGATAATTTGAAAATATGTAGACTTAGGCTTAAAACTTGGCGTATGAGTGCTAAAACTCGAAACAGCCCCCGAGCGGCCCCATGAGAGGCACCAAAATCTCACACGATACCAATGTAACTCGTAGGAACTGACCACACGATTACGGTACTCCCGGTTTGAGAATACGATGATAATTTGAAAATATCTAGACTTAGGCTTAAAAACATGGCGCTAGAGTTGGGAAAACCGAAACAGGGCCCTAACGGCTCCGTGAGAGGTACCTACACCTCGCAGGGACCAATGTAACTCTTAGGAACTGATCGCGGGATCACGATACTCTCGATTTGAGAATACGACGACAATTTGGAAATATTTAGACTTAGGCTTAAAAACATGGCGGTAGAGGTGGGAAACCCAAAATAGCCCCCAAGCGTCCCCGTGAAAGGCACCAATGCCTCGCACGGGACTAATGTAACTCGTATGAACTGACCGCGTGATCACGGTACTCCCGATTTGAGAATACGACGATAATTTGACAATATATACTTATGCTTAAAACTTGGTTACTGATAATTTGAATAAGATTTTTGTAAAACTACTTGGTTACTGATATCACTTTTTTTTTGTATCCTATCATTTGCAGGATGACATTGTATCGTTTGCTTTTTTACACGTGGAACAAATTAAATAGGCAATGGTTTGTAACATGAAGTTTGTTTATATAATGTTGTGGACATTCAGGATTATGTTTTTTTTATGTGTTACAGCCGAGCGTGGTTTTATTATTTTATTGTTTAGTTTTATGGCCGTGGAAGCTTTATAATAAGCAGGTTTTATTTTAACAGGGTTGGGAATGTCCACAAAACAGTGGAAACTCTGCCCAATTTTGTTGCTTTGTGAATTATTAAGACGTGTAATATTTTTAAGTTTGTATAAATATTAGTTTATTAACAACGTTCCCGATTCCCAATTTTTTATTTTTTTATCATTTTGTCAATAATAAATATTTGTAAAACATCGTACGCGTCCAACGTTACAGATAGTAACCGACCGTTTGGACAAAAAAACATTTTTTTAATTAGAATTAAATATGGGCATGGACTTTGTCCATGGCCATTTATATTTTTTTCGTCGCACGTAAAAATTTTGCGGCCAAAGTTCGTAATCGACAACGTGACAAAAATGGAAAAAATGGGCGCGGAATGAGACACGGATTTTGGCCGCGACCAGTTTTTTCCTTTTTTTTGTCTCGGTGTGGGTCACGGACTTTGGCCGCGACCAATTTTTATCACGGTTGTGGGTCATGACCCAAGTTCGCGACCCAAGTTCTCAAAATGGTCACGACCCAAGTTCGCGACCCACAGTCTTGGTCAGAGATTTTGGTCATGACCATTCGCCAGTTTTGGTGTAGTGATGTGTAATCAATAACCGATTTTAGTTGTGATAAACTACTTGCTAAATGTTTTGAGTACTAACTCTTACTGTAAAAATATTTTTAAAATATTTTAGGTGTCTAGCCACAGGGACGCCATACTTGATTTCATCCAAGGGACTCAGAGCTATTGCACTGTGGATGATGACAGGTTTTGAGTAGCCGATTCTTTCATTCAGATCTAGCATAGGATCTCACTCTTGTATCTCATGTTTGGACATGTGGTCCATTATCGGTATTACAGCTTCCGTTTTTTATCTGTTTTATTTTACTGTTTGGACTTGGATTATTACTTGGTTTTGGGTTATTTTAACCGATGGTTTATTCGTCAGGGCTTTAATTCACTTACATATCATGATGGTTGGATTCTAGTATATTGTGAATGTTGTTTTAGTCTTAGAATTATTTTATTTATCCTGTTTAATAAAAAGATAAAATTTGACACCGTATCTTTTGAATACTAGGTGGTTAGTAAACTTTAAAAAGTTTTCGATGGTGATGCTAAGAATGAACCAGGTGAGATTCCTATTTAATTTAACACCCGGTATTTTATTAGGCAGGGTGTCACAGATGGTATCAGAGCATCAGGTTGTAGTGTCCATAGGATCTGTACGACTTACTACATTTTCAGCGTATTGTTTGATTGATATAGAGCCCTATCATAGGAATGTTGTATTCCTTTACGTACGTGGCTTACGTTCTCCTGTTATAGTGTCTAAATACTAGTGTATCTTTTGTGTGTACGGGTGTATTTTGTATGCCGATTACGCAGAGGACGACCAGTGAGGACCGTTGGGAAGACAACAGGAGGCGGGGATCAGTTGGAGTTGAAGAATATTTTGGGGTCGAGGACCGTTGCAGAGGTTACCCCTATTATTGCTCGAAATAATGGAGCTTTAAGGACTGCTAGAGTGCATCATATATTGTTATACCATTATAGTAGAGAGTGGTACTAAATTAGTCTCACCCAGTGTGGTTAGGATGGGAGAGAGTCGGAGGGGTCTTTGAAGAGGACCACCCGTTGGAATTTTGTTAGATACGGAGATGGTGCGTGTAGCCAATGGATGTAGACTACCCAGAGGCTTTGGCATATAGCAGGAAATAATATATACCCGAAAGTGAATTGGGGTAAAAAAAAATCTTAGCCCGTAGGAGCAGTGTTTTAATGGTGGGAGTAAATCATCATATTTGGTATAATGGAGAAAAGAGCCTTTAAGGTGGGTAATGGACTCACGAGAATTAAAGGAAAATTTTGCTTGGATGATTGTTGCAGATGGTGACGATGTTGTGCTTTTGTCAGTGTTGATATTAATGCTTCCTTTTGAAGGGAGCTAAAAGAATTGGAGAATTTAGTCAGGGAGTAAGACTGAATGTAACGATGCTTGCGAAATAACGCAAGGGGGAGACCCCCATCGGGGGACCCATTTAAATGATTCAGATAGCTGAATTCGTATCGAGTGGTGGTGGATTCAGTTGGGACATGTAAGGCCAGTAGTATGTTCCTTAGGGCCAGCGAAACTAAGGGAACAATGAGGGTGGTCATAGGGGTTGAGTCTACCAGGGTTCGAGAGAAGGACAATCCTAATATGGTCTGTATAGCCATGACTAGGGGATTATATGAAGAGGCATTTTATGTGGATAGTAGTACCGCATGCATGGATTTTGCCCGAAGTGAGTAAAAGGGTTAAGAGTATGGAGCCTAGCTAGGGCAATGATTAAGATAGTTTTGGTTCAGTTCAGACAGGCGTGTCATGTCCAAGAACCATCTGAGCCACCAGCATTATTGACAATTGGAAGTATGAGTTTTATTCTCGGGTTAGTGGGGTAAGTTTTATGTGATACGCGTGAGTCATAATATTTTGTTAGCACTAGATTCGCGTGTGAGACGGGTTTAGTGGGGATATCGTTGATAGCATTTTAATGTGTATATTGTTGCCTTTGTATAGTGGGGCTCTCTTTAGTACTACTGGCAGGGGGAGCGAGTGCAAACATAGGGAGTATATGTATGTTAGAATTGCTCGTTCTAGTGAAGTATCATACGAGTATGATATTATCTTGGGTATGGAGTGATTAACAATGTGGGTGGAACACTAGAGGGCTATGATAGCAAGACCACCGTGTCTAATGTTTCAGGGCAGGATGTGTTGTTTGACGAAGCCTCGCCTGAAAGAAGGTTAGGCTCGCATTTATATTATATTACGATAAAGACTTCAGAGAGTATGGTTATCTCGAGATGTTTGATCCCGTTGTGTAGGGACTTTATTGATGTGATTTGAGGTATATTGGATTTACTGTTGCTCAAAGAAATTTAGCTCATCATTATGTTTAGTGCTCAGAACTTGGTGATAGGGAGAGCGCATTATTATATCACTCCTTTAGAGATATGGGAGTTGAGATTTATTTTTTATATGCCTCGGGATTGGATTTTGAGAGTCCCAGTTATGGGATCGAGTTTTATGGAATTTGATTACCGACAATGCTGAGAGATAGAGTATTGGGGAAAGCTCCTTATTTGAATGTTGTTGAGTGATGAGATACGCATGGATCTTGATGAACGTCGTGAGTAGAGAGACGTTGATAGATGCTAGGGCATCCGTTTCGAATATTAATCAATGAATGTGTAAAGAAAAAACTCTGAACAGAGAGATATTATATAGTATAAGGCATGTGGGGCTGGTAGTGCCGTGAGAGAGCACTGGAATTTTTTCCTCTCACCACGAGTTGAAGGGCGGAACGATGTTAAGGAGAAATAAATTTATGGGGTGATTGAGAATACCCATGTGTTATAGCCACGTCGAGAATGCGAGGCCAGTTTTAAGGAAATCATGTGTGATTTTTCCAATGTTGTGCAGATATGCACCAATTATAGGGCGTATGGGCGCCCTAGTTAGTTGGTTTATAAATCGTCCGAGATAGGAGGACGTAGGAACCAATGTGTGGAACATATTCTTGAGGAAAATTATAGACAAAGTCGGAATGGTATGGTGTCTTGAATGTCATGCGAGAATGACGAGAACCCAATTATATGTGTGCAATGAGAGTAACATACCGAGATGGGTTAAAATGCTGTGGGAAGCCATTCAAAAAATATCTCTTAATAAAGAGGAGGCCAAACTATTGGGTGAAAATATAGCGGAGCTTTACTCAATTGAATGTTGAGAGTGGCTTGCGCATAAATAGGACGTTGATGACTATGGGGAAAAAGAGAAGACCCAAGAAGTGTGTCAGTTATGAAAAGTGCACGAGTCGTGACTTTTGGCATACCGTGGGAAGAAGGGGAGTATAAAGTACCATATAATTTGAGATATTATAAGTGGGAATTGGTGTGGGGTGAGACGTAGTGAGATTGTCTCCGAATGCACCACTCATAGATGGAAATGAGTTGATTCGGGATGAGAAACCAGAAATTTCGTATAGTCCGATGAGTTGGTGCATGGTGCCTCCCAATATTGTTGTGAATCAGGACGAGATCCTGCAATCCCACCTCTGATAGGGATTATCAGGTAGCGATGGGGATGAAGTTTTGTTTTGGGTATATTGTATCACCTATACAAACTATTATGGGTGACTTTTAAATGTCGTAAGAGTTTGGTCACCATGAACCTAAGTTCTAAATACTGACATGAGTGGTTAGGGGTTCTCGTGATTTCTCCCATGAGTTGCGATGAATAAGGGGAGTTGGCACTTAGGTATGTATGACCTTTTCTCAGTATGGAGACGATAGAGCCATTATTGAGATCACATGACTGATAGAGCGTATCAGTATGTACTAAATTGAGGAAGCTTGTAGATAAACTTGGGCTATAGTGATTAAGCCGTTTGATAGGTGGGTACCAGTAACGGGTGTATAGTGGAGTGACCCTTATGTTATTATGATTTGAATTTGGGTACTAGAGGATTTCGTGATGTTAAAGATCCTAAGTTTTAGTATCGGTCTTGTCCTAATTTCGAGGACGAAATTCCGTTGTAAGGGGGAAAGTATGTAATATCCCGTATTTCTGCATATTTTTTTTAATTAAATTGAGAAATTAATTGAGGAAAAACATGTTTTAATTAAATTATGCGAGTGAAGTAATTTAATGCGATTAGATGATGATTCTGACTATTAAATATTATCGAGAGATGGATACTGATTAATATTGCATTATGATATTTACTAAGTGCGAAAAGTAAATAATTGATAATTATTGTTATACGACATAGCGAGTGATATGTGGGTATTTTATTCTATCTCATCGGGAGTCGCATGTAGACTATTTTGAGGTGAGAAATGAGAAATGTATTTTAAGTGTCTCGGATGATAATTTAGAGGTCACGAATGGTTTCGGATGGGTCGAAATAGTTGGAATAGTGAACCCGGGAGTATAGTTTGGGTACCGAGTCAATTTTGGATTAAATTGTCACCTATTAAGGGCGTTTCAGTCATTTTTCAAAAAGAGGTTAAAGGACCTACGAAATTTAGATCCATATATATGATATTTAGAGAGTGGTTTTAGGTCTCATACACAAATAGATTATAGAGGCCATTAGAGAGAAGAGATAACCATTTTCCAAAACCTAAGGAGAGATTTATGAAGGTGGTGAAGGGTTTCTTGCACCTCAAGGCAATCGAAAAGGAAAATTTGAGAAGAAGAGATCAATCATCAACCAAGAACCATGAAAGCAGATCAATCAGTTAAAAGCAAGTGTTTATTGCAAATCAAAATGATGTTATAATATCAATGTGTAGGGATTTCATGAATAATTTGATTTTTTTTAAATCTTGGATGAAAAGTATAAATTGATTATATGTTTGGGTAGGATTTCATGTAGTTAGTATTTACATCTGTAGAGAATTATAAATCAGAAGAGTTTTGATTGTTGCTACGAATTTAAATCTGGGTTTTGAATTGAATGAAATAGAAGAACACAAAACTAGATTTATGAAAGAGTTTTGGGAGTTTGATTCGTTCTCGGGTTGATTCTGTATAGATTTGATAATGTTTTATGCTAGAAACGATTTCTATATATGTGGTTAATGTTTGGTTATGTTGGGAGAAATTTCCAGGAGGTTTTATGAGAGTTTTATGGGGTAAACATGGTGAAAAATCGAAGAAGATGAAGCTACACCCGCTCGATCGATCGATCGACCCATGAATGTCGATCGATCGATGGAGCCGATCGATCGATCGACCCTAGAAGAATTTGGGTTCTTTTGTTGGTTGAGTTTGCTTCGATTGCCAACTATGGGGGGGGGGGGAACCTTGGGAGTCATGTAGGGACTTGATAAATACCAGTAGGGTATAGCTATGGTCTATTAAGGTCATTGAGTGTAGGACTTAGAGCTTGGACCGGATGGGATAATCGATTGAGATATAGGTCAGAAAAATTTGTGAATTGAGCTATAGAGAGAGAGTAAACACCAATTCTACATGAATACCAGTAGGTTAAAGATGGTAACTAATGAATTTATATATCAAGGGATAACTAGGGGCGTTAGAGTTGCGTGAACACTCAAAGAGACACGATTGTGAGATAAATTCGTAAATGAAATGTATGGTAAGTATTAGAGATAAATATACTACGTACATAAAGAAATAATTTGGTTGTGTAAATACTTATTATATTGATACATAGGTTGTGTGAATACCTAAAGTGTGTGTATATATATATATATATATATATATATATATATATATATATATATATATATATATATTGGTGATCGAGGTATGATTTCGAGCTAAGAGATATAAATCACTATTGGTGATTGAGGTAGGATTCCGAGCCAATAACCTAAAAAATGTGATACATGGAGGTGATTATATAGTATGTGTTTGTAGTATATATTGTATGCGAAATATATATACATAAAGTGTGCTTAATTTTGTATTGGGATCGATGATTATCCGGACCAATACATGAAAGTTCGATTTGGGGTCGGTGATTATCCAGACCAAATCGAAGATGAATGATATTGGGGTTGATGAGTATCCGGACCAATATGTGTAGACCTAAGTGGCCCGTAACTTTCTTCAGAAGGTTGCCTCTCTTGGCAAAACCTTGGATTTAGTGGCTGGCAAATGTATGTAGTTCGGCGAATTTTCTACGTCCATGGAGAGGTTACTATGTTCTTATTAGTGTCTCTCAATGAGGTTACATCCCTTTGCCCTAAGTCAGGGTTTATAACTTATAGATGTGTAAAAATATGAGATTAAGTTGTACAAGAAACTTAATTAACATGTGGATAATTTGTGGTGTCCCTGAATATCTCCTTCGAGATTGTTGGTAACCATTTTGAATATATTCATAAGTGTTTTAGGGTATATCAAATACACTAATCTTGATTAAATAGTTGATCTGGGTCGAGCATCTTTTCTAGCATGTTGGGTTGGTCGGCTACTCTATTGGCCAAGATATTTAGGTCCCATAGATTACTTGATCCATAAATCATTGAATAGAGTAGATATAGTTATATTCAAACTCAAACTTCATCCCTAAACTTTTCTCATTAAGAAGTTGGTAAACACACTTATTGAACATGTGATAGATGGTACAAAATGAGTGGACAATGGATTCATAACAACTAATATTTCAAAGGTGGTTGAGCGCATATATTTTGGATGTGGCATATTATTGAGAAGAATGTAAGAGAACATCGTACATATTATTGGTGATAAGGATAACTATTTCGTTTAAGAGGAACTCTCCAACGGTTACCTACTCCCTATTGGGAACCGTCTTCCTAAAATCCCTTGCTGGGAATATCATTAATGACACCTAATATTTCGTGTGAATATCCAACTATGCTTCTGCTCATTCCCAATTTTCCTTTCGCTTGCTCCAATAATATAAAAACGTTCTAGTGTTGGTACATTTGAATAAGAGTTTTTCATTTTGACAAATAAGTAAATTTGGTTATTTATTTATTTTCATACATTTTGTATTTAGGATAAACCCGAAGCATCAAAGTTAAAGGGAAATGCGTGTCTTCACTACCACAATCTGGGTATTATTTTTTGCGATGATATGGCCACAGGTGATCAGGCTGTATTAGAAAATGATTCCAACCTAATGAATGCAAATGTTGGTGAAAATATTAAGGTGGGCTTAAACGATGAAAATGAAGCATATGAGAATGTTACTACTGAGGCAAGTGATAGGCTGGGGTTTCGCCACGGCGTGAGAGTCACCTACGCGCCGATCGTGTTATATTCGGCTCACCAACTCTATACAAAAACCTAAACTATGACTACACTCTTTTAAGGGAGTATAGAGGTCAATCCGGGTATCGAATCCACAAAGACATGTTGCTAGAATTTAATTAGTTTAATACTTCTAAAATAAAAGTGTAAAAGATAATTTTAACAAAAAGGAAAAGAGAAAAAAGAGAAAAGATTAAACTAGGCAAGTGTATTTAAACTACGTTAACAAAGCGAATAAAAACTATAGGTTGCGTCGAATATCCCTCACCCCGAGTTAATTAGTATAAAATGGTTACATGAGTCGACGAGTTATTAAGACTGAGTCTCGTTTCGACAGTTAATTAAATCAAGAGTTATCACACCCCTAAATTCGCATAAAAGTCTAATAAGATTTTGACGTCAATAAATATCCTAGAAATTACGTACGCAAGGTCGTAAGCACGGAGCATACATGATATACCCCGTCAAATATCCTAGGCGAAATAACTAGGGCAACCCACTCGAAATAAACACGTAAAACTCCATCACCAAAGCAAAGCAACATGTCAACCCTAGGTGAGCTCAATCCGACACAACCTAAACTAAATTAGCTAGAAAGCATGGTAAATGACATGTATTGAAATAAAGAAAGTAAACCTAATTATGAAAGCAATAAATAAATGAAATACATGTTAATCTAGGCAAGGGAAATTAATGGCAAATAATGTAAATAAAGCTAAAATAAGTAAACTACAACAAAGAAGATGAATGAATAGTATATTAACTTACAAATAATGGGTAAAACACCTAAAATGGAGAGTAGGGAAAATATCTCTCTACAAGCCCTAAAATCTAAGACAAAGTGTAGATGTCTCACAATAGAAACCAAAATTGGTTTATATAGTAAGTTGGAAGACAAGAAAAGAAGAAAGTGGCAAATATCTGGTGATCGCGGTCGACCGGTCGCAGAGGCGCGGTCGACCGCATTTTTAAGTTAAGACACACTGTCTTCGAGCCAAGGAAAAATTCCAATACATGATCGACCGACATTAGAAGCGCGGTCGACCGATACTCTATTTTCTACTGCTATTTGCTCTTCACATGGGAGGAAAAGGTCGAATATGGAAATGGCCATATCTTCTTCGTCCGAACTCAAAACAATGTGAAGTTTGTGGCCACGTGACACTAACGAAACAAACTATGCATCCGTGGAATTCTCATGAGCTGGAGATGAAATGTGAATTGATTAAAATGCCCTTGAAGTAGCATCCGACGACGAAACTTTTCCGAAATGCGATCGATCCTCACTTTTAGCATTCCAATTCCTTCAAAAGCATAATTAACCCCTGCAAAGCATGTATATATCCAAATACAAGGTTGTCTGGTTAATGAGAATAAATATAGGCATTTAGGATCGTAAAAGTGCTAGAATACATAAATATATAGGGCAGAAATTTGCAATATTCGATACGAATCAACAAGCCCTTCAATCACATCCAAATTAACCTCGCCGGGACCAAAATCAAAAGTTCAACGTAAATGTAATAAACCTATAGATGATGCTTTTGGTGCCTTATTTGTCATTGCTGATTTATAAAAAAAAATTGCGGTTGCTTTGGAAACTCAAGTTGTTGAATTTAAAAAATGAGCAACGCAAACTCACGTCAACTGAAAAGTTATATTGGATAGGGTAAAGACCATGAACATTTATAAAACTTATAGAATGATACTCATGAAAGTTTTTGAGCAAGATAAGGAGCTAGGATGAGTATTCTTTGGCTTTGATGTTGATGAGTTTATAGGTGCTTGGATCGTTGACAAGTTTGGGCGGGAGTCACCAAATTGACATCGTATTTTAGTAATTTTATTAATACTTGTTAATTTTGTTGGGTTAATTATAATTCCTACAATTGACAAATGTTAAATATTTCGTAGTTTGTTTCGACATTCTATATTTTTGTTTTGTGAATGAACATTTATTTAAACATTATAATGTTGGAGTTTATATTACTACCGTTTTAATGATGCGTCTTGGGACATAAAGGGTGAGTTACATAATATTTATTTATTAAGTTTTAGATTTAGAACTTTGCAAGAAAAAATAAACTATTACATATATAGCTCTCACGAACCTCTTATTTTACAATTAGAAAATAATGCCCATCAAACAATAAAATTTGAAAAATACTTAATTTTGCCCTTGAAATATAAAAACAATCAACATCGAGTATATAATAACTTTTCATGCAAAATATTTTTATAAAATAAAAGAAATTATCTCCGCTATTTTTTTTCCGCCTTTTGTATGCTAGATTTTCGCTAAAAGGGCCTCCTCACAAGTTGTTTGAGAGTTATATACTTAATTAATCAGATGGACAAAGTGTAAATGTGATTTGAGAAAACATCAAAAAAAATTCTGACATGGATAACTTGATCCCCAAATCAAATCATTGAATATAGTAGATATAAAGTTGTATTCTATTTCAAACTCAAACTTGATCCTCAAATCATGGAATAGATAACTTGATCCCAAAATCAAATTGTCGAATAAAGTAGAGATAAAGTTTGAGTTGTAGTCAAACTCAAACACCTCAATTGAAACCACCTCATGTCATCTCTCTATTTATATGTATGAAGTCTCAGGGTTTGAAATCCAAAGATTTTGAAGCTCCATCCCAATATTTGAATAATAATGTAAGTTTGAATTTTTATTTTATTTTATGTTTATTTACCCCATTTAGCATAACATTGTTTAGCTTTCATTCATTTATTTAACTCTATGAAGATTAAGCCATTTTGGCCGACCAATTATTCAATTAAACCAGCTTCTCAAACCTCTCCGCCCTATCCAAGTCGAAGAGCTTTGGGAACAATTACGAAGTATAAGCTAAGTGACCCCAAACATAAAGGACCAAATAGGTTCGAATCCCAAAAAATGGCCATCCTAATACATAACAGGCAAGGGACATTATGAGAGATAACCCCAAAGGGATTATTTGACAAGAATAGATTTCGAAGGAGATTAGCATGGATCAAGTAGCGGCACAATCAACAACTCTAATGAGTCTAATTGAACTCTACCTCCTCCATATCTATAAATGTAACCCTCACACCAGGGAAAAAATGATATGTAACTTATGGATATCGAATCACAAAAAAAGTAATAAAAAGGAGAGAAACACCCGTGGACGTAGGCCATTAGCGAACCGCACAAATCTATTTGTTGTGAGAATGTTCTATTCTTAAATTGGTCCTAACTACTTATATTCATTCATTGTGAGTAATTGCACTTGTTACATTTGAAAATAAAGCAACACAAACTCACATCAATTAAAAAGTTATCTTGAATAAGCTAAAGGCCATGAACATAGAGAAACAAATACAACACAACTCGTGAAAGTTTTAAAGTTGGATAAAGAGCTTATGATGAATATTCATTGGGTTAGATGATGATGAGTTTACAGGTGCTTGGATCGTTGACATGTATGAATGAGAGTTGTCAACTTGAAATTGTATTTTAGTAATTTTAAGAATTATTGATTTTGTTGGATTAATTTTTATTCTTACGATTGACACATATTAAATATTACGCAGTTTATTTAGACATTCTAGTTTTTTAGTTACGAATGAACGTTTAAGCATTTTAATATTTGAGTTTATATTATTACTACTTTAATGATATGTGTCTTGGGTTATAAATGAAACGAGTTACATCATATTTATTTATTAAGTTTTAAATTAGAAACTTTACAAAAGGATGAATTATTACGTGCCTTATACTTTTTATTTAGAAAATAATTCTAATTAAAGCTTCTTCTTTCACCCCACATATGCTCGATTTTTTTATTTCTTAAAAAGACCTCTGCAAAAGTTGTTTAAGAGTTATGTACTTAATTAATTAGATGAATAAAAGTGTAAAAGTGGTTTGAGCAAACGTCTGGCATCGCCCAAAAAATAAAAAAATATGATACAGATTACTTGATCCCCAAATCATCGAATAGTGTAGAGATAAAGTTATATTCAAACTTAAACTCAAACTTCCTTCCTAAACATTTCTCGATAAGAAGTTGGTAAACATATTCATTGAATAAGTTCTAGTCTGGACAAAATGAGTGGACAACGGATTCACAACTCAGATTTTAAAGGTGGTTGAGCGCATATATTCTGGATGTGGCGTAGTTGTTGTGGAGAAGAATGTAAGAGGACATCATACATATTAATGGTGATAAGGTTACCCATTCTGTTTTAAGAGGAACTCCAACGGTTACCTACTCCTTATTGGTAACCGTGTTCCTCGATTCCCTTGTTGGGAATGTCATTAATGACACCTGATATTTCGTGTGAATATCCAACTATGCTTATACTCATTCCTAATTTTCTTTTTCTTCGTCGTGGCAATATGAAAATGTATACCGTTGGTACATTTGAATAAAAGTTTTCCATTTTGACAAATAATTAAATTTGGTTATTTATTTATTTTCATATCTTTTTTATTTAGGATAAACCTGAATATCTCCTCCGAGATTATTGGTAACTGTTTTGACTATTTCCATAAGAATTCTAGTGTATTAAAATACTCATGTGCGAATTAAATTATGATTTGGGCTGGGCAGCGTTCTAACGGATCCAAGTTGGTCGGCTACTCTCATGGGCTATGGTAAATGGGTCCCCACATTGAAATACTCAAAAGTTTGACGTAAACGCAGGGAACCTGTGGGCGATACTTCTACCGATTTATCTGGTGTTGTTGATTCATAAAAAAAAGATTGTGGTTGCTTTGAAAATGCAAGTTATTGCATTTGAAAAGCAATCAACGAAAACTCGTGTCAATTGAAAAGTTATCTTGGATAAGTTAAAGGCCATGTACATAGAGAAAAGTGATAGAATACATCTCATGAAAGTTTTTAAGCAAGACAAGGAGTTAGGATGGAAATGCATCGACTTAGATGATAATGAGTTTGCAAGTGCTTAGAGGAGTCACCAAATTGACATCGGTGAGTAGGAAAAGGCTTTCTTTCCCACTCTAGCGGGAAGCATGAAAAGTTTGACGCACGACCGGACGTGAATAGTCGACTGGAGAAGCTGCTCCCGGCAGATATGCTGGGTGAGATAGTGACAAAGGGGAATGTCGAACCCCCTATAAACGTAAAGGCAACCACTGCTATGCTCGATATTCTTATTCAAGGATTCTTCTACCTCACAAGTGGCGGGCGATCCCGACTGCACCGATGCGGCTTAACCATCGTTTATCCACAGATGCTACTTTGAAACGGAGTTTAGACTTGTTAATTTTATTGGGTTAATTATTATTCTTACGAATGACAGATATTAAATATTTTGTAGTTTGTGTAGATATTTTAGATTTTTAGGTTATGAATGAAAATTTAAATATTATTATAGTAGAGTTTATATTACTACCGTTTTAACGAAGTTACCTTGGGTTATAAATGGTAAGTTATATAATATTTATTTGTTAAGTTTTAAATTTGAAATTTTACAAAAAAAAAAAGCTATTAAGTATATAGTTCTCATATTTTACAATTAATAAATAATGATAATCAAACAATAAAAATTAAATGCTACTTATTTTTGCACTTGAAAAAATTAAAACAATTTACATTGAGTATATAATATTTTTGATGAAATGTATTTTTCTAAGATTTATCTTGGCCAAAAGAAATTTCTATCACTCCACGTATGCTAGATTTTTTTGTTTCCTAAAAGGGCCTCGGAACAGGTTGTTTGAGAGTTATATAGTTAATTAATTAGATGGACAAAAGTGTAAAAGTGATTAACCGCAAACGTGCGACATCGGCCAAATCAAATCCTTGAATAGAGTAGAGATAGAGTTGTATTGAAACTGAAACACCTCAACTGAAACTTGATCCCCAAATAACGGAATAGATAACTTGATCCCCAAAATCAAATCGTAGGGAATAGATAGAGTTTGAGTTGTATTCAAACTCAAACCCCTCAATCAACTGAAACCGGCTCATCTCTCTTCTATTTCTATTTATATATATGGAGTGGAGTCTTGGGTTTGAAATCCAAAGGTTTTGAAGCTCCGTCACAGCATTTGAATAACATTGTAAGTTTGCTTCTTTTTTTTTTTTAATTTTATTTTACCCCATTCAGATTGTTTAGGTTTTCATTCATTTATTTATTTTATTTAACTCTAGTCTATCATGATTGAGCCTTTCTTCTCCTCCTCTGTTTTCTCTAGTAACGATATAAACCCTAGCCCTAGCAACTGCTCTAAATATTTAACTATATCATTGAGTCTTTGTTCTTTCTTTAATGGTTATGCATGGTATGTGGGTGTTAAACACTGCTGGCTTTCGTTTAAGAAACTTTCATTGTTTATCAATCGGTGCCATCACTTAATTTTTGTTCTATGTTTTAACTACTATTCATTTGGTCATTTGATTGTTCTTGCTTTTCTAATAAAAAATAAAGTAAAGTTCTTAAAAATTTGCGTTTGATTGTTCCGCCTTTTCTATATTTTAACTATCTTTATTTTATCATTCGATGTTAACTATGTTTTAACTCTTGCCGGCTTTTGTTTAGTCTTTTAGTCTAATTTTGGGGGATTTGATTGTTCTGCCTTTTCTAATTGATATTGTTGTTTAAATTTTTGGCTCCCTTTGTTTGATTTGCAATATTAGGTTGACTATGAGAGCTATATGTGATTTTTACGAACTATACTTCTAGTTTAGAATTTCATTTATGTTCCGAATAACCATATGTGAAATCACTGTACTTGAACCATCAATTAGGTAAGGTGTCTATTTTATTTATTTCAAAAGAGACGTATGCTTATAATCGGGAATATACAATCATCATGTGGCCGTGTGCGTGTGTTTGGACATTTTCCTTAGTTAGAATGATAATCCCGGTTTGTCAAAATACGCCTTTCTGCTCCTGATTATGGCGCGCTAGGGAAATGCGTGTTTTGATTGATCGCGTGCGTCTTTTTGAGTAGGGAAGGTGCTCAAATACACCGCCACAATTGAAATCTTTCTTCTAGTTATCGTGAAATGCAAAGAGAAATATATTATAAATCAAATCTACGAATGATAAAAAAATATTTTTATAGGATGCTTGTATTTCCGCTAATAGTTTTTCTAAGTAGATGAGCGGAAGAGTGAAATTGCCCGCGCGCCTTGGGTTTTTGTGACTCCTATGGGCTGTGTGCTCTCAATAATCCATCTTAATCAGCGCAAATATCTCTCAATATCATTGTTTTAAATCACAGCTGCACCGTCACGTAAATAGAGTAAGTTGACTTCAATTTATATGGGACTAAAACCTTATAAACAGTCCTTGAGGAGAAGGTGGCAATCGAGAATATGTTTCTCAATCCCTCTCTGACACCTTCTTCCTTTTTCCAAAACCTGCCGGACCATCATCTTCCTCGAAACCAAGTTTAAGAGACAACATGACATAAAATCAATTTCAAAAAACTCTCAAGCATTACCTATTTTCATATAATCAATACCTGGTTGAATATTGGAGAACTCCAACATTGGATAGGAACAGATCTAGGGTCATTAGGGCCACTGTATTCTCTATTTTCTTGGGTTTAATATTAACAGAGCAAAGCCAACAATACATAATTATATATGTAAAGGTACCTCTCTCTCTCTCTCTCTCTCACACACACACACACACACACACACACACACACACACGCACACGCGTTGTGCTCTTTGCTTCTTTTAATTCTTATAAATCAAATCTTGATTGTTCATTTTTTGTTGTATTCACTTTCCTAGTAATATGAGCTCCTTTTGATTAGGATATGGAATTTCAGACTTTCTGATTGATTAAGCTCATGTTCACACTTCCTTCATAGACCATTTTATTTTAAATAGTTCAATTCAAAATTTCCAATTACAAAACCTAGAAATCAAGCAACTAATGTATTGATTATCAATTGAAATATTACATATTTATCTATGAACTTATTAGCTGGCTCAATATTCTACCCATCAAATATTCATGTACCAATTTTCCGAACAAATAACTTCATTTACTTTTGTCATGTAGTTGGCTTCAGTAAACCACAATATTGTACTCAATCTTTAAGTTGTGAGAAGATTATTTGTTGAGAAAAAAGTATAAAGTTTTGTGTTTTTTATTTTCATTGATCATATTTGAATACATGTAATCATGATGCAAAGTAATGGCTGTAACTAAGTTGATACTACCGAGTTCACTAGGTATTGGCACTCATCTATCCGAAACTGTTAAGCGTACCTATATGTCGACAAACCAAACCAATGGAGAAGGGGCGTTGGTTTTAAGTATGGTTGTTGTTAAGGGACTCATGAACATTTAGAAAATGTATTACCTAATTTAATAAGTCACTGAATAAGTAGAATGGGATAAGTCTTGTAGTTTGCATTGGAGAGTAAAGAGTCTCCTGATTTGTCCATCTCTAGCAGACTGTTTCGTTAGAGTAACTGATTATAAAGATCATAACTATCATTTATTTTCTTAATCTCACACTCAGACTTTAACCAAGGCTCTCAGATCTATTTTCATTTCACCCAGTGTACACATACACGCCCACAGGCACACACGAATTATAACACAAACACTATATACACTAAACCTATGTAGCACCGATACTTAAAAAATAGCAGAAATGGAGTTTAAGATGTGGACATGACCCCGATGCGGCTCTATACGTATCCGATACTCCTACTCCATATGCATTGACCAAATCAGCAATTGTGACCTTCTGATACGGCTTGGATACGTTCCGATTCTTCAGGAATATGCCGGGGATACTTCAAGGATACGGCGGGAGCCAAACTGTATTGTTTTAAAAAGGAAAACGGGAGTTAGTTTGTAATTTTAATAAACTTAAAACCATTAAGCCAAATAAATGTTAATGAGTTACTCTCATTTAATAATTTGTATATATTGACCATCTGCTGTGATATTCTTGATCGCATAGGTTAATCTTGTTGTGAACAAATATGTTTTTGCTAATGCTGAAATTGTGATATTTCCTAAAAGAATATATACAAATATTTTATATATATTATTTATTGTCATATCGGTGGGGTATCCGAACTCAATTTTTCAGATTTTTCGTATTGTCGTATCCGAACATATACGAAATCGTATTGCATATCCGTATCCATACAACACAGACTACAACACACAAACAAGACTTCAAAAATCTATTAAAATTCCACATAAATTCTACAGGGAACCTAAGAATTGACTAACATCACTAATCTTGAAATAATTGAATTACGATTCTACGTGATTACAAAGTCAATTGAATCCCAATATTACGCATCCAAACATATCCAAAGTGAATATTATATTAGTTAAATGCTTGTATGATAGAACTAGGGTTTTATAGATAGGAATTTTAGGAACCATTGTATGCAGATCATAACACTATTGTAATGGTGAAACAAAACAAGTCCAAGGTCAATACACCAAAACAGAAATTATGAATCTTTAAGTCCATCCCATTGCTAACTCAACAAAAAATAATATCTACTATGACTAAGTTCATAAGAATTTATTTTATAACCTACGTGCACAGTATGTATCTTAACAATATTAATACAATAAATCAACTTTCTTAGTCCAAAAGTTTTCTAGGTTATTATTGCAATTAGAAAGTAATATTATAAGTGACAATTTTATAATTTGGTAGTTTCATTACAAGTATGGCATTGAATCCATGCATGCCTTTGATTCAGAATGCATCACTATGGCCGATCATTCTTCGGTATGTGATATGCATACAAGCTGATTGAGCCAACTACATATAATTTGTCTCATCCAGCCTAGCAGTAGTGATATACAGGCTGGATGATGATCGTTGTTACATCACATTATTGGAGTAAGGCTCGATGAAGGCCCAACTCCTCCAGAGCTCACCTCTGAACCAAAAATGTTCTTAAAACTATTTTGGGTATACACTCCAAAAAAACTGAATAACAAATGTGTAAAGAACCACTGTGGATGTGAATCGCGAAAAAAAAATCAAACAGATTGCAAAAAAATGGGTAGAACAAATCTGCAAAAGCTGTGGATGTGATTAACCTTACATCCTTGCAAACAAATCCCATTTTGTATATTCATCAAACCCTTCACAAACTATGGTTTATACTTTCCCTAAGGATTTAGCTACATATCTTAGAGCTTTACAAACCACGCTCTGATACCTTGTCAGATTTATGTGTGAGAGAGAGAGAGAGGATTAATGAATGGTGAGAAATTATATAAATAACCTTCACAGCATAACACAACATAATTATTACAAACAAGTCATTGACAACTTCAATGTTGTAATTGCTTGAAATATGTTTTATTTTTTATGCTTATTGTATATATCATGTGTCCAGGGAACCTATAAGACAATTAACTGAATATGTTATAGATAACATTCCATGTGAGTTTCTCTTTTAAGTTTGGTTTATTTTTCTAATTGTACATTTGTAAATTAAAAAAGTGTATACATTATATGTTTGAAAGTTTTATTTATAAGATCGAAATGCAAGCTTTTTGCCATTTTCTTCCATGTGTACCACATATACTTTAAATTATTTTTATATAATAAGACATTCATTATAAATTATCCCAACAGTGCCTTACGAAGAAGAGAGGCCTATGTTCTACTCAAACTCAGTATACATCTTCATTTTCAAAGAGATGTTTATCTTAATAGGTACGTAAAGCATCATATTTTTGTTGTTTAAAGCCTATGTGAATTGACTATTATACTTGTGTCACCATTTTCACGCCCCCAAAGGCTATTTTATTGGATTCTCCATTGCATATAAAACATAAATGGCTTTTGCATACATATTTTGGCCATACATGTATATGCCTTTGGTTTCGTGTTTGTTTACGATGGGATTACTTATTCTTTTTTTATTTATTTGATACGCTTGTTTATGATAATATGAATTTATTAAAGTAAAATGTGATAATTTCCATCTGGATGGGGAAGTGAACTGCTACTCCCACAACTGAGTTTGGTTAGCAACTTGATTTGTATGTTTGGGACATTTTTGTCTCTTTCTATATTTACATGTATGTATAACATGTGTAATATATCATAGTTGAAGTATCATCATGTAATCTCGATTTTAATCGGTTGAACGTTAGGATCTATTGTCCAGTCAGAATTAGTTGACAAGATAACCTGTTGTTTCCATAATAAATATATATTTTTTTTTGTAGTAAGTTTGGATCCTATTGTTGATTTATGCGTTCATATGTATATATATACTAGGGTGTACCCGTGCCGATGGCGTGGTTGTAAAAATGTTCCAAACATTTAGTAATAGTGATTAGGTCTGAAAAAATAAGATACTCAATAATTTTAGATCATATCGGCAACAAACCAATAAAATATTATAGTTAACGGGTAGAATTTGTTTCGAACTGCTTCAATCATTAATAACCTAAGATCCATCAAGCTTTGTAAATAAGAAAAAGTGTTTTAGGGTCAAAGTTTTTGTAGATTATATGTTATAAATTTATTACAGGTTATAAATCTATTGTTTCCCGCACTTTGCCAGAAGTTCTACTCAACCGTGTTGCACTGCCAGAAAAATAATGACCTGGTGGTTCTTGATGGTTGCGCTGCCAGAAAAAAACGTGGACCTGCTATGTGGATTCTTGATTTTTGGAGGTTATCTTTTCCTTGTTTCATATTCTCCATCTCGAGAAACTAATTATGTGGATTCTTGATTTCATGTAATAACAAACTTACAAATAAAATTAAAAAAGTGAACTCACCTCCAATTAATCCAATTAATAAAGTGAACTCACCTCCAATTAAAATAGTTAAAAATAATTTTTAGTAGTTTAAAACAATTTATTTATGTAAAAAACATTGTTTATATTTCTTTAAAAAAACAAATTTTTATTTTTTTATAAAACTATTCAAACTTTTTTTCTAACTAATAAAACAATTTAGGCAATTTCTTTATTTCTTATAACATTTAAAAAGGTTAGAAGCAGTTTTTTAAAATAGTTCTTAACTTTCGGTAAAATATTGTTTTCAAAAAATAAAAACTTTTTTAATACAAAAAAGAGTTGTTAACATTATTAATTGTTTTAAAATTAAAAACAATGTTTTAACTTTTTCAAAAAAATAAAAAACTATTCTTTATAAAAAAAATATTTCTAAAAAATAAAAAACTATTTTTTTAATATAAAAAATTGTTTGAATCCTCGCTTTTTCTATTACATGCCAACTGGTCTGGGCAGTTCTTCTCCCCGGTCTTCTGGCTTTACCCACTTGCCTTGGGCCCTGCGCCACGTATGGTCTTTAGCAAGCCTATGGTTTTATGAATCAAAGTAACTTTTTTTGGAAACAGCAATAAAATTTCTCTTTAGAAAAAAATAGAAAATAAAACTTTATCATTTTTAAAGTAAAGGCCCAATATATTACCATCGCATAAATTAAAAGCTCAAAATTACATTAAAAAAAAAATATAGAAAGAAATTATATCTTCACATCACTATCAAACATGAAATAAATCACAATATAAACTAAAATAAAAGTCCCAACACACGCGTAATAAGATTAAAATAAAGAAATAGAAAACCCAATACCTCCGAATTAATTTGTGTTCTCTTGGAGCTGGTGGTGATGCCTACTATGAACCTGTTTAAAAAATTATGATGTTCAGTAAAAAATCATAATACTGTGCCCGTACAGTACCATGTTGAGTAAAAATTCAGCTACACAATATTAAACGCCCGTACAGGACCATGGAGTAAAAAAATAAAACTCAGTTTTTGATAAAAATAAATAAATAACATGAACCCGGAATAACAAATATACTCAGAAATCATACGCCCCCTACAATACCATGTTGAATAAAAAAATCAGCTATACAATATTAAACGTCGTACAGTACCATGTTGAGTAAAAAAAATAAAACTCGTTTTTGAAAAAAGAAAATAACTCAGATCGGAACAATCAAGAACACAGTACAGATCGAAATTTTCTTTTTGAAATCAGCAAATGAAATCGATTTCTGTAAAAAACATATCAAAATATTTCTTGAAATCAAATATTTCTTGGAATCGATTTCTTGAAAAATAGATCAATAAAAAAAACTTCAGATCAAAATAAAACCTCAACAACTCTCCGTTCGATTTTGAAATCAGCAAATGAAATCGATTTCTGTAAAAAAAATAAAAATCGGTTTTGAAATCAGCATATATTTCTTGAGGGAGAGAGACTTCAAAAAACAAAAACTACAATATAAAAACAGCAAAATCCATGTCGAGAAAGAGAGAAAAAAATGCACTAAGCCACTGAACGGTCTGAACTGTTAAAAAAACCATTGGAGCGGCCTGAACTTTACCGAAGCAGATCTTCTACAGGCTATCTGAACGGCCTGAACCATAAAAAATCCATGTCGAGAGAGAGAGAAAGATGCACTAAGAAACCTGAACGGCCTGAACCGTAAAAAAACCCAGATTTGAACCGGCACTACCTGAACGGACACAAAAAACCAAGAACTTAATATAAAATATATATTCAAACAATGAGAGAGAGAGACTTTACAGTGAGAGAGATAGAGGCTCTCTGGGCTTGGCGGAGTTGTTGTCGAGAGACAGAGAGGCTCTGTGTTTGATGTACTCTAACCACTCTATAATTGTGAGTTCCAAAGTTCTATGCCATTGGATTCGAACCCCACTAATTTAATCTCAACCATCAACTGACAAAAGACCAAATATATAGATACAAAATCTGTTTATATAGGTTTTGTATACAAAGTTGAATGATGTGGCAAAAAACCCCTCCTCCTTTATTATATATATATATATATATATATATATATATATATATATATATATATATATATATATATATATATATATATATATATATATATATACTTGATTCGCAAAGCAGAGGTGGGATGATCTAGTGTTTCTGCAAACGGCTCTGGAACGAAGTTATCACTTAATGCAAAACATAATCTTCAGGCTATATTCGAAGCAGATAGGCCCTGATGGTACTCTTCTGTTTCTTGTATAGTCTGGGTAGTGTTTGGTTTCCTTTCCTTTCCTGTTTTCTGCATTAATAGCCACGGGAGCCTACCATCATCTCCCTTACTTTTTGAATGGAACATCATTACTGATGGTTGTTGTCATCCATGTTCTGATATACTTATGTGAGCATTATTCTATAAAACTATTTCCTCATTGATTGACCCTCATTATGATGTTTTTATCGCAAGAATTACACCAAGGAAGAAATTATTGAACGATTGAGGCTAGATGAAGAGGATCACATGGATTTATTTATGGAGTACATTAGTGTATTGTAGAAGCAACACCAAATTCATAATTCCCTCTAATTTGAGTGTGGGTGGAACAAAAGTTTGATTTCTTAATTTAAATATTCTCGTATAAGTCCTTTAAATGATATTAGCAAATTTTCAATTATCAGTTTCAATTTCACACTATCATGATTGCCCTCCATATATTTAAAAATATATAATGTACTACAATTAAAACTAAAACACCCTCGCACATCATGTGGGGTTGAAAACAAGTAAAATATATTTGGAAAAATGGAAGCTTTTAACTTGGCTTCACCACGTGTCGGCAATTATTTCCTCACTTATGAATTGGAACCACTCCACTCCCTTGTCAAGAGCAGGTAAGACTCATCGCTTTATCATTTAGTCTCCATATATTCTCCATAATTTCTTGTATGATTAGATTCTTCTCGATGCATATATGTGCGTTACGGGATTTAATTATATTTTTAGTACCTTTTAGGGATATTAGGATCCAATTATGTATTTTTCACGTGCCAACGCATACAAACACACACATATGTATGAAAATGTTACTAAATAATGAAAACCGGTAACTAAATAATGAAAAACGATGTCTAATAAAAAGAAACAAAGTGGTTCAAAACGGCGGGAGTTCTATTCCCCTGACAACTTTCTTCAAGCGCCCATGCCGCCTTAGACCGGTTGTTAGTCTTCATCATTTGCTCCCTTTATTTTAGTAGGCGCCAATCTTCTTCATTTGGACGATTTTCCCACTTTCTTGTCGAAGTGGACTAAGAAGGTTATAATTTTCAGATGTGGAGGCCTTTTTAGATGTTGGGTAGTTTTTGAAGAATACACTATTGTTGTTAAAATCAATTTAGTGGAGCAAATTAATTTATTAAAATCAAGTTTAAGAATATATCAAAATATGGATCGCAATTTCCTCCATTTTTATTTCTTTCTGTAATTAATTCCTAGGAAAGTTGACGTAAACCACTCGCCAAAAGGCTCCTAAAAATTATCTAAACACCACTTTAGATAGAGAAACACTATTTTCTAATTAAAAATTCAAGTTTACCTCAAATGAGGCTTACAAGTGAGTATTTAAAGGGGGGAGTAGCTTAGGCTCCAAGCTAAGGCCCTAATTACAAAAATGCCATTACTACTCCTTACCTCTAAATAGTAGAGCAAAAGAAAGAAAAATACAATAACTAAAAAAATAAAAGAAAATACAAAAGAAAATAAAAATGATAAATAATCCCTATAAATGGTCTATTTCCATCACTCCCCTTGGCTTCGAAAAGCTTGTCCTCGAGCGTAGGAGATGGACGGTAAGAAAACAAGGCACCTATCAAAGAGCTCCTCAAATGGAAGAAGCGCCGTCCTCAGAAACGCCCCTTGTACTGGCTTGCAAGAAGTCCATGGAGGATAGGAACACAACCCAAACATGTTCGACTACCAAAATCATGACCTGAGATCCCCATGATGAGCCCCCTCAATTCTACGCCGTGAAAAATTTCTCCCAGCGCATATCGAATGACAAATAATCCCTAGAAATGGCCTATTTCCATAAAAAATGCTAACTATAATTTTTTGCATAGCAACTTAGTTTATTAAACTTTTCCTTTTATTGCTTTACAATAGTAGACAGGATGTTATAGATGTAGTTATATCCATTTTTTTGTAAAATAAAAAAAGCATTTAGCTTCTAAGTTTATTGTTATTTTCTCCGTCAAACCATTTGTTTGTACTGTTTTCAATGGCCTGTAACGAAAGATAGTTTGTAACTTCCTCAACTGTTTGTAGAGAATATAGAAACGATGTCAACAAGGAGTGAAGGTGAAGTGACGATAAAATTTTCCATGTTATGATATCTTTCCCTCATTTTCTCTATTGTTTTAATTTTGGTATAACTATTTTCGGCTATGCCTAAATTTTTATTTATAAATAATATACGTCCCAAATTAAAAAAATTATTTTCCTTTTAGGGACATCCCAATTAAATTTCATTTTTTTGGACATGATCCGATGAACCAAATTTCACAATGGTGAATAATTTTTTATCTTGCCACTGATAAAGTGCGTCCTTAATATTTACCAAAAATAAGTAAAATAAAGATAGGGAATTTTATTTGGATGGAGGAAGGATGTAGGCTTCACATTCACCATTAAAGTGATTATCATCCCCAAGATCTCCTCCCTTATTCTAGGCTGTGCCTCCATGAGTTCGTGATGGAGGTGCTCATCTTTTGGGGAAGGGAATCCTTTCAACCCAATAAGTCGTGTAAATCCATCTGCCATACGGAGATCCCCTCCACCCCTCATAACCTATATTCCCTCGTTGAGGTATGTTTTGTATTTGTTGTCCAACTATACAAATGTTATAGACACTTATAATAGTTCTTTTAGTTTTTAGATAGGTTATCCAAATGATGTTTACATTAATATCTTGTTTTTTAATTGATTAAAAAAACCATATGTTGTTTAATAGATGTATTATGAAAGTCTAATATTCTAAATAGTTTGGATCATCAATCAATGTAAAAAAATTTAAAAAAAAGGTCGTACCAGCGCACAAGACACCCGCTTAACTACAGTCTGGGAGAGGCGGATTTGGGTTGGCCTTACTCCGATATATGTAGAGGCTGCTCCCATGTCTCGAACCAGAGAACAACCGTAGCCTGGGCTAGGGAACTTGCCATCGCACCAAGGTACGATCTCTGGGTCAGTATGCTTAACATAATTAATCAAACACCCCATAACCATAAGGTCCATAACTTAGCGACTCTACCCTAGAGTCTCTTCGTCTCACTGTCTCAATCATTGCATACTTGACATTATTACCCAAATTTTGTTATTAGTGTTATATATTTAGATAGTCTGACATATCATCATTTTGAAGCTTTTATGATCTGGGAGAGTCAAACTTATTTCACTATTATGTTTTGTTATGTAATTTTTTATGTACAACAAGTTAAATAATGAGATTGAAGTGAATAGAAAAGATAATATGCAATCTGGGAGCTTTGTAGGTAATCAACTAAAGATATTTGAAAAAAAAGTAGCTTAGGAATTGTAAGAACAATTTGGAGGTCCTTGAAAGTTCTTCTCATATACCTCATCTCTTTGTAAATTTTAAAGTCCTACTTTTTGCAATTCTTTAGTGTTGTGGTGCAACTATGCTATGGGCTCGTGCATAGGGTGTAGAGTTTGGTTTGCTGAGAAATTGAGTAGAAAATTCATTTCTCAGTTTAGCATTAAAGATTGAAGCAACCAAGTGGAGTAAATATAAAATATCATTATTTTGTCACTACTTTAGTGTTGTATCATCTGTTTTATTTGCATATGATATATTTGTGTTAGGGTATAAATAAACTATTGATTGAAGATTATATATAACATACCCTGTTTTGACTTCATCATATAATGTATGCTTTCTAAGTGTTTGATAAATTATATATCTGTATTCAATTTTATAAGTGGAGTTTAGTTTTTCTACTTTGGTATTTACCACTGTTCTAAAAAACCCGCCTAGGCTCCGCCTAGGCACGCCTAGGCTTGAGGCTTGGGACAAACGCCCCGCCTTACGCTTTTTAAGCCTTATTCTTGGTAAAACCCTTAGGGAGCACTTTTTTCTAAAAACAATAATGCTTTAGTGAAATTATATCGCCATTTAAAGAATTTTTTTAAAAACCGGACCACTATCTCATCCAAAATAATCAAATAGTATTTTAATTTGCATATATTCTAACATATGTTTATGATATGTACAATTTTAGTATTTTAAAAGCCTTGTTATGGTTAAAAATACTAAAATATATTAAGATGTCCTAAATGCCTTTTCACGCCTTTTTACGCCTAAGGCCCGCCTAGGATTCTAAGGCTTAAGGCTTGGCCTCCACGCCTCTCCACGCCTCGATCACGCCTCGCGTTTTTTAGAACCTTGGTATTTACACTAGATTCAAAATATGTTGGTATTTGTATACTTTGTCAATACAATCATGATCCAAAGTACATTAAGTGATTGTACCTTGTGTGAGTCCCACCCCAATATATAAGCACTTACTGCAGAACTTTGGGGGATGTCATATTTATTACCACTCTAAATCATGGATGCTCTGGAAGTGGTCATGGACCAAATCCCTGACCACTATGGGTCACGGACTTGGGCCGTGATCAGGGCGTGACAACCTTGGCACCAAATTCACGCCAAAATTCCCTCCAAACTGGTCGCGGATGGGACACGGACTTGGACCATGACCATAGGCATGACGAAGCACAAAACATACACAAATTGGGTCACGACTGGGGGCCGTGACCATTTATGGGTCTGGGTCTGGGTCAACTTTATGGGTTGTGACCATCCTCCATTCCAGCAGTGATTTTGATGGAGAAAGGGTCGTGCATGGTGGGTCACGACCTAGATCCGTGACCAGGTTCAATCCAGCAGGTTACCCCTTCATTTATTGGTCACGCATGGTGGGTCACGGCTATAGGCCGTGACTAGGTTTAGAACTTAAAAAAAAGACCCGCTCAAAATCATTTCTATCGAACAGATTCTCTCTCAAGGCTTGTGCGATTTTGTTTCGATTTGTGCGATTTCATAACATCAGGTCGGATTTCATTTCATTTCTGTATATAGATTTATTTTTGTATGTGTGTGTGTATATGTGCATGTGTATGTATAGATTTATGTGTATATGTGTGTGGATGCATAGATTTATGTGTGTTTAACTATGAACAAATAGATTGTTTTTTATGTCAATAAACCCTAAATTTTATGTATGTGTATTTATAGATTGTATGTGTATGTATGTACAGATTTATGTAAAAAAATATTAGGGTTTAAGTAAACCCTAGATTGTATGTGTGTATGTATAGATTATGTCAATAAACCCTAGATTGTATGTGTGTATTTTTTTTGACAAAATATTATTCAAAACTCTAGATATTATATTATTTTTGACAAAATATAATTAAATGGATTTATAATAAGTAAAAAAAAATTACAACTGCCTTGTTGTGGGTTATATATATGCATAGATTTATGTCAAAAAAATATTAGGGTTTAAGTAAACCCTAGATTGTACGTGTGTGTATGTGTAGATTATGTCAATAAACCCTAGATTGTATGTATGTATTTTTTTTTTACAAAATATGCTTGTCTTTTTTTTTTGACAAAATATAATTAAATGATTTTTTTCGACATACGAGTCGCAAACACGTGTGCACATTACTATAGTGAGATATTGTTGGCTTGGTTGTTGGATACTATGTTGAATTTATTGAATTGATACTCATGTCGATAAATGTACATGTTATTAAATTTGTTGGGTGTGTTCTTGATTTGCCTATGAAAAAGTATATCACATATCTTGCGATTAATGTGCATTTTTTTACGTTTACATCAAGATATTAGGCGGCTACAACTTGACATGAAACAAATACAACTTGATTCCGTTTATTCATATTTTAACTTGATGTGTATGCCATAATTCTGTTGATTTCATACAGTTCTGACATGTATGCCATAATTCTATTGATTTTAAACAGTTCTATTTTAGTTTGAGATTTGTTGTGATCAACTTGATTGGAAATGTATTTTAAAACCTTAAAATGGCGGCGTAATAATCACAACTACATTGATATTATAGGCACCGGGTTGATATTATAGATTTTTGTTCTCCTTTGCCTTTGTGTACTTTTCTTTACATATTATAGGCAGCAAGTTGCTCACGTTCGTTCGAATTGCGGTGTTAAAATGGGGTGAGAAACTCATGTGAGAGTTTGATAACTAACATGCGTATAAGACTTGTTTTAAGAACCAGTTTTAAATACTTGCTAAATCATTTTTACACATCGAGCTCTGACCCGTTTCTTGTATTTCTTCTCTCTTTTGCTATATATATGTATTATATCAGGTGCTCAGCCACAGGAGTATCAGATTTAGAGATTTCGATTGCTTGACATGTTGCATCTGCTGTGGAAGCTGTAGGTCCTTGCAGTAGATGCATCTATCCTTTCCATTCAGTTTTATCTAGACTTCTTGTTTAGGGCATATGTCGCCCACTTCTAGTTCTTTCATCAGAGTTATTGTATTCAGTTTAGTTGATGGTTTGGAGTTTTGAACTGAGAGTTTTACTGAGTCTTATTTATTGCAGTACTTGATTCATGTTCAGTATTTATTTACATTCCTATGTGTGGTGAATGGTTTATATTTTAAGATGGAAAGAAATGGATTTACTTGGTTTTATTAAATTGGAAATGTTTTGACACCTAGCTTAATTTTATAATAGGTGATTAATATGTTAAAAAGTTTTTCGACAGTGATGCTGAGAATGAACCAACTGAATATCCTGTTTTAAATTGGTAGAGGACTGATCACCCTATATTTAATTGGGCGGGATGTCACAATATTATAGATTTGTGTTCTCCTTTGCCTTTGTGCAATTTTCTTTACATATTATAGGCAGCAGGTTGCTCACGTTCGTTCGAATTGTGGTGTTAAAATGGGGGAATAAATCTGCATCATATGTAAATCTACGACATATTATAAGCAGCAGATCTAATTCTTCAGTGGTTTTGCGAGGTACTTTATTTAATTTTACATACCCGTTCTTCATAACACATCGTTTATGTATTTCAGATCTAACCAGTTAGATACCAGTTCTTCATTGCACACCTTTACTTTAACTAAAGTAGTTATATAATTGATATACATTATCTATTAAATCTTTTAGATGATAGAAGGAGTACGGGATGATTATTAGTTTTGTTTGGTTTGGTTGTTGGATAATTATTGGTTGTTGGCTTGTTGTTGGATAGTATGTTAGAAGGAGTATGGGATAATTAAAAGGAATATGGGATAATTATTGGTTTGATTAATGGATAATATGTTGAAAATATTTTAGACTCCCGATTTCAGAATACGACTATAACTTTCTATTGTCTAGACATAAGCTTAAAAACATGGCGTTAGAGAGGAGAAACCCGAAACATCCCACAAACGGACCCGTGAGAGGTGAAAACACGAAACAACCCCCGTACGATCCTGTGAGAGGCACCAACACCTCTCACGGGACCAAAATAACTTTTAGGAACTGACCGCGCGATAACGGGACTCCCGATTTGAGAATACGACGATAATTTGAAAATATGAGGACTTAAGCTTGAAAACAAGGCGTTAGAGGGCGAAAACACGAAACAACACCCTTAAGGTCCCATGAGATGCACCAACACGTCTCGCAGGACCAATGGAAAAACGTAGGAACTGAACGCGCGATAACGGGACTCCCAAATTGAGAATTCGACGATAATTTAAAAATATGAAGACTTAAGCTTAAAAACAAAGCGTTAGAGGGTAAAACTCGAAAGAACCCCCGTACGGTCCCGTGAGAAACACCAACACCTCTCGTGGGACCAATGTAACATGAAGGAACTGACCGCACGATCACGGGACTCCCGGTTTGAGAATACGATGATAATTTGAAAATATGAGAACTAAGCTTGAAAACAAGGCGTTAGAGGGTGAAAACTCGAAACAGCCCCCGTACGGTCCCGTGAGAGGCACCAACACCTCTCGCACGACCAATGTAACACGTAGGAACTGACCGCGCGATCACAGGACACCCGGTTTAAGAATACGATGATAATTTGAAAATATAAGGACTTAAGCTTGAAAACAAGGCGTTAGAGGGTGAAAACTCGAAACAGCCCCCGTACGGTCCCGTGAGAGGCACCAACACCTCTCGCGAGACCAATGTAACACGTAGGAACTGATCGTGCAACCACGAGACTCCTGGTTTGAGAATACGACAATAATTTGAAAATATGAGGACTTAAGCTCGAAAATAAGGCGTTAGAGGGGAAAAAAGAAGCAGCCCCAGTATGGTCCCGTGAGAGGCACCAACACCTCTCACGGGATCAATATAACACGTTGGAACTGACCGCACGATAACGGGACTCCCGATTTGAGAATATGATGATATTTTGAAAATATGAGGTCTTAAGATCGAAAACAAGGCGTTAGAGGGTAAAACTTGAAACAACCTGCGTACGGTCCCATGAGAGGGCACCAACACCTCTCGCGGGACCAATGTAACACGTAGGAACTGATCGCGCGATCACAGGACTCCCGATTTGAGAATACAATGACAATTTGAAAATATGAGGACTTAAGCTTGAAAACGAGTTATTAGAGGGTGAAAACTCGAAACAACCCCCGTACGATTCCGTGAGAGGCCCCAAAACCTCTCACGGGACCAATATAACATGTAGGAACTGACCGTGCGATAACGGGACTCCCGGTTTGAGAATACGATGATAATTTGAGCATATGAGGACTTAAGCTTGAAAATACGACATTAGAGGATAAAACTCGAAAGATCCCCCGTACGGTCCTGTGAGAGGCAGCAATACCTCTCGCGGGAGCAATGTAACACGTAAGAACTGATCGCGCAATCACGAGACTCTCGGTTTGAGAATACGATGATAATTTTAAAATATGAGAACCTCTCACGGAACCAATGTAACAAATAGGAACTAACCGCGTGATAACGGGAATCCCGGTTTGAGAATACGATGATAATTTGAAAATATGAGGACTTAAGCTTGAAAATAAGTCGTTAGAAGGAGAAAACACAAAACAACCCCCTTACGATCCAGTGAGAGGCACCAACACCTCTCACGGGACAAATGTAACATGTAGGAACTGATTGCGCAATCACGGGACTCCCGGCTTGAGAATATGATGATAATTTGAACATATAAGGACTTAAAGTTAAAAACAAGGCGTTACAGGGTGAAAACTCGAAACAGCCCCCGTACGCTCCCGTGAGAGGCACCAAAAACTCCTCTCATGGGATCAATGTAACAGGTAGGAACTAACCGCGCAATAACGGGACTCTCAGTTTGAGAATACGACGATAATTTGAAAATATAAGGTCTTAAGCTTGAAAATCAGGCATTAGAGGATGAAAACTCGAAACAGCCCCCGTACGGTCCTGTGAGAGGCACCAACACCTCTCACGGGACCAATGCAACATGTAGGAACTGTCCGCATGATAATGGGACTACCGATTTGAGAATACGGCGATAATTTGAAAATATGAGGACTTAAGCTTGAAAATAAGGCGTTAGAGGGTAAAACTCGAAACAGCCCTCCGTATGGTCCCGTGAGATGCAGCAACACCTCTCGCGGGAGTAATGTAACACGTAGGAACTGAACGTGTGATCACAGGACTCTCGGTTTGAGAATACGATGATAATTTCATAATATGAGGACTTAAACTTGAAGATGAGTCGTTAGAGGGTGAAAACTTGAAACAACCCCCGTACTGTTCCGTGAGAGGCCCACACACCTCTCACGGGACCAATGTAACACGTAGGAACTGACCACGCAATAACGGGACTCCCGATTTGAGAATACGATGATAATTTAAAGATATGAGGACTTAAGCTTGAAAATAAGTTGTTAGAGGGTAAAACTCGAAATAGCCCCCGTACGGTCCCGTGAGAGGCAGCAACACCTCTCGCGGGAGCAATGTAACACGTAGGAACTGACTACGCGATCACAGGACTTTCGTTTTGAGAATACGATGATAATTTTAAAATATGAGTACCTCTCATGGGACCAATGTAACACATAGGAACTGACCGTGCGATAACGGGACCCCCGATTTAATAATACGATGATAAATTGAAAATATGAGGAATTAAGCTTGAAAACAAGGCGTTAGAAGGGGAAAACACGAAATAGCCCTCGTACGATCCTGTTAGAGGTACCAATACCTCTCACGGGACTAATGTAACACATAGGAACTGACCGCGCGATAATGAGACTCACGGTTTGAGAATACAACGATAATTTGAAAATATGAGGACTTAAGCTCGAAAATAAGGCGTTAGAAGGTGAAAACACGAAACAACCCCCGTACGGTCCCGTGAGAGGCACCAACACCTCTCGCGGGACCAATGTAACATGTAGGAACTGACCGCGCGATCACAGGACTCCCGGTTTGAGAAAACGATGATAATTCGAAAATATGAGGACTACGCTTTTAAATAAGGCATTAGAGGGTGAAAACTCGAAACATCCCCCGTACGATCCCGTGAGAGGACCGACACCTCTCGCGGAACCAGTGTAACATGTAGGAACTGACCGTGTGATAACGGGACACCCGGTTTGCAAATACAATGATAATTTGATTATATGAGGACCTCTCACGGGACCAATGTAACACATAGGAACTCACCGCGCGATAACGGGACACCCGATTTGAGAATACGACGATAATTTGAAAATATGAGGACTTAAGCTTGAAAACAAGGCGTTAAAAGGGGAAAACACGAAACAACCCTCGTACGATCCTGCGAGAGGCACCAACACCTCTCATGGGACGAATGTAATACGTAGAAACTGACCGCGCGATCACGGGACTCTCGGTTTGAGAATACGACGATTATATGAAAATTTGAGAACTTAAGCTCGAAAATAAGGCATTAGAGGGGGAAAACACAAAACAGCCCCAGTACGATTCCGTGAGAGCAGCCAACACCTCTCGTGGGACCATTGTAACAGGTAGGAATTGACCGTGCGATAACAAGACTCCCGGTTTGCTAATACGACGATAATTTGAAAATATGAAGACTTAAGCTCGAAAATAAGGCTTTAGAGGGTGAAAACTTGAAACAACCCCCATACGGTCCGGTGAGAGGCACTAACACCTCTCACGGGACCAATATAACACGTAGGGACTGATCGCGCGATCATGGGACTCCCGATTTGAGAATACGATGGTAATTTGAAATTATGAGGACTTGAGCTTGAAAACAAGGTGTTAGAGGGTGAAACTCGAAACAACCCCCGTACGGTTCTGTGAGAGGCCCCAACACCTCTCACGGGACCATTGTAACACGTAACGGGACTCCCGATTTGAAAATACGATGATAATTTGAAAATATGAGGACTTAATCTTGAAAACAAGGCGTTAGAGGGTAAAACTCGAAACAGCCCCCGTACGGTCCCGTGAAAGGCAGCAACACCTCTCGCGGGACCAATGTAACACGTAGGAACTGACCGCGCGATCACAGGACTCCCGGTTTGAGAATACGATGATAATTTGAAAATATGAGGACATAAGCTTTAAAACAAGACGTTAGAGGGTAAAACTCAAAACAACCCCCGTACGGTCCCGTGAGAGGCACCAACACCTCACGTGGGAGCAATGTAACACGTAGGAACTAATCGCGCAATCACAGGACTCCCGATTTTAGAATACGACGATAATTTTAAAATATGAGGACCTCTCACGGGACCAATGTAACACATGGGAACTGATCGCGTGATAACGGAACAGCCGGTTTGAGAATATGATGATAATTTGAAAATATGAGGACTTAAGTTTGAAAACAAGGAGTTAGAAGGGGAAACACGAAATAGCCCCCGTACGGTCCTGTGAGAGGCACCAACACCTCTCACGGGACCAATGTAACACGTAGTAACAGATCGCGCGATCACGGGACTCCCGGCTTGAGAATACGACAATAATTTGAAATTTTGAGAATTTAAGCTTGGAAACAAGGCGTTAGAGGGGAAAACACGAAACAACCCCTGTACAGTTTCGTGAGAGGAACCAACACCTCTCGCGAGACCATTGTAACACGTAGGAACTGACCGTGCGATAACGGGACTCCCGATTTGAGAATACGACGATAATTAGAAAATATAAGGTCTTAAACTTAAAAATAAGGCGTTAGAGGGTGAAAATTCAAAACAGCCCCCGTACGGTCCCGTGAGAGTCACCAACACCTCTCACGAGACTAATGTAACATGTAGGACTGACCGCGCGATAACGGGACTCCCGATTTGAGAATACGATGGTAATTTGAAAATATGAGGACTTAAGCTTGAAAATAAAGCGTTAGAGGGTGAAAATACGAAAAAAAATGGTGCGGTCCCGTGAGAGGCCCTAACACGTCTCGCGGGACCAATAGAAAAACGTAGGAACTGATCGTGCGATAACGGGACTCCCGGTTTGAGAATACGATGATAATTTAAAAACATGAAGACTTAAGCTTAAAAATAAAGCGTTAGAGGGTAAAACTCAAAACACCCCCTCCCCCCGTATGGTCCCGTGAGAGTCACCAACACCTCTCGCGGGACCAATGTATCACGTAGGAACTGACTGCGCGATCACAGGACTCTCGATTTGAGAATACGACGATAATTTAAAAATATGAGGACTAAGCTTGAAAACAAGGCGTTAGAGGGGGAAAACACGAAACAACCCCAGTACGGTTCCGTGAGAGGAACCGACACCTCTCACGGGACCAATGTAACACGTAGGAAGTGACCGCGCAATAGCGGGACTCCCAGTTTGAGAATACGACGATAATTTGAAAATATGAGGACTTAAGCTTAAAAACAAGGCGTTAGAGGGTAATACTAGAAACAACCCCTATACGGTCCCGTGAGAGGCAGCAACACCTCTTGCGGGAGCAATGTAATATGTAGGAAGTGATCGCGCGATCACAGGACTCCCGGTTTTAGAATATGATGATAATTTTAAAATATGAGGACCTCTCACACGACTAATGTAACACATAGGAACTGATCGCGCGATAACGGGACTCTCGATTTAAGAATACGATGATTATTTGAAAATATGAGGACTTAAGTTTAAAAACAAGGCGTTAGAAGGGGAAAACACGAAACAGAACTCGTACAGTCCTGTGAAATACACCAACACCTCTCACGGGACCAATGTAACACGTAGGAACTGATCGCGCGATCAGGGGCTCTCGGTTTGAGAATACGACGATAATTTGAAATTTTGAGAACTTAAGCTTGGAAACAAGGCGTTAGAGTGGGAAAACACGAAACAACCCCAGTACGGTTCCGTGAGAGGAACAACCACCTCTCGCGAGACCATTGTAACACGTAGGAACTGACCGTGCGACAACGGGACTCCCGATTTGAGAATATGGCGATAATTTGAAAATATAAGGTCTTAAGCTTGAAAATAAGGGGTTAGAGGGTGAAAACTCGAAACAGCCCCCGTACGGGCACGTGAGAGTCACCAACACCTCTCACGGGACCAATGTAACACGTTAGAACTGACCGCGAGATAACTGGACTCCCGATTTGAGAATACGATGGTAATTTGAAATTATGAGGACTTGAGCTTGAAAATAAGGCATTAGAGGGTGAAAACACGAAACAACCCCCGTACGGTCCCGTGAGAGGCACCAACACGTCTCGCGGGACCAGTGGAAAAATGTAGGAACTGACCGCGCGATAACGGGACTCCTGGTTTGAGAATACGATGATAATTTAAAATATGAAGACTTAAGCTTAAAAACAAAGCGTTAGAGGGTAAGACTCAAAACAGCCCCCGTACGGTCCCGTGCGAGGTACCAACACCTCTTGGGGGACCAATGTAACACGTAGGAACTGACCGCGCGATAATGGGACACCCGGTTTAAGAATACGATGATAATTTGAAAATATGAGGACCTCTCACGGGACCAATGTAACACATTGGAACTCACCGTGCGATAATGGGGCACCCGGTTTGAGAATACGATGATAATTTGAAAATATGAGGAGTTAAGCTTGAAAACAAGGCGTTAGAAGGGGAAAACATGAAACATCCCCCATACAGTCCAGCGATAGGCACCAACACCTCTTACGAGACCAATGTAACATGTAGTAACTGATCGCGCGATCACGGGACTCTCGGTTTGAGAATACGACGATTATATGAAAATTTGAGAACTTAAGCTCAAAAATAAGGCGTTAGAGGGGGAAAAACAAAACAGCCCCAGTACGGTTCTGTGAGAGCAACCAACACCTCTCGCGGGACCATTGTAACTGGTAGGAACTGACCGTGCGATAACGAGACTCCCGATTTGGGAATATGACGATAATTTGAAAATGTGAGGACTTATGCCCGAAAACAAGGCGTTAGAGGGTGAAAACTCAAAACAGCCCTCGTACGGTCCTGTGAGAGGCACTAACACCTCTCACGGGACCAATGTAATACGTAGGAACTGACCGCGCAATCACGGGACTCCCGGTTTGAGAATACGATGATAATTTGAAAATATGAGGACTTAAGCTTGAAAACAAGGCGTTAGAGGGGAAAAATAAAGCAACCCCTGTACGGTCCCGTGAGAGGCACCAATATCTCTCTCGGGATCAATGTAATACATTGGAACTGACCGCGCGATAACGGGGCTCCCGGTTTGAGAATACGATGATAATTTGAAAATATGAGGACTCAAGCTCGAAAATATTGCGTTAGAGGGTAAAACTCGAAACAGCCCCCGTACGGTCCCGTGAGAGGCAGCAACACCTCTCATGGGACCAATATAACACGTAAAAACTAACTGCGCGATCATAGGACTCCCGGTTTTAGAATACGATGATAATTTTAAAATATGATGACCTCTCACGGTACCAATGTAACACATAAGAACTGACCGCGCGATAACGGGACTCCCGGTTTGAGAATACGATAATAATTTGAAAATAAGAGGACTTAAGCTTAAAAGCAAGGCGTTAGATGGGGAAAACATGAAACAACCCCTGTACGGTCCTGTGAGAGACACCAACACCTCTCACAGGACCAATGTAACACGTAGGAACTGACCGCGCGATAACGGGACTCCCGGTTGGAGACTACGACGATAAATTAAAAATATAAGGACTTAAGCTTGAAAACAAGGCGTTAGAGGGTGAAAACTCGAAGCAGCCCCCGTACGATTCCGTGAGAGGCACCTGCACCTCTCACGGGACCAATGTAACACGTAGGAACTTACCAACGAGAATCCCAATTTGAGAATACGACGATAATTTGAAAATATGGAGACTTAAGCTTGAAAATAAGGCGTTAGAGGGTAAAACTCGAAACAGCCCCAGTACGGTTTCGTGAGAGGAACCAACACCTCTCACGGGACTAATGGAACACGTAGGAACTGATCGCGTCATAGCGGGACTCCCGATTTGAGAATACGACGATAATTTTAAAATATGAGGACTTAAGCTTAAAAACAAGGAGTTAGATGGTAAAACTCGAAATAGCTCCCGTACGATCCCGTGAGAGGCATCAACAACTCTTGTGGGAGCAATGTAACACGCAGGAACTGACCACGCGATCACAGGACTCCCGATTTTAGAATACGACGATAATTTTAAAATATGAGGACCTCTCACGGGACCAATGTAACACATTGGAACTGATCGCGCGATAACGGGACTCCCAGTGTGAGAATACGATGATAATTTGAAAATATGAGGACTTAAGTTTGAAAACAAGGCGTTAGAAGGGGAAAATATGAAACATCCCCCGTACGGTCCTGTGAGAGGCACCAACACCTCTCACGGGGACAATGTAACATGTAGGAACTGACCGCGCGATCACGGGACTCCCGGCTTGAGAATACGACGATAATTTAAAATTTTGAGAACTTAAGCTTGGAAATAAGGCGTTAGAGGGGAAAAACACAAAATAACCCCAGTACGATTCCGTGAGAGGAACCAACACCTCTCGCGGGACCATTGTAACACGTAGGAACTGACCGTGCGATAACGGGACTCTCGTTTTAGAATACAACGATAATTTCAAAATATAAGGTCTTAAGCTTGAAAATAAGGCGTTAAATGTGAAAACTCGAAACAACCCCCGCACGGTTCCGTGATAGTCACCAATACCTCTCACGGGACCAATGTAACACGTAGGAACTGACCGTGCAATAACGGGACTCCCGATTTGAGAATACGATGGTAATTTGAAAATATGAGGACTTAAGCTTGAAAACAAGGCGTTAGAGGGTAAAAATATGAAACAACCCTCGTACGATCCCGTGAGAGGCACCAACACGTCTCACGGGACCAATGGAAAAATGTAGGAACTAATCGCTCGATAACGGCACTCCCGTTTGAGAATACGACGATAATTTAAAAATATGAAGACTTAAGCTTAAAAACAAAGCGTTAGAGGGTAAAACTCGAAACAGCCCCCGGATGGTCCCGTGAGAGGTACCAACACCTCTCGCGGGACCAATGTAACACGTAGGAACTGACTTCGCGATCATAGGACTCTCGGTTTGAGAATATGACGAAAATTTAAAAATATGAGGACTAAGCTTGAAAGCAAGGCGTTAGAAGGGGAAAACACGAAACAACCCTAGTACGGTTCTGTGAGAGGAACCAACACCTCTCATGGGACAATTGTAACATGTAGGAACTGACCGCACGATAGTGGGACTCCCGATTTGAGAATACGACGATAATTTCAAAATATGAGGACTTAAGCTTGAAAACAAGGCGTTAGAGGGTAAAACTCGAAACAGCTCCCGTACGATCCCTTGAGAGGCAGCAACACCTCTTGCGGGAGCAATGTAACATGTAGAAACTGATCGCGCGATCAGAGGACTCCCGTTTTTAGAATACGATGATAATTTTAAAATATGAGGACCTCTCACGGGACCAATGTAACACATAGGAACAGATCGTGCGATAACGGGACTCTCGCTTTGAGAATACGATGATAATTTGAAAATATGATGAGTTAAATTTGAAAACAAGGCGTTAGAAGGGGAAAACACAAAACAGCCCTCGTACGCTCCCGTGAGAGGCACCAACACCTCTCACGGGACCAATGTAACACATAGGAACTCACCGCGCGATCACGGGACTCCCGGCTTGAGAATACGACGATAATTTGAAATTTTGAGAACCTAAGCTTGGAAATAAGGCGTTAGAGGGGGAAAACACGAAACAACACCAATACAGTTCCGTAAGGGGAACCAGTACCTCTCACGGGACCATTGTAACACGTAGGAACTGATCGTGAGATAACGGGACTCTTGATTTGAGAATACGACGATAATTTAAAAATAAAAGGTCTTAAGCTTGAAAATAAGGCGTTAGAGGGTGAAAACTCGAAACAGCCCCTGTACGGGCACGTGAGAGTCACCAACACCTCTCACGAGACCAATGTAACAGGTAGGAAATGATCGTGCGATAACGGGACTCCCGATTTGAGAATACGATGATAATTTGAAAATATGAGGACTAAAGCTCGAAAACAAGGCGTTAAAGGGTGAAAACACGAAACAACCCCCTGTACGGTCCCATGAGAGGCACCAACACGTCTCGCGGGACCAATAGAAAAACATAGGAACTGAGCGCGCGATAACGGGACTCCCGATTTGAGAATACGACAATAATTTAAAAATATGAAGACTTAAGATTAAAAACAAAACGTTAGAGAGTGAAACTCGAAACAGCCCCCGTACGGTCCTGTGAGAGGTACCAACACCTCTCGCGGGACCAATGTAACATGCTGGAACTGACTGCGCGATCAAAGGACTCCCGGCTTGAGAATACGACGATAATTTAAAAATATAAGGACTAAGCTTGAAAACAAGGCGTTAGAGGGTGAAAACTGGAAACAACCCTCGTACGGTCCCGTGAGAGGCACCAACACCTCTCACGGGACCAACATAACATGTAGGAACTGATCGCGCGATCACGAGGCTCCCTATTTTAGAATACGATGATAATTTGAAAATATGAGAACTTAAGCTTGAAAATAAGGCTTTAGAGGGGGAAAACACGAAACAGCTACAGTGATGTTCAGTGAGAGGAACCAACACCTCTCGCTAGACCATTGTAACACGTAGGAACAGACTGGGCAATAACAGGACTCTCGGTTTGAGAATACGATGATAATTTAAAAATATGAGGATTTAAGCTTGAAAACAAGGCGTTAGAGGGTGAAAGCTCGAAACAGCTCCGTACGGTCCCGTGAGAGGAACTAACACCTCTCACGGGACCAATGTAACACGTAGGAATTGACCGCGTGATCACGGGACTCCCGGTTTGAGAATACGACAATAATTTGAAAATATGAGGACTTAAGCTCGAAAATAAGGCGTTAGAGGGGGGAAGCAAAGCACCCCTGTACGGTCCCGTGAGAGACACCTACACCTCTCACAGGATCAATGTAACATGCAGGAACTGACTGCGCGATCTCGGGACTCAAGTATTGAGAATGCGGCGACAATTTAAAATATGAGAACTTGAGCTTCAAAATAAGGCGTTAGACGAGGAAAACACGAAACAACCACTGTACGATCCCGTGAGAGGCACCAACACCTCTCGTGGGACCAATGTAACACGTTGGAACTGATCGCTCGATAACGGGACTCCCGATTTGAGAATACGACGATAATTTGAAAATATAAGGACTTAAGCTTAAAAATAAGGCGTTAGAGGGTGAAAACTCGACGCAGACCCCATATGGTTCCATGATAGGCACCAGCACCTCTCATGGGACCAATGTAACACATAGGAACTAACCAATGGGAATCCGAGTTTGAGAATACAATGATAATTTGAAAATATGGGTTCTTAAGCTTGAAATTGAGGGGTTAGAGGGTAAAACTTGAAACAGCCCCCATACAGTCCTGTGAGAGACACTCACACCTCTCGTGATCACAGGACTCTCGGTTTGAGAATACGATGATAATTTAAAAATCTGAGGACTTAAGCTTGAAAAAAAGGCGTTAGAGGGTGAAGACTCGAAACAGCCCTCGTACGGTCCCGTGAGAGCCACCAACACCTCTCGCGGGACCAATGGAAAAACGTAGAAACTTACTGCGCGATAACGAGACTCCCGATTTGAGAATACGATGATAATTTGAAAATATGAGGACTTAAGCTTGAAAACAAGGCGTTAGAGGATGAAAACACGTAACAACCCCCGCACGGTCCCATGAGAGGCACCAACACGTCTCGCAGGACCAGTGGAAAAATGTAGGAACTGACCGCGCGATAACGGGACTCCTGGTTTGAGAATACGATGATAATTTAAAATATGAAGACTTAAGCTTAAAAATAAAGCGTTAGAGGGTAAAACAAAAAACATCCCCGTACGGTTCTGTGAGAGGAACCCGCACCTCTCGCGGGACCATTGTAACACATAGGAACTGACCAGGCGATAACGGGACTCCCAATTTGAGAATACGACGAAAATTTGAAAATATGAGGACTTAAGCTTGAAAACAAGGCGTTAGAGGGGAAAACATGAAACAGCCCCCGTACGGTCACGTGAGAGGCACTAACACCTCTCGTGGGACCAATGTAACACGTAGGAACTGACCGCGCGATAACGGGACTCCCAATTTGAGAATACGATGATAATTTGAAAATATAAGGACTTAAGCTTGAAAACAAGGCGTTAGAGGGTGAAAACTCGAAGAAGCCCCCGTACGGTTACGTGAGAGGCAATAGCACCTCTCACGGGACCAATGTAACATGTAGGAACTAACCAACGGGAATCCCAGTTTGAGAATACGACGATAATTTAAAAATATGGGGACTTAAGCTTGAAAATAAGGCGTTAGAGGGTAAAACTCGAAACATCCCCGGTACGGTCCCATGAGAGGCACTAACACCTCTCGCGATCACGGGACTCTCGATTTGAGAATACGGTGATAATTTAAAAATATGAGAACTTAAGCTTGAAAACAAGGCGTTAGAGGGTAAAAACTCGAAGCAACCCTCGTACGGTCCCGTGAGAGGCACCAACACCTCTCGCGGGACCAATAGAAAAATGCAGAAACTGACCGCGCGATAACAGGACTCCCGATTTGAGAATACGATGGTAAATTGAAAATATGAGGACTTAAGCTTGAAAACAAGGCATTAGAGGATGAAACACGAAATAACCCCCATACGGTCCCGTGAGAGGCACCAACACGTCTCGCGGGACCAGTGGAAAAACGTAGGAACTCACCACGCGATAAAGGGACTCCTGGTTTGAGAATACGATGATAATTTAAAATATGAAGACTTAAGCTTAAAAACAAAGCGTTAGAGGGTAAAACTCGAAACAGCCCCCGTACGGTTTCGTGAGAGGAACCCGCACCTCTCGCGGGACCATTGTAACACGTAGGAACTGACCGGGCGATAACGGGACTCCCGATTTGAGAACACAACGATAATTTGAAAATATGAGGTCTTAAGCTTGAAAACATGGCGTTAGAGGGGGAAAACATGAAACAGCCCCCGTACGGTCCCGTGAGAAGAACTAACACCTCTCGTGGGACCAATGTAGCACGTAGGAACTGACCGCACGATAACGGGACTCCCAATTTGAGAATACGATATTAATTTGAAAATATAAGGACTTAAGCTTGAAAACAAGGCGTTAGAGGGTGAAAACTCGAAGAAGCCCCCGTACGGTTCCGTGAGAGGCACTAGTACCTCTCACGGGACCAATGTAACACATAGGAACTAACAAATGGGAATCCCAGTTTGAGAATACGACGATAATTTAAAATTATGGGGACTTAAGCTTGAAAATAAGGCGTTAGAGGGTAAAACTCGAAACAACCCCCGTATGGTCCCGTGAGAGGCACTAACACCTCTCGCGATTACGAGACTCTCGGTTTGAGAATACGATGATAATTTAAAAATATGAGGACTTAAGCTTGAAAACAAGGCGTTAGAGGGTGAAAACTCGAAACAGCCCTCGTGCGGTCCTGTGAGAGGCACCAACACCTCTCGCGGGACCAATGGAAAAACGTAGAAACTGACCGCGCGATAACGGGACTCCCGATTTGAGAATACGATGGTAAATTGAAAACATGAGGACTTAAGCTTGAAAACAAGGCGTTAGAGGGTGAAAACATGAAACAACCCCCGTACGGTCCCGTGAGAGGCACCAACATGTCTCGCGGGACCAGTGGAAAAATGTAGGAACTGACCGCGCGATAACGGGACTCCTGGTTTGAGAATACGACGATAATCTAAAATATGAAGACTTAAGCTTAAAAATAAAGCGTTAGAGGGTAAAACTCGAAACAGCCCCCGTACAGTTCCGTGAGAGGAACCAGCACCTCTCACGGGACCATTGTAACACGTAGGAACTAACCGGGAGATAACGGGACTCCCGATTTGGGAATACGACGATAATTTGAAAATATGAGGACTTAAGCTTGAAAATAAGGTTTTAGAGGGTGAAAGCTCGAAACATCCCCCGAACGGTCCCGTGAGAGTAGGGGTGTAAACGGATCGGGTCTGGATCGGGTCTAGGTATATCCAAATTCGATACGGGTATTTTTTTAACGGATCGGGTCTTACCCGATTACCCGTCGGGTCTCAGAAAATGGATTCAGACCCGGATCCGTTAAGGACCCGGAGACCCGAACCGACCCGAATACCCGACCCGAATACCTGTAACTATATATATATAAACTGTAAAACAACTATATATATAGTTATAACTATATATATATATATATATATATATATATAGTTATATAACTGTTATTGTGTTTATATACTGTTATTATAGTGTTATTATAGTTATAAGTTATATATATAGTTATATAACATAATAATAGTAATAGTTAACTATATATAACATATGTTAACTATATATAACAGTTATGTACTGTTATTATGTTATATAACTGTTATTATAGTTATAAGTTATATATATATATAATTGTTATAAGTGTTATATATAACTACATATATATAATATTATATATAATATTTATTATATTATATATATACACATTCGGGTCGGGTCCTTATCGGATCGGAGTCATGTATATCCAGATCCGATCCATTAACTAATCGGATAATCGGATAATCGGGTCTATAAAATTTGCTCAGATCAGTTAATTCGAATCGGGTCCGGATCAGGTTCGGGCCTATAACCGGTTTATTGACAGTCCTACCTGAGAGGCACCAACACCTCTCGCGGGACCAATGTAACTCGTAAAAATTGATCGCGCGATCACTGGACTCCCGGTCTGAGAATACAACGATAATTTGAAAATATGAGGACTTAAGCATGAAAACAAGGCGTTAAAGGGTGAAAACTCGAAGCAACCCCCGTACGGTCCCGTGAGAGGCACTAGCACCTCTCACGGGACCAATGTAACACGTAAGAACTAACCAACGGGAATCCCAGTTTGAGAATACGATGATAATTTGAAAATATGGGGACTTAAGCTTGAAAACAAGGCGTTAGAGGATAAAACTCGAAACAACCCCCGTACGGTTTCGTGAGAGGCACCAACACCTCTCACGATCACGGGACTCTCGGTTTGAGAATACGATGATAATTTAAAAATATGAGGACTTAAGCTTGAAAACAAGGCGTTAGAGGGTGAAAACTCGAAACAGCCCCCGTAGGGTCCCGTACGAGGCACCAACACCTCTCGCGGGACCAATGGAAAAACGTAGGAATTGATCGCACGATAACGGGACTCCTGGTTTGAGAATATGACGATAATTTAAAAATATGAAGACTTAAGCTTGAAAACAAGGCGTTAAAGTGTGAAAACATGAAACAACCCCCGTACGGTCCCGTGAGAGGAACCAGCACCTCTCGCGAGACCATTGTAACACGTAGGAACTGACCAGTCGATAATGGGACTCCTGGTTTGGGAATACGATGATAATTTGAAAATATGAGGACTTAAGCTTGAAAAGAAGGCGTTAGAGGGTGAAAACTCGAAGCAGCCCCCGTACAGTCCCGTGAGAGGCACCAGCACCTCTCACGGGACCAATGTAACTCGTAAGAACTGACTGCACGATCACGGGACTCCGGCTTGAGAATACGACGATAATTTGAAAATTTGAGAACTTAAGCTTGAAAACAAGGCGTTAAAGTGTGAAAACATGAAACAACCCCCGTACGGTCCCGTGAGAGGAACCAACACCTCTCGCGAGACCATTGTAACATGTAGGAACTGACCAGTCGATAACGGGACTCCTGGTTTGGGAATACGATGATAATTTGAAAATATGAGGACTTAAGCTTGAAAAGAAGGCGTTAGAGGGTGAAAACTTGAAGCAGCCCCCGTACAGTCCCGTGAGAGGCACCAGCACCTCTCGCGGGACCAATGTAACTCAAAGGAACTGACCGCGTGATCACTGGACTCCCAGTTTGAGAATACGACAATAATTTGAAAATATGAGGACTTAAGCTTAAAAACAAGGCGTTAGAGAGTGAAAACTCGAAGCAGCCCCCGTACGGTCCTATGAGAGGCACCAGCACCTCTCACGGGACTAATGTAACTCGTAGGAACATATCGCTCGATCATGGGACTCCCGATTTAAAAATACGACGATAATTTGCATATTTCTAGATTTAGGCATAAAAATAAGGCGTTTGAAGGTGAAAACATGAAACAACCCTCGTACAGTCCCGTGAGAGGCATCAACACCTCTCGCGGGACTAATGGAAAAACGTAGGAATTGATCGCGCGATAACGGGACTCCCGATTTGAGAATACGACGATAATTTAAAAATATGAAGACTTAATCTTAAAAATAAAGCGTTAGAGGGTACAATTCGAAACAGCCCACGTATGGTTCCATGAGAGGAACCAACACCTCTTGCGGGACCATTGAAACACGTAGGAACTGATCGGGCGATAACGGGACTCCTGATTTGAGAATACGACGATAATTTGAAAATATGAGGACTTAAGCTTGAAAGCAAGGCGTTAGAGGGTGAAAACTCGAAACAGCCCCCGTACGGTCCCGTGAGAGGTACCAACACCTCTCGCGGGACCAATGTAACTCGTAGGAACTGACCGCGCGATCACTGGTCTCCCGATTTGAGAATACGACGATAATTTTAAAATATCAAGACTTAAGCTTGAAAACAAGGCGTTAGAGGGTGAAAACTCGAAGCAGCCCCCCGTACGGTCCCGTGAGAGGCACCAGCACCTCTCACGGGACCAATGTAACTCGTAAGAACTGACTGCACGATCACGGGACTCCCGATTGAGAATACGATGATAATTTGCGTATTTCTAGATTTAGGCATAAAAACATGGCGTTAGTGGGTGAAAACCCGAAACAGCCCCCGAACGGCCCCGTGAGTGGCACCAACACCTCACACGGGACCAATGTAATCCGTAAGTACTGACCGCGTGATCACGGGACTCCAGGTTTGAGAATACGATGATAATTTTCATATGGGGACTTAAACTTGAAAACAAGGCGTTAGAGGGCGAAAACACGAAGTAGCTCCCGTACGGTCCCGTGAGATGCACCAACACGTCTCGTGGGCCAATGACAAAATGTAGGAACTGACCGCGTGATAACAAGACTTTCGATTTGATAATGCGACTAAAATTTGCTTATGGAATTTATATGTTGATAATTATAACTCATATGTGCAATTTTTCAGCTTGAATAATTTTTTTGTAAAACTACTTGGTTACTGATATCATTTTTTTTGTATCCTATCATTTGTAGGATTTTTGCATGTGGAACAAATGAAGGAGGGAATGGTTTACGACATGAAGATCGTTTATATAATGTTGTGGACATTCAGGATTATGTTTTTTATGTGTTACACCCGTGCGGGCTTTTATTATTTAGTTTTATGGCCGTGCGGGCTTTTATAATTTGATTGTTAAATTTTATGGCCGTGCGGGCTTTATAATAAGCAGGTTTTACATTTACAGGATTTGGAATGTCCAGAAAATAAAGGAAACTCTGCCTAATTTTTTTTGGCCTGTGAATTATTAAGACATGTAATATTTTTAAGTTTTATATATATTAGTTTATTAACAACGTTCCCGTTTCGCAGTTTGTGATTTTTTTATTGTTTTGCCAATAATAAATATTTGTAACACCTCATACGCATCCAACGTTACACGTAGCAACCGACCGTGCAGTCACAGAACCCCCAATTTTAGGATTGGACGAAAAAAGACATTTTTAAAAAAATTATAGTTAAACATGGTCATGGACTATGTCCATGACCATTTTTATTTTTTCCGTCGCGCATAAAAATGGTCGGGCCAAAGTCCATGACTCCAACCGTGACGAAAATTATCGCGGCCAAAGTCCGCGACCATTTTTTTCGTCGCGGTGTGGGTCACGAATTTTGGCCGCGACCAATTTTTGTCACGGTTGTGGATCACGAATTTGGGCCGCGACCATTTTTTTCCTTTTTTTTTCGTCACGATGTGGGTCACGGACTTTGGCCGCGACCAATTTTCCTCACGACCAAAGTCCATGACCCCGAACCGTGACGAAAAATGGTCGTGGCCAAAGTTCGCGACCATTTTTTTCCTTTTTGTTTCGTCGCGGTGTGGGTCACGGACTTTGACCGTGATCATTTTTTTTTATGATTATGGGTCACGGACTTTATATCCCAATACATATTACTACCGTTTTAATGATATGTCTTGGGATATAAAGGGTGAGTTAAATAATATTTATTTATTAAGTTTTAGATTTAGAAATTTTCAAGAAAAATAAACTATTACATATATAGCTCTCGCGAACCTCTTATTTTACAATTAGAAAATAATGCCCATCAAAAAATAAAAATTGAAAAATACTTAATTTTGCACTTGAAATATAAAAACAATCAACATCGAGTATATAATAACTTTTCATGCAAAATATTTTTATAAAATAAAAGAAATTATCTCTGCTATTTTTTTTCTTTCGTCCTATGTATGCTAGATTTTCCCTAAAAGGGCCTCGTCACAAGTTGTTTGAGAGTTATATACTTAATTAATCAGATGGAAAAAAGTGTAAATGTGGTTTGAGAAAATGTAAAAAAAAAAAATCTGATATGGATAACTTGATCCCCAAATCAAATCATCGAATATAGTAGATATAAAGTTGTATTCGATTTCAAACTCAAACTCAAACTCAAACTTGATCCTCAAATCATGGAATAGATAACTTGATCCCCAAATCAAATCGTCGAATAAAGTAGAGATAAATTTTGAGTTGTATTCAAATTCAAACACCTCAACTGAAACCACCTCATCTCATCTCTTTATCTCTCTATTTATATGTATGAAGTCTCAGGGTTTGAAATCCAAAGATTTTGAAGCTCCGTCCCAATATTTGAATAATAATGTAAGTTTGAATTTTTATTTTATTTTAAGTTTATTTACCCCATTCAGCTTAACATTGTTTAGCTTTTCATTCATTTATTGAACTCTATGAAGATTGAGCTATTTTGGCCGACCAATTATTCAATTAGACCAGTTTCTCAAACCTCTCTGCCCCATCCAAGCCGAAGATCTTTGGGAACAATTATGAAGTATAAGCTAAGTGACCCCAAACATAGAGGACCAAATAGGTTCGGATCCCAAAAAATGGCCATCCCAATACATAACAGGCAAGGAACATTATGAGAGATAACCCCAAAGGGATTATTTGACAAGAATAGATTTCAAAGGAGATTAGCATGGATCAAGTAGCGGCACAATCAACAACTCTAATGAGTCTAATTCAATTCTGCCTCCCCCATATCTATAAATGTAACCCTCATATGAGGGAAAAAATGATATGTAACTTATGGATATCGAATCACAAAAAAAATTAATAAAAAGGAGAGAAACACCTGTGGACGTAGGCCATTGGCGAACCGCACAAATCTATTTGTTGTGAGATTATTCTATTCTTAGTGTGGTCCTAACTGCTTATATTCATTCATTGTGATTAATTTCACCTGTTGCATTTGAAAAGCAATCAACACAAACTCACATCAATTGAAAATTTATCTTGAATAAGCTAAAGGCCATGAACATAGAGAAACAAATACAACACAAATCGTGAAAGTTTTAAAGCTGGATAAAGAGCTTATGATGAATATTCATTGGGTTAGATGATGATGAGTTTACATGTGCTTGGATCGTTGACATGTATGGATGGGAGTTGTCAACTTGAAATTGTATTTTAGTAATTTTAAGAATTATTGATTTTGTTGGATTAATTTTTATTCTTATGATTGACACGTATTAAATATTACGCAGTTTATTTAGACATTCTAGTTTTTTAGTTACGAATGAACGTTTAAGCATTTTAATATTTGAGTTTATATTATTACTACTTTAATGATATGTGTCTTGGGTTATAAATGAAGCGAGTTACATCATATTTATTTATTAAGTTTTAAATTTGAAACTTTACAAAAGGATGAATTATTACGTGCCTTATATTTTTTATTTAGAAAATAATTATAATTAAAGCTTCTTCTTTCACCCCACATATGCTCGATTTTTTTTATTTCCTAAAAAGACCTCTGCAAAAGTTGTTTAAGAGTTATATACTTAATCAATTAGATGGATAAAAGTGTAAAAATGGTTTGAGCATACGTCTGGCATCGCCCCAAAAATAAAAAAAATATGATACAGATTACTTGATCCCTTGTATTCAAACTTAAACTCAAACTTCCTCCCTAAACTCTTCTCGATAAGAAGTTGGTAAACATATTCATTGAACAAGTTCTAGTCAGGACAAAATGAGTGGACAACAGATTCACAACAACTCATATTTTAAAGGTGGTTGAGCGCATATATTCTGGACGTGGCGTAGTTGGTGTTGAGAAGAATGTAAGAGGACATCATACATATTAATGGTGATAAGGTTACCCATTCCATTTAAGAGGAACTCCAACGGTTACCTACTCCTTATTGGTAACCGTGTTCCTCGATTCCCTTATTGGGAATGTCATTAATGACACCTGATATTTCGTGTGAATATCCAACTATGATTATACTCATTCCTAATTTTCTTTTTCTTCGCCGTGGCAATATGAAAATGTTATACCGTTGGTACATTTGAATAAGAGTTTTCCATTTTGACAAATAATTAAATTTGGTTATTTATTTATTTCATATTTTTTATATTTAGGATAAACCTGGATATCTCCTCTGAGATTATTGGTAATTGTTTTGACTATTTTCGTAAGTATTCTAGTGTATTTAAAATACTCATGTGCGAATTAAATTATGATTTGGGCTGGGCAACGTTCTAATGGATCCAAGCTGGTCGGGTACTCTCATGGGCTATGGTAAATGGGTCCCTACATTGAAATACTCAAAAGCTTGACGTAAACGCAGGGAACTTGCGGGCGATACTTCTACTGATTTATCTGGTGTTGTTGATTCATAAAAAAAAGATTGTGGTTGCTTTGGAAATGCAAGTTGTTGCATTTGAAAAGCAATCAATGGAAACTCGCGTCAGTTGAAAAGTTATCTTGGATAAGTTAAAGGCCATGAACATAGAGAAAAGTGATAGAATACATATCATGAAATTTTTTGAGCAAGACAAGGAGTTGGGGTGGATATGCATCGACTTAGATGATAATGAGTTTGCAAGTGCTTAGAGGAGTCGCCAAATTGACATCGGTGAGTAGGAAAAGGCTTTCTTTCCCACTCAAGCGAGAAGCGTGAAAAGTTTTACGCATGACCGGACGTGAATAGTCGACTGGAGAAGCTGCTCCCGACAGATATGCTGGGCGAGATAGTGACAAAGGGGAAAGTCGAACCCCCTATAAACGTAAAGGCAACCACTGCTACACTCGATCTTCTTATTCAAGGATTCTTCTACCTCACAAGTGGCGGGCGATCCCGACCGCACAGATGCGGCTTAACCATCGTTTATACAAGATTGCGTTTTCTTTAGAAATGCAAGTTATTGCATTTGAAAAGCAATCAACGGAAACTCACACCAATTGAAAAGTTATCTTGGATAGTTAAAGGTCATGGACATAGAGAAAAGTGATCAAATGCATCTCATGAAAGTTTTTGGGCTAGATAAGGAGTTGAGATGGATATGAAGTGGCTTAGATGATGATGAGTTTGCAGGTGCTTAGATGAGTTGTGAAATTGACATCGTATTTAAGAAATTTTAAGACTTGTTAATTTTATTAGGTTAATTATTATTCTTACGATTGACAGATATTAAGTATTTTGTAGTTTGTTTATACAGTCTAGATTTTTGGGTTATGAATGAACATCTATATTATACATCTAATATGATAGTATTAGAGGTATTAATTCTCATTAATGCAAATATAGATGACTAAAGAAGTTGCCCTCAATTTGATACACTAAACAACGCATTTTGACCGTCCATCTCCTCATCTCCTGGTTGATTTTGGTTCGGTTCACCTTACACATTGAGAAAAACTCTTCATATACTCTCCCACTTCTATCAATACCTGAATTATATTAGAATACGCAATTTTTATTGGTCACTTCATCCGGAGCCGGTGGTGAATGAAATTATTGCATTTGAAAAGCAATCAACGGAAACTCGCATCAATTAAAAAGTTATCTTGGATAAGTTAAAGGCCATGAACATAGAGAAAAGTGATAGAATGCATCTCATGAAAGTTTTTGAGCAAGACAAGGAGTTGGGACGGATATGCATTGACTTAGATGATAATGAGTTTGCAAGTACGTGGAGGAGTCGCCATATTGACATCGTATTTTAGAAATTTGTAGACTTGTTAATTTTATTGGGTTAATTATTATTCTTACGAATGAAACATATTAAATATTTTATAGTTTGTTTATAGATTCTAGATTTTTGGGTTAGGAATGAAAATTTAAACATTATTGTAGTAGAGTTTATATTACTACCGTTTTAATGAACCTCCTATTTTACAATTAATATTGTAGTAGAGTTTATATTACTAATATTAAATTTGAAATTTTACAAAAAAAAAGAGCTATTAAGTACATAGTTCTCACGAACCTCCTATTTTACAATTAATAAATAATGATAATCAAACAACAAAAATTAAAAGCTACTTATTTTTGCACTTGAAAAAATGAAAACAATTAACATCGAGTATATAAGATTTTTGATGAAATGTATTTTTCTAAGATTTATCTTGGCCAAAAGAAATTGAATAATGATATGAGTACAAAATAACTCCCCCAAATCTGATGTGGACGCCACATCATTCTCTCACATGCTTGTCATTTATTGCCATGTGATGGGGGTCCTGCGAGGGCACAAAAATAAAATCATTTTAGGGGATATTTGGGGGAGTTATTTGGGGTACGTAGCATGACTCAGAGAAATTTCTATCCCTCCACGTATGCTAGATTTTTTTGTTTCCTAAAAGGGCCTCGGAACAGGTTGTTTGAGAGTTATATAGTTAATTAATTAGATGGACAAAAGTGTAAAAGTGATTAACCGCAAACGTGCGACATCGGCCAAATCCAATCCTCGAATAGACTAGATAGAGTTGTATTGAAAGTGAAACACCTCAACTGAAACTTGATCCCCAAAATCAAATCGTAGGGAAGAGATAGAGTTTGAGTTGTATTTAAACTCAAACCCCTCCATCAACTGAAACCGGATCATCTCTCTTCTATTTCTATTTATATATATGGAGTGGAGTCTCCAAAGGTTTTGAAGCTCCGCCCCAGCATTTGAATAACATTGTAAGTTTGCTTTTTTTTTTTTAATTTTATTTTACCCCATTCAGATTGTTTAGGTTTTCATTCATTTATTTTATTTAACTCTAGTCTATCATGATTGAGCCTCTCTTCTCCTCCTCTGTTTGCTCTGGTAACGATATAAACCCTAGCCCTAGCTACTGCTCTAAATATTTAACTATATCATTGAGTCTTTCTTCTTTCTTTAATGGCTATGCGTGGTATGTGGGTGTTAAACACTTTTTTAATGGCTTTCGTTTAAACAACTTTCTTTGGGCTTCAATCGGTGCCATCACTTCATTTTTGTTCTATGTTTTAACTACTATTCATTTGGGCCTTTGATTGTTTTGCCTTTTCTAATAAATAAAGTATAGTTCTTAAAAATTTGCCTTTTCCTTTGATTGTTCTGCCTTTTCTATGTTTTAACTACTATCTTTGTTTATCAATCGGTGTTAACTATGTTTTAACTACTGTCGGCTTTCGTTTAGTCTTTTAGTCTCATTTTGTGGGCTTTGATTGTTCTGCGTTTTCTAATTGATCCCTTTGTTTGATTTGCAATATTAGGTTGATTATGAGCTCTATATGTGATTTTTAAGAACTAAACTTCCAGTTTATAATTTCATTTATGTTCCAAATAACCATATGTGAAATAACTCTTCTTGAACCATCAAATACGGTGATGCATCTATTTTATTTATTTCAAAAGAGACATATGCTTATAACCGGGAATATACAATCTTCATGATGTATACCATAAAAAATATTTCAATTGTCCTAAAAGGCACACTTACCTTTTTCTGCTTACTTCCCATGTTGGATTTGTTATATTTAAATGCAATTCTTAACCCATGTTATTCGTTTTATTATATTTAAATGGAATTTTCAAATTGGAGAGCAACTTTTAGCGGGAATAGCAACTTTCTAATAAATAATGTTAGTATTCATTCGTAAATTTGATTGAACGTTATTTGTCTTTGAATTCCACGATTACCGTAAGGGAGGTTTCAATTGTGGCCGTGTGTTTGGACATTTTCCTTAGTTAGAATGATACACCCGGTTTGTCAAAATACGCCTTTATGCTCCTGATTATGGCGCGCTGGGGAAATGCGTGTTTTGATTGATCGCGTGCGTCTTTTTGAGTAGGGAAGGTTCTCAAATACACCGCCACAATTGAAGTCTATCTTCTGGTTATCGTGAAATGCAAAGCGAAATATATTATAAATCAAATATACGATTGATAAAAAATATTTTTATTGGATGCTTATATTTTCGCTAATAGTTTTTCTAAATCGATGAGCGGAAGTGTGAAATTGCCCGCGCGCCTAGGGTTTTTGTGACTCCTCTGGGCTGTATGCTCTAAATAAGCCATCTGAATCAGCGCAAATATCTCTCAATATCATTGTTTTAAATCACAGCTGCACCGTCACGTAAATAGCGTAAGTTGACTTCAATTTATATGGGACTAAAACCTTGTAAACAGTCCTTGAAGAGAAGGTGGCAATCGAGAGTATCTTTCTCAATCCCTCTCTGACACCTTCGGGCAATGGGTTAATTGATCCTTATCAGAATGATGATGCTGTTACTAAAAACAACTTTCCAGAGTTTAAGGTTTCATTCAGCAGACATCTGTTATCAATTTAGAAGTTCAATTTCATATTTGTGCTTAGATATTAGGTTTTGTTATAGAAAGGCATAAAATATTGTCTTATTGTTATTTTCGTTGTATGAATATTTATTCTCTAATTGTCAATAGTAGTTGAACATCGGAGACTCTGTTAATCAAGTTCTTTTATAACCATGTAATTGGTATCCATGGTTCATGAATGCCTACCTTATTTTTATTTACAAGTCCTAAATAATTTTATATTTAGTCCTCTTTATAGAAGGAAAAAATAAGGTATTTCTTATATTATTAAGTTTTAATTTTTTAGTTGAGTTTGTATATATCAATTTGAACGAGGGTATTTTTGTTTGACATGTATTACTCTTCTTTCTCTATATCTTAGTTCATATTACAATCTGTTTATCATAATTTTAGTAAATGATTCTACATATCTGTTTTCATGATGACAGAGCATTCCTTGATTGTTTCACTTGAATTTATCACGTATTGAAATTAACACTTTGTTATTGTTTTACAAATTATCAAGATAATAGCTAAAGCTGAAAAAGGTAACTAATGACGATGCTTTAGAATTCTCGCTTCTTCATTTAATGCGGCGTACATTGTAGATTGTTTTTATGATTCCCGTGATCCAATTGTTTAAACCGAAACTCATTTCCAGTGGTTAGTATACGAACAATGTTTATTGTGTTCTCTATATTCCATTAATTTCAATTCCATCATGCTCTTCTACTTTATTGTGTTCTCTTCTGCATCTTAGAGGTAACGAACAGATATTTGTTATTCATACATTTGTAGGTGATATAATTTTGTTCATTAAGGTTGCATATTTCTCTACTTGCTATTTTTTTTATCATTTTGGAGATACAACGAACAATTCTCCACTCCTTTGTTAATTTTTATATTTGACCTCCCCTGATCTTATATATTATTTTTTGTCTTGAATTTACTAATTTCTTAAATGATTACAATGGTGAAGTTAGTCAATTTCTCTCCCCAGACTTATAATAATGAAGTGAATTATTACTACCAAGGTACACTACACACATGTAAAATTAAGTGGATGCCAATTAACCTGTGACTTATTTTTGTTCCCATTAGTTCTATTAATCAATCACATACATGTTTGAATCTCTTAGCAAATTTTTATATATTTATATAGAATAAGAATTTTTTATCCAATGCTTTGTACATTTCATGTGATGTCCCTCTTTTTTTCTTCTACAGAATCCATACGCACAACAAGTTATTGTTATATTTTTCTTTAATTAAAAAGTATCTTTTGTTTCTTTGCAACTTTACTATGACCTTACAAATTATAGAAATGCACCCTGCAAATTTACTGTCATGTCTTTAGCTACTACACCTTACTGTGCTCTTATTTAAAAATAAGTGATAGTATTGTATTCATAATCTAAATTGTATTATATTCATAATCTAAATTGTCATTGTAATGTAAAAGAAATGATAGTATTGTATTTGAATTAGTAACCATTGTACCTTCTGTTGTTCTTTACAGAACTCAGTGAATGCTGGGAAATCTGTGGGCCATCAAACAATATGATGAAAGTGATGTAAGTTCTCCCAGTACCTTATTATCATTTCATCTTGGTTACATTTGTTAGAGATGACATCTCTATTTTCACAGATAGTTGGGTAATGGTTGATTATTTTAAGTTCTTAATATTCAATCAAATACTGTACTTTTTTTTTAAATCAGTAGAGTACTCTTTTTACCAACAATAGTATTGTACCCCTTTTCTGTTTTGGGTGACAATACTTTCGAGGTTGGATTGATATGTTGCTACATTCATGTGTTTTTTTTTGTAGCATACCATGAGGTGTCCGAGCCAGCTTACGCGTACCTCGACTAATCCCCATTCGCGGTTCTTGGCTTCCGTTGGCCAAGCATTATTTTGACTATACCAGTTCCATGGATCGAACTGGGGACCAAACCCAATTCACCCCCAATACTGTCCCAGTGGCAGCCTTATACCACTGAGCCAAGAGGCTTTGTTGCATTCATGTGTTTGCAAACTGGTAATTTAGTAGTCTTCTTTACCAGATCCAATACTTGAGGAGTAGATATATATTTTTACATCAATCTAACATCAAGAGATAGAGTTGAAGAATTATATGGAGATGTGATAAATTCTTGGTTCTTTTATCTGATCGAGGTTCCCTCACATGTTTTAATGAGAATTAAATTGTCCAAATGAATAATCTCGATATTGATTATGTGAAACAATTATAAATTTATTTTTCCTATGTCTACCTCTATGGCTGATTTTGCCTTTCATAGATTTTTTTAATGATATTGTGATCAATGAATTTTTTTAATTAATGTATTTTTGAAACTCCTAAATACTTCCTCTTCTCATATCATATGTGGTGTGTGTGATGCAAACTTAATTTGCAAGTTATTTTTTAGCATGAATTTTGTTTTTTCTATCTGCATTCTCGGTATGGTATGTACATGGAGGTATTTTACGATTATTATCACTATTTTATCTTAGAGGGTTGTGTCTAACACGTGTAATGTTTACATTCACTTATGTGATATTTTTTTACAATTTAACAAGTGTTAAATGTGTCATTATTTAACAGGATTCTTAAAAAGCCAGATTATTAATGAATTGCAGGTTTGTGTGGGAGATCATTATATTGAAATTTTTTGCATTACTTCTCATTTGGAGTTTACAAGTCGTTGTTTGTTTACATTTACTAGTATTTTTGCAAACTAATATTCTTTTAACCGAATGCCATTGTATTTGGTCAATGATTTTTTTGCAACTATATTTGAAATTTTTGTCCAGAAGCTTGGATATTATTATTCACTCATAAATTTTGGTCAAGAAACTCGAGACTCGATTTCACCATACATGTTGTAAGCATGTGCTATATGTTCAAAATTTACAGTCGTGCCTTTAGGCACGGGCATCCGCTAGTATATATATATACTAGTACATGCCCGTGCTTGAAGGCACGATTCAAACTTTGCAAAAAACACAACACATTCTTGCAACATGAATGGTATACGGACACGACGTTCCAAGAAATGTAATACATTCTCGCTATAGATAAACTATTTTTGAAATAACCTATAGTATGAACCTATTAGTTTTAAAAAACTTGGGCAAAGTTTCCTTTATTTCTGAAACCATCCATTTTGTTTAAGAACAAAAATACCAACTATACTACTATTAATGTTGATTATGATAATTTAAAAATTTTGAACAGAGTTTTCTTTGTTTATTATACAATTCGCCGTGTTTAAGAACAAAAATATTAACTACACTATTATTAATACAGGTACTAAGATATTAAAAAAATTGGGCAAAATTTCCTTTGTTTATAGAAGAATCCGTCCTATTTAAGGGGAGACAAACAACAACAACTATATTACTATTTCACAATAGCCACCGTATAAATAATTAGAAACAATATAATCCATCATAGACCATAATTTTTATCACAACTAAATTAGTATAAACAATCAAAAGTTGTAACTAACATATACACTCCTTAGTAGCCAGACTTGTAGGAAAAAAACTATAGAAAGAAGAGAATCAAATAAAACCTGTATGCCACTTGAAATTGTTATTAAAACGTTCAACAATAAAAAGCCACGTACTATTGAAAAAAAATATAACGTTCGTCTCTAATCCCGAATGACCTATGTTTTGCGCCCGTAAATTTGTTTACATGTTCTCTAATTTCATCCCAAGTATCATAAATCCCAGGTTTATGTCCCACAAAAACGACATATATTTTTCACTTAATGAAAAAGTTCCAAGAAAACAAAGGGGAGACACCAAAACACACTAAGAAAATAATTTTGGAAATGTGATTTTCCAGTAAATTTTCAAATCAGCCTTGGGAAAATAATATTATATAAATAAGTTTGAATCTCCGGCCTAAGTCGTTGTGTTGTTGTTGCAGCAGCAGCAACAACGTCGACGACATCTTGCTGCTTTTGGAATTGCTCGGACAACACCCAAACGACAAAGGCCATTCAAGAACATAAACTGATTCGTTGCTACTACGTTCTACTCTATAACGGAAAAAAATTCAACTTAATATTGAGCTTGATGGTTACCTCGCTCCTGTGAATTTAAGCCACCCACCAACCAAAAATTGCAACTGAGAACAAAGGTCATCCGTTAGCTATTGAAATTGATGAACATACATACTACTTTAAATAGTAAAGAAGTTCTAAAATGAGTACATAAGAACGAGTACCTCGACAACGTTGGTGAATACTAATTTTGGAGTGAGAAATACAGAGGATGGGAGAGAATACTTGTTTAAGTTCCTGTCATTCCAAGATTTTTAATTCAGTCCAATGCCAATAATATGAAGGTATAGGATATAAAAAATTGTTTGAAACTACAAGAACCAACAATTACTTCCAAAGTTTGGGGCTATATATGTAAATAACTAAAAAAGGGAGTTTATTATCTTCAATCATAACCACGAATTTTTTTTTAAGTTAAGACACTTTCTATTTCATTTAATAAAAAACAATAGATATAAGTCTTTCTGTTCCATCATAAAATTAAACATTACTGTCAACAAGGTATAAATATGATTCACATAGTGTTTCAACTGCCAGTCATCTAAATCCATTACGTGAAGTCTCCAAGTTCTATGACTCACCAAATACTGTTCAAGTTGTAGAGAAGCTTCAAACGGCCAGTATAATATAATAAAATAAAACAAAATATTTTGTTCAATAGTATCTTACCCTTACACGTAAGAACCTTCGCTATGCCCATTAGTAGTCAGTCGTATTATTCACGTCAGTTTCACAAACTTCATCCTCTGATTGGCATAAGATTTCTTGAGCTTCTGCAAGTGCAGGCTCCTTTGCATCAGTTGCATACAGTATCTTCTTAATTGCCACAACCATCTTGAAAGCATGGATACTTTTGAGAAGATGACAAATCCATCATCAATGCCGGATATATATTGAATACTGGTAACTTTGAGTTGCGGATACCCATGATCTATAGATGTAACGGAAGATGCTCCAATTCAGGCATCTGACAGAGTACTTCTATGTCCCGTAATTTTGCAAAATAAAAATCTCTCTCTCTCCAAAAGTCCCACTGAAAGCTTCAGGTCTGTAATCTCCTGGGACAAAGCCTGAATTTCCCCTAAAAAATTAGCCCCGGCTGCTATTGCACCTGTTTTCCCTTGCTTGGTCCTAGAGATCTTGTAATTTTGCGGATAACTACTAAAATTATGTTTTACACATTTCTTGAAACTTACATATACCATTTAGTTCATTAAAAATCATCCCCACTCATCACCCTAATGAGAAAAAACTTACATATACCATATAGTTCATTAAAAATCGTATCTTAAACTTACCTTAACTACTTTAACATCCCAAGACAGACCTAAGATAATACATAAAAGTAATAAACAACAAATTCAACATGTTAAAACTTACAACAGTAATTATAAAGTAATTATAAATGAACTATAAGTTTGCAACACTCCCTATTGGATTTCAGCAACAATAGCCCTGCTCAGTTTATTCCATTTCAATTTTGCACTATGCTCAACATCAGTAAATCTACACCAAAAAATCCACAATAAAGTAAAAGTAAAGAAAATTAAAAAGATCTTCATTAACATTGACTCTTTCATGTTTGATATGCCTTGAATCATTGTATTAAACAAATAGAAAGAAAAACAAAAGAATCATACTTCAATATGAGTATCCGTATCTTTTAAGTGGCATGAAATGAGAATTCATCAATTCTTTCTCCAAGAATAATTAAAAATTACCATTCAATAACAAACCAAAAATAAAATAGACACGTGGAATGGAGAGAAATGTGAATAACATCATTATTCACTAACAAACCAAATCAAATTTGATAAGAGAGAATACCTGATTAGGTTCCTTATTGAAGAGTTAGATTGCAAAACAGAAGAATGAATATCAGCCTTCAATAAAATACTCACAAAACATCAGCCTTCAATATAAGATACTCACAAAATATCAGCCTTCAATAAAATACTCAAACAGTCTAAAAATATCAACTTTATCACAACATATCAAATTAAGGGAAATCAATACAGTTGCCTTAAGTTATTATTGCATTCAAATGTTGTATCAAACAAAGTTCAAAGGTAAACGAACTCCATATGGAATCCCTAAATGAACCTCCATATGTAAGCGCTAAAATTGAAGGTTAAATCAGAAACTTAAATCGAAAGTTAAAACATTTGAATCAAATATGAATATAAATCAATGGGGTGGGGATTTATATGGAGGGGAGGTGAGGGAGGTTCATTTTTTTTTGGATGGGTGGGGGGTGGAGGGGGGAGGGTTGGCCGATTAGGTTAAACTATTTGAATCTTACCTAAGAGGAGCGGCGACATGTAGAGGGGTACGACGGGGTGGATAGAGGTGCGGCAGCGTGGGGCTGAGGTAGGGGGAAAGTTTTGTGTGAGATGGGTTTTGATTGGGGGGTTGATGAGGGAACGGGAGAGAGAAAGAGAGAGAGAGAGAGAGAGAGAGAGAGAGAGAGAGAGAGAGAGAGAGAGAGAGAGAGAGAGAGAGAGAGGATTAATGAATGGGTACTCTTCATTTTTCCATCTCATTGTATTTATTAAGAAGTTTCAGAAATTATATAAATAACCTTCACAACATAACACAACTGTTACAAACAAGTCACTGACAACATCAATTCTGTAATTGCTTGAAATATGTTTTATTGTTTATGCTTATTGTATATATCATGTGTCCAGGGAACCTATAAGGAAATTAATTGAATATGTTGTAGATAACATTCCATGTGAGTTTCTCTTTTAAGTTTGGTTTATTTTGCTAATTGTACATTTATAAATTAAAAAAGTGTATACATTATATGTTGAAAGTTTTATTTATTAGATCTAAATGCAAGCTTTTTGCCATTTTCTTCCATGTGTACCACATTTACTTGTAATGAAATAGGTTTTTATATTATTTTCATATAATAAGACATTCATTATAAATTATCCCAACAGGGCCTTACAAAGAAGAGAGGCCTATGTTCTGCTCAAGCTCAGAATACATCTTAATTTTCAAAGAGATGTTTATCTTAATAGGTACGTAAAGCATCATATTTTTGTTGTTTCAAGCCTATGTGAATTGACTATTATACTTGTGTCACCATTTTCACGCCCCAAAGGCTATTTTATAGGATTCTTCATTGCATATAAAACATAAATGGCTTTTGCATACATATTTTGGCCATACATGTATATGCCTTTGGTTTCGTATTTGTTTATGATGGGATTACTTATTCTTTTTTTTTTGATACATTTGTTTATGATAATATGAATTTATTCAAGTTAAATGTGATAATTTCCATCTCGATGGGGAAGTGAACTGCTACTCTTAATAATGTTCTTTTTCTTCCCACAACTGAGTTTGGCTAGCAACTTGATTTGTATGTTTGCGACATTTTTGTCTCTTTCTATATTTACATGTACAGATAACGTGTGTAAATATATCATAGTTGAAATATCATCATGCAATCTCGATTTTAATCGGTTGAATGTTAGGATATGTTGTTCAGTCAGAATTAGTTGACAATATAACATGTTGTTTCTATAATAAATATATATATGATCCTACTGTTGATTTATTCGTTCATATATATATATATATATATATATATATATATATATATATATATATATACTTGATTCGGAAAGCAGAGGTGGGATGATCTAGTGTTTCTGCAAAATGGCTCTGCAACAAAGTTATCACTTAATGCGAAACATAGTCTTCGGACTATATTCGAAGGAGATAGGCCCTGATGGTACTCTTTTGTTTCTTGTATAGTCTAGGTAGTGTTTGGTTTCCTTTCCTTTCCTATTTTCTGTGTTAATAGCCACGGGAACCTACTATCATCTCCCTTACTTTTCGAATGGAACATCATTACTCATGGTTGTTGTGATCCGTGTTCCGATAAACTTATATGACCATTTTTCTGTAAAACTATTTCCTCATTGATTGACTCTCATAATGATGTTTTAATCGCAACAACAATTACATCAAGGAAGAAATCATTGAACAGTTGAGGCTAGATGAAGAGGATCATATGGATTTCTTTGTGGTGTACATTAGTGTATTGTAGAAGCAACACCAAATTCAAAACTCCCTCTCCTTTGAGTGTGGGTGGAACAAAAGTTCGATTTCTTAATTTAAATATTCTCATACAAGTCCTTTAAATGATATTAGTAAATTTCAATTATCAGTTTCAATTTCACACTATCATGATAGTCCTCCATTTATTTAAAAATATATAATGTACTACAATTAAAACTAAAACACCCTCTCACATCATGCGAGGTCGAAAACTAGTAAAATATATTTGGAAAAATGGAAGATTTTAACTTGGCTTCACCACGTGTCAGCAATTATTTCCTCACTTATGAATTGGATTAACTCCACTCCCTTGTCAAAAGCAGGTAAGACTCGTCGCTCTCTCATTTACTCTCCAAATATTCTCCATAATTTCTCTTAGGATTAGATTCTTCTCGATGCATATATGTGCGTCACAAAATTTAATTATTTTTTTTAATTCTTTTAGGGATATTAGGATCCAATTATGTATTTTTCATGTGCCAACACATACAAACACACACATATGTATGAAAATGTAACTAAATAATGAAAACCAGTAACTAAATAATGTAAAATGGAGTCTAATGACTGGCAATTAAAACCACACTTTGTTGCCAACCAGAGAAGATGGGGGTCACTCGGCTCTATTGAGGCAAAGAATAATCAAAGTGGTTCAAAACGGCGAGTGTTCTATTCCCCTGACAACTTTCTTCAAGCCCCCCTACCACCTTAGATCGGTTTTTAGTCTTCATCATTTACTCCCTTTATTTTAGTAGGTGCCAATCTTCTTCATTTAGCTGGTTTTCCCACTTTCTTGTCGAAGTTTACTGAGAAGGTTATAATTTTCAGATGTTGGGTAGTTTTTGAAGAATACATTATCGCTGTTAAAATCAATTTAGTGGAGCAAATTAATTTATTAAAATCAAGTTTAAGAATATATCAAGATATGGGTCGCAATTTCCTCCATTTTTATTTCCTCTTGTAATTAATTCCTAGGAAAACTGACGTAAACCACCCGCCAAAAAGTTCCTAAAAATTATCTAAACTCCACTTTAGAGAGAGAAATACTCTTTTGTATTTCAAAATTTAAGTATACATTAAATGAGGCTTACAAGTGGGTATTTAAATGGGAGGAATAGCTTAGGCTCCAAGCTAAGGTCCTAATTACAAAAATGCCATTACTACTCCTTACTTCTAAATAATAAAGCAAAAGAAAGAAAAATACAATAACTCAAAAAAATAAAAGAAAATACCAGAGAAAATACAAATGACAAATAATCCCTAAAAATGGTCATTTTCCATCACTCTCCCCAGCTCGTTCTCGAGCGTAGGAGATGGACGGTAAGAAAGCAAGGCACCCATCCAAGAGCTCCTCAAATGGAAGAACTGTCCTCGGAAACGCCCCTTGTACTGGCTTGCAAGAAGTCCATGGAGGATAGGAACACAACCCAAACATGGCCGATCAATAAAATCGCGACCCGAGATTCCCGTGATGAGCCCCCTCAATGCTACGCCGCAGAAAATTTCCTCCGAACGCATATCAGATGTCACCAAAAATGGATCCACAAACCCACCACCAAACACATCACCTCCAATCACCACTTCAACCTCACTCCCAAAGATTTGGAAGAAATCTTCCAAATCAAATGTATCCAGCTCGCGAAAATGCGTGCGAGTCACCCAAACATCCTCGATAAAAATGTCAAAAAAATTCTCAATACACAATCCAATTTTGTCGTTACTATCTATATTTCCGTCAACCGGGTTGGGAGGGGAGTTTTTATCATTGATTTGACCTGCTTGGGCGAGTGAGGGAGGAAGAATGATTGAGCAGAGCAACCAATCTTGGACTAGCCGCCTGCAATCTTGAATTGAGCCTCGGGAGTTAATCGGGATGAAAATGTCATTTTTTTTTATGCTTGGGGTTAGGGTTTTGGAAATCGGTATGGATTTGTTATTGTGATTGTACCCAATCTCTCGTTCGTCTTTGAATCTCCTCGATTAGTTGTTTGGATTTCTTGGGAGCCATTGAAGAGTAATGTACGATTTGATAAAAATAAACGCTGATACACCAAACACCAATGTGGAGCGACACTCGCTCTAATACCAATTTGACGTAAACCACCCGTCAAAAGGCTCCTAAAAATTATCTAAACACCACTTTAGAGAGAGAACCACTCTTTTCTAATTTAAAATTCAAGTCTACCTCAAATGAGGCTTATAAGTAGGTATTTAAAAAGGGGAGGAGTAACTTAGGCTCCAAGATAAGGCCCTAATTACAAAAATGCCATTACTACTCCTTACCTCTAAATAATAAAGCAAAAGAAAGAAAAATACAATAACTAAAAAATAAAAATGACAAATAATCCCTAAAAATGGCTTATTTCCATAAAAAACGCTAACCATAATTTTTTACATAGCAACTTAGTTTATTAAACTTTTCCTTTTATTGGTTTACAATAGTAGAAAGGATGTTATAGATCTAGTTATATCAATTTTTTTGTAAAATAGAAAAAAGAATTTAACTTCTAAGTTTATTGTTATTTTCTTTGTCAAACCATTTGTTTATATTTTTTTCAATGGCCTGTAACGAAAGATAGTTTGTAACTTCCTCAACTGTTTGCAGAGAATATAGAAACGATGTCAACAAGGAATGAAATAAGGAATGATGGTGAAGTGATGATAAATTTTTCCCTTTTATGATTTCTTTCCCTCATTTTTACTTTTGTTTTAATTTTGGTATAACTATTTTCAGTTATGCCTCAATTTTTATTTATAAATAATATACTCCATTTGTCCCAAATTAAGAGCCGTATTTTCCTTTTGGGGGGACATCCCAATTAAATTTCATTTTTTTGGACATGATCCGATGAACCGAATTTCACAATGGTGAATAATTTTTTATCTTGGTCACTGATAAAGAGTGTCCTTAATATTTACCAAAAATAAGTAAAATAATGATAGGGAATGTTATCTGGATGGAGGGAGTAGGCATCACATTCACCATTAAAGTAATTAAGTAATAGTCAACCCCAAGCACTCCTCCCTTATTCTAGGCTGTGCCGCCATGAGTTCGTGAAGGAGGTGCTCATCTTTTGGGGAAGGGAATCCTTTCAACCCAATTAGTCCTGTAAAGCCACCTGCCATATGGAGATTCCCCTCCTCCCCTCATGTCCTCTATTCAGTCATTGAGGTATGTTTTGTATTTGTTGTTCAATTATACAATGTTGTAGACACTGATAATAGTTCCTTTAGTTTTTAGATAGGCTATCCAAATGATGTTGACATTAATATCATGTTTTTTTAATTGATTAGAATTACCATATGTTGTTTAATAAATGTATTATGAAAGTCTGATATTCTAAATAGTTTCGATCATCAGTCAATGTAAAAAAAATAAAAAAGGGTCGTACATAGTGCACAAGACTCCCGCTTAACTGCAGGGTCTAGGAGAAGTGGATGTGGGTTGGCCTTACCCCCATATATGTAGAGGCTGCGCCCATGTCTCTAACCAGAGACCATGTCTCTAACCATATGTGTAGGTAATCAATTAGAGATATTCAAAAAAAAAGTAGCTTAGGAATTTTAAGAACAGTTTTGGGGTCCTTGATAGTTCTTTTCATATACCTCATCTCTGTGTAAATTTTAAAGTCCTATTTTTTGCAATTCTTTGGTGTTGTGGGGTAACTATGTTATGGGCTCGTGCACAGGGTGTAGATTTTGGTTTGCTGAGAAATTGAGTAGAAAATACATTTCTGAGTTTAGCATTAAAGATTGAAGCAACACAAGTGTAGTAAATATAAAATATCATTATTTTGCCACTACTTTAGTGTTGTATCATCTGTTTTATTTGCATATGATACATTTGTGTTGGGGTACAAATAAACTATTGGTTGAAGATTGTATATAACATACCCTATTTTGACTTCATCATATAATGTATGTTTTTTAAGTGTTTGATCAATTATATATCTATATTCAATTTTATAAGTACAGTTTAGTTTTGCTATTTTGGTATTTACACTGGATTCAAAATATGTTGGTCTCTGTATACTTTGTTAATGCAATAATGATATAGTACCCCAAATGTATCTTTCAAAGTACATTAAGTGATTGTACCTTGTGTGGGTCCCACCCCAATATACAAGAACTTAATGCAGCACTTTGGGGGATGTTTGGGATATGTAGCATTACCCTCGTTAATAATGTTAACGAGTAGTGCAACATCTTTTATGACATAATTTTTTTTTTTTATAGACCTCGATGCATATGCATATATATGTGATGTGAGTGTGTGTGTATTTATATATATATATATATATATATACTAGGTTATGCCCGTGCCTGAAGGCACGCTGATAATCGTAAAAAGGCGAATAGTCCAACAACGTTCAAATAGTTTAAATTCATCACTCGAATTAACAAAGTGTGAATTCTAAAAAAATAGGCATAGTCTCATTTGTATATTGGAATATCCACCATGGTTAAGGGGTAACAACCAATTATACAATATTCAAATTGTCCAAATTCATGAAACAAATGCTTGAACGAAACATACTTCTTTAAAAAATCAGGACGATATTCGGGGAAAACTAACATAACAACAAAATAAGGGTCAACCTGATTTAAGGTATAAAAATCACGAATAACAATACCGTTGTATTTCCGATGCGGGATATGAATCTATACAAAAAAAATTTTAAAAAAAAGTGAGGGAGAAAATCAAGAGCATATCCAACCTATAACATGTTAATATTTAAACTTTATAATAGCTTTCCAACGGTAATATGACAAAACTTACCGACTGTGAGGAGGCATTCTCCTTCCCTTTCCCTTTCCCTTTCCCTTTCCCTTTCCCTTTCCCTTTATCCTGAAAAATAAAAGGAAACATATAAAATCCGAAAAATATAAATGAAATAGCAAATGATTCAAGTCATGACATAAAAATGGGAAGAAATTAATACGTGAGTCGGCGGTATGTTTTCCTCTCCCTTCAACCGTTGGTTGGCATGTTTGTTGCTATTAGTTGATCAACCCTACAAATATGAAAAATAACATATATATAAAAAAAAATGAGGATGTTGATAAGAACTTTACACGCAAGTTTGATGAACATGATTACCATATATTGAATAGCATTTAGTTGATGTTCATCTGGATAAGAACATTGATATTATTGTTGCGCAACCTTTGAATATCTGATTGTAAACACAACCATGTAAGTCAAAGAGAAAGATATTATTGTAATATATACAATTAGAATATAGGGAAGTGGTTGGTACAACATATTATGCATCGTCATTCACCTATCAGAATGAGATGAAACAAAAATCATAAATAAGTTAAAAATGTTATAAGGAGCACCAAAGGACATAAGAATGAAAATTAACATACAATGCCGTATACGATAATGTTCTCCATGTGAAGGAAGATCAACCAGAAACGAAAACAGATTAGCGTAAACCTGCCAAAAACAAATGAAAATGACCATAAAATCAAAAACTAAAACACAAACAAACGCACTAATAAATAATAAAATTGAATCTGTTTTGAGCAACTAAAACTGAACCAAACGCTAAAATTAGAAACGAAAACAACTAAAACTGAACTGAAAGCAAATTTACATCAAGTAAAACCTAATTACTTGTTTAAAACATACTAATTAAACAGGTATCAATTATAAAGATTTCTTTAGTTAATAAAAATAAAGAGAGATAAGGAATTGGGTACTAAACATTTCTATCACAACCAATATATAAGATTAAAAAGTAAAAGAAAAAAGAAAAAAAAAAGAACATGACTACTTATGTGCATGGAATCGCATTGAGGACAATAAAAAGGGGAAAAGTTTATGGATGAGCATAAACTCTACACCGAGTTGTAAACCTAGTAGTCCGTGTAAACCAATAAATCCATAAACCCAGCCATTAAGTTTTTTTATAAACGATGGCAAATTTAATATCAGACAAAGCATACAAACACACAATGAAGAAAGCGAGAGATGTGGGTAATTTTTTAAAGCGGCATTTTTTAAACAATAATGGTATTATTGTACAATGAACCCAGTTATACAATGAAGAAAGCTAGAGATGTGGGTCAATTTTATTTTTATAAAGGATGATGCGTTTAGAGGTTTACACAATTATACAATGAACCAGTTTAATACATACATATCTGCTTATGTAGAAAGTCACATATCCAGTTTAATCACACTTCAATACATACAAATACATGCGTACAAACCGAGTTCCTTATCTATCTTTAAACCCATAAACCCATAACTAGGGGTGACAATTTTAGAAACGACACGAAAATATGACACGGAACGACACAATATTGACTCGAAATTAACACGATATGTCGTGTTCGTGTCTGAATTATGAGTCGTGTCGTGTCGTGTTATCGTGTTTTTTGGGTTGAAATTTAAGAAATTATGCTATTCGTGTCGTGTCGTATTGTTTTTTATTCGGATCGTGTTCGTGTCAACTAAAAAACATGAATTCGTGTCGTGTTGTGTTCATGTCCGAAAAAATCTTTTCGTGTCGTGTTGTGTCTACCCAAAACATGACCCGTTAACCCGTTTTGCCACCCCTACCCATAGTCCCACCGTGATACTATCCCTTTTTAAACCCATAAACCCATAAATCCAGTTCCAGTGTTTACATACATACAGTTTAATACATACATATATGCTTGCTTATGTAGAATAAATAAATAACTATTGAGAGAGAGGGAGTCCTATATCTAGTTATTTCTTATTAAAATCCACGTTTACATACATACAACATTTAAAATTAGTTTAATACATACATATATCCAATTTAATTTTTTTAAATAAAAAAAATGAGAGGGTTACTCTAATATATGGCAGACATATACATATACACCCTCCGTTACATACATATATGTCCAAAAGATACCGTTTTTAACTCCTCTTTCAGGATAATTAAACCCCCAACAAATGAAAAAAATAAAGATAACAAAGAACCCGAGCCCCCGCCCCGCCCCATCCCCAAACCCAACAATTAAACCACCAAAACAGGCCCCACAAGAAAAGAACCGAGATTACAGATTTCTCCATCTTTTCACCCCTTTTGAGTGTCCTTCACTGCATTGGCCCAACACTCTTGTCATGCAAAACACCTTGATCAATTATCCTTTCCTCCCACCATCGAAAAACCGAATCCATCTGAACAATTCTTTCTTATGTAGAATAAATAAACTACTATGCTTGCTTACAATTCCTTATGCTTGCTTACATTTCACTTACATACAGTTTAAAATAAATAAAACGCCAAATAAATACAGTGTTTAAATACAGTTTACACGTACACGTTTACATGCATACATCGTTTGTATGCCTGCACACATTGTTTATATACAGTTTACATATACACGTTTACATCCACTTTAGATACATACAACGTTTGTATGCCTTCTTACAGTTTGTAAGAGGGTAATTTAGAGTAATGGAGGCGTAACCCCTTTTGAGTACAGTAATGACAGGTTAAATAGCAACATTATTGATCAACTATGAGATACGCAAACACAGCTTAATGAAGATAGACTCAGTTTAAACTCAGAAATCTCTCGTGTATAACTCAAAGGATAGTAATGAACTTAGAAGTAACTCATTTAGAGGGAGAGAGAAGTAAGCACCCTAGATAAACCTTGGCAGGCAGCCAAACACATTAACAACCCTCAGTCAAGCATTAAAAGCTTTGTAATAAATGACAATGATGAGTGAGTAAACTCTCTGGTTTGTAATAAATCACCCTCTGGTGTATATTCTCTCTAGTAGTAACTCTTGAATTTTCAAAAAGAACATGATCTCTCCCCAGAGGTGGTTGGGGTCCTTAAATAGCCCCCCACACCACCCCCGAGGCAACTCAGTCACTAATGCCTGTGAAAGACATCCCTCATACTTTATGTCACCAACATTAAATACCTGATGCACTAGTTATCTCCACGTTATAGACATTAAATGCCAAGACATGCCTTTTGCCTAACCACTGTGTGTCAGGGGGCTGTCGCCACAGAGGTGGCTCACCAACTGTCTGACAACCCCAAATACCACAGTGGTTTACTCAAGTGCAGGTCTGACATTGTCTAACTGGTTAGTGACATCAGATAAAGTGGATGTGACATTAAGTATAGGGTTGTTTGGCTCACAACTCAACGCCCGATGAAACTCAAGGTTGTTCCCTCTGAGGTTCCACGGTCAGTGTTCTTCGGTGTTTTACCAGGTGTATCTAGAGATGGTCAGGACAAGTCCCAATGGTGCCTCACTTCTCAATCCTCCAAACCAAGTCCCTCTGAAGTTCCCACGACGAGGTCGTTCGATAGAGCATGAAAGCTCTCCCAGACCCTGACAAGCCTGGTCTCTCGCGAGTACCGTTCGACCTCACACTAAAAATCATTATAACCGTTATAGCTCATAGACAATATAAACAAAGATACAGTATGACTAGATAACGAAACAAACTAAAGTATGAGTGCCACGCTAAGCTGCCTCGCTTGAGCTGCCTTAATCCCAAACAGTTTTGTTAGTGGGGGAATTATCCCTAATCTCAGGATTACCTTCAAGCCCCCTCTACATTTGCCCATTCATAGAGAGATTTGTTGTGGGAACAAGAAATGTCTGCACGAAAACTTTTCAATCTGATGAACCTTCTCTGTATGAAAAAATTCTGGCATCATTTCCTTCGTTATAACCACTGCGTTAAAACCTCTAGGAAAAAGAAAAATTCTCCCCAATGTACTTTAGCCGAAGCACTGCGGCCTATTGGTTCTCTGGCGAAGGGACATCGCCACCTTTTCCTCACACTGATCGTCAACCGTTCTAGCTTGACTATTTGAAATCTCCCCAAAGGCTTGCTAAACTGCCCCAAATACTCGTTTGGACTCTGGAAATGAAATTCTCCCGTGTAACGTTTCGGTACGTTCGAAAAAATCAGAAATTCTCCCCGATGTAGTTGAGTTAAACCATGTTTGGACTAATGGCGAGGGAACATCATAGCTTTTTTAAACCGTTGGGACAGTTTCTTCGTTAGGAGTTTATTGGATACGCCTGACAAAAATTCTGGCTCCAAAACTCAAACTTGCTTAAGAAGGCAACCCTTTTTATTCCCCAAGCGTCACTTCATAAATGATGTGGCACTGTCAGAGTGCGAAAACTCGAAACATCCCCCGAGCGGCCCCGTGAGAGGTACCAACACCTCGCACGGGACCAATGTAACTTGTAGAAACCCGAAACAATCTCGTAACGTCCCCGTGAGAGGCACCAACACCTCGCACGGGACCAATGTAACTCGTAGGAACTCGTCGCGCGATCACGGTACTCCCGATTTGAGAATACGACGATAATTTGAAAATATGTCGACTTAGGCTTAAAAACATGGCGCTAGAGGTGGGAAAACCGAAATAGCCCCCGAACGGCCCCGTGACAAGCATCGACACCTCCCACGGGACCAATGTAACTCTTAGGAACTTACCGCGCGATCACGGTACTCCCGGTTTGAGAATACGATGCACTACAAAAAAAGAGGTAATTGGGACTGATATATTAGGGACGGGCGTTTAAAACTGTCCCTAAAAACCTATTATTTGGAACGGCTATTAAATCTGTCCTATATAGTTACATTATTGGGGACGGCTAAACTTATCCGTCCCAAATAACACATAATCTTCCTTATATACTTACATTAATAGGGACGCCTATGCTCACCCGTCCCAAATAACAAATATGGAAGGTGTTATATAGGACGGTTATTTGGGTGTCCCTAAAAATTGGTTCTTAAAACTTTTGAGGGACGGAGTTTTTTTCATTTTCCTGAAACTTTACGCGTTCCCCCCATTACCAAATTTCATTTCTCCCTCAATAATCTGATTACCCCCATTCTCTCTCTCTCTTCCTCCATTCTCATGACGCTGGCATTTTGATCTCTAACCTAGTTCTACTCACGCCTGAGGTTTCGCATTCCGTCTTCTTCTACTCGGGTAACCTTTTGTCAAAATCATATAATGAAATCAACTAATTCGCGAATCAATTAAACCGGAATGAGAAAGATTTAAGCGAGACTCTTAACTGAAACTTGTATATGTGTATGTATTGCTTGGATTTGATTACATGTATGTATGGCTTGGATTTAGGGTTTGGTTGATTTGATTTTGTGTATTTATGTTTTGTCTGCTGTTAATAATGTATTGGAGTTAGGTTTTGGGGTATTTAAGTTTTCTGTCATTTCATTATTCATTTTCTGCATGATTTCATTTGTTTTATCTATTACAAACTATTTCATTTTCTGTTGTTAATAATGTATTGGAGTTAGGTTTGGTGTAGGTCGAGCGCGACGTGTGGTCGGTTGTTTTCATCGAGCATTGATGGATCCGTTTCAGAGTGGGACCTTTTTCATCTCAAACAGAAGGTATAACATTTCAACACTTTTGAATGCCCAACTATTTCAATGCAAAAAAATAATGGCGGAATGTGTTAGATTCAATTTGTATAAAGGAATGATGTGTGTGTTTGCAGACTGTGTTAGATTCAATTGGTTTGTCGATTTGGCAAATGGTTGCTTCGCCTTTCGACAATCCGCAGCTAGATAAAACGAGGCAGGATTTTGGGTTTGTTGAAAACGGGCATGCTAATGGTAACTTTGATAATGGTGACGATGAAACTAGTGACAGTGAGGATGATGTGGGCTCGATCGAGTTACAAGAGAAATTCGTTGTTGAAAATACACGTGTTGCAATTGCATGTGATGATGGTTGTGTTAGGATATACAGAATGTCTGACTCAGATCAGATCAATTGATTTACAATAAATCACTGCCAAGGGTCAGTGGTGAGATAGATACTCCCTCTAGTTGAAGCACCTTATTTGGTAACTTTGTCAGTTTTGTTACAATAACCTTGTTTTTCTTTGTCATTTATTATCTACAGAACGGGTTTTAAGTGTGACTTGGAGTCCTGATGCAAATATGATATATTCAGGGAGTAGTGATGCGTGTATTTGCTGAGATACACCTTTACTGTTGTGATATATATTGTGGAGTTTCTCACGTCAGTATGTTATTTTCAGGTTTATAAGATGCTGGGATGCTAAATTGACTCGCGAAATCTATAGGATAACAGTTGGGCTTGGTGGTTTGGGATCCTTGAGAAGTGGTTGTTTCTCACAACTATTTCTTAAATATTCAACAGAGACTAAACGTAATGATAGACGTTGCTTCAGTCTTGGCTTACCTTCATCACGGTTACACATCACCTATTGTTCATTGCGATCTAAAGCCAAGCAACATTCTGTTAAATGAAGACCAAGACCCTTGGGTGAACAGTCATATTAGTGATTTTGGTATCACCAAACTCTTGGGTGAACAGGAATTTATAATGCAAACCAAGACCCTTGGCACAATTGGTTACATGGCACCAAGTAATATTTTTAGTTAAAAATATGACTTCTGATATAGTATTGTATTAATGATTTGAAATTATATCTATCCATTCTATTGTAAGAATTTTATTATATTCATTTAGTCTATAATAAATTTCTTTTTGGTTAACATGCTATGGATTGGAAGGAAAAGTATCTACATGGGGAGATGTCTATAGTTATGGTATTGTGTTGCTCGAAAAATTTACAAGAAAGAATCCCACGGATGGAATGTTTGTAGGAGAAATGAACTTAAAGCACTGGGTGGATCACACCATACATAAATCGATAACTGAAGTTGTGGACATCAGTTTGCTAGAAGAGAAGATAAAATTTTAAATGCAAAGAATCCGTGTGTGTCACTGTCATCTATCTTCAGCTTGGCAATGGATTGATCAACAGATTCGCCTTGAGAGAGGATCAGTATGAAAGAGGTAGTCATGACACTGAACAAGATAAAACTCAATTTCTTCGCAAATATTGAAATGCCCCAGAGCACAAGATCTCGTCACACAGAAAGGTACCAGAGAGGTAAATGACTATTGATAGTCTCACCCCATTTCTTTCCTTCAGCACCGCGCCCCCCACATCCCCCTCCCTCCCCCACACACACACATTTATCGAGAAACAAATACTAAAATGTGCAGAATAGAATTCTAAATTGATATTTCAATTTCTGTTTTTTCTAAATTCATATTTCAATCATGCTTTGGTGGGCAGGGTGGGCGACGCTAGTAGCATTCAACCGTCTATTGAGCAGATGAAAGAGTGGGTCAAGGAGCATTGGAAAATGATAAGCGGGACTGTGACTCGTTACATGTCTCCCTTTTCATTTTTTTTGTTTTCTTGTCGGAAGAAGAAGCGACCAGAGTTTTGAACATTAAGAAATAGTGGTTTTTTGGGTTACCTTTTTGTCTAGCCAAGTGGCATCCTCTGGGATGCAGTCCCTAGAATTTACAAAATCCAAATTTTCGATGGATCAGGGTGATGGGTTTACCTCTCCATCTATGGGTAGGGGAAGTTTTCTAGCCCATTGGTGATAGATGCGGTGGTTTCACTACGGTGGACTGTGACACACAAACGGGGGAAGAACTTAGGTGGGCAAGAATCTTGATTTCAAGGAATCAATTTCTCCCGGAGACAATGATCATTAACTGTGGTGGGTGGGTTTTTCGTTTACCAATCTGGGTTGAAGACATGGGTTCATGCTACTTTGGTGGTGTTGACCATGTGTTTAAGATGAGGAATTGTAGTGCCTAGGTCGAGAGGTGTGGAAGGATGGCTTCAAAATCGCAAGCGGGGGGAATCTCTATACCCATTCATGTCGACAAAGTTAGTGTTTATGCAGGTCGTAAGGCCCAGAGGGAGAAAAAAATCAATCTTCCAAGTCCTATTGGAGCGGGATTTAATCGAGCTAGTGAGCGGGCAGTTGACGTTACTCAGAGGGAGCCTTATGTTAAGATTCTTAGGCCGGCAGCATGATTTATTTTTGTGTTTCCTGGCGAGACCTCGGACAGTGGAGTTGTCATACCCGACCTTGATCACAGTGAGAAGTTGTCTGTTCCATTCGGGTTGCTAAATGCATAAAATGGCATGCCAATACGAGTTATTAAGAGTATTATCATGTGTAGAGATTGTCGCATTTTTATTAAACTCGTTTCTGCATTGACAGAAAAGGAGATCCTCATAAGAGACAGTAAGCGGCTCCACAAATTTTTCATTGGAAAGTGCTCATGTGGGGATTTTGGGAGTCTTCTTTGATATCATTTAAACCCAATTAATGAGCTCCTTTATCTGGTCATTCTTTTGACCTTAATCGCTCATGAATTATTTTTGTATGGCCTTGGGTGTTTTCTTCCTTCTTTTTTCCCTGACCCTCACTGGTTAATCAAGGTTAAATTGTAGATGTTGTAACAACTTGAGTTATTCATATATATACTCACAACTTCAAATTGAATGGATCAACCTAAGGGTGAGGATTCGAACATGTCTCCGATGAAAGAGGATCAGGTGTAACAGAGTATGATGGCGGTGGTGAGGTCGAGACATGCATAGACTTAGTGGTGAATGTGATTTTGGAGAGAAAAGATGATGGGTTGGGTGTAGATGTAAACACAAGTTGACAGTTGTATACGTTGCTAGTGACGAAGGGAGTTTGAAAGAGATTACTGGTTGTCAGATGGGTTTGGTCATGGGTTGGAGCAGGTCTAGGGTCGGAAGGGCAAGGGCTTAGGGTAGACTTCGGTCAGGGCTGGTTTGTAGTCGGGTTTAATGGTGTTTGGATTTGGAGGTCGCGGGTTTCGGTCGGTTTGTGCGTTAATCCGATTTGGCAGGAGGTAAGCAGACCGAAGGTGGTCGGATTGAAGATTGGAGATGGTTGGGTTCGAATCTCCAATCAGATATGACTAGAATGCTTAATTAATGGTTTTAACTAATTTCCAATCAGATATGACTATTTTGAATGGAAATTATCCATTCAAAGTCATTTATATCTACTCAAGTTTTCACTATTGACAGGTAAGAACTGCTTTGATTGTGTTAATTACGTGATTGTTCATAGATAACAGAAACATGGAAGCTACGCAAACTTCCGCAAATTGAACATTGGGGACAATTTAGAGATCCTTAAGACTGGTTTATGACATACACTCGTGCGCTCTCCACAGAACAATTTGAATTAATTGTGATGACCCCAAGGATCTGGTATAGCAGTAATAAAAAAAATACCACAGTGAGGAGTCAATCAAGCCGTGCCCAATACTTGTGCAAGCATCAGCGATGTTACTGGAGTATTGCAAACAATCCCTCATTCATTCACTTACTAGACTTCTCCCCAAGTAGTATTTTTAGAAATAATTTTGATGGGGCTGTTTTTAAAGAGCTGAATAGTATAGGAATTGGTGGTGTCGTCCAAAAATCAAGGGGAGAATTTATAGAAGGAATATCACAAAAGTTTAAGTATCCAGTAGTGGTGGATTCCATTGCTGTCCGTGAAGCCGTCCAAATGGCGTTTGAGTGTAAGTTTGCTAATGTCATTTTTGAAGGCTTTAAGCACCATGACATCAATTCATATAGCTTATTCAATTATATAGAAACCATGATTCTTCAATGCATATACACCACATGGAAACAAACTTTTTTTAAATGAAGAATAACCACAAATCACAGCATATAATACTTCACTTCGAAATCTAATATTTCTTAATTAATATCACATCACATATGGATCTTAATATGTGTGTATGTATGCATGTATATAAATATCAATTCAATTAGTCGGTGGGATTCGAAATCTCATTGTGATTTGTTTGATTAATCATTATCACCAATATAATCACGATCTTTGTTTAATACAGTCAACTTGATTAGACTGAAGAAAAGCTCCATATGAATAACATGTGAGATTGAAATCGCTAGATGGTGATCAGTTCATGCATTTGATTTTGCTTTTACTAACGATGAGTTTCCGTCCTATTTGTGTCCTACCTTTTAGAATGTTTCAAGCTTTCATTATATGTCCATGAGAATCATAGATGCATCTTGATAAAATTTAAGTTGTGAAGTTTTCATTTATGATCATTGTAAAATTGAAATGATCGACACTGTTTATTCTTGGACCATCAAATAAATCTTATAAACTATTCGTATAAATCTTACGAATTCTTATGAACTATTCTTGAGTTCATAATGATATTATTTATTAAGTTAGAATTATTTAAAAGTTGCATTTTCCCCCTCTTGTTTGTGCTAATACGGGTTATGCTATAATTGGATAGTATAGTTACATTTGATTGATTTAGTAGATACTATTGGTGTGTTCTTTTGGTGCTCATGTTCAATTTTCTAATCATTTTACAGAGGGTGAACTTCAACTAGTTGGAAATCCAGTCCCAAATGATGCACTTGGCTTTCCCGTACCAAATGATGCACTTGCTTAGGTATTTTCTTAAGGATTAGAATCATTTTACTAATAATTTGAGATTAAGCTAGGCCGTGTGGGCCAGTGAATATTTATGATGATGAAATTAATTTATGTGCTCATTTGAGATTTTGTTGTTGTTGAGTTGCATTTTAATGTTAAAACATGTTGGTTTTCATGAATAAACAAGGGAAACTCTGTCGAATTTTTTGAAAAATAACAAGTGATTTAAAAATAGTTAAGACGATAACATACGGATTACCATAGTTGAATATTGCACTAATTTATGTTTATTTTCTCTTTCACAGGTCCGGACATCATTTGAGAATACGATAATTATTTGAAAATATCTAGACTTAGGCTTAAAACTTGGCGTCAGAGAGAGAAAACTCGAAACAGCCCTATGAGAGGAACCAACACCTCAGACTGGACCAATATAACTCGTAGGAACTAACCGCGTGATCACGGTACTCCCCGTTTGAGAATAAGATAATAATGTGAAAACATCTAAACTTAGGCTTAAAAACATGGCGCTAGAGGTGGGAAACCCGAAACATCCCCCGAACGGCCCCGTGAGAGGCACCAACACCTTCGCACGGGACCAATGCAACTCGTAGGAACTGACCGCGCGATCACAATACTCCCGGTTTGAGAATACGACGATAATTTTGAAATATCTAGACTTAGGCTTAAAAACATGGCGCTAGAGGTGGGAAACCCAAATGGCCCCGTGAGAGGCACCAACACCTCGCACGGGACCAATATAACTCGTAGGAACTGACCACGCGATTGATAGACAGGGTTTTGCCGCGGCGCGAGAGTCACCTACGCGTCCGGTCGTTTTGAATTCGGCTCACCTGAACTATACAAAAACCGAAACTACGACTACACTCAACGGGTGAGTATAGCGGTAAGTCGGGTATCGAAAATCCACTGAGACGAGTTGCTAGAATTTATAAGGTTTAATATTCCTAAATATAAGTGTAAAAGATGATTATACACAAAAACGGAAAAGATGCATAAAATGGAAATAGTAATCTAGCCGAGGGAAAATAAAGCTAGATTAAGAAAGCGAGTAAAAACTATAGGTTGCGTTGAATATCCCTCACCTGAGTTAATTAGTATAAAATGGTTACATGGGTCGACGAGTTATTAAGATCGAGTCTCATTTCGACAGTTAATCAAATCAAGAGTTGTCACACCCCTAAATTTGCATAAAAGTTTAATAAGATTTTGGCGTCAACAAATACCCCAGAAATTACGCACATAAGGTCGTAAGCACGGAGCATACATGATATGCCCCGTCAAATCTCCTAGGCGTAATGACTAGGCCAACCCACTCGAAAGAGACTCGTAAAACTCCATCACCAAAGCAAAGCAACCAAATCGACCCTAGGTGAGTTCAATCCAACACAACCTAGATTAAACTAGCCACTACACATATATAAAAGCATTAATTAAAATAACTAATTAATTAAAGCAAACAAGAATTAAATTAACTACAACAAATATCTAGGCTTGAAATAAATAACAAAGCATGACAAATAAAGAAAACAAAGCTTAAGGAAGAAGATGAATAGTAAAGCTTACATTAATGGGTATTACCCAAAGAGAAATGGAAGAGAGGGGATCTCCACAAATAAAATCCCCAAAGTCTTCTAACCCTAATTAAAATGAAAATATATCTCCAAAGAAAAGCTCATAACACTCTATTTATACCCCAAAACAAACCCCCAATAAAATCAAGCCAAAAAACCCAAAATAAGTCAATTTTCGTCCATATCTGATGGGACCGGTCGACCTCTGTTTTGGGACCGGTCGACCGCACTTTTTGAATTTGCCTTGGGCTTTTGACAACCCCCTTTTCCTCTCCGAACCAATTTTGACGCGTTACACGGAAACGGCTATAACTCCCTCATACGAAATCAAAATGAGGCGTGGTCGGAACCGACGCGAAGATAATTCAATTATCTACATGATTCTGTTTTGAAACCCTCCAAATTATGCAGTATGAAATTGCCAAAATGCCCTTGAAGTAGCATTCGATGATGGAACTTCTCCGAAATGCAACCGAACCTCATTTTTAGCGTTCCAATACCTACAAAAGCACAAATAACCCCTGTAAAGCATGTATATATCCAAATCCAAGGTTGTCTGGTTAATGAGCATAATTATAGGCATTTAGGACTGTAAAAGTGCTAGAATGCATAAAGATAATGGGCAAAAATATGCAATATTCGATACAAATCACACTCCCTAACTTAAACATTGCTAGTCCCTAGTGATGAAACAAACAAAACTAGTCCAAAAAAGGAAATACAAAACGCATATATGCATCGAAATATAATTGCCACTTTCGTAGGGAACACGATTGCATTTAGCATATGCAATAAGCCGTTAAACCCCTAGGTTACCCTAGTGGACGAGTGTCGTCTCGTGAGGGTTTTCAGGGATGGTACCCACAAACATCATATGGTTTCCTCAAAATATGCCCAAACCAACATGCTACAAGCCCAATAAAAGCGAAAAAGATTTCATATGCATTATTATCAAAGTGAACGAATTCACACAAAAGTCCGAACCATTAACATTATAGAATGCACCTCATAGAATTTAAACCTTAAAATGTGGGAGGGGAGTGAGCACATGCAAAGTGTGATTTGGCAAAAACTTATATAAACCGGATAAACATTAATGCAAGCATATATTCAATCCTCACGGGTATTACACTCATCAAATGAAATTCACTTGAAACAGGGAGGTAACACACAGAACATGCGGGCTAAAGAGTAAATGTAAATGGAAAGTAGGCCGCGCACATGTCACAAATGAAGAACGCTATATATAAACTGAAAAATGTAATCTCAATGAAAGGATACCACGCATTAAAGGAGACGAAATGCATTTTCACAGATTATCAAAACTATTTGAACCTTTGAATTACATCAACCTAAGATCTCATAGGACTTGTATAGGATTATAATGTAGGCTAGGCTAGAGTACGAAACGAGGTAATGTATGTACAGATTCAAAGTGTTCGGAATGAAAACTAGGGATAATAGGACGACGCGGTCAATATCAAAATTGGAAAACAAGTTCCAAAAGGCATCGAATATATCATCGGGGAGAGTAATCAAAGCTTATTGAACTATATACACAACATTTACAACTTTCTCTTTCTTTTGTTTTCTTCTTTTTCTCATGTTTCTCTTTTGTTTTCTTTTGCTTTTTGCTTTTTGCTTTTTGCTTTCTCTTTTTCTTAACTTTTTTCACTACTTTCTTTTCTTTACTTATCAAACTCTCATATGCCTAAATTGCAACCGACATCATAACAACATCATTCAATCCCAAGTAACATTCCAAACAAAGGTATGGAAAGTGTATGTTTAGGTTAAAACTCCAATTTGGAGTTGGTTATGGGATTTGGGTTATGAAATGAAAGGCTAATATTTAGGCTCAAAGGGGTTGACGAGGGTAAACATATAAGGTGAGGTCAAGGTCAATATGGGTGATATAACAAAGATGGCCTATGATCATTTCACAAAGTTTACGCAATTATCGAATCAAAACAATATATGAAAATCATGCTCAAGTAACACATTTCAAGTATGAACTCAATTAATGAACGGTCAAATGAAAGAATAGTGAGATTACCGGCTAATTCAACGTTTTCAATGAGAAAAGAATAGTGTATACACTCACAAACGACGAAAGGTACAAAGCTTACTCGGTGTAAGTATATACAATGCAACAAAAGATTACCGAGTTATAAAAATCTTAAACCAAATCAATATAGCAATAAAAGTGCATGTGCTCACGGGATTAAAGTTTAATTCATGAAGTTATTCATAATATCAATAATCGAGACTAAAGTCTAATAACTTCTAAAATCGAGAACATGCATCATTGGGATGTCTATTGGATGGGGCAATTATTGAAATTTATCATCGAAAACAAAGGCAAAATGCCCAAAAAGGAGAAAAAAGAAAGAAAATCTTTCTGAAATTTTTAATTTTTCTAAGAAAAGCATACTAAGTAACTAACATGTGAGCAAAAACATGGACTAAATAAAAAATGGATAGAATATCCCACACCCCATAACTTAAAACTTGACATTGTCCTCAATGTAAATTAAGAACCAAGTCAAAGAGAGGAAAAGAGCGATATTACCCAAAATGGAGCGATCTCCATAAGAACAAGTCCAAAGAATCTACAAAACAAGTTATTACCGAGAATAGCAAGAACAAATAGCGAAAAGTTAACAAATTACACTAGACTAAATTAAAAAGGAAATAAAAAATAACGAAAGAAAGCTAACTATATACAACCTACTATTTAGACTTCACGCTAACTATACACTAGAAGTTTAAATAGCTGAGGGTCCACTGAAAAAACGATTTGCTTTGGAGGATAATCAGTGTACCCTCACATACAAGCATGCCCTCCGAAAAATATGAATTCCGTTTGAACAACGGAAGGCATGTGTAAGGCGGAAGAAATGAACCATCGACAATTGAAAGTTTTGGAGGGACGATGGGGGGTTTGGATTGAACGGGTGGCAAAAACATGTGGGGATCGAGAAAAAACGAATATCTTCCCAATGATTTTGAAATTGGAATGGGAGGTGGCGCACACGAAGGCACGAATGCGATCATGGAAGGCGACTCGAGTAAGTACTTCTCATCGGCGATAGGGTTTAAAACATTAAAGTTTGAAACCGAATCATCGGGTACTTGCTGCGGTGGGATAATAGAGAATGAAAATGGGGATGAATGAAATTCAAACCCATGAGATGAATCATCATCGCATGAAGTTTGAGTTTCAAATGAGATAATATCATTTTCAAAGAAATGTTCTTCTTTGGGGGCCAAAGAAGAAATCATTTCACTGCAAATAGATATTACGTCATTTTCATCCTCGCTTTCAATATCTATTACGCGATGGGCAAAGTCTAGAATGGTTTGTTCCAAAGTAGGCACAAGTACCTCATTTGGTTCAAAACATTCCTCGACTTCGAAAGTCTCAGAAGCAAAATCGTCGTCGGGCTCAAATAATAAATCCAACTCATGTTCCCACAAACGATTTTCTTCCCGATAACGAGTTTCAAGTTTCTCATTCTCATACATACGCAAACCCTCACCGAATGTCATGGGTCGAGGTGCGGATGCATGAAAATGGAAACTTTGAAAGTTACTATCGGACTTAAACGAAAACTCATTATTATAGGAATTTTGAAAACTATTCGATTTCAAAACTCCTATTATAAAGGCCCAAAATCATTATCATCATCATCAAAATTCCAATAACCTAAGTTTTGACTTTCGTTATACTCGCCCAAAGTCATATTTGAATTTGTTTTACTTTGGGATGCTAAGTATTAACCGAAAGTCATAGGCCTAGAATTTTGAGAATTATAACAAGGATTACCGAAAGAATTGGAATAAGACATGCTTACCCTAAAAATGGCTCGAATGGCGGATTCCACAAAGTAAGTGTGCGCGGAAAGAATTCAAGCGTTTCTAAGTGGTCAAATGTGGAAGTCCTGCAAAATATTAGCAAATAATACAAATAGAAAGAAAATACTATGAAATACTAAATCAAATAAAGTCTAAAATAAACTCATCCCCGGCAACGGCGCCATTTGATAGACTGGGTTTTGCCGCGGCGCGAGAGTCACCTACGCGTCGGTCATTTTGAATTCGGCTCACCTGAACTATACAAAAACCTAAACTACGACTACACTCAACGGGTGAGTATAGCGGTAAGTCGGGTATCGAAATTCTACAGAGACGAGTTGCTAGAATTTATAAGGTTTAATATTCCTAAATATAAGTGTAAAAGATGATTATACACAAAAACGGAAAAGATGCATAAAATGGAAATAGTAATCTAGGCGAGGAAAAATAAAGCTAGATTAAGAAAGCGAGTAAAAACTATAGGTTGTGTCGAATATCCCTCACCCGAGTTAATTAGTATAAAATGGTTACATGGGTCGACGAGTTATTAAGATTGAGTATCGTTTCGACAGTTAATTAAATCAAGAGTTGTCACACCCCTAAATTCGCATAAAAGTCTAATAAGATTTTGGCATCAACAAATACCCCGAAAATTATGCACATAAGGTCGTAAGCACGGAGCATACATGATATGCCTCGTCAAATCTCCTAGGCGTAATGACTAGGACAACCCACTCGAAATAGACTCGTAAAACTCCATCACCAAAGCAAAGCAACCAAATCAACCCTAGGTGAGTTCAATCCAACACAACCTAGATTAAACTAGCCACTACACATATATAAAAGCATTAATTAAAACAACTAATTAATTAAAGCAAACAAGAATTAAATTAACTACAACAAATATCTAGGCTTGAAATAAATAACAAAGCATGAAAAATAAAGGAAAACAAAGCTTAAGGAAGAAGATGAATAGTAAAGCTTACATTAATGGGTATTACCCAAAGAGAAATGGAGGAGAGGGGATCTCCACAAATAAAATCCCCAAAGTCTTCTAACCCTAATTAAAATGAAAATATATCTCCAAAGAAAAGCGCCTAACACTCTATTTATACCCCAAAACAAACCCCCAATAAAACCAAGCCAAAAAACCCAAAATAAGTCAATTTTTATCCATATCCGATGGGACCGATCAACCTCTGTTTTGGGACCAATCGACCGCACTTTTTGAATTTGCCTTGGGCTGTTGACAACCCCCTTTTCCTCTCCGAACTAATTTTGACGCGTTGCACGAAAACGACTATAACTCCCTCATACGGAATCGAAATGAGGCGTGGTCGAAACCGACGCAAAGATAATTCAATTCTCTACATGATTCGGTTTTGAAACCCTCCAAATTATGCAATATAAAATTACCAAAATGCCCTTGAAGTAGCATTCGATGATGAAACTTCACCGAAATGCAACCGAACCTCACTTTTAGCGTTCCAATACCTACAAAAGCACAAATAACCCCTACAAAGCATGTATATATCCAAATCCAAGGTTTTCTCATTAATCAGCATAATTATAGGCATTTAGGACCGTAAAAGTGCTAGAATGCATAAAGATAACGGGAAAAAATATGCAATATTCGATACGAATCAGCGATCACGGTACTTCCGATTTGAGAATACGATGATAATTTGGAAATATCTAGACTTAGTTTTAAAAATTTTGCGTCAGAGTGCGAAAACTCGAAATAGCCCCCAAACGCCCCCATGAGAGGCACAAACACCTCGCCCGATACAAATGTAACGCGAGGGAGCTGATCCCGCGATCACTGTACTCCCGGTTTGAGAATACGATGATAATTTGGAAATATATATACTTAGGCTTAAAAACATGGCACTAGAGGTGGGAAACTCGAAACAGCTCCCGAACGGCCTCGTGAGAGGCGTCGACACCTCCCATGGGACCAATGTCACTCTTAGGAACTGACCACGCGATCAGGGTACTCTCGGTTTGAGTATACAATGATTATTTGAAAATATGTAGACTTTGGTTTAAAACTTGGCATCAGAATGCAAAATCCCAAAACAGCCCCCAATCGGCCACGTGAGAGGCACCAACACCTCGTACGGGACCAATGTAACTCGTAGGAATTGACCGCGCGATCACGGTACTCTCGGATTGAGAATACGACGATAATTTAGAAATATCTAGACTTAGGCATAAAAACATGACGCTAGAGGTGGGAAACCCAAAACAGCCCCCAAGCGGCCCCGTGAGAGGTACTAACACCTCGCACGGGACCAATGTGCTCGTTGTAACTGACCGCGCAATCAGGGTATTCCCGATTTGAGAATACAACAATAATTTGAAAATATGTAGACTTAGGCTTAAAACTTGGCATCAGAGTGCGAAAACTCGAAAGAGCCCCCGAGCGACCCCATGAATGGCACCAACACCTCGCACGGGACCAATGTAACTCATAGAAATCCGAAACAGCCCCATGAGAGGCACCAACACCTCGCACGGGACTAATGTAACTCGTAGGAACTGACTGTGAAATCACTGTACTCTCGGTTTGAGAATACGACGATAATTTGAAAATATGTAGAGTTAGACTTAAAACTTGGCGTCAGAGGGCAAAAACTCGAAATAACCCCCAAGCGGCCCCGTGAGAAGTACCAACACCTCGCACGGGACTAATGTAACTCGAAGGACTAACCGCATGATCACGGTACTCTCGATTTGAGAATATGATGATAATTTGGAGACATCTAGACTTAGGCATAAAAACATGGCGCTAGAGGTGGGAAATCCGAAACAGCCCCTGAACGACCCCGTGAGAGGCAACAACACCTCGCACCTGACCAATGTAACTCGTAGAAACCCAAAATAACCTCGAAACGTCCTCGTGAGAGGCACCAACACTTCGCACGGGACCAATGTAACTCGTAGGACTGACCGCGCGATCACGGTATTCCCGGTTTGAGAATAACATGATAATTTGAAAATATGTCGACTTAGGCTTAAAAACATGGCGCTAGAAGTGGGAAACCCGAAACAGCCCCTGAACGTCTCTGTGACAGGCATCGACACCTCCCACGGGACCAATGTAACTCTTAGGAACTGACCACGCGATCACGGTACTCCCAATTTTAGAATACGACGATAATTTGAAAGTATGTAGACGTAGGCTTAAAACTTTGGCTCTAGAGGTGGGAAACCCGAAACAGCCCCCGAATGGCCCCGTGAGAATCTCCAACACCTCTTACGGGACCAATGTTACTCGTAGGAAGTGACCATTCGATCACGGTACTCTCGATTTGAGAATACGACGACTATTTGAAAATATGTATACTTAGGCTTAAAACTTGGCGTCATAGTGCAAAAACTTGAAACAACCCTAAGTGGTCCCATCAGAGGCACCAACACCTCGCACGACACAAATAGAACTCGTAGGAACTGACTGCACGATCACGGTACTCTCGATTTGATAATACGACAATAATTTGGAAATATCTAGACTTAGGCTTAAAAACATGGCGCTAGAGGTGGGAAACCCGAAACTGCCATCGAACGACCCCATAAGAGGCATCGACACCTTATACGGGATAAATTTAACTCGTAGGAACTGACAGGGCAATAATGGTACTCCTGGTTTGAGAATATGACTATAATTTGGAAACATCTAGACATACGCTTAAAAACATGGCGCTAGAGGTGGAAAACCCGAAACAGCCATCGAACGGCCTCGTGAGAGGCACCGACACCTCGCACGGGACCAATGGTACTCGTAGGAACTGATTGCGCGACCAGGGTACTCCCGATTTGAGAATACAAAGATTATTTCAAAATATGAAGACTTAGGCTTAAAACTTCGCGTCGGAGTGCGAAAACTCGAAACTACCCCCAAGCGGCCCCGTGAGAGGCACCAACACCTTGCACGGGACCAATGTAACTCGTAGGACTTGACCGCACCATCACGGTAGTCCCGATTTGAGAATACGATGATAATTTGGAAATATCTATAGACTTAGGTTTAAAAACATGGCGCTAGAGGTGGAAAATCCGAAACTGCCATTGAACGGCCCCGTGAGAGGCATTGACTCCTCGCACGGGACCAATATAACTCGTAGGAATTGACCGCACGATCATGGTACTCCCAGGTTTGAGAATACTGTGATTATTTGAAAATATCTAGACTTAGGCTTAAAAATATGGAGCTAGAGGTGGAAAACCCGAAACAACCCTCGAGCGGCCCCGTGAGAGGCACAACACCTCGCACGGGACCAATATAACTCGAGGAACTGATCGCGCGATCACGGTACTTCCTATTTGAGAATATGATGATAATTTTAAAATACGTAGACTTTGGCTGAAAACTTTGGCACCAGAGGTGGGAAACTCGAAACAGCCCTCGAACGATCCCGTGAGAGGCACCAACACCTCGCACGGGACCAATGTAACTCGTAGGAACTAACCGTGCAATCACGGTCCTCCCATTTTAAGAATACGACAATAATTTAGAAATATCTAGACTTAGGTTTAAAAACATGGCGCTGGAGGTGGGAAACCCGAAACAGCCCCAGAATGGCCCCGTAAGAGGCACCAACACCTCGCACGGGACCAATGTAACTCGTAGGAACCGACCACGCAATCACAGTACTCCTAATTTTAGAATACGATGATAATTTTGAAATATCTAGACTTAGGCTTAAAAACCTTGCGCTAGAGTGCGAAAACCTGAAACAGCCCTCGAACAGCCCGTAAGAGGCATCGACACCTCGCAAGGGACTAATGTAACTCGTAGGAACTGACCGCACGATCACGGTACTTCGAGTTTGAGAATACGATGATTATTTAAAAATATGTAGACTTAAGATTAAAACTTGGCGTCATAGTGCAAAAACTCGAAACAACCCCCAAGCGGCTCCGTGAGAAGCACCAACACCTCGCACGGAACCAATGTAACTTTTAGGAACTGACCGCGCGATCACGGTACTCCTAGTTTGAGAATACGATGATAATTTTAAAATATGTAGACGTAGGCTTAAAACTTTGGCGCTTGAGGGAGGAAACCCGAAACAGCCTCCGAATGGTCCCGTAAAAAGCACCAACACCTCGCACGGGACCAATGTAACTCGTAGGAACTGACCGCGCGATCAGGGTACTCCCGATTTGAGAATACAACGATAATTTGGAAAATATCTAGACTTAGGCTTAAAAACATGGCGCTAGAGGTGGGAAACTCGAAACATCCACTGAACGGCTCCGTGAGAGGCAACAACTCCTCGCAGGGGACCAATGTAACTCATTGGAACTCACCGCGCGATCACGGTACTCCCGATTTTAGAATATGGTGATAATTTTAAAATAACTAGACTTAGGCTTTAAAACATGGCGCTAGAGGTGGAAAACTCGAAATATCCCCCGAACGGCCCCGTTAAAGCCACCAACACCTCACCCGGGACCAATGTAACTCGTAGGAACTGATCGCGCAATCACGGTACTCCCGGTTTAAGAATACGACAATAATTTTAAAATATCTAGACTTAGGCTTAAAAACCTGGCGCTAGTGGTGGGAAACCCGAAACAGCCCCCGAACGGACCCGTGAGAGGCATCCACACCTCGCACGGGACCAATATAACTCATAGGAACTGACCGCGCGATCACGATACTCTCGGTTTGAGAATTCGATGATAATTGGAAAATATCTAGACTTAGGCTTAAAAACTTTGCGTCATAGTGCGAAAACTCGAAACAGCCCCCAAGCGCCCCCGTGAGAGGCACCAACACATCGCACGTGACCAATGTAACTCGTAGGGACTGATCGCGTGATCACGGTTTTCCCGATTTGAGAATACGATCATAATTTGGAACTATCTAGACTTGGGCTTAAAAACATGGCACTAGAGGTGGGAAATCCGAAACAACTCCCGAATGGCCCCGTGAGAGGAATCGACACCTTCCACGGGACCAATGTAACTCTTAGGAACTGACCACGCGATCACGGTACTCCCAGTTTGAGTATACGATGATTATTTGAAAATATGTAGACTTAGGCTTAAAACTTGGCGTCATAATGCGAAAACCCGAAATAGCCCCAAAAGGCCCCGTGAAAGGCACCAACACCTCACACGGGACCAATGTAACTCATAGGAACTGACCGCGTGATAACGGTACTCCTGATTTGAGAATATGACGATAATTTTTAAATATCTAGACAAACTTAACAACATGGCTCTATAGGTGGGAAACCCAAAACAGTCCCTGAACGGCCTCATGAGAGACACCGACACCTCGCACGGGACCATTGTAACTCGTAGGATCTGATCGCACGATCAGGGTACTCCCGATTTGAGAATACAATGATTATTTCAAAATAAGTAGACTTAGGCTTAAAATTTGGCGTGAGAGTGAAAAAACTCGAAACTGCCTCCAAGCGGCCCCGTGAGAGGCACCAACACCTCGCACGGGACCAATGTAACTTATAGGAACTGACCACATGATCCAATAGTCCCGGTCTGAAAATACGATGATAATTTGGAAATATCTATAGACTTAGGCTTAAAAATATGGCGCTAGAGGTGGGAAACCCTAAACTGCCACCGAACGGCCCCGTGAGAAGCATCGACTCCTCGCACGGGACCAATATAACTTGTAGGAACTGACCGCGCGATCACGTTACTCCCAAGTTTGTGAATATGATGATTATTTGAAAATATCTAGAGTTAGGCTTAAAAACATGGTGTTATAGGTGGAAAACTCGAAACCGTCCCCGAGCGGCCCCGTGAGAGGCACCAACACCTCGCATGGAACCAATGTAACTCGTAGGAATTGACTTCTCAATCACGGTACTCCCCATCTGAGAATATGACGATAATTTTAAAATTTATAGACGTTGGCTTAAAACTTTGGCACCAGAGGTGGGAAACCCGAAACAGCCCTCGAATGGCCCTGTGAGAGGCACCAACACCTCGCACGGGACCAATGTAACTCGTAGAAACTGACCACACAATCACGGTCCTCCCATTTTGAGAATACGATGATAATTTGGAAATATCTAAACTTAGGCTTAAAAACATGGCGCTAGAGGTGAAAAACTCGAAACAACCCCAGAACAGCCCCGTGAGAGGTAGCAACACCTCGCACGGGACCAATGTAACTCGTAGGAACTGATCGCGCGATCAAGGTACTCTGGATTTTAGAATACGACAATAATTTGGAAATATCTAGACTTGGGCTTAAAAACATGACGCTAGAGTGCGAAAACCCAAAACAGCCCTCGAACAGCCCCGTGAGAGGCATCGACACCTCGCAAGGGACCAATGTAACTCGTAGGAACTGACCGCGCGATCACGTTACTCTCGGTTTGAGAATACGATGATTATTTGAAAATATGTAGACTTGAGATTAAAACTTGGCATCATAGTGCAAAAACTCGAAACAACCCCCAAGTGGCCCCGTGAGAGGCATCGACACCTCGCACGGGACCAATGTAACTTTTAGGAAGTGACCGCGCAATCACGATACTTTCGGTTTGAGAATACGATGATAATTTGAAAATATGAAGACGTAGGCTTAACACTTTGGCTCTTGAGGTAGGAAACCCGAAACAGCCCCCGAACGACGCCGTGAGATAGGCCTGTAAACGGATCAAATTCGGATCGGATCAGGCAAATCCAATTCCATACCCGTTTATCTTAAACGGATTCGGATTCGATCCATTTATTAAACTGATCGAATCAGGCAAATCGAAATCCTTATCCGTTTATTTTAAACGGATTTCGATCTAATCCGATTATCCTTTTATATTAAACTTAATTGGCAACATTTTTATTTTCAACTCTTATTGCATAAATTTATTTTCCAAATGTTCCAAAAAAAATAGATAATGAAATAAAGAACTATTATAATATATATTTAAAATATTATTAAATACCATATCTATTAGTTATATATATATATATATTAAAATTATTAATCGGATCGGATTATTAACGGATCAGAGCAGATGAATCTAAATCTGCTCCATTTAATAAACGGGTAATAGAATAATCGGATAATCAGATTTTAAGCATGATCCATATCCACTTAAATGGATCGGATTCGGATTCGGATAAAATTCGATCCATTGATAGGCCTACCGTGAGAGGCACCAACACCTCGCACGGGACCAATGTAACTTGTAGGAAACTGATCACGCGATCACGGTACTTTCGGTTTGAGAATACGATGATAATTTGGAAATACCTAGACTTAGGCTTAAAAACAAGGGCCTAGAGGTGGGAAACCCAAAAACATCCCCCAAGCGGCCCCGTGAGAGGCACCAACACCTCGCACGGGACCAATGTTACTCGTAGGAACTGACCGCGCGATCACGGTACTCCTGGTTTGAGAGTACGACGATAATTTGGAAATATCTAGACTTAAGCTAAAAAACTTCGCGTCAGAGTGCGAAAACTCGAAACAGCCCCCGAGTGGCCCCGTGAGAGGCACTAACACCTCGCACAGGACGAATATAACTCGTAGGAAATGACCGTGTGATCACGGTACTCTTGATTTTAGAATACGATGATATTTTGAAAATATATCGACGTAGGCTAAAAACTTTGGCGCTAGAGGTGGGAAACCCAAAATAGCCCCCGAACGGCTTCGTGAGAGGCACCAATGCCTCGCACGGGACCAATGTAACTAGTAGGATTGGCCGCGCGATCACGGTACTCCCGGTTTGAGAATACGATGATTATTTGAAAATATGTAGACTTAGGCTTAAAACATGGCGTCGGAGTGTGAAAACTCGAAACAGCCCCCAAGCGGCCCCATGAGAGGTACCAACACCTCGCACGGGACCAATGTAACTCGTAGGAACTGACCGCGCGATCATGGTACTCCCTGTTTGAGAATATGATGATAATTTGGAAACATCTAAACTTAGGCTTAAAAACATGGCGCTAGAGGTGGGAAAACCCGATACAGCCCCCGAACGGCCTCGGGAGAGGCATCGACACCTCGCACGGGACCAATGTTACTCGTAGGTCTGATCCTGCGATCACGGTACTCCTGATTTGAGAATACGATGATTATTTGAAAATATATAGACTTAGGCTTAAAAATGTGACGCTAGATGTGGAAAACCCAAAACGGCCCTGTGAGTGGCATCGACACCTCGTACGGGACCAATATAACTCGTTAAAACTGACCGCGCGATCACGGTACTCTCAGTTTGAGAATATGATGATTATTTGAAAATATTAGACTTAGGCTTAAAAACATGGCGCTAGAGATGGGAAACTCGGAATAGCCCCCAAGCGGCCCTGTGAGAGGCACCGACACCTCGGACGAGACCAATGTAACTCGTAGGAAATGACTGCGTGATCACAGTACTCCCGATTTGAGAATACGACAATAATTTGGAAATATCTAGACTTAGGCTTAAAAAGGTGGCGCTAGAGTGCTAAAACACGAAACAACTATCGAACAGCCAAGTGAGAGGCATCGACACCTCATACGAGACTAATGTAACTCGTAGAAACTGACCGCACGATCATGGTACTCTCGGTTTGATAATACGATGGTTATTTTAAAATGTGTAGACCTAAGTTTCAAAAAAAAGTTTAAAACTTGGCGACAGAGGGAAAAAACTGGAAACATCCCCCAAGCGACCCTGTGAGAGGCACCAACACCTTGCACGGCACCAATGTAACTCGTAGGAAACTGATCATGCGATCACGGTACTCCCGATTTGAAAATGCGATGATAATTTGGAAATATCTAGACTTTGTCTTAAACATATGGCGCTAGAGGTGGGAAACCCGAAATAGCCCCCGAACGGCCCCGTGAGAGGCACCCACACCTCGCACGGGACCAATTTAACTCGGAGGAACTGGCCGCGCGATCACGGTAATCCCGATTTGATAATACGACGATAAATTTGAAATATCTAGACTTAGTCTTAAAAACTTGGCGTCAGAGTGCGATAACTCGAAACAGCCCCCGAGTGATCCCGTGAGAGGCACCAACACCTCGCATGGGACCAATGTAACTCGTAGGAACTGACCGCGCGATCATTATACTCCTAGTTTGTGATTACGATGATAATTTGAAAATATGTAGACGTAGGCTTAGAACTTTGGCGCTAGAGGCGGGAAACCCGAAATAGCCCCCGAACAGCCCCGTGAGAGGCACCAACACCTCTCCAGGGATCAACGTAACTTTTAGGAACTGATCGCGTGATCACGGTACTCCCGGTTTGAGAATACGACAATTATTTTAAAATATGTAGACTTAAGCTTAAAACTTGGCGTCAGAGTGAAAAAACTCGAAACAGCCCCCAGTGACCTCATGAGAGGCACAAGCATCTCGCACGGCAATAATGTAACTCGTACGATCAAACCGCACGATCACGGTACTCCCGGTTTGAGAATATGATGATAATTTTGAAATATCTAGACTTAGACTTAAAAACAAGGTGCTGAAGGTGGGAAACCCGAACGGCCCCGTGAGAAGCACCGACACCTCGCGCGGGACCAATGTAACTCTTAGGAACGGACCGCGCGATCACGATACTCCCGATTTGAGAATACGACGATTATTTGAAAATATGTAGACTTAGGCTTAAAACATGGCGTCAGAGAGCAAAAACTCGAAACAGCCCTGTGAGGGGAACCAATACCTCGGACTGGACCAATATAACTCGTAGGAAATAACCGCGCGATCACGATACTCCCTATTTGAGAATATGATGATAATGTGAAAACATCTAAAATTAGTCTTAAAAACATGGCGCTAGAGGTGGGAAACCCGAAATAGCCCACGAACGGCCCCGTGAGAGGCACCGACACCTTGCACGGGACCAATGTAACTCGTAGGACTGATCGCGCGATCACGCTACTCCCGATTTGTGAATACCATGATAATTTGGAAATATCAAGGCTTAGGGTTAAAACCTTGGCGTCAGAGTGCGAAAACTCGAAATAGCCCCCGAATGGCCCCGTGAGAGGCACCAACACCTCGAATGGGACCAATATAACTCGTACGAACTGACCGCATGATCACGGTGCTCCTGGTTTGAGAATATGATGATAATTTGGAAATATGTATACGTAGGCTTAAAACTTTGGCGTTAGTGGTGGGAAACTCGAAACAGCCCCCGAACGGCCCCGTGAGAGGCACAAACACCTCGTATGGGACCAATGTAACTAGTAGGAACTGATCGCACGATCAGGGTACTCCCGATTTGAGAATATGGCGATAAATTGGAAATACCTAGACGTAGGCTTAAAAACATGGCGCTAGAGGTGGGAAACCCGAAACAGCCCCAGAAAGGCCCCTTGAGAGGCATCGACACCTCGCACGGGACCAATGTAACTCGTAAGAACTGACCGCGTGATCACAATACTCCCGATTTGAGAATACGACAATAATTTGAAAATATGTAGACTTAGGCTTAAAACTTGGCGTACGAGTGCTAAAACTCGAAACAGCCCCCGAGCGGCCCCATGAGAGGCAGCAACACCTCGCACGATACCAATGTAACTCGTAGGAACTGACCACACGATTACGGTACTCCCGGTTTGAGAATACGACGATAATTTGAAAATATCTAAACTTATGCTTAAAAACATGGCGCTAGAGTTGGGAAACCTGAAACAGGGCCCTAATGGCTCCATGAGAGGTACCTACACCTCGCAGGGACCAATGTAACTTTTAGGAACTGATCGCGGGATTACGGTACTTCCAATTTGAGAATACGACGATAATTTGGAAATATTTAGACTTAGGCTTAAAAATATGGCGGTAGAGGTGGGAAACCCAAAATAGCCCCCAAGCGTCCCCGTGAAAGGCACCGATGCCTCGCACGGGACTAATGTAACTCGTATGAACTGACCGCGCGAAATCACGGTACTCCCGATTTGAGAATACGACGATAATTTGACAATATATACTTATGCTTAAAACTTGGTTACTGATAATTTGAATAAGATTTTTGTAACACTACTTGGTTACTGATATCACTTTTTTTGTATCCTATCAATTTGCAGGATGACATTGTATCGTTTGCTTTTTTACACGTGGAACAAATTAAATAGGCAATGGCTTGTAACATGAAGTTTGTTTATATAATGTTGTGGACATTCAGGATTATGTTTTTTTTATGTGTTACATATGTGCGTGGTTTTATTATTTTATTGTTTAGTTTTGTGGCCGTGGAAGCTTTAAAATAAGCAGGTTTTATTTTAACAGGGTTTGGAATGTCCACAAAACAGTGGAAACTCTGCCCAATTTTGTTGGTTTGTGAATTATTAAGACGTGTAATATTTTTAAGTTTGTATAAATATTAGTTTATTAACAACGTTCCCGATTCCCAATTTTTTATTTTTTTATCATTTTGTCAATAATAAATATTTGTAAAACATCGTACGCGTCCAACGTTACAGATAGTAACCGACCGTTTGGAAAAAAAAAACATGTTTTTAATTAGATTAAAATATGGGTATGGACTTTGTCCATGGCCATTTCTATTTTTATCGTCGCACGTAAAAATTTTGCGGCCAAAGTTCGTAATCTACAACGTGACAAAAATGGAAAAAATGGGCGCGGAATGAGACACGAACTTTGGCCGCGACCAGTTTTTTCCTTTTTTTTCTTCGCGGTGTGGGTCACGGACTTTGGCCGCGACCAATTTTGTCACGGTTGTGGGTCACGGACTTGGGCAGCGGCCATTTTTTTTCCTTTTTTTTCATCGCGGTGTGGGTCACGGACTTTGGCCGGGACCAATTTTTGTCACGGTTGTGGGTCACGGACTTGGGTCGCGACCATTTTTTTCCCGTCGCGGTATGTTTCACTGCCAAAGTCCGCAACCATTTGCCTGACTTGGGTCGCGACCCAGGAAATTGGTCGCTCTCGAAATGGTCACGACCCAAGTTCGCGACCCACAGTCTTGGTCAGAGATTTTGGTCGTGACCATTCGCCAGTTTTGGTGTAGTGATGTGTAATCAATAACCGATTTTAGTTGCGATAAACTACTTGCTAAATGTTTTGAGTACTAACTCTTACTGTAAAAATATTTTCAAAATATTTTAGGTGTCTAGCCACAGGGACGCCATACTTGATTTCATCCAAGGGACTCGGAGCTATTGCATTGGGGATGCTGACAGGTTCTGAGTAGCCGATTCTTTCATTCAGATCTAGCATAGGATCTCACTCTTGTATCTCATGTTTGGACATGTGGTCCATTGTCGGTATTACATCTTCCATTTTTTATCAGCTTTATTTTATAGTTTGGACTTGGATTATTACTTGGTTTTGGGTTGTTTTAACCGATGGTTTATTCGGCATGGCTTTAATTCACTTATATATCATGATGGTTGGATTCTAGTATATTGTGAATGTTGTTTTAGTTTTAGAATTATTTTATTTATCCTGTTTAATAAAAAGATAAAATTTGACACCGTATCTTTTGAATACTAAGTGGTTAGTAAACTTTAAAAAGTTTTCGATGGTGATGCTAAGAATGAACCAGGTGAGATTCCTATTTAATTTAACACTCGGTATTTTATTAGGCAGGGTGCCACAAATGGTATCAGAGCATCAGGTTCTAGTGTCCATAGGATCTGTACGACTTACTACATTTTCAGCGTATTGTTTGATTGATATAGAGCCCTATCATAGGAATGTTGTATTCCTTTACGTACGTGGCTTACGTTCTCCTGTTATAGTGTCTAAATACTAGTGTATCTTTTGTGTGTACGGGTGTATTTTGTATGCCGATTACGCAGAGGACGACCAGTGAGGACCGTTGGGAAGACAACAGGAGGCGGGGATCAGTTGGAGTTGAAGAATATTTTGGGGTCGAGGACCGTTGCAGAGGTTACCCCTATTATTGCTCGAAATGATGGAGCTGTAAGGACTGCTAGAGTGCATCATATATTGTTATACCGTTATAGCAGAGAGTGGTGCTAAATTAGTCTCACCCAGTGTGGTTAGGATGGGAGAGAGTCGGAGGGGTCTTTGAAGAAGACCACCCATTGGAATTTTGTTAGACACGGAGATGGTGCGTGTAGCCAATGGATGTAGACTACCCAGAGGCTTTGGCATATAGCAGGAAATAATATATACCCGAAAGTGAATTGGGGTAAAAAGAAAAATCTTAGCTCGTAGGAGCAGTGTTTTAATGGTGGGAGTAAATCACCATATTTGGTATAATGGAGAAAAGAGCCTTTAAGGTGGGTAATGGACTCACGAGAATTAAAGGAAAATTCTGCTTGGATGATTGTTGCAGATGGTGATGATGTTGTGCTTTTGTCAGTGTTGATATTAATGCTTCCTTTTGAAGGGAGCTAAAAGAATTGGAGAATTTAGTCAGGGAGTAAGACTGAATGTAATGATGCTTGCGAAACACCGCAAGGGGGAGACCCCCATCGGGGGACCCATTTAAATGATTCAGATAGCTGAATTCCTATCGAGTGGAGGTGGATTCAGTTGGGATATGTAAGGCCAATAGTATGTTCCTTAGGGCCATCGAAACTAAGGGAACAATGAGGGTGGCCATAGGCGTTGAGGCTACCAGGGTTCGAGAGAAGGACAATCCTAATATGGTCTGTATAGCCAGGACTAGGGGATTATATGAAGAGGCATTTTATGTGGATAGTAGTACCGCATGCATGGATTTTGCCCGAAGTGAGTAAAAGGGATAAGAGTATGGAGCCTAGCTAGGGAAATGATTAAGATAGTTTTGGTTCAGTTCGGACAGGCGTGTCATGTCCAAGAACCATCTGAGCCACCAGCATTATTGACAATTGGAAGTATGAGTTTTATTCTCGGGTTAGTGGGGTAAGTTTTATGTGATACGAGCGAGTCATAATATTTTGTTAGCACTAGATTCGCATGTGAGACGGGTTTAGTGGGGATATCGTTGATAGCATTTTAATGTGTATATTGTTGCCTTTGTATAGTGGGGCTCTCTTTAGTATTACTAGCAGGGGGAGCGAGTGCAAACATAGGGAGTATATGTATGTTAGAATTGCTCGTTCTAGTGAAGTATCATACGAGTATGATATTATCTTGGGTATGGAGTGATTAACAATGTGGGTGGAACACTAGAGGGCTATGATAGCAAGACCATCGTGTCTAATGTTTCAGGGCAGGATGTGTTGTTTGACGAAGCCTCACCTAAAAGAAGGTTAGGCTCGCATTTATATTATATTACGATAAAGACTTCGGAGAGTATGTTTATCTCAAGATGTTTGATCCCGGTGTGTAGGTACTTTATTGATGTGATTTGAGGTATATGTGACACCCCGCCTAATTAAATATCGGGCGATCACTCCTTTATTAAATTAAAATCAAGGTGAACAGTTGGTTCATTATTAGCATCACTGTCGTAAAAATACTTTTCCAATTTAAACACCCTAAATAATTAAGCTAAGTGTCAAAACCATTTAAAACCTTATTCTCATTTTTATTAAATCCGGTTATAAAACCTTTCACACATTAAGAATAAAAATAGAATTGAACATACACGAATTTAATCATCAATAATAAATCCAACATTTACAACACTAAAGAAAAACATCCTGACAGAAATAAATCCCGAAATAAAGGTACTGAAAGTAAAAATTTCAATCTCTGAACTAAATAATAGAAAGAGGGCGACACATGCCCCTACTGGATAAAACTGAACTCGGAGTATAATCAAATGGATGAATCGTCTAAACAACAGGCTTGCAACTCCCACCTAAGCTGCAGCACGTTCCTTCCAAAGGATCCTAAGTAAGACGCCCTTGTGGCTGGGCACCTGTAATACATACATATATATACAAGAGAGAAAAGGAAATAGAAACGGGTCAGAGCCCGATAGTGTATATGATTGAAAAATTCGTTTAGCAAGTATTTAAATTGATACAGGCCAATGCAACAACATATTAGTGCGACACTCTCTTGAGAAATTCTCACCTCTCTTCTAATGTGCACACCTATCGCACTAACCTTCCAAATGGTCTATCTCGTCATATACCACACTACCTTTCCCCAATGATTTAACTTATCTTAGGTTATTCGCAGGATTTACAAATGAACAACACAAGTATTTAAAACGTAAGATTCAAGGTTCTAAAAGGCGCGAGGTGTGGTCGAGGCGTAGAGGTCAAGCCTCAAGCCTTAGGAGCCTAGGCGCGCCTAGGCGAAGCCTAGGCGTAAAAAGGCGTTTTTCCTTTTTTTATTATTTTAATTATTCCAAGGCTAGTAATATAATAAAATGGTACATAACTTGAATTTTGAAAATATATCCATATGTTTGGTAGCCATCTTTCTCATATTCATGCTCCATAACCATTATTTGTCAACTAATCCTTTGTTTTTTTTAAAAAAAGTGTGCCTTAAGCCTTTTACCAAGAATAAGGCGTAATAAGGCGTAGGCGATGCGTTTATCTCAAGCCTCAAGCCTAGGCGAAGCCTAGGCGGGCCTTTTAGAACAGAGGTAAGATTTCAATTTGTAACCAAGGTTCTCCTTTTAACTTTATTAATCAATAAAGTTTTCCAGTGTCATATTATACTTTCTCAAAAAAATTATTTATAATTTGAGTCATCAACTATGTCCTACATATCAAATCACAGTAGGCAGTTCCAGATTTCAGAATTTCATATATATATTAACTACTCGTATAATATATATATCATAACAGCACCCCACATAAAAACTATGGTGCGGGCATACTCTGCTATCCAATCCCCGTATCAATCGTACTAAAGGGAATACAAGTTCGGAATCACTCTCGAACTGTATAAATACATACACAAACAATATTGAGGCGAAGCATAGTTTCCAAGTCCAAGAGGTCAGTACATACCCTCACGTCTCTTAGGACCGTGACTACCGATTCGATAGCCTGTACCTAGGATTCCTATCTTCTAGGATACGAGTCAATATCCCCCATAAGGCACACGAGATAAGATCGTCCCAGCGCGATAACCTCAGGGATAGGAAGTAGCGCGGGCATGATTTTCACAAGTATATAATATATGCATACACAATCATATAAATATACCACTTTTATTATATCAATTTAGGTTTATCCAATAACCCACATTCACAACATTTATCCTTATTTTCCCATTATTATTTATCAAGTATAATGGTTCGTTTCTAACTTTAATTCGAAGTATAATGGTTCGTTTCTAACTTTAATTCGAAGGGTTTTTCCAACTTACTATGTAACCCCCATGGACTCTATTCTTCCAAATGTACAATTCAGTAGATATCCATTTATGTTCCAACGTAACTCTCTCTTACGTGTCTCTCCCCTTTAATATATACTTACATTATCCCTTATGCAAAATATCCCAAAAATATAGATTTCGCCTTACATTAAAGGATTTTGAATTTTATTTTCAAAGATGAGAATTTCAAACGGTTTCGAAATCGGAATTAAAATAGAGTTTTAATTGAATTTTTTTTTATTACTTAGAAGAGTCCTCAAAATATAAAACTCTCTAAGAGTCCTCAAAACATAAAACTTTCTAGTAAAAATAATAGTTTTAGAAATTCGACCGTCTGATCAAGCTGAATTTTTGTCAGCAGTCCTGTCTCACCGTTCGCTACAACGTACTAAAATTTCAAGCGATTCCAATGGTCCGATCATCCGAAATAATTTTTTTAGTGTTTGTATCTGATTAGAACTCTTTTCTTAATCAAACTCTTAATCCTTTACATGACAAAGGGTTTCCAGAATATCATGTAAATCATCACTACATGAAAATTTCCCATCTCAAATTGGGTTTTTCTTCCATAAATCTCATCCTAATTACTCCTAAACTAATATGGATGATGCATCAACGAAATAAGCAAGATAAACACTTGCCTGGGATTTTCAGAAATCTGGTTTGGTGTTGAATTTGGTGTGGTTGCATTCCCCGTCTCACGATCTACGCGTTGGCGGTGGCGGCGGTGCAAACGGTTGAGTTTTGAGCCTTGGAATGCCTTGAGAGCTCTCTCCTCTCCTCTCCAATGTCCGTTCTAGTGTTTTGAGTTATCTAACCCTAGGAGAAAACCTAAACATCTGATATAACCCGTTTAATTTTCGTGAGTTTAATTACCCAAAAATACAAAATGACTAAAATGCCCTCCCGGGGTACTAATTAGGCCTAAAAACACCCCGAGACCCAAACTAAGCCCCCGGGTACACTTTTCTGACTATCTCGACCCTTCCGGACGCGTTGGCGCACTCAAAACGACCATACGAACAACCTATAAAATATTCACTTTTATTAATCCACATTTAGTCCCGACACGACACAGGCGCGTCCCGACTTAAATTTCCACAATTGTTATTTTATTCACACGTGAAAATATTATAAAAATAAATCTCATATATTACTATACTCATCCAGTAATATGCAACAAATAATATATTCCCAATAATTACTAACTCTTGTCACGCTAGTAAATATTTAAAACAACATTTCGGATTAAAATTAAATTAATTTATCTCAATTAAATTTAATAAATCCCATAATTTAAAAGCTATAAAAATATGGGGTATTACATACTTCCCCCCTAATAACGGAATTTCGTCCCAAAATTCGGAAAATAAGGCCTATCAGGTAGCACAATTCTGGATATCCTTTTCCGTACACAAACTAACTACACATTACGGCGCTCAATCACTATAGCCCTTTCTTCACAGCAACATTGTTTTACATTCTCATTGGAGACACTTCACATTGCACTCCCAACTGACAACATTTGAATAGGTTATGTCTATACGTTATAAATTCCATTATCTCACTATCATTAGGAGGCCTCACCTCACTACATGACAACTACTCGAATTTATTCATACACAAAATTCCCATTCTGAGAAGATCATACGAACATTTGACCACTCTTGACTGCCTAAAACAGTCGTGGAGTTCCACCATAGTTATCGGATATTTTCTCGACCGATCCAAAAATTCTGATTATCTACTCTCCTCTAAACACACGGAAGGAGAATAGTCGAGGTTCTTCCATAACAAAACCTTAATAAGTACCTCGTACGCGACAAACAGGTACGAGTGCTTCTACAGAGCATTCTTGAAATCATCGTACCAAGATTCCAAAATCTCCTTCACGTGGCTCCACTAATCTTTAATCACCATGCGCTTATTCCCTGGCTAAGGGTGATACATCCTACTCGAAATGAAATCTTATCTCCGCTGGTTCCTGAAATCCCATATCAAAGGTGGGATTCACCAATCTCATCCTGATTCAGAAATTTATACTGCGCCGGACCATGCACTGGCGCGATCCTTCCTTTCAAAGGAAGTCTGGGGCATACTAGTTAATATTGTAAGCCAGCCCAAAGGAATATCAATCACTTCCTTCTCGGCGACTTAATTCACATGTTCGGGATAAACCCTTGATCTTGTTTTGAGGATGGCAACCCATCCAAGAACTTTACCGACTTTACCAACCTCTTCCAATTTCAATAATTTTTGATAAACACAAAATTCTTTGGTTGATTCTCCTCTTTCAACCAAACCTTACCTATGGGCAGTGCATGTAGAGACTACTCACTACGTCTCGCTAAACATCGATTCTTCCCTTGCAATGTCTCACATTAAGTGACACGTAATACTCCCCTTCCTTCCTTGGAGTATGCCGAAAGTTTCGACCCTTGCTCTTCTCTCCACGAAGCCCACTTCTGGATCTCTTATACTATACTAACATCATTACTCTTTGTATGCGCAAGTCGCTCTCACACTTGACTAATAACAACTCCGCTCCGGGTGTGCTTCATAACAATTAAATTCTACTCTATTCAAGGAATACCAATTCTTGAATGGCTTCCCACAGCCTTCCAATCAAGTTAGGGCGTGCTATTCTAATTGCACACTTATGTATGGATTATCGCCCCTCATGTGGCGTTTAATCCACTCTATCACTTCCACTTCGTTATACTAGTCCCACAAACATATATTTCACACGTCTATTACCACGTCCCTTCGACTCGGACTATTTTAACTGTAGTTAACCAAGATGCCCAAATTTTTGCAACACTCCGACTGCCCTGGGAGAGCGAACGGCATGCTACTCATCTGTAGGACTAACTAAATTCAACGGAATAGAAGGAATAGGGCATTCAAATTCCATGACAACAAAAGAGGAATAATAATTCTCAACCTTCCTCAGATAAGTACAACAATTTTCCCAAATAGGTACAACAACCAAAATAAATCACTAACGCTCTATTCATCAAAATAATTACAGGTCATCCCTTTTGTATAATATAAAGTTCTTTCTAGATAATCCATGCTAAAAATCATTCCAACTCTTTATTCACCTTGTGGTCTGTACGCGGTTATGACATTTGGGTACTCTCAATCACCCTAGAAATCAAAATTCTTAAATTCTCCTTATCATCCTTCCACCCCTCAACTCATGGGGATAACTTTCAATGCTTTCCTACCACAAAAATCCGGCTCCAATGACCTTAAAACAAAATTCAACTTCCAACTTACATACATAATTACTTGATCCCATTTCGACCAGGGTACCGAACTCATGGAATAGTGACCAAACGTCTCCCTATTTCCAACCTTACGCTAAGTTTCATGTGTGGGATGTCTCGCAAAGCGAAATCCAAATAAGGAACCCCCTCGATACACTACTACCTAGCATTTTCGGTTATCGAAATCCGTTAGGTCCTCCGTCCATAGTATATACCCCTTTATTTCGTCCCTTGACAGAAAAGTTACAATTTCTCCCGTAATCATGCTTAACAAAGAACGTTTCACCAATTTCACTATCGTCCCGTATTGGTTGATGGTAATTACATTCTATAAACCTCGGATACATACGATCGAAATTCTCTAAATTTCCTTTTTCTAACATTAGGGGTATAACTCTCAACTCCCACATCTCTTAGGGATAAATATAACACTGCACTCTTCCTATCACTAAGTCCGGAGTGCTAAACATAATACCGAGTCAAGTCTTTTCGCTCAACGGTAAATCCCGGTACATACTGAATCATACTGACAAAGTCTATACATACATTGGTATCGAATATCTCGAGCCCATTATCTCCTCCGAAGTCTCTAGGATAGATAATATAAGTGCGAGTCCAACCTTCTTACAGGTAAAGCCTCGCCAAAACAAAATGTGTTGCACTAATGTAACTACTTCGATAGCCTTGCAATAAATGCCCACTATCATACTACCCATTTCTATAACATTTTAACAAAGATAATATCATACTCGTGTATCGTATCACTACAACGAGTAGCCTCAATAAAGTATAAAACACTGTTAATATACTCATTCATCCCCCGCGGATAGCACCAAAGAAAAATCCCGCTATACTAAGGAAAAATATTCACATAATGGTAACATTTATAATGATATGCATTAAACTCGTCTCACATGCTAATCTAGCAATGAACAAAATATGGTGACTCGCTCGTGTCACATAAACACGCCGCATCCTCTAAGGATACAACTTATACTTCCATCCTGGCAATCGTCTTGACTGCACAAATGGTTTTTGAACGTAACACGTCTGCCCAAACCAAAACAAAATTATTTTAATCGTTGCCTTTTACTAGGCACCGTATTCTTGTCCTTTTTCTCATTTTGGAACATATTATCGTGAGCGATCTCACTCCATAAAAAATACCTCAACACATAATCCACTTACCACCTGTCCTATTAACCAGGTTAGGATTGTCCTTCTCTCGGACTTTAGTAGACTCGATTCCTGTTAGCCATCCCGATTGTTCCCTTAGCTTTTTAGGCCATAAAGATCATGTTACTATCTATAATAGTACTTACTGAATTTACCATCACTTGGTAAGAATTTAACTATCTGAAGCATTTAAATGGTTTTCCTGATGTGTATCCACATCCTTTTGTGGTGCTATACCACCACCGTTGTATTCAATATTATTCTCGACTAAATTCTTCGATTCCTTTAACTTCCCCCACAAAGAAGCGTTATCATCTATATTGACAAAATATGACATTGTCAACCTCTGAATCGGTCGTCCATCAGAATTTCCTCCTCGAGTATTATCAACTATTATTACAAGTTGGTCTCCCACTTGGAGTCGTTTCCTCCACTAGTATCTACCTCTTTCGATACAAAATTTGCTAACGATTAGGATTCATATCCACAATTGGACTTCTGTCATGCCCTCCTGCGATGAGTTCAGAACCACGTTTGCTTATCATCCTGAACAGTTGAGGAAGGAACATACGGTCAACACTGTACCTAAGGTTCTCCTATAGGCATAGCATTCCACTTCTAAAATTGGTGGTTGACTCCTACCATTATAATTTCGTCCCGAAAGCCAAGAAAATTTTCTCTAAATTTTCACTTTCAGTTTGCCACACTCCGTCCTATATTTAAGCCTTTGGATACTTTACCTCCTTTGGTAAACACATACAATTTTCGCGTTTCTAAAATTTCCCACTGAGAGTCTCTACACGTTTTTGTAATACGTTGGGTAAGTTTACCCTCGCACCTCATTTGACTATAACAGCATTTGAAAATCATTGCTGCACCTTAGTCGCCTTTCTAGTCGTGGCTTCTCGTGCCATAATGGAGGTGACCTCGACTACGGTCATCATCCTCGGATATATTTCATAATCTCAACTGAGCCCTGCCTCCTGATGTACGCTTAACGGTCCTCTTCTGACATCCGTCATCGCTCGGCACACGCACACATCCAAACCAAATTAGAATTCACTAGTGTATACACATTATAGCAGGAGAACGAAATCTCGTCAAAGGATCGACAATCCTAAACATTGGGCTCTATAACAAACAAAGCAAAGCTGAAAGCATAATAAGTCGCACAGATCCTAAGGACACTAGAACCTGATGCTCTGATACCACCTGTGAACACCCCGCCTAATTAAATACCGGGCGATCACTACTTTATTAAATTAAAATCAAGGTGAACAGTTGGTTCATTCTTAGCATCACTCTCGTAAAAATACTTTTCCAATTTAAACACCCTAAATAATTAAGCTAACTGTCAAAACCATTTAAAACCTTATTCTCATTTTTATTAAATCCGGTTATAAAACCTTAAACCATTAACATCTAAAGAGTCACATATTAAGAATAAAAATAGAATTGAACATACACGAATTTAATCATTAATAATAAAACCCAACATTTACAACACTAAAGGAAAACATCCTGACAGTAATAAACCCCGAAATAAAGGTACTGAAAGTAAAAATTTCAATCTCTGAACTAAATAATAGAAAGAGGGCGACACATGCCCCTGCTGGATATAACTGAACTAGGAGTAGAATCAAATGGATGAAGTCGTCTAAACAACAGGCCTGCAACTCCCACCTAAGCTGCAGCACGTTCCTTCCAAAGGATCCTAAGTAAGACTCCCCTGTGGCTGGGCACCTGTAATACATACATATATATACAAGAGAGAAAAGGACATAGAAACGGGTCAGAGCCCCATAGTGTATATGATTTAAAAATTCATTTAGCAAGTATTTAAATTGATACAGGCCAATGCAACAACATATTAGTGCGACACTCTCTTGAGAAATTCTCACCTCTCTTCTAATGTGCACACCTATCGCACTAACCTTCCCAATGGTCTATCTCGTCATATACCACACTATCTTTCCCCAATGATTTAACTTCTCTTAGTGAAAAAGCAGATAATTGTCGGGAAAAAAAATTATTTAATTCCCTTTTTATTTAAACTCAAGAGATGCGGAAGCGTTATAAAGAGATGGTTCAATATGAACAACAACAAGTTTTAATTTCACAAATAAATAATCTTACTCAAGTCCTAGAATTTGCCTAAGTCATAATTTTCAATTATCCAAAGTTAGGCGAAACCAATTTTAGCAAAAGACTTGAATAAACCAAATTTACCCAATATTTAATTTAGTCTCAAATTAAATGAGTGTGATAATTAAACCAAATTTTATCTTGAAATTATCCTAAGCATGGATTCTAAATTATTGTGCAAGATAAAATAAACAATATCACACTACGCCGCGATGTACGAGGAAAAACCCAAGACGGGAAAAAACCTCGGACGGCCCTAGCCACAAGTCCACTAGATACGGAATTACAAATTACAAGACAAAAGACTTACATCCTCGACTCGAACCCTCTCAAGCCTTGTCGCTCCTCCTTGTAGAAACCTCTTCCTAGCAAACAACCACGGAGCTCCACCGCGGTCTCGGAATCCACCGATAGGGCTTTGTATGGTCACCGTCACCCAATATTGGAGCCTTTCTCCAATTGAGTAAAATCGCCGCAAAAATCTTCTTCTTTGTGATGGGATGTAGAAGTAAACCCGAAACGTCTCTTTTTCACTTCGGTAGAGAAACACCGGTGCCAAAACTCCAAGTAAAGAATATGAATATAGAAACTTGGAATAAACAACTATTGGGTGTAAACTATAGTGTGTATGAATTTTTCTTTAAAAACAAACACTCAAAAACTTGAACTTTTTCCCTAAATGAATTAGCTCTCAAACTCTCTCTATGAGATGGATATGGAATGAAAAAGTTACCCCTTCAAAAATGATTCCCGTCCTTAATAAAGCCTTAAAAAATCAGTTAAGAAACAAGTGGGGAAATGGGGTGAAAACTGCCAAAAACTGCTCAAAACTGTTCCCGCCTGGCATCTCGTTCGAACGAACTTGACTCTCGTTCGAACGAGACTTCTAACGAGCGACCAGACTGGGCTCGTTAGAAACTCGTTAGATATCTCGTTAGAACGACAAAACTCGTTCGAACGACATATCGAACGACTGACCAGTTTAGGTTCGTTGGCAAACTCGTTCGAACGAAACCTCGTTAGAACAAAAAACTCGTTCGAACGACATATCGAACGACTGACCAGTTTAGGTTCGTTGGCAGTCTCGTTCGAACGAAACCTCGTCAGAACGAAAAACTCGTTCGAACGAGATTTCGAACGACTTCCAGAAATTTTTCTAAAATTCTATTTTGGCCCATAAACTTTTATATATATTAATATAAAGTTCTTTTTAAATTATTTCTGAAAGTAAACATGGTTTTTTATTAAACCTAACACCCAATAAATATTATTCCAAGCTCCTATATAAATATAATTACATTCATACCTTGGGAGCATGGAACCTTAGATGATGACGTAGAAACGAGGCACGCAAACCGGCATTTTGATGAAGCTTTATATTCTTTGCCGCTACGTCTTCAACACACACTTCATAGGCTTGAGAGTATTACAATAAATCACTAACCTATGAATAAATGTTTTTGTCCGGAATTGAGCCAAAACTATATATGGACTCAATTGGAAATTTGTGTCCTTACACTTAGGTTATTCGCAGGATTTACAACTGAACAACACAAGTATTTAAAACGTAAGATTTCAATTTGTAACCAAGGTTCTCCTTTTAACTTTATTAATCAATAAAGTTTTCCAGTGTCATATTATACTTTCTCAAAACAATTATTTATAATTTGAGTCATCAACCATGTCCTACATATCAAATCACAGTAGGCAGTTCCAGATTTCAGAATTTCATATATATATTAACTACTCGTATATATATCATAACACCACCCCACACAAAAACTATGGTGCGGGCATACTCTGCTATCCAATCCCCGTATCAATCGTACTAAAGGGAATACAAGTTCGGAATCACTCTCGAACTGTATAAATACATACACAAACAATATTGAGGCGAAGCATTGTTTCCAAGTCCAAGAGGTCAGTATATACCCTCACGTCTCTTAGGACCGTGACTACCGATTCGATAGCCTGTACCTAGGATTCCTATCTTCTAGGGTACGAGTCAATATCCCCCATAAGGCACACGAGATAAGATCGTCCCAGCGCGGTAACCTCAGGGATAGCAAGTAGCGCGGGCATGATTTTCACAAGTATATAATATATGCATACACAATCATATAAATATACCACTTTTATTATATCAATTTAGGTTTATCCAATAACCCACATTCACAACATTTATCCTTATTTTCCCATTATTATTTATCAAGTATAATGGTTCGTTTCTAACTTTAATTCGAAGTATAATGGTTCGTTTCTAACTTTAATTCGAAGGATTTTTCCAACTTACTATGTAACCCTCATGGACTCTATTCTTCCAAATGTATAATTCAGTAGATATCCATTTATGTTCCAACGTAACTCTCTCTTACGTGTCTCTCCCCTTTAATATATACTTACATTATCCCTTATGCAAAATATCCCAAAAATATAGATTTCGCCTTACATTAAAGGATTTTGAATTTTATTTTCAAAGATGAGAATTTCAAACGGTTTCAAAATCGGAATTAAAATGGAGTTTTAATTGAATTTTTTTTTATTACTTAGAAGAGTCCTCAAAATATAAAACTCTCTAAGAGTCCTCAAAACATAAAACTTTCTAGTAAAAATAATAGTTTTAGAAATCCGACCGTCTGATCAAGCTGAATTTTTGTCAGCAGTCCTGTCTCGCCGTTCGTTACAACATACTAAAATGTCAAGTGATTCCAATGGTCCGATCATCCGAAATAATTTTTTTAGTGTTTGTATCTGATTAGAACTCTTTTCTTAATCAAACTCTTAATCCTTTACATAACAAAGGGTTTCCAGAATATCATATAAATCATCACTACATGAAAATTTCCCATCTCAAATTGGGTTTTTCTTCCATAAATCTCATCCTAATAACTCCTAAACTAATATGGATGATGCATCAACGAAATAAGCAAGATAAACACTTGCCTGGGATTTTCAGAAATCTGGTTTGGTGTTGAATTTGGTGTGGTTGCGTTCCCCGTCCCGCGATCTACGCGTTGGCGGTGGCGGCGGTGCAAACGTGAGCCTTGGAATGCCTTGAGAGCTCTCTCCTCTCCTCTCCAATGGCCGTTCTAGTGTTTTGAGTTATCTAACCCTAGGAGATAACCTAAGCATCTGATATAACCCCTTTAATTTTCGTGGGTTTAGGAAGCATTCGAGGACTTAAAAATAATACAAGAAAAGAAAAAGACAGTATTAGAGAGCATAAGGGAGTATTTGGACAAGTATCCGGAAGCAAAAGAATATGAGATATAAGAGTTAAAGGAAAAATATCTATTAATTGACTGGATAGCCTGCCAATTATGTTTCAATAGACCTATAAAAACAAAACAGCTCTTGATAGCCTGCCAATATCTATTAATTGACTGTACAGACCCTAAGGACACTAGAACCTGATGCTCTGATACCACCTGTGAACACCCCGCCTAATTAAATACCGGGCGATCACTCCTTTATTAAATTAAAATCAAGGTGAACAGTTGGTTCATTCTTAGCATCACTGTCGTAAAAATACTTTTCCAATTTAAACACCCTAAATAATTAAGCTAAGTGTCAAAACCATTTAAAACCTTATTCTCATTTTTATTAAATCCGGTTATAAAACCTTAAACCATTAACATCTAAAGAGTCACACATTGAGAATAAAAATAGAATTGAACATACACGAATTTAATCATCAATAATAAATCCCAACATTTACAACACTAAAGGAAAATATCCTGACAGTAATAAATCCCGAAATAAAGATACTGAAAGTAAAAATTTCAATCTCTGAACTAAATAATAGAAAGAGGGCGACACATGCCCCTGCTGGATAAAACTGAACTAGGAGTAGAATCAAATGGATGAAGTCGTCTAAACAACAAGCCTATAACTCCCACCTAAGCTGCAGCACGTTCCTTCCAAAGGATCCTAAGTAAGACGCCCCTGTGGCTAGGCACGTGTAATACATACATATATATACAAGAGAGAAAAGGAAATATAAACGGGTCAGAGCCCCATAGTGTATATGATTTAAAAATTCGTTTAGGAAGTATTTAAATTGATACAGGCCAATGCAACAACATATTAGTGCGACACTCTCTTGAGAAATTCTCACCTCTCTTCTAATGTGCACACCTATCGCACTAACCTTCCCAATGGTCTATCTCGTCATATACCACACTATCTTTCCCCAATGATTTAACTTATCTTAGGTTATTCGCAGGATTTACAACTGAACAACACAAGTATTTAAAACGTAAGATTTCAATTTGTAACCAAGGTTCTCCTTTTAACTTTATTAATCAATAAAGTTTTCCAGTGTCATATTATACTTTCTTAAAACAATTATTTATAATTTGAGTCATCAACCATGTCCTACATATCAAATCACAGTAGACAGTTCCAGATTTCAGAATTTCATATATATATTAACTACTCGTATAATATATATATCATAACAGCACCCCACATAAAAACTATGGTGCGGGCATACTCTGCTATCCAATCCCCGTATCAATCGTACTAAAGGGAATACAAGTTCGGAATCACTCTCGAACTGTATAAATACATACACAAACAATATTGAGGTGAAGCATAGTTTCCAAGTCCAAGAGGTCAGTACATACCCTCACGTCTCTTAGGAAAGTGACTACCGATTCGATAGCCTGTACCTAGGATTCCTATCTTCTAGGGTAAGAGTCAATATCCCCCATAAGGCACACGAGATAAGATCGTCCCAGCGCGGTAACCTCAGGGATAGGAAGTAGCGCGGGCATGATTTTCACAAGTATATAATATATGCATACACAATCATATAAATATACCACTTTTATTATATCAATTTAGGTTTATCCAATTACCTACATTCACAACATTTATCCTTATTTTCCCATTATTATTTATCAAGTATAATGGTTCGTTTCTAACTTTAATTCGAAGTATAATGGTTCGTTTCTAACTTTAATTCGAAGGATTTTTCCAACTTACTATGTAACCCTCACGGACTCTATTCTTCCAAATGTACAATTCAGTAGATATCCATTTATGTTCCAACGTAATTCTCTCTTACGTGTCTCTCCCCTTTAATATATACTTACATTATCCCTTATGCAAAATATCCCAAAAATATAGATTTCGCCTTACATTAAAGGATTTTGAATTTTATTTTCAAAGATGAGAATTTCAAACGGTTTCGAAATCGGAATTAAAATGGAGTTTTGATTGAATTTTTTTTATTACTTAGAAGAGTCCTCAAAATATAAAACTCTCTAAGAGTCCTCAAAACATAAAACTTTCTAGTAAAAATAATAGTTTTAGAAATCCGACCGTCTGATCAAGCTGAATTTTTGTCAGCAGTCCTGTCTCGCCGTTTGCTACAACATACTAAAATTTCAAGCGATTCCAATGGTCCGATCATCCGAAATAATTTTTTTAGTGTTTGTATCTGATTAAAACTCTTTTCTTAATCAAACTCTTAATCCTTTACATGACAAAGGGTTTCCAGAATATCATATAAATCATCACTACATGAAAATTTCCCATCTCAAATTGGGTTTTTCTTCCATAAATCTCATCCTAATAACTCCTAAACTAATATGGATGATGCATTAACGAAATAAGCAAGATAAACACTTGCCTGGGATTTTCAAAAATCTGGTTTGGTGTTGAATTTGGTGTGGTTGCGTTCCCCGTCTCGCGATCTACGCGTTGACGGTGGCGGCGGTGCAAACGGTTGAGTTTTAAGCCTTGGAATGCCTTGAGAGCTCTCTCCTCTCCTCTCCAATGGTCGTTCTAGTGTTTTGAGTTATCTAACCCTAGGAGATAACCTAAACATCTGATATTGAGAACGTGTGTGCTCGCGTTCAAATGATCAAATTATATATTAAACACCTTTTAACCCAAACAAACCTTAAACATGCAACCAGGTGTGATAGAAACAATATGAAATCATGCAAGAGTTATTCAAACACACATAATTGAGGAAAAATCCCCCACAGGGGCAAAACCATTTATTTTCACTATAATTTGTAAGAAAACGGCTTACAATCGGATTACAATGAAAATACAAGTGACTAAGAATTACCCTCATGTATCGAATTCTGTAGTCGGCGGCTGGAACTATCCCTGTCCAGTGGGGCTGCAATGGAGAAGAAGAACGGTCTCCTCCACAAAGGGTTGAACAGCAAAAGTGCGTTCCTGGGTTGCAAAGTGATTCACAAAGGTATGGAATTTGTGTGAATCAAATAAACCTAGAGTATTGGAACTTAATAGGTGAAGACTTAGGGCTTTCTTTACTCTGGAAATCGTGTAAATAAGTCTTAGAAAACCACTTCCCGTAGTGGGATTAAATAAGAGAACTTGAGACATAAAATTCTGAACACGATCTGATTGAAGTTATCCTTGGCGGACCGGTCCGGGTCTGAGGCGGATCGGTCCGGTTGACATCGGATCGGTTCTTTTATTGAAGGTGGATCGGTCCGATTGACATCGGATCGGTTCGGTTATCAGCTTCATCGGTTTGCCATCGATCCGGGGTATACGGGCTTTTTGACAAACAAGCGGATCAGTATGGGTCTTTAGGCGGACCGGTCCGGTTAGCCGGATCGGTTTTTTTTTTCAGCGGATCGGTCCGGCTGTCAGACTATGATTCCTCTTCTTCTTGTGATATTCGGATCCGTTGAATCTTGAATTTCTTCAACGGTGTAACGACGTGCGACATAATACATTGATAATGGACAAACATTTCCTTACAGATATAACCCCTTTAATTTTCGTGGGTTTAATTACCAAAAATACAAAATGACTAAAATGCCCTCCCGGGGTACTAATTAGGCCTAAAAATGCCCCGAGACCCAAACTAAGCTCCTGAGTACACTTTTCTGACTATCTCGACCCTTCCGGACGCGTTGGCGCACTCAAAACGACCATACGAACAACCTATAAAATATTCACTTTTATTAATCCACATTTAGTCCCGACACGACACAGGCGCGTCCCGACTTAAATTTCCACAATTGTCATTTTATTCACACGTGACAATATTATAAAAATAAATCTCATATATTACTATACTCATCCAGTAATATGCAACAAATAATATATTCCCAATAATTACTAACTCTTGTCACGCTAGTAAATATTTAAAACAACATTTCGGATTAAAATTAAATTAATTTATCTTAATTAAATTTAAGAAATCCCATAATTTAAAAGCTATAAAAATACGGGGTATTACAGTATATTGGATTTACTGTTGCTCGAAGAAATTTAGCTCATCATTATATTTAGTGCTCAGAACTTGGTGATAGGGAGAGCGCATTATTATATCACTCTTTTAGAGATATGGGAGTTGAGATTTATTTTTTATATGCCTCGGGATAGGATTTTGAGAGTCCCGGTTATGGGATCGAGTTTTATGGAATTTGATTACCGACAATGCTGAGAGATAGAGTATTGGGGAAAGTTCCTTGTTTGAATGTTGTTGAGTGATGAGATACGCATGGATCTTGATGAACGTCGTGAGTAAAGAGACGTTGATAGATGCTAGGGCATCAGTTTCGAATATTAATCAATGAATGTGTAAAGAAAAAACTCTGAACAGAGAGATATTATATAGTATAAGGCATGTGGGGTCGGTAGTGCCGTGAGAGAGCACTGAAATTTTTTCCTCTCACCACGAGTTGAAGGGCGGAACGATGTTAAGGAGAAATAAATTTATGGGGTGATTGAGAATACCCATGTGTTATAGCCATGTCGAGAATGCGAGGCCAGTTTTAAGGAAATAATGTGTGATTTTTCCAATGTTGTGCAGATATGCACCAATTATAGGGCGTATGGGCGCCCTAGTTAGTTGGTTTATAAATCGTCCGAGATAGGAGGACGTAGGAATCAATGTGTGGAACATATGCTTGAGGACAATTATAGACAAAGCCGAAATGGTATGGTGTCTTGAATGCGTGCGAGAATGACGAGAACCCAATTATATGTGTGCAATGAGAGTAACATACCGAGATGGGTTAAAATGCTGTGGGAAGCCATTCAAAAAATATCTCTTGATAAAGAGGAGGCCGAACTGTTGGGGGAAAATATAGCGGAGCTTTACTCAATTGAATGTTGAGAGTGGCTTGCGCATAAATAGGACGTTGATGACTATGGGGAAAAAGAGAAGACCCAAGAAGTGTGCCAGTTGCGAAAAGTGCACGAGTCGTGACTTTTGGCATACCGTGGGAAGAAGGGGAGTATAAAGTACCATATAATTTGAGATATTATAAGTGGGAATTGGTGTGGGGTGAGACGTAGTGAGATTGTCTCCGAATGCACCACTCATAGATGGAAATGAGTTGGTTCGGGATGAGAAACCAGAAATTTCGTATAGTCCGATGAGTTGGTGCATGGTGCCGCCCAATATTGTTGTGAATCAGGATGAGATCTTGCAATCCCACCTCTGATAGGGATTATCACGTAGCTATAGTGATTAAGCCGTTTGATAGGTGGGTACCACTAACGGGTGTATAGTGGAGTGACCCTTACGTTATTATGATTTGAATTTGGGTACTAGAGGATTTCGTGATGTTAAAGATCCTAAGTTTTAGTATCGATCTTGTCCTAATTTCGAGGACGAAATTCCGTTGTAAGGGGGAAAGTATGTAATATCCCGTATTTCTGCATATTTTTTTTAATTAAATTGAGAAATTAATTGGGGAAAAACATGTTTTAATTAAATTATGCGAGTGAAGTAGTTTAATGCGATTAGATGATGATTCTGACTATTAAATATTATCGAGAGATGGATACTGATTAATATTGCATTATGATATTTACTAAGTGCGAAAAGTAAATAATTGATAATTATGGTTATACGACATAGCGAGTGATATGTGGGTATTTTATTCTATCTCATCGGGAGTCGCATGTAGACTATTTTGAGGTGAGAAATGAGAAATGTATTTTAAGTGTCTCGGATGATAATTTAGAGGTCACGAACGGTTTCGGATGGGTCGAAATAGTTAGAATAGTGTACCCGGGAGTATAGTTTGGGTACCGAGTCAATTTTGGATTAAATTGTCACCTATTAAGGGTGTTTCAGTCATTTTTCAAAAAGAGGTTAAGGGACCTACGAAATTTAGAGCCATATATATGATATTTAGAGAGTGGGTTTAGGTCTCATACACAAATAGATTATAGAGGCCATTAGAGAGAAGAGATAACCATTTTCCAAAACCTAAGGAGAGATTTATGAAGGTGGTGAAGGGTTTCTTGCACCTCAAGGCAATCGGAAAGGAAATTTTGAGAAGAAGAGATCAATCATCAACCAAGAACCATGATAAGCAAGTGTTTATTTCAAATCAAAATGATGTTATAATACCAATGTGTAGGGATTTCATGAATAATTTGATTTTTTTTTTAAATCTTGGATGAAAAGTATAAATTGATTATATGTTTGGGTAGGATTTCATGTAGTTAGTATTTACATCTGTAGAGAATTATAAATCAGAAGAGTTTTGATTGTTGCTACGAATTTAAATCTGGGTTTTGAATTGAATGAAATAGATGAACACAAAACTAGATTTATGAAAGAGTTTTGGGAGTTTGATTCGTTCTCGGGATGATTCTGTATAGATTTGATAATGTTTTATGTTAGAAACGATTTCTATATATTTGGTTAATGTTTGGTTATGTTGGGAGAAATTTCCAGGAGGTTTTATGAGAGTTTTATGCGGTAAACATGGTGAAAAATCGAAGAAGATGAAGCTGCACCTGCTCGATCGATTGATCGACCCATGAATGTCGATCGATCGATGGAGTCGATCGATCGATCGACCCTAGCAGAATTTGGGTTCTTTTGTTGGTTGAGTTTGCTTCGATTGCTAACTATGGGGGGGAACCTTGGGAGTCATGTAGGGACTTGATAAATACCAGTAGGGTATAGCTAAGGTCTATTAAGGTCATTGAGTGTAGGACTTAGAGCTTGGAGCGGACGGGATAATCGATTGCGATATAGGTCAGAAAAATTTGTGAATTGAGCTACAGAGAGAGAGTAAACACCAATTATACATGAATACCAGTAGGTTAAAGATGGTAACTACTGAATTTATATATCAAGGGGTAACTAGGGGCCTTAGAGTTGCGTGAACACTCAAAGAGACACGATTGTGAGATAAATTCGTAAATGAAATGTATGGTAAGTATTAGAGAGAAATATACTACGTACATAAAGAAATAATTTGGTTGTGTAAATACTTATTATATTGATACATAGGTTGTGTGAATACCTAAAGTGTGTGTGTATATATATATATATATATATATATATATATATATATATATATATATATATTGGTGATCGAGGTATGATTTCGAGCTAAGAGATATAAATCACTATTGGTGATTGAGGTAGGATTCCGAGCCAATAACCTAAAAAATGTGATACATGGAGGTGATTATATAGTATGTGTTTGTAGTATATATTGTGTGCGAAATATATATACATAAAGTGTGCTTAATTTTGTATTGGGATCGATGATTATCCGGACCAATACATGAAAGTTCGATTTGGGGTTGATGATTATCTGGACCAAATCGAAGATGAATGATATTGGGGTTGATGAGTATCCGGACCAATCTACATATGCATAACATTTACTTTGGGGTCAAGGGATATCCAGACTAATGTAAATGATAGGATGGTTGGGGTAGATTATTATCCAGATCAATAATCCCTATAGTATATATTGTGTGTGAAATATATATTTCATGATATTCTAGTTATGTGCGAAAGTAGACTTGTAGATGATATATATATATATATATAGAGAGAGAGAGAGAGAGAGAGAGAGAGAGAGAGAGAGACATTTAAATGATAAATTAAGTAGAGAGAAACTTAATTTCAAGATTTAAAAATAGATTGGGAATATCTATAGTAAAGTAAGTAGTGAAACTTAATTATGGAAGTTGAATGATGCTAGATATGAAAATGCTATATGAATTAAGTAGTCAGACTTGATTATGATGATGATATTTAATATATGTGAATGTTACGTAATAAATGAAGAACATGCAAGAAATGTTAATAATGAATCGTGTTGTATGGGAAGTACGGGAGAGTATACTATTGATAAGATCGGTTATATACTTTAGTCGAGATAGCTTTTGTATGATAGCTGGGTGGGCTAAGTATAAAATGTTAGGTGTACACATTAGATGAGAGGTGAGGAAACTCAAGGGAGTGTGCGTAAACCTAACATGTGTAATCAATAATCGATTTTAATTGCGATATATTACTTACTAAATGTTTTCAAATGTTTTTAGTACTAACTCTTGCTATAAAAATATTTTCAAAACCTTTTAGGTGTCCAGCCATAAGGACGCCATACTTGATTTCATCCCACGGACTCGGAGCTGTAGCACTGTGGTTGCTGACAGGGTTTGAGTATCCGATTCTTTCATTGAGATCTAACATAGGATCTCACTTTTGTGTCTCATGTTTGGACATGTGGTCCATTGTCGGTATTACAGTTTCAGTTTTGTATCAGCATTACTTTGCAGTTTGGACTTGGATTATTACTTTGTTTTGGGTTGTTTTAGCCGATGGTTTATTCAGCATGACTTTGATTCACTTACATATCATGATGGTTTGGATTCTAGTATATTGTGAATGTTATTTTAGTTTTCGAACTATATTATTTATCCTATTTAATAAAAAGATAAAATTTGACACAGTGTCTTTTGAATACTAGGTGGTTAGTAAGTTTTAAAAAGTTTCGACAGTGATGCTAAGAATGAACCAGATGATACACTTGTTTAATTTTATATATGACTGATCACCTGATATTTTATTAGGCGGGGTGTCACACTGGGATCTTATCCATCACCATTTATTGTTACTTGTCAATGTGATTTCTTTCTGCATGCCACAAAGTACCTTCGTTGTTACATAGTACGAGAAGGGATCTTATCAACTCATCCTGAACTTCATTACTTGCCATTGTAATCAAACCCACTAGCAAATGCTTTGCATCAGAATTTTCTAGTTTCCCTGATAGTGTGGAATTCGAATATAAACTAACAAGAGCCTCTATTGTACGTTCCTACATGAGAAATTGTAAGTAGGGTTTAAATTGCTTAACCACTCAATATCCATAGAATATAACACTCGTGTAGTTTCTTCTTTGTTGTCATATATCGTAAGAGCTGAAGCTAAAGCCCCTAATGTGTCAGCTACTTGCTTAACCACTCTATTATATGTTCCTGCATGAGCTAAAGCCCCTAATGTGTTAGCTACCTGTGCGGGTGAACATGATTCAAGGCTTGACCAAGGCTCGAGATGACATATGACAAACCACCAGAAATGTTTGCAAGAGAGCATATTGCATTCTCCTACAAAGCTTGGGCATGCTCACCTTGCATGAATTCTTTTGGAGTAGCTATTGTGGCATATATCAAAGCAAGTATACCATTGGAATGGCTATCCCCCGTCTTGCTTCTTTGCTGTCATATATTCTTTTGGAGTAGCTATTGTGGCATATATCAAAGCAGGTATACCATTGGAATGGATATCCCTCGTCTTGCTTCTTTGAATTGTGCAGAGAGAGATTTTAGAGGAACTACAACTTCTGCACTAATAGAAGCTCATTATCAGGCCTAATATCTTTAGAAGCTTCTTTGCAGCCTCAGCAGCTAAGACACTCTCTCGAGACCTCGAATCCTTATTTGACTCGAGTCGGACTTAGATTCATGGGGGACATGCCCCAATATTCAAGGATACACTAGTCCAAGAGTATTTTATTTTTTTTCTTGAGTATGATATTTTAATCTTATAATTTATACTGATTAGAACATGCGTTCGTAATGTTTGGCAGGTAAACATCGTACAGCATTCAAATGGGTGTCAGTTAACTCTGAAACATTTTACAGATTCACCCATGGTATGCTATTATTTTTATTAATCTTTAGGCCATCTACCTGTCAATGTCTTATTAGATTTTTATGTGATAGTCATTTTTTATTGGTGAAGGAGGCTCTCTACGGTAGCAATATAGCCATGGGCCTTTACCTGACTTTCTCCCAAGGAAACATTACAATCTAACTACTTGACCTGATGCAAGTGAACTGTCACAATTTAATTTTATGTTCAAATCAATATAATATGATAGCATACAATTATGTATTAATGTTAAACTTTTTTTCCTTTCCTTGATGATACATAATAAATCTCATTCTTATTACTTGAACTTCAAATAGTCAAAATAACTAGATGAGAGAACAATCTATGGTGGTAAATCCCTCAAATAATATCATTGTGATTTGCTTGTCTCTTTCTTTGTTTTGAACTGTGTTACGTTGTCTATATAAAAATAACCTCATTGAGATTTTTGTTTGTCTATTTCATATTTATAGTTGCTTAAATTAATCTATGCTCAACGAACTAGTCGTGTCATGTTTCGAACGATGCTAAATTGTCCTCTCTCTCTCTCTCTCTCTCTCTCTCTCTCTCTCTCTATATATATATATATATATATATATATATATATATATATATATATATGTATGTATGTATGTATGAAAGAGACTCTATATAAGGTACTATATAATGAATCTGTAATGCTCTTTAGTCTTTATATAGTTTTAATCAAACCACTTAGGTAGTTTATGGTTGGGTTTATGGTTGCAAGATCAGCCTTGTTCCCATTCTTAGAATTGTGCTTGCCCCTGTTCTTGTTCCCTTTCTTTAGAGTATCACTCTTGTCTCCTTCTTTATCTACTTTTGCTTGATTATTTTCCGCTGTATTAAAGTGAACCACGTCTTCGATCTTGGCATATTTTTTAATATGAGTCATGAGGTCGTCGATGGTACTCGCTCCCTTATTTGTTAGGGACTGGTGCAGTATAGATATGGTCGGGTGCAATATCGACTTGATCCGAGCAATCCTCTACTTCATTGAAAATCTCCCAGTGCCTCTTGGCATATTCGCAAAGGCTTTCTTGTGGCTTCTTCTTCATCGTGAGCAGTGAATCCATCCACTTAGAGCAAGAGTTGTTGGTTATGAAGCGAGTAGTAAAGGCCTATGCTAGGGCCTTGAAGCTCCTAACTGATTTGTGGGGCAACTTCTCGAACCACTTCTGTGCTACGTCAGGTAGGCTAAAAGGGAAAATTTAACACATCAAAGCATCGTTGTGGATCCAGAGGGTCATTGACTGCCTATATCACCAAACATAGTCGATGGGATCCATCTTCCCATTATAAATCTTGAATTTGGGAACGACAAACTTCTTTGGGGGTTCTTCCTCCTTAATCACCCTTGGGAAAGGGGATTTTATTTGGATGTTGAAAGCTCTCTTAGCTAGCTCCCTAGTAGACCTAGATCCTCGATGGGCTAGATGTTGGTCCACCTCTCTATAAACCAAAATTCTGTTGTCCTCATCTTGATGATCGTTGCTTCTGCGACGCCTCTTTGGTCGGTCACGCTCTGACCTTCCACCTTTAGATCTGCCTCGGTTACACCTAGATCTCATCCCTTGGCTCCGAGTATTGCTCGCTTGAGGGATAGAAGTCCTATTACGATGCTTCGTTGCGTCCCCATAGAGATCTCTCTCCATTCTTTCAAGTCGCCTTTGTAGGCGAGCATTTTCTTCCACCTGGTAGCGTGTGGTCTCCTCTTATTCTCGAAGCCTATCTTTGTAAGCGTCGATGAACTTAGAGATATGTGTAGACCTAAGTGTCCCATAACTTTCTTCAGAAGGTTGCCTCTCTTGGAAAAACCTTGGATTTAGTGGCTGGCAAATGTATGTAGTTCGGCAAATTTTCTACGTCCATGGAGAGGTTACTATGTTCTTATTAGTGTCTCTCAACGAGGTTACGTCCCTTTGCCCTAAGTCAGTGTTTATAACTTATAGATGTGTAAAAATATGAGATTAAGTTGTACAAGAAACTCAATTAACATGTGGATAATTTGTGGTGTCCCTGAATATCTCCTTCGAGATTGTTGGTAACCATTTTGAATATATTCATAAGTGTTTTAGGGTATATCAAATACACTAATCTTGATTAAATAGTTGATCTGGGTCGAGCAGCTTTTCTAGCATGTTGGGTTGGTCGGCTACTCTCTTGGCCAAGATATTTAGGTCCCATAGATTACTTGATCCATAAATCATTGAATAGAGTAGATATAGTTTTATTCAAACTCAAACTCAAACTTCATCCCTAAACTTTTCTCATTAAGAAGTTGGTAAACACACTTATTGAACATTTGCTAGCTGGTACAAAATGAGTGGACAATGGATTCATAACAACTAATATTTCAAAGGTGGTTGAGCGCATATATTTTGGATGTGGCATATTGTTGAGAAGAATGTAAGAGAACATCGTACATATTATTGGTGATAAGGATAACTATTTCGTTTAAGAGTAACTCTCCAATGGTTACCTACTCCCTATTGGGAACCGTCTTCCTAAAATCCCTTGCTCGGAATATCATTAATGACACCTAATATTTCGTGTGAATATCCAACTATGCTTCTGCTCATTCCCAATTTTCCTTTCGCTTGCTCCAATAATATAAAAACGTTCTAGTGTTGGTACAATTGAATAAGAGTTTTGCATTTTGACAAATAAGTAAATTTGGTTATTTATTTATTTTCATACATTTTGTATTTAGGATAAACCCGAAGCATCAAAGTTAAAGGGAAATGCGTGTCTTCACTACCACAATCTGGGTATTATTTTTGGCGATGATATGGCCACAGGTGATCAGGTTGTATTAGAAAATGATTCCACCCTACTGAATGCAAATGTTGGTGAAAATATTAAGGTGGGCTTAAACGATGAAAATGAAGCATATGAGAATGTTACTACTGAGGCAAGTGATAGGCTGGGGTTTCGCCACGGCGTGAGAGTCACCTACGCGCCGATCGTGTTATATTCGGCTCACCAACTCTATACAAAAACCTAAACTATGACTACACTCTTTTAAGGGAGTATAGAGGTCAATCCGGGTATCGAATCCACAAAGACAAGTTGCTAGAATTTAATTAGTTTAATACTTCTAAAATAAAAGTGTAAAAGATAATTTTAACAAAAAGGAAAAGAGAAAAAAGAGAAAAGATTAAACTAGGCAAGTGTATTTAAACTACGTTAACAAAGCGAATAAAAACTATAGGTTGCGTCGAATATCCCTCACCCCGAGTTAATTAGTATAAAATGGTTAGATGAGTCGACGAGTTATTAAGACTGAGTCTCGTTTCGACAGTTAATTAAATCAAGAGTTGTCACACCCCTAAATTCGCATAAAAGTCTAATAAGATTTTGACGTCAATAAATATCCTAGAAATTACGCACGCAAGGTCGTAAGCACAGAGCATACATGATATACCCCGTCAAATCTCTTAGGCTAAATAACTAGGGCAACCCACTCGAAATAAACACGTAAAACTCCATCACCAAAGCAAAGAAACATGTCAACACTAGGTGAGCTCAATCCGACACAACCTAGACTAAATTAGCTAGAAAGCATGGTAAATGACATGTATTGAAAGAAAGCAAGTAAACCTAATTATGAAAGCAATAAATAAATGAAATACAGGTTAATCTAGGCAAGGGAAATTAATGTCAAATAATGTAAATAAAGCTAAAATAAGTAAACTACAACAAAGAAGATGAATGAATAGTATATTAACTTACAAATAATGGGCAAAACACCTAAAATGGAGAGTAGGGAAAAGCTCTCTCTACAAACCCTAAAATCTAAGACAAAGTGTAGATGTCTCACAATAGAAACCAAAATTGGTTTATATAGTAAGTTAGAAGACAAGAAAAGAAAAAAGTGGCAAATATCTGGTGATCGCGGTCGACCGGTCGCAGAGGCGCGGTCGACCGCATTTTTAAGTTAAGCCACACTGTCTTTGAGCCAAGGAAAAATTCCAATACATGATTGACCGTCATTAGAAGCGCGGTCGACCGATACTCTATTTTTTACTGCTATTTGCTCTTCACATGGGAGGAAAAGGTCGAATATGGAAATGGCCATATCTTCTTCGTCCGAACTCAAAACAACGTGCAGTTTGTGAATACGTGACACTAACGAAACAAACTATGCATCCATGGAATTCTCATGAGCTGGAGATGAAATGTGAATTGATTAAAATGCCCTTGAAGTAGCATCCGACGACGAAACATTTCCGAAATGCGATCGATCCTCACTTTTAGCATTCCAATACCTTTAAAAGCACAATTAACCCCTGCAAAGCATGTATATATCCAAATACAAGGTTGTATGGTTAATGAGAATAAATATAGGCATTTAGGATCGTAAAAGTGCTAGAATACATAAATATATAGGGCAGAAATTTGCAATATTCTATACGAATCAACAAGCCCTTCAATCACATCCAAATTAACCTCGTAGGGACCAAAATCAAAAGTTCAACGTAAATGTAATAAACCTATAGATGATTCTTTTGGTGCCTTATTTGTCATTGCTGATTTATAAAAAAAGTAGCGGTTGCTTTGGAAACTCAAGTTATTGAATTTAAAAAATGAGCAACGCAAACTCACGTCAACTGAAAAGTTATATTGGATAGGGTAAAGACCATGAACATTTATAAAACTTATAGAATGCTACTCATGAAAGTTTTTGAGCAAGATAAGGAGCTAGGATGAGTATTATTTGGCTTTGATGTTGATAAGTTTATAGGTGCTTGGATCGTTGACAAGTTTGGGCGGGAGTCACCAAATTGACATCGTATTTTAGTAATTTTAATACTTGTTAATTTTGTTGGGTTAATTATAATTCCTACAATTGACAAATGTTAAATATTTCGTAGTTTGTTTCGACATTCTATATTTTTGTGTTGTGAATGAACATTTATTTAAACATTATAATGTTGGAGTTTATATTACTACCGTTTTAATGATGTGTCTTGGGACATAAAGGGTGAGTTACATAATATTTATTTATTAAGTTTTAGATTTAAAACTTTGCAAGAAAAAATAAACTATTACATATATAGCTCTCACGAACCTCTTATTTTACAATTAGAAAATAATGCCCATCAAACAATAAAATTTGAAAAATACTTAATTTTGCACTTGAAATATAAAAACAATCAACATCGAGTATATAATAACTTTTCATGCAAAATATTTTTATAAAATAAAAGAAATTATCTCCGCTATTTTTTTTTCGCCTTTTGTATGCTAGATTTTCGCTAAAAGGGCCTCCTCACAAGTTGTTTGAGAGTTATATACTTAATTAATCAGATGGACAAAAGTGTAAATGTGGTTTGAGAAAACATCAAAAAAAATTCTGACATGGATAACTTGATCCCCAAATCAAATCATTGAATATAGTAGATATAAAGTTGTATTCTATTTCAAACTCAAACTTGATCCTCAAATCATGGAATAGATAACTTGATCCCCAAATCAAATTGTCGAATAAAGTAGAGATAAAGTTTGAGTTGTAGTCAAACTCAAACACCTCAATTGAAACCACCTCATGTCATCTCTCTATTTATATGTATGAAGTCTCAGGGTTTGAAATCCAAAGATTTTGAAGATCCATCCCAATATTTGAATAATAATGTAAGTTTGAATTTTTATTTTATTTTATGTTTATTTACCCCATTTAACATAACATTGTTTAGCTTTCATTCATTTATTTAACTCTAGGAAGATTGAGCCATTTTGGCCAACCAATTATTCAATTAAACCAGCTTCTCAAACCTCTCCGCCATATCCAAGTCGAAGAGCTTTGGGAACAATTACGAAGTATAAGCTAAGTGACCCCAAACATAAAGGACCAAATAGGTTCGGATCCCAAAAAATGGCCATCCTAATACATAACAGGCAAGGAACATTATGAGAGATAACCCCAAAGGGATTATTTGACAAGAATAGATTTCGAAGGAGATTAGCATGGATTAAGTAGCGGCACAATCAACAAATCTAATGAGTCTAATTGAACTCTGCCTCCTCCATATCTATAAATGTAACCCTCACACCAGGGAAAAAATGATATGTAACTTATGGATATCGAATCACAAAAAAAGTAATAAAAAGGAGAGAAACACCCGTGGACGTAGGCCATTAGCGAACCGCACAAATCTATTTGTTGTGAGAATGTTCTATTCTTAGTTTGGTCCTAACTGTTTATATTCATTCATTGTGAGTAATTGCACTTGTTGCATTTGAAAATAAAGCAACACAAACTCACGTCAATTAAAAAGTTATCTTGAATAAGCTAAAGGCCATAAACATAGAGAAACAAATACAACACAACTCGTGAAAGTTTTAAAGCTGGATAAAGAGCTTATGACGAATATTCAATGGGTTAGATGATGATGAGTTTACAAGTGCTTGGATCATTGACATGTATGAATGAGAGTTGTCAACTTGAAATTGTATTTTAGTAATTTTAAGAATTATTGATTTTGTTGGATTAATTTTTATTCTCATGATTGACACATATTAAATATTACGCAGTTTATTTAGACTAACTAGTTTTTTAGTTACGAATGAACGTTTAAGCATTTTAATATTTGATATTATATTATTACTACTTTAATGATATGTGTCTTGGGTTATAAATGAAGCGAGTTACATCATATTTATTTATTAAGTTTTAAATTAGAAACTTTACAAAAGGATGAATTATTACGTGCCTTATACTTTTTATTTAGAAAACAATTCTTATTAAAGCTTCTTCTTTCACCCCACATATGCTCGATTTTTTTATTTCCTAAAAAGACCTCTGCAAAAGTTGTTTAAGAGTAATGTACTTAATTAATTAGATGAATAAAAGTGTAAAAGTGGTTTGAGCAAACGTCTGGCATCGCCCAAAAAATAAAAAAATATGATACAGATTACTTGATCCCCAAATCATCGAATAGAGTAGAGATAAAGTTGTATTCAAACTTAAACTCAAACTTCCTTCCTAAACGTTTCTCGATAAGAAGTTGGTAAACATATTCATTGAATAAGTTCTAGTCTGGACAAAATGAGTGGACAACGGATTCACAACTCAGATTTTAAAGGTGGTTGAGCGCATATATTCTGGATGTGGCGTAGTTGTTGTTGAGAAGAATATAAGAGGACATCATACATATTAATGGTGATAAGGTTACCCATTCCGTTTAAGAGGAACTCCAACGGTTACCTACTCCTTATTGGTAACCGTGTTCCTCGATTCCCTTGTTGGGAATGTCATTAATGACACCTGATATTTCGTGTGAATATCCAACTATGCTTATACTCATTCCTAATTTTCTTTTTCTTCGTCGTGGCAATATGAAAATGTTATACCGTTGGTACATTTGAATAAAAGTTTTCCATTTTGACAAATAATTAAATTTGGTTATTTATTTATTTTCATATTTTTTTTATTTAGGACAATCCTGGATATCTCCACCGAGATTATTGGTAACTGTTTTGACTATTTTCGTAAGTATTCTAGTGTATTTAAAATACTCATGTGCGAATTAAATTATGATTTGGGCTGGGCAGCGTTCTAACGGATCCAAGTTGGTCGGCTACTCTCATGGGCTATGGTAAATGGGTCCCCACATTGAAATACTCAAAAGTTTGACGTAAACGCAGGGAACCTGCGGGCGATACTTCTACCGATTTATCTGGTTTTGTTGATTCATAAAAAAAAGATTGTGGTTGCTTTGAAAATGCAAGTTATTGCATTTGAAAAGCAATCAACGAAAACTCGCGTCAATTGAAAAGTTATCTTGGATAAGTTAAAGGCCATGAACATAGAGAAAAGTGATAGAATACATCTCATGAAAGTTTTTAAGCAAGGCAAGGAGTTGGGATGGATATGCATCGACTTAGATGATAATGAGTTGGCAAGTGCTTAGAGGAGTCGCCAAATTGACATCGGTGAGTAGGAAAAGGCTTTCTTTCCCACTCAAGAGGGAAGCATAAAAAGTTTGACGCACGACCGGACGTGAATAGTCGACTGGAGAAGCTGCTCCCGGCAAATATGCTGGGCGAGATAGTGACAAAGGGGAAAGTCGACTCCCCTATAAACGTAAAGGCAACCACTGTTATGCTCGATCTTCTTATTCAAGGATTATTCTACCTCACAAGTGGCGGGCGATCCCGACCGCACCAATGCGGCTTAACCATCGTTTATCCACAGATGCTACATTGAAAGGGAGTTTAGACTTGTTAATTTTATTGGGTTAATTATTATTCTTACGAATGACAGATATTAAATATTTTGTAGTTTGTGTATATATTTTATATTTTTAGGTTATTAATGAAAATTTAAATATTATTATAGTAGAGTTTATATTACTACCGTTTTAATGAAGTTGCCTTGGGTTATAAATGGTAAGTTATATAATATTTATTTGTTAAGTTTAAAATTTGAAATTTTACAAAAAAAAAAAGCTATTAAGTATATAGTTCTCATATTTTACAATTAATAAATAATGATAATCAAACAATAAAAATTAAATGCTACTTATTTTTGCACTTGAAAAAATTAAAACAATTTACATCGAGTATATAATATTTTTGATGAAATGTATTTTTCTAAGATTTATCTTGGCCAAAAGAAATTTCTATCACTCCACGTATGCTAGATTTTTTTGTTTCCTAAAAGGGCCTCGGAACAGGTTGTTTGAGAGTTATATAGTTAATTAATTAGATGGACAAAAGAGTAAAAGTGATTAACCGCAAACGTGCGACATCGACCAAATCAAATCCTCGAATAGAGTAGAGATAGAGATGTATTGAAACTGAGACACCTCAACTGAAACTTGATCCCCAAATAATGGAATAGATAACTTGATCCCCAAAATCAAATCGTAGGGAAGAGATAAAGTTTGAGTTGTATTCAAACTCAAACCCCTCAATCAACTGAAACCGGCTCATCTCTCTTCTATTTCTATTTATATATATGGAGTGGAGTCTTAGGTTTGAAATCCAAAGGTTTTGAAGCTCCGTCCCAGCATTTGAATAACATTGTAAGTTTGCTTCTTTTTTTTTTTAATTTTATTTTACCCCATTCAGATTGTTTAGGTTTTCATTCATTCATTTATTTTATTTAACTATAGTTTATCATGATTGAGCCTTTCTTCTCCTCCTCCGTTTTCTCTAGTAACGATATAAACCCTAGCCCTAGCTACTGCTCTAAATATTTAACTATATCATTGAGTCTTTGTTCTTTCTTTAATGGCTATGCATGGTATGTGGGTGTTAAACACGGCTGGCTTTCGTTTAAACAACTTTCATTATTTATCAATCGGTGCCATCACTTAATTTTTGTTCTATGTTTTAACTACTATTCATTTGGTCATTTGATTGTTCTGCCTTTTCTAATAAAAAAATAAAGTAAAGTTCTTAAAAATTTGCGTTTGATTGTTCCGCCTTTTCTATATTTTAACTATCTTTATTTTATCATTCGATGTTAAGTATGTTTTAACTACTGCCGGCTTTCGTTTAGTCTTTTAGTCTAATTTTGGGGGCTTTGATTGTTCTGCCTTTTCTAATTGATATTGTTGTTTAAATTTTTGGCTCCCTTTGTTTGATTTGCAATATTAGGTTGACTATGAGTGCCATATGTGATTTTTAAGAACTATACTTCCAGTTTAGAATTTCATTTATGTTCCGAATAACCACATGTGAAATCACTTTACTTGAACCATCAATTAGGTAAGGTGTCTATTTTATTTATTTCAAAAGAGACGTATGCTTATAACCGGGAATATACAATCTTCATGATGTATACCATAAAAAATATTTTAATTGTCCTAAAGTCACACTTACCTTTTTCTGCTTACTTCGCATGTTGGCTTTGTTATATTTAAATGCAATTTTTAACCCATGTTATTGGTTTTATTTTATTTAAATGGAATTTTCAAAATAGAGAGCAACTTTTAGCGGGAATAGCAGCTTTCTAATAAATAATGTTAGTATTCATTCATAAATTTGATTGAATGTTATTTGTCTTTGAATTCCACGATTACCTGAGGGGATGTTTCAATTATGGACGTGTGTTTGGAGATTTTCCTTGGTTAGAATGATACACCCAGTTTGTCAAAATACGCCTTTCTGCTCCTGATTATGGCGCGCTAGGGAAATGCGTGTTTTGATTGATCGCGTTCGTCTTTTTTAGTAGGGAAGGTGCTCAAATACACCGCCACAATTGAAATCTTTCTTCTGGTTATCGTGAAATGCAAAGCTAAATATATTATAAATCAAATCTACGAATGATAAAAAATATTTTTATAGGATGCTTATATTTCCGCTAATAGTTTTTCTAAGTAGATGAGCGGAAGTGTGAAATTGCCCGCGCGCCTCGAGTTTTTGTGACTCCTATGGGCTGTGTGCTCTAAATAATCCATCGTAATCAGCGCAAATATCTCTCAATATCATTGTTTTAAATCACAGCTGCACCGTCACGTAAATAGCGTAAGTTGACTTCAATTTATATGGGACTAAAACCTTATAAACAGTCCTTGAAGAGAAGGTGGCAATCGAGAGTATGTTTCTCAATCCCTCTCTGACACCTTCTTCCTTTTTTCCAAAACCTGCCGGACCATCATCTTCCTCGAAACCAAGTTTAAGAGACAACATGACATAAAATCAATTTCAAAAAACTCTCAAGCATTACCTATTTTCATATAATCAATACCTGGTTGAATATTGGAGAACTCCAACATTGGATAGGAACAGATCTAGGGTCATTAGGGCCACTGTATTCTCTATTTTCTTGGGTTTAATATTAACAGAGCAAAGACAACAATATATAATTATATATGTAAAGGTACCTATCTCTCTCCCTCTCTCTCTCTCTCTCTCTCTCTCTCTCTCACACACACACACACCCACACACACACACACGCGCGCGTTGTGCTCTTTGCTTCTTTTAATTCTTATAAATCAAATCTTGATTGTTCGTTTTTTGTTGTATTCACTTTCCTAGTAATATGAGCTCCTTTTTATTAGGATATGGCATTTCAGACTTTCTCATTGATTAAGCTCATGTTCACACTTCCTTCATAGACCATTTTATTTTAAACAGTTCAATTTAAAATTTTCAATTACAAAACCTAGAAATCAAGCAACTAATGTATTGATTATCAATTGAAATATTACATATTTATCTATGAACTTATTAGCTGGCTAAATATTCTACCCATCAAATATTCATGTACCAATTTTCCGAACAAATAACTTCATTTACTTTTGTCATGTAGTTGGCTTCAGTAAACCACAATATTGTACTCAATCTTTAAGTTGTGAGAAGATTATTTGTTGGGAAAAAAGTATAAAGTTTTGTGTTTTTTATTGTCATTGATCATATTTGAATACATGTAATCATGATGCAAAGTAATGTCCGTAACTAAGTTGATACTACCGAGTTGACTAGGTATTGGCACTCATCTATCCGAAACTGTTAAGCGTACTTATATGTCGACAAACCAAACCAATGGAGAAGGGTTGTTGGTTTTAATTATGGTTGTTGTTAAGGGATTCATGAACATTTAGAAAATGTATTACCTAATTTAATAAGTCACTAAATAAGTAGAATGGGATAAGTCTGGTAGTTTGCATTGGAGAGTAAAGAGTCTCCTGATTTGTCCATCTCTAGCAAACTGTTTCGTTAGAGTAACTGATTATAAAGATCATAACTATCATTTATTTTCTCGATCTCACACTCAGACTTTAACCAAGGCTCTCAGATCTATTTTCATTTCACCCAGTGTACACATGCACGCCCACAGGCACACACGAATTATTACACAAATACTATACACACTAAACCTATGTAGCACCGATACTTAAAAAATAGCAGAAATGGAGTTTAAGATGTGAACACGGCCCCGATGCGGCTCTGTACGTATCCGATACTCCTACTCCATATGCATTGACCAAATCAGCAATTGTGACCTTTTTATACGGCTTGGATACGTTCCGCTTCTTCAGGAATATGTCGGGGATACTTCAAGGATACGGCGGGAGCCATACTATATTGTTTTAAAAAGGAAAACGGGAATTAGTTTGTAATTTTAATAAACTTAAAACCATTAAGCCAAATAAATGTTAATGAGTTACTCTCATTTAATAATTTGTATATATTGACCATCTGCTGTGATATTCTTGATCGCATAGGTTAATCTTGTTGTGAACAAATATGTTTTTGCTAATGCTGAAATTGTGATATTTCCTAAAAGAATATATACAAATATTTTATATATATTATTTATTGTCATATCGGTGGGGTATCCAAACTCAATTTTTCAGATTTTTCGTATTGTCGTATTCGAACATATACGAAATCGTATTGCATATCCGTATCCATACAACACAGACTACAACACACAAACATGACTTCAAAAATCTAATAAAATTCCACATAAATTCTACATGGAACCTAACAATTGACTAACATCACTAATCTTGAAATAATTGAATTATGATTCTACATGATTACAAAGTCAATTGAATCCCAATATTACGCATCCAAACATATCCAAAGTGAATATTATATTAGTTAAATGTTTGTATGATAGAACTAGGGTTTTATAGATAGGAATGTTGGGAACCAGTGTATGCAGATCGTAACACTATTGTAATGGTAAAACAAAACAAGTCCAAGGTCAATACACCAAAACAGAAATTATGAATCTTTAAGTCCATCCCATTGCTAACTCAACAAAAAATAATATCTACTATGACTAAGTTCATAAGAATTTATTTTATAACCTACGTGCACAGTATGTATCTTAACAATGTTAATACAATAAATCAACTTTCTTAGTCCAAAAGTTTTCTAGATTATTATTGCAATTAGAAAGTAATATTATAATTGACAATTTTAGAATTTGGTAGTTTCATTACAAGTATGACATTAAATCTATGCATGCCTTTGATTCAGAATGCATCACTATGGCCGATCATTCTTCGGTATGTGATATGCATACGCGCTGATTGAGCCAACTACATATAATTTGTCTCATCCAGCCTAGCAGTAGTGATATACAGGCTGGATGATGATCGTTGTTACATCACATTATTGGAGTAAGGCTCGATGAAGGCCCAGCTCCTCCAGAGCTCACCTCTGAACCGAACATGTTCTTAAAACTATTTTGGGTATACACTCCAAAAAAACTGAATAACAAATGTGTAAAGAACCAGTGTGGATGTGAATCGCGAAAAAAAAAATCAAACAGATTGCAAAAAAATGGGTAGAACAAATCTGCAAAAGCTGTGGATGTGATTAACCTTACATCCTTGCAAACAAATCCCATTTTTTATATTCATCAAACCCTTCACAAACTATGGTTTATACTTGCCCTAAGGATTTAGCTACATATCTTAGAGTTTTACAAACCACGCTCTGATACCTTGTCAGATTTATATGTGAGAGAGAGAGAGAGGATTAATGAATGGTCAGAAATTATATAAATAACCTTCACAGCATAACACAACATAATTATTGCAAACAAGTCATTGACAACTTCAATGTTGTAATTGTTTGAAATATGTTTTATTTTTTATGCTTATTGTATATATCATGTGTCCAGGGAACCTATATGACAACTAACTGAATATGTTATAGATAACATTCCATGTGAGTTTCTCTTTTAAGTTTGGTTTATTTTTATAATTATACATTTGTAAATTAAAAAATTGTATACATTATATGTTTGAAAGTTTTATTTATAAGATCGAAATGCAAGCTTTCTGCCATTTTCTTCCATGTGTACCACATATACTTTAAATTATTTTCATATAATAAGACATTCATTATAAATTATCCCAACAGTGCCTTACGAAGAAGAGAGGCCTATGTTCTGCTCAAACTCAGAATACATCTTCATTTTCAAAGAGATGTTTATCTTAATAGGTACGTAAAGCATCATATTTTTGTTGTTTAAAGCCTATGTGAATTGACTTTTATACTTGTGTCACAATTTTCACGCCCCCAAAGGCTATTTTATTGGATTCTCCATTGCATATAAAACATAAATGGCTTTTGCATACATATTTTGGCCATACATGTATATGCCTTTGGTTTCGTGTTTGTTTACGATGGGATTAGTTATTATTTTTTTATTTATTTGATACGCTTGTTTATGATAATATGAATTTATTAAAGTAAAATGTGATAATTTCCATCTGGATGGGGAAGTGAACTGCTACTCCCACAACTGAGTTTGGTTAGCAACTTGATTTGTATGTTTGGGACATTTTTGTCTCTTTCTATATTTACATGTACGTATAACATGTGTAAATATATCATAGTTGAAGTATCATCATGCAATCTCGATTTTAATCGGTTGAACGTTAGGATCTATTGTCCATTCAGAATTAGTTGACAAGATAACCTGTTGTTTCAATAATAAATATATATATATTTTTTGTAGTATGTTTGGATCCTATTGTTGATTTATGCGTTCATATGTATATATATACTAGGGTGTACCCGTGCCGATGGCGCGGTTGTAAAAATGTTCCAAACATTTAGTAATAGTGATTAGGTCTGAAAAAATAAGATACTCAATAATTTTAGATCATATCGGCAACAAACCAATAAAATATTATAGTTAACAGGTAGAATTTGTTTAGAACTGCTTCAATCATTAATAACCTAAGATCCATCAAGCTTTGTAAATAAGAAAAATTATTTTAGGGTCAAAGTTTTTGTAGATTATATGTTATAAATTTATTACAGGTTATAAATTTATTGTTGCCCGCACTTTGCGAGAAGTTCTACTCAACCGTGTTGCACTGCCAGAAAAATAATGACCTGATGGTTCTTGATGGTTGCGCTGCCAGAAAAAAACATGGACCTGCTATGTGGATTCTTGATTTTTGGAGGTTATCTTTTCCTTGTTTCATATTCTCCATCTCGAGAAACCAATTACGTGGATTCTTGATTTCATGTAATAACAAACTTACAAATAAATTTAATAAAGTGAACTCACCTCCAATTAATCCAATTAATAAAGTGAACTCACCTCCAATTAAAATAGCTAAAAATAATTTTTAGTAGTTTAAAACAATTTATTTATGTAAAAAACATTGTTTATATTTCTTTAAAAAACAAATTTTTATTTTTTTATAAAACTATTCAAACTTTTTTTCTAACTAATAAAACAGTTTAGGCAATTTCTTTATTTATTATAACATTTAAAAAGGTTAGAAGCAGTTTTTTAAAATAGTTCTTAACTTTTGGTAAAATATTGTTTTCAAAAAATAAAAACTTTTTTAATACAAAAAAGAGTTGTTAACATTATTAATTGTTTTAAAATTAAAAACAATGTTTTAACTTTATCAAAAAAATAAAAAACTATTCTTTATAAAAAAATATTTCTAAAAAATAAAAAAACTAATTTTTTAATATAAAAAATTGTTTGAATCCTCGCTTTTTCTATTACATGCCAACTGGTCTGGGCAGTTCTTCTCCCCGATCTTCTGGCTTTACCCACTTGCCTTGGGCCCTGCGCCACGTATGGCCTTTAGCAAGCCTATGGTTTTATGAATCAAAGTAACTTTTTTTGGCAACAACAATAAAATTTCACTTTAGAAAAAAATAGAAAATAAAACTTTATCATTTTTAAAGTAAAGGCCCAATATATAACCATCGCATAAATTAAAAGCTCAAAATTACATTAAAAAAACAAATATAGAAAGAAATTATATCTTCACATCACTATCAAACATGAAATAAATCACAATATAAACTAAAATAAAAGTCCCAACACACGCATAATAAGATTAAAATAAAGAAATAGAAAACCCAATACCTCCGAATTAATTTGTGTTCTCTTGGAGCTGGTGGTGATGCCTACTATGAACCTATTTAAACAATTATGATGTTCAGTAAAAAATCATAATACTGTGCCCGTACAGTACCATGTTGAGTAAAAATTCAGCTACACAATATTAAACTCCCGTACAGGACCATCGAGTAAAAAAATAAAACTCAGTTTTTGATAAAAATAAATAAATAACATGAACCCAAAACAACAAATATACTCAGAAATCATACGCCCCCTACAATACCATGTTGAATAAAAAAATCAGCTATACAATATTAAACGTCGTACAGTACCATGTTGAGTAAAAAAAATAAAACTCGTTTTTGAAAAAAGAAAATAACTCAGATCGGAACAATCAAGAACACAGTACAGATCGAAATTTTCTTTTTGAAATCAGCAAATGAAATCGATTTCTGTAAAAAACAGATCAAAATATTTCTTGAAATCAAATTTTCTTGAAATCGATTTCTGGAAAAATAGATCAATAAAAAAAACTTCAGATAAAAATAAAACCTCAACAACTCTCCGTTCGGTTTTGAAATCAGCAAATGAAATCGATTTCTGTAAAAAAAATAAAAATCGGTTATGAAATCAGCATATATTTCTTGAGGGAGAGAGACTTAAAAAAACAAATCCTACAATATAAAAACAACAAAATCCATGTCGAGAAAGAGAGAAAAAAATGCACTAAGCCACTGAACGGTTTGAACTGTAAAAAAACCATTAGAGCGGCCTGAACCTTACCGAAGCAGATCTGCTACAGGCTATCTGAACGGCCTGAACCATAAAAAATCCATGTCGAGAGAGAGAGAGAGAGAAAGATGCACTAAGCAACCTGAACGGCCTGAACCGTCAAAAAACCCAGATTTGAACCGGCACTACCTGAACGGACACAAAAAACTAAGAACCTTAACATAAAATATATATTCGAACAATGAGAGAGAGAGACTTTACAGTGAGAGAGAGAGAGGCTCTCTGGGCTTGGCGGAGTTGTTGTCGAGAGACAGAGAGGCTCCGTGTTTGATGTACTCTAACCACTCTATAATTGTGAGTTCCAAAGTTCTATGCCATTGGATTCGAACCCCACTAATTTAATCTCAACCATCAATTGACAAAAGACCAAATATATAGATACCAAATCTGTTTATATAGGTTTTGTATACAAAGTTGAATGATGTGGCAAAAACCTCCTCCTTCTTTATTTTTTATATATATATATACTTGATTCGCAAAGCAGAGGTGGGATAATCTAGTGTTTCTGCAAATGGCTCTGGAACGAAGTTATCACTTAATGTAAAACATAATCTTCAGACTATATTCGAAGCAGATAGGCCCTGATGGTACTCTTCTATTTCTTGTATAGTCTGGGTAGTGTTTGGTTTCCTTTCCTTTCCTGTTTTCTGCATTAATAGCCACGGGAACCTACCATCATCTCCCTTACTTTTTGAATGGAACATCATTACTGATGGTTGTTGTGATCCGTGTTCTGATATACTTATGTGAGCATTATTCTATAAAACTATTTCCTCATTGATTGACCCTCATTATGATGTTTTTATCGCAAAAATTACACCAAGGAAGAAATTATTGAACGATTGAGGCTAGATGAAGAGGATCACATGGATTTATTTATGGAGTACATTAGTGTATTGTAGAAGCAACACCAAATTCATAACTCCCTCTAATTTGAGTGTGGTGGAACAAAAGTTCGATTTCTTAATTTAAATATTCTCGTAAATGATATTAGCAAATTTTCAATTATCAGTTTCAATTTCACACTATCATGATTGCCCTACATATATTTAAAAATATATAATGTACTACAATTAGAACTAAAACACCCTCGCACATCATGTGGGGTTGAAAACAAGTAAAATATATTTGGAAAAATGGAAGCTTTTAACTTGGCTTCACCACGTGTCAGCAATTATTTCCTCACTTATGAATTGGAACCACTCCACTCCCTTGTCAAGAGTAGGTAAGACTCATCGCTCTATCATTTAGTCTCCATATATTCTCCATAATTTCTTGTAGGATTTGATTCTTCTCGATGCATATATGTGCGTTACGAAATTTAATTATATTTTTAATACCTTTTAGGGATATTAGGATCCAATTATGTATTTTTCATGTGCCAACGCATACAAACACACACATATGTATGAAAATGTTACTAAATAATGAAAATCGGTAACTAAATAATGAAAAACGGAGTCAAATAAAAAGAAACAAAGTGGTTCAAAACGGCCGGCGTTCTATTCCCCTAACAACTTTCTTCAAGCGCCCCTGCCGCCTTAGACCGGTTGTTAGTCTTCATCATTTGCTCCCTTTATTTTAGTAGGCACCAATCTTCTTCATTTGGATGATTTTCCCACTTTCTTGTCGAAGTGGACTAAGAAGGTTATAATTTTCAGATGTGGAGGCCTTTTCAGATGTTGGGTAGTTTTTGAAGAATACATTATTATTGTTAAAATCAATTTAGTGGAGCAAATTAATTTATTAAAATCAAGTTTAAAAATATATCAAAATATGGATCGCAATTTCCTCCATTTTTATTTTGTTCTGTAATTAATTCCTAGGAAAGTTGACGTAAACCACACGCCAAAAGGCTCCTAAAAATTATCTAAACACCACTTTAGAGAGAGAAACACTGTTTTCTAATTAAAAATTCAAGTTTACCTCAAATGAGGCTTACAAGTGAGTATTTAAAGGGGGGAGTAGCTTAGGCTCCAAGCTAAGGCCCTAATTACAAAAATGCCATTACTACTCCTTACCTCTAAATAATAAAGCAAAAGAAAGAAAAATACAATAACTAAAAAAATAAAAGAAAATACAAAAGAAAATAAAAATGACAAATAATCCCTATAAATGGTCTATTTCCATCACTCCCCTCTGCTTCGAAAAGCTTGTCCTCGAGCGTAGGAGATGGACAGTAAGAAAATAAGGCACCTATCAAAGAGCTCCTCAAATGGAAGAAGCGTCGTCCTCAGAAATGCCCCTTGTACTGGCTTGTAAGAAGTCCATGGAGGATAGGAACACAACCCAAACATGTTCGACTAACAAAATCGCGACCTGAGATCTCCATGATGAGCCCCCTCAATTCTACGCCGCGAAAAATTTCTCCCATCGCATATCGAATGACAAATAATCCCTAGAAATGGACTATTTCCATAAAAAATGCTAACTATAATTTTTTGCATAGCAACTTAGTTTATTAAACTTTTCCTTTTATTGCTCAATAGTAGACAGGACGTTATAGATGTAGTTATATCAATTTTTTTGTAAAATAAAAAAAGAATTTAACTTCTAAGTTTATTGTTATTTTCTCCGTCAAACCATTTGTTTGTACTGTTTTCAATGGCCTGTAACGAAAGATAGTTTGTAACCTCAACTGTTTGCAGAGAATATAGAAACGATGTCAACAAGGAGTGAAGGTGAAGTGACGATAAAATTTTCCATGTTATGATATCTTTCCCTCATTTTCTCTATTGTTTTAATTTTGGTATAACTATTTTCGGCTATGCCTAAATTTTTATTTATAAATAATATAAGTCCCAAATTAAAAAAATTATTTTCCTTTTAGGGACATCCCAATTAAATTTCATTTTTTTGGACATGATCCGATGAACCAAATTTCACAATGGTGAATAATTTTTTATCTTGCCACTGATAAAGTGCGTCCTTAATATTTACGAAAAATAAGTAAAATAAAGATAGGGAATTTTATTTGGATGGAGGAAGGAAGTAGGCTTAACATTCACCATTAACGTAATTATCATCCCCAAGCTCTCCTCCCTTATTCTAGGCTGTGCCTCCATGAGTTCGTGATGGAGGTGCTCATCTTTTGGGGAAGGGAATCCTTTCAACCCAATAAGTCCTGTAAATCCATCTGCCATACGGAGATCCCCTCCACCCCTCACATCCTATATTCCCTCGTTGAGGTATGTTTTGTATTTGTTGTCCAACTATACAAATGTTATAGACACTTATAATAGTTCCTTTAGTTTTTAGATAGGTTATCCAAATGATGTTTACATTAATATCTTGTTTTTTAATTGATTAGAAAAACCATATGTTGTTTAATAGATGTATTATGAAAGTCTAATATTCTAAATAGTTTGGATCATCAGTCAATGTAAAAAAATAAAAAAAGGTCATACCAGCGCACAAGACACCCGCTTAACTGCAGTCTGGGAGAGGCGGATGTGGGTTGGCCTTACTCCGATATATGTAGAGGCTGCTCCCATGTCTCGAACCAGAGAACAACCGTAGCCTGGTCTAGGGAACTTGCCATCGCACCAAGGTACGATCTCTGGGTCAGTATGCTTAACATAATTAATCAAACACCCCATAACCATAAGGTCCATAACTTAGCGACTCTACCCTAGAGTCTCTTCGTCTCACTGTCTCAATCATTGCATACTTGACATTATTACCCAAATTTTTTTATTAGTGTTATATATTTAGATAGTCTGACATATCATCATTTTGAAGCTTTTATGATCTGAGAGAGTCAAACTTATTTCACTATTATGTTTTATTATGCAGTTTTTTATGTACAACAAGTTAAATAATGGGATTGAAGTGAATAGAAAAGATAATATGCAATCTGGGAGCTTTGTAGGTAATCAACTAAAGATATTTGAAAAAAAAGTAGCTTAGGAATTTTAAGAACAATTTGGAGGTCCTTGAAAGTTCTTCTTATATACCTCATCTCTTTGTAAATTTTAAAGTCCTACATTTTGCAATTCTTTGGTGTTGTGGTGCAACTATGTTATGGGCTCGTGCACAGGGTCTAGATTTTGGTTTGCTGAGAAATTGAGTAGAAAATTCATTTCTCAGTTTAGCATTAAAGATTGAAGCAACCAAGTGGAGTAAATATAAAATATCATTATTTTTCCACTACTTTAGTGTTGTATCATCTGTTTTATTTGCATATGATATATTTGTGTTGGGGTATAAATAAACTATTGATTGAAGATTATATATAACATACCCTATTTTGACTTCATCATATAATGTATGCTTTTTAAGTGTTTGATAAATTATATATCTATATTCAATTTTATAAGTGCGGTTTAGTTTTTCTATTTTGGTATTTACACTAAATTCAAAATATGTTGGTATTTGTATACTTTATCAATACAATCATTATCCAAAGTACATTAAGTGATTGTACCTTGTGTGGGTCCCACCCCAATATATAAGCACTTAATGAAGAACTTTGGGGGATGTCATATTTATTACCACTCTAAATCATGGATGCTCTGGAAGTGGTCACGGACCAAATCCCTGACCACTATGGGTCATGGACTTGGGCCGTGACCAGGGCGTGACAACCTTGGCACAAAATTCGCTCCAAAATTCCCTCCAAACTGGTCGCGGGTGGGTCACGGACTTGGACCATGACCATAGGCATGACGAAGCACAAAACATACACAAATTGGGTCACGACTGGGGGCCGTGACCATTTCTGGGTCTGGGTCTGGATCACGGCTATGGGATGTGACCATCCTCCATTCCAGCAGTGATTTTGATGGAGAAAAGGTCGTCCATGGTGGGTCACGGCCTAGAGCCGTGACCAGGTTCAATCCAGCAAGTTACCCCTTCATTTATTGGTCGCGCATGGTGGGTCACGGCTATAGGCCGTGACTAGGTTTAGAACTTAAAAAAAAAAAGACCCGCTCAAAATCATTTCTATCGAACAAATTCTCTCTCAAGGCTTGTGCGATTTAGTTTCGATTTGTGCGATTTCACAACATCAGGTGGGATTTCATCTCATTTCGGTATATAGATTTATTTTTGTATGTGTGTGTGTGTATATGTGCGTGTGTATGTATAGATTTATGTGTATATGTGTGTGGATGCATAGATTTATGTGTGTTTAACTATGAACAAATAGATTTTTTTTATGTCAATAAACCCTAAATTTTATGTATGTGTATTTATAGATTGTATGTGTATGTATGTATAGATTTATGTCAAAAAATATTAGGGTTTATGTAAACCCTAGATTGTATGTGTGTATGTATAGATTATGTCAATAAACCCTAGATTGTATGTGTGTATTTTTTTTGACAAAATATTATTCAAAACTCTAGATATTATATTATTTTTGACAAAATATAATTAAATGGATTTATAATAAGTAAAAAAAATTACAACCGCCTTGTTGTGGGTTATATATATGCATAGATTTATATCAAAAAAATATTAGGGTTTAAGTAAACCCTTGTACGTGTGTGTATGTATAGATTATGTCAATAAACCCTAGATTGTATGTATGTATTTTTTTTTGACAAAATATGCTTGTCTTTTTTTTTTGACAAAATATAATTAAATGATTTTTTTCGACATACGAGTCGCAAACACGTGTGCACATTACTATAGTGAGATATTGTTGGCTTGGTTGTTGGATTCTATGTTGAATTTATTGAATTGATACTCGTGTCGATAAATGTACATGTTATTAAATTTGTTGGGTGTGTTCTTGATTTGCCTATGAAAAAATATATCACATATCTTGCGATTAATGTGCATTTTTTGACGTTTACGTCAAGATTTTAGGCGGCTACAACTTGACATGAAACAAATACAACTTGATTCCGTTAATTCATATTTTAACTTGACGTTTTAGTTTGAGATTTGTTGTGATCAACTTGATTGGAAATGTATTTTAAAACCTTAAAATGGCGGCGTAATAATCACAACTACATTGATATTATAGGCACCGGGTTGATATTATAGATTTTTGTTCTCCTTTGTCTTTGTGTACTTTTCTTTACGTATTATAGGCAGTAGGTTGCTCACGTTCGTTCGAATTGCGGTGTTAAAATGGGGTGAGAAACTCATGTGAGAGTTCGATAACTAACATGCGTATAAGACTTGTTTTAAGAACCAGTTTTAAATACTTGCTAAATTATTTTTACACATCGAGCTCTGACACGTTTCTTGTATCTCTTCTCTCTTTTGCTATATATATGTATTATATTAGGTGCTCAGCCACAAGAGTATGAGATTTAGAGATTTTGATTGCTTGACATGTTGCAGCTGCTGTGGAAGCTGTAGGTCCTTGCAGTAGACGCATCTATCCTTTCCATTCAGTTTTATCTAGACTTCTTGTTTAGGGCATATGTCGCCCACTTCTAGTTCTTTCATCAGAGTTATTGTATTCAGTTTAGTTGATGGTTTGGAGTTTTGAACTGAGAGTTTTACTCAGTCTTATTTATTGCAGTACTTGATTCATGTTCAGTATTTATTTACATTCCTATGTGTGGTGAATGGTTTATATTTTAAGATGGAAAGAAATGGATTTACTTGGTTTTATTAAATTGGAAATGTTTTGACACCTAGCTTAATTTTATAATAGGTGATTAATATGTTAAAAAGTTTTTCGACGGTGATGCTGAGAATGAACCAACTGAATATCCTGTTTTAAATTGGTAGAGGACTGATCACCCTATATTTAATTGGGCGGGGTGTCACAATATTATAGATTTTTGTTCTCCTTTGCCTTTGTGTAATTTTCTTTACATATTATAGGAAGCAGGTTGCTCACGTTCGTTCGAATTGCGGTGTTAAAATGGGGGAATAAATCTGCATCATATGTAAATCTACGACATATTATAAGCAGCAGATCTAATTCTTCGGTGGTTTTGCGAGGTACTTTATTTAATTTTACATACCCGTTCTTCATAACACATCGTTTATGTATTTCAGATCTAACCAATTAGATACCAATTCTTCATTACACATTAGGTACTCTTTACTTTAACTAAAGTAGTTATATAATTGATATACATTATCTATTAAATCTTTTAGATGATAGAAGGAGTACGGGATGATTATTAGTTTTGTTTGGTTTGGTTGTTGGATAATTATTGGTTGTTGGCTTGTTGTTGGATAGTATGTTAGAAGGAGTATGGGACAATTAGAAGGAATACGGGATAATTATTGGTTTGATTGATGAATAATATGTTGAAAATATTTTAGACTCCCGATTTCAGAATACGACTATAACTTTCTATTGTCTAGACATAAGCTTAAAAACATGGCGTTAGAGGGGAGAAACCCGAAACATCCAACAAACGGACCCGTGAGAGGGTTAAAACACGAAACAACCCCCGTACGATCCTGTGAGAGGCACCAGCACCTCTCACGGGACCAAAATAACTTGTAGGAACTGACCGCGCGATAACGGGACTCCCGATTTGAGAATACGACGATAATTTGAAAATATGAGGACCTAAGCTTGAAAACAAGGCGTTAGAGGGCAAAAACACGAAACAGCACCCTTAAGGTCCCATGAGATGCACCAACACGTCTCGCGGGACCAATGGAAAAACGTAGGAACTGACCGCGTAATAACGGGACTCCCGGTTTGAGAATACGACGATAATTTAAAAATATGAAGACTTAAGCTTAAAAACAAAGCGTTAGAGGGTAAAACTCAAAACAACCCCCGTACGGTCCCGTGAGAAACACCAACACCTCTCGTGCGACCAATGTAACACGAAGGAACTGACTGCACGATCACGGGACTCCTGATTTGAGAATACGATGATAATTTGAAAATATGAGGACTAAGCTTGAAAACAAGGCGTTAGAGGGTGAAAACTCGAAACAGCCCCCGTACGGTCCCGTGAGAGGCACCACCACCTCTCACGGGACCAATGTAACACGTAGGAATTGACCGTGCGATCACAGGACACCCGGTTTGAGAATACAATGATAATTTGAAAATATAAAGACTTAAGCTTGAAAATAAGGCGTTAGAGGGTGAAAACTCAAAACAGCCCCCGTACGGTCCCGTGAGAGGCACCAACACTTCTCGCGAGACCAATGTAACACGTAGGAACTGATCATGCAACCACGAGACCCCTAGTTTGAGAATACGACAATAATTTGAAAATATGAGGACTTAAGCCCGAAAATAAGGCATTAGAGGGGAAAAAAGAAGCAGCCCCAATACGGTCCCGTGAGAGGCACCAACACCTCTCACGGGATCAATGTAATACGTTGGAACTGACTGCACGATAACGGGACTCCCGGTTTGAGAATACAACGATAATTTGAAAATATGAGGACTTAAGCTCGAAAACAAGGCGTTAGAGGGTAAAACTCGAAACAACCTCCGTACGGTCCCATGAGAGGGCACCAACACCTCTCGCGGGACCAATGTAAGACGTAGGAACTGACCGCGCGATCACAGGACTCCCGATTTGAGAATACAATGATAATTTGAAAATATGAGGACTTAAGCTTGAAAACGAGTTGTTAGAGGGTGAAAACTCGAAACAACCCCTGTACGATTCCGTGAGAGGCCCCAACACCTCTCACGGGACAAATATAACATGTAGGAACTGACCGTGTGATAAGGGGACTCCCGATTTGAGAATACGATGATAATTTGAGCATATGAGGACTTAAGCTTGAAAATACGGTGTTAGAGGATAAAACTCGAAAGAGCCCCCGTACGGTCCTGTGAGAGGCAGCAATACCTCTCGCGGGAGCAATATAACATGTAGGAACTGACAGCGCGATCACGGGACTCTCGGTTTGAGAATACGATTATAATTTTAAAATATGAGGACCTCTCACGGAACCAATGTAACACATAGGAACTAACCGCGTGATAATGGGAATCCCGGTTTGAGAATACGACGATAATTTGAAAATATAAGGACTTAAGCTAGAAAATAAGGCGTTAGAAGGATAAAACACAAAATAGCCCCCGTACGGTCCTGTGAGAGGCACCAACACCTCTCACGGGACAAATGTAACATGTAGGAACTGATCACGCGATCACGGGACTCCCGGCTTGAGAATATGATGATAATTTGAACATATAAGGACTTAAAGTTAAAAACAAGGCGTTAGAGGGTGAAAACTCGAAACAGCCCCCGTACGCTCCCGTGAGAGGCACCAACTCCTCTCACGGGACCAATGTATCAGGTAGGAACTAACCGCGCGATAACGGGACTCTCGGTTTGAGAATACAACGATAATTTGAAAATATAAGGTCTTAAGCTTGAAAATTAGGCGTTAGAGGATGAAAACTCGAAACAGCCCCCATACGGTCCTGTGAGAGGCACCAACACCTCTCACGGGACCAATGCAACATGTAGGAACTGTCCGCATGATAATGGGACTACCGGTTTGATAATACGGCGATAATTTGAAAATATGAGGACTTAAGCTTGAAAATAAGGCGTTAGAGGGTAAAACTCGAAACAGCCCCCCGTATGGTCCCGTGAGAGGCAGCAACACCTCTCGCGGGAGTAATGTAACACGTAGGAACTGACCGTGCGATCACAGGACACCCGATTTGAGAATACAACGATAATTTGAAAATATGAGGACTTAAGCTTGAAAACGAGTTGTTAGAGGGTGAAAACTCGAAACAACCCCCGTACGATTCCGTGAGAGGCCCCAACACCTCTCACGGGACCAATATAACACGTAAAAACTTACCACACAATAACGGGACTCCCGGTTTGAGAATATGATGATAATTTAAAGATATGAGGACTTAAGCTTGAAAATAAGTTGTTAGAGGGTAAAACTCGAAACAGCCCCCGTACGGTCCCGTGAGAGGCAGTAACACGTCTCGCGGGAGCAATGTAACACGTAGGAACTGACTACACGATCACAGGACTCCCGATTTGATAAAACGACGATAATTCGAAAATATGAGGACTACGCTTTAAAACAAGGCGTTGGTGAAAACTCAAAACATCCCCCATACGATCCCGTGAGAGGCACCGACACCTCTCGCGGAACCAATGTAACACGTAGGAACTGACCGCGTGATAACGGGACATCCGGTTTGAGAATACGATGATAATTTGAAAATATGAGGACCTCTCACGGGACCAATGTAACACATAGAAACTCACCACGCGATAACGGGACACCCGATTTGAGAATACGACGATAATTTGAAAATATGAGGACTTAAGCTTGAAAACAAGGCGTTAAAAGGGGAAAACACGAAACAACCCTTGTACGGTCCTGCGAGAGGTACCAACACCTCTAATGGGATGAATGTAATACGTAGAAACTGACTGCGCGATCACGGGACTCTCGGTTTGAGAATACGACGATTATATGAAAATTTGAGAATCTAAGCTCGAAAATAAGGCATTAGAGGGGGAAAACACGAAACAGCCCCAGTACGATTCCGTGAGAGCAACCAACACCTCTCGTGGGACCATTGTAACAGGTAGGAACTGACCGTGCGATAACAAGACTGCCGGTTTGGTAATACGACGATAATTTGAAAATATGAAGACTTAAGCTCGAAAATAAGGCTTTAGAGGGTGAAAACTCGAAACGACCTCCGTACGGTCCTGTGAGAGGCACTAACACCTCTCACGGGACCAATATAACACGTAGGGACTGACCGCGCGATCATGGGACTCCTGGTTTGAGAATACGATGATAATTTTAAAATATGAGGACTTAAGCTCGAAAACAAGGCGTTAGAGGGGAAAAAATAAAGCAGCCCCTGTACGGTCTCGTAAGAGGCGCCAATACCTATGTCGAGATTAATGTAATACGTTGGAACTGACCGCGCGATAACGGGACTCCCGGTTTGAGAATACGATGATAATTTGAAAATATGAGGACTCAAGCTCGAAAATAATGCGTTAGAGGGTAAAACTCGAAATAGCCCCCAGACGGTCCCGTAAGAGGCACCAACACCTCTCGCGAGACCAATGTAACATGTAGGACTTGACCGCGCGGTCACAGGACTCCCGGTTTGAGAATACGACGATAATTTGAAAATATGAGGACTTAAGCTTGAAAACGAGTTGTTAGAGGGTGAAACTTGAAACAACCCCCGTACGGTTCCGTGAGAGGCCCCAACACCTCTCACGGGACCATTGTAACATGTAGGAACTGACCGCGTGATAACGGGACTCTCGATTTGAGAATACAATGATAATTTGAAAATATGAGGACTTAATCTTGAAAACAAGGCGTTAGATGGTAAAACTCGAAACAGCCCTCGTACGGTCCCGTGAGAGGTACCAACACCTCTCGCGGGACCAATGTAACACTTAGGAACTGATCGCGCGATAACGGGACACCCGGTTTAAGAATACGATGATAATTTGAAAATATAAGGAGCTCTCACGGGACAAATGTAACACATAGGAACTGACCTTGCGATAACGGGACTCCCGGTTTGAGAATACGATGATAATTACAAAATATGAGGGCTTGAGCTTGAAAACAAGGCATTAGATCGGGAAAACACAAAACAACCCCCGTACGGTCCTGTAAGTGACACCAACACCTCTCACGGGACCAATGTAACACGTAGGAACTGACCGCGCGATCACGGGACTCCGTCTTGAGAATACGATGATAATTTGAAAATTTGAGAACTTAAGCTTAAAAACAAGGCGTTAGATGGGGAAAACATGAAACAGCCCCAGTATGGTTCGGTGAGAGGAACCAACACCTCTCACGGGACCAATGTAACACGTAGGAACTGATTGCGCGATAGCTGGACTCCCGGTTTGAGAATACGACGATAATTTGAAAATATGAGGACTTAAGCTTGAAAACAAGACGTTAGAGGGTAAAACTCGAAACAGCCCCCGTACGGTCCCGTGAGAGGCACCAACACCTCTCGCGGGAGCAATGTAACACGTAGGAACTAATCGCGCAATCACAGAACTCTCGATTTTAGAATACGATGATAATTTTAAAATATGAGGACCTCTCACGGGACCAATGTAACACACAGGAACTGATCGCGTGATAACGGGACTCCCGATTTGAGAATACAATGATAAATTGAAAATATGAGGACTTAAGTTTGAAAACAAGGCGTTAGAAGGGGAAAACACGAAATATCCCCCGTACGGTCCTGTGAGAGGCACCAACACCTCTCATGGGACCAACGTAACACGTAGTAACAGACCGTGCGATCACGGGACTCCCGGCTTGAGAATACGACGATAATTTGAAATTTTGAGAACTTAAGCTTGGAAACAAGGCGTTAGAGGGGAAAACACGAAACAACCCCAGTATAGTTTCGTGAGAGGAACCAACACCTCTCGCGAGACCATTGTAACACGTAGGAACTGACCGTGCGATAACGGGACTCCCGATTTGAGAATACGATGATAATTAGAAAATATAAGGTCTCTTAAACTTAAAAATAAGGCGTTAGAGGGTGAAAATTCGAAACAGCCCCCGTATGGTCCCGTGAGAGTCACCAACACCTCTCACGGGACCAATGTAACATGTAGGACTGATCGCGCGATAACGGGACTCCCGATTTGAGAATACGATGGTAATTTGAAAATATGAGGACTTAAGCTTGAAAATAAAGCATTAGAGGGTGAAAATACGAAAAAAAAATGTACGATCCCGTGAGAGGCCCTAACCCGTCTCGCGGGACCAATAGAAAAACGTACGAACTGACCGCGTGATAACGGGACTCCCGGTTTGAGAATACGCTGATAATTTAAAAATATGAAGACTTAAGCTTAAAAATAAAGCGTTAGAGGGTAAAACTCGAAATAGCCCCCCCCCCCCGTATGGTCCCGTGAGAGTCACCAGCACCTCTCGCGGGACCAATGTATCACGTAGGAACTGACTGCGCGATCACAGGACTCCCGATTTGAGAATACGACGATAATTTGAAAATATGAGGACTAAGCTTGAAAACAAGGCGTTAGAGGGGGAAAACACGAAACAACCCCAGTACGGTGCCGTGAGAGGAACCAACACCTCTCACGGGACCAATGTAACACGTAGGAACTGACCGCGCAATAGCAGGACTCCCGGTTTGAGAATACGACGATAATTTGAAAATATGAGGACTTAAGCTTAAAAACAAGGCGTTAGAGGGTAATACTAGAAACAACCCCGATACGGTCCCGTGAGAGGCAGCAACACCTCTTGCGGGAGCAATGTAATATGTAGGAACTGACCGCGCGATCACAGGACTCCCGGTTTTAGAATACGATGATAATTTTAAAATATGAGGACCTCTCACGAGACCAATGTAACACATAGGAACTGATCGCGCGATAACGGGACTCTCTATTTGAGAATACGATGATTATTTGAAAATATGAGGACTTAAGTTTGAAAACAAGGCGTTAGAAGGGGAAAACATGAAACAGCCCCCGTACGGTCCAGCGATAGGCACCAACACCTCTTACGAGACCAATGTAACATGTAGTAACTAATCGCGCGATCACGGGACTCTCGATTTGAGAATATGACGATTATATGAAAATTTGAGAACTTAAGCTCAAAAATAAGGCATTAGAGGGGGAAAAACAAAACAGCCCCAGTACGGTTCCGTGAGAGCAACCAACACCTCTCGCAGGACCATTGTAACTGGTAGGAACTGACCGTGCGATAACGAGACTCCCGATTTGGGAATATGACGATAATTTGAAAATGTGAGGACTTATGCCCGAAAACAAGGCGTTAGAGGGTGAAAACTCGAAACAGCCCTCGTACGGTCCCGTGAGAGGCACTAACACCTCTCACGGGACCAATGTAATACATTGGAACTGATCGCGCAATCACGGGACTCCCGGTTTGAGAATACGACGATAATTTGAAAATATGAGGACTTAAGCTTGAAAATAAGGCGTTGGAGGGAAAAAAATAAAGCAACCCCTGTACGATCCCGTGAGAGGCACCAATACCTCTCTCGGGATCAATGTAACACGTTGGAACTGACCTTGCGATAACGGGGCTCCCGGTTTGAGAATATGATAATAATTTGAAATTATGAGGACTCAAGCTCAAAATTAATGCGTTAGAGGGTAAAACTCGAAATAGCCCCCGTACAGTCTCGTGAGAGGCAGCAACACCTCTCGTGGGACCAATATAACACGTAAAAACTAACTGTGCGATCATAGGACTCCTGATTTTAGAATACGATGATAATTTTAAAATATGCGGACCTCTCACGGTACCAATGTAACACATAGGAACTGACCGCGCGATAACGGGACTCCCGATTTGAGAATACGATGATAATTTGAAAATAAGAGGACTTAAGCTTAAAAGCAAGGCGTTAGATGGGGAAAACATGAAACAACCCCTGTACGGTCCTATGAGAGACACCAACACCTCTCACAGGACCAATGTAACACGTAGGTACTGACCGCGCGATAACGGGACTCCCGATTGGAGAATACGACGATAAATTGAAAATATAAGGACTTAAGCTTGAAAACAAGGCATTAGAGGGTGAAAACTCGAAGCAGCCCCCGTACGGTTCCGTGAGAGGCACCTGCACCTCTCACGGGACCAATGTAACACGTAGGAACTAACCAATGGGATTCCCAGTTTGAGAATACGACGATAATTTGAAAATATGGAGACTTAAGCTTGAAAATAAGGCGTTAGAGGGTAAAACTCGAAACAGCCCCAGTACGGTTCCGTGAGAGGAACTAACACCTCTCACCGGACTAATGTAACACGTAGGAACTGACCGCGTGATAGTGGGACTCCCGGTTTGAGAATACGACGATAATTTGAAAATATGAGGACTTAAGCTTAAAAATAAGGAGTTAGAGGGTAAAACTTGAAATAGCTCCCGTACGATCCCGTAAGAGGCACCAACAACTCTTGTGGGAGCAATGTAACACGTAAGAACTGACCGCGCGATCACAGGACTCCCGATTTTAGAATACGACGATAATTTTAAAATATGAGGACCTCTCACGGGACCAATGTAACACATTGGAACTGATCGCGCGATAATAGGACTCCCAGTGTGAGAATACGATGATAATTTGAAAATATGAGAACTTAAGTTTGAAAACAAGGCGTTAGAAGGGGAAAATATGAAACATCCGCCGTACGGTCCTGTGAGAGGCACCAACACCTCTCACGGGGACAATGTAACACGTAGGAACTGACCGCGCGATCACGGGACTCCCGGCTTGAGAATACGACGATAATTTGAAATTTTGAGAACTTAAGCTTGGAAATAAGGCGTTAGAGGGGAAAAACACAAAACAACCCCAGTACGGTTCCGTGAGAGGAACCAACACCTCTCGCGGGACCATTGTAACACGTAGGAACTGACCGTGCGATAACGGGACTCTTGATTTTAGAATACAACGATAATTTGAAAATATAAGGTCTTAAGCTTGAAAATAAGGCGTTAAAGGTGAAAACTCGAAACAACCCTCGTACGGTTCTGCGAGAGTCACCAATACCTCTCACGGGACCAATGTAACACGTAGGAACTGACCGCGCAATAACGAGACTCCCGATTTGAGAATACGATGGTAATTTGAAAATATGAGGACTTAACTTGAAAACAAGGCGTTAGAGGGTAAAAATATAAAACAACCCTCGTACGGTCCCGTGAGAAACACCAACACGTCTCGCGGGACCAATGGAAAAACGTAGGAACTGACCGCTCGATAGCGGAACTCCCGTTTGAGAATACGACGATAATTTAAAAATATGAAGACTTAATCTTAAAAACAAAGCGTTAGAGGGTAAAACTCGAAACAGCCCCCGTATGGTCCCGTGAGAGGCACCAACACCTCTCGTGGGACCAATGTAACACGTAGGAACTGACTTCGCGATCACAGGACTCCCGGTTTGAGAATATGTTGAAAATATAAAAATATGAGGACTAAGCTTGAAAGCAAGGCGTTAGAGGGGGAAAACACGAACCAACCCTAGTACGGTTCCGTGAGAGGAACCAACACCTCTCACGGGACAAATGTAACACGTAGGAACAGACCGCGCGATAGTGGGACTCCCGATTTGAGAATACAACAATAATTTGAAAATATGAGGACTTAAGCTTGAAAATAAGGCGTTAGAGGGTAAAACTCGAAACAGCTCCCGTACGGTCCCATGAGAGGCAGCAACACCTCTCATGGGAGCAATATAACACGTAGGAACTGATCGCGCGATTAAAGGACTCCCATTTTTAGAATACGAAGATAATTTTAAAATATAAGGACCTCTCACGGTAACAATGTAACACATAGGAACTGATCGTGCGATAACGGGACTCTCGGTTTGAGAATACGATGATAATTTGAAAATATGATGACTTAAATTTGAAAACAAGGCGTTAGAAGGGGAAAACACAAAACAGCCCTCGTACGCTCCTGTGAGAGGCACCAACACCTCTCACGGGACCAATGTAACACATAGGAACGCACCGCGCGATCACGGGACTCCCGGCTTGAGAATACAACGATAATTTGAAATTTTGAGAACCTAAGCTTAGAAATAAGGCGTTAGAGGGGGAAAACACGAAATAACACCAATACGATTCCGTAAGGGGAACCAGTACCTCTCGCGGGACCATTGTAACACATAGGAACTGATCGTGCCATAACGGGACTCTCGATTTGAGAATACGACGATAATTTAAAAATAAAAGGTCTTAAGCTTAAAAATAAGGCGTTAGAGGGTGAAAACTCGAAACAGCCCCTGTACGGGCACGTGAGAGTCACCAACACCTCTCACAGGACCAATGTAACAGGTAGGAACTGACCGCGCGATAACGGGACTCCCGATTTGAGAATACGATGATAATTTGAAAATATGAGGACTAAAGCTCGAAAACAAGGCGTTAAAGGGTGAAAACACGAAACAGCCCCCTGTACGGTCCCGGGAGAGGCACCAACACGTCTCGCGGGACCAATAGAAAAACATAGGAACTGAGCGCGCAATAACGGGACTCCCGATTTGAGAATACGACGATAATTTAAAAATATGAAGACTTAAGATTAAAAATAAAACGTTAGAGAGTAAAACTCGAAACAACCCCGTCCGGTCCTGTGAGAGGTACCAACACCTCTCGCGGGACCAATGTAACACGTTGGAACTGACTGCGCGATCAAAGGACTCCCGGTTTCAGAATACGACGATAATTTGAAAATATGAGGACTAAGCTTGAAAACAAGGCGTTAGAGGGTGAAAACTCGAAACAGCCCTCGTACGGTCCCATGAGAGGCACCAACACCTCTCACGGGACCAACATAACATGTAGGAACTGATCGCGCGATCACGATGCTCCCTATTTGATAATACAACGATAATTTGAAAATATGAGAACTTAAGCTTGAAAATGAGGCTTTAGAGGGGGAAAACACGAAATAGCTTCAGTGCTGTTCAGTGAGAGGAACCAACACCTCTCGCGAGACCATTGTAACATGTAGGAACAAACTGGGTGATAACGGGACTCCCGATTTGAGAATACGATGATAATTTAAAAATATGAGGATTTAAGCTTGAAAACAAGGCGATAGAGGGTGAAAGCTCGAAATAACCCCCGTACGGTCTCGTGAGAGGAACTAACACCTCTCACGGGACCAATGTAACACGTAGGAATTGATCGCGCGATCATGGGACTCCCGGTTTGAGAATACGATAATAATTTGAAAATATGAGGACTTAAGCTCGAAAATAAGGCGTTAGAGGGGGGAAGCAAAGCACCCCTGTACTTTCCCGTGAGAGACACCTACACCTCTCACGGGATCAATGTAACACGCAAGAACTGACTGCGCGATCTCGGGACTCCTGTATTGAGAATGCGGCGATAATTTAAAATATGAGAACTTGAGCTTCAAAATAAGGCATTAGACGTGGAAAACACGAAATAACCACTGTACGATCCCGTGAGAGGCACCAACACCTCTCGTGGGACCAATGTAACACGTAGGAACTGACCGCGCGATAACGGGACTCCCAATTTGAGAATACGACGATAATTTGAAAATATAAGGACCTAAGCTTAAAAATAAGGCGTTAGAGGGTGAAAACTCGACGCAGACCCCGTACGATTCCGTGAGAGGCACCAGCACCTCTCACGGGACCAATGTAACACATAGGAACTAACCAACGGGAATCACAGTTTGAGAATACGATGATAATTTGAAAATATGGCGACTTAAGCTTGAAAATAAGGGGTTAGAGGGTAAAACTCGAAACAGCCCCCGTACAGTCCTGTGAGAGACACTAACACCTCTCGCGATCACATGACTCTCGGTTTGAGAATACGACGATAATTTAAAAATCTAAGGACTTAAGCTTGAAAATAAGGCGTTAGAGGGTGAAGACTCGAAACAGCCCTCGTACGGTCCCGTGAGATCCACCAACACCTCTCGCGGGACCAATGGAAAAACGTAGAAACTGACCGCGCGATAACGAGACTCCCGATTTGAGAATACGATGGTAATTTGAAAATATGAGGACTTAAGCTTGAAAACAAGGCGTTAGAGGGTGAAAACACGTAACAACCCCCGCACGGTCCCATGAGAGGCACCAACACGTCTCGCGGGACCAGTGGAAAAACGTAGGAACTGACCGCGCGATAACGGGACTCCTAGTTTGAGAATACGACGATAATTTAAAATATGAAGACTTAAGCTTAAAATCAAAGCGTTAGAGGGTAAAACTCGAAACATCCCCCATACGGTTCTGTGAGAGGAACCCGCACCTCTTGCGGGACCATTGTAACACTAGGAACTGACCGGGCGATAACGGGACTCCCGATTTGAGAATACGATAAAAATTTGAAAATATGAGGACTTAAGCTTGAAAACAAGGCGTTAGAGGGGGAAAACATGAAATAGCCCCCGTACGGTCCTGTGAGAGGCACCAATACCTCTCGTGGGACCAATGTAACACATAGGAACTGACCGCGCGATAACGGGACTCCCAATTTGAGAATACGATGATAATTTGAAAATATAAGGACTTAAGCTTAAAAATAAGGCGTTAGAGGGTGAAAACTCGAAGAATCCCCCGTACGGTTCCGTGAGAGGCACTAGCACCTCTCACGGGAACAATGTAACACGTAGGAACTAACCAACGGGAATCCTAGTTTGAGAATACGACGATAATTTGAAAATATGGGGACTTAAGCTTGAAAACAAGGCGTTAGAGGGTAAAACTCGAAACAGCCCCCGTACGGTCCCGTGAGAGGCACTAACACCTCTCGTGATCACGGGACTCTCGATTTGAGAATACGATGATAATTTAAAAATATGATGACTTAAGCTTGAAAATAAGGCGTTAGAGGGTAAAAACTCAAAACAGCCCTCGTACGGTCCCGTGAGAGGCACCAACACCTCTCGCGGGACCAATGGAAAAATGTAGAAACTGACCGCGCGATAACGAAACTCCCGATTTGAGAATACGATGGTAAATTGAAAATATGAGGACTTAATCTTGAAAACAAGGCGTTAGAGGGTGAAAACACGAAATAACCCCCGTACGGTCCCATGAGAGGCACCAACACGTCTCGCGGGACCAGTGGAAAAACGTAGGAACTGACCGCGCGATAATGGGACTCCTGGTTTGAGAATATGATGATAATTTAAAGTATGAAGACTTAAGATTAAAAACAAAGTGTTAGAGGGTAAAACTCGAAACAGCCCCCGTACGGTTCCGTGAGAGGAACCCGCACCTCTCGCGGGACCATTGTAACACGTAGGAATTGACCGGGCGATAACGGGACTCTCGATTTGAGAATACAACGATAATTTGAAAATATGAGGGCTTAAGCTTGAAAATAAGGCGTTAGATGGGGAAAACATGAAACAACCCCCGTACAGTCCCGTGAGAGGCACCAACACCTCTCGTGGGACCAATGTAGCACGTAGGAACTGACCGCGCGATAACGGGACTCCCAATTTGAGAATACGATGATAATTTGAAAATATAAGGACTCAAGCTTAAAAACAAGGCGTTAGAGGGTGAAAACTCGAAGAAGCCCCCGTACGGTTCCGTGAGAGGCACCAGCACCTCTCACGGGACCAATGTAACACGTAGGAACTAACCAACGGGAATCCCAGTTTGAGAATACGATGATAATTTTAAATTATGGGGACTTAAGCTTGAAAATAAGGCGTTAGAGGGTAAAACTCGAAACAACCTCCGTACGGTCCCGTGAGAGGCACTAACGCCTCTTGCGATTACGGGATTCTCGGTTTGAGAATACGATGATAATTTAAAAATATGAGGACTTAAGCTTGAAAACAAGGCGGTAGAAGGTGAAAACTCGAAACAGCCCTCGTACGGTCCCGTGAGAGGCACCAACACCTCTCGCGGGACCAATGGAAAAAGGTAGAAACTGACCGCGCGATAACGGGACTCCCGATTTGAGAATACGATGGTAAATTGAAAATATGAGGACTTAAGCTTGAAAACAAGGCGTTAGAGGGTGAAAACACGAAACAACCCCCGTACGGTCCCGTGAGAGGCACCAACAAGTCTCGCGGGACCAGTGGAAAAATGAAGGAACTGACCGCGCGATAACGGGACTCCTGGTTTGAGAATACGACGATAATTTAAAATATGAAGACTTAAGCTTAAAAACAAAGCGTTAGAGGGTAAAACTCGAAACAGCCCCCGTACAGTTCCGTGAGAGGAACCAGCACCTCTCGCGGGACCATTGTAACACGTAGGAACTGACCGGGCGATAATGGGACTCCCGATTTGGGAATACGACGATAATTTGAAAATATGAGGACTTAAGCTTGAAAACAAGGCTTTAGAGGGTGAAAGCTCGAAACAGCCCCTGTACGGTCCCGTGAGAGTAGGGGTGTAAACGGATCGGGTCTGGATCGGGTCTAGGTATATCCAAATTCGATACGAGTATTTTTTTAAACGGATCGGGTCTTACCCGATTACCCGTCGGGTCTCAGAAAATGGATTCAGTCCCGGATCCGTTAAGGACCCGGAGACCCGACCTGACCCGAATACCCGACCCAAATACCTGTAACTATATATATATAAACTTTAAAAACAACTATATATATATATATATATATATATATACAGTTATATAACTGTTATTGTGTTTATATACTGTTATTATAGTCTTATTATAGTTATAAGTTATATATATAGTTATATAACATAATAACAGTAATAGTTAACTATATATAACAGTTATGTACTGTTATTATGTTATATAACTGTTATTATAGTTATAAGTTATATATATATAACTGTTATAAGTGTTATATATATATATATATATATATATATATATATATATAACTACATATATATAATATTATATATAATATTTATTATATTATATATATACACATTCGGGTCGGGTCCTTATCGGATCGGAGTCATGTATATCCAGATCCGGTCCATTAACTAATCGGGTAATCGGATAATCGGGTCTATAAAATTTGCTCAGATCTGTTAATTCGAATCGGGTCCGGGCCTATAACCAGTTTATTGACAGTCCTACCTGAGAGGCACCAACACCTCTCGCGGGACCAATGTAACTCGTAAAAACTGACCGCGCGATCACTGGACTCCCGGTTTGAGAATACGACGATAATTTGAAAATATGAGGACTTAAGCATGAAAACAAGGCGTTAGAGGGTGAAAACTCGAAGCAGCCCCCGTACGGTCCCATGAGAGGCACCAGCACCTCTCACGGGACCCATGTAACACGTAAGAACTAACCAACGGGAATCCCAGTTTAAAAATACGACGATAATTTGAAAATATGGGGACTTAAGCTTGAAAACAAGGCGTTAGAGGATAAAACTCGAAACAGCCCCCGTACGGTTCCGTGAGAGGCACCAACACCTCTCGCGATCACGGGACTCTCGGTTTGAGAATACAATGATAATTTAAAAATATGAGGACTTAAGCTTGAAAATAAGGCGTTAGAGGGTGAAAACTCGACACAACCCTCGTAGGGTCCCGTACGAGGCACCAACACCTCTTGCGGGACCAATGGAAAAACGTAGGAACTGATCGCACGATAACGGGACTCCTGGTTTGAGAATATGATGATAATTTAAAAATATGAAGACTTAAGCTTGAAAACAAGGCGTTAGAGGGTGAAAACATGTAACAACCCCCGTACGGTCCCGTGAGAGGAACCAGCACCTCTCGCGAGACCATTGTAACACGTAGGAACTGACCAGTCGATAACGGGACTCCTGGTTTGCGAATACGATGATAATTTGAAAATATGAGGACTTAAGCTTGAAAACAAGGCGTTAGAGGGTGAAAACTCGAAGCAGCCCCCGTACGGTCCCGTGAGAGGCACCAGCACCTCTCGCGGGACCAATGTAACTCGAAGGAACTGACCGCGCGATCACTGGACTTCCAGTTTGAGAATACGATAATAATTTGAAAATATGAGGACTTAAGCTTAAAAACAAGGCATTAGAGAGTGAAAACTCGAAGCAGCGCCCGTACGGTCCTATGAGAGGCACCAGCACCTCTCACGGGACTAATGTAACTCGTAGGGACATATCGCTCGATCACGGGACTCCCGGTTTGAAAATACGACGATAATTTGCATATTTCTAGATTTAGGCATAAAAATAAGGCGTTTGAGGGTGAAAACATGAAACAACCCTCGTACGGTCCCGTGAGAGGCATCAACACCTTTCGCGGGACTAATGGAAAAATGTAGGAATTGATCGCGCGATAACGGGACTCCCGATTTGAGAATATGACAATAATTTAAAAATATGAAGACTTAAGCTTAAAAACAAAGCGTTAGAGGGTACAATTCGAAACAACCCCCGTATGGTTCCATGAGAGGAACCAACACCTCTCGCGAGACCATTGAAACACGTAGGAACTGACCAAGCGATAACGGGACTCCCGGTTTGAGAATATGATGATAATTTGAAAATATGAGGACTTAAGCTTGAAAGGAAGGCGTTAGAGGGTGAAAACTCGAAACAACCCCCGTACGGTCCCGTGAGAGGCACCAACACCTCTCGCGGGACCAATGTAACTCGTAGGAACTGACCGCGCGATCACTGGTCTCCCGATTTGAGAATACGACGATAATTTTAAAATATGAAGACTTAAGCTTGAAAATAAGGCATCAGTGGGTGAAAACTCGAAACAGCCCCCGTACGGTCCCGTGAGAGGCACCAGCCCCTCTCACGGGACCAATGTAACTCGTAAGAACTGACTGCACGATCACGTGACTCCTGGTTGAGAATACGATGATAATTTGAGTATTTCTAGATTTAGGCATAAAAACATGGCATTAGTGGGTGAAAACCCGAAACAGCCCCCGAACGGCCCCGTGAGTGGCACCAACACCTCACACGGGACCAATGTAACTCGTAAGTACTGACCGCGCGACCACGGGACTCCAGGTTTGAGAATACGATGATAATTTACATATGGGGACTTAAGCTTGAAAATAAGGCGTTAGAGGGCGAAAACACGAAGTAGCTCCCCTACGGTCCCGTGAGATGCACCAACACGTCTCGCGGGACCAATGGAAAACTGTAGGAACTGATCGCGTGATAACAAGACTTCCGATTTGAGAATACGACTAAAATTTTCTTATGGAATTTATATGTTGATAATTATAATTCATATATGCAATTTTTCAGCTTGAATAATTTTTTTGTAAAACAACTTGGTTACTGATATCATTTTTTTTGTATCCTATCATTTTTTTTGTAAAACTACTTGGTTGTGGACATTCAGGATTATGTTTTTTATGTGTTACACCCGTGCGGGCTTTTATTGTTTAGTTTTATGGCCGTGCGGGCTTTTATAATTTGATTGTTAAATTTTATGGCCGTGCGGGCTTTATAATAAGCAGGTTTTACATTTACAGGATTTGGAATGTCCAGAAAATAAAGGAAACTCTGCCTAATTATTTTTGGTCTGTGAATTACTAAGACGTGTAATATTTATAAGTTTGTATATATATTAGTTTATTAACAACGTTCCCGTTTAGCAGTTTGTGATTTTTTTTATTGTTTTGCCAATAATAAATATTTGTAACACCTCATACGCATCCAACGTTACACGTAGCAACCGACCGTGCAGTCACAGGACCCCCAATTTTAGGATTGGACGAAAAAAGACATTTTTTAAAAAATTATAGTAAAACATGGTCATGGACTATATCCATGACCATTTTTATTTTTTCCGTCGCGCATAAAAATGGTCGGACCAAAGTCCATGACCCCAACCGTGACGAAAATTGTCGCGGCCAAAGTCTGCGACCATTTTTTTCGTCGCGGTGTGGGTCACGAATTTTGGCCGTGACCAATTTTTGTCACGGTTGTGGATCACGGATTTGGGCCGCGACCATTTTTTTCCTTTTTTTTCGTCACGACGTGGGTCACAGACTTTGGCCGCGACCAATTTTCCTCACGACCAAAGTCCATGACCCCGAACCGTGACGAAAAATGGTCGTGGCCAAAGTTCGCGACCATTTTTTTCCTTTTTTTTCTTCGCGATGTGGGTCACGGACTTTGACCGTGATCATTTTTTGTTATGATTGTGGGTCACAGACTTTATATCCCAATACATATTACTACCGTTTTAATGATATGTCTTGGGATATAAAGGGTGAGTTAAATAATATTTATTTATTAAGTTTTAGATTTAGAAATTTTCAAGAAAAAATAAACTATTACATATATAGCTCTCACGAACCTCTTATTTTACAATTAGAAAATAATGCCCATCAAAAAATAAAAATTGAAAAATACTTAATTTTGCACTTGAAATATAAAAACAATCAACATCGAGTATATAATAACTTTTCATGCAAAATATTTTTATAAAATAAAAGAAATTATCTCTGTTATTTTTTTTCTTTCGTCCTATGTATGCTAGATTTTTCCTAAAAGGGCCTCGTCACAAGTTGTTTGAGAGTTATATACTTAATTAATCAGATGTAAAAAAGTGTAAATGTGGTTTGAGAAAATGTAAAAAAAAAAATTCTGATATGGATAACTTGATCCCCAAATCAAATCATCGAATATAGTAGATATAAAGTTGTATTCGATTTCAAACTCAAACTCAAACTCAAACTTGATCCTCAAATCATGGAATAGATAACTTGATCCCCAAATCAAATCGTCGAATAAAGTAGAGATAAAGTTTGAGTTGTATTCAAATTCAAACACCTCAACTGAAACCACCTCATCTCATCTCTTTATCTCTCTATTTATATGTATGAAGTCTCAGGGGTTGAAATCCAAAGATTTTGAAGCTCCGTCCCAATATTTGAATAATAATGTAAGTTTGAATTTTTATTTTATTTTAAGTTTATTTACCCCATTCAGCTTAACATTGTTTAGCTTTTCATTCATTTATTGAACTCTATGAAGATTGAGCTATTTTGGCCGACCAATTATTCAATTAGAACAGTTTCTCAAATCTCTCTGCCCCATCCAAGCCGAAGAGCTTTGGGAACAATTATGATGTATAAGCTAAGTGACCCCAAACATAGAGGACCAAATAGGTTCGGATCCCAAAAAATTGCCATCCCAATACATAACAGGCAAGGAACATTATGAGAGATAACCCCAAAGGGATTATTTGACAAGAATAGATTTCGAAGGAGATTAGCATGGATCAAGTAGCGGCACAATCAACAACTCTAATGATTCTAATTCAATTCTGCCTCCCCCATATCTATAAATGTAACCCTCACATGAGGGAAAAAATGATATGTAACTTATGGATATCGAATCACAAAAAAAAGTAATAAAAAGGAGAGAAACACCCGTGGACGTAGGCCATTGGCGAACCGCACAATTCTATTTGTTGTGAGATTGTTCTATTCTTAGTTTGGTCCTAACTGCTTATATTCATTCATTGTGATTAATTTCACCTGTTGCATTTGAAAAGCAATCAACACAAACTCACATCAATTGAAAAGTTATCTTGAATAAGCTAAAGGCCATGAACATAGAGAAACAAATACAACACAACTCGTGAAAGTTTTAAAGCTGGATAAGGAGCTTATGACGAATATTCATTGGGTTAGATGATGATGAGTTTACAGGTGCTTGGATCGTTGACATGTATGGATGGGAGTTGTCAACTTGAAATTGTATTTTAGTAATTTTAAGAATTATTGATTTTGTTGGATTAATTTTTATTCTTATGATTGACACGTAATAAATATTACGCAGTTTATTTAGACATTCTAGTTTTTTAGTTACGAATGAACGTTTAAGCATTTTAATATTTGAGTTTATATTATTACTACTTTAATGATATGTGTCTTGGGTTATAAATGAAGCGAGTTACATCATATTTATTTATTAAGTTTTAAATTTGAAACTTTACAAAAGGATGAATTATTACGTGCCTTATATTTTTTATTTTGAAAATAATTCTAATTAAAGCTTCTTCTTTCACCCCACATATGCTCGATTTTTTTTTATTTCCTAAAAAGACCTCTGCAAAAGTTGTTTAAGAGTTATATACTTAATTAATTAGATGGATAAAAGTGTAAAAATGGTTTGAGCATACGTCTGGCATCGCCCAAAAATAAAAAAAATATGATACAGATTACTTGATCCCATGTATTCAAACTTAAACTCAAACTTCCTCCCTAAACGCTTCTCGATAAGAAGTTGGTAAACATATTCATTGAACAAGTTCTAGTCAGGACAAAATGAGTGGACAACAGATTCACGACAACTCATATTTTAAAGGTGGTTGAGGGCATATATTCTGGATGTGGCGTAGTTGTTGTTGAGAAGAATGTAAGAGGCAATCATACATATTAATGGTGATAAGGTTACCCATTCCGTTTAAGAGGAACTCCAACGGTTACCTACTCCTTATTGTTAACCGTGTTCCTCGATTCCCTTATTGGGAATGTCATTAATGACACCTGATATTTAGTTTGAATATCCAACTATGCTTATACTCATTCCTAATTTTCTTTTTCTTCGCCGTGGCAATATGAAAATGTTATACCGCGGGTACATTTGAATAAGAGTTTTCCATTTTGACAAATAATTAAATTTGGTTATTTATTTATTTTCATATCTTTTGTATTTAGGATAAACCTGGATATCTCCTCTGAGATTATTGGTAATAGTTTTGACTATTTCTGTAAGTATTCTAGTGTATTTAAAATACTCATGTGTGAATTAAATTATGATTTGGGCTGGGGTAGCGTTCTAATGGATCCAAGCTGGTCGGCTACTCTCATGGGCTATGGTAAATGGGTCCCTACATTGAAATACTCAAAAGTTTGACGTAAACGCAGGGAACTTGCGGGCGATACTTCTACTTATTTATCTGGTGTTGTTGATTCATAAAAAAAATATTGTGGTTGCTTTGGAAATGCAAGTTGTTGCATTTGAAAAGCAATCAATGGAAACTCGCGTCAGTTGAAAAGTTATCTTGGATAAGTTAATGGCCATGAATATAGAGAAAAGTGATAGAATACATCTCATGAAAGTTTTTGAGCAAGACAAGGAGTTGGGGTGGATATGCATCGACTTAGATGATAATGAGTTTGCAAGTTCTTAGAGGAGTCGCCAAATTGACATCGGTGAGTAGGAAAAGGCTTTCTTTCCCACTCAAGCGAGAAGCGTGAAAAGTTTGACGCATGATCGGACGTGAATAGTCGACTGGATAAGCTTCTCCCGACAGATATGCTGGGCGAGATAGTGACAAAGGGGAAAGTCGAACCCCCTATAAACGTAAAGGCAACCACTGCTACACTCGATCTTCTTATTCAAGGATTCTTCTACCTCACAAGTGGCGGGCGATCCCGACCGCACCGATGCGGCTTAACCATCGTTTATCCCAGATTGCGTTTTCTTTAGAAATGCAAGTTATTGCATTTGAAAAGCAATCAACGGAAACTCACATCAATTGAAAAGTTATCTTGGATAAGTTAAAGGTCATGGACATAGAGAAAAGGTGATCAAATGCATCTCATGAAAGTTTTTGAGCGAGATAAGGAGTTGAGACGGATATGCAGTGGCTTAGATGATGATGAGTTTGCAGGTGCTTAGATGAGTTGTGAAATTGACATCGTATTTAAGCAATTTTAAGACTTGTTAATTTTATTAGGTTAATTATTATTCTTACGATTGACAGATATTAAGTATTTTGTAGTTTGTTTATACTGTCTAGATTTTTGGGGTATGAATGAACATCTATATTATACATCTAATATGATAGTATTAGAGGTATTAATTCTCATTAATGCAAATATAGATGACTAAAGAAGTTGCCCTCAATTTGATACACAAAACAACGCATTTTGACCGTCCAACTCCTCATCTCCCGGTTGATTTTGGTTCGGTTCACCTTACACATTGAGAAAAACTCTTCATGTACTCTCCCACTTCTATCAATACCTGAATTATATTAAAATACGCAATTTTTATTGGTCACTTCATCCGGAGCCTGTGGTGAATCAAGTTGTTGCATTTGAAAAGCAATCAACGGAAACTCGCATCAATTAAAAAGTTATCTTGGATAAGTTAAAGGCCATGAACATAGAGAAAAGTGATAGAATGCATCTCATGAAAGTTTTTGAGCAAGACAAGGAGTTGGGATGGATATGCATTGACTTAGATGATAATGAGTTTGCAAGTGCGTGGAGGAGTCGCCAAATTGACATCGTATTTTAGAAATTTGTAGACTTGTTAATTTTATTGGGTTAATTATTATTCTTACGAATGACACATATTAAATATTTTGTAGTTTGTTTATAGATTCTAGATTTTTGGGTTAGGAATGAAAATTTAAACATTATTATAGTAGAGTTTATATTACTACCGTTTTAATGAACCTCCTATTTTACAATTAATATTGTAGTAGAGTTTATATTACTAATATTAAATTTGAAATTTTACAAAAAAAAAAGAGCTATTAAGTATATAGTTCTCATGAACCTCCTATTTTACAATTAATAAATAATGATAATCAAACAATAAAAATTAAAAGCTACTTATTTTTGCACTTGAAAAAATGAAAACAATTAACATCGAGTATATAATATTTTTGATGAAATGTATTTTTCTAAGATTTATCTTGGCCAAAAGAAATTGAATAATGATATGAGTAAAAAATAACTCCCCCAAATGTCCCCCAAATCTGATGTGGACGCCACATCATTCTCTCACATGCCTGTCATTTATTGCCATGTGATGGGGGTCCCGCGAGGGCACAAAAATAAAATCATTTTGGGGGATATTTGGGGGAGTTATTTGGGGTACGTAGCATGACTCAAAGAAATTTCTATCCCTCCACGTATGCTAGATTTTTTTGTTTCCTAAAAGGTCCTCGGAACAGGTATGTAGTTAATTAATTAGATGGACAAAAGTGTAAAAGTGATTAACCGCAAACGTGCGACATCGGCCAAATCAAATCCTCGAATAGAGTAGAGATAGAGTTGTATTGAAAGTGAAACACCTCAACTGAAACTTGATCCCCAAATCATGGAATAGATAACTTGATCCACAAAATCAAATCGTAGGTAAGAGATAGAGTTTGAGTTGTATTCAAACTCAAACCCCTCCATCAACTGAAACCGGCTCATCTCTCTTCTATTTCTATTTATATATATGGAGTGGAGTCTCCAAAGGTTTTGAAGCTCCGTCCCAGCATTTGAAAAACATTGTAAGTTTGCTTCTTTTTTTTTTAATTTTATTTTACCCCATTCAGATTGTTTAGGTTTTCATTCATTTATTTTATTTAACTCTAGTCTATCATGATTGAGCCTCTCTTCTCCTCCTCTGGTAACGATATAAACCCTAGCCCTAGCTACTGCTCTAAATATTTAACTATATCATTGAGTCTTTCTTCTTTCTTTAATGGCTATGCGTGGTATGTGGGTGTTAAACACTTTTTTAATGGCTTTCGTTTAAACAACTTTCTTTGGGCTTCAATCGGTGCCATCACTTCATTTTTGTTCTATGTTTTAACTACTATTCATTTTGGCCTTTGATTGTTCTGCCTTTTCTAATAAATAAAGTATAGTTCTTAAAAATTTGCCTTTGCCTTTGCCTTTGATTGTTCTGCCTTTTCTATGTTTTAACTACTATCTTTGTTTATCAATCGGTGTTAACTATGTTTTAACTACTGCCGGCTTTCGTTTAGTCTTTTAGTCTCATTTTGGGGGCTTTGATTGTTCTACATTTTCTAATTGATCCCTTTGTTTGATTTGCAATATTAGGTTGACTATGAGCTCTATATGTGATTTTTAAGAACTAAACTTCCAGTTTAGAATTTCATTTATGTTCCAAATAACCATATGTGAAATAACTCTTCTTGAACCATCAAATACGGTGATGCATCTATTTTATTTATTTCAAAAGAGACATATGCTTATAACCGGGAATATACAATCTTCATGATGTATACCATAAAAAATATTTCAATTTTCCTAAAGGGCACACTTACCTTTTTCTGCTTACTTCCCATGTTGGCTTTGTTATATTTAAATGCAATTCTTAACCCATGTTATTCGTTTTATTATATTTAAATGGAATTTTCAAATTGGAGAGCAACTTTTAGCGGGAATAGCAGCTTTCTAATAAATAATGTTAGTATTCATTCGTAAATTTGATTGAACGTTATTTGTCTTTGAATTCCACGATTACGGGAGGGGAGGTTTCAATTGTGGCCGTGTGTTTGGACATTTTCCTTAGTTAGAATGATACACCCGGTTTGTCAAAATACGCATTTCTGCTCCTGATTATGGCGCGCTAGGGAAATGAGTGTTTTGATTGATCGCGTGCGCCTTTTTGAGTAGGGAAGGTGCTCAAATACACCGCCACAATTGAAGTCTATCTTCTGGTTATCGTGAAATGCAAAGCGAAATATATTATAAATCAAATCTACGAATGATAAAAAATATTTTTATAGGATGCTTATATTTCTGCTAATAGTTATTCTAAATAGATGAGCGGAAGTGTGAAATTGCCTGCGCGCCTAGGATTTTTGTGACTCCTCTGGGCTGTATCCTCTAAATAAGCCATCTGAATCAGCGCAAATATCTCTCAATATCATTGTTTTAAATCACAGCTGCACCATCACGTAAATAGCGTAAGTTGACTTCAATTTATATGGGACTAAAACCTTATAAACAGTCCTTGAAGAGAAGGTGGCAATCGAGAGTATCTTTCTCAATCCCTCTCTGACACCTTCGGGCCATGGGTTAATTGATCCTTATCAGAATGATGATGCTGTTACTAAAAACAACTTTCCAGAGTTTAAGGTTTCATTCAGCAGACATCTGTTATCAATTTAGAAGTTCAATTTCATATTTGTGCTTACATATTAGCTTTTGTTATAGAAAGGCAAAAAATATTGTCTTATTGTTATTTTCGTTGTATGAATAGTTATTCTCTAATTGTCAATAGTAGTTGAACATCGGAGACTATGTTAATCAAGTTCTTTTATGACCATGTAATTGGTATCCATGGTTCATGAATGCCGACCTTATTTTTATTTACAAGTCCTAAATAATTTTATACTTAGTCCTCTTTATAGAAGGAAAAAGTAGGGTATTTCTTATATTATTAAGTTTTAATTTTTTAGTTGAGTTTGTATATATCAATTTGAACGAGGGTATTTTTGTTTGACATGTATTACTCTTCTTTCTCTATATCTTAGTTCATATTACAATCTGTTTATCATAATTTTAGTAAATGATTCTACATATCTGTTTTCATGATGACAGAGCATTCCTTGATTGTTTCACTTGAATTTAGCACGTATTGAAATTAACACTTTGTTATTGTTTTACAGATTATCAAGGTAATAGCTAAAGCTGAAAAAGGTAACTAATGACGATGCTTTAGAATTCTCGCTTCTTCATTTAATACGGCGTACATTGTTTTTATGATTCCCGTGATCCAATTGTTTAAACTGAAACTCAAGTCCAGTGGTTAGTAAGTATTATACGAAAAATGTTTTACCCAAACAGATTTTGGGTTCGTTTTTACAGATCTATGACCGTTGTTGTACGGTGGTGAGCTACGATTGAACGTGCATTCCACTTCTCACAAGTTGGTTTGAAGAACATGACATGGGGTAAGTGAATTAAATATGTAAACGGATATCATTAATTGGATCAAATCATAAGGATTGCTTTTTTTTATAATTTTTTTAATTTTGTTATGTACATTATTGGCCTATTTAAAGGTCTATCTTTTGAAAATTTTCTACTTTCTTTGTTTGCACAGCTGGGCAGGTTCTTAATTTGAAGAGCAGACATCATTTAAAGCTATAAATTTTTGTGTTGTTAGATAAAGCTTAATAGTCCTCACCTACAAATACTAATTGTCTCGGGGTTTGGAGGATGTTATTGTATGCTTTTAGTGACACTAGACTTTGGTGTATTTATAAAAGATATCATCCAGCTCCTCCAAAGTTAATATCTCGAACATATAACATAGTAGGTTCTTCTTATTGGGAGTTATTATTGGATTGTGTTTAGAGGATGTCTACTATGACATTATTTGATTTTGTTCCATTTTGTTTTGATTTTTCAGGTTTGATTGATAATATCCTAAGCCTCTCTTAGATTTTTTCAAATTGTTTAGGTTTGGTTAATGCGATTGTCCTCTCTTGGAGATTTATAATTTTTTTCTGTTTTACATATGTTTGGGCTTGATTTTTTTACATGTATCCATAAGTAGCATCCTACATCTTTTACAGGTGGTTTCAATATATGGCATCTCATCCTCTATTTTCCCATTTTTTTCAGTTCACTTTTGAAGGTTTTCATTTGTATTCTAGATTTTAATCTCGAATCTAATTTTTATTGAAATTTTGGTGATTCCTATTAAGTGGTTTCAAGTTGATTATAATTACTTATTTCTCTTTACTATTACATTTATTGTTGTAGGTTGTTTCGGGTTTTTTGGTTAAAAATTTTGGTTATTCGTTTCAAATTTTTGGATGTTCATACGACTATATCGCTATTTGCTTTTACATGTATCTAATTTGTTGCTTATATTTTTTGCAGTTCATTTACAGGTATTGCAAAATCAGATTTTCCAGTTATTGTATGGATATTCATCTTCTCCTTACCGGATTGAACGAGCTGCACATTTCAATGGTATATGTATTTTGTTTGGATATTCATCTTCACCTTGAGTCAAACCTTATCAGATGCTTCTCTATATTCCATTAATTTCAATTCCATCATGCTCTTCTACTTTATTGTGTTCTCTTCTGCATCTTAGAGGTAACGAACAGATATTTGTTATTCATACATTTGTAGGTGATATAATTTTGTTCATTAAGGTTGCATATTTCTCTACTTGCTATTTTTTTATCATTTTGGAGATACAACGAACAATTCTCCACTCCTTTGTTAATTTTTATATTTGACCTCCCCTGATCTTATATATTATTTTTTGTCTTGAATTTACTAATTTCTTAAATGATTACAATGGTGAAGTTAGTCAATTTCTCTCCTCAGACTTATAATAATGAAGTGAATTATTACTACCAAGGTACACTACACACATGTAAAATTAAGTGGATGCCAATTAACCTGAGTCTTATTTTTTTTTCCCATTAGTTCTATTAATCAATCACATACATGTTTGAATCTCTTAGCAAATTTTTATACATTTATATAGAATAAGAATTTTTTATCCAATGCTTTGTACATTTCATGTGATGTCCATATTTTTTTCTTCTACAGAATCCATACGCACAACAAGTTATTGTTATATTTTTCTTTAATTAAAAAGTATCTTTTGTTTCTTTGCAACTTTACTATGACCTTACAAATTATAGAAATGCGCCCTGCAAATTTACTGTCATGTCTTTAGCTACTACACCTTACTGTGCTCTTATTTAAAAATAAGTGATAGTATTGTATTCATAATCTAAATTGTATTATATTCATAATCTAAATTGTCATTGTAATCTAAAAGAAATGATAGTATTGTATTTGAATTAGTAACCATTGTACCTTATGTTGTTCTTTACAGAACTCAGTGAATGCCGGGAAATCTGTGGGCCATCAAACAGTATGATGAAAGTGATGTAAGTTCTCCCAGTACCTTATTATCATTTCATCTTGGTTACATTTGTTAGATACGACATCTCTATTTGCACACATAGTTGGGTAATGGTTGAATATTGTAAGTTCTTAATATTCAATCAAATACTGCACTTTTTTTTTAAATCAGTAGAGTACTCTTTTTTTACCACAGATAGTATTTGTACCACTTTTCTGTTTTGGGTGACAAGACTTTCGAGGTTGGATTGTTATGTTGCTGCATTCATGTGTTTTTTTTGGTAGCATACCATGAGGTATCCGGGCCAGCTTACGCGCACCTCGACTAATCCCCATTCGCGGTTCGTGGCTTCCGCTGGCCGAGCATTATTTTGACAGTGACAGTGCCAGTGCCATGGATCGAACTGGGGACCAACCCCAATTCACCCCCAAGACTATCCCAGTGGCAGCCTTATACCACTGGGCTAAGAGGCTTGGTTGCATTCATGTGTTTGCAAACTGGTAATTTAGTAGTCTTCTTTACCAGATCCAATACTTGAGGAGTAGATATATATTTTTACATCAATCTAACATCAAGAGATAGAGTTGAAGAATTATTCAGAGATGTGATAAATTCTTGGCTCTTTTATCTGATCGAGGTTCCCTCACATGTTTTAATGAGAATTAAATTGTCCAAATGAATAATCTCGATATTGATTATGTGAAACAATTATAAATTTATTTTTCCTATGTCTACCTCTATGGCTGATTTTGCCTTTCATAGATTTTTTTAATGATATTGTGATCAATGAATTTTTTTGATTCATGTATTTTTGAAACTCCTAAATACTTCCTCTTCTCATATCATATGTGGTGTGTGTGATGTAAACTTAATTTGCAAGTTATTTTTTAGCATGGATTTTGTTTTTTCTATCTGCATTCTCGGTATGGTATGTACATGGGGGTATTTTACGATTATTATCATTATTTTATCTTAGAGGGTTGTGTCTAACACGTGTAATGTTTACATTCACTTGTGTGATATTTTTTTACAATTTAACAAGTGTTAAATGTGTCATTATTTAACAAGATTCTTAAAAAGCCAAATTATTAATGAATTGCAGGTTTGTGTGGGAGATCATTATATTGAATTTTTTTGCTTTTCTTCTCATTTGGAGTTTACAAGTCGTTGTTTGTTTACATTTACTAATATTTTTGCAAACTAATATTCTTTTAACCGAATGCCATTGTATTTGGTCAATGATTTTTTTGCAACTATATTTGAAATTTTGGTCCAGAAGCTTGGATATTATTATTCACTCATAAATTTTGGTCCAGAAACTCGAGACTCGATTTCACCATACATGTTGTAAGCATGTGCTATATCTTCAAAATTTACAGTCGTGCCTTTAGGCACGGGCATCCGCTAGTATATATATATATACTAGTACATGCCCGTGCCTGAAGGCACGATTCAAACTTTGCAAAAAACACAACACATTCTTGCAACATGGATGGTATACGGACACGACGTTCCAAGAAATATAATACATTCTCGCTATAGATAAACTATTTTTGAAACAACCTATAGTACGAACCTATTAGTTTTAAAAAACTTGGGCAAAGTTTCCTTTATTTCTGAAACAATCCATTTTGTTTAAGAACAAAAATACCAACTATACTATTATTAATGTTGATTCTGATAATTTAAAAAATTTGAACAGAGTTTTCTTTGTTTATTATACAATTCTCCCTGTTTAATAACAAAAATATTAACTACACTATTATTAATACAGGTACTAAGATATTAAAAAAAATTGGGTAAAATTTCCTTTGTTTATAGAAGAATCCGTCCTATTTAAGGGGAGACAAATAGCAACAACTATACTACTATTTCACAATAGCCACCGTATAAATAATTAGAAACAATATAATCCATCATAGACCATAATTTGTATCACAACTAAATCAGTATAAACAATCAAAAGTTGTAACTAACATATACACTCCTTAGTAGCCAGACTTGTAGGAAAAAAAATATAGAAAGAAGAGAATCAAATAAAACCTGTATGCCACTTGAAATTGTTATTAAAACATTCAACAATAAAAAGCCACGTACTATTGAAAAAAAATATAACGTTCGTCTCTAATCCTGAATGACCTATGTTTTGCACCCGTAAATTTGTTTACATGTTCTCTAATTTCATCCCAAGTATCATAAATCCCAGGTTTTATGTCCAACAAAAACAACATATATTTTTCACTTAATGAAAAAGTTCCAAGCAAACAAAAGGGGAGACACCAAAACACACTAAGAAAATAATTTTGGAAATGTGATTTTCCAATAAATTTTCAAATCAGCCTCGGGAAAATAATATTATATAAATAAGTTTGAATCTCCGGCCTAAGTCATTGTGTTGTTGTTGCAGCAACGGCTGCTGTGTTGTTGCAGCAGCAGCAACAACGTCATCGACATCTTGCTGCTTTTGGAATTGCTCGGACAACACCCAAATGACAAAGGCCATTCAAGAACATAAACTGATTCGTTGCTACTACGTTCTACTCTATAACGAAAAAAATTTCAACTTAATATTGAGCTTGATGGTTACCTCGCTCCTGTGAATTTAAGCCACCCACCAACCAAAAATTGCAACTGAGAACAAAGGTCATCCGTTAGCTATTGAAATTGATGAACTTACATACTACTTTAAATAGTAAAGAAGTTCTAAAATGAGTACATAAGCACGAGTACCTCGACAACGTTGGTGAATACTAATTTTGGAGTGAGAAATACAGAGGATGGGAGAGAATACTTATTTAAGTTCCTATCATTCCAAGATTTTTAATTCAGTCCAATGCCAATAATATGAAGGTATAGGATATAAAAAATTGTTTGAAACTACAAGAACCAACAATTACTTCCAAAGTTTGGGGCTATATATGTAAATAACTAAAAAAGGGAGTTTATTATCTTCAATCATAACCACTAATTTTTTTTAAGTTAAGACACTTTCTATTTCATTTAATAAAAAACAATACATATAAGTCTTTGTGTTCCATCAGAAAATTAAACATCACTGTCAACAAGGTATAAATATGATTCGCATAGTGTTTCAACTGCCAGTCATCTAAATCCATTACGTGAAGTCTCCAAGTTCTATGACTCACCAAATAATGTTGAAGTAGTAGAGAAGTTTCAAACGACCAGTATAATATAATAGAATAAAACAAAATATTTTGTTCAATAGTATCTTACCCTTACACGTAAGAACCTTCGCTATGCCCATTAGTAGTCAGTGGTATTATTCACGTCAGTTTCACAAACTTCATCCTGTGATTGGCATAAGATTTCTTGAGCTTCTGCAAGTGCAGGCTCCTTTGCATCAGTTGCATACAGTACCTTCTTAATTGCCACAACCATCTTGAAAGCATGGATACTTTTGAGAAGATGAAAAATCCATCATCAATGCCTGATATATATTGAATACTGGTAACTTTGAGTTGCGAATACCCATGATCTGTAGATGTAACGGAAGATGCTCCAATTCAGGCATCTGACAGGGTACTTCTATGTCCCGTAATTTGGCAAAATAAAAATCTCTCTCTCTCCAAAAGTCCCACTGAAAGCTTCAGGTCTGTAATCTTCTGGGACAAAGCCTGAATTTCCCCTAAAAAATTAGCCCCGGATGCTATTGCACCTGTTTTCCCTTGCTTGGTCCTAGAGATCTTGAAATTTTGCGAATAACCACTAAAATTATGTTTTACACATTTATTGAAACTTACATATACCATTTAGTTCATTAAAAATCAGCCCCACTCATCACCCAAATGAGAAAAAACTTACATATACTATATAGTTCATTAAAAATCGTATCTTAAACTTACCTTGACTACTTTAACATCCCAAGACACACCTAAGATAATACATGAAAGTAATAAACAACAAATTCAACATGTTAAAACTTACAACAGTAATTACAAAGGAATTATAAATGAACTATAAGTTAGCAACACTCCCTATTGGATTTCAGCAACAGTATCCCTGCTCAGTTTATTCCATTTCAATTTTGCACTGTGCTCAACATCAGTAAATCTACACCAAAAAATCCACAATAAAGTAAAAGTAAAGAAAATTAAACAGATCTTCATTAACATTGACTCTTTCATGTTTGATATGACTTGAATCATTGCATTAAACAAATAGAAAGAAAAACAAAAGAATATAAAGTTAAATCAGAAACTTAAATCGAAAGTTAAAACATTTGAATCAAATATGAATATAAATCAATGGCGTGGGGATTTATATGGAGGGGAGGTGAGGGAGGTTCATTTTTTTTTTGGATGGGTGGGGGGTGGAGGGGGGAGGGTTGGCTGATGAGGTTAAACGATTTGAATCTTACCTAAGAGGAGCGGCGACATGTAGAGAGGTACGGCGGGGTGGATAGAGGTGCGGCGGCGTGGGGCTGAGGTAGGGGGAAAGTTTTGTGTGAGATGGGTTTTGATTGGGGGGCTGATGAGGGAACGGGAGAGAGAGAGAGAGAGAGAGAGAGAGAGAGAGAGAGAGAGAGAGGATTAATGAATGGGTACTCTTCGTTTTTCCATCTCATTGTATTTATTAAGAAGTTTCAGAAATTATATAAATAACCTTCACAACATAACACAACTGTTACAAACAAGTCACTGACAACATCAATGCTGTAATTGCTTGAAATATGTTTTATTGTTTATGCTTATTGCATATATCATGTGTCCAGGGAGCCTATAAGGAAATTAACTGAATATGTTGTAGATAACATTCCATGTGAGTTTCTCTTTTAAGTTTGGTTTATTTTGCTAATTGTACATTTATAAATTAAAAAAGTGTATACATTATATGTTTGAAAGTTTTATTTATTAGATCGAAATGCAAGCTTTTTGCCATTTTCTTCCACGTGTACCACATTTACTTGTAATGAAATAGGTTTTTATATTATTTTCATATAATAAGAAATTATCCCAACAGGGCCTTACAAAGAATAGGGTCCTATGTTCTGCTCAAGCTCAGAATACATCTTCATTTTCAAAGAGATGTTTCTCTTAATAGGTACGTAAAGCATCATATTTTTGTTGTTTAAAGCCTATGTGAATTGACTATTATACTGGTGTCACCATTTTCACGCCCCAAAGGCTATTTTATAGGATTCTCCACTGCATATAAAACATAAATGGCTTTTGCATACATATTTTGGCCGTACATGTATATGCCTTTGGTTTCGTATTTGTTTACGACGGGATTACTTATTCTTTTTTTTTATACATTTGTTTATGATAATATGAATTTATTCAAGTTAAATGTGATAATTTCCATCTCGATGGGGAAGTGAACTGCTACTCTTAATAATGTTCTTTTTCTTCCCACAACTGAGTTTGGTTAGCAACTTGATTTGTATGTTTGAGACATTTTTGTCTCTTTCTATATTTACATGTACAGATAACGTGTGTAAATATATCATAGTTGAAATATCATCATGCAATCTCGATTTTAATCGGTTGAATGTTAGGATCTGTTGGTCAGTCAGAATTAGTTGACAATATAACCTGTTGTTTCCATAATAAATATATATATATTTTGGTAGTATGTTTGGATCCTACTGTTGATTTATGCGTTCATATATATATATATATATATATATATATATATATATATATAGATATATATATTTATACTTGATTCGCAAAGCAGAGGTGGGATGATCTAGTGTTTCTGCAAAACGGCTCTGCGACAAAGTTATCACTTAATGCGAAACATAATCTTCGGACTATATTTGAAGGAGATAAGCCCTGATGGTACTCTTCTGTTTCTTGTATAGTCTAGGTAGTGTTTGGTTTCCTTTCCTTTCCTGTTTTCTGCGTTAATAGCCACGGGAACCTACTATCATCTCCCTTACTTTTCGAATGGAACATCATTACTCATGGTTGTTTTGATCCGTGTTCCGATATACTTATATGAGCATTATTCTGTAAAACTATTTCCTCATTGATTGACCCTCATAATGATGTTTTTATCGCAACAAAAATTACATCAAGGAAGAAATCATTGAACGGTTGAGGCTAGATGAAGAGGATCATATGGATTTCTTTGTGGTGTACATTAGTGTATTGTAGAAGCAACACCAAATTCAAAACTCCCTCTCCTTTGAGTGTGGGTGGAACAAAAGTTCGATTTCTTAATTTAAATATTCTCATACAAGTCCTTTAAATGATATTAGCAAATTTTCAATTATCAGTTTCAATTTCACACTATCATTATAGCCCTCCATATATTTAAAAATATATAATGTACTACAATTAAAACTAAAACACCCTCGCACATCATGCGGGGTCGAAAACTAGTAAAATATATATGGAAAAATGGAAGATTTTAACTTGGCTTCACCACGTGCCAGCAATTATTTCCTCACTTGTGAATTGGATTAAATCCACTCCCTTGTCAAAAGCAGGTAAGACTCGCCGCTCTCTCATTTACTCTCCAAATATTCTCCATAATTTCTCATAGGATTAGATTCTACTCGATGCATATATGTGCGTCACAAAATTTAATTATTTTTTTTAATTCTTTTAGGGATATTAGGATCCAATTATGTATTTTTCATGTGCCAACACATACAAACACACACATATGTATGAAAATGTAACTAAATAATGAAAATCGGTAACTAAATAATGTAAAACGGAGTCTAATGAATGGCAATTAAAACCACACTTTGTTGCCAACCGGAGAAGATGGGGGTCACTCGGCTCTATTGAGGCAAAGAAGAATCAAAGTGGTTCAAAACGGCGGGCGTTCTATTCCCCTGACAACTTTCTTCAAGCGCCCCAACCACCTTAGATCGGTTTTTAGTCTTCATCATTTGCTCCCTTTATTTTAGTAGGTGCCAATCTTCTTCATTTGGCTGATTTTCCCACTTTCTTGTCGAAGTTGACTGAGAAGGTTATACTTTTCAGATGTGGGGGCCTTTTCAGATGTTGGGTAGTTTTTGAAGAATACATTATCGCTGTTAAAATCAATTTAGTGGAGCAAATTAATTTATTAAAATCAAGTTTAAGAATATATCAAAATATGGGTCGCAATTTCCTCCATTTTTATTTCCCCCTGTAATTAATTCCTAGGAAAACTGACGTAAACCACCCGCCAAAAGGCTCCTAAAAATTATCTAAACACCACTTTAGAGAGAGAGACACTCTTTTGTAATTCAAAATTTAAGTATACCTTAAATGAGGCTTACAAGTGGGTATTTAAATGGGAGGAATAGCTTAGGCTCCAAGCAAAGGTCCTAATTAGAAAAATGTCATTACTACTCCTTACCTCTAAATAATAAAGCAAAACAAAGAACAATACAGTAACTCAAAAAAATAAAGGAAAATACCAGAGAAAATACAAATGACAAATAATCCCTAAAAATGGTCATTTTCCATCACTCTCCCCAGCTCGTTCTCGAGCGTAGGAGATGGACGGTAAGAAAGCAAGGCACCCATCAAAGAGCTCCTTAACTGGAAGAACCGTCCTCAGAAACGCCCCTTGTTCTGGCTTGCAAGAAGTCCATGGAGGATAGGAACACAACCCAAACATGGCCGATCAACAAAATCGCGACCCGAGATTCCCGTGATGAGCCCCCTCAATGCTACGCTGCGGAAAATTTCCTCCGAGCGCATATCAAATGTCACCAAAAATGGATCCACAAACCCACCACCAAACACATCACCTCCAATCACCACTTCAACCTCATTCCCAAAGATTGGGAAGAAATCTTCCGAATTAAATGTATCCGGCTCGCGAAAATGCGTGCGAGTCACCCAAACATCCTTGATAAAAATGTCAAAAAAATTCTCAATACACAATCCAATTTCGTCGTTACTATCTATATTTCCGTCAACCGGGCTGGGAGGGGAGTTTTTATCATTGATTTGACCCGCTTGGGCGAGTGAGGGAGGAAGAATGATTGAGTAGAGCAACCAATCTTGGACTAGGCGCCAGCAATCTTGAATTGAGCCTCGGGAGTTAATCGGGGTGAAAATGTCATTTTTTTAAGCTTGGGGTTAGGGTTTTGGAAATCGGTATGGATTTGTTATTGTGATTGCACCCAATCTCTCGTTAGTCTTTGAATCTCCTCGATTAGTTGTTTGGATTTCTTGGGAGCCATTGAAGAGTAATGTCGCTTAGTCTCACTGGCTCAATCATTGCATACTTGACATTATTACCCAAATTTGGTTATTAGTATTATAGATTTAGGTAGTCTGACATATGATCATTTTGAAGCTTTTATGATCTGAGAGATTCAAACTTATTTCACCATGATGTTTTGTTATGTAGTTTTTTGTGTACAACAAGTTAATAACAGGATAGAAGTGAATGAAAAAGATAATATGCAATCTGAGAGCTTTGTAGGTAATCAATTAGAGATATTTGAAAAAAAAGTAGCTTAGGAATTTTAAGAACAGTTTTGGGGTCCTTGATAGTTCTTCTCATATACCTCATCTCTGTGTAAATTTTAAAGTCCTACTTTTTGCAATTCTTTGGTGTTGTGGTGTAACTATGTTATGGGCTCGTGCAGAGGGTGTAGATTTTGGTTTGCTGAGAAATTGAGTAGAAAATACATTTCTGAGTTTAGCATTAAAGATTGAAGCAACACAAGTGTAGTAAATATAAAATATCATTATTTTGCCACTACTTTAGTGTTGTATCATCTGTTTTATTTGCATATGATATATTTTTGTTGGGATACAAATAAACTATTGGTTGAAGATTGTATATAACTGTGACACCCGTACTAATTAAATACCGGGTAGCTACTCCTTTATTAAATTAATTCAAAATGCCAAGTTGGCTCAGTTAATAGCATCACTGTCGAAAACATTTTAATATTACTAACCACCTAGTATTTAAAAAGCAAGTTGCCAAATTTTAATTTAAGTCTGATTAACATGCAACGAATGTAATGAAGAAATAAATAACACCATACACCATAATGAAGTAAAACGAACAACCATCACAATAGAGTAAATAAAGTCTGGAGGAAAAACTCCTCACTACAATCCCATAACTGAAAAGCAAAACGAATACTAAAACAATACAAGTCCAAGTCTGAAAACTGAAATATAAAAGATGTCTCTAAAGAAATGGGCAACATGCCCTACAACTGATAGACGGTGACTCTGGAATCCAAAAGATAGAAGCGTCTACATGCAAATCCCTGTAGCTTCCACAAGCAGCTACAGCTCGTCACCTGAATGAGTATCCTATGCTTGGGGTCCTTGTGGCTGGGCACCTAAAATGGTTTTACAAAGAAAAAGAGATTTGAAAAGCAAACGGGTCAGAGCCCGAATGTGGAGTTATATTTTAAAAACCTGCAAGTGCTTTAAAAACATTTAAAACATTAAATGCAAAGTACATGTTAGGACGTACACTCGCATGATATTCTCACCTCTCGTCTAAATGTGCACTCCTAACGTAAGTACCCATCTATAACGACCCATACTACTAGCTAACTGACAACATAACTAGCTAGACTGCCAAAGGTTCTACCCATATTACTCGGTTCTATTATCATAACAACGCTCGTAATTAAATAGGGGTTTAACGTAAACTCGGTTACTAAATATGCCATATATGTAACTATCAGTTAACTCGTTATATATCTCGAAACAATACGTAGTATTTTTATAACATTAACATGAGGATTCCCATAATTTAATGTATATTATTCATAACATAAATATACACTACAAGCACCCCGCGAACTAAGCTGTGGTGCACACATACTCTGCTATCCATCCCGGTACATCACGTACATAAGGAATACATATTCCGAATTTCTCAGGAATAGTTTACCGATAAAAACATCACAAATAATGGAGGCGAACACAGTCACCATCACATGGGTCACGCACATACCTACGCTCCCATGATCAGCGGACTTATTAATATCACAATAAGTCTTTCTATGACCTATGTTCATCGAGGTACCAGTCTATATCCCCCCCGTAGGCACACAAGGATTAGAGGGTCCTAAGCGAACGCAAACCTCCCGTGATAGCAAGTATGGTAGGTATGTCATACACACAATCCATATACCAATACTAAGTAAACACACATCTTAGTAATACCATATTTTAATTGTAGTACTATTCTCATTCTCGTACTAACTCGTAATTATCACTATATATGCTATACCAGTTTATAATCATACGTGCCATAATTAATTCTCACGTCGTAGTGGACACTCACGTCTCGACCCAAACCGTCCATGTAATACAACTCTCGTATGTAAATTTCTCCTCATACATACCCAAATGTCCCAATCCTATCATTACTACATCTACGGAATGATATCTATATCCTCAAATCACTTTACGGAACTCCAAAAGTCAAAACAGTCCAAAATGGCCCAGACTGTCACCTCGTTAGAAGTCTCGTTCGAACGAGACTGTTCGAACGAGATCCCAGTTCATTCGAACGAACTGTCCCTTCTAACGATATCTCGTTCGAACGAGATATCGAACGAAATCCCTACTCGTTAGTAATGACAGGTCAACTCGTTAGAAGCTCGTTCGAACGAGTTCGTTCGAACGACCTGGGGCTGCTTCTAACGAGCTACCAGCTCCGGCCCAGATTTTTCCCAAAATACGTTTTCACCATTTTTATCACTTCAATCCTTCTCCAAAGTTCATTCTAACAATGATTTAAGTCCTCTAATCATACTAAAACATGCTTAGGTCATAAACTAACGTCTTTTAAGGCAATAAGGCATCCTAAACATCATTAAATCCCAAGATTTTATACTTTTCCCCAATATCATCAAGAACATGAACCCTAGATATGTATCAACATCAAATTTCAGAATTTAATTCGTTTTTCTTTCACCCAATCATGTATTAACATCAGATTAATTGTCTCCAAACTAATCTACATGCAATCCTCTTCACAATTTCTCAAGTTCCATGATCTAATCTACATGGGTTTTCATTTTTATCAAGAACAAACCATAAATCCGAATTTTCTAACATGGAAAGAACATTTGCTGAAATTAAACATAATTAAACCACTTGCCTTGGTTTGATTTCTGATTTGGTGTTGATTTGATGAAGAATTTCTGCAGAATTTCGTCTCTCCAAGCTTCCTCTCTAATGGTGGCTTAAGGTGGCTAGGGTTTGATTTGGGGAAACTTAGAAAACCTAAATGACAACCTACGTAGCCTTCTAGGTTAATATGGGTTGGTTAATGGGCTTAATGGGTTTAATCCACATCAGATTTACATCTCTAATTTTCGTCACTTTTAATTCCTAAAAATGTAAAATTACCAAAATACCCCTTAAGTTACCGGTATGGCCTAAAAATACCCCGGGACCCAAACTATACCCCCGGCTAGTGTTTTCTGACTATCTCGACCCTTCCGGATGCGTTGGCGCACTCAAAACGACCATACGGATTATAGATTTTAAATTAACTTTTATTAACAAAATATTATACCGTGACGCGGCGGTCCCACGCGTCTCAACAAAATTTCTAAAATGCCGTATATAAATCCCACGACAAATTTTCATAGTACCAAATACATATATAATCATATATGCACATAATCAAATACCAATTCGTATCTCATTAGTATTTATAACCCAGATTAATTTCCAATTAATACGCATTTAATTAATTAATCCCAAAAATAAATATAGACAAAAGTACGGGGTATTACATACTCCCCCCCTAATAACTGAATTTCGTCCCGAAATTCGAAACTAGAAAGTACCTGCTAAAAATAGCTCTGGATAACGTTCGCGCATCTCATCCTCGCGCTCCCATGTGGACTCCTCGACATTGTGATGTCGCCACTGAACACGCACTAACGGAACTATCTTTGATCGCAGTTTCCTCTCGCTTCGGTCCAAAATAGCAATTGGCCCCTCCTCGTAGGAGCTATCCGGCTGGAGATCGATATCCTCCACAGCAATGTGAGAATGAGCCAAATTATCTCTAAGGTATTTCCTCAGCGAGGAAATATGGAACACGTCGTGAATCCGATGCAAGTGCTCCGGTAGTCCAAGTCTATACGCAACGGGTCCGATCCGCTCAATAATAGGAAACGGCCCCACATACCTCGGTGCCAACTTCCCCTTCTTCCCGAATCGCATAATCCCCTTCATCGGAGAAACCCTGAGCAAAACCTGGTCCCCCACTTGGAACTCCCTGAAAAACCTCTTCGCATCAGCATAACTCTTCTGCCTGTCTTGAGCTACCCGAATGCGACTCCGAATCAACTCAATCCTTGCCGAAGTATCCTGAATCACTTCCGACCCAAGTAGTTTGTTGTCCCCCACCTCCAACCAACATGCTGGGGAACGACAAGGTCTACCGTACAATGCCTCAAACGGATCCATGCTAATCGTGAACTGATAGGTGTTGTTGTAAGCAAACTCCACCAGTGGAAGGTACTGCTCCCATCCACCCCCGAAGTCAATGATGCACATGTGTAGCATGTCCTCCAACATCTGATTGGTGCGCTCTGTCTGCCCATCGGTCTGCGGATGATAAGACGTACTCAACCGCAATTCCGTGCCCATTGCCTCTTGGAAGCTCTCCCAAAACCTCGAAACAAATATCTTGTCTCTGTCAGACACGATATTTAGGGGCACACCGTGAAGTCTCACAATCTCTGAAATGAAGAGCTGGGCATACTGTCCCGAAGTGTAATCAGTCCTGACGGGTAAGAAGTGAGCGACCTTGGACAACCTGTCCACAATTACCCAAACGGAGTCGTGACCCCTCTGCGATGTAGGCAACCCCGTGATAAAATCCATGGATATGCTCTCCCACATCCACACCGGGACCTCCAATGGCTGTAGCAATCCTGCCGGTTTCTGATGATCCACTTTTACAAGATGACAAGTGGCGCATTTCGAAACAAACTCAGCGATATCTCTCTTCATACCGCTCCACCAATATTGTCGTCTCATGTATTGGTACATTTTGTCCCCTCCGGGATGTACCGCGAACCGTGAGCCGTGCGACTCTGCCATAACATCGTGCCGTAATTCTTCCCCTTCCGGAACTACCAATCTCCCATTGAAGCGCAATCCCCCGTCTGAGCTAACGGTATAGGACTCGGCTCCCTCTGCAAGTAATCGAACTATCTGCTCCTGACAGAACGAGTCATTAGCCTGTGCCCGTACTACTTTCGTGACAATCTGCGGTGTAACGGTCATCGCAGACATGAAAGATCGGGCCACTGCATCCTGGTGTCCCAATTACTTCCACTTAGCTTTCCACACCTCTGCCACCTCATCTGCTGGCCTGCGGCTCAACGCGTCTGCTACCACGTTAGCCTTACCCGGGTGGTACTGGATGTCGAACTGGTAGTCCTTCACAAATTCAAGCCACCTACGCTGCCGCATATTCAGTTCCTTCTGCGTGAACAGATACTGTAGTGACTTGTGGTCTGTGAACAGCTGAAACTTCTCCCCCAAAAGATAGTGCCTCCAAATCCGTAAGGCAAATACCACTGCTGCCAACTCCAAATCATGCGTGGGGTAATTCTTCTCATGAGGCTTAAGCTTACGGGAAGCATAAGCTATGGCCTGTCTCTCCTGCTGCAATACACCTCCCAGTCCTTGCAAAGACGCATCGGTGTAAACCAAATACTCAACTCCCGGTCTCGGCAATGCTAACACAGGTGCTGAGGTCAATTTGTCCTTCAACTCATCGAATGCCAACTGACAGGCATCACTCCAGATATATGGCACACCCTTACGAGTAAGATGTGTCAAAGGACCTGCTATCTCCGAGAAACCCCGAATAAACCTCCTGTAGTATCCTGCTAGACCCAAGAAACTACGAATCTCCGTTGGTGTCGTGGGCTGTCCCCACTCCCTCACCGCTGACACCTTCCCCGGATCGACAGATATTCCCTGGTCGGAAATAATGTGACCCAAGAACTGGACTTCCTTCAGCCAAAACCCGCACTTCTCATATTTTGCATACAACTCGTTCTGACGAAGTGTCTGCAAAACCTGCCTCAAATGCTCGGCGTGCTCCTCCTCTGTCTAAGAGTAAACCAGAATATCATCAATGAAGACAATGAAAAACTGGTCTAGGAAATCCCTGAACACTCTGTTCATCAAGTCCATAAACACTGCTGGAGCGTTGGTCAAGTCGAAAGGCATAACCCGAAACTCGTAAGAACCATATCTCGATAAGAACGCAGTCTTCGAGACATCCTCCTCCCTGATACGAAACTGATGGTATCCTGACCTCAAGTCAATCTTCGAGAAGAAAGAAGCTCCTCTCAACTGGTCGAATAAGTCATCGATTCGAGGCAACGGATACTTATTCCGTATCGTGACCTTATTCAACTCTCGGTAGTCCACGCACAATCTCAGTGAACCATCCCTCTTCTTCACAAACAAAACTGGAGCGCCCCAAGGTGAGGTAATCCTGCGAATAAAGCCCTGCCCTAACAGCTGCTCTATCTGATCCCGTAGCTCTCGCATCTCAGCCGGAGCCATACGGTACGGTGCACGTGCTATAGGTCTCGTACCCGGTAGCAAATCTATAACGAAGTCTATCTCTCGACTGAGTGGTAAGCCTGGTATCTCCTGAAACACATCCGAATACTCCCTGACAACCGGGATCGAATCTAAAGGAATAACAACCTCCTTAGAGGTATCCTCCTCTATGTAATACAGATGAGCGGTCGATCCTCCCTCTGGGCGAGGCATCGCCACTACAAACATCTCTTGCCCCGGAATGGAAAAAACAATGCTCCCGCTGAAGCAATCAATCATGTATTAACATCAGATTAATTGTCTCCAAACTAATCTACATGCAATCCTCTTCACAATTTCTCAAGTTCCATGATCTAATCTACATGGGTTTTCATTTTTATCAAGAACAAACCATAAATCCGAATTTTCTAACATGGAAAGAACATTTGCTGAAATTAAACATAATTAAACCACTTGCCTTGGTTTGATTTCTGATTTGGTGTTGATTTGATGAAGAATTTCTGCAGAATTTCTTCTCCCCAAGCTTCCTCTCTAATGGTGGCTTAAGGTGGCTAGGGTTTGATTTGGGGAAACTTAGAAAACCTAAATGACAACCTACGTAGCCTTCTAGGTTAATATGGGTTGGTTAATGGGCTTAATGGGTTTAATCCACATCAGATTTACATCTCTAATTTTCGTCACTTTTAATTCCTAAAAATGTAAAATTACCAAAATACCCCTTAAGTTACCGGTATGGCCTAAAAATACCCCGGGACCCAAACTATACTCCCGGCTAGTGTTTTCTGACTATCTCGACCCTTCCGGACGCGTTGGAGCACTCAAAACGACCATACGGATTATAGATTTTAAATTCACTTTTATTAACAAAATATTATACCATGACGCGGCGGTCCCACGCGTCTCAACAAAAATTCTAAAATGCCGTATATAAATCCCACGACAAATTTTCATAGTACCAAATACATATATAATCATATATGCACATAATCAAATACCAATTCGTATCTCATTAGTATTTATAACCCGGATTAATTTCCAATTAATACGCATTTAATTAATTAATCCCAAAAATAAATATAGACAAAAGTACGGGGTATTACAATAACATACCCTGTTTTGACTTCATCATATAATGTATGTTTTTTAAGTTTTTGATCAATTATATATCTGTATTCAATTTTATAAGTGCAGTTTAGTTTTTCTATTTTGGTATTTACACTGGATTCAAAATATGTTGGTCTCTGTATACTTTGTTAATACAATAATGACATAGTACCCCAAATGTATCTTTCAAAGTACATTAAGTGATTGTACCTTGTGTGGGTCCCACCCAATATACAAGCACTTAATGCAGCACTTTGGGGGATGTTTGGGATATATAGCATTACCCTCTTTAATAATGTTAACGAGTAGTGCAACATCTTTTATGACATAAATTTTTGTTTTTATAGACCTCGATACATATGCATATATATGTGATGTGACTGTGTGTGTGTTTATATATATATATATATATATATATATATATATATATATATATACACACACACTAGGGTATGCCCGTGCCTGAAGGCACGTTGATAATCGTAAAAAGGCGAATAGTCCAACAACGTTCAAATAGTTTAAATTCATCACTCGAATTAACAAAGTGTGATTTCTAAAAAAATAGGCATAGTCTCATTTGTATATTGGAATATCCATCATGGTTAAGGGCTAACAACCAATCGTACAATATTCAAAATGTCCAAATTCATGAAACAAATGCTTGAACGAAACATACTTCTTTAAAAAATCACGACAATATTCGGGGAAAACTAACATAACAACAAAATAAGGGTCAACCTGATTTAAGATATAAAAATCACGAATAACAATACCGTTGTATTTCCGATGCGGGATATGAATCTATACAAAAAATTAAAAAAAAAAGTGAGGAAGAAAATTAAGAGCATATCCAACCTATAACATGTTAATATTTAAACATTATAATGGCTTTCTAACGGTAATATGACAAAACTTACCGACTGTGAGGAGGCATTCTCCTTCCCTTTCCCTTTATCCTGAAAAAGAAAAAGAAACATATAAAATCCAAAAAATATAAATGAAATAGCAAATGATTCAAGACATGACATAAAAATGGGAAGAAATTAATACGAGAGTCGGCGGTATGTTTTCCTCTCCCTTCGACCGTTGGTTGGCATGTTTGTTGCTATTAGTTGGTCAACCCTACAAATATGAAAAATAACATATATATATATATATAAAAAATGAGGATGTTGATAAGAACTTTACACGCAAGTTTGATGAACGTGATTACCATATATTGAATAGCATTTAGTTGATGTTCATCTGGATAAGAACATTGATATTATTGTTGCGCAACCTTTGAATCTCTTATTGTAAACACAACCATGTAAGTCAAAGCGAAAGATATTATTGTAATATATACAATTAGAATATAGGGAAGTGGTTGGTACAACATATGATGCATCGTCATTCACCTATCAGAATGAGATGAAACAAAAATCATAAATAAGTTAAAAATGTTATAAGGAGCACCAAAGGACATAAGAATGAAAATTAACATACAATGCCGTGTACAATAATGTTCTCCATGTGAAGGAAGATCAACCAGAAACGAAAACAGATTAGCATAAACCTGCCAAAAACAAATGAAAATGACCATAAAATCAAAAACTAAAACACAAACAAACGCACTAATAAATAATAAAATTGAATCTGTTTTGCAGCAACTAAAACTGAACCAAACGCTAAAATTAGAAACGAAAACTACAAAAACTGAACCGAAAGCTAATTTACATCAAGTAAAACCTAATTACTTGTTTAAAACATACTAATTAAACAGGTATCAATTATAAAGATTTCTTTAGTTAACAAAAGATAAAGAGAGATAAGGAATTGGGTACTAAACATTTCTATCACAACCAATATATAAGATTAAAAAGTAAAAAAAAAGAAAAAAAAAGAACACGACTACTTATGTGCATGGAATCGCATTGAGGACCATAAAAAGGGAAAAACTTTATGCATGAGCATAAACTCTACACCGAGTTGTAAACCTAGTAGTCCGTGTAAACTAATAAATCCATAAACCCAGCCATTAAGTTTTTTATAAACGATGGCAAATTTAATATCAGACAAAGCATACAAACACACAATGAAGAAAGCGAGAGATGTGGGTAATTTTTTAAAGCGGCATTTTTTAAACTATAATGGTATTATTGTACAATGAACCCAGTTATACAATGAAGAAAGCGAGAGATGTGGGTCAATTTTATTTTTATAAAGGATGATGCGTTTAGAGGTTTACATAAATATACAATGAACCAGTTTAATACATACATATCTGCTTATGTAGAAAGTCACATATCCAGTTTAATCACGCTTCAATACATACAAATACATACGTACAAACCGAGTTCCTTATCTATCTTTAAACCCATAAACCCATAACTAGGGGTGACAATTTTAGAAACGACACGAAAAAATGACACGGAACGACACAAAATTGACCCGAAATTAACACGATATGTCGTGTTCGTGTCTGAATTATGAGTCGTGTCGTGTCGTGTTATCGTGTTTTTTGGGTTGAAATTTAAGAAATTATGTTATTAGTGTCGTGTCGTGTTGTTTTTTATTTGGATCGTGTTGTGTCAACTAAAAAAACACGAATTCGTGTCGTGTCGTGTCGTGTCTACCCAAAACATGACCCGTTGACCCGTTTTGCCACCCCTACCCATAGTCCCACCGTGAGACACCCAGTTCCATATCTCTTTTTAAACCCATAAACCCATAAATCCAGTCCAGTGTTTACATACATACAGTTTAATACATACATATATGCTTGCTTATGTAGAATAAATAAACAACTATTGAGAGAGAGGGAGTCCTATATCTAGTTATTTCTTATTAAAATCTGCGTTTACATACAACATTTAAAATTAGTTTAATACATACATATATCCAATTTAATTTTTTTAAATAAAAAAATTGAGAGGGTTACTCTTATATATGGCAGACATATACATATACACCCTCTGTTACATACATATATGTCCAAAAGATACCGTTTTTAACTCCTCTTTCAGGATAATTAAACCCCCAACAAATGAAAAAAAAAAGATAACAAAGAACCCGAGCCCCCGCCCCGCCCCATCCCCAAACCCAACAATTAAACCATCAAAACAGGCCCCACAAGAAAAGAACCGAGAGTACAGATTTCTCCATCTTTTCACCTCTTTTGAGTGTCCTTCACCGCATTGGCCCAACACTCTTGTCATGCAAAACACCTTGATCAATTATCCTTTCCTCCCACCATCGAAAAACCGAATCCATCTGAACAATGCTTGCTTATGTAGAATAAATAAACTACTATGCTTGCTTACAATTCCTTATGCTTGCTTACATTTTACTTACATACAGTTTAAAATAAATAAAACGCCAAATAAATACAACGTTTAAATAAAGTTTACACATACACGTTTACATGCATACATCGTTTGTATGCTTGCACACATCGTTTATATACAGTTTACATATACACGTTTACATCCACTTTAGATACATACAACGTTTGTATGCCTTCTTACAGTTTGTAAGAGGGTAATTTAGAGTAATGGAGGCGTAACCCCTTTTGAGTACAGTAATGACAAGTTAAATAGCAACACTATTGATCAACTATGAGATACGCAAACACAACTTAATGAAGATAGACTCAGTTTAAACTCAGAAATCTCTCGTGTATAACTCAAAGGATAGTAATGAACTCAGAAGTAACTCATTTAGAGGGAGAGAGAAGTAAGCACCCTAGATAAACCTTGGCAGGCAGCTAAACACATTAACAACCCTCAGTCAAGCATTAAAAGCTTTGTAATAAATGACAATGATGAGTGAGTAAACTCTCTGGTTTGTAATAAATCCCTCTCTGGTGTATATTCTCTCTAGTAGTAACTCTTGAATTTTCAAAAAGAACATGATCTCTCCCCAGAGGTGGTTGGGGTCCTTAAATAGCCCCCCACACCACCCCCGAGGCAACTCAGTCATTAATGCCTGTGAAAGATATCCCTCATACTTTATGTCACCAACATTAAATACCTGATGCACTAGTTATCTCCACGTTATAGACATTAAATGCCAAGACATGCCTTTTGCCTAACCACTGTGTGTCAGGGGGCTGTCGCCACAGAGGTGGCTCACCAACTGTCTGACAATCCCAAATACCACAGTGGTTTACTCAAGTGCAGGTCTGACATTGTCTAGCTGGTTAGTGACATCAAATAAAGTGGATGTGACATTAAGTATAGGGTTGTTTGGCTCACAACTCAACGCCCGATGGAACTCAAGGTTGTTCCCTCTGAGGTTCCACGATCAGGGTCCTTCGGTGTTTTACCAGGTGTATCTAAGATGGTCAAGACAAGCCCCAACGGTGCCTCACTTCTCAATCCTCCAAACCAAGTCAATCTGAAGTTCCCACGGCGAGGTCGTTCGATAGAGCATGAAAGCTGTCCCAGGCCCTGACAAGCCTGGTCTCTCGCGAGTACCGTTCGACCTCACACTAAAAATCATTATTCTCATTACATCATTACAACCGTTATAGCTCATAGCCAATATAAACAAAGATACAGTATGACTAGATAACACAACAAACTAAAGTATGAGTGCCACGCTAAGCTGCCTCGCTTGAGCTTCCTTAATACCAAACACTGTTGTTAATGGGGGAATTATCCCTAATAGGATTACCTACAAGCCCCCTCAACATTTTCCCATTCGTGGAGAGATTTATTGTGGGAACAAGAAATGTCTGCACGAAAACTTTTCAGTCCAACCTTCTTCGTTTGAAAAAATTCTGGCATCTTTTCCTTCGTTATAACCACTGCGTTAAAACCTCTAGGAAAAAGAAAAATTCTCCTCGATGTACTTTAGCCGAAGCACTGCGGCCTATTGGTGCTCTGGCGAAGGGACATCACCACCTTTTCCTCACACTGATCGTCAACCGTTCTAGCTTGACTATTCGAAATCTCCCCAAAGGCTTGCTAAACTGCCCCAAATACTCGTTTGGACTCTGGAAATGAAATTCTCCCGTGTAACGTTTCGGTATGTTCGAAAAAAGCAAAAATTCTCCCCGATGTAGCTGAGTCAGAATTAAACCACGTTTGGACTTGTGGTGAAGGAACATCATAGCTTTTTTAAACCGTTGGGACAGTTTCTTCATTGTGAGTTTATTGGATACGCCTGACAAAAATTCTGGCTCCAAAACTCAAACTTGCTTAAGAAGGCAACCCTTTTTATTCCCCAGGCATCACTTCATAAATGATTTGGCGCTGTCAGAGTGCGAAAACTCGAAACAACCCCCAAGCGGCCCCGTGAGAGGTACCAACACCTCGCACGGGACCAATGTAACTCGTAGAAACTCGAAACAATACCGGAACGTCCCCGTGATAGGCACCAACACCTCGCACGGGACCAATGTAACTCGTAGGAACTCGTTGCGCAATCGCGGTACTCCCGGTTTGAGAATACGACGATAATTTGAAAACATGTTGACTTAGGCTTAAAAACATGGCGCTAGAGGTGGGAAACTCGAAATAGCCCCCGAACGGCCCCGTGACAAGCATCGACACCTCCCACGGGACCAATGTAACTCTTAGGAACTGACCGCGCGATCACGGTACTCCCGGTTTGAGAATACGACGCACTACAAAAAAAATAGGTAATTGGGACTGATATATTAGGGACGGGCGTTTAAAACCGTCCCTAAAAACCTATTATTTGGAACGGCTATTAAATCCGTCCTATATAGTTACATTATTGGGGACGGCTAAACTTATCTGCCCCAAATAACACAAAATCAATCTTATATACTTACATTAATAGGGACGTCTATGCTCACCCGTCCCAAATAACAAATATGGAAGGTGTTATATAGGACGGTTATTTGGGTGTCCCTAAAAATTGGTTCTTAAAACTTTTAAGGGACGGAGTTTTTTTCATTTTGCTGAAACTTTACGCGTTCCCCCCATTACCAAATTTCATTACCAAATTTCATTTCTCCCTCAATAATCTGATTACCCCCATTCTCTCTCTCTCTCTTCCTCCATTCTCATCACGCTGGCATTTCGATCGCTAACCTAGTTCTACTCACGCCTGAGGTTTCGCATTCCGTCTTCTTCTACTCGGGTAACCTTTTGTCAAAATCATATAATGAAATCAACAAATTCGTGAATCAATTAAACCGGAATGAGAAAGATTTAAGCGAGACTCTTAACTCAAACTTGTATATGTGTATGTATTGCTTGGATTTGATTACATCTATGTATGGCTTGGATTTAGGGTTTGGTTGATTTGGGTTGAATCATTTCGGGTTTGGTTGATTTGATTTTGTGTATTTATGTTTTGTCTGCTGTTAATAATGTATTGGTGTTAGGTTTTGGGGTATTTAAGTTTTCAGTCATTTCATTATTCATTTTCTGCATGATTTCATTTGTTTTATCTATTACAAACTATTTCATTTTCAGCTGTTAATAATGTATTGGAGTTAGGTTTGGTGTCGATCGAGCGCGACATGTGGTTGGTTGTTTTCATCGAGCATTGATGGATCCGTTTCAGAGTGGGACCTTTTTCATCTCAAACAGAAGGTATAACATTTCAACACTTTTGAATGCCCAACTGTTTCAATGCAAAAAAATAATGGCGGAATGTGTTAGATTCAATTTGTATAATGGAATGATGTTTGTGTTTGCAGACTGTGTTAGATTCAATTGGTTCGTCAATGTGGGCTCGGTCGAGTTACACGAGAAATTCATTGTTGAAAATACACGTGTTGCAATTGCATGTGATGATGGGTGTGTTAGGGTATACAGAATGTCTGACTCAGATCAGATCAGTTGATTTACAATAAATCGCTGTTAAGGGTCAGTGGTGAGATAGCTACTCCCTCAAGTTAAAGCACCTTATTTGGTAACTTTGTCAGTTTTGTTACAATAATATTGTTTTTCTTTGTCATTTATTATCTACAGAACGGGTTTTAAGTGTGACTTGGAGTCCTGATGCAAATATGATATATTCAGGGAGTAGTGATGCGTGCATTTGTTGGATAAACCATTACTGTTGTGATATATATTGTGGAGTTTCTCACGTCAGTATGTTATTTTCAGGTTTATAAGATGCTGGGATGCTAAATTGACTCGCGAAATCTACAGGATAACAGTTGGGCTTGGTGGTTTGGGAGCCTTGAGAAGTGGTTGTTTCTCATAACTATTTCTTAAATATTCAACAGAGACTAAACGTAATGATAGAGGTCGCTTCAGTCTTGGAATACCTTCATCATGGTTACACATCACCTATTATTCATTGCAATCTAAAGCCAAGCAACATTCTGTTAAATGAAGACCAAGACCCTTGGGTGAACAGACATATTAATGATTTTGGTATCACCAAACTCTGAACAGGAATTTATAATGCAAACCAAGACCCTTGGCACAATTAGTTACATGGCACCAAGTAATATTTTTAGTTAAAAATATGACTTCTGATAAAGTATTGTATTAATGATTTGAAATTATATCTATCCATTCTATTGTAAGAATTTTATTATATTCATTTAGTCTATAATAAATTTCGTTTTTGTTAACAGGCTATGGATTGGAAGGAAAAGTATCTACATGGGGAGATGTCTATAGTTATGGTATTGTGTTGCTCGAAACATTTACAAGAAAGAAGCCCACGGATGGAATGTTTGTAGGAGAAATGAACTTAAAGCACTGGGTGGATCACACCATACAGAAATTGATAACTGAAGTTGTGGACATCAGTTTGCTAGAAGAGAATGATAAAATTTTAAATGCAAAGAAGTCGTGTGTGTCACTGTCATCTATCATCAGCTTGGCAATGGATTGATCAGCAGATTCGCCTTGAGAGAGGATCAGTATGAAAGAGGTAGTCATGACACTGAACAAGATAAAACTAAATTTCTTCGCAAATATTGAAATTCCCCAGAGCACAAGATCTCGTCACACAGAAAGGTACCAGAGAGGTAAATGACTATTGATAGTCTCACCCCATTTCTTTCCTTCAGCACCCCCCCCCCCCACACACACATTTATCGAGAAACAAATACTAAAACGTGTAGAATAGAATTCTAAATTGATATTTCAATTTTTGTTTTTTCTAAATTGATATTTCAATCATGCTCTCGAGGGCAGGGTGGGCGACGCTAGTAGCATTCAACCGTCTATTGAGCAGATGAAAGAGTGGGTAAAGGAGCATTGGAAAATGATAGGCGGGACTGTGACTCGTTATATGTCTCCTTTTTCATTTTTTTTGTTTTCTTGTCGGAAGCAGAAGCGACCAGAGTTTTGAACATTAAGAAATAGTGGTTTTTTGGGTTACCTTTGTGTCTAGACAAGTGGCATCCTCTGGGATGCAGTCCCTAGAATTTACAAAATCCAAATTTTTGATGGATCAGGGTGATGGGTTTACCTCTCCATCTATGGGGAGGGGAAGTTTTCTAGCCCATTAGTGATATATGCAGTGGTTTCACTATGGTGGACTGTGACACACAGAAGCGGGAAGAACTTAGGTGGGCAAGAATCTTGATTTCAAGGAATCAATTTCTCCCGGAGACAATGATCATTAACTGTGGTGGGTGGGTTTTTCGTTTACCAATCTGGGTTGAAGACATGGGTTCATGCTACTTTGGTGGTGTTGACCATGTGTTTAAGATGAGGAATTGTAGTGCCGAGGTCGAGAGGTGTGGAAGGATGGCTTCAAAATCGCAAGCGGGGGCAATCTCTATACCCATTCATGTCGACAAAGTTAGTGTTTATGCAGGTCGTAAGGCCCAGAGGGAGAAAAAAATCAATCTTCCAAGTCCTATTGGAGCGGGATTTAATCGAGCTAGTGAGCGGGCAGTTGACGTTACTCAGAGGGAGCCTTATGTCAAGATTCTTAGGCCGGCAGCATGATTTATTTTTGTGTTTCCTGGCGAGACCTCGGACAGTGGAGCTGTCATACCCGACCTTGATCACAGTGAGAAGTTGGTTGTTGCATTCGGGTTGCTAAATGCATCAAATGGCATGCCAATACGAGTTATTAAGAGTATTAGAATGTGTAGAGATTGTCGCGTTTTTATTAAACTCGTTTCTGCATTGACAGAAAAGGAGATCCTCATAAGAGACAGTAAGCGGATCCACAAATTTGTCAATGGAAAGTGCTTATGTGGGGATTTTGGGAGTCTTCTTTGATATCATTTGAACCCAATTAATGAGCTCCTTTATCTGATCATTCTTTTGACCTTAATCGCTCATGAATTATTTTTGTATGACCTTGGGTGTTTTCTTCCTTCTTTTTTCCCTGACCCTCACTAGTTAATCAAGGTTAAATTGTAGATGTTGTAACAACTTGAGTTATTCATATATATACTCACAACTTCAAATTGAATGGAGCAACCTAAGGGTGAGGATTCGAACATGTCTCCGATGAAAGCGGATCAGGTGCAACAGAGTATGATGGCGGTGGTGAGGCCGAGACATGCATAGACTTAGTGGTGAATGTGATTTTGGAGAAAAAAGATGATGGGCTGGGTGTAGATGTAAACACAAGTTGACAGTTGTATACGTTGCTGGGGATGAAGGGAGTTTGAAAGAGATTACTGGTTGTTAGATGGGTTTGGTCGTGGGTTGGAGCAGGTCTAGGGTCGGAAGGGCAAGGGCTTAGGGTAGACTTCGGTCAAGGCTGGTTTGGAGCCGGGTTTAATGGTGTTTGGATATGGAGGTCGCGGGCTCCGGTCGGTTTGTGGGTTAATCCAATTTGGCAGGAGGTAAGCAGACCGGAGGTGATCGGATTGAAGATTGGAGATGGTTGGGTTCGAATCTCCAATCAGATATGACTAGAATGCTTAATTAATGGTTTTAACTAATTTCCAATCAGATATGACTATTTTGAATGGAAATTCTCCATTCAAAATCATTTATATCTACTCAAGTTTTCACTATTGACAGGTAAGAACTGCTTTGAATGTGTTAATTACGTGATTGTTCACAGATAACAGAAACATGGAAGCTACGCAAACTTTCGCAAATTGAACATTGGGGACAATTTAGAGATCCTTAAGACTGGTTTGTGACATACACTCGTGCGCTCTCCACAGAACAATTTGAATTAATGGTGATGACCCCAAGGATCTGGTATAGCAGAAATAAAAAAAATATCACAGTGAGGAGTCAATCAAGCCGTGCCCAATACTAGTGCCAGCATCAGCGATGTACCATCAATTCAGGGAGTCAATTACTGGAGTATTGCAAATAATCCCTCATTCATTCACTTACTAGACTTCTCCCCAAGTATTATTTTTAGAAATAATTTTGATGGGGCTGGTTTTAAAGAGCTGAATAGTATAGGAATTGGTGGTGTAGTCCAAAAATCAAGGGGAGAATTTATAGAAGGAATATCACAAAAAGTATCCAGTAGTGGCGGAATCCTTTGCTGCCCGTGAAGCCATCCAAATGGCGTTTGAGTGTAAGTTTGCTAATGTCATTTTTGAAGGCTTTCACCACCATGGCATCAATTCATATAGCTTATTCAATTATATAGAAACCATGATTCTTCAATGCATATACACCACATGGAAACAAACGTTTTTTAAATGAAGAATAACCACAAATCACAGCATATGATACTTCACTTCGAAATCTAATATTTCTTAATTAATATCACATCACATATGGATCTTAATATGTGTGTATGTTTGCATGTATATAAATCTCAATTCAATTAGTCGGTGGGATTCGAAATCTCATTGTGATTTGTTTGATTAATCATTATGACCAATATAATCACGATCTTTGTTTAATACAGTCAACTTGATTAGACTGAAGACAAGCTCCAGATGAATAACATGTGAGATTGAAATCGCTAGATGGTGATCAGTTCATGCATTTGATTTTGCTTTTACTAACGATGAGTTTCCGTCCTGTTTGTGTCCTACCTTTTAGAATGTTTCAAGCTACCATTATATGTCCATGAGAATAATAGATGCATCTTGATAAAATTTTAGTTGTGAAGTTTTCATTTATGATCATTGTAAAATTGAAATGATCGACATTGTTTATTCTTGGACCATCAAATAAATCTTATAAACTATTCGTATAAATCTTATGAATTCTTATGAACTATTCTTGAGTTCATAATGATAATATTTATTAAGTTAGAATTCTTTAAAAGTTGCATTTTCCGCCTCTTGTTTGTGCTAATACGGGTTATGCTATAATTTGATAGTATAGTTACATTTGATTGATTTAGTAGATACTATTGGTGTGTTCTTTTGGTGCTCATGTTAAATTTTCTAATCATTTTGCAGAGGGTGAACTTCAACTAGTTGGAAATCCAGTCCCAAATGATGCACTTGGCTTTCCCTTACCAAATGATGCACTTGCTTAGGTATTTTCTTAAGAATTAGAATTATTTTACTAATAATTTGAGATTAAGCTACGCCGTGTGGGCCAGTGAATATTTATGATGATGAAATTAATTTATGTGCTCATTTGAGATTTTGTTGTTGTTGAGTTGCATTTAAATGTTAAAACATGTTGGTTTTCATGAATAAACAAGGGAAGCTCTGTCGATTTTTTTTTAAAATAACAAGTGATTTAAAAATAGTTAAGACGATAACATACGGATTACCATAGTTGAATATTGTACTAATTTATGTTTATTTTCTCTTTCACAGGTCCGAACATCATTTGGAATAGGTGTTGGCCATCTCTATTTTTTGGGTTTCCTATGTCTTCGAATTGATTATTTGATATTTTGGGGATGATTGTAGTCTGAATCATATAGCTTATGTTTTAGGTTGGTTGTTTTATTTTTTGGAGATGTTATGTTGTCAACTTCAAATATGAATGAATGAAGGAATTTTCGGAGTTTCGTTGATATTTTGTTTTCGATATTTATTTATCATAACTTGTACATTTGTTGATATTGACTAATATTGAATGAGGCTAGAACCTTTCCTAAAATGTTGTGTCACAATAGAAATTTTGGTGGCAATTATGGCGGCAAGTTTTTAAGGGACGATTAATAGTGTCCCAAATAATATTATTAGGGACGGCCAAGAGCTTGTCCCTAATAATATTATTAGGGACGGTTAGCCCCGTCCCCAATAATATTATTAGGGATAACCAAGCTCGAGTCCCAAATAATATTATAGCTTTAGGGACGGCTAGATCCGTCCCCAAAATGCAGTTGCACAATAAAAAATTTGGCAGCAATTTTGGCGCCGTCCCTAATACATTTGGGACGCCTATCAAATGTGACCATGCCTTGCCGTCCCTAAAGGTCTTTAGCGACGGATTTATAGTTTTTAGGGACGGATTTTACCCGTCCCTAAAAGTGAGTATTTTTGTAATGACGATAATTTGAAAATATGAGGACGTAGGCTTAAAACTTTGGCGCTAGGGGTGGGAAACCCGAAATAGCCCCCGAACTGCCCCGTGATATGCTCCAATACCTCGCACGGTACCAATATAACTCGTAAGAAGTGACCACACAATTATGGTACTCCCGGTTTGAGAATACGATAATTATTTGAAAATATCTAGACTTAGGCTTAAAACTTGGCGTGAGAGAGCGAAAACTCGAAACAACCCTGTGAGAGGAACCAACACCTCGGACTGGACCAATATAACTCGTAGGAACCTTGTGATCACGGTACTCCTTATTTGATAATATGATGATAATGTGAAAATATCTAAACTTAGGCTTAAAAACATGGCGCTAGAGGTGGGAAACTCGAAACATCCCCCGAACGGCCCCGTAAGAGGCACCGACACCTAGCACGGGACCAATGTAACTCATAGGACTGACCGCGTGATCACGGTACTCCCGATTTGTGAATACGACGATAATTTGGAAATATCTAGACTTAGGGTTAAAAACTTGGCGTCAGAGTGTGAAAACTCGAAACAGCCCCCGAGTGGCCCCGTGAGAGGCATTAACACCTCGCACGGGACCAATATAACTCGTAGGAACTGACCGCGTGATCATGGTACTCTCAGTTTTAGAATACGACGATACTTTGAAAATATGTCGACGTAGGCTAAAAACTTTGGCGCTAGAGGTGGGAAACCCAAAATAGCCCCCAAACGGCTTCGTGAGAGGCACCAATGCCTCGCACGGGGTAAATGTAACTTGTAGGACTGGCCGTGCGATCACGGTACTCCCGGTTTGAGAATACGATGATAATTTGGAAATATCTAGACTTAGGCTTAAAAACATGGCGTTAGAGGTGGGAAACCCGAAACAACCTCCGAACGGCCCCGTGAGAGGCACTGACACCTCGCACGGGACCAATGTAACTCGTAGGAACTGACCGCACGATCATAGTACTCCCGATTTGAGAATATGATGATTATTTGAAAATTTGAAGACTTAGGTTTAAAACTTGGCTTCAGAGTGCAAAAACTCGAAACAGCCCCAAGCGACCCCGTGAGAGGCACCCACACCTCTCACGACACCAATGGAACTCGTAGGAACTGACCGCACGATCACGATACTCTCGGTTTGAGAATACGATGATAATTTGGAAATATCTAGACTTAGGCTTAAAAACATGGCGCTAGAGGTGGGAAACCCGAAACTGTCACTGAACGGCCCTGTGATTGGCATCGACACCTTGCACGGGACCAATATAACTCGTAGGAACTGACAGTGCGATCACGATACTCCCAGATTTGAGAATACGATGATTATTTGAAAATATCTTGACTTAGGCTTAAAAACATTGCGCTACTGGTGGGAAACCCGAAATAACTCCCAAGCGGCCCCGTGAGAGGCACTGACACCTCACAAGAGACCAATGTAACTCGTAGGAATTAACCGCGCGATCACAGTACTCCCGATTTGAGAATACGATGATAATTCGAAAATATGTAGACGTAGGCTTAAAACTTTACTGGTAGAGGTGGAAAACTCAAAACAACCCCCGAACAAATCCGTGAGATGCACCAACACCTCGCACGGGACCAATATAACTCGTAGGACTTGACCGCGCGATCACTGTACTCCCGGTTTCAGAATACGATGATAATTTGGAAAATATCTAGACTTAGGCTTAAAAACATGGCGCTAGAGGTGGGAAACCCGAAACATCCCCCGAACGACCCCGTGAGAGGCACCAACACCTCGCACGGAACCAATGTAACTCGTAGGAACTGACCGCGCGATCACAGTACTCCCGGTTTGAGAATACGACGATAATTTTGAAATATCTAGACTTAGGCTTAAAAACATGGCGCTAGAGGTGGGAAACCCGAAACAGCCCCCGAACGGCCTCGTAAGCGGCACCAACACCTCGCACGGGACCAATATAACTCGTAGGAACTGACCGCGTGATCACGGTACTCCCGGTTTGAGAATACGATGATAATTTGGAAATATCTAGACTTAGGTTTAAAAATTTTGCGTCAGAGTGCGAAAACTCGGAATAGCCCCCAAACGCCCCCATGAGAGGCACAAACACCTCGCCCGGGACAAATGTAACGCAAAAGAGCTGATCGCACGATCATTGTACTCCCGGTTTGAGAATACGATGATAATTCGGAAATATCTAGACTTAGGCATAAAAACATGGCACTAGAGGTGGAAAACTCGAAACAGCTCCCGAACGGCCTCATGAGAGGCGTCGACACCTCCCATGGGACCAATGTCACTCTTAGGAACTGACCACGCGATCAGGGTATGCCCGGTTTGAGTATACAATGATTATTTGAAAATATGTAGACTTAGGCTTAAAACTTGGCATCAGAATGCGAAATCCCGAAACAGCCCCCAAGCGGCCACGTGGGAGGCACCAACACCTCGCACGGGACCAATGTAACTCGTAGGAATTGACCGCGCGATCACGGTACACCCGGATTGAGAATACGATGATAATTTAGAAATATCTAGACTTAGGCATAAAAACATGACGCTAGAGGTGGGAAACACGAAACAGCCCCCAAGTGGCCCCGTGAGAGGTACTAACACATCGCACGGGACCAATGTGCTCGTTGAAACTGACCGCGCGATCACGGTATTCGCTGTTTGAAAATACGACGATAATTTGAAAATATGTAGACTTAGGCTTTAAACTTGGCGTCAGAGTGCGAACACTCGAAAGAGCCCCCGAGCGGCCCCATGAGAGGCACCAACACCTCGCATGGGACCAATGTAACTCATAGAAATCCGAAACAGCCCCATGAGAGGCACGAACACCTCGCACGAGACTAATGTAACTCCTAGGAACTCACTGCGCGATCACGGTACTCTCGGTTTAAGAATACGACGATAATTTGAAAATATGTAGAGTTAGACTTAAAACTTGGCGTCAGAGGGTGAAAACTCGAAACAGCCCCCAAGTGGCCCCTTGAGAAGCACCAACACCTCGCACGGGACTAATGTAACTCGTAGGACTAACCGCGTGATCACGGTACTCTCGATTAAGAATATGACGATAATTTGGAGACATCTAGACTTAGGCATAAAAACATGGCGCTAGAGGTGGGAAACCCGAAACAGCCCCTAAACGGCCCCGTGAGAGGCAACAAACCCTCGCACCGGACCAATATAACTCATAAAAACCCAAAATAACCCCGAAATATCCCCATGAGAGGCACCAACACCTCGCAAGGGACCAATGTAACTCGTAGGACTGACCGCGCGATCACGGTACTCTCGGTTTGAGAATAAGATGATAATTTGAAAATATGTCGACTTAGGCTTAAAAACATGGCGCTAGAAGTGGGAAACCCGAAACAGCCCCTGAACGGCCCTGTGATAGGCATCGACACCTCCCACGGGACCAATGTAACTCTTAGGAACTGACCGCGCAATCACGATACTCCTAATTTTAGGATACGACGATAATTTGAAAGTATGTAGAAGTAGGCTTAAAACTTTGGCTCTAGAGGTGGGAAACCCGAAACAGCCCCCGAACGGCCCCGTGAGAATCTCCAACACCTCGCACGGGACCAATATTACTCGTAGGAAGTGACCGTGCGATCACGGTACTCCCGATTTGAGAATACGATGACTATTTGAAAATATGTATACTTAGGTTTAAAACTTGGCGTCAGAGTGCAAAAACTTGAAACAGCCCCCAAGTGGCCCCGTGAGAGGCACCAACACCTCGCACGATACAAATGGAACTCGTAGGAATTGACCGTACGACTTAGGCTTAAAAACATGGCGCTAGAGGTGGTAAACCTGAAACTACCACCGAACGGCCCCGCGAGAGGCATCGACACCTTGTACGAGATAAATTTAACTCGTAGGAACTGACAGCGCGATAATGGTACTCCCGGTTTGAGAATATGACGATAATTTGGAAACATCTAGACATAGGCTTAAAAACATTGTGCTAGAGGTGGAAAACTCGAAACAACCATCAAACGGCCTTGTGAGAGGCACCGACACCTCGCACGGGACCAATGTAACTCGTAGGAACTGACTGCGCGATCAGGGTACTCCCGGTTTGAGAATACAACAATTATTTCAAAATATGTAGACTTAGGCTTAAAACTTGGCGTCGGAGTGCGAAAAGTCGAAACTGCCCCCAAGCGGCCCCGTGAGAGGCACCAACACCTTGCACGGGACCAATGTAACTCGTAGGACCTGACCGCACCATCACGGTAGTCCCAGTTTGATAATACGATGATAATTTGGAAATATCTATAGACTTTGGCTTAAAAACATGGCGCTAGAGGTGGAAAATCCGAAACTGCCAATGAACGGCCCCGTGAGAGGCATCGACTCCTCACACGGGACCAATATAACTCGTAGTAATTGACTGCATGATCACGGTACTCCCAGGTTTGAGAATACGATGATTATTTGAAAATATCTAGATTAGGCTTAAAAATATTGCGCTAGAGGTGGAAAACCCGAAATAGCCCTCGAGCGGCCCTGTGAGAGGCACCAACACCTCGCAGGGGTCCAATGTAACTCGAGGAACTGACCGCGCGATCACGGTACTTCCGATTTGAGAATATGATGATAATTTTAAAATATGTAGACGTTGGCTGAAAACTTTGGCCCCAGAGGTGGGAAACTCGAAACAGCCCTCAAACGATCCCGTGAGAGGCACCAACACCTCGCACGGGACCAATGTAACTCGTAGGAACTGATCGCGCAATCACGGTCCTCCTATTTTGAGAATACGATGATAATTTAGAAATATCTAGAGTCGGGCTTAAAAACATGGCGCTAGAGGTGGGAAACCCGAAACAGCCCCAGAACGGCCCCGTAAGAGGCACCAACACCTCGCACGGGACCAATGTAACTTGTAGGAACTGACCGCCCGATCATGGTACTCCCAGTTTTAGAATACAATGATAATTTGGAAATATCAAGACTTAGGCTTAAAAACCTTGCGCTAGAGTGCGAAAACCTGAAACAGCCCTCGAACAGCCCCGTGAGAGGCATCGACACCTCGCAAGGGACCAATGTAACTCGTAGGAACTGACCGCACGATCACGGTACTCCCGGTTTGAGAATACGATGATTATTTAAAAATATGTAGACTTAAGATTAAAACTTGGCGTCATAGTGCAAAAACTCGAAACAACCCCCAAGTGGCCCCGTGAGAGGCACCAACACCTCGCACGGAACCAATGTAACTTTTAGGAACTGACCGCGCGATCACGGTACTCCCAGTTTGAGAATACGATGATAATTTTAAAATATGTAGACGTAGGCTTAAAACTTTGGCGCTTGAGGGAGGAAACCCGAAACAACCTCCGAACGGTCCCGTGAGAAGCACCAGCACCTCGCACGGGACCAATGTAACTCGTAGGAACTGACCGCGCGATCAGGGTACTCCCGGTTTGAGAATACGATGATAATTTGTAAAATATCTAGACTTAGGCTTAAAAACATGGCGCTAGAGGTGGGAAACCCGAATCATCCACCGAACGACCCCGTGAGAGGCAACAACTCCTCGCAGGGGACCAATGTAACTCATAGGAACTCACCGCGCGATCACGGTACTCCCAATTTTAGAATACGGCGATAATTTGGAAAATATCTAGACTTAGGCTTAAAAACATGGCGCTAGAGGTGGAAAACTCGAAATATCACCCGAACGACCCCGTTAAAGCCACCAACACCTCACCCGGGACCAATGTAACTCGTAGGAACTGACCGCGCAATCACGATAATCCCGGTTTAAGAATATGACAATAATTTTGAAATATCTAGACTTAGGCTTAAAAACATGGCGCTAGTGGTGGGAAACCCGAAACAGCCCCCGAACGGACCTGTGAGAGGCACCCAAACCTCGCACGGAACCAATATAACTCATAGGAACTGATCGCACGATCACGGTACTCTCGGTTTGAGAATTCGATGATAATTTGAAAATATCTAGACTTAGGCTTAAAAACTTCACGTCATAGTGCGAAAACTCGAAACAGACCCCAAGCGCTCCCGTGAGAGGCACCAACACCTCGCACGTGACCAATGTAACTCGTAGGGACTGACCGCGGATCACGGTTCTCCCGATTTGAGAATACGATGATAATTTGGAAATATCTAGACTTAGGCTTAAAAACATGACACTAGAGTTGGGAAATCCGAAACAGCTCCCGAACGACCCCATGAGAGGAATCGACACCTTCCACGGGACCAATGTAACTCTTAGGAACTGACCACGCGATCACGGTACTCCCAATTTGAGTATACGATTATTTATTTGAAAATATGTAGACTTACTCTTAAAACTTGGCGTCATAATGCGAAAACCCGAAACAGCCCCAAGATGCCCCGTGAGAGGCACCAACACCTCGCACGGGACCAATGTAACTCGTAGGAACTGACCGCGCGATAACTGTACTCCCGATTTGAGAATATGACGATAATTTGGAAATATCTAAACATAAACTTAACAACATGGCTCTATAGGTGGGAAACCCAAAACAACCCCTGAACGGCCTCATGAGAGGCACCGACACCTCGCACGGGACCATTGTAATTCATGGGATCTGATCGCACGATTAGGGTACTCCCGATTTAAGAATACAATGATTATTTCAAAATATGTAAACTTAGGCTTAAAATTTGGCGTGAGAGTGCAAAAACTCGAAACTGCCCCCAAGCGGCCCCGTGAGAGGCACCAACACCTCGCACGGGACCAATGTAACTCGTAGGAACTGACCGCACGATCACGATAGTCCCGGTTTGAAAATACGATGATAATTTGGAAATATCTATAGACTTAGGCTTAAAAACATGGTGCTAGAGGTGGGAAACCCTAAACTGCCACCGAACGGCCCCGTGAGAAGCATCGACTCCTCGCACGGGACCAATATAACTTGTAGGAACTGACCGCGCAATCACGGTACTCCCAGGTTTGTGAATACGATGATTATTTGAAAATATCTAGACTTAGGCTTAAAAATATGGTGTTATAGGTGGAAAACTCGAAACCGTCCCCGAGCGGCCCCGTGAGAGGCACCAACACCTCGCATGGAACCAATGCAACTCGTAGGAATTGACTGCGCGATCACGGTACTCCCCGTTTGAGAATATGACGATAATTTTAAAATTTGTAGATGTTGGCTTAAAACTTTGGCACCAGAGGTGGGAAACCCAAAACAACCCTCGAATGGCCATGTGAGAGGCACTAACACCTCACACGGGACCAATGTAACTCGTAGAAACTGACCGCGCAATCACGATCCTCCCATTTTGAGAATACGATGATAATTTGGAAATATCTAAACTTAGGCATAAAAACATGGCGCTAGAGGTGGAAAACTCGAAACATCCTCCGAACGGCCCCGTGAGAGGCAGCAACACCTCGCACGGGACCAATGTAACTCGTAGGAACTGATCGCGCGATCAAGGTACTCCCGATTTTAGAATATGACAATAATTTGGAAATATCTAGACTTGGGCTTAAAAACATGACGCTAGAGTGCGAAAACCCAAAACAGCCCTCGAACAGCCCCGTGAGAGGCATTAACACCTCGCAAGGGACCAATGTAACTCGTAGGAACTGACCGCGCGATCAGGGTACTCTCGGTTTGAGAATACTATGATTATTTGAAAATATGTAGACTTAATATTAAAACTTGGCATCATAGTGCAAAAACTCGAAACAACCCACAAGCGGCCCCGTGAGAGGCATCGACACCTCGCACAGGACCAATGTAACTTTTAGGAAGTGACCGCGCAATCACGATACTCCTAATTTGAGAATACGATGATAATTTGAAAATATGTAGACGTAGGCTTAAAACTTTGGCACTTGAGGTAGGAAACTCGAAACAGCCCCCGAACAGCGTCGTGAGATAGGCCTCTAAACGGATCGAATTCGGATCGGATCAGGCAAATCCAATTCCATACCCGTTTATCTTAAACGGATTTGGATCCGATCCGTTTATTAAACGGATCGAATCAGGCAAATCGAAATCCTTATCCGTTTATTTTAAACGGATTCCGATCTGATCCGATTATCCTTTTATGTTAAACTTAATTTGCAACATTTTTATTTTAAACTCTTATTGCATAAATTTATTTTCCAAATGTTCCAAAAAAAAAATAATGAAATAAAGAACTATTATAATATATATTTAAAATATTATTAAATACAATATGTATTAGTTATATATATATATATATATATATATATATATATATATATATATATATATATATTAAAATTATTGATCGGATCGGATTATTAACGGATCGGAGCAGATGAATCCAAATCCGCTCCATTTAATAAACGGGTAATCGAATAATCGGATAATAAGATTTTAAGCATGATCCATATCCGCTTAAATGGATCGGATTCGGATTCGGATAAAATTCGATCCATTGACAGGCCTACCGTGAGAGGCACCAACACCTCGCACGGGACCAATGTAACTCGTAGGAAACTAATCATGCGATCATGGTACTTCCGATTTGAGAATACGATGATAATTTGGAAATACCTAGACTTAGGCTTAAAAACAAGGGCCTAGATGTGGGAAACCCAAAACATCCCCCAAGCGGCCCCGTGAGAGGCACCAACACCTCGCACGTGACCAATATTACTCGTAGGAACTGACCGCGCGATCACGGTACTCCTGGTTTGAGAGTACGACGATAATTTGGAAATATCTTGGCTTAAGCTTAAAAACATCGCGTCAGAGTGCGAAAACTCGAAACAGCCCCCGAGTTGTCCCGTGAGAGGCACTAACACCTCGCACGGGACCAATATAACTCGTCGGAATTGACCGCGTGATCACGGTACTCTCAGTTTTAGAATACGACGATACTTTGAAAATATGTCGACGAAGGCTAAAAACTTTGGAGCTAGAGGTGGGAAACCCAAAATAGCCCCCGAACGGCTTCGTGAGAGGCACCAATGCCTCGCACGGGACCAATGTAACTCGTAGGACTGGCCGTGCGATCACGGTACTCCCGGTTTGAGAATATGATGATTATTTGAAAATATGTAGACTTAGGCTTAAAACTTGGCGTCGGAGTGCAAAAACTCGAAACAACCCCCAAGCGGCCCCATGAGAGGTACCAACACCTCGCACGGGACCAATGTAACTCGTAGGAACTGACCGCGCGATCATGGTACTCCCTGTTTGAGAATATGATGATAATTTGGAAACATCTAAACTTAGGCTTAAAAACGTGGCGCTAGAGGTGGGAAAACCTGATACAACCCCCGAACGGCCTCGGGAGAGGCATCGACATCTCGTACGGGACCAATGTTACTCGTAGGTCTGATCATGCGATCACGGTACTGCCGATTTGAGAATACGATGATTATTTGAAAATATATAGACTTAGGCTTTAAAAAATGACGCTAGATGTGGAAAACCCAAAAAGGCCCCGTGAGTGGCATCGACACCTCGCACGGGACCAATATAACTCGTTAAAACTGACCGCGCGATCACGGTACTCTCAGTTTGAGAATAAGATGATTATTTGAAAATATGTAGACTTAGGCTTGAAAACATGGCGCTAGAGGTGGGAAACTCGGAATAGCCCCCAAGCGGCCCCGTGAGAGGCGCCGACACCTTGGACGGGACCAATGTAACTCGTAGAAAATGACTGCGCGATCACGGTACTCCCTATTTGAGAATACGACGATAATTTGGAAATATCTAGACTTAGGCTTAAAAACGTGGCGCTAGAGTGCTAAAACACGAAACAAATATCGAACAGCCCAGTGAGAGGCATCGACACCTCGTACGAGACTAATGTAACTCGTAGGAACTGACCGCACGATCATGGTACTCTCGATTTGATAATACGACGGTTATTTTAAAATATGTAGACTTAAGTTTAAAAAAAAAAGTTTAAAACTTGGCGACAGAGGGCAAAAACTCGAAACAACCCCCAAGCGACCCCGCGAGAGGCACCAACACCTTGCACGACACCAATGTAACTCGTAGGAAACTAATAATGCGATCACGATACTCCCGGTTTGAAAATGCGATGATAATTTGGAAATATCTAAACTTTGGCTTAAACATATGGCGCTAGATGTGGGATACCTGAAATATTACCCGAACGGCCCCATGAGAGGCACCCACACCTCGCACGGGACCAATTTAACTCGGAGGAACTGGCCGCGCGATCATGGTACTCCTGATTTGTGAATACGATGATAAATTTGAAATATCTAGACTTAGGCTTAAAAACTTGGTGTCAGAGTGCGATAACTCGAAACAGCCCCCGAGTGATCCCGTGAGAAGCACCAACACCTCGCATGGGACCAATGTAACTCATAGGAACTGACCGCGCGATCACGGTACTCCCGATTTGAGATTACGATGATAATTTGAAAATATGTAGACGTAGGCTGGAAACCCGAAATAGCCCCCGAACGGCCCCATGAGAGGCACAAACACCTCGTATGGGACCAATGTAACTAGTAGGAACTGATCGCGCGATCACGGTACTCCCGGTTTGAGAATATGGCGATAATTTGGAAATATCTAGACTTAGGCTTAAAAACATGGCGCTAGAGGTGGGAAACCCGAAACATCCCCAGAACGGCCCCTTGAGAGGTATCGACACCTCGCACGGGACCAATGTAACTCGTAAGAACTGACCGCGTGATCACAATACTCCCGACTTGAGAATACGACGATAATTTGAAAATATGTAGACTTAGACGTAAAACTTGGCGTATGAGTGCGAAAACTCGAATCATCCCCCGAGCGGCCCCATGAGAGGCACCAACACCTCGCACGATACCAATGTAACTCGTAGGAACTGACCACACGATTACGGCACTCCCGGTTTGAGAATACGATGATAATTTGAAAATATCTAGACTTAGGCTTAAAAACATGGCGCTAGAGTTGGGAAACCAGAAACAGGGCCCTAACGGCTTCGTGAGAGGTACCTACACCTCGCAGGGACCAATGTAACTCTTAGGAACTGATCGCGGGATCACGGTACTCCCGATTTGAGAATATGATGATAATTTGGAAATATCTAGACTTAGGCTTAAAAACATGGCGGTAGAGGTGGGAAACCCAAAATAGCCCCCGAGCGTCCTTGCGAGAGGCACCGATGCCTTGCACGGGACTAATGTAACTCGTATGAACTGACCGCACGATCACGGTACTATGGATTTGAGAATACGACGATAATTTGAAAATATATACTTATGCTTAAAACTTGGTTACTGATAATTTGAATAATTTTTTTGTAAAACTACTTGGTTAGTGATATCACTTTTGTTTGTATCCTATCATTTGCAGGATGACATTGTATCGTTTGCTTTTTTGCACGTGGAAGAAATTAAATAGGCAATGGTTTGCAACATGAAGTTTGTTTATATAATGTTGTGGACATTCAAGATTATGTTTATTTTATGTGTTGTGCCGTGCGGGGTTTTATTATTTTATTGTTTAGTTTTATGGCTGTGGAAGCTTTATAATAAGAAGGTTTTATTTTAACAGGGTTCGGAATGTCCACAAAACAGTGGAAACTCTACCCAATTTTGTTGGTTTGTGAATTATTAAGACGTGTAATATTTTTAAGTTTGTATAAATATTAGTTTATTAACAACGTTCCCGATTCCCAATTTTTGATTTTTTTTATCATTTTGTCAATAATAAATATTTGTAAAACGTCGTACGCGTCCAACGTTACAGATAGTAACCGACCGTTTGGACAAAAAAAACATTTTTTTTAATTAGATTTAAATATGGGCATGGACTTTGTCCATGGCCATTTCTATTTTTTTCGTCGCACGTAAAAATTGTCGCGGCCAAAGTTCGTAATCGACAACGTGACAAAAATGGAAAAAATGGGCGCGGTATGAGACACGGACTTTGGCCGCGACCAGTTTTTTCCTTTTTTTTTCGTCGCGGTGTGGGTCACGAACTTTGGCCACGACCAATTTTGTCACGGTTGTGGGTCACGGACTTTGGCCGCGGCCATTTTTTTTCCTTTTTTTCATCGCGGTGTGGGTCATGGACTTTGGCCGGGACCAATTTTGTCACGGTTGTGGGTCATGGACTTGGGCCGCGACCATTTTTTTCCCGTCGCGGTATGTTTCACTGCCCAAGTCCGCAACCATCTGGCTGACTTGGGCCGTGACCCACGAAATTGGTCGCGCTCGAAATGGTCACGACCCAAGTTCGCGACCCACAGTCTAGGTCAGAGATTTTGGTCGTGACCATTCGCCAGTTTTGGTGTAGTGATGTGTAATCAATAACCGATTTTAGTTGCGATAAACTACTTGCTAAATATTTTGAGTACTAACTCTTACTATAAAAATATTTTCAAAATATTTTAGGTGTCTAGCCACAGGGACGCCATACTTGATTTCATCCAAGGGACTCGGAGCTATTGCACTGTGGATGCTGATAAGTTTTGAGTAGCCGATTCTTTTATTCAGATCTAGCATAGGATCTCCCTCTTGTATCTCATGTTTGGACATGTGGTCCATTGTCGGTATTACAGCTTCCGTTTTGTATCAGCTTTATTTTACAGTTTGGACTTGGATTATTACTTGGTTTTGGGTTGTTTTAACCGATGGTTTATTCGGCATGGCTTTAATTCACTTACATATCATGATGGTTTAGATTCTAGTATATTGTGAATGTTGTTTTAGTTTTAGAATTATTTTATTTATCCTGTTTAATAAAAAGATAAAATTTGACACCGTATCTTTTGAATACTAGGTGGTTAGTAAACTTTAAAAAGTTTTCGATAGTGATGATAAGAATGAACCAGGTGAGATTCCTATTTAATTTAACACCCGGTATTTTATTAGGCAGGGTGTCACAGATGGTATCAGAGCATCAGGTTCTAGTGTCCATAGAATTTGTACGACTTACTACATTTTCAGCGTATTATTTGATTGATATAAAGCCCTATCATAGGAATGTTGTATTCCTTTACGTACGTGGCTTACGTTCTTCTGTTATAGTGTCTAAATATTACTGTATCTTTTGTGTGTACGGGTGTGTTTTGTATGCCGATTACGCAGAGGACGAACAGTGAGGATCGTTGGGAAGACAACAGGAGGCGGGGATCAGTTGGAGTTGAAGAATATTTTGGGGTCGAGGACCGTTGCAGAGGTTACCCCTATTATTGCTCGAAATGATGGAGCTGTAAGGACTGCTAGAGTGCATCATATATTGTTATACCGTTATAGTAGAGAGTGGTGCTAAATTATTCTCACCCAGTGTGGTTAGGATGGGAGAGAGTCGGAGGGGTCTTTGAAAAGGACCACCCATTGGAATTTTGTTAGATACGGAGATGGTGCATGTAGCCAATGGATGTAGACTACCCAGAGGCTTTGGCATATAACAGGAAATAGTATATACCCGAAATTGAATTGGGGTAAAAAAAAAATTCTTAGCTCGTAGGAGCAGTGTTTTAATGGTGGGAGTAAATCACCATATTTGGTATAATAGAGAAAAAAGCCTTTAAGGTGGGTAATGGACTCACGGGAATTAAAGGAAAATTCTGCTTGGATGATTGTTGCAGATGGTGACGATGTTGTGCTTTTGTTAGTGTTGATATTAATGCTTCCTTTTGAAGGGAGCTAAAAGAATTGGATAATTTAGTCAGGCAGTAAGACTGAATGTAACGATGCTTGAGAAACACCGCAAGGGGGAGACCCCCATCAGGGGACCCATTTAAATGATTCAGATAGCTGAATTCCTATCGAGTGGCGGTGGATTCAGTTGGGACATGTAAGGCCAGTAGTATGTTCCTTAGGGCTAGTGAAACTAAGGGAACAATGAGGGTGGCCATAGGGGTTGAGGCTACCAGGGTTCGAGAGAAGGACAATCCTAATATGGTCTATATAGCCAGGACTAGGGGATTATATGAAGAGGCATTTTATGTGGATAGTAGTACTGCATGCATGGATTTTGCCCGAAGTGAGTAAAGGGGATAGGAGTATGGATCCTAGATAGGGCAATGATTAAGATTGTTTTGGTTCAGTTCGAACAGGCGTGTCATGTCTAAGAACCATCTGAGCCACCAGCTTTATTGACAATTGGAAGTATGAGTTTTATTCCCGGGTTAGTGGGGTAAGTTTTATGTGATACGAGCGAGTCATAATATTTTGTTAGCACTAGATTCGCGTGTGAGACGGGTTTAGTGGGGATATCGTTGATAGCATTTTGATGTGTATATTGTTGCCTTTGTATAGTGGGGCTCTCTTTAGTACTACTGGCAGGGGGAGCGAGTGCAAACATAGGGAGTATATGTATGTTAGAATTGCTCGTTCTAGTGAAGTATCATACGAGTATGATATTATCTTGGGTATGGAGTGATTAACAATGTGGGTGGAACACTAGAGGGCTATGATAGAAAGACCACCGTGTCTAATGTTTCAGGGCAGGATGTGTTGTTTGACGAAGCCTTGCCTGAAAGAAGGTTAGGCTCGCATTTATATTATATTACGATAAAGACTTCGGAGAGTATGGTTATCTCGAGATGTTTGATCCCGGTGTGTAGGGACTTTATTGATGTGATTTGAGGTATATTGGATTTACAATTGCTCAAAGAAATTTAGCTCATCATTATGTTTAGTTCTCAGAACTTGGTGATAGGGAGAGCGCATTATTATATCACTCCTTTAGAGATATGGGAGTTGAGATTTATTTTTTTTATGCCTCGGGATAGGATTTTGAGAGTCCCGGTTATGGGATCGAGTTTTATGGAATTTGATTACCAACAATGCTGAGAGATAGAGTATTGGGGAAAGTTCCTTGTTTGAATGTTGTTGAGTGATGAGATACGCATGGATCTTGATGAACGTCGTGAGTAGAGAGACGTTGATAGATGATTGGGCATCAGTTTTGAATATTAATCAATCAATGTGTACAGAAAAATCTCTGAACAGAGAGTTATTATATAGTATAAGGCATGTGGGGCCGGTAGTTCCGCGAGAGAGCACTGAAAATTTTTCCTCTCACCACGAGTTGAAGGGTGGAACGGTGTTAAGGAGAAATAAATTTATGGGGTGATTGAGAATACCCATGTGTTATATCCACGTCGAGAATGCGAGGCCAGTTTTAAGGAAATAATGTGTGATGTTTCCAATGTTGTGCAGATATGCACCAATTATAGGGCGTATGGGCGCCCTAGTTAGTTGGTTTATAAATCGTCCGAGATAGGAGGACGTAGGAATCAATGTGTGGAACATATGCTTGAGGACAATTATAGACAAAGCCAGAATGGTATGGTGTCTTGAATGTCGTGCGAGAATTACGAGAACCCAATTATATGTGTGCAATGAGAGTAACATACCGAGATGGGTTAAAATGCTGTGGGAAGCCATTCAAAAAATATCTCTTGATAAAGAGGAGGCCGAACTGTTGGGGGAAAATATAGCGGAGCTTTACTCAATTGAATGTTGAGAGTGGCTTGTGCATAAATAGGACGTTGATGACTATGGGGAAAAAGAGAAGACCAAAGAAGTGTGCCATTTGCGAAAATGCACGAGTCGTGACTTTTGGCATACCTTGGGAAGAAGGGGAGTATAAAGTACCATATAATTTGAGATATTATAAGTGGGAATTGGTGTGGGGTGAGACATAGTGAGATTATCTCCGAATGCACCACTCATAGATGGAAATGAGTTGGTTCGGGATGAGAAACCAGAAATTTCGTATAGTCCGATGAGTTGGTGCATGGTGCCTCCCAATATTGTTGTGAATCAGGACGAGATCCTGCAATCCCACCTCTGATAGGGATTATCAGGTAGCGATGGGGATGAAGTTTTGTTTTGGGTATATTGTATCACCTATACAAACTATTATGGGTGACTTTTAAATGTCGTAAGAGTTCGTTCACCGTGAACCTAAGTTCTAAATACTGACATGAGTGTTCAGAGGTTCTCGTGATTTCTCCCATGAGTTGAGGTTAATAAGGGGAGTTGGCACTTAGGTATGTATGACCTTTTCTCAGTATGGATACGAGAGAGCCATTATTGAGATCACATGACTGATAGAGCGTATCAGTATGTACTAAATTAAGGAAGCTTGTAGATAAACTTGGGCTATAGTGATTATGCCGTTTGATAGGTGGGTACCACTAGCGGGTGTATAATGGAGTGACCCTAATGTTATTATGATTTGAATTTGGGTACTAGAGGATTTCGTGATGTTAAAGATCCTAAGTTTTAGTATCGGTATTGTCCTAATTTCGAGGACGAAATTCCGTTGTAAGGGGGAAAGTATGTAATATCCCGTATTTTTGCATATTTTTTTTTAATTAATTGACAAATTAATTGGGGAAAAACATGTTTTAATTAAATTATGCGAGTGAAGTAATTTCATGCGATTAGATGATGATTCTGACTATTAAATATTAATCGAGAGATGGATACTGATTAATATTGCATTATGATATTTACTAAGTGCGAAAAGTAAATAATTGATAATTATGGTTATACGACATAGCGAGTGATATGTGGGTATTTTATTCTATCTCACCGGGAGTCGCATGTAGACTATTTTGAGGTGAGAAATGAGAAATGTATTTTAAGTGACTCGGATGATAATTTAGAGGTCACGAATGGTTTCGGATGGTCCGAAATAGTTGGAATAGTGTACCCGGGAGTATAGTTTGGGTCCCGGGTCAATTTTGGACTAAATTGTAACCTATTAAGGGCGTTTCAATCGTTTTTAAAAAAGAGGTTAAGGGACCTACGAAATTTAGAGCCATATATATGATATTTAGAGAGTGGGGTTAGGTCTCATACACAAATAGATTATATAGGCCATTAGAGAGAAGAGATAACCATTTTCCAAAACCTAAGGAGAGATTTATGAAGGTGGTGAAGGGTTTCTTGCACCTCAAGGCAATCGAAAAGGAAAATTTGAGAAGAAGAGATCAATCATCAACCAAGAACCATGAAAGCAGATCAATCAGTTAAAAGCAAGTGTTTATTGCAAATCAAAATGATGTTATAATACCAATGTGTAGGGATTTCATTAATAATTTGATTTTTTTTTTAAATCTTGGATGAAAAGTATAAATTGATTATATGTTTGGGTAGGATTGCATGTAGTTAGTATTTACATCTGTAGAGAATTATAAATCAGAAGAGTTTTGATTATTGCTACGAATTTAAATCTGGCTTTTGAATTGAATGAAACAGATGAACACAAAACTAGCTTTATGAAAGAGTTTTGAGAGTTTGATTCGTTCTTGGGTTGATTCTGTATAGATTTGATAATGTTTTATGTTAGAAACAATTTCTATATATGTGGTTAATGTTTGGTTATGTTGGGAGAAATTTCCAGGAGGTTTTATGAGAGTTTGATGGGGTAAACATGGTGAAAAATCGAAGAAGATGAAGAGGCACCTGCTCGATCGATCGATCGACCCATGAATGTCGATCGATCGATGGAGCCGATCGATCGATCGACCCTAGCAGAATTTGGGTTCTTTTGTTGGTTGAGTTTGCTTCGATTGCCAACTATGGGGGGGAACCTTGGGAGTCATATTTTACCTATGTAGGGACTTGATAAATACTATTAGGGTATAGCTAAGGTCTATTAAGGTCATTGAGTGTAGGACTTAGAGCTTGGACCGGACGGGATAATCGATTCAGATATAGGTCGGAAAAATTTGGGAATTGAGCTACAGAGAGAGAGTAAACACCAATTCTACATGAATACCAGTACGTTAAAGATGGTAACTACTGAATTTATATATCAAGGGGTAACTAGGGGCCTTAGAGTTGTGTGAACACTCAAAGAGACACGATAGTGAGATAAATTCGTAAATGAAATGTATGGTAAGTATTAGAGAGAAATATACTACGTACATAAAGAAATAATTTGGTTGTGTAAATACTTATTATATTGATACATAGGCTGTGTGAATACCTAAAGTGTGTGTATATATATATATATATATATATATTGGTGATCGAGGTATGATTTCGAGCTAAGAGATATAAATCACTATTGGTGATTGAGGTAGGATTCCGAGCCACTAACCTAAAAAATGTGATACATGGAGGTGATTATATAGTATGTGTTTGTAGTATATATTGTGTGCGAAATATATATACATAAAGTGTGCTTAATTTTGTATTGGGGTCGATGATTATCCGGACCAATACATGAAAGTTCGATTTGGGGTCAATGATTATCCGGACCAAATCGAAGATGAATGATATTGGGGTCGATGAGTATCCGGACCAATCTACATATGCATAACATTTAATTTAGGGTCAAGGGATATCCAGACTAATGTAAATGATAGGATGGTTGGGGTAGATTATTATCCAGATCAATAATCCCTATAGTATATATTATGTGTGAAATATATATTTCATGATATTCTAGTTATGTGCGAAAGTAGACTTGTAGATGATATATATAGATATAGATAGATAGATAGATAGATAGATAGATAGATAGATAGATAGATAGATAGATAGAGAGAGAGAGAGAGAGAGAGAGAGAGAGAGAGAGAGAGAGAGAGAGAGAGAGAGAGAGAGAGAGAGAGAGAGAGAGAGAGAGGGAGAGAGAGAGAGAGACATCTAAATGATAAATTAAGTAGAGAGACTTAATTTCAAGATTTAAAAATAGATTGGGAATATCTATAGTAAAGTAAGTAGTGAAACTTAATTATGGAAGTTGAATGATGCTAGATATGAAAATGTTATATGAATTAAGTAGTGAGACTTGATTATGACGATGATATTTAATATATGTGAATGTTACGTAAGAAATGAAGAACATGCAAGAAATGTTAATAATGAATCGTGTTGTATGGGCAGTACGGGAGAGTATACTATTGATAAGATTGATTATATACTTTAGTCGAGATAGCTTTTGTATGATAGCTGGGTGGGCTAAGAATAAAACGTTAGGTGTGCACATTAGATGAGAGGTGAGGAAACTCAAGGGAGTGTGTGTAAACCTAACATGTGTAATCAATAACCGATTTTAATTGCGATAAATTACTTGCTAAATGTTTTCAAATGTTTTTAGTACTAACTCTTGCTATAAAAATATTTTCAAAACCTTTTAGGTTTCCAGCCATAAGGACGCCATACTTGATTTCATCCCACGGACTCAGAGTTGTAGCACTGTGGTTGCTGACAGGGTTTGAGTAGCCGATTCTTTCATTGAGATCTAACGTAGGATCTCACTTTTGTGTCTCATGTTTGGACATGTGGTCCGTTGTCGGTATTACCGTTTCAGTTTTGTATCAGCATTACTTTGCAGTTTGGACTTGGATTATTACTTTGTTTTGGGTTGTTTTAGCCGATGGTTTATTCAGCATGACTTTGATTCACTTACATATCATGATGGCTTGGATTCTACTATATTGTGAATGTTGTTTTAGTTTTCGAACTATATTATTTATCCTATTTAATAAAAAGATAAAATTTGACACAGTGTCTTTTTAATACTAGGTGGTTAGTAAGTTTTAAAAAGTTTCGACAGTGATGCTAAGAATGAACCAGATGATACACTTGTTTAATTTGATATAGGACTGATCACCCGGTATTTTATTAGGCGGGGTGTCACACTGGGATCTTATATCATCACCATTTATTGTTACTTGTCAATGTGATTTCTTTCTGCATGCCACAAAGTACCTTCGTTGTTACATAGTACGAGAAAGGATCTTATCAATTCATCCTGAACTTCATTACTTGCCATTGTAATCATACCCAGTAGCAAATGCTTTGCATCGGAATTTTCTAGTTTCCCTGATAGTGTGGAATTCGAATATAAACTAGCAAGAGCCTCTATTGTACGTTCTTTCATGAGAAATTGTAAGTAGGGTTTAAATTGCTTAACCACTCAATATCCATAGAATATAACACTCGAGTAGTTTCTTCTTTGTTGTCATATATCGTAAGAGCTGAAGCTAAAGCCCCTTATGTGTCAGTTACTTGCTTAACCACTCTATTATACGTTCCTGCATTAGCTAAAGCCCCTAATGTGTTAGCTACCTGTGCGGGTGAACATGATTCAAGGCTTGACCAAGGCTCGAGATGACATATGACAAACCACCAGAAATGTTTTCAAGAGAGCATATTGCATTCTCCTGTAAAGCTTGGGCATGCTCACCTTGCATGAATTATTTTGGAGTAGCTATTGTGGCATATATCAAAGCAGGTATACCATTGGAATGACTATCCCCCGTCTTGCTTCTTTGGATTGTGCAGAGAGAGATTTTAGAGCAACTACAACTTCTGCACTGATAGAAGCTCATTATTAGGACCAATAGCTTTAGAAGCTGCTTTGCAGCCTCAGCAGCTACGACACTCTCTCGAGTCCTCGAATCCTTCTTTGACTCGAGTCGGACTTAGATTCATGGGGGACATGCCCCAATATGCATGGATACACTAGTCCAAGAGTATTTTATTTTTTTCTTGAGTATGATATTTTAATCTTATAATTTATACTGATTAGAACATGTGTTCGTAATGTTTGGCAGGTAAACATCGTACAACATTCAAATGGGTGTCAGTTAACTCTGAAACATTTTACAGATTCAACCATGGTATGCTATTATTTTTATTAATCTTTAGGCCATCTACCTGTCAACGTCTTTTTAGATTTTTATGTGATAGTCATTTTTTATTGGTGAAGGAGGCTCTCTACGGTAGAAATATAGCCATGGGCCTTTACCTGACTTTCTCCCAGGAAACATTACAATCTAACTACTTGACCTAATGCAAGTGAACTGTCACAATTTAATTTTATGCTGAAATCAATATAATATGATAGCATACGATTATGTATTAATGTTAAACTTTTTTTCCTTTCCTTGATGATACATAATAAATCTCATTCTTTTTACTTGAACTTCAAATAGTCAAAATAACTAGATGAGAGAACAATCTATGGTGGTAAATCCCTCAAATAATATCATTGTGATTTGCTTGTCTCTTTCTTTGTTTTGAACTGTGTTACGTTGTCTATATAAAAATAACCTCATTGAGATTTTTATTTGTCTATTTCATACTTATAGTTTCTTAAATTAATCTCTGCTCAACGAACTAGTCATGCCATGTTTCGAACGATGCTAAATTGTCCTCTCTCTTTCTCTCTCTCTCTCTCTCTCTCTCTCTCTCTCTCTATCTATATATATATATATACACATGTATGTATGAAAGAGACTCTATATAAGGTACTATATAATGAATCTGTAATGCTCTTTAGTCTTTATATAGTTTTAATCAGACCACTTAGGTAGTTTATGGTTGGGTTTATAGTTGCAAGATCAGCCTTATTCCCATTCTTAGAATTGTGCTTTCCCCTGTTCTTGTTCCCTTTCATTAGAGTATCACTCTTGTCTCCTTCTTTGTCTACTTTTGCTCGATCGTTTTCCCCTGCATTAAAGTGAACCACGTCTTCGATCTTAGCATATTTTTTAATATGAGTCATGAGGTCGTCGATGGTACTCGCTCCCTTCTTTGTTAGGGACTGGTGCAGTATAGATATGGTCAGAAGACCAATCTTGAAGCGAGTAGTAAAGGCCTCTGCTAGGGCCTTGAAGCTCCTAACTGATCTGTGGGATAACTTCTCGAACCACTTCTGTGCTACGTCAGGTAGGCTAAAAGGGAAAATTTAACACATCAAAGAGTTGTTGTGGCTCCAAAGGGTTATTGACTGCCTATATTACCAAACATGGTCGATGGGATCCATCTTCCCATTATAAATCTTGAATTTGGGAACGACAAACTTCTTTGGGGGTTCTTCCTCCTCAATCGCCCTTGGGAAAGGGGATTTTATTTGGATATTGAAAGCTATCTTAGCTAGCTCCCTGGTAGACCTGGATCCTCGATGGGCTAGATGTTGGTCCACCTCTCTACAAACCAAAATTATGTTGTCCTCATCTTGATGATTGTTGCTTCTGCGACGCCTCTTTGGTCGGTCACACTCTGACCCGCCACCTTTAGATCTGCCTCGGTTACACCTGGAGCTCCTCCCTTGGCTGCGAGTATTGCTCGCTTGAGGGCTAGAAGTCCTATTACAATGCTTCCTTGTGCCCCCATGGAGATCTCTCTCCATTATTTCAAGTCGCCTTTGTAGGCGAGCATTTTCTTCCACCTGGTAGCGTGTGGTCTCCTCTTATTCTCGGAGCCTATCTTTGTAAGCGTCGATGGACTTAGAGATCTGTGTAGACCTAAGTGGCCCATAACTTTCTTCAGAAGGTTGCCTCTCTTGGCAAAACCTTAGATTTGGTGGCTGGCGAATGTATGTAGTTCGGTAAATTTTCTACGTCCATGGAGAGGTTACTATGTTCTTATTAGTGTCTCTCAAAGAGGTTACATCCATTTGCCCTAAGTCAGGGTTTATAACTTATAGATGTGTAAAAATATGAGATTAAGTTGTACAAGAAACTCAATTAACATGTGGATAATTTGTGGTGTCCCTGAATATCTCCTCCGAGATTGTTGGTAACCATTTTGAATATATTCATAAGTGTTTTAGGGTATATCAAATACACTAATCTTGATTAAATAGTTGATCTGGGTCGAGCAGCTTTTCTAGCATGTTGGGCTGGTCGGCTACTCTCTTGGCCAATATATTTAGGTCCCATAGATTACTTGATCCATAAATCATTGAATAGAGTAGATATAGTTGTATTCAAACTCAAACTTCATCCCTAAACTTTTCTCATTAAGAAGTTGGTAAACACACTTATTGAACATGTGCTAGCTGGTACAAAATGAGTGGACAATGGATTCATAACAACTAATATTTTAAAGGAGGTTGAGCGCATAAATTTTGGATGTGGCATATTGTTGAGAAGAATGTAAGAGAACATCGTACATATTATTGGTGATAAGGATAACTATTTCGTTTAAGATGAACTCTCCAACGGTTACCTACTCCCTATTGGGAACCGTCTTCCTAAAATCCCTTGCTGGTAATATCATTAATGACACCTAATATTTCGTGTGAATATCCAACTATGCTTCTGCTCATTCCCAATTTTCCTTTCGCTTGCTCCGATAATATGAAAACGTTCTAGTGTTGGTACATTTGAATAAGAGTTTTGCATTTTGACAAATAAGTAAATTAGGTTATTTATTTATTTTCATACATTTTTTATTTAGGATAAACTCGAAGCATCAAAGTTAAAGGGAAATACGTGTCTTCACTACCACAATCTGGGTATTATTTTTGGCGATGATATGGCCACAGGTGATCAGGATGTATTAGAAAATGATTCCACCCTAATGAATGCAAATGTTGGTTAAAATATTAAGGTGGGCTTAAACGATGAAAATGAAGCATATGAGAATGTTACTACTGAGGTAAGTGATAGACTGGGGTTTCGCCACGGCGTGAGAGTCACCTACGCGCCAATCGTGTTATATTAGGCTCACCAACTCTATACAAAAACCTAAACAATGACTACACTCTTTTAAGGGAGTATAGAGGCCAATCCGGGTATCGAATCCATAAAGAAAAGTTGCTAGAATTTAATTAGTTTAATACTTCTAAAATAAAAGTGTAAAAGATAATTTTAACAAAATGGAAAAGAGAAAAGATTAAACTAGGCGAGTGTATTTAAACTACGTTAACAAAGAGAATAAAAACTATAGATTGCGTAGAATATCCCTTATCCCGAGTTAATTAGTATAAAATGGTTAGATGGGTCGGCGAGTTATTAAGACCGAGTCTCGTTTCGACAGTTAATTAAATCAAGAGTTGTCACACCCCTAAATTCGCATAAAAGTCTAATAAGATTTTGACGTCAATAAATATCCTAGAAATTACGCACGTAAGGTCGTAAGCACGGAGCATACATGATATACCCCGTCAAATCTCCTAGGCGAAATAACTAGGTCAACCCACTCGAAATAAACACGTAAAACTCCATCACCAAACTAAAGCAACATGTCAACCCTAGGTGAGTTCAATCCGACACAACCTAGACTACATTATCTAGAAAGCATGGTAAATGACATGTATTGAAAGAAAGCAAGTAAACCTAATTATGAAAGCAATAAATAAATGAAATACAGGTTAATCTAGGCAAGGGAAATTAATGGCAAATAATGTAAATAAAGCTAAAATAAGTAAACTACAACAAAGAAGTTGAATGAATAGTATATTAACTTACAAATAATGGGCAAAACACCTAAAATGGAGAGTAGGGAAAATCTCTCTCTACAAACCCTAAAATCTAAGACAAAGTGTAGATGTCTCACAATAGAAACCAAAATTGGTTTATATATTAAGTTGGAAGACAAGAAAAGAAGAAAGTGGCAAATATCTGGTGATCGCGGTCGATCGCACTTTTAAGTTAAGCCACACTGTCTTAGAGCCAAGGAAAAATTCCAATACATGATCGACCGGCATCAGAAGCGCGATCGACCGATACTCTGTTTTCTGCTGCTATTTGCTCTTCACATGGGAGGAAAAGGTCGAATATGGAAATGGCCATATCTTCTTCGTCCGAACTAAAAACAACGTGCAGTTTGCGGCCACGCGACACTAACGAAACAAATTATGCATCCGTGGAATTCTCATAAGCTAGAGATGAAATGTGAATTGATTAAAATTACCTTGAAGTAGCATCTGACGACGAAACTTCTCCGAAATGCGACCGATCCTCACTTTTAGCGTTCCAATACCTTCAAAAGCACAATTAACCCCTGCAAAGCATGTATATATCCAAATACAAGGTTGTCTGGTTAATGAGAATAAATATAGGCATTTAGGACCGTAAAAGTTCTAGAATACATAAAGATGTAGGGCAGAAATTAACAATATTCGATACGAATCAACAAGCCCTTCAATCACATCCAAATTAACCTCGCAAGGACCAAAATCAAAAGTTCAACGTAAATGTAATAAACCTATAGATGATGCTTTTGGTGCCTTATTTGTCATTGCTGATTTATAAAAAAAATAGCGGTTGCTTTGGAAACTCGAGTTGTTGAATTTAAAAAATGAGCAACGCAAACTCACGTCAATTGAAAAGTTATATTGGATAGGGTAAAGACCATGAACATTTATAAAACTTATAGAATGCTACTCATGAAAGTTTTTTAGAAAAGATAAGGAGCTAGGATGAGTATTCTTTGACTTTGATGTTGATGAGTTTATAGATGCTTGGATCGTTGACAGGTTTGGGCGGGAGTCACTAAATTGACATCGTAATTTAGTAATTTTAATACTTGTTAATTTTGTTGGGTTAATTATAATTCCTACAATTGACAAATGTTAAATATTTCGTAGTTTGTTTCAACATTCTATATTTTTGTGTTATGAATGAACATTTAAACATTATAATGTTGGAGTTTATATTACTACCGTTTTAATGATGTGTCTTGGGACATAAAGGGTGAGTTACATAATATTTATTTATTAAGTTTTAGATTTAGAACTTTGCAAGAAAAAATAAACTATTACATATATAGCTCTCACGAACCTCTTATTTTACAATTAGAAAATAATGCCCATCAAACAATAAAATTTGAAAAATACTTAATTTTGCACTTGAAATATAAAAACAATCAACATCGAGTATATAATAACTTTTCATGCAAAATATTTTTATAAAATAAAAGAAATTATCTCCGTTATTTTTTTTTCGCCTTTTGTATGCTAGATTTTCGCTAAAAGGGCCTCCTCACAAGTTGTTTGAGAGTTATATACTTAATTAATCACATGGACAAAAGTATAAATGTGGTTTGAGAAAACGTCAAAAAAAATTCTGACATGGATAACTTGATCCCCAAATCAAATCATTGAATGTAGTAGATATAAAGTTCTATTCTATTTCAAACACAAACTTGATCCTCAAATCATGGAATAAATAACTTGATCCCCAAATCAAATTATCGAATAAAGTAGAGATAAAGTTTGAGTTGTAGTCAAACTCAAACACCTCAATTGAAACCACCTCATGTCATCTCTCTATTTATATGTATGAAGTCTCAAGGTTTGAAATCCGAAGAATTTGAAGCTCCATCCCAATATTTGAATAATAATGTAAGTTTGAATTTTTATTTTATTTTATGTTTATTTACCCCATTCAGCATAACATTGTTTAGCTTTCATTCATTTATTTAACTCTATGAAGATTGAGCCATTTTAGCCGTCCAATTATTCAATTAAACCAGCTTCTCAAACCTCTCCGCCCTATCCACGTCTAAGAGCTTTGGGAAAAATTATGAAGTATAAGCTAAGTGACCCCAAACATAAAGGACCAAATAGGTTCGGATCCCAAAAAATGGCCATCCTAATACATAACAGGCAAGGAACATTATGAGAGATAACCCCAAAGGGATTATTTGACAAGAATAGATTTCGAAAGAGATTAGCATGGATCAAGTAGCGGCCCAATCAACAACTTTAATGAGTCTAATTGAACACTGCCTCCTCCATATCTATAAATGTAATCCTCACATGAGGGAAAAAATGATATGTAACTTATGGATGTCGAATCATAAAAAAAATAATAAAAAGGAGAGAAACACCCGTGGACGTAGGCCATTGGCAAACCGCACAAATATATTTGTTGTGAGATTGTTCTATTCTTAATTTGGTCCTAACTGCTTATATTCATTCATTGTGATTAATTTCACCTGTTGCATTTGAAAAGCAATCAACATAAACTCACATCAATTGAAAAGTTATCTTGAATAAGCTAAAGGCCATGAACATAGAGAAACAAATACAACACAACTCGTCAAAGTTTTAAAGCTGGATAAAGAGCTTATGACGAATATTCATTGGGTTAGATGATGATGAGTTTACAGGTGCTTGGATCGTTGACATGTATGGATGAGAGTTGTCAACTTGAAATTGTATTTTAGTAATTTTAAGAATTATTGATTTTGTTGGATTAATTTTTATTCTTATGATTGACACGTATTAAATATTACGCAGTTTATTTAGACATTCTAGTTTTTTAGTTACGAATGAACGTTTAAGCATTTTAATATTTGAGTTTATATTATTACTACTTTAATGATATATGTCTTGGGTTATAAATGAAGCGAGTTACATCATATTTATTTATTAAGTTTTAAATTTGAAACTTTACAAAAGGATGAATTATTACGTGCCTTATATTTTTTATTTAGAAAATAATTCTAATTAAAGTTTCTTCTTTCACCCCACATATGCTCGATTTTTTTTATTTCCTAAAAAGACCTGTGCAAAAGTTGTTTAAGAGTTATATACTTAATTAATTAGATGGATAAAAGTCTAAAAGTGGTTTGAGCAAACATCTGGCATCACCTAAAAAATAAAAAAATATGATACAGATTACTTGATCCCCAAATAATCGAATAGAGTAGAGATAAAGTTGTATTCAAACTTAAACTCAAACTTCCTCCCTAAACGTTTCTCGATAAGAAGTTGGTAAACATATTCATTGAACAATTTATAGTCAGGACAAAATGAGTGGACAACGGATTCACAACAACTCAGATTTTAAAGGTGGTTGAGCGCATATATTCTGGATGTGGCGTAGTTGTTGTTGAGAAGAATGTAAGAGGACATCATACATATTAATGGTGATAAGTTTACCCATTCAGTTAAAGAGTCACTCCAACGGTTACCTACTCCTTATTGGTCACCGTGTTCCTCGATTCCCTTATTGGGAATGTCATTAATGACAACTGATATTTCGTGTGAATATCCAACTATGCTTATACTCATTCCTAATTTTCTTTTTCTTTGTCGTGGAAATATGAAAATGTTATACCGTTGGTACATTTGAATAAGGGTTTTCCATTTTGACAAATAATTAAATTTGGTTATTTATTTATTTTCATATCTTTTGTATTTAGGATAAACCTGGATATCTCCTCTGAGATTATTGGTAACTGTTTTGACTATTTTCGTAAGTATTCTAGTGTATTTAAAATACTCATGTGCGAATTAAATTATGATTTGGGCTGGGCAGCGTTCTAATGGATCCAAGCTGGTCGGCTACTCTAATGGGCTATGGTAAATGGGTCCCCACATTGAAATACTCAAAAGTTTGACGTAAACGCAGGGAACCTGCGGGCGATACTTCTACTGATTGATCTGGTGTTGTTGATTCATAAAAAAAAGATTATGGTTTCTTTGGAAATGCAAGTTGTTGCATTTAAAAAGCAATCAACGAAAACTCGCGTCAATTGAAAAGTTATCTTGGATAAGTTAAAGGCCATGAACATAGAGAAAAGTGATAGAATACATCTCATGAAAGTTTTTGAGCAAGATAAGGAGTTGGGATGGATATGCATCGACTTAGATGATAATGAGTTTGCAAGTGCTTAGAGGAGTCGCCAAGTTGACATCGGTGAGTTGGAAAAGGCTTTCTTTCCCACTCAAGCGGGAAGCATGAATAGTTTGACGCACGACCGGACGTGAATAGTCGACTAGAGAAGCTTCTCCCATCAGATATGCTGGGCGAGATAGTGACAAAGGGGAAGTCGAACCCCCTATAAACGTAAAGGCAACCACTGCTACGCTCGATCTTCTTATTCAAGGATGCTTCTATCTCACAAGTGGCGGGCGATCCCGACCGCACCGATGCGGCTTAACCATCGTTTATCCACAGATGCAACTTTGAAACGGAGTTTAGACTTGTTAATTTTATTGGGTAAATTATTATTCTTACGAATGACACATATTAAATATTCTGTAGTTTGTTTAGAGATTTTAGATTTTTAGGTTATGAATGAAAATTTAAATATTATTATAGTAGAGTTTATATTACTACCGTTTTAATGAAGTGCCTTGGGTTATAAATGGTAAGTTATATAATATTTATTTGTTAAGTTTTAAATTTGAAATATTACAAAAAAAAAGCTATTAAGTATATAGTTCTCATGAACCTCCTATTTTACAATTAATAAATAATGATAATCAAACAATAAAAATTAAAGGCTACTTATTTTTGCACTTGAAAAAATGAAAACAATTAACATCGAGTATATAATATTTTTAATGAAATGTATTTTTCTAAGATTTATCTTGGCCAAAAGAAATTTCTATCACTCCACGTATGCTAGATTTTTTTGTTTCCTAAAAGGTCCCCGGAACAGGTTGTTTGTGAGTTATATAGTTAATTAATTAAATGGACAAAAGTGTAAAAGTGATTAACCGCAAACGTGCGACATCGGCCAAATCAGATCCTCGAATAGGTAGAGATAGAGTTGTATTGAAACTGAAATACCTCAACTGAAACTTGATCCCCAAATCTTGGAATAGATAACTTGATCCCCAAAATCAAATCGTCCAATAGTAGAGTTTGAGTTGTATTCAAACTCAAACCCCTCAATCAACTGAAACCGGCTCATCTCTCTTTTATTCATATATATGGAGTGGAGTCCCGGGTTTGAAATCCAAAGGTTTTGAAGCTCCGTCCCAGCATTTGAATAACATTGTAAGTTTGATTCTTTTTTTTTAATTTTATTTTACCCCATTCAGATTGTTTAGGTTTTCATTCATTCATTTATTTTATTTAACTCTAGTCTATCATGATTGAGCCTTTCTTCTCCTCCTCTGTTTGCTCTGGTAACGATATAAACCCTAGCCCTAGCTACTTCTCTAAATATTTAACTATATCATTGAGTCTTTGTTATTTCTTTAATGGCTATGCATGGTATGTGGGTGTTAAACACTGCTGGCTTTCGTTTAAACAACTTTCTTTGTTTATCAATCGGTGCCATCACTTAATTTTTGTTCTATGTTTTAACTACTATTCATTTAGTCCTTTGATTGTTCTGCCTTTTTTAATAAAAAATAAAGTAAAGTTCTTAAAAATTTGCGTTTGATTGTTCCGCCTTTTCTATATTTTACCTATCTTTGTTTTATCAATCGGTGTTAACTATGTTTTAACTACTGTCGGCTTTCGTTTAGTCTTTTAGTCTAATTTTGGGGGCTTTGATTGTTCTGCCTTTTCTAATTGATATTGTTGTTTAAAGTTTTGGCTCCCTTTGTTTGATTTGCAATATTAGGTTTACTATGAGCTCTATATGTGATTTTTAAGAACTATACTTCCAATTTAGAATTTCATTTATGTTTCGAATAACCGTATGTGAAATCACTGTACTTGAACCATCAATTAGGTAAGGTGTCTATTTTATTTATTTCAAAAGAGACGTATGCTTATAACCGGGAATATACAATCTTCATGATGTATACCATAAAAAATATTTCAATTGTCCTAAAGGGCACACTTACCTTTTTCTGCTTACTTACCATGTTGGCTTTGTTATATTTAAATGCAATTCTTAACCCATGTTATTCATTTTATTATATTTAAATGGAATTTTCAAATTGGAGAGAAACTTTTAGCGAGAATAGCAGCTTTCTAATAAATAATGTTAGTATTCATTCATAAATTTGATTGAACGTTATTTGTCTTTGAATTCCACGATTACCGGAGGGGAGGTTTCAATTGTGGTCGTGTGTTTGGACATTTTCCTTAGTTAGAATGATACTCCCGGTTTGTCAAAATACGCCTTTCTGGTCCTGATTATGGCGCGCTAGGGAAATGCGTGTTTTGATTGATCGCGTGCGTCTTTTTGAGTAGGGAAGGTGCTCAAAAACACCGCCACAATTGAAGTCTATCTTCTGGTTATCGTGAGATGCAAAGCGAAATATATTATAAATCAAATCTACGAATGATAAAAAATATTTTTATAGGATGCTTATATTTCCGCTAATAGTTTTTCTAAATAGATGAGCGGAAGTGTGAAATTTCCCGCGCGCCTAGGGTTTTTGTGACTCCTCTGGGCTGTATGATCTAAATAAGCCATCTGAATCAGCGCAAATATCTCTCAATATCATTATTTTAAATCACAGCTGCACCGTCACGTAAATAGCGTAAGTTGACTTCAATTTATATGGGACTAAAACCTTATAAACAGTCCTTGAAGAGATGGTGGCAATCGAGAGTATCTTTCTCAATCCCTCTCTGACACCTTCTTCCTTTTTGCAAAACCTGTCAGACCATCATCTTCCTCGAAACCAAGTTTAAGAGACAACATGACATAAAATCAATTTCAGAAACCTCTCAAGCATTACCTATTTACATATAATCAATACCTGGTTGAATATTGGAGAACTCCAACATTGGATAGGAACATATCTAGGGTCATTAGGGCCACTGTATTCTCTATTTTCTTGGGTTTAATATTAACAGAGCAAAGCCAATAATATATAATTATATATGTAAAGGTACCTCTCTCTCTCCCTCTCTCTCTTTCTCTCTCTCTCTCTCTCTCTCTCTCTCACACACACACACACACACACGCGTTGTGCTCTTTGCTTCTTTTAATTCTTATAAATCAAATCCTGATTGTTCGTTTTTTGTTGTATTCACTTTCCTAGTAATATGAGCTCCTTTTGATTAGGATATGGCATTTCAGACTTTCTCATTGATTAAGCTTATGTTCACACTTCCTTCATAGACCATTTTGTTTTAAACAGTTCAATTCAAAATTTCCAATTACAGAACCTAGAAATCAAGCAACTAATGTATTGATTATCAATTAAAATGTTACATATTTATCTATGAACTTATTAGAGGCTGAATATTCTACCCATCAAATATTCATGTACCAATTTTCTGAACAAATAACTTCATTTACTTTTGTCATGTAGTTGGCTTCAGTAAACCACAATATTGTACTCAATTTTTAAGTTGTGTGAAGATTATTTGTTAAAAAAAAGTATAAAGTTTTGTGTCTTTTATTTTCATTGATCATATTTGAATACATGTAATCATGATGAAAAGTAATAGCCGTAACTAAGTTGATACTACCGAGTTGACTAGGTATTGGCACTCATCTATCCGAAACTGTTAAGCGTACCTTTATATCGACAAACCAAACCAATGGAAAAGGGTTGTTGGTTTTAATTATGGTTGTTGTTAAGGAATTCATGAACATTTAGAAAATGTATTACCTAATTTAATAAGTCACTGAATAAGTAGAATGGGATAAGTCTGGTCGTTTGCATTGGAGTAAAGAGTCTCCTGATTTGTCCATCTCTAGCAGACTGTTTCGTCAGAGTAACTGATTATAAAGATCATAACTATCATTTATTTTCTCGATCTAACACTCAGACTTTAACCAAGGCACTCAGATCTATTTTCATTTCACCCAGTGTACACATACACGCCCACAGGCACACACGAATTATTACACAAACACTATACACACTAAACCTATCAAGCACCGATACTTAAAAAATAGCATAAATGGAGTTTAAGATATGGACACGGCCCCGATGCGGCTTTGTACGTATCCGATACTCCTACTCCATATGCATTGACCAAATCAACAATTGTGACCTTCTGATATGGCTTGGATACGTTCCGATTCTTCAGGAATATGCCGGGGATACTTCAAGGATACGGCGGGAGTCATACTGTATTATTATAAAAAGGAAAACGGGAGTTAGTTTGTAATTTTAATAAACTTAAAACCATTAAGCCAAATAAATGTTAATGAGTTACTCTCATTTAATAATTTGTATATATTGACCATCTGCTGTGATATTCTTGATCGCATAGGTTAATCTTGTTGTGAACAAATATGTTTTTGGTAATGCTGAAATTATGATATTTCCTAAAAGAATATATACAAATATTATATATATATTATTTATTGTCATATCGGTGGTGTATCCGAACTTAATTTTTCAGATTTTTCGTATTGTCGTATCCGAACATATATGAAATCGTATTGCATATCCGTATCCATGCAACACAGACTACAACACACAAACATGACTTCAAAAATATATTAAAATTTCACATAAATTCTACAGGGAACCTAACAATTTACTAACATCACTAATCTTGAAATAATTGAATTACGATTCTACATGATTACAAAGTCAATTGAATCCCAATATTACGCATCCAAACATATCCAAAGTGAATATTATATTAGTTAAATGTTTGTATGATAGAACTAGGGTTTTATAGATAGGAATTTTGGGAACCAGTGTATGCAGATCGTAACACTATTGTAATGGTAAAACAAGACAAGTCCAAGATCAATACACCAAAACAGAAATTATGAATCTTTAAGTCCATCCCATTGCTAACTCAACAAAAAATAATATCTACTATGACTAAGTTCATAAGAATTTATTTTATAACCTACGTGCACAGTATGTATCTTAACAATGTTAATACAATAAATCAACTTTCTTAGTCCAAAAGTTTTCTAGGTTATTATTGCAAGTAGAAAGTAATATTATAAGTGACAATTTTAGAATTTGGTAGTTTCATTACAAGTATGACATTGAATCTTTGCATGCCTTTGATTCAGAATGCATCACTATGGCCGATCATTCTTCGGTATGTGATATGCATGCGCGCTGATTGAGCCAACTACATATAATTTGTCTCATCCAGCCTGGCAGTAGTGATATACAGGCTGGATGATGATCGTTGTTACATCACATTATTGGAGTAAGGCTCGATGAAGACCCAGCTCCTCCAGAGCTCACCTCTTAACCAAACATGTTCTTAAAAATATTTTGGGTATACACTCTAAAAAAACTGAATAACAAATGTGTAAAGAACCACTGTGGATGTGAATCGCGAAAAATAAAATCAAACAGATTGCAAAAAAATGGGTAGAACAAATCTGCAAAAGCTCTGGATGGGATTAACCTTACATCCTTGCAAACAAATCCCATTTTGTATATTCATCAAACCCTTCACAAACTATGGTTTATACTTGCCCTAAGGATTTAGCTACATATCTTAGAGCTTTATAAACCACGCTCTGATACCTTGTCAGATTTATGTGTGGGACAGAGAGAGAGGATTAATGAATGGTCAGAAATTATATAAATAACCTTCACAGCATAACACAACATAATTATTACAAACAAGTCATTGACAAGTTCAATGTTGTAATTGCTTGAAATATGTTTTATTGTTTATGCTTATTGTATATATCATGTGTCCTGGGAACCTATAAGACAATTAACTGAGTATGTTATAGGTAACATTCCATGTGAGTTTCTCTTTTAAGTTTGGTTTATTGTTCTAATTGTACATTTATAAATTAAAAAAGTGTATACATTATATGTTTGAAAGTTTTATTTATAAGATCGAAATGCAAGCTTTCTGCCATTTTCTTCCATGTGTACCACATATACTTTAAAATATTTTCATATAATAAGACATTCATTATAAATTATCCCAACAGTGCCTTACAAAGAAGAGAGGCCTATGTTCTGCTCAAACTCAGAATACATCTTCATTTTCAAAGAGATGTTTATCTTAATAGGTACGTAAAGCATCATATTTTTGTTGTTTAAAGCCTATGTGAATTGACTATTATACTTGTGTCACCATTTTCACGCCCCCAAAGGCTATTTTATTGGATTCTCCATTGCATATAAAACATAAATGGCTTTTGCATACATATTTTGGCCATACATGTATATACCTTTGGTTTCGTGTTTGTTTACGATGGGATTACTTATTCTTTTTTTATTTATTTGATATGCTTGTTTATGATAATATGAATTTATTAAAGTAAAATGTGATAATTTCCATCTGGATGGGGAAGTGAACTGCTACTCCCACAACTGAGTTTGGTTAGCAACTAGATTTGTATGTTTGGGACATTTTTGTCTCTTTCTATATTTACATGTATGTATAACATGTGTAAATATATCATAGTTGAAGTATCATCATGCAATCTAGATTTTAATCGGTTGAACGTTAGGATCTATTGTCCAGTCAGAATTAGTTGACAAGATAACCTGTTGTTTCCGTAATAAATATATATATATATTTTTTTTTGTATGTTTGGTTCTTATTGTTGATTTATACGTTCATATATATATATATATACTAGGGTGTACCCATGCCGATGGTGCGGTTGTAAAAATGTTCCAAACATTTAGTAATAGTGATTAGGTCTGAAAAAATAAGACACTCAATAATTTTAGATCATATCGGCAACAAACCACTAAAATATTATAGTTAACGGGTAGAATTTGTTTCAAACTGCTTCAATCATTAATAACCTAAGATCCATCAAGCTTTGTAAATAAGAAAAATTGTTTTAGGGTCAAAGTTTTTGTAGATTATATGTTATAAATTTATTACAGGTTATAAATTTATTGTTGCTCGCACTTTGCCAGAAGTTCTACCCAACCGTGTTGCACTGCCAGAAAAATAATGACCTGATGGTTCTTGATGGTTGTGCTGCCAGAAAAAAACATGGACCTGCTATGTGGATTCTTGATTTTTGGAGGTTATCTTTTCCTTGTTTCATATTCTCCATCTCGAGAAACCAATTATGTGGATTCTTGATTTCATGTAATAACAAACTTACAAATAAAATTAATAAAGTGAACTCACCTCCAATTAATCCAATTAATAAAGTGAACTCACCTCCAATTAAAATAGTTAAAAACAATTTTTAGTAGTTTAAAACAATTTATTTATGTAAAAAACATTGTTTATATTTCTTTAAAAAATAACTTTTTATTTTTTTATAAAACTATTCAAACTTTTCTTCTAACTAATAAAACAGTTTAGACAATTTTTTATTTCTTATAACATTTAAAAAGGTTAGAAGCAGTTTTTTAAAATAGTTCTTAACTTTTGGTAAAATATTGTTTTCAAAAAATAAAAACTTTTTTAATACAAAAAAGAGTTGTTAACATTATTAATTGTTTTAAAATTAAAAACAATGTTTTAACTTTTTAAAAAAAATAAAAAACTATTCTTTATAAAGAAAATATTTTTAAAAAATAAAAAAACTAATTTTTTAATATAAAAAATTGTTTGAATCCTCGCTTTTTCTATTACATCCCAACTGGTCTGGGCAGTTCTTCTCCCCGGTCTTCTGGCTTTACCCACTTGCCTTGGGCCCTGCGCCACGTATGGCCTTTAGCAAGCCTATGGTTTTATGAATCAAAGTAACTTTTTTTGGCAACAGCAATAAAATTTCACTTTAGAAAAAAATAGAAAATAAAACTTTATCATTTTTAAAGTAAAGGCCCAATATATTACCATCGCATAAATTAAAAGCTCAAAATTACATTAAAAAAACACAAATAGAAAGAAATTATATCTTCACATCACTTTCAAACATGAAATAAATCACAATATAAACTAAAATAAAAGTCCCAACACACACATAATAAGATTAAAATAAAGAAATAGAAAACCCAATACCTCCGAATTAATTTGTGTTCTCTTGGAGCTGGTGGTGATGCCTACTATGAACCTGTTTAAACAATTATGATGTTCAGTAAAAAATCATAATACTGTGCCCGTATAGTACCATGTTGAGTAAAAATTCAGCTACACAATATTAAATGCCCGTATAGGACCATGGAGTAAAAAAAAATAAAACTCAGTTTTTGATAAAGATAAATAAATAGCAGGAACCCAAAACAACAAATATACTCAGAAATCATACGCCCCCTACAATACCATGTTGAATAAAAAAATCAACTATACAATATTAAACGTCGTACAGTACCATGTTGAGTAAAAAAAATAAAACTCGTTTTTGAAAAAAAGAAAATAACTCAGATCGGAACAATCAAGAACACAGTACATATAGAAATTTTCTTTTTGAAATCCGCAAATGAAATCGATTTCTGTAAAAAACAGATCAAAATATTTCTTGAAATCAAATATTTCTTGAAATCGATTTCTTGAAAAATAGATCAATAAAAAAAACTTCAGATCAAAATAAAACCTCAACAACTCTCCGTTCGGTTTTGAAATCACCAAATGAAATCGATTTCTGTAAAAAAAATAAAAATCGGTTTTGAAATCAGCATATATTTCTTGAGGGAGAGAGACTTCAAAAAACAAAAACTACAATATAAAAACAGCAAAATCCATGTCGAGAAAGAGAGAAAAAAACGCACTAAGCCAATGAACGGTCTGAACTGTAAAAAACCCATCGGAGCGACCTGAACCTTACCGGAGCAGATCTGCTACAGGCTATCTAAACGGCCTGAACCATAAAAAATCCATGCCGAGAGAGAGAGAGAGAGAAAAATGCACTAAGCAACCTGAACGGCCTGAACTGTAAAAAAAAATAGATTTGAACCGGCACTACCTGAACGGACACAAAAAACCAAGAACCTTAACATAAAATATATATTCGAACAATGAGAGAGAGAGTCTTTACAGTGAGAGAGAGAGAGAGAGAAAGAGGCTATATGGGCTTGGCGGAGTTATTGTCGAGAGATAGAGAGGCTCTATGTTTGATGTGCTCTAACCACTCTACAATTGTGAGTTCCAAAGTTCTATGCCATTGGATTCGAACCCCACTAATTTAATCTCAACCATCAATTGACAAAAGACCAAATATATAGATACAAAATTTGTTTATATAGGTTTTGTATACAAAGTTGAATGATGTGGCAAAAACCCACTCCTCCTTTATTTTATATATATATATATATATATATATATATATATACTTGATTCGCAAAGAAGAGGTGGGATGATCTAGTGTTTCTGCAAACGGCTCTGGAACGAATTTATCACTTAATGCAAAACATATTCTTCAGACTATATTCAAAGCAGATAGGCCCTGATGGTACTCTTATGTTTCTTGTATAGTCTGGGTAGTGTTTGGTTTCCTTTCCTTTCCTATTTTCTGCATTAATAGCCACGGGAACCTACCATCATCTCCCTTACTTTTTGAATGGAACATCATTACTGATGGTTGTTGTGATCCGTGTTCTGATATACTTATGTGACCATTATTCTATAAAACTATTTCCACATTGATTGACCCTCATTATGATGCTTTTATCGCAAAAATTACACCAAAGAAGAAATTATTGAACGATTGAGGCTAGATGAAGAGGATCACATGGATTTCTTTATGGAGTACATTAGTGTATTGTAGAAGCAACACTAAATTCATAACTCCCTCTAATTTGAGTGTGGGTGGAACAAAAGTTCGATTTATTAATTTAAATATTCTCGTACAAGTCCTTTAAATGATATTAGCAAATTTTCAATTATCAGTTTCAATTTCACACTATCATGATTGCCCTCCATATATTTAAAAATATATAATGTACTACAATTAAAACTAAAACACCCTCGCACATCATGTGGGGTTGAAAACAAGTAAAATATATTTGGAAAAATTGAAGCTTTTAACTTGGCTTCACCATGTATCAGTAATTATTTCCTCACTTGTGAATTGGAACCACTCCACTCCCTTGTCAAGATCAGGTAAGACTCATCGTTCTCTCATTTAGTCTCCATATATTCTCCATAATTTCTTGTAGGATTAGATTCTTCTCGATGCATATATGTGCGTCATGGAATTTAATTATATTTTTAATACCTTTTAGGGATATTAGGATCCAATTATGTATTTTTCATGTGCCAACGCATACAAACACACATATATGTATGAAAATGTTACTAAATAATCAAAACCGGTAACTAAATAATGAAAAATGGAGTCTAATAAAAAGAAACAAAGTGGTTCAAAACGGCGGGCGTTCTATTCCCCTGACAACTTTCTTCAAGCGCCCCTGCCGCCTTAGACCGGTTATTAGTCTTCATCATTTGCTCCCTTTATTTTAGTAGGCGCCAATTTTCTTCATTTGGCCGATTTTCCCACTTTCTTGTCGAAGTAGACTAAGAAGGTTATAATTTTCAGATGTGGAGGCCTTTTCAGATGTTGGGTAGTTTTTGAAGAATACATTATTGTTGTTAAAATCAATTTAGTGCAGCAAATTAATTTATTAAAATCAAGTTTAAGAATATATCAAAATATGGATCGCAATTTCCTCCATTTTTATTTCGTTCTGTAATTAATTCCTGGGAAAGATGACGTAAACCACACGCCAAAAGGCTCCTAAAAATTATCTAAAAACCACTTTAGAGAGAGAAACACTATTTTCAAATTAAAAATTCAAGTTTACCTCAAATGAGGCTTACAAGCGAGTATTTAAAGGGGGGAGTAGCTTAGGCTCCAAGCTAAGGCCCTAATTACAAAAATGCCATTACTACTCCTTACCTCTAAATAATAAAGCAAAAGAAAGAAAAATACAATAACTAAAAAAATAAAAGAAAATAAAAATGACAAATAATCCCTATAAATGGTCTATTTCCATCACTCCCCTCGGCTTCGAAAAGCTTGTCCTCGAGCGTAGGAGATGGACGGTAAGAAAACAAGGCACCTATCAAAGAGCTCCTCAAATGGAAGAAGCGCCGTCCTCAGAAACGCCCCTTGTACTGGCTTGCAAGAAGTCCATGGAGGATAGGAACACAACCCAAACATGTCCGACTAACAAAATCGCGACCTGAGATCCCCATGATGAGCCCCCTCAATTCTACGCCGCGAAAAATTTCTCCCAGCGCATATCGAAAAAAAAAAATAATCCCTAGAAATGGCCTATTTCCATAAAAAAAATGCTAACTATAATTTTTTGCATAGCAACTTAGTTTATTAAACTTTTCCTTTTATTGCTTTACAATAGTAGACAGGATGTTATAGATGTAGTTATATCAATTTTTTTGTAAAATAAAAAAAGCATTTAACTTCTAAGTTTATTGTTATTTTCTCCGTCAAACCATTTGTTTGTACTGTTTTCAATGGCCTGTAATGAAAGATAGTTTGTAACTTCCTCAACTGTTTACAGAGAATATAGAAACGATGTCAACAAGGAGTGAAGGTGAAGTGACGATAAAATTTTCCATGTTATGATATCTTTCCCTCATTTTCTCTATTGTTTTAATTTTGGTATAACAATTTTCGGCTATGCCTAAATTTTTATTTATAAATAATATACGTCCCAAATTAAAAAAAGTATTTTCCTTTTAGGGACATCCCAATTAAATTTCATTTTTTTGGACATGATCCGATGAACCAAATTTCACAATGGTGAATAATTTTTTATCTTGCCACTGATAAAGTGCGTCCTTAATATTTACGAAAAATAAGTAAAATAAAGATAGGGAATTTTATTTGGATGGAGGAAGGAAGTAGGCTTCACATTCACCATTAAAGTAATTATCATCCCCAAGCTCTCCTCCCTTATTCTAGGTTGTGCCTCCATGAGTTCGTGATGGAGGTGCTCATCTTTTGGGGAAGGTAATCCTTTCAACCCAATAAGTCCTGTAAATCCACCTGCCATACGGAGATCCCCTCCTCCCCTCATATCCTATATTCCCTCGTTGAGGTATGTTTTGTATTTGTTGTCCAACTATACAAATGTTATAGACACTTATAATAGTTCCTTTAGTTTTTAGATAGGTTATCCAAATGATGTTTACATTAATATCTTGTTTTAAATTGATTAGAAAAACCATATGTTGTTTAATAGATGTATTATGAAAGTCTGATATTCTAAATAGTTTGGATCATCATTCAATGTAAAAAAATAAAAAAAGGTTGTTCCAGCGCACAAGACACCCGCTTAACTGCAGTCTGGGAGAGGCGGATGTGAGTTGGCCTTACCCCGATATATGTAGAGGCTGCTCCCATGTCTCGAACTAGAGAACAACCGTAGCTTGGGCTAGGAAACTTGCCATCGCACGAAGGTACGATCTCTGGGTCAGTATCTTTAACATAATTAATCAAACACCCCATAACCATAAGGTCCATAACTTAGCGACTCTACCCTAGAGTCTCTTCATCTCACTGTCTCAATCATTGCATACTTGACATTACTACCCAAATTTGGTTATTAGTGTTATATATTTAGATAGTCTGACATATCATCATTTTGAAGCTTTTATGATCTGAGAGAGTCAAACTTATTTCACTATTATTTTTTGTTATGTAGTTTTTTATGTACAACAAGTTAAATAATGGGGTTGAAGTGAATAGAAAAGATAATATGCAATCTGGGAGCTTTGTAGGTAATCAACTAAAGATATTTGAAAAAAAAGTTGCTTAGGAATTTTAAGAACAATTTTGAGGTCCTTGAAAGTTCTTCTCGTATACCTCATCTCTTTGTAAATTTTAAAGTCCTACATTTTGCAATTCTTTGGTGTTGTGGTGCAACTATGTTATGGGCTCGTGCACAGGGTGTAGATTTTGGTTTGCTGAGAAATTGAGTAGAAAATTCATTTCTCAGTTTAGCATTAAAGATTGAAGCAACACAAGTGGAGTAAATATAAAATATCATTATTTTGCCACTACTTTAGTGTTGTATCATCTGTTTTATTTGCATATGATATATTTGTGTTGGGGTATAAATAAACTATTGATTGAAGATTATATATAACATACCCTATTTTGACTTCATCATATAATGTATGCTTTTTAAGTGTTTGATAAATTATATATCTATATTCAATTTTATAAGTGCAGTTTAGTTTTTCTATTATGGTATTTACACTGGATTCAAAATATATTTGTATTTGTATACTCTGTCAATACAATCATGATCCAAAGTACATTAAGTGATTGTACCTTGTGTGGGCCCCACCCCAATATATAAGCACTTAATGCAGAACTTTGGGGCATGTTTAGGGTATATATCATTATCCTAGTTCATAATGTTAATGAGTAGTGCAACATCTTTTCACTACACCAAATCATGTGAATGGTCACACCCAGCTGGTCAAGTCCCAAGTTTGCGACCAAGTCAATTTTTGGCATGACCATATTTATTACCACTCTAAATTATGGATGCTCTGGAAGTGGTCACGGACCAAATCCCTGACCACTATGGGTCACGGACTTGGGCCGTGACCAGGGCGTGACAACCTTGGCACCAAATTCGTGCCAAAATTCCCTCCAAACTGGTCGCGAATGGGTCACGGACTTGGACCGTGACCATAGGCATGACGAAGCACAAAACATACACAAATTGGGTCACGACTTGGGGCCGTGACCATTTCTGGGTCTGGGTCACGGTTATGGGTTGTGACCATCCTCCATTCCAGCAGTGATTTTGATGGATAAAGGGTCGTGCATGGTGGGTCACGACCTAGAGCCCTGATCAGGTTCAATCCAGCAGGTTACCCCTGTAATACCCCGTAATTTTAAATGACTTTTAAAATGGGTTATATTTTAAATTAATGGATTAATTAGATTTTATTATTAATTAATTCATTTGGGTTTTATCCAGACTGTGGATATTAAAATGGATGATTCGGAGTATTACTTAAAGATATTTAGGTAATATATGAATGTGATGTCATTGAGATGACCGTATGATATAAATTCGGTAATTTATATTTTTAGTCAGACGCGGTATGGGACGTGTCGGGACTAGTTTATTAAATTAAAAAGGAATTTTATTTTCTTTCGACCTTATAGTCATTTCGACTGCGTAGTTGCGTCCGAAAGGTTCGAAATAGTCAGAAAAGTCTATTTGGATGTTAATTTTGAGTCTCGGGTCATTTGGAAATGGATAGACAACCCGAAAGGGCATTTTGGTCATTTTCCTAAGGGGGATGAATAGTGATTTCGGATTTGGTACCATTATAAGTATTGGTAGATTAAGTGAATGGGAGTTATTCATCTCCTCTTCACAAATAAGAGCATCCATCTTCTTAGAGTGAGAGTAAGAGTGCTTGGGAAGGGAAAAGTCACTTGGGAAGGTGAAGAACAAGAACCAAGGTTCACCACCACCAACCACCACCGGAGTTTGACCGGAGAAGGGACAACCAGCTGAGATAAACTACACCAAAGGATCAGACCTACACTAAAGGCAAGTGTTTGATAATGGCAATTTAAGTTTGTATATTGTCCATGTTAGAATAGAATGAAAAGTGAAGATTATTCATGTTTGGAAGAGATAATGGATCATTAATTGGATTTCTGGAAAACTGAAATGATATAGGAATTTAACTCATGTGTTAGGATGATAATAATCCACGAATTAGTCATGAATCTGTTGAAGAAATGATGGAAACCATTGATGTGTTCTTGAAGAGGTTATGTTAATAAATTTCTGGGAATAAGGAGATAAACATGCTTTTTAATCCAATCCTTTGATGATTCTAGGATGTTTAGAGTATTGGAAATCGTTCATATATGTTGATATATCATGTAGTAAAGTTTATAAGTCATTTGGAATGTTTAGATGAAGGTTTAAATGACCAAAAGTTGCTAAACCCGTAGTTGCAGAAAATGCAGGAAATCAGGCCTGGACCTGAGGGATCGATCGATCGACCCCTACCCTCGATCGATCGACCTCCCCAGTTTAAGTAAAGTTGTTTCTTTTAAATGTTGATTCTTATCCCAAACCTTTTGTGGATCTTTGGTGATTATTATTTGGAGATTATGGGACTTAGAAAATATCAGTAAACCCTTGATAAGATTGGAATTAATTTGATTTGGATTCAAGTGATTAAAAAGGATGAAAATTATATCGAATGGAATTTTGGTTGCTAGATTCATTTGTTAAAATCTAAACGGTGATGTATGAGGATTTAAGATAGGACCAGTAGGGGTGATTTTATATAATACCTGGATATCCTTAAGTTTACAATAGGGTTTAATCCTAAGTGAAAGAATATGTGTTTATAAGAGATTTGAAACTATCAGTTTTAACCTTAATTAAAAGGAGAAGTAAACTCGTAGTAGTTCGGGAGAAATAATGTTATGGACCAGTAGGATATTAGTGACTCCTTACTGAATATATGTTAAGGAAAATCCTATTTTAATCTTGTGCATTGAGAGAGGGTAGCCTTAGGGTATGAGGTTATCCCAATCACGTATTTAAAGTTGACGAATCTCCTCGCTCGACAAAGTTAAGTAGTAGTGTAATGGAGGGGTTCCTTGTTTGGATTTCTCTTTGCGAGACGCTCCGCGCATGAACCTTAATGACGTCGGGAGTGGAGTGATGTTAGGATACGAGAATAATTAAATTATAAGAGCGTAGTGGTATGGCTCCTAGATAGAAATGGGAGTTTGGAACACTTTTGGTTGAAAGAAGATATGAGGTTATCCCGATCGCATAGTTGAAGTTGTCGGACCTCCTCGATCGACAAAGTTAAGCAGTAGTGTAATGGAGGGGTTCCTTGTTTGGATTTCGCTTTGCGAGACGCTCCGCGCATGAACCTTAACGAAGTCGGGAGTGGAGAGATGTTATAGGTTGCGAGGATAATTAATTTATGAAGTAAAGATATGATATATTAATACGTGAAATGTAAAAGAGATATAATGCTACGTATGGGAAATATCTTAGGGTAGTGATAATTACCTTATTGATATTATGTTAAAGGTATGATAATACCTATTTGATTGATTGATAATTTATGTGTATGACATACCTAGCTTACTTGCTATCGGTGGGAGGTTTGCGCGTGAGGGCAGTCATATCCTGATGAATCCATGGGATCTTTGATTTGTCGCTCAAGAACATAGGTCTATGAAAGACTTATCGGGGAGTTTATAAGTCCGCTGACTGTGGGTACATAGGTACGTGCAAAACCCATGGATACGAGAACTATGTTCGCCTCCAATTTGTTTGTTGATGTTTGTGGTTCGTGGAATCTTACCGAACCTTTAGTCCCCTATTCGGCGACCTGCGATGATGGGACATGATAGCAGAGTAATGCAGTGCACCACAGCTGTGACTCGGGGTGCCGTATTATATATGAATATATATATAATGGATTAAATGATTAAATGGATATATTGTGGTTAGATCTATCTACGGTGGTAATTGTAGATAACGGTGAATAAAGTATAGTAATGGAATTTAGTTAATAAATGTTTATGCTTTTAGAATTGGAAAGCTTAACTCATATTAATGAGTAACGATTCATAGTAATGAGAAACGATTTAGATTAATGAGTAACGATTCATATTAATGAGAAATGATTAATGAGTAATGATTCATGTTAATGAGAAACTAAATCATAATGGAGAAATGTAAATGAATAAGAATGTGACGTATGGTATGGGACATACGGGGATTATGATATGGGAATGGAATGATAATATGGAGACTAGAAAAGAGGAACCATTAACTAGGAAGTTAATAGGAAACGTTAAGTGTGCACTCTAGTTGAGAGGTGAGAATTGCAAGTGAGAGTTGGATCTAACATGTACATAATAAATGCTTTATTGCACTTGTTAAATACTTGTTGTTTTAAAAATACTCTACACACTCGGGCTCTGACCCGTTTCCTTGCATATTTTCTCTTCTATTGTATCTTTATATCAGGTGTCCAGCAACAGGGACGCCAACCATAGTTGATTGTGACGAGCTATGGAGCTATGGGAGTTTTTCTTAGACGCTTATCATCTTTTTGATTCACAGTATTCTTAGTTAGGGCATGTCGCCCAAAGGATTCAGTTATCTTTCCTATTGAGGTCAAATTCTATTGTATTCGGGACTTTTAATACATTTAACATTGTTGGGATTATTGTAAAGGATTTATATTACTTGGGAATGTTTATTCCAGTTGCATTTAAATTCTTTTGTGTTATTTATTGTGTTACCAGTTTTGTAGAATAAATGTGTTGTGTTATTCTTAAAAATGGAAAATGGTTTTGTTGAAATTTGAATTTGGAAAAGTTTTTAACACCAGCTTAATTGGGTATTGGGTGAGTTGTAAATGTTTTCGACAGTGATGCTAAGAATGAGCCAACTGTATATTCTGTTTTAATTTGGTATGGGACTGGCCACCCGGTATTTAATTAGGCGGGGTGTTACAACCCCCTCATTTATTGGTCGCGCATGGTGGGTCACCGCTATAGGCCGTGACTAGGTTTAGAACTTAAAAAAAAAGACCCGCTCAAAATCATTTCTATCGAACAAATTCTCTCTCAAGGCTTGTGCGATTTTTTTTCGATTTGTGCGATTTCACAACATCAGGTGGGATTTCATCTCATTTCTGTATATAGATTTATTTTTGTATGTGTGTGTGTGTATATATGTGTGTGTATGTATAGATTTATGTGTATATGTGTGAGGATGCATAGATTTATGTGTGTTTAACTATGAACAAATAAATTGTTTTTTATGTCAATAAACCCTAAATTTTATGTATGTGTATTTATAGATTGTATGTGTATGTATGTATAGATTTATGACAAAAAATATTAGGGTTTAAGTAAACCCTAGATTGTATGTGTGTATATATAGATTATGTCAATAAAACCTAGATTGTATGTGTGTATTTTTTTTGAGAAAATATTATTCAAAACTCTAGATATTATATTTTTTTTGACAAAATATAATTAAATGGATTTATAATAAATAAAAAAAATTACAACCGCCTTGTTGTGGGTTATATATATGCATAGATTTATGTCAAAAAAATATTAGGGTTTAAGTAAACCCTAGATTGTATGTGTGTGTATGTATAGATTATGTCAATAAACCCTAGATTGCATGTATGTATTTTTTTTTACAAAATATGCTTGTCTTGTTTTTTTTTGACAAAATATAATTAAATGATTTTTTTCGACATACGAGTCGCAAACACGTGTGCACATTACTATAGTGAGATATTGTTAGCTTGGTTGTTGGATACTATGTTGAATTTAATGAATTGATACTCGTGTCGATAAATGTACATGTTATTAAATTTGTTGGGTGTGTTCTTGATTTGCCTATGAAAAAGTATATCACATATCTTGCGATTAATGTGCATTTTTTGACGTTTAAGTTAAGATATTAGGAGGCTACAACTTGACATGGAATAAATACAACTTGATTCCGTTCATTCATATTTTAACTTCACATGTATGCCATAATTCTGTTGATTTCATAAAGTTCTGTTTTAGTTTGAGATTTGTTGTGATCAACTTGATTGGAAATGTATCTTAAAACCTTAAAATGGCGACGTAATAATCACAACTACATTGATATTATAGGCACCGGTTGATACTATAGATTTTTATTCTCCTTTGCCTTTGTGTACTTTTCTTTACATATTATAGGCAGCAGGTTGCTCAGGTTCGTTCGAATTGCGGTGTTAAAATGGGGGAATAAATATGCGTCATATGTAAATCTACGACATATTATAGGTTGCAGATCTAATTCTTCAGTGGTTTTGTGAGGCACTTTATTTAATTTTACATACCCGTTCTTCATAACACATCGTTTATGTATTTCAGATCTAACCAATTAGATACCAATTCTTCATTACACATTAGGTAATCTTTACTTTAACTAAAGTAGTTATATAATTGATATACATTATCTATTAAATCTTTTAGATGATAGAAGGAGTACGGGATGATTATTGGTTTTGTTTGGTTTGGTTGTTGGATAATTATTCGTTGTTGGCTTGTTGTTGGATAGTATGTTAGAAGGAGTATGGGATAATTAGAAGGAATGAGGGATAATTATTGGGTTGATTGATGGATAATATGTTGAAAATATTTTAGACTCCCCATTTCAGAATACAACTATAACTTTCTAATGTCTAGACGTAAGCTTAAAAACATGGCGTTAGAGGGGAGAAACTCAAAACATCCCACAAACGGACCCGTGAGAGGGTGAAAACACGAAACAACCCCCGTACGATCCCGTGAGAGGCACCAACGCCTCTCACGGGACCAATGTAACTTGTAGGAACTGACCGCACGATAACGAAACTCCCGATTTGAGAATAGGACGATAATTTGAAAATATGAGGACTTAAGCTTGAAAACAAGGCGTTAGAGGGTGACAACTCGAAGTAGACCCCGTACAGTCCCGTGAGAGGCACAAGCACCTCTCACAGGACCAATGTAACACGTAGGAACTGATTGTGCAATCACGAGACTCCCGATTTGAGAATACGATGATAATTTGAACATATGAGGACTTAAGCTCGAAAACAAGGCGTTAGAGGGAAAAAAAAAGAAGCAGCCCCAGTGCGGTCCCGTGAGAGGCACCAATACCTCTCACGGGATCAATGTAACATGTAGGAACTGACCGCACAATAACGGGACTCTCGATTTGAGAATAAGATGATAATTTGAAAATATGAGGACTTAAGCTCGAACACAAGGCGTTAGAGGGTAAAACTCGAAACAACCCCCATACGGTCCCGTGAGAGGGCACCAACACCTCTTGCGGGACCAATGTAACACGTAGGAACTAACCGCGAGATCACAGGACTCCCGGTTTGAGAATACGAAGATAATTTGAAAATATGAGGACTTAAGCTTAAAACGAGTTGTTAGAGGGTGAAAACTCGAAACAACCCCCGTACAATTCCATGAGAGGCCCCAACACCTCTCACGGGACCAATGTAACATGTAGGAACTCACCGCGTGATAACGGGACTCCCGATTTAAGAATACGATGATAATTTGAGCATGTGAGGACTTAAGCTTGAAAATAAGGCGTTAGAGGGTAAAACTCGAAACAGCCCCCGTACGATCCTGTGAGAGGCAGCAACACCTCTCGCGGGAGCAATGTAACACGTAGGAACTGACCGTGCGATCACGAGATTCTCGATTTGAGAATATGAGGATAATTTTAAAATATGAGGACCTCTCACGGAACCCATGTAACACATAGGAACTAACCGGATGATAACGGGAATCCCGATTTGAGAATACGACAATAATTTGAAAATATGAGGACTTAAGCTTGAAAACAAGGCGTTAGAAGGAGAAAACACAAAACAACCCCCCTACGGTCCTGTGAGAGGCACCAACACCTCTCACGGGACCAATGTAACATATAGGAACTGACTGCGCGATTACGGGACTCCCGGCTTGAGAATACGACGATAATTTGAACATATAAGGACTTAAAGTTAAAAACAAGGCGTTAGAGGGTGAAAACTCGAAATATCCCCCGTATGCTCCCGTGAGAGGCACCAACTCCACTCACGGGACCAATGTAATAGGTAGGAACTAACCGCACGATAACGGGACTTGCGGTTTGAGAATACGACGATATTTTAAAATATAAGGTCTTAAGCTTGAAAATTAGACTTTAGAGGATGAAAACTCAAAACAGCCCCCGTACGGTCCTGTGAGAGGTACCAACACCTCTCACGGGACTAATGTAGCACGTAGGGACTATCCGCATGATAATGGGACTCCCGGTTTGATAATACGACGATAATTTGAAAATATGAGGACTTAAGCTTGAAAATAAGGCGTTAGAGGGTAAAACTCAAAACAGCCCCCCCGTATGGTCCCGTGAGAGGAAGCAACACCTCTCGTGGGAGTAATGAAACACGTAGGAACTGACCGCGCGATCACAGAACTCCCGGTTTGAGCATACGACGATAATTTTATAATATGAGGACTTAAGCTTTAAGATGAGTTGTTAGAGGGTGAAAACGTGAAACAACCCCCGTACGGGTCCGTGAGAGGCCCACGCACCTCTCACGGGACCAATGTAACACGTAGGAACTGACCACGCGATAACGGGACTCCCGGTTTGAGAATACAACGATAATTTGAAGATATGAGGACTTAGGCTTGAAAATAAGTTGTTAGAGGGTAAAACTCAAAACAACCCCCGTACGGTCCCGTGAGAGGCAGCAACACCTCTCGCGGGAGCAATGTAACACGTAGGAACTGACTACGCGATCACAAGACTTTCGGTTTGAGAATACGATGATAATTTTAAAATATGAGGACCTCTCACGGGACCAATGTAACACATAGGAACTGACCGCGCGATAACGGGACCCCTGGTTTGAGAATACTATGATAAATTGAAAATATGACGAATTAAGCTTGAAAACAAGGCGTTAGAAGTGGAAAACACGAAATAGTCCCCATACGGTCCTGTTAGAGGCACCAATACCTCTCACGGGACCAATGTAACAAGTAGGAACTGACCGCGCGATAACAGGACTCGCGGTTTGAGAATACGATGATAATTTGAAAATATGAGGACTTAAGCTTGAAAATAAGGCGTTAGAAGGTGAAAATATGAAACAACCCCCGTACGGTCCTGTGAGAGGCACCAACACGTCTCGCAGGACCAATGGAAAAATATACGTGAGAGGTACCAACACCTCTCGCGGGACCAATGTAACATGTAGGAACTGACCGCGCGATCACAGGACTCCCGGTTTGAGAAAATGACGATAATTCGAAAATATGAGGACTACGCTTTAAAACAAGGCGTTAGAGGGTGAAAACTCGAAACATCCCCCCGTATGATCCTGTGAGAGGCACCAACACCTCTCGCGGGACCAATGTAACACGTAGGAACTGACCGCGTGATAAAGGGACACCCGATTTGAGAATACGATGATAATTTGAAAATATGAGGACCTCTCACAGGACCAATGTAACACATAGGAACTCACCGCGCGATAACGAGACACCCGGTTTGAGAATACGACGATAATTTGAAAATATGAGGACTTAAGCTTGAAAACAAGGCGTTAAAAGGGGAAAACACGAAACAGCCACCGTACGGTCCTACGAGAGGCACCAACATCTCTCATGGGATGAATGTAACACGTAGAAACTGACCGCGTGATCACGGGACTCTCGGTTTGAGAATACGATGATTATATGAAAATTTGAGAACTTAAGCTCGAAAATAAGGCGTTAGAGGGGGAAAACACGAAACAACCCCAGTACGGTTCCGTGATAGCAGCCAACACCTCTCGTGGGACCATTGTAACAGGTAGGAACTGATCGTGCGATAACGAGACTCCCGATTTGGGAATACGACGATAATTTAAAATATGAAGACTTAAGCTTAAAAACAAAATGTTAGAGGGTAAAACTCGAAATAGCCCCCGTACGGTCCCGTGAGAGGTACCAACACCTCTCGCGGGACCAATGTAACACGTAGGAACTGACCGCGAGATAACAGGACACCCGATTTGAGAATACGATGATAATTTAAAAGTATGAGGACCTCTCACGGGACCAATGTAACACATAGAAACTCATCGCGCGATAACGGGACACCCGGTTTGAGAATACGACGATAATTTGAAAATATGAGGAGTTAAGCTTGAAAACAAGGCGTTAGAAGGGGAAAACATGAAACAGCCCCAGTACGGTCCCGCGAGAGGCAGCAACCCCTCTCACGGAACCAATGTAACACATAAGAACTGATCGCGTGATCACGGGACTCTCGGTTTGAGAATACGACGATTATATGAAAATTTGAGAACTTAAGCTCGAAAATAAGGCATTAGAGGGGGAAAAAGGAAACAGCCCCAGTAGGGTTCCGTGAGAGCAACCAACACCTCTCGCGGGACCATTGTAACTGGTAGGAACTGACCGTGCGATAACGAGACTCCCGGTTTGGGAATACGACGATAATTTGAAAATATGAGGACTTATGCTCGAAAACAAGGCGTTAGAGGGTGAAAATTCGAAACAACCCTCGTACGATCCCGTGAGATGCACTAACACCTCTCGCAGGACCAATGTAATACGTAGGAACTGACCGCGCGATCACGGGACTCCCGGTTTGAGAATACGATGATAATTTGAAAATATGAGGACTTAAGCTTGAAAACAAGGCGTTAGAGGGGAAAAAATGAAGCAGCCCCTGTACGGTCCCGTGAGAGGCACCAATACCTCCCTCGGGATCAATGTAACACGTTGGAACTGACCACATGATAATGGGACTCCCGGTTTGAGAATACAATAATAATTTGAAAATATGAGGACTCAAGCTCGAAAATAATGCGTTAGAGGGTAAAACTCGAAACAGCCCCCGTACGGTCCCGTAAGAGGTACCAACACCTCTTGCGAGACCAATGTAACACGTAGAAACTGATCGCGCGATCACGGGACTCCCGGTTTGAGAATACGACAATAATTTGAAAATATTAGGACTTAAACTTGAAAACGAGTTGTTAGAGTGTGTAACACGAAACAACCGTCGTACGATTCCGTGAGAGGTCCCAACACCTCTCACGGGACTATTGTAACACGTAGGAACTGACCGCGCATTAACGGGACTCCCGGTTTAAGAATACGATAATAATTTGAAAATATGAGAACTTAAGCTTAAAAACAAGGCGTTTGAGGGTAAAACTCGAAACAGCCCCCGTACGGTCCCATGAGAGGCAGCAACACCTCACGTGGGACCAATATAACATGTAAAAACTAACCGTGCGATCACAGGACTCCTGATTTTAGAATACGATGATAATTTTAAAATATGAGGACCTCTCACGGGACCAATGTAACACATAGGAACTGACCGCGCGATAACGGGACTCCCGGTTTGAGAATACGATGATAATTTGAAAATAAGAGGACTTAAGCTTGAAAATAAGGCGTTAGATGGTGAAAAAAGAAACAACCCCCATACGGTCCTGTAAGAGACACCAACACCTCTCACAGGATCAATGTGACACGTAGGAACTGACCGCGCGATAACGGGACTCCCGGTTTGAGAATACGACGATAATTTGAAAATATAAGGACTTAAGCTTGAAAACAAGGCGTTATGGGGTGAAAACTCAAAGCAGCCCGCGTACGGTTCCGTGAGAGGCACCTTCACCTCTCATGGGACCAATGTAACACGTAGGAACTAACCAACGGGAATCCCAGTTTGAGAATACGACGATAATTTGAAAATATGGAGACTTAAGCTTGAAAATATGGCGATAGAGGGTAAAACTCGAAATAGCCCCAGTACGGTTCCGTGAGAGGAACCAACACCTCTCACGGAACTAATGTAACACGTAATAACTGACCGCGCGATAGCGGGACTCCCGATTTGAGAATACGATGATAATTGGAAATTATGAGGACTTAAGCTTGAAAACAAGGCGTTAGAGGGCAAAACTCGAAACAACCCCCGTACGATCCCACGAGAGGCACCAACAGCTCTTGCGAGAGCAATGTAACACGTAGGAACTGACCGCGCGATCACAGGACTCTTGGTTTTAGAACACAACGATAATTTTAAAATATGAGGACCTCTCATGGGACCAATTTATCACATAGGAACTGATCGTGCGATAACGGGACTCCCAGTGTGAGAATACGATGATAATTCAAAAATATGAGGACTTAAGTTTGAAAACAAGGCGTTGAGGGGAAAAACATGAAACAGTCTCCGTACGGTACTGTGAGAGGCACCAACACCTCTCACGGGACCAATGTAACACGTAAAAACTGACCGCGCAATCACGGGACTCCCGACTTGAGAATACGATGATAATTTGAAATTTTGAGAACTTAAGCTTGGAAACAAGGCGTTAGAGGGGAAAATCACAAAACAACCCCAGTACGGTTCCGTGAGAGGAACCAACACCTCTCCCGGGACCATTGTAACACGTAGGAACTGACCGTGCGATAACGGAACTCTCGATTTTAGAATATGATGTTAATTTGAAAATATAAGGTCTTAAGCTTGAAAATAAGGCGTTAAAGGTGAAAACTCGAAACAGCCCCCGTACGGTCCCGTGAGAGTCACCAATACCTCCCACGGGACCAATGTAACACGTAGGACCTGACCGCGCAATAACGGGACTCCCGATTTGAGAATACGATGGTAATTTGAAAATATGAGGACTTAAGCTTGAAAACAAGGCGTTAGAGGGTGAAAATACGAAACAACCCTCGTACGTTTTTGTGAGAGGCACCAACACGTCTCGCGGGACCAATGGAAAAACGTAGGAACTGACCGCTCGATAATGGGACTCCCGTTTGAGAATACGACGATAATTTAAAAATATGGAGACTTAAGCTTAAAAATAAAGCGTTATAGGGTAAAACTTGAAACAGCCCCCGTATGGTCCCGTGAGAGGCACCAACACCTCTCGCGGGACCAATGTAACACGTAGGAACTGACTTCGCGATCACAGGACTCCCGGTTTGAGAATATGATGAAAAATTGAAAATATGAAGACTAAGCTTGAAAACAAAGCGTTAGGTGGAGAAAACACGAAACAGCCCTAGTACGGTTTCATGAGAGGAACCAGCACCTCTCACGGGATCAATGTAACACGTAGGAACTGACCGCACGATAGCGGGACTCCCAATTTGAGAATACGATAATAATTTGAAAATATGAGGACTTAAGCTTGAAAATAAGGCGTTAGAGGGAAAAACTAGAAACAGCCCCCGTATGGTCCCGTGAGAGGCAACAACACCTCTCGCGGGAGCAATATAACATGTAAGAACTGACCGCGCGATCACAGGACTCCGGTTTTAGAATACGATGATAATTTTAAAATATAATGACCTCTCACGGGGCCAATAAAACACATCGGAACTGATCGCGCGATAACGGGACTCCCGATTTGAGAATACGATGATAATTTGAAAAGATGAGGACTTAAGTTTGAAAACAAGGCGTTAGAAGGGGAAAACACGAAACATCCCCCATACGATCCTGTGAGAGGCACCAACACCTCTCACGGGACCAATGTAACACGTAGGAACTGACCGCGCGATCACGGGGCTCCCGGTTTGAGAATGCGACGATAATTTGAAATTTTGAGAACTTAAGCTTGGAAACAAGGCGTTAGAGGGGGAAAACACGAAACAACTCCAGTACGGTTCTGTGAGAGGAACCAACACCTCTCGCGGGACCATTGTAACACGTAGAAACTGACCGTGCGATAACGGGACTCCCGATTTGAGAATACGATGATAATTTGAAAATATAAGGTCTTAAGCTTGAAAATAAGGCGTTAGAGGGTGAAAACTCAAAACATCCCCCGTACGGGCACGTGAGAGTCACCAACACCTCTCACGAGACCAATGTAACACGTAGGAACTGACCGCGAGATAACGGGACTCCCGATTTGAGAATACGATGGTAATTTGAAAATCTGAGGACTTGAGCTTGAAAACAAGGCGTTAGAGGGTGAAAACACGAAATAACCCCCGTACGATCCCGTAAGAGGCACCAACACGTCTCGTGGGACCAATAGAAAAACATAGGAATTGATCGCACGATAACGGGACTCCCGGTTTGAGAATACGACGATAATTTAAAAATATGAAGACTTAAGCTTAAAAACAAAGCGTTAGAGGGTAAAACACGAAACAGCCCCCGTACGGTATCGTGAGAGGCATCAACACCTCTCGCGGGACCAATGTAACACGTTGGAACTGACCGCGCTATCACAGGACTCCCGGTTTGAGAATACGACGATAATTTGAAAATATGAGCATAAAGCTTGAAAACAAGGCGTTAGAGGGTGAAAACTCGAAACATCCCCTATACGGTCCCGTGAGAGGCACCAACACCTCTCGCGGGAGCAATGTAACATATAGGAACTATTCGCGCGATAAAGGGGCACCCGGTTTGAGAATACGATGATAATTTGAAATTATGAGGACTTGGGCTTGAAAACAAGGCGTTAGAGGGTGAAAACTCGAAACAACCCTCGTACGGTCCCGTGAGAATCACCAACACCTCTCACGGGACCAACGTAACACGTAGGAACTGATCGCGCGATCACGAGGCTCCCCATTTGAGAATACGATGATAATTTGAAAATTTGAGAACTTAAGCTTGAAAATAAGGCTTTTGAGGGGGAAAACACGAAACAGCTACAGTATGGTTCCGTGAGAGGAACCAAAACCTCTCGCGGGACCATTGTAACACGTAGGAACAGACTGGGAGATAACGGGACTCCCGATTTGAGAATACAATGAAAATTTGAAAATATGAGGAATTAAGCTTGAAAACAAGGCGTTAGAGGGTAAAAGCTCGAAACAGCCCCCGTACGGTCCTGTGAGAGGTACTAGCACCTCTCACGGGACCAATGTAACACGTAGGAGTTGATCGCGCGATCACGGGACTCCCGAATTGAGAATCCGATAATAATTTGAAAATATGAGGACTTAAGCTCGAAAATAAGGCGTTGGAGGGGGGAAACGAAGCACCCCTGTACGGTCCCATGAGAGGCACCTACACCTCTCAAAGGATCAATGTAACATGCAGGAACTGACTGTGCGATCTCGGGACTCCCGTATTGAGAATGCGGCGATAATTTTAAAATATGAGAACTAGAGCTTCAAAACAAGGCGTTAGACAGGGAAAACGCGAAACAGCCACCGTACGGTCCCATGAGAGGCACCAACACCTCTCGTGGGACCAATGTAACACGTAGGAACTGACCGCGAGATAACGGGACTCCCGATTTGAGAATACGATGATAATTTGAAAATATAAGGACTTAAGCTTGAAAACAAGGCGTTAGAGGGTGAAAACTCGAAGCAGACCCCGTACGGTCCGTATGGTGAGAGGCACCAGCACCTCTCACGGGACCAATTTAACATGTAAGAACTAACCAATGGGAGTCCCAATTTGAGAATACGACGAAAATTTGAAAATATGGGGACTTAAGCTTGAAAAGAAGGCATTAGAGGGTAAAACTCGAAACAGCCCCCGTACGATCCCGTGAGAGGCACTAACACCTCTCACGATCACGGGACTCTCGGTTTGAGAATACGACGATAATTTAAAAATACGACGACAATTCGCATATTTCTAAATTTAGGCATAAAACAAGGCGTTTGACAGTGAAAATACGAAACAACCCTCATACGGTCCCGTGAGAGGCACCAACACCTCTCGCGGGACTAATGGAAAAACGTAGGAACTGACCGCGCAATAACGGGACTCCCCATTTGAGAATACGACGATAATTTAAAAATATGAAGACTTAAGCTTAAAAATAAAGCGTTAGAGGGTACAACTCGAAACAGCCCCCGTATGGTTCCATGAGAGGAACCAACACCTCTTACGGGACCATTGAAACACGTAGGAACTGATCGGGTGATAACGGGACTCCCGATTTGAGAATACGATGATAATTTGAAAATATGAGGACTTAAGCTTGAAAACAAGGCGTTAGAGGGGGAAAACACGAAACTGCCCCTGTACGGTCCCGTGAGAGGCACCAACACCTCTCGTGGGACCAATGTAACACGTAGGAATTGATCGTGCGATAACGGGACTCCCGATTTGAGAATACGACGATAATTTGAAAATATAAGGACTTAAGCTTGAAAACAAGGCGTTAGAGGGTGAAAACTCGAAGCAGCCCCCGAACGGTTTCGTGAGAGGCACCAACACCTCTCACGGGACCAATGTAACATGTAGGAACTAACCAACGGGAATCCCAGTTTGAGAATAAGATGATAATTTGAAAATATGGGGACTTAAGCTTGAAAACAAGGCGTTAGAGGATAAAACTCGAAACAGCCCCGTATGGTCCCGTGAGAGGCACTAACACCTCTCGCGATCACGGGACTCTCGGTTTGAGAATACGATGATAATTTAAAAAAATGAGGACTTAAGCTTGAAAATAAGGCGTTAGAGGGTGAAAACTCGAAACATCCCTCATACGGTCCCGTGAGAGGCACTAACACCTCTCGCGAGACCAATGGAAAAACGTAGAAACTGACCGCGCGATAGCGGGACTCCCTATTTGAGAATACGATGGTAATTTGAAAATATGAGGACTTAAGCTTGAAAACAAGGCGTTAGAGGGGGAAAACACGAAACAACCCCCGTACGGTCCCGTGAGAGGCACCAAGACGTCTCGCAGGACCAGTGGAAAACGTAGGAACTGACCACGCGATAACGGGACTCCTGGTTTGAGAATACGACGATAATTTAAAATATGAAGACTTAAGCTTAAAAACAAAGAGTTAGAGGGTAAAACTCGAAACATCCCCCGTACGGTTCCGTGAGAGGAATCAGCACCTCTTGCGGGACCATTGTAACACGTAGGAACTAACCGGGCGATAACGGGACTCCCGATTTAGGAATACGACGATAATTTGAAAATTTGAGAACTTAAGCTTGAAAATAAGGCTTTAGAGGGTGAAAGCTCGAAACAGCCCCCGTACGGTCCCGTGAGAGTAGGGGTGTAAACGGATCGGGTCTAGGTATATCCAAATCCGATACGGGTATTTTTTTAACGGATCGGGTCTTACTCGATTACCCGTCGGGTCTCAAAAAATGGATCCAGACCCGGAGACCCGACCCGAATACCTGTAACTATATATATATAAACTGTAAAAACAACTATATATATATATATATATATATATATATATATATATATATATATATATATATATATATATATATATATATATATATATATAACTGTTATTGTGTTTATATACTGTTATTATAGTGTTATTACAGTTATAAGTTATATATATAGTTATATAACGTAATAGTTATATAACATAATAACAGTAATAGTTAACTATATATAACATATGTTAACTATATATAACAGTTATATACTGTTATTATAGTTATAAGTTATATATATATAATTGTTATAAGTTATATATATATATATATATATATATATATACACACATTCAGGTCGGGTCCTTATCCGCTCAGAGTCATCTATATCCAGATCCGGTCCATTAACTAATCGGGTAGTCGGATAATCGGGTCTATAAAATTTGCTCAGATCCGTTAATTTGAACCGGGTCTGGATCGGGTTCGGGCCTATACCCGGTCCATTGACAGCCCTACGTGAGAGGCACCAACACCTCTCGCGAGACCAATGTAACTCGTAGAAACTGACCACGCGATCTCTGGACTCCCAATTTGAGAATACGACGATAATTTGAAAATATGAGGACCTAAGCTTGAAAACAAGGCGTTAGAGGGTGACAACTCGAAGCAACCCCCGTACGGTCCCGTGAGAGGCACCAGTACCTCTCACGGGACCAATGTGTAATACCCCATATTTTCTGAATATGCCAAATATTCTATTTAATTAGATTGGAGAATTAAATGAGAAAATACCGGCTTAATTTAAATTACATAAGAGTAGTAATTTAAAGAGTTTTATTTAAAATTGTAATTATGGAATATTAATCGAGAGATAGATACCGGTTTATATTACCTCATTATATTTACTTAGTGCGAGTGGTAAATAGTTACTTAACGCGTGTAGACCGTGTTGGGGTGAGAATGAGTAATATTTGTTAAGTGACTCAAATGATAATTTAGAGGTCACCGATGAGTCCGGAAGGGTCAAATTAGTCAAAATAGTATACCTGGGGGTACTAGTTGAGTCCGGAGGTAATTTTGGACTAAACCAAGGCCGTTCGGGGGCGTTTTGGTCTTTTAACATAAGAGGGTATGGAGACCTACGAAATTTAGAGCTTTATATCAGCCGTATGATAGAGGGGATAGGGTTATAAAACACATAAAAACACACCATAGCCATTAGAGATAAGAGAGAAACCATTCTCAAGGCAAAAGGAAGAATTGTGAGGGATTCAAAGGAGATTTTCACTATCAACTTGTTGGGGAAGAAGGATTGAGGGATGAAGATCATCAATCATCAACAACAACCACGAAATCAGACCCTACTGATCATAAGGCAAGTTGTTTATTGCAAAAATTATAAAGTTATAATACCCATGCGTAGGGTTTTTGAATAGTCTTGTTTAAATCAATATCTTGATAGGAGAATGATGATATTTATACATGTTGGGATAGGAATCGCATGTAGAATGATTTAACTTATGTAGAGGATTAATATTCAGATTGGAGTTAATGAATTTTCGGAATAAAATCTGGATTTTGAATGAATATATGGGAAGAACACCATAACTAGGGTTTCAAGAAAATTTGGGTTTAATTCACTATTTCTTTAAAGGAATTGGAGTTTTGATGTATTTGACACGTTAGAAATTGTCCTAGTATATGTGAAAACATGTTAGGATCATTGGGTCGAAGTTTGGTGGACTATAATGGAGTTTGAAGATTTGTTAATGGAGGAAAAGCTTAACGAAGAAGACAAACTACGTCTGTCCCTGTTCGATCGATCGATCGATCTCGAACTATCGATCGATCGACTATGTCGATCGATCGAACCCAGTTGTCGATCGATCGACGCAAGCAGTTTCCCGAAATTTTTGTGTTTAATTCTTCGTTGATTTTCGGGAATGAATGAGTATCCTAGGATTTATAATATACTTATATGGGAATGAGAATAAGACCAGTAGGTATAATGTTGAGGTCCGATAAGGCCATTGGGTGTAGGGCTTGGATTACGGACCGACGAGAATAATCCGATTTAGTAGAGTATCGGGGACTTCGGAAATTGAGTTACGAGGCGAAGTAAATTCAATTTAAGTAATAGACTAGTAGGGTAAGAAATAACTACCGAAATTATATGTAAGGGGTAACTAGGACCCTTAGAGTTGTGTGAATACTCAAATAAATGCGATTAATGAGATAAATCGTAAAGCGAATATTGTACGGTAGATATATGAGATTAAAATATTATGTACGTATATAATTAATAGGTCGGGCGTGTACCTACTGAATTATGTGATCTTTTAGGTCGAGTGATTTATACCTAAATTAATTATGTTAGGGTCGATGAGACATTCCGTACTAACATAAAGTTATTATATGTTTGGGGTCGATGAGAAATGCCGAACCAAACCTTGAACTGGTGTCGCGATGAAAGAGTCCCGAACCAGAATATGTGTATATATATATTTTTAAAATAGTTGGGGTCGATGGATAATTCCGAACCAACTCTTACTTGGGGTCGATGAATCATTCCGAACCAAGAGATCTTTATTTGTGTATATAAATAATTGGGGTCGATGTATCATTCCGAACCAATTCTCACTTGGGGTCGATGAATCATTCCGAACCAAGAGTCCTTTACGTGTATAAAAAGGGAAAAATAGTAATGACTGATATTTAGTATATATTGTGTGTGAAATATATATACTTGATGATATTCTACTTCCGTGTATTAGTAGATTGATATATATTATGTATTTAAAGATACATACTGAATTGGTAAGTTAAGTAGTGAAACTTAATTACGAAATGCACCTTTAGATAGAGAAAATCTATTAAGTAATTCAAGTAGCAAAACTTAATTACATAAGTGGGAAGTCAACAATTGTGAGGATTGTAGTAATTTTAGTAGTAAAACTAAATGAGAAGTCTTGAAAAATAACATAGATGAAATGTTACTTGAGAATTAATTAACATACACGAGATGTTAGTGAAACGGTTGTACTGTATGGGCGGTACTGGAACTTGGGTACAGATAAGTTCAGTTGACTACTTTGGTTTTAGTTAGCTTGGGAGGTATGGCTAGATAAACTAAGTGTAGAACGTTAGGTGTGCACAAAAGATGAGGGGTGAGTAAACTCAAGAGAGTGTACGAGAACCTAACATGTGTAATCAATAACTGCATTTTATATTGTGATAAACGCTTGCTAAATATTTTCAAAATGTTTTGAGTACTAACTCTTGCTATAAAATATTTTCAAAACCTTTTAGGTGTCCAGCCACAGGGACGCCATGTATGATGATTCCATTCCAGGGACTTGGAGCTGTAGCACAGTGGATGCTTACAGGATTTTGACTAGACGATATCTCTCATTCAGATCTAGTACAGTATCTCACACTATTCTATGTATGGACTTGTTGTCCGGTATTAGTCTCAGATGTTAGTTTCAGACTAGTGATTATTCTATTGTTGTTTGGGATTTTTAGCCGATGGTTTATTCGGTAATACTTTTGTTCTGTTGTACTTTTACTTTGTTGTTTGAATTCTAGTACATGATTATTTGTACTTCGTTCCGCATGGTTGATTTATCTGTTTTAAGAAAGATAAAATTTGGCACCGGTCTAATTTTACTTAGGGGATTAGTAATTAAAAAAATTTCGACAGTGATGCTAAGAATGAACCATTTGAGAAACCTGTTTTAATTTAATAAAGGCCTGATCACCCGATGTTTAATTAGGCGGGGTGTCATACAATGTAACATGTAGGAACTAACCAATGGGAATCCCAGTTTGAGAATACGACGATAATTTGAAAATATGGGGACTTAACCATGAAAACAAGGTGTTAGAGGGTAAAACTCGAAACAGCCCCCGTACGGTTCCGTGAGAGGCACCAACACCTCTCGCGATCACGGGACTCTCGGTTTGAGAATACGACGATAATTTAAAAATATGAGGACTTAAGCTTGAAAACAAGGCGTTAGAAGGTGAAAACTCAAACAGTCCTCGTACGGTCCCGTGCGAGGCACAAACACCTCTCGCGGGACCAATGGAAAAATGTAGGAACTGACCGCACAATAACAGGACTCCTGGTTTGAGAATACGATGATAATTTAAAAATATGAAGACTTAATCTTAAAATCAAAGCGTTAGAGGGTAAAACACGAAACAGCCCCCGTACGGTTTCGTGAGAGGAACCAGCACCTCTCGCGGGACCATTGTAACACGTAGGAACTGAACGGGCGATAACAGGACTCCCGGTTTGGGAATACGATGATAATTTGAAAATATGAGGACTTAAGCTTGAAAACAAGGCGTTAGAGAGTGAAAACTCGAAGCAGCCCCCGTACGGTCCTGTGAGAGGTACTAACACCTCTCAGGGGACTAATGTAACTCGTAGGAACAGATCGCTCGATCACGGGACTCCTGGTTTGAGAATACGATGATAATTTGCATATTTCTAGATTTAAGCATAAAAATAAGGCGTTTGAGGGTGAAAACACGAAACAACCCTCGTACGGTCCCGTGAGAGGCACCAACACCTCTCGCGGGACTAATGGAAAAACGTAGGAACTGAAAGCACGATAACGGGACTCCCGATTTGAGAATACGACGATAATTTAAAAATATGAAGACTTAAGCTTAAAAATAAAGCGTTAGAGGGTACAACTCGAAACAGCCCCGTATGGTTCCATGAGAGGAACTAACACCTCTCGCGGGACCATTGAAACACGTAGGAACTGACCGGGTGATAACGGGACTTCCGATTTGAGAATACGACGATAATTTGAAAATATAAGGACTTAAGCTTGAAAGCAAGGCGTTAGAGGGTGAAAACTCGAAATAGCCCCCGTACGGTCCCGTGAGAGGCACTAACACCTCTCGCGGGACCAATGTAACTCGTAGGAACTGACCGCGCGATCACTGGTCTCCCGATTTGAGAATACGACGATAATTTTAAAATATGAAGACTTAAGCTTGAAAACAAGGCGTTAGAGGGTGAAAACTCGAAGCAGCCCCTGTACGGTCCCGTGAGAGGCACGAGCACCTCTCACGGGACCAATGTAACTCGTAGGAACTGACTGCACGATCACGGGACTCCCGGTTGAGAATACGACGATAATTTGCATATTTCTAGATTTAGGCATAAAAACATGGCGTTAGTGGGTGAAAACCCGAAACATCCCCCGAACGGCCCCGTGAGTGGCACCAACACCTCACACGGGACCATTGTAACTCGTAAGAACTGATCGCATGATCATAGGACTCCCGGTTTGAGAATGCGACGATAATTTGCATATGGGGACTTAAGCTTGAAAACAAGGCGTTAGAGGGCGAAAACACGAAGCAGCTCTCGTACGGTCCCGTGAGATGCACCAACACGTCTCGCGGGACCAATGGAAAAACGTAGGAATTGACCGCGCGATAACAAGACTTCCGATTTGAGAATACGACTAAAATTTGCATATGGAATTTATATGTTGATAATTATAACTCATATATGTAATTTTTCAGCTTGAATAATTTTTTTGTAAAACTACTTGGTTACTGATATCATTTTTTTTGTATCCTATCATTTGTAGGATTTTTTCACGTGGAACAAATGAAGGAGGGAATGATTTACGACATGAAGATTGTTTATATAATGTTGTGGAGATTCAGGATTATGTTTTTTATGTGTTACAGCCGTGCGGGCTTTTATTGTTTAGTTTTATAGCCGTGCGGGCTTTTATAATTTGATTGTTAAATTTTATGGCCGTGTGGGATTTATAATAAGCAGGTTTTACATTTACAGGGTTTGGAATGTCCAGAAAATAAAGAAAACTCTGCCCAATTTTTTTTTGGTCTGTGAATTATTAAGACGTGTAATATTTTTAAGTTTGTATATATATTAGTTTATTAACAACGTTCCCGTTTCACAGTTTGTGATTTTTTTTATTGTTTTGCCAATATAAAATATTTGTAACACCTCATACGCATCCAACGTTACACGTAGCAACCGACCGTGCAGTCACAGGACCCCCAATTTTAGTATTGGACGAAAAAAAACATTTTTTAAAAAATTATAGTTAAACATGGTCATGGACTTTGTCCATGACCATTTTTATTTTTTTCGTCGCGCATAAAAATGGTCGGGCCAAAGTCCATGACCCCAACCGTGACGAAAATTGTCACGGCCAAAGTCCGCGACAATTTTTTTCCTTTTTTTTTCGTCGCGGTGTGGGTCACGAATTTTGGCCGTGACCAATTTTTGTCACGGTTGTGGATCACGGATTTGGACCGCGACCATTTTTTTCCTTTTTTTTTTCGTCGCGGCGTGGGTCACGGACTTTAGCCGCGACCAATTTTCCTCACGACCAAAGTCCATGACCCCGAACCGTGACGAAAAATGGTCGCGGCCAAAGTTCGCGACCATTTTTTTCCTTTTTTTTTCGTCGCGTTGTGGGTCACGGACTTTGACCGTGACCATTTTTTGTCATGGTTGTGGGTCACAGACTTTATATCCCAATACATATTACTACCGTTTTAATGATATGTCTTGGGATATAAAGGGTGAGTTAAATAATATTTATTTATTAAGTTTTAGATTTAGAAATTTTCAAGAAAAAATAAACTATTACATATATAGCTCTCACGAACCTCTTATTTTACAATTAGAGAATAATGCCAATCAAAAAATAAAAATTGAAAAATACTTAATTTTGCACTTGAAATATAAAAACAATCAACATCGAGTATATAATAACTTTTCATGCAAAATATTTTAATAAAATAAAAGAAATTATCTCTGTTATTTTTTTTTCTTTCGTCCTATGTATGCTAGATTTTTCCTAAAAGGGCCTCGTCACAAGTTGTTTGAGAGTTATATACTTAATTAATCAGATGGAAAAAAGTGTAAATGTGGTTTGAGAAAATGTAAAAAAAAATTCTGATATGGATAACTTGATCCCCAAATCAAATCATCGAATATAGTAGATATAAAGTTGTATTCGATTTCAAACTCAAACTCAAACTCAAACTTGATCCTCAAATCATGGAATAGATAACTTGATCCCCAAATAAAATCGTCGAATAAAGTAGAGATAAAGTTTGAGTTGTATTCAAATTCAAACACCTTAACTGAAACCACCTCCTCTCATCTCTTTATCTCTCTATATATATGTATGAAGTCTCAGGGTTTGAAATCCAAAGATTTTGAAGCTCCGTCCCAATATTTGAATAATAATGTAAGTTTGAATTTTTATTTTATTTTAAGTTTATTTACCCCATTCAGCTTAACATTGTTTAGCTTTTCATTCATTTATTGAACTCTATGAAGATTGAGCTATTTTGGCCGACCAATTATTCAATTAGACCAGTTTCTCAAACCTCTCCGCCCCATGCAAGCCGAAGAGCTTTGGGAACAATTATGAAGTATAAGCTAAGTGACCCCAAACATAGAGGACCAAATAGGTTCGGATTCCAAAAAATGGCCATCCCAATACATAACAGGCAGGGAACATTATGAGAGATAACCCCAAAGGGATTATTTGACAAGAATAGATTTCGAAGGAGATTAGCATGGATCAAGTAGCGGCACAATCAACAACTCTAATGAGTCTAATTCAATTCTGCCTCCCCCATATCTATAAATGTAACCCTAACATGAGGGAAAAAATGATATGTAACTTATGGATATCGAATCACAAAAAAAAGTAATAAAAAGGAGAGAAACACCCGTGGAGGTAGTCCATTGGCGAACCGCACAAATCTATTTTTTGTGAGATTGTTCTATTCTTAGTTTGGTCCTAACTGCTTATATTCATTCATTGTGATTAATTTCACCTGTTGCATTTGAAAAGCAATCAACACAAACTCACATCAATTGAAAAGTTATCTTGAATAAGCTAAAGGCCATGAACATAGAGAAACAAATACAACACAACTCGTGAAAGTTTTAAAGCTGGATAAAGAGCTTATGACGAATATTCATTGGGTTAGATGATGATGAGTTTACAGGTGCTTGGATCGTTGACATGTATGGATGGGAGTTGTCAACTTGAAATTGTATTTTAGTAATTTTAAGAATTATTGATTTTGTTGGATTAATTTTCATCCTTATGATTGACACGTAATAAATATTACGCAGTTTATTTAGACATTCTAGTTTTTTAGTTACGAATGAACGTTTAAGCATTTTAATATTTGAGTTTATATTATTACTACTTTAATGATATGTGTCTTGGGTTATAAATGAAGTGAGTTACATCATATTTATTTATTAAGTTTTAAATTTGAAACTTTACAAAAGGATGAATTATTACGTGCCTTATATTTTTTATTTAGAAAATAATTCTAATTAAAGCTTCTTCTTTCACCCCACATATGCTCGATTTTTTTTATTTCCTAAAAAGACCTCTGCAAAAGTTGTTTAAGAGTTATATACTAAATTAATTAGATGGATAAAAGTGTAAAATGGTTTGAGCATACGTTTGGCATCGCCCAAAAAATAAAAAAAATATGACACAGATTACTTGATCCCTTGTATTCAAACTTAAACTCAAACTTCCTCCCTAAACGCTTCTCGATAAGAAGTTGGTAAACATATTCATTGAACAAGTTCTAGTCAGGACAAAATGAGTGGACAACAGATTCACAACAACTCATATTTTAAAGGTGGTTGAGCGCATATATTCTGGATGTGGCGTAGTTGTTGTTGAGAAGAATGTAAGAGGACATCATACATATTAATGGTGATAAGGTTACCCATTCCGTTTAAGAGGAACCCCAACGGTTACCTACTCCTTATTGGTAACCGTGTTCCTCGATTCCCTTATTGGGAATGTCATTAATGACATCTGATATTTCGTGTGAATATCCAACTATGCTTATACTCATTCCTAATTTTCTTTTTCTTCGCCATGGCAATATGAAAATGTTATACCGTGGGTACATTTGAATAAGAGTTTTCCATTTTGACAAATAATTAAATTTGGTTATTTATTTATTTTCATATCTTTTGTATTTAGGATAAACCTAGATATCTCCTCTGAGATTATTGGTAAATGTTTTGACTATTTTCCTAAGTATTCTAGTGTATTTAAAATACTCATGTGCGAATTAAATTCTTATTTGGGCTGGGCAGCGTTCTAATGGATCCAAGTTGGTCGGCTACTCTCATGGGCTATGGTAAATGGGTCCCTACATTGAAATACTCAAAAGTTTGACGTAAACGCAGGGAACCTGCGGGCGATACTTCTACTGATTTATCTGGTGTTGTTGATTCATAAAAAAAAGATTGTGGTTGCTTTGGAAATGCAAGTTGTTGCATTTGAAAAGCAATCAATGGAAACTCGCGTTAATTGAAAAGTTATCTTGGATAAGTTAAAGGCCATGAACATAGAGAAAAGTGATAGAGTTTTGAGCAAGACAAGGAGTTGGGATGGATATGCATCGACTTAGATGATAATGAGTTTGCAAGTGCTTAGAGGAGTCGCTAAATTGACATCGGTGAGTAGGAAAAGGCTTTCTTTCCCACTCAAGCGGGAAGCGTGAAAAGTTTGACGCACGACCGGAGGTGAATAGTCGACTGGAGAAGTTGCTCCCGGCAGATATGCTGGGCGAGATAGTGACAAAGGGGAAAGTCGAACCCCCTATAAACGTAAAGGCAACCACTGCTACACTCGATCTTCTTATTCAAGGATTCTTCTACCTCACAAGTGGCGGGCGATCCCGACCGCACCGATGCGGCTTAACCATCGTTTATCCAAGATTGCGTTTTCTTTATAAATGCAAGTTATTGCATTTGAAAAGCAATCAACGGAAACTCACATCAATTGAAAAGTTATCTTGGATAAGTTAAAGGTCATGGACATAGATAAAAGTGATCAAATGCATCTCATGAAAGTTTTTGAAAGAGATAAGGAGTTGAGACGGATATGCAGTGGCTTAGATGATGATGAGTTTGCAGGTGCTTAGATGAGTTGTGAAATTGACATCGTATTTAAGCAATTTTAAGACTTGTTAATTTTATTAGGTTAATTATTATTCTTACGATTGACAGATATTAAGTATTTTGTAGTTTGTTTATACAGTCTAGATTTTTGGGTTATGAATGAACATCTATATTATACATCTAATATGATAGTATTAGAGGTATTAATTCTCATTAATGCAAATATAGATGACTAAAGAAGTTGCCCTCAATTTGATACACAAAACAACGCATTTTGACCGTCCATCTCCTCATCTCCCGGTTGATTTTGGTTCGGTTCACCTTACACATTGAGAAAAACTCTTCATATACTCTCCCACTTCTATCAATACCTGAATTATATTAGAATACGCAATTTTTATTGGTCACTTCATCCGGTGCCGGTGGTGAATGAAGTTGTTGCATTTGAAAAGCAATCAACGGAAACTCGCATCAATTAAAAAGTTATCGTGGATAAGTTAAAGGCCATGAACATAGAGAAAAGTGATAGAATGCATCTCATGAAATTTTGTGAGCAAGACAAGGAGTTGGGACGGATATGCATTGACTTAGATGATAATGAGTTCCCAAGTGCGTGGAGGAGTCGCCAAATTGACATCGTATTTTAGAAATTTGTAGACTTGTTAATTTTATTGGGTTAATTATTATTCTTACGAATGACACATATTAAATATTTTGTAGTTTGTTTAGAGATTCTAGATTTTTGGGTTAGGAATGAAAATTTAAACATTATTGTAGTAGAGTTTATATTACTACCATTTTAATGAACCTCCTATTTTACAATTAATATTGTAGTAGAGTTTATATTACTAATATTAAATTTGAAATTTTACAAAAAAAAGAGCTATTAAGTATATAGTTCTCATGAACCTCCTATTTTACAATTAATAAATAATGATAATCAAACAATAAAAATTAAAAGCTACTTATTTTTGCACTTGAAGAAATGAAAACAATTAACATCGAGTATATAATATTTTTGATGAAATGTATTTTTCTAAGATTTATCTTGGCCAAAAGAAATTTCTATCCCTCCACGTATGCTAGATTTTTTTGTTTCCTAAAAGGGCCTCGGAACAGGTATATAGTTAATTAATTAGATGGACAAAAGTGTAAAAGTGATTAACCGCAAACGTGCGACATCGGCCAAATCAAATCCTCGAATAGAGTAGAGATAGAGTTGTATTGAAAGTGAAACACCTCAACTGAAACTTGATCCCCAAATCATGGAATAGATAACTTGATCCCCAAAATCAAATCGTAGGGAAAAGATAGAGTTTGAGTTGTATTCAAACTCAAATCCCTCCATCAACTGAAACCGGCTCATCTCTCTTCTATTTCTATTTATATATATGGAGGGGAGTCTCCAAAGGTTTTGAATCTCCGTCCCAGCATTTGAATAACATTGTAAGTTTGCTTCTTTTTTTTTTAATTTTATTTTACCCCATTCAGATTGTTTAGGTTTTCATTCATTTATTTTATTTAACTCTAGTCTATCATGATTGAGCCTCTCTTCTCCTCCTCTGTTTGCTCTGGTAATGATATAAACCCTAGCCCTAGCTACTGCTCTAAATATTTAACTATATCATTGAGTCTTTCTTCTTTCTTTAATGGCTATGCGTGGTATGTGGGTGTTAAACACTTTTTTAATGGCTTTCGTTTAAACAACTTTTTTTGGGCTTCAATCGGTGCCATCATTTCATTTTTGTTCTATGTTTTAACTACTATTCATCTGGGCCTTTGATTGTTCTGCCTTTTCTAATAAATAAAGTATAGCTCTTAAAAATTTGCCTTTGCCTTTGCCTTTGATTGTCTGCCTTTTCTATGTTTTAACTACTATCTTTGTTTATCAATCGGTGTTAACTATGTTTTAACTACTGTCGGCTTTCGTTTAGTCTTTTAGTCTCATTTTGGGGGCTTTGATTGTTCTGCGTTTTCTAATTGATCCCTTTGTTTGATTTGCAATATTAGGTTGACTATGAGCTCTATATGTGATTTTTAAGAACTAAACTTCCAGTTTAGAATTTCATTTATGTTCCAAATAACCATATGTGAAATAACTCTTCTTGAACCATCAAATACGGTGATGCATCTATTTTATTTATTTCAAAAGAGACATATGCTTATAACCGGGAATATACAATCTTCATGATGTATACCATAAAAAATATTTCAATTATCCTAAAGGGCACACTTACCTTTTTCTGCTTACTTCCCATGTTGGCTTTGTTATATTTAAATGCAATTCTTAACCCATGTTATTCGTTTTATTATATTTAAATGGAATTTTCAAATTAGAGAGCAACTTTTAGCGGGAATAGCAGCTTTCTAATAAATAATGTTAGTATTCATTCGTAAATTTGATTGAACGTTATTTGTCTTTGAATTCCACGATTACCGGAGGGGAGGTTTCAATTGTGGCCGTGTGTTTGGACATTTTCCTTAGTTAGAATGATACACCTGGTTTGTCAAAATACGCCTTTCTGCTCCTGATTATGGCGCGCTAGGGAAATGCGTGTTTTGATTGATCGCGTGCGTCTTTTTGAGTAGGAAAGGTGCTCAAATACACCGCCACAATTGAGATCTTTCTTCTAGTTATCGTGAAATTCAAAGCGAAATATATTATACAATCAAATCTACGAATGATAAAAAATATTTGTATAAGATTCTCATATTTCAGCTAATAGTTTTTCTAAATAAATGAGCGAAAGTGTGAAATTGCCCGCGCGCCTGTGTGCTCTAAATAAGCCATCAGAATCTGTTGATTCAGTTGTGCAGCGCAAATATCTCTCAATATCATTGTTTTAAATCACAGCTGTACCGTCACGTAAATAGCGTAAGTTGACTTCAATTAAGTACACCTTGAGGCGTTATGAGGCGAGGCATAAAGGCGTTCAGATTAGATTTAGGGTAAAAAAAATGAAAAGGTTACATTGTTTTGAAATAGTTTGCAGCCAAAAGGTAATGATTAAAAAAACAAGCTAATAATAAATTTCTAATCAGGTGTTTGATTCTAAAATTGAGTTTGGAATTGTCATGTGAGTTTAATTCTACGAATTCCAGTTTCATAAACTGAATTCCAAAGTGAAGTAGCTGATTAAAAATCATATTTTAATGGAATTGATTACACAACAAATTCACACACACCCACATTGCACATAGGTTTTCAAACACACAGTTTCACACACATACAACACACAAAGTTTCTAACACAGTTGCGCACACACATTGTACATAGAGCTTCACACATTGCACAGAGTGACAGATACAAGCGCATAGCATACACACACACACACACACACACAGACACATTTCAGTGTTACACATACACATTGCACAGAATCTCACATAGTTTTGCACATAGCACATATTTCACCAACATGCTCACAGGCACACACGAATTATTACACAAACACTATACACACAACAACCTATGTATCACCGATACTTAAAAAATAGCAGAAATGGAGTTTCAAATACGGACATGGCCCCGATGTGGCTCTATACGTATGCGATACTCCAACTCCATATACGTTAACCAAATCAGCAATTTGACTTAATGAATATGCTGGGGATACTTCAAGGATTCGGTGGGACCCATATTGTATTTTTTTTTTTAAAGAAAACAGGGATTAGTTCATATTGTGTATCCATATCCGTGAAATACAGACTACAGCCCACGAACATGACTACGAAATTCTAATAAAATTCCACAAAATTCTACAGGGAACCTAACAATTGAATAACATCACTGATCTTGAAATAATTGAATTACGATTCTACATAATTACAATTTCAATTGATATCCAATATTAAGCATCCAAACAAATCCAAAGTCAATATTATCTAAGTTAAATATCTGTATAATAGAAGTCTGGTTTTATAGATAGGAATTTTGGGACGCAGTGTATGCAGATCTTAGCACTATTGTAATGGCAAAACAAAACAAGTCCAAGATCAATGCACCAAAACAGAAATTATGAATTTTTAAGTTCTTCGCATTGCTAACTCAACAAAAAATAATATCTATTATGACCAAGTTCATAAGAATTTATTCTGTAACCTACATGATTGTTGGCACTTTAATTATGCAGTATGTATCTTAACAGTGTTAATGCGATAAATCAACTTTCTTAGTCCAAAAGTTTTCTATGTTCTTGTTGCAAGTAGAAAGTCATATTATAAGTGACAATTTTAGAATTTATTAGTTTCTTAATAAGTATTACATTGAATCTATACATGCCTTTGATTCAGAATTAAAGTAGATGCTTTGCAATATGAGTGTGATCATTGCTTTTATTATCACTGATATTATATTTATCTTATATATTTGTAGGTTTTGGGAATCCTTTAGATAATTATTAGTGTTTAGTCTCTTGTGACTCAATATATATATATATGCTTGATTCACAAAGCAGAGTTGGGATGATCTAGTGCTTCTGCAAAACAGCGCTGCAACAAAGTTATCACTTGAAGCGAAATATAATCTTCAGACTATATTCGAAGCCTACAGGCCCTGGTGGTACTCTTCTGTTTCTTGTATAGTCTAGGTAGAGTTTGGATGTTTGCTTCCCTTTCCTGTTTTCTGCATTAATAGCCACGGGAACCTACCACCATCTCCATTATTTTCAAATGGAACATCATTACCGATGTTTATTGTGCTCCCTGTTCCGATATACTTGTGTGAGCATTATTCTTTAGAACTATTTCCTCATTGATTGACCGTAATAATGATGTTTTTATTGCAAAAATTTACAGCAAGGAAGAAATCATTGAACGGATATGGCTAGATGAATAGGATTATATGGATTTCTTCGTGGAGTACATTAGTATATTGTAGAAGCCACACCAAATCCAGAATTCCCTCTCCTTTGAGTGTGGCTGGAACAGAAGTTCGATTTCTTAATTTAAATATTCTCATACAAGTCATTTGAATGATATTAGCAAATTTTTATTATCAATTTCAACTTCACACGATCATGGATGTCAATAATACCTCCATATATTAAAAATATGTAATGTACTATAATTAAAACTATTAACACCCTCACACATCATATGGGGTTGAAAGCTAGTACTATCTATTACAATATACTAAAACGGAGGCTTACTCTCTCCAGAATGTGCCACGTGTCATGTTATTAGAGTGTTGTCATCTATTACAATATACTAAACTGGAGGACTTTACTGCCTCCAGAATGTGACACATGTCATGTTATTAGAGTGTTCTCATTAAACCTCAAGTCTCCTCTCTGATCTATATTCCCATTCTCACCGCGTGGCCCAATTCATCCTCTAATAGTAACTAAATAGACCTTCAACTATTCATCTTCTATATCAATACTTAAGGATACGAAATATAAGTCACCTTCTCTGTATCTTTCTGTCCCCAGCCTCACCCTGCATGATTGATCTATATATTTTTCTGTATGTTAAATTTTTTTGGCTTGCTCCGTACTTGGCTAAGTTCTTCTGCGTAGGTATCCCCCTTTAAAATTATCCATTCAGTAGGATTCTTTGCTCAATTCAATTTTATGCAGATTGTAGATTTATTATTGGCAATCTTCTAACATCCTTCAACTTATTGAAAACTATTTTTGAAGATATAGTGGTGGTTGAGTACACCTGTATATGAGTTTAGAAACCAACTCCTGCACGCACCATCATCAAACAGAGCCTCCTTTGGATCTGGAAAAAGGTAAGCTATCTTTGCTCTCTCTTTCAGTCATAACCCACCATTGCTTAAAAATCACGCTCGTTATCTACATTTTTGTGATGGTTGTGATTTTTTTTATATTTTTTCCCTCTTAAGTGAGTTGATTTGATTTAGTTGACTGATTTTTTTCTTCATTTTAGTTCGTTGAGGAATCCCTCAACACATTATCACTTACCAACTGCCAACATACGTTGTTCATCTCGTGTAAACTCCATCTTGGAGACAGCTCTATGTATGTTCCTTTGATTTTGAGTTCTTACCATCATTTCAAGATTTTAGTGATTCTTTCTATTTAAATGGTAAAAATAACATATTTTATAGTTAGCACAACATTTGCATTGCAAAATAGATTCTAAAAACTTTGAACCTTTCCTCATCTGCTATTATGATTTTTGAATTGATGTTTTTATTTGTTCACTATTTTGTATGGGTCTTTCTCATTTGGTAAGTTGGAATGATTAGCAAGTGAAAAGGTGTTTTTTTTTTCTTTATTGTATTTTATGTTTGTGTGTGTGTAGGGGGGGATTATGTGCCTATTTTTAAACATATGTGATTTTAATTTGTTAAGCACATTTCAGGGATTAGAACGTGTAAAAGAACAGTTGGATTTGGAACTTTTTCATTATTTTGGTTGAATCCAAGTTTTGGTTTTGTTCCATAGAATTTGTAAATCGGTTCCAAGGGGTTTCATTGTGGATGCCAGTTAGCATTTGGCATTTCTAACCTCTCTTAAGTCAAAGGTTCTCACTTTCCAATTGTAATGGATTATGGAATTACCTTACTTCTCCTCTCACTCTCTCTCTTACACTCAGTCTCTCACACACAAAACCATAGACATTAATTTATTAACTACATTCGTTGCAAAACCCTAATAAAATACACCTCTCTTCGTTTTTGTCCTCCTCTACTGCATCCAGCTCCGGGCACTTATAGGGTACCCAACCCGCCAAGAATTCTAACTAGTCAGTCTCGGATCCTGTTTCCATATCTTCTCTGAATTATCAGATGAAGAAGCCTGAATTTGTTGAATCGGAGGTACGTCGTTTAAATGGACGGAAATTGGATCGTCTGGATCGAAATCTAGCAGTTCTTTCTAGTCCTATTGAGAATTTGAGGCCCCTTTGTTGACCGAGTGCTGGAAAATGGTCTCCATTTCTAAAACGCTAGGTTGTGGTGGTGAAGGGGGATTTCGCAGCTAGATTGTGGTGGGGATCCTGCCTCCATCTCCATTACTTTTCGAATGGAGCATCATTACTTATTATTATTGTGATCCGTGTTCCGATATACTTATGTGAGCATCATTTTCTAAAACTATTTCCTCATTGATTGACCGTCATAATAATGTTTTTATTGCAAAAAAATACACCAAGGAAGAAATCATTGAACGGATGAGGCTAGATGAAGAGGATCACATGGATTTCTTTGTGGAGTACATTAGTATATTGGAGAAGTAACACCATATCCAGAACGCCCTCTCGTTAAGTGTTGGCTGGAACAAGAGTTTAATTTCTTAATTTAGATATTCTCATACAAGTCCTTTGAATGATTTTAGAAAGTTTTCAATTTTACACGATCATGGTTGTATGTAATACCTCAATATATTTAAAAATATATAATGTGCCACAATTAACACCAAAACACCCTCGCAATTCATGCGAGGTCAAAAACTAGTAAAATATAGCTTTTAACTTGGCTTCACCACGTGTGAGCAATTATTTTCTACCACTTATGAACTGGAACCACTCCAATCCCTTGTCAAAAGAAGCAAGACTCGTCGATCCTTCATTTACTCTCCATATTTTCTCCATAATTTCTTTTAGGATTAGATTCTTCTCAACACATATATGTGCGTCACAGAATTTTACAATTTTTTGTATTTCCTATAGGGCTATTAGGATCCGATTATGTATTTTCCATGTGCCAATGCATACAAACACATGCGCACACACATATGTATGAAAATGTTACTAAATAATTAAAACCGGTAACTAAATAATGAAAACTGGTAACTAAATAATGAAAACCGGAGTGTGGAGGCCTTTTCAGATGTTAGGATAGGTTATCGCTGTTAAAATCAATATAGTGGTGGAGAAGATAATTTTATTAAAGTCAAGTTTAAGAATGTATCAAAATATGGGTGTATGCAATTTCCTCCATTTTTATTTCATTCTGTAATTAAATCCTAGGACGACTGTTAAGTATAATTTCTTGCATAACAACTTAGTTTATTAAAAGTTTCCTTTTATTGCTTTACATTAGTAGAAAGGATGTTATCGATCTAGTTATGTCAATTTTTTTGTTAAATAGAAAATGCTTTTAAACTTTTAAGTTTATTGTTATTTTCTTGGTTTAACCACTATCTTTGTACTTTTTTCAAGGGACTGAAGTGATAAATAGTTTGTAGCTTCATCAACTGCTTAAAGAGATTATAGAAAGGATGTCAACAGGAATGAAGGTGAAATGACGACAAATTTTGCCCTGTTATGATCTCTTTCCCTCATTTTTTCTATTGTTTTAATTTGGATATTACTATTTTCGATTATGCCTAAATTTTTATTTCTTATATACTCTATTTGTCCCAAATTAAGAGTTTTTCTTTCCTTTTGAGGACATCCCAATGAAAGTTCATTTTTTTGGACATGATCTGATGAACCAAATTTCACAATGGTGGACAATTTTTTATCTCGACCATTGATGAAGCGTGTCCTTAATATTTACCAAAAATAAGGAAAATAAAGATAGGGAATATTAATTTGGGACTGAGGAAATAGGCATCACATTCACCATTGAAGTAATAGAATTAAGTAATAGTTTTTGTGGTAGGTTTTTATATTTGTTGTCCAACTATGCTGATGTTGTAGAAACTAATGTAGTTCCTTTAATTTTTAAATAGGCTATCAAAATGAGGTTGACATTAATATTATGTTTTTTAATTGATTAGAAAAAACATATATTTTTAATAGATGTATTATGAAAGTCGGATATTCTAACTAGTTTGGATCATTAGTGTTATAGATTTAGGTGGCTTTTTAGGTAATCAATTAGAGATATTTGAAACAAAAAGGTAGCTTAGGAATTTAAAGAACAATTTTGAGGTCCTTGATAGTTATTCTTGTATTCCTCATCTCTTTGTAAATTTCAAAGTCCTATATTTTGCAATTATTTGGTGTTGTGGTGTAACTATGTTGATGGACTCGTGCACAGGGTGTAGTTTTTGAGTTGCTGAGAAATTGTGTAGAAAATACATTTCTGAGTTTAGCATTAAAGATTGAAGCAACAAAAGTGGAGTAAATATAAAATATTATTATTTTGCCACTACTTTACTGTTGTATCAGCTGTTTAATTTGCATATGATATATTCGTGTTGGGGTATAAATAAACTATTGGTTGAAGATTATATATAACATACCATGTTTTGACTTTAGCATATAATGTATGGTTTTTAAGTGTTTGATCAATTATATATCTGTATTCAATTTTATAAGTGAAGTTTAGTTTTGCTATTTTGGTATTTACACTGGAGCCAAAATATGTTGCAATAATGACATGTACCCTAAACATATAATCCAAAATACATTAAGTGATTGTATCTTGCGTGGGTCCCACCCCAATATACAAGCCCTTAATGCCACACTTTGTGGAATGTTTGGGGTATGCAACATTACTCTCGTTAATTAACGAGTAGTGCAAAATCTTTTATGACATAAATTTTTGTTTTTATACACCCTTGCGCGTATGCATGTGTGTGTATATATATATATGCAATGTTCATAGTTGCTATGGATTTGTGGAGTTCAAAATTAAATTTTGTGAGTTGATGTTATTGCGGGATAACATGTGGTAATCTACTACTTGTTACGTATTAATAAGGATTCCGTTATTATAGAAAATAAATGTATGATGGCATTTTATGCAACTTGTCGGTGCATCGCACGGGGCTTATAAATAGTGTAGATGAAAATGTAGGTACTCCCTCTATCTCAAATTAATAGTTGTCATTTGGAAGTCTTAACATTTTAAAAAAGGTTTTAACTTTCCAAATGTATCCGCCTAAAAATGATAAATACCTTTAAATGCAAGATACGCACTTGGATCATTGTTCGCTATTCTTTTATGCGAAATGTTTGGATGTGTATCTTTGAAATATCACCCAGTTTCATATGCTATTTTAGAAACACAACTAGCGATAATACCAAGTATGGTTTTCAGCCTCAAGTTCGGAGAAGAGGTCTTAGGCCCTCATTCTAGATAGAGAGATAGATGAAAGGACATCAACATTCTAGTCTCAGGCTTCAACAACAAGTCATACTAAATAGTTTAGATGAATGACCCCCATAGGTTCCTCTAAGATTGTATCGAACCCGCAACATCTCCTGCTCAATTCCTATCCAGCAGAACTTTCACCGCCAATAAGGGACCTCTTTCGCCCTTCACACTACATCCCCAAGTATCAAAAGGACATCAAGGGGTTTTTAGTCACATACACCAACTCAACTTCTAAAGAAAGTGGCAACCAAGCCCTAGATAAGCCTCTTATAAGAAGAGTCCACATCATTCGTAGTCGTATTCTCCATACCACAATAGATTCAAAGAGTTTTTACTTAATAGTAAAAAATCCTCAGTACCTCATACCAACATCTACAGGATCAAGGTTGCCAAATCAATCTAGCAGGTGGGTAGAAAGTACACGTTGTTCAACGTACCCCCAATCACGCTTTGTCATGGAGCATTAATGCTCTTAATAACCATCACCACTAGCCTGCAACTTTTTTCATCGAAATTCGACCCTTCTGCAGTATTGGTAGAAGTCGGCCATGGCCGCCAAGACTTTAATACTACTTCCCTGAAATTCCTAACAACTGGCCATATATGAGTGCTTGGGGAAAGCAACGAAGATTCGAATTCAAGCAATTGTTCATGATATCAAGTGTCAACGATTAATATTTTGCTTTTGTTGAATAAGTAGAAACCCTTCTTGCTCATACATTGTATTTTTAGCACCACATTTAGATGACTTCTTGTGAGCCGTAAGTGAGTAAGAATTTGATGAAAATGGCGTCCTTTTAGGGTTTAGTTGTCATTTTATTTTCTTTGGATATTTTGTTTTGTTATTGCATGTAAGGACTTATTTTATTGTCCGATTTACATTTGAGTATGCCGTATATCGCTACAACCGTCGAAGACTTATTCAAGCTCAATCATGCGTCAAGACGGATCCGAATATCAAAGTTCTTCAACATTCAAGCCTCTGCGAGATTAATTTTGGTAAGGTTGTGTTTTGGTTACTTTACGGTTCACTTGGAGTGTTGGATAATTTTTTAAAATATTTTCTAAGTGTTGAAGCGAAGTTTTTCGTCAAAGAATTTTTTCTAAGTGTTGAGGCGGAGTTTTTGACGAAATAATATTTTAAATTTTTGCTCAGTTGTTCGAGCAACTTGAGCTCCTCGTTCGAGCGACAGGCTGATGTCGCGCGAAGCTCGTTCGAGCGACACGTGGCATCGTTTGAGTGACATGATGATTTCGTTCGAGCAACGCGCCACCTTATATTTTTTATATAAAGTGTGTTAAATCACTCCGTTTTCGTAAACAAGACATGACGTCTTTGATTCTGCACAAACTGAAAACCAACAGAATTCTTTGTCTTCTTCGTTTAAGGGTTTAATCATTTTTGTTTTCAATTCATAAAATATCCAAATCTTTATGTGAATTGTTTTGGAACCCAAGATTCAACTTTGGTGGAGTTATTTCTTTGTGGAGTATTATCTCTACGTCTGCGTGTCAATTGGGAGTGCTTGAGGGTGTTCATGGCTTATTGGACTGCGTGTTCGTGTGGACTGCTGTGGTTGTTCCATTGCTGACTCTAGGCTGCGTGTCTATGTGATTGTTCTGAGGAGTAATCATTGCAGATTTCATTGTGTATGTAAGTTGTGATTTATTTTACATAGTGAAATAAAAAAAAATTACCCGAAAGGTTTTTTTTTCTAGAAATTTGTGAGTTAGCAATTTCTTTTGTGATGGTTTGACACACACACACACACGTAATTGCATGGTTTAGGGGTTAAATTAATTTGTTTTAAAAATTGACACCGCTTAAATAAGGTTAACTTGGAAATTTGTGAATTCGGTTTAAATAGTATCACACCGTGCATTTACATTGTATTTTTTTGCTTGGTATTTAGGGGTAGAAGTAGCAAAAGGTATCAAGGGCATTTTTTTAATTAGAATATTAGCTTAGAGCCTAAGCTACTCCTCACCTTTAAATACCCCATTGTATTCCTCATTTGAGGACACTCTTCATTTTGAATATAAGAAATCTTTTGATTCTCTCTCTAAAAATTAAGGTTTGGTTTATTTTCTTGATCATTGACGTGTAGTTTACGTCAAATTGGTATCAGAGCGATGTGTCACTCTAACATTGGTGTTTGGTGTTTTTATCAAATCGTACACTACTATCGATGGCTTCAAGAAAATCAAAACAATAACCAAAAGAGATTCAAGAGGTAAGGGAGGGCATTCAAGAGTTGATGCAAGAGATGAGGCAACAATATCAACAAATAACCCCAAAGTTTGATCTTCTCATTAAACTCATCTCCTCCAAAATCCAAAACCCTAACCCTAGACCCTATCCTACCCACCCAGCAACCCCCACCACTGTTCTACCCACTTTCCCCCACCCCACCGCCCAACCCCCGAACCTCCTCTGTACTCCCTTCCCACCCGACGATCACCCCAAACCCCCTGATCCCCGCGACCCAAACCCCAACCCCCACGGGCCCCAAACCCCTGTTTCGACCACTATCCACACCTTTCGGCCCCCAAAACAACCCCTAACCCAAAACCCATGACCCCCGACCCAAAAAAAGCCCCATCCGCTGCCCGAAATCCACCGCTCGACCTCCCAAACACATCCCCTATTGTCGTCAACCATACAAGCCCCAAAACCCTAGGAATCTACCCTTGTTTTGCACAAAAACCACTTGGGTTGTCCCTTTCCAACCCAAACCCAATTTGGTACTCCAAAACCGTGATTTTTGACATAGGTGGAAGTTTTTAGGGCAGATTTGGGTGAAGAGAAGAAGAAAATTTGTGCAATGTGCACTCCTCAACTTTCAGAAAATTATTTTTGAGCCCCCATAAGTTTTTGGCATTTTTTTTGGAATTTCCTCAAGATTCCCCAAATATTTTTCACACTCGAGGACGAGCTTGGTTTTAAAAGGGGGAGAGTGATGGAAATAGGTTCCTTTTAGGGTTTAATTGTCATTTATTTTCTTTTATTATTGTATTTATTTTTGCATGGTATTTAGGGGTAGAAGTAGCAAAAGGTAATTAAGTGCATTTTTATAATTAAAATATTAGCTTAGAGCCTAATATACTCCTCCCCTCTAAATAGAACCCTTGCATTCCTCATTTGAGGACACTCTCCATTTTGAATATAAGAAATCACTTGATTCTCTCTCTAAATGTTAGGAGTCTTTTAGTTACTACCTCAGATTACTCTTTTCATTATATAAAGACCTTAGAAACTTCTTCTCAACCATATCCAAGGCCTAAGGATGTTCCTATATGTATTATTCACAACAACACTGAATCTACTAAAGAGAAACACCTTGATAGTGAACGTAGGTACCTAATCAGAGGTACTGAACCACTATACATCTTTGTCTTTTTATTATTCTCATTTGTAAAATACTCCCGATCCCCCTCTTCTTCCTCCACCAAGGAGGTATATTTGGTGAGGATATCACTATAAAATATTAATTTGGTACAAAGAGAGTAAAACTCACCCGTATGGTTGTAAACACCTGAATTATACAACTATCTTAAATTCATACCTATGCAACATTTTAACGTCGTCAATCTTTCCATTGAAAATCTATATTTCTTAGTTGTACTTTACCCCTTATTAATTATTATGACCTTAATACCCTTATATTTAACTACATAAATTTCAACAGTGAAATATAGTTTTTGAAACTCCCTGTGGGACTAAATGTCAGTATAGTGAGTAGAAATTTGAGGCGCAAACGAGTGGGATAAAAAATGCAAATTGAAAACAACTACATTAATGAGGTTGTGGGAAATTAGTGTAGCATGAGTTGAAAAAGATTTGTCCTATGTCGTTTATCTGGTTACTAAATTAATTTTAAAATAATTAATGTCTTTGTCAAAACACTTCATAATTGAAAACCCGTGTGAATATTAATTCGTTACGGCATGAAATAGTTCAATTGATATTGAATTTTAATTTTACTCGAAAAAATTATTTTGGTCCAATCTTACAAACCAATTATAGGCACACCTAGTCTATGGAGAAACCCAAACTACTCACCCATGGGGAGAAAACTCTCAACCTACTAAATGTTTGGAACTATGAGTCATTAATGGAACAAGGTGAGGAACATCACTCCTACCAACCTATTGAGCAACAAGTCGTATTTCCTAACTCAAATAGATCTAACAATAGGGCCATGGGGTTCACTACACCAAAAACAGCAAGTTGGTACGGTTTAAACTGTGCCAGATCAAATCTAGCACGACTTTGAACTGGGCCAGAATCATGTGTTCAAACTGACATTTTTCTTCTGACACGGTTTAAAAGTGTGCCAGATTCTTCAAAACAGGTTCACTTCTGGCACACTTTTAAATCGTGCCAAAATTTGATATTTCTGGCACACTTTTGACACAGTTTGTAACTATGCCTGATTGAGCACATTTTGGTACACTTTTGGCACAGTCAAAACCGTACCAAAATTTGGTTCGCTTTTGGCACGGTTTTGAACTGTGCCAGATTTTCGAATTAGTAAAAAAATAATTAAAAATAATGTTACAAAAAAATTAATTAATCCTATTGAGTAACAAAGAATTAATGAGTAACTTTTTCTAATTAAATCTTCTAGACAAATTCACAGATGAAGACTATTTTTATAAAAAAAACTCGGAGAGCAAATTTATTACAACAAAAAGAAGAACAAGCAGACAAAAAATCCCCAAAATGAAAATAATGGAAGAACCCAAAGCCTTATAGAGATGGATGCAAGAAACTAAAGTCTTCGGTTGAGTATTAAACCAATGATACCCAAGCTAAGGATAATCAAAAAAGGAAAAGTGGGAATTTTTTGAGATGCGAATGAAATAGATACATATAAGGAGCACAAGTAATAAAAAGAAAATCCAAATGTGGATCACAGAGATCCGTCGATAAGAAGTTTGCAACTTTCCATCATCCAAAATACCATGAGATCTATGCAAATAAAACTCTCTTGCATCAACTTTATGAGGCTTTGTCGACATGAATCAACTTCACATCGACCTGTTATAAGCTCCAGTAACAGAACCCCAAAAGTAAAAACACCCGTCTCCTCATACAACTTACACAACGACGACCAAATACTGCATCTAAGCTGCCTCTCTCAACTTTACGGTCCGTAGAAATAACATTTTCATTGCCTGCGAAAATCGTCAAACCATCTTAAGCGTAAATCATGATTTGAAAAGGAAAAAAAACGAAATGATCAACTCTTACTTACTCTCCATAGCATCTTCCATTAATGTTGTAGATGCACTGAGATCCCCTCAACATAGAATTTTCCCACTATTGTCATGTGCATAGTAAATAAAGTCAGTAATATCTTAATTAATGTTGTAGACACACTGAGAGCCCCTCAACATAACTAAAGTTGAAAATAAAAAAATATATGACATGAAACATGTTACCAATGGAATGGACACCATATATTCAGTGCTACATATGTTGAGATAACCTTCCTTGCTACAACTAGGTGTGAGTAGATATGTAAACACAAAAAATAGTACAAATGCCCAATCATCAGATGATCCAACTAACAAAATCCCAAAGCTATCATATCCTTAATCTCAATTTATTGATCTAGTATCGTAAAACATCATATGTATATTAGGTATTGAAAAACTAACCAAACTAAAGACAAAACATAGTTATTACTCGTATGAAAGTTAGCACAATGTTATCCAGATCATTTAATTAGCTAAGTGACATTGTCTGGTATGAACTCAGTTCATTGTAGTAGCTATTACTCGAATGAAAGTTTGCACAGAAATGCGATACATGTGTAAGAACCAACACGTATCTTTCTTGTGGCCATTTCAACAACTCATCACTTGGAACAAGTGCATAGTCAGCCATATATGTGATAAGGATGCATTTAACACAAAGATACTATCAGGGAGAGAAAATATAAGAAACAAAAAATCTTCAACATGTATTACATACTTCAGTCTCATAAATCAGCAAATTAGTCACTTCATATTCTACAATTATTTTTGAGATATGATTATTTCATAACAGAGAAATGAATGGGACTTTAAATTAATAAATTTATGCCCAGGAAAACAATTCTATATCGAAGAAAAGTACCAAACATACAATTATTTATCTACCGAGTACATGTATCGACTTGGACAACTGGTACACTCAAATAACCAATACCCAAACCACCTACCAACTACATTTCCCTATCAAAAGGGGTCAATCTTTGATAAAAACCATCTAGGTTTGTTTTACTGGTTGCGTCTCCTGTTATTATTATGTCAGATTTATGAGCATGTGTCATGCTTGGAGTCAAACCATCTATAATGTGTATGAGTCCCTCGTATGAAATTGTACCAGAAATTTAAACATTTAACAAACATGAATGTGATTGAGTCAATTATATACACCGTGCACAAATGTAATCCCCGTGCTCATTATCTACTCATAACACCCATTGTATCGCCTATTATGTTCCAATTACTCAAAGCATGCATATTTCTAATACATATACATTAATAAAAGTTAAGCACACCAAATAAAATAATAATATGGTTTCGAGTGACAACATTAGTTACGACTTGGTTTCGAGTGAAAACTTGGTTTTGAGTGAGATCACATGAAATAAAATAATATGTAGTAACTTTAACAACATAGATAATAGGGTTAACAACGGATGTGTACCGGTTTAGGCGTTTGAGCAAACAACACCAGAAACTGAGGAAGTGTACCGGTATTCTAGCTTAAACATAACGAATCCTCACAGTTGCAATTGAAGGACCACACATAAACGAACATCTGTTAAATAACACAGTCAATTGGTTTTCATTAAAATTGAGAGAGAGAGAGAGAGAGAGAGAGAGAGAGAGAGAGAGAGAGAGAGAGAGAGGAATACATACTTTGTCACAAAGTAACTCGCATCTTGAAGACTTCTTAAATCAGGCACTTGATGGTTTTGTACAAATTTTCTAATTCTGCGCGATACACTAATAGGCTGCAGCCTGATAGAGTAATGCCGAAAATCAATATTCTTTGTATCCTTATTGTAAATAAGTAACACAATTGAAAGTTTGACATGCAACAAATGTAACTATAAGAGAAAGGCCATTACTCAAGTTGATACCAGGTTTTAATTGATGATATTTCACTCAGTGTTGATATCAATCCCTAGGAAAATATTCTAAAACATAATAGTTGTGAGATTTAAATGTTGCTCCCGAGTCCCGAAACCAGAAAGGACAATCTGCAAAATTTCATCCAAAAATTCTGATATGGACAAGCAACTTGTATGAAAAATTAGAGAAAGTACAATTTTTGATCGATCTTTGAATCAAAATATTTTATAACTGATATAAGAAAGACCGAATACACATAGAAATAATTCAAAGTTTAAATAATCAGTAGATTCGTCATATATATAATCAGATTCCAAAAAACAATCATACATATTTTCAGGAGGAAAGTGTTACCAAACAACAACATACCGAACCTGTTAAATAATGAGACAAAAGTAAGAAGTTCTGCCCTAACATTTATCAAATAATAATAACGAATGGGTATCCCAGGGATTCAAAAAGTAACATATAGTTGTAACAGAAAATTGGAGAATAATCATAATAAAAGAATATTGAACAGATTGATCATTGATTTAAAAAGTAACATACAGTTAGGATTGGAATGTAATTTTTTGTCTTGCATGCTTGCATAAGAAAAAAAAGTCCAGCTATTTTGCACGATCGCATACTAGTTGTTCTGCACAACAGACTTTGTCAAGAAGTTGTTTGGCACGATTTTCTCAAGAAGTTGTTATCGCAACTATGAGTTTTTTGCACGATTGCATACCAGACTTTTTCAAGAAGATTGGTCAGTTGAATTTTGAATAGAAATACAATCCAGTTTATGCAATTTTCACAGAAATTAAGCTTGGAGTATAATATGATTATAACCCACTAGTTACTATCATTTGGAGCTGCAAAATGGTTAATTGAATCACTATGAAAAAAATATACCAGTGCAAGTGGAACATCTATTGACCAATCATCTAAGTACATCTATGATCTATCAACCAATCAAATTCAAATCTTGATGTCAAAAGAGTAACTTCCGATTCACTAAAAGAAAAGGAGAGTCAAAAGAACAGAGCAATAAAAGTTGTTTGATTCGTTTCCACAAAAAATACATTCCCCAATTTGTTATTAATTAAGAAAAGGAAAAATTGTAATAAGCATAACATTTTTACATTAAAGACTCGCTCGAAAATATCCACAATGCTAGAAAGTTACCGACACCATTTAGCAATAATACAAACAAAATTAGATGCGATGCATCTGAAAATAATTGGATTAAATGCAACATTGTGACTGATTGCATTTAATTCAAAAACACATATATTTATCCACACATCCTTGGAACTAACATCTTCTTTGGTTATGTAATTTAAAACTAATCAATTATTTAAAATGTTAATTCAAACACTCAAAGCCATTATATTTTACCTTTAAAAATTTGCAGTAAGATCACAACAATCTCGACCCGTGTGAGTGAGCATGTGTCCTATTTCAACACAGCAAAATCAAAAGACAGAAATAACATGTGCCAGAATTTTTTTTCAAAATTACTCAAATTCATAAACATCCATTAAGTCTTACCTAAGTCTTTACTTTCAACAATCACATAAGATGTCAACTAACAATATAAGTCTTACCTTAAAAATTATGAGTCTGAAAGTCTTAAAAGTTATGTACTTTCATGATAATGAATAAACACAGTGGTGGGAAGGCCAAATTAACATAAAACTAAGTAAAACACATTACCCTTGCCATAACCAAGCCTAGAGGAAGAACAAAATAACAAAAAATCTACAAATAAATAGGATGAGAAAATCAGTAAGAACAACTAATGGACTCTGATCAATATGAGATTCAAGTATTCTTGACTGATGCCATTGGACTCTGATCCAAACCTGAGTATTGGTTTGGACTTGATTTTCGAGTTGAACGTTGTCCAAGGCAGTAGTTTGAACATACATGGCTTCATGAGTATGGTTCCCGTGCTCCAATAATGATATTAATACAATTGGCATACTATAAAGTTGGCATAGTGGTATAAATACGCAATAGTGTTCTTTGTCTCCCAATCGTCCACTCTTAAAGATTAAAGTCCGTGGGGATGTCGTTTAAAACGCGATCGAAAGTGAAGAATAGTGAAATGCAGGGACATGATGATTTGCGAGAGAGAAATGTAGGGACTTGAACAAAATCACCATTAAACAAAGGAGATCATAGATACGAAACTGATGTATGTTATACAAAATGTTCATTTATGAAACTCGCAATGAACACAACACTCAAAATCGGGGGATGACGTTATACAAAATTGGGGGACGACGTTATACACTAATTAGAATGCCATCTCATGCAATACGAAAACAAACAAAATCAAGAACTATAACACACTCAACATAAACTAAATATATTAGAGAATCAATGTGAAACTAATAATGGTGAGGACTGCACTAATTATCCAAATGTAATGAAAAAAACTGCATAGACAAAAAAGATGGATGCCAAACATATAACATATTTTTTTTAATAAACAGATGCCAAACATATAGCATATCATAACAGTAAAAGAGTTGAAGGTCATTGTACTTATCTTTCCTACCACATAAAAAGGAAACATCATCTTTATAGCAACCGACGGGAAGAAATAAGACCGAGACTGATTTTACCCGTTGATAGCAGAAATAAACATTGATGTTTTTAAACTTTAACATAGTTTTCTACGATCCACACAGTGTTATCGGAAATTAGCCAATGTTAAACAACTATGTCCATTGTAGCTAAGGCCACAATACATCGGGAGAACTGTAAAAACAACTATGGCCATACCATCACTGCGATCATCCTTTTTCGCGAAACTGCCTCTTTGAAATGCTTCACGTAGTCCTTGAGGGACTCGTGGTTCTGTTACTTCGTGTTTAGAAGGTAGGTGGTGGGATTAAGATGGTTTATCCCACCTATGAAATTAACTACAAATAGTGTTCCGTGCTCTTTGAAATATGTGATGGATGGTAGGGAGTTAGTTATACCATTGTCTTGCCGAGCTCTTCAGAGTAGTAGTTAGTTTTTGCAATGAATCTTTGCTTGCCGCTTGAAAGTGCTGCTTAACATCTTCCATCTTTAAAATGGTGAAATCAATTGGCATCCCGAACAATTCTTCCAATATGGCCTAAACAAAGAAAATCATTATTCGAACATATATAAAAAATTAGAAATGCAGGTGGAAAAAAAGGAAAACAAACAGAGGTACCTTACTAAAAGTTAGTCTCTATTCAAAGAGGTAACACCGATACGAAGTCAAAACACCAATGCCATACCGAAGTAGTAATATCAGGGGCCAAAATGTAATTTATAGATAATGGCCAAAAAACCAATCCCATACGGTAACCGCCGAAGGGAATTTAAATAGTGTTAAGACAACACGTATTAAAGGCATCGCATTGCAATATTGAACAAGGCGCTCTCATTCAGAGATGTAAATCAAAATATTTAGTGTATAGATATTCAAAAACCTAGACAAAGATCAAACATATATAAAAAATCCTAAACGAAAAACAACAATTAACAATGAGAAAACATAGAGAGTATGAGATTAAAAAAACTGCATATGTGATTTTTTACTTTACAATGCATGGACACATCACTGCTTTCATTCATTAATAACCCTCAACACCACCCGCACATTGAATAATATATTAATGTAAGAGCAACAGACTCATCATTCAAACATAACAAAATGGATCTCAACTCTGAGGTAAAAACATGGATATAGAGAAAAATATTCATACGTTGATAACAAACTATACTTAATTAGAATGTTATAATGCAATAAAATCACAATATTGTTCTTATAGAGAAACTCAGTTTTGTATCCAATATCAACAAATTCAACCTAACATTATTACATCAAACGATTCAGGAGCTGCTAAGTTATTCAAATTCTTGTAGCTATTTCAACGTAAGTATGAACACAAAGGAAAGTGCTAAGAAAAATGTACGCCTACCTGATGGATATTAGAGATAATGAAAACAAAAAAAATTATGAATCGCTTTTTCTCGTGACAGAAGTATTGATAAAAAATCAATACATTTAAAAAAACAAAAAAAATTGAAGTGGTATACAGACACCTAAAACGCCATACTATAGTAACCGACTCTTGATATTAGCATCCATGTAGATAAAGTAGTGAATTTCTTGTTAATGAATCACAAGTAGAAAACAAAACCGAAGTTCCAATACATATTTAGTAATTCCAATTTCGAATTGCTTCAACATCTCAAACCGGGGAAATGGGAAATGGGAAATGTAAAAGAATGTAATGTAGTCAAGTGATATACTTCATTATTGCATCACAATGAATGAGATATTCTCAAACTAAAATTAGCGCCAAAAAATATCATGGAAAAAGATAAAAATCTTGAGACATTCACAAAAGTATGTTCACGACATTTTATGGGTTCCAAAACATACAAAAATTACTTCAAAACAACAGAGGTGGCAGAGATGTGTGTTTCAGTTCCAAAACTTACACTCACAGGCTCTGCATCAAACTAAAAAAGACTTAGAAAAATGATTTACAAATAGTTTTACAAATAGTGGAAAAAAATGAAAAGAGAGGCTCACACACCTTTCTTTTTGCCCATCCATTTTGCCCTAATGTTCTTCAAAAAATGCATATTGAGTTAGATCCATCAAAAAATTAATAACGAAATAATTAAGAATTTCCATATTTAATCAATTCAAGATCCCAAAACAATGAATGTCACTCATCATTTTCAAAGAATTAAATAGAAGAAATGAAAACAAACCTCACAAATGACATATAGTTCCAGTAATCTATGAAGAGCAACCATATTGTACAACTTTCCTTTGAAACCTAAAATCCAACAACATAATAGCACAATCAAAATCGAAAGTAGAAAATACCCAAAATAGCATTTGAAACCTAACTGGAAAAAAAATAATCAAAAGCCCTAATCGAAATGCAATAAAGGCTCAAAAAACTGGAACAAAAATCAACTGTCTATTTAAAATCTAAATGTAATAAAGAATTGAAAAAAGCAAGAAAGTATAAAAGAAAGCCCTAATATAAAAATAAAAATAAGCCACCATATCACCATCCACACAACTAAACCTCAATAAATCTCCCCTGATGCAAAATCGAGCAACAAGAGAGAGAGAGAGAGAGAGAGAGAGAGAGAGAGAGAGAGAGGGAGAGAGAGAGAGACGAGAGAAATCGAAGTGGAGAGAGGATGAGAGGGTGAGCGGGAATGAGAGCGCGGAAACCACAAACTTAGTATAATGATTTTTAGGGTATTTTATATTTTAGTCAAATGTACTCAATTTTGGCACACTTTAAAACAATGCCAAATTTTGGCACTCTTTTAAAGTGTGCCAGATTGTCATTAAACCGTGCCAAAATTTGGCACAGTTTTAAGTTGTGCCATAATTTTAATATCAGGATGTGTTACATTGTTGTTTTTGGTATAGTGGTTTGACAATTGGTTTGGTTCTAGCCTTGAAGGTACCTTAGCCTTAAGATTTGAACTGACAAATTTCACAGCTTTAGTCATATCATTGAGTTCTCTAATGAGGTTCTTAATCCTTCGGCCTATATGATTTGACTTATACTTCGGCCACTGAAACGGTTAGCTCTAGGCATCCTAGGAACTATCCTAATATCAAAACAAAAATCACTTAGGTGAAAACATACGGTTTTGGGGTGTTCACCTTCGTTGATGTAAGAGAGTTCTTAGGTGGGATCTGCGTAGGAGTCTTGTTTAACCTTTTACACGGTCTCGACTTTGGGAGTAATCCCTTTGGAATAGTCATATCCAAGTCCATTCTTGTCTTTTGGGGATTGGGGTGGGGCAAGGAGCATTTCCCTAACTTCTTGGATCGCCTTCTTAGATTCCTCAAGGTCCTTTGTTGAGTTGGTTTTAATAATCAACCCTCACCTTCTTAGACCCCTTAAGGTCCTTATTTAGTCTAACATTGTTATAATCTATTAATATTCCAGTTTATGAAGACTCGAAAAACAACTTCTTTAGGCTAACGACCTTGGCATGAAAAAGCGTACAATTTGGATTTCCCTCCTTAGGCTTCTCTACAAGAGTAGCTTCTTAAAACTTCAACTCGCTCAAAAATATCTCATCCTTCTTCATGGCAAAAAACTCCTCCTCATGCTTTTTGAGCTTAGTGACAAGCCTAAGATTCACCTTGTCCATCCTGAAGGACATATAAAGAATTTCGGATAAAGCCTTTTCAATGTCATTCTCTGTAACAACCCGAATTTTTAAATGGGTATTTTTAAATAAAATTGAACTTTTGTCAGCAGGTGTCGTGCAGGACGTGAACTTGCGTGATTTTTGTAGGACGTTTTATTGGGGTTAAAAATAATTTGACCATATTTATTGGATGCTAAAAATAGGCCTAAGAGTGCCATGGGGTCAAAAGTCGAAAAATGAATAAATAAATAAAATATTATTATTTTATTCAAAAAAATAAAAGTGCTCAAAAAATTCTGAAAATCACCGTACCGACTCAAAATTTAATTTTGAGCAACTTTACCTTCTTCGACATTTCCAAAAAAATATCATTTAGACCCGATTTAGGTCATTTTTCGGTTCGACCACACCATCTTTTTGACAAATTTTAATTATATTTTTAACCCTCAAACTTTACTATAAAAAGGAAGCTCGGGTTAGGGATTTTAACACACAATTTTTGCAAACCCTTAGCAGCCACCACACCCTTCTCTCTTCATCTTCCACCTCCAAAACCCAAAACACCATTAAAACAGGTTTTCAAGCTTATTTTTGGGGGTCAAAACAATATTATTTCAAAGTGGCTCCAGAGAGTTTTCGATCAATTTTCCGAGGAGAGCCCGTATCTCTCATCAATTTCAACATCCGAAAATCATGATTGTTTACCCTATTATTTTCCTTTAGTGATATATGTCTTGATTATAGCCTCCATTAAAATCCACGTGCTCTAAAATAAATTAAGAACTTAATATATTGAAGAAAATAATTTTGGGCTGTTTTGTAAAAATAATTTAATTATACCAAATAAATATAATTTTGTTGTTATTTGAATTATTGGTGATATTATGGACACATACAAGTAGATGACCCCTTAATAATATTGTGGACATGTAGAGGACCCCTTAATAATATTATGGAGATGTAAGGGACCCCTTAATAATATTGTGGACATGTAGAGGACCCCATAGAAATTTAATTTGGACGTTTATGTAAATTATGAAATATTAAAATATTGAATAGTTCGGGAACGTTGGTATTTTAGATAATTAGTTTTCACCCCTTGCTATAGTACACTTGTTAGGTATGGGACTAATAAAGTGGGCCTTAGTTACGATTTATGGTAATTAGGTATGGGACTATTTAAAATAAATCTACGTGGGTTATATAAATTGAGGTGGGGAAAATTCTCTATTTTTAACGTTGATGTGATAACCTAGAATTGATATCTAGTTGAAGTAGATTGTTAAAAATCATTATTTATTTATTATGTGATGAAATTGTGTTTTGGGAACTTTTTGGGACTAAGGATTATTTTGAGGATTTTCACATCTCTATTAAGGGTGGGGAAAATTTATAGTGAATAACTAGTATGAAAAATTTTGGGAAATTAATACCGCAAGACTAAAACTGGAATTAAAATTTGTGGCGACATCATGTTGTCCAGGGCCGACAGTTTAACCGGGTCAGAGGACGTTTATGTCGTGTCGTGTGTGGAACCTTGTCATATTGCGAGGATCGCAAGATAAAAACGGATCAGACGGCGGACTTGACAAGGGGATGGTGTGTGTGTGGAACCTTGTAATATCGCGAGGGTCACAGTATAAAAACGGATCAGACGGCGGAGTTGACAAGGGGATGTGTAGTAATATTAATCTATTTTGGTGTAAATCACCCACTGCGGGAGGACCGCCATACCTAATAATAAAGTGAAAATAATTCATCCTGGTTAATTCAGAAACATTAACATCGTGGGGCTTGGATTAAATTTAAAATAATATTGGTGTGGCATATTTAAACCTTGGGGGTACTTAAAAAATTTAATGGTTAAGGATTATGGACTTTCTTTTAATTAAAATATTCTATTGTTATGGTCGATATGTATAGCACTATTGTCTGGTTTCAAGGACCCTAATTGAAAGGAGTAGACGGTATTTATGCTTAGGGCTTTGGCTCTGACACATGTGTTGACTAATAATTTCAGGAAATAAATTGGAGAAGCTACATATATATTTTTGGATATCCGTTGGAAGTGCAACTCGAATTATATTATCGTTTTAGTCATTTATTTCTTCTCCTATTCAGTCGTATTTATTGTGAAACTATATTTGGGTTTTATTGGGCCTTTCGATTCCAAAGTTGTCTTAAGAGATTTCAGTTGGACTTGATTTATTGTAATAACTAAGATATTCAGAGATTTCATGTGACGGACTTTATATAGCACTTTGATGATAAATCAGTTGGATGTCCTTAATATTTAGGATTGATTTAAAATGTTTATTTTTGTGGATTAAAATTTATATGTCTCACATATGTCACATGCTAAGGATGATATTTAATTTCTTAACGCCTGGCTTAATTTTGGTGGCGGCCGACGCTAGAATTTAGCGGGGTGTTACATTCTCCGTATCTCCATCTTCATCATAGGATCTATTAAATGGGACTCTACGCCATCATCCTCGACCTTGTCTTCAACAAGGGAAGACTTGGGACTAAACACATCCTTGATGGCGGTGAATGCGGTAATGTTGCATACAATGAAAGACTCACTCGTGGAGCTCGATTCACTATCACTAAAAGTAGTATGAAATTTCTCGTTGCTCTTACTCTTTAGTTTAGTGGGGCGTTCAAATGGCTTGACAAAACACTATTACACATATGCTCATCTAATAACATTAAATGTTCAATCATATGAACTTTCAAATAGGAATAATTGCTACCATATGTGCAATCAGATGTGTAGCTACCTAAATAAAAATCAAGTACCAATTAAAAAATGATTTTCTTCTTTTTTTAATAAAGGGTAAATATAACCCTACAACTCTATGTCACAAAATGTTTTATAAAGATTATAATTTAACCAAATTTTATATTCTTATCTTATAATACGAGTGATTTCTAATAGTGAGGAAAGATAAAATAATTCACACGACACTAGTTAGTCGACACCAGCGGGGAGACGAGTCACGGTGGGGGTGGTAGTGTTGGAGAAGAGACAAACATACGCAGGATAAAGCGTCATCAGGTAGGGGTCTTACTACTTTCAGATAACCCCTATGAGTATAGTTTTCATATATGAGTTTGTGGATTTCATATATGGGGTTAGGATTTACGTATTTGGGGTTTCTATTATGTGTTAGGGTTTTCGTCTGTGGGGTTAATGGGGCAAACATATACGAATGCAGGGATTTCATAGGGTGAAAAACTTATCCATACTTTACTTCCGTAGGGGTTATCATATGTCTTTAATTTGGTATATGACAACATGATTCTTTCAATTTGATTATTATAACTTCTTGTGGCATTTTTGTTTTCTTATGATTTATTCATCAATTTCATTCTAATAGTACCACCCCTATCCTCCTTAATTTGGATAGCCCCTAAAATCTTATCTTGATTTTTGGACACAGACTCCAAATCAAATTTTACTTTACTTGAATCTCTCAAACATTTCTCAAGTTCACATATCCTTAATTCAAATAAGCGCCTAGAATCATCAAACTCAAGAAGCTCCTTTTTCATAGATTCCGTCACGCCTCAAAGATCATCTCTCTCACCCTCGACATATCCAAGCTTCTCTCTCAAAATTTTCTCTCGTGCCCTAAGTTCTTCAACCAAAGCATCACACGCTATTGCAATTGAGTTTTCAATTTCAAATTTTCTATATTTTCAAAGCTTCAGCATAAAGTTAATTAAAAGCCGCTTGCAAGTCACATTCATCTACACTTCCATCCTCACTCTCATCACCCTCACTATCATCACTAATCACACGGGTGAGAAAATCTCGCCTAGAAGCATAAAAAACTTGTTCTTCCGAATCACTGCCACTAAGAGTAGAAACATAAGATGTCAGTTTATTCGATTTCTTCCTTAAATTTATGGGACACTCTTCTATTTTGTGACCAACACCCTCACAACTCGAACCTCTCAGAATCGTTTTCAACGGAAGATTTAAAACAATGGTTCGTGTGAATTTTCCAATCAGATTTTTCAAAAAGTTAACATCGAAAATCATCAAAACCACCAAAAGCCATTTTTAAGGGAAAAAATCAGGATCAAACACTATAACTTAGTGCAATAGGCTCTGATACCAATTTAACGACGTGAGTAGTCAAATTGTATCAGCAACAAAGGTGAAAAATCAGGATCACGCGATAAATTAGCGTAACTCGCTCTGATATCAATTTGAGAGTGCTACAACGAAATAAATGTGACTTCTAAAATAAATCAATTTTAATTGTGTGTCAACCAAACCAGTTTTAATGAAAATCAAGTTTTAATTCAGTCCTAACACATGCATCTAAGTGATATGAAATCATAAAGCAATAAGCATGTAAAGGAAACCAAATAACAGGATAGTCACAATATGAGGAAAAATCCCCCACAAGGGCAAAACTTTTTATTCCACTATAATTGTAAATCACAACTTACACTGTTATAATAAAATAGATTTTTAACACACGAATACCCTCAGGTATTGGTCGGTGTCGTCAGTAGTAAGTTTACACGCAGCGAACCCATAAGAACTGCAGTCCCATCTTCAGCCCAGGAATACCGCAACACTCCCTAATTAACCTCAGTCCGGTGTAGGTTTATCCTCTTTACAAAGAGTAAGATCAGCAAGATCATATTTTGGGTTCCAAAACAATTCACTAAAGGATTGGGATGTTTTGTGAATTAAAAAATAAGGTTTTAAACCCGAAAATTGAAGAAGACGGAGTGTTCTACCGTTAGCAGATTACTGGTATAAAAAATCATCAGGTATCCTTCACAAAAGATGCCTCATTTAATGCGCTTTATGTAAAAAAATTGACTCGGCGCGTCGTTCGAAAGAGATCCCATGTCGTTCGAACCAGATTCGCAAAAAATAAATTTTATTTTTATTTAATTTTTTTTTCTTTCAATCTTGGAAAATTCATTTCGACGAAAACCAATGCCTCAACACTTAGAAAGTATTTTAGAAAAATATTCAAGCCTCTTTTAAAAATTATCCCAACATTTTTAAGTGAACCATAAAGGGACTTAAATACTTTCTCACCGAAACTAACCTTGTAGAGGCTTAAATGTTGAAGAAGCTTGATAATCAGATCCGTCTTGATGCATGTACGATCTTGAATAATTCTTCGACGATTGTAGCGGTATACGACATACTTAATTGATAACGGACATTTATAAAATCATGTCCTTACAATGATATATTGGTAGCCAACATTGATATTGATTTGTTACAAAATACCAATAGTTTTCTTTATCAAAAGTTTTTAATGAAAAATATGGATGAGGCATGCTACGTGATCGGGATAGAAATATTCAGGGATAGATCACGTGGATAGTTAGGATTGTCTTCAAAAGCTTACATTAATAAATTTTTAGAAAATTTTACAATGACTACTTATGCTTCTGTTACTATTCTAATTCTAAGAGGAAACAAATTCAGCTTTAATTAATGTCCCTGAAATGTCATAGAACGAGAACAAATGGATATATATATATATATATATATATATATATATATATATATATATATATATGCTTTTATTATTGGGAGTTTGATGTATGAACAAGTTTGCACTAGACCTCACATTAGTTTTGTGGTATGAATTCTTGGAAGATACCAAATAATCCCGAACTGGATCATTGGAAAGCTGCAAAGAAATTGTTAAGATATTTGCAAGGGACTAAAGATCGAATGCTTACATTTAGGAGGATTGATTATTTTAAAGTGGTCGGTTATTCATATTTAGATTTTGGAGGATGTTTAGACATTAGAAAAAACTCTAGCGGTCATGTGTTCCTTCTTGGAGGAGAGGCAATTTTATGGAAGAGTGCAAAGCAGACTGTTATTACGTCATCTACTATGGAGGTTATGCTCTTAGCGTGTTTTGAGGCAACGAATCATGGATTATGGCTGTAAAACTTCATTTAACGACTTCATATTATGGTCATTATTACTAAATTGCTAAAAATTTATTGTGATAATGTCACGACATTATTTTTTTCAAAGAATGATAAATACACTAAAACATCCAAGCACATTGAGATGAAGTATTTATCAGTGAAAGAAGAAATTCAGAGAAAGACATCGTCTACTGAGTACATTAGTAAGAGTGTTAATACAGCATATCCACTCACTAAATCAATGCCTATAAAGACCTTTTTGCAACATATTGAATCGATCGGTCTTAAGCCTAATGTCTAGATTAGGATTGTGGATTTATTAGTGATTGGTTTGGAAAAACACTACGTTGTTATATCAATAAAGTTATTTTTAGAATATTTCATATTTATGTCTTGCAATATTGTTTACATATATGTTATTATTGGTATATGTGATAAAAAAAAATAGTCTCGTACGAGACATTTATAGACCATTAAAGAAAAACCCAACTTATAGGCTTTATTAAATAAGTCATTTTTGTTGTAGTACATGGAAAGGAACGTGCTAATGAATTAGTGTGCAACTGCCATGACTCGCATTAGTGATTTGTTCAAATAAGGTATTAGAAACCATAATTTAAAATTATTCCCATATATACCGGTCTTATGTTACTCAATAAATCATTATATTGTTATTTGGATCAAGGATAATGCTAGATTTTAATTATAATTTAGGAATTAAAATAAAAATCTACAATTATATGCTCCTAATAACAATCCGGACTTTGAAAAGTTTAATGGAATAATGAAAGGTTTATTGGGAAATGTCAAGAGTTTGCTTTAATGGCTAAACAAAATAAAGGATTAATTTGGAGACTCTTAGGTCGTCCCTCTACCTTTAAATAAGTTGTAGTCTCTCCATCATTTTACACACTTTTTGAAAATTTTGAAATTTAAAAGGAAAGGGAGAGAAAACTGAATTCTCCATTTCAGTATACTTTTAAGGGTCCAAGTCTATTCAAAATTAGGGATTAATTTAGGCAATAAAACTATGCTCCAGATCAAGACAGGAGGCGCTATAGACCAAGTTACATGTCTTTATAATGCCTTTTGTAGTAAAAATTGTGTACTCATATGATATTAAAAATCCTTATTAACGTACATGACTCGTTATAATTGATTCTAGATTATTGTCCATGCCTAATAAAATAAATTATGTTTGCAAGTTTAACAAATTATGCCAATAAATCATTCCCTTACATAATGAAATAATAATTACTCATTACAAATTTAACTAAAATGTTTTGAAAATTAGTTTAACTAAGTGTTGCCTACTTACCATGGCACAATTATTCCTATCAAATTGGTTATCATACTTGTATATATATTTTGTATTTTTTAACTCATTAGATTTTTCATCCCCTTAGATTTAAATTTGGAGATAATCTTATTCAACCTTGCCACTATAAAATTACTCCCGCATTTACATAATAGCATCTTATATTATACATCCCCCTCTTCGGTGTCCGAAACTTCTACTCGTCGCAGTAATATTTGGTCTCGTTGGGAATGCTAAAAAAATATATTTTGTTGCCAAACTTTCTTTAGTTGAACATAAGGGTATTTAGGTAATAAAAATTGTTAGGGGTGAAGTAATTTAAAAAATAAGTTTTTTTTTACGAAAGACTGATAATTTTATAAAACAAAATTGGGAGATGAGGCGGGATGTGAAAGGGATTAGTAATTTGGGATTTTGTATAATAAGAATTTATAAAGAATATGCTAAGTCCATAAATCTCCTCGAAATAATTAACAAGTGTTACTAAAATTGGGGAGGTTAGATGGTTGCGTACATCTACCCTCCACCCCAGTACCTACAATGGTGGGAGCCTCGTACACTGGATTTGCCTTTTTACTAAAATTGGGGAGGTATCTATTGGTTTTTGTTTTTATTTCACCTATAATAAAAATAAAAATATCGCTTTTCAGTATTGTGGTTTCATTAAATTTGAAATATACTTTAAATTGCATGTTATTGTTGCAGTTTAAAAACTCAACATTGTGCATACAAAAATTGGGTCTTTCACACAAAAATTATGTAATTGGTTTCAGACAAACTCCCAAAAATCTTTTTCACCCAAAGAAAATATTTTGTGTTGTTACGAGCGACATTTTATTTTTTTAACACCATTCCTACAAATTTAGTTGGAAACCATAGCATTACTCTTTTTCTTGATATTGTTCCTACCGATATTATGTGAATTCAACTTGTGGTGATGAAGAATTATGTATTTACTGACCCAACTTGTGTAAATGATGGGGGGTGAACTGTGTGAAAGGGAATAACCCAAATTTGTTAGTTAGTTATTAGTTAGTTGAGTTTATGTTATCTATTAGTTTCTTGATGTAACAGTTAGTTAACATATCTCTCTTTATGTAACGACATGTGTAAGTGGTTGCCACTTTAATGTACTTTGGTGTCAGTATAAATCCCTCACAAAATTTAATACTTTGAATCAAAGACATAGAGATTCAAAAGTTGATGCAAGTAATTTAGTTTCAAACTGTCTTCCTAGTATCAAATCTTTATGGCTCCAACGATCAAGTTTGATCCTTCAATGGAAGAAAATAATTATGCATCATCTACACACATTCCAAATTTATTCGAATCTACAAATAAATAATCATCTCTAGTTTTTCCTCTTTATCTAAATTCTTTAGTCACAATGAAACTGATTCATCAAACTTCATCATATGGAAAAGTAAATTCCAAAATCTAATAAAAGCAACAAGCATACTTGGATACATAAATGCTATAGAAATTCCATAAGAAGTTATTCTTAATTATGAGAATAATCAAGTTCAATGTAACACCCATATTTTTTTTAGCCGTAAAAATCTTTGTTAAATTAAAAATTTCAAAAAAATGAATTTTGAAATCAACTTAATTTTGGTATGTAAAAATGTTGGTTTTTAATTATAAAAAATAAGGTTTTAAGTGGAATTTAAATCGGGACTAAAATTTGGAAATTATAACTTTTTATATAAAAATCGGGGGAGGATACAACCTAAGGAGGATAAAAAAAAAAATCGATCGTCCGATCGAGCTAATTTTTAAACATAAGCTTCTTCTCGCCATCAGCTACAACATATTAAATTTTTAGCCAATTCCAACGGTTCGATCATCCGAAATGTATTTTTGAGTATTTGTGTTTGATTAGGATTCTTTCTTTAAATCCTTTATATAATGGAAGGGTTTAGACTTTTTAAAACACTTTTAACTCTTCTCAAAAAACAGTAGCCTCCCAAATTATTATCTTCTCTCATCAACAAAACCTAACACCATTGTACGCAACTTTCAACCCAAGTTTTGAAGATCTAAATTAAGTTTTTTCAAGAACATCCAAGAACGTGTCTTTGCTATTTTCGTGTGAAGAATGCAATCGTATAATCTGATTTTCAAGATGACTTCTTTTACAACCATGGATACTTCTATTGTTTCTCTTTAGTATTATGCATTTTAAATGTTCCTAAACACTAATAAGCTTTGTTTTCCTAAAATAAATTAGAGAGAGTAATTAGGAAAAGTAAAACTAAATGTGGGACTGTTTTTATTCAAATCTTTAATACAAATTAAGACTCAAAACCCTTTCATGCTTAGACTAAATGTTGGGATTCCTTTAGAATTTATGACGTTCACATGTAGAATAAATCATAAGGATGTTATAAATTAATTTCGACATATAAAAACTATGTTATTTATGTGTTACATGTAGAATAGAAATTTATTGTCTACCCCCTGAAATTATGCATGTGGTAAAAATCATATAAGTTGTTGAAAAAAAAATTATTTAATTAATATTATAATTTAATGAACATACTTGGGATAAATAGTAATATTGCGATTAGTTGTAAGAATGGTTGTGATAAGTTGAAAATATGTTATGTGTGATTCGTTAATTGTATTAATAATTTGACACCGCAGGGACGACGGGATTGTTAGGATATTTAGTGTTCTCACCTTATTTTAGATTGCTTGCTAGGTATGGGACTAGTAGGTAGGGATTAGTTATTTGCAACGCTTGCTAGGTATGTGACTAGTTAGTGTAGACTTTAAAAGATAGGCATTCCGGGGTGGGACTGATTTGTACGTCGTTTTCATTGAATCGTGAGCCTAGGTACGAGGCTAGGTAGTGGCTAGTGGTGGGTAATATTCCTAAAGGTTAGGCTAGGATACACTTGCATTTTGGAGGCCTATGGGTATGGGACTAGGGGTAGGTTAAGGAATTGGTTGCTGATAAAAGGGTGGGACTAATAGAAAATAATGAGAACTTGAGAAATTTGAGAATAAATGCCTAAGATATTAAATGCGTATTAAAATAAATTTACGTCGCCAACAAGTGCAGGGCTGACAGAATACGGGATAGCTGGCTATAGTGGCGTGGGTGTATGTTGGCGTCACCAATAAGTGCATGGCTAACAGAATACGGGTTGACTGGTTATTGCGACGTATCATGTGTGGAACCTCATTAATAAGGACAGGGCTAACGAAATTGGGTCGGCTGATTATAACAAGGGGAATGTGTGTGGTGTACCACTTTAGACATGCTCGAATAAGTGCAGGACTAATAGAAAGGTCGATTGGCTATGACGGCATCGCTATAATAATAATTTAGTTAAGTGAATTAAATTAACTTGATAGCTTTAGTAAATGATCAAAACGTCATAATTGGACTTGAACATTGGGGTGCCTTAGTTATGTGGGTAGATACAGATAGTTTATCTTTACTCCCATATATATATTGTTTAATTTAAAATACTCTATTGTGATGTTTATCATGTATAATGCTGTTATCTGGGTTCATGGACCCTAATTGGGAGGAGTGGCTAGTATTCATGTGGTGGCTCTGACCCATTGTGTTGACTAATATTTTAGGTATAATTGATAGAGTAGCTGCACAAGATTGATTGAAAATACTTTTGGGAGTGCAGATGGAGATTCATTTTACTTGCTTTAGTAGTTTAGATTTATTTTCCTTTATGTCGCTTTTATTATGAGACTATTATTTATGGATATGGTGGGACAATCGGTTTTACGATTGTTTATTATTTCAGTCAAATATTTATAGTTGGATGATTTTATTTGTGTTTATATTCATTTGAAGTGAATTTATTTTGGAGATAGCATAGTGATGGATTTTTAATATTGCATGGATGGTTATAATTGTTGGATAAATTTAATTATATCTTGTGGAAAAATTTTAAATGTCTCATATATCTGTCACATGCTAAGAATGATAATTTATTTAGTGATGTCCGATGTAGTTTGGTGGTGGCGGCTGACCACCTCGCTTGCTAGAATGCGTGGGGTGTTACATTCAAAATCATAGTTTCTTGAAATAGGAAATTATTGATGTACATATCTTCATTTGCATGATTGTTACTTTTACACCAGAGATTTATGCTTCAATATTAAACTGCAATCAAAGAAAAGAAGTTTGGGATGAATTAATACTCAGATTTACTACTCTCTCAAGATATCACATCCACTAGTTGAAAAACAAATTGTAAAATGTAAATAAGAAAGGAGTTAAGATGGAAGCATATTTTACATTTATCAAAATCCTCTCTGATCAATTGGCCTTAGAAGGCTCTGTCAATGAAGATGATATTATTATTCTATAAACCTTAATTGGTTTATCAGCAAAATATGATGCATTTAAAACTTTAAGCAGAAATAGGTCATCTACAATCACAATGGCAAGGTTATCATCTTTATTATGCTCAGAAGCTATTCATGTTGAATCTCAGAAGAAAATCATTGATTCATCAGACTTAATTGTAGCTTTTACTATGAATAAAAATCAATCCCAAGCTTGCTTTAATTCAAATGGTAGAAATTCGCAATTTCAACAATTTTCAAGAGGAAGATCTCAATTTCATGCTAACTACAAAGGAGTAAGAAACTTTGGTTACATAAGAAACATAATAGTTGGTAAGCAGGAGGAAACTATCATTTTAATTCTATCTATAATGGACAATCAACACATTATATGTTGGAATCTTATTATAGAAAGAACGAAATAATAAATTAATTTCTGCAAGGCACGTTCTGGGAACGCTGTCTTTTAGGCAAAATTTCTCCCAATCCGGTTGAGACAGAACCACGAGTACACAATGGGTTTTACAGAATCTGCCTTCAGGATACAATGCAGTGTATGAACAATTTGTTTAATTCAAACTATGTACTATTTGATCAAACCGAGAACACTCTGAATTTGTTATATGATAATGCCAAAAGGTACAGGACGAATAGAGGAGAAATTAGTAATTTTTGGTGTCCAAAACAGAGGCCTGAAACCCTTTTTATAGCTATTTTTGTGATTGTTCTTCAACAGTCACAGCTCTTCATGTAGCGACTCAGTAGCCGTTGGATCGTGCCTGTTTGGAACAACTTCGATCTAACGGTTCAGATTGGGCGTCCCATCGTAAGCGAATGGACATCTCCTACACGAAATGCTAACCGTTCATCTAACGATTCAGATGAAGTCGTTTCAGATTTAAACCCTTTGATCGGATCGTTTAATCACAACCGTTGATCTATTTTACCTCGTCAAAACTTTAGGCTCCCACGCTCCAAGCGACGATGCGCACGTGCGAAGTGCCAAGTGCACGTCAAAGCGCGCAATGCACCCTAAGTCGACCAATCGCACTTTCGCGCACCGCGTGTCGCGATTGGTGGTGCTTAAGCACCGCCGCAATGCGTAGGATCATAGCCTCATGTTTGACTTGTTAACTAAGAATCTTAGTTGTCCTTTAGTTGATATACCACTACTTTTTGTAGTATTCTTCCAATGTGGGACAATATGAGATTTTGAGCACTCCCATATCTTTCACACCCATTTGCGCATGTTTCTACCTTCTAAAATAAAACCCAAACTATGTTTAAATTAAAACACCAATAATATAATAAAATAATAACAACTAAAAATTAAAACATCAATAATATAATTAAAAAATTATATTATATTGGAATTTATCCAACATTCCCCCACCAATTTCAATATACACAAGAGAGCGAAACAAAAAAAAAACAATAAATAACTTTTGGCATTATCGCTAAAATCTAGTACATAAATGAGAAGTGTCTTTCGGACTTGAACTTCCATATAGTGTAAATAATTCAAAGCTTCATCAAGGTGTTGTGGTGAACGTATCTTGAACCAAGGACCTTTTAAGACTAGCCGGAACTATCACACATACCGGTTTTTGAGTTTATGAGTATTCTTCTAGCATGCATTTTAATGGCCTTGTGATAATCCTGATTTCACGAGCCCTTTAGGATCGGTCTTGATTCCATAGAAAGCGGTCACACTTTCGACACTCGTATAGGTAAATCAAATTTAGTGATTCTGCGAGTCACACTTATATGATTTATTAAGAAGTAACATTCATCCTCTAATATGTAGAAAACCAACACTAGGCACATGGGAATGGAACTTTTGTATAAAATTCCTAGTGTTCCATAACTATAATTTTACTTGTTAGTACCACATTGAACTCTATCTATATTTTCAAGATATGAGTTGGGTTCCCATTAAATATAGTTGTGTTTATTTAATAGACCTTAGTCCCATTCCTTTTGAGGTGATATATATCATCTCCCTAACAAGACCTTTAGTTAGAGGATCTGCTAAATTATTGTTCATTTTAATATAGTCGACTGCAATTACTCCTTCCTTGAGTAATTTTCTTATAATTTGATGCCTTAGACTAATGTGTCTAGATTTTTCGTTGTAAGTTTTGTTTGAAACTTTATAAATTGTGGCTTGGTTATCACAACTTATCATAATTGAAGGAGATGGCTTTTTCCATAAAGTAATATCATACAACACATTTCTAAGCCATTTTGCTTCTTTACATGCATCTGCTAGGGCTATAAATTTAGATTGCATTGTTGAATCTGACACACATGTTTGTTTCTTGGATCCCCAAGAGATAGCTGCTCCTCCTAGCGTAAAAATCCAACCAGTAGTTGGCTTGGATTTTGATTCAAGATTATTCCAACTTGAATCACTATATCCTTCTAAAACATATGGATATCCTACATAATGTAAGACATAATCCAAAGTCCTCTTTAGGTATCTAAGTACCCTAGAAATCGCATTCCAGTGCTCTTGTCCTGGATTACTTGTAAATCTACACAATACACTCACTGCATAAGCAATGTCTGGTCTAGTGCAATGCATGACATACATTAGACTCCCAATAATACTAGCATATTTAAGTTGATCCTTAGCGCGCCCAGTATTTTTTATTAATTTGATACTAGGATCCACTGGTGTAGCAGCTGGCTTAAGTTCGAAATGATTATATCTCTTAAGAACTTTTTCTATATAATGAGATTGAGATAATGCTAAAGAATTATCCTTTCTCACAATTTTGATTCCTAAAATCACATGAGCTTCTCTAAGATCTTTCATATCAAATTTTGATGAAAGAAACCTTTTGGTTTCTTCAACATATTTGAGATTAGACCCAAATATTAACATGTCATCCACATATAAGCAAATAATAACACCAACACCATTTTCAACTTTACTATATATACATTTTTCGGCATCATTAACTTTATATCCATGGGATATAACAATATTATTAAACTTCTCATGCCATTGCATAGGAGATTGTTTAAGGCCATAAAGAGATTTAACCAGTTTACACACTTTCTTTTCTTGACCAGGCAAAACAAACCCTTCGGGTTGTTCCATATAAATCTCTTCTTCTAAATCACCATTTAAAAAAGTAGTTTTAACAACCATTTGATGAATAACTAAATTATTAATAGAATCAAGAGATATTAATATCCTAATGGAAGTGATTCGAGCAACATGAGCATATGTATCAAAATAATCAATTCCATGTTTTTGCTTATAGCCTTTAGCAACTAGTCTTGCCTTTAATTTATTTATAGAACCATCTGGATTTAATTTTCTTTTAAATATCCATTTGCACCCAATAGGTTTAGCTCCAGGGGGAAGATCGAAAATAACCCAAGTTTGATTTGACAAAATTGAGTTCATTTCATCATTTATTGCTTCTTTCCAAAAGACAGTATCCCTAAATGTTACCGCTTCATGAAATGTTATCGGTTCATCTTCTACATTAAGAACAAATTTAGTTTTGTTCTTAGTTTCATTTAAATCCCCTTCAACTAAATAAATAACAAAGTCAGGCCCAAATTTTTTTCAGTTCTTTGTCTTTTACTCCTTCATGGTTCAACGTCATTCGTTGTTTCCGAAGAAGATATTGGTTGTGAATTTTCTTCTAAAGTTGAGGAGTCAACATTCGGATTATTATTTTCTAAACCTTGATTCAAAGTACTAAACTTTGTTCGGTATTCAAAGAATTGCACATCTACCGACTCAATGATTTCTTGAGTTTCAAGATTTAAAAATCTATAAGTCGTACTGTTACTAGAGTATCCAATAAAAACACGTTTGTAAGTCCTATTTCCTAGTTTAGGTCTTTTAGGTTCGAGTTTTCTTACATAAGCAAGACATCCCCAAACTTTAAGACGTCTAAGATTAGGCTTACGATTAAACCATAGTTCGTATGGTGTAATATCCTTGTTTTTCAATGGAACTCTATTTAAAATATAATTTACGGATAAAACCGCTTCTCCCCACATCGACAAAGGTAAACCAGAACTGATTAACATTGCATTTATCCTTTATACTAAAGTCCTATTTTTTCTTTCCGCTGTTCCATTTTGTTGTGGCGTATAAGGCGCCGTAACTTGATGGATTATTCCATGAGTATCACAAAAATTTATAAACTCACTCGGGTAATATTCACCACCCCTATCGGATCGTAGGACTTTAATTTTCTGATTTTCTTGAGTTTCAACTTCTGCTTTAAAAATTAGAAATTTCTCGAAAACTTCATCTTTACTTTTAAGTAAATATGTATATGCATACTTAGAGTAATCATCAATGAAAGTAAAGAAATATTTATTTCCAACACGAGTCATATTACTCTTCATATCACATACATCACTATGAATAAGATCAAGCATTTTGGATGTCCTCTCAACAGATTTAAATGACTTTCTAGTTATCTTCGATTGAGCACAAATTTCACATTCAGAAAGGTTATCAAATTTATAATCCAAGATTAAGCTACGATTAGTCATTTTTTTATACTTTTATAATTCACATAAGCTAATCTACTATGCCATAAAGAAATAGACTCAACCATATAAGCAAAACTAATATCATTGATTACATTAATTTTGATCATGCCGTTACAAGAGTACCCTTTGCCAATAAATTGGCCATTCTTTGACAAGACAAACTTATCAGACTCATACACTAGTTTGAAACCTCTCTTATTTAGAAGATCCCCAGACACAAGATTTTTACACATATTAGGTACATGAAGTACGTCAATTAGAGTAAGAGTCTTTCTAGAAGTTAATTTCAATTCCACAGTGCCTTTCCCAACTATATTTGTGCAAAGATTATTTACCATCTTCACTTCTTTTCCATCAATTTCTTGACATGTTTTGAATGAAGATCGGTCTTTGCATATGTGGACCGTTGCGCCAGTATCTAGTCACCATCCACTTTCATTATCAATTGAATTTGCTTCGCATACAGTAGCAATAAGATCTTCAACATTTTTAGTTTCCTTCGACCCTTATTTTTTCTTAAATGCCTTCTTTTTAAGACGACATTCTCGAGAATAATGGCTCGGTTTGTCACAGAAGAAACATTTTCCCTTCTTTTTCTTATTTGCACTTTAGTTCTTGAATTTTGAATCATTCTTTGCTTTAAATTTTGAGTCTTTGGTAATCTTGGATTTTTTTATCCTCAACCATATTAGCTTTTGAATGACCCTCACCTCGTTCATCCTTCTTTTCTCGAATACGAGTATCATCTTCAATACGAAGACGATGAAGAAGGGATTCCACAGTATAAGTCTTTTCATCATGATTAATTTTCTTCTTACAGCCATTCCAAGAGGATGGAAGTTTTGAAACAATCACCCCTACTTGAAATTCATCTTGAAGATTAATTCCAGCAGCTTTAAGGTCACCAACAATTTGTTAGAGTTCATGTGCTTGTGCAACGACAGATTTATCAGTACTCATTCTAAAATTCATATAGTTAGAAATCAGAAACTTATGGTTGTTTGCTTCCTCGTTTTGATACTTTATCTCCAAAGTCTTCCATAATTCCTTTCCAGTCGGAATCATTCGACGAGTGTTATAAATAGTTTAGGACAAAGCATTGAGGATGTGTCCTCGACACATAAATTCGTCTTGTTTCCTCTTCATAAGCTTTTGCTTTTTTTCTTCGATGTCTCCGGGTGTGGGCTCGGGAATTTGCTAAAGGTTGTCATCTAGAATATATGCTAGTTTTAGTGATGTGAGGAAGAACATAACTTTCTCTTGCCAACGGGTGAAATTTTCTCCATCAAAACGATCGAGTCGGATTAAATCTTGACTCATCACTTGGATGGATTGTGCCACCGTTCCTTCCATTTGAGTGGAGTAATAAGAATAAATTTTTTGCCTAAAACTGTTGGAATTTTATTATGGAAAGAACGAAATAATAAATTAATTTCTGCAAAGCACGTTCTGGGAACGCTGTCTTTTAGGCAAAATTTCTCCCAATCCGGTTAAGACAGAACCGCGAGTACACAGTGGGTTTTATAGAATCTGCCTTCAGGATACAATGCAGTATATGAACAGTTTGTTTGATGCAAACTATGTACTGTTTGATCAAACCAAGAACACTCTGAATTTGTAATATGATAATGCCAAAAGGTAGAGGACGAAGAGAGGAGAAATTAGCAATTTTTGGTGTCCAAAACAGAGGCCTGGAACTCTTTTTATAGTCATTTCTGTGATTGTTCTTCAACAGTCACAGCTCTTCGCGTAGCGAGTTAGCAGCCGTTGGATCGTGCTTGTTTGGAACAGCTTCGATCTAACGGTTCAGATTAAGCATCCCAGCGTAAGCGAATGGACATTCCCTACACGAAATGCTAACTGTGCATCTAACGGTTCAGATCAAGTCGTTTCGGATTTAAACCCTTTAATCGGATCGTTTAATCACAACCGTTGATCTGTTTTACCTCGTTAAAACTTTAGGCTCCAAGCGACGATGCGCACGTGCGAAGTGCTAAGTGTGCGTCAAAGCGCGCAATGCGCCCTAAGTCGCCCAATCGCACTTTCGCACGCGGCGTGTCGCGATTGGTGGTGCTTAAGCACCACCGCAATGCGTAGGATCATAGCCTCTTGTTTGACGTATCAACTAATAATCTTAGTTGTCATTTAATTGATATACCACTACTTTTTGTAGTATTCTTCCAATGGGGGACAATATGGAATTTTGATCACTCCCATATCTTTCACACCCATTTGCTCATGTTTCTACCTTCTAAAATAAAACTCAAACTATGTTTAAATTAAAACACCAATAATATAATAAAATATTATCAACTAAAAACTAAAACATCAATAATATAATTAAAAAATTATATTATATTGGAATTTATCCAACATTATAGTGCTCCTATCATTTGCCAAATCTTTTATAAAGAAAATCACAGTGCTATAGAGTGTTGGTATAGACTTGATACCTCTTATCAAGGCCAACCTCCAAATTATAAAACCAATACTAATGCAAAAGCCTAATATTCCTAGGAAACTCCTTCCCCGTCAGCTCCAAGGTACTTTAATTCAACAATCATCAACTGTGTGATAAATGATTTAGAAAATTTTCAAATTCATCAACTTTGTCAAGGTCAAATCAAGTCATAGATGGGAATGGTAACAAGCTTCATATTCAAAACTCTAGAAATGGTATTTTAGTTGCACCTTACTCATCTTTTAAACTTCGTAATATTTTATATGTTCCAAAAATACACCCAAATCTTGCTTAGTTCATAAACTCACCACTTGTAATAATTGCACTGTAACTTTTTATTCCAATTCTTTTGTTGTTCAGGACAAAGGAAGACAAAGATATTAGTGTAATCTTATTCCATGTCAGTCATTCACAAGGTCCGTACTAGTTTCCACAATGCTCTCCATGTCCTTCAATTTAAAAAATTTCAAATAAAGTTTGCCTATCAATTCAAGTCACTTATGAACATGGGACAAAAGCCATCTCTAACTATTTTTTCTCATATTACAAACAAATTTCACATTCCAATTGTAAAAACTAAGCAACTGTGAAACCCCATAAAATTCATAACTAGATTGATAAAGTCTAACTATAAATGATGCATGAGTCTAAACAATAAGTATTATTCTAATCATGATTGTAGTAAAATAAAGCGCTAATAAAATGACAGTAATAAAACTTATAAAACAAAATACAACTCTCATACCAATCTTAAAACCACAATTAAATAAACTCCGCCACTGTAATAAATATTTGTCTCATTAACAATATCCAACTCTCAATGAATAAAAGAGACTCCAACATAATAAACTCGAAACACAATAATCCGACTCTGACTACTAAAATGGAAAATGGGTTCTAAAATGAAATACAGTAATTAAAGATGAGAAAGCAGGCTCAGCACCTACATCTTAAGACTAGAAGTTGAAACTGTAAATGAATGAAAAGAAATGGAATTCTGGCGAATATTTCTCCCTAAGACCTAGAAACAAATTCCACAATCATGATTAAACCTATCAAGTCTACAAGGAGTAAGATTTTAACAAAAGTTGAGCCACAATAATAATAATAATAATAATATTAATAATAATAATATGCATTCGTCACATATTTTAGTTGCTTTTAAGTTATACCAACCCAAACAACCTAAATATAGCATGCATGTCTAATCTCAAGCCCAGGTTAACCCACTAGTTCATAATTATAAATCTTTCTCAGTTGATGATAATTAAAGTTCCATAATTAATGTCTCATATGCATCTCTTTTATGAATTTAGTGAAGGAAGTAGCATCCCAAATCCAACATCTAATTGAGTATTCCCCACTTAAATACAATTAGATGGGGAATTCTTAAACCAGTCAATAAATGCACGAAGGCCTAGCCTTATTGCCTTCGAGGATCACTCATGCGTACTAAGTATAGTTATAGGTCTTCCCAATCCTAGAACACTACAAGAAAACTTGGATTTAGCGACATTTTTTAAACGTCGGAATAAACTCTAAAACCGTCGAAAACAGAAATACCGACGTTTGGACGACGTTTTTTAAAAACGTCGGGGTATCCACAGTCGAGAAATAAGCGTCGTTTGTTAAAAACGTCGGATAGACATTTCCTGACGCTTCCTGTTATGTTTGTTAACCGTCGGCAATTGTCCCTGCCGTGTGGTGTAAATGCAACTTTTTTTTAAAAACGTAAGGTTTTATCTCAACGTTTCCTCAAAAGCGTCGGGAATCTTAAATTAAGATATTAACACAAAAGTCAATCATTTACTTGAAAACATCACAATGTTAACTAAATTTTTTTTGTACTATATTCCAACATTTTTTTGTAAAGCATAAATATTTTAAGTGCCATATAATATCCAAGTACCCATCATTAATATTATAATAGATCCCTCAAAGAAATTCTCAATCAACCAAAGAAAAACTATTATACTATAATATCTAATCATTGCAAAACAAAATGAAGAAATTGTGTCATCAGTGTACTATAATATCTAATCATCCCAAAACAAAATGAAGAAAGTGTATCTTCAAACATCCCAAAGTTGTCTACTAATAAGCCAAAAATTTGTATTCAAATATTCCAAACAAAATATGAAACATATATTATCATCAAAAAATGCTTGAATACTATTCAAAACAGTCAATACGATGTCTCTGCGACCATGGACATGGCAAAACTACCTATAAAGAAAGAAAGAAAATAAGTATTAAAAAGTAAATAAGTCAATGTAAAAGTGATGCACCGAAGAAAAATAAAGGTAGTTGGTGACTTACTTCCAAATTCAAACTTTTCAATTAGTTGGTATTTTTTGCCTCCTTCATACGCTCCTAAAATTCGAACAAGAAAATAGTTGGAAGAGGGATGGTAATTAGCTTCAATGTTTTCAAATCAACAACTTATATAGTAATAATGAAAACTTGCAACTTGTATGAGCAAACTGAAAAATAGTTATGTATTCAAAATTTTAAATATATAACAAAAATGTAATATGTTAGCAATTAATATTTTTGTATAGCTTATGAAGTTTGCGTCCCGACCCTAATAAAAATCGTAACCACTTTTTTCGTTGTTGGCCACTACAATATATACTGTTTTTTCCATGCAATCGAATAAGTGAAGTGAGAAAAACATGTGGATGTTGATAAAGTAAATAGTTATGTAGTAACAAAACATATTTAACACGCTTATTATTTTAAAAAAAAATCGACAGAGTTTCCTTCGTTTATTCATGAAAACCAACTTGTTTTAACAATTAAATTTAATTCAACAACAGCAACAACAACCAACTTAAACCGCATAGAAATCCCTTCCACCAATTTCAACATATATAACCTTATAAACTAGTTCCATCAGGATATGTTCAACGAATTACCATTAGAACGAGTATAGCTATCATATATATTGTGGAGCTTATATGCATCGAACGATGAAAACATTAACGCTCTTGCTTTAAAATGTGCCATGAAGAATTTTAGAGATAAAAATACTAACCCCGTAATAGTTACGAAGTTGAGTTCGCGATATGATTTGTGGTGGTGCCTTCATTGAGGATTGCGATCGACATTGCGATAAATGTTAAAGTGATGCACAAAAGAAAATTTAAAGGTGATTAGGGACTTACTTTCCCATTCAAACTTTTTAATTAGTTGGTATTTTTTGCCTTCTTCATCCGCTCCTAAAATTTGAACAAAAAAATAGTTGGAAGAGTCATTAGCTTCAACGTTTTCAAATCAACAACTTATGGAGTAATAATGAAAACTTACAACAACTTCATCCAACTGAAAAATAGTGATGTATATAACTTTATAATATATTTTCAAATATAAAATAACCAAAATAATGTAATATGTTAGCAAATAATATTCCCGTATAGCTTATGAAGTTTGCGACTCGGCCCAAATAAAAATCGTAAGCCACACAATATAGATCTGGTAAAGTTTTTTATTTCTAAATTAAAATTTTAATTTTCAAAAGGGATCCCTAAAGTTTTAACATTTTTTATGACAAATTGTGGTCAACAAATTATTATAAGATTTATAAAAATAGACGTAATATTTTGTAAATTACTTTTTTTCGTTGTTGGCTGCTATAATATATTATGTTTTTTTATGCATTCGAATAAGTGAAGTGATAAAAACATGTGAATGTTGATAAAGCAAATAGTTATATAGTAGCAAAGCATGTTTAACACGCTTATTATTTTTAAAAAAATCGGCAGAGTTTCCTTTGTTTATTCATGAAAACAATTTTTTTTAACATTTAAAATTAAATCAACAACCACCACCCAATTAAACCACAAATAAATCCCTTCTGCCAATTTCAACGAATTTCCATTGGAACGAGTATAACTATCATATATATATATAATGGATCTTATATGCATCAAACGATGAAAATATTAATGCTCTTGCTTTAAAATGTGTCATGAAGGATTTTAGAGGCAAAAATACTAACCCCACAAAAGTTACGAAGTTGAGTTCGCGATATGATTTGTGGCGGTGCCTTCATTGAGGATTGTGATCGACGTTGCGATTGAACCTCAGAAGTTAACGATTGCAACTGTGGTGATGCTACAGGATCAACATTGGCCTTGACAGGAACCTAGCAATTAGAATATACAAAATATTAGATTTAATGCATACAGAATATTAGATTTAATGCATAAAATTAAGAAATTGAACTCATACATCCAATGATTAATAAAAGTTGACCTATGCAGCGCCTAAAGAAACATCTCGCGTAGATTGGATAAAATCACCCATAGAATGCATACGAGCTCCATAAAATCACGTATATGAGCTTTCACCCGTTCATTCATCCGAGATTCCATAACAATTATATTTTCTTGCATCTGAGCTTCTAGTTTTTCTTTCATTTTAGTTTGTTTCCTCTCATATTTTGCCTCTATCTCACATCGCATCCTCTCATATTCAACCTCCATCTCACGTTGCATCCTCTCTAGTTCTTGCTGATGTTGTGTCTCAATATCTCTCAACTCAGATTGGGATTGCTTATATGATGGTCCAAATATCAAACTCGGAGAGACACCGAGTCCAAACATGCGCACACGCCCATGTCTTTCCGGTCTCATAACTTGCCCAAATATATCATCCCGCGCAACACCGGTCTCCGCTGTCTCTGGATGTTGTAATTCTAGATCATCCATCTCTTGCTGCAAAAATTAACCCCAGTTCTTATACAAAATTCAAATTATATCATGCACATGTAAGAATCCATATATACATTATTTAAGTTTCCATCAAAAATCACATATATAATTCATAATATAGAACAATAAATATAAATTGAGTTCATAATCATTTTTTTAATTGAGAATTTTATAAGATAAAGAGAGAAGAGCCATCTTTAGGTGGCATGTATAATGAATCAAGCACAAGTAGCTTGTAATTCCTCCTTTTCACTTTTAGAATCCATAGAAGCTAACCCGTTCCTCCTTTTCACTTTTAGTTGTTCATTCTTAATTGAGTATTCTGTGTGTATTTTGGCTACTCACGAACATCATATCATCATTCACATGTTTAATGTATCTAATAGTGGCTTAGAAAGATTTCTTCAAACTTAGTACCAAATTTTATTATAAAGATGATTAAAAACTGATGGTGAATGCTTACTTTATTTTCTACAAGATTTAGAGGAATGTTTTAAGTGGTATAAATGGAAAGTTTGATGGTTTGATGATTATTCTTTATGAAAATGATTATTTAAGGCCTAACAAACACGTACACTCAGATACTATTGTGTACACTCAGATACTATAGTGGAATTTTCATTTTAATATGCTCAATGTCATAATCATTTTTCTCTATATTCAAATAGGATATCCTGCTCTGTATGCTTTCTATTTGGTTGATAATGATCTTACATATGTAGTAAACTCACATAAAAATGTTCTAGGAAGACTATGAGGTTAAGATGTATCAGTTATTGTAATGGTCAGCGTTTGATTAAAATTTTGAGTTTGGTGTTTGACAAAGATCTTACGGAATATATTGTTGGATGGTGTCAATCTTTCTTGATCATCGCTATTTTATTGTTGAATCCCTTATACCACAGGGTAGATAAAAAGCTTTCTTACCTTACCCACACCAGCTGATGCAACTTATATACCACATGAGACTTTGTACTGTTATGGAATCAAACTATGTTCTTTTAAAGTAGGTGAGGAATAGTATTTTCTAGTAGAGTTGGTCATATCACACAAGGATCAATATCTCTGGCTTCTTAAATGACCAAATTCTCTGAAAATATGTTAATGGTTCCCACCCGCTACACAGTCCCATCTATTTGCCATAGATTCTGTAGAACCTATTTCCAATTCATCCTACTGCTCTGGATTTCAAGCTGATTGCACCATTGTCAAAAATTTTAATACCATCCTTTCACAAGTTGTTTGTCTAATTTAATAGAGAATGCCTTTTGCTTCTACATGCGTGCGCCTGTGAACAATTTCATCCTTCAAACAAAACAATACTGTAGAATTATCTAGGAGGTCTCTCCAGGGTAGTCCAACCAAATTTCCCTTTTCAGAAGTCTAGCGACTCTAGATCATTTCTAAAGTGAACCCACTTTAGTTCTCTTGTAACACCTGGTCTTAGAGCCACCGGGCACATCCGACGTTTTAGCAAACGGTTTATTAAAGACGATTTGCCAACATTTGGATAAGCAACTATTCCAGGTCTAACTGGATGAGGACGTAGTCCTTTTGATTTACATTTTACATTCACGCTAGAAACTATCGCCTTTGATAACCTCCCTAACTTCAAGACACCCATCCCAAGATGACCATTGGAGAAGACAACCTTCGTTCCCTGCCAAGCATAATAAGCTGCCCAAGCATTCCGATCTGCAGTGGATATCATGTCTTCTCTATTCAAAACTAAGACTCATTTTCTATTACCAAGACATTGATCCATCTGTGGATGACTTTTGGACATTATAATTCTAGCATTCTGCACCTCTATAACAACATCCATCAGTTTTAGTTGTTGCTTAAGTTCTATTTCTGTTTTTACACTATGACCATGATACCACTGAACTGGTCGTGATGTCTTTGTCCAGTTATGAAGATTGGCTTCTAGATCAATCCAGTCGAATTCTTCTTCACTCACCTTTAATGTATTACTAGAATGTGAAGTCCCATTTCCATACCAACCTGGAGTTCTCCCACTAAGAATCTGAATTATGGAGGGAGAAGGAGCCGCCACAGCAAGAGTAATGGACGCTGCTCTTTTCCGGTGCTAAAGAAAGTGACCAGTTATCACAGGGATATTAGCCCAAACGCCAGAGACCTGGAGAGACATCGATGTCTCGTCCCATTTTGTCCTGAGTTAATACTTAGATATTATACCTCTGTATGGCGACTCACGTTATAAAAACCTCTCAAATTGAAGACTTAATGGAGCGAGAGAATGAGTGATTCAGTTTGGGAGATATCAGAGTACAATGGGTGGTGTTAATCTTGAGACACCATAGAGTCTAATAAAGCAATTACATTACATAATTCTAAAGACAATAGTTCCCTACACATAACCTCACACTAGTTGAATGAACAAAATTTCCTACAGTGGTCTCAATTCGTGAAGCTCTTTAAGCTCTTTATTAGAGGAAACGGGAAGATATGTTATCTGACATGCTAAAAAATAGCTCCATCAGAAGATGATCCAGGCTTTCCATTATGGGCTTAAGAAAAATCCATGACTATGACATGGCTGGTGAATTCCATGGAACCTGAGATTGGATAGAGCTTTCTTTTCTTGTCAACTGCAAAAGAATTATGGGATGTAATAAGTGAAACCTACTTTTATTTAGGCAACTCAGTGCAAGTATATGAGATCAAGAAGAAGATTCGAGAGACCAAGAAAGAAAATCAAAATGTCAGCAAGTATTATAGCATTAGAAAAGGCTTATGGCATGAACTAGACATGTTTTATGATCTTGAGTGGAGTTGTACCACTGATAGTGCTCGGTTTAAGAAGATGCTCAAGAAAGAAAGAGTATTTTAATTTCTTGCAGGTTTGAATAAAGAATTGGATGAGGATCGTGGACGTGTACTTGGTAAAGAACCTCCTACTTCTACAAGAGTGACATACTATTCATACAACCTACATGGAGTTGAAAGTTTTGTTCGTTTAAAACTGCACACACTGAACTCGTGTAATTCTAGTAAAATAGAGAACTAAATTTAACCTCAAATGAGTGTATAAGTATTTTTCACCTAAGTAAAAGGATTTCACCCTTTACAAGCAAAAACTAGACATTTGAATCCTAAAGCCTTACATTATGAAGAGTAGGCCCCTATGTTGGTGAAAACATTTGGCAAAAGTTACCTATGGGTTTAGCAAAAGCCGACCATTATACATACATCTAGAATTTTTCATGAAACGCAACACCTACACCTAGAATTTTTCACTCTTTTATTTCACAATTTTTCATGAAAAGCATAAGTAATATGGCTTTACATGTATTATTAATAGTTTGTTACTTTGATGATCACTCCTATGAAAGTTCAACCAATTTTTGTCATTCACCTTGTCATATTCAACCAACTTCGCCTTTTCAGTTTGATTGGACTTTATATTGGCATGTGCTCATTTGTCATTTGAACCTATACAGATTTTTTTAGTTCTTTTTATTCTGCGCTTAAATACCTCTCTCCTTCGTATTGATATTATCCTTATTCCTTAAATATTCATTTTTCCTCTTTTATTGGCTAATAGAGATATTAATCTTAACATCTTTTCATCTTCCTTTAATATGACCAAACATTTAACGATCAGAGCATATTAGAGGTCTCCATGGGTATTTTACCATGAATTGGGATGGTCCCTCATCACTCCATCCATTATCCACCCTAATATACTCAGCGACTTCCTAATATGTGGAATTAAGGACTTGAACTGCATTCAAAAGTAATTTTCCATGAGCTAGTATGCATTCCTAACTTTAACATGACCTTAGTTATACAAAAACTATTAACGAAGAGGCTATGTATAGTTGTCTAAAAAATATCACAGAACAAAAAATACATACAATCGCTCGGGCAACTGCTTCATTAACAGGCCCCTTCCCTTTGGTTACATGCGTCTCATTGTACACCATCCTACGAGTTGGTTTGAATCCCATCGCTTTAGTCATCTACAAGTACAATATAATAAGTGTCAAAGCATAACATAAAAATACAATAAAACAATAACAATGAATTATTAAGTATAAAAAATTTACCGCGTGTTTAACTTGACCATGAGATTTTCTACCAGATGTGTGCGGCATTTGCAAATGCGCACGGATGGCTTTGTTGTTCGCACTTTTGGCCTAATACAATGGAAATACAGTTAGTCATATAACAAATTTTGATTAAATCCTAATATTGATCTTTTTAATAAATTAATTCATTTCATGATGTTCTTTATAGGTGACATAAGAATAGTGTGTACACGTAATTCATGACTAGACTTAACAACTAGTACATACATGTGCTTCGGCGGAGTCGCAATTATAGACGAGCATTTTCCACTAATTTTCTTCGACTCGTTGGGGACAATTTGCCAAGCGTTCCTCATTAGTTCTATACTTAGTATAACCTTGGAGCTTTGTCGTGGCCTTCCACTTTATTCCGACGGATTGCATCATAAATTTCTCATCTCTTCCGTGGCATTCGTATTCTCCTACATTACATCAACGTGTTAGAGAGATAAACTTGAATATATATATATATATATATATATATTCACATATTCAAATTAGGACCCCTATTTTCATTTTATTAACATTGTACCTTGATATGAATCCAAAACATGTTCTTATCCTCTTCGGGTACTTGTCTCCAATCAAAATATGTGAATGGTTCTAGTTGGCCATTGCGTGCTAGAACCCCTAATTTTAAGCAAGTCTAGACGCGGGTTCTTCAATGGGTTGCCCAAGCTCATTCACCTCAATTTCTAAAATTCCACCATCTTTACCCCACCCGATATGCATTAAAGTGGGGCCTAGAACTCGTCTATGCTCCTTTAGATACTCCTCATGACCGGAGCTCGGATCTAAGTGTTAAGTAGGATTGACTAAAAAAATCATTCATGAATTACTTAAATGTCAAGAATAATAATTTTCGTCAATTACAAATACAAATAAGTCAACTCAAAACCATACATATAACTTCTTGTTGTTCGTTGTTACCCGACAACAGAGGGATCAATGGTGCATTAGGTGGCCAATTCGATGGAGGTTCAGGCATGGAAGGGTTGGCTCCTACATGTTCTTATTGCTGCTCATGGGTTGTCATAGCTCCTCTAATGTGTTGGGTATGAGATCTATTGATCGTCATCGTACTGAATGAAACAACATGAGAAAAAACAGTTAATGTTGCAATGCCAAATGAGTGGAGGAAAAACAGTATAATACCCCAATTTACATAATAAAAGAGATTAAATCCAGCATATAAAATGGGAAACACTGTAAAATGGTAATGATTTATGTTCAACCATTCAAACCTCTATATAATTTTATTTTCCATTCAGTTCTTGTTAGTTATCTAAAGCTAGTACCAAGACTTTTTCTTTAGATGCATTAATGTTGAATATTTGTCAAATGGATTTTATGCTCTCAAGACTCTAGGTCCTCTTTCTGAACACATGGCTCACTCGCTCTTCATTTTTTTACCTCATATATCATTCACACTAACCCTGTGGATACTTAAGTGTAGACCTGAGCTTCCGCCACCCAATAAATGGTATTTCATATAGGTGTTGAATAGAAGTAGAAGTAGAGCATTAATATGGCCTAAATGAAGAGAGGTGAGAGTAGTGGGATGGTAGCAAGGTTGAAACTAAAGCACAGAGAGAGAGGGAAAAAGAGGAAAATTATACAAGTGGTGTTGCTCATCTTATAACATACGAGTCTCGAGAGCAGCAACAGAGGGAGTGCGGCTAAAAAATGGAGCAAAAAATGTAGAGCCCGATAATTAGACCCGAAACTCCTAGAAATTCAATAAATTATTGGCTTGGCCTTGAATAACCTTGACAGGAATTTGCAATTCAATTCAACAATTGCAGAAAGTGCAGCTGCCAGAACTGAGGAGAACTTCAACAACTACCAATAACAATGTCCATTTCTAAGTAATTTGGATAGTTTAAAATTTTCTTAACAGTTTAAACTTTTTTAGGTTAGATGCTAACTTGACATGGTATCAAACTGACTTTTGAAGGTTGTGGGTTCGGGTCTTGTTATCTCCATAACCTATCTATCTGTTGGTACATTATTCTGTACATTACCTAACAGATAACACTATAGTCCATGAAAGTTGCTCGTTTGTATTTTACATATTAGTGCACCATAAGTCTTTACTTTCTTGTTATAAGGTTGATAGACCCTGCTTTTCCTTTCATTATCTTGCAATATAAATGCAGGTTCAAAAGTTATTTTCTATCCTTCCAATATCTTGCAACAAACTATAGATTTTGTGAGCACACGCACGCATATTATATATCAAATGATCCACATTATATTCTAAGACCAAATCTTGATAAATTTATGGTGGGAAAAAGTAAATACGTGTCAGTTTTCTTAAATGTTCTATGATTACTATTCCTAAAGTTGGCTTTTCTATATTTTAATCTAAGAGTTGTATTAACTCAGCTGAAATTAGACATTTTATAATTGTATAGAGATTAAGGATTTTAAAGAGTGTTTTTTAAATTCTCCAAAGTATCCATAACCAATTAAAAAGAACTACAAAATGTAGATGTTTGCATTGAAGCTACAATATATGTGCTCAAGAAAACCCAGCAACCATAAAATCTATGACACCTGACCAATTTGGCAGACTAGTGACATCAGTCCCAAATCATTATTATAATGATGGATTATCTCCCTAGATAGATCATTCATAAGCATGATCAATTAGTCATACTAGTGAAATCAGTTTTGGAGTTAGGTTAATTCGACATCGAGTACAAAGTAAGGATTTCCATCAAAAGATAATGAGGTTATAGATTACTTCAAATTTATAATGAATAGAATAATATAAAGTAAAATTTAAACAATCCTGCCCATTTATATGTACTCATTTGTCTGGATGAATTTAAAGTAACTTCATTGAATCAATATAAGTAATAGAAACACAAGCAAAGTGGATTTTGTTCCGATGGTCGATTGTATGTATTGCATATATCTAGACATATTTTTTTATTTTGGTTTGCTCATGTTAAGGTATTTTCTTGTTGGAAGCATAAATGGACTTTTTATAAGTGGATTCATATGTCAGTCATGAATATTATTCATCAATGGTCTTTACAAGGAAGGGATATGCCTTCGCACTGCATATATGTTGAGAAAATTGAATATGTGAATGGAATTCAAAAAAAATTTGCACATTTAACCATAAATGACACTATAACTAACCAGGGGGGTACCATATTTATAGTACTATGGGGGGGAGAGCAGAGCATTACATTCATTGGACAAGCTAAAGAAGTATATTAATAAATGTACTGTTGGATATGATGTGTTCCAGAGAAGTAACTAAAATCATGTTCCTAATCAATCAACCCCTGACCATAACCAAGGTCCCATGGTACAAAAGGTTGTTAAATCGATTGTTCAAGAATGTTAACGCAACATGAAGATATAAATAAGTTATCACAAAGCAACTTATAACAAACAAAAGCACAAACCTCAATATTATTGTTCTTTTAATCAAGCTAAAGCGGGATATTAATAAATGTGATGCATTCTAGAGAAGCAAGTAAGAACATGTTCTTAATGCAGCAGTCCTTGACCATACCTAAGGTCCCATGGTACAAAAGGTAGTTAAATAGATCGTTCAAGAATGTTAATGCAACATGATGATAAAAGAGAGATTAGAAATTAGAGGAAATCCACTCAAGTGATAATAATGCTTGATAGAATTTGAGTTAATTAATCTAGCCAAACCTCTACTCAATATCAGCTTCTAATATGAATAGGATAGGAGATATTAAACCCCCCTGCCTAATACCTCTAGAAGGGTTAAAGAATCCTTTAGGAGCCTCGTTAATTAAAACATAAAATCAATTACTTAATCTCATTCTCCAAATCAAATCATGGATTAAAATTTAAAAGAGAATATTTTCATGACATTAGCATTTGTAGATTCCATCCAAGAGTTTCTGACCAGGATGATGGCACCACATGGATTGAAATTTAAAAGCCTTAGGAACTAGGTCAGTGCCAGTTTGAATGGAAAGACCTTTGTCTAATCTATCTAAGATCATATCATTATTTGCTCTTTGATCACACCAAGTAAATTTGGATCCAATAAATCCCATGTCAACCAAACCATTATACCATTGTAATTTTGAGCCGTATAAACTATTCATAATTCAAATAACTTTAATAAAATCAATAAAATCAATACTAGTTAACACATTATACCATTGTAAGCAGCTTATGAAAAAAAATGGACTAAGAGATACAAGTCCACACAAGTTCTTAATGCATATTCAAATGCCTAGCTAATCAATATTTCTATTCATCTTCATCCATCTGCCCCGTGGTTTCCTCATCAACTAATGCTCCATCCACACCTTGTCTAACCCAACTAACATCATCACCACTTGTCAATGTTGCATCGTCCAAACGTTGATCACTCCATGCCTCAGTTTCATCATTCATAGTGCTCTCACTTGTTAATTGTTGCCCAAACACATCAAAAAAGTCTCGAGGCTTTGTTTTAACAACAATATGCCAATATTTCTCACTAGGTATTGTACATAAAATACTTGCTTTGCCTGAGATGCTAGTATGAATGGTTGATCGGTTTTTTGATGCCTAGGATACAACAAATGGTTGAAGTTTACAAGCATGAATCTAAAGTCATCTTGCTCAATGAGACCTCTACTATTGTCAACCCAGTCACAATTGAACAACACAAACTTATTGTCTTTTGAATAATGCAGCTCAATGATATCCATCAAAACTCCATAAAAATTGACATCTCCAGATATGGGATTTATGTCTCTTGTACTTGCATAACTCTTGGTCGTTGCATTTAACATGACTCCAGTATTTTGATGGCTCTTCTCCTCTCATGAGCCTTAGTGTGATACCTAACACCATTGATAATATATCCAGTGAATCTTTTTGCCTTTTTTAGGGGCCCCGTAGCTAAAATATGAATTTCTTGTAATACATCTGTGTTATTTGCCTGGACTAACTTCCTCACCTATTTTATTACAAAAAAATGTATTACAAGCCATGGCTATGTAATAATACATGTAAATGTAAAACATTTTTTTAATGTACACTTTACTTACATGATCCTTAAACCACAAATGAAATGTTTTGTTATGAATGCGGTCAACAACATGTGGTCTGAGACGGGAATCACTCCTAATTGATGCACGATGAATATTGCATTAAAAAGAATCATTACATTATTCTTTACATGGCTAAAACGAAAGAATTTTCTTCAAAAAGATACCTACTCTCAAAACGGAGCAATTTCATCTGTGTTTACAAGCACATATCGATGTTCTTGTACATATGTAATGTCATCAAGCACAAATCCCTCCACTTTTCCTAATTTTCGACCATAAAAGTGATCAAAATAACTACCATCATTATTCCTTATTGGGCGATTAGACTTCGTCTCAACGTCATCACGTAGGTACCTTAAGCAAAATGTCAAGCATTCTTCTACCCAATATCCTTATGCAATTGAACCCTCTGGATGACTGTGGGTCTTCACATAATTCTTCAATGTGAACAAGTATCTATAGTGAGGGAAATTTCAATTAGTAAGAAAAAACTATCGTGAAAAATATTTATAAAAATATATATATAAAATAATATCACACCTCTCAATAGGATACATCGATCGATATTGCGGCGGTCCTTCAATATTCGCCTCTTCTGCTAAATGAATAACCAAATGGTCCATGATATCAAAAAATGAAGATGGAAAGATCCTCTCAAGTTGGCATAACATGAGCTCAATGCAAGATTGAACACGATCTAAGTTGGTTACATTCATCACTTTTGAGTACATATTTCTAAAGAAGTTACTTAGCTCAACTAATGGTCCAAGCACATTCTTAGGCAACACATTTCTTAAGGAAATGGGAAGTAGTTCTTTCATTAAGATATGGTTGTCATGATTCTTGAGTCCCGATATCGTACGTTGTTTAAGGTTAACACAACACGATATGTTCGAAGCATAACCATCTGGGACTTTCACCTCCTTCAACATTTTACAAACTATGTCTTTACCCTTAGTGTCCAAGGTGAAACATGCAGGTGGCAAATAATATTTGTTGTTCGCCCGTTTCTGAGGATGCAACGGATTAGAATACCCATATCTTCCAATTCATGGCCGGATTTTAAGGTATCCTTCCCCTTTCCATAAACATTTAATAATGTACAAAGCACATTATCACACACATTCTTCTCAATATGCATTATATCAAGATTGTGGCGTAACAAATTGTCCTTCCAATAATCTAACTCAAAAAATATACTTTTTTTCTTCCAATTATGTGTTAAGGTTTCATCTCTTTCATCAACCCTTTTCCTCTTACCTCAGTATCCTTCCCAAAATTATTATTAAAATTTTGTACCTCATCATATGCTTCATCTTTAGATAATTGGGTGGGCTTTGTACCCAACTCAACTGTACCATCAAAGGAGTTTTTATTTATTCTAAATTTAAGACCTTCAGGCAACCATCGACGATGATCCAAGTACCAATGCTTACCTCCATTAAACAACCAACGGGATCGAGTTTATTTATGACAACAGGGACACGCCAATCTACCTTTTATGCTCCACCCCGACAAATTTGCATAATCTGGAAAATCACTAATTGTCCATAACAACGATGCACACATTTCAAACATCTGATTACTGGCTGCATCATAAGTGTTTACCCCAACCCATAATTCCTTTAATTCATCAATTAAAAGGCACAAATAAACATCAAAGTCATTTCTAAGGCTACGAGGACCATCAATAATGATTGGTAATATAATATATGGTTGTTTCATACACAACCATGGAGGCAAGTTATATATTATTACAATTACGGGCCACGTGCTATGGACAATACTCATGCTCCTGAATGGGTTGAACCCATCACTGGATAATCCAAGCCTAACATTCTGCGGTTTTAGTGCAAAATCTGGATAAATACCATCAAATGTTTTCCAAGCAAGAGAATCAGCTGGATGCTTTATATTTTCATCACCAACACGCTCATCGACATGCCATCTCATCTGTGATGCTGTCTTTGATGACATAAAGAGCCTTTGAAGTCTTGGTATCAAAGGAAAGTATCGTACCACATTTGCAGGAATTTTTTTATTTATAATGGCATCAGCATCTGATTGACCATTTACTTGTTTGTACCTTGGGGTATGATACTTCCGACATTCATTCTCTCATTCTATCTCATTCTAATAGAGCATGCAATCGTTCTTCTAGTAATCTAGCCCTAAGTTTGCAATCAACTTCCTTTCTTCGTAAAAAGACTTTGGCAATGTTTCACCATCAGGAAATGAATCTTTTAATAATTTAAGCAACATTGTGAATGTCTTGTCACTCCACCCACTAAGGCACTTTAAATGCATTAATCCTTCTTATAATTTGGGTACAACACTCCTTCAGATTCTTTTATCAAATTGAAGAATTTCTTAGTCTCTTCATCCGGGCCATCTATATGTTTATGCGCATCATCACCACCCATAAAGTTAAGTGGACTTGTAGGAGGAATTCTAAAAGCATCATGTATCATCTCTCGCATTTCATCACTAATAATCGAATCAGGAGAAGGAACCGAAGATGCTGTAGATTTCCCATGTTAATTACAACATGTGTAGCTATCTAAAAACCGATTTAGCAATATATGTTCTACAACATCATCTTTCTTCACATATAGCATATTACGACATTTCTTACATGGACACAATATTCTTTCAGCATTCGATTTATAATCAGAGGAAAACTTAACAAATTCTTCTGCTCCTTTCTCGTACAAAGGATGACCTCTATGTATTATATTAATCCAACTCTTATCCATCACTATGAATCGATTAACATGATGAAATGGATAAGTAAACACAACAAAATTTTGTCAATTGGCAAGTTCAACACAAAGGTAACAAAAAAGTAACATGCAACATGACTTTTGTTTCTTACCAAACATCAGGGTCTAAGGTTATCAAATATAAATAGTAAGGAGCAAAAAAAAGATGGTCGACTTAATATTTTTTTTAATTTGTTTTAAAACAACATAATAAGATGCAAAAAATAAAAGATTACACAACGTGTCAAATGCAACAGAAATATATAAAATCTACTATTGAGATGAAATTTACAAAATTGGACACGACTTATGACAACAAGATTATCTACCAAAACATCACTTCGTCCCCACAACAAACATAATCCAACATTTGAAACTAATTCAATCCCTCCGATAAAACATACCCTGATGGCCTAAAAAATTTATTTTCCATTACAAATAAGAAATCTTACACATTTTCTAACTTCTGAGTGCTTTTGATATCATTTATTCGCCTTCCAATTTACATTGATGTACTATTAGTCAATGCACATTCTAAAGATGCTTTTGATATTATGTATTCATTACTATTTCATTGAATGCAGTCGTAGACGTGAAAATGATACCTGAACGAGAGAGGGTCTCTGAAGGCCGATATTAGAAAGAGCTCGAGATAACCGGTTTGATACGCCTATTGATATCCAGGTCACGTTTGCTTCAGCAAAGAACACGACAATATAAGAAACATAATTTTATTCTATCAAATTCAAAATACAATACCCATATCTTTGATTGTTGAAAGGTAATTTTATTATTAATTGACTCAAAAACAATTTATCTAAGTTGTCTTCATTCTACTTGTTATGTTGGACTGAATTAGGTATTTGGTTAGCATTGAAGGTCTGTACGTACATGTGGATTCCTTAATTTGTTATTGAAAGTTATACATTGGCCACAATAAACTTTTTTATGGTAATAGGCGATAGGGTCGTTGTCATGAGAAGAAACAAAGTTATTTTAATGATACCATCAGAGTTTTTCAATTAAAATAAAAATATAATTATTTTCAGGCCTTTAATTTTCCTTTTCGATTTAAATTAATATTGAAAAAATTGAATGGGAATAATTTCGTAATGGTTAATCACACTTGGGTCCTTGAACTTTACCCTCCTTATCAGTTCACCACCCGAACTTTCAGTTTTTATACCTAACCCTTTGAACTTCCAACACGACTTCAAGTAACTTCGTACCGTTAATTTTTGGATTGGAAAAAGAGTCACGTGTCACTTTAGAAGAGTATTTTGATATTTAACCTCATTTCTATGTTTAAAAAGTAAAAATAATCTTGTCTCTCTACCCACATTCTCTTTCACACTCTCTCTTACAGCCATATATTTCTACCTCCCCTCCACCCCCTGCCATGGCTGCTGCCCCTCCCTTACCCCCTTGGTTTCGTCTCTATCTTTATCACTCACTTCTCTTACACGCGCGCGCACACACGCACGCACACACGAAATTCACATTTTTGTCTTTATCACTCACGTATCTGCCATGGAAATTTAATTAAAATGAAACATTTTTTAATACAAATTTAGTCCAAGCATTTTTATTTATTTTCCAAAAAGTCCTTAAAACACTGATTTAACCAATATTCTCTTATTTTTAAAGATCCGTGCTCGCGGCACTCCCGCCTCATCTCCACCCACCCTCACCGGAGCTCATTTTTTAGACTATATGTGTCTTTAAATATTCGAGGGGCTATATAGTATATGTCCCCAAAATTTATTATTATATTATGTTTTATCTGAAATTTCTATAGAAACACAGAGCATACACATGTGTAATATAAAAATAATGAAACGGAGCAACCTCATCGATCAATACCAAACGTAAAAGCCCATTTGACAACAATGGGGCAAAAAAAATTCCCATTCATAAACATCACAATTAAATTAAACACATAGCTTAGAATTAATACGATCATAGTTTTTTTAATTAAAATTAAAAAAGCATGTTAGGATACCATGTGAATCACAAATTGATACCATGGGAGCTCTTTTTATGGTAATCAATGATTTAAAGAGCTTTTTTTATTAAAATGAAGCAGGGGCGATTCAGAGATTTCACTGTGAATGAAATTAAAATTTCATTCAGAGATATTTCATCTGAGCTTTATCGCTAATGAGCTGAAATCTGCCTCCACCAACAATCACTTGACGCTCGAACACTACAACCTCAATTTTCTATTAAGGAAACACTACGGCTAAAGGTTTCATAGAGTAATGCTTTCCCACAAACATTCTTATTCCTCTTCTTTTTCTTCAAAAAAATTCTATTATATCTCTCATTCCATAGAACCCAAAACATAAACTGAATAATCTCTAAACACATTTAAATGACGAAGATTCAGAAGATTCAAGATTTACCTTGAGTCTTAGATGCAGAAGCAGCGGCCTTAGGGCAACTTTGAAAAACAATTTTGTTGGAGGTTAGAGCCGTATACGAATACATGTTTCGTGAACGAGGTAAAATAGCGGTTTGTTGGAGGGAAACAAAAAATTAGAGGGAGCAGCACTGGGACGCACGGTAAAAAAAAATTAGGTACCCGACATTTTTATCCCAAAACGAGGGGAATTAGCCAACGTTTTAATAAAAACGTCGTTATTTTCCGATGTTTTTAAATAAAATGCCACTAATTTTTAACACTTTTATAAACGTCCATAAATAGCCCACGTTATTAAATAAACGTCGGCATATACACTATATCTCGAAATTTTTATAAGCGTTGCAAAAAAAAGTCGTCATATCCACTTTTTTTTGTAGTGTAACCTCAAAATCACAACAAGGGAACATCACTATGCTTCTTGTCTATATGATAGAGGATCGGGGTAAAAGGACCAAGTTAAACTTGTCGCTATCAACGTGGTCAACGTCATATGCATCCCCATTAAATCCATCCTAATATGTCCCCCACGAGCACACAACCACACACGATACGCTTGAACATAAAGCAATTGAACAAAAATCCAATCTACTCAAGGATTTGCAAAAATGGTGCCACAAGTCTCATATTAATTATCATTAATTAATTAATTGAGGATTAATTATCAAACCGATGCAAATTTGTTCGAACCAAACCTCATTATCATTGTAATGAAATTATTCAACTCGTTTGAACCATAAGATAAATTCATTCAAATGAAATCCCAAACTCGTTTAAGCACAATCCCAAACTCGTTCGAACCAAAAGATAAAATCGTTCGAACATTATCTAAACTCGTTCCAGCGACACCCCTATCTTGTTCGAACAAGATCCCAAACTCATTCGAACGAGATCTACATAGTGGTATTTTGCCATGTCCTAAAAATGGACATTGCCAACCTAAATCTCAAGTTTAAAGGCTCTAATTAGCCTAACACCCAATCTCCTTCAAGTATAACATAATCAACAACAATATTAACTGATAACAAGAAGTTCTAGTTGACTAATCTTTCATTATTAAATTTTAGATTATAGGATTATAAACCTTATGTTCATAACTTCAAAAAGTACTATCAAATTCACCCCGAATTCGATTAAATAACTAATTAAAGATGAGGGTTATTGTAAGTTATCATTAACATGATTTCGATGTAACATTATTCAAGAAGATTACATGATACAGTAGATTAATTCAAGGGATTCATCATCAACTACTCTAGTTCATTAACATGTGATTAAGGTATAATTCAATAATTAAACCAATTATAAAAAAACAAGTTTTTAGATGATTAAAATTAGATTACATGATTTTTTATCCAGATCCCAATGAACTATTACTACCATAACATAAATTTAATTAATATCTTAATCAAGGTGAACTTTCTTATTGAACGATTGAAGAATTAAGTCCGAAATCCCCAAGATCTTTAAGCTCTAGTTGTTCTCTCAACCTCCTTAGCTGTTAGGGTTTTGACTAATGTGTTATGAATCTATTAGGTTCTCTAAATTAAGTTAATAAATCTATAATTTCCAAAATTAAGCCTAGGCCCAGAAATAGCTATAACCCAATGAATTCGAAACATGTTTCAAATGGCCTAAAACTTGGCACAAATCATATACCAAACCAGCAGACTCAATTCCACTATTTTAAGTCAAAAATGGTCTTTCTAAACATCTAAAATTCTATCCAAAATAGAGAAAAATTTAATAAATATGGTAACTCTTCAAGTTAATTAATAATCTAATATGGGTCGATGAAGTCAAACTTAATTATTAAATAATTCGGTGTGGCTCAATTATTTTTTCTTCATACCTTTTCCCAAAATGCCAAAACGGAGTTGCAGAGAGTAAACACAGACATATAGTGGAAACTCCCATTGCTCTTATTCATTAATCAAATTTGCCTCTAAAATTTTGGTTTGATGCCATTGTTACTTTGGTTTTTCTAATAAACAGACTTCCTAGCTCAAAACTGCATCATCACACCCCTTTTAAAAAATTATTTTATCAACCTCCTAATTTCTACTTCATGAAAGCATCATTTGGATGTAGATGTTATCTATATCTTAGGCCATATACACAACACAAACTTGATCATAGGACAACACCATGCATTTTTCTTGGCGATCACGAATTAGTTAAAGTGTATAGATATCTCAATGCTACCACTTGAAAAATATCTCTCTCTAGACATGTCTTTGATGAAACCGTCTTTCCTCATCAATCTGATACTTCGTTTTTGCCTTCTTCCTTAACACCCTCTCTATCTTCCTTACAATCTTTCTTTTGGCCTTTAAATTCTTCCCACTCTTCTCCATCTCATTCACCTTCTTCTAATTCCCCTCTCTAATCCTCCAAATTTTTCTTTTTCATCTCTAATGAATTCAGTTGTCTCTAATTCCCCCAACACCTCCCTTTAATAACCCTTCTTTTATCCATAATTCCATTATGAACTTGGATGCTTCTCCTCATGTTTATTTTTCCTCTATTGCCTCCCTTTTTCACTCCAAACAGCATAATGCGCATCTCATGGTTACCAGGCACAAGGTTGGCATTTATAAACCTAAACATCCCATTTTCTTTGCCTATGACTAGGGGTGGCAGGAACGAAACCGACACGCTTTAAGCGGGTTTGGGTTTAGCATTAATGTGTTTGGGTCATAAACGGGTGGACCTGCCAGACCCGTTAAGAAAATGAATCGAGTTCGTGTATATTTGTGAAACCCATTTATGCCAGACCCGTTTATTAAATAAATTAATAACGAGTCGTGTAACCCATATTCACTCGTTAAACCCGCTAACCTTTTAAAGAGACTTATTTTTGTTTTTTTAGACTAAAAACAGAATCTTAACATAACCCTACTTTCTTAATAACCTAGGTTCATTTCTTAATATCTTGATGGCAACGGGGCGGATTTTCAAAAACCCTAACCCCCCTCCCCCATTTAATAAACAGGGCGGAGCGGGACGATTTTATTTAAATTAACTCCTAACCCACCCCATTTAATAAACGAGGCGCGTCAGGACTCCTACAGGTTGGGTTAATTTTAAAAATAGTAAAATTAAAAATATTACATTATAGTCTTAGATGTCTATAAGGGTCGTATTCCAATATGTGAGACAATCACCCAATTGTCAAACCATGTTTCTACATAGATCTTTTACAAAATTAACATACATATAAAGAGCTTTTTTGTGTGTGTGTGAATACATATATGGTTTAATTGTAATTAACATATATATAAAGGGTATTTATATAGGCATAAGTTAAACGGGCAGGGCGATTCTATTTAAGTTAACTCCTAACCCGCACCATTTAATAAATGGATTTTTTTTTAAATCCATATCCGCTGCTAATTCATTGATCGGGTTTTAAAACTCTCCCCATTAGGATCGGGAGGGACGGGGTTCCTATGGATCGGGTTAAGTTCCCATCCCTACTTCTAGGGGTGTTCAGAAAACTGAATGGACCGACGGACCGGATCGAACCGAACCGGACCGTCATAATTTTTTTATTTTTTTTAATCGGTCCGGTCCAAGTTTTTTTTTTAGACCGGTATAACCGGTCCGGTCCTCGGTCTCCCTAAATAAATACCCGGTCCGGAACGATTAAAAAAAACATGTGAGGTCTTCCCCTTATAGGTTGTTGATGTTCAAAATGTGTGTAGAGAAAGAGAAAATTGAGAGTAAGGGTTTATTGTTTTTGGATGTTCAAACAAGGTGGAACTCCACTTATTTAAATAAGTTAGATGTAGCCGAAAATTTTGCGAAAGCTTTTGAAAGGTTAGGGGAGGAGGACAAAAATTATGCTTCTTACTTTGATGGAGAATTTGAAATCCAAGAGGATGATGAAGTGAGGGGGAGGGGAAGGGGCGGGAGGACTATCTTAGGGCCACCTTTGAGTGTTGATTGGGAGAAAGTGAGGGCACTTGTGAAATTTTTAAAGATATTTTACAATGCAACTTTGAGATTTTCGGGTTCATTATTCGTCACTTCAAATTTGTTTTTCAATGAGCTTGTTATAATACAAAACAATTTGAACCAATTGAAAAGAAGTGGGGATTATCACATAGCTTCGATGGCGGATAACATGGTTAAAAAAATGGACAAGTATTGGAATATTGAAAAGATTAACTTGTTGTTACTAGTTGCGGTTATGCTTGACCCTAGATATAAATTGGGGTATGTGTCATATTGGTTTGATAGCATGTATGAAGGTAGTGTGGCAAAAGAGATGACAAGGAGAGCAAAAAATGTACTTGTGCGTTTGTATGAGTGGTATGATGACAATAATGTATAAAATGGTTCATCACAAAATGCATCACCATGAGATAGTGTAGGGCATAGTAAGTCGTAGGTGGAGAAGTACTTGATTGAGACTAATGAAGATGCAACCAACAAAAGCCTTAATGTATTAATGTGGTGGAAGACTAATTCATTTAGGTACCAAGTTCTTTCTCGTGTGGCAAGGGATGTATTGGCAATTCCGGTGTCGGCCTCTGAGTCGGCATTTAGCACGGGGGGACGTATCCTCGACCCATTTCGTAGTTCACTTTCCCCCAACACGGTGGAAGCACTTGTTTGTACCCAAAATTGGCTCAAGACTTCATCCAAATCAATTAGCCTTAGATATGCCATGGATGAGGTGGAACAACTTGAGCAATTGGATGGAGGTAACTAACATATATCATAATTTTATTTCATTAATATGATTGGTGTAATTTTTCTTTTCTTCATGTAACTAACCATATCATTATCATATTATTTTTACAGATTTGTTGGGACCATCAACAATTGTGGATTGAAAATTTGACTTTGTATTATTAAGGTAAAGTGAATAATTTATATTTTTTTCAAATTCATGGTTGCATTTTATTTGGACTATTTTTCTATCTATTCTAAAATTATTTGTGATCATTTTCAGGTCTATGGAGGAGATTTGTTGCAGTTACTTCGGCGCTCATATTTATTAATTTAGATATTTTTTGGCGCATTATTAATTTGTATAATTATGGACAACCTTATGGTTGAATTTGGACAGCTTTATTTTGTGTTATTTGGACAGTTTTGGACAATTTATATGTCCAAATTTCGACAGTTTATGACAGCTAGATGTGTTTGTATTATTTGGGCATCTTTGGACAACTTATATGTCATACTTTGAGCAATTTTGGGCACTTTTATATGTCAAACTTTTGATAGTTTTATGATAAAATTTGGATAGTTTTTCGGATAAATTTGGGCAGTTTTATGATAAAATAAAATCTGAGTAGTTTTTATGGTAAAATTTGGGCAGTTTTTTGGTAAAATTTGGGTAGTTTTAATTTTTAAAAATTATTTATTAGGACCGGCAAATTTGACCGGACCGACCATACAAAAAATTGGACCAACTAAGCCCGAAAAACCGATTTAATCGGTCCAGTCTTGGCCCTTTTTTTTTAGGACTGATTTAATCGGTTCGGTCCTTAAATTTATTAAAAATCAGATCGGACCGAACCGCGAACACCCCTACCTACTTCTCACTCATCCTCACACACCAAACTGAGCAAGCAACCACCATCCAAACCTCACCGGACAAACTTCACCGCCTAACCTTTAAACGACCACCATAAGCGCCTTCATTCCTCATCGTCAACGGTGCCTTCATCCCTTTTTGTATCCCTTTTTGTTTTACATGTAAACCACGACACCTTAGAATTTTGTATCATATTTTTTTCTCATATAAATAGATATGACTTTGGAGAGAACTTTGACAGCAAGTTTTCAAACCCTTAAAGCTTCAAGAACTTCATATTATTTTTTTTATATCTTTCCACTTTGGAGAGTACTTTGATAGCAACTACTGGATACCGAAGCCAACTCCAACAGTTTCGATCTAATTATTTTTAGATCTAACATCTCTGGAAAAATAATTAAAATGGGAACTAAATACAGAATACTAATTACATATTACATTTTTAAACACATTATATTTATTTACATTTACAAATTACAGAATACTCATTTTTTTATTTAAACAGATTACATTTTTTATTATTTTATTTATATTTTATTTACAGACTACTAATTTCCTTTAAACATACTATATTTTTTTTTACAGAATACTAATTACAGAATATTATTGTTTCATTTAAACATATTATATTTTTTTCATTTTATGTACAAAATACTAATATTTTCATACTACATGTTTTTTACATTTTTTCAGATGGAGTCATATGGAGAAGGCAATGAGTTGATATGGATAAGATGAAGTTGTAGCAAGTTTTCATAGACTTTTTATAGTCTTTTTTTTTTATATTGAATGGTTGTGCAAATTTCATTTTGAAGAACAATTTTTTTGTAGTTTGTTTGAATTCTGAAGAATATTTGTATTGCTACTTGTTTGGATTTTGGACAATTTGGTGTTGTAATTATGGTTATTTGCTCTTTGTTTAGGCTATTGTTATTTATATTTTGGATGATATTATTGAAATCATTTTCATCATTTTAGAATAAAATTGACACTTAACAATGAATTTTGAATTTATGAAATAGGTCAACGAGTGAACGACTGAAATGGGTTAACGAATGAAACGGTTAATGAGGGATACGAATGAAATGGGTTAACGAGTAAAAATGGGTTGTGTCGGGTCTAACGGGTTAACATGATTCGTTTAGTTAAACGGGTGAAAACGAGGCGTGCCATGTCACCCGCTAAGCAAACGAATCGTGTGTGAATTCGATTTTACCACCCATTTAGTAAACAAATCATGTATGTGTGGAGCCATTTACCACACGATTCGTTTATCACTCGGCTCGACACGACTCATTGCCACCCCTACCTATGACTACTCCCAATTACTTATCACAATTTGAACCAACATCTATCAAAAGAGGCTTTACAAAAGGCTATCCACTGACTGCCCATTCTATAGGCTATAAATGAGTGTTTAGAATTAAAAGAAAATTAGGATGGCATAATTTTCAAGTACAAAGCAAGATTAGTTACAAAAGGCTATTTACAGGAAGAGGGCATTGACCTCCAGGAAACTTTCAGTTCAATAGCCAAATAACCTATGATTATACTTGTTCTAAGTTTGGCTCTCCATTACAATTGGACCATTAAACAAATGGATATATCAAATGCCGTCCTTCATGGAAAGTTAGAGGAAGGGGTCTTCATAATTGTCAAGTACAAGGCAAGATTAATTACAAAAGGCTATTTACAGGAAGAGGGCATTGACCTCCAGGAAACTTTCAGTTCAATAGCTAAATAACCTATGATTATACTTGTTCTAATTTTGGCTCTCCATTACAATTGGACCATTAAACAAATGGATATATCAAATGCCGTTCTTCATGGAAAGTTAGAGGAAGGGGTCTTCATAGATCAACCTCAAGGGTTTATTGGCTCGTTTAGACCTAATCATGTTTGCAAACTTCATAAAGCTTGTCATGGTCTTAAATAAGCTCCAAGAGCTTGGTACTCCACTTTCTCCTTATATCTCCTCTCAATAGGATTTCTCTCCAGTTATTGTGACAACTCTATGTTTGTTAAGAAAACAACTACAACTATCATTATTCTTCTTGTATAGACTCATAACAATTTGTTAACTGGGAATAACCCTAACCATATTCAATCCATCTTCTCCCACATGCATACTATTTTTTTTCAAATGAAGGAATTAGGAAATGTTTTGTACTTTTTAGGAGTCTCGGTAGCTAAAACTTCTAATGGCTATTTTCTTTATCAACATCAATACGCCATTGACATTTTTGTGAAATAAGGCATGACTACTTGCAAACCATATTCCTCTCCTCCCCCTATTAAACCATCAATCTCTTCCCAAGCCTCTTTTTCATTCAATCAACCTTCTCTATACAAAAGTTTAATAGGGGCTCTTCAATACCTTACCATAACAAGACTAATTGTTTCCTTCTCAATCATTCATGCTTGCCAATACATGTAAAATTTACCATCATTGATTTATGAAATATCAAGAGAATTGTCTGAAAATCACTAGTTTTAGTTAGACACATCTCAGATATCTCAAAGGGGCTATTGACAATAGACTTAGGTTTAGTTATAGTTCTTTTCAACTCACTCATTATGCAGACTCAGGTTGCGTTGGTGATGTTGCAGATAGAAGATCCACATCAGGTTAGTATTTTTCTCGGTTCAAAACTTATTTCTTAATCAACAAAGAAGCAAGTTATTATTTCCAGATCTTCAACAAAGGTTGGATATCGTGTTATTGCCCAAGCTATTGCTGAACTCACTTGGCTTCGAATGTTGCTTCATGATCTTCATATTCAACTTCCCTTTACTCCCACTTCATGGTGTGACAATATTTCAAACATTGTTCTAGCCTTTACTCTTGTTTTTTATGCTAGGACCGAGCACATTGAAGTAGATTGTCACTATGTCTGTTAACAAGTTATGTCCAATAATGTTGTCATTAAGCATGTGTTTTCTTTTAACCAACTAGCTGATATCTTTACCAAAGCTCTTTCTCCATCTCGTTTTCATTACTTAATTCCCAAACTCAAGGTAGTCTCCTCCCCCATGAGTTTGCGGGAGGCTGAAAAGGAATCACCCAAATCTGTTAGGTAGTTATTAGTTAGGTGAGTTGTTATTATTACTTAGTTGCTTAACATAACAGTTAGTTAGCATATCTCTCTTTATGTAATGACACATGTCACTATTTGTAATCGTAATGTACTTTGGTATCCGTATAAATCCCTCGCAAAATGTAATTCTTTAAATCAAAGACAAAGGGAAACAAAAATTGATGCAAGTAGTTTAGTTTCAAATTGTCTTCAATGTGAAAGGTCATTGCACAATTGCTAAAAGGCAATTGAGTAAAGGCATGAAGGAGGGAGATGCACTTCAAATCTATCGATTTTGAAGATGGACAAAACAAATTTAAGAATGTAGATACCGACAACTGTAAATACATACCGATCACCACGTGAAATGTATATAGAGACAGCTAGACACCATTAACGGACTTGGCACTGGATTTAAAAATAGGAGATTTTGGAAAAAAGTCCTCGTAATGCTTAAAGTGTATAAAAATAGGACACTATATAATTTTATAAATTTAGTCTCTGTACTAAAAACACCATGAAAAATGGTGAAAAATGGTGCCGCTGGCGCGGACCCAAAAAATAAAGGCAATTGTACTACAGGGACTAGATTTATAAATGCTATTGTACCACAAGGACTAGATTTATAAACTTGAAAAGCATTCTCCTAAAAATCCAAATATATAAAGGAACATGACATTTACATTAATTCTCTATTAAAAATATATATCGACAACTATGAATCAAGCGTGGTGAGCTAATTGGGATAAAATCATCATTTTACACTTACAATATTTAAAATTTTATAAAGTTAGGTTGGTTTAATTACAAAGTTGAAAAATGATTAAAATAGTAAGACTGGTTTGATCTTGCTTTTGGTGTTCTCCACATAAATCAATATTTTTAGGGTGACTATTGGCTAGACCATTTTCTCTGGGATTTTTTATCAATTAGTCTTGTTTACTAAGTATGTAGTCGTCTTTTTTTTTATCCAACAGGTCCCATGAAAAAATATTTTTGCTTCAATAAATCCTATTTGTAAACATATCGTGAATATTCGCTAAATAGATAAATATGACCTATTGGGAAAAAATATTATGACAAGAATTGTTTTATGTAAATAAAACTTATTTTTCAAGCTCCCTTCTCTCTTCTGCCCAATCCAAACTCAACTTATTATTTATGTAATTTATTTATTATATTTTTTTAAATTCTTAATATGTATAAATCTTACTTCTTTTTGGAACTTCATGCGTTGGGATTTGTGTGGTTTTAGGAGCGTCATATGATTTTATTTGGAACCAAGATCCTCAATAGGCAAGCTGTACTCTTAAGCATAACTCTAGGGGTACTTGGAGAGAGGCCCCTAAAACAAACCCAAAAATGAGACAAACCAGTCAAAACTCAAAAGAATCCAAACAAATTCACATTAACAATGGAAAAAACTGAAAAGAAAGAAACTATCTGTAAACTGTGGAATAAATCTTGTGTATAGAAAGGTAAAAAACAAGGAAAGTAAAAAACACTTTAATGTTTGTACTAAATCTACTGTGACTATGTGCATTTTCCTTTTTCAATCCTAATGATCATACTGTACACTCTTCATTTATTTGAAGACTTCAAAACAAGTCTCATCACTGAAAACTGTGCATCAAAAAAAATATATATATATATACCCCCAACTCCTGGCTGATAAGCAAATATAACGACCCACGACTCATCAAATCTAGGGTCGAGCCTAATCCCGGCAAGCCTTCGGTAACTGAGATGCTTCAACAATCGATAATGATATCTCTCCACGAGAGCCTTGATAACCACCATAGGTAATCTGCTCCATAAATTCTTTCTTGACCCTATCTAAGTCCATGAAATAACTCCTATCAGGTAGTAATCCCCAGTAGAACGCAATATTGGGCTGAGCCACATCAAAATCAACATGTTCGGAAGAATTGGGGTCACAAAAATCAAATACTTCCTCCAGCTGCACACCCAAAAATACATAAAGCCTCAGAAAGTGTTGAGAAAAGAGAAGACAACTACTTGGTAATCTTTCTCAACATAGCTATAAGAATTGTGCTTTTGGAGTGTGCGTATGTAGTAATTTTGAAGTACAATACCTTGAGAAGTAAAGTACGAAACCGTGATTTGATCCAACCTGCCCAATCTTATAATGCTCCTTGATCCGGAGCAGAAAGACATATTTTGACAAACTTCTTGCATCTTTTTTGATAAGCAAAGCTCTCAAATAAGCTGCTATAATTGAAGTCAATCTTCTGATTCTGAAATGCCCAAGAGAAATATTGTTCTATTAAATTTTACTAATAATAACACTAGTAAACAATTTTATCCGAATTTTGATCTATTATTCCCTTTGGTCTGTGTTTTAGTATATCAATTATATATGCATATTTACATACATATTGAAGTTCATATGTGGCGAAAGTTAAGTCTATATTAGTGCTTTCACGTTTTGTAAGAAGTACTACTAGAAACTGAATATTTTCTGACAAGATTTTATTAATATTCAGTACCATACATTCATTCCTACAAACACTAATTTAGAAGAAACTTCTGACATATGAACCTGGAATAAAAACCCATGTAACTGCATTAAAAACACTATTAGCCAAGGAATAAAAATGACAAATTGAAAAACACACAAAGGCAACGCATCCATAAAAGGTGCATACACTTACATTACCATACACTCCTCGTCTTTTCGCCCATAATTTAACACATCGCAACAGTGATTGGAATTTCTGTAATAGGCCAATCCATGAATATATGAGATTTACAAGAAACTCAAAACAGTGACATGTAGAAGAGAAAATTATCCTGATATACAGTCATGCACACTTAATGCGTGAGGAGTAAAAAACACGTCATATAAAATTAAAGGGACATATACCAAATAGTCCCTCGGAAATTTTTTAATACCCATTTAGTCTAAATTTTTTTATTTTGCCTCAAAAAGTCCTTTGCCACATATTTTGGAGAGGGAGTGCCGCTGGCGCGGACCTCTAAAAATAAGAGGATATTGAGTGCTTGAGGGACTAAATGGGTTAAACTAAAAATATGTGTCCTTTTTAAAAAATATATATTTATAGTAGGGACTATTTAATAATTGACCCAAAATTAAATTGTAAATAAATGGAATTAATTGTTCAAGACTTTTGAACAAAAATCTAAAAAAAATTACAGATTTTGAGTTGTTAATACTCCCTCCGTCCCAAATTAAAAGCCGCTATTCCTATTTAGGCCGACCCAAATTGATAGTCCACTTTCCTTTTTTTGGACATAATCAAGGATCAAAATTTCCTGATACTAAACATGTGATGATCATGGCCATTGATTGAAGATAGGGGTTTTTACCAATTAGTCCCGTTTACTAAGTATGTAGTTCAATAAGTCCTATCAACTTTTTTTTGGTCCAATAGGTCCCATGAAAAAAGATTTTTGGTTCAATAGGTCCTATTTGTAAACATATAGTGAATATTCATTGTATGTGTAAATAGGACCTATTGGGAAAAAAATATTATGACGGGACCTATTAAAAAATGTTCAATGTAAATAGAACTTATTTGTCAAGCTCCCTTAAAAATATCCTTAATCTATACAAAAAGTGAATAGGAACTCTTAATTTGGGAAGTGGGAAGTAATAAATTAGGAGATTTCATGTAATTTGGATAATTTATAACAAGATATATGAAACCACATCTCGCCTTAATATAAAGTGCATATTATGCTTGGTACAGATTCACGTGGATAAATTAAAACTATGATTACAATTTTGTAGTATAACACCACAATAACTCATCTGTTTCACCCAGTTTACTGGAGAAAAGCGAGTACACTTCGCACTACCAATCAGAACAGTGAGAATATCCCTTGAACACGCATTAACTAAATATCAATCAACCATCAAAGTTTACTATTTAGTATATATTTTTTTAACAAGACCCACACACTTGTTACATTTTCTATAGGATTGCACACTAGTTATGTATAATTAAACCTAAGCAAGCAGACATTAAATGTCAAACTAGGACCCTCGAGGGAAATTTGATCGACATGGCAAAATATATATGGGAGTTCAGATAAGCTAGATAAAAATTCATCAAAACATCACCAATATCTTCCGCTATACCCTTTTTCATAAAATTTCCTACTAATGTTCATGACTACAAGCCGCTTAGAACAAATTAAGTAGACTTTCAGTTCACACAGTATCATGTAACAAGATTAACTGAGTGTAACTGAGTGCCAAGTTTTGATGGGCTTAAAAATTTCAAATATACCAAGATTCCTTAAAATTTTCCACAATCAACATATTTAAAATAAAATAAAAAGGCATCTCCTACATCTTTTAACAAGGCTTTAAACAAACTCTACATGATTACAAAGGTGCCCAAGATACTATAGATGAAATTTAGACTGCTAAGAGAAACTCAACTCCCGAATGGAAAAAAAACATCTAGAGAAAGAGATAAATGCTTACCTCTGCATTAGGCACAAGCTGAAGGATTTTTTTATTGGCACGTACGCCAGATAAACTCAGCAAACTGGTATCGTCTATACCCGAAAGAAAAAATGGGTCGAGTAGGTCCACATTCTACACATTTATATATTAAGCGAGTCAGTAGAATTGTGTAAAAAGAACTAACGACGAGTATAATTGCTCAACAAATGTGCCCCAGTTATGTAAATAAGAAAAGGATAAGTAAAGAGGCACCAATTTGATATGGCCTTGACATGTCCTGAAAATATTATGGTATTGCGAAAATCCATAGCCACTAAAATGAGCATAGTCTTAGTATTCACCTCAGGAACAGATGCTACTTTAAGTTGAGCATACGGAAGATCAATTGAGATCCCGTCAAATTCAAAACGCATGAGTGGGACCCTTTCATCCTTGATGCATAGGATCTTGGATACCTCTGGTCTGCTTGCAAGCATGTTGTGCAGAACGTTAAAAAAATCCTCCTGCATTATTAACAATATTACGACTTAAGAAATACTTTACATGCACTAAATACGATACTTTATAATAAAAAAAACGAAGATAAGAAAACTTACTGTCATTGTGGCAAAGTATGGCGCAACACATAGAGCATCGATATCAGATTCAGAATCATGAACCTAAAATAAATAACAAAAGAAATTAGATGGCAGAAAAGCTGTTAAAATAAATTATTTTTTATACTAATTGGCGTCAAATATACTAGGTAAAGGTTCTAACTCTATGGTCACAGAAAGCAATTTGTTTTTATGCAACTCGAGTTTATTTTGAAGGCAATATTACATTTAACTTCGGATAACTGCAGCTATCTGTAGTAATGCAGCAAGCTGAAGTATATATAATAATGAAAGGTTGTCTAAACTTGAAAGAATTAAATGAATGTTGGTGGAACTGAACACAAATTGAGAAATAATGCACTCAAGGAGTTTTTATGTATATTAATCTAATATATACATTAAAAAACGGTGGCTCCAATTTGTTGCTTGAGACATGGCACCATATTTTATAACCCAATTAATGTAATCTAGGGTGCGGAAGCGTAAAAAGAAAGTTATCTACACAACAATAACAAAAAAAGATCAGGGTTTCTTATTTCTCTCTCTAGTCTCTCATTCTCAATTAGGCAAACGTGATACAAATGAGGACCTTCTAGCTATTTATACTAAAGAAATAAAAGGGGTAAAAATAACAAAAAAATGCAAAAATGACGGATAGGTCCCTATGCTCTTGCATCATTCTCCCCTAATTGAGAGAGCTCGTCCCGAGCGAAGAAAGTGTGTACTAGGACATCAACCGCGGGCTCCCCTACTTGAGAGAAAAGTCATCCTTTAAAGCGTCCCGTGTAACGACTCGCAAAATATCCTTGAAGAGAAACCACAAATTTACGCCATGGCCGATGAATAGGAACGTGGCCTCTAATCCGTCCAAATGAAGAGCTAACACAAGATCAACGCGTAGAGGGCCATTGATGCCAATTTCATCCAAACTCTCCGGGATGAACCTCCGTAGCATCAAAACATGTAAATGAATCGTCGAGCGCTCCTCATAAGCAACCCAAATGGAGTCCACATATCCCACATCAATCTTGATCACCCCACGCAACATATACTCCTCAAAGGAAATAACCACCGAACCATCATCACAAAACTCATCATCGTGACCAAAAATTGGAAAGAAATCCGTCAAATCTAATATTTCCACCTCGCGATAGTGAATGCGAGTCTCTCAACCGTCTTCAACAAATAAATCGAAAAAATCACATAGAAAGTACCCATCATCTTCTATCCCAAAGATAGGAATGAAGTCCACAATCTCAAATGCCTCCAAATCCCTATGTTGAGTACGAGTGATCCACCCATCCTTCTCGAATATGGGAATAAAGTCACAAGGAAGGAATACGTAGTCACTATCAAGCATCGTCGAGGTCTCAACAACCTCGAAAACATCCTCATAAAGCATAACCGAAGAGATAGTATCATCTATGTATGTGGGAATGACATCGGATGTAGTAGGAGGTACACCGGTGGACAAGTAGTCGAAATATTAGACCAAGTGTCTCGCTCGTGCACGTACCCATTGTTCAAGTGTCGTTTCCATCTCAAGATACTCGGCTCGACACCTATTTAGGTGTTGATGGTACATCTCATACTCCCCAACTGAGTAAGCACTATACGCGAATGTGTGAAGCTTTTGAGATAGATATGAATTCGTCGCGGCCCAAGAATCTAGAAGACTTTGGACTTTTTTAATGATAGCACAACTTACCTTATCAAAATCGGCACATGCATTCATATCGAGCCCGTATTTGGTACCATCCCACGATAATTTTGAAGAAAGGTATTCTTCGGGTGGGGGAGGGATGAAATCATAGTGTCTTGATAGATTTGGGACAAATTTGTAATTTTTAGAAAATTCAGGGGGCTGAATTATAATTTTCAAAAATTGGTAGGGGATTAGTGTGTTGAAGAGGTCCGAGTGGTGGAAAAGTTTGATTAGGGTTTGTGATGGGAGTTGTGGTGGGAGGTTGTTGGAGTTGAATATGAATGTCTATTAGGGTTAGGGTTTTTAGATGGAGTGGGTTTTAGAGTTTCTTGCGGATACGGAAGGTAGGATTTGGGGTTTGTGGGGGAATGATTTTTGGATAGTTCCCGGTGGATCAGGGGAAAGAAAATTTGGTTCTTGATCATGTGCAATACAACCTTGAAAATCCGGGTGGGAAAAATAGGTTTGGGTATGATGTATGTGGTCACCGGGGTCAACAAGGGTAGGTAATGGTCCGTCAGAGGAAAAACTCACGCAACTTACACTATCTCAAGTATTAGATAGTAGTCGGCGATCCCTTTGATTCACATAACTCTCGAATCATATTTTTCATCACGGTAGGTAATCTCCACATTTTGTTTTCTATTTTTTTGTATTTGTTGTTTTATCATGAACTACTATTTTGGTTTAAATCGATGCAAATATTATGTTAACTCACCTACTAGACAAGTTGAAAGTTATGTGTTGTTAATTCACCGCTAATATTTTGTTACACATATTTTTTTTAATGTATTATTAACCTATATGCTAGACAAGTTGAAAGCTGTGTACAATTCAATTTATTTATTTCTGTATGTTTTCGGCGGCTATTTTGGGTAAAATCGATGTTATTTAGTTTTGACTTCAAACAATTTTTTGCAACTGATTTGTTTTGAATCGAAAGAGAAGATAGTAAGCAACCAGTTTTACTATCTCATTATTTCTGGCGGCTAGTTTGTGTACACATGGTTTTTCTATGCGTGTAAGTGATTACTAATGGTTGAGTGTGTACAAATTATAAATACAAACACAAAAACATATTTTCATCTCATAATATTATTTTTTTAACATCCCTTGTGGAATTAAATATTATGTTATTGAGTTAAAATATACATCCCTTGTGGAATTAAATATTATGTTATTGAGTTAAAATATGTGATAATAATATATTTTTGTATTTTTTGATTATTAAATATAAAAGAAGGGTATTTTTGGAAAACTGGAGATAAATTAATCCTATCCGGAGCATTTCAAACACATGACTGTATTATTATATCCCATCCCTTTTTCTTATCCAGAACTGTTCCAAACGCAGTATTGGAATAAGTCTTATACAGTCCATCCTTATCTTATCCAATCCGACTCTTATCCTATCCTATCCGGACCCCATATACGACGTATCAAACGAGGCCTTAGTATTTGATAAAATTCCTAAGATTTGATTTCGTAGATCACCGACAATCAGATAAATGATAATGGATTGGCATGAAAATTCATCTGGGTTTGTAGTGAAAAGGATTCATAGTTTTTTACATGTTTTCATAGACATTTTGTTGCTTTGTTCTCATTTGGATGTGATACATAGTAGCCATTGTATTTGTAAATGATCTTTTTTTTTTAATCTTTGTCTTTAAACATGTATGTGTCATATGTTTCATGTTTTTTAGAGTAATTTCAAAATAAAGAAAAGTCTCCTTTCCACATCTTCTTTGAGAAAAGCTTAAAACCCAATTCCATATCTCCTTTGCTAAAAGCATTAGTGGATTGTAGTTAAATTAGTGATTGACAATTCTTTTGATGATACAAAACCTTAGCATTTGAAAAATGTAATTTTTTATTAGACTCTAAAGTTACAATATTTCAAAAAATTCTCTATGTAAGACACTCAACCATGCCATATTAACTAGAAAACAACCATCCAAACAAAAACTTGCCCCAAACTAGCCTATAATTGAATGCAAACCAACTAGGAAATCTCTTCCAAGAACAAAATTAAACCAACCCACAAACCCAAATACTTTATTCCTCTTACAGAACTTTTGCAATGTACTTTTTTCTCTTGTCCTTCTTGCAATTTAGTTTAGGAGCAGTAGTTTTATGTAGCAAAAGGATTATAAGTTTTGGGAAATATCCAGGTGGGTCTATTTATATTTGTATATAAAGATTTTGTAATTCTTTTACATGGGTTTGGGTACTTCCCTATAAATATTGTAATATTGGTTATGGACTTATTCTTACAATTTTAATATTATGTTTGTATTACTGCTCAATGCAATATTTTGTGTCTCGAAAATTGAGTTGGTTATATTATGCAAAATTTTATAAGTATAGTGGGATTTAAAAAATGGTCTCCTCACGTATACGACACGACCTTCTATTTAAGAAATTTAACTTTTAATATGAGGTTATTATTGGCATTTTTATGTGACAAGAAACTTAAAAAACTAAAATCTAGTGCCTATTATTTTGAATAGTCTACAGTACCCATCCGCGGAGAAACTTCTATAAATGAACAAGTCTACATGTTGAGATGAAAACAATATTATACAATTTACATATGTCATGATAGGATGCAACTCCACCAACTATATTAACTTCTCTCCCTTCTATTTACTTTTTTTCTTTAAAAAATGTCAAAAAATAAAATTCTTTCGTGACCCAAAAAAAGTGGTGGCACGTGTCTATTCAGCAAAATTGTGCTAATGAGGAGAAGCCATGGAAGAACTTGAAACTAATTGCATATCATGTTCACTTCTTTACCATCTGTCTTAAAGTTTTTTCAAAATTGTGGATTAGAATCCATATTAACAGCAATAAACTTCATAGATTGTGAAAGCACACTTGTATACAAAAAGATGTTTCTAGAATAAATACTCACAAGGATTTACAAGAAAATCAAACAAGGAGAAAAGTGGTCTTCCTATGAAACAACAATTTTTACCATAATGCAAGAGGTAGGAACACAACCAACAACATGAAACTAGAAGAAAAAGACAGAAGAAAAAACTCACTCCAAGACCGTACGATCCATAAGTTAATATGGTGGCAGAAGCAGCTGCAATATGATCTTTGGGCATGCAACATCTGCGGGCGACCGTTTTAATCCACCCCATTATAATCTGCAGGACATAAAAAATTGAGGAATAGAAATATAGTGAATCTCCATAAAAGTAGTATTTAGGGGGAAAAGAAATGAATTGTCCAAGTATGAAGTATACAGACCAAGTCATAGAGGCTTTAAATAACACAACTTGATAGGAGATAGAATTTCTTAAAGAGTAATACATTTCTACCATTGTCCATCTCAAAATTGTATTGGGTAAATTGTTGTTAAACTATTTTTACCCCCCACTATTAACAAGAAATAAAAAGAATAAGGAAAGATTTAAAGGAGATATTATAGTAACCACCGATTACAAGTATTTGCAATGTCATACCTTCTTGAGCTGGTCAATGACACATCTCCTCCTGAGTTCCTCCTCTTGAGAAGGCACGAGACCCTCATCGTGCATAAACTGTGGCAAGCAGTTGAAGACCAATAACAATTCAAGATCAAGATATTAAACAAACTCAAAAAAGAATTTATAAATTGACCTGTAACAGAGAAAGTGATCTTGTCATATCCATTCTGGTCAAGATAGCGAACGAAGGTGGAACCACAACCCAAACGAACTCCACAGGATATATGGGCCTCCCTTGGCCATCAAATATGGTTGGCATTGGCATGTTTAAAGAATGGATAAAAACTATAATTTATGGAAACGAGTGAATAGAATAGAGCTATACAAGTGAAGTGTTTGGGTTTGGGGGATGGTTTTAGAATGAGCTACTTTTTAAAATGCAACGGTGTAAAACTGGGGAGACAGACAGAGTGGGAGGGAGGGGGTACGGGTGTTGTTTGTGTGTGTTGTGTTGTGTGTCTTTTATAAGGTGAGTCCACGTGTGTACAACTAGTGGGCGGCGACATCCGTTTTGAGGTGAGGGACTTTCCTAAACGAGCTATATTTATTTTTGTCCTCGATGTTCATGGAAATTACATGCGTACCTGTGTGCGTCTGTAACGGAGGAACAAGTTCCTTCAATCTAGGGCGCGGCCACTTGCTAATGGCTGATCATCATATTTTGAGTTAAAACTTGGTAAAGATCAATGACAATAAGTCACTCTCAAAGTAAAGCTAGAAATGAATTTTTTTCTTAAAAAAGGTAGGGCGTTTGGTTTATATTTTTGAAAATTGGTTTTAAAAACGTATTTTTTACAATAGTTTTATAAAGGTAAACTTGATTTAAATTCAGTTTTAAAAAAATTAAACTCTCTCTCTTTCTCACACACACACATACACATATATATAGGGCGATGGTGGTTGGGGGGGAGAGTGGTGGTGGTAGGTGGTAATGGTTTGTGATGGTGGGTTTGGGTGGGCCATGGTTGGGGGTGGGTGGTGGTGGGATGCGGCACGTGGTAGTGTTGGGTGGTGGGTCGAGGTTGGAGCGGTGGTGGGCAATGGTTCCTACTTGATGATGAAAAATGAAAATAAAAATCTACAAACAGGTTTGAAAATGCCTCAAACCCGTTTTCAGAACATGGTGTTTTAAACATGGATTTTTGTAAATTGATTTTAAAAATAAATTTTGGAAAATCGGTTGTCAAACGCATGTTGTAGCAGTTTTCGGTTTTTAACACCGAAAACAGTTTTCAGAAACATAAACCAAACAGTCCCTTAAGGTCTCTCCTCTACTATTATGAGGAGCTATCACTTTGCCTAAAAAAATTAAGCCTATCCTCGTCTTAACACTGAATTGGGGCGAATTAATTAAGGTCGCAAACGAATCGAGTTATTCGTGAACAACTCGAGCTCGGATTGATTAAAGCTCGAGCCCGACTCGTTTGTTAAGAAACTAAACGAGCTTGAATATGATTTTGAGCTCGTTTAAAAATTACGATCATTGGGATCGGCTGGTGCTCGGATTTTAAGGTATAAATGAGTTCGATTAGGCCTCTTAAAATCAAGTTGCTAGAGCTCAGCTCGTGTCCGACTCATGTAAAACTCGTGCTCGGCTTGTTCATTTAGTTTATGAATTGAACTCGAATATAATTTCAAGTTTGTTTAATAAATGAGCGTAGCGAAGCTCGACTCGACTCGGTTCGTTTGCATCCCAAGAATTAATACTATTTTGATTAGTTGGTCTTTTTCCTCGACATGTGGCATTAAAAGGAATACGAATAAAATCTCTATAGTCTATTCGGGAATAAATAGTTTTGGGGGACTTGCAAGAAGAGATTACGGGAATTGGATTGAAGGCTTTTTTTGCAAAATGGGATGCGAGCCACTTGTTTACGTGTTGATCTTGAACATATTTACTGAGGGTTACGGTTAATTAAAGCGAGAAATTGGTCCAATGCCACTCTCGAAACCGACTTTATGACCGTTGTGTCTCTCATTTCCAACAATGATGAGGATAGGGATACGCTCCCATACAAAGATATTACTATGGGGTTACTAAAAACGCTCCTTCAACACCATGCTTGGTGTACAAGCAAACCACCTAGACCATCCATCTCAAGAGGGTGGAAATTGTGGGAGAACCCCTCCACCACTGTCTACCAGCAACTCCAAAGAGGAAGAAGACCTCCTTTTAAGGAGCACCAAAAAATAAAAAGACAGTCATGAAACACTTATTGACATGGACTTGGAGAACTATGATAATACCACCACCACCAATTAGAATAATGACGAGGTTGCATGTCCAAATACGGATGGGAATAACACAGACATGATTTTGGATGGGAACCCAACCATGATGACAACTGAATCAACCACGACCCAAGTCTGTGAGGAAACTGAAAGACCCAGAAAGACGTTATCTTACAAGGATGTAGTGGGTAAGAAACAAAACTCGGATATATTTTTTGATGATGCAAACTGTTTGTGGTCTGATGATGATATGGAGGAATCACATGAAAATAACTGTCGCTCCATGGACCTCAACTCCAACCCGGTGGATGAGGAGGATGATCCATTGTGTCCAGTGGTCTCTATTCCACAAAAACACGTTGAAAAACTAAGGGGAAAATGGAATGACAGTGTCATTGTTAGCCTCCTTGGTAAGAATATTGGATTTAAGGTATTTAATGCAAGAGCCCCCTCACTATGGAACCTACAAGATGATTATGAAATCGTAGACCTGGAGGAGGGACACTACCTATTTAAGTTTATGATGAAGGAGGACTATTACAACGTCTTGACAAGTGGCCCATGGGTAATAAACAACCACTACTTAATTGTTATGAAATGGGTGCCGAACTTTAACCCTCTTGAAGTAACACTACACCAAAATGATCAAATTATCACCTTTCAGCCGGCCACCCTTGTCATGGTCATTGACCGTGACAACAAAACACACGTTTTGTGTCACGGTCATTGACCCTGACACGCCCGTGACAAAGTATTGTCACGGTCAATGACCGTAACAAAGTATTGTCACGGTCAATGAGCGTGACAATACTTAAAATAATTGTCACGGTCAAAGACCATGACACGTCTGTGACAATTTATACAGCAAAAAAGCAGTACCCTTTCCTTTTTTTCCACCGATTTTGGTTTTTCCCTCTCTTTCTCTCCCTAAGCGATTTCGAAGTCTCTCTCTCTCTCTCTCTAAGGTATGTTTTTTCCTCTCTTTCTCTTTCATTTCTATATGTGTGTATATGTGTGTATATATGTGTGTGGTGGTGTGTGGTGGTGGAGGGGGGCAGGGGGTGGGCTGTGTGTGTATGTGTGTGTGCAGGTGTGGTGGGGGTGGGGGGAGGGGGGAGGGGGTGGGGGTGGGGTGTGTGTGTGTGTGTGTGTGGCGGGGGGAGGGATGTGGTGGGGGGCGGTGTGGTGTGTGTGTGTGTGTGTGTGGTGGGGCAATCTTAACAATTGTATAGCTTTAATTAATAAATTGTATAGCTTTAATTGTAATTTTAATTGTATAGTTTTAGATGAAAGTAAATTAATAATTAGTGCCCATTTCATATGAAAGTAGGATTGCCCCTCATTGTAAATTAGTAAATTAATAATTGTATACTTTAATTGTTAGTTTAATTGATGAAATGAATTAATTGAGTAGATGAATTAGAAGGAGTACAGGATACACATTTGTTGTTGACATTGCTGTTGAATTATAGTGGATCGATGTTGGGTTGGTTAACAGTAAAAGTGGCATTACCACTGGATTATTGTCCATATGGGGGTGGGATTTTTTAACTTTTTTTGAAAATTACTTTGTATATCGAACAATATATAATTATTAATAATTATTGGATTATTGTCCATATGGGGGTTGGCCAATGTGGGTTTTTAGGTGTATCTGGTGGGTATTCTTTAGTGGTTAATTCTAGATATTATTAGTAAAGATAAGTAGGGATCTTTTGGTATGGCTGAAAATGGCTATATTATTAATAAATATTGTGTGTGTGGTGGGGGGCAGGGGTGGTGTGTGTGCGTGTACGTGTGCATGTGTGTGGTGGGGGAAAGGGTGGGGGTGGGGGAAGGGGGTGGGGCAAGGTGGGGGGAGGGGGCAGGGATGGGGGGTGGGGGAGGGGTGGGGGCTGCGTGTGTGTCTATGTGTGTGTATGTGCGTAGTGTCCCTTGTAAAAGAATTGATTGATTATTAATTTTTTTAGTGTAGAATCGCTACAGCGGAAATATTGCGATTTCTCAAATAAAATCCAATTTTAATTATTCCCAAATTTTAGTTAAACCCTAAAACATGCATTTAGATGATTTATCAAATAAAATATAGCATGCAAGATAAAACAAACAATTTCAGGAAAAATCCCCCAAAGGGGCAAAACCTTTTATTTCACTATAATTTGTAAGAAAACGGCTTACACGGATTACAATGAAATAAGTGCGACATACGAAATACCCTCAGGCGTCGGTTTCGATGTCTCGACTGAAATCTCCCGCAGGAACTCCAGGTGGTCAGCAATGAAGAAGAGAAACGGCTTCTCCACAAGTCTGTCGGCTGGAATTTTCCCTTTCCAGGAGGGCGGCAATGAAGAAGAAAGTCGGCTTCTCCACAAGGGTTGAACAGATACACGGATGTGTTCTTGGGTTGCAAACTGATTCACAAAGGTTTGGAAGAATTGTGTGAATCAAAACATGAGTATTGGGACTCAAAAAGGTGAAGACTTTAGGTATTTGGACTCTCAAAAACGTCTATCAAAGTCTTGTAAAACTGCTCCCCCGAAGGTGGTTTTTATAAGGAACCCAAAAGAGTTTTAAAACTTGGGGATTCTTGCAGCGTCAGGTACCCCGAACCGGTTCCCCATGCGGTTTGGGGTACCTCTCTGGTTTGGGGTTAAAAAAACAGCATTCTTCAAGGAATTTTCTCCAACTTCAAAAGGTCATAACTCCTTCACCGTAGCTCGGATGAGGTGCCGTTTCTTCCAATATCTTCGTTGCGGCGAGCTCTTCAACTTTCCAATTGACCAGACCTCCGGACTATGGCTGTAAAATTATGAAAATGCCCTTGAACTCTCCTATCGTGCCTTTTTTCACTGTTTTGACTTTCCTTGCGTACCACTTGCATTAAGTCCCTAAAATCGTGGAACGTGAAGTCGTTGAGGCAGATGTGGGACACATTAATGGAGATGTTGAATGCTTGATTCCCGGAATTCGGATTGAGGCCGTCGAGTGACATCTTGAGGTGACGTGCCAAATGTAGCGGCGTACGACATACACAAATGAAACATGTTGGACATGAGAAAAATGTCCTTACAAATCTCCCCCTATGTCTATGCCGGTACATATATAAAAAATTCGAATTGTCAAATACGAAATTGCCTATACAAATCTACCCTCCCATGAACCCAAAACTGGAAAAGGTACAAATGAATAGTCTTCATCGTTTGTTCTTCAAATCTTCAGGAATCTCAAATCTTTTCTCATCAGGGTGTGCAATTCAGAGATCATCAATGTAGTACCTACACACATGAGAACAAGCCAATACCACGTGACATCTCGAGTTTGAAATGAGCTAAATGTATATACCAATTTAATATAGATCATGAAACTCCAAAAACTCCCCCATAATATGATAATTCTTTCTCCCCCTTTTTATGATGTCCCCAAATAGACAAATAAGAAGAATGAATCAAACAAGCAAAATCGGGGTGTCACGGTATTCAAAAGCAAAGCATCAATCAATATGGTAAACATGCTCTAGCAAGGAGATGCTAAAAAAAAAACTTTCACAAACTATTTTTTTTTTTTTAATTTTTCATACAAAAAATAGATACCATTTTAAAAAATGTAAAACATGATACAAAAATCACACCATGGATTTAGACTCAAACAACCAAGTCATGGAAATGGAATGAATGGGTGTGAACACATTCGATAGGTAAATCAACTCAATCAATCATATGTGCATGATGCATATGTGTACCCCTAACGAATGAGCATCAAAAGTATCCTTAGGTGTAAAAATTTGTTGAATTTAGATGACATCGTCTTATGCAAATCAACAAATCAAAGTCAAATGATTTCCACACCAATAACGTCCAAAACTATGTAGCGCATTTTCAATAATTTCAAGGACGTGCAAACCCGTTTTAATTCTCCAACCAAACTCCCTCATATATATTTTCTTTTAGAGGTAATCTAAATTCTCAAACTTTGGAGAATTGGAGCAAAAACCTAAATGGCCCATAATTGGCATGAATATCTTTTTATTGCCTTTCAATTTTTTGGGCTCTTTTAAACCTCTTTGGACCCCGGATAATAAAATACCTCCATTTTTTAGGTCCAATTTAACGGTGGCTTTTGTGCAAAGGATAGATAATTACCTTTCGCAGCCCTTCCCCATTTTTAAATAAAGCACACAAACTCACAAAACGGTTCTTATATGCACAATTTCCTTATCAAAATTTATCGCGCTTGGTTCGTTTTAAAGGACAGGATTGAAGTGAAAACACCCAACCAACATGTGATAAGACAAGCACAATAATCAAACAAATCCGTGCATGTGTGCAATAAAGGAAACATGAGTCAAACATGTAGGAAGTAACACTTAATTACATCTTAATGACTCCAATCATTATAAAGCACATGGATGAATTGACCTATTGTCTCAAAACACTATCAAATAGTCACATGAAAATAATAAAATGATGTTGTGACTCGGTCATCCTAAGTATTCATCCATAAATGATGCAAACAAAATATAAAAATCTTTTTGGATTTTTCAAGAAAATTTCAAAAACAAAAAAATTATACAAAAAGTACAAGTCATAACACTAGCAAAAATATATCATGAAACCACAACTAGTGTATGACAAACCTGCAAACACAATCAACCAAAAGATTTCACATGGGGTGAATCACGTGCAAGCAAACGGGAATCGTGGAAAAATAAACCATAAGCCTCTAAATCCGATTTTCTAACCCAAATAGATGTGTAATGGAGTGTGGGGGTTTTGGGAATCAAATTTATTATTTCATTAACCTTCCTAGGTCCATTTAAAAGCTTGTAACAAAAGTGCCTAATATGACCTTGCCTACCGCAATGTGTACAAGAGTAAATCGGGCGGTGTGTGTTACCTAAAGGTGGCCCTCTCCTCAAATTTCTCTATTGCTCTCTCCGAATTTGCCTAGGTGGGTCTCTCCTAATGATCCTAGGAGGTTCTCTCACGATGTTCCTATGGGGTGCTTTCCTAACAAACTTAGGTGCCTCTTTCTTATCAATCCTAGGAGGCTCTCTCACACGTGTGGGAATGGGTGCAACATATTTTTCAAAACCAATTCCACCCCTATCCTTTTTTATCTCGATAGTGCCTAAAATCTTATCAAGTTTTTCAGACCTAGACTCCAAATCAAATTTCACCTTACTCGAATCTCTCAAACTTTTCTCAAGTTCACCTATCCTAGATTCAAGTAAGCTCCTAAAATCCTCAAACTCAAGAATCTCCTTTTTCATAGCTTCCATCACGCCTCGAAGATCATCTCTCTCACCCTCGACATATCCCAGCTTCTCTCTCAAAATTTTCTCTCGTGCCCTAAGTTCTTCAATTAAAACATCATTATTTTTAAGACACACTCTTTCAATTGAGCTTCAAGTTTCAAGTTTTCCTTTTTTGTCCTTAAACATTCAAAATACAAATTATTGTAGGCAACTTGCAACTCACTCAATTCTTCTTCTTCCTCCTCACTCTTTTCACCCTCACTCTCATCACTAATCACACAGATGGGAAGCTCTCGTCTAGAAGCATAAAAGACTTCTTCTTCCGAATCACTATCACTAAGGGTAGAAACATGAGAAATCGGTTTATTCAATTTCTTCTTTAAATTTGTGGTACACTAATCTAACGTGTGACCAACACCCTCACAACAAGAACACCTCTAAGATTCGTTTTCAACAGAAGATTTAAAACAAGAGTTCGTGTGAATTTTCCAATTAACGTTTTCAAAAATTTGACATCGAAGATCATCAAAACCATCAAAAGCCATTTTTGTGCAAAATCAGGATCAAAACACAATAACTTAGTGCAACAGGCTCTGATACCAATTTGAAAAGTGGTGATCGCTTAAATAAGCTCTGATACCAATTTGTAGAATCGCTACAGCGGAAATATTGCGATTTCTCAAATAAAATCCAATTTTAATTATTCCCAAATTTTAGTTAAACCCTAAAACATGCATCTAGATGATTTATCAAATAAAATATAGCATGCAAGATAAAACAAACAATTTCAGGAAAAATCCTCCAAAGGGGCAAAACCTTTTATTTCACTATAATTTGTAAGAAAACGGCTTACATGGATTACAATGAAATAAGTGCGACATACGAAATACCCTCAGGCATCGGTTTCGATGTCTCGGCTGAAATCTCCCGCAGGAACTCCAGGTGGTCAGCAATGAAGAAGAGAAACGGCTTCTCCACAAGTTTGTCGGCTGGAATTTTCCCTTTCCAGGAGGGCGGCAATGAAGAAGAAAGACGGCTTCTCCACAAGGGTTGAACAGATACACGAATGTGTTCTTGGGTTGCAAACTGATTCACAAAGGTTTGGAAGAATTGTGTGAATCAAAACATGAGTATTGGGACTCAAAAAGGTGAAGAATTGAGGTATTTGGACTCTCAAAAACGTCTATCAAAGTCTTGTAAAATTGCTCCCCCGAAGGTGGTTTTTATAAGGAAACCAAAAGAGTTTTAAAACTTGGGAACTCTTGCAGCGTCAGGCACCCCGAACCGGTTCCCCATGCGGTTTGGGGTACCTCTCTGGTTTGGGGTTAAAAAAACAGCATTCTTCAAGGAATTTTCTCCAACTTCAAAAGGTCATAACTCCTTCACCGTAGCTCGGATTGAGGTGTCGTTTCTTCCAGTATCTTCGTTGCGGCGAGCTCTTCAACTTTCCAATTGAATAGACCTCCGGACTATGGCTGTAAAATTTTGAAAATGTCCTTGAACTCTCCTATCGTGCCTTTTTCACTGTTTTGACTTCCCTTGCGTACCACTTGCATTAAGTCCCTAAAATCGTGAAACGTGAAGTCGTTGAGGCAGATGTGGGACACATTAATGGAGATGTTGAATGCTTGATTCCCGGAATTCGGATTGAGGTCGTCGAGTGACATCTTGAGGTGACGTGCCAAATGTAGCGGCGTACGACATACACAAATGAAACATGTTGGACATGAGAAAAGTGTCCTTACATTTAGTAAATTAATATAGGATTGCCCCTTATTGTAAATTAGTAAATTAATATATGATTAATTATGAAAGTAGGATTGCTCCTCATTATAAATTAGTAAATTAATAATTGTATACTTTAATTGTTAGTTTAATTGATGAAAATAATTATTGTCTATGTGGTGGGGGCAGGGGGTGTGCGTGTACGTGTGCGTGTGTGTGGTGGGGGAGGGGGTGTATGAAAGTAAATTAATAATTAGTGCTCATTTTTATTTGTAGTAATTGTACATATTTGCATGTCTTCTTCTAAATTTTTTTTACCTGTACTAATAACATTTTTTTACAGCAAATGTCTCCTTCAGGTATTAAGGCGAGGATGATGATGCTGGTTATGATGATGTCATATGGGCTCGGTGATAGCGGAGGCGACGAGGGCTCCTCGTCCCTTAGGCTCCCTAAATATGGCAAATTTGGGATTACCATCGAGAACAAGTCGGAGTTATTAGTGAGATCCCTCGAGCTGGTAAAGACGATCATCGACCCGGGGTATATGAGTTGGAAGGAGGTGCCATATGAGCTCAAGTTAGCTGTTTGGGCGGCACTATAGGTAATATATTTATATTTATATGAATATTTCAATTTCAATTTCGATTTCAATTTCATTTTATTATTTATATTTATATTTATTCGCAACTAACATTGTATTTGTTGGACAGGAACAATTCAACTTGGATCCAAAGCTACGCGATTCCGTCTTGGAGCAGTTGAGGGAGCAACACAAGACGTGGAAGAAAAATATGCGGATACGGTACTTTGAAAAAATACGAGAGTCCATTATCCAAAGGCGTGAATCTGTCCCGCCGAAGGAGCCGATCTCATTGGCACAATGGAAAAAGTTCATTGACAATGAGATCGGGGAGCGACAATTGGCATCTCGCCAATCGGGGAGGGAAAATCGGGAAAAAAGACGGACGTGCACTACTCCGGCCGGACGTCTTACGCCGAGGTAGAGCATAGGATGATGGTAAGATTTAATTTGTCTATAACTACATAAATATATTATTCTGCATTATCGGTCCTATTTATTATTCTGCATTATTTGTCTAATTTTACTTTATTTTATTTCAGGGGATAGGGAGTGGCCCTGGGGGTAAGCCACATAGGCTCGATACTTATATGGCTCTTCGGACGAAGAAGGGGAAGGACAAGGAGGTGTCCCCAAGCGTCGCGGCCACGATTGTAAGTAATCCGACAGTTTATTTTTTATTGATTACGTTATAATTTTTTATTTTACTTATTTTACTAATCATGTGCTTTTTGTCGTTTCAGGCAAAGCTTAAGGAAGTACATGAGTCGCAGTTTGATGCCGACAAGGCATCTTTGTCCACAGACGTACTCAGCCAAGTGCTTGGCTCTGATCGCAAGGGAGGACAAGAGGGGTGAGCTCGCGGGTGGCCAAATCTAAGATCATCGGATTGGAGACGAGCGACACCGGGTTGGCTCGAACGGTGGATTCACATGACGCGAAGCTGTCCCGTTTGGAGGTGACGGTCCAAGATATGTACTCATTCATAAAGCGTACGTTGGACGGAGATCGTAAGGGGAAGGGGAAGGAGAAGGTGGTGGAGGAGGAGGTGCGGGAGGACGAGGTGCGGGAGGACGAGGTGCAGGATGACGATGATGTGGACCTCGCTGCTTTATCACCGACACGTGCGTACTTCGATGATCCACTTCCCTATTTGGCTCCCTTCAACAGACCGACGTCGACACTTGGTTGGCCGAGCATGTTCATGTTGGACGTATTTGATGGCCACTGATAGGGCGAGGGCTGAGGGACCCGAATATCATCCAGGGTGGAATAGTTCATGGACGTGAGCTTCAAGAGATCGAGCCCAAAGTGCTCGTCATGCATGTGATACCCGGGAAGGAGAACTCCCTATTGTGGTTGTGCGAACAATGCGGCACGATGTATATTAGTGGGTGTGTCAATTCGTATATCGTGTGGCCTACTCACCTCCTCACATTTACCTCAGACATGTAGTGACATTATTTTTAAGTTGGTACATTTGAATTATATTTGGATTATATCGTCATGTATATTATTTCTATTTTGAATGTATACTTGCATTATCTTTAGTTTATTTGGATATATGATGTTTGAACAGGTACAACGTTGCTATAACAGGTATAAATATACTGCTGGGCAGTGGCAGTGGCCATACTGCCCAGCAATTTTTTTTAAATTCTATCCAGAATTGTCACGGTCATTGACCGTGACAAGTCCTTGACAAATAAGGTTATCACGGACTTGTCGTGGTCAATGATCGTGACAATGTTTTTAAAAAGGGTCAAGGCTTTGTCACGGTTATTAACCGTGACTAAACTTGTCACGATCAGGGACCGTGATAATTCTAACGAACTTATCACGGTCAATGACCGTGATAAGTCCGTGACCAAAAAATTTGTCTCGCCCCGAATTGTCAAGGTCAATGATCGTGACAATTCGGCAGATTTGGTGTAGTGTTAACCATTTTACTACAGCTTTGTGGGTTAGATTGCCTCGGCTCCCTATTGAATGGTTCGATGAAAGAGCCCTCTTCCAGATTGGTTGCAAGCTTGAGAGACCAATTAAGACAGATTTCAACTCGGTTTCATCAACCAGTGGCAAATATGCAAGGATTTGTGTTGAAGTGGATCTTGCAAAACCTTTAATCCCATGTTACAAACTAGATGGCCAAAAATATAGAGTGGAATATGAGTTGCTACCGTTTATATGTTTTAAGTGTGGTAAAATTGATCACAAAACTGAATTTTGCCCACTACATGCTCCAAACCAAACTACAAATATCCCACCTGAAAACATGTCTTCTGGTAAAATGGGAGGTGCTCCGTCCAAGCCAACTGATAACGGCTACTTACCAAAAAACTCAAGTGAAGGAAATTATGTCAATAGTAACGTTGAAGTGGAAAAAAAGATGGACCAATTTGTCCCGTGGATGTTAGTGCAACGAAACAAAAAATATGGGAACGATAGAAATAAAACAAGTTCAAATGGAACTAAGGAAAACTTGGGAAGGAACAATAACAGGTTCGATGTCCTTAATAGTGATGGAAGTGACAAGCTACAGAAATAAAATGATAGACCAAATGGGAAAGGAGTTGCCAGTACAAAAAGCCTGCAAATGAAGGGACTGGGAGTGACACCTGTAGCTATTACCACTACAGCTATAAATGGTGCTGACGTAAGGAAGATAAACAGTGTAAAAAATGGTGTAACGCGTGAGGTAATGACTAAAAGAAAAATGTCCACACAAAATATTGAGACAGGTGGTAGCACGGCACAGATACAACCCACTCAAAAGACTAGCAGTATAATAACGGACAATAGTGGCATGGGGAAAAGCCAACTTATCACTTCCAATTGTAACAACGCTGACACCTCAAAGTCATATGCAGTAAATAATAATATCCTTACAGTAGGAGTTATCCACAGAAAAGGCAATACTCAGCATGTTGACCAACAGAATCTAAGTGCAAAAAACTCAAATACTAGTGGAGCCTCAACAAAAACCACCTATGATAAAGAACAAATACTTGTAAACCAAATCGAAAATGAACCTTCCCTTTCCACTTGCCTTCCTAGGGGATGTGCAAATCCAAAATCAATCCCTGGCAACATGAGAAGCTTTAACCAACTTAGCGGGTAGCACTGGAAAAATTATGGGTTGGGCCTAATTTGGGTGGGTCAAATATGGGTTGGGCTAAATGTGGGTTGGGCCAAATATGGGTTGGGTTAAATGTGGGTCGGGCCAAATATGGGTGAACCAAAAATGGGTTGGGCAAACCCATTGTTTTTCTACTAAATTAAGTGTTAACGCAAAAATTCTCCATCTACGAGGACCAATCAGAAAAGGACACATGTCATCCTACGTGGCAATATTCGACACCCGAGGAGATCCGAGGAGAACCAAGAAACACCATACACAAGATATACATCATTTCTCTCTCTACACCTTATGGTGCTATTGTAAACTCCTGGGAATAAAATAACAGTGGACTTAGGCTTTATTCATAGCTGAACCACTTTAAAAACCTTTGTCTCTTATATGTTTGATGTGAATGTTTATCTTCATCTTCAATCTCATCCTCATCATTTATCTGTTGTTGACGCCACTAAAATGGCCTGGACCATTTTCTGTCTTCAACAGATTGGCGCCGTCTGTGGGAACGTGTTACAAGCATTGTTCTCCATCAAAAGCTAAGTTTTTTATTTTCTCTATGTATAATCAATTATATATTATACGTACATCTTTTGATTCAATCATGATTTTTATGTTTATATACATAAATTAATTGTCCAATTATTATCTGCAAAATGTTGCATATCATGATTTTTAAATCATAACTGTTAGATTAATTCTTATTTAGAAATCTGAAAAATAGTGGATTTCATAAATCATAACTTTTTGCTTAATTCTCAAGTTTCAATTTTATCTCATGAAATCAATATTTTAAATGATTACATATACCAATATATACGACGATGATAAGATTTGATAATTTTCATTGTTGATTTTGAAATAATTTTTGAAAGATCTTTGATGACTATTCAAATTGTCATTACATTTTTAATCAGAGAATGGGAAAAGGTTAAAGACAATAAAAAGTTTTCTCATGGAAATCATGACCCAAATCTATTTTCTCTCTCTTCAAGTTTGAGTCGCTTTGCATTCATTTTTATGAACTATATACTTAATTTGGTTCATCTTCAATCTATGTCAATAAAGTCAAATTGATTGATTTTTTATATAAATTTGGTAATAACTTCGATCATTCACCATATTTTTATCTCTCCAAATAGGGAATAGAAAGGGATCAATAAAAAAAATAATTTTCCCTCACCTAGAAAATCATTACCCACCTCTTGTAAAAGAGGATCAGTAAAACAATCATGACCATATCAAAACTCTGGGCACAAATTTGATATGTTGGCCCCTCGTTCATCACATCACGGGATTTCTTTATCAAAATCACACGATCTAGTGGATTAGATAATTATTCATTTAATTAACATTCTTAATGCTTAAATTTTACATCGAATGTTATTTATTTATTTTTTGATCTATTGGTTCGAGATATTTTGGGACATAGCAATCTCACGAAAAATTATTCACCGCGGCTCATATGGCTGTCCGGAATCGTCCACTTACAGCCCCTATTTTCTGGTCAGCCATACATATTGTTGATCGGCATCATCTTGGGCCATAGTTTATTAAAGGGAAGCTTAACCAGACCATTTTTGTTTGTCGTAGATAAGATGTGAAGATCCATCAGCAACATTGAAATAATTTTATCCAACTACGAGGTATCTTATTATTGGTCGGAGCCCCATATTGTAGCTCGATGGAACCAATTGCAGGTCGACGATCATCTACTTCTTGATCGGCGACATCTCAGTCTTGTTCGGAGGGTTCAATTTACTGGTCGGCAACTATCCAACCATCCACTTTTTGGTCGGTGACATCTAATGTTGTTCGGTGCTGTCAATGCATCATTTTTGTTGATTGGCGAAATTGCTCAGCTAGTCGGGGACCATTTGCTTCTTGGTCGGCACCATATATTCTATAACTTGAGATATCCTTAAATGTTGGTCGGCAACATCCATGCCGTTTGTCGGCAGCAGTAGAATCTTGGGGTATTAAAAAATGCGAAGCACCCCAGATATTTCTTTAAACACGAGTTCAGCTTGGGGACAAACAGGGGGCTTAAGTCTTTTTTAACTTGTGATCACCCCAAAAATATTTTTAAAACCAAGTGATAAATAATTTTCAAACAGCAACTTTTACCTGATTAGTTGTTGGAGATTAAATAACTTTACAAAAAACTCTACGTCTTATTTATGATGCATATCTGATAAAAATTTGTCCATCTCACACACATTTGGCACAAAAATATTATTTCATATTTTGAAATTTTTATTATTTTATGCTGATACACATCACATATTTTTTGGCTGAATAATTATTCTCATAATAATAATTATTTTCTCTAAGTCTCGACAGGTGCTCGGGCAGCCTATTAAAATTTCATAGGGACGAGATTCAATCCCGATGAAAGCTCTCGTAAACCTCTGGAAAAGTAGTATTGCTCGACATCAGGCAATTGTGCCTCGACATATCAGCCAACATTTATTATTTCATTTTTTGAAATTAATATTTTTATTTCTCAAACATATACCTATCATATATTTATTGAATGACTAAATTATTCTCACGACTAATCAATTCAGCCTACACATATGGTAGAGCAAGATATTAATTTTTACAGGTACAAGACTCAACGCCGACGAATGCTCGGAAACAATCTGGAAACTATTATCATTTCACCTCAGCGAGGCATTATATATTATTACTCGGAGATATCGGCTCAAGCACAAATTATTCTATATATCCCTTGGGATTCATATTGTATATTCATCTCAACACGGAACTCGGCGAGATATTCATATTCAGCTCTGAGGAAGAACTATAACATTTATTATATTTCGCCCCCAACGAATAGTTGGTCGGGGTAATTCTTATTTATATTCAGCATGGAGCTCGGAAAATTTCTTCTCTCTATATATACTCAACTTCAAGGATGTCTCCAGCATATATTATCTTATTCCCAACAATCTGTTGGTCAGCTCCAAGGATGTCTCCAGCATTTATTATATCTTATTCCCAACAATTTGTTGGTCAGCTCCAAGGATGTCTCCAGCATATATTATCTTATTCCCAACAATCTGTTCGTCAGCTCCAAGGATGTCTCCAGCATTTATTATATCTTATTCCCAGCAATCCGTTGGTCAGCTCCGAGGAAGTCTCTATCATTTATTATCAAAAATCTATTCCCAAAAATGCCAACTAAGGTTGGTTGGGAAGTAAATCTATTCCCGAAAATGCCAGCCAACTAAGGTTGGTCGGGAAGTAAATCTATTCCTAAAAATGCCAACTAAGGTTGGTTAGGAAGTAAATCTATTCCCAAAAATGCCAACGAATGTTGGTTGGGAAGTAAATCTATTCCTAAAAATGCCAACTAAGGTTGGTTAGGAAGTAAATCTATTCCCAAAAATGCCAACTAAGGTTGGTCGGAAATAAGAAGCTGTCAACTACAGTTGGTCGGAAACATTTTATTTAAACAAAGTATGAGTATGTGAAAGCGATCAAGCAAAAAGCATTCAAAGTTCACATTCCACACTTGGGGGCTTCTATTACAGATATATTTGTTCATTCGGTGGCACATTCTTATAACATCATGCAACCGAGCATCAAATATAACTCCACAAACTCACACGGTCTGGGCCCCGACCAATCATCATTCAGGAGTTGTTTTTCTTGCTCATGAATTATTTTTGATATTGAAGTTCAGGAGGTATATTCAAGTTCAGGAGGCTATTGAAATTCAGGAGGTATATTGAAGTTCATGAGGAATATTGAAGTTCAGGAGGTATATTGAAATTCAGGAGGCGTATTCAGAAGTTCAGGAGGTGCATTCAGAAGTTCAGGAGGCATATTCAGGAGTTATTATGCACATACTATTGAAGTTCAGAAGTCAAATTTAGCATCTACAGCACTGAGATCTTTACTACTACTATCCCGACCAGCATTGAAGAAGAAGTTGTATGAAAATGTTTCGAAGTCCACCACTAGCTTGGTACTAATCAGATTGAAAAGTTGGGTTCAAAAGTTAGTATGTTACGCGACAAAGTATTCGGAGGATCATAAATCAGAATAATCAATCACGTGAAGTTAGCACTCAGTTGCTCGACACAGGAGTCAGTTGGTCGGCTAGCAAACCAATCCACATACTTGAAGATTATGACAAGCTACAAGCTGCATACTATGGCATGGCTGCATCCAAATTCCCAGGGGTGATACATAGCACACGGAGTTCCTCAAAAAAAAGATTAGCAACCATCGATCAGCCTGCATCATATGTCGTCCAGGAGATAATGCACTTTATGTTGGACAAATCAAGAAGGTAGATCAAGAATTTCACGAGCACCGAGCAACACTGCAGAATAAATACTCCATCCTTTCAAGTAAACCATCAAGCATGGAGCATTGGAGGCAGTATTACAATTCGAGGTATATGTAAAAAAAACTCATATTTTACTCATAACTTTTAAAAATGAGTATTATATTTGATTTGTATATTTTAAAATTGGGTTATATATTTGATTCCTTGCTTTCAAATATGGGCCTCATATTTAAGTCATAGCTTTTAAATATGGGCCCCATATTTAACTCATAACTTTTAAATATGGATCCCATATTTAGATGACTGGGCTAATATGGGTTGTTTTATTATTTGGGCCACATTTTGCCACTACTATTAGCGGGGAATGTAGAGGAGGCGGTTATCTTTTAAGTGAATTGGAAAATATCCAAAACCAAGGTCATAATCAACACCCTGGACCAGAACTGGGGAACCGAGAAGATAATCACAGCGATTGTGGAAGAGAAGTGCAGAGACACACATCTACACCAAGAAATTGCTAACAGGTGTATGTGGACGATCAACGAAGTGGACCCGCTCATTCAACATATATCGTCAATGGTTCGAATTATTTGGAATTATCGTGGGGCTGGTAAACCCCTATTTAAACCCACTATCACTGAACTGAAAAATATTTATAAACCAGATATTGTGGTTATCCTTGAAACCCATATCCCTATTGGAAATCTAGCTGGGGTTTTTTACAGTCTTAGTTTTACAAATAGGGAGGTCTCAGAACCAGTTGGCAGGTTCGGGGGTATTTGGGTTACCTGGAACCCAAACTCTATAAATCTGGAGACTCTATCTATAACTAAACAAGATATCCACCTTTTGGTTACTAAAAATAACTATGAGGTGTGGTTTTTTTCGGCGATCTATGCCAGCCCTCTTCTACGACTATGCAGAAGACTGTAGGACAACCTCTTTGATATTTCTGAAAATATTGATCTTCCATGGTTGGTTGCGGGTGATTTCAACGATCACATGGATGAATCTGAAAAAAGAAGTTTTGGAAACACTACTTTTCTAGAAAATATTAATAAATGCAATCTTACAGACCTGGGGTGCTCGGGACCAAAACTGACTTGGACAAACAGCAAGAAGGGCATGGCAAATACTCTCATCAGATTAGACAGAGGTCGAGCCAACGCGGATTGGAATCTCAAATACCCTGACGCAAGTGTTGATAACATTCCCCGGACCGCCTCGGACCACTGTCCTATCATTATCAGAATGGAAGGTATGTCTACCCAACTCACTATTCCTAAACCCTTCAGGCTTTTGGCTTGTTGGTTTGATAGAGGTGATTTTAACGAAATTGTTAATCTTAATTGGAATAGTTCTTCAAATCTCGATGTGAATAACCATTTATGTACGAAAAATATTAAAAGTTGGAACAATTCCACTTTTGGTAATATTTTTAAAAATAAAAAGCATATTCTTAGACGTCTAAGTGGTATACAAAAAGCCCAAGAAAATTTTTACTCCCACAATTTTGCCATCCTTGAAAATAATCTTCGTAATGAGTTTAACACGCTACTTAGACACAAAGAAAGCTTGTGGCAACAAAAATCGAGAATCCAATAGCTTAACGAGGGTGATAGAAATACGAAATTTTTCCACACTACCGCTATTATAAGACGAAGGAGAAATTGTATTAAGAAACCCCTGATTAATATGGAGTGGACTGATAATGCTGTTATCATCTCAAATCACATCAATAATTATTTTAACGAATTATTTAAAGCTGACTTTACTTATGATATTCAAATCCAACTACGAAATTTGGATAATTTGAGATTCGTGGAGGATGACAACTTATTCTTAACTACCCCAATCTCTATGGGGGAGGTTAGGAAAGCTACTTTTAGTATGAAAGCCCTTAAAGCTCCTGGACTGGATGGTGTCCAAACGCTTTTTTATCAACATTTTTGAAAAACCATTGCTACTAACCTTTTCGCCTTTTGCCAAAAATGTTTTTGGGATAAGTACTTCCCCAATGACCTTAATAACAACTTTATTACACTTATTCCCAAAGTGGACAACCCAGAGAACATATCACAATTTAGACCTATTACTCTTTGCAATGTTTCTTATAAGATCCTTGCAAAAATTATTGTGGATAGACTTAGACCTATCCTTTTCCGTAATATTAGCCCCTACCAAGCCAGCTTTCTCCCTAGGAGACAAGCATCTGATAATGTTATTGTCACCCAGGAAATTATTCACACCATCATGAATGCTAAAGGTAAATTAGGGGGGTTTATTCTCAAAATTGATATAGAAAAAGCCTATGACATAGTGGATTGGTACTTTCTTGAAGGAGTCCTAAATTGGTTTAATAGTGATAAAGATTTTTGCAGCTTTATCATGAGTTGTGTTAAGAATTCCACCACGTCTATTCTATGGAATGGCTGCCCCCTCCCCAGTTTTAAACCATCTAGAGGTCTCCGCCAGGGAGACCCCCTATCTCCTTACCTTTTAGTTATGTGCATGGAATACTTATCTTCTATGATATTGGATAAAGTCAAATGTAATAAGTGTAAAGGTATTAGGGCCTCGCTTAGGGGCCCCCGCATCACCCACCTCTTTTTTGTAGACAACCTTATACTTTTCACGGAAAATGATAACAGTTCGTGTGAAACGGTCATTGATACCCTCGAGGAATTTTGTCATATTTCTGGACAAAAAATAAGTTACAATAAATCTAAAGTGTTTGCGTCCCCCAATATCCCTAAAGGGGAGGCATTAAAGGCTGGACTTTTGTTCGGCATGAGCCTTACTAATGATTTAGGTATTTACCTTGGTAATAGACTTATTCATGGTAGAATAAAGGCCTCTCATTTTAAAGACATCATTGACAAAATCTAAAAAAGATTAACGGGATGGAAATTTAAACTCCTCTCCCTCGCGGGATGGAAAACCCTTATCCAGGCTGTAACCTCTACCATCCCAAATTATAATATACAAAATGTCATGCTCCCAGTGAAGATATGTAACGAGATTGATAGACTTAATATAAATTTTCTCTGGGGAGCGAATAATGACAAGGGAAAGATTCACCTGGTAAATTGGAATAAAGTTTGTAGTCCCAAAATTAATGGACGCCTTGGGTTGAGGAAGAGTACGTTAAATAAAGGCTCGTGTCACTAAACTTGGATGGAAAATTGTGAATAATGATAAGTCCTTATGGGCTGACGTATTAAGAAATAAATATCAAATTGGTCAAAACCCTAGAATGTGGAAAAAACGTAATACATCATCCCATATTTGGAGAAGTATTCTTAAATGTCGCGAAACCCTTGTTAAAAATGTCAAATGGAATGTCGGGAATGGTAAGAACATTAACATCCTCAAAGACTGGTGGGTGGGAAATAAAATCATCAATCCTGTGGAACACCCTGGAAACTTGGATAATGTTAATGTTGATGCGCTTATTGATGAGAATCGGAAATGGGATGTTATTGCTATTGAAAACTCCTTCAATCGGAGCATTAAAAATGACATTTTAAATATCCCACTTCCCCTTACTTGCCCTCGTGATGATAATCCGTCTTGGTCGTTAAGTAAAAATGGAAATTTCATAATTAGTTCATGCTATCAATCCCTTGTAAACAAACATAATGAATTTCAACCATGGGAGGCTTGGAAAAAGTTATGGAAGTTAAATGTCCCACCGAAAATCTACACTTTTTTGTGGACCATTCTACATGGGAAGATCCTCACTAATGAACATCGTATGCGAAGAGGCCTCACGATCAATGGTGATTGTCCACGGTGTGGGCTCCTTGAGGACATCGAACATCTATTTAGGGAGTGCATCCACACTAAGGAGATTTGGAACACGCTTGGTTTCGACCACAACCTTGACCTCAATCTATCAGGTAATGTAAATTAGGGGTGGGCACGGTCCGGTCCGGGTTTTGCCTATTTTTTGGACCGGACCGAATATTCGATCCTCAATTTTTTTGGACCGAAATCGGACCGATTAATTCGGTTAACCTACTAATTCGGTCCAGGCTTTTTTCGGTCCGGTCCGGGGTAAAATTCGGTCCTGACCCTATTTTATATATATGTGCATTTTATGAATTTTTTTATCTATTTTTCACACAAATATATATACAAAAAAATAATACTCGAAACTCCAAGTGATATTTACATGGATTTTTTTAACCCAAATAAAACAATGTTTATACATATATAAAATGTTCCAAATTAAATTCATAAGTTATATACATTAATTCAAAAACTATACATAAAAAACACAATAACATTATTTTTATTATATATATATATATATATTGGAATCGGTCCGGTCCGGTCCAAATCGGTCTTTTATTATAGTGGACCGCGGACCGGACCGATTTAATCAGTTTTTAGGTTTTGTGAACCGATTTTCGGACCGATTTCAAAATAGCCTTAATTTTCGGTTCGGTCCGATCGATCCATTCGGGTCGGTCTTTTTTTTGTCCACCCCTAATGTAAATGATTGGATTACCCTAAACATTTGGGGTGAATCAAAAAAAGAAAGGTATAAATGTTTTATAATTACCTTGTGGCATATTTGGAAATCCAAAAACAACTACATCTTTAATAACATTGATGAGTCTCCACAAACAAGTGCCCGTTTGGCTATGATTTTTACAAATTATGTTTCTAAAGCCCATAACTCCAAGCGAGCAAAGGTTAGTGGGGAAAACCATACCATGCTAATTCGTGATCCGTTTTCTATTGTAAGTAAATTCATCATTCACACTGACGGTGGTTTTGACCATGGGAGTGGCACGGGCTCTTTTGGTGGAGTGGTTAGAAATGAAGATGGTGAATGGATCCTGGGCTTTACTGGAAAACTTCAAGGCACTGCCATCCCTCTGTGTGCAGAGCTGGAAGGGATTTTTCATGGTCTGAACCTAGCCCTCAGAAAGAAATGGAAGAATGCTTGTCTGAAAAGTGATTGTCTTGAAGCCATCAATCTCATTAAGCAGGAGAATACCCAAAATCACCCATTGGCAAATATCATCGAGGATTGCAAGGATCTTGCGAAAGATCTAAAGGTCAACATCGTACACATTCCAAGAGTAAGTAACTTTATGGCGGATTGTATGGTGAAAGTTGCGAGAGAAGTGGATGGCTTGTACAGAGAATACGACCAAGCACCGGAAGAATTCCTTAGGATGGTTGACGCGGATATGGAAGAGGATGGGTTCTATTTTGTTTAGTGCCCTTGTTTTTGTTGTTGTTGGCTGTTTTTCTGATTTCCTGTTTTCACCAAAAAAAAATTATGGATTGCAGGCAGTTTTGATTGAGCTGATAGGTGCTACTCTCGGCCACACTAAGCAAGAAAGTAACCGTACGGCTGATCGTAAGGCTAGGATTAGACTCCAAATTGATGAGGACGTTGTTTAGGTTAAGGACCCCCCTGTGGATCTTAGCGAGGACTAAGACGCTAATATGAATGGAGTAATTGTATCCCAGAGGTTACAAATAGTTGGGCTCTCTGTTTTCAGAACAGAGCATAAGCTCTACATTGTATTTTTTTGGTTTTACTTTTACTTTATGATGATTTTTTTCTCTCAAAGTAAAGTAAGTTTAATTAAAATATATTTGTTTACAAATTTTCGAACATTGTGAAACTAGGATAATCCCAGTGATTATATTTATATCATTATTGTTTTTATAACTCTTTTTTTCTTTAATTATTCTTTTCAACACGCATTTTTCGGAAATATTATTAGGTTCAATAATGACCTCGCTCTATCAAGCTCAACTACCAATAAAAATAACATAAAGACAAATATGAGATTCTCATCTTCATCATAATTATGTCATAAACCTTGGTCAGACCACCATGATGTTTGAAATATGTTGTTTGCGTATTTACTCCAGTCACACTACCATCGCCACGACGCCACTTCGAATGGATCAAATACCTACCAAAAATAAATAAAATACATCGCTCTTAACTCCGCAACGATGGTGTGTCATCTCCAACATCCACCACCATGATCGATGTCTGCTTTTATGTGTTATATCTTTTCAAATCATTACTATCGCTGGTGATTTCACTCTAACGACCTTAATCATCAACTCGAAACATATATAAAAAGGTTATTGGGAAGTTCATCGCCACTGACTACCCTTCTCATATATCCGAACAAACCAGAAACGTGATCACAACCCAAAGTATCCTCTTAAACCACCTTAATTCCCTGCAAAACAATGCTGCTCGTTAAATTTCATAATTTCACAATTTTGCATTATTTTGATCCCCTTGCGGTATACTACAATATATATTTCTTCTTATAGCACTCGATGACTCAATAAATGAAATAGCTTAACCTTTTCACTTGTCAAATCTTTTGTTTTGTTCTCATTTTCTTCTTTTTGAAGGTCGTCGGAGTATTGGACATGGATCCATGGTTGAGATGAAGCTATATACCTTATAAAGTTCCACTTTCTAACTAAATCTTCAAGGACTCGATCATCTTTTGGACATCCAAATCCATGGGAATAGTAAGTCTCGGGAAAGCTCGTTGTGAAATTTTGAAAGATTTGCAACGAGAATTTTTGCTCTTTGGGAATTAAATATCCTTCATAAAAATCTATTGAGACACATTGTCAAGATATTTCTTAAAGCATAGATTTTGTGTCCAAGGGAATTATAGTTTAATAAATAATTAATATTATCATTTATACACAGGTGGACGAAATAAGAGCTAAATGAAATTAGTTCGAAATTTAGTTTCCCCTTATTTTTAATCTCTCCTTAAAAAAATTGGGTTGGATTGATTGTTTACATGTTTCCAACATGTGGATTTTACCAGAAATGACAAAAATGTTTTTGTGTTCCAAAGCACTTTATCTTATACTTGAACTAAAAAGAGAATTTTCCATGTTGAAACAACATGGGACTATAATACTCCAATCTTATATAAACGATATATACATATACAGTACGCAAGTTTTTTCCATAATGAACACCTAATGAATTTGGTATTTAATTGGCAAGTTAGTTACATGAAAGTTCATTACATGTTATTTTTAGGCGAATATTATGAATGTGCATAAATATGCAAGATGAAACTTAAACCCTATTGCTTTTATCTAATTTTGTGTGTGTCATAAGTATATCTCCTTGTCCATATTCCCTATATCTATCTCTGTCCTTTCTACAAGATTGTCACAACCTCTAACTAATAATTTCCATTTTAAATATATTATATAAATATATGAGTACTCAACTTGAACCGTATTTATTTCTCACCGTATCCTTCTTGCGCTACATGTCCATTTTCAAACTCATTCTCCTATTTTCTTCCTTTCTCATGTTTTCTTATATCCTTTAAATTTAATGGTTTATCTCTCTTGAAATATCCCCTATATATCCTTTCCCAAAATATCCTCATATTATCTCCTTATAAGTGTCATTTTATATTTTTTAAAATATATAGATATATAAAAATGTTAATTATGATAATGTTTATTACTTATCCTATTCTTTTTATTTCACATGTCTATCTCCAAGCCAATTTACAATTTTTCACTATTTATCTCTTATAATCTTTATCTCCACATTTTCTCTCTTATTAATGTGACTATTATCTCTCTCTCTCTCTCTCTCTCTCTCTCTCCTAGAACACGGAGTTTAAACTTTTTAATTTTATTGGGTTAGTTATTATTCTTACGAATGACACATATTAAATATTTTGTAGTTTGTTTATAGATTTTAGATTTTTAGGTTATGAATGAAAATTTAAAGATTATTATAGTAGAGTTTATATTACTACCGTTTTAATGAAGTGCCTTGGGTTATAAATGGTAAGTTATATAATATTTATTTGTTAAGTTTTAAATTTGAAATTTTACAAAAAAAAAAAAGCTATTAAGTATATAGTTCTCATGAACCTCCCATTTTACAATTAATAAATAATGATAATCAAACAATAAAAATTAAACGGATCTTTATTTTTGCACTTGAAAAAATTAAAACAATTAACATCGAGTATATAATATTTTTGATGAAATGTATTTTTCTAAGATTTATCTTGTCCAAAAGAAATTTCTATCACTCCACGTATGCTAGATTTTTTTGTTTCCTAAAAAGGCCTCGGAACAGTATAATACTGTTATTATAGTGTTATTATAGTTATAAGTTATATCTATAAATATATATATAACTGTTATAAGTTATATATATATATATATATATATATATATATATATATATATATATATATATATATATATATACACACACACACACACATTCGGGTTGGGTCCTTATCGGATCCGAGTCATGTATATCCAGATCCGATCCATTAACAAATCGGGTAATCGGATAATCGGGTCTATAAAATTTTACTCAGATCCATTAATTCGGATCGGGTCCGGATCTGGTCCGGGCCTATACCCGGTCCATTGACAGCCCTACGTGAGAGGCACCAACACCTCTCGCGGGACCATTGTAACTCGTAGAAACTGACCGCGCGATCACTGGACTCCCGGTTTGAGGATACGACGATAATTTGAAAATATGAGGACTTAAGCTTGAAAACAAGGCGTTAGAGGGTGAAAACTCGAAGCAGCCCTGGTACGGTCCCGTGAGAGGCACCAACACCTCTCACGGGACCAATGTAACACGTAGGAACTAATCAATGGAAATCCCAGTTTGAGAATACGTCGATAATTTGAAAATATGGGGACTTAAGCTTGAAAACAAGACGTTAGAGGGTAAAACTCGAAACAACCCTCGTACGGTCCCGTGAGAGGCACCAACACCTCTCGCGATCACGGGACTCTTGGTTTGAGAATACGACGATAATTTAAAAATATGTGGACTTAAGCTTGAAAAAAAGGCGTTAGAGGGTGAAAACTCGAAACAACCCTCGTACGGTCCCGTGTGAGGCACAAACACCTCTCGCGGGACCAATGGAAAAACGTAGGAACTGACCGCACGATAACGGGACTCCTGGTTTGAGAATACGACGACAATTTAAAAATATGAAGTCTTAAGCTTAAAAACAAAGCGTTAGAGGGTAAAACTCGAAACAGCCCCCGTACGGTTCCATGAGCGGAACCAGCACCTCTCGCGGGACCATTGTAACACGTAGGAACTGACTGGGCGATAACGGGACTACCGGTTTGGGAATACGATGATAATTTGAAAATACGAGGACTTAAGCTTGAAAACAAGGCGTTAGAGGGTGAAAACTCGAAGCAGCCCCCGTACGATCCCGTGAGAGGCACCATCACCTCTCGCGGGACCAATGTAACTCGAAGGAACTGACCGCGCGATCACTGGACTCCCGATTTGAGAATACGATAATAATTTGAAAATATGAGGACTTAAGCTTGAAAGCAAGGCGTTAGAGAGTGAAAACTCGAAGCAGCCCCCGTACGGTCCTGTGAGAGGCACCAACACCTCTCACGGGACTAATGTAACTCGTAGGAACAGACCGCTCAATCACGGGACTCCCGGTTTGAGAATACGACGATAATTTGCCTATTTCTAGATTTAGGCATAAAAATAACTCATTTGAGGGTGAAAACACGAAACAACCCTCGTACGATCCCGTGAGAGGCACCAACACCTCTCGCGGGACTAATGGAAAAATATAGGAACTGACCGCGCGATAACGGGACTCACGATTTGAGAATACGACGATAATTTAAAAATATGAAGACTTAAGCTTAAAAACAAAGCGTTAGAGGGTACAACTCGAAACAGCCCCCGTATGGTTCCATGAGAGGAACCAACACCTCTCGCGGGACCATTGAAATACGTAAGAACTGACCGGGCGATAACGGGACTCCCGGTTTGAGAATACGACGATAATTTTAAAATATGAGGACTTAAGCTTGAAAGCAAGGCGTTAGAGGGTGAAAACTCGAAACAGCCCCCGTACGATCCTGTGAAAGGCACCAACACCTCTCGCGGGACCAATATAACTCGTAAGAACTGACCGCCCGATCACTGGTCTCCAGATTTAAGAATACGATGATAATTTTAAAATATGAAGACTTAAGCTTGAAAAGAAGGCGTTAGAGGGTGAAAACTCGAAGCAGCCCCCGTACGGTCCCGTGAGAGGCACCAGCACCTCTCACGGGACCAATGTAACTCGTAGGAACTGACTGCACGATCACGAGACTCCCGGTTAAGAATACGACGATAATTTTCATATTTCTAGATTTAGGCATAAAAACATGGCGTTAGTGGGTGAAAACCCGAAACAGCCCCCTAACGGCCCCGTGAGTGGCACCAACACCTCGCACGGGACCAATGTAACTCGTAAGAACTGACCGCGCGATCATGGGACTCCCGATTTGAGAATACGATGATAATTTGAATATGGGGACTTAAGCTTGAAAACAAGGCGTTAGAGGACGAAAACACGAAGGAGCTCCCGTACGGTCCCGTGAGATGCACCAACAGGTCTCGCGAGACCATTGGAAAAACGTAGGAACTGACCGCGCGATAACAAGACTTCCGATGAGAATACGACTAAAATTTGCATATGGAATTTATATGTTGATAATTATAACTCATATATGCAATTTTTCAGCTTGAATAATTTTTTTGTAAAACTACATGGTTACTGATATCATTTTTTTTGTATCCTACCATTTGTAGGATTTTTGCATGTGGAACAAATGAAGGAGGGAATGGTTTACGACATAAAGATTGTTTATATAATGTTGTGGACATTCAGGATTATGTTTTTTTATGTGTTACAGTCATGCGGGCTTTTATTGTTTAGTTTTATGGCCGTGTGGGCTTTTATAATTTGATTGTTAAATTTTATGGTCGTGCGGGCTTTATAATAAGCAGGTTTTACATTTACAGGGTTTGGAATGTCCAGAAAATAAAGGAAACTCTGCCCAATTTGTTTTTGGTCTGTGAATTATTAAGACGTGTAATATTTTTAAGTTTGTATATATATTAGTTTATTAAAAACGTTATCATTTCGCAGTTTGTGATTTTTTTCATTGTTTTGCCAATAATAAATATTTGTAACGCCTCGTACGCGGCCAACGTTACACGTAGCAACCGACCGTGCAGTCACAGGACCCCCAATTTTAGGATTGGACGAAAAAAACACATTTTTTAAAAAATTATAGTTAAACAAGGTCATGGACTTTGTCCATGACCATTTTTATTTTTTCCGTCGCGCATAAAAATGGTCGGGCCAAAGTCCATGACCCCAACCGTGACGAAAATTATCGCGGCCAAAGTCCACGACCATTTTTTTTCTTTTTTTTTCGTCGCAGTGTGGATCACGAATTTTGGCCGCGACCAATTTTTGTCACGGTTGTGGATCACGGATTTGGACCGCGACCATTTTTTCCTTTTTTTTCGTCGCGGCGTGGGTCACGGACTTTGGCCGCGACCAATTTTCCTCACGACCAAAGTCCATGACCCCGAACCGTGACGAAAAATGGTCGCGGCCAAAGTTCGCGACCATTTTTTTCGCCGCGGTGTGGGTCACAGACTTTGACCGCGACCATTTTTTGTCATGGTTGTGGGTCACGGACTTTATATCCCAATACATATTACTACCGTTTTAATGATATGTCTTGGGATATAAAGGGTGAGTTAAATAATATTTATTTATTAAGTTTTAGATTTAGAAATTTGCAAGAAATAACAAACTATTACATATATAGCTCTCACGAACCTCTTATTTTACAATTAGAAAATAATGCCCATCAAAAAATAAAAATGGAAAAATACTCAATTTTGCACTTGAAATATAAAAACAATCAACATCGAGTATATAATAACTTTTTATGCAAAATATTTTTATAAAATAAAAGAAATTATATCTCGTATTTTTTTTCTTTCGTCCTATGTATGCTAGATTTTCCCTAAAAGCGCCTCATCACAAGTTGTTTGAGAGTTATATACTTAATTAATCAGATGGAAAAAAGTGTAAATGTGGTTTGAGAAAATGTAAATAAAAATTCTGATATGGATAACTTGATTCCCAAATCAAATCATCGAATATAGTAGATATAAAGTTGTATTCGATTTCAAACTCAAACTCAAACTCAAACTTGATCCTCAAATCATGGAATAGATAACTTGATTTCCAAATCAAACCGTCGAATAAAGTAGAGATAAAGTTTGAGTTGTATTCAAACTCAAACACCTGAATTGAAACCACCTCATCTCATCTCTTTATCTCTCTATTTATATGTATGAAGTCTCAGGGTTTGAAATCCAAAGATTTTGAAGCTCCGTCCCAATATTTGAATAATAATGTAAGTTTGAACTTTTATTTTATTTTAAGTTTATTTACCCCATTTAGCTTAACATTGTTTAGCTTTTCATTCATTTATTGAACTCTATGAAGATTGAGCCATTTTGGCCGACCAATTATTCAATTAGACCAGTTTCTCAAACCTCTCTGCCCCATCCAAGCCGAAGAGCTTTGGGAACAATTATGAAGTATAAGCTAAGTGACCCCAAACATAGAGGACCAAATAGGTCCGGATCCCAAAAAATGGCCATCCCAATACATAACAAGCAAGGAACATTATGAGAGATAACCCCAAAGGGATTATTTGACAAGAATAGATTTCGAAGGAGATTAGCATGGATCAAGTAGCGGCCCAATCAACAACTCTAATGAGTCTAATTTAATTCTGCCTCCTCCATATCTATAAATCTAATCCTCACACCAGGGAAAAAATGATATGTAACTTATGGATATCGAATCACAAAAAAAAGTAATAAAAAGGAGAGAAACACCTGTGGACGTAGGCCATTGGCAAACCGCACAAATCTATTTGTTGTGAGATTGTTCTATTCTTAGTTTGGTCCTAACTGCTTATATTCATTCATTGTGATTAATTGCACCTGTTGCATTTGAAAATCAATCAACACAAACTCACATCAATTGAAAAGTTATCTTGAATAAGCTAAAGGCCATGAACATAGAGAAACAAATACAACACAACTTGTGAAAGTTTTAAAGCTGGATAAAGAGCTTATGATGAATATTCATTGGGTTAGATGATGATGAGTTTACAGGTGCTTGGATCGTTGACATGTATGGATGAGAGTTGTCAACTTGAAATTGTATTTTAGTAATTTTAAGAATGATTGATTTTGTTGGATTAATTTTTATTCTTATGATTGACACGTATTAAATATTACGCAGTTTATTTAGACATTTTAGTTTTTTAGTTACGAATGAACGTTTAAGCATTTTAATATTTGAGTTTATATTATTACTACTTTAATGCTATGTGTCTTGGGTTATAAATGAAGCGAGTTACATCATATTTATTTATTAAGTTTTAAATTTGAAACTTTACAAAAGGATGAATTATTACGTGCCTTATATTTTTTATTTAGAAAATAATTCTAATTAAAGCTTCTTCTTTCACCCCACATATGCTCGATTTTTTTTATTTCCTAAAAAGGCCTCTGCAAAAGTTGTTTAAGAGTTATATACTTAATTAATTAGATGGATAAAAGTGTAAAAGTGGTTTGAGCAAACGTCTAGCATCGCCCAAAAAATAAAAAAATATGATACAGATTACTTGATCCCCAAATCATCGAATAGAGTAGAGATAAAGTTGTATTCAAACTCAAACTTCCTCCCTAAACGTTTCTCGATAAGAAGTTGGTAAACATATTCATTGAACAAGTTCTAGTCAGGACAAAATGAGTGGACAATGGATTCACAACAACTCATATTTTAAAGGTGGTTGAGCGCATATATTCTGGATGTGGCGTAGTTGTTGTCGAGAAGAATGTAAGAGGACATCATACATATTAATGGTGATAAGGTTACCCATTCCGTTTAAGAGGAACTCCAACGGTTACCTACTCCTTATTGGTAACCGTGTTCCTCGATTCCCTTGTTGGGAATGTCATTAATGACACCTGATATTTTGTGTGAATATCCAACTATGCTTATACTCATTCCTAATTTTCTTTTTCTTCGCCGTGGCAATATGAAAATGTTATACCGTTGGTACATTTGAATAAGAGTTTTCCATTTTGACAAATAATTAAATTTGGTTATTTATTTATTTTCATATCTTTTGTATTTAGGATAAACCTGGATATCTCCTCCGAGATTATTGGTAACTGTTTTGACTATTTTTGTAAGTATTCTAGTGTATTTAAAATACTCATGTGCGAATTAAATTATGATTTGGGCCGGGCAGCATTCTAATGGATCCAAGTTGGTCGGCTACTCTCATGGGCTATGGTAAATGGGTCCCCACATTGAAATACTCAAAAGTTTGACGTAAACGCAGGGAACCTACGGGCGATACTTCTACTGATTTATCTGGTGTTGTTGATTCATAAAAAAAAGACTGTGGTTGCTTTGGAAATGCAAGTTGTTTTGGGTTGTAAAAATAACTAAAATGCCCTTTTGGGTTGTCTTTTCATTTCCAAATGACCCGAGACCCAAAACCAACGTCCAAATAGACTTTTCTGACTATTTCAACCCTTCCGGACACAACGACGCAGTCAAAACGACTATAAGGTCGATATAAAAATAAATTTCCTTTTTAATTTAACAAATTAGTCCCGACACATCCCATACCGCGTTCGACTAAAAATTCAAATAACTGAATTAATATCACACAGTCATATCAATGACATCACATTCATATATTACCTAAATATCTTTAAGCACCGATGCGGCTTAACCATCGTTTATCCACAGATGCTACTTTGAAACGGAGTTTAGACTTGTTAATTTTATTGGGTTAATTATTATTCTTACGAATGACACATATTAAATATTTTGTAGTTTGCTTATAGATTTTAGATTTTTAGGTTACGAATGAAAATTTAAATATTATTATAGTAGAGTTTATATTACTACCGTTTTAATGAAGTGCCTTGGGTTATAAATGGTAAGTTATATAATATTTATTTGTTAAGTTTTGAATTTGAAATTATATCTGGTATTTTTTTTCTTTCGTCCTATGTATGCTAGATTTTCCCTAAAAGGGCCTCATCACAAGTTGTTTGAGAGTTATATACTTAATTAATCAGATGGAAAAAAGTGTAAATGTGGTTTGAGAAAATGTAAAAAAAAATTCTGATATGGATAACTTGATCCCCAAATCAAATCATCGAATATATTAGATATAAAGTTGTATTCGACTTCAAACTCAAACTTGATCCTCAAATCATGGAATAGATAACTTGATCCCCAAATCAAATCGTCGAATAAAGTAGAGATAAAGTTAGAGTTGTATTCAAACTCAAACACCTCAACTGAAACCACCTCATCTCATCTCTTTATCTCTCCATTTATATGTATGAAGTCTCAGGGTTTGAAATCCAAAGATTTTGAAGCTTCGTCCCAATATTTGAATAATAATGCAAGTTTGAATTTTTATTTTATTTTAAGTTTATTTACCCCATTCAGCTTAACATTGTTTAGCTTTTCATTCATTTATTGAACTCTATGAAGATTGAGCCATTTTGGCTGACCAATTATTCAATTAGACCAGTTTCTCAAACCTCTCCGCCCCATCCAAGCCGAAGAGCTTTGGGAACAATTATGAAGTATAAGCTAAGTGACCCCAAACATAGAGGACCAAATAGGTCCGAATCCCAAAAAATGGCCATCCCAATATATAACAGGCAAGGAACATTATGAGAGATAACCCCAAAGGGATTATTTGACAAGAATAGATTTCGAAGGAGATTAGCATGGATTAAGTAGCGGCCCAATCAACAACTATAATGAGTCTAATTCAATTCTGCCTCCTCCATATCTATAAATGTAATCCTCACACCAGGGAAAAAATGATATGTAACTTATGGATATCGAATCACAAAAAAAAGTAATAAAAAGGAGAGAAACACCTGTGGACATAGGCCATTGGCGAACCGCACAAATTTATTTGTTGTGAGATTGTTCTATTCTTAGTTTGGTCCTAACTGCTTATATTCATTCATTGTGATTAATTGCACCTGTTGTATTTGAAAATCTATCAACACAAACTCACATCAATTGAAAAGTTATCTTAAATAAGCTAAAGGCCATGAACATAGAGAAACAAATACAACACAACTTGTGAAAGTTTTAAAGCTGGATAAAGAGCTTATGATGAATATTCATTGGGTTAAATGATGATGAGTTTACAGGTGCTTGGATCGTTGACATGTATGGATGAGAGTTGTCAACTTGAAATTGTATTTTAGTAATTTTAAGAATGATTGATTTTGTTGGATTAATTTTTATTCTTATGATTGACACGTATTAAATATTACGCAGTTTATTTAGACATTTTAGTTTTTTAGTTACGAATGAACGTTTAAGCATTTTAATATTTGAGTTTATATTATTACTACTTTAATGATATGTGTCTTGGGTTATAAATGAAGCGAGTTACATCATATTTATTTATTAAGTTTTAAATTTGAAACTTTACAAAAGGATGAATTATTACGCGCCTTATATTTTTTATTTAGAAAATAATTCTAATTAAAGCTTCTTCTTTCACCCCACATATGGTCGATTTTTTTTATTTCCTAAAAAGACCTCTGCAAAAGTTGTTTAAGAGTTATATACTTAATTAATTAGATGGATAAAAGTGTAAAAGTGGTTAGAGCAAACGTCTGGCATCGCCCAAAAAATAAAAAAAATATGATACAGATTATTTGATCCCCAAATCATCGAATAAAGTAGAGATAAAGTTGTATTCAAACTTAAACTCAAACTTCCTCCTTAAACGTTTCTCGATAAGAAGTTGGTAAACATATTCATTGAACAAGTTCTAGCTAGGACAAAATGAGTGGACAACGGATTCACAACAACTCATATTTTAAAGGTGGTTGAGCGCATATATTCTGGATGTGGCGTAATTGTTGTTAAGAAGAATGTAAGAGGACATCATACATATTAATGTTTATAAGGTTACCCATTCCGTTTAAGAGGAACTCCAACGGTTACCAACTCCTTATTGGTAACCGTGTTCCTCGATTCCCTTGTTGGGAATGTCATTAATGACACCTGATATTTTGTGTGAATATCCAACTATGCTTATACTCATTCTTAAGTTTATTTTTCTTTGCCGTGGCAACATGAAAATGTTATACCGTTGGTACATTTGAATAAGAGTTTTCCATTTTGACAAATAATTAAATTTGGTTATTTATTTATTTTCATATCTTTTGTATTTAGGATAAACCTGGATATCTCCTCCGAGATTATTGGAAACTATTTTGACTATTTCCGTAAGTATTCTAGTGTATTTAAAATACTCATGTGCGAATTAAATTATGATTTGGGCTGGGCAGCGTTCTAATGGATCCAAGCTGGTCGGCTACTCTCATGGGCTATGGTAAATGGGTCCCCACATTGAAATACTCAAAAATTTGACGTAAACGCAGGGAACCTGCGGGCGATACTTCTACTGATTTATCTGGTGTTGTTGATTCATAAAAAAAAGACTGTGGTTGCTTTGGAAATGCAAGTTGTTTTGGGTTGTAAAAATAACAAAAATGCCCTTTTGGGTTGTCTTTTCATTTTCAAATGACCCGAGACCCAAAACCAACGTCCAAATAGACTTTTCTGATTATTTCAACCCTTCCGGACGCAACGACGCAGTCAAAACGACTATAAGGTCGATATAAAAATAAGTTCCCTTTTTAATTTAACAAATTACTCCCGACACGTCCAACACCACGTCCGACTAAAAATTCAAATAACTGAATTAATATCACACAGTCATATCAATGACATCACATTCATATATTACCTAAATATCTTTAAGCACCGATGCGGCTTAACCATCGTTTATCCACAAATGCTACTTTGAAATGGAGTTTAGACTTGTTAATTTTATTGGGTTAATTATTATTCTTACGAATGACACATATTAAATATTTTGTAGTTTGTTTATAGATTTTAGATTTTTAGGTTATGAATGAAAATTTAAATATTATTATAGTAGAGTTTATATTACTACCGTTTTAATGAAGTGCCTTGGGTTATAAATGGTAAGTTATATAATATTTATTTGTTAAGTTTTGAATTTGAAATTTTACAAAAAAAAAAGCTATTAAGTATATAGTTCTCATGAACTTCCTATTTTACAATTAATAAATAATGATAATCAAACAATAAAAATTAAACGGATCCTTATTTTTGCACTTGAAAAAATTAAAACAATTGACATTGAGTATATAATATTTTTGATGAAATGTATTTTTCTAAGATTTATCTTGTCCAAAAGAAATTTTTATCACTCGACGTATGCTAGATTTTTTTGTTTCCTAAAAGGGCCTCGGAACAGATTATTTGAGAGTTATATAGTTAATTAATTAGATGGACAAAAGTGTAAAAGTGATTAACCGCAAACGTAGGGAAGAGATAGAGTTTGAGTTGTATTCAAACTCAAACCCCTCCATCAACTGAAACCGGCTCCTCTCTCTTCTATTTCTATTTATATATATGGAGTGGAGTCTCCAAAGGTTTTGAAGCTCCGTCCCAGCATTTGAATAACATTGTAAGTTTGCTTCTTTTTGTTTTTTAATTTTATTTTACCCCATTCAGATTGTTTAGGTTTTCATTCATTTATTTTATTTAACTCAGATTGTCTATCATGATTGAGCCTCTCTTCTCCTCCTCTGGTAACGATATAAACCCTAGCTCTAGCTACTGCTCTAAATATTTAACTATATCATTGAGTCTTTCTTATTTCTTTAATGTCTATGCGTGGTATGTAGGTGTTAATCACTTTTTTAATGGCTTTCGTTTAAACAACTTTCTTTGGGCTTCAATCGGTGCCATCACGTAATTTTTGTTCTATGTTTTAACTACTATTCATTTGGGCTTTTGATTGTTCTGTCTTTTCTAATAAATAAAGTATAGTTCTTAAAAATTTGCCTTTGCCTTTGATTGTTCTGCCTATTCTATGTTTTAACTACTATCTTTGTTTATCAATCGGTGTTAAGGATAACTATTTCGTTTAAGAGGCGGTTACCTACTCCTTATTGGGAACCGTCTTCCTAAAATCCCTTGCTGGGAATATCATTACTGACATCTAATATTTCGTGTGAATATCTAACTATGCTTCTGCTCGTTCCTAATTTTCCTTTCGCTTGCTCCGATAATATGAAAACGTTCTAGTGTTGGTACATTTGAATAAGAGTTTTGCATTTTGACAAATAAGTAAATTTGGTTATTTATTTATTTTCATACATTTTGTATTTAGGATAAACCCGAACCATCAAAGTTAAAGGGAAATGCGTGTCTTCACTACCACAATTTGGATATTATTTTTGGCGATGATATTGCCACAGGTGATCAGGCTGTATTAGAAAATGATTCCACCCTAATGAATGCAAATGTTGGTGAAAATATTAAGGTGGGCTTAAACGATAAAAATGAAGCATACGAGAATGTTACTACTGGGGCAAGTGATAGGATGGGGTTTCTCCACGGCGTGAGAGTCACCTACGCGCCGGTCGTGTTATATTCGGATCACCAACTTTATACAAAAACCTAAACTATGACTACACTCTTTTAAGGGAGTATAGAGGCCAATCCGGGTATCGAATCCACAAAGACAAGTTGCTGGAATTTAATTGGTTTAATACTTCTAAAATAAAAGTGTAAAAGTTAATTTTAACAAAAAGGAAAAGAGAAAAGATTAAACTAGGCGAGTGTATTTAAATTACGTTAACAAAGCGAATAAAAACTATAGGTTGCGTTGAATATCCCTCACCCTGAGTTAATTAGTATAAAATGGTTAGATGGGTCGACGAGTTATTAAGACCGAGTCTCGTTTCGACAGTTAATTAAATCAAGAGTTGTCACACCCCTAAATTCGCATAAAAGTCTAATAAGATTTTGACGTCAATAAATATCCTAGAAATTACGCACGCAAGGTCGTAAGCACGGAGCATACATGATATACCCCGTCAAATCTCCTAGGCAAAATAACTAGGACAACCCACTCGAAATAAACCCGTAAAACTCCATCACCAAAGCAAAGCAACATGTCAACCCTATGTGAGCTCAATCCGACACAACCTAGACTAAATTAGCTAGAAAGCATGGTAAATGACATGTATTGAAAGAAAGCAAGTAAACCTAATTATGAAAGCAATAAATAAATGAAATACAGGTTACTCTAGGCAAGGGAAATTAATGGCAAATAATGTAAATAAAGCTAAAATAAGTAAACTACAACAAAGAAGATGAATGAATAGTATATTAACTTGCAAATAATGGGCAAAACACCCAAAATGGAGAGTAGGGGAAATCTCTCTCTACAAACCCTAAAATCTAAGACAAAATGTAGATGTCTCACAATAGAAACCAAAATTGGTTTATATAGTAAGTTGGAAGACAAGAAAAGAAGAAAGTGGTAAATATCTGGTGATCGTAGTCGACCGGTTGCAGAGGCGCGGTCGACCGCACTTTTAAGTTAAGCCACACTGTCTTCGAGCCAAGGAAAAATTCCAATACGCGATCGACCGGCATCAGAAGCGCGGTCGACCGATACTCTGTTTCCTGCTGCTATTTGCTCTTCACATGGGAGGAAAAGGTCGAATATGGAAATGGCCATATCTTCTTCGTCCGAACTCAAAACAACGTGCAGTTTGCTGCCACGCGACACTAACGAAATAAACTACGCATCCGTGGAATTCTCATGAGCTGGGGATGAAATGTGAGTTGATTAAAATGCCCTTGAAGTAGCATCCGACGGCGTTCTTCGAAATGCGACCGATCCTCACTTTTAGCATTCCAATACGTTCAAAAGCACAATTAACCCCTGTAAAGCATGTATATATCCAAATACAAGGTTTTCTGGTTAATGATAATAAATATAGGCATTTAGGACCGTAAAAGTGCTAGAATACTTAAAGATATCGGGCAGAAATTTGCAATATTCGATATGAATCAACAAGCCCTTCAATCACATCCAAATTAACCTCGCAAGGACCAAAGTCAAAAGTTCAACGTAAATGTAATAAACCTATAGATGATGCTTCTGGTGCCTTATTTTTCATTGCTGATTTATAAAAAAAAATAGCGGTTGCTTTGGAAACTCAAGTTGTTGAATTTAAAAAACGAGCAACGCAAACTCACGTCAATTGAAAAGTTATATTGGATAGGGTAAAGGCCATGAACATTTATAAAACTTATAGAATGCTACTCATGAAAGTTTTTGAGCAAGATAAGGAGCTAGGATGAGTATTCTTTGGCTTTGATGTTGATGATTTTATAGGTGTTTGGATCGTTGACAAGTTTGGGCGGGAGTCACCAAATTGACATCGTATTTTAGTAATTTTAATACTTGTTAATTTTGTTAGGTTAATTATAATTCCTACAATTGATAAATGTTAAATATTTCGTAGTTTGTTTGAACATTCTATATTTTTGTATTGTGAATGAACTTTTAAACATTATAATGTTGGAGTTTTTATTACTACCGTTTTAATGATGTGTCTTGGGACATAAAGGGTGAGTTATATAATATTTATTCATTAAGTTTTAGATTTAGAACTTTGCAAGAAAAAATAAACTACTACATATATAGCTCTCACGAACATCTTATTTTACAATTAGAAAATAATGCCCATCAAACAATAAAATTTGAAAAATACTTAATTTTGCACTTAAAATATAAAAACAATCAACATCGAGTATATAATAACTTTTCATGCAAAATATTTTTATAAAATAAAAGAAATTATCTCCGCTATTTTTTTTCCCGCCTTTTGTATGCTAGATTTTCGCTAAAAGGGCCTCCTCAAAAGTTGTTTGAGAGTTGTATACTTAATTAATCAGATGAACAAAAGTGTAAATGTGGTTTGAGAAAACGTCAAAAAAAATTCTGACATGGATAACTTGCTCCCCAAATCAAATCATTGAATATAGTAGATATAAAGTTGTATTTGTAATACCCCGTATTTTTATGCTACATTAATTTGGGGATTTATACAATTTAATGTGAATTAATTATTTAATATAAATTCGGAAATTAAATATGTTATGATTATTAACGCGATGAGAGTTAGTAATTATGGGAAATTTGTTGAATATTACTAATGAGCAAGTAATATATAATATTGATTATATTGAATGTCACGAGTGAATAAAATGACAATTTTGGAAATTTAAGTCGGGACGTGCTCGTGTCGCGTCGGGACTAAATATTGCTAAATAAAAGTGAATATTTTATAAGTTGTTCATATGGTTGTTCTGAGTGCGCCAACGCGTCCGGAAGGGTCGAGATAGTCAGAAAAGTGTACCCGGGGGTTTGATTTGGGTCTCGGGGCGTTTTTAGGCCTAATTAGTAACCCGGGAGGGCATTTTAGTCATTTTGCATTTTTGGGTAATTAAACCCACGAAAATTTGTAACCTATATCAGCCGTTTAGGTTAGTCACTTAGGGTTAGAACACTCAAAACCCTAGAACGGCCATTGGAGAAGAGATGAGAGAGCTCTCAAGGCATTCCAAGGCCCAAAACTCAACCGTTTGCACCGCCGCCACCACCAACGCGTAGATCGCGAGACGGGGAACGCAACCATACTGAATTTGGCACCGAACCAGACTTCTAAAAATCCCAGGCAAGTGTTTATCTTGCTTATTTCGTTGATGCATCTTTCATATTAGTTTAGGAGTGATTAGAATGAGTTTTATGGAAGAAAATCAAAGATATGATATAGGAATCGCATGTAGTTATGGTTTAAATGATAAATTCTGGAAACCCTTGCCATGTAGAGGAATTACCCACGAAATTATGATGTATATAGGAAGAAATTTCTGGAAATACTTATTAGAACCATGTTTAAGAGAATTCTAGGGTTGATAATTATAATAATCTTTGGGCTGTTAATCCATGTATAATGATAGAAATCTTCATGCTTCACGTTGGAAATACCTAATAGGATGTTAAAATGTTAGTAGTACAATTTTTGAGACGTTTGGGATTGGAAAATATGGATTTGTTGAAGGTTAGAAGATGAAACCCGTAACTGCAATTCTGCAGATTTTTGCAGACCTGCTTGATCGATCGATCGAGACTAGAACTTCGATCGATCGAAGGCTCGATCGATCGATCCCCAAACCTCGATCGATCGACCCCTCCTAGCAGACTCTTATTTCCCCTTTTTAAATGAGTTAAATTCAATTTATCGTGAAATAATTCATGGACATCCTTAAAATAGGTTTTGGGAGATGAAAAGGACCAGTAGGGTATATGAATAAATATTGGGATCTTTAATATATGACGAGAATTGTATTTATGGGATAATTACATAAGGAACGATGGAATCTTGTGTTAAAGGGAGAAATTACGTAAAAATGATTACGACGGAAAATAGATGAATTTCCTACTGAGTTTATACTTGGGAGAATAGAGTCCATGAGTGTTACCCCGATTTAAAGTTAGAGACGAATGGTTGAGCGTGAGACTAATATATGTGAAAATAAGGATAATGTCGTAACTATGGAATTGAGATATACCTAATATTGATATGATGATATTAGTATAGTTATATGATTGTGTTTACATATACTATCTATGTGTGAAAAACGTACCCGCGCTACTTGCTATCCCTGAGGTTACCGCACTGGGACGATCTTATCTTGTGTTGCCTTATGGGGGATATTGATTCGTAGCCTAGGAGATAGATGTCCTTGGTACAGGCTATCGGAATGATAGTTCAGACGGTCCTAAGAGGCGTGGGGTATGTACTGACCTCTTAGAGACTTGGAATCTATGCTTCGCCTCAATCTTGTTGGTATATATGTTGATACAGTTCGATAGTGATTCCGAACTTGTATTTCCCTTAGTGTGAGCGATACGGGGATTGGATAGTAGAGTATGCCCGCACCATAGTTTTATTTGGGGTGCTGTTATTATATATATATATATATTATACGAGTAGTTAATATATATATGTGAAATTATGAAATTTGGAACTGCCTACTGTGATTTTGTAAGTAGGACATGGTTGATGACTCAAATTGTAAATATTTGTTTTGAGAAAATATAATATGACACTGGGAAACTTTGTTAGCAAATAAAGTAAAAATGAGAGCATTCTTACTAAATAAAATCCTCCCTTTAAACAATTATATTGTTCGGCTTTGAAATATTACGAGTAACCTAAGATAAGTTAAATCATTGGGAAGACTAGTGTGATAAATGATAAGATAAACCGTTGGGAAGGTTAGTACAATAGGCGTGCACATTAAAAGAGAGGTGAGAATTTCTCAAGAGAGTGTCGCACTAATATGTTGTTGCATTGGCCTGTATCAATTTAAATACTTGCTAAAACGAATTTTAAATCATACACACTATCGGGCTTTGACCCGTTTCTTTTTCTCTCTCTCTTGTATATATATGTATATATTACAGGTGCCCAGCCACAGGGGCGTCTTGCTTAGGATCCCTTGGAAGGAACGCGCTGCAGCTTAGGTGGGAGTTGCAGGCCACTTGCATAGACGACTTCATTTATTGATTCCACTTCTATCATTCTCATTTATTGGGCATGTGTCGCCCTTTCCACTATTTATCTGTTTTATTGGGACATTCGCATTTCAGTTGTTTCTAGTACTGTTACTTTGTGATTTATTCAATATGGATGTTTTACTTTAAGTTTTAACTATTGGGATTTTCGGATGATTGAATGTTTTAATTAATTGGATTATGATCCAAGATTATTGTGGTGTGATTCTTATTTATTGAATGCTGTTAATAAATAAATAAATTTTCTTTAAATAAAAATTGGATAGTAATGTTTGAAAATGGTTTTGACACTTAGCTTAATTAATTAGGGTGTTAAATTGGAAAATTTATTTTTCGACAGTGATGCTGAGAATGAACCAACTGTTCACCTTGAATTAATTTTATAAAGGAGTGATCGCCCGGTATTTAATTATTTGGGGTGTCACAGTATTCTATTTCAAACTCAAACTTGATCCTCAAATCATGGAATAGATAACTTGATCCCCAAATCAAATTGCCGAATAAAGTAGAGATAAAGTTTGAGTTGTAGTCAAACTCAAACACCTCAATTGAAACCACCTCATGTCATCTCTCTATCTCTCAATTTATATGTATGAAGTCTCACGATTTGAAATCCAAAGATTTTGAAGCTCCATCCCAATATTTGAATATTAATGTAAGTTTGAATTTTTATTTTATTTTATGTTTATTTACCCCATTCAGCTTAACATTGTTTAACTTTCATTCATTTATTTAACTCTATGAAGATTGAGCCATTTTGGCCAACCAATTATTCAATTAAACCAGCTTCTCAAACCTCTTCGCCCTATCCAAGTCGAAGAGCTTTGGGAATAATTATGAAGTATAAGCTAAGTGACCCCAAACATAAAGGACCAAATAGGTTCGGATCCCAAAAAATGGCCATCCTAATACATAACAGGCAAGGGACATTATGGGAGATAAACCCAAAGGGATTATTTGACAAGAATAGATTTCGAAGGAGATTAGCATGGATCAAGTAGCGGCCCAATCAATAACTCTAATAAGTCTAATTGAACTCTGCCTCCTCCATATCTATAAATGTAACCTTCACACCAGGGAAAAAATGATATGCAACTTATGGATATCGAATCACAAAAAAAGTAATAAAAAGGAGAGAAACACCCGTGGACGTAGGGCATTGGCGAATCGCACAAATCTATTTGTTGTGAGAATGTTCTATTCTTAGTTTGGTCCTAACTGCTTACATTCATTCATTGTGAGTAATTGCACTTGTTGCATTTGAAAATAAAGCAACACAAACTCACGTCAATTGAAAAGTTATCTTGAATAAGCTAAAGGCCATGAACATAGAGAAACAAATACAACACAACTCGTGAAAGTTTTAAAGCTGGATAAAGAGCTTAAGACGAATATTCATTGGGTTAGATGATCATGAGTTTACAGGTGCTTGGATCGTTGACATGTATGGATGAGAGTTGTCAACTTGAAATTGTATTTTAGTAATTTTAAGAATTATTGATTTTGTTGGATTAATTTTTATTCTTTATGATTGACACGTATTAAATATTACGCAGTTTATTTAGACATTCTAGTTTTTTAGTTACGAATGAACGTTTAAGCATTTTAATATTTGAGTTTATACTATTACTACTTTAATGATATGTGTCTTGGGTTATAAATGAAGCGAGTTACATCATATTTATTTATTAAGTTTTAAATTTGAAACTTTATAAAATGATGAATTATTACGCGCCTTATATTTTTTATTTAGAAAATAATTCTAATTAAAGCTTCTTCTTTCACCCCACATATGGTCGATTTTTTTTATTTCCTAAAAAGACCTCTGCAAAAGTTGTTTAAGAGTTATATACTTAATTAATTAGATGGATAAAAGTGTAAAAGTGGTTAGAGCAAACGTCTGGCATCGCCCAAAAAATAAAAAAAATATGATACAGATTATTTGATCCCCAAATCATCGAATAAAGTAGAGATAAAGTTGTATTCAAACTTAAACTCAAACTTCCTCCCTAAACGTTTCTCGATAAGAAGTTGGTAAACATATTCATTGAACAAGTTCTAGTCAGGACAAAATGAGTGGACAACGGATTCACAACCACCCATATTTTAAAGGTGGTTGAGCACATATATTCTGGATGTGGCGTAGTTGTTGTTAAGAAGAATGTAAGAGGACATCATACATATTAATGGTGATAAGGTTACCCATTCCGTTTAAGAGGAACTCCAACGGTTACCAACTCCTTATTGGTAACCGTGTTCCTCGATTCCCTTGTTGGGAATGTCATTAATGACACCTGATATTTTGTGTGAATATCCAACTATGCTTATACTCATTCTTAATTTTATTTTTCTTCGCCGTGGCAATATGAAAATGTTATACCGTTGGTACATTTGAATAAGAGTTTTCCATTTTGATAAATAATTAAATTTGGTTATTTATTTATTTTCATATCTTTTGTATTTAGGATAAACCTGGATATCTCCTCCGAGATTATTGGTAGCTGTTTTGACTATCTCCGTAAGTATTCTAGTGTATTTAAAATACTCATGTGCGAATTAAATTATGATTTGGGCTGGGCAGCGTTCTAATGGATCCAAGCTGGTCGGCTACTCTCATGGGCTATGGTAAATGGGTCCCCACATTGAAATACTCAAAAATTTGACGTAAACGCAGGGAACCTGCGGGCGATACTTCTACTGATTTATCTGGTGTTGTTGATTCATAAAAAAAAGATTGTGGTTGCTTTGGAAATGCAAGTTGTTTTGGGTTGTAAAAATAACCAAAATGCCCTTTTGAATTGTCTTTTCATTTTCAAATGACCCGAGACCCAAAACCAACGTCCAAATAGACTTTTCTGATTATTTCAACCCTTCCGGACGCAACGACGCAGTCAAAACGACTATAAGGTCGATATAAAAATAAGTTCCCTTTTTAATTTAACAAATTAGTCCCGACACGTCCCATACTGCGTCCGACTAAAAATTCAAATAACTGAATTAATATCACACAGACATATCAATGACATCACATTCATATATTACCTAAATATCTTTAAGCACCGATGCGGCTTAACCATCATTTATCCACAGATGCTACTTTGAAACGAAGTTTAGACTTGTTAATTTTATTGGGTTAATTATTATTCTTACGAATGACACATATTAAATATTTTGTAGTTTGTTTAGAGATTTTAGATTTTTAGGTTATGAATGAAAATTTAAATATTATTATAGTAGAGTTTATATTACTACCATTTTAATGAAGTGCCTTGGGTTATAAATGGTAAGTTATATAATATTTATTTGTTAAGTTTTGAATTTGAAATTTTACAAAAAAAAAAGCTATTAAGTATATAGTTCTCATGAACCTCCTATTTTACAATTAATAAATAATGATAATCAAACAATAAAAATTAAACGGATCCTTATTTTTGCACTTGAAAAAATTAAAACAATTAACATCGAGTATATAATATTTTTGATGAAATGTATTTTTCTAAGATTTATCTTGGTCAAAAGAAATTGAATAATGATATGAGTACAAAATAACTCCCCCAAATGTCGGACGTCACATCATTCTCTCACATGCCTGTCATTTATTGTCATGTGATGGGAGTCCCGCGAGGGTACAAAAATAAAATTATTTTGGGAAATATTTGGGGGAGTTATTTGGAATACATAGCATGACTCAAAGAAATTTCTATCCCTCCACGTATGCTAGATTTTTTTGTTTCCTAAAAGGGCCTCGGACAGATTGTTTGAGAGTTATATAGTTAATTAATTAGATGGACAAAAGTGTAAAAGTGATTAACCGCAAACGTGCGACATCGGCCAAATCAAATCCTCGAATAGAGAGACCAGAGAGTTGTATTGAAAGTGAAACACCTCAACTGAAGCTTGGTCCCCGAATCATGGAATAGATAACTTGATCCCCAAAATCAAATCAAATCAAATCAAATCGTAGGGAAGAGATAGAGTTTGAGTTGTATTCAAACTCAAACCCCTCAATCAACTGAAACCGGCTCATCTCTCTTCTATTTCTATTTATATATATGGAGTCTCCAAAGGTTTTGAAGCTCCGTCCCAGCATTTGAATAACGTTGTAAGTTTGCTTTTTTTTTTTTACCCCCATTCAGATTGTTTAGGTTTTCATTCATTCATTTATTTTATTTAACTCAGATTGTCTATCATGATTGAGCCTCTCTTCTCCTCCTCCTCTGGTAACTATATAAATCCTAGCCCTAGCTACTGCTCTAAATATTTAACTATATCATTGAGTCTTTCTTCTTTCTTTAATGGCTATGCGTGGTATGTGAGTCTTTGTTTATCAATCGGTGCCATCACTTAATTTTTGTTCTATGTTTTAACTACTATTCATTTGGGTGTTAAACACTTTTTTAATGGCTTTCGTTCATTCATTTATTTTATTTTACCCCATTCAGATTGTTTAGGTTTTCATTCATTTATTTTATTTAACTCTAGTCTATCATGATTGAGCCTCTCTTCTCCTCCTCTGTTTGCTCTGGTAATGATATAAACCCTAGCCCTAGCTACTGCTCTAAATATTTAACTATATCACTGAGTCTTTCTTCTTTCTTTAATGGCTATGCGTGGTATGTGGGTGTTAAACACTTTTTTAATGGCTTTCGTTTAAACAACTTTCTTTGGGCTTCAATCGGTGCCATCACTTCATTTTTGTTCTATGTTTTAACTACTATGCATTTGGGCCTTTGATTGTTCTGCCTTTTCTAATAAATAAAGTATAGTTCTTAAAAATTTGCCTTTGCCTTTGCCTTTGATTGTTCTGCCTTTTCTATGTTTCTTTTCGTTTAGTCTTTTAGTCTCATTTTGGGGGCTTTGATTGTTCTGCGTTTTCTAATTGATCCCTTTGTTTGATTTGCAATATTAGGTTGACTATGAGCTCTATATGTGATTTTTAAGAACTAAACTTCCAGTTTAGAATTTCATTTATGTTCCAAATAACCATATGTGAAATAACTCTTCTTGAACCATCAAATACGGTGATGCATCTATTTTATTTATTTCAAAAGAGACATATGCTTATAACCGGGAATATACAATCTTCATGATGTATACCGTAAAAAATATTTCAATTGTCCTAAAGACACTTACCTTTTTTTGCTTACTTCCCATGTTGGCTTTGTTATATTTAAATGCAATTCTTAACCCATGTTATTGGTTTTATTATATTTAAATGGAATTTTCAAAATGGAGAGCAACTTTTAGCGGGAATAGCAGCTTTCTAATAAATAATATTAGTATTCATTCGTAAATTTGATTGAATGTTATTTGTCTTTGAATTCCACGATTACCAGAGGGGAGGTTTCAATTGTGGCCGTGTGTTTGGACATTTTCCTTGGTTAGAATGATACACCCGGTTTGTCAAAATACGCCTTTCTGCTCCTGATTATGGCGCGCTAGGGAAATGCGTGTTTTGATTGATCGCGTGCGTCTTTTTGAGTAGGGAAGGTGCTCAAATACACCGCCACAATTGAAGTCCTTCTTCCGGTTATCGTGAAATGCAAAGCGAAATATATTATAAATCAAATCTACGAATGATAAAAAATATTTTTATAGGATGCTTATATTTCCGCTAATAGTTTTTCTAAATAGATGAGCGGAAGTGTGAAATTGCCCGCGCGCCTCGGGTTTTTGTGACTCCTATGGGCTGTATGCTCTAAATAAGCCATCTGAATCAGCGCAAATATCTCTCAATATCATTGTTTTAAATCACAGCTGCACCTTCACGTAAATAGCGTAAGTTGACTTCAATTTATATGGGACTAAAACCTTATAAACAGTCCTTGAAGAGAAGGTGGAAATCGAGAGTATCTTTCTCAATCCCTCTCTGACACCTTCGGGCAATGGTTTTGTTGATCCTTATCAGAATGATGGTGCTGTTACTAAAAACAACTTTCCAGAGTTTAAGGTTTCATTCAGCAGACATCTGTTATCAATTTAGAAGTTCAATTTCATATTTGTGCTTAGATATTAGGTTTTGTTATAGAAATGCATAAAATATTGTCTTATTGTTATTTTTGTTGTATGAATAGTTATTCTCTAATTGTCAATAGTAGTTGAACATCGGAGAGACTGTTAATCAAGGTCTTTTATAACCATGTAATTGGTATCCATGGTTCATGAATGACTACCTTATTTTTATTTACAAGTCCTAAATAATTTTATATTTAGTCCTCTTTATAGAAGGAAAAAGTAAGGTATTTCTTATATTATTAAGTTTTAATTTTTTAGTTGAGTTTGTATATATCAATTTGAACGAGGGTATTTTTGTTTGACATGTATTACTCTTCTTTCTCTATATCTTAGTTCATATTACAATCTGTTTATCATAATTTTAGTAAATGATTCTACATATCTGTTTTCATGATGACAGAGCATTCCTTGATTGTTTCACTTGAATTTAGCACGTATTGAAATTTCCTGCTGAGTAACACGTGTGGTTAACACTTTGTTATTGTTTTACAGATTATCAAGGTAATAGCTAAAGCTGAAAAAGGTAACTAATGACGATGCTTTAGAATTCTCGCTTCTTCATTTAATGCGGCGTACATTGTAGATTGTTTTTATGATTCCCGTGATCCAATTGTTTAAACTGAAACTCATTTCCAGTGGTTAGTAAGTATTATACGAACAATGTTTTACCCAAACAGATTTTGGGTTCGTTTTTGCAGATCTATGACCGTTGTTGTATGGTGGTGAGCTACGATTGAACGTGCATTCCACTTCTCACAAGTTGGTCTGAAGCACATGACAGGGGGTAAGTGAATTAAATATGTAAATGGATATCATTAATTGGATCAAATCATAAGGATTGCTTTTCTTTTTTTTTTAATTTTTTTAATTTTGTTATGTACATTATTGGCCTATTTAAAGGTCTATCTTTTGAAAACTTTCTACTTTATTTGTTTGCACAGCTGGGCAGGTTCTTATCTTGAAGAGCAGGCATCATTTAAAGCTATAAATTTTTGTGTTGTTAGATCAAGTTTAATAGTCCTCACCTACAAATACTAATTGTCTCGGGGTTTGGAGCATGTTATTGTATGCTTTTAGTGACACTAGACTTTGGTGTATTTATAAAAGATATCATCCAGCTCCTCCAAAGTTAATATCTCGAACATATAGCATAGTAGGTTCTTCTTATTGGGAGTTATTATTGGATTGTGTTTAGAGGATGTCTACTATGACATTATTTGATTTTGTTCCATTTTGTTTTGATTTTTGAGGTTTGATTGATAATTGCCTAAGCCTCTCTTAGATTTTTTCAAATTTTTTAGGTTTGGTTAATGCGATTATCCTCTCTTGGAGATTTATAATTTTTTTCTGTTTTACATATGTTTGGGCTTGATTTTTTTACATGTATCCATAAGTAGCATCCTACATCTTTTACAGGTGGTTTCAATATATGGCATCTCATCCTCTGTTTTCCCATTTTTTTCAGTTCACCTTTGAAGGTTTTCATTTGTATTCTAGATTTTAATCTCGAATCTAATTTTTATTGCAATTTTGGTGATTCCTATTAAGTGGTTTAAAGTTGATTATAATTACTTATTTCTCTTTACTATTACATTTATTGTTGCAGGTTGTTTCGGGTTTTTTGGTTACAAATTTTGGTTATTCGTTTCAAATTTTTGGATGTTCATACGACTATATCGCTATTTGCTTTTACATGTATCTAATTTGTTGCATATATTTTTTGCAGTTCATTTACAGGTATTGCAAAATCAGATATTCCAGTTATTGTATGGATATTCATCTTCTCCTTACCGGATTGAACGAGCAACACATTTCAATGGTATATGTATTTTGTTTGGATATTCATCTTCACCTTGAGTCAAACCTTACCAGACTTCTCTATATTCCATTAATTTCAATTCCATCATGCTCTTCTACTTTATTGTGTTCTCTTCTGCATCTTAGAGCTAATGCATCTTAGAGCTAACGAACAGATATTTGTTATTCATACATTTTGTAGGTGATATAATTTTGTTCATTAAGGTTGCATATTTCTCTACTTGCTATTTTTTTTTTTATCATTTTGGAGATACAACGAACAATTCTCCACTCCTTTGTTAATTTTTATATTTGACCTCTCCTGGTCTTATATATTATTTTTTGTCTTGAATTTACTAATTTCTTAAATGATTACAATGGTGAAGTTAGTCAATTTCTCTCCTCAGACTTATAATAATGAAGTGAATTATTACTACCAAAGTACACTACACACATGTAAAATTAAGTGGATGCCAATTAACCTGTGACTTATTTTTGTTCCCATTAGTTCTATTAATCAATCACATACATGTTTGAATCTCTTAGCAAATTTTTATTTATTTATATAGAATAAGAATTTTTTATCCAATGCTTTGTACATTTCATGTGATGTTCCTCTTTTTTTCTTCTACAAAATCCATACGCACAACTAGTTATTGTTATATTTTTCTTTAATTAAAAAGTATCTTTTGTTTCTTTGCAACTTTACTATGACCTTACAAATTATAGAAATACTCCCTGGAAATTTACTGTCATGTCTTTAGCTACTACACCTTACTGTGCTCTTATTTAAAAATAAGTGATAGTATTGTATTCATAATCTAAATTGTATTATATTCATAATCTAAATTGTCATTATAATCTAAAAGAAATGATAGTATTGTATTTGAATTAGTAACCATTGTACCTTCTGTTGTTCTTTACCGAACTCAGTGAATGCCGGGAAATCTGTGGGCCATCAAACAATATGATGAAAGTGATGTAAGTTCTCCTAGTATCATTTCATCTTGGTTACATTTGTTAGAGACGACATCTCTATTTGCACAGATAGTTGGGAAATGGTTGATTATTTTAAGTTTTTAATATTCAATCAAATATTGTACTTTTTTTTTAAATCAGTAGAGTACTCTTTTTACCACAGATAGTATTTGTACCCCTTTTCTGTTTTGGGTGACAAAACTTTCGAGGTTGGATTGTTATGTTGCTGCATTCATGTGTTTTTTTTGGTAGCATACCATGAGGGGTCCGGGCCAGCTTACGCGCACCTCGACTAATCCCCATTCGCGGTTCGTGGCTTCCGCTGGCCAAGCATTATTTTGCCAGTGCCAGTGCCATGGATCGAGCTGGGAACTAAACCCAATTCACCCCCAAGACTGTCCCAGTGGCAGCCTTTTACCACTGGGCCAAGAGGCTTGGTTGCATTCATGTGTTTGCAAACTGGTAATTTAGTAGTCTTCTTTACTAGATCCCTTGAGGAGTAGATATATATTTTTACATCAATCTAACATCAAGAGATAGAGATGAAGAATTATTCAGAGATGTGATAAATTCTTGGTTCTTTTATCCGATCGAGGTTCCCTCACATGTTTTAATGAGAATTAAATTGTCCAAATGAATAATCTCGATATTGATTATGTGAAACAATTATAAATTTATTTTTCCTATGTCTATGGCTGATTTTGCCTTTCATAGATTTTTTTAATGATATTGTGATCAATGAATTTTTTTGATTAAGCAGGTGATACGAAGAGGTTTGGCCAAAAATCATGTATTTTTGAAACTCCTAAATACTTTCTCTTCTCATATCATATGTGGTGTGTGTGACATAAACTTAATTTGCAAGTTATTTTTTAGCATGAATTTTGTTTTTTCTATCTGCATTCTTGGTATGGTATGTACATGGAGGTATTTTACGATTATTATCACTATTTTATTTTAGAGGGTTGTGTCTAACACGTGTAATGTTTACATTCACTTATGTGATATTTTTTTACAATTTAACAAGTGTTAAATGTGTCATTATTTAACATGATTCTTAAAAAGCCAGATTATTAATGAATTGCAGGTTTGTGTGGGAGATCATTATATTGAAATTTTTTGCTTTACTTCTCATTTGGAGTTTACAAGTCGTTGTTTGTTTACATTTACTAATATTTTTGCAAACTAATATTCTTTTAACCGAATGCCATTGTATTTGGTCAATGATTTTTTTGCAAATATATTTGAAATTTTGGTCCAGAAGCTTGGATATTTTTATTCACTCATAAATTTTGGTCCAGAAACTCGAGACTCGATTTCACCATACATGTTGTAAGCATGTGCTATATCTTCAAAATTTACAGTCGTGCCTTCAGGCATGGGCATCCGCTAGTATATATATATATACTTCTTGCAACATGAATGGTATACGGACACGACGTTCCAAGAACTATAATACATTCTCGCTATAGATAAACAATATTTGAAATAACCTATAGTACGAACCTACTAGTTTTAAAAAATTTGGGCAAACTTTCCTTTATTTCTGAAACAATCCATTTTGTTTAAGAACAAAAATACCAACTATACTATTATTAATGTTGAGTCTGATAATTTAAAAAATTTGAATAGAGTTTTCTTTCTTTATTATACAATTCGCCCTGTTTAAGAACAAAAATATTAACTACACTATTATTAATAGAGGTACTAAGATATTAAAAAAATTGGGCAAAATTTCCTTTGTTTATAGAAGAATCCGTCCTATTTAAGGGGAGACAAACAGCAACAACTATACTACTATTTCACAATAGCCACCGTATAAATAATTAGAAACAATATAATCCATCATAGACCATAATTTGTATCACAACTAAATCAGTATAAACAATCAAAAGTTGTAACTAACATATACACTCCTTAGTAGCCAGACTTGTAGAAAAAAAATATAGAAAGAAGAGAATCAAATAAAACCTGTATGCCACTTGAAATTGTTATTAAAACGTTCAACAATAAAAAGCCACGTACTATTGAAAAAAAATATAACGTTCGTCTCTAATCCCGAATGACATATGTTTTGCGCCCGTAAGTTTGTTTACATGTTCTCTAATTTCATCCCAAGTATCATAAATCCCAGGTTTATGTCCCACAAAAACAACATATATTTTTCACTTAATGAAAAATTTCCAAGCAAACAAAAGGGGAGACACCAAAACACACTAAGAAAATAATTTTGGAAATGTGATTTTCCAGTAAATTTTACAATCAGTCTTGGGAAAATAATATTATATAAATAAGTTTGAATCTCCGGCCTAAGTCGTTGTGTTGTTGTTGCAGCAACGGCTGCTGTGTTGTTGCAGCAGCAGCAACAACGTCATCGACATCTTGCCGCTTTTGGAATTGCTCGGACAACACCCAAACGACAAAGGCCATTCAAGAACATAAACTGATTCGTTGCTACTACGTTCTACTCTATAGCGAAAAAAAATTCAACTTAATATTGAGCTTGATGGTTACCTCGCTCCTGTGAATTTAAGCCACCCACCAACCAAAAATTGCAACTGAGAACAAAGGTCATCCGTTAGCTATTGAAATTGATGAACTTACATACTATTTTAAATAGTAAAGAAGTTCTAAAATGAGTACATAAGCACGAGTACCTCGACAACGTTGGTGAATACTAATTTTGGAGTGAGAAATACAGAGGATGGGAGAGAATACTTCTTCAAGTTCCTGTCATTCCAAGATTTTTAATTCAGTCCAATGCCAATAATATGAAGGTATAGGATATAAAAAATTGTTTGAAACTACAAGAACCAACAATTACTTCCAAAGTTTGGGGCTATATATGTAAATAACTAAAAAAGGGAGTTTATTATCTTCAATCATAACCACTAATTTTTTTTTAAGTTAAGACACTTTCTATTTCATTTAATAAAAAACAATACATATAAGTCTTTCTGTTCCATCAGAAAATTAAACATTACTGTCAACAAGGTATAAATATGATTCACATAGTGTTTCAACTGCCAGTCATCTAAATCCATTACGTGAAGTCTCCAAGTTCTATGACTCACCAAATAATGTTCAAGTTGTAGAGAAGCTTCAAACGGCCAGTATAATATAATAGAATAAAACAAAATATTTTGTGCAATAGTATCTTACCCTTACACGTAAGAACCTTCGCTATGCCCATTAGTAGTCAGTGGTATTATTCACGTCAGTTTCACAAACTTCATCCTGTGATTGGCATAAGATTTCTTGAGCTCCTTTGCATCAGTTGCATACAGTATCTTCTTAATTGCCACAACCATCTTGAAAGCATGGATACTTTTGAGAAGATGACAAATCCATCATCAATGCCGGATATATATTGAATACTGGTAACTTTGAGTTGCGGATACCCATGATCTGTAGATGTAACGGAAGATGCTCCAATTCAGGCATCTGACAGAGTACTTCTATGTCCCGTAATTTTGCAAAATAAAAATCTCTCTCTCCAAAAGTCCCACTGAAAGCTTCAGGTCTGTAATCTCCTGGGACAAAGCCTGAATTTCCCCTAAAAAATTAGCCCCGGCTGCTATTGCACATGTTTTCCCTTGCTTGGTCCTAGAGATCTTGTAATTTTGCGAATAACCGCTAAAATTATGTTTTACACATTTCTTGAAACTTACATATACCATTTAGTTCATTAAAAATCAGCCCCACTCATCACCCTAAAGAGAAAAAACTTACATATACCATATAGTTGATTAAAAATCGTATCTTAAACTTACCTTAACTACTTTAACATCCCAAGACACACCTAAGATAATACATAAAAGTAATAAACAACAAATTCAACATGTTAAAACTTACAACAGTAATTATAAATGAACTATAAGTTAGCAACACTCCCTATTGGATTTCAGCAACAGTAGCCCTGCTCAGTTTATTCCATTTCAATTTTGCACTGTGCTCAACATCAGTAACTCTACACCAAAAAATCCACAATAAAGTAAAAGTAAAGAAAATTAAACAGATCTTCATTAACATTGACTCTTTCATGTTTGATATGCCTTGAATCATTGCATTAAACAAATAGAAAGAAAAACAAAAGAATCATACTTCAATATGAGTATCCGTATCTTTTAAGTGGCATGAAATGAGAATTCATCAATTCTTGCTCCAAGAATAATTAAAAATTACCATTCAATAACAAACCAAAAATAAAATAGACACGTGGAATGGAGAGAAATGTGAATAACATCATTATTCACTAACAAACCAAATCAAATTTGATAAGAGAGAATACCTGATTAGGTTCCTTGTTGAAGAGTTAGATTGCAAAACAGAAGAATGAATATCAGCCTTCAATAAAATACTCACAAAATATCAGCCTTCAATAAAATACTCAAACACTCTAAAAATATCAACTTTATCACAACATATCAAATTAGGGGAAATCAATACCGTTACCTTAAGTTATTATTGCATTCAAATGTTGTATCAAACAAAGTTCAAAGGTAAACGAACTCCATATGGAATCCCTAAATGAACCTCCATATGTAAGCGCTAAAATTGAAAGTTAAATCAGAAACTTAAATCGAAAGTTAAAACATTTGAATCAAATATGAATATAAATCAATGGCGTGGGGATTTATATGGAGGGGAGGTGAGGGAGGTTCATTTTTTTTTTGGATGGGTGGGGGGTGGAGGGGGGAGGGTTGGCTGATGAGGTTAAACCATTTGAATCTTACCTAAGAGGAGCGGCGACATGTAGAGAGGTACGGCGGGGTGGATAGAGGTGCGGCGGCGTGGGGCTGAGGTAGGGGGAAAGTTTTGTGTGAGATGGGTTTTGATTGGGGGGCTGATGAGGGAACGGGAGAAAGGTATAGAGAGAGAGAGAGAGAGAGAGGATTAATGAATGGGTACTCTTCGTTTTTCCATCTCATTGTATTTATTAAGAAGTTTCAGAAATTATATAAATAACCTTCACAACATAACACAACTGTTACAAACAAGTCACTGACAACATCAATGCTGTAATTGCTTGAAATATGTTTTATTGTTTATGCTTATTGCATATATCATGTGTCCAGGGAGCCTATAAGGAAATTAACTGAATATGTTGTAGATAACATTCCATGTGAGTTTCTCTTTTAAGTTTGGTTTATTTTGCTAATTGTACATTTATAAATTAAAAAAGTGTATACATTATATGTTTGAAAGTTTTATTTATTAGATCGAAATGCAAGCTTTTTGCCATTTTCTTCCACGTGTACCACATTTACTTGTAATGAAATAGGTTTTTATATTATTTTCATATAATAAGAAATTATCCCAACAGGGCCTTACAAAGAAGAGGGTCCTATGTTCTGCTCAAGCTCAGAATACATCTTCATTTTCAAAGAGATGTTTCTCTTAATAGGTACGTAAAGCATCATATTTTTGTTGTTTAAAGCCTATGTGAATTGACTATTATACTGGTGTCACCATTTTCACGCCCCAAAGGCTATTTTATAGGATTCTCCATTGCATATAAAACATAAATGGCTTTTGCATACATATTTTGGCCATACATGTATATGCCTTTGGTTTCGTATTTGTTTACGACGGGATTACTTATTCTTTTTTTTTTATACATTTGTTTATGATAATATGAATTTATTCAAGTTAAATGTGATAATTTCCATCTCGATGGGGAAGTGAACTGCTACTCTTAATAATGTTCTTTTTCTTCCCACAACTGAGTTTGGTTAGCAACTTGATTTGTATGTTTGAGACATTTTTGTCTCTTTCTATATTTACATGTACAGATAACGTGTGTAAATATATCATAGTTGAAATATCATCATGCAATCTCGATTTTAATCGGTTGAATGTTAGGATCTGTTGGTCAGTCAGAATTAGTTGACAATATAACCTGTTGTTTCCATAATAAATATATATATATTTTGGTAGTATGTTTGGATCCTACTGTTGATTTATGCGTTCATATATATATATATATATATATATATATATATATATATATATATATATATATATATATATATATATTTATACTTGATTCGCAAAGCAGAGGTGGGATGATCTAGTGTTTCTGCAAAACGGCTCTGCAACAAAGTTATCACTTAATGCGAAACATAATCTTCGGACTATATTTGAAGGAGATAAGCCCTGATGGTACTCTTCTGTTTCTTGTATAGTCTAGGTAGTGTTTGGTTTCCTTTCCTTTCCTGTTTTCTGCGTTAATAGCCACGGGAACCTACTATCATCTCCCTTACTTTTCGAATGGAACATCATTACTCATGGTTGTTTTGATCCGTGTTCCGATATACTTATATGAGCATTATTCTGTAAAACTATTTCCTCATTGATTGACCCTCATAATGATGTTTTTATCGCAACAAAAATTACATCAAGGAAGAAATCATTGAACGGTTGAGGCTAGATGAAGAGGATCATATGGATTTCTTTGTGGTGTACATTAGTGTATTGTAGAAGCAACACCAAATTCAAAACTCCCTCTCCTTTGAGTGTGGGTGGAACAAAAGTTCGATTTCTTAATTTAAATATTCTCATACAAGTCCTTTAAATGATATTAGCAAATTTTCAATTATCAATTTCAATTTCACACTATCATGATTGCCCTCCATATATTTAAAAATATATAATGTACTACAATTAAAACTAAAACACCCTCGCACATCATGCGGGGTCGAAAACTAGTAAAATATATTTGGAAAAATGGAAGATTTTAACTTGGCTTCACCACGTGTCAACAATTATTTCCTCACTTATGAATTGGATTAACTCCACTCCCTTGTCAAAAGCAGGTAAGACTTGCCGCTCTCTCATTTACTCTCCAAATATTCTCCATAATTTCTTTTAGGATTAGATTCTTCTCGATGCATATATGTGCGTCACAGAATTTAATTATTTTTTAAAATTCTTTTAGGGATATTAGGATCCAATTATGTATTTTTCATGTGCCAACACATACAAACACACACATATGTATGAAAATGTAACTAAATAATGAAAACCGCTAACTAAATAATGTAAAATGGAGTCTAATGACTAACAATTAAAACCACACTTTGTTGCCAACCGGAGAAGATGGGGGTCACTCGGCTCTATTGAGGCAAAAAAGAATCAAAGTGGTTCAAAACGGCGGGCGTTCTATTCCCCGGACAACTTTCTTCAAGCGCCCCTACCACCTTAGATCGGTTTTTAGTCTTCATCATTTGCTCCCTTTATTTTAGTAGGTGCCAATCTTCTTCATTTGGCTGATTTTCCCACTTTATTGTCGAAGTTGACTGAGAAGGTTATAATTTTCAGATGTGTACGCCTTTTCAGATGTTGGGTAGTTTTTGAAGAATACATTATCGCTGTTAAAATCAATTTAGTGGAGCAAATTAATTTATTAAAATCAAGTTTAAGAATATATCAAAATACGGGTTCCAATTTCCTCCATTTTTATTTCCTCTTGTAATTAATTTCTAGGAAAACTGACGTAAACCACCCGCCAAAAGGCTCCTAAAAATTATCTAAAGACCAATTTAGAGAGAGATACTCTTTTGTAATTCAAAATTTAAGTATACCTTAAAAGAGGCCTACAAGTGGGTATTTTAATGGGAGGAATAGCTTAGGCTCCAAGCTAAGGTCCTAATTACAAAAATGCCATTACTACTCCTTACCTCTAAATAATAAAGCAAAAGAAAGAAAAATACAATAACTCAAAAAAATAAAAGAAAATACCAGAGAAAATACAAATGACAAATAATCCCTAAAAATGATCATTTTCCATCACTCTCCCCAGCTCGTTCTCAACGAGCTTAGGAGATGGACGGTAAGAAAGCAAGGCACCCATCAAAAAGCTTCTCAAATGGAAGAAAAACCGTCCTCGAAAACGCCCCTTGTACTGGCTTGCAAGAAGTCCATGGAGGATAGGAACACAACCCAAACATGGCCGATCAACAAAATTGCGACCCGAGATTCCCGTGATGAGCCCCCACAATGCTACGCTACAGAAAATTTCCTCCGAGCGCATATCAAATGTCACCAAAAATGGATCCACAAACCCACCACCAAACACATCACCTCCAATCACCACTTCAACCTCATTCCCAAAGATTGGGAAGAAATCTTCCAAATCAAATGTATCCGGCTCGCGAAAATGCGTGCGAGTCACCCAAACATCCTCGATAAAAATGTCAAAAAAATTCTCAATACACAATCCAATTTCGTCGTTACTATCTATATTTCCGTCAACCGGGTTGGGAGGGGAGTTTTTATCGTTGATTTGACCCGCTTGGGCGAGTGAGGGAGGAAGAATGATTGAGTAGAGCAACCAATCTTGGACTAGTCGCCTGCAATCTTGAATTGAGCCTCGGGAGTTAATCGGGTTGAAAATGTCATTTTTTTTATGCTTGGGGTTAGGGTTTTGGAAATCGGTATGGATTTGTTATTGTGATTGCACCCAATCTCTCGTTCGTCTTTGAATCTCCTCGATTAGTTGTTTGGATTTCTTGGGAGCCATTGAAGAGTAATGTACGATTTGATAAAAATAAACACTGATATACCAAACACCAATGTGGAGCGACACCCGCTCTAATACCAATTTGACGTAAACCACCCGTCGAAAGGCTCCTAAAAATTATCTAAACACCACTTTAGAGAGAGAACCACTCTTTTCTAATTTAAAATTCAAGTCTACCTCAAATGAGGCTTATAAGTAGGTATTTAAAAAGGGGAGGAGTAGCTTAGGCTCCAAGTTAAGGCCCTAATTACAAAAATGCCATTACTACTCCTTACCTCTAAATAATAAAGCAAAAGAAAGAAAAATACAATAACTAAAAAATAAAAATGACAAATAATCCCTAAAAATGGCCTATTTCCATAAAAAATGCTAACCATAATTTTTTGCATAGCAACTTAGTTTATTAAAATTTTCCTTTTATTGGTTTACAATAGTAGAAAGGATGTTATAGATCTAGTTATATCAATTTTTTTGTAAAATAGAAAAAAGCATTTAACTTCTAATTTTATTGTTATTTTCTTTGTCAAATTATTTGTTTGTATTTTTTTCAATGGCCTGTAACGAAAGATAGTTTGTAACTTCCTCAACTGTTTGCGGAGAATATAGAAACGATGTCAACAAGGAATGAAACAAGGAATGATGGTGAAGTGACGATAAATTTTTCCCTTTTATGATTTCTTTCTCTCATTTTTTCTATTGTTTTAATTTTGGTATAACTATTTTCGGTTATGCCTCAATTTTTATTTATAAATAATATACTCCATTTGTCCCAAATTAAGAGCCGTATTTTCCTTTTGGGGGGACGTCCCAATTAAATTTCATTTTTTTGGACATGATCCGATGAACCAAATTTGACAATGGTGAATGATTTTTTATCTTGGTCACTGATAAAGAGTGTCCTTAATATTTACCAAAAATAAGTAAAATAATGATGGGGAATGTTATCTGGATGGAGGGAGTAGGCATCACATTCACCATTAAAGTAATTAAGTAATAGTCAACCCCAAGCACTCCTCCCTTATTCTAGGCTGTGCCGCCATGAGTTCGTGAAGGAGGTGCTCATCTTTTGGGGAAGGGAATCCTTTCAACCCAATTAGTCCTGTAAATCCACCTACCATACGGAGATTCCCCTCCTCCCCTCATGTCCTCTATTCAGTCATTGAGGTATGTTTTGTATATGTTGTTCAATTATACAATGTTGTAGACACTGATAATAGTTCCTTTAGTTTTTAGATAGGCTATCCAAATGATGTTGACATTAATATCATGTTTTTTTAATTGATTAGAATTACCATATGTTGTTTAATAAATGTATTTATGAGAGTCTGATATTCTAAATAGTTTCGATCATCAGTCAATGTAAAAAAAATAAAAAAGGGTCGTACATAGTGCACAAGACTCGCACAAGACTCCCGCTTAACAGGGTCTAGGAGAAGTGGATGTGGGTTGGCCTTATCCCCATATATGTAGAGGCTGCTCCCATGTCTCTATCCAGAGACCAACCATAGCTTGGGCTAGGGCACTTGCCATCGCACCATGGCACGATCTCTAGGTCAGTATGTTTAACATAATTAATCAAACACCCCATAACCACAAGGTCCATAACTTAGCGACTCTACCCTCGAGTCGCTTAGTCTCACTGGCTCAATAATTGCATACTTGACATTATTACCCAAATTTGGTTATTAGTGTTATAGATTTAGGTAGTCTGACATATGATCATTTTGAAGCTTTTATGATCCGAGAGATTCAAACTTATTTCACCATTATGTTTTGTTATGTAGTTTTTTATGTACAATAAGTTAATAACGGGATAGAAGTGAATGGAAAAGATAATATGCAATCTGGGAGCTTTGTAGGTAATCAATTAGAGATGTTTGAAAAAAAAGTAGCTTAGGAATTTTAAGAACAGTTTTGGGGTCCTTGATAGTTCTTCTCATATACCTCATCTCTGTGTAAATTTTAAAGTCCTACTTTTTGCAATTCTTTGGTGTTGTGGTGTAACTATGTTATGGGCTCGTGCACAGGGTGTAGATTTTGGTTTGCTGAGAAATTGAGTAGAAAATACATTTCTGAGTTTAGCATTAAAGATTGAAGCAACACAAGTGTAGTAAATATAAAATATCATTATTTTGCCACTACTTTAGTGTTGTATCATCTGTTTTATTTGCATATGATATATTTGTGTTGGGGTACAAATAAACTATTGGTTGAAGATTGTATATAACATACCCTGTTTTGACTTCATCATATAATGTATGTTTTTTAAGTGTTTGATCAATTATATATCTGTATTCAATTTTATAAGTGCAGTTTAGTTTTGCTATTTTGGTATTTACACTGGATTCAAAATATGTTGGGTCTCTGTATACTTTGTTAATACAATAATGACATAGTACCCCAAATGTATCTTTCAAAGTACATTAAGTGATTGTACCTTGTGTGGGTCCCACCCCAATATACTGGCACTCAATCCAGCACTTTGGGGGATGTTTGGGATATGTAGCATTACCCTCGTTAATAATGTTAACGAGTAGTGCAACATCTTTTATGACATAAATTTTTGTTTTTATAGACCTCGGCGCATATGCATATATATGTGATGTGAGTGTGTGTTTATATATATATATATATATATATATATATATATATATATATATACTAGGGTATGCCCGTGCCTGAAGGCACGTTGATAATCGTAAAAAGGCGAATAGTCCAACAACGTTCAAATAGTTTAAATTCATCACTCGAATTAACAAAGTGTGAATTCTAAAAAAATAGGCATAGTCTCATTTGTATATTGGAATATCCATCATGGTTAAGGGGTAACAACCAATCGTACAATATTCAAAATGTCCAAATTCATGAAACAAATGCTTGAACGAATTATCTTTAAAAAATCACGACGATATTCGGGGAAAACTAATATAACAAAATAAGGGTCAACCTGATTTAAGGTATAAAAATCACGAATAACAATACCGTTGTATTTCCGACGCGGGATATGAATCTATACAAAAAATTAAAAAAAAAAGTGAGGAAGAAAATCAAGAGCATATAACATGTTAATATTTAAACTTTATAATAGCTTTCCAACGGTAATATGACAAAACTTACCGACTGTGAGGAGGCATTCTCCTTCCCTTTCCCTTTATCCTGAAAAATAAAAGGAAACATATAAAATCCGAAAAATATAAATGAAATAGCAAATGATTCAAGACATGACATAAAAATGGGAAGAAATTAAGACGTGAGTCGGCGGTATGTTTTCCTCTCCCTTCGACCGTTGGTTGGCATGTTTGTTGCTATTAGTTGGTCAACCCTACAAATATGAAAAATAACATATATATAAAAAAAAATGAGGATGTTGATAAGAATTCTACACGCAAGTTTGATGAACGTGATTACCATATATTAAATAGCATTTAGTTGATGTTCATCTGGATAAGAACATTGATATTATTGTTGCGCAACCTTTGAATCTCTGATTGTAAACACAACCATGTAAGTCAAAGCGAAAGATATTATTGTAATATATAGGGAAGTGGTTGGTACAACATATGATGCATTGTCATTCACCTATCAGAATGAGATGAAACAAAAATCATAAATAAGTTAAAAATGTTATAAGGAGCACCAAAGGACATAAGAATGAAAATTAACATACAATGTCGTATACGATAATGTTCTCCATGTGAAGGAAGATCAACCAGAAACGAAAACAGATTAGCATAAACCTTCCAAAAATAAATGAAAATGACCATAAAATCAAAAACTAAAACACAAACAAACGCACTAATAAATAATAAAATTGAATCTGCTTTGCAGCAACTAAAACTGAACCAGACGCTAAAATTAGAAACGAAAACTACTAAAACTGAACCGAAAGCTAATTTACATCAAGTAAAACCTAATTACTTGTTTAAAACATACGAATTAAACATGTATCAATTATAAAGATTTCTTTAGTTAACAAAAGATAAAGAGAGATAAGGAATTGGGTACTAAACATTTCTATCACAACCAATATATAAGATTAAAAAGTAAAAAAAAAAGAAAAAAAAAGAACACGACTACTTATGTGCATGGAATCGCATTGAGGACCATAAAAAGGGGAAAAGTTTATGGATGAGCATAAACTCTACACCGAGTTGTAAACCTAGTAGTCCGTGTAAACCAATAAATCCATAAACCCAACCATTAAGTTTTTTATAAACGATGGCAAATTTAATATCAGACAAAGCATACAAACACACAATGAAGAAAGCGAGAGATGTGGGTAATTTTTTAAAGCGGCATTTTTTAAACTATTATGGTATTATTGTACAATGAACCCAGTTATACAATGAAGAAAGTGAGAGATGTGGGTCAATTTTATTTTTATAAAGGATGATGCGTTTAGAGGTTTACACAATTATACAATGAACCAGTTTAATACATACATATTTGCTTATGTAGAAAGTCACATATCCAGTTTAATCACACTTCAATACATACAAATACATACGTACAAACCGAGTTCCTTATCTATCTTTAAACCCATAAACCCATAACTAGGGGTGACAATTTTAGAAACGACGCGAAAAAATGACACGGAACGACGCGAAAAAATGACACGGAACGACACAAAATTGACCCGAAATTAACACGATATGTCGTGTTCGTGTATGAATTATGAGTCGTGTCGTGTTATCGTGTTTTTTGGGTTGAAATTTAAGAAATTATGTTATTCGTGTCGTGTTGTTTTTTATTCGGATCGTGTTCGTGTCAACTAAAAAAACACGAATTCGTGTCGTGTCGTGTTCATGTCCGAAAAATCTTTTCGTGTCGTGTCGTGTCTACCCAAAACATGACCCGTTTTGCCACCCCTACCCATAGTCCCACCGTGAGACACCCAGTTCCATATCTCTTTTTAAACCCATAAACCCATAAATCCAGTTCCAATGTTTACATACATACAGTTTAATACATACACATATGCTTGCTTATGTAGAATAAATAAACAACTATTGAGAGAGAGGGCGTCCTATATCTAGTTTTTTCTTTTTAAAATCTGCGTTGACATACATACAACATTTAAAATTAGTTTAATACATACATATATCCAATTTAATTTTTTTAAATAAAAAAATTGAGAGGGTTACTCTTATATATGGCAGACATATACATATACACCCTCCGTTACATACATATATGTCCAACAGATACCGTTTTTAACTCCTCTTTCAGGATAATTAAACCCCCAACAAATGAAAAAAAAAAGATAACAAAGAACCCGAGCCCCCGCCCCGCCCCATCCCCAAACCCAACAATTAAACCACCAAAACAGGCCCCGCAAGAAAAGAACCGAGAGTACAGATTTCTCCATCTTTTCACCCCTTTTAAGTGTCCTTCACTGCATTGGCCCAACACTCGTCATGCAAAACACCTTGATCAATTATCCTTTCCTCCCACCATCGAAAAACCGAATCCATCTGAACAATGCTTGCTTATGTAGAATAAATAAACTACTATGCTTGCTTACAATTCCTTATGCTTGCTTACATTTTACTTACATACAGTTTAAAATAAATAAAACGCCAAATAAATACAGCGTTTAAATACAGTTTACACGTACACGTTTACATGCATACATCGTTTGTATGCTTGCACACATCGTTTATATACAGTTTACATATACACGTTTACATCCACTTTAGATACATACAGCGTTTGTATGCCTTCTTACAGTTTGTAAGAAGGTAATTTAGAGTAATGGAGGCGTAACTCCTTTTGAGTACAGTAATGACAGGTTAAATAGCAACACTATTGATCAACTATGAGATACGCAAACACAACTTAATGAAGATAGACTCAGTTTAAACTCAGAAATCTCTCGTGTATAACTCAAAGGATAGTAATGAACTCAAAAGTAACTCATTTAGAGGGAGAGAGAAGTAAGCACCCTAGATAAATGTTGGCAGGCAGCCAAACACATTAACAACCCTCAGAGGTACCTGTCAAGCATTAAAAGCTTTGTAATAAATGACAATGATGAGTGAGTAAACTCTCTGCTTTGTAATAAATCCCTCTCTGGTGTATATTCTCTCTAGTAGTAACTCTTGAATTTTCAAAAAGAACATGATCTCTCCCCAGAGGTGGTTGGGGTCCTTAAATAGCCCCCCACACCACCCCCAAGGCAACTCAGTCATTAATGCCTGTGAAAGACATCCCTCATACTTTATGTCACCAACATTAAATACCTGATGCACTAGTTATCTCCACGTTATAGACATTAAATGCCAAGACATGCCTTTTGCCTAACCACTGTGTGTCAGGGGGCTGTCGCCACAAAGGTGGCTCACCAACTGTCTGACAACCCCAAATACCACAGTGATTTACTCAAGTGCAGGTCTGACATTGTCTAGCTGGTTAGTGACATCAGATAAAGTGGATGTGACATTAAGTATAGGGTTATTTGGCTCACAACTCAACGCCCGATGGAACTCAAGGTTGTTCCCTCTGAGGTTCCACGGTCAGGGTCCTTCGATGTTTTACCAGGTGTATCTAAGATGGTCAGGACAAGCCCCAACGGTGCCGCACTTCTCAATCCTCCAAACCAAGTCCCTCTGAAGTTCACACGGCAAGGTCGTCCGATAGAGCATGAAAGCTCTCCCAGGCCCTGACAAGCCTGGTCTCTCGTGAATACCGTTCAACCTCACACTAAAAATCATTATTCTCATTACATCATTACAACCGTTATAGCTCATAGCCAATATAAACAAAGATACAGTATGACTAGATAACACAACAAACTAAAGTATGAGTGCCACGCTAAGCTGCCTCGCTTGAGCTGCCTTAATCCCTAACACTGTTGTTAATGGGGGAATTATCCCTAATCTCAGGATTACCTTCAAGCCCCCTCTACATTTGTCCATTCGTGGAGAGATTTGTTGTGGGAACAAGAAATGTCTGCACGAAAACTTTTCAATCCGATGAACCTTCTCTGTGTGAAAAAATCCTGCCATCTTTTCCTTCGTTATAACCACTGAGTTAAAACCTCGAGGAAAAAGAAAAATTCTCCCCGATGTACTTTAGCCGAATCACTGCGGCCTATTGGTGATTTGGCGAAGGGACATCGCCACCTTTTCCTCACACTGATCGTCAACCGTTCTAGCTTGACTATTTGAAATCTCCCCAAAGGCCTGCTAAACTGCCCCAAATACTCGTTTGGACTCTGGAAATGAAATTCTCCCATGTAACGTTTCGGTATGTTCGAAAAAAGCATAAATTCTCCCCGATGTAGCTGAGTCAAAATTAAACCACGTTCGGTTTGAGAATACGACGATAATTTGAAAATATGTCGACTTAGGCTTAAAAACATGGCGCTAGAGGTGGGAAACCCGAAATAGCCCCCAAACGGCCCCGTGACAAGCATCGACACCTCCCACGGGACCAATGTAACTCTTAGGAACTGACCGCGCGATCACGGTACTCCCGGTTTGAGAATACGACGCACTACAAAAAAAAGAGGTAATTGGAACTGATATATTAGGGACGGGCGTTTAAAACCGTCCCTAAAAACCTATTATTTGGAACGGCTATTAAATCCGTCCTATATAGTTACATTATTGGGGACGGCTAAACTTATCCGTCCCAAATAACAGAAAATCTGTCTTATATACTTACATTAATAGGGATGGCTATGCTCACCCGTCCTAAATAACAAATATGGAAGGTGTTGTATAGGACGGTTATTTGGGTGTCCCTAAAAATTTGTTCTTAAAACTTTTAAGGGACGGAGTCTTTTTCATTTTGCTGAAACTTTACCCGTTCCCCCCATTACCAAATTTCATTTCTACCTCAATAATCTGATTACCCCCATTCTCTCTCTCTCTTCCTCCATTCTCATCACGCTGGCATTTCGAACTCTAACCTAGTTATACTCATGCCTGAGGTTTCGCATTCCGTCTTCTTCTACTCGGGTAACCTTTTTTCAAAATCATATAATGAAATCAACAAATTCGCGAATCAATTAAACCGGAATGAGAAAGATTTAAGCGAGACTCTTAACTGAAACTTGTATATGTGTATGTATTGCTTGGATTTGATTACATGTATGTATGGCTTGGATTTAGGGTTTTGTTGATTTGGGTTGAATCATTTAGGGTTTGGTTGATTTGATTTTGTGTATTTATGTTTTGTCTGCTGTTAATAATGTATTGGAGTTAGGTTTTGGGGTATTTAAGTTTTCAGTCATTTCATTATTCATTTTCTGCATGATTTCATTTGTTTTATCTATTACAAACTATTTCATTTTCTGCTGTTAATAATGTATTGGAGTTAGGTTTGGTGTCGGTCGAGCGCGACGTGTGGTCAGTTGTTTTCATCGAGCATTGATGGATCCGTTTCAGAGTGGGACCTTTTTCATCTCAAACAGAAGGTATAACATTTCAACACTTTTGAATGCCCAACTGTTTCAATGCAAAAAAACAATGGCGGAATGTGTTAGATTCAATTTGTATAAAGGAATGATGCTTGTGTTTGCAGACTGTGTTAGATTCAATTGGTTCGTCGATTTGGCAAATGGCTGCTTCGCCTTTCGACAATCCGCAGCTAGATAAAACGAGGCAGGATTTTGGGTTTGTTGAAAACGGGCATGCTAATGGTAACTTTGATAATGGTGACGATGAAACTAGTGACAGTGAGGATGATGTGGGCTCGGTCGAGTTACACGAGAAATTCGTTGTTGAAAATACACGTGTTGCAATTGCATGTGATGATGGTTGTGTTCGGATATACAGAATGTCTGACTCAGATCAGATCAGTTGATATACAATAAATCGCTGCCAACGGTCAGTGGTGAGATAGCTACTCCCTCTAGTTAAAGCACCTTATTTGGTAACTTTGTCAGTTTTGTTACAATAACATTGTTTTTCTTTGTCATTTATTATCTACAGAACGGGTTTGAAGTGTGACTTGGAGTCCTGATGCAAATATGATATATCCAAGGAGTAGTGATGCGTGTATTTGCTGAGATAAACCTTTACTGTTGTGATATATATTGTGGAGTTTCTCACGTCAGTATGTTATTTTCAGGTTTATAAGATGCTGGGATGCTAAATTGACTCGCGAAATCTACAGGATAACAGTTGGGCTTGGTGGTTTGGGAGCCTTGAGAAGTGGTTGTTTCTCACAACTATTTCTTAAATATTCAACAGAGACTAAACGTAATGATAGACTTTGCTTCAGTCTTGGAATACCTTCATCATGGTTACACATCACCTATTGTTCATTGCGATTTAAAGCCAAGCAACATTCTGTTAAATGAAGACCAAGACCCTTGGGTGAACAGTCATATTAGTGATTTTGGTATCACCAACCTCTTGGGTGAACAGGAATTTATAATGCAAACCAAGACCCTTGGCACAATTGGTTACATGGCACCAAGTCATATTTTTAGTTAAAAATATGACTTCTGATAAAGTATTGTATTAATGATTTGAAATTATATCTATCCATTCTATTGTAAGAATTTTATTATATTCATTTAGTCTATAATAAATTTCTTTTTGATTAACAGGCTATGGATTGGAAGGAAAAGTATCTACATGGGGAGATGTCTATAGTTATGGTATTGTGTTGCTCGAAACATTTACAAGAAATAAGCCCACGGATGGAATGTTTGTAGGAGAAATGAACTTAAAGCACTGGGTGGATCACACCATACAGAAATCGATAACTGAAGTTGTGTACATCAGTTTGCTAGAAGAGAATGATAAAATTTTAAATGCAAAGAAGTCGTGTGTGTCACTGTCATCTATCTTCAGCTTGGCAATGGATTGATCAGCAGATTCGCCTCGAGAGAGGATCAGTATGAAAGAGGTAGTCATGAGACTGAACAAGATAAAACTCAATTTCTCCGCAAATATTGAAATGCCCCAGAGCACAAGATCTCGTCACACAGAAAGGTACCAGAGAGGTAAATGACTATTGATAGTCTCACCCCATTTCTTTCCTTCAGCACCGCGCCTCCCCACATCCCCCCCCCCCCACACACAATCACACACACATTTATCGAGAAACAAATACTAAAACGTGCAGAATAGAATTCTAAATTGATATTTCAATTACTGTTTTTTCTAAATTGATGTTTCAATCATGCTCTGGTGGGCAGGGTGGGCGACGCTAGTAGCATTCAACCGTCTATTGAGCACAGATGAAAGAGTGGGTCAAGGAGCATTGGAAAATGATCGGCGGGACTGTGACTCGTTACATGTCTCCCTTTTCATTTTTTTTGTTTTCTTGTCGGAAGCAGAAGCGACCAGAGTTTTGAACATTTAGAAATAGTGGTTTTTTGGGTCACCTTTGTGTCTAGACAAGTGGCATCCTCTGGGATGCAGTCCCTAGAATTTACAAAATCCAAATTTTCGATGGATCAGGGTGATGGGTTTACCTCTCCATCTATGGGGAGGGGAAGTTTTCTAGCCCATTGGTGATAGATGCGGTGGTTTCACTACGGTGGACTGTGACACACAGACGGGGGAAGAACTTAGGTGGGCAAGAATCTTGATTTCAAGGAATCAATTTCTCCCGGAGACAATGATCATTAACTGTGGTGGGTGGGTTTTTCGTTTACCAATCTGGGTTGAAGACATGGGTTCATGCTACTTTGGTGGTGTTGACCATGTGTTTAAGATGAGGAATTGTAGTGCCGAGGTCGAGAGGTGTGGAAGGATGGCTTCAAAATCGCAAGCGGGGGGAATCTATATACCCATTCATGTCGACAAAGTGTTTATGCAGGTCGTAAGGCCCAGAGGGAGAAAAACATCAATCTTCCAAGTCCTATTGGAGCGGGATTTAATCGAGCTAGTGAGCGGGCTGTTGACGTTACTCAGAGGGAGCCTTATGTCAAGATTCTTAGGCCGGCAGCATGATTTATTTTTGTGTTTCCTGGCGAGACCTCGGACAGTGGAGCTGTCATACCCGACCTTGATCACAGTGAGAAGTTGGCTGTTGCATTCGGGTTGCTAAATGCATCAAATGGCATGCCAATACGAGTTATTAAGAGTATTAGCATGTGTAGAGATTGTCACGTTTTTATTAAACTCGTTTCTGCATTGACAGAAAAGGAGATCCTCATAAGAGACAGTAAGCGGCTCCACAAATTGGTCAATGGAAAGTGCTCATGTGGGGATTTTGGGAGTCTTCTTTGATATCATTTGAACCCAATTAATGAGCTCCTTTATCTGGTCATTCTTTTGACCTTAATCGCTCATGAATTATTTTTGTATGGCCTTGGGTGTTTTCTTCCTTCTTTTTTCCCTGACCCTCACTGGTTAATCAAGGTTAAATTGTAGATGTTGTAGCAACTTGAGTTATTCATATATATACTCACAACTTCAAATTGAATGGAGCAACCTAAGGGTGAGGATTCGAACATGTCTCCGATGAAAGCGGATCAGGTGCAACAGAGTATGATGGCGGTGGTGAGGCCGAGACATGCATAGACTTAGTGGTGAATGTGATTTTGGAGAAAAAAGATGATGGGTTGGGTGTAGATGTAAACACAAGTTGACAGTTGTATACGTTGTTGGTGACGAAGGGAGTTTGAAAGAGATTACTGGTTGTCAGATGGGTTTGGTCGTGGGTTGGAGCAGGTCTAGGGTCGGAAGGGCAAGGGCTTAGGGTAGACTTCGGTCAGGGCTGGTTTGGAGCCGGGTTTAATGGTGTTTGGATTTGGAGGTCGCGGGTTCCGGTCGGTTTGTGGGTTAATCCGATTTGGCAGGAGGTAAGCAGACCGGAGGTGGTCGGATTGAAGATTGGAGATGGTTGGGTTCGAATCTCCAATCAGATATGACTAGAATGCTTAATTCATGGTTTTAACTAATTTCCAATCAGATATGACTATTTTGAATGGAAATTCTCCATTCAAAATCATTTATATCTACTCAAGTTTTCACTATTGACAGGTAAGAACTGCTTTGAATGTGTTAATTACGTGATTGTTCGCAGATAACAGAAACATGGAAGCTACACAAACTTCCGCAAATTGAACATTGGGGACAATTTAGAGATCCTTAAGACTGGTTTGTGACATACACTCGTGTGCTCTCCACAGAACAATTTGAATTAATGGTGATGACCACAAGGATATGGTATAGCAGAAATAAAAAAAATACCACAGTGAGGAGTCAATCAAATTGTGCCCAATACTTGTGCAAGCATCAGCGATGTACCATCAATTCAGGGAGTCAATTACTGGAGTATTGCAAATAATCCCTCATTCATTCACTTACTAGACTTCTCCCCAAGTAGTATTTTTAGAAATAATTTTGATGGGGCTGTTTTTAAAGAGCTGAATAGTATAGGAATTGGTGGTGTCGTCCAAAAATCAAGGGGAGAATTTATAGGAGGAATATCACAAAAGTTTTAAGTATCCAGTAGTGGCGGAATCCATTGCTGCCCGTGAAGCCATCCAAATGGAGTTTGAGTGTAAGTTTGCTAATGTCATTTTTTAAGGCTTTTATAGCAATAGTACAAACCATCAACCACCACCATGGCATCAATTCATATAGCTTATTCAATTATATAGAAACCATGATTCATCAATGCATATACACCACATGGAAACAAACTTTTTTTAAATGAAGAATAACCATAAATCACAGCAGATGATACTTCACTTTTCTTAATTAATATCACACCACATATGGATCTTAATATATGTGTATGTATGCATGTATATAAATCTCAATTCAATTAGTCGGTGGGATTCGAAATCTCGTTGTGATTTGTTTGATAAATCATTATCACCAATATAATCACGATCTTTGTTTAATACAGTCAACTTGATTAGACTGAAGAAAAGCCCCAGATGAATAACATGTGAGATTGAAATCGCTAGATGGTGATCAGTTCATGCATTTGATTTTGCTTTTACTAACGATGAGTTTCCGTCCTGTTTGTGTCCTACCTTTTAGAATGTTTCAAGCTGCCATTATATGTCCATGAGAATCATAGATGCATCTTGATGAAATTTAAGTTGTGAAGTTTTCATTTATGATCATTGTAAAATTGAAATGATCGACACTGTTTATTCTTGGACCATCAAATAAATCTTATAAACTATTCGTATATATCTTAAGAATTCTTATGAACTATTCTTGAGTTCATAATGATATTATTTATGAAGTTAGAATTCTTTAAAAGTTGCATTTTCCCCCTCTTGTTTGTGATAATACAGGTTATTCTATAATTGGATAGTATAGTTACATTTGATTGATTTAGTAGATACTATTGGTGTGTTCTTTTGGTGCTCATGTTAAATTTTCTAATTATTTTGCAGAGGGTGAACTTCAACTAGTTGGAAATCCAGTCCCAAATGATGCACTTGGCTTTCCCGTACCAAATGATGCACTTGCTTAGGTATTTTCTTAAGAATTAGAATTATTTTACTAAGAATTTGAGATTAAGCTAGGCCGTGTGGGCCAGTGAATATTTATGATGATGAAATTAATTTATGTGCTCATTTGAGATTTTGTTGTTGTTGAGTGGCATTTTAATGTTAAAACATGTTGGTTTTCATGTATAAACAAGGGAAATTCTGTCGATTTTTTTTAAAAATAACAAGTGATTTAAAAATAGTTAAGACGATAACATACGGATTACCATAGTTGAATATTGTACTAATTTATGTTTATTTTCTCTTTCACAGGTCCGGACATCATTTGGAATAGGTGTTGGCCATCTCTATTTTTTGGGTTTCCTATGTCTTCGAATTGATTATTTGATATTTTTGGGGATGATTGTAGTCTGAATCATATAGCTTATGTTTTAGGTTGGTTGGTTTATTTTTTGGAGATGTTATGTTGGAAACTTCAAATATGGATGAATGAAGGAATTTTCGGAGTTTCGTTGATATTTTGTTTTCGATATTTATTTATCATAACTTGTACATTTGTTGATATTGACTAATATTGAATGAGGCTAGAACCTTTCCTAAAATGTTGTGTCACAATAGAAATTTTGGTGGCAATTATGGCGACAAGTTTTTAAGGGACGATTAATAGTGTCCCAAATAATATTATTAGGGACGGCTAAGAGCTTGTCCCTAATAATATTATTAGGGACGACCAACCCCGTCCCCAATAATATTATGGCTTTAGGGACGGCTAGATTCGTCCCTAAAATGTAGTTGCACAATAAAAATTTTGGCGGCAATTTTGGTGCCGTCCCTAATATATTTGGGACGCCTATCAAATGTGACCATGCCTTGCCGTCCCTAAATCCGTCCCTAAGGGGTGTTTAGGGACGAATTTATAGTTTTTAGGGGCGGATTTTCCCCGTCCCTAAAAGTGAGTATTTTTGTAGTGACGATAATTTGAAAATATGAGGACGTAGGCTTAAAACTTTGGCGCTAGGGGTGGGAAACCCGAAATAGTCCCCGAACTTCCCCGTGATATGCTCCAACACCTCGCACGGGACCAATATAACTCGTAGGAAGTGACCGCGCAATCACGGTACTCCCGGTTTGAGAATACTACGATAATTTGGAAAATATCTAGACTTAGGATTAAAAACATGGCGCTAGAGGTGGGAAACCCGAAACATCCCCCGAACTGCCCCGTGAGAGGCAACAACTCCTCGCAGGGGACCAATGTAACTCGTAGGAACTCACCGCGCGATCACGGTACTCCCGATTTCAGAATACGGCGATAGTTTGGAAAATATCTAGACTTAGGCTTAAAAACATGGCCCTAGAGGTGGAAAACTCAAAATATCCCCCGAACGACCCCGTTAAAGCCACCAACACCTCACTCGGGACCAATGTAACTCGTAGGACCTGACCGCGCTATCACGATACTCCCGGTTTAAGAATACGACAATAATTTTGAAATATCTAGACTTAGGCTCAAAAACATGGTGCTAGTGGTGGAAAACCCGAAACAGCCCCCGAACGAACCCGTGAGAGGCACTCACACCTCGCACGGGACCAATATAACTCATAGGAACTGACCGCGCGATCACGGTACTCTCGGTTTGAGAATTCGATGATAATTTGAAAATATCTAGACTTAGGCTTAAAAACTTTGCGTCATAGTGCGAAAACTCGAAACAGCCCCCAAGCGCCCCCGTGAGAGACACCAACACCTCGCACGTGACCAATGTAACTTGTAGGGACTGACCGCGCGATCACGGTTCTCCCGATTTGAGAATACGACAATAATTTGGAAATATCTAGACTTGGGTTTAAAAACATGGCACTAGAGGTGGGAAATCCGAAACAGCTCCCGAACGACCCCGTAAGAGGAATCGACACCTTCCACGGGACCAATGTAACTTTTAGGAACTAACCACGCGATCACGGTATTCCCAGTTTGAGTATACGATGATTATTTGAAATTATGTACACTTAGGCTTAAAACTTGACGTCATAATGCGAAAACCCGAAATAGCCCCAAGAGGCCCCGTGAGAGGCATCAACACCTCGCACGGGACAAATGTAACTCGTAGGAACTGACCGCGTGATAACGGTACTCCCGATTTGAGAATATGACGATAATTTGGAAATATCTTGACATAGACTTAACAACATGACGCTAGAGGTGGAAAACCCAAAACAGTCCCTGAACGGCCTCGTGAGAGACACCGACACCTCGCACGGGACCATTGTAACTCGTAGGATCTGATCGCACGATCAGGGTACTCCCGGTTTGAGAATACAATGATTATTTCAAAATATATAGACTTAGACTTAAAATTTGGTGTCAGAGTGCAAAAACTCGAACTGCCCCCAAGCGGCCCCGTGAGAGGCACCAACACCTCGCACGGGACCAATATAACTCGTAGGAACTGACCACACGATCACGATAGTCCCGATTTGAAAATACGACGATAATTTGTAGGAAACCCGAAACTGCCACCGAACGGCCCCGTGAGAAGCATCGACTCCTCGCACGGGACCAATATAACTTGTAGGAACTGACCGCGCGATCACGGTACTCCCAGGTTTGTGAATACGATGATTATTTGAAAATATCTAGACTTAGGCTTAAAAACATGGCGCTATAGGTGAAAAACTCGAAACCGACCCTGAGCGGCCCCGTGAGAGGCACCAACACCTCGCATGGAACCAATGTAACTCGTAGGAACTGACTGCGCGATCACGGTACTCCCCGTTTGAGAATACAACGATAATTTTAAAATTTGTAGACGTTGGCTTAAAACTTTGGCACCAGAGGTGGGAAACCCGAAACAGCCCTCGAACGGCCCTGTGAGAGGCACCAACACCTCTCACGGGACCAATGTAACTCGTAGGAACTGACCGTGCAATCACGGTCCTCCCATTTTGAGAATACGACGATAATTTGGAAATATCTAGACTTAGGCTTAAAAACATGGCGCTAGAGGTGGAAAACTCGAAACAGCCCCGGAACGGCCCCGTGAGAGGCAGCAACACCTCGCACCGGACCAATGTAACTCGTAGGAACTGATCGCCCGATCACGGTACTCCCGATTTTAGAATACGACAATAATTTGGAAATATCTAGACTTGGGCTTAAAAACATGACGTTAGAGTGTGAAAACCAGAAACATCCCTAGAACAGCCCCGTAAGAGGCATCGACACCTCGCAAGGGACCAATGTGACTCGTAAGAACTGACCGCGCGATCACGGTACTCTCGGTTTGAGAATTCGATGATAATTTGAAAATATCTAGACTTACGCTTAAAAACTTTGCGTCATAGTGCGAAAACTCGAAACTGCCCCCAAGCGCCCCCGTGAGAGACACCAACACCTTGCACGTGACCAATGTAACTCGTAGGGACTGACCGCACGATCACGGTTCTCCCGATTTGAGAATACCACGATAATTTGGAAATATCTAGACTTGGGCTTAAAAACATGGCATTAGAGGTGGGAAATCCGAAACAGCTCCCGAACGGCGCCGTGAGATAGGCCTGTAAACGGATCGAATTCGGATCCGATCAGGCAAATCCAATTCCATACCCGTTTATCTTAAACGGATTCGGATCCGATCCGTTTATTAAACGGATCAAATCAGACAAATCGAAATCCTTATCCGTTTGTTTTAAACGGATTCTGATCTAATCCGATTATCCTTTTATGTTAAACTTAATTTGCAACATTTTTATTTTCAACTCTTATTGCATAAATTTATTTTCCAAATGTTCCAAAAAAAAATAGATAATGAAATAAAGAACTATTATAATATAAATTTAAAATATTATTAAATACAATATGTATTAGTTATATATATATATATATATATATATATATATATATATATATATATATATATATATATATATATATATATATATATATATATATATATATATTAAAATTATTAATCGGATCGGATTATTAACGGATCGGAGCAGATGAATCCAAATTCGCTCCATTTAATAAACGGGTAATCGAATAATCGGATAATCAGATTTTAAGCATGATCCATATCTGCTTAAATGGATCGAATTCGGATTTGAATAAAATTCGATCCATTGACAGGCCTACCGTGAGAGGCACCAACACCTCGCACGGGACCAATGTAACTCGTAGAAAACTGATCACGCGATCACGGTACTTCCGGTTTGAGAATACGATGATAATTTGGAAATACCTAGACTTAGGCTTGAAAACAAGGCCCTAGAGGTGGGAAATCCAAAACATCCCCCAAGCGGCCCCGTGAGAGGCACCAAAACCTCGCACGAGACCAATGTTACTCGTAGGAACTGACCGCGTGATCACGGTACTCCTGGTTTGAGAGTACGACGATAATTTGGAAATATCTAGACTTACGCTTAAAAACTTCGCGTCAGAGTGCGAAAACTCGAAACAGCCCCCGAGTGGCCCGTGAGAGGCACCAACACCTCGCACGGGACCAATATAACTCGTAGGAACTGACCGCGTGATCACGGTACTCTCGGTTTTAGAATAGGACGATACTTTGAAAATATGTAGACGTAGGCCAAAAACTTTGGCACTAGAGGTGGAAAACCCAAAATAGCCCCCGAACGGCTTCGTGAGAGGCACCAATGCCTCGCACGGGACCAATGTAACTCGTAGGACTGGCCGTGCGATCACGGTACTCACGGTTTGAGAATACGATGATTATTTGAAAATATGTAGACTTAGGCTTAAAATTTGGCGTCGGAGTGCGAAAAATCGAAACATCCCCCAAGCTGCCCCTTGAGAGGTACCAACACCTCGCACGGGACCAATGTAACTCGTAGGAACTGACCGCGCGATCATGGTACTCCATGTTTGAGAATATGATGATAATTTGGAAACATCTAAACTTAGGCTTAAAAACATGGCGCTAGAGGTGCGAAACCCCGATACAACCCCCGAACGGCCTCGGGAGAGGCATCGACACCTCGCACGGGACCAATGTTACTCGTAGGTCTGACCCTACGATCACGGTACTCCGAATTTGAAAATACGATGATTATTTGAAAATATCTAGACTTAGGCTTAAAAACGTGACGCTAGATGTGGAAAACCCAAAACGGCCCAGTGAGTGGCATCGACACCTCGCACGGGACCAATATAACTCGTTAAAACTGACCGCGCGATCACGATACTCTCAGTTTGATAATACAATGATTATTTGAAAATATGTTGACTTAGGCTTAAAAACATGGCGCTAGAGGTGGGAAACTCGGAATAGCCCCCGAGCAGCCCCGTGAGAGGCACCGACACCTCGGACGGGACCAATGTAACTCGTAGGAAATGACTGCGTGATCACGGTACTCCCAATTTGAGAATACGACGATAATTTGGGATTATCTAGACTTAGGCTTAAAAACCTAGCGCTAGAGTGCTAAAACACGAAACAACTATCGAACAGTCCAATGAGAGGCATCGACACCTCGTACGAGACCAATGTAACTTGTAGAAACTGACCGCACGATCATGGTACTCTCGGTTTGAGAATCCGACGGTTATTTTAAAATATATAGATGGCGCTTGCGTTCAATTAAGAAATAATATAATAAACACCAATTTTAACCCAAATTAACCCTAAGCATCCAACTAGATGTGATTGAATCAATATGAAATCATGCAAGAATAATTCAACACACAAAGTTTAAGGAAAAATCCCCCACAGGGGCAAAAGCATTTGTATATCACTATAATTTGTAAAAGACGGTTTACAATCGGATTACAATGAAATACAGATTTACTAAGAATTACCCTCGGGTATCGGATTCTGTAGTCGCGGCTGGAAGAAACCCTTTCCAGTAGGGCTGGCGGCTGGAACTATCCCTGTCCAGTAGGGCTGCAATGAAGAGGAAGAAGCGGTCCACTTCACAAAGGGTTGAACATCAATGGTGTTCTAGGGTTACCAAAATTGACTCACAAATGTATGGAATTTGTGTGAATCAAGGGTATGAATCAATGGACTCAAATACCATGAAGGCCTTAGAGTTTATCTACTCAGAAAATCGTGTATAAGCCTTAAGAAAACCAACTCCTCGATCGTGGTATAAATAGGAATTCTTTTGCCCTAAAAATCTGCACACGATCTGTTCGTGGTTATCCAGGGCGGACCGGTCCGGGCCTTAGGCGGATCGGTCCGATGGCGGATCGGTTCGTTTTATTTGAAGTAGATTCGGTTCTCATTCGATCCGGGGCTCTCTGGACTCATGCAAGGCGGATCGGTTCGGCAGGGAGGCGGATCGGTCCGGAAGCGGATCGGTTCTTTTAATTTCTTGGCGGACCGGTCCGGGCTTGTCAGCGGATCGGTTCCTTTTTCATTGAGGCGGACCGGTCCGACTGACTGGATTTCTGATTCCTTCCTTGATTTGATACTCGGATTGCGTTTATGACGATATGGACTTGAATTTCTTCAACGGTGTTACGGCTAATGACATATACAAGTATGTTGGACAAAATGTCCTTACAAATCTCCCCCTATGTCTATGCCGGAACATACATAAAAAATCCGAATTATCTAGAATAAAAAATGCCTATACAAATCTACCCTTCCATGAACCCAAAACTGAAAGAGGTACAAATGATAAAGGCTGCATCGTTTGTTCTGCAAATCTTCAGATCAGAGATCTCAACGCTTTTCTCATCAGGGTGTGCATCACGGGATTATCAAAAAATGTACCTACACACATGAGACAAAGCAAATACCAAGTGACGTATCGAGTTTGAAATGAGATAAACATAAGCATATATATCAATGTAAGATGATATTCTCAGAATTTCAAAACTCCCCCATAATCAGATAATTCAGTCTCCCCCTTTTTATGATGTCCTCAAATAGACAAATTAGAGAAATAAATCAAGCAATCAAGTACCGGGGTGACACAAGGCATAAAATCACACCATGAATGAACATAAAACAACCAAGTCGGTGATAGCGTAAACGAAAGGGAGTGATCAAAATTCGATAGGAAAATCAAAGCATACAAACATGACATATGTGCACGATGAATATTGGATATTCCTAACGAATGAACTCAAATGCTTCCTTTGGTGTAAAAGATTGGAAATATAAGATATTGACTATATCAAATCTACAAATCAAAGCTCAAAGTGATTTCTACACCAATAACGTCCAAAATGATTTTCATGCTTTTTCAGGACTTTCAAGGAAGTGCAAACCCGTTTTTCAATCTCCAACCAAACTCCCTCAGATTTATATTTTAATAGAGGTATACTAAATTCTCAAACTTTGGAGAATTGAGTGAAAACCTAAATGGCCCATAAATGGCATGTATTGCTTTTTATTGCCTTTTCAATTTTTTCGGGCTCTTTTAACCTCTTAGGACCTCGGATATTGAAATTCCTCCATTTTTTAGGTCCTTTTTAACGGTGGCTTTTGCGAAAAGGATAAGGATCAACTTTCGCAGCCCCTCCCCGTTATGAACATATACACACAGTCTCACCAAAACGTTTTTTACATGCAATCCAATCTTGTCAAGTTTTATCGCATTTTATACATTGTATAGACAGGATTGAGATGGAAACACTCAAGCCAACATGAGATTGACAAGTGCAACAATCAAATATAGCCGTGCATGTGTGCAATAAAGGATATAGGAGTCAAGCATGTAGGAAATATCACCAATTACATCTCAAGGACTCCAATCAATGTTAAGCACATGGATGAAATGATGTAGCCTCTCAAATCTCTTATCAAACAGTCACATGGATATATGGAATGAAGTTGTGACTTGGCTATCTTAAATGCTCATCCATAAAAGGCAAATCTCTTTTTGAATTTTTTTTAAAATTTTTTTTTATCGAAATAAAATCTGTTTGTGCTTTTCTAAAAATTTTCAAAAAGAAGAAAATCTTTTTGTATTTTTCAAAGAATAATAAAAACAAGAATATATACAAAAAGATACATAAAAGCTGTACAACAAATCTATGGTACATATAAAACAGACTAGCAATAGGAAGCATATGATATGAGCATGAAGAAGCATCCTATTCTAGACATAGACCAACCCCTCAGTCAACTGTGCAAATCCCCAAAGACTTCCTAAGACTCTCAAATCTAAGGGCATCTAAAGGTTTCGTGAAAATATCGGCTAACTGATGGTCGGTAGGAACAAAACTCAGGGTTACGACCTTCTCCTCAACTAACTGACGTATAAAGTGCTCGCGTAACCTGATGTGCTTTGTGCGCGAATGTTGGACAGGATTGCGGGATATGTGTATCGCGCTCGTGTTATCACAGGAAATGGTCATGGTGTCCTGTGAAATCCCATAATCCTCCAACATTTGCTTCATCCACATGAGTTGCGTGCAACAACTCCCGGCGGCGATGTACTCAGCCTCCGCAGTGGACAAAGAGATGGAGTTTTGCTTCTTGCTCAACCAAGAGACAAGAGCAGAACCAAAGTAGAAACACCCACCCGAAGTGCTCTTACATCCATCTACGTCCCCGGCCCAATCGGCATCCGAATAGGCGGACAAACGGTCATCGGTATTAAAGGAATACCAAATACCGTATGAGAGAGTCCCACTCACGTATTTGATAATACGTTTTAGAGCGAGTAAGTGTGACTCTTTAGGAGACGCCTGATAACGCGCACAGACTCCAACACTAAAGGCAATGTCGGGACGACTAGCAGTTAAGTAGAGAAGACTGCCTATCATACTCCGATACAAGGTTTGCTCTACGTCCTTGCCTGAAGTGTCCTTACTAAGCTTGGTAGTGGTACTCATAGGTGTACGAGCATGCTTAGCGGAGTCTAAACCAAATTTCTTCACTAGGTCTCTAGCATACTTGGATTGGGAGATGAACATCCCATCCTCTAGCTGACGAACCTGGAGACCAAGGAAGAAAGTAAGCTCACCTACCATGCTCATCTCAAACTCACTTTTCATCTCCTCCTCAAAGTGGTGAGCATGCTGGGAGCATGTGGATCCAAAGACTATGTCGTCCACATAGACTTGGGCAACCAAGATAGCACCGTCATCTCTCCTGACGAACAACGTCATATCAACTCCCCCTCTCTTGAAGCCACGGGCTAAGAGATAGGAAGTAAGCCTCTCGTACCAAGCACGGGGTGCTTGCTTCAGACCATACAAGGCTTTCCTCAGATAGTAGACGTGATCAGGGTGCTTAGGGTCTTCAAACCCTTTTGGTTGTTCCACAAAAACCTCTTCCTGTAGAATGCCATTCAGAAAGGCACTCTTGACATCCATCTGATATACATTGAAGTGTAGATGACATGCGATGGCGAGTAGTAAGCGGACGGACTCAAGCCTCGCAACAGGAGCAAATGTCTCCCCAAAGTCTACACCCTCTATCTGTGTGTAGCCTTGAGCGACCAACCTAGCCTTGTTTCTGGTTATGGTACCATTTTCATCCATTTTATTCTTGAAAATCCACCGGGTACCAATAACATTAGTATCACTAGGTCGGGGGACAAGTTCCCAGACATTGTTCTTCTTAAACTGAAGCAACTCATCCTGCATAGCAGATATCCAGTGTTCATCTTTGAGTGCTTCTTTGTGGTTCTTGGGCTCGACTTTGTACGTGTAGCAGTGATGACTAACAACGTTCTCTAGTTGAGCACGAGTCTTGACCCCTAGAGTGGGATCGCCAACAATGGCTGAAGGATCATGACTCTTGCGAACCCAAGCAGGTGTGTCCCCTAACACAGAAATAGGGTCCACAGAGTGTGGGAGAGGAACAGGAAACTCACTGTCAGAAAAGTCCTCATCCTCACTCTGAAGGTTGGGATCAATAACCGTCGGAGGTTCGTCATCTTGCACAGTGACGTTTATTGATTCCATAACCTTAGAGCTCTTCAGGTTAAAAACCCGGTACGCTCTACTGTTCGATGAATATCCTAGCAATATTCCCTCGTCGCTCCGGGAGTCAAACTTTCCTAATTGCTCTCTATCCCGTAGGATGTAGCATTTACTCCCCAAAACACAGAAATATGCCAAGTTGGGTTTCTTGCCAGTCCACAATTCATAAGGCGTCTTAAGTGTGTGTGGACGAAGATAAACCCTATTCACCGTGTGGCATGCAGTAGAAACTGCCTCTGCCCAAAATCTCCTAGAAATTTTACGACCTAGAAGCATAGATCTAGCCATCTCTTGGATCGTTCTATTCTTCCTCTCAACAATCCCATTTTGCTGAGGAGTTCTCACAGCAGAAAACTCATGTTTGATCCCAAGGCTATCACAGTACAAATCCACCTTTGCTTCCTTAAATTCAGTGTCGTTGTCACTACGTATTATGTTAATAGTGACACCGTGTTGATTTTGCAGGACACGGCACTTGGTCGTTAAAAATTCTACAGCATCGGATTTCTCTCTAAAAAAACCTACAATGGAGTACCTGGAGAAATCGTCTACCATCACTAGAATGTATCTCTTACCACCTAGACTCTCCGTGCGAGTGGTACCCATAAGATCCATGTGAATCAACTCAAGAGCACGGGAGGTGGTAATGGAATTCAACTTCCTATGAGGGCTACGGATTTGTTTTCCCAACTGACAGGGTCCACAAATCGTGGAAGTTGGCTTTCCAAGTGATGGTAAGCCACGTACTAGGTCCTTTTTGAATAAACGAGATAAGTCTCTAATGTTCACATGACCTAGACGTTGGTGCCACAGATCCATAGGAGTGATCGTGGCGCTGTTGCAAACAAGTGAGGATGTGGGCTCAGTCCCATAGCAGTTATCCTCTGTCCTCACCCCTTGCACTAAAAGTTTACCGGCTTGATTAACGACCTTACAAGCTTTCCGGTCAAACTTTACTGCAAAGTCATCGTCGCACAGCTGGCTGATGCTAATAAGGTTTGCTTTCAAACCTTTGACGTACAGTACGTTCTCTAGCTTTGGAAATCCTGGTAACTCTACTGTACCTCGTCCAACTATGCTTGATTTGCTACCATCTCCAAAGGTGACTCTCCCATCATTATAATCCTCAAGATGGGTAAAATATGAGGCATCACCTGTCATGTGTCTGGAGCAACCACTGTCTAAATACCACTGTGAGGTATTATGGGCTTTGAGAGCGACATGGACAACAAGGGCCTTTTTCTCTTTCTTAGGAACCCAAGAGTAGGTACCTTTTTGTATTCCCTTGTTGTTGTTGGTTTTAGCCGGAATGCGGGGCGCATTCATTGATGGTAAGGTCATCCGTCGGAATTCCTCCATCAAACTCTGTGATGTGGCGGCTAGGAACTCAACACGCTCTCTTAGACTGGCAAACTCATCAGTCTGAAGTGGTGGAGCAAACGTATGTCGTGTCCGACCCAACTTATAGCAAACATCCCTAAGGTGTCCATTTCTTTTGCAATGGGAGCAAAAGGGCACAGTATTAGAAGGACCTTGGTTTGCTTTTCTTGGTCGAACTCTCCTTCTTGGTTTTTTATGACGGCCATACGGAGTCGTAGTAAACTCAGGAATTGGTCCGGGTGCAATTTGGGACGTGGAGGCACCATCAAAACCTATTCCTTGCCGGTCACCAAAACCTAAAGCAGGACCGAGGAGCATCTTTCCCATCTTCCCAGATCTGTCCTCGATTTGTACCTTGACTTTCCTAGCTCTCTCAAGGTCTTGAGTAAGCTGGGCAACAAGGGCTTCAAGTTTCTTTCGAGTCTCCAAGGAGGACTGGAGCTCATTCGTAAGACTAGCCACTTGTTTAGTCAAGTTCGCTTTTTCTTTCTCAAAACTGCTCTCTCTCTCTTTAAGAAAATTCTCTTTACTAAACCAGGCAGATTCTCTTTCTTTCATGGCGGTGCAGGTGGAGGACTCTCTCTCTCTCGTCTCTTCTAACTCTTCTTCTAACGCGGTGATCCTAAGAACTAACGTCCTGTTACGTTTTTTTTTTTTGAAAGACTCATCATATAACTCGGCGTAGGCGCGTTGAAGGCTACTCTCGTCCTCACTACCTTCCTCCTCTCCCTCACTCTCTTCGCTCTCGCTGTCGAGGTGTCCCTGTGAAGTAGCATACTCATCGTCGTGAGATGCACTAGGAGTACCCACATGACTAGCCATGAACGCGGTGAAGTTACGCTCATGCGGTGACTCATCTCTCGAGTCCACCGACTCGACCTCACTGTCGTCACTAAGGGTAGCATTTAGGACAGCTTTACCCTTTTCCCTATTCAGACGAGTGGCACACTCAAACGCTCTGTGTCCCTTACCGTCGCACTCAAAACACCTCTCACTGTCTTTAGGGGGTTCTTTGAAGTCTTTCTTTTCAAACTTATTTTTCTGAAAATTCTTTTTATCTTTGAAGTTGCCATTTTTCTTAAATTTCAGAATTTTCTTGAAGTTTTTAGCAAAAAGTGCCAAATCATCTAGGTCAAACTCACATTCAGAATCAGAAGTTTCTATCTTTCTAGACGACTCGACTCTCTTTCTTGCCGACCCCTCGCTTTTTCTCTCTTGGGCTTTAAGGGCAATTCCCTTATCTTTTGGCTTGGCAGATTTAGGAAACATGTCTATTTCATAAGTTTGTAAATCTCCTACTAGTTCTTCCAATTTTAGAGTATTTAAATTACCCAAGGAATTTAGCACAGTGACTTTAGGTATAAAACGTTTAGGAAGGGAACGAATAATCTTTTTAACAACTCTAGCATTTGGAATATGTTCACCAAGATTATAGCTAGTATTAACAATGTCAGAAATCCTAGCATAAAATTCATCAAAACATTCATTTTCATGCATGGTGATGGTTTCAAATTGAGTTGTTAAATTTTGCAATTTTGACTCTTTAACAGCATTTGTTCCTTCATGGGTAAGTTGCAAGATATCCCATGCCTCCTTTGACGTGGTGCACGTCATTATGCGTTTGAACTCATCAGGAGTGACAGACCCAGAAATAGCACTTAGACCCTTAGAGTTAAAAAACGACCATTTAAATTCATCATCAGTCCAAGTGATGTCAGGTTTTAAGTTGGTCACATTATCAACAGTCACGGTTGGAGGAGTCCACCCTCGTTCAACCAAAATCCAGACACGTTCATCAATGGCTTTTAAAGCCGACCTCATACGGGCTTTCCAATAAGCATAATTTGACCCGTCAAAAATAGGCATTTTATAATATGACTTCTCCATTTGAACACGCTCTTTTCAAAAATCAATTTATTTCAGAAATTGATATCTTTAGAAAAATTTTGCGGAAGTAAGGAATACGCAATAGAATGGCGTAACCTGCTCTGATACCAATTTGAAAGAGATGGCGCTTGCGTTCAATTAAGAAATAATATAATAAACACCAATTTTAACCCAAATTAACCCTAAGCATGCAACTAGATGTGATTGAATCAATATGAAATCATGCAAGAATAATTCAACACACAAAGTTTAAGGAAAAATCCTCCACAGGGGCAAAACCATTTGTATATCACTATAATTTGTAAAAGACGGTTTACAATCGGATTACAATGAAATACAGATTTACTAAGAATTACCCTCAGGTATCGGATTCTGTAGTCGCGGCTAGAAGAAACCCTTTCCAGTAGGCCTGGCGGCTGGAACTATCCCTGTCCAGTAGGGCTGCAATGAAGAGGAAGAAGCGGTCCACTTCACAAAGGGTTGAACATCAATGGTGTTCTAGGGTTACCAAAATTGACTCACAAATATATGGAATTTGTGTGAATCAAGGGTATGAATCAATGGACTCAAATACCATGAAGGCCTTAGAGTTTATCTACTCAGAAAATCGTGTATAAGCCTTAAGAAAACCAACTCCTCGATCGTGGTATAAATAGGAATTCTTTTGCCCTAAAAATCTGCACACGATATGTTCGTGGTTATCCAGGGCGGACCGGTTCGGGCCTTAGGCGGATCGGTCCGATGGCGGATCGGTTCGTTTTATTTGAAGCAGATTCGGTTCTCATTCGATCCGGGGCTCTCTGGACTCATGCAAGGCGGATCGGTCAGGCAGGGAGGCGGATCGGTCCGGAAGCGGATCGGTTCTTTTAATTTCTTGGCAGACCGGTCCGGGCTTGTCAGCGGATCGGTTCCTTTTTCATTGAGGCGGACCGGTCCGGCTGACTGGATTTCTGATTCCTTCCTTGATTTGATACTCGGATTCCGTTGATGACGATATGGACTTGAATTTCTTCAACGGTGTTACGGCTAATGACATATACAAGTATGTTGGACAAAATGTCCTTACAAAAAAAAATGTTGAAAACTTGGCGACAGAGGGCAAAAACTCGAAACAGCCCCCAAGCGACCCCGTGAGAGGCACCAACACCTTGCACGGCACCAATGTTACTCGTAGGAAACTGATCATGCGATCACGGTACTACCGGTTTGAAAATGAGATGATAATTTGGAAATATCTAGACTTTGGCTTAAACATAAGGCGCTAGAGGTGGGAAACCCGAAATAGCCCCCGAACGGTCCTGTGAGAGGCACCCACACCTCGCACGGAACCAATTTAACTCAGAGGAACTGGCCACGCGATCACGGTACTCCCGATTTGTGAATACGATGATAAATTTGAAATATCTGGACTTAGGCTTAAAAACTTGGCGTCAGAGTACGATAACTCGAAACAGCCCCCGAGTGATCCCGTGAGAGGAACCAACACCTCGCACGGGACCAATGTAACTCGTAGGAACTGACCGCGCGATCACGGTACTCCCAGTTTGAGATTACGATGATAATTTGAAAATATGTAGACGTAGGCTTAAAACTTTGGCGCTAGAGGCGGGAAACCCGAAATAGCCCCCGAACGGCCCTGTGAGAGGCACCAACACCTCTCGAGGGACCAACGTAACTTTTAGGAACTGACCATGCGATCACGGTACTCCCGATTTGAGAATACAACGATTATTTTAAAATATGTAGACTTAAGCTTAAAACTTGGCGTCATAGTGGAAAAACTCGAAACAACCCCCAGTGACCTCGTGAGAGGCACAAACATCTCGCACGGCAATAATGTAACTCGTAGGATCAAACCGCGCGATCACGGTACTCCCGATTTGAGAATAAGATGATAATTTTGAAATATCTAGACTTAGACTTAAAAACAAGGCGCTGGAGGTGGGAAACACGAAACAGCCCCCGAACGGCCCCGTGAGAAGCACCGACACCTCGCGCGGGACCAATGTAACTCTTAGGAATGGACCGCGCGATCACGATACTCCCAGTTTGAGAATACGATGATTATTTGAAAATATGTAGACTTAGGCTTAAAACTTGGCGTTAGAGAGCGAAAACTCGAAACAGCCCTGTGAGAGGAACCAACACCTCAGACTGGACCAATATAACTCGTAGGAAATAACCGCGCGATCACGGTACTCCCTATTTGAGAATATGATGATAATGTGAAAACATCTAAAATTAGGCTTAAAAACATGGCGCTAGAGGTGGGAAACTCGAAATAGACCCGAACGGCCCCGTGAGAGGCACCGACAACTCGCACGGGACCAATGTAACTCATAGAATTGATCGCGCGATCACGCTACTCCCGGTTTGTGAATACCATGATAATTTGGAAATATCAAGGCTTAGGGTTAAAAACTTGGCGTCAGAGTGCAAAAACTCGAAATAGCCCCCGAATGACCCCGTGAGAGGCACCAACACCTCGAACGGGACCAATGTAACTCGTACGAACTGACCGCGTGATCACGGTGGTCCCGATTTGAGAATACGACGATAATTTTGAAATATGTAGACGTAGGCTTAAAACTTTGGCGCTAGAGGTGGGAAACCCGAAACAGCCCCCGAACGGCCCCGTGAGAGGCACAAACACCTCGTATGGGACCAATGTAACTCGTAGGAACTGATCGCGCGATCACGGTACTCCCAGTTTGAGAATATGGCGATAATTTGGAAATATCTAGACTTAGACTTAAAAACATGGTGCTAGAGGTGGGAAATCCGAAACAGCCCCCGAACGGCCCCTTGAGAGGCATCGACACCTCGCACGGGACCAATGTAACTCGTAAGAACTGACCGCCTGATCACAGTACTCCTGATTTGAGAATACGACGATAATTTGAAAATATGTAGACTTAGGCTTAAAATTTGGCGTATGAGTGCGAAAACTCGAAACAACCCCCGAGCGGCCCCATGAGAGGCACCAACACCTCGCACGATACCAATGTAACTCGTAGGAACTGACCACGCGATCACAGTACTCCTGGTTAGAGAGTACGACGATAATTTGAAAATATCTAGACTTAGGCTTAAAAACATGGCGCAAGAGTTGGGAAACCCGAAACAGGCCCCTAACGGCTCCGTGAGAGGTACCTACACCTCATAGGGACCAATGTAACTCTTATGAACTAATCGCGGGATCACGGTACTCCCGATTTGAGAATACGATGATAATTTGGAAATATCTAGACTTAGGCTTAAAAACATGGTGGTAGAGGTGGGAAACCCAAAACAGCCCCCGAGCGTCCCCGTGAGAGGCACCGATGCCTCGCACGGGACTAATGTAACTCGTATGAACTGACCGCGCGATCACGGTACTCCCAATTTGAGAATACGACGATAATTTGATAATATATACTTAGGCTTAAAACTTGGTTACTGATAATTTGAATAAGATTTTTGTAAAACTACTTGGTTACTGATATCACTTTTTTTTGTATCCTATCATTTGCAGGATGACATTGTATCGTTTGCTTTTTTGCACGTGAAACAAATTATATAGGCAATGGTTTGCAACATGAAGTTTGTTTATATAATGTTGTGGACATTCAGGATTATGTTTTTTTTTATGTGTTACAGCCGTGCGGGGTTTTATTATTTTATTGTTTAGTTTTATGGCCGTGGAAGCTTTATAATAAGCAGGTTTTATTTTAACAGGGTTTGGAATGTCCACAAAACAGTGGAAACTCTGCCCAATTTTTTTGGTTTGTGAATTATTAAGACGTGTAATATTTTTAAGTTTGTATAAATATTAGTTTATTAACAACGTTCCCGATTCCAAATTTTTGATTTTTTTATCATTTTGCCAATAATAAATATTTGTAAAACGTCGTACGCGTCCAACGTTATAGATAGTAACCGACCGTTTGGACAAAAAAAACATTTTTTTTAATTAGATTTAAATATGGGAATGGACTTTGTCCATGACCATTTCTATTTTTTCCATCGCGCGTAACAATTGTCGCGGCCAAAGTTTGTAATCGACAACGTGACAAAAATGGAAAAAATGGGCGCGGTATGAGACACGGACTTTGGCCGCGACCAGTTTTTTTCCTTTTTTTTCATCGCGGTGTGGGTCACGGACTTTGGCTGCGACCAATTTTGTCACGGTTGTGGGTCACAGACTTGGGCCACGACCATTTTTTTCCTTTTTTTTTCATTGTGGTGTGGGTCACGGACTTTGGCCGGACCAATTTTTGTCACGGTTGTGGGTCACGGACTTGGGCCACTATATTTTTTTCCTGTCGCGGTATGTTTCACTGCCCAAGTCCGCAACCATCTGCCTGACTTGGGCCACGACCCACGAAATTGGTCGCGCTCGAAATGGTCACGGTCCAAGTTCGCGACCCACAATCTTGGTCAGAGATTTTGGTCGTGACCATTCGCCAGTTTTGGTGTAGTGATGTCTAATCAATAACTAATTTTAGTTACGATAAACTACTTGCTAAATGTTTTGAGTACTAACACTTACTGTAAAAATATTTTCAAAATATTTTAGGTGTCTAGCCACAGGAACGCCATACTTGATTTCATCCAAGGGACTCGGAGCTATAGCACTGTGGAACTTGACATGTTTTGAGTAGCCGATTCTTTCATTCAGATTAGCATATGATCTCACTCTTGTATCTCATGTTTGGACATGTGATCCATTGTCAGTATTACAGCTTTCGTTTTTTATCAGCTTTATTTTACAGTTTGGACTTGGATTATTACTTGGCTTTGGGTTGTTTTAACCGATGGTTTATTCGACATGGCTTTAATTCACTTACATACCATGATGGTTTGGATTCTAGTATATTGTGAATGTTACTTTAGTTTTAGAATTATTTTATTTATCCTGTTTAATAAAAAGATAAAATTTGACACCGTATCTTTTGAATACTAGGTGGTTAGTAAACTTTAAAAAGTTTTCGATAGTGATGCTAAGAATAAACCAGGTGAGATTCCTATTTAATTTAATATATGATTGATCACCCAGTATTTTATTATGCAGGGTGTCACAGATGGTATCAGAGCATCAGGTTCTAGTGTCCATAGGATCTGTACGACTTACTACATTTTCATCATATTGTTTGATTGATATAGAGCCCTATCATAGGAATGTTGTATTCCTTTACGTACGTGGATTACGTTCTCCTGTTATAGTGTCTAAATATTAGTGTATCTTTTATGTGTACGGGTGTGTTTTGTATGCCGATTACGCAGAGGACGACCAGTGAGGACCGTTGGCGGGGATCAGTTGGAGTTGAGGAATATTTTGGGGTCGAGGACCGTTGCAGAGGTTACCCCTATTATTGCTCGAAATGATGGAGTTGTAAGGACTGCTAGAGTGCATCATATATTGTTATACCGTTATAGCAGAGAGTGGTTAGGATGGGAGAGAGTCGGAGGGGTCTTTGAAGAGGACCACCCGTTAGAATTTTGTTAGATACGGAGATGGTGCATGTAGCTAATGGATGTAGACTACCCAGAGGCTTTGGAATATAACAGGAAATAATATATACCTGAAAGTGAATTGGGGTAAAAAAAAATTCTTGGCTCGTAGGAGCAGTGTTTTAATGGTGGGAGTAAATCACCATATTTGGTACAATGGAGAAAAGAGCCTTTAAGGTGGGTAATGGACTCACGAGAGGAGTCAACGGGAATTAAAGGAAAATTCTGCTTAGATGATTGTTGCAGATGGTGATGATGTTGTGCTTTTGTCAGTATTGATATTAATGCTTCCTTTTGAAGGAAGCTAAAAGAATTGGAGAATTTAGTCAGGGAGTAAGACTGAATACAACGGTGCTTGCGAAACACCGCAAGGGGGAGACCCCCATCGGGGGATCCATTTAAATGATTCAGATAGCTGAATTCCTACCAAGTGGCGGTGGATTCAGCTGGGACATGTAAGGCTAGTAGTATGTTCCTTAGGGACAGCGAAACTAAGGGAACAATGAGGGTGGCCATTGGGGTCGAGGCTACCAGGGTTCGAGAGAAGGACAACCCTAATATGGTCTGTATATCCAGGACTAGGGGATTATATGAAGAGGCATTTTATGTAGATAGTAGTACCGCATGCATGGAATTTGCCCGAAGTGAGTAAAAGGGATAAGAGTATGGAGCCTAGCCAGGGCAATGATTAAGATAGTTTTGGTTCAGTTCGGATAGGCGTGTCATGTTCAAGAACCATCTGAGCCACCATCATTATTGACAATTGGAAGTATGAGTTTTATTCTCGGGTTGGTGGGGTAAGTTCTATGTGATACGAGCGAGTCATAATATTTTGTTAGACTAGATTCGCGTGTGAGACAGGTTTAGTAGGGATATCGTTGATAGAATTTTAATGTGTATATTGTTGCCTTTGTATAATGGGGCTCTCTTTAGTACTACTGGCAGGGGGAGCGAGCGCAAACATAGGGAGTATATGTATGTTAGAATTGCTCGTTCTAGTGAAGTATCATACGAGTGTGATATTATCCTGGGTATGGAGTGATTAACAATGTGGGTGGAACACTAGAGGGATGTGATAGCAAAGCCGAAATGGTATGGTGTCTTGAATGTCATGAGAGAATGACGAGAACCCAATTATATGCGTACAATGAGAGTAACACACCGAGATGGGTTAAAATATTGTGGGAAGCCATTCAAAAAATATCTCTTGATAAAGAGGAGGCCGAACTGTTGGGGGAAAATATAGAGGAGCTTTACTTAATTGAATGTTGAGAGTGGCTTGCGCATAAATAGGACGTTGATGACTATGGGGAAAAAGAGAAGACCCAAGAAGTGTGCCAGTTGCGAAAAGTGCACGAGTCGTGACTTTGGCATTGGGAAGAAGGGGAGTATAAAGTACCATATAATTTCATATATTATAAGTGGGAATTGGATTGGGGTGAGACGTAGTGAGATTGTCTCCGAATGCACCACTCATAGATGGAAATGAGTTGGTTCGAGATGAGAAACCAGAAATTTCGTATAGTCCGATGAGTTGGTGCATGGGGCCTCCCAATATTGTTGTGAATCAGGACGAGATCCTGCAATCCCACCTCTGATAGGGATTATCTGGTAGCGATGGGGATGAAGTTTTGTTTTGGGTATATTGTATCACCTATACAAACTATTATGGGTGACTTTTAAATGTCGTAAGAGTTTGGTCACCGTGAACCTAAGTTCTAAATACTGACATGAGTGGTCAGAGGTTCTCGTGATATCTCCCATGAGTTGTGGTGAATAAGGGGAGTTGGCACTTAGGTATGTATGACCTTTTCTCAGTATGGAGACGATAGAGTCAGTATTGAGATCACATGACTGATAGATTATTGAGGCCATTAGAGAGAAGAGATAACCATTTTCCAAAACCTAAGGAGATATTTATGACGGTGGTGAAGGGTTTCTTGCACCTCAAGGCAATCGGAAAGGAAAATTTGAGAAGAAGAGATCAATCATCAACCAAGAACCATGAAATAAGATCAATCAGTTAAACGCAAGTGTTTATTGCAAATCAAAATGATGTTATAATACCAATGTGTAGGGATTTCATGAATAATTTGATTTTTAAAAAAAAATATTGGATGAAAATTATAGATTGATTATATGTTTGGGTAGGATTGCATGTAGTTAGTATTTACATCTGTAGAGACTTATAAATCAGAAGAGTTTTGATTGTTGCTACGAATTTAAATCCGGGTTTTGAATTGAATGAAACAGATGAACACAAAACTAGATTTATGAAAGAGTTTTGGGAGTTTGATTCGTTCTTGGGTTGATTTTGTATAGATTTGATAATGTTTTATGTTAGAAACGATTTCTATATATGTGGTTAATGTTTGGTTATGTTGGGCGAAATTTCCAGGAGGTTTTATGAGAGTTTGATGGGGTGTAAACATGGTGAAAAATCGAAGAAGATGAAGCTGCACCTGCTCGATCGATCGACCCTAGCAGAATTTGGGTTCTTTTGTTGGTTGAGTTTGCTTCGATTAGGGACTTGATAATACTAGTAGGGTATAGCTGAGGTCTATTAAGGTCATTGAGTGTAGGACTTAGAGCTTGGACCGGACGGGATAATCGATTGAGATATAGGTCGAAAAAATTTGGGAATTGAGCTACAGAGAGAGAGTAAACACCAATTATACATGAATACCAGTAGGTTAAAGATGGTAACTACTGAATTTATATAGCAAGGGGTAACTAGGGGCCTTAGAGTTGTGTAAACACTCAAAGAGACACGATAGTGAGATAAATTCGTAAATAAAATGTATGGTAAGTATTAGAGAGAAATATACTACGTACATAAAGAAATAATTTGGTTGTGTAAATACTTATTATATTGATACATAGAGTGTGTGAATACCTAAAGGATATATATATATATATTGGTGATCGAGGTATGATTTCGAGCTAAGAGATATAAATCACTATTGGTGATTGAGGTAGGATTTCGAGCCAATAACCTAAAAAATGTGATACATGGAGGTGATTATATAGTATGTGTTTATAGTATATATTGTGTGCGAAATATATATACATAAAGTGTGCTTAATTTTGTATTGGGGTCAATGATTATCCGGACCAATACATGAAAGTTCAATTTGGGGTCGATGATTATCCGGACCAAATCGAAGATGAATGATATTGGGGTCGATGAGTATCCGGACCAATATACATATGCATAACATTTACTTTGGGGTCAAGGGATATCCGGACTAATGTAAATGATAGGATGGTTGGGGTAGATTATTATCCAAATCAATAATCCCTATAGTATATATTGTGTGTGAAATATATATTTCATGATATTCTACTTATGTGCGAAAGTAGACTTGTAGATGATATATATATATATATATATATATATATATATATATAGTGAGTGAGAGAGAGAGGGAGAGAGAGAGATCTAAATGATAAATTAAGTAGAGAGAAACTTAATTTCAAGATTTAAAAATCGATTGGGAATATCTGTAGTAAAGTAAGTAGTGAAACTTAATTATGGAAGTTGAATGATGCTAGATATGAAAATGTTATATGAATTAAGTAGTGAGCCTTTATTATGATGATGATATTTAATATATGTGAATGTTACGTAAGAAATGAAGAACATGCAAGAAATGTTAATAATGAATCTTGTTGTATGGGCAGTACGGGAGAGTATACTATTGATAAGATCGGCTGTATACTTTAGTCGAGATAGCTTTTGTATGATAGCTGGGCGGGCTAAGTATAAAACGTTAGGTGTGCACATTAGATGAGAGGTGAGGAAACTCAAGGGAGTGTGCGTAAACCTAACATGTGTAATCAATAACCGATTTTAATTGCAATAAATTACTTGCTAAATGTTTTCAAATGTTTTTAGTACTAACTCTTGCTATAAAAATATTTTCAAAATCTTTTAGTTGTCCATCCATAGGGACGCCATACTTGATTTCATCCCATGAAGTCAAAGCTGTAGCACTGTGGTTGCTGACAGGGTTTGAGTATCCGATTCTTTCATTGAGATTTAACATAGGATCTCACTTTTGTATCTCATGTTTGGACATGTGGTCCGTTGTCGGTATTACAGTTTCAATTTTGTATCAGCATTACTTTGCAGTATGGACTTGGATTATTACTTTATTTTGGGTTGTTTTAGCCGATGGTTTATTCAGCATGACTTTGGTTCACTTACATATCATGATGGTTTGGATTCTAGTATATTGTGAATGTTGTTTTAGTTTTCGAACTATATTATTTATCCTATTTAATAAAAATATAAAATTTGACACAGTGTCTTTTGAATACTAGGTGGTTAGTAAGTTTTAAAAAGTTTCGACAGTGATGCTAAGAATGAACCAGATGATACACTTGTTTAATTTGATATAGGACTGATCACCCGGTATTTTATTAGGCGGGGTGTCACACTGGGATCTTATTTCATCACCATTTATTGTTACTTGTCAATGTGATTTCTTTCTGCATGCCACAAAGTACCTTCGTTGTTACATAGTACGAGAAGGGATCTTATCAACTCATCCTAAACTTCATTACTTGCCATTGTAATCAGGGGCGAAGGCAGCTTATGGCAGAGGGAGGCCATGGCCCCCTCTAAACTTTTGGAAAAAAACACCATATATCATATATTTAGTTTATTTTTAAACCCAATAGATAAATAAAAAGTCCAAGCCCAAACCACAAATTCACACACCACAAGCCTTTTTCCTATTTAACTAACCTCACCTTTAACTTTAACCTATTACATTTATTCCATTCAGCACAGCAGCCGAAATTTGCATCTTCCAAAACTTTCTCCAATTTTTCAAACCTTTCATTCAAAGGTATCTCTCTCTCCCAACCATCTCACCCTCCACTGTTATTAATTAATTTGTGTTTAGGGACGAATTATAAATCAATTGTTTTATCGTAATTAATTCTACAAATTCTCTTATTATTTACATTGAAAAAGATATGGGACACAGTTTAGTGCGGAGTCAATCATAGACAATTTCACGATTTGAAAGAACGCCGTATGCAATTCTGATAATCTCAACATGTGTTTTACTAGTCTTTTTGTATTATGTTCCAACAATTACTTTATTATGTCGTATCTTAGTTTTGGTAAAAAAATGTGTTTTGTATGTGGTGCAACTATTATATTTTGATGGTGAATATATACGATATTATTGGAAAAAACGCTTACGGTTAATATATTTTTAGTGCTAAAATATTACATAAAAGTGTAAATAACTCTAAAAAAAATCACCTCGGGGGCTCCCGCCCCCGAACCCCCAGTACATTGTGGCCCCTCCCAAAATAAATTCCTGCCTTTGTAAGGACATTTTGTCCAACATACTTGTATATGTCATTAGCCGTAACACCGTTGAAGAAATTCAAGTTCATATCGTCATCAACGGAATCCGAGTATCGAATCAAGAAAGAAGAATTCAAAAATCCAGAATACCGGACCGGTCCGCCCCTATTTAAAAAGAACCGATCCGCATCGGACCGATCCGCCCAGGCCCGGACCGGTCCGCCTGGCTTAAGTCCAGAGAGCCCCGGATCGAATGAGAACCGAATCTACTTCAAATAAAATGAACCGATCCGCATCGGACCGATCCGCCTAAGGCCCGGACCGGTCCGCCCTGGATAGAATTTCCCAGATCGTGATTCAGATTTTTTAGGGTTTTGATCCCTTATTTAAACCACGATCAGCAGTTGGTTTTTCTTAAGACTTATACACGATTTTCTGAGTTCCATAACTCTTAAGTCTTCATGGTATTTGAGTCCATTGATTCATACCCATGATTCACACAAATTCCAAACCTATTGTGAATCAATTCTGGTAACCCAAGAACACCATTGCTGTTGTTCAACCCTTTGTGAAGTGGACCGTTCCTTCCTCTTCATTGCAGCCCTACTGGACAGGGATCGTTCCAGCCGCCACCCCTACTGGAAAGGGTTTCTTCCAGCCGCGACTACAGAATCCGATACCCGAGGGTAATTCTTAGTCAACCTGTATTTCATTGTAATCCGATTGTAAACCGTCTTTTACAAATTATAGTGATATACAAATGGTTTTGCCCCTGTGGGGGATTTTTCCTTAATTGCATGTGTTTGAATGTTCTTGCGTAGATTATCAATTTATTCAATCACATACTGCTGCATGTTTAGGGTTTGTTTGTGTTAAAAGGGTTCTATATATAATTTGATCATTTGAACGCGAGCACACACGTTCTCAAATTGGTATCAGAGCAGGTTACGCCATTCTATCGCGTATTCCTTACTTCCGCAAAATTTTTCTAAAGATATCAATTTCTGAAATAAATTGATTTTTGAAAAGAGCGTGTTCAAATGGAGAAATCATACAATAAATTGCCTATTTTTGACGGGACTAATTATGCTTATTGGAAAGCCCGTATGAAGTCGGCTTTAAAAGCCATTGATGAACGGGTATGGATTCTTGTTGAAAGAGGGTGGACACCTCCCTCCGTCACTGTTGATAACGTGACAAATTTGAAACCTGTCACGACTTGGACCGAAGATGAATTCAGATGGTCTTCCTTTAATTCTAAGGGATTGAGTGCTATTTCTGCTTCTATTACTCCTGATGAGTTCAAACGCATAATGACCTGTTCCACGTCAAAAGAAGCATGGGATGTTTTGCAACTTACCCATGAAGGAACGAACGCTGTTAAAGAGTCTAAATTACAAAATTTGGCCACCCAATTCGAGACTATCACCATGTCTGAGTCCGAATGCTTTGATGAGTTTTTTGCACGCTTGTCGGACATTGTTGACTCTAGTTTTAATTTGGGTGAGGTAATTGATAACACGCGTGTCGTTAAAAAAATTTTGAGATCTCTTCCAAAACGCTTTATTCCTAAAGTCATTGTTTTGAACTCTTTGGGAAATTTGAAATCACTTAAGTTGGAAGAACTTGTAGGAGATCTTCAAACCTATGAGATTGACATGTTTCCCAAAACCATTAAGGCTAAGGATAATGGGATTGCTTTAAAAACTCATTTTCAGAAAAAGAAAGAAAAAGTTTTTGAGTCCGATTCTGAGGATGAGTTTGATCTAGATAATCTGGCCCTGTTTGCAAAAAATTTCAAAAGAATTATCAAATTCAAGAAAAATGGAAATTTCAATGATAAAAAGAATTTTGAGAAAAATAATTTTCAAAAGAAAAATGAAAAAGATTTTAAAGATCCTCCTAAGAAAGATAGTGAGAGATGCTTTGAATGCGAAGGTAGGGGCCACAGAGCGTTTGAGTGTGCCACTCGTCTGAATAGGGAAAAGGGTAAAACTGTCCTAAATGCTACCCTCAGTGATGACAGTGATGTCGAGTCGGTGGACTGTGGAGATAAGTCACCGCATGAGCGTAACTTCACTGCGTTCATGGCAAGTCATGTGAGCACCTCCAATGCTTCTCACGACTATGAGGATGCTTCTTCACATGGATTCCTCGACAGTGAGAGCGAAGAAAGTGAGGGGAAGGATGAAGGAGGTGAGAGTGAGAGTGATCTTCAACATACATACGCTGAGTTAAATTCTGAGTTTCTTGAAACCAAGAGGTGTTACAAAGCGTTAGTTCTTAGGATCACCGCCTTAGAGAAAGAGTTTGAAGAGAGAGAGAAGGGTTGTGAGAATCAAAAGGAGAGAGAGAAGCAAGGTAGAGAGATAAGGTGTTTTGAGTGCGATGGGATAGGGCACAAGAAATTTGAGTGTCCCACTATTCGTAGGAAAGAGCGCAAGAAGATTGCCATGCCCACTTCTCTAAGCGATAGTGAGGATGAGAATGGAGATGATTTAGTGATCCAACATGCCTTTAGGAAGTTGTTTATCGAGACCATGGAAACAAAAAGGTCTAATAGGATCCTAGGTTTTCGGATTCGTGAGTTGGAAGAAGAGAATGATGAGCTCAAAAGGGTTGGAAAGATGATTTCCTACCCCGTCTTGAATAATGTTGGAAAAGGTCATGACAGTGCATTCACTCCTTCTAATGCGCTCGAGCCCATATCCATCTTTGTGAGTGAGTCCCATGAGTGTCCATCTAGGAATGTTCATCCCAAAATTGTTGATAAATTACTTCCTAGACCGGTTTATGTTTGCTCCCACTGCAAGAAGCAAGGACATCTTAGGGAGTTCTGTTCTAAGTTGGGTTTTGTGCCACATCATGCCACTTCACACATTCATGCACATGCACCCACTCATGAGTCTTTGCCTGCTCATTTTGATAGAGAGTTTGCGCATATTCGCGAGTAAGTGAAGTTTTTTATCAAGACTACACATAATCTAGTGGAGTTAGTTCAAAATATGTCACCATCTTTGGAAAACTCCATCGTTACTCCCGGTTGAGATCTAGTCTTGATTGCTAGCATAGGTTGTTTACCATGCCTTATTTTACCTAGTGCTAGCATGTATCTTTAGTTAGTTTTTCATTTTTTTTTTAAAAAAAATAATACAAAAAGATTTTCTTTTAAGAAAATTTTTGAGAAAAGCACAAAAAGATTTTATTTTGATAAAATTTTTGAAAAATTCAAAAAGAGATTTGCCTTTTATGGATGAGCATTTAAGATAGCCAAGTCACAACTTCATTCCATATATCCATGTGACTGTTTGATAGAGATATGAGAGGCTACATCATTTCATCCATGTGCTTAACATTGATTGGAGTCCTTGAGATGTAATTAGTGATATTTCCTACATGCTTGACTCCTATATCCTTTATTGCACACATGCACGGCTATATTTGATTGTTGCACTTGTCAATCTCATGTTGGCTTGAGTGTTTCCATCTCAATCCTGTCTATACAATGTATAAAATGCGATAAAACTTGACAAGATTGGATTGCATGTAAAAACCGTTTTGGTGAGACTGTGTGTATATGTTCATAACGGGGAGGGGATGCGAAAGTTGATTCTTATCCTTTGCGCAAAAGCCACCGTTAAAAAGGACCTAAAAAATGGAGGAATTGTAATATCCGAGGTCCTAAGAGGTAAAAAGAGCCCGGAAAAAATTGATAAGGCAATAAAAAGCAATTCATGCCAAATATGGGCCATTTAGGTTTCACCCAATTCTCCAAAGTTTGAGAATTTAGTATACCTCTATTAAAATATAAATCTGAGGGAGTTTGGTTGGAGATTGAAAAACGGGTTTGCACTTCCTTGAAAGTCCTGAAAAAGCATGTAAATCATTTTGGACGTTATTGGTGTAGAAATCACTTTGAGCTTTGATTTGTAGATTTGATATAGTCAATGTCATATATTTCCAATCTTTTACACCAAAGGAAGCATTTGAGTTCATTCGTAAGGAATATACAATATTCATCGTGCACATATGTCATGTTTGTATGCTTTGATTTTCCTATCGAATTTTGATCACACCCATTCATTTACGCCATCATTGACTTGGTTGTTTTATGTTCATTCTTGGTGTGATTTTATGCCTTGTGACACCCCGGTACTTGATTGCTTGATTTATTTCTCTCATTTGTCTATTTGGGGACATCATAAAAAGGGGGAGAATGAATTATCTGACTATGGGGGAGTTTTGAAATTCTGAGAATATCATCTTAAATTGATATATATGCTTATGTTTATCTCATTTCAAACTCGATACGTCACTTGGTATTTGCTTTGTCTCATGTGTGTAGGTACATCCTTGATAATCCCATGATACACACCTTGATGAGATAAGCGTTGAGATTTCTGATCTGAAGATTTGAAGAACAAACGATGCAGCCTTTATCATTTGTACCTCTTTCAGTTTTGGGTTCATGGAAGGGTAGATCTGTATAGGCATTGTTCATACTTGATAATTCGGATTTTTTATGTATGTTCCGGCATAGACATAGGGGGAGATTTGTAAGGACATTTTGTCCAACATACTTGTATATGTCATTAGCCGTAACACCGTTGAAGAAATTCAAGTTCATATCGTCATCAACGGAATCCGAGTATCGAATCAAGAAAGAAGAATTCAGAAATCCAGAATACCGGACCGGTCCGCCCCTATTTAAAAAGAACCGATCCGCATCGGACCGATCTGCCCAGGCCCGGACCGGTCCGCCTTGCTTAAGTCCAGAGAGCCCCGGATCGAATGAGAACCGAATCTACTTCAAATAAAACGAACCGATCCGCATCGGACCGATCCGCCTAAGGCCCGGACCGGTCCGCCCTGGATAGAATTTCCCAGATCGTTATTCAGATTTTTTAGGGTTTTGATCCCTTATTTAAACCACGATCAGCAATTGGTTTTTCTTAAGACTTATACACGATTTTCTGAGTTCCATAACTCTTAAGTCTTCATGGTATTTGAGTCCATTGATTCATACCCATGATTCACACAAATTCCAAACCTATTGTGAATCAATTCTGGTAACCCAAGAACACCATTGCTGTTGTTCAACCCTTTGTGAAGTGGTCCGTTCCTTCCTCTTCATTGCAGCCCTACTGGACTGGGATCGTTCCAGCCGCCACCCCTACTGGAAGGGGTTTCTTCCAGCCGCGACTACAGAATCCGATACCCGAGGGTAATTCTTAGTCAACCTGTATTTCATTGTAATCCGATTGTAAACCGTCTTTTACAAATTATAGTGATATGCAAATGGTTTTGCCCCTGTGGGGGATTTTTCCTTAATTGCATGTGTTTGAATGTTCTTGCGTAGATTATCAATTTATCCAATCACATACTGCTGCATGTTTAGGGTTTGTTTGTGTTAAAAGGGTTCTATATATAATTTGATCATTTGAACGCGAGCACACACGTTCTCAGGCTTCGCCCCTGATTGTAATCAAACCCACTACCAAATGCTTTGCATCAGAATTTTCTAGTTTCCCTGATAGTGTGGAATTCGAATATAAACTAGCAAGAGCCTCTATTGTACGTTCCTGCATGAGAAATTGTAAGTAGGGTTTAAATTGCTTAACCACTCAATATCCATAGAATATAACACTCGAGTAGTTTCTTCTTTGCTGTCATGTATCGTAAGAGCTGAAGCTAAAGCCCCTAATGTGTCAGCTACCTGCTTAACCACTCTATTATACGTTCCTGCATGAGCTAAAGCCCCTAATGTGCTAGCTACCTGTGCGGGTAAACATGATTCAAGGCTTGACCAAGGCTCGAGATGACATATGACAAACCACCAGAAATGTTTGCAAGAGAGCACATTGCATTCTCCTGCAAAGCTTGGGCATGCTCACCTTGCATGAATTCTTTTGGAGTAGCTATTGTGGAATATATCAAAGCAGGTATACCATTGGAATGGCTATCCCTCGTCTTGCTTCTTTGGATTGTGCAGAGGGAGATTTTAGAGCAACTACAACTTCTGCACTGATAGAAGCTCATTATCAGGCCCAATAGCTTTAGAAGCTGATTTGCAGCCTCAGCAGCCAAGATACTCTCTCGAGACCTCGAATCCTTCTTTGACTCGAGTCGGACTTAGATTCATGTGGGACATGCCCCAATATGCAAGGATACACTAGTCCAAGAGTATTTTATTTTTTTCTTGAGTATGATATTTTAATCTTACAATTTATAGTGATTAGAACACGTGTTCGTAATGTTTGGCAGGTAAACATCGTACAACATTCAAATGCGTGTCAGTTAACTCTGAAACATTTTACAGATTCAACCATGGTATGCTATTATTTTTATTAATCTTTAGGCCATCTACCTGTCAACGTCTTTTTAGATTTTTATGTGATAGTCATTTTTTATTGATGAAGGAGGCTCTCTACGGTAGCAATATAGCCATGGGCCTTTACCTCACTTTCTCCCAGGAAACATTACAATCTAATTACTTGACCTGATGCAAGTGAACTGTCAAAACTAAAGTTTACGTTCAAATCAATATAATATGATAGCATACGATTATGTATTAATGTTAAACTTTTTTTCCTTTCCTTGATGATACATAATAAATCTCATTCTTTTTACTTGAACTTCAATTAGTTAAAATAACTAGATGAGAGAACAATCTAAGGTGGTAAATCCCTCAAATAATATCATTGTGATTTGCTTGTCTCTTTCTTTATTTTTAACTGTGTTACGTTGTCTATATAAAAATAACCTCATTGGGATTTTTGTTTGTCTATTTCATACTTATAGTTGCTTAAATTAATCTCTGCTCAACGAACTAGTCGTGTCATGTTTCGAACGATGCTAAATTGTCCTCTCTCTCTCTCTCTATATATATATATATATATATATGTATGTATGGAAGAGACTCTATATAAGGTACTATATAATGAATCTGTAATGCTCTTTAGTCTTTATATAGTTTTAATCAAACCACTTAGGTAGTTTATGGTTGGGTTTATGGTTGCAAGATCAGCCTTGTTCCCATTCTTAGAATTGTGCTTGCCCCTGTTCTTGTTCCCTTTCTTTAGAGTATCACTCTTGTCTCCTTCTTTGTCTACTTTTGCTCGATCGTTTTCCCCTGCATTAAAGTGAACCACGTCTTCGATCTTGGCATATTTTTTAATATGAGTCATGAGGTCGTCGATGGCACTCGCTCTCTTCTTTGTTAGGGACTGGTGCAGTATAGATATGGTCGGAAGACCAATCTTAAAGGGCGCAACATCGACTTGCTCCGAGCAATCCTCTACTTTATTAAAAATCTCACAGTGCCTCTTGGCATATTCACAAAGGCTTTCTTGTGGCTTCTTCTTCATCATGAGAAGTGAATCCATCCACTTAGAGCAAGAGTTGTTGGTTATGAAGCGAGTAGTAAAGGCCTCTGCTAGGGCCTTGAAGCTCCTAACTGATATGTGGGACAACTTTTCGAACCACTTCTGTGCTACGTCAGGTAGGCTAAAAGAGAAAATTTAACACATCAAAGCGTCGTTGTGGCTCCAGAGGGTCATTGACTGCTTATATTACCAAACATGGTCGATGGGATCCATCTTCCCAGTATAAATCTTGAATTTGGGAAAGATAAACTTCTTTGGGGGCTCTTCCTCCTCAATCGCCCTTGGGAAAGGGGATTTTATTTGGATGTTGAAAGCTCTCTTAGCTAACTCCCGGGTAGACCTAGATCCTCGATGGGCTAGATGTTGGTCCACCTCTCTACAAACCAAAATTATGTTGTCCTCATCCTGATGATCGTTGCTTCTGCGACGCCTCTTTGGTCGGTCACGCTCTGACCTGCCACCTTTAGATCTGCCTCGGTTACACCTGGAGCTCCTCCCTTGGCTGCGAGTATTGCTCACTTGAGGGCTAGAAGTCCTATTACGATGCTTCCTCGTGTCCCCATGGAGATATCTCTCCATTCTTTCAAGTCGCCTTTGTAGGCGAGCATTTTCTTCCACCTGGTAGCGTGTGGTCTCCTCTTATTCTCGAAGCCTATCTTTGTAAGCGTCGATGGACTTAGAGATCTGTGTAGACCTAAGTGGCCCATAACTTTCTTCAGAAGGTTGCCTCTCTTGGAAAAACCTTGGATTTAGTGCCCGGCGAATATATGTAGTTCGGCAAATTTTCTACGTCCATGGAGAGGTTACTATATTCTTATTAGTGTCTCTCAATGCTCGAGGTTAGATCCCTTTTCCCTAAGTCAGGGTTTAGAACTTATAGATGTGTAAAAATATGAGATTAAGTTGTACAAGAAACTGAATTAACATGTGCATAATTTGTGGTGTCCCTGAATATCTCCTCTGAGATTGTTGATAACCATTTTGAATATATTCATAAGTGTTTTAGGGTATATCAAATACACTAATCCTTATTAAATAGTTGATCTGGGTCGAGCAGCATTTCTAGTATGTTGGGCTGGTCGGCTACTCTCTTGGCCAAGATATTTAGGTCCCATAGATTACTTGATCCATAAATCATTGAATAGATTATATATAGTTGTATTCAAACTCAAACTTCATCCCTAAACTTTTCTCATTAAGAAGTTGGTAAACACACTTATTGAACATGTACAAGCTGGTACAAAATGAGTGGACAATGAATTCATAACAACTAATATTTTAAAGATGGTTGAGCGCATATATTTTGGATGTGGCATATTATTGAGAAGAATGTAAGAGAACATCGTACATATTATTGGTGATAAGGATAACTATTTCATTTAAGAGGAACTCTCCAACGGTTACCTACTCCCTATTGGGAACCGTCTTCCTAAAATCCCTTGCTGGGAATATCATTAATGACACCTAATATTTCGTGTGAATATCCAACTATGCTTATGCTCGTTCCTAATTTTCCTTTCGCTTGTTCCGATAATATGAAAACGTTCTAGTGTTGGTACATTTGAATAAGAGTTTTGCATTTTGACAAATAAGTAAATTTGTTTATTTATTTATTTTCATACATTTTGTATTTAGGGTAAACCCGAAGCATCAAAGTTAAATAAACCTAAACTATGACTACAAAAATCTACGCGCCAGTCGTGTTATATTCGGCTCACCAACTCTATACAAAAACCTAAACTATGACTACACTCTTTTAAGGGAGTATAGAGGCCAATCCGGGTATCGAATCCACAAAGACAAGTTACTAGAATTTAATTGGTTTAATACTTCTAAAATAAAAGTGTAAAAGATAATTTTAAAAAAAAAGAAAATAGAAAAAAGAGAAAATATTAAACTAGGCGAGTGTATTTTAACTACGTTAACAAAGCGAATAAAAACTATAGGTTGCATCGAATATCCCTCACCCTGAGTTAAGTAGTATAAAATGGTTAGATGGGTCGATGAGTTATTAAGACTAAGTCTCGTTTCGACAGTTAATTAAATCAAGAGTTGTCACACCCCTAAATTCGCATAAAAGTCTAAAAGATTTTGACGTCAATAAATATCCTAGAAATTACGCACGCAAGGTCGTAATCATAGAGCATACATGATATACCCCGTCAAATCTCCTAGGCAAAATAACTAACCCACTCGAAATAAACCCATAAAACTCCATCACCAAAGCAAAGCAACATGTCAACCCTAGGTGAGATCAATCCGACACAACCTAAACTAAATTATCTAGAAAGCATGGTAAATGACATGTATTGAAAGAAAGCAAGTAAACCTAATTATGAAAGCAATAAATAAATGAAATACAGGTTAATCTAGGCAAGGGAAATTAATGGCAAATAATGTAAATAAATCTAAAATAAGTAAACTACAACAAAGAAGATCAATGAATATTATATTAACTTAAAAATAATGGGCAAAACACCCAAAATGGAGAGTAGGGAAAAGCTCTCTCTACGAACCCTAAAATCTAAGACAAAATGTAGATGTCTCACAATAGAAACCAAAATTGGTTTATATAGTAAGTTGGAGGACAAGAAAAGAAGAAAGTGGCAAATATCTGGTGATCGCGGTCGACCGGTTGCAGAGGCGCGGTCGACCGCACTTTTAAGTTAAGCCACACTGTCTTCGAGCCAAGGAAAAATTCCAATACGCGATCGACCGGCATCAGAAGCGTGGTCGACCGATACTCTGTTTCCTGCTGCTATTTGCTCTTCACATGGGAGGAAAAGGTCGAATATGGAAATGGCCATATCTTCTTCGTCCGAACTCAAAACAACGTGCAGTTTGCGGTCACGCGACACTAACGAAACAAACTACGCATCCGTGGAATTATCATGAGCTAGAGATGAAATGTGAATTGATTAAAATACCCTTGAAGTAGCATCCGACGACGAAACTTCTCCGAAATACGATCGATCCTCATTTTTAGCGTTCCAATACCTTCAAAAGCACAATTAACCCCTACAAAGCATGTATATATCCAAATACAAGGTTGTCTAGTTAATGAGAATAAATATAGGCATTTAGGACCTTAAAAGTGCTAGAATACATAAAGATATAGGGCAAAATTTTGCAATATTCGATACGAATCAACAAGCCCTTCAATCACATCCAAATTAACCTCGCAAGGACCAAAATCAAAAGTTCAACGTAAATGTAATAAACCTATAGATGATGCTTTTGGTGCCTTATTTGTCATTGTTGATTTATAAAAAAAAATAGCGGTTGCTTTGGAAACTCAAGTTGTTGAATTTAAACTCACGTCAATTGAAAAGTTATATTGGATAGGGTAAATAGCAACCGCTATTTATAAAACTTATAGAATGCTACTCATGAAAGTTTTTGAGCAAGATAAGGAGCTAGGATGAGTATTCTTTGGCTTTGATGTTGATGAGTTTATAGGTGCTTGGATCGTTGACAAGTTTGGGCGGGAGTCACCAAATTGACATCCTATTTTAGTAATTTTAATACTTGTTAATTTTGTTGGGTTAATTATAATTCCTACAATTGACAAATGTTAAATATTTCGTAGTTTGTTTCGACATTCTATATTTTTGTGTTGTGAATGAACATTTAAACATTATAATGTTGGAGTTTATATTACTACCATTTTAATGATGTGTCTTGGGACATAAAGGGTGAGTTACATAATATTTATTTATTAAGTTTTAGATTTTGAACTTTGTAAGAAAAAATAAACTATTACATATATAGCTCTCACGAACCTCTTATTTTACAATTAGAAAATAATGCCCATCAAACAATAAAATTTGAAAAATACTTAATTTTGCACTTGAAATATAAAAGCAATCAACATCGAGTATATAATAACTTTTCATGCAAAATATTTTTATAAAATAAAAGAAATTATCTCCGCTATTTTTTTCGCCTTTTGTATGCTAGATTTTCGCTAAAAGGGCCTCCTCACAAGTTGTTTGAGAATTATATACTTAATTAATCAGATGGACAAAAGTGTAAATGTGGTTTGAGAAAACGTCAGAAAAAATTCTGACATGGATAACTTGATCCCCAAATCAAATCATTGAATATAGTAGATATAAAGTTGTATTCTATTTCAAACTCAAACTTGATCCTCAAATCATGGAATAGATAACTTGATCCCCAAATCAAATTGTCGAATAAAGTAGAGATAAAGTTTGAGTTGTAGTCAAACTCAAACACCTCAATTGAAACCACCTCATGTCATCTCTCTATCTCTCTATTTATATGTATGAAGTCTCAGGGTTTGAAATCCAAAGATTTTGAAGCTCCATCCCAATATTTGAATAATAATGTAAGTTTGAATTTTTATTTTATTTTATGTTTATTTACCCCATTCAGCATAACATTGTTTAGCTTTCATTCATTTATTTAACTGTGACACCCCGCCTAATTAAATACCGGGCGATCACTCCTTTATTAAATTAAATCAAGGTGAACAGTTTGGTTCATTCTTAGCATCACTGTCGTAAAAAGAAACTTTCCAATTAACACCCTAAATAATTAAGCTAAGTGTCAAAACCAATTTAACCATTAACTTCCAAATTTTATTTAAAGAAAAGATTTATTAATTCAAAACAACATTTCTACGATAACGAATCACACCACGAAATTTAAATAAAACCATACATTCACCAAACGAATGTCAATAATATAAAACTAAAATCATAAACCATCCTGAATCAAATCCCATAAACAATACTGGAATAACAGATATAAAAATCCCCAACAATAAATGAAATGAGGAGGAGGGCGACACGTGCCCCATAAATGAGAGTAATAAGAGTGGAGTCAATGACAGAAGCCGTCTACTCAAGGAACCTGCAACTCCCACCTAAGCTGCAGCTCGTTCTTCTCAAAGAATCCTAAGCAAGACGCCCCTGTGGCTGGGCACCTGAAAATATACATATATATACACAAGAGAGAGAGAAAGAAAGAAACGGGTCAGGGCCCGAAAGTGTGTTTGATTTTAAAAATACGTTAAGCAAGTATTTAAATTGATACAGGCCAATGCAACATCATATTAGTCCGTCTCTCTCTTGAGAAATACTCACCTCTCTTCTAATGTGCACTCCTATCGTACTAACCTTCCCAAGGGTTTGTTTATCTTAACTTATTCATAGGTTTACAAAACCGAGTGATGACATTAATTAAAAAATATAAAAAAAAAATATAATCTTTCAAACTGTAATACTCCCCTGGTTTTAACTTCATAAATTTAAAAGGCTTCCCAATCTCTTCTTATACTTTCGAAAATAAGTATTTATAATCGCGTCAACAACTAAGTCCCACTTAACACATAATAGTAGGCATATTAAAGTTCATAATCATATGTATATATATACTACTCGAATAATATATATACAACAGCACCCCAACTATTTTATGGTGCGGGCATACTCTGCTATCCAGTCCCTGTATCGCTCACCCAAAGGGAATACAAGTTCGGAATCGCTCTCGAACTGTATTAACATATATATATATAAAAACAAGTTGAGGCGAAGTATAGAATCCAAGTCCAAGAGGTCAGTACATACCCACACATCTCTTAGGACCGTCCGACTATCAATCTAATAGCCCGTACCTAGGATCTCTATCTTCTAGGGTACAAATCGATATCCCCCAAAAGCAACACAGGATACGATTGTCCCAGCGCGGTAACCTCAGGGATAGCAAGTAGCGCGGGTACGTTTTTTCACATGAATATAATATATGTACACACAATATATAAAGGTACCCATTCCATTAAATTAATATAGGTTTCTCTCGTAACCCATAGTCATAACATTTATCTTTAATTTCTCATTATTATGATTACATATAAGGTTTCGTCTCTAACCTTAACTCGAAGAGTTTTCTCACTCATTACCTAATACTCATGGGTTATAACCTTACTAATCTAAAGTTCAGTAATTAACTTTATTTGAGTCCAACGTAACTCTCTTACGCACCTCACCCTTAAGTTTCATAAATCTAATAACCTAAAGTAAATATCCCATAATTACCCTCCTCGTTGAAGATTAAAGGTTCTAACATATGACCATATACCCTACTGGTCCTCAATAACTCCCAAATCATTTTATTTAGAATGCCCAAGGTTTATTCCACAATAAATTAATTCAACTAATTAAACAAGGGAAATAATAGGCTGCCAGGGAAGGTCGATCGATCGACGTCTGGGGGTCGACCGATCGAACCTTCGATCGATCGACTCTATATGGTCGATCGATCGATCAAGCAGGTCTGCGAAAATTCTGCAGAAGTGCAGTTGCGGGTTTTGCCAAAATTCTTCATTCAAACACATAATTTCCAACCCTAATCGTCCCAAAACTTCTACTACAATTATGATAACATATATTCAGATGTTTTTAATGTTCAGCATGCCTATAACCATCATTAATCATGATTAAACAACCTAGAATCTCATCTATTCATCAAGAACCCTAAGTTTTCTTTAACTTTTGTTCTAATCAGTTTTCTCCAGAATTTTCTTCTACAATATCATCAAAAATTCGTGGGTTAATCATCTACATCACATAAGACTTCCAGAATATGGTTTCAATCTTTTCTACATGCAAATTCCTATTACAAATTGGGGTTTTCTTCCATAATTTATACTCCTAAACATTCCTACACTAACATGATTATTGCACCAACGAAAATACGCAAGTTAAACACTTGCCTGGGATTTCAGAGGTCTGGTTTCCTGCTGATATTGGTGTGGCTGCGTTCTCCTCCTCGCGATCTACGCGTTGGTGGTGACGGTGGTGCAAAAGGTGGTGTTTTTGGCCTTGAATCCTCTAGCAAGTTCTCTCCTCTCTTCTCCACTAGCCGTCTTAGGGTTCTGAATGATCTAACCCTAAAAGGCTGACTTAAATGGCTGCTAAGGATGGCTGAATTTCGTGGGTTTAATTACCCTAATATGTAAAATGACCAAAACGCCCTCCCGGGTCACTAATTAAGCCTAAAAAACATCCCGAGACCCAAACTAAACCCCCGGGTACACTTTTCTGACTATCTCGACCCTTCCGGACGCGTTGGCGCACTCAAAACGACCATACGGACAACTTATAAAATATTCACTTTTTAATTAACAAAATTAGTCCCGACGTGACACGAGCACGTCCCGACTAATTTTTCCGAAACAGTCATTTAATTCACTATGACATTCAATATAACCAATATAATATATTACTATGCTCATTAGTAATATTCAACAAGTTTCCCATAATTACTAACTCTAGTCACGTTAATAATTATAACATAATTAATTTCCGGATTTTTATTAAATAAATCCCCAAATTAAATATAGCGTAAAAATACGGGGTATTACATTAACTATATGAAGATTGAGCCATTTTGGCCGACCAATTATTCAATTAAACCAGCTTCTCAAACCTCTCCGCCCTATCCAAGTCAAAGAGCTTTGGGAACAATTATGAAGTATAAGCTAAGTGACCCCAAATATAAAGGACGAAATAGGTTCGGATCCCAAAAAATGGCCATCCTAATACATAACAGGCAAGGAATATTATGAGAGATAACCCCAAAGGGATTATTTGACAAGAATAGATTTCGAATGAGATTAGCATGGATCAAGTAGCGGCCCAAATGAGTCTAAATGAACTATGCCTCCTCCATATCAATAAATGTAACCCACACACCAGGGAAAAAAGGATATGTAACTAATGGATATCGAATCACAAAAAAAGTAATAAAAAGGAGAAAAACACCCGTGGATATAGGGCATTGGCGAACCGCACAAATCTATTTGATGTGAGAATGTTCTATTCTTAGTTTGGTCCTAACTGTTTATATTCATTCATTGTGAGTAATTGCACTTGTTGCATTTGAAAATAAAGCAACACAAACTCACGTCAATTGAAAAGTTATCTTGGATAAGCTAAAGGCCATGAACATAGAAAAACAAATAGAACACAACTCGTGAAAGTTTTAAAGCTGGATAAAGAGATTATGACGAATATTCATTGGGTTAGATGATGATGAGTTTATAGGTGCTTGGATCGTTGACATGTATGGACGAGAGTTGTCAACTTGAAATTGTATTTTATTAATTATAAGAATTATTGATTTTGTTGGATTAATTTTTATTTTTATGATTGACACATATTAAATATTACGCAGTTTATTTAGACATTCTAGTTTTTTAGTTATGAATGAACGTTTAAGCATTTTAATATTTGAGTTTATATTATTACTACTTTAATGATATGTGTCTTGGGTTATAAATGAAGCGAGTTACATCATATTTATTTATTAAGTTTTAAATTTGAAACTTTACAAAAGGATGAATTATTACGTGCCTTATATTTTTTTATTTTGAAAATAATTCTAATTAAAGCTTCTTCTTTCACCCCACATATGCTCGATTTTTTTTATTTCCTAAAAAGACCTCTGCAAAAGTTGTTTATGAGTTATATACTTAATTAATTAGATGGAAAAAAGTGTAAAAGTGGTTTGAGCAAACGTCTGGCATCGCCCAAAAAATAAAAAAATATGATACAGATTACTTGATCCCCAAATCATCGAATAGAGTAGAGATAAAGTCGTATTCAAACTTAAACTCAAACTTCCTCCCTAAACGTTTCTCGATAAGAAGTTGGTAAACATATTCATTGAACAAGTTATAGTCAGGACAAAATGAGTGGACAACGGATTCACAACAACTTAGATTTTAAAGGTGGTTGAGCGCATATATTCTGGATGTGGCGTAGTTGTTGTTGAGAAGAATGTAAGAGGACATCATACATATTAATGGTGATAAGGTTACCCATTCCGTTTAAGAGGAACTCCAACGGTTACCTACTCCTTTTGGTAACCATGTTCCTCGATTCCCTTGTTGGGAATGTCATTAATGACACCTGATATTTCGTGTGAATATCCAACTATGCTTATACTCATTCCTAATTTTCTTTTTCTTCGCCGTGGCAATATGAAAATGTTATACCGTTGGTACATTTGAATAAGAGTTTTTCATTTTGACAAATAATTAAATTTGGTTATTTATTTATTTTCATATCTTTTGTATTTAGGATAAACCTGGATATCTCCTCTGAGATTATTGGTAACTGTTTTGACTATTTCCGTAAGTATTCTAGTGTATTTAAAATACTCATGTGCGAATTAAATTATGATTTGGGTTGGGCAGCGTTCTAATGGATCCAAGCTGATCGGCTACTCTCATGGGCTATGGTAAATGGGTCCCCACATTGAAATACTCAAAGGTTTGATGTAAACGTTGGGGACCTGCGGGCGATACTTCTACTGATTTATCTGGTATTGTGGATTCATAAAAAAAAAGATTGTGGTTGATTTGGAAATGCAATTTCTTGCATTTGAAAAGCAATCAACGAAAACTCGCGTCAATCGAAAAGTTTTCTTGGATAAGTTAAAGGCCATGAACATAGTAAAAAGTGATAGAATACATCTCATGAAAGTTTTTGAGCAAGACAAGGAGTTGGGATGGATATGCATCGACTTAGATGATAATGAGTTTTCAAGTGCTTAGAGGAGTCGCCAAATTGACATCGGTGAGTAGGAAAAGGATTTCTTTCCCACTCAAGAGGGAAGCATGAAAAGTTTGACGCACTACTGGACGTGAATTATCGACTGGAGAAGTTGCTCCCGACAGATATTCTGGGCAAGATAGTGACAAAGGGGAAAGTCGAACCCCCTATAAACGTAAAGGCAATCACTGCTACGCTCGATCTTCTTTTTCAAGGATTCTTCTACCTCATAAGTGGCGGGCGATCCCGACCGCATCGCACCGATGTGTCTTAACCATCGTTTATCCACAGATGATACTTTCAAACAGAGTTTAGACTTGTTAATTTTATTGGGTTAATTATTATTCTTACGAATGACACATATTAAATATTTTGTAGTTTGTGTAAAGATTTTGGATTTTTAGGTTATGAATGAAAATTTAAATATTATTATAGCAGAGTGTATATTACTACCGTTTTAATGAAGTGCCTTGGGTTATAAATGGTAAGTTATATAATATTTATTTGTTAAGTTTTAAATTTGAAATTTTAGAAAAAAAAAGCTATTAATTATATAGTTCTCATGAACCTCCTATTTTACAATTAATAAATAATGATAATCAAACAATAAAAATTAAAAGCTGCTTATTTTGGCACTTGAAAAAATTAAAACAATTAACATCGAGTATATAATATTTTTAATGAAATATATTTTTCTAAGATTTATCTTGGCCAAAAGAAATTTCTATCACTCCACGTATGCTAGATTTTTTTGTTTCCTAAAAGGGCCTCGGAACAGGTTGTTTGAGAGTTATATAGTTAATTAATTAGATGGACAAAAGTGTAAAAGTGATTAACCGCAAACGTGCGACATCGGCCAAATCAAATCCTCGAATAGAGTAGAGATAGAGTTGTATTGAAACTGAAACACCTCAACTGAAGCTTGATCCCCAAATCATGGAATAGATAACTTGATCCCCAAAATCAAATCAAATCGTCCAATAGTAGAGTTTGAGTTGTATTCAAACTCAAACCCCTCAATCAACTGAAATCGGCTCATCTCTCTTCTATTTATATATATGGAGTGGAGTCTCGGGTTTGAAATCCAAAGGTTTTGAAGCTCCGTCCCAGCATTTGAATAACATTGTAAGTTTGTTTGTTTTTCAAATTTTATTTTACCCCATTCAGATTGTTTAGGTTTTCATTCATTCATTTATTTTATTTAACTCTAGTCTATCATGATTGAGCGTCTCTTCTCCTCCTCTGTTTTCTCTGGTAACGATATAAACCATAGCCCTAGATACTGCTCTAAATATTTACCTATATCATTGAGTCTTTGTTCTTTCTTTAATGGCTATGCGTGGTATGTGGGTGTTAAACACTGTTGGCTTTCGTTTAAACAACTTTCTTTGTTTATCAATCGGTGCCATCACTTAATTTTTGTTTTATGTTTTAACTACTATTCATTTGGTCCTTTGATTATTCTGCCTTTTCTAATTATAAATAAAGTAAAGTTCGTAAAAATTTCCGTTTGATTGTTCCGCCTTTTCTATATTTTAACTATATTTGTTTTATCAATCGGTGTTAACTATGTTTTAACTACTGCCGGCTTTCGTTTAGTCTTTAAGTCTAATTTTGGGGGCTTTGATTGTTCTGCCTTTTCTAATTGATATTGTTGTTTAAATTTTTGGCTCCCTTTGTTTGATTAGCAATATTAGGTTGACTATGATCTCTATATGTGATTTTTAAGAACTATACTTCCAGTTTAGAATTTCATTTATGTTCCGAATAACCATATGTGAAATCACTGTACTTGAACCATCAATTTGGTAAGGTGTCTATTTTATTTATTTCAAAAGAGACATATGCTTATAACCGGGAATATACAATATTCATGATGTATACCATAAAAAATATTTTAATTGTCCTAAATTCACACTTACCTTTTTCTGCTTACTTCCCATATTGGCTTTGTTATATTTAAATGCAATTTTTAACCCATGTTATTGGTTTTATTTTATTTAAATGGAATTTTCAAAATAGAGAGCAACTTTTAGCGGGAATAACAGCTTTCTAATAAATAATGTTAGTATTCATTCATAAATTAAATTGAATGTTATTTGTCTTTGAATTCCACGATTACATGAGGGGAGGTTTCAATTGTGGCCGTGTGTTTGGACATTTTCCTTGGTTAGAATGATACACCCGGTTTGTCAAAATACGCCTTTCTGCTCCTGATTATGGCGCGCTAGGGAAATGCGTGTTTTTATTGATCGCGTGCGTCTTTTTGAGGAGAGAAGGTGCTCAAATACATCGCCACAATTGAAGTCTTTCTTCTGGTTATCGTGAAATGCAAAGCGAAATATATTATAAATCAAACCTACGAATGATAAAAAAATATTTTTATAGGATGCTTATATTTTCACTAATAGTTTTTCTAAATAGATGAGCGGAAGTGTGAAATTGCCCGCGCGCCTCGGATTTTTGTGACTCCTCTGGGCTGTGTGCTCTAAATAAGCCATCTGAATCAGCGTAAATATCTCTCAATATCATTGTTTTAAATCACAGTTGCACCGTCACGTAAATAGCGTAAGTTGACTTCAATTTATATGGGACTAAAACCTTATAAACAGTCCTTGAAGAGAAGGTGGCAATCGAGAGTATCTTTCTCAATCCCTCTCTGACACCTTCTTCCTTTTTGCAAAACCCGTCGGACCGTTATCTTCCTCGAAACCAAGTTTAAGAGACAACATGACATAAAATCAATTTCAGAGAACTCTCAAGCATTACCTATTTTCATAGAATCAATACCTGGTTGAATATTGGAGAACTCCAACATTAGATGGGAACAGATCTAGGGTCATTAGGACCACTGTATTCTCTATTTTCTTGGGTTTAATATTAACAGAGCAAAGCCAACAATATATAATTATATATGTAAAGGTACCTCTCTCTCTCTCTCTCTCTCTCTCTCACACATGCACACTCATTGTGCTCTTTGCTTCTTTTAATTCTTATAAATCAAATCTTAATTGTTTGTTTTTCATTGTATTCACTTTCCTAATAATATGAGCTCCTTTTGATTAGGATATGGCATTTCGGACTTTCTGATTGCTTAAGCTCATGTTCACACTTCCTTCATAGACCATTTTGTTTTAAACAGTTCAATTCAAAATTTCCAATTACAAAACCTAGAAATCAAGCAACTAATGTATTGATTATCAATTGAAATATTACATATTTATCTATGAACTTATTAGCTGGCTGAATATTCTACCCATCAAATATTCATGTACCAATTTTCCGAACAAATAACTTCATTTTACTTTTGTCATGTAGTTAGCTTCAGTAAACCACAATATTGTACTCAATTTTTAAGTTGTGAGAAGATTATTTGTTTGGAAAAAGAGTATAAAGTTTTGTGTCTTTTATTTTCATTGATCATATTTGAATATATGTAATCATGATGCAAAGTAATGTCCGTAACCAAGCTGATACTACCGAGTTGACTAGGTATTGGCACTCATCTATTCGAAACTGTTAAGCGTACATATATGTCGACAAACCAAACTAAGGGAGAAGGGTTGTTGGTTTTAATTATGATGGTTGTTAAGGGATTCATGAACATTTAGAAAATGTATTACCTAATTTAATAAGTCACTGAATAAGTAGAATGGGATAAGTCTGGTTGTTTGCATTGGAGAGTAAAGAGTCTCCTGATTTGTCCATCTCTAGCAGACTGCTTCGTCAGTGTAACTGATTATAAAGATCATAACTATCATTTATTTTCTCAATCTCACACTCAGACTTTAACCAAGACTCTCAGATATATTTTCATTTCACCCAGTGTACACATACACGCCTAGGGGTGTGCAAAAAAACCGACCGAACCAAAAACCGAACCGAACCGGCCCGAACCGAATCGAAACCGGCGGTTTTTTTTAGCCCGGTTTGGTTTGCGGTTTAAGGATTTAAAAAACTGACAATATCGGTTCGGTTGTCGGTTTAGACAATGAAAAAACCGATTCGAACCGAACCGAACCGACATCAATATTATATATTAAAAAACCCTTAAATATCTTTTATTTTTATATCCAAACACCATTAACCAACCTCCAAAATCGACCAAAACCGAAAATCGACCTACAAAAAACCGATCAAAACTGAAAATCGGTTCAAACCGAACCGAAACCGAACCGAACCGAAACCGATGTGAACCGAAACCGGCGGTTTTTTTCATCGTCGTTTCGGTCTGATTTTTTCCAAAACCGAACCGATCGGTTAGGTCTGAATTGCGGTCCAAAACCGAACCGAACCGACCCGTGCACACCCCTATACACGCCCACAGGCACACACGAATTATTACACAAACACTATACAGACATACGTTCCGATTCTTTAGGAATATAACGGGGATACTTCAAGGATACGGCGGGAGCCATACTGTATTGTTTTAAAAAGGAAAACGGGAGTTAGTCTGTAATTTTAATAAACTTAAAACCATTAAGCCAAATAAATGTTAATGAGTTACTCTCACTTAATAATTTGTATATATTGACCATCTGTTGTGATATTCTTGATCGCATAGGTTAATCTTGTTGTCAACAAATATGTTTTTGCTAATGCTGAAATTGTGTTATTTCCTAAAAGAATATATACAAATATTTTATATATATTATTTATTGTCATATCGGTGGGGTATCCGAACTCTATTTTTCAGATTTTTCGTATTGTCGTATCCGAACATATACGAAATCATATTGCATATCCGTATTCGTGCAACACAGACTACAACACACAAACATGACTTCAAAATTCTATTAAAATTCCACATAAATTCTACAGGGAACCTAACAATTGACTAACATCACTAATCTTGAAATAATTGAATTACGATTCTACATGATTACAAAGTCAATTGAATCCCAATATTACGCATCCAAACATACCCAAAGTGAATATTATATTAGTTAAATGTTTGTATGATAGAACTAGGGTTTTAAAGATAGGAATTTTGGGAACCAGTGTATGCAGATCGTAACACTATTGTAATGGTAAAACAAAACAAGTCCAAGATCAATACACCAAAACAGAAATTATGAATCTTTAAGTCCATCCCATTGCTAACTCAACAAAAAATAATATCTACTATGACTAAGTTAATTAGAATTTATTTTATAACCTACGTGCACAGTATGTATCTTAACAATGTTAATACAATAAATTAACTTTCTTAGTCCAAAAGTTTTCTAGGTTATTATTGCAATTAGAAAGTAATATAATAAGTGACAATTTTAGAATTTGGTAGTTTCATTTCAAGTATGACATTGAAGCTATGCATGCCTTTGATTCAGAATGCATCACTATGGCCGATCATTCTTCGGTATGTGATATGCATAAGCGCTGAATGAGCCAACTACATATAATTTGTCTCATCCAGCCTGGCAGTAGTGATATACAGGCTGGATGATGATCGTTGTTACATCACATTATTGGAGTAAGGCTCGATGAAGACCCAACTCCTCCAGATCTCACCTCTGAACCAAACATGTTCTTAAAACTATTTTGGGTATACACTCCAAAAAAACTGAATAACAAATGTGTAAAGAACCACTGTGGATGTGAATCGCGAAAAAGAAAATCAAACAGATTGCAAAAAAACGGGTAGAACAAATCTGCGAAAGTTGTGGATGTGATTAACCTTACATCCTTGCAAACAAATCCCATTTTGTATATTCATCAAACCCTTCACAAACTATGTTTTATACTTGCCCTAAGGATTTAGCTACAAATCTTAGAGCTTTACAAACCACGCTTTGATACCTTGTCAGATTTATGAGAGAGAGAGAGAGGATTAATGAATGGTCAGAAATTATATAAATAACCTTCACAGCATAACACAACATAATTATTACAAACAAGTCATTGATAGCTTCAATGTTGTAATTTCTTGAAAAATGTTTTATTGTTTATGCTTATTGTATATATCATGTGTCCAGGGAACCTATAAGACAATTAACTGAATATGTTATAGATAACATTCCATGTGAGTTTCTCTTTTAAGTTTGGTTTATTTTTCTAATTGTACATTTATAAATTAAATAAGTGTATACATTATATGTTTGAAAGTTTTATTTATAAGATTGAAATGCAAGCTTTCTGCCATTTTCTTCCATGTGTACCACATATACTTTAAATTATTTTCATATAATAAGACATTCATTATAAGTTATCCCAACAGTGCCTTACAAAGAAGAGAGGCCTATGTTCTGCTCAAACTCAGAATACATCTTCATTTTCAAAGAGATGTTTATCTTAATAGGTACGTAAAGCATCATATTTTTGTTGTTTCAAGCCCATGTGAATTGACTATTCTACTTGTGTCACCATTTTCACGCCCCCAAAGGCTATTTTATTGGATTCTCCATTGCATATAAAACATAAATGGCTTTTGCATACATATTTTGGCCATACATGTATATGTCTTTGGTTTTGTGTTTGTTTACGATGGGATTACTTATTCTTTTTTATTTATTTGATACGCTTGTTTATGATAATATGAATTTATTAAAGTGAAATGTGATAATTTCCATCTGGATGGGGAAGTGAACTGCTACTCCCACAACTGAGTTTGTTTAGCAACTTGATTTGTATGTTTGGGACATTTTTATCTCTTTCTATATTTACATGTATGTATAACATGTGTAAATATATCATAGTTGAAGTATCATCATGAAATCTCGATTTTAATCGGTTGAACGTTAGGATCTATTGTTCGGTCAGAATTAGTTGACAAGATAACCTGTTGTTTCCATAATAAATATATATATTTTTTGTAGTATGTTTGGATCCTATTGTTGATTTATGCGTTCATATATATATACACTAGGGTGTACCCGTGCCAATGGCGCGATTGTAAAAACATTCCAAACATTTAGTAATAGTGATTAGGTCTGAAAAAATAAGATACTCCATAATTTTAGATCATATCGGCAACAAACCAATAAAATATTATAGTTAACGGGTAGAATTTGTTTCGAACTGCTTCAATCATTAATAACCTAAGATCCATCAAGCTTTGTAAATAAATTTATTACCGGTTATCAAGCTTTGTAAATAAATTTGTAAATCAAGCTTTGTAAGATCCATCAAGCTTTTGTAGATTATATGTTATAAATTTATTACCGGTTATAAATTTATTGTTGCCCGCACTTTGCCAGAAGTTCTACCCAACGGTGTTGCACTGCCAGAAAAATAATGACCTGATGGTTCTTGATGGTTGCGCTGCCAGAAAAAAAACATGGACCTGCTATGTGGATTCTTGATTTTTGGAGGTTATCTTTTCCTTGTTTCATATTCTCCATCTCGAGAAACCAATTATGTGGATTCTTGATTTCATGTAATAACAAACTTACAAATAAGATTAATAAAGTGAACTCACCTACAATTAATCGAACTCACCTCCAATTAAAATAGTTAAAAATAATTTTTAGTAGTTTAAAACAATTTATTTATGTAAAAAACATTGTTTATATTTCTTTAAAAAACAATTTTTTATTTTTTTTATAAAACTAATCAAACTTTTTTTCTAACTAATAAAACAGTTTAGACAATTTCTTTATTTCTTATAACATTTAAAAAGGTTAGAAGCAGTTTTTTAAAATAGTTCTTAACTTTTGGTAAAATATTGTTTTCAAAAAATAAAAAACTTTTTAATACAAAAAAGAGTTGTTAACATTATTAATTGTTTTAAAATTAAAAACAATGTTTTAACTTTTTTCAAAAAAATAAAAAACTATTCTTTATAAAAAAAAAATATTTTAAAAAAATATAAAAAAACTAATTTTTTAATATAAAAAATTATTTGAATCCTCGTTTTTCTATTACATGCCAACTAGTCTGGGCAGTTCTTCTCCCCGGTCTTCTGGCTTTACCCACTTGCCTTGGGCCCTGCACCACGTATGGCCTTTAGCCAGCCTATGGTTTTATGAATCAAAGTAACTTTTTTTGGCAACAGCAATAAAATTTCACTTTTGAAAAATACAGAAAATAAAACTTTATCATTTTTAAAGTAAAGGCCCAATATATTACCATCGCATAAATTAAAAGCTCAAAATTACATTAAAAAAACACAAACAGAAAGAAATTATATCTTCACATCACTTTCAAACATGAAATAAATCACAACATAAACTAAAGTAAAAGTCCCAACACACGCATAATAAGATTAAAATAAAGAAATAGAAAACCCAATACCTCCGAATTAATTTGTGTTCTCTTGGAGCTGGTGGTGATGCCTACTATGACCTGTTTAAACAATTATGATGTTCAGTAAAAAATCATAATAATGTGCCTGTACAGTACCATGTTGAGTAAAAATTCAGCTACACAATATTAAACGCCCGTACAGGACCATGGAGTAAAAAAATAAAACTCAGTTTTCGATAAAAATAAATAAATAACAGGAACCCAAAACAACAAATATACTCAGAAATCATACACCCCTACATTACCATGTTGAATAAAAAATCAGCTATACAATATTAAACGTCGTACAGTACCGTGTAGAGTAAAAAAAATAAAACTTATTTTTGAAAAAAGAAAATAACTCAGATCGAAACAATCAAGAACACAGTACAGATCGATATTTTCTTTTTGAAATCAGCAAATGAAATCGATTTCTGTAAAAAACATGTCAAAATATTTCTTGAAATCAAATATTTCTTGAAATCGATTTCTTGAAAAATAGATCAATAAAAAAAACTTCAGATCAAAATAAAACCTCAACAACTCTCCGTTCGGTTTTGAAATCAGCAAATGAAATCGATTTCTGTAAAAAAAATAAAAATCGGTTTTGAAATCAGCATATATTTCTTGAGGGAGAGAGATTTCAAAAAACAAAAACTACAATATAAAAACAACAAAATCCATGTCGAGACAGAGAAAAAAAACACACTAAGCCACTGAACGGTCTGAATTGTAAAAAAAAACCATCGGAGCGGCCTGAACCTTACCGGAGCAGATCTGCTACAGGCTATTTGAACGGCTTGAACCATAAAAAATCCATGCCGAGAGAGAGAGAGAAAGTTGCACTAAGCTACCTGAATGGCCTGAACCATAAGAAAACCCAGATTTGAACCGGCACTACCTCAACAGACACAAAAAACCAAGAACCTTAACATAAAATATATATTCGAACAATGAGAGAGAGAGAGGCTCTTTGGGCTTGGCGGAGTTGTTGTCGAGAGACAGAGAGGCTCTGTGTTTGATGTACTCTACCCACTCTACAATTGTGATTTCCAAAGTTCTATGTCATTGGATTCGAACCCCATTAATTTAATTTCAACCATCAATTGACAAAAGACCAAATATATAGATACAAAATCTGTTTATATAGGTTTTGTATACAAAGTTGAATGATGTGGCAAAAACCCCCTCCTCCTTTATTTTATTTATATATATATATATATATATATATATATACTTGATTCGCAAAGTTGAGGTGGGATGATCTAGTGTTTCTGCAAACGGCTCTGGAACGAAGTTATCACTTAATGCAAAACATAATCTTCAGACTATATTCGAAGCAGATAGGGCCTGATGGTACTCTTCTGTATCTTGTATAGTCTGGGTAGTGTTTGGTTTCCTTTCCTTTCCTTTTTTCTGCATTAATAGACACGAGAACCTACCATCATCTCCCTTACTTTTTGAATGGAACATCATTGCTGATGGTTGTTGTGATCCGTGTTCTGATATACTTATGTGTTCATTATTCTTTAAAACTATTTCCTCATTAATTGGCCCACATTATGATGTTTCTGTCGCAAAAATTACACCAATGAAGAAATTATTGAACAATTGAGGCTAGATGAAGAGGATCACATGGATTTCTTTATGGAGTACATTAGTGTATTGTAGAAGCAACACCAAATTTATAACTCCCTCGAATTTGAGTGTGGGTGGAACAAAAGTTCGATTTCTTAATTTAAATATTTTCGTACAAGTCCTTTAAATTATATTAGCAAATTTTCAATTATCAGTTTCAATTTCACACTATCATGATTGCCCTCCATATATTTAAAAATATATAATGTACTACAATTAAAACTAAAACACCCTCACACATCATGTGGGGTCGAAAACAAGTAAAATATATCTGGAAAAATGGAAGCTTTTAACTTGGCTTCACCATGTGTCAGCAATTATTTCCTCACTTATGAATTGGAACCACTCCACTCCCTTGTCAAGAGTAGGTAAGACTCACCGCTCTCTCATTTAGTCTCCCTATATTCTCCATAATTTCTTGTAGGATTAGATTCTTCTCGATGCATATATGTGCGTCACGGAATTTAATTGTATTTTTAATACCTTTTAGGGATATTAGGATCCAATTATGTATTTTTCATGTGCCAACGCATACAAACACACACATATGTACGAAAATGTTACTAAATAATGAAAACCGGTAACTAAATAATGAAAAATGGAGTCTAATAAAAAGAAACAAAGTGGTTCAAAACGGCGGGCGTTCTATTCCCCTGACAACTTTCTTCAAGCGCCCCTGCCACCTTAGACCGGTTGTTAGTCTCCATCATTTGCTCCCTTTACTTTAGTAGGCGCCAATCTTCTTCATTTAGCCGATTTTCCCACTTTCTTGTCGAAGTGGACTAAGAAGGTTATAATTTTCAGATGTGGACGCCTTTTCAGATGTTGGGTAGTTTTTGAAGAATACATCATTGTTGTTAAAATCAATTTAGTGGATCAAATTAATTTATTAAAATCAAGTTTAAGAATATATCAAAATATGGATCGTAATTTCCTCCATTTTTATTTCGTTCTGTAATTAATTCCTAGGAAAGTTAACGTAAACCACACGCCAAAAGGCTCCTAAAAATTGTCTAAACACCACTTTAGAGAGAGAAACACTATTTTCTAATTAAAATTCAAGTTTACCTCAAATGAGGCTTACAAGTGAGTATTTAAAGGGAGGAGTAGCTTAGGCTCCAAGCTAAGGCCCTAATTAAAAAAAGGTCATTACTACTCCTTACCTCTAAATAATAAAGCAAAAGAAAGAAAAATACAATAACTAAAAAAATAAAATAAAATAAAAATGACAAATAATCCCTATAAATGGCCAATTTCCATCACTCCGCTCGGCTTCGAAAAGCTTGTCCTCGAGCGTTGGAGATGGACGGTAAGAAAGCAAGGCACCTATCAAAGAGCACCTCAAATGGAAGAAGCACCGTCCTCAGAAACGCCCCTTGTTCTGGCTTGCAAGAAGTCCATGGAGGATAGGAACACAACCCAAACATGTTCGACTAACAAAATCGCGACCTGAGATCTCCATGATGAGACCCCTCAATTCTACGCCGCGAAAAATTTCTCCCAGCGCATATCGAATGACAAATAATCCCTAGAAATGGCCTATTTCCATAAAAAACGCTAACCATAATTTTTTGCATAGCAACTTAGTTTATTAAACTTTTCCTTTTATTGCTTTACAATAGTAGACAGGATGTTATAGATCTAGTTATATCATTTTTTTTGTAAAATAAAAAAAGCATTTAACTTCTAAGTTTATTGTTATTTTCTCCGTCAAACCATTTGTTTGTACTTTTTTCAATGGCCTGTAACGAAAGATAGTTTGTAACTTCCTCAACTGTTTGCAGAGAATATAGAAACGATGTCAACAAGGAGTGAATGTGAAGTGATGATAAAATTTTCCATGTTATGATATCTTTCCCTCATTTTCTCTATTGTTTTAATTTTGGTATAACTATTTTCGGCTATGCGTAAATTTTTATTTATAAATAATATACGTCCCAAATTAAGATTTTTATTGTCCTTTTAGGGACATCCCAATTAAATTTCATTTTTTTGGACATGATCCGATGAACCAAATTTCACAATGGTGAATAATTTTTTATCTTGCCACTAATAAAGTGCGTCCTTAATGTTTACCAAAAATAAGTAAAATAAAGATAGGGAATTTTATTTGGATGGAGGAAGGAAGTAGGCTTCACATTCACCATTAAAGTAATTAAGTAATAGTCATCCCCAAGCACTCCTCCCTTATTCTAGGCTGTGCCTCCATGAGTTCGTGATGGAGGTGCTCATCTTTTGGGGAAGGGAATCCTTTCAATCCAATAAGTCCTGTAAATCCACCTGCCATATGGAGATCCCCTCCTCCCCTCATATCCTATATTCCCTCGTTGAGGTATGTTTTGTATTTGTTGTCCAACTATACAAATGTTATAGGCACTGATAATAGTTCCTTTAGTTTTTAGATAGGTTATCCAAATGATGTTGACATTAATATCATGTTTTTTAATTGATTAGAAAAACCATATGTTGTTTAATAGATGTATTATGAAAGTCTGATATTCTAAATAGTTTGGATCATCAGTCAATGTAAAAAAATAAAAAAAGGTCGTACCAGCGCACAAGACACCCGCTTAACTGCAGTCTGGGAGAGGCGGATGTGGGTTGGGCTTACCCCGATATATGTAGAGGCTGCTCCCATGTCTCGAACCAGAGAACAATCGTAGCTTGGGCTAGGGAACTTGCCATCGCACCAAGGTACGATCTCTGGGTCAGTATGTTTAACATAATTAATCAAACACCCCATAACCACAAGGGCCATAACTTAGCGACTCTACCCTTGAGTCCCTTCGTCTCACTGTCTCAATCATTTCATACATGACATTATTACCCAAATTTGGTTATTACTGTTATAGATTTTGATAGTCTGACATATCATCATTTTAAAGCTTTTATGATCTGAGAGAGTCAAACTTATTTCACTATTATGTTTTGTTATGTAGTTTTTTATGTACAACAAGTTAAATAATGGGATTGAAGTGAATAGAAAAGATAATATGCAATCTGGGAGCTTTGTAGGTAATCAACTAAAGATATTTGAAAAAAAAAAGTAGCTTAGGAATTTTAAGAACAATTTTGAGGTCCTTGAAAGTTCTTCTCATATACCTCATCTCTTTGTAAATTTTAAAGTCCTTCATTTTGCAATTCTTTGGTGTTGTGGTGTAAATATGTTATGGGCTCGTGCACAGGGTGTAGATTTTGGTTTGCTAAGAAATTGAGTAGAGAATTCATTTCTCAGTTTAGCATTAACGATTGAAGCAACACAAGTGGAGTAAATGTAAAATATCATTATTTTGCCACTACTTTAGTGTTGTATCATCTGTTTTATTTGCATATAATATATTTGTGTTGGGGTATAAATAAACTATTGATTGAAGATTATATATAACATACCCTGTTTTGACTTCATCATATAATGTACGCTTTTTAAGTGTTTGATAAATTATATATCTGTATTCAATTTTATAAGTGCAGTTTAGTTTTGCTATTTTAGTATTTACACTGGATTCAAAATATGTTGGTATTTGTATACTTTGTCAATACAATCATGATCCAAAGTACATTAAGTGATTGTACCTTGTGTGGGTCCCACCCCAATATATAAGCACTTAATGCAGAACTTTGGGGGATGTTTGGGGTATATAGAATTACCCTCGTTAATAATGTTAATGAGTAGTGCAACATCTTTTCACTACACCAAATTCTGTGAATGGTCACACCCAGCTGGTCAAGACCCAAGTTTGCGACCAACTCAATTTTTGGCGTGACCATATTTATTACCACTCTAAATCATGGATGCTCTGGAAGTGGTCACGGACCAAATCCCTGACCACTATGGGTCACGGACTTGGGCCGTGACCAGGGCATGACAACCTTGGCACCAAATTCGCGCCAAAATTCCCTCAAACTGGTCGCGGATGGGTCACGGACTTGGACCGTGCCCATAGGCACGACGAAGCACAAAACATACACAAATTGGGTCACGACTGGGGGCCGTGACCATTTCTGGGTCTGGGTCACGGCTATGGGATGTGACCATCCTCCATTCCAGCAGTGATTTTGATGGAGAAAAGGTCGTCCATGGTGGGTCACGGCCTAGAGCCGTGACCAGGTTCAATCCAGCAAGTTACCCCTTCATTTATTGGTCGCGCATGGTGGGTCACGGCTATACGCCGTTACTAGGTTTAGAACTTAAAAAAGACCCGCTCAAAATCATTTCTATCGAAAAAATTCTCTCTCAAGGCTTGTGCGATTTTGTTTCGATTTGTGCGATTTCACAACATCAGGTGGGATTTCATCTCATTTCTGTATATAGATTTATTTTTGTATGTGTGTGTGTGTATGTGTGTGTGTGTATGTATAGATTTATGTGTATATGTGTGTGGATGCATAGATTTATGTGTGTTTAACTATGAACAAATAGATTGTTTTTTATGTCAATAAACCCTAAATTTTATCTATGTGTATTTATAGATTGTATGTGTATGTATGTGTAGATTTATGTCGAAAAATATTAGGGTTTAAGTAAACCCTAGATTTTATGTGTGTATGTATAGATTATGTCAATAAACCCTAGATTGTAAGTGTGTATTTTTTTGACAAAAATATTATTCGAAACTCTAGATATTATATTTTTTTTGACAAAATATAATTAAATGGATTTATAATAAGTAAAAAAAATTACACCCGCCTCGTTGTGGGTTATATATATGCATAGATTTATGTCAAAAAAATATTAGGGTTTAAGTAAACCCTAGATTGTATGTGTGTGTATGTATAGACTATGTTAATAAACTCTAGATTGTATGTATGTATTTTTTTTTGACAAAATATGCTTGTCTTGTTTTTTTTTTTTGACAAAATATAATTAAATGATTTTTTTCGACATACGAGTCGCAAACACGTGTGCGCATTACTATAGTGAGATATTGTTGGCTTGGTTGTTGGATACTATGTTGAATTTATTGAATTGATACTCGTGTCGATAAATGTACATGTTATTAAATTTGTTGGGTGTGTTCTTGATTTACCTATGAAAAAGTATATCACATATCTTGCGATTAATGTGCATTTTTTGACGTTTACGTCAAGATATTAGGAGGCTACAACTTGACATGGAACAAATACAACTTGATTCCATTCATTCATATTTTAACTTGACATGTATGCCATAATTATGTTGATTTCATACGGTTCTGTTTTAGTTTGAGATTTGTTGTGATCAACTTAATTGGAAATGTATTTTAAAACCTTAAAATGCGGCGTAATAAACACAACTACATTGATATTATAGGCACCGGGTTGATATTATAGATTTTTGTTCTCCTTTGCCTTTTTGTACTTTTCTTTACATATTATAGGCAGCAGGTTGCTCACGTTCGTTCGAATTGCGGTGTTAAAATGGGGGAATAAATTTGCGTCATATGTAAATCTACGACATATTATAGGCAGCAGATCTAATTCTTCAGTGGTTTTGTGAGGTACTTTATTTAATTTTACATACTCATTCTTCATAACACATTGTTTATGTATTGCAGATCTAACCAATTAGATACCAGTTCTTCATCACATACCAGTTCTTCATTACACACCAGGTACTCTTTACTTTAACTAAAGTAATATAATTGATATTATCTATTAAATCTTTTAGATGATAGAAGGGGTACGGGATGATTATTGGTTTTGTTTGGTTTGGTTGTTGCATAATTATTGGTTGCTGGCTTGTTGTTGGATAGTATGTTAGAAGGAGTATGGGATAATTAGAAGGAATACGAGATAATTATTGGTTTGATTGATGGATAATATGTTGAAAATATTTTAGACTCCCGATTTCAGAATACGACTATAACTTTCTAATGTCTAGACATAAGCTTAAAAACATGGCGTTAGAGGGGAGAAACCCGAAACATCCCACAAACGGACCCGTGAGACGGTAAAAACACCAAACAACCCCTGTACAGTCCCGTGAGAGGCACCAATACCTATCACGGGACCAATGTAAGTTGTAGGAACTGACCGCGCGATAACGGGACTCCCGATTTGAGAATACGACGATAGTTTCAAAATATGAGGACTTAAGCTTGAAAACAAGGCATTAGAGGGCGAAAACACGAAACAGCTCCCGCACGATCCCGTGAGATGCACCTACACGTCTCGCGGGACCAATGGAAAAACGTAGGAACTGACCGCGTGATAACGGGACTCCCGGTTTGAGAATACGACGATAATATAAAAATATGAAGACTTAAGCTTAAAAACAAAGCGTTATAGGGTAAATCTCAACAAAAAGCCCGTACGGTCCCGTGAGAGGCACCAACACCTCTCGCGGGACCAATATAACACGTATGAACTGACCGCACGATCACAGGACACTCGGTTTGAGAATACGACGATAATTTGAAAATATAAGAACTTAAGCTTGAAAACAAGGCGTTAGAGCGTGAAAACTCGAAACAGCCCCCGTACGGTCCCGTGAGAGGCACCAACACCTCTCGCGGGACCAATATAACACGTATGAACTGACCGCGTGATCACAGGACACTCGATTTGAGAATACGACGATAATTTGAAAATATAAGGACTTATGCTTGAAAATAAGGCGTTAGAGCGTGAAAACTCGAAACAGCCCCCGTATGGTCCCGTGAGAGGCACCAACACCTCTCGCGGGACCAATGTAACACGTAGGAACTGATCATGCAATCACGGAACTCTCGGTTAGAGAATACGATGATAATTTGAAAATATGAGGACTTAAGCTCGAAAACAAGGCTTTCGAGGGGGAAAAAAAGAAGCAGCCCCAGTACGGTCCCCTGAGAGGCACCAACACCTCTCACGGGATCAATGTAACACGTAGGAACTGACGGCACGATCACGGGACTCTCGGTTTGAGAATATGACGATAATTTGAAAATATGAGGACTTAAGCTTGAAGATGAGTCGTTAGAGGGTGAAAACTTGAAAAAAAAACGTAAGGTGTCGTGAGAGGCCCAAACACCTATCACGAGACCAATGTAATACGTAGGAACTGACCGTGCGATAACAGGACTCCCGGTTTGAGAATACAATGATAATTTGAAGATGTGAGGACTTAAGCTTGAAAATAAGTTGTTAGAGGGTAAAACTCGAAACATCCCCCGTACGATCCCGTTAGAGGCTGCTACCTCTCGCGGGAGTAATATAACACGTAGGAACTGATTGCGCGATCACAGGACTTTCGGTTTGAGTATACGACGATAAGTTTAAAATATGGGGACCTCTCGCGGGACCAATGTAGCACATAGGAACTAATCGCGCGATAACGGGACCCCCGGTTTGAGAATACGATGATAAATTGAAATTATGAGGGCTTAAGCTTGAAAATGAGGCGTTAGAAGGGAAAACACGAAACAACCCCCGTACGGTCCTGTTAAAGGCACCAATACCTCTCACAGGACTAATGTAACACGTAGGAACTGACCCCGCGATAACGGGACTCACGGTTTGAGAATACGATGATAATTTGATAGTATGAGGACTTAAGCTTTAAAACAAGGCGTTAGAAGGTGAAAACACGAAATAACCCCCGTACGGTCCTGTGAGAGGCACCAATACGTCTCGCAGGACCAATGGAAAAATGTACGTGAGAGGCACTAACACCTCTCGTGGGACCAATGTAACACGTAGGAACTGATAGCGCGATCACAGGACTCCCGATTTGAGAAAATGACGATAATTCGAAAATATGACGTCTACGCCTTGAAATAAGGCGTTAGAGGGTGAAAACTCGAAACATCCCCCGTACGATCCCGTGAGAGGCGCCAACACCTCTCGCGGGACTCATGTAACATGTAGAAACTTACCGCGTGATAACGGGACACCCGGTTTGAGAATACGATAATAATTTAAAAATATGAGGACCTCTCATGGGACCAATGTAGCACATAGGAACTCACCGCGCAATAACGGGACACCCGGTTTGAGAATACGACGATAATTTAAAAATATGAGGACTAAATCTTGAAAACAAGGCATTAGAAGGGGAAAATATAAAACAGCCCCCGTACGGTCCTACGAGAGGCCCCGACACCTCCCATGGGACCAATGTAACACGTAGGAAGTGATCGCGCGATCACGGGACTCTCGGTTTGAGAATACGACGATTATATGAAAATTTGAGAACTTAAACTCGAAAACAAGGCGTTAGATGGGGAAAACACGAAACAACCCCAGTACGGTTCCTTGAGAGCAACCAACACCTCTCGCGGGACCATTGTAACACGTAGGAACTGATCGTGCGATAACGAGACTCCTGGTTTGGTAATACGATAATAATTTGAAAATATGAGGACTTAAGCTCAAAAACAAGGCGTTAGAGGGTAAACTTGAAACAGCCCCCGTATGGTCCCGAGAGAGGCACTAACACCTCTCGCGGGACCAATGTAACCTGTAGGAACTAACCGCACGATCATGGACTCCCGGTTTGAGAATACGACGATAAATTTTAAATATGAGAACTTAAGCTCGAAAATAAAGCGTTAGAGGGGGAAAAAATGAAGCAGCCTCTGTACAGTCTCATGAGAGGCACCAATACCTCCCTCGGGATCAATGTAACACGTTGGAACTGACCGCACAATAACGGGACTCCCGGTTTGAGAATAAGATGATAATTTGAAAATATGAGGACTCAAGCTCGAAACTAATGTGTTAGAGGCTAAAACTCAAAACAACCCCCGCACTGTCCCGTAAGAGGTACCAACACCTCTTGCGGGACCAATGTAACATGTAGGAACTGACCTCGCGATCACGGGACTCCCGGTTAGTAAATACGACGATAATTTGAAAATATGAGGACTTAAGCATTAAAACGAGTTATTAGATTGTGAAACTCGAAACAACCCCCGTACGGTTCCGTGAGAGGCCCCAACACCTCTCACGGGACCATTGTAACACGTAGGAACTGACCGCGCGATAACGGTGAAGCACCTTATACCCTTGACTTACTTAAGTCTATACTGTATAAGTGTTCATCTAATTTGGAAATAATGACAAAATTTGTTGTCTAACCTAGAATCCAAAGAACCTCAGACTTGTTCACTCTCTAATCCTCTTCAATGATCCAAACAAGGTATAAATTGAATCACACTACACACATTAGAAGTGCATACATGTGTATATATTGCTCATATTGATTGTGTGTTAAATTCCCCTTAAAATGTTGTTTTAATAATTTTTTGGGAATTTTTAAACATTTTTAAAATAATGTTTTCTTTAATAAAAGTTTGTTTATAAACTTTGTGGGGTTAAAATGATATTTTGAAAAATTAGTTTTTCATTAGAATGTTTGATTGGGTAGAATATTAATGCGCCAGAGACTTTAGGGTGTTGCATGTAATTAGTTTGGACGCGCGTTTGCCAGCCAATGAAATGCCAACACTTGCATGCTCTTGTTATCTCATTTGTATTTGTTTTGTGAGAGAACTGCCTGGTGTATTGTGGATTGTTAGATCAAACGTTATCAACGGCCTGCATGTGTTTAAAGCCTATCCATGTGTTATCACTGTGGAGCAATCACCTTCGTTTTAACCAACCGCTATTTTACCACCCTTGGATCAAAGTCAATATAAGGAAGACTGAATCTCAACCGTTGATTGCTATCAGCGATCCAGAACCTTCCTTGGCTCCTATATAAACCCTCTCATTCTCAGCATTTTAAGACTTTTGGCAGTCGTCCAAATTGAGAGAAAAAAGGAGAGAAGAGAGAAGTGAGAGAGAAGAGGAAAAAAAAAGAAAGAAGAGAGAGAAATGGAAACTGAGTTAGAGAAACCCTAACCCTAACCCTAAACAACTTCAAACCATATTCAAACCTTCGTATATTCAAAGCCCCAAACACAATCTTGAGTGTTTGAGAGAGATTGGTGTTACTGGTTTGATCGTTTGTAGCTGTAACCTCTTGATCTGTGATCTTGTTACCAACTTAGACATTTTGGTGAGATCTGTATTTCTTTTTCATAGAAATCTTAGATCTACCCTATTGCATGTTATATCTCACTAGATCTGCATATTTGTTTCTCGTTTGTGAAAATCTTTGCTGATTTAGATCTGTAAATGTTTTATGATTTCTGTTCTTGTGAAACTTAACCTTGACCTAGTTAGATTCTCACTTGGAGGTTTTCAATCTCTAAAATCCTTTTTAAAAACAGAGATTGATTAAGATCTTGACTGATTTTGAAGCAAGATATCCGTGGAATCTGGGATAGATTAAAAGGTCAAAAGGTTCCAAGTTTTGTAAGAAAGAAAGAAAAGAAAATCACAGCATATAGTCTTTATATGTAATTTTCTAGGACTGTCTGTACAAACTAAGTGTGTGTGAGTTCATGCATGTGGATAGAAATCACATCACAAACACTTGACACACTACCACACTGAAAGTGTTGAGAATAAGATCAAAGATTATTGAGTCGACGAAAAGAAAGCTAAAGCAAAGTGGAAGTTATCAAACTGGAAGAACATCATCCACAATCAGATCTACAAGAAGTTAGAAGGACACCAAGTGGGGTATATTCCTAAACTTAGAATAGGCTGAGTTGTGTGCATGTATGTTGTATTGCTTGTAACTGCTATTTATTTTTAGTGGATTTTTTTACTTTCGTGACTTAGAAGTCACCGTGGATGTTTCCTCTATTGGGAGAAGGTTTTACCACATTAAAAATAGTGTGTTCTGATTATCTTCATCTCCTCATCTCATTCTATAGTGTGCCGATATTTTGAAACTATCTTAGTTTTAAAACTGATTACAAAGTCTTGGTTATTCTCGTACATAAGTTTTTGTAAACACATCTTGTTGTTTATCATTTTTATTTTCAAAAGAAAAGGGTTTCTTCAACAAATAACTCGGAGTTGCTTATACAGTTTAATCATTGTATTAAACAGCATTAGTAACGTCTTTTTCAATTGGTATCAGAGCCCTGTAAACTTTTATTTTAAAAAGGATCTTGTGTTTCTGAAATCGTTTTCTGACAATCTTAACTATGGACGAGAAGAATGAAAGGTTTGGTAATCTGTCCAGACCTCCACTCTTTGATGGAAACAACTTTGCTTACTGGAAAGTAAGAATGGTTGCCTTCATCCAAGGGACTTTAGGAGATGATGTCTGGGACATTATTGAAAATGGATATACTTATCCTACTAAACCAGCCACTGAAGGAAGTGATGAGAGGGTAAAGAAAATCTTAAGTGAGTTTACCCAAGAAGAGAAAAACAATTTCTCGTAATAACAATAAAGGCAAGAATGCCATCTTTATGTCTATTAATGAGTATGAGTTCAAGAGAATCTCATCTTGTGCCACTTCCAAGGAAGCTTGGGACACATTAATCACTGCCCATGAAGGAGACCAAGCTGCTAAAACTCAAATGATTACCCAGCAATACAACTCTTTAATTATGTCTGACTCTGAGACTTTTGATGACTTTTATATGAACCTAACTGATATAGTTACTAAGTTGCATGCTAATGGTATAACATATGATAGGAATGAGATTGTTTCTAAAATCCTAAGATCATTACCACAAAAGTTTAACAACAAGAGGTATGCTATTGAGGAGATGAGTGATCAAAACCTCACCCCTGAGTTACTCAGTAGCAAACTTAGGACTGTGGAAATGGAATTAGACTTTAAGAAATAATTAAATCAGTCTCAAAGAAAACATCCCAACTCTAACTTGAGTTTTTCTTCTAAGATATCTAAACTTGAGACTAATTTGATCAACTGTGACTCTGATGAGGAGTGTGATATAGACAAACTAGATAATCAGATTGCCTTAATGTCCAAACAATTTAAGAAAATTGTTAAATTTAGAAACAAAGAGGCATCTAAACAAGGCAAGCCTAATTATCCAACTGTGTCTAATCCCAAACCTCATGAGAGAGGTCATGACAAACATCCTAAGGACAACAACTTCAGACCTAACAGAGACCTTAAAAAGATTGAATGTTTTAGATGTGGGAAACTAGGTCACATTGCTCACGATTGCAGAGTTTATCTGAATAAAACCAAAACACACAATAGAGCCAATGTCTGTAAAACTTGGGATGATTCAAGTGACTCTGATGAAGAGGAACTTAGTAATCTAATGTATTTGACCCTTGCATGTCCTTTTTTGCTAAGATCATTTACAATGATGATACGCCTGTGTGTGATAATGATACCTCTACTCCTGCTTTTGTGAATACTGCTTTGACTGGCCTAGATGCCTTATTATCTGAAAATGTTGCTAGCTCTAGTTTCGTGTGTGTGAGTCAAAGTGATCTCGATAACGACGATGTAAATGGGTGCATGAGTACTAAAACTGAATCGTTAGGGGTCACTGTACACACTTCACTTAGCGACTCAGACACAGATGACCTCCCAGATATTCATACTTTGTACGCTAAAACCCTTAAAAAAGGCACTAGACTGGAGAAGACTGTTAGAGACCTGACTAAGAAATTAGATGATCTAAGTCTTATTGTGAAGCTGAATGCCGAAGAGTACACTAACCAGTGTCTCACACATCAATCTGAAATTGAAACTTTTGATCAAAAATTGAAAGAGTTGACAAAAACTAATAAAACCCTGGAAATGAAATACAAGGGAACATTATTAGAACTGGAGGAAGCAAAAACAAAGACAGCAACTGTGTTCAAAAAATTTTCTAAGTTTGAAAACAATTCAAATTGTTTCACTGACTTTGTTGTTGACTCTAAGACCAATTCTGATGATAGAACCGGTATTGGATTCTGCCCTAAGAATAAATCACAAACTAAAAATCTTGAACCTATTAAGTTTGTGTCTGGGGGCAAAAGACCAATCGAAACATGTCCAGATTTTTATTTTATTAAAAAAGAATATGATCAAAAGCAACAACAGAAAGACATTGGAGAGTCTAGTAACTCTAAGGCTGACAGTACACTTGAGACTAAATATGTCTGTCCTTTGATCAGAAAGGCTGAATCTACCTTTAAAACCATACCCCCTACGAATAAGACTTCTCAACAGAATCCTGTTAAACCCATCTTTAGAAGTTTTCCTAAGGAACTACATCGCTCAAGCAATCAATATTGCTCCTACTGTGACGTTTATGGTCATTCCTTTGAAGGATGTTATGCTAGGCGTCTAAACACCCCTGTATACAACACTCCTGTTTACAAGAACTTTAACTATTCTAGGCAAAATCGTAACCATTATGTCCTTCCAAGATAACCTGACAAGAACTCTAACTATAGGAATAGAAAGACCAAAACTAAGAGTTCATTTAAGAGAAAGGCTCCCAGAAACTTTCCTAAACCAAAAGCTCAATTTTTCCACAAAAATCAGTTTGTTGCGCCAAATGTCTTTCGACAAAAAGCTGCTTCTCGAAAATTTTATCAAAATGAGAGCAAACTTGCGCAAAATTAAAACTAGAGCTATTTGGGTTAGAAAAGATGATCTTTTACCCCAAATGAAGTGTAACATTGTCATCACTGCCTTAAAAGCTGAACACACTTCATCTGGTTGGTATTTAGATTCAGGATGCTCCAAACATATGACAGGAGATGAAACCAAACTCTTAAACAAAACCAGATTTGCTGGAGGTAAAGTAGTTTTTGGCGATGGAGTTTTATCCCAGATCATAGGTAAAGGAACCTTAAAAGAAGAGGTAATGCATGTTCTGGAAAATGTACTTTTAGTTAAAGGCCTTAAAGCCAACCTCCTAAGTATATCACAATTTTGTGACTCAGACCATACAGTTACCTTTTCAAAGAACAATTGCAAAATTCTAAATGATAAAGGTGAATGCATCGTTACCGGATTTACAACACCTGACAACTGTTATACTGTCAAGACTAGTTCCGAAACCTGTAACATTGTCAGAATGGATGACAATGAAATCTGGCATAATCGTATGGGTCACCTAAGTTATGAAATCCTTGGTAGATTGTCTAGTCAAGAGATTGTTAGAGGAATTCCTAAAATTAAACCTATTTCCAGTGTTGTATGTGGTCATTGCCAGGAAGGAAAAATAGTTAAGACTTCGCATAAAAAAGTTAAAGACATTCTCACCTCTAGACCTCTAGATCTCATCCACATGGACCTTATTGGTCCCTCTAGAACTGTTAGTCTTTGTGGACACAGTTATATCCTAGTCATGGTTGATGATTTTACACGATTCATTTGGGTTGCCTTCTTGAAACATAAAACTGACACATTTCAGAAATTTTTGAAAATTTTACTAAGAATTGAAAATGAGAAGGACACACAAGTCAATCGCATTCGTAGCGATAGAGGGGGAGAGTTCATAGACACGGGAATAGTTGAATATTATGACTACAACGGTTACAAACACAAATTCAGTGCCCCTAAGACACCTAAGCAGAACGGTGTTGCCGAAAGGAAAAACTGAACTCTTCAAGAGATGGCGCGTGTCATGTTGCATGCCAAATCTCTACCTAAGTACTTCTGGGTAGAATCTATTAGAACTGCTTGTCATATCATTAATCGTGTTTACCTTAGGAAAAATACTAAACAAACCTCTTATGAGTTGTGGTACGGTAAGAAGCCTAATCTAAAATATCTAAGAACTTTCGGAAGTCAGTGTTACGTCTGTAAAGACAGAGAACATTTGTCTAAATTCGAGATGCGTGGAGATAAAGCCATCTTTTTAGGTTACTCTCCAAACAGTCATGCATATCGTATATACAATCTGCGTACTAAGACCCTTATGGAGTCGATAAATGTAATTGTAAGCGACACTATTGTCGAAAATAAGATATTTGAATCACCTATTGTGGTTGAATCTGAAAATGATTTCAAAAATGATTCACCAGAAATAGATGATTCATTACCTATTGAGAGTCCAGAAGTACCTGGTTGGGTCTCTAAAGATCATCCCATTAACAACGTGGTCGGTAATCCTAATGAGCCTGTCCGTACTAGATCCCAGTTAAGAAATTATGCTAATTATGCATGTTTCGTCTCCCTTGTGGAACCGAAAAATGTTAATGAAGCATTGAATGACGCACACTGGATTTCTGCTATGCAGGAAGAACTTTTACAATTTATCATTCACGATGTCTGGTATCTTGTACCGCGGCCTCAAAACAAAAATGTTATTGGCACACGTTGGATCTTTAAGAACAAATCTGACGAAAATGGGGTAATCCTTAGAAACAAAGCTAGACTAGTTGCTCAAGGTTACTCACAAATAGAAGGGATAGAATTTAGCGAGACATTTGCCCCAGTCACTCGTCTTGAATCTGTTCGACTTCTTTTCGCCATAGCGTGTCACTTAAAATTTACACTTTATCAAATGGATGTCAAGTCTGCCTTCCTCAATGGAATTCTATCCGAAGAAACATATGTAGAACAACCCAAAGGGTTCATTGACCCAAAATACCCAGACCATGCCTTTCGTCTAAAAAAGGCTTTGTATGGCTTAAAATAAGCTCCTAGAGCTTGGTATGAACGCCTATCCAACTTTTTATTGGATAAAGGTTTTAAGAGAGGAGGAAATGACCAGACCCTCTTTGTCAAACATTTTGACAAAAACATTATTATAGCCCAAGTCTATGTTGACGACATCATCTTTGGGTCTACTTCAACATCTGAAGTTAAATCCTTTTCTGCTATTATGCATAAGGAGTTTCACATGTCCCTTATGGGGGAGCTACAGCTTTTCTTAGGATTTCAAGTAAAACAGAATTCTGATAGATTATTTGTCTCTCAAACTAAGTATGCCTTAGACCTTGTTAAGAAATTTGGTTTAGATAATGCTAAAGTTGCCAAAACGCCAATGAGTATTACTGTTAAATTATGTAAAGATGAAAATAGAAAGTCAGTTGATTCCACACTTTATCGTAGTATGATTGGTAGTCTACTCTATCTAACTGCTTCACGACCAGATATAATGTATGTTGTATGTCTGTGTGCTCGTTACCAGAATAACCCTAAAGAGAGCCATTTATCTTGTGTAAAACGTATAATAAAGTACATAAAAGGCACTCTTAATCTTGGACTTAGGTACACTAATGATACCTGCAGTACCATCATATGGTATACTGATGCTGATTGGGCCGGTTGTACTGATGACAGTAAGAGTACCTCATGTGCCTGTTATTATGTCGGCAATAATTTAGTAGGTTGGAGTAGCAAAAAATAGAATTGCACATCTTTATCTACGGCTGAGTCCGAATATATAGCAACAAGAAGTTGTTGTGCTCAATTGTTATGGATAAAACAAATGTTAAGTGACTATGGGATTAAAGAAGATCAGTTACAATTGTATTGTGACAATCAAAGCGCCATTAACATATCTAAAAACCCGGCTCAACACTCGCGAACTAAGCATATTAAAATAAGACATCACTTTATACGCGAACTTGTTGAGACTAAGGAGTTAGAAATTCATTACCTACCTGCTGATTTGCAACTTGCAGACATGTTCACTAAACCTCTAGACTATAACAGATTTATGTATTTGAGTAATTCTATAGGTATGGTATGTGCTGATTAATCTCTTAAGACCGTAATTTTTTACCCTTTATCCATTTGAGACAAAATGGGGGAGAAATTTGAGTCTTACGGGTTCAATGTTTTGTTCACATTACATCTAAACTGCTTGATCTTAGTGCATATTTGCAGGAACCTCTTATACGGCTTATCACCATTTCTCTCTAGTGTACAAATTTGTAAATAGTTGAGTTATGTAACTTTTGACTTTCTAGGAAATGGGTAGATAGTATCTTTTGCATAGGACTAGGTTTTATTTTTTTTGGTTCCCTAAGAGTTTAAGCTAACTCAAAGGAGATTTTGTCTCATATTTCCAAAGGGGGAGATTGAAGCACCTTATACCCTTGACTTACTTATGTCTATATTGTATAAGTGTTCATCTAATTTGGAAATAGTGACAAAATTTATTATCTAACCTAGAATTCAAAGAACCTCAGACTTGTTCACTCTCTAATCCTCTTCAATGATCCAAACAAGTTATAAATTGAATCACACTACACACATTAGAAGTGCATACATGTGTATATATTGCTCATATTGGTTGTGTGTTAAATTCCCCTTAAAATGTTGTTTTAATAATTTTTTGGGAATTTTTAAACATTTTTAAATAATGTTTTCTTTAATAAAAGTTTGTTTATAAACTTTGTGGGGTTAAAATGATATTTTGAAAAATTAGTTTTTCATTAGAATGTTTGATTGGGTAGAATATTAATGCGCCAGAGACTTTAGGGTGTTGCATGTAATTAGTTTGGACGCGCGTTTGCCAGCCAATGAAATGCCAACACTTGCATGCTCTTGTTATCTCATTTGTGTTTGTTTTGTGAGAGAACTGTCTGGTGTATTGTGGATCGTTAGATCAAACGTTATCAACGGCCTGCATGTGTTTAAAGCCTATCCATGTGTTATCACTGTGGACCAATCACCTTCGCTTTAACCAACCACTATTTTACCACCCTTGGATCAAAGTCAATATAAGGAAGACTGAATCTCAACCGTTGATTGCTATCAGTGATCCAGAACCTTCCTTGGCTCCTATATAAACCCTCTCATTCTCAGCATTTTAAGACTTTTGGCAGTCGTCCAAATTGAGAGAAAAAAAGAGAGAAGAGATAAGTGAGAGAGAAGAGGAAAAAAAAAAAAAGAAGAGAGAGAAAGGGAAACTGAGTTAGAGAAACCCTAACCCTAACCCTAAACAACTTCAAACCATATTCAAACCTTCGTATATTCAAAGCCCCAAACACAACCTTGAGTGTTTGAGAGAGATTGGTGTTACTGGTTTGATCGTTTGTAGCTGTAACCTCTTGATCTGTGATCTTGTTACCAACTTAGACATTTTGGTGAGATCTGTATTTCTTTTTCATAGAAATCTTAGATCTACACTATTGCATGTTATATCTCACTAGATCTGCATATTTGTTTCTCGTTTGTGAAAATCTTTGCTCATTTAGATCTGTAAATGTTTTATGATTTCTGTTCTTGTGAAACTTAACCTTGACCTAGTTAGATTCTCACTTGGAGGTTTTCAATCTCTAAAATCCTTTTTAAAAACAGAGATTGATTAAGATCTTGACTGATTTTGAAGCAAGATATCCGTGGAATCTGGGATAGATTAAAAGGTCAAAAGGTTCCAAGTTTTGTAAGAAAGAAAGAAAAGAAAATCACAGCATATAGTCTTTATATGTAATTTTCTAGGATTGTCTGTACAAACTAAGTGTGTGTGAGTTCATGCATGTGGATAGAAATCACATCACAAACACTTGACACACTACCACACTGAAAGTGTTGAGAATAAGATCAAAGATTATTGAGTCGACGAAAAGAAAGCTAAAGCAAAGTGGAAGTTATCAAACTGGAAGAACATCATCCACAATCAGATCTACAAGAAGTTAGAAAGACACCAAGTGGGGTATATTCCTAAACTTAGAATAGGCTGAGTTGTGTGCATGTATGTTGTATTGCTTGTAACTGTTATTTATTTTTAGTGGATTTTTTTACTTTCATGACTTAGAAGTCACCGTGGATGTTTCCTCTATTGCGAGAAGGTTTTACCACGTTAAAAATAGTGTGTTCTGATTATCTTCATCTCCTCATCTCATTCTATAGTGTGCTGATATTGTGAAACTATCTTAGTTTTAAAACTGATTACAAAGTCTTGGTTATTCTCGTACATAAGTTTTTGTAAACACATCTTGTTGTTTATCATTTTTATTTTCAAAAGAAAAGGGTTTCTTCAACAAACAACTCGGAGTTGCTTATACAGTTTAATCATTGTATTAAACGGCATTAGTAACGTCTTTTTCAAACGGAACTCCCGATTTGAAAATACGACGATAATTTGAAAATATGAGGACTTAATCTTGAAAACAAGGCGTTAGAGGGTAAAACTCGAAACAACCCCCGTACGGTCCTATGAGAGGCAGCAATACATCTCGCATGACCAATGTAACACGTAGGAACTGACCGCACGATCATAGGACTCCCAGTTTTAGAATACGATGATAATTTTAAAATATGGGGACCTCTCACGGGACCAATGTAACACATAGGAACTCACCGCGCAATAACGGGACTCCCGATTTGAGAATACGATGATAATTTGAAAATATGAGGACTTAAGCTTGAAAACAAGGCGTTAGATGGGGAAAATACGAAACAACCCCCGTACAGTCCTGTGAGAGACACTAACGCCTCTCACGGGACTAATGTAACACATAGGAACTGACTGTGTGATCTCGGGACTCCCGGCTTGAGAATACGACGATAATTTGAAAATTTGAGAACTTAAGCTTGAAAATAAGGCGTTAGAGGGGGAAAACACGAAACAACCCCAGTACGGTTCCGTGAGAGGAACCAACACCTCTCACGGGACCAATGTAACACATAGGAACTGATCGCGCGATAGCGGGACTCTCGGTTTGAGAATACAACGATAATTTTAAAATATGAGGACTTAAGCTTGAAAACAAGGCGTTAGAGGGTAAAACTCGAAACTTCCCCCGTACGATCCCGTGAGAGGCTGCAACAACTCTCGCGGGAGCAATGTAACACGTAGGTACTAATCGCGCGATCACAGGACTCTCGATTTTAGAATACGACGATAATTTTAAAATACGAGGACCTCTCACGGGACCAATGTAACACATAGGAACTGATCGCGCGATAACGGGACTCCCGATTTGAGAATACGATGATAATTTGAAAATATGAGGACTTAAGTTTGAAAATAAGGCGTTAGAAGGGGAAAACATGAAACATCCCCTGTACGGTCCTGTGAGAGGCACCAACACTTCTCACGGGAGCAATGTAACACAAAGGAACAGACCACGCGATCACGGGAGTCCCGGCTTGAGAATACGACGATATTTTGAAAATTTGAGAACTTAAGCTTGGAAACAAGGCGTTAGAGGGGAAAACACGAAACAACCCCAGTACGGTTTCGTCAGAGGAACCAACACCTCTCGCGAGACCAATGTAACACGTAGGAACTGACCGTGGGATAACGGGACTCTCGATTTGAGAATACGATGATAATTTGAAAATATAAGGTCTTAAGCTTGAAAATAAGGCGTTAGAGGGTGAAAATTCGAAACAGCCCCCGAACGGTCCCGTGAGAGTCACCAACACCTCTCACGGGACCAATGTAACACGTAGGACTGATCGTGCGATAACGGGAGTCCCGATTTGAGAATACGATGGTCATTTGAAAATACGAGGACTTAACTTGAAAATAAGGCGTTAGAGGGTGAAATACGAAAAAATAACCCGTACGGTCCCGTGAGAGGCCCTAACACGTCTCGCGGGATCAATGGAAAAATATAGGAATTGATCGCGCGATAACGGGACTCCCAGTTTGAGAATACGATGATAATTTAAAAATATGAAGAATTAAGCTTAAAAATAAAGCGTTAGAGGGTAAAACTCGAAACAGCCCCCGTACAGTCCTGTGAGAGGCACCAACATCTCTCATGGGACCAATGTAACACGTAGGAATTAACTGCGCCATCAAAGGACTCCCGATTTGAGAATATGATGATAATTTGAAAATATGAGGACTAAGCTTAAAAACAAGGCGTTAGATGGGGAAAACACGAAACAGCCCCAGTACGATTCCGTGAGAGGAACCAACACCTTTTGACGGGACCAATGTAACACGTAGGAACTGATCGCGCAATAGCGGGACTCACGGTTTGAGAATACGATGATAATTTGAAAATATGAGGACTTAAGCTTAAAAAATAGGCGTTAGAGGGTAAAAGTAGAAATAGCCCCCGTACGGTCCCGTGAGAGGTAGCAACACCTCTCGCGGAAGCAATATAACATGTAGGAACTGACCGCGTGGTCAAAGGACTCCCGATTTTAGAATACGACGATAATTTTAAATATGAGGACCTCTCACGGGACCAATGTAATACAAAGGAACTGATCGCGCGATAACAGGACTCTCGATTTGAGAATACGATGATAATTTGAAAATATGAGGACTTAAGTTTGAAAACAAGGCGTTAGGAGGAGAAAACTCGAAACAGCCCCCGTACGGTCCTATGAGAGGCACTAATACCTCTCATGGGACCAATGTAACACGTAGGAACTGACCGCACGACCACGGGGCTCCCGGCTTGAGAATACGACGATAATTTAAAATTTTTAGAACTTAAGCTTAGAAACAAGGCGTTAGAGGGGCATAACACGAAACAACCCTAGTACGGTTCTGTGAGGGGAACCAACACCTCTCATGGGACCATTGTAACACGTAGGAACTGACCGCGCGATAACGGGACTTCCGATTTGAGAATACGATGATAACTTGAAAATATAAGGTCTTAAGCTCGAAAATAAGGCGTTAGAGGGCGAAAACTCGAAACAGCCCCCGTACGGGCAAGTGAGAGTCACCAACACCTCTCACGGGACCAATGTAACACGTAGGAACTGACCGCGAGATAACATGACTCCCGATTTGAGAATACAATGGTAATTTGAAAATATGAGGACTTAAGCTTGAAAACAAGGTGTTAGGGGGTCAAAACACGAAACAACCCCCGTACGGTCCCGTGAGAGGCACCAACACGTCTCATGGGACCAATGGAAAAACGTAGGAACTGACCGCGCGATAACAGGACTCCCAGTTTGAGAATACGATAAGAATTTAAAAATATGAAGACTTAAGCTTAAAAATAAAGGGTTAGAGGGTAAAACTCAAAACAGCCCCCGTACGGTCCCGTGAGACGCACCAACACCTCTCGCGGGACCAATGTAACACGTAGGAACTGACCGTGCGATAACGGTACACTCACTTTGAGAATACTATGATAATTTGAAAATATGAGGACCTCTCACGGGACCAATGTAACACATAGGAACTCACCGCGCGATAACGGGACACCCGATTTGAGAATACGACGATAATTTGAAAATATGAGGGCTTAAGCTTAAAAACAAGGCATTAGAAGGGGAAAATATAAAACAGCCCCCGTACGGTCTAGCAAGAGGCACCAACACCTCTCACGGGACCAATGTAACACGTAGGAACTGATCGCGCGATTACGGGACTTTCGATTTAAGAATACAACTATTATATAAAAATTTGAGAACTTAAGCTCGAAAACAAGGCGTTAGAGGCGAAAACACGAAACAGCCCCGGTACGATTCCATGAGAGCAACCATCACCTCTCGTGGGACCATTGTAACTGGTAGGAACTGACCGTGCGATAACGAGACTCCCGGTTTGGGAATACGATAGTAATTTGAAAATATGAGGACTTATGCTCGAAAACAAGGCGTTAGAGGATGAAAACTCGAAATAGACCTCGTACGGTCCCGTGAGAGGCACTAACACCTCTCGCGGGACCAATGTAACACGTAGGAACTGACCGCGCGATCACGAGACTCCCGATTTGAGAATACGACGAAAATTTCAAAATATGAGGACTTAAACTCGAAAACAAGGCGTTAGAGGGGAAAAAATGAAGCAGCCCCTGCACGGTCCAGTGAGAGGAACCAATACCTCTCTCGAGATCAATGTAACACGTTGGAACTGACCGCGCGATAACGGGACTCCCGATTTGAGAATACAACGATAATTTGAAAATATGAGGACTCAAGTTCGAAAATAATGCGTTAGAGGGTAAAACTCGAAACAGCCCCCGTACGGTCTCGTAAGAGGTACCAACACCTCTTGAGAGACCAATGTAATAGTAGGAACTGACCGTGTGGTCACGGGATTCCCAGTTTGATAATACGACGATAATTTGAAAATATGAGAACTTATTCTTGAGGGGTGAAACTCGAAACAACCCCCGTACGGTTCCGTGAGAGGCCCCAACACCTCTCACGGAAACATTGTAACACGTAGGAACTGATCGCGCGTTAATAAGACTCCCGGTTTGAGAATACGACGATAATTTGAAAATATGAGGACTTAAGCTTGAAAATAAGGCGTTAGTGGGTAAAACTCGAAACAGCCCCCGTACGGTCCCATGAGAGGAAACAACACCTCTTGCGGGACCAATGTAACACGAAAAAACTAACCGCGTGATCACAGGACTCCTGGTTTTAGAATACAGCGATAATTTTAAAATATGAAGACCTCTCACGAGACCATTGTAACACATAGGAACTGACCGCGCGATAACGGGACTCCCGATTTGAGAATACGATGATAATTTGAAAATATGAGGAATTAAGCTTGAAAATAAGGCATTAGATGGGGAAAACAGGAGACAGCCCCTGTACGGTCCTGTGAGAGACACCAACACCTCTCACAGGACCAATGTAACACGTAGGAACTGACCGCGCGATAACTGGACTCCCGGTTTGAGAATACGATGATAATTTGAAAATATAAGGACTTAAGCTTGAAAACAAGGCGTTAGAGGGTGAAAACTTGAAGCAGCCCCCGTACGGTTCTGTGAGAGACACCAGCACCTCTCACGGGACCAATGTAACACGTAGGAACTATCCAACAGGAATCCCAGTTTGAGAATACGACGATAATTTGAAAATATGGGGACTTAACCTTGAAAACAAGGCGTTAGATGGTAAAACTCGAAACAACCCCAGTACGGTTCCGTGAGAGGAACCAACACCTATCACGGGACCAATGTAACATGTAGGAAGTGACCGCGCGATAGCGCGACTCTCGGTTTGAGAATACAATGATAATTCGAAGATATAAGGACTTAAGCTTGAAAATAAGTTGTTAGAGGGTAAAACTCGAAACAACCCCCGTACGGTCCCGTTAGAGGTAGCAACACCTCTCGCAGGAGCAATGTAACACGTAGGAACGGACTGCGCGATCACAGGATTCCCGGTTTTAGAATACGACAATAATTTTAAAATATGAGGACCTCTCATGGGACCAATGTAACACATAGGAACTGATCGCGCGATAACGGGACTCCCGGTTTGAGAATACGATGATAATTTGAAAATATGAGGACTTAAGTTTGAAAACAAGCCGTTAGAAGGGAAAAATATGAAACAGCCCCCGTACGGTCCTGTCAGAGGCACCAACACCTCATACGGGACCAATGTAACACGTAGGAACTGACCACGCGATCACGGGACACCCGACTTGAGAATACGACGATAATTTGAAATTTCGAGAACTTAAGCTTGGAAATAAGGCGTTAGAGGGGGAAAATAAAAAAAATAACCCCAATACGGTTCCGTGAGAGGGACCAACACCTCTCGCGGGACCATTGTAACACGTAGGAACTGACCGTTCGATAACGGGACTCCCAATTTTAGAATACGATGATAATTTCAAAATATAAGGTCTTAAGCTTGAAAATAAGCGTTAGAGGGTGAAAACTCGAAAGAGGCCCCGTACGGTCCCGTGAGAGTCACCAACACCTCTCACGGGACCAAGGTAACACGAAGGAACTAACTGCGCAATAACGGGACTCCTGATTTGAGAATACGATGGTAATTTGAAAATATGAGGACTTAAGCTTGAAAACAAGGCGTTAGATGGTGAAAATACAAAACAACCCCCGTACGGTCCCGTGAGAGGCACCAACATGTCTCGCAGGACCAATGGAAAAATATAGGAACTTATCGCTTAATAACGGGACTCCCGGTTTGAGAATACGACGATAATTTAAAAATATGAAGACTCAAGCTTAAAAACAAAGCGTTAGAGGGTAAAACTCGAAACAGCCCTCGTATGGTCTCGTGAGAGGCACCAACACCTCTTGCGGGACCAATGTAACACGTAGGAACTGACAGCGCGATCACAGGACTCTCAGTTTGAGAATACGACGATAATTTGAAAATATAAGGACTAAGCTTAAAAATAAGGCGTTAGAGGGGGAAACACAAAACAGCCCCAGTACGATTCCCTGAGAGGAACCAACACCTCTCACGGGACCAATGTAACACGTAGCAAATTGACCGCGCGATAGCGGGACTCACGGTTTGGGAATACGATGATAATTTGAAAATATGAGGACTTAAGCTCGAAAACAAGGCGTTAGAGGGTAAACATAAAACAGCCTCCGTACGGTCCCGAGAGAGGCACTAACACCTCTTGCGGGACCAATGTAACACGTAGGAACTGACCTCATGATCACGGGACTCCCGATTTGAGAATACGACGATAAATTTAAAATATGAGGACTTAAGCTCGAAAACAAGGCGTTAGAGGGGAAAAAAATGAATCAACCCCTGTACAGTCTCATGAGAGGCACCAATACCTCCCTCGAGATCAACGTTACACGTTGGAACTGACCGCACAATAACGGGACTCCCAATTTGAGAATACGAGGATAATTTGAAAATATGAGGACTCAAGCTCGAAAATAATGCGTTAGAGGGTAAAACTCAAAACAACCCCCACATTGTCCCGTAAGAGGTACCAACACCTCTTGCGGGACCAATGTAACATGTAGGAACTGACCTCGCGATCACGGGACTCTCGGTTTGAGAATATGATGATAATTCGAAAATATGAGGACTTAAGCATAAAAACAAGTTGTTAGATGGTGAAACTCGAAACAACCCCCGTACGGTTCCGTGAGAGGCCCCAACACCTCTCACGGGACCATTGTAACACGTAGGAACTGACCGCGCGATAACGGGACTCCCGGTTTGAAAATACGACGATAATTTGAAAATATGAGGACTTAATCTTGAAAACAAGGCGTTAGAGGGTAAAACTCAAAACAGTCCCCGTACGGTCCCGTGAGAGGCAGCAACACATCTCCCGGGACCAATGTAACACGTAGGAACTGACCGCGTGATCACAGGACTCCCAGTTTTAGAATACGATGATAATTTTAAAATATGAGGACCTCTCACGGGACCAATGTAACACATAGGAACTGACCGCGCAATAACTGGACTCCCAATTTGAGAATACGACGATAATTTGAAAATATGAGGACTTAAGCTTGAAAACAAGGCGTTAGATGGGAAAAACACGAAACAACGCCCGTACAGTCCTGTGAGAGAAACCAACGCCTCTCACGGGACTAATGTAACACGTAGGAACTGACTGTGCGATCACGGGACTCCCGGCTTGAGAATACGACGATAATTTGAAAATTTGAGAACTTAAGCTTCAAAACAAGGCGTTAGAGGGGGAAAACACGAAACAGCCCCAGTACGGTTCCGTGAGAGGAACCAACACCTCTCACGGGACCAATGTAACACATAGGAACTGATCGCGCGATAGCGGGTCTCCCGGTTTGAGAATACGACGATAATTGGAAAATATGAGGACTTAAGCTTGAAAACAAGGCGTTAGAGGGTAAAACTCGAAACTTCCCCCGTACGGTCCCGTGAGAGGCTGCAAGAACTCTCGCGGGAGCAATGTAACACGTATGTACTAATCGCGCGATCACAAGAGTCTCGGTTTTAGAATACGAAGATAATTTTAAAATACGAGGACCTCTCACGGGACCAATGTAACACTCTCTCAATTTGAGAATACGATGATAATTTGAAAATATGAGGACTTAAGTTTGAAAATAAGGCGTTAGAAAGGGAAAACACGAAACAGCCCCCGTACGGTCCTGTGAGAGGCACCAACACCTCTCACGGGACCAATGTAACACAAAGGAAGTGACGACGCGATCACGGGACTCCCGGCTTGAGAATACGATGATATCTTGAAATTTTGAGAACTAAAGCTTGGAAACAAGGCGTTAGATGGGAAAAACACGAAACAACCCCAGTACGATTTCGTGAGAGGAACCAACACCTCTCGCGAGACCATTGTAACACGTAGGAACTGACCGTGGGATAAAGGGACTCCCGAATTGAGAATACGATGATAATTTGAAAATATAAGGTCTTAAGCTTGAAAAGAAGGCGTTAGAGGGTGAAAATTTGAAACAGCCCCCGAACGGTCCTGTGAGAGTCACCAACACCTCTCACGGGACCAATGTAACACGTAGGTCTGACCGCGCGATAACGGGACTCCCGGTTTGAGAATACGATGGTCATTTGAAAATATGAGGACTTAAGCTTGAAAATAAGGTGTTAGAGGGTAAAACTCGAAACAACCCCCGTACGGTCCCGTGAGAGGCAGCAACACATCTCGCGGGACCAATGTAACACGTAGGAACTGACCGCGTGATCACAGGACTCCCAGTTTTATAATACGATGATAATTTTAAAATATGAGGACCTCTCACGGGACCAATGTAACACATAGGAACTGATCGCGCAATAACGGGACTCCCGGTTTGAGAATACGATGATAATTTGAAAATATGAGGACTTAAGCTTGAAAACAAGGCGTTAGATGGGGAAAACATGAAACAACTCCCGTACAGTCCTGTGAGAGACACCAACGCCTCTCACGGGACCAATGTAACACGTAGGAACTGACTGTGCGATCACAGGACTCCCGGCTCGAGAATATGACGATAATTTGAAAATTTGAGAACTTAAGGTTAAAAACAAGGCGTTAGAGGGGGAAAACACGAAACAGCCCCAGTACGGTTCCGTGAGAGGAACCAACACCTCTCACGAGACCAATGTAATACGTAGGAGGTGACCGCGTGATAGCGGGACTCCCGATTTGAGAATACGACGATAACTTGAAAATATGAGGACTTAAGCTTGAAAACAAGGCGTTAGAGGGTAAAACTCGAAACTTCCCCCGTACGATCCCGTGAGAGGCTGCAAAAACTCTCGCGGTAGCAATGTAACACGTAGGTACTAATCGTACGATCACAGGACTCTCGGTTTTAGAATACAAATTTTAAAATACGAGGACCTCTCACGGGACCAATGTAATACATAGGAACTGATCGCGCGATAACGGGACTCCCGATTTGAGAATACGATGATAATTTGAAAATATGAGGACTTAAGTTTGAAAATAAGGCGTTAGAAGGGGAAAATATGAAACAGCCCCCGTACGGTCCTATGAGAGCACCAACACCTCTCACGGGACCAATGTAACACAAAGGAACTGACCACGCGATCACGGGACTCCCGGCTTGAGAATACGACGATATTTTAAAATTTTGAGAACTTAAGCTTGGAAACAAGGCGTTAGAGGGGGAAAACACGAAACAACCCCAGTACGGTTACGTGAGAGGAACCAACACCTCTCGCGGGACCATTATAACACGTAGGAACTGACCGTGCGATAACGGGACTCCCGATTTGAGAATGCGATGATAATTTGAAAATATAAGGTCTTAAGCTTGAAAATAAGGCGTTAGAGGGTGAAAATTCGAAACAGCCCCCGAACGGTCCCGTGAGAGTCACCAACACCTCTCACGGGACCAATGTAACACGTAGGACTGACCGCGTGATAACGGGACTCCCGATTTGAGAATACGATGGTCATTTAAAAATATGAGAACTTAAGCTTGAAAATAAGGCGTTAGAGGGAGAAAATACGAAAAAATAACCCGAACGTTCCCGTGAGAGGCCCTAACACGTCTTGCGGGACCAATGGAAAAACGTAGGAACTGACTGCGTGATAACGGGACTCCCGGTTTGAGAATACAACGATAATTTGAATATAAGAAGACTTAAGCTTAAAAACAAAGCGTTAGAGGGTAAAACTCGAAACAGCAACCATACAGTCCCGTAAGAGGCACCAACACCTCTCACGGGACCAATGTAACACGTAGGAATTGACTGCGCGATCAAAGGACTCCCGGTTTGAGAATTTGATGATAATTTGAAAATATGAGGACTAAGCTTGAAAAGAAGGCGTTAGAGGGGGAAAACACGAAACAGCCCCAGTACGGTTCCGTGAGAGGAACAAACACCTCTCAAGGGACCAATGTAACACATAGGAACTGACCGCGCGATAGCGGGACTCACGGTTTGAGAATATGATGATAATTTGAAAATATGAGGACTTAAGCTTGAAAATAAGGCGTTAGAGAGTAAAACTAGAAATAGCCCCCGTACGGTCCCGTGAGAGGCAGCAATACCTCTCGCGGGTGCAATATAACATGTAGGAACAGACCGCGTGATCACAGGACTCCCGATTTTAGAATACGACGATAATTTTAAATATGAGGACCTCTCACGGGACCAATGTAACACAAAGGAACTGATCGCACAATAACAGGACTCCCGATTTGAGAATACGATGATAATTTGAAAATATGAGGAGTTAAGTTTAAAAACAAGGCGTTAGGAGGGAAAAACTAGAAATAGCCCCCGTACGGTCCTGTGAGAGGCACTAATACCTATCACAGGACCAATGTACCACGTAGGACCTGACCGCACGACCACGGGGCTCCCGGATTGAGAATACGACGATAATTTAAAATTTTGAGAACTTAAGCTTAGAAACAAGGCATTAGAGGGGGAAAACACGAAACAACCCTAGTACGATTTCGTAAGGGGAACCAACACCTCTCACGGGACCATTGTAACACGTAGGAACTGACCGCGCGATAACGAGACTTCCGATTTGAGAATACGATGATAACTTGAAAATATAAGGTCTTACGCTCGAAAATAAGGAGTTAGAGGGTGAAAACTCGAAACAGCCCTCGTACGGGCACGTGAGAGTAACCAACACCTCTCACGGGACCAATGTAACATGTAGGAACTGACTGCGAGATAACATGACTCCCGATTTGAGAATACAATGGTAATTTGAAAATATGAGGACTTAAGCTTGAAAACAAAGCGTTAGGGGGTCAAAACACGAAATAACCCCCGTACGGTCCCGTGAGAGGCACCAACACGTCTCGTGGGACCAACGGAAAAACGTAGGAACTGACCGCGCGATAACAGGACTCCCAGTTTGAGAATATGATAAGCATTTAAAAATATGAAGACTTAAGCTTAAAAATAAAGCGTTAGAGGGTAAAACTCAAAACAACCCCCGTACGGTCCCGTGAGACGCACCAACACCTCTCGCGGGACCAATATAACACGAAGGAACTGACCATGCGATAACGGTACACTCGCTTTGAGAATACTATGATAATTTGAAAATATGAGGACCTCTCACGGGACCAATGTAGCACATAGGAACTCACCGCGCGATAACGGGACACCCGATTTGAGAATACGATGATAATTTGAAAATATGAGGACTTAAGCTTGAAAACAAGGCATTAGAAGGGGAAAATATAAAACAACCCCCGTACGGTCCAGCGAGAGGCACCAACACCTCTCACGGGACCAATGTAACACGTAGGAACTGATCGCACGGTCACGGGACTCTCGGTTTTAGAATACGACGATTATATAAAAATTTGAGAACTTAAGCTCGAAAACAAGGCGTTAAAGGCGAAAACATGAAACAGCCCGGGTACGATTCCGTGAGAGCAACCAACACCTCTCGTGGGACCATTGTAACTGGTAGGAACTGACCGTGCGATAACGAGACTCCCGGTTTGGGAATACGATGATAATTCAAAAATATGAGGACTTATGCTAGAAAACAAGGCGTTAGAGGATGAAAACTCAAAACAGCCCTTGTACGGTCCCGTGAGAGGCACTAACACCTCTCGCGGGAGCAATGTAACATGTAGGAACTGACCGCGCGATCACGGGACTCCCGGTTTGAGAATACGACGATAATTTCAAAATATGAGGACTTAAACTCGAAAACAAGGCGTTAGAGGGGAAAGAAATGGAGCAGACCCTGCACGGTCCAGTGAGGGGAACCAATACCTCTCTCGAGATCAATGCAACACGTTGGAACTGACCGCGCGATAACGGGACTCTCGGTTTGAGAATACGACGATAATTTAAAAATATGAGGACTCAAGTTCGAAAATAATGCGTTAGAGGGTAAAACTCGAAGCAGCCCCCGTACGGTCTCGTAAGAGGTACCAACACCTCTTGAGAGACCAATGTAATAGTAGGAACTGACCGCGCGATCACGGGATTCCCGGTTTGATAATACGACGATAATTTGAAAATATGAGAACTTAAGCTTGAAGGGTGAAACTCGAAACAACCCCCGTACGGTTCCGTGAGAGGCCCCAACACCTCTCACGGGATCATTGTAACACGTAGGAACTGACCGCGCATTAACGGGACTCCCGATTTGAGAATACGATGATAATTTGAAAATATGAGGACTTAAATCTTGAAAATAAGGCGTTTGAGGGTAAAACTCAAAACAACTCCCGTACGGTCCCATATGAGGCAACAACACCTCTTGCGGGACCAATGTAACACGTAAATACTAACCGCGTGATCACAGGACTCCCAGTTTTAGAATACAACAATAATTTTAAAATATGAGGACCTCTCACGAGACCATTGTAACACATAGGAACTGACCGCGCGTTAACGGGAATCCCGGTTTGAGAATACGATGATAATTTGAAAATATGAGGAATTAAGCTTGAAAATAAAGCGTTAGATGGGGAAAACACGAGACAGCCGTTGTACGGTCCTGTCAGAGACACCAACACCTCTCACAGGACCTATGTAACACGAAGGAACTGACCGCGCAATAACTGGACTCCCGGTTTGAGAATACGATGATAATTTGAAAATATAAGGACTTAAGCTTGAAAATAAGGCGTTAGAGGGTGAAAACTCGAAGCAGCCCCCGTACGGTTCTGTGAGAGGCACCAGTACCTCTCACGGGACCAATGTAACACGTAGGAACTATCCAGCAGGAATCCCAGTTTGAGAATACGACGATAATTTGAAAATATGGGGACTTAAGCTTGAAAATAAGGCGTCAGATGGTAAAACTGGAAACAGCCCCAGTACGGTTCCGTGAGAGGAACCAACACCTCTCACGGGACCAATGTAGCATGTAGGAAGTGACTGCGCGATAACGCGACTCCCGATTTGAGAATACAATGATAATTTGAAGATATAAGGACTTAAGCTTGAAAATAAGTTGTTAGAGGGTAAAACTCGAAACAACCCCCGTACGATCCCGTTAGAGGTAGCAACACCTCTCGCGGGAGTAATGTAACACGTAGGAACTGACTGCGCGATCACAGGATTCTCGGTTTTAGAATACGACGATAATTTTAAAATATAAGGACCTCTCACGGGACCAATGTAACACATAGGAACTGATCGCGCGATAACGGGACTCCCGGTTTGAGAATACGATGATAATTTGAAAATATGAGGACTTAAGTTTGAAAATAAAGCGTTAGAAGGGGAAAACATGAAACAGCCCCCGTACGGTCCTATGAGAGGCACCAACACCTCTCACGGGACCAATGTAACACATAGGAACTGACCGCGCGATCACGGGACACCCGACTTGAGAATACGACGATAATTTGAAATTTTGAGAACTTAAGCTTGGAAACAAGGCATTAAAGGGGGAAAACAAAAAAAATAACCCCAGTACGGTTCCGTGAGAGGAACCAACACCTCTCGCGGGACCAATGTAACACGTAAGAACTGACCGTTCGATAACGGGACTCCCAATTTTAGAATACGACGATAATTTCAAAATATAAGGTCTTAAGCTTGAAAATAAGGCGTTAGAGGGTGAAAACTCAAAACAGCCCCCGTACGATCCCGTGAGAGTCACCAACCCCTCTCACGGGACCAATGTAACACGTAGGAACTAACTGTGCAATAACGGGACTCCCGATTTGAGAATACAATGGTAATTTGAAAATATGAGGACTTAAGCTTGAAAATAAGGCGTTAGATGGTGAAAATAAGAAACAACCCCCGTACGGTCCCATGAGAGGCACCAACATGTCTCGCGGGACCAATGGAAAAATATAAGAACTGACCGCTTGATAACGGGACTCCCGGTTTGAGAATACGACGATAATTTAAAAATATGAAGACTCAAGCTTAAAAATAAAGCGTTAGAGGGTAAAACTCGAAACAGCCCTCGTATGGTCCCGTAAGAGGCACCAACACCTCTTGCGGGACCAATGTAACACGTAGGAACTGACAGCGCGATCATAGGACTCTCGGTTTGAGAATACGATGATAATTTGAAAATATGAGGACTAAGCTTGAAAACAAGGCGTTAGAGGGGGAAACACAAAATAGCCCCAGTACAGTTCCGTGAGAGGAACCAAAACCTCTCAGGGGACCAATGTAACACGTAGGAACTGACCGTTCGATAACGGGACTCCCAATTTTAAAATACGACGATAATTTCAAAATATAAGGTCTTAAGCTTGAAAATAAGGCGTTAGAGCGTGAAAATTTGAAACAGCCCCCGTACGGTCCCATGAGAGTCACCAACACCTCTCACGGGACCAATGTAACACGTAGGAACTAACTGCGCAATAACGGGACTCCCGATTTGAGAATACGATGGTAATTTGAAAATATGAGGACTTAAGCTTGAAGACAAGGCGTTAGATGGTGAAAATACGAAACAACCCCCGTACGGTCCCGTGAGAGGCACCAACATGTCTCGCGGGACCAATGGAAAAACATAGGAACTGACCGCTTGATAATGGGACTCCCAGTTTGAGAATACGACGATAATTTAAAAATATGAAGACTCAAGCTTAAAAACAAATCGTTAGAGGGTAAAACTCGAAACAACCCTCGTACGGTCCCGTGAGAGGCACCAACACCTCTTGCGGGACCAATATAACACGTAGGAACTGACAGCGCGATCACAGGACTCTCGGTTTGAGAATACGATGATAATTTGAAAATATGAGGACTAAGCTTGAAAAGAAGGCGTTAGAGGGGGAAACACAAAATAGCCCCAGTACAGTTCCGTGAGAGGAACCAACACCTCTCACGGAACCAATGTAACACGTAGGAACTGACCGCGCGATAGCGGGACTCCCGATTTGAGAATACAATGATAATTTGAAAATATGTGGACTTAAGCTTGAAAATAAGGTGTTAGAGGGTAAAACTCGAAACATCCCTCGTATGGTCCCGTGAGAGGCAGCAACACCTCTCGCGGGAGTAATGTAACACGTAGGAACTGATCGCGCTATCACAGGACTCCCGGTTTGACAATACGACGATTTAATTTTTCAAGCTACCTAGGGAAAGTTATGAATATATTATCCAGTACAAGTGACGGTGTAATTTTTCAAGCTACCTAGGGAAAGTTATGACCATTTCTCTACAACACAAGAAATCGGCCCTACAAGCTCCTCTATTGATCCTTCGAATTCCCAGAATTTTCATAATTTTTATACAGTATAACTTTCCATGATTTTCAACACATATTCAGTAGACATACTGAATAGTACATAATTAAAGTTTCATAATATTTGGACTTCATTTGCTATCTCAAAATCTTGACCAAACTCAGGGCATACCGAAATCAAGTATACAAACAGCAACTATGTACCAACTTGAAATCATCATTACGGACTAACCACAAGGAGATAAATTCTAATTTTCGGATATTATATGCATATATGAGTCTAATTTCATTTCCAATTGGAATTTCTCAATTAAAATAATCACACAAAGAGATATGCAGATTTGAATACAAGGGGTTTCAACACAAAGCAATTTTAAGGGTTTCTACACTCAACTTAACATAAGCTTGCATCTAACCATACATATATATAAAGGGCTGAAACTTCCGTAAACTTATGATGATTTATATCATATAAATCAGTAATATAAGATAAATAACAAGAATTACAATTAGGATTACCTTCAGGGCTTTTTACGTAATTTCTACGAATTTTTCTACACTTTTTCTCCTTACTTTTCTTCCTTAACTTCTACTTTCTCTTTCCCTAAGCTTAAAACCCTTTCATGGCTGGTTTTGGATGAAGGATAAGTATATTTCAAGGGTATAAGGTCGTCCAAGGCTGCCTCCCAAGCCAACCAATCAAATTAAACCATTTGGTTTAATAAAAGACAATTTACCACTTAAGGGAATTGACATATTTGCCCCTTCTCGTAATTTCGACCTAACTTCTTCCTCGAGCATCCGTTTGATGCACCGTTTGTTGTGTTACGACCCTAACTCACATTATACAACTATGTAGTTTTCACCTCAAGTCAATTATAATGTTACAATGGTCAAAACTAGTCTTAAACAGGAATATTTCTATCGAAAATAACCAAATCTTGTGTTCGTACATAACTCGACATTTCTTGATTTATGAAAGTTGGATTAGACTAAACATAAGTACTTAATATTAGATATACTAATAATACATTATTAATATCACATAATATAAACATGATTTAAATATAATTTATCAAAATTATATTCGGGTTGTCACAACACTAGTCCAAGAGTATTTTTTTTTCTTGAGTATGATATTTTAATCTTATAATTTATACTGATTAGAACATGTGTTCGTAATGTTTGGCAGGTAAAAATCGTACAAAATTCAAATGGGTTCCAGTTAACTCTGAAACATTTTACAGATTCAACAATGGTATGCTATTGTTTTTATTAATCTTTAGGCCATCTACCTGTCAACGTCTTTTTAGATTTTTATGTGATAAACATTTTTTATTGGTGAAGGAGGCTCTCTACGGTAGCAATATAGCCATGGTCCTTTACCTCACTTTCTCCCAGGAAACATTACAATCTAACTACTTGACTTGATGCAAGTGAACTGTCACAATTTAATTTTATGTTCAAATCAATATAATATGATAGCATACGATTATGTATTAATGTTAAACTTTTTTTCCTTTCCTTGATGATACATAATAAATCTCATTCTTTTTACTTGAACTTCAAATAGTCAAAATAACTAGATGAGAGAAAAATCTAAGGTGGTAAATCCCTCAAATAATATCATTGTGATTTGCTTGTCTCTTTCTTTGTTTTGAACTGTGTTACGTTGTCTATATAAAAATAACCTCATTGAGATTTTTGTTTGTCTATTTCATACTTATAGTTGCTTAAATTAATCTCTGCTCAATGAACAAGTCGTGTTATGTTTCGAACGATCTGTGGGACAACTTCTCGAACCACTTCTGTGCTACGTCAGGTAGGCTAAAAGGGAAAATTTAACCCATCAAAGCGTCGTTGTGGCTCCAGAGGGTCATTGACTGCCTATATTACCAAACATGGTCGATGGGATCCATCTTCCTATTATAAATCTTGAATTTGGGAACGACAAACTTCTTTGGGGGTTCTTCCTCCTCAATTTCCCTTGGGAAAGGGGATTTTATTTGGATGTTGAAAGATCTCTTAGCTAGCTCCCTGGTAGACCTGGATCCTCGATGGGCTAGATGTTGGTCCACCTCTATACAAACCAAAATTCTGTTGTCCTCATCTTAATGATCGTTACTTCTGCGATGCCTCTTTGGTCGGTCACGCTCTGACCTGCCACCTTTAGATCTGCCTCTGTTACACCTGGAGCTCCTCCCTTGGCTGCGAGTATTGCTTGCTTGAGAGATAGAAGTCCTATTACGATGCTTCCTTGTGTCCCCATGGAGATCTCTCTCCATTCTTTCAAGTCGCCTTTGTAGGCGAGCATTTTCTTCCACCTGGTAGCGTGTGGTCTCCTCTTATTCTCCAAGCCTATCTTTATAAGCTTCGATGGACTTAGAGATCTGTGTAGACCTCTGTGGCCCATAACTTTCTTCAGAAGGTTGCCTCTCTTGGCAAAACCTTGGATTAGTGGCTGGCGAATGTATATATTTCAGTAAATTTTCCACATCCATGTAGAGGTTACTATGTTCTTATTAATGTCTCTCAATGCTCGAGGTTACATCCCTTTGACCTAAGTCAGGGTTTATAACTTATAGATGTGTAAAAATATGAGATTAAGTTGTACAAGAAACTCAATTAATATGTGTATAATTTGTGGTGTCCCTGAATATCTCCTCCGAGATTGTTGGTAACCATTTTGAATATATTCATAAGTGTATTAGGGTATATCAAATACACTAATCTTGATTAAATAGTTGATCTGGGTCGAGCAGCTTTTCTAGCATGTTGGGCTGGTCGGCTACTCTCTTGGCCAAGATATTTAGGTCCCATAGATTACTTGATCCATAAATCATTGAATAGAGTAGATATAGTTGTATTCAAACTCAAACTTCATCCCTAAACTTTTCTCATTAAGAAGTTGGTAAACACACTTATTGAACATGTGCTAGCTGGTACAAAATGAGTGGACAATGGATTCATAACAACTAATATTTTAAAGGTGGTTGAGCGCATATATTTTGGATGTGGCATATTGTTGAGAAGAATGTAAGAGAACATCGTACATATTATTGGTGATAAGGATAACTATTTCATTTAAGAGGAACTCTCCAACGGTTACCTACTCCTTATTGGGAACCGTCTTCCTAAAATCCCTTGCTGGGAATATCATTACTGACACCTAATATTTCGAGTGAATATATAACTATGCTTCTGCTCGTTCCTAATTTTCCTTTCACTTGCTCCGATAATTTGAAAACGTTCTAGTGTTGGTACATTTGAATAAGAGTTTTACATTTTGATAAATAAGTAAATTTGGTTATTTATTTATTTTCATACATTTTGTATTTAGGATAAACCCGAAGCATCAAAGTTAAAGGGAAATGCGTGTTTTCACTACCACAATTTGGGTATTATTTTTTCCGATGATATTGCCACAGGTGATCAGGCTGTATTAGAAAATGATTCCACCCTAATGAATGCAAATGTTGGTGAAAATATTAAAGTGGGCTTAAACGATAAAAATGAAACATATGAGAATGTTACTACTGAGGCAAGTGATAGGATGGGGTTTCTCCACGGCATGAGAGTCACCTACGCGCCGGTCGTGTTATATTCGGCTCACCAACTTTATACAAAAACCTAAACTATGACTACACTCTTTTAAGGGAGTATAGAGGCCAATCCGGGTATCGAATCCACAAAGACAAGTTGCTGGAATTTAATTGGTTTAATACTTCTAAAATAAAAGTGTAAAAGATAATTTTAACAAAAAGGAAAAGAGAAAAGATTAAACTAGGCGTGTGTATTTAAACTACGTTAACAAAGCGAATAAAAACTATAGGTTGCGTTGAATATCCCTCACCCTGAGTTAATTAGTATAAAATGGTTAGATGGGTCGACGATTTATTAAGACTGAGTCTCGTTTCGACAGTTAATTAAATCAAGAGTTGTCACACCCCTAAATTCGCATAAAAGTCTAATAAGATTTTGACGTGTATAAATATCCTAGAAATTACGCATGCAAGGTCGTAAGCCAGGAGCATACATGATATACCCCGTCAAATATCCTAGGCGAAATAACTAGGACAACCCACTCGAAATAAACCCGTAAAACTCCATCACCAAAGCAAAGCAACATGTCAACCCTATGTGAGCTCAATCCGACACAACCTAGACTAAATTAGCTAGAAAGCATGGTAAATGACATGTATTGAATGAAAGCAAGTAAACCTAATTATGAAAGCAATAAATAAATGAAATACAGGTTAATCTAGGCAAGGGAAATTAATGTCAAATAATGTAAATAAAGCTAAAATAAGTAAACTACAACAAAGAAGATGCATGAATAGTATATTATCTTACAAATAATGGGCAAAACACCCAAAATGGGGAGTAGGGAAAATCTCTCTCTACAAACCCTAAAATCTAAGACAAAATGTAGATGTCTCATAATAGAAACCAAAATTGGTTTCTATAGTAAAATGGAAGACAAGAAAAGAAGAAAGTGGTAAATATCTGGTGATCGCAGTCGACCGGTCGCACAGGCGCGGTCGACCGCACTTTTAAGTTAAGCCACACTGTCTTCGAGCCAAGGAAAAATTCCAATACGCGATCGACCGGCATCAGAAGCGCGGTCGACCGATACTCTGTTTCCTGCTGCTATTTGCTCTTCACATGGGAGGAAAAGGTCGAATATGGAAATGGCCATATCTTCTTCGTCCGAACTCAAAACAACGTGTAGTTTGCTGCCACGCGACACTAACAAAATAAACTACGCATCCGTGGAATTCTCATGAGCTGGGGATGAAATGTGAGTTAATTAAAATGCCCTTGAAGTAGCATCCGAAGGCGTTCTCCGAAATGCGACTGATCCTCACTTTTAGCATTCCAATACGTTCAAAAGCACAATTAACCCCTGCAAAGCATGTATATATCCAAATACAAGGTTTTCTGGTTAATGATAATAAATATAGGCATTTAGGACCGTAAAAGTGCTAGAATACTTAAAGATATCGGGCAGAAATTTGCAATATTCAATACGAATCAACAAGCCCTTCAATCACATCCAAATTAACCTCGCAAGGACCAAAATCAAAAGTTCAACGTAAATGTAATAAACCTATAGATGATGCTTCTGGTGCCTTATTTTTCATTGCTGATTTATAAAAAAAAATAGCAGTTGCTTTGGAAACTCAAGTTGTTGAATTTAAAAAATGAGCAACGCAAACTCACGTCAATTGAAAAGTTATATTGGATAGGGTAAAGGCCATGAACATTTATAAAACTTATAGAATGCTACTCATGAAAGTTTTTGAGCAAGATAAGGAGCTAGGATGAGTATTCTTTGGCTTTGATGTTGATGAGTTTATAGGTGTTTGGATCGTTGACAAGTTTGGGCGGGAGTCACCAAATTGACATCGTATTTTAGTAATTTTAATACTTGTTAATTTTGTTGGGTTAATTATAATTCCTACAATTGATAAATGTTAAATATTTCGTAGTTTGTTTCAACATTTTATATTTTTGTATTGTGAATGAACATTTAAACATTATAATGTTGGAGTTTTTATTACTACCGTTTTAATGGTGTGCCTTGGGACATAAAGGGTGATTTACATAATATTTATTCATTAAGTTTTAGATTTAGAACTTTGCAAGAAAAAATAAACTATTACATATATAGCTCTCACGAACCTCTTATTTTACAATTAGAAAATAATGCCCATCAAACAATAAAATTTGAAAAATACATAATTTTGCACTTGAAATATAAAAACAATCAACATCGAGTATATAATAACTTTTCATGCAAAATATTTTTATAAAATAAAAGAAATTATCTTCGCTATTTTTTTCCCGCGTTTTGTATGCTAGATTTTCGCTAAAAGGGCCTCCTCAAAAGTTGTTTGAGAGTTGTATACTTAATTAATCAGATGGACAAAAGTGTAAATGTGGTTTGAGAAAATGTCAAAAAAAATTCTGACATGGATAACTTGCTCCCCAAATCAAATCATTGAATATAGTAGATATAAAGTTGTATTCTATTTCAAACTCAAACTTGATCCTCAAATCATGGAATAGATAACTTGATCCCCAAATCAAATTGCCGAATAAAGTAGAGATAAAGTTTGAGTTGTAGTCAAACTCAAACACCTCAATTGAAACCACCTCATGTCATCTCTCTATCTCTCAATTTATATGTATGAAGTCTCACGGTTTGAAATCCAAAGATTTTGAAGCTCCATCCCAATATTTGAATAATAATGTAAGTTTGAATTTTTATTTTATTTTATGTTTATTTACCCCATTCAGCTTAACATTGTTTAGCTTTCATTCATTTATTTAACTCTATGAAGATTGATCCATTTTGGCCGACCAATTATTCAATTAAACCAGCTTCTCAAACCTCTTCGCCATATCCCCGTCGAAGATCTTTGGGAATAATTATGAAGTATAAGCTAAGTGACCCCAAACATAAAGGACCAAATAGGTTCGGATCCCAAAAAATGGCCATCCTAATACATAACAGGCAGGGAACATTATGGGAGATAACCCCAAAGGGATTATTTGACAAGAATAGATTTCGAAGGAGATTAGCATGGATCAAGTAGCGGCCCAATCAACAACTCTAATGAGTCTAATTGAACTCTGCCTCCTCCATATCTATAAATGTAACCCTCACACCAGGGAAAAAATGATATGTAACTTATGGATATCGAATCACAAAAAAAGTAATAAAAAGGAGAGAAACACCCGTGGACGTAGGGCATTGGCGAACCGCACAAATCTATTTGTTGTGAGAATGTTCTATTCTTAGTTTGGTCCTAACTGCTTACATTCATTCATTGTGAGTAATTGCACTTGTTGCATTTGAAAATAAATCAACACAAACTCACGTCAATTGAAAAGTTATCTTGAATAAGCTAAAGGCCATGAACATAGAGAAACAAATACAACACAACTCGTGAAAGTTTTAAAGCTGGATAAAGAGCTTAAGACGAATATTCATTGGGTTAGATGGTGATGAGTTTACAGGTGCTTGGATCGTTGACATATATGGATGAGAGTTGTCAACTTGAAATTGTATTTTAGTAATTTTAAGAATTATTGATTTTGTTGGATTAATTTTTATTCTTATGATTGACACGTATTAAATATTACGCAGTTTATTTAGACATTCTAGTTTTTTAGTTACGAATGAACGTTTAAGCATTTTAATATTTGAGTTTATATTATTATTACTTTAATGATATGTGTCTTGGGTTATAAATGAAGCGAGTTACATCATATTTATTTATTAAGTTTTAAATTTGAAACTTTACAAAAGGATGAATTATTACGTGCCTTATATTTTTTATTTAGAAAATAATTCTAATTAAAGCTTCTTCTTTCACCCCACATATGGTCGATTTTTTTTATTTCCTAAAAAGACCTCTGCAAAAGTTGTTTAAGGGTTATATACTTAATTAATTAGATGGATAAAAGTGTAAAAGTGGTTAGAGCAAACGTCTGGCATCGCCCAAAAAATAAAAAAAATATGATACAGATTATTTGATCCCCAAATCATCGAATAAAGTAGAGATAAAGTTGTATTCAAACTTAAACTCAAACTTCCTCCCTAAACGTTTCTCGATAAGAAGTTGGTAAACATATTCATTGAACAAGTTCTAGTCAGGACAAAATGAGTGGACAACGGATTCACAACAACCCATATTTTAAAGGTGGTTGAGCGTATATATTCTGGATGTGGCGTAGTTGTTGTTAAGAAGAATGTAAGAGGACATCATACATATTAATGGTGATACGGTTACCCATTCCGTTTAAGAGGAACTCCAACGGTTACCAACTCCTTATTGGTAACCGTGTTCCTCGATTCCCTTGTTGGGAATGTCATTAATGACACCTGGTATTTTGTGTGAATATCCAACTATGCTTATACTCATTCTTAATTTTCTTTTTCTTCGCCGTGGCAATATGAAAATGTCATACCGTTGGTACATTTGAATAAGAGTTTTCCATTTTGACAAATAATTAAATTTGGTTATTTATTTATTTTCATATCTTTTGTATTTAGGATAAACCTGGATATCTCCTCCGAGATTATTGGTAACTATTTTGACTATCTCCGTAAGTATTCTAGTGTATTTAAAATACTCATGTGTGAATTAAATTATGATTTGGGCTGGGCAGCGTTCTAATGGATCCAAGCTGGTCGGCTACTCTCATGGGCTATGGTAAATGGGTCCCCACATTGAAATACTAAAAAATTTGACGTAAACGCAGGGAACCTGCGGGCGATACTTCTACTGATTTATCTGGTGTTGTTGATTCATAAAAAAAAGATTGTGGTTGCTTTGGAAATGCAAGTTGTTTTGGGTTGTAAAAATAACCAAAATGTCCTTTTGGGTGTCTTTTCATTTTCAAATGACCCGAGACCCAAAACTAACGTCCAAATGGACTTTTCTGATTATTTCAACCCTTCCGGACGCAACGACGCAGTCAAAACGACTATAAGGTCGATATAAAAATAAGTTCCCTTTTTAATTTAACAAATTAGTCCCGACACGTCCCATACCGCGTCCGACTAAAAATTCAAATAACTGAATTAATATCACACAGTCATATCAATGACATCACATTCATATATTACCTAAATATCTTTAAGCACCGATGCGGCTTAACCATCGTTTATCCACAGATGCTACTTTGAAACGGAGTTTAGACTTGTTAATTTTATTGGGTTAATTATTATTCTTACGAATGACACATATTAAATATTTTGTAGTTTGTTTAGAGATTTTAGATTTTTAGGTTATGAATGAAAATTTAAATATTATTATAGTAGAGTTTATATTACTACCGTTTTAATGAAGTGCCTTGGGTTATAAATGGTAAGTTATATAATATTTATTTGTTAAGTTTTGAATTTGAAATTTTACAAAAAAAAATAGCTATTAAGTATATAGTTCTCATGAACCTCCTATTTTACAATTAATAAATAATGATAATCAAACAATAAAAATTAAAAGCTACTTATTTTTGCACTTGAAAAAATGAAAACAACTAACATCGAGTATATAATATTTTTGATGAAATGTATATTTCTAAGATTTATCTTGGCCCAAAGAAATTTCTATCACTCCATGTATGCTAGATTTTTTTGTTTCCTAAAAGGGCCTCGGAACAGGTTGTTTGATAGTTATGTAGTTAATTAATTAGATGGACAAAAGTGTAAAAGTGATTAACCGCAAACGTGCGACATCGGCCAAATCAAATCCTCGAATAGAGAGACTAGAGTTGTATTGAAAGTGAAACACCTCAACTGAAGCATGATCCCCAAATCATGGAATAGATAACTTGATCCCCAAAATCAAATCAAATCGTAGGGAAGAGATAGAGTTTGAGTTGTATTCAAACTCAAACCCCTCAATCAACTGAAACCGGCTCATCTCTCTTCTATTTATATTTATATATATGGAGTCTCCAAAGGTTTTGAAGCTCCGTCCTAGCATTTGAATAACATTTAAAGTTTGCTTTTTTTTTTAATTTATTTTAACCCCATTCAGATTGTTTAGGTTTTCATTCATGATTGAGCCTCTTTTCTCTGTTTGCTCTAGTAACGATATAATCCCTAGCCCTAGCTACTGCTCTAAATATTTTACTATATCATTGAGTCTTTGTTCTTTCTTTAATGGCTATGCGTGGTATGTGGGTGTTAAACACTTTTTAATGCCTTTCGTTTAAACAACTTTCTTTGTTTATCAATCGGTGCCATCACTTAATTTTTGTTCTATGTTTTAACTACTATTCATTTGGGCCTTTGATTGTTCTGCCTTTTCTAATAAATTAAGTATAGTTCTTAAAAATTTGCCTTTGCCTTTGATTGTTCTGCCTTTTCTATGTTTTAACTACTATCTTTGTTTATCAATCGGTGATAACTATGTTTTAACTACTGCTGGCTTTTCGTTTAGTCTTTTAGTCTCATTTTGGGGGCTTTGATTGTTCTGCGTTTTCTAATTGATCCCTTTGTTTGATTTGCAATATTACGTTGACTATGAGCTCTATATGTGATTTTTAAGAACTAAACTTCCAGTTTAGAATTTCATTTATGTTCCAAATAACCATATGTGAAATAACTCTTCTTGAACCATCAAATACGGTGATGCATCTATTTTATTTATTTCAAAAGAGACATATGCTTATAACCGGGAATATACAATCTTCATGATGTATACCGTAAAAAATATTTCAATTGTCCTAAAGACACTTACCTTTTTTTGCTTACTTCCCATGTTGGCTTTGTTATATTTAAATGCAATTCTTAACCCATGTTATTGGTTTTATTATATTTAAATGGAATTTTCAAAATGGAGAGCAACTTTTAGCGGGAATAGAAGCTTTCTAATAAATAATATTAGTATTCATTCGTAAATTTGATTGAATGTTATTTGTCTTTGAATTCCACGATTACCAGAGGGGAGGTTTCAATTGTGGCCGTGTGTTTGGACATTTTCCTTGGTTAGAATGATACACCCGGTTTTTCAAAATACGCCTTTCTGCTCCTGATTATGGCGCACTAGGGAAATGCGTGTTTTGATTGATCGCGTGCGTCATTTTGAGTAGGGAAGGTGCTCAAATACACCGCCACAATTGAAGTCTTTCTTCCGGTTATCGTGAAATGCAAAGCGAAATATATTATAAATCAAATCTACGAATGATAAAAAATATTTTTATAGGATGCTTATATTTCCGCTAATAGTTTTTCTAAATAGATGAGCGGAAGTGTGAAATTGCCCGCGCGCCTCGGGTTTTTGTGACTCCTATGGGTTGTATGCTCTAAATAAGCCATCTGAATCAGCGCAAGTATTGTATTTGAATTAGTAACCATTGTACCTTCTGTTGTTCTTTACCAAACTCAGTGAATGCCGGGAAATCTGTGGGCCATCAAACAATATGATGAAAGTGATGTAAGTTCTCCCAGTATCATTTCATCTTGGTTAAATTTGTTAGAGACGACATCTCTATTTGCACAGATAGTTGGGTAATGGTTGATTATTTTAAGTTCTTAATATTCAATCAAATACTGTACTTTTTTTTGAAATCAGTAGAGTACTCTTTTTACCACAGATAGTATTTGTACCCCTTTTCTGTTTTGGGTGACAAGACTTTCGAGGTTGGATTGTTATGTTGCTGCATTCATGTGTTTTTTTTGGTAGCATACCATGAGGTGTCCGGGCAGCTTACGCGCACCTCGACTAATCCCCATTCGAGATTCGTGGCTTCCACTGGCCAAGCATTATTTTGACAGTGCCATGGATCGAACTGGGGACCAAACCCAATTCACCCCCAAGACTGTCCCAGTGGCAGCCTTATACCACTGGGCCAAGAGGCTTGGTTGCATTCATGTGTTTGCAAACTGGTAATTTAGTAGTCTTCTTTACCAGATCCAATACTTGAGGAGTAGATATATATTTTTACATCAATCTAACATCAAGAGATAGAGTTAAAGAATTATTTAGAGATGTGATAAATTCTTGGTTCTTTTATCTGATTGAGGTTCCCTCACATGTTTTAATGAGAATTAAATTGTCCAAATGAATAATCTCGATATTGATTATGTGAAACAATTATAAATTTATTTTTCCTATGTCTACCTCTATGACTGATTTTGCCTTTCATAGATTTTTTTAATGATATTGTGATCAATGAATTTTTTTGATTAAGCAGGTGATACGAAGAGGTTTGGCCAAAAATCATGTATTTTTGAAACTCCTAAATACTTCCTCTTCTCATATCATATGTGGTGTGTGTGATGTAAACTTAATTTGCAAGTTATTTTTTAGCATGAATTTTATTTTTTCTATCTGCAGTCTCGGTATGGTATGTACATGGAGGTATTTTACGATTATTATCACTATTTTATCTTAGAGGGTTGTGTCTAACACGTGTAATGTTTACATTCACTTATGTGATATTTTTTTACAATTTAACAAGTGTTGAATGCGTCCTTATTTAACATGATTCTTAAAAAGCTAGATTATTAATGAATTGCAGGTTTGTGTGGGAGATCATTATATTGAAATTTTTTGCTTTACTTCTCATTTGGAGTTTACAAGTCGTTGTTTGCTTACATTTATTAATATTTTTGCAAACTAATATTCTTTTAACCGAATGCCATTGTATTTGGTCAATGATTTTTTTGCAACTATATTTGAAATTTTGGTCCAGAAGCTTGGATATTATTATTCACTCATAAATTTTGGTCTAGAACCTCGAGACTCGATTTCACCATACATGTTGTAAGCATGTGCTATATCTTCAAAATTTACTGTCGTGCCTTCAGGCACGGGCATCCGCTAGTATATATATATACTAGTACAAGCCCGTGACTGAAGGCACGATTCAAACTTTACAAAAAACACAACACATTCTTGCAACATGAATGGTATACGGACACGACGTTCCAAGAAATATAATACATTCTCGCTATAGATAATTAATATTTGAAATAACCTATAGTACGAACCTACTAGTTTTAAAAAACTTGGGCAAACTTTCCTTTATTTCTGAAACAATCCATTTTGTTTAAGAACAAAAATACCAACTATACTATTATTAATGTTGAGTCTGATAATTTAAAAAATTTGAATAGAGTTTTCTTTGTTTATTATACAATTCGCCCTGTTTAAGAACAAAAATATTAACTACACTATTATTAATACAGGTACTAAGTTATTAAAAAAATTGGGCACAACTATACTACTATTTCACAATAGCCACCGTATAAATAATTAGAAACAATATAATCCATCATAGACCATAATTTGTATCACAACTAAATCAGTATAAACAATCAAAAGTTGTAACTAACATATACACTCCTTAGTAGCCAGACTTGGAGAAAAAAAAATATAGAAAGAAGAGAATAAAATAAAACCTTTATGCCACTTGAAACTGTTATTAAAACGTTCCACAATAAAAAGCCACGTACTATTGAAAAAAAATATAACGTTTTACACATGAATTTCCCCTAAAAAATTAGCCCCGGCTGCTATTGCACCTGTTTTCCCTTGCTTGGTCCTAGAGATCTTGTAATTTTGCGGATAACCACTAAAATTATGTTTTACACATTTCTTGAAACTTACATATACCATTTAGTTCATTAAAAATCAGCCCCACTCATCACCCTAAAGAGAAAAAACTTACATATACCATATAGTTGATTAAAAATCGTATCTTAAACTTACCTTAACTACTTTAACATCCCAAGACACACCTAAGATAATACATAAAAGTAATAAACAACAAATTCAACATGTTAAAACTTACAACAGTAATTATAAATGAACTATAAGTTAGCAACACTCCCTATTGGATTTCAGCAACAGTAGTCCTGCTCAGTTTATTCCATTTCAATTTCGCACTGTGCTCAACATCAGTAAATCTACACCAAAAAATCCACAATAAAGTAAAAGTAAAGAAAATTAAACAGATCTTCATTAACATTGACTCTTTCATGTTTGATATGCCTTGAATCATTGCATTAAACAAATAGAAAGAAAAACAAAAGAATCATACTTCAATATGAGTATCCGTATCTTTTAAGTGGCATGAAATGAGAATTCATCAATTCTTGCTCCAAGAATAATTAAAAATTACCATTCAATAACAAACCAAAACTAAAATAGACACGTGGAATGGAGAGAAATGTGAATAACATCATTATTCACTAAGAAACCAAATCAAATTTGATAAGAGAGAATACCTGATTAGGTTCCTTGTTGAAGAGTTAGATTGCAAAACAGAAGAATGAATATCAGCCTTCAATAAAATACTCACAAAATATCAGCCTTCAATATCAGATACTCACAAAATATCAGCCTTCAATAAAATACTCAAACACTCTAAAAATATCAACTTTATCACAACATATCAAATTAGGGGCAATCAATACAGTTACCTTAAGTTATTATTGCATTCAAATGTTGTATCAAACAAAGTTCAAAGGTAAACGAACTCCATATAGAATCCCTAAATGAACCTCCATATGTAAGCACTAAAATTGAAGGTTAAATCAGAAACTTAAATCGAAAGTTAAAACATTTGAATCAAATATGAATATAAATCAATGGCGTGGGGATTTATATAGAGGTGAGGTGAGGGAGGTTCATTTTTTTTTGGATGGGTGGGGGGTGGAGGGGGGAGGGTTGGCTGATGAGGTTAAACCATTTGAATCTTACCTAAGAGGAGGGGTGACATGTAGAGAGGTACGTCATGGTGGATAGAGGTGCGGCGGCGTGGGGCTGAGGTAGGGGGAAAGTTTTGTGTGAGATGGGTTTTGATTGGGGGGCCGATGAGGGAACGGGAGAAAGGTACACAGAGAGAGAGAGAGAGAGAGAGAGAGAGAGAGAGAGAGAGAGAGAGAGAGAGAGAGAGAGGATTAATGAATGGGTACTCTTCGTTTTTGCATCTCATTGTATTTATTAAGAAGTTTCAGAAATTATATAAATAACCTTCACAACATAACACAACTGTTACAAACAAGTCACTGACAACATCAATGCTGGAATTGCTTGAAATATGTTTTATTGTTTATGCTTATTGTATATATCATGTGTCCAGGGAACCTATAAGGAAATTAACTGAAAATGTTGTAGATAACATTCCATGTGAGTTTCTTGTAAGGACACAAATTTCCAATTGAGTCTATATATAGTTTGGGCTCAATTCCGGATAAAAACATTTATTCATAGGATTGTATTTAATTGTAATATTCTCAGGCCTATGAAGTGTTTGTTGAAGACGTAGCGGCAAAGAGTATAAAGCTTCATCAATATGCCGGTTTGCGTGCCTTGTTTCTATGTCATCAACTATGGTTTCATGCTCCCAAGGTATGAATGCAATATTATATATATAGGAGCTTGGAACTTGTTTATTGGGTGTTAGGTTTTATTAAAACTATGTTTTATTTTCAGAAAGAATTAATTAAAACTTTAAATAACTTTATAAAGTTTTTCTGGGCCAAAAATCGAATTTATGAACTTTCTGGAAGTTCGTTCGATATGTCGTTCGAACGAGTTTTTTCGTTCGAACCAGATGTCGTTCGAACGAGTTTGCCAACGAGTTCCCAGTATAGGTCTTTGAAATGTCATTCGATATGTCGTTTGAACGAACCTTATGTTCGAACGAGATATCCAACGAGATTTCTAACGAGTTCAATCTGGAACTTCGTTAGAAGTCTCGTTCGAACGAGATTTCGTTCGAACGAAATGTCGTTCGAATGAGATGCCAGGCGGGAACAGTTTTTTGCAGTTTTAACCAGTTTTTCACCCACTTCCCCACTTGGTTCTTAACCAACTTTTTCAGACTTAATTATGTGCGGGAATAACATTTTCCAAACAAAACCTTTTCACATTCTAAGAGTCTTTTGAGAGCAAAACTTTTAAGAAAAAGTTACATGTTTTGTATTGGATTTTTATGGATTAAACTCATCAAAAAACACATACACACCCATTTGTTTAGTTTATTCCAAGTACCTATTGATATATCATTGCTTGGAGAGTTTTGGCACCTGGTTTTCTCTACACCAACAAGAAGAGAGTTTGGGTTCTTCTCTACCCCCAAAAGGAGAAAAGTTTATTGCGGTGTTCTCACTCGAAGAAAGGCTTCGCGTGTAGGTTGACGGTGACCATAGCCCCATCGATGGAGTTCGAGACTGTGGAGGAGTCCACGGTTATACACTAGGCGGAGGTTGAAGACCAAGGAGCTCGTCAAGGCTTGGACGGACTCAAGTCAGTTTGTGTAAGTCCTCTTGTGTCGAGTGTTTGTAAAAACTACCATACTTAGTGAATTCGTGGCTAGGGCCGTCCGAGGTTTTTCCCATTTGGGTTTTCCTCGTACATCGGCGCGTCGTGTGATATCGTTTAATTTTATCTTGCTTAAATCACGTAGATGCATGCTTAGGTAATTCAAGATAAAATTTGATTTAATTATCACACTTATGTTCTTTGGTGTTAAAATATATTTGGGCGAAATTGAAATTAATTCAATTCAAAGATAATATATTTTGGTAAAATTTGGTTTGGCCTAATGGATTATTCTTGTTAGGCAAATTTCTAGGACTTGAATTGAAATATTTGGTTTAAGTGAAAAATCAACTTGTGTGGATTTAATCTTATTTCACTTGGTTTAATTTTAATTTGAAAAGAAATTAAAGTTTGAGAATTTTTTTTAATTGAACCATCATCTTCGCTTCCGCATATCAAAAAAGGAAATTATTACTTTTTGGAGTATAAGAAGGTTTTAAATTAAAAATTGGGGGCCTATCTCACTTTCATTTCTCTTTTAAGTTTGGTTTATTTTGCTAATTGTACATTTATAAATTAAAAAGTGTATACATTATATGTTTGAAAGTTTTATTTATTAGATCGAAATGCAAGCTTTTTGCCATTTTCTTCCACGTGTACCACATTTACTTGTAATGAAATAGGTTTTTATATTATTTTCATATAATAAGACATTCATTATAAATTATACCAACAGGGCCTTACAAAGAAGGGTCCTATGTTCTGCTCAAGCTCAGAATACATCTTCTTTTTCAAAGAGATGTTTCTCTTAATAGGTACGTAAAGCATCATATTTTTGTTGTTTCAAGCCTATGTGAATTGACTATTATACTTGTGTCACCATTTTCACGCCCCAAAGGCTATTTTATAGGATTCTCCATTGCATATAAAACATAAATGGCTTTTGCATACATATTTTGGCCATACATGTATATGCCTTTGGTTTCGTATTTGTTTACGACGGGATTACTTATTCTTTTTTTTTTGATACATTTGTTTATGATAATATGAATTTATTCAAGTTAAATGTGATAATTTCCATCTCGATGGGGAAGTGAACTGCTACTCTTAATAATGTTCTTTTTCTTCCCACAACTGAGTTTGGTTAGCAACTTGATTTGTATGTTTGAGACATTTTTGTGACTTTCTATATTTACATGTACAGATAACGTGTGTAAATATATCATAGTTGAAATATCATCATGCAATCTCGATTTTAATCGGTTGAATGTTAGGATCTGTTGTTCAGTCAGAATTAGTTGACAATATAACCTGTTGTTTCCATAATAAATATATATATATTTTGGTAGTATGTTTGGATCCTACTGTTCATTTATACGTTCATATATATATATATATATATATATATTTATATTTATACTTGATTCGCAAAGCAGAGGTGGGATGATCTAGTGTTTCTGCAAAACGGCTCTGCAACAAAGTTATCACTTAATGCGAAACATAATCTTCGGACTATATTTGAAGGAGATAAGCCCTGATGGTACTCTTTTGTTTCTTGTATAGTCTAGGTAGTGTTTGGTTTCCTTTCCTTTCCTGTTTTCTGCGTTAATAGCCACGGGAACCTACTATCATCTCCCTTACTTTTCGAATGGAACATCATTACTCATGGTTGTTGTGATCCGTGTTCCGATATACTTATATGAGCATTATTCTGTAAAACTATTTCCTCATTGATTGACCCTCATAATGATGTTTTTATTGCAACAAAAATTACATCAAGGAAGAAATCATTGAACTTTACTATCTATATTTCCGTCAATCGGGTTGGGAGGGAAGTTTTTATCGTTGATTTGACCCGCTTGGGCGAGTGAGGGAGGAAGAATGATTGAGTAGAGCAACCAATCTTGGACTAGTCGCCTGCAATCTTGAATTGAGCCTCGGGAGTTAATCGGGGTGAAAATGTCATTTTTTTTATGCTCGGGATTAGGGTTTTGGAAAGGTATGGATTTGTTATTGTGATTGCACCCAATCTCTCGTTCGTCTTTGAATCTCCTCGATTAGTTGTTTGGATTTCTTGGGAGCCATTGAAGAGTAATGTACGATCTGATAAAAATAAACACTGATATACCAAACACCAATGTGGAGCGACACCCGCTCTAATACCAATTTGACGTAAACCACCCGTCGAAAGGCTCCAAAAAATTATCTAAACACCACTTTAGAGAGAGAACCACTCTTTTCTAATTTAAAATTCAAGTCTACCTCAAATGAGGCTTATAAGTAGGTATTTAAAAAGGGGAGGAGTAGCTTAGGCTCCAAGTTAAGGCCCTAATTACAAAAATGCCATTACTACTCCTTACCTCTAAATAATAAAGCAAAAGAAAGAAAAATACAATAACTAAAAAATAAAAATGACAAATAATCCCTAAAAATGGCCTATTTCCATAAAAAATGCTAACCATAATTTTTTGCATAGCAACTTAGTTTATTAAACTTTTCCTTTTATTGGTGTACAATAGTAGAAAGGATGTTATAGATCTAGTTATATCAATTTTTTTGTAAAATAGAAAAAAGCATTTAACTTCTAAGTTTATTGTTGTTTTCTTTGTCAAATTATTTGTTTGTATTTTTTTCAATGGCCTGTAACGAAAGATAGTTTGTAACTTCCTCAACTGTTTGCGGAGAATATAGAAACGATGTCAACAAGGAATGATGGTGAAGTGACGATAAATTTTTCCCTTTTATGATTTCTTTCTCTCATTTTTTCAATTGTTTTAATTTTGGTATAACTATTTTCGGTTATGCCTCAATTTTTATTTATAAATAATATACTCCATTTGTCCCAAATTAAGAGCCGTATTTTCCTTTTGGGGGGACATCCCAATTAAATTTCATTTTTTTGGACATGATCCGATGAACCAAATTTGACAATGGTGAATAATTTTTTATCTTGGTCACTGATAAAGAGTGTCCTTAATATTTACCAAAAATAAGTAAAATAATGATAGGGAATGTTATCTGGAAGGAGGGAGTAAGCATCACATTCACCATTAAAGTAATTAAGTAATAGTCAACCCCAAGCACTCCTCCCTTATTCTAGGCTGTGCCGCCATGAGTTCGTGAAGGAGGTGCTCATCTTTTGGGGAAGGGAATCCTTTCAACCCAATTAGTCCTGTAAATCCACCTGCCATACGGAGATTCCCCTCCTCCTCTCATGTCCTCTATTCAGTCATTGAGGTATGTTTTGTATTTGTTGTTCAATTATACAATGTTTTAGACACTGATAATAGTTCCTTTAGTTTTTAGATAGGCTATCCAAATGATGTTGACATTAATTTCATGTTTTTTTAATTGATTAGAATTACCATATGTTGTTTAATAAATGTATTTATAAAAGTCTAATATTCTAAATAGTTTCGATAATCAGTCAATGTAAAAAAAATAAAAAAAGGTCGTACATAGTGCACAAGACTCCCGCTTAACTGCAGGGTCTAGTAGAAGTGGATGTGGCCTGGCCTTACCCCCATATATGTAGAGGCTGCTCCCATGTCTCTAACCAGAGACCAACCATAGCTTGGGCTAGGGCACTTGCCATCGCACCATGGCACGATCTCTGGGTCAGTATGTTTAATATAATTAATCAAACACCCCATAACCACAAGGTCCATAACTTAGCGACTCTACCCTCGAGTCGCTTAGTCTCACTGGCTCAATCATTGCATACTTGACATTATTACCCAAATTTGGTTATTAGTGTTATAGATTTAGGTAGTTTGACATATGATCATTTTGAAGCTTTTATGATCCGAGAGATTCAAACTTATTTCACCATTATGTTTTGTTATGTAGTTTTTTATCTACAACAAGTTAATAACGGGATAGAAGTGAATGGAAAATATAATATGCAATCTGGGAGCTTTGTAGATAATCAATTAGAGATATTTGAAAAAAAAGTAGCTTAGGAATTTTAAGAATAGTTTTGGGGTCCTTGATAGTTCTTCTCATATACCTCATCTCTTTATAAATTTTAAAGTCCTACCTTTTGCAATTCTTTGGTGTTGTGGTGTAACTATGTTATGGGCTCGTGCACAGGGTGTAGATTTTGGTTTGCTGAGAAATTGAGTAGAAAATACATTTCTGAGTTTAGCATTAAAGATTGAAGCAACACAAGTGTAGTAAATATAAAATATCATTATTTTGCCATTACTTTAGTGTTGTATCATCTGTTTTTTTTTTGCATATGATATATTTATGTTGGGGTACAAATAAACTATTGGTTGAAGATTGTATATAACATACCCTGTTTTGACTTCATCATATAATGTATGTTTTTTAAGTGTTTGATCAATTATATATCTGTATTCAATTTTATAAGTGCAGTTTAGTTTTGCTATTTTGGTATTTACTCTGGATTCAAAATATGTTGGTCTCTGTATACTTTGTTAATACAATAATAACATAGTACCCCAAATGTATCTTTCAAAGAACATTAAGTGATTGTACCTTGTGTGGGTCCCACCCCAATATACTAGCACTCAATGCAGCACTTTGGGGGATGCTTGGGATATGTAGCATTACCCTCGTTAATAATGTTAACGAGTAGTGCAACATCTTTTATGACATAAATTTTTGTTTTTATAGACCTCGGCGCATATGCATATATATGTGATGTGAGTGTTATATATATATATATATATATATATATACACACACACACACACTAGGGTATGCCCGTGCCTGAAGGCAAGTTGATAATCGTAAAAAGGCAAATAGTCCAACAACGTTTAAATAGTTTAAATTCATCACTCGAATTAACAAAATGTGAATTCTAAAAAAATAGGCATAGTCTCATTTGTATATTGGAATATCCACCATGGTTAAGGGGTAACAACCAATTATACAATATTCAAAATGTCCAAATTCATGAAACAAATGCTTGAACGAAACATCTTTAAAAAATCATGACGATAATCGGGGAAAACTAACATAACAACAAAATAAGGGTCAACCTGATTTAAGGTATAAAAATCACAAATAACAATACCGTTGTATTTCTGACGCGGGATATGAATATATACAAAAAATTAAAAAAAAAAGTGAGGAAGAAAATCAAGAGCAATCCAACCTATAACATGTTAATATTTAAACTTTATAATAGCTTTCCAACAGTAATATGACAAAACTTACCGACTGTGAGGAGGCATTCTCCTTCCCTTTCCCTTTATCCTGAAAAATAAAAGGAAACATATAAAATCCGAAAAATATAAATGAAATAGCAAATTATTCAAGACATGACATAAAAATGGGAAGAAATTAATACGTGAGTCGGCGGTATGTTTTCCTCTCCCTTCGACCGTTGGTTGGCATGTTTGTTGCTATTAGTTGGTCAACCCTACAAATATGAAAAATAACATATATATATAAAAAAATGAGGATGTTGATAAGAACTTTACACGCAAGTTTGATGAACGTGATTACCATATATTGAATAGCATTTAGTTGATGTTCATCTAGATAAGAACATTGATATTATTGTTGCGCAACCTTTGAATCTCTGATTGTAAACACAACCATGTAAGTTAAAGAGAAAGATATTATTGTAATATATTGGGAAGTGGTTGGTACAACATATGATGCATCGTCATTCACCTATCAGAATGAGATGAAACAAAAATCATAAATAAGTTAAAAATGTTATAAGGAGCACCAAAGGACATAAGAATGAAAATTAACATACAATGCCGTATACGATAATGTTCTCCATGTGAAGGAAGATCAACCAAAAACAAAAACAGATTAGCATAAACCTGCCAAAAACAAATGAAAATGACCATAAAATCAAAAACTAAAACACAAACAAACGCACTAATAAATAATAAAATTGAATCTATTTTGCAGCAACTAAAACTGAACCAAACGCTAAAATTAGAAATGAAAACTACTAAAACTGAACCGAAAGCTAATTTACATCAAGTAAAACCTAATTACTTGTTTGAAACATACTAATTAAACATGTATCAATTATAAAGATTTCTTTAGTTAACAAAAGATAAAGAGAGATAAGGAATTGGGTACTAAACATTTCTATCACAACCAATATATAAGATTAAAAAGTAAAAAAAAAGAAAAAAAAAAGAACACGACTACTTATGTGCATGGAATCGCATTGAGGACCATAAAAAGGGGAAAAGTTTATGGATGAGCATAAACTCTACACCGAGTTGTAAACCTAGTAGTCCGTGTAAACCAATAAATCCATAAACCCAGCCATTAAGTTTTTTATAAACGATTGCAAATTTAATATCAAACAAAGCATACAAATACACAATGAAGAAAGCGAGAGATGTGGGTAATTTTTTAAAGCGGCATTTTTTAAACTATAATGGTATTATTGTACAATGAACTCAGTTATACAATGAAGAAAGCGAGAGATGTGGGTCAATTTTATTTTTATAAAGAATGATGCGTTTAGAGGTTTACACAATTATACAATGAACCAGTTTAATACATAGATATCTGCTTATGTAGAAAGTCACATATCCAGTTTAATCACACTTCAATACATACAAATACATACGTACAAACCGAGTTCCTCATCTATCTTTTAACCCATAAACCCATAACCAGGGTTGACAATTTTAGAAACGACACGAAAAAATGACACGGAACGACACAAAATTGACCCGAAATTAACACGATATGTCGTGTTCGTGTCTGAATTATGAGTCGTGTCGTGTTATCGTGTTTTTTGGGTTGAAATTTAAGAAATTATGTTATTTGTGTCGTGTTGTTTTTTATTCGGATCGTGTTCGTGTCAACTAAAAAAAACATGAATTCGTGTCGTGTCGTGTTCATGTCCGAAAAAATCTTTTCGTGTCGTGTCGTGTCTACCCAAAACATGACCCGTTGACCCGTTTTGCCACCCCTACCCATAGTCCCACCGTGAGACACCCAGTTCCATATCTCTTTTTAAACCCATAAATCCAGTTCCAGTGTTTACATACATACAGTTTAATACATACATAAATGCTTGCTTATGTAGAATAAATAAACAACTATTGAGAGAGAGGGAGTCCTATATCTAGTTTTTTCTTTTTAAAATCTGCGTTTACATACATACAACATTTAAAATTAGTTTAATACATGCATATATCCAATTTAATTTTTTTAAATAAAAAAATTGAGAGGGTTACTCTTATATATGGCAGACATATACATATACACCCTCCGTTACATACATATATGTCCAAAAGATACCGTTTTTAACTCCTCTTTCAGGATAATTAAACCCCCAACAAATGAAAAAAAAAAGATAACAAAGAACCCGAGTCCCCGCCCCGCCCCATCCCCAAACCCAACAATTAAACCACCAAAACAGGCCCCGCAAGAAAAGAATCGAGAGTACAGATTTCTCCATCTTTTCACCCCTTTTGAGTGTCCTTCACTGCATTGGCCCAACACACTTGTGATGCAAAACACCTTGATCAATTATCCTTTCCTCCCACCATCAAAAAACCGAATCCATCTGAACAATGCTTGCTTATGTAGAATAAATAAACTACTATGCTTGCTTACAATTCCTTATGCTTGCTTACATTTTACTGACATACAGTTTAAAATAAATAAAACGCCAAATAAATACAGCGTTTAAATACAGTTTACACGTACACGTTTACATGCATACATCGTTTGTATGCTTGCACACATCGTTTATATACAGTTTACATATACACGTTTACATCCACTTTAGATACATACAACGTTTGTATGCCTTCTTACAGTTTGTAAGAGGGTAATTTAGAGTAATGGAGGCGTAACTCCTTTTGAGTACAGTAATGTCAGGTTAAATATCAACACTATTGATCAACTATGAGATACGCAAACACAACTTAATGAAGATAGACTCAGTTTAAACTCAGAAATCTCTCGTGTATAACTCAAAGGATAGTAATGAACTCAGAAGTAACTCATTTAGAGGGAGAGAGAAGTAAGCAACCTAGATAAATGTTGGTAGGCAGCCAAACACATTAACAACCCTCAAAGGTACCTGTCAAGCATTAAAAGCTTTGTAATAAATGACAATGATGAGTGAGTAAACTCTATGGTTTGTAATAAATCCCTCTCTGGTGTATATTCTCTCTAGTAGTAACTCTTGAATTTTCAAAAAGAACATGATCTCTCCCCAGAGGTGGTTGGGGTCCTTGTATAGCCCCCCACACCACCCCCAAGGCAACTCAGTCATTAATGCCTGTGAAAGACATCCCTCATACTTTATGTCACCAACATTAAATACCTGATGCACTAGTTATCTCCACGTTATAGACATTAAATTCCAAGACATGCCTTTTGCCTAACCACTGTGTGTCAGGGGGCTGGCGCCACAGAGGTGGCTCACCAACTGTCTGACAACCCCAAATACCACAGTGGTTTACTCAAGTGCAGGTCTGACATTGTCTAGCTGGTTAGTGACATCAGATAAAGTGGATGTGACATTAAGTATAGGGTTATTTGGCTCATAACTCAACGCCCGATGGAACTCAAGGTTGTTCCCTCTCAGGTTCCACGGTCAGGGTACTTCGATGTTTTACCAGGTGTATCTAAGATGGTCAGGACAAGCCCCAACGGTGCTGCACTTCTCAATCCTCCAAACCAAGTCCCTCTGAAGTTCCCACAGCGAGGTCGTTCGATAGAGCATGAAAGCTCTCCCAGGCCCTGACAAGCCTGGTCTCTCATGAATACCGTTCAACCTCACACTAAAAATCATTATTCTCATTACATCATTACAACCGTTATAGCTCATAGCCAATATAAACAAAGATACAGTATGACTAGATAACACAACAAACTAAAGTATGAGTGCCACGCTAAGCTACCTCGCTTGAGCTACCTTAATCCCAAACACTTTTGTTAATGAGGGAATTATCCCTAATCTCAGGATTACCTTCAAGCCCCCTCTACATTTGCCCATTCGTGGAGAGATTTGTTGTGGGAACAAGAAATGTCTGCACGAAAACTTTTCAATCCGATGAACCTTCTCTGTGTGAAAAAATTCTGGCATCTTTTCCTTCGTTATAACCACTGCGTTAAAACCTCTAGGAAAAAGAAAAATTCTCCCCGATGTACTTTAGCCGAAGCACTGCGGCCTATTGGTGCTCTGACGAAGGGACATGGCCACCTTTTCCTCACACTGATCGTCAACCGTTCTAGCTTGACTATTTGAAATCTCCCCAAAGGCCTGCTAAACTGCCCCAAATACTCGTTTGGACTCTGGAAATGAAATTCTCCAGTGTAACGTTTCGGTATGTTCGAAAAAAGCAGAAATTCTCCTTGATGTAGCTCAGTCAGAATTAAACCACGTTTGGACTTGTGGCGAGGGAATATCATAGCTTTTTTAAACCGTTGGGACAGTTTCTTCGTTGGGAGTTTATTGGATACGCCTGAAAAAAATTCTGGCTCCAAAACTCAAACTTGGTTAAGAAGGCAACCCTTTTATTCCCCAGGCATCACTTCATAAATGATGTGGCGCTGTCAGAGTGCGAAAACTCAAAACAGCCCCCAAGCGGCCTCGTGAGAGGTACCAACAGCTCGCACGGGACCAATGTAACTCGTAGAAACCCAAAAAATCCCGGAATGTCCCCGTGAGAGGCACCAACACCTCGCACGGGACCAATGTAACCCAGAGGAATTCGCCGCGCGATCACGGTACTCCCGGTTTGAGAATACGATGATTATTTGAAAATATGTCGACTTAGGCTTAAAAACATGGCGCTAGATGTGGGAAACCCAAAATAGCCCCCAAACGGCCCCGTGACAAGCATCGACACCTCCCACGGGACCAATGTAACTCTTAGGAACTGACCGCGCGATCACGGTACTCCCGGTTTGAGAATACGACGCACTACAAAAAAAAGAGGTAATTGGGACTGATATATTAGGGCGGGCGTTTAAAATCGTCCCTAAAAACCTATAATTTGGAACGGATATTAAATCCGTCCTATATAGTTACATTATTGGGGACGGCTAAACTTATCCGTCCCAAATAACAGAAAATCTGTCTTATATACTTACATTAATAGGGACGGCTATGCTCACCCGTCCTAAATAACAAATATGGAAGGTGTTATATAGGACGGTTATTTGGGTGTCCCTAAAAATTTGTTCTTAAAACTTTTAAGGGACGGAGTCTTTTTCATTTTGCTGAAACTTTACCCGTTCCCCCCATTACCAAATTTCATTTATACCTCAATAATCTGATTACCCCCATTCTCTCTCTCTCTTCCTCCATTCTCATCACGCTGGCATTTCGAACTCTAACCTAGTTATACTCACGCCTGAGGTTTCGCATTCCGTCTTCTTCTACTCGGGTAACCTTTTTTCAAAATCATATAATGAAATCAACAAATTCGCGAATCAATTAAACCGGAATGAGAAAGATTTAAGCGAGACTCTTAACTGAAACTTGTATATGTGTATGTATTGCTTGGATTTGATTACATGTATTTATGGCTTGGATTTAGGGTTTGGTTGATTTGGGTTGAATCATTTAGGGTTTGGTTGATTTGATTTTGTGTATTTATGTTTTGTCTGCTGTTAATAATGTACTGGAGTTAGGTTTTGGGATATTTAAGTTTTCAGTCATTTCATTATTCATTTTCTGCATGATTTCATTTGTTTTATCTATTACAAACTATTTCATTTTCTGCTGTTAATAATGTATTGGAGTTAGGTTTGGTGTCGGTCGAGCGCGACGTGTGGTCAGTTGTTTTCATCGAGCATTGATGGATCCGTTTCAGAGTGGGACCTTTTTCATCTCAAACAGAAGGTATAACATTTCAACACTTTTGAATGCCCAACTGTTTCAACGCAAAAAAACAATGGCGGAATGTGTTAGATTCAATTTGTATAAAGGAATGATGTTTGTGTTTGCAGACTGTGTTAGATTCAATTGGTTCGTCGATTTGGCAAATGGCTGCTTCGCCTTTCGACAATCCGCAGCTAGATAAAACGAGGCAGGATTTTGGGTTTGTTGAAAACGGGCATGCTAATGGTAACTTTGATAATGGTGACGATGAAACTAGTGACAGTGAGGATGATGTGGGCTCGGTCGAGTTACACGAGAAATTCGTTGTTGAAAATACACGTGTTGCAATTGCATGTGATGATGGTTATGTTCGGATATACAGAATGTCTGACTCAGATCAGATCAGTTGATTTACAATAAATCGCTGCCAACGGTCAGTGGTGAGATAGCTACTCCCTCTAGTTAAAGCACCTTATTTGGTAACTTTGTCAGTTTTGTTACAATAACATTGTTTTTCTTTGTCATTTATTATCTACAGAACGGGTTTGAAGTGTGACTTGGAGTCCTGATGCAAATATGATATATCCAGGGAGTAGTGATGCGTGTATTTGCTGAGATAAACCTTTACTGTTGTGATATATATTGTGGAGTTTCTCACGTCAGTATGTTATTTTCAGGTTTATAAGATGCTGGGATGCTAAATTGACTCGGGAAATCTACAGGATAACAGTTGGGCTTGGTGGTTTGGGAGCCTTGAGAAGTGGTTGTTTCTCACAACTATTTCTTAAATATTCAACAGAGACTAAACGTAATGATAGACTTTGCTTCAGTCTTGGAATACCTTCATCATGGTTACACATCACCTATTGTTCATTGTGATTTAAAGCCAAGCAACATTCTGTTAAATGAAGAACAAGACCCTTGGGTGAACAGTCATATTAGTGATTTTGGTATCACCAAACTCTTGGGTGAATAGGAATTTATAATGCAAACCAAGACCCTTGGCACAATTGGTTACATGGCACCAAGTCATATTTTTAGTTAAAAATATGACTTCTGATAAAGTATTGTATTAATGATTTGAAATTATATCTATCCATTCTATTGTAAGAATTTTATTATATTCATTTAGTCTATAATAAATTTCGTTTGGATTAACAGGCTATGGATTGGAAGGAAAAGTATCTACATGGGGAGATGTCTATAGTTATGGTATTGTGTTGCTCGAAACATTTACAAGAAAGAAGCCCACGGATGGAATGTTTGTAGGAGAAATGAACTTAAAGCATTGGGTGGATCACACCATACAGAAATCGATAACTGAAGTTGTGGACATCAGTTTGCTAGAAGAGAATGATAAAATTTTAAATGCAAAGAAGCCGTGTGTGTCACTGTCATCTATCTTCAGCTTGGCAATGGATTGATCGGCAGATTCGCCTCGAGAGAGGATTAGTATGAAAGAGGTAGTCATGAGACTGAACAAGATAAAACTCAATTTCTCCGCAAATATTGAAATGCCCCAGAGCACAAGATCTCGTCACACAGAAAGGTACCAGAGAGGTTAATGACTATTGATAGTCTCACCCCATTTCTTTCCTTCAGCACCGCGCCCCCCCACATCCCCCCCCCCCCCCACACACACACAAATTTATCGAGAAACAAATACTAAAACGTGCAGAATAGAATTCTAAATTGATATTTCAATTACTGTTTTTTCTAAATTGATATTTCAATCATGCTCTGGTGGGAAGGGTGGGCGACGCTAGTAGCATTCAACCGTCTATTGAGCAGATGAAAGAGTGGGTCAAGGAGCATTGGAAAATGATCGGCGGGACTGTGACTCGTTACATGTCTCCCTTTTCATTTTTTTTGTTTTCTTGTCGGAAGCAGAAGTGACCAGAGTTTTGAACATTTAGAAATAGTGGTTTTTTGGGTCACCTTTGTGTCTAGACAAGTGGCATCCTCTGGGATGCAGTCCCTAGAATTTACAAAATCCAAATTTTCGATGGATCAGGGTGATGGGTTTACCTCTCCATCTATGGGGAGGGTAAGTTTTCTATCCCATTGGTGATAGATGCGGTGGTTTCACTACGGTGGACTGTGACACACAGACGGGGGAAGAACTTAGGTGGGCAAGAATCTTGATTTCAAGGAATCAATTTCTCCCGGAGACAATGATCATTAACTGTGGTGGGTGGGTTTTTCGTTTACCAATCAGGGTTGAAGACATGGGTTCATGCTACTTTGGTGGTGTTGACCATGTGTTTAAGATGAGGAATTGTAGTGCCGAGGTCGAGAGGTGTGGAAGGATGGCTTCAAAATCGCAAGCGGGGGAATCTATATTCCCATTCATGTCGACAAAGTGTTTATGCAGGTCGTAAGGCCCAGTGGGAGAAAAACATCAATCTTCCAAGTCCTATTGGAGCGGGATTTAATCGAGCTAGTGAGCGGGCTGTTGACGTTACTCAGAGGGAGCCTTATGTCAAGATTCTTAGGCCGGCAGCATGATTTATTTGTGTGTTTCCTGGCGAGACCTCGGACAGTGGAGCTGTCATACCCGACCTTGATCACAGTAAGAAGTTGGCTGTTGCATTCGGGTTGCTAAATGCATCAAATGGCATGCCAATACGAGTTATTAAGAGTATTAGCATGTGTAGAGATTGTCACGTTTTTATTAAACTCGTTTCTGCATTGACAGAAAAGGAGATCCTCATAAGAGACAGTAAGCGGCTCCACAAATTGGTCAATGGAAAGTGCTCATGTGGGGATTTTGGGAGTCTTCTTTGATATCATTTGAACCCAATTAATGAGCTCCTTTATCTGGTCATTCTTTTGACCTTAATCGCTCATGAATTATTTTTGTATGGCCTTGGGTGTTTTCTTCCTTCTTTTTTCCCTGACCCTCACTGGTTAATCAAGGTTAAATTGTAGATGTTGTAGCAACTTGAGTTATTCATAGATATACTCACAACTTCAAATTGAATGGAGCAACCTAAGGGTGAGGATTCGAACATGTCTCCAATGAAAGCGGATCAGGTGCAACAGAGTATGATGGCGGTGGTGAGGCCGAGACATGCATAGACTTAGTGGTGAATGTGATTTTGGAGAAAAAAGATGATGGGTTGGGTGTAGATGTAAACACAAGTTGACAGTTGTATACGTTGTTGGTGACGAAGGGAGTTTGAAAGAGATTACTGGTTGTCAGATGGGTTTGGTCGTGGGTTGGAGCAGGTCTAGGGTCGGAAGGGCAAGGGCTTAGGGTAGACTTCGGTCAGGGCTGGTTTGGAGCCGGGTTTAATGGTGTTTGGATTTGGAGGTCGCGGGTTCCGGTTGGTTTGTGGGTTAATCCGATTTGGCAGGAGGTAAGCAGACCGGAGGTGGTCGGATGGAAGATTGGAGATGGCTGGGTTCGAATCTCTAATCAGATATGACCAGAATGCTTAATTCATGGTTTTAACTAATTTCCAATCAGATATGACTATTTTGAATGGCAATTCTCCATTCAAAATCATTTATATCTACTCAAGTTTTCACTATTGACAGGTAAGAACTGCTTTGAATGTGTTAATTACGTGATTGTTCGCAGATAACAGAAACATGGAAGCTACGCAAACTTCCGCAAATTGAACATTGGGGACAATTTAGAGATCCTTAAGACTGGTTTGTGACATACACTCGTGTGCTCTCCACAGAACAATTTGAATTAATGGTGATGACCACAAGGATATGGTATAGCAGAAATAAAAAAAAATACCACAGTGAGGAGTCAATCAAATTGTGCCCAATACTTGTGCAAGCATCAGCGATGTACCATCAATTCAGGGAGTCAATTACTGGAGTATTGCAAATAATCCCTCATTCATTCACTTACTAGACTTCTCCCCAAGTAGTATTTTTAGAAATAATTTTGATGGGGCTGTTTTTAAAGAGCTGAATAGTATAGGAATTGGTGGTGTCGTCCAAAAATCAAGGGGAGAATTTATAGGAGGAATATCACAAAAGTTTTAAGTATCCAGTAGTGGCGGAATCCATTGCTGCCCGTGAATCCTTCCAAATGGCGTTTGAGTGTAAGTTTGCTAATGTCATTTTTGAAGGCTTTTATAGCAATAGTACAAACCATCAACCACCACCATGGCATCAATTCATATAGCTTATTCAAATATATAGAAACCATGATTCATCAATGCATATACACCACATGGAAACAAACTTTTTTTAAATGAATAATAACCATAAATCACAGCAGATGATACTTCAATTTTCTTAATTAATATCACACCACATGGATCTTAATATATGTGTATGTACGCATGTATATAAATCTCAATTCAATTAGTCGGTGGGATTCGAAATCTCATTGTGATTTGCTTGATTAATCATTATCACCAATATAATCACGATCTTTGTTTAATACAGTCAACTTGATTAGACTGAAGAAAAGCCCCAGATGAATAACATGTGAGATTGAAATCGCTAGATGGTGATCAGTTCATGCATTTGATTTTGCTTTTACTAACGATGAGTTTCCGTCCTGTTTGTGTCCTACCTTTTAGAATGTTTCAAGCTACCATTATATGTCCATGAGAATCATAGATGCATCTTGATGAAATTTAAGTCGTGAAGTTTTCATTTATGATCATTGTAAAATTGAAATGATCGACACTGTTTATTATTGGACCATCAAATAAATCTTATAAACTATTCGTATATATCTTACGAATTCTTATGAACTATTCTTGAGTTCATAATGATATTATTTATTAAGTTAGAATTCTTTAAAAGTTGCATTTCCCCCCTCTTGTTTGTGCTAATACAGGTTATGCTATAATTGGATAGTATAGTTACATTTGATTGATTTAGTAGATACTATTGGTGTGTTCTTTTGGTGCTCATGTTAAATTTTCTAATTATTTTGCAGAGGGTGAACTTCAACTAGTTGGAAATCCAGTCCCAAATGATGCACTTGGCTTTCCCGTACCAAATGATGCACTTGCTTAGGTATTTTCTTAAGAATTAGAATTATTTTACTAATAATTTGAGATTAAGCTAGGCCGTGTGGGCCAGTGAATATTTATGATGATGAAATTAATTTATGTGCTCATTTGAGATTTTGTTGTTGAGTGGCATTTTAATGTTAAAACATGTTGGTTTTCATGTATAAACAAGGGAAACTCTGTCGATTTTTTTTAAAAATAACAAGTGATTTAAAAATAGTTAAGACGATAACATACGGATTACCATAGTTGAATATTGTACTAATTTATGTTTATTTTCTCTTTCACAGGTTCGGACATCATTTGGAATAGGTGTTGGCCATCTCTATTTTTTGGGTTTCCTATGTCTTCGAATTGATTATTTGATATTTTGGGGGATGATTGTAGTCTGAATCATATAGCTTATGTTTTAGGTTGTGTGACACCCCGACTAATTAAATACCGGGTAGTTACTCCTTTATTAAATCAATACAAAATGTCAAGTTGGTTCAGTTAATAGCATCACTATCGAAAACATTTTTAAGATTTCTAACCACCTAGTATTTAAAAAGTAAGTTGCCAAATTTTAAGTTAAGTCTGATTAACATGCAATAAAAGAATAATGGAAGAACAACATAAGTCCATTCACCATAACGAAGTAATGAAATAACCAACAATAGAAATAAGTTCGGAGGAAAACTCCTCACAACAATCCCACAACTGAAAATAATAAGACAAGTCTGAATCCTGAATTAATTACATGCCCGAAGTCTGAATAACTGAAATAAATGAAATGCCTCTAAAAGAAATGGGCGACATGCCCTACAACTGATAAATACTGAGTATAGAGTCAAAATAGATGAAGCGTCTATAATCAATGTCCTGTAACTTCCACAAACAGCTACAGCTCGTCACCTGAATGAGGATCCTAAGCATGGTGTCCTTGTGGCTGGGCACCTAAAATGATTTTTACAAAAATAGATTTGAAAGCAAACGGGTCAGAGCCCGAAAGTGGAGAGTATATTTTGAAAACAGCAAGTGCTTTAATAACATTTAAAACAATAAAAGCAAGATACATGTTAGGACGTGCTCTCACATGAAATACTCACCTCTCGTCTAACTGTGCACTCCTAACGTTCCTGTACCCATTCATGTGTTTTCTCATAACTATCTAGTTCAAAAGAATTTCTAACACTTCTAATCGGTTCACGTTTTAATTCCCACCTTAACAATTAAATAGAGGGTTCTACTTTAATTCTCGGATTCCCAATTATTAACAAAACCATTTATTGATAACTGCCCCCTTTTTTATCTTTTCATAAAGTTACAATTTCTATACTCACAATTTAACATAGCAATTTCCTTTTCATTTAACCGTATATTATTCACATCATAAATATACAATACAAGCACCCAAAGGCTAAGCTGCGGTGCACACATACTCTGCTATCCATCCCGGTACATCACGTACATAAGGATCACGCATTCCGAATCTCTCTGGAATCGTTCAGATAATAACATCACAAATAATGGAGGCGAACACAGCCACATCACATGGGTCACGCACATACCTACGCTCCCACGATCAGCAAACTTATTAACATCCCAATAAGTCCTTCTCTGACCTATGTTCATCGAGGTACCAATCTAAATCTGGGCAACACAAGGATAAGAAGGCCCTAAGCGAACGTAAACCTCCCGTGATAGCAAGTATAGTAGGTATGTCATACACATAAAATTATATGCTAAGCATTCACACATCTTAGATATCTCAATATTAATAAAGGTATACTCTACATCTTTATACCATTATTCTAAATTCGTATATTTTAAGTCTCCCGATAATATAAAAGTTAAACTGTCGACACGTCTCACGTCGTAGTTTCTTATACTTAAAACCTATCTTAAATAGACTATTAAGTTCCTATTATTCCCACATATAACATCTTTATTCCTAAGGTCTTTACTTCTGCCCCAAACCTCATTTCTTCAAATTATTCAAATTTACACTATTAACCCAAATATTATCTCACTTATCGAATTTCATTAATTTAGAATAATTCCTCAAATTGAATTCTAATTAAGGTCCAAATTTCATAACCATGCCTACTGGTCTTCCTTAAGTTTAAGGGTATTCATAAGGTCTCCAATAATATTTTCCAAGGGTTACCACCATTAAAATTTGAAATAGGGAAAACTTTACTCATTCTGGGAAGGTCGATCGATCGACCTTTTCCTTCGATCGATCGATGGTGGTCGATCGATCGACTGATGAACATCGATCGATCGAACGCACCAGGTATGGCTACGGACTGCTTCGTTTTGCAATTTTCAAATCATCCCAAAACATACTTTTAATGCATGAATCTCTAATATAACGTTATAGTATCATCATACAACCATCCTACAACATTAATAACGTTCTAAAACTAATAATTCATCAACCAAGGGCTATATATGGATCAATCTTTATCAAGAACCCTAGTTTTCTAATTCTTTCAAGAACATTAATAAACCTCTTCTTAAATCCGTTTTTAGATCATCAAGGGTCATAATTTTGAATTCATAATTCATCCAGAATGTTACTACATGCAGTCCCTAACATAATTCATAGTTTTAAACTTCCAATTCATGGGTCTATATCATCTTCCAAGATAAATTCGATAATTCCTAAACATGGAAAAGCATGGCATTGAATCAATTGTAATTAAACCACTTGCCTCTAATCTTTCTCTGAATTTGATGTTGAATCTTGAAGGCTGAGTTGTTCTTTCTCTCTCTCTCTGCAGAATTCTCTTCTCTCTCTCTCTCTAGAAGCTCTTCTCTAAGGATGATGACAATGGAGGTGGGGTTGGTTTTTGGCAAGTTGGAACTATTTCTTAACTTCTCCCGTAGCCCAATAAGTCCCTTAGTGTAGTTAGTGGGTTTAGTGGATGGAGAATAAGTCAGATTTTTATTTCTAATTTTCGTGGGTTTTAATTACCCAATTTCCGAAATTACCAAAATGCCCCTATAAGTTACCGGTATGGCCCAAAAATGCCCCGGGACCCAAACTTAACCCCCGGCTAGTGTTTTCTGACTATTTTGACCCTTCCGAACACGTTGGCGCACTCAAAATGACCATACGGGTGATAAAAATAAAATTCACTTTTTAATTCAAATAATTATATTCCTGACGCGACTGTCACGCGCGTCCCAACAAAATTTCCCAAATTGCCGTATTTCAATCTCGCGACAATTTCAATAATTCCAATATTCATATATTGCCATATATACACATTATAATCAAATACTAACTCACATCTCGTTAATATTTTTATCCGGATTAATTCCCAATTAATACGCATTTAATTCAATTAATCCCATAAATAAATATCATAAAAATACGGGGTATTACATGTTGGTTGGTTTATTTTTTGGAGATGTTATGTTGGAAACTTCAAATATGGATGAATGAAGGAATTTTCGGAGTTTCGTTGATATTTTGTTTTCGATATTTATTTATCATAACTTGTACATTTGTTGATATTGACTAATATTGAATGAGGCTAGAACCTTTCCTAAAATGTTGTGTCACAATAGAAATTTTGGTGGCAATTATGGCGGCAAGTTTTTAAGGGACGATTAATAGTGTCCCAAATAATATTATTAGGGACGGCTAAGAGCTTGTCCCTAATAATATTATTAGGGACGACCAGCCCCGTCCCCAATAATATTATGGCTTTAGGGAGGGCTAGATTCGTCCCTAAAATGTAGTTGCACAATAAAAAATTTGGCGGCAATTTTGGTGCCGTCCCTAATATATTTGGGACGCCTATCAAATGTGATCATGCCTTGCCGTCCCTAAATCCGTCCCTAAGGGTCTTTAGGGACGGATTTATAGTTTTTAGGGACGGATTTTCCCCGTCCCTAAAAGTGAGTATTTTTGTAGTGACGATAAATTGAAAATAAGAGGACGTAGGCTTAAAACTTTGGCGCTAGGGGTGGGAAACTCGAAATAGTCCCCGAACTTCCCCGTGATATGCTCCAACACCTCGCACGGGACCAATATAACTCGTAGGAAGTGACCGCGCAATCACGGTACTCCCGGTTTGAGAATACTACGATAATTTGGAAAATATCTAGACTTAGGATTAAAAACATGGCGCTAGAGGTGGGAAACCCGAAACATCCCCCGAACTGCCCCGTGAGAGGCAACAACTCCTCGCAGGGGACCAATGTAACTCGTAGGAACTCACCGCGCGATCACAGTACTCTCGGTTTTAGAATACGGCGATAATTTGGAAAATATCTAGACTTAGGCTTAAAAACATGGAGCTAGAGGTGGAAAACTCAAAATATCCCCCGAACGGCCCCGTTAAAGCCACCAACACCTCACCCGGGACCAATGTAACTCGTAGGACCTGACCGCGCTATCACGATACTCCCGGTTGAAGAATACGACAATAATTTTGAAATATCTAGACTTAGGCTTAAAAAGATGGTGCTAGTGGTGGAAAACCCGAAACAGCCCCCGAACGAACCCGTGAGAGGCACTCACACCTCGCACGGGATCAATATAACTCATAGGAACTGACCGCGCGATCACGGTACTCTCGGTTTGAGAATTCGATGATAATTTGAAAATATCTAGACTTAGGCTTAAAAACTTTGTGCCATAGTGCGAAAACTCGAAACAGCCCCCAAGCGCCCCCGTGAGAGACACCAACACCTCGCACGTGACCAATGTAACTTGTAGGGACTGACCGCGCGATCACGGTTCTCCCGATTTGAGAATACGACGATAATTTGGAAATATCTAGACTTGGGTTTAAAAACATGGCACTAGAGGTGGGAAATCCGAAACAGCTCCCGAACGACCCCGTAAGAGGAATCGACACCTTCCACGGGACCAATGTAACTTTTAGGAACTAACCACGCGATCACGGTACTCCCAGTTTGAGTATACGATGATTATTTGAAAATATGTAGACTTAGGCTTAAAACTTGACGTCATAATGCGAAAACCCGAAATAGCCCCAAGAGGCCCCGTGAGAGGCATCAACACCTCGCACGGGACAAATGTAACTCGTAGGAACTGACCGCGTGATAACGGTAATCCCGATTTGAGAATATGACGATAATTTGGAAATATCTAGACATAGACTTAACAACATGACGCTAGAGGTGGGAAACCCAAAACAGTCCCTGAACGGCCTCGTGAGAGACACCGACACCTCGCACGGTACCATTGTAACTCGTAGGATCTGATCGCACGATCAGGGTACTCCCGGTTTGAGAATACAATGATTATTTCAAAATATATAGACTTAGACTTAAAATTTGGTGTCAGAGTGCAAAAACTCGAACTGCCCCCAAGCGGCCCCGTGAGAGGCACCAACACCTCGCACAGGACCAATATAACTCGTAGGAACTGACCACACGATCACGGTAGTCCCGATTTGAAAATACGACGATAATTTGTAGGAAACCCGAAACTGCCACCGAACGGCCCCGTGAGAAGCATCGACTCCTCGCACGGGACCAATATAACTTGTAGGAACTGACCGCGCGATCACGGTACTCCCAGGTTTGTGAATACGATGATTATTTGAAAATATCTAGACTTAGGCTTAAAAACATGGCGCTATAGGTGAAAAACTCGAAACCGACCCTGAGCGGCCCCGTGAAAGGCACAAACACCTCGCATGGAACCAATGTAACTCGTAGGAACTGACCGCGTGATCACGGTACTCCCCGTTTGAGAATACGACGATAATTTTAAAATTTGTAGACGTTGGCTTAAAACTTTGGCACCAGAGGTGGGAAACCCGAAACAGCCCTCGAACGGCCCTGTGAGAGGCACCAACACCTCTCACGGGACCAATGTAACTCGTAGGAACTGACCGTGCAATCACGGTCCTCCCATTTTGAGAATACGACGATAATTTGGAAATATCTAGACTTAGGCTTAAAAACATGGCGCTAGAGGTGGAAAACTCGAAACAGCCCCCGAACGGCCCCGTGAGAGGCAGCAACACCTCGCACGGGACCAATGTAACTCGTAGGAACTGATCGCCCGATCAAGGTACTCCCGATTTTAGAATACGACAATAATTTGGAAATATCAAGACTTGGGCTTAAAAACATGACATTAGAGTGTGAAAACCAGAAACATCCCTAGAACAGCCCCGTAAGAGGCATCGACACCTCGCAAGGGACCAATGTGACTCGTAAGAACTGACCGCGCGATCACGGTACTCTCGGTTTGAGAATTCGATGATAATTTGAAAATATCTAGACTTACGATTAAAAGCTTTGCGTCATAGTGCGAAAACTCGAAACTGCCCCCAAGCGCCCCCGTGAGAGACACCAACACCTTGCACGTGACCAATGTAACTCGTAGGGACTGACCGCACGATCACGGTTATCCCGATTTGAGAATACCACGATAATTTGGAAATATCTAGACTTGGGCTTAAAAACATGGCATTAGAGGTGGGAAATCCGAAACAGCTCCCGAACGGCGCCGTGAGATATGCCTGTAAAAGGATCGAATTCGGATCCGATCAGGCAAATCCAATTCCATACCCGTTTATCTTAAACGGATTCGGATCCGATCCGTTTATTAAATGGATCGAATCAGGCAAATCGAAATCCTTATCCGTTTGTTTTAAACGGATTCTGATCTGATCCGATTATCCTTTTATGTTAAACTTAATTTGCAACATTTTTATTTTCAACTCTTATTGCATAAATTTATTTTCCAAATGTTAAAAAAAAAATAGATAATGAAATAAAGAACTATTATAATATAAATTTAAAATATTATTAAACACAATATGTATTAGTTATATATATATATATATATATATATATATATATATATATATATATATATATATTAAAATTATTAATCGGATCGGATTATTAACAGATCGGAGCAGATGAATCCAAATCCGCTCCATTTAATAAATGGGTAATCGAATAATCGGATAATCAGATTTTAAGCATGATCCATATCTGCTTAAATGGATCGAATTCGGATTTGAATAAAATTCGATCCATTGACAGGCCTACCGTGAGAGGCACCAACACCTCGCACGGGACCAATGTAACTCGTAGGAAACTGATCACGCGATCACGGTACTTTTTGTTTGAGAATATGATGATAATTTGGAAATACCTAGACTTAGGCTTGAAAACAAGGCCCTAGAGGTGGGAAACCCAAAACATCCCCCAAGCGGCCCCGTGAGAGGTACCAAAATCTCGCACGAGACCAATGTTACTCGTAGGAACTGACCGCGTGATCACGGTACTCCTGCTTTGAGAGTACGACGATAATTTGGAAATATCTAGACTTACGCTTAAAAACTTCGCGTCAGAGTGCGAAAACTCGAAACAACCCCCGAGTGGCCCGTGAGAGGCACCAACACCTCGCACGGGACCAATATAACTCGTAGGAACTGACTGCGTGATCACGGTACTCTCGGTTTTAGAATAGGACGATACTTTGAAAATATGTAGTCGTAGGCCAAAAACTTTGGCGCTAGAGGTGGGAAACCCAAAATAGCCCCCGAACGGCTTCGTGAGAGGCACCAATGCCTCGCACGGGACCAATGTAACTCGTAGGACTGGCCGTGCGATCACGGTACTCACGGTTTGAGAATACGATGATTATTTGAAAATATGTAGACTTAGGCTTAAAATTTGGCGTCGGAGTGCGAAAAATCAAAACATCCCCCAAGCTGCCCCTTGAGAGGTACCAACACCTCGCACGGGACCAATGTAACTCGTAGGAACTGACCGCGCGATCATGGTACTCCCTGTTTGAGAATATGATGATAATTTGGAAACATCTAAACTTAGGCTTAAAAACATGGCGCTAGAGGTGCGAAAACCCGATACAACCCCCGAACGGCCTCGGGAGAGGCATCGACACCTCGCACGGGACCAATGTTACTCGTAGGTCTGACCCTGCGATCACGGTACTCCGAATTTGAGAATACGATGATTATTTGAAAATATCTAGACTTAGGCTTAAAAATGTGACGCTAGATGTGGAAAACCCAAAACGGCCCCGTGAGTGGCATCGACACCTCGCACAGGACCAATATAACTCGTTAAAACTGACCGTGCGATCACGATACTCTCAGTTTGATAATACAATGATTATTTGAAAATATGTAGACTTAGGCTTAAAAACATGGCGCTAGAGGTGGGAAACTCGGAATAGCCCCCGAGCAGCCCCGTGAGAGGCACCGACACCTCGGACGGGACCAATGTAACTCGTAGGAAATGATTGCGCGATCACGGTACTCCCGATTTGAGAATACGACGATAATTTGGGATTATCTAGACTTAGGCTTAAAAACCTAGCGCTAGAGTGCTAAAACACGAAACAACTATCGAACAGCCCAATGAGAGGCATCGACACCTCGTACGAGACCAATGTAACTCGTAGAAACTGAGAATCCGACGGTTATTTTAAAATATATAGACCTAAGTTTAAAAAAAATGTTTAAAACTTGGCGACAGAGGGCAAAAACTCGAAACAGCCCCCAAGCGACCCCGTGAGAGGCACCAACACCTTGCACGGCACCAATGTTACTCGTAGGAAACTGATCATGCGATCATGGTACTACCGGTTTGAAAATGCGATGATAATTTGGAAATATCTAGACTTTGGCTTAAACATAAGGCGCTAGAGGTGGGAAACCCGAAATAGCCCCCGAACGGTCCTGTGAGAGGCACCCACACCTCGCACGGAACCAATTTAACTCAGAGGAACTGGCCGCGCGATCACGGTACTCCCGATTTGTGAATACGATGATAAATTTGAAATATCTGGACTTAGGCTTAAAAACTTGGCGTCAGAGTACGATAACTCGAAACAGCCCCCGAGTGATCCCGTGAGAGGAACCAACACCTCGCACGGGACCAATGTAACTCGTAGGAATTGACCGCGCGATCACGGTACTCCCAGTTTGAGATTACAATGATAATTTGAAAATATGTAGACATAGGCTTAAAACTTTGGCGCTAGAGGCGGGAAACCCGAAATAGCCCCCGAACGGCCCTGTGAGAGGCACCAACACCTCTCGAGGGACCAACGTAACTTTTAGGAACTGACCGTGCGATCACGGTACTCCCGGTTTGAGAATACGACGATTATTTTAAAATATGTAGACTTAAGCTTAAAACTTGGCGTTAGAGTGGAAAAACTCGAAAAAAAACCCAGTGACCTCGTGAGAGGCACAAACATCTCACACGGCAATAATGTAACTCGTAGGATCAAACCGCGCGATCACGGTACTCCCGATTTGAGAATAAGATGATAATTTTGAAATATCTATACTTAGACTTAAAAACAAGGCGCTGGAGGTGGGAAACACGAAACAGCCCCCGAACGGCCCCGTGAGAAGCACCGACACCTCGCGCGGGACCAATGTAACTCTTAGGAATGGACCGCGCGATCACGATACTCCCAGTTTGAGAATATGATGATTATTTGAAAATATTTATACTTAGGCTTAAAACTTGGCGTCAGAGAGCGAAAACTCGAAACAACCCTGTGAGAGGAACCAACACCTCAGACTGGACCAATATAACTCGTAGGAAATAACCGCGCGATCACGGTACTCCCTATTTGAGAATATGATGATAATGTGAAAACATCTAAAATTAGGCTTTAAAACATGGCTCTAGAGGTGGGAAACCCGAAATAGACCCGAACGGCCCCGTGAGAGGCACCGACAACTCGCACGGGACCAATGTAACTCATAGAATTGATCGCGCGATCACGCTACTCCCGGTTTGTGAATACCATGATAATTTGGAGATATCAAGACTTAGGGTTAAAAACTTGGCGTCAGAGTGCGAAAACTCGAAATAGCCCCCGAATGGCCCCGTGAGAGGCACTAACACCTCGAACGGGACCAATGTAACTCGTACGAACTGACCTCGTGATCACGGTGGTCCCGATTTGAGAATACGACGATAATTTCGAAATATGTAGACGTAGGCTTAAAACTTTGGCGCTAGAGGTGGGAAACCCGAAACAGCCCCCGAACGGCCCCGCGAGAGGCACAAACACCTCGTATGGGACCAATGTAACTCGTAGGAACTGATCGCGCGATCACGGTACTCCCAGTTTGAGAATATGGCGATAATTTGGAAATATCTAGACTTAGACTTAAAAACATGGCGCTAGAGGTGGGAAACCCGAAACAGCCCCCGAACGGCCCCTTGAGAGGCATCGACACCTCGCACAGGACCAATGTAACTCTTAAGAACTGACCGCCTGATCACAGTACTCCCGATTTGAGAATACGACGATAATTTGAAAATATGTAGACTTAGGCTTAAAACTTGGCGTGTGAGTGCGAAAACTCGAAACAGCCCCCGAGCGGCCCCATGAGAGGCACTAACACCTCGCACGATACCAATGTAACTCGTAGGAACTGACCACGCGATCACGGTACGCCTGGTTTGAGAATACGACGATAATTTGAAAATATCTAGACTTAGGCTTAAAAACATGGCGCAAGAGTTGGGAAACCCGAAACAGGCCCGTAACGGCTCCGTGAGAGGTACCTACACCTCACAGGGACCAATGCAACTCTTAGGAACTAATCGCGTGATCACGGTACTCCTGATTTGAGAATACGATGATAATTTGGAAATATCTAAACTTGGGCTTAAAAACATGGCGGTAGAGGTGGGAAACCCAAAACAGCCCCCGAGCGTCCCCGTGAGAGGCACCGATGCCTCGCACGGGACTAATGTAACTCGTATGAACTGACCGCGCGATCACAGTACTCCCGATTTGAGAATACGACGATAATTTGACAATATATACTTAGGCTTAAAACTTGGTTACTGATAATTTGAATAAGATTTTTGTAAAACTACTTGGTTACTGATATCACTTTTTTTTGTATCCTATCATTTGCAGGATGACATTGTATCGTTTGCTTTTTTGCACGTGAAACAAATTATATAGGCAATGGTTTGCAACATGAAGTTTGTTTATATAATGTTGTGGACATTCAGGATTATGTTTTTTTTTATGTGTTACAGTCGTGCGGGGTTTTATTATTTTATTGTTTAGTTTTATGACCGTGGAAGCTTTATAATAAGCAGGTTTTATTTTAACAGGGTTTGGAATGTCCACAAAATAGTGGAAACTCTGCCCAATTTTTTTGGTTTGTGAATTATTAAGACGTGTAATATTTTTAAGTTTGTATAAATATTAGTTTATTAACAACGTTCCCGATTCCCAATTTTTGATTTTTTTAATCATTTTGCCAATAATAAATATTAGTAAAACGTCGTACGCGTCCAACGTTACAGATAGTAACCGACCGTTTGGACAAAAAAAACATTTTTTTTAATTAGATTTAAATATGGGCATGGACTTTGTCCATGGCCATTTCTATTTTTTCCATCGTGCGTAAAAATTGTCGCGACCAAAGTTTGTAATCGACAACGTGACAAAAATGGAAAAAGTGGGTGCGGTATGAGACACGGACTTTGGCCGCGACCAGTTTTTTCCTTTTTTTTCGTCGCGGTGTGGGTCACGGACTTTGGCCGGACCAATTTTTGTCACGGTTGTGGGTCACGGACTTGGGCCACGATATTTTTTTCCTGTCGCGGTATGTTTCACTGCCCAAGTCCGCAACCATCTGCCTGACTTGGGCCACGACCCACGAAATTGGTCGCGCTCGAAATGGTCACGGCCCAAGTTCGCGACCCACAATCTTGGTCAGAGATTTTGGTCGTGACCATTCACCAGTTTTGGTGTAGTGATGTCTAATCAATAACTAATTTTAGTTGCGATAAACTACTTGCTAAATGTTTTGAGTACTAACACTTACTGTAAAAATATTTTCAAAATATTTTAGGTGTCTAGCCACAGGAACGCCATACTTGATTTCATCCAAGGGACTCGGAGCTATAGCACTGTGGAACTTGACATGTTTTGAGTAGCCTATTCTTTCATTCAGATCTAGCATAAGATCTCACTCTTGTATCTCATGTTTGGACATGTGATCCATTGTCAGTATTACAACTTTCATTTTTTATCAGCTTTATTTTACAGTTTGGACTTGGATTATTACTTGGCTTTGGGTTGTTTTAAACGATGGTTTATTCGGCATGGCTTTAATTCACTTACATACCATGATGGTTTGGATTCTAGTATATTGTGAATGTTACTTTAGTTTTAGAATTATTTTATTTATCCTGTTTAATAAAAAGATAAAATTTGACACCGTATCTTTTGAATACTAGGTGGTTAGTAAACTTTAAAAAGTTTTCGATAGTGATGCTAAGAATGAACCAGGTGAGATTCCTATTTAATTTAATATATGATTGATCACCCGGTAATTTATTATGCAGGGTGTCACAGATGGTATCAGAGCATCAGGTTCTAGTGTCCATAGGATCTGTACGACTTACTACATTTTCATCATATTGTTTGATTGATATAGAGCCCTATCATAGGAATATTGTATTCCTTTACGTACGTGGCTTACGTTATCCTGTTATAGTGTCTAAATATTAGTGTATCTTTTATGTGTACGGGTGTGTTTTGTATGCCGATTACGCAGAGGACGACCAGTGAGGACCGTTGGCGGGGATCAGTTGGAGTTGAGGAATATTTTGGGGTCGAGGACCGTTGCAGAGGTTACCCCTATTATTGCTCAAAATAATGGAGCTGTAAGGACTGCTAGAGTGCATCATATATTGTTATACCGTTATAGCAGAGAGTGGTGCTAAATTAGTCTCACCCAGTGTGGTTAGGATGGGAGAGAGTCGGAGGGGTCTTTGAAGAGGACCACCCGTTAGAATTTTGTTAGATACGGAGATGGTGCGTGTAGCTAATGGATGTAGACTACCCAGAGGCTTTGGAATATAACAAGAAATAATATATACCCGAAAGTGAATTGGGGTAAAAAAAAAATCTTGGCTCGTAAGAGCAGTGTTTTAATGGTGGGAGTAAATCACCATATTTGGTACAATGGAGAAAAGAGCCTTTAAGGTGGGTAATGGACTCACGAGAGGAGTCAACGGGAATTAAAGGAAAATTATGCTTAGATGATTGTTGCAGATGGTGACGATGTTGTACTTTTGTCAGTATTGATATTAATGCTTCCTTTTGAAGGAAGCTAAAAGAATTGGAGAATTTAGTCAGGGAGTAAGACTGAATAAAACGGTGCTTGCGAAACACCGCAAGGGGGAGACCCCCATCGGGGGATCCATTTAAATGATTCAGATCGCTGAATTCCTACCGAGTGGCGGTGGATTCAGTTGGGACATGTAAGGCCAGTAGTATGTTCCTTAGGGCCAGCGAAACTAAGGGAACAATGAGGGTGGCCATAGGGGTCGAGGCTACCAGGGTTCGAGAGAAGGACAACCCTAATATGGTCTGTATAGCCAGGACTAGGGGATTATATGAAGAGGCATTTTATGTGGATAGTAGTACCGCATGCATGGAATTTGCCCGAAGTGAGTAAAAGGTATAAGAGCATGGAGCCTAGCCAGGGCAATGATTAAGATAGTTTTGGTTCAGTTCGGATAGGCGTGTCATGTCCAAGAACCATCTGAGCCACCATCATTATTGACAATTGGAAGTATGAGTTTTATTCTCGGGTTGGTGGGGTAAGTTTTATGTGATACGAGCGAGTCATAATATTTTGTTAGACAAGATTCGCGTGTGAGACAGGTTTAGTGGGGATATCGTTGATATCATTTTAATGTGTATATTGTTGCCTTTGTATAATGGGGCTCTCTTTAGTACTACTGGCAGGGGGAGCGAGCGCAAACATAGGGAGTATATTATGTTAGAATTGCTCATTCTAGTGAAGTATCATACGAGTGTGATATTATCCTGGGTATGGAGTGATTAACAATGTGGGTGGAACACTAGAGGGCTGTGATAGCAAAGCCGAAATGGTATGGTGTCTTGAATGTCATGAGAGAATGACGAGAACCCAATTATATGCGTGCAATGAGAGTAACACACCGAGATGGGTTAAAATATTGTGGGAAGCCATTCAAAAAATATCTCTTGATAAAAAGGAGGCCGAACTGTTGGGGGAAAATATAGCGGAGCTTTACTTAATTGAATGTTGAGAGTGGCTTGCGCATAAATAGGACGTTGATGACTATGGGGAAAAAGAGAAGACCCAAGAAGTGTGCCAGTTGCGAAAAGTGCACAAGTCGTGACTTTTGGCATTGGGAAGAAGGGGAGTATAAAGTACCATATAATTTCAGATATTATAAGTGGGAATTAGATTGGGGTGAGACGTAGTGAGATTGTCTCCGAATGCACCACTCATAGATGGAAATGAGTTAGTTCGGGATGAGAAACCAGAAATTTCGTATAGTCCGATGAGTTGGTGCATGGTGCCTCCCAATATTGTTGTGAATCAGGACGAGATCCTGCAATCCCACCTCTGATAGGGATTATCTGGTAGCGATGGGGATGAAGTTTTGTTTTGGGTATATTGTATCACCTATAAAAACTATTATGGGTGACTTTTAAAGTCGTAAGAGTTTGGTCACCGTGAACCTAAGTTCTAAATACTGACATGAGTGGTCAGAGGTTCTCGTGATATCTCCCATGAGTTGCGGTGAATAAGGGGAGTTGGCACTTAGGTATGTATGACATTTTCTCAGTATGGAGATGATAGAGTCAGTATTGAGATCACATGACTGATAGAGCATATCAGTATGTACTAAATTGAGGACGCTAGTAGATAAACTTGGGCTATAGTGATTAAGCCGTTTGATAGGTGGGTACCACTAGCGGGTGTTTAGTGGAGTGACCCTTATGTTATTATGATTTGAATTTGGGTACTAGAGGATTTCGTGATGTTAAAGATCCTAAGTTTTAGTATCGGTCTTGTCCTAATTTCGAGGATGAAATTCCGTTGTAAGGGGGAAAGTATGTAATATCCCGTATTTCTGCATATTTTTTTAATTAAATTGAGAAATTAGTTGGGGAAAAACATGTTTTAATTAAATTATGCGATTAGATGATGATTCTGACTATTAAATATTAATCGAGTGATGGATACTGATTAATATTGCATTATGATATTTACTAAGTGCGAAAAGTAAATAATTGATAATTATGGTTATACGACATAGCGAGTGATATGTGGGTATTTTATTCTATCTCATCGGGAGTCGCATGTAGACTTTTTTGAGGTGAGAAATGAGAAATGTATTTTAAGTGACTCGGATGATAATTTAGAGGTCACGAATGGTTTCGGATGGGTCGAAATAGTTAAAATAGTTTACCCGGGAGTATAGTTTGGGTCCCGGGTCAATTTTGGACTAAATTGTCACCTATTAAGGGCGTTTCAGTCATTTTTGAAAAAGAGGTTAAGGGACCTACGAAATTTAGAGCCATATATATGATATTTAGAGATTGGGGTTATGTCTCATACACAAATAGATTATAGAGGCCATTAGAAAGAAGAGATAACCATTTTCCAAAACCTATGGAGAGATTTTTGAAGGTGGTGAAGGGTTTCTTGCACCTCAAGGCAATCAGAAAGGAAAATTTGAGAAGAAGAGATCAATCATCAACCAAGAACCATGAAAGCAGATCAATCAGTTAAACGCAACTGTTTATTGCAAATCAAAATGATGTTATAATACCAATGTGTAGGGATTTCATGAATAATTTGATTTTTTAAAAAAAATATTGGATGAAAAGTATAAATTGATTATATGTTTGGGAAGGATTGCATGTAGTTAGTATTTACATCTGTAGAGATTTATAAATCAGAAGAGTTTTGATTGTTGCTACGAATTTAAATCCGGGTTTTGAATTGAATGAAACAGATGAACACAAAAATAGATTTATGAAAGAGTTTTGGGAGTTGGATTCGTTCTTGGATTGATTTTGTATAGATTTGATAATGTTTTATGTTAGAAACGATTTCTATATCTGTGGTTAATGTTTGGTTATGTTGGGAAAAATTTCCAGGAGGTTTTATGAGAGTTTGATGGGGTGTAAACATGGTGAAAAATCGAAGAAGATGAAGCTGCACCTGCTCGATCGATCGATCGATCGACCCATGAATCTCGATCGATCGATGGAGCCGATCGATCGATCGACCCTAGCAGAATTTGGGTTCTTTTGTTGGTTGAGTTTGCTTTGATTGCCAACTATGGGGGGGGGGGGGGGAACCTTGGGAGTCATATTTTACCTATGTAGGGACTTGATAAATACTAGTAGGGTATAGCTAAGGTCTATTAAGTTCATTGAGTGTAGGACTTAGAGCTTGGACTGGACGAGATAATCGATTGAGATATAGGTCGAAAAAATTTGGGAATTGAGCTACAGAGAGAGAGTAAACACCAATTATACATGAATACCAGTAGGTTAAAGATGGTAACTACTGAATTTATATATCAAGGGGTAACTAGGGGCCTTAGAGTTGTGTGAACACTCAAAGAGACACGATAGTGAGATAAATTCGTAAATGAAATGTATGGTAAGTATTAGAGAGAAATATACTACGTACATAAAGAAATAATTTGGTTGTGTAAATACTTATTATATTGATACATAGATTGTGTGAATACCTAATATATATATATATATATATATATATATATATATATATATATATATATATATATATATATATATATATATATATATATATATATATATATATTGGTGATCGAGGTATGATTTCGAGCTAAGAGATATAAATCACTATTGGTGATTGAGGTAGGATTTCGAGCCAATAACCTAAAAAATGTGATACATGGAGGTGATTATATAGTATGTGTTTATAGTATATATTGTGTGCGAAATATATATACATAAAGTGTGCTTAATTTTGTATTGGGGTCAATGATTATCCGGACCAATACATGAAAGTTCGATTTGGGGTCGATGATTATCCGGACCAAATCGAAGATGAATGATATTGGGGTCGATGAGTATCCGGACCAATATACATATGCATAACATTTACTTTGGGGTCAAGGGATATCCGGACTAATGTAAATGATAGGATGGTTGGGGTAGATTATTATCCAAATCAATAATCCTTATAGTATATATTGTGTGTGAAATATATATTTCATGATATTCTAGTTATGTGCGAAAGTAGACTTGTAGATGATATATATATATATATATATATATATATATATATATATATAGTGAGAGAGAGAGAGAGAGATCTAAATGATAAATTAAGTAGAGAGAAACTTAATTTCAAGATTTAAAAATCGATTGGGAATATCTATAGTAAAGTAAGTAGTGAAACTTAATTATGGAAGTTGAATGATGCTAGATATGAAAATGCTATATGAATTATGTAGTGAGACTTTATTGTGATGATGATGATATTTAATATATGTGAATGTTACGTAAGAAATGAAGAACATGCAAGAAATGTTAATAATGAATCGCGTTGTATGGGCAGTACGGGAGAGTATACTATTGATAAGATCGGTTATATACTTTAGTCGAGATAACTTTTGTATGATAGCTGGGCGGGCTAAGTATAAAACGTTAGGTGTGCACATTAGATGAGAGGTGAGGAAACTCAAGGGAGTGTGCGTAAACCTAACATGTGTAATCAATAACCGATTTTAATTGCAATAAATTACTTGCTAAATGTTTTCAAATGTTTTTAGTACTAACTCTTGCTATAAAAATATTTTCAAAATCTTTTAGGTGTCCAGCCATAGGGACGCCATACTTGATTTCATCCCATGGAGTCGGAGCTGTAGCACTGTGGTTGCTGACAGGGTTTGAGTATCCGATTCTTTCATTGAGATCTAACATAGGATCTCACTTTTGTATCTCATGTTTGGACATGTGGTCCGTTGTCGGTATTACAGTTTCAGTTTTGTATCAGCATTACTTTGCAGTATGGACTTGGATTATTACTTTGTTTTGGGTTGTTTTAGCCGATGGTTTATTCAGCATGACTTTAGTTCACTTACATATCATGATGGTTTGGATTCTAGTATATTGTGAATGTTGTTTTAGTTTTCGAACTATATTATTTATCCTATTTAATAAAAATATAAAATTTGACACAGTGTCTTTTAAATACTAGGTGGTTAGTAAGTTTTAAAAAGTTTCGACATTGATGCTAAGAATGAACCAGATGATACACTTGTTTAATTTGATATAGGACTGATCACCCGGTATTTTATTAGGCGTAGTGTCACACTGGGATCTTATTTCATCACCATTTATTGTTACTTATCAATGTGATTTCTTTCTGCATGCCACAAAGTACCTTCGTTGTTACATAGTACGAGAAGGGATCTTATCAACTCATCCTAAACTTCATTACTTGCCATTGTAATCAAACCCACTAGAAAATTCTTTGCATCAGAATTTTCTAGTTTTCCTGATAGTGTGGAATTCGAATATAAACTAGCAAGAGCCTCTATTGTACGTTCCTGCGTGAGAAATTGTAAGTAGGGTTTAAATTGCTTAACCACTCAATATCCATAGAATATAACACTCGAGTAGTTTCTTCTTTGCTGTCATGTATCGTAAGAGCTGAAGCTAAAGCCCCTAATGTGTCAGCTACCTGCTTAACCACTCTATTATACGTTCCTGCATGAGCTAAAGCCCCTAATGTGCTAGCTACCTGTGCGGGTAAACATGATTCAAGGCTTGACCAAGGCTCGAGATGACATATGACAAACCACCAGAAATGTTTGCAAGAGAGCACATTGCATTCTCCTGCAAAGCTTGGGCATGCTCACCTTGCATGAATTCTTTTGGAGTAGCTATTGTGGAATATATCAAAGCAGGTATACCATTGGAATGGCTATCCCTCGTCTTGCTTCTTTGGATTGTGCAGAGGGAGATTTTAGAGCAACTACAACTTCTGCACTGATAGAAGCTCATTATCAGTCCCTATAGCTTTAGAAGATGATTTGCAGCCTCAGCAGCCAAGACACTCTCTCGAGACCTCGAATCCTTCTTTGACTCGAGTCGGACTTAGATTCATGTGGGACATGCCCCAATATGCAAGGATACACTAGTCCAAGAGTATTTTATTTTTTTCTTGAGTATGATATTTTAATCTTACAATTTATACTGATTAGAACACGTGTTCGTAATGTTTGGCAGGTAAACATCGTACAACATTCAAATGGGTGTCAGTTAACTCTGAAACATTTTACAGATTCAACCATGGTATGCTATTATTTTTATTAATCTTTAGGCCATCTACATGTCAACGTCTTTTTATATTTTTATGTGATAGTCATTTTTTATTGATGAAGGAGGCTCTCTACGGTAGCAATATAGCCATGGGCCTTTACCTCACTTTCTCCCAGGAAACATTACAATCTAATTACTTGACCTGATGCAAGTGAACTGTCAAAATTAAAGTTTACGTTCAAATCAATATAATATGATAGCATACGATTATGTATTAATGTTAAACTTTTTTTCCTTTCCTTGATGATACATAATAAATCTCATTCTTTTTACTTGAACTTCAATTAGTTAAAATAACTAGATGAGAGAACAATCTATGGTGGTAAATCCCTCAAATAATATCATTGTGATTTGCTTGTCTCTTTCTTTATTTTTAACTGTGTTACGTTGTCTATATAAAAATAACCTCATTGGGATTTTTGTTTGTCTATTTCATACTTATAGTTGCTTAAATTAATCTCTGCTCAACGAACTAGTCGTGTCATGTTTCGAACGATTCTAAATTGTCCTCTCTTTCTTTCTCTCTCTCTCTCTCTATATCTATATATATATATATATATATATATATATATATATGGAAGAGACTCTATATAAGGTACTATATAATGAATATGTAATGCTCTTTAGTCTTTATATAGTTTTAATCAAACCACTTAGGGAGTTTATGGTTGGGTTTATGGTTGCAAGATCAGCCTTGTTCCCATTCTTAGAATTGTGCTTGCCCCTGTTCTTGTTCCCTTTCTTTAGAGTATCACTCTTGTCTCCTTCTTTGTCTACTTTTGCTCGATCGTTTTCCCCTGCATTAAAGTGAACCACGTCTTCGATCTTGGCATATTTTTTAATATGATTCATGAGGTCGTCGATGGCACTCACTCCCTTCTTTGTTAGGGACTGGTGCAGTATAGATATGGTCAAAAGACCAATCCTAAAGGGTGCAACATCGACTTGCTGCGAGCAATCCTCTACTTTATTGAAAATCTCCCAGTGCCTCTTGGCATATTCACAAAGGCTTTCTTGTGGCTTCTTCTTCATCATGAGCAGTGAATCCATCCACTTAGAGCAAGAGTTGTTGGTTATGAAGCGAGTAGTAAAGGCCTCTGCTAGGGCCTTGAAGCTCTTACCTGATCTGTGGGACAACTTTTCGAACCACTTCTGTGCTACGTCAGGTAGGCTAAAAGGGAAAATTTAACACATCAAAGCGTCGTTGTGGCTCCATAGGGTCATTGACTGCTTATATTACCAAACATGGTCGATGGGATCCATCTTCCCAGTATAAATCTTGAATTTGGGAAAGATAAACTTCTTTGTGGGTTCTTCCTCCTCAATCTCCCTTGGGAAAGGGGCTTTTATTTGGATGTTGAAAGCTCTCTTAGGTAACTCCCGGGTAGACCTGGATCCTCGATGGGATAGATGTTGGTCCACCTCTCTACAAACCAAAATTCTGTTGTCCTCATCCTGATGATCGTTGCTTCTGCGACGCCTCTTTGGTCGGTCACGCTCTGACCTGCCACCTTTAGATCTGCCTCGGTTACACCTGAAGCTCCTCCCTTGGCTGTGAGTATTGCTCAGTTGAGGGCTAGAAGTCCTATTACGATGCTTCCTTGTGTCCCCATGGAGATCTCTCTCCATTCTTTCAAGTCGCCTTTGTAGGCGAGCATTTTCTTCCACCTGGTAGCGTGTGGTCTCCTCTTATTATCGAATCCTATCTTTGTAAGCGTCGATGGACTTAGAGATCAGTGTAGACCTAAGTGGCCCATAACTTTCTTCAGAAGGTTGCCTCTCTTTGAAAAACCTTGGATTTAGTGCCCGACGAATATATGTAGTTCGACAAATTTTCTACGTCCATGGAGAGGTTACTATGTTCTTATTAGTGTCTCTCAATGCTTGAGGTTACATCCCTTTGCCCTAAGTCAGGGTTTATAACTTATAGATGTGTAAAAATATGAGATTAAGTTGTACAAAAAACTGAATTAACATGTGCATAATTTGTGGTGTCCCTGAATATCTCCTCCGAGATTGTTGATAACCATTTTGAATATATTCATAAGTGTTTTAGGGTATATCAAATACACTAATCTTGATTAAATAGTTGATCTGGGTCGAGCAGCTTTTCTAGTATGTTGGGCTGGTCGGCTACTCTCTTGGCCAAGATATTTAGGTCCCATAGATTACTTGATCCATAAATCATTGAATAGAGTATATATAGTTGTATTCAAACTCAAACTTCATCCCTAAACTTTTCTCATTAAGAAGTTGGTAAACACACTTATTGAACATGTGCAAGCTGGTACAAAATGAGTGGATAATGAATTCATAACAACTAATATTTTAAAGGTGGTTGAGCGCATATATTTTGGATGTGGCATATTATTGAGAAGAATGTAAGAGAACATCGTACATATTATTGGTGATAAGGATAACTATTTCGTTTAAGAGGAACTCTCCAATGGTTACCTACTCCCTATTGGGAACCGTCTTCCTAAAATCCCTTGCTGGGAATATCATTAATGACACCTAATATTTCGTGTCAATATCGAACTATGCTTATGCTCGTTCCTAATTTTCCTTTCGCTTGCTCCGATAATATGAAAACGTTCTAGTGTTGGTACATTTGAATAAGAGTTTTGCATTTTGACAAATAAGTAAATTTGGTTATTTATTTATTTTCATACATTTTGTATTTAGGGTAAACCCGAAGCATCAAAGTTAATTAAACCTAAACTATGACTACAAAAACCTACGCGCCAGTCGTGTTATATTCGGCTCACCAACTCTATACAAAAACCTAAACTATGACTACACTCTTTTAAGGGAGTATAGAGGCCAATCCGGGTATCGAATCCACAAAGACAAGTTGCTAGAATTTAATTGGTTTAATACTTATAAAATAAAAATGTAAAAGATAATTTTAACAAAAAGGAAAAGAGAAAAAAGAGAAAATATTAAACTAGGCGAGTGTATTTAAACTACGTTAACAAAGCGAATAAAAACTATAGGTTGCATCGAATATCCCTCACCCTGAGTTAAGTAGTATAAAATGGTTAGATGGGTCGACGAGTTATTAATACTGAGTCTCGTTTCGACAGTTAATTAAATCAAGAGTTGTCACACCCCTAAATTCGCATAAAAGTCTAATAAGATTTTGACGTCAATAAATATCCTAGAAATTACGCACGCAAGGTCGTAATCATGGAGCATACATGATATACCCCGTCAAATATCCTAGGCGAAATAACTAACCCACTCGAAATAAACCCATAAAACTCCATCACCAAAGCAAAGCAACATGTCAACCCTAGGTGAGATCAATCCGACACAACCTAAACTAAATTATCTAGAAAGCATGGTTAATGACATGTATTGAAAGAAAGCAAGTAAACCTAATTATGAAAGCAATAAATAAATGAAATACAGGTTAATCTAGGCAAGGGAAATTAATGGCAAATAATGTAAATAAATCTAAAATAAGTAAACTACAACAAAGAAGATCAATGAATATTATATTAACTTAAAAATAATGGGCAAAACACCCAAAATGGAGAGTAGGGAAAAGCTCTCTCTACGAACCCTAAAATCTAAGACAAAATGTAGATGTCTCACAATAGAAACCAAAATTGGTTTATATAGTAAGTTGGAGGACAAGAAAAGAAGAAAGTGGCAAATATCTGGTGATCGCGGTCGACCGGTTGCAGAGGCGCGGTCGACCGCACTTTTAAGTTAAGCCCCACTGTCTTCGAGCCAAGGAAAAATTCCAATACGCGATCGACCGGCATCAGAAGCGTGGTCGACCGATACTCTGTTTCCTGCTGCTATTTGCTCTTCACATGGGAGGAAAAGGTCGAATATGGAAATGGCCATATCTTCTTCGTCCGAACTCAAAACAACGTGCAGTTTGCAGCCACGCGACACTAACGAAACAAACTACGCATCCGTGGAATTCTCATGAGCTAGAGATGAAATGTGAATTGATTAAAATTCCCTTGAAGTAGCATCCGACGATGAAACTTCTCCGAAATATGACCGATCCTCACTTTTAGCGTTCCAATACCTTCAAAAGTACAATTAACCCTTGCAAAGCATGTATATATCCAAATACAAGGTTGTCTAGTTAATGAGAATAAATATAGGAATTTAGGACCGTAAAAGTGCTAGAATACATAAAGATATAGGGCAAAATTTTGCAATATTCGATACGAATCAACAAGCCCTTCAATCACATCCAAATTAACCTCGCAAGGACCAAAATCAAAAGTTCAACGTAAATGTAATAAACCTATAGATGATGCTTCTGGTGCCTTATTTGTCATTGTTGATTTATAAAAAAAATAGCGGTTGCTTTGGAAACTCAAGTTGTTGAATTTAAACTCACGTCAATTGAAAAGTTATATTGGATAGGGTAAATAGCAACCGCTATTTATAAAACTTATAGAATGCTACTCATGAAAGTTTTTGAGCGAGATAAGGAGCTAGGATGAGTATTCTTTGGCTTTGATGTTGATGAGTTTATAGGTGCTTGGATCGTTGACAAGTTTGGGAGGGAGTCACCAAATTGACATCCTATTTTAGTAATTTTAATACTTGTTAATTTTGTTGGGTTAATTATAATTCCTACAATTGACAAATGTTAAATATTTCGTAGTTTGTTTCGACATTCTATATTTTTGTGTTGTGAATGAACATTTAAACATTATAATGTTGGAGTTTATATTACTACCATTTTAATGATGTGTCTTGGGACATAAAGGGTGAGTTACATAATATTTATTTATTAAGTTTTAGATTTTGAACTTTGCAAGAAAAAATAAACTATTACATATATAGCTCTCACGAACCTCTTATTTTACAATTAGAAAATAATGCCCATCAAACAATAAAATTTGAAAAATACTTAATTTTGCACTTGAAATATAAAAGCAATCAACATCGAGTATATAATAACTTTTCATGCAAAATATTTTTATAAAATAAAAGAAATTATCTCCGCTATTTTTTTTCGCCTTTTGTATGCTAGATTTTCGCTAAAAGGGCCTCCTCACAAGTTGTTTGAGAGTTATATACTTAATTAATCAGATGGACAAAAGTGTAAATGTGGTTTGAGAAAACGTCAAAAAAAATTCTGACATGGATAACTTGATCCCCAAATCAAATCATTGAATATAGTAGATATAAAGTTGTATTCTATTTCAAACTCAAACTTGATCCTCAAATCATGGAATAGATAACTTGATCCCCAAATCAAATTGTCGAATAAAGTAGAGATAAAGTTTGAGTTGTAGTCAAACTCAAACACCTCAATTGAAACCACCTCATGTCATCTCTCTATCTCTCTATTTATATGTATGAATTCTCAGGGTTTGAAATCCAAAGATTTTGAAGCTCCATCCCAATATTTGAATAATAATGTAAGTTTGAATTTTTATTTTATTTTATGTTTATTTACCCCATTCAGCATAACATTGTTTAGCTTTCATTCATTTATTTAACTCTATGAAGATTGAGCCATTTTGGCCGACCAATTATTCAATTAAACCAGCTTCTCAAACCTCTCCGCCCTATCCAAGTCAAAGAGCTTTGGGAACAATTATGAAGTATAAGCTAAGTGACCCCAAATATAAAGGACGAAATAGGTTCGAATCCTAAAAAATGGCCATCCTAATACATAACAGGCAAGGAATATTATGAGAGATAACCCCAAAGGGATTATTTGACAAGAATAGATTTCGAATGAGATTAGCATGGATCAAGTAGCGGCCCAAATGAGTCTAAATGAACTATGCCTCCTCCATATCTATAAATGTAACCCACACACCAGGGAAAAAAGGATATGTAACTTATGGATATCGAATCACAAAAAAAGTTATAAAAAGGAGAAAAATACCCGTGGACGTAGGGCATTGGCGAACCGCACAAATCTATTTGTTGTGAGAATGTTCTATTATTAGTTTGGTTCTAACTGTTTATATTCATTCATTGTGAGTAATTTCACTTGTTGCATTTGATAATAAAGCATCACAAACTCATGTCAATTGAAAAGTTATCATGGATAAGCTAAAGGCCATGAACATAGAGAAACAAATACAACACAACTCGTGAAAGTTTTAAAGCTAGATAAAGAGCTTATGATGAATATTCACTGGGTTAGATAATGATGAGTTTATACGTTCTTGGATCGTTGACATGTATGGATGAGAGTTGTCAACTTGAAATTGTATTTTAGTAATTTTAAGAATTATTGATTTTGTTGGATTAATTTTTATTCTTATGATTGACCCATATTAAATATTACGCAGTTTATTTAGACATTCTAGTTTTTTAGTTATGAATGAACGTTTAAGCATTTTAATATTTGAGTTTATATTATTACTACTTTAATGATATGTGTCTTGGGTTATAAATGAAGCGAGTTACATTATATTTATTTATTAAGTTTTAAATTTGAAACTTTACAAAAGGATGAATTATTACGTGCCTTATATTTTTTTATTTAGAAAATAATTCTAATTAAATCTTCTTCTTTCACCCCACATATGCTCGATTTTTTTTATTTCCTAAAAAGACCTCTGCAAAAGTTGTTTATGAGTTATATACTTAATTAATTAGATGGACAAAAGTGTAAAAGTGGTTTGAGCAAACGTCTGGCATCTCCCAAAAAATAAAAAAATATGATACAGATTACTTGATCCCCAAATCATCGAATAGAGTAGAGATAAATTTGTATTCAAACTTAAACTCAAACTTCCTCCCTAAACGTTTCTCGATAAGAAGTTGGTAAACATATTCATTGAACAAGTTCTAGTCAGGACAAAATGAGTGGACAACGGATTCACAACAACTTAGATTTTAAAGGTGGTTGAGCGCATATATTCTGGATGTGGCGTAGTTATTGTTGAGAAGAATGTAAGAGGACATCATACATATTAATGGTGATAAGGTTACCCATTCCGTTTAAGAGGAACTCCAACGGTTACCTACTCCTTTTGGTAACCATGTTCCTCGATTCCCTTGTTGGGAATATCAATAATGACACCTGATATTTCGTGTGAATATCCAACTATGCTTATACTCATTCCTAATTTTCTTTTTCTTCGCCGTGGCAATATGAAAATGTTATACCGTTGGTACATTTGAATAAGATTTTTTCATTTTGACAAATAATTAAATTTGGTTATTTATTTATTTTCATATCTTTTGTATTTAGGATAAACCTGGATATCTCCTCTGAGATTATTGGTAACTGTTTTGACTATTTTCGTAAGTATTCTAGTGTATTTAAAATACTCATGTGCGAATTAAATTATGATTTGGGTTGGGAAGCGTTCTAATGGATCCAAGCTGATCGGCTACTCTCATGGGCTATGGTAAATGGGTCCCCACATTGAAATAACCAAAGGTTTGATGTAAACGTAGGGAACCTGCGGGCGATACTTCTACTGATTTATCTGGTATTGTTGATTCATAAAAAAAAAGATTGTGGTTGCTTTGGAAATGCAATTTGTTGCATTTGAAAAGCAATCAATGAAAACTCGCGTCAATTGAAAAGTTTTCTTGGATAAGTTAAAGGCCATGAACATAGAGAAAAGTGATAAAATACATCTCATGAAAGTTTTTGAGCAAGACAAGGAGTTGGGATGGATATGCATCGACTTAGATGATAATTAGTTTTCAAGTTCTTAGAGGAGTCGCCAAATTGACATCGGTGAGTAGGAAAAGGCTTTCTTTCCCACTCAAGCTGGAAGCATGAAAAGTTTGACGCCCTACCGGACGTGAATTGTCGACTGGAGAAGTTGCTCCCGACAGATATTCTGGGCGAGATGGTGACAAAGGGGAAAGTCGAACCCCCTATAAACGTAAAGGCAACCACTGATACGCTCGATCTTCTTATTCAAGGATTCTTCTACCTCACAAGTGGCGGGCGATCCCGACCGCATCGCACCGATGTGTCTTAACCATCGTTTATCCACAGATGATATTTTCAAACAGAGTTTAGGCTTGTTAATTTTATTGGGTTAATTATTATTCTTACGAATGACACATATTAAATATTTTGTAGTTTGTTTAAAGATTTTGGATTTTTAGGTTATGAATGAAAATTTAAATATTATTATAGCATAGTGTATATTACTACCGTTTTAATGAAGTGCCTTGGGTTATAAATGGTAAGTTATATAATATTTATTTGTTAAGTTTTAAATTTGAAATTTTACAAAAAAAAAAAGCTATTAAGTATATAGTTCTCATGAACCTCCTATTTTACAATTAATAAATAATGATAATCAAACAATAAAAATTAAAAGCTGCTTATTTTTACACTTGAAAAAATTAAAACAATTAACATCGAGTATATAATATTTTTAATGAAATATATTTTTCTAAGATTTATCTTGGCCAAAAGAAATTTCTATCACTCCACGTATGCTAGATTTTTTTGTTTCCTAAAAGGGCCTCGGAACAAGTTGTTTGAGAGTTATATAGTTAATTAATTAGATGGACAAAAGTGTAAAAGTGATTAACCGCAAACGTGCGACATCGGCCAAATCAAATCCTCGAATAGAGTAGAGATAGAGTTGTATTGAAACTGAAACACCTCAACTGAAGCTTGATCCCCAAATCATGGAATAGATAACTTGATCCCCAAAATCAAATCAAATCGTCCAATAGTAGAGTTTGAGTTGTATTCAAACTCAAACCCCTCAATCAACTGAAACTGTCTCATCTCTCTTCTATTTATATATATGGAGTGGAGTCTCGGGTTTGAAATCCAAGGGTTTTGAAGCTCCGTCCCAGCATTTGAATAACATTGTAAGTTCGTTTGTTTTTTAAATTTTATTTTACCCCATTCAGATTGTTTAGGCTTTCATTCATTCATTTATTTTATTTAACTATAGTCTATCATGATTGAGCGTCTCTTCTCCTCCTCTGTTTTCTCTGGTAACGATATAAACCATAGCCCTAGATACTGCTCTAAATATTTAACTATATCATTGAGTCATTAGGTATGTGGGTGTTAAACACTGCTGGCTTTCGTTTAAACAACTTTCTTTGTTTATCAATCGGTGCCATCACTTAATTTTTATTTTATGTTTTAACTACTATTCATTTGGTCCTTTGATTATTCTGCCTTTTCTAATTAAAAATAAAGTAAAGTTCGTAAAAACTTGCGTTTGATTGTTCCGCCTTTTCTATATTTTAACTATATTTGTTTTATCAATCGGTGTTAACTATGTTTTAACTACTGCCGGCTTTCGTTTAGTCTTTAAGTCTAATTTTGGGGGCTTTGATTGTTCTGCCTTTTCTAATTGATATTGTTGTTTAAATTTTTGGCTCCCTTTGTTTGATTAGCAATATTAAGTTGACTATGATCTCTATATGTGATTTTTAAGAACTATACTTCCAGTTTAGAATTTCATTTATGTTCCGAATAACCATATGTGAAATCACTGTACTTGAACCATCAATTAGGTAAGGTGTCTATTTTATTTATTTCAAAAGAGACATATGCTTATAACCGAGAATATACAATCTTCATGATGTATACCATAAAAAATATTTCAATTGTCCTAAATTCACACTTACCTTTTTCTGCTTACTTCCCATGTTGTCTTTGTTATATTTAAATGCAATTTTTAACCCATGTTATTGGTTTTATTTTATTTAAATGGAATTTTCAAAATAGAGAGCAACTTTTAGCGGGAATAGCAGCTTTTTAATAAATAATGTTAGTATTCATTCATAAATTAAATTGAATGTTATTTGTCTTTGAATTCCACGATTACCTGAGGGGATGTTTCAATTGTGGCCGTGTGTTTGGACATTTTCCTTGGTTAGAATGATACACCCGGTTTGTCAAAATACGCCTTTCTGCTCCTGATTATGGCGCGCTAGGGAAATGCTTGTTTTGATTGATCGCGTGCGTCTTTTTGAGGAGAGAAGGTGCTCAAATACACCGCCAGAATTGAAGTCTTTCTTCTGGTTATCGTGAAATGCAAAGCGAAATATATTATAAATCAAATCTACGAATGATAAAAAAATATTTTATAGGATGCTTATATTTTCGCTAATAGTTTTTCTAAATAGATGAGCGAAAGTGTGAAATTTCCCGCGCGCCTCGGGTTTTTGTGACTCCTCTGGGTTGTATGCTCTAAATAAGCCATCTGAATCAGCGCAAATATCTCTCAATATCATTGTTATAAATCACAGCTGCACCGTCACGTAAATAGCGTAAGTTGACTTCAATTTATATGGAACTAAAACCTTATAAACAGTCCTTGAAGAGAAGGTGGCAATCGAGAGTATCTTTCTCAATCCCTCTCTGACACCTTCTTCCTTTTTCCAAAACCTGTCGGACCGTTATCTTCCTCGAAACCAAGTTTAAGAGACAACACGACATAAAATCAATTTCAGAGAACTCTCAAGCATTACCTATTTTCATAGAATCAATACCTGGTTGAATATTGGAGAACTCCAACATTGGATGGGAACAGATCTAGGGTCATTAGGACCACTGTATTCTCTATTTTCTTGGGTTTAATATTAAGAGAGAAATGCCAACAATATATAATTATATATGTAAAGGTACCTCTCTCTCTCTCTCTTTCTCTCTCTCTCTCTCTCTCTCTCTCTCTCACACACACACACACACACACGCACACACATGCACACGCATTGTGCTCTTTGCTTCTTTTAATTCTTATAAATCAAATCTTGATTGTTCATTTTTTGTTATATTCACTTTCCTAGTAATATGAGCTCCTTATGATTAGGATATGGCATTTTGGACTTTCTCATTGATTAAGCTCATGTTCACACTTCCTTCCTAGACCATTTTGTTTTAAACAATTCAATTCAAAATTTCCAATTACAAAACCTAGAAATCAAGCAACTAATGTATTGATTATCAATTGAAATATTACATATTTATCTAGAACTTATTAGCTGGCTGAATATTTTACCCATCAAATATTCATGTACCAATTTTCCGAACAAATAACTTCATTTTACTTTTGTCATGTAGTTAGCTTCAGTAAACCACAATATTGTACTCAATTTTTAAGTTGTTAGAAGATTATTTGTTGGGAAAAAGAGTATAAAGTTTTGTGTCTTTTATTTTCATTTATCATATTTGAATATATGTAATCATAATGCAAAGTAATGTCCGTAACCAAGTTGATACTACCGAGTTGACTAGGTATTGGCACTCATCTATCCGAAACTGTTAAGCGTACATATATGTCGACAAACCAAACCAAGGGAGAAGGGTTGTTGGTTTTAATTATGGTGGTTGTTAAGGGATTCATGAATATTTAGAAAATGTATTACCTAATTTAATAAGTCACTGAATAAGTAGAATGGGATAAGTCTGGTCGTTTGCATTGGAGAGTAAAGAGTCTCCTGATTTGTCCATCTCTAGCAGACTGTTTCGTCAGTGTAACTGATTATAAAGATCATAACTATCATTTATTTTCTCAATCTCACACTCAGACTTTAACCAAGACTCTCAGATATATTTTCATTTCACCCAGTGTACACATACACGCCCACAAGCACACACGAATTATTACACAAACACTATACAGACATACGTTCCGATTCTTCGGGAATATAACGGGGATACTTCAAGGATACAGCAGGAGCCATACTGTATTGTTTTAAAAAGGAAAACGGGAGTTAGTCTGTAATTTTAATAAACTTAAAACTATTAAGCCAAATAAATGTTAATGAGTTACTCTCACTTAATAATTTGTATATATTGACCATCTGTTGTGATATTCTTGATCGCATAGGTTAATCTTGTTGTCAACAAATATGTTTTTGCTAATGCTGAAATTGTGTTATTTCCTAAAAGAATATATACAAATATTTTATATATATTATTTATTGTCATATCGGTGGGGTATCCGAACTCTATTTTTCAGATTTTTCGTATTGTCGTATCCGAACATATACGAAATCATATTGCATATCCGTATTCGTGCAACACAGACTACAACACACAAACATGACTTCAAAATTCTATTAAAATTCCACATAAATTCTACAGGGAACCTAACAATTGACTAACATCACTAATCTTGAAATAATTGAATTACGATTCTACATGATTACAAAGTCAATTGAATCCCAATATTACGCATCCAAACATATCCAAAGTGAATATTATATTAGTTAAATGTTTGTATGATAGAACTAGGGTTTTAAAGATAGGAATTTTGGGAACCAGTGTATGCAGATCGTAACACTATTGTAATGGTAAAACAAAACAAGTCCAAGATCAATACACCAAAACAGAAATTATGAATCTTTAAGTCCATCCCGTTACTAACTCAACAAAAAATAATATCTACTATGACTAAGTTCATAAGAATTTATTTTATAACCTACGTGCACAGTATGTATCTTAAGAATGTTAATACAATAAATCAACTTTCTTAGTCCAAAAGTTTTCTAGGTTATTATTGCAATTAGAAAGTAATATAATAAGTGACAATTTTAGAATTTGGTAGTTTCATTACAAGTATGACATTGAATCTATGCATGCCTTTGATTCAGAATGCATCACTATGGCCGATCATTCTTCGGCATGTGATATGCATACGCGCTGAATGAGCCAACTACATATAATTTGTCTCATCCAGCCTGGCAGTAGTGATATACAGGATGGATGATGATCGTTGTTACATCACATTATTGGAGTAAGGCTCGATGAAGACCCAGCTCCTCCAGAGCTCACCTCTGAACCAAACATGTTCTTAAAACTATTTTGGGTATACACTCCAAAAAAACTGAATAACAAATGTGTAAAGAACCACTGTGGATGTGAATCGCGAAAAAGAAAATCAAACAGATTGCAAAAAAACGGGTAGAACAAATCTGCGAAAGTTGTGGATGTGATTAACCTTACATCCTTGCAAACAAATCCCATTTTGTATATTCATCAAACCCTTCACAAACTATGGTTTATACTTGCCCTAAGGATTTGGCTACATATCTTAGAGCTTTACAATCCACGCTTTGATACCTTGTCAGATTTATGAGAGAGGGAGAGAGAGAGAGAGAGAGAGAGAGGATTAATGAATGGTCAGAAATTATATAAATAACCTTCACAGCATAACACAACATAATTATTACAAACAAGTCATTGACAGATTCAATGTTGTAATTTCTTGAAATATGTTTTATTGTTTATGCTTATTGTATATATCATGTGTCCAGGGAACCTATAAGACAATTAACTGAATATGTTACAGATAACATTCCATGTGAGTTTCTCTTTTAAGTTTAGTTTATTTTTCTAATTGTACATTTATAAATTAAATAAGTGTATACATTATATGTCTGAAAGTTTTATTTATAAGATTGAAATGCAAGCTTTCTGCCATTTTCTTCCATGTGTACCACATATACTTTAAATTATTTTCATATAATAAGACATTCATTATAAGTTATCCCAACAGTGCCTTACAAAGAAGAGAGGCCTATGTTCTGCTCAAACTCATAATGCATCTTCATTTTCAAAGAGGTGTTTATCTTAATAGGTACGTAAAGCATCATATTTTTGTTGTTTCAAGCCCATGTGAATTGACTATTCTACTTGTGTCACCATTTTCACGCCCCCAAAGGCTATTTTATTGGATTCTCCATTGCATATAAAACATAAATGGCTTTTGCATACATATTTTGGCCATACATGTATATGCCTTTGGTTTTGTGTTTGTTTACGGTGGGATTACTTATTCTTTTTTTATTTATTTGATACGCTTGTTTATGATAATATGAATTTATTAAAGTAAAATGTGATAATTTCCATCTGGATGGGGAAGTGAACTGTTACTCCCACAACTGAGTTTGTTTAGCAACTTGATTTGTATGTTTGGGACATTTTTATCTCTTTCTATATTTACATGTATGTATAACATGTGTAAATATATCATAGTTGAAGTATCATCATGCAATCTCGATTTTAATCGGTTGAACGTTAGGATCTATTGTTCAGTCAGAATTAGTTGACAAGATAACCTGTTGTTTCCATAATAAATATATACATTTTTTGTAGTATGTTTGGATCCTATTGTTGATTTATGCGTTCATATATATATATATATATATATATATATATATATATATATATATATATATATATATATATATATATACACTAGGGTGTACCCGTGCCAATGGCGCGATTGTAAAAACATTCCAAACATTTAGTAATAGTGATTAGGTCTGAAAAAATAAGATACTCCATAATTTTAGATCATATCGGCAACAAACCAATAAAATATTATAGTTAACGGGTAGAATTTGTTTCGAACTGCTTCAATCATTAATAACCTAAGATCCATCAAGCTTTGTAAATAATAAAAATTGTTTTAGGGTCAAAGTTTTTGTAGATTATATGTTATAAATTTATTACCGGTTATAAATTTATTGTTTCCCTCTCTTTGCCAGAAGTTCTACCCAACGGTGTTGCACTGCCAGAAAAACAATGACCTGATGGTTCTTGATGGTTGCGCTGCCAGAAAAAAACATGGGCCTGCTATGTGGATTCTTGATTTTTGGAGGTTATCTTTTCCTTGTTTCATATTCTCCATCTCGAGAAACCAATTATGTGGATTCTTGATTTCATGTAATAACAAACTTACAAATAAGATTAATAAAGTGAACTCACCTCCAATTAATCGAACTCACCTCCAATTAAAATAGTTAAAAATAATTTTTAGTAGTTTAAAACAATTTATTTATGTAAAAAACATTGTTTATATTTCTTTAAAAAACAATTTTTTAATTTTTTTATAAAACTAATCAAACTTTTTTTCTAACTAATAAAACAGTTTAGACAATTTCTTTATTTCTTATAACATTTAAAAAGGTTAGAAGCAGTTTTTTAAAATAGTTCTTAACTTTTGGTAAAATATTGTTTTCAAAAAATAAAAAACTTTTTAATACAAAAAAGAGTTGTTAACATTATTAACTATTTTAAAATTAAAAACAATGTTTTAACTTTTTTCAAAAAAATAAAAAACTATTCTTAATAAAAAAAATATTTTAAAAAAATAAACAAAAAAACTAATTTTTTAATATAAAAAATTATTTGAATCCTCGCTTTTTCTATTACATGCCAACTAGTCTGGGCAGTTCTTCTCCCCGGTCTTCTGGCTTTACCCACTTGCCTTGGGCCCTGCACCACGTATGGCCTTTAGCAAGCCTATGGTTTTATGAATCAAAGTAACTTTTTTTGGCAACAGCAATAAAATTTCACTTTTGAAAAATACAGAAAATAAAACTTTATCATTTTTAAAGTAAAGGCCCAATATATTATCATCGCATAAATTAAAAGCTCAAAATTACATTAAAAAAACACAAACAAAAAGAAATTATATCTTCACATCACTTTCAAACATGAAATAAATCACAACATAAACTAAAGTAAAAGTCCCAACACACGCATAATAAGATTAAAATAAAGAAATAGAAAACCCAATACCTCCGAATTAATTTATGTTCTCTTGGAGCTGGGGGTGATGCCTACTATGAACCTGTTTAAACAATTATGATGTTCAGTAAAAAATCATAATAATGTGCCCGTACAGTACCATGTTGAATAAAAATTCAGCTACACAATATTAAACGCCCGTACAGGACCATGGAGTAAAAAAATAAAACTCAGTTTTTGATAAAAATAAATAAATAACAGGAACCCAAAACAACAAATATACTCAGAAATCATACGCCCCCTACATTACCATGTTGAATAAAAAATCAGCTATACAATATTAAACGTCGTACAGTACCATGTAGAGTAAAAAAAATAAAACTTGTTTTTGAAAAAAGAAAATAACTCAGATCGAAACAATCAAGAACACAGTACAGATAGATATTTTCTTTTTGAAATCAGCAAATGAAATCGATTTCTGTAAAAAACAGAACAAAATATTTCTTGAAATCAAATATTTCTTGAAATCGATTTCTTGAAAAATAGATCAATAAAAAAAACTTCAGATCAAAATAAAACCTCAACAACTCTCCGTTCGGTTTTGAAATCATCAAATGAAATCGATTTCTGTAAAAAAAATAAAAATCGGTTTTGAAATCAGCATATATTTCTTGAGGGAGAGAGACTTCAAAAAACAAAAACTACAATATAAAAACAGCAAAATCCATGTCGAGACAAAGAGAAAAAAACACACTAAGCCACTGAACGGTCTGAATTGTAAAAAAAAACCATCGGAGCGGCCTGAACCTTACCGGAGCAGATCTGCTACAGCCTATCTGAACGGCTTGAACCATAAAAAATCCATGCCGAGAGAGAGAGAGAGAAAGATGCACTAAGCTACCTGAACGGCCTGAACCATAAGAAAACCCAGATTTGAACCGGCACTACCTGAACAGACACAAAAAACCAAGAACCTTAACATAAAATATATATTCGAACAATGAGAGAGAGAGAGGCTCTCTGGGCTTGGCGGAGTTGTTGTCGAGAGACAGAGAGGCTCTGTGTTTGATGTACTCTACCCACTCTACAATTGTGAGTTCCAAAGTTCTATGTCATTGGATTCGAACCCCACTAATTTAATCTCAACCATCAATTGACAAAAGACCAAATATATAGATACAAAATCTGTTTATATAGGTTTTGTATACAAAGTTGAATGATGTGGCAAAAACCCCCTCCTCCTTTATTTTATATATATATATATATATATATATATATATATATATATATATATATATATATATATATATATATATATATATATATATATATATATATATATATATATATATATGTATGTATATACTTGATTCGCAAAGCTGAGGTGGGATGATCTAGTGTTTCTGCAAACGGCTCTGGAACGAAGTTATCACTTAATGCAAAACATAATCTTCAGACTATATTCGAAGCAGATAGGCCCTAATGGTACTCTTCTGTATCTTGTATAGTCTGGATAGTGTTTGGTTTCCTTTCCTTTCCTTTTTTCTGCATTAATAGACACGAGAACCTACCATCATCTCCCTTACTTTTTGAATGGAACATCATTGCTGATGGTTGTTGTGATCCGTGTTCTGATATACTTATGTGTTCATTATTCTTTAAAAATATTTCCTCATTGATTGACCCACATTATGATGTTTTTATCGCAAAAATTACACCAAGGAAGAAATTATTGAACAATTGAGGCTAGATGAATAGGATCACATGGATTTCTTTATGGAGTACATTAGTGTATTGTAGAAGCAACACCAAATTCATAACTCCCTCGAATTTGAGTGTGGGTGGAACAAAAGTTCGATTTCTTAATTTAAATATTTTCGTACAAGTCCTTTAAATGATATTAGCAAATTTTCAATTATCAGTTTCAATTTCACACTATCATGATTGCCCTCCATATATTTAAAAATATATAATGTACTACAATTAAAACTAAAACACCCTCGCACATCGTGTGGGCTCGAAAACAAGTAAAATATATTTGGAAAAATGGAAGCTTTTAACTTAGCTTCACCACGTGTCAGCAATTATTTCCTCACTTATGAATTGGATCCACTCCACTCCCTTGTCAAGAGTAGGTTAGACTCATCGCTCTCTCATTTAGTCTCCATATATTCTCCATAATTTCTTGTAGGATTAGATTCTTCTCGATGCATATATGTGCGTCACGGAATTTAATTATATTTTTAATACCTTTTAGGGATATTAGGATCCAATTATGTATTTTTCATGTGCCAACGCATACAAACACACACACATGTACGAAAATGTTACTAAATAATGAAAACCGGTAACTAAATAATGAAAAATGGAGTCTAATAAAAAGAAACAAAGTGGTTCAAAACGGCGGGCGTTCTATTCCCCTGACAACTTTCTTCAAGTGCCCCTGCCACCTTAGACCGGTTGTTAGTCTTCATCATTTGCTCCCTTTACTTTAGTAGGCGCCAATCTTCTTCATTTAGCCGATTTTCCCACTTTCTTGTCGAAGTGGACTAAGAAGGTTATAATTTTCAGATGTGGAGGCCTTTTCAGATGTTGGGTAGTTTTTGAAGAATACATTATTGTTGTTAAAATCAAGTTTAAGAATATATCAAAATATGGATCGTAATTTCCTCCATTTTTATTTCGTTCTGTAATTAATTCCTAGGAAAGTTAACATAAACCACACGCCAAAAGGCTCCTAAAAATTATCTAAACACCACTTTAGAGAGAGAAACACTATTTTCTAATTAAAAATTCAAGTTTACCTCAAATGAGGCTTACAAGTGAGTGTTTAAAGGGAGGAGTAGCTTAGGATCCAAGCTAAGGCCCTAATTACAAAAAGGCCATTACTACTCCTTACCTCTAAATAATAAAGCAAAAGAAAGAAAAATACAATAACTAAAAAAATAAAAGAAAATAAAAATGACAAATAATCCCTATAAATGGTCAATTTCCATCACTCCGCTTGGCTTCGAAAAGCTTGTCCTCGAGCGTAGGAGATGGACGGTAAGAAAGCAAGGCACCTATCAAAGAGCACCTCAAATGGAAGAAGCACCGTCCTCAGAAACGCCCCTTGTTCTGGCTTGCAAGAAGTCCATGGAGGATAGGAACACAACCCAAACATGTCCGACTAACAGATTCGTGACCTGAGATCCCCATGATGAGACCCCTCAATTCTACGCCGCGAAAAATTTCTCCCAGCGCATATCGAATGACAAATAATCCCTAGAAATGGCCTATTTCCATAAAAAAACGCTAACCATAATTTTTTGCATAGCAACTTAGTTTATTAAACTTTTCCTTTTATTGCTTTACAATAGTAGACAGGATGTTATAGATCTAGTTATATCATTTTTTTGTAAAATAAAAAAAATATTTAACTTCTAAGTTTATTGTTATTTTCTCCGTCAAACCATTTGTTTGTACTTTTTTCAATGGCCTGTAATGAAAGATAGTTTGTAACTTCCTCAACTGTTTGCAGAGAATATAGAAACGATGTCAACAAGGAGTGAAGGTGAAGTGATGATAAAATTTTCCATGTTATGATATCTTTCCCTCATTTTCTCTATTGTTTTAATTTTGGTATAACTATTTTCGGCTATGCGTAAATTTTTATTTATAAATAATATACGTCCCAAATTAAGATTTTTATTTTCCTTTTAGGGACATCCCAATTAAATTTCATTTTTTTGGACATGATCCGATGAACCAAATTTCACAATGGTGAATAATTTTTTATCTTGCCACTAATAAAGTGCGTCCTTAACATTTACCAAAAATAAGTAAAATAAAGATAGGGAATTTTACTTAGATGGAGGAAGGAAGTAGGCTTCACATTCACCATTAAAGTAATTAAGTAATAGTCATCCCCAAGCACTCCTCCCTTATTCTAGGCTGTGCCTCCATGAGATCGTGATGGAGGTGCTCATCTTTTCGGGAAGGGAATCCTTTCAACCCAATAAGTCCTGTAAATCCACCTGCCATATGGAGATCCCCTCATATCCTATATTCCCTCATTGAGGTATGTTTTGTATTTGTTGTCCAACTATACAAATGTTATAGGCACTGATAATAGTTCCTTTAGTTTTTAGATAGGTTATCCAAATGATGTTGACATTAATATCATGTTTTTTAATTGATTAGAAAAACCATATGTTGTTTAATAGATGTATTATAAAAGTATGATATTCTAAATAGTTTGGATCATCAGTCAATGTAAAAAAATAAAAAAAGGTCGTACCAGCGCACAAGACTCCCGCTTAACTGCAGTCTGGGAGAGGCGGATGTGGGTTAGGCTTACCCCGATATATGTAGAGGCTGATCCCATGTCTCGAACCAGAGAACAATCGTAGCTTGGGCTAGGGAACTTGCCATCGCACCAAGGTACGATCTCTGGGTCAGTATGTTTAACATAATTAATCAAACACCCCATAACCACAAGGTCCATAACTTAGCGAATCTACCCTTGAGTCCCTTCATCTCACTGTCTCAATCATTGCATACTTGACATTATTACCCAAATTTGGTTATTAGTGTTATAGATTTTGATAGTCTGACATATCATCATTTTAAAGCTTTTATGATCTGAGAGAGTCAAACTTATTTCACTATTATGTTTTGTTATGTAGTTTTTTATGTACAACAAGTTAAATAATGGGATTGAAGTGAATAGAAAAGATAATATGCAATCTGGGAGCTTTGTAGGTAATCAACTAGAGATATTTGAAAAAAAAGTAGCTTAGGAATTTTAAGAACAATTTTGAGGTCCTTGAAAGTTCTTCTCATATACCTCATCTCTTTGTAAATTTTAAAGTCCTTCATTTTGCAATTCTTTGGTGTTGTGGTGTAAATATGTTATGGGCTCGTGCACAGGGTGTAGATTTTGGTTTGCTAAGAAATTGAGTAGAAAATTCATTTCTCAGTTTAGCATTAACGATTGAAGCAACACAAGTGGAGTAAATGTAAAATATCATTATTTTGCCATTACTTTAGTGTTGTATCATTTGTTTTATTTGCATATGATATATTTGTGTTGGGGTATAAATAAACTATTGATTGAAGATTATATATAACATACCCTGTTTTGACTTCATCATATAATGTACGCTTTTTAAGTGTTTGATAAATTATATATCTGTATTCAATTTTATAAGTGCAGTTTAGTTTTGCTATTTTAGTATTTACACTGGATTCAAAATATGTTGGTATTTGTATACTTTGTCAATACAATCATGATCCAAAGTACATTAAGTGATTGTACCTTGTGTGGGTCCCACCCCAATATATAAGCACTTAATGCAGAACTTTGGGGGATGTTTGGGGTAATGTTAATGAGTAGTGCAACATCTTTTCACTACACCAAATTCTGTGAATGGTCACATCCAGCTGGTCAAGACCCAAGTTTGCGACCAACTCAATTTTTGGCGTGACCATATTTATTACCACTCTAAATCATGGATGCTCTGTAAGTGGTCACGGACCAAATCCCTGACCACTATGGGTCACGGACTTGGGCCGTGACCAGGGCGTGGGAACCTTGGCACCAAATTCGCGCCAAAATTCCCTCAAACTGGTCCCGGATGGGTCACGGACTTGTACCGTGACCATAGGCATGACGAAGCACAAAACATACAAAAATTGGGTCACGACTGGGGGCCGTGACCATTTCTGGGTCTGGGTCACGGGCCCACGGCTATGGGATGTGACCATCCTCCATTCCAGTAGTGATTTTGATGGAGAAAAGGTCGTCCATGGTGGGTCATGGCCTAGAGCCGTGACCAGGTTCAATCCAGCAAGTTACCCCTTCATTTATTGGTCGCGCATGGTGGGTCACGGCTATAGGACGTTACTAGGTTTAGAACTTAAAAAAAGACCCGCTCAAAATCATTTCTATCGAACAAATTCTCTCTCAAGGCTTGTGCGATTTTGTTTCGATTTGTGAGATTTCACAACATCAGGTGGGATTTCATCTCATTTCTGTATATAGATTTATTTTTGTATGTGTGTGTGTGTGTGTGTGTGTGTGTATGTATAGATTTATGTGTATATGCATAGATTTATGTGTGTTTAACTATGAACAAATAGATTGTTTTTTATGTCAATAAACCCTAAATTTTATCTATGTGTATTTATAGATTGTATGTGTATGTATGTGTAGATTTATGTCGAAAAATATTAGGGTTTAAGTAAACCCTAGATTTTATGTGTGTATGTATAGATTATGTCAATAAACCCTAGATTGTAAGTGTGTATTTGTATGACAAAATATTATTCGAAACTCTAGATATTATATTTTTTTTGACAAAATATAATTAAATGGATTTATAATAAGTAAAAAAAATTACACCCGCCTCGTTGTGGGTTATATATATGCATAGATTTATGTCAAAAAAATATTAGGGTTTAAGTAAACCCTAGATTGTATGTGTGCGTATGTATAGATTATGTTAATAAACTCTAGATTGTATGTATGTATTTTTTTGACAAAATATGCTTGTCTTGTTTTTTTTTGACAAAATATAATTAAGTGATTTTTTTCGACATACGAGTCGCAAACACGTGTGAGCATTACTATAGTGAGATATTGTTGGCTTGGTTGTTGGATACTATGTTGAATTTATTGAATTGATACTCGTGTCGATAAATGTACATGTTATTAAATTTGTTGGGTGTGTTCTTGATTTCCCTATGTAAAAGTATATCACATATCTTGCGATTAATGTGCATTTTTTGACGTTTACGTCAAGATATTAAGAGGCTACAACTTGACATGGAACAAATACAACTTGATTCCGTTCATTCATATTTTAACTTGACATGTGTGCCATAATTATGTTGATTTCATACAGTTCTGTTTTAGTTTGAGATTTGTTGTGATCAACTTAATTGGAAATGTATTTTAAAACCTTAAAATGACGACGTAATAAACACAACTACATTGATATTATAGGCACCGAGTTGATATTATAGATTTTTGTTCTCCTTTGCCTTTTTGTACTTTTCTTTACATATTATAGGCAGCAGGTTGCTCACGTTCGTTCGAATTGCGGTGTTAAAATGGGAGAATAAATTTGCGTCATATCTAAATCTACGACATATTATAGGCAGCAGATCTAATTCTTCAGTGGTTTTGTGAGGTACTTTATTTAATTTTACATACTCATTCTTCATAACACATTGTTTATGTATTGCAGATCTAACCAATTAGATACCAGTTCTTCATTACACACCAGGTACTCTTTACTTTAACTAAAGTAATATAATTGATATACATTATCTATTAAATCTTTTAAATGATAGAAGGGGTACGGGATGATTATTGGTTTTGTTTGGTTTGGTTGTTGGATAATTATTGGTTGATGGCTTGTTGTTGGATAGTATGTTAGAAGTAGTATGGGATAATTAGAAGGAATACGAGATAATTATTGGTTTGATTGATGGATAATATGTTGAAAATATTTTAGACTCCCGATTTCAGAATACGACTATAACTTTCTAATGTCTAGACATAAGCTTAAAAACATGTCATTAGAGGGGAGAAACCCGAAACATCCCACAAACGGACCCATGAGACGGTAAAAACACGAAACAACCCCCGTACAGTCCCGTGAGAGGCACCAATACCTCTCACGGGACCAATGTAAGTTGTAGGAACTGACCGCGCGATAACGGGACTCCCGATTTGAGAATACGACCATAATTTCAAAATATGAGGACTTAAGCTTGAAAACAAGGCATTAGAGGGCGAAAACACGAAACAGCTCCCGCACGATCCCGTGAGATGCACCTACACGTCTCGCGGGACCAATGGAAAAACGTAGGAACTGACCGCGTGATAACGGGACTCCCGGTTTGAGAATACGACGATAATATAAAAATATGAAGACTTAAGCATAAAAACAAAGCGTTAGAGGGTAAATCTCAACAAAAAAACCCGTACGGTCTCGTGAGAGGCACCAACACCTCTCGCGAGACCAATATAACACGTATGAACTGACCGCACGATCACAGGACACTCGGTTTGAGAATACGACGATAATTTGAAAATATAAGGACTTAAGCTTAAAAACAAGGCGTTAGAGCGTGAAAACTCGAAACAGCCCCCGTACGGTCCCGTGAGAGGCACCAACACCTCTCGCGGGACCAATATAACACGTATGAACTGACCGCGCGATCACAGGACACTCGATTTGAGAATATGATGATAATTTGAAAATATAAGGACTTAAGCTTGAAAACAAGGCGTTAGAGCGTGAAAACTCGAAACAGCCCCCGTACGGTCCCGTGAGAGGCACCAACACCTCTCGCGGGACCAATGTAACAAGTAGGAACTGATAGTGCAATCACGGAACTCTCGGTTCGAGAATACGATGATAATTTTAAAATATGAGGACTTCAGTTCGAAAACAAGGCTTTAGAGGGGGAAAAAAGAAGCAGCCCCAGTACGGTCCCCTGAGAGGCACCAACACCTCTCACGGGATCAATGTAACACGTAGGAACTGACGGCACGATCACGGGACTCTCGGTTTGAGAATATGATGATAATTTGAAAATATGAGGACTTAAGCTTGAAGATGAGTCGTTAGAGGGTGAAAACTTGAAAAAAAAACCGTACGGTGCCGTGAGAGGTCCAAACACCTATCACGGGACCAATGTAATACGTAGGAATTGATCGTGCGATAACAGGACTCCAGGTTTGAGAATACAATGATAATTTGAAGATGTGAGGACTTAAGCTTGAAAATAAGTTGTTAGAGGGTAAAACTCGAAACATCCCCCGTACGACCCCGTTAGAGGTTTCTACCTCTCGCGGGAGTAATATAACACGTAGGAACTGACTGCGCGATCACAGGACTTTCGGTTTGAGAATACGACGATAATTTTAAAATTTGAGGACCTCTCACGGGACCAATGTAACACATAGGAACTAACCGCGCGATAACGGGACCCCCGGTTTGAGAATACGATGATAAATTGAAATTATGACGGCTTAAGCTTGAAAACGAGGCGTTAGAAGGGGAAAACATGAAACAACCCCCGTACGGTCCTGTTAGAGGCACCAATACCTCTCACAGGACTAATGTAACCAGTAGGAACTGACCCCGCGATAACGGGACTCACGGCTTGAGAATACGACGATAATTTGATAGTATGAGGACTTAAGCTTGAAAACAAGGCGTTAGAAGGTGAAAACACGAAATAACCCCCGTACGGTCTTGTGAGAGGCACCAATACGTCTCGCAGGACCAATGGAAAAATGTACGTGAGAGGCACTAACACCTCTTGCGGGACCAATGTAACACGTAGGAACTGATCGCGCGATCACAGGACTCCCGATTTGAGAAAACGACGATAATTCGAAAATATGACGACTACACTTTGAAATAAGGCGTTAGAGGGTGAAAACTCGAAACATCCCCCGTACGATCCCGTGAGAGGCGCCAACACCTCTCGCGGGACTAATGTAACACGTGGAAACTGACCGCGTGATAACGGGACACCCGGTTTGAGAATACGATAATAATTTTAAAATATGAGGACCTCTCATGGGACCAATGTAGCACATAGGAACTCACCACGCGATAACGGGACACCCGGTTTGAGAATACGACGATAATTTGAAAATATGAGGACTAAAGCTTGAAAACAAGGCATTAGAAGGGGAAAATATAAAACAGCCCCCGTATGGTACTGCGAGAGGCCCCAACACCTCTCATGGGACCAATGTAACACGTAGGAAGTGATCGCGTGATCACGGGACTCTCGGTTTGAGAATACGACGATTATATGAAAATTTGAGAACTTAAACTCGAAAATAAGGCGTTAGATGGGGAAAACACGAAACAACCCCAGTACGGTTCCTTGAGAGCAACCAACACCTCTCGCAGGACCATTGTAACACGTAGGAACTGATCGTGCGATAACGAGACTCCTGGTTTGGTAATACGATGATAATTTGAAAATATGAGGACTTAAGCTCAAAAATAAGGCGTTAGAGGGTAAACTTGAAACAGCCCCCGTATGGTCCCGAGAGAGGCACTAACACCTCTCGCGGGACCAATGTAACACGTAGGAACTAACCGCACGATCACGGGACTCCCGGTTTGAGAATACGACGATAAAATTAAAATATGAGGACTTAAGCTCGAAAACAAGGCGTTAGAGGGGAAAAAAATAAAGCAGCCGCTGTACAGTCTCATGAGAGGCACCAATACCTCCCTCGGGATCAATGTAACACGTTGGAACTGACCGCACAATAACGGGACTCCCGGTTTGAGAATAAGATGATAATTTGAAAATATGAGGACTCAAGCTCGAAACTAATGTGTTAGAGGGTAAAACTCAAAACAGCCACCACACTGTCCCGTAAGAGGTACCAACACCTCTTGCGGGACCAATGTAACATGTAGGAACTGACCTCACGATCACGGGACTCCCGGTTAGTAAATACGACGATAATTTGAAATTATGAGGACTTAAGCATGAAAACGAGTTGTTAGATTATGAAACTCGAAACAACCCCCGTACGGTTCCGTGAGAGGCCCCAACACCTCTCACGGGACCATTGTAACACGTAGGAACTGACCGCGCGATAACGGGACTCCCGGTTTGAAAATAACACGATAATTTGAAAATATGAGGACTTAATCTTGAAAACAAGGCGTTAGAGGGTAAAACTCGAAACAACCTCCGTACGGTCCTATGAGAGGCGGCAATACATCTCGCAGGACCAATGTAACACGTAGGAACTGACCGTACGATCACAGGACTCCCAGTTTTAGAATACGACGATAATTTTAAAATATAGGGACCTCTCACGGGACCAATGTAACACATAGGAACTGACCACGCGATAACGGGAATCCCGATTTGAGAATACGACGATAATTTGAAAATATGAGGACTTAATCTTGAAAACAAGGCGTTAGAAGGGGAAAACACAAAACAGCCCCCGTGCGGTCCTGTGAGAGGCACCAACACCTCTCACGGGAACAAATTAAAATGTAGGAACTGACAACGCGATCATGGGACTCCCGACTTGAGAATACGACGATAATTTGAACATATAAGAACTTAAAGTTGAAAACGAGGCATTAGAGGGTGAAAATTTGAAACAGCCCCCATATGCTCCCGTGAGAGGCACCAACTCCTCTCACGGGACCAATGTAACACGCAGGAACTAACCGTGTGATAACGGGACTCTCGGTTTGAGAATACGATGATAATTTTAAAATATGAGGACTTAAGCTTGAAAACAAGGCGTTAGAGGGTAAAACTCGAAACTTCCCCCGTACGGTCCCGTGAGAGGTTGCAACAACTCTCGCGGGAGCAATGTAACACGTAGGTACTAATCGCGCGATCACAGGACTCTCGATTTTAGAATGCGACGATAATTTTAAAATACGAGGACCTCTCACGGGACCAATGTAACACATAGGAACTGATCGCGCGATAACGGGACTCCCGATTTGAGAATACGATGATAATTTGAAAATATGAGGACTTAAGTTTGAATATAAGGCGTTAGAAGGGGAAATCACGAAACATCCCCCGTACGGTCCTGTGAGAGGGACCAACACCTCTCACGGGACCAATGTAACACAAAGGAACTGACCACGCGATCACGGGACTCCCGGCTTGAGAATACGATGATATTTTAAAAATTTGAGAACTTAAGCTTGGAAACAAGGTGTTAGAGGGGGAAAACACGAAACAACCCCAGTACGGTTTCGTGAGAGGAACCAACACCTCTCGCGAGACCAATGTAACACGTAGGAACTGACCGTGGGATAACGGGACTCCCGATTTCAGAATGCGATGATAATTTGAAAATATAAGGTCTTAAGCTTGAAAACAAGGCGTTAGAGGGTGAAAATTCGAAACAGCCCCCGAACGGTCCCGTGTGAGTCACCAACACCTCTCACGGGACCAATGTAACACGTAGGACTGATCGCGCGATAACGGGACTCCCGATTTGAGAATACGATGGTCATTTGAAAATACGAGGACTTAAGCTTGAAAATAAGGCGTTAGAGGGTGAAAATACGAAAAAATAACCCGTACGGTCCTGTGAGAGGCCCTAACACGTCTCGCGGGACCAATGGAAAAATGTAGGAATTGACCGCGCGATAACGGGACTCCCAGTTTGAGAATACGACGATAATTTAAAAATATGAAGACTTAAGCTTAAAAATAAAGCGTTAGAGGGTAAAACTCGAAACAGCCCCCGTACGGTCCTGTGAGAGGCACCAACACCTCTCACGGGACCAATGTAACACGTAGGAATTGACTGCGCGATCAAAGGACTCTCGGTTTGGGAATACGATGATAATTTGAAAATATGAGGACTAAGCTTAAAAACAAGGCGTTAGAGGGGGAAAACACGAAACAGCCCCAGTACGGTTCCGTGAGAGGAATCAACACCTTTCACGGGACCAATGTAACATGTAGGAACTGACCGCGCGATAGCGGGACTCACGGTTTGAGAATACGATGATAATTTTAAAATATGAGGACTTAAGCTTAAAAAAGAGGCGTTAGAGGGTAAAAGTAGAAATAGCCCCCGTACGGTCCCGTGAGAGGTAGCAACACCTCTCGCGGAAGCAATATAACATGTAGGAGCTGACCATGTGATCAAAGGACTCCCGATTTTAGAATACGACGATAATTTTAAATACGAGGACCTCTCACGGGACCAATGTAATACAAAGGAACTGATCGCGCGATAACAGGACTCTCGATTTGAGAATACGATAATAATTTGAAAATATGAGGAATTAAGTTTGAAAACAAGGCGTCAGGAGGAGAAAACTCGAAACAGCCCCCGTACGGTCCTATGAGAGGCACTAATACCTCTCATGGGACCAATGTAACACGTAGGAACTGACCGCACGACCACGGGGATCCCGGCTTGAGAATACGACGATAATTTGAAATTTTGAGAACTTAAGCTTATAAACAAGGCGTTAAAGGGGCATAACACGAAACAACCCTAATACGGTTCCGTGAGGGGAACCAACACCTCTCACGGGACCATTGTAACACGTAGGAACTGACCGCGCGATAACGGGACTTCCGATTTGAGAATACGATGATAACTTGAAAATATAAGGTCTTAAGCTCGAAAATAAGGCGTTAGAGGGTGAAAACTCGAAACAGCCCCCGTACGGGCACGTGAGAGTCACCAACACCTCTCACGGGACCAATGTAACACGTAGTAACTGACCGCGAGATAACATGACTCCCGATTTTAGAATACAATGGTAATTTGAAAATATGAGGACTTAAGCTTGAAAACAAGGCGTTAGGGGGTCAAAACACGAAATAACCCCCGTACGGTCCCGTGAGAGGCACCAACACGTCTCGTGGGACCAATGGAAAAATGTAGGAACAGACCGCGCGATAACAGGACTCCGAGTTTGAGAATACGATAAGAATTTAAAAATATGAAGACTTAAGCTTAAAAATAAAGCGTTAGAGGGTAAAACTCAAAACAGCCCCCGTACGGTCCCGTGAGACGCACCAACACCTCTCGCGGGACCAATGTAACACGTAGGAACTGACCGTGCGATAATGGTACACTCTCTTTGAGAATACTATGATAATTTAAAAATATGAGGACCTCTCACGGGGCCAATGTAACACATAGGAACTCACCGCGCGATAATGGGACACCCGATTTGAGAATACGATGATAATTTGAAAATATGAGGACTTAAGCTTGAAAATAAGGCATTAGAAGGGGAAAATATAAAACAGCCCCCGTACGGTCCAGCGAGAGGCACCAACACCTCTCACGGGACCAATGTAACACTTAGGAACTGATCGCGCGATCACGGGACTTTCGGTTTAAGAATACAACGATTATATAAAAAATTGAGAACTTAAGCTAAAAAATAAGGCGTTAGAGGCGAAAACACAAAACAGCCCCGGTACGATTCCATGAGAGCAACCAACACCTCTCGTGGGACCATTGTAACTGGTAGGAACTGACCGTGCGATAACGAGACTCCCGATTTGGGAATACGATGATAATTTGAAAATATGAGGACTTATGCTCGAAAACAAGGCGTTAGAGGATGAAAACTCGAAACAACCCTCGTACGGTCCCGTGAGAGGCACTAACACCTCTCGCGGGACCAATGTAACACGTAGGAACTGACCGCGCGATCACGGGACTCCCGGTTTGAGAATACGACGATAATTTCAAAATATGAGGACTTAAACTCGAAAATAAGGCGTTAGAGGGGAAAAAATGAAGCAGCCCCTGCACGGTCCAGTGAGAGGAACTAATACCTCTCTCGAGATCAATGTAACACGTTGGAACTGACCGCGCGATAACGGGACTCCCGGTTTAAGAATACAACGATAATTTGAAAATATGAGGACTCGAGTTCGAAAATAATGCGTTAGATGGTAAAACTCGAAACAGCCCCCGTACGATCTCGTAAGAGGTACCAACACCTGTTGAGAGACCAATGTAATAGAAGGAACTGACCGCATGGTCACGGGATTCCCGGTTTGATAATACGACGATAATTTGAAAATATGAGAACTTAAGCTTGAAGGGTGAAACTCGAAACAACGCTCGTACGGTGCCGTGAGAGGCCCCAACACCTCTCACGGAACCATTGTAACACGTAGGAACTGACCGCGCGTTAACAGGACTCCCGGTTTGAGAATACGACGATAATTTGAAAATATGAGGACTTAAGCATGAAAATAAGGCGTTAGTGGGTAAAACTCGAAACAGCTCCCGTACGGTCCCATGAGAGGCAACAACACCTCTTGCGGGACCAATGTAACACGTAAATACTAACCGCGTGATCACAGGACTCTCGGTTTTAGAATACAACGATAATTTTAAAATATGAGGACCTCTCACGAGACCATTGTAACACATAGGAACTGACCGCGCGATAACGGGACTCCCGGTTTGAGAATACCATGATAATTTGAAAATATGAGGAATTAAGCTTGAAAATAAGGCGTTAGATGGGGAAAACACGAGACAGCCGCTGTACGGTTCTGTGAGAGACACCAACACCTCTCACAGGACCAATGTAACACGTAGGAACTCACCGCGCGATAACTGGACTCCCGATTTGAGAATACGATGATAATTTGAAAATATAAGGACTTAAGCTTGAAAATAAGGCGTTAGAGGGTGAAAACTCGAAGTAGACCCCGTATGGTTCTGTGAGAGGCACCAGCACCTCTCACGGGACCAATGTAACACGTAGGAACTATCCAATGGGAATCCCAGTTTGAGAATACGACGATAATTTGAAAATATGGGGACTTAAGCTTGAAAATAAGGCGTTAGATGGTAAAACTTGAAACAGCCCCAGTATGGTTCCGTGAGAGGAACCAACACCTCTCACGGGACCAATGTAACATGTAGGAAGTGACCGCGCGATAGCGCGACTCCCGATTTGAGAATACAATGATAATTTGAAGATATAAGGACTTAACCTTGAAAATAAGTTGTTAGAGGGTGAAACTCGAAACAACCCCCGTACGATCCCGTTAGAGGTAGAAACACCTCTCGCGGGAGTAATGTAACACGTAGAAACTGACTGCGCGATCACAGGATTCTCGGTTTTAGAATACGATGATAATTTGAAAATATGAGGACTTAAGTTTGAAAACAAGGCGTTAGAAGGGGAAAACATGAAACAGCCCCCGTACGGTCCTGTGAGAGGCACCAACACCTCTCACGGGACCAATGTAACACATAGGAACTGACCGCGCGATCACGAGACACCCGACTTGAGAATACGACGATAATTTGAAATTTTGAGAACTTAAGCTTGGAAACAAGGCGTTAGAGCGAGAAAACAAAAAAAACAACCCCAGTACGGTTCCGTAAGAGGGACCAACACCTCTCGTGGGACCATTGTAACACGTAGGAACTGACCGTTCGATAACGGGACTCCCAATTTTAGAATACGACAATAATTTCAAAATATAAGGTCTTAAGCTTAAAAATAAGGCGTTAGAGGGTGAAAACTCGAAACAACCCCCGTACGGTCCCGTGAGAGTCACCAACCCCTCTCACGGGACCAATGTAACACGTAGGAACTAACTGCGCAATAACGGGACTCCCGATTTGAGAATACGGTGGTAATTTGAAAATATGAGGACTTATGCTTGAAAATAAGGCGTTAGATGGTGAAAATACGAAACAACCCCCGTACGGTCCCGTGAGAGTCCCCAACATGTCTCGCGGGACCAATGGAAAATATAGGAACTGACCGCTTGATAACGGGACTCCCGGTTTGAGAATACGATGATAATTTAAAAATATGAAGACTCAAGCTTAAAAACAAAGCGTTAGAGGGTAAAACTCGAAACAGCCCTCGTATGGTCCCATGAGAGGCACCAACACCTCTTGCGGGACCAATGTAACACGTAGGAACTGACAGCGCAATCACAGGACTCTCGGTTTGAGAATACGACGATAATTTGAAAATATGAGGACTAATCTTGAAAACAAGGCGTTAGAGGGGGAAACACAAAATAGCCCCAGTACAGTTCCGTGAGAGGAACCAAAACCTCTCAGGGGACCAATGTAACACGTAAGAACTGACCGTTCGATAACGGGACTCCCAATTTTAAAATAAGACGATAATTTTAAAATATAAGGTCTTAAGCTTGAAAATAAGGCGTTAGAGGGTGAAAACTCGAAACAGCCCCCGTACGGTCCCATGAGAGTCACCAACACCTCTCACGGGACCAATGTAACACGTAGGAACTAACTGCACAATAACGGGACTCCCGATTTGAGAATACGATGGTAATTTGAAAATATGAGGACTTAAGCTTGAAAATAAGGCATTAGATGGTGAAAATACGAAACAACACCCGTACGGTCCCGTGAGAGGCACCAACATGTCTCGCGGGACCAATGGAAAAACATAGGAACTGACCGCTTGATAACGGGACTCCCAGTTTGAGAATACAATGATAATTTAAAAATATGAAGACTCAAGCTTAAAAACAAGACGTTAGAGGGTAAAACTCGAAACAACCCTCGTACGGTCCCGTGAGAGGCACCAACACCTCTTGCGGGATCAATATAACACGTAGGAACTGACAGCTCGATCACAGGACTCTCGGTTTGAGAATATGACGATAATTTGAAAATATGAGGACTAAGCTTGAAAAGAAGGCGTTAGAAGGGGAAACACAAAATAGCCCCAGCACAGTTCCGTGAGAGGAACCAACACCTCTCACGGGACCAATGTAACACGTAGGAACTGACCGCGCGATAGCGGGACTCCCGATTTGAGAATACGATGATAATTTGAAAATATGTGGACTTAAGCTTGAAAATAAGGTGTTAGAGGGTAAAACTCGAAACATCCCTCGTATGGTCCTGTGAGAGGCAGCAACACCTCTCGCGGAAGTAATGTAACACGTAGGAACTGATCACGCTATCACAGGACTCCCGGTTTGAGAATACGACGATAATTTTATAATATGAGGACTTAATCTTGAAGATGAGTCGTTAGAGGGTGAAAATTTGAAACAATCCCCGTAGGGTGCCGTGAGAGGCCCACACACCTCTCACGGGACCAATGTAATACGTAGGAACTGACCGTGCGATAACAGACCTCCTGGTTTGAGAATACAATGATAATTTGAAGATATGAGGACTTAAGCTTGAAAATAAGTTGTTAGAGGGTAAAACTCAAAACAGCCCCCGTACGGTCCCGTGAGACGCACCAACACCTCTCGCGGGACCAATGTAACACGTAGGAATTGACCGTGCGATAACGGTACACTCTCTTTGAGAATACTATGATAATTTGAATATGAGGACCTCTCACGGGACCAATGTAACACATAGGAACTCACCGCGCGATAACGGGACACCCGATTTGAGAATACGACGATAATTTGAAAATATGAGGACTTAAGCTTGAAAACAAGGCATTAGAAGGGGAAATTATAAAACAGCCCCCGTACGGTCCAGCAAGAGGCACCAACACCTCTCACGGGACCAATGTAACACGTAGGAACTGATCGCGCGATCACGGGACTCTCGGTTTTAGAATACGACGATTATATAAAAATTTGAGAACTTAAGCTCGAAAACAAGGCGTTAGAGGCGAAAACACGAAACATCCCCGGTACGATTCCATGAGAGCAACCAACACCTCTCGTGGGACCATTGTAACTGGTAGGAACTGACTGTGCGATAACGAGACTCCCGGTTTGGGAATACGATGATAATTTGAAAATGTGAGGACTTATGCTCGAAAACAAGGCGTTAGAGGATGAAAACTCGAAACAGCCCTCGTACGGTCCCGTGAGAGGCACTAACACCTCTCGCGGGACCAATGTAACATGTAGGAACTGACCGCACGATCACGGGACTCCCGATTTGAGAATACGATGATAATTTCAAAATATGAGGACTTAAACTCGAAAACAAGGCGTTAGAGGGGAAAAAATGAAGCAGCCCCTGCACGGTCCAGTGAGAGGAACCAATACCTCTCTCGAGATCAATGTAACACGTTGGAACTGACCGCGCGATAACGGGACTCCCGGTTTGAGAATACGATAATAAGTTGAAAATAGGAGGACTCAAGTTCGAAAATAATGAGTTAGAGGGCAAAACTCGAAACAGCCCCCGTACGGTCTCGTAAGAGGTACCAACACCTCTTGAGAGACCAATGTAATAGTAGGAACTGACCGCGAGGTCACGGGATTCCCGGTTTGATAATACGATGATAATTTGAAAATATGAGAACTTAAGCTTGAAGGGTGAAACTCGAAACAACCCCCGTACGGTTCCGTGAGAGGCCCCAACACCTCTCACGGGATCATGGTAACATGTAGGAATTGACCGCGCGTTAACGGAACTCCCGGTTTGAGAATACGACGATAATTTGAAAATATGAGGACTTAAATCTTGAAAATAAGGCGTTTGAGGGTAAAACTCAAAACAGCTCCCGTACGGTCCCATGAGAGGCAACAACACCTCTTGCGGGACCAATGTAACACGTAAATACTAACCGCGTGATCACAGGACTCTCGGTTTTAGAAAACAATGATAATTTTAAAATATGAGGACCTCTCACGAGACCATTGTAACACATAGGAACTGACCGCGCGATAACGGGACTCCCGGTTTGAGAATACGATGATAATTTGAAAATATAAGGAATTAAGCTTGAAAATAAGGCGTTAGATGGGCAAAACACGAGACAGCCGCTGTACGGTCCTGTGAGAGACACCAACACCTCTCACAGGACCAATGTAACACGTAGGAATTGACCGCGTGATAACTGGACTCCTGATTTGAGAATACGATGATAATTTGAAAATATAAGGACTTAAGCTTGAAAATAAGGCGTTAGAGGGTGAAAACTCGAAGCAGCCCCCATACGGTTCTGTGAGAGGCACCAGCACCTCTCACGGGACCAATGTAACACGTAGGAACTATCCAACGGGAATCCCAGTTTGAGAATACGACGATAATTTGAAAATATGGGGACTTAAGCTTGAAAATAAGGCGTTAGATGGTAAAACTCGAAACATCCCCAGTACGGTTCCGTGAGAGGAACCAACACCTCTCACGGAACCAATGTAACATGTAGGAAGTGACCGTGCAATAGCGTGACTCCCGATTTGAGAATACAATGATAATTTTAAGATATAAGGACTTAACCTTGAAAATAAGTTGTTAGAGGGTGAAACTCGAAACAACCCCCGTACGATCCCGTTAGAGGTAGCAACACCTCTCGCGGGAGTAATGTAACACGTAGGAACTGACTGCGCGATCACAGGATTCCCGGTTTTAGAATACGACGATAATTTTAAAATATGAGGACCTCTCACGGGACCAATGTAACACATAGGAACTGATCGCGCGATAACGGGACTCCCGGTTTGAGAATACGATGATAATTTGAAAATATGAGGACTTAGGTTTGAAAACAAGGCGTTAGAAGGGGAAAACATGAAATAGCCCCCGTACGGTCCTGTGAGAGGCACCAACACCTCTCACGGGACCAATGTAACACGTAGGAACTGACCACGCGATCACGGGACACCCGACTTGAGAATACGACGATAATTTGAAATTTTGAGAACTTAAGCTTGGAAACAAGGCGTTAGAGGGGGAAACCTAAAAAAACAACCCCAGTACGGTTCCGTGAGAGGGACCAACACCTCTCGCGGGACCATTGTAACACGTAGGAACTGACCGTTCGATAACGGGACTCCCAATTTTAGAATACGACGATAATTTCAAAATATAAGGTCTTAAGCTTGAAAATAAGGCGTTAGAGGGTGAAAACTCGAAACAGCCCCCGTACGGTCCCGTGAGAGTCACCAACCCCTCTCACGGGACCAATGTAACACGTAGGAACTAACTGCGCAATAACGGGACTCTCGATTTGAGAATACGTTGGTAATTTGAAAATATGAGGACTTATGCTTCAAAATAAGGCGTTAGATGGTGAAAATACGAAACAACCCCCGTACGGTCCCGTGAGAGGCCCCAACGTGTCTCGCGGGACCAATGGAAAATATAGGAACTGACCGCTTGATAACGGGACTCCCGGTTTGAGAATACGACGATAATTTAAAAATATGAAGACTCAAGCTTAAAAACAAAGCGTTAGAGGGTAAAACTCGAAATAGCCCTCGTATGGTCCCGTGAGAGGCACCAACACCTCTTGCGGGACCAATGTAACACGTAGGAACTGACAGCGTGATCACAGGACTCTCGGTTTGAGAATACGACGATAATTTGAAAATATGAGGACTAAGCTTGAAAACAAGGCGTTAGAGGGGGAAACACAAAATAGCCCCAGTACAGTTCCGTGAGAGGAACCAAAACCTCTTAGGGGACCAATGTAACACGTAGGAACTGACCGTTCGATAACGGGACTCCCAATTTTAAAATACGATGATAATTTTGAAATATAAGGTCTTAAGCTTGAAAATAAGGCGTTAGAGGGTGAAAACTCGAAACAGCCCCCGTACGGTCCCATGAGAGTCACCAACACCTCTCACGGGACCAATGTAACACGTAGGAACTAACTGCGCAATAACGGGACTCCCGATTTGAGAATACGATGGTAATTTGAAAATATGAGGACTTAAGCTTGAAAATAAGGCGTTAGATGGTGAAAATACGAAACAACACCCGTACGGTCCCGTGAGAGCCACCAACATGTCTCGCGGGACCAATGGAAAAACATAGGAACTGACCGCTTGATAACGGGACTCCCAGTTTGAGAATACGACGATAATTTAAAAATATGAAGACTCAAGCTTAAAAACAAAGCGTTAGAGGGTAAAACTCGAAACAACCCTCGTACGGTCCCGTGAGAGGCACCAACACCTCTTGCGGGACCAATATAACACGTAGGAACTGACAGCGCGATCACAGGACTCTCAGTTTGAGAATACGATGATAATTTGAAAATATGAGGACTAAGCTTGAAAAGAAGGCGTTAGAGGGGGGAACACAAAATAGCCCCAGCACAGTTCCGTGAGAGGAACCAACACCTCTCACGGGACCAATGTAACACGTAGGAACTGACCGCGCGATAGCGGGACTCCCGATTTGAGAATACGATGATAATTTGAAAATATGTGGACTTAAGCTTGAAAATAAGGTGTTAGAGGGTAAAACTCGAAACATCCCTCGTATGGTCCCGTGAGAGGCAACAACACCTCTCGCGGAAGTAATGTAACACGTAGGAACTGACCGCGTTATCACAGGACTCCCGGTTTGAGAATACGACGATAATTTTATAATATGAGGACTTAATCTTGAAGATGAGTCGTTAGAGGGTGAAAATTTGAAACAATCCCCGTACGGGGCCGTGAGAGGCCCACACACCTCTCACGGGACCAATGTAATACGTAGGAACTGACCGTGCGATAACAGACCTCCCGATTTGAGAATACAATGATAATTTGAAGATATGAGGACTTAAGCTTGAAAATAAGTTGTTAGAGGGTAAAACTCGAAACATCCCCCGTACGATCCCGTTAGAGGCAACAACACCTCTCGTGGGAGTAATATAACACGTAGGAACTGACTGCGCGATCACAGGACTTTCGGTTTGAGGATACGACGATAATTTTAAAATATGAGGACCTCTCACGGGACCAATGTAACACATAGGAACTAACCACGCGATAACGGGACCCCCGGTTTGAGAATACGACAATAAATTGAAATTATGAGGACTTAAGCTTGAAAACGAGGCGTTAGAAGGGGAAAAAACGAAACAGCCCCCGTACGGTCCTGTTAGAGGCACCAATACCTCTCACGGGACCAATGTAACACGTAGGAACTGACCGCGCGATAACGGGACTCGCGGTTTGAGAATACGATGATAATTTGAAAATATGAAGACTTAAGCTTGAAAACAAGGCGTTAGAAGGTGAAAACACGAAATAACCCCCGTACGGTCCTGTGAGAGGCACCAATACGTCTCGCAGGACCAATAGAAAAATGTACCATGAGAGGCACTAACACCTCTCGCGGGACAAATGTAACACATAGGAACTGATCGCGCGATCACAGGACTCCCGATTTGAGAAAATGACGATAATTCGAAAATATGATGACTACGCTTTAAAATAAGGCGTTAGAGGGTGAAAACTCGAAACATCCCCCGTACGATCCCGTGAGAGGCACCAACACCTCTCGAGGGACCAATGTAACACGTAGAAATTGACCGCATGATAACGGGACACCCGATTTGAGAATACGATGATAATTTAAAAATATGAGGACCTCTCACGGGACCAATGTAACACATAGGAACTCACCGCGCGATAACGGGACACCCGGTTTGAGAATACGACGATAATTTGAAAATATGAGGACTTAAGCTTTAAAACAAGGCGTTAGAAGGGGAAAACACGAAACAACCCCCGTACGGTCCTGCGAGAGGCCCCAACACCTCTCATGGGACCAATGTAACACGTAGGAAGTGATCGCGCGATCACGGGACTCTCAGTTTGAGAATACGACGATTATATGATAATTTGAAAACTTAAACTCGAAAACAAGGCGTTAGATGGGGAAAACACGAAACAACCCAGTACGATTCCTTGAGAGCAACCAACACCTCTCGCGGGACCATTGTAACACGTAGGAACTGACCGCACGATCACGGGACTCCCGGTTTGAGAATACGGTGATAAATTTAAAATATGAGGACTTAAGCTCGAAAACAAGGCGTTAGAGGGGAAAAAAATGAAGCAGCCCCTGTACAGTCTCATGAGAGGCACCAATACCTCCCTCGGGATCAATGTTACACGTTGGAACTGACCGCACAAAAACAGGACTCCCGGTTTGAGAATACGATGATAATTTGAAAATATGAGGACTCAAGCTCGAAAATAATGCGTTCAAGGGTAAAACTCAAAATAGCCCCCACACTGTCCCGTAAGAGATACCAACACCTCTTGCGGGACCAATGTAATATGTAGGAACTGACTCGCGATCACGGGACTAGCGGTTTGAGAATACGATGATAATTTGAAAATATGAGGACTTAAGCATGAAAATAAGTTGTTAAATGGTCAAACTCGAAACAACCCCCGTACGGTTCCGTGAGAGGCCCCAACACCTCTCACCGGACCATTATAACACGTAGGAACTGACCGCGCGATAACGGGACTCCCTGTTTGAAAATACGATGATAATTTGAAAATATGAGAACTTAATCTTGAAAACAAGACGTTAGAGGGTAAAACTCGAAACAGTCCCCGTACGGTCCCGTGAGAGGTAGTAACACATCTCCCGGGACCACTGTAACACGTAGGAACTGACCGCGTAATCACAGGACTCCCGGTTTTAGAATACGATGATAATTTTAAAATATGAGGACCTCTCACGGGACCAATGTAACACATAGGAACTGACCGCGCAATAACTGGACTCCCGATTTGAGAATACGATGATAATTTGAAAATATGAGGACTTAAGCTTGAAAACAAGGCGTTAGATGGGGAAAACACGAAACAACCCCCGTACAGTCCTATGAGAGACACCAACGCCTCTCACGGGACCAATGTAACACGTAGGAACTGACTCTGCGATCACGGGACTCCCGGCTTGAGAATATGACGATAATTTGAAATTTTGAGAACTTAAGCTTGAAAACAAGGCGTTAGAGGGGGAAAACACGAAACAGCCCCAGTACGGTTTCGTGGGAGGAACCAACACCTCTCACGGGACCAATGTAACACATAGGAACTGACCGCGCGATAGCGGGTCTCCCCGTTTGAGAATACGATGATAATTTGAAAATATGAGGACTTAAGCTTGAAAACAAGGTCTTAGAGGATAAAACTCGAAACTTCCCCCGTACGGTCCCGTGAGAGGCTGCAATAACTCTCGCGGGAGCAATGTAACACGTAGGTACTAATCGCGCGATCACAGGACTCTCGGTTTTAGAATACGATGATAATTTTAAAATACGAGGACCTCTCACGGGACCAATGTAACACATAGGAACTGATCACGCGATAACGGGACTCCCGATTTGAGAATACGATGATAATTTGAAAATATGAGGACTTAAGTTTGAAAATAAGGCGTTAGAACGGGAAAACACGAAACAGCCCCCGTACGGTCCTGTGAGAGGCACCAATACCTCTCACGGGACCAATGTAACACAAAGGAACTGACCACGCGATCACGGGACTCCTGGCTTGAGAATACGACGATATTTTGAGAACTAAAGCTTGGAAACAAGGTGTTAGAGGGGAAAAGCACGAAACAACCCCAATACGGTTTCATGAGAGGAACCAACACCTCTCGCGAGACCATTGTAACATGTAGGAACTGACAGTGGGATAACGGGACTCCCGATTTGAGAATACGATGATAATTTGAAAATATAAGGTCTTAAGCTTGAAAATAAGGCGTTCGAGGGTGAAAATTCGAAACAGCCCCCGAACGATCCCGTGAGAGCACCAACACCTCTCACGGGACCAATGTAACACGTAGGTCTGACCGCGCGATAACGGGACTCCCGATTTGGGAATACGATGGTCATTTGAAAATATGCGGACTTAAGCTTGAAAATAAGGCGTTAGAGGGTAAAACTCAAAACAACCCCCGTACGGTCCCGTGAGAGGCAGCAAAACATCTCGCGGGACCAATGTAACACATAGGAACTGACCGCGTGATCACAGGACTCTCGGTTTTAGAATACGATGATAATTTTAAAATATGAGGACCTCTCAAGGGACCAATGTAACACATAGGAACTGACCGCGCAATAACGGGACTCCCGGTTTGAGAATACGATGATAATTTGAAAATATGAGGACTTAAGCTTGAAAACAAGGCGTTAGATGGGGAAAACACGAAACAACTCCCGTACAGTCCTGTGAGAGACACCAACGCCTCTCACGGGACAAATGTAACATGTAGGAACTGACTGTGCGATCATAGGACTCCCGGCTTGAGATTACGACGATAATTTGAAAATTTGAGAACTTAAGGTTAAAAACAAGGCGTTAGAGGGGGAAACACGAAATAGCCCCAGTACGGTTCCGTGAGAGGAACCAACACCTCTCACGGGACCAATGTAACATGTAGGAGGTGACCGCGCGATAGCGGGACTCCCGATTTGACAATACGATGATAATTTGAAAATATGAGGACTTAAGCTTGAAAACAAGGTGTTAGAGGGTAAAACTCGAAACTTCCCCCGTACGGTCCCGTGAGAGGCTGCAACAACTCTCGCGGGAGCAATGTAACACGTAGGTACTAATCGCGCGATCACAAGAATCTCGGTTTTAGAATACGAGCATAATTTTAAAATACGAGGACCTCTCACGGAACCAATGTAACACATAGGAACTGATCGCGCGATAACGGGACTCCCGATTTGAGAATACGATGATAATTAGAAAATATGAGGACTTAAGTTTGAAAATAAGGCGTTCGAAGGGGAAAATATGAAACAGCCCCCGTACGGTCCTGTGAGAGGCACCAACACCTCTCACTGGATCAATGTAACACAAAGAAACTGACCACGCGATCACGGGACTCCCGGCTTGAGAATACGACGATATTTTAAAATTTTGAGAACTTAAGCTTGGAAACAAGGCGTTAGAGGGGGAAAACACGAAACAACCCCAGTACGGTTTCGTGAGAGGAACCAACACCTCTCACTAGACCATTGTAACACGTAGGAACTGAGCGTGCGATAACGGGACTCCCGATTTGAGAATGTGATGATAATTTGAAAATATAAGGTCTTAAGCTTGAAAATAAGGCGTTAGAGGGTGAAAATTCAAAACAGCCCCCGAACGGTCCCGTGAGAGTCACCAACACCTCTCACGGGACCAATGTAACACGTAGGACTGACCGTGCGATAACGGGACTCTCGATTTGAGAATACGATGGTCATTTGAAAATATGAGAACTTAAGCTTGAAAATAAGGTGTTAGAGGGTGAAAATACGAAAAAATAACCTGAACGTTCACGTGAGAGGCCCTAACACGTCTTGCGGGACCAATGGAAAAATGTAGGAACTGACCGCGCGATAACGGGACTCCCGGTTTGAGAATACGACGATAAATTAAAAATATGAAGACTTAAGCTTAAAAACAAAGTGTTAGAGGGTAAAACTCGAAACAGCAACCATACGGTCCCGTGAGAGGCACCAACACCTCTCACAGGACCAATGTAACACGTAGGAATTGGATGTGCGATCAAAGGACTCCCGGTTTGAGAATACGATGATAATTTGAAAAAATGAGGACTAAGCTTGAAAAGAAGGCGTTAGAGGGGGAAAATACGAAACAGCCCTAGTACGGTTCCGTGAGAGGAACAAACACCTCTCACAGGACCAATGTAACACGTAGGAACTGACCGCGCGATAGCGGGACTCACGGTTTGAGAATACGATGGTAATTTGAAAATATGAGGACTTAAGCTTGAAAACAAGGCGTTAGAGGGTAAAACTAGAAATAGCCCCCGTACGATCCCGTGAGAGGCAACAACGCCTCTCGCGGGTGCAATATAACATGTAGGAACTGATCGCGTGATCACAGAAATCCCAATTTTAGAATAAGACAATAATTTTAAATATGAGGACCTCTCACGGGACCAATGTAACACAAAGGAACTGATCGCGCGATAACAGGACTCCCGATTTCAGAATACGATGATAATTTGAAAATATGAGGACTTAAGTTTGAAAACAAGGCGTTAGGAGGGGAAAACTAGAAATAGCCCCCGTACGGTCCTGTGAGAGGCACTAATACCTCTCACGGGACAAATGTAACACGTAGGAACTGACCGCGCGATCACGGGACACTCGACTTGAGAATACGACGATAATTTGAAATTTTGTAAACTTAAGCTTAGAAACAAGGTGTTAGAGGGGGAAAACACGAAACAACCCTAGTACGGTTCCGTGAGAGGAACCAACACCTCTCACGTGACCATTGTAACACGTAAGAACTGACCGTGCGATAACGGGACTCCCGATTTGAGAATACGATGATAACCTGAAAATATAAGGTCTTAAGCTCGAAAATAAGGCGTTAGAGGGTGAAAACTCAAAACAGCCCCCGTACGGGCATGTGAGAGTCACCAACACCTCTCACGGGACCAATGTAACACGTAGGAACTGATCGCGAGATAACAGGACTCCCGATTCGAGAATACGATGGTAATTTGAAAATATGAGGACTTAAGCTTGAAAACAAGACGTTAGGGGGTCAAAACACGAAACAACTCCCGTACGGTCCCGTGAGAGGCACCAACACGTCTCGCGGGACCAATGGAAAAACGTAGGAACTGACCGCGCGATAACAAGACTCCCAGTTTAAGAATACGATTAAAATTTAAAAATATGAAGACTTAAGCTTGAAAATAAAGGGTTAGAGGGTAAAACTCAAAACAGCCCCCGTAGGGTCCCGTAAGAGGCACCAACACCTCTCGCGGGACCAATGTAACACGTAGGATCTGACCGTGCGATAATAGTACACTCTCTTTGAGAATACTATGATAATTTGAAAATATGAGGACCTCTCACGGGGCCAATGTAACACATAGGAACTCACCGCGCGATAATGGGACACCCGGTTTGAGAATACGATGATAATTTGAAAATATGAGGACTTAAGCTTGAAAACAAGGCGTTAGTAGGGGAAAATATAAAACAGCCCCCGTATGGTCCAGCGAGAGGCACCAACACCTCTCACAGGACCAATATAACACGTAGGAACTGATCGTGCGATCACGGGAGTCTCGGTTTAAGAATACGACGATTATATGAAAATTTGAGAACTTAAGCTCGAAAACAAGGCGTTTGAGGGGAAAACACGAAACAACCCCGGTACTATTCCATGAGAGCAACCACACCTCTCGTGGGACCATTATAACTGGTAGGAACTGACCGTGCGATAACGAGACTCCCAGTTTGGGAATACGACGATAATTTGAAAATATGAGCACTTATGCTCGAAAACAAGGCGTTAGAGGATGAAAACTCGAAACAACCCCCGTACTGTTCCGTGAGAGGCCCCAACACCTCTCATGGGACCATTGTAACACGTAGGAAATGACCGCGCGTTAACGGGACTCCCGATTTGAGAATACGATGATAATTTGAAAATATGAGGAATTGACTGCGCGATCAAAGGACTCCCGGTTTGAGAATACGATGATAATTTGAAAATATAAGGACTTAAGCTTAAAAACAAGGCATTAGAGGGTGAAAACTCGAAGCAACCCCCGTACGGTTCCGTGAGAGGCACCAACACCTCTCACGGGGCCAATGTAACACGTAGGATCTATCCAACGGGAATCCCAATTTGAGAATATGACGATAATTTGAAAATATGGGGACTTAAGCTTGAAAACAAGTCGTTAGAGGGTAAAACTCGAAATAGCCCCATACGGTCCCGTGAGTGGCACTAACACCTCTCGCGATCACGGGACTCTCGGTTTGAGAATATGATGATAATTTAAAAATATGAGGACTTAAGCTTGAAAACAAGGCGTTAGAGGGTGAAAACTCGAAACAGCCCTCGTACGGTCCCGTAAGAGGCACCAACACATCTCGCGAGACGAATGGAAAAACGTAGAAACTGACCGCGCGATAACGGGACTCCCAATTTGAGAATACGATGGTAATTTGAAAATATGAGGACTTAAGCTTGAAAACAAGGCGTTTGAGGGTGAAAACATGAAAAAAAACTCGTACGGTCCCGTAAGAGGCACCAACATGTCTCGCGGGACCAATGGAAAAACGTAGGAACTCACCGCGCGATAACGGGACTCCTGGTTTCAGAATACGACGATAATTTACAATATGAAGACTTAAGCATAAAAACAAAGCATTAGAGGGTAAAACTCGAAACAACCCCCGTACGGTTCCGTGAGAGGAACCAGCACCTCTCGCGGGACCATTGTAACACGTAGGAACTGACCGGCCGGTAACGGGACTCCCGGTTTGGGAATACGACGATAATTTGAAAATATGAGGACTTAAGCTTAAAAGCAAGGCTTTAGAGGGTGAAAGCTCGAAACAGCCCCCGTACGGTCCAGTGAGAGTAAGGGTGTAAACGGATCGGGTCTGGGTATATCCAGATACGATACGGGTATTTTTTTAATGGATCGGGTCTTACCCGATTACCCGTCGGGTCTCATAAAATGGATCCAGACCCGGATCCGTTAAGGACTTGGAGACCCAACCCGAATACCTGTAACTATATATATATATATAAACTGTAAAAACAACTATATATATATATATATAGTTATATATATAGTTATATATATAGTTATATATATAGTTATATAACTGTTATTGTGTTTATATACTGTTATTATAGTTATAAGTTATATATATAGTTATATAAGGTAATAGTTATATAACATAATAACAGTAATAGTTAACTATATATAACATATGTTAACTATAATTAACAGTTATATAACTGTTATAAGTTATATATATTTATATATATAACTATATATATATATACATATTCGGGTCGGGTCCTTATCGGATCGGAGTCATGTATATCCAGATTCGGTCCATTAACAAATCGGGTAATCGAATAATCGGGTCTATAAAATTTCTTCAGATCCGTTAATTCAGATCGGGTCCGGATCTGGTCCGGTCCTATACCCGATCCATTGACAGCCCTACGTGGGAGGCACCAACACCTCTCGCGGGACGAATGTAACGCGTAGAAACTGACCGCGCGATCAGTGGACTCCCGGTATGAGAATACGACGATAATTTGAAAATATGAGGACTATGCTTTAAAACAAGGTGTTAGAGGGTGAAAACTCGAAACAGCCCCCGTACGATCCCGTGAGAGGCACTAACACCTCTCGCGGGACCAATGTAACAGTAGGAACTGACCGCGCGATCACGGGACTCCCGGTGTGAGAATACGACGATAATTTTAAAATATGAGGACTTAAGCTCGAAAACAAGGCGTTAGAGGGGGAAAAAAGCCCCAATACAGTCCCGTGAGAGGCACCAACACCTCTCACGGGATCCATGTAACACATAGAAACTGACCACATGATAACGGGACTCCCGGTTTGAGAATATGACGATAATTTGAAAATATGAGGACTTAAGCTCAAAAACAAGGCGTTAGAGGGTAAAACTCGAAACAGCCCCCGTACAGTCCTGTGAGAGGGCACCAACACCTCCCGCGGGACCAATTTAACACGTAGGAACTGATCGCGCGATCACAGGACTTCCGGTTTGAGAATACGATGATAATTTTAAAATATGAGGACTTAAACTTGTAAACGAGTTGTTAGAGGGTGAAAACTGGAAATAACCCCCGTACGATTTCGTAAGAGCCCCCAACACCTCTCACGGGACCAATGTAACACGTAGGAACTGATCGCGCGATAACGGGACTCCCGGTTTGAGAATACGACGATAATTTGAGAATATGAGGACTTAAGCTTGAAAATAAGTCGTTAGAGGGTAAAACTCAAAACAGCCCCCGTACGGTCCTATGAGAGGCAGCAACACCTCTCGCGGGAGCAATGTAACACGTAGGAACTGACCGTGCGATCACGGAACTCTCGGTTTGAGAATACGATGATAATTTTAAAATATGAGGACCTCTCACGGAACCAATGTAACACATAGGAACTGACCACGCGATAACGGGAATCCCGATTCGAGAATACGACGATAATTTGAAAATATGAGGACTTAAGCTTGAAAACAAGGCGTTAGAAGGGGAAAACACAAAACAGCCCCCGTGCAGTCCTGTGAGAGGCATCAACACCTCTCACCGGAACAAATTAAAATGTAGGAACTGACCACGCGATCATGGGACTCCCGGCTTGAGAATACGACATTAATTTGAACATATAAGAACTTAAAGTTGAAAACGAGGCGTTAGAGGGTGAAAATTTGAAACAGCCCCCATATGCTCCCGTGAGAGGCACCAACTCCTCTCACGGGACCAATGTAACACGCAGGAACTAACCGCGTGATAACGGGACTCTCGGTTTGAGAATACGACGATAATTTGAAAATATAAGGTCTTAAGCTTGAAAATTAGGCGTTAGAGGATGACAACTCGAAATAGCCCCCGTACGGTCCTGTGAGAGGCACCGACACCTCTCACGGGACCAATGTAACACGTAGGAAATGTGCGCATGATAATGGGACTCCCGGGTTGAGAATACGATGATAATTTAAAAATATGAGGACTTCAGCTTGAAAATAAGGCGTTAGAGGGTAAAACTCGAAACATCCCCCGTATGGTCCTGTGAGAGGCAGCAACACCTCTCGCCGGAGTAATGTAACACGTAGGAACTGACGGCGCGATGACATAACTCCCGGTTTGAGAATATGACGATAATTTTATAATATGAGGACTTAAGCTTGAAGATGAGTCGTTAGAGGGTGAAAATATGAAACAAACCCCGTACCATTCCGTAAGGCCCACACACCTCTCACGGAACCAATGTAACACGTAGGAACTGGCCGTGTGATAACGGGACTCCCGATTTGAGAATACAATGATAATTTGAAGATATAAGGACTTAAGCTTGAAAATAAGTTGTTAGAGGGTAAAACACGAAACAACCCCCGTACGGTCCCGTTAGAGGCAGCAACACCTCTCGTGGGAGTAATGTAACACGTAGGAACTGACTGCGCGATCACAGGACTTTCGGTTTGAGAATACGACGATAATTTTAAAATATGAGGACCTCTCATGGGACCAATGTAACACATAGGAACTGACCGCGCGATAACGGGAGCCCTGGTTTGAGAATACGACGATAAATTGAAAATATGAGGACTTAAGCATGAAAACGAGGCGTTAGAAGGGAAAAACACGAAACAGTCCCCGTACGGTCCGGTTAGAGGCACCAATACCTCTCACGGTACCAATGTAACACGTAGGAACTAACCGCGCGATAACCGGACTCACGGTTTGAGAATACGACGATAATTTTAAAATATGAGGACTTAAGATTGAAAACAAGGCGTTAGAAGGTGAAAACACGAAATAAATCCCGTACGGTCCCGTGAGAGGCACCAACACGTCTCGCGGGACCAATGGAAAAATGTACGTGAGAGGCACTAACACCTCTCACGGGACCAATGTAACACATAGGAACTCACCGCGCGATAACGGGACACCCGGTTTGAGAATACGACGATAATTTGAAAATATGAGGACTTAAGCTTTAAAACAAGGCGTTAGAAGGGGAAAACACGAAACAGCCCCCGTACGGTCCTGCGAGAGGCAGCAACACCTCTCATGGGACCAATGTAACACGTAGGAACTGATCGCACGATCATGGGAATCTAAGACAATTATATGAAAATTTGAGAACTTAAGCTCGAAAATAAGGCGTTAGAGGGGGAAAACACGAAATAACCCCAGTACGGTTCCGTGAGAGCTACCAACACCACTCGCGGGACCATTGTAACACGTAGGAACTGATCGTGCAATAACGAGACTCCTGGTTTGGGAATACGATGATAATTTGAAAATATGAGGACTTGAGCTCGAAAATAAGGCGTTAGAGGGTGAAAACTCAAAACAGCCCCTGTACGGTCCCGAGAGAGGCACTAACACCTCTCACGGGACCAATGTAACACGTAGGAACTGACCGCGCGATCATGAAACTCCCGGTTTGATAATACGATGATAATTTTAAAATATGAGGACTTAAGCTCGAAAATAAGGCGTTAGAGGGGGAAAAAATGAAGCAGCCCGTGTACGGTCTCGTGAGAGGCACCAATATCTCCCTCGGGATCAATGTAGCACGTTGGAACTGACCGCGCAATAATGGGACTCCCAATTTGATAATACGACGATAATTTGAAAATATGAGGGCTCAAGCTCGAAAATAATGCGTTAGAGGGTAAAACTCGAAACAACCCCCACACAATCCCGTAAGAGGCACAAACACCTCTCGCGGGACCAATGTAACATTTAGGAACTGACCTCGTGATCACGGGACTCCAGGTTTGAGAATAAGATGATAATTTGAAAGTATGAGGACTTAAGCTTGAAAATGAGTTGTTAGACGGTGAAACTCGAAACCACCCTAGTACGGTTCCGTGAGAGGCCCCTACACCTCTCACGGGACCATTGTAACACGTAGGAACTAACCACGCAATAACGGAACTCCCAATTTGAGAATACGATGATAATTTGAAAATATGAGGACTTAATCTTGAAAATAAGGCATTAGAGGGTAAAACTCAAAACAGCCCCCGTACGGTCACGTGAGAGGCAGCAACACCTCTCGCGGGACCAATATAACACGTAAGAACTGACCGTGCGATCACAGGACTCCCGGTTTTAGAATATGACGATAATTTTAAAATATGAGGACCTCTTACGGGACCAATGTAACACATAGGAACTGACCGCGCGATAACGGGACTCCCGGTTTGAGAATACGATGATAATTTGAAAATATGAGGACTTAAGCTTGAAAACAAAGCGTTAGATGGGGAAAACATGAAACAACGCCCGTACGGTCCTGTGAGAGACACCAACACCTCTCACGGGACCAATGTAACACGTAGGAATTGACCGCGCGATCACGGGACTCCCGGCTTGAGAATACGACGATAATTTGAAAATTTGAGAAGTTAAGCTTGAAAATAAGGTGTTCGAGGGGGAAACACGAAATAACCCCAGTACGGTTCCTTGAGAGGAACCAACATCTCTCACGGGACCAATGTAACACGTAGGAACTGGCCGCGCGATAGCGGGACTCCCGGTTTGAGAATACGACGATAATTTGAAAATATGAGGACTTAAGCTTGAAAACAAGGCGTTAGAGGGTAAAACTCGAAACGGCCCCCGTACGGTCCCGTGAGAGGCTGCAATAACTCTCGCGGGAGCAATGTAACACATAGGTACTAACCGCGCGATCACAGGACTCTCGGTTTTAGAATACGACGATAATTTTAAAATATGAGGACCTCTCACAGGACCAATGTAACACATAGGAACTGATCGCGCGATAACGGGACTCCCGGTTTGAGAGTGCGATGATAATTTAAAAATATAAGGACTTAAGTTTGAAAACAAGGCGTTAGAAGGGGAAAACATGAAACAACCCCCGTACGGTCCTGTGAGAGGCACCAAAACCACTCACGGGACCAATGCAACACGTAGGAACTGACCACGCGATCACGGGACTCCCGACTTGAGAATACGACGATAATTAGAAATTTTGAGAACTTAAGCTTGGAAACAAGGCGTTAGAGGAGGAAAACACGAAATAACCCTAGTACGGTTTCGTGAGAGGAACCAACACCTCTCGCGGGACCATTATAACACGTAGGAACTGACCGTGCGATAACGGGACTCCCGATTTGAGAATACGATGATAACTTGAAAATATAAGGTCTTAAGCTCGAATATAAGGCGTTAGAGGGTGAAAACTCGAAACAACCCCCGTACGGGCACGTGAGAGTCACCAACACCTCTCGCGGGACCAATGTAACACGTAGGAAGTGACTGCGAGATAATAGGACTACCGATTTGAGAATACGATGGTAATTTGAAAATATGAGGACTTAAGCTTGAAAAGAAGGCGTTAGAGGGTGAAAACATGAAATAACCCCCGTACGGTCCCGTGAGAGGCACCAACACGTCTCACGGGACCAATGGAAAAACGTAGGAACTGATCGCGCGATAACGGGACTCTCGATTTGAGAATACGATGAAAATTTAAAAATATGAAGACTTAAGCTTATAAACAAAGCGTTAGAGGGTAAAACTCGAAACAGCCCCCGTAGGGTCCCGTGAGAGGCACCAACACCTCTCGCGGGACCAATGTTACACGTAGGAACTGACCGTGCGATAACAGTGCACTCGATTTGAGAATACGATGATAATTTGAAAATATGAGGACCTCTCACGGGACCAATGTAACACAGAGGAACTCACCGCGCGATAACGGGACACCCGGTTTGAAAATACGATGATAGTTTGAAAATATGAGGATTTAAGCTTGAAAACAAGGCGTTAGAAGGGGAAAACATGAAACAGCCCACATACGGTCCAGCGAGAGGCACCAACACCTCTCCCGGGACGAATGTAACACGTAGGAACTGATTGCGCGATCACGGGACTCTCGGTTTGAGAATACGACGATTATACGAAAATTTGAGAACTTAAGCTCGAAAACAAGGCGTTAAAGGGGGAAAACACGAAACAGCCCCGATACGGTTCCGTGAGAGCAAACAACACCTCTCGTGGGACCATTGTAACTGGTAGGAACTGACCGTGCGATAACGAGACTCCCCGTTTGGGAATACGATGATAATTTGAAAATGTGAGGACTTATGCTCGAAAACAAGGTGTTAGAGGGTGAAAACTCGAAACAGCCCTCGTACGGTCCCGTGAGAGGCACCGACAACTCTCGCGGGACCAATGTAACACGTAGGAACTGACTGCGCGATCACTGGACTCCCGGTTTGAGAATACGACGATAATTTCAAAATACAATGACTTAAACTCGAAAATAAGGCGTTAAAGGGGAAAAACATTAACCAGCCCCTGCACAGTCCCGTGAGAGGCACCAATACCTCTCTCGAGATCAATGTAACACGTTGGAACTGACCGCGCGATAACGGGACTCCTGATTTGAGAATACGAGGATAATTTCAAAATATGGGGACTCAAGATCGAAAACAGTGCGTTAGAGGGTAAAACTGAAACAGCCCCCGTACGGTCTCGTAAGTGGCACCATCACCTCTTGCAGGACCAATGTAACACGTAGGAACTGACCGCGCGGTCACGGGATTCCCGGTTTGATAATACGATGATAATTTGAAAATATGAGGACTTAAGCTTGAAAAGGAGTTATTAGAGGGGGAAACACGAAATAACCCCAGTACGGTTCCTTGAGAGGAACCAACATCTCTCACGGGACCAATGTAACACGTAGGAACTGGCCGCGCGATAGCGGGACTCCCGGTTTGAGAATACAACGATAATTTGAAAATATGAGGACTTAAGCTTGAAAACAAGGCGTTAGAGGGTAAAACTCGAAACGGCCCCGTACGGTCTCGTGAGAGGCTGCAATAACTCTCGCGGGAGCAATATAACACATAGGTACTAACCGCGCGATCACAGGACTCTCGGTTTTAGAATACGATGATAATTTTAAAATATGAGGACCTTTCACAGGACCAATGTAACACATAGGAACTGATCGCGCGATAACGGGACTCCCGGTTTGAGAGTGCGATGATAATTTAAAAATATAAGGACTTAAGTTTGAAAACAAGGCGTTAGAAGGGGAAAACATGAAACAACCCCCGTACGGTCCTGTGAGAGGCACCAACACCACTCACGGGACCAATGCAACACGTAGGAACTGACCACGCGATCACGGGACTCCCGACTTGAGAATACGACGATAATTAGAAATTTTGAGAACTTAAGCTTGGAAACAAGGCGTTAGAGGAGGAAAACACGAAATAACCCTAGTACGGTTTCGTGAGAGGAACCAACACCTCTCGCGGGACCATTATAATACGTAGGAACTGACCGTGCGATAACGGGACTCCCGATTTGAGAATACGATGATAACTTGAAAATATAAGGTCTTAAGCTCGAATATAAGGCATTAGAGGGTGAAAACTCGAAACAACCCCCGTACGGGCACGTGAGAGTCACCAACACCTCTCGCGGGACCAATGTAACACGTAGGAAGTGACTGCGAGATAATAGGACTACCGATTTGAGAATACGATGGTAATTTGAAAATATGAGGAATTAAGCTTGAAAAGAAGGCGTTAGAGGGTGAAAACATGAAATAACCCCCGTACGGTCCTGTGAGAGGCACCAACACGTCTCACGGGACCAATGGAAAAACGTAGGAACTGATCGCGCGATAACGGGACTCTCGATTTGAGAATACGATGAAAATTTAAAAATATGAAGACTTAAGCTTATAAACAAAGCGTTAGAGGGTAAAACTCGAAACAGCCCCCGTAGGGTCCCGTGAGAGGCACCAACACCTCTCGCGGGACCAATGTTACACGTAGGAACTGACCGTGCGATAACAGTGCACTCGATTTGAGAATACGATGATAATTTGAAAATATGAGGACCTCTCACGGGACCAATGTAACACAGAGGAACTCACCGCGCGATAACGGGACACCCGGTTTGAAAATACGACGATAGTTTGAAAATATGAGGATTTAAGCTTGAAAACAAGGCGTTAGAAGGGGAAAACATGAAACAGCCCACATACGGTCCAGCGAGAGGCACCAACACCTCTCCCGGGATGAATGTAACACGTAGGAACTGATTGCGCGATCACGGGACTCTCGGTTTGAGAATACGACGATTATACGAAAATTTGAGAACTTAAGCTCGAAAACAAGGCGTTAAAGGGGGAAAACACGAAACAGACCCGATACGGTTCCGTGAGAGCAAACAACACCTCTCGTGGGACCATTGTAACTGGTAGGAACTGACCGTGCGATAACGAGACTCCCCGTTTGGGAATACGATGATAATTTGAAAATGTGAGGACTTATGCTCGAAAACAAGGTGTTAGAGGGTGAAAACTCGAAACAGCCCTCGTACGGTCCCGTGAGAGGCACCGACAACTCTCGCGGGACCAATGTAACACGTAGGAACTGACTGCGCGATCACGGGACTCCCGGTTTGAGAATACGACGATAATTTCAAAATACAATGACTTAAACTCGAAAATAAGGCGTTAAAAGGGAAAAAAATTAACCAGCCCCTGCACAGTCCCGTGAGAGGCACCAATACCTCTCTCGAGATCAATGTAACACGTTGGAACTGACCGCGCGATAACGGGACTCCTGATTTGAGAATACGAGGATAATTTCAAAATATGGGGACTCAAGATCGAAAACAGTGCGTTAGAGGGTAAAACTGAAACAGCCCCCGTACGGTCTCGTAAGTGGCACCATCACCTCTTGCAGGACCAATGTAACACGTAGGAACTGACCGCGCGATCACGGGATTCCCGGTTTGATAATACGATGATAATTTGAAAATATGAGGACTTAAGCTTGAAAAGGAGTTATTAGAGGGGGAAACACGAAATAACCCCAGTACGGTTCCTTGAGAGGAACCAACATCTCTCACGGGACCAATGTAACACGTAGGAACTGGCCGCGTGATAGCGGGACTCCCGGTTTGAGAATACGACGATAATTTGAAAATATGAGGACTTAAGCTTGAAAACAAGGCGTTAGAGGGTAAAACTCGAAACGGCCCCCGTACGGTCTCGTGAGAGGCTGCAATAACTCTCGCGGGAGCAATGTAACACATAGGTACTAACCGCACGATCACAGGACTCTCGGTTTTAGAATACGACGATAATTTTAAAATATGAGGACCTCTCACAGGACCAATGTAACACATAGGAACTGATCGCGCGATAACGGGACTCCCGGTTTGAGAATGCGATGATAATTTAAAAATATAAGGACTTAAGTTTGAAAACAAGGCGTTAGAAGGGGAAAACACGAAACAACCACCGTACGGTCCTGTGAGAGGCACCAACACCACTCACGGGACCAATGCAACATGTAGGAACTGACCACGCGATCACGGGACTCCCGACTTGAGAATACGACGATAATTAGAAATTTTGAGAACTTAAGCTTGGAAACAAGGCGTTAGAGGAGGAAAACACGAAATAACCCTAGTACGGTTCCGTGAGAGGAACCAACACCTCTCGCGGGACCATTATAACACGTAGGAACTGACCGTGTGATAACGGGACTCCCGATTTGAGAATACGACGATAACTTGAAAATATAAGGTCTTAAGCTCGAATATAAGGAGTTAGAGGGTGAAAACTCGAAACAACCCCCGTACGGGCGCGTGAGAGTCACCAACACCTCTCGCGGGACCAATGTAACACGTAGGAAGTGACTGCGAGATAATAGGACTACCTATTTGAGAATACGATGGTAATTTGAAAATATGAGGACTTAAGCTTGAAAAGAAGGCGTTAGAGGGTGAAAACACGAAACAACCCCCGTACGGTCCCGTGAGAGGCACCAACACGTCTCACGGGACCAATGGAAAACGTAGGAACGGATCGCGCGATAACGGGACTCTCGATTTGAGAATACGATGATAATTTAAAAATTTGAAGAATTAAGCTTATAAACAAAGCGTTAGAGGGTAAAACTCGAAACAGCCCCCGTAGGGTCCCGTGAGAGGCACCAACACCTCTCGCGGGACCAATGTAACACGTAGGAACTGACCGTGCGATAACAGTGCACTCGATTTGAGAATACGATGATAATTTGAAAATATGAGGACCTCTCACGGGACCAATGTAACACAGAGGAACTCACCGCGCGATAACGGGACACCCGGTTTGAAAATACGACGATAGTTTGAAAATATGAGGATTTAAGCTTGAAAACAAGGCGTTAGAAGGGGAAAACATGAAACAACCCACATATGGTCCAGCGAGAGGCACCAACACCTCTCCCGGGACGAATGTAACACGTAGGAACTGATTGCGCGATCACGGGACTCTCGGTTTGAGAATACGACGATTATACGAAAATTTGAGAACTTAAGCTCGAAAATAAGGCGTTAAAGGGGGAAAACACGAAACAGCCCCGATACGGTTCCGTGAGAGGAACCAACACCTCTCGCGGGACCATTATAACACGTAGGAACTGACCGTGCGATAACGGGACTCCCGATTTGAGAATACGACGATAACTTAAAAATATAAGGTCTTAAGCTCGAATATAAGGCGTTAGAGGGTGAAAACTCGAAACAACCACCGTACGGGCACGTGAGAGTCACCAACACCTCTCGCGGGACCAATGTAACACGTAGGAAGCGACTGCGAGATAATAGGAGTACCGATTTGATAATACGATGATAATTTGAAAATATGAGGACTTAAGCTTGAAAATAAGGCGTTAGAGGGTAAAACTCGAAACAACCCCCGTACGGTCCCGTGAGAGGCAGCAAAACATCTCGCGGGACCAATGTAACACATAGGAACTGACCGCGTGATCACAGGACTCTCGGTTTTAGAATACGATGATAATTTTAAAATATGAGGACCTCTCAAGGGACCAATGTAACACATAGGAACTGACCGCGCAATAACGGGACTCCCGGTTTGAGAATACGATGATAATTTAAAAATATGAGGACTTAAGCTTGAAAACAAGGCGTTAGATGGGGAAAACACGAAACAACTCCCGTACAGTCCTCTGAGAGACACCAGCGCCTCTCACGGGACCAATGTAACATATAGGAACTGACTGTGCGATCACAGGACTCCCGGCTTGAGAATACGATGATAATTTGAAAATTTGAGAACTTAAGGTTAAAAACAAGGCGTTAGAGGGGGAAAACACGAAATAGCCCCAGTACGGTTCCGTGAGAGGAACCAACACCTCTCACGGGACCAATGTAACATGTAGGAGGTGACCGCGCGATAGCGGGACTCCCGATTTGACAATACGATGATAATTTGAAAATATGAGGACTTAAGCTTGAAAACAAGGTGTTAGAGGGTAAAACTCGAAACTTCCCCCGTACGGTCCCGTGAGAGGCTGCAACAACTCTCGCGGGAGCAATGTAACACGTAGGTACTAATCGCGCGATCACAAGACTCTCGGTTTTAGAATACGAGCATAATTTTAAAATACGAGGACCTCTCATGGAACCAATGTAACACATAGGAACTGATCACGCGATAACGGGACTCCCGATTTGAGAATACGATGATAATTAGAAAATATGAGGACTTAAGTTTGAAAATAAGGCGTTCGAAGGGGAAAATATGAAACAGCCCCCGTACGGTCCTGTGAGAGGCACCAACACCTCTCACTGGATCAATGTAACACAAAGAAACTGACCACGCGATCACGGGACTCCCGGCTTGAGAATACGACGATATTTTAAAATTTTGAGAACTTAAGCTTGGAAACAAGGCGTTAGAGGGGAAAACACGAAACAACCCCAGTACGGTTTCGTGAGAGGAACCAACACCTCTCGCGAGACCATTGTAACACGTAGGAACTGAGCGTGCGATAACGGGACTCACGATTTGAGAATGCGATGATAATTTGAAAATATAAGGTCTTAAGCTTGAAAATAAGGCGTTAGAGGGTGAAAATTCAAAACAGCCCCCGAACGGTCCCGTGAGAGTCACCAACACCTCTCACGGGACCAATGTAACACGTAGGACTGACCGTGCGATAACGGGACTCTCGATTTGAGAATACGATGGTCATTTAAAAATATGAGAACTTAAGCTTGAAAATAAGGTGTTAGAGGGTGAAAATACGAAAAAATAACCTGAACGTTCCCGTGAGAGGCCCTAACACGTCTTGCGGGACCAATGGAAAAATGTAGGAACTGACCGCGCGATAACGGGACTCCCGGTTTGAGAATACGACGATAAATTAAAAATATGAAGACTTAAGCTTAAAAACAAAGTGTTAGAGGGTAAAACTCGAAACAGCAACCATACGGTCCCGTGAGAGGCACCAACACCTCTCACAGGACCAATGTAACACGTAGGAATTGGATATGCGATCAAAGGACTCCCGGTTTGAGAATACGATGATAATTTGAAAATATGAGGACTAAGCTTGAAAAGAAGGCGTTAGAGGGGGAAAATACGAAACAGCCCTAGTACGGTTCCGTGAGAGGAACAAACACCTCTCACGGGACCAATGTAACACGTAGGAACTGACCGCGCGATAGCGGGACTCACGGTTTGAGAATACGATGGTAATTTGAAAATATGAGGACTTAAGCTTGAAAACAAGGCGTTAGAGGGTAAAACTAGAAATAGCCCCCGTACGATCCCGTGAGAGGCAACAACGCCTCTCGCGGGTGCAATATAACATGTAGGAACTGATCGCGTGATCACAGAAATCCCAATTTTAGAATAAGACAATAATTTTAAATATGAGGACCTCTCACGGGACCAATGTAACACAAAGGAACTGATCGCGCGATAACAGGACTCCCGATTTCAGAATACGATGATAATTTGAAAATATGAGGACTTAAGTTTGAAAACAAGGCGTTAGGAGGGGAAAACTAGAAATAGCCCCCATACGGTCCTGTGAGAGGCACTAATACCTCTCACGAGACCAATGTAACACGTAGGAACTGATCGCGCGATCACGGGACACTCGACTTGAGAATACGACGATAATTTGAAATTTTGTAAACTTAAGCTTAGAAACAAGGTGTTAGAGGGGGAAAACACGAAACAACCCTAGTACGGTTTTGTGAGAGGAACCAACACCTCTCACGTGACCATTGTAACACGTAAGAACTGACCGTGCGATAACGGGACTCCCGATTTGAGAATACGATGATAACCTGAAAATATAAGGTCTTAAGCTCGAAAATAAGGCGTTAGAGGGTGAAAACTCAAAACAGCCCCCGTACGGGCACGTGAGAGTCACCAACACCTCTCACGGGACCAATGTAACACGTAGGAACTGATCACGAGATAACAGGACTCTCGATTCGAGAATACGATGGTAATTTGAAAATATGAGGACTTAAGCTTGAAAACAAGACGTTAGGGGGTCAAAACACGAAACAACTCCCGTACGGTCCCGTGAGAGGCACCAACACGTCTCGCGGGACCAATGGAAAAACGTAGGAACTGACCGCGCGATAACAGGACTCCCAGTTTAAAAATACGATAATAATTTAAAAATATGAAGACTTAAGCTTGAAAATAAAGGGTTAGAGGGTAAAACTCAAAACAGCCCCCGTAGGGTCCCGTAAGAGGCACCAACACCTCTCGCGGGACCAATGTAACACGTAGGAACTGACCGTACGATAATGGTACACTCTCTTTGAGAATACTATGATAATTTGAAAATATGAGGACCTCTCACGGGGCCAATGTAACACATAGGAACTCACCGCGCGATAATGGTACACCTGGTTTGAGAATACGATGATAATTTGAAAATATGAGGACTTAAGCTTGAAAACAAGGCGTTAGAAGGGGAAAATATAAAACAGCCCCCGTACGGTCCAGCGAGAGGCACCAACACCTCTCACAGGACCAATATAACACGTAGGAACTGATCGCGCGATCACGGGACTCTCGCTTTAAGAATACGACGATTATATGAAAATTTGAGAACTTAAGCTCGAAAACAAGGCGTTTGAGGGGAAAACACGAAACAACCCCGGTACTATTCCATGAGAGCAACCACACCTCTCGTGGGACCATTGTAACTGGTAGGAACTGACCGTGCGATAACGAGACTCCCGGTTTGGGAATACGACGATAATTTGAAAATATGAGCACTTATGCTCGAAAACAAGGCGTTAGAGGATGAAAACTCGAAACAACCCCCGTACTGTTCCGTGAGAGGCCCCAACACCTCTCATGGGACCATTGTAACACGTAGGAAATGACCGCGCGTTAACGGGACTCCCGATTTGAGAATACGACGATAATTTGAAAACATGAGGAAATGACTGCGCGATCAAAGGACTCCCGGTTTGAGAATACGATGATAATTTGAAAATATAAGGACTTAAGCTTAAAAACAAGGCGTTAGAGGGTGAAAACTCGAAGCAACCCCCGTACGGTTCCGTGAGAGGCACCAACACCTCTCACGGGGCCAATGTAACACGTAGGATCTATCCAACGGGAATCCCAATTTGAGAATATGACGATAATTTGAAAATATGGGGACTTAAGCTTGAAAACAAGTCGTTAGAGGGTAAAACTCGAAATAACCCCATACGGTCCCGTGAGAGGCACTAACACCTCTCGCGATCACGGGACTCTCGGTTTGAGAATATGATGATAATTTAAAAATATGAGGACTTAAGCTTGAAAACAAGGCGTTAGAGGGTGAAAACTCGAAACAGCCCTCGTACGGTCCCGTAAGAGGCACCAACACATCTCGCGAGACCAATGGAAAAACGTAGAAACTGACCGCGCGATAACGGGACTCCCAATTTGAGAATACGATGGTAATTTGAAAATATGAGGACTTAAGCTTGAAAACAAGGCATTTGAGGGTGAAAACATGAAAAAAAACTCGTACGGTCCCGTAAGAGGCACCAACATGTCTCGCGGGACCAATGGAAAAACGTAGGAACTCACCGCGCGATAACGGGACTCCTGGTTTCAGAATACGACGATAATTTACAATATGAAGACTTAAGCATAAAAACAAAGCATTAGAGGGTAAAACTCGAAACAACCCCCGTACGGTTCCGTGAGAGGAACCAGCACCTCTCGCGGGACCATTGTAACACGTAGGAACTGACCGGCCGGTAACGGGACTCCCGGTTTGGGAATACGACGATAATTTGAAAATATGAGGACTTAAGCTTAAAAGCAAGGCTTTAGAGGGTGAAAGCTCGAAACAGCCCCCGTACGGTCCAGTGAGAGTAAGGGTGTAAACGGATCGGGTCTGGGTATATCCAGATACGATACGGGTATTTTTTTAATGGATCGGGTCTTACCCGATTACCCGTCGGGTCTCATAAAATGGATCCAGACCCGGATCCGTTAAGGACTTGGAGACCCAACCCGAATACCTGTAACTATATATATATATATAAACTGTAAAAACAACTATATATATATATATGTAGTTATATATATAGTTATATATATAGTTATATAACTGTTATTGTGTTTATATACTGTTATTATAGTTATAAGTTATATATATAGTTATATAAGGTAATAGTTATATAACATAATAACAGTAATAGTTAACTATATATAACATATGTTAACTATAATTAACAGTTATATAACTGTTATAAGTTATATATATTTATATATATAACTATATATATATATACATATTCGGGTCGGGTCGGGTCCTTATCGGATCGGAGTCATGTATATCCAGATTCGGTCCATTAACAAATCGGGTAATCGAATAATCGGGTCTATAAAATTTCTTCAGATCCGTTAATTCAGATCGGGTTCGGATCTGGTCCGGTCCTATACCCGATCCATTGACAGCCCTACGTGGGAGGCACCAACACCTCTCGCGGGACCAATGTAACTCGTAGAAACTGACCGCGCGATCAATGGACTCCCGGTTTGAGAATACGACGATAATTTGAAAATATGAGGACTATGCTTTAAAACAAGGTGTTAGAGGGTGAAAACTCAAAACAGCCCCCGTACGATCCCGTGAGAGGCACTAACACCTCTCGCGGGACCAATGTAACAGTAGGAACTGACCGCGCGATCACCGGACTCCCGGTGTGAGAATACGACGATAATTTTAAAATATGAGGACTTAAGCTCGAAAACAAGGCGTTAGAGGGGGAAAAGCCCCAATACAGTCCCGTGAGAGGCAGCGACACCTCTCACGGGATCCATGTAACACATAGAAACTGACCACATGATAACGGGACTCCCGGTTTGAGAATATGACGATAATTTGAAAATATGAGGACTTAAGCTCAAAAACAAGGCGTTAGAGGGTAAAACTCGAAATAGCCCCCGTACAGTCCTGTGAGAGGGCACCAACACCTCCCGCAGGACCAATTTAACACGTAGGAACTGATCGCGCGATCACAGGACTTCCGGTTTGAGAATACGATGATAATTTTAAAATATGAGGACTTAAACTTGTAAACGAGTTGTTAGAGGGTGAAAATTGGAAATAACCCCCGTACGATTTCGTAAGAGCCCCCAACACCTCTCACGGGACCAATGTAACACGTAGGAACTGATCGCGCGATAACGGGACTCCCGGTTTGAGAATACGACGATAATTTGAGAATATGAGGACTTAAGCTTGAAAATAAGTCGTTAGAGGGTAAAACTCAAAACAGCCCCCGTACGGTCCTATGAGAGGCAGCAACACCTCTCGCGGGAGCAATGTAACACGTAGGAACTGACCGTGCGATCACGGAACTCTCGGTTTGAGAATACGATGATAATTTTAAAATATGAGGACCTCTCACGGAACTAATGTAACACATAGGAACTGACCACGCGATAACGGGAATCCCGATTCGAGAATACGACGATAATTTGAAAATATGAGGACTTAAGCTTGAAAACAAGGCGTTAGAAGGGGAAAACACAAAACAGCCCCCGTGCGGTCCTGTGAGAGGCATCAACACCTCTCACCGGAACAAATTAAAATGTAGGAACTGACCACGCGATCATGGGACTCCCGGCTTGAGAATACGACATTAATTTGAACATATAAGAACTTATAGTTGAAAACAAGGCGTTAGAGGGTGAAAATTTGAAACAGCCCCCATATGCTCCCGTGAGAGGCACCAACTCCTCTCACGGGACCAATGTAACACGCAGGAACTAACCGCGTGATAACGGGACTCTCGGTTTGAGAATACGACGATAATTTGAAAATATAAGGTCTTAAGCTTGAAAATTAGGCGTTAGAGGATGACAACTCGAAATAGCCCCCGTACGGTCCTGTGAGAGGCACCGACACCTCTCACGGGACCAATGTAACACGTAGGAAATGTGCGCATGATAATGGGACTCCCGGGTTGAGAATACGATGATAATTTAAAAATATGAGGACTTCAGCTTGAAAATAAGGCGTTAGAGGGTAAAACTCGAAACATCCCCCGTATGGTCCTGTGAGAGGCAGCAACACCTCTCGCCGGAGTAATGTAACACGTAGGAACTGACGGCGCGATGACATAACTCCCGGTTTGAGAATATGACGATAATTTTATAATATGAGGACTTAAGCTTGAAGATGAGTCGTTAGAGGGTGAAAATATGAAACAAACCCCGTACCATTCCGTAAGGCCCACACACCTCTCACGGAACCAATGTAACACGTAGGAACTGGCCGTGCGATAACGGGACTCCCGATTTGAGAATACAATGATAATTTGAAGATATAAGGACTTAAGCTTGAAAATAAGTTGTTAGAGGGTAAAACACGAAACAACCCCCGTACGGTCCCGTTAGAGGCAGCAACACCTCTCGTGGGAGTAATGTAACACGTAGGAACTGACTGCGCGATCACAAGACTTTTGGTTTGAGAATACGACGATAATTTTAAAATATGAGGACCTCTCACGGGACCAATGTAACACATAGGAACTGACCGCGCGATAACGGGACCCCTGGTTTGAGAATACGACGATAAATTGAAAATATGAGGACTTAAGCATGAAAACGAGGCGTTAGAAGGGAAAAACACGAAACAGTCCCCGTACGGTCCGGTTAGAGGCACCAATACCTCTCACGGTACCAATGTAACACGTAGGAACTAACCGCACGATAACCGGACTCACGGTTTGAGAATACGACGATAATTTGAAAATATGAGGACTTAAGATTGAAAACAAGGCGTTAGAAGGTGAAAACACGAAATAAATCCCGTACGGTCCCGTGAGAGGCACCAACACGTCTCGCGGGACCAATGGAAAAATGTACGTGAGAGGCACTAACACCTCTCACGGGACCAATGTAACACATAGGAACTCACCGCGCGATAACGGGTCACCCGGTTTGAGAATACGACGATAATTTGAAAATATGAGGACTTAAGCTTTAAAACAAGGCGTTAGAAGGGGAAAACACGAAACAGCCCCCGTACGGTCCTGCGAGAGGCAGCAACACCTCTCATGGGACCAATGTAACACGTAGGAACTGATCGCGCGATCATGGGAATCTACGACGATTATATGAAAATTTGAGAACTTAAGCTCGAAAATAAGGCGTTAGAGGGGGAAAACACAAAATAACCCCAGTACGGTTCCGTGAGAGCTACCAACACCACTCCCGGGACCATTGTAACACGTAGAAACTGATCGTGCAATAACGAGACTCCTGGTTTGGGAATACGATGATAATTTGAAAATATGAGGACTTGAGCTCGAAAATAAGGCGTTAGAGGGTGAAAACTCAAAACAGCCCCTGTACGGTCCCGAGAGAGGCACTAACACCTCTCACGGGACCAATGTAACACGTAGGAACTGACCGCGCGATCATGAAACTCCCGGTTTGATAATACGATGATAATTTTAAAATATGAGGACTTAAGCTCGAAAACAAGGCGTTAGAGGGGGAAAAAATGAAGCAGCCCGTGTACGGTCTCGTGAGAGGCACCAATATCTCCCTCGGGATCAATGTAGCACGTTGGAACTGACCGCGCAATAACGGGACTCCCGATTTGAGAATACGATGATAATTTGAAAATATGAGGGCTCAAGCTCGAAAATAATGCGTTAGAGGGTAAAACTCGAAACAACCCCCACACGATCCCGTAAGAGGCACCAACACCTCTCGCGGGACCAATGTAACATTTAGGAACTGACCTCGTGATCACGGGACTCCAGGTTTGAGAATAAGATGATAATTTGAAAGTATGAGGACTTAAGCTTGAAAAAGAGTTGTTAGACGGTGAAACTCGAAACCACCCTAGTACGGTTCCGTGAGAGGCCCCTACACCTCTCACGGGACCATTGTAACACGTAGGAACTAACCACGCAATAACGGAACTCCCAATTTGAGAATACGATGATAATTTGAAAATATGAGGACTTAATCTTGAAAACAAGGCATTAGATGGTAAAACTCAAAACAGCCCCCGTACGGTCACGTGAGAGGCAGCAACACCTCTCGCGGGACCAATATAACACGTAAGAACTGACCGTGCGATCACAGGACTCCCGGTTTTAGAATATGACGATAATTTTAAAATATGAGGACCTCTTACGGGACCAATGTAACACATAGGAACTGACCGCGCGATAACGGGACTCCCGGTTTGAGAATACGATGATAATTTGAAAATATGAGGACTTAAGCTTGAAAACAAAGCGTTAGATGGGGAAAACATGAAACAACGCCCGTACGGTCCTGTGAGAGACACCAACACCTCTCACGGGACCAATGTAACACGTAGGAACTGACCGCGCGATCACGGGACTCCCGGCTTGAGAATACGACGATAATTTGAAAATTTGAGAAGTTAAGCTTGAAAATAAGGTGTTCGAGGGGGAAACACGAAATAACCCCAGTACGGTTCCTTGAGAGGAACCAACATCTCTCACGGGACCAATGTAACACGTAGGAACTGACCGCGCGATAGCGGGACTCCCGATTTGAGAATACGACGATAATTGGAAAATATGAGGACTTAAGCTTGAAAACAAGGCGTTAGAGGGTAAAACTCGAAACGGCCCCCGTACGGTCTCGTGAGAGGCTGCAATAACTCTCGCGGGAGCAATGTAACACATAAGTACTAACCGCGCGATCACAGGACTCTCGGTTTTAGAATACGACGATAATTTTAAAATATGAGGACCTCTCACAGGACCAATGTAACACATAGGAACTGATCGCGCGATAACGGGACTCCCGGTTTGAGAATGCGATGATAATTTAAAAATATAAGGACTTAAGTTTGAAAACAAGGCGTTAGAAGGGGAAAACACGAAACAACCCCCGTACGGTCCTGTGAGAGGCACCAACACCACTCACGGGACCAATGCAACACGTAGGAACTGACCACGCGATCACGGGACTCCCGACTTGAGAATACGACGATAATTAGAAATTTTGAGAACTTAAGCTTGGAAACAAGGCGTTAGAGGAGGAAAACACGAAATAACCCTAGTACGGTTCCGTGAGAGGAACCAACACCTCTCGCGGGGCCATTATAACACGTAGGAACTGACCGTGCGATAACGGGACTCCCGATTTGAGAATACGACGATAACTTGAAAATATAAGGTCTTAAGCTCGAATATAAGGCGTTAGAGGGTGAAAACTCGAAACAACCCCCGTACGGGCACGTGAGAGTCACCAACACCTCTCGCGGGACCAATGTAACACGTAGGAAGTGACTGCGAGATAATAGGACTACCGATTTGAGAATACAATGGTAATTTGAAAATATGAGGACTTAAGCTTGAAAAGAAGGCGTTAGAGGGTGAAAACACGAAACAACCCCCGTACGGTCCCGTGAGAGGCACCAACACGTCTCACGGGACCAATGGAAAAACGTAGGAACTGATCGCGCGATAATGGGACTCTCGATTTGAGAATACGATGATAATTTAAAAATATGAAGACTTAAGCTTATAAACAAAGCGTTAGAGGGTAAAACTCGAAACAGCCCCCGTAGGGTCCCGTGAGAGGCACCAACACCTCTCGCGGGACCAATGTAACACGTAGGAACTGATCGTACGATAACAGTGCACTCGATTTGAGAATACGATGATAATTTGAAAATATGAGGACCTCTCACGGGACCAATGTAACACAGAGGAACTCACCGCCCGATAACGGGACACCCGGTTTGAAAATACGACGATAGTTTGAAAATATGAGGATTTAAGCTTGAAAACAAGGCGTTAGAAGGGGAAAACATGAAACAGCCCACATACAGTCCAGCGAGAGGCACCAACACCTCTCCCGGGACGAATGTAACACGTAGGAACTGATTGCGCGATCACGGGACTCTCGGTTTGAGAATACGACGATTATATGAAAATTTGAGAACTTAAGTTCGAAAACAAGGCGTTAAAGGGGGAAAACACGAAACAGCCCCGATACGGTTCCGTGAGAGCAAACAACACCTCTCGTGGGACCATTGTAACTGGTAGGAACTGACCGTACGATAACGAGACTCCCCGTTTGGGAATACGATGATAATTTGAAAATGTGAGGACTTATGCTCGAAAACAAGGTGTTAGAGGGTGAAAACTCGAAACAGCCCTCGTACGGTCCCGTGAGAGGCACCGAAAACTCTCGCGGGACCAATGTAACACGTAGGAACTGACCGCGCGATCACGGGACTCCCGGTTTGAGAATACGACGATAATTTCAAAATACAATGACTTAAACTCGAAAATAAGGCGTTAAAGGGGAAAAACATTAACCAGCCCCTGCACAGTCCCGTGAGAGGCACCAATACCTCTCTAGAGATCAATGTAACACGTTGGAACTGACCGCGCGATAACGGGACTCCTAATTTGAGAATACGAGGATAATTTCGAAATACGGGGACTCAAGATCGAAAACAGTGCGTTAGAGGGTAAAACTGAAATAACCCCCGTACGGTCTCGTAAGTGGCACCATCACCTCTTACAGGACCAATGTAACACGTAGGAACTGACCGCGCGGTCACGGGATTCCCGGATTGATAATACGATGATAATTTGAAAATATGAGGACTCAAGCTTGAAAAGGAGTTATTAGAGGGTGAAACTCGAAACAACCCCCGTACGATTCCGTGAGAGGCCCCAACACCTCTCACGAGACCAATGTAACACGTAGGAACTGACCGCGCGATAGCGGGACTCCCGATTAGAGAATACGATGATAATTTGAAAATATGAGGACTTAAGCTTGAAAACAAGGCGTCAGAGGGTAAAACTCGAAACAGCCCCCGTACGGTCTCGTGATAGGCTGCAATAACTCTCGCGGGAGCAATGTAACACATAGGTACTAACTGCGCGATCACGGGACTCTCGGTTTTAGAATACGACGATAATTTTAAAATATGAGGACCTCTCACAGGACCAATGTAACACATAGGAACTGATCGCGCGATAACGGGACTCCCGATTTGAGAATACGATGATAATTTAAAAATATAAGGACTTAAGTTTGAAAACAAGGCGTTAGAAGGGAAAAACACGAAACAACCCCCGTACGATCCTGTGAGAGGCACAAACACCTCTCACGGGACCAATGTAACACGTAGGAACTGACCACGCGATCACGGGACTCCCGACTTGAGAATACGACGATAATTAGAAATTTTGAGAACTTAAGCTTGGAAACAAGGCGTTAGAGGAGGAAAACACGAAATAACCCTAGTACGGTTCCGTGAGAGGAACCAACACCTCTCGCGGGACCATTATAACACATAGGAACTGACCGTGCGATAACGGGACTCCCGATTTGAGAATACGACGATAACTTGAAAATATAAGGTCTTAAGCTCGAATATAAGGCGTTAGAGGGTGAAAACTCGAAACAACCCCCGTACGGGCACGTGAGAGTCACCAACACCTCTCGCGGGACCAATGTAACACGTAGGAAGTGACTGCGAGATAATAGGACTACCGATTTGAGAATACGATGGTAATTTGAAAATATGAGGACTTAAGCTTGAAAAGAAGGCGTTAGAAGGTGAAAACACGAAACAACCCCCGTACGGTCCCGTGAGAGGCACCAACACGTCTCACGGGACCAATGGAAAAACGTAGGAACTGATCGCGCGATAACGGGACTCTCGATTTGAGAATATGATGATAATTTAAAAATATGAAGACTTAAGCTTATAAACAAAGCGTTAGAGGGTAAAACTCAAAACAGCCCCCGTAGGGTCCCGTGAGAGGCACCAACACCTCTCGCGGGACCAATGTAACACGTAGGAACTGACCGTGCGATAACAGTGCACTAGATTTGAGAATACGATGATAATTTGAAAATATGAGGACCTCTCACGGGACCAATGTAACACAGAGGAACTCACCGCGCGATAACGGGACACCCGGTTTAAAAATACGACGATAGTTTGAAAATATGAGGATTTAAGCTTGAAAACAAGGCGTTAGAAGGGGAAAACATGAAACAGCCCACATAAGGTCCAGCGAGAGGCACCAACACCTCTCCCGGGACGAATGTAACACGTAGGAACTGATTGCGTGATCACGGGACTCTCGGTTTGAGAATACGACGATTATACGAAAATTTGAGAACTTAAGCTCGAAAACAAGGCGTTATAGGGGGAAAACACGAAACAGCCCCGATACGGTTCCGTGAGAGCAAACAACACCTCTCGTGGGACCATTGTAACTGGTAGGAACTGACCGTGCGATAACGAGACTCCCCGTTTGGGAATACGATGATAATTTGAAAATGTGAGGACTTATGCTCGAAAACAAGGTGTTAGAGGGTGAAAACTCGAAACAGCCCTCGTACGGTCCCGTGAGAGGCACCGACAACTCTCGCGGGACCAATGTAACACGTAGGAACTGACCGCGCGATCACGGGACTCCCGGTTTGAGAATACGACGATAATTTCAAAATACGATGACTTAAACTCGAAAATAAGGCGTTAGAGGGGACAAAAATGAACCAACCCTTGCACGGTCCCGTGAGAGGCACCAATACCTCTCTCGAGATCAATGTAACACATTGGAACTGACCGCGCGATAATGGGACTCCCGATTTGAGAATACGATGATAATTTGAAAATATGGGGACTCAAGATCGAAAACAGTGCGTTAGAGGGTAAAACTGAAACAGCCCCCGTACGGTCTCGTAAGTGGCACCAACACCTCTTGCGGGACCAATGTAACACGTAGAAACTGACCGCGCGGTCACGGGATTCCCGGTTTGATAATATGATGATAATTTGAAAATATGAGGACTTAAGCTTAAAAAGGAGTTATTAGAGGGTAAAACTCGAAACAACCCCCGTACGATTCCGTGAGAGGCCCCAACACCTCTCACGAGACCATTATAACACGTAGGAACTGACCGCGTGTTAACGGGACTCTCGGTGTGAGAATACGATGATAATTTGAAAATATGAGGACTTAAGCTTGAAAACAAGGCGTTAGAAGGGAAAAACACGAAACAACCTCCGTAGGGTCTCGTGAGAGGCACAAACACCTCTCACGGGACCAATGTAACACGTAGGAACTGACCACGCGATCACGGGACTCCCGGCTTGAGAATACGACGATAATTAGAAATTTTGAGAACTTAAGCTTGGAAACAAGGCGTTAGAGGAGGAAAACACGAAATAACCCTAGTACGGTTCCGTGAGAGGAACCAACACCTCTCGCGGGACCATTATAACACGTAGGAACTGACCGTGCGATAACGGGACTCCCGATTTGAGAATACGACGATAACTTGAAAATATAAGGTCTTAAGCTCGAATATAAGGCGTTAGAGGGTGAAAACTCGAAACAACCCCCGTACGGGCACGTGAGAGTCACCAACACCTCTCGCGGGACCAATGTAACACGTAGGAAGTGACTGCGAGATAATAGGACTACCGATTTGAGAATACGATGGTAATTTGAAAATATGAGGACTTAAGCTTGAAAAGAAGGCGTTAGAGGGTGAAAACTCGAAACAGCCCCCGTACGGTCCCGTGAGAGGCAGTAACTAACACCTCTCGCGGGAGCAATGTAACACGTAGGAACTGACTGCGCGATCATAGGACTCCCAGTTTTAGAATACAACGATAATTTTAAAATATGAGGACCTCTCACGGGACAATTGTAACACATAGGAACTGACCGCGCGATAACGGGACTCCCGGTTTGAGAATATAATGATAATTTGAAAATATGAGGAATTGAACTTGAAAATAAGGCGTTAGATGGGGAAAACACGAAACAACCCCTGTACGGTTCTGTGAGAGACACCAACACCTCTCATAGGACCAATGTAACACGTAGGAACTGACCGCGTGATAACAGGACTCCCGGTTTGAGAATACGATGATAATTTGAAAATATAAGAACTTAAGCTTGAAAACAAGGCGTCAGAGGGTGAAAACTCGAAGCAGTCCCCGTACGGTTCCGTGAGAGGCACCAGGACCTCTCACGGGACCAATATAACACGTAGGAACTAACCAATGGGAATCCCAGTTTGAGAATACGACGATAATTTGAAAATATGGGGACTTAAGCTTGAAAACAAGGCGTTAGAGGGTAAAACTCGAAATAGCCCTAGTACGGTTCCATGAGAGGAACCAAAACCTCTCATGGGACCAATGTAACACGTAGGAAGTGACCGCGCAATAGCGGGACTCCCGATTTGAGAATACGATGATAATTTGAAAATATGAGGACTTAAGCTTGAAAACAAGGCGTTAGAGGGTAAAACTCGTAACAGCCCCCGTACGGTCCCGTGAGAGGCAGTAACTAACACCTCTCGCGGGAGCAATGTAACACGTAGGAACTGACTGCGCGATCATAGGACTCCCAGTTTTAGAATACGACGATAATTTTAAAATATGAGGTCCTCTCACGGGACCAATGTAACACATAGGAACTGATCGCGCGATAACGGGACTCCCGATTTGAGAATACGATGATAATTTGAAAATATGAGGACTTAAGTTTGAAAACAAGGCGTTAGAAGGGGAAAACATGAAACAACCCCCGTACAGTCCTGTGAGAGGCACCAACACCTCTCACAAAACCAATGTAACACGTAGGAACTGACCGCGCGATCACGGGACACCCGACTTGAGAATACGACGATAATTTGAAATTTTGAGAACTTAAGCTTGAAAATAAGGCGTTAGAGGCGAAAAGTACAAAACAACCTCAGTACGGTTCCGTGAGTGGAACCAACACCTCTCGCGGGACCATTGTATACGTAGGAACTGACCGTGCGATAACGGGACTCCCGATTTTAGAATTCGACGATAATTTTAAAATGTAAGGTCTTAAGCTTGAAAATAAGGCGTTAGAGGGTGAAAACTCGAAAAAGCCCCCGTACGGTTCCATGAGAGTCACTAACACCTCTTATGGGACCAATGTAACATGTAAGAACTGATCGCGCAATAACGGGACTCCCGATTTGAGAATACGATGGTAATTTGAAAATATGAGGACTTAACCTTGAAAATAAGGCGTTAGAGGGTGAAAATATGAAACAACCCCTGTACGATCCCGTGAGAGGCACCAAGACGTCTCGCGGGACCAATGAAAAAACGTAGGAACTGACCGCTCGATAACGGGACTCCCGGTTTGAGAATACGACGATAATTTAAAAATATGAAGACTTAAGCATAAAAACAAAGCGTTAGCGGGTAAAAGTCGAAATAACCCTCGTATGGTCCCGTGAGAGGCACCAACACCTCTCGCAGGACCAATGTAACACGTAGGAACTAACTGCGTGATCACAGGACTCCCGATTTGAGAATACGACGATAATTTGAAAATAGAGGACTAAGCTTGAAAACAAGGCGTTAGAGGGGGAAAACACGAAACAATCCCAGTACGGTTCCGTGAGAGGAACCTACGCCTCTCACAGGACCAATCTAACACGTAGGAATTGATCGCGTGATAGCGGGACTCCCGATTTGAGAATACGACGATAAATTGAAAATATGAGGATTTATGCTTGAAAATAAGGCGTTAGAGGGTAAAACTCGAAACAACCCCCGTACGGTCCCGTGAGAGGCATCAACACCTCTTGCGGGAGCAATGTAACACAAAGGAACTGACCGCGCGATAACGGGACTCCCGATTTGAGAATACGATGGTAATTTGAAAATATGATGACTTAATCTTGAAAACAAGGCGTTAAAGGGTAAAAACACAAAATAACCCCCGTATGGTCCCGTGAGAGGCACCGACACGTCTCGTAGGACCAATGGAAAAACGTAGGAACTGATCGTGCGATAACGGGACTCCCGATGTGAGAATACGACGATAATTTAAAAATATGAAGACTTAAGCTTAAAAACATAGCGTCAGAGGGTAAAACTCGAAACAACCTCCGTACGGTCCCGTGAGAGGCACCAACACCTCTCGCGGGACCAATGTAACACGTAGGAACTGACTGCTCGATCACAGGACTCCCGGTTTGAGAATATGACGATAATTTTAAAATATAAGGACTAAGCTTGAAAACAAGGCGTTAAAGGGTGAAAACTCGAAACATCCCCTGTACGGTCCTGTGAGAGGCACCAACACCTCTCGCGGGAGCAATGTAACACGTAGGAACCGTCCGCGTGATAACATGACACCCGATTTGAGAATACGATGATAATTTGAAAATATGAGGACTTGGGCTTGAAAACAAGGCGTTAGAGGGTGAAAACTCGAAACAACCCTCGTACGGTCCCGTGAGAGGCACCAACACCTGTCACGGGACCAACATAAAATGTAGGAACTGATCGCGCGATCACGAGACTCCCTATTTGAGAATACGACGATAATTTGAAAATTTGATTACTTAAGCTTGAAAACAAGGCTTTAGAGGGGGGAAACACGAAACAGCTACAGTACGATTTTGTGAGAGGAACCAACACCTCTCGCGAGACCATTGTAACACGTAGGAACAGACCGAGCGATAACGGGACTCCCGATTTGAGAATATGACGATAATTTGAAAATATGAGGACTTAAGCTTGAAAACAAGGTGTTAGAGGGTGAAAGCTCGAAACAGCCCCCGTACGGTCCTGTGAGAGGAACCAACACCTCTCACGGGACCAATGTAACACGTAGGAATTGACTGCGTGATCACGGGACTGTCGGTTTGAGAATACGATAATAATTTGAAAATATGAGGACTTAAGCTAAAAAATAAGGCGTTAGAGGGGGGAAAACCGAGGCACCTCTGTACGGTCCCGTGAGAGGCACCAACACCTCTCACGGGATCAATGTAACACGCAGGAACTGACCATGCGATCTCAGGACTCCCATATTGAGAATGTGGCGATAATTTTAAAATATGAGAACTTGAGCTTCGAAATAAGGCATTAGAGGGGGAAAACACGAAACAGCCACCGTACGGTCCCGTGAGAGGCACCAACAACTCTCGTGGAACCAATGTAACATGTAGGAACTGACCACGTGATAACGGGACTCCCGGTTTTAGAATACGATGATGATTTAAAAATATAATGACTTAAGCTTAAAAACAAGGCGTTGGAGGGTGAAAACTCGAAGCAGCCCCCGTACGGTTCCGTGAGAGGCACCAACACCTCTCACGGGACCAATATAACACGTAGGATCTAACCAACGGGAATTCCAGTTTGAGAATACAATGATAATTTAAAAATATGGGGACTTAAGCTTGAAAATAAGGCCTTAGAGGGTAAAACTCGAAATAGCCCCCATACGGTCCCGTGAGAGGCACTAACACCTCTCGCAATCATGGGACTCCCAGTTTGAGAATACGACGATAATTTAAAAATATGAGGACTTAAGCTTGAAAACAAGGCGTTGGAGGGTGAAAACTCGAAACAACCCTCGTACGGTCCCGTGAGAGGCACCAACACCTCTCGCGGGATCAATGGGAAAACGTAGAAACTGATCACGCAATAACAGGACTCCCGATTTGAGAATACGATGGTAATTTGAAAATATGAGGACTTAAGCTTGAAAATAAGGCGTTAGAGGGTGAAAACACGAAACAACCCCCGTACGGTCCCGTGAGAGGCAACAACATGTCTCGCGAGACCAATGGAAAAATGTAGGAACTGACCGCGCGATAACGGGACTCCTGGTTTGAGAATACGACGATAATTTACAATATGAATACTTAAGCTTAAAAACAGAGCGTTAGAGGGTAAAACTCGAAACAGCCCCCGTACGGTTCCGTGAGAGGAACTGGCACCTCTCGCGGGACCATTGTAACACATAGGAACTGACCGGGCGATAACGGGACTTTCGGGTTGGGAATACGACGATAATTTGAAAATATGAGGACTTAAGCTTGAAAGCAAGACTTTAGAGGGTGAAAGCTCGAAACAGCCCCCGTACGGTCCCGTGAGTGTAGGGGTGTAAACGGATCGGGTCTGGGTATATCCAGATCCGACATGGGTATTTTTTTAACGGATCGGGTCTTACCCGATTACCCATCGGGTTTCAGAAAATGGATCCAGACCCGGATCCGTTAAGGACCCGGAGACCCGAACCGAATACCTGTAACTATATATATATATATAAACTGTAAAAACAACTATGTATATATATATATATAATTGTTATTATAGTTATAACTATATATATATGTAGTTGTATAACTGTTATTGTGTTTATATACTGTTATTATAGTGTTATTATAGTTATAAGTTATATATACAGTTATATAAGGTAATAGTTATATAATATAATAACAGTAATAGTTAACTATATATAACAGTTATATACAGTTATTATAGTTATAAGTTATATATATATACACACATATTCGGGTCGGGTCCTTATCGGATCGGAGTCATGTATATCCAGATCCGGTCCATTAACAAATCGGGTAATTGGATAATCGGGTCGATAAAATTTTACTCAGATCCGTTAATTCGGATCGGGTCCGGATCTAGTTCGGGCCTATACCCGGTCCATTGACAGCCCTACGTGAGAGGCACCAACACCTCTCGCGGGACCAATGTAACTCGTAGAAACTGACCGCGCGATCACTGGACTCCCGGTTTGAGGATACGACGATAATTTGAAAATATGAGGACTTAAGCTTGAAAACAAGGCGTTAGAGGGTGAAAACTCGAAGTAACCCCATTACGGTCCCGTGAGAGGCACCAGCACCTCTCACGGGACCAATGTAACACGTAAGAACTAATCAATGGGAATCCGAGTTTGAGAATACGTCGATAATTTGAAAATATGGGGACTTAAGCTTGAAAACCAGGCGTTAGAGGGTAAAACTCGAAACAGCCCCCGTACGGTCCCGTGAGAGGCACCAACACCTCTCGCGATCACGGGACTCTTGATTTGAGAATACGACGATAATTTAAAAATATGCGGACTTAAGCTTGAAAAAAAGGCGTTAGAGGGTGAAAACTCGAAACAACCCTCGTACGGTCCCGTGTGAGGCACAAACACCTCTCGCGGGACCAATGGAAAAACGTAGGAACTGACCGCACGATAACGGGACTCCTGGTTTGAGAATACGATGACAATTTAAAAATATGAAGTCTTAAGCTTAAAAACAAAGCGTTAGAGGGTAAAACTCGAAAAAGCCCCCGTACGGTTCCATGAGAGGAACCAGCACCTCTCGCGGGACCATTGTAACACGTAGGAACTGACAGGGCGATAACGGGACTCCCGGTTTGGGAATGCGATGATAATTTGAAAATACGAGGACTTAAGCTTGGAAACAAGGCGTTAGAGGGCGAAAACTCAAAGCAGCCCCCGTACAGTCCCGTGAGAGGCACCATCACCTCTCGCGGGACTAATGTAACTCGAAGGAACTGACCGCGCGATCACTGGACTCCTGATTTGAGAATACGATAATAATTTGAAAATATGAGGACTTAAGCTTGAAAACAAGGCGTTAGAGAGTGAAAACTCGAAGCAGCCCACGTACGGTCCTGTGAGAGGCACCAGCACCTCTCACGGGACTAATGTAACTCGTAGGAACAGACCGCTCGTTCACGGGGCTCCCGGTTTGAGAATACGACGATAATTTGCATATTTCTAGATTTAGGCATAAAAACAACGCATTTGAGGGTGAAAACACGAAACAACCCTCGTACGATACCGTGAGAGGCACCAACACCTCTCGCGGGCTAATGAAAAAATGTAAGAACTGACCGCGCGATAACGGGAATCCCGATTTGAGAATACGATGATAATTTAAAAATATGAAGACTTAAGCTTAAAAACAAAGCGTTAGAGGGTACAACTCGAAACAGCCCCCGTATGGTTCCATGAGAGGAACCAACACCTCTCGCGGGACCATTGAAACACGTAGGAACTGACCGAGCGATAACGGGACTCTCGATTTGAGAATACGACGATAATTTGAAAATATAAGGACTTAAGCTTGAAAGCAAGGCGTTAGAAGGTGAAAACTCGAAACAGCCCCCGTACGGTCCCGTGAAAGGCACCAACACCTCTCGCGGGACCAATATAACTCGTAAGAACTGACCGCCCGATCACTGGTCTCCAGATTTAAGAATACGACGATAATTATAAAATATGAAGACTTAAGCTTGAAAAGAGGGCGTTAGAGGGTGAAAACTCGAAGCAGCCCCCGTACGGTCCCGTGAGAGGCACCAGAACCTCTCACAGGACCAATGTAACTCGTAGGAACTGACTGCATGATCACGAGACTCCCGGTTAAGAATACGACGATAATTTGCATATTTCTAGATTTAGGCATAAAAACATGGCGTTAGTGGCTGAAAACCCGAAACAGCCCCCGAACGTCCCCTTGAGTGGCACCAACACCTCACACGGGACCAATGTAACTCGTAAGAACTGACCGTGCGATCACGGGACTCTCGATTTGATAATACGATGATAATTTGCGTATGGGGACTTAAGCTTGAAAACAAGGTGTTAGAGGGCGAAAACACGAAGGAGCTCCCGTACGGTCCCGTGAGATGCACCAACAGGTCTCGCGGGACCAATGGAAAAATGTTGGAACTGACCGCGCGATAACAAGACTTCCAATGAGAATACGACTAAAATTTGCATATGGAATTTATATGTTAATAATTATAACTCATATATGCAAATTTTCAGCTTGAATAATTTTTTTGTAAAACTACTTGGTTACTGATATCATTTTTTTGTATCCTACCATTTGTAGGATTTTTGCACGTGGAACAAATGAAGGAGGGAATGGTTTAAGACATGAAGATTATTTATATAATGTTGTGGACATTCAGGATTATGTTTTTTATGTATTACAGCCATGCGGGCTTTTATTGTTTAGTTTTATGGCCGTGCGAGCTTTTATAATTTGATTGTTAAATTTTATAACCGTGCGGGCTTTATAATAAGCAGGTTTTACATTTACAGGGTTTGGAATGTCCAGAAAATAAAGGAAACTCTGCCCAATTTTTTTTGGTCTGTGAATTATTAAGACGTGTAATATTTTTAAGTTTGTATATATATTAGTTTATTAAAAACGTTATCGATTCGCAGTTTGTGATTTTTTTTCATTGTTTTGCCAATAATAAATATTTGTAACGCCTTGTACGTGTCCAACGTTACACGTAGCAACCGACCGTGCAGGCACAGGACCCCCAATTTTAGGATTGGACGAAAAAAAGACATTTTTTAAAAAATTATAGTTAAACAAGGTCATGGACTTTGTCCATGACCATTTTTATTTTTTTCGTCGGGCATAAAAATGGTCGGGCCAAAGTCCATGACCCCAACCGTGACGAAAATTGTCGCGGCCAAAGTCCGCGACCATTTTTTTCCATTTTTTTTCGTTGCGGTGTGGATCACGAATTTTGGCCGCGACCAATTTTTGTCACGATTGTGGATCAAGGATTTGGGCCGCGACCATTTTTCCTTTTTTTTCATCGCGGCGTGGGTCACGGACTTTGGCCGCGACTAATTTTCCTCACGACCAAAGTCCATGACCCCGAACCGTGATGAAAAATGGTCGCGGCCAAAGTTCGCGACCATTTTTTTCCTTTTTTTTTCGTCGCGGCCAAAGTTCGTGACGAAAAGTGGGTCACAAACTTTGACCGCGACCATTTTTTTGTCATGGTTGTGGGTCACGGACTTTATATCCCAATACATATTACTACCGTTTTAATGATATGTCTTGGGATATAAAGGGTGAGTTAAATAATATTTATTTATTAAGTTTTAGATTTAGAAATTTGCAAGAAAAAATAAACTATTACATATATAGCTCTCACGAACCTCTTATTTTACAATTAGAAAATAATGCCCATCAAAAAATAAAAATTGAAAAATACTTAATTTTGCACTTGAAATATAAAAACAATCAACATCGAGTATATAATAGCTTTTCATGCAAAATATTTTTATAAAATAAAAGAAATTATCTCTGCTATTTTTTTTTTCTTTCGTCCTATGTATGCTAGATTTTCCCTAAAAGGGCCTCGTCACAAGTTGTTTGAGAGTTATATACTTAATTAATCAGATGGAAAAAAGTGTAAATGTGGTTTGAGAAAATGTAAAAAAAAATTCTGATATGGATAACTTGATCCCCAAATCAAATCATCGAATATAGTAGATATAAAGTTGTATTCGACTTCAAACTCAAACTTGATCCTCAAATCATGGAATAGATAACTTGATCCCCAAATCAAATCGTCGAATAAAGTAGAGATAAAGTTAGAGTTGTATTCAAACTCAAACACCTCAACTGAAACCACCTCATCTCATCTCTTTATTTCTCTATTTATATGTATGAAGTCTCAGGGTTTGAAATCCAAAGATTTTGAAGCTCCGTCCCAATATTTGAATAATAATGTAAGTTTGAATTTTTATTTTATTTTAAGTTTATTTACCCCATTCAGCTTAACATTGTTTAGCTTTTCATTCATTTATTGAACTCTATGAAGATTGAGCCATTTTGGCCGACCAATTATTCAATTAGACCAGTTTCTCAAACCTCTCCGCCCCATCCAAGCCGAAGAGCTTTGGGAACAATTATGAAGTATAAGCTAAGTGACCCCAAACATAGAGGACCAAATAGGTCCGGATCCCAAAAAATGGCCATCCCAATACATAACAGGCAAGGAACATTATGAGAGATAACCCCAAAGGGATTATTTGACAAGAATAGATTTCGAAGGAGATTAGCATGGATCAAGTAGCGGCCCAATCAACAACTCTAATGAGTCTAATTCAATTCTGCCTACTCCATATCTATAAATGTAATCGTCACACCAGGGAAAAAATGATATGTAACTTATGGATATCGAATCACAAAAAAAGTAATAAAAAGGAGAGAAACACCTGTGGACATAGGCCATTGGCGAACCGCACAAATTTATTTGTTGTGAGATTGTTCTATTCTTAGTTTGGTCCTAACTGCTTATATTCATTCATTGTGATTAATTGCACCTGTTGCATTTGAAAATGTATCAACACAAACTCACATCAATTGAAAAGTTGTCTTTAATAAGCTAAAGGCCATGAACATAGAGAAACAAATACAACACAACTTGTGAAAGTTTTAAAGCTGGATAAAGAGCTTATGATGAATATTCATTGGGTTAGATGATGATGAGTTTACAGGTTCTTGGATCGTTGACATGTATGGATGAGAGTTGTCAACTTGAAATTGTATTTTAGTAATTTTAAGAATGATTGATTTTGTTGGATTAATTTTTATTCTTATGATTGACACGTATTAAATATTACGCAGTTTATTTAGACATTTTAGTTTTTTAGTTACGAATGAACGTTTAAGCATTTTAATATTTGAGTTTATATTATTACTACTTTAATGATATGTGTCTTGGGTTATAAATGAAGCGAGTTACATCATATTTATTTATTAAGTTTTAAATTTGAAACTTTACAAAAGGATGAATTATTACGTGCCTTATATTTTTCATTTAGAAAATAATTCTAATTAAAGCTTCTTCTTTCACCCCACATATGGTCGATTTTTTTTATTTCCTAAAAAGACCTATGCAAAAGTTGTTTAAGAGTTATATACTTAATTAATTAGATGGATAAAAGTGTAAAAGTGGTTAGAGCAAACGTCTGGCATCGCCCAAAAAATAAAAAAAATATGATACAGATTATTTGATCCCCAAATCATCGAATAAAGTAGAGATAAAGTTGTATTCAAACTTAAACTCAAACTTCCTCCCTAAACGTTTCTCGATAAGAAGTTGGTAAACATATTCATTGAACAAGTTCTAGCTAGGACAAAATGAGTGGACAACGGATTCACAACAACTCATATTTTAAAGGTGGTTGAGCGCATATATTCTGGATGTGGCGTAATTGTTGTTAAGAAGAATGTAAGAGGACATCATATTTTGTGTGAATATCCAACTATGCTTATACTCATTCTTAATTTTATTTTTCTTCGCCGTGGCAATATGAAAATGTTATACCGTTGGTACATTTGAATAAGAGTTTTCCATTTTGACAAATAATTAAATTTGGTTATTTATTTATTTTCATATCTTTTGTATTTAGGATAAACCTGGATATCTCCTCCGAGATTATTGGTAACTGTTTTGACTATCTCCGTAAGTATTCTAGTGTATTTAAAATACTCATGTGCGAATTAAATTATGATTTGGGCTGGGCAGCGTTCTAATGGATCCAAGCTGGTCGGCTACTCTCATGGGCTATGGTAAATGGGTCCCCACATTGAAATACTCAAAAATTTGACGTAAACGCAGGGAACCTACCGGCGATACTTCTACTGATTTATCTGGTGTTGTTGATTCATAAAAAAAAGATTGTGGTTGCTTTGGAAATGCAAGTTGTTTTGGATTGTAAAAATAACTAAAATGCCCTTTTGGGTTGTCTTTTCATTTCCAAATGACCCGAGACCCAAAACCAACATCCAAATAGACTTTTCTGACTATTTCAACCCTTCCGGACGCAACGACGTAGTCAAAACGACTATAAGGTCGATATAAAAATAAGTTCCCTTTTTAATTTAACAAATTAGTTCCGACACATCCCATACCGCGTTCGACTAAAAATTCAAATAACTGAATTAATATCACACAGTCATATCAATGACACCACATTCATATATTACCTAAATATCTTTAAGCACCGATGCGGCTTAACCATCGTTTATCCACAGATGCTACTTTGAAACGGAGTTTAGACTTGTTAATTTTATTGAGTTAATTATTATTCTTACGAATGACACATATTAAATATTTTGTAGTTTGTTTAGAGATTTTAGATTTTTAGGTTATGAATGAAAATTTAAATATTATTATAGTAGAGTTTATATTACTACCGTTTTAATGAAGTACCTTGGGTTATAAATGGTAAGTTATATAATATTTATTTGTTAAGTTTTAAATTTGAAATTTTACAAAAAAAAAAAGCTATTAAGTATATAGTTCTCATGAACCTCCTATTTTACAATTAATAAATAATGATAATCAAACAATAAAAATTAAACGGATCCTTATTTTTGCACTTGAAAAAATTAAAACAATTAACATCGAGTATATAATATTTTTGATGAAATGTATTTTTCTAAGATTTATCTTGTCAAAAAAAAATTTCTATCACTCCACCAATGCTAGATTTTTTTGTTTCCTAAAAGGGCCTCGGAACAGGTTGTTTGAGAGTTATATAGTTAATTAATTAGATGGACAAAAGTGTAAAAGTGATTAACCGCAAACGTGCGACATCGGCCAAATCAAACCCTCAAATAGAGAGACAAGAGTTGTACCTCAACTGAAGCTTGATCCCCAAATCATGGAATAGATAACTTCGATCCCAAAATCAAATCAAATCGTAGGGAAGAGATAGAGTTTGAGTTGTATTCAAACTCAAACCCCTCAATCAACTGAAACCGGCTCATCTCTCTTCTATTTCTATTTATATATATGGAGTCTCCAAAGGTTTTGAAGCTCCGTCTCAGCATTTGAATAACATTGTAAGTTTGCTTTTTTTTTTTTACCCCCATTCAGATTGTTTAGGTTTTCATTCATTCATTTATTTTATTTAACTCAGATTGTCTATCATGATTGAGCCTCTCTTCTCCTCCTCTGGTAACGATATAAACCCTAGCCCTAGCTACTGCTCTAAATATTTAACTATATCATTGAGTCTTTGTTCTTTCTTTAATGGCTATGCGTGGTATGTTGGTGTTAAACACTTTTTTAATGCCTTTCGTTTAAACAACTTTCTTTGTTTATCAATCGGTGCCATCACGTAATTTTTGTTCTATGTTTTAACTGCTATTCATTTGGGCCTTTGATTGTTCTGCCTTTTCTAATAAATAAAGTATAATTCTTAAAAATTTGCCTTTGCCTTTGATTGTTCTGCCTTTACTATGTTTTAACTACTATCTTTGTTTATCAATCGGTGTTAACTATGTTTTAACTACTGCTGGCTTTTCGTTTAGTCTTTTAGTCTCATTTTGGGGGCTTTGATTGTTCTGCGTTTTCTAATTGATCCCTTTGTTTGATTTGCAATATTAGGTTGACTATATATGTGATTTTTAAGAACTAAACTTCCAGTTTAGAATTTCATTTATGTTCCAAATAACCATATGTGAAATAACTCTTCTTGAACCATCAAATACGATGATGCATCTATTTTATTTATTTCAAAAGAGACATATGCTTATAACCGGGAATATACAATCTTCATGATGTATACCGTAAAAAAATATTTCAATTGTCCTAAAGACACTTACCTTTTTTTGCTTACTTCCCACGTTGGCTTTGTTATATTTAAATGCAATTCTTAACCCATGTTATTGGTTTTATTATATTTAAATGGAATTTTCAAAATGGAGAGAAACTTTTAGCGGGAATAGCAGCTTTCTAATAAATAATATTAGTATTCATTCGTAAATTTGATTGAATGTTATTTGTCTTTGAATTCCACGATTACCAGAGGGGAGGTTTCAATTGTGGCCGTGTGTTTGGACATTTTCCTTGGTTAGAATGATACACCCGGTTTGTCAAAATACGCCTTTCTGCTCCTGATTATGGCGCACTAGGGAAATGCGTGTTTTGATTGATCGCGTGCGTCTTTTTGAGTAGGGAAGGTGCTCAAATACACCGCCACAATTGAAGTCTTTCTTCCGGTTATCGTGAAATGCAAAGCGAAATATATTATAAATCAAATCTACGAATGATAAAAAATATTTTTATAGGATGCTTATATTTCCGCTAATAGTTTTTCTAAATAGATGAGCGGAAGTGTGAAATTGCCCGCGCGCCTCGGGTTTTTGTGACTCCTATGGGCTGTATGCTCTAAATAAGCCATCTGAATCAGCGCAAATATCTCTCAATATCATTGTTTTAAATCACAGCTGCACCTTCACGTAAATAGCGTAAGTTGACTTCAATTTATATGGGACTAAAACCTTATAAACAGTCCTTGAAGAGAAGGTGGAAATCGAGAGTATCTTTCTCAATCCCTCTCTGACACCTTCGGGCAATGGTTCTGTTGATCCTTATCAGAATGATGGTGCTGTTACTAAAAACAACTTTCTAGAGTTTAAGGTTTCATTCAGCAGACATCTGTTATCAATTTAGAAGTTCAATTTCATATTTGTGCTTAGATATTAGGTTTTGTTATAGAAATGCATAAAATATTGTCTTATTGTTATTTTTGTTGTATGAATAGTTATTCTCTAATTGTCAATAGTAGTTGAACATCGGAGAGACTGTTAATCAAGTTCTTTTATAACCATGTAATTGGTATCCATGGTTCATGAATGACTACCTTATTTTTATTTACAAGTCCTAAATAATTTTATATTTAGTCCTCTTTATAGAAGGAAAAAGTAAGGTATTTCTTATATTATTAAGTTTTAATTTTTTAGTTGAGTTTGTATATATCAATTTGAACGAGGGTATTTTTGTTTGACATGTATTACTCTTCTTTCTCTATATCTTAGTTCATATTACAATCTGTTTATCATAATTTTAGTAAATGATTCTACATATCTGTTTTCATGATGACAGAGCATTCCTTGATTGTTTCACTTGAATTTAGCACGTATTGAAATTTCCTGCTGAGTAACACGTGTGGTTAACACTTTGTTATTGTTTTACAGATTATCAAGGTAATAGCTAAAGCTGAAAAAGGTAACTAATGACGATGCTTTAGAATTCTCGCTTCTTCATTTAATGCGGCGTACATTGTAGATTGTTTTTATGATTCCCGTGATCCAATTGTTTAAACTGAAACTCATTTCCAGTGGTTAGTAAGTATTATACGAACAATGTTTTACCCAAACAGATTTTGGGTTCGTTTTTGCAGATCTATGACCGTTGTTGTATGGTGGTGAGCTACGATTGAACGTGCATTCCACTTCTCACAAGTTGGTCTGAAGCACATGGCAGGGGGTAAGTGAATTAAATATGTAAATGGATATCATTAATTGGATCAAATCATAAGGATTGCTTCTTTTTTTTTTTAATTTTTTTAATTTTGTTATGTACATTATTGGCCTATTTAAAGGTCTATCTTTTGAAAACTTTCTACTTTATTTGTTTGCACAGCTGGGCAGGTTCTTATCTTGAAGAGCAGGCATCATTTAAAGCTATAAATTTTTGTGTTGTTAGATCAAGTTTAATAGTCCTCACCTACAAATACTAATTGTCTCGGGGTTTGGAGCATGTTATTGTATGCTTTTAGTGACACTAGACTTTGGTGTATTTATAAAAGATATCATCCAGCTCCTCCAAAGTTAATATCTCGAACATATAGCATAGTAGGTTCTTCTTATTGGGAGTTATTATTGGATTGTGTTTAGAGGATGTCTACTATGACATTATTTGATTTTGTTCCATTTTGTTTTGATTTTTGAGGTTTGATTGATAATTGCCTAAGCCTCTCTTAGATTTTTTCAAATTTTTTAGGTTTGGTTAATGCGATTATCCTCTCTTGGAGATTTATAATTTTTTTATGTTTTACATATGTTTGGGCTTGATTTTTTTACATGTATCCATAAGTAGCATCCTACATCTTTTACAGGTGGTTTCAATATATGGCATCTCATCCTCTGTTTTCCCATTTTTTTCAGTTCACCTTTGAAGGTTTTCATTTGTATTCTAGATTTTAATCTCGAATCTAATTTTTATTGCAATTTTGGTGATTCCTATTAAGTGGTTTAAAGTTGATTATAATTACTTATTTCTCTTTACTATTACATTTATTGTTGCAGGTTGTTTCGGGTTTTTTGGTTACAAATTTTGGTTATTCGTTTCAAATTTTTGGATGTTCATACGACTATATCGCTATTTGCTTTTACATGTATCTAATTTGTTGCATATATTTTTTGCAGTTCATTTACAGGTATTGCAAAATCAGATATTCCAGTTATTGTATGGATATTCATCTTCTCCTTACCGGATTGAACGAGCTACACATTTCAATGGTATATGTATTTTGTTTGGATATTCATCTTCACCTTGAGTCAAACCTTACCAGACTTCTCTATATTCCATTAATTTCAATTCCATCATGCTCTTCTACTTTATTGTGTTCTCTTCTGCATCTTAGAGCTAACGCATCTTAGAGCTAACGAACAGATATTTGTTATTCATACATTTTGTAGGTGATATAATTTTGTTCATTAAGGTTGCATATTTCTCTACTTGCTATTTTTTTTTTTATCATTTTGGAGATACAATGAACAATTCTCCACTCCTTTGTTAATTTTTATATTTGACCTCTCCTGGTCTTATATATTATTTTTTGTCTTGAATTTACTAATTTCTTAAATGATTACAATGGTGAAGTTAGTCAATTTCTCTCCTCAGACTTATAATAATGAAGTGAATTATTACTACCAAAGTACACTACACACATGTAAAATTAAGTGGATGCCAATTAACCTGTGACTTATTTTTGTTCCCATTAGTTCTATTAATCAATCACATACATGTTTGAATCTCTTAGCAAATTTTTATTTATTTATATAGAATAAGAATTTTTTATCCAATGCTTTGTACATTTCATGTTATGTTCCTCTTTTTTTCTTCTACAAAATCCATACGCACAACTAGTTATTGTTATATTTTTCTTTAATTAAAAAGTATCTTTTGTTTCTTTGCAACTTTACTATGACCTTACAAATTATAGAAATACTCCCTGGAAATTTACTGTCATGTCTTTAGCTACTACACCTTACTGTGCTCTTATTTAAAAATAAGTGATAGTATTGTATTCATAATCTAAATTGTATTATATTCATAATCTAAATTGTCATTATAATCTAAAAGAAATGATAGTATTGTATTTGAATTAGTAACCATTGTACCTTCTGTTGTTCTTTACCGAACTCAGTGAATGCCGGGAAATCTGTGGGCCATCAAACAATATGATGAAAGTGATGTAAGTTCTCCCAGTATCATTTCATCTTGGTTACATTTGTTAGAGACGACATCTCTATTTGCACAGATAGTTGGGAAATGGTTGATTATTTTAAGTTTTTAATATTCAATCAAATACTGTACTTTTTTTTAAATCAGTAGAGTACTCTTTTTACCACAGTATTTGTACCCCTTTTCTGTTTTGGGTGACAAAACTTTCGAGGTTGGATTGTTATGTTGCTGCATTCATGTGTTTTTTTTGGTAGCATACCATGAGGGGTCCGGGCCAGCTTACGCGCACCTCGACTAATCCCCATTCGCGGTTCGTGGCTTCCGCTGGCCAAGCATTATTTTGCCAGTGCCAGTGCCATGGATCGAGCTGGGAACCAAACCCAATTCACCCCCAAGACTGTCCCAGTGGCAGCCTTTTACCACTGGGCCAAGAGGCTTGGTTGCATTCATGTGTTTGCAAACTGGTAATTTAGTAGTCTTCTTTACTAGATCCCTTGAGGAGTAGATATATATTTTTACATCAATCTAACATCAAGAGATAGAGTTGAAGAATTATTCAGAGATGTGATAAATTCTTGGTTCTTTTATCCGATCGAGGTTCCCTCACATGTTTTAATGAGAATTAAATTGTCCAAATGAATAATCTCGATATTGATTATGTGAAACAATTATAAATTTATTTTTCCTATGTCTATGGCTGATTTTGCCTTTCATAGATTTTTTTAATGATATTGTGATCAATGAATTTTTTTGATTAAGCAGGTGATACGAAGAGGTTTGGGCAAAAATCATGTATTTTTGAAACTCCTAAATACTTTCTCTTCTCATATCATATGTGGTGTGTGTGACATAAACTTAATTTGCAAGTTATTTTTTAGCATGAATTTTGTTTTTTCTATCTGCATTCTTGGTATGGTATGTACATGGAGGTATTTTACGATTATTATCACTATTTTATTTTAGAGGGTTGTGTCTAACACGTGTAATGTTTACATTCACTTATGTGATATGTTTTTACAATTTAACAAGTGTTAAATGTGTCATTATTTAACATGATTCTTAAAAAGCCAGATTATTAATGAATTGCAGGTTTGTGTGGGAGATCATTATATTGAAATTTTTTGCTTTACTTCTCATTTGGAGTTTACAAGTCGTTGTTTGTTTACATTTACTAATATTTTTGCAAACTAATATTCTTTTAACCGAATGCCATTGTATTTGGTCAATGATTTTTTTGCAAATATATTTGAAATTTTGGTCCAGAAGCTTGGATATTTTTATTCACTCATAAATTTTGGTCCAGAAACTCGAGACTCGATTTCACCATACATGTTGTAAGCATGTGCTATATCTTCAAAATTTACAGTCATGCCTTCAGGCACGGGCATCCGCTAGTATATATATATATACTTCTTGCAACATGAATGGTATACGGACACGACGTTCCAAGAACTATAATACATTCTCGCTATAGATAAACAATATTTGAAATAACCTATAGTACGAACCTACTAGTTTTAAAAAATTTGGGCAAACTTTCCTTTATTTCTGAAACAATCCATTTTGTTTAAGAACAAAAATACCAACTATACTATTATTAATGTTGAGTCTGATAATTTAAAAAATTTGAATAGAGTTTTCTTTGTTTATTATACAATTCGCCTTGTTTAAGAACAAAAATATTAACTACACTATTATTAATAGAGGTACTAAGATATTAAAAAAATTGGGCAAAATTTCCTTTGTTTATAGAAGAATCCGTCCTATTTAAGGGGAGACAAACAGCAACAACTATACTACTATTTCACAATAGCCACCGTATAAATAATTAGAAACAATATAATCCATCATAGACCATAATTTGTATCACAACTAAATCAGTATAAACAATCAAAAGTTGTAACTAACATATACACTCCTTAGTAGCCAAACTTGTAGAAAAAAAATATAGAAAGAAGAGAATCAAATAAAACCTGTATGCCACTTGAAATTGTTATTAAAACGTTCAACAATAAAAAGCCACGTACTATTGAAAAAAAATATAACGTTCGTCTCTAATCCCGAATGACCTATGTTTTGCGCCCGTAAGTTTGTTTACATGTTCTCTAATTTCATCCCAAGTATCATAAATCCCAGGTTTATGTCCCACAAAAACAACATATATTTTTCACTTAATGAAAAATTTCCAAGCAAACAAAAGGGGAGACACCAAAACACACTAAGAAAATAATTTTGGAAATGTGATTTTCCAGTAAATTTTACAATCAGTCTTGGGAAAATAATATTATATAAATAAGTTTGAATCTCCGGCCTAAGTCGTTGTGTTGTTGTTGCAGCAACGGCTGCTGTGTTGTTGCAGCAGCAGCAACAACGTCATCGACATCTTGCCGCTTTTGGAATTGCTCGGACAACACCCAAACGACAAAGGCCATTCAAGAACATAAACTGATTCGTTGCTACTACGTTCTACTCTATAACGAAAAAAAATTCAACTTAATATTGAGCTTGATGGTTACCTCGCTCCTGTGAATTTAAGCCACCCACCAACCAAAAATTGCAACTGAGAACAAAGGTCATCCGTTAGCTATTGAAATTGATGAACTTACATACTATTTTAAATAGTAAAGAAGTTCTAAAATGAGTACATAAGCACGAGTACCTCGACAACGTTGGTGAATACTAATTTTGGAGTGAGAAATACAGACGATGGGAGAGAATACTTCTTCAAGTTCCTGTCATTCCAAGATTTTTAATTCAGTCCAATGCCAATAATATGAAGGTATAGGATATAAAAAATTGTTTGAAACTACAAGAACCAACAATTACTTCCAAAGTTTGGGGCTATATATGTAAATAACTAAAAAAGGGAGTTTATTATCTTCAATCATAACCACTAATTTTTTTTTAAGTTAAGACACTTTCTATTTCATTTAATAAAAAACAATACATATAAGTCTTTCTGTTCCATCAGAAAATTAAACATTACTGTCAACAAGGTATAAATATGATTCACATAGTGTTTCAACTGCCAGTCTTCTAAATCCATTACGTGAAGTCTCCAAGTTCTATGACTCACCAAATAATGTTCAAGTTGTAGAGAAGCTTCAAACGGCCAGTATAATATAATAGAATAAAACAAAATATTTTGTGCAATAGTATCTTACCCTTACACGTAAGAACCTTCGCTATGCCCATTAGTAGTCAGTGGTATTATTCACGTCAGTTTCACAAACTTCATCCTGTGATTGGCATAAGATTTCTTGAGCTCCTTTGCATCAGTTGCATACAGTATCTTCTTAATTGCCACAACCATCTTGAAAGCATGGATACTTTTGAGAAGATGACAAATCCATCATCAATGCCGGATATATATTGAATACTGGTAACTTTGAGTTGCGGATACCCATGATCTGTAGATGTAACGGAAGATGCTCCAATTCAGGCATCTGACAGAGTACTTCTATGTCCCGTAATTTTGCAAAATAAAAATCTCTCTCTCCAAAAGTCCCACTGAAAGCTTCAGGTCTGTAATCTCCTGGGACAAAGCCTGAATCTCCCCTAAAAAATTAGCCCCGGCTGCTATTGCACCTGTTTTCCCTTGCTTGGTCCTAGAGATCTTGTAATTTTGCGGATAATCGCTAAAATTATGTTTTACACATTTCTTGAAACTTACATATACCATTTAGTTCATTAAAAATCAGCCCCACTCATCACCCTAAAGAGAAAAAACTTACATATACCATATAGTTGATTAAAAATCGTATCTTAAACTTACCTTAACTACTTTAACATCCCAAGGCACACCTAAGATAATACATAAAAGTAATAAACAACAAATTCAACATGTTAAAACTTACAACAGTAATTATAAATGAACTATAAGTTAGCAACACTCCCTATTGGATTTCAGCAACAGTAGCCCTGCTCAGTTTATTCCATTTCAATTTTGCACTGTGCTCAACATCAGTAACTCTACACCAAAAAATCCACAATAAAGTAAAAGTAAAGAAAATTAAACAGATCTTCATTAACATTGACTCTTTCATGTTTGATATGCCTTGAATCATTGCATTAAACAAATAGAAAGAAAAACAAAAGAATCATACTTCAATATGAGTATCCGTATCTTTTAAGTGGCATGAAATGAGAATTCATCAATTCTTGCTCCAAGAATAATTAAAAATTACCATTCAATAACAAACCAAAAATAAAATAGACACGTGGAATGGAGAGAAATGTGAATAACATCATTATTCACTAACAAACCAAATCAAATTTGATAAGAGAGAATACCTGATTAGGTTCCTTGTTGAAGAGTTAGATTGCAAAACAGAAGAATGAATATCAGCCTTCAATAAAATACTCACAAAATATCAGCCTTCAATAAAATACTCAAACACTCTAAAAATATCAACTTTATCACAACATATCAAATTAGGGGAAATCAATACCGTTACCTTAAGTTATTATTGCATTCAAATGTTGTATCAAACAAAGTTCAAAGGTAAACGAACTCCATATGGAATCCCTAAATGAACCTCCATATGTAAGCGCTAAAATTGAAGGTTAAATCAGAAACTTAAATCGAAAGTTAAAACATTTGAATCAAATATGAATATAAATCAATGGCGTGGGGATTTATATGGAGTGGAGGTGAGGGAGGTTCATTTTTTTTTTGGATGGGTGGGGGGTGGAGGGGGGAGGGTTGGCTGATGAGGTTAAACCATTTGAATCTTACCTAAGAGGAGCGGCGACATGTAGAGAGGTACGGCGGGGTGGATAGAGGTGCGGCGGCGTGGGGCTGAGGTAGGGGGAAAGTTTTGTGTGAGATGGGTTTTGATTGGGGGGCTGATGAGGGAACGGGAGAAAGGTATAGAGAGAGAGAGAGAGAGAGAGAGAGAGAGAGAGGATTAATGAATGGGTACTCTTCGTTTTTCCATCTCATTGTATTTATTAAGAAGTTTCAGAAATTATATAAATAACCTTCAAAACATAACACAACTGTTACAAACAAGTCACTGACAACATCAATGCTGTAATTGCTTGAAATATGTTTTATTGTTTATGCTTATTGCATATATCATGTGTCCAGGGAGCCTATAAGGAAATTAACTGAATATGTTGTAGATAACATTCCATGTGAGTTTCTCTTTTAAGTTTGGTTTATTTTGCTAATTGTACATTTATAAATTAAAAAAGTGTATACATTATATGTTTGAAAGTTTTATTTATTAGATCGAAATGCAAGCTTTTTGCCATTTTCTTCCACGTGTACCACATTTACTTGTAATGAAATAGGTTTTTATATTATTTTCATATAATAAGAAATTATCCCAACAGGGCCTTACAAAGAAGAGGGTCCTATGTTCTGCTCAAGCTCAGAATACATCTTCATTTTCAAAGAGATGTTTCTCTTAATAGGTACGTAAAGCATCATATTTTTGTTGTTTAAAGCCTATGTGAATTGACTATTATACTGGTGTCACCATTTTCATGCCCCAAAGGCTATTTTATAGGATTCTCCATTGCATATAAAACATAAATGGCTTTTGCATACATATTTTGGCCATACATGTATATGCCTTTGGTTTCGTATTTGTTTACGACGGGATTACTTATTCTTTTTTTTTGATACATTTGTTTATGATAATATGAATTTATTCAAGTTAAATGTGATAATTTCCATCTCGATGGGGCAGTGAACTGCTACTCTTAATAATGTTCTTTTTCTTCCCACAACTGAGTTTGGTTAGCAACTTGATTTGTATGTTTGAGACATTTTTGTCTCTTTCTATATTTACATGTACAGATAACGTGTGTAAATATATCATAGTTGAAATATCATCATGCAATCTCGATTTTAATCGGTTGAATGTTAGGATCTGTTGGTCAGTCAGAATTAGTTGACAATATAACATGTTGTTTCCATAATAAATATATATATATATTGGTAGTATGTTTGGATCCTACTGTTGATTTATGCGTTCATATATATATATATATATATATATAGATATATATATTTATACTTGATTCGCAAAGCAGAGGTGGGATGATCTAGTGTTTCTGCAAAACGGCTCTGCAACAAAGTTATCACTTAATGCGAAACATAATCTTCGGACTATATTTGAAGGAGATAAGCCCTGATGGTACTCTTCTGTTTCTTGTATAGTCTAGGTAGTGTTTGGTTTCCTTTCCTTTCCTGTTTTCTGCGTTAATAGCCACGGGAACCTACTATCATCTCCCTTACTTTTCGAATGGAACATCATTACTCATGGTTGTTTTGATCCGTGTTCCGATATACTTATATGAGCATTATTCTGTAAAACTATTTCCTCATTGATTGACCCTCATAATGATGTTTTTATCGCAACAAAAATTACATCAAGGAAGAAATCATTGAACGGTTGAGGCTAGATGAAGAGGATCATATGGATTTCTTTGTGGTGTACATTAGTGTATTGTAGAAACAACACCAAATTCAAAACTCCCTCTCCTTTGAGTGTGGGTGGAACAAAAGTTCGATTTCTTAATTTAAATATTCTCATACAAGTCCTTTAAATGATATTAGCAAATTTTCAATTATCAATTTCAATTTCACACTATCATGATTGCCCTCCATATATTTAAAAATATATAATGTACTACAATTAAAACTAAAACACCCTCGCACATCATCCGGGGTCGAAAACTAGTAAAATATATTTGGAAAAATGGAAGATTTTAACTTGGCTTCACCACGTGTCAACAATTATTTCCTCACTTATGAATTGGATTAACTCCACTCCCTTGTCAAAAGCAGGTAAGACTTGCCGCTCTCTCATTTACTCTCCAAATATTCTCCATAATTTCTTTTAGGATTAGATTCTTCTCGATGCATATATGTGCGTCACAGAATTTAATTATTTTTTAAAATTCTTTTAGGGATATTAGGATCCAATTATGTATTTTTCATGTGCCAACACATACAAACACACACATATGTATGAAAATGTAACTAAATAATGAAAACCGATAACTAAATAATGTAAAATGGAGTCTAATGACTGACAATTAAAACCACACTTTGTTGCCAACCGGAGAAGATGGGGGTCACTCGGCTCTATTGAGGCAAAAAAGAATCAAAGTGGTTCAAAACGGCGGGCGTTCTATTCCCCGGACAACTTTCTTCAAGCGCCCCTACCACCTTAGATCGGTTTTTAGTCTTCATCATTTGCTCCCTTTATTTTAGTAGGTGCCAATCTTCTTCATTGGCTGATTTTCCCACTTTATTGTCGAAGTTGACTGAGAAGGTTATAATTTTCAGATGTGTACGCCTTTTCAGATGTTGGGTAGTTTTTGAAGAATACATTATCGCTGTTAAAATCAATTTAGTGGAGCAAATTAATTTATTAAAATCAAGTTTAAGAATATATCAAAATACGGGTTCCAATTTCCTCCATTTTTATTTCCTCTTGTAATTAATTTCTAGGAAAACTGACGTAAACCACCCGCCAAAAGGCTCCTAAAAATTATCTAAAGACCACTTTAGAGAGAGATACTCTTTTGTAATTCAAAATTTAAGTATACCTTAAAAGAGGCCTACAAGTGGGTATTTTAATCGGAGGAATAGCTTAGGCTCCAAGCTAAGGTCCTAATTACAAAAATGCCATTACTACTCCTTACCTCTAAATAATAAAGCAAAAGAAAGAAAAATACAATAACTCAAAAAAATAAAAGAAAATACCAGAGAAAATACAAATGACAAATAATCCCTAAAAATGATCATTTTCCATCACTCTCCCCAGCTCGTTCTCAACGAGCTTAGGAGATGGACGGTAAGAAAGCAAGGCACCCATCAAAAAGCTTCTCAAATGGAAGAAGAACCGTCCTCGGAAACGCCCCTTGTACTGGCTTGCAAGAAGTCCATGGAGGATAGGAACACAACCCAAACATGGCCGATCAACAAAATTGCGACCCGAGATTCCCGTGATGAGCCCCCACAATGCTACGCTGCAGAAAATTTCCTCCGAGCGCATATCAAATGTCACCAAAAATGGATCCACAAACCCACCACCAAACACATCACCTCCAATCACCACTTCAACCTCATTCCCAAAGATTGGGAAGAAATCTTCCAAATCAAATGTATCCGGCTCGCGAAAATGCGTGCGAGTCACCCAAACATCCTGGATAAAAATGTCAAAAAAATTCTCAATACATAATCCAATTTCGTCGTTACTATCTATATTTCCGTCAACCGGGTTGGGAGGGGAGTTTTTATCGTTGATTTGACCCGCTTGGGCGAGTGAGGGAGGAAGAATGATTGAGTAGAGCAACCAATCTTGGACTAGTCGCCTGCAATCTTGAATTGAGCCTCGGGAGTTAATCGGGGTGAAAATGTCATTTTTTTTATGCTTGGGGTTAGGGTTTTGGAAATCGGTATGGATTTGTTATTGTGATTGCACCCAATCTCTCGTTCGTCTTTGAATCTCCTCGATTAGTTGTTTGGATTTCTTGGGAGCCATTGAAGAGTAATGTACGATTTGATAAAAATAAACACTGATATACCAAACACCAATGTGGAGCGACACCCGCTCTAATACCAATTTGACGTAAACCACCCGTCGAAAGGCTCCTAAAAATTATCTAAACACCACTTTAGAGAGAGAACCACTCTTTTCTAATTTAAAATTCAAGTCTACCTCAAATGAGGCTTATAAGTAGGTATTTAAAAAGGGGAGGAGTAGCTTAGGCTCCAAGTTAAGGCCCTAATTACAAAAATGCCATTACTACTCCTTACCTCTAAATAATAAAGCAAAAGAAAGAAAAATACAATAACTAAAAAATAAAAATGACAAATAATCCCTAAAAATGGCCTATTTCCATAAAAAATGCTAACCATAATTTTTTGCATAGCAACTTAGTTTATTAAAATTTTCCTTTTATTGGTTTACAATAGTAGAAAGGATGTTATAGATCTAGTTATATCAATTTTTTTGTAAAATAGAAAAAAGCATTTAACTTCTAAGTTTATTGTTATTTTCTTTGTCAAATTATTTGTTTGTATTTTTTTCAATGGCCTGTAACGAAAGATAGTTTGTAACTTCCTCAACTGTTTGCGGAGAATATAGAAACGATGTCAACAAGGAATGAAACAAGGAATGATGGTGAAGTGACGATAAATTTTTCCCTTTTATGATTTCTTTCTCTCATTTTTTCTATTGTTTTAATTTTGGTATAACTATTTTCGGTTATGCCTCAATTTTTATTTATAAATAATATACTCCATTTGTCCCAAATTAAGAGCCGTATTTTCCTTTTGGGGGGACGTCCCAATTAAATTTCATTTTTTTGGACATGATCCGATGAACCAAATTTGACAATGGTGAATAATTTTTTATCTTGGTCACTGATAAAGAGTGTCCTTAATATTTACCAAAAATAAGTAAAATAATGATGGGGAATGTTATCTGGATGGAGGGAGTAGGCATCACATTCACCATTAAAGTAATTAAGTAATAGTCAACCCCAAGCACTCCTCCCTTATTCTAGGCTGTGCCGCCATGAGTTCGTGAAGGAGGTGCTCATCTTTTGGGGAAGGGAATCCTTTCAACCCAATCAGTCCTGTAAATCCACCTACCATACGGAGATTCCCCTCCTCCCCTCATGTCCTCTGTTCAGTCATTGAGGTATGTTTTGTATATGTTGTTCAATTATACAATGTTGTAGACACTGATAATAGTTCCTTTAGTTTTTAGATAGGCTATCCAAATGATGTTGACATTAATATCATGTTTTTTTAATTGATTAGAATTACCATATGTTGTTTAATAAATGTATTTATGAGAGTCTGATATTCTAAATAGTTTCGATCATCAGTCAATGTAAAAAAAATAAAAAAGGGTCGTACATAGTGCACAAGACTCGCACAAGACTCCCGCTTAACAGGGTCTAGGAGAAGTGGATGTGGGTTGGCCTTATCCCCATATATGTAGAGGCTGCTCCCATGTCTCTAACCAGAGACCAACCATAGCTTGGGCTAGGGCACTTGCCATCGCACCATGGCACGATCTCTGGGTCAGTATGTTTAACATAATTAATCAAACACCCCATAACCACAAGGTCCACAACTTAGCGACTCTACCCTCGAGTCGCTTAGTCTCACTGGCTCAATAATTGCATACTTGACATTATTACCCAAATTTGGTTATTAGTGTTATAGATTTAGGTAGTCTGACATATGATCATTTTGAAGCTTTTATGATCCGAGAGATTCAAACTTATTTCACCATTATGTTTTGTTATGTAGTTTTTTATGTACAATAAGTTAATAACGGGATAGAAGTGAATGGAAAAGATAATATGAAATCTGGGAGCTTTGTAGGTAATCAATTAGAGATGTTTGAAAAAAAAGTAGCTTAGGAATTTTAAGAACAGTTTTGGGGTCCTTGATAGTTCTTCTCATATACCTCATCTCTGTGTAAATTTTAAAGTCCTACTTTTTGCAATTCTTTGGTGTTATGGTGTAACTATGTTATGGGCTCGTGCACAGGGTGTAGATTTTGGTTTGCTGAGAAATTGAGTAGAAAATACATTTCTGAGTTTAGCATTAAAGATTGAAGCAACACAAGTGTAGTAAATATAAAATATCATTATTTTGCCACTACTTTAGTGTTGTATCATCTGTTTTATTTGCATATGATATATTTGTGTTGGGGTACAAATAAACTATTGGTTGAAGATTGTATATAACATACCCTGTTTTGACCTCATCATATAATGTATGTTTTTTAAGTGTTTGATCAATTATATATCTGTATTCAATTTTATAAGTGCAGTTTAGTTTTGCTATTTTGGTATTTACACTGGATTCAAAATATGTTGGTCTCTGTATACTTTGTTAATACAATAATGACATAGTACCCCAAATGTATCTTTCAAAGTACATTAAGTGATTGTACCTTGTGTGGGTCCCACCCCAATATACTAGCACTCAATGCAGCACTTTGGGGGATGTTTGGGATATGTAGCATTACCCTCGTTAATAATGTTAACGAGTAGTGCAACATCTTTTATGACATAAATTTTTGTTTTTATAGACCTCGGCGCATATGCATATATATGTGATGTGAGTGTGTGTTATATATATATATATATATATATATATATATACTAGGGTATGCCCGTGCCTGAAGGCACGTTGATAATCGTAAAAAGGCGAATAGTCCAACAACGTTCAAATAGTTTAAATTCATCACTCGAATTAACAAAGTGTGAATTCTAAAAAAATAGGCATAGTCTCATTTGTATATTGGAATATCCATCATGGTTAAGGGGTAACAACCAATCGTACAATATTCAAAATGTCCAAATTCATGAAACAAATGCTTGAACGAATTATCTTTAAAAAATCACGACGATATTCGGGGAAAACTAATATAACAAAATAAGGGTCAACCTGATTTAAGGTATAAAAATCACGAATAACAATACCGTTGTATTTCCGACGCGGGATATGAATCTATACAAAAAATTAAAAAAAAAAGTGAGGAAGAAAATCAAGAGCATATAACATGTTAATATTTAAACTTTATAATAGCTTTCCAACGGTAATATGACAAAACTTACCGACTGTGAGGAGGCATTCTCCTTCCCTTTCCCTTTATCCTGAAAAATAAAAGGAAACGTATAAAATCCGAAAAATATAAATGAAATAGCAAATGATTCAAGACATGACATAAAAATGGGAAGAAATTAAGACGTGAGTCGACGGTATGTTTTCCTCTCCCTTCGACCGTTGGTTGGCATGTTTGTTGCTATTAGTTGGTCAACCCTACAAATATGAAAAATAACATATATATAAAAAAAAATGAGGATGTTGATAAGAATTCTACACGCAAGTTTGATGAACGTGATTACCATATATTAAATAGCATTTAGTTGATGTTCATCTGGATAAGAACATTGATATTATTGTTGCGCAACCTTTGAATCTCAGATTGTAAACACAACCATGTAAGTCAAAGCGAAAGATATTATTGTAATATATAGGGAAGTGGTTGGTACAACATATGATGCATTGTCATTCACCTATCAGAATGAGATGAAACAAAAATCATAAATAAGTTAAAAATATTATAAGGAGCACCAAAGGACATAAGAATGAAAATTAACATACAATGCCGTATACGATAATGTTCTCCATGTGAAGGAAGATCAACCAGAAACGAAAACAGATTAGCATAAACCTGCCAAAAATAAATGAAAATGACCATAAAATCAAAAACTAAAACACAAACAAACGCACTAATAAATAATAAAATTGAATCTGCTTTGCAGCAACTAAAACTGAACCAGACGCTAAAATTAGAAACGAAAACTACTAAAACTGAACCGAAAGCTAATTTACATCAAGTAAAACCTAATTACTTGTTTAAAACATACTAATTAAACATGTATCAATTATAAAGATTTCTTTAGTTAACAAAAGATAAAGAGAGATAAGGAATTGGGTACTAAACATTTCTATCACAACCAATATATAAGATTAAAAAGTAAAAAAAAAGAAAAAAAAAAGAACACGACTACTTATGTGCATGGAATCGCATTGAGGACCATAAAAAGGGGAAAAGTTTATGGATGAGCATAAACTCTACACCGAGTTGTAAACCTAGTAGTCCGTGTAAACCAATAAATCCATAAACCCAACCATTAAGTTTTTTATAAACGATGGCAAATTTAATATCAGACAAAGCATACAAACACACAATGAAGAAAGCGAGAGATGTGGGTAATTTTTTAAAGCGGCATTTTTTAAACTATTATGGTATTATTGTACAATGAACCCAGTTATACAATGAAGAAAGCGAGAGATGTGGGTCAATTTTATTTTTATAAAGGATGGTGCGTTTAGAGGTTTACACAATTATACAATGAACCAGTTTAATACATACATATCTGCTTATGTAGAAAGTCACATATCCAGTTTAATCACACTTCAATACATACAAATACATACGTACAAACCGAGTTCCTTATCTATCTTTAAACCCATAAACCCATAACTAGGGGTGACAATTTAGAAACGACGCGAAAAAATGACACGGAACGACACAAAATTGACCCGAAATTAACACGATAAGTCGTGTTCGTGTATGAATTATGAGTCGTGTCGTGTTATCGTGTTTTTTGGGTTGAAATTTAAGAAATTATGTTATTCGTGTCGTGTTGTTTTTTATTCGGATCGTGTTCGTGTCAACTAAAAAAACACGAATTCGTGTCGTGTCGTGTTCATGTCCGAAAAATCTTTTCGTGTCGTGTCGTGTCGTGTCTACCCAAAACATGACCCGTTTTGCCACCCCTACCCATAGTCCCACCGTGAGACACCCAGTTCCATATCTCTTTTTAAACCCATAAACCCAGTTCCAATGTTTACATACATACAGTTTAATACATACACATATGCTTGCTTATGTAGAATAAATAAACAACTATTGAGAGAGAGGGCGTCCTATATCTAGTTTTTTCTTTTTAAAATCTGCGTTGACATACATACAACATTTAAAATTAGTTTAATACATACATATATCCAATTTAATTTTTTTAAATAAAAAAATTGAGAGGGTTACTCTTATATATGGCAGACATATACATATACACCCTCCGTTACATACATATATGTCCAAAAGATACCGTTTTTAACTCCTCTTTCAGGATAATTAAACCCCCAACAAATGAAAAAAAAAAGATAACAAAGAACCCGAGCCCCCGCCCCGCCCCATCCCCAAACCCAACAATTAAACCACCAAAACAGGCCCCGCAAGAAAAGAACCGAGAGTACAGATTTCTCCATCTTTTCACCCCTTTTGAGTGTCCTTCACTGCATTGGCCCAACACTCATCATGCAAAACACCTTGATCAATTATCCTTTCCTCCCACCATCGAAAAACCGAATCCATCTGAACAATGCTTGCTTATGTAGAATAAATAAACTACTATGCTTGCTTACAATTCCTTATGCTTGCTTACATTTTACTTACATACAGTTTAAAATAAATAAAACGCCAAATAAATACAGCGTTTAAATACAGTTTACACGTACACATTTACATGCATACATCGTTTGTATGCTTGCACACATCGTTTATATACAGTTTACATATACACGTTTACATCCACTTTAGATACATACAGCGTTTGTATGCCTTCTTACAGTTTGTAAGAGGGTAATTTAGAGTAATGGAGGCGTAACTCCTTTTGAGTACAGTAATGACAGGTTAAATAGCAACACTATTGATCAACTATGAGATACGCAAACACAACTTAATGAAGATAGACTCAGTTTAAACTCAGAAATCTCTCGTGTATAACTCAAAGGATAGTAATGAACTCAAAAGTAACTCATTTAGAGGGAGAGAGAAGTAAGCACCCTAGATAAATGTTGGCAGGCAGCCAAACACATTAACAACCCTCAGAGGTACCTGTCAAGCATTAAAAGCTTTGTAATAAATGACAATGATGAGTGAGTAAACTCTCTGCTTTGTAATAAATCCCTCTCTGGTGTATATTCTCTCTAGTAGTAACTCTTGAATTTTCAAAAAGAACATGATCTCTCCCCAGAGGTGGTTGGGGTCCTTAAATAGCCCCCCACACCACCCCCAAGGCAACTCAGTCATTAATGCCTGTGAAAGACATCCCTCATACTTTATGTCACCAACATTAAATACTTGATGCACTAGTTATCTCCACGTTATAGACATTAAATGCCAAGACATGCCTTTTGCCTAACCACTGTGTGTCAGGGGGCTGTCGCCACAAAGGTGGCTCACCAACTGTCTGACAACCCCAAATACCACAGTGATTTACTCAAGTGCAGGTCTGACATTGTCTAGCTGGTTAGTGACATCAGATAAAGTGGATGTGACATTAAGTATAGGGTTATTTGGCTCACAACTCAACGCCCGATGGAACTCAAGGTTGTTCCCTCTGAGGTTCCACGGTCAGGGTCCTTCGATGTTTTACCAGGTGTATCTAAGATGGTCAGGACAAGCCCCAACGGTGCCGCACTTCTCAATCCTCCAAACCAAGTCCCTCTGAAGTTCACACGGCAAGGTCGTCCGATAGAGCATGAAAGCTCTCCCAGGCCCTGACAAGCCTGGTCTCTCGTGAATACCGTTCAACCTCACACTAAAAATCATTATTCTCATTACATCATTACAACCGTTATAGCTCATAGCTAATATAAACAAAGATACAGTATGACTAGATAACACAACAAACTAAAGTATGAGTGCCACGCTAAGCTGCCTCGCTTGAGCTGCCTTAATCCCAAACACTGTTGTTAATGGGGGAATTATCCCTAATCTCAGGATTACCTTCAAGCCCCCTCTACATTTGTCCATTCGTGGAGAGATTTGTTGTGGGAACAAGAAATGTCTGCACGAAAACTTTTCAATCCGATGAACCTTCTCTGTGTGAAAAAATCCTGGCATCTTTTCCTTCGTTATAACCACTGAGTTAAAACCTCGAGGAAAAAGAAAAATTCTCCCCGATGTACTTTAGCCGAAGCACTGCGGCCTATTGGTGCTTTGGCGAAGGGACATCGCCACCTTTTCCTCACACTGATCGTCAACCGTTCTAGCTTGACTATTTGAAATCTCCCCAAAGGCCTGCTAAACTGCCCCAAATACTCGTTTGGACTCTGGAAATGAAATTCTCCCGTGTAACGTTTCGGTATGTTCGAAAAAAGCAGAAATTCTCCCCGATGTAGCTGAGTCAGAATTAAACCACGTTTGGACTTGTGGCGAGGGAATATCATAGCTTTTTTAAATCGTTGGGACAGTTTCTTCGTTGGGAGTTTATTGGATACGCCTGACAAAAATTCTGGCTCCAAAACTCAAACTTGCTTAAGAAGGCGACCCTTTTTATTCCCCAGGCGTCACTTCATAAATGATGTGGCGCTGTCAGAGTGGGAAAACTTGAAATAGCTCCCAAGCGGCCCCGTGAGAGGTACCAACACCTCGCATGGGACCAATGTAACTCGTAGAAACCCGAAATAATCCCGGAACGTCCCCGTGAGGGGCACCAACACCATGCACGGGACCAATGTAACTCGTAGGAACTCGCCGCGCGATCACGGTACTCTCGGTTTGAGAATACGACGATAATTTGAAAATATGTCGACTTAGGCTTAAAAACATGGCGCTAGAGGTGGGAAACCCGAAATAGCCCCCAAACGGCCCCGTGACAAGCATCGACACCTCCCACGGGACCAATGTAACTCTTAGGAACTGACCGCGCGATCACGGTACTCCCGGTTTGAGAATACGACGCACTACAAAAAAAAGAGGTAATTGGAACTGATATATTAGGGACGGGCGTTTAAAACCGTCCCTTAAAACCTATTATTTGGAACGGCTATTAAATCCGTCCTATATAGTTACATTATTGGGGACGGCTAAACTTATCCGTCCCAAATAACAGAAAATCTGTCTTATATACTTACATTAATAGGGATGGCTATGCTCACCCGTCCTAAATAACAAATATGGAAGGTGTTGTATAGGACGGTTATTTGGGTGTCCCTAAAAATTTGTTCTTAAAACTTTTAAGGGACGGAGTCTTTTTCATTTTGCTGAAACTTTACCCGTTCCCCCCATTACCAAATTTCATTTCTACCACAATAATCTGATTACCCCCATTCTCTCTCTCTCTTCCTCCATTCTCATCACGCTGGCATTTCGAACTCTAACCTAGTTATACTCACGCCTGAGGTTTCGCATTCCGTCTTCTTCTACTCGGGTAACCTTTTTTCAAAATCATATAATGAAATCAACAAATTCGCGAATCAATTAAACCGGAATGAGAAAGATTTAAGCGAGACTCTTAACTGAAACTTGTATATGTGTATGTATTGCTTGGATTTGATTACATGTATGTATGGCTTGGATTTAGGGTTTTGTTGATTTGGGTTGAATCATTTAGGGTTTGGTTGATTTGATTTTGTGTATTTGTGTTTTGTCTGCTGTTAATAATGTACTGGAGTTAGGTTTTGGGGTATTTAAGTTTTCAGTCATTTCATTATTCATTTTCTGCATGATTTCATTTGTTTTATCTATTACAAACTATTTCATTTTCTGCTGTTAATAATGTATTGGAGTTAGGTTTGGTGTCGGTCGAGCGCGACGTGTGGTCAGTTGTTTTCATCGAGCATTGATGGATCCGTTTCAGAGTGGGACCTTTTTCATCTCAAACAGAAGGTATAACATTTCAACACTTTTGAATGCCCAACTGTTTCAATGCAAAAAAACAATGGCGGAATGTGTTAGATTCAATTTGTATAAAGGAATGATGCTTGTGTTTGCAGACTGTGTTAGATTCAATTGGTTCGTCGATTTGGCAAATGGCTGCTTCGCCTTTCGACAATCCGCAGCTAGATAAAACGAGGCAGGGTTTTGGGTTTGTTGAAAACGGGCATGCTAATGGTAACTTTGATAATGGTGACGATGAAACTAGTGACAGTGAGGATGATGTGGGCTCGGTCGAGTTACACGAGAAATTCGTTGTTGAAAATACACGTGTTGCAATTGCATGTGATGATGGTTGTGTTCGGATATACAGAATGTCTGACTCAGATCAGATCAGTTGATATACAATAAATCGCTGCCAACGGTCAGTGGTGAGATAGCTACTCCCTCTAGTTAAAGCACCTTATTTGGTAACTTTGTCAGTTTTGTTACAATAACATTGTTTTTCTTTGTCATTTATTATCTACAGAACGGGTTTGAAGTGTGACTTGGAGTCCTGATGCAAATATGATATATCCAGGGAGTAGTGATGCGTGTATTTGCTGAGATAAACCTTTACTGTTGTGATATATATTGTGGAGTTTCTCACGTCAGTATGTTATTTTCAGGTTTATAAGATGCTGGGATGCTAAATTGACTCGCGAAATCTACAGGATAACAGTTGGGCTTGGTGGTTTGGGAGCCTTGAGAAGTGGTTGTTTCTCACAACTATTTCTTAAATATTCAACAGAGACTAAACGTAATGATAGACTTTGCTTCAGTCTTGGAATACCTTCATCATGGTTACACATCACCTATTGTTCATTGCGATTTAAAGCCAAGCAACATTCTGTTAAATGAAGACCAAGACCCTTGGGTGAACAGTCATATTAGTGATTTTGGTATCACCAAACTCTTGGGTGAACAGGAATTTATAATGCAAACCAAGACCCTTGGCACAATTGGTTACATGGCACCAAGTCATATTTTTAGTTAAAAATATGACTTCTGATAAAGTATTGTATTAATGATTTGAAATTATATCTATCCATTCTATTGTAAGAATTTTATTATATTCATTTAGTCTATAATAAATTTCTTTTTGATTAACAGGCTATGGATTGGAAGGAAAAGTATCTACATGGGGAGATGTCTATAGTTATGGTATTGTGTTGCTCGAAACATTTACAAGAAAGAAGCCCACGGATGGAATGTTTGTAGGAGAAATGAACTTAAAGCACTAGGTGGATCACACCATACAGAAATCGATAACTGAAGTTGTGTACATCAGTTTGCTAGAAGAGAATGATAAAATTTTAAATGCAAAGAAGTCGTGTGTGTCACTGTCATCTATCTTCAGCTTGGCAATGGATTGATCAGCAGATTCGCCTCGAGAGAGGATCAGTATGAAAGAGGTAGTCATGAGACTGAACAAGATAAAACTCAATTTCTCCGCAAATATTGAAATTCCCCAGAGCACAAGATCTCGTCACACAGAAAGGTACCAGAGAGGTAAATGACTATTGATAGTCTCACCCCATTTCTTTCCTTCAGCACCGCGCCCCCCCACATCCCCCTCCCCCCCCACACACACACACAATCACACACACATTTATCGAGAAACAAATACTAAAACGTGCAGAATAGAATTCTAAATTGATATTTCAATTACTGTTTTTTCTAAATTGATATTTCAATCATGCTCTGGTGGGCAGGGTGGGTGACGCTAGTAGCATTCAATCGTCTATTGAGCACAGATGAAAGAGTGGGTCAAGGAGCATTGGAAAATGATCGGCGGGACTGTGACTCGTTACATGTCTCCCTTTTCATTTTTTTTGTTTTCTTGTCGGAAGCACAAGCGACCAGAGTTTTGAACATTTAGAAATAGTGGTTTTTTGGGTCACCTTTGTGTCTAGACAAGTGGCATCCTCTGGGATGCAGTCCCTAGAATTTACAAAATCCAAATTTTCGATGGATCAGGGTGATGGGTTTACCTCTCCATCTATGGGGAGGGGAAGTTTTCTAGCCCATTGGTGATAGATGCGGTGGTTTCACTACGGTGGACTGTGACACACAGACGGGGGAAGAACTTAGGTGGGCAAGAATCTTGATTTCAAGGAATCAATTTCTCCCGGAGACAATGATCATTAACTGTGGTGGGTGGGTTTTTCGTTTACCAATCTGGGTTGAAGACATGGGTTCATTCTACTTTGGTGGTGTTGACCATGTGTTTAAGATGAGGAATTGTAGTGCCGAGGTCGAGAGGTGTGGAAGGATGGCTTCAAAATCGCAAGCGGGGGGAATCTATATACCCATTCATGTCGACAAAGTGTTTATGCAGGTCGTAAGGCCCAGAGGGAGAAAAACATCAATCTTCCAAGTCCTATTGGAGCGGATTTAATCGAGCTAGTGAGCGGGCTGTTGACGTTACTCAGAGGGAGCCTTATGTCAAGATTCTTAGGCCGGCAGCATGATTTATTTTTGTGTTTCCTGGCGAGACCTCGGACAGTGGAGCTGTCATACCCGACCTTGATCACAGTGAGAAGTTGGCTGTTGCATTCGGGTTGCTAAATGCATCAAATGGCATGCCAATACGAGTTATTAAGAGTATTAGCATGTGTAGAGATTGTCACGTTTTTATTAAACTCGTTTCTGCATTGACAGAAAAGGAGATCCTCATAAGAGATAGTAAGCGGCTCCACAAATTGGTCAATGGAAAGTGCTCATGTGGGGATTTTGGGAGTCTTCTTTGATATCATTTGAACCCAATTAATGAGCTCCTTTATCTGGTCATTCTTTTTACCTTAATCTCTCATGAATTATTTTTGTATGGCCTTGGGTGTTTTCTTCCTTCTTTTTTCCCTGACCCTCACTGGTTAATCAAGGTTAAATTGTAGATGTTGTAGCAACTTGAGTTATTCATATATATACTCACAACTTCAAATTGAATGGAGAAACCTAAGGGTGAGGATTCGAACATGTCTCCGATGAAAGCGGATCAGGTGCAACAGAGTATGATGGCGGTGGTGAGGCCGAGACATGCATAGACTTAGTGGTGAATGTGATTTTGGAGAAAAAAGATGATGGGTTGGGTGTAGATGTAAACACAAGTTGACAGTTGTATACGTTGTTGGTGACGAAGGGAGTTTGAAAGAGATTACTGGTTGTCAGATGGGTTTGGTCGTGGGTTGGAGCAGGTCTAGGGTCGGAAGGGCAAGGGCTTAGGGTAGACTTCAGTCAGGGCTGGTTTGGAGCCGGGTTTAATGGTGTTTGGATTTGGAGGTCGCGGGTTCCGGTCGGTTTGTGGGTTAATCCGATTTGGCAGGAGGTAAGCAGACCGGAGGTGGTCGGATTGAAGATTGGAGATGGTTGGGTTCGAATCTCCAATCTGATATGACTAGAATGCTTAATTCATGGTTTTAACTAATTTCCAATCAGATATGACTATTTTGAATGGAAATTCTCCATTCAAAATCATTTATATCTACTCAAGTTTTCACTATTGACAGGTAAGAACTGCTTTGAATGTGTTAATTACGTGATTGTTCGCAGATAACAGAAACATGGAAGCTACGCAAACTTCCGCAAATTGAACATTGGGGACAATTTAGAGATCCTTAAGACTGGTTTGTGACATACACTCGTGTGCTCTTCACAGAACAATTTGAATTAATGGTGATGACCACAAGGATATGGTATAGCAGAAATAAAAAAAATACCACAGTGAGGAGTCAATCAAATTGTTCCCAATACTTGTGCAAGCATCAGCGATGTACCATCAATTCAGGGAGTCAATTACTGGAGTATTGCAAATAATCCCTCATTCATTCACTTACTAGACTTCTCCCCAAGTAGTATTTTTAGAAATAATTTTGATGGGGCTGTTTTTAAAGAGCTGAATAGTATAGGAATTGGTGGTGTCGTCCAAAAATCAAGGGGAGAATTTATAGGAGGAATATCACAAAAGTTTTAAGTATCCAGTAGTGGCGGAATCCATTGCTGCCCGTGAAGCCATCCAAATGGCGTTTGAGTGTAAGTTTGCTAATGTCATTTTTTAAGGCTTTTATAGCAATACTACAAACCATCAACCACCACCATGGCATCAATTCATATAGCTTATTCAATTATATAGAAACCATGATTCATCAATGCATATACACCACATGGAAACAAACTTTTTTTAAATGAAGAATAACCATAAATCACAGCAGATGATACTTCACTTTTCTTAATTAATATCACACCACATATGGATCTTAATATATGTGTATGTATGCATGTATATAAATCTCAATTCAATTAGTCGGTGGGATTCGAAATCTCATTGTGATTTGTTTGATAAATCATTATCACCAATATAATCACGATCTTTGTTTAATACAGTCAACTTGATTAGACTGAAGAAAAGCCCCAGATGAATAACATGTGAGATTGAAATCGCTAGATGGTGATCAGTTCATGCATTTGATTTTGCTTTTACTAACGATGAGTTTCCGTCCTGTTTGTGTCCTACCTTTTAGAATGTTTCAAGCTGCCATTATATGTCCATGAGAATCATAGATGCATCTTGATGAAATTTAAGTTGTGAAGTTTTCATTTATGCTCATTGTAAAATTGAAATGATCGACACTGTTTATTCTTGGACCATCAAATAAATCTTATAAACTATTCGTATATATCTTACGAATTCTTATGAACTATTCTTGAGTTCATAATGATATTATTTATTAAGTTAGAATTCTTTAAAAGTTGCATTTTCCCCCTCTTGTTTGTGCTAATACAGGTTATTCTATAATTGGATAGTATAGTTACATTTGATTGATTTAGTAGATACTATTGGTGTGTTCTTTTGGTGCTCATGTTAAATTTTCTAATTATTTTGCAGAGGGTGAACTTCAACTAGTTGGAAATCCAGTCCCAAATGATGCACTTGGCTTTCCCGTACCAAATGATGCACTTGCTTAGGTATTTTCTTAAGAATTAGAATTATTTTACTAAGAATTTGAGATTAAGCTAGGCCGTGTGGGCCAGTGAATATTTATGATGATGAAATTAATTTATGTGCTCATTTGAGATTTTGTTGTTGTTGAGTGGCATTTTAATGTTAAAACATGTTGGTTTTCATGTATAAACAAGGGAAATTCTGTCGATTTTTTTTAAAAATAACAAGTGATTTAAAAATAGTTAAGACGATAACATACGGATTACCATAGTTGAATATTGTACTAATTTATGTTTATTTTCTCTTTCACAGGTCCGGACATCATTTGGAATAGGTGTTGGCCATCTCTATTTTTTGGGTTTCCTATGTCTTCGAATTGATTATTTGATATTTTTGGGGATGATTGTAGTCTGAATCATATAGCTTATGTTTTAGGTTGGTTGGTTTATTTTTTGGAGATGTTATGTTGGAAACTTCAAATATGGATGAATGAAGGAATTTTCGGAGTTTCGTTGATATTTTGTTTTCGATATTTATTTATCATAACTTGTACATTTGTTGATATTGATTAATATTGAATGAGGCTAGAACCTTTCCTAAAATGTTGTGTCACAATAGAAATTTTGGTGGCAATTATGGCGATAAGTTTTTAAGGGACGATTAATAGTGTCCCAAATAATATTATTAGGGACGGCTAAGAGCTTGTCCCTAATAATATTATTAGGGACGACCAACCCCGTCCCCAATAATATTATGGCTTTAGGGACGGCTAGATTCGTCCCTAAAATGTAGTTGCACAATAAAAATTTTGGCGGCAATTTTGGTGCCGTCCCTAATATATTTGGGACGCCTATCAAATGTGACCATGCCTTGCCGTCCCTAAATCCGTCCCTAAGGGTGTTTAGGGACGGATTTATAGTTTTTAGGGACGGATTTTCCCCGTCCCTAAAAGTGAGTATTTTGTAGTGACGATAATTTGAAAATATGAGGACGTAGGCTTAAAACTTTGGCGCTAGGGGTGGGAAACCAGAAATAGTCCCCGAACTTCCCCGTGATATGCTCCAACACCTCGCACGGGACCAATATAACTCGTAGGAAGTGACCGCGCAATCACGGTACTCCCGGTTTGAGAATACTACGATAATTTGGAAAATATCTAGACTTAGGATTAAAAACATGGCGCTAGAGGTGGGAAACCCGAAACATCCCCCGAACTGCCCCGTGAGAGGCAACAACTCCTCGCAGGGGACCAATGTAACTCGTAGGAACTCACCGCGCGATCACGATACTCCCGGTTTTAGAATACGGCGATAGTTTGGAAAATATCTAGACTTAGGCTTAAAAACATGGCCCTAGAGGTGGAAAACTCAAAATATCCCCCGAACGGCCCCGTTAAAGCCACCAACACCTCACCCGGGACCAATGTAACTCGTAGGACCTGACCGCGCTATCACGATACTCCCGGTTTAAGAATACGACAATAATTTTGAAATATCTAGACTTAGGCTCAAAAACATGGTGCTAGTGGTGGAAAACCCGAAACAGCCCCCGAACGAACCCGTGAGAGGCACTCACACCTCGCACGGGACCAATATAACTCATAGGAACTGACCGCGCGATCACGGTACTCTCGGTTTGAGAATTCGATGATAATTTGAAAATATCTAGACTTAGGCTTAAAAACTTTGCGTCATAGTGCGAAAACTCGAAACAGCCCCCAAGCGCCCCCGTGAGAGACACCAACACCTCGCACGTGACCAATGTAACTTGTAGGGACTGACCGCGCGATCACGGTTCTCCCGATTTGAGAATACGACGATAATTTGGAAATATCTAGACTTGGGTTTAAAAACATGGCACTAGAGGTGGGAAATCCGAAACAGCTCCCGAACGACCCCGTAAGAGGAATCGACACCTTCCACGGGACCAATGTAACTTTTAGGAACTAACCACGCGATCACGGTACTCCCAGTTTGAGTATACGATGATTATTTGAAAATATGTAGACTTAGGCTTAAAACTTGACGTCATAATGCGAAAACCCGAAATAGCCCCAAGAGGCCCCGTGAGAGGCATCAACACCTCGCACGGGACAAATGTAACTCGTAGGAACAGATCGCGCGATAACGGTACTCCCAATTTGAGAATATGACGATAATTTGGAAATATCTTGACATAGACTTAACAACATGACGCTAGAGGTGGGAAACCCAAAACAGTCCCTGAACGGCCTCGTGAGAGACACCGACACCTCGCACGGGACCATTGTAACTCGTAGGATCTGATCGCATGATCAGGGTACTCCCGGTTTGAGAATACAATGATTATTTCAAAATATATAGACTTAGACTTAAAATTTGGTGTCAGAGTGCAAAAACTCGAACTGCCCCCAAGCGGCCCCGTGAGAGGCACCAACACCTCGCACGGGACCAATATAACTCGTAGGAACTGACCACACGATCACGGTAGTCCCGATTTGAAAATACGACGATAATTTGTAGGAAACCCGAAACTACCACCGAACGGCCCCGTGAGAAGCATCGACTCCTCGCACGGGACCAATATAACTTGTAGGAACTGACCGCGCGATCACGGTACTCCCAGGTTTGTGAATACGATGATTATTTGAAAATATCTAGACTTAGGCTTAAAAACATGGCGCTATAGGTGAAAAACTCGAAACCGACCCTGAGCGGCCCCGTGAGAGGCACCAACACCTCGCATGGAACCAATGTAACTCGTAGGAACTGACTGCGCGATCACGGTACTCCCCGTTTGAGAATACAACGATAATTTTAAAATTTGTAGACGTTGGCTTAAAACTTTGGCACCAGAGGTGGGAAACCCGAAACAGCCCTCGAACGGCCCTGTGAGAGGCACCAACACCTCTCACGGGACCAATGTAACTCGTAGGAACTGACCGTGCAATCACGGTCCTCCCATTTTGAGAATACGACGATAATTTGGAAATATCTAGACTTAGGCTTAAAAACATGGCGCTAGAGGTGGAAAACTCGAAACAGCCCCGGAACGGCCCCGTGAGAGGCAGCAACACCTCGCACCGGACCAATGTAACTCGTAGGAACTGATCGCCCGATCACGGTACTCCCGATTTTAGAATACGACAATAATTTGGAAATATCTAGACTTGGGCTTAAAAACATGACGTTAGAGTGTGAAAACCAGAAACATCCCTAGAACAGCCCCGTAAGAGGCATCGACACCTCGCAAGGGACCAATGTGACTCGTAAGAACTGACCGCGCGATCACGGTACTCTCGGTTTGAGAATTCAATGATAATTTGAAAATATCTAGACTTACGCTTAAAAGCTTTGCGTCATAGTGCGAAAACTCGAAACTGCCCCCAAGCGCCCCCGTGAGAGACACCAACACCTTGTACGTGACCAATGTAACTCGTAGGGACTGACCGCACGATCACGGTTCTCCCGATTTGAGAATACCATGATAATTTGGAAATATCTAGACTTGGGCTTAAAAACATGGCATTAGAGGTGGGAAATCCGAAACAGCTCCCGAACGGCGCCGTGAGATAGGCCTGTAAACGGATCGAATTCGGATCCGATCAGGCAAATCCAATTCCATACCCGTTTATCTTAAACGGATTCGGATCCGATCCGTTTATTAAACGGATCAAATCAGACAAATCGAAATCCTTATCCGTTTGTTTTAAACGGATTCTGATCTGATCCGATTATCCTTTTATGTTAAACTTAATTTGCAACATTTTTATTTTCAACTCTTATTGCATAAATTTATTTTCCAAATGTTCCAAAAAAAAATAGATAATGAAATAAAGAACTATTATAATATAAATTTAAAATATTATTAAATACAATATGTATTAGTTATATATATATATATATATATATATATATATATATATATATATATATATATATATATATATATTAAAATTATTAATCGGATCGGATTATTAACGGATCGGAGCAGATGAATCCAAATCCGCTCCATTTAATAAACGGGTAATCGAATAATCGGATAATCAGATTTTAAGCATGATCCATATCTGCTTAAATGGATCGAATTCGGATTTGAATAAAATTCGATCCATTGACAGGCCTACCGTGAGAGGCACCAACACCTCGCACAGGACCAATGTAACTCGTAGGAAACTGATCACGCGATCACGGTACTTCCGGTTTGAGAATACCATGATAATTTGGAAATACCTAGACTTAGGCTTGAAAACAAGGCCCTAGAGGTGGGAAATCCAAAACATCCCCCAAGCGGCCCCGTGAGAGGCACCAAAACCTCGCACGAGACCAATGTTACTCGTAGTAACTGACCGCGTGATCACGGTACTCCTGGTTTGAGAGTACGACGATAATTTGGAAATATCTAGACTTACGCTTAAAAACTTCGCGTCAGAGTGCGAAAACTCGAAACAGCCCCCGAGTGGCCCGTGAGAGGCACCAACACCTCGCACGGGACCAATATAACTCGTAGGAACTGACCGCGTGATCACGGTACTCTTGGTTTTAGAATAGGACGATACTTTGAAAATATGTAGACGTAGGCCAAAAACTTTGGCGCTAGAGGTGGAAAACCCAAAATAGCCCCCGAACGGCTTCGTGAGAGGCACCAATGCCTCGCACGGGACCAATATAACTCGTAGGACTGGCCGTGCGATCACGGTACTCAAGGTTTGAGAATACGATGATTATTTGAAAATATGTAGACTTAGGCTTAAAATTTGGCGTCGGAGTGCGAAAAATCGAAACATCCCCCAAGCTGCCCCTTGAGAGGTACCAACACCTCGCACGGGACCAATGTAACTCGTAGGAACTGACCGCGCGATCATGGTACTCCATGTTTGAGAATATGATGATAATTTGGAAACATCTAAACTTAGGCTTAAAAACATGGCGCTAGAGGTGCGAAACCCCGATACAACCCCCGAACGGCCTCGGGAGAGGCATCGACACCTCGCACGGGACCAATGTTACTCGTAGGTCTGACCCTACGATCACGGTACTCCGAATTTGAGAATACGATGATTATTTGAAAATATCTAGACTTAGGCTTAAAAACGTGACGCTAGATGTGGAAAACCCAAAACGGCCCCGTGAGTGGCATCGACACCTCGCACGGGACCAATATAACTCGTTAAAACTGACCGCGCGATCACGATACTCTCAGTTTGATAATACAATGATTATTTGAAAATATGTAGACTTAGGCTTAAAAACATGGCGCTAGAGGTGGGAAACTCGGAATAGCCCCCGAGCAGCCCCGTGAGAGGCACCGACACCTCGGACGGGACCAATGTAACTCGTAAGAAATGACTGCGCGATCACGGTACTCCCAATTTGAGAATACGACGATAATTTGGGATTATCTAGACTTAGGCTTAAAAACCTAGCGCTAGAGTGCTAAAACACGAAACAACTATCGAACAGTCCAATGAGAGGCATCGATACCTCGTACGAGACCAATGTAACTCGTAGAAACTGACCGCACGATCATGGTACTCTCGGTTTGAGAATCCGACGGTTATTTTAAAATATATAGATGGCGCTTGCGTTCAATTAAGAAATAATATAATAAACACCAATTTAACCCAAATTAACCCTAAGCATGCAACTAGATGTGATTGAATCAATATGAAATCATGCAAGAATAATTCAACACACAAAGTTTAAGGAAAAATCCCCCACAGGGGCAAAACCATTTGTATATCACTATAATTTGTAAAAGACGGTTTACAATCGGATTACAATGAAATATAGATTTACTAAGAATTACCCTCGGGTATCGGATTCTGTAGTCGCGGCTGGAAGAAACCCTTTCCAGTAGGGCTGGCGGCTGGAACTATCCCTGTCCAGTAGGGCTGCAATGAAGAGGAAGAAGCGGTCCACTTCACAAAGGGTTGAACATCAATGGTGTTCTAGGGTTACCAAAATTGACTCACAAATGTATGGAATTTGTGTGAATCAAGGGTATGAACCAATGGACTCAAATACCATGAAGGCCTTAGAGTTTATCTACTCAGAAAATCGTGTATAAGCCTTAAGAAAACCAACTCCTCGATCGTGGTATAAATAGGAATTCTTTTGCCCTAAAAATCTGCACACGATCTCTTCGTGGTTATCCAGGGTGGACCGGTCCGGGCCTTAGGCGGATCGGTCCGATGGCGGATCGGTTCGTTTTATTTGAAGCAGATTCGGTTCTCATTCGATCCGGGGCTCTCTGGACTCATGTAAGGCGGATCGGTCCGGTAGGGAGGCGGATCGGTCCGGAAGCGGATCGGTTCTTTTAATTTCTTGGCGGACTGGTCCAGGCTTGTCAGCGGATCGGTTCTTTTTTCATTGAGGCGGACCGGTCCGGCTGACTGGATTTCTGATTCCTTCCTTGATTTGATACTCGGATTGCGTTGATGACGATATGGACTTGAATTTCTGTGACACCCCGACTAATTAAATACCGGGTAGCTACTCATTTATTAAATTAATTCAAAATGCCAAGTTGGCTCAGTTAATAGCATCACTGTCGAAAACATTTTAAAGATTACTAACCACCTAGTATTTAAAAAGTAAGTGCCAAATTTTATTAAATCTGATTAACATGCAACAAGAGTAATGAATAACTAAATAACACCATTCACCATACTGAAGTAAAACGAATAACCATCACAATATGTAAATAAAACCTGGAGGAAAAACTCCTCAATACAAATCCCACAACAGATAAGTAAACTGAAGTAAATAACTAAAACTGAATACTGAGCAATACATGCTAGAGTCTGAAAACTGAAATGTAAAAATGTCTAATAGAATTGGGCAACATGCCCTACAACTGATAGATGCTGAGACTGGAATCCAAATGAGAGAGGCGTCTAAAAGCAAGTCCATGTAGCTTCCACAAACAGCTACAGCTCGTCTTCTGAATGAGAATCCTATGCTTGGTGTCCTTGTGGCTGGGCACCTAAAATGGTTTTACAAGAAAAATAGATTTGAAAAGCAAACGGGTCAGAGCCCGAATGTGGAGTTATTTTAAAAACCTGCAAGTGCTTTAAAAATATTTAAAACATTAAATGCAAAGTACATGTTAGGACGTACACTCACATAATATCCTCACCTCTCGTCTAACTGTGCACTCCTAACGTAAGTACCCATCTATAACGACATAACCCACTAGCTAAGTGACATCGAATCTAGCTAGACTGTCATAGGACCTACCATTACTACTTGGTTCTATTAACATATAACGCTCGTAAGTAAGTAGGGGTTTAATGTAAACTCAAGTGTACAATATGCCATATATTATACTACTAGCTGACCCATTTTGTTTCTCAAAATAATACCGTGATATATATGTTCACTACATTAACATGAAAGTTCTCATTAAATTAAATGTATATTGTTCATATCATAAATATACAATATAAGCACCCCGCAAATCTAAGCTGTAGTGCACACATACTCTGTTATCCATCCCGGTACATCACGTACATAAGGATTACATATTCCGAATCTCTCAGGAATAGTTTACCGATAACAACATCACAAATAATGGAGGCGAACACAGTCACCATCACATGGGTCACGCACATACCTACGCTCCCACGATCAGCGGACTTATTAATATCACAATAAGTCTTTCAATGACCTATGTTCATCGAGGTAACCAATCTATATCCGGGCAACACAAGGATAAGAAGGCCCTAAGCGAACGTAAACCTCCCCCGTGATAGCAAGTATGGTAGGTATGTTATACACATAAACTATATACTAAGCATTCACACATCTTAGATATCACCATTTTAATAAGGTATTTTCTACATCATTATACCATTATTCCAAACTTATATATTTCAAGTCTCCCGTTAATATAAAGTTAAATTACCGACACGTCTCACGCCGTAGTCCCTTATTCTTAAAACCTATCTATAATAGATTATTAGGTTCCGATTATTCCTAAATATAACATCTTTATTCCTAAGGTCTTTACTTCTGCTCTAAACCTTATTTCATCAAATTACACAATTTTACACTATTAACCCAAACGTTACCTCACTAACGAATTTCAAAATCTAGAATAATTCCTCGAATTGTATTCTAATTAAAGTCCACTATAATAATCACACCTACTGGTCTTCCTTAAGGGTGAGGGTATTCATAAGTTCTCCAAATATATTCTTCAAGGGTTTCCACCATTAAAATCAAATTAAGGAAAATTTTACTTATTCTGGGAAGGTCGATCGATCAACCTATGAACATCGATCGATCGATTGAGTCGATCGATCGACTGATGAATGTCGATCGATCGATCAAACAGGTATGGCTACGGACTGCTTCGTTTTGCAGATTTGAAACCATCTCAAAACTAATTTCTAACGTATGATTATCTAATATAACGTTATAGTAATGTCATATAACCATCCTACAATATTACTAACGTCCATAAATCAATATTTCCACAACTATAGGCTACATATGGATCAATCTTCATCAAAAACCTAGTTTTTCCAGATTTTCTCAAGAACATGAACCCTAACATAATATCATCATCAAATCCCAGAATTTAATTCGTTTTTCTTTCACCCAATCATGTATTAACATCAGATTAATCGTCTCCAACTATTCTACATGCAATTTATCCTCAATATTCAGAACCTAATTTCAATTAATCATGGGTTTTCATTCATCTACCAATAACAATTATAAAACTTCAATTTGCTAACATGGAAAGAACATTTGTTGAAGTTAAACATAATTAAACCACTTGCCTTGGTTTGATTTCGGATTTGGTGTTGATTTGGTGAAGAATCTCTGCAGAATTCCTCTATCTCTCTCCTTCTCCAAGCTTTCTTCTCCAAAAGGCTATGGTGGCTAGGGTTTGCTTTGGGGAAACTTATGAAAACCTAATTTAATAGACCTCCGTAGCTTGTTGGGTTAATAAGGGTTGGTTGGGTCAATTCCTTATCAGATTACAACTCTCCATTTTCGTCACTTTTAATTACCCAAAAATACCAAATTACTAAAATACCCTTTATGGTGCCGGAATGGCCTAAAAATACCCCGGGACCCAAACTATACCCCCGGCTAGTGTTTTCTGACTATCTCGACCCTTCCGGACGCGTTGGCGCACTCAAAACGACCATACGGATTATAGATTTTTAATTCACTTTTATTATCAAAATATTATACCGTGACGCGGCGGTCCCACGCGTCTCAACAAAAATTTCTAAAATGCCGTATATAAATCCCACGACAAATTTTATAATACCAAGTTCATATATAATCATATATGCACATAATCAAATACCAATTCGCATCACATTAGTATTATTTAACCCGGATTAATTTCCAATTAATACTCATTTAATTAATTAATCCCATAAATAAATATAGCCAAAAGTACGGGGTATTACATACTTCCCCCCTAATAACTGAATTTCGTCCCGAAATTCGAAACTAGAAAGTACCAGCTAAAAACAGCTCTGGATAACGTTCGCGCATCTCATCCTCGCGCTCCCATGTGGATTCCTCGACATTGTGATGTCGCCACTGAACACGCACTAACGGGACTATCTTTGACCGCAGTTTCCTCTCGCTTCGGTCCAAAATAGCAATTGGCCCCTCCTCGTAGGAGCTATCCGGCTGGAGATCGATGTCCTCCACAGCAATGTGAGAATGAGCTAGATCATCTCTGAGATATTTCCTCAGCGAGGAAATGTGAAACACATCTTGAATCCGATGCAAGTGCTCCGGTAACCCAAGTCTATACGCAACCGGTCCGATCCGCTCAATAATAGGAAAGGGCCCCACATACCTCGGTGACAACTTCCCCTTCTTCCCGAAACGCATAATCCCCTTCATAGGAGATATTCTGAGCAGAACGTGGTCCCCCACTTGGAACTCTCTGAAAAACCTCTTCGCGTCAGCATAACTCTTCTGCCTGTCTTGAGCTACCCGAATGCGACTACGAATCAGCTCAATCCTTGCCGAAGTATCCTGAATCACTTCCGGCCCGAGTAGTTTGTTGTCCCCCATCTCCAACCAACATGCTGGGGAACGACAAGGTCTACCGTACAGTGCCTCAAACGGAGCCATGCCTATCGTGAACTGATAGGAGTTGTTGTAAGCAAACTCCACCAGTGGAAGGTACTGCTCCCATCCACCCCCGAAGTCAATAATGCACATGCGTAGCATGTCCTCCAACACCTGATTGGTGCGCTCTGTCTGCCCATCGGTCTGCGGATGATAAGCCGTACTCAACCGTAATTCCGTGCCCATTGCTTCCTGGAAACTTTCCCAAAACCTCGAAACAAATATCTTGTCTCTGTCAGACACGATATTCAGAGGCACACCGTGAAGTCTCACAATCTCTGAAATGAAGAGCTGGGCATACTGTCCCGCAGTGTAGTCTGTTCTTACGGGTAAAAAGTGAGCGACCTTGGATAACCTGTCCACAATTACCCAAACGGAGTTGTGACCCCTCTGCGACGTAGGTAACCCCGTGATAAAGTCCATGGATATGCTCTCCCACATCCACACCGGAACCTCCAACGGCTATAGCAATCCTGCAGGTTTCTGATGATCCACTTTCACAAGCTGATAAGTGGCGCATTTCGAAACGAACTCAGCGATGTCTCTCTTCATACCGCCCCACCAATACTGGCGTCTCATGTCCTGGTACATTTTTTCCCCTCCGGGATGCACCGCGAACCGTGAGCCGTGCGACTCTGCCATCACATCGTGTCGCAATTCTTCCCCTTTCGGAACTACCAATCTCCCATTGAAGCGTAATCCCCCGTCTGAGCTAACGGTATAGGATTCAGCTCCCTCTGCTAGCAATCGAACTATCTGCTCCTGACAGAACGAGTCATTAGCCTGTGCCCGTACTACCTTCGTAACAATCTGCGGTGTAACGGTCATCACAGACATGAAAGATCGGGCCACTGCATCCTGGTGTCCCAATTCCTTCCACTTAGCTTTCCACACCTCTGCCACCTCATCTGCTGGCCTGCGGCTCAACGCGTCTGCTACCACGTTAGCCTTGCCCGAGTGGTACTGGATGTCGAACTGGTAGTCCTTCACAAATTCAAGCCACCTACGCTGCCGCATATTCAATTCCTTCTGCGTGAACAGATACTGTAGTGACTTGTGGTCCGTGAACAGCTGAAACTTCTCCCCCAAAAGATAGTGCCTCCAAATCCGTAAGGAAAATACTACCGCTGCCAACTCCAAATCATGCGTGGGGTAATTCTTCTCATGAGGTTTAAGCTTATGTCTCTCCTGCTTCAATACACCTCCCAGTCCTTGCAAAGACGCATCGGTGTAAACCAAATACTCAACTCCCGGTCTCGGCAATGCTAACACAGGTGCTGAGGTCAATTTGTCCTTCAACTCATCGAATGCCAACTGACAGGCATCACTCCAGATATATGGCACACCCTTACGAGTAAGATGTGTCAAAGGACCTGCTATCTCCGAGAAACCCCGAATAAACCTTCTGTAGTATCCTGCTAAACCCAAGAAACTACGAATCTCCGTTGGTGTCGTGGGCTGTCCCCACTCCCTCACCGCGGACTCTTTCCCCGGATCAACAGATATTCCTTGGTCAGAAATGATGTGACCCAAGAACTGGACTTCCTTCAGCCAAAACCCGCACTTCTCATATTTTGCATACAACTCGTTCTGACGAAGTGTCTGCAAAACCTGCCTCAAATGCTCGACGTGCTCCTCCGCCGTCTGCGAGTAAACCAGAATGTCGTCAATGAAGACAATGACAAACTGATCTAGGAAATCCCTGAACACTCTGTTCATCAAGTCCATAAACACTGCTAGAGCGTTGGTCAAGCCGAAAGGCATAACCCGAAACTCGTAAGAACCATATCTCGACAAGAATGCGGTCTTCGAGACATCCTCCTCCCTGATACGCAACTGATGGTATCCTGACCTCAAGTCAATCTTCGAGAAGAAAGAAGCTCCACTCAACTGGTCGAATAAGTCATCGATTCGAGGCAACGGATACTTATTCCGTATCGTGACCTTATTCAACTCTCGGTAGTCCACACACAATCTCAGTGAACCGTCCCTCTTCTTCACAAACAAAAATGGAGCGCCCCAAAGTGAGGTACTCCTACGAATAAAGCCCTGCCCTAACAGCTGCTCTATCTGATCCCGTAGCTCTCGCATCTCAGGTGGAGCCATACGGTATGGTGCACGTGCTATAGGTCTCGTACCCGGTAGCAAATCAATAACGAAGTCTATCTCTCGACTGGGTGGTAAGCCTGGTATCTCCTGAAACACATCTGAATACTCCCTGACAACCGGGATCGAATCCAAAGGAATCACAACCTCCTTAGAGGTATCCTCCTCAATGTAATACAGATGAGCGGTCGATCCTCCCTCTGGGCGAGGCATCGCCACTACAAACATCTCTTGCCCCGGAATGGCAAAAACAATGCTCCCGCTGAAGCAGTCAATCATGGCCCTATAAGCTACGAGCCAATCCATACCGATAATCACATCGTGAACATGCATATCTAATACCAACATGTCTGCAGGTAATACCAAACCACCAACCTCTACCCCCACTCCCCGGCATATAAAGAATATAAGTGACCCACTCCCCAATGGTGAGTCGACACACGTCACTGTGCTCTCTGCCATAGCTAACAATCCTAAAGCTTTCGCGAAGTGTGTAGCTATAAAACAATGTGTAGCACCCGTATCAAATAACACCCGACCCATAGTGCCATGGATAGGAAACGTACCCTCGATCGCGGGCGGTGCCTGTGGAACTGCAGCCTGGTGAACGTTGTAGACACGTCCATACTGTAGTTGCCCCTGCTGAGCTGGGACTGCTGGAATGGGTGGCAATGCTGCCATCTGTGGCGGTGCGGGAAGAGCGGCGGGAAACATAGGTCTCTGTGGCTCCTGGCGAGCACCCTGCTGCTGCTGCTGTGGGGCCCTGCCCCTATCAGGACAATCCTGCTTCTTATGGCCAGTCTTGCCACAAGTAAAGCACTTCCCTGGGAAGTTCCCTCCCCTCTGCCCCTGCTGTCCCCGGCCCTGGTGGCCGTTACCGTTCCTCCCTTGGCCCTGCTGGCCCTGGTGAAACTGCTGCCCATTCTGCCCCTGTTGGCCCTGCTGACCGTTTGGACCCTGATGGCCCTGACGGAAACCTCCATGTCCCTGCCTGTAGTTTCCTGAACGGAACCTCTTATTATCCCCCTGTTGGGAGCCCTTCTCATTCTGCCTCTGCCCCTGACCCGATTGTGCCCCACTGGCACTATGTCCTCCAGTCCTGCCCTGATGGCTAGACTCCCCCGACCGCTTGCCCTCGGCCATATGAAAACGGTGGTCCTGGCAGTGCAACAATGCAGCGTTAACCACATCAGAATACGTGGCCAACGATAGGTTCCCTAGCAGATGCTGGCGGATCCTCCAATTCAACCCATCGGTGAACTTCTCTATCTTCTTCTTCTCTGTTGGAATCTCGTCTGGAACGATATTCAACAGGTTAGTGAACTCGGCCTCATACTCGGCCACTGTCTTGCCCTCCTGCTTTAAACTCATCAGCTTCCTCCTCATCTCTGTATGAACTGCGGACGGAAAGTACTTGCGGTCAAACCGCACCCAGAACTCCTGAATCGTGAGGGTATCCCTCTCCTCCGCAGTGGTAATAGACTCCCACCACTGTAATGCAGATCCCACTAGCTTGAAAGTAGCTAGCACCTGTTTCTGAACATCAGTGCACTCATGCATCCTCAAGTGCCTCTGCATGTCCTTCCTCCATTGGCTCGAGACAACCACATCTGAGCTTCCTGCAAACTCTGGCGGATGCGCTTTCTAAAAAGCGTCACGTACACGCTCCCAAGCAGACGGGAATGCATTAACCTGTGCTGGAGCGGCAACCGGCGCCTGAGGCGGTGCCTGCTGAATCACGGCAATCGCGGCATTTACCGCTTGGGCTACTATAGCAGCAACCTCAGCGGCGTTCATCATGCCCTGAACTGGAGTGGGCTGGGGTTCGGGCGTTGCATCCCTGGGAACTCGTCGTGCACGTCGTGGAGGCATCTGAAATAAGAACAAAGTTTATAAGTTCACGGTTTATAAACTTAATATAGCTGAAGAACGAAGCATACACAAAAAGAGTACAACAGTCCTAAAATATAGGGCTCTATATCAAAGAAACGTAGTGGAAACATAATAGCCGTACAGATCCTAAAGGACACTAGAACCTGATGCTCTGATACCACCTGTGACACCCCGACTAATTAAATACCGGGTAGCTACTCCTTTATTAAATTAATTCAAAATGCCAAGTTGGCTCAGTTAATAGCATCACTGTCGAAAACATTTTAAAGATTACTAACCACCTAGTATTTAAAAAGTAAGTGCCAAATTTTATTAAATCTGATTAACATGCAACAAGAGTAATGAATAACTAAATAACACCATTCACCATACTGAAGTAAAACGAATAACCATCACAATATGTAAATAAAACCTGGAGGAAAAACTCCTCAATACAAATACCACAACAGATAAGTAAACTGAAGTAAATAACTAAAACTGAATACTGAGCAATACATGCTAGAGTCTGAAAACTGAAATGTAAAAATGTCTAATAGAATTGGGCAACATGCCCTACAACTGATAGATGCTGAGACTGGAATCCAAATGAGAGAGGCGTCTAAAAGCAAGTCCCTGTAGCTTCCACAAACAGCTACAGCTCGTCTTCTGAATGAGAATCCTATGCTTGGTGTCCTTGTGGCTGGGCACCTAAAATGGTTTTACAAGAAAAATAGATTTGAAAAGCAAACGGGTCAGAGCCCGAATGTGGAGTTATTTTAAAAACCTGCAAGTGCTTTAAAAATATTTAAAACATTAAATGCAAAGTACATGTTAGGACGTACACTCACATAATATCCTCACCTCTCGTCTAACTGTGCACTCCTAACGTAAGTACCCATCTATAACGACATAACCCACTAGCTAAGTGACATCGAATCTAGCTAGACTGTCATAGGACCTACCATTACTACTTGGTTCTATTAACATATAACGCTCGTAAGTAAGTAGGGGTTTAATATAAACTCAAGTGTACAATATGCCATATATTATACTACTAGCTGACCCATTTTGTTTCTCAAAATAATACCGTGATATATATGTTCACTACATTAACATGAAAGTTCTCATTAAATTAAATGTATATTGTTCATATCATAAATATACAATATAAGCACCCCGCAAATCTAAGCTGTAGTGCACACATACTCTGCTATCCATCCCGGTACATCACGTACATAAGGATTACATATTCCGAATCTCTCAGGAATAGTTTACCGATAACAACATCACAAATAATGGAGGCGAACACAGTCACCATCACATGGGTCACGCACATACCTACGCTCCCACGATCAGCGGACTTATTAATATCACAATAAGTCTTTCAATGACCTATGTTCATCGAGGTAACCAATCTATATCCGGGCAACACAAGGATAAGAAGGCCCTAAGCGAACGTAAACCTCCCCCGTGATAGCAAGTATGGTAGGTATGTTATACACATAAACTATATACTAAGCATTCACACATCTTAGATATCACCATTTTAATAAGGTATTTTCTACATCATTATACCATTATTCCAAACTTATATATTTCAAGTCTCCCGTTAATATAAAGTTAAATTACCGACACGTCTCACGCCGTAGTCCCTTATTCTTAAAACCTATCTATAATAGATTATTAGGTTCCGATTATTCCTAAATATAACATCTTTATACCTAAGGTCTTTACTTCTGCTCTAAACCTTATTTCATCAAATTACACAATTTTACACTATTAACCCAAACGTTACCTCACTAACGTATTTCAAAATCTAGAATAATTCCTCGAATTGTATTCTAATTAAAGTCCACTATAATAATCACACCTACTGGTCTTCCTTAAGGGTGAGGGTATTCATAAGTTCTCCAAATATATTCTTCGAGGGTTTCCACCATTAAAATCAAATTAAGGAAAATTTTACTTATTCTGGGAAGGTCGATCGATCGACCTATGAACATCGATCGATCGATTGAGTCGATCGATCGACTGATGAATTTCGATCGATCGATCAAACAGGTATGGCTACGGACTGCTTCGTTTTGCAGATTTGAAACCATCTCAAAACTAATTTCTAACGTATGATTCTCTAATATAACGTTATAGTAATGTCATATAACCATCCTACAATATTACTAACGTCCATAAATCAATATTTCCACAACTATAGGCTACATATGGATCAATCTTCATCAAAAACCTAGTTTTTCCAGATTTTCTCAAGAACATGAACCCTAACATAATATCATCATCAAATCCCAGAATTTAATTCGTTTTTCTTTCACCCAATCATGTATTAACATCAGATTAATCGTTTCCAACTATTCTACATGCAATTTATCCTCAATATTCAGAACCTAAGTTCAATTAATCATGGGTTTTCATTCATCTACCAATAACAATTATAAAACTTCAATTTGCTAACATGGAAAGAACATTTGCTGAAGTTAAACATAATTAAACCACTTGCCTTGGTTTGATTTCGGATTTGGTGTTGATTTGGTGAAGAATCTCTGCAGAATTCCTCTATCTCTCTCCTTCTCCAAGCTTTCTTCTCCAAAAGGCTATGGTGGCTAGGGTTTGCTTTGGGGAAACTTATGAAAACCTAATTTAATAAACCTCCGTAGCTTGTTGGGTTAATAAGGGTTGGTTGGGTCAATTCCTTATCAGATTACAACTCTCCATTTTCGTCACTTTTAATTACCCAAAAATACCAAATTACTAAAATACCCTTTATGGTGCCGGAATGGCCTAAAAATACCCCGGGACCCAAACTATACCCCCGGCTAGTGTTTTCTGACTATCTCGACCCTTACGGACGCGTTGGCGCACTCAAAACGACCATACGGATTATAGATTTTTAATTCACTTTTATTATCAAAATATTATACCGTGACGCGGCGGTCCCACGCGTCTCAACAAAAATTTCTAAAATGCCGTATATAAATCCCACGACAAATTTTATAATACCAAGTTCATATATAATCATATATGCACATAATCAAATACCAATTCGCATCACATTAGTATTATTTAACCCGGATTAATTTCCAATTAATACTCATTTAATTAATTAATCCCATAAATAAATATAGCCAAAAGTACGGGGTATTACAATTTCTTCAACGGTGTTACGGCTAATGACATATACAAGTATGTTGGACAAAATGTCCTTACAAATCTCCCCCTATGTCTATGCCGGAACATACATAAAAAATTCGAATTATCTAGAATCAAAAATGCCTATACAAATCTACCCTTCCATGAACCCAAAACTGAAAGAGAGGTACAAATGATAAAGGCTGCATCGTTTGTTCTGCAAATCTTCAGATCAGAGATCTCAACGCTTTTCTCATCAGGGTGTGCATCACGGGATTATCAAAAAATGTACCTACACACATGAGACAAAGCAAATACCAAGTGACGTATCGAGTTTGAAATGAGATAAACATAAGCATATATATCAATGTAAGATGATATTCTCAGAATTTCAAAACTCCCCCATAATCAGATAATTCAGTCTCCCCCTTTTTATGATGTCCTCAAATAGACAAATTAGAGAAATAAATCAAGCAATCAAGTACCGGGGTGACACAAGGCATAAAATCACACCATGAATGAACATAAAACAACCAAGTCGGTGATAGCGTAAACGAAAGGGAGTGATCAAAATTCGATAGGAAAATCAAAGCATACAAACATGACATATGTGCACGATGAATATTGGATATTCCTAACGAATGAACTCAAATGCTTCCTTTGGTGTAAAAGATTGTAAATATAAGATATTGACTATATCAAATCTACAAATCAAAGCTCAAAGTGATTTCTACACCAATAACGTCCAAAATGATTTTCATGCTTTTTCAGGACTTTCAAGGAAGTGCAAACCCGTTTTTCAATCTCCAACCAAACTCCCTCAGATTTATATTTTAATAGAGGTATACTAAATTCTCAAACTTTGGAGAATTGGGTGAAAACCTAAATGCCCATATATGGCATGTATTGCTTTTTATTGCCTTTTCAATTTTTTCGGGCTCTTTTAACCTCTTAGGACCTCGAATATTGAAATTCCTCCATTTTTTAGGTCCTTTTTAACGGTGGCTTTTGCGCAAAGGATAAGGATAAACTTTCGCAGCCCCTCCCCGTTATGAACATATACACACAGTCTCACCAAAACGTTTTTTACATGCAATCCAATCTTGTCAAGTTTTATCGCATTTTATACATTGTATAGACAGGATTAAGATGGAAACACTCAAGCCAACATGAGATTGACAAGTGCAACAATCAAATATAGTCGTGCATGTGTGCAATAAAGGATATAGGAGTCAAGCATGTAGGAAATATCACTAATTACATCTCAAGGACTCCAATCAATGTTAAGCACATGGATGAAATGATGTAGCCTCTCAAATCTCTTATCAAACAGTCACATGGATATATGGAATGAAGTTGTGACTTGGCTATCTTAAATGCTCATCCATAAAAGGCAAATCTCTTTTTGAATTTTTTTTTAAAAATTTTTTTATCGAAATAAAATCTATTTGTGCTTTTCTAAAAATTTTCAAAAAGAAGAAAATCTTTTTGTATTTTTCAAAGAATAATAAAAACAAGAATATATACAAAAAGATACATAAAAGATGTACAACAAATCTATGGTACATATAAAACAGACTAGCAATAGGAAGCATATGATATGAGCATGAAGAAGCATCCTATTCTAGACATAGACCAACCCCTCAGTCAACTGTACAAATCCCCAAAGACTTCCTAAGACTCTCAAATCTAAGGGCATCTAAAGGTTTCATGAAAATATCGGCTAACTGACGGTCGGTAGGAACAAAACTCAGGGTTACGACCTTCTCCTCAACTAACTGACGTATAAAGTGCTCGCGTAACCTGATGTGCTTTGTGCGCGAATGTTGGACAGGATTGCGGGATATGTGTATCGCGCTCGTGTTATCACAGGAAATGGTCATGGTGTCCTGTGAAATCCCATAATCCTCCAACATTTGCTTCATCCACATGAGTTGCGTGCAACAACTCCCGGCGGCGATGTACTCAGCCTCCGCAGTGGATAAAGAGATGGAGTTTTGCTTCTTGCTCAACCAAGAGACAAGAGCAGAACCAAAGTAGAAACACCCACCCGAAGTGCTCTTACATCCATCTACGTCCCCGGCCCAATCGGCATCCGAATAGGCGGACAAACGGTCATCGGTATTAAAGGAATACCAAATACCGTATGAGAGAGTCCCACTCACGTATTTGATAATACGTTTTAGAGCGAGTAAGTGTGACTCTTGAGGAGACGCCTGATAACGCGCACAGACTCCAACACTAAAGGCAATGTCGGGACGACTAGCAGTCAAGTAGAGAAGACTGCCTATCATACTCCGATACAAGGTTTGCTCTACGTCCTTGCCTGAAGTGTCCTTACTAAGCTTGGTAGTGGTACTCATAGGTGTACGAGCATGCTTAGAGGAGTCTAAACCAAACTTCTTCACTAGGTCTCTAGCATACTTGGATTGGGAGATGAACATCCCATCCTCTAGCTGACGAACCTGGAGACCAAGGAAGAAAGTAAGCTCACCTACCATGCTCATCTCAAACTCACTTTTCATCTCCTCCTCAAAGTGGTGAGCATGCTGGGAGCATATGGATCCAAAGACTATGTCGTCCACATAGACTTGGGCAACCAAGATAGCACCGTCATCTCTCCTGACGAACAATGTCATATCAACTCCCCCTCTCTTGAAGCCACGGGCTAAGAGATAGGAAGTAAGCCTCTCGTACCAAGCACGGGGTGCTTGCTTCAGACCATACAAGGCTTTCCTCAGATAGTAGACGTGATCAGGGTGCTTAGGGTCTTCAAACCCTTTTGGTTGTTCCACAAAAACCTCTTCCTGTAGAATGCCATTCAGAAAGGCACTCTTGACATCCATCTGATATATTTTGAAGTGTAGATGACATGCGATGGCGAGTAGTAAGCGGACGGACTCAAGCCTCGCAATAGGAGCAAATGTCTCCCCAAAGTCTACACCCTCTATCTGTGTGTAGCCTTGAGCGACCAACCTAGCCTTGTTTCTGGTTATGGTACCATTTTCATCCATTTTATTCTTAAAAATCCATCGGGTACCAATAACATTAGTATCACTAGGTCGGGGGACAAGTTCCCAGAAATGGTTCTTCTTAAACTGAAGCAACTCATCCTACATAGCAGATATCCAGTGTTCATCTTTGAGTGCTTCTTTGTGGTTCTTGGGCTCGACTTTGGACGTGTAGCAGTGATGACTAATAACGTTCTCTAGTTGAGCACGAGTCTTGACCCCTAGAGTGGGATCGCCAACAATGGCTGAAGGATCATGACTCTTGCGAACCCAAGCAGGTGTGTCCCCTAACACAGAAATAGGGTCCACAGAGTGTGGGAGAGGAACAGGAAACTCACTGTCAGAAAAGTCCTCATCCTCACTCTGAAGGTTGGGATCAATAACCGTCGGAGGTTCGTCATCTTGCACAGTGACGTTTATTGATTCCATAACCTTAGAGCTCTTCAGGTTAAAAACCCGGTACGCTCTACTGTTCAATGAATATCCTAGCAATATTCCCTCGTCGCTCCGGGAGTCAAACTTTCCTAATTGCTCTCTATCCCGTAGGATGTAGCATTTACTCCCCAAAACACGGAAATATGCCAAGTTGGGTTTCTTGCCAGTCCACAATTCATAAGGCGTCTTAAGTGTGTGTGGAAGAAGATAAACCCTATTCACCGTGTGGCATGCAGTAGAAACTGCCTCTGCCCAAAATCTCCTAGAAATTTTACGACCTAGAAGCATAGATCTAGCCATCTCTTGGATCGTTCTATTCTTCCTCTCAACAATCCCATTTTGCTGAGGAGTTCTCACAGCAGAAAACTCATGTTTGATCCCAAGGCTATCACAGTACAAATCCACCTTTGCTTCCTTAAATTCAGTGCCCTTGTCACTACGTATTCTGTTAATAGTGACACCGTGTTGATTTTGCAGGACACGACACTTGGTCGTTAAAAATTCTACAGCATCGGATTTCTCTCTCAGAAAACCTACAATGGAGTACCTGGAGAAATCGTCTACCATCACGAGAATGTATCTCTTACCACCTAGACTCTCCGTGCGAGTGGGACCCATAAGATCCATGTGAATCAACTCAAGAGCACGGGAGGTGGTAATGGAATTCAACTTCCTATAAGGGCTACGGATTTGTTTTCCCAACTGACAGGGTCCACAAATCGTGGAAGTTGGCTTTCCAAGTGATGGTAAGCCACGTACTAGGTCCTTTTTGAATAAACGAGATAAGTCTCTAATGTTCACATGACCTAGACGTTGGTGCCACAGATCCATAGGAGTGATCGTGGCGCTGTTGCAAACAAGTGAGGATGTGGACTCAGTCCCATAGCAGTTATCCTCTGTCCTCACCCCTTGCACTAAAAGTTTACCGGCTTGATTAACGACCTTACAAGCTTTCCGGTCAAACTTTACTGCAAAGTCATCGTCGCACAGCTGGCTGATGCTAATAAGGTTTGCTTTCAAACCTTTGACGTACAGTACGTTCTCTAGCTTTGTAAATCCTGGTAACTCTACTGTACCTCGTCCAACTATGCTAGATTTGCTACCATCTCCAAAGGTGACTCTCCCATCATTATAATCCTCAAGATGGGTAAAATATGAGGCATCACCTGTCATGTGTCTGGAGCAACCACTGTCAAAATACCACTGTGAGGTATTATGGGCTTTGAGAGCGACATGGACAACAAGGGCCTTTTTCTCTTTCTTAGGAACCCAAGAGTAGGTACCTTTTTGTATTCCCTTGTTGTTGTTGGTTTTAGCCGGAATGCGGGGCGCATTCATTGATGGTAAGGTCATCCGTCGGAATTCCTCCATCAAACTCTGTGATGTGGCGGCTAGGAACTCAACACGCTCTCTTAGACTGGCAAACTCATCAGTCTGAAGTGGTGGAGCGAACGTATGTCGTGTCCGACCCAACTTATAGCAAACATCCCTAAGGTGTCCATTTCTTTTGCAATGGGAGCAAAAGGGCACAGTATTAGAAGGACCTTGGTTTGCTTTTCTTGGTCGAACTCTCCTTCTTGGTTTTTTATGACGGCCATACGGAGTCGTAGTAAACTCAGGAATTGGTCCGGGTGAAATTTGGGACGTGGAGGCACCATCAAAACCTATTCCTTGCCGGTCACCAAAACCTAAAGCAGGACCGAGGAGCATCTTTCCCATCTTCCCAGATCTGTCCTCGATTTGTACCTTGACTTTCCTAGCTCTCTCAAGGTCTTGAGTAAGCTGGGCAACAAGGGCTTCAAGTTTCTTCCGAGTCTCCAAGGAGGACTGGAGCTCATTCGTAAGACTAGCCACTTGTTTAGTCAAGTCCGCTTTTTCTTTCTCAAAACTGCTCTCTCTCTCTTTAAGCAAATTCTCTTTACTAAACCAGGCAGATTCTCTTTCTTTCATGGAGGTGCAGGTGGAGGACTCTCTCTCTCTCGTCTCTTCTAACTCTTCTTCTAACGCGGTGATCCTAAGAACTAACGTCCTGTTACGTTTTTTTGTTTTGAAAGACTCATCATATAACTCGGCGTAGGCGCGTTGAAGGCTACTCTCGTTCTCATTACCTTCCTCCTCTCCCTCACTCTCTTCGCTCTCGCTGTCGAGGTGTCCCTGTGAAGTAGCATACTCATCGTCGTGAGATGCACTAGGAGTACCCACATGACTAGCCATGAACGCGGTGGAGTTACGCTCATGCGGTGACTCATCTCTCGAGTCCACCGACTCGACCTCACTGTCGTCACTAAGGGTAGCATTTAGGACAGCTTTACCCGTTTCCCTATTCAGACGAGTGGCACACTCAAACGCTCTGTGTCCCTTACCGTCGCACTCAAAACACCTCTCACTGTCTTTAGGGGGTTCTTTGAAGTCTTTCTTTTCAAACTTATTTTTCTGAAAATTCTTTTTATCTTTGAAGTTGCCATTTTTCTTAAATTTCAGAATTTTCTTGAAGTTTTTAGCAAAAAGTGCCAAATCATCTAGATGGCGCTTGCGTTCAATTAAGAAATAATATAATAAACACCAATTTAACCCAAATTAACCCTAAGCATGCAACTAGATGTGATTGAATCAATATGAAATCATGCAAGAATAATTCAACACACAAAGTTTAAGGAAAAATCCTCCACAGGGGCAAAACCATTTGTATATCACTATAATTTGTAAAAGACGGTTTACAATCGGATTACAATGAAATACAGATTTACTAAGAATTACCCTCGGGTATCGGATTCTGTAGTCGCGGCTGGAAGAAACCCTTTCCAGTAGGGCTGGCGGCTGGAACTATCCCTGTCCAGTAGGGCTACAATGAAGAGGAAGAAGCGGTCCACTTCACAAAGGGTTGAACATCAATGGTGTTCTAGGGTTACCAAAATTGACTCACAAATGTATGGAATTTGTGTGAATCAAGGGTATGAATAAATGGACTCAAATACCATGAAGGCCTTAGAGTTTATCTACTCAGAAAATCGTGCATAAGCCTTAAGAAAACCAACTCCTCGATCGTGGTATAAATAGGAATTCTTTTGCCCTAATAATATGCACATGATCTGTTCGTGGTTATCCAGGGCGGACCGGTTCGGGCCTTAGGCGGATCGGTCCGATGGCGGATCGGTTCGTTTTATTTGAAGCAGATTCGGTTCTCATTCGATCCGGGGCTCTCTGGACTCATGCAAGGCGGATCGGTCCGGCAGGGAGGCGGATCGGTCCGGAAGCGGATCGGTTCTTTTAATTTCTTGGCGGACCGGTCCGGGCTTATCAGCGGATCGGTTCCTTTTTCATTGAGGCGAACCGGTCCGGCTGACTGGATTTCTGATTCCTTCCTTGATTTGATACTCGGATTCCGTTGATGACGATATGGACTTGAATTTATTCAACGGTGTTACGGCTAATGACATATACAAGTATGTTGGACAAAATGTCCTTACAAAAAAAAATGTTGAAAACTTGGCGACAGAGGGCAAAAACTCGAAACAGCCCCCAAGCGACCCCGTGAGAGGCACCAACACCTTGCACGGCACCAATGTTACTCGTAGGAAACTGATCATGCGATCACGGTACTACCGGTTTGAAAATGCGATGATAATTTGGAAATATCTAGACTTTGGCTTAAACATAAGGCGCTAGAGGTGGGAAACCCGAACGGTCCTGTGAGAGGCACCCACACCTCGCACGGAACCAATTTAACTCAGAGGAACTGGCCGCGCGATCACGGTACTCCCGATTTGTGAATACGATGATAAATTTGAAATATCTGCACTTAGGCTTAAAAACTTGGCGTCAGAGTACGATAACTCGAAACAGCCCCCGAGTGATCCCGTGAGAGGAACCAACACCTCGCACGGGACCAATGTAACTCGTAGGAACTGACCGCGCGATCACGGTACTCCCAGTTTGATATTACGATGATAATTTTAAAATATGTAGATGTAGGCTTAAAACTTTGGCGCTAGAGGCGGAAAACCCGAAATAGCCCCCGAACGGCCCTGTGAGAGGCACCAACACCTCTCGAGGGACCAACGTAACTTTTAGGAACTGACCGTGCGATCACGGTACTCCCAGTTTGAGAATACAACGATTATTTTAAAATATGTAGACTTAAGCTTAAAACTTGGCGTCATAGTGGAAAAACTCGAAACAACCCCCAGTGACCTCGTGAGAGGCACAAACATCTCGCACGGCAATAATGTAACTCGTAGGATCAAACCGCGCGATCACGGTACTCCCGATTTGAGAATAAGATGATAATTTTGAAATATCTAGACTTAGACTTAAAAACAAGGCGCTGGAGGTGGGAAACACGAAATAGCCCCCGAACGGCCCCGTGAGAAGCACCGACACCTCGCGCGGGACCAATGTAACTCTTAGGAATGGACCGCGCGATCACGATACTCCCAGTTTGAGAATACGATGATTATTTGAAAATATGTAGACTTAGGCTTAAAACTTGGCGTTAGAGAGCGAAAACTCGAAACAGCCCTGTGAGAGGAACCAACACCTCAGACTGGACCAATATAACTCGTAGGAAATAACCGCGCGATCACGGTACTCCCTATTTGAGAATATGATGATAATGTGAAAACATCTAAAATTAGGCTTAAAAACATGGCGCTAGAGGTGGGAAACTCGAAATAGACCCGAACGGCCCCGTGAGAGGCACCGACAACTCGCACGGGACCAATGTAACTCATAGAATTGATAGCGCGATCACGCTACTCCCGGTTTGTGAATACCATGATAATTTGGAAATATCAAGACTTAGGGTTAAAAACTTGGCGTCAGAGTGCAAAAACTCGAAATAGCCCCCGAATGACCCCGTGAGAGGCACCAACACCTCGAACGGGACCAATGTAACTCGTACGAACTGACCGCGTGATCACGGTGGTCCCGATTTGAGAATACGACGATAATTTCAAAATATGTAGAAGTAGGCTTAAAACTTTGGCGCTAGAGGTGGGAAACCCGAAACAGCCCCCGAACGGCCCCGTGAGAGGCACAAACACCTCGTATGGGACCAATGTAACTCGTAGGAACTGATCGTGCGATCACGGTACTCCCAGTTTGAGAATATGGCGATAATTTGGAAATATCTAGACTTAGACTTAAAAACATGGTGCTAGAGGTGAGAAACCCGAAACAGCCCCCGAACGGCCCCTTGAGAGGCATCGACACCTCGCACGGGACCAATGTAACTCGTAAGAACTGACCGCCTGATCACAGTACTCCTGATTTGAGAATACGACGATAATTTGAAAATATGTAGACTTAGGCTTAAAACTTGGCGTATGAGTGCGAAAACTCGAAACAACCCCCGAGCGGCCCCATGAGAGGCACCAACACCTCGCACGATACCAATGTAACTCGTAGGAACTGACCACGCGATCACGGTACTCCTGGTTTGAGAATACGACGATAATTTGAAAATATCTAGACTTAGGCTTAAAAACATGGCGCAAGAGTTGGGAAACCCGAAACAGGCCCCTAACGGCTCCGTGAGAGGTACCTACACCTCACAGGGACCAATGTAACTCTTAGGAACTAATCGCGGGATCACGGTACTCCCGATTTGAGAATACGATGATAATTTGGAAATATCTAGACTTAGGCTTAAAAACATGGTGGTAGAGGTGGGAAACCCAAAACAGCCCCGAGCGTCCCCGTGAGAGGCACCGATGCCTCGCACGGGACTAATGTAACTCGTATGAACTGACCGCGCGATCACGGTACTCCCAATTTGAGAATACGACGATAATTTGATAATATATACTTAGGCTTAAAACTTGTTTACTGATAATTTGAATAAGATTTTTGTAAAACTACTTGGTTACTGATATCACTTTTTTTTGTATCCTATCATTTGCAGGATGACATTGTATCGTTTGCTTTTTTTCACGTGAAACAAATTATATAGGCAATGGTTTGCAACATGAAGTTTGTTTATATAATGTTGTGGACATTCAGGATTATGTTTTTTTTATGTGTTACAGCCGTGCGGAGTTTTATTATTTTATTGTTTAGTTTTATGGCCGTGGAAGCTTTATAATAAGCAGGTTTTATTTTAACAGGGTTTGGAATGTCCACAAAACAGTGGAAACTCTGCCCAATTTTTTTGGTTTGTGAATTATTAAGACGTGTAATATTTTTAAGTTTGTATAAATATTAGTTGATTAACAACGTTCCCGATTCCCAATTTTTGATTTTTTTATCATTTTGCCAATAATAAATATTTGTAAAACGTCATACGCGTCCAACGTTACAGATAGTAACCGACCGTTTGGACAAAAAAAAACATTTTTTTTAATTAGATTTAAATATGGGAATGGACTTTGTCCATGACCATTTCTATTTTTTCCATCGCGCGTAAAAATTGTCGCGGCCAAAGTTTGTAATCGACAACGTGACAAAAATGGAAAAAATGGGCGCGGTATGAGACACGGACTTTGGCCGCGACCAGTTTTTTCCTTTTTTTCATCGCGGTGTGGGTCACGGACTTTGGCCGCGACCAATTTTGTCACGGTTGTGGGTCACAGACTTGGGCCACGACCATTTTTTTCCTTTTTTTTTCATTGTGGTGTGGGTCACGAACTTTGGCCGGACCACTTTTTGTCACGGTTGTGGGTCACGGACTTGGGCCACTATATTTTTTTCCTGTCGCGGTATGTTTCACTGCCCAAGTCCGCAACCATCTGCCTGACTTGGGCCACGACCCACGAAATTGGTCGCGCTCGAAATGGTCACGGTCCAAGTTCGCGACCCACAATCTTGGTCAGAGATTTTGGTCGTGACCATTCGCCAGTTTTGGTGTAGTGATGTCTAATCAATAACTAATTTTAGTTACGATAAACTACTTGCTAAATGTTTTGAGTACTAACACTTACTGTAAAAATATTTTCAAAATATTTTAGGTGTCTAGCCACAGGAACGCCATACTTGATTTCATCCAAGGGACTCGGAGCTATAGCACTGTGGAACTTGACATGTTTTTAGTAGCCGATTCTTTCATTCAGATTAGCATATGATCTCACTCTTGTATCTCATGTTTGGACATGTGATCCATTGTCAGTATTACAGCTTTCATTTTTTATCAGCTTTATTTTACAGTTTGGACTTGGATTATTACTTGGCTTTGGGTTGTTTTAACCGATGGTTTATTCGACATGGCTTTAATTCACTTACATACCATGATGGTTTGGATTCTAGTATATTGTGAATGTTACTTTAGTTTTAGAATTATTTTATTTATCCTGTTTAATAAAAAGATAAAATTTGACACCGTATCTTTTGAATACTAGGTGGTTAGTAAACTTTAAAAAGTTTTCGATAGTGATGCTAAGAATAAACCAGGTGAGATTCCTATTTAATTTAATATATGATTGATCACCCAGTATTTTATTATGCAGGGTGTCACAGATGGTATCAGAGCATCAGGTTCTAGTGTCCATAGGATCTGTACGACTTACTACATTTTCATCATATTGTTTGATTGATATAGAGCCCTATCATAGGAATGTTGTATTCCTTTACGTACGTGGCTTACGTTCTCCTGTTATAGTGTCTAAATATTAGTGTATCTTTTATGTGTACGGGTGTGTTTTGTATGCCGATTACGCAGAGGACGACCAGTGAGGACCGTTGGCGGGGATCAGTTGGAGTTGAGGAATATTTTGGGGTCGAGGACCGTTGTAGAGGTTACCCCTATTATTGCTCGAAATGATGGAGTTGTAAGGACTGCTAGAGTGCATCATATATTGTTATACCGTTATAGCAGAGAGTGGTTAGGATGGGAGAGAGTCGGAGGGGTCTTTGAAGAGGACCACCCGTTAGAATTTTGTTAGATACGGAGATGGTGCATGTAGCTAATGGATGTAGACTACCCAGAGGCTTTGGAATATAACAGGAAATAATATATACCTGAAAGTGAATTGGGGTAAAAAAAAATTCTTGGCTCGTAGGAGCAGTGTTATAATGGTGGGAGTAAATCACCATATTTGGTACAATGGAGAAAAGAGCCTTTAAGGTGGGTAATGGACTCACGAGAGGAGTCAACGGGAATTAAAGGAAAATTCTGCTTAGATGATTGTTGCAGATGGTGATGATGTTGTGCTTTTGTCAGTATTGATATTAATGCTTCCTTTTGAAGGAAGCTAAAAGAATTGGAGAATTTAGTCAGGGAGTAAGACTGAATACAACGGTGCTTGCGAAACACCGCAAGGGGGAGACCCCCATCGGGGGATCCATTTAAATGATTCAGATAGCTGAATTCCTACCAAGTGGCGGTGGATTCAGCTGGGACATGTAAGGCTAGTAGTATGTTCCTTAGGGACAGCGAAACTAAGGGAACAATGAGGGTGGCCATTGGGGTCGAGGCTACCAGGGTTCGAGAGAAGGACAACCCTAATATGGTCTGTATATCCAGGACTAGGGGATTATATGAAGAGGCATTTTATGTAGATAGTAGTACCACATGCATGGAATTTGCCCGAAGTGAGTAAAAGGGATAAGAGTATGGAGCCTAGCCAGGGCAATGATTAAGATAGTTTTGGTTCAGTTCGGATAGGCGTGTCATGTTCAAGAACCATCTGAGCCACCATCATTATTGACAATTGGAAGTATGAGTTTTATTCTCGGGTTGGTGGGGTAAGTTCTATGTGATACGAGCGAGTCATAATATTTTGTTAGACTAGATTCGCGTGTGAGACAGGTTTAGTAGCGATATCGTTGATAGCATTTTAATGTGTATATTGTTGCCTTTGTATAATGGGGCTCTCTTTAGTACTACTGGCAGGGGGAGCGAGCGCAAACATAGGGAGTATATGTATGTTAGAATTGCTCGTTCTAGTGAAGTATCATACGAGTGTGATATTATCCTGGGTATGGAGTGATTAACAATGTGGGTGGAACACTAGAGGGCTGTGATAGCAAAGCCGAAATGGTATGGTGTCTTGAATGTCATGAGAGAATGACGAGAACCCAATTATATGCGTACAATGAGAGTAACACACCGAGATGGGTTAAAATATTGTGGGAAGCCATTCAAAAAATATCTCTTGATAAAGAGGAGGCCGAACTGTTGGGGGAAAATATAGAGGAGCTTTACTTAATTGAATGTTGAGAGTGGCTTGCGCATAAATAGGACGTTGATGACTATGGGGAAAAAGAGAAGACCCAAGAAGTGTGCCAGTTGCGAAAAGTGCACGAGTCGTGACTTTGGCATTGGGAAGAAGGGGAGTATAAAGTACCATATAATTTCATATATTATAAGTGGGAATTGGATTGGGGTGAGACGTAGTGAGATTGTCTCCGAATGCACCACTCATAGATGGAAATGAGTTGGTTCGAGATGAGAAACCAGAAATTTCGTATAGTCCGATGAGTTGGTGCATGGTGCCTCCCAATATTGTTGTGAATCAGGACGAGATCCTGCAATCCCACCTCTGATAGGGATTATCTGGTAGCGATGGGGATGAAGTTTTGTTTTGGGTATATTATATCACCTATACAAACTATTATGGGTGACTTTTAAATGTCGTAAGAATTTGGTCACCGTGAACCTAAGTTCTAAATACTGACATGAGTGGTCAGAGGTTCTCGTGATATCTCCCATGAGTTGCGGTGAATAAGGGGAGTTGGCACTTAGGTATGTATGACCTTTTCTCAGTATGGAGACGATAGAGTCAGTATTGAGATCACATGACTGATAGATTATTGAGGCCATTAGAGAGAAGAGATAACCATTTTCCAAAACCTAAGGAGAGATTTATGACGGTGGTGAAGGGTTTCTTGCACCTCAAGGCAATCGGAAAGGAAAATTTGAGAAGAAGAGATCAATCATCAACCAAGAACCATGAAAGAAGATCAATCAGTTAAACGCAAGTGTTTATTGCAAATCAAAATGATGTTATAATACCAATGTGTAGGGATTTCATGAATAATTTGATTTTTAAAAAAAAAATATTGGATGAAAAGTATAAATTGATTATATGTTTGGGTAGGATTGCATGTAGTTAGTATTTACATCTGTAGAGACTTATAAATCAGAAGAGTTTTGATTGTTGCTACGAATTTAAATCCGGGTTTTGAATTGAATGAAACAGATGAACACAAAACTAGATTTATGAAAGAGTTTTGGGAGTTTGATTCGTTCTTGGGTTGATTTTGTATAGATTTGATAATGTTTTATGTTAGAAACGATTTCTATATATGTGGTTAATGTTTGGTTATGTTGGGCGAAATTTCCAGGAGGTTTTATGAGAGTTTGATGGGGTGTAAACATGGTGAAAAATCGAAGAAGATGAAGCTGCACCTGCTCGATCGATCGACCCTAGCAGAATTTGGGTTCTTTTGTTGGTTGAGTTTGCTTCGATTGCCAACTATGGGGGGGGGGGGGGGAACCTTGGGAGTCATATATTACCTATGTAGGGACTTGATAAATACTAGTAGGGTATAGCTGAGGTCTATTAAGGTCATTGAGTGTAGGACTTAGAGCTTGGACCGGACGGGATAATCGATTGAGATATAGGTCGAAAAAATTTGGGAATTGAGCTACAGAGAGAGAGTAAACACCAATTATACATGAATACCAGTAGGTTAAAGATGGTAACTACTGAATTTATATAGCAAGGGGTAACTAGGGGCCTTAGAGTTGTGTAAACACTCAAAGAGACACGATAGTGAGATAAATTCGTAAATAAAATGTATGGTAAGTATTAGAGAGAAATATACTACGTACATAAAGGAATAATTTGGTTGTGTAAATACTTATTATATTGATACATAGAGTGTGTGAATACCTAAAGTATATATATATATATTGGTGATCGAGATATGATTTCGAGCTAAGAGATATAAATCACTATTGGTGATTGAGGTAGGATTTCGAGCCAATAACCTAAAAAATGTGATACATGGAGGTGATTATATAGTATGTGTTTATAGTATATATTGTGTGCGAAATATATATACATAAAGTGTGCTTAATTTTGTATTGGGGTCAATGATTATCCGGACCAATACATGAAAGTTCAATTTGGGGTCGATGATTATCCGGACCAAATCGAAGATGAATGATATTGGGGTCGATGAGTATCCGGACCAATATACATATGCATAACATTTACTTTGGGGTCAAGGGATATCCGGACTAATGTAAATGATAGGATGGTTGGGGTAGATTATTATCCAAATCAATAATCCCTATAGTATATATTGTGTGTGAAATATATATTTCATGATATTCTACTTATGTGCGAAAGTAGACTTGTAGATGATATATATATATATATATATATATAGTGAGTGAGAGAGAGAGGGAGAGAGAGATATCTAAATGATAAATTAAGTAGAGAGAAACTTAATTTCAAGATTTAAAAATCGATTGGGAATATCTGTAGTAAGTAAGTAGTGAAACTTAATTATGGAAGTTGAATGATGCTAGATATGAAAATGTTATATGAATTAAGTAGTGAGCCTTTATTATGATGATGATATTTAATATATGTGAATGTTACGTAAGAAATGAAGAACATGCAAGAAATGTTAATAATGAATCTTGTTGTATGGGCAGTACGGGAGAGTATACTATTGATAAGATCGGTTATATACTTTAGTCGAGATAGCTTTTGTATGATAGCTGGGCGGGCTAAGTATAAAACGTTAGGTGTGCACATTAGATGAGAGGTGAGGAAACTCAAGGGAGTGTGCGTAAACCTAACATGTGTAATCAATAACCGATTTTAATTGCAATAAATTACTTGCTAAATGTTTTCAAATGTTTTTAGTATTAACTCTTGCTATAAAAATATTTTCAAAATCTTTTAGGTGTCCATCCATAGGGACGCCATACTTGATTTCATCCCATGAAGTCAAAGCTGTAGCACTGTGGTTGCTGACAGGGTTTGAGTATCCGATTCTTTCATTGAGATTTAACATAGGATCTCACTTTTGTATCTCATGTTTGGACATATGGTCCGTTGTCGGTATTACAGTTTCAGTTTTGTATCAGCATTACTTTGCAGTATGGACTTGGATTATTACTTTATTTTGGGTTGTTTTAGCCGATGGTTTATTCAGCATGACTTTGGTTCACTTACATATCATGATGGTTTGGATTCTAGTATATTGTGAATGTTGTTTTAGTTTTCGAACTATATTATTTATCCTATTTAATAAAAATATAAAATTTGACACAGTGTCTTTTGAATACTAGGTGGTTAGTAAGTTTTAAAAAGTTTCGACAGTGATGCTAAGAATGAACTAGATGATACACTTGTTTAATTTGATATAGGACTGATCACCCGGTATTTTATTAGGCGGGGTGTCACACTGGGATCTTATTTCATCACCATTTATTGTTACTTGTCAATGTGATTTCTTTCTGCATGCCACAAAGTACCTTCGTTGTTACATAGTACGAGAAGGGATCTTATCAACTCATCCTAAACTTCATTACTTGCCATTGTAATCAGGGGCGAAGGCAGCTTATGGCAGAGGGAGGCCATGGCCCCCTCTAAACTTTTGGAAAAAAACACCCTATATCGTATATTTAGTTTATTTTTAAACCCAATAGATAAATAAAAAGTCCAAGCCCAAACCACAAATTCACACACCACAAGCCTTTTTCCTATTTAACTAACCTCACCTTTAACTTTAACCTATTACATTTATTCCATTCAGCACAGCAGCCGAAATTTGCATCTTCCAAAACTTTCTCCAATTTTTCAAACCTTTCATTCAAAGGTATCTCTCTCTCCCAACCATCTCACCCTCCACTGTTATTAATTAATTTGTGTTTAGGGACGAATTATAAATCAATTGTTTTATCGTAATTAATTCTACAAATTCTCTTATTATTTACATTGAAAAAGATATGGGACACAGTTTAGTGCGGAGTCAATCATAGACAATTTCGCGATTTGAAAGAACGCCGTATGCAATTCTGATAATCTCAACATGTGTTTTACTAGTCTTTTTGTATTATGTTCCAACAATTACTTTATTATGTCGTATCTTAGTTTTGGTAAAAAAATGTGTTTTGTATGTGGTGCAACTATTATATTTTGATGGTGAATATATACGATATTATTGGAAAAAACGCTTATGGTTAATATATTTTTAGTGCTAAAATATTACATAAAAGTGTAAATAACTCTAAAAAAAATCACCTCGGGGGCTCCCGCCCCCGAACCCCCAGTACATTGTGGCCCCTCCCAAAATAAATTCCTGGCTTTGTAAGGACATTTTGTCCAACATACTTGTATATGTCATTAGCCGTAACACCGTTGAAGAAATTCAAGTTCATATCGTCATCAACGGAATCCGAGTATCGAATCAAGAAAGAAGAATTCAGAAATCCAGAATACCGGTCCGCCCCTATTTAAAAAGAACCGATCCGCATCGGACCGATCCGGTCTGCCTTGCTTAAGTCCAGAGAGCCCCGGATCGAATGAGAACCGAATCTACTTCAAATAAAACGAACCGATCCGCATCGGACCGATCCGCCTAAGGCCCGGACCGGTCCGCCCTGGATAGAATTTCCCAGATCGTGATTCAGATTTTTTTAGGGTTTTGATCCCTTATTTAAACCACGATCAGCAGTTGGTTTTTCTTAAGACTTATACACGATTTTCTGAGTTCCATAACTCTTAAGTCTTCATGGTATTTGAGTCCATTGATTCATACCCATGATTCACACAAATTCCAAACCTATTGTGAATCAATTCTGGTAACCCAAGAACACCATTGCTGTTGTTCAACCCTTTGTGAAGTGGACCGTTCCTTCCTCTTCATTGCAGCCCTACTGGACAGGGATCGTTCCAGCCGCCACCCCTACTGGAAAGGGTTTCTTCCAGCCGCGACTACAGAATCCGATACCCGAGGGTAATTCTTAGTCAACCTGTATTTCATTGTAATCCGATTGTAAACCGTCTTTTACAAATTATAGTGATATACAAATGGTTTTGCCCCTGTGGGGGATTTTCCCTTAATTGCATGTGTTTGAATGTTCTTGCGTAGATTATCAATTTATTCAATCACATACTGCTGCATGTTTAGGGTTTGTTTGTGTTAAAAGGGTTCTATATATAATTTGATCATTTGAACGCGAGCACACACGTTCTCAAATTGGTATCAGAGAAGGTTACGCCATTCTATCGCGTATTCCTTACTTCCGCAAATTTTTTCTAAAGATATCAATTTCTGAAATAAATTGATTTTTGAAAAGAGCGTGTTCAAATGGAGAAATCATACAATAAATTGCCTGTTTTTGACGGGACTAATTATGCTTATTGGAAAGCCCGTATGAAGTCGGCTTTAAAAGCCATTGATGAACGGGTATGGATTCTTGTTGAAAGAGGGTGGACACCTCCCTCCGTCACTGTTGATAACGTGACAAATTTGAAACCTGTCACGACTTGGACCGAAGATGAATTCAGATGGTCTTCCTTTAATTCTAAGGGATTGAGTGCTACTTCTGCTTCTATTACTCCTGATGAGTTCAAACGCATAATGACCTGTTCCACGTCAAAAGAAGCATGGGATGTTTTGCAACTTACCCATGAAGGAACGAACGCTGTTAAAGAGTCTAAATTACAAAATTTGGCCACCCAATTCGAGACTATCACCATGTCTGAGTCCGAATGCTTTGATGAGTTTTTTGCACGCTTGTCGAACATTGTTAACTCTAGTTTTAATTTGGGTGAGGTAATTGATAACACGCGTGTCGTTAAAAAAATTTTGAGATCTCTTCCAAAACGCTTTATTCCTAAAGTCATTGTTTTGAACTCTTTGGGAAATTTGAAATCACTTAAGTTGGAAGAACTTGTAGGAGATCTTCAAACCTATGAGATTGACATGTTTCCCAAAACCATTAAGGCTAAGGATAATGGGATTGCTTTAAAAACTCATTTTCAGAAAAAGAAAGAAAAAGTTTTTGAGTCCGATTCTGAGGATGAGTTTGATCTAGATAATCTGGCCCTGTTTGCAAAAAATTTCAAAAGAATTATCAAATTAAAGAAAAATGGAAATTTCAATGATAAAAAGAATTTTGAGAAAAATAATTTTGAAAAGAAAAATGAAAAAGATTTTAAAGATCCTCCTAAGAAAGATAGTGAGAGATGCTTTGAATGCGAAGGTAGGGGCCACAGAGCGTTTGAGTGTGCCACTGGTCTGAATAGGGAAAAGGGTAAAACTGTCCTAAATGCTACCCTCAGTGATGACAGTGATGTCGAGTCGGTGGACTGTGGAGATAAGTCACCGCATGAGCGTAACTTCACTGCGTTCATGGCAAGTCATGTGAGCACCTCCAATGCTTCTCACGACTATGAGGATGCTTCTTCACATGTATTCCTCGACAGTGAGAGCGAAGAAAGTGAGGGGAAGGATGAAGGAAGTGAGAGTGAGAGTGATCTTCAACATACATACGCTGAGTTAAATTCTGAGTTTCTTGAAACCAAGAGGTGTTACAAAGCGTTAGTTCTTAGGATCACCGCCTTAGAGAAAGAGTTTGAAGAGAGAGAGAAGGGTTGTGAGAATCAAAAGGAGAGAGAGAAGCAAGGTAGAGAGATAAGGTGTTTTGAGTGCGATGGGATAGGGCACAAGAAATTTGAGTGTCCCACTATTCGTAGGAAAGAGCGCAAGAAGATTGCCATGCCCACTTCTCTAAGCGATAGTGAGGATGAGAATGGAGATGATTTAGTGATCCAACATGCCTTTAGGAAGTTGTTTATCGAGACCATGGAAACAAAAAGGTCTAATAGGATCCTAGGTCTTCGGATTCGTGAGTTGGAAGAAGAGAATGATGAGCTCAGAAGGGTTGGAAAGATGATTTCCTACCCCGTCTTGAATAATGTTGGAAAAGGTCATGACAGTGCATTCACTCCTTCTAATGCGCTCGAGCCCATATCCATCTTTGTGAGTGAGTCCCATGAGTGTCCATCTAGGAATGTTCATCCCAAAATTATTGATAAATTACTTCCTAGACCGGTTTATGTTTGCTCTCACTGCAAGAAGCAAGGACATCTTAGGGAGTTCTGTTCTAAGTTGGGTTTTGTGCCACATCATGCCACTTCACACATTCATGAACATGCACCCACTCATGAGTCTTTGCCTGCTCATTTTGATAGAGAGTTTGCGCATATTCGCGAGCAAGTGAAGTTTTTGATCAAGACTACACATAATCTAGTGGAGTTGGTTCAAAAGATGTCACCATCTTTGGAAAACTCCATCGTTACTCCCGGTTGAGATCTAGTCTTGATTGCTAGCATAGGTTGTTTATCATGCCTTATTTTACCTATTGCTAGCATGTATCTTTAGTTAGTTTTTCATTTTTTTTTAAAAAAAATAATACAAAAAGATTTTCTTTTAAGAAAAATTTTGAGAAAAGCACAAAAAGATTTTATTTTGATAAAATTTTTGAAAAATTCAAAAAGAGATTTGCCTTTTATGGATGAGCATTTAAGATAGCCAAGTCACAACTTCATTCCATATATCCATGTGACTGTTTGATAGAGATATGAGAGGCTACATCATTTCATCCATGTGCTTAACATTGATTGGAGTCCTTGAGATGTAATTAGTGATATTTCCTACATGCTTGACTCATATATCCTTTATTGCACACATGCACGGCTATATTTGATTGTTGCACTTGTCAATCTCATGTTGGCTTGAGTGTTTCCATCTCAATCCTGTCTATACAATGTATAAAATGCGATAAAACTTGACAAGATTGGATTGCATGTAAAAACCGTTTTGGTGAGACTGTGTGTATATGTTCATAACGGGGAGGGGCTGCGAAAGTTAATTCTTATCCTTTGCGCAAAAGCCACCGTTAAAAAGGACCTAAAAAATGGAGGAATTGTAATATCCGAGGTCCTAAGAGGTAAAAAGAGCCCGGAAAAAATTGATAAGGCAATAAAAAGCAATTCATGCCAAATATGGGCCATTTAGGTTTCACCCAATTCTCCAAAGTTTGAGAATTTAGTATACCTCTAATAAAATATAAATCTGAGGGAGTTTGGTTGGAGATTGAAAAACGGGTTTGCACTTCCTTGAAAGTCCTGAAAAAGCATGTAAATCATTTTGGACGTTATTGGTGTAGAAATCACTTTGAGCTTTGATTTGTAGATTTGATATAGTCAATGTCATATATTTCCAATCTTTTACACCAAAGGAAGCATTTGAGTTCATTCGTAAGGAATATACAATATTCATCGTGCACATATGTCATGTTTGTATGCTTTGATTTTCCTATCGAATTTTGATCACACCCATTCATTTACGCCATCATTGACTTGGTTGTTTTATGTTCATTCTTGGTGTGATTTTATGCCTTGTGACACCCCGGTACTTGATTGCTTGATTTATTTCTCTCATTTGTCTATTTGGGGACATCATAAAAAGGGGGAGAATGAATTATCTGACTATGGGGGAGTTTTGAAATTCTGAGAATATCATCTTAAATTGATATATATGCTTATGTTTATCTCATTTCAAACTCGATACGTCACTTGGTATTTGCTTTGTCTCATGTGTGTAGGTACATCCTTGATAATACCATGATACACACCTTGATGAGATAAGCGTTGAGATTTCTGATCTGAAGATTTGCAGAACAAACGATGCAGCCTTTATCATTTGTACCTCTTTCAGTTTTGGGTTCATGGAAGGGTAGATCTGTATAGGCATTGTTCATACTTGATAATTCGGATTTTTTATGTATGTTCCGGCATAGACATAGGGGGAGATTTGTAAGGACATTTTGTCCAACATACTTGTATATGTCATTAGCCGTAACACCGTTGAAGAAATTCAAGTTCATATCGTCATCAACGGAATCCGAGTATCTAATCAAGAAAGAAGAATTCAGAAATCCAGAATACCGGACCGGTCCGCCCCTATTTAAAAAGAACCGATCCGCATCGGACCGATCCGCCCAGGCCCAGACCGGTCCGCCTTGCTTAAGTCCAGAGAGCCCCGGATCGAATGAGAACCGAATCTACTTTAAATAAAATGAACCGATCCGCATCGGACCGATCCGCCTAAGGCCCGGACCGGTCCGCCCTGGATAGAATTTCCCAGATCGTGATTCAGATTTTTTAGGGTTTTGATCCCTTATTTAAACCACGATCAGCAATTGGTTTTTCTTAAGACTTATACACGATTTTCTGAGTTCCATAACTCTTAAGTCTTCATGGTATTTGAGTCCATTGATTCATACCCATGATTCACACAAATTCCAAACCTATTGTGAATCAATTCTGGTAACCCAAGAACACCATTGCTGTTGTTCAACCCTTTGTGAAGTGGACCGTTCCTTCCTCTTCATTGCAGCCCTACTGGACAGGGATCGTTCCAGCCGCCACCCCTACTGGAAGGGGTTTCTTCCAGCCGCGACTACAGAATCCGATACCCGAGGGTAATTCTTAGTCAACCTGTATTTCATTGTAATCCGATTGTAAACCGTCTTTTACAAATTATAGTGATATACAAATGGTTTTGCCCCTGTGGGGGATTTTTCCTTAATTGCATGTGTTTGAATGTTCTTGCGTAGATTATCAATTTATTCAATCACATACTGCTGCATGTTTAGGGTTTGTTTGTGTTAAAAGGGTTCTATATATAATTTGATCATTTGAACGCGAGCACACACGTTCTCAGGCTTCGCCCCTGATTGTAATCAAACCCACTACCAAATGCTTTGCATCAGAATTTTCTAGTTTCCCTGATAGTGTGGAATTCGAATATAAACTAGCAAGAGCCTCTATTGTACGTTCCTGCATGAGAAATTGTAAGTAGGGTTTAAATTGCTTAACCACTCAATATCCATAGAATATAACACTCGAGTAGTTTCTTCTTTGTTGTCATGTATCGTAAGAGCTGAAGATAAAGCCCCTAATGTGTCAGCTACCTGCTTAACCACTCTATTATACGTTCCTGCATGAGCTAAAGCCCCTAATGTGCTAGCTACCTGTGCGGGTAAACATGATTCAAGGCTTGACCAAGGCTCGAGATGACATATGACAAACCACCAGAAATGTTTGCAAGAGAGCACATTGCATTCTCCTGCAAAGCTTGGGCATGCTCACCTTGCATGAATTCTTTTGGAGTAGCTATTGTGGAATATATCAAAGCAGGTATACCATTGGAATGGCTATCCCTCGTCTTGCTTCTTTGGATTGTGCAGAGGGAGATTTTAGAGCAACTACAACTTCTGCACTGATAGAAGCTCATTATCAGGCCCAATAGCTTTAGAAGCTGATTTGCAGCCTCAGCAGCCAAGACACTCTCTCGAGACCTCGAATCCTTCTTTGACTCGAGTCGGACTTAGATTCATGTGGGACATGCCCCAATATGCAAGGATACACTAGTCCAAGAGTATTTTATTTTTTTCTTGAGTATGATATTTTAATCTTACAATTTATAGTGATTAGAACACGTGTTCGTAATGTTTGGCAGGTAAACATCGTACAACATTCAAATGCGTGTCAGTTAACTCTGAAACATTTTATAGATTCAACCATGGTATGCTATTATTTTTATTAATCTTTAGGCCATCTACCTGTCAACGTCTTTTTAGATTTTTATGTGATAGTCATTTTTTATTGATGAAGGAGGCTCTCTACGGTAGCAATATAGCCATGGGCCTTTACCTCACTTTCTCCCAGGAAACATTACAATCTAATTACTTGACCTGATGCAAGTGAACTGTCAAAACTAAAGTTTACGTTCAAATCAATATAATATGATAGCATACGATTATGTATTAATGTTAAACTTTTTTTCCTTTCCTTGATGATACATAATAAATCTCATTCTTTTTACTTGAACTTCAATTAGTTAAAATAACAAGATGAGAGAACAATCTAAGGTGGTAAATCCCTCAAATAATATCATTGTGATTTGCTTGTCTCTTTCTTTATTTTTAACTGTGTTACGTTGTCTATATAAAAATAACCTCATTGGGATTTTTGTTTGTCTATTTCATACTTATAGTTGCTTAAATTAATCTCTGCTCAACGAACTAGTCGTGTCATGTTTCGAACGATGCTAAATTGTCCTCTCTCTCTCTCTCTCTCTCTCTCTATATATATATATATATATATATATATATATATATATATATATATATATATATATGGAAGAGACTCTATATAAGGTACTATATAATGAATCTGTAATGCTCTTTAGTCTTTATATAGTTTTAATCAAACCACTTAGGTAGTTTATGGTTGGGTTTATGGTTGCAAGATCAGCCTTGTTCCCATTCTTAGAATTGTGCTTGCCCCTGTTCTTGTTCCCTTTCTTTAGAGTATCACTCTTGTCTCCTTCTTTGTCTACTTTTGCTCGATCATTTTCCCCTGCATTAAAGTGAACCACGTCTTCGATCTTGGCATATTTTTTAATATGAGTCATGAGGTCGTCGATGGCACTCGCTCGCTTCTTTGTTAGGGACTGGTGCAGTATAGATATGGTCGGAAGACCAATCTTAAAGGGCGCAACATCGACTTGCTCCGAGCAATCCTCTAATTTATTGAAAATCTCCTAGTGCCTCTTGGCATATTCACAAAGGCTTTCTTGTGGCTTCTTCTTCATCATGAGCAGTGAATCCATCCACTTAGAGCAAGAGTTGTTGGTTATGAAGCGAGTAGTAAAGGCCTCTGCTAGGGCCTTGAAGCTCCTAACTGATATGTGGGACAACTTTTCGAACCACTTCTGTGCTATGTCAGGTAGGCTAAAAGGGAAAATTTAACACATCAAAGCGTCGTTGTGGCTCCAGAGGGTCATTGACTGCTTATATTACCAAACATGGTCGATGGGATCCATCTTCCCAGTATAAATCTTGAATTTGGGAAAGATAAACTTCTTTGGGGGCTCTTCCTCCTCAATCGCCCTTGGGAAAGGGGATTTTATTTGGATGTTGAAAGCTCTCTTAGCTAACTCCCGGGTAGACCTAGATCCTCGATGGGCTAGATGTTGGTCCACCTCTCTACAAACCAAAATTATGTTGTCCTCATCCTGATGATCGTTGCTTCTGCGACGCCTCTTTGGTCGGTCACGCTCTGACCTGCCACCTTTAGATCTGCCTCGGTTACACCTGGAGCTCCTCCCTTGGCTGCGAGTATTGCTCACTTGAGGGCTAGAAGTCCTATTACGATGCTTCCTCGTGTCCCCATGGAGATATCTCTCCATTCTTTCAAGTCGCCTTTGTAGGCGAGCATTTTCTTCCACCTGGTAGCGTGTGGTCTCCTCTTATTCTCGAAGCCTATCTTTGTAAGCGTCGATGGACTTAGAGATCAGTGTAGACCTAAGTGGCCCATAACTTTCTTCAGAAGGTTGCCTCTCTTGGAAAAACCTTGGATTTAGTGCCCGGCGAATATATGTAGTTCGGCAAATTTTCTACGTCCATGGAGAGGTTACTATATTCTTATTAGTGTCTCTCAATGCTCGAGGTTAGATCCCTTTTCCCTAAGTCAGGGTTTAGAACTTATAGATGTGTAAAAATATGAGATTAAGTTGTACAAGAAACTGAATTAACATGTGCATAATTTGTGGTGTCCCTGAATATCTCCTCCGAGATTGTTGATAACCATTTTGAATATATTCATAAGTGTTTTAGGGTATATCAAATACGCTAATCCTTATTAAATAGTTGATCTGGGTCGAGCAGCTTTTCTAGTATGTTGGGCTGGTCGGCTACTCTCTTGGCCAAGATATTTAGGTCCCATAGATTACTTGATCCATAAATCATTGAATAGATTATATATAGTTGTATTCAAACTCAAACTTCATCCCTAAACTTTTCTCATTAAGAAGTTGGTAAACACACTTATTGAACATGTACAAGCTGGTACAAAATGAGTGGACAATGAATTCATAACAACTAATATTTTAAAGATGGTTGAGCGCATATATTTTGGATGTGGCATATTATTGAGAAGAATGTAAGAGAACATCGTACATATTATTGGTGATAAGGATAACTATTTCGTTTAAGAGGAACTCTCCAACGGTTACCTACTCCCTATTGGGAACCGTCTCCCTAAAATCCCTTGCTGGGAATATCATTAATGACACCTAATATTTCGTGTGAATATCCAACTATGCTTATGCTCGTTCCTAATTTTCCTTTCGCTTGTTCCGATAATATGAAAACGTTCTAGTGTTGGTACATTTGAATAAGAGTTTTGCATTTTGACAAATAAGTAAATTTGTTTATTTATTTATTTTCATACATTTTGTATTGAGGGTAAACCCGATGCATCAAAGTTAAATAAACCTAAACTATGACTACAAAAATCTACGCGCCAGTCGTGTTATATTCGGCTCACCAACTCTATACAAAAACCTAAACTATGACTACACTCTTTTAAGGGAGTATAGAGGCCAATCCGGGTATCGAATCCACAAAGACAAGTTACTAGAATTTAATTGGTTTAATACTTCTAAAATAAAAGTGTAAAAGATAATTTTTAAAAAAAAGGAAAAGAGAAAAAAGAGAAAATATTAAACTAGGCGAGTGTATTTTAACTACGTTAACAAAGCGAATAAAAACTATAGGTTGCATCGAATATCCCTCACCCTGAGTTAAGTAGTATAAAATGGTTAGATGGGTCGATGAGTTATTAAGACTGAGTCTCGTTTCGACAGTTAATTAAATCAAGAGTTGTCACACCCCTAAATTCGCATAAAAGTCTAATAAGATTTTGACGTCAATAAATATCCTAGAAATTACGCACGCAAGGTCGTAATCATAGAGCATACATGATATACCCCGTCAAATCTCCTAGGCGAAATAACTAACCCACTCGAAATAAACCCATAAAACTCCATCACCAAAGCAAAGCAACATGTCAACCCTAGGTGAGATCAATCCGACACAACCTAAACTAAATTATCTAGAAAGCATGGTAAATGACATGTATTGAAAGAAAGCAAGTAAACCTAATTATGAAAGCAATAAATAAATGAAATACAGGTTAATCTAGGCAAGGGAAATTAATGGCAAATAATGTAAATAAATCTAAAATAAGTAAACTACAACAAAGAAGATCAATGAATATTATATTAACTTAAAAATAATGGGCAAAACACCCAAAATGGAGAGTAGGGAAAAGCTCTCTCTACGAACCCTAAAATCTAAGACAAAATGTAGATGTCTCACAATAGAAACCAAAATTGGTTTATATAGTAAGTTGGAGGACAAGAAAAGAAGAAAGTGGCAAATATCTGGTGATCGCGGTCGACCAGTTGCAGAGGCGCGGTCGACCGCACTTTTAAGTTAAGCCACACTGTCTTCGAGCCAAGGAAAAATTCCAATACGCGATCGACCGGCATCAGAAGCGTGGTCGACCGATACTCTGTTTCCTGCTGCTATTTGCTCTTCACATGGGAGGAAAAGGTCGAATATGGAAATGGCCATATCTTCTTCGTCCGAACTCAAAACAACGTGCAGTTTGCGGCCACGCGACACTAACGAAACAAACTACGCATCCGTGGAATTATCATGAGCTAGAGATGAAATGTGAATTGATTAAAATACCCTTGAAGTATCATCCGACGACGAAACTTCTTCGAAATACGATCGATCCTCACTTTTAGCGTTCCAATACCTTCAAAAGCACAATTAACCCCTACAAAGCATGTATATATCCAAATACAAGGTTGTCTAGTTAATGAGAATAAATATAGGCATTTAGGACCTTAAAAGTGCTAGAATACATAAAGATATAGGGCAAAATTTTGCAATATTCGATACGAATCAACAAGCCCTTCAATCACATCCAAATTAACCTCGCAAGGACCAAAATCAAAAGTTCAACGTAAATGTAATAAACCTATAGATGATGCTTTTGGTGCCTTATTTGTCATTGTTGATTTATAAAAAAAAATAGCGGTTGCTTTGGAAACTCAAGTTGTTGAATTTAAACTCACGTCAATTGAAAAGTTATATTGGATAGGGTAAATAGCAACCGCTATTTATAAAACTTATAGAATGCTACTCATGAAAGTTTTTGAGCAAGATAAGGAGCTAGGATGAGTATTCTTTGGCTTTGATGTTGATGAGTTTATAGGTGCTTGGATCGTTGACAAGTTTGGGCGGGAGTCACCAAATTGACATCCTATTTTAGTAATTTTAATACTTGTTAATTTTGTTGGGTTAATTATAATTCCTACAATTGACAAATGTTAAATATTTCGTAGTTTGTTTCGACATTCTATATTTTTGTGTTGTGAATGAACATTTAAACATTATAATGTTGGAGTTTATATTACTACCATTTTAATGATGTGTCTTGGGACATAAAGGGTGAGTTACATAATATTTATTTATTAAGTTTTAGATTTTGAACTTTGTAAGAAAAAATAAACTATTACATATATAGCTCTCACGAACCTCTTATTTTACAATTAGAAAATAATGCCCATCAAACAATAAAATTTGAAAAATACTTAATTTTGCACTTGAAATATAAAAGCAATCAACATCGAGTATATAATAACTTTTCATGCAAAATATTTTTATAAAATAAAAGAAATTATCTCCGCTATTTTTTTCGCCTTTTGTATGCTAGATTTTCGCTAAAAGGGACTCCTCACAAGTTGTTTGAGAATTATATACTTAATTAATCAGATGGACAAAAGTGTAAATGTGGTTTGAGAAAACGTCAGAAAAAATTCTGACATGGATAACTTGATCCCCAAATCAAATCATTGAATATAGTAGATATAAAGTTGTATTCTATTTCAAACTCAAACTTGATCCTCAAATCATGGAATAGATAACCTGATCCCCAAATCAAATTGTCGAATAAAGTAGAGATAAAGTTTGAGTTGTAGTCAAACTCAAACACCTCAATTGAAACCACCTCATGTCATCTCTCTATTTATATGTATGAAGTCTCAGGGTTTGAAATCCAAAGATTTTGAAGCTCCATCCCAATATTTGAATAATAATGTAAGTTTGAATTTTTATTTTATTTTATGTTTATTTACCCCATTCAGCATAACATTGTTTAGCTTTCATTCATTTATTTAACTATATGAAGATTGAGCCATTTTGGCCGACCAATTATTCAATTAAACCAGCTTCTCAAACCTCTCCGCCCTATCCAAGTCAAAGAGCTTTGGGAACAATTATGAAGTATAAGCTAAGTGACCCCAAATATAAAGGACGAAATAGGTTCGGATCCCAAAAAATGGCCATCCTAATACATAACAGGCAAGGAATATTATGAGAGATAACCCCAAAGGGATTATTTGACAAGAATAGATTTCGAATGAGATTAGCATGGATCAAGTAGTGGCCCAAATGAGTCTAAATGAACTATGCCTCCTCCATATCTATAAATGTAACCCACACACCAGGGAAAAAAGGATATGTAACTTATGGATATCTAATCACAAAAAAAGTAATAAAAAGGAGAAAAACACCCGTGGATGTAGGGCATTGGCGAACCGCACAAATCTATTTAATGTGAGAATGTTCTATTCTTAGTTTGGTCCTATCTGTTTATATTCATTCATTGTGAGTAATTGCACTTGTTGCATTTGAAAATAAAGCAACACAAACTCACGTCAATTGAAAAGTTATCTTGGATAAGCTAAAGGCCATGAACATAGAAAAACAAATAGAACACAACTCGTGAAAGTTTTAAAGCTGGATAAAGAGATTATGACGAATATTCATTGGGTTAGATGATGATGAGTTTATAGGTGCTTGGATCGTTGACATGTATGGACGAGAGTTGTCAACTTGAAATTGTATTTTATTAATTATAAGAATTATTGATTTTGTTGGATTAATTTTTATTTTTATGATTGACACATATTAAATATTACGCAGTTTATTTAGACATTCGAGTTTTTTAGTTATGAATGAACGTTTAAGCATTTTAATATTTGAGTTTATATTATTACTACTTTAATGATATGTGTCTTGGGTTATAAATGAAGCGAGTTACATCATATTTATTTATTAAGTTTTAAATTGGAAACTTTACAAAAGGATGAATTATTACGTGCCTTATATTTTTTTATTTAGAAAATAATTCTAATTAAAGACCTCTGCAAAAGTTGTTTATGAGTTATATACTTAATTAATTAGATGGAAAAAAGTGTAAAAGTGGTTTGAGCAAACGTCTGGCATCGCCCAAAAAATAAAAAAATATGATACAGATTACTTGATCCCCAAATCATCGAATAGAGTAGAGATAAAGTCGTATTCAAACTTAAACTCAAACTTCCTCCCTAAACGTTTCTCGATAAGAAGTTGGTAAACATATTCATTGAACAAGTTATAGTCAGGACAAAATGAGTGGACAACGGATTCACAACAACTTAGATTTTAAAGGTGGTTGAGCGCATATATTCTGGATGTGGCGTAGTTGTTGTTGAGAAGAATGTAAGAGGACATCATACATATTAATGGTGATAAGGTTACCCATTCCGTTTAAGAGGAACTCCAACGGTTACCTACTCCTTTTGGTAACCATGTTCCTCGATTCCCTTGTTGGGAATGTCATTAATGACACCTGATATTTCGTGTGAATATCCAACTATGCTTATACTCATTCCTAATTTTCTTTTTCTTCGTCGTGGCAATATGAAAATGTTATACCGTTGGTACATTTGAATAAGAGTTTTTCATTTTGACAAATAATTAAATTTGGTTATTTATTTATTTTCATATCTTTTGTATTTAGGATAAACCTGGATATCTCCTCTAAGATTATTGGTAACTGTTTTGACTATTTCCGTAAGTATTCTAGTGTATTTAAAATACTCATGTGCGAATTAAATTATGATTTGGGTTGGGCAGCGTTCTAATGGATCCAAGCTGATCGGCTACTCTCATGGGCTATGGTAAATGGGTCCCCACATTGAAATACTCAAAGGTTTGATGTAAACGTTGGGGACCTGCGGGCGATACTTCTACTGATTTATCTGGTATTGTTGATTCATAAAAAAAAAGATTGTGGTTGCTTTGGAAATGCAATTTCTTGCATTTGAAAAGCAATCAACGAAAACTCGCGTCAATCGAAAAGTTTTCTTGGATAAGTTAAAGGCCATGAACATAGTAAAAAGTGATAGAATACATCTCATGAAAGTTTTTGAGCAAGACAAGGAGTTGGGATGGATATGCATCGACTTAGATGATAATGAGTTTTCAAGTGCTTAGAGGAGTCGCCAAATTGACATCGGTGAGTAGGAAAAGGCTTTCTTTCCCACTCAAGCGGGAAGCATGAAAAGTTTGACGCACTACTGCACGTGAATTATCGACTGGAGAAGTTGCTCCCGACAGATATTCTGGGCAAGATAGTGACAAAGGGGAAAGTCGAACCCCCTATAAACGTAAAGGCAATCACTGCTACGCTCGATCTTCTTTTTCAAGGATTCTTCTACCTCATAAGTGGCAGGCGATCCCGACCGCATCGCACCGATGTGTCTTAACCATCGTTTATCCACAGATGATACTTTCAAACAGAGTTTAGACTTGTTAATTTTATTGGGTTAATTATTATTCTTACGAATGACACATATTAAATATTTTGTAGTTTGTTTAAAGATTTTGGATTTTTAGGTTATGAATGAAAATTTAAATATTATTATAGCAGAGTGTATATTACTACCGTTTTAATGAAGTGCCTTGGGTTATAAATGGTAAGTTATATAATATTTATTTGTTAAGTTTTAAATTTGAAATTTTAGAAAAAAAAAGCTATTAATTATATAGTTCTCATGAACCTCCTATTTTACAATTAATAAATAATGATAATCAAACAATAAAAATTAAAAGCTGCTTATTTTGGCACTTGAAAAAATTAAAACAATTAACATCGAGTATATAATATTTTTAATGAAATATATTTTTCTAAGATTTATCTTGGCCAAAAGAAATTTCTATCACTCCACGTATGCTAGATTTTTTTGTTTCCTAAAAGGGCCTCGGAACAGGTTGTTTGAGAGTTATATAGTTAATTAATTAGATGGACAAAAGTGTAAAAGTGATTAACCGCAAACGTGCGACATCGGCCAAATCAAATCCTCGAATAGAGTAGAGATAGAGTTGTATTGAAACTGAAACACCTAAACTGAAGCTTGATTCCCAAATCATGGAATAGATAACTTGATCCCCAAAATCAAATCAAATCGTCCAATAGTAGAGTTTGAGTTGTATTCAAACTCAAACCCCTCAATCAACTGAAATCGGCTCATCTCTCTTCTATTTATATATATGGAGTGGAGTCTCGGGTTTGAAATCCAAAGGTTTTGAAGCTCCGTCCCAGCATTTGAATAACATTGTAAGTTTGTTTGTTTTTAAAATTTTATTTTACCCCATTCAGATTGTTTAGGTTTTCATTCATTCATTTATTTTATTTAACTCTAGTCTATCATGATTGAGCGTCTCTTCTCCTCCTCTGTTTTCTCTGGTAACGATATAAACCATAGCCCTAGATACTGCTCTAAATATTTAACTATATCATTGAGTCTTTGTTCTTTCTTTAATGGCTATGCGTGGTATGTGGGTGTTAAACACTGCTGGCTTTTGTTTAAACAACTTTCTTTGTTTATCAATCGGTGCCATCACTTAATTTTTGTTTTATGTTTTAACTATTATTCATTTGGTCCTTTGATTATTCTGCCTTTTCTAATTATAAATAAAGTAAAGTTCGTAAAAATTTCCGTTTGATTGTTCCGCCTTTTCTATATTTTAACTATATTTGTTTTATCAATCGGTGTTAACTATGTTTTAACTACTGCCGGCTTTCGTTTAGTCTTTAAGTCTAATTTTGGGGGCTTTGATTGTTCTGCCTTTTCTAATTGATATTGTTGTTTAAATTTTTGGCTCCCTTTGTTTGATTAGCAATATTAGGTTGACTATGATCTCTATATGTGATTTTTAAGAACTATACTTCCAGTTTAGAATTTCATTTATGTTCCGAATAACCATATGTGAAATCACTGTACTTGAACCATCAATTTGGTAAGGTGTCTATTTTATTTATTTCAAAAGAGACATATGCTTATAACCGGGAATATACAATATTCATGATGTATACCATAAAAAATATTTTAATTGTCCTAAATTCACACTTACCTTTTTCTGCTTACTTCCCATATTGGCTTTGTTATATTTAAATGCAATTTTTAACCCATGTTATTGGTTTTATTTTATTTAAATGGAATTTTCAAAATAGAGAGCAACTTTTAGCGGGAATAACAGCTTTCTAATAAATAATGTTAGTATTCATTCATAAATTAAATTGAATGTTATTTGTCTTTGAATTCCACGATTAACTGAGGGGAGGTTTCAATTGTGGCCGTGTGTTTGGACATTTTCCTTGGTTAGAATGATACACCCGGTTTGTCAAAATACGCCTTTCTGCTCCTAATTATGGCGCGCTAGGGAAATGCGTGTTTTTATTGATCGCGTGCGTCTTTTTGAGGAGAGAAGGTGCTCAAATACATCGCCACAATTGAAGTCTTTCTTCTGGTTATCGTGAAATGCAAAGCGAAATATATTATAAATCAAACCTACGAATGATAAAAAAATATTTTTATAGGATGCTTATATTTTCACTAATAGTTTTTCTAAATAGATGAGCGGAAGTGTGAAATTGCCCGCGCGCCTCGGATTTTTGTGACTCCTCTGGGCTGTGTGCTCTAAATAAGCCATCTGAATCAGCGCAAATATCTCTCAATATCATTGTTTTAAATCACAGTTGCACCGTCACGTAAATAGCGTAAGTTGACTTCAATTTATATGGGACTAAAACCTTATAAACAGTCCTTGAAGAGAAGGTGGCAATCGAGAGTATCTTTCTCAATCCCTCTTTGAGACCTTCTTCCTTTTTGCAAAACCCGTCGGACCGTTATCTTCCTCGAAACCAAGTTTAAGAGACAACATGACATAAAATCAATTTCAGAGAACTCTCAAGCATTACCTATTTTCATAGAATCAATACCTGGTTGAATATTGGAGAACTCCAACATTAGATGGGAACAGATCTAGGGTCATTAGGACCACTGTATTCTCTATTTTCTTGGGTTTAATATTAACAGAGCAAAGCCAACAATATATAATTATATATGTAAAGGTACCTCTCTCTCTCTCTCTCTCTCTCTCTCTCTCTCTCTCTCTCTCTCTCTCTCTCACACGCACACACATGCACACTCATTGTGCTCTTTGCTTCTTTTAATTCTTATAAATCAAATCTTAATTGTTTGTTTTTCATTGTATTCACTTTCCTAATAATATGAGCTCCTTTTGATTAGGATATGGCATTTCGGACTTTCTCATTGCTTAAGCTCATGTTCACACTTCCTTCATAGACCATTTTGTTTTAAACAGTTCAATTCAAAATTTCCAATTACAAAACCTAGAAATCAAGCAACTAATGTATTGATTATCAATTGAAATATTACATATTTATCTATGAACTTATTAGCTGGCTGAATATTCTACCCATCAAATATTCATGTACCAATTTTCCGAACAAATAACTTCATTTTACTTTTGTCATGTAGTTAGCTTCAGTAAACCACAATATTGTACTCAATTTTTAAGTTGTGAGAAGATTATTTGTTTGGAAAAAGAGTATAAAGTTTTGTGTCTTTTATTTTCATTGATCATATTTGAATATATGTAATCATGATGCAAAGTAATGTCCGTAACCAAGCTGATACTACCGAGTTGACTAGGTATTGGCACTCATCTATTCGAAACTGTTAAGCGTACATATATGTCGACAAACCAAACTAAGGGAGAAGGGTTGTTGGTTTTAATTATGGTGGTTGTTAAGGGATTCATGAACATTTAGAAAATGTATTACCTAATTTAATAAGTCACTAAATAAGTCGAATGGGATAAGTCTGGTTGTTTGCATTGGAGAGTAAAGAGTCTCCCGATTTGTCCATCTCTAGCAGACTGTTTCATCAGTGTAACTGATTATAAAGATCATAACTATCATTTATTTTCTCAATCTCACACTCAGACTTTAACCAAGACTCTCAGATATATTTTCATTTCACCCAGTGTACACATACACGCCTAGGGGTGTGCAAAAAAACCGATCGAACCAAAAACCGAACCGAACCGACCCGAACCGAACCGAAACCGGCGGTTTTTTTTAGCCCGGTTCGATTTGCGGTTTAAGGATTTAAAAAACCGACAATATCGGTTCGGTTGTCGGTTTAGACAACGAAAAAACCGATTCGAACCGAACCGAACCGACATCAATATTATATATTAAAAAACCCTTAAATATCTTTTATTTTTATATCCAAACACCATTAACCAACCTCCAAAACCGACCAAAACCGAAAACCGACCTACAAAAAACCGATCAAAACTGAAAATCGGTTCAAACCGAACCGAAACCGAACCGAACCGAAACCATTGTGAACCGAAACCGACGGTTTTTTTTATCGTCGGTTCGGTTTCGGTCTGATTTTTTCCAAAACCGAACCGATCGGTTAGGTCTGAATTGCGGTCCAAAACCGAACCGAACCGACCCGTGCACACCCCTATACACGGCCACAGGCACACACGAATTATTACACAAACACTATACTGACATACGTTCCGATTCTTCGGGAATATAACGGGGATACTTCAAGGATACGGCAGGAGCCATACTGTATTGTTTTAAAAAGGAAAACGGGAGTTAGTCTGTAATTTTAATAAACTTAAAACCATTAAGCCAAATAAATGTTAATGAGTTACTCTCACTTAATAATTTGTATATATTGACCATCTGTTGTGATATTCTTGATCGCATAGGTTAATCTTGTTGTCAACAAATATGTTTTTGCTAATGCTGAAATTGTGTTATTTCCTAAAAGAATATATACAAATATTTTATATATATTATTTATTGTCGTATCGGTGGGGTATCCGAACTCTATTTTTCAGATTTTTCGTATTGTCGTATCCGAACATATACGAAATCATATTGCATATCCGTATTCGTGCAATACAGACTACAACACACAAACATGACTTCAAAATTCTATTAAAATTCCACATAAATTCTACAGGGAACCTAACAATTGACTAACATCACTAATCTTGAAATAATTGAATTACGATTCTACATGATTACAAAGTCAATTGAATCCCAATATTACGCATCCAAACATACCCAAAGTGAATATTATATTAGTTAAATGTTTGTATGATAGAACTAGTGTTTTAAAGATAGGAATTTTGGGAACCAGTGTATGCAGATCGTAACACTATTGTAATGGTAAAACAAAACAAGTCCAAGATCAATACACCAAAACAGAAATTATGAATCTTTAAGTCCATCCCATTGCTAACTCAACAAAAAATAATATCTACTATGACTAAGTTAATTAGAATTTATTTTATAACCTACGTGCATAGTATGTATCTTAACAATGTTAATACAATAAATCAACTTTCTTAGTCCAAAAGTTTTCTAGGTTATTATTGCAATTAGAAAGTAATATAATAAGTGACAATTTTAGAATTTGGTAGTTTCATTTCAAGTATGACATTGAAGCTATGCATGCCTTTGATTCAGAATGCATCACTATGGCCGATCATTCTTCGATATGTGATATGCATACGCGCTGAATGAGCCAACTACATATAATTTGTCTCATCCAGCTTGGCAGTAGTGATATACAGGCTGAATGATGATCGTTGTTACATCACATTATTGGAGTAAGGCTCGATGAAGACCCAACTCCTCCAGATCTCACCTCTGAACCAAACATGTTCTTAAAACTATTTTGGGTATACACTCCAAAAAAACTGAATAACAAATGTGTAAAGAACCACTGTGGATGTGAATCGCGAAAAAGAAAATCAAACAGATTGCAAAAAAACGGGTAGAACAAATCTGCGAAAGTTGTGGATGTGATTAACCTTACATCCTTGCAAACAAATCCCATTTTGTATATTCATCAAACCCTTCACAAACTATGTTTTATACTTGCCCTAAGGATTTAGCTACAAATCTTAGAGCTTTACAAACCACGCTTTGATACCTTGTCAGATTTATGAGAGAGAGAGAGGATTAATGAATGGTCAGAAATTATATAAATAACCTTCACAGCATAACACAACATAATTATTACAAACAAGTCATTGATAGCTTCAATGTTGTAATTTCTTGAAAAATGTTTTATTGTTTATGCTTATTGTATATATCATGTGTCCAGGGAACCTATAAGACAATTAACTGAATATGTTATAGATTACATTCCATGTGAGTTTCTCTTTTAAGTTTGGTTTATTTTTCTAATTGTACATTTATAAATTAAATAAGTGTATACATTATATGTTTGAAAGTTTTATTTATAAGATTGAAATGCAAGCTTTCTGCCATTTTCTTCCATGTGTACCACATATACTTTAAATTATTTTCATATAATAAGACATTCATTATAAGTTATCCCAACAGTGCCATACAAAGAAGAGAGGCCTATGTTCTGCTCAAACTCAGAATACATCTTCATTTTCAAAGAGATGTTTATCTTAATAGGTACGTAAAGCATCATATTTTTGTTGTTTCAAGCCCATGTGAATTGACTATTCTACTTGTGTCACCATTTTCACGCCCCCAAAGGCTATTTTATTGGATTCTCCATTGCATATAAAACATAAATGGCTTTTGCATACATATTTTGGCCATACATGTATATGCCTTTGGTTTTGTGTTTGTTTACGATGGGATTACTTATTCTTTTTTATTTATTTGATACGCTTGTTTATGATAATATGAATTTATTAAAGTGAAATGTGATAATTTCCATCTGGATGGGGAAGTGAACTGCTACTCCCACAACTGAGTTTGTTTAGCAACTTGATTTGTATGTTTGGGACATTTTTATCTCTTTCTATATTTACATGTATGTATAACATGTGTAAATATATCATAGTTGAAGTATCATCATGAAATCTCGATTTTAATCGGTTGAACGTTAGGATCTATTGTTCAGTAAGAATTAGTTGACAAGATAACCTGTTGTTTCCATAATAAATATATATATTTTTTGTAGTATGTTTGGATCCTATTGTTGATTTATGCGTTCATATATATATACACTAGGGTGTACCCGTGCCAATGGCGCGATTGTAAAAACATTCCAAACATTTAGTAATAGTGATTAGGTCTGAAAAAATAAGATACTCCATAATTTTAGATCATATCGGCAACAAACCAATAAAATATTATAGTTAACGGGTAGAATTTGTTTCGAACTGCTTCAATCATTAATAACCTAAGATCCATCAAGCTTTGTAAATAAGAAAAAAAAAATTAGGGTCAAAGTTTTTGTAGATTATATGTTATAAATTTATTACCGGTTATAAATTTATTGTTGCCCGCACTTTGCCAGAAGTTCTACCCAACGGTGTTGCACTGCCAGAAAAACAATGACCTGATGGTTCTTGATGGTTGCGCTGCCAGAAAAAAAACATGGACCTGCTATGTGGATTCTTGATTTTTGGAGGTTATCTTTTCCTTGTTTCATATTCTCCATCTTGAGAAACCAATTATGTGGATTCTTGATTTCATGTAATAACAAACTTACAAATAAGATTAATAAAGTGAACTCACCTCCAATTAATCGAACTCACCTCCAATTAAAATAGTTAAAAATAATTTTTAGTAGTTTAAAACAATTTATTTATGTAAAAAACATTGTTTATATTTCTTTAAAAAACAATTTTTTATTTTTTTTATAAAACTAATCAAACTTTTTTTCTAACTAATAAAACAGTTTAGACAATTTCTTTATTTCTTATAACATTTAAAAAGGTTAGAAGCAGTTTTTTAAAATAGTTCTTAACTTTTGGTATAATATTGTTTTCAAAAAATAAAAAACTTTTTAATACGAAAAAGAGTTGTTAACATTATTAATTGTTTTAAAATTAAAAACAATGTTTTAACTTTTTTCAAAAAAATAAAAAACTATTCTTTATAAAAAAAAATATTTTAAAAAAATATAAAAAAACTAATTTTTTAATATAAAAAATTATTTGAATCCTCGCTTTTTCTATTACATGCCAACTAGTCTGGGCAGTTCTTCTCCCCGGTCTTCTGGCTTTACCCACTTGCCTTGGGCCCTGCACCACGTATGGCCTTTAGCAAGCCTATGGTTTTATGAATCAAAGTAACTTTTTTTGGCAACAGCAATAAAATTTCACTTTTGAAAAATACAGAAAATAAAACTTTATCATTTTTAAAGTAAAGGCCCAATATATTACCATCGCATAAATTAAAAGCTCAAAATTACATTAAAAAAAACAAACAGAAAGAAATTATATCTTCACATCACTTTCAAACATGAAATAAATCACAACATAAACTAAAGTAAAAGTCCCAACACACGCATAATAAGATTAAAATAAAGAAATAGAAAACCCAATACCTCCGAATTAATTTGTGTTCTCTTGGAGCTGGTGGTGATGCCTACTATGAACCTGTTTAAACAATTATGATGTTCAGTAAAAAATCATAATAATGTGCCTGTACAGTACCATGTTGAGTAAAAATTCAGCTACACAATATTAAACGCCCGTACAGGACCATGGAGTAAAAAAATAAAACTCAGTTTTCGATAAAAATAAATAAATAACAGGAACCCAAAACAACAAATATACTCAGAAATCATACACCCCTACATTACCATGTTGAATAAAAAATCAGCTATACAATATTAAACGTCGTACAGTACCGTGTAGAGTAAAAAAAATAAAACTTATTTTTGAAAAAAGAAAATAACTCAGATCGAAACAATCAAGAACACAGTACAGATCGATATTTTCTTTTTGAAATCAGCAAATGAAATCGATATCTGTAAAAAACAGATCAAAATATTTCTTGAAATCAAATATTTCTTGAAATCGATTTCTTGAAAAATAGATCAATAAAAAAAACTTCAGATCAAAATAAAACCTCAACAACTCTCCGTTCGGTTTTGAAATCAGCAAATGAAATCGATTTCTGTAAAAAAAAATAAAAATCGGTTTTGAAATCAGCATATATTTCTTGAGGGAGAGAGACTTCAAAAAACAAAAACTACAATATAAAAACAACAAAATCCATGTCGAGACAGAGAAAAAAAACACACTAAGCCACTGAACGGTCTGAATTGTAAAAAAAAACCATCGGAGCGGCCTGAACCTTACCGGAGCAGATCTGCTACAGGCTATCTGAACGGCTTGAACCATAAAAAATCCATGCCGAGAGAGAGAGAGAGAAAGATGCACTAAGCTACCTGAACGGCCTGAACCATAAGAAAACCCAGATTTGAACCGGCACTACCTCAACAGACACAAAAAACCAAGAACCTTAACATAGAATATATATTCGAACAATGAGAGAGAGAGAGGCTCTTTGGGCTTGGCGGAGTTGTTGTCGAGAGACAGAGAGGCTCTGTGTTTGATGTACTCTACCCACTCTACAATTGTGATTTCCAAAGTTCTATGTCATTGGATTCGAACCCCACTAATTTAATTTCAACCATCAATTGACAAAAGACCAAATATATAGATACAAAATCTGTTTATATAGGTTTTGTATACAAAGTTGAATGATGTGGCAAAAACCCCCTCCTCCTTTATTTTATATATATATATATATATACTTGATTCGCAAAGTTGAGGTGGGATGATCTAGTGTTTCTGCAAACGGCTCTGGAACGAAGTTATCACTTAATGCAAAACATAATCTTCAGACTATATTCGAAGCAGATAGGGCCTGATGGTACTCTTCTGTATCTTGTATAGTCTGGGTAGTGTTTGGTTTCCTTTCCTTTCCTTTTTTCTGCATTAATAGACACGAGAACCTACCATCATCTCCCTTACTTTTTGAATGGAACATCATTGCTGATGGTTGTTGTGATCCGTGTTCTGATATACTTATGTGTTCATTATTCTTTAAAACTATTTCCTCATTAATTGACCCACATTATGATGTTTCTGTCGCAAAAATTACACCAATGAAGAAATTATTGAACAATTGAGGCTAGATGAAGAGGATCACATGGATTTCTTTATGGAGTACATTAGTGTATTGTAGAAGCAACACCAAATTTATAACTCCCTCGAATTTGAGTGTGGGTGGAACAAAAGTTCGATTTCTTAATTTAAATATTTTCGTACAAGTCCTTTAAATGATATTAGCAAATTTTCAATTATCAGTTTCAATTTCACACTATCATGATTGCCCTCCATATATTTAAAAATATATAATGTACTACAATTAAAACTAAAACACCCTCGCACATCATGTGGGGTCGAAAACAAGTAAAATATATTTGGAAAAATGGAAGCTTTTAACTTGGCTTCACCACGTGTCAGCAATTATTTCCTCACTTATGAATTGGAACCACTCCACTCCCTTGTCAAGAGTAGGTAAGACTCACCGCTCTCTCATTTAGTCTCCATATATTCTCCATAATTTCTTGTAGGATTAGATTCTTCTCGATGCATATATGTGCGTCACGGAATTTAATTATATTTTTAATACCTTTTAGGGATATTAGGATCCAATTATGTATTTTTCATGTGCCAACGCATACAAACACACACATATGTACGAAAATGTTACTAAATAATGAAAACCGGTAACTAAATAATGAAAAATGGAGTCTAATAAAAAGAAACAAAGTGGTTCAAAACGGCGGGCGTTCTATTCCCCTGACAACTTTCTTCAAGCGCCCCTGCCACCTTAGACCGGTTGTTAGTCTCCATCATTTGCTCCCTTTACTTTAGTAGGCGCCAATCTTCTTCATTTAGCCGATTTTCCCACTTTCTTGTCGAAGTGGACTAAGAAGGTTATAATTTTCAGATGTGGACGCCTTTTCAGATGTTGGGTAGTTTTTGAAGAATACATCATTGTTGTTAAAATCAATTTAGTGGATCAAATTAATTTATTAAAATCAAGTTTAAGAATATATCAAAATATGGATCGTAATTTCCTCCATTTTTATTTCGTTCTGTAATTAATTCCTAGGAAAGTTAACGTAAACCACACGCCAAAAGGCTCCTAAAAATTGTCTAAACACCACTTTAGAGAGAGAAACACTATTTTCTAATTAAAAATTCAAGTTTACCTCAAATGAGGCTTACAAGTGAGTATTTAAAGGGAGGGGTAGCTTAGGCTCCAAGCTAAGGCCCTAATTACAAAAAGGCCATTACTACTCCTTACCTCTAAATAATAAAGCAAAAGAAATAAAAATACAATAACTAAAAAAATAAAAGAAAATAAAAATGACAAATAATCCCTATAAATGGCCAATTTCCATCACTCCGCTCGGCTTCGAAAAGCTTGTCCTCGAGCGTAGGAGATGGACGGTAAGAAAGCAAGGCACCTATCAAAGAGCACCTCAAATGGAAGAAGCACCGTCCTCAGAAACGCCCCTTGTTCTGGCTTGCAAGAAGTCCATGGAGGATAGGAACACAACCCAAACATGTTCGACTAACAAAATCGCGACCTGAGATCTCCATGATGAGACCCCTCAATTCTACGCCGCGAAAAATTTCTCCCAGCGCATATCGAATGACAAATAATCCCTAGAAATGGCCTATTTCCATAAAAAATGCTAACCATAATTTTTTTCATAGCAACTTAGTTTATTAAACTTTTCCTTTTATTGCTTTACAATAGTAGACAGGATGTTATAGATCTAGTTATATCATTTTTTTTGTAAAATAAAAAAAGCATTTAACTTCTAAGTTTATTGCTATTTTCTCCGTCAAACCATTTGTTTGTACTTTTTTCAATGGCCTGTAACGAAAGATAGTTTGTAACTTCCTCAACTGTTTGCAGAGAATATAGAAACGATGTCAACAAGGAGTGAATGTGAAGTGATGATAAAATTTTCCATGTTATGATATCTTTCCCTCATTTTCTCTATTGTTTTAATTTTGGTATAACTATTTTCGGCTATGCGTAAATTTTTATTTATAAATAATATACGTCCCAAATTAAGATTTTTATTGTCCTTTTAGGGACATCCCAATGAAATTTCATTTTTTTGGATATGATCCGATGAACCAAATTTCACAATGGTGAATAATTTTTTATCTTGCCACTAATAAAGTGCGTCCTTAATGTTTACCAAAATAAGTAAAATAAAGATAGGGAATTTTATTTGGATGGAGGAAGGAAGTAGGCTTCACATTCACCATTAAAGTAATTAAGTAATAGTCATCCCCAAGCACTCCTCCCTTATTCTAGGCTGTGCCTCCATGAGTTCGTGATGGAGGTGCTCATCTTTTGGGGAAGGGAATCCTTTCAACCCAATAAGTCCTGTAAATCCACCTGCCATATGGAGATCCCCTCCTCCCCTCATATCCTATATTCCCTCGTTGAGGTATGTTTTGTATTTGTTGTCCAACTATACAAATGTTATAGGCACTGATAATAGTTCCTTTAGTTTTTAGATAGGTTATCCAAATGATGTTGACATTAATATCATGTTTTTTAATTGATTAGAAAAACCATATGTTGTTTAATAGATGTATTATGAAAGTCTGATATTCTAAATAGTTTGGATCATCAGTCAATGTAAAAAAATAAAAAAAGGTCGTACCAGCGCACAAGACACCCGCTTAACTGCAGTCTGGGAGAGGCGGATGTGGGTTGGGCTTACCCCGATATATGTAGAGGCTGCTCCCATGTCTCGAACCAGAGAACAATCGTAGCTTGGGCTAGGGAACTTTCCATCGCACCAAGGTACGATCTCTGGGTCAGTATGTTTAACATAATTAATCAAACACCCCATAACAACAAGGTCCATAACTTAGCGACTCTACCCTTGAGTCCCTTCGTCTCACTGTCTCAATCATTTCATACTTGACATTATTACCCAAATTTGGTTATTACTGTTATAGATTTTGATAGTCTGACATATCATCATTTTAAAGCTTTTATGATCTGAGAGAGTCAAACTTATTTCACTATTATGTTTTGTTATGTAGTTTTTTATGTACAACAAGTTAAATAATGGGATTGAAGTGAATAGAAAAGATAATATGCAATCTGGGAGCTTTGTAGGTAATCAACTAAAGATATTTGAAAAAAAAAGTAGCTTAGGAATTTTAAGAACAATTTTGAGGTCCTTGAAAGTTCTTCTCATATACCTCATCTCTTTGTAAATTTTAAAGTCCTTCATTTTGCAATTCTTTGGTGTTGTGGTGTAAATATGTTATGGGCTCGTGCACAGGGTGTAGATTTTGGTTTGCTAAGAAATTGAGTAGAGAATTCATTTCTCAGTTTAGCATTAACGATTGAAGCAACACAAGTGGAGTTAATGTAAAATATCATTATTTTGCCACTACTTTAGTGTTGTATCATCTGTTTTATTTGCATATGATATATTTGTGTTGGGGTATAAATAAATTATTGATTGAAGATTATATATAACATACCCTGTTTTGACTTCATCATATAATGTACGCTTTTTAAGTGTTTGATAAATTATATATTTGTATTCAATTTTATAAGTGCAGTTTAGTTTTGCTATTTTAGTATTTACACTGGATTCAAAATATGTTGGTATTTGTATACTTTGTCAATACAATCATGATCCAAAGTACATTAAGTGATTGTACCTTGTGTGGGTCCCACCCCAATATATAAGCACTTAATGCAGAACTTTGGGGGATGTTTGGGGTATATAGAATTACCCTCGTTAATAATGTTAATGAGTAGTGCAACATCTTTTCACTACACCAAATTCTGTGAATGGTCACGCCCAGCTGGTCAAGACCCAAGTTTGCGACCAACTCAATTTTTGGCGTGACCATATTTATTACCACTCTAAATCATGGATGCTCTGGAAGTGGTCACGGACCAAATCCCTGACCACTATGGGTCACGGACTTGGGCCGTGACCAGGGCATGACAACCTCGGCACCAAATTCGTGCCAAAATTCCCTCAAACTGGTCGCGGATGGGTCACGGACTTGGACCGTGACCATAGGCATGACGAAGCACAAAACATACACAAATTGGGTCACGACTGGGGGCCGTGACCATTTCTGGGTCTGGGTCACGGCTATGGGATGTGACCATCCTCCATTCCAGCAGTGATTTTGATGGAGAAAAGGTCGTCCATGGTGGGTCACGGCCTAGAGCCGTGACCAGGTTCAATCCAGCAAGTTACCCCTTCATTTATTGGTCGCGCATGGTGGGTCACGGCTATACGCCGTTACTAGGTTTAGAACTTAAAAAAGACCCGCTCAAAATCATTTCTATCGAACAAATTCTCTCTCAAGGCTTGTGCGATTTTGTTTCGATTTGTGCGATTTCACAACATCAGGTGGGATTTCATCTCATTTCTGTATATAGATTTATTTTTGTATGTGTGTGTGTGTATGTGTGTGTGTATGTATAGATTTATGTGTATATGTGTGTGGATGCATAGATTTATGTGTGTTTAACTATGAACAAATAGATTGTTTTTTATGTCAATAAACCCTAAATTTTATCTATGTGTATTTATAGATTGTATGTGTATGTATGTGTAGATTTATGTCGAAAAATATTAGGGTTTAAGTAAACCCTAGATTTTATGCGTGTATGTATAGATTATGTCAATAAACCCTAGATTGTAAGTGTGTATTTTTTTGACAAAAATATTATTCGAAACTCTAGATATTATATTTTTTTTGACAAAATATAATTAAATGGATTTATAATAAGTAAAAAAAATTACACCCGCCTCGTTGTGGGTTATATATATGCATAGATTTATGTCAAAAAAATATTAGGGTTTAAGTAAACCCTAGATTGTATGTGTGTGTATGTATAGACTATGTTAATAAACTCTAGATTGTATGTATGTATTTTTTTTTGACAAAATATGCTTGTCTTGTTTTTTTTTTGACAAAATATAATTAAATGATTTTTTTCGACATACGAGTCGCAAACACGTGTGCGCATTACTATAGTGAGATATTGTTGGCTTGGTTGTTGGATACTATGTTGAATTTATTGAATTGATACTCGTGTCGATAAATGTACATGTTATTAAATTTGTTGGGTGTGTTCTTGATTTACCTATGAAAAAGTATATCACATATCTTGCGATTAATGTGCATTTTTTGACGTTTACGTCAAGATATTAGGAGGCTACAACTTGACATGGAACAAATACAACTTGATTCCATTCATTCATATTTTAACTTGACATGTATGCCATAATTATGTTGATTTCATACGGTTCTGTTTTAGTTTGAGATTTGTTGTGATCAACTTAATTGGAAATGTATTTTAAAACCTTAAAATGCGGCGTAATAAACACAACTACATTGATATTATAGGCACCGGGTTGATATTATAGATTTTTGTTCTCCTTTGCCTTTTTGTACTTTTCTTTACATATTATAGGCAGCAGGTTGCTCACGTTCGTTCGAATTGCGGTGTTAAAATGGGGGAATAAATTTGCGTCATATGTAAATCTACGACATATTATAGGCAGCAGATCTAATTCTTCAGTGGTTTTGTGAGGTACTTTATTTAATTTTACATACTCATTCTTCACAACACATTGTTTATGTATTGCAGATCTAACCAATTAGATACCAGTTCTTCATTACATACCAGTTCTTCATTACACACCAGGTACTCTTTACTTTAACTAAAGTAATATAATTGATATACATTATCTATTAAATCTTTTAGATGATAGAAGGGGTACGGGATGATTATTGGTTTTGTTTGGTTTGGTTGTTGGATAATTATTGGTTGCTGGCTTGTTGTTGGATAGTATGTTAGAAGGAGTATGGGATAATTAGAAGGAATACGAGATAATTATTGGTTTGATTGATGGATAATATGTTGAAAATATTTTAGACTCCCGATTTCAGAATACGACTATAACTTTCTAATGTCTAGACATAAGCTTAAAAACATGGCGTTAGAGGGGAGAAACCCGAAACATCCCACAAACGAACCCGTGAGACGGTAAAAACACCAAACAACCCCTGTACAGTCCCGTGAGAGGCACCAATACCTCTCACGGGACCAATGTAAGTTGTAGGAACTGACCGCGCGATAACGGGACTCCCGATTTGAGAATACGACGATAGTTTCAAAATATGAGGACGTAAGCTTGAAAACAAGGCATTAGAGGGCAAAAACACGAAACAGCTCCCGCACGATCCCGTGAGATGCACCTACACGTCTCGCGGGACCAATGGAAAAATGTAGGAACTGACCGCGTGATAACGGGACTCCCGGTTTGAGAATATGACGATAATATAAAAATATGAAGACTTAAGCTTAAAAACAAAGCGTTATAGGGTAAATCTCAACAAAAAACCCGTACGGTCCCGTGAGAGGCACCAACACCTCTCGCGGGACCAATATAACACGTATGAACTGACCGCACGATCACAGGACACTCGGTTTGAGAATACGACGATAATTTGAAAATATAAGAACTTAAGCTTGAAAACAAGGTGTTAGAGCGTGAAAACTCGAAACAGCCCCCGTACGGTCCCATGAGAGGCACCAACACCTCTCGCGGGACCAATATAACACGTATGAACTGACCGCGTGATCACAGGACACTCGATTTGAGAATACGACGATAATTTGAAAATATAAGGACTTATGCTTGAAAATAAGGCGTTAGAGCGTGAAAACTCGAAACAGCCCCCGTACGATCCCGTGAGAGGCACCAACACCTCTCGCGGGACCAATGTAACACGTAGGAACTGATCATGCAATCACGGAACTCTCGGTTAGAGAATACGATGATAATTTGAAAATATGAGGACTTAAGCTCAAAAATAAGGCTTTCGAGGGGGAAAAAATAAGCAGCCCCAGTACGGTCCCCTGAGAGGCACCAACACCTCTCACGGGATCAATGTAACACGTAGGAACTGACGGCACGATCACGGGACTCTCGGTTTGAGAATATGACGATAATTTGAAAATATGAGGACTTAAGCCTGAAGATGAGTCGTTAGAGGGTGAAAACTTGAAAAAAAAAACGTAAGGTGCCGTGAGAGGCCCAAACACCTATCACGAGACCAATGTAATACGTAGGAACTGATCGTGCGATAACAGGACTCCCGGTTTGAGAATACAATGATAATTTGAAGATGTGAGGACTTAAGCTTGAAAATAAGTTGTTAGAGGGTAAAACTCGAAACATCCCCCGTACGATCCCGTTAGAGGCTGCTACCTCTCGCGGGAGTAATATAACACGTAGGAACTGATTGCGTGATCACAGGACTTTCGGTTTGAGTATACGACGATAAGTTTAAAATATGGGGACCTCTCGCGAGACCAATGTAACACATAGGAACTAATCGCGCGATAACGGGACCCCCGGTTTGAGAATACGATGATAAATTGAAATTATGAGGGCTTAAGCTTGAAAATGAGGCGTTAGAAGGGAAAACACGAAACAACCCCCGTACGGTCCTGTTAGAGGCACCAATACCTCTCACAGGACTAATGTTAACACGTAGGAACTGACCCCGCGATAACGGGACTCACGGTTTGAAAATACGACGATAATTTGATAGTATGAGGACTTAAGCTTTAAAACAAGGCGTTAGAAGGTGAAAACACGAAATAACCCCCGTACGGTCCTGTGAGAGGCACCAATACGTCTCGCAGGACCAATGGAAAAATGTACGTGAGAGGCACTAACACCTCTCGCGGGACCAATGTAACACGTAGGAACTGATAGCGCGATCACAGGACTCCCGATTTGAGAAAATGAAGATAATTCGAAAATATGACGTCTACGCCTTGAAATAAGGCGTTAGAGGGTGAAAACTCGAAACATCCCCCGTACGATCCCGTGAGAGGCGCCAACACCTCTCGCGGGACTAATGTAACACGTAGAAACTTACCGCGTGATAACGGGACACCCGGTTTGAGAATACGATAATAATTTAAAAATATGAGGACCTCTCATGGGACCAATGTAGCACATAGGAACTCACCGCGCAATAACGAGACACCCGGTTTGAGAATACGACGATAATTTAAAAATATGAGGACTAAATCTTGAAAACAAGGCATTAGAAGGGGAAAATATAAAACAGCCCCTGTACGGTCCTACGAGAGGTCCCGACACCTCCCATGGGACCAATGTAACACGTAGGAAGTGATCGCGCGATCACGGGACTCTCGGTTTGAGAATACGACGATTATATGAAAATTTGAGAACTTAAACTCGAAAACAAGGCGTTAGATGGGGAAAACACGAAACAACCCCAGTACGGTTCCTTGAGAGCAACCAACACCTCTCGCGGGACCATTGTAACACGTAGGAACTGATCGTGCTATAACGAGACTCCTGGTTTGGTAATACGATAATAATTTGAAAATATGAGGACTTAAGCTCAAAAACAAGGCGTTAGAGGGTAAACTTGAAACAGCCCCCGTATGGTCCCGAGAGAGGCACTAACACCTCTCGTGGGACCAATGTAACCTATAGGAACTAACCGCACGATCACGGGACTCCCGGTTTGAGAATACGACGATAAATTTTAAATATGAGGACTTAAGCTCGAAAATAAGGCGTTAGAGGGGGAAAAAATGAAGCAGCCTCTGTACAGTCTCATGAGAGGCACCAATACCTCCCTCGGGATCAATGTAACACGTTGGAACTGACCGCACAATAACGGGACTCCCGGTTTGAGAATAAGATGATAATTTGAAAATATGAGGACTCAAGCTCAAAACTAATGTGTTAGAGGGTAAAACTCAAAACAACCCCCGCACTGTCCCGTAAGAGGTACCAACACCTCTTGCGGGACCAATGTAACATGTAGGAACTGACCCCGCGATCACGGGACTCCCGGTTAGTAAATACGACGATAATTTGAAAATATGAGGACTTAAGCATTAAAACGAGTTGTTAGATTGTGAAACTCGAAACAACCCCCGTACGGTTCCGTGAGAGGCCCCAACACCTCTCACGGGACCATTGTAACACGTAGGAACTGACCGCGCGATAACGGTGAAGCACCTTATACCCTTGACTTACTTAAGTCTATATTGTATAAGTGTTCATCTAATTTGGAAATAGTGACAAAATTTGTTGTCTAACCTAGAATCCAAAGAACCTCAGACTTGTTCACTCTCTAATCCTCTTCAATGATCCAAACAAGGTATAAATTGAATCACACTACACACATTAGAAGTGCATACATGTGTATATATTGCTCATATTGATTGTGTGTTAAATTCCCCTTAAAATGTTGTTTTAATAATTTTTTGGGAATTTTTAAACATTTTTAAAATAATGTTTTCTTTAATAAAAGTTTGTTTATAAACTTTGTGGGGTTAAAATGATATTTTGAAAAATTAGTTTTTCATTAGAATGTTTGATTGGGTAGAATATTAATGCGCCAGAGACTTTAGGGTGTTGCATGTAATTAGTTTGGACGCGCGTTTGCCAGCCAATGAAATGCCAACACTTGCATGCTCTTGTTATCTCATTTGTGTTTGTTTTGTGAGAGAACTGCCTGGTGTATTGTGGATCGTTAGATCAAACGTTATCAATGGCCTGCATGTGTTTAAAGCCTATCCATGTGTTATCACTGTGGAGCAATCACCTTCGTTTTAACCAACCGCTATTTTACCACCCTTGGATCAAAGTCAATATAAGGAAGACTGAATCTCAACCGTTGATTGCTATCAGCGATCCAGAACCTTCCTTGGCTCCTATATAAACCCTCTTATTCTCAGCATTTTAAGACTTTTGGCAGTCGTCCAAATTGAGAGAAAAAAAGAGAGAAGAGAGAAGTGAGAGAGAAGAGGAAAAAAAAAGAAAGAAGAGAGAGAAAGGGAAACTGAGTTAGAGAAACCCTAACCCTAACCCTAAACAACTTCAAACCATATTCAAACCTTCGTATATTCAAAGCCCCAAACATAATCTTGAGTGTTTGAGAGAGATTGGTGTTACTGGTTTGATCGTTTGTAGCTGTAACCTCTTGATATGTGATCTTGTTACCAACTTAGACATTTTGGTGAGATCTGTATTTCTTTTTCATAGAAATCTTAGATCTACACTATTGCATGTTATATATCACTAGATCTGCATATTTGTTTCTCGTTTGTGAAAATCTTTGCTGATTTAGATCTGTAAATGTTTTATGATTTCTGTTCTTGTGAAACTTAACCTTGACCTAGTTAGATTCTCACTTGGAGGTTTTCAATCTCTAAAATCCTTTTTAAAAACAGAGATTGATTAAGATCTTGACTGATTTTGAAGCAAGATATCCGTGGAATCTGGGATAGATTAAAAGGTCAAAAGGTTCCAAGTTTTGTAAGAAAGAAAGAAAAGAAAATCACAGCATATAGTCTTTATATGTAATTTTCTAGGACTGTCTGTACAAACTAAGTGTGTGTGAGTTTATGCATGTGGATAGAAATCACATCACAAACACTTGACACACTACCACACTGAAAGTGTTGAGAATAAGATCAAAGATTATTGAGTCGACGAAAAGAAAGCTAAAGCAAAGTGGAAGTTATCAAACTGGAAGAACATCATCCACAATCAGATCTACAAGAAGTTAGAAGGACACCAAGTGGGGTATATTCCTAAACTTAGAATAGGCTGAGTTGTGTGCATGTATGTTGTATTGCTTGTAACTGTTATTTATTTTTAGTGGATTTTTTTACTTTCGTGACTTAGAAGTCACCGTGGATGTTTCCTCTATTGGGAGAAGGTTTTACCACGTTAAAAATAGTGTGTTCTGATTATCTTCATCTCCTCATCTCATTCTATAGTGTGCTGATATTTTGAAACTATCTTAGTTTTAAAACTGATTACAAAGTCTTGGTTATTCTCGTACATAAGTTTTTGTAAACACATCTTGTTGTTTATCATTTTTATTTTCAAAAGAAAAGGGTTTCTTCAACAAAGAACTCGGAGTTGCTTATACAGTTTAATCATTGTATTAAACGGCATTAGTAACGTCTTTTTCAAACGGGACTCCCGATTTGAAAATACGACGATAATTTGAAAATATGAGGACTTAATCTTGAAAACAAGGCGTTAGAGGGTAAAACTCGAAACAACCCCCGTACGGTCCTATGAGAGGCAGCAATACATCTCACATGACCAATGTAACACGTAGGAACTGACCGCACGATCATAGGACTCCCAGTTTTAGAATACGATGATAATTTTAAAATATGGGGACCTCTCACGGGACCAATGTAACACATTGGAACTCACCGCGCAATAACGGGACTCCCGATTTGAGAATACAATGATAATTTGAAAATATGAGGACTTAAGCTTGAAAATAAGGCGTTAGAGGGGGAAAACACGAAACAACCCCAGTACGATTCCGTGAGAGGAACCAACACCTCTCACGGGACCAATGTAACACATAGGAACTGATCGCGCGATAGCGGGACTCCCGGTTTGAGAATACAACGATAATTTTAAAATATGAGGACTTAAGCTTGAAAACAAGGCGTTAGAGGGTAAAACTCGAAACTTCCCCCGTACGGTCCCGTGAGAGGCTGCAACAACTCTCGCGGGAGCAATGTAACACGTAGGTACTAATCGCGCGATCACAGGACTCTCGATTTTAGAATACGACGATAATTTTAAAATGCGAGGACCTCTCATGGGACCAATGTAACACATAGGAACTGATCGCGCGATAACGGGACTCCCGATTTGAGAATACGATGATAATTTGAAAATATGAGGACTTAAGTTTGAAAATAAGGCGTTAGAAGGGGAAAACACGAAACATCCCCTGTACGGTCCTGTGAGAGGCACCAACACTTCTCACGGGAGCAATGTAACACAAAGGAACAGACCACGCAATCACGGGAGTCCCGGCTTGAGAATACGACGATATTTTGAAAATTTGAGAACTTAAGCTTGGAAACAAGGCGTTAGAGGGGAAAACACGAAACAACCCCAGTACGATTTCGTCAGAGGAACCAACACCTCTCGCGAGACCAATGTAACACGTAGGAACTGACCGTGGGATAACGGGACTCCCGATTTGAGAATACGATGATAATTTGAAAATATAAGGTCTTAAGCTTGAAAATAAGGCGTTAGAGGGTGAAAATTCGAAACAGCCCCCGAACGGTCCCGTGAGAGTCACCAACACCTCTCACGGGACCAATGTAACACGTAGGACTGACCGTGCGATAACGGGAGTCCCAATTTGAGAATACGATGGTCATTTGATAATACGAGGACTTAAGCTTGAAAATAAGGCGTTAGAGGGTGAAAATACAAAAAAATAACCCGTACGGTCCCGTGAGAGGCCCTAACACGTCTCGCGGGACCAATGGAAAAATATAGGAATTGACCGCGCGATAACGGGACTCCCAGTTTGAGAATACGACGATAATTTAAAAATATGAAGAATTAAGCTTAAAAATAAAGCGTTAGAGGGTAAAACTCGAAACAGCCCCCGTACAGTCCTGTGAGAGGCACCAACATCTCTCATGGGACCAATGTAACACGTAGGAATTAACTGCGCCATCAAAGGACTCCCGATTTGAGAATATGATGATAATTTGAAAATATGAGGACTAAGCTTAAAAACAAGGCGTTAGAGGGGGAAAACACGAAACAGCCCCAGTACGATTCCGTGAGAGGAACCAACACCTTTCACGGGACCAATGTAACACGTAGGAACTGACCGCGCGATAGCGGGACTCACGGTTTGAGAATACGATGATAATTTGAAAATATGAGGACTTAAGCTTAAAAAATAGGCGTTAGAGGGTAAAAGTAGAAATAGCCCCCGTACGGTCCCGTGAGAGGTAGCAACACCTCTCGCGGAAGCAATATAACATGTAGGAACTGACCGCGTGGTCAAAGGACTCCCGATTTTAGAATACGACGATAATTTTAAATATGAGGACCTCTCACGGGACCAATGTAATACAAAGGAACTGATCGCGCGATAACAGGACTCTCGATTTGAGAATACGATGATAATTTGAAAATATGAGGACTTACGTTTGAAAACAAGGCGTTAGGAGGAGAAAACTCGAAACAGCCCCCGTACGGTCCTATGAGAGGCACTAATACCTCTCATGGGACCAATGTAACACGTAGGAACTGACCGCACGACCACGGGGCTCCCGGCTTGAGAATACGACGATAATTTAAAATTTTGAGAACTTAAGCTTAGAAACAAGGCGTTAGAGGGGCATAACACGAAACAACCCTAGTACGGTTCTGTGAGGGGAACCAACACCTCTCACGGGACCATTGTAACACGTAGGAACTGACCGCGCGATAACGGGACTTCCGATTTGAGAATACGATGATAACTTGAAAATATAAGGTCTTAAGCTCGAAAATAAGGCGTTAGAGGGCGAAAACTCGAAACAGCCCCCGTACGGGCAAGTGAGAGTCACCAACACCTCTCACGGGACCAATGTAACACGTAGGAACTGACCGCGAGATAACATGACTCCCGATTTAAGAATACAATGGTAATTTGAAAATATGAGGACTTAAGCTTGAAAACAAGGTGTTAGGGGGTCAAAACACGAAATAACCCCCGTACGGTCCCGTGAGAGGCACCAACACGTCTCATGGGACCAATGGAAAAACGTAGGAACTGACCGCGCGATAACAGGACTCCCAGTTTGAGAATACGATAAGAATTTAAAAATATGAAGACTTAAGCTTAAAAATAAAGGGTTAGAGGGTAAAACTCAAAACAGCCCCCGTACGGTCCCGTGAGACGCACCAAAACCTCTCGCGGGACCAATGTAACACGTAGGAACTGACCGTGCGATAACGGTACACTCACTTTGAGAATACTATGATAATTTGAAAATATGAGGACCTCTCACTGGACCAATGTAACACATAGGAACTCACCGCGCGATAACGGGACACCCGATTTGAGAATACGACGATAATTTGAAAATATGAGGGCTTAAGCTTAAAAACAAGGCATTAGAAGGGGAAAATATAAAACAGCCCCCGTACGGTCCAGCAAGAGGCACCAACACCTCTCACGGGACCAATGTAACACGTAGGAACTGATCGCGCGATCATGGGACTTTCGATTTAAGAATACAACTATTATATAAAAATTTGAGAACTTAAGCTCGAAAACAAGGCGTTAGAGGCGAAAACACGAAACAGCCCCGGTACGATTCCATGAGAGCAACCATCACCTCTCGTGGGACCATTGTAACTGGTAGGAACTGACCGTGCGATAACGAGACTCCCGGTTTGGGAATACGATAGTAATTTGAAAATATGAGGACTTATGCTCGAAAACAAGGCGTTAGAGGATGAAAACTCGAAACAGCCCTCGTACGGTCCCGTGAGAGGCACTAACACCTCTCGCGGGACCAATGTAACACGTAGGAACTGACCGCGCGATCACGAAACTCCCGATTTGAGAATACGACGATAATTTCAAAATATGAGGACTTAAACTCGAAAACAAGGTGTTAGAGGGGAAAAAATGAAGCAGCCCCTGCACGGTCCAGTGAGAGGAACCAATACCTCTCTCGAGATCAATGTAACACGCGTGAACTGACCGCGCGATAACGGGACTCCCGGTTTGAGAATACAACGATAATTTGAAAATATGAGGACTCAAGTTCGAAAATAATGCGTTAGAGGGTAAAACTCGAAACAGCCCCCGTACGGTCTCGTAAGAGGTACCAACACCTCTTGAGAGACCAATGTAATAGTAGGAACTGACCGCGTGGTCACGGGATTCCCGGTTTGATAATACGACGATAATTTGAAAATATGAGAACTTATTCTTGAGGGGTGAAACTCGAAACAACCCCCGTACGGTTCCGTGAGAGGCCCCAACACCTCTCACGGAAACATTGTAACACGTAGGAACTGACCGCGCGTTAATAAGACTCCCGGTTTGAGAATACGATGATAATTTGAAAATATGAGGACTTAAGCTTGAAAATAAGGCGTTAGTGGGTAAAACTCGAAACAGCCCCCGTACGGTCCCATGAGAGGAAACAACACCTCTTGCGGGACCAATGTAACACGTAAAAACTAACCGCGTGATCACAGGACTCCCGGTTTTAGAATACAGCGATAATTTTAAAATATGAAGACCTCTCACGAGACCATTGTAACACATAGGAACTGACCGCGCGATAACGGGACTCCCGGTTTGAGAATACGATGATAATTTGAAAATATGAGGAATTAAGCTTGAAAATAAGGCATTAGATGGGGAAAACAGGAGACATCCCCTGTACGGTCCTGTGAGAGACACCAACACTCTCACAGGACCAATGTAACACGTAGGAACTGACCGCGCGATAACTGGACTCCCGGTTTGAGAATACGATGATAATTTGAAAATATAAGGACTTAAGCTTGAAAACAAGGCGTTAGAGGGTGAAAACTTGAAGCAGCCCCCGTACGGTTCTGTGAGAGACACCAGCACCTCTCACGGGACCAATGTAACACGTAGGAACTATCCAACAGGAATTCCAGTTTGAGAATACGACGATAATTTGAAAATATGGGGACTTAACCTTGAAAACAAGGCGTTAGATGGTAAAACTCGAAACAACCCCAGTACGGTTCCGTGAGAGTAACCAACACCTATCACGGGACCAATGTAACATGTAGGAAGTGACCGCGCGATAGCGCGACTCTCGGCTTGAGAATACAATGATAATTCGAAGATATAAGGACTTAAGCTTGAAAATAAGTTGTTAGAGGGTAAAACTCGAAACAACCCCCGTGCGGTCCCGTTAGAGGTAGCAACACCTCTCGCAGGAGTAATGTAACACGTAGGAACTGACTGCGCGATCACAGGATTCCCAGTTTTAGAATACGACAATAATTTTAAAATATGAGGACCTCTCACGGGACCAATGTAACACATAGGAACTGATCGCGCGATAACGGGACTCCCGGTTTCAGAATACGATGATAATTTGAAAATATGAGGACTTAAGTTTGAAAACAAGCCGTTATAAGGGGAAAATATGAAACAGCCCCCGTACGGTCCTGTCAGAGGCACCAACACCTCATACGGGACCAATGTAACACGTAGGAACTGACCACGCGATCACGGGACACCCGACTTGAGAATACGACGATAATTTGAAATTTCGAGAACTTAAGCTTGGAAATAAGGCGTTAGAGGGGGAAAATAAAAAAATAACCCCAGTACGGTTCCGTGAGAGGGACCAACACCTCTCGCGGGACCATTGTAACACGGAGGAACTGACCGTTCGATAACGCGACTCCCAATTTTAGAATACGATGATAATTTCAAAATATAAGGTCTTAAGCTTGAAAATAAGCGTTAGAGGGTGAAAACTCGAAAGAGGCCCCGTACGGTCCCGTGAGAGTCACCAACACCTCTCACGGGACCAAGGTAACACTAAGGAACTAACTGCGCAATAACGGGACTCCTGATTTGAGAATACGATGGTAATTTGAAAATATGAGGACTTAAGCTTGAAAACAAGGCGTTAGATGGTGAAAATACGAAACAACCCCCGTACGGTCCCGTGAGAGGCACCAACATGTCTCGCGGGACCAATGGAAAAATATAGGAACTTATCGCTTAATAACGGGACTCCCGGTTTGAGAATACGACGATAATTTAAAAATATGAAGACTCAAGCTTAAAAATAAAGCGTTAGAGGGTAAAACTCGAAACAGCCCTCGTATGGTCCCGTGAGAGGCACCAACACCTCTTGCGGGACCAATGTAACACATAGGAACTGACAGCGCGATCACAGGACTCTCGGTTTGAGAATACGACGATAATTTGAAAATATAAGGACTAAGCTTAAAAATAAGGCGTTAGAGGGGGAAACACAAAACAGCCCCAGTACGATTCCCTGAGAGGAACCAACACCTCTCACGGGACCAATGTAACACGTAGCAAATTGACCGCGCGATAGCGGGACTCACGGTTTGGGAATACGATGATAATTTGAAAATATGAGGACTTAAGCTCGAAAACAAGGCGTTAGAGGGTAAACATAAAACAGCCCCCGTACGGTCCCGAGAGAGGCACTAACACCTCTTGCGGGACCAATGTAACACGTAGGAACTGACCTCATGATCACAGGACTCCCGATTTGAGAATACGACGATAAATTTAAAATATGAGGACTTAAGCTCGAAAACAAGGCGTTAGAGGGGAAAAAATGAATCAACCCCTGTACAGTCTCATGAGAGGCACCAATACCTCCCTCGGGATCAACGTTACACGTTGGAACTGACCGCACAATAACGGGACTCCCGTTTTGAGAATAGGAGGATAATTTGAAAATATGAGGACTCAAGCTCGAAAATAATGCGTTAGAGGGTAAAACTCAAAACAACCCCCACATTGTCCCGTAAGAGGTACCAACACCTCTTGCGGGACCAATGTAACATGTAGGAACTGACCTCGCGATCACGGGACTCTCGGTTTGAGAATACGATGATAATTCAAAAATATGAGGACTTAAGCATAAAAACAAGTTGTTAGATGGTGAAACTCGAAACAACCCCCGTACGGTTCCGTGAGAGGCCCCAACACCTCTCACGGGACCATTGTAACACGTAGGAACTGACCGCGCGATAATGGGACTCCCGGTTTGAAAATACGACGATAATTTGAAAATATGAGGACTTAATCTTGAAAACAAGGCGTTAGAGGGTAAAACTCAAAACAGTCCCCGTACGGTCCCGTGAGAGGCAGCAACACATCTCCCGGGACCAATGTAAGACGTAGGAACTGACCGCGTGATCACAGGACTCCCAGTTTTAGAATACGATGATAATTTTAAAATATGAGGACCTCTCACGGGACCAATGTAACACATAGGAACTGACCGCGCAATTACTGGACTCCCAATTTGAGAATACGATGATAATTTGAAAATATGAGGACTTAAGCTTGAAAACAAGGCGTTAGATGGGAAAAACACGAAACAACGCCCGTACAGTCCTGTGAGAGAAACCAACGCCTCTCACGGGACTAATGTAACACGTAGGAACTGACTGTGCGATCACGGGACTCCCGGCTTGAGAATACGACGATAATTTGAAAATTTGAGAACTTAAGCTTCAAAACAAGGCGTTAGAGGGGGAAAACACGAAACAGCCCCAGTACGGTTCCGTGAGAGGAACCAACACCTCTCACGGGACCAATGTAACACATAGGAACTGATCGCGCGATAGCGGGTCTCCCGGTTTGAGAATACGACGATAATTGGAAAATATGAGGACTTAAGCTTGAAAACAAGGCGTTAGAGGGTAAAACTCGAAACTTCCCCCGTACGGTCCCGTGAGAGGCTGCAAGAACTCTCGCGGGAGCAATGTAACACGTATGTACTAATCGCGCGATCACAGGAGTCTCGGTTTTAGAATACGACGATAATTTTAAAATACGAGGACCTCTCACGGGACCAATGTAACACTCTCTCGATTTGAGAATACGATGATAATTTGAAAATATGAGGACTTAAGTTTGAAAATAAGGCGTTAGAAAGGGAAAACACGAAACAGCCCCCGTACGGTCCTGTGAGAGGCACCCACACCTCTCACGGGACCAATGTAACACAAAGGAAGTGACGACGTGATCACGGGACTCCCGGCTTGAGAATACGATGATATTTTGAAATTTTGAGAACTAAAGCTTGGAAACAAGGCGTTAGATGGGAAAAACACGAAACAACCCCAGTACGATTTCGTGAGAGGAACCAATACCTCTCGCGAGACCATTGTAACATGTAGGAACTGACCGTGGGATAAAGGGACTCCCGGTTTGAGAATACGATGATAATTTGAAAATATAAGGTCTTAAGCTTGAAAAGAAGGCGTTAGAGGGTGAAAATTTGAAACAGCCCCCGAACGGTCCCGTGAGAGTCACCAACACCTCTCACGGGACCAATGTAACACGTAGGTCTGACCGCGCGATAACGGGACTCCCGGTTTGAGAATACGATGGTCATTTGAAAATATGAGGACTTAAGCTTGAAAATAAGGTGTTAGAGGGTAAAACTCGAAACAACCCCCGTACGGTCCCGTGAGAGGCAGCAACACATCTCGCGGGACCAATGTAACACGTAGGAACTGACCGCGTGATCACAGGACTCCCGGTTTTATAATACGATGATAATTTTAAAATATGAGGACCTCTCACGGGACCAATGTAACACATAGGAACTGATCGCGCAATAACGGGACTCCCGGTTTGAGAATACGATGATAATTTGAAAATATGAGGACTTAAGCTTGAAAACAAGGCGTTAGATGGGGAAAACATGAAACAACTCCCGTACAGTCCTGTGAGAGACACCAATGCCTCTCACGGGACCAATGTAACACGTAGGAACTGACTGTGCGATCACAGGACTCCCGGCTCGAGAATATGACGATAATTTGAAAATTTGAGAACTTAAGGTTAAAAACAAGGCGTTAGAGGGGGAAAACACGAAACAGCCCCAGTACGGTTCCGTGAGAGGAACCAACACCTCTCACGAGACCAATGTAACACGTAGGAGGTGACCGCGTGATAGCGGGACTCCCGATTTGAGAATACGACGATAACTTGAAAATATGAGGACTTAAGCTTGAAAACAAGGCGTTAGAGGTTAAAACTCGAAACTTCCCCCGTACGATCCCGTGAGAGGCTGCAAAAACTCTCGCGGGAGCAATGTAACACGTAGGTACTAATCGTACCATCACAGGACTCTCAGTTTTAGAATACAACGATAATTTTAAAATACGAGGACCTCTCACGGGACCAATGTAATACATATGAACTGATCGCGCGATAACGGGACTCCCGATTTGAGAATACGATGATAATTTGAAAATATGAGGACTTAAGTTTGAAAATAAGGCGTTAGAAGGGGAAAATATGAAACAGCCCCCGTACGGTCCTATGAGAGCACCAACACCTCTCACGGGACCAATGTAACACAAAGGAACTGACCACGCGATCACGGGACTCCCGGCTTGAGAATACGACGATATTTTAAAATTTTGAGAACTTAAGCTTGGAAACAAGGCGTTAGAGGGGAAAAACACGAAACAACCCCAGTACGGTTACGTGAGAGGAACCAACACCTCTCGCGGGACCATTATAACACGTAGGAACTGACCGTGCGATAACGGGACTCCCGATTTGAGAATGCGATGATAATTTGAAAATATAAGGTCTTAAGCTTGAAAATAAGGCGTTAGAGGGTGAAAATTCGAAACAACACCCGAACGGTCCCGTGAGAGTCACCAACACCTCTCACGGGACCAATGTAACACGTAGGACTGACCGCGTGATAACGGGACTCCCGATTTGAGAATACGATGGTCATTTGAAAATATGAGAACTTAAGCTTGAAAATAAGGCGTTAGAGGGAGAAAATACGAAAAAATAACCCGAACGTTCCCGTGAGAGGCCCTAACACGTCTTGCGGGACCAATGGAAAAATGTAGGAACTGACTGCGCGATAACGGGACTCCCGGGTTGAGAATACAACGATAATTTGAATATAAGAAGACTTAAGCTTAAAAATAAAGCGTTAGAGGGTAAAACTCGAAACAACAACCATACAGTCCCGTAAGAGGCACCAACACCTCTCACGGGACCAATGTAACACATAGGAATTGACTACGCGATCAAAGGACTCCCGGTTTGAGAATATGATGATAATTTGAAAATATGAGGACTAAGCTTGAAAAGAAGGCGTTAGAGGGGGAAAACACGAAACAGCCCCAGTACGGTTCCGTGAGAGGAACAAACACCTCTCACGGGACCAATGTAACACATAGGAACTGACCGCGCGATAGCGGGACTCACGGTTTGAGAATATGATGATAATTTGAAAATATGAGGACTTAAGCTTGAAAACAAGGCGTTAGAGAGTAAAACTAGAAATAGCCCCCGTACGGTCCCGTGAGAGGCAGCAATACCTCTCGCGGGTGCAATATAACATGTAGGAACAGACCGCGTGATCACAGGACTCCCGATTTTAGAATACGACGATAATTTTAAATATGAGGACCTCTCACGGGACCAATGTAACACAAAGGAACTGATCGCGCAATAACAGGACTCCCGATTTGAGAATACGATGATAATTTGAAAATATGAGGACTTAAGTTTAAAAACAAGGCGTTAGGAGGGAAAAACTAGAAATAGCCCCCGTACGGTCCTGTGAGAGGCACTAATACCTCTCACAGGACCAATGTACCACGTAGGACCTGACCGCACGACCACGGGGCTCCCGGATTGAGAATACGACGATAATTTAAAATTTTGAGAACTTAAGCTTAGAAACAAGGCATTAGAGGGGGAAAACACGAAACAACCCTAGTACGGTTCCGTGAGGGGAACCAACACCTCTCACGGGACCATTGTAACACGTAGGAACTGACCGCGTGATAACGAGACTTCCAATTTGAGAATACGATGATAACTTGAAAATATAAGGTCTTAAGCTCGAAAATAAGGAGTTAGAGGGTGAAAACTCGAAACAGCCCCCGTACGGGCACGTGAGAGTCACCAACACCTCTCACGGGACCAATGTAACACGTAGGAACTGACTGCGAGATAACATGACTCCCGATTTGAGAATACAATGGTAATTTGAAAATATGAGGACTTAAGCTTGAAAACAAGGCGTTAGGGGGTCAAAACACGAAATAACCCCCGTACGGTCCCGTGAGAGGCACCAACACGTCTCGTGGGACCAACGGAAAAACGTAGGAACTGACCGCGCGATAACAGGACTCCCAGTTTGAGAATACGATAAGCATTTAAAAATATGAAGACTTAAGCTTAAAAATAAAGCGTTAGAGGGTAAAACTCAAAACAACCCCCGTACGGTCCCGTGAGACGCACCAACACCTCTCGCGGGACCAATATAACACGAAGGAACTGACCATGCGATAACGGTACACTCGCTTTGATAATACTATTATAATTTGAAAATATGAGGACCTCTCACGGGACCAATGTAACACATAGGAACTCACCGCGCGATAACGGGACACCCGATTTGAGAATACGATGATAATTTGAAAATATGAGGACTTAAGCTTGAAAACAAGGCATTAGAAGGGGAAAATATAAAACAACCCCCGTACGGTCCAGCGAGAGGCACCAACACCTCTCACGGGACCAATGTAACACGTAGGAAATGATCGCGCGGTCACGGGACTCTCGGTTTTAGAATACGACGATTATATAAAAATTTGAGAACTTAAGCTCGAAAACAAGGCGTTAGAGGCGAAAACACGAAACAGCCCGGGTATGATTCCGTGAGAGAAACCAACACCTCTCGTGGGACCATTGTAACTGGTAGGAACTGACCGTGCGATAACGAGACTCCCTGTTTGGGAATACGATGATAATTCGAAAATATGAGGACTTATGCTAGAAAACAAGGCGTTAGAGGATGAAAACTCGAAATAGCCCTTTTACGGTCCCGTGAGAGGCACTAACACCTCTCGCGGGAGCAATGTAACATGTAGGAACTGACCGCGCGATCACGGGACTCCCGGTTTGAGAATACGACGATAATTTCAAAATATGAGGACTTAAACTCGAAAACAAGGCGTTAGAGGGGAAAGAAATGGAGCAGACCCTGCACGGTCCAGTGAGGGGAACCAATACCTCTCTCGAGATCAATGTAACACGTTGGAACTGACCGCGCGATAACGGGACTCTCGGTTTGAGAATAAGATGATAATTTAAAAATATGAGGACTCAAGTTCGAAAATAATGCGTTAGAGGGTAAAACTCGAAACAGCCCCCGTACGGTCTCGTAAGAGGTACCAACACCTCTTGAGAGACCAATGTAATAGTAGGAACTGACCGCGCGATCACGGGATTCCCGGTTTGATAATACGACGATAATTTGAAAATATGAGAACTTAAGCTTGAAGGGTGAAACTCGAAACAACCCCCGTACGGTTCCGTGAGAGGCCCCAACACCTCTCACGGGATCATTATAACACGTAGGAACTGACCGCGCATTAACGGGACTCCCGATTTGAGAATACGATGATAATTTGAAAATATGAGGACTTAAATCTTGAAAATAAGGCGTTTGAGGGTAAAACTCAAAACAACTCCCGTACGGTCCCATATGAGGCAACAACACCTCTTGCGGGACCAATATAACACGTAAATACTAACCGCGTGATCACAGGACTCCCAGTTTTAGAATACAACGATAATTTTAAAATATGAGGACCTCTCACGAGACCATTGTAACACATAGGAACTGACCGCGCGTTAACGGGAATCCCGGTTTGAGAATACGATGATAATTTGAAAATATGAGGAATTAAGCTTGAAAATAAGGCGTTAGATGGGGAAAACACGAGACAGTCGTTGTACGGTCCTGTGAGAGACACCAACACCTCTCACAGGACCAATGTAACACGAAGGAACTGACCGCGCAATAACTGGACTCCCGGTTTGAGAATACGATGATAATTTGAAAATATAAGGACTTAAGCTTAAAAATAAGGCGTTAGAGGGTGAAAACTCGAAGCAGCCCCCGTACGGTTCTGTGAGAGGCACCAGCACCTCTCACGGGACCAATGTAACACGTAGGAACTATCCAGCAGGAATCCCAGTTTGAGAATAGGACGATAATTTGAAAATATGGGGACTTAAGCTTGAAAATAAGGCGTCAGATGGTAAAACTAGAAGCAGCCCCAGTACGGTTCCGTGAGAGGAACCAACACCTCTCACGGGACCAATGTAACATGTAGGAAGTGACCGCGCGATAGCGCGACTCCCGATTTGAGAATACAATGATAATTTGAAGATATAAGGACTTAAGCTTGAAAATAAGTTGTTAGAGGGTAAAACTCGAAACAACCCCCGTACGATCCCGTTAAAGGTAGCAACACCTCTCGCGGGAGTAATGTAACACGTAGGAACTGACTGCGCGATCACAGGATTCTCGGTTTTAGAATACGACGATAATTTTAAAATATAAGGACCTCTCACGGGACCAATGTAACACATAGGAACTGATCGCGCGATAACGGGACTCCCGGTTTGAGAATACGATGATAATTTGAAAATATAAGGACTTAAGTTTGAAAATAAGGCGTTAGAAGGGGAAAACATGAAACAGCCCCCGTACGGTCCTATGAGAGGCACCAACACCTCTCACGGGACCAATGTAACACGTAGGAACTGACCGCGCGATCACGGGACACCCGACTTGAGAATACGACGATAATTTGAAATTTTGAGAACTTAAGCTTGGAAACAAGGCGTTAAAGGGGGAAAACAAAAAAAATAACCCCAGTACGGTTCCGTGAGAGGGACCAACACCTCTCGCGGGACCATTGTAACACGTAAGAACTGACCGTTCGATAACGGGACTCCCAATTTTAGAATACGACGATAATTTCAAAATATAAGGTCTTAAGCTTGAAAATAAGGCGTTAGAGGGTGAAAACTCGAAACAGCCCCCGTACGATCCCGTGAGAGTCACCAACCCCTCTCACGGGACCAATGTAACACGTAGGAACTAACTGTGCAATAACGGGACTCCCGATTTGAGAATACAATGGTAATTTGAAAATATGAGGACTTAAGCTTGAAAATAAGGCGTTAGATGGTGAAAATAAGAAACAACCCCCGTACGGTCCCATGAGAGGCACCAACATGTCTCGCGGGACCAATGGAAAAATATAAGAACTGACCGCTTGATAACGGGACTCCCGGTTTGAGAATACGACGATAATTTAAAAATATGAAGACTCAAGCTTAAAAACAAAGCGTTAGAGGGTAAAACTCGAAACAGCCCTCGTATGGTCCCGTGAGAGGTACCAACACCTCTTGCGGGACCAATGTAACACGTAGGAACTGACAGCGCGATCATATGACTCTCGATTTGAGAATACGATGATAATTTGAAAATATGAGGACTAAGCTTGAAAACAAGGCGTTAGAGGGGGAAACACAAAATAGCCCCAGTACAGTTCCGTGAGAGGAACCAAAACCTCTCAGGGGACCAATGTAACACGTAGGAACTGACCGTTCGATAACGAGACTCCCAATTTTAAAATACGACGATAATTTCAAAATATAAGGTCTTAAGCTTGAAAATAAGGCGTTAGAGCGTGAAAATTTGAAACATCCCCTGTACGGTCCCATGAGAGTCACCAACACCTCTCACGGGACCAATGTAACACGTAGGAACTAACTGCGCAATAACGGGACTCCCGATTTGAGAATACGATGGTAATTTGAAAATATGAGGACTTAAGCTTGAAGACAAGGCGTTAGATGGTGAAAATACGAAATAACCCCCGTACGGTCCCGTGAGAGGCACCAACATGTCTCGCGGGACCAATGGAAAAACATAGGAACTGACCGCTTGATAACGGGACTCCCAGTTTGAGAATATGACGATAATTTAAAAAAATGAAGACTCAACCTTAAAAACAAATCGTTAGAGGGTAAAACTCGAAACAACCCTCGTACGGTCCCGTGAGAGGCACCAACACCTCTTGCGGGACCAATATAACACGTAGGAACTGACAGCGCGATCACAGGACTCTTGGTTTGAGAATACGATGATAATTTGAAAATATGAGGACTAAGCTTGAAAAGAAGGCGTTAGAGGGGGAAACACAAAATAGCCCCAGTACAGTTCCGTGAGAGAAACCAACACCTCTCACGGGACCAATGTAACACGTAGGAACTGACCGCGCGATAGCGGGACTCCCGATTTGAGAATACAATGATAATTTGAAAATATGTGGACTTAAGCTTGAAAATAAGGTGTTAGAGGGTAAAACTCGAAACATCCCTCGTATGGTCCCGTGAGAGGCAGCAACACCTCTCGCGGGAGTAATGTAACACGTAGGAACTGATCGCGCTATCACAGGACTCCCGGTTTGACAATACGATGATAATTTTATAATATGAGGACTTAATCTCGAAGATGAGTCGTTAGAGGGTGAAAATTTGAAACAATCTCCGTACGGTGCCGTGAGAGGCCCACACACCTCTCACGGGACCAATGTAATACGTAGGAACTGATCGTGCGATAACAGACCTCCCGGTTTGAGAATACAATGATAATTTGAAGATATGAGGACTTAAGCTTGAAAATGAGTTGTTAGAGGGTAAAACTCGAAACATCCCCCGTACGATCCTGTTAGAGGTAGCAACACCTCTCGCGGGAGTAATATAACACGTAGGAACTGACTGCGCGATCACAGGACTTCCGGTTTGAGGATACGACGATAATTTTAAAATATGAGGACCTCTCACGGGACCAATGTAACACATAGGAACTAACCACGCGATAACGGGGCCCCCGGTTTGAGAATACGACGATAAATTGAAATTATGAGGACTTAAGCTTGAAAACGAGGCGTTAGAAGGGAAAAACACGAAACAGCCCCCGTACGGTCCTGTTAGAGGCACCAATACCTCTCAAAGGACCAATGTAACATGTAGGAAGTGACCGCGCGATAACGGGACTCACGGTTTGAGAATACGACAATAATTTGAAAATATGAAGACTTAAGCTTGAAAACAAGGCGTTAGAAGGTGAAAACACGAAATAACCCCCGTACGGTCCTGTGAGAGGCACCAATACGTCTCGCAGGACCAATAGAAAAACGTACGTGAGAGGCACTAACACCTCTCGCGGGATAAATGTAACACATAGGAACTGATCGCGCGATCACAGGACTCCCGATTTGAGAAAACGACGATAATTCAAAAATATGACGACTACGCTTTAAAATAAGGCGTTAGAGGGTGAAAACTCGAAACATCCCCCGTACGATCCCGTGAGAGGCATCAACACCTCTCGCGGGACCAATGTAACACGTAGAAATTGACCGCGTGATAACGGGACACCCGATTTGAGAATACGATGATAATTTAAAAATATGAGGACCTCTCATGGGACCAATGTAACGCATAGGAACTCACCGCGCGATAACGGGACACCCGGTTTGAGAATACGACGATAATTTGAAAATATGAGGACTAAAGCTTTAAAACAAGGCGTTAGAAGGGGAAAATACGAAACAGCCCCCGTACGGTCCTGCGAGAGGCCCCAACACCTCTCATGGGACCAATGTAACACGTAGGAAGTGATCGCGCGATCACGGGACTCTCGGTTTGAGAATACAACGATTATATGATAATTTGATAACTTAAACTCGAAAACAAGGCGTTAGATGGGGAAAACACGAAACAACCCCAGTACGATTCCTTGAGAGCAACCAACACCTCTCGCGGGACCATTGTAACACGTAGGAACTGACCGCACGATCACGGGACTCCCGGTTTGAGAATACGACGATAAATTTAAAATATGAGGACTTAAGCTCGAAAACAAGGCGTTAGAGGGAAAAAAATGAAGCAGCCCCTGTACAGTCTCATGAGAGGCACCAATACCTCCCTCGGGATCAATGTTACACGTTGGAACTGATCGCACAAAAACGGGACTCCCGGTTTGAGAATACAATGATAATTTGAAAATATGAGAACTGAAGCTCGAAAATAATGCGTTAGAGGGTAAAACTCAAAACAGCCCCCACATTGTCCCGTAAGAGGTACCAACACCTCTTGCGGAACCAATGTAACATGTAGGAACTGACCTCGCGATCACGGAACTACCGATTTGAGAATACATTGATAATTTGAAAATATGAGGACTTAAGCATGAAAATAAGTTATTAGATGGTGAAACTCGAAACAACCCCCGTACGGTTCTGTGAAAGGCCCCAACACCTCTCACGGGACCATTGTAACACGTAGGAACTGACCGCGCGATAACGGGACTCCCCGTTTGAAAATACGACGATAATTTGAAAATATGAGGACTTAATCTTGAAAACAAGGCGTTAGAGGGTAAAACTCGAAATAGTCCCCGTACGGTCCCGTGAGAGGTAGCAACACATCTCCCGGGACCACTATAACACGTAGGAACTGACCGCGTGATCACAGGACTCCCGGTTTTAGAATACGATGATAATTTTAAAATATGAGGACCTCTCACGGGACCAATGTAACACATAGGAACTGACCGCGCAATAACTGGACTCCCGGTTTGAGAAGACGATGATAATTTGAAAATATGAGGACTTAAGCTTGAAAACAAGGCGTTAGATGGGGAAAACACGAAACAACCCCCATACAGTCCTATGAGAGACACCAACGCCTCTCACGGGACCAATGTAACACGTAGGAACTGACTCTGCGATCACGGGACTCCCGGCTTGAGAATACGACGATAATTTGAAAATTTGAGAACTTAAGCTTGAAAGCAAGACGTTAGAGGGGGAAAATACGAAACAGCCCCAGTACGGTTCCGTGAGAGGAACCAACACCTCTCACGGGACCAATGTCACACATAGGAACTGGTCGCGCGATAGCGTGTCTCCCGGTTTGAGAATACGATGATAATTTGAAAATATGAGGACTTAAGCTTGAAAACATGGTCTTAGAGGATAAAACTCGAAACTTCCCCCGTACGGTCCCGTGAGAGGCTGCAATAACTCTCGCGGGAGCAATGTAACACGTAGGTACTAATCGCGCGATCACAGGAGTCTCGGTTTTAGAATACGACAATAATTTTAAAATACGAGGACCTCTCATGGGACCAATGTAACACATAGGAACTGATCACGCGATAACGGGACTCCCGATTTGAGAATACGATGATAATTTGAAAATATGAGGACTTAAGTTTGAAAATAAGGCGTTAGAAGGGGAAAACACGAAACAACCCCCGTACGGTCCTGTGAGAGGCACCAACACCTCTCACGGGACCAATGTAACACAAAGGAACTGACCACGCGATCACGGGACTCCCGGCTTGAGAATACGACGATATTTTGAAATTTTGAGAACTAAAGCTTGGAAACAAGGTGTTAGAGGGGAAAAACACGAAACAACCCCAGTACGATTTCGTGAGAGGAACCAACACCTCTCGCGAGACCATTGTAACACGTAGGAACTGACAGTGGGATAACGGGACTCCCGATTTGAGAATACGATGATAATTTAAAAATAGAAGGTCTTAAGCTTGAAAATAAGGCGTTAGAGGGTGAAAATTCGAAACAGCCCCCGAACGGTCCCGTGAGAGTCACCAACACCTCTCACGGGACCAATGTGACACGTAGGTCTGACCGCGCGATAACGGGACTCTCGATTTGAGAATACGATGGTCATTTGAAAATATGAGGACTTAAGCTTGAAAATAAGGCGTTAGAGGGTAAAACTCGAAACAACCCTCGTACGGTCCCGTGAGAGGCAGCAACACATCTCGCGGGACCAATGTAACACATAGGAACTGACCGCGTGATCACAGGACTCCCAATTTTAGAATACGATAATAATTTTAAAATATGAGGACCTCTCACGGGACCAATGTAACACATAGGAACTGACCGCGCAATAACGGGACTCTCGGTTTGAGAATACGATGATAATTTGAAAATATGAGGACTTAAGCTTGAAAACAAGGCGTTAGATGCGGAAAACACGAAACAACCCCCGTACAGTCCTGTGAGAGACACCAACGCCTCTCACGGGACCAATGTAACACGTAGGAACTGACTGTTCGATCACAGGACTCTCGGCTTGAGAATACGACGATAATTTGAAAATTTGAGAACTTAAGGTTAAAAACAAGGCGTTAGAGGGGGAAAACACGAAACAGCCCCAGTACGGTTCCGTGAGAGGAGCCAACACCTCTCACGGGACCAATGTAACACGTAGGAGGTGACCGCGCGATAGCGGGACTCCCGGTTTGAGAATACGACGATAATTTGAAAATATGAGGACTTAAGCTTGAAAAAAAGGCGTTAGAGGGAAAAACTAGAAACTTCCCCCGTACGGTCCCGTGAGAGGCTGAAACAACTCTCGCGGGAGCAATGTAACACGTAGGTACTAATCGCGCGATCACAAGACTCTCAGTTTTAGAATACGACGATAATTTTAAAATACGAGGACCTCTCACGGAACCAATGTAACACATAGGAACTGATCGCGCGATAACGGGACTCCCGATTTGAGAATACGGTGATAATTAGAAAATATGAGGACTTAAGTTTGAAAATAAGGCGTTCGAAGGGGAAAATATGAAACAGCCCCCGTACGGTCCTGTGAGAGGCACCAACACCTCTCACTGGACCAATGTAATACAAAGGAACTGACCACGCGATCACGGGACTCCCGGCTTGAGAATACGATGGTCATTTGAAAATATGAGAACTTAAGCTTGAAAATAAGGCGTTAGAGGGTGAAAATACGAAAAAATAACCCGAACGTTCCCGTGAGAGGCCCTAACACGTCTTGCGGGACCAATGGAAAAACGTAGGAACTGACCGCGCGATAACGGGACTCCCGGTTTGAGAATACGACGATAATTTAAAAATATGAAGACTTAAGCTTAAAAACAAAGTGCTAGAGGGTAAAACTCGAAACAGCAACCATACGGTCCCGTGAGAGGCACCAACACCTCTCACAGGACCAATGTAACACGTAGGAATTGGCTGTGCGATCAAAGGTTTCCCAGTTTGATAATACGATGATAATTTGAAAATATGAGTAATAAGCTTGAAAAGAAGGTGTTAGAGGGGGAAAACATGAAACAACCCTAGTACGGTTCCGTGAGAGGAACAAACACCTCTCACGGGACCAATGTAACACGTAGGAACTGACCGCGCGATAGCGGGACTCACGGTTTGAGAATACGATGGTAATTTGAAAATATGAGGAGTTAAGCTTGAAAATAAGGCGTTAGAGGGTAAAACTAGAAATAGCCCCCGTACGATCCCGTGAGAGGCAGCAACGCCTCTCGCGGGTGCAATATAACATGTAGGAACTGACCGCGTGATCATAGAACTCCCGATTTTAGAATACGATGATAATTTTAAATATGAGGACCTCTCACGGGACCAATGTAACACAAAGGAACTGATCGCGCGATAACAGGACTCCCTATTTGAGAATACGATGATAATTTGAAAATATGAGGACTTAAGTTTGAAAGCAAGGCGTTAGGAGGGGAAAACTAGAAATAGCCCCCTTACGGTCCTGTGAGAGGCATTAATACCTCTCACGGGACCAATGTAACACGTAGGAACTGACCGCGCGATCACGGGACACTCGACTTGAGAATACGACGATAATTTGAAATTTTGAGAACTTAAGCTTAGAAACAAGGTGTTAGAGGGGGAAAACACGAAACAACCCTAGTACGGTTCGGTGAGAGGAACCAACACCTCTCACGTGACCATTGTAACACGTAGGAACTGACCGTGTGATAAAGGGACTCCCGATTTGAGAATACGATGATAACCTGAAAATATAAGGTCTTAAGCTCGAAAATAAGGCGTTAGAGGGTGAAAACTCAAAACAGCCCCCGTACGGGCACGTGGGAGTCACCAACACCTCTCACGGGACCAATGTAACATGTAGGAACTGATCGCGAGATAACAGGACTCCCGATTTGAGAATACGATGGTAATTTGAAAATATGAGGACTTAAGCTTGAAAACAAGACGTTAGGGGGTCAAAACACGAAACAACTCCCGTACGGTCCCGTGAGAGGCACCAACACGTCTCGCGGGACCAATGGAAAAACGTAGGAACTGACCGCGCGATAACAGGACTCCCAGTTTAAGAATACGATAATAATTTAAAAATATGAAGACTTAAGCTTAAAAATAAAGGGTTAGAGGGTAAAACTCAAAGCAGCCCCCGTACGGTCCCGTAAGAGGCACCAACACCTCTCGCGGGACCAATGTAACACGTAGGAACTGACCGTGTGATAATGGTACACTCTCTTTGAGAATACTATGATAATTTGAAAATATGAGGACCTCTCACGGGGCCAATGTAACACATAGGAACTCACCGCGCGATAACGGGACTCCCGGTTTGAGAATACGATGATAATTTAAAAATATGAGGACTTAAGCTTGAAAATAAGGCGTTAGAAGGGGAAAATATAAAACAGCCCCCGTACGGTCCAGCGAGAGGCACCAACACCTCTCACGGGACCAATGTAACACGTAGGAACTCTCGGTTTAAGAATACGACGATTATATGAAAATTTGAGAACTTAAGCTCGAAAATAAGGCGTTTGAGGGGAAAATACGAAACAGCCCCGGTACTATTCCATGAGAGCAACCAACACCTCTCGTGGGACCATTGTAACTGGTAGGAACTGACCGTGCGATAACGAGACTCCCGGTTTGGGAATACGACGATAATTTGAAAATATGAGCACTTATGCTCGAAAATAAGGCGTTAGAGGATGAAAACTCGAAATAACCCCCGTACTGTTCCGTGAGAGGCCCCAACACCTCTCATGGGACCATTGTAACACGTAGGAACTGACCGCGCATTAACGGGACTCCCGATTTGAGAATACGACGATAATTTGAAAATATGAGGAATTGACTGCGTGATCAAAGGACTCCTGGTTTGAGAATACGATGATAATTTGAAAATATAAGGACTTAAGCTTAAAAACAAGGCGTTAGAGGGTGAAAACTCGAAGCAACCCCCGTACGGTTTCGTGAGAGGCACCAACACCTCTCACGGGACCAATGTAACACGTAGGAACTAACCAACGGGAATCCCAATTTGAGAATATGACGATAATTTGAAAATATGGGGACTTAAGCTTGAAAACAAGTCGTTAGAGGGTAAAACTCGAAATAGCCCCACAGGGTCCCGTGAGAGGCACTAACACCTCTCGCGATCACGGGACTCTCGGTTTGAGAATATGATGATAATTTAAAAATATGAGGACTTAAGCATGAAAACAAGGCGTTAGAAGGTGAAAACTCGAAACAGCCCTCGTACGGTCCCGTAAGAGGCACCAACACATCTCGCGAGACCAATGGAAAATGTAGAAACTGACCGCGCGATAACGGGACTCCCGATTTGAGAATACGATGGTAATTTGAAAATATGAGGACTTAAGCTTGAAAACAAGGCGTTTGAGGGTGAAAACATGAAAAAAAACTCGTACGGTCCCGTGAGAGGCACAACCATGTCTCGCGGGACCAATGGAAAAACGTAGGAACTCACCGCGCGATAACGGGACTCCTGGTTTCAGAATACGACGATAATTTACAATATGAAGACTTAAGCATAAAAACAAAGCATTAGAGGGTAAAACTCGAAACAGCCCCCGTACGGTTTTGTGAGAAGAACCAGCACCTCTCGCGGGACCATTGTAACACGTAGGAACTGACCGGGCGATAACGGGACTCCCAGTTTGGGAATACGACGATAATTTGAAAATATGAGGACTTAAGCTTAAAAGCAAGGCTTTAGAGGGTGAAAGCTCGAAACAGCCCCGGTACGGTCCAGTGAGAGTAAGGGTGTAAACGAATCGGGTCTGGGTATATCCAGATACGATACGGGTATTTTTTTAACGGATCGGGTCTTACCCGATTACCCGTCGGGTCTCAGAAAATGGATCCAGACCCGGATCCGTTAAGGACTCGGAGACCCAACCCGAATACCTGTAACTATATATATATATAAACTGTAAAAACAACTATATATATATATAGTTATATATATAGTTATATAACTGTTATTGTGTTTATATACTGTTATTAAAGTTATAAGTTATATATATAGTTATATAAGGTAATAGTTATATAACATAATAACAGTAATAGTTAACTATATATAACATATGTTAACTATAATTAACAGTTATATAACTGTTATAAGTTATATATATTTATATATATAACTATATATATATACACATTCGGGTCGGGTCCTTATCGGATCGGAGTCATGTATATCCAGATCCGGTCCATTAACAAATCGGGTAATCGAATAATCGGGTCTATAAAATTTGCTCAGATCCGTTAATTCAGATCGGGTCCGGATCTGGTCCTGTCCTATACCCGGTCCATTGACAGCCCTACGTGGGAGGCACCAACACCTCTCGCGGGACCAATGTAACTCGTAGAAACTGACCGCGCGATCAGTGGACTCCCGATTTGAGAATACGACGATAATTCGAAAATATGAGGACTATGCTTTAAAACAAGGCGTTAGAGGGTGAAAACTCGAAACAGCCCCCGTACGATCCCGTGAGAGGCACTAACACCTCTCGCGGGACCAATGTAACAGTAGGAACTGACCGCGCGATCACGGGACTCCCGGTGTGAGAATACGACGATAATTTTAAAATATGAGGACTTAAGCTCGAAAACAAGGCGTTTGAGGGGGAAAAAAGCCCCAATACAGTCCCGTGAGAGGCACCAACACCTCTCACGGGATCCATGTAACACATAGAAACTAACCACATGATAACGGGACTCCCGGTTTTAGAATACGACGATAATTTGAAAATATGAGAACTTAAGCTAAAAAACAAGGCGTTAGAGGGTAAAACTCGAAGCAGCCCCCGTACGGTCCTGTGAGAGGGCACCAACACCTCCCGCGGGACCAATGTAACACGTAGGAACTGATCGCGCGATCACAGGACTTCCGGTTTGAGAATACGATGATAATTTTAAAATATGAGGACTTAAACTTGTAAACGAGTTGTTAGAGGGTGAAAACTCGAAATAACCCCCGTACGATTCCGTAAGAGGCCCCAATACCTCTCACGGGACCAATGTAACACGTTAGAACTGACCGCGCGATAACGGGACTCTCGGTTTGAGAATACGATGATAATTTGAGAATATGAGGACTTAAGCTTGAAAATAAGGCGTTAGAGGGTAAAACTCGAAATAGCCCCCGTACAGTTCTATGAGAGGCAACAACACCTCTCGCGGGAGCAATGTAACACGTAGGAACTGACCGTGCGATCACGAAACTCTCGGTTTGAGAATACGATGATAATTTTAAAATATGAGAACCTCTCACGGAACCAATGTAACACATAGGAACTGACCACGCGATAACGGGAATCCCAATTTGAGAATACGACGATAATTTGAAAATATAAGGACTTAAGCTTGAAAATAAGGCGTTAGAAGGGCAAAACACAAAATAGCCCCCGTGCGGTCCTGTGAGAGGCACCAACACCTCTCACGGGAATAAATTAAAATGTAGGAACTGACCACGCGATCACGGGACTCCCGGCTTGAGAATACGACGATAATTTGAACATATAAGAACTTAAAGTTGAAAACGAGGCGTTAGAGGGTAAAAATTTGAAACAACCCCCATATGCTCCTGTGAGAGGCACCAACTCCTCTCATGGGACCAATGTAACACGCAGGAACTAACCGCGTGATAACGGGACTCTTGGTTTGAGAATACGACGATAATTTGAAAATATAAGGTCTTAAGCTTGAAAATTAGGCATTAGAGGATGACAACTCGAAATAGCCCCCGTACAACGACACCTCTCACGGGACCAATGTAACACGTAGGAACTGTGCGCATGATAATGGGACTCCCGGGTTGAGAATACGATGATAATTTGAAAATATGAGGACTTAAGCTTGAAAATAAGGCGTTAGAGGGTAAAACTCGAAACATCCCCCGTATGGTCCTGTGAGAGGCAGCAACACCTCTCGCGGGAGTAATGTAACATGTAGGAACTGACGGCGCGATCACACAACTCCCGGTTTGAGAATATGACGATAATTTTATAATATGAGGACTTAAGCTTGAAGATGAGTCGTTAGAAGGTGAAAATATGAAACAAACCCCGTACCATTCCGTAAGGCCCACACACCTCTCACGGAACCAATGTAACACGTAGGAACTGGCCGTGCGATAACGGGACTCCCGATTTGAGAATACAATGATAATTTGAAGATATAAGGACTTAAGCTTGAAAATAAGTTATTAGAGGGTAAAACACGAAATAACCCCCGTACAGTCCCGTTAGAGGCAGCAACACCTCTCGTGGGAGTAATCTAACACGTAGGAACTGACTGCGCGATCACAGGACTTTCGGTTTGAGAATACGACAATAATTTTAAAATATGAGGACCTCTCACGGGACCAATGTAACACATAGGAACTGACCGCGCGATAACGGGACCCCTGGTTTGAGAATACGACGATAAATTGAAAATATGAGGACGTAAGCATGAAAACGAGGCGTTAGAAGGGAAAAACACGAAACAGTCCCCGTACGGTCCGGTTAGAGGCACCAATACCTCTCACGGGACCAATGTAACACTTAGGAACTGACCGCGCGATAATCGGACTCACGGTTTGAGAATACGACGATAATTTGAAAATATGAGGACTTAAGCTTGAAAACAATGCGTTAGAAGGTGAAAACACGAAATAAATCCCGTACGGTCCCATGAGAGGCACCAACACGTCTCGTGGGACCGATGGAAAAATGTACGTGAGAGGCACTAACACCTCTCACGGGACCAATGTAACACATAGGAACTCACCGCGCGATAACGGGACACCCGGTTTGAGAATACGACGATAATTTGAAAATATGAGGACTTAAGCTTTAAAACAAGGCGTTAGAAGGGGAAAACACGAAACAGCCCCCGTACGGTCCTACGAGAGGCAGCAACACCTCTCATGGGACCAATGTAACACGTAGGAACTGATCGCGCGATCATGGGAATCTACGACGATTATATGAAAATTTGAGAACTTAAGCTCGAAAATAAGGCGTTAGAGGGGGAAAACACGAAACAACCTTAGTACGGTTCCGTGAGAGCAACCAACACCACTCGCGGCACCATTGTAACACATAGGAACTGGTCATGAAATAACGAGACTCCCTGTTTGGGAATACGATGATAATTTGAAAATATGAGGACTTGAGCTCGAAAATAAGGCGTTAGAGGGTGAAAACTCAAAACAGCCCCCGTACGGTCCCGAGAGAGGCACTAACACCTCTCGCGGGACCAATGTAACACGTAGGAACTGACCGCGCGATCATGAAACTCCCGGTTTGAGAATACGATGATAATTTTAAAATATGAGGACTTAAGCTCGAAAACAAGGCGTTAGAGGGGAAAAAAATGAAGCAGCCCCTGTACGGTCTCATGAGAGGCACCAATATCTCCCTCGGGATCAATGTAGCACGTTGGAACTGATCGCGCAATAACGGGACTCCCGATTTGAGAATACGATGATAATTTGAAAATATGAGGACTCAAGCTCGAAAATAATGCGTTAGAGGGTAAAACTCGAAACAACCCCCACACGATCCCGTAAGAGGCACCAAAACCTCTCGCGGGACCTCACGGGACTCCAGGTTTGAGAATACGACGATAATTTGAAAATATGAGGATTTAAGCTTGAAAATGAGTTGTTAGATGGTGAAACTCGAAACCACCCCTGTACGGTTCCGTGAGAGGCCCCTACACCTCTCACGGGACCATTGTAACACATAGGAACTGACCACGCGATAACGGGACTCCCGATTTGAGAATACGATGATAATTTGAAAATATGAGGACTTAATCTTGAAAACAAGGCATTAGAGGGTAAAACTCAAAACATCACCCGTACGGTCACGTGAGAGGCAGCAACACCTCTCGCGGGACCAATATAACACGTAAGAACTGAACGCGCGATCACAGGACTCCCGGTTTTAGAATATGACGATAATTTTAAAATATGAGGACCTCTCACGGGACCAATGTAACACATAGGAACTGACCGCGCGATAACGGGACTCCCGGTTTGAGAATACGATGATAATTTTAAAATATGAGGACTTAAGCTTAAAAATAAGGCGTTAGATGGGGAAAACATGAAACAACCCCCGTACGGTCCTGTGAGAGACACCAACACCTCTCACGGGACCAATGTAACACGTAGGAACTGACCGCGCGATCACGGGACTCCCGGCTTGAGAATACGACGATAATTTGAAAATTTGAGAAGTTAAGCTTGAAAATAAGGTATTCGAGGGGGAAACACGAAATAACCCCAGTACGGTTCCTTGAGAGGAACCAATATCTCTCACGGGACCAATGTAACACGTAGAAACTGACCGCGCGATAGCGGGACTCCCGATTTGAGAATACAACGATAATTTGAAAATATGAGGACTTAAGCTTGAAAATAAGGCGTTAGAGGGTAAAACTCGAAACGGCCCCCGTACGGTCTCGTGAGAGGCTGCAATAACTCTCGAGGGAGCAATGTAACTCATAGGTACTAACCGCGTGATCACAGGACTCTCGGTTTTAGAATACGATGATAATTTTAAAATATGAGGACCTCTCACAGGACCAATGTAACACATAGGAACTGATCGCGCGATAACGAGACTCCCGATTTGAGAATGCGATGATAATTTAAAAATATAAGGACTTAAGTTTGAAAACAAGGCGTTAGAAGGGGAAAACACGAAACAACCCCCGTACGGTCCTGTGAGAGGCACCAACACCTCTCACGGGACCAATGTAACACGTAGGAACTGACCACGCGATCACGGGACTCCCAACTTGAGAATACGACGATAATTAGAAATTTTGAGAACTTAAGCTTGGAAACAAGGCGTTAGAGGAGGAAAACACGAAATAACCCTAGTACGGTTCCGTGAGAGGAACCAACACCTCTCGCGGGACCATTATAACGCGTAGGAACTGACCGTGCGATAACGGGACTCCCGATTTGAGAATACGACGATAACTTGAAAATATAAGGTCTTAAGCTCGAATATAAGGCGTTAGAGGGTGAAAACTCAAAACATCCCCCGTACGGGCACGTGAGAGTCACCAACACCTCTCGCGGGACCAATGTAACACGTAGGAACTCACCGCGAGATAATAGGACTCCCGATTTGAGAATACGATGGTAATTTGAAAATATGAGTACTTAAGCTTGAAAAGAAGGCGTTAGAGGGTGAAAACACGAAACAACCCCCGTACGGTCCCGTGAGAGGCACCAACACGTCTCACGGGACCAATGGAAAAATGTAGGAACTGACCGCGCGATAACAGGACTCTCGGTTTGAGAATACAATGATAATTTAAAAATATGAAGACTTAAGCTTAAAAACAAAGCGTTAGAGGGTAGAACTCGAAACAGCCCCCGTAGGGTCCCGTGAGAGGCACCAACACCTCTCGCGGGACCAATGTAACACGTAGGAACTGACCGTGCGATAACAGTGCACTCGGTTTGAGAATACGATGATAATTTGAAAATATGAGGACCTCTCACGAGACCAATGTAACACAGAGGAACTCATCGCGCGATAACGGGACACCCGGTTTGAGAATATGACAATAATTTGAAAATATGAGGACTTAAGCTTTAAAACAAGGCGTTTGAAGGGGAAAACACGAAACAGCCCCCGTACGATCCTGCGAGAGGAACCAACACCTCTCATGGGACCAATGTAACACATAGGAACTGATCGCGCGATCATGGGAATCTACGACGATTATATGAAAATTTGAGAACTTAAGCTCGAAAATAAGGCGTTAGAGGGGGGGAAACACGAAACAACCCCAGTACGGTTCCGTGAGAGCAACCAACACCACTCGCGGGACCATTGTAACACGTAGGAACTGATCCTGCAATAACGAGACTCCCGGTTTGGGAATACGATGATAATTTGAAAATATGAGGACTTGAGCTCGAAAATAAGGCGTTAGAGGGTGAAAACTCAAAACAGCCCCCGTACGGTCCCGAGAGAGGCACTAACACCTCTCGCGGGACCAATGTAACACGTAGGACTTGACCGCACAATCATGAAACTCCCAGTTTGAGAATACGATGATAATTTTAAAATATGAGGACTTAAGCTCGAAAACAAGGCGTTAGAGGGGGAAAAAATGAAGCATCCCCTGTACGGTCTCGTGAGAGGCACCAATATCTCCCTCGGGATCAATGTAGTACGTTGGAACTGATCGCGCAATAACAGGACTCCCGATTTAAGAATACGACGATAATTTGAAAATATGAGTACTCAAGCTCGAAAATAATGCGTTAGAGGGTAAAACTCGAAACAACCCCCACACGATCCCGTAAGAGGCACCAACACCTCTCGCGGGACCAATGTAACATGTAGGAACTGACCTCACGATCACGGGACTCCAGGTTTGAGAATACGACGATAATTTGAAAATATGAGGACTTAAGCTTGAAAATGAGTTGTTAGATGGTGAAACTCGAAACCACCCCTGTACGGTTCCGTGAGAGGCCCCTACACCTCTCATGGGACCATTGTAACACGTAGGAACTGACCACGCGATAACGGGACTCCCGATTTGAGAATACGATGATAATTTGAAAATATGAGGACTTAATCTTGAAAATAAGGCATTAGAGGGTAAAACTCAAAACAACCCCCGTACGGTCCCGTGAGAGGCAGCAACACCTCTCGCGGGACCAATATAACATGTAAGAACCGATCGTGCGATCACAGGACTCCCGGTTTTAGAATACGACGATAATTTTAAAATATGAGGACCTCTCATGGGACCAATATAACACATAGGAACTGACCGCGCGATAACGGGACTCCCGGTTTGAGAATATTATGATAATTTGAAAATATGAGGACTTAAGCTTGAAAACAAGGCGTTAGATGGGGAAAACATGAAACAACCCCCGTACGGTCCTGTGAGAGACACCAACACCTCTCACGGGACCAATGTAACACGTAGAAATTGACCGCGCGATCACGGGACTCCCGGCTTGAGAATACGACGATAATTTGAAAATTTGAGAACTTAAGCTTGAAAACAAGGTGTTAGAGGGAGAAACACAAAATAACCCCAGTACGGTTCCTTGAGAGGAACCAACATCTCTCACGGGACCAATGTAACACGTACGAACTGACCGCGCGATAGCGGGACTCCCGATTTGAGAATACGACGATAATTTTAAAATATGAGGACTTAAGCTTGAAAACAAGGCGTTAGAGGGTAAAACTCGAAATAGCCCCCGTATGGTCTCGTGAGAGGCTGTAATAACTCTCGCGGGAGCAATGTAACACATAGGTACTAACTGCGCGATCACATGACTCTCGGTTTTAGAATACGATGATAATTTTAAAATATGAGGACCTCTCACAGGACCAATGTAACACATAGGAACTGATCGCGCGATAACGGGACTCCCGGTTTGAGAATACGATGATAATTTAAAAATATAAGGACTTAAGTTTGAAAACAAGGCGTTAGAAGGGGAAAACACGAAATAACCCCCGTACGGTCCTGTGAGAGGCACCAACACCTCTCACGGGACCAATGTAACACGTAGGAACTGACCACGCGATCACGGGACTCCCGACTTGAGAATACGACGATAATTAGAAATTTTGAGAACTTAAGCTTGGAAACAAGGCGTTAGAGGAGGAAAATACGAAATAACCCTAGTACGGTTTCGTGAGAGGAACCAACACCTCTCGCGGGACCATTATAACACGTTGGAACTGACCGTGCGATAATGGAACTCCCGATTTGAGAATACGATGATAACTTGAAAATATAAGGTCTTAAGCTCGAATATAAGGCGTTAGAGGGTGAAAACTCGAAACAGACCCCGTACGGGCACGTGAGAGTCACCAACACCTCTCGCGGGACCAATGTAACACGTAGCAATTGACCGCGAGATAATAGGACTCCCGATTTGAGAATACGATGGTAATTTGAAAATATGAGGACTTAAGCTGGAAAAGAAGGCGTTAGAGGGTGAAAACACGAAACAACCCCCGTACGGTCTCGTGAGAGGCACCAACACGTCTCACGGGACCAATGGAAAAACGTAGGAACTGATCGCGCGATAACGGGACTCTCGGTTTGAAAATACGATAATAATTTAAAAATATGACGACTTAAGCTTAAAAACAAAGTGTTAGAGGGTAAAACCCGAAACAGCCCCCGTAGGGTCCCGTGAGAGGCACCAACACCTCTCGCGGGACAAATGTAACACGTAGGAACTGACCGTGCGATAACAGTGCACTCGGTTTGAGAATACGATGATAATTTGAAAATATGAGGACCTCTCACGGGACCAATGTAACACAGAGGAACTCATCGCACGATAACGGGACACCCGATTTGAAAATACGACGATAGTTTGAAAATATGAGGATTTAAGCTTGAAAACAAGGCGTTAGAAGGGGAAAACATGAAACAGCCCACATATAGTCCAGCGAGAGGCACCAACACCTCTCACGGGACGAATGTAACACGTAGGAACTGATTGCGCGATCACGGGACTCTCGGTTTGAGAATACGACGATTATATGAAAATTTGAGAACTTAAGCTCAAAAACAAGGTGTTAGAGGGGGGAAACACGAAACAGCCCCGATGTGGTTCCCTGAGAGCAAACAACACCTCTCGTGGGACCATTGTAACTGGTAGGAACTGACCGTGCGATAACGAGACTCCCCGTTTGGGAATACGACGATAATTTGAAAATGTGAGGACTTATGCTCGAAAATAAGGTGTTGGAGGGTGAAAACTCGAAACATCACTCGTACGGTCTCGTGAGAGGCACTACACCTCTCGCGGGACCAATGTAACACGTAGGAACTGACCGCGCGATCACGGGACTCCCGGTTTGAGAATACGACGATAATTTCAAAATACGATGACTTAAACTCGAAAATAAGGCGTTAGAGGGGAAAATAATTAACCAGCCCCTACACGGTCCCGTGAGAGGCACCAATACCTCTCTCGAGATCAATGTAACACGTTGGAACTGATCGCGCGATAACGGGACTCCCGATTTGAGAATACGATGATAATTTGAAAATCTGGGGACTCAAGATCGAAAACAGTGCGTTAGAGGGTAAAACTGAAACAGCCCCCGTACGGTCCCGTGAGAGGCACCAACACCTCTCGCGGGACCAATGTAACACGTACGAACTGACTGCTCGATCACAGGACTCCCGATTTGAGAATATGACGATAATTTTAAAATATAAGGACTAAGCTTGAAAACAAGGCGTTAAAGGGTGAAAACTCGAAACATCCCCTGTACGGTCCTGTGAGAGGCGCCAACACCTCTCGCGGGAGCAATGTAACACGTAGGAACCGTCCGCGCGATAACGTGACACCCGGTTTGATAATACGATGATAATTTGAAAATATGAGGACTTGGGCTTGAAACCAAGGCGTTAGAGGGTGAAAACTCGAAACAGCCCTCGTACGGTCCCATGAGAGGCACCAACACCTGTCACGGGACCAACATAAAACCTAGGAACTGATCGCGCGATCACGAGGCTCCCTATTTGAGAATACGACGATAATTTGAAAATTTGATAACTTAAGCTTGAAAACAAGGCTTTAGAGGGGAAAAACACGAAACAGCTACAGTACGGTTTTGTGAGAGGAACCAACACCTCTCGCGAGACCATTGTAACACGTAGGAACAGAATGAGCGATAACGGGACTCCCGATTTGAGAATATGACGATAATTTGAAAATATGAGGACTTAAGCTTGAAAACAAGGTGTTAGAGGGTGAAAGCTCGAAACAGCCCCCGCACGGTCCTGTGAGAGGAACCAACACCTCTCACGGGACCAATGTAACACGTAGGAATTGACTGCGCGATCACGGGACTATCGGTTTGAGAATACGATAATAATTTGAAAATATGAGGACTTAAGCTAAAAAATAAGGCGTTAGAGGGGGGGAAAATGAAGCACCTCTGTACGGTCCCGTGAGAGGCACCAACACCTCTCACGGGATCAATGTAACACGCAGGAACTGACCACGCGATCTCAGGACTCCCGTATTGAGAATGTGGCGATAATTTTAAAATATGAGAACTTGAGCTTCGAAATAAGGCATTAGAGGGGGAAAACACGAAACAGCCACCGTACGGTCCCGTGAGAGGCACCAACAACTCTCGTGGAACCAATGTAACATGTAGGAACTGACCACGTGATAACAGGACTCCCGGTTTGAGAATACGATGATGATTTAAAAATATAAGGACTTAAGCTTAAAAACAAGGCGTTGGAGGGTGAAAACTCGAAGCAGCCCCCGTACGGTTTCATGAGAGGCACCAACACCTCTCACGGGACCAATATAACACGTAGGATCTAACCAACGGGAATTCCAGTTTGAGAATACGATGATAATTTAAAAATATAGGGACTTAAGCTTGAAAATAAGGCCTTAGAGGGTAAAACTCGAAATAACCCCCATACGGTCCCGTGAGAGGCACTAACACCTCTCGCAATCACGGGACTCTCGGTTTGAGAATACGACGATAATTTAAAAATATGAGGACTTAATCTTGAAAATAAGGCGTTGGAGGGTGAAAACTCGAAATAACCCTCGTACGGTCCCGTGAGAGGCACCAACACCTCTCGCGGGATCAATGGAAAAACGTAGAAACTGATCGTGCGATAACGGGACTCCCGATTTGAGAATACGATGGTAATTTGAAAATATGAGGACTTAAGCTTGAAAACAAGGCGTTAGAGGGTGAAAACACGAAATAATCCCCGTACGGTCCCGTGAGAGGCACCAACATGTCTCGCGGGACCAATGGAAAAATGTAGGAACTGACTGCGCGATAATGGGACTCCTGGTTTGAGAATACGACGATAATTTATAATATGAAGACTTGAGCTTAAAAATAGAGCGTTAGAGGGTAAAACTCGAAACATCCCCCGTACGGTTCCGTGAGAGGAACTGTCACCTCTCGCGGGACCATTGTAAGACATAGGAACTGACCGGGTGATAACGAGACTTTCGGTTTGGGAATACGACGATAATTTGAAAATATGAGGACTTAAGCTTGAAAGCAAGGCTTTAGAGGGTGAAAGCTCGAAACAGCCCCCGTACGGTCCCGTGAGAGTAGGGGTGTAAACGGATCGGGTCTGGGTATATCCAGATCCGATATGGGTATTTTTTTAACGGATCGGGTCTTACCCGATTACCCATCGGGTCTCAGAAAATGGATCCAGACCAGGATCCGTTAAGGACCCGGAGACCCGACCCGAATACCTGTAACTATATATATATATATAAACTGTAAAAACAACTATGTATATATATATATATATAACTGTTATTATAGTTACAACTATATATATATGTAGTTGTATAACTATTATTGTGTTTATATACTGTTATTATAGTGTTATTATAGTTATAAGTTATATATATAGTTATATAAGGTAATAGTTATATAATATAATAACAGTAATAGTTAACTATATATAATAGTTATATACAGTTAATATAGTTATAAGTTATATATATATATATATATATATATATATATATATATATATATATATATACACACACACATTCGGGTCGGGTCCTTATCGGATCGGAGTCATGTATATCCAGATCCGGTCCATTAACAAATTGGGTAATCGGATAATCGGGTCTATAAAATTTTACTCAGATCCGTTAATTCGGATCGGGTCCGGACCTAGTTCGGGCCTATACCCGGTCCATTGACAGCCCTACGTGAGAGGCACCAACACCTCTCGCGGGACCAATGTAACTCGTAGAAACTGACCGCGCGATTACTGGACTCCTGGTTTGAGGATACGACGATAATTTGAAAATATGAGGACTTAAGTTTGAAAACAAGGCGTTAGAGGGTGAAAACTCGAAGTAACCCCGGTACGGTCCCGTGAGAGGCACCAGCGCCTCTCACGGGACCAATGTAACACGTAGGAACTAATCCATGGGAATCCGAGTGTGAGAATACGTCGATAATTTGAAAATATGGGGACTTAAGCTTGAAAATAAGGCGTTAGAGGGTAAAACTCGAAACAGCCCCCGTACGGTCCCGTGAGAGGCACCAACACCTCTCGCGATCACGGGACTCTTGGTTTGAGAATACGACGATAATTTAAAAATATGCGGAATTAATCTTAAAAAAAGGCGTTAGAGGGTGAAAACTCGAAACAACCCTCGTACTGTCCCGTGTGAGGCACAAACCCTCTCGCGGGACCAATGGAAAAACGTAGGAACTGACCGCACGATAACGGGACTCCTGGCTTGAGAATACGACGACAATTTAAAAATATGAAGTCTTAAGCTTAAAAACAAAGCGTTAGAGGGTAAAACTCGAAATAGCCCCCGTACGGTTCCATGAGAGGAACCAGCACCTCTCGCGGGACCATTGTAACACGTAGGAACTGACCGGGCGATAACGGGACTCCCGGTTTGGGAATACGATGATAATTTGAAAATACGAGGACTTAAGCTTGGAAACAAGGCGTTAGAGGGTGAAAACTCAAAGCAGCCCCCGTACAGTCCCGTGAGAGGCACCATCACCTCTCGCGGGACTAATGTAACTCGAAGGAACTGACCGCGCGATCACTAGACTCCCGATTTGAGAATACGATAATAATTTGAAAATATGAGGACTTAAGCTTGAAAACAAGGCGTTAGAGAGTGAAAACTCGAAGCAGCCCACGTACGGTCCTGTGAGAGGCACCAGCACCTCTCACGGGACTAATGTAACTCGTAGGAACAGACCGCTCGTTCACGGGGCTCCCGGTTTGAGAATACGACGATAATTTGCATATTTTTAGATTTAGGCATAAAAAAAATGCATTTGAGGGTGAAAACACGAAACAACCCTCGTACGATCCCGTGAGAGGCACCAACACCTATCGCGGGCTAATGGAAAAATGTAGGAACTGACCGCGCGATAACGGGACTCCCGATTTGAGAATACGACGATAATTTAAAAATATGAAGACTTAAGCTTAAAAACAAAGTGTTAGAGGGTACAACTCGAAACAGCCCCCGTATGATTCCATGAGAGGAACCAACACCTCTCACGGGACCATTGAAACACGTAGGAACTGACTGGGCGATAACGGGACTCCCGATTTGAGAATACGATGATAATTTGAAAATATGAGGACTTAAGCTTGAAAGCAAGGCGTTAGAGGGTGAAAACTCGAAACAGCCCCCGTACGGTCCCGTGAAAGGCACCAACACCTCTCGCGGGACCAATATAACTCGTAAGAACTGACCGCCCGATCACTGGTCTTCAGATTTAAGAATACGATGATAATTTTAAAATATGAAGACTTAAGCTTGAAAAGAAGGCGTTAGAGGGTGAAAACTCGAAGTAGCCCCCGTACGGTCCCGTGAGAGGCACCAACACCTCTCACGGGACCAATGTAACTCGTAGGAACTGACTGCACGATCACGAGACTCCCGGTTGAGAATACGATGATAATTTGCATATTTCTAGATTTAGGCATAAAAACATGGCGTTAGTGGGTGAAAACTCGAAACAGCCCCCGAACGGCCCCGTGAGTGGCACGAACACCTCACACGGGACCAATGTAACTCGTAAGAACTGACCGCACGATCACGGGACTCCCGGTTTGAGAATATGACGATAATTTGCATATGGGGACTTAAGCTGGTGTTAGAGGGCGAAAACACGAAGAAGTTCCCGTACGGTCCCGTGAGATGCACCAACAGGTCTCGCGGGACCAATGGAAAAACGTAGGAACTGACCGCGCGATAACAAGACTTCCAATGAAAATACGACTAAAATTTGCATATGGAATTTATATGTTAATAATTATAACTCATATATGCAATTTTTCAGCTTGAATAACTTTTTTGTAAAACTACTTGGTTACTGATATCATTTTTTTTGTATCCTACCATTTGTAGGATTTTTGCACGTGAAACAAATGAAGGAGGGAATGGTTTACGACATGAAGATTGTTTATATAATGTTGTGGACATGCAGGATTATGTTTTTTATGTATTACATCCATGCAGGCTTTTATTGTTTAGTTTTATGGCCGTGTGAGCTTTTATAATTTGATTGTTAAATTTTATGACCGTGCGGGCTTTATAATAAGCAGGTTTTACATTTACAGGGTTTGGAATGTCCAGAAAATAAAGGAAACTCTGCCCAATTTTTTTTGGTCTGTGAATTATTAAGACGTGTAATATTTTTAAGTTTGTATATATATTAGTTTATTAAAAACGTTATCGTTTCGCAGTTTGTGATTTTTTTTCATTGTTTTGCCAATAATAAATATTTGTAACGCCTCGTACGCGTCTAACGTTACACGTAGCGACCGACCGTGAAGTCACAAGACCCCCAATTTTAGGATTGGACGAAAAAAAGACATTTTTTAAAAAATTATAGTTAAACAAGGTCATGGACTTTGTCCATGACCATTTTTATTTTTTTCGTCGCGCATAAAAATGGTCGGGCCAAAGTCCATGACCCCAACCGTGACGAAAATTATCGCGGCCAAAGTCCGCGACCATTTTTTTCCTATTTTTTTCGTCGTGGTGTGGATCACGAATTTTGGCCGCGACCAATTTTTGTCACGATTGTGGATCAAGTATTTGGGCCGCGACCATTTTTTCCTTTTTTTTCATCGCGGCGTGGGTCACGGACTTTGGGCGCGACCAATTTTCCTCACGACCAAAGTCCATGACCCCGAACCGTGACAAAAAATGGTCGCGGCCAAAGTTCGCGACCATTTTTTTCCTTTTTTTTTCGTCGCGGCCAAAGTTCGTGACGAAAAATGGGTCACAGACTTTGACCGCGACCATTTTTTGTCATGGTTGTGGGTCACGGACTTTATATCCCAATACATATTACTACCGTTTTAATGATATGTCTTGGGATATAAAGGGTGAGTTAAATAATATTTATTTATTAATTTTTAGATTTAGAAATTAGCAAGAAAAAATAAACTATTACATATATAGCTCTCATGAACCTCTTATTTTACAATTAGAAAATAATGCCCATCAAAAAATAAAAATTGAAAAATACTTAATTTTGCACTTGAAATATAAAAACAATCAACATCGAGTATATAATAGCTTTTCATGAAAAATATTTTTATAAAATAAAAGAAATTATCTCTGCTATTTTTTTTTCTTTCGTCCTATGTATGCTAGATTTTCCCTAAAAGGGCCTCGTCACAAGTTGTTTGAGAGTTATATACTTAATTAATCAGATGGAAAAAAGTGTAAATGTGGTTTGAGAAAATGTAAAAAAAAATTCTGATATGGATAACTTGATCCCCAAATCAAATCATCGAATATAGTAGATATAAAGTTGTATTCGACTTCAAACTCAAACTTGATCCTCAAATCATTGAATAGATAACTTGATCCCCAAATCAAATCGTCGAATAAAGTAGAGATAAAGTTAGAGTTGTATTCAAACTCAAACACCTTAACTGAAACCACCTCATCTCATCTCTTTATTTCTCTATTTATATGTATGAAGTCTCAGGGTTTGAAATCCAAAGATTTTGAAGCTCCGTCCCAATATTTGAATAATAATGTAAGTTTGAATTTTTATTTTATTTTAAGTTTACTTACCCCATTCAGCTTAACATTGTTTAGCTTTTCATTCATTTATTGAACTCTATGAAGATTGAGCCATTTTGGCCGACCAATTATTCAATTAGACCAGTTTCTCAAACCTCTCCGCCCCATCCAAGCCGAAGAGCTTTGGGAACAATTATGAAGTATAAGCTAAGTGGCCCCAAACATAGAGGACCAAATAGGTCCGGATCCCAAAAAATGGCCATCCCAATACATAATAGGCAAGGAACATTATGAGAGATAACCTCAAAGGGATTATTTGACAAGAATAGATTTCGAAGGAGATTAGCATGGATCAAGTAGCGGCCCAATCAACAACTCTAATGAGTCTAATTCAATTCTGCCTCCTCCATATCTATAAATGTAATCCTCACACCAGGGAAAAAATGATATGTAACTTATGGATATCGAATCACAAAAAAAAGTAATAAAAAGGAGAGAAACACCTGTGGACATAGGCAATTGGCGAACCACACAAATTTATTTGTTGTGAGATTGTTCTATTCTTAGTTTGGTCCTAACTGCTTATATTCATTCATTGTGATTAATTGCACCTGTTGCATTTGAAAATCAATCAACACAAACTCACATCAATTGAAAAGTTATCTTAAATAAGCTAAAGGCTATGAACATAGAGAAACAAATACAACACAACTTGTGAAAGTTTTAAAGCTGGATAAAGAGCTTATGATGAATATTCATTGGGTTAGATGATGATGAGTTTACAGGTGCTTGGATCGTTGACATGTATGGATGAGAGTTGTCAACTTGAAATTGTATTTTAGTAATTTTAAGAATGATTGATTTTGTTGGATTAATTTTTATTCTTATGATTGACACGTATTAAATATTACGCAGTTTATTTAGACATTTTAGTTTTTTAGTTACCAATGAACGTTTAAGCATTTTAATATTTGAGTTTATATTATTACTACTTTAATGATATGTGTCTTGGGTTATAAATGAAGCGAGTTACATCATATTTATTTATTAAGTTTTAAATTTGAAACTTTACAAAAGGATGAATTATTACGTGCCTTATATTTTTTATTTAGAAAATAATTCTAATTAAAGCTTCTTCTTTCACCCCACATATGGTCGATTTTTTTTATTTCCTAAAAAGACCTCTGCAAAAGTTGTTTAAGAGTTATATACTTAATTAATTAGATGGATAAAAGTGTAAAAGTGGTTAGAGCAAACGTCTCGCATCGCCCAAAAAATAAAAAAAATATGATACAGATTATTTGATCCCCAAATCATCGAATAAAGTAGAGATAAAGTTGTATTCAAACTTAAACTCAAACTTCCTCCCTAAACGTTTCTCGATAAGAAGTTGGTAAACATATTCATTGAACAAGTTCTAGCTAGGACAAAATGAGTGGACAACGGATTCACAACAACTCATATTTTAAAGGTGGTTGAGCGCATATATTCTGGATGTGGCGTAATTGTTGTTAAGAAGAATGTAAGAGGACATCATATTTTGTGTGAATATCCAACTATGCTTATACTCATTCTTAATTTTATTTTTCTTCGCCGTGGCAATATGAAAATGTTATACCGTTGGTACATTTGAATAAGAGTTTTCCATTTTGACAAATAATTAAATTTGGTTATTTATTTATTTTCATATCTTTTGTATTTAGGATAAACCTGGATATCTCCTCCGAGATTATTGGTAACTGTTTTTACTATCTCCGTAAGTATTCTAGTGTATTTAAAATACTCATGTGCGAATTAAATTATGATTTGGGCTGGGCAGCGTTCTAATGGATCCAAGCTGGTCGGCTACTCTCATGGGCTATGGTAAGTGGGTCCCCACATTGAAATACTCAAAAATTTGACCTAAACGCAGGGAACCTGTGGGCGATACTTCTACTGATTTATCTGGTGTTGTTGATTCATAAAAAAAAATATTGTGGTTGCTTTGGAAATGCAAGTTGTTTTGGGTTGTAAAAATAACCAAAATGTCCTTTTGGGTTGTCTTTTCATTTTCAAATGACCCGAGACCCAAAACCACCGTCCAAATAGACTTTTCTGATTATTTCAACCCTTCCGGACGCAACGACGCAGTCAAAACGACTATAAGGTCGATATAAAAATAAGTTCCCTTTTTAATTTAACAAATTAGTCCCGACACGTCCCATACCGCGTCCGACTAAAAATTCAAATAACTGAATTAATATCACACAGACATATCAATGACATCACATTCATATATTACCTAAATATCTTTAAGCACCGATGCGGCTTAACCATCGTTTATCCACAGATGCTACTTTGAAACGGAGTTTAGACTTGTTAATTTTATTGGGTTAATTATTATTCTTACGAATGACACATATTAAATATTTTGTAGTTTGTTTAGAGATTTTAAATTTTTAGGTTATGAATGGAAATTTAAATATTATTATAGTAGAGTTTATATTACTACCGTTTTAATGAAGTGCCTTGGGTTATAAATGGTAAGTTATATAATATTTATTTGTTAAGTTTTGAATTTGAAATTTTACAAAAAAAAAAGCTATTAAGTATATAGTTCTCATGAACCTCCTATTTTACAATTAGTAAATAATGATAATCAAACAATAAAAATTAAACGGATCCTTATTTTTGCACTTGAAAAAATTAAAACAATTAACATCGAGTATATAATATTTTTGATAAAATGTATTTTTCTAAGATTTATCTTGTCCAAAAGAAATTTCTATCCCTCCACCAATGCTAGATTTTTTTGTTTCCTAAAAGGGCTCGGAACAGGTTGTTTGAGAGTTATATAGTTAATTAATTAGATGGACAAAAGTGTAAAAGTGATTAACCGCAAACGTGCGACATATCGGCCAAATCAAATCCTCGAATAGACCAGATAGAGTTGTATTGAAACTGAAACACCTCGATTGAAACTTGATCCCCAAATCATGGAATAGATAACTTGATCCCCAAAATCAAATCAAATCGTAGGGAAGAGATAGAGTTTGAGTTGTATTCAAACTCAAACCCCTCAATCAACTGAAACCGGCTCATCTCTCTTCTATTTTCATTTATATATATGGAGTCTCCAAAGGTTTTGAAGCTCCGTCCCAGCATTTGAATAACATTGTAAGTTTGCTTTTTTTTTTTACCCCCATTCAGATTGTTTAGGTTTTCATTCATTTATTTATTTTATTTAACTCAGATTGTCTATCATGATTGAGCCTCTCTTCTCCTCCTCTGGTAACGATATAAACCCTAGCCCTAGCTACTGCTCTAAATATTTAACTATATCATTGAGTCTTTGTTCTTTCTTTAATGGCTATGCGTGGTATGTTGGTGTTAAACACTTTTTTAATGCCTTTCATTTAAACAACTTTCTTTGTTTATCAATCGGTGCCATCACGTAATTTTTGTTCTATGTTTTAACTGCTATTCATTTGGGCCTTTGATTGTTCTGCCTTTTCTAATAAATAAAGTATAGTTCTTAAAAATTTGCCTTTGCCTTTGATTGTTCTGCCTTTTCTATGTTTTAACTACTATCTTTGTTTATCAATCGGTGTTAACTATGTTTTAACTACTGCTGGCTTTTCGTTTAGTCTTTTAGTCTCATTTTGGGGGCTTTGATTGTTCTGCGTTTTCTAATTGATCCCTTTGTTTGATTTGCAATATTAGGTTGACTATATATGTGATTTTTAAGAACTAAACTTCCAGTTTAGAATTTCATTTATGTTCCAAATAACCATATGTGAAATAACTCTTCTTGAACCATCAAATACGGTGATGCATCTATTTTATTTATTTCAAAAGAGACATATGCTTATAACCGGGAATATACAATCTTCATGATGTATACCGTAAAAAAATATTTCAATTGTCCTAAAGACACTTACCTTTTTTTGCTTACTTCCCATGTTGGCTTTGTTATATTTAAATGCAATTCTTAACCCATGTTATTGGTTTTATTATATTTAAATGGAATTTTCAAAATGGAGAGCAACTTTTAGCGGGAATAGCAGCTTTCTAATAAATAATATTAGTATTCATTCGTAAATTTGATTGAATGTTATTTGTCTTTGAATTCCACGATTACCATAGGGGAGGTTTCAATTGTGGCCGTGTGTTTGGACATTTTCCTTGGTTAGAATGATACACCCGGTTTGTCAAAATACGCCTTTCTGCTCCTGATTATGGCGCGCTAGGGAAATGCGTGTTTTGATTGATCGCGTGCGTCTTTTTGAGTAGGGAAGGTGCTCAAATACACCGCCACAATTGAAGTCATTCTTCCGGTTATCGTGAAATGCAAAGCGAAATATATTATAAATCAAATCTACGAATGATAAAAAATATTTTTATAGGATGCTTATATTTCCGCTAATAGTTTTTCTAAATAGATGAGCGGAAGTGTGAAATTGCCCGCGCGCCTCGGGTTTTTGTGACTCCTATAGGCTGTATGCTCTAAATAAGCCATCTGAATCAGCGCAAATATCTCTCAATATCATTGTTTTAAATCACAGTTGCACCTTCACGTAAATAGCGTAAGTTGACTTCAATTTATATGGGACTAAAACCTTATAAACAGTCCTTGAAGAGAAGGTGGAAATCGAGAGTATCTTTCTCAATCCCTCTCTGACACCTTCGGGCAATGGGTCTGTTGATCCTTATCAGAATGATGGTGCTGTTAAAAAAACAACTTTCCAGAGTTTAAGGTTTCATTCAGCAGACATCTGTTATCAATTTAGAAGTTCAATTTCATATTTGTGCTTAGATATTAGGTTTTGTTATAGAAATGCATAAAATATTGTCTTATTGTTATTTTTGTTGTATGAATAGTTATTCTCTAATTGTCAATAGTAGTTGAACATCGGAGAGATGTTAATCAAGTTCTTTTATAACCATGTAATTGGTATCCATGGTTCATGAATGCCTACCTTATTTTTATTTACAAGTCCTAAATAATTTTATATTTAGTCCTCTTTATAGAAGGAAAAAGTAAGGTATTTCTTATATTATTAAGTTTTAATTTTTTAGTTGAGTTTGTATATATCAATTTGAATGAGGGTATTTTTGTTTGACATGTATTACTCTTCTTTCTCTATATCTTAGTTCATATTACAATCTGTTTATCATAATTTTAGTAAATGATTCTACATATCTGTTTTCATGATGACAGAGCATTCCTTGATTGTTTCACTTGAATTTAGCACGTATTGAAATTTCCTACTGAGTAACACGTGTGGTTAACACTTTGTTATTGTTTTACAGATTATCAAGGTAATAGCTAAAGCTGAAAAAGGTAACTAATGACGATGCTTTAGAATTTTCGCTTCTTCATTTAATGCGGCGTACATTGTAGATTATTTTTATGATTCCCGTGATCCAATTGTTTAAACTGAAACTCATTTCCAGTGGTTAGTAAGTATTATACGAACAATGTTTTACCCAAACAGATTTTGGGTTCGTTTTTGCAGATCTATGACCGTTGTTGTATGGTGGTGAGCTACGATTGAACGTGCATTCCACTTCTCACAAGTTGGTCTGAAGCTCATGACAGGGGGTAAGTGAATTAAATATGTAAACGGATATCATTAATTGGATCAAATCATAAGGATTGCTTTTTTTTTAATTTTTTTAATTTTGTTATGTACATTATTGGCCTATTTAAAGGTTTATCTTTTGAAAACTTTCTACTTTCTTTGTTTACACAGCTGGGCAGGTTCTTATCTTGAAGAGCAGGCATCATTTAAAGCTATAAACTTTTGTGTTGTTAGATCAAGTTTAATAGTCCTCACCTACAAATGCTAATTGTCTCGGGGTTTGGAGCATGTTATTGTATGCTTTTAGTTACACTAGACTTTGGTGTATTTATAAAAGATATCATCCAGCTCCTCCAAAGTTAATATCTCGAACATATAGCATAGTAGGTTCTTCTTATTGGGAGTTATTATTGGATTGTGTTTAGAGGATGTCTACTATGACATTATTTGATTTTGTTCCATTTTGTTTTGATTTTTGAGGTTTGATTGATAATTGCCTAAGCCTCTCTTAGATTTTTTCAAATTTTTTAGGTTTGGTTAATGCGATTATCCTCTCTTGGAGATTTATAATTTTTTTCTGTTTTACATATGTTTGGGCTTGATTTTTTTACATGTATCCATAAGTAGCATCCTACATCTTTTACAGGTGGTTTCAATATATGGCATCTCATCCTCTGTTTTCCCATTTTTTTCAGTTCACCTTTGAAGGTTTTCATTTGTATTCTAGATTTTAATCTCGAATCTAATTTTTATTGCAATTTTGGTGATTCCTATTAAGTGGTTTAAAGTTGATTATAATTACTTATTTCTCTTTACTATTACATTTATTGTTGCAGGTTGTTTCGGGTTTTTTGGTTACAAATTTTGGTTATTCGTTTCAAATTTTTGGATGTTCATACGACTATATCGCTATTTGCTTTTACATCTATCTAATTTGTTGCTTATATTTTTTGCAGTTCATTTACAGGTATTGCAAAATCAGATATTCCAGTTATTGTATGGATATTCATCTTCTCCTTACCGGATTGAACGAGCTACACATTTTAATGGTATATGTATTTTGTTTGGATATTCATTTTCACCTTGAGTCAAACCTTATCAGACTTCTCTATATTCCAATAATTTCAATTCCATCATGCTCTTCTACTTTATTGTGTTCTCTTCTGCATCTTAGAGCTAACGCATCTTAGAGCTAACGAACAAATATTTGTTATTCATACATTTTGTAGGTGATATAATTTTGTTCATTAAGGTTGCATATTTCTCTACTTGCTGTCTTTTTTTTATCATTTTGGAGATACAACGAACAATTCTCCACTCCTTTGTTAATTTTTATATTTGACCTCCCCTGATCTTATATATTATTTTTTGTCTTGAATTTACTAATTTCTTAAATGATTACAATGGTGAAGTTAGTCAATTTCTCTCTTCAGACTTATAATAATGAAGTGAATTATTACTACCAAAGTACACTACACACATGGAAAATTAAGTGGATGCCAATTAACCTGTGACTTATTTTTGTTCCCATTAGTTCTATTAATCAATCACATACATGTTTGAATCTCTTAGCAAAGTTTTATTTATTTATATAGAATAAGAATTTTTTATCCAATGCTTTGTACATTTCATGTGATGTCCCTCTTTTTTTCTTCTACAGAATCCATACGCACAACAAGTTATTGTTATATTTTTCTTTAATTAAAAAGTATCTTTTGTTTCTTTGCAACTTTACTATGACCTTACAAATTATATAAATATTCCATTCAAATTTACTGTCACCCTAAACCCTAAACCCTAAACCGACTACTACACCTTACTGTGCTCTTATTTAAAAATAAGTGATAGTATTGTATTCATAATCTAAATTGTATTATATTCATAATCTAAATTGTCATTATAATCTAAAAGAAATGATAGTATTGTATTTGAATTAGTAACCATTGTACCTTCTGTTGTTCTTTACCGAACTCAGTGAATGCCGGGAAATCTGTGGGCCATCAAACAATATGATGAAAGTGATGTAAGTTCTCCCAGTATCATTTCATTTTGGTTACATTTGTAAGAGATGACATCTCTATTTGCACAGATAGTTGGGTAATGGTTGATTATTTTAAGTTCTTAATATTCAATCAAATACTGAACTTTTTTTTGAAATCAGAAGAGTACTCTTTTTACCACAGATAGTATTTGTACCCCTTTTCTGTTTTGGGTGACAAGACTTTCGAGGTTGGATTGTTATGTTTCTGCATTCATGTGTTTTTTTTTGGTAGCATACCATGAGGTGTCCGGGCCAGCTTACGCGCACCTCGACTAATCCCCATTCGCGGTTCGTGGCTTCCGCTGGTCAAGCATTATTTTGACAGTGCCAGTGCCATGGATCGAATTGGGGACCAAACCCAATTCACCCCCAAGACTGTCCAGTGGCAGCCTTATACCACTGGGCCAAGAGGCTTGGTTGCATTCATGTGTTTGCAAACTGGTAATTTAGTAGTCTTCTTTACCAGATCCAATACTTGAGGAGTAGATATATATTTTTACATCAATCTAACATCAAGAGATAGAGTTGAAGAATTATTCAGAGATGTGATAAATTCTTGGTTCTTTTATCTGATCGAGGTTCCCTCATATGTTTTAATGAGAATTAAATTGTCCGAATGAATAATCTCGATATTGATTATGTGAAACAATTATAAATTTATTTTTCCTATGTTTACCTCTATGGCTGATTTTGCCTTTCATAGATTTTTTTAATGATATTGTGATCAATGAATTTTTTTGATTAAGCAGGTGATACGAAGATGTTTGGCCAAAATCATGTATGTTTGAAACTCCTAAATACTTCCTCTTCTCATATCATATGTGGTGTATGTGATGTAAACTTAATTTGCAAGTTATTTTTTAGCATGAATTTTGTTTTTTCTATCTGCATTCTCGGTATGGTATGTACATGGAGGTATTTTACGATTATTATCACTATTTTATCTTAGAGTTTTGTGTCTAACACGTGTAATGTTTACATTATATTTTTTTACAATTTAACAAGTGTTAAATGTGTCATTATTTAACATGATTCTTAAAAAGCCAGATTATTAATGAATTGCGGGTTTGTGTGGGAGATCATTATATTGAAATTTTTTGCTTTACTTCTCATTTGGAGTTTACAAGTCGTTGTTTGTTTACATTTACTAATATTTTTGCAAACTAATATTCTTTTAACCGAATGCCATTGTATTTGGTCAATGATTTTTTTGCAACTATATTTGAAATTTTGGTCCAGAAGCTTTGATATTATTATTCACTCATAAATATTGGTCCAGAAACTCGAGACTCGATTTCACCATACATGTTGTAAGCATGTGCTATATCTTCAAAATTTACAGTCGTGCCTTCAGGCACGGGCATCCGCTAGTATATATATATACTAGTACAAGCCCGTGCCTAAAGGCACAATTCAAACTTTGCAAAAAACACAACACATTCTTGCAACATGAATGGTATACGGACACGACGTTCCAAGAAATATAATACATTCTCGCTATAGATAAACAATATTTGAAATAACCTATAGTACGAACCTACTAGTTTTAAAAAACTTGGGCAAAGTTTCCTTTATTTCTGAAACAATCCATTTTGTTTAAGAACAAAAATACCAACTATACTATTATTAATGTTGAGTATGATAATTTAAAAAATTTGAATAGAGTTTTCTTTGTTTATTATACAATTCGCCCTGTTTAAGAACAAAAATATTAACTACACTATTATTAATACAGGTACTAAGATATTAAAAAAATTGGGCAAAATTTCCTTTGTTTATAGAAGAATCCGTCCTATTTAAGGGGAGACAAACAACAACAACTATACTACTATTTCACAATAGCCACCGTATAAATAATTAGAAACAATATAATCCATCATAGACCATAATTTGTATCACAACTAAATCAGTATAAACAATCAAAAGTTGTAACTAACATATACACTCCTTAGTAGCCAGACTTTTAGAAAAAAAAAATATAGAAAGAAGAGAATCAAATAAAACCTGTATGTCGCTTGAAATTGTTATTAAAACGTTCAATAATAAAAAGCCACGTACTATTGAAAAAAAATATAACGTTCGTCTCTAATCCCGAATGACCTATGTTTTGCGCCCGTAAGTTTGTTTACATGTTCTCTAATTTCATCCCAAGTATCATAAATCCCAGGTTTATGTCCCACAAAAACAACATATATTTTTCACTTAATGAAAAAATTCCAAGCAAACAAAAGGGGAGACACCAAAACACACTAAGAAAATAATTTTGGAAATGTGATTTTCCAGTAAATTTTAAAATCAGTCTTGGGAAAATAATATTACATAAATAAGTTTGAATCTCCGGCCTAAGTCGTTGTGTTGTTGCAGCAACGGCTGCTGTGTTGTTGCAGCAGCAGCAACAACGTCATCGACATCTTGCTGCTTTTGGAATTGCTAGGACAACACCCAAACGACAAAGGCCATTCAAGAACATAAACTGATTCGTTGCTACTACGTTCTACTCTATAACGAAAAAAAATTCAACTTAATATTGAGCTTGATGGTTACCTCGCTCCTGTGAATTTAAGCCACCCACCAACCAAAAATTGCAACTGAGAACAAAGGTCATCCATTAGCTATTGAAATTGATGAACTTACATACTATTTTAAATAGTAAAGAAGTTCTAAAATGAGTACATAAGCACGAGTACCTCGACAACATTGGTGAATACTAATTTTGGAGTGAGGAATACAGAGGATGGGAGAGAATACTTCTTTAAGTTCCTGTCATTCCAAGATTTTTAATTCAGTCCAATGCCAATAATATGAAGGTATAGGATATAAAAAATTGTTTGAAACTACAAGAACCAACAATTACTTCCAAAGTTTGGGGCTATATATGTAAATAACTAAAAAAGGGAGTTTATTATCTTCAATCATAACCACTAATTTTTTTTAAGTTAAGACACTTTCTATTTCATTTAATAAAAAACAATACATATAAGTCTTTCTGTTCCATCAGAAAATTAAACATTACTGTCAACAAGGTATAAATATGATTCACATAGTGTTTCAACTGCCAGTCATCTAAATCCATTACGTGAAGTCTCCAAGTTCTATGACTCACCAAATAATGTTCAAGTTGTAGAGAAGCTTCAAACGGCCAGTATAATATAATAGAATAAAACAAAATATTTTGTTCAATAGCATCTTTCCCTTACACGTAAGAACCTTCGCTATGCCCATTAGTAGTCAGTGGTATTATTCACGTCAGTTTCACAAACTTCATCCTGTGATTGGCATAAGATTTCTTGAGCTTCTGCAAGTGCAGGCTCCTTTGCATCAGTTGCATACAGTATCTTCTTAATTGCCACAACCATCTTGAAAGCATGGATACTTTTGAGAAGATGACAAATCCATCATCAATGCCGGATATATATTGAATAATGGTAACTTTGAGTTGCGGATACCCATGATCTGTAGATGTAACGGAAGATGCTCCAATTCAGGCATCTGACAGAGTACTTCTATGTCCCGTAATTTTGCAAAATAAAAATCTCTCTCTCCAAAAGTCCCACTGAAAGCTTCAGGTCTGTAATCTCCTGGGACAAAGCCTGAATTTCCCCTAAAAAATTAGCCCCGGCTGCTATTGCACCTGTTTTCCCTTGCTTGGTCCTAGAGATCTTGTAATTTTGCGGATAACCACTAAAATTATGTTTTACACATTTCTTGAAACTTACATATACCATTTAGTTCATTAAAAATCAGCCCCACTCATCACCCTAAAGAGAAAAAACTTACATATACCATATAGTTGAATAAAAATCGTATCTTAAACTTACCTTAACTACTTTAACATCCCAAGACACACCTAAGATAATACATAAAAGTAATAAACAACAAATTCAACATGTTAAAACTTACAACAGTAATTATAAATGAACTATAAGTTAGCAACACTCCCTATTGGATTTCAGCAACAGTAGCCCTGCTCAGTTTATTCCATTTCAATTTTGCACTGTGCTCAACATCAGTAAATCTACACCAAAAAATCCACAATAAAGTAAAAGTAAAGAAAATTAAACAGATCTTCATTAACATTGACTCTTTCATGTTTGATATGCCTTGAATCATTGCATTAAACAAATAGAAAGAAAAACAAAAGAATCATACTTCAATATGAGTATCCGTATCTTTTAAGTGGCATGAAATGAGAATTCATCAATTCTTGCTCCAAGAATAATTAAAAATTACCATTCAATAACAAACCAAAAATAAAATAGACACGTGGAATGGAGAGAAATGTGAATAACATCATTATTCACTAAGAAACCAAATCAAATTTGATAAGAGAGAATACCTGATTAGGTTCCTTGTTGAAGAGTTAGATTGCAAAAGAGAAGAATGAATATCAGCCTTCAATAAAATACTCACAAAATATCAGCCTTCAATAAAATACTCAAACACTCTAAAAATATCAACTTTATCACAACATATCAAATTAGGGGAAATCAATACAGTTACCTTAAGTTATTATTGCATTCAAATGTTGTATCAAACAAAGTTCAAAGGTAAACGAACTCCATATGGAATCCCTAAATGAACCTCCATATGTAAGCGCTAAAATTGAAGGTTAAATCAGAAACTTAAATCGAAAGTTAAAACATTTGAATCAGATATGAATATAAATCAATGGCGTGGGGATTTATATGGAGGGGAGGTGAGGGAGGTTCATTTTTTTTTTTAGATGGGTGGGGGGTGGAGGGGGGAGGGTTGGCTGATGAGGTTAAACCATTTGAATCTTACCTAAGAGGAGCGGCGACATGTAGAGAGGTACGACGGGGTGGATAGAGGTGCGGCGGTGTGGGGCTGAGGTAGGGGGAAAGTTTTGTGTGAGATGGGTTTTGATTGGGGGGCTGATGAGGGAACGGGAGAAAGGTAGAGAGAGAGAGAGAGAGAGAGAGAGAGAGAGAGAGAGAGAGAGAGAGGATTAATGAATGGGTACTCTTCGTTTTTCCATCTGATTGTATTTATTAAGAAGTTTCAGAAATTATATAAATAACCTTCACAACATAACACAATTGTTACAAACAAGTCACTTACAACATCAATGCTGAAATTGCTTGAAATATGTTTTATTGTTTATGCTTATTGTATATATCATTTGTCCAGGGAACCTATAAGGAAATTAACTGAATATGTTGTAGATAACATTCCATGTGAGTTTCTCTTTTAAGTTTGGTTTATTTTGCTAATTGTACATTTATAAATTAAAAAAGTGTATACATTATATGTTTGAAAGTTTTATTTATTAGATCGAAATGCAAGCTTTTTGCCATTTTCTTCCACGTGTACCACATTTACTTGTAATGAAATAGGTTTTTATATTATTTTCATATAATAAGACATTCATTATAAATTATCCGAACAGGGCCTTACAAAGAAGAGGGGCCTATGTTCTGCTCAAGCTCAGAATACATCTTCATTTTCAAAGAGATGTTTATCTTAATAGGTACGTAAAGCATCATATTTTTGTTGTTTCAAGCCTATGTGAATTGACTATTCTACTTGTGTCACCATTTTCACGCCCCAAAGGCTATTTTATAGGATTCTCCATTGCATATAAAACATAAATGGCTTTTGCATACATATTTTGGCCATACATGTATATGCCTTTGGTTTCGTATTTGTTTACGATGGGATTACTTATTCTTTTTTTTTTTTGATACATTTGTTTATGATAATATGAATTTATTCAAGTTAAATGTGATAATTTCCATCTCGATGGGGAAGTGAACTGCTACTCTTAATAATGTTCTTTTTCTTCCCACAACTGAGTTTGGTTAGCAACCTGATTTGTATGTTTGGGACATTTTTGTGTCTTTCTGTATTAACATGTACAGATAACGTGTGTAAATATATCACAGTTGAAATATCATCATGCAATCTCGATTTTAATCGGTTGAATGTTAAGATCGTTCAGTCAGAATTAGTTGACAATATAACCTGTTGTTTCCATAATAAATATATATATGTTTTGGTAGTATGTTTGGATCCTACTGTTGTCAGTTGATTTATGCGTTCACATATACATCCTACTATTGATTTATGCGTTCATATATATATTTTGGTAATATGTTTGGATCCTACTGCTGATTTATGCGTTCATATATATCCTACTGTTGATTACCCCCATTCTCTCTCTCTCTTCCTCCATTCTCATCACGCTGGCATTTCGATCTCTAACCTAGTTATACTCACACTGGCATTTCGATCTCTAACCTAATTATACTCACACCTGAGGTTTCACATTCCGTCTTCTTCTACTCGGGTAACCTTTTGTCAAAATCATATAATGAAATCAACAAATTCGCGAATCAATTAAACCGGAATGAGAAAGATTTAAGGGAGACTCTTAACTGAAACTTGAATATGTGTTTGTATTGCTTGGATTTGATTACATGTATCTATGGCTTGGATTTAGGGTTTGGATTGGAAGGAAAAGTATCTACATGGGGAGATGTCTATAGTTATGGTATTGTGTTGCTCGAAACATTTACAAGAAAGAAGCCCACGGATGGAATGTTTGTAGGAGAAATGAACTTAAAGCACTGGGTGGATCACACCATACAGAAATCGATAACTGAAGTTGTGGACATCAGTTTGCTAGAAGAGAATGATAAAATTTTAAATGCAAAGAAGCCGTGTGTGTCACTGTCATCTATCTTCAGCTTGGCAATGGATTGATCAGCAGATTCACCTCGAGAGAGGATCAGTATGAAAGAGGTAGTCATGAGACTGAACAAGATAAAAACCAATCTCTCCGCAAATATTGAAATGCCCCAGAGCACAAGAGCTCGTCACACAGAAAGGTACCAGAGAGGTAAATGACTATTGATAGTCTCACCCCATTTCTTTCCTTCAGCACCGCCCCCCCCCCCCCCCCCACATCCCTCTCCCCTCCCCCTCCCCCCCCCCCACCCCACACACACACATTTATCGAGAAACAAATACTAAAACGTGCCGAATAGAATTCTAAATTGATATTTCAATTACTGTTTTTTCTAAATTGATATTTCAATCATGCTCTGGTGGGCAGGGTGGGCGACGCTAGTAGCATTCAACCGTCTATTGAGCAGATGAAAGAGTGGGTCAAGGAGCATTGGAAAATGATAGGCGGGACTGACTCGTTACATGTCTCCCTTTTCATTTTTTTTGTTTTCTTGTCGGAAGCAGAAGCGACCAGAGTTTTGAACATTTAGAAATAGTGGTTTTTTGGGTTACCTTTGTGTCTAGACAAGTGGCATCCTCTGGGATGCAGTCCCTAGAATTTACAAAATCCAAATTTTCGATGGATCAGGGTGATGGGTTTACCTCTCCATCTATGGGGAGGGGAAGTTTTCTAGCCCATTGGTGATAGATGCGGTGGTTTCACTACGGTGGACTGTGACACACAGACGTGGGAAGAACTTAGGTAGGCAAGAATCTTGATTTCAAGGAATCAATTTCTCCCGGAGACAATGATCATTAACTGTGGTGGGTGGGTTTTTCGTTTACCAATCTGGGTTGAAGACATGGGTTCATGCTACTTTGGTGGTGGTGACCATGTGTTTAAGATGAGGAATTGTAGTGCCGAGGTCGAGAGGTGTGGAAGGATGGCTTCAAAATCGCAAGCGGGGGGAATCTCTATACCCATTCATGTCGACAAAGTTACTGTTTATGCAGGTCATAAGGCCCAGAGGGATAAAAACATCAATCTTCCAAGTCCTATTAGAGCGGGATTTCATCGAGCTAGTGAGCGGGCAGTTGACGTTACTCAGAGGGAGCCATATGTCAAGATTCTTAGGCCGGTAGCATGATTTATTTTTGTGTTTCCTGGCGAGACCTCGGACAGTGGAGCTGTCATACCCGACCTTGATCACAGTGAGAAGTTGGTTGTTGCATTCGGGTTGCTAAATGCATCAAATGGCATGCCAATACGAGTTATTAAGAGTATTAACATGTGTAGAGATTGTCACGTTTTTATCAAACTCGTTTCTGCATTGACAGAAAAGGAGATCCTCATAAGAGACAATAAGCAACTCCACAAATTTGTCAATGGAAAGTGCTCTTGTGGGGATTTTGGGAGTCTTCTTTGATATCATTTGAACCCAATTAATGAGGTCCTTTATCTGGTCATTCTTTTGACCTTAATCTCTCATGAATTATTTTTGTATGGCCTTGGGTGTTTTCTTCCTTCTTTTTTCCCTGACCCTCACTGGTTAATCAAGGTTAAATTGTAGATGTTGTAGCAACTTGAGTTATTCATATATATACTCACAACATAAAATTGAATGGAGCAACCTAAGGGTGAGGATTCGAACATGTCTCCGATGAAAGCGGATCAGGTGCAACAGAGTATGATGGCGGTGGTGAGGCCGAGACATGCATAGACTTAGTGGTGAATGTGATTTTGGAGAAAAAAGATGATGGGTTGGGTGTAGATGTAAACACAAGTTGACAGTTGTATACGTTGCTGGTGACGAAGGGAGTTTGAAAGAGATTACTGGTTATCAGATGGGTTTGGTCGTGGGTTGGAGCAGGTCTAGGGTCGGAAGGGCAAGGGCTTAGGGTAGACTTCGGTCAGGGCTGGTTTGGAGCTGGGTTTAATGGTGTTTGGATTTGGAGGTCGCGGGTTCCGGTCGGTTTGTGGGTTAATCCGATTTGGCAGGAGGTAAGCGGACCGGAGGTGGTCGGATTGAAGATTGGAGATGGTTGGGTTCGAATCTCCAATCAGATATGACTAGAATGCTTAATTAATGGTTTTAACTAATTTCCAATCAGAGATGACTATTTTGAATGGAAATTCTCCATTCAAAATCATTTATATCTACTCAAGTTTTCACTATCGACAGGTAAGAACTGCTTTGAATGTGTTAATTAGGCGATTGTTCACAGATAACAGAAACATGGAAGCTACGCAAACTTCCGTAAATTGAACATTGGGGACAATTTAGAGATCCTTAAGACTGGTTTGTGACATACACTCATGCGCTCTCCACAGAACAATTTGAATTAATGGTGATGACCACAAGGATATGGTATAGCAGAAATAAAAAAAATACCACAGTGAGGAGTCAATCAAGCCGTGCCCAATACTTGTGCAAGCATCAGCGATGTACCATCAATTTAGGGAGTCAATTACTGGAGTATTTCAAATAATCCCTCATCCATTCACTTACTAGACTTCTCCCCAAGTAGTATTTTTAGAAATTATTTTGATGGGGCTGTTTTTAAAGAGCTGAATAGTATAGGAATTGGTGGTGTCGTCCAAAAATCAAGGGGAGAATTTATAGAAGGAATATCACAAAAGCTTAAGTATCCAGTAGTGGCGGAATCCATTGCTGGCCGTGAAGCCATCCAAATGGCGTTTGAGTGTAAGTTTTCTAATGTCATTTTTGAAGGCTTTTATAGCAATAGTACAAACCATCAACCACCACCATGGCATCAATTCATATAGCTTATTCAATTATATAGAAACCATGATTCTTCAATGCATATACACCACATGGAAACAAACTTTTTTTAAATGAAAAATAACCACAAATCACAGCATATGATACTTCACTTCGAAATCTAATATTTCTTAATTAATATCACATCACATATGGATCTTAATATATGTGTATGTATGCATGTATATAAATCTCAATTCAATTAGTCGGTGGGATTCGAAATCTCATTGTGATTTGTTTGATTAATCATTATCACCAATATAATCACGATCTTTGTTTACAGTCAACTTGATTAGACTGAAGAAAAGCTCCAGATGAATAACATGTGAGATTGAAATCGCTAGATGGTGGTCAGTTCATGCATTTGATTTTGCTTTTACCAACGATGAGTTTCCGTCCTGTTTGTGTCCTACCTTTTAGAATGTTTCAAGCTGCCATTATATGTCCATGAGAATCATAGATGCATCTTGATAAAATTTAAGTTGTGAAGTTTTCATTTATGATCATTGTAAAATTGAAATGATCGACACTGTTTATTCTTGGACCATCAAATAAATCTTATAAACTATTCGTATAAATCTTTCGAATTCTTATGAACTATTCTTGAGTTCATAATGATATTATTTATTAAGTTAGAATTCTTTAAAAGTTTCATTTTCCCCTTCTTGTTTGTGCTAATACAGGTTATGCTATAATTGGATAGTATAGTTACATTTGATTGATTTAGTAGATACTATTGGTGTGTTCTTTTGGTGCTCATGTTAAATTTTCTAATCATTTTGCAGAGGATGAACTTCAACTAGTTGGAAATCCAGTCCCAAATGATGCACTTGGCTTTCCCGTACCAAATTATGCACTTGCTTAGGTATTTTCTTAAGAATTAGAATTATTTTCCTAATAATTTGAGATTAAGCTAGGCCGTGTGGGCCAGTGAATATTTATGATGATGAAATTAATTTATGTGCTCATTTGAGATTTTGTTGTTGTTGAGTGGCATTTTAATGTTAAAGCATGTTGGTTTCCATGAATAAACAAGGGAAACTCTGTCGAATTTTTTTAAAAATAACAAATGATTTAAAAGTAGTTAAGACGATAACATACGGATTACCATAGTTGAATATTGTACTAATTTATGTTTATTTTCTCTTTCACAGGTCCGGACATCATTTGGAATAGGTGTTGGCCATCTCTATTTTTTGGGTTTCCTATGTCTTCGAATTGATTATTTGATATTTTTGGGGATGATTGTAGTCTGAATCATATAGCTTATGTTTTAGGTGGGTTGTTTTATTTTTTGGAGATGTTATGTTGGAAACTTCAAATATGAATGAATGAAGGAATTTTTGGAGTTTCGTTGATATTTTGTTTTCGATATTTATTTATCATAACTTGTACATTTGTTGATATTGACTAATAATGAACGAGGCTAGAACCTTCCCTAAAATGTTGTGTCATAATAGAAATTTTGGTGGCAATTATGGCGGCAAGTTTTTAAGGGACGATTAATAGTGTCCCAAATAATATTATTAGGGAAGACCAAGAGCTTGTCCCTAATAATATTATTAGGGATGGCCAGCCCCGTCCTCAATAATATTATTAGGGACAACCAAGCTCCAGTTCCAATTAATATTATGGCTTTAGGGACGGCTAGATCCGTCCCTAAAATGCAGTTGCACAATAAAAATTTTGGCGGCACTTTTGGCGTCGTCCCTAATACATTTGGGACGCATATCAAATGTGACCATGCATTGTCGTCCCTAAATCCGTCCCTAAAGGTCTTTCGGGACGGATTTTACCCGTCCCTAAAAGTGAGTATTTTTATACTGATGATAATTTGAAAATATGAGGACGTAGGCTTAAAACTTTGGCGCTAGGGGTGGGAAACCCGAAATAGCCCCCGAACTGCCCCGTGATATGCTCCAACACCTCGCACGGGATCAATATAACTCGTAGGAAGTCACCGCGCAATCACGGTACTCCCGGTTTGAGAATACGATAATTATTAGAAAATATCTGGACTTAGGCTTAAAACTTGGCGTCAGAGAGCGAAAACTCGAAACAGCCCTGTGAGAGGAACCAACCCCTCAGACTGGACCAATATAACTCGTAGGTACTAACCGCGCGATCACGGTACTCCCTGTTTGATAATATGATGATAATGTGAAAACATCTAAACTTAGGCTTAAAAACATGGCGCTAGAGGTGGGAAACCTGAAACATCCCCCGAACGGCCCCGTGAGAGGCACCGACACCTCGCACGGGACCAATGTAACTCGTAGGACTGACCGCGTGATCACGGTACTCCCGGTTTGTGAATACGACGATAATTTGGAAATATCTAGACTTAGCGTTAAAAACTTGGCGTCAGACTGCGAAAACTTGAAACAGCGCCCGAGTGGCCCCGTGAGAGGCACTAACACCTCGCACGGGACCATTGTAACTCCTACGAACTGACCGCGTAATCACGGTGCTCCCGATTCGAGAATACGATGATAATTTGGAAATACGTAGACGTAGGCTTAAAACTTTGGCGCTAGAGGTGGGAAACCCGAAACAGCCCCCAAACGGCCCTTTGAGAGGCACAAACACCTCGTATGGGACCAATGTAACTCGTAGGAACTGATCGCGCGATCACGGTACTCCCAAGTTCGAGAATATGACGATAATTTGAAAATATCTAGACTTATGCTTAAAAACATGGCGCTAGAGGTGGGAAACCCGAAACAGCCTCCGAACAGTCCCGTGAGAGGCACCGACACCTTGCACGGGACCAATGTAACTCGTAGGAACTGATCGCACGATCATAGTACTCCCGGTTTGAGAATATGACGATTATTTAAAAATATGAAGACTTAGGTTTAAAACTTGGCTTCAGAGTGCAAAAACTCGAAACAGCCCCCAAGCGGCCCCGTGAGAGACCAACACCTCGCACGACACCAATGGAACTCGTAGGAACTGACCGCACGATCACAGTACTCCCGGTTTGATAATACGATGATAATTTGGAAATATCTAGACTTAGGCTTAAAAACATGGCGGTAGAGGTGGGAAACCCGAAACTGCCACTGAACGGCCCCGTGAGAGGAATCGACACCTTGCACGGGACCAATATAACTCATAGGAACTGACAGCGCGATCACGGTACTCCCAGGTTTGAGAATACGATGATTATTTGAAAATATCTTGACTTAGGCTTAAAAACATTGCGCTAGTGGTGAGAAACCCAAAACAGCTCCCAAGCGGCCCCGTGAGAGGCACTGACACCTCGCAAGACACCAATGTAACTCGTAGGAATTGACCGCGCGATCACGGTACTCCCGGTTTGAGAATACGACGATAATTTGAAAATATGAAGACGTAGGCTTAAAACTTTACTGGTAGAGGTGGAAAACCCGAAACAGCCCCCGAACGAACCCGTGAGATGCACCAACACCTCGCACGGGACCAATGTAACTCGTAGGAACTGATCGCGCGATCACAGTACTCTCGGTTTGAGAATACGATGATAATTTGGAAAATTTCTAAACTTAGGCTTAAAAACATGGCGCTAGAGGTGGGAAACCCGAAACATCCCCCGAACTGCCCCGTGATATGCTCCGACACCTCGCACGGGACCAATATAACTCGTAGGAAGTGACCACGCAATCACGGTACTCCCGGTTTGAGAATACGATAATTATTTGAAAATATCTAGACTTAGGCTTAAAACTTGGCGTCAGAGAGCGAAAACTTGAAACAGCCCTGTGAGAGGAACCAACACCTCAAACTGGACCAATATAACTCGTAGGTACTAACCGCGCGATCACGGTACTCCCTGTTTGAGAATATGATGATAATGTGAAAACATCTAAACTTAGGCTTAAAAACATGGCGCTAGAGGTGGGAAACCCGAAACATCCCCCGAACGGCCCCGTGAGAGGCACCGACACCTCCACGGGACCAATGTAACTCGTAGGAGTGATCGCGTGATCACGGTACTCCCGGTTTGTGAATACGACGATAATTTGGAAATATCTAGACTTAGGGTTAAAAACTTGGCGTCAGACTGCGAAAACTTGAAACAGCCCCCGAGTGGCCCCGTGAGAGGCACTGACACCTCGCACGGGACCATTGTAACTCCTACTAACTGACTGCGTAATCACGGTGCTCCCGATTTGAGAATACAATGATAATTTGGAAATACGTAGACGTAGGCTTAAAACTTTGGCGTTAGAGGTGGGAAACCCGAAACAGCCCCCAAACGGCCCTTTGAGAGGCACAAACACCTCGTATGGGACCAATGTAACTCGTAGGAACTGATCGCGCGATCACGGTACTCCCAAGTTCGAGAATATGACTATAATTTAAAAATATCTAAACTTATGCTTAAAAACATGGCGCTAGAGGTGGGAAACCCGAAACAGCCCTTAGGTTTAAAACTTGGCTTCAGAGTGCAAAAACTCGAAACAGCCACCAAGCGGCCCCGTGAGAGGCACCAACACCTCGCACGACACCAATGGAACTCGTAGGAACTGACCGCACGATCACAGTACTCCCGGTTTGATAATACGATGATAATTTGGAAATATCTAGACATAGGATTAAAAACATGGCGGTAGAGGTGGGAAACCCGAAACTGCCACTGAACGGCCCCGTGAGAGGAATCGACACCTTGCACGGGACCAATAGAACTCGTAGGAACTGACAGCGCGATCACGGTACTCCCAGGTTTGAGAATACGATGATTATTTGAAAATATCTTAACTTAGGCTTAAAAACATTGCGCTAGTGGTGAGAAACCCAAAACAGCTCCCAAGCGGCCCCGTGAGAGGCACTGACACCTCGCAAGACACCAATGTAACTCGTAGGAATTGACCGCGCGATCACGGTACTCCCGGTTTGAGAATACGACGATAATTTGAAAATATGAAGACGTAGGCTTAAAACTTTACTGGTAGAGGTGGAAAACCCGAAACAGCCCCCGAACGAACCCGTGAGATGCACCAACACCTCGCACGGGACCAATGTAAATCGTAGGAACTGATCGCGCGATCACAGTACTCTCGGTTTGAGAATACGATGATAATTTGGAAATTTTCTAAACTTAGGCTTAAAAACATGGTGCTAGACGTGGGAAACCCGAAACATCCCCCGAACAGCCCCGTGATATGCTCCGACACCTCGCACGGGACCAATATAACTCGTAGGAAGTGACCGCGCAATCACGGTACTCTCGGTTTGAGAATACGATAATTATTTAAAAATATCTAGACTTAGGCTTAAAACTTGGCGTCAGAGAGCGAAAACTCGAAACAGCCCACGAACGGCCCCGTGAGAGGCACCAACACCTCGCACGGGACCAATATAACTTGTAGGAACTGACCGCGCGATCACGGTACTCCCGATTTGAGAATACGGTGATAATTTGGAAATATCTAGACTTATGCTTAAAAATTTTGCGTCAGAGTGCGAAAACTCGAAATAGCCCCCAAACGTCCCCATGAGAGGCACAAAGACCTCGCTCGGGACAAATGTAACGCGAAGGAGCTGATCGCACGATCACTGTACCCCTGATTTGAGAATACGATGATAATTTGAAAATATCTAGACTTAGGCTTAAAAACATGGCACTAGAGGTGGGAAACTCGAAACAGCACCCGAACAGCCTCGTGAGAGGCGTCGACACCTCCCATGGAATCAATGTCACTCTGAGGAACAGACCACGTGAACCGGGTACTCCCGGTTTGAGTATACAATGATTATTTGAAAATTTGTAGACTTAGGCTTAAAACTTGGCGTCAGAATGGGAAAACCCAAAACAGCCCCCAAGCGGCCACGTGAGAGGCACTAACACCTCGCATGGGACCAATGTAACTCGTAGGAATTGACCGCGCGATCACGGTACTCCCGGATTGAGAATACGAATATAATTTAGAAATATCTAGACTTAGGCATAAAAACATGACGCTAGAGGTGGGAAGCCCGAAATAGCCCCCAAGCGGCCCCGTGAGAGGTACTAACACCTCGCACGGGACCAATGTGCTCGTTGGAACTGACCGCGCGATCACGGTATTCTCAGTTTGAGAATACGACGATAATTTGAAAATATGTAGACTTAGGCTTAAAACTTGGCGTCAGAGTGCGAAAACTCGAAAGAGCCCCCGAGCGGCCCCATGAGAGGCACCAACAGCTCGCACGGGACCAATGTAACTTATAGAAATCCGAAACAGCCCCATGAGAGACACCAACACCTCGCACGGGACTAATGTAACTCGTAGGAACTGACTGCGCGATCACTGTACTCTCGGTTTGAGAATATGATGATAATTTGAAAATATGTAGAGTTAGACTTAAAACTTGGCGTCAGAGGGCGAAAACTCGAAACAGCCCCCAAGCGGCCCCGTGAGAATCACCAACACCTCGCACGGGACTAATGTAACTCGTAGGACTAACCGCGCGATCACGGTACTCTTGGTTTGAGAATATGACGATAATTTGGAGACATCTAGACTTAGGCTTAAAAATATGGCGCTAGAGGTGGAAAACTCGAAACAGCCCTGAACGGCCCCGTGAGAGGCAACAACACCTCGCACCGGACCAATGTAACTCGTAGGACTGACCGCGCGATCACGGTACTCCCGGTTTGAGAATAAGATGATAATTTGAAAATATGTCAACTTAGGCTTAAAAACATAGCGCTAGAAGTGGAAAACCCGAAACAGCCCCGAACGGCCCTGTGACAGGCATCGACACCTCCCACGGGACCAATGTAACTCTTAGGAACTGACCGCGCAATCATGGTACTCCCAATTTTAGAATACGATGATAATTCGAAAGTATGTAGACGTAGGCTTAAAACTTTGGCTCTAGAGGTGGGAAACCCGAAACAGCCCCCGAACGGCCCCGTGAAAACCTCCAACACCTCGCACGGGACCAATATTACTCGTAGGAAGTGACCGCGCGATCACGGTACTCCTGATTTGAGAATCCGACGACTATTTGAAAATATGTATACTTAGGCTTAAAACTTGGCGTCAGAGTGCAAAAACTTGAAACAACCCCCAAGTGGCCCCGTGAGAGGCACCAACACCTCGCACGGCACAAATGGAACTCGTAGGAACTGACCGCACAATCACGGTACTCTCGGTTTGATAATACGACGATAATTTGGAAATATCTAGACTTAGTCTTAAAAACATAGCGCTAGAGGTGGGAAACCCGAAACTGCCACCGAACGGCCCCGTGAGAGGCATCGACACCTTGTACGGGATAAATTTAACTCGTAGGAACTGACAACGCGATAATGGCACTCCCGGTTTGAGAATATGACGATAATTTGGAAACATCTAGACATAGGCTTAAAAACATGGCGCTAGAGGTGGGAAATCCGAAACAGCCATCGAACGGCCTCGTGAGAGGTACCGACACCTCGCACGGGACCAATGTAACTCGTAGGAACTGACTGCGCGATCAAGGTACTCCCGGTTTGAGAATACAATGATTATTTCAAAATATGTAGACTTAGGCTTAAAACTTGGCGTCGGAGTGCGAAAACTCGAAACTGCCCCCAAGCGACCCCGTGAGAGGCACCAACACCTTGCACGGGACCAATGTAACTCGTAGGACCTGACTGCACCATCACGATAGTCCCGGTTTGAGAATACGACGATAATTTGGAAATATCTATAGACTTAGGCTTAAAAATATGGCGCTAGAGGTGGAAAATCCAAAACTGCCACCGAACGGCCATGTGAGAGGCATCGACCCCTCGCACGGGACCAATATAACTCGTAGGAACTGAATGCGCGATCACGGTACTCCCAGGTTTGAGAATACGATGATTATTTGAAAATATCTAGACTTAAGTCTTGAAAATATGGCGCTAGAGGTGAAAAACCCGAAACAGCCCTCGAGCGGCCCCGTGAGAGGCACCAACACCTCGCACGGGACCAATATAACTCGAGGAACTGATCGCGCGATCATGGTACTTCCGATTTGAGAATACGATGATAATTTTAAAATATGTAGACGTTGGCTGAAAACTTTGGCACCAGAGGTGGGAAACTCGAAACAGCCCTCAAACGATCCCGTGAGAGGCACCAACACCTCACCCGGGACCAATGTAACTCCTAGGAACTGACTGCGCGATCACGGTACTCCCGATTTAAAAATACGACAATAATTTTGAAATATCTAGACTTAGGCTTAAAAACATGGCGCTAGTGGTGGGAAACCCGAAACAGCCCCCGAACGGACCCGTGAGAGGCACTCACACCTCGCACGGGACCAATATAACTCATAGGAATTGACCGCGCGATCACGGTACTCTCGGTTTGAGAATTCGATGATAATTATAAAATATCTAGACTTAGGCTTAAAAACTTTGCGTCGTAGTGCGAAAACTCGAAACAGCCCCCAAGGGCCCCCGTGAGAGGCACCAACACCTCGCACGTGACCAATGTAACTCGTAAGGACTGATCGCGCGATCACGGTTCTCCCGATTTGAGAATACGACGATAATTTGGAAATATCTAGACTTAGGCTTAAAAACATGTCACTAGAGGTGGGAAATCCGAAACAGCTCCCGAACGGCCCCGTGAGCGGAATCGACACCTTCCACGGGACCAATGTAACTCTTAGAAACTGACCACGCGATAATGATACTCCCAGTTTGAGTATACGATGATTATTTGAAAATATGTAGACTTAGGCTTAAAACTTGGCGTCGTAATGCGAAAACCCGAAACAGCCCCAAGAGGCCCCGTGAGAGGCACCAACACCTCGCACGGGACCAATGTAACTCGTAGGAACTGACCGCGCGATAATGGTAGTCCCGATTTGAGAATATGACGATAATTTGGAAATATCTAGACATAGGCTTAACAACATGGTGCTAGAGGTGGGAAACTCAAAAACAGCCCCTGAACGGCCTCGTGAGAGGCACCGACACCTCGCACGGGACCATTGTAACTCATAGGATTTGATCGCACGATCAGGGTACTCCCGATTTGAGAATATAATGATTATTTCAAAATATGTAGACTTAGGCTTAAAATTTGGCGTCAGAGTGCAAAAACTCGAAACTGCCCCCAAGCGGCCCCGTGAGAGGCACCAACACCACGCACGGGACCAATGTAACTCGTAGGAACTGACCGCACGATCACGGTAGTCCCGGTTTGAAAATACAACGATAATTTGGAAATATATATAGACTTAGGATTAAAAACATGGCTCTAGAGGTGGGACATCCGAAACTGCCACCGAACGGCCCCGTGAGAAACATCGACTCCTCGCACGGGACCAATATAACTTGTAGGAACTGACCGCGCGATCAAGGTACTCCCAGGTTTGTGAATACGATGATTATTTGAAAATATATAGACTTAGGCTTAAAAACATGGCGCTATAGGTGGAAAACTCGAAACCGTCCCCGAGCGGCCCAGTGAGAGGCACTAACACCTTGCATAGAACCAATGTAACTCGTAGGAACTGATCGCGCGATCACGGTACTCCCCGTTTGAGAATACGATGATTATTTGAAAATATGTAGACTTAGGCTTAAAACTTGGCGTCGTAATGCGAAAACCCGAAACAGCCCCAAGAGGCCCCGTGAGAGGCACCAACACCTCGCACGGGACCAATGTAACTCGTAGGAACTGACCGCGCGATAATGGTACTCCCGATTTGAGAATATGACGATAATTTGGAAATATCTAGACATAGGCTTAAAAACATGGTGCTAGAGGTGGGAAACTCAAAAACAGCCCCTGAACGGCCTCGTGAGAGGCACCGACACCTCGCACGGGACCATTGTAACTCATAGGATTTGATCGCACGATCAGGGTACTCCCGATTTGAGAATATAATGATTATTTCAAAATATGTAGACTTAGGCTTAAAATTTGGCGTCAGAGTGCAAAAACTCGAAACTGCCCCCAAGCGGCCCCGTGAGAGGCACCAACACCACACACGGGACCAATGTAACTCGTAGGAACTGACCGTACGATCACGGTAGTCCCGGTTTGAAAATACAACGATAATTTGGAAATATATATAGACTTAGGATTAAAAACATGGCTCTAGAGGTGGGACATCCGAAACTGCCACCGAACGGCCCCGTGAGAAACATCGACTCCTCGCACGGGACCAATATAACTTGTAGGAACTGACCGCGCGATCAAGGTACTCCCAGGTTTGTGAATACGATGATTATTTGAAAATATATAGACTTAGGCTTAAAAACATGGCGCTATAGGTGGAAAACTCGAAACCGTCCCCGAGCGGCCCAGTGAGAGGCACTAACACCTTGCATAGAACCAATGTAACTCGTAGGAACTGATCGCGCGATCACGGTACTCCCCGTTTGAGAATACGATGATTATTTGAAAATATGTAGACTTAGGCTTAAAACTTGGCGTCGTAATGCGAAAACCCGAAACAGCCCCAAGAGGCCCCGTGAGAGGCACCAACACCTCGCACGGGACCAATGTAACTCGTAGGAACTGACCGCGCGATAATGGTACTCCCGATTTGAGAATATGACGATAATTTGGAAATATCTAGACATAGGCTTAACAACATGGTGCTAGAGGTGGGAAACTCAAAAACAGCCCCTGAACGGCCTCGTGAGAGGCACCGACACCTCGCACGGGACCATTGTAACTCATAGGATTTGATCGCACGATCAGGGTACTCCCGATTTGAGAATATAATGATTATTTCAAAATATGTAGACTTAGGCTTAAAATTTGGCGTCAGAGTGCAAAAACTCGAAACTGCCCCCAAGCGGCCCCGTGAGAGGCACCAACACCACGCACGGGACCAATGTAACTCGTAGGAACTGACCGTACGATCACGGTAGTCCCGGTTTGAAAATACAACGATAATTTGGAAATATATATAGACTTAGGATTAAAAACATGGCTCTAGAGGTGGGACATCCGAAACTGCCACCGAACGGCCCCGTGAGAAACATCGACTTCTCGTACGGGACCAATATAACTTGTAGGAATTGACCGCGCGATCAAGGTACTCCCAGGTTTGTGAATACGATGATTATTTGAAAATATATAGACTTAGGCTTAAAAACATGGCGCTATAGGTGGAAAACTCGAAACCGTCCCCGAGCGGCCCAGTGAGAGGCACTAACACCCTGCATAGAACCAATGTAACTCGTAGGAACTGATCGCGCGATCACGGTACTCCCCGTTTGAGAATACGATGATAATTTTAAAATTTGTAGACGTTGGCTTAAAACTTTGGCACCGGAGGTGGGAAACCCGAAACAACCCTCAAACGGCCCTGTGAGAGGCACCAACACCTCGCACGGGACCAATGTAACTCGTAGGAACTGACCGCGCAATCACGGTCCTCCCATTTTGAGAATACGACGATAATTTGGAAATATCTAGACTTAGGCTTAAAAACATGGCGCTAGAGGTGGAAAACTCGAAACATCCCCTGAACGGCCCCGTGAGGGGCAGCAACACCTCGCACGGGACCAATGTAACTCGTAGTAACTTTGGCGCTTGAGGTAGGAAACCCGAAATAGCCCCCGAACGGTGCCGTGAGATAGGCCTGTAAATGGATCGGATCAGGCAAATCCAATTCCATACCCGTTTATCTTAAACGGATTCGGATCCGATTCGTTTATTAAACGGATCGAATCAGGCAAATCGAAATCCTTATCCGTTTAGTTTAAACGGATTCCGATCTGATCCGATTATCCTTTTATGTTAAACTTAATTTGCAACATTTTTATTTTCAACTCTTATTGCATAAATTTATTTTCCAAATGTTAAAAAAAAAATAGATAATGAAATAAAGAACTATTATAATATATATTTAAAATATTATTAAATACAATATGTATTAGTTATATATATATATATATATTAAAATTATTAATCGGAACGGATTATTAACGGATTGGAGCAGATGAATTCAAATCCTCTCCATTTAATAAACGAGTAATCGAATAATCGGATAATCAGATTTTAAGCATGATCCATATCCGCTTAAATGGATCGTATTCGGATTCGGATTCGGATAAAATTCGATCCATTGACAGGCCTACCGTGAGAGGCACCAACACGTCGCACGGGACCAATGTAACTCGTAGAAAACTGATCATGCGACCACGGTACTTTCGGTTTGAGAATACGATGATAATTTGGAAATACCAAGACTTAGGCTTAAAAACAAGGCCCTAGAGGTGGGAAACCCAAAACATCCCCCCAGCGGCCCCGTGAGAGGCACCAACACCTCGCACGGGACCAATGTTACTCGTAGGAACTGACCACACGATCACGGTACTCCTGGTTTGAGAGTACGACGATAATTTGGAAATATCTAGACTTACGCTTAAAAACTTCGCGTCAGAGTGCGAAAACCCGAAACAGCCCCCGAGTGGACCCGTGAGAGGCACCAACACCTCGCACGGGACCAATATAACTCGTAGTAACTGACCGCGTGATCACGGTACTCTCGGTTTTAGAATACGACGATACTTTGAAAATATGTAGACGTAGGCTAAAAACATTGGCGCTAGAGGTGGGAAACCCAAAATAGCCCCCGAACGGCTTCGTGAGAGGCACCAATGCCTCGCACGGGACTAATGTAACTCGTAGGACTGGCCGTGCGATCACGGTACTCCCAGTTTGAGAATACGATGATTATTTGAAAATATGTAGACTTAGGCTTAAAACTTGGCTTCGGAGTGCAAAAACTCGAAACAACCCCCAAGCGGCCCCGTGAGAGGTACCAACACCTCGCACGGGACCAATGTAACTCGAAGGAACTAACCGCGCGATCGTGGTAGTCCCTGTTTGAGAATATGATGATAATTTGGAAACATCTAAACTTAGCCTTAAAAACATGGCGCTAGAGGTGGGAAAACCCGATACATCCCCCGAACTGCGTCGGGAGTGGCATCACACCTCGCTCGGGACCAATGTTACTCGTAGGTTTGACCCCGCGATCACGGTACTCTCGATTTGATAATACTACGATTATTTGAAAATATCTAGGCTTAGGCTTAAAAACGTGACGCTAGATGTGAAAAACCCAAAATGGCCTCGTGAGTGGCATCGACACCTCGCACGGGACCAATATAACTCGTTAAAACTGACCGCGTGATCACGACACTCTCAGTTTGAGAATACAATGATTATTTGAAAATATGTAGACTTAGGCTTAAAAACATGGCGCTAGAGGTGGGAAACTCGGAATAGCCCCCAAGCGGCCCCATGAGAGGCACCGACACCTCGGACGGGACCAAGGTAACTCGTAGGAAATGACTGCGCGATCACGGTACTCCCGATTTGAGAATACAAAGATAATTTGGAAATATCTAGACTTAGGCTTAAAAACGTGGCGCTAGAGTGCTAAAACACGAAACAACTATCGAATTGCCCAGTGAGAGGCATCGACACCTCGTACGAGACCAATGTAACTCGTAGGAACTGATCGCACGATCATGTTACTCTCGGTTTGAGAATACGACGGTTATTTTAAAATATATAAACCTATGTTTCAAAAAAAAAGTTTAAAACTTGGCGACAGAGGGAAAAAAACTCAAAGCAGCCCCTAAGCGATCCCCTGAGAGGCACCAACACCTTGCACAGCACCAATGTAACTCGTAGGAAACTGATCATGCGATCACGGTACTCTCGGTTTAAAAATGCGATGATAATTTGGAAATATCTAGACTTTAGCTTAAACATATGATCTAGAGGTGGGAAACTCGAAATAGCCCCCGAACGGCCTCGTGAGAGGCACCCACACCTCGCACGGGACCAATTTAACTCAGAGGAACTGGCCGCGCGATCACGGTACTCCCGATTTGCGAATACGCCGATAAATTTAAAATATCTAGACTTAGGATTAAAAACTTGGCGTCAGAGTGCGATAACTCGAAACAGCCCCCGAGTGATCCCGTGAGAGGCACCAACACCTCGCACGGGACCAATGTAACTCGTATGAACTGATCGCGCGATCACGGGACTCCCAGTTTGAGATTACGACGATAATTTGAAAATATGTAGACGTAGGCTTAAAACTTTGGCGCTAGAGGCAGGAAACCCGAAATATCCCCCGAACGTCCCCGTGAGAGGCACCAACACCTCTCGAGGGACCAACTTAACTTTTAGGAACTGACCGCGCGATTATGGTACTCCCAGTTTGAAAATACGACGATTATTTTAAAATATGTAGACTTAAGCTTAAAACTTGGCGTCAGAGTGGAAAAACTCGAAACCCCCAGTGACCTCGTGAGTGGCACAAACATCTCGCACGATAATAATGTAACTCGTAGGATCAAACCGCGCGATCACGGTACTCTCGGTTTGAGAATAAGATGATAATTTTGAAATATCTAGACTTAGACTTAAAAACAAGGCGCTTGAGGTGGGAAACTCGAAACTGCCCCCGAACGACCCCGTGAGAAGCACCGACACCTCGCGCGGGACCAATGTAACTCTTAGGAATGGACCGCGCGATCACGACACTCCCGGTTTGAGAATACTATGATTATTTAAAAATATGTAGACTTAGGCTTAAAACTTGGCGTCAGAGAGCGAAAACTCAAAACAGCCATGTGAGATGAACCAACACCTCGGACTGGACCAATATAACTCGTAGGAAATAACCGCGCGATCACGGTACTCCCTATTTGTGAATATGATGATAATGTGAAAACATCTAAAATTTGGCTTAAAAACAAGGCGCTAGAGGTGGGAAACTCGAAATAGCCCCCGAACGTCCCCGTGAGAGGCACCGACACCTCGCACGGGACCAATGTAACTCGTAGGACTGATCGCGCGATCACGCTACTCCCGGTTTGTGAATACCATGATAATTTGGCAATATTAAGACTTAGGATTAAAAACTTGGCGTCAGAGTGCGAAAACTCGAAGCAGCCCCCGAATGGCCTCGTGAGAGGCACCAACACCTCGAACGGGACCAATGTAACTCATACGAACTGATCGCATGATCACGGTGCTCCCGATTTGAGAATATGATGATAATTTAGAAATATATAGACGTGGGCTTAAAACTATGGTGCTAGAGTTGGGAAACCCGAAACAGCCCCCGAACGGCCCCTTGAGACGCACAAACAACTCGTATGGGACCAATATTACTCGTAGGAACTGATCGCGTGATCACGGTACTCCCGGTTTGAGAATATGGGGATAATTTGGATAATTGTTGCAGATGGTGACGATGTTGTGCTTTTGTCAGTGTTGATATTAATGCTTCCTTTTGAAGGGAGCTAAAAGAATTGGAGAATTTAGTCAGGGAGTAAGACTGAATGTAACGGTGCTTGCGAAACACCGCAAGGGGGAGACCCCCATTGGGGGACCCATTTAATGATTCAGATAGCTGAATTCCTATCGAGTGGCGGTGGATTCAGTTGGGACATGTAAGGACAGTAGTATGTTCCTTAGGGCCAGCGAAACTAAGGGAATAATGAGGGTGGCCATAGGGGTCGAGGTTACCAGGGTTCGAGAGAAGGACAACCCTAATATGGTCTGTATAGCCAAGACTAGGGGATTATATGAAGAGGCTTTTTATGTGGATAGTAGTACCGCATGCATGGATTTTGCTCGAAGTGAGTAAAAGGATAAGAGTATGGAGCCTAGCTAGGGCAACGATTAAGATAGTTTTGGTTCAGTTCGGACGGGCGTGTCATGTCCAAGAACCATCTGAGCCACCAGCATTATTGACAATTGGAAGTATGAGTTTTATTCTCGGGTTAGTGGGGTAAGTTTTATGTGATATGAGCGAGTCATAATATTTTGTTAGCACTAGATTCGCGTGTGAGACGGGTTTAGTGGGGATATCATTGATAGCATTTTAATGTGTATATTATTGCCTTTGTATAATGGGGCTCTCTTTAGTACTACTGGCAGGGGGAGCGAGTGCAAATATAGGGAGTATATGTATATTAGAATTGCTCATTCTGGTGAAGTATCATACGAGTGTGATATTATCCTGGGTATGGAGTGATTAACAATGTGGGTGGAACACTAGAGGGTTGTGATAGCAAGACCACCGTGTCTAATGTTTCAGGGCAGGATGTGTTGTTTGACGAAGCCTCGCCTGAAAGAAGGTTAGGCTCGCATTTATATTATATTACGATAAAGACTTCGAAGAGTATGGTTGTCTCGAGATGTTTGATCCCGGTGTGTAGGGACTTTATTGATGTGATGTGAGGTATATTGGATTTACTGTTGCTCGAAGAAATTTAGCTCATCATTATGTTTAGTGCTCAGAACTTGGTGACAGGGAGAGCGCATTATTATATCACTCCTTTTAGAGACATGGGAGTTGAGATTTATTTTTTATATATCACGGGATATGATTTTGAGAGTCCCGGTTATGAGATCGAGTTTTATGGAATTTGATTACCGACAATGCTGAGAGATAGAGTATTGGGGAAAGTTCCTTGTTTGAATGTTGTTGAGTGATGAGATACGCATGGATCTTGATGAACGTCATGAGTAGAGAGACATTGATAGATGCTAGGGCATCAGTTTCGAATATTAATTAATGAATGTGTAGAGAAAAAAACTCTGAACAGAGAGCTATTATATAGTATAAGGCATGTGGGGCCGGTAGTGCCGTGAGAGAGCATTGAAAATTTTTCCTCTCACCGCGAGTTGAAGGGTGGAACGATGTTAAGGAGAAATAAATTTATAGGATGATTGAGAATAGCCATGTGTTATAGCCACGTCCAGAATACGAGGCCAGTTTTAAGGAAAAAATGTGTGTTGTTTCCAATGTTGTGCAGATATGCACCAATTATAGGGCGTATGGGCGCCCTACTTAGTTGGTTTATAAATCGTCCGAGATAGGAGGACGTAGGAATCAATGTGTGGAACATATGCCTGAGGACAATTATAGACAAATCCGGAATGGTATGGTGTCTTGAATGTCGTGCGAGAATGACGAGAACCCATTATATGTGTGCAATGAGAGTAACACACCGAGATGGGCTAAAATGCTGTGGGAAGCCATTCAAAAAATATCTCTTGATAAAGAGGAGGCCTGTAATACCCCGTATTTTCTGCGTTATTTATTTTTGGGGATTAATTGAATTAAATGTTTATTAATTGGAAATTAATCCGGATAATAATATTAACGAGATGTGAGTTAGTATTTTATTATTATGTGCATACTTGGCATTATATGAATATTGGTAATATTGATATTGTCGCGAGTTATAAATACGGCAATTTGAGAATTTTACTTGACGCGTGTGACCGCCACGTCATGATATTGTGCTTCATAATTAAAAAGTGAATTTTAGTTCCATTAACCGTATGGTCGTTTTGAGTGCGCCAACGCGTCCGGAAGGGTCCAGATAGTCAGAAAACACTAGCCGGAAGTTTAGTTTGGGTCCCGGGATATTTGTGGGCCATACCGACATCTTAAGGGGTAATTTGGTAATTTGTATTTTTGGGAATTAAAAAGTGACGAAAATGGAATTAATAAGCTGACTATTTCCTTAACCCACTTAACCCACTAACCCCACTATATGTCATTATGGGCTACGGGAGAAGTTGATATAGCAATTCAACTCCCACAAACCATTTCACACCTCCATTCTCCATTATCTTCAACCTTGGGAAAAGCTTGAGAGAGAGAGAGAGAAGGGAACCTTGAGAAGAACTTGAGAGAAAGAGAGAAGGGAAGAATTCTGCAGAAAAGAGAGAGAAGGAACAACTTTGTCACAAAGATTCTACACCAAATTCTGAGATAATTAAGGCAAGTGATTTAAACCCTTTTAATTCAAGATATGTTTCCATGTTTAGGAATTTTCGAAATTGATTTTTGGAGTTAAATTAGACCCATGGATTGAAAGATAAAAACCATGATTTATGTAGGATTTGCATGTAGTATATTCTGGACGAAATTATATGTTGAAAACAGAACCTTGATGATCAAAAGGTAGAATTAGAAGAAACTTAATGATGTTCTTGAATGGAAGAAATCTGGGAAATTTTTGATGTAGTTTTAATCCAAAGTAAGCCTTTAAATGACGAATTATGGGATTTAGAATGTTATTACTGATATAGAATGTTAGTATAACGTTATAGTGACCTTATCTTGAAGTTTCATGCTTAAAAATGGTGAATTGGGACGAAACTGTAACTGCAAAACGAAGCAGTCCATAACAGACCTGTGTAATCGATCGATCGACATTCATCAGTCGATCGATCGACCACAATCGATCGATCGAAGGTCAAGGTCGATCGATCGACCTTCCCAGAATGAATAAAGTTTTCCTTAATTGAATTTTAATGATGATAACCCTTGGATAATTTTGTTGGAGACATTGTGATTACCCTTAAACTTTAAGGAAGACCAGTAGGCATGATTATGAGATTGGACTTTAATTAGAATTTAATTTGAGGAATTATTCTAAATTAATGAAATTCGTTATGTGAGTTAATATTTGGGTTAATAGTACAAATTTGAATAATTTGATGAAATAAGGTTTGGGGCAGAAGTAAGGACCTTAGGTATAGCGATGTTATATGAGGGAATCATGGGAACTTAATAGTCTATTCGAGACAGGTTTTAAGTTTAAAATATTACGACGTGAGACGTGTCGACTATTTAATTTATATATTGTCGGGATACTTGAAATATATGAATTGGGAATAATGGTATAATGATGTAGAGAATACCCTTATTAATATTGAAATATCTAGGATGTGTGAATGCTTAGTATATAATCTTATGTGTATGACATACCTACCATACTTGCTATCACGGAGGTTACGTTCGCTTAGGACCTTCTTATCCTTGTGTTGCCCGGATTTAGATTGGTGCCTAGAGGACATAGTTCAAGAGAATGACTTATTTGTGAGTTAATAAGCCAGCTGACTATGGAGCGTAGGTATGTACGTGACCATGGATATGATTGAATTATGTTCGCCTCCATTCATGTGTGTGGTGTTAATTCCAACAATTCCTGAGAGATTCGGAATTTGTAATCCTTATGTACGTGATGTACCGGGATGGATAGCAGAGTATGTGTGCACCGCAGCTTAGCCTTTGGGTGCTTGTATTGTATATTTATGATGTGAAAATATACGGTTAATCGAGAAGGAATTTACTATAATAAATTGTGAGTATAATTATGGTAATGTTTTGAAAGATAAAAAGAGATCTTTCTGGTATTGTTAATAATTGTGAATCCGGGAATCTAAGTAGAACTCTCTATTTAATTATTAAGGTTGGAAATTTAACGAGAACCGAGTAGAAGTGTTAGAAACTCTTTAGATAGTTATGAGATAACACACGAATGGGTACAGGAACGTTAGGAGTGCACAGTTAGACGAGAGGTGAGTATATCATGTGAAAGCACGTCCTAACATGTACTTTGCATATACTGTTTTAAATGTTTTTAAAGCACTTGCAGGTTTTTAAAATATCTCCACATTCGGGCTCTGACCCGTTTGCTTTCAAATCTATCTTTTTGTAAAACCATTTTAGGTGCCCAGCCACAAGGTCACCATGCATAGGATTTCCATTCTGATGACGAGCTGTAGCTGCTTGTGGAAGCTACAGGGACTTGCTTTTAGACGCTTATATCATTTGGACTCCTTATTCATTATTCCTCAGTTGTAGGGCATGTCGCCCAAGTTCTATTAGATACATTTCCATTTCAGTTTTCAGACGTTGGCATGTATTCATTTCAGTATTCAGTATTTCATTACTTACTTCAGTTGTGAGATTGTATTATGAGGAGTTTTTCCTCCAGTTTTATTTATAGCATGTTACGGTTATTCTATTACTTCATTATGGTGAATGGTGTTATTATTTCTTCATTATACTTGCATGTTAATCAGACTTTAAATTAAGATTTGGCACTTACTTTTTAAATACTAGGTGGTTAGTAATAATAAAACGTTTTCGACAGTGATGCTGTTAACTGAGCCAACTTGGCATTTTGAATTAATTTTATAAAGGAGTAGCTACCCGGTGTTTAATTAGTCGGGGTGTCACAGGTGGTATCAGAGCATCAGGTTCTAGTGTCCTTTAGGATCTGAACGGCTTATTATGTTTTCCGCTGAGCTTTCTTTGATATAGAGCCCTATATTTTAGGACTGTTGTATTCTTTTGTTTATGCTACGTTCTTCAGCTATTTTAAAGTTTATAACTGTGAACTTATAGACTTTATTCTTATTTCAGAATGCCTCCACGACGTGCACCACGAGTTCCCAGGAATGCGGCGCCAGAACCACAGCCCGCACCGGTTCAGGGCATAATGAACGCCGCTGAGGTTGCAGCTATTGTAGCCCCAGCGGTAAATGCCGCCATTGCCGTTGTTCAGCAGGCACCGCCTCAGGCGCCGGTTGCCGCGCCAGTTCAGGCAACTTCATTCCCGTCTGCTTGGGAGCGCGTACGTGACGCTTTTCAGAAAGCGCATCCGCCAGAGTTTGCAGGCAGCTCAGATGTAGTAGTCTCGAGCCAATGGAGGAAGGATATACAGCGACACTTAAGGATGTATGAGTGCACGGATGTTCAGAAGCAGGTGCTAGCTACTTTTAAGCTAGTTGGATCTGCATTGCAGTGGTGGGAGTCTATTACCACCGTAGAGGAGAGGGATACTCTCACTATTCATGAGTTTTGGGTGCGGTTCGACCGCAAGTACTTTCCGTCAGCAGTTCACACGGAAATGAGGAGGAGATTGATGAGTTTGAAGCAGGAGGGCAAAACCGTGGCCGAGTATGAGGCCGAGTTTACTAATCTGTTGAATATC